>CM060904.1:701749077-711749077 GCA_030737815.1 Allium fistulosum | reverse complement strand
TTCCACTCGTGAAGATTCAATGGTCACTGAATCCTAAGGACTACACTTGGAAGACCAGAGAATCTATCGAACGCTCTTATCCTGGCTTTCTCACATCTTCTTCTGCGGGTGAGAATTCTCTATTTTATCTCTATCACTTCTTTTGGGGATGTGACGTTATAGACGACATCTATCTTAAGGAATTGCGGGGACGCAATTTTCTTAAGGGGGGGAGTCTGTAACAACCCGGGATTTGCATTACCAATTAATAAATAAAAGTTAGGATTTTTATTTATTTTAATGAAGCATAAAAGGATTTGGAATAACAAAAATTTATTTGAAAAGGCTATTTTAATTAAATGGGAAATATGGGATTTAAAATGAGGATAAAATGTTATTTTTGGAAAGTTAAATATTTTAGGAGAGATTTTTAAACGGGTTTGGATAAGAAAAATGAGTTTTATAAACATATATGAACACTTAGACTAATTGTTGGAAACATGTAAATAACTCTCTTCTTATTGGGTTACTAAACCTAGCCCAATAACCCACCCTAAACCTCCTCTATAAATTATCTCAAACTCTCCTAACCTCATTCATTCATCTCTAATCAAAACCCTAATCATTTCCTAAAGCTTTCATAACAAAAATGGCCTCTATCTTCATCTCATTCTAGTTTTAGCTTATGCAAGTCATTCTATTCAAAGGTAATGCAAATACCCACCTCAAATCCATTTTTATATCTTTCTTATTTCTGAAATTGATTGGGTAACACATGTTTTATGCATTTTTTTGATCTTATAGCCTCCTAATCATCTTTTGCTAACTTGGGTTGATGCTATAGTAGTCTTTGTTGCTTTCTAGAGAGGTATATTGCTAAAAACCTCTTCTAATATGTGTTTAATCATCTTTTGATTTTGGTAATCAGTTAGTAACACATGTTTTATTATGTAACATGTGAATCATAGCTCTTTGATCATCTTTGCTTTCATTTTGGGGTGTGCACATAAGGTACTTGTAGTATATGCTAGCTGAAATTATAATTAGTTTATTGCTGTTAGTAAATTAGGCATATCTCATTCATCTTAACTCGGAATTAAGATTTTCTTGAAGTTCTGGAAAGCATATTCTGTACCCTATAACTTTTATGTTTTGTACTTTGCCTAATTTTGAGGTTTGTATAGTCGAAATCATGCTTGTTTGTCGCTGACCTGACAACAAACTACAGGGTTGATAAAATAAAAACCTGAAATTGATTTGGCCATAAGTTACTCGTTTCTTATCCAAATCTAATAATTTTGGATGTTTTGGAAAGCTTAGATTTGGAGCTAAAACTTTTATTTTTTGATGTTCATGAAATTTCGAAGTTAATTTGGTCAAAATTGTACATTCTTACCACTGTCCCGAGAGCACAACGACAGTGATATAAAATTTAGATCTGAGAATTGTTTTAGTCATAGAATTTTCATCTCTGGTCGGAATTTGACGATCTTGGTCATTCCAGAAAGCTAAAAAACTAAGGTACAACTTTCATTTTATTCATTTTTCCAGAATTTGAATTTTACTATGCCAAAATTGTGGTTTTTCATCTCTGGCCAGTTAGTGCATAGCTATAGGCCTTAGTCTCTTTTCTCCCGTTGTTTTCAGCGTAGAAGCCCGACTTTGCGACGCCATCCCTGGCTCGTCCTTTGTCGGATTTCATCGTTTTTGGTCTCGTTAAAAAGATGAGATCGAGATCTTTAACCATACAAAGTTTGGTTTAGATCTGGGTGCATTAGGTACTTCGTTTCTATTGCCGAAGTAGCACCCAGAAACTGATTTACAATAGTGATCATTTTCAGTTATCGTCGGACCAACTTTGAAACATTGTCGTTTCTTCGTTTCAAGTCGAAACCGAACGATTCTTATTGCATATCAAATTAGGAGTACTTTACTACGCTCCTGCAAATTTTCATCTAGATCTGAGTTCATGTGACCCTTCGAACATGTCGTCGAAGTGGGACCTTTACACTGTTTTGACACAGTAAAGTTTTATGATTTTTGTCCGACTTTGAGACGACGCCATTTCTTCGTTTCAAGTCGGAATTTCCCGATTATTTTTGCATCTTAAAGTAGGGATGTTGGACTACATGCCTGCAAATTTTCATGACATTTGGACGCAGTTTGCTAGTCCAAATAAATTGCCGAACTTGGGTTCGCGTCAGTTTTTTGAATGTTTACAAACACTTAGAATATTTTTCAGTGATTTTCTGGTTTTATTGATTTCTTTGAGATTTGTCTCTAGATTTCGTACATGGGTTTTATGAATCATTTTCAAAAGATTTTTCTCTCCTAAATGGCTTTCGAAATTATTATATAATATTATTTTTAATTATTAAATTAATTACTCCATAATAGGAGAGTTTTCAAAAGCCGTTTTAAAAGTGTTCTCAAAAATCAATTATAAATCCGTTTCGAACAATTATTTTCTATAATAAAAATCCCACACTCACTTTTTAGCACGTCGAGCGAAGTGGAAAGGTGCTTAAACGGTTAGAAAATCTCCGGCCTATGGAACCGTGTGTATTTTCTTTCCGGTTAATCCCCGACCTATTCGATTGATCGTTTTGACCTTTGGGTCTAGTTTACCGATGATACGAGGTGGACTTTTTATTGTTTGGAGTGTGAGCTTGCTATTGGTTAGGAAACCGTTTAGTGCGAATGTGGGGTATGGGACTCATTGTTAACACTTTACGGGTTCCTCTCCAAGAAGTTAGTGACACATTAGCCTCTGGGCGGCCAGTACTGGACCTCTGGGTCACCACGCCTCTGGGCAACCGTCTCTGGACACCTGCTCTATGGAGCAGTTTATTTTTCGGCATGAGTCTCTGGGCCTTTATCCTTCTGGGAAGGATCTTGCTGTCTCGCGCGTTCCGCATCTGTGCGAGTGATCGATCACAACTCTACAGTACTTGGCAACAACGACTCTGGTCGGTGCACGTGCAATATTGGTATTATTTGATGATTTTTATATCCATTCGAGTACCGCCATTCGGTGTTGGTTCTATGGAACCATACGATGTAAGTGCGATTGCCTTGTGGATTCACAGTGTCTCTGGACACTGCTTTTCAGTGTTGGATTTCATTGACTTTTCAGTATATTCCCATTGCTCTTTGGAGCATCGATCTTTGCTTGGGCATTGATTACGGACTCTGGTCACTCTTGGGATTATTGCCTATGGGCATCTTTTTATAGCTTTGGCTACGCCGATGATATGAGGCAATTTTATTTATTCTACACTTTGGTGTTGATTTCTCTTTGGAGATTTTTATTGTTTATTGATGATTAGGGATCGTCATTATATTCATGTGGTTCATAATATACTTCTCTTTGGATAAGTATTGTTTTATTTATGTACTGCATTATTCTATATCTCATTTATTACTGATTGTTTAGCTAGCCTGACCCGAGTGTTTTCGCTCGGGTCAGACCAAGTTGTTTCAGGTTAGGTCTCTGGACTTAGCTTCTGTGCTTCCGCTTGGACATTATCTGCTATGCTGATAGATAGCGCTTTTATTTGTCCACTATTCCGCTACTCTGTTATTATTCAGACTCTGATATGTACATATTTTTGACCCACATGTGTGGGCAGTGGCTTTGTACCCACTTATAGTATTTGGATCTGTATTGACGATGTATTGTTCTGGGATTTTATATCTGTTATGTGATTCTGTTCTGTGATGTTTTATTATTTATTATTATGCTTTGTCCTGATAGATCTTTAGCCATTTGTAATTTCGTCATAAGTATTTACCGAATATGTCGAACCACTTGAAAAAAATATATAGATACCATCCTTTCGACGTATTCAGTAGATAGTTATAGCTTGATTACAAATGGTCGCTTCCACTATACTCTATTCTCCGCTTTAACAGACAGTATTACTCCCGTAATACTTTTATTTATTAATTGGTAATGCAAATCCCGGGTTGTTACAGACTCCCCCCTTAAGAAAATTGCGTCCTCGCAATTCCTTAAGATAGATGTCGTCTATAACGTCACATCCCCAAAAGAAGTGATAGAGATAAAATAGAGAATTCTCACCCGCAGAAGAAGATGTGAGAAAGCCAGGATAAGAGCGTTCGATAGATTCTCTGGTCTTCCAAGTGTAGTCCTTAGGATTTAGTGACCATTGAATCTTCACGAGTGGAACCTCTGTTGCGAAGGCGTCTAACCTCTGAATCAAGCACACGAAGAGGTTGCTGCTCCAAAGATAAATCAGGTAAGATCTCTAAATCAGGCACAGCATGCGGCTCAATGATAGAATCAGGGTTGCGGACACACATGCGAAGCTGGGAAACATGGAACACGTCGTGCATTCCAGAGAAGTGAGCAGGTAGAGCCACACGATAAGCCACGGGGCCAATGCGTTCCGTAATAGGAAATGGTCCAACATAGCGAGGAGCCAACTTCCCTGTAGAGCTGAAACGCACAACCCCTTTCATAGGAGATATCCGAATAAAGACATGATCACAAATGGAGAACTCAAGAGGCTTCCTACGGTTGTCCACGTAGGATTTCTAACGGTCCTACGCCTCTTTCATTCTCTGACGAATAAGAATAATCTTCTCAGAAGATTTCCAAACTGAATCTGGACCAAGAAGGAGCTTCTCGCCAGATTCTAACCAACACGAAGGAGAACGACATGGCCTTCCGTAAAGAGCCTCGAAAGGAGCCATGCCAATACTAGACTGAAAGCTGTTGTTGTAGGAGAACTCTACAAGCGGTAAGTGATCCTCCCAACTACCTCCGAAATCCAGAATACAACAGCGCAAAAGATCCTCTAAAACACAATTCACCCTCTCCGTCTGACCGTCGGTCTGAGGATGATAAGCAGTCGAGAGATTCAGCTTTGAGCCCAAAGCTGACTGTAGGCACTTCCAGAAGTGACTAGTAAAGATAGTGTCTCGATCACAGACGATAGAGCTAGGAATTCCATGGAGTCGAACGACTTCCTTCACTTAAAACTTGGCAAGCTGAGGAGCAGTCCGAGTGGACTTAATAGGAATGAAATGAGCTGATTTGGTCAAGCGATCGACGATGACCCAAATAGAAGTATGGCCTGACCTCGATCGAGGCAGACCATCAATAAAATCCATGGATATCTGATCCCATTTCCACAATGGAATCTCTAGCGGCTGAAGAAGACCAGATGGACGCTGATGCTCAGCTTTGATCTGTTGACAAGTCATGCAACGGCTTACATAACTTGCAACATCACTCTTCATGCCCTCCCAATAATATACCCGACACATATCGGCATACATCTTGCTCGAACCGGGATGGATGGTGTACTTAGTGCGATGACACTCGTCCAGAATGTCATGCCTAAGTGATAAATCAGATGGTACCAAAATACGGTTCTTCCTGTGAAGACACCGATGAGAATCAATAGAATAATCCAATAATGTCTCATCATTGGATTCCGACTCAAGGAGATGAATATATCGCAACAAGTCTGGATCCTGCCGCTGAGCATGGGCAATGCGATCCAATAGAATAGGTCGAGCTTCCAAGCTGAATAACAAGATCTGAGGATCAGAAGACGGAGCTCGATTTCGAATATCACACGTAGAAAGAGTCTCAAGAATATCCCACTCGGCAATCATCATAGAAACAACTGCCGAGTGTTTGCGACTGAGTGCATCTGCAACATGATTCCCCTTGCCAGGGGTATACTGAATATCTAAGTCATATGAGGCGAGAAACTCAAGCCATTGCTGCTGCCTCATATTGAGATCCTTCTGACTGAATAAATATTTTAGCGACTTGTGATCGGTGTAGAGAATGAAACGTTCGCCCAATAGATAATGACGCCACGTCTTCAAGGCAAAGACGATAGCAGCTAACTCAAGATCATGAGTAGGATAGCGAACCTCATTCGGACGTAGCTGCCTAGAAGCGTAAGCAACTACCCGATCCTTCTGCATAAGCACAGCACCGAGGCCGCTACCACAAGCGTCGGTGTAAACAACAAGATCCTGGTTACTCTCAGGAACCACAAGAATAGGAGGATGGGTGAGAAGTTCCTTCAGTCACTGAAAGGAAGCTTCACACTTATCAGACCAAATAAAACGAACCCCCTTACGAGTCAGAGTCGTGAGGGGAAGTGCAACTCGAGAGAAATCCTTGATAAACCGATGGTAATAACCCGCCAGCCCAAGGAAGCTGCGAATATCATGAACGTTCTCGGGCTGCCTCCAATTCTGAATAGCTTCGATCTTGGCAGGATCGACAGAAATACCCTCAGATGATACAATATGGCCCAAGAACTTGACCTTGCTCTACCAAAAATGGCACTTAGAGAGCTTGGCCTTAAGCTGATGCTGACGAAGAGTATCCAAGACGATCCGCAAATGATGAGCATGCTCTGCCTCGGATCTAGAATAAATAAGAATATCTTCGATGAAAACCAGAACGAATCTATCGATGTATTCCTGGAATACTCGATTCATAAGATCGACGAAGAAAGCCGGAGAGTTCGTCAAGCCGAACGGCATGACCAACCACTCAAAAAACCATAACGAGTGCGAAATGCTGTAAGAGGAATGATGTCTTCCACGACTCGTAGCTGATGGAATCCGGTGGCAAGGTCAAGCTGAGAGAAGACCTTCGCACCGCTCAACATGTCGTAACGGGAATTAGAGTTAGACATGATTCAATGATAGATAATTAATTAAGGAATACTACGGAATATAACGGATTCCTATACATATTCCTAACTTATCTATCAATAAACATAAGGATGAGATTTGATTTAATTCGGATCTAATTTAAAATGTATTGTACTAAGTGTATCTGTTCTGTGATGTTTTTATCATTTATTATTATGCTTTGTCCTGATAGATCTTTAGCCATTTGTAATTTCGTTATAAGTATTTACCGAATATGTCGAACCACCTGATTGAGAAAAATTTAAATAGATTCCACCTTTCGACGTATTCGGTAGATAGTTATAGCTTGATTATAGATGGTCGCTTCCACTATACTCTATTCTCCGCTTTAACAGATAGTATTACTCCCGGAATACTCTTTGTTACAGTGGGTCTCAGAGTGGGGCGTTACAAATTAAATTCCAAGTTCTAAAGTTGATGGCTTCCGAACCGCTTTACCACCGATGATTGAATCGAAGAATTTGTTAATGTGATTTAAGCTTGGATTTCTTTTGGGTTTAATGGGATTTGCTATCGAAATTTTCAAAGGAAGAAGAGGGAGAAATTATATACAAGAATAATGTAGAGAATGGCATAAATATAGGAAGTCAAATGGGGAGAAAAATGGATCTTATCTTTATCGCTCTCTTACCAATTCCACTCTTTTAAACCATTCAAAAGCCTCCCTCTTTTGCCAACATTTGGTTGGCCTATCCAAGCTATTTTGTTCGAAATTTGCATACCCCATATGGACTATAAAGCCAATTCCAACTTGAACAATGTCCGTTGCATTTAAATCTAAATTTAAATACGTACTGATGTCATATATTGATTAGTATATTTATAACTATTATAAATACATTGTTTAACATTGCTCAATTACAACAAGTACAAAATTTCATAAATATTAATTAAATTAATAATTCGTATTACAAATTGATTAAATTGGGTGATAAAAGTAGTATTCATAATTTCGGTTATGTGACTTAGATGTAATTTTGTCAGCGATTAATACCATACAATTCGAATATTAATGTTCACACGTCATTTAGCAGGTGGTGTGGCATTATAACCAAATTTATTACTCATTTGGTTTTGATAAAATCCAATTTTACTTTATTAAGTGTTGCCCGATTATGATAAATATATATACCAATTCTCTTTGTCAAAACTGTATCACTTTGGACTTATAAAATTTGGTAATGGTCAAAATTCCAATTTAATCTTTATTCAACTCTATAGTCCAAACACAAAGTCCTTGGTTCAATAATAACAATTATTATTAATCGAAATGCTCCGGCAAGAGATTTTGACTTTGAGTTGACTTAAGTTGACCGTGATACTAATTTCATAAAACCAAGGAGATGAATCCTCTCTTAAATAGTGTTTCACTTCCAATGCTTCCACTCGACCTAACTATAGTTGTTCAATGGACACTTTGTCGCAATTTAACTATAATTAAAGCGGAGCTTCCACATTGAAGATCTATAATATTCCTAAGTCAAGAGAACTGTGCAATTTTATCACATCGATATATTCTGTTCGACCTCGATTATTTTAACCAACGAAAAAAATTGAGTGAGTTATTCCGTAGTTATCTAATAATTATTAGCACATAACCCCTTGATAGCTCCAGCAGTCATGAGTAATACACTGCCCAACTTTTGAAAAGCATTACCTACTATAGTCTCAATGGATGTATCGATATCCAATCTCGATACATCTTCACTAGGAATATTTAAAATGATATATTTGTTTTATTATGATAAATCACTCATGGTTACAATGAATTGTAACTAACTCCATAAACATATCATTTATGGAGTTTATATTAAATATACTTTTAATTAAATTAATAATTAATATAACATATTATATCAAGTATATAATAGAAAGAAAACACTTTTTATTTTGAATAAGATTGATTATCGAGTTAGAGATATGTAACAATTACATAATTTCCCCTAGGGAATACCCCTAACTCCATCAATCTTCCATTTACACTTAGGGTCAATTATGAAATCTCTATCCCGTCCCTTTAATTAGTTTGATGAGAACTGATTGGTTTAGACCCTTTGTGAATGGATCTGCTATGTTGGTTATACTCTATCAATTAACTCTCTCCGATGTAGATAAATTTCCTTTATCATGTGGAACTATTCGGAATATGTTTCTCGACTTCTAGTGAGCTCTTATTATTACATTGTTATCATATAACAATGAGGTAGTATTCTTAATACTTGGAATCACCCCTAGCTTAGTTATAAATTTTTGCATGCACACACACATTGCTTTTATTGTGGCGCTATTAAAGGCGATATACTTAGCCTTTTTTGTAAATCAGCCATAATGTTTTGGTTTGGAACATTTTCAACTTAAAGCTTCTTAATTATGGTTTAAATATGAATTTAATATTGACATATCTAGCACTACGTAGTTCGAGTCCGAACACTCTTTCATAAAGAGTTCGATGTTTATGTAAATAGTTATCTAGTATTTCGTAAATACTCAAGAACACTCTAAACTACTATTTAGTGATCTTAATTCAGATTTGATATTTCCTTCATGCATCAAATACATAAGAAAAATATGATAACGTAGTCAATACAACATGTATGATAATTCCTATTGTCAACACATAAGGAATCCATCTTACATGTTCTATATTAAACATTTTAATGTGATGTCTTTGCATATCATTTGGGACATTCTCAACGTCTTTTATACTTATTATAAAAGATATAATTTACAAATCCAATATCGAATATTAAACAACTAAACTATGACTGATTTTAAAATAAGTACATCGTTAACAATTAGCAATGTTTATAATCTAGAAATATCTGTGTAACTTTTAGTGGTTCTTTCTTATGGACACACACTTCCTCTGCGTTTTGACTGAAATATCAAAATATTTGATATTTCTATCAAAATACTTATTCAATTCCAATGTTTATAAAATGATACTTTCATATCATTTATTGGATCATATCTTCAAACTCACAAACTTAATATTGCTTCCACTTACTTTGCAACACTTTGGTTGCTATGTGCAAACAGCCCATTCTAAATCATTATTTAGAATTTTCCATTTCAACATTGATGTACCATACACAAAGTCATACCAAGCAATAATTTTGTGAGTAAATCTGAATTAACTTGAGCCCACTGAATAATGAATCTATTATGCGAATTTCAACAATTGAAATTTGCGGTGTTATTCTTATTAATGTTGCTTAATATATTCCAATTTGCATTAGTCTCACTCTTGAAGACTCATTTTTGGCCGGTGGACCATATCCCTTTGGGTACAACTACCGAAATCATATTTTGATAATGTACTTGGAATTCTTTTTTGATTTGTGCATCACACCATATTGTAGAGTCAATACTCTTAATTGTTTAATTGACAATTGAGGATTATCTATTTTCGACATTGATAAGAAACTCATATTTTCTCCTCAATATGTGAGAATACTTATTCGACACTCTAATGCAATGTGTTTGTTTATGTTAGGTTAATTTCATTTCATCTTACATAATCAATTTTATCTTTGGATCGTATCCAAATCCGTTTTAATATACCAATAATTTCTCAAAGAAATTCCTTCGCTGCGAAGTTGGTATTCCTTGAAATAATAGTTGTTTCTCAATGCAACGAAATAGGTATCTATAAATACTTTATGAATTGCCTTATATATATAACTGATTTGCCTTTAGTTTGCAATACTCATGTTCAAAACATAACTTAGTCATCCAATGACTATCAATCCTAAATTCTTTTGCGGCGATCCATACAAGATTCCTCACATACAATTATTACGTGTAGTCTTTCAACTTGCACAACCTGCCAACTCCTTGGTGTAGGATATATTAGGGTTTCTAATAAACCCTTATCTTGTATGATTTTATAAACTATTATTTAGATGAAACTGAGATTAACCTTGTTTACTACTCTACACGATCTTATAGAAAGAAGTTAACTCAATTTCACTCACATTTAATCATACTTTGTTCAACAAAGTTAGATTACTCTTTACCAATACATTATTATGTATCATAAGGAGGAGTGAGTTCTGAGATTGAATATTTATTCATTTTAGGTACGTTCGGAACCTTTATGTGACGGCCCGTTTCTTCGACTCCTAGAAATCGACACTAAAACATCCTCGGTATTCATGTGCTGCAAATCCAAGTGCCGAAGAAGCGGATCCTCAAGGGTGAGAAAGAAAAATAAGATAGAATAGAATCTCACATACATTATTTCTACAAATAATCTTTACAACGGAAATTAAATTACATTTACTAGAGTTAATACATGGACAGTTATAAATTCATGTCCTTACAATGCGGAATACTATACTACATGGGTGTGGTGGAAACAATCTTCAGGAAAATCTTCTGACTCCATGCTTCGAGCTCCATCTAGTATTCTTCTAAACTAAACCTAACTACTAGGCTGCCCGAAAAAATTAGGGCACCCAGGATTTAAGGAAAAATAATATAAACTCTGGGTCAGTCATGGGACTGGTGCGAGAACTCAAAATACGCACTTTGAAAACAAAAGGGTATCTCGTAAAACCACACCGCACATAAACACGGAACTGGTTTTTACCTTATGATAACCAAAACATTCTATGTCAAAATACTTGATATTATTTTTAATTACATATCTTTGAAAACATTCGTAAGTAAATTTATTAATCTTAGTCGAAATTGTTACATTATTAAATTCTAGCATACCACCTTATAATACAAGGCTTTCTGCATCTAAAATCGTATAGGCTCTTATTGGAGACTGGGTTTCCATACAAATGACCAGGTGAAGTAACTACCTTCCGATAGTACATCTCTAGAGGAATGTACCGAGGCCCAATAGATGGTCCTCTACCAACACAAGACCGACCTACCTCTTCCTAGAGAGTACCGAACATGTCACCACCCTAGTCGTTACCAACCTATCTGAGGATCCTCGTAGCATACATCACATTAATTTACATCCCAAATGTCATAATGGGAAGAAATATATCTAGAAGAAGATGATCATACCCTAATGGTTGAGAACCACATAGCCTTGCTACATCTACCCTGTTTCGGTCGTTTCCAAGTGTGAGGCTTGAGGTAACGATTACCTTTCACATAACACATCATCTTCCTTTGAATGCCACACTGCCATTCCATCGATCACTATTGACTTCCACAAACATAAAACCTCCAGGCTTGTACATCTCAGAGAAGGGTGTTAAGCTAAGAGAAGTTGCCTTCTCGACCACCAAACAAATGTATGTTTATAAAAGTCAACTATGAAATCTCAAAAATGCAACGTCAGACATCCGTCCATACAAGTTTATTCTGGGATTGAACGAAACCGAAGGCATCCTCCTACCATATCCTGTTGGGAACTATCCCTAGGATTAGTAGCGAAAAGTCCTTGCAACCCAAAGAGTTTCAAAAATGAAAGGACCAGTGCTACTTTAGTATTTGGGAGCTAACTAGAATTATCAACAAGCAGTCTTTTCATCCAGAAAATCCTTGGTGTTCATTCTTCATTTTCTTTATCAAGTCTTCAATTTTTTTCGAACGCATACATTGATTCGAAGTGGTTTCCGGATAGGAACTACCCCAGATCCGATCCTGGTTCCTTCGATCTAATCATCGATAAAAAGAAGTTTTATGAATAGAGAATCATTCTTTAATTGATTAAGTTCTTTTTATCAAAATCCCCCTTGGAGATATATATTTCTAAACATTCTTTCTAGTATATACGGAACTATCAAAACTCTCTTATCAAATCTTTGATTACTTAAAACCCTTTTTAAATTCCAAATCATTTCATCTTTTCTTAGGAAAACATTCCAAATCATTTATTTAAATCTTACTAAAGATTTCTTAATTCAAAATTCATATTTTTGATTTAGTTGAAACCATGTTATCTAGGATGTTAATTCAAAACCAGTCAATGTTAAGTGAGCAGAATCTATAGAAACCATCTAATTCTACTCTATATCAATTCCCGTATTCAACAAATACTATAGGCGAAATAACGATGAAATCATCTTTTAAATTCCACGAATGGTACGAGTTCCCTCTTTGGGCTTTAACACCGAGTACAAGAAGATCATCTCTATATGATCAAGTTGTATTTAATTTAAATTTGGAAATTTTAAATTCTTTTATACTTAACTTGTTTCTAACATTTCGACCTTATCTATCACTCGCCCAGGAAATTAAGAGGCCAGGTGAGCCAGGGCACTGGTTGCTCTGAACATCTTCTTAGTTTAAGCATCTCACATCCGAATCTCACGAATAGAAAAATCCAGTCTACTCATCGGTTTTTAGAGCCAAGATTAAACCACTATTTATAATAGCTTTTTCTTTAATTCATTTATTTAATCTTTCTTCAGTAAGCTAGAAATTCCCTAAATTATTATGAAAACTCTTAATTATTAATTTGAGAACATTTACAAAAGATTTGGATGAATCGATAAGTTAAAGACCATATTTCAAAACTTATAGAAAAGTGCTGCGGAAAAATGCTGCGAAAAGTGACTTTCAAGCTATATTGATCAAATCGACTTTTTATTATTTGGAAATTCATTTTTATAACTCAAATCACTTTTAAACCATTTTAAAAGATTTGTAAGATTTATTCCACATTTTTAAACATTTAAAACATCATTTTCAAAAAAATCCAGTGTTTGATTCTGAATTGCAAAGTAAGGATTTTTCCAAAACTTGTTTTTACTCATATTTCAAAATCTACTTATTGTAATCTCGATTTTCTTTCTTCATTGGAAAACTATGGATATAATAGTTTGTAAAATTATTATCTCAAAGAATTTTGAGCTATATTTCAACTTTTACACTTGTTTGACTTTTATAGCGTGTAATTGTGAACTACCATTACGCGACGCTCTTATTTTTGACTAAATTTTCCATTTCATCTCAAACTTCCCCAATATACTTTTAAACGTTCATAAATCATTTCAAATACATTATAAACCATTTATAAGAGGTTTAACACTTCCATATACACCATTTCATTAATTCAAGGAAAGTGATTTCCTTTTGTGTTTATCAACGTGTATAATCGTGACTTGCATATATATTCCATATTCATATGAAAACAACCGAACTTGATGATCAAAGCATATTAAACATCCATTTGCAACATCATAACATAATCCAACATATATTATAATAGTTATAGGAGTTCTCACCTTCATTTTCCCTTCGAACTAGTTTTAGAACGGCTATAGCTCTGCTATCTTGATATAAAACTCCACGAAATCGAGCTTGGATCCTTGAAATGGCTCGACCAAGTCTTGGTGGGGAAGAGGTGGAGCTCACTACCTAGAGTGGCGAATGGTGGTGTCTTGGGTTTAGGAGGTGGAGAGATGGAGATTCGAGCATGTTTTGAGGTGTTTAACTATATTTAACTATATATTATGATTTTATTTCTTTTTAAAATAAATTTGGACATTATTTTGTTTTAGAATGGAAGCCATTAAAGTGGAGACAAAAGCTTGAAAATTATAAAGAAGAAAAGGAATGAAAAGGAAAAGAAGATGGTAGGGTATTTGTAGGAAAAGGAAGAGTATAAAAGAAGACATGCACACATCACTTTTGTCACTATTTCTAGGCATCTTCAACACAATACCTCCCTTCACCATGCACGGCCAAAGCCCCTCCCCCATGTGCACATCACTTCCATCCTCTCATGCATACATATGTTGACTTCTTTATACTTAAAGAGTAAGAAATCATTAAAATACATTATTTATTTTATATTATATCTCTTATACATAATTATATTTATATATGTATGTTTATATGTATGTTATCATATGTATGTAACATATATATGTATGTATATGTAGGGTTTTAACACTTCGAACGTCTTCGAATAACTTTTGTTCGTTAAATCGTTGAAATCCGGCGAACCGATTATCGGTCACATTTTCACTTATACTTTAACGTACACATATTTGTAGACAAAATTTTAAAAAAAATTCCTATCATTTTAAACCAATTAAAATGATTACATTTGAATTATAAAACCATATAAACTCATATTAGAAAATTATTTACAAAAATTGCTATTATACCGATAAAGCGATATCAATTTTGCCTTATATTTTCAAATCAAACATGTATTTTTTATAAACTATTACAAGTGATTTATTTTCATTTTATAATTATTCAAAATGAATTATCATCATTTAAAATAATTATTTGGATAATTTAAAATAATTATTAAATCATTAAATTTCAATTTAAATTAAATAAATCAATAAAAATTCAATGTTATCTTATTGGAATAAATCTTGAGGAAAATATTATTATAAATATTTATTCAAAATAAGTTTACTATTACTTATCATTCCTTGAAACGATATTATCTATATTATCAACTTTAATTAAAAATAAATTCAATTTATCAAAGTGATAATTGGCGGGTCGTTATACTTTCCAATATACTCACCTATTTAATCAAACGAATCAATTTTTATTGTATGTTATTTTATTTACTTCCATTTTATATTATATGAGCTTATAGTAAACATACTACATGTGATAACTTATTAGTGAATACAACAAAGTATATGGAAACGTTTTGGTAGTTTCAGAATTATGAATGCATACATTTATATGTATCAATCCAAAGAGTTAATCAACTCCTATGTCTTTCCCAATGAATGAGTGTTTTGCCCTTAATTATTTGACATATAACTAATTAATACCATATGATTCATAATCATATATTCGAAGAATTATTTTTCAAACTATGACTTAGTTTATAATTTCAAAATAATTATAAATAAACTTAGATACTTCTTATATTTTCCAATGCATCATAAACACCCCTCTATAGTTTTATTTTATAATGAATTTTCATAATATTCATATTGAAATAAAACTATGCCTATTTTTCAATCAACACTGGAAAATAGTTATTATTTCATAAATAACGTTTGGTACATTTTACAAAAACAATATTTGTAACTTAACACGACCAATAAGTGTTATATGGTATGCTTTCACTATTTCCGCAATTATTATAATAGCCATGAAATACAAGCTCCATTCAACCACTTTATATAGGCTATTTATTTCATTTACTGTAGCTGGTATACAATCGAGAATTTTCAAATCAAGTATCTTAAATTCAAAGAAATAAATATCATAGAAAATAATTTTCAAAATAGAAATCATATTTCTCATTTTAATGTTAGGTATATATTATTATTTTACAATTTACATTTCCGATTTCTTTATGAAGTAGAAATGACCATCCACTCTCTTTATCCCAACTGTGCCATAGGTTACATCTACTCTTATATTTTTGATATCATTTGTAAATGGTCGAACCATTCAAAAAAAAATCCTTACTACAATATCATATTGAAATCTTTATAAAAGTGCATTTGGTCATCCTTAACTTTTAAGGGTATCAAATAAATTACACTTTACATAAAGTGATCAAACCGACATTTCATTGATGGAATTCCTAGATTTATTTTGTAGCCTTTGGACCAGTGTTACATTTAACACAACGAGGTCAATAGTGGAATCAATCATATTGAATACATGATCTCTCATTATGGTTTACTTGCATATTTCGAATGAATTAATTTCATCAAGGTTTCGTACATTATGAATTATCACCTTTCACCATATAACATTTGCATGTGATCACATATGGATCAAATATCAATATTCTGCCATTGATTTTAGAGTTTGAAACTCATTGAAGACAAAACACTGTTTTGGGCATGTAAACTCGTAAGTGACCAAAATTACGGACGTATTTAGTGGTTGTATGATTAGGCACTTGCAGGATTATCATGCAAAAATTTATTGGTAAGTATATTTATTATTTCTTTGTCAATACGTAATTCAGTTCCTTTGTATATTTTAATTGATAAACATTATGTCAATCATATTTAATGCACAAATTTATCAAAGTAGATTATTTTAATTATACATACCAGATGCACTTACAATATTGGAAATGTTAAATGTTACCATTTCATTTTTCTATTAAGGCTCCTACCGGTCTCTAATGTTCCTTGAAATCCTAAGGCAAAACATAGAAGTCTTTTGACTTCACTAGTGGGTGTTACGACTCATACATCTAAGGATTATGACCTTGAGTAAAGCTCAACAAATCGTACTCCCATATATGATAGATAACTCCTTATCTATTGTATCACATACAACTCCAAACCTTGTAATCCTTGTCCTAATCTCATCTTTACCTTGAGGAAAGCTCAACAAATAAAGAGAGATTATTCACTCATATCTACCTATTCGCGATGGCTTAAGTATATTATACATACCCTGAGGAAAGCTTAACAAATATGTATGAGTATCTTACCTTTCCTAGTCTATATATGAATTGTACTACACATAACATCCCTAGCTTGAGGAAAGCTCAAAACTAAGGAGTATGCAAGTAATCTATTAATATATAAATAGTAGAGGACAAATTTATATTAAAGATTCATAATTTAATATATTTAATTGAGTGATATCGACTTATTGAATAATGTATTTCTTATGAAATACTCATATGATTCAAGTGTCGCACACATCAGAATTCACGGTATACATACTATACGTATGTATTTATCCCTTAAGTCTATTTTAGGTTTTTAATCATTCCGTCTTTTATTATACATTTATAATATATAAGTTTTATTATATAACTTTTATAATTTGATTTACTTATATGATAGCCTTATGTATAATATTATATTAATTAAATCCTATTTAGTTAATTTAATTAACTAACACTTTAACTAATTATTATTTTACTCAATTATAACCTATATTGAATATATATGCTATAACCTTTATAGTTATACACATATATCATATATATATGTATGTATGTATTTTAATTTATTAATTAACTTTACTTAATTATTTAATTAAACAATTTTAATTAATTTCGAAAATTCTTTTGTATGCACATGTATACTCATATTATTTTAAACAATTTAAGACATCATAACATATATCATTATATATTATACATGTACATATATTTAATTAATTAACTTATTACATTAATTCATTTATTTAAATTAATCTTCTTAATAAATAATATTTTCGAAATTAGTTTTATAACATTTTGAAAAATTATATTATAACTTTTATAATATGTGTTTTATTTTAAATTTAACTTTTAAATTAAAAATTTTATTTTTATTTTTATTTTCAAAATAATTTGAAAATCTATATTATAATAGCTATAATATTTTTCTTAGTTTAAATTTAAAACTTTTATTTTTAATTTCAAAATATTTTTGAAATTAGCCTAAGGCCCATTCAAATTGGGTCTTTTCTATTAGGAACAACTTTTCGGCTCACATGACTGTTTGGGCTAGGCCGGTAGCTAGGTAGGGCGGGATACTTGATTATCCAACAATCCAACTTAGCACCACCTTTCTTAGACACCTTACTAACTGAGTTGTAAGCTTAATTACTTAGCCATAATATGACTAATTTAGACCGCATATGCTATTGAGCTCTAACACCATTATTGTAATTGGGCCAACCCGCAATGGGAAATGAGTGAATTTAAAATATTTTTACCATTTTGGACCTTTATTGGGCCTATAAAGTCTATTTCATTTAGAAATTTTTTAAATTTCTTTTAAGAAAAATCATTATTTTATTTTATTTTACGAATAAAGTTTTACTTTATATTGTTTTGTATTATATGAATATGCATACCATATACACATTTGCGTACATGCATGTGCAAAATAATAAAGTGTACATGGTTTGATACGTCCGTGTATAAGTGTTGAGATTTACACTACAACAAACATGTTACCCCCTCCAATATTCTACGAGTTGTCCACACACACACATATATGTATATGCATCCCATATTATATATATTTATGTAAAATTATACTTATGTAAAATATAATACTCTATATACACAAATATGTAGAAATAATAATTAGAATAATTTATATATGATATTTGAAAATATATCCGAACAAATTTTTATTTATATTAAATAAAAAATCATTTAATAATTAATATAAAATAAAATAATTTTTTTATATTTGAATTGCTACTTCAAAGTTGTGTACAAATTTTTTTAATATTTAATTTTAAATGTGTATAAATATATTTACATATGTGCACATACATAAATATGTATATATATTATAATTCCCGACTTCAAGGTACAATATATGAAACGACCCAACTTTCTACCACCAGAAAGTCCCATCATCTTTAAGAAAGAAAGGGATAGAAAAGAGAAAAAATAAAGAAGAAAGAAGAAACAACATCAGAATCTCAACAGCGGAACGAATAAATTATATTAATCACATAAATATTACATAATATACAACATCAATCAGAGTTACACAGATAATACATCACATACTAGACAGTTATAAACACCTGTCTAGTTAATACAACTCGGTACAACTCAAATACAACACAGAGATACCAACACAGTGGAAAACTATATATCTATAACGCTGAAGCCTCCTGCTCCATTGCTCCTCCATAAATCGTCAAAGCTAACCTGAATCCCTTGGCTACTCATAAAAAATTTGAGTACCCGAGAGTTTAAGAAAAATAGAAATAAACTCCGGGTCAGACATGGGTCTGGTATGAGTAACAGGTTAAAGTTGCTTAACTTTGAAAATCCTTTGAAAACAAAAGGTATCACGTAAGACTTCCCACACATAAACATGGAAAAGTTTTTACCTTACGCTAACCAAACATTTGATAGGAAATTCTATGATATTATAATAGGTCTAGGGTTTTCAAGTAAATAAAATCATAGCTGAAATTGTTACATCTATTAAATTCCAGCATACTAGCCAACATGTGGGTAATACAATCAAATCCGATGGCACTTATTGGAGATTGAATTCCATACAATGGCAGGGCTACTGGGGTACCGCCCGTCACAGTACGTGGCCTAGATCACCATACCGAGGACCCACCCTAAGTCCCCTACAACACAAGGCCGGAACCATCCCTTACTGGATAATTCCCGGAAAAGACACCCCACGGTTGTCATGACCAACCGCACACTAAGCCGAAATAATAAGGGACATCTAGACAGGGGTAATCCTGTCCTACTTGGGTGCTACCCACTAACCTTGCTGCACCTCCCCTGTTTTAGCCATTCCCGGTTGATGAGGCTTGAGTCTACGATTACCTCATCAGAACACATCACTTAGAATGCTCATCGTCCACCTGACGATGTTCTGAAAGCATTCAATCCATACAAGTTCGTTCCGGGTTTGAACGAAACCGAAGGCATTATCTCGTTACACTCATTTTGGAGTCACCCTCAGAGTTAACGACAATAACGCTTTCACTCTGAATCTTCATCTTCACTTGGGATTCATGACCTACCGTTAATTTGGATCGATGTGGTTTTCGGATATCCAAATCTGGAAACCCGATCCCGGTCTCATCGAAATCCAAACCGTATCTTTTAAGGCCAAGTTGTTTTAAAGTTTAAAACAATTTAATTCAATTATTATCCATATACACACAGATAGATAATTCACAATATCACAGATAGATAATCAACATTATCATTACAGCAGATGATTCACTTCAACCAAAGCATCCATATCACACAGCATTATTTATCTCATATCTGAGATTTCAAACCATTCAAGGAAATAAATATCATCCATCATATATAAAAAAGGATTAATAATCACACCATTTATAATTAATTTAAAATGAATTAAATTAATTACTTATCTCTAATTAATTTAAAGTAAATTAAATTAATTACTTCATTATTATAAATCCTGCTTACATAACCATTAATTAATTATATATCAAATTAATTAATCATTCTCTAAGTATTCATCTTGATTAAACACCTTTGATTAATCATTCTCTAATTACAATAAGTAATTTAGTCCTAAATTAATTCCACAAATTATTATCCTAAATCATTTATAGTAATTAACATTTAATTGCTTCATTTATTAATTAAATATAATTAATTATATTTATCGTAAATTAATTACATTAATTAATCACCTCATTATTAATTATTCCTTAATTAAACAATTCATAATTACATCATTAATTATATTAATTAATGATCTCTAATTTATATTTAAATTAAATTACTTCATTTAAGTTAATTACATTAAGTAATTTAATCTTTAATTAAACCCAATTATTAATCCCCTTAATTAATAACAAACCAATAATTAACTATCCTTAATTACTTATTAAATAAATTAATTATCCCATAATTAATTATCTTCATTAATTAATCCTTAGATTAATTACAAAAGTTATTACCCGAATTACTTCACTTACAAATCATCTTGTATTAATTACATCAAGTAATTATCATCTAATTACTTTCCTAAGTAATTATACTCCATTAATTACACTAAGTAATTTCACTATCAATTTATCAAATGACTATCTTAAATTAATTAAACTAAATTAATTTACTTAAATTAATCATATCATCAAAATTAATTACAATAAGTAATAAATCTCTTAATTACTTTTATCATTTAACAATTTACAATAGATCATCTAAATCAATTAATCTAATTAATTATCAAAATTAATCACATTAATTTATTATTTTAAATAATCCTTAATTAATTTTCTTCATTAATTAAAAACAATTCCTTAATTACTCCCTTAATATTAAAGTATATTAGAAAATTACATTTTAAATTTAAATCCAAATTCCATTTTGAATTTAATATTCAAAATGATTAGTGTTTAAACATTTACCCAATTTAAATTCAATTTAAGATCTTTTAAATAAATGTAAATAACATTTATTACTTACATATGAAATTTTATATAAGGAAAAGGCTTTTAAACTAAATTGCTATGCAAAATCAATCTTTAAAATACATTAATTATTTAACTTGCAAATTTATTTACTTTCCATTCAAAAACTTTTTATAAAAGAATTTCTCAAAATCAAGTTAAACATTTATTTGAAACAAATTTACTTTTTAAGACTATTTATTTAAACTTATTTTTTTAAAACATTCATATTTAAAATTGATTTAAATTTTTAGATTTGGATTCAAAGTAAACTTGAATCCATTCATTTATCTTTGATTTTAAACCACTATTAAAATCCTGTTTTCACATTTATAATTCAAATTTAAAATCTGAAAACAGTCAGGTTTTTAAACCTGAAACCCACCTTTAATTATTTTAAACTTTTTATTTCCTTTCAAATTTGAATTCAGAAATAAATTTGAATTCAAGCTTCAACCTGGATTTAAGCTTTGTTAAATCTAGTTTACAAATTAAAGTTTTCATTCGAATTTGTTTTGAACATTCAAATTTCTTCCAGGTTGTCTAAAACCTATAACCACTACTGTCTCGAGACAAACCAAAATGCTTCGAGCCAAACTTCCCGCTACTTCGAGTCACTCACGCGCAAAACCCCTCAACACTTCGAGCCTCACCCGAAAACAACTCGAGAAACTCGAGTACCAATCTCCCAACCAAACTTCATCAGGAAATTGTGCACCGTGCACATGCACGGCAACTCTACGCCACTCCGACTATCCTTCAGACCCTCGACAAGTCGTCGACATCCTTGCCGATCCATACGTCCACCCAGATTGACGAATACGACAGCAACCCAAAAACAAGTCGATCCATCAAAACTGGAACCCACCTGATCAATTAAAGTCCCTCGCCGTCGATGAACCCTACCACCAGAATCCACGCCGACCACACCAGAGCTACGCCACAACACCCAGTACCGATTCCACCCCTCGCGATCCACTCCGGTCTCCCTACGGCGACGCAATTGCCTCGAAAATCAACATGACCAAAACAGCACCACTAACCCTACATCGCTGTCCCCTGAGCACCACGGCCATCTCAAAAATACTTCACCATTTTTCCAGTGACCATAAGGCTACCCCTATCTCTAGACCAAAGCCCGACACTCCTCCACCTCCAAATAACTAGGAATTGACAAAAATACACTTCCTGATCAACTCACGAATTCTCAATGATCTCAATCTTAAAAACCATGATACCATTATCAAAAATCATCATTTGCAAGTTCGAATCAGGTTATATAATTAAAACAAGAAATTATGAACTTCGATTTTCTGACTTTGATTTATTTTTACTATAATTCCCTATTCTTGAAATAATTACTTAATATAAACACATGAATTTATTCTTAAAAATAATATTACAGTCTTTCAATCATTTTTCATTTAGAAATCAAAGCCTAATATTGATTACATGAAGAGCAGTTGAATTTTCTTTAGAGGAGTTTGAGCTTTGATATATACAGAGGCTTATATGTATATATACACAGTCATATCTAGGCATATTTACATTTATATACGAGCAACACATACATTCATACATGAAAACATCTCTACAATCTTACTTCAAGCATGGTTCAAAATAAATCACTGATTAATACTGTTTTAAAGGGAAAAGTTTACTCACAGGTTTTTTTAAAAAAAGAACAGAGACTGAGAACAAAAGTGAAGAATAGTTTGCACATCATACTTCCAGTTTTTCAACATATACAGAGAAATTTATAAGCACAAACATACATACCTCAGATATACTTTCAACAGATTTAAACCTTTAAATTTAAAGAAAATGTTACTCACCTATTTTCCAGAAAGAAGAGAGTTTGCTTGATAAAACAGGCTTTTTAAAATTTGCAAGCTAAAGCTTCCCTAATCTCTGATTTGTTGAGTTGATTTGTTGTTTGTTTTAGTTGAATGTGGTTTTATTTTTTTTATGATGCTTACTTTATTTTCTCAGCTTGAAATGAACAAACTGATGAAGATAATGGATATATAGAAATGAAGGTACAGGGTATACATTTTTGATACAAGCTGATATGAATTTACTAGTGATATGTCTTTTATTTGTACAACATAGGACAGATATTTTTCTTACTTTGGTGGCTGAAGTGATAAGTTTTTGGCTTGCATTCATTAGTTGTACCACATTCCTATAATATTTCTCTCGGCTGTACAATATAGGTGAAGATATATCTTTGCACTGATATGATTTCTTTACTTGCCTGCATATCTAATTACAGGCTATATACATTATTTTTCTTGCCTAGCATACTTTATAACCTATGTACATATATATACCTTTGTTTTAGTTATGTTATAAAATTTTAACTTATGTACTTTAGTTTTAGTCCTAACACAAGTGCTTATTTTATTCCTCTTTTAGTTTAAAACTTAGACTATCAAATGCTAAATTTATTTATTATTTATTTTTACACTTATGCTAAATATTTATAAGGTTTATTTTAAATTAAAACATTTTTGAAAGACTTCATTTCAAATTTACAAATCACCGTTTCTTCCAAAATATATATATAACATTCTATTCATATTAAAAATCTATTTGTAAAAATATTACATTATTAATATTGTTTAATAACTCATTATTAAATTAAAATAATTTATAAAAGAAATTATTACTTTATTACTTATTTCCATCAAGCTATATTTAAAAAGAACAAACAAACCCTTTTGTTAATCTTATATAAATCCAAACTTAAAATTAAAATAAATTTAAAAAAATTAATATTTTTCTTAAGTATTTTAAACCATACAGTTATTTATTTAAATAGCCTTAAAAATATATATATTAAATCAAATTATAATTACCAAAAATATTAAAATTAGAAAACATATCTTTATTTACTAACTTTAAAACAAAGCTTATCTATCTACAATATATACAAATATATATATTATAAATAGAAAACAATTTATTAGCTTTTGAAAGATAAATTATCAGTTTAAATATTTATTTAAAAGAAAATTATTAAATCAATTCAAATCTTATTAACAATTATTAGCATACCAATTTAATTTTTAATGCAGATTATTAAATTGATATTGCCAGAAATTCCGGGATGTCACATTCCTCCCCCCTTAAAAGAATTTCATCCCTGAAATTAAAAAAAAGGTAATTTAACAATCAAATTAAATATTTAATTTTAAAACACAAGCATATATCAATCATATGCTAACAATCATAGCAACCAATCATCCAAACAAACAAATCCAACTATCCAGACAAAATATTGGATAGAATTTCTTGAGTTTCCCCGAGTATAAATATCGGGTTACTCGCTCTACAGAATCCAAACAATCAATACTACTAAGCTACACAGCTCCTACTCATCTAGATCTACAAAACTAGACAGGATATCAGACTAACGACAAGCCTGACTCAACAACCAAAACTCCCTGAACTGTTGGTTCTATAACCAGAGATAGATTATACACATACTCCCTCAGAGATACGTGAAACACATCGAATCCCAGTTATCCAAACTGACAATTCAATCCTGAAGACCAAACACTTATCCCCAGAAGAACAACAGAAAAGATCCAAAATATCTCGGAGCTGGCTTCCCAATTTTACCCAATCTTATAGCTCCCTGAATTAGAGAAAATCTCAACAACAACGAAGTCTCCAACTTCAAACTCCAAATTCCTCCGTCTCTTATCCAGGAGAGATAAAACAGATGCACCCCAATCTGACCTCAGATCCTGAAAAATTTCCTGTAGAAAACTCTCTAATCCAAAACACTGCAACTTCCAGTTGCTTCCACTCTAAAACAGCTGCCACCATGCTTCCACTGCGCGACTCTGACTGAGCAGATGAAAATGCTGATGACGAACACAAGCAAAGACCGGAAAAACACTTTCAAAAAATATGGTTCAACAGATCCAAAAGTAAAACTCAGCAGTTCCTCCAAAACCTGAGCTGCTTCACAAAAATCTTCCTCCAAAAACCATCCTACTACTAAGCTGAACCATCGGTACCACTTCTGGAATCTAGTCGATACCAAACTCAATCTCCAGATGCTAACAAAACTCTGACTTCCTGAAGGCATCCAGAAAAACTCTGAAACACAAGAGAACACTCAGCTATCGCAAGTCACTTTTGCGATCAATCCAGCCTAATTCCAAAGATACTGCTCTCTCTTTACCAATCATAACAGCTTACCCTTATCTAGCCAATCCATCGAAGAAACGGAACCACTCTACTGCTTCTGAACTCCACTGCTAAGCTAGAAAGCTTCCTTGCCAACATACAGAACATTCCGAGCTACACTACTGACACCGATGCCCAAAGACTTCAAATCCAGAAGCTCCTCGAGAAACTCGAACCTCAAACCAAACAGAAACACCCTGCTGCACTCAGCCACATCACCGAAGCAGACACACTTCTTTAAAACTTGTACCAAAGAAACATCTTCGGGAACATCCATAGTCACTGTGTCTCATCACACAGCTACTTCACCCTAATGTATCAAGATATCTTGACTTGCTTCTGTTCAACCGACAGATCCAAACTCTAGCTCATCCAACTTACACTTCAAAGATAAACTCCAAACCTTAATAGGTTTCCTTCAGAGATCGCTGAAATCCTTTACACCATCCAAAGCTCACTCGAGACGGTATTAGGTCTACAGTCTCGACAGATACACTTCCAACCATTGGTAGTCGTGTTACACACTCTACTACCCTATCTACCTTTATAACTTATATTGGAAAACCCGAACAGGTAACCCCACAAATAGGTAGAAATAGTATATATATATATCAAAATTACAAATACGCTCTCTCAAGAAAGAAATCACTCAAGAGCCTAGGTATTCGCTCAACCTAGCGCTCTGATACCAAGTGAAACGGCCCAACTTTCTACCACCAGAAAGTCGCATCATCTTTAAGAAAGAAAGGGATAGAAAAGAGAAAAGATAAAGAAGAAAGAAGAAACAACATCAGAATCTCAACAGCGGAATGAATAAATTATATTAATCACATAAATATTACATAATATACAACATCAATCAGAGTTACACAGATAATACATCACATACTAGACAGTTATAAACACCTGTCTAGTTAATACAACTCGGTACAACTCAAATACAACACAGAGATACCAACACAGCGGAAAACTATATATCTATAATGCTGAAGCCTCCTGCTCCATTGCTCCTCCATAAATCGTCAAAGCTAACCTGAATCCCTTGGCTACTCGTAAAAAATTTGAGTACCCGAGAGTTTAAGAAAAACAGAAATAAACTCAGGGTCAGACATGGGTCTGGTATGAGTAACAGGTTAAAGTTGCTTAACTTTGAAAATCCTTTGAAAACAAAAGGTATCACGTAAGACTTCCCACACATAAACATGGAAAAGTTTTTACCTTACGCTAACCAAACATTTGATAGGAAATTCTATGATATTATAATAGGTCTAGGGTTTTCAAGTAAATAAAATCATAGCTGAAATTGTTACATCTATTAAATTCCAGCATACTAGCCAACATGTGGGTAATACAATCAAATCCGATGGCACTTATTGGAGATTGAATTCCATACAATGGCAGGGCTACTGGGGTACCGCCCGTCACAGTACGTGGCCTAGATCACCGTACCGAGGACCCACCCTAAGTCCCCTGCAACACAAGGCCGGAACCATCCCTTACTGGATAATTCCCGGACAAGACACCCCACGGTTGTCTTGACCAACCGCACACTAAGCCGAAATAATAAGGGACAT
The DNA here is from genome assembly GCA_030737815.1 of Allium fistulosum. Classification (NCBI taxonomy): domain Eukaryota; kingdom Viridiplantae; phylum Streptophyta; class Magnoliopsida; order Asparagales; family Amaryllidaceae; genus Allium; species Allium fistulosum. The sequence continues at coordinate 711,721,808 of CM060904.1, read as the reverse complement.
CTAGACAGGGGTAATCTTGTCCTACTTGGGTGCTACCCACTAACCTTACTGCACCTCCCCTGTTTTAGCCATTCCCGGTTGTTGAGGCTTGAGTCTACGATTACCTCATCAGAACACATCACTTAGAATGCTCATCGTCCACCTGACGATGTTCTGAAAGCATTCAATCCATACAAGTTCGTTCCGGGTTTGAACGAAACTGAAGGCATTATCTCGTTACACTCATTTTGGAGTCACCCTCAGAGTTAACGACAATAACCCTTGCACTCTAAATCTTCATCTTCACTTGAGATTCACGACCTATCGTTAATTTGGATCGATGTGGTTTTTGGATATCCAAATCTGGAAACCCGATCCCGGTCTCATCGAAATCCAAACCGTATCTTTTAAGGCCAAGTTGTTTTAAAGTTTAAAACAATTTAATTCAATTATTATCCATATACACACAGATAGATAATTCACAATATCACAGATAGATAATCAACATTATCATTACAGCAGATGATTCACTTCAACCAAAGCATCCATATCACATAGCATTATTTATCTCATATCTGAGATTTCAAACCATTCAAAGAAATCAATATCATCCATCATATATAAACAAGGATTAATAATCACACCATTTATAATTAATTTAAAATGAATTAAATTAATTACTTATCTCTAATTAATTTAAAGTAAATTAAATTAATTACTTCATTATTATAAATCCTGCTTACATAACCATTAATTAATTATATATCAAATTAATTAATCATTCTCTAAGTATTCATCTTGATTAAACACCTTTGATTAATCATTCTCTAATTACAATAAGTAATTTAGTCCTAAATTAATTCCATAAATTATTATCCTAAATCATTTATAGTAATTAACATTTAATTTCTTCATTTATTAATTAAATATAATTAATTATATTTATCCTAAATTAATTACATTAATTAATCACCTCATTATTAATTATTCCTTAATTAAACAATTCGTAATTACATCTTTAATTATATTAATTAATGATCTCTAATTTATATTTAAATTAAATTACTTCATTTAAGTTAATTACATTAAGTAATTTAATCTTTAATTAAACCCAATTATTAATCCCTTTGATTAATAACAAACCAGTAATTAACTATCCTTAATTACTTATTAAGTAAATTAATTATCCCATAATTAATTATCTTCATTAATTAATCCTTAGATTAATTACAAAAGTAATTACCTGAATTACTTCACTTACAAATCATCTTGTATTAATTACATCAAGTAATTATCATCTAATTACTTTCCTAAGTAATTATAATCCATTAATTACACTAAGTAATTTCACTTTCAATTTATCAAATGACTACCTTAAATTAATTAAATTAAATTAATTTACTTAAATTAATCATATCATCAAAATTAATTACAATAAGTAATAAATCTCTTAATTACTTTTATCAAGTAATTACATTTAACAATTTACAATAGATTATCTAAATTAATTAATCTAATTAATTATCAAAATTAATCACATTAATTTATTATTTTAAATAATCCTTAGTTAATTTTCTTCATTAATTAAAAACAATTCCTTAATTACTCCCTTTAATATTAAAGTATATTAGAACATTACATTTTAAATTTAAATCCAAATTCCATTTTGAATTTAATATTCAAAATGATTAGTGTTTAAACATTTACCTAATTTAAATTCAATTTAAGATCTTTTAAATAAATGTAAATAACATTTATTACTTACATATGAAATTTTATATAAGGAAAAGGCTTTTAAACTAAATTGCTATGCAAAATCAATCTTTAAAATACATTAATTATTTAACTTGCAAATTTATTTACTTTCCATTCAAAAACTTTTTATAAAAGAATTTCTCAAAATCAAGTTAAACATTTATTTGAAACAAATTTACTTTTTAAGACTATTTATTTAAACTTATTTGTTTTAAACATTCATATTTAAAATTGATTAAAATTTTCAGATTTGGATTCAAAGTAAACTTGAATCCATCCATTTATCTTTGATTTTAAACCACTATTAAAATCCTGTTTTCACATTTATAATTCAAATTTAAAATCTGAAAACAGTCAGGTTTTTAAACCTGAAACCCACCTTTAATTATTTTAAACTTTTTATTTCCTTTCAAATTTGAATTCAGAAATAAATTTGAATTCAAGCTTCAACCTGGATTTAAGCTTTGTTAAATCTAGTTTACAAATTAAAGTTTTCATTCGAATTTGTTTTGAACATTCAAATTTCTTCTAGGTTGTCTAAAACCTGTAACCACTACTGTCTCGAGACAAACCAAAATGCTTTGAGCCAAACTTCCCGCTACTTCGAGTCACTCACGCTCAAAACCCCTCAACACTTCGAGCCTCACCCGAAAACAACTCTAGAAACTCGAGTACCAATCTCCCAACCAAACTTCATCAGAAAATTGTGCACCGTGCACATGCACGGCAACTCTACGCCACTCCGACTATCCTTCAGACCCTCGACAAGTCGTCGACATCCTTGCCGATCCATACGTCCACCCAGATTGACGAATACGACAGCAACCCAAAAACAAGTCGATCCATCAAAAATGGAACCCACCTGATCAATTAAAGTCCCTCGCCGTCGATGAACCCTACCACCAGAATCCACGCCGACCACACCAGAGCTACGCCACAACACCCAGTACCGATTCCACCCCTCGCGATCCACTCCGGTCTCCCCACGGCGACGTAATCGCCTCGAAAATAACACGACCAAAACAGCACCACGGCCATCTCAAAAATACTTCACCATTTTTCCAGTGACCATAAGGCTACCCCCTATCTATAGACCAAAGCCCGACACTCTTCCACCTCCAAATAACCAGGAATTGACAAAAATACACTTCCTGATCAACTCACGAATTCTCAACGATCTCAATCTTAAAAACCATGATACCATTATCAAAAATCATCATTTGCAAGTTCGAATCAGGTTATATAATTAAAACAAGAAATTATGAACTTCGATTTTCTGACTTTGATTTATTTTTACTGTAATTCCCTATTCTTGAAATAATTACTTAATATAAACACATGAATTTATTCTTAAAAATAATATTACAGTCTTTCAATCATTTTTCATTTAGAAATCAAAGCCTAATATTGATTACATGAAGAGCAGTTGAATTTTCTTTAGGGGAGTTTGAGCCTTGATATATACAGAGGCTTATATGTATATATACACAGTCATATCCAGGCATATTTACATTTATATACGAGCAACACATACATTCATACATGCAAACATCTCTACAATCTTACTTCAAGCATGGTTCAAAATAAATCACTGATTAATACTGTTTTAAAGGGAAAAGTTTACTCATAGGTTTTTTTTTAAAAAAGAATAGAGACAGAGAACAAAAGTGAAGAATAGTTTGCGCATCATACTTCCAGTTTTTCAACATATACAGAGAAATTTATAAGCACAAACATACATACCTCAGATATACTTTCAACAGATTTAAACCTTTAAATTTAAAGAAAATGTTACTCACCTATTTTCCAGAAAGAAGAGAGTTTGCTTGATAAAACGGGCTTTTTAAAATTTGCAAGCTAAAGCTTCCCTGATCTCTGATTTGTTGAGTTGATTTGTTGTTTGTTTTAGTTGAATGTGGTTTTAATTTTTTTTGATGATGCTTACTTTATTTTCTTAGCTTGAAATGAACGAACCGATGAAGATAATGGATATATAGAAATGAAGTTATAGGGTATACATTTTTTATACAAGCTGATATGAATTTACAGGTGATATATCTTTTAATTGTACAACATAGGACAGATATTCTTCTTACTTTGGTGGCTGAAGTGATAAGTTTTTGGCTTGCATTAATTAGTTGTACCACATTCCTATAATATTTCTCTCGGCTGTACAATATAGGTGAAGATATATCTTTACACTGATATGATTTCTTTACTTGCCTGCATATCTAATTACAGGCTACATACATTATTTTTCTTACCTAGCATACTTTATTAAATATGTACATATATATACCTTTGTTTTAGTTATGTTATAAATTTTTAACTTATGTACTTTAGTATTAATCCTAACACAAGTGCTTATTTTATTCTTCTTTTAGTTTAAAACTTAGACTATCAAATGCTAAATTTATTTATTATTTATTTTTACACTTATGCTAAATATTTATAAGGTTTATTTTAAATTAAAACATTTTTGAAAGACTTCATTTCAAATTTACAAATCATCGTTTCTTCCAAAATATATATATAACAATTCTATTCATATAAAAAAATCTATTTGTAAAAATATTACATTATTAATATTGTTTAATACCTCATTATTAAATTAAAATAATTTATAAAAGAAATTATTACTTTATTACTTATTTCCATCAAGCTATATTTAAAAAGAACAAACAAACCCTTTTGTTAATCTTATTTAAATCCAAACTTAAATTAAAATAAATTTAAAACAATTAATATTTTTCTTAAGTATTTTAAACCATACAGTTATTTATTTAAATAGCCTTAAAAAATATATATTAAATCAAATTATAATTACCAAAAATATTAAAATTAGAAAACATATCTTTATTTACTAACTTTAAAACAAAGCTTATCTATCTTCAATATATACAAATATATATATTATAAATAGAAAACAATTTATTAGCTTTTAAAAGATAAATTATCAGTTTAAATATTTATTTAAAAGAAAATTATTAAATCAATTCAAATCTTATTAACAATTATTATCTTATCAATTTAATTTTTAATGTAGATTATTAAATTGATATTGCCAGAAATTTCGGGATGTCACAATATAAAAATTATTATTTTTAATTATTTTGGATATTAAAATGATTTTTTAAGTAAACAATTATAAATAATTTTAAAACTTATTTTATTTAATTGATTAAAATTGTATAAATCATTTTCGAGGCCTGAAAATTATATAATATTTTTAGGTAAAATTTTATAATTAATTTCAAACTACATTATACATACATATTTATTTATTTAAATATACATAATCAATTTCTAGTTAAATATAAAATATATTAAAATTGAACATTCATTCCTGCCGAATTAATATTGGACAAAATAATTTAATAATTTTAAAATGTTTATTATATGATTTTTATCTTTAAGATATAATATATTAATTATTAAGATCGTGTATATATATAATTTTTTTTAATTTTGGGCTACGAGTTTAATGCTAATATGTATATATTTTTTAATTGACATATAATAGATGCACAAATATATTCAACCATCTATGTGATAGAACATCGGTACACTACATTCGTAATATACTCTAATAACCAAAAAATTATTACAATAATAGATAATAATATTAATTGAATTAGTAAACATGTTGAACACCTTTCACCAAGGCATATAGATCTCACTTTGAAATGATGAAATTGCCCCTTGAACAAAATTCCATGTTTTAGAGTTGCTAGCTCCTAAACTTCTTTACCACCAACGATAGAATCGAAGAATTTTGATGTGATTTGAGCTTGGATCCTTTTGGGTTTAAATAGGGTTTGGTGGTCGAAATTTGCAGAGGGAGAAGAGAGAAAAAGTATCAAAAAATGGTGTATAGAGTGGCATATAAATAGGAAGTTAAATGGAGAGAAAATTGGATCTTATCCTTATATCTCTCTTACCAATTACACTCTTTTAAATCATTCGAAAGCCTCCTGCTTTTTCCAACATTTGGCTGCCCTATCCAAGCTATTTTGGTCGAAATTTGCATACCCTATATGGGCCTCAAAGATAATTTCATCCCGAACAATGTCCGTTGTATTTAAATCTATATTTAAATGCATAACGATATCATACGTCGACGAATATATTTACAAGTTATAAATATATTGTCTAACATTATTCAACACATAAAATATAAAATTTTGTAGTTAATATTTCATAAATATCAATTAAATTAATTAATTGCTAACAATTACAAATTAATTAGATAAGGTGATAAAAGGAGTATTCATCGTTTCGGTTGTGTGACTCTTAGGTGTAAATTTGGTCAGCGATTAATACCAAATAATTCGAATATTAATGTTCACACATCACTTAGCAAGTGCTATAACATTATGACCAAATTTATCACTTATTTGATTTCGATAAAATCCAATTTTACTTTATTAAGCCTTACCCGATTATGATAATTATTTACATCAATTCTCTTTGTTAAAAGTAAATCACTTCGGACTTATGGAATTTTGTAATGATCAAAATTCAAATATCATCCATATTTAACTCAATAGTCCAAACATAAAGTCCTTGGTTCAATAATAACAATTATTATAAAACAAAATGCTCTGACCAAAAACTTTGACTTTGAATTGACTTCAGTTGACCGTGATACTCACCTCATATAACTAAGGAGACGAATCCTCTCTTAAATAGTGCCTTCACTTCCAATGCTTCCACTCGACCCAATTATAGTTGTTCGATGGACGCCATACCACAACTTAACTATAATTAAAGCAGAGCTTCCACATTGAAGATCAACAGTATTCTCAAGTCAAGAGAACCATGTAATTTTATCACATAGATATTTTCTGTTTGACCTTACTTATTTTAACCGATAGAAAGGGTGAGTAATTCCATAATTATCCAATAACTATCGGTACGTAATCTCTTGATGCCTTCAGCAGTCATGAGTAATGTACTGCCCAGCTTTCAAAAAGTGTTACGTACTCTATTCTCAATGGATGTATTGATATTCAGTCTCGATACATCTTAACTTGGAATATTGAAATGGTATGTTTATTTTATTATGATAAATCGCTCATAGTTATAACGCATTGTAACTACTATCACAAAACATACCATTTATGGATTTTCTATTAAAAATATTTTTAATTAAATTAATTAATATAACATATTATATCAAGTATATGACAAAAAAACACCTTTTATTTCGAACAAGATTGGCTATCGAGTTAGAGATATGTAACCAATTACATAATTGCCCCTAGGGCGTAACCTTAACTCTATAACATGTAATTATTTATTTAAACTCCATTTTAAATGCGTACTGATATCAAATATCGATATTTGCAAATATAACTTTTATACATGCATTTAAATAATTACTATTAATGTTAAAAACATCGGATAAATTAATTATAATTAATATTTCACAAATATTAATTTATTTAACCAATTTAGGACATTTTGTAAATTAATTAAATCGTGTAGTTTTTCGGCACTAATGCAGTTGTGCGATTTGGAAGTGTGAATTCAATCGGCAATTAATATCGAACAATTCAAATAGTAACACTCACACGTCACCTTAGCTAGTGATGTGATAGTTTCGCCGAATTCATCGCTTATACATCTTTTCGGTAAAATTAAATTTCACATTTTCTTAAGCCTACCTTTTAGTAACGATTATCTAACCAATTCTCTTCATCAAAAATATATCACTTTTGGACTTATGAAATTTGGTTTTGGTCAAAATTCCAACATAGTCCAAATACAAAGTTTTTGGTTTATTAATAACGATTATTATTAATCATATTGCTCTGGCAAAAGACTTTGACTTTGAGTTTACTGTATTTAACCGTGGTACTGACCTCATATAACTAAAGAGACAAAGTCTCTATTGAATAGTGTTTAGCTTTCAATACTTCAACTTGGACCCAATTATAGTCGTTCGATGGTGCTAGACCATGATTTAATTGTAATCATAGTGGAGTATCCACATTGAAACTCAATAGTATTCTCATGTCGAGCGAACTGTGTAATATAATCACTTTGAGATTCTCTGTTTGACCTTAGTTATATTAACCAATTGAAAACTCTCTTGAGTGAGTTGTTCCATAGTTATGCAGTAATTATTAGTACGTAACCCCGTGTTGTCCCCAGCAGCCATGAGTGATACTTACTCAATATTTGGAGAGCAATACATACTCTAGTCTTAATGGATGCATCGATATCTTGTCTTGAATCATTAGACTATGAATGTCTAATATAATATATTATTTTTAATGTGCTAAATTTCCTATGATTACAACACATCATAATTGTAGTCACATAACATATCATTTAAGGATTTTTTATATAATAAAATTAGACTAAAGGGCTAATTAACGTATAACAATATAAAAAGTATATATTTGAAAGAAAAACATCTTTATTTTGAACAATATTGATTATCGAGTTAGATATATATAATAAATTATATGATTTCCCCTAGGGTATAACCCTAACTCCATCAATCTACCACTTACACTTGGGGTTGATTATGGAATCTTATTTTAACTCCTTTAATTGGTTTTCTCAAAAACTAATTAGGCTAGTCCCTTAGTGAAGGGGCCTGCTATACTGTTTTAATTATCTACTTCATCAATTAATTCTCTCTAATGTTGAGAAACTACCTTTATCATGGAAAATTTTCAAAGTATATTTCTTGACTTCTAGTGGGCTTTAGTTTCTTTTGCGATGTATCGCAACATTGTTATCCTATAATAGTTTCACGAATTCTCAGTATTTGAAATTACGCTAGCTCAATTATAACTTAATGCATTTATTTATATTTCTTCTTTTGCAATGCTATTTAAGGCGATGTACTTAACCTTTGGCTAAATTAGGCATGACTTATTGTTTGAAACATTTCCAACTTAAAGTTCTTACATTAAGATTGACCATTAACATAGGATTGACACACTATACTCGATATACCTTATGAAGTTCGAGTGAGCACACTCCTTCACAAGGAGTTCATTATTTGTATAAACAACCCTCTAGTATTTCATAAATATTCGATAGACTCTAAATTTTCATGTGGTAATCTTAATTCGGATTTTCTACTTGCTCTATATATCAAATTCATAAGCGAACTATGATGCTGCAGACAATAAAGCATGTATGATAATTCATGTTGCCAATGCATACATCTTGCATGTTCCATATTAAACAAATTAGTACAATGTCTAGGCATAGCATTTTAGGACATTCCCGACTTCCATTCTTTGTCACATACCGAAATTTTCGACTTTCGAAAATACGACATCGATACTCACTTTATCGACTGCCGAGCAATCGAGTGCCGGAAACTCCAATAGTGAGGGTTTTAGAAAGAAGAAAAAGATAGAAGAAAAAGAGGAGAAGAAGAGAGAAGAAGAACAACACATCCGAACAGAAAACAATATCAGAATCTTACACATCGCAGCGGAACAATATATAATAAATAAACACTAGTCTTTAAAAACAAAGAGCTATATCAGTTTATACATACATCAATCATCAGAGTCAATATACAGCAATGGACAGTTATATAACTTGTCCTCATACAGAATACACAGCGGAATAAATACTATCAGATACAAATACTACGTCTCGTCATCCAGCTTGCTTCCAAAGCTCCAGAATATCCAGAATATCCTGATAATATAACTCTAGGCTGCCCGTGTGGAAATTGGTGGGCACCCAGAGTTTAGAAGGGAAACAATAAACTCCGAGTCAGTCATGGTGACTGGTGTGAGATCGTAAAACAGTTATTCTTTAAAATAAACAACAGGAAGATTTTAAAGTAAATTTCGCAATGCTTTTGGAAAATGAAACTACCATAAGACCTCCCACCACACACACAATGCAAACGCAGACTTGGAGGAGATTTCTTCTTATGATAGTCAAAGATGCTTACTACGCAAAAATCAAATTCTTTTGGATATTATTATTAGTGCATAGTGGAAAACATTTCGAAAGTAGAATATAAATCTTAGCCAGCATAGGTACCATTATATTATGCCTGCTATAGCTGCCTCCTGAGGAGACAGGTTATACAATTGAAATCGTAAAGGCTCGTATTGTTTCTTTGGATTTCTATCAAATGGTCAGGCTAAGGAACTTCCTCTTCCACGATGGGTACGTCCCTGGAATAGACGACCCGAGAACTTAACCGGATCTCTGCCAACACAAGGCCGGGTTACCTCTGCAAAAATAGGTAACTACTGACACGCGTATGCCATCCCCCGATCGTCACCGATCTTCCCGAGGATCCCCGATTCGCAACAACCACAAAGAAATAAATTTTGCAGCAACCACAGAGGTTAAGTATCTGGGCTCCATACCATGATACCACCTTTATCCAGAAGGAATGACATACACTAAGGGGCGCTACTCCCTAGAACCTTGCCGCATTCGTCCTGTTTCGACCATTTCCGGGGTGTGAGGCTCGACGAAGTCTCGTCCACAAAGCTACGCTTCCTACAAAGCCCTGCTTCGGGTCAAACAAAAATGATCAACCTATGATCACAAAGATATAAGATCAAACAAATGATCATATCACAAATGATCAAACACTGATCATTTCACAGCAACACTCAGTATGCCACGTTACCAAATTGGGATATATCGCTGATAAATTTCAACTACATAACCTCTGAGCTCGTGCGTCTCAGAGAAGGGTGTTAAGCTAAGAGAATAAATTCTCCGCCACCAACAGAAATGTATTTGAAAGAAGTCAGCTTTATATCTCAAATTGTAACGTCAGACACACAATCCATACAAGTCTGTTCCGGGATCGAACAGAACCGAAGGCACTTCTCACGAAGCCCTTGCACATCCGGATAATTTCAATCACGTCAGGACTTCCCGTCACTAAGGGTGAAAAAACCTCTAAATCGGAGATCAGCCGATGTAGAGTAACTCGACGGTAATCCTTCCGTTTTCAAAAATATCCGGTCTTCAACACCGGTCTTCAAATGCGATTCATAACGACGTATCACATATTCGGAATGGGTTATACGACCCCATGGTCCTTTCCCGGCTAACCCGAATAGTGAGCGATTTATTCAAAAATAAGTGTGGCATTCAAATTCATCCAATTCACAACAAATACCTACTCAAGGTAATTATTGATAGTCGGTTATTTAACTATCAATAAAGATGCGCGACATCATCAGATTCCAAATAATTTTCCAAATTATTTCATCTTCAAAAATATCTTTTACTAGATATAAAATTTCCACACTTAATCATTTGAAAACAATTTCAAATCAATTTCCACATTTCATTTTATCTTTGAAGATAAAATCTCAACAGTTCATTTCATATTGGAAAAACATTTCCATACTTATTTAAAAATAAGTGTTTCACAAATCTATTCATTTTCAACACTTTAAAATATTCGATATACTTAAATCAAATTAAGTATATATTTCATTCTTTAAGGAAATCATTTATTATAACAACATTTATTTGAGTCAAAACGAATGTTACGTAAAACATCGTTACGACGACTCAAAATCACTAGTATAGGGATTCGGATTTTAGATAGATATATAAATCCCAATACTACATAAAACATTTCCTTTCGGAAATCATTTACTATAACAACAGTGTTATAGTCCACCATTTCCTTAAGTTTCTCGAAAACGTCTATTTCAACAATGAATGTTGAAATCTATGTATTCGATACTTAACACGTTTTAAAACATCTTTTAACACAATTAACTTCATTTTTATAATATCGCTTTCCCAAAACAAATTCATTTTACTTAACAATATATTCACTGTCCAAAATCGTGAATATACTTCACTAACCCAATTTCCATCATTTCTACACCTTTTTATTTCAATAAAAATTCGCTATCCAAAATCGCGAATATATCTTCTGTAATAATCTTCTATATTAAATTTATCAAATTCAATCGATTTCGAATTTATAAAACAACGTTTATAAATTCTATTTCTATTTTCTATTTTCTAACAACTTTGATTTATCAATCTCCTTTATAAATCGATTCGATAAATATTCCATTTAAAGGCAAAAAAAATCCGATTTATAAGTAAACTTCTTATAAATCTTTTATTTTAAATTCCATTCATTATATAACTTCACACTTTATAAATCTATAAACTTCATATCCTCACACTTTAAAATTCTATAAATTTACTATCTTCACAATTTATAACTCCATAAATTTTCTATATTCACAATTTATATAACTCGTTAAAATTCCAATAATTTTAATTGATAAATATCAATTTGGCACATCTTCTATATACATCGTTTTAATAATTCAAAAATCCAAATTTAAACTATTTTATAAATTACTTAACTATTTATTTCAAAAATCCTCTTTTGGTTATATTTCACGAACATTTTAATCTCCATAACCTTAAATTTATAACATTTATTTAAGATAAATAAATTCAAAAAGTTAATAAATCGTATACTTTCCAAAAAATCACTTCAAAAATCCTTTTTAAAGTAAAATCGTCATTTTTAAAAACTTCACAAGTTTGAATCCAATGATGCAACGCACCAATTAGTCCATCACACATCAACATCATATATCATCATATGAGAACAGAATATATATCAATATCTGTAAATAAATAAATACAGTTGAGGAATCCAGTTGGATCCCTCCAACCTGTTTCCCTGCATCCAAAGACGTTAGCACAATACCAATTCCGCTCCAGTACGGAATTATCGCGGTATATAGGTTTTTATAAATCCGCTTACTAACGGCGCAATAGGGTCTCATCCGCTATACGAGGCGGGAAATCATCAATCCAATATATACATATGCCAATATGTATATATTGCTATATATATAGATATATCCTATCATATCTAATAGCACATCCAAACAACAATCAAATCAATAACTGCAGTCTAAATATAAATCTGAGTGAGGAGATCTCACCTTAGCATTTATTTTGCAATCCATTTTCCATTCCAGATTGATTTTCTTGATTTATAGACCTTGTACAATATTAGATAAGTTTATTAACACTTGTATTTTAAATCAAATAATTTATTATCATCCACTTATTAAATTTAAAACTAAACCCCTTTAAATAAACTAATTTGTTAACTATTCAATTTTAACTAAATTATTATTTTTATTTTTAAACGGAAACCACATCCAATAAAAATGGTCTTTACGAGTTTTAAAAATCCAACCTTTATATAAATTTAACAACATTTACAACTTTATATTACCCAAATCCTTTATATACAATACTATATTTACTGTTTTCCAACTCTTATAATTTTTCTTTCTGAAATAAATTTTCTGTTTCCATAAAAATCACAGTATATTTCCTCTGAAAAATACAAATAATTTAAATTTATTTTCAAATTCAAATTGAATAAACATTTTGTAAATACCTCACTAGAGATCGAACGCAACCCCATACCAGACATTGACGTCGCCTACCATCGGCATAGTCGCCGCTGCCTGCTCGAGTCACCCTCCATCACGCGACATTATCATCACGTCGCCGACTGTGCCCAACAACACGGCCACCTTCGAATCCACGAACCCATCGACAACGCGCCTCCATCACGTGCTGTACGAACTCGACGAACCCTAGCTGACTAAGTTCCATCACAACCGATCTGTCGCCTTCGTTTCTTCCCTCGCGTGCCCAAGTCGAACGACACCTTCGACTGCCAACAACCACCCTTCACAATTTGCGACATTGAAATTGCCTATCGTAGCCCTAGCTGCTCGCGATATTCCTCCCTAACGCGCACCACCGCCTCCTCCGATTTGCGACCATGCGAGCCTCACATCGAAGAGCACCCCACTGCCTGTTACGAACTCGAGTTCGCGAGCCTCCGACATCGTCGTGCTCGAGATCGAGCTTCTGAAGAACAGAGCACGTAACTTTCATTTGTGAAGAGGAGAAAATTTTCTTTTGTGAAATGGAGATTTGGGGAAGGAAAAGGAGTTCGTTTTATAAAAGGAAGGGGAACGAGATTTTCATTTGCTTTTGATTTTTGAATGGAGAGCGGCCATTAATTTTACCTTGAACGATATATTTCTTCTGAAATGTTTTACTGAAGAAACAGAGAAAGGTTGCGTAATTTAAACGAGGAAGGGGACAATAGATCAACGCGTTCAGATGTAGGGTGGCTTGAGTACGATTATAGGGTGGTTGTGATTTGATTTGTACAAAATTTTAAATCAAATTTCAATTTAATTCTCGACGCGTTTGCTTATCGTATGCTCACATAACAACTCCGATAATTACGAAATTTGAAATTCGACAATAAAACAATATTACGGATCCAATGAAACTCGTTTCGTTCAATTCTGAGACTGTTCGAAAATTGGCTATTTTTACAGTCGATAATTAAATATTAAAATATTCAATTTTCACAATTTAACTCCAATTCCAATTTTAAAAGTTCTATAACCTTTCTATAACTCCAGTATGATTAAATAAAATTTTACAAATCATTTAAAATCATATTCAATCCAGATTTCAATTAATTCTGGAATTTCACTATTTAGTTTATCGATTTAATTATCAAATAAAACCCAATATTCCAAAAATTAAATCATTCGACTTCTAAATTCCATTTATTAATATTTAAAATTAATTAAATATTCAAATTTTAATTATCAAAAATTCTGGGTCATTACAATTTATATTGATTATAAAGATGTCTTTTCAAATCCTATACTGAGAAATAAACAATCAAACTAAAATGATTTAACAAGGGTACTTTGTTAATAATCATATGTTTGTTGTTTACTTATAGTTTTAGAAATACTCTAGTACCTTTGTAGTTCTTTTTTACAAACACACGCTTACTCTACATTTTGACTAAAAATTAAACTATTTGATTTCTTTTGTCAAAATACTTGCTTAACTTTGATGTTTGTCGAATGATACTTTCAGGTCATTTCTTGGAGCATATCCAATAACCCGTGAACTCAAAATCTCCCACTGATTTTGAGACACTTTGGTTATTAGGCGCAAACAACATATTTCAAAGCATTATTTATGATTTCTATTTCAACATACATATACCAAACTCAAAATCATATCGAACAAATTTTATGAGTAAAATTCGAATTGACTTAAGTATGTTGAATGATGAATGTGTTACGTTACTACCAACAATGGGAATTTAAGATGTTATTTTATCAATGTAGCCTACCATATTCCACATTGGTCTTTTTCTCGAAGACAGTTTTGCGGTCAATGGAACATATCTCTGTAGGTATAACCATCAAAATCATATTTTGATAACGTACTTGGAATCTATTCAGGATTTGCTCATTGTACTATATGTTAAAGTCAATACTCTTAATGGATTATTTAAACCAAGGAAGTTCTTTTTTTAACACTAATAAAATTAATAAATTTTTCTTTAATGTGCGAGATGTCGTGTCTATTTGGTTCGGCTAATTTCATTTTACTACCAATAATTTCTAAAAAATTCGCATTTTATCCTTTTATATCAGTTCTATCTTTGGATCATATCCAAATCCATTTTACTACCAATAATTTCTCAAAATTTCCTTCTTTATTCTTGAAACAACAATTATTTCTTAGTGCAACAAAATAGGTTATCATAAACATTTTATGAATATCCATATATTTAAATAATTTGGGTTTTAGTTTATGAAACTTATGTTCATAACATAAATTGGTCAATCAATATAGATTGGTCCCAAACTTCTTTAGAGTGGTCCACACAAGATCCCTTACGAATAAGTATTACGTGCAGTCTCTCGATTGACATAAGCTGTTAACTACTTGGCGTAGGATATGAAGGGATTTCTTATAAACTTGTCTTGTATGATCTCATAAACTACGCTTTAGATGAAGTTAGTTTTAGCCTTATGTACTAGCCTTAAGTACACAACCTTATAGAAAGAAGTTAACTCAACTTCACTCATTATCAATCATTCTTTGTCCAATAAAGTTTGAATACTATTTATTGGTGCATCATTATGTATCATAGGGAGGAGTGACTTTTGAGATAAAATCTATTCATTTTAGGTACACTTAGAACTCCTTCCAATAGACTCGACAATTTAATCAAATTGAATTCTTTTATTTTCTTTTGCATGGTATGTTATTTACTTCTGCTTCATATTCTGTGAACTTACCATATACATATTATAGTGTATCAAATACACATGTTCGGTTTATGATAATTCATAGGTGAATTTAACGAAGTATGTAGAATTTTTTTGGTACCATTAGACTATGATTGCTTATATTTATATATATCAATCTGAAGATTCCACCAACTTATGTCGCTTCTATTGAATGTGTGCTTTTTCCTTAATCATTTAAGATATAATTCACTAGTACCAAATGATTCATAATTGTCACGACCCTGAAATTTAAATTTATTTAAATTTATAATTAAATGAATTTTTGAATTAAATGGGGTAAATAAATAAATTTTAGATAAAAATTTGTAAATTTAATTGATAAATTAAGAGCGAGTTTCCCCGAGATCAAATATATCCTGTATAAATCCTTTTAATTTAAAAATATTATAAATATTGCATATATGTGAATATATATGTATATATGATATATGAGTAAATTTGAAATTCTATATATAAGTATATATATTGGTTTTGAAAACAAATTGTAAATGAATTAAACAAATAAATAGCCACAAAACAATTAAATGCACGAATACAAACAAGTACAAATATTTACAAAGACAAAGAAAAATAAAATAAAATACATACATAACAATACATAGTATAAGAATATAACTAAAGAAAAACAAAAGAGTACAAACTAAAGAAATTGCTGTAAACAAATATATACATTCAAACAATAACCAAAACAAAAACAAGACTTAGTCTTACAAAAATAAAGTAAGATGGCAAACCAGTGAACAAAATAAACTATAATAAAACAAATAAACATCATCTCTAATACGAACAAATAAACAAAACTAA
The DNA here is from genome assembly GCA_030737815.1 of Allium fistulosum. NCBI lineage: Eukaryota > Viridiplantae > Streptophyta > Magnoliopsida > Asparagales > Amaryllidaceae > Allium > Allium fistulosum. The sequence continues at coordinate 711,705,096 of CM060904.1, read as the reverse complement.
CATATTAACTTTAGAACCTCATTTATATCCCTAAGTAACTAAGCAGACATAGTCAAGTTGAACAAAAGAAGGAAACATAACAAAATAAACTAAGTAGAACAAATGTATACAAACAAGTGTAGGCAAGATAAAAAAAAAGAAAATTAAATAAAGTATGTAGCCTGGAATAGACGTGCAGGCAAGTAAAAGGCAATTAATGCCACATCTCTAGCATCAAAACCAGTAGAGCAATGAATGCAAGCATCTCACCCATGCTATTGTACAAACTATACATCACCAGTACAAATAAAAATTATAATAATCCCTGTACATTCTTTTTTAAACAACACTCTTATCATCAGTTCGATCATTTTTTATAAATCTGAGCAACCTCTAAAATGAACCCCATTTTCAAACTTAAACAAGAAAAAAAAGCTTCAATTTAAAACAACAACTAAATCAAGTCAAGCCAAAACTTCAGCAAATACAACTTGAAGCCTAAGATCAAAATCAGAAACATGCAAGTGAATTCAAGCTGCTCTTTCAAGTCTCAACTACAACAACAACCCAAATTTAAACAACAGTTCAACATCATTTCAAGTTCTCCTCTGTTCTTCTTTACCAGGTGAGCAACTCTTCTTGTTTACCTGTGAGTAACTTCACCTTTAAAAATTTAAAGTATAAATTAGTTTGAATATTATTGCTGTGATCAATATTGCATTGTGAAGTATCTGTATGCATGCAAAGATGTGTATTCGTATGTGTTTAAAATGATTGTGCATATCTAGTATCAGGCATACTATTTTACTACCTCTGTTTGGAAGCAGGTTTTCAAACCATGTTTGAAATCAAACTTCCTCTCCTCTGATTTTTGTTAACTTTTAGACTTTAAACAAGAAAATTGTTTGTTTAAACATAGTTGAGTTTTAGAAATAAATTTCAATAGATTAAATAAATGATTATCTGAGAAACTTGAAATGTACAGGCAACTTCAATCTTAAATATTTTTTTTCAATCTTGTGGATTCACAAATTCAAGTATATAATATGAATCCTTATACCTTAACATGATTTTTAAAACAGAAATTTTAATTTTTAGAGCAAGGGATTAAAGTCAGTTTGGGTTTGCTCGAATCATGTACTTTGGGTCGTCACGGTCGATCTCGTTGATCGGAGAAGCCGAGTTTCCTCCTGGAGGTGGAGGAGTGATCGGAGGTCATGGGAAAAATGGTGCGGTGGTGGTCAGGCAAACGTGGTGGCGGCGGCGAGTATTTTAAATTTGTAAACCTAGTTTTGTTCGAGGCTGAGAAGTTTGTTTCGTTCGTTCTTTTCGTTTGACCGAGTGTCGTGTGCTTCTGGGAGGTGAAAGGGGAAGCGACGACAGGTAGATGGCCGGAGTCTCTGATGCTCAGGTGGTCGGAGTTGTGGGAGCGGCGCGTTGACAGGATCGAAGGGGGCGTTTGCTGTGTTGTTCCAGGTTTTGATATGGGGAGCTCGAGTGTGATTCGAGGCTGGGGATGATGTTTTGGTGATCGGTGTTGGCTGCTGCATTGATGTACGAGTTGCCGGAGGGTTCATCGGAGGTGGAAAGCGATTCAAACACTGGTGCATGTGCACGAGGTAGGGATAGTGTCAGAATTTCTGGGTTGTTCTGTTGTTGGGTTGATGAGTTTGCTGCGGGTTGAACTCGAAGAGAAGACCGGGGTTTTGGGGTACTAGCTCGAGTCTGTACTCGAGTGGATAGAGTGTGGTTGCCTGTGGTTTAATTGTTACAGTTTTTTTTTACTAAAACTTTGGAAATTTAAGAAAAAGGAAATGGTTTTTGAAATGGCTTGAGTGATTCTCAGGTTCAACTGAAGTAGATGATTAAAGAAAACTTTTAAAGTTTTTTTTTAAAAACAATTTTCAAATTTAAATAAAGGAAGGTTTAAACTTTTGAATAAATCTTGTTATGTAACTTTAAAGTATTTAAAGGATTAAAAGAATTTGAGAATTGAAATGGAATTTGAAATTGTAAAGGAAGGGTTAATTAATAATTAAAAGTAAATTTATTATGTAATTAACTTAAGAATGATTTATTAAACAATAATTAATTAAAGGTTAATTAATTAAAAGTCAATTAATTAAGTGATTAAAAGATAATTAATTAATTAAGATGAATAATTAAAAGATAATTACTTAATGATTAAAGGATAATTAATTAGAATGATTTGTAATTAATTAATGATTAATTAACCAAGATTTGTAGTATTCATAAGTAATAAATCTGATTTGAATTAATCAAACAATTAACTGACCTTACTTATGAATGTTTGGATTCTACTGGATGACTTGATTGTTTGATATTTCCTGATATATGATGCTTTGTGATACATCCTGATTTGTATTGTGATCTGTAATTTACTTATCTGTGATGTATATATTGTTATCTGAATATGCAAACCCTTGGCCCGTGAAACGGCACTTGAATTTCGATGCGACAGGGAGTCGGATTCCAGTTGGTTATCCGAAACCCACATCGAATTGTAATAGTGAATCTTTGTGACTGATAAATTCATTTTATCTATGAATCTGTGAATGAAGATAAGCGTTATCGATTGTACCGCTTATCGATATATCTGTGATGATTGATATTGTGCACTATTCTGTGTAAAACCCCTAGACCACACTTTTACACACACAAATATGGATTTCACGTGGAAATCGGTTAAGTCACAGATAATTTAAATTTGATGTTTTTGAAATTGAAATTTTAATTTCAATTGATTTTGAAATTGGAAATTTGGGTTTAAAGTGAAAAGCTTTTGAAATGGAATTTCAAAGATAAAAGTTATTTTGAATAACTTAACCGAGTTTTTGAAAATTTAAATAATTTGATTTAAATTTGAATTCAAGTTTGAAATTAAATCTATGATTTTGAGACTAGGGATAAAAGATGATATAAATTGTGTTTGTATGAATTTAACCATTTTAAAAGTATAAGCTTGGAATTTGAATTTAAACCAAGGATTTCCACTCGTATGGATGAATCGGATTTTCTGAAATGAAACTGTTGTTTTCAAATGATAAACACTTTTAGATAAGAAATGAAATTCCAGTTAATTAGGGGAATTTCAAGAATGAATTGAAAAATGAATTTTTCAAGTTATGAATGAATTGTTTTAAAAGCTATGAATTAAATCTGTTTATTTTTAACAGATTTAAAATGATGATTTATTTAACCCATTCGAAACGGAATTGCTTTGAAAGCTATTAGTTAAATCTTTGATTTAAAGATTTAACGAATTAATCACACTGAAATGGAAATCGATTTGGAAAATCTGTGAATGAATCTTTGTGAAATTAAGTGAACTTTGTGAATTAAATCTTTTTGTTTAAAAAGATTAAAATGATAATTTGTTAAACCATTTGAAGAAAGATTTTGGGTAATAAGTTGTGACTTAATTGAATTCCCAATATCCATATATTTTTAAATATTGCGCTCACTATTCGGGTTAGCCGGGAAAAGACCTTTGGGTCATATAACTCATTCCGAATAGTGGTACGTCGTATATGGATGGCATTTGAAGACCGGTGTTGAAGACCGGATATTTTTCGAAAATGAAAGGACAACCTGTCGAATGTCTCTGCACTGAGTTGCTCCGGTATAGAGATTTATATCACTCTTTTGTGACGGGAAGTCCGGACGTGATTGGAAATTACCCGGAATTGCAAGGGCTTCGTAAGAAGTGCCTTCGGTTCTGTTCGATCCCGGAACAGACTTGTATGGATACATGTCTGACATTACACTTTGAGATATAAAGCCGATTTCTTTCAAATACATATCTGTTGGTGGCGGAGAATTTATTCTCTTAGCTTAACACCCTTCTCTGAGACGTACGAGCTCAGAGGTTATGTAGTTGAAATTTATCAGCGATATATCCCAGTTTGGTAATGTGGCATGCTGAGTGTTGCTGTGTGATGATCAGTGTTTGATCATTTGCGATATGATCATTTGTTTGATCTTATATCTTTGTGATCATAGGTTGATCATTTGTTTGACCCGAAGCATGGCTTTGTGACAAAGCGTAGCTTTGTGGACGAGACTTCGTCGGACCTCACACCCCGGAAATGGTCAAAACAGGAAGGATGCGGCAAGGTTCTAGGGAGTAGCGCCCCTTAGTGTATGTCATTCCTTCTGGATAAAGGTGGTATCATGGTATGGAGCCCAGATACTTAACCTCTGTGGTTACTGCATTATTATTATTATGTGGTTGTTGGAAATCGAGGATCCTCGGGAAGATCGGTGACGATCGGGGGATGGCATACGCGTGTCAGTAGTTACCTATTTTTGCAGAGGTAACCCGGCCTTGTGTTGGCAGAGATCCGGTTAGGTTCTCGGGTCGTCTATTCCAGGGACGTACCCATCGTGGAAAAGGAAGTTCCTTAGCCTGACCATTTGTTGGAAATCCAATGAAACAATACGAACCCTGTACGGTGTTAGTTGTATTACCTGCCATGGAATGTGGCGGTAACCTGCTATTGAACATGGTAGCTATAGTAGGCATACGATAATGGTCGTATGTTGGCTAAGATTAATATTCTACTTTCGAAATTACTTTCTACACTATGCACTAATAATAATATCAAAAATGATTTGATTTTGCGTAGTAAGCATCTTTGACTATCATAAGAAGAAATCTCCTCCAATTCTGCGTTTGCATTGTGTGTGTGGTGGGAGGTCTTATGGTAGTTTCATTTTCTAAAAGCATTGCGAATTGACTTTAAAATTCTCTGCTATTTATTTTAAAGATAAACTGTTTTTGTTGCTCACACCAGTCCCATGACTGATCCGGAGTTTATTGTTTCTTTCCTAAACTCTGGGTGCTCAAAATTTTCTACACGAGCAGTCTAGAGTTTGGTTTTTCAGATAGTCAGATTTGTAAATTTATCTGGAGCTAGTTCAGTCTTTGGATCAGACTGCACTTGCTTATCTTTGTGCCTCGTTATTGGGAGTTCGAGCTATATCTGGCTTAGTGCTTTGAAGATGGAGATTATCCGCTGCTGATGTTATCGTTTTCTTTTCCGCTGCTATTTGTTGTATCATATCTCTGATGTATATTGATATTCATTGTATCACTCTGTTGTATCAGATATTGTATATCAATGTATTATTCATTTATTCCACTGTGTTATTTACTTAATGTTGTTATAAGCTCCGGCGACTCGGATTTGAACGGTCGAATCTGCGGCATTCGAGTACGATGTAAAGTATGGATGTCGATTTTCGAGCGCGAAAAATCCGTATCGTTACATTTGGTATCAGAGCTAGGGTTGAACTTTAGCTCAGGAGTATAACACGTTAAGTAGCTCATTAGAGATAGAGTGAAGTAAACTCTAGAATGAGTATATCCTTAAGATATCCGTCTGAACGTCTCAGTAAATTCTCTTGCTATCCACTGATAGTAAGTATGAGTACAAGAAGAGGACGAGATAGGGGACAGGGAAGTACGACTATAAATGGTCAATACCCTGCGACAGTGGAAACAACTTTCTCTATCAATTTTCTTTGATTCGTTTCTAAATTCTTTTGATTTCTTTGTATCAGCTACAAGAAGAAGTTTCGATGTGATGATGGTTCTACGAATCGTTGTAGAAGATCCTTACTTTGTATTTTCATCGGTTTCTTATCAGCTTTTCGATTTAAATCTTAATGAATTTGAAATTGAAAATTTTAAATTGAGTTAAATTGATTAATAGAATATGAAGGCTAAATTGAATTAAATCGACAAAACGATATCGTTTAAAACAAAATTTGAAATTCTATTGAAATTTCTGTGAATACCAAAGTTCGAAGAGGGACAAATTGGTATATATTCTGAGATATTCCGACTTGAATTCGGAATCCATATCCTGTGTTCGAGAAGTTATAGGAGTTCGAATCTATCTCCGTGTTGTTTTCGTGCCTGCGAATTTCGAGGACGAAATTCTTTTAAGGGGGGAAGTTTGTCACGACCCTGAAATTTAAATTTATTTAAATTTATAATTAAATGAATTTTTGAATTAAATGGGGTAAATAAATAAATTTTAGATAAAAATTTGTAAATTTAATTGATAAATTAAGAGCGAGTTTCCCCGAGATCAAATATATCCTGTATAAATCCTTTTAATTTAAAAATATTATAAATATTGCATATATGTGAATATATATGTATATATGATATATGAGTAAATTTGAAATTCTATATATAAGTATATATATTGGTTTTGAAAACAAATTGTAAATGAATTAAACAAATAAATAGCCACAAAACAATTAAATGCACGAATACAAACAAGTACAAATATTTACAAAGACAAAGAAAAATAAAATAAAATACATACATAACAATACATAGTATAAGAATATAACTAAAGAAAAACAAAAGAGTACAAACTAAAGAAATTGCTGTAAACAAATATATACATTCAAACAATAACCAAAACAAAAACAAGACTTAGTCTTACAAAAATAAAGTAAGATGGCAAACCAGTGAACAAAATAAACTATAATAAAACAAATAAACATCATCTCTAATACGAACAAATAAACAAAACTAACATATTAACTTTAGAACCTCATTTATATCCCTAAGTAACTAAGCAGACATAGTCAAGTTGAACAAAAGAAGGAAACATAACAAAATAAACTAAGTAGAACAAATGTATACAAACAAGTGTAGGCAAGATAAAAAAAAAGAAAATTAAATAAAGTATGTAGCCTGGAATAGACGTGCAGGCAAGTAAAAGGCAATTAATGCCACATCTCTAGCATCAAAACCAGTAGAGCAATGAATGCAAGCATCTCACCCATGCTATTGTACAAACTATACATCACCAGTACAAATAAAAATTATAATAATCCCTGTACATTCTTTTTTAAACAACACTCTTATCATCAGTTCGATCATTTTTTATAAATCTGAGCAACCTCTAAAATGAACCCCATTTTCAAACTTAAACAAGAAAAAAAAGCTTCAATTTAAAACAACAACTAAATCAAGTCAAGCCAAAACTTCAGCAAATACAACTTGAAGCCTAAGATCAAAATCAGAAACATGCAAGTGAATTCAAGCTGCTCTTTCAAGTCTCAACTACAACAACAACCCAAATTTAAACAACAGTTCAACATCATTTCAAGTTCTCCTCTGTTCTTCTTTACCAGGTGAGCAACTCTTCTTGTTTACCTGTGAGTAACTTCACCTTTAAAAATTTAAAGTATAAATTAGTTTGAATATTATTGCTGTGATCAATATTGCATTGTGAAGTATCTGTATGCATGCAAAGATGTGTATTCGTATGTGTTTAAAATGATTGTGCATATCTAGTATCAGGCATACTATTTTACTACCTCTGTTTGGAAGCAGGTTTTCAAACCATGTTTGAAATCAAACTTCCTCTCCTCTGATTTTTGTTAACTTTTAGACTTTAAACAAGAAAATTGTTTGTTTAAACATAGTTGAGTTTTAGAAATAAATTTCAATAGATTAAATAAATGATTATCTGAGAAACTTGAAATGTACAGGCAACTTCAATCTTAAATATTTTTTTTCAATCTTGTGGATTCACAAATTCAAGTATATAATATGAATCCTTATACCTTAACATGATTTTTAAAACAGAAATTTTAATTTTTAGAGCAAGGGATTAAAGTCAGTTTGGGTTTGCTCGAATCATGTACTTTGGGTCGTCACGGTCGATCTCGTTGATCGGAGAAGCCGAGTTTCCTCCTGGAGGTGGAGGAGTGATCGGAGGTCATGGGAAAAATGGTGCGGTGGTGGTCAGGCAAACGTGGTGGCGGCGGCGAGTATTTTAAATTTGTAAACCTAGTTTTGTTCGAGGCTGAGAAGTTTGTTTCGTTCGTTCTTTTCGTTTGACCGAGTGTCGTGTGCTTCTGGGAGGTGAAAGGGGAAGCGACGACAGGTAGATGGCCGGAGTCTCTGATGCTCAGGTGGTCGGAGTTGTGGGAGCGGCGCGTTGACAGGATCGAAGGGGGCGTTTGCTGTGTTGTTCCAGGTTTTGATATGGGGAGCTCGAGTGTGATTCGAGGCTGGGGATGATGTTTTGGTGATCGGTGTTGGCTGCTGCATTGATGTACGAGTTGCCGGAGGGTTCATCGGAGGTGGAAAGCGATTCAAACACTGGTGCATGTGCACGAGGTAGGGATAGTGTCAGAATTTCTGGGTTGTTCTGTTGTTGGGTTGATGAGTTTGCTGCGGGTTGAACTCGAAGAGAAGACCGGGGTTTTGGGGTACTAGCTCGAGTCTATACTCGAGTGGATAGAGTGTGGTTGCCTGTGGTTTAATTGTTACAGTTTTTTTTTACTAAAACTTTGGAAATTTAAGAAAAAGGAAATGGTTTTTGAAATGGCTTGAGTGATTCTCAGGTTCAACTGAAGTAGATGATTAAAGAAAACTTTTAAAGTTTTTTTTTAAAAACAATTTTCAAATTTAAATAAAGGAAGGTTTAAACTTTTGAATAAATCTTGTTATGTAACTTTAAAGTATTTAAAGGATTAAAAGAATTTGAGAATTGAAATGGAATTTGAAATTGTAAAGGAAGGGTTAATTAATAATTAAAAGTAAATTTATTATGTAATTAACTTAAGAATGATTTATTAAACAATAATTAATTAAAGGTTAATTAATTAAAAGTCAATTAATTAAGTGATTAAAAGATAATTAATTAATTAAGATGAATAATTAAAAGATAATTACTTAATGATTAAAGGATAATTAATTAGAATGATTTGTAATTAATTAATGATTAATTAACCAAGATTTGTAGTATTCATAAGTAATAAATCTGATTTGAATTAATCAAACAATTAACTGACCTTACTTATGAATGTTTGGATTCTACTGGATGACTTGATTGTTTGATATTTCCTGATATATGATGCTTTGTGATACATCCTGATTTGTATTGTGATCTGTAATTTACTTATCTGTGATGTATATATTGTTATCTGAATATGCAAACCCTTGGCCCGTGAAACGGCACTTGAATTTCGATGCGACAGGGAGTCGGATTCCAGTTGGTTATCCGAAACCCACATCGAATTGTAATAGTGAATCTTTGTGACTGATAAATTCATTTTATCTATGAATCTGTGAATGAAGATAAGCGTTATCGATTGTACCGCTTATCGATATATCTGTGATGATTGATATTGTGCACTATTCTGTGTAAAACCCCTAGACCACACTTTTACACACACAAATATGGATTTCACGTGGAAATCGGTTAAGTCACAGATAATTTAAATTTGATGTTTTTGAAATTGAAATTTTAATTTCAATTGATTTTGAAATTGGAAATTTGGGTTTAAAGTGAAAAGCTTTTGAAATGGAATTTCAAAGATAAAAGTTATTTTGAATAACTTAACCGAGTTTTTGAAAATTTAAATAATTTGATTTAAATTTGAATTCAAGTTTGAAATTAAATCTATGATTTTGAGACTAGGGATAAAAGATGATATAAATTGTGTTTGTATGAATTTAACCATTTTAAAAGTATAAGCTGGGAATTTGAATTTAAACCAAGGATTTCCACTCGTATGGATGAATCGGATTTTCTGAAATGAAACTGTTGTTTTCAAATGATAAACACTTTTAGATAAGAAATGAAATTCCAGTTAATTAGGGGAATTTCAAGAATGAATTGAAAAATGAATTTTTCAAGTTATGAATGAATTGTTTTAAAAGCTATGAATTAAATCTGTTTATTTTTAACAGATTTAAAATGATGATTTATTTAACCCATTCGAAACGGAATTGCTTTGAAAGCTATTAGTTAAATCTTTGATTTAAAGATTTAACGAATTAATCACACTGAAATGGAAATCGATTTGGAAAATCTGTGAATGAATCTTTGTGAAATTAAGTGAACTTTGTGAATTAAATCTTTTTGTTTAAAAAGATTAAAATGATAATTTGTTAAACCATTTGAAGAAAGATTTTGGGTAATAAGTTGTGACTTAATTGAATTCCCAATATCCATATATTTTTAAATATTGCGCTCACTATTCGGGTTAGCCGGGAAAAGACCTTTGGGTCATATAACTCATTCCGAATAGTGGTACGTCGTATATGGATGGCATTTGAAGACCGGTGTTGAAGACCGGATATTTTTCGAAAATGAAAGGACAACCTGTCGAATGTCTCTGCACTGAGTTGCTCCGGTATAGAGATTTATATCACTCTTTTGTGACGGGAAGTCCAGACGTGATTGGAAATTACCCGGAATTGCAAGGGCTTCGTAAGAAGTGCCTTCGGTTCTGTTCGATCCCGGAACAGACTTGTATGGATACATGTCTGACATTACACTTTGAGATATAAAGCCGATTTCTTTCAAATACATATCTGTTGGTGGCGGAGAATTTATTCTCTTAGCTTAACACCCTTCTCTGAGACGTACGAGCTCAGAGGTTATGTAGTTGAAATTTATCAGCGATATATCCCAGTTTGGTAATGTGGCATGCTGAGTGTTGCTGTGTGATGATCAGTGTTTGATCATTTGCGATATGATCATTTGTTTGATCTTATATCTTTGTGATCATAGGTTGATCATTTGTTTGACCCGAAGCATGGCTTTGTGACAAAGCGTAGCTTTGTGGACGAGACTTCGTCGGACCTCACACCCCGGAAATGGTCAAAACAGGAAGGATGCGGCAAGGTTCTAGGGAGTAGCGCCCCTTAGTGTATGTCATTCCTTCTGGATAAAGGTGGTATCATGGTATGGAGCCCAGATACTTAACCTCTGTGGTTACTGCATTATTATTATTATGTGGTTGTTGGAAATCGAGGATCCTCGGGAAGATCGGTGACGATCGGGGGATGGCATACGCGTGTCAGTAGTTACCTATTTTTGCAGAGGTAACCCGGCCTTGTGTTGGCAGAGATCCGGTTAGGTTCTCGGGTCGTCTATTCCAGGGACGTACCCATCGTGGAAAAGGAAGTTCCTTAGCCTGACCATTTGTTGGAAATCCAATGAAACAATACGAACCCTGTACGGTGTTAGTTGTATTACCTGCCATGGAATGTGGCGGTAACCTGCTATTGAACATGGTAGCTATAGTAGGCATACGATAATGGTCGTATGTTGGCTAAGATTAATATTCTACTTTCGAAATTACTTTCTACACTATGCACTAATAATAATATCAAAAATGATTTGATTTTGCGTAGTAAGCATCTTTGACTATCATAAGAAGAAATCTCCTCCAATTCTGCGTTTGCATTGTGTGTGTGGTGGGAGGTCTTATGGTAGTTTCATTTTCTAAAAGCATTGCGAATTGACTTTAAAATTCTCTGCTATTTATTTTAAAGATAAACTGTTTTTGTTGCTCACACCAGTCCCATGACTGATCCGGAGTTTATTGTTTCTTTCCTAAACTCTGGGTGCTCAAAATTTTCTACACGAGCAGTCTAGAGTTTGGTTTTTCAGATAGTCAGATTTGTAAATTTATCTGGAGCTAGTTCAGTCTTTGGATCAGACTGCACTTGCTTATCTTTGTGCCTCGTTATTGGGAGTTCGAGCTATATCTGGCTTAGTGCTTTGAAGATGGAGATTATCCGCTGCTGATGTTATCGTTTTCTTTTCCGCTGCTATTTGTTGTATCATATCTCTGATGTATATTGATATTCATTGTATCACTCTGTTGTATCAGATATTGTATATCAATGTATTATTCATTTATTCCGCTGTGTTATTTACTTAATGTTGTTATAAGCTCCGGCGACTCGGATTTGAACGGTCGAATCTGCGGCATTCGAGTACGATGTAAAGTATGGATGTCGATTTTCGAGCGCGAAAAATCCGTATCGTTACAATAATCATACAATTAAAGAATTATTTCTCAAAGATATGACTGTAACGACCCACCCTTTTTGGACGGTTTAAATCGATAATAAACCACACATGTCAACTAAAACCATTCAAAAGGGAGGATTGTTAATGGGGGTAAATAAGAAAATAAGAGAAAAGAAGGAAAAACAAAACATAAAATCTCATAGCGGAATGACAAAATATAATAATCAAATAAACAGTTCATGAAGCTGTTTTACAAATAACATTTGATTACACCTTTACAATATATCAAAGTTATACATACAACATGAATAAATAGATAATGCAGCGGAACAACATGATACAGTGGAATAATAATAACAGTATAATACTAAACTCCGTCTTCGTCCTTCAAAAATAAGGTCTTCAACACTGAAAAGCTCAAACTGACTCGAGCATAATGAAAAGACAAAACACTCGAGTCAGAACTAAAAGAACTTATGTAAGTTAATCAACAGTAAATAAATATGAGTGTAATGGCTTTAGAGATGTTTACGGGGTTTACATTTCCTATCCAGTGTATAACGTACGTGCAATAACTTAAGAGATGGTTCAGGATCATCCATCTCCTAAGGATCCATTAAACTATTTATATGTAGTAATATACGCTATATATATGTAGTGTCTATCAGTAAAGTAAAGTATTAAAATAGCGTTAAGGCGTTACCCATATCCCCCTTAATACATTTTATAAATGTCGTAGTCTATACAGTACTGTAAACTCCACCAAACCGATGGGCTATCAAGGAGCACTCCATAGGTACGACACAAACCAAAATCGTAGTGGGCTCGATAAGGCATTTGACAGGGCATGCGAGGCAATTCCCAGAGTAGGATTCTACCATTTTGCATGCCCGGACTGGTGGTAATGCATAGCGCTACTACCGCCCACCTCGGAACACACTCCTATAATCAAATCGAAGGTGGCCACCAAATAAATCACAAAGTAATAGATATGGTATCGAAGAAGCATGTCCGATAGGAGGAGCGACCTCACTTGGCCCGGGATAGCTCTTGTTTTAGTCATATCAAGCTGACCCAGAGGGGTCAGGGTTGGGTTCATACCTCATACAATAGCATTCGCCAAACCATCCTACTTCGTTCTGGATTCTACACCACGTGCACAGTTGTTAAAGTGGTTTCGGAATTGGCAGAGAGTATGACTATATCCAACCTCGGTCTCTTTAACAACCAAACGTTATATTTTTCACACCGTGGTCATTTTATAAAACATTTTTAATAATAAATTCAGAAAACAGTTTATACCATCATATCAAGATATCCATATACTTCTTCCAAAAGTATAAATATATTCATAAATATCAAGGAAGGTTTCTTTTAATCAATTTCGAAAATAATTTATAAATTTCTTCTAAACCATTTATAAACTATTATATGCTTTAAAACCATTTATAAAGCTATTTATAAATTCCCATATAATTTACAACTCTTTCCTTTATCATAAACTTTTACACAAATTCCTTTATACGCTTCCAAATCCCTTTATACAAGTTCTTTTATAAAACCCTTTATAAAATCCTTTAAAACCTTTATAAAACCATTATAAAATTCTTTATAAAAATCTTTTATAAGGATCCTTTTATAAAAATCCATCATAAAATCTCCAAACTTTTATAAATTCCTTACAAAACCTCTTGCACTTTTATTTATTAAAGTTATTATAAAATCTATATTCATTATACTAAATTAAAATTGTATTTATTATATTTAATTAGATTTTAAATATATATATTAAAACTATATTAAATATTTTATTAAATTAAAATTTTAAACTATTTAAATTATATATTTTAAAACTAAATAAAATTATAAGTTAAAAACTTAAATTTACATTTAAAACCATATATTATCTTATAATTTGAAACTTTAAAACATATAAAATAAATTATTTCCCAAATATAATTTTTTTATAAAATCATTAAATTAAATTTAAAAATCAAATTTATAAATCAAACATACTTTACCATTTAGAAAATAATTTAAAACGGACGAACGGTGTCCGTATATAATTTTCTACCCTATGGTCAAGTGATAGGGTATGTATCATTTCAACTCCAAATAGTTAAATTTCCAGGGTATATATCGTTTCAACCCGTATCCCGAATCAACAATTTCCAAATCAATAAAATCGATTGGTTTTATCATTTCAACCCATAACGATTTTCACTAATCTATAAGATCGTTCGGGTATGTATCATTTCAACCCATAGTGATAACAAAGATATAAACATCCAATCATCCAAGCTGTCAACCAATAACATCCATCACAATCAACATCCAAATCAGCCAATAAACCGCAACAATTAACTGGTTATCATCATCATTAGGTTTTTAACTAACAATTTAAATTCAGTATTAATTTAAATGGTAATTTAATTCAATATAAATTCAATATTAATTTCAATGGCAATTTAATTCAATATAAATTCAAATTAAATTAAAATGACAATTTAAAATACCAAACAATAATCAATAAATTTCTAATCACATCATTAATTTAATTTAACCGACATAAGATAGTTTATAGTCACTCACCTTTGATTTATAGTTGATTTAAAATCCAAATAAAGCCTAAAATTTGAACAGTCTTAGAATGCAGCCAAATAGGTTCCAAGTTGTTCGGAATTTTGATACGATTGCAATGGACAAAACAACGTCCAAATCCAAGTTCGTATGCAAAAGTTATTGATGTTAGAAGTTTAAAATAAAAATAAAAATAAAAATAAAAATAGGGGCAATATTATAATTATCCCCCTCTGAAACCCTACCTCAGTCGCAAATATGAACCCACATCAGTAGCAGCCACCGCGTCCATCGCCATTTCGCCGCCACCACGACCATCATCTTGACCATCTGACCACTCCGCCGACATGCCCTTGACCAGATGCCTCCCCTTGAGCCACGCGACCAACTCCAGCTCGTCAGAGCACGTCCGCCACCTTCCACGTTTACTTGCCAATTTCTGGAGATCCATGCACCATCGACCAGAACGAACCCCAAGATGAACGTCGACGATCCCCTCTACAAGCTGGTGCCGCCCGAATTGAAAACCCTAGGATGGACGGCTGAAACTTCATCAACAATTTCTGGCAAATCCGAGACTCAATTGCAAAAACAAACAGCAGATCTAGATTACGCTCGTCGAGAGCTTTCCAACGACATATAATTTGCTACGGTTTGAGGAGTTTGGTTTTTCAAATTGATTTGAAATTGGGGATTAGGGTTTTGATTGATGTTGAAATTAGGGTTTCTGCCATTGGGAAGGAAGAGGAGATGGAAATAAGCAATATGTACAGAAATCAGAAATAGAGGCTGCTAGGGTTAGAAAAATCTATTTATATATACAGATATAGATAAGAACAAATGGACATATCGAATTGGGTCGATAACAACGACCCGAAAAGCCTGTTTCGTCTCCGAAACGAAAATAAGTCATCCAATATATCGAAATATAGGTTTTCGGTATTTTTAAACTCAATGGAACTAGTTTCAAACCCTAATTCCATTGTATACAGAAGTTAGCTTTCAAAATCAGATTATATTCATTTAAATTATATTAATTGATTTCTACGCGTTTCAAGCTCGCACAGCCAAACGACAAGTCTGATCGCCACGAAACTTGAAATCCTACAATAATTCACTATTATGGATCCGATGAAACTGATTTTGTCATAATACAAGACAGTGGCCAAAATGGTTAATTTTCACGTTAATTAAATAAATTATTATTAAATTAGTTTAATCACTTTTTAAATTAAAAGTTAACCAGTTTCATCATTCTTGATTACATATAAATTTATAATCCATTAAAATAAAATTTCCATGTTAAATCCACTATTTAAATATTGCACTAATTTCAGCGTTCAATTACAACTGTAATAAACCCCGGTTAATTATATTTTATATTCCAATAAATTCTTTTATTTTGATTTTCACTCTTATTATTAAATCATAAAATACCTTATGAATTTAATTAACAATAGTTTACATTTTATTACATTCATACTCTATAGTTATCATCCTTTACCATATTAATTATAATATTTCAATTTCATTAATTCCATTAATTACTAATTTAATTCCTTATTTACAATTATAACCAAATTAACTTTACAATAATTTCAACTGATTGAAATTACATTAAAATAGTTGTCAATAACATTCAAACAATAAAATTAAATTATATTCTAATTAATTTCTCACTAATAAATCATAAACTTTTAATTTCTCATAATATTAAATTCCAAAATCTTATAAAATTTAATAGTTTTTAATTATAAAAAATATGGGTCATTACACTCTCCCCTACTCAAAACTTTTCATCCTCGAAAAATAAAAGAAGGAATTAAGAAACTAATATATTTTTATTCAAATAATCAATTTATAAACACTTTTAACTTACATAATTAAGTATTTTAGATAAAATATATCAATTTATAAACAATTAATTTACATAATTTAGTTTAATAAGAATTTGAAATTTACTCATATTTCACAAAAGTTTTCTAAGTCTAAAATTCACGAAAAATTTCGGCAGAGTCTCCTTTGCACGGCTATGTCTGGAAAAATAATAATATCAATAATTACAATATATATATATATATCATATTTTAATAATAAAACATCCCAAACCATGGGAAAAACAATTAAAATATCATTCCAAAAACCGTAATCCGAAAACGTTCCTATTTGTCGGGCAAACAACTTTATTTATGAAACCAAAAACAGTAGCTATTGCTTCCATAAACATGTATTTTACTTATATAATCCAAAATAGTGAGAATTAGGTAGAAGAGAAAATATTTAATTGTTTCAATTTGTAACAAAAGCAAATCAACACAAAATATATGCAAACAAAACAACACGACCATCATATGCAACAAAGGAATCAATCATACATCCATAGCAACCAAAACTAATGGTTTATTCAGGTTTAGAAACTTTAATCGTACAAGGGTGATAAATAAACTATTAAGTGTACCCTACGCTCAACAGCCTTAGATAATTACTTAATAGATTATTCATACAACCTGAAACAATTAGAAGTATCCTTTCCCAAACATCCTATAAGCCAAACAACATAGAATTTAAATGTTATTTAAGTTTGTACGATGCACATAAATCTTTTATACACAATATCAATTCTAATCGCTTGCTTGAATACACACATTCCACTTTCGAACTAATATTGTTATCCCGACCACTCTAGTGCGGACTCTTATCCGATTTCTTGATTTGAATTTCTGTTTTCCTTGCATAGCCATAAACTATGATAGAAAACTTCAAATTCATTTCAAAAATTCGTACCAATTGTTCACCATCAAGGATCGAGCGAAAAATCCTAATTCGAACTGGTGTGAATTACTACAAATCTTGTATTCAAATATGAATCAGAACTGTTATGCGAATAAAATGATTTACGCACAATTTACATGTTTTATTCTATTGGTTTCTTTTCACATCATTATTTACTTTCTATTTATTTCCATTTATTCATATAAGGATTATCTTTCAGTAATTTACCTTCATTACTTACACAATTTATTTCCCATTCAATATTTGGAATCATCAATGAATCCATTATTGAAGTATTATTTACATTTCATTGCAGTTTATTTCACATTTATAATTTACTTATATATAACTTGATTTCCATTTAATATTAACATTCATAAATAAATCAATTCATACTTAAGTTTCTTTATTTTTTTTAATTCACACTTATTCCTTCATATATAGTATCATTTAATATTACATCTACTTATGAATAAATAAATATTAAATCTATTAATGAATCATTTCAACATTTTCTTAAGTTTATAATTATCTACTTAAATAGTATTCACATTTATCTATTCAATTTAATTTGTTAAGCATTTCAAAACATTAACTCATGTTTATGACATTTCTTGTACATCTTAATTTTTCATTTATAAATATTTGTTCATTTTGAAGCATTTTTGTTATTAAGATTTTGCTTGTATAATATTCTATTACATATTCATATTTAACATTTCAACTTTTAAATATTTCTGGTAAGTTTTACATATGTTTTTAGAATGTAATTGAATGTTACACAAGTTTATCTTACTTAAATTTAGTTAACAAAAATGTTCAATAGTTCATATCTTCTTAAGTTTCACTATCTTTTAATTTACAAGTGACAAATCTCGAATTTCTTTACAATTTCATTAATCACTTAACTTCTAATTTTTTTCCATTTTAGAAGTTTCCAACTATTAAAATAGTCAAGATTTCATTTCCTTATAATAAATAAAATCATTGATTAAAAGAAATTTAAGAACTAAATACCGGATTTCATTTCAAATCATTTTGAAATAATATATATGTATATGTATATGTATACTCATATCTTATATATATATATATATCAAATTATATTTAGAAATTTTAAATCAAAATCTGTTTATCGAACCAAATGCGTAGCAAAGCTACTAAGTGGCCTCCTCCACTTTGAGACTCGAAAATGAATGTCGATGATGCGGCCGTCATCACCGAAATTATTTTCCAGCAACAGAAGAGGGGAGTACAGAACTTATTTCCTTCAAAATTCCTGTAAAACATTTCTGTCAATTCACATTGAAAATATTTATATCCGAAAATACTTCCAAATAATACTAATATTATATTCCAAAATCTTTGAAAACTAATTTCAAAATCCTGGAACTTAAGTTCTTAAATTTCCAATTCATATTCACTTTATTTGTAAAACCTATTTTGCAACCAATATTTATAAAATTTCACTTCGTAACAAACAAACATATCACATACAACTGTATCCATTTATAAAAATTATTATTTATATAAAAAATATAATACTAGGTAAAATTATTTCATTTACCTATATTTCAAAAACAATATCGTGTCAGTCTGCCGTATTAAGTGTTTAGAAATCCTATCAATGCCATAGCGTCTCATGTACCGACCAGAATTTATAAATACTAAATAGAACAAACTAACACAATACAAAAACATTTTTTTATAGCACTAACAAATACACTCTCTCATATATATACACTCAGACTCATTCTAGGGTATTAATAACCCTATCTCTAATGAGTTAACCCCGAACAGGCTAAGGTTATCACTAAACCAAAGCTCCGATACCAACTGTAACGACCCACCCTTTTTGGATGGTTTATATCGACAATAAACCACACATGTCAACTCAAACCATTCATAATGGAGGATTGTTAATGGGGTAAATAAGAAAATAAGAGAAAAGAAGGAAAAACAAAACATAGAATCTCACAACGGAATGACAAAATTTAATAATCAAATAAACAGTTCATGAAGCTGTTTTACAAATAACATTTGATTACACCTTTACAATATATCAGAGTTATACATACAATAGGAATAAATAAATAATGCAGCGGAACAACATGATACAGTGGAATAATAATAATAGTATAATACTAAACTCCGGATTCGTCCTCCAGAAATAAGGTCTTCAACACTGAAAAGCTCAAGCTGACCCGAGCGTAATGAAAAGACAAAAAACTCGAGTCAGAACTGAAAGATCTTATATAAGTTAAATCAACAATAAATAAATATGAGTGTAATGGCTTCAGAGATGTTTATGTGATTTTACATCTCCTATCCAGTGTATAACGTGCATGCAATAACTTAAAAGATGGTTTAGGATCTTCCATCTCCTAAGGATCCGTTAAACTATTTATATGTAGTACGCTATATATATAGTGTTTATCGATAAAGTAAAGTATTAAAATAGCGTTAAGGCGTTACCCATATCACTCTTAACACATTTTATAAATGTCATAGTCTATACAGTACTGTAAACTCCACCAAACCGGTGGGCTATTAGGGAGTACTCCATAGGTACGACAAAAACCAAAATCGCAGTGGGCTCGATAAGGCATATGACAAGGCACGCGAGGCAATGCTCAAGGTAGGGTTCTACCATTTTGCACATCCGAACTGGTGGTAATGCATAGCAGCTACTACCGCCCACCTCGGAACACACTCCCATAATCAAATCGAAGGTGGCCACCAAATCAATCACAAAGTAATAGATATGGTATCGAAGAAGCATGTCCGATTGGAGGAGCGACCTTACTTGGCCCGGGATAGCTCTTATTTTAGTCATGTCAAGCTGACCCAGAGGGGTCAGGGCTGGGTTCATACCTCATACAGTAGCATTTGCCAAACCATCCTACTTCGTTCTGGATTCTCCATCACGTGCACAGTTGTTAAAGTGGTTTCGGAATTGGCAGAGAGTATGACAATATCCGACCCCGGTCTCTTTAACAACCAAATGTTATATTTTTCACACCATGGCCATTTTATAAAACATTTTTAATAATAAATCCAGAAAACAGTTTATACCATCATATCAAGATATCCATATACTTATTCAAAAAGTATAAATATATTCATAAATATTGTAACAACCCGTAAATTTCAACTGTATTAATAACGTGATTAGTTGAAAGTTTGTGAAATTTTAAACGATAAAATTTTGAAATAAAAATTTAATATTTGGAATACGTCTAGTTAAACATAGCCACTGGTAAATTTTCGTCCGAAAATATGAAAGTTTATTTCGCGCGTAAATTCACTTCAATTTAATCAGTTAAAAAGCGATGAAAATAAAATGTTTCCGAAACCTAAATATTTTACATAGAAAAATTCTAAACCATCTTCTGAGCAAGATGTCAGTTTGTCGTTTTTCTAAATTCGGACATCTTTAGCTCCGTCGATCTTATTTTTCAGTGTTTTTCTTGCATTTTCCGCCAGTAGAAAAATTCGAAATTTTTATAATTAAATCGTACTGCTAACATCTGTATACCGTTTTGATCGTCTCGTCGTGCTGATCTCTACGGTATATTTATTTCTGCGTTTTGAAGTCCGGTTCGCAGCGGAATGCACGAAACGGTTAATCGTATCGGTATCCGTTTTGAGTCCTTTCATTTCTGAGTCCTTTCATTTCCCTTGTCTATTCATTTCCCCGATGTGAAAAGCTGTCAGCCACTTGAAATTAATTATTTCTTGAATTCAACATATCATTTTGCACTTCCATCTGTTCAAATTACTAGTATTCATCTCTACTCATTTTGAAACAAACGAAAGAAAAAAATCGTTCATCTCCTCACTCTCTTCATTTCTTATATCATCACGCCTCACTGCCACACAAACGCCTTCACCCATGTCGGCAACATACAATGACCGGGCCTCCCTCCGATCCACGTCCAACAGCAAAGGCCCGCAGATCCTCCACCCGAAGTCGCCACCCACTTCCCCCTTGTCAGCCTTTTTCCCTCCTCTGGAACCCGAGCCGTGACTTCCTCCCCGAACCACCATCTACCCCTTCATCTTCTCCACCACCCGCTCCCTCCACCGTTACCCTACACCTCCCATCAAACCACCGCCTAACTCCATAACCATTTCGCCACTTGCAACAAAGCAACCGTACGACCCGACCATCCTCTCACCCATCCTTTCCCCTGACCGGCCTTTCGCCCACAACCCACCATAGCACCTTCATCCAGCCTCCACTCACAACCGAGCCCACCTGGCCACCACCAAAACACGAGCAGCCACCGCTGAACACCCGCTCACCTCCCTCAGCCTCCTCTCACAACAACAACCCCGCCGAACCTGAGCCTGCCACCCACTCGAGTTTATTATCTTCGGTATGTTATATATAAGTTAAATATATATGCATATATATTTAAATTGGATTTGCTGTTTTATTTTATAAGTATGTTGTATAATAACTATGCTAATAGTAATGAGGCAAGAAGTTTTATATTTGACAGTATGTATATATGGGTTGAATACATTTTGTTTTCATGTTATTTAAGCTTTGATTAATTAGTGTTTTATATAATTTATACTATATAATGTTTGTATACTAGACATTTTATATATGTTTATATTTTGTTTTACTAGTTGGTTACAGTATTTAGAAGCTTACATCATAGGCTATGTATAGGTTGGTGTACACCTTATTCTATGAAAGTTAGCACATATACAATTTTTGTTTAGTAACAGATGTGTTAAGTCTTATACATAATGTTACTTACTGTTGATAGCTGAAATGTACACATATGTTGGGTTTTTACAATGTGATATGTTTATACGTAAGTTTGTAAATATGTTGTTATATCTATTATACCTATTTCGTTACTTATATCAGTTAAGTATATACATTTTGTATATCTATTACCTCTGTGTATTTTGTTACTTATATATAATTGTATATGAAATTTAAACATCTATTTGCAATTTATATGTTATATGTCAGCTTATAAATTATATTATATGCTAAGTCATTTATATTCAAGAGTATACCTGAGTGGCCGAGTGGTCTTGAAAATATCTCTACTTGATCTGCCATATTTGAATATTAAGTTTTACAAAACTATGCCACTTATAAACTAGTGACTGCATATATATATTGAAGATTTGATAACAGTGTTCATAAAGTATTATATATTCTCTATATTAATTTGCCTGATGGTTCTATGATATGGTTAGGCTATATAATAGCATGAATTTTATATTGAAACTGTTGGTATAGGTACAGGCTTAAGAAAATATTTTGTATTTTATATGTGTAAGTGTCGCATCTATATATATACACTCTAGTGCATATTTTACTACTAATATTTTATACGTATGTAAATATATATATATATATATGGATATTTGTAGCCAAATGTTGGCGGTATAAGTTGTATATATAAATGTATATGAGATATATAGAATAGTTAAGCTTGTATATAAAGTCATATGATTTTTGTATAAATAGTTATATATAGTTAGACATATATATAGTTCACTTATACCAAATCTCTTCATCGATCTCGTTCTGATGTATTCAATCGATTTCTGTTATCAGCTTTGTTCGCTGTACTCGTGCCGATTTGCTTTGCTTGGACTCATAACTCAATTTCCACGCCCATATCACTGTGCGTATCTGTGCCATCTTCTCGCGAATCTCTAGCCTCGAAAGGTGAGCACTCACTCACGATTAACGTTCTTTTATTTATTAAGTTTGATTTCAATTGAAACGACAAATTGAAATGTGCTGTTGTTAGTAAATTACACCTATATCAGTTCACCTGTGACATCTGACCTCATTATCTGTTAATTATTTATGCAATGATAATACAGTTTGGTTGATAATTTATTGATTGTTGATGTTTATATTGGACGTTAAATTGTTAATGTTAAAATGATAAACAGTATGAAATTGAACTTGATATAGGATGATTAAATGTTAAATGTAACGACTCGAATTTTCGCGTTCGAAAATCAACATCCGTACTTCACATTGTACTAGAATGTCGCAGATTCGACCGTTCAAATCCGATTCGCCGGAGCTTATAACACAATTAAGTAAATAACACAGCGGAAGAAAAGAATAATACATTGATATATAATATCTGATACAACAGAGTGATACAATGAATATCAATATACATCAGAGATATGATACAAGAAATAGCAGCGGAAAAGAAAAGATAACATCAGCAGCGGATAGAATATCCCTAATAGAATGCTCCAAGATAAGCAACGTCAATCCATGAACTCCAAGAACTGACTAGCTCCAGATAATCTACCAAACCTGAATATCTGAGAAAACCCAACTCTAGACTGCCCGTGTGGAAAATAGTGGGCACCCAGAGTTTAGGAAGGGAACAATAAACTCTGGATCAGTCATGGGACTGGTGTGAGCAACAAAAACAGTTTATCTTTAAAACAAGCACAAAGGCTTTTAAACATTGAAATCCGCAATGTTTTTCGAAAATGAAATTACCATAAGGCCTCCCGCCACACACACAATGCAATCGCAGAATTGGAGGAGATTTCTCCTTATGATAGTCAAAAATGCTTACTACGCGAAATCAAAACTCTTTTGATATTATTACTAGTGCATAGTGTAGAAAAACATTTCGAAAGTATAATATCAATCTTAGCCAGCATACAACATTTCATCGTATGCCTACTATAGCTACCATGTTCAATAGCAGGTTACCGCCACATTCCATAGCAGGTAATACAACTAAAACCGTACTGGGTTCGTATTGTTTCTTTGGATTTCCAACAAATGATCAGGCTAAGGAACTTCCTTACCGAAATAGAAACGCCTCTGGAAAGACGCCCCGGATCCTAACCGGATCTCCGCAAACAAAAGGCCGACGCTACCTCACGCTGTATAGCTGTAACTAGGTAACTAACACACTGACGCTACCTCACGCTGTACAGCTGTAACTAGGTAACTAACACACGAGTCATGTCATCCCCCGGTCATTACCGACCTTTATCCGAGGGATCCCGAAAACCAACAAAGCAACATCATACAGTAATAAATTACCGTGTCCACATGAGTTAAGTATCTGGGCTCCATACCATGATACCACCCTTTATCCAGAAGGAAATGACATACCCTAGGGGCGCTACCCCTACAAACCTTTGTCGCAACATTCCTGTTTCGACCATTACCGGGTTGTGAGGCTCGTCGAAGTCTCGTCCACAAAGCAACGCTTTTTCTCAAAGCCACGCTTTTTCACAAAGCAACGCTTTGATCAACAATTGATCAGCAGCACTTCGTATGCCACATTACCAAATTGGGAATGTATCACTAGTAACCATCAACTACATAACCTCTGAGCTCGTACGTCTCAGAGAAGGGTGTTAAGCTAAGAGAATAAATTCTCCGCCACCAACAGAAATGTATTTGATAGAAACCAGCTTTACATCTCAAAGTGTAACGTCAGACACACATCCATACAAGTCTGTTCCAGGTTCGAACAGAACCGAAGGCACTTCCGAAGAAGCCCTTGCAAATCCGGGTATTCACAATCTCGATCGGACTTCCCATCACTTAGGGAATCTCTATACCGTAGCTACTCAGTGCAGAGACAATCGACAGGTCATCCTATCGCTCTCGCAAATACCCGGTCTTCACCACCGGTCTTCAAATGCTATCCATATCGTCGTATCACTATTCGGAATGGGTTATATGATACAAAGGTCCTCTCCCGGCTAAACCGAATAACGAGCGCAAATTAAAAATCATATGGATACTGGGGTCTCAGTTAAATCACAGCTTAAAGCTAAAAACTTTTCATTCGAATGGTAAAACAAATTACCATTTCCAATCTTTTAAACAAAAAGATTCATTTCAAAAACCTTCAATGGTTTAAACAATTTCCACACTTTTAATCTTTTAAACAAAAAGATTCAATTCACAAAATTAACCCCATTCACAAAGATCCATTCATGGATTTCAAAACAATTTCCATTTTAATTGAATTATCTCGTTAAATCCTTAAATCAAGATTTAACTTATAGTTTTCAAAACTCGTTTCCAAAGATTCATTCATAGCCTTTCAAAACCATTCTATTTCAAGTTGGATTAACTCATTCGGTCTTTGAATCAAAGACTCATTTCATAGTTTTCAAAACATTTCAATTCTATTTCAAACTTGAAACCGTTCAACACAATTGGGAAATCCTTTCTTAAAATGAAAGCTATTATTATTTGAAAACAAGTAGTTTTCGTTTCGGAAATATCCAGTTATATTTACACGAGTTAAAACCCTTGAATTAAATTCAAATTCCCAAATCAATACCTTTAAAATGGTTTAACCCATATATAACCTGTATAGCATCTTTAATCCCTAGTTTCAAATCATAGAATTCAATTTCAAACTTGAATTCAAATTTAAATCAAATTATTTAAATATTCAAAACTCGATTAAGTTATTCAAAGTAACTTTTATCTTTGAAATTCCATTTCAAAAGCTTTTCATATTAAACCCAAATTTCCAATTTCAAAATCAATTGAAATTAAAATTTCAATTTCAAAAACATTAAATTTAAATCATCTGTGACTTAACCGATTTCCACGTGAAATCCATATTTGTGTGTGTATGGTGTAGTCCAGGGGTTTACACAATAGTGCACAACATCAATCATCACAGATATATCGATAAGCGGTATAATCGATAACGCTTATCTTCATTCACAGATTCATAGATAAAATAAATTTATCAGTCACAAAGATTCATCATTACAATTCGATGTGGGTTTCGGATAACCAACTGGAATCCGACTCCCTGTCGCATCGAAATTCAAATATCGTTTACGGGTCAAGGGTTTTCATATTCACATAGTAATATATCACAGAAATAGAAATCACAGCTTAGCACAAAGTAAGTCATATCACAAAGCATCACGAATCAGGGATATCAAATAATTCACATTCAATAGAATCCAAACATCATAAGTAAGGTCAGTTAATTATCTGATTAATTTAAATCAGATTTATTTCTTATGAATTAACTACAAATCTTGGTTAATTAATCATTAATTAATTATAAACCATTTTAATTAATTAACCTTTAATCATTTATTAATTAACCTTTAATTATTAGAGAATTAACTTTTAATTATTTAATTCACTATTTAATTAATTATCTTCAATAAATAAATTAACCTTAAATTAATTAATTACCATTTTATTAATTTTCCTTGATTAATTACATTAATTAATCCTTAATTAATCTCTATAGATCAATTATTTCTTATTCATTAATTTCAAATTTATTAGTTAATCAATCGTAATCATTAATTAAATTAAATAATCATTCTTAAGTTAATCACTTAATTTACCATTATTAAATTAACTAATTATACTCAATTTCCTAATTAACTTAATTAATTCCAAGGTAATCAACTCCTTTCAACTTAAGGTAACATTTTCTCAATTACCATTTACATTTTAAAACTCTTTTATCTTTACAATTAACTTAAACAAAATTTAGATTAAATAAATTTTAAAACTCTTTTACAAATGTTAAGAAACCATTTGATATTAATAAAGTAATGTTTTAAAAGAAAGTTTTAACAAAATTTGTTTAAATTTCAAAATTAACATTTAAAAACTTTTTACAAAAAAAAAAAAAAAAACTGGGTTTTATCCCCACTTCGGGTTCTACCCGAATACTACTCGGGACTATCCCCGAGTCTTCTCCTTTCTTCCCCTGTTTTACAAAACTTGTATAAATTTTTACAGTTTTTAAAAACAGCAGCCTATCATCTTCAAATCACTCGAGTTCGTACTCGAGTTATACCCCAAAACCCCCGACCTGAACTTCGAGTCGATCTCCCAGACTTTCGAGCAACACACGATCAAATCTCGTCTTCCCCAAATCAACAACCCAGGTACCAAAAATGCACGTGCACGTGCACATCATCGCGCCGCCACTCCGGTGGACTTCGCGATCACCAGCAAGTCGAGAATTCCACATAACCACGAAATCGAGCTTCGATTCGACCCAGCAAATTCGAGAACGAAAATTCACTCTCTCGTGAAAACTGATGCTCGAACATCTCAGACCAATTCGCCTTGTTCTCCTCGCACCGACCACCAGAAAATCCACGCTTCCGGCCATACCATGCCAACACCCCAAGCCATCCTTCCCCGAAGCATCGCGAAGCTCGATCACGTGAAGAAATCGAACTCGTCACCTTTACAGACATGACCAAAAGCTTGCACCAAACCCTACTTCGATCTCGTTCCTTTGATTTATGAAACAGAAAAATTCTTTGATAATTTTCTCAACATCAATGATGTTCGAACAAGCTTCAAGCAAAATTTCAACACTTTAAATTGGTTCAAATGTTAGAAAATGGTGAAAATGCAAATTTTATTCGAATTCAAATTACTCTTGAAATACATAACTAAAACTCTCCATTTTAATTTTAAAAATCCTAATTTGCAAAGTATATTCGAATTAACATCCTGAAACAACAAATTTCCATGATGGGGTTTAACATAGTTTTAAGAATTTCTCTGTTCTTTCTATTTTTACAGTTAACATCCAAATATATTTCCCTTAACTCCCTTTCTAGGTTTTAATCTAAGACTAAACAAACAATCCTTGTCTGAAAATTAAGCCACAATAGAGATCAGAGGGAAAAGAATGGATTGAAACTAAATTGTTAAGTCTGTAATATGGAACAGAGCTGATGTATTTACATCAGACATGCACACAGGAATATCATCATACACACAGAATCATATACGTAGATATACACATGCGAGTTATCATTATCACAAATATTTCACAGCAACAATCATTAACTAATTTAGATAAAGATGTTTACTCACAGAAACAAAGGATTAAGGTGGGAAATTTTGCTCACTTTGTTTTCCAGAGAAGAAGAACAGAGTTGATGAAGAACCAGACTTGAACATTTGCAAGTTGATATCTTTCTTTTCCTTTTGTTGATCTCTGATTTGTATAAATTAAATAGTTGTTTTAAGTTATATTTTGTTTGAGTTTTGATGATGGTATACTTTAGTTTTTTATTTCTTTTTCACAGCTCAGAATAATCGAGACTGAGGTGAGAAATTTGATGTATATGGAAATGAGTTACTGGGTATGCAATTTGTACAGGTGATAATTTTTGGTTTGTACAAAAATAGGCAGGGATATTTTTTTTCCTTTAGGTGGCTGAGATGATTTGTCTTGTGTACTAAAGATGAAAACATTCATTACCTTGTACCATTAACCTTATTTTATTTGCTTCTTTCGGCTGTTACATGTTTGAGAAACCATGATGGCTTCTATACCTTGTGTATTTGTATTTCTTTATTATTCAAGTGTTCAAGAATATATATACATTTGTTTATCTACTGGTTTCATTCCCAAGTGTACAAGCTTCTTTTACAAGCTTCATTTGTTTATACTTGAATGTATATAATGTTGTTTTAGTTATTTGTATTAGTTTAACTTAGGTTGCATACTTGTCTTTATACTTAATTGAATATATTTTATTTTGTTTTATTTCTATTTGTACTATTTGTATTGATTTAATAACATGAGGTTAAAATATATATTTACTTTATATCTTATATAATTTGTATTTTTAAACCATTTATTTTAGATTTAAACTCAAATTCAATATATATACAATATTTTTAATTTAAATGATTCATCCAAAATTTATTCGAAGATCGGGGAAACTCGCATCACTTAAATCGATTTATTTCACAAATTTTATTCAAAAATTCTATAAATTATCAATTTAAATTTATATAAAATTTGGGGTCGTTACATTAAATTTGATTAACTGACATTTGTATAATATGACCCCTTTAACTGTTGAATTTATTGACACGTAGGATTTGTTTAATTACATTTTGAACCACTGAATGTATATTGTTAAATTGATGATGTATGAAATTGTAAATAGATGACAAGTGAAAACAACATGTAATAATCTTTAATCTGCATGAAATGATAGTGTAGATTCTAGAAATAATTATATTAATTCGTACAAACAACAATGCGAATTAATACGGTTATTTCGAGATTATTTGAATTGATTATTGGATTGATATTGATTGTTGTTATTGCTTGTTTATTTACTTTGACACCATCCTAGTTATCACACTGCAAGTTCCCTTTGCTATGCTTTGATTTTGAATTGAATTGGAATCGGGTTGAAATGATAAATACCCAAAATTGAACTTTGACCTAGGATAGGAAATTAAATAAAACCCGATTGGTCAATAATTTGATTTAAAAGTAAACGAAGATTTTATTTGAATAAATAATATGATTTTGAAATGAAGTTGAAATTTGAATTTTAACGAAAGGAAAATGTTAATATTTAATAATCTGAAACAAAATATTAACAATGTAATTGATGAAAGAATGTTGTTTAATTTGAGAAACGATTAAATTAAGTTTTGAATGTGTAATAATTAAGTTTTGAAATTAGTTAATAATTAAGTTTTGAAATTATTTAATAATTAAATAAGATTGAATTATTTAATAGTTAAATAAAATATAATTCTTTATTAAGTGAAACTGAAATTCTTTAATAAGGGAAACTAAGTTTCTTTATTAATTGAGTTTTGAAATTGTAACTAAGTAAATTAATAAGTGAAACTAAATTTCTCTAATAAGAAATGAGATGTGTTTTATTGAAATTAATGTAAGACTTGAAATGTAAAGAATTTGATTTGATGAATTTAGTTTAATTCAATTTGTAAGTTTTGATATAATGAAGTTGAATTTAAATAATGGATTTAATGAATTGGAAATTTAATAGAAATTGTTTTGAATGACAAATTTACTTAATGAATATTGCATGAAATCGATAAATGAATTTAAATTGATTTGAATGTTAAATTAAATTAATTTAAATGATTTCGGAATGAAACTTATATACGAACTTGAATCAATATTTGAATGGTTTAAAATAAAATTTGAATTTGATTTATAAGATTTTGAAATGGTAAATTGGAAGTTTTGAAACGAAAATTTTGGAAATTGATTTCGAAAGACAAATGAAATGTTGATTTACGAATTGAAATTGAAATTGAAATTGATTTGGTTTTGAAATAAATAAACGACCAATCGGTGTAATAATTACGGAAGTTATTAAAGAGACCGGAATTCGGTTATGGATATACTCTCTATCTAAACCGAAAACCACTTTAATAACTATACGCGGAGTGATGATCCAGAATGAAGTGGTTGGAATGATGTACGTGATGACTGAAGAAAGAGAACGATGATGGATAGCCTTGACACTTGTGTCAAATTGGAAATGACTAAAACAGGAGCCGTGTCGGGCCAATGGAGGATTAGCTACCTCAAGTGGACACACTTCTTCGAACTACTCATTACTTGTTGTCGATTGGTGCACCCTTGATTTTGGGAGTGTTGTTTCACGGTGTTGCGGGCGCTGCGGCGTTGCGTTCTCACCAGTCCGAATCAGGCAAACGGTAGTATCACTACCTTGGGTATTGCCTCATGTGCCTTGTCATACTTGTATTCCAGTTATACGCGGCCACTACGATTTGGATTTGTACCTTTAGTATATGGATTGCCCTCTGGTGACTTCCGGTTTTGGGGAAACTACGGTCTTGTATATGCTTTTGGAATAAAAATGTGTTAAGGGTGGAATGGGCCATGACTTAACACTATTTTGATATCTTTTTTTATATTACTAATAGACATTATCTACTTAGCATACATTACTACCTAGTAGATAGTTTAACGGATCCTTAAAGGATGGTTATTCCAAACATCCTTTGAGTTACTTGTATTTCAATTGCTATTTCACTTGAGTTGGATTTATTAATATAAGAATGTTAATCCTGACTCGAGTGTCTTGTGTTTTTGCTTTACGCTCGGGTCAGACTGAGTGTACCAGTATTCGAGACTCGCCTTTGGAGTTGGAGCTTTGCTTGAAGATCCAGCCATCTATTCTGCTTTCAGTATTCGATGATTCCAGTGATGTATTCTGATTTGTATCTGATGTATCGTATTACTCTTCTGTTGTAAACTCTGATGTATCTTATACATTTATATAGTAGCTTCATGAACTAATATTTCTTTTATTTTCTGCTGCACTTATTACTCTGTGTCTGTGATATGTGATTATTTATTTACTGTATATGTTCAGTTTTGCCAAATTTAAATTAACAACGCGGTATTTTGAGCAATTCAACTCCGGCATGAGTGTCTACCTATACACTTGTAATGGATGCGAATGGTCCAAAATGGCGGGTCGTTACAGTTGGTATCAGAGCTTTGGTAGCTCTAGGCAAAACATAGCATATAGGGTAAATGTATTTACAGAATCACTCTCATTCGAGTTTCAATCTCTTCCTTTCGACTCGATTTCTTTGAATTTTGGAACGTTCCCTATGGTTCCAAATTTCATTCGTGTCCCTCACTATTCGTCTTCTTTCAATTTTGGAGCACCCCATAACTCCATTTTGAATGTTATCTATAATAGATCGGCGGTCTCGCCAATCTTCGAATTATTCGTAAAGGAGCAAAACTCCTTTATAATAGGCATCGATTTATCGGAGATTTCTGTATACTCGGTTTACGATGCTATCTATTACATGCTATACCTGAATTCCATCTCTTGAGATCGAGTGTTGATTTACCTCGGAATTCAGCATCGATCTTATTCTTGAAGTTACGGACGACTCGGTTAAGGTTGCCCGTGAATTAAATAAACTTACCCATCTCCCGATTCTGTTATTGAATCATCTTATCTTCTCTTTCGAATTTGTCTTCGAATCAAAAATTCTCTTTGATTTGAGTCCATCAAATTTGAATCTCTATCCTTGCTTTGAATCCATTCTTGTATCGTCGAGCGAAGAAGTGTATTTGTAAATTTATATTAAAAATGTTTTATATATTGTGTTGTTTGAGTTGCTGATGTTGATTTGGGTTTTCGATCGATTCGTCTGATCAACGCTATCGATAGGATTTCCAAAACACTTGAGCAGAGCAAACTGACACAATATTGTTTTCAAAATTTGTTTGATTATATTGTAAAAATATAAGTAAAATTTTCTGGAATTTAATAAGTTAATTAAATTGGTTGTTTGAAATGATAATTGATTATCACTTATTGTTCTATAAATGAATTTTAAACATGGGTTATAAACTGATTTGAAATTTAAATGAATTTAATTCAGAGATTTGAGAATTTAGTTTCCGGTGATTTCGAACTTCGGTTTTAAAATTTTAAAGTATATATTATTGAAAGTATTTTCGAATAGAAATCGTTTCCAAAGAATTTTAAAATGTTGGAATCAGTGCTCTTCTCTTTGTCGCTGGAAAATAATTTCGGTAATGGCGGCCGCATCATCGACATTCATTTTCGAGTTTCGAAGTGGAGAAACCATTCTGTAGCTTTGCTATGGTTTTGTTTTGTGAAAAAAAAAATATTTTGATTTGAATTTTTCAGTATATTTTGATTTACATATATATAGGTAACTTATTTTAAATTTTAATTTGATTTGATATAAATATATTATATATATCTCTAAATTGTTTAAAGTTAATCGGAAATCTAATTCTTAATTTTTTTTAGGATGATTTTAATTATAAATAAAACCAAAATTTGGAATAAATATTTAAACTTGAATAATTGAATTGGGAAAATTTATTTGTATATTGTTCAACCGCATTCTAATACAACTTACCTAAATCATCCAGAAGTTAAATATGTAATTGGATAATATACGATATAAAATAATTTTATAAATAAAATTTGAGTGTTTATAATAAATGTTATACACTAAATTTTGATTATAAAGATGTTAATAGAGTTAGATAGGATAATAAGTAAACTCAGTTAATAATGAAATAAATTTGTTTTGAAAGAATTAATAAATTTGTTTTGAAAGAATTAATAAATTTGTTTTGAAAGAATTAATAAATTGAAATTTGATTAACATATGAAAATACCTTGAATTTAAAAGAAATTAATAGATGTAAATTAATTTAAATCGAAACTTTTATATTTTTAAATAAATTTATATTTGTTAAATATATGTGATTAGATATATTGAGTAGAATAAATTTAATAATAATTTAGAATCAAGAAAATTTAAATTGCTGAAAAAATATGATTATAATAAAAGGCTATTCAAATTTACGGTTTTAGAAATTTTAAATTTAAGATAATTGGATAGTAAGATAATGAATTTAGAAATAGTGAGATTGATTTTAGTGAAATCAAATGGATTAAATCAATTATTAAATATCAATTAATTTAAATTTGAATTTAAATGGTTTAAATTAATTGTTATTTTGTATTTCAAATCTGTTTTCTTTCTGGCTGTTTCTATTCTCCTACCTCGTTCCTTTTCGGGGACGAAAAGTTTTGAGTGGGGGAGAATGTAACGACCCGTAAATTTCAACTGTTTTAATAACGTGATTAGTTGAAAGTTTGTAAAATTTTAAACGATAAAATTTTGAAATAAAAATTTAATATTTGGAATACGTCTAGTTAAACATAGCCACTGGTAAATTTTCGTCCGAAAATATGAAAGTTTATTTCGCGCGTAAATTCACTTCAATTTAATCAGTTAAAAAGCGATGAAAATAAAATGTTTCCGAAACCTAAATATTTTACATAGGAAAATTCTAAACCATCTTCTGAGCAAGATGTCAGTTTGTCGTTTTTCTAAATTCAGACATCTTTAGCTCCGTCGATCTTATTTTTCAGTGTTTTTCTTGCATTTTCCGCCAATAGAAAAATTCGAAATTTTTATAATTAAATCGTACTGCTAACATCTGTATACCGTTTTGATCGTCTCGTCGTGCTGATCTCTACGGTATATTTATTTCTGCGTTTTGAAGTCCGGTTCGCAGCGGAATGCGTGAAACGGTTAATCGTATCGGTATCCGTTTTGAGTCCTTTCATTTCCCTTGTCTATTCATTTCCTCGATGTGAAAAGCTGTCAGCCACTTGAAATTAATTATTTCTTGAATTCAACATATCATTTTGCACTTCCATCTGTTCAAATTACTAGTATTCATCTCTACTCATTTTGAAACAAACGAAAGAAAAAAATCGTTCATCTCCTCACTCTCTTCATTTCTTATATCATCACGCCTCACTGCCACACAAACGCCTTCACCCATGTCGGCAACATACAATGACCGGGCCTCCCTCCGATCCACGTCCAACATTAGAGACCCGCAGATCCTCCACCCGAAGTCGCCACCCACTTCCCACTTGTCAGCCTTTTTCCCTCCTCTGGAACCCGAGCCGTGACTTCCTCCCCGAACCACCATCTACCCCTTCATCTTCTCCACCACCCGCTCCCTCCACCGTTACCCTACACCTCCCATCAAACCACCGCCTAACTCCATAATCATTTCGCCAATTGCAACAAAGCAACCGTACGACCCGACCATCCTCTCACCCATCCTTTCCCCTGACCGGCCTTTCGCCCACAACCCACCATAGCACCTTCATCCAGCCTCCACTCACAACCGAGCCCACCTGGCCACCACCAAAACACGAGCAGCCACCGCTGAACACCCGCTCACCTCCCTCAGCCTCCTCTCACAACAACAACCCCGCCGAACCTGAGCCTGCCACCCACTCGAGTTTATTATCTTCGGTATGTTATATATAAGTTAAATATATATGCATATATATTTAAATTGGATTTGCTGTTTTATTTTATAAGTATGTTGTATAATAACTATGCTAATAGTAATGAGGCAAGAAGTTTTATATTTGACAGTATGTATATATGGGTTGAATACATTTTGTTTTCATGTTATTTAAGCTTTGATTAATTAGTGTTTTATATAATTTATACTATATAATGTTTGTATACTAGACATTTTATATATGTTTATATTTTGTTTTACTAGTTGGTTACAGTATTTAGAAGCTTACATCATAGGCTATGTATAGGTTGGTGTACACCTTATTCTATGAAAGTTAGCACATATACAATTTTTGTTTAGTAACAGATGTGTTAAGTCTTATACATAATGTTACTTACTGTTGATAGCTGAAATGTACACATATGTTGGGTTTTTACAACGTGATATGTTTATACGTAAGTTCGTAAATATGTTGTTATATCTATTATACCTATTTCGTTACTTATATCAGTTAAGTATATACATTTTGTATATCTATTACCTCTGTGTATTTTGTTACTTATATATAATTGTATATGAAATTTAAACATCTATTTGCAATTTATATGTTATATGTCAGCTTATAAATTATATTATATGCTAAGTCATTTATATTCAAGAGTATACCTGAGTGGCCGAGTGGTCTTGAAAATATCTCTACTTGATCTGCCATATTTGAATATTAAGTTTTACAAAACTATGCCACTTAGAAACTAGTGACTGCATATATATATTGAAGATTTGATAACAGTGTTCATAAAGTATTATATATTCTCTATATTAATTTGCCTGATGGTTCTATGATATGGTTAGGCTATATAATAGCATGAATTTTATATTGAAACTTTTGGTATAGGTACAGGCTTAAGAAAATATTTTGTATTTTATATGTGTAAGTGTCGCATCTATATATATACACTCTAGTGCATATTTTACTACTAATATTTTATATGTATGTAAATATATATATATATATATATGGATATTTGCAGCCAAATGTTGGCGGTATAAGTTGTATATATAAATGTATATGAGATATATAGAATAGTTAAGCTTGTATATAAAGTCAGATGATTTTTGTATAAATAGTTATATATAGTTAGACATATATATAGTTCACTTATACCAAATCTCTTCATCGATCTCGTTCTGATGTATTCAATCGATTTCTGTTATCAGCTTTGTTCGATGTACTCGTGCCGATTTGCTTTGCTTGGACTCGTAACTCAATTTCCACGCCCATATCACTGTGCGTATCTATGCCATCTTCTCGCGAATCTCTAGCCTCGAAAGGTGAGCACTCACTCACGATTAACGTTCTTTTATTTATTAAGTTTGATTTCAATTGAAACGACAAATTGAAATGTGCTGTTGTTAGTAAATTACACCTGTACCAGTTCACCTGTGACATCTGACCTCATTATCTGTTAATTATTTATGCAATGATAATACAGTTTGGTTGATAATTTATTGATTGTTGATGTTTATATTGGATGTTAAATTGTTAATGTTAAAATGATAAACAGTATGAAATTGAACTTGATATAGGATGATTAAATGTTAAATTTGATTAACTGACATTTGTATAATATGACCCCTTTAACTGTTGAATTTATTGACACGTAGGATTTGTTTAATTACATTTTGAACCACTGAATGTATATTGTTAAATTGATGCTGTATGAAATTATAAATAGATGACAAGTGAAAACCGTAATGTAATAATCTTTAATCTGCATGAAATGATAGTGTAGATTCTAGAAATAATTATATTAATTCGTACAAACAACAATGCAAATTAATACGGTTATTTCGGGATTATTTGAATTGATTATTGGATTGATATTTATTGTTGTTATTGCTTGTTTATTTACTTTGACACCATCCCAGTTATCACACTGCAAGTTCCCTTTACTATGCTTTGATTTTGAATTGAATTGGAATCGGGTTGAAATGATAAATACCCAAAATTGAACTTTGACCTAGGATAGGAAATTAAATAAAACCCGATTGGTCAATAATTTGATTTAAAAGTAAATGAAGATTTTATTTGAATAAATAATATGATTTTTAAATGAAGTTGAAATTTGAATTTTAACGAAAGGAAAATGTTAATATTTAATAATCTAAAACAAAATATTAACAATGTAATTGATGAAAGAATGTTGTTTAATTTGAGAAACGATTGAATTAAGTTTTGAATGTGTAATAATTAAGTTTTGAAATTAGTTAATAATTAAGTTTTGAAATTATTTAATAATTAAATAAGATTGAATTATTTAATAGTTAAATAAAATATAATTCTTTATTAAGTGAAACTGAAATTCTTTAATAAGGGAAACTAAGTTTCTTTATTAATTGAGTTTTGAAATTGTAACTAAGTAAATTAATAAGTGAAACTGAATTTCTCTAATAAGAAATAAGATGTGTTTTATTGAAATTAATGTAAGACTTGAAATGTAAAGAATTTGATTTGATGAATTTAGTTTAATTCAATCTGTAAGTTTTGATATAATGAAGTTGAATTTAAATAATGGATTTAATGAATTGGAAATTTAATAGAAATTGTTTTGAATGACAAATTTACTTAATGAATATTGCATGAAATCGATAAATGAATTTAAATTGATTTGAATGTTAAATTAAATTAATTTAAATGATTTCGGAATGAAACTTATATACGAACTTGAATCAATATTTGAATGGTTTAAAATAAAATTTGAATTTGATTTATAAGATTTTGAAATGGTAAATTGGAAGTTTTGAAATGAAAATTTTGGAAATTGATTTCGAAAGACAAATGAAATGTTGATTTACGAATTGAAATTGAAATTGAAATTGATTTGGTTTTGAAATAAATAAACGACCAATCGGTGTAATAATTACGGAAGTTATTAAAGAGACCGGAATTCGGATATGGATATACTCTCTATCTAAACCGAAAACCACTTTAATAACTATACTCGGAGTGATGATCCAGAATGAAGTGGTTGGAATGATGTACGTGATGACTGAAGAAAGAGAACGATGATGGATAGCCTTGACACTTGTGTCAAATTGGAAATGACTAAAACAGGAGCCGTGCCGGGCCAATGGAGGATTAACTACCTCAAGTGGACACACTTCTTCGAACTACTCATTACTTGTTGTCGATTGGTGCACCCTTGATTTTGGGAGTGTTGTTTCACAGTGTTGCGGGCGCTGCGGCATTGCATTCTCACCAGTCTGGATCAGGCAAACGGTAATATCACTACCTTGGGTATTGCCTCATGTGCCTTGTCATACTTGTATTCCAGTTATACGCGACCACTACGATTTGGATTTGTACCTTTAGTATATGGATTGCCCTCTGGTGACTTCCGGTTTTGGGGAAACACGGTCTTGTATATGCTTTTGGGAATAAAAATGTGTTAAGGGTGGAATGGGCCATGACTTAACACTATTTTGATATCTTTTTTTATATTACTGATAGACATTATCTACTTAGCGTACATTACTACCTAGTAGATAGTTTAACGGATCCTTAAAGGATGGTTATTCCAAACATCCTTTGAGTTACTTGTATTTCAATTGCTATTTCACTTGAGTTGGATTTATTAATATAAGAATGTTAATCCTGACTCGAGTGTCTTGTGTTTTTGCTTTACGCTCGGGTCAAACTGAGTGTACCAGTATTCGAGACTCACCTTTGGAGTTGGAGCTTTGCTTGAAGATCCAGCCATCTATTCTGCTTTCAGTATTCGATGATTCCAGTGATGTATTCTGATTTGTATCTGATGTATCGTATTACTCTTCTGTTGTAAACTCTGATGTATCTTATACATTTATATAGTAGCTTCATGAACTACTATTTCTTTTATTTTCCGCTGCACTTATTACTCTGTGTCTGTGATCTGTGATTATTTATTTACTGTATATGTTCAGTTTTGCCAAATTTAAATTAACAACGCGGTATTTTGAGCAATTCAACTCCGGCATGAGTGTCTACCTATACACTTATAATGGATGCGAATGGTCCAAAATATCGGGTCGTTACAAATATCGAGGAATTTTTCTTTCAATCAATTTCGAAAATAAGTTATAAATTTCATCTAAACCATTTATAAACTATTATATGCTGTAAAACCATTTATAAAGCTATTTATAAATTCCCAAAACAATTTACAACTCTTTCCTTTATCATAAACTTTTACACAAATTCCTTTATACGCTTCCAAATCCCTTTATACAAGTTCTTTTATAAAACCCTTTATAAAATCCTTTAAAACCTTTATAAAACCATTATAAAATTCTTCATAAAAATCTTTTATAATGATCCTTTTATAAAAGTCCATTATAAAATCTCTTACAAAACTTTTATAAATTCCTTACAAAACGTCCTACATTTTTATTTATTAAAGTTATTATAAAATCTATATTTATTGTACTAAATCAAAACTATATTTATTATATTAAATTAAAATTTTAAACTATTTAAATTATATATTTTAAAACTAAATAAAATTATAAGTTAAAAACTTAAATTTACATTCAAAACCATATATTAACTTATAATTTGAAACTTTAAAACATATAAAATAAATTATTTCCCAAATATAATTTTTTTTATAAAATCATTAAATTAAATTTAAAAATCAAACATACTTTACCATTTGGAAAATAATTTAAGACTGACCAACGGTGTCCGTATATAATTTTCTACCATATGGTCAAGTGATAGGGTATGTATCATTTCAACCCCAAATAGTTAAATTTCCAGGGTATATATCATTTCAACCCGTATCCCGAATCAATAATTTCCAAATCAATAAAATCGCTCAGCTTTATCATTTCAACCCATAACGATTTTCCCTAATCTATAGATTGTTCGAGTATGTATCATTTCAACCCATAGTGATAACAAAGATATAAACATCCAATCGTCCAAACTGTCAACCAATAACATCCATCACAATCAAAATCCAAATCGGCCAATAAATCACAACAATTAACTGATTGTCATCATCGGGTGTTTAACTAACAATTTAAATTCAATATTAATTTAAATGGCAATTTAATTCAATATAAATTCAAATTAAATTTAAATGACAATTTAAAATACCAAACAGCAATCAATAAATTTCTAATCACATCATAAATATAATTTAACTAACATAAGATAGTTTAGTATTTGCGAGTGGGTAAGATCACTCACCTTTGATTTACAGTCGATTTAAAATCCAAATAAATTCCAAAATTTGAACCGCCTTAGAATGCAGCCAAACTAATAACAGATTGTCTGGAATTTTAATACAATCACAACGGAGAAAACCGCGTCCAAATCCGAGTTCGTATGCAAAAGTTATTGATGTTAGAAGTTTAAAATTTAAAATAAAAATAAAAATAAAAATAGCGGCAATATTGTAATTATCCGCCTCTGAAACCCTACCTCAGTTGCGAATACGAACCCACATTAGTAGCAGCCGCCGCGTCCATCGCCATTTCGCCGCCACCATGACAATCATCTCGACCATCTGATCACTCCGCCGACCTGCCCTCGACCAGACGCCTCCCCCTAAGCCACGCGACCAACTCCAGCTTGTCAGAGCACGTCCGCCGCCGTGCACGTTTACTTGCCAATTTCTGGCGATCCATGCACCATTGACCAGAACGAACCCCAAGATGAACGCCGCACGATCCCCTCTATAAGCCGGTGCCCCCAGACCAATGTATAATCGACGATCCACCATCGAATTGAAAACCCTAGGATGGACGGCTGAAACTTCATCAACGATTTCTGGAAAATCCGAGACTCAATTACAAAAACGATCAGTAGATCTAGATTACGCTCATCGAGGGCTTTCCAACGATATATAATTTGCTATGGTTTGAAGAGTTTGGGTTTTCAAATTGATTTGAAATTGGGGATTAGGGTTTTGATTGACGTTGAAATCAAGGTTTCTGCCACTGGGAAGGAAGAGGAGATGGAAATAAGCAGTACGTATAGAAATCAGAAATAGAGGCTGTTAGGGTTAGAAAAAACTATTTATATATACAGAGATAGATAAGAATGAATAGACATATCGAATTGGGTCGAAACGATAACAACGACCCGAAAAGCCCGTTTTGCCCTCGAAACGAAAGTAGGTCATTCAATATATCGAAATATAGGTTTTTGATATTTTTAAACTCAATGAAACTAGTTTCAAACCCTAATTCTATTGTATACAGAAGTTAGATTTCAAAATAAAATTATATTAATTTAATTTCTCACAATATTAAATTCCAAAATCTTATTAAATTTAATAGTTTTTAATTATAAAAAATACGAGTCGTTACAATGACTTAGCTCATAATTCCGAAAATAATTGTTAAGATTTTAGTCACTTCAGTGTTATGTAGATAATACAACAAATACTGTTATTCTAATATATTTATTTCATAACAAAAATTCAAAATATTCATACCAAATTAAAAATATATTAGTATTTAGTCAATACTGAAAATAACTAATATTTAAGTAATAATATCCGGTATATTTACAAAAATAAAATTTACATATCTTGATGCATCCACTAATAAGTATTATATGAAATGCTCCAACTATTTGCTCCATTACCGAAATAACCTATGAAATACGAAGATTTATCCAACTACTTATTATGTGCTATTTATTTCTTTTACTATAACTAGCTTATAGTCTAGAGTTTTTGATCAAATATCTTAAACTCGTAAAAATAACTTTATAGAAAAACATTTCTAAATTATAACACAATTGAAATAAAAATCACAATTCTGGCTCCGTATTA
Organism: Allium fistulosum; assembly: GCA_030737815.1. Lineage (NCBI taxonomy): Eukaryota > Viridiplantae > Streptophyta > Magnoliopsida > Asparagales > Amaryllidaceae > Allium > Allium fistulosum. The sequence continues at coordinate 711,663,447 of CM060904.1, read as the reverse complement.
AGTACTTTTAGTATTTTATACAATTCTCATTCCTAATGTCTTTTCGTGAAGCAGAAGTGACTATTCACTCTCTTCATCCAATTGTGCTTAAGTTACATCCATTTTTGTACATTTGCTTTCCTTTCCAAATGTCAGCTCATTCAAAAGGGATCCTTTTAGTAATCAATCGTATTGAATACATGATTTTACATTATGGTTTATTTGCTTATTTCCAATGAACTAATTTCTTTGAAGTTTCATACATTATGACCCTTAATCTTTCACTGTATAGCACTGATATGTGATTGAATATGTATCAAATGTCCATATTCTTGTATTGCTATTAGAGTTTGACACTCATTGAAGACAATGCACTGTTCTATACAAATAAATAGTTACACGATCGAATTTCATGAATGTTTTAATAGTTGTATAAATTGACCATTACATAGGTCTTGAAGTGACAACATGTCAAAAGATTTATTGGTAAGTGTCTTTTATATTTCCATGTCAATCTTAATTCAGTTCAATTATATAATTTAACTGATAAACATTTTATCAATAATATTAGTTACACAAATTTATCAAAGTAATTTTCTAACTTGTGTAGCAAATGTTCTTTAATATTAGAAATGTTAAATGTATCAATTTCATTTTATTTTAAGGCTCCCACTAGACTTTTATGTTCCTCAAAACTCTAAGAGGAAACATAGAAATCTTTTGATTTCTCTCGTGGGTGTTAGTACTCGCAAGCGATGGATAACAAATCATGGGCTCACAAGCGATGGATAATATTTGAACAATTGTATCATATACAACTCCTAACCTGTGGTTTTTGTCCTCATCTCATCTCGACCTTGAGGAAAATCAACATATCAAGAGAAATTATTCACTTGCACCCACCATTTTGTGATGACCTAAGTATAATGCACGTACCATGAGGAAGATCGATAAATTTGTGCATGTATCTTACCTTGTCTAGTCAATATATTAATAGTACCATACATAACATCTCTAGCTTGAGGATGATCAACAACTAAAGAATATGTAAGTAATCTATTAATATATAAATTTAGAGGATAAATTATATATTAAGGATTCATAATCTTTTATATATACCCCTTAAGTGATATCAATTTACAGAATAGTGTATTTCTTATGAAATACCCCCGTGATTCAAATGTCAGACACATCTGAAATCATAGTTAATGTACAATACGCATGTACTTGTTCCTTAAATCTGAATTTGGTTTCTTTCTAGTTCTACTTGATTTTATACATATGTAGTTATATGAATATTAACTTATTTATGACTTTTGTATTTTAACTTACTTACATATTTAATACATTTATCTTGTTAATTAAATCTTATTTAATTAATTTTATTTCTTATTAATTAATTTAAATTATTTCACATTACTCATCCTAAACTATTTAAGATAGTTAATCAACTATAACATTTATAGTTTGTTTATATGTACTTATCAATATACGTATACATTTTAATTAATTAACTTTAAATTAATGTTATTTAATAATTTTTATTTAATTAAATATTTTAATTAATTTGAAATTTTAACTTAATTTATCATAAAAAATTTCAAGATAAATATATAACTACAAAAATTATAGTTATTCACATATATCATATATATGTTTTAATCAATTAAATTTTAATCAGTAATTTTATTTTATTTAATTAAACATATGAATTAAATTTTAAAATTTTAAATTTTAAAATTAATTATTTAGTTTCTCAAAATAATTTTGAAGAATTTGAATACATTTCATAACTTTTATAAAATTTTCTTTTATATTTTAAACTTTACTTTTAAACTCAAAATATCTTTTAAATTTTCAAAAGATTTTGAAAATTAGTCCAAGGTCGAAAATCAACTTGGGCCTTTATATTGAGGATAACCTTAAGGCTTACTTTATCCTTCATGTTGGGCCAGTCTAGGTAGGGAAGTTTACTTGTTACTCAATCTTAATCTTCAACACAACCTTTCAAGACATCCTACTACATAAATGGGTAGACTTTAATTAGTTAGCCTAAAAATTGCTAGTTTAGACTACATAGACCATTATGCTCTAATACCATTGACGAAATTAGGTCAGTCGGAAGCGGGTGAAATATGTAGATTTCAAAAAAATTCCTATTTCTGATCTATAGTTGGCTTATGAAGTCTGATAGGTTTATCACTAGATCCGATATAGTTATTATTAATAAAATCATATTTATTAATATTGATTTACTTTAGTAGTCAATTATTAATTGAATTTGAATTGATATATGTTAACATGTCAACCAAATGCTCTATTGGGAATGCATCATATATACATTCAAACATACAACAACATAAATAAATTGATATAAACATGTATACACACATCAAGATCTCGAGATTTATATCCATTATATATACATATATATTAGACTTGCATATATGTGTAATAGTTTTACGTGCATATCGAGAATATAAATACCTATGTATATACATATGTTTAAGCATACCGTAACATATGTATATGATTTGTATACACATATTGACAATACCACATGTGTATAGTTAAGATATATATATATATATATATGTATATATATGTAATCTTTGTTGCCGCTTATATAAAAAATTCATACATACATACACACACACATACCTTTGTGTATGAAGGTATGAAGTTAATTCACAGAATGTAGATATTTCAAATAAGAGTAGATTAGAAGAATGAAGATGAGAAGGTAATTTATATTACAACTAAATATGCTAAAATCTGAATTAAAAAAGGAAATATTAATGAAGTGCAATTTTACTTTACTTTTCTTCTAAGATCACCATTCTAACAATTATTTTAATATGATATTGAATTCCTAACTTAATTATATCAAACATCTAAAAAATTGAAAACTCATAAAAATTTATGCTATATCTAAATCTAAAAAGGCATATAATTAACATAAAGTAAACTAAAAGTTTTATAATTTAATATATTATCCCTAATGACATAATTAGACCTAAAACATAAAACTTACACACACACACACATATTCATATACATATATATGTAATAAGCTGAAATTTAATTTTAAAGCATGAAATTGAATAATTTAAATCAAATCAATTTGTAAATGATTTATTTTTAATGCCAGTTTACAATTTGGAGAAGAATTGATTATATGCAAACACGTGTGTGTGTACATCATAATACAATCTACTAAAAATTCACTATGACATAGATGGCCTATAGCAACGAAAATACAAGATATTACTAGCTACAATGTAACGATAGCTATGCTGATTTTTGTCTATTACAACATTAGCTTCAGGATGTTAGCATAGATATCAACACTATGTTGCAGTAGCTATAGACTTATAAAAATATTATAAAAAATGAGTGCGGGCTGAAAAAAAAGTGGGCTGAAATAATTTTTAACGCGGGAAGCAAAAACAAAGCGGCAAAAGTTAACAAAATATTGAAGGGTTTCACTCAAACACTTAACAAAATACGTACTCCGCCGCTCAACCTCTCAAACACTCAAACACTCTGCGATTTCAATTAGGGCTAAAAGTTCTAAGTTTACAAGCTTAATTGGGGTTCGATTAGGGCAAGTTCAAGTTCAATTAGGGCTTCGGCTTTCAATTAGGTCTTCAATTGGGGTTTGTTTGGGTTTCGAATTTCAGTTAGGGCTTCGATTTAATCTGCTGTAGAGGTTCCTTTCGTCAGTGTTCAAAAGAGGTCCCTTTCGCCAGTGTTTAACGAAGTACTTCCACAAGCGTTGACAAATTGGGTGCCGCAAGTGTTAATTGCTTCTGTAGAGGTTCCTTTCTTCAGTGTTTAATGAAGTACTTCCGTTGAAAAATTTGCTACCGTAATTGTTTAAAGCTTCCATCAACATTGACGAAAGGGAATTTAGTGCCACAGTTGTTCAAATACGTAGCTTCCGTCAACAACGACAAAGGGAAAATGCTTTCGCAATTGTTCGCAAGGATTACTTCCGCAAGACTTGGTGGCAAAAGAGTTGCCACCGCATGACTTGGTGGTGTAAAGGTTATTTTCGAAAGATATAGCAGTGAAAGGGATTTTCCTTCCAACAGTGATGAAGTAGTTTTTGGGTTCAAATGATTGCTTCCGCATGTCTTGGGGATGCAAGTGTTAAGGCTCTGATGCCGCAAGTACTAAGAGTCCGGTTATGTAAATTGATAGAAGGGATTGCTCCGCAATAACTAGCGAAGAGAACAGCTGACCATGCTTCCAACTTACAACCACCAAAGCAGGGGCCTGGTCCAATTTGTAAATCAACATTTATCCGCCCAGTCATGAAACTCAAGGTATGAGACTCTAATTCTCTGAAAAGATCTGCAAACTTTTAAAAAAAAATGGTTTTTAAATAATTAAGATCTTAACCATAACATTTTTTAATTTCAAACCTTAGACATAATGTTTCAAAGTCTGAAATCATGTAAACCAAATTTCAAAATTATAAATGGTTTCAAAGGAATTAAATTTTGAAAGAATTTGATTTCAAATATATCCAGATAGATATAATCTTTATACATAACAATCCCTAGTTTCCAACTTCGGACATAAAATGTGCCTTACTTACAAAGCTATGTTGCGTGATACATAAATGTGTCCTATTTCGAAATATATGAAGTAGTGTTTTGATAAATCAATTTTAAACATATTGTACATCAAGTGTTTGCATATTTGTCGCTTTCGAATGTAAAGATCTTAGATATGATAGGGACAGGTTTCAATATGTATGAATTTGATATCTATCTTTATTCCACAAAATTTTGGGCAAATCTTAGTTTTGAAAAATGCGATTAGTTTCAAACATGCACGGTTTTAAAAGTTCTAAAGTATATTAATTTTTGGATATATGCATATAACTTTGAATATGTCCGAGTCTTCAAGTATACATAAATTTATATGTAGTGAATTTTAGACATATGCAGTTTCAACTCAAATAAATTTTAGATGTGTATGGGTTTCAATATGGATATATGGATTTCAGTAATATGCGAGTTGAGGTATATATGAATGATGAGATACATACCCGTTTTATGCATGTATTCTGTGCATTTCACACACTGCTTTAAAAAAAACTTCTTACAAAACTTGATCCTGTATACATCAATTTTCTGATATATAAGGTTTTTTTAATGTTTGAAGTATGTGGTTTTGAGTGTATAATAATTCTGTATATTTGTGAATGTGATTCCAAAGTTTCAAGTATATAATTATTTTTGAAGGTATAAGCTTTGAAGATTTAAAATCCCGAATATGTTCAATTCCCAAAATCGGTTTACATAATTTCCTATGAATTATAACTCTAAATATGTAGGTTTTGAATAAAGATGGTATGAAAGGTATAAGCATGGTTCTGGGAGTATATGTATAATTTTATAGATAAAGATTGCAAGGATGTATGATTTCAGAAGTAAGTATTTTATATAAGTTCCATTGAATTTTTGACGATTCAACTTCCATTATTTATGTTGCTATTAGTAGCTTTTATCACAGAATTTTTTTCCGTTTTTATTCATTCAAATCAGGCAGATAAACATCTTTATTTCATGTTTTTGTAGTTCAAGGCCCTTACAAATTGTGCAAGTCGGAAATCGTATACAGACACACACACTACTGGTCCAAATTTTTTTTCCCAAATTCGGCATAAGATGGTATGTATTTTGCTTATTTTTATGGTTGGCTGGAGGTATGCATTTTATTTTATCTGAAATTCCTCTCCTTATTTAGCAAAGTGATATATGTTCCAAAATAAAAATTAAAATAACTACATATATGTTCCAAAATAAAATATCACCTCACTCAAACAAATAAGCAAAATAAATATTAGTGATATATGTTCTGTTTATGATATAAAAGCTTGTAACTAAAAGAATAACAAGCAGGCTATATAATCTGATCTGTCACATTAATCATCCAGCAAATGTTTTTATTTCAATTTTAATGTATTAATTTTTATTGTATATGTTTATTATTTTTGCATTTTCACATCAATTTACGACTCTATAGCTATTAATAACATTTGCTAAAAAAGTACATAAAATCTATAAAAATATAAATGAGCCTTTCTTTGCCCCCTTTGGCATAGAAAACTCAATTCTTCTTTTCCAAACCATTGTCCGTCATGCTCATGCATTTGTACACATTTGGTCAATATACGTCTGCAAGTTAGATGCATATTAAACATTAAATATGAGTCCAATCCATCTCTGTGGAAATTAAGTAATTTGTAAACTATTGGATACACTCTTAACTCTTAAGCATATGGATGTCAAGTTGATGCCTGTCTTTTGTCTGCTGTATGTTGATGGCTTTACTGCCTTGCTAAGCTTAAATCATTTTAGTATTATATATATGTTCATGGCTCATGGGTTAATCACGGGGTAATCTTAGTTTTGCATCAGAATCTAAGATGAATCATGGGATATTTGTTATCTCTGTGTTTACAGTTAATAATCTGAAAGCATAGACATATGGGATATTTACTATGCAAATTTTCCTTAGCCCAGCCTTGAATTTTGCAAAACTGATACATCACTTGATACTATGCTTGAAAAAGCTCTGATATTGTTGCTACATATGTTGTGATTTTATACTTGTTGTTTCTTTATTTTTGCACTTGTAAGCTGCTTGAGAACTTACTGTTGCTCCATTTTTGCATCTGTGAGTTGCTCGAGACTTTTAGCTTGTGTGCACTTGTGGTTTCTGTTCTTCATTTGAACCGAGATTTGTTTTTATGTAAAGGCGATCATATTTACCTTAGTTTTGCTTTGACTTCGAGTATAATTTCTGAATTGATTAGTGGTATATGTCCTGGAAAAATTGGTTTGATATCCTTTTGCTGTCTAACTTTTTTCATTTAATTTGTATCAGTCCAACGAATCAGATGGAGAACTTTTTGTTAAAACTCGCAAGCGGAAAGAAGGAAAGGTGTACAAGACTGATACTTCAGTAATGAATTACAGAATTGTAAGAATTTTATTTTCTCTTCCATCAAATGTCAAAAAAATGCTTCATTTTGCGCATCGACATTTTTGTAGAATTAGATCCTGTTTTGTTGAAACCTATAGCAGGATATTTTCTGAATCTATTTTAAAACTATTAATAGATATTGTAAAACAATTCTTGTTTAAGAAACTTGTTTCAGAATTGTTAATTTTATTTAATGTCATATTTTGAAACTGCTTTATTTTGCAGGACAAGATTGAAAAAGCAATAGGTGAAGGAGGAAGTGATGGAGTTGTTCAAGAATTGATTTCTGATTGAAGTTCGCACGGTCCATCTTGGCTTATAGGACGGCACACAAAGTCTGTAGAAGTTTCAAAATATGCCCCAACAACAAGCACATACATACAGGAGCTGGCAGCGAAGATAAGGGAAAATATAGCCGACGAAGTCGAAGCAAAGGTGAACAAGAAGGTCCAAAATGAATTTGATGCAAAGGTGAACCAAAAAGTTCGGGAGAACTTGACATGGGTGCTTAAGAAATTAGACGAAGCAAACCCTGACATGCAAATTGATGTTGGGGATCTTTGTGCGACCGTCTGCAGTGATGGCACTGGAGGCACTGGAGGCACTAGAGGCACTGATGGCACTGGAGGCTCGCAAATATGAATGTACTGTTAATAAGTAGAATTTAGTATGTACTGGCTGTAACTATGAATACACTGGCTATGTTTTTAAGTATGTTTGTTATTTTGTACTTGACTAAGTAAAACTTGTGTTGCTGGTTATTCTGAAATGAAAAGTTCTTTGTTGTAGTGTAATATTGCCATTAGATATGATATAATGTTGCAGTATAATGTTGCCATAGATATGATATAATGTTGCAGTACATTTCCAATTTAAATTGCAAAAGGTGTTGCCATAGATATGATATAATGTTGCAGTATGTGATGTTAAATGTGGTAATAAACTGGCAAAGTGTTGCCATTGGATGGTAAAAGTGTTACCATAGACTAATGAATATGGGCCCCACAACAGGGTTCCGTAAAGGTGGGCCATAGAATTAGTGGGCCCCACAATGTGGGCCCACATGTTGGGGCCCAGATTGTGGGGCCCACTTTTTAGTAAATTTGGTACCTGTGGCAACAACAGAACCGATGTTGTCCTAGGACCGCAAAGATGTTGCCTTTGACTCTAGGGCAACGCGGCAAAATGCATCACCGAGAAAGTGTTGCCTTTGCCCTTTTTTAGCCTACAGCAACATTTGTTGGCACTTCCTGCATTACTTCTTGGATGTTGGAGTATGCAATATATGGCGTAGTGATTAGATCTACTGAAAAGGGAACAAACTGCAACAATAATATTAGTTTATTGAAATAAAACAGATTTACAATAACATATGGTTTTAGATTCAACAAACAAAGGGATAATTTTGAAATCTCAAATGAAATAAATTATGAATTGTTTGGTTGAAAAAATTAAATAAGTAATTATAATAATGGATGAAAATTTTCTTACAAATCAATTGCACAATAATTAATTAATTCAGATCTAATTAAATCATCGATATTCAAATAAAACCATACACAAAGGAATTCATATACAGTCACATTAAATAGAAGAATTTCAAATAGTTCTTAATAAGTGGCTATAATATACATATATGTGAACAATCATTATTTTAAACATCATGAATAAGTTATAAATAAAAAAAATCGTACTCGAAAATCTTTCCCTTTGTTGTACCTTGATTCATGGCTACTCCTTTGGATTTAAAGAAAATTTGCATCCCACCTTGCAAGAGAAGGATGAACCACCTTTGTTTTAGTTTAATACGATGTTTGATTGTAAGCCATCGTTGGTTATTTTTTGTTTGTTTAAGTGAAGATGACGGCGGCCATTATTTTAGAGAGGAGGATGAAGGATTTTCTATAAAACAAAAGTGAAAAAGAGGAGGATTTTTTAATGGGATAAAAGAATTTTTTTCTCATTCTCCTCACTTAACTTCCTTATTTAATTTCAATCAACAGTACCTTCATTTTCTCTATGTAATGTCTGGCCCTAGAATTCATCCATAGTGGGCGAAGTTTCCAAAGAAAACCTCCATGTAATTATTTATTTTTAACCCCTATTACAAGGTGTACCGATATCAAATATCGGTATTTGCACATTTAACTTTAACACAAGCATATAAATAATTACTAAAACGTCCAAAACATTAAATAAATTAACTATAATTAATATTCACAAATATTAAATAAATTAACCAATTTATTGCATTTTATAAATTAATTATATTATTTTATTTTTTGGAGAAATCACAAATGCAGTTGTGCGATTCTGAGGTGTGAATTCAGTCAGCGCTTAATACTGAACAATTCAAATATTAACGTTCTTGTATCACATTTTCTAGTAGTGTGACAGTTTGGCCGAATTCATTGCTTATAGATCTTTTCGATAAAATCTTTCACATTTTCTTAAGCAATACCTTTTAGTAATGATTATTTACACCTGTTTTCTTCGTCAAAACTATATATTACTTTAGGACTTATGCAATTTAGTTTAGGTCCAAAATCCAACATTGTCCACATCAACCTGATTAGTCTAAACACAAAGTCCTTGATTCAATAATAATAATTATTATTATTAATCGCACTAATTTGGCTAGAAACTTTGACTATGAGTTGAATACAATTGACCATGATACTATCTTATATAACCAATAAGATGATTACTTTATTAAATAGTGTTTAACTTTCAAAGTTTTAACTCAGACCCAACTATAGTCGTTTGATGGACGCCATGAAATAATTTAACTCTAATCAAAGTAGAGTGTCCACATTTGTTTGAACCAAAAATGGCACAAACACCCTGAAGTTTATGTAGAGAATAAAATATGAAGAAATGTAAATGAAAATGAGAAATAATCAGGGCACAATAGTTTATAGTGGTTCGACAAAGCATGGCATATGCCCACTTTAAGATTTTATTTCTTATATCTGACTTGAAGGCAGAAGTTTTTAGGAGCCAGTTCAACTTCAAGATTTAGATTTTCAAAATTACAAGAATATAGAGTAGGGAGGAAATAGAACCAAAAGATCCTTAAAAATGTGCCCTACCTTCCTATTTATAGAGGTAAGGAGCCTAAAATCTCATATAAAATATCTTTAGGTTATTGCTCAAGATTTAGACCAATTTTCCCACAAAAGTAGGTGCCACATTATCAGAAATTAGGGGTCGGTACCGAACCATAGGTAGTGGTCAGTATTAATCCCTAATATGGCCATATTGGTTGTCTTCAAGTCTTTATCTTGAATCATCTTGTTGTTAACTTCGTGATTCCATAGTTGTTTGCACCAGTATTAGCTTGTTTCTAAGTCATGATCGAGTTGTGAAAGGATAGAATTGTTGCTTCAACTATTCGGGAGATCGATGGAGAATTGCATCGAACCAACAAAACGACATCAGAAATATGCTTCGGGAATCAAACAGAAGTCACAAGCAGAAGATGGGGTCCATTTGAAGTGGAAATAGGAGTCGGTACCGACCCATAGGGTGGGGTCGGTACTAAACCCTAGCTTGTGTGGATTATTCTAGTATCAGCCTGGCGACTTTGTCGGTACTTAGTTTTTGGACTTCTGGACTATCTCTCTAGGCTTCCTACCATGATAACTCCAAGTTTGACTTTTTCAATCTGTTTGAATATTGCCTAGTCTAAAAGGCTGAATAACACTTGCCCTCCAAAGCACATCTTATTTCAAACATGATGTGCTTTGAATCGATATAAATAGTAATTTCCTTGAAGGACTTCACTCCGTGTTTCAAATGGTCATTTTCCTTCCTATAAATTGATTCAGTGAAAGGTTTTGTCCATAGTCATCCATCGTGATGCTCCACCATCATCTAGAACTATAAGTTTGGAACGTAATCTCATAATCCATCATTCCGAGCTTGACGATTTCAAACTGGTTCCTTCCATGGATTTCTCAGGTTTGAATTTGATTTCCCTTTGATTCTGGCCATCAGGAATTAGATATATATATATATATCTATACTATAAAGCAAAACCCTGGTCAAAGCGGTCAAAGTGAAGCCTTTTTTGCATTGACCAAAATACCCACTTTGACAATTAAATCAGAAATGTTTGTCCAGGGTTAATTTTGCCATTTTCAATGCACCCAGCGGTTACTTCCAAACGTGTAGTTGTATTTCTCGGCCTCAGACATACGCATACCGCATAAAACTACCCCCCTCAAACCCCCCTCTCCTCTCCTAAAATTCATCCAGCACTGTTGAAACTAAAGCAGAAAATTAAATCCAAAACCAAATTCAAAATTTTAACCATCAACTAAATTAATCTATCACTTTTACAACATTAACTCGAGTCTATGGAAGATGAGGATCATTGAAGAAGAGGCACGGTGGAGGAAATAGGTGACGGCTGAGGATCTAGGGTTTAGAACGCCACGAAACAAGTTTCCAGTTTGCGGTATTCTTCCAATTTAGCTTTTAAGTTTTTTATTTAAGAGTTTGTTTGCTAATTGGATGTTGGCAGAGATAAATTATCACTACTGCTACCCTTTTGGGTGTTGGATGATCCTAAGAATAGATCGGGACAAGTTAGGGGGGATGATGCAAGTTTCCAAACTCATGACGCTTGGATCGAGGAATCTATGTCAAACAAGGTGAGTTGCTTTCTTCTGAAACTGTTAGGAAATTTTCTATTTCCAGTGGATAAGGTTTGGATAATTCATTGCCATTTTGTAGTCTGGATGGAAATGACATTTTTTTTTCTTCCCGTTCTTTATCCTACCCTTTGTAAAGCTACAGGACGTCCAATTTTTTTTTAATTTTTTTCTTAAAATTATAAACAACTAATCTTGCATTCTCCGTTTATACGTAATAAGGACAGCAAATAAGTAGATCAAACGTCACAAAATTCCATTTTCCCATACGTGACGAATATTTTCATCCTCATTCTCTTTGAATCATTCTATCTTCAACTCTTTTAATCTATTCCATCTTCAAGTAAATCCTAAATCTTAGCTTAATCTCAAATTAATAGGTTATAACTCTGTTTCTTTTATTTTACATGATTCTTTTTTTCTATTTTTCCATTTTGAAGTCATATAGCGAATGTTTGGATTTGTTACTCTACTGATCAGATTACACATACTGATTAAACATACTAATCTAATATAAGATTTGTACTGTCACCAGATTTTCTTTTTCATGCTTTTATGATATTATACTTAATCTGTTGGTTTTTGAACTGAGCATTTTGATGCAAAAAATTATCAAAAGAGTTTCTTATATTCTTTAGCTTTCACGAATGCGTTGATTCTAAATCTTTAGTTGTTCATATTGATTTCATGATTTTGATCATTTTAGGTTTACTACTTTCACACTCATGTTAGACTCGATTTTTCTAAATTCATATTAACTTTTGTGTCACATATATGGATTCACCAAAGTTTATTTAGCTTCAACTTCCCCATGATCTGATAATAATGCATGTTCTGTTTTCTTAACATCCCAATGCTAAAATGCAGCACAAGGTCAAGCTATTGTGCAATAGAATTATTTTATGATGCAAGTAATGAGCGATTAAGAATGTTCTATATATTGACTTTGTTATTATTTACTAAATTGTTATTGATCAAGTAAATCCTAAATCTTAGCCTAATCTCAAATTAATAGGTTATAACTCTGTTTCTTTTATTTGTTTTTATTTATTTTACACGCTTCTTTTTTCTATTTTTCCATTCTGAAGTCATATAGCGTATGTTTGGATTTGTTAGTCCGTTGATCAGATTACACATACTCATTAAACATACTAATATAATCTAAGATTTGTACTGTTAACAGATTTTTCTTTTTGATGTTCTTATGATATTGTACTTAATCTGTTGGTTTTTGAACTAAGCATTTTGATGTGAAAAATTATCAAAAGAGTTTATTTTATTCTTTGGCTTTCACGAATGTGTTGATTCTCAATCTTTAGTTGTTCATATTGATTTTGTGATTTTGACCATCTTAGGTTTACTAATTTCACACTCATGTTAGACTCGATTTTTCTAAATTCATATTGATTTTGTGTCATACATATGGATTCACCAAAGTTTATTTACCTTCAACTTCCCCATGATCTGATAATAATGGATGTTCTGTTTTCTTAACATCCCAATGCTAAAATGTGGTAAAAGGTCAAGCTATTGTGCATTAGAATTTTTTTTATGATGCAAGTAATGAGCGATTAAGAATTTTCTATATATTGACTTTGTTATTATTTACTAATTTGTTTAATTACTTATCACATACTCTGTTAAGTTGTTATTTCACTTATGGATAAGTGGAACTTAAAGTTGACCATGCTGCAACTGATTCTTTACTGAGTTTGAAGTTAAATTTTACAAAGTTAGTCCAAACTATCATTGATAGTTTTTCATTTGTTACTTATACATGTTCCATGTATCTCTCATTGCAGTACATGTATGATTGCAAATCTATGTAATAAACATGAAATATAACAGATTATTTTATCAATATATTTTGTCAATTAGTTTAATCCTTTTAAACAGAAAATGATAATCTATCTATTTCATAGTAAGAGGTATGTTTAATGAAGGTCATCTTCTTTTCTATTTTAGAAATTCAGTAATGAACGAAGGAATTATCTACGTCGATTTGCAGATTAGAATTGCTTCGCCAATGTTCGAAGGAAATGGTTCCGCTAATATTCAAATTGAAATGGGTCCACCAGTGTTCGAAAAGAGTTGTCTTTATCAATGGACGGAGAGGATGTCTCCGCCAATTTCTGAAGAGCCTAACTCCGCCAATCGATGATAACTCAGGTCAGGGCCCACTGCTGTGTAATAAAGTCATCATTTATGCACCCAAAACAAGTAACTCAAGGTATGGGATTTTAATTCTTTTAAAAACTCTACAAGTTTTAACAATCGATTGTGAAAGATATGTCTTCAAACATTTCAGGATCTTGGAAAAAGTAATACTTTGAGCTTTGAAAATGATTGTAAAGCAGATCTTGAAAGTGTTATATTTTAAAAAGAAAATTTACAACTCAACATATAAAAAGTTTCAAACTTATTGATTTCAAAGGAAATTGATTTGAAAAATGAGAAATTTGGTTTCATAAATCAGTTGATTCGATCTCAAAACCATGGATTTCATCTTTCAGATATTAAATATATGATTCTTAAGTATATACATATCCCTGTTTTAGAGTGTATGTGCGTGTTAGATTGGTACACCGCAGTTTTCAAGTACAATTCATTTTCAAATATAGGTTGCCAGATTTGCATTTACTGTAGTTTCCAAAAGCATAAAATTTTGAATGTGCATAGCATGGTGTCACAAAGCCTGGGATATCAGGCATTGAGTATGTTCAAATTTTGAGTACCTCTGTTTTCGAAAATAAGGTGTTATTCGGATTAAGGTTCATAGACATTTCATATATACATTATATTTTTAGGAATATAAAGCTTCGAATATAAACATAGATTTCTAAATATGCAGTTTTGAGCATTTTTTATGCATGTCAAAAATGTTTCAAAATATCAAACTTTGAAGTATGCGTTTGAATTTTGGGCTTAAAACTTTTAAGTAATATATATACATAGAGACACACATATAAAACTGTGTGTGCGGATTTCTAAATAAAGGTTTGAGGTATAAAAAAGAGTACTAAAGGCGAATCCACACATCTTGATTTCATAAGAAAAGGGGGCTTCAGGAAATTTACACGTCAAGCTATATGCCGGTTTTCATAAATATGAAAGCTCATACACATGCATTTATTTTGGGTGAATAAGACTTTGAATATATATCAGTTTTTGCATGAAACCAATTTCATGTATAAATATTTGTACAAGACTGGACTTTAAATAAAGGGCAAAGGCCTTATACGTATGATTGATTTCTTGAGTATGCACTTTTAGTATAAGGATGTCTGTCAGTCCTCCAAAAGTATCAGTTTTAAATGTATATTTAGTGCTTTATCTGCTTTGTTTCTAAGGAACATATCAAGCTTTGTAAGTAAAAAATTTCTTACATAGAGCTTTGCAAATACAAAACTTCACATGACTTCATTTCGTAAGGTATGAAACTTCACATAAGTTTCTAACTGGGTATGCATGAACATGCTAAAAAACATATATGAAATAATTCATAATTTACTGCTTTATCAGCAACTTTCCCCACCAACCAAATGGACAGACCAAACCTTATCTTATTATTATGTGTATTATGTCACAAATTGGTTTCTTATTTCTTAAGCTGAGGAAACTTTATCATCCTTTTTCTTTTTCATGGAAAAAAAACTTCATTTTAAAGTTTTCTGACTTCATATTTATTCCTTACATATGTACTGCAGATTGTGATTGTGGTGAATGGAACAAGGGAAGAATTTGAATTTACTAGTAAGGAAAGTCAAGTTGAACATCCATGAATATTTGGTTCTTCTGTTCATCGATCAAATTTATGACAGCACAAATAGTTGATGCTGACAACGATCAACTAGACTTTAGCAGTTTTACAGAAGAACTATATTCTAATAATATATTAAGGATCATAGTGCATGTGTGACAATCAGATGTTATAGTGAATTATGTAAATATAAGTGCCTTCTATGGTATTTTATTGTATTTGTGTATGTGCACTTTTGTTATTTTCATGAAATTGTAACATATGATATTAACGCAATGTCAGTATACTGTGTTCAGTACACAACTAAGGTTTATTATATGTTGGCAAATGTTTGCTTAACTTAGAGCAGAATGAATCTGAATACTATTGAAACCCACTTTGATGATTTATATTTAGTTATGTACTTATTAATTGTATACTACTTCCTAGCTATTTAAATATGCTTTATGCAGTTATTGAGGTCATGTATGAATTTTATGATTTTCATAATTTTGCGATAAAAAGTAGTTGGTTGCCTTTTTCTTTGTCCACGTCCATCGGACGTGCCTTAGTACTCGTTATACTATAAAGCAAAACCCTGGTCAAAGTGGTCAAAGTGAAGCCATTTTTGCAATACCCAAATTACCCACACCGCTAGTGGAAAATGAAAAAAAAACTTTACGAGTACTTTTGTATTTCAAACACCATCTCATCCACGTTTTAGCAACAGATCTTCCCACGTTTCCCCATTTTTTCAATTTCTTCTCAGTTGGAAACCACTTTACTTCTCCTTCCCCAGTTGACAATAACAATGAATTATTACGACATCCACCTCGAGAGGTTCAACAATTTCATTAGACGATCCATGGACAAGAGCACTGCGGTGAAGACGATGGCGCACTAGGGCATCTTCACTCACGGTATCGATTTTCTAATTCAACTGAAATTTCTATTCTTTATTCTAAATTTGTTTATTTTAAAACTCTATTTCATCAATGTTAATTCTGCATGCAATATAGTGATTCAGATGGCTCTACAGATGGAGACGATCCACGGACAAGAGCACTGCGACGATCAATTAATTCGATTTTTGCCCAATTTTTAACCAAATCTATGTATCTCTTTTATATTTCTTCCAATTACTAAAACACAACTTATTGATGACTTTTCTTGCAGAACATGTTTTTTCTCTTGGAGATCAGATGATGTAATTCTTCCAACTTTTATGATTGGAAATTGGGTTTCTGGAATTTTGGTGATGGAAGAAGTTCTTCTTTTAAGGTTTGTTTATTCATACTCTAACATATATTTGATTATTATAGCTCAGGCTTAATGGCCAGAAGATGGGAAGAAAAAGAGTGGAGGAGATTGAATATTCATGTAGGTATCACACGACTATTAGTGCAACACATCAGCACAGTTAATGATGCATATAACACTGTTAAATTATTTCACCCAATCCAAAGTTGACCCGCTTCACTACTCCATGTTCTCTTTTAGAATTCTCCTCAGGTGGTCATAGCAATAATACCTCCATGATTAACACAGCCTTTGTCATTGACCCATAAAACGTTTAAAACTAAAAGTAATTTCTCTATATTCCATGGCTTCCTTCACAAATCCAGTTATCAACTCATGCATTCAAGGGCAGTAATTTCTCAATTGATTTTTCTCTGATTTAATCATCATGATTAATTTCCGTAATCTGGGTTTTCCGATGTATGTTTTCAGCACTATTTCTTAGATTAACATCAATGTTGGGATCTACATCAATATTTGGAAGAGAGCAAAGACAGTGTAATAACTCAACTGATTCTGTTTTATAATTAGTTTGTAATTGTTTTTTAAAAATTGATTGTTAATTTTTTGTTCTGTCTCAGATCTGATTCCGAGACCAACATGACAGATAGGTTTGCAGTTAGATTTTAGGGAAGAAAGAGGTTAGTATAGAGAATAATTTCTTCAATAGAGGTGCTATCTACTGTCATATGTTTATATAGATTGTGTTAATGATGAACGTTAACTTGATGAATGTTAACTCTTAACACATGCTACATATTATATGCATTGTGTTGTTGTCTCAATTTTATGCATTTTTCTTTGTATATAATATGCATCTCTTGGAACTTTTTTTTGAAGACCTTTAACAGTCACTATAGTACAAAATTCTTAGTATGCAACTTTCCTTTTTCCTTTTTTAATAAAGAAGTCAAACGCTATGATATTATTGTTTAACAATCACTTATTTATGAGCCTGAAACTGTAACATAACTGTTAAGTTCATTGTAACGACCCTAGATTTTAATTTAATTTAAATTAATAATTAATTGAAATTTTGAATTAAAATAGTAAAATAAATTGATGAAGTGAAGCGAGTTTCCCCGATTCAAATAGCAAATATATGTATTTGGGCATATATGAGTGAATTTGAATATAATAAATATATAGATATATATTTTACTTGAATTTAAATTGTAAATAATGGTTTAATAATAATACAAAAGCATAGAAATAAAACAAAATAAAATGTATTCAATTAAGTATAAAGACAAGTATGCAACCTAAGTTAAACTAATACAAATAACTAAAACAACATATAACAAGCAAGAAATTGTTTGTTACAATAAAATAAATCACATAACTATAATCTAACATAGGGCTGTAAACAAGAAAATAGGAATTTGTTTATATTGTAAAGTAATAAAACAACAATTAATACAAGTAGGGAAACATAAGAAGAACACATAAACAAGTATCTCCATATTCATTTGTACAGCCGAGATGCAAGGCAAGAAGTGAGGACTAAGAAATAGAAACAAATTGATAAGTATGTACACATGAATACACAAAGGACATGCATTAAATGCTTGCCATATTTTGATCATTCGAAATATATATAAAAATAAATAAAAAGGAAACCATGTCAGCCCCTTAGTACAACAAAAGATATCACCTTGTACAAAGTATATCATCATGTATAATGGTCAGCCGAAGACAAGAAAACATCTC
Source organism: Allium fistulosum (assembly GCA_030737815.1). Lineage (NCBI taxonomy): Eukaryota > Viridiplantae > Streptophyta > Magnoliopsida > Asparagales > Amaryllidaceae > Allium > Allium fistulosum. The sequence goes on along the minus strand of CM060904.1, from coordinate 711,645,057 downwards.
AAGCCACCATATTAAGAAAATACCTTTGTATTGTACAAAATAATAATATACCCTGCTGTACAAAGATGATATCAACCTATACAACAACTCTTTTATATATATCAATATCAGGCTTCACATTTTCAGTCTCGTTCATTTTCAAAGCTGAAGAAAGAAAAAAAATTTAGAAGCACATATCATTAAAACTTTGGTATAAGCAACAATAAAATCAAAACAAATCAGTGATCAAAAGATTTCAACTTGCAAAAGCTTCAAGGGTCTGTTTCAAAACAAAGAGGCTCTGTTTTCTGGAAACGAGGTGAGCAACTTTGTTTTTTTTTTCTTCTGACTTCTCTGTTTCCATAGTGAGTAACATATGTTTTTTTTAAAAGGCTTGAATCTGTTGCATAGATTTGTCTGTGAATAATTATGTTCCTATATGTATATGGATCCTTTGAATATGATGGGAACTGGAAGTATCTTGTACAGGTTATTGCTATGTATGTTTTCTGTTCTAAGATTTTAAGATACCAGGGTTTTGATTCAAAAAGAAAAATCAATTCTTCTTAATCTACTTGCTTTTTGGGTTTAACGTTAAAACGGAAATGGTTTGTCATAACAAATACTCAAGATAAAAAAAAAATATTCCAGTCAAAATAACTTGTAATAGCTCTGGAAACCAAGATGGCTGAACCAATTTTTAAATAAGTCAAATTTCAGACTTCGTAATTCATGGATTCAAATATGTAAACTGAATTCATACACTAAAACATGATTTTTAAAGTTGAAATCATAATTTTTAGATGGGGGGCTTAAGAGCAGTTCGAAGATGAACGAAAAGAGGGTTTCGTTCGATTTTAGGCAGCCGGAGGAGTTTTGGAAGTCGGGGTTGGTCGAGAAGGTGGAGGAGCTTACCACGGTGGTAGGAAAAATATTTGGAGGTGGTCACGATTCTGGAGGTGACGGCGGCGATCAAATGTAGTTTTTTAACCTAGTTTAAGGCACTGTGTTTTTTTTTCGTTCGTTCTCAGCCTAGGATTGATCGAGTGTAGTAAGTTTTTGGGGAATGATAGTTGGGTAGCTTACGAGTACGTGGCCGAAGTCGATGACGCTCAGGTGGCCGGAGTTGAAGGAACGAGGTGTTGACAGGTCGATAATGGCTTCAGTGATGGTTCCAGGTGGGCTTGAGTTGCTCAATTTCGATTTTCAAGCTGAAATCAAGGATCTGATGATCGGGATCGAATGTGTAGGAGAACGGCGACGTGCCGGAGGTGGCGTAGGTGGTCGGAGTGGCTTCGCTTGGTTGTGCACGTATACGTGTATATGCGTGTCTGGGTTCTTACATTTTTGGGGAAGAAAGCTTTGTCTCGAGGTGGAACTCGGGGGCGACTCGGGGAATTCACGTTTTTTCCCGAAGCAAAATAAGGTCGCGTATGACTCGAAGCAGCTAAGGCTTTGTCTCGAAGGAAAATTTGAGTTGCTTGAATAGTGATGTTGTTTCAGGTTTTAAATAAAAACAGAAACCTGTTCTGTTGTTTTTAAATTCAAAGTAAAGTTTAAATGCAAACTGGAAATTTAAACTAAGTTTAAAATCTGAAACTGAATATGAATTCAAAGTAGTTAAATCTAAGGTTTGAGATAATTTAAATTTTGGAATCTAAATTGGGTTTAAAACTTTTAAGTATAAAAGTATTTGAGTTTGAATTTAAACTGAAAGTTATAAATTTAAAAGTTGTAATTAAGTTTGAAAGGTAAAGTATTTTTTTTAGTGGTTTTAAATAGTAATTAATTTTGGTAATATGATTAATTTAAGTTAATTAATTGATTAGTTTAATCAATCAATGATTAAGGATAGATAAATAAATAGTTAAGATTTTAAAATTTTATTTATTAAAGGTTAATGAATAAATGAAAGTGATTAAGAAATTGAATTAATAAGGATTAAACACTAATTGAAATTAATGTTAGATATTTTGATTTATTTAAAATTAATTAATTATGTAACTGGTTTAAAAAGGTTGGTTTAATTGATATGATAAATCAAGAATAATTTAATTAATTATAATTAAAGATTAATTATTTAAATAATTAAAGGTTGGTGAATTATAATTAAAGGTTAATTAAGTATTGATGGTAAATTAATAAATGATTAAAGAATAATTAATCAAAATGTTTTGTAAATTATTAATATTAATTAACCAGAAATAGTAATTTATTCATAGAATTTAAATCTGATTTAAATCAATCAGACAATTAACTGACCTTACCTATGAATGTTTGGATCCTATTGATTTGACTGTTTGATATCCCTGATATATGATGCTTTGTGTTATACCCTGATTTATGTTGTGATCTGAAATTTCTATTTCTGTGATATATTGTTATGTGAATATGAAACCCTTGACCCGTAAAACGACACTTGAATTTCGATGCGACAGGGAGTCGGATTCCAGTTAGTCATCCGAAACCCACATCGAATTTGTAATAGTGAATCTTTGTGACCGATAAATTTATTTTATCTATGAATCTGTGAATGAAGGTAAGCGTTATCGATTTTACCGCTTATCGATATATCTGTGATGATTGATGTTGCACTATTGTGTGTAAAACCCCTGGACTACACCATACACACACAAATATGGATTTCACGTGGAAATCGGTTAAGTCACAGATAATTTAAATTTGATGTTTTTGAAATTGAAATTAGGAATTTGGGTTTAAATATGAAAAGCTTTTGAAATGGAGTTTCAAAGATAAGACTTATTTTTGAATAATTTGATAAAGTCTTGAAATTTAAATAATTTGATTTAAACTTAAATTCAATATTTGAAATTGAATTCTATGATTTGAAACTAGGGATTAAAGATGTTATACTAGTTATATAAGGGTTAAACCATTTTAAACGTATTGATTTTGGAATGAGAATATAATTCAAAAGTTTTAACTCGTGCATATAAAATGGGATTTTTCTGAAGAGAAAACTATTTGTTTTCAAATAATTAAAGCTTTCATATAAGAAGGGAATTTCCAATTTGTGTTGAAATGTTTCAAATTTAAAATGAAATTGAAATGTTTTGAAAGGCTATGAATGAATCCTTTTTGAAAGCTATGAATTGAATCTGTTTATTTATAACAGATTTAAAAATGGTGATTTGTTTAAACCCTTTGAAATGAAATTGTGTTGAAAACTATAAGTTGAATCTTTGTTTTAAAGATTTAACGAGTTAATCCAATTAAATTGGAAATTGTTTTGAAATCCATGAATGTATCTTTGTGAATGGGGTTAACTTTGTAAAATGAATCTTTTTGTTTAAAGATTTAAAAATGGTAATTTGTTTAAACCATTTGAAGAAAGATTTTGGGTAATAAGTTGGGACTTAATTGAAATCCCAATATCCATATGTTTTAAAGTATTGCGCTCATTATTCGGTTTAGCCGGGAGAGGACCTTTGTGTCATATAACCCGTTCCGAATACTGGTACGTCGTATATGGATCGCATTTGCTATATTACAGCATGATAGGGGGTTCTCGCTTCGCGGTTTGGTGGCGAACGGGAGACTCTTACCCCTACATGTCCCTGAGAGGGATGGGTTGGTTAGGCGGAGGCCGTGACAGTCGAGAGGCTGGCCGTAAAAGTAAATGCGAGGTGCCAGTGTAAGCCACGGTGGGGCTGGGATGGTTGCAAAGCCTACCGGTGCCCGCTGTCTGTGGATCGTCACATGTGGTATCAGAGCTAAGGTTGTACTTTAGCTCAGGAGTGTAACACATTAAGTAACTCATTAGAGATAGAGTGAAGTAAACTCTAGAATGAGTAATTCCCAGATATCCGTCTGAACGTCTCAGTAAATTCTCTTACTATCCACTGATAGTGAGTATGAGTGTAAGAAGAGGATGAGATAGGGGACAGGGGAATACGACTATAAATGGTCGATACTCTGTAACAATAGTGGAAACAAATTTTCTCTATCAGTCTCTTTGTTCGTCATCTTTTTTGAATCCTTCGATAATTTCTGGTATATCCAGAAAAGAGATTCGATATATTAATATGGGACATAAACTCCGTATGGACCAAAATTGTTTGTTTGGATGAATTGGTTGCTTTGATTGCTATGGTTGATAGGTATAATTTTGTTTCTAAACTAAAAAAAATTTTAGGAATGATATCCATATATCTGTCTATTCTTTGGGTCCGGATATATTCTACGAATGGTTAGTTATTCTTTTGAACTGACCGATGCCATTGTATATTTCGTAGATCTGGATAACCCGAGTATCTTGTGAAGTGTTAAACAGATTCGTTCTTGTATCTGTTATTGATATTCCGATTTGGTGAGCCAAATGCAGAATCAATGTTCAGTTTGATTAAATGAAACATTTTTCATCTGTCTTTTTGTCTCCTTGGTAATTTCGAGGACGAAATTCTTTTAAGGGGGGAAGTCTGTAACGACCCTAGATTTTAATTTAATTTAAATTAATAATTAATTGAAATTTTGAATTAAAATAGTAAAATAAATTGATGAAGTGAAGCGAGTTTCCCCGATTCAAATAGCAAATATATGTATTTGGGCATATATGAGTGAATTTGAATATAATAATTATATAGATATATATTTTACTTGAATTTAAATTGTAAATAATGGTTTAATAATAATACAAAAGCATAGAAATAAAACAAAATAAAATGTATTCAATTAAGTATAAAGACAAGTATGCAACCTAAGTTAAACTAATACAAATAACTAAAACAACATATAACAAGCAAGAAATTGTTTGTTACAATAAAATAAAATCACATAACTATAATCTAACATAGGGCTGTAAACAAGAAAATAGGAATTTGTTTATATTGTAAAGTAATAAAACAACAATTAATACAAGTAGGGAAACATAAGAAGAACACATAAACAAGTATCTCCATATTCATTTGTACAGCCGAGATGCAAGGCAAGAAGTGAGGACTAAGCAATAGAAACAAATTGATAAGTATGTACACATGAATACACAAAGGACATGCATTAAATGCTTGCCATATTTTGATCATTCGAAATATATATAAAAATAAATAAAAAGGAAACCATGTCAGCCCCTTAGTACAACAAAAGATATCACCTTGTACAAAGTATATCATCATGTATAATGGTCAGCCGAAGACAAGAAAACATCTCAAGCCACCATATTAAGAAAATACCTTTGTATTGTACAAAATAATAATATACCCTGCTGTACAAAGATGATATCAACCTATACAACAACTCTTTTATATATATCAATATCAGGCTTCACATTTTCAGTCTCGTTCATTTTCAAAGCTGAAGAAAGAAAAAAAATTTAGAAGCACATATCATTAAAACTTGGGTATAAGCAACAATAAAATCAAAACAAATCAGTGATCAAAAGATTTCAACTTGCAAAAGCTTCAAGGGTCTGTTTCAAAACAAAGAGGCTCTGTTTTCTGGAAACGAGGTGAGCAACTTTGTTTTTTTTTTCTTCTGACTTCTCTGTTTCCATAGTGAGTAACATATGTTTTTTTTAAAAGGCTTGAATCTGTTGCATAGATTTGTCTGTGAATAAGTATGTTCCTATATGTATATGGATCCTTTGAATATGATGGGAACTGGAAGTATCTTGTACAGGTTATTGCTATGTATGTTTTCTGTTCTAAGATTTTAAGATACCAGGGTTTTGATTCAAAAAGAAAAATCAATTCTTCTTAATCTACTTGCTTTTTGGGTTTAACGTTAAAACGGAAATGGTTTGTCATAACAAATACTCAAGGTAAAAAAAAATATTCCAGTCAAAATAACTTGTAATAGCTCTGGAAACCAAGATGGCTGAACCAATTTTTAAATAAGTCAAATTTCAGACTTCGTAATTCATGGATTCAAATATGTAAACTGAATTCATACACTAAAACATGATTTTTAAAGTTGAAATCATAATTTTTAGATGGGGGGCTTAAGAGCAGTTCGAAGATGAACGAAAAGAGGGTTTCGTTCAATTTTAGGCAGCCGGAGGAGTTTTGGAAGTCGGGGTTGGTCGAGAAGGTGGAGGAGCTTACCACGGTGGTAGGAAAAATATTTGGAGGTGGTCACGATTCTGGAGGTGACGGCGGCGATCAAATGTAGTTTTTTAACCTAGTTTAAGGCACTGTGTTTTTTTTCGTTCGTTCTCAGCCTAGGATTGATCGAGTGTAGTAAGTTTTTGGGGAATGATAGTTGGGTAGCTTACGAGTACGTGGCCGAAGTCGATGACGCTCAGGTGGCCGGAGTTGAAGGAACGAGGTGTTGACAGGTCGATAATGGCTTCAGTGATGGTTCCAGGTGGGCTTGAGTTGCTCAATTTCGATTTTCAAGCTGAAATCAAGGATCCGATGATCGGGATCGAATGTGTAGGAGAACGGCGACGTGCCGGAGGTGGCGTAGGTGGTCGGAGTGGCTTCGCTTGGTTGTGCACGTATACGTGTATACGCGTGTCTGGGTTCTTACATTTTTGGGGAAGAAAGCTTTGTCTCGAGGTGGAACTCGGGGGCGACTCGGGGAATTCACGTTTTTTCCCGAAGCAAAATAAGGTCGCGTATGACTCGAAGCAGCTAAGGCTTTGTCTCGAAGGAAAATTTGAGTTGCTTGAATAGTGATGTTGTTTCTGGTTTTAAATAAAAACATAAACCTGTTCTGTTGTTTTTAAACTCAAAGTAAAGTTTAAATGCAAACTGGAAATTTAAACTAAGTTTAAAATCTGAAACTGAATATGAATTCAAAGTAGTTAAATCTAAGGTTTGAGATAATTTAAATTTTGGAATCTAAATTGGGTTTAAAACTTTTAAGTATAAAAGTATTTGAGTTTGAATTTAAACTGAAAGTTATAAATTTAAAAGTTGTAATTAAGTCTGAAAGGTAAAGTATTTTTTTTAGTGGTTTTAAATAGTAATTAATTTTGGTAATATGATTAATTTAAGTTAATTAATTGATTAGTTTAATCAATTAATGATTAAGGATAGATAAATAAATAGTTAAGATTTTAAAATTTTATTTATTAAAGGTTAATGAATAAATGAAAGTGATTAAGAAATTGAATTAATAAGGATTAAACACTAATTGAAATTAATGTTAGATATTTTGATTTATTTAAAATTAATTAATTATGTAACTGGTTTAAAAAGGTTGGTTTAATTGATATGATAAATCAAGAATAATTTAATTAATTATAATTAAAGATTAATTATTTAAATAATTAAAGGTTGGTGAATTATAATTAAAGGTTAATTAAGTATTGATGGTAAATTAATAAATGATTAAAGAATAATTAATCAAAATGTTTTGTAAATTATTAATATTAATTAACCAGAATTAGTAATTTATTCATAGAATTTAAATCTGATTTAAATCAATCAGACAATTAACTGACCTTACCTATGAATGTTTGGATCCTATTGATTTGACTGTTTGATATCCCTGATATATGATGCTTTGTGTTATACCCTGATTTATGTTGTGATCTGAAATTTCTATTTCTGTGATATATTGTTATGTGAATATGAAACCCTTGACCCGTAAAACAGCACTTGAATTTCGATGCGACAGGGAGTCGGATTCCAGTTAGTCATCCGAAACCCACATCGAATTTGTAATAGTGAATCTTTGTGACCGATAAATTTATTTTATCTATGAATCTGTGAATGAAGGTAAGCGTTATCGATTTTACCGCTTATCGATATATCTGTGATGATTGATGTTGCACTATTGTGTGTAAAACCCCTGGACTACACCATACACACACAAATATGGATTTCACGTGGAAATCGGTTAAGTCACAGATAATTTAAATTTGATGTTTTTGAAATTGAAATTAGGAATTTGGGTTTAAATATGAAAAGCTTTTGAAATGGAGTTTCAAAGATAAGACTTATTTTTGAATAATTTGATAAAGTCTTGAAATTTAAATAATTTGATTTAAACTTAAATTCAATATTTGAAATTGAATTCTATGATTTGAAACTAGGGATTAAAGATGTTATACCAGTTATATAAGGGTTAAACCATTTTAAACGTATTGATTTTGGAATGAGAATATAATTCAAAAGTTTTAACTCGTGCATATAAAATGGGATTTTTCTGAAGAGAAAACTATTTGTTTTCAAATAATTAAAGCTTTCATATAAGAAGGGAATTTCCAATTTGTGTTGAAATGTTTCAAATTTAAAATGAAATTGAAATGTTTTGAAAGGCTATGAATGAATCCTTTTTGAAAGCTATGAATTGAATCTGTTTATTTATAACAGATTTAAAAATGGTGATTTGTTTAAACCCTTTGAAATGAAATTGTGTTGAAAACTATAAGTTGAATATTTGTTTTAAAGATTTAACGAGTTAATCCAATTAAATTGGAAATTGTTTTGAAATCCATGAATGTATCTTTGTGAATGGGGTTAACTTTGTAAAATGAATCTTTTTGTTTAAAGATTTAAAAATGGTAATTTGTTTAAACCATTTGAAGAAAGATTTTGGGTAATAAGTTGTGACTTAATTGAAATCCCAATATCCATATGTTTTAAAGTATTGCGCTCATTATTCGGTTTAGCCGGGAGAGGACCTTTGTGTCATATAACCCGTTCCGAATACTGGTACGTCGTATATGGATAGCATTTGAAGACCGGTGGTGAAGACCGGATATTTTCGAAAACGAAAGGACAACTCGTCGAATGTCTCTGCATCGACTGGCCCCGATATAGAGATTTTATCACCCTTTGTGATGGGAAGTCCGGACGTGATTGGAAATTATCCGGAATTGCAAGGGCTTCGTGAGAAGTGCCTTCGGTTCTGTTCGAACCCGGAACAGACTTGTATGGTTACATGTCTGACATTACACTTTGAGATATAAAGCAGATTTCTTTCAAATACATTTCTGTTGGTGGCGGAGAATTTATTCTCTTAGCTTAACACCCTTCTCTGAGACGTACGAGCTCAGAGGTTATGTAGTTGAAGGTTATCAGCGATATATTCCCAATTTGGTAATGTGGCATGCTGAGTGGTGTTGTGTGATGATCAGTGTTTGATCATTTGTGATATGATCATTTGTTTGATCTTATATCTTTGTGATCATAGGTTGATCATCTGTTGACCCAAAGCGTGGCTTTTTGAAAAAGCGTAGCTTTGTGGACGAGACTTCGTCAGGGCCTCACAACCCGGAATTGGTCGAAACAGGAATGTTGCAGCAAGGTTATGAGGGTCGTGCCCTTTAGGGTATGTCATTTCCTTCTGGAAAAGGGTGGTGTCATGGTATGGAGCCCAGATACTTACTCATGTGGATACACTTTATTATGTGTGATGTTGGTTATCGAGGCCTCGGATAAAGGTCCCAAAGGACCGGGAGGTGGCATATTCGTGAGTTACCTGTTACAGGGGTAACCCGGCCTTGTGTTGGCAGAGAGCAGTTTGTCTCTCGGGACGTCCCGCCAGAGGCGTTCCCATGCGGCGGAAGGAAGTTCCTTAGCCTGACCATTTGTTGGAAATCCATTTCTCCAATACGGAACTTGTACGGTTTTAGTTGTAGAACCTACCATCTAATATGGTAGCTATAGTAGGCATAGTATAATGGTACCTATGTTGGCTAAGATTAATATTATACTTTCAAATTGTTTTCTGCACTATGCACTAATAATAATATCCAATGATTTTGCGTAGTAAGCATCTTTGACTATCATAAGAAGAAATCTCCTCCAATTCTGCGTTTGCATTGTGTGTGTGGCGGGAGGTCTTATGGTAGTTTCATTTTCCAAAAGCATTGCGGTTTTCAATGTTTAAATTCTTTTATGTTGTTTAAAGATAAACTGTTTTTGTTGCTCACACCAGTCCCATGACTGATCCGGAGTTTATTGTTCCCTTCCTAAACTCTGGGTGCCCACCATTTTCCACACGGGCAGTCTAGAGTTGGGTTTTTCAGATATTCAGGTTTAGTAGATTATCTGGAGCTAGTTCAGTTCTTGGAGTTCATGGACTGACGTTGCTTATCTTGGAGCATTCTATTGGAGACATTCTATTCCGCTGCTGGTGTTATCGTTTTTCTATTCCGCTGCTATTTCTTGTCTCATATCTCTGATGTATATTGATATTTGTTGTATCACTTTGTTGTATCTGGATATTGTATCAGATGTTGTTTATCTATATCCCTTTTCTTTTCCGCTGTGTTGTTATACTTAATTGTGTTATAGCTCTGGCGAATCGGATTTGAACGTTCGAATCTGCGGCATTCTAGTACAATGTGAAGTACGGATGTTGATTTTCGAGCGGGCAAAACCTGATACGTTACATTCATGCCGTCTATCTTCTATCTACAACTCTAATCTTAACAATTTTTTTTGAATTAACAAGATATTTAAGAGAAATGAGAGAAGGGGAAAAACAAAAATGGGAGAAATGGTTGCCATCCAGAAAATGTTAGTGGTTATACTTTTTTAATCTTAGAAAACGATTGTATTTTGGGAATACAAGTCTCAGTGGAAAAAATAATATGTAGGCCAATTCTGCTTTTAGTGATTGTATGACATTGAAAATCCATTATCAATTTATACAGTTTGTTGCAATACATCATATCATGGTTTTTACTATCTAAAATTTTCCAATTTGAATGAACATATTAAGATCTGACCTACTATTTAGTATGCGTGAGCTTCTATCAAGACATTAAATACCAAATATGGGTTTATTATCATACTACTTTCCCCTCTTTTTTATAATTAAGATAAAATTGAATGCTAATAAAATAAAACTGAACACTAATATAACTTTTACAAATCCAAATTTAAATACATATTTTCATAGTTCTGTTACACTATTACATGATTTAAATTTTGAGTAATTATTGAATATTATGAAATATCTATGGTGTAGTTCTGTTTATAATCCGTTTTTATTTAAGCCTATCCACATGAACAATGTATAATACTTCCACACTTAGCCACTGTAGGCTGTGGTTAAAGCAGCCAAGTCACAAACTGGTGGCATTATTCAAGATAAGGTGGGTTAGGCCCACTTGGCCAAATAGTTCACGAATAGATAATAAATAATGTAAATGGCTTTTATATATGTTAGGAAAAAAATAATATACAATGAATTCATTACAGTTGCCGTACCATTGGTTCCAGCTATATTTGGCAGGTATTAATGAATATATTTCATCCTACTTTGCAGATAATTTTGGTTAAACTGATTAATGCATACTTCGATTATATGTGCGATTATATGTGCTTTCAAAATTTAAATATAAACCCTGCATTCTTTTGCTTATCAAGTTGTAGAGGTCAAAGAATTGAGATGAACATCGCACACTTGATATATTTGATGAAAGCTCAAACTTTGTTTAAAACCAAAACAAAAAATTTAAGGGATCCAACAAAGATTTCATGTAGTAAATTGCTTTCATAACCTTTGATGAATCTTTTTGGCAAATGCTTGATTAGCCTAATTGCTATTGATATGGTTTAATTTTCATGTTTAATTCAAATGTAAAAGGTTTGGCTTATCTGATCTCATGCACTACACTTACTTACCCAACATAGAATAGGACTTGAAGCTTTTTGTGGAGTAACAATGCACAGAAGTTTAGGGTATATTATATTTTCACTTATACAATTTTTTTGAACTGGAGAAGGAAAACAGCCTGCTAAATCAGTTCCATCTCTACCCAATGGCGAGCCCCACATATGCCAAGTTCTAGAATCTTCCACGTCTATTGCTTGACTTGACTCCGAAAAACTCTTCATTGGCTTTGGAGTGCACGACATATGTCTTTCTTCGAAAACTCTTAATCGAGATAAAGAGGATTCAATTAGTGAAGGCTTACTCGCATCAACCATTTTATGAATGCGAGGAGCTTTAACTTTACTATTTTGAATAAATCCAATGCCCAAATCTAATGGAAAAGTGTCCAGTTGGTATAAAGGATCTGGAACATAACATGGATCTTCAAATAGCTCATCTTCTTCTACTGTGTTATGCGTTGGTTCTTTCTCACTAGGTAACATAGAGTTAATAATAGATGAACTAGATGTCATATTTCCAAACTTTTGTTGATTGTCAAGGTAACAAATAGGATGATCACCTTTGGCTTTAGCATTCATTTTTTCATTAGTAAGTTGAATCTGGGTCAGGAGAAATAGAAGATCTGAATAACTGATGCCATGACTTTTTTGGTGCATTTGTTACTATCTATAAGAAAGATGACAAAACGATTTATAAGGGATACTTTGGATAACTTATATTAAATTATTTTTACTCCTTTTAAAGGCAAAAAAACAAAAATTCAAATCGATAAGTGAATACAAATCACTTTCAATCGGTTATAATATATTTAATTGGAAGCAATTAGTATTTGTTTTTTGTTTTCTATATATCAACTTCTAAAAGTAGATTTAGCTAATGTTAGTTTATTTTATTTTTTAACTTTACATAAATATTTTGCCAAATTGAATTTTCATCTTTTTGACTCTTTATAAGCAATAGGCCTTTTAGAAAAATGTGAACGAAATTTTGGTTGCTAAAGTGCTCAAAACCTAATTTATTTTGAAGTTCATAAGAATACAATTACAAAACAAATAAATACTCATAGAGTGGTTATCTTTACTTGGAATAGAATTTTTAGTAATATTGCCAACATAACGAGCATCAATTTTACCACGCCCTGACTTTTGTGCATGATTTACAACTCCAGCATTAGACTGTTAATTTTTGATGTATTATTACAAGGTTGTGTATTTCTACCAAAAAAGGAAGTCGTGCCATTTAAATTTCTAGCATTCGAGAAAAAGTTTCCTTTCACCCTATCAAAGTACCTAGGCTTACCCGAAGCATCCTTATTATTTGCTTCTAACACTTGAGCTTTAAAACTCTCAACCAAAGCTTTCCGCCTTCCTAATTCACTCCTTATCAAATTCCTTCTTCTTCTCGCTCTCTCTACTCATCCTCTTCTCCATCTCATCTCCATCTGAATTGCTTTTGCTTGAGTGACTGGATGTTTTATCCCTTTTTCTTCTCCTTTCTTTTTTTCCTTTTTTCCGCCTCTCTTCTACTCTCTCTTTCACCATCACCTCCTGGAGTTCACTTCTACAATTTATGCTCTGATTAATGAAGTCTTCGCTAAACTCAATAACAGATTACTTGATAATAATTATATAATGGATAGAGCAATATTAGCCCCTAAAAACAAAATAGTATACGGGATTAATAACAAAGTTATACAAATGTTTCCAAGTAGCGAGTGCATTTATTGCTAATATGACAAAGTCGAAGAAGATACACATAATCTATATCAGTCCGAATTCTTGAACTCACTTGCTCTAGGTGGTCTACCACCCCATAAATTAACACTGAAAGTAGGAGCACCAATCTTGTTGCTTAGGAATATTGATCCAAGAATTGTATTATGTAATGAAACTAGATTACTAACATGCCTTTCAACCTAATACGTTAAAATTTTTCTGTTAAATTAGCTTCTTCCTTAACGATTAATAAATCACAAGGACAAACCATCCCCCAGGTTGGTATTTATCTTCCCGAACATGTTTTCAGCCATGGTCAACTATATGTTTCTTTATCAAGAGGAATTTCATGAAAAACAACAAAAGTTTTGGTGAAAAATGGAAACATTCGAAATAGAAAGGGTATACGTAATAGAAATGTTGTATATAAGGATGTGTTATTAACATGTAATCATGAACTTAGTTAACTATACTTCGTTTTTCACACTTCACATGCAGTACTTTGACACTAAATATTATTCTTCGCCATGAATACACATATGCTCTTCACAAATGTTGTATTACTCTTTTTAAATAAGGGATTTTTTATATGACCACATATACAAAAAAATTAAAGTTAAAATCTCATTCTCCATTTTATTGTTTTCTGCTCATATACTCAACTATAGCTTCTATAAATTACAGCACTAGGTTAATTTTCTGTATATATGTACGTAAAATTTTTTCCAACTTTATTACTACAACCAGCTTTAGTTAACATAAAATATCTCTTATACAATGTTTTTAACTCCGCCATCAACTTATTGTTTATGCCGGTCTCCAGCCCGAAACAAAGAGGAGAGAAAACAATTACGGCAACTATACTAATCACTTACAGTTTGCTTTCACAACCAGCGTTTCGAAATACCAGTTCCTCCTATGCACGTGCATCGCACGTGCCAAACTACTAGTGTGTGTGTGTGTATATATATATATATATATGTACACATATCCACGTGCATGTTCTTGAGCGTAGGGGATCGCATGTACATGGTCAATCACGTGCATCTACATAAGCAAATATCCACATACATATATATAGAATATATATATATACACACTTTTATTATTATTATTTTTTAGGTTTAGGACTTGGTATCGACCCATAGCCTAAGGGTCAGTACCGACTCTTGACTTTGAATATTTCATAAGTTTTGTGGCTAAGACTTTGGGTTCGGGTTATAAAACCCACTCAACTTCACTTCCTCCTTCACTTTATTCCTGCCAATCTAAAAATCTTGAGCTCTTGCCATTGAAGTCCTTCAGACCTTCGAAATAAACCTATGCTTCCTCTTGAACTTAGGACCGCTGGCCTATCCTCGTCTACATCTGATACCGCTCGCATCTCCTTTCTTCGAGCCATCTCCATCGACCAAATCCTAGCCTTATCTCATGCAAAAAACCCTGATCCAAAGCTTTACTTTGAATTGCATAGGTAAGTGATGGGCGCGGCTATGCATATGGACTTGGACAGATATAGATTAACTGGGAAATGGATGGAGTTTAGGTCAATGGTCGTAGCTTGAGGAAGGTGAGAGTGAAGAGGAAAGGTGAAATTTTCTTCATGTGTTGGAGTTTTGTAACTCCCACACTCAGGCAATTTTCTGAAATTTTGGTCCATATGTGAATCCTGCCTCATGAACCAATGCCTTCTTCTTGGCTTTAAACCTTTTCCAAAGCATGACCAATAAAGTGAAACTTATTGAGATGGTCAGCGATGACGGTCATGTCGAGGGATATCTAGAATTAAAAAAAAACTGTTAAATAATATCAGAAACTTGAACTGTACAACACTACACGACACCGCACTAGAATCCACTTTTGCACGAGGGGTATAACTTGCACTTAATCTTCTAATGTTGATTATCTGTCGAGTATTTTTTATATAGAAATGGATCAGAGACATTCCAAATGTCTTGCTGCTGAAGCTACTGGTACATCAACATCGAGATATGTTGAATCTGATGCCAAGTCAAGTTCAATTATGACTCTACATGCCCAACTAACTTCAATAGATCATGCACAAAAAACTCCAATTCCACAGGAACAACAAGAGACTCAGCAGGTTGAGTAGCGAAATCCAAAAAATCTTTAAGTTGAACAACAAGTTCCAAAAAAGATAGGTAGGCCAGAAATAGATCCAACCCCCGACACCCATGAGGATGCCGTAATATTGGAAGATCCTATTGATATTTTTTCTTCCAAAATTGACGAAGGGTCGCTCTGCGGAATATGTGATAAGCATGTGATTCCGTTTGAAGATGTTCTAGCCCCTTCTCATCATCAAAGACCACACAACCCTCCAGAAGGGTACACTGCCTGCAACAAAATATACATCCCACCATTGAACCAGTTTATCCACCGAGTTCTGACTTTCGTGTACTTAGCTCTGACGCAGCTGCACCTGAAGCTATGCTTTCCTCCTCGGTATATACATGGTCTTCTCCGAGCACTTGAACAATTACCTAGCGATGGGGATTTCCGGTACATTTACAGCTTTAATAATCGAAAAGAGAGCCCATCTTTGATTTATTTAGAACCAATCAGAGGTTGTATAGTAGTTACCGAGGCATGGAACAAGCTGAGCTACTTCAAGATGAGTGGTTCAATATTCGTTGTCCACTTGGGTTTGCTCGGAGGTGGATATTTAGATGTAAGTTCCATCTCATTTATATTGTATGAATTTGCCTTATAATATGTGGACTTAACTCATATTCTTGCTTTACTATCCAAATGTCCCAACAAGACCTAGTAGCTAGGCGCTTTCAGATGCCGTTAACACTCTTATGGTAGTTTTGGTAGGAGATAAAGATACAAGAACTCCTTTGTCAGATGAAAATCTTCTTTTCTACGGCTTGTTAGAAGAGGGCCGCAGTACTGACATCGTCCAAATAACTATCAGTGATGACGGCACTGATGATGACTATAACAACACGCCCGGAGGAATCAAAGTTGATCCAGATTTGGCCCCGGTCCAAAGTCCTAGGGTTAAAGTTGAAGAAAATATTGAACAAGTACCAAAAGACATCGAGGAAGGCGAAATTATTGGTGAAAGTGGTGAGGCTAGCTAAGGTAATATCGACGCAGGTCATGAATGTAACACCCCTAATTTTTCTTTAACATTATTCAGAAGATTTAATTAGATTAATTAAACAAAATAATGTGTAGCTTGAAAAGGAGATGCGATTTGAGACTGTTTTAACTTAAACATAAGTAGGAGGATTCATGAGAAGGGAAAAATAGGAATAAGCTTCATTTCTTAAACATAAACCCTTCGACCCTCATATCCTCATTCATTTTACATCCATACAAAACATAAACAAAGTAGAGGCTATTACTAAAGCTTTTAACAGAAGAAATTAAGAGAATCAAGCTAAAGTAAGGGGAATCAAATCAACAACTCAAATCTCAACTCTTTTTCTCAAATCAAGATGAATAATAGTATCCATCTCATTCTTATGTGTTAAATTTTAGATCTTTCATGTATTTCGAATTGTTTGATGATGATATTGTTGATTTTACCATTGTTGGAATGAATGGTGATTTATTGGAATTTTTATCAAATTATTATGATAGATTTCAAAGGAAAAACCTTAGTGAATGACCTCCGAACGACTTGATTTTTGGATATGTTGTGTCATACATAATTTTGTAGATGGACTTTCCTAAGGTGAAAAAGGCATTAATTTCGGGTTTTAATTATTAAAAATAATGAAATAATGAATTTTACCCTGAAATATTTATAGGGTAAGAAAATTTTATTTCATATTTTTGGGATTTTTCTCAAGTTTTTTCAATTTATTATGAATTTTCTAAGCTAGAAATGCTTAATAATTATATTAAAACATTAATATAATTTAATGGTTTGAAATTAAATTTGGAAATTATAAAATCTGATCCATAGCAGTTTTTCTGCAAAGAAATTAATAAAGTATATCTCTAACCAGTAGGAATATGACAAAAAATAGAAGTTGGTGAAAAGAATATGCTTTAATTAGTAAAATAATAGTTTTTGCATTAATTACGAGCACGCCACTATGCCCTTCATCACCATTTGCCTTCGTATTGCTACAGTAACCATTTTCTTTCGAATTGATATAGTAGTCATTTGCCATCGTATTGCTACGGTAGCCATTTGCTTTCGTAGCCATGCTATAGTTTCGTAGTCATGCTACAGTGCCAATGCTTTTGTAATGATCCTAATTGTGACTAACATTATTTCGGACATTTAATTAGACAAATTAAATGAAATAATGTAGATGGTTAAGGGATTGAGATATGTTAATTAATAAGGTGTCGTTGTTCATTTTAACAGAATAAAAAATAAGTAAGAGGAATATGGCAAGGGAAAAATAGGAATAGCCTATGTTCTTATACCCTAAACCCTTATTTCATCCATTCCTGATTCATTTTAACATTTCCAAAAAAAACTAAAGATGAATCAAAAGAACATAAGCTAGGAAACAAGTAGAAAGCTTGAAGAAATTAATCAAAGGGCAAATCACCACCTTCTTAACACCAAGCCAAGGTGAATAATTTGAATCTTTGATTTGCATCTCACTTTTATAATTATTTCAGTTTCAAGGTTTGACCCGAATTAATTTTGCGAATAATATGCCATTTTATGTTTGTTTAAATGGATATATATATATATATATATATATATGCTTGTTGATAATTTATAGTGTTTTATATAGATTTTATGATAAGTTTAGATTGGAAAATGTATTAAATGACATCCAAATGATTTGTGTTTTTGATATATGGTCGAAAACATTATTACTTTAGAAGTGGGTTTCAAGTTTCATAATTTTCTAAGTTATTATGGATTTATTATGAATTTTCTATGAAAGAAAATAGTTAATATTGTGTTTAAATTATTTAAAAGAATTAGATGTTAATTTCAGATCTGAGATTTATATATGTTAGAAAACATGTTAAAAGTGAATTATGGTAATTTTTGGGGAATTTTCCTAAGCATTTTACTATGGTTATAAAATTATTTAAGTTAAGGGACTTAAATGTTTTATATGTTTTATCAAGAAGAAGGGCTTGTTTGTTAAAATTTTTTAATTGATAAATTTGAATTCGGAAGCCTTTAGAAAAGGATTTTGATAAAGAAATGACAACCAATCATATTTTGACAAATTGGACAAGTTAGGTAAAAAGGAATTACTTTGAAAGGAAATAAACAAGTTTTGTTTTGAATTACAACTTCGCCACTTCCTTAGCTTGCTTTCGTCAACATACCCAGAAGGCCTTTCGCACCTATTCCAAACCAAAGCACATGATATCAAGAAATTGGTATGGAGTGCATTGGAGAAAGGTAGAAGGGATGATGTTGTCGAAAGCAACACTTTCGAAGGGGTTGCTTTTAACTTATCTTTGTTTTTTAAAGAAAGCTTTTGAATTAGTTACTGCTTGCCTTTGTTTTAGAAAAGAGCTTTCGAAAGAGTTTCCACCTTTTATTTTAAAAGAAGCTTTCGAAAGGATATCCGCTTTTTGAGCCTATTCAAAACCTATTGTAACATCCCCACTTGGAGGCCCAAAACTAACGGCTACGAATGCTGCAGTCATCCATAATTATTAATCCTCGCTGACCAAATACGACAATGTTAGATACAACGATACACAGAAACACATGAGTATGAAAATTTTTTAAAACATCAAATTACATTCCACATTCCATTTCAAATTCAATACATAATCCCACAATCGTACCACATTTAGACAAACTATACTTAATACAAAATACGCCAAAAACGACATATGAAGATGCCCCCTTAGATGATTAGAGTATATAATAAGCCAAAAGCGGAATAAAAGAACTCTTATTAACTAGCTTGCCTCCTGCACACCTTCGAAAGCTTTATTCGTCTAAAAAGAGGTACCTGAAAATCTTAACTCTCAAATTACTCAAAATCAATTGAGTACCCAAGAATTTAAGGGGAAAACATAAACTTCGAGTCGGACATAAAGTCTGGTATAAATAATAATCCACCATCTCAAATCATTTAGATATCTAATGAGACTATGCCACTTAGCGGAATGGATTTCCCCCTCACTAGTATCCTAAAACCTTTATAAAACCATATACTATGCTCCTGCATCCACAATGGTTAAAAAAATTCAAAATAATACGATGACATGCAAATAAGTGAATTAATTCTGGATCACCCATCCCCATCCATTTTGACTATCTATCTTATTTATAGTTTCTAGGGTTACTATTAACCTATTAGTTTTCATGGACGGACTAATAACCTGTTAAAGTTTACACTACAAGAAAACCTGATATTGGTAGCAAATTATAGTAGCGTTTACTAACTAAATGCAACCGTTTGTAATAAATTATAAAATAAAAAAAAATCAATGCTGCTAAACTAATCCCGCTCAACATTTTCAGCAGGCGCCAAATCTTTTTCCAACCCTGCTTTCCTTTTTATTTTTTCTTAACTCATCTTCAGCAAAAATCACCCAAATGCCTAATTGAACTTCTCTTAACATAAAATACATATCTAAGTATTAAAGAAATTCATGTGCAATTTGGATTTGAATATCGATGTTGTGCGCGTGGCTTACTCTAGATCTAAGAAGAGACGAAGATGTGGATGCGTTAGCTACTATGGAGGTCTGCTGCCGATGAAGTAACAGATTTGAAAATCTATGCTTGAGGTTTGTGTTTGGTTGTGATTTGAAAACTCAATGTGGCTTGCTATGATCTGGTGATATTAGACCGTTGCTGCTGAAGTTGATGGTTTCGGTTGTGATTCAAAAACTCGATCCTTCCTCTTCCTGATATCTCAATTCCATTTTGACATTCGAAAATCAACATTAATGAACTGCTCTAAACCTCGCCAATGAGTTATCAATATTCACCGCTACACTAACAAAATGGTAATTTCCATTTTTAATGGTTTTCATTTCCTATTTTTCAACTTTTTCATTCAACTCTTCTCAACTGCTATAGATCTTTTTGATTCACAATTAGACACATTTTTTTATATAGCGATTCATTAATATCATCAGTATCAAATGAGTTTTAATTTGTACATGAACTCATAGATGATTAGTCTGGATTTAAGTTACCAAAGAAATACTTACATGTCCAAATAGTAAGTTGTCAGTTTCAATTTCCAATTTAATATGGTGTTAGCTTAAAAACACCTGTATTCCTAACAAGTTCATGTTAATAGTCACTCGTTGTTGTTGTCTATGCTATTAATTTGGTTATTGGGTCTGGTATTAAAAAATCATAAAATGAACTGTGAATTTTTTATAAGCTATATTACTAACTGTTGAAAATGGATGGTTATGCTCCTTACACTATCCTTTATATTGGGTTTATTGCTATGGATTCGGTTTGTTGGATTTCATTTTTTCGATTGAAAAAGTTTGTTATTCAATTTATTTTCTACATACATATAGTTATCAACAAAGAATAACATGTTCGTATTAGAGAATAGGAAATAAGAAAATATTATGGTTTGTTTGATCATTGTTGTAATTTTTTATATGGATTTGAACTAAAAGTAATAAAACATGGTTATACACTTTTTAAAGCTGAGTAAGTATGGTCTTTTTTTATGGGAATTTATTATTGTATGAATACAATTTAAAACATGGAATAATACATTCATATCCATTTCCGAATAATATTGAAATGTTTAATAAACATGCAATGTTAATTACTGCTATCAATAGTTTTATAGTCTTTAGTTATGACATAAAAATTCATGTTTTATGAAACATATATCGTTTTTAATCCTAAATTCACAACCCAATGGAACCCCATCTGAATTTGGTTTTCAGACCTAGGATTTATCTTATTTACAGTTATTAATGTAATTAACAGGTAATTTAACCGTCGTTTTGGATTTCATAGGAAATGCATTTTTAAGTTTAGGGACACAGAAGTCTCAAGAAGGTTATTCATTCTCCAAACTATGATTGTTTTCTTTATTTTAAAATCCACACCCTTAAAAAACCTTTCATAAATCCATGATTTAAATTCTAACAATTATGATCTGACTTCAATTGTTATGATTGAAAATTTTAATTTGATTGTTGATTTTTATGATGAGTAGTGTTAATTTTGAAGATTGGTGCATCAAATACCTGTCCGAAATTATCATATGTTTCTTTGGAAAATATCATATGTTTTGTACGTTGTACTCACAAATTAGTTTTTTTTATTCCAAACAACCTTTTCGTTTTTGTGTGTTATCATGTGCAGTTAGATATCTTAGATTTTGTTTAAATTTCCAACTAAGAGATCTATTTATTATTTTCTATTTGCAAATGCTCAAATATGTAACAATATTTTACACCATACTGATGTAATGTTTTTATTGTCGGGAGTTTCCATTGCTAATTGTTGTGATAAGGGGAACAATATAGGATTCCAAACAAAATACTTGGTACTGGATTTTTAGTTTGGTCATCAATGATCCATTTTCGATTGCATATTTTATGTTATATGTCGGTACAATGGAACTGTTATTACAATTACCGAATTTGTCCATTTGTTATTATTATATCCAACATCATCCATTGAATTTGTGCATATGGAGTATTTTCTTCCACTTTGAAGATGCATATAATTAATACTAAAACTAATTTGTGAATAACAGGTTTGAAGATCAGTCTATCAGAGTGATAA
Organism: Allium fistulosum; assembly: GCA_030737815.1. Classification (NCBI taxonomy): domain Eukaryota; kingdom Viridiplantae; phylum Streptophyta; class Magnoliopsida; order Asparagales; family Amaryllidaceae; genus Allium; species Allium fistulosum. The sequence continues at coordinate 711,623,124 of CM060904.1, read as the reverse complement.
TTAAACTGAAACAAAAAGGGAAAAAGGTACATGAAAAATAATTATATTGTTTGTTGTTTTATGTGGCATAGCTACCGTAAGTGAATAAATTATTTAAAAAACAATAAAACAGACTTCGGAGGGAGGTACATTTACAGTACCTCAAAAAGGAAAGAAAATCATACACGTGCTACTTTAATAAGAAAATACAAAGTTTGATTATTGTTGTAGTGCTTCTTAATGTCTAAACTTAATTTAAGGAGATGTTATACGATTTAGATGACCATAATTAGTATGGTGCATCTAATATATGTCACTTTGTTTTACAAATGGACTATTGTTTTCAAATCTCAATGCATATAAATATGTTTTATATCTTAAAGTTACTTCTGTAGGCTGTAGTAGCGTGTAAAATTGCATTTTTGAAGTATTTGAGTATGTTTTATATCTTTGTGCCATTGCAAATCTTGGTTTTTTAAAGGTTTTTTAAATTAAGTTTTATACTTATTTTACTCCTAACCTCTTTTCAGTTTCTGCTAAAAATGTATGTGTAAATGCATAGTTGTAATTGGCAGCAATAGTATCAGCGAAATGTTTTGGATTTTCCGTCTTATTCTAACCTGAAGTGTGATTCTCCCTATACCACGGAATTTAAAACCCGAACCGCTCTCAGTCTTATTTAGATCTATACTTTCAATACTATTTTTTGTGTGTCTTTGTTCATTTTCTTACCCCTTATATGATGTCCTTATATTCATGTAAAGGTTTATTAAGTATCACCTCTGTCTTTAATCTAGCTATGTTGTTCTTTGATATCGACTCATGTTTTTCCAATTATACTACACTTGACACATAATTTAAGATTCGCATCATAAGTAGAATCAAGCTTTTAAGGAATGATAGTATTAGTATTATAAAAAGATTGGATAGTTCTTAGATTTTTTTAGAAGATTATAAAAATTATGTTAATTCATGTATAGACAAACTAACCTAGTACACTTCTTAGACTCACAACATTGCCGTGCTGTTGGAAAAAAATAAATATTCCAAAAGACTGTGACTTAAGGCCTCTATTGAAAACATATTTGTTTGTCTTATCAAAAATTACTTAATTGGTTTAAAACACATTGCTACAAAGAACTACAGTAAGGGTCGGATGGAGGTACATGTTAGTTATGCACCTATTTAGAGCCTCCAATTTGTTGAGCCCTATGTGCAGTGCATTCAATAAAAATCTGTATATTATGCAGCAAAATTCGTTAATGCATTCCAGCTTCTATCTTAATTATATCTTTATCTATTGCTGTGTAATTTTTCTATTCTGTTTCTTTATACTCTGTAATTTAAAATTTATTAGTTCACGTGATCAATTAATTTTATTCCAAAACTAAAATTTTCAAACCAATTAAGCAGTGAAAATCTCGATTAAAATTGAAGAAATTGAAAGTAATTTATACAAATACATAATGAAGGATGCATAGTATGATATAATAAAATTTATATGTAACATCAAGTCATGAAAACTGCCTAGTGTGGTATATCAAATGTTCATGAATATATATAAATTAAATGTGAATATGAGCTAAAAAGTTAGGATGCAGAAAAAAAACAAAAATGTTATTTTAAGATTAAACAACTTATTAAGTTTTCTTTTTGTTTTAAGGACTGTTTTATTGTTTTCGGGTAGAGACTCCAATTCTCTTGAGACGGTCCTGATTACCGAGGACTATGGAGAGTTGAGAAACTGAAAGTAAAAGTAACAAAGCTAAAGCACCATAGCAACAGTAAAAGCAGATCTTAGACTTGAAAATAAGTCTACAATGTGAAGTATCAAATCTTGTCCGATCTTTGTTTTTGGTAATGATATAAATTTGCAGGTTAACAACGTATTTCTCCCATTGAGTCCAAACACAAAGGCACGCATTTGAAACTGTAAATAGAAAGAGTGATTTTATGACATAAGTGTTTCTGCTTTATCTTTCTTTTGCTCCTCTTTTGAAATTTTTTGTCACATGTAAATATTTTAAATTTTGGATTTTGTGGCAAAATTATGACCTTACTTTCAAGGCTTCCATAGTTTAAATCATAATACATAAAATTTCCTTACAACTCATGTACACTTACAGTTATTTAGTGTTGCATAGGGCAAAGTTAAGCACTATATTTAACATGTACTTTTGTGGCATCGTCTACAGTTGGAGAATGTAGTTGCAATACACACACACACACAACAGATGCCTCTATTTATTTGAACAGGTGTGCTAGTTCAACAGTCTTGTGTCTCAACTTCATCCATTTCGACTAATATCTCAACTCTCTTAACCCTTGCAATCCTCTAACCACACACACCCTACCCCAACTCAACCCTTGTCTCAACTGCATCCAATTGAAGCAATGGTTGCTAATAATAAGTCATCAGTTTTGCTTTGTTTTTTTGCTTTTGCTAATAATAAGGCAGTCTAAAAAGCTGCTTTGCTTTATTTTGCTGATAACGGCGGTCGACTAATTCATGAAATCAATGCCGGGGATGCCTTTCTTTATTTTTTACCATTGTAACTTTCATAGCTTTTATATGTAGAAGTTAGAGATATTGGTAGGGGAGAAGATGATACCATATATATTGATTTGATTTTTGGGTGAGTTCTTTTCGTAGATAAGAAAGAAGAAATGTACAAGACGACATCAAATAATAGATGGTAGAGAATACTGACTCAAACAAGTCCCATTCAGAATATGCATCAAGATGTTATGTTTGATATTCAATAAGGTGTAATTGCAAGTCCCTTTATACTAGAGGAAGTGAGAGCTACTACCAAATCCGAGTAAGTTTTTCTTATTAGTTTAATATAGTTTTTCTTATCAGCTATAATAGCTTGCTTTCCTACAACTGCGACCATACACTCCCATACATACACACGCACAAGCTTTTTTGTCTTTTTATTTTATAAAATAAAAATAAAATATAAATAAAATTTCTTCCACTCACCGCTGAAGTGGTGAGAATTTGTCATTTTTTTGGTTCCTTCTGCTATTTTTCCATACCATGCTGGAGATGCTCTCAGTACACCACGAAGTAAGAATGGAGTGAGAAACATTGTTAGGGAGATTTTAAAGTTAAAAGGCAGAAGCTGCTTTATTTGGAGAAAAATAAGCCTACACCATGGTTTTTCTGTCTTAGCTGTACTATAAGGTAAAATGGACCGATTTACCTTCACAAGCCCTCAAATTCAAATATTATTAAAGGGTATTTTAATACAAATCCGTGAAAATTAAAATAGTTAGTTGTCACTGCAGTGCAAAGTTATATTGCTCTTTTGAGGAAAATGAGTTTACATCTTATTTTCTTTATCTTAATTGCATTATAAGGAACATTGGAAAATTTTCCTTCACAAGCTCTTGAATTCAAATTTTATTAAACGGTATTTTAATGCAAAATTGTATAAATGCAGAGAGGTAGCCATAATTGTAGTGCAAAATCATATTGTTTCTATTTATTTTTTGGAAAAAAACAAGTCAACACCATGTTTTTTATATTTTAGCTCAATTATAGGGTAAATGGATCCATTTACCCTCATAAGCCCACTAAGTTCAAATTTTATCAAGGGGTATTTCAATACAATACCGAAAGTTAGTTGTATCTGTTGTGTTGAGTTGACTCGAGTCATATTGCTTGTTTGAAAAAATGAGTCATAATATGTTTTTCCGTTCTAACTATACTGTAAGTTAAATTAGACCAATTTAACCTCACAAACCCTCTGAATTTAAGTTTTATTAGAAGATATTTCAATACAAATTTGTGTAAATACACAGAGTTAACTGTATGTGTATTGCAGAGTCATATTGCTCTTTTAAGAAAATGAGTATACAATGTTTTTCCTATCTTAACTGTACTATAAGGCTAATTGGACCACTTTTTCCTCACATGCCCTCAGAATTAAGCTTTTGTTAAAAGAACCTTTAATGTAATTTGTGTAAATACACAGTGCTAATTATATTTGTAGTTCAGAGTCTCCCAAATTCAGAGAGCTAGCTGTAACTAACCTATAGCTGTAACTAAGTTATAGCGTAGTCGTATTAGCCAAGGTAAATAGGACAATTCTTTTTGAAAGAAAAGGTAGTGATATGCCCAAGTTACCACGATAATTTGCTCTTGCTTTATATAAATACATAAACAATAAATTGGGTCATTTTACCTTCATAAGCCCCTCAAATTAAAATTTTATTAAACGGTATCCTAATACAAAGTTGTATAAATACAGAGAGTTGGTGCTAAATCATATTTGTTCTTTTGAGAAAAATGGGTCTACATCCTATTTTTATTTTATTTTATTTTTAACTATAGCATAAAGTAAATTTGATCTTTTTACCCTTGCAATCCCCTATAACTCTAGGACAAGTTTATTGTGTTTGGGAGATCTGAAGTTAGGGAGATTTGAAGTTAGGGAGATTTCCTGAGGTGAATGTTATAATGCATAATATAATCTAATTTATCATGTTTCACTCTACCTGATCTTGTTTCTTTTTATTATCAGTTACATGGGTGCACTAGAAAAAATTATTGTCAACCATTTCATACATCAAAGTGGAAATTCATCAAGTCATGTAAGTACTACAACACATACACTTCCATACATACACACGCACAAGATTTTTTCTCTATGTCTCTCTCTATTTGTTGTTTTTTGTAGTGGGACTAGGCTTATAGCCCGACCCAATGTGGGTTGTGCTGGGCCACATGCCCACATATCACCACCCTGGTTGGACCCAGGTCTAGCCAGGTGGCCAGATGGGTGGCCAAGCAAATGGCCTGGCCCTTGAAGTTTGCACCAGCATGTGCTGCTGCTGCATGTAGCAGCACATTGCTACCGTTGGGTAGCAGTTTCCACTACCGCTTTACAGAGCAGGGGCTGCTGCCCCTCATCGGTGGACGGGGCTCGCTACCAATGTGGCTCAGCACTTCCTACTCTCTCTTATATCTTTTTTGTTTGAGGAAAATTTATGTTTTAAAACTTGGTTTTAGTTAAATTTACATCATTGTTTTACTTTAATTTTCTCTACTTATTTTTTCAAGTAAATAGTTGATTGTTTCAAGATTAGAGCAGGATATTTAAAAAAATTGCACCAAATAGCCAGCATGATGTTTCATTTCAAAATGAATGGTCAGAGATCAAACATGCATGAATCGAAATGAGTCTAATGAAAGATCACTACCTGAATGGTAATCTTTGGTCATACTGCATTTGGATTCATCCCCTCCGGCCATTGATAACTCAGGTATGGTTAGTGTTTTTACTTTTCATGTTTTTTTATACTAGAGATGTATTCTTTCATGAGCCTGTTTCTGGAAAAGTGTAGAAATATCAGCTACATGATTAGGAAATGAGCAAATTCTTGTTTTAATTTTTAATCATACAACAAACTTAAATTTCCCAAATTATTTTCAAAAATGTGTATGTAAGTGCAATAACTAAGATTAATATAAATAATAAGTTTATAGTAATAATATGTTAATTAAGTGTATAAAAATTAACTAAGTTTATAATAATAATAATAATAAATTAACTAAGTTTACAAAAATTTATAAGTTCGAGATAATTTATAAAAACTAACCAAGTTAATAAAGTCTATGTTTGAGATAATTTATAAGTTTAAGTTAATTAAAATATAAGTTATGACATTTCAAGTTTTAGCAATTGAGATAATTTATAAGTTCGAGTTAATATAAATAAAGTTATAAATAAGTTAATCGAGCTTTATAAAAATTTAACTAATTTTTATAAAATTAACCAAAATTTTAAAAATTAACTAAGTTTTATATAATTTAACTACCTTTTTATAAAAATTACATTAATTTAGACAAATTAATTAAGTTTTATTAGAATTTAACTTAGTTAATAAGTTTTTAATAATTAAATAAGTTTATTATAAGAATTAACCAAGTTTTATAAAAAGTTAACTAAGTTTTATAAAAATTATTTAAATTTAATAAAGACTTTAACCAAGGATGTTCAATATAATTTAACATGCAAAACAGTTTCATAATCATCTGTTGATTGTTAAACTTGTCTACAAATAATTAGCTTTTTAGGAGTAAAGACTAGCTGCGGCAAAGAATTGTCGGTAATCAAGTATTGAACATGGCTTTAATTGTTATATATACTATAACATTTTGTTAATACTTGTGTAAACTTATTTATGAATGGTTAGAGATTTTATGTGAATTTGGTCATTTTGTCGAAAAACTATTATAGAAATGGTTATGGATATTACATTTGATTATGTGATTAATGTGTTTTTTAAATTGTTTGAATATGATGATTATGTATGATTGATTATTGGTTTGAATACGACGATTATGTGATTGATTACTGGTTTTAATAAGACTATTATGTGAGCGACGGTTGGAAATGATACAAGCCACTAATAAGAAATGGTAGCGTGTACAGCACGCTCAAAACAGCTAATAACTTTTAGTAGTTTAAAAAATGCCGTGGATGTAAACCACTGCAATACAACTTTCGTAGCGTTGATAAAACACTACCAAAACTTTTAGTAGCGTTTCAGTAAACACTACGATACGACATGCTACTAAAAGTATGAAACTTTTTGTAGCATTTCTAAAACCCTACAATAGATCAAGTTTTTGTAGCGTTTTCTAAAATGCTACAAAAAGTTTCAGAGAAGCATGTCTTAACGCAGCGTTTACGGAAACGCTACTAAAAGTTTTAGTAGAGTTTTTTCAACGCTATGAAAGGCCTTTTCTGGTGTAGTGTTAAGAACTCCCCGTCCAGTTTAATAGTTTTCATGGGATCACTAAGAACCTATTGGTAACTCCAATATCCTTCTTCCTATCCTAGTTTTTATGAGTTAACTAGGAACCTTTTGACTTCTGTCAATATCTTAATCCAGATATAGTTTTCATGGGCTAACTACAAACCTATTGGCCTCTACCAATATCAAATCATAGTTTTCAAGGGCTAACTATGAACCTGTCTTCCTGACATCTTCGTTTATACAAAGTTTTCATGGGCTTACTATGAACCTAATGACCCCTGCCAATATCTTTTCCCTTTACACAGTTTTCATGGGCTTACTGTGAACCAATTGGCCCCTGCCAATATCTTTTCCCTTTACACAGTTTTCATGGGCTTACTGTGAACCTATTGGCCCCTGCCAATATATTCAAATAATATTTTAGCATCCTTAGTCTATATTTGCTACTGGGTCAACCTAACTGGTTATTAAGCCCTTCCCCAAAGTGCTGTTTTGGGTTCATTACAACGTGAATAATTATATGAAGAAGTAATCATAATAACATAATAATACCAACACCCGTGGTTTAATATTATTGAAATCATTTTATATAAAACTTGGTCAGTCCCTTTAACCCGTTAATCATGGAAAGCTTCTTCAAAAACTCCATTTCAAAACTCTTTATTTTTGCCTTGGCTTTTCCTTTGAAATGAAATTGGGTTAATTATTTTTAAAACTAAGGCTTTCGAAGCCATTGGATCCTCCGAAAGCAATAAAATCCCCATAGACATACCTTTCAAAAACATTGGGGTGATTCCCCTTCGTTTTATTAAAGACCTTCCAAAAACATCGGGGTATCTCCCCTACGAAACCATTTGAAAGCACCTCTTTCGAAACTATTGGGTTTAATTTAAAACTTACCTTATTGGGTTTTAAGGGAACATATGCGAAAGTACCCCTTCCGAAACCATTTAAAAGAGTTTGGGGGAAAACGGATGGCTTCAGAACCATCTATTCGAAAGCTTAAAACATTTAAGTAAAACAGTTGAAGGACAGCGTCGAAGCCCCCTTTCGACACCGTTGCCTTCAAAACCCTTGAACCCACTCGAAAGCATTTAGGAAGTGGTTTTGTATAAGTTTAAACAACAGCTACCCTTCGAAAGCATTGGTAACTTCAATACACTCGAAAGGTAAAATAAAGGCAGTAGGGTTTCGACCAGGTCGGAACTACTTATTTCGAAAGCTTTGTTTTGTAAATAAGGTAACTCCTTCAAAAGCTTATACTTTAAAACATAAGATGGCTACCCCCTTCGAAAGCATTTTGGAAACCCCTTTCGAAAGCATATGTTTTCGACTCCTTTGAAAGCGTTTATGAAAACAAGGTAGGCTCTTATTGTTTGAAAACAAAACTAAGGTCTCGACCCCATCAGAAGCTTTGCTTTCGACATCATGACTTCCGCCTTTCCTCCAATCCACTACGTACCATCTAAATGATACCTTGTGTATTGGTTTCGACTAGGTGGATGTCGGCATGGTTGGTTTCGACTGTGTCGAGGCGAAAGCATTGGATCGAAGGTCACTTCCAAAAGAGGCAGAACCAACTTCTTAGTAAGAAGGCTGAATTAATGCTAAGTTTAGTAATTGCTTTATAACTAACTAGCCTTTTTGTAAACACCTGATTGGTTGCCTTAAATTTTCAAATTCTTTACAAAGTAACTGCCGATTTATTATCAAATCCAAATCAATGAAAATTTAACAATTAAGACCTTCCATTAAGCAAATAAGTCCTTCCTTCTAAAACAATTTAATTTCCATAGCAAATCAATTAGAAAAAATCATCAAAAATTACAGAAATTCACTTTCATCATATTTTCAAGCATACTAAAATTTCAGACCTAAATTCTTCGTGAAATAATCGAAATTAATTTTTAACCCAATTTTATCATATTTTCCTTTGAAAATTCATAATAATCTTTCCATAGCTTGGAAAATTATCAAAATTAAAACCGAACTCCAAAATCATGTTTTACATAACATAAAATTTTCCCATGGCAATCAAAATCAATTATATTCGGATTTACCCTAAAAACCATGTAAAATCATATTTAAAAAACCTTGTTTAAATCTAACATTTTATGATCCAAGCATATCATCATCCAAATCATAATAAAAACAAATTTAATCTTAAACCTGAAAACAAATTATTATAAACAAAATAGAGATGGAATAAATTATTAGTCACCTTGATTAGGATAAGGAGATTGGATTGAGATAGATTTTCCCTAGCTTGAATTCCTTTGCTTTAGATTAAAATTTCCATTCTTTTCTTCCTTGTAATGGCTGGCTCCTCTTTAGGTTTTGATTTTACGTTTTAAAAATGAGAAAAATGAACGTGAGAAGTGAAAGGGTGCATGGGTTATAAGAGGCGGCTATGTTCTAATAAGGCTTTGTGTAATTAATTAACATGTAAGCCATTTTAAGCCCATTTAATTGATTAAGCACGACCCTATATTGATTTATTCAAATCTCATCTCCTTATCATTTTAATTCTTACATTATTCAATTTTATTTATCTAACTAAATCCCCTAAATAATGTTATTAAAAATTGGGATGTTACAGACACTTGTCCTTAAAGAATTTCTTCCTCGAAATTCAGTAAGGACTAAATATTGAACATAACAATCATCTGTAACAACTCCTAACAACCATATTAGCCTACCTGACTAGCAACTATCTATATAAATCTAATATAGACATACCCTTAAAGTAGATCGGGATAAGTATCTCGAATCCTGTCTTCTATCTCCAAGGTACAGTCCTTCTCATTATTGATCCATTGAACTTTCACCAACCCGACTGTTTTGTTTCTTAATCTTTTCTCATCTCTCGCTATAACCCAAACTGTTGTCTAACAAAAAAATAAATTAGGCTCTACTACCAAATCTTCCAACCCTATCGGAGGCATAGTAGTCTTTGGATCATGCACATACTTATGAAGTTGAGTCATATGAAATACATTATGGACACCTGCCATACTACTTGGCAACTCTACTCTGTATGCGGGCTTTCCAATCCTCTCTATAATCTAGAAAGGACCAACATATCTTGGTGCTAGTTTCCCTGACTTTCCAAATCGTACAACACCCTTCATTGGTGATACGTTAATGACCCAACTGAGAATTCTAGGTCTTTATGCCTCTTTTCTGCGTAACTCTTCTGTCTGGATTGAGCTTCCTTCATCCTTTCTCGGATCAACTCAATCTTCTCTGACGCCTCTCCAATCAAATCCAGACCTAAGGCTAATCTGTCTCCTATCTCCAACCAAAATGCAGGTGATTTGCATGGTCTTCCATACAAAGCTTCAAAAGGCGCCATTCCTATACTAGTCTGATAACTATTATTATAGGAAAACTCAACCTAATGCAGGTGATCCTCCCAAGATACACCAAAGTCCAATACGCAAGCTCTCAACAAATTCTCGAGTACCTTATTGACCCTCTCTGTCTACCCATCCGTTTGAGGGTGATATGCAGTACTCATCTTAAGTTTGGTACCTAATATTTCTTGTAGACTCTTCCAGAATTCGCTACTGAACAAAGCATCTCTATCACTGACTATACTACTAGAAACTTTATGTAGTCTAACTATGTTCTTCATGAACAACTTAGCTAAAATAATTGTCATCCTGGTTGACTTAACTAGAACGAAATGGGCTATAACTCATATACTTTCATTTCCTCTATTTGACCTTGGCAACTCGTCTATAAAATCCATGGATATCGAATCCCATTTCCAAAATGGAATCTCTAAAGGCTGAAGCAATCCACTCGGCTTTTGATGCTCGGCTTTCACTAGTTGACAGTTTGCGCACCATCTAACCCACAAGCCAAGATCCCTCTTCATACCTTCCCAATAGAAGCTCCTCTTCATATCCTGATACATCTTGGTCCCTTCAAGATGAATCGTTAAACTTGGACTGATGACATTCTCCAAGAACTTCTTTCCTTAAGTCCTCCACATTCAGAACACACAATCGTCCCTTCTTTCTCAACCATCCTCTCCGATCAAGACTAAAATCCTTTAGATCATTGATTTCAGTTCCAACCTCAAGCCTTCTGATCCTTTCTGCTAACACTGGATCCACTTTCTATTTAGAAGCAATCCTCTTGATCAGCACTGGTCGAACTTCTAAATAGGACAACATGGCAGTACTTTGACTAGAACTAGCAATTGATCTTAACTGCACACTACAAGTAGTCAAAGCTTCTAAATCCTTCCACTCTGCCAACATAGCTAACACCACATTTTGATGTCTTCTGCTAAGAGCATCCACCACCTTATTTCCTTTCCCAGGTGTATACTCTATACCAAAATCCTAAGCAGCCTAAAACTCCAACCACCTCTGCTGTCTCATAGTCAACTCCTTCCGAGAGAATAAATATCGTAAAGACTTATGATCCGTATATAGCTCAAATCTCTCCCCTAAAAGATAATGTTTCCAAATCTTCAATGCGAAGATAACTACAGCCAACTCCAAATCATGAGTAGGATATCTCACTTCATGCGGTCTAAGATGTCGTGAAGCGTTGGCAATCACTTTACCCTTCTACATCAACACACTCTGAATCCAGTTCCACATGCATAAGTATACACCACCAACCCTTGGTTTCCATCTGGAACTACTAACATAGGTGCATTGGTCAACAAATGCTTTAACTTAAGGAATGCTTCCTCACATTTGTCGGACCAAACAAACTTCACATCCTTCTTGTTTAGCTTAGTCAAAGGTGCTGCTATCCGCGAGAAATCCTTGATGAATCTCCAGTAATAGCCAGCAAGTCCAAGAAAACTTCTAATCTTAGTCACCATCTCTGGTCTCTTCTAATTATTAACAGCTTCAATCTTATCTGGATCGACTGACAAGCCCTTCTCTGAAACCACGTGACCAAGAAACTTAACCTCTTTCTTCCAAAAGTGACACTTAGAAAACTTCGCCTTTACCTGATGTTGCCTCAGCGTCTCAAGCACTACTCTAATATTATCCTCATGCTCTCTCTCATCCTTAGAGTATACTAAAATGTCATCTATAAATACCAGCACAAACCTATCCAAGTACTCTTGGAAAACTCGGTTCATCAAATCTACGAAGAAAGCAGGTGCATTCGTTAGTCCAAATGGCATCACTAACCACTCATACGATCCATACCTAGTCCGAAATGACGTCAAAAGAATACTGTCGTCTGCCACCCTTAACTGATGGAAATGTGTCGCCAAATCCAACTGGGAAAACACTCTCGCCCTATTCAACTGATTGAACAGATCGTCTATTCTTGGCAAAGGATACTTATTCTTAATTATCCTTTCATTCAACTTACGATAGTCGATACACATTCTCAATGACCCATCTGGTTTATTCACGAACACCACAGCCGATTCCCAAGGCGAACTGCTTGGCCTAATAAAATTTCTTCATTCAAGATCAACTAGCTGGACCTTCAATTCCTTCATCTCAGTCAGTGTTATCCTGCTAGGTGGTCTACTCACAGGTTCAACTCCTGGCACAAGATCTATCCGAAACTCAATAGCTCTTTTCAGTGGTAGTCCTATGACCAGTTAAAGACATCTGCAAACTATCTAGATATCCGAACCTGACTTAACTCTTCTCCTATCTCCATGGCACTTAATAAGGCACAACTACTCCAGTCAGAATTTTCCACTGAGAATATAATTCGGTTATGACTATCTGGGTGTCTAAGTGATATCTCCCCATCATGGTAAAATATCCTAGCCTCATACTTACTCAACCAATCCATACCCAAAATGATTCCAAAATCTACGAAATCGAAAACATACAGACTGCATGCAAACTTATGACCTAACAAATCAAGTTCTAATTAGTCACATCTCAACCCTAGAATTTCATACCCTCCTATTGGATTCGCAACCCTTAAGTAAGTAACAAGGTTGGTGGATTCTAAGCATAATCTATCAATCAAATACTGAGATATAAATGAATGTGATGCACCGGTGTCAAAAAGTACCCTAACTGGTATACTCTGAATCAAAAGCATACCTTTCATCACAGTCTTTTTTTTATCGGCTACAGTAGGCCTAGCTGGTCCAATAGCAAAAACCTTTCCCTTGTCTGCCCTGAATGGCTCTGGACACTGATTCTTGTAATGCCAACTTGATCACAGTTGAAGCACTTTACATTCTTCTTATTTGCAGCCTTCTTCCCATTACCTAACCGACACTCATTAGCATAATGACCCTTCTTATCGCACTTGAAATAAACTAAATCAGTCTTTGCCTTCTTGGCGGCATCTCCTTTCTCGGTTCTCTTCTTCTTAAAGAACTTCCGTTTCTTCCCCTGAGAACCCTGAATTTCAACTGGTTTCTCTCTAGCACAAATAGCAACTATCTCCTCATGGCGGATTTCCATCTCCACCACTACATTACTAGGATCACAAAGACGTGGTAGGGTCGCCCTAGCAATCTCAGGCCTCAGTCTCCTAATAAACCTCTCATTCCTCCTGAAGATGCTGTCTATAGTATTATATCCATAACAGGAAAACTCATCAAACTTAGTGACATATTCAACAACCGACATCTCTCCCTGCTCTAGATCCAAAAACTTCCTCAACAGCGCTGACTTAAAAACCTCAGACGTAAACCTTTCCTCTAATCTCCTTCAAAAATCAGCCCAAGTTAACTGCTCCTCCGGAACTCCGACAGTAACACTGTTCCAGCAATGAAGCACTGACTCTTGCAACTGCCTAGATACCAACATTCTCTTCTGCTCATTACCTAAACCCAAATCAGCAAATATTCTCTCATAATGCAATAGCTAATTCCCAACTTCGATAGCATCCTCTATTCCTATGAATGCCTTCCCACCAAGACTGGTGCAGTCTCTGCTCAGCTTAGCATAATTATTCCCAACTGGAGCCACAAGATTAGCTCCTCCAACATTTCCAGCAACTCCTACTTGCATCATATTGACAAAGAACTAATAAATCGCCCCTATATCCATTGGTGGATTTCCAGCACCCACATTAGCATCAACATTTGGTTAGCATTAGCCTGTCGACCCTGGTTCCTCTGGGTGGGTCAGCATTTCCATTAGTTGTGGTGCTTCCTCCATCGAGATTTCCTTTTTTGTTTCCTACCTCCATATCTTCTTTCTCGTAAATCTACATACAAGCCTTAGTAAGATACAAAAGTAAGGTCTAAGAGAGAAGGGATTACATACTTATATATATCTATATATCAAATACAAGTACGTTACTATAGCGTTAACCCAAACCCCGATCTTATTTTAGATTCATTGGATTGTGTTTGAAAATCTTTTAGGTTTCATAAACCTATTCTCTGATACCAACTTATAACATCCCCCACTTGGAGGCCCAAAACTAACAACTACAGATACTATAGTCATTCATAGTTACTAATCCTCGGCGACCAAATATGGCAATGTTAATACATTAATACACAGAAACACATGAGTATGGGAAATTTTTAAAATATCAAATCACATTCCACATTCCATTTCAAAACATTTCAAATTCACTACATAATCCCACAATCGTAACCACGTTCAGATAAAATATACTTAATACAAAATATGCCAAGAGCGACAAATAAAAATGCCCCCTTGGATGATCAGAGTATATAATAAGGCAATAAAACAAATTTTCCTTTACAACATTGAACCCAGCGAAATAAAAGAACTCTTATTAACTAGCTTGCCTCCTGCACGTCTCCGGAAGCTTTATTCGTCTAAAAAGAGGTAACTGAAAACCTTAACTCTCAAACTACTCAAAATCAATTGAGTACCTGAGAGTTTAAGGGGAAAACATTAACTTCGAGTCAGACATAAAGCCTAGTATGAATAATAACCCACTATCTCAAATCATTTAGATATCTAGTGAGACTACGCCACTTAGCGGAATGGATTTCCCCCTCACTAGTATCCTAAAACCTTTATAAAACCATATACTGTGCTCCTGCATCCACAATTGTTAAAACAATTCAAAATAATACGATGATATGCAAATAAGTGAATTAATTCTGGATTACCCATCCCCATCCTTTGACCATCTATCTTATTTATAGTTTCTAGGGTTACTATTAACCTATTAGTTTTCATAGGCCGACTAATAACCTGTTAAAGTTTACGAACTTCCTATCCAGTTTCATAGTTTTCATGGGATCACTAAGAACCTATTGGTCAATCCAATATCCTTCTTCATATACTAGTTTTCATGGGTTGGCTAGGAACCTTTTGGTTTCTATCAATATCTTAATCCGGATATAGTTTTCATGGGCTAACTACAAACCTATTGGCCTCTTCCAATATCAAATCATAGTTTTCATGGGCTAACTATGAACCTCTCTTCCTGACATCTTCTTTTATACATAGTATTCATGGGCTTACTATGAACCTATTGGCCCCTGCCAATATCTTTTCCCTTTACACACAGTTTTCATGGCTTACTGTGAACCTATTAGCCCTTGCCAATATATTCAAATAATATTTCAGCATCCTTGGTCTATATTCGCTACTGGGTCAACCTAACAGATTATTCTGCCCTTCCCCAAAGTACTGTTATGGGTTCATTACAATGTGGATAAATATATGAAGAAGTAATCATAACAACATAATAATACCAACACCTGTGGTTTAATATTCTTGAAATGATTTTATATAAAACTTGGTTAATCCCTTTAACCCGTTAATCAAGGAAAGCTTCTTCAAAACTCCATTTCAAAATTCTTTATTTTTGCCATGGATTTCCCTTTAAAATGAAATTGGGTTATTTATTTTAAAAACTAAGGCTTTCGAAGCCATTGGATCTTTCGAAAGCAATAGAATCCCCTTAGAAATACCTTTTGAAAACATTGGGGTGATTCCCCTTCGAAACCTTCATTAAAGACCTTCCAAAAACATCGGTGTATCTCCCATTCGAAACCATTTGAAAGCACCTCTTTTGAAACCGTTGGGTTTAATTTAGAACTTATCTTATTGGGTTTTAAGCGAACATATGCAAAAGTACCCCTTTCGAAACCATTTAAAAGAGTTTGGGGAAAAACGGATGGCTTCGGAACCATCTATTCAAAAGCTTAAAACATTTAAGTAAAACAGTTGAAGGACATCGTCGAAGCCCCCTTTTGACACCATTGCCTTTGAAATCCTTGAATCCACTCGAAAGCTTTTAGGAAGTGGTTTTTCATAAGTTTAAACAATAGCTACCCTTCGACGGCATTGATGACTTTAATACACTCGAAAGGTAAAAGAACGACAGCAGGGTTTCGACCAGGTCGGAACCACTTATTTTGAAAGGTTTGTTTATAAATAAGGTAACTCTTTCGAAAGCTTATACTTTAAAACATAAGATGGAAACCCTCTTCGAAAGCTTATATTTTAAAACATAAGATAGAAACCCCCTTCGAAAGCATTTTGGGAACCCCTTTTGAAAGCATATGTTTCGACTCTTTCAAAAGCGTTCAAGAAAACAAGGCAGGCACTTATTGTTTGAAAATAAAACTAAGGTCTCGACCCCATCGGAAGCTTTGCTTTCAACACAATGACTTCCGCCTTTCCTTCAATCCACTACGTACCATCTAAGTGATACCTTGTGTATTGGTTTTGACTAGATGGGTTTCGGCATGGTTGGTTTCGACTGAGTCGAGGCGAAAGCATTGGGTCGAAGGTAGGAATGGCAATGGGGCGGGTTGGGGCGGGTTTCCTGTGCCCCAGACCCGCCCCGGGTTTTTTAGACCTCGCCCCGGACCCGCCCCGTAGACCCGGTGCGGGTCCGGAATTTTGCCCCAAACTCGAAACCCATACGGGTCAGGGTAGACCCGCCCCGCCCCGAGACCCGATGAGGTTTTTTTTATCGATTCAAAATTGTGCACTAATGTACATATATTTATATTTGTTGTTACTAAATGATACATTAAATACAAATAACAATGTATTTCCAATGATAAGGGAAGATAATAAAAATATGGTGTACGAAATAGTTCAAAAAAATATGCATATGTTATTGTATAATATCAATGATGCAGCTTAATACTATAAAATTTTATAGCTTATTGATTGGAACATTATAATATCCATGTCATAATCACACACACAAATACGCGTGTGTGTATTAACAAACCATCATTATAATACTAAATCGATTTTATGAGATCTCAGTAGTGCGGGTCGGGTTGGGGCGGGTCAACCAAGCCCCGACCCGACCCTAGACCCGGAGCTCCCAAGAACGGGTCACGGGTCTACCCGCCCCAATGACCCAATGGGGCGGGTCTAGGCGGGCCAAAACAGGGGCGGGTCAACCGGGTTTGGACCCTAGACCCGCCCCATTGCCATCCCTAGTCGAAGGTCACTTCCAAAAGAGGCGGAACCAACTTTTTATAGCAAAGACTGAATTAATGCTAAGTTTAGTAATTGCTTTATAACTAACCTGCCTATTTGTAAACACC
Source organism: Allium fistulosum (assembly GCA_030737815.1). Classification (NCBI taxonomy): domain Eukaryota; kingdom Viridiplantae; phylum Streptophyta; class Magnoliopsida; order Asparagales; family Amaryllidaceae; genus Allium; species Allium fistulosum. The sequence goes on along the minus strand of CM060904.1, from coordinate 711,605,900 downwards.
TGATTGGTTGCCATAAACTTTCCAATTATTTACAAAGTAACCGCCTCTTATTATCAGATCCAAATCAATGAAAATTTAACAAGTAAGCCCTTCTATTAAGAAAAATAATAATGCAAATAAGTCCTTCCTTCTAAAATAATTTAATTTTCATAGCAAATCAATTAGGAAAAATCCCCAAAAATTGCAAAAATTCACTTTCATCATATTTTCAAGCATACTAATATTTCAGACCCAAATTCTTCCTGAAATAATCGAAATCAATTTTTAACCCAATTTTATCATATTTTTCTTTGAAAATTCATAATAATCTTTCCATATCTTGGAAAATTATTAAAATTAAATCCCTACTCCAAATTATGTTTTACATAATATAAAATTTTCCCATGGCAATCAAAATCAATTATATTTGGTTTTACCCAAAAAAACCATGTAAATCATATTTAAACGATCTTTTTTAAATCTAAAATTTTATGGTCCAAGCATATCATCATCCAAATCATAATAAAAACAAATTTAATCTTAAACTCAAAAAAAATGATTATAAACAAAATAGAGATGGCATATATTATTATTCACCTTGATTAGGAAAAGGAGACTGGATTGAGATAGATTTTACCTAGCTTGAATTCCTTAGCTTTGGATTAAATTTTCCCTTCTTTTCTTCCTTATAATGGCCGGCTCCTCTATAGGTTTTGATTTTACATTTTGAAAATGAGAAAAATGAACGTGAGAAGTGAAAGGGTGCGTGAGTTATAAGATGCGGCTATGCTCTAATAAGGCTTTGTGTAACTAATTAACATGTAAGCCATTTTAAGCCCATTTAATTGATTAAGCACGACCCTATATTGATTTATTCAGATCTCAATCTCCTTTTCATTTTAATTCTTACATTAGTCTATTTAATTTATCTAATTAAATCTCCTGAATATGTTACTAAAAATTGGGGATGTTACACCCATGCTGCCGCATTCATACCTTTCGAACTAGTTAAGGCTTCTTTTCCTTATAGCCTTAAAACAATGTATTCGAAAGGATGCTTTCGCCTTTTTGCTTGGAAGCTGCCTTCTCAAAGCTTTCAAAAGGGTTGTATAGCTGTTTTTAAATGGTTTCGGAGGCAATGGTTTTGAAAGGAAAAGTTTTGAAACTATCCTCTTTCTTTTACTTGGGATTAAAGCTTTCGAAAGTAATTACTTTCACCTCAATTCTTTATGACCCTTTAGTTATATTAAAGGCTTAACCCAATGGTTTCGAAAAGAATAGTTTTAAATGGTTCCGAAGCAACATTTCCACAAATCTTTACATGAACCCAATGCTTTCGAAAGGTATGTTATAAGCGTTTCGAAGGGGAAGCCTACAATGTTTTCGAGAGATATATTTTAGTGTACCAAAAGGTTTGTTTTAGGTATTTTGAAAGGAAAATTTCCATAGCTTTCGAAAGAAAAGTTTAATGGTTTCGAAAGAGGATGTCTAAGGTGTAAGTGATGATTTCGAAAGGTTTATTTTCAATACATTCGAAAGGTATGTTTTGGCCTTTTGGCCTAATATTTTCAAGGTTAAAGTAGTAACTTATTTGAAAGGGGTACTTTCAATAAATTCGAAAGGGATTGTTTATGATTTTAAGCAAGGATTTCAAAAGTATTGCTTTGGCTTTAAGGCCTAAAGTTTTCTAAGTTAGAAATGTGTTAACTTGTTTCGATGGGATAGAAAACCCTCTTGATTTAGATTTCATCAACATTGTTTTGTGTAAAGCATATAACATGGCATAAGTATTTTGAGTAAAGAAAAGAACATATTTTCCTTGTTTAATTATGATTTAAAAAGGGTTAAATCATTTTGAAAGAAATATTTTCAAGGAAAATTGGATGGGGTAGTTAACCCTAAGTATATGACTTAGATATTAGAAGATCAGATGAAACTAGTATAGGGTCGTTCCCCATACTTTTGCTAGGAGCCCCTAGCTAATATAAGTCCAAAATTCCAATATGGCTTTGTCACAGGTAAGACTAAAATGATGTTACACACAGAAAGGAATACACAGAGTAGAGAAAGGTTATTGGTGAGCCCGCAAAACCATTAGGTTTAGTTGACCGTTGGAAATGTAAGTTAAGGACAGATCGTCGAGTATTGTGTCTAACAGAAGTTGGATTATTGATTATGTCTGGTAGGCCCAAGTCAGCCAGTGGTTAATAGTCAGCTTGATAAAACTATATTTTTCGAACAGATAGTCCATTGATTACCGGATTTGTATGCATATATGTTGTTTCTATTATGATTATAACTAGCTCGTGCAGGTTTTTGATTGGCAAAAGATATGCTTTTAAAAGGATATTAGTGAGGAGAAACCCTTCCGCTAAGCGACATGGTCTCACTTAATATCAGTAAATCGAGATGTTAGTATTATTCACACTTGGCTTTATGTCTGACTTGATGTTTATGATTTTTCCCCTAAACTCTCGGGTGCTCAAAATTAAATTTGAGTAGATTGAGAGTTAAAGACTTTTCAGGTTTAGTAGATTGGACGAATAAGCTTCCGAAGACGTGTAGGATGCAAGGCTAGTTATATAGGGGCTATTTAGTATTGTTTTCATCGTGATGTATTTAAGACTGATATGTCTATTTAGTACTCTGATCATCTAAGGGGGCATCTTCATATATCGCTCTTGGTGTAATTTGTAATAATTATATTTAATCAAAACCTAGGAATTATTTTGGGATTATGTAACTGATTATGAAATATGGATTTGAAATATAATCAGGAAAGTTGATTTTGAAATATGTGTTGATTTTATTTCATATTCATGTGCTTCTAATATTATGGATACCGTTAACATTACCATATTTAGTCACCGAAAATTAATACTATATATTACTGCAACATCTGTAGCGCTTAGCTTTGGGCCTCAAGATAAGGGATGTTACAATTTGGTATTAGAGCATAGGTTTATGAAAACTTAAAAGTAATCTTCAAATGATTTTGAAAACATAATCCTAAGGAATTAGAGAAAACACTGAGGTATGAGATAACACTATAGTAACGTACTTATAAAAGTTTTATCTTTATTCTCCATCTTTCTTTGGCTATTTTTCTGTATCTTACAAAGACTTAAATGTAGATTTTAAGGAAGTAATATATGGATGCTAGGAATGAAAGAGATAACCTTAGTGGAAGAAGCACCACCACTAACGGAAATGCTAGACCAAACACTAGAAGGAATCCAGGACAAGCACAAACTGCTACTGTGGGTGCTGGAGCGCCGCAAGTTGATTTGAGAGTTATGTATCAGTTCTTCGTCAACATGATGCAAGCTGGAGCTACTGCGGGATTGGTCGGAGGAAATGCAGGAGAAGGAAATCAAGGAGCTCTGATGGTCAATAACTATGCGGTACTAAGTAAAGACTATGCTAGGCTTGGAGGAAAGCCATTTATCGGGACTGAGGATGCAATTGAAGTGGAGAATTTGTTGCTTCATTATGAAAGAATTTTTGCCGACTTAGGGGTTAATGATGAGCAGAAGAAGAGATTCGCTTCTAGGTAGTTACAAGGAGCATCACTGTACTAGTCGAACTATATTACTATGGGAGTTAATGAAGAGACCGTGACTTGGGTAGAATTCAGAAGGAGGTTTGAGGAAAGATTCATGTCTAAGATTGCCAAGTCAACTCTGCTCAAGAAGTTTGTTGAGTTGGTACAAGGAAACATGACAGTGTTGGGGTATGCTACCTGATTTAAGAAGCTATCGAGATATGGGTATGCTACGGTAGATACCGTTATCAAAAGGAGTGAGAAGTTCATCCACGGACTGAAACCTGAGCTTGCTAAAGCAACTTTACCTCATATTAGGGATCTAAGCGATGTATTTGTTGAGATGGCTTTGAGGCAGAAGGAGATTGTAACATCCCCCTGCTTGGAGACCAAAAACTAATGGCTACAGATGCTGCAGTCATCCATAGTTATTAATCCTCGATGACCAAACACGGCAATATTAGATACATTGATACAAAAAACACAAGAATATGGAAAAACTTTAAACAACAAAACAAATTCCACATTCCATTTCAAAATATTCAAATTGATTACATAATCCCAATTCGCAGACCACGCTCAGATAACATATAATTATTACAAAATACGCTAAGAGCGACATATGAAGATGCCTTTTTGGTAGATCAGAGTATATAGATGGGCAAGAAAACAATTTTCCTTTACAAACAAACACACAACGAAGAAAAAAGAACTCTAATAACAAGTTTGCCTCTTGCACGTCCTCGAAAGCTTTTTTCGGCTAAAAGAACACCTGGAAAACTTAAATCTCAACCTACTCAAAATCAATTGAGTACCCGAGAGTTTAAAGGGAAAACAAAAACTTCGAGTCAGACATAAAGCCTGGTATGAATAATAATTTACCTTCTCAAAACATTTGGATATCTAGTGAGACCACACCGCTTAGCGGAATGGGTTTTCCCTCACTAGTATCCTAAAACATTTATAAAATCATATACTGTGCTCCTGCGTCCATAATGGTTAAAACATAGTATTTCCAAACATTATGATGTTATGCAAAACAATTAAATTAATTCTGGATTACCCATCCCCATTCATTCTGACTATCTGCCGCAATTATAGTTTCTAGGGTTACTATTAATCTATTAAATGTTAAGGACTATATGTCCAATTACTTAGTTTTCATGGGATCACTAAGGACCTATTGATAACTGCAATATCTTATTACTTATCCTAGTTTTTATGGGTTAACTAGGAACCTATTAGCTGACTGCCAATATCTTAATCCGGATATAGTTTTCTTGGGCTAACTACATACCTACTGGCCCTTGCCAGTATCAAATCCTAGTTTTCATAGGCTGACTATGAACCTATTGGCCCCTGCCAATATCATACAGTTTTCAAGCGCTTACTGCAAACCTATTAGCCCCTGCCAATATCTTTAATTAAAATTTTAACATCAGTTAAGTTATATTCACCACAAGGTCAACCTGACTGGTTATTCTGCCCTTTCCCCAAAATACACATCCTCAACGACCCATCTGGTTTCTTCACGAATACTGCGGCCGCTGCCCAGGGCGAACTGCTTGGTCTAATAAAACTCCTTCCTTCTAGATCCACAAGCTACACCTTCAATTCTTTCATCTAAGTTGGTTACATCACTCTAGGTGGTCTACTTACAATTTCAGCTCCTGGCATAAGATCTATTCTAAACTCAACAGCTCTTTTTGGGAGTAGTCCAGTGACTGGTTCAAAAACATCTTTTAATTCTCTTGCTACCCGAACCTGACTTAACCCATTTCCTACCTCCATAGATTAAGCATAGCACTAACACTCCGGTCAGTATTCTCTACTGAGAATATCACTTGATTATGACCATTAAGGTGTCTCAGTAGTATTTCTCTATACTGGCAAAATATTCTAGCCTCATACCTACCCAACCAATCCATACCCAAAATGATCTCGAAATCTATGAAATCCATAACATACAAACTGCATGCAAACTTATGACCTAACAAGTCAAGTTCTAAATGGTCACATCTTAACCCTAGATTTGCATACCCTCCTATTGGATTCACAACCCTTAAGGAAGTAACAAGGTGGGTAGGTTCTAAGCATAATCTATCAGCCAAACACTGAAATATAAATGAATGTGATGCATCAGTATCAAAAAGTACTCTAATTGAAATACTATAAATGAAAAGCGTACCTTCCATCACAGTCTTTCCTTTATCTGCTGTAATAGGCCTAGCTGATCCTATAGAAAAAACCTTTCTTTTGTCCTCCCTAACTGGCTCTGGACACTGATTCTTGTGATGCCCAACTTGATCATAGTTGAAGCATTTCACAATCTTCTTAAATGAAGCCTTCCTCCCATTTCCTAACCGGCATTCATTAGCAAAGTGACCCTTCTTGTCACACTTATAGCAAACAACCTCAGCCTTTGACTTCTTGGCAATATCTCCCTTCTGGGTCCCCTTCTTTTTAAGGAATTTACTCTTCTTCCCTTGAGAACCCTGGGTTTCCACTAACTTCTCTTTAGCTAAATCAGCAAGAAACTCCTCATGGCAAATAACCATCTCCACCACAATATTGCAAGGATCACGAACATGTGTCATGGTCATCCTAACAAGCTCGGGCCTCAATCCCTATATGAAATTCTCATTCCTTTTGATGTCAGTATCTATAATAGCATATCCATATCTAAACAACTCTTCAGACTTAGTAGCATACTCGACTACTGACATCTCTCCTTGTACTAAACCCATAAATTTCGTCATCAACTCAGACTTAGCCAACTCAATTACAAACTTCTACTCAAATCTCGTCTTAAAATCATTCCAAGTTAACTTCTCTTCCGGCACTCCGACAGTAACACTATTCCACCAATGCAGTGCTAACCCCTACAACTGCCTAGAGGCCAACCTCCTCTTTTGTCCATCAATCAGACCCAAATCAGAAATGCAACAACCAATTCTGAACTTCTACGGCACTCTCCGTTCCCAAGAATGGCTTCCAACCGAAACTAGTGTAATCTCTACTCAGCAAAGCAATATTCCTACCTGAGCCACATGATTAGATCCTCCTCCATTTCCAGCAACTCCAGCCGCAGCACCAATTTGCATCAAGCCGACTAAGAACTGATACATTGCACCCATATCTACTGATGGATTTGCAGCACCCACATTGGCTTCAGCATTTTGCTTACTAGCATTAGTCGGTCGACCTGGGTTTCTCCTGGTAGTAGGTCGAGCATTCCCATTAGTTGTGGTGCTTCCTCCATCGAGATTTCCTCTTCCGTTTCTTGCTTCCATATCTCCTTTCTCGTAAATCTTCATACGAGCCTTAGTAAGATATAGAAGAACGGTCTAAGAGAATGGGCGAAACGTACTTATATATATAACTATATATATATAGAAAATCAAGTAAGTTACTATAGCGTTAACCCAAAACTCAATCTTATTATCTGATTCATTGGATTATGTTTGAAAAATCTTTTAGGTTTAAGTTTCTTTTAAAGTTTCATAAACCTATGCTTTGATACTAACTTGTAACATCCCCCTGCTTGGAGGACCAAAACTAACGGCTACGGATGCTGCAGTCATCCATAGTTATTAATCCTCAGTGACCAAAAATGGTGATATTATATACATTGATACACAGAAAAACAAGAATATAGAAAAAATTTAAACAACAAAACAAATTCCACATTCCATTTTAAAATATTCAAAATTGATTACATAATCCCAATTCGCAGACCACATTCAAATAATATATAATTATTACAAAATACGCCAAGAGCGACATATGAAGATGCCCCATTGGTAGATTAGAGTATATAGATAGGCAATAAAACAATTTGCCTTTACAAACAAACACAGAGTGGAAATAAAAGAATTCTAATGACAAGTTTTCCTCCTACATGTCCTCGGAAGCTTTATTTGGCTAAAAGAATACCTGGAAACCTTAACTCTCAACCTACTCAAAATCAGTTGAGTACCCAAGAGTTTAAGGGGAAAACAAAAACTTCGAGTCAGACATAAAGCCTGGTATGAATAATAATTTACCATCTCAAACCATTTGGATATCTAGTGAGACCACGCCGCTTAGCGGAATGGGTTTTCCCCTCACTAGTATCCTAAAACACTTATAAAACCATATATTGTGCTCCAACATCCACAATGTTTTAACCATAGTATTTCAAAACATTAAAATGATATGCAAAACTACTAAATCAATTTTGGATTAGCTATCCCCATTCATTCTGACTATCTATCTCAATTATAGTTTCTATGGTTACAATTAACTTGTTAAATGTTAATGAATATCTGTCCAATTACTTAGTTTTAATGGGATCACTAAGAACCTATTGATAACTCCAATAACTTATTTCTTATTCAAGGTTTCATGGGCTAACTAGGAACCTATTGGCTGACCGCCAATATCTTAATCCGGATATAGTTTTCTTGGGATAACTACTAACCTACTAGCCCTGCCAGTATCAAATCATAGTTTTCATAGGCTGACTATGAACCTATTGGCCCCTGCCAATATCATACGGTTTTCATGGGCTTACTGCAAACCTATTGGCCCCTGCCAATATCTTTAATTACAATTTTAACATCTGTTAGGTTATATTCACCATGGGGTCAACCTAACTGGTTATTCTGCCCTTTCCCTAAAATACAGCTATGGGTTAATAAAAAAATGAATAACATTTCAAAATCTTTATTTATGCCATGGTTATTACTTTAAATTGAGATTGGGTTTATGTTTTGAAACCAACATAAATCTCTTTCGAAACCTCTGGATAGCCTCCATTCGAAAGCAAAGATCACTTTTCAAAACATTGAATACATACCTGTTTAACGGCAAATTTTCTATTGATTAGAAAAATGCCGATAAATTTTGAAATAAAATAACCGGAAGCGCACAGTGTACAATTTTAGTACGTGGCGAGTACGGGTCGATCTGCAGGGAATTTCTAAGATTTTAAAATTTTCAGTTCAATCAAATTAGACCAAAGTGAAAGGAAAATGTTAACTATAAAAAAAGAAGCTAAAGCTAGAATTGAAATGTGATTTAAAAACTATTAGACTAGAGAACAATTTAGAGGCAAATCCACTCTCATATTTTTGTGAATCAACAAACAAATAATTTATGATCTCTGACTTTGATATTAAGTGAAATAATTGTTGTATTTATCATAAGTATGATTTGTTTATGTTATTAATTAACATAACTCAAACCATCAAACTATAATACAATAGATAAACCACTTATCAATTCTCATGAAAATGAAGCCAAAGCAAAAGCTATTTTAAGTATGATCTATTTACAATTGTAACTAGTAATATAGATCATCAAATTTCATTTTTACTTTCATTTCAAAATCAAAAATTAATTAGCAAATGATGATGTAAATTGTGTTTATGTTTAAAAGAATAGCACATTTGCATAAGCAATATAAGCTATCAAACCCACTTGTATAAACTTACATCAAAATTCACTTTCATGAAGCACAAGATAAAGAGATCATAAATTATAAAAATGTTGAAATTACATAATATTTAAAAGCTTCATTACCCCTAAATTGAAGGGTTTAGCTACTCATTTGTGTTATTAAATCAACACATGTAAGTTTCAACATTGAAAATGAAAGAAAGTAGAGAATAAAAAAAGAAAAAGAAGATTAACTACTAGAAGGAAATTAATTAGACTAGTGCATAAATGTAAATCTAAGCTATGAACATAAAAAGAAAGAGAGCATAGAAATAAACATTAACAATAAAACAAAGAAAAGCATGTAGAAAAGAGAGGAGAAATAGGCTTGGAAGCCATTTTTATTTCACTTTGATTTTTGGTAACAACTTGCTAATTTCCTAAGCAAATATATGAGAGAGTAGAAGATATTTACATGTACATAAGAGGGCTATTTATACATGCATAAAACCCTAATTCCATTTTTAGGGTGCACATCAAATACCCCCACGCTTATCTTTTTATTCGTCCTCGAATAAAGGAAAACTAAGATAAATCCATTTTCGTAGGGAACACGATTGCATTGAGCGTATGCAATAAGTCGTTAAACCTCTGGGTGTCCCTAGTAGGACGAGTGTTGTCTCGTGAGGGTTTTCAGCGGATACTACCCACAAAATCTGAATGCAAAGTGAAAATATTTACAAAATGCAAGATTTATTTACACTGAGATGAATGCGAGTTTTTGAAAATATTTACAAATGAAGGATTTACTTTTAAATCGACAAAAATAAGTTAAATATAAGTTTTGGTCATTATCTTGAAAATTTAAGTCATTTACTCATCAAAATTTCCAACAAAAATCAGGTTATCATAACAAATAGACAATAGTTTAGCTAGTTGTTTTGGTTGATAACACAATGTAATTATGTAATGGATCCTTAGTTGATTATCAAAGTTTTTCAAAGTGGTATTCTCATTTCTTTTCAATAACAAGTTAAATCAAACAAGTAAAAATAGTGCTTAGATTTCAATTGCTTACTCTCTCTTATTTGAAAATTTTATTGGTGTTTACATATGCCTAACTCAGGTAATCTGAGGCAAGATATATTACCCCTGCACTGCCTTGCGGACTGATGTGAGGGGAATACAGAGCGTGCTGAGTGAACACACAAGTGTGAACACTTATCGACTATAGGCATTATTAAAAAGAGTTTCTATATACATACACCTAACTCAGATAAACTGAGGCCAGATATACCGATCATGCACTGCCTTTCAGGCTTACGTGAGAAGGGTACAGAGCATGGCGAGTGAACATACGAGTGTAAACATATGACTCTAGGTGTTAAAAATATATATACATATATACAAATGTTTTTTTACTTATATATATATATTGTCTTTTTTAGAAAGGGAGAGTTTTGCAAAATCATCTTAGTACCATTTAACTTAGAAGATAAAAATGTTATATCCTTTACTTTAAATTTACCATTTTTTTAAACAAAGATTTTCAATTAGAACATACTTCATAATTAACACATATGAACCTTCCTATATACTAGTTAAACCATTGTTATTTGTAATCAAACTTCATTTTTATTTTTGTTTAGACAAATAAATTTTCAAAAATTTCAATTTATTAACCAAAACTTATACTTATCCCATAGCGTTTCTTCAAAAATAAATCAAAATGCTAAAAGAAAATGTTTTTGAGATTTAGAAATTTTGAGATTTTTTTTAAGTTAAAAGAAAATGAAAATTCAAAAATGCCATGAAACTAAAAAATGAAAATGAAAATGAGACTCCCTCCAAACTTAATTTTTACTGTGTCCTCACAGTCAATGCATGATATAATAAGTGTAACGGGGAAAAATATGTACATATTTACAAAAGAGGGTTAACATTCTTACTAGACGTAGCTTGGCTCATAAACAATCATGAGCTCCTCCTCTTGGTTATTTGGCCATTCCAAAAAAGGTTTCAAACGATGACCATTGACTTTGAAAATTGATCCATCCCTGAGGTTTTCTATTTCTACAGCACCATGTGGAAAAATAGTTCATACCACAAATGGTCCGGTCCATCTCGATTTAAGTTTCCCAGGGAATAAATGAAGTCTTGAGTCATATAAATGAACTTTCCGGTTAGGCAAAAACATTTTCCTTAGGATTGACTTGTCATGAAAAACATTTGTTCTTTCTTTGTAAATTTTCTCGTTATCATACGCGTTGTTCCTAAGTTCTTCTAGTTCGTTGAGTTATAGTTTTCGATTTTCGCCAGCTTTATCGAGATCAAAGTTTAAGTTCTTTATTGCCCACAACACTTTGTGTTCGATTTCAACGGGTAAATGGCAAGCTTTACCGTAAACTAAACGAAATGGAGACATCCTAAGGTTAGTTTTAAAAGCAGTATGGTAAGTCCAAAGCGCGCCGGTTAATTTCTAAGACCAATCTTTTTTATTTTTGTTGACAGTTTTCTACAAGATTTGTTTTATTTGATGATTTGAAACTTCAACTTGCCCACAAGTTTGAGGATGATACGGAGTGGATAACTTGTGGGTTATCGAGTATTGTTTTATTAAAGTTTTAAAAGATCGATTGCAAAAATGGGTCCCGTTATCACTATTATTGTGCGAGGTGTGCCGAACCTCGAAAAGATGTTTTCTTTGAGAAATTTCACAACAATTCTATGGTTGTTGGTTTTGCAAGGAACGACTTCGATTCTATTTTGAGACGTAATCGACAGCGAGAAGAATATACAAGTTTCTAAAAGAATTGGGAAAAGGTCCCATAAAGTCGATACCCCAAACATCAAAGATTTCGATCATAAGAATGGGGTTTAGAGGCATCATATCTCGTCGAGGAATTCGTCCAAGCATTTGACATCGATCGCAAGTTTTACAAAATTCAAACAATTCTTTGATAAGAGAAGGCCAATAGAAACCACACCGAAGCACTTTTTCCGTAGTTTTTTTAGGATCGAAATTTCCACCACACGCTTGATCGTGGCAAAATGAAAGAACACTCCTGATCTCATTATCCGGAATGCAAAGTCGGATGATTTGGTCGGGGCAATATTTGAACAAGTATGGATCGTCTCATTAGAAATAGTTCGCTTGGGACATGAATTTGCATTTGTCCTGTTTGGACCAAGATGAGGGAGTTTCTTTAGTGACTAAGTAGTTCACTATATCAGCGTACCATGGATCGATAGAAATTGAAAGAAGTTGTTCATTGGGGAAGTTTTCATTGATCGGCAAAGAAGATGGTGCATTCAGAAGACGAGATAAGTGATCGGCTATGACATTATCAGATCCTTTTTTGTCTTTGATTGTATGGTCAAATTCTTGAAGTAAAAGGATCCAACGAATTAAACGGGATTTAGCATCCTTTTTAGCGAAGAGATATCGAAGCGCAGAGTGGTCCATGTACACAGTAATGTGTGACCCGATCAAGTAAGGTCGAAACTTTTCGAGCGCAAAAACCATAGCTAGAAGCTCTTTTTTGGTTGTTGTGTAGTTGAGTTGAGCGTCGTTCAAAGTCATACTCACATAGTAAATGACATGAAGGATTTTGTTGATGCGTTGTCCTAAGACAGCACCAACCGCAAAGTTAGTTGTGTCACACATTATTTCGAAAGGAAGATCCCAATTGGGTGCGCAAATGATTGGAGCAGAAATGAGTTCGTTTTTGAGATGTTTAGAAGAAGAGATACAATCAGTGTTAAAATTGAAAGGAAAGTCTTTTCCAAGAAGAGTTGTCAAAGGACGAGCGATTTTGCTAAAGTCTTTCACAAAGCGTCGGTAAAAGCTAGCATGTCCTAGAAATGATCGAATGTCCTTAACAGATTTTGGAATGGGTAGGTTTGCAATTACGTCGATTATCACTTTATCTACCTCAATGCCTTTATTTGAGATGATATGTCCAAGGACTATGCCTTGTTTGACCATAAAGTGGCATTTTTCCCAATTCAAAGTCAAATGTTTTTCTTTACATCGATTTAAAACCAACTCGAGATGACGTAAACAATCAGAAAAAGAACCGTCCAAGATAGAGAAATCGTCCATAAAAACTTCTAGAAAGGGTTCAATCATGTCGGAAAAAATGCCAACCATGCATCGTTGGAAAGTAGCAGGAGCGTTACAAAGTCCGAATGGCATATGTCGATAAGCATAGGTACCGAATGGACATGTGAAAGTTGTTTTTTCTTGATCTTTGGAAGTGATTGGAATTTGGTTATAGCCGGAATAACCATCAAGGAAGTAGTAGAATTCATTGCTGGCTAAACGTTCGGGCATTAGGTCAATAAATGGAAGAGGGGAGTGATCCTTACATGTTGCAGCATTTAGTTTTCGATAGTCAATGCAAACACACCAACCCATTTGAGTACGAGTTAGAATAAGTTCGTTTGAATTGTTCTTGACAATGGTTAACCCAGACTTTTTTGGTACAACATGAATTGGGCTAACCCATGAACTATCAGAGATTGGGTGAATGATTCCGTTGTCGAGAAGTTTAAGAATTTCATCATGCACCGCATATTTCATTTTTAGATTTAGCCTTCGTTGCGCATCACGAACAGGCCTGGCATCGTCGATTAAATGGATGCGATGTTGAACAAGAGCGGGACTAATTCCCTTAATATCGGTAATCAACCATCCAATCGCTTCCTTGTTTTTCGAAAGAATAGAAAGTAAGGAGGTTTCTTGATCAAGAGAGAGAGAGAGAGAGAGTTGCGGAAATTATGACGGGAAACGTTTTGTTATCACCTAAGTATGCATACTTAAGGTGATCGGGAAGTGGTTTGATGTCCAACTTCGGGAGTTTTTCGATCAAATATTTGGGTTGAGATTCGGACTCAACTGGGAGCAATTCAAAGGGAAGAGTGTATTCAATTTCGTTGGGAATTTCGTGAAATAATTTTTCGTACTCGGCTTCGCGTTCGTCGTTAAGGTCAAGTGTCTCGTTTTCGAAGTTTTCATAAATGGCACTAACTTCCAATGTTTGGTCACGAGGTTCATTTGATTGGCTTTCAAGATTGAAAATGTTGAGATCCAAAGTCATGTTTCCAAAAGAGATTTTCATTGAACCATTACGACAATTGATTAAGGCATTTGAGGTGGCTAAGAATGGTCGGCCTAAAATCAATGAAATTTGACTAGCGGGATTTGTCACGGGTTTTGTTTCAAGAACAATAAAATCAACGAGGAATATGAATTGCCCAACTCGAATGAGCACGTCTTTGATTTCTCACATGGGCTTCTTAATGGAGCGATCGGCGAATTAAAGCGTAACTTTTATGGGTTTGAGCTTACTTAAGCCTAATTGTTCGTACACGGAGTATGGAATCAAGTTGACACTCGTGCCTAAGTTTATCAAACATTTGTTAATCGTCTTGTCTCCAATTGTACATGAAATCATAGGGCAGCCAAGATCTTTGTATTTGACGAGCATGGATTGGGACAAGACTTCACTCAAACTGGCGGCTAAGAAGACTTTTTTGGGCACTTGAGTGTGTCGCTTTTGGGTACACAAGTCCTTAAGAAATTTCGCATACGTTGGGACTTGCTGAACGATGTCAAGAAGCGGGATGTTAACTTTCACTTGTTTAAAAATTTCCAATATCTTTTCCATTTGGTCCGAGTGTTTCTTAAGTCGATGACGATGTGAAAATGGAACACAATACTCGGTAGGCGAGTCTAGTCGAGTAGAAGAAGAAGAGTTTTGATTAGCATTCGATTCAACATTTGGCTCCACGTTCTATTCTGAGCCGTTCGTTGTTTTAGAAGTGTCGAGAGAAGATTCCGGTAAATCGTTTAGGTTAACGACTTGATTATCGATTTGTTTACCGGAACGTAAAGTTGTGATAGCATTCAATTGTGTGACATTGCTATCTTGAACAACATGGGCATGATTTGAATTTGCATTTTGATTTCAGGGATTTGGAAGGGGCTGGCTTGGGAATGTTCCTCGTTCACGTTCGCTCACAGACGTGGCTAATTGACTCATTTGCATTTCGAGTTTTGCAATTGATTGGTTCGTGTTTTGCATATATGAGGTCAATAAATTTTGCAAATTTCTGTTTGATTGAAGACTTTGAGTAGTTGCTTTAAACAATGTTTCAAGAGTTTTCTGAAGTGAACTTAAACGTTTATCATCTTGGGGAGGATGAGCAGAATTTGGTTGAAAATTTGATTGTTGCGGTTGATTATGAGACGGACCCCCAAAGTTTGGTTGAAAATTGTTGGGCTAAAAGGGAGGATTCGAAGCATTATTCGAGAATGCTTGAAAATTAGGACGAATCGTATTCGTGATGGGATTGTTTTGGTTCCATGCAAAATTCGGATGATTTCTCCAACCAGGGTTGTACGTTGGAGAAAACAGATCGTTTTTGGCTTTATTGAAAGCATTGATTTGTTCGACAGAATTGGGACACTGATCGGCTATATGATTAGGATCGTTGCATTTATAACACATTGGTTGGGAAGCTTGGTTCATTTGATTCGATGAGAAAACGTTATCGAATTTTTTAATCATTGCATCGATCTTAGCTTCCAAAGCAAAAGAAGATCCTATCGAGTGTGCACTCGATCTTGAGTAAATTGATTTTTCGTTCGAACGTTCCCATTGGGATGATTTTCGGCAAGGTTTTCAAGAAATTTCCAAGCATCGTCATGATGTTGGGCAAGAAATTTCCTTGGCACATTGATTCGAGCATGGTTCGTGAGCTATTTTCGAGTCCATCGTATAAGATTTGGCAAATCTTCCATTTTTCAAAGTTATGGTGTGGACATTTTATCGAAAGCTTTTTGAATCTTTCAAAATATTTTCCGAATGGTTCTCCCTTGAATTGATGAAAATTTACAATTTCGTTTCGGATTCTACTAGTTTTTTTCCAAGGGGTAGAACTTTTTTAAGAAAGCTTTTACGAATTCTTCCCAAGTTTTAATCGAGTTCGATGGTAAGCTGTACAACCATTTTTCAGCGTAATCCGTAAGAGCAAATGGGATTAATCGAAGTTTGATTCCGTCATCGGAAAGTTGTTGGAGCTTAATGGTTGCACAAACTTGTTCGAATTTAGTCAAGAATATGTATGGGTCATCGTGCTCGAAATTGCCAAATTTCGAAAGTGTGGCAATATGGTTCGAGTGAATTTTGAAATGGATACCCATAGGGGCGGGTAATGTGATGCAAGATGGAATAGAAACTCTATCGGGAAAGATTCTATCCATAAGAGTTCGAGGGGCGTTCTCGTTCGCCATCTCGGGAGGATCGTCTGTTCGAGTTAAACGATTAGTTGTTGAGTCGCGAGTCCAACGATTTGTTGTTGTGTCATGAGCCCAAGTACTCATGCACAAGTGAAAGTCGAGAAGAGAAAGAAGTTAGAATCGAGTTTAGAGAAGGAAAGAAGATTTGAAAAACGAAGTGAAAAATTTGTTTGTTTTTTTACAAGGATGAAAACTGTTTACCAAGTGAAATTTATTTTCAAAAGAAAAGTTGGATTTTTTTTGGCTTTTCAAATTTTCATATGTTTTTTTGTTTTTGTAATTTTTTTTGAATTTTCAAATATTTACCAAAAGGATTTTTTAGAAAATGGAAATTTGATTTTTGTTTTTGTTTTTGAATTTTCACAATTTTTTTTTTGTTTATGAATTTTCAAATTTTTTCTCTTTTTGAAAAGATTTTATATTTTTTTTGGATTTTTGTTTTTGATTGAAAATTTTCAAAGGAAAGGAAAAAATGATTATTTTTGGATTAAAAACTAAGTTAAGTAAAATTTACAATTTTTTTTTGAATTTTTGATATTTTTTTTAAATATGCATGAACTAATGCAACTAAATGAATGCAAAGGACTTAATTACAGTTTTCTGTCCTTAGTAGCTCCTAACCCAAAATTGTATAATCACACTTTGTCTTAAATCAACAAAAATATTTCTCAACCATGTAACGGGTAGGGGTTATCGGTGCACCACGAATCACCGTAGCAATACAGTCGAAGGTATAAGTACCTTCAGAGGAACAACCAGTATAATATTTACGAATCACCGTAATTTTTATAACTAGTTATTACTCTACCGTTGCCTAAACACCAAGAAATAAAATTGTTCAAAGAAAACAATTGTGAAGATACAATTAAGCCCTAGATGAGCTTGCGACACCCTTAAGTCGATTGTCTAACCTTTATTATTAGTCAAATTCTACGATGAAATGCGTTTGTGGGATAAGGAAAGGGTGATGAAATCCCACACCTTATGTGAATTGGGATATTGCCCTTAGAAAAGAAAATAATATGAGATGAATGCAAAGAAAAAATTAAATGTGAATTTACGATGCAACTAAAATGAAGTTTGTTTTTGTTTTTTGATTTTGAAATTTTTTTTATATACAAATGCAAACAACCAACAATGCAATTCAAATAAAAACAAAGGATGAACGCACGATACCAAAGCGTGCAGAATTGTTAGCAATTTATTTTTAAGCAACGATTTTTTTAAAGCAAGTAAAGCAATTCTTTTCCTTGCGATTTTCTGCTTTGGCAACCTGAAAATAAAAACAAGATATATACACAGATTATATATATATATATATCAAAGAAGAGACTAAGAAAAATGAAAACAAAACAAAAATGAACCTAAAACAAAACGAATGAAACTATACAAATAAAAACAAAATTAAATCTAACTTGTTTGTTTGTTCTTTTTTTACGAAGAAGTACACCAAATTAAAATAAAACAACAATTTAACAAAACAAAAGTAAAACAAAACAAAAGAAAAATAAAAATAAATAAATAAAGTTCACACCGGCCCACAAGTTTTATACCCCGGTCCAATTAATAAACACGGTTTTTTTTCTTTTTCTTTTATAGAAAAAGAAAGCTGTAACCAAATCATTTTCGTTCTCTAGAAAAACTAAATTCCCAATTCAATTTTTTTTCAATATCTCAAATCTCGAAGTCGATTCCACTAATATTTCAAAATCTTGAAATCGATTGCCCGATGAAGTTACTATTGCAGGCGATTTCATAAGGGGTTGTTCGATTAGCTGATGAAGTTGCTAAGGTGGAGGCAACTGCAATTTGGGGATTGGTTGCGGCGAAGTAGGGCGAGGCGATTGCAGATTTGAAGTCGCGATTAAGGTTGCAGGAGTTGATGCGGGTTGGACAGTGTGGAGTATGATGATGTAGAGAAGTTAAAGTTGTTTGTAGAGGATTGTTGAGAGCAAGTAGTGGATGTTGTTCTTGTGACTACTATGTGGTCAGTAGTGAGGCATTTGGGAAAGAAGTTGTTTGTATGTCAGTGGAAGTGGTGGTAAGATGGAGGTGTTTGTTTGCTTGGAGCAGTGAGGTTGAAGAAAGTTTGTAGCCGAGGTTGTTGTTTTCGATCGTGGGTGATTATTGGAGTTCAGGTGGTTCAAGGGATTTGAATTGTTGGTGCAACAGCTTGTTTAGTTGAAGAGGAAGGTTGTAGCAACAGTTTTTGTATGGTGATGAAGTGCTGTAGGGATGGTTAGGAGGTTGTGTGGTGGCACGAAGGCGAACAAGACAGTAAGTTTTTTTTGTTTTCTTCTCTTTTTTTTTGTTTGGAGATGAGATATGTGAAGGAAGTTTTTTTTGGAGATGAGATATGGAACGAAGGCAAGGAAGACAGCAAGGAAGACAGTGGTTGTGAAGGAAGTGATATGTGAAATGTAGGTTAGTATGTATGGTTTTGATGACAATGGTAGTGCTGCTATGGTTAGATGAAGCCGAGGCGGTGCACAGGGGTTGGTGGAAGTGCAGGCAAGGAGGGTAAGAAAGGGCGAGCTGCAGTAGGGAAGTAATGTTGTAGTTTTTTTTCTAGGTTTGAAATGATGGTTTTAGAAGGATGAATATTTGAGGCACATTAGCGTAAGATGGTGGAGCAGCACTGTTTGATGGCAATATGTAGTGAATTGTGGTCAGTAGCTTGCTATTGAGGTGGTGGTGATCTAGTAGGGGTGTGTGGTACGGTTGAATGTGAATGTGGAGGTAGATGTCACTGGGAGAGGGACTATGATGATGCTCTGGAGGAGGTTGAATGTGCAGTACAGAGAAGATGAAATTGTGTTGCTTGGTTGTTGATGTAGTGTGTGGGTATCTGATCAGAAGTGATGATATGGAATGTTTTATGAATTGTGGTTGTTTAGGCAGAGGGACTGTGATGTGTGTGGAGTATTAGACAGTGGGTGGTTGCACTTATGTACACGGTGAAGGCAAAGAGAAATGGTGGATGACAGAGCAGTGTTTTGTGGTTTGAAAAATGGTCAGGGGGAAGTGGGTATGTTAAAGAGGAAGTTGTTTATGAAGAATATGACAGTAAGTTGCTTGCAGAGGAGAAGGAGTTATGTGATGGTGATCAGACAGTTTGGAATGGAAGTATGGTTGAGATTCGTATGGGTGATTATGGAGTTGAACTATTGTAACGACCCGCTATTTTGGACCATTCACATCCATTATAAGTGTATAGGTAGACACTCATGCCGGAGTTGAATTGCTCAAAATACCACGTTGTTAATTTAAATTGGCAAAACTGAACATATATAGTAAATAAAATAATCACAGATCACAGACACAGAGTAATAATTGCAGCGGAAATAAAAGAGATAGTAGTTCATGAAGCTACTATATAAATGTATAAGTTACATCATAGTTAAACCAGATACAACGGAAGAGTAATACGATACATCAGATACAAATCAGAATACATCACTGGAATCATCGAATACTGAAAGCAGAATAGATGGCTGGATCTTCAAGTAAAGCTCCAACTTCAAAGGTGAGTCTCGAATACTGGTACACTCAGTCAGACCCGAGCATAAAGCAAAAACACAAAACACTCGAGTCAGGATTAACATTCTTATATCAATAAATCCAACTCAAGTGAAATAGCAATTGAAATACAAGTAACTCAAAGGATGTTTGGAATAACCATCCTTTAAGGATCCGTTAAACTATCTACTAGGTAGTAGTGTACGATAAGTAGATAATGTCTATCAGTAATATAAAGATATCAAAATAGTGTTAAGTCATGGCCCATTCCACCCTTAACACATTTTTATTCCCAAGAGCATATACAAGACCGTAGTTTCCCCAAAACCGGAAGTCACCAGAGGCCAATCCATATACTAAAGGTACAAAACAAATCGTAGTGGTCGCGTATAGGGATACAAGTATGACAAGGCACATGAGGCAATACCCAAGGTAGTGAAACTACCGTTCGCCTGATCCGGACTGGTGAGAACGCATCGCCGCAGCGACCGCAACACCGCGAAACAACACTCCCAAAATCAAGGGTGCACCAATCGACAACAAGTAATGAGTAGTTCGAAGAAGTGTGTTCGCTTGAGGTAGCTGACCTCCATTGGCCCGACACGGCTCCTGTTTTTAGTCATTTCCAATTTGACACAAGTGTCAAGGCTATCCATTATCGTTCTCTTTCTTCAGTCATCACGTACATCATTCCAACCACTTCATTCTAGATCAACACTCCGCGAATGTTAGTTATTAAAGTGGTTTTCGGTATCGACAGAGAGTATGTCCATATCCGATCCCGGTCTCTTTAATAACTACGTATTATTTCACCAATTGGTCATTTATTTATTTCAACCAAATCAATTTCAATTTCAAAGAAAATTTACAAATCAACATTTTATTTGTCTTTCTAAACAATTTCCATAATTTACGTTTGAAAACTTCCACATTCATAATTTCAAAATCTTATATTTCAATTTCAATTTTTATAAAAACAATTCAAATATTGATTCAAGTTCGTATACGAGTTTTATTCCGAAATCATTTAAATTAATTTAATTTAACATTCAAAACAATTTAACTTCATTAATCGATTTCATTCAATATTCCTTAAGTAAATTTCATTCAAAACAATTTCTATTTAATCTCCAATTCATTAAAATCAATTACTTAAGTTCAACTCCATTATATCAACCTTACAAATTGAATTAAATTAAATTCATCAAATCAAATTCTTTAAATTTCAAGTCTTACATTAATTTCAATAAATCACATTTTATTTCTTGTTAAAGAATCCAATTTCACTTGTTTACTTACTTAAATAATTTTCCAATCTTAATAAATAAAGAAATTCAATTTCAATTATTTACGAAGTAAAAATTCACTTATTAAAACATTCAATTTTATTTAATTATTAAATAATTCAATCTTATTTAATTATTAAATAATTTCAAAACTAAATTATTAACTAATTTCAAAACATAATTATTAATAATTCCAAAACTCAACTATTAAATAATTCCATACTTAATTATTAATTAAATTCAAACAACGTTCTTTCATCAACTACTATGTTAATATTTTGTTTTCAGGTTATTAAATATTAACATTTTCCTTTGATTAAATTTCAAATTTCAACTTCATTTCAAAACCATATTATTATTTCAAATGAAATCTTTATTTTATTTTTAAATCAAATTATTGACCAATCGGGTTTTATTTAATTCTCTATCCTAAGTCAAGTTCATTTGGGTATTTATCATTTCAACCCGATTCCAATCCAATTCAAAATCAAAGCATAACAAAGGGAACTTGCAGTGTGATAACTGGGATGGTGTCAAAGTAAATAACCAAGCAATAACAACAAACAATAACAATCCAATAATCAATTCAATTAATCCCGAAATAACCGTATTAATTCGCATTGTTATTTGTACGAATTAATATAATTATTTCTAGAATCTACACTATCATTTCATGTATATTAAAGGTTATTACATTACGGTTTTCACTTGTCATTCAATTTCAATTTTTACACTACACAATTAATCCAATATACGTCGATGGTTCAAAGTGTAATTATCGCTATTCTATATGTCAATTAATTTAACAATTAAAAGGGGTCATATTCACTAATCAAATTTAACATATAAATCAGTTTTAAAATTGTTAACTATCCTATATCAACTTCAATTCTGCATACTATTAATCACTTAACATTAACAAATTAACGTCCAATATAAACATCGAACAATCAACCAATTATCAGCCAAACTAGATTATCATTTCATAATTAACAGTTAATGGTTTAAGATGTCATAAGTAAACTGATACAGGTGGTAGCATATAAAACAGTGTAAATAACTAACAACAGCATATTTCAATTGTCGTTTCAGTTGAAATCAAATTTAATAAATAAAAGAACATTAATCGTGAGTGATTACTCACCTTCCGAGGTTGGAGGAGTTTTATAGACAACAAGCTACGGATTGGATCACGATTTAGAAAATCGAACAATCCAAATAGAAATCTCAAAGCGAAGTAAGCTGAAAGTGGGTCCGACGGCAAAGCTGAAAGGTAGAGATTGAAGGACACGAATCAGAAGCATTTTGATAAATCGAAACAAAATATATGTTATAAATTTCAAATCAATATTAAATTTATTTGTTACAAACGTACTACATTCTTTTATAAAGACCACTTACATTGAACCATATGTACATGCAGACTGCCAATAACGTACATCATATGAAAATGAAATTTCTTTTGAAATTTAAACTATGCGAAATATACATACCATGATATCATATAATTTTATAAAATCTGACTTACACACTAACATGTTAATACCCATTTTAAATATCTCATATGCAAACCACTTATAAAACATAGGTAATATATAGCATACTATAAACTACATACTGTACATATATATATAACCAGATCCGATCTATAAATAACTATATAACTTTCAAAACATAATACTTCTATAAACTATGAATACGAACAAATATGCAGACAAGCTATACTAACATGGACAATCATTGAATACTAATCTATATCAAGACTGTACGAAAAATACTTATATACATATTAATATATACTTATAACTTTATATCAAATATGTATATATATACACAAATATAGAATAGACAACTGTAGGGATACAGTCCTTTCAAAGCATCAGTACACACTATATATAATATATATACTAGACTAGTATACTTTTTAAAATACATATGCTTCAAATCAATGTACTGGGTGTCATAGATATAATGTCATGCCTACAGATTATATTTTAAACAATCAAACAGTATAATTATAAACATATATACATTTTTAACATACGAAACATATATAGACAAGTGTATATATTAAACTAAAGCACATACAGCAAATAGAGATATAGAAGGAGACCACATATATATCAATCTGGGTGTCTTCGGGTATGGCTTCGAGTCAAACCAGGGGAAGATCGGGTCTGTCCCGGTGGTTCTTCGTGTTTGGCTTCAGGTCGGGGAAAGTCAAGGTGAGGAAGTGGCGAACTGATGGTCTCGGCTGATGATGGTGGTTCGGCGGACTGTAGTGGTCGAGGGGAGTCTAGTAGGTCGGAGATGGTGATGCTTTAGGTCAAGGAAGATGATGCTTTGGTTCGATTGCCTGGTTGCTTCGGGTTTCGGACGATGGAACTCAGGTGTGGTCATGGGTTGTTTGAGGAGTTTGGTGGTGGCGATGTGGAAGCCGAAGAGATGGTGGCTTAGGGTCACTTGGGAGAGTGCTTCGAGTAGGGGATGGGTCGGCTATGGATCTGACGAGGGGTGGCATTGTAAAGGCAGAGGTGAATGGCTACTGTAGTGGGAAGATAGGGCGGAGCGGGGTCGAGCAAGGGGATCAGGGTGGATACGGTGGCTGTTGTTCGCTAGGGCTGTGGAGAACAAAGCACGGAGGGAAAAAGCGAGTTGAGGCTGGCAGTTGGTTTCAAGTGGTGGTCGGTGGTTGCCTCGGGCTGGGAAGTGGAGCTCAGGCAAAGGCGGTGGGAGGTTTTGATGGGGTCGCGTGAAGATGAAGTATTTGTGTGGGATGATCTGTAGAGGGGAAAGAAGAAACAAAGAAGATGGAGAGGAAAAGTTTTCAAGTTAATAAGTTTCAAAAATGAATAGGCAAACAAGTGTGAATGTGGAAGGTGCTGCAATGTTGGCGTGAAGTGGCAAAGAGAAGGAAATGTAAAATATGAAACGTACAGCTACATTTTCTTTGAATGAATCAAAATCAAAAGCAATAAATGAATGAACCAAATAGAATCTGTTACCAAAAAAGGAAAGGAAAAGGCACGCTTGAATTCAAGGTAAAATAATTAAAGCAAGCCCTGTTTGTACTACTCAGCTGTAATTGAAGAGAAGAAACAAAATAACACAAATTTGGTACCAATACGACAAACCGTTACACCGATTTCACCGCGTACCGGGCTTTAAAATACAGAATTGAATATATCGTATAGATCAGTACAACGAGACGATCAAAACGGTATACAGATATTAGCAGTACGATTTAATTATAAAAATTCGAATTTTCTATTAGCGGAAAGTGCAAGAAAAACACTGAAAAATAAGATCGACGGAGTCGAAGATGTCCGAATTTGGAAAAACGACAAACTAACATCTTGCTCAGAAGATGGTTTAAAATTTTTCTATGTAAAAATATTTAGGTTTCGAAAATATTTTATTTTCATTGCTTTTTAACTGATTAAATTGAAGTGAATTTACGCGCGAAATCAACTTTCATATTTTCGAACGAAAATTTACCAGTTGCTATGTTTAACTAGACGTATTCCAAATATTAAATTTTTATTTCAAAATTTTATCGTTTAAAATTTCAAAAAATTTCAACTAATTACGTTATTAAAACAGTTGAAATTTACGGGTCGTTACACTCTCCCCCACTCAAAACTTTTCGTCCCCGAAAAGGAACGAGGTAGGAGAATAGAAACAACCAGAAAAAAAATAGATTTGAAATACAATTAATTTAAAGCATATAAATTCAAATTTAAATTAATTGATATTCAACAATTGATTTAATCCTTTTGATTTCACTAAAATCAATCTCAACTATTTCTAAATTCATTATCTTATTATCCAATTATCTTTAATTTAAAATTTCTAAAACCATAAATTTGAATAGTCTTTTATTATAATCATATTTTTCAGCAATTTAAATTCTTCTTTATTCCAAATTACTGGTAAATTTATTCTACTTAATATATCTACTCACATATATTAACCCATATAAATTAATTTAAAACATAAAAGTTTCGATTTAAATTAATTTACATCTATTAATTTCTTTTATATTCAAGGTATTTTCATATGTTAATCAAATTTCAATTTATTAATTCTTTCAAAACAAATTTATTAATTCTTTCAAAACAAATTTATTAATTCTTTCAAAACAAATTTATTAATTCTTTCAAAACAAATTTATTAATTCTTTCAAAACAAATTTATTAATTCTTTCAAAAGAAATTTATTTCATCATTAACTGAGTTTACTTATTATCCTATCTAACTCTATTAACATCTTTATAATCAAAATTTAGTGTATAACATTTATTATAAACACTCAAATTTTATTTATAAATTCAATTTATCTTATATATTATCCAATTACATATTCAACTTCTGAATGATTTAGGTAAGTTGTATTAGAATGCAGTTGAACAATATACAAATAAAATTTTCCCAATTCAATTACTCGAGTTTAAATATTTATTCCAAATTTTGGTTTTATTTATAATTAAAATCATCCTTTAACAACATTTAAGAATTAGATTTCCGATTAACTTTAAACAATTTAGAGTTATATATCATATATTTATATCAATCAAATTAAATTTTAAAATAAGATACTTATATATATATAAATCAAATTATACTGAAGAAATTCAAATCAAAATATTTTTCAAAACAAACCGTAGCAAAGCTATAGAATAGTATCTCCACTTCGAAACTCGAAAATGAACGTCGATGATGCGGTCGCCATCACCGAAATTATTTTCCAGCGACAAAGAGAAGAGCACTGATTTCAACATTTTAAAATTCTTTGGAAACGATTTCTATTAGAAAATACTTCCAATAATATATACTTTAAAATTTTAAAACCAAAGTTCGAAATCACCGGAAACTAAATTCTCAAATTTCTGAATTAAATTCATTTCAAATTCCAAATCAATTTATAAATCGTATTTATAAATTTATTTAGAACAATAAATGATAATCAAATATTATCATTTCAAACAAACAATTTAATTTACCTATTAAATTCCAGAAAATTTTTACTTATATTTTCACAATATAATCAAACAAATTTATTTCATTTTCCAAATTTGAAAATAATATTGTGTCAGTTTGCTCTGTTCAAGTGTTTTGGAAATCCTATCGATAGCGTTGATCAGACGAATCGATCGGAAACCCAAATCAACATCAACAACTCAAACAACACAGCATATATTAAAACATTTATTTTAGTTTACAAATACATTTCTTTGCTCGACGATACAGGAATGAATTTTCAAAATAAGGATAGGGATTCAAATTTTTGTTGACTTAAATTAAAGAGAATTTTGATTCGAAAATAAGTTTGAAACAAAAGATAAGATAATTCAATTACCACAATCGGGAGATGGATGAGTTTATTTAATTCACGGGCAACCTTAACCGGGTCGTTCGTAACTTCAAGAATAAGATCGATGCTGAATTCCGAGGTAAATCAACACTCGATCTCAAGAGATGGAATTCAGGTATAGCAGGGAATAGATAGCATCGTAAACCGAGGATATAGAAATCTCCGGTAAATCGATGCCTATTATAAAGGAGTTTTTCTCCTTTACGAATCATTCGAAGATTGGCGAGACCGCCGATCTATTATAGATATCATTTAAAAATGGAGTTATGGGGTGCTCCAGAATCGAAAGAAGACGAATAGTGAAGGACACGAATGAATTTCGGAACCGAGGGAACGTTCCAAAATTCAAAGGAATTGAGTCAATGAAGAGATTGAAACTCGAATGAGAGTGATTCTGTAAATACGTTTACCATATATGCTAAGTTTTGCCTAGAGCTACCAAAGCTCTAATACCAACTGTAACGACCCGCTATTTTGGACCATTCGCATCCATTATAAGTGTATAGGTAGACACTCATGCCAGAGTTGAATTGCTCAAAATACCGCGTTGTTAATTTAAATTGGCAAAACTGAACATATACAGTAAATAAAATAATCACAGATCACAGACACAGAGTAATAATTGCAGCAGAAATAAAAGAGATAGTAGTTCATGAAGCTACTATATAAATGTATAAGTTACATCATAGTTAAAACAGATACAACGGAAGAGTAATACGATACATTAGATACATATCAGAATACATCACTGGAATCATCGAATACTGAAAGCAGAATAGATGGCTGGATCTTCAAGCAAAGCTCCAACTTCAAAGGTGAGTCTCGAATACTGGTACACTCAGTCTGACCCGAGCGTAAAGTAAAAACACAAAACACTCGAGTCAGGATTAACATTCTTATATCAATAAATCCAACTCAAGTGAAATAGCAATTGAAATACAAGTAACTCAAAGGATGTTTGGAATAACCATCCTTTAAGGATCCGTTAAACTATCTACTAGGTAGTAGTGTACGATAAGTAGATAATGTCTATCAGTAATATAAAGATATCAAAATAGTGTTAAGTCATGACCCATTCCACCCTTAACACATTTTTATTCCCAAGAGCATATACAAGACCGTAGTTTCCCCAAAATCGAAAGTCACCATAGGGCAATCCATATACTAAAGGTACAAACAAATCGTAGTGGTCGCGTATAGGGATACAAGTATGACAAGGCACATGAGGCAATACCCAAGGTAGTGAAACTATCGTTCGCCTGATCCGGACTGGTGAGAACGCATCGCCACAGCAACCGCAACACCGCGAAACAACACTCCCAAAATCAAGGGTGCACCAATCGACAACAAGTAATGAGTAGTTCGAAGAAGTGTGTTCGCTTGAGGTAGCTGACCTCCATTGGCCCGGTACGGCTCCTGTTTTTAGTCATTTCCAATTTGACACAAATGTCAAGGCTATCCATTATCGTTCTCTTTCTTCAGTCATCACGTACATCATTCCAACCACTTCATTCTGGATCAACACTCCGCGAATGTTAGTTATTAAAGTGGTTTTCGGTATCGACAGAGAGTATGTCCATATCCGATCCCGGTCTCTTTAATAACTACGTATTATTTCACCAATTGGTCATTTATTTATTTCAACCAAATCAATTTCAATTTCAAAGAAAATTTACAAATCAACATTTTATTTGTCTTTCTAAACAATTTCCATAATTTACGTTTCAAAACTTCCACATTCATAATTTCAAAATCTTATATTTCAATTTCAATTTTTATTAAAACAATTCAAATATTGATTCAAGTTCGTATACGAGTTTCATTCCGAAATCATTTAAATTAATTTAACATTCAAAAAAATTTAACTTCATTAATCGATTTCATTCAATATTCCTTAAGTAAATTTCATTCAAAACAATTTCCATTTAATCTCCAATTCATTAAAATCAATTACTTAAGTTCAACTCCATTATTTCAACCTTACAAATTGAATTGAATTTAATTCATCAAATCAAATTCTTTAAATTTCAAGTCTTACATTAATTTCAATAAATCACATTTTATTTCTTGTTAAAGAATCCAATTTCACTTGTTTACTTACTTAAATAATTTTCCAATCTTAATAAATAAAGAAATTCAATTTCAATTATTTACGAAGTAAAAATTCACTTATTAAAACATTCAATTTTATTTAATTATTAAATAATTCAATCTTATTTAATTATTAAATAATTTCAAAACTAAATTATTAACTAATTTCAAAACATAATTATTAATAATTCCAAAACTCAACTATTAAATAATTCCATACTTAATTATTAATTAAATTCAAACAACGTTCTTTCATCAACTACTATGTTAATATTTTGTTTTCAGGTTATTAAATATTAACATTTTCCTTTGATTAAAATTAAAATTTCAACTTCATTTCAAAACCATATTATTATTTCAAATGAAATCTTTATTTTATTTTTAAATCAAATTATTGACCAATCGGGTTTTATTTAATTCTCTATCCTAAGTCAAGTTCATTTGGGTATTTATCATTTCAACCCGATTCCAATCCAATTCAAAATCAAAGCATAACAAAGGGAACTTGCAGTGTGATAACTGGGATGGTGTCAAAGTAAATAACCAAGCAATAACAACAAACAATAACAATCTAATAATCAATTCAATTAATCCCGAAATAACCGTATTAATTCGCATTGTTATTTGTACGAATTAATATAATTATTTCTAGAATCTACACTATCATTTCATGTAGATTAAAGATTATTACATTACGGTTTTCACTTGTCATTCAATTTCAATTTTTACACTACACAATTAATCCAATATACGTCGATGGTTCAAAGTGTAATTATCGCTATTCTATATGTCAATTAATTTAACAATTAAAATGGGTCATATTCACTAATCAAATTTAACATATAAATCAGTTTTAAAATTGTTAACTATCCTATATCAACTTCAATTCTGCATACTATTAATCACTTAACATTAACAAATTAACGTCCAATATAAACATCGAACAATCAACCAATTATCAGCCAAACTAGATTATCATTTCATAATTAACAGTTAATGGTGTAAGATGTCATAAGTAAACTGATACAGGTGGTAGCATATAAAATAGTGTAAATAACTAACAACAGCATATTTCAATTGTCGTTTCAGTTGAAATCAAATTTAATAAATAAAAGAACATTAATTGTGAGTGATTACTCACCTTCCGAGGTTGGAGGAGTTTGATAGACAACAAGCGACGGATTAGATCACGATTTAGAAAATCGAACAATCCAAACAGAAATCTCAAAGCGAAGTAAGCTGAAAGTGGGTCCGACGGCAAAGCTGAAAGGTAGAGATTGATGGACACGAATCGGAAGCATTTTGATAAATCAAAACAAAATATATGTTATAAATTTCAAATCAATATTAAATTTATTTGTTACAAACGTACTACATTCTTTTATAAAGACCACTTTGAACCATATGTACATGCAGACTGCCAATAACGTACATCATATGAAAATGAAATTTCTATTGAAATTTAAACTATGCGAAATATACATACCATGATATCATATAATTTTATAAAATCTGACTTACACACTAACATATTAATACCCATTTTAAATATCTCATATGCAAACCACTTATAAAACATAGGTAATATATAGCATACTATAAACTACATACTGTACATATATATAACCAGATCCGATCTATAAATAACTATATAACTTTCAAAACATAATACTTCTATAAACTATGAATACGAACAAATATGCAGACAAGCTATACTAACATGGACAATCATTGAATACTAATCTATATCAAGACTGTACGAAAAATACTTATATACATATTAATATATACTTATAACTTTATATCAAATATGTATATATATACACAAATATAGAATAGACAACTGTAGGGATACAGTCCTTTCAAAGCATCAGTACACACTATATATAATATATATACTAGACTAGTATACTTTTTAAAATACATATGCTTCAAATCAATGTACTGGGTGTCATAGATATAATGTCATTCCTACAGATTATATTTTAAACAATCAAACTGTATAATTATAAACATATATACATTTTTAACATACGTAATATATATAGACAAGTGTATATATTAAACTAAAGCACATACAACAAATAGAGATATAGAAGGAGACTACATATATATCAATCTGGGTGTCTTCGGGTATGGCTTCGAGTCAAACCAGGGGAAGATCGGGTCTGTCCCGGTGGTTCTTCGTGTTTGGCTTCAGGTAGGGAAAAGTCAAGGTGAGGAAGTGGCGAACTGATGGTCTCGGCTGATGATGGTGGTTCGGCGGACTGTAGTGGTCGAGGGGAGTCTGGTTGGTCGGAGATGGTGATGCTTTAGGTCAAGGAAGATGATGCTTTGGTTCGATTGCCTGGTTGCTTTGGGTTTCGGACGATGGAACTCAGATGTGGTCATGGGTTGTCTGAGGAGTTTGGTGGTGGCGATGTGGAAGCCGAAGAGATGGTGGCTTAGGGTCGCTTGGGAGAGTGCTTCGAGTAGGGGATGGGTCGGCTATGGATTTGACGAGGGGTGGCATTGTAAAGGCGGAGGTGAATGGCTACTGTAGTGGGAAGATAGGGCGGAGCGGGATCGAGCAAGGGGGTCAGGGTGGATACGGTGGCTGTTGTTCGCTAGGGCTGTGTAGAACAAAGCACGGAGGGAAAAAGCGAGTTGAGGCCGACAGTTGGTTTCAAGTGGTGGTCGGTGGTTGCCTCGGGCTGGGAAGTGGAGCTCAGGCAAAGGCGGTGGGAGGTTTTGATGGGGTCGCGTGAAGATGAAGTATTTGTGTGGGATGATCTGTAGAGGGGAAAGAAGAAACAAAGAAGATGGAGAGAAAAAGTTTTCAAGTTAATAAGTTTCAAAAATGAATAGGCAAACAAGTGTGAATGTGGAAGGTGCTGCAATGTTGGCGTGAAGTGAAGTGGCAAAGAGAAGGAAATGTAAAATATGAAACGTACAGCTACATTTTCTTTGAATGAATCAAAATCAAAAGCAATAAATGAATGAACCAAAGAGAATCCGTTACCAAAAAAGGAAAGGAAAAGGCACGCTTGAATTCAAGGTAAAATAATTAAAGCAAGCCTTGTTTGGACTACTCAGCTGTAATTGAAGAGAAGAAACAAAATAACACAAATTTGGTACCAATACGACAAACCGTTACACCGATTTCACCGCGTACCGGACTTTAAAATACAGAATTGAATATATCGTATAGATCAGTACAACGAGACGATCAAAACGGTATACAGATATTAGCAGTATGATTTAATTATAAAAATTCGAATTTTCTATTAGCGGAAAGTGCAAGAAAAACACTGAAAAATAAGATCGACGGAGTCAAAGATGTCTGAATTTGGAAAAACGACAAACTAACATCTTGCTCAGAAGATGGTTTAGAATTTTTCTATGTAAAAATATTTAGGTTTCGGAAATATTTTATTTTCATTGCTTTTTAACTGATTAAATTGAAGTGAATTTACGCGCGAAATCAACTTTCATATTTTCGAACGAAAATTTACCAGTTGCTATGTTTAACTAAACGCATTCCAAATATTAAATTTTTATTTCAAAATTTTATCGTTTAAAATTTCACAAAATTTCAACTAATTACGTTATTAAAACAGTATTGGTGGCAGTAGCTATGAGGTAATGGCAGAAATAAGAGGAGGAGATTGTGGAGTTTGCATGAATGGCAGATTACAGAAGTGATGAGAGGCAAGTAATGGTTGAAGAAGAATAGTTGGAGGTGAAGTTGATGGTATTTGTAGTGAAAGAGGAAGGTGAATGGTAGATGTAAGTGGTAGAAAGATGGTGAAATTGAAGGAATAACAGCAGTAAACAAAGAGGCAGAGAGCAAATAGTGGCAATGCACTGTTTTTTTCTTCTTTTGTTTATGTAAACTGTAAAATGAAATGTAAATAGTAAAATGAAATGCAAATTGTAAATGAAATGGAAATAATTTTTTTTTTTAAATTGTGAATGTTTTTTTTGATAATAGAAATGCAAATGCAATTACAAATAGGAAAAGCAACAAACAAACAATCAAATGACAACAAAGATCAAACAAAAACACACACAAAACAAAAACACAAAAAAAAAAAACTAATTCGAAGAATAGAAAATCAAAATCAAAGCAATTCCCCGGCAATGGCGCCAAAAACTTGTTTAACGGAAAATTTTCTATTGATTAGAAAAATGCCGATAAATTTTGAAATAAAATAACCTCAAACGCACGGCGTACAATTTTAGTACGTGGCGAGTACGGGTCGATCCGCAGGGAATTTTTTAAGATTTTAAAATTTTCAATTCAATCAAATTAGACCAAAGTGAGAGGAAATTGTTAACTACAAAAAAAAGAAGCTAAAGCTAGAATTGAAATGTTATTTAAAAACTATTAGACTAGAGAACAATTTAGAGGCAAATCCACTCTAATATTTTTGTAAATCAACAAACAAATAATTTATGATCTCTAAGTTTGATATTAAGTGAAATAATTGTTGTATTTATCATAAGTATGGTTTGTTTATGTTATTAATTAATATAACTCAAACCATCAAACTAAAATACAACAAATAAACCACTTATCAATTCTCATGAAAATGAAAACAAAGCAAAAGCTATTTTAAGTATGATCTATTTACTATTGTAACTAGTAATATAGATCATCAAATTTCATTTTTACTTTCATTTCAAAATCAAAAATTAATTAGCAATTGATGATGTAAATTGTGTTTATGTTTAATAAGAATAGCTCATTTGCATAAGCAATAAGCTATCAAACCCACTTGTATAAACTTACATCAAAATTCACTTTCATGAAGCACAAGCTAAAGAGATCATAAATCATAAAAATGTTGAAATTACATAATATTTGAGAGCTTCATTACCCCTAAATTGAAGGGGTTAAGCTACTCATTTGTGTAATCAAATCAACACATGTAAGTTTCAACATTGAAAATGAAAGAAAGTAGAGAATAAACAAAGAAAAAGAAGATTAACTACTAGAAGGAAATTAATTAGACAAGTGCATAAATGTAAATCTAAGCTATGAACATAAAAAAGAAAGAGAGCGTAGAAATAAACATTAACAATAAAAAAAAGAAAAGCATGTAGAAAAGAGAGGAGAAAGAGGCTTGGAATCCATTTTTATTTCACATTGATTTTTGGTCACAATTTGCTAATTTCCTAAGCAAATATATGAGAGAATAGAAGATATTTACATGTACATAAGAGGGCTATTTATACATACATAAAACCCTAATTCCATTTTTAGGGTGCTTCCCAAAAAGCCCTTTAGGAAGTGTGGCTACCAAGTAACCATTAGCCACTAATTAATCCCTCATTAAAAGTGCATGAAGGTTTAACCTCCACTTAGTTGTCCATTAGCTTTTAATTGTAGATTTAGGTAAGTAGATGAGGTCCTCCATGATCTTGGACTAGAATTATTTCCTCGTCATTCATTTGTATTTATTTGTGCATGCATATATCTTCATGAATCCCTCTTCCATATGCATCAAAATTTCCTATAAAAATCATTAAAAAAATGTCCAAGTAAAAATTCCCAAACTGACACATTCACAAAAATGACCGTTTTTCCCCTGAATGAAGATGAATAAATGATGTTTTGAAAACAATTGAATTTTGGTTTTAAACATGTTAAAATGCCCAAATATGATATTTATTTAAATAAAAAGAGATAAAATATGAATGTATGTATATATATATATGTATATATATGCACATTTACGTGCACATCAATACCTTTCAAAGCCCTTAATAAACATTCTCTTTCGAAACCTATTATTCCTTTCAATGGTATTAAATCTTCTTTTTAAAATATAGAGCTTCGAGACAAATGAAAGTACCTCTTTCGAAAGCATTGGGTTTACACTTTAAAACATCACTTGGGTCAAAATGGTTATAAAAAAAAGTATCTCTTTTGAAACCAACAAAAATTAGTTTAGGGAAAAATTGATGGTGTCGGAACCATCTTGGTCGAAAGTAGAAGACTTTAAAAATCAAAACTTCGAAGGACAGAGTCGAAACCCCCTTGCAACTCCATCACCTTCGAAACGCTCAACCCCTTTGAAAGCATATAGGAAAAAGGATTAGGTTAAAACAAAAGTAACCCTTTCACAACATAGATGACTTCAATGTAGTCAAAAGGGGGATTAGCGGCTTGGCTTCGACTGGGACGAAACCTTTACTTTCGAAAGCAATTATTTAAAGAAAAAGGCACTCTTTCGAAAGCTAATACTTTAACATGAGATGGAAACATTCTTCGAAAGCTAATTATAAATCCTTTGAAGCATAGCTTTCGACTATGTCAGAAGCTTAAGGAAAAAATAGGCAAGGGTTTTAACTAATGAAAACATAGTAGAGTTTCGACCCCATCGGAAGCTACCCCTTTTGACACCATGGCTTCCGCCTTCCTTCCAATCCACTTCATACCACCTAAGTGATATCATGTGTATTGGTTTCGACTGTAGTGGTTTCGATTGAGATGAGATGAAGTCTATGAAGTCGGAAGGTATTTACTAACAGAGGCGAAATACCCTTTTCTGATTTAAAGGCTGAATTATAGCTTCTTTTAAACAACTTTCCTATTTGTAAAACACTGATTGGCCGCCATAAATTTTTTCAAATACTTTACCTTTTTAAAACTGCTGCATTTATTCAGATCCAAACTAAAGGATTTAAACGTTAAAACCTTTCCATATAACCAAGAACCGACATTTGCTAAAAAGCCCTTCTTTTAAAATAATTTATTTCCTCAAGTAAATCAATTGGGAAAAATCCCCAAAAATCACAGAAATTCAATTTCATCATGTAATCAAATATATTAAAATTTTAGACCCAATTTCTTCTTGAAATTCTCGAAATAAATATTAAACCCAATTATATCATATTTTTCAATAAAAAATCATAATAAAATTTACATAGCTTAGAAAATTCTGAAAATTAAAACCCATCTCCAAAAATCATGTTTTACCTAACATAAAAATTTTCCATGGCCATAAAAAATAATATATTCTTGGTTTTATACTAAAACCGTACAAATTCATATTCTTATGAATTAAAACAAACCATCATAATATACCTCAAGCATATCATCATCCATATTATCACAAAAATGAATTTAAATCATAAATTCGAAACCATATAATCATAGAATAAAATAGAGATGGTAGAAGATTATTACCCATCTTAAACTTGATAAGGAATTTGAGATTTGTTGTTGATTAATCCCCTCTAGCTTTTGCTTAGCTTTAGATTAAAGTTCCTCTTTTCCTTCCTTGGTAATGGTCGGCTTTTGCTTAGGGTTTAGAATTTTCATTTGTGAAAGTGGAAATGAAACGTGAAACAAGAATGGACAATCACAAAGGGATATAGCCATGTAAAATAAATGGATATTTACTAATATGCCAATCTATAGTTTAATTAACTAATAAACTATTTTAAAGCCCATTTACTTTGTTAATAAGCACGACCCTATTATGTAATTTAATCAAATCTCAATCTCCTAATCATCATTATCCTATTTAATTATTCTAATTAAATTTCCTGAATAATGTTATCAAAAATTAGGGATGTTATAAGCTACTCCTTTAAAAAATTTCGTCCCCCAAATTCAGTAAAGACTAAATACTAAACATAGAAATCATCTGTAACAACTCCTAACAACCATACTAGTCTAACTGACTAGCTGCTATTGATATAAATCTATTATAGACACACCCTTAAAGCAGATCAGGATAAGTATCTCTAATCCTATCCTCTGTCTCCCAAGTACAATCCTTCTCATTGTCGCTCCACTGAACTTTCACCAACCTGACTGTCTTGTTCCTTATTCTTTTCTCATCTCAAGCTAGAACCCAAACTGGCAGTCTAACAAAAGTCAAATTAGGCTCTACCACTCTGTCATCCAACCCCATCGGAGGAATAGTAGTCTCTGGATCATGCACATACTTGCAAAGATGAGACATACAAAATACATTGTGGACACCTGCCAAACTACTCGGCAACTCTATTCTGCATGCGAGCTTTCCAATCCTCTCTATAATCTGGAATGGACCTACATATCTTGGGGCTAACCTCCCCGACTTTCCAAATCGTATCACACCCTTCATAGGTGATACCTTAATGAAAACTTTATTTCCAACTGAGAATTCTAGGTCCTTACGCCTCTTATCTGCTTAACTCTTTTTTTTGACTGAGCTTCCTTCATCCTACCTCAGATTAACTCAACCTTTTCTGACGCCTCTCTAACCAAATCTAGACCTAAGACTAATTGTCTCCAGTCTGTAACCAACATGCTAGTAATTTGCATGGCCATCCGTAAAAAGCTTCAAATGGCGCCATTCGTATACTAGTCTGATAACTATTGTTATAGGAAAACTCAACCAAATGTAGGTGATCTTCCCAAGATCCACCAAAGTCTAATACACAAGCTCTCAATAAATCTTCGAGTACCTTATTGACTCTCTCTATCTGCCCATCCGCCTGTGGGTGATATGCAATACTCATATTAAGCTTGGTACCCATTACTTCATGTAGACTTTTCCAGAATTCACTAGTGAACAATGCATCTCTGTCACTGACTATACTACTAGGAACTCCATGCAGTCTAACTATATTCTTCAGGAACAACTTAGCTAAAACAGGTGCCATTCTGGTAGACTTAACTGAAATGAAATGGGCATTCTTAGTCAATCTGTCCACTATAACCCATATACTTTCATTACCTCTATTTGACCTTGGCAACCCGTCTATGAAATCCATGGATATTGAATCCCATTTCCAAACTAGAATCTTTATAGGCTGTAGTAACCCACTTGGTCTATGATGTTCAGCTTTCACTTGTTGTCTGTTTGCACACTATCTAACCCGCAAGCCAATATCCCTCTCCAAGCCTTCCTAATAGAAGCTCCTCTTCATATTATGATACATCTTGGTTCCTCCAGGATAATAGTAAACTTGGATGATGACATTCTCCAAGAACTTCTTCCCTTAAGTCCTCCACATTCGTAACACACAACCGCCCTTCTTTCTTAGCCACCCTCTCTAGTCAAGGCATAAGTCCTTTAAATCATCAATCTCTGTTCCAACCTCAAGTCTTCTGATCCTCTCAGCTACTACTGGATCCTCTTTCTGCTTAGAAGCAATTTTTTCAATTAATACAGGTCGAACTTGTAAATAAGACAACCTGGCGGTACTCTGACTAGAACTAGCAGTTGATCTTAACAGCACATCACAACTAACTAAAGCTTCTAAATCTCTCCATTCCCCCAGCATAGCTAACACCACATTCTGATGTTTCCTGCTAAGGGCATCTACCACCTTATTACCATTTCCTGGTGTATATTCTATACCAAAATCATAAGCTGCCAAAAATTCCAATCACCTCTGCTGTCTCATATTCAACTCTTTCTGAGAGAATAAATATAGTAAAGACTTATGATCGATATACATCTCAAATCTCTCTCTTAAGAGATAATGTCTCCAAATCTTTAATGCGAAGATCATAACTGCCAACTCCAAATCATGAGTAGGATATCTGACTTCATGTTGTCTAAGTTGCCTAGATGCGCAGGCAATGACTTTACCACTCTGCATCAACACCGCTCCTAATCCAGTTCCACATGCATCTGTATACACCACCAAACCCTGGTTTCCGTCTGGAACTACTAATACTAGTGCGTTGGTCAATAAATGCTTTAACTTAAGGAATGCCTCCTCACATTTGTTGGACCAAACAAACTCACCTCTTTCCTAGTTAACATAGTTAAGGGTGGTGCTATCCGTGAGAAATCCTTAATGAATCTCCGGTAGTAGCCAGCAAGTCCAATAAAACTCCTGATCTTAGTCACTGTCTCTGGCCTCTTCCAATTATTCATAGCTTCGATCTTATCTGGATCAACTGACAATCCTTTCTCTGAAACCATGTAACCAAGAAACTTTCCCTCTTTCTTTTGGAAATGACATTTGGTAAAGTTTGCCTTTAGCTGATTCTTCCTCAGCCTTTCAAGCACTACTCTAAGATGAACTTCATGCTCTCTCTCATCCTTAGAGTACACTAGAATGTCATCTATAAGCACTAGTACTAACCTATCCAATTACTCGGAAAATTCGGTTCATCAAATCTACGAAGAAAGCAGGTGCATTTGTCAATCCAAATGGCATCACCAACTACTCATATGAACCATATTTAGTTCGAAATGCTATCAAAGGAATACTGTCCTTTGCCACTCTCAACTGATGGAAACTTGTCGCCAAATCCAACTGGAAAAACACTTTGGCTCCACTCAACTGATCAAGTAGATCGTCTATTCTTGGTAAAGGATACTTATTCTTAATTGTCCTTTCGTTTAACTTATTATAGTCAAGGTACATCCTCAACGACCCATCTGGTTTCTTCATGAATACCGCTGCTGCTCCCCAAGGCGAACTGCTTGGTCTAATAAAACTCCTTCATTCTAGATCCACAAACCGCACCTTCAATTTCTTCATCTAAGTTGGTGTCATCCTGCTAGGTGGTCTACTTACAGGTTCAGCTCCTGGCACAAGATCTATTCTAAACTCAACAGCTCTTTTCAAGGGTAGTCCATTGACTGGCTCAAAAACATCTATAAATTCTCTTGCTACTCAAATCTGACTTAACTCATTTCCTACCTCCATAGCATTAAGCATACATTAACACCCCGGTCAGTATTCTTTACCAAGAATATCACTCGATTATGACTATTAGGGTGTCTTAGTGATATTTCTCTATCCTAGCAAAATATTCTAGCCTCATACCTACCCAACAAATCTATATCCAAAATGATCCCGAAATCTACGAAATCAATAACATACAAACTGCATGCAAACTAATGACCTAACAAGTCAAGTTCTAACTGGCCATATTTTAACCCTAGAGTTGCATACCCTCCTATTGGATTTGTAACCCTTAAGGAAGTAACAAGGTAGGTGGGTTCTAAGCATAATCTATCAACCAAACACTAAGATATAAATGAATGTGATGCACCGGTATCAAAAAGTACTCTAGCTGAAATATTCTGAATCAAAAGCGTACCTTCCATCACAGTCTTTCTCTTATCTGCTGCAGTAGGTCTAGCTGGTCCTATAGCAAAAAAATTCCTCTGTCCTCCCTAATTGGCTCTGGACACTTATTCTTGTGATGCCCAACTTGATCACAGTTGAAGCATTTCACATTCTTCTTAACTACAGCCTTCCTCCCATTTCCTGACCGACATTCATTAGCAAAGTGACCCTTTGTGTCACACTTATAGCAAACAACCTCAGCCTTTGACTTCTTGGTAGTATCTCCCTTCCGGGTCCCCTTCCTTTTAAAGAATTTTTCTTCCCTTGAGAACCCAAGTTTCCACTGACTTCTCTTTAGCTAAATCAGCAAGCAACTCTCATAGCGAATAGCCATCTCCACCACAATATTGCAAGGATCACGAACATGTGTCATGGTCATCCTAGCAAGTTCGGGCCTCATTCCTCGTATGAACTTCTCATCCCTTTTGATGTCAGTATCTATAATAGCATATCCATATCTAGACAGGTCTTCAAACTTAGTAGCATACTCGACTACTGACATCTCTCCTTGTACTAAATCCATAAATTTCCTCATCAACTCAAACTTAGCATACTCAGATACAAACTTCTACTCAAATTCCGTCTTAAAATCATTCCAAGTTAATTGCTCTTTCGGCACTCCGACAGTAACACTATTCCACCAATGTAGTGCTGACCCCTGCAACTACCTAAAGGACAACCTCCTATTTTGTCCATCATTTAGACCCAAATCAGTAAATATATGCTCATAATGCAACATCCAATTCTGAACTTCTATGGCACTCTCTGTTCCCAAGAATGGCTTCCCACCCAAATTGGTGTAATCTCTACTCAGTAAAGAAGTATTCCCTACTGGAGCAACATGATTAGCTCCTCCTACATTTCCAGCAACTCTAGCCGCAGCACCAGCTTGCATCAAGCCGACTAAGAACTGATACAGCGCCCTCTTATCTACTGTGGATTTCTAGTACCCACATTGGCTTCAGCATTTTGGTTCCTAGCATTAGCCGGTCAACCTGGGTTTCTCCTGGTAGTGGGTCGAGCATTCCCATTAGTTGTGGTGCTTCCTCCATCGAGATTTCCTCTTCCATTTCCTGCTTCTGTTTCATGCTTCTGTATCTCCTTTCTCTTAAATCTGCATATGAGCCTTAGTAAGATATAGAAGAATGGTCTAAGAGAACGGGGGATACATACTTATATATATAACTATATGTATAGAAAATACAAGTACGTTACTATACTGTTAACCCAAACCCCAATATTATTATCTGATTCATTGGGTTATGTTCGAAAAATCTTTTAGGTTTAAGTTTCTTTTAAAGTTTCATAAACCTATGTTTTGATACAAACTTATAACATCTCTCTACTTGGAGGCCCAAACTAACGGCTACAGATGTTGTAGTCATCTATAGTTATTAATCCTCGGCGTCCAAACACAGCGATATTAAATACATTATGTAAGGACCTAGAAATTTTAGTTATTTGAAATTGGAATATTTAATTAATTTTAAATATTGAAAAGTTAATTTTATAGGTTAAATAACTTGAATTTCAAATTTAATGATTTATTGGATAATTTAATTATTGAATTTAATAATTGAAATTGTTTAAATAATGGAATCTTGAGTTTTAAGTTAGATAAAAATATTTTCAAAGCTTATTTAAATTCTATTAATAAGAATGAAGGTAATAAAACTTT
Source organism: Allium fistulosum (assembly GCA_030737815.1). NCBI lineage: Eukaryota > Viridiplantae > Streptophyta > Magnoliopsida > Asparagales > Amaryllidaceae > Allium > Allium fistulosum. The sequence goes on along the minus strand of CM060904.1, from coordinate 711,564,624 downwards.
TAAATTGGATTTATAAGTGATTTAACTGATTTTGAAAATAACTCGTTTTAATTAAATAGTGAAAATAGCCTTCCGGGGCACTGTCTCGAATTTCGATGAAACTAGTTTCGTTGGATCCGTGATATTGAAATATAATACACTGTCAAATTTCATGGTGATCGGATGTACCATTTGGTCGTGCGAGATCGAAACGCATAAAATTTAATTTTGAAAATTTAATATAATAATTTGGTTCAAAAAGCTATCTTCTGCATACGATCGAATTAGGTCTCAAAACAAGTTCCATTGCGTTCGGAATAGGGGTATAACATATCAAACGCTAGGTGGCATGTCTCGATTGGGGTTCGAAATTTTTAGCTTGATAAATTAAAATAATATATATATATATATATATATATATATTTTATAATATGACTTGACCATACAAGTCATACCTTATCTCCATCAGCCCATGACCCGTCTCCGTCAAACCATGACCCATCACCACAGCCATGATTTGATCATACATCCATGCCCCATCAAGTCAACCACACCCTACTATGCTAGCACCCTAGGCCACACCCCTTTCTTCCTTAAAAACCCATTCCCATTCATTTCCCTCATCCATTTGTTCATAGAAAGAAAAAACAAAATCAAAACAAACTAAATTATGCTATTGGTTTTTAGGAGGTTACGACCATGATTTTGGTAGGTAGCGACAGTTGTTTATGGTGCTCGACCGTGTATAGTAAGAAGCTCAAAAACTAGGGTTGGCGATTTCTTGGAATCAAGGAAGAATGGGATCGAGCGAAGCCTAGAATTGGGATCGTGGTGGTGTGCAGCACCTTGGCGCCGAGCAAGGGAGGTCATGGTACATTGGAAGGGGGGCGACACCTATACGGACATGGGCTGGTGGCGAAGTCACATTTTTATTGAGGAGCTCGGGCGTGGTCTCGAGGGGCAGTCGTGTAGCTTGGTTGAAGAGAAGTTCAACGATGCGTTTAGAACTGGATTTCGTCAAGTGTGGCGTTCGGGGCAGCATGCATGCACGGTCAGTAATGGAGTAGGGGAAGTATACTTGTGCATGGTCGAATTGGGGAAGGAGAAGATGTTTGGGGGTAATCTTGTAAATTATGTTAAGTTATAATATTATAATTTTAAATATTATTGATAACTTATAAAATTCTTTACTCCTTCATACGAGGTTTGATCGAGACGAAACTTTTTGCATTGCATTCGTATCGATGAGGGCATCGCAATGGATCTTGTTTGGATGAATTTGGAGACTGTTGAAAATTGGGTTAAAACCGGACGTTGTTCGATTTTTGTTCCAAACCGAATGACTCGGCGACAACAGAAAATTTCGCTGAGTTAATCTCACCTTTTTGGATAACTAGTATGGTATATAGTTGATAAAAATTGTTGAATGATTGTCTTGATGAATTATTATATTTATCAGTTGGTTTGGATATATTCCCGCCTATTGGAGCGAAAGAGACCCTATTGCATTCCCGTGTAAGAGCGGATGACCCTTTGTATATGAATCCCGCCTCAGAGCGGTTGATTATATTTTATAATTATATAACGTTTTTGATTCAGGGGAAACAGGTTGGAGGGATCCAATGGGATTCCTCACTATTATTGAATTATATTATTTCAGTAATATTTTCCTTTATATGGACTATTGGGAAATAAATATGATTGTGGATATTGTAGTTATAACACCGTTATATGTTTTAAAATAAAATCCAGTAGTAATAGAACTATATCGATATTCATTAAGTGTTGGGTGGCTATTGGCCTCAAATTAGTACTTTAAATACTAAAAATTGTCGTTTAAATAGGAATTTGATTTTGAGACAAGAAACGATTTTAAAGTCCGGAATTGAGTTTTAAAAATATTTTTAAGGATTGTCTAACTATATACATATTAATATTGTTTTTAAGTTAATTAATTATACTAATACTATTTTAAAGTTAATTAACTATAATAATATTATTTTAAGGTTATTTAATTATAATAATATTCTTTTAAAGTTATTTAAATAAATTAAAATTGTTTTAAAGTTATACAATCATATTAATATTATTTTAAAATTATTTGATTATTTTAATATTGTTTAAAAGTTATTTGTTATGGTTAATATTTTTAAGAATCTATAAAAAGGTTAATAAACTAAAAGATTAATTATTTAAGAATAATTTTTGGTTCGAAATTAATAATAAGGATTATTAATAAGGTTTTGGAGATAAATTATTATTATTTATAATAATGGTAAAGAATGATAAATTATTATTATATAATTAACAATATTTTTAAATGATTAATTATTATTTTAAGATGTTTAAAGTAAATAATTTCCTATTTATTTATGATGTTTATTATTGATAACCATTATTATATATTGGTGTTTTGAAGCAAAACATTTTTAATTATTTATATATATTTGTGAGACCCATGAATGGAGTTGGAAGACTTAGATTTTATAAAGGAGTTATAAAATGGTTTGAAGAGTTAAGGAAAGGTTATTTGCAAGGTGGAAGAGTTTATAAATGGTTAGATATTTATAAATGAATTTTGGAGACAAGTTATAGATCTATAAAAGAAGTTTTATAAATGGTTTATAGATTCATAAAGGGTTTATAAGTGATCGTTGAAATGTACAAGAAGCTTATAAGTGATTGAATTTATAAAGGGTTTATAAAGGGTTTTTCGGAGATTTATAAAATGGTTTATAAATGTTTTTAGAGAATCATAAGGAGTTTTATGGGTTTTGAATCGAAATAAAAGAATATCTTTCTAAATTCTATGAATATACTTATACCGTTGAGATAAGTATATGGATATCTCTAAGTATTGAAATATAGAGATTTGTGAGTATATCTTTGTAAGATGTTTATATACAAGTAATTTACAAAGTGGGTTTTATTTATGAAGATCTATGAAATGAGGCTAATGATTGCTTATATGTTTAACCAATGTTGTATTCCCTATGAAATATAATCCTTGTTTGAATGTTTGTTATTTGATAGTTCAATAACCGACTATCAAATCTTGGCCTAAATATGTAATCCTTCTTAATTTTGGTATGGAAATATTCCCTACTTAACACCGAAGGATTTTAACTCTGGAAATATCTAGGGGAAACATGAGAATTATATAGTATAGTTACCATCGGTGGTGCTATACTGTAGGTATAAACTTGTTTGGTTCTTCTAGGACAAATGATGAGGAGATCCGTCCACTTAAATGGTTAGGGGGTGATCCCCCGCTCTTATGTATTGTTTGACTATTTCCTAAAGAACCGGTATTGAGCATTACGGAAATCGGCGTTTGGTTTTGTGGAGCACCCGGGAAACATAAGAGTGTACTCGTGAGAGATGACTTGAACTCGTGACCACTCTAAAAATCATATACAGTTCTATGGAGGAGTTTTGTGATATATTGGGATGTTGGAATCCATTGTGATTCCGAGACCCGTTGGGGTATGTGAATCCGGGTGTGATTCCAAGATCTAATTGAGATGTGGGAATCTATATGTGATTCCGAGACCCGTTGGGGTACTTAAATCCATGTGGGATTCCATTATCTATTTTGATGGCGGTGCATGAGCTGGAATGCCGGATGTAGCCTCATTAGCGGGAATTACCAAAACCAGAGATAGGAGGCATGGCCAGTAGGGTTGGCAAGCCCATAGGGTGTAGTCGGCTCCTCCATGATGTCACTTATAGTTGTTATGCATGCATGAGGCAATGCACTCGGTCTTAGTGAGACCAGCTATGTTTTTCCTATGGTACATCACTAGGGATGTATGCTGTTACGGAAGGATAGCTCTGATCCTTATGCAAGGGGACCGTTCCTTGAAGTACTGAGGGAACCTCCATGGAAATCCTACACAATTAGCGAACGTGCCATATCGATTTTCGATCATATACCTAGTATTGTTGTGATGTACACTCACGAGCATCACGGCTATTTGATTATTATTATTTTCGCCTTTAGACATTATTATAATAAAATGGATTTTCTATAGAAATGGTTTTGGTTATCGTAAGGGAAAAAGCCGTCCGTGTTTATGTGCGGCGTGGTCTTAGGAGATACCTTTGATTTCCTAGGATTTTTATATAACTTTAAATCCAGTTGGGTGTGTTTTCTCACGCTGTTTTTCCAGACTAACTCGGATGTTATTTTATTATAATGCTCAGGTCAGACCGAGTATATTGCTGATTGATTGGATGCTTGGGGCTTCAGGAGACGAGTTGGAGGCTTTGAGACGTATTCATGTAGATGGTTATTTTTCCACTGTATTTATTATTGTGTTATCAGCAATTATGAGGACATGCTATTATAACTGTCCAAGCTGAAACAGGTTAGAATACTCTGATCGATGTCTTTATATACATATATTACAATTTTGTTTTAGTGTAAAGATTTATGGTATATTATAGATTTTTCGTTCCGCTGTGAGATTCTGTGTTGTTTGGTTTTCTTCTTATCATCTTCCTTCCTTTTTTCCCCTAACAATTGGGTCTTCCAGCATTTGATTGTTCGACGTGTGATACAATGGACATACTAGTGTCGATTCTCGAGGGTCGAAAAGCCCGGTTCGTTACACATTGATACAAAGAAACATAAGAATATGGAAAAAAATTAAACAACAAAAAAAAAATTCCACATTCCATTTCAAAATATTCAAAATTAATTACATAATCCCAATTCACAGACCACGTTCAGATAACATACAATTATTACAAAATATGCCAAGAGCGACATATGAAGATGCCCCCCTGGTTGATTAGAGTATATAGATAGGCAAGAAAACAATTTTCCTTTACAAACAAACACACAGCGGAAATAAAAGAACCCAAATAACAAGTTTGCCTTCTGCACATTCTCTGAAGCTTTATTTGGCTAAAAGAACACCTGAAAACCTTAACTCTCAACCTACTCAAAATCAATTGAGTACCCGAGATTTTAATGGGAAAACAAAAACTTCGAGTCAGACATAAAGCCTGGTATGAATAATAATTTACCATCTCAAAACATTTGGATATCTAGTAAGACCATTTAACAAGAATGTGTCCAGGCCTAAAAATCCATTCTGGATTCAACTTCCAAGCATAAAACAGAGCACCAAACGGCATCAGATTGAGCTCAAAATTGGTGTGCATATACTAGAAGACTTTATCTTTCAAACAAAAAAAGAATCATGCAATTAGGATAAAGTATGAAGAAGTTATGATGTCGCAATGAAATTTGGCATACATATACTACAACACACAGGCAATCAACTGAAGAAAATCCGACAACATTTCGTTGCCAGATTTTCTTCAGTTGATTGCCTGTGTGTTGTAGTATATGTATGCCAAATTTCATTGCGACATCATAACTTCTTCATAATTTATCCAAATTGCATGATTCTTTTTTTTGTTTGAAAGATAAAGTCTTCTAGTATATGCACACCAATTTTGAGCTCAATCCTATGTCGTTTGGTGCTCTATTTTATGCCTGGAAGTTGAATCCAGAATGGATTTTTAGGCCTGGGCACATTCTTGTTAAACTGTCTCGGGCACATTCTTTTCGTGCGAATCTACATGTTATTTCTTATTTAGGATTTGATACCAAGCTATAACGCCCCAAACCGAGACCTACATTAACAAAGAGTATTACTAGGTAATATCGTCTACTAATGCAGAGAATAGGGCTGGATAGGGGCGACCATCTATAGCCTTGTCTTAAATATCTATTGAATAAGTCGACAAATGCCATTTCCTTTTCTCAAGTGGATCGACATATCCAACAAATACTTAATACAAAGCCATAGGTGGCTATAGGAACTATCAGAACAAAATACAACAACTTGAATGCAAAACACATCACAGAACAGTAGATCATCACACACACACACACACACACACATATATATATATACACACACACATATACAGATACATCACAGAGTATACAAAATGATACATGTCAAGTGGTATAGCAACCACAAAATACAAGCGAGTAAAAAGAATATACATATCAGAGTAGCATACCAAATTTCAGATCATTTTGATCTATATAGCTTATAGAAATATGCTGCCGAACTTTGACTCGGAGCATGTTTTTGTCCAAATTTTTATAGTGAAAACACTGCCTGGGTTCAACTTTGCGACATCATTACTTCTTCATACTTTATCCAAACTACATGATTCTTTTTTTTGTATGAAAGATGGTGTTTTCTATTATATGCACACCAATTTTGAGCTCAATCTGATGCCGTTTGGTGCTCTGTTTTATGCCTGGAAGTTGAATCCAGAATGGATTTTTAGGCCTGGGCACATTCTTCGCTTAGCGGAACGGGTTTTCCCCTCACTAGTATCCTAAAACATTTATAAAACCATATGCTATGCTCCTGCATCTACAATGGTTAAAACATAGTATTTCAAAACATTATGATGATATGCAAAACAATTAAATCAATTCTGGATTATCCATCCCCATTCATTCTGACTATCTGTCTCAATTATAGTTTTTAGGGTTACTATTAACCTGTTAAATGTTAAGGACTATCTGTCCAATTACTTAGTTTTCATGGGATCACTAAGAACCTATTGGTAACTCTAATATCTTATTTCTTATCCTAGTTTTCATGGGCTAACTAGGAACCTATTGGTTGACTGCCAATATCTTAATCCGGATATAGTTTTCTTGGGCTAACTACAAACCTACTGTCTCGTGCCAGTATCAAATCATAGTTTTCATAGGCTGACTATGAACCTATTGGCACCTGCCAATATCATACAATTTTCATGGGCTTACTGCAAACCTATTGGCCCGTGCCAATAACTTTAATTAAAATTTTAACATCTGTTAAGTTATATTCACCACGGGGTCAACCTAGCTAGTTATTCTGCCCTTTCCCCAAAATAAAATTATAGGTTAATAACAAAGTGAATAACATTTCAAAATCTTTATTTATGCCATGGTTATTTCTTTAAATTGAGATTTGGTTTATGTTTTGATCCCAACAAACATCTCTTTCGAAATTTCTGGATAGCCTCCTTTCGAAAGCAAAGATCACTTTTCAAAACATTGAATACATACCTTTTGAAGCCCTTAATAAACATTCTCTTTCGAAACCTATCATACCTTTCGATGGTACCAAATCTTCTTTTTAAAATATAGAGCTTTGGGACAAATAAAAGTACCTCTTTCAAAAGCATTGGGTTTACTCTTTAAAACATCATTTGGGTCAAAATGGTTATATACGAAAACATCTCTTTCAAAACCAACAAAATTTGATGGTTTCAGAACCATCTTGGTCGAAAGTAAAAGACTTTAAAAATCAAAACTTCGAAGGACAAAGTTGAAACCCCCTTTTGACTCCATCACCTTCGAAACCCTCAACCCCTTCGAAAGCATACATGAAAAAGGCTTAGGTTAAAACATAAGTAACCCCTTCGGCAACGTAGATGACTTCAATGTAGTCAAAAGGGGGATTAGCGGCTTGGCTTCGACTTGGAAGAAACCTCTCCTTTCGAAAGCAATTATTTAAAGATAAAGATATTCTTTTGAAAGAAAATACTTTAACATGACATGGAAACCTTCTTCGAAAGCTAATTATAAATCATTTGAAAGCATAGCTTTCGACTAAGTCAAAAGCTTCAGGTAAAACTAGGCAAGGGGATTGACTTAGGAAAACATAGCAGGGTTTCGACCTCATCGGAAGCTACCCCTTTCGACACCATGGCTTCCGCCTTCCTTCCAATCCTTTGCATACCACCTAAGTGATATCATGTGTATTTGTTTCGACTATAGTGGTTTCGACTGGGACGAGATGGAGTCTATGGAGTCGGAAGGTACTTACTAACAGAGGCGAAACACCCTTTTCTGATTTAAAGGCTGAATTATAGCTTCATTTTAACAACTTGCCTATTTGTAAAACACTGATTGGCCCCCATAAATCTTTTCAATTACTTTATCTTTTTAAAATTGCCGCATTTATTCAAATCCAAATTAAAGGATTTAAACTTTAAAACCTTTCCATATAACCAAGAACTGACATTTTCTAAAAAGCCCTTCTTTTCAAATAATTTATGTCCCCTAGTAAATCCGCAAAAATCACTGAAATTCAATTTGATCATGTAATCAAACATATTAAAATTTTAGACCCAATTTCTTCCTGAAATTCTCGAAATAAATATTAGACCCAATTATATCATATTTTTTTAATAAAAATTCATAATAAAATTTCCATAGCTTGGAAAATTCTGAAAATTAAAACCCATCTCCAAAATCATGTTTTACTTAGTATAAATTTTTCCATGGCCATCTAAAATCATATATTCTCGGTTTTATACTAAAACCGTACAAATTCATATTCTTATGAATTAAAACAAATCATCATAATATAACTCAAGCATATCATCATCCATATATCACAAAAATGAATTTAAGTCATAAATTCGAAACCATATAATCATAGAATAAAATAGAGATGGTAGAAGATTATTGTTCACCTTAAGCTTGAAAAGGAATTTGAGATTTTTTGTTGATTACTCCCCTCCAGCTTTTCCATAGCTTTAGATTAAAATTCCCCTTTTCCTTCCTTGGTAATGGTCGGCTTTTGCTTAGGGTTTAGAATTTTCATTTGTGAAAGTGGAAATGAAACGTGAAACATGAATGGACAATCACAAAAGGATATAGCCATGTAAAATAAATGGTTATTTACTAATATGACAATCTATAGTTTAATTAACTCAAGCCCTATTATGTAATTTAATCAAATCTCAATCTCCTTATCACCATTATCTTATTTAATTTATCTAGTTAAATTTTCTTAATAATGTTATCAAAAAACTAAGGATGTTACAGGCTCCCCCCTTAAGGAATTTCGTCCTCCAAATTCAGTAAGGACTAAATACTAAACATAGCAATCATCTGTAACAACTCCTAACAACAATACTAGTATAACTAACTAGCTACTATCTATATAAGTCTAATATAGACATACCCTTAAAGCAGATCAAGATAAGTTTCTCTAATCTTGTCCTTTGTCTCCCAAGTACAGTCCTTCTCGTTGTCGCTCCATTGAAGTTTCACCAACCTGACTGTCTTGTTCCTTAACCTTTTCTCATCTCTAACTACAACATAAACTGTCTGTCTAACAAAAGTCAAATTAGGCTCTACCACTATGTCATCCAACCCTGTCGGAGGAATAGTAGTCTATGGATCATGCACATACTTGCGAAGATGATACATATGAAATACATTATGGACACCTGCCAAACTACTCGGCAACTCTATTTTGTATGCGAGCTTTCCAATCCTCTCTATAATCTGGAATGGACCTACATATCTTGGGGCTAACCTCCCCGACTTTCCAAATCGTATCACACCCTTCATAGGTGATACCTTAATGAAAACTTTATTTCCAACTGAGAATTCTAGGTCCTTACGCCTCTTATCTGCTTAACTCTTTTTTTTACTGAGCTTCCTTCATCCTACCTCGGATTAACTCAACCTTTTCTGACGCCTCTCTAACCAAATCTAGACCTAAGACTAATTGTCTTCAGTCTCTAACTAACATACTGGTGATTTGCATGGCCTTCTATACAAAACTTCAAACGGCGCCATTCCTGTACTAGTATGATAACTATTATTATAGGAAAACACAACCAAATGTTAGTGATCTTCCCAAGATCCACCAACGTCTAATACACAAGCTCTCAATAAATCTTCGAGTACCTTATTGACTCTCTCTGTCTGCCCATCTGTCTGAGGGGGATATGTATTACTCATATTAAGCTTGGTACCCATTAATTCCTGTAGACTTTTCCATAATTCACTAATGAACAATGCATCTCCGTCATTGACTATACTACTAGGAACTCCATGCAGTCTAACTATATTCTTCAGGAACAACTTAGCTAAAACAGGTGGTGTTCTGGTTGACTTAACTGAAATGAAATGGGCACTTTTGGTCAATCTGTCCACTATAACCCATATACTTTCATTACCACTATTTGACCTTGGCAACCCGTCTATGAAATCCATGGATATCAAACACCATTTCCAAACTGGAATCTCTAAAGGTTGTAGTAACCCACTTGGTTTCTGAAGTTCAGCTTTCACTTGTTGACAGTTTGCACACCATCTAACCCACAGGCCAACATCCCTCTTCATGCCTTCCCAACAGAAGCTCCTTTTCATATCCTGATACATTTTGGTTCCTCCAGGACGAATCGTAAACTTGGATCGATGACATTTTCCGAGAACTTCTTCCTTAAGTCCTCCACATTCGGTATATACAACCGTCCCTTCTTTCTTAGACACCCTCCCTAGTCAAGTCTAAAATCCTTTAAATCATCGATCTCTGTTCCAATTTCAAGTCTTCTGATCTTCTTAGCTACTACTGGATCCTCCTTCTTCCTAGAAGCAATTTTCTCAGTCAATATAGGTCAAACATCTAAACAAGACAACCTGGAGGTACTCTGACTAGAACCAGTAGTCGATCGTAATTGCACATCACAACTGACTAAAGCTTTTAAATCTCTCTATTCCGCCAGCATAGCTAACACCACATTCTGATGTTTCCTGCTTAGGGCATCTGCCACCTTATTACCTTTTCCTGGTGTATATTCTATACCAAATCATAAGCAGCCAAAAACTCCAACCACCTCTGCTGTCTCATATTCAACTCCTTCTGAGAGAATAAATACAGTAAAGGCTTATGATCGGTATATAACTCAAATCTCTCCCTTAAGAGAAAATGTCTCCAAATCTTCAATGCGAAGATCACAGACGCCAACTCCAAATCATGAGTAGGATATTTGACTTCATATGGTCTAAGCTGCCTAGATGCGTAGGCATTGACTTTACCACTATGCATCAACACCACTCCTAATCCAGTTCCACATGCATCCGTATACACCACCAAACCCTAGTTTCCGTCTGGAACTACTAATAATGGTGCATTGGTCAACGAATACTTTAACTTAAGGAATGCCTCCTCACATTTGTTGGACCAAACAAATCTCACCTCCTTCCTGGTTAACTTAGTTAAGGTTGCTGCTATCCACGAGAAATCCTTAATGAATATCCGGTGGTAGCCAGCAAGTCCAAGAAAACTCATGATCTCAATTGCTATTTCTGGCCTCTTCTAATTATTCATAGCTTCAATCTTATCTGGATCGACTGACAATCCTTTTTAGGAAACCGTATGACCAAGAAACTTTACCTCTTTCTTCCAGAAATGACACTTGGTAAACTTCACCTTTAGCTGATTCTGCCTCAGCGTCTCGAGTACTACTATAAGATAAACTTCATGCTCTCTCTCATCCTTAGAGTACACTAGAATGTCATCTATAAACACTAGTACAAACCTATCCAACTACTCTTGGAAAACTCGGTTCATCAAATCTACGAAGAAAGCAGGTGCATTTGTTAATCCAAATGGCATCACCAACCACTCATATGAACCATATTTAGTTCGAAATGCTGTCAAGGGAATCTTGTCTTTCGCCACTCTTAACTGATGGAAACCTGTCGCCAAATTCAACTGGGAAAACACTCTGGCTCCACTCAGCTGATCAAACAGATCATCGATTCTTGGTAAAGGATACTTATTCTTAATTGTCCTTTCGTTTAAATTACGATAGTCAATACACATCCTCAACGACCCATTTGGTTTCTTCAGGAATACCACGGCCGCTCCCCAAGGCGAACTACTTGGTCTAATAAATCTCCTTCCTTCTAGATCCACAAGCTCCACCTTCAATTCCTTCATCTAAGTTGGTGTCATCCTGCTAGGTGGTCTACGTACAGGTTCAGCTTCTGGCATAAGATCTATTCTAAACTCAACAGCTCTTTTTGGGGGTAGTCCAGTGACTGGCTCAAAAACATCTGTAAATTCTTTTACTACCCGAACCTGACTTAAATCATTTCCTACCTCCATAGCATTAAGCATAGCACTAACACTTCGGTCAGTATTCTCTACTGAGAATATCACTCGATTGTAACTATTAGGGTGTCTCAGTGATATTTCTCTATCCTGGCAAAATATTCTTGCCTCATACCTATCCAACCAATCCATACCCAAAATGATTCTGAAATCTACGAAATCAATAACATACAAACTTCATGCAAACTTATGACCAAACAAGTTAAGTTATAACTGGTCACATCTTAACCCTAGAGTTGCATACCCTTCTACTGGATTTGCAACCCTTAAGGAAGTAACAAGGTATGTGGCTTCTAAGCATAATCTATCAACCAAACACTAAGATATAAATGTATGTGATGCACCGGAATAAAAAAGTACTCTAACTGAAATACTCTGAATCAAAAGCGTACCTTCCATCACAGTCTTTCCCTTATCTGCTGTAGTAGGCCTAGCTGGTCCTATAGCAAAAACTTTTCCTTTGTCCTCCCTAATTGGCTCTGGACACTGATTCTTGTGATGCCTAACTTAATCACAGTTGAAGCATTTCACATTCTTCTTAACTGCAGCATTCCTCCCATTTCCTGATCGGCGTTCATTAGCAAAGTGACCCTTCTTGTCATACTTATAGCAAACAACCTCAGACTTTGACTTCTTGACAGTATCTCCCTTTTGGGTCCCCTTCTTTTTAAAGAATTTCCTCTTCCTCCCTTGAGAACCCTGGGTTTCCACTGACTTCTCTTTAGCTAAATCAGCAAGAAACTCCTCATGGCGAATAGCCATCTCCACCACAATATTGCAAGGATCACAAACATGTGTCATGGTCATCGTAGCAAGCTGGGGCCTCAATCTTCGTATGAACTTCTCGTTCCTTTTAATGTTGGTATCTATAATGGCATATCCATATCTAGATTGCTCTTCAAACCTAGTAGCATACTCGACTACTAAAATCTCTCCTTGTACTAAATCCATAAATTTCCTCAACAAATCAGACTTAGCAAACTCAGATACATACTTTTGCTCAAATCTCATCATAAAATCATTCCAAGTTAATTGCTCTTCTGGCACTCCGGTAGTAACACTATTTCGCCAATGCAGTGCTGACCCTTGCAACTGCCTAGAGGCCAACCACCTCTTTTGTCCATCAATCAAACCCAAATCAATAAATATACGCTCACAATGCAACAACCCATTCTGAACTTCTATTGCACTCTCCATTCCCAAGAATGGCTTCTCACCCAATCTAGTGTAATCTCTACTCAGCAAAGAAATATTCCTTGTTGAAGCCACATGATTTGCTCCTCCATTTCCAGCAACTCCAGCCCCAACACCAGCTTGCATCAAGCCGGCTAAGAACTAATATATCGCCCCCATATCTACTAGTAGATTTCCAGCACCCACATTGGCTTCAGCATTTTGGTTATTAGCAATAGCGGTCGACCCGGGTTTCTCCTGGTAGTGGGGCGAGCATTCCTATTAGTTGTGGTGCTTCCTCCACCGAGATTTCCTCTTCCGTTTCTTGCTTCCATATCTCCTTTCTCGTATATCTGCATATGAGCCTCAGTAAGATACAGAAGAACGGTCTAAGAGAACGGGGGATACGTACTTATATATATAACTATATATATAGAAAATACAAGTACATTACTATAGCGTTAACCCAAACCCCAATCTTATTTCTAATTCATTGGATTATGTTTGAAAATTCTTTTAGGTTTAAGTTTCTTTTAAAGTTTCATAAACCTATGCTCTGATACTAACTTGTAAAATCCCTCAGCTTGGAGGCCCAAAACTAACGGCTACGGATGCTGCAATCATCCATAGTTATTAATCCTCGGCGACAAAACATAGCGATATTAGATACATTGATACACAGAAATAGAAGAATATAGAAAAAATTTAAACAACAAAACAAATTCCACATTCCATTTCAAAATATTCAAAATTGATTACATAATCCCAATTCATAGACCTCGTTAAGATAAAATATAATTAGTATAAAATACGCCAAGAGCGACATATGAAGATGCCCCCTTGGTAGATTAGAGTATATAGAAAGGCAAGAAAACAATTTGCCTTTGCAAACAAACACACATGTGAAATAAAAGAACCCTGATAACAAGTTTGCCTCTTACACGTCCTTGGAAGCTTTATTCCGCTAAAAGAACACCTGGAAACCTTAACTCTTAACCTACTCAAAATCAATTGAGTACCCAAGAGTATAAGCGGAAAACAAAAACTTCGAGTCAGACATAAAGCTTAGTATGAATAATAATTTACCAACTCAAACCATTTGGATATCTAGTGAGACCACGCCGCTTAGCGGAATGGGTTTTCCCCTCACTAGTATCCTAAAACATTTATAAAACCATATACTACGCTCCTGCATCTACAATGGTTAAAACATAGTATTTCAAAACATTATGATGATATGCAAAATAATTAAATCAATTCGGGATTACCCATCCCCATTCATTCTGACTATCTGTCTCAATTATAGTTTCTAGGGTTACTATTAACCTGTTAAATGTTAAGGACTATCTGTCCAATTACTTAGTTTTAATGGGATCACTAAGAACCTATTGGTAACTCCAATATCTTATTTCTTATCCTAGTTTTCATGTCTAACTAGGAACCTATTGGTTGACTGCCAATATCTTAATCGAGATATAGTTTTCATGGGCTAAATACAAACCTACTGGCCCCTGCCAGCATCAAATCATAGTTTTAATGTGCTGACTATGAACCTATTGGCCCATACAAATATCATACAGTTTTCATGGGCTTACTGCAAACCTATTGGCCCCTGCCAATATCTTCAATTAACTTTTTAACATCTATTATGTTATATTCACCATTGGGTCAACCTAATTGGTTATCCTGCCCTTTCCCTAAAATACAGTTATGGGTTTATAAGAAAGTGAATAACATTTCAAAATCTTTATTTATGCCATGGTTATTACCTCAAATTGAGATTGGGTTTATGTTTTAAAACCAACAAACATCTCTTTCGAAACCTTTAGATAGCCTCCTTTTGAAAGCAAAGATCACTTTTCAAAACATTGAATACATACCTTTCGAATCCCTTAATAAACATTCGCTTTCGAAACCTATTATACCTTTCGATGGTATCAAATCTTCTTTTTAAAATGTAGAGCTTTGAGACAAATGAATGTACCTCTTTTGAAAGCATTAGGTTTACTCTTTAAAACATCATTTGGATCAAAATGGTTATATACGAAAGTATCTCTCACTACAAGAAAGTATGTTATTAATAACGCTAATTGATAACGCATTATTCTAATGCGTTATTGTTTACCCTTTACTCTTTACTTTTTTTTACTTTAGTTGTTCTCTTGTGTATACAAGTAACACGTAACGCTTGGCCCCCAAAACAAAAATATCCCTCCCAATATTTTCGTCTCCCTCTCAAAACACTTATTCAGCTCATCTTCCTCCCAAAACAAAATAACAGCTACATCTCCCTCCTAATCACTCATCGCTCGCCATCTCTGATCTTCAATCCAGCTTGCCATCTCCGATCTTAGATCACCACTCTCAACATTTCCGAAATCGACGTGTCATCCAGAACCCTAAATCATCTGCTCGGATTTCTCGTCCAGAACCCTAAAACGTCTGCTCGGATTTCTAGGTTAGAAATTTATAGGTTATGTTTATTAACCGATTTATTTTGATATTATCGTTTGGTTATAATATAGTAAGTTATGATATTTACTGTGAAGTGGAAATAATGAAATTTTTTACTGACAGGAGTTGATCCAGTAACTATACGGTGAAAATTGATTAAAAGTATATCCGTAGAGTAAGAAAATTGATCGAAGGTAGTAAAAACTGGAAAAAAATCACATTTTTATGAAATTCACTATAAAAATTGTGTTGAAAAATAAATACCGTAGGAAAAAATTGAGAACGAACAGGTTCAAAGGAAAAGTGAGAAAGAATAAATACGTTGGCAGGATTCATAAGTCTCCGTTGTTTGGCATACAATATCATCCTACTTGATTTCCTGAAAATGAGTGCATAGAGTATGTTACATGGCTATACATGCTATGCTAAAAATGAAACCTATCTGAAAATGAGTGCATAGAGTATATTATTGTTTGGTTATGATCTTAGATATTTTTTATCCCAAGCGGACTAAAACCAAACTGTCCATTTATATGGGGTTTCTACCATAAAAAATCACTTTCTATATTACTGTAAACATTAAATTTTTTCCAATTTAGGCTCCAATATTATAAGGAATATCATGGTTGTTGAGGCACCACTGGAGTCTGAGATGAGTGCGGACACTTCCCTTTCCGAACTCCCAAAATAGGTCATTGATTGCCATCCAACTGTACTGATCAATGTGTTTCCATTAAGCTAGGGGTCCAACCATAAACTATTGTTTTTTCCATTGTCAATTTTCTTATCGACTATGCCATAACATAAAGGTCTTGCTTTTAAGCAGTAACTTTCATGTAAATGATGTACTGTTGTCTTCTTGAATTATCTCAAAATTCTACTTTTTATAGTATATTTGCTGCATCCACTATGTCCATATGCTTTTTTGATTTAAGTAATTCCTAGTGATTTGTAAACCATGAAAGTTAGCTGCATCATTTAGATTTCTGAGCCTCCAACCTCCTTCATTTTCGGCTTTACAAACTGTACCAATTCACAAGGTGTTTTCTTCCTTGTCATAAGATATTTGCCTAAATGCATTCAATATAGGAAATAATGTTTTTCAGCATTTGAAAAACCTTCATCTAGTAACTGATGGTAGAGTATATAACTATTTTAATAAGCTCTAACCTCCCACTGTTATAATCTATGTTATAGCACATGTTCATTTTTTGATGGTAGAGTATATAACTGTTTTTCCAAATTGGAAATTTTTAGATATGACATTGTAGAGCTCCTTACTAATTAGGTCCCAATGTAATCTAAAGAATATAGTAAAGGATCCATCGGTGCCTAGGCTTTTGAAATCATCAATTTAAAGCAAAGCAGATTTTCTCTCCTCCAACAATACTGCAACAAATAAGAATTTTTTTTCCCACATCATTAATCTTCATTCTTGTGTGCATTGTTGGAAAATTAAATGTTTTATCTATTAAGCCACAAACACAACTTTATCAATCCGCGACTTCAAAGTACTCCAATCCTGACCGTTGTATCAGATCAAGGGCTCTCATCCATTCCCCTTGTTGGTTCGGATTACCTGCTTCTTCCATGGGCCTTCAGCCCATCTTTAGTTTATTTGTATAAATACATTAGCATTTTGTATCTTATTTTGTAATCTGAATATATCAATACAAAATAAACAAGACTTTTACAATATCAAAGGATTATTTTGTGATCTGCAAGACTATGTCAAAGGAACCAAGGTGATTCCACCCATTAACATCATAGATGATAAGGGTAATACAGTCAACAACCCAGATTATTGCTTGTATCAAAAGCAAGATAATCTACTTGCATCATGGCTACTTTCATCAGTCAGTCAAAGCCTTTTGTCGCAACTAGTTGGATGCTACACATCTTATGAAATATGGTCATCTATTGAAAGGATCTTTAATTCTCAATCAGCTGCGAGAATCATGCACTATAGAAGAGAACTACAAAACACAAGAAAGAATGACACAAGCATGAGAGAATATCTTGCAAAGATTAAAAACCTCTGTGACAAGTTAAAAGCAGTAGGACATGAAATTTCCAACAGTGAACAAATTCTCATCATCACCAATGGGCTAGATCAAGACTATGAATCTTTAGTAACTTTCATTGCCACTCAACAAGTCTTACCTGATCTCAATTATGTTCACTCAGCCCTCCTCGCTCATGAAGGAAGAGTTGAACAAAGAAAACTCATGCAAGAAGATTACTCTGCAAATTATGTCTCTACAACAAAGAACAAAGGCCAGAGAAACAACCAGAATCAAAATTCAAGGGGAGGCAGTACTCAAAGAGGTAGAGGCAGGGGAAGGTTTCCAAACAACAATAGAGTCAAGTGCCAAATTTGTGAAAAGTTTGGTCATATGGCCAATAAATGTTACTTTAGATTCAAAGAAGACTACAATGCAGCTCAACAAGGTCAGTCTAACAGACAACCAACAGCCAACCTAGCTCAGACCAGTAGTCAAGCAAAGAATGCTACAGATAACTCAGGGGATGGTGATGACAAAACTGATGACATCAACACCGCAGAATGGTTTCCAGATTCAGGAGCCACAAATCACATCGCCAACAATTTGCAAAATCTCAATTTGGGAAACAAAAGCTACACAGGTAAGAACTCTGTCTTAATGGGAAATGGTGAAACTGCAAATATATTTCACATAGGGACAGGCACTATAAAAGGTACAAGGCTACTCTACCTTAATAATTTGTTAAGGGTGCCAAGTATCAAAAAGAATTTAATCAGTGTCTCTCAATTTGCTAAAGAAAACAATGTATATTTTGAGTTTCACCCCAAGTTTTGTCTTGTCAGAGATTTGCTAAGCAAAAATGTATTGTTACAGGGTAAACTGGAACAAGGCCTATACAAGTTCTGCAACATGAAAAATAATAATGTTTGTAATAGTGCTATGTGGTGTAATAATACTAGCTTAAATCATAACAGACATGATGATTTCTTTCTGTGGCATTGTAAACTAGGGCATCCTAGCTATGATGTAGTTAAACATGTTTTGAACAGTAATAAAATTCCTTTTTCATCACTAAACAATTTATCTATATGCACACACTGTCAAATTGGCAAAAGCCACAAGTTACCTTTCCAAAACTCTGAGTCTATCTACGAAAGGCCATTAGAGCTGATTGCTGCAGACTTGTGGGGACCATCACCACATAATTCCACCAAAGGAGACAGGTATTATCTATCCCTTGTCGATGCATACACAAGATATACATGGATATATTTCTTAAGGGCAAAATCAGACACGTATAATGCAATAAAACATTTTATCACTTGCACTGAAAAACAACTTAATAGCAGTGTAAAAGTCATACAAACTGATGGTGGGGGAGAGTTCAAACCCTTAAAAGATTTCTTTGATTTAAAGGGAATCATACACAGGACAACATGCCCCCACACATCAGAACAAAACGGGTTGGTTGAGAGAAAACACAGACACATAGTAGAAACTGGATTAACACTCTTGTCTCAAGCCAGCCTGCCAATGAAATATTGGAGGGAGGCATTTACCACAGCAGTCTATCTTATCAATAGAATGCCGACAAGAGTGTTAAACCAAGTTTCTCCTTTTGAAAGGTTATTTGGCATTAGACCAAATTATAAATTTTTAAGAACTTTTGGATGCTTGTGTTTTCCCTACCTTAGACCCTATAATAAACATAAGTTAAGCCTAAGATCTAGACAATGTATCTTTTTAGGATATGCACACAATCAAAAGGGATACATATGTCTAGATGATCAAGGAAGAACTTACATTTCTAGACATGTTGTCTTCAATGAAAATGTTTTCCCTTTTACAGAAAAGGAGAAACATAATCAAGGAAATGATGCAAATCAAGACATCACAGGTCACATATCAGATCTGTCAGAATGGTTTAGCACTGAAGCTTAAGTTCAAAATGGTACAGCAGCAAGTGATCTCAATAAAACTGCAGCAACAGGCAACCCAGAGCATGAAGAGAATCAACAAATAAACTCTCAACAAAGTCGAAACCATGAACTACATGAAGGAAATTCTCAACAAAATCATAGCAATGAAGACACAACAAATGAAACAAATAATGCTCATCATGAGCCACATTCAGCTACCATTCAACATCCCATGATTACCAGGTCAAAGAGTGGGATTTTCAAACCCAAAGCCTACAACACCCAACTTGCTGAGATAGAGCCAACTTCATATGATTCAGCAATCAAAAATATAAAATGGAAGAGAGCTATGGATGAAGAATATAAGGCCTTAATGAAAAATCATACATGGACCTTAGTCAACCCACCAAAACATAAGAATATCGTGGGAAGCAAGTGGACATACAAAATTAAAAGGGATGCTAATGGCAACACCATCAAGTATAAGACCAGGCTAGTAGCAAAGGGATATACCCAACAATTTGGATTTGACTTCAAGGAGACATTTTCTCCAGTCGTTAAGCCAGCCACCATTAGAATCATTCTAACCATTGCTATGCATAAGCAGTGGAAGATAAGACAGTTAGATGTTCACAATGCTTTCCTAAATGGGGACTTGGTGGAGGAAGTATATATGGAACAACCTAAAGGTTACAGCACTGAAGCCAACAGCAATAAAGTATGCAAACTACATAAAGCCATTTATGGTTTAAAACAAGCATCAAGGACCTGGTATGAGAAATTGAAAGGCATACTAATGAAATTAGGATTCAAAGCCACTAAGTCTGACAACTCCCTTTATATCAGAAATGAAAAAGGTAATAGCATCTACGTCTTAGTATACGTTGATGACATTCTCATTACAGGTGATAACCAACATGAATTAGAACTCGTCATAAAACACTTGGATAGGCAAATTGCCATAAAAGACATGGGGGATGTAGACTATTTTCTGGGCATACAAATTCAAAGGCAAGCAGATTCAAGCATCATTCTATCACAAAAACAATACATGTCTGACATCCTAGTTAGAGCTAACATGAATGAGGCTAAAGCCCTTCCTACTCCTATGACCAGCAATCTTCAACTAAGAAAAGACAAAGGTGAACCTTTTAAAGACGTAAAACAGTACAGGAGTATTGTTGGGGCTCTTCAATATGCCACTATCACTAGACCCGACATCAGTTTTAGTGTTAACAAGGTGTGCCAGTATATGCAAGCCCCAACTATCGAGCATTGGGGTGTAGTCAAACGCATTCTACGATATATCAAGGGGACAATTGATTATGGGTTAAAGTTGATACCTTGCAAGAATTTGAGTTTACATGCTTACAGTGATTCTGATTGGGCCAACGACTTGGATGACAGAAGATCCATCACTGGGTACTGCGTTTTTCTCGGCAAAAATCCCATATCCTGGTGCACCAAGAAACAGGCCACTGTCTCGAGGTCTAGCACGGAGGCAGAATACCGTGCCATTGCAAGCACCACGGCCGAAATTATCTGGATCAGCACCCTACTCAGAGAATTAGGGATCGAAGTCAATCAAAGGCCAACAATATGGGTTGACAATATGAGCGCTATATCCCTGTCCATGAATCCCATTCAACACTCGAGAACGAAGCATCTAGAGATTGACCTTCATTTTGTTCGTGAACAGACCGGAACTGGAAAGCTTCAGATTCAACATGTTCCCACCTTCTACCAACGAGCAGATGTTTTAACTAAAGCTATCTCATCAAAGAACTTCACTCGTTTCAGAGACGAGCTCAGTATTAGTCGAGCCGCCATGGAAGAGAAAGACATGGGAAACCCTAGTTTGGTTTGAGGGAGGATATTAAGCCACAAACACAACTTTATCAATCCGCGACTTCAAAGTACTCCAATCCTGACCGTTGTATCAGATCAAGGGCTCTCATCCATTCCCCCTGTTGGTTCGGATTACCTGCTTCTTCCATGGGCCTTCAGCCCATCTTTAGTTTATTTGTATAAATACATTAGCATTTTGTATCTTATTTTGTAATCTGAATATATCAATACAAAATAAACAAGACTTTTACAATATCAAATATTGTAGCAATTCATTATTATCCCCATTAAATATATTGGAATAATAAGAGATGACTCTTATTATCATAAATATATTCCTTGTTGGTTTTTAGTAGTGCTTGAATTCTGTTTCTATGTTTACTCATTTACTTCATTGCATATAAAACTTTGTATCACCAAATTGTAGTCATAGTATCTTAAATTGTTGTTTGTTAACTTCATGTTTCTTTTTCAGTTGCTCCGTGAGCTGCATATTAAGTTGAAGCATGTTTTCATATAAAGTATCATTTTCTGGATTTTCACTAGTTTGCATGAATTCCAATTTAAATCCTTCTTCAAGCTTTTAAATAGGATTTGACTTGGTTTTATTCTTGTTCCATGTTTTTGCATTGAAACCTATGAGTTGCACCCTCTCATGTTGTTGCTTTAAGTTCTTCCACTACATAGTTTAAATATCCTTTATGATGATACTAGTTTTTTACATATCCGAATGGCTACCCTTTTCAATGTTGAACTTGTTTGGAAAACTTTATTAGAATGGGTGTATGATTGCTATAATTAATTGGAAACGCAATTGTCACTATGTCCGAAAATTTAGTGAGAAATTCACAATTAACCAGGTTATTGTCTATACTGCTAGTAATCCAAGAATTTTAGTTTCTCCCACATGAAATGACTGATTAGTTTTCAATTAGCATCAATGTTGAAACAATTAGCATGCAAAGTTAACTATTACTTGACAAAAATACCGCTTTTATCCTAAAAAGGAAAGAAAATATTAAACCTGTTGTAAACTATGTAACATCCATCTAATTTTTTGGATTGACCTCATACAACATTCCATGACCATTTAAAAAGTAACGGGATTAACTATTAAAACAAAATTATGTTTCCGTTGTCTTGTCTCTGCTATAAAACAACAGACACTATGCCGGTTTGATGCAACTATGTACTAAAACGACATAGAGTTTGCAACAAAATGTGTTTAACTTGTTTATTTTATTTTTTTTATATTTTTTTTAAAGCGCATACTTTATTTACTAGAAAAGGAAGAGATACAAACATTGAGCATTCAAGGAGCAAACTATGGCAGGGGTATTACTTAACAATCTCACTCAAAAACTACTGTATGTATACTACTGTCAAAAAAATAATTTACAAAATGACAAACAAAAATATGGACTGTGCATATCGCATTAACACCTAACTAAAATCAATTACTATATTCCACCTGCATTAACTTCGTTCAAGATAGTTCGTTCATTATTCTCATTGAATAAAACTTTCGGGTCATCGACTTCAAGAAACTATTAAAACTCTTCAAAATTTTACTCCTACCACCGAAGATCGTTCAGAGCTGGTATTGCATCCCCATTCATATCACTACCACAACTATCATCGTCAATTATGCTTTAGAAACGAAGTGATTGACTACCAGAAATTTCCTGGTAGTCTAAGCATTGTCCTTACTTTTAAATAGTACAGTTATTGACTTTAAAGATGCTATATTTCCAAAAGTTGGTTTTCACTTGAACAATCCACTCAACTCCTAATATTCATACAATTATCTACCTGCAAACATAGATTCATAAGCAACATAACAAGTCTTGAAATAATAATATTACATCAACATTTAAGATGAGATAAATGGATGAAACTTATATAAAAACATTTTGGCGGAATCGTTTGTTCAAACAAAAATCACATACAAAAATTAAACTACATAAACTCTACACTGAAAAGAAAATAATTGAGCTGACAATGGATTCTGGCTTAGAAAATAAAACATGATATTTAACTTCTTTGTTATCAAATAGTAAAGGAATTAGTTGAAAATAACTTAAATTTGACGTATCAACCGATTGGTGTAAAGTTGGATTACTAGCTTTGAAGTCATGAATTACAAGGCTTGTTTATATCTGTGGAAAGATGTCAAATCAGACGATTAATTTTGAATACGACATGAATCGTTAATGGGTTTTTAACTTAATCTCAATGGACGCGAGACGCGAATGAAAAAGAAAAATGAGAGAGAGAGCGAGAGAGAGAGAGAGCGAAGGAGAAGGACATGATAGCTAATTGTGCAATCTATTATGAGAATTGGGAGGGTGGTTTCTTCCTGATGCAATCTATTATGAGAATTGGCATCTAATTTGTTACCCAAAATTTGATTTGATTGAGATGATAATAATCTTAAAATTATTTACCATTTTTATGTGTGCGTCAGATTTTGAATTGTTACTTCAGTCCAATTGATATAATACTAATACGAAACTATATATTATCTCCAACAAATAAAGACGAAACTGTGACTCAATTTCACCGCATCACTTTCTTTGCCTTTTTCTTCATCCGACATCATTGCTGTAGGAATTTGTAGGTAAGCACAGAAGTTTTAAACAAAATTGGTCAGTTTTGTGAACCAGCATAGTTAATCTTGAAATAAAGTGCGTTGTGAACTTGTCTATAGGAGAAATCTAAGCATATACCAATAGTTTTATCTGCCTTCATCCAATGTCATGACAATTAATTAGCAATTCGTTCCAACTTTTCAATTATTGGAGCCACTCGGTTATTGGAATGATCTTATAAGTACTTCTGAAATTGGTGTGCACTTTGCACTGAGAATATACTAATCTTTTTCCTTTTCTTTTCTTTCAAAATGGGCAGATCTAGCAACATCATTCTTCTATTGACTCTTCTCGCTGTAGCAATCTCAACAGCTTCATCTATGGTTGTTTTTTACTTCCTTATACCCTGCATTTTTTCTATATATTATGTAATAACATGATTTGTAATTGCAGGTTGAGGAGCTGGGAATCAACTTGGATATTACAAAGGTTTGAGACATATGATAACAATAATTATAGAACACATTCTTAAAATTTGATTAAAGTATTTTACACTAGAATAATATTCTACTTATATCATATTCCTTGACCAGTTACTATTACCAGATGTGAATGTTATACTGCTAAATCTGATAACATACTTGCCAAAGTTCAAAAGTGATTATAAACTACTTGATTAAAGAAAATAGAAAGCCAAAGCTTTTGACATGATAGTATGAGTCATTGAACATAAACTATATAACTAAATTACGACTATTTACTTAAATAAGGCCAGGCTGAACTGAACATACTAAAGAATTGTTAATTTATATATTTTCGTACTTATAGGAAATTAGCATTGGAGAATAATGGGTTTGCTTTCCCTAGTTACTAGCTATACTCCAAAAGAATTGGCTACTTGAAAAAGCATATATAGGTGCAGCAAAATTGTGACAATGGCACTAAGGATGTTCATCACTCAAACAAATAGAAGGTATTACCAATAACCTGTAACAAATAAAAGGTACTACCAATAGAATAGTTTATATAGAAGAATAGTAACAAATAGAAGGTACTACCAATAACCTATAATTTTCATAACAGTTATATATAATTATTTTCAAATTTTTCTGAATTTTCAGGAAGTCCTACCAATGATCGAAGACATGCATGAAGAAAGACTTAAGGAGTTCAAATTCTTAGTGACGCATTTGGTACTTGTAGAAGTTAACTTTGAACTATGTTGTCTTTTGTTATCATGAATATGTATTGAATTTGGTAGCTCATGTATTGAACTTATTTTTTGTTAGTTGATACTTTAATTTGTTATCATGAATATGCGTTACATTTGCTGATTATTATATTTTTTCGTTCATACATTGTTCAAATTGTTATCTATTTAAAGAAGATTCATTTTGATTGTTATTATTAAAATGTAATAGTGCATCAAATATATAGTAAAATAAAGCATAGCTCCTAAAAAGCGTTATAACTATATGACATAAGTGCTATAAAAAGATAATACAATCTATGAGATTTCTGTTAAAGGATAGCGGCAAATAGGCGCTATAGAATAACTATTTTTATAGCACGAAATAGGCGCTATGAAATCATGCTCTTTTATAGCGGTTTTTTTGTGTTATAAATGTGCAATTCTTTTTTATAACATGTCGATATACAGCGTTTATCAAACCGTTATAGTTGTGTTTAATAGCGGCTATATGCCGCTATAAAAGACTGTTTTTCTTGTAGTGTCTTTTGAAACCAAAAAAAATAGTTTGGGGAAAAATCGATGGTGTTGGAACCATCTTGGTCGAAAGCAAAAGACTTTAAAAATCAAAACTTCGAAGGACTGAGTCGAAACCCCCTTTTGACTCCATTACTTTCGAAACCCTCAACCCCTTCAAAAGCATATTGGAAAAAGGCTTAGTTTAAAATAGAAGTATCCACTTCGACAACATTGATGACTTCATTGTAGTCGAAAAGGGGATTAGCGGCTTGGCTTCGATTGGGACGAAACCTCTCCTTTCGAAAGTAATTATTTAAAGAAAATGGTACTCTTTCGAAAGCAAATACTTTAACACGACATGGCAACCTTCTTCAAAGGTTAATTATAAATCCTTTTCGAAAGCATAGCTTTCGACCGTGTCAAAAGCTTTAGGTAAAACTTGGCAAGGGTTTAACTTATGAAAACATAGCAGGATTTCGACCCTATCGGAAGCTACCCCTTTCGACACCATGGCTTCCGCTTTCCTTCCAATCCACTACATACCGCCTAAGTGATATCATGTGTATTGGTTTCGACTGTATTGGTTTCGTCTATGTTGGTTTCGGCTGAGGTGGGGCGGAGTCTATGGAGTCGTAAGGTACTTACTAACAGAGGCAAAACACCCTTTTTTGATTTAAAGGCTGAATTATAGCTTCTTATTAACAACTTGCCTATTTTTGAAACACTGATTGGTCACCATAAATATTTTCAAATACTTTACCTTTTTAAAACTACCGCATTTATTTTGATCCAAATTAAAGGATTTAAACGTTAAAACCTTTCCATATAAACAAGAACTGACATTTGCTAAAAAGCACTTCTTTTAAAATAATTTATCAATTAGGAAAAATCCTCGAAAATCACATAAATTAAATTTCTTCATGTAATCAAACATATTAAAATTTTAGATCCAATTTCTTCCTGAAGTTCTTGAAATAAATATTAAACCCAATTATATCATATTATTCAATAAAAATTCATAATAAAATTTCCATAGCTTGAAAAATTATGAAAATTAAAACACATCTCCAATCATGTTATACTTAACATAAAAATTTCCATGGCCATCTGAAATCATATATTCTTGGTTTTATACTAAAACCGTACAAATTTATATTCTTATGAATTAAAAAAAATCATAATATAACTCAAGCATATCATCATCCATATTGCTATAAAAATGAATTTAAATCATAAATTCGAAACCATATAGACAAAAACCTTCAGTAAATCTTCTAACTCCATGCTTCGAGCTTCATCCAGCTTTCTTCTAAACTAAACTTGACTACTAGGCTGCCCGGGGAAAATTAGGGCACCCGAGTTTAAGGATATGGAAAATAAATTCCGGATCAGTCATGGGACATGTGTAAGAACTCAAAATACACGTTTTGAAAACAAAAAGGTATCTCATAAAACCACGCCGCACATAAACACGGAATGGGTTTTTACCTTATGATAACCAAAACATTATACGTCAAAAGAATTGATATTATTTTTAATGACATATCTTTGAAAACATTTGCAAGTAAACTTATTAATCTTAGCTGAAATTGTTACCATTATTAAATTCCAGCAGACTAGACTCTACAAACAAAATGGCAGGCACTTATTGAAGAGTGGATTCCATACAAATAACAAGGTAAGGGACTACCTTCCATGCAGTACATCTCTAGAAAAATGTACCTAAGGTCCAGATACTAAACTCCTAAACCAACGCAGAACCGGCCTACCCCTTTGCTGGATAGTACCAAATATGACATCGCCCTGGTCATTCTCGACCTATCCGTGGCAACACCATACAAATATTCGAATATATAAGGTAATCAAGAAAGGTAATGACCCTATCCTTATGGGAGCGACCCACATAGCCCTGCCACTTCTACCCTGTTTCTGTCATTTCTGGGTGATGAGGCATAAGGTCTCGATTACCTTTCACATAGCACATTCCACTTTGAATGCCACATTGCCATTCCTTCGATCACTACTAACTTCCACATACATACAACCTCCTAACTCATATATCTTAGAGAAGGGTGTTGAGCTAAGTGAAGTTGCATTCTCCACCACCAAACAAATGTACGTCAACGATGAAATCTCAAGAATTCAATGTCAGACATCCATCCATACATGTTCGTTCTGGGATTGAAGGAAACCGAAGGTACTCTCCTACCACATCCTATCGGGAATTAACCCTAAGATTAGTAGCGAGAAGCCCTTGCATCAAAGATTTTTATAACGGAGCACTACTTGTCACCATAAATATATGATATGGTAAATTTCACCTCGAGGGACTAGTGGCAAGCAGCCCTATATGATATGATACAGTCATTTTTTTAGAACATAAATTGGTTTGAAGTGGTTTTCGGATAGGGATTAGCCTAGATCCAACCCCAGTTCCTTCGACCTAATCATCGATAAAAAGTGGTTTGTGAATAGGGAATCATTCTTTAATTGATTAAGTTCTTTTTATCAAAACCACTTTTGGAGATATATATTTCTAAAAAATTATTTTCGACATAAACGGAATCATTAAACCTCTCTTATCAAATCTTTGATTACTTAAAACCCTTTTTAAACTTCCCAATCATTTCATCTTTTCTTAGGAAAATATTCCAAATCATTTTATTTAAATCTTAACAAAGATTTCTTAATTCAAAACTCATACTTTTGATTTAGTTGAAACCATGTTATCTAGGATGTTAATCCAAAACTAGTAAATATTAAGTGAGCAGAATCTATAGAAATCATCCAATTCTACTCAATATCAATCCCTGTATTCAACAAATACTATGGGCGGAAATGGCGAAATCACCTTTTAAATTCCACGAATAGTACGAGTTCCCTCTTCGGGCTTTAACACCGAGTACAAGAAGATCATCTCTATAAAATCCAAATCGTATTAATACTGGAAAACTTTATTCTTTGTTCTTTAGAAAATTTCAATCTAAGTAAATCAAATTAACTATCCCATCCGTCGGGCCAGTTTGGATAGCTAGGGAGAGCAGGAAACTGGTTTTCCAAACTCAAGTCTAGACATTATCTCTCTAACACTAATAAGGCGGTCAAGTTATTTAGTCGACTCTAAATCATTAAAATATTTAATTATTTCATAAATCCTTCAAATCATCTTTAAAGCAGTTTATTAATCAATTAAAAACATTTACAAAAGATCTGGGAAAGAACGGTTGCGTTTAAAACTATATTTCAAAAGTTACAAAAACAAAAAGTGTTGCGTAAAGTGCTTTTCAAGCTATATTGATCAAAACGACTTTTTATTATTTACAAATTCATTTTTTTATTATTCAAATCACTTTAAAAACATTTTAAATGATTTATAAGATTTATTCCACATTTTTAAACAATTTAAAACATCATTTGTAAAGAAATCCAGTTTTGGATTCCGAACTGCAAATTCGAGATTTTTCAAAAACTTGTTTTACTCATATTTCAAAATTCACTTATCGAAATATCAATTTTCTTTCTTTATTGGAAAATTATGGATATAACAGTTCGAAAAATTCTTATCTCGAAGAATTCTGAGCTATATTCCAACTTTTACACTTGTTTGACTTTTATAGCGCGAAATCGCGAACTACCATTACACGACACACTTATTTTTAACTAAATTTCCATTTCTTTTCAAACTTCACCAGAACACTTTTAAATGTTTACAAAATATTTCAAATACATTTTAAACCATTTTTAAGAGGTTTAATAGTTCCATACACACCATTTCATTAATTCAAGGAAAGTGATTTCCTTTGTGCTTATCGATGTGTATTTTCATGACTTGCATATATATCCAACATTCATATGAAAATAACCAAACTTAATGATTAAAGCATATTAAACATCCATTTTCAAACATCATATCATCATTAAAAATAAAATATAGTAGTTTAGGAGTTCTCACCATTGATTTCCTATCGAAAAAAAGCTACAGCTTCACTAATCTCACGATCCGAGCTCACGAACCCCAACACCTTGCCTCCTAATGTGCTCGGCCATTCCATGCCTAAAGTGGTGCTCAGCCAAGCATGGGAAATGAGGTGTAGGACTTTGGATTATTATTGAATTTACCAAAAACTAGACCTAAAAATAAGTCATTTTCTATCAGGTTTTAGGACACTCAACTCTTTGGATTTTGAAATGTGGTTAACATGAAAGTTATAGGAAATGCTTTTCTCTATAGTTTCCAAAAAATATCATCTAATTTGGATTAGTATGAGGCAGTTAATGCCAAGATAAGAAGAGGTATTATTGGATTCTTAAAAACGAAGCCCGAAAATGCACTGTAAAGAAGTGGTATTTTGGCATAGTTAACCTCAAAACTGGAAGAAGTGCTAAACATGAAAGTTGTAGCCACTAGAATTGCACATAGTTAAAAAAAAAGAATTACCGCATTTGAATTTGTTATGGAGGAGTTATGCTCGAAAGAAAAAAGGTATTTTCGGCTATTAAAACTGGGCTCGAAAATGCTTTGGATAAAATGGAGTTCTAACTATTGCTAAACTTTGAATGGGAAGAAGTGGTCAACTAGAATGTTGTAGCCACTGAAATTTTAAAGGGTTTAAAAAAAATTCCTCTTTCAGTCTAATATGAGGAAGTTATACTAAAGTGAAGAAAGTGTAAAAATGTGATGAGAGGGTGGGCTATTTTTAGCCAAAGGAAGATTGTAAAGGAATCCACATACACTCCAATACACCTCCGCTCCTTCCTAGGCCTACAAAAGCCCTCCCTCCATGTGCCTATCACTTCCACCCACTTCATGTATGCACAAGTTGACCTATGTAGGCTTAACGAGGAAGCATACTTATAAAATATCTTAGATTTTGTAATATATATATATATATATATATATATAAGTTTAAATGTATACATGTATATGTTTACATGTATGTTAGGGTTATGTGTTATATATATGTGTACATGACATATAAACAACGTCGCATTGATTCCGAACAACTTTCGTTCGATAAACCGTTGAAATCCAGAGAACCGATTATCGGTCACATTTTCACTCTTAATCAACGTACCCATTTTTGTAAACTAAATTTCAAATAAATTTCTTATCATTTTAAATGAATTAAAATAATCACATTTCATTTATAAAAACATATAAATTTATATTGACAATTATTTACAAAAATCGCTATTATACCGATAAAGCGATATCGATTTTTCCTTATATTTTCAAATCAAATATATATCTTTATAAAACTATTATAAATGATTTATTATCACTTTATAACTATTGAAAATGAATTATCATCATTTTAAATAATTGTTTGAATGACTAAAATAATTATTAGATCATTAAATCTCAATTTAAATTAATAAATCAATTATCATATTTAAGGGCATTACTAACAATGTCAAAAACACATTTTATTTTCAAAAAATAACCAATTGATTTTATTTCATATTCCTATTTAATTATAAAAGTAAGTGTCTGTATCCAGCTCCATGCACGACGTTTTATGATTATAGAGCTATTTACTAATAAAATAGTTTTCGGCCATTTTATCGATTTAGATTTTGAGAAAAATATTTTTGTGAATTTTAATTTAAAATAAAATTACTATTACTTATTATCACTCAAAACAATTTTTTTTTGAATTATCGATCTTTTATTTAAATAAATTAAATAAAATATAAATTATCAAAGTGATAAATTTGCGGGTCGTTACAAACTTCTACCTTAAAAGAATTTCGTCCCCGAAATTACCTAAAACAAAAACCCAAAGGTTTTCTCAAAATATTTATTTTTTAAACTTTTACCCGTACGATGTATATAGATAACCCATACGCAATATCTGATTTGGTCTACTATTCGAATCCACAACTTTACTTCCGATCTAGTATTGATCCTCTGATCCTTTAGTGTGGGCTGTGACCAGGCTTTCTGATCAGAACGTTAATTCTCCTTGCACAACTCTCAACTATGATAGAAAACTCAAGTATCCAACCACAACCCTCATTAATGTTTGTCGTCAAGAATCGAGTGATAAATCCTCTTTCGGATAAGCGTCAAACACATCAAAGTTCTGCACTCGAATCTTAGGTTAAATCCTACGATAAAATAATACATATACTTCATATGTATTTATTAACCTTTCAAAATTTTTATTGAAAACATTTCATAAAACTTTCATTCTTTATTAAAACTTTCATAAAGTTACTTCTTTATACATAACCATTTTATATTTTTATTCCAAATATTTATACTTAAAAACACATTTCTTCTCAAAAGATAAATATCTTTTTGTTTAACTCGTCTTTAAACTTGTCTTAATGGTTTCTGAAAAACTTATTTTCAAAATAGTTCATTAAATTGATAAATCGCCATAAACTTCCTTTAACTAATATCAAATGTGAAAACATTCTTTATTTAGTTAAAACTTACTTAATCAATTTAACATTCCTTTATTAATTTAAAACTTCCTTTATATATATATATATATATATATATATTCTCTTTACCTTTACAGTTTCAATATATAAAAGTATTCATATACTTACTCAGTTGCTTTAAGTATATTCATAATTTACTTAACAAGTTTTACTTACTTTAAAATATAATCGAAGAGATTAAAACAATTACTACCAAAACATTGTTACAATGAGCTTATCTTTTCATAACTTGTTAATTATAATTTTTTCATCTTTTTATAAAAGACTCTAATACTTGTTATTATCTTTAAATCCTATTATTAGAGATTCAAATATACCCATAAGATTTCTTCCAAAGTGTCGTTCAAGGGTTTAAAAACAAATGTCGCTAAAACATCGTTTACTACAAACCCAAAACCATTCATTATTAACTTTAAATATTTACTTTAAAGATCAAACCATACCCATGCTTATCAATTTAGATAATACACTTTGATAAAAATTGACAACCATTAATTTGTAAATTACTGATTCACATTATCATTTTTAACTTTCGAGTAACTCAAAAATGATACCAAGGAACTGGGTACTACCAATAGTATCGCATATTTTCTTAACAAGAAGGAGAATACTTAAGAGAAGCGTTTACCATCCGAACACATTTCATGCCCATTTTAGTTACTTTCGAGCCACTTGAATCAATTAATCATAAGATTGTTTTTTCTCGTTTTCAAAATCCCATTTTAGAAATAATACTATTATTATTACTTTTTCAAAAATCATTTGAAATTCTTTTCAAAAATACCAAAATTTAAATTCTCAAAAATTCCTTTATAAAACATGTTTTATAAATCCATTTTATAAAATCACTTATATAAAACATATTGATAAGATTTATTTATCTTAAGTAAATTCCTTTAATCTAAAACCAATATTATTGTTTATCGAATACCCCATAGTCAAATTGTAAAAATAAATTCACGAGGTGTTCATATTTAAACTTTTAAATAAACAACCAATCAATCAATGATAATAACTGAGTATTATCATTTCTTACTCAAATACTATATTAAAGATATTCTTTATATTCAAAATATAATCCTAGGTAAAATTATTTCATTTACCATTTTCAAAACCAAAATCATTTATGTGTATCATTATCAAATACTCGCTCATATATATTACTCTCAAACTCATTCTAGCATGTTACTAACCCTATCTCTAATGAGTTACTCACCCTAGGGTATTATTAACCCTATCTTTGATGAGACTTTACCCCACCAAAGCCAAGATTCTCGCTTAACCTTGTGCTTTGATACCAAATGTGATGAACCAGATTTTCGACCCTCGAAAATCGACGCTAATACATCGTCGGTATTCACGTGCCGCAAATCCAAGTGTCGGAAACCCGATCGTTATGGGTTAGAAAGAAAATAAAGACAAAATAGAATCTGACATGAATGAAATAACATATATTATTTCAACAAATAATCTTTATAGTAGAAATTTTAAATACATTTATCAGAGTTAAACATGGACAGTTATAAATATCTGTACTTACAAATTTGTGGAATACAATAGTACAAGAGTGTTGTGGAAATAGACAAAAATCTTCAGTAAATCTTCTAACTCCATGCTTCGAGCTCCATCCAGTTTTCTTCTAAACTAAACTTGACTACTAGGCTGCCCAGGGAAAATTAGGGCAACCAGAGTTTAAGGATAAGAAAAATAAACTCCGGGTCAGTCTTGGGATAGGTGTGAGAACTCAAAATAAGCGTTTTGAAAACAAAATTGTATCTCATAAGACCACGCCGCACATAAACACAAAACGGGTTTTTACCTTATGATAACCAAAACATTATACATCGAATTGATATTATTTTTAATGACATATCTTTGAAAACATTTGCAAGTAAACTTATTAATCTTAGCCGAAATTGTTACCATTATTAAATTCCAGCATAATAGGCTCTACAAACAAAATAGCAGGCACTTATTGGAGAATAGATTTCATACAAATGACAAGGTAAGGGACTACGTTCCGTACAGTACATCTCTAGAAAAATGTACCTAGGGTCCAGATACTGAACTCCTAAACCAACAAACAACCCGCTTCGCTGGATAGTACTGAATATGACATCACCCCAGTCGTTCCCGACCTATCTGTGGCCACACCATACAAATACTCAAATATATAGGGTAATCTAGAACGGTGATGACCATATTCTTATGGGAGTGACCCATATAGCCCTACCACTTCTACCCTATTTCTATCATTTCCGAGTGATGAGGCATAAGGTCACGATTACCTTTCACACATCACATTCCACTTTGAATGCTATATTTCCATTCCTTCGATCACTATTGAATTCTACAAACATACAACCTCCGAGCTCATACGTCTCAAAGAAGGGTGTTAAGCTAAGAGAAGTTTCCTTCTCCGTCACCAAACAAATGTACGTTTATAAAAGTCAACATTGAAATCTCAAGAATGCAATGTCAGACATCCATCCATACAAGTTGGTTATGGGACTGAAGGAAACCGAAGGTACTCTCCTACCACATCCTGTCGGAAAATAACCCTAGGATTAGTAGCGAGAAGCCCTTGCATCGAAGATTTTTATAACGGAGCACTACTTGTCACCATAAATATATGATATGGTAAATTTCACCTCGAGGGACTAGTGGCAAGCAGCACAACATTATGAATATCTTCGTCTTCAATACTTTTATCTTCAGCATGTTTTATTTAGAACATAAATTGGTTCAAAGTGGTTTTCGGATAGAGATTACCCCAGATCCGACCCCGGTTCCTTCGACCCAATCATCGATAAAAAGTGGTTTTGTGAATAGGGAATCATTCTTTAATTGATTAAGTTCTTATTATCAAAATCTCTTTTGGAGATATATATTTCTAAAACATTATTTTCGATATATACGAAATCATTAAACCTCTCTTATCAAATCTTTGATTACTTAAAACCCTTTTTAAACTTCCCAATCATTTCATCTTTTCTTAGGAAAATATTCCAAATCATTTTATTTAAATCTTAACAAAGATTTCTTAATTCAAAACTCATACTTTTGATTTAGTTGAAACCATGTTATCTAGGATGTCAATCTGAAACCAGTAAATATTAAGTGAGCAGAATCTATAGAAATCATTTAATTTTACTCAATATCAATCCTCGTATTCATCAAATACTATGGGCGGAATAATGGCAAAATCACCTTTTAAATTCCACAGATAGTATGAGTTCCCTCGTCGGGATTTAACACCGAGCACAAGAAGATCATCTCCATAAAATCCAAATCGTATTAATGCTGGAAAACTTTATTCTTTAGAAAATTTTGACCCGGGTAAATCCAATTCACTATCCCATCCAACGTGCCAGTCCGGATAGCCAAGGAGAGCAGGAAATTGGTTTTCCAAACTCAAGCCTAGACACTATCTCTTTGACACCCATAAGGCGGTCAAGTTTTTTGATCGACTCTAAATCATTAAAACATTTAATCATTTCATAAATCCTTCAAATCATCTTTATAACACTTTATTAATCATTTAGAAACATTTACAAAAGATTTGGGAAAGAACGGTTGCATTTAAAACTATATTTCAAAAGTTATAAAAAAAAGTGTTGCGGAAAGTGCTTTTCAAGCTATATTGATTAAAACGACTTTTTATTATTCGCAAATTCATATTTTTATTACTCAAATCACTTTTAAAACATTTTAAAAGATTTATTCCATATTTTTAAACAATTTGAAACATCATTTGTAAAGAAATCCAGTTTTGGATTCCTAAGTGCAAATTTTAGATTTTTCAAAAACTTGTTTCTCATATTTCAAAATTCACTTATTAAAATCTTTCTTTTCTTTCTTCGTTTGAAAATTATGGATATAATTGTTCGGGAAATTCTTATCTCAAAGAATTCCGAGCAATATTCCAACTTTTACACTTGCTTGACTTTTATAGCGCGAAATCATGAACTACCGTTACGCGACGCGCTTAATTTTAATTAAATTTTCCATTTCTTTTCAAACTTCACCAAAACACTTTTAAATGTTTACAATGTATTTAAAATATATTTTAAACTATTTTTAAAAGGTTTAACAATTCCATACACACCATTTCATTAATTCAAGGAAAGTGGTTTTTTTTGTGCTTATCGATGTGTATTTTTGTGACTTGCATATATATTCAACATTCATATGATAACAACTAAACTTGATGATTGAAGCATATTAAGCATCCATTTGCAAACATCATATCATCATTCAAAGTAAAATATAGTAGATTAGGACTTCTCACCTAACTTCCTATCGAAATAAGGCTATAGCTTCACTAATCTCGCGATCCGAGCTCACGAACACCTAAACCTTACTTCCTAATGTGCTCGGCCATTCCATGTCAAAAGTGGTGCTCGGCCAAGTATGGGAAATGAGGTGTAGGACTTTGGATTATTATTGAATTTACCGAAAACTAGACCTAAAAATATGTCATTTTCTATCGGGTTTTTGGACACTCAACTCTCTGAATTACGAGATATGGTCAACATGAAAGTTGTAGGAAATTATTTTCTCTATGGTTTAAAAAATGAATCATCTAATTCGGATTAGTTATTAAGAAGTTATTGCTAAGAGAAAAGAGGTATTCTCGGATTCATAAAAACGAAGCCTGAAAATGCACTATAAAAAAGTGGTATTTTGACATAGTTAGACACAATACTGGAAGAAGTGCTAAACATGAAAGTTATAGCCACTAGAATTGTACACGGTTTGAATAAAATAATTACCTTATTCGGATCTGTTATGGAGGAGTTATGCTTGAATGAAAAAGATGTATTTTCGGCCATTAAAACTGGGCTCGAAAATGCTTTGGATAAAATGAAGTTTTGAGTATTGCTAAGCTTCGAATGGGAAGATGTGGTCAACTAGAAAGTTGTAGCCACTGAAAGTTTGAAGGGTTTCAAAAAAATAATTTCCTCATTTCGGTCCAATGTGAGGAATTTATGCTAAAGTGAAAAAGTGTAAAAATATGATGAGAGGGAGGGCTATTTATATCCAAAGGAAGATTGTAAAGGAATCCACATACACATCATCACTTCATGGCTTCTCCAATAGACCTCCCCTCCTTCCTAGGCCAGCAAAAGCCTTCTCCTTATGTGCCCATCACTTCCATCCACTTCATGTATGCACAAGTTGACTTATGTAGGCTTAAGGAGGAAGCTTACCTATAAAATATCTTAGAATTTGTAATATATATATATATGTCTAAGTGTAAATGTATACCTGTATATGTTTATGTGTATGATAGGGTGTGCATTTATGTGTTATATATGTGTACATGATATATAAACAATGTTGCATTTATTCTGAACAACTTTCGTTCGATAAACCGTTGAAATCCGGAGAACCGATTATCGGTCACATTTTCACTTCTTAGTTAACGTACATATTTTTGTGAACAAAATTTCAAAATAAATTTCTTATCATTTTAAATGAATTAAAATGATCACATTTCATTTATAAAACCATATGAATTTATATTAATAATTATTTACAAAAATCGCTATTATACCGATAAAGCGATATCGATTTTTCCTTATATTTTCAAATCAAATATATATCTTTATAGAACTATTATAAATGATTTATTATCATTTTGTAACTATTCAAAATAAATTATCATCATTTAAAATAATTATTAAATCATTAAATCTCAATTTAAATTAATAAATCAATTATCATATTTAAGGGCATTACTAACAATGTCAAAAACACATTTTATTTTCCAAAACAAACCAATTGATTTTATTTCATATCCTTGTTTAATTATAAAAATAAGTGTATGTATCTAGCTCCATGCATGACGTTTTACGATTATAGAGCTGTTTACTGATAAAACAGTTTTCAGCCATTTTATCGATTTATATTTCGAGGAAAATATTTTTGTAAATTTTTATTCAAAATAAAATTACTATTACTTATTATCACTCAAAACAATATAATTTATAGGTGATATAATTTATTGATTTAGATTTAGATTTATGGGTGATATAATTTTATCGATTTAGATTTCGAGGAAAATATAATTTATCAAAGTGATAAATTTGCGGGTCGTTACAAGAGATGTAGGCTAATGGGCGAGGAAATGTTTGAACTGTCAACAGGTAAAAGCTAAACATCAGAAACTGAGTAGGTTACTTCAGCCTTTAGATATTCTAGTCTGGAAATGGGATTCTATCTCAATGTATTTTATAGGTAGATTGCCAAGGTCGAATCGAGGAAATGAGAGTATATAGGTTATAGTGGACAGATAACAAAGAGTGCACACTTTATACCCGTTAGGTCGACCAGGACAACACCAGATTTAGCTAAGTTATTCATGAGGAATATAGTTAGACTGCATGGAATTCCTAGTAGTATAGTTAGTGATAGAGATTCCCTATTTAATAGCGAGTTCTGGAAGAGTCTAAAGGAGACTTTAAGTACCATGCTCAACATGAGTACCGCTTACCATCCTCAGACTCATGGGTAAACAGAGAGAGTCAACAAAGTCTTAGAGGAATTGTTGAGAGCTTGTGTGCTAGATTTCGAAGGATCATGGGAAGACCATCTACACTTAGTCGAGTTCTCGTATAATAACAGTTATCAAACTAGTATAGGGATGGCACCGTTTGAATGTATAGAAGTCCATGCAAATCTCCCGTCAGTGGTTAGAGACCGGGGATAGGTTAGTTTTTAGTCCAGATTTGGTTAGAGAAGCTGCATAAAAGATTGAGTTAATTCGAGCTAGGATGTAGGAAGCTCAGTCTAGGCAGAAGAGTTATGTTGATAAAATAAAAAAAGACTTAGAGTTCTCAGTTGAAGATCATGTTTTTTCAAAGTGTCACTGATGAAAGGTGTAATCAGATTTGGAAAACCAGGAAAATTGGCACCAAGATTCATTGGACCATTTCCTATTATAGAAAAGATCGAGAAACTCACATACAGAGTGGAGTTACCGAATAGATTGGCAGGAGCCCACAATGTTTTTCATATTTGTCATCTAAGGAAGTGTAACGACCTGATATTTTGCACCATTCGCGTCCATTATAAGTGTATAGGTAGACACTCATGCCGGAGTTGAATTGCTCAAAATACCGCGTTGTTAATTTAAATTTAGCAAAACTGAACATATAAAATAAATAATCACAGATCACAGACACAGAGTAATAAGTGCAGCGGAAATAAAAGAGATAGTAGTTCATGAAGCTACTATATAAATATATAAGTTACATCAGAGTTAAACCAGATACAACAGAAGAGTAATATGATACATCAGATATAAAGCAGAATACATCACTGGAATCATCGAATATCTGAAAGCTGGATAGATAGCTGGATCTCCAAGCGAAGCTCCAACTCCAAAGGTGAGTCTCGAAAGCTGAACTACTCAGTCTGACCCGAGCGTAAAGCAAAACACAAAACACTCGAGTCAGGATTAACATTCTTATATTAATAAATCCAACTCAAGTGAAATAGCAATTGAAATACAAGTAACTCAAAGGATGTTTGGAATAACCATCCTTTAAGGATCCGTTAAACTATCTACTATGTAGTAGTGTACGATAAGTAAATAATGTCTATCAGTAATATAAAGATATCAAAATAGCGTTAAGTCATGGCCCATTCCACCCTTAACACATTTTTATTCCCACAAGCATATACAAGACCGTAGTTTCCCCA
Source organism: Allium fistulosum (assembly GCA_030737815.1). Classification (NCBI taxonomy): domain Eukaryota; kingdom Viridiplantae; phylum Streptophyta; class Magnoliopsida; order Asparagales; family Amaryllidaceae; genus Allium; species Allium fistulosum. Next base: position 711,524,829 of record CM060904.1, on the reverse strand, counting down.
AAACCGGAAGTCACCAGAGGGCAATCCATATACTCAAGGTACAAATCAAATTCGTAGTGATCGCGCATAAATGGAATACAAGTATGACAAGGCACATGAGGCTATACCCAAGGTAGTGATACTACCGTTCGCCTGATCCGGGCTGGTGAGAACGCAACGCCGCAGCGCCCGCAACACCGTGAGACAACACCCCCAAAATCAAGGGTGCACCAATCGACAATAAGTATAAGTAGTTCGAAGAAGTGTGTCCACTTGAGGTATCAATCCTCCATTGGCCCGGCACAGCTCCTGTTTTAGTCATTTCCAATTTGACACAAGTGTCAAGGCTATCCATTATCGTTCTCTTTCTTCAGTCAACACGTACATCATTCCAACCACTTCATTCTGGATCATCACTCCGCGTATAGTTATTAAAGTGGTTTTCGATTTAGATAGAGAGTATATCCATAACCGAATTCCGGTCTCTTTAATAACTTTCGTAATTATTTCACCGATTGGTCGTTTGTTTATTTCAAAAACCAAATCAATTTCAATTCAATTTCAATTTGTAAATCAACATTTCACTTGCCTTTCAAAAACCAATTTCCAAAATTTACGTTTCAAAACTTCCAAATTCATAATTTCCAAATCTTATAATTCAATTTCAATCTTTATTTAAACAATTCAAATATCAATTTAAATTCGTACATAAGATTCATTCCGAAATCATTTAAATCCATTTAATTTAACATTCAAATCAATTTAACTTCATTCATCGATTTTATTCAATATTCGTTAAGTAAATTTATCATTCAAATCAATTATATTCAATTTCCAATTCATTAAATCAATTTCTTATATTCAACTTCATTAAAACAAAACTTACAATTTTGAATTAAATTAAATTCGTCAAATCAATTCTTTCAATTACAAGTCTTACATTAATTCCAAAATATCACAATTTCATTTCTTGTTAAAGAGATTCAATTTCACTTCTTTACTTTCTTAAATAATTTTCCAAAACTTACTTTATCAAGAAAACTCAATTTCAATTATTTACGAAGTAAAATTCACTTATTCAAAAATTCAATTTAATTTAATCATTAAATAATTCAATCTTATTTAATTATTAAATAATTCAAAACTTAATTATTGAATAATTTCAAAGTTTAATAATTTCAAACTTAATTATTAAATCATTTCAAAGTTTAATAATTTCAAACTTAATTATAATTTCAAACTTAATTATAATTATTAAATCATTTCAAATAATTTCAAACTATATTATTAAATCATTTCAAAATTTAATTCAATCATTTCTCAAATTTAACAACATTCTTCCATCAATTTCATTGTTAACATTTTGTTTCAGATTATTAAATATTAACATTTTCCTTTCATTAAAATTCAAATTTCAACTTCATTTCAAAATCATATTTTTATTCAAATAAAATCTTCGTTTATTTTTAAATCAAATTTATTGACCAATCGGGTTTTATTTAATTTTCTATCCTAGGTCAAAGTTCAATTTGGGTATTTATCATTTCAACCCGATTCCAATTCAATTCAAAATCAAAACATAACAAAGGGAACTTGCAGTGTGATAACTGAGATGGTGTCAAAGTAAATAAACAAGCAATAACAACAATCAATATCAATCCAATGATCAATTCAAATAATCCCGAAATAACCGTATTAATTCGCATTGTTATTTGTACGAATTAATATAATTATTTCTAGAATCTACACTATCATTTCATGTAGATTAAAGATTATTACATTACGGTTTTCACTTGTCATCTATTACAATTTCATCCATCATCAAATTTAACAACATACTTCAGTGGTTCAAGGTGTAATTAAACAAATCATACGTGTCAATAAATTTAACAGTTAAAGGGGTCATATTCAACTAATCAAATTCAACATATATGTCGATTTAAATTTCAATTATCCTACGTCAAATTTACTTGCATAATATTTAACACTTTATACATTTCAATTTAACATCCAATATAAACAACAAACAATCAAAACAATTATCAATCAAACAGGATTATCATCGCATAAATAATTAACAAATAATGGTGTCAGATGTCACAGGTGAACTGATACAGGTAATAGCATATATAACAGTGTAGCAGCATATTTCAATTGTCGTTTCAATTGAAATCAAATTAATAAATAAAAGAACGTTAATCGTGAGTGAGTGCTCACCTTTCGAGGCTAGAGAGATTTGATGGTGGAATGAGTTTCAATTCCAAGCATGAATTTCAAAGCAAAGCTAGATTAGCACGAACTCGACGGGCAAACTGATAAATAGGAATAGACGAATTCAAGTCAAAACGGGATCGATGAAGATGACTGATATAAATGAACTTATATATACACATAAAGTATCAATATAAACTTTGAAAGACTAAATTCGCATATACTTACTGATGTATCTAAACGTATATATACAAATCCACATACATTATACTTTAAAACAATATATATATAAGAAAAGTCACTGTCTACATACTATTTACTATATCTTTGTACATGATTCAAGTCAAGCATATATATATAACTATCACTTTATACATATACTATTAAACATAAACCGAACACTGTCATAACTTTTTATAAAAAAAAAAAGTTATAATAGTTTACGGCTTACCTATAAAGCTATACAAACAGTGACAAGTCATTTCAGGAATACAAAACAATTGATATATATAAAGGCAATACTAAATCCCAACACCCAAACACCTATACAACAAATATCTATATATGTTTTATTCAAACCCAGACTCAAGTATACCTGTTTATATATATACAACAACAATCTACAAATAGCTTATCTAATATTTATGTATATAAACAATACACGAGAAACCAGTATGCAAAAATATGAATTCAAATCCAAACAACATTTTATACGTACTTTTATACTGAATCACTTATATAATATATGTTATTAACATGAAATTACCTATGTAAACGTATATACTGTTGTATACATATATTCCTACTTATATAATTAAAATATAGTCTCGCATCTTATGGCTTACACAAAAAAATACTTCATACAACTTCTTTACAATATACAGACCAAACATATATATATTACAACCTAAATGTATTATTATTATTATAAATTAAATTTTTTTTTTTTGAAACAACTAAACTGAGGCAAGTTTTCTATACTAACAGTATGGATCAATACTGCAACTTACAAACTAATGTATTTTTACTTTAAACTCAATACCCCTAATATATACACATTTTAAAATCATTGTTAATTATAAAAATCAATATTGTTTAACATATAAACGTCCCATAAACTTCAAAACACTTTAACTATAACATATAGGCTATACAGCCAACTATAATATATATTCATTAACTAAATATACATGAAATATAACAAACATATACAAATACTTAACACTGCTATAAGTTTGCAAATTCAAAATAAAATAAAACCTAAATAACATATAACACACACTGATAATATATAACATATGTAAGTTATAATACTATATATAAACATTTATATATATCTTACATATGACGACAGTGGAAGCTTGGAAAGTGGGCGATTCCAAAGGGCGAAGGGGAGGAACGGGTAGCCAACGCGCAGCAGGCGAGTAGAGATTGACGTTGGCGGCGAGGTGCAGATCCGAGTGAGGAGTCGCCGTGGAATTTGGGAAGCCGTGCTTTGATTTCGGGCATCGTCTACGTGGCAGATCTCGGCGAGGTGGGATGGCAAGTGGTTGGCGCGTGAGCTAGGCGTGAAGGCCGGAGACGGAGGGGAGTTCAGTGGATATGGTCGTGTGGAGTTCGGGTAGGTTGTTCGGCAGCTTGGAGCTGGGCAAGTGGGGCTGTGACCATGGAGTGGTGAAGGGAAGAGGGTACGTTGGTGGGTGCAGTGCGTGTGGGCTGTGGTGGTGGTGGATGGCTGCTGCTATGGGCGATAGGCGGTTGGTGGTGGAAGGCCGAGGGGGTATATGCGGTGGTGGGTGATGGAGATGAGCGGCATGAAGATTGAGATGGCTGTGTGCGTGGCAGGGTAGGAAGCGGGGAGGAAGATTGTGGCGCCTGACTGTTAGGGGTGGAGCAAAGAGCAGAGGTGGAGATGCGTGCTGCTGTGAAGTCATAAGGGAGGAATGAGTTTTAGGGTCAGATATGAAAAGCAAGCTTGTACAATTTTCTTTTCTAAGCTATGAAAACAGAGATAGCAAAGAGATGGCAGACGAATGAAAATAGAATGAAACCAAAGTAGAATATGGAGAGAATATCAAAAACCAATACGTTGAATTCCAAGAAAATAATAATTGCAATGGCTATAGGAATTCTACGGTTGATATATGAAAGGTCATATAAACCAAAAACCCGAATACGACCCCGACATAGAAATCGTAGCGCTGATTTTTGCGGCGTACCAAACCCTGAAATACAGAAGTGAATATACCACAAGGATCAGCACGACGAGACGATCGCAACGGTATAAAAATATCAGTGGTACGATCATCCGATAAAAATCGATATCGGTACCAGAATACTGCTATTTTGCAGAAAATAAGAACGACGGAGCCAAAGATGTCCGAATTTGGAAAAACGACAACTGAAATCTTGCTCAGAAGATGATTTAGAATTTTTCTATGTAAAATATTTTGGTTTTGAAAACATTTCATTTTCATTACTTTTTAACTGATTAAATTGAAGTGAATTTACGCGCGAAATAAACTTTCGTATTTTCGGACGAAAATTTACCAGTCGCTATGTTTAACTAGACGTATTTCAAATATCAAATTTTATTTCAGAATTTTATCGTTTAAAATTTTACAAAATTTTAACTAATTACGTTATTAAAACGGTTGAAATTTACGGGTCGTTACACTCTCCCCCACTCAAAACTTTTCGTCCCCGAAAAGGAACGAGGTAGGAGAATAGAAACAACCAGAAAGAAAAACAGATTTGAAATACAAATAACGATTAATTTAAACTATATAAATTCAAATTTAAATTAATTGATATTCAATAATTGATTTAATCCATTTGATTTCACTAAAATCAATATCAACTATTTCTAAATTCATTATCCTATTATTCAATTATCTTAAATTTACAATTTCTAAAACCATAATTTGAATAGTCTTTTATTATAATCATATTTTCTTCAACAATTTTAAATTCTTCTTTATTCCAAATTACTGTTAAATTTATTCTACTTAATACATCTACTCACATATATTTAACCCCTATTAATTTAAATCATAATAGTTCCGATTTGAATTAATTTACATCTATTAATTTCTTTAAAATTCAAGGTATTTTCATATGTTGATCAAATTTAAATTTATTAATTAATCTTAAAATTTATTTTTCAATTATCTTATTATTCTATTTATCTTTATTAACATTTTATAATTAAAATTTAAGTGTATAACATTTGTTATAACTACTCAAATTTTATTTATAAATTCAATTTATCTTGTATATTATCCAATTACATATTCAACTTCTGAATGATTTAGGTAAGTTGTATTAGAATGCAGTTGAACAATATACAAATAAAATTTTCCCAATTTAATTTATTCAAGTTTAAATATTTATTCCAAATTTTGGTTTTATTTATAATTTAAAATCATCCTTAAACAATTTAAGAATTTGATTTCCGATTAACTTTAAACAATTTAGAGATATATATAGTATATTTTTATCAAGTCAAATTAAATTTTAAAATAATATACCTATATATATGTAAATCAAAATATATTGAAGAAATTCAAATTAAAATATTTTTCAAACAAAACCGTAGCAAGGCTACAGAATAGTATCTCCACTTCGAAACTCGAAAATGAATGTCGATGATGCGGCCGCCATCACCGAAATTATTTTCCAGCGACAAAGAGAAGAGCATTGATTTCAACATTTTAAAAATTCTTTGAAAACGATTTCTATTCGAAAATACTTTCAATAATATATACTTTAAAATTTTAAAAACCAAAGTTCGAAATCACCGGAAACTAATAAGTTCTCAAATTTCTGAATTAAATTCATTTCAAATTCCAAATCAATTTATAAACCGTATTTATAAATTTATTTAGAACAATAAATGATAATTAAATATTATCATTTCAAACAAACAATTTAATTAACCTATTAAATTCCAGAAAATTTTACTTATATTTTCACAATATAATCAAACAAATTTATTTCATTTTCCAAATTTGAAAATAATATTGTGTCAGTTTGCTCTGTTTATGTGTTTTGGAAATCCTATCGATAGCGTTGATCAGACGAATCGATCGGAAACCCAAATCAACATCAACAACTCAAACAACACAATATATAAAACATTTTTATATAAATTTACAAATACACTTCTTTGCTCGACGATACAAGAATGAATTCAAAGCAAGGATAGAGACTCAAATTTTTGATGGACTCAAATCAAAGAGAAATCTGATTTGAATACAAGTTCGAAAGAAAAGATAAGATGATTCAATTAACAGAATCGGGTTGGATAAGCTTATTTAATTCACGGGCAATCTTAACCGGATCGTCTGTAACTTCAAGAATAAGATCGATGCTGAATTCCGAGGTAAATCAACACTCGATCTCAAGAGATGGAATTCAGGTATAGCAGGTAATAGATAGCATCGTAAACCGAGGATACAGAAATCTCCGGTAGATCGTTGTTTATTGTAAAGGAGTTTCACACCTTTAAAATCATTCGAAGATTGGCGAGACCGCCGATCTATTATAGATATCATTTGAAGTGGAGTTATGTGATGCTCCAGAATAGAAAGAAGACAAATAGTGAGGGACACGAATGAAATTTCGGAACCGAGGGGAACGTTCCAAAATTCAAAGTAAATCGAGTCAAAGGAAGAGACGGAAACTCGAATGAGAGTGATTCTGTAAATATATTTACCCTATATGTTGAGTTTTGCCTAGAGCTACCAAAGCTCTGATACCAACTGTAACGACCCGATATTTTGCACCATTCGCGTCCATTATAAGTGTATAGGTAGACACTCATGCCGGAGTTGAATTGCTCAAAATACCGCGTTGTTAATTTAAATTTAGCAAAACTGAACATATAAAATAAATAATCACAGATCACAGACACAGAGTAATAAGTGCAGTGGAAATAAAAGAGATAGTAGTTCATGAAGCTACTATATAAATATATAAGTTACATTAGAGTTAAACCAGATACAACAGAAGAGTAATATGATACATCAGATACAAAGCAGAATACATCACTGGAATCATCGAATATCTGAAAGCTGGATAGATAGCTGGATCTCCAAGCGAAGCTCCAACTCCAAAGGTGAGTCTCGAAAGCTGAACTACTCAGTCTGACCCGAGCGTAAAGCAAAACACAAAACACTCGAGTCAGGATTAACATTCTTATATTAATAAATCCAACTCAAGTGAAATAGCAATTGAAATACAAGTAACTCAAAGGATGTTTGGAATAACCATCCTTTAAGGATCCGTTAAACTATCTACTATGTAGTAGTGTACGATAAGTAGATAATGTCTATCAGTAATATAAAGATATCAAAATAGCGTTAAGTCATGGCCCATTCCACCCTTAACACATTTTTATTCCCACAAGCATATACAAGACCGTAGTTTCCCCAAAACCGGAAGTCACCAGAGGGCAATCCATATACTCAAGGTACAAATCAAATTCGTAGTGATCGCGCATAAATGGAATACAAGTATGACAAGACACATGAGGCTATACCCAAGGTAGTGATACTACCGTTCGCCTGATCCGGGCTGGTGAGAACGCAACGCCGCAGCGCCCGCAACACCGTGAGACAACACCCCCAAAATCAAGGGTGCACCAATCGACAATAAGTATAAGTAGTTCGAAGAAGTGTGTCCACTTGAGGTATCAATCCTCCATTGGCCCGGCACAGCTCCTGTTTTAGTCATTTCCAATTTGACACAAGTGTCAAGGCTATCCATTATCGTTCTCTTTCTTCAGTCAACACGTACATCATTCCAACCACTTCATTCTGGATCATCACTCCGCGTATAGTTATTAAAGTGGTTTTCGATTTAGATAGAGAGTATATCCATAACCGAATTCCGGTCTCTTTAATAACTTTCGTAATTATTTCACCGATTGGTCGTTTGTTTATTTCAAAAACCAAATCAATTTCAATTCAATTTCAATTTGTAAATCAACATTTCACTTGCCTTTCAAAAACCAATTTCCAAAATTTACGTTTCAAAACTTCCAAATTCATAATTTCCAAATCTTATAATTCAATTTCAATCTTTATTTAAACAATTCAAATATCAATTTAAATTCGTACATAAGATTCATTCCGAAATCATTTAAATCCATTTAATTTAACATTCAAATCAATTTAACTTCATTCATCGATTTTATTCAATATTCGTTAAGTAAATTTATCATTCAAATCAATTATATTCAATTTCCAATTCATTAAATCAATTTCTTATATTCAACTTCATTAAAACAAAACTTACAATTTTGAATTAAATTAAATTCGTCAAATCAATTCTTTCAATTACAAGTCTTACATTAATTCCAAAATATCACAATTTCATTTCTTGTTAAAGAGATTCAATTTCACTTCTTTACTTTCTTAAATAATTTTCCAAAACTTACTTTATCAAGAAAACTCAATTTCAATTATTTACGAAGTAAAATTCACTTATTCAAAAATTCAATTTAATTTAATCATTAAATAATTCAATCTTATTTAATTATTAAATAATTCAAAACTTAATTATTGAATAATTTCAAAGTTTAATAATTTCAAACTTAATTATTAAATCATTTCAAAGTTTAATAATTTCAAACTTAATTATAATTTCAAACTTAATTATAATTATTAAATCATTTCAAATAATTTCAAACTATATTATTAAATCATTTCAAAATTTAATTCAATCATTTCTCAAATTTAACAACATTCTTCCATCAATTTCATTGTTAACATTTTGTTTCAGATTATTAAATATTAACATTTTCCTTTCATTAAAATTCAAATTTCAACTTCATTTCAAAATCATATTTTTATTCAAATAAAATCTTCGTTTATTTTTAAATCAAATTTATTGACCAATCGGGTTTTATTTAATTTTCTATCCTAGGTCAAAGTTCAATTTGGGTATTTATCATTTCAACCCGATTCCAATTCAATTCAAAATCAAAACATAACAAAGGGAACTTGCAGTGTGATAACTGAGATGGTGTCAAAGTAAATAAACAAGCAATAACAACAATCAATATCAATCCAATGATCAATTCAAATAATCCCGAAATAACCGTATTAATTCGCATTGTTATTTGTACGAATTAATATAATTATTTCTAGAATCTACACTATCATTTCATGTAGATTAAAGATTATTACATTACGGTTTTCACTTGTCATCTATTACAATTTCATCCATCATCAAATTTAACAACATACTTCAGTGGTTCAAGGTGTAATTAAACAAATCATACGTGTCAATAAATTTAACAGTTAAAGGGGTCATATTCAACTAATCAAATTCAACATATATGTCGATTTAAATTTCAATTATCCTACGTCAAATTTACTTGCATAATATTTAACACTTTATACATTTCAATTTAACATCCAATATAAACAACAAACAATCAAAACAATTATCAATCAAACAGGATTATCATCGCATAAATAATTAACAAATAATGGTGTCAGATGTCACAGGTGAACTGATACAGGTAATAGCATATATAACAGTGTAGCAGCATATTTCAATTGTCGTTTCAATTGAAATCAAATTAATAAATAAAAGAACGTTAATCGTGAGTGAGTGCTCACCTTTCGAGGCTAGAGAGATTTGATGGTGGAATGAGTTTCAATTCCAAGCATGAATTTCAAAGCAAAGCTAGATTAGCACGAACTCGACGGGCAAACTGATAAATAGGAATAGACGAATTCAAGTCAAAACGGGATCGATGAAGATGACTGATATAAATGAACTTATATATACACATAAAGTATCAATATAAACTTTGAAAGACTAAATTCGCATATACTTACTGATGTATCTAAACGTATATATACAAATCCACATACATTATACTTTAAAACAATATATATATAAGAAAAGTCACTGTCTACATACTATTTACTATATCTTTGTACATGATTCAAGTCAAGCATATATATATAACTATCACTTTATACATATACTATTAAACATAAACCGAACACTGTCATAACTTTTTATAAAAAAAAAAGTTATAATAGTTTACGGCTTACCTATAAAGCTATACAAACAGTGACAAGTCATTTCAGGAATACAAAACAATTGATATATATAAAGGCAATACTAAATCCCAACACCCAAACACCTATACAACAAATATCTATATATGTTTTATTCAAACCCAGACTCAAGTATACCTGTTTATATATATACAACAACAATCTACAAATAGCTTATCTAATATTTATGTATATAAACATATACACGAGAAACCAGTATGCAAAAATATGAATTCAAATCCAAACAACATTTTATACGTACTTTTATACTGAATCACTTATATAATATATGTTATTAACATGAAATTACCTATGTAAACGTATATACTGTTGTATACATATATTCCTACTTATATAATTAAAATATAGTCTCGCATCTTATGGCTTACACAAAAAAATACTTCATACAACTTCTTTACAATATACAGACCAAACATATATATATTACAACCTAAATGTATTATTATTATTATAAATTAAAATTTTTTTTTTTTGAAACAACTAAACTGAGGCAAGTTTTCTATACTAACAGTATGGATCAATACTGCAACTTACAAACTAATGTATTTTTACTTTAAACTCAATACCCCTAATATATACACACTTTAAAATCATTGTTAATTATAAAAATCAATATTGTTTAACATATAAACGTCCCATAAACTTCAAAACACTTTAACTATAACATATAGGCTATACAGCCAACTATAATATATATTCATTAACTAAATATACATGAAATATAACAAACATATACAAATACTTAACACTGCTATAAGTTTGCAAATTCAAAATAAAATAAAACCTAAATAACATATAACACACACTGATAATATATAACATATGTAAGTTATAATACTATATATAAACATTTATATATATCTTACATATGACGACAGTGGAAGCTTGGAAAGTGGGCGATTCCAAAGGGCGAAGGGGAGGAACGGGTAGCCAACGCGCAGCAGGCGAGTAGAGATTGACGTTGGCGGCGAGGTGCAGATCCGAGTGAGGAGTCGCCGTGGAATTTGGGAAGCCGTGCTTTGATTTCGGGCTTCGTCTACGTGGCAGATCTCGGCGAGGTGGGATGGCAAGTGGTTGGCGCGTGAGCTAGGCGTGAAGGCCGGAGACGGAGGGGAGTTCAGTGGATATGGTCGTGTGGAGTTCGGGTAGGTTGTTCGGCAGCTTGGAGCTGGGCAAGTGGGGCTGTGACCATGAAGTGGTGAAGGGAAGAGGGTACGTTGGTGGGTGCAGTGCGTGTGGGCTGTGGTGGTGGTGGATGGCTGCTGCTATGGGCGATAGGCGGTTGGTGGTGGAAGGCCGAGGGGGTATATGCGGTGGTGGGTGATGGAGATGAGCGGCATGAAGATTGAGATGGCTGTGTGCGTGGCAGGGTAGGAAGCGGGGAGGAAGATTGTGGCGCCTGACTGTTAGGGGTGGAGCAAAGAGCAGAGGTGGAGATGCGTGCTGCTGTGAAGTCATAAGGGAGGAATGAGTTTTAGGGTCAGATATGAAAAGCAAGCTTGTACAATTTTCTTTTCTAAGCTATGAAAACAGAGATAGCAAAGAGATGGCAGACGAATGAAAATAGAATGAAACCAAAGTAGAATATGGAGAGAATATCAAAAACCAATACGTTGAATTCCAAGAAAATAATAATTGCAATGGCTATAGGAATTCTACGGTTGATATATGAAAGGTCATATAAACCAAAAACCCGAATACGACCCCGACATAGAAATCGTAGCGCTGATTTTTGCGGCGTACCAAACCCTGAAATACAGAAGTGAATATACAACAAGGATCAGCACGACGAGACGATCGCAACGGTATAAAAATATCAGTGGTACGATCATCCGATAAAAATCGATATCGGTACCAGAATACTGCTATTTTGCAGAAAATAAGAACGACGGAGCCAAAGATGTCCGAATTTGGAAAAACGACAACTGAAATCTTGCTCAGAAGATGATTTAGAATTTTTCTATGTAAAATATTTTGGTTTTGAAAACATTTCATTTTCATTACTTTTTAACTGATTAAATTGAAGTGAATTTACGCGCGAAATAAACTTTCGTATTTTCGGACGAAAATTTACCAGTCGCTATGTTTAACTAGACGTATTTCAAATATCAAATTTTATTTCAGAATTTTATCGTTTAAAATTTTAACTAATTACGTTATTAAAACGGTTGAAATTTACGGGTCGTTACAGGAAGTGTATTCGAGATCCAGAGACTACTATTACACCGACTGTTTTAAATGATCTAGTAATAGAACCAGATATGACTATATTTAAAAACAACCAGTTCGTATACTTGCAAGAGATGAGAAGAGACTAAAGGACAAGACAGTCAAATTAGTCAAAGTCCAATGGAGTGACGATGAGAGAGACTGTACTTAGGAAACCGAGAGCAGGATTAGAGGCATTCATCCTGACTTGTTTTATGTATGTTTTACCTTTATGTTTAATTGTTGTGAGTACCTTATCGTAATTTCGAAGAGATGAAATTCTTTAAGAAGGGGAGTCTGTAATGACCCTAATTTTGACTAACATTATTTAGGACATTCAATTCGACAAATTAAATGAAATATGTAGATGCTTAAGGGATTGAGATTTGTTAATTAATAAGGGATCGTGCCTTAATGAATGTGTAAGCAAAAGAGAATAAAAAATAAGTAAGTAGAAGGAATATGGCAAGGGCAAAATAGGAATAGCCTATGTTCTTATACCCTAAATCCTTCTTTCCTCCATTCCTTATTCATTTTAACATTCCCTAACAAAACTAAAACCCCTAAGAGTTCGACCGGCCACCATTTAGAAGAATCAAAAGAACATAAGTTAGGAAACAAGTAGAAAGCTTGAAGAAATTAATCAAAGGGCACATCTCAACCTTCTTAACACCATGCCAAGGTGAATAATTTGATTTTCACTTTTGATAATGATTTCGGTTTCAGGGTTTGACTCGAATTAATTTTGCAAATAATATGCCATGTTATGTTTGTTTAAATGGATATATATGCTTGTTTATGATTTATAGTGTTTTAAATAGATTATATGATAAGTTTAGATTGGAAAACATATTACATGACATCCAAATGATTTGTATTTTTGATATATGATTGAAAATATTATTTTAGAAGTGGGTTTCAAGTTTCATAGTTTTCTAAGTTATTGTGGATTTATTATGAATTTTTTATGAAAGAAAATAGTTAATATTGGTTTTAAATTATTTAAAATAATTATATGTTAATTTTGGATATGAGATTTATACATGTTATAAAACATGTTAAAGGTGAATTATGGTGAATTTTGGAGAATTTTCCTAAGCATTTTACTATGGTTATAAAATTATTTAAGTTAAGGGACTTAAATGTTTTATATGTTTATCAAGGAGAAGGGCTTGTTTGTTAAAATGTTTTTAATTGATAAATTTAAATTCAGCAGCCTTTTGGAAAAGGATTTTGATAAAGAAATGGCAACCAATCATACAATCATATTTTGACAAATTGGGCAAGTTAGGTAAAAAGAAATTACTTTGAAAGGAAATAAACTAGTTTTGTTTCGAATTACAACTTTGCCACTTCCTTAGCTTCATCAACATACCTAGAAGGCCTTTCGAACCTAATCGAAACCAAAGCACATGATATCAAGAAATTGGTATGGAGTGCATTGGAGAAAAGCGGAAGGGATGATGTTGTCAAAAGCAATGCTTTCGAAGTGGTTGCTTTTAACTTATCTTTATTTTTGAAAGGAAGCTTTTGAATTAGTTGCGGCTTGCCTTTGTTTTAGAAAAACACTTTCGAAAGAATTGCCACCTTTTATTTCAAAAGACGCTTTCGAAAGGATAGCCGCTTTTTGAGCCTATTCGAAACCCATGCTGCCGCATTCATACCTTTCGAACTAGTTAAGGCTGGTTTTCCTTATAGCCTTAAAACAACGTACTCGAAGGGTGCTTTCGCCTTTTTTACTTAGAAGCCGCCTTCTCAAAGCTTTCGAAAGGGTTGTTAGCTGTTTTTAAATGGTTTCGGAGGCAATGGTTGTGAAAGGAAAGGTTTTGAAACTATCCTCTTTCTTTTACTTGGGATTAAAGCTTTCGAAAGTAATTGCTTTCACCTTAATTCTTTATGACCTTTTAGTTATATTAAAGGCTTAACCCAATGGTTTCGAAAAGAATAGTTTTAAATGGTTTTGAAGTAGTATTTCTACAAACCATTACCTGAAGCCAATTCTTTTGAAAGATATGTTATAAGCGTTTTGAAGAGGAAGCCCCCAATTTTTTCGAAAGGTATATTTTAGTGTACCGAAAGGTTTGTTTTAAGTGTTTTGAAAGGAAGATCTCCAAAGCTTTCAAAAGAAAAGTTTAATTGTTTTGAAAGAGGCTGTCTAACGTGTAAATAATGATTTCGAAAGGTCTATTTTCAATACATTCGAAAGGTATGTTTTGCCCTTTCAGCCTAATGTTTTCAAGGTTGAAGTAGTAACTTATTTGAAAGGGGTACATTCAATAAATTCAAAAAGGATTGTTTAAGATTTTGAAAAAGGGTTTCGAAAGTATTAGTTTGGCTTCAAGGCCTAAAGTTTTCTAAGTTAGAAAGGTGTATTAACTTATTTTTTTGGATAGAAAACCCCCTTGATTCAGATTTCATCAACATTGTTTTGTGTAAAGCATATAATATGGCATATGCATTTTGAGTAAAGCAAAGAGCATATTTTCCTTGTTTAGGTATGATTTTAAAAGGGTTAAATCATTTTGGAAGAAATTTTTTCAAGGAAAATTGGATGGGGTAGTTAACCCTAAGTATATGACGCAGATATTAGAAGATCAAATGAGATTGGTGAACGATCACGCCTTATACTTTTGGTAGTAGCCCCTAGCTAATATAAGTCCAAAATTCCAGTAGGGCTTTGTCACATGTAAGAATAAAATGATGTTACACACAGAAAGAAATACACAGAGTAGAGGTAGGTTATCGGTGAGCCTACAAAACCATTAGGTTCAGTTGACCCTTGGAAAAGTAAGTTAAGGACAGATCGTCGAGTATTGTGTCTAACAGAAGTTGGATTATTGATTATGTCTGGTATGCCTGAGTCAGTCAGTGGTTAATAGTCAGCCTAATAAAACTATATTTCTCGTACAAACAGTCCATTGATTACCTAATTTGTATGCATATATGTTATTGCTATTATGATTATAATCAACTGGATTGTAGGTTTTTTATTTGCAAAAGATATGCTTTTAAAAGGATATTAGTGAGGGGAAACCCGTTCTGCTAAGCAGCATGGTCTCACTGAATATCAATAAATCGAGATGTAATAGCATTATTCACACTAGGCTTTATGTCCGACTCGAATTTTATGTTTCCCCTTATACTCTCGGGTGCTCAAAATTAAATTTGAGTAGACTGAGAGTTAAGGACTTTTCAGGTTTAGTAGATTGGACGAATAAGCTTCCAAAGACATGTAGGAGGCAAAGCTAGTTATATAGGGGCTATTCAGTATTATTTCCGCTGTGATGTATTTAAGACTGATATGTCTATTTAGTACTTTGATTATCTAAAGGGGCATATTCATATGTCGCTCTTAGCATAATTTGTAATCATTGTATTTGATCAAAAGTTAGGAATCGTTTTAGGATTATGTAACTGAATATGAAATATGGATTTGAAATGTAATCAGAAAAGTTGATTTTGACATCTGTGTTGATTTTATTTCATATTCATGTGCTTCTGATATTATGGATACCATTAACATAACCGTATTTTATCATCGAAAATTAATACTATAAATGATTGCAACATCTGTAGCGCTTAGCTTTGGGCCTCAAGATAGGGGATGTTAAAACTTGGTATCAGAGCATAGGTTTATGAAAACTTATAAGAAATTTTAAACTTAAAATGATTTTGAAAACATAATCCTAAGGAATTAGAGAAAAGACTGGGGTATGGGATAACGCTATAGTAACGTACTTATATACGCTTTATCTCTATTCTCCATCTTTCTTAGGCTATTCTTCTATATCTTACAAAGACTCAAATGCATATTTTAAGGAAGTAAGATATGGATGCTAGGAATGAAAGAGTTAACCTTAGTGGAGGAAGATCCACCACTAATGGATATGCCAGACCAAACACTAGAAGGAATCCAAGACGGGCACAAACTGCTAATGTGGGTGCTGGAGCGCCGCAAGTTGATATGAGAGTTATGTATCGGTTCTTCATCAACATGATGCAAGATGGAGCTGCTATGGGATTTGTTGGAGGAAATGTAGGAGAAGGAAATCAAGGAGCTCCGATGGTCAATAATTATGCGGTACTAAGTAGAGACTATGCTAGGCTTGAAGAAAAGCCATTTATTAGGACTGCAGATGCAATTGAATTAGAGAATTGGTTGCTTCATTATGAAAGAATTTTTGCTGACTTAGGGCTTAATGATGAGCAGAATAGGAGACTCACTTCTAGGTAGTTGCAAGGAGCAGCACTGTACTAGTGGAACTATGTTACTATGGGAGCTAATGAAGTGACCATGACTTGGGCATAATTCAAAAGGAGGTTTGAGGAAAGATTCATGTCGGAGATTGCCAAGTCGACTCTACTCAAGAAGTTTGCTAAGTTGGTACATGGAGACATGACAGTGCTAGAGTATGCTACCAGATTTGAGGAGCTATCGAGATATGGTTATGCTACGGTGGATACCATTATAAAAAGGACTGAGAAGTTCATTCGCGGTCTAAAACCTAAGCTTGCTAAAGCAATTTTACCTCATATTAGGGATTCGGGCGATGTAGTTGTTGCGATGGCTTTGAAGCTGGAGGAGGAGATGCTTGCTTTTCTTGATAGTAACAAAGCAGGGGAAGCTCAAGGAGGGCAAAAGTAGAAGAAAAAGTTTTTCCATAAGAAAGGTGCTCAAAAAAGAGGAGCAGCAAAGAAAAGGAAGGCCGATATAGTTTGCTATAAGTGCGACAAGAAGGGACACTGTGCTCATGAGTGCTAGATAGGCAAAGGGAAGAAAGCTGTTAACAAGAAAGGAGTAAAATGCTTCAACTGCGATCAAATTGGACACTATAAGAACTAGTGCAAAGAACCAGCGAAGGATGGAAAAGGCAAGATGTTTGCTTTGGAACCAGCTACCTCAAGATCAACAGCTGAGGAGAAAGGAAAAGCCGTGTTGGGATGTACACTCCTGATTCCTGGTGTAACAATTAGAGTTCTATTTGATTTTGGTGCATCACATTCTTTTATATCTCGTTGTTTGGTAGATAAGTTTAACCTAGAACCATTATACCTAGCTACTTCCTTAAGGGTTTCAAATCCGATAGGAGGATATGCGACTCTTGGGATGAGATATGACCACTAGGAGTTTGAATTTTCAGGTCATGTATTTGCTTGTAGTTTGCATATATTTGATTTCATAGGGTTCGGAATTATTTTGGGTATGGATTGGTTAAGTAATTATGATGCTAGGATATTTTTCCATGATAGGAAAATATCACTTAAACACCCTAGTTGTAGTGATCGGATTATGTACTCCATAGAAAACCCTAGTTTTAAGGTTAATGTTTTGTTGGGTGTTATGGAGGAGGAATACGACTTAAACCTAGTTTTCGTCATTAGAGAATTCACAGATGTCTTTGAGGCCATGATAGGACTACCGCCAAAATGAGCCATTGATTTTCAGATAGATTTAGCACCAGGAGCTAAAACGGTGAGTAGACCGCCAAGTAGAATGACACCTACCGAGATGAAGGAGTTAAAGGAGCGGTTGGTGGATTTATGAGGTAAGAGTTTTATCAGGCCAAGCAATTCATCTTAGGGAGCAGCCGCAATGTTTAAAAAGAAATCGGACGAATCTTTAAAGTTGTGTATCGATTATTGTAAGCTGAATGTTAAGACGATAAAGAACTAATATCTGTTACCTAGAATTGATGATCTGTTCGATCAGTTGAGTGGAGCCAAAGTATTTTTCCAATTGGATTTGGCAATAGGGTTCCATCAGCTTACAGTAGCAGAGGATAGTACTCCTTTAACGTCATTTAGGACAAGATATGGATCGTACGAATGGTTAGTAATGCCATTCGTATCTTCATATATCACTCTTAGCATAATTTTTAATAATTATATTTGATCAAAGTCTGGGAATCGTTTTAGGATTATGGAACTGAATATGGAATATGGATTTGAAATGTAATCAAAAAAGTTGATTTTGAAATCTTTGTTGATTTTATTTCATATTATTATGCTTTTGATATTATGGATACCACTAACATTACCATATTTGTCACCAGAAGTTAATACTATAGATGACTGCAGCATCTGTAGCCTTAGTTTTGGGCTTTAAGATAGAGGATGTTTCAACTTTCATAGCCTTGCTATAGTGACTTTAGCCTTCGTAGCTATGCTACAGTAACATCTGCCTTCGTCACTATTGCTTTTGCAAGCTCTGTTTTCAGAATTTATAACATGTATAACTTTTAAACCGTAAGTCCATTTTTCTATTATAATCACTCTACGAAAAGGGAAACCATCATTTGGAAGCAATTGAATGGGTTAAAGATGCTATTTCTACATCTTTAAAAAGTTATAGCCCAAACAAAGTTTTTTGTATTGTCTTGTCACTTTATTTTCGATGGATGCGGAGGGGTCATTCTGCCATAATTGAATACATGCGGAAGCCTCCTTCCACAATGATTCCAACCAATACGGAAGAGTTATTCTGCCTTATTCTTTTGATAGGGGCGGAGGAGTCCTTTTGCCTTAGTTTTAATAGGTGCGGCAGGGTCCTACCGCATCACTTTGCCTTTATAATTGAAGATAAAGGTGGATAGCCTTATTTGATGATGCCACCATGGTTGTGGCATCTCACTTGTTTTTAATAGATAAACAAAGGAGTAGATATCCTTAGAATTTATAAAAGTTGCTTTCGGACCTTAGAGACACTAAGGCATATTTTAATAAAGTCGATACCATAATTGGGGATACTAATAATTGTAAAACTTTGCCATTTACATTAGGAGACACCAATGCATGTCTTATAAAGGATTTAAGTATGCTTTGGTTATCATATTCACTTCATTTATAGCCAATAAATACATTTTGGGATAGTAAGGGAAGGATAGCCAACTAGGTTGACCCAGTAGTGGGTATACATTTATTTAACTCCCGTGTGAGTAGAATTGCATCCAAGAGGTCAGGTAGACTAGAATATAGGATGCCTAAAACTTGTTAAAAGATTATTGATTTAAACAGGTTCTTAGTTAGCCCATGAATTCTATGCCTGGAGAAATGTTTTTAGCAGGGGCCAATAGGTTCTTAGTGATCCCATCAAAACTATGTCCGTAATAGGTTATTGATAGAGATCAATAGGTTCATAATCAGCCCAAGGAAACTATGACCTGAGAGATGTTAATGGAGAATCCAATAGGTTCATAGTGAGCCCATGAAAACTATGATTGGATGATGTTATTAGTAGAAATCAATAGGTTCTTAGTAATCCAATGATAGCTATGAAACTGAACAAATAGTCCATAAACTTGGAACAAGTTATTAGTCAGCTCATGAACACTAATAGGTTAATAGTGACTCTAGAAACTATAACTTGAGACAGATAGTTGGATGAATGGGGATGGGAAATTCAGGATATATTGTATAATTGCATATCATCATATTATGTTATGTTTTAACCATTGTGGATGTAGGTGCATAATATATGGTTAATTAGTTTTTGGTTAAGGTACCAGCGAGGGGAAAACCCATTCCGCATAGCGATGTGGTCTCACTAGGTATCTATTTGGTTCGAGATGGTATATTATTATTCACACCAGGCTTTTTATCTGACTCGAAGTTTATGTTTTCCCCTTAAACTCTTGGGTGCTCAAAATTAATTTAAGTAGGCCGAGGGTAAGGGTTTTTCAGGTTATTAATTGACGAATAAGCTTCCGAAGACGTGCAAGAGGATAGCTAGCTATTTAGGAGATTCTATCTATTGTCTACTGTGTTATTTGGATGTAACAGAAAATTTGTTTAATTACCTGGTATTAGACTTTGATCAACCAAGTGGGCATCTTCATAGGTCGCTCTTGGAGTATTTTGTAATAATTAAATTTCTCTGAACGTGGGTTGCGTATAAGATTATGTAATGAATATGAAGCATCTTTTGTGAAATGAAATGTGAAGTTTGAATTTGAATCATGTTCAAAAATTTTCATATTCATGTACTTTTGTATTATCAATATATCTAACAATACCGCATTTGGTCACCGGAAAGTAATAACCATAGATGACTGCGGCATTAGTAGCGGCAAGTATCGGGACTGCAAATTGGGGATGTTATAAGTTGGTATCAGAGCATAGGTTTATGTAAATTTAAAAGAAATTTGAACCTAAAATATTTTCAAAACATAACCCAATGAATCAGAGAATGAGACGTGGATTTGGGTTAACACTATAGTAACGTACTTGTATTTGCTATATATATATATATAAGTACGTATTCCCCTCTCTCTTAGACCGTTCTTCTTTATTCTACTAAGGCTCGTATGCAAATATCGAGAGCAAGGTATGGAAGCAAGAAATAGAAGAGTGAGTCTAGGTAGAGGAAGCGCCATAACTAACGAAAATGCTCGAACCACTACTAGGAGAAACTTGGGTCGACGGGAAAATGCTAACCAAAACTCAAATGCCAACATAGGTGCTGGAACCCCGCTAGTAGATATGGGGAAGGTGTACCAGCTATTTCTGAATATGATGCATGCTGGAGTTGTAGCTGGTTTAGTTGGAGGAAATGCTTCAACATTTGGAAGTGACGAACCTATAGGGACTCAAGGTTATCAAAGCAAGAAATTAAAGTTCTTCAAGAAGAAGGGTGCTCATAAAGAAGGAGTAGCAAATAAAGGGAAAGCAAATATAGTTTGCTACAAGCGTGACAAGAAGGGGCACTATGCTAATGAGTGTCATTCGAGTGATGGAAAGGTGGTTGTAGGGAAGCAGAATGTGAAATTCCATAATTGCGACCAGATTGAGCATTACAAGAACAAGCGTTCAGAAGCTGCCAAGGCAGGAAAGGGAAAGGGCTTTTCTTTGGAGCCATCATCCTCTAAACCAACTGCTGCTGAGAAGGGAAAGTCTACGATGGAAGGCACGCTTTGATTCATAGCATATCAATTAGGGTACTATTTGATACCAGTGCATCACATTCATTTATATCTCAATATTTGATAGATAGGTTATGCTTAGAATCATCATACCTTGTTATTTCCTTAAGAATTGCAAATCCAACAGTAGGGTACGCAACTTTAGGGGTGAGATGTGACCAATTAGAACTTGATTTGTTAGGTCATAAGTTTGCATGCAGTTTGTATGTTTTTTATTTCATAGGCTTGGGATCAGTTTGGGTACAATCGGTTAGATAGATATGATGCTAGAATATTATGCCAAGACAAGAAAATATCGCTAAGACAGCTTGATAGTCATAACTGAATTATATACTCAGTGGAGAATTCAGATTTGAGTGCTTGTGCTTGTTTGGTGTTATGGAAGTAGAAGTAGAGTTGAATCGGGTTTTGGTAGCAAAAGAGTTTGCAGATGCTTTTGAGCCAGTTACAGGACTACCATCGAAGCGAGCTATTGAGTTTCAAATAGACATTGTACCAGGATTGGAGCCCATAAGTAGACCGCCTAAAAGAATGACACCTACCAAGATGAAGGAGTAAAAGGTGCAGCTAGTGGACTTGGAAGGGAAGAGCTTTATTAGGCCAAGCAGTTCTCCTTGGGGTAGTTGTGGTATTCGTGAAGAAGCCAGATGGATCTCTAAGGTTGTGTATTGATTACCGCAAGTTGAAAGAAAGGACGATCAAGAATAAGTATCCTTTGTCGAGAATCGACGATTGTTCGATTAGTTGAATGGAGCCAGAGTGTTCTCCCTGTTGGATTTAGCAATAGGATTTCATTAAAGAAGAATGGCGAGGGATAGTATTCCGTTAATGGTGTTCAGGACTAGATACGGGTCATATGAGTGGTTGATGATGCCATTCGGGTTAACGAATGCGCCAGCTTTCTTTGTGGATTTTATGAACTGGTTTATCTGAGAGCACTTAGATAGGTTCGTATTGGTATTCATAGATGACATCTTAATATACTCTAAAGGTGAAAGGGGGCATGGAGTTCACCTTGGAGTAGTGCTTGAGACGTTCAGGCGGCATCAACTGAAAGTGAAGTTTTCAAAGTGTCATTTCTGGAAGAAATAAATTAAGTCTCTTGGTCACGTGGTTTCAGAAAAGGATTTGTTAGTTGATCCAAATGAGATCTAAGCTATTAATAACTAGAAGATATCAGAGACGGTGATTGAGATCAGAAGTTTCCTTAGGCTTGCTAGTTACTACCCGAGGTATATTAAGGATTTCTCGTGGATAGCAACGCCTTTGACTAGGCTGACCAGGAAGGATGTTAAGTTTACTTGGTCTAACAAGTGTGAGGAAACATTCCTTGAGTTAAAGCACTTATTGAACAATGTGCCCATATTAGTAGTTCCAGATGGGAATCAAGGATTAGTGGTGTATACAGATGCATATGGAACCAGATTAGGTGTTGTATTGATGCAGAAAGGTAAAGTTATTGCCTACGCTTCATGACAGCTTAGACCGCATGATGTAAAATATCCTACTCATGATCTAGAGTCGGCAGCGGTGATTTCGCGCTGAAAGTGTGGAGACATTATCTCTTAGGGGAGAGATTTGAATTATATACGTATCATAAGTCCTTAAGGTACTTATTCTCTCAAAAGGAGTTGAATATGAGACAATAGAGGTGATTGGAGTTTTTAGCAGCTTATGATTTTGGTATAGAGTATACACCTGGAAAAGGGAATAAAGTAGTGAATTCTCTTTGCAAAAAACATCAGAATTTGGTGTTAGCTATGTTAGCAGAACAGAAGGATCTAGAGATTTTGACTACTTGTCGCATGCATTTAAGATCGACTGCTAGTTCTAGTCAAATTATTGCCATGTTATCCTACTTGGAAGTCCGACCAGTTCTGATCGAAAGGATTGCTTCTAAGCAGAAATATGAT
The DNA here is from genome assembly GCA_030737815.1 of Allium fistulosum. Classification (NCBI taxonomy): domain Eukaryota; kingdom Viridiplantae; phylum Streptophyta; class Magnoliopsida; order Asparagales; family Amaryllidaceae; genus Allium; species Allium fistulosum. The sequence continues at coordinate 711,501,498 of CM060904.1, read as the reverse complement.
CCATGGTTGGCCGAGAAGATTAGAAGGCATGAGGTTGGAACTAAGATTGATGATCTAAAGGATTTTAGTCTTGAGCAGAGGGGATGGTTGAGAAAGAAGGGACGGTTGTGCGTTTCGAATGTTGGGCACCTAAGGAGAGAAGTTCTTAGGAAATGTCATCAATCGAAATTTACAATTCACCTTGGAGGGACCAAGATGTATCAACATATGAAGAGAAGTTTCTTCTGGGAAGGCATCAAAAGTGATGTTGGCTTATAGGTAAACCAACATTCAAACTGTCAGCAAGTAAAAGATGAACATTATAAGCTGATTGGTTTGCTTCAGGCTTTAGAGGTACCATTATGGAAATGGGATTCGATTTCCATGGATTTTATAGATGGGCTGCCAAGATTAAATCAAGGAACTGAAAGTATATGGTTTTTAGTGGACAGGTTACCAAGAGTGCTTATTTCATTCCAGTTAAGTCAACCATGATGAGACCTATTCTAGCTATGTTGTTTAGGAAGAACATAGTTAGACTGCATGGAATTCCTTGTAAGTATAGTCAGTGACAGAGATATTTTGTTCACTAGCAAGTTTTGGAAGAGTCTACAGGATATGTTAGGTACCAAGCTCATGATGAGTACCGTTTATCACTCTCAGACAGATGGGCAGACAAAGAGAGTCAACAAGGTACTCGAGGATTTGTTGAGAGCTTTTATGCTAGATTTTGGTGGATCATGGGAAGATTACCTACACTTAGTCGAGTTTTCCTATAACAACAGCTATCAAACTAGTATAGGAATGACACCTTTCGAAGCTTGGTATGGAAGCCCATGTAAGTCACCAGTATGTTGGTTGGAAACAAAAAACAGATTAGTCTTAAGACCAGATCTGGTGGGAGAGGCAACAAAGAAGATTGAGTTGGTCCAAGGTAGGATGAAGGAAGCTAAGTCTAGACAGAAGAGTTACACGGATAAGAGCCGTAAGGATCTAGAGTTCTCAGTTGGAGATAGGGTTTCATTAAAGTATAAACAGTGAAGGGTTTGGTACGATTTGGAATTCAGAGAAACTGGAACTAAGATATGTTGGACCGTTCCCAGCTATAGAGAAGATTGGAAAGCTCGCATATAGAGTAGAGTTACCGAGCAGTTTGGAAAGTGTCCATAATGTGTTTCATGTGTCACACCTTCGTAAGTATGTACATGATCCAGAGACTACTATCCCTCCAACTGCATTGGAAGAGTTAATAATAGAATCTGACTTTTGTTAGGCAACCAGTTTGGGTTGTAGTGAGAGATGAGAAGAGGTTAAGAAACAGGACAGTCAAATTGGTAAAAGTTTAGTGGAGCGACAACGAGAAGGACTATATTTGGAAAACAAAAGACATGATTATGGATAATTATCTTGGCTGTTATGAGGGTATGTTCTATATTTTTTTATATAGATTTTTTATTATTAGGATATACTAGCTTTGTTTACATGATTGATATGCTTGTCTGTAGTCCTTACTGAATTTTGAGGACGAAATTCTTTAGGGGAAAGCCTGTAACACCCCTAATTTTTATTTAACATTATCTAGGAGATTTAATTAGATTAATTAAACAGAATAATGTGTGGCATGGAAAAGAGATGAGATTTGATAATTAATTGGGTTAGGCCTTAACCAATCAACATATAAGATTGTTTTAACTAAAACATAAGTAGGAGGATATATGAGAGGGGCAAAATTGGAATAAGCTTCATTTTCTAAACATAAACCCTTCTACCCTCATTTTCTCATTTATTTTTACATCCATACAAAACATAAACAAAGTAGAGGCCATTGCTAAAGCTTTTAAAGGAAGAAGAGTTAGAGAATCAAGCTAAAGCTAAGGGGAATCAAATCAACAAATCACATCTCAACTCTTTTTCTCAAATCAAGGTGAATAATAGTATCCATCTCATTATTATGTATTAAATTTTGGATTTTTGGTGTATTACGAATTTTTTAATGATGATATGGTTGATTTTACCATTGTTTGCATGATTGGTGATTTATTGAAATTTTATGAGATTATTATGATAGGTTTTAAGGAAAAACCTTAGTGAATGACCTCCAAATGACTTAATTTTTGGATATGTTGTGTAATACATAATTTTGGTGATGATTTTTTAATTTCATAATTTTTGGAATTAATAGTAATATTTTATTAACTTTGTAAGGTGAAAAGGGCATTTATTTCAGGTTTTAATTATTAAAAATGATTAAATAATTAATTTTGCCCCGAAACTTTTATACGGTAAAGAAAATGTTATTTTAGATTTTTGTGAATGTTTGGGATTTTTTTCAAGTGTTTTGGATTTATTATGAATTTTCTAAGCTAGAAAGGCTTAATAATTATATCAAAATATTAATATAATTTCATGGTTTGGAAATTATAAAATCTGATCCATAGCAGTTTTTTTGCAAAGAAATTGGTAAAGTATATCTCTGACCAATAGGAATTTGATAAAGAATAAGAGTTGGTGAAAATAATATTCTTTAATTAGTAAAATAACAGTTTTTGCATTAATTACGAGTATTCCACTGTGCCCTTTGTCTCCATTTACCTTCGTATTGCTACAGTACCAATGCTTTCGTAGCCATGCTACAGTGCCAATGCTTTCATAGCCATGTTACAGTAAATTTAGCCTTCGTTGCTATGTTACTGTAACATCTTCCTTCGACGCTATTACTTATGCCAGCTTTGTTTTCAGAATTTAAAACATGTATAACTTTTTAAGCTAAATCCATTCTTCTATTATGATCACTCTATAGAAAGGAAAACCATCATTCAGAAGCGATGGAATAGGTTAGAGATCCTAATTCTACATCTATAAAAAGTTATATCCCAAACAAAGTTTTTTTATTGTCTCGTCACTTTATTTTCGATGGATGTGGAGGGGTCATTCCGCAATAGTTGAATACATGCGGAAGCCTACTTCCATAATGATTCCAACTAAGACAAAAGGCTTATTCCGGCTTATTCTTTTTATAGGGGCGGAAGAGTCCTTTCACCTTAGTTTTAATAGGTGCGGCAGGGTCCTGCCGCATCGTTTTTCCTTCATAATTGAAGATAAAGGTGTAGCCTTATTTGATGGTGCCACCATGGTTGTGGCATCTCACTTGTTTTTAATAGGCAAACAAAGGGCTGGATAGCTCTAGAAGTTATAAAAGTTTTTTCTAACTTAGGGACACTAAGGCATATTTTAATAAAGTCGATACCATAATTGGGGATATTAATAATTATAAAACTTTGCCATTTACATTAAGGGACACCAATGTATGTCTTATAAAGGAATTATGTATGCTTGGGCAATCATATTCAATTCATTTATAACCAATAACTGCATTTTGGGATGCTAAGGGAAGGATAACTAGCTAGGTTGACCCAACAGTGAATATACATTTATTTAACCTCTATGTTAGTTGAATTGCATCCTGGAGGTCAGGTAGACCAGAATATAGGATGCCCAAATCTGGTTAAAAGATTATTGATTTAAAAGGGTTCTTAGTTAGCCCATATAAACTATGCCTTGAGAAATGTTATTAGCAGGTGCCAATAGGTTCTTGGTGATCCCATGAAAACTATGTCTGAAATAGGTTATTGATAGAGATCAATAGGTTCATAGTCAGCCATGAAAACTATGACCTAAGAGATGTTATTTGAAAATCCAATAGGTTCATATTCGGCCCATTAAAACTATGATCGGATGATGTTATTGGTTGACACCAATAGATTATTAGCAATCCCATGAAAACTATAAAATCAGACAGATATTTTGTAAGCTTGGAACTGGTTATTAGTTAGCCCATGAAAACTAGTTGGTTAATAGTGACTCTAGAAACTATAACTTGAGATAGATAGTCAGATGAATAGGGATGGAAAATCCAAGATATATTGTATAATTGCATATCATCATATTATGTTATATTTTAACCATTGTGGATGCATGTGCACAGTATATAGTTAATTAGTTTTTGGTTAAGGTACCAGCGAGGGGAAAATCCGTTCCGCTCAGCAGCGTGGCCTTACTAGACATCTATTTGGTTCGATATGGTATATTATTATTCACACCAGACTATTTATTTGACTCGAAGTTTATGTTTTTTCCCTTAAACTCTTCGGTGCTCAAAATTAATTTGAGCAGGCTAAGGGTAAGGGTTTTTTAGGTTATTAGTTGACGAATAAGCTTTTGGAGACGTGCAGGAGGCAAGCTAGAAATTTAGGAGATTCTATCTATTGTCGGCTGTGTTATTTGGATGTAAGGGCAAATTTGTTTAATTGCCTAGTATTAGACTCTGATCAACCAAGGGGCATCTTCATAAGTCACTCTTGGAGTATTTTGTAATAATTATAATTTCTCTGGACGTGGGTTATGTATGATATTATGTAATGAATATGATGTGTTTTTTGTGAAATGAAATGTGAAGTTTGAATTTAAATTGTATTCAAAAAATTTCATATTCATGTGCTTCTGTGTTATCAATATATCTAACATTACCGCATTTGTTCACCGGAAATTAATAACTACGGATGATTGTAGCATCAGTAGTGATTAGTTTCGGGACTCCAAATGAGGGATGTTACAATGAGTCTCAACCTGAACAATCTAGGGATGATTAACCGCTTACTCTGAAGAAGAGGTTAATTGTGAAAATCTCCAAGGTGTAGACTTCTACCCAACCCCCATTAGTCACAGATGCAAAGAAAACTCCATCTCTTCCTTGGCCAGGCACATTTGCTGGCTTAAGGCCAATCCCTAAAAAGTTCAGCTCTTTTGATGTCGGTCATATTAGTATTGAGGGCATCGATTCCCCCATTCGCATTGATAAGGACTTCATCCCTACCAATATGGAAGAGGTTACTCCCATGAGTAAAGCTCTAGCTCATGGTTCCTTAGGTAGACACTAGGACACGCAAGTGCACTTCATGGCACTACATTGCACTTGTCGTGTGTCCTTATTCATTGAATCTAACTCATTCTCGTCTTTCTTGTAGGATCTATGGAGAAGAGGAAATACATATATCAATCTCTAGAGGAGAAAGCATCCCAAGCACAAAGGCCTTGGTCGAATTCATACCATCAGGGAAGTATGCGGGATTCTCGATCAGGTTATCAATCTATCTATGATAGGGACAATCGAGATAGGAGTAGCTATGATTGAGACCGCTCCTCACGTGACCACTTCTAAGAATCACTCCAGGTCTGGGTCACCTCCTCTTGGAGGCCTTGACAGGGCTTCTAATCATCACGATGACATTCCGTCAGGCGGTACTTCTCATGTTCCACCTCCAGTTTCTATCCCTATACAACCTCCATTGCCATCTCACTCCAATCGATCCTATGATCACAGGCATCATAAGGGTGGCTCCGAAACTTCCCAACATAGGCTTGGTAAAGAAACTGATATAGTCCCACCTATCTCTACGAAGGAACAGCTTGCAGCAAATGCCCGAATGGCCAAACTAAAGGAAGAATTTCCAAAAATTTGCTTCGATGGTCTTACGTTGTGCTTAAATTGAAAAAAATCCCTGATGACATTCAAAAGATGACCATTGATTGCATGGTCGATGTCCACAATCAGTATGATGAATGGACGAAGGTGGTTGAGAAAATTTCCAAAGTCTCCATGGATAGGCAGCTAGAGATTGACAACCGGAAACTCATCGAAGCTAATAATAAGAGAATCATTGCTAATCTCGGTGCCGAGGTCCAGAAACTAAGAGCATCCTAAGCTGAACCCGAGAAGAAAGCCGATTAGGCCATCAAAGCCCTTAAAGAGGAGTGGAGTAAGCATCAAGATGAAATGGAGAAGGCTTTCCATCGAAACTATGCTATGATAATGGAGATGGATACTGCAAATAGAAACACGATTTTGCTAAAAACCAAACTAGATCATGAAACAAAAGAAAAAGATGACGCCCTTCAGCAAGATCAAACTTATTATGATGAGTTGCTCGATGCCAAGAAAGAGAGGAACAAAGAGCTTGAGCATGTTAGAGACATTGACATACTTGTCAAAAGAGAGGTTGATTCCATAGAATAGCGAGCATAAGAGTGTGTGATGGAGATGTTTGAACCATTGATGAATAAGTACAGTGCAAACGTGCATAAATTTTGAAACTTGGAGTGGTTCAAAGATGATTATCCTAGAATCCTCACCCTCGCCTGGGAGCAAACTATTGAAGAAGAGAAAGCTTTCCTCGAAGGAGGCGAGGTGGATTCAAAGCTGCTGGAGAAAGAACTCTTGGTATGGGATGAGCCCAAGATTTTGAAGGATGGTTGGCGTATTCATCATTCAGAGTTGGCCGAAATAGCATAAAAAGACTTAGGTGAAGGCTCTGGGTCAATGCTAAAAGATGCCGCCACTACCAGTCAAACACTTGGGTCCCAAGCTGCTCTCGATTTCTCCTCCGATCCTGGGTATGATCCAGGACATCCTCAGATGCAAAAGCCCACCATTCTTTCTCCCATTCCTGAAGGGAATTCCGATGGCACTCCGACCCGCACAAAATCCCAAACCGGAGAAGGTAGCTCGTTGACGTCTCCTATATTCCAGAAAGTTGACATATCGTCGTCAATTAACACAGCTAATCTTTATTTCTCAAGCTTCAGGTCAGCCTCACATTATGCTGTTTCACGACAAGGACTCTCAACCGGGACTACAAGTGCCTATAATAGAGTCAGTTACTGCTACCACTTCAATGACAAGTCCAACCATCCTGGTTGAAGATACTCCCAGCCTTGAAGAGCAGACGATCGATGCTTTGTTGGATGAAGGAGTTGGTGGGACTCGGGAATCACAAATTGATAAAGATGTTGTTATTACTGGGGTCTCCAAGCCTTTGTCGGGTCCCACCATGCATTAGCTTTAATAAGAACCTGGGAAGGACATCCTCCTTGCCACAAAGATCAAGTAGGAGAAGATAGAAGCCATCCCTTCTCCTCTATCCATAGCCTTGCCCGGGTAGACTATCTTTGCTCTCGGTCCATATTCCTTCGCCTGGTAGTGCTCAAAGCATGCCTGTGGGATTATCCCAAAGTACTCCGACCTCCCTTCCTCCACTTGGGAGTGCCCAATGTTTGTACCAAAAATGGGCACAATACTTTTTGGAAGTTTTTGAAGAGATAAAAGTGAAGAAAGAAAATTAAAACTGAGGATTATCTAACAAAAACTCCAAATAACAGAAAATAAATTGCATAGGGGGCAAGAATTTAGAGTGGTTCGGCGTTTTGCCTACGTCCACTATGAAGTTTGATGATTTTATTGCTTGATACTTGAAGATTACAATTTCTTATAATGTAGTACAACTGATTTTATAAGCTAAGTCTGAATCTAAAGCAGCGGCGGTGATTTGGAGTAAATTTGGCAGAGTCTGGGCGCTCTTTAGCTCTTAAAATTGTCCGATCCCCTTTCTGAATGACCAGGGGCTCTATTTATAGGTGTAGGAGGCTGATATTTCGCCTAAATTTCGGGAGACCAATTCTGGCATGTGAGGGGGCCCACATGCCCGCTTTCAGGAAATCCGGGCCCACTTTAGGATCGATTCGAAGTCCATTCAAATAGATCAAGAAAACATCCAATCGAGTTGTAATTTGGTGTGGACATTCTTCAACATGTGCTTAAGCTCCTATGAAAATTTCATAGCATTTGGACTTGTAGATCTCGAGTTATGATCGATTCAAGATTGTATTTCCGGTTGATATGCCCCGTTCGAATCGATCCTCTTCGAATCGATAGGGTCGAATCGATGGCCTAGTGAGCGAAGGCGTTGACGTGGCGCGTGCTTCCCGGGTTGATCCAGTTTTTGCTCCGAGTTTTTACTGGGTTGACTCCGCGTTTTTCGCCGCCTTGACTTAGTGGGTTCGAGGGAATGGATTCGAGCAGATGCTCGTTCGTATCGATCGCGATATACAATAGCCGATCGATACGAAGTCGCTGCAACATGATGGATTCGAAGCAGGGTCACGGGATGGATACGAAGTGGAGTGACTTCATGGATTCGAAGGACTTCAACCTGAGGGATACGAAGTGGAGTAGCTTCATGGATTCGAAGTGGCTTATCCGGTCTGATTCGAACGAATGCTTGTTGATGGTTGCGAACTATATGGAGTCGAACCGATGGATACGAACAGAGGTTGCACTGATGGATTCGAATAGAATCTCTGCCTATGGATTCGAACTTAGGGTTATTTCCTCCAACTTGCATCGATGATATCTTGAGCGTACGAACTCGGATTGACTTGAAACTTGGAACGTTGCTTTTCCTAACCTTGCTTGATGTGTGTTATCAATTGTAGCCCGATCCGGACTCAAGTAAAATTCATTGATATCTGTGGTCACCCAGTAGCTTCCCGGTGCTGAGGATGTATGATCCATATTCCCCAGTCAGTTTCCTAATATCTCGGCCTTGCCAAAAGGCGGGATAACATTTGCCCCCCAAAGTACGTCTTGTGTAAACATGACATGCTTTGAAAAGCCGCAGATTCATGTTGGACAGCTATTTCATGTTTCGTTGAAAGCCGTATTCTGTATTGTCGTAACTGACTGTCGTACTGTAGTGATTAACTGTTTGTCGCTGCAGTCGTTATTGGATGAATGTTCAATTCGAGTTTTTGTTAACTTTCTTGTATTTTATATCGATCCTCTCCTGAACCGATGTGAAATTTGAGTCGTAACAATGTCCGTCAGTTATTTTAGGAAGTTCCTTCGTATCAATCCTCTCCTAAATCAATATAGAAGGTCGATGGACCGACATCGTATTGTTGAATTCTGAATTCAGTGGATACGAAATGCTTGCTCAAATCGCTATACAGTGGGTGGAGTCGAACAAGAGCTTCGAATCGATGGAACTCATTGGTGATGGATTCGAAAGCATCGTTCGATTCGAATCGCTGATGGACCCTGATTCGTATCGATGACAATTGATGGATACGAAGCGTTCGTTCGTATCGATAGGCCACGCACCATTGTGGGTTGATGAACACCTCGAACCGGTGGAGTCAAATGTTCTATAGGCCTTTCTGATGCCGTGCTTCGAATCGTTTTGATGGACTCAAGGGAATGGATTCGAAATGTAAATGCATGCTGGGGTTCAAATCAATTCCAACGCTCTAGCTTATGGTTTCGAACTCTTTGCTTCGAATCGCTCTGATGTCTTCACCTGTTGCTACCGGTTTTACTCACCGGGATACGAATCGCCACAGAATCCCTATAAATACTAAGGCCTCATTCACTTTTTACTTTTACGGTTATCCTGCCTTCTTCTTCGTATCGATCCTTCAGACTTGAGAGAGACGCTTCTCCGAATCGATCGACAACCTTCAATCCTTCAATTATAATCGTAACAAATCAGGTAACTAACGCATACGGCCATGCCATGAACGATGGAACCGGAAATCTTCGCCATCATTCTTGAATTCTTCTGAGATCAATTTCGAAGGGTTTTGAGATCTGATCGAAATTGATCGAATCGAGGGATGGTGCGCAACAAAGTGTTGAGGTTTTCTTTGAAAAGAAGGAGAGATCTTGAGGAATTGCTTTTCTCTTTGCCTCGTATCGATCCGGGATGGAGCAGTTCGAATCGGTCCTGATTGTGTGGCCTCGGATCGATGCTCGTGAGGTGAAGTGGTTCGTATCGATCGATTCGAACCCATAACCCCACGATCGATTCGAAGGTATCGAGTTTGATCGATACGGAACCGTTTTCCTTGGTTAGTATGAATGCTCTCCTGGTCGATTCGAAGTGCTCATCCAATTGAGACTATAGACATCGTTCCAAGGGCCGTATCGATACGAAGCGCATCGAGTCAACCCTTATCGATTCGAAGCACATCGAGTCGACCTGTATCGATTCGAGGTGATCGATTCGATCGTCCTCAATTCAAAGAATGCAATATTTATGACTAGCTCCAACACCTGAACTTCGACCGATTTCGAGTTGACATTTGATGAACTTGATGAATTTTAGCACACTCGAACATTTGATTCCGACGAGCTTTGGCTTTGCATAATTGAACTTGACTGTAGGACTGCACATTTGACTGCCTTTTGAAGCTCGTCGACGGAACTGTGGCCTAACCGAAAATATAACGGACTTATGCTTGAATCGACCGGTATCATCTGGATGGCGTGGTTGTGACGGTCAGCGATGACGGTCATTTCCAGTCTGGTTTTCAGAGTTCTGTCGTTCGCACATTTTGTTTCATTCCGTAAAATCTGCTTAAGTAATGCACAACACTTGCACTGCATGACACATACATACACACTTCACTGGGGAATGCACGGGTTTTCTATGAACTTAACGTTGCTTTCTGATAAGTTAGTCAGTTATGGAGTCTTCGAGCTCTCAACAGCAGGAGATTCAGAGTTCTCCTCCTCCGGTCCTTGTAATTCCAGATATCCCAGCGGATATAGTAGATCCAGCTCCCGACGAGCTACAAGACGCTATATTTATCGAGGATCCTATAGACTCCATTCAATCTAACATCTCCGAAAACTTGTTGGGTAGGATATGCTCAAGGCATCATATTTCTTTAGACGATGTGTTATTGCCAAGTTCCAGCAACAGACCTCACTGTCCGCCCGAAGGATATACTGCCTTTTACCGACATGCTTGTGCGGCCGGAACACTCCCTCCATTCAATCAATATATTAGGGAGATATTATCATTTCTTGGAATTGCTCCTTCTCAATTACACCCCAATGGGCACACACTACTGAACAGTGCGTTTATTGTATTTATGGAACACCTCTTCCGTCCTCCAAGGCCGAAGGAAATCAGATATCTATTTAACTTCAAGTGCAGAGGTGATAGTCCGTCTTTTACATTTTTGGAGGCAGTGAGAAATTTTCAAGTTATTACTGGAGCCTGGACCAGACTTAGTTACTTCAAGAATGAATGGTTCTATGTCCGGTGTCCTCCAGGTTTTGGTAGGCGATGATTGTCTAGACGTAGGTGCCGTAACCTGTTGATGATTTCCTTGACTAACAGCTTTTTGGCATTGGTTTTGACATCTTGTTTCTCTTACAGCCATTATCTCTAGACCCAATGGCGGGTATTACAAGGGCATAGTTCGAAGTCTCCAAGAAATTCCGAGCGAGCTGAGACACATCGACTCGGTGTTGAATGACTATAACTTAAGAGCTCTCGGCTTGATTGAAATGAATCAGAGTATAGTCATCGAAGGGATGTCAAAGCCTACCTCAAAGAAGAAGAAAAACAAGAAGAAGAAGAAAAAGAAAATGGCGAAGAAAATGCTCGGAGTCGTAATAACTGAAGTGAGCGACGAAGAAAGGACCCATACAGACGTGGAGCCGATGGCTGATCTTTCGGGCAACTTCGAAGAGTTGGGAGAGAGACGGAAAAGCAAGGCCGTTGTTTCCAAAAAACTCAAATCTAAGGGGTGGAATTCTGTAGATGTGTCTCCTCCCACTTCCGGAGCTATAATTTCTGAGGCCGCCCCTTCTCATTCGAGAGATACTTTTAAAGGGCTTGACGATATTCCCATCCCGGATTATATATCGATTCCTCATAATTCCAGGTTGGAGGAATTTCAAGATGTTTTAAATATGAGCGAGCCCTTTCCCCTAAGTGCGGTCAACATTTCCGGTTGGTTTGGGGGTTTACACATTTACACACACTTCCACAGCACTACATGACTTTCGCATATTAAACATCGTTTTTGTAAGATCCTAAACTGTAGTTCCTTCTTATCGCAGGTGAGATGTCAGGTCGCGGATCTACTCTGGATAGGCTCCGCAATGTGCGCCGATCTTCTTCTTATTACGAGTCCCATTGGAGGGAATCAAATAGGGACCACGGGCAAGGTTACACTAGCCAGGAGCGCTACGACAGGGATAGAGATTATTGGCGTGGCCGTTCTGGCCATGATCGTACTGACAGAGATCGAGGCCACCAGTACCGATCACGATCTCGTTCTCCTCCGCCTCCTAGGGCCCCCGTAGATCTCCCTGGGTCTTCACAGCAGCAACAGCCTTCTCAATCTTCAAGGCTCGAGACTCAGCGGCCAAGAGTTGAACTGCAGATGGCTGCCATCGTTGAACAGGCTCCAGTTGAGCTAACGAGTGAAGGAGCCATTAAGCTTGCCCAAATGAAGAAGGACTTCCTGGAAATTTGCCTAGATGCATATGTCTTCCCTCCTCATCTCAAAAGAATTCCCCCGGATGCTGAGAACATCGCTCATGATTACATCCATGACTTTTACGCTCAATACAAGGAGTGGTATAAGGCGGCCATGAAGGCTTCGAAGGTAGCTTTTGATCGGGCAAAGATTATTGAGGAGCGCGATGCTAACATTGCTAAAAAGAATCGCATCATTTCAAGTTCTCCAATCTGAGATGGAATCGTCTCGAAACTCAAAACTCCAAGCACTTAAAAAGCATGATGATGTTGTGGCGAAAATGGCGAGGATGCAGCAGGCACAATGTGCCTTGGTAGAAGGGATGGGCCACCGTTATACCACCGTCGTAGCTGAGCGGGACACCGTCGTTAAAGAGCTGAATGAGCTTAAATCCAAATTTGCTGAGGTGGTGAAAGAAAAAGACGATGCTAATACCACCGCTCAGGAGGCATGCGACCAAGCTGTATCACTTCGAGCCGAACTTGCTGCGGCGGTGGCTAAGACCAAGTCTGTGGAGGTAGAAATCCAGGAAAAGATTATGGTGGAGCAGTCCAGGATGGAATCCGATTTCGATGATCTCCTGGTCACATACAACGCCAACGTGCTGGAGCACAGAAATTTATCATGGCTGGGAGATGACTCTATGATTCTGTATAACGCCTAGACTAGGCTGGTGGAGGAGAAGAAAGCGGTGCATCAAGATGAAGCACTGGATGATTTCGGGCTTGAGATGCGCTTGCTCACCGAAGATGAGAGGAAAGTTCTCCACAAGGCGGTGATTTCCATGGCGAGAGAGAGGCTTGGTGCTCAACAGATAGAGACAGGTGAGAGTTCGGGGATCGAGCATCACGAAGCAAGTGTTGGAGCTGTAATTCCGACATTTCCTGAAGCCATTGGTGCGGTCGATCCCCAGCCTGTCTCTGCTTATAATCCTGACCAGCCGCAATTGTCTTCCGCCGATGCTCCTGCCTCTGCACCCGCTCATGCTCCGGGTCAGGCTAAGGAAGGTATTTGAATGTTTCCTGTATACACTTAGTGTAATGATCCTGAAGTAATACACTTAGCTAACAATCTTCGCCTTTTCACATTTCAATGACCAAAGCTGTTATCTCTGCGCCTCCTGCATCTCAAGTTCCTTATCGAGTGCATGGGGCTATCGTCACTGAGGCTATTATGACATCTACCGTGGTCGGCGAAGAGGGAGAAGTGAGCATGTTACCTTTTGATGCTCAGATGATTGAGGAACTCCTCAGTCAACCCAACGATCCCTTCGTCGATCCATCCTTTGCCATGAGCGGGACGGCTCCGGCTGTTAGCTCCTTTATGCCAGCCACTAGTATGTCCAGCGCGGCCCAAGCACCTCGTGAAGATGAAATTTTGGCTGAGATTGATGCTGAGATGGCAGCAGTGACCGCCGGTATGAATCCATCAGGCCCTGCCCCGCTAATGATGATATCGCCGGGTGGCACTGTGGTCATTGCAAGTGCTCCTGTCCCACTTCCTGTTACAGCTCCTATGCCTCCGGTTCCATCCTCCAAGAGAATTTCTATCGCCTCAAGCTTCGAGGAAGACATTGACATTATGTCGCCATCAGAGGACAAACCGGAGAAGAGTAAAAGAGTGAGGAGGAAGTCGGGTAGCGGATCCAGTGGGACTACCCCGAAGAAGAAACCAAGGAAGAAGAAAGATTGAACTCTTTCTTTAGTTTGCTGTTGTGTTCGGGGGTAGTGTTTTGTTTTGTTGACTTTTCTATAGCCGTGTATAGATGTGGACTCGGCTCCCACTAGTAGGAATTTTTTGAACCAGCTTGTAATCAGATTCTTTTTGTTGATACTGGAAATGAAAACATATTTTCTTTTGTCTTCAATTCAATATTTGCTTTGGTTCTGCCCCCAGTCTTAGGGATAAGTATGGAGTTGATGTAAGTTTATACTCCGTCTCGCACTCTGGGAGTACGGAGTTAAGTAAATGTTTATACTCCGTCTCGCACTCTGGGAGTACGGAGTTAAGTTAATGTTTATACTCCGTCTCGCACTCTGGGAGTACGGAGTTAAATTAATGTTTATACTCCGTCTCGCACTCTGGGAGTACGGAGTTAAGTAAATGATTATACTCCGTCTCGCACTTTGGGAGTATGGAGTTAAGTAATTGTTTATACTCCGTCTTGCACTCTAGGAGTACGGAGTTAAGTAATGTTTATACTTCGTCTCGCACTCTGGGAGTACGGAGTTGAGTTAATGTTTATACTCCATCTCGCACTCTGGGAGTACGGAGTTGAGTTAATGTTTATACTCCGTCTCGCACTCTGGGAGTACGGAGTTAAGTAATGTTTATACTCCGTCTCGCACTCTGGGAGTACGGAGTTGAGTTAATGTTTATACTCCGTCTCGCGCTCTGGGAGTACGGAGTTGAGTTAATGTTTATACTCCGTCTCGCACTCTGGGAGTACGGAGTTAAGTGAAGGATTGTCGTGTATCAACCCATTTTAGCCTGACGTGATGGCTTGCCCCCGAGCTCGGGTTTCATTTAGTGAGTGGTCGGTCATATCACAGCCACTCCCTATTTGAATAAATTCCACTGCGTGATGGAGTTTAGCTCTCCGTGCATCGTGATGTTGTACATTGTATTCAATGAATCATAGCTCTGGCTCGAAGAGATGGCATTTTATTGCTGAAATAAGAAAATATGGCAAAGTCAGTTGCCTTATTACAAATTCTAATTTTGAAATGCAAAAGTAAATTTCTAAATGGAAAAATATAGTAAAATAAATAAAGCCTGTCAGATGTAGTAGCGATGGAGACTCTCGCTATTCCAGGCCCTTGGCAAATCAAGACCGTCAACGGTCGATAGTTTGAATGTGCCATCTCCGAGTCTTTGTGTAATCACGTATGGTCCTTCCCAATTTGGTTTCATGTGTGAAGGAACCAGATAGATTCTCTTGAGGATGAGATTGCCGAGTTCAAAAGTTCGAGGTCGAACTTTGGCATTGTACAACCGGGCGACTCGACTTCGATATGCGGCCGCTCTCAAATCAGCCTCTTCCCGTTTCTCATCCAATAGATCCAAAGATTCAGCAAGTAATATAGCATTTGTTTTCGGATCATAATAAGTCATGCGATGGGAAAACACTTCCGTCTCGACTAGAATAATGGCTTCCAAGCCATAAGATAAGGAAAACGGGGTGTGTCCGGTTGTGGTCTTATGAGTTGTTCGATAAGCCCATAATGCCATAGGAAGTTCGTCAACCCATTTACCCCCAGCCTTTTCCAGTCGTTTCTTTAGGATGGATTTTATAACTTTGTTGACAGCTTTGACCTGACCGTTTGCCTGTGGATGTGCAACTGCCGAGAATTTTTTATGGATATGAAACCGTTGATAGAAATACTTGAACTTTGAACTCTCGAATTGGGCTCCATTATCGGTGATGATGGTATGCGGGAGTCCAAATCGACAGGTGATATTGCGAACTACGAAATTTATTACTTTCTTCATCGTGATTGTTGCGAGAGCTTCGGCTTCAGCCCACTTTGTAAAGTAGTCAATGGTGACGATGGCGTACTTCGCACCACCTTTTGCCAGGGGTAGAGCGCCGATGATATCGATCCCTCACATAGCGAATGGCCAGGGACTGACCATTTGAGTTATCTCGGTAGGTGGGGCTCTTGGAATTGGGGCATGTTTCTGGCACTTATCGCACTTTCGGGCATAGTTTGATGCATCTCGATTCACTATCGGCCAATAGTATCCATATCGGAGTATTTTCTTAGCAAGAGCTTGTCCACCGGTGTGATCGCCGCATTCTCCTTCGTGTACGTCATGTAACACTCGTTTGATTTCATCGTGCGCGATACACCGGAGGAGAGGAACAGAATAACCTCTTCTATACATGATTCCGTCCTGAATGACGAACCGTGAAGCTTTTCGTAGAATCTGCCTTTTCTCATTTCTATGCTCAGGCAATGTCCCATTCTCAATGTAATTTCGATATGGAGTCATCCACGATTCTTTATTGGGAGCGGTCTCAAACACAAAATTCGTCTCCATTTGATCAATGCTTGGGGAGGACAAAGTTTCGACGGGGACAAGTCCCATTTGCTATGCTTCACCTGTGCTGGCTAACTTTGCCAATGAATCGGCTCTTTGATTGCGATCTCGTGGTATATAATAAATGGCATAATAATCAATCTGATTCAGTACTTCCTAGACTCGAGCTAAGTAAGCAGCCAGCCTTCGGTCTCTCGCTTGATACTCTCCCCGTACTTGACACACAACTAACTGTGAATCACAATAAATTTCCACAACGATAATTCTCATATCTCTGGCAAATTTTAGTCCGGTTAAGAGGGCTTCATATTCAGCTTCATTATTGGTTGTATGAAAATCAAATTTCAAAGCATAACATATAGACCGCCCTTTGGGAGTTTCGAGTACAACACCAGCGCCCGAACTCCAGTCGTTTGATGCACCATCAGTATACAGCTAGCTTCCAGATGTATTCGGGGGATTCACTGGTTTCGGGTAAGTTCTCTGGGACAGTGAATTCGGCTATGAAATCGGCTAGGACTTGTCCTTGAATGGCTCTCCGTGGAGCATATGTGATATCAAATTGACTCGGTTCAATGTTCCACTTGAGTAACCTACCAGACGTCTCAGGCCGCGTGAGGACCTGTCGTAACGGCTGATCGGTATACACAGTAAGAGGGTGAGCTTGGAAATAAGGGTGAAGCTTTCTTGAGGCAATGACCAGGCAATAAGCCAGTTTCTCTAATCTTGGGTAATTTCTCTCGGCTCCAGTTAGCCGTTTACTAACATAGTAGACCGGTTTCTGCACTCGGTCTTCTTCCCGGACTAGAGCAGCGCTGATTGCATGCTCCGATACCGCCAGATACAGGTATAATTGTTCGTGGTCAACCGGCTTTGAGAAGATCAGTGGTGTGGAGAGATGTTGAATCAGCGATCGGAATGCGTCTTCACATTTCATAGTCCGTTCAAAGTTTCGCTTTCCCTTCCGGATTAGATCGAAGAAAGGAATGCATTTATCCGTGGATTTTGAAATGAACCTGCTTAATGCTGCTACCTTCCCGTTGAGACTCTGGACTTGCTTTATGGTTCTTGGAGTTTGTAAGTTCCTTATTGCCCAGATCTTTTCGGGATTTGCTTCTATTCCTCGAGCGTTAACGATGAATCCAAGGAACTTTCCAAATGCAACGCCAAAGTGACACTTTAATGGGTTGAGCTTCATTCCATATTTCTGAAGGATGCATAACATCGAATTTAAATCTCTGACGTGATCTGTGGAGAATCGAGATTTTACTAGCATGTCATCCACACTAAACCTCCATGGTCTTCCCGATCTGGTCAGCGAACATCCGGTTGACCAAGCGTTGGTACGTTGCTCCGGCATTTTTTAGACCGAAAGGCATGACTCTGTAGCAGTAGAGTCCCAAATCGGTTACGAAACTGGTATGTTCTTGATCAGGCAAATGCATAGGTATTTGGTTATAGCCAGAATAAGCATCCATGAAAGATAATAACTCATGTCCATCCGTTGAGTCTACGAGCTGGTCAATTCGAGGAAGTGGAAAACTATCCTTTGGACAAGCCTTGTTTAAGCCAGAATAATCGATGCAAGTTCTCCATTTCCCATTTGGTTTTCGAACCAACACGGGATTTGACACCCATTCTGGATATAAAGCATCTCGGATGAACCCATTTGATTGTAACTTGTCAACCTCCTCTTTAAGGGCGGCAGATCTCTCTGGATCCATACCACGCCTTTTATGCTTGACCGGAACATGTCGCGGATCAATATTCAGGGAGTGACTTGCGATGTTCGACAAAATTCCACACATATCAGTGTGTCCAGGCAAAAACGTCGAGATTCGCCCGGAGAAATTGAACCAATTCCTGTTGTGTCTGTTTTCCCAGTTGAGATCCAACTTTTAGCATTCTCGAATCATCATCCGAACTGATTGGGACGTCCACAGTCAATTCGGCTGGGGAAGCTTGATTCTCTTTGGATTCGCATATATCTTCGTTGTCTCTAGGATCAAGATCTTTAAGGAATTGGTCATGGTGCCCGGGCTAGGGCCCAGGCGCTAATTGTCAATCATCAGCAAAACGGACGCAGAGAGATTCCTCTACGCCTTTTCCTTTCTCCTTTCTCTGCGCCTCGCGCAGCTCGGCAACATAACAAGCTCTTCCTGCTGCCTGATCTCCTTGAATGACTCCAATCCCGTGATCAGTGGGGAATATCAGATTTAAACACCATGGGGCAATAGCTGCCTTGAATTCAGCAAGGGCCGGTCGGCCCAAGAATGCATTATAAGGCGAATCGATGTCCAAAACAACAAACTGCAACATCCGGACTCTCCGGCGCTCTCCAATTCCCAACTCCACTGGCAGTTCTACCACTCCAGTGGGTATTGTAGCACATCCGTTGAAGCCGTGAACTCGAGATTGGCAAGGTTTCAAGTCCTTTGCTTCCATTTTCATTAAATCATAAGCCCGTTTGAGTAAAATGTTTACAGCGCTCCCACTGTCAACCAGGATCCTCTTTATCCAAGCAGGACCTACCTGGGCGGATATGACCAATGGGTCGATTGTTGGGGCTTCAATTTTATCAGCGTCTCTGCTTCTAAATATGATGTCATCAGACATTGTCTTTTGTTGCTTAGCTGGAGTTCCATCCTCACAATTACTGCAGCATTCAAAGTCCGCATGCTTGATTGAGCTAGCATACGACTCCATTTCCCTCCAGCTTCTGTCTGCTGGATGAGGACCACCACTTATCGTATTTATAACTAGCATTCCACCCGTGCGAGCGGGTTCTTCTTGACTTTCTTGATTTTGTGCACGATTTTGATTTGAAGGGCCCACACCGCCAGACTGCGGCGTACGCACAAATTGATCTTACTTTCTTTCCCTGATCAACTTTTCTATGAGGTCCTGTAAATGTCGACACTCATTTGTATTGTGGCCATAGCTCTCGTGGAATCTACAAAACTTCCCGTTTGAATCTGCCTTTCCGATGATTGCTTCGGAGCAGGCTTTTTGTATTGCATAGTGTTGCAAGTTTGCAGATATACGTTTTCCAACGATGTATTCAATGGCGTGTAATTATCGAACATTGGAGCCCTACGCCGTGGGCCTCAATTTGGATCTCTTTTCTTATCCTGACCATTGTTACCTCTTGGCTGAGTTTGCTTGTTCTGTATATTTAACTGAACTTTCCCGGAATTGTCACCGGACTGCTTAACTGCTACGTTACTTTGTATTCCTTCACTTCTAGGCCTCGCATCGTCCTGCTTCCTAGACTATTTCGCATCCTCTTGCCATAAGAATTGAGCGGCTTTGGAGTAGAAACGGTCCAACGATGCGGGTGGTTTTCCAGCTAACCAATTTCCAAACTCAGAATCGTGATCAATCCCTTTAGTTAATGCCATCAAAATCGAGTTATCGTTGGGATTACTAATCTCCACACATGCCGCATGGAATCTCTCTAAATATCGTCTGAGTGTTTCCCCATGGGCTTGGGTAACACTAGACAGGGTGTTAACATCTTTAGGTCTAGCGACATGCATGCGAAATTGTTCTACAAATTTCATAGCCAGTTGATCAAATGAAAAGATAGATCTAGGTGGTAATCGCATAAACCACATTGTTGCGATTCCTCCTAAAGAGATGGGGAAACTTCGGCACTTTACTACATCGTCAGCCCTTACGGCGCTCATTGACCACTCATATTTCAAAATGTGTTGATTGGGATCAGAATTTACTTCGTACATAGGGAGAGTTGGCATTCTGAATCGCCGAGGAGGATAGGCGTATAGTATCTCGTCTGTGAAAGGAGTATGACTACGAGAAATTCCCCAATCGTCATTGGTAAGGCCTTGGCTTTCGCGGATCATCTGACGTATCATGGTTGAGATATTGGGCATCGCTACATTTTGAGCCTGCTGAGCCAAGGTGTGGTCGGGTTCCACAACGCGAGCTTGGACTGGGCGCTGTCGACGGTCCAAGTTTCGCCTTCTTGGCTCAGCGTGTTCCGGGACGTATGGTTCAGGAGTACACCCACGCTGATGATTATTTGGGTCTGAGAGATTTCGGGTATCAACCCTTGTTTCTACCGTGGCAGTTGTGACATGATTGTCCGTGGTATATTATGGAGTAGGGCCTCCTCGTGCTGAGGGCCCGGCCTAGAAGCTAGTCGACGGACCCGCCCTTAACTGTCCAACGGTCAAGGCTGGTTGATATCCGGTAGTTTGTGCATGACTCCCGTCTAATCGGGGACGGGTAGATCTGTGGTGATAGTCAAATGAGGCGGAACTTTCAGTAGATGAACAGGAGATATCATCCCTCCTGGACCTTCTGCGGCCTTTGCGGTTCAGTTGGTTGGTCAATTCAATATTAGCACGCAACTGTTCGGCCAACTGTTGCCGACTTTGAGTCAATTCCTGGAGCAACACATGGAACTCTTGTCTGGTGACTGGCCCAGACGGATCTGAATGAGCAGTGTTGTCTTGATTGGATGGCTGCTGTTGTGTAGGATTTTGTCCATCCCTACCTTCTTGACCAGCAACTGTAGATGCAGTTCTTGTACTAACCATCTTGAATGGTGGATTCCTTTCCTAGACTTTATGCAAATCTGAATAGAATGGAAGGATTCTGGATTTGAGATCTGGATCTTCCTCTTGGATTTATGCAATCCGGTATCGATGGTAGATCCAAGGAGCAAGAGAAAAACTGGTTTCTCTCAGTGAAAGCACCAAAGTGTTTGTACCAAAAATGGGCACAACACTTTTCGGAAGTTTTTGAAGAGATAAAAGTGAAGAAAGAAAATTAAAACTGAGGATTATCTAACAAAAACTCCAAGTAACAGAAAATAAATTGCACAGAGGGCAAGAATTTAGAGTGGTTCGGCGTTTTGCCTACGTCCACTATGAAGTTTGATGATTTTATTGCTTGATACTTGAAGATTGCAATTTCTTATAATGTAGTACAACTGATTTTATAAGCTAAGTCTGAATCTAAAGCAGCGGCGGTGATTTGGAGTAAATCTGGCAGAGTCTGGGCGCTCTTTAGCTCTTAAAATTGTCCGACCCCCTTTTTGAATGACCAGGGGCTCTATTTATAGGTGTAGGAGGCTGATATTTCGCCTAAATTTTAGGAGACCAGTTCTGGCACGTGAGGGGGCCCACATGCCCGCTTTCAGGAAATCCGGGCCCACTTTAGGATCAATTCGAAGTCCATTCGAATCGATCAAGAAAACATCCAATTGAGCTGAAATTTGGTGTGGACATTCTTCAACATGTGCTTAAGCTCCTGTGAAAATTTCATAGCATTTGGACTTGTAGATCTCGAGTTATGATCGATTCAAGATTGTATTTTCGGTTGATATGCCCCGTACGAATCGATCCTCTTCGAATCGATAGGGTCGAATCGATGGCCTAGTGAGCGAAGGCATTGACGTGGCGCATGCTTCCCGGGTTGATCCAGTTTTTGCTTCGAGTTTTTACTGGGTCGACTCCGTGTTTTTCGCCGCCTTGACTTAGTGGGTTCGAGGGAATGGATTCGAGCAGATGCTCGTTCGTATCGATCACGATATACAATAGCCGATCGATACGAAGTCGCTGCAACAGGATCGATTCGAAGCAGGGTCACGGGATGGATACGAAGTGGAGTGGCTTCATGGATTCGAAGGACTTCAACCTGAGGGATATAAAGTGGAGTAGCTTAATGGATTCGAAGTGGCTTATCCGGTCCGATTCTAACGAATGATTGTTTATGGTTGCAAACTATATGGAGTCGAACCGATGGATACAAACAGAGGTTGCACTGATGGATTCGAATAGAATCTCTGCCTATGGATTCGAACTTAGGGTTATTTCCTCCAACTTGCATCGATGTTATCTTGAGCGTAAGAACTCGGATTGACTTGAAACTTGGAACGTTGCTTTTCCTGACCTTGCTTGATGTGTCTTATCAATTGTAGCCCGATCCGGACTCGAGTAAAATTCATTGATATCTGTGGTCACCCAGTAGCTTCTCGATGCTGAGGATGTATGATCCATATTCCCCAGTCAGTTTCCTGATATCTCGGCCTTGCCAAAAGGCGGGGTAACACCCAAAGCGTGCATACTAGATCATCACAGGGCACTCTATCGAAGGGCAAAGGAAGTGAAGGAAGAATAAATAAACAATCGGACGAATCTAGCATGCCTTTTTTTGGGGAGAAGGAGAGGAAAGAAAGAAGAGGCTCAAGAAGTGATTGTTTGTCTTCTTTGTGTCTTTTGGTTGTATAGCAGTAGTTAGGCTTTTTTCTAGTTTCCTGCTTTTGCTTTTTTCGGCCGGTGTTATGCGGATTTGGCCCTCGCTCTTGTTTTCTTGCTTAGGTGTAAATAAATTTGTACTTAGCTTTCCAAGTTTCATTTTGAATGTTAATAATAGAAACTTTTTTGTTTTATCAAATCTTTGTTTAGATTTCTCTAAGTTGTTTTGGAGATGCACTTTCCATTCAATGTACTTGAAATCTATTTCTTTTTGTGATTATTATTGGACTAAATCCTTTTTCCCGTTCTATAATTTACCGACCTTTCATCGTTCTAGCATACATAAAATAATTGTTGAAGTGCCTAACTCTGGGCTTTAGTTCAGGTTTAACCACTTAGGACAGTGGTCCGGGTATCCTTTTCCAGGATAAAGATAATCGACTGCATCGAATTCCGGGTACTAATTCTAAATTAACTGCTTAATAATGTAGTTCACACATTTTCATCCAGGATGTTTATTTCCAATCGCGCCTAGCTCCAGGCATTGATTCAAAGCTCATAGGCAAGATCCCGCCTTACACCGGGCATGGATCTTTGGTTTCGCCTACTCCGAGAAAAGTCTTAAGAGTTGGACTATCTTGTCACCTTCACATTAGATTATACTCCTACCTCAAATCCGAGGACACGAGTTGTAGTGAACGGTCATACCATGTTCGTTTTGAGTTTATACTCATGCCCCTCCACCAAGAGTGGGAGTTAATGTACGAACAGTCATGTCACATTCGGTTTGAGTTTATACTCCTGCCTCAATCCGAGGACAAGAGCTAGTTGACGGATGGTCGAGTCATATATGTTTTAGTTTATACTCCTGCTCCTACATTGGGAGCAATAGTTAGCTAGTGGATGGTTGAATCACATCCGATGAGTTTATAATTCTGCCCCCAATCCAAGGAGAAGAGTTAGTTGATGGCGGTCGAGTCACATCCATTTTAGTTTATGCTCTTACCACCCAATTTGAGGATAAGAGTTGGTTGGTATCTATCTTCATATTTCAAGAAGAACTTCGTGGGTTCAATCATGAACCATAGAAGTTTTGGTTGGCACCTAACTCCGGGTACCTGTACACCTGTATTATTCATGTGCGGATTCATTTGAGTCGGTCAAGTCACAACTCTTAAGTAATGGAAAGACAGAGTCTTTGTCTCGAAAAGCTGTTTTATTCCATAAAAGATAGGAAATCACGAAATCTGTCTTATTACATGGCTCTGTCTAATTATTTACGAATTTATTTCTAAGTGAAATAACATCGTAGGTGCTCGCTATTCCACGCCCTCGGGAGTGAAATTCCTTCAATTGTCTTAAGCCCAAAGGTTCCACCTTTAAGCTTTTCTCAGCAACATTGAATTAGATACCATTTCGGGTATAAGGCATGGCGATGAAGCCATTATCCTTCAACTATCCACTTCTTCTTTGAGTGTAGCGGATCTCTCAGGACCCAAGCTGTGGCATTTCTGCTTTATAGGATTGCATTTGGGATTTATATTTAATGCATGGCTCGTTATCTTCGATGAGATACCTTACATGTCTGAGTGCGCCTAGGTAAACACATCCAGGTTCACCCAAAGGAAACCAACCAACTCCTTCATCACACTTGCACTGAGCTAAGATCCGATCTTTAAGACCCGATTTGAATCATCCTTGCAAATTGGAACAGTAATTGTCAAGTCGGCTTGAGCTGCTCGCCCACATTTTGGCTCTTTTCATCAGTCCATATCATTGTAGAACTGATTGGGTTGCCCAAGCTGGGGCTCGGGCTATAGTTCTATGCATCCAAAGCTTTTATGCTGAGGGTCCCCTCCATATTTTCTCCTTTCTCCTTTCGCCTCGCTTTCTTTAGCTCAGCGACGTAGCATTTGCGGCCAATCACCTGATCTCCCTATATGATTCCCCTTCCATTCTTTATAGGAAACTTCATATTTATGCACCAGGGAGCAATGGCCACTCTGAACTCAGCCAAGGTCGATTGGCCTAGAAAAGCATTATAGGCTTAGTAGATATCCAATACCAAAAAGGCACGACCCACATTCGCTTGCGGTTGCCCTCGCCAAGTACCACCGGTACTTTAACAAATTCTATGGCCTCAGTAGCTACCCCGTTGAATCCATGTATTCGAGATTTACATAGTTTCAAAATTATTCTCCTCCAACATTATTTGATCACAAGCATTCTTAAATAAGATATTAAACGAACTCCCACATTCAACAAGCGGCTTCCAAACAATAGTAGGACCAATCGCGGCTGTGATCATGAGTGGGTCAATCGTTGGAGCTTCCACTCCATCAGCATCTCTATTTCGAAAAACAATACTATCAGTCATCATTCTGCATTGTTTGCCTGGAGTCCCATCTTCAATAGCAAAGCAACTTTCACACTTTGCAAGTTTTATTGCACCAGCACATCTATACATCTCAGCTAGACTCTTATCGGCTGGGTGTGGCCCACCGATAATTGTATTAATCATCAATCATTTTTCTGGCCGCCTAAATGCATCAGCACTAGGCTTAGCTTGCCCCAATTAAAAGATGGCCCAGGGGTGTTAGAGTTTCCTTCCCCACCATCCTATGGGCCTTTCACATACTGCTGTAACCTTTTTTTACGGATTAGCTCTTTAATCATACCACGCATGTGTCTGCACCCATTGTTATTATGACTGTGAGTTTCATGGAATCTACAGAAATTGCCTAACTTTCTCTCCTTCTCAATCGACTCTCTTAGAGTCGGCTTTCTATATCTCTTAGTATTTTGAGTTTCTAGATAGATATTCTCTATCGAGTTGTTCAGTTCGGTATAGCTATCATATTTAGGAGTCCTTATACGATTCCTATTATTTGGTTTCTTCTTATTAGCCCTATCATCGTTTCATTTTCGATTATTGTTTTGGTTACCAACTTGACATCTACATTTCCAGAACTTCCTCCGTACTTCTTTACAGCAACATTGCTTTGTATCATCTCATCCAAATTCCCACCACCAGTACTTCATGGATGCTTATGCGCCTCTTCCAAGAGTAAGTACTCATTAGCCTTTCTATAAAAGGCATCCATTGTCGATGGGGGCTTCCTTTCCAACCATTCCCCAAACTCCATATTAGGATGCCCTAATCAATGCCATTAGCACTATATCATCCTTAGGATCTGTAACTTCTATCGTGGCTGTGTGGAATAGATTTAAGAAATCCTTCAGCGATTCTCTCGACTTGGAAGAGGTTTGACAAAGACATCACATGTTTCGAACATGCGGTATGTAAACAAAATTGTTCTACAAATTTCTTTAATAACTCAACGAAAGATGATATGGACCTTGGTGGAAGTCAAATGAACCACATCATAAATTCTCCTTCTAAGAAAATCAAAAAAATATGGCATTTCACTACATCGGAAGCCCTATCTGAATCCATATGCAATTCATATCTCAACATGTGTTGTCTAGGATTCATTATTCCTCCGTATAGCGACATAGTTGGCATTGTGAATTTCTAGAGCTATCTCCCATATAGAATGTTCTATATAAATGGATTCTGATTGGGAGGGGTACCCCATTCATCATTGGTTATGAAACAATTTTCGCTAATAAGTCTCCTAACCATATCCTCTCAGTAGTCTGGGTCAACAGGTTCGATTAGACGGCGGTAATCGAACTCTGTCTCCAGTGTTCGGCCTGACGAACGCTCTCGGTTTGGCTTTCGATACTTAGGTTCTCCAGCCTTTGAGAGATTCATTCGTCCTACAGTCCCTTCTATTTGTTTTGTGCGGGGAATATCATCAACAACAGTACGATTCTCCAGATTCTGACCACCAGCAGCGCGTCCTGAAGCCAAGTCCATGCCACTACCAGAGGATGGGCTCTGGGCCCACCATTAGAGGGGTCGGTACCGACCCCTAATCTTGGGTTGGTACCGAACCCCAAATTTGAGCTTGGGGCTCGTCTTCCTCCCTAGTACGACATTTCAGTAGCAATATGAGTCTTCTTCTGCTTTCCTCCCTCCATCTCTACTCGGATGATGAGGAACTTTCATATGAAGAACTAGAATCCCTTCTACTCTTTCTGCGACTGTTTTGAGTTAGCTCATTCAACAGCCTCAAGCTTTGCCGCATCGTTCGATTAATCTTATTCTGACTAGTCTAGAATCTATCTTCCATCTGCTTCATCATTCTATCCATCTTCATTTTTGTCATGACGTCAGTTGGAGTCTAGATCTTCAGTTAAGTTGGTTAGACAACTCTATCTCCATGCCGAGGATTTCAATTCTTAGCTTTAGTAGTAGCTCTGAAATTGGTAAAATGGTCTCTTCTTAATGGGGTCATAGTAGACAACTTATAGTGAATATTTGAAAATATGAGTTGTAAAATTAAAAGGTAGAGAAATTTGATCTATCTCTTGAATATTGGAAATCTAATAGTAGATGATGGATCCAATTAGCCTGAGAATCTGTGGTTCTCAGTGAAAGCACCAAAATGTTTGAACCAAAAATGGCACAAACACCCAGAAGTTTATGTAAAGAATAAAATATGAAGAAATATAAATGAAAATGAGAAATAAACAAGGCACAATCATTTATAATGGTTCGTAAAAGCAAGGCCCGCATCTACTTTATGATTTTATTGCTTATATCTGACTTGGAGGTAGAAGTTCTTATGAGTCGAATCAACTCTGACACTTAGATTTTCAGAATTACAAGATTATAAATTAGGGAGCACTAGAGCTAAAAGATCATGAAAATGAGCCATACCTTTACATTTATAGAGGTAGGAAGCCTAAAATATCATACCAAATATCTCTAGGTCATTACTCAAGATTTAGACCAATTGTCGCACAAAAGTAGGTGCCACATCATCAGGAAGTAGGGGTCGATATTGATCCATATGAGTGGGTTGTTACCGATCCCTAAGATAGCCATATTAGTTATCTTCAAGTCTTCATCTTGACTCCTCTTGTTGTTGGCTTTGTGATTCCATAGTTGTTTGCACCAATATTAGCTTGCTTCAAATCCAAATGATGGAGTTGTGGAACAATAGAGTTGTAGCTTCAAGTGTTCATGGAGATCGATGGAGAATTGCATCAAACCAACATAACGACATTGGACATAGGCTTTGGGCATCGAGCAGAGTTCACAAGTAGAAGATGGGGTCCACCTGAGGTGGAAATATGAGTCGGTACCAACCCATAGGGTGGGGTCGGTACCGAACCCTAACTTGGGTGGACTAGTTGTTATGTTGGATTATTCTAGTATTAGCGTGGAGACTTTGTCTATGCTTAGTTTCTAGACTCCTGGACTATCTCTCTGGGCTTCCTGCCTTAGTAACTCCAAGTTCAACTCATCAAATCTGTCCGAATATTGCCTAATCTAATAGGCTGGATAACAACATTTATGTTTAATAATATTCTCAAGTCGTAAGAACTGTATAATATCGTCACTTCGAGATTCTCTATTTGACCTTAGTTATATTAACCAAAAGAAAACCCTCGAGTGAATTACCTTAAAGTTATCTGATATTTATCAGTATGTAACCCCTTGGTGCCCCAGCAGTCCTGAGTAATACACTATCCAGCATTTGGAGAGCAGTACATACTCTAGTCCAAATGGATATACCGATATCCTGCCTTGAAACATCTTGACTAGGAATGTTTAAAATAATATGTAATTTTTAATATGATAAATTTCTTATGATTACAAAACATTGTAATTACTATCATGTCATATTTTATTTAAGGATTTTCTATTTCATATACTTAAATTTAACAAAGTAATTAACATACCATAATATGACAAGTATATAATAGAAAGAAAAACACCTTTATTATGAACAAGATTGGTTATCAAGTTAGATATATGTAACACATTACAAAAATTCCCCTAGAACATACCCCTAACTCTATCATCTAGATGTATAAGTGACATAGTTTAGATGATGGAAAAAATGTGCATAAATATCATTGCATAAAGATGTAGCCTCTTCGTTGAATCAAGCTAATGCAATGCCTAGCTGGAAGTTATCTAATGGAGGAGATGAAGAAGTTAACCTTTCTCTTGAGATCGAAATAGAATAATTTTTTCCATTACAAAATAGGATCCTAAATAATATAATCTAATTTGACCATAAAGTTAAATAATATTACAAATTACTCAAATATCTTTGTAGGACCTATTTTATAATTAAAATATTAAATAGATAATTTTAATATAAAATTATACACACACACATAGTTATATTTATAGGTGGAACCCAGTGCACGATAGCGGGCTCTAGGGAGGTTAATAATGTACATAGCCTTTCCCTCGCATTGCGAAGAGATTGTTTCCAAACTTGAATTTGGGCATCCAGATCACCATGCGGATGACCTAACCATTACGCTGAGGCTCCACCTCAGTTATATATATGTTGATTTATTTTAATATGTATAAAATCAAATGCACATATTATTTTTCAATTAAAATATGTATAAATAGTATTTAAGCCAAAACATAAATATATTATTATATATATAAATTATAACATTTATAATTTATAAAAATTCCCCTCATCATCATCTCCATTGAAGTATACATTGCTTGGCCTTGCAACCTACAGCTTATATTGAAAAGGAATTACAAAGGGTTGATATATAAATTTCGATGTGTATGAGCCATGCATCATCGAGGTAATTCCTAATCACAATTTTAGATATGTTGTTTGCATGTAAAATGGGTAAACACCCTCAAGTGAATAAAAATGAAATGAAAAAATAAAGGGAGACACAAGATTTTTGTAGTGATTTGGCAAATTCTATAGCGTACGTTCGTATTATAACATTTGCTAATTGAGATTCACTAGCATAACTAAATTTCAAGTCGATTTCAGATCTATAATTGCTTGATTTTGATTCACTAGAGCTTCCACATAAAAATCAACCAAGAGTTAAAAAGTCCATTTTTATATGTTGAAGTTTCTTATTTATAGAAAAATCTATGCAACAGAATCACCGAATCTCGTTTTGAAATACTCAAACAACATTCAGATCTTAGAATATAAAAGATGAACGAGTCAAATTTGCTAGAAATTGTAAATTTGATCAATCGATATCGATTGATATATCAATTAGTGTCGATTGATATCTTGACCAAATATTCACTTTTTTCCTTAGTATTACTTAAGTCTTTAGGTCTTCGATTTTTAGGGAAAAATGCTAATTCACATTGATTAATACCGATTGACTCCCATCTTCAAGACTTGTCGATTCCCTTAAAGTGTCATGTAGAAGCACGGTGAAAGCAAAGTAGGCCCAATCCTTAGATTTGGATCGATCGGTACCGATCAATATTGTTGCTTCCATACTTACTATTTTTCCTTGGTACTCCATTCTTGATCTCCTTTAAGCTTCTTTAAACCATTCCTTTATCACTTCCCAGTTCAATTACATTGAATTGTCACTTGGCTCAAATGCCGAATAACATTTTCCCCTTTAAGTATGCTATCATGAGTACAAAAAAGGCTTTGGATCGAGACAAGCGAATTAATCCAAATCTGTAGAGACTCTTTCATTACTTGAGCCATTTTGGTGGAATATTGCATCTTTACTAAAAATATCGACATGTTGGTCCGGGCAATTGTAGAGTTATGTTTTTTTTATAGATATAGATGTTAAAGTTTGAAGTGTTTGTTCACTTCTAAGAATTTCTAAAACCTATTTCTTCCCTTTACCAGGTAAATTGTTTTCTCTATTCCCAATTTTTGTACAATATTGCTAGGTATCATTTAATTTTCTTTTATGAATATAAAAGAATAACATTTAGAAATTTTTTAACCACTTATTTCATTCAGCATTTATGTTTTTCAAGTAGAAATAACCGTAATCATTTTTCCTTTGAGTTTAAACCCAAGCTTTAATTCATGTCCAGATTTAAATCTAAGCAAGATCTTCAACTACCGATCCATTCATCTTACAAGGTTTTAAACCATTTCTCAAACTTCGCCTCTTCAATCTTCCTTTCCATGGCCATGCCACCATCAACCTTCCCAATTACCATCATTCTCTCCACTGACCCAATTCTTTAGCCGCTGCTAATCCATGGCTTTAGCTTAAACACTTGGCTGTAGATTGTTGATATATCTATTATATTGGGTCCTTGATGATGTAGGAAGGAGGAGTAATTCTTGGTTCAACTTTGCTATGGATTGGTGCTCGGCATACACTTGAGTTGATTTGTTATATTGCTCTAATGGATGTGTTCTAATTTCCTGCGAATTCGAATGTCAATATGTCCTCCGATATTGATCCCAACGACGTTTGAATTTGACTTCTTTAGATCCTTTGCCCTACAAACATAGAGCTCTATACCGCATTGGATTCTATATAGCCTACATTATCAAGTAATACATAACACCTGATTCCATCACATGCTGGAGCTTGTTTTCTTGCATGAGTGAGCTTCCTACATAAAGTGCTTCTATACACTATTTCAAGAACACATGACACACACTGCATAGGACATTACACTATGCCGTTGATGTGTAAAATCTGATTGGCTAATACACATCAACATCTATTGGATGTTATACATCAGCTACATAAAAGGACACTTACTCAAAGTTAATAATAGAATTTAAGATCACTTGAGTATGTTCATTCTCAAACTTTCAATATAGAATGGAACCCCCAGATGCTCAAAGTATATCTCCGTTGCTATAACGGTGGCTTCTACCTTTATTCCTCAAGTCGGAGCTTCTAGCTCTGTTCTACTGCCATATATGTTCCTACTCAAGCTCATTGACCTCCATGCCATTGAGGACTTCTGCCCGAGGTTTCTTAACTTATGATAGTTGAGGATCCTCAGATTAATGCCACTCTCGATGTTGATCTCATTGACATAACGATCCTTGATAATCCGTTGGAATATTCGGATATAAGGTCAATGACAACGAATATTAGAAGAATCTCCATGGACACAATGTGAGAGGTGGTTCCCCCATTTAATCCATTCCTTAGGTAGCATACTACAATTAATAAGGTGGGCTCCCTTACAACTCCATCCAAACACATATGTTATGCTCCTTAGCCACTACATTATCTTTATGAGACACTTGGGCAGGCGGTCTTCTTTTTCCAAAGTCAAATACCTTTTTAACCTCATGAAGAGATTACACAACCCTTCATTTGTTTTCTTCGAAGCATTCCATGGTTGTAGGATAGTCATAGATCTCAATTACAAAAGAATCTACATCAAGGACAAGTACTTATTCATCCAGTCCAAGTGACCTCATAGAAGTGACTCTCAAGATGTATCTCTTTCATTCCTATTCCACCTCACATGAGTTCACCCCATTCAAGTTGCTAACTAGCTTTATTTTCCATGTATTTATACCAACGAGGGTCTATAATGATAGCATGACCAAATGATTATGACCTCAAAGTCCTTACTAATGAAAGGAAGATAACTATCCTCATCATCGATCTTCGACAATGCTAATACCAACTCTTACACTACTACTAAAGAGTCCACTTTATATGGCCTCCTCCTAGTGCTTCTTAAGCCACTCTTCAAGCTAAAATGGCTCCCTTGGCTACCCACCATGGAGTTGTTATGGAGGAGAAATAATTAGCCGATGTAGATTTTGAAGATGAATAAATAGATGGGGAGATTAAAGTTGAGGAAGAAGATGCAAAAAGTTGAAGAAAAAGAATAAGGAGAAGTAAAAGGAGAAGAAGAGGGAGAAGATGACCAAAACTACAAATAAACTGGGGAGACTGTCGGAGAAGAAGGGACCTCAACTTCCACTCCTCAGTTGAAAGGTTTAAGAAGTGGTTCCCCTAGGTTAACACTTGTGCCCTAGTTGAGCCCGGTCAGTGAGTCATCTTCGCTTCTGATACACGATGAGATCTATGGCTCATTGCCTAACTTGGGGTTCACATACCTTCATGACTTCGATGTCAATATTCCCAAGATTCATGACTTCCAAAATGCCTTTATCAATATGCCTTTCTTCCATCCAAGGGTGAAGATGCCTTCATGGACATGTCGACTGAGCCTAGTATATAGAATTATTAGGATAGACTAAAACCACATTTAAGAGCATAAGCATATGCACTCCACACATATTATTTTCTAATTCCTGAGTTGTAACTTTGTTCTTTTTTCTTTCAGGTACAATAGGCAAGTACAAAACTTCTATGGCCACCTCAGCAAGAAGACTAGCGGTAATCTCTGTGCCCAACTTCATAGCTCCCAAACATGATAGGAACCTCATAGAGAGTGAAATAAAGAGAGAAGAAAGAAAAGAGAGAGAGAGAGAGAAGGAGGATGAAGATAGAAGAAATAGTTGCTACGATCGCAGTAGAGACCCTAGGTAGCGCCGTTGATCTTTGAGGGGCTCTGGCTTTAGTTAATCTTGAGGTCAACCCTACGTCCCTATTCCATGGATCTTTAACATAGCCATATCTAAAGGGGCAAACTATATCGCCACCTCTTGTCCCTTAA
Organism: Allium fistulosum; assembly: GCA_030737815.1. Lineage (NCBI taxonomy): Eukaryota > Viridiplantae > Streptophyta > Magnoliopsida > Asparagales > Amaryllidaceae > Allium > Allium fistulosum. The sequence goes on along the minus strand of CM060904.1, from coordinate 711,468,564 downwards.
ACCCTCAAAACTAGCAATATTCCAACCTCTCACGCCTTAATCCCTGACTCCTCACAAACCGAGGCCTTCATCTTCTTCATCCACTACTTCAATCCCCAATTTTATTCAAAGGTTGGGAAAGGAAAGCCCTACCACTACCACCATTTCAACTCTAATGGCCTCAAGTTTTACCGTTTCGTCGAAGATTCGGCCTTAGAATCTCAAGTTGGATTGTTTTAAAGGAAAATGAGCGATTTTCAAATAGAGGAGGACACTCATGTAATTTTATTACATACTTAAAAAAGGAGCTACCAACAAGCCTAGTAAGTAGCAAACTGCCCTATACAAATGAAGAAAAGAAATCGACTCTGCTAAATTCTAAGAGTAGAAAGGAAAATAAAATAAAGTAATGAAAGTACTAAACGAATTAGTAGTGATATCAATCAATACTACCTAGTCTATTAAAAATAATAAGCTCAATCGTACCTTACAACAGCATTGCCTCTGTAAAACACCAAGGGACCAAACTAAGGCCGAAAGCATGATAGGCCTAAAAATGGAAATCCATTATAACAATCCAGTATCCACTCTCCGTTAGCATATGTAGTCCAGGAGTCAACAAATACTCTTACTGAAAAAGTCAATGAAAATGCAAGACAAGTGCATACATATGTATATATGCAAGAAAAGTAAAAGGAGGGAAAATAGCACTATGGAATTAATTATCAATCAGTACCAAAGCATTTAATATTAGTCTTCATTAGAAGTGTTTAATAGACCATTGCTTAAGGTAATGTTGCTTCTCCCGTTATTAAAATTAATTTTGAACTTCAAGATCGCGTCTTGTTGCATTTCAAATAAATTCCTTAAAGGATTTATTTTTAGCTAATTTATAGATAGGATTTGTAACACAATTATAACTAAAAAGTGAAATACCTTAAATTAGATTATCGGATGGAATGTTAACATCATTAAACATATGTTGGTCCCTTTCAAACCGTATATACCAACAAGTAACGATGAAGATGATATCAGGTAAAATTCTATAATCTTTAGCATACCGAGTAATAAAATTGCTTAATAAGAGTGTCAGTCAAAATCAAGAGTTTTTTATATTGAAATCAAAGATATTAAGAGTGTTTACATGGACGAATTAGTTAAGGGACACTTATAATATAAGTGAGTTACATTTTTGAGGTTTAAGTTGAAAAAGACACATTTTTCTCTATACGGAAATTCTTTTTCTTTATAATTCAAGTGGGTTTAGTTTCTTTTATGTAGAGTAAACCATAAGTGCAGCTTAGTTTTGGATGAAGCCTTGATTTTCTAAACACATTTTAAAATGTATATTAGTCCTAAGAAATTTAAAAACTTGTAAACAGAGCTTATAGAGGATGCTTTGCTATTATCTTAAAACTAAATTTTAATTGCACTCTTGTTGTCTAAGTTATAATATTCTAGCTTGGTACAAAGTAAAGCAAATTGGGTAATGGTAATACCTTCAAGTGCACTATTGAATTAAAGTTCCACGGATTGTCATTATGAAAACTACGAACCTCTAAACTATAGGCATTTTTGAAATTTCAAGTATCATAAAGCACTTTGAACTCAACTCTAAGTGGTATAGTGGAAATCTAGCAGTCATGCTAAAATGACATGTTATTGCTTGAAATTAAAAAAATTATAAAAAAATTTAGGATGGATTTCTAGAAGTGAGAAATGTGTTCAGATTAGAAGTGATGCAGTGGAGGTTGTAGGAATTGCCATGAAATAGATTTGTAATTTCTTTCAATATAAGGACTCATTATTATTATTGAATTTCTAGAGAGCCATTTTCTTAATAATGAAATGTTGAAGTTATGCAAATTTACAATTCCTAGGCCCGCCTCTTCTTTGGGTTTGCAAGCCATTTCCTAATTAACTGGACAGTTAGTACTATTGGAATTATGCCAATCCCATAGGAAATTTCTTCTAATATTATCTATTTTATCAATCATCCATTTTGGAAAAAATAAAAAGACATCCAATAAATTGGAAGAGCTGATAAGACATAGTTTATTAGAATGATTTTGCCAGCTCTAGATGAAAATATGTTGTTCCAAATGGATAATTTCCAATTAATATTATCAATTATTATTTGTCAATCTTCCTTTTTTAGCTTAGTTGCTCTAATCAAAAAACATAAAGTGATAAACATCCTTGAATAAGACATATAAATGGTGATGTCTCTCTTAAAATAGTAGTGGAACAGTACTAAATATAAGGGAAGTTTGCCAGAAGCTTAGCTGATGTCAATACGAAGAATCGCTTCAATATAAAGGTGTTTGGAAAGGAGTCCAAAAAGGACTATCAAATCAATAAGAATGTATCTAATAAGTTGGAGAAGGCTGAGAAGGAAGTGGCCAAAAAAGCGAAGGAACCTATAGATGAATGAGAGAAATGCTAGGTCCTGTTCCATTTTGCAGCGGGTGCATTCCATATTTGGATCTTAATGGGCATATGAAAATTATTAACTAACATTAGATCCAATCTATCTATTTAAATAAAATCATATTTTTAAAATTATTTATATTAATTAATCATATTAATTAATATAATTTTACAACAAATTTGAATTATATATCATAAATATACTTATAACATGACATAATAATGACATAGAGATAATTAAGCATGTGTATAACTACACACACTCACACTCATAGATATACATATTGGGATTTATATCTATTGTGTATACCTATATACTATACTTACATATACAAATGAAAATTCATATGCATGTCGGGAAAATAAGTACCTTAGCATATACATATCTCTGACAATACTATAGTATATATGGTTTGTACACACATATTAGTAGCACCACACATATTGATACACCCTACCTCGATACCCATACTATGCAATAGTATTACCGAGTAAACTGTTAGATAATATAGAGAATGAGGCTATAAGAGGTACACACATGAACATTCCTTTGGACTAATACATCAAATAAATATCTCATATGTACGTACACAGTATTAGTACAAAGCATTAAACATGTGTGCCTCTTGGACAGAACCATACATAATATATAATAAATATCATAGAACATAGAGTAAGAATTATAGCGATAACGGATGATATATAATACAATAATACAATAAAAGTACAACTCATCTCAAATGTCAACTATCTCAATATAATGTGATAGATAATCAATATACACCTATGTATCAAATACACACAAATATCATATATAACAATCCTAATATAATTCCCCTCTAAGCCCACTAAACACATGCTGGTCATGTTTTCTCTGTACTTGAAATGTCTCAGACATACCTACGTATTACGAAATAACACATGGGTCAAACTATGTCTAATCTAGAATCTATAATATGATAACACAGTATAAACGAAGGTAGTAATATGATAACACTACTAGAGGTACTTAAATAAACAAATGACTTGTTAATAAATATATATATATATATATATAACTGTGGAAACGTGTGCATGAAAAACAATTATAACATGATAAATAACCATCAAAGCATCACATCACATGAATAACTCAATATCATATTAAGTGACCAGCTTTGATATCAAAAGATGTCATCACCTATATAGAAACTCATCAAATCAGAAATCATAAAATTAACACAACTAGGTGAATCCTCATATCCAGACATCATCATCTAAATCTAGAAAACATCGATAAGTGAAATATCATTATGTATATCAGGCTAGCATGGAGCATTGCCCAAATATATCTCTCTATCTCAATAAATATAATATCATTAACAATATATGAAAGATATCATAGAATGTCTATCAATATGAATGGTAATATGAGAATCCATTATACTCAAGACGACTATCTTAGGTATAATCCCATCTTCTTATATATATAACCATCTGAATACATCATGATGGGATATGACTGTACGATAGACACGAAGACCCAAGTAGAGCCATATAAATATAACAATATATGGGTCCCATAGCCCATCTCTATAGTAAAGTTAGGTGTATCAATAGTATATGCCAAACCACTACCCTTTCAGTACCAGAAAGGAGACTGATAGTACAAAGCAAGCTCCAGAGACACACAGTCTCTATAGTCTTAGTTAGCATCACAGAATTATGACACGTATCCATCGGTGTGCTTGTCAATGCGAGGACTCAATAGTCATGTCTAATTATTGCCCCTATATGTAACAGACTACTGGGTTATGTGACATAGAGGCAAATGCACAAATCAAGAGCACAAAGCTATATAAACATATAGTGTCACATATCTAAAGCGCGACCCCATAATCAGACCGCTAAGGTGGATTCTGGCCATCTGGTCCTCTCTAACACAAATAAAAGGAGCAAATTATAATAGTGGCATATAAAACTAATACATACAGACACAAAGTCATGCTTATCGTTAGGCACATAACCACACTCGTTGAATGTAGGCACAAAGCCATACTCATCTCTTCGTATATCACCTCACACATATAACACAATTCCCGTCACGTGAGTGCCATCTACTTACAATAAATAATCAAATAAATATAACAACAGTGTCCCATACCACTGTGCGATACTCAAATGTTTATTTACTTCTTATAAACTTCACTTATCTCTACACTATTCAATATAACGAGTCCGAAGAATAACCAGAGTATTACCGAAAGTCCAATACCAGACGGTATTATTACTCCGTTTATTCTGATTCTTATCACACGGAATGGAATTATTATGAAATCACATTGAATTATGTCATCACCGTATCATGTCAAAATCATCATCAAATCGATATCAATGGAGAATATCACATAACAACAAAATCAATATTGAGAAGATGAGAAATCAGAGAACTTAGAAATCACAGATAAATATTTTTATATCACATATTAATAATGCATAATAATTATACCATTAGGGAAACACACTATAAAATACCTAAAATACCAATCTGAGAATTTCTTATGGTTTTCTATAATTTATAAGCTTTGAATAAATAATTAAAACCAAACACAAAATTTATTTTTCATAATTTATTAATCTCTCAACCTTTTATACATTCAAATAGATTAATTTAATATTCAGAATTATTCTCAAAAAACATATCTACTACTTTTAAAACCCTATAAATAGTTTATAAAGCGAAACATTCCATTTAGTAATTGTTCCATAAATTTCTATCATCAAATATCATTTTTAATTAATTTTAAAGCATCTAAACCAATTTAATATATTCATACTCGAATTAAAACCTTTTTCAAAGCTTGAATTATATATATTATGATTTCATAAACTATACTTTGGAAATCTTTGATAAATAATCATTACTTATTTCTAAATAATATATATATACATACATATATATATATATATCTTTTAAATAAATAATTCAAATCAAAATGTATTTTTTAAAACAAATTAATAACTTATTAAATAATAATGGACAATATATCCAATTAAAATTAGACATTAATTCATAAACTTAAAGATATTGTTCATTTAAACTAGTAAATAATAAATAATCCTTTTACATCAATCACTTACTAACACAAAAAACATGTGAAACAAATAATAATCATTTATGGAATTAAACTTAATATTTATATACTATTAAATATTTTAAAACATAGCAAAACCCCAATTACATTTATTAACCAACAAACTTACATTAAGATACTCAAGATATTATTATAGTATGTTTCTTATTTTTCAAAACATATAAATGGTTTCTGTATAATTTTATAAACAAATATCTAATTTACTTTCTAATTAATATATTTCCTAAATTTAATAAATATTATATTTATAAAATTTTATGTAAACTTCCGCAAATTCATTCTAAACAGTTATTTTGATTATATTTTTGTCATATTTAATTTAGTATAGTTTTATTTTTTTTTATTTTAAATTTTTTTTAAGTTAACATAGTCACCAATCGACTGGTCACGGTCGACCGTTGAACCCTAAGGGGTCACCCGATACCTGTAACTTTTTGAGGTTTTATCGATCAGACTTTGATCGATCTTAATCTAGTTCCTAAATTATTTACCTCAATTCGATGTAAATATCATACGTAACAACGATAGCAATCCAAACACACACACACATGAATTAACTTGTATTAGGCATAGATATGTAAGCACGAAACTCACCTATGCACCGCTTCTTCCCCTTCCTCTACTTCTTCAAATGAACGTACATAGCTCCACTTCACCATAACCAAACTCAATATCCTTCACACCATAGATGTAATACAATGCCAAGGATCACATATTTGAATTTGACAACTTATAATAATTCATATGATTTGTTTTTAATTTTCAAAATGATGAGGGTTTAATGGGTTTTCTATAGGAAGAAGATGAAAATGAAGTGGTGAATTATACATAAGCAAAAAGTGTGGAATGAAGAAAAATCTAGATATAGAAAACTCAAGATTTAAGAATTTGGACGTAGGCTTATGGATGTTAGGCTTATGTTGAAATATTTTTGTTCTTTCTTTTACTTTTAAAACTAAATTCTATAAATCTTATCTAATTAAAATAAATAAAATTTCTACATAAAAATCACTTCTTTTCCCAAACAACATTACATTTCAATTATATCACCTTTATATTATATTTAATATACTTATTTCAATGAAACATTTACCAACTTATTTCTAAATCTGCATCTAATACTATACTTATAATATATATATATATTTTCAAAATATTTCTAATTATAGCATTCGCTTCGCTTCCAAAGACATTTAATAATAATGAACTATATTTTGTATATATTGAGAGTCTTTATTTCTATCAAACAATTAGTAACATAAAAATAATCTCAAACAACCTTTAAACATACACATAAATATAATGTACGAATTTATAAACCATATCAATAGACATTTTACAATATCCAATCAATACCATTCATAATTATTTACAATAAGTATAAATAAATAAATAGATTCATTTTACAGCTTAATTAAATATTTACCAAACCATATTCAAAATTAAATTCAATACCTATTTTCAATAATTAAATAAACATATGAAACAATAATTAATGAACTCAGTGGAAATTTATAGATAAACTTTCTGCTGCACACTCTGATTAAAATTAACCAAAACATGACAAAATGTCAAGCCAAAAAATAACAATACAATATTCAACTTCAATGCAGATACTACTGGTTGGACTATCACATTTTGTCCTTGTTACTCTAACCATTATATACTACATACCTGAAAGAAACAAGTGAAAGTAACTATATAGTTTTAAAATATCAAATATGTCCCTTAGTGATTAACCCAGTAATCTACACACATACACACACACACTACCCCTTATTATAGGAAGCTATCGAACAAACCCAAGGGTTAGGGACCCTAAGCTCAACTATGATCTAGACTCATGTCTTTAATATATAATATATTGTTCTAAATCTTGCTCTGATACCAAATGAAACACCTTACCTCAATACCCATACTATATAAGAGTAGCTCCGAGTAGTACTGTCGGATTATACGAAGAATGAGGCTATATGGGTTGCACAAATGAATATTCCTTTAGACCAATACTAGTACATATTAAAACATCAAATAAATATCTCACCTATACATTCACAGTATTAGTACAAAGCAATAAACACGTATGCCTCCAAGACATAAAAATACATAATATACAATAAATATCAAAAAACACAAAGTCAAAATCACAGTGATAACATATAATGTATAATACAATAAAAATACAGCTCATCTCAAATGTCAACTATCTCAATATAATGTGATATACAATTAATATATAACCATGTTTCGGATATACAGTGAATTAATATCACACATATCATATAACAATCCTAATATAAATCTCCTTTAAACCTACTAAAATACATGCTAGTCATGTTGTCCCTGATCCTGAAATGTCTCGGACTAACGCGAGTATTACATAAATAACACATAGATCAGACTATGTCTAATCAAGGATCTATAATATACTAACACGGCATAAACAAAGGGTAATAATATGATCACAAATCAACAGACGACTTGCTAATAAATATATATAATTGTGGAAACGTGTACATGAAATACAATTATAATATCATAAATAACCATCAAAGCATCACTTCACGTGAATAACTCAATAATATATCAAGCAACCAGCTTTGATGTCAAAAGATGTCATCACCCATACAGAAACACATCAAATCAGAAATCATAGAATTAACATAATTTGGTGAATCATAAATATCCAAAAATCATCATCTAAATCCAAAAAACATCGATAAGTGAGATATCACTATGTATATTAGGCTGGCACGGAGCATTTCCCAAATATATATATATATATATATCTTTATCTCAATAAATAGACTATCATCAACAATATATGAAAGATAAGATAGGCTCTCTATCAATATGCATAGCAATATGAGAATTCATTATACTTAAGACGACTATCTCAGGTATAATCTCATCTTCTTATAGATATAACTATTTGAATACATCAAAGCGGGATATGACTGTATGATAGAAATGAAGTCCCAAGTAGATTCATATAAATATGACAATATGTAGGTCACACAGCCCATCTTAGTACTAAAGTGAGGTGTATCAATAGCATATGCCAAATCACTAATCTGTCAATACCAGAAGGGAGATTGATAGCACAAAGAAAGCTCTAAATACACAAAGTCTCTACAGTCTTAACTACCATCATGGAATTGGGACACGTATCCACCGTGTGCTCATCAATGCGAGGGCTCAATGGTCACGTCCGACACTAGCCTCTATAGGTAACAGACTGATGCCCTATGTTACACAAGGGCAAATGCATGAAGCAATAGCACAAAGCTACATAAATATAAAGTGTCATGGATCTAGAGCACGACCCCACGATCAGACCACTGGGTGGATTCTAGCCATCTGGTCCTCTACAATGCAAATAAAAGGAGCACGGTATAACAGTGGCATATAGAACTAATACTTATAGACATGAAATTATGCTCATTGTTAGGCACATAGCCATACTCGTTGAATGTAGGCATAAAGTTATACTCGTCTCTACATGTATCACGTCACACATATAACACAATTCCCGTCACTTTAGTATCATCTACTTAGAATAAATAATTGAATAAATATCAGAACCTTGTTCCATACCATCGTGTGATACTCAAAGGTTTATTCATTGTATAAACTTCACTCATCTCTGCAATATTCTATATAACAAGTTCGAAGAATAACCGAAGAAGTATTACCGAAAGTCCCATACTAAATGATATTATAACTCCGTTTAGTTAGATTTCTCATCACACAAAATGAAAATATAATGAAATCACACAAAAGGATGTCATCACCGTATCATGTCAAAATCATCATCAAATCAATATCAATGATGAATCACATAACAATGAAATCAAAACTGAGAAGATGAGGAATCAGATAACTCAGAAATCAAATATTTTTATATCGCACATTAATAATGCATAATAACGATACTATTAGGGAAATACACTTTAAAATGCCTAAAATACCAATTTGAGAATTTCTCATAATTTTCTAGAATTTATAAGCCTTGAATAAATAATCAAAACCAAAAAAAATTATTTTTCATAATTTCTTAATTTCTTAACCTTCTATACATTCAAATATATTAATCTAATAATCACAATTATTCTCTGAAAACACGTATACTACTTTTAAAATCATAAAAATAGTTTATAAAGCTAAACATTTCATATAGTAATTATTCTATAATTTTTTATAACGAAATATTATTTTTAAGCAATTTTAAAGCATCTAAACCAATTTAATATATTCATACTCGAGTTAATACCGTTTTCAAATTGAATTATATATTAGGATTTCATAAACTATACTTTGGAAATCCTTAATTAATAATCATTACCGATTTCATATATATATTTATCTTTTAAATAACAAACCAAAATGTATTTCCTTAAACAAATTAATAACTTCTTAAATAATAATGGATAATATATTCAAATCAAAATTAGACATCGATTCATAAACTCAAAGATATTGTTTGTTTAAACTAACAAATAATATATAATCCTTTTACATCAGTCACTTAATAACATAAAAAAACATGTGAAACAAATAATAATCATTTATAGAATTAAACTAAATATTTATATACTATTTAATATTTAAAAACACATCAAAACACCAATTACATTTATTAACCAATAAATTCACTTTAAGGTACTCTAGAAATTAACTCAAATACATTTCTTATTTTTCAAAACATATAAACGATTAATATATAATTTTAAAAACAAATATTTAATTTACTGTCTAATTAGTATATTTCCTAAAATTAATAAATATTATATTTATAAACTTTTATGTAAACTTCTTTAAATTCATTCTAAACATTTATTTTAATTATATTTCTATTGTATTTAATTTATTATAGCTTTATATTTTATTTTAAATTTTAAATATTTCTTTTTTAAGTTAACACAGTCACTAGTCGATTGGTGCCTGAAGCTTTTTCAGGTTTTATCGATCAAATTTTGATCGATCTTAATCCAATTCTAACCTTATTCACTTTAATTCGATGCAAACATCATACACAATAATGATAGCAATCCTTTACACTACTTTTTCTTCTTCCTCCACTTCTTTAAACAAATTCACACAGCCCCCCTTCGCCATAACCAAACTCGATATCCTTCATGCCATAAATGTAAAACGATGCCTAGAACCACTATTTGAATTTGATATTTTATAGTAATTTATATGATTTGTTTTTAATTTTCAAAATTATGAGGGTTTATTGGGTTTTCTTCAAGAAGAAGATGAAAATGAAGTGGTGAAGTATACGTAAGTAAAAAGTGGAGAACGAAGAAAAATATGGATATAGAAAACTTTATATTTAAGAATTTGGGCTTAGGCTTATGGATGTTAGGCTTATGTTAAAATATATTTTTTCTTTCTTTTACTTTTAAAATTAAATTATATTTAATTAAAATAAATACAAATTTCTATATAAAAATCACCAATTATATCACCTTTATAAAATATTATTTTCGTAATTTTAACTTATTTAAAATTTTGAATATCTTATTTTCTTGATTTAAATCTTTTTATTAATTAATTTCTAAACCAACTTATAAAATAAATTTCCAAATTATATTTTAATTAACTAAACTACTGTTATTAACTTTAATTAATTGTTATTTAAAATTTGGGATGCTACACACACACTCACATAGACACACACACACACATACACTTATATATGATATATATATATATATATATCACCATTTATATATTTATACATACATACATACATACATACATACATACATACATACATACATACATACATACATTTATATATAGATATATTTAAATCTAATTTACATAGTTAAAATAAGATATCTTCTAATGTGGGTGAATGATTGGTGTTTAAAAGAAAATGGAAATAAGTATATATATTAAATCTAGTTCTAATCAAATCAGTATCCAAGAGGAAAGAAGAAAAAGGTAGCATCTTTAATTGATTCTATCTTACTCTTTTACAAACTCCCAATTAATTCTATATTTGAACTCTATATGGAAAGAAAGGTGATTCCATAGTTGTCTTTAATCAGACTTATCTTAGCATTAAAATTTTATATCTGAAAATATCACATAAATATGTATATAAACATGAACACCTTTAAAGCAATGTCATAATTAACATTGCTCCACAACACGAATCATTTATAACATTCCATAAGCATATATATAAAATTTTAATTTAAAAACTTAGATTTCATACTCATACACATCCCTAGTTGAACAATAAAATGTTAAGCAACTTAATTTGAAACCAAGATTAACTTACCCAAATAGCTTAACTCAAAATTGTTTTACTATTTAGAATAACATAAAGATGCATATATAAAAATTGAATATTTGAATATCATATTCATTATTTTGAAAATTAAATCCATGTAAGCATATCCATATTATATTATAGCTAAAACAAAATAAGCATTAACAATCTGCTTCTCTAAAACACATGTCCATAAAATTGGTTTCATTTTTTTGAATGACAATACAAAAATAATTTTAAATTAAATCTAATAAGTGGAAATACAATATTTACTTATTTGTGAATTTGGATCAGTATTGAACGTTTTGAATGAATAAAATAAAATAAAATTGAACTTTAGAGGATTTTGCCCTCTGTAATATATTGGTTTGCAAGTCGTCTCCTAGATGGTTTGGATCATCACACGATCTTGCTAAAGTCGAATGAATTACAATGATTTTATTTTACCTAATTTAATTTTAAGTGGAAATTTTTTAGGCCTTGAATAAGGTGGAGGAGGCAGCCATAAATGAGGGAAGTGGTAGAGAAAAAAACTAAAGAATGAAATAAATGAGAGGATTTTGTTTTAATGACAGAATCAGAAACCATTCCCATTCTCTCTTAAAAACTTCATCTTTTAATTTCCAACTAATTTTCAATTAAGCCTATCTCCTCCTCTCTCCTATGAATGGCCAACGAAGACTTACCCTTGCATTGATTTTTTATAAAATGCCTATTAAGTAATTACCTATTTTGAAAGCCCGTTTTGAATAATCTAGTTCTATAGTAAGAAGGTGCAATTTACATAATTATTCTTTTATTTTACCATTTTAGACAATTATTTAGAAGATTATAACATGCAAAAGTGATAAATATCAGAATAAGAAAAATACAATAAAGTAAAGATCATACTAAAAGTTATAGTAGTTCGGATTCAATCTTGAAGCTTCCTCTTAGGATTTTCTCCATAGCCCTCACTTAACCCGGGACATGGCTTTAACACCACCTATGATGCAGCACAAGACTTTACTCTAAAACAACAATTACAACTCTGACTTGGCGTATTATATAATAATACAAAACTTTTAGTTTATGCCTTTTACAAAATTATAACATCCTGTAATTTTTAACGATGATTAATTTAAAAGAAATTAATTAATGAATAGTAACGCTGAAAAATAGAATTTTTAAGACATGGAAATTTGGCTACAAAACTTGCACCGGTTGGTTTGTTGCAATTTTCGGATCAATTTTCATAAATAAAGTTTTTGGTTCGGAGTTCAACTGTAAAAATTATTAACGTTTGAATATTTCAAGTCTATAACGACCCGTAATTTTATCAATTTGAATTAGAATATTTAATTAATTTTAAATATTCAAATATATGTTTATTAAATATGAATAATCATGTCTATGTGATTAACAATAATGATGATCTTGTTTCTAAAATTTGTTTTCAAAAAATAAGGAATAAAAATGTTTTCCCATTTTTGGAAATAGAAATAATTATGATGTCATCGATGTTGTCATAATTTTCAAGAATGTGCATTTAAGGAAAGTTTTGGTATTTTGGGTATTTAAATATTCAAATAATTATCTTAAATGATCAATACTTCTCTTTAATTATTATATAATGATAATAAGTCATTTATATTAGTTTTTTAAAGATCTATACTTGTTTTATAAAATATACAAAATTCATCGCGCTTGGTAGCTCGGCGACGTAATTTTGCAGCACTTGTTAAAAGTGATATATAATGATTTAATAATTGTTTTAAAGTCAAATAAGGCCCTTTTAATTATTAAATAATAATAGAAATGTCATTTTCAAATTATATATATATATATATTAAATAAGAAGTAAAAATGTGATTGGAAATCGAAATCTGAATTCGTCGAGGAGGAGTTGTGCAACATCGTAGACTATATGTGTCCTACATGCACACATGTACATACACACACACACACACATCCATATACATATACATATACATATACATACACATTAAAATTACCATTTACATCTCATACTTACGAATGACAATTAAATAAAATATCATGATATTTATTAATAAAAATCAAGATATTTCCTGAGAAAATCAAAACAAAACTCACCATCACTCACACAAGGACAAGAAAGGGTGGAAGATGGGGAGGGGTGGTGACTCGGCCCTGTGGAGGTGTGTGGGGTAGCACATGGGTGAGGTGATGTGTTATGATGATGTTTGTGATATTTTACACATCTTTGCCTATAAATAGCAAACCATACCTTCACAATTCATTCACTCATTCCCTCTCAAAATTCCTATGCTTCTCCTCCTCTTCTAAGGTAAAACAATGGCCTTCATCTCCTCTTAAAAATATTCCAAAATCGAGTCAAAGTTCTGCCGAAATTATCATAAGATATAGAGTGATATACCACTTTAAATTCAAGATCAAGTTAGTGATCACCTCTTCTTTCTCCTTGCTTAGCCGAGCTCATCCAAAGCCACCACCGCCTCTTCATCCTCTCAAGTATAAGGTCGAGCATACCTAAGGGTCTCAGGGCAGGATTCATAAGCTTCGGTATGGAAATAGCGGAGCTATAGTCGATTTCGTAGCACTTAAAGTTAGATCGGGAAAGCATATATGTGAGAATTACTCCGCTAGTTTATTTTATTTTACTATATAATAATATGATATGTTTTGCCATGCTTGTTTCATATTCTTGATCATCATGTTTTGGATGTTGATTATATGCTTGCTTGATATGGAAATGATTTCCGGCAGAATACACGTCAAATTTAACAAAGGAATCACTTCCCTTTATAAATTATAATGGTATATATAACATTGTTAACCTCTTTAAAAATGAATAAAAATGGTTTATAAATGTTTTATAACCATTAAAACTCATTTTGAAAAAGTTTGGAAAAGATTGGAAAATGGAGTCAAAAATAAGAACGTCGTGTAACGGTAGTTTGCGATTTTGCGCCGTAAAAGTTAAATCCATTTATAAAATGGATATGAGTCGGAATTTTTTGGAACAAGAATTTTTCAAACTTCATAACCATAGTTTACAAATGAAAAAGAAAAATCGAGTTTCCATTTAATAAAGTTTGAGATATATCCAAATTAGGTCTTCAAAATAGTCGTGTTTTGGTGGTTCGTAAACCATAGTTTTCAACCTTTTAAAATTTGATATTTTTAAATCTTTAAAATGTGAAATAAATTCCATAAATATGCTAAAATGTTTTAAAAGGGATCTGAGCTATAAAAATGGACACAATTATATAATAGAATACGAATTTTGATCTATAAAGCTTTAAAATCACTATTCACCAGCAATTTAACAACTGAATTTGGAAATTTTTAAATAAATGATATAAACTTGGATTTCTCTTTCAGAATCATTTGGAAATGTTTCGAAAATAACCATACAAGTATTTCAAAGGTTTGGAATCGATCAAATAACTTCACTACCTATGTGTGACAGAGATGGAGTCTCTAGGCTGGAGTTTGGGAAACTTGCTGTTCCTGCTTCCCCCAGCTATCCGGACTGGCCCGATGAAGGAGATAGTTAATTTGATTTACTCATATCGTATTTTCTTAAGATAAAAGACAAGAGACTTAGAACTTTTCATAAAGTTAGGCAAGATTTCAAATAAGATTTTGATGGTAATGAGAACGTTCTAGTTAAACTGTGTATTAAATTCCAAGGAGGGAACCGATAATATCCTCGTGAATTTAAAAGGTGATTTTACCGTTATTCAACGAATATCATAGGTTGAATATGAAAATTAGTATTGAATATGACTAGTTTGAAATCTATGAATCTTTTTTTGTCAGTACAGATAGGTTTGGGTATTCAGTAAACAATGTCTCAAATAACATTATTTTTAACCCATCAAAAGATATGTTTTGGAAATAAGTAATCTCCATTAAGATTGAAGTTATAGAAGATGGATGTATTTTCCTAAGTAATTTAAAGGAAATAATTTGATATTTCAAAAGTTAAAAGGAGATTTAATAAATTGGTATATACCAAGAATAAATGGTTTAAAAATATATCTCTAAAGATATTTTATTGGATATAAAGATATTAATTGATTGAATGATGATCACCAATCACCCACATACTTAAAACTTTTCTATCGATAATTGGTTTGGAGAGACCGGGATAGGATTCGAATGATTCCTATCCGAAAACCACTTCGAACCAATTTACGCATTGGAAAGTGAAGACATGTTGAAGACAATGATTTTGAAATCTTCAATGCAAGGACTGCTCGGTACTAATCCAAAGGGGTGATTCCCAAATAGGATGTAGTAGGAGTACTTTCGATTTGTCCTATTCCTAGACAACTTATATGAATGAATGTATGACATTGCATATCTAAGACTATATGCATTAGTTTTTATAAACGTACATCTATTTGGTGGTGAAGGAGATAACCCCTCTTATACTTAACACCCTTCCTTGAGGTGTATAAACATAGGGGTTTTACTTTTGTGGAAACCAATTAGAGTGTCGTCAGGAATGGTAATTTGGCATTAAAAGTGCAATTTGTCATGTGAATGGTAAAACATTACCTCAAGCCTCATACATCGGTAATGGCAAAAACATGGTATATGCAGCAGGGTTATGTAGGTCGCACTCATTAGGATATGATCATCACCTTTCTAGATTTTCCTCTATACTTTGGTTTTGTTGTGTATACTTTGGGACCCCAAGGATAGGTCGGGAATGACTGGGGTGATGTGATTTAGGTACTATCTATGATAGTGGTAGGCCGTTTTTGTGTTGGTAGAGGGCAATGGGGCTGTGCCTTGGTACATTCCTTTAGAGATGTACTAGAAGGTAGTCCCTTACCTTGTCATTGTTGGAAATCCATTCCCCAATACGTACCTTTATGGACTTAATTTTAAGCTTATTAAGCTGGAATTTAATCAATGTAGCGATTTCGGCTATGATTAATATGTATTTTTTACCCTAGACACTATTATAATGTCACTAATTTTACGTAGCAAATGTTTCGGTTATCTTAAGGTAAAAAATCGTCTGTGTTTATGTGCGGCGTGGTTTTATGAGATACCTTTTTTTCAAAAGTATCCATTCTTTTGAGTTTACTCACACCAGTTCCCTAACTGACCCAGAGTTTATTTCTTTTTCCTTAAACTCTTAGGCACCTTAATTTCAACTAAGTAGTTAGATCATGCTTGAAGCATTTTGGAAAAGCCTAGACCAGAGGATTCCTTTGTTGATAGTTATCTATTTCTATTTACACTATACTTTGTATAAGTATATTACAACGCCAATGTAGGGATAGGCGGTTATAATTGTCCTTGGCTTATTTAGTACTTTCCATGACTCTGATGTATCACTTTGGAAGTGATTGTATGTACTATCTTCATGTATAATTATAAGTTGTTTAATACGATGTGAGAATATATTGTTTCTATCTTTTATCTTTATTTTCTTTTACCCCTGATCATTCTCCTCTCCTACACTTGAATTTGCAGCACGTGAATACCGTGGATGTATTAGTGTCGATTTTTGAGGGTCAAAGAGGTGGGTCGTCACACTTGGTCTCAGAACATAGGTTGAGCGAACACCTAAGCCTTGATGGGGTCAACTCATTAGGGATATGGTTAGTAATTCCTTGGAATGAGTTTGGGTAATCACACTTGGTATCAGAACTTAGGTTGAGCGAACACCTAAGCCTTGATGGGGTCGACTCATTAGAGATAGGGATAGTAATGCCCTAGAATGAGTTTAGTCAATGAGAGTGCATATTTGAAATTTTTATCCAAATAAATATATTTGTGTTATGTATTCTAAATGGATACCTTACTATATTTAGATAGAAGGAAATGGGTAACTGAAGAGGACGTAAAGGGGGAAATAATAGCATAACGGCCACCAATGGTCGAACTCCAAATGTTGCGGTAGTTGAAGAAGTAGTAGTTCATATGAAACCTTAGGTTAACTTTGTCACACTATGCAAAGATTATACCAGCTTGGGAGGAAAGCCATTTAAGGATACAGAATCTATTATTGAAGTTCAAGCTTGGCTCTGATCATTTGAGAAAATATTTAAAGGATTAACATCGATGATGATCAAAAAAGGTTCTTAGGCTCTTGGAAATTGAAGGATGGGGCTCTACCTTGTTGAGAGTCCATTACTCTTAATGAATTGGAAGAAAGTTTCTCTTGGGTAAGATTCAAAGAAGTTTTTGAAGAATAATACATGCCCGCCATTGGAGAATCCAGCTTCAATAGATGTTTTATGGATCTGAAGCAAGGAAAAATATCCGTGGAAGAATACTTGAGCAAGTTTGATGAATTATCTTGCTTTGGGCCTGGATTGGTAGATACTCCCCTAAAGAAAAATAAGATGCTTATTACTGGAATGAAGGAGCAGTATCAGTGTAGGATGACCTCTTATGTTAAAGGAACCTTTGTAGATCTGGTGTAAACAAAGTTAGGGAAGATTATTGAAATATTGTCTAAATAACCTAATCCAATAAGGGATAGTTTAATGTATGCACTAGATTCATCCTAAAAAGAACTAGAGACGATATCGATTGTTAAGTAGTTTCAGGATGTTTTTGAAGAAGTGAAAAGTTTGCCACCACATCGAAAATTGAGTTCCATATTGACTTGATTCCTGGTGGAAGGCCTGTTATACACCCTATTCGAAGGATGGCTCCTAAAGAGAAGGATGAGTTGAGAAATCAAACCAATGAGTTGTTAACGAAAGGGTTGATTAGACCTAGTCGCTTAGGTTGGGGTACAATGGTAGTTTTGGTTGCAAAATCTGATGGCTCTGTAAGGCTTTGTGTAGATTATCGAGACCTGAACAAGTAGACGATTAAGAACAAGTATCCTCTTCTCCGTATAGATGACTTATTTGATCAAATTCATGGTGCTCTAATGTTCTCGCAAATGGATTTAGCCATAGGATTCCATCAACTAAGGATAGCAGAAGATTGCATTCCACTAACTACATTCAGAGTTCTGAATTGTTTCTACGAATGGTTGGTTATGCCTTTTGGGTTGATCAATGCGCCCGCTTATTTTATGGATCTCATGAATAGAGTGTTTAGAGATGTGCTTAACAAATTTATGTTGGTTTTTATCGATGATATTCTTATCTATTCAATGATTGAGGAGGAACACGAAAGAATTCTGAAGATTATATTAGCAATATCAAGGAAACATTTGCTTAAAGCCAAATTCTCCAAATGCCATTTTCGAGAGAATGAGGTAAGGTTCCTTGGAGATGTAGTATCAGGGGATGGAATTTCTGTTGATCTAGGAAAATTTATAGCTGTTCAAGGTTGGAAGCAACCACGAACTACAACAGATGTCCATAGCTTCTTAGGATTGGTGGGATATTACCGGAGGTTCACTCAAGACTTCTTCAAAATTTCCTCCTATCTAACGAAGTTAACCAAGAAGAATGTTAAATTTGACTGGACACCAAAATGTGTGGAAGCATTTAATGACCTGAAGAAAAGGTCGACCAGTACTCCAGTCCTAGCTATTGCTGATGGAAGCATGGTTTGACCGTATATATAGATGCCTGTATAGAAGGAGTGGGCGCAATATTAACGCAGCATGGGAAAGTTATCGCTTATTCAAGTAGACGGCTGAAAACTCATTAGCAAAATTATGCAAACCATGACTTAGAACTATTAGCCGTTGTGTTTGCATTAAAACTATGGAGGCATTATTTACTGGGTGAGAAGTTCGATCTCTTCACATATCACAAATCTTTGAGGTACCTTTTCATACAAAAGGATCTAAATATAAGGCAACAACATTTGTTAAAATTTCTCACGTCGTAAGATCTTGACATTTTATATACACCCGAAAAAGCCAATGTAGTAGCGGATGCGCTAAGCAGAAGGCATGCCATTATAGCTTATCTAGTAGTGACTACGACTCTTCTAGAAAGAATTGCCGCAAGCAAAGAGAACATCAACATCTAATGACAATTATTGAGGATACAAGCAGAGGGTAGGGTTCAAGCCTAAAAATAGATAACCATGGGATATTACAGTTAAATGGAAGAGTATGTGTTCCAAATGTCGATGAGATTAGCAAGAAGTTCTAGCAGAATGTCATGATTCTCAACTTACAGTATATCCTGGAGTTACCAAAATGTATCGAACATGAGGAAGACTTTTTGGTAGAAAAGTATGAAGAGGGACATCTCCATTCACGTTAGAAGATGTGCAAACTATTAGTAGATCAAAAGTGACCAACAAAAGACTATAGGACTACTTCAACCTCTCGAGATTCCAACTTGGAAGTGATACCCGATATCAATGGATTTTATTGACAGCTTACCTCGAATAAGGAAAGGAAATGAAGGTGTTTGGGTTATCATAGATCGATTAACCAAAAGCGCACACTTTATTTTAGTAAAGCCGATAAGGACTGCCTCAACACATGCATGTGTGTGTGTATATATATATATATATATAAAGGAGATTGTTCATTTTCATGGAATCCCAAGTAGCACAGTAAGTGATTCGGATCCAATTTTTACCAATCAGTTCTGGGAAGCATTAAAGAAATATTTGGGAATGAAGCTGAGTTTAAGCACCGCATATCATCTCCAGACTGATTGGCAAACAAAAAGAGTGAACCGAATATTAGAAGATCTTCTAAGTACTTGCATCTTCAACTTTGGAGGTTCATGGTAAAATCATCTTTATCTGGTGGAATTCTCTTATAACAACAACTACCAGGCAAGTATTGACATGACACCTTAGGAATCTGTTTGCTCCAAAATTGGACAAACACTTGTGAATTTGATTTTTAATTTAGCCTTGTTGGATTGTGTTTATCTTGCGACTCTTTAGGCATTTCATGTTGTAATGACATGATCCTTAGTGGATACCGACGTAATTAGCAAATTCAAGATTCAGAAAAGCAGATAAGGAAAGAACAAGTGACACAGGGTTTTTATAGTGGTTCAGCTAGAATGTGCCTACATCCACTTTCCATCTTATTATCCCTTCTTAGATTTGGTTACAAGTACAAGATTTCTTGGAATGATTAGTGAAATTAGAATAACTAGGGTGATAGATCTCATCATAGTTTCTCCCTTTCTTCCCAAACATCCATCTCCATTGTTGTTGAGAGGCTTCGGTATTTATAGAGTGAGATTGTGAGGAGTGGAGGAGAGGTTATAGCTGCCTGGGTCTGGTTCGGTATTTGTGTTTGGGACTGGTGGCTCGATAAGCTTGGATCGGCAATCTCCATCCTTTGTTGGTTCGGCAATCTTCATCTTCCTTTGTTGGTTTGGCAATCTTCATCTTCCTTTGGTTCGACAATCTTCATCTTTGGAGGACCCTCTTTGCCAGTCCAAACATCTGGTTTAGCAATCTTCAACTTCGGAGGATCCTCTTTGCCGGTCCAAACATCTGGTTCGGCATGCCTATTGCACCGAACCAAATGTTTGGTTTGGTAAAATGGTGGGTCGTGTCGGACCAAATATTTGGTCTGGCATACCAGAGAATGCCAGACCAAACATTTGTTCTGGTACATCTGAGGATGCCGGTCCAGATACTTGGTCCGGTATACTATAGGGCACCAGACCAAATATCTGGTCCAGCATGCCGTTCCAAATGATTTGTTCAGCATTTTTGCCAAGCCAAACGTTTGGTCTGCGTAGCTCTGGCTCTTGCTCCATTTGCTTGCCTTGGGCTTCTTCTTCCTTTGTTTGCCAAAAAATCAGCCCAACAGTTAATCTAATTTTTAATTTAGCCTTGTTGGATTGTGTTTATCTTGCGACTCTTTAGACGTTTCAAGTTATAATGACATGACCTTAGCGGATACCGACGTAATTAGCAAATTCGAGATTCAGAAAAGCAGATAAGGAAAGAACAAGTGACACAGGGTTTTTATAGTGGTTCGGCCAGAATATGCCTACATCCACTTTCCATCTTATTGTCCCTTCTTAGATTTGGTTACAAGTACAAGATTGCTTGGAATGATTAGAGAAATTAGAATAACTAGGGTGATAGATCTCAGCAAAGTTTCTCCCTTTCTTTTCGAACATCCGTCCCCATTTTTGTTGAGAAGCTCCGGTATATAGAGTGAGATTGTGAGGAGTGGAGGAGAGGTTATAGTTGCCTGGGTCTGGTTCGGTATTTGTGTTTAAGGCTGGTGGCTCGGTAAGCTTGGATCTGCAATCTCCATCCTTTGTTAGTTCGGCAATCTTCATCTTCCTTTGTTGGTTCAGAAATCTTCACCTTCCATTAGTTCAGCAATCTTCATCTTCAGAGGACCCTCTTTGCCTGTCCAAACATATGGTTTGGCGATCTTCATCTTCGGAGGATCCTCTCTACCGGTCCAAACATCTGGTTCGGTATGCCTGTTGCACCGAACCAAATGTTTGGTTTGGTAAAATGGTGGGTCGTTCAGGACCAAATATTTGGTTGGGCATACCAGAGAATGCCAGACCAAACATTTGGTCCGGTACTTCAGAGGATGCCGGTCCAGATACATGGTCTGGTATACTATAGGTACTGGACCAAATATCTAGTCCAGCATGCCGGTCGAAATTATTTTTTCGGCATTTTTGCCGAGCCAAACATTTAGTCTGGGTAGCTCTGGCTCTTGCTCCATTTGCTTGCCTTGGGCTTCTTCTTCCTTTGTTTGCCTGAAAACCGGCCTAACACTTGCCCCCCAAAGCATGTTGGGCATTTGCTCGGCATGCTTTGTTCTGGTCCAGTCAGTAACTCTTATCATCGAATGCCACATCCTATGACTATTCGTCTTCCCATCTTCTTCCTTAAATACCGCCTTTCTTCTCCATTCTTCTTCCTATTTTCTCGATCGAAATTTCCTAACCTATCTTGTTCAGTTGCAAACAGCTTCTAGGTTCTTCCATCACTGCCGACCTTTAATGCTTACGTGTTTTTTTGCAAATCTGAGGTAAGTGTTTTCTCTATTTGGTACTAGGTTTCGAAATTCTAGGGTTTTGATGTTGGGTGACTCGATTTAAATTGTTGGGAGAATGGAGTAGTTAGGTCCTCGTTCTCTTAAGGATGTTCGAGGTGTTGGGAGATTCGCATTGGTCATGTGAGCGCATGTAATTATTCGCTCACAAAGTATTCAAACCATTACCTGAATGGTTTGTCACTAGCAGAGGCCATAGGGGTAGCGCATTTGTTTATTTGATTGTTAGGTGGAAGCTAAGGTTTACCCTGGACCGGCAATCGGTGTGTGGCCCTATCTGGTTCGGCATTGGCTCGTGACAATGCCGGACCAAGTTCGCCGAGCATTTTGTCTATGGGTTTGCTGAGCAGAATTTGGTGAGGCTGGGGATGTGGAATTCTAGTTAGGTTTGATGATAGGAGATTCCAAACATGTTTTTAACCTCTATTCGTAATTTGGACCTTTTTGCTGATGTTCGCCTCGTTCTCTCTGTTTTTTTATAGGAACATGTCTTCTAGTCGTGAAACCCGTTCTCTCTGTTTTGCGGATGTTCCAGCCAACCTTCCTAAGCAACCCAACTTTGCTTACTCACTAGTGGAAGGTTATGCTCCTAACCAGATGTTGGCTAAGCCTTCAGAATGCTATCCCAGTGTACTAACGACTGAGAAGTTAAACTCCATAGCTACCGCGTTCGGGATAAATCATAGAGATATGCTATTGCTTGGCCGGGATGACAAAGCTGCCTTCCCTCCAGGTGGGTATATGGCATACAACAAATATCATTGCATATGCGAAGCGATCCTGCCGCTTAATGCTTTGATTGCAAGCTTCGTCATTTACATGAAGGTCACTCCAATGCAGCTTCAACCAAACTCTTATGCTATCCTGACGTCCTTATATCTGATATTCATGAAGCGGTATCAGAGGCCTCCAGCTCATAGGGAGATTAGGTATTTGTACAACTTGAGGAGCTATAGGAAGGGTAGCCCTTTTATTAGCTTGGAGTCTACACATAAGTTCAAGCCCGTCCTGGATTTTTATTCCAAATTTAGCATGTTCAAGAAGGAGTATTTCTTTATTCGTGACGACATTGTGGCTCAACATTCTTTCACCTTTGGACGTAAGTAGCTATTTTTCCCTTTCTTAATTTTCTTTCGCCTCGGTTACTTACCCCTTCATATCTTCTATGTTGCGTGAAAGCGGTGGAGGACGACGGTTTAAAGAAGATGGCCAAGGAGATATTAGCTATTCTAGAGGCCGAGCGAGAGGCCTCATTCCTACTTCATCATGCAACCCTTCAGTTTTACAACCTGATTGGTCCCAGGCAATCCGTGTACAAGAATAGGCCGAGTTCGATTAAGAGAGAGAAGAGGGATGAATGAGACAAAGGGGATAAGGGCAAAGGTCTGGATTAGAAGGTTGATGCAGCTAAGGCCCCGAAAAAGCTGAGACATAAGAAGGGTGTGGTTCGCCCTCCCCGCTCTGGGAAATCCTTGCGCATTGAAGACGTCCCCTCTTCTGGTGATAAGGAAGGCTTGCATTCGGAAAGGGAGAGTAAAGAGGAGGAAGGGTCGGAGAGTGATTCCGAGGCGACGATAGGGGAAGCTCGCGCATCTCTAGATGTGGACATAATGGGTAGTGAAGGCCCCAGTGTGGATCCTTTAAACGATGTTGAGGCTATGCGGGAGTGGTCTGAATAGTTGGAATGCCCTGACTCAGTCCCCGGACCACTTCTTATTACAGACCCTCCTCGAGAAAACGTGGCTCCGAGTGACTCGAGTGAAGTGACGCCTCTACCGGTATCTGGTGGAGCTGGCATTGGCGAGGAATTCAAGCTTTCCCTAGGAACTTTCGATTACTGTACAGATTTTGAGATTCTCCTTGAGAACTTTTTATTTTTTGATGGGTCTCAGCCCCCACTTGATTCTCAATCCAATGATGTCCTGTTGCCGAGAGTTCTCCCTCCGTCGAGCAATGTTCCGTTCCAGAGTATTTCCCACTTGAGTGAGATCCCGCCTCGACCATATGATCCACCTTATTCTAAGGGTTTATATCAGCTTGTAGTGTCCCTAGTGTCCTAAGTGTTTTTGTTTCTTGAATTCTTTCTGCTTCTCAGTTCTAATGTGACTAAGTATATTTCAGGGAAAAGGAGGAATCCAAGGAGGAACAAAGTGTCTAGGCATATGGAGCAATTTAAATGAATGAAGACGGCTCCCGTTCCTCCCCCGGTGGCATCTCAAGAGGAGGGAACCATGGTAGAGGAAGTCAGTAAGGCCTCATTGGGTTTTGATAAGGGAGAGAGCCATGGATCTTCCTAGAAACAAGCGAGGTCCCTAGAGAAGGAGGTCACCTTCCCAGGCTCTCAAACCTCCTCGCATCGTCGACGTCATTTCCCTACGGGTACGATAGTGCATGAAGTGCCAGATGAGTTAGGAGAAGGTATTGCAGACCCTGCTTCTTCAGCTCATCAGCAGCGCATGCAGAATCCTTTCGGAAGTCATCCTGATATCAACCCTGATTATGCGGGTCGTCGTACCATGGATCTCGATACCGAGTTTCTTCTTCCTCGCAATCCCTTGGTTTGGATATTAGATGAGGCTAAATCTTTGGATTTTGCTAATCTGACAACTAGGATGGTTCAGATTACCGATGAGACTCGCAATATTGTTGATTATCAGACTCGCTTGGCCAGAGCTGGTGAAGAGGTTGGGAGTGCCAACGTGCAGTTACGTTTGGAGATGGAGGATCTTCGCAAGGCGCTTAGGAAAAAAGAGGCTGGATTGGCAATGGTTGAAGCATCTCGCAGTCTAAAATGAGGAAGGTCAAGGAAGAAGCCATAAAAGAGACCAAGTATGAAGCAATGAAGGAGGCTACCGCTATATGTCAAGCCCAGATTGATTTGGCCATCAGTTCTGTGGATGAAGCCCGGGAAAAAGATATGGAACAACTTCTCTCCCTTAAAGGTAGAGTAAAGAAGTCTGAAACAGCCCTGGCTGAGCTGAAAGAGTCCAAGGGTGTATGGCTAAAGGAGAAAGACTCCTACCGGGCTGAAATTGATAGGCTGAGGGTAGAGCTGGTACACTCGAAGAAATATAAGGAGCTATATATGAACAAGGTGGTATCCCTCCAAACCGAAGCTGATAAGGCTAGTGAAATTTGCGACACTGTTAACCAGATGTTAAAGGATATGTTTACATGTTCTAGAAGCAAAAGAGCCTTCAGTGGTTGGATGACTACCCTCAGGTGATGGCTGGAATTCATGCTCGACTTATTAAGGAGGCAAAGGCTGTAGCTGCGTAGGAGGAAGGGATCGCTTATGATGTTATGAAGGTGAATAGCCAATTTTCCTCGGAGGAAACCAAAGCCATCGCAAGAGAGTACGAGTTATTGGAGGAGGAGGAATGTGATGATGATGGTTCTGATCCCGAGGGGCTTGGTGATCCGCCTCATGCTACCGCAGGTATCGCATCCTCCTATTTTGTCATTACTTATTCCGTATTGAGAAGTTCATGATATTTATCATTTGTATTATGCAGGGACACCTTTGGGACGAGTCAAGCCTTCAATGATGGTTACCGAAGGAAGTAGGCCAAGTGGCAAGGATATCCCCTCGTCTTGAAGAGGCTTTGTTCTCCCCTTTTTGTTTTTGGTCTGTGAGAAATGTATGGCTGTTTTGTACCTGTAAATACGGATAAAAAATTGTATGTAAAAAGGTTTCTGATGTTTAATGTTTCAATTTATGCTTTTCACATGCTTGCAATTTTTTCTGTGATGCATGACTTTTATAGACTGTGTATGAATTGTTTATGACTTGTTTATTTATTATCATGCTGAAAATCGTAATCGTGTGCTTTTCTTCATGGCCTATCGCTAACGACAACTACTCGGGCTAGTGCTCGTATCGTGAGTATTATTCAGTTTGTCATTGCCGGCGTAATGCCGATCGTCAAGTGCGAACGACCCCTGGCTGCAGCCACGCCTTAATCGAGGGGTTTATAATCGGTCCGCAGTTGTCGGTGAGCCAAATGTTAATGACGAACTGCCCAGGCTATGAATCGTTCCTGATCTATGGCTTATAATTGGTTCGTCATTGCCGGCCTAGGCTTGCCGATTGTCATCAATGAATTGCCTGGGTTTAATTCGCGCCCTTGATCATGGCTATCTCGCTTTCATTGCTGCCGTCGAGTGTCTGCGATCGCTCGCATTAGGGATTGTCATCGAATGAGAAAGTACGTAATTAATATAATTAACTCAAGACACCAAGATTTTTATAGTGGTTCGACCGAAATATGCCTACATCCACTGTCTTTCTTTTATTACTTTATTCAATACATATTTCTTTACAGCTCAAGAGAAATATTGGTGAGATTCCACGCCTTTCCGAACACCTCTCCATCTACCGTTGACAGGATGTAAGCTCCATTATGAAGATCTTTATGAACAACAAATGGTCCTTCCCAAATTTGATCTAATTCCCTAGGTCATGGGAAGACTCGTTTGAGAACCAAGTCTCCTTCTTGCAGTGTTCGAGGCTTTACCTTGGAATTGTATTGCCTTGCCACCTTCTGTCTATGAGCGGCTGCTTTGAGGGCAGCATCATTTCTCTTCTCCTCAATTAAGTGATATGTTTAATAGCTCCTCGTTTTCTTCTGGATTATAGTGTATTCTTCGATGCGAGGGGAAAATTGTTTCAATGGGGAGCATGGCTTTGATTCCGTATGCCAGTGCGAATGGAGTGTGCCCTGTCGTGGTTTTATAAGAAGTTCGGTAGGCCCACAAAGTCGTAGGCAATTCGTCGACCCATGCCCCCTTGGATTTTTCCAGTTTCTTCTTGATCAGTGTTTTCAACACCTTGTTCACTGCTTCGACTTGTCCATTTGCCTGTGGATATGCCACAGCTGAAAAGCTTCGGGCAATCCCATGTTCGTGGCACCAATTGGTGAATTCCTCGCTGTCAAATTGGAGTCCGTTGTCCGATATGATTTTCTATGGCACCCCATACCTGCACAAGACATTACATATTAGAAAATTTATCACTTTGGTAGATGAAATCTTGTTTAAAGGTTCCGCTTCCACCCATTTGGTAAAGTAATCCACAACCACTATGGCGTATTTCACTCCTTCTCGACCCATGTGAAGTTCCTCGATTAGGTCTATCCCCCAGATGGCGAAGGGCCAAGGACTAACCATCTGGGTTAGACCAGTAGGTGGCGGTCTTGGGATTTTGGCAAATCTCTGGTACTTGTCACATTTTCTAGCAAACTTGGTTGCATCTTTGTTTAGTGTGGGCCAAAAGTACCCATAGCGTAGGATCTTTCTGTCTAGAGTTTGACCGCTAGTGTGGTCGCCGCAACTTCCTTGGTGTATGTTGTTGAGAATATATTTCGCTTCGTTTCTTGTGACACACCTCAGTAGGGGATTGGAAAACCCACGATGGTACAAGACGCCCTCCTGGATGGTGTAGCAGTATGCCTTCCTTAGGATATTTCTAGTCTCATTGCGATTTGCCGGTAGGATTCCTTCTTGTAAGTATTTGATGATGGGGTCTTCCATGTCTCTTCGCTACAATTGATGGGCGTTATCTGAAGACATTCGAAGCTTGGTGTGGCTTGCATCATGATGGGGGTTGCACCCAGCATCGGCTCGTTTCTCATGCTAGCTTCTTTGGCAAAGGCATCCGCTTCTCGATTCTCCTCCCGTGAGATATGTTTGATTACATAGTAGTCTAGCTCATTTAGGAGGGTTTTAGTCTTGTTGAGGTAAGAGACAAGTATTTGCCCGCGAGTCTGGAATTCCCCAAAGATTTGGTTTAGGATTAGCTGTGAGTCACTGTGTATGCATATCGATTTGATCCCTATTTCCCTGGTGATTTACAAGCCAACTATTACTACTTCGTATTCAGCGTCGTTATTGGTTGCGGTGAATTCTAGCCTCAGCGCGTAACTTAACTTTCTTCCTCTGGGCGTGATGATTACTATTCCTACCCCCAAGCCAAGCTCGTTTGATGCTCCATCCACGAACATATTCCACTCGATTGTTTCTTTTGTTCTGATGGTCGTATCCTTGTCCTGAATGGTGAATTCAGCTATGAAATTAGCCAGGGCATGTCCTTTGATTGCGGTGAGTGGATGGTAGGTGATGTCATACTAGCTTAGCTCGATGCACCATTTTAGCAGGCGTCCTGATGTATCCTGTTTATGTAGGACCTGACGCAATGGTTTATTTGTTAGGACCCTTAGGAGTGAGATTGGAAGTAATGCCTAAATTTCCCGGATGCTATGAGCAAACAGTAGGCCTATTTTTTGATCTTCGGATATCTAGCCTCGCCCCTGTAAACCTCTTGCTAATGAAATATACTGGTTTTTGGATATGGTCATCTTCTCGTACTAAGGCAGCGCTTAATGCATGGGGGGACAAAACTAAGTACAAGTAGAGGCTTTCTCCATCTACAAGGGTGGAGAGCACTAGTGGTTTCGGCATGCATTCCAGAAGGCTTTGGAAAGCCGAGTGGCATTCGCCGGTCCATTCAAACTTTCCCTTGTCCTTTTTTAGAGCTTCAAAGAATGGGACATACTTGTATGTGGCCTTGGATATAAATCTGCTTAGAGCGGCTACCTTCCCATTTAGACTCTGCATTTCCCTTCGTGTGGCTGGTATTTTGATGTCCTTCAAGGCTTGGACTTTTTCGGGACTCGCTTCAATCCCTCTGGCGTGCACAATGAAACCCAAGAATTTTCCCAAGGATACTCCAAAGGTGCATTTCAACAGATTCAGCTTCATTTGGTATTTGCACAATATCTGAAACATTTCGTTTAGGTGGTGTAAATGATCTATTTCTTTTCTTGATTTGACAAGCATGTCGTCGACATACACTTCCATGGAGTGACCAATCTGCTGCTCAAACATCTTATTAACCAAGCGTTGATAGGTTGCACCAACATTCTTAAGCCCGAAGGGCATGACCTTATAGCAATATAAGCCTTGATCTATGATAAAGCTAGTGTGTTCTTGGTCTGGTATATGCATGGGGATCTGGTTGTACCCCGAATAGGCGTCCATAAATGGTAACAATTCATGCCCTGCTGTTTTGTCCACCAGTCGGTCGATTCGAGGCAGGGGAAAACAATCCTTGGGGCAAGCGTCATTGAGATTGGAGAAGTTGATGCAGGTTTGCCATTTCCTATTGGATTTTTTCACTAGAACCGGGTTGGAGATCCATTTGGGGTAGATAGCCTCGCGAATAAAACCGTTGGCGAGTAGATTTTTTACTTCCTCGTTGAGGGCAGTTGAGTGTTCCATCTCTATGCTCCTTTTCTTCTACTTGATCAGGAGTTTGGTTGGGTCTATGTTTAGGTAGTGACAAGCTATCTCGAGGGTATTCCCACCATGTCTTCGTGGGTCCATGCGAACACATCCAAATTTCTACGTAAGAACCCTATCAATTGGATTTTCAGATTTTTGTCCAGCTGCGACCCTATCTTGAAAAGCCTTGTGCCATCGTGATCATCTGCTGCAACATGTTCCATAGCCTCCATGGGCTCGACGCTGGCCTCCTCCTCTCTATCTCTCGAATCTAATTTATTAAACGGGTCGCTAGTATACTTGAGAGGAGGGGCCTTCTTTGATTGCTATGCTTCCACAGTTTTGGCGCAGAGGGCGACCTCTACATTTTTACCCTTTTCCTTCCTTTTGTTCTGGTGGAGTTCTGTCACATAACAATCGCAGGCTACGTATTGGTCGCCTTCTACTTCTCCTATTCCCCCATCGGTAGGGAACTTCATTTTCAAGCACTAAGGGGCTAAGACTATCTAGAAATCTGATAATGCAGGTCTACCTGGAAATGCGTTATAAGCAGAATGTTAGTCTACCAGCATAAATGTTTGCTTTCGGATAATGGAACGAGGGTGGCTTCCTAGTTCAACAAACAAGTCCAACTGCCTAAGCGGAAATGTGGCTTCTCCAGTGAATCCGTGTAGGGGCTTATTGCATGGCGATACATCTTTCATTGATAACTTCCTTTTATTGAAGGCATGTTTGAACAATATATTCACCGAGCTTCCCGTATCGGCCAAAATGTGGAACACCTCTACTGGGCCGATCCAGGCGGAAATGACCATGGGATCGGTATGTGGGTACTGCTTTCCAATCAAATCCTCATCGCTGAAGGTTATATTGGTCCTTTCTCTTCGTTTGGCGAGGTGCCCTTCTGTAATGGAATGAACATATCCTTCTCCATCCTTCAAAGATTTTCCGTACCACTCCATCTCGGCCCAACTTCCACCGGCTGAATGTGGGCCTCCTGATATAGTATGGACAATTATTTTTTCCTGATTGGAGCGGCTTGCACTTGCTTCTTCTTTGTTATTTCCGTGTCGGAGTGGCCCTGGCCCTTCGTGGGTCGGAGCGGGAGAGTTATGTTTTTGCTTCACATATCGTTCTAGTTTCTTTTTTTGGATGTATTCTTCAATAAAGTCCCGCAAATACTGACATTCTTCTATGTTATGTCCGTGAGTCTCATGGAAGCGACAGTACTTTCCCGTCCTGACTGAAGCTTCTGATTCCTTCTTATATGGAAGGCATTTGTACTTCAATTCGTGTTGAGTGGCCAAGTAAATGTTTTCCATAGTTTCATTCAAAGGAGTGTAGGAATCAAATCTCGGTCTCGGTCTGTATCATCTTTTATTGCTTTTTTTAGTTCCGGGGTTGCCCTGATAGTTACTTTTATCATCATTTTTTGGCTTGCTCCCTTCTCCTCGAGGTAGGACTCTCGTGTTCCCATGGGAGCCGGAACCTCCTGCGGGTTGCTCGCCATGCCGGAGAGCCGCTGTGTCTTTAGGTCTCATATATTTTCCAGCTTCATGGTAGAATTCCTGAAGAGTTAAAGGCTTCTCCTTTGTCAGTCTTCTTGCAAGTTTTGAGTCCGAATGGACGCCTCTACATAGTGCCATCAATATAAATCTTTCATCCGCATTTTGCACCGCTGCTGCAGCTGCGTTGAAACGGGTAAGGTATTGCTGCAGAGGTTCCTTCGATTTCTGTTTTACGTCGGACAAGGAATAAGCGTCTCTAGGCTGTTCCACATGAATTCAGAACTGGCTTATGAACTTTTCCTTTAACATTTCCCAAGAACTGATGGATTCGTGAGGTAGGCGACAGAACCATGTGGTTGCTAAATCTGATAAGAATAGTGGAAAACATTTACATAGTACACCTTCAGTTGCTCCATTCATGAGAATATGCTGAGAGTATCGTTGTAGTTGGACGATTAGGTCAGAGGTGCCCTTATATGGATCTGTGGTGGGCATCTTCCATTCTCGAGGCATGGATGTTGCCTCTATGTCCCTAGTGAAAAGGCTGGATACTCTGGCGCATATCCCCCTTTTGAGTTGTTCGCGCCTGAGGTACTCCCTGAAGAGACGCGTTATTCTTTCTTCGGACTCCAGAGCAGCCCTGGGAGAAGCGGGGCCTTCTCTTTGATAGTGATGGCTTCTGATGTCTTGATTGAGGCTAGACTGGCGATGATTGGTTCAAAGCGTGATGGGATCAACCATAGATGGTCCATGTCTGGGGCCCTATTGACTGGGCCCTTCTCTGGACAACCTCTCTGGACGAGCTTCGGGTTGGGTCTTGGCTCGGCTTCGAGCCCCTGGATCATCCTGATTGAACTCATCATTGGCGGGAGATCTGTTCCATCTACATGGCTCTCTAGACTGGGATTCACCCTGGGATTCATTGTTCTGAGTGGATTCCTCTATGCCCCTTAAGCGTGTCATCAGTTAGTCCACCAAAGCTTCTTGTTGGGCAGCGAAGCGGTCAGTCATCTCATTCACAACCCTTTCTAAGTCTTCTCGGGTGACAACTGAGCCTGGAGGTAGGGAGCGAATAGTTAGGTTTTCTTGATCTTCTTAGATGGGTTGAGTGTATATGCAGTAGCTGCATTCTTACCGTAGTCAGCATTTCGCTTAGAGGGAGCCATGTTCTAATGATGCACTAAGGTTAGAAGAATAATGGACAGGAGAGTTTGACTTTTTATGCCCACCCCGTTCTTAGTGAAAGCAGAATCTTTATATGGTCGTCCATGTAGATCACCAGCATGTTGGATCGAAATCGAAAATTGGTTAGTACTTGGTCTTGATATAATTTGTGAGGCGTCAAAGAAAGTAGATATGATCAGGAAGAAGATAAAGGAAACTCAAAGTAGACAAAAAAGGTTACGCCAATCAGAATCGTAGAAATTTAGAATTCTGGGTTGGAGATTTTGTACTTCTTAAAATCTCTCCGATGAGACGAGTAGTAAGATTTGAAAGGGCTGGAAAGTTAGCACTAGATATAAATATTTAGAAGTAGTGCCAAACTTGGCAATTATCAGACAACCAATTCGAATCATGGATCATGATAAAAAGCAATTAAGGATAAAGGTTGTGAGATTAGTTAAAATCTAGTGGAGTGGTGATGCCGAAACTGCACTTAGGAAATTGAGGATAGAATAAGAAAGGCATATCCTGAGTTAAGGATGGATAGTCTATATGTATTGTATCGATGTAGTTACTCACTGGCTGTGGTGCAGTCACTTATCATATCTTTGTATATATTTCATTGTATCTAATATATTCCCTTTTGAGCTATCTTCTTCTTATCTTAAATTTCGGGGATGAAATTCTTTTAAGAGGAGAAGTATGTAACGACTGGTAATTTTATCACTTTGAAGTAGAATATTTAATTAATTTTAAATATTCAAATATAGGTTTATTAAACATAAATAATCATATTTTATGGGATCAATAATAATGGTGATCTTGTTTCTAATTTTTTTTTCCAAAAATAAGGAATAAAAATATTTTCCATTTTTGAAAATTAAAATAATTTATGATGTCATCATCTTCAAAATGAGCATTTAAGGAAAGTTCTGGTATTTTTGTTATTTAAATATTCAAATAGTTGTTTTCAATGATAAATAATTCATTTTAAGTATTATATAATGATAATAAGTGATTTACATTAATTTTATAAAGATTTATACTTGTTTTATAAAATATACAAAATTCTTCGCACTTTAGTAGCTCAACGACATAATTTTGCAGCACTTGTTAAAAGTGATATAAATGATTTAATAATTGCTTTAAAATCAAATGAGGCCCATTTAATTATTAAATAATAATATAAATGTCATTTTCAAATTATATATATATATATTAACTAAGAAGTAAAAATGTGACTAGAAATCGAAATCTAAATTCGTAACAGATTAACAAAGAGGAGTTGTGCAATGTCGTAGACTATATGTGTGATACATGCACACATGTACATAAATATGCATCCATATATACATACACATTAAAATTACCATTTACATCTCATATTTACTAATGATAATTAAATAAAAATATCATGATATCTATTAACAAAAATCTAGATATTTCCTAAGCAAATAAAAAAACTCACCATCACTCATAGAAGGACAAGCACATGGGGTGGCACATGGGGAAGGAGGGTTGTTCGGCCGTGTAGAGGGGTGTGGGGTAGCACATGGGTGAGGTGATGTATTATGATGGTGTTTGTGATATTTTACACATCTTTGCCAATAAATAGCAAGGCTTACCGTCACAATTCATTCACTAATTCAGTCTCAAAATTCCTAAGCTTCTCTTCTTCTTCTAAGGCACAATAATGGCATCCATCTGCTCTTAAATATAATTCAAAATTGAGTCGAAGTTCTGTCGAAATAATCATAAGATATAGAGAGGTATACTACTTTATATTCAAGATTAAGTTAGTGATCACCTCTTTTCTCTTCTTGCTTGGCCAAGCTCATCAAGTGCCACCACCACCTCTCCACCCACTCAAGTACAAGGTCGAGCACACCTAAGGGCTCCAAGGTAGGATTCATAAGCTTCGATACAGAAATAGCAGAGCTATAGTCGACTTCGTAGCATTAAAGGTTTGATCGGAAAGCATATATGTGAGAATTACTCTGCTAGTTTACTTTATTAAACTATATAATGATATGCTACTTTTTTCCAAGATTATTTCAAATTCTTAATCATCACGTTTTGGAAGTTGATTATATGCTTGCTTGATATTGAAATGATTCAGGGCAAAATGCAAATCGAACTTACATAAAGGAATCACTTCCCTTTATAAATTCAAATGGTATATATAAGATTGTAACCTCTATAAAAATGGACAAAAATGGTTTATAAATGTTTTATAAGCACTAAAAATCATTTTGACAAAGTTTGAAAAAGATTGAAAAATGAAGTCAAAATAAGTGCGTCGCGTAATGGTAATTCGCGATTCCACGCCATAAAAAGTTAGATCCATTTATAGAGTGGTATATGAATCGAAATTCTTTGGAATAAGAAAAATCCAGACTCTTATAACCAAAGTTTACAAAATTAAAAGAAAAATCGAGTTTTCATTTAATAAAGTTTAAGATATGTCCAAATTAAGTTTTCAAAATAGTCGCGTTTTGACAGTTTGTAAATCATACTTTTCAACCTTTTAATTTTTAAATCTTTAAAAATATGAAATAAATTTCATAAATATTTTAAAAGGGATTTGAGTTATAATAATGGATATAAATATATAATGGAATAAGTGTTTTGATCTACAAAGCTTTAAAATCACTATTCGCCAACAATTTAACTACTAAATTTGATTTTTTTTGAATAAATGATTTAAACTTGGATTTGTCTTCCCAAATCTTTTGGAAATGTTTTCCAAATAACTATAAAAGTATTTTAAATGGTTTAGAGTCAATCAGATAACTTAACCGCCTTATAAGTGACAGAGAGTTGGTCACTAGGCTGGAGTTTGGAAGACCAATTGCTTACTCCCCCAAGCTATCTGGACTAGCCCGATGGAGGGGATAGTTAATTTGATTTACTCGAATCGTATTTTCTTAAGATCAAAGGAAAGAGACATGGAACTTTTCACAAAGTTAAACAAGATTTCAAATAAGATTTTGATGGTAAACGTAACGATCCGTATTTTTAACTATTTTAAATTATCAAATTTAATATGATTTTTGAATAAAAATGGTTAAAAATAAAATTTAATGATGTATTAATGTAATTTATTGAATATGAACTTTAATAAAATTTTGAAACAACTAATTTCAAAGATTTTGGCAATAACAAGTATTGAAATGAAATTCTATGTATTTAATGTGTTTATAATCAATAGCAAGGATTAAATTATAAATATTGAATTACTGTAAAATGAATGTAACGACCCTAGATTTTAATTTATTTAAATTTATAATTAAATGAATTTTTGAATCAAAATTGTAAAATTAATTATAAATGGAAGCGAGTTTCCCCGATTCAAATAGAAAATATATAAAGTCATATGGATTTGAAAATTTGTATATATTGAATTTGAGTTTAAAATCTCAAGTAAATGGTTTAATAATAAATGATAATAATAATATTAAAGTAAAATAATCATAATAAATATTAAGTTATAAATAGAATCAAAATATGTAAGATAAATTATATAGTTTTATAAAATAGAAAGTGAATACATTAGTAAATTTTAGATTTGATAGTTTAAGTTTTAAAAATAAAAGAGATACAAGATAACAAGTATTGAAGTAAAAAAATAAACATTTAAAATAGAAATAAAAATAAATGTGGATAAAACAAGACAAAAGAAACAAACATATATAAATAGTTAAGTATGTACCCATGAAAACAAAGACAACATTTTTTTATGCAAGTATGAAACCAGATTTGATGATAAAAGATAATCAATGCAAATATCTTTGGCCACCACAATATCTGCTCAGCCACAAAAGAAGGAAAGAAAAATACTTAACAATAAATGCTAGCCAAAATAACATCATATCAGCCGAGATTTATTTCAAAAAAATCACAAAGCACGTAGCATTAAATGCTTCCATTCCTTAGCAGCCATGCCTATTGTACAAAATAACATCACCTATATAACTATCCTTTTATATGTATATACCTATACACTTTCTCCTTATTTATCAACTTCTCCACCTCGGTTCGTTTACTAGAAGCTGAGAAAAGAAATCTAAAGTGATATCATGCAAACTAAAACAATTCGTAGCACAATACAAATCAAACCAGGGGATTAAAGAAGAAAAGCAACTGTAGTTTTCAAATGGGAATGCTCTGCTCTGTCATCTTCTCAAAACTGTGAGTAAACAAGTGATTTAAACTTGAGTTATTTTAAATCTTTTTTTTTTGAAAATGGGTAAGAAATTTATTAAGGCATGAAAGCCCAAGTCCAGACCCAAAAGCAGGCCCAGAGAATATCTACAAAGCAAGAGTTAGACGACAGACCGACATAACTCACTTACTTTCCAAAAAGAAACAGAAAAAAGTAAAAAAGGCGAAACACTTCTTCCTCATCAAATCATGGCGGCCGATCATGAACAAGGTAACTCGTACTTGGGATTTCTGCCAATGAATAGCTCAGATCCCCTGCTCCAGTTTTCTCTTCGTCTCTTCCCTGTGAGGTAAGACCCCAACTTTTACATCTTCTCTGAACCATTCGCATGTCAATAATCGCGAGTTTACTGACCTCTTCCTGTTTCCTTTGTTTGTTTTGAAAAACTCTGCGGTTCCTCTCCTTCCACAAACTCCAAATCGTGACAGTGATAGCAATTCCTCCCAATTTGGCTTCCATGTTTTCGCCTCTCCTATTATGAACCAAGTAATTAACCGCATCGGTTAACAGGTGAGTCTGTATTGTTGAATTGATCGCTTTTGTACATGAATTCCACACTTTTCCGAGAAATTGCAGGAAAAAAATAGATGTTCATGCGTTTCCTCAGCTTGATTACATAGAACACACATTTTTTCTGTTATTATACCCCATTTTAAGAGTCTATCCTTAGTAGGAAGTCTCTTGAGTATAGCTTTATAAGCTGTGAAAGCCATCTTAGGGCAGTTCTCATGATTCCAGATAATCTTGCTCCAATCGACCTTGTTATCTGTGAGTCTGACTTCATTCCATGCAGTTTTCATATTAAAATCATTTCCAATGTGTTTCAAAGCCCAAATATCATTCTCTCGTCCACTGAATATCGGCATGTATTGAATTTTCCTTTTTATTTCCTGATTTATTGGTAACATTGAGCAATTCCACTCATTGTTATTAATAATTTCTGTGACTTTTTTATTTGGACAACCATAGTCTGAAAATGTGCTAAGTCCTAGAATATCTATTAATGAATTTCCTTGGACCCAGGGATCCCTCCATAAGTCAGTTTCCTTCCTAGAAGCGATTTCCCTTGTTCAACATGAAGCAAGTACTCCCCTTATTCTCATAATAGCTTTCCATGTCGATGAAGCATTGTTGTCCAAGTGCATACACCAGAAATTACCTCTGATATATCTTTTCCACATCCAATTTCCCCACAGACCCTTGCCCTTGATAATTCTCCAAGCTTGCTTCAAAGTATAAGCCAATCTCATGTCAGTTAATTTTCTGAGACCAACTCCTCCTTCCTCCTTAGGTCTACATAAGTTCTCATATCTAATCTTGTGTAGCCCCCCTTTCCAAATAAAATCCGCACAGACTTTTTCGATCTTTTGTAAAGAGGCATCAGGCAATTGGAATGTTTGGAGCCATAAATTGACTTTAGAGTGAATAACAGTGTGTACCAGTTCAATTCTGCCTGCTAGCGATAGGAGTCTTGAACTCCACCCCTGAAGTCTTTCTCTGATGGAAGAAATTAAGACTGCACATTCTCTGTCAGTTATTTTGTTGGAAGATAAAGGTACCCCTAGGTACTTGACAGGGAGAATTCCTTCTTTCACATTTAAACACTCCAAAATTTCATTTCTTCTACTACAAGTTTTATTGAAGTAACATTTGGTTTTTTGTTCATTCAGTCTGAGTCCAGAAAAACTCTCAAGATTGCTAAAAATTTCCTTGACAGCTCTAGCTGCTGACTGGTCAGATTTAATGCAAATGAGAAGATCATCAGCATAGAGTAGATGTGTCACAATAGGATGGAAATTATAGATGGGATGTATAAGTCTGTTAAATGCAGCCAGCTCCATCTGTAGTGAAAAAAATTCCATAGCAATCGTAAACAGATAAGGAGATAGAGGATCCCCTGTCTTATACCTCTATTGGACCCAATAAAACCTTTTGGTATGCCATTAATCAGAATCGAGAATGTCGGCGTGGAAATGCATTCCTTAACTATGTTCACAAATTT
The DNA here is from genome assembly GCA_030737815.1 of Allium fistulosum. NCBI lineage: Eukaryota > Viridiplantae > Streptophyta > Magnoliopsida > Asparagales > Amaryllidaceae > Allium > Allium fistulosum. Next base: position 711,429,613 of record CM060904.1, on the reverse strand, counting down.
TGCTGGAAATCCCATAGCTTTTAGCATATGTATAATAAAATTCCTGTTTATTTTATCGTATGCTTTATGGAGATCCACCTTTAGACAGAATTTGTCCGCTCCTGGTTTGTTGAAGTTTCTTATCAATTCATGTGCCATCAATGAGTTTTTGGATATGCCTCTGCTTTTGATGAACGCACTTTGACATTCTGAGATTAGATCAGGTAATATAAGTTTCATTCTGTTGCAAAGAATCTTACTTAGAATTTTGTACACCACATTACAGCATGCAATTGGCCGGTAGTCTTCAATGTTTCCTGGATTTTCTTTCTTAGGAATTAAGCATATAAATGTGTGGTTGATTTCTCTCACAAATTTACCATTCTTGAATATATCTTGCATAGCTGATAAAATGTCTTCTTTCAGGTCTTCCCAGTGTACGAGGAAGAATTTGGCCCCCAAACCATCTGGCCCTGGGCTGGAATCAATATGTATGGATTTCAGAGCATCCCAGACTTCAACCATATCAATGCTCTTGTCCAGCATCCTTCTCCCTTTGGAATTAATCAGCCTCCTGCACTGAATTACTGGTAAATCATTGTTAATATTTCCATTAAACATTTCAGAGTAGTATTTAATAGCTTGTTGTTCTATAACATCGAGATTACTGGTCAAGTTACCATCCTGATCCATTAGTTGGATCGAGTTATTAGAATTATTTATGACAGCCATTTTAGTATAATTTTTTTTGTACATTCATCTCCTTCAGTCAACCATTTTTCTTTTGCCTTTTGTTTTAACTCTATGGATTTAATTCTGAGTGCCTCCTTTAACTTGCTTTGGGATTGATAGTACAGTTTCCAAGTATCATCAGTTGCTGTTCCACTGTCAATTACTAATAGGAGATCTTCACACTGTTTCTGTAAATAGCTAATCTGGTCTCCATCTCTCAATCTTTTCCTGTTCCACTCTTTTAGGAGCACCTTAGCAGACTTGATTTTCTGCACAAGTTTAAAACATTGGGTTCCCTCCTCCCTAGACATATTATTAAAGTTAATGACTTCTTTGTAACCTTCTATTTCATTCCAATGATTGGAATATCTAAAAGGTTTGCCTTTGGCCAAGCTCCACTCCTTTAAATTAATCAATATGGGGCAGTGATCACTAGTAGAAGGAGGCAGTATGTTAACTTTAATATTAGCCAGTTTATTTATGCATGGAACATTGATAAGGGCTCTGTCTAGCTTGCAAGATATTTTCTTATTCTCTCCACTTCTCCATGTATATTTCAGGCCTCCATGGATGGGTTCTAATAATTCAGCTTCAATGATGCAGTTGTTGAATTCTTCCAATTGGGATACTCTGACGGTGAGCCCACCTTTTTTCTCCTCAGCTTTAAGTATTGCATTAAAATCTCCCATGACAATCCACGGTTCAGTGATTATTTTGCTATTTTCTGTAATGACTTTCCATAAGTGTGTACGTTGGGAAGCTAAATTACTAGCATAGACATAACTTAGAAACAGTTTAAAACCACCAATATTCTAAGCACTTACAGTCATTTGTTGATCATCTCTATTTAACATGTTTACATTCCAAACTTTTGTATTCCACAGTAATAATATGCGCCCTTTGCCCCCCACATCATGATTGTGAAAATGATCCCAATCAGTATCAAGAGATTCCAAAAAGTATTTAAGATTATCAACAGTGAGTTTGTTTTCTAAAATACTTAAAATCGAAGGAGAATACTTTCTCCTTATGTTTAAGAGGTCCAAACGTCTAGTATCATTGTTTAGACCTCTTACATTCTAGCTGATTATAGACATTTAGATGGTGGAGGACGGCTCCTCAGCTTCATAGGAGACACCTCACGACTGGAAATCGCCTTGCCCTTTCCTTTAGAATCTCTACTTTTAAACTGCTTTTCATAGCTTAGATTAATAGTGGTATACTCATGTTTGTTATCACCCTCAGATTCATTACATGTATATATATATATATGTTGAAGTTGCTCTGCATATCTACCCATCCATCTGTGCTGTGAGATTCATCATCTTCTCTGTTTAGTTACAAGGTACAAAACAAAAAAAAGAAATTTCAAATTCTTCTTTTTTAATCAATATTAGGCTTTAGTTTCAAAACAAAATAGTTGGGTTTAAGAATGAATTGTGATATAAAAATAGTTTCATGAAGAGTAAACATATACAGGATGAACAACTCGAGTTCTACTGAGAAAATTTCAAAATTTAATAAAATTTGAACCTAATAATTTGCAAATTCGAATACATAACTTGAATCCTGAATGGAAGACATGATTTTTGCTCGAAATTTGAACTTCGATCAAATCTCGGTGATCGGGGAAATGTAAGTTCTCGAGATTGAAGTTGGAGCATGGCGGGAGGTTGGAGATCACCTGAAAATTGTTTAATGATTTTATAAATCGTTGTGGTGGTGTAGAGACGATGATCTAGGGTTTTAACTTAGTTTTCAGCGTGTGTTAAAAATTGAGTTCGTGCGGCGTCGTCGAGGGGATTGGGTCGATCGCACTTGATGAAATGGAAGGAGGAAACGGTGGCGGTGGTTAAGGCGAAATCGCGCAACCTCCGGTGGACGAAATCGTAATCACGGCGAAGTTTTTGTTGATCTGCGGGGTTCCAGTTTTTGATCAAACAGCTCATTTCGGTTTTGGAGTCGATTCGGTGATACTAGGTGGACGTTAGGGGTGAGGATGTCGTTGCCAACTCGTGGAGAAGATTGGCGATGGTCGGAGGTTGGTGGTCTGACGGTGCACGTGCACGCGTGTTAGTTCGTATCTGGTTTGGAGCTTTGGGGAAGACGAAGTTATCCTCGGGTATAAGGATTTTTTGCCTCGAATAGTTACGCGGGTGAAGGGTAGGGTTGCTTCGAGTTGAATTCAAGTGTATAAATATGTTTCCTGTACCAAAGTCTAAAACTTAAACTTGACTATAGAAAAAAAATGTAGCAGAAGAAGAAGAGTTGCGTACTGGGTAAATGACTCGGGGAAAGGGGTGTTCAACTCGAAGTATAACTCGAGTATTATAGGGATAGTCTTCGGGCTTCAAACTGCAGCATTTTTATAAGTATATTAAGCAAATTTGTTTAAACATTGTAAACTTAGAAGATGTTTAACAGTTAAGTTAAGACTTAATTCAAGTTTTAAATTATTTTAGTTAAAGCTAAACAATGTTCTTAAACCCTTAATTATTTTAATTAAACAATTAATTTAAGTTAAGTATAATGTTAATTAACACTTAAGTTTGTAGTTAATAGAAAATTTGTTTAAAATATATCATTCGATAAAATTAAATTATTAGTTTAACTGAAAATCTTAGTTAAATTAAAATTTTAAAATGGAAGATTTAATTATTCGATTTATTTCGAATATTAATCGATTGTATAAAATTGTCTATACAAGGTTTATAAATCGAGGAAACAAACTGGAATGGAAATGGATGGCAAATTAAAAGCAAAAGTGAGATCTTCTCACTCAAATTGAAAAGTTGATTTTTGCAGTTATTGATTGATTGACTGTTTGGATGTGATATTAGATATAGTAGGATATATCTATATATATAGCAATATATACATATTGGCATATGTATATATTGGAGTGATTGATTTTCCCGCACTATATAGCGGATGAGACCCTATTGCGCCGTATAATAGCGGATGATATTTTTATAAATCCCATATACCGTGATATTCCACCTCGAAGTGGAATTGGTATTGTGCTAACGTCTGTGGATGCAGGGAAACAGGTTAGAGGGATCCAACTGGATTCCTCACCGTATTGATTTAATTACAGATATTGTGATATATTCTGTTATCATATGATGATATGTGATGTTTTGTTGTCGTGATTGATTTTTGGTGTTGTTGCATCATCGGATCCATTTTTGAAGTTTGAAAAATAATGATTTTGATTTTAAGGGATTTGAAAGTGATTTTTGAGATTATATGTTTTGTTAAAATTTTGAATTGATTCATCTTAAATAAATAAACGTTCAAATTTTAAAGTTATAAAAATTATGAGATTTGTGAAATATAAGTGAAAAGTGATTTTTGAAATTAATAGTTAAGTAATTTATAAAATGATTTAAATTGGGATTTTTGAATTATTATAAACGATTTATATAAAAGATGTATAAAATTTGATATTTTATAAATTAAGAATACTGGAATTATAAAACGAGTTTTTACAAGTGTTAAAATGGAAAAATGGATTTCATAAGTGAACGAAGTTTATAGACTTAAAATTTATGAAGTTATAAAATGAATAGATGTTGTAGATAAATGGATTATAAGTTCTTAACTTATAATATAGACTTCCGGTATATAATTGAGTTATATAAATTGAATTGGATAATAAAGGAGATTTATAAATCAAAGTTTTATAAATAGAAATGGGATTTATAAACATTGTTTTATAAATCCGAAATCACTTATTTTGATAAGTGAATTATAGAAGTTAATTAAAGGAATTATATTCACGATTTTGGATAGTAGATAATTCTTTAAATAAAATGTGTAGAAATGTTGAAATTTGTTAACGAAGTATATTCACAATTTTGGATAGTGAATAGTATATTAAAAAGAAATATTTGGAAGTGATATAGGAATAGAATGAAAACGATTTAAAGGTGTTTTAAAATGCATTAAGTATCGAATACATAGATTTCAACATTCATTGTTGAAATAGACGTTTTCGAAAATTAAGGAAATGGTGGACTATAACACTGTTGTTATAGTAAATGGTTTCCGAAAGGAAATGTTTTATATAGTATTGGGATTTATATATCTATCTTAATTTCGAATCCCTATACTAGTGATTTTGGGTTGTCGTAACGATGTTTTACGTAACATTCATTTTGACTCAAATAGAATTTATAAAAGAGAATGATTTCCTTAAAGAATGAAATATATACTTAATTATGATTTAAGTATATCAAATATTTTCCAAGTGTTGAAAACAAATGATTTGTGAATTACTTATTATTGAATAAGTATGGAAATGCTTTTCCAATATGAAATGAAACGTTTTTGAGAATTTTTCTTTTTAAAGATAAATTGAAAATGAATATTTGAAAGTGATTTGAAATTTGGTTTCAAATGGTTGAAGTGGGGAAATTATATATCTTGTAAAGATATTTTTGGAAAATAAATAATTTGGAAAATTATTTGGAATCTGATGATGTTGCACATCTCTATTGATAGTTAAATAACCGACTATCAATATTTACCTTTAAATAGGTATTCATTGTGATTTGTTGAATTTGAATGCCATATTTTTTTAAATAAGCGCTCACTATTCGGGCTAGCCGGGAAAGGACCTTGGGGTCGTATAACCCATTCCGAATTGTGATACGTCGTAATGAATTGCATTTGATGACCGGTGTTGAAGACCGGATATTTTTGAAAATGGAAGGATTACCGTCGAGTTACTCTGCATCGGCTGATCTCCGATATAGAGGTTTTATCACCCTTAGTGACGGGAAGTCCGAACGTGATTTGAAAATTATCCGAATTTGCAAGGACTTCGTGAGAAGTGCCTTCGGTTCTGTTCGATCCCGGAACAGACTTGTATGGATTGTGTGTCTGACGTTACAGATTGAGATATAAAGATGATTTCTTTCAAATACATATCTGTTGGTGGCGGAGAATTTATTCTCTTAGCTTAACACCCTTCTCTGAGACGTACGAGCTCAGAGGTTATGTAGTTGAAGATTATCAGCAATATATTCCTAATTTGGTAATGTGACATGCTGAGTGTTGCTGTGAAATGATCATTGTTTAATCATTTGTGATATGATCATTTGTTTTATCATTTATCTTTGTGATCATTACTTTGATCATTTGTTTGACCCGAAGCATGGCTTTGTGACAAAGCGTAGCTTTGTGGACGAGACTTCATCGGACCTTACACCCCGGAAATGGTCAAAACATGAAGGATGCGGCAAGGTTATTAGGGGGTAGCGCCCCTTTAGTGTATGTCATTCCTTCTGGATAAAGGTGGTATCATGGTATGGAGCCCAGATACTTAACCTATGTGGTTGCTGAAAATTTATTACTTTGTGGTTGTTGGAAATCGAGGATCCTCGGATATAGATCGGTTACGATCGGGGGATGACATATTCGTGTCAGTAGTTACCCAGTTAGGGGTAACCCGGCCTTGTGTTGGCAGAGATCCGGTTTGGTTCTCGGGTCGTCTTTCCAGGGGCGTACCTATGTGGCAATGGGAAATTCCTTGGCCTGACCATTTGTTGGAAATCCAAAGAAACAATACGATCTTGTACGGTTTTAGTTGTAGAACCTATCATTCACTTATGGTGGCGCCCCACTGTTTGGATGATAGCTATAGTAGGCATAAGTGCGAAATGCCTATGCTGGCTAAGATTTATATTTTACTTTCGAAATGTTTTCTACACTATGCACTAATAATAATATCAAAAATGATTTGATTTTGCGTATCAAGCATCTTTGACTATCATAAGGAGAAATCTCCTCCGATTTTGCGTTTGCATTGTGTGTGTGTGTGCGGGAGGCCTTATGGTAGTCTCATTTTCCAAAAGCATTTCGAAATTGACTTTAAAATCTTTATGTTGTTGTTTTAAAGATAAACTGTTTTACGATCTCACACCAGTCACCATGACTGACTCAGAGTTTATTGTTTCCCTTCTAAACTCTGGGTGCCCATAATTTTCCACACGGGCAGCCTAGAGTTCTGTTATCAGGATATTCTGGATATTCTGGAGCTGTGGAAGCAAGCTGGATGGCGTAATGTATCACCCATACTTGTTTATTTATTCCGCTGTGTATTCTGTATGAGGACAAGTTTATATAACTGTCCATTGTTTTATTGAGTTGTATATTGACTCTGATTGATGTATGTATAAACTAATATAGTTCTTTTGTTTAAAGATTATTCATTTATCTATTATATGTTGTTCCGCTGCGATATGTGAGATTCTGATATTGTTTCTGTTTCTGTGTTTTCTGTTGTTGTTCTTCTTCTCTTTTTCTTCTATCTTTTCCTCTACCTCTTCTTTTAAACCCTAAGAATTCGGTTTTCCGGCATTCATTGCTCGGCAGTAGATACAGTGGACGTATCGATGTCAATTTTCGGAAGTCGAAGAATCGGATCCTTACAACGTGGTATCAGAGCATATGGTTAAGCGACAACCCTGCTCTATTGGGTGTTACTCATTAGAGATAGAGTCAGTAGTACTCTAGAATGAGTTGAGGGTAATAATAGATACGAGCGCGTATTTGTTAGTGAATATAAAATTGTTTTATATTGTGATGATTGATTTGCGGAGTGGTATATGGATTCTGGTCGGTATGGTCTGGACAACTCTATCGATAGGGATCTCTAAACACTTATATAGAACAATTCGGTACAGTATGTTTTAAAATGGGGTAAATGAAATAATTTTGCCCAAAACTATTTTGTATAGAAAAGAAATAATTTTCTATGAATTACTATAGTATATGGATGCTTGGTTGTTAGGAAGTAATAACATTGAAATATTATCATTATTTTATGGAAATTGAATAAGAAATAAAACAATAACCAAAGATTTGAAGATAAATTCATTTAACAAATGAAATTTATAAATGTGAATTGGAAGATATTTGAAAATAAAATTCATATCATAAGTTTGAGGAATTATAGGAGATCGAATTTGTCTATCTATGTTGTTTTCGTGCCTGCGAATTTCGAGGACGAACTTCTTTTGAGGGGGGAAGTTTGTAACGACCCTAGATTTTAATTTATTTAAATTTATAATTAAATGAATTTTTGAATAAAAATTGTAAAATTAATTATAAATGGAAGCGAGTTTCCCCACTTCAAATAGAAAATATATTAAGTCATATGGATTTGAAAATTTGTATATATTGAATTTGAGTTTAAAATCTCAAGTAAATGGTTTAATAATAAATGATAATAATAATATTAAAGTAAAATAATCATAATAAATATTAAGTTATAAATAGAATCAAAATATGTAAGATAAATTATATAGTTTTATAAAATAGAAAGTGAATACATTAGTAAATTTTAGATTTGATAGTTTAAGTTTTAAAAATAAAAGAGATACAAGATAATAAGTATTGAAGTAAAAAAATAAACATTTAAAATAGAAATAAAAATGAAAGTGTATAAAACAATACAAAAGAAACAAACATATATAAATAGTTAAGTATGTACCCATGAAAACAAAGACAACATTTTTTTTATGCAAGTATGAAACCAGATTTGAAGATAAAAGATAATCAATGCAAATATCTTTGGCCACCACAACATCTGCTCAGCCACAAAAGAAGGAAAGAAAAATACTTAACAATAAATGCTAGCCAAAATAACATCATATCAGCCGAGATTTATTTCAAAAAAATCACAAAGCACGTAGCATTAAATGCTTCCATTCCTTAGCAGCCATGCCTATTGTACAAAATAACATCACCTGTACAACTATCCTTTTATATGTATATACCTATACACTTTCTCCTTATTTATCGACTTCTCCACCTCAGTTCGTTTACTAAAAGCTGAGAAAAGAAATCTAAAAGTGATATCATGCAAACTAAAACAATTCGTAGCACAATACAAATCAAACCAGGGGATTAAAGAAGAAAAACAACTACAGTTTTCCAATGGGAATGCTCTGCTCTGTCATCTTCTCAAAACTGTGAGTAAACAAGTGATTTAAACTTGAGTTATTTTAAGTCTATATATATATATGTTGAAGTTGCTCTGCATGTCTACCCATCCATCTGTTGTAACGACTCGATATTTTCAACCATTCGCATCCATTATAAGTGTATAGGTAGACACTCATGCCGGAATTGAATTGCTCAAAATACCGCATTGTAAATAAAAATTTGGCAAATCTCAGAATATGCAGTAAATAAATATAATCACAGATCACAGACACAGAGTAAAATAATGCAGCGAAAGTAAAAGAAATAGTAGTTCATGAAGCTACTATATAAATATATCAGAGTTACATGAGATATAACAGAAGAAATAGAATACAACAAAAGTCTCAATATAATAACCATGTACAAGCTGAGTAGAACAACATAATTGAAATAGATAGGACATGACAAGCAGATAATCTCCAGCGATTCAAATCTCCAAGAGAGTGGAAATCCAAATCAGTGAATAACTCAGGCTGACCCGAGCGTAAAGCAAAACACAAAACACTCGAGTCAGGACAATATATACTTATATAATGTAAACAAACTCAAGTGAACTGTAATAAAGGTACAAGTAACTTAAAGAATGCTTGGGATCGCCCATTCTTTAAGGATCCGTTAAACTATTTACTATGTAGTAATATACGCTATATACAGTAGTGTCTAATTAGTAAAGTATAATCATATAGAAAAGAGCGTTAAGGGGATGGAGAACCTTAACGCGGTCGGATCTTAAAATCATAATCGTAGTAAAGCTTGATATGGTAGGTGACACGGCACACAAGGCAATGCTAGGGTAGATATACCAATTACGCACACGGACTGATGGATACGCATAGCAGCCACTACTGTTCCACCTCGAACAACACTCCCAAATCAAGGGTGGCCACCAAAATCACAAAGTAATAGAATGGTATCGAAGAAGTGTGTCCGATACGAGGTGCTACCTCACTGGCCCGAGATCGCTCCTGTTTTAGCCACCTTATGCCAACTCACGGGAGTTGGGTCCACGTATATACCTTAGGATCGTCGCATCCATCCTACTTCATTCTGGAAACTCCACCGCGTACACAGTTGTCAAAGTGGTTTTCGGCATCGACAGAGAGTATGTCCATATCCGATCCCGGTCTCTTTAACAACCAATCGTTATTATAACCCGTGGTTATAACTTTTAAAAACAATACTTTACTTCAAAATAAAATATTATTTCAAACCATATCTTTATAAAAATAAAAATTAAGTCAATTCCAAACCATTCCATATATTTAAATTTTCATATCATTTCAAAACTTCATTTCAAATCATTTTAATATAATAAAATATCTTATCAGTTCAAATCCAAATATTCAACTTTAAATACCTTTTAAATTCAAAGATATCGTTCATTTACTATCATTTCAAATCACCTTTAAATAGTTTATATTCCAATCAAAATAATTCATTTAAACCTTTTAAAAGTGTAATTATTATATTTTTCAAATCAAGTATTCAATTTCCAAAGTTTCAAACCATTCTGAGTTCGTTTACTAAGTCAAAAACCATAATTATTAAAATTTCAGCCTTTCACAGCATTTAAAAACAACTGCTATAAGTTGTATTTGAAAACATTTTTAATTCAGCAAATGCAGCACTTAAAACTGCTGTTAAAACTCAGTTTTAGTTGAATTATAGTTCAAAACAGAAAAAACAGCATTTCAGAAGTGCTGCGGTAGTTCAGATTTCAAAACATGAGTTAAATTTGATTTCAACATAGACTGCAGACCATTATAGCATTTCCAGAGAATGCTATAAAAGGCCTGAGTTCAATATTAGCCTATAAGTTCAACTACATCAACTACAACATTCCAGAAATGCTGTAATAGCTCCTTTTTACACAATTTTAGTTCAAAACAGAATCTATAGCATTTCTGAATGCTATTAAAAGTTAATTTCAGGTGTTAGTGTATTTCCAGCAATTAAATAACTTTAATTTAAAACACATAAACATTTTTAAAATCATATTTTAACATTTAAAATGTTCATTTACATATCATTTAACATATATCTTTCCACAATAAATTTCTTATAATCAAATCCAATTTTCAATAATTTACTTAACAAATTTTAGTGTAAAAGTGTCCAATTCTTCACATTTCAACAAATAAACTTAACACATCAAATTTAAATTACCATTTCACAATTTAACTAAATTTCCAATTTTATTTAATTAACTTAAACCTTTAATTAAAACCAAATTTCACATTTCCTAGTCAAGTTATATTTTAAAAGATCACTTTTAAACATTGATTTATTTAACCACCTAAATTCATAGAAAAATCAATAATACTTTAATAAATCACTTAAATTCAAATTTAATCAAATTATCATATTTACCATTTCCAAATAAAATTTAATATCCATTTTATTTATATAACTTAAATACCATTTTTAACCAAAATTCCAAATTTCAAACTTAAGTTATATTTCAAAAATCTAGTTAAACCATTCATTAATTACATTTTTAACACATAGAAAAATCATAATTTCTTTAATTCAAAATATTTCAAAATCTGTTTAAATCAAATTTCATAAATTTATATTTTTAAAATACTTAAAAATATTCAAAACACTTTATAAAATAACCACGGGCCTGTATATAGTTTTCTAGCCTAGGTCAAGTATAACATGATAATATATTTCTACAGATTCACAGGGTGTCAATTTACTAGTTATATAGGTACATATTGTCTGGTGAGAATAACTCACCTGTTTGTGCTGGAGATATCAATGCAAATGACACAACGCATTCCAGAAGGCACGATGACACAACAATAGGCTCAAGTGGGAAGGGATCCAAGCTTAGAACTTGTGTTACAACCCAAAACAAAACAAAATATAAAACATGAATTTCTAATACAAAACAACATCGAAATGAATTGAAATAAAAGCAACGAAGGACAAAATAGTTAAACCTTGCTTTAGCCACTCAAAAGCTTTACCAAAGGGACATTATACTCAGCCATGATCATGCTTTTTTCTCAGGTATGGCATCAAAACTCATGGCTACATAAGTGTGAAGAGGTAGGAGAGTTGCAAAGTGAAGTACACAAAAGGTTAAGGCAAAAAGGTGAGATTTGGTTCAACTTTTGGCTCGGTCTATGGGTCAAATGGCTCGGCCATCATCAGGTATAGGTCTGGACAGAGGTTTAGGTGGTGAGTAGAGGTGGTAGCAAGGTGGTGGTGATGGCTCAAGGTGGTAGCCTTGGTGGTGGATGAAGGGTAGATGAAGGTAGGCTTGGCTATGTAGTTGTTTATGGGGTTTTTGGTCAAGGATGGTGGAGTTTTGTCATCATATTGGTTCGGCCATAGGAAGTAGGTTCGGCCAGAGGGTGCACCATTACTTGACAGAGGTTGGAGGGGTGTGTGGTGGTCAGGTCAGAGGTGGTGGTGGCAGCCAAAGATGGTGATGGTGGTGACAAATGAAGGTGATGGTGCAAAAAGGTGATCGGCTATGATGTAGGTGATGTTTTTGAGAAGTTTTGTGGGATTTTGGTCAAGGGAATGGCATGGCCTGATCATGGAAGAGGAGTAGGAGGCTGAAGAGGCTGAGGAAGGTGGTGGAACAGGTCGGAGAGGGTCTGGTTGAAGAGGAGCTAAGCCATGAGGTTGAGAACAATATACAAAATTTCATAGAAAACTAGGAAAAACAAAGGAAGAAGAAGATGAATTTACCATTTTTTTTTGTAAGAGATGAGCCGTGATTTTTGAGGAATGATAAGTAATATGTTGTACGTGAAAAATGAAGAAAAGGAGTAGCTGAAGAAAGAAAGAAAAGTCGGCCAAATAATTTGTGTATTGATTGAAAGTGCAACGGTAGAATACAAAAGGACCTAGGCAAATCAAAGGTCAAAACTCTTCAAATTTCTTGTATTTATATCTGTAATTTATATTTCTGGTAATAACAGTAATTTACAGTTAAAAATTCGAAAATTTAATAAAATATATATAATATTTATTGATTATATAAAGTTAAAATAAGGAAATAGCTCCAAATTAGTGAACTTGCCTAGGAAATTTTGAAATTAAATGAAATAAATTTTAGAAAATTCATATGAGCTTGTAATATATTTTTAAACATAAATAATAACAAAAAATAAAAATATATTCACAAAATAAATATTTAAAATTTAATTTATATATAATTTTTAATGAAGAAAATAGCAGAAAATAGGAAAACAGCCTTCAAAAATAGGAAATCATCATAGTAAATTTTGGAAAAATTCTATTATTATTTTCAAAAATATTTAGAGATGAAAATATACATAAATTAACATATTGACACATATTAAAATAAAATATAAGAAAGAAAATATGATTTATAAAAAATTAAAATAGGCAAAACTGCACAATAAAACAAATTATACTAAAAATTGAAATGTACATAACTTTTACATTTTAACTCCGTTTTCAATGAAACGAAAAGTAGTGTTCAAGTTATTAAATCTATTTTCATAATAAAAGATAAAATTTATAATTTCAAACTATTTAAAATTTAAACTTAAAAGTCAAAGTCTGACTATTGACCAAAATTCACATTATCAGGAAATATTAAATTTAGTCATATTTGGAATTCTAATCCACATCAAAGTCAAAGTTTATATTTAAAATAACAAAATTTATTATTTTTCATAAATAAAGCTTTTGAATCTGGAAAAATCAATTTAGGAATATTTGAAAAATACAGGGTTGTTACACTCTCCCCCACTCAAAACTTTTCGTCCCCGAAAAGGAATGAGGTACGGGAAAGCATAGAAAAAGATAGTGTGAAATAAGATTAAGACAAGATGACAAAGAGGTTGAAATTATACCTGATGACTATTGTTATAGGTAGGTTTAACAAGGTGGAGATGATCTTTCCAAGATTCTCCAGAATCAGGAACACAAGCACGAAAAGATATTCTAGAATCTGATTTACTCTTTCCGCTTGACCAACAGTCTATGGGTGGAAAGCAGTGCTCAGATTCAAAATGAGTACTAAAGATTTTAAAGATTATAGAAAGATTTCTAAATAGAAAGAGTATAGAAAGATGCCTATACCAGTCTGTAGCAAGATAAGGAAAAATACGGACTACCAACCGACATTTTGAAAACAAAATAAGATAATAAGTTTGAAACCGTGGAAATTTGAACTTAAATAGATAATTAATTTTACACAAGTTAAATAAATCTTAATCATCTCAAATTTCATTACCTTATCATCCAATTTTCTTAAATTAACAATTTCAAAAATCATGGAATCGCAAAATCATTATTTATTATACTCATAATGTACTTAATAAATTAAATTCTCCTTTATTCCTAATTAAAATTAAATTTATTCCTTAATATATTTTTATCACCTATGTTGAATATATTTACACTTATTATAGCTGCTTTAATTTATTCCTAGTCCCTTTAACATCATTTTATTGTATAAATTATTCCATTACTCTTTTACTCTATTTACCTCTGTTAATCTTTTTATAACTAAAATTTAAGTGTATAACATTTATTATAACCACTCAAATTCTATTTATAAAATCTTTTTATATTGTATATTATCCAATTACATTGTTAACTTCTAAATAATTAAGGTAAGTTATATTGGAATGTAATAGAATATTATACAAATAAATTCTCCAATTTCTATTATTCAATTTTACATATTTATTCAAACCTTGATTTCCTTTTATAATTGAAATTATCCTTTAAGATAAAATTTAAGAATTAAATTCTCGATTAACTTCAAACTATTTAGAAATAAATATATATATATACATACACAATATATATCAAATCAAATTTAAATCATATATCAATATATATTATAAGTCAAGTCATATTTAGAAATTTAAATCAATTTAATTTTCCAAAGCAAAATTGTAGAAAAGCTACAGAATGGTCTCTTCGCTTCGAAACTCGAAAATGAATGTCGATGATGCTGTAGTCATTACCGAAATTATTTTCCAACGACAAAGAGAAGAGCACTAAATTTTTAAACTTAAAAATCCTTTAGAAACAAAGTTCTACTTGAAAATACTTTAAATAATATATCCTTTTAAAACTTTTAACACAAGGTTTGAATCCATCGGAAATTAAATTCTTAAATTTCTTGTTTTAAATTCATTTCAATTCCCAAATCAAATTTATAAACAACTATTTATAAATTCATTTATAGAATGATAAATCAAGTATTATCATTTCAAATTATCAATTTAAATCAATTTATTAAGTTCCATAAAATTATATATCCAAATTTATTTCATTAACCAAATTTTAAAATAATATTGTGTCAGTTTGTTCTGTCAAAGTGTTTTAGAAATCCTATCGATAGCGTTGATCAGACGAATCGATCGGAAACCCAAATCAACATCAACAACCCAAACAACACAACATATAAAGCAAAACATAGATTTACAAGTACAATTCAAAATGTTTGGAGATAGTTTAGAAACAAAAGACAAGATGGTTAAACAGAGTAGAGAGATGGGTAAGCTTAGATAAATCGCGGACAACCTTAACCGGGTCAACCGTGACTTAATGGATAAGATCAAATGTGGATTTTCTGGGGTAAATCTACCTTCGATCTCAAGAGATAGAGTTTGGAATAATAAAAGATATTAGCATCTAAACCAAGGATAAATATAAATCTCTGGTGAATCGATGCTGATTATAAAGGATTTTCACCCTTTTACAAGAAAATTAGAATATTGGCGAGACCGCCAATTCACTATAAAGATCATTGGAAGTGGAGTCATGGGATACTCCAAAATCAAAAGATGATGAATAGTGAGGGACACGAATGAATTTCGGAACCGCAGGGAACGTTCCAAAAATTCAAAGGAAATTCGAATCAAGAGGAAAAAATTCAAACTCGAACGAAAGTGATTCTGTAAATAAATCTACTCCATATGCTGAGTTTTGCCTCAAAGCCAAAGCTCTGATATCTGTTGTAACGACCCGATATTTTCAAGCATTCGCATCCATTATAAGTGTATAAGTAGACACTCATGCGGAATTGAATTGCTCAAAATACCGCGTTGTAAATAAAAATTTGGCAAATCTCAGAATATGCAGTAAATAAATATAATCACAGATCACAGGCACAGAGTAAAATAATGCAGCGGAAGTAAAAGAAATAGTAGTTCATGAAGCTACTATATAAATATATCAGAGTTACATGAGATATAACAAAAGAAATAGAATACAACAAAAGTCTCAATATAATAACCATGTACAAGCTGAGTAGAACAACGGAATTGAAATAGATAGGACATGACAAGCAGATAATCTCCAGCGATTCAAATCTCCAAGAGAGTGGAAATCCAAATCTGTGAATAACTCAGGCTGACCCGAGCGTAAAGCAAAACACAAAACACTCGAGTCAGGACAATATATACTTATATAATGTAAACCAACTCAAGTGAACTGTAATAAAGGTACAAGTAACTTAAAGAATGCTTGGGATCACCCATTCTTTAAGGATCCGTTAAACTATTTACTATGTAGTAATATACGCTATATACAGTAGTGTCTAATTAGTAAAGTATAATCATATAGAAAATAACGTTAAGGGGATGGAGAACCTTAACGCGGTCGGATCTTAAAATCATAATCGTAGTAAAGCTCGATATGGTAGGTGACACGGCACACAAGGCAATGCCAGGGTAGATATACCAATTACGCACACGGACTGATGGATACACATAGCAGCCACTACCGTTCCACCTCGAACAACACTCCCAAATCAAGGGTGGCCACAAAAATCACAAAGTAATAGAATGGTATCGAAGAAGTGTGTCCGATACGAGGTGCTACCTCACTGGCCCGAGTTCGCTCCTGTTTTAGCCACCTTATGCCAACTCACGGGAGTTGGGTCCACGTATATACCTTAGGATCGTCGCCACCATCTTACTTCATTCTGGAAACTCCACCACGTACACAGTTGACAAAGTGGTTTTCGGTATCGACAGAGAGTATGTCCATATCCGATCCCGGTCTCTTTAACAACCAATCCTTATTATAGCCCGTGGTTATAACTTTTAAAAACAATACTTTACTTCAAAATAAAATATCATTTCAAACCATATCTTTATAAAAATAAAGATTAAGTCAATTCCAAACCATTCCATATATTTAAATTTTCATATCATTTCAAAACTTCATTTCAAATCATTTTAATATAATAAAATATCATATCAGTTCAAATCTAAATATTCAACTTTAAATACCTTTTAAATTCAAAGATATCGTTCATTTACTATCATTTCAAATCACCTTAAAATAGTTTATATTCCAATCAAAATAATTCATTTAAACCTTTTAAAAGTGTAATTATTATATTTTCAAATCAAGTATTCAGTTTCCAAAGTTTCAAACCATTCTGAGTTCGTTTACTAAGTCAAAAACCATAATTATTAAAATTTCAGCCTTTCACAGCATTTAAAAACAACTGCTATAAGTTGTATTTGAAAACATTTTTAATTCAGCAAAGACAGCACTTAAAACTGCTGTTAAAACTCAGTTTTAGTTGAATTATAGTTCAAAACAGAAAAGACAGCATTTCAGAAGTGCTGCGGTAGTTCAGATTTCAAAACAAGGGTTAAATTTGATTTCAACATAGACTGCAGACCATTATAGCATTTCCAGAGAATGCTATAATAGGCCTGAGTTCAATATTAGCCTATAAGTTCAACTACAGCAACTACAGCATTCCAGAAATGCTGTAATAGCTCCTTTTTACACAATTTTAGTTCAAAATAGAATCTATAGCATTTCTGAATGCTATTAAAAGTTAATTTTAGGTGTTAGTGTATTTCTAGCAATTAAATAACTTTAATTTAAAACACATAAACATTTTTAAAATCATATTTTAACATTTAAAATGTTCATTTACATATCATTTAACATATATCTTTCCACAATAAATTTCTTATAATCAAATCCAATTTTCAACAATTTACTTAATATATTTTAGTGTAAAAGTGTCCAATTCTTCACATTTCAACAAATAAACTTAACACTTCAAATTTAAATTACCATTTCACAATTTAACTAAATTTCCAATTTTATTTAATTAACTTAAACCTTTAATTAAAACCAAATTTCACATTTCCTAGTCAAGTTATATTTTAAAGGATCACTTTTAAACATTCATTTATTTAACCTCTTAAATTCATAGAAAAATCAATAATACTTTAATAAATCACTTAAATTCAAATTTAATCAAATTATCATATTTACCATTTCCAAATAAAATTTAATATCCATTTTATTTATATAACTTAAATACCATTTTTAACCAAAATTCCAAATTTCCAACTTAAGTTATATTTCAAAAATCTAGTTAAACCATTCATTAATTACATTTTTAACACATAGAAAAATCATAATTTCTTTAATTCAAAATTTTCAAAATCTGTTTAAATCAAATTTCATAAATTTATATTTTTAAAATACTTAAAAATATTCAAAACACTTTATAAAATAACCACGGGCTTGTATATAGTTTTCTAGCCCAGGTCAAGTGATACAGATATGTATCATTTCAATCCGCAGTTTAAAAAGAAAAATCCGGGTTCTATCATTTCAAACCCGCAATCCCAAGTTAAAATAAATTAAATAAAAACCATTCAGGCCTATCATTTAGCCCATAACGATTTTTCCCTATTCTAAAGTTCGTTCGGGTATGTATCATTTCAACCCATAGTGATTCTAGTCTACAGGGAACTTGCAATGGTTATAACTGATATAAATAACAGAATAACATTAAATAACAGTAACATATGATATAACAGGTGTATAAACATCATATGATCATAACATAGTCAAGTATAACATGATAATATATTTCTACAGATTCACAGGGTGTCAATTTACTAGTTATATAGGTACATATTATCTGGTGAGAATAACTCACCTGTTTGTGCTGGAGATATCAATGCAAATGACACAACGCATTCCAGAAGGCACAATGACACAACAATAGGCTCAAGTGGGAAGGGATCCAAGCTTAGAACTTGTGTTACAACCCAAAACAAAACAAAATATAAAACATGAATTTCTAATACAAAACAACATCGAAATGAATTGAAATAAAAGCAACGAATGACAAAATAGTTAAACCTTGCTTTAGCCACTCAAAAGCTTTACCAAAGGGACATTATACTCAGCCATGATCATGCTTTTTTCTCAGGTATGGCATCAAAACTCATGGCTACATAAGTGTGAAGAGGTAGGAGAGTTGCAAAGTGAAGTACACAAAAGGTTAAGGCAAAAAGGTGAGATTTGGTTCAACTTTTGGCTCGGTCTATGGGTCAAATGGCTCGGCCATCATCAGGTACAGGTCTGGACAGAGGTTTAGGTGGTGAGTAGAGGTGGTAGCAAGGTGGTGGTGGTGGCTCAAGGTGGTAGCCTTGGTGGTGGATGAAGGGTAGATGAAGGTAGGCTTGGCTATGTAGTTGTTTATGGGGTTTTTGGTCAAGGATGGTGGAGTTTTGTCATCATATTGGTTCGGCCATAGGAAGTAGGTTCGGCCAGAGGGTGCACCATTACTTGACAGAGGTTGGAGGGGTGTGTGGTGGTCAGGTCAGAGGTGGTGGTGGCAGCCAAAGATGGTGATGGTGGTGACAAATGAAGGTGATGGTGCAAAAAGGTGATCGGCTATGATGTAGGTGATGTTTTTGAGAAGTTTTGTGGGATTTTGGTCAAGGGAATGGCATGGCCTGATCATGGCAGAGGAGTAGGAGGCTGAACAGGCTGAGGAAGGTGGTGGAATAGGTCGGAGAGGGTCTGGTTGAAGAGGAACTAAGCCATGAGGTTGAGAACAATATACAAAATTTCATAGAAAACTAGGAAAAACAAAGGAAGAAGAAGATGAATTTACCATTTTTTTTATAAGAGATGAGCCGTGATTTTTGAGGAATGAGAAGTAATATGTTGTACGTGAAAAATGAAGAAAAGGAGCAGCTGAAGCAAGAAAGAAAAGTCGGCCAAATAATTTGTGTATTGATTGAAAGTGCAACGGTAGAATACAAAAGGACCTAGGCAAATCAAAGGTCAAAACTCTTCAAATTTCTTGTATGTATATCTGTAATTTATATTTCTGGTAATAACAGTAATTTCCAGTTAAAAATTCGAAAATTTAATAAAATATATATAATATTTATTGATTATATAAAGTTAAAATAAGGAAATAGCTCCAAATTAGTGAACTTGCCTAGGAAATTTTGAAATTAAATGAAATAAATTTTAGAAAATTCATATGAGCTTGTAATATATTTTTAAACATAAATAATAACATAAAATAAAAATATATTCACAAAATAAATATTTAAAATTTAATTTACATATAATTTTTAATGAAGAAAATAGCAGAAAATAGGAAAACAGCCTTTAAAAATAGGAAATCATCATAGTAAATTTTGGAAAAATTCTATTATTATTTTCAAAAATATTTATAGATGAAAATATACATAAATTAACATATTGACACATATTAAAATAAAATATAAGAAAGAAAATATGATTTATAAAAAATTAAAATATGCAAAACTGCACAATAAAACAAATTATACTAAAAATTGAAATGTACATAACTTTTACATTTTAACTCCGTTTTCAACGAAACGAAAAGTAGTGTTCAAGTTATTAAATCTATTTTCATAATAAAAGATAAAATTTATAATTTCAAACTATTTAAAATTTAAACTTAAAAGTCAAAGTCTGACTATTGACCAAAATTCACATTTTCAGGAAATATTAAATTTAGTCATATTTGGAATTCTAATCCACATCAAAGTCAAAGTTTATATTTAAAATAACAAAATTTATTCTTTTTCATAAATAAAGCTTTTGAATCTGGAAAAATCAATTTAAGAATATTTGAAAAATACAGGGTTGTTACATCTGTGTTGTGAGATTCATCATCTTCTCTGTTTCGTTACAAGGTACAAAACAAAAAAAAAGAAATTTCAAATTCTTCTTTTCTAATCAATATTAGGCTTTAGTTTCAAAACAAAATAG
Source organism: Allium fistulosum (assembly GCA_030737815.1). Lineage (NCBI taxonomy): Eukaryota > Viridiplantae > Streptophyta > Magnoliopsida > Asparagales > Amaryllidaceae > Allium > Allium fistulosum. The sequence goes on along the minus strand of CM060904.1, from coordinate 711,408,868 downwards.
GTTGGTTTAAGAATGAATTGTGATGTAAAAATAGTTTCATGAAGAGTAAACATATACAGGATGAACAACTCGAGTTCTACTGAGCAAATTTCAAAATTTAATAAAATTCGAACCTAATAATTTGCAAATTCGAATACATAACTTGAATCCTGAATGGAAGACATGATTTTTAAATCTTGTTTGGTGATTTTTAAGCAATGGGTTTAAGAGCAGTTTGTTTTTGCTCGAAATTTGAACTTCGATCAAATCTCGGTGATCGGGGAAATGTAAGTTCTCGAGATTGAAGTTGAAGCATGGCGGGAGGTTGGAGATCACCTGAAAATTGTTTAATGATTTTATAAATCATTTTGGTGGTGTAGAGACGATGATATAGGGTTTTAACTTAGTTTTCAGCGTGTGTTAAAAATTGAGTTCGTGCTGCGTCGTCGAGGGGATTGGGTCGATCGCACCTGGGGAAATGGAAGGAGGAAACGGTGGCGGTGGTTCAGGTGAAATCATGCAACCTCCGGTGGACGAAATCGTCATCACGGCGAAGTTTTTGTTGATCTGCGGGGTTCCAGTTTTTGATCAAACAGCTCATTTCGGTTTTGGGGTCGATTCGGTGATACTAGGTGGACGTTAGGGGTAAGGATGTCGTTGGCGACTCGTGGAGAAGATTGGCAATGGTCGGAGGTTGGTGGTCTGACTGTGCACGTGCACGCGTGGTAGTTCGTATCTGGTTTGGAGCTTTGGGGAAGATGAAGTTATCCTCGGGTATAAGGATTGTTTGCATCGAATATTTACGCGGGTGAAGGGTAGGGTTGCTTCGAGTTGAATTCAAGTGTATAAATATGTTTCCTGTACCAAAGTCTAAAACTTAAACTTGACTATAGAAAAAAAATATATATATATGTAGCAGAAGAAGAAGAGTTGCGTACTGGGTAAAGGACTCGGGGAAAGGGGTGTTCAACTCGAAGTATAACTCGATTATTATAGGGATAGTCTTCGGGCTTCAAACTGCAGCATTTTTATAAGTATATTAAGCAAATTTGTTTAAACATTGTAAACTTAGAAGATGTTTAACAGTTAAGTTAAGACTTAATTCATGTTTTAAATTATTTTAGTTAAAGCTAAACAATGTTCTTAAACCCTTAATTATTTTAATTAAACAATTAATTTAAGTTAAGTATAAAGTTAATTAACACTTAAGTTTGTAGTTAATAGAAAATTTGTTTAAAATAAATCATTCGATAAAATTAAATTATTAGTTTAACTGAAAATCTTAGTTAAATTAAAATTTTGAAATGGCAGATTTAATTATTCGATTTATTTCGAATATTAATCGATTGTATAAAATTGTCTATACAAGGTTTATAAATCGAGAAAACAAACTGGAATGGAAATGGATGGCAAATTAAAAGCAAAAATGAGATCTTCTCACTCAAATTGAAAAGTTGATTTTTGCAGTTATTGATTGATTGACTGTTTGGATGTGATATTAGATATAGTAGGATATATCTAAATATATATATAGCAATATATACATATTGGCATATGTATATATTGGAGTGATTGATTTTCCCGCACTATATAGCGGATGAGACCCTATTGCGCCGCATGATAGCGGATGATATTTTTATAAATCCCATATACCGCGATATTCCACCTCGAAGTGGAATTGGTATTGTGCTAACGTCTATGGATGCAGGGAAACAGGTTGGAGGGATCCAACTGGAATTCCTCACCGTATTGATTTAATTACAGATATTGTAATATATTCTGTTATCATATGATGATATGTGATGTTTTGTTGTCGTGATTGATTTTTGGTGCTGTTGCATCATCGGATCCATTTTTGAAGTTTGAAAAATAATGATTTTGATTTTAAGGGATTTGAAAGTGATTTTTGAGATTATACGTTTTATTAAAATTTTGAATTGATTCATCTTAAATAAATAAACGTTCAAATTTTAAAGTTATAAAAATTATGAGATTTGTGAAATATAAGCGAAAAGTGATTTTTGAAATTAATAGTTAAGTAATTTATAAAATGATTTAAATTGGGATTTTTGAATTATTATAAACGATTTATATAAAAGATGTATAAAATTTGATATTTTATAAATTAAGAATACTGGAATTATAAAATGAGTTTTATAAGTGTTAAAATGGAAAAATGGATTTCATAAGTGAACGAAGTTTATAGACTTAAAATTTATGAAGTTATAAAATGAATAGATGTTGTAGATAAATGGATTATAAGTTCTTAACTTATAATATAGACTTCCGGTATATAATTGAGTTATATAAATTGAATTGGATAATAAAGGAGATTTATAAATCGAAGTTTTATAAATAGAAATGGGATTTATAAACATTGTTTTATAAATCCGAAATCACTTATTTTGATAAGTGAATTATAGAAGTTAATTAAAGGAATTATATTCACGATTTTGGATAGTGGATAATTCTTTAAATAAAATGTGTAGAAATGTTGAAATTTTTAACGAAGTATATTCACAATTTTGGACAGTGAATAGTATATTAAAAAGAAATATTTGGAAGTGATATTGGAATAGAATGAAAACGATTTAAAGATGTTTGAAAATGCATTAAGTATCGAATACATAGATTTCAACATTTATTGTTGAAATAGACGTTTTTGAAAATTAAGGAAATGGTGGACTAGAACACTGTTGTTATAGTAAATGGTTTCTGAAAGGAAATGTTTTATATAGTATTGGGATTTATATATCTATCTTAATTTCGAATCCCTATACTAGTGATTTTGGGTCGTCGTAACGATGTTTTACGTAACATTCGTTTTGACTCATATAGAATTTGTGAAAGAGAATGATTTCCTTAAAGAATGAAATATATACTTAATTATGATTTAAGTATATCAAATATTTTCCAAGTGTTGAAAATAAATGATTTGTGAATTACTTATTGTTGAATAAGTATGGAAATGCTTTTCCAATATGAAATGAAACATTTTTGAGAATTTATCTTTTTAAAGATAAATTGAAAATGAATATTTGAAAGTGATTTGAAATTTGGTTTCAAATGGTTGAAGTGTGGAAATTATATATCTTGTAAAGATATTTTTGGAAAATAAATAATTTGGAAAATTATTTGGAATCTAATGATGTTGCGCATCTCTATTTATAGTTAAATAACCGACTATCAATATTTACCTTTAAATAGGTATTCGTTGTGATTTGCTGAATTTGAATGCCACACTTATTTTTTCTAAATAAGCGCTCACTATTCGGGCTAGCCGGGAAAGGACCTTGGGGTCGTATAACCCATTCCGAATTGTGATACGTCGTAATGAATTGCATTTGATGACCGGTGTTGAAGACCGGATATTTTTGAAAACGGAAGGATTACCGTCGAGTTACGCTGCATCGGCTGATCTCCGATATAGAGGTTTTATCACCCTTAGTGACAGGAAGTCCGAACGTGATTTGAAAATTATCCGAATTTGCAAGGGCTTCGTGAGAAGTGCCTTCGGTTCTGTTCGATCCCGGAACAGACTTGTATGGATTGTGTGTCTGACATTACAGATTGAGATATAAAGCTGATTTCTTTCAAATACATATCTGTTGGTGGCGGAGAATTTATTCTCTTAGCATAACACCCTTCTCTGAGACGTACGAGCTCAGAGGTTATGTAGTTGAAGGTTATCAGCAATATATTCCCAATTTGGTAATGTGACATGATGAGTGTTGCTGTGAAATGATCATTGTTTGATCGTTTGTGATATGATCATTTGTTTGATCATTTATCTTTGTAATCATTACTTTGATCATTTTTTTGACCCGAAGCATGGCTTTGTGACAAAGCGTAGCTTTGTGGACGAGACTTCGTCGAACCTCACACCCCGGAAATGGTCAAAACAGGAAGGATGCGGCAAGGTTATTAGGGGGTAGCGCCCCTTTAGTGTATGTCATTCCTTCTAGATAGAGGTGGTATCATGGTATGGAGCCCAGATACTTAACCTATGTGGTTGCTGAAAATTTATTACTTTGTGGTTGTTGGAAATCGAGGATCCTCGGATATAGATCGGTTACGATCGGGGGATGACATATTCGTGTCAGTAGTTACCCAGTTAGGGGTAACCCGGCCTTGTGTTGGCAGAGATCCGGTTTGGTTCTCGGGTCGTCTTTCCAGGGGCGTACCTATATGGCAATGGGAAGTTCCTTGGCCTAACCATTTGTTGGAAATCCAAAGAAAAAATACGATCTTGTATGGTTTTAGTTGTAGAACCTATCATTCACTTATGGTGGCGCCCCACTGTTTGGATGATAGCTATAGTAGGCATAAGTGCGAAATGCCTATGCTGGCTAAGATTTATATTTTACTTTCGAAATGTTTTCTACACTATGCACTAATAATAATATCAAAAATGATTTGATTTTGCGTATCAAGCATCTTTGACTATCATAAGGAGAAATCTCCTCCGATTCTGCGTTTGCATTGTGTGTGTGTGCGGGAGGCCTTATGGTAGTCTCATTTTCCAAAAGCATTTCGAAATTGACTTTAAAATCTTTATGTTGTTGTTTTAAAGATAAACTGTTTTACGATCTCACACCAGTCACCATGACTGACTCGGAGTTTATTGTTTCCTTTCTAAACTCTGTGTGCCCATAATTTTCCACACGGGCAGCCTAGAGTTATGTTATCAGGATATTCTGGAGCTGTGGAAGCAAGCTGGATGGCGTAACGTATCACCCGTACTTGTTTATTTATTCCGCTGTGTATTCTGTATGAGGACAAGTTTATATAACTGTCCATTGTTGTATTGAGTTGTATATTGACTCTGATTGATGTATGTATAAACTGATATAGTTCTTTTGTTTAAAGATTATTCATTTATCTATTATATGTTGTTCCGCTGCGATATGTGGTTTTCCAGTATTCGTTGCTCGGTAGTAGATACAGTGGACGTATTGATGTCGATTTTCGGAAGTCGAAGAATCGGGTCCTTACAACGAAAGTAGTTGTTTATTATTTGAAGTCGTTTTTAAAAGTAAATTTTATAATTTAAATAACTTATATTTGAAATAATGTAATTTATTGGATAATTAAATTGTTTAAATGTAATATTGAAAATTGTTTAAATATTTGAATATTGAATTTAATATGAATGAAAATGATATCGGAAATTGGTTTAAATTTTATTTAAACAAGAATGAAGATCGTTTACTTTTAAAATTGAATTTAAAGGTGAATAAATAGAAATCGAAAATTTTATATTTTAACTAACGTGTAAAAATAGCCATTATGGCCACTGTCTTGGATTTCGACGAAACCAGTTTCATCAGATCTGTAATGGTGAATTATTATGGGATTTCGAGTATCGTAGCGATCAGACTTGTCGTTTGGCCATGCGAGCTTGAAACACGTAGAAAATTAATTAAAGGAATTTAATTAAAATAATTTGATTTTGAAATGCTATCTTCTGAATACGATCGAATTAGGCCTCGAGACTAATTCCATTATGTTCGAAATGGGGGTAAAACATATAAAACGTCAGGCGGCACGTTTCGTTTAGAGTTCGGAAGATTTAGGTGTGTATCGGGTCGGAGATTATATATATTAAGCCACGTTTATTTTCATTAGTCAAACCCTAACCCTAAGATATCAGCCATTCTCTTATAATCGCGTTAATGGCTGATAATCACCTATCTTCATTGTTCGATTTCTCCTAATCTATGCACCGAAATCAAAAACTTCCAAAAGGGAAAATGTAGATCTCGATGAGATCTACACATCCAACGGCTGGTTTGTGCCGAAGTTTCACAGAATCGCTAGATTTTGGGTGTAATGTTCGATCGGGTTTTGGATTCATGTGAGAAAATGGAGACGGCAAAAGCAACGAGCTTGTTGGCCTTGGCAGAGGGGCTCGTGGAGCGCGCGTTGGCATTCTCTGATCGACGTCTAGTGGTGTGGGGGTGAGCGCGTGCGTAGGGTTTTGGTGCGTGCATATGGGTTCTTGTGGCCTGGGAATCATCGAACAAGAGAGGAGGATAGGTAACGATTTACATTTTAATTATTTTTTTAATTTAATTTTAATTATATCGTTAATATTAATTATTGCGTTAATTTTGCATACGAGGTCCGTTTCGAACGAAACGAGTGGCGTTGGAATTGTATCGACGTCGTCAACGCCATGGAATCAAATTGGAATTTATTTGAAGCTGAAATAATTTTAGTTTCAAATAAAAGGTGAGTGTTTTAAACGCTCACAAATGACTAAATTATTTTTATGTTAGTTAAATTGAAATCCTGAAGTAATTTAAATTTATTGATTATTGTTTGGAAAATTTAACTAACATGGAAATCGATATAGAAATTTATATGTTAGGAATTTTGAATTAATAGTTAAATTGAAATTAGAATTAAACTGTTAGTGAAATTCTTGATTATTGATAATTGGTTAATTGTCGTGATTTATTGATTGTTTAGATGATGGATTGTAATGGATGCTAATTGGTTGAGATTTTGGATGATTGGATGTTTATTTATATATATATATATATATATATATATATATATATATCTTGTTATCGCCCTGTATATTATTACAAGTATATAAACTATTAATTGAATTATTTTGAATAAATTAAGAAATAGGTTGAAATGGTATATACCTATGACTATTATTTTGGATTGAAATGATATATATCCATCCCTGAAATTAAAATTGAAATAACTAATCACTTGGCCATAGGATAGAAAATTATATACGAATGCCAGGTTGGTGATATTAAATGATTTTAAAATTTGATTTGAAATTATTTAAATGATTTTGATTTAAAGAAGTAAAAATCGAATTTATGGAAATCAAATTATTTTCGAACTTGAGCTCAAAATGTTGGAATTAGAATTTGTTAAACGAAATTGTTTAAAAATGAAATGTGAGATTTTGAAGTTATATTTGAAATATGATTTGAATTTCGAAAATTGATTTGTTTTTAAAAGATTTGAATTTTCATTCGAACTTTGAAATATTGCTAAGTAAACGTAATTTGAATCGATATTTCAAAATTGAGCTCGGAATTGAATTATTTTGAAGACTTGAAACTTAAATTGAATATTGAAGCTAAATTTGATTTAAATAATTTAAATCGATATTTCGAATTTGAACTCAAATTCATGTAATTTGAAATGGTTTAAAATTGAGAATTGAATTGAAATTAATTCAAATTGAAATCGAAATCGAAATTAACTGGAATTGAAATCAAAATTGAATCGATTTAAATTGAAATAGAAATTGAAATTGATTTGAGTTGGAAGATTGGAATTGAATCAGTTTGAATTTGAAACTTATTTTAAATAAATTATTTTAATATAAACTATTTAAAATCATCTTTTTAAATATTCAAATTGTTTTGATTTTCCAAACTATTTTATTTTATAAAACATTTTAAATACTTGAATCGTTTTATATCAAACTATTTTAACTTTTTAAAACTATTTAAAAAAATTCAAACTATTTTCTAAAAATTCAAACTGGTCAAAGTGGGAATTTTTTATATTTAAATCATGGATTTAAATACGATTTGGGTTAAAATGAAGTTATAACCTAACTTGAAATTCAAAATAATTTTGGAAGCGAAATCGAGATATTAAGGCGAAAATGATTTTGAAGTGAAATAGTATATTTTGAGTAAATATGATGATTTTGAAATAAAATTGATTTTTAAGCGGATATTTTGATATCAAGTGTGTATCGTTTTCGAAATATAAAAGTACCAACCGGTGTGTAAAACGACGTTTGGTTGTTAAAGAGACCGAGGCTTCTTATTGGCATACTCTCTGTCAATATTGGAACCACTTTAACAACTATGTACATGGAGGAGACTCCAGAATGAAGTGGTTGGATTTGGCATCGTTTGCTGGATTTGAAGAAAGAGAACGATGATGGATAGACCCCAGCACTTGTGCGAATTTGAAATGACTAAACTAGGATGGCTTTACAGGGCCATGTGGGCTAGCTACCCCTAGCGAACATCCATTCTTCTATTTTTCTTGGACTCGATCCATATTATTACTCTTGTTGTTGGTTTTGATTGGTGCACCTTGATTTTGGGATAGCCTCCCTTCGACTCGATATGGGATGGATGGACGTGGTGGGCGATCGTGGCTACGACTCGTTACCACTAGCCCTACGACCCGAACTGGTAGTATCCTACCTTGGGCATTGCCTCACATGCCTTATCATACTTTTATCCCTATACAAGACCCCTACGATTTTGGTTTAGTGTTGTCGTGTCACGGCGCGTCACTGGCTACTGACATGCTACTGGTTGTGCTAAATGCAAACTGTACGACAATGCTTAAAAACGTGTTAAGGGAGGTTAATGTAAAGCCTTAACTCTAAGAAAATTATTTATTTTACTAATTAGACATTATATATAGCGTATTCTACTATATATAAATATTTTGATGGATCTTTAAGAGATGGAAAATCCCGTAACATCTCTTGAGTTATTGCACGCACGTTATACACTGGATAGGAGATGTGAAACCCCGTAAACATCTCTGACGCCATTACACTCATGTTATATGTGATATCGATTTGACTCACATAAGGATATTTTAGTCCTGACTCGAGCATTTTGTCTTTTCATTATCAGCCCTGAGTTTTCAGCTTATTGAAGATTATTTTCTGGAGGACGAAGACGAAGAATTGGTATATTATTACTATTATTATTCCATGCATCATATTGTTCTGCTGCATTATACTTTGTTTCTATTGTATATATAACTCTGATAAATGTTGTATAAAATTATAATCAAATGTATAGTAAACAGCTTCATGAACTGTTTATTTGATTGTTATATTTTGTCTTTCCGCTGTGAGATTCTGTGTTTATTTTCTTCTTCTTTTCTTATTTTCTTAATTATCCCCATTGATTATCTATGTTCTGGATTGTTTGAGTTGGACATGTGTGTATTATTGTTAATTTAAACCTTTCGACATTTGGGTCATCACAGTAAAGAGAACGTTCTAGTTAAACTTTGTATTAAATTTCGAGGAGGGATCCCGGACTACCTGTGTGAATTTAAAAGGCAATTTCACTGTAATTGAACGAATAATACAGGTTGAATATAAAAATTAGTATTGAGTATGATTAATCTTAAATCCATGAACCCTTTTTACTCAGTACTGATTGGTTTGGGCATACAGTAAACGGTATCTTAATAACATTGTTTTTAACCAATTAAAGATATGTTTTGGAAATAAGTAATCTCCATTAAGATTGAAATTATAGAAGATGGAAATATTTTCCTTAGTAATTTAAAGAAATAATTTGGTATTTCCAAAGTTAAAAAGAGATTTAATAATTCTGTATATACCTAGAAGAAATGGTTTAAAAATATATCTCCAAAGATATTTTATTGGATATAAAGATATTAATTGATAGAATGATGATCACCAATCACCCACATATTTAACATCTATTCTATCATTAATTGGTTCGGAGAGACCAATTTTAGATTTAGGTGATTCCTATCCAAAAACCACTTCGAACAAATTTACGCGTTGGAAAGTGAAGACATGTTGAAGACAATGATTTCGAAATCTTCAATGTAAGGACTGCTCACTACTAATCCAAGGGAGTGATTCCCAAACAGGATGTAGTAGGAGTACCTTCGATTTTTCCTGTTCCTAGACAACTTATATGGATGAATGTCCGACATTGCATTTCTAAGACCACGTACATTGGTTTTTACAAATGTACATCTATTTGGTGGTGTAAGAGGTAACCCCTTTTATACTTAACACCATTCCCTGATGCATATGAACTCGGGGGTTGTACTTTTGTGGAAACCAATTAGTATGTCATCGAAAATGGCAATGTGGCATTCAAAGTGAAATTTGTCATATGAAAGGTAAAACGTTATCTCAAGCTTCATACATCAGTAATGGAAAAAACAGGGTAGATGCAGTAGGGCTACGTAGGTCGCACCCATTAGGATATGATCATCACCTTTCTAGATTTCCCTCTATATTTTAAGTTTGTTGTTTATGCTTTGGGATACCACAGATAGGTTGGAAAAATCGAGGTGATGGGATATTCGGTATTATCTATAGTAGAGGTAGGTCGGTTATGTGTTGGTAGAGTGCAGTGGGGCTATGCCTTGGTACATTCCTATAGTAATATACTGTTGGAAGGTAGTCCCTTACCTTCTCATTGTTGGAAATCCGTTCTCCAATACATACCTTTACAGACTTGATTGTATACCTATTAAGATGGAATTTAATCAATTTAACAACATTGGCTATGATTAATATGTATTTGTACCCTAGACACTATTACAATATCTCTAATTTTATGTAGCAAATGTTTGGCTATCATAAGGTAAAAATTCGTCCATATTTATGTGCGGTGTGGTCTTGGAGATACCTTTTGTTTTCAAAAGTATCCGTTCTTTTGAGTTTTCTCACACCAATCCCCTGACTGACCTAAAGTTTATTTCTTTTCCCTTAAACACTTGGGTGCCTTAATTTTCGGCCAGCCAAGTAGTCAGATCAAGCTTGGAGCAGTTTTGGAGGAGCCTGGAGCAGAAGATTTCTCTGTTGATAGTTATCCATTTCTTTTTCCGCTGTATTTTCTATAAGTATATACCAACACCAATGTAGGGATAGGCAGTTATAACTGTCCCTGGTTGGGTCAATACTTGCCATGACACTGATGTATCACTTGGGAGTGATTGTATGTATTGTCTTCTCGTATAATTATAAGTTATTCAATACGATGTGAGAATCTATTGTTTCTATCTTCCATCTTTATTTTCTTTTACCTCTGATCATCGCCTCTCCGCACTTGAATTTGCGGCACGTGAATACCGTGGATGTATTAGTGCCGATTTTCAAGGGTCGAAGAGACGGGTCATCATAGAGTCAGAAATAATTATATATGTAATTAAGTAATAAAACTAATTAACTGACGTTAATTATTGTCATTTAGAGTTAACTAATAATTAACTTTACTTAAACTTTAAGGAAGATAATAATGGAAAGAAATTATGTCGATCAGGCTAATAAAGAAATTAAATAAACAAATCAAACGATGCACAATTAATTAACATAACAAAGACCAACCAGTCGACCCCTAGATCATGCTGTTCGGTTACTAGCAAACGACCGGTTGAGGGCGGCGGTCGAGCAGTCAATTATATAATTTCAACGTGGCCAAACGGCTTGGATTTAAAATAGTTTAATATAACGGCTTGCATAAATTCGAACCACTATAAATATGGGCCTAACCCTTCTTTTCATATTTTCTAAAGCATGACAAATCTCTACCATTTTCTCTTCTCCACAAAATTCTTAATTCCTGAAAAATAGTTATGATTTATATGTATATACAAGTGGAGAATAGTAAAGGATAACTGAGAAGGAGAATAGGGTCGCTATCAAGCCAAGGTAAATTATAAATCCAAATCTAGAATTTAAATTAAATTTAAACCTCTCCTCTGATCTAGATTTATGATAAGTATATGTATGCTTGCGGTATGTGTATTCAAATAGGGATAAAATGGTGTCTAATTTAGGGACATGGATTAGATCTGGAGATTTAAAAAGCTAAAAGGTGGGTAGGAAGTTATATATTTTTATATAATATTGGATTTATATCGTTGTAAATCTATTCATGATTGCCAAAAATGTAAATTGGAGTTGCTAGGCTAAAATTTATATACTTGTAATGAAATTACAAACCTTACCTACATATTCTTAATTGATAACATGAATTATATATTGCATATTTGTAAATCTGGAAAATGTTGGGTATTAGCAGTCCTTGAATTTATAGTAGGTAGAAGTAGTCCTTGAAACTAATAAATAATGTGGTAATTCCGGATTTGTAGATTTGAATGGCTATTGTAACAAAGAATGTAAATTAAGTAAGAATGTAAATTACGTTATCACAATAAATTATGAAGGTTTGAGTAGTATTTGAAGTTATTGGAATATACGGTGTTGCAATGTGAATTTATATAGATTTTCAAGTTTGATTTATAAATGAAAGCGTGTCATTTTAAAATAATAAGGAATTCACCTAAAAGGAAAGAGATGTATAAAATAGGGATATTTACCTGTTGATTAACGACGGAAGTTTCTATCGATCAGAAAACCATCGTCAAAAATATATCGTTAAAAAACTACAAGCGCACGGCGTACAATTATAGTACATATGCGAGTACGGGTCGATCCGCAAGGAATGAATTAAATTCTAATAATACTCAATCAAATTATCCCAAAGTTTTTGAAATTTGTTTTTAACTAGAAAATGAGCTAGAGCAAAAGTGAATAAACTATGATAATAGGAAGCAATTTAGAGGTAAATCCTCTTCCAATCATTTATATAAATCAATACAAAATCCACTTATAATCTCTCATTAAAATATTAAGTAGAAAATAATAGATGTGCATATTATAAGTATAATTTATTTGTGCTATTAATTAGCACAATTTAAATCATCAAACTCTAACACACCTTTCAAATCCACTTATCAAAGCTCTTGAAATTGACATGAAATTAAAAATAAAATCTATTTTAGGCATGATCTATTTACTATTAATTAGTAACATAGATCATCAAATTTTGATTCTAGTTTGAATTCCATTATCAGAATCACTTACGCAAATGATCAAATAATTTATAATTAAAAAGGAGTTAAGCATAGCCTATTTAAGATGTCAACATAGGCTATGAAAATTCACAAAAGAAAGAAACATAAACCACCAATCATTCATAATTTCATTAAGCACATAAGAGAGGTCACAAATGAAATCATTATGTTAATTTAATATGTTTCATGAGAGCTTTATTATCCCTAAATTGAAAGGGTTTAGCTACTCATATTTGAAAACATGTTAACATAAAGTGATTTCAACATAAACTAAAATGAAGAGAAGTGCTAATTAAAAGAATAGAGAACTAACTACGTGCATAAAATAAGTCTAAGCTAATTGCATGAATTAAAAGAGAGCATAAGATGATAAAAGAGCATAAATAACAACTTGCATGAAAGTATAAAAAAAAGGCTAAGAAGCCATGAAAGATATTTTTATTTAACTTTGATTTTTGGCTACAATATTGCATGAAAGGAGGAGATAATTACATGAAACATAAGAGGTATTTATGCATGCTTCAAACCCTAATTCTTATTTTAGGGGAATACCAAAAATACCCTTGAGAAAGTGTAACCTCCAAGTAATCATTAGGGAATTAATTAATTCCCACTAACATGCTTTTAAGCCTCCATTAACATGTGCATGTGCTTTTAATTATGGACCATATAATAGTGGGTATGTAGGCTCTTCCATGTTGTATTAATTCATTTATTTACATTCTCCATTTGCCTTCAACATATTGCATGCATACATCCATGAAATATCTTCACATTTGCACTTCGTTTCCTATAAATAAAAATAAAAATGTGCAAATAAATTTTCTCAAATTAAATCATACACAAAATTATCATTTTACCCCCAAATGAAGATGAATAAATGATGATTTGAAAACAATTTAAATTTCGGTTTAAACATGTAAAATACCCTAATATCTCATTTATTTAAATAAAAGTAGATTAAATATGGAAGTAAAAATATGCACTTTTACGTGCACGTCAAGTACCCCCACACTTATCTTTTTATTTGTCCTCGAATAAACTAAAACTAAGATAAACCCATTTTCGTAGGAAATACGATTGCATTGAATGTATGCAACAAGCCGTTAGACCTCTAGGTATCCCTAGTAGGACGAGTGTTGTCTCGTCAGGGTTTTCAGTGGATACTACCGCAAAATCCAAATGCAGTATGCAGATTCTACATGATGCAAGTTTTCAAAAATATTTACAGATGAAGAATTTACTTTTAAATTGATATGAGTAAGTTAAATATAATTTTAGTCATTATCAAGAAATTTTAGCCCTTCTACTCATCAAAACTTCCAACAAAAATTAAGTTAACATCACAATTAAACTCTAGTTTGGCTAGTTGTTTCGGTTGATAACATAGTGCAACTATGAAATGGATCCTTTAGTTGATTATCAAAGTTTCGCAAAGTGGTATTTTTATTTCTTTTGAATAACAAGTTGAATCAAATAAGTGAAGATAGTGCTTGGATTTCAACTGCTTGCTCTCTCTATTTTAAAAAATATTAATACTATTACTATTTACACACCTAGCTCAGATAAACTGAGGCCAGATATACCGATCATGCACTGCTTTTCGGGCTTACGTGAGAAGAGTACAGAGCATGGCGAGTGTACACACTTGTGTATGGACACATGACTCTAGGTGGTTATTTTTATTAAATCTATTTTCATACACCTAAATTAGATAAACTAAGGTCAGATATACCGATCATGCACTGCCTTATGGGCTTACGTGAGAAGGGTACAGAGCATGGCAAGTGTACACACTTACGTCTGAACACCTGACTCTAGGTGTTTATTTTTATTAAAAGCATTTTTTTAAGAGAGTTTTGCAGAATCATCTTAGCACCACTTAACTTATAAGTTATCGAGTATTTCTTCATTAAAGTTTCAAATGAACGATTACCAAAATGGGTTCCATTATCGCTTATTATTGTGCGAGGTGTTCCAAACCTCGAAAAGATGTTTTCTTTTATGAGTTTCACAACAACTTTGTGGTCATTTGTTTTACAAGGAATGCCCTCAACCCATTCAAAGACGTAATCAACAGCCGGAAGAATGTACAGATTTCCGAAGGAATTGGGAAACGGTCCCATAAAGTCAATACACCAAACATCTAAGATTTCGATCGTAAGAATGGGGTTCAAAGGCATCATGTTTCGTCGAGAGATTATTCCTCACATTTGATAGAGATTGCGAGTTTTACAAAACTCAAATGCATCTTTAAAAAGCATAGGCCAGTAAAAACCACATTGAAGCAACTTTTTTGCGGTTTTCTTCGGACCGAAGTGACCACCACAAGCTTGGTCATGACAAAACAAAATAACACTTTTGATTTCACAATCAGCGATGCAATGTCGAATGATTTGGTCGGAACAGTACTTAAACAAGTATGGATCATCCCAATAGAAGTACATGACTTAGGAAAAAATTTATATTTATCTTGTTTCGACCAAAATGAAGGAGTTTCCTTAGTGAGTAAATAGTTCACTATGTCAACATACCATGGATCGACAGAAACAGAAAGGAGTTGTTTATTGGGAAAGTTCTTGTTGATCGGTAAAGAAGATGGTGCGTTTGAAAGATGCAACAGATGATCAGCAATGATGTTGTCAGATCCTTTTGTGTCTTTGATCGTAAGGTCAAATTCTTGGAGTAACAGGATCCAACAGATCAAATGAGACTTAGCATCCTTTTTAGCGAAAAGATATCTAAGAGCAGAATGGTCAGTGTAAACCGTAATGTGTGAGCCAATCAAATAAGGTTAGAACTTTTCAAGTGCAAAGACTACCACTAGAAGCTCTTTTTTAGTGGTCGTGTAATTGAGTTGAGCATCATTTAGAGTCATACTAGCATAGTAGATGACATAAAGAATTCTATTGATTCGTTGTCCTAAGACAGCACCAACTGCAAAATTAGAAGCATCGCACATTATTTCAAAGGGAAGATCCTAATTGGGTGACAATTTATGGGAGTGGAAATGAGTTCGTTTTGAGATGTTCGAAAGTATAAATATAATCAGAATTAAAGTCAATGGAATATCTATTCCAAGATGAGTTGTCAGAGGTCGTGCGATTTTGCTAAAGCCCTTCACAAAGTGTTGATAAAAACCAGCGTGTCCAAGAAATGAACGAATGTCTTTGACAAACTTGGGAATGGGTAGATTTTTACATCAACTTTCACTTTATCTACCTCAATGCCTTTGCTCAAAATGACATATCCAAGGACAATGCCATGTTTGACCATGAAATGACATTTTCCCCAGTTTAACGTTAAGTGTTTGTCCTTACATCGATTCAGAACCAACTCAAGATGGTGTAAGTACTCGAAAAAATAATTTCCAAAGATGGAAAAATCATCCATAAACACTTCAAGAAATCATTCAATCATATCGTAAAAGATGCTGACCATGCATCTTTGAAATGTAGCAGGAGCGTTGCAAAGGCCAAAAGGCATACGTCGATATACAAAGGTACAAAAGGGACACGTGAAAGTCGTTTTCTCTTGATCTTCGAGAGCGATTGGAACTTGGTTATATCTAGAATAACCATCAAGTAAGCAATAGAATTTATGGTCAGCTAATTGTTCAAGCATTTGGTTGATAAAAGGATGAGGAAAGTGATCTTTATGTGTTGCAACATTTAATTTTTGATAATTAATGCAAATACGCCAACCCGTTTGAGTACGAGTTGAAATGAGTTCATTAGCATCGTTCTTGATAACGGTAAGTCCAGGCTCTTTAGGTACGACATGAATTAGGCTAACCCACGAACTATAAGAAATGGGGTATATGATTCCATTATCGAGGAGTTTAAGAATTTCGTCACGAACTGCATCCTTCATTTTTGGGTTAAGCCTTCGTTGTGCATCACAAACAGCTTGGCTTCATCAATTAAATGGATTAGATATTGAACCAAAGCAGGACTAATTCCATTTATATCAGTAATCGACCATCCAATTGCCTCAAAATTGAAAGATAGGAAGCTTCTTGATCAAGGGAGAGAGAGTTGAAGATATTATGACATGAAACGTTTCGTTTTCACCTAAGTATGTGTACTTAAGATGATCAAGAAGGGGTCTGAGTTCCAACCTCGAGGGTTTCTTAATCAAAGAATTTGGTCGAAGATCTGACTCAACAGTGAGGGGTTCAAACGGAAGCACATTTTCAATTTTGTTAGGCTCATCTTGAAACAGTTGTTCATATTCAATCTCTCGTTCATGGTTGAGGTCAACGTTTCATTGTCGAAATTTTCTTGAATGGAGCTAACTTCCATCATTTGGTCACATGGTTCGTTCGATTGATTTTCAAGATTGAAGATGTTAAGATCCAACGTCATGTTTCCAAAAGAAATTTTCATCGAATCATTTTGACAATTGATTAGAGCAATTGAATTAGCTAAGAAAGGTCGGCCTAAAATCAATGGAATTTGACTCATCGGATTATTCACAGTTTGTGTTTCAAGGATGATGAAATCGGCGGGGAATATAAATTGACCAATTTTGATGAGTACGTCCTCAATTTCTCCTATGGGCTTCTATATCAAAAGATCGGCAAACTAAAGAGTTACTTTCATCAGTTTAAGTTCACCCAAGCCAAGTTGTTGGTAAACTGAATGAGGAAACAAATTGACACTCACGTCCATATCTAGTAAGCACTTATTAATCGTCTTGTCTCCTTTCGTGCATGAGATCGTCGAACATCCAGGATTTTTGTATTTGATGGGAATTAATTGAGACAAAAACTTCACTAAGACCGGCAGCTAAAAAACTTTCTTGGGTACATGAGTGTGTCATTTTTGAGTACATAAGTTCTTGAGAAACTTAGCGTAAGTTGGGACTTGTTGAACGATATCTCACTTGTTTGAAAATTTCCAACATCTTTTCCATTGGATCAGAATGTTTCTTGGGTGGAAGGCGATGTGGAAATGGAACATGATACTCAGTTGGTCGATCTACTTGAGTAGAAGAAGAATTTGGATTGGCATTTGATTCAATGTTTGGATCAAAGTTTTGTTTTGAATCGCTTGTCATTTGCGTAGTGTCAAGAGGAGTTTATGGTAAATCATTTGAATTTACAACTTGATTATCGATTTGTTTACCGGAACACAAAGTCATGAAAGCATTCATTTGGTTGACATTGCTATCTGGAACAATATGGGCTTGGTTCGATTTTGTGTTTTGATTTCTGAGATTCAAAACTGGTTTACTTGGGAATGTGCCTCATTCATGTTCACTCACAGAAGTAGCTAATTGACTCATTTGAATTTCAAGTTTAGCAATTGATAGACTTGTATTCTCCATGTACGAGGTTAATAAATTTTGCAAATTTTTGTTTGATTTACCAGTGTTGTGTGTAAAATGTATAATTTATTAGTCACTAGAACATTGATCTGAAATCCTTCTTATTACAACATATAGGATAGCTTTAGAGGGACAGGTACTAATATGTGGTGGGAACATTGGAAGGATAGGTTTCCATGCATGCTCGGCACTGATAAGGACACTAATTATTGGAAGTGTCAATCTTGGCCCATACTAGTTAATTTATTATATTTATTCCGCTATGAGTTATACTGATAGTACTCTAATATGCATTTATTCGTATATTTTCGTGATACCAAACCAACGACCCACAGTTTGGTACATTTGGGTTTTCGATTTAGTGAAAATTTATGTCCACTGAAGTGCGGGTTGTTACATTTGGTATTGGAGATTAGGTTAGTCGATCTCAAATGGTTAGGAAACGTTGGGAGAACGTATTTGTACTTTTACATATGATTATAAATATATTATATGTAAAATTCTATAAATTCCGACTATAGAATAGTTACAACCATACACTAAAAGACGGATAAGTCGATTATGAATTAGAAAAATGGATGAAGTTGAAGATGGACACCTCCCCCGATTACACCATTGGAAATAGGCTGTGTGAAAAGGCATTGACTTAAGAAGAGCATGAGTGCACCATCTGAAAGGTTCCTGAAGCTAGATAGTACGTAACTCCCTAGTTGGACTTTCGATAGCCCAATGTTTGTAGATCCCCACAAGATTGTTTATTGATGATGTATAGTAGGTCCAAATAAGGGGAAATTAAGAGTCCATATGTTGTAGATGTTCAGAATCAAGAATTAATTAAGTTCCCGAAGGATGGTCTGTAGTAGTCACTTCAAGATGATAGCAGGATTTTAATATTTGGAAGAAGATAGGTCAATATGTAAGTTGAAAGAAGAAAAGGTTTAGAAAGAAGGGACAAAAAAACCAGCATTGAGTCCGACCCCACGTGGAAAAATTTAGTATAAAAGTTGAAACGGTTTTAATATAAAAATTTGAGAAAAATATATAATTAATATGTTGAAATGATTCTTAAGGGACTTATTTAAAAGTTTAAAAAAGAAACAATATTTGAAATGATTTTCAAGGGAATTAATTAAAGGTAGAAAACCCTATTTTTGAAAAGTAAGTAAATATAAATTTTTGGAAAATAAAATAAAATATTTATGTTTTATTTAAATAAAAAATTAAGTTGGAATTAAAATTAGTTAAATTGGACATTTCAGTAAATATGGTTTTAATAAAACTTTATTTCTTTTGGAAAAAATGGACAGAGAGTATGTATAGCTCGTTGATTTTTCTTAAATAGAAAATTTAAAGTTGTAAAATTCTTTTTAGGGGTGGACAATCGAAAGCGGTACTAGTTTTAAATAGGGTAAATAGTATGGGAAAGAAGACTAGATCTCAAGAACAAAAGGAGTAGGCGAACCACTACCACAGTTCAATAAGAAGACAATCAATTGAGGGGAAAACTATATAAACTAAAGCAATTTAAATAAGAGTAATTTTGATAAAAGAAAGTTGAATAGTATTAACATTATCAAATATAAATAGAAATAATATTAAGAATTTATATAAAATAATGTTAGTAATCTTATTAGAAGCAACATAGGAAATTAAAGGCAAAACAAAAGAAAATGAGTATTTTTTATTGTAGTGCGCATTTATTGCATGTATCTTTTCAAAAGCCCCACTCACATGATATTAGAGACTCCGCCAAGGATTGGAAATGAAATTAGAATAAGTAAAAAGAAAAAAAAGGATGAAAGTGTCCTTATCTACTTCAGTTTTTATTATTTAAAATTTTAAAAGATTCTTTGGAAACATTGTAAAATGCACTTTTAAAGAAATGGGTTGATGTAAGAATTGGGTTTTTAAAAGCAAAACTTAATTAATGGTTTGAGTTAAAAAACCCATTTTTAAGAAGTAAAAAATTCCTTATTGTGGATAAAGGGCTTTAAAAGAAGAAGTTAAATTTAAGAAAAGGTTTCCTAGTTTGTACTTTTAAAGATAAAAGTTTTTCCATTGAGTGCTTCAAAATTATGAAGTTTTAATTTTTGAAAAATTTAGCAAAAACCAAACCAAATTTTTATGTGGAGTAGATAGTGAAGACTTCCTAGGTAAGACGTGGTAAAAGATAAGGCTATAAAAAAGATAGCGATGGCTACTCATAAAGTAGAAATAAGGAATCCCCGTAGAGTGTAAGAAATATTGGTGAGAACCTATGAATGTTTTATTGGACATGTATGCAAGCCATTGTAACATGCCCTATCTAGAGGCCCAAAATTAAGCACTACAGATGCTGCATTCATCTATAGTATTAGCTTCCGGCAACTAAATACGACTATGTTAATGGTATCAATAATATCAGAAGCACTTGAATATGAAACAAAACATAGATTTCAAACAACTTTTACTTTATTACATTTAAAACAGATGTTCCATATTCAACTTACATAATCCCAATACGATTCCAGGCACAGATAAAATATACTTATTACAAATATGCCAAGAGCAGTATATCAAGATACCCCCTTGGATGATCAGGGTCTTAGAGTCATAATAGACTTAATACAAAACACAACGGAAATACATCAAAACATAAAACAAGAAATGCAACCCCTAAATAGCTATCCGTTTGCCTCCTGCAAGCCTCTGGTAGCCTTATTCATTATCCTAGTAAAACCTGAAAAAAAACCATAGCCCCTCAGCCTACTCAAATTAATTTTAAGCACCCGAGAGTTTAAGGGGAAAACATAAACTTCGAGTCAGACATAAAGCTTGGTATGAATAATACTACACATCCCGGAATATATATGTTAAGTGAGACCACGCCGCTTAGCGGAACGGGTTTCCCCACACTAACATCCTTTTAAAACATATCTTTGCAAAACCTTTTTCTGCAATCAAAACTGATTAAACACTGTATAGCAACATTATGTAAACATACATAAACATCAGGTAATAATGAACTATCTATTCAAACACATAAGTTTTGTTTGGATAACTTTTAACCTTTGGCTGACTCGGGCCTACGAGACAATATAATCAAAATTAATCTTACATCTGTTAGCTATTCTTCTTCTGTAATATCTATCCTTATCTTTGTTAAATAATTCACTTCTGAATGGTCTGTCCTTAACTATCTATTAAATACTTCTCTTTTGGATAGTCTGTCCCTAACTTAATCATCTCCCAGGTCTTCCTAAACCTAATGGTTTTCCGAGCTCACCAATAACCCATCTGTATACAAACATATATTCCTTTCAGTGTGTAATCATAATTTTTGTCTACCTGTGACAAAGCCCTATACACTGGAATTTTGGACAACAATTAGCTGGGGCTATTAGCTAATGTATAGGGCACGACCCTATACTAGTCCCATCTGGTATTCTAATATCTGAGTCATTTTCACTTAAGAATCCCCTCCCATAATTTTCCTTGAAAACATTTTCAAAATGATTTAAAACCTTTAAATCAAACTTAAACAAGGAAAAGTATATAATCTATATGCTTTACTCAAATCATAACACCATGTTATATATATATATATATATCTTCTTTACTCAATTCTTAGTTGATGAAAACATTTAAACACTTGAAAGAACTTCTTTCTAACCATTTGAAATCATCTCTTTCAAAACCAACATGAACCATTCGAAATAATTGAAAAACAAACCTTTCGAAAGCAATAAAAACTTGGACATCCTTCTTTAAAATTACTTTAAAACATTGCCTTAGAAAAACCTTGGTAAACCTTCCATCTCAACCCTTTCGAATCAATTGAATCAAAACCTTTCGAAACCATTCAATAAACAAACCTTTCAAAATCCTTCAAAATAAACCTTACGACATCTTTTAAAATAAACCTTTCGAAATCCTTGAACTAAACCTTCTGAAATCATTGAACTAAACCTTTTGAAATCATTAAACTAAACCTTTCGAAATCATTGAACTAAACCTTTCAAAAACATTCTGGGTTCAATTTAGAACAAGTGGAAAACCTTCTTTCAAAACCTTTCGACTTCATTGGAAGCAACCTTTCGACTTTGTCAAAAGCTCTGCTTCGAAAGCTTTGGTTATACTTCATTTAGAAAACAAGGGTAAATCACATAAGTCGAAAGCTCTCTTCGAAAGCATGGAGAAGCGGCTTGTTTTAAAAAAAGGTAAACCTTTCGACTTTGTCGGAAGGTTCAAATCAAAACAAAACAAAACAAAAGCGGCAGTAACCTTTCAACTATGTTCAAAGGTTTCAAAACAAAATAGTGATAAAATAACAGTAACCTTTCGACTGTGTCGAAAGGTTTAAAACCTTTATTTAAACATTTAACCTAGTCGAAAGCAACCAAGCCCAAAGCTCTTATTCGAAAGCAAAGCAGGCTATCTTTGGTTTATAAAACAAGCACACTTCAACCTCTTTGGCAACCAACCTTTCGACCTAGAACCCTTTGACTCTGTCCAATTCATTACGTACTAAGTAACTTGATACCCTATGCATCGGTTTGACCTTGTCGAAAGCTATAAGCGTCTCGACCTGGTCGAAAGGTCTGGGTTGGAAGGTTTAATTCCAGAATTAGCTGAAACATGCTAAAATTATGATTTCATTGTTTTTAACTTAAAAATGATAATTTTTCAAATAACCTGCCTTTATTTGTCAAATTTTCATTAGTTAATAAATACTTTTCAGACGGGTGCTGCCACTATTTTTCAAAATTAAATAATTATTTTATTTTATAAAATGGCCCTTCTCCGTAATTAAATATATAAAACATTTAAGTCCCATACCTTAAATAATTTTATATATTCATCAAATAACTTAGGAAAAATCTGGAAAAATCCCAGAAAATCTATTTTAATATGTTTTCCAACATATAAAAATTTCAATCTTAATTTGCAAAAAAAAATTAGTTTGCAAAAATTTCAAACCGAAATAATTATTATTTTAGCCATAAATAATTTATAACTAAATAAATCATTCTCCTCACTAGAAAATTTATATAAAATCCACATTAATTCAAAAAATTACGAAAATTAAAACCCATCTCTAAAATATCATTTCTGACCTATATTTAAATTTTCATGTCATTTGGATGTCATTTAATAGGGCTTTCATGTCAAACACATCATAAAAACTAAATGAACATATATAATTCATCAACACATATATAAATTTAATCATCAAAACATGGCATATACTTGCAAAAACATTTCAGATCTAATTCTTAAAATCGAAAACCATAAGAAAATGGGATGTAGTAATTAATCACCTTAGCTTTGAGATTAAATTATGTGAGATTTGATGTTGATTTAGTTTATTATCTTCCTTCTCTTGAATCCTAGCTTTTTTACTCTTGAGAATAATAATGGTGGTCGTCCTTAGTATAATTTTTGTTTAAGTCAAAATGAAATGAATGTGATTTATATTTCCTAAGGGTTTAGGGTATAAGTCTTTCCTATTTCCCCTATTGCCCTTCTCATTTCCTAACACATTAGTTCAAATTGTTTTATTTGATTTATTATTAACATGGCACGACTACCCTTAATTTAATCAAGTCTCAACCCATTAATCTCCACATTATTTTATTTAATTTACCCAATTAAGTATTCTAAATAATATTATAAAAATATGGGGTGTTACAGACTACCCACCTTAAAGAATTTCGTCCTCGAAATTACAGTAAGGTACACAATCAAAACAACCAAAGGTAAAACATACCATCAAACAACTTTGGATAAGCATCTCTAATCCCACTCTCAGTCTCCCAAGTACCATCTCTAGCATCGTCACTCCACTTGACCTTTACTAATTTGAATCTCTTGTTCCTCAATTTCTTATCATCTTTAGCTACAATCTGAATTGGCTTTCTTACTGTAGTCAAGTCCGCTCTACTACTAAATCCTCTAATGTTGTAGGTGCTATAGTAGACTATGGGTCTTTAATACATTTTCTAAGATGAGAAATATGAAATACATCATGGACTCCAGCCAAACTACTCGGTAACTCTACTCTATAAGCGAGTTTCCCGATCCTCTCAACAATACAGAAAGGTCCAACAAATCTGGGTGCTAACTTCCTGACTTTCCAAATCTAATCACACCCTTCATCGGTGAGACCTTAATAAACACATAGTCTCCAACCGAGAATTCTAAATCTATCATTCTTCAGTCAGCATAACTTTTTTTCCTAGACCGAGCTTCCTTCATCCTAGCTCGGATCAACTCAATCTTCTCTGCGGCTTCTTTCACTAAATCCAGGCCAAGAACCAACCTATCCTCGGTCTGTAACCAACATACGAGAGATTTGCACAATCTCCCATACAACGATTCAAATGGTGCCATTCCAATACTAGTATGATAACTATTGTTATACGAGAACTCGAATAAATAGAGATGGTCTTCCCATGATCCCCTGAAATCCAATACACAAGCTCTTAACAAATCCTCCAAGATTTTGTTAACACTTTCCGTTTGCAAATCAGTCTGTGGATGGTAAGTAGTACTCATATTGAGCTTGGTTCCTAATGCTTCCTATAGACTCTTCCAGAACTCACTAGTAAACAATGAATCTCTATCACTGACAATACTGCTAGGAACCCCGTCCAGTCTAACCACATTCTTCATAAACAACTTCGCCAAAATAGGTGTCGTCCTAGTTGAATTTACCGGAATGGAATGAGCACTCTTAGTCAGTCTATCCACTATAACTCATATACTTTCATTTCCTCTACTAGATCATGGCAACCTATCAATAAAATCCATTGAGATAGAATCCCATTTCCATATCGGAACTTCTAATGGTTGAAGCAATCCACTTGGCTTCTGGTGTTCAACCTTCGCTTGCTCGCAATTTAAGCACTGGTTAACACATAAACCAATGTCCTGTTTCATACCTTCCCAGAAGAAACTTCTCTTCATATCTTGATACATCTTCGTTCCTCCTGGATAGATAGTGAACTTCGAATGATGGCATTCATCCAAAACTTCCTTCCTCATGTCTCCTACATTTGGAACACACAACCTTCCTTTCTTTCTCAACCACCTATTTTGGTCACGACTGAAATCCTTTAAGTCATCGCCCTCTGTTACTTCCCTTAACCCTCTGATCTGTTTAACCAAAACTGGATCCTCCTCTTGTTTAGAAGCTATTTTCTCAATCATTACCGGTCAAACTACTAAACAAGACAATACAACACTTCATGCGCTAGAACCTGCCTTGGATCTAAACTGCACTCTGCAAGCTGATAATGCTTCTAAATCTTTCCACTCAACAATCATAGCCAATACTGCATTCTGATGTTTCCTGCTAAATGCATCCGCTACCTTATTTCCTTTCCCGGTGTGTATTCAATTTCAAAATCATAAGCATCAATAAACTCCAACCATCTCTGTTGTCTCATGTTCAGCTCCTTCGGAGAGAACAAGTATTTCAATGACTTATGATCTGTACAAAGTTCAAATCGCGCTCCCAAAAGATAATGCCTCCACACCTTCAAAGCAAATATAACGGCAGCTAACTCTAAATCATGTGTAGGATACCTCACCTCATGTGGTCTGAGATGTCTAGAAGCATAAGCAATCACTTTACCTCTTTGCATCAACACAACCCTCAATCTAGTTCAACACGCATCAGCATAAACAACCAAATCTTGATTCCCCTCCGGAACCACTAACATCGATGCATAGGTCAATAAGTGTTTCAAGCTCTGGAATGCTTCCTCACACTTATCAATCCATAAAAATTTCACACCTTTTCGCGTAAGCTTAGTCATCGGTGCAGCTATTCATGAAAAATATTTTATAAACCTTTGGTAATATCCGGCTAATCGAAGAAAACTCTATCTCGGTCACCGTCTCGGGTCTCTTCTAATTATTCGCCGCCTCAATATTAGTTGGATCTAAAGACAACCCATTCTCTGAGACTACATGACTAAGGAACTTCACTTCCTTCTTCCAAAAATGACACTTCGAAAACTTAGCCTTCAAGTGATGTTCCCTCAATGTCTCGAGCACAACTCTAAGATGAACTTCATGCTCCTTCTCATCCCTAGAGTATATCAAAATATCATCTATGAAGACCAACACAAATCTATCCAGGTGCTCTTGGAAAATTCGGTTCATCAAATCCACAAAGAATGCTGGTGCATTAATTAGTCCGAATGGCATAACTAACCATTCGTACGATCCATACCTTGTCCTAAACGCCGTCAAAGGAGTACTATCCTCTGCTACTCTACGCTAATGAAATCCCATCACCAAATCCAGCTGAGAGAATACCTTAGCTCCACTTAACTGGTCGAAAAAATCGTCAATTCTCGGCAATGGATATCGGTTCTTTATCATCTTCTCATTCAACTTATGATAATCGATACATAGCCTTAACGATCCATCTGGCTTCTTAGCAAACATCACGGCAGCTCCCCATGGCGAACTACA
This sequence comes from Allium fistulosum, assembly GCA_030737815.1. Classification (NCBI taxonomy): domain Eukaryota; kingdom Viridiplantae; phylum Streptophyta; class Magnoliopsida; order Asparagales; family Amaryllidaceae; genus Allium; species Allium fistulosum. The sequence goes on along the minus strand of CM060904.1, from coordinate 711,382,438 downwards.
AGGTCGAATAAAATTCTTGCCTTCCAAATCCACCAACTGCACCTTCAACCCTCTCATCTCCGTAGGTGTCATCCTGCTTGGTGGTCTACTCACCGGTTCTGCTCCAGGCACTAAATCAATCCGAAACTCAATGGCTTGTTTCGTTGGTAATCTAACTACCGGCTCAAACACTTCAACAAACTCTCTAACTACAAAGACTCGATGAAACTCATCCTCCAACTCCATGATACTCAGTAAAGCATGTACTTCATAACTAGGGTTCTCTACGGAATAAACCATCCGATCACAATCCAGGTGACTAAGTGATATTTTCCTATCGTGGCAAAATATCCAAGCATCATATTTACTTAACCAATCCATCCCAAGGATAATACCAAATCCCACAAATTCAATAGCATGCAAACAACAATCAAAAGTATGACGTAGCAAATCAAACTCTAAATGGTCACACCTCATCCCAAGTGTTGCATACCCTCCTATCAGATTTGCAACCCTTAAGGAAGTAAATAAGTATGAGGGATCTAGGTTAAGCTTATCTACTAAACATTGAGAAATAAAAGAATGTGAAGCACCTGTATCAAATAGAACGCTAACAGACATACCGTGAATCTATAGCGAGCCTCCTAGAACAGCCTTCCCTTTCTCCTCCACAACTAGCCTTGAAGTTGCGGGCTCAAATGCATAAACTTGTCCCCTACCTTCTTTAGCAAGCTCCTTGCATTGGTTCTTATAATGGCTGATCTAGTCACAATAAAAGCATCGGATGTTCTTCTTTCCAATCACCTCCTTTCCTTTCTCTTTTCCCTTTTCGGTTCGACACTCATTAGCATAGTGTTCCTTTTTATCACATTTATAACAAACCACCTCAGCTTTTCCCTTCTTTTGTGCTCCTCCCTTCTGAGCATTCTTCTTCTAGAAAAACTTCTTTTTCTGGCCCTGATCCACCTGGGCCTCCTTTATTTTCTTCCTCAAATAAGCTAACGCCTCTTCCTTCCTCAGCGCCATTTCTACCACTACATCGCTTGGATCCCTTAAGTGCGGCAAGGTAGCACTTATCAACTCCGGCCTCAAGCCTCTTATAAACTTCTTTTTCCTCCTTATCACCATATCAACCAAATCATACCCGTACTAGGCCAACTCTTCAAATTTGCTTGCATATTCTAGAATGGACATCTCTCCTTGCTCCAGCTCATCAAACTTCCTAACCAATGCCGACTGCGCCATCACCGACATAAACCTTTCTTGAAACCTTCTCCTAAACTCCGCCTAAGTCATGGTTTCCTCATCAACCCTCGCTACAACAGTATTCCATCAAAATAGAGCAGCTCCTTGAAGCTAGTCTCCTATTTTGCTCGTCATTCAATCCTAAGTCAACAAAAATTCTCTCGTAGTGCAGTAGCCAATTTTCAACCTTAATCGCATCTTCAGTTCCAATGAATGGATTCCCTCCAAGCCTGGTATAGTTTCTGCTCAAGTTAGCATACTGGTTAACCATCGGAGCTTCCTGAACTCCAGCTCCAGCAGCATTTCCTTCGACAATTCCAGCTTGCATCATGTTTACGAAAAATCAATGCATGGCTCGCATATCCACTTGGGGAACCCCGACACCAACATTTTCAGTTTGAGCCTGACCTGGACCTCTTCTAGCATTTGGTCGGGCATTTCCATTAGTGGTGGTGCTATCTCCTCCAAGATTAACTCTGCTTCTTCTTCCTTCCATATCTGTATTCAAACCTCGTGAGATACAAGTGAATAGCCTAACTAAGGCAGGAGTCTAGAAATATAGTGTATACTTATATATATAGCAAATACATGTACGTTACTATAGCATTATCCCATACCCAGATCTTAACTCTAATTACTAAGGATCATGCTTTCAAAACCATTTTTAGTTGAAGTATTTCATAAACCATGATCTGGTACCAAGCTGTAACATCCCCTATCTAGAGTCCCAAAACTAAGCACTACAGATGCTACAGTCATCTATAGTATTAGCTTCCGGCGACTTAATACGGCTATGTTAATGGTATCTATAATATCTGAAGCACTTGAATATGAAACAAAACACAGATTTCAAAAAACTTTTACTTCATTACATTTAAAACAGATGTTCCATATTCAACTTACATAATCCCAATACAATCCCAGGCACAGATAAAATATACTTATTATAAATACGCTAAGAGCGGTATATGAAGATACCCCCTTGGATGATCAGAGTCATAGAGTCATAATAGACTTAATACAAAACACATCGGAAATACATCAAAACATAAAACAAGAACTCCAACTCCTAAATAGCTATCTATTTGCGTCCTGCAAGCCTTCGGTAACCTTATTCATCATCCTACTAAAACCTAAAAAAAACCTTAACCTCTCAGCTTACTCAAATTAATTTTGAGCACCCGAGAGTTTAAGGGTAAAACATAAACTTCGAGTCAGACATAAAGCCTGGTATGAATAATACTATACATCCCGAAATATATATGTTAAGTGAGACCACGCCGCTTAGCGGAACGGGTTTCCCTTCACTAACATCCTTTTAAAACATATCTTTGCAAAACCTTTTCCTGCAACCAAAACTGATTAAACACTGTAAAGCATCATTATGTAAACATACATAAACATCAGGTAATAATGAACTATCTTTTCAAACACATAAGTTTTGTTTAGATAACTTTTAACCTTTGGCTGACTCGGGCCTACCAGACAATATAATCAAAATTAATCTAACATTTGTTAGCTATTCTTCTTCTGGATTATCTATCCTTAACTATCTGTTAAATACTTCACTTCTGGACGGTTTATCCTTACTATCTGTTTAGTACTTCTCTTTTGGACGGTCTGTCCCTAACTTAATCATCTCCCAGGTCTTCCTGATCCTAATGGTTTTTCGGGCTCACCAATAACCCATTTGTATACAAACATATATTCCTTTCGGTGTGTAATCATAATTTTAGTCTACTAATGAAAAAGCCCTACACACTAGAATTTTGGACAGCAATTAGCTGGGGCTATTAGCTAATGTATAGGGCGCGACCCCATACTAGTCACATATGGTATTCTAATATCTGAGTCATTTTCACTTAAGGATCCCCTCCCATAATTTTCCTTGAAAACATTTTCAAAATGATTTAAAACCTTAAAATCAAACTTAAACAAGGAAAAGTATATAATCAATATGCTTTACTCAAAATCATAACTCCATTTATATATATATATATATCTTCTTTACTCAATTCTTATTTGATGAAAACATTTAAACACTTGAAAGAACCTCTTTCTAACCATTTGAAATCATCTCTTTCAAAACCAACATCAACCTTTCAAAATCATTGAAAAACAAACCTTTCGAAAGTAATAAAACCTTGGACATCCTTCTTTAAAATTACTTTAAAACATTGCCTTAGAAAAACCTTGGTAAACCTTCCATCTCAACCCTTTCAAATCCACTGAATCAAAACCTTTTGAAACCATTCAATAAACAAACCTTTCTAAACCCTTCAATGAACAAACTTTTCGAAACCATTTAATAAACAAATCTTTCAAGATCCTTAAAAATAAACCTTACGAGATCATTCAAAATAAACCTTTGGAAATCCTTGAACTAATCCTTTTGAAATCATTGAACTAAACCTTTCAAAATCATTGAACTAAACCTTTCGAAATCATTGAACTAAACCTTTCATAAACTTACTGGGTTCAATTTAGAACAAGTGGAAAACCTTCTTTCAAAACCATTCGACTTCATTGGAAGCAACCTTTCGACTTTGTCGAAAGTTCTGCTTCGAAAGCTTTGGTTATACTTCATTTAGAAAACAAGGGTAAATCACCTAACTTGAAAGCTCTCTTTCGAAAGCATGGAGAAGCGGCTAGTTATAAAAATAGGTAAACCTTTCGACTTTGTCGGAAGGTTCAAATCAAAACAAAACAATAGCGGCAGTAACCTTTCGACTGTGTCGAAAGGTTTCAAAACAAAATAGTGATAAAACAACAGTAACCTTTCGACTATGTTGAAAGGTTTAAAACCTTTATTTAAACATTTGACCTGGTCGAAAGCAACCAATCCAAAAGCTCTTATTCGAAATCAAATCAGACTATCTTTGGTTCATAAAACAAACACACTTCAACCTCTTTGGCAACCAACCTTTCAACTTAGAACCCTTCGAATGTTCAATTGATTACGTACCAAGTAACTTGATACACTATGCATCAGTTTGAACTTGTCGAAAGCTATAAACCTCTCGACCATGTCAAAAGGTCTGGGTCGGAAGGTTTAATGCCAGAATTGGCTAAAACATGCTAAAATTATGATTTCTTTGTTTTTAACTTAAGAAAGTTAATTTTTCAACTAACCTGCCTTTATTTGTCAAATTCTCATTGGTTAGCAAATACTTTTTAAAAGGGTGCTACCACTATATTTCAGAATCAAATAATCATTTTATTTTATAAAATGCCCATTCTCCTTAATTAAATATATAAAACATTTAGGTCCCATACCTTAAATAATTTTATATATTCATCAAATAACATAGGAAAATTTTGGAAAAATCCCAGAAAACCTATTATAATATGTTCCTCAACATATAAAAATTTCAAACCCAAATAATTATTATTTTAGCCGTAAATAATTTATAACTAAATAAATCATTTTCCTCACTAGAAAATTTATATAAAATTCATATTAATTCAGAAAATTACGAAAATTGAAACCCATTTCTATAATATCATTTCTTACATATATTTAAATTTTCAAGGCATTTGGATATCATTTAATAGGGGTTTCATGTCAAACACATTATAAAAACTAACATGAACATATATAATTCATCCGCAAACATATATATAACTTTAATCATCAAAACATGGCATATACTTGCAAAAACATTTCAGATCTAATTCTTAAAACTGAAAACCATAAGAAAATGGGATGTAGAAATTATTTACCTTAGCTTTGAGATTAAATGATGTGAGATTTGATGTTTGTTTAGTTGATTATTTTCCTTCTCTTGAATCCTAGCTTATCTTCTGTTGAGAATAATAATGATGGTCGTCCTTAGTATAATTTTTGTTTGAGTGAAAATGAAATGAACATGTGTTCTATTTCCTAACGGTTTTGGGTATAAGACTTTCCTATTTCCCATATTGCCCTTCTCATATCCTAATACATTAGTTCAAATTGTTTTATTTGATTTATTATTAACATAGCACGTCTAACCTTAATTTAATCAAGTCTCAACTTATTAATCTCCACATTATTTTATTTTATTTACCCAATTAATTATTCTAAATAATGTTATAAAAATATGAGGTGTTACAGCCATAGAAAGAACCCACAAAGGAAAAATTAATGGTATCAAAGTACATTTCTATGAGTTCTAGAGTATGCTCGTAGGAAAGATAAAGGATAAAGAAAGTAAATACCAAGGTTTGAGAATACTATTAACAAATTTAGATTAAGTGAAGGTAGTAACAGAGGGTAATAAGATGGCTAACACACATAGAGGACATCGGTAGACTGAAAGTGAAGGAAGGCAAAGTAGATGGTGAAAAAGTTATTCCGCCAAGTCAATTTGCCAATGAGTTATTCTAAATGTGCATAGTTTATATGTCTTACCCACTAAACTATGGATATGCATAGTTTGTTCCATAATTGGCTATGATAATTAAAGTAATGGACGGACCTTAATGATTGGAAGCCGAAAAGGAAAGTTAAGATATGTGAGTTGAAGTGGAACAAAATGTTAGAAAGGTCCATTTAATTTTAGTAGGCTGATGGTGCCACAACATCATAAATGCCAGTTGATGTTGAAGGGTGGCTTCCAGCAATTGTTTCTTTTAGGTTTGGATTATAAGCATTAGTCGTTTCTGTTGTATAAAATGTATACATTATCATGAGAAATGTTCCTTTTAAAAATTGGTTTTCTAGATGGAGCGCTATATTATTTGGAAAATCGAAAGTAAGAAAATCACATGTAGACACTTAACTAATGCAAAATAAATAAAAGACTGGAAGTTTATAAAATAAATTAGGAAATTTATTAGCTACTAAAAGTAAAGTAATGTTAAGTCCCTAAAGCCTTAAAGTTTTGGGAAGATAAATTTTGGCGAGTGAAAGACATGGAAAGTTAGTTGTAAAGCCACTGATCAGTGTCCCTGTGCCTTAAAAGCTATTTATAAATAAAATTTTGTGTTGGTTGCTAATTAAAGTTAAAGGAAAAGTTTTTCAAAATTGAAAATTCATCATGTGGTAGGATATAGTCTATTATGGACGTTAAACTATTAACTAAACCCCGATTGCATGTGTTGTGGCATTATTTCTAATGAAAAAACATATATACTTTTGAATTTTTTTTAAAAACTCTCTTGGTTTTGAAAAACGAAAAAATTCTGTGAAAAGTTTTGAAAAAAATTTGTGATGAAAATTTTAAATTTTAATTTTTTCCAGATATTTCAAAAACTATATATAAAAAAGGATTTTTGGGCAAAAAATAAGAAATTGTCTGATTTTTGAAATGCTACATGCTTAACATAGGGGAAAAGATAACGGATTGACATGTATGGATTTTAATGTGCAGCAGAAGTAACAGTAAAATAAAATATAGTTAGTGACGAGGGAAAAAACTATTTTAACTATGGAATCACTTTTACCATACCTTGTCCTTTGTAGCAAAAACGCTTAGCGGTTCTTTAGCGGTGGATGTGCAAAAAGTTATAGCAGGGATAAAGCGGGGATATATCGAAAAATAGCGGAGGTGCAAAAGGCTTCATTGGTTATAAAACCAAACAATTAAAGTTAATTTATTCTCATTATCACATCATTGGTGTCGGAAAAAGAAATATTATTTAATCATATATAAAAAAACTGAAGAATACCATGATTTATGCAGACTAGATTTGATGACTACAATAGATATCTAACTTATAATGAGTACTTGTGCCTTAAAACTAGGTTTTACCCTAAGCTTGTTGATTTGGTTTAAAAGAAAACTAGGAAAATCAACCTTTGTATATTAATGTTGCTATAGTGGGTTCTAAAAAGCCTCGATTTAGCAGGTGTAAAAGACAATAGCGGGACTTAAAGCAAATCTACTGTTTAATAGCACTAAACTGAAATAACATAGCGGTCGGAGAGTGTTGCGTGCTATAGCGGGGCATTAACTGCACAGACCTTGTCGGTAGGTAAACAAAACTGGTTTTAAAATACTTATATTTTAAAGATTTTAAAGATTTAAAATAAACTTTCTTATGTGAACTGTACTTAGAAAAGTTGGAAAGGATTGGGGGCAAAAGAGAAGTTCCAAGGTATAGTTGAAAAGTGTACACGAGAGAATGATGAAAATATGGAATTTTCAATCTAACCCTCTTCTGACATAAGACTATAGGTTTAGAAAACTGGATTTTTCTGAAATTGGATGTTAGAAATGGTGCGCTAGGATTTTGGATGGTTGGGATTGGATGCAACATTGGTTGAACTATACTTCTACTCGTTGAAGTGTGGGAAAATTTGGATGTGAAAACAAAGATTTTGATTTTCAAAATTTGCATACATGTAGAGTTGCCAGTATATATAGTTTTTTTGCATCCAAGTTTCAAAAATGTTTTAAAAGATGCATTCATATAGAAGGCACTGATTAGAATTATTCTGCATACATGCCATATATGTTGTTATAATCCATGCACCTGTACACTACTTGTTACAAAATTGGTTACAAACTAATTGGTTGGCTAGTTTAGAATGGTTACGCATTATGTGATTCTATCCTTAAAGAATTTCGGGGATGAAATTCTTTTGAGGGGGGAGAATGTAAAACTCCGTAATTTTTAATAATAATTAATTTAAAAGAAATTCATTATTAAATAGTAACACTGAAAAATAGAATTTTTACAAACATTGGAATTTAGCTACGAAACTTGCACCATTAGTTCGTGGCGATTTTCTGACCAATTTTAATATATAAATGTTACCCGGTTCCTTGGCCCGTCTATATAGGGCTGATTACGAGGGCTAGATAGAGTTAATAGATAGACGATGAAACATATTGGAATATGGGGTTTGGTTTTGTCTGGAATGTGGATCGGCATGGTTATATGGTAAGATGATTAAGTGGAGAGGGATCGACATAAGTTGTAAAACCAGAGGGGTCGGTATGGTGATAGTCATGGAGGGATCGACATGGTTTTTTCTTAGGTTATAGTTCGACATAGCAAGAGGAAGAGGTATGGATCGGCATAGTCATTTGGAAAGACATTTGGTTTAGATGAGAACGTAGAGGGATTGACATGGCTTATGATGCTAAAGGGATCGGTGAGATGCCCTTGTCAGGATGGATCGGCATGACGACCCAGTGAGGTAAAGATCGGCACATGTATATATAAGGGGCGTCAGGAGGGATCGACATTGCCTAGGCCAAATCAAGATTCAAATTGGAACATTATAAAAACTAGAGCTCCTTGCATCTAATCGCTTTGATATTTGAAACACCATCTATATAGACCAAAAGGGAGCTACCATAGGGATCGCTAGCCCGAACTCGACCCATGGAGGATCGGTACTGATCCCTATCCATTAAGAGTTGGGCCTAGCCCTCCCTATGGTGGGCCCATGTGGTTAGGGAGATCCTGTTACTGAAGTTTCATTCAGTTTAAAGGTCGCCTTCATCTATAAATAGAGGCACGTAGGACAATTCTAAGGGACTTTTGGGGTTGCAAGTGAAACTCTGCCATTATTGTAACCAACTTCCTTTATTCTTTTCTGAACTCTTACTATTTCTTACTGATTGTAACTATAATCAAGTGAATTGTGAAGCAATAAAGAAAGTATTCAAAGTGGACGTAGGCAATCAACGCCGAACCACCATAAATCATGTTGTGTTTGCTTACTGCTGCATTATTCCTGATATTCAGTGTTATTCCTCTGTTTTCATTTAATTTCTTCATTTATTTCACTACTTAAACCTATTCTTGGGTGTTTGTGGCCAATTTGGTTGCAAACATTTTGGTGCATTCACTGAGAACGATAATTCTTAGGCTATTAGGATCAACTTTGTTGCTACTGGATTGAAAAAATCCCCCGAAGGAGATCCATATTCGTCTCTGAGGCTTGAAGATACTATTCAGATTTCCCAAGATCTATTCCATTACCTGAGTCAAATTTAATGACTTGATGCGAGAGCTGATGGAGAGTCGTAGGTAGCTAAACGAGCAAATCCAAACTAATGCCAACTTGATGAACCAAATTTCTCAACAACAACGCTAAAGCGCTAGAAGGGATCTAGCTTTTTACTCAACGTCAGATAGTTCAACTTCATCAGACGAGCACCATAGGCATAGGCTTCGTAGAGTTGAAGCAGAATGAACTGCAGCGATGGAGCAACACTCGACAGACTAACGTGGTCTGCTGAGAAGGTTCGATGTCGATCCCTTCATAAGGGTCGGTACCGATCCCTCAACCAGAGGGATAGCTCGCCAAGTACAAGTGGAGAACCATGCTCATGCTGGATCCAGGGACTTAGACACTGGAGTACGTTTGGATGTTGATCGACTAGCTCCTCGGGATGATAATGAAGTGAATGCTCAGGATACACATCAGGAGGATGATAGGCCAAGGAAGCGTGAAATGGCCCGGAGACACCGACCGGAACATTCACGTGCGGTGGAGCATGACCACCACTTGGCCCCACCAATCCAGACACCGAATTTGTCCTCAATGGCCAAACAGCTAATGAGGGAAAACCAGGGCTTGACAAACAATGACTGGGGAATTTCTAGGAGCCACACCCCATTTTCCGATAGTATTTTACATGCAGAGTATCCTAGAGGGTTGGACATGCATACGATGCCAACTTATGAAGGGAAAACTGACCTCAGGCAGCATATCATGAGGTATGAATGGTTGATGGACTCAGCAAGAGCGGATGATGCTACAAAATGCAGGTGCTTCCCTATAACTCTTTTTGGGATCTCTACGATGTGGTTCATAAGATTACCCCTACGATCGATCTCAAGATTTGATGAGCTGGCAACAAGATTTTGGAGCAGTTTCGGATTCATGCTACTTGCCCCAAAGATGTGATGTCGTTGTCAAGTGTAATCCAGGCTTCGGGGGAATCACTGAAGGACTACTTGCAGAGATTCCATGTTGTTGCCACTGAAGTTAGTAACCCTAATGACCACACAATACATTGTTGTGACAAAGGGGGTTGAATCTGAATCCGAGTTCGGTGATTGGCTTGTTGGAAAACTGCCGGCCACGCTGGAGCCTTCTACTCAAAGGCGGCCCAGTTCATGAGAAAGGAAGAGGCCAAATTGTCTACATAAAGCAACGCTGCGGGGCCATGCGAAGAAACAGTACAGAGCAACATCACAGTAAAGCAGTTTGGCGAGAGTTTTGGGAAGGTTCAGTTCAATGTTCAAAACAAGCCGGATTAATAGAAAAGGGGTGGAGAAGGGAATCTTGATTTAAAGAGCGAGCCCAGAAAGTGGAGCCCCAAGTTTCCTATGTATGATGACTATACACCTTTGAATGCATCCCTAGAGAACATTTATTGATCCACTTGTAATACTTTCCAATATAAGAAGCCGCGTCCAAAAGAATCGACTAAGGCACAAATTCAAAGTGGGAAGTACTATCAGTTTCATGAATGTTACGGGCACAATACAGACGAGTGTAGGCATCTCCACGATACTATTCAGAAATTGATTTGGGAGAAAAAGTTGCAGCAATTTGTGAAAAATCCATAGGTTGGTGGACATGGGACATATGACCCTAATCGAGGACAGGCTCCGCATAGGGCTGAGGAGCCTGCACGAACCGATGGAAGGTTGGTAATAAACACGATAGTTGGTGGACCGCATCCTGCGGATAGAAGTTGGCAGGAAATGGAGTGCTATGCTAGTTCAGTGAGACATGTGAATTTTGGATGTTGCTCGAATACGGAGGACAGAAACCCGACCAAGCAATAGTGTACAATGACGGATGATATAGTATTTAGAAGCAAAGATGCCGGTAAAGTAGAGGCCCCTACAAGTGATCCGATGGTTATCTCCGCTATGATTGGCCCCGCTCTGGTGAGAAGAATTTTGATTGATTGTGGAAGCTCTGTGAACATTATCTTTAAGAAGGCATATGATCAAATGAGGATAGAGGCTAAGGATTTGAAACCATCTAAAGCTTGTATACACGGTTTCAATGGCGTGGCTACCGAGGAAGTTGGTTTATGTAGAATTGCCAGTCGAATTGGGGGAAGGTGAACGTAGGAGGGTGTGGATCCTACCGTTCATTGTTTTGGATGTTGATTCACCGTACACTATTTTTCTGGGGCATCCGGCCTTGGCTGGATTTCAGGCAAATCTTGCCCCGTGGTGTTTGACATTGAAATTTCCGACTGATAAAGGAGTAGGTGTTGTGCATGGTGATCAGGCGACTGGGCATGCCTGTTATGTAGCTAAGTTGAGAGAGGCTCAGCGGAAAGAGAAGGGAAAGGGTGTGGACAAGCCTGTCCGCATCCAAGTCACTGAAGATTGACAAATGGCACCCAAGCCTTGGCTTGGGCATCATAGTTGGTTCTATAGAGATATAGATCCGAGGGACGATGAGGAGGAACCCAAGGAGACTAAGGCAGCGTCGGCTGAGCTGACGATTGATATCACCATTAGCCACGATGACCTGTTTCGGGTATTGAAGATTGGATCACAACTCAACCCTTAAATGATGAGAGAACTTACCGATTTCCTCCGAGTAAATCTGGATGTATTTTCTTGGACTCATTCTGACATGTGTGGGATCTCGCCTGCCTTTGCGAGCCATGCATTAAACATTGTTCCAAAGTATGTTCCGGTGAAACAGAAAAGACGAGGCATAGATCCGGAGAGAATCATTCCTCTTAAAGAGGAGGTGGATAAACTTAAAGCCAACGAGTTTGTTCATGATGCCCTCTATCTCGAATGGATATCTAACCTCGTGCTGGTGAAGAAGGCAAATGGGAAATGGAGAACGTGTATTGACTATTCCGACCTGAACAAGGCGTGCCCTAAGGATAGTTTTCCCCTACCTAGAATTGATCGTCTAGTTGATTCAACTATAGGGCACGAATTGTTATCACTTATGGATGCATACTCGGGGTATAACCAAATCCTGATGCACGTCCTAGATCAGGAACAGACCAGTTTTGTCATGGATGTTGGGTTATACTGTTATGTAGTAATGCCGTTCGGATTAAAGAACGCAGGAGCGACCTATCGACGTTTGGTTAACCGAATGTTTAAGGATCAGAACAGGAGGAGGATAGAAGTCTATGTGGATGATATGTTCGTGAAGTCACGGCATCAAATAACCACATTCAAGACTTAGCGGAAATGTTCGATATCCTTTGATTCTATAGCATGAAAATCAACCCTTTGAAGTGCTCATTCGGTGTTGCATCAGGGAAGTTCGTGGGCTTTATTGTCAATGCACGAGGAATTTAAGTACATCCGGAAAAGATTCAAGCCATTCGGGATATACAAGCACCCAGAACTATTAAGCAAGTGTAGAGTCTTAACGGGAAGGTCGCTGCTTTGAGTTGATTCATCTCCAAGGTGACCAATAAATGCATTCCGAGCTTTGGTGAATCATTTGGAGAGACCCTCTATTTTGTCAACGCTGGTAGATCATGAGGAGTTGTATATTTATTTAGCCGTATCGCCACATGCCATAAGTGTCGCTTTGATTCGTGAGGAGAACCAGATTCAGAGACCAGTATACTACGTCAGTAAACGATTAACAGGGATAGAAAGAAACTACCTGAAGAAAGAGAAATTGGCATACTGCTTGGTGATCATGTCGTGCAAACTTCACCCATACTTCGAGGAACATCCAATCAACATCTACACCGACCAGCCTTTACGACAGGTCCTACAACGACCGAAGACGTCTGGAAGGCTGCTTAAGTGGAACATCGAGCTCATTCAGTTCGACATTACATATTTGCCTCGAAGAGCTATCCAGGGACAAGCATTGGCAGACTTCATAGAAGAGTTTACCATGCAGGATGAGCCTCTAGAGAGTGGTGTAATCCCTACTGTATGATGGAAAGCAATATACCGATGGAGCATCCAATGATCATTGTTCCGGAGCGGGCATCGTTCTTATAACTCCTGAGAATCGGTCGATTTACTATGCTTTGAAGCTTGATTTTCCTGTTGCGAACAACGAAGCCGAGTATGAGGCGTTAATTGTTGGACTTAAACTTGCTAGAGAGCTTAGGTGAAATCTATTGAAATCTTTGCAACTCGCAACTAGTGGTGTATCAGGTTAGAGGGGATTACCAAGAAAAGGGACAACAACTTGCCCTATATCTTACCCAAGTTTAGGAGTTGTTGGCGGATATCGAATACTATGACATTTCACATATCCCACGTGAGCAGAACAGGGAAGCCGATTTGTTGGCAAAGTTCGCGAGTAATGGTAATGCACAACAGATAGGCCTGGTTCTAATCAAGATGCTACATACTCCAAGTATAAATGTGATGGAAGATGATCAAGTACTGGATCCGGAGCCCGAAAGGGAATCATGGATGACTCCATTTAAAGAATACTTATTGCATGGAATCTTGCCTGAGAAGAGGAACAAAAAGCGACAAGTCCTTCGTAAAGCTTCATGGTTTATTATGCAGGAAGGAACTATGTATATGAAGGGGTTCACCATTCCCTTACTCCGGTGTATCTATCATGATGAGATAAAGCGTGTATTGAAAGAAGTCCATGAGGGAGAATGTGGCGATCACACTAGGGGGCAAATGCTAGTAAAAAAGATACTCCATTATGGGTACTACTAGCCGACTGTGAACCAAGATGCCATTGATTATGTGAGACGATGCGATAGATGCCAAATATATGCCAAAGTCCTAAGAGCTCCACCGACAGAGATCACACAAATGGTTAGTCCATGGCCATTCGCGATGTGGGATCGATATCATCGGCTCTTTGCCAACTTCCAAAGGTGGCACAAAATATGTAATTGTCGCAGTTGAGTACTTCACCAAATAGGCCGAAGCGGAGCCGTTAGCCATGATCACAACCAAGAAAGCTATAAAATTCATTGTTCGGAACATTGTGTGTCGTTTCGGTCTTCCATGAATTATCGTAACTGATAATGGAACTCAGTTTGATAGTGCTGAGTTTAAGGAGTTTTATCGGAGATATCACATTGAAAAGAGAATTGCGACGGTTGCTCACCCTTAGGAAAGTGCACAAATTAAAGAAGTAAACAAGATTATAAAGTCTATCCTGAAAAAGCATTTGGAAAAGGCTAATGACAAGTGGGTGGATGAACTTCCTACGCTGCTTTAGGCCTACATGACCACTCATAAGTCTGCGACTGGCCACACTCCGTTCGCTCTTGCTTACAGAGCCGAAGCGGTTATCCTAGTAGAGCTAGAAATCTCCTCTCATCGAGTGACTTACTATGAGCCCAGAACAAACCAAAAGCTCTTGCTAGAGTCACTGGACTTTATCGAAGAGAAGCACGAGGAGGCCGATTTGAGAGCAGCTGCACATCGACATCGAATCGCCTGGTACTATAACACAAAAGTTTAATCAACGACCTTCGAAGTTGGTGACCTTGTCCTGAAATGGATTTTCCCGGTCCCATCGCAAATGAACCCGATATGGGAAGGGCCATAAGTCATTTAATAGAGGCTTGGGGAAGGAACTTTCAAGCTAGCGACTGTTGATGGTGTGACGCTTCCAAGAGCGTGGAATAACGAGCATTTACTACGCTATTTCACCTAGACTATTTCTATTATATTTTAGTACTAGTTGCTTTTGATAGTCGCTTTGGTGTTTTACTTTTTTGATATGTAATAAGACAAGTTATTTTGTTCCTCTTCTTATGATGAATAAAATCTTGAAGCTTCCTTTGCATAAGCTACTGTTATTGCATATTGTGCTAAGTATATATTGGAACTAATTGATATCGACATCTGCGATGTGTGAACAGATTCGCAAAGTTTGAAGTCGATCAATCATACCGATCCCCGATGATATCGAACGATGTAGGCTTTGTAAGTTTGCTCGGTTGTGGGTTCCCGTAAATGAATCAAAAGGCGAAGCCTGCAATAAGGACTATAGGACGCTGACGGCAGGAGAACGAAAAAATTTCTAAGTCCTTGACTGTGGACTAGAAAAATTCGAAGTCCCTAACTATGGACTATAAAACTTTAAGTCCTTGACTGCAGACTAAAAAATTCTAAGTCCTTAATAGCGGACTAGAAAACTCTAAGTCCTTGACTGCGGACTAGAGTATAAACCATTCGGGCGGAAACATGATTTCCCACGAGAAAAATTCTAAGTCCCTGATTACGGACAAAAAAAGTCTAAGTCCATGACTGCGGACTAGAAAACCTTAAGTCCCTGACCACGGACTAGAAAAATTCTATGTCCCTGACCGTGGACTAGAAAACTCTAAGTCCCTGGCTGCGGACCGGAGTATAAACCATTCGGGCGGAAACATGATTGCCCATGAGAAAAATTCTAAGTCCCTGAATACGGACTAAAAAATTCTAAGTCCCTGACCGTAGACTAGAAAAATTCTAAGTCCCTGACCGTGGACTAGAAAACTCTAAGTCGCTGACTGCGGACTAGAAAACTCTAAGTCCCTGACTATGGACCGGATATAAACCATTCGGGCGGAAACACGATTGTCCACGACAAAATTTCTAAGTCCCTGACCGTGGACCAGAAAATCCTAAGTCCCTGACTGTGGACGAAAAGGCTTCGAGTCCCCGACTGGGACTGAAGGATAAATCATCCGACAGAGGAACAACTGTCTTGGCGAAAACGCGACTGCCCGCACTGAAAGCTCTAAGTCTCCAAGGCATGGATCAGAGAATGTGCGATTGGAATATAGCTGACCACCTGTAGAAAATTCTAAATCCCCAGACCGCAGGCTAACTTAGAAACCCAATGGGTGGACGGATGGATTTCAACCGTTCTTTATCCCACGAATTCCGATCTCAAATCGACGGAAGAAACTCGAACTGTAAACGGCAAGACACAACTGTTCGTTACAGTTTCGGCTTGGCATTGCTCACAACTTAAGACAACATCTACAGAGTGACTTTGAGATAGAGATAGTGGAATATTAACGAAACCTGTGAAAATTACTGTAAGTACATGGAATGGGAAGTAATTACTCTACTACTGAAGTAATAATTCACACGATGATTAATCAAAAGACAAAAAAAATTATTTCACTATCTCAAAATTCCTTACAAATTATTCAAAAGTTCGGGATCCACACTTTTACACCTACTCCCAAGAAAAGAAACACACTCTTAACTTATCCAAACTATGTACAATGACAAAAACCTCCAACCATTTCTTTGATTTCTTCTCCTTCCTCAGTTTTGCAGAAGTTGAACCAGTCGAGCAACTTTTCTGGGATTCTTTGCTGCCCTTAGCGGAGACACTTGAAGAAGAAGGGAGAATTTTAATAGGAATTGTCCCGCCAGGTGGAATGATGTGCAAAGGCGCATGCATAGGATCTTCGGGCACGACCTCAACGACCTCTGTTTTAACTTTGTGCTTCGATCTCTCTTCTTCTTCAATATGCTCCTGCATATTACTTTTAGCAGTTGCTCCATGGCGCCCATGATCATTACATCGTCCCACTCCTCGCCAAGGGACGGGTCTTTAGGTTTATCCTCCTTGAGCACATCGATGACCCAAGCATCGGGCCCCGGAATATCTGCAACAGCTGGAGCCTTGGCCAATTTCTCTTGCTGCTCCATGGCGACATCGCTCCTAGGAGTTTTCTCTAGACCAGAGTAACCAAAAAAAGTTGGTTAAAACACAAGCATTAGTCTATGGCCGTTATGTACCAAAGAAAACAAATTTTTAAATTCGAAGGAGTTCAGTATGGTACCAGTGTCCGGTTGGCTCTCAGTCTTCATCGGGGCGCTCCCTTCAATGATGGGAGACAGCATGTGTGGGCCAAGTCCGGCATGTCCGGGTCATAACCGACGTGTTGCTCCATGGGTTGAGAAAATCACGTTCTAGCTAATTGTGTAGAGGAAGGACCCTTGGGTTCAGTTCTAGAAGATCCTACAATATCTTCTCCTTCTTTAGCCGATATAGGAGCTTTACAGAACTAAAGTTTCGCGGCAGCTAAATCTGACGGCTCGTTTCCTTGGAGCACTTCTTGCAAAAGTGCCTCTTCATTAAGCTCTGCCACTCCCGACTCTTCTTCCTTGATTTTGGTGATAATCTCCTAGTCTTCGGCAAGTGATTCAAGATAGCCTTCACCCAGAAAAGTCAAGTCACGGTGAAGGAGAACTTTTGTGTTGTATTCGGCAATGAGCGGATCGAAACTCAGTGGCAGCTTCCACCTAGGAGTTGGCTTCTACGAGCACATCTTTCCTGACCACTTCGCGAGCTGCTTCTTTCAAGACTATGATCTGGGCGAGCTGCTCATCAAGTTTCGTTTTTAACTTCCATGTTTCAACAATCTCCTTGCAGTATTTCTGCGACTCTTCCTGTGCCTCGATTTTTTCCTCCCTCTCTTTGAACAATAATTTTCAAGCCCCTCAACCCAGTGAGCTATAATCTCCATCTCTTTTTGTAGGGAGACTTTCTCTAAGGCTAAGGTACTTCTACAATGAAGCACCACATCTAGTTCCTTTTTATGCGAAGTTTCCAAACGACTTACCGCCTCAGCTGTTTCCTTCGTGCTCTTCTCTTCCACAGCAAGTTGAGCTTTATATTCAAGTAGCTCAGCATCTTGATGTTTTATGATATCTTTGTCATAAATAGCCTCTAGCTTGAGGCAATCAATTTAATGCTGGTGCTCAATGGAAACTTCGGAGATTTTCTTAGCTAAATGAATTAACAACTCGTGCTGGACATACACATCATTCATACATGCTAATGAGCTTCTTTGGCGCTTCCGGGGATGATGTGGACGGAGGGGAGGAACTAGAGTCCATCAAAGCCGATTTTTCAGGAAGGAAGCTTTGAGTTTGGCTAACTTTTGCGATGTGGTAGGACATGGGCAGGAACCGACGGGAGCTGTTCAGAAGAAGCTAGCGGGTGCTTACGGCGCTCGTGCGGTTGCCTTATGCTTGACGACTCGGAGTGTTGATCATGGAGAGCAGCACCTTGGGACCCCCGATGAGAGGATTTGTCTCCGCTATGAGCAAGAGGTTTTGATGGATCGATATGGCAAGGAGCTTGTGTTTGAGATTTTTGTCTGGACGAAAAAGAGGATTCTCGAGAATAATAGTCTTTGTCTCGCCCTTCGTCTTTGTCTCTACGTCTCCCAAATTCAAAAAGTGGAAGAGCCTTGAAGGTGATCGAAAGCATGCGAGTGTGACATTGCGCCTGTTAAAGAGCCGAATAGAAGTATATTTGAAGTTATAACATGAAGAGTAAATCACAAGTGGATGGTGGAGTGTGAGTGGTTGTGTGTGTCCTAGTGTTTCCCCCGATGGACCAGTAACATTAGCTTTACTCATTGGAGTTTCCTCTACCTGGTGGAAGGTTGCACACCTTTGCCGCTTCTTGTAGGAGAGTTAAGCCCTTCAACGTCAATGTTGGCAAAGTTACAATTTAATATATCGTCCAGAATTCGATTGTCAGAGAGTCCCTTCAGCAAACTTTTAATTTGGTGGGAAGATGATTCCTTTTCGATTGGAGTTATAACGAATACTGGGTTTGCCTCAGCCTTGCTCTTCCGCAACTTGTACACCAACCTTTCTCTCCTCTTTGGGGGAGTTTGCATTTGGCTGGTCTGTGGCGCTTCGACTACCGGCACTTTTCTAGGAATTATGCCTTCGCCTCTTAGCCCTGCATCTTGAGATTCTCTTATCTCTCCTCCTTTAATGTCTTCCCGAGTCCCCTCAACTAGGGGCACCACGGGGTCACTTGCTTCTACCCTTCTTTCGACGGCAATTCTCGGGACCACTTTGCTACCGAGAAGCCCAATTTTGAGGCCATCCTCCAATAGCTCAAACAATAAGAGAAACTCGTTGGTGACAAGGAGTTTGATGTCTCGATCCTCAACGGGAGTGGCACAAATAGCCACGATGGCATTGGAATACTCGGCGCCTTCAGGTCGAGGGCGGACACCTGAAAGGGTTGGAGATATTAGTATGATTAAGAAAGAAGTTGCGACTTGAATCTTTGAAATAAAGACGAAGAAAAGTGTAGCACTCGCGTCCTTCCAACCATCTCCTTGCAAAACTGGGAGGACACTGCACATAGAACCATTCGTGTTGAATAGAGAAAGCTTATTCCACACGCCCGTTAGGACTTGGAAATTGGGCGAGGGTTCAAGGAAGACATATGAAGGACTCCCAGTCCATCTTTTAAAACTGAATATGTATCTGATGTCTTCAGGAGTTGGCAGGCGGAATAGGACATTCATGAAGAGACGAAAAGTGCCATAGATAAAGGCATAACTATTGGGGTGCAGTTGGGTAGGAGTGATCCCCAAGTATCTCAATATTTCCCAAAAAAAAGAGTTGAAAGGAGACATGCATCCGGTCCAGCACATGAACATGTTACAAGTTGTATGCCCGGCTGGGGGCAAGTGAGGTCTATCTTGCCTCGAAGGAACTAGAACGTCTTCGAAAGGAATTCAGTGGATGGAGCATAATCGACGAAGAGCGGCTTCATCAATTCTAGACACTTGCGAATCAACCAGATTGTTTAAGATAATTGCACCCTCAACGGCATCAGGAGTCGGGTCAATAACTTCTATAGGAAAAACTAGGATGCCAAAAAAGTGACTTTTTTGTGGGTCAGATGCCACTACTTATTCTGTTTGATGACTCGGAGCGGGTGTATCAAATAAGGTGGCAGAGCTTGATCTCACAATCGATTCAGAAGACATTATGATTGAGCACTCCGTGTACCTTGAAATCTATGTCAGCTATACTGAATAGACGATCAATATTAGAAATAATAGACTTGTCCCCCCGTGCCGTGGGTGGACTAGTGCAGTGCAATGTGAAATAAATATAAGCAGATTGAAATTAGAAAAGTGAGGATAAAATGTCAAAGGTTGTGGGTTTCATCCAGAGAGACCATCATCGCTGAGCTTCTCAATCGTTGTGAGAGTTAATCGGCAATTGAAGCTTTGAGATTGGATTTGGACACTCTAAGTTATGAAGTCCATTGTTCAAGTGCGTGTGGCCAATTTTATACTTAGTTCATGTTAAATAAACCAGAAATTTGTTCGTTTAAACTTAATTCCGCTGGTCCAAATATGCAAGTCGTGTTATTCTTAGTCATTTTGTGTTTGGGCAAGCCAGTGTGTAGTTAAATGTTTGAACGACTTGAGTTAAGTTGGTTTTTATAGTCAACACCGATCCCTACTTGATATGTCGATCCCTATGCCCCTACCTTCATACCAATCCATACACTTCAACCTATATGAGAACTGATCCCTTCGTATTGGTTCGACATTGAACCCTATATTTAGACTTTCTACACCGATCCCTTCCTCCTAGCCTATACTTACACTTTCAAGATAAACCCTACTTTCTAACTACTAAGCCGATCCCTATGGATAACCTTCTACACCAGACCCTCATAAAGCCCTCATCTATGTCGATCCAAAACGCCAACTATCTCCATTTCATCACCAAGCAGCTAAATACCGAACCCTCCTACCTCCTTCTTCTCCTCACCCCTCCTTCTTCCTCATTCCTTATTCCTTTCTCTTCCTTCTCCAGCGCCTTCTTCTCCTTCCTCGACATCGCTGAATCTAACTAAGCCCAATGATTTGCTCGCTTAGGGTCGAATGTACATGGAATCCTAAAGCCATGACACAATTGGTGTGATTTTGAAAGGAAATTGTACCTATTTGATGCAAATTACGAGGTCAAAACTTGGATTATGGACGAATCGATGGTCATGGGAATCAAAGATGTGGTCTTGCACTGGGGTTTGAGTTTAAAAGGAGAAGTTTAGCCTCTTTCAAAGCGTTCGGTTGGGTGAAGAATAAGGGAAGCAGAGCTTAAGTATTGGGAAGATAAAGTGAAGGGTGAAAGGAAAGAGGTGCGAGTTTTTATATGAAGGGGGAGGCGAACCGGTCATACTAAGTGACTCGGTTGCTACTGATTTGCAAGATTGAAGAGGGTTCTGCCTCAAGGCTCGCCGACTCCTATCATGCAGACTCAACGAGGGAGCGGCATGTCGAATGCCGACCCCTCCTAAGAAAAGAAGAGAGGGAAGGGGAGGGAAGTAGAAGAAAATGACAAGTAACTGGAAAACCGAATGACAACCGATATAATAAAGGCTAGACTATAAATGAAAGCATACATAATAAGATAGCTTGGTAAAGGCTGGCAGTTGCCCGAACACGTCTGGAAACTGACAACAGAAACATGTATATGAACGCGCACAGAAGAGATTTATGAATTCAACTTTTTGAAAGTAACTAAAATGGCAGTTTAGCTTAAAACGATCGAGCTTTGTGTCAAATCAGAAGAAAACCTAGAGATCTCATACGACCAAATCTATGCATACTAATTGAGTACGACATCAGACTTGTATCATCGAAGGTTAATAAAGGAGCAGTGATCAATTAGGAAGTTGGATAGACTTATTCTTGGGAACCTGGGTTTTTCCAATTCAAAGCACGTCATGTTATTCACAAGACATACTTTGGGTGGAAAATAGTACCAGGTACCTTGGCCCAGTTACATAGGGCTGATTACGAGGGCTAAATAGAGTTAATAGATAGACAATGCAGATATTGGATTATGGGGTTTGGTTTTCTTTGGAATGTGGATCAGCATGGTTATATGGCAAGATGATTAAGTGGAGAGGGATTGGCATAAGTTGTAAAACTAGAGGGGTCGGTATGGTGATAGTCATGGAGGGATCGACATGGTTTGTTCCTAGGTTACGGTTAGGCATAGCAAGAGGAAGAGGTACTCATCGGCATAGTTATTTGGCAAGACATTTGGTTTGGATGAGAACGTAGAGGGATCGACAAGGCTTATGATGCTAAAGGGATCGGTGAGATGCGTTTGTCAGGATGGATCGGTATGACGACCCAGTGAGGTAAAGATCGACACATGTATATATAAGGGGTGTCAAGAGGGATCGGCATTGCCTAGGCCAAATCAAGATTCAAATTGGATTGCAAAAACTTGATCTCCATGTATCCAATCGCTTTGATATTTGAAACACCATCTATATAGACCAAAAGGGAGCTACCATTAGGATCGATAGCCTAAACTCGACCAATGGAGGGATCGGTACCTATCCTTATCCATTAAGAGTTAGGCCTAGTACTCCCTGTGGTGGGCCCATTTGGTTAGGGAGATCCTATTGCCGAAGTTTCAATCAGTTTGAAGGTCGCCTTCATCTATAAATAGAGGCATGGGGGACCATTCTAAGGGACTTTTGGGGTTGCAAGTGAAACCTGCCATTATTGTAACCAACTTCCTTTATTCTTTTCTGATATCTTGCTATTTATTACTGATTGTAACTGTAATCAAGTGAATTGTGAAGCAATACAGAAAGTATTCAAAGTGGACGTAGGCAATCAATGCCAAACCACTATAAATCCTGTTGTTTTTGCTTTCTGCTACATTTTTCCTGGTATTCAATGTTATTCCTATATTTTCATTTAATTTCTTCATTTATTTCACTACTTGAACCTATTATTGGGTGTTTGTGGCCAATTTGATTGTAAATAATAAAGTTTTCCGATCAGATTTCGAATGAAAAAATTATTAAAGTTCGAATATTTCAAGACCGAAATAAGTATATTCATAATTAAGGTAATAAAAATAATTAATTGACTTTAATTACAATCATTAGAGTCAATTGATAACTAACGTTACTTAATTGTTAAGGAAGATAACAATGGAAAGTAATTATGTCGATCAAGCTAATAAAGGTATTAAATAAATAAACTAAACGATGCACAAATAATTAACATAACAAAGGCCAATCAATCGACCCTATATCGTTGATCAACCGTTGTGGTTGATCGGTAGGAGGTGGTAATCGACCAGTCAAGTTATCAATTGGAGAATTTCGACGTAGCTAAATAGCCTGAATTTAAAATAGTTTAATCTAACGGTTGATACTTATTTGAACTCCTATAAATGCGGCCTAATCCTTTACTTTCTTCTCATATTTTCTAAAGCATGGCGAAGCGCTACCATTTTCTCTTCTCCATAGAATTCTTAATTCTTAAAAAATAGTAATATTTTATACGTATACACAAGTGGAGAATAATAGAGGGTGATTGAGAAGGAGAGAGGATCGAATCAAACCATTAAGCAAAGGTAAATTATAAATCCGGATCTAGAATTTAAATTAAACCCAATCTCTCCTCTAATCTTGATTTTTAATAAGTATATGTATGCTTGCAGTGTATGTATTCAAATAGGGATAAAATGGAGTCAATTTAAATAACATGTATTAGATATGGAGATTTGGAAAGCTAAAAGGTAAATGGGAAATTATATATATTTATATAATATTAGATTTATAACATTGTAAATCTATTCAAGTATGCTTGAAATGTAAATTAGAGTTGTAGCTAAATTTTGTATATATGTAATTAAATTATAAACCTTGCCTAGATATTCTTGATCGATAACTTGATTTAGATATTGCATGTATGTAAATCTGGGAAATGTTGGGTTTTAGCGGTCCTTGAATTTAGTATTGGGTAGCAGTAGTCCTTAAAGCTTAAAATTATGTGGTAATTCCATATTTGTAGATTTGAAATAAATTATTGGGGTTTAATTAATATTTTAATTCATCATATTATAGGGTGATGCATTGTGAATTTCTATGGATTATCAAGTTTGATTTATACACAAAAGTGTATCATTTGAAATAACAAGTAATACACCTAAAAGAAAAGAGATGTATAAAATATGGGTATTTATCGTATTTTGTACTGTCTATTTTAATAACTGTGAAAAAAATAATTCCTTTAATTACAAACGTAATACAAATGCTCCTTTTAGACAAGATATAGAAATATCCAAGGTTATCCTTTCCATTTCGGAGAGACGTAATTCTAATGCATTAAAATGCAGAAATCCCTTTAGATTAATTGAAGAATTATAAATGTGATAATAACAACAGTCTAAGAGAAGGATTAATAAATATGCAACATAAGCAATACAAAAATTGAATAAAAATGATGAAAAGGTAAACAAGTAATAATTTAAAATAAAAGGGCATGGGAAGTCCTCCAAACAAGGGAGGGAAATAAATGTTAAAAATAAAATGGATATACAAAATTAAGTATAGAGGAAAAGGGAAGTAAATGGGAAATGATATTTAGATCTTTTGAATGAAAGCGGTAAGTGGCCTCAAATTAAATAAGATGTAAAAAAATAAGGAAGTAAAGAAATGTTATTAACAGTAAAATAATGGAGGTGGAATAATTAAACAAACATGAATGAAAAGATACAAACATACATACATACATATACGTAGCCTCTAGTATGTGTTTATAGCGGGTGTGAATTATTAAAGTTAGAAAATAACTTAAGTGGATAAGAATGACATAGTCATTAGAGTGGGTTGGAATGCCAAATTAGTAGTGTTATACAATAGGAGTCTTCCTACCACAAGGGGCTACCAGCAGTTGTGTATACATTATACTGATGTGGGACATATCCAACCGTAGGACCCGTGGAATTATACATGCTTGCGTATCGATGAAGGAATACCCAGTAGGGTCTGATTCAATAACTTAGGGGGTTATTGCCTTGATTGTGTTAAGCGATTTTAATAGGATGGTAAGCAAAAATTGGAGCTATGTCAGTGTGTTCGTACTACGTTATAGATTATGAGCTATACATAGGTTGGGAACTTTATTGGTCTTGAGCGGTCAACGGAAAGACAAGGGTTACACGTAACGGGCTACACCTCCTACTAGTATAGATCATGTTAGTTCAAGAACTGCCATAGTTTTTTGCTAGTTTGTTTGTTATGAGGCAAGGCTAAAAAAGCCTTAAGAGAGGTCTTCCAAAATGAATGGGGTAGTCTATGGAGCTAAGTCCTCAAAAGTTCATGGAGCTAAGTCCATAGTCCAAGGAGTTGAGTCCTCTATAGTCCATGAAGCTGAGTCCACTATAGTCCGAGGAGCTGAGTCCACAATAGAAAGCAAACAACTAGAAAATCCACGAGGCAAGATAGAATACGGCTAAACTATTGTGACAAGTTATTAGGCACTATGAGGAGTTCCTCAGTATGCACGATGACGAAGACGTGATACTGCGATAATGATGGATCTTGGCGAGTTGTTGGGTTACGATATTAGTAGCAATAGTATCTTAGTTCAAAGGGGACTCTTTTACTTATATATATATATATTTGTGTGTGTAGTTATGATCTACTTTGGATAGATGGGGCATATCATACACATACGTGGAGTTGAGACGACTAAGTAAAAATAAAAAGACATAACATGTGATGGAAGGCAATCGGCATTGACAAGGACACTAGTTATTGGAAGTGTCAATCTTTGTCAGTACTATTTGATTTATTATACTTTACTGTTCCACTATGAGTTATATCAATAGTGCTCTAATATGCATTTATTTTTTTATTTGTAGGATACCAAACCAACGATTTGCACTTTGGTGGACTTAGGTATACGATTTAGCAAAAATTCAGGCCCACCGGGGTGTGGGTTGTTACAAAAATCCTTTAACCACTCAAATAAATATGGAAGATGAGTGTGAGGTTATGAGAACTGAATCATGTTGTATGATATGGAGTTTGAGATTTGTTGCAAGAAGTCAAAGATTCATAATATATGAAAGAATATCTTTTTGAAGAGAGGTAACAATCATATTTTGTTTAAAAGAAGAAACAAAATTTTGATTGATGAGAATTGAATTTGAATAGTTTTAACAAATTTTATCTCTAAGTTTATATGTTTGTGTGTGTGTGTGTGTTTATGTTTGTATATATGTATGACTTAATAAGTCTTTAAATCTTTACTTCATTGTTTTCCAATGTGATTTTGTCCAATGATTTGCATTGTTGATAAATATCAAAAAATTTGCTTGTCAATATTCAAACTCTAGTCTCACCATTGGAAACCACTGAGTTATATGTGTTTTTTATTGATTGTCATTACTTTTCTGCTTAACCTACATAGCTTATCCTAAATTTGATTGCTTCTTCGCTTCGTGTCTTCAATTGAATTTGCAAGCATGATATGATGTCTTTACAGTTTATATTTGCTATTTGACCTGAGTTTGTTTGTCTCTTTTGCTAGTATATTTCAGCAGTGCTGTCTTTTACCTAAAGACATGAATATAACTCGATAGAAATATTAATAGCATTATTATATGGTTATTATCATCAAAATCACTAATATATTTCTTAACAATCTCCCCTTTTTTTTATGATGACAACCATACAACATAAATAACATAAAAATATAAAAATTTATATTTCTCCCTTGATGCATAGTATTAAAATTATTTAAAGCTCACCCATCTAGATGGCTAATTTTATATTTCTCTCCCATGTTTCTTTATGTTTCTCTCCTCTTTTGACATCAACAAAAAGGAATGAAAAGTAAACTCCCGTCTATTAAACTTTAGACCAAATAACAAGTTTAAATTAAATCATTTATAACACAAATACCAAGTTCATCCAAGTTTAATAAATGTTGCTTCACATAGTGCTTTTGTGAGGGTATCAACGATCTGATTTTCTATGTTGTTATAATCGATAGTATTGTTTTATATAGATATATGATCACGTATAAAATGGTGTCTAATATCAATGTATTTCATTCTTAAGTGATTAACTCGATATATTAATTGCACTCGTATTATCATAATATATAGGAGACTTAGTAATATAAAATCCAAAATCATTTAACATTTATTTCATGTATATTACTTATGCATACGCTAAAGCTTTCGAAACGTATTCTACTTTGAAAGTTAATAAGGATACACAATTTCATTTCTTATTAATCCAAGAGATTAAGGATTGGCCTATAAAATGACATGTGCAACTCGTGCTTTTTCTATTCATCTTGTATCCTCCAAAGTTAACATAACTATGGGATACTAACTCAAATGGATAGCCTTTGGGTGGAAAAATCCATAAACATTAATTCTAGTTAGGTAACATAATATTCTTTTAATTAAATGCAATTTCTTTGGTTTAGCCTGAAATCTAGTGCATAGACAAATGCTCATCATGATATCCAGTTGTTTCGCTGCTTAGTAAAGATTTGATCAAGCTATGATATAGGCATTGATCGGCTATTGTACCATTTTCGTCGCTATTTAACCGTAGTCTTGTGCTCATTGGAGTTAATTTATGTGTAGTATTTTACGTTCCAAACCATGTTACCAAATCCTTATAGTATTTTTCTTAATTTATAAAGGTTCCATTATCTAGTTGTTTAGTTTGTAAACCAAGAAAATAGTTAAGTTCTCTCATATGTGACATCTTAAATCCATTCTTCATAATATTTGAAAAGTGTATAGTTAATTTTCCATTTGTAGCTTCAAATATAATATTGCTAATATTATATGTTCAATTAATAAATCACTTTTATCTCTTCTAATAAATATGTTGAACCAATTTTCCAATTTTAAAATTTAAACATAAAAGATAGATTTTTAATCCATCATACAAGCATATGGTGCTTGTTTAAGTCCATAAAGTACCTTTTTATGTTTGTATACGTGGTCGGGAGCTTGTTTAAAAAGAGGCGGTTATTCCACGTAATCGTCTTCTTTAAAAATTCAATTTATAAAATCACTTTTTACGTCCATTTCAGACAATTTAAAATTACAGTGACATGAAAAAGCTAATAATATTCTTAACGCATTAAGCCGCTAAAAGGGAAAATGTTTCTTCATAACCTATTCATTCTCAATTATTGGCCTGTGCTACTAGTCTAGTGTTGTTCCTAAATATTTCACCATTTTTATTATACTTGTTCTTATATACCCATTTAGTTCCAATAATAGTTGGATTTAAAGGTCTAGGAACTAATTCGCATATATCATTATGAATAATTTGGTTTAATTAATCTTGCATAGCTAATAACTAGTATTCATCCTTTTCAACTTCTTTATAATCTTTAGGTTTAAAATTAGGAAGAACTAAGCGAATCTGAAGAAGCAGTGTCAGCGAGTGCATCAAGTAGTTCATCATCGGAAGTCGTTCCAACGGGTCCATTTCTATTTGATAGGGGCAGAACGAAGTTCATCTGCAGTGTAAGCGGAGGCGGAAAGTCATCAGAAGTAGTCCCAGCAGCTGGCAAAGCAAATAAGAAGAACAATCTGAAGCAGTCGTGTCAGCAGGCGGGTCGAATCAGAACTAAGTAAATCTGAAGAAGTCGTGCTACAGAAGAGGGTCGAATCGGCGGAACAAACCGTAGAGGAAGGAAGTGGCATCAGCAGCCTCGGCAGCAGCAGGAAAGACTTTCTGGTCAACCCGACCCCCTCTTTCTCTGGCTTGATAATGCACAATTCCTAATTAAATAATTAAATAAAGAAATTCCTTTTGTTTTACTAGGGAAAAAGTACATTGGGAGGAAACTAATTATGAGGCATTTCCAAATTCATTTCATGAGGCAAAAGCGCATTTGAACTAGGCAAACTTAATTATTTCTTTTACGAATTCAGATTTATGAATAATTCGAATTAAATCAACAAATCAATCATTTATAATCCCCTTACTTATTAATTTTTAATTTGGGCATTCTTCATATATATAGAGAAGTCAAAGACACAGATTCTATAAGGCTTCTTTCTGCGCAATCTACCCTTACATTTGTGAATCGGTCCCTAAGGAACCCCCGAAAGAAGTCCGATGCCTAGCTCAGGAGAGAATGCCCTTACTTGGAATCTCAAGCATTCTTCTTCACTTGCATCAAAGAGCTTATTCGAGGTCAAGGTTGAGATTATCAAACTGCAGAAAGCCTTCTCCCTCTCAGGCTTCCTGCGTAGGCAGATTAGCAATCCTTAGTCTTCCATAAAAATTGACTTCTCTTTCCACGCAATCTACGCAGAGTGAATAGGTAGTAAAAACCTCAGTAAAGATAGCACCAATATAAAAGGGGGGCACAAAGCCTCTCTAAAACCCTAGATGCATCGAATCCGGGGAGGGGGGAAAGATGAGGCTATCTGGTAGATAAAGACAGATCAACATGTCCTTGCTTCGAATAGCAGATAAGAAGAGATTCTGACGTCTGAGATTGCGTGCCTTGCCCGGCGCTTAGATTTAGGGTGATAGGGTAGCAAGAAGAAACTAGTTAGACCAGAGCTTACCGAGCTCTAATTCCATAAGCATTCGCAGGTACCACATACTTACTACATAGGGGGACAAAGCACGGAATGAAAGATCTTCATCTACGGCAATCTTAATTGGCCAATGGATTCCGAGTGACTAACTTACTTGCTTGAGACAGAAGATGGACGGATCAACTTACTTTTCAAATGGCTTGAGAGAGACGGATAGAGGGTTCCAAACCTATTCCTGTGCCTGAATGATGGCTTTCCAGAGGAGATTGCTTTCAAGACCAGAGGCACAAATGAGAGTTTCAAGGACAATGGACCATATGAGTTCGAGCTAGCCGAGAAGGTGCGTAGCGAAAGACAAGAAGCGGTCTCACCCAATCATCGGTCAAGTTCGGCCTACCTAGTCACTTTCACTCGCTTATTCCATTCAAATAAGGAGAGTGACTTTACTTAGTTTATTTATATTTAGTATTATCTCCCCGCATATGGAAAGAGTTGCGGGTTTACTTGCCTCGTGATCTTTGACAGCAAATCTCTCTTTTTAAGCATGATTGGACCTGATTGATCAACTAGACTCTATGTAATCTAGGGTCCTAGATGGCTCAGCTTTTATCAATTCTTTTCATCTGGACTAGTGCAAAAGTTAGTGAATTTCCACATTTACCAAGGCTGATCAAAGGAGCATTCTGAATCTGTGTGAAGGACGAGCAACCAGAGAGGTGCTTGCCAATATGCCTCCGCCTTTGATTCCTCTCGCTTTGTGAGCCAAATCGGCAATGTTCACTCCTTATTATTAGATATTTTAGATCACTCTATTTTGGACCGCTTGACACCTCTCTTTCACTTATGCGTCAAAGTGGTAGAATTCGCTCCTAAGGAAAGCGCTTTCGAAGAGAGAGTCGGAGCCCTTCCAAATGGGAAGTACTTCGCTAGACCTGTGTGAAGCATAAGGTCCTTCCTCAACAGAGAAGATGGATTCATTATAACTCCAAACTATTGGCGGATTCCATGCCAAAGTCCTATGTTTTTGGGGGGCTTCTTTCATCAGGTCAAGAGCGCTTCTTTATCTCTTCTGGCTAGGTTTTGGACCAGATTCAATGAAAACTCCTTGTACAGATGCATCGTCAAATCCATTTCTTTTCCCGGGGGAGTTGGTTCCAAGCGGATGAAACTACTTCGATTCCGATGTGTTTAGCATAACTAGACTTCTTTGTTATGCCAGCTCTTTCTTTAGACTGGTCGGCATCTTTGGTCTCCATTCTCTCGTTTCAAGCTCGATCGGTGCTGATCGCTCTATGAAACTCTTAGAAGGATGTTGCTCCTGACCGGATTCTAACGAACTTTTTAGTCCAGCTAGAGCACTAAGTAGTGCATTTTCTCAGGGGAAAGTCTGACCTCAGAAATGGGAAGATCAGTTCCGAACTATGTGCTACAATCTTTCTTCACATGTGTTAAGCATAAAGCATCCTATTTCCTTATACTTTGAAAACTAACTTTACCCAGAATGTGTTAAGCATCGCATCTAGCTTTCGTTTAGTTGCTTTCCTGATATAACTTTTAGGCTTATGTCGCCCAAAATGTTTTCGATAGGATGGTCCTTTAAAATCTTATTAGGCAATTTTAAAATGTTATTTTCTAGCACTTGAATTGTAGTATCATTATTTTCAATAGTGTCATTATTAACTGAATCATTTTTTTGTAACCATTGATTAATTTATATCTAAAATTACTAGTTTATCATCTTTATATTTGACAACATGTAAAGATTCTTCTATTATGTTGGGGTGTTGATAGTAGATTAATAGGCTTTACCTTTTAGAATATGTGACAACGATACCTTCATAGGCTTTAGGTTCAAATTTTCCTACTTGATCATTTGTATTAAGTATAAGCATTTGCAGCAAAAACTCTAAAATAATTCATGTTAGATTAATTTTCATCGAGTAATTCGTATGGGTTATTCTTGGTCAAGCCCTTATAGAAGCGTGATTCAAAATATAATATGTAGTAGATACTTCTTCAGCCCAAAGGTTCTATGGAAGAGAACTATTAACAAGTAGTGTTTTATCGCATGCCTATAAGGTCTAATTTTTCATTTCAACAACACCATTCTATTGAGTTGTTCTACAAATAGTGGCCTATACTCTTTTTAATGCAAATTCATAAAAATGTTTGTTTTCAAATACACAATTTGATCACTTCTTTTGTTTTTATTTTCAAATTTCCAAGTTTTGAATTCTTTTTTAAAAAAAATTAAATGATTCAAAAGTGTCACTTTTGTATTTAAAAAAATATAAAAACATAATTATTATGATTAATTAATTTAACTTATGTGCCAAATAAATCAAGATGAAGTAGTTCTAGTGGTTAAGTTGTGGAAATTTCATCATTAGATTTAAATTAATTTTTTAGTTTACCTATTTGACATGCATTACACAAGTTATCAATTTTAATGTTCATTTTAGGTAGCCTCTAATATCTCATTCTTAGATGACTAATACTTTGGAAGTTAATGTGACAAAAGCGTTTATGTCATAATCATGGGTTATTAGTGTTAGCAATTAAGTAATATCGCTTTTGTGGTTTACATTCATATTCAAAATATAAATGTTAACATTTATTAATCCCTCAAAAAGTAAATTATACTTTTCATTATGAATGTGGCATTTTTCTTGTTGAATGAGATTTTGAACCCATTATCACAATTTTGACTTATGCTTGATAAATTGTATTTTAAATTATTAACTAGTAGAAAATTTGTAATAAAGGTAGAGTTAGGTATACTGACATTACTGATGTCCCCCTTTCTAATCACTTGTCCTTTAGAATTGTTCCAAAAGGTGACTGATAGATGATATTTATTAGCAGATTGGCGTTCTCCATCATGAGTTTTGGAACATTCACTATCTGGTATCCATATTTCCCTTTTATTTGGAGTTACTTGAAAATAAACATATATCGGTACTCTTTTACTGTTACGGTCCTATGTGTCTATGATAACCTAAATATTGATATCATTATAAAATTTATAGGAAAACTAGAAAAAAATAGGGTAAACTAGAAAAATAATAGGGTATCATTTTTGATTAGTGGCATTGTAAGCAAGGATAACCTTCATAATATATATTCTTATATTTTAGGAAATCAACCCAAGAGGGCTTGGTTGTCCATTTGAAAAAATACTATTGTTATATACTTCAGAAATAATTTTTTAGGACCTATATTTTAATAATCTCAATTTTAAGCTTTCGTTGACTATAAATGGGTTTCTTGAATTTAGTATATAAAGTAGCATATTTCTTAAGGATATTCTTATCAAATTTAACATGCTTCTTATTACTAGGCTTGTTTTTATATTTAAAACCTAATTCATTTTTATTTGTAGGGAATTTTGAAAAGCTAATCAAATTTAAATGATTTTCCCTACCTTTATTAAATTTAGAAACATTGATGGTGAGTTTTTCTAAATATTCTTTTAATGTTTATGCCTCAACATTTAACGTCCCTATTTCAAACTTTAAATCACAGTTGTCTTTAGATTGCTTTACATTTTCATTTATGTACATCTTATGTTCATTTTCTAGTAGCGAACATTGCGATGATAAATTGTTGCAAGTATCAATGATTTTTCTTATTCTTCTTCTAGAATTATTTTTGCATTTTTCAACATTTTAAATTCTAACTCAAGTCTATTGCACTTACCTATCAAATCCTTTTTAGCTCCTTTATTTATTTTATATCATTGCAATAGACAAATTTTAATTTTCAAAAGATTATTGCAAAATTATTCATTTTATTCCTCTTCGTCAGGAGCCATGTTGGCTTGTTCGCAATCACCGTTGTTGTCAGAAAAAGAGGAGGAGTCATCCCATGTCACATGCAAGGCTTTCCTTTTCTTTTCCTCCTTATTTTTGTATCTTATTTTTTTCCTCGTTAAGCCATGGACAGTTGTAACAACCCTAAATTTAAATTAATCAAATAAATTAATTAAAAGGCTAAGGCGGCCCATATACGAGAAGAAAAAGGAAATGAATTAATAGAAAAAGGGTATGAGGGCCCAACCTAAATTATTGTGGATCAATAAAGCATTACTCCTCTTTGTCCATTCATTTTATTCTACCAAAAATAAAATAAAAGATAAGGAGAAACTTTAATGGTGGTGGCTTAAAGAGGGTAAATAGAGAGAAGATAAGGAAAACACAAGCTAAAGGGGGATTAAGAAGACTAAAACTAGACATCTTAAAGATCTAGGTGAGCAATACTTAACCTTTTTATTCCGATTCATGGTATATGGGCTCAGTTTAGATTTATGTATTTTTTAAGTATGATGGGATCATATGGATTATAATAACCAATAAAAATAGTTTAGCGAATGTTTTGGGGAAGAACAGATAAACCTGGCATGTTTAGATATGTTTCCCCTACTTTAATGGTTTCAAAAGTTAATGGAAATTTTATATCATGGTTTTAGAGATAGGTTTTTAGTTTGAGAATTTTCTTAAGCTTATATGATTTTATACAATTTATTGAAGGTGCAGCCTTGGTATTCAGGGCTCGGGGCTTTGATTGAGATTCCCTGTGATGAACAACTAGAAAATATGTAAGGAAAATATCCTTAAAAGACCGATTAGAGATTAAATATGTTAGAATAAGCTTTCACGAATTTGCCTTGGAATTTTTTAGAATTCTCTAAAAGAGAAATAAACCAAAAAGAGCTAAGTACTACATTGGGGCGAGCTAGGAACTGCGGGAGCTTATGAAAATACATTAATATGGTAAAATATATTAATCGATGATGGGGAAAAGGGAAACCAGGTCTAAATCATTTGTTGAAAAGAAAGAAAAATGACACTGCAAATATTAGAAAGTAAAATAAGGACAAATAAGGTAATGACACATGTAAAGACATTGTCAAGGATGTCATAGTTTGTCTGAAATGGCGTTGGGGTGGTGGCTCTATATTTATAAGTAAGTAATGCACATAGTATGAAGAGGTCATGACGTACTAAAATTTGTAAGGAAACACTTAGTAGAAAAAAAGTGGGAAGCACTCATCATTGGGGCAGAGAGGTACTGTACCATGAAAAATTTGTGAATGTATCTTAATAAAAGATAAGTCAGTGGAACTTAGAGAGAGGCCAGTTTAGTAGGGGGAAGGGATCCCATGCTAGAAATAAGGTTGGAAGGGCTATTTGACGCTGGGTAAGGATTCTCTTTCGAATACACACCTTAGGAAGGTGTCGAAAGACATTCGACTTCCAAGGAATGCAGGGCGGTTCCATAAGCTAAACAAATGTTTAGAGTAGATGCATAGCTTGGGAAGTTGAGGGGAGACATTCAAGAATGCACACCTAGGGAAGATGAGGCATTTACTACATGGGGTGCATTATTAAATGATTAAAGAAAAATAAATAAGAACTATGTGGGGCACATTATTAAATCATTAAATGAAAATGAATAGGAACTGCATGGGGCATAGTATTAAATCATTAAAGAAAAGTAAGAAAACCTACGGGGACACTATAATCAACAATTAAAGAAAATAAGTAAGACCTGCGCGGGGCACAGTGATAAGTTGCTAAGAAGAACAAGTAAGAACTGTGCGGGGCGCAATATCAAACAATCAAAGGAAAAGTAAGAAGATGTGCGAGGTGCAGTATTATGATTCATTAAATAATACTCGAAGGTGGGAATCGAATGGGAACCATGCAGGGTGCATAGTATTAAAGTATTGTAATGAAATAATAGGATGAACTAAATTAGGAATTGAACAGGGACTGCGCCAGGGGTGCTGAAGTAAATGGGGACCGCTTAGGGAAGCGTAAGATGCAGACATAAATAAGAACCAAATGCATCAGTAGTTTTGAATGTTCCACTCTTGATGTATGAATAATGATGAGAAAATATGCAGTATGGTTTCTTCTCACTGTATGATTGTTTTAGGGTATGTATCATTTACACCAGACTTTATGTCCGACCCATGTTTTTATTACTATTTTCCCCATAACTCATGGATGCTCACTTGAGTAGGCTGAGTTTATGGGATTAGATAGGTTTGAAATAAGGATCATAGTAAAAGATCGAAGATGGAGCAGGAGGCTTGGTAGATAATAAAGATTTTTGTTTTTCC
This sequence comes from Allium fistulosum, assembly GCA_030737815.1. Classification (NCBI taxonomy): domain Eukaryota; kingdom Viridiplantae; phylum Streptophyta; class Magnoliopsida; order Asparagales; family Amaryllidaceae; genus Allium; species Allium fistulosum. The sequence goes on along the minus strand of CM060904.1, from coordinate 711,347,052 downwards.
GCTGTATTAATGATGCAAGCTGCATCTTCATATGTTGACTCGACTCTTTCTTTGTTAATTATCTAATATACGTGACCCCTACATAGGCATGTTTTTGGGTTTAATTATGACTGAAGTATGTGTAAAGAATGTTAAAGAAAACTTCTGATGTAATGAAAATATTTAGCTGCTCTGTTTACTTTATCTGTATTAATTAATATATTGAACTTATTTTCGTCGCTCAAAGATAATTCTGGTGATGACTTCACCATCATCAACGTTCATCTTTAACTCACAAGTGGTGGATGTTATAGTTTGGTATCGGAGCATAGGTAGTAAAACAGAGCTAAGAAAAGATGAGAACGGTACTTTGAGTAAACCGAACACTCTAGGGAGGGGATTCGCCAATATATACATATACATACATACATACATACATATATATATATATAACGTACTTGTATGTTGCTATATAGATATATAGAAAGATATATCTATCCTTTTATTGTTGTGCACTTCTTACCTTTTCATTTCTAATGAAGACTTGCTTAACAGAAAAGAAAGATGGATATGAGAAGTGGATGAGTTATGATAGGAGGAGTAAGTATGTGAAGAGAGGCTAAGAGTACATGGACTACTATAGGGAACGAAGAAATAATTCTAAGGGTAGTAGGAGAGGAAGCAGTACAGCCAAAATATAAGGCAGACATGGATGTGAATGTCTTATTTAGGTAGTTCATGGCTCAGATAATGAGGGAAGTTGCACCCGAGATTGTTTGTTCAAGACCTATAGTAGTGAGAGAGGACTTGCAAAAGATGAATAAAAATTATAAAAATATATAGGAAAGGCATTTACAGGGAAGGAACCTGTAGTAGAAGTGTTAAACTGGCTAAGAAGCTGTGAGTGCATATTCTGAGACTTAGAATTGGATGATGCGCAGAAGATAAGATTGGCATCAAGATAGAAAGATGCAGTGGACTAGTGAGAGATAGTAGTAACTGAAACTCCAGAGGGAGTAATCACTTGGAAGTAGTTCAAAGAGAGGTTTGAAACATAGTTTATAATAGAATCTCAATAGAGTATGCTGCTGAGTGAGTTTATTGATCTAAAGCAGGGTGACCTTACTATAGTGGGGTACATCCAGAAGTTTAATTCGTTGGCTAAGTATGGAAGGGAGTTCATCAACACTCCGATGAAGAAGAATGAAAAGTTTATTATGGGCTTGAAGTAAGGTCTTGATCATAAGGTGATGGCTCATCTAACATCTCCTTTTGAGTTTGTTATTGACATGGCTAGAAGGTATGATGGGATGTACTAGGAGCAAGGGAGGGTGGAATTGAGACCTAAGACAGAGCAGAAAAAGAAGTTTATCCCATATACGAAAGACAAGAAAGGATCACAGAAGGAGAAGGGCGTAGTTGCTAATGCAAAGGTAGTGCGCTTTAACTACGAATAGAAGTGGCAATATGCTTTGAGGTGCCCTATGCCTAAGGAATCTGGGAAGATGAAGTGCTTCAAGTGTGACAAAGCAGAACATTTGAAGAAGGATTGCCCAGAGCTTAAAGTGTAGGTTTATGCTTTAGAGGGACTAAGGGAAAGACCATCTGCCAAGGAGAAAGGCAAGGGGAAAGTCTTGGAATGCATGGTTTTGATTTTTGGTATTCCAGTTACAGTACTGTTTTATGCTGGGGCTCACATTCATTTATTGTTAAGAAGTTGTTGATAGATTTGGATTAGGAGTTACCTATTTAGTCACTTCCATACATATAACAAATCCAATAGGAGGGAATGCCACTCTCGGATTGAGATGCACTAACCTAGATATTCAGTTAGGTAGGTGTAAGTTTTCTTGTGATCCTTAGATGTTTGACTTCATACGCTCTGGGTTATTTTTGAGATGGATTGGTTGGATAAGTATAGTGCAAGAGTGCACTGTGCAGAAAGGATAATTACTCCGAGCCATCCTGACTGTAGAGATAGAGTGTATATGGTGTTGGAAGAATGTGTAGAACTATGCAAGAATATTTTGACTCGTTTATCTTGGAGAAGTATGTGTAGTAAAGGAGTACTGAGATGTGTTCGAACTAGTTTCGGGGTTGCCACCCTTAAAAGTAGTGGAGTCCAAATAGATATACTACCGGGGACCGAACTGTTTAGTCAACCCCCAAGTAGAATGCCTCCAAGGGAGATATAGGAGTAGAGGAAGCAATTGGTAGAGTTAGAAGGAAAAAACTTCATAAGGTCAAGCAGTTCAGCTTGGTGAGAGGCAGTAGTATTTGTAAGGAAGTTCGATGGGTCACTAAGACTGTGCATTGACTATCAAAAGTTGAATGAAAGGATGGTGAAGAATAGGTATCGTTTGCCGAGAATTGTTGATCTTTTGATCAATTTAGTGGAGCTAAGGTGTTTTGATAATTGGACTTGGCTATAGACTTCCATCAACTGAGAGATGCGGAGGAAAGCATTCTTTTGACTGCATTCAGAACAAGGTACGCTCATTTGAGTGGTTGGTAATGCCATTTGGGCTGTCTAATGCGCTTGCATTGTTTATAGACTTGATGAGTATGATCTTTCGAGATAAGCTGGATAGATATATGTTAGTGTTCATAGATGACACTTTAGTGTATTCTAAGGATGAGGAGGAACACGCAGTTCACCTAAGGCTTGTGCTGGAGACGTTGAGAAAGCATAAGTTAAAGGCAAAATATTCTAAGTGTCGTTTTTGGAAGAGGGAAGTGAAGCTAATAGGCCATGTGCTTTCAAAAGGAGGGTTAGCTGTAGATCCTTCAAAGTTGGAGGCAGTAAATGGGTGGAAGAGACCTTAGACTGTGATCGAGGTGCGAAGTTTCTTAGGATTGGCTAGTTATTATAGGAGGTTCATTAAAGACTTCTCCTATATAGCTACATCGATGTCGAGATTGGTTAGGAAAGGTGAGCAGTTTTTTTGGATGAAGGAGTGCGAGGAGGCTTTCCAGGAACTAAAATGTAGATTGACGAATGCACTTGTGTTGGTAATACTTGAAGGGAATGATGGTTTGCTCGTGTACACTGATGCTTCAAGGTTGGGGTTAAGCGCAATATTGGTGCAGAAGGGTAGAGTGATAACTTATGCATTTAGACGGTTGCAACCCCATGAAACACATAATTTAGAGTTGGTAGCACTTGTCTTCGTGTTAAAGATTTGGACCGTGTTAAAAACACTATGTGCCTATAACGTGCAGTTTCAGTCTAGTGTAGATTCGAGCAGTGTATCCAGAATGTTATTATGCTTAAAAGTCAAACCTGCACTGGTAGAAAGAATAGCTGAACTGCAGAAGGGAGACATGTTCTGTAGACAAGTTCTGCACAGAAAAGGTAAGGAATTTTGACTCAAGAGTTGGTGTAGTAGAATTGGAGGGATTCAATGTTGACAAAGAAGGCAGACTGTGGTAGAATAGTAGCTTGTATATTCCAAGTACTAAAAGACTATGGAAGGAATTATTGGTTGAATGTCATTGTTAAAAGTTTACTATACATCCTAGAGGTACGATGATATATTGGGATATGAATAGGGTTTCTTCTAGGAAGCGATGAAGAAAGATGTGGGGGAGTATGTGAGAAAATATCTTACATGCAGGCAGAACATCAGAAGCCAAGTGGGCTCCTGCAGCCTTTAAAAGTTCCAATATGGAATGGAGTTCAACATCTATGGATTTCGTAAATGGATTGCTAAGGACAAGGGTAGGGAATGAGGGTATATGGGTCATAGTTGATAGATTAGCTAAGGGTGCCCATTTTATTCCAGTGAAGGCTAAGAGGACTGCGCCGAAGTTAGCAGAGATATATGTGAAGGTAATAGTGAGTGCTCAGGGTGCCTATCTCTATTATTAGTGATCGTGATTTGTTGTTTACTAATGCGATCTGGTGAATTTTGTAGAAGGTATTGGGTGTAGAACTGCACATGAGTACTGCATACCATCCATAGAAAAATGGGCAGACTGAGAGGATCGACATGGTCCTAGAAGACTTGCTGAGAGCATGAATTAGACTTCGACAGATATTGGGTGGATTACTTACATCTGGTAGAATTCTCATACAACAACAACGATTAGAAGTATTGAGATGGCACAATTTGAGGCGATATATGGAAGGCCATGTAAGTCGCTTGCACGTTGGTTGGAGGCATAGGATAGGATTGTGTTAGGGCCAGAAGTAGTAAAGGATGCTACTGAGAAGATAGAATTGATCCGAGCTAGAACGAGGTCAATGTAGTCAAAGTAGAAAAGTTATGTTGACATAAGAAGGAAGGAATTAGAGTACGCAGTAGATGATCAAGCGGTCATGAAGGTTTCTCCGGTGAGGGGTGTAATGCACTTCAAAAAAGCTGGGAAGTTAGCAACCGGATATGTAGGACCGTTTTCGATAATAGATAGGACCGGAAAGGTAGCATATAAGGTCAAGTTGCTTAGTGTTTTTGCAGGGATTCATAACGTGTTTCACGTATCATGTTTGCTCAAATGCATTAGAAATCCAGATGCAAAAATTTATCATGGTGCAGTAGAAGGCTTGGTCAAAAAGCCAGATATGATATATGTGCATAGACCAATTTGAATAGTGGATCGGGATGAGAAGCAGCTTCGAAACAAGGTAGTGAATCTAGTATATGTCCATCGAAGCGTAGATAAGGAGGACTACACATGGGAAACAAAGGCTAAGGTTAAGAAGACCTATCTAGAGGTATTCATTTCATATTAGCGCATGAGCTATGTATTGAGTTGCACTGTTATAGACCACACACACACACATAATATAGTGGAAATTAGCCACAAGGGCCTCTTTAGCAAGTGGAATTAGTTTCTAGGACACACAACTGAAATAATTACTTTCAAGGACAAAACGTAAAATAATTAGTTTCTAGGGCCTAAAAACCTATGAAATTATGTCCATGAAAGTAATTGGAATGCTGACTTTGTCCTTGAAAGTAATTATTCTACTGACTTTGGCCTTGAAAGTAATTTCTTTGAATGTGTGTCCTAGAAACTAATTGGACTGTAAAGTTTGTCCTTTTGGTGAAATGCCCCCATAATATATGTATGTATATATGTATGTATGTATGAATATTATGGTTGTTTATCATATTAGTATGTAGCATTAATATGTTTTATATGCATGGATTGGGAATTCATGGGAATGCTTAGTGTAAGCACGGAATAAAGGACAAATCTTTAGTGAACCTTAATAGAATTTCGGGGCGAAATTCCTTTAAGGAGGGAAAACTGTAATGACCCTAAATTTAAATTAATCAAATTAGTTTATTAAAAGGCCAAGGCGGCCAAATAATAGAAGAAAGGGGAAATGAATTAATAGAAAAAGGGTATAATGGCCCAACCCAAATTATTATAGGACAATAAATATTACTCTTCTCTATTCATTCATTTCATTCTACCTAAAATAAAAATAAAAGTCAGGGGGAAACATTAATAATGGTGGCTTAAAGAGGAAAACAGAGAAAATATAAGGAAAACACAACCTAAAGAGGATTAAGAGGACTAAAACTAGACATCTTAAAGATCTAGGTGAGTAATATTTAACCTCTCTATTCCAGTTTATAATATATGGGCTTGGTTTAGATTTATGTATTTTTAAGTATAATGGGATCATAGGATTTCTAGTAACCAACATAAAATAGTTTAATGAATGTTTTGGGGAAGGATAGATAAATATAGATTGTTTAGATGTGTTTCCCCTATTCTAATGGTTTAAAAAGTTAATGGAAATTTTATATCATGTTTTATTCATGGTTATAGAGATAGGTTTTTAGTTTGAGAAGTTTTTCAAGCTTATACGATTTTATATGATTTATTGAAGGTGCACAACTAGTAAATAAGTAAGGAGAGTACACTTAAAAGACCGACCAAAGTTTAAATATGTTCGAATAAGTGTTCACAAAATTTCCTTGGAATTTGTTAGAATTCTCTAAAAGGGAAATAAACCAAAAAGAGCTAAGTACTGCATTGGGGCGAGCTGGGAACTGCTGGAGCTCATGAAAATAAATTTATATGGTCAAATACATTAATCGGTGATGGGGAAAAGGGAAACCAGGTCTATATCACTTTCTGAAAAGTAAGAAAAATGACATTGCGAATAATAGAAAGTAAAATAAGGATGAATAAGGTAACGACACGTGCAAAAGACGTTGTCAGGGTTATCAGAGTTTATTTGAAACGTCGTTGGGGCGGCTGCTCTATATTTATAAGTAAAGCGCATAGTCTGGAGGGGTCATGCTATGCCAAAATTTGTAAGGAAACACTTAGTAAGTAAAGTGGGAAGCACTCAGCATTGGGGCAGGGAGGTACCACGTCATGAAAATTTCAAATGTAACCTAGTAAACGATAAGTAGGTGGGAGTCAAGGAGGGGCCTGGTCAGTAGGGGAAGTGATCCTATGGTAGAAATAAGGTTGGAAAGGCTATTGACGCTGGGTGGGAAGCTCACTCGAATGCACACCTTGGAAAGGTGATGACAGGCATTCAACTTCAAGGGACTGCGGGGCGGTTCCATAAGCTAAACAAATGTTTAGAGTGGATGCACAGCTTGGGAAGGTGAGAGGAGACCTTCACGAATGCACACCAGGGGAAGGTGAGGCATTCGACTGTGCGGGGCGTAGTATTAAATGATTAAAGAAGAATAAATAAGAACTGCACAAAGCGCGGTATTAGATCATTAAAGGAAAATGAGTAGGAACTGCACAGGGCGTAGTATAAAATGATTAAAGAAAAGTGTGAAAACCTGCAAGGGACACTGTAATCAACAATTAAAGAAAATAATTAAGACCGACACTAGGCACAGTGATAAGTTTCTAAAGAAGAACAAGTAAGATCTGTGCATGGCGTAGTATTAAACAACTAAAGGAAATGTAAGAAGATGCACGGTGCATAATATTATAGTTGACTAAATAATACTCTAAGGTGGGAACCAAATGGGGACTATGTTAGGTGCATAGTATTAAAGTATTGCAATGAAATAAAAGGATAAACTAAATATGGAATTGAATAAGGATGCACCGAGGGTTCAGAAGTAAATGGGGACTACTTAGGGAAGCGTAAGATGTTGACAGAGAAAAGAACCAATTACGTTGGTAATTTTGAATGTTCCACTCTTGATGTTTGAATGGTAAAGGGAAACCCAATCTGTGTAGTTTGGTTTGGTCATACTATATGATTGTTTTGGGGTAAGTATTATTCACACCAAACTTTATGTCTGGCCCTTGTTTTTATTATGTTTTTCCTATAAACTCACATGTGCTTTCTTGAGTAGGCCGAGTTCATGAGATTAGATGGGTTTGAAATAAGGGCCACACTAGCAGATCGAAGACGAAGCAGGAGGCTTGGTAGCTAATAAAGAATTTTATTTTCCACTGTATTAGAGTGCGGGCCGCGTCATCATATGTTGACCTGACTCATCCTATGTTATTTTTTTATTATACCTAACTCCTACGTGTGTGATTGAAGTGTAACGATCCGGAATTTCGGACACTTCATTACCTGAATTATTTAAATATTTAAATCTTGGATTAAATATGATTAAATATATTTATTTATCTTGTAAATCGCATTTTAAATCATAACTAATGATGGTAAACTTGTTTCGGAAAAATATTTACAAAAATAGTTACTTTGAAGAAATATCGATAATGTGTCCGAAAATTGTATTATCAATAAGCAACTTTTTACTCTTCAAAAGTTGTTTAGACTTTTCTTACATATAATTATTCGCTTAGGAGAACATAATATGAAATAAAAATGTTTTGCCATTATGGAAAATAAAGTTTTCAATGATGTCATGGGTGATGGCATATAAGATATTTTTGTGTAAGGGTAAGTAGGTAATTTACTATGGAAAAATGAGGTGTAAAGTAAAAGGAGCATACATGGATATGGGGGGGTCTTAGCCGTGTAAAGGAAGGTTAAGGCATGGGTAAACACTTTATAAAATTTCAAAGCTCGAAAATATAAAAAGGAATCGAAAATGGTAGAAGTGATTAGCACTAATCCACCTCTGTCTCCACTAATCTTTCTCTAATTAGCTCAAATATTCTCCAAACTCTACCAAACTTTCATCAATACCTTAGAACACCTTAAGAAGCATGGGTCTAAAGTCAAAGTGGAAGAAAAGTGTAGAGGATGGGAGGTTCATCTTGGCCGTGAGCATTAGATGATGGAGGATGGAGATGTTTTGTGATTTGGTGCTAAAGGTTGGATCTTTAGACTTTTGGGGGTGGTAGGAAGTGGTTCTTTGATTCTTGTTTGTTTGGGATTATTGTAGGCATGGATTTGGGTGAGTTATCTCACTATTTTGTATGTATATATTGTGTATATATATCTGTGTACAAATATACAGTTAAAAATAGATTAACTAATTAGAGTTATAACTTTGAACCCCTCTTGCTTTTGAAAGAAAATGACAGTTTTATATTGTATAACATCAATCCTATTACCATCAATAACATGTGGCATGTCCTAGACTTTGTGTTTACATATTTTGTTGGCTTGTATGCTGAATTAAGGTATGTTTGAAAGTGTTTGAAGCAAGAATAGTCCTTATAAGTGCACTTTGATATCCATTAACTTTATCTTGTGTAAGTGGAAGATTTATGATCTCAACTTGGGATAATTTGATTTTGTTGTTCTTTACACATATTTTGGTGTATGGGATAATAAAAAATTGGTTTGCAAAGTTATAGAAATTGTGAACAAAAGTTGTGAAAATTTAGAAACAAAAAGATCGCTATGGATGCACTTTGAAAATGCCTTGTGTTCGGCAGTTTTCAAAGTTAACTTTAAGAGACATCCTAGGGGTGTCTTTGCATTTTTAATAAGTACCATAATTTTACTTATTAATGGAATTATGGAAGTTTAAATCATTCATTAACTTGTGAAACAAAGTTGCAAAAGGTAATAGCGAGAAGAAGGTCGCTATATGAGCACTTTGAAATACCTTGTTTTTCGGAATTTTTGTAATTAAACTGAAAGGTATCCTTAGGTGTTTCTTTGCATTTTTAATAATTATTATATGTGTACTTATTACTGGAAAAAAATATAAGTTTAAAGATTTTATAACTATTCAATCAAATTGACTAAAGCTAGAGCAAAAAGGTGGTTATAAATACACTTTGTAAATATACCTTGTTTTCGGGAATTTTTCTAATTAATTTGGAAGATATCCTTAAGGGTTTCTTTACATGGTTTTTAATTAACCTAAGAATAGTACTTACTATAAAACTTTCAAGTCATAAATCATTTGTTTAAGCAGTTAAAACTAGTCGCAAAGATCGTGCTTTTTTATGTTATTCTTTATCAAGAACTTTTAATAGCATTTATAGATGGTGTAGTAAGTTACTTATTGTTTGAATTGTTTAAAAATGATATTTAAATTTGTTATTTTTTTCCTAATATTTTTAGGGATGTTTTCTGACATATTTTTCAGTATTTTTTAAACTTGTTTAAAGCTTAAATATATTTTTAATAATTACTTATGAATTTTGTAAGTAAAGAGGTTTCATAATATAAAATATGTTTTTAATTAATTTCCATTAAATTATAAATTAGTTATTTTCAAGTAATATTTTAACATAGATATTGAAAACCTATTTTTAAGTATTTTATATATAAGTACTAAAAAAGTAATTAAATATGCTTAACATTTAAAGCTGACGAAGTAGGCTTATCTATTTGTGAGTGTTAAGATTGATGTTCGAGCAAGGATAAAAGAAATAGTGCTCTAACCTAGCGACTTCCCTCTTTATCGAAGAATATTTAAGTCGGGAGTTTCAAAAATGTGTTAATTACATTGCTTATTGACTCATTTATGAAAGTCATTAATACTATACTTAACACTAAAAACCGACGAGGTAGACTTGTCTATTTGTGAGAGTCAAGAATGAAGTATCTAGGCAAGTCTTTGATATGAAACCAGTGCTCTAACTTACCTGGCTTCACTCTTGAATGAGGGATAGTACCACTTGGAATGTCAGAAATGAGTTAAGTATACGAATCTTGATTTCGATAAATGATCATCTATTTTAAACATGATAGTCGATTAGTCGACTATCGAATTTAGCCAAATATTACTTAGATCTTTAAAAGAAAGTTTTTGAAGAAAATATAAGTATGGAATGGTTTTGGGTTGTTGTACAATGTGTTAATAACATTCATTTATAATCCTTTTTTATTATACTTATGAATGCAAATAGATCTTTAAAAGAATGTTTTAAAGATAAGCATAAGTTAAATGGTTTTGGGTTTGTAGTGACAATGTTTAAGTAACCTTAGTCTTAAACCTCTTGAATGGACTTTTGAAAGTACTTAAATACTTAAAATGGATATTTTAAAGGAAATTATAAGTATGGATTGTTTAGGAAAATGATGGAAAAAGTAAAGGTTTAAAGTAAGAAACATTGTTAATGATTTGTGAATATACTTATACCATATTAGCTAAGTATACGAATACATTTTGAAGTATTGAAAGGGTACAAATGAATAGTAGTGATTAATGAATAAAGTTTTATTAGATAAAAGAGTTTTACTAATAAAAGAAATTTTAATTAACAAAAAGTATTAATTAAATAAAAAAGGGATTAGAAGTCGCTTATGTGACTTAGTTGTGCTTTGTGTGACTTGATCGTGCTTTGTGTGTTTACTCATTTATGAAAAGTATTTGGTTGTGTACTTAGCACAAAAGTCTAGAATTGCGATAAGTATATGAGACTCAGTTTCCATATGCGATCGTTCTTATTATTGGTGAATATGACAAATTCGTCAATTCAGTCTTAAAGAGATTGGGATCGGTAAGTATTTTACTTATCGAAAACCACTTCAAGACTAAGATACATGTTCTATTTCTTGAAAGGGGATCGATTCGAGATGCTACAATCCATGTGTGGTTTCGAGATCTATTCGAGATATGGGAATCCATTTGGGGATTCGTGTTCCATTCGAGTGATGAAGAATCGTGTGAGAGATGCCTAACATAAAGTCGACATCTAAAATAGCAAAAAAACAGAGTCGGAACATAGCTTAGGGTTTTGCCAACGGACGATAGGATATTATCACTCCAGATCTAGAGTATGCTTATCGATGTTGTTTACCGGAGTCATGGTATTCAGAACCAAGTGTTTTAGACATGGACCGGCTATGTTTACATTGTGGCATATTCTGTCTAGAGGCATACGATGCTCGGAGTTAATTTCTGACCTTCGTGCAGGAGATTGGATTTCAGCTTGACGGAAGGGATCTCCATGGAAAATCCATTATGCGAACGTACTTTAGAGGTTTTGATTATACCTCAATATTGTTATGGTGTGATTAATGTAAGCATCAACAGCTTTTCCGATTTATATTCTTTACACTAGACAATATATATTATATCACCTTATGTACTTATTAGGTGGTGGTTCTTTTGGTACGATAACCGTTATGGCATTCCTTGTGGTCTCAAAAGCACTTGTTATATGCTAGCTATATATTTCTTGAGTTTCTCATACCAAACTTATATCTGATGCGTGGTTTATATTTTCCCTAGGTTCCTCGTGTCCTCCTTTGAGTAGTCTGAGAAAGGCAGGCTTTCGTTGATGTTCATTATAGCTTGAGGAGACAAGCTGGATGTTTCACCTATCTTAGTATTCTAATTTCCGCTGCATTACTGTTATGTATGTATCAGGATTTGTGAGGACAACTTGTTATAGCTGTCCAGGCTGATGATAGTATTTAGAATTATAACTCTGAAATGTTGTGTATCCTAGAGTGATAGTTTTGTATTCTCTTTTGATATTATATGTCATCGTTCCACTGCGAGATTCTGATATTGCGTTCTTTCTTGTTTTATTTCATTTTCTTTTTATTTTATCCTAAAAATTTATCTTACCGGCACTTGAATGCTCGACATGTGAATATCGTGGAGGTATTAGTGATGGTATTTGAGGGTTGAAAAGGCAAGTCGTTACATGAAGTATGTGTAAAGAGTGTTAAAGCAAATTTTTGATGTAATGAAAATATTTAGCTGCTCTATTTACTTTACCCATGTTAATTAATATACTGAAATCACTTTCGTCATTGGAAGATAATTCTGGTAATGATTGTAGCATCATCGGCGTTCATCTTTGAGTCTCAAATGGGGGATGTTATAACGGTCATTTTTCATGTGCATGCTTTTGTTACATTCGAAGCATTTCATTGAGGAAAAATTCTTGTCATAGCCGTTTTTCATTTGAAATTTCAAGAATTGGTTGAAGATTTTAGGTAGACAGGTTAAGTCATTTATGTCAGAATTAGCATTTTCTTCAGCTTTGAATGCAAGGGACTTTTTCTCTTGAGTTTGATCTTTTATGGACTATAATTTTAACTCATATGTAATCAGATTTTCAATTAATTCATCAACTTTTTGTTTGCAGTGGTCATTAGCTTCTTCTATAGCTAAATTTTTTCTCTCCCACTCTTCGGAAAATAAGTTCAAAATTTTAGATACAATATCAAAATCTAGTGGTGTTACTCCTAATACAAGTAAATCATGAGTAATTTCTTGAAGTTTAGAAAACATATCAGAAATTGGTTCATTTATATTCATTTTAGAAAGCTAAACTTATTTTTCAATGTGGAAATATTTTTCCGTTTGACCTTATTAGTGCCTTCATGTGTGATTTGCAATGTGTGCCAAATTTCATAAGTAGTTTTTCAGATACTTATTCTACTAAATTTATTTTTTTCTAAGACATAATATAAAATGTTCATGCCTTTTGAATTATTTTAAGCTATGGTTTTTTCAGTGCACTACAAAGATTAGAGTTAGTAGTGGGTTCTATATATTCTATTTGAGTCATTTTCTAAATAGAGAAACTATAGGATCGCATATAGACTCTTATTATGTAGCCCAATAGGCATAGTCAGAACCTGTGAATAGAGGAGGGCGAGTAGTAGAGTGTCCTTCAGAGAATGTGGAAGTTCCTAAAATGGCCATAAAATCAAAAATATATTAAAGAATAGATTTATGCAAAAAATGAACAGGTAGATTCAAAAAATGCTATTACGATTTTCATAAAAGTCCACCCTGATATCAATTAAATCAAGTAGGATCGGTCTTATGGAAGAAAGTGTGATTTACAAAATTATTATCTTATTTTACATTTTTAGATAATTATTTAGAAGATTATAATAAGTAAAAGAGAATAATAATTGAATAATAAAAAGTGAAGTGAGAATCATACCAGAATTTATACTGGTTCAGACCATTGTCCTACATCAAGTTTTGAAGCTTCCCCTATAGATTAGCCCTCCCTTAACCCAAAGAAATAGGTATCCTATAGATTCCATCTAAACTTCTAAAATAGAACTTCAAATTTGCCCGTGATGCAGCACAAGATTTCCCTCTGCAAATAGCAGTTGCAACTCTGACTTAGCTTATTCTTCAACAAATCAGATTTGTTGTTTATGTCTTTAACAAATTCCTATGACCACTAAAATAGATATGGAAGAGGAATACAAGGTCATTTTAATAACCCGCACCTTTAGACAAACTAATCCAAAGCCCGAAGCAATGTTATAAATCACATTGTGCCAAGAAGTACGAATCATTAGGTTTTTGCTAGTTTACAAGGTATGGATATAAATATAACTTTAAAACATTCTACACTTTTAGATCTTACAATGGAAGGAATAAAATATAAGTAATGAAAATAACCATAACTAATACTATCTCAAAATAGCTATGGTCCATACAAGAAGTGTCTAAATAGAGTCTCTAAATAAATATACAACATAAGTCTAATTGAAAAATATAATAATATACATAGGAAAATGACTATAAATAAATACATATCCAAAGCACACTATCACCTCATCCATGCACCTTATCCATATCATCTCATTTACTATCATATCCTCCTACGACAAATACAAAGAGAGAGAAAAAGGGGATCATACAAGGTTTGGTGAGTGAGTTATATCACCAGTGGCATGGTGCCAAACTGTAACTATATTATCACTTATAATCTACACAGCCTAAGGATGTTTACTTGTGCACGTGCATTGCATGTAGAGGACTAGTCAATTTAAACACCATACAAGAATAACCCCTAATACACCTGACAATAAATTGAGCATGTTCTTAATGGTAAACTACTTAAGTTAAAACACATCGAGTATACATTGTAGCGCCTGGGCACACATAACAAGATAATAGTCCTAATGAAAACTTACTACCAAAGCATATAGTAACCTCGTCACTAGTGCTAGTGTCCTACGCTCTATAACTTCAACATATAACAAAAAGGGTCGATCGACAATTCAACTTCCCTATAGGCGTAGCAGCTTAATCATACGCTCAACCTATCATTATGGACTTTTTTGTTTCCTTTCCTCCGTAGTCAGAAAATATGTGATGGGAGTCAGTTATAGTGACAATAAGAGCATCTAATTATGGTATAATTGCATGTTGCATTAAGTGTCACATTATACAAAGTCGTAAAGTATGAATTTAGGTAGGTCACCAAGTGTGAAACAGGTCCACCATGTTACACTACTCCATGCAGTTACATGAACTTCTAAAAGTCATGGAAGTAGGAAAAAGTTTCACTAAACTATCTTACTCGTCATGTACCACGTCCAGGTTCAACCTGACTTCTTTTCAGATGATTAAAATTAGATGTCTGACTTCTTTTCAGTCGATTAAAATTATTCAAGCATCTAATTCCCTATGCTAAAAGACATACATGAAATTGGACGTCTAAATTCTTTTTTGGACATCTGACTATAACTACCAAATGTCTGAACTTAGTATGATTTCAATGTGATTCATTCGATTTTAATCTATTCAGCCTTCTGTCCCCAAACTTCAGATGTCTGAGATAGATTTCAAATGTCTGGTCCTGGTTTTAGATGCCTCAATCAGCTATTTTTTATTCTATTTTCTTTTTGTTGTTGTTTATCTTTTATTTTTTCTTTCCAAGCTTAGGTACAACTTTTTAATTCATATAATTCATCTTTAATACAAGTATCTATATATAAATTCAATCTTATTTATCTTCAAACTTTTTACGTAGCATATACCATTAAATTTACATAATTATTCAACAATTAATCCTCGTATATTTAATTTTATTTAAAGTTGATTAAATCAAGTCTGGATAATTTCTAAGGGATGTGTACATAGATTCACTTTTTGTCCACCTAAATCAATTCAAATCTATCGCATAAAATCAGGTCTATAAAGTTTTAGAGGAGAATTTTAATCCAGTTTACCCTCCCCCAAGTTTCAAAAATCAAATCATTGCGTACGACTTTCCAATTATCTCAATTAGTGTGGATTTTAAATATAAAATTATCAATCCACATTTTAAAAAATATATTTAAAACTAAATAGATATATGAATGTAATTTAAGTACTTATCTATATCATACTCATACCTTTAGATAAACCCACTCACATTATATGTTGTTCTTGTAGAAATCTCCTTCTCGGATCCAATTTGATTTTGGCTCTTCTTTCCATTTATTTTTCTTTGCAATTGTTTTAGTTTGAATTCTCACTTCTTTTCAATTTGGTTCTATTATTTTAGTTTGTAGGAATTTGACTTACTATTTTTTTTGAATAGGTTTGTTTTAGGGTTTGAGGAGGAAAAAGATGAAAAATGGAGATCGGAAGAAGTGGCTACATAATGAAAAGTAGTGGAGGACAAGGTGAACTAGGGTTAGAAACATCACATATAAAGCCGCAAAACCCAAAATCCCCTTAGCCCCTACTTGGGCCTTGACCTGTTTGCTTCATTACAGGCGCTACAATAAACAATCTATATCCCCTTCATCTTGTGTCTATTTCTGACATGCTATATCCGAATTTGAGCTAGAAAATTCTACTTACTGCAATGGTAAAGTCAGATTTACAAATTCCATCATTTGTAAAAAGCCATTTTTTCAACTTATGTAAAGTTACGAAAATGCCATTTTTAATTAATAATTTATTTTTATTATAAAAATAATATGGTGTCTTAGAAGGAAAATAACTCATAATGTGACAACCACACTACACCTTCGGTACCTAATATGACCTCTAAAGCACGCTATTACGGTACCTAGCCAATATAAGGCGATAGTCAAGGGTGAAAGTAATGAAAATCAAAACAAAGAATCTGTATAACATCTTACACTGAATAGACAAAATATAATAATAAAATAGATGTAAAATAAGTGAGACAAAAGCGAGACAATAATATAATTGAATGAACCATAAATAAGAAAATTAGAGTGCAACATGTTCACAGATTGTACAAAACTGAAAACAAAAGAGTTTATAAATCCAAAATTTTCAAAACAAACTCTATAACTATCTCTCAAAAATACAAGTACTAATATAGCTCCACAGTACTGCATAATGGAATATAAGCGATAGAAGCTCCAAAGTATAGATATATGAAAGCATAACCTCTTGCACATACTCTGTACTACTCCATGCCCTGTCTAGACCTATTATCCCTAGTCCACTCATTTAAGAGTATCCGAGTTACGATGAAGAAAATCATAAAACCTTATGTTAGATACACAATCTCAAAATACTTTAATAACATATATAGTATTAAGAATATATGGTATGTAGAAACATACCAGACCTGTCTCGCATCCAATAAGTTAGCACATAAACTCAATATATGCTAAATTGCTATCAAATATGGGTGTACACCACTAAGTACAACACAGGACATATGGGTATAATACAATAATACATCATCCATATCAACAAAAAATAAAGTAGCAAGCACATAGCAAACACGCAACGACAACCATCACTAAGGTATCACTTAACTCCTACCATCACCAAGGTCTTGGATCACCCAACCACCACCGAGTTCTCGTATTGCCATCAAGATGCCACTTCGCCTCGACCATCACCAAGCTCCTGCATCATCACCAAGATGCTACTTCATCCGAACATTACCAAGTTCCTACATCATCACAAAGATGTCTTCAGATACTTGATAACTCATACGACCACCGTCAAGGCCGATGAGACACCAAGTCGCAATTGGATTCGATGTTCGATTATGTACTATCACTAGGCAACTGCCATCTCTAAGATAGGCTAGACCAAAATCAAGGTCCAAGGTACATGGATGCGTGTGCTCACATACCCTTTCCCTACAAAACACCTATCCCATCTAGAGTTATCAATTATCTCTTCTACACATGACTCGATAATGGAATACACTACGTCCCACCACAATGCTTCATCCCATCGAACATGCATCCTTTAACCATCACCAAGCCCACATACATTTCTCACTCAAAGTACTTAACACCAAGTCTATGTACATTTTTCAACCAAAGTACTTGGCCAAAATGATTCACCTCATTGATACGTCAAAGTTATTTCATTTCCTTAGTTGCAACTTGAACTCCACAGTCATCTTGAGTTGTTCTAGAGTTGCTCATCCTCTCTAAATCAACTCACCAGATCCTCAAAGCAAGCCAAGAAAACATCGAAGTGCCGCCTCTCCAAACTAAAAATTTCCTTAGAGCCTAAATTTTTTCCAGATCATTCTATAGCCAGACCCGAAGTCAAGCCCCTAATGCCCGAAGCAGTAGCCCCAATGTCCGAAAGCTAGCCACAACCAAACCCGATATCTTGTCCAACCCTCGAATGGTAGAACTACCAGGCAACACTTGTTGTCCGATCTTTTGTAACGCTAAACCATAGCACCCTCGAACAAGACTTGCCATTTGGATCTTCCCACATCGAACCCGAGAACAACCCTGAGCCAAACGCTCCTACCCTGAAGTCGAAGACGAAGCGAATACCATCGGAAAAGTCCATTGATAAAAAATGCTGTAGTATTTCCACTCTCCAATTTCGTGCTTATTCCATCACTACGATAAAAAAGGTTGTAGCATTTACAATCGTTTAAACATGCAAACAAGCACCATGAATTCATCAATAATATTCAAACATCACCCAAACATGTAAAATGTCTAACAAATCATAGAAAATCATTATACAATGTATCTACAACATTGCCTATCACCCATATAGGGAATCATTCATTAAAATGACATGATTAAAAAAATTTAAAATCTCGTTTTCACTTTAGGTAGGATGTTAAAATAGTTCCAAAACATAATTTTGATTTTAAAAATAGGTTCAAAAGATGCCAAAACTTATAGGTACATAAATAATGTGATGTGAGATGATAAACCACTCCCTAAACACTCAAAAAGTAATGATTTGCCTGCAAAATGAGGCAAATATGAAAATTGACAACAAGGCTCTACAATTTATTCTTTAAAAATGTAGATTTGGCAGTCTCTTGCTAATCCACCCTATATCTATGATTTAAACTTGATTTGGAAGAGAAAAGAGAAGCTTTTGGCTAAGGAGGTTAATGGAGATTTTGATCTACTTTGGGATGATGAGAAATGTATTAAGAAGCCTATAGCAGCCATTAATCCCTCTAAACCCGAGTCCTTGGGCCTCACCCAAATCTCTCCAATTACCCATTAAGCCGTCCCAAAAATTGCCTAACTTCAAACAATAATTTCTCCCAAACAGTAAGTCCAAATCGCTATTGTGACCATTCTATAAAAAAGAAACCATTGTATCTTCCCAATGAAAGTGATTTAAGAACCTAATTTTGGTCCTATCAAAAGTTATATCCATTTCAAGTTTTTAAGGGGTAAAAACGTCCGATAAAATTTCTTGGGGTCAAAATAGTCACTGCTCGGTATTCACTAAAATTTTAGTGTCATACGACCCAATATGAATTTAAAAATAATATTTCATGGTCTTTCAATATGTAAAATATGGGTTGTTACACTCTCCCCCTTTAGGAATTTCGCCTCTGAAATCCCAATCACAAATTTAGGCAAAGTCAAATATAGTTTCCCCCATACCTAGCGACCATAAGTAATCATATTAAACATAAATCATGCACATGTAAACAAATACGATATCTACACCTATCCTTGCATGCAGGATACGAAACTACCTTATATAGGCATTAAGTGTGATATCAAATGTGAAAGTTAATGCGACAAATAGAACATCCTACCAAATGAGCTTCGGATAAGTGCTCCTCATGCTCCGCTTAGTCGTTCAAGCACTATGTCATTCGCTTTCACTCTACTGGGCTTCCACCAACATCAATTGTTTCCCACTTAAATCGTTTCGTATTATATCTCCCTGTATGAGTGATCTTTTGAGATCTCAAAGTTTCTGGTCCACTCTCGATATCACATAGTCGATACATGCCATCTTTCCTAATGTCTATAATAATCTCTTCTCGGAATCCACTCGTGGATAACGGGTCTCTATTGCTTACAATGCTCCTTGACACACCCTAGGATCTCTCAATCCGCTTCACCTATCACTTAGTCGGTTCTACTGCTGTTTCACTTGTATTTATAGGTACAAATTTTACATTCTTCATCACTCTACTGACTGACTAAGATGCTACATATCCTCTTCTATTTCTTGATAGTTTATCCATATTTGTTCCCTCTTTAACTAGTTAACTTTTAGTGGTCGCAACAATCCATTATGCTTCTTCTACTCAGTTTTCACTACTGGCAGCTCACATATCTCATCCATAATGCCTTCACTCATCCCGTTCCAGTATAATGTCTATCATATACACTTTGTCTCTGCTAAGATTATAATCAATCCCAAATAGTACTACTCTTGTAGTATTCCATCCCTGAATCCATCATTGTCAAGTAAAATCAACTTATCTTGCCAACACCTCTGCCCCCAGCTCTTTCCTCTACCAAAAATCATAACCAGTAATGTACTCAAATCGTATTGACATTAGGAACACTACTCCTAAGCTGGTATGTAGCCTCCATATCTCTAGAACTATCCTCAAGTGTTTCTCATACTTATCTACCACTAGAAGACAAGAGTATCACCCACGAACAATAGTACAAGCTCACATATCTTTCAGTACTCCACTCTATCTCCAAAAGCCATCCGCTCACTACGTGAATACTATAGATATTCCTTGCCTGGATATGCTCCCACGAACGAACCCACTTCTCCTAAGGTTATTCTCTAACACCTCCATTCCTCGTTGCTACTTCAGTGTCCCCTTTCTCAAGGTATACAATCGGTTAGCACGAAACTCGATCTCTCTATGTGACGGTAGTCCTATCACCTCTGGATGTACCTTCACTATATGAAATGATGACGACTCCTTGTACAGGGATCCCAAGCGAATACACCAAGCTAACCATATCTGTACCCTCTAAGGTGCACAACATAGCTCTAGCTTTCACTCTCCCTCCTACCCTATTCGTCGTCTGATGTCTTCCACAATTTCACCATAACTCTATATCCCTTCAACCACTCCATTCCAAATGATATCGAACTCAACAAATCCAAAAAAAGCAATCACAAGTAAAAAAGCATCCATGACTCACCACTCTATGTCTCAACAAATCACACCTAAGTTGGTCAAACTATCACAACGTTTAAAACAACTATAGGTTTGTCTAATGGGTTAGGACACAACCCCAACTTACTCACTAAGTCATTGCAAAAAGGGTTAACGTATGACATCAAATAACATGTATAGGTATAGCATAAATGGAAAGCATACCTCGGATAATGACGCCCTTACCATTCCTTTTCATCGATGGAGAAGTCGACGAAGTAGGAACGATGCTTAATGCACAAACAGACACATCCTACCTATGTAGCTTTGAACAGTCTTTCTTCATGTGTCTAGCTAGCCCTATCACAATTAAAGCACTTCCTCTCCCAATCTTCGGGTCCCTACATTGCATACTAAGGTGACCCGTCTCATTGTGATTAAAGCACATCGGCTCCTATTTAACCTTCGTTTGGTCATCTCCTTCCAAAGACTGCTTCTTTTCCTTGTCGTTGTCGTTCCACTTTCTCTTGCCTCCCACGTTCATTTGTGGCTTTGGCTCTCCCTTTCATGGGCTTTTTTTGTTTCATTACATGCTTCATGCCTCAAAGCTCTCTCCACAACCTTCTCAAAAGTCTCATCGATGTGGCCGATCATCCTCTCACCCAATACTCATTCAGACCAACTATGAACTTCTAATTCTTTTTCAATGGAGTGTCGATAAAGGGAAAACCATACTTTGAAATCATGTTGAATTCCACCACATACTCAGAAACAGTCTTTCCCCTATTTCAACCCAGCAAACTTCTTAAACAATATCGACTTTTGGGCAGTTAGTATGAAATTCTCATAGAATCGAGCAATAAACTGGTCCTAGGTAAACTAGTCCTCAAAAGTAGCGATCTTCACAACATTCCACTAACCCATTGCCTAAATTCGAAGTTTCCTAAAGGCTAACTTCTTATTCATTGCATCTTCTAACTCTAAATCCTCGAAGATGTGCTCGCAAGTATCCAGCCAGTCCTGCACTTCTATAGCCATTTCTGTTCCAAGAAACGGTTTGTTTCCAAGGCTAGAGTAGTCTTTGTTTTTCTTAGCAAAGTCGGCTATGAGCACTTGCATCGAAGCACCATCACCACTAACAGCAACATCAGGAGCAACACCATGGGTGTTTCACAGCATATTCCTCATCATCTCGGTGAACGTAGTCTGCATATCATGGTTAACAGCCGGACCCTGATCTCTCTTCTTCAACTCCAGAAATGGAGATCTAAGTAGTGTTCCTCGTAGGCCCGCTCATTCTTAGAATCTGTAATGAGAATTATCGATCTTGCAAAAAGAAAAGTTACATCAATGGCACCCATGTATGCAATGCAGCTTATACCATATATACTCTAATATATAGTTCTGAAAAATGAAAATATATAACAAGTATGCTGTTTTATATATTGTCCAATCCATTTTAAGGCGTTTCACTTACCTTATATATATTAAATTCCAGTACCAACTTAGGTTGATTGCTCAACCGAAGCTCTGATACTAAATATAACGACCACCCTACATTTCGATACCCAAGAAGACATGAAGAGTGCATAGTGAAGGTACTAGCCGATGTTAGGCGATAGTCAAGGATGTAAAATAACAAAAATATAAACAAAGATCCTATAAGACATCTTACAGCACATAGATAAAATGTATTGATCAAATAAATGTAAAACATGCATGACAATAATATAATCGAATGAACCAAAAATAAGAACATTAGAGCGCAACTTATTCACAGATTATACAAAACTGAAAATAAAAGAGTATATACATTCCAAATCTCCAAAATAAACTCTCTAACTATCTCTCAAAATTACAAGTGCTGATATAGCTCCACAGTACTGCATTGCGAAATATAAGCTATAGTAAGCTTCAAAGTACAAATATATAAAAGCGCAACCTTCTGCTCATACTTCGTATAGCTCCATGTACTATCAAACCTATTATCCCAAATCTACTCATTTAAGAGTACCCGAGATAATAAGAAGTAAGGCATAAAACCTTAGGTTAGTTAACAATCTGGTGTGAGCGATACGTTAACTCAAAAACTATAAAAACCTATAAGTAATAAGGACATATGGTATATAGAAACATACCTGACCTCTTCTAGAATCCAATAAGTTAGCATATAAACACAACATATGCTAAACTACTATCAAATATGGGTGTACATCGCTAAGTACAATATGGGGTATATGGTATAATAAAACAATATGACATCTATATCAACACACACAAAACATAGCAAACATATAGCAAATACGCAATGACAACCATCACCAAGATCCCACTTAGCTTCTACCATTGTCAAGGTCTTGTATCACCCAACTACCACTAAGGTCTCACACCACCATCAAGATGTCACTCCTCCCCAACCATTGCTAAGGTCCTATATCATCACCAAGATGCTACTTTATCCCGACCATTACCAAGGTCCCGCATCATAACCAAGATGTCTTTGGATACCTAATAACTCGTACGACCATCATCAAGGTCGGTGACACACCATGTTGCAATTGGATTCGGTGTTTGATCACCTACCATCACCAAGGTACTATTACCAACAAGATAGGCTAGACCATTATAAAGGTCTAGGGTACATAGGTGAGCATCCTCACATACCCTTACTCCAAGAAATGCCTATCCCATCTAGAGTTATCAGCTGTCCCATTGATACATCAAAGTTACTTCATTTCCTTAGTTGCCAATCGAACCCTTAAGTCATCTCAAGTCATTCCAGAATTGTACATCCTTACTCCAAATCAACTCACCAGAGCCCAAAAGCAAGCCAAAAAGGACCCTAAAGCACTACCTCTCCGAACTCAAAATTTCCCCAAAACCCAAATTCTATCTAGGTTATTCCATAGTCAGACCCAAAGTCAAGCCCCTAGTGTCTCGATGAAGCAGCCCCAATGTCGTAAAGCCAAACACCATCGAACCTCATATCTTGTCCGACCCCCGAACAATAGCATTATCGGGCAACACTTGTTGTCCGGTCTTTTGCAACACCAAACCATAACATCTCTGGATAATATTTGTTGTCTAGGTCTTTCCATCACCGAACTGAAGACCAACCCCGAGCCAACCTCCCCCATGGCTCAAAGTTGAACCCAAATCGAATATCATCAGACTAAGCACACCGATCAGAAATGTTGTAGTATCTCTAATCTCCGATTTCTTGCCAATTCCATCGCTACAATCCATGCTTTAACCCACGTGCATTTCCTAGGCATCAATACAACCCCCAACATCCTAGAGCCTATCTTTTGAAGTCCAATTCAACATTTTACTACCTCTAATTCGCTCAGTTAAGCATTTACAACCATTCAAACATACAAACAAACACCATACATGCATCAATAATATTCAAACACCACCCAAACATGCTAAACATTCAACAAATCATATCAAATCATCATATAATGTATCCACGGCATAGCCTATCACCTATAAAGGCATTCATCATCAAAATGACATGATTAAAACACTTCAAAACATTTATATCTCGTTTTCATTTCAGGTATAGTTCCAAAACATAATTTTGACTTTAAAAATGAGTTCAAAATATGTAAAAAACTGTAGGTACATATATAATATGATGTAAAATGATAAATCACTCACTAAACACCGAAAAGTAGCAATTTGCACATAGATCGAGGCAAACCTAAAAATAGACAGCCCAAAATTTCTTTTTCAAAAATGTAGATTTGGAAGTCTCTTGCTAATCTACCCAAGGTCTATGATTTAAACTAGATTTGGAAGAGAAATAAGAACTTTTTGGCTAAGAGGAGGTTAATGAAGGTTTAGATCTATTTTGGAATAATAGGAAATGGGTCGTTGTACCTCACTAAAGTTGTCCCCAAAACTATCTAACTTCAAACAATCATCTCCCAAATGGTAAGTCCAAATTGCTCTAGGTACACTCTATGAAAAGAGAAACCATCGTATTTTTCCAATGGAAGTGGTTTGAGGACCTTATTTGGCTCCGATCAAAAGTTATACCCATTATAAGTTTTCAACGGTAAAATTGTCTGATAAACTTTCTCGAGGTCAAAAAATTCACTACTCAATATCCCCCAAAATTATAGTGTCATACGACCCAGTATGAATTTTAAAACAATATTTTATGATCATTCGATACGTAAAATACTAGTCGTTACACATAGACTCGATTGTACCCTAGTAACAATGTGTATGTGTAATACACACACACAAAAACCACACCATACACAAAGCATCCTAACAATTCATATTAGACATATCCATTTGCTAATATTTTTAGCGATCAAATATGATACCATAAGGAACCACTAAAGTCTGGATATAAGCATTAATATATAACAATGGTAAAACAAGTGTAAATAATAATGAGCATCCATCAATCAACATAGGTCATGAATATGGTCGATGATAAATGCATAAATACTAATGCAACTCTTATATGAATGCAAGATCATGGCATATAGGCATGAATGCAAGACATTCTAAAATATACTAATAAATTTATATGTATGCAAGATGATATACAATAAGTCAACTCATATAGCAAAACATAAGTCACACAGTAAAGCATAACACATAATCCAATTTCTTGATTTAACTAAGCAGACAAAAGTAGGGAAAACGTATACAAAAGAGCAAGGGATGGGAAGCTCTAAGCTTCCCCGCTAGCTCTCAAGTACTCTCAACTTGATCATCTCCCCACCAGACTCTAACCAGCCTAATTACATTATTACAAAGTCACTTTGTCATGTGCTCAACGATGCGGGCTGGTGCACGATAAATAAGTGACTCTCTCTCCACTTCCACCTCTTTTAATCGGGCTCGACTATAGTAGCTAAATCATGTAAACTCTTTCGCAAGTGCGATACATTGAAAACATTGTGAATCCCCGCAAACTTTTCAAGACGTTCCACTCTATAAGCCAACTTCCCTACTCTCTCTATTTATGATCGAAAAAGGACTTACAAACCTCGATGCCAACTTTTCCAAACTACCAAACCTCACAAAATGTCTAAGTGGAGAGACCTTCATAAAAACCATGTTATACCGCAAACTCTAAGTTTGTATGTCTCATATCAGCATATGATTTTTGTCCGTTTTACACAGTCTGCGTCCTCCTATGGATCAAATCTATTGTCTATGTAGTCTCGGTGATCACGTATGAGCCAAGG
Source organism: Allium fistulosum (assembly GCA_030737815.1). NCBI lineage: Eukaryota > Viridiplantae > Streptophyta > Magnoliopsida > Asparagales > Amaryllidaceae > Allium > Allium fistulosum. The sequence goes on along the minus strand of CM060904.1, from coordinate 711,321,472 downwards.
ATAATCCTATCCATTAGTATCCCACCATCAAAACGGAGATTTACATAGCCTCTCGTATAATCCCCTAAATGGGATATCCTAATACTTGCTTGATCGATGTTATTATATGAAAACTTTACCAATGGTATGTGATCCTCCCAAGAACCTCCAAAGTCCAAAATACACATTTGTAGCACATCTTCCAACACCAAATTTACCCTCTCAATCTATCCATCCATCCATCCATCGGTGACAGGCCATACTCAAACTCAACTCAGTGGTGGATGCCTCCTAAAGACTCCTCCAAAATGCACTAGTGAAAAGTGGATCTAGGTCACTGACAATACTGAAAGGAACTCCATGCAAACAAACTACCTCCCTCGTAAATAACATTGCCTAAGATGTGGTTGTCCTTGTACTCCTAATTGAAATAAAATAGTGCATTTGATCAGTTGATCGGAAATGACCCAAACACTTTTATTTTCCCTTATACTCCTTGATAGCATATCAAAAAAATCCATAGAGATCCTCTCTTATTTCCACTATGGAATATCCAAAGGCTGTAATAATCCCATAAGCTTTCTCTACTTTTCCTTTTCTCTCTAAAATGTCACATACTTCCTAACAAATTCCGCTACATGTCTTTCATACTTGGCCAGTAAAACACCCTCTTTATATCTTGATACATTTTAGCACCACCGGGATGAATAGTCATCCTAGAATGAGGCGACTCATCCATGACTGTGACATCCCGGAAATTTTGATAATATCAATTTAATAATCTGCGATAGAAATTAAATTGATATGATAATAATTGTTAATAAAATTTGAATTTGATCAATAATCTTCTTCTGAAAAAATGTTTAACTGATAATATATATTTTAAAAAAGCTAATAAATTTGTTTTCTGTTTATAATATATATATTTGTATATATTGTAAATAGATAAGATCTGATTTGATTTTTAATAAATGAAGATAAGTTTTCTTATTTTAATATTTTTGGTAGTCTTGGTTTGATTTAATATATATACATCTTTTTAAAAGCTATTAAATGAATAATCAGTTGACTTTAAAACGTATACAGAATAAAGTTAAATTGTTTAAAATTTGATTTTTAACTTAAATTTAAATTTAACAAGGGTTTTGTTTTTTTAATATAGTCGAGAAAATAAGTAATTTATTTATATAGTGATAATTTCTTTTATAAATCATTTTTATCTTGATAACGAGTTTTATTTATAATATAATATCTAATAAATAGAAATTGTTATATATATGTATATAATGGGAAGAGCTATGGTTTAAAGTTTAAATAAATTCTTTCAAAATGTTTAAAATTTAAAATAAGCCTTGTAAGTGTTGATGTAGAGTAAATATAATATTGGATAGTTAAGTTTTAAAATAAAATAAACTTTATAAATATTAAACTTCAATGTAAGTCCAATGTATGATATTAACATAAGTATGAAATAAAGTAAATAACAAGTAAATTAAATGTTTAATAGTTTAAGTTTAAAATAATGGAAATATAAAATTTGTAAATTGCTATACTTAAGTTAAAATTTTATAACCTTGGCTAAAACAACATATTAAAACAATATCCATTTACATTTCATTATCAATCAAGTTAACATTTTAACTATAATGACCAAAACAAAGGTGAGTAAACATCACTTCTAAATCCTAATCTGTTTATAACCTGATGCAAGTGATAAATCCTTATAACTATGTTATGAAATATTTGTATGAAAGTATATCAGTTTATAGTTAATGAGTATATGTTTGTACGTAGGCAAAAGAAAATACACAAAGCAAAGTAAGATAACAAGTAAAAATATAACATGCTTTGGCTTGTAAAACAAGACCCAAGCAAAAGAAAAAAATATCTATGACATATAAACATTAAATAATTAAAATGGGAGACACAAGTACTAAAACATTTAATGCCTTCATTTTTCAACAGCATACAAGGTCATTCGAACTTGTTCATAAAATCATTTCAGCCTCCTATTCTAAAAAAAATCTCTGGCAAATATGAGATGCTTGTATATGAAGACTTCTCAAACCAGATATCACCTACCCCTCTTACAAACTCTCCTATATTATTTCATATTTGCGTTTTGTTTAACATTACAAACCAGAGAAAGAAATATAGCAAACTTTTCTTTTGCAAAATAAAATAACATTTCCAAAACCACAAAAGCAAGATGTGTGGGAAGATCAAACAAAGCCTTTCCAGTTTTCAAAATTCAAACTGTTTCAAGGCAGAGGCTCTGTTCTTTTGCAAAGCAAATATGAGTAACATTTTTGTTAAAACTACTTAAGTATATGATGGTTGCATGTTTGCATCTGGGCATAGATGTATTTATATGATTACCTGAGTGGTTATAATTGTATGTGTGTGCATGATCTATATATCTGTAACCTCTCTGTTGTTTTCAAGCTTCAGTTTTGGGTTAAAAATCATATCTCTCGATTTAGTCTGTGATGGGGTTTAAGTTTTAAACGAAACTTGTATGTTTTATCATAGTGAAATTTTTTTAAAAAAAAACTTTATTTAAGTTGAATTAAAATTTAAATATCACTGGAATTCAAGGACAACAGGCAAACTTAAATAGTAGGTAAATTCAAACATTTTAAAATATTGATTCAGGATCACAGGTTGGATCACTACCCAGTAACATGATTTTTAAGACAAATATCATTATTTTTAATAGTGTAATTAGGGTGCAGTTTTGGGTAGAACAAAATTGTGTTTCCGTCGATTTTTGGGTGATCACGTAGACTGGAATGCTTGGCGTTCCTTGTGATGATGGAGTAGTGAATGGAGAGGCCGGGAAAAATGGTGGAAGGCGTTGTAGATCGTCGTGGTGGCAACGGCGATGAGATCTTTTCTGTAAACCTAATTTTTGTTGTGGGTTTATATTGGTCTCGTTCGAATGCCACAGGGCATCGAGTTCGACCGGGATTTTGGGAATGCTAGTGGGGTTCGTGACGAGGATATAACCGGAGTTTGAGCATCCAAGGGGGTCGGAATCTCGAAAACGAGGTGTTGCCAGGATTTGCGTATGGGTTGGTGTTGAGTTTCCTGGTTCGAGTAAACTACTCGATTTTTATTTCGAGCTGCTGCGTGGGATTTTGGGGGTTGCGATGTGGTCGTGGGTCGATCGCCGATGGGTGGCGATGCTGGTGAGTGGCCGGAGATGACTGGAGGCACGGTGCACGTGCACGTGCAAATGTATGATGGCTGTCGATTTTTTGGAAGGTGCAGTTTGAAATGCTCGGGGTTTCACTCGGGATTTTAGGTGGTTTACTCGGAGTAGGGACGAGGGAAACTCGAAGAAGGGTAGTGGTGGAGTTACTTGTTGCTACAGGACGAAACTGTCAATGTTATTGGGATTGTTTTCTCGGGGAAGACTCGGGTAAAACGTGAGCAAGACTCGAAGCAGGGGGTGTGTAGTCTCGGAGCAGACTGGGTTCGTCTCGAGGCAGAGGATGGATTCCAGATTTAAATAAACTTGATTTTTTTTCAGGTTTAAAATTAAAGATAAGTGGATGGATTCAAACTTACTTTGAATCCAAATCTGGAAATTTAAATAAATTTTTAATTCTGAATGCTTAAGTAAAATATAGTTTAAATACTCTAATTTAGTAAGAAATGTTTTCTTAAATTAAATAATAATTTTATTGATAATCATTTGTGAATTGTTTAAGTATAATTACTTAATGGAAGTAATTAAGAAAGTAATTACTTAATATAATTAATGGAGATTAATGTGATTTGTTTAGTTGATAAATTAAGTTTAATAAATTTTAAACACTAGATGATTTGATAATAATTACTTAATGTAATTAATGGATTTTAATTAGGGTAGTAAATCACTGGATGTTATTGATCAAGGGTGATTAATAATTATGGTTAATAATTAATTAATGAAGTAATTAAAAGTTAATTACTGTATTTGGTTAAGGATAATTAATTTGTGGAATAATTAAGGGTTAGTTACTTAAATTTAACTAAAGGATAATTAGAATGATATTGGAAACCTTTGATAAATTGTTATCCTTAATATGTGGTTCGTGATGCTATGTGATCTGATATGTTGATTTAAACTATGATGATGTGGTTATCTATTGATGATGAAATATTGTGACATCCTGTATCTTAAGTTGAATTGTATTTCACTTAAACAATTTAAGTTAAATTGTCATTGGTTTCGAAGAGACCGGAGTCGGGTATTAGTAAATACCCGAAACCACTTCGATTCTTATTAAATTTCTAGCTGAAATCAATAAGCTGAAATGGAATGATTTAGGCAAATTAGACCCTTAAATCTAAGTTTGGTACTTAGAAACGGGTGAGTGAAATAAATAAGGTCAATAACAATTTGTGTAGTTGTAATTAATACAAGTTACCCGGGTTTCCTTTTATGGTTTGAACTTAGTATTTCAAATTTCATGGGATTACTCACGCTGGTTTCCAGCCTGACCCGGGTGTTACTTTGATGTAATGCTCGGGTCAGACCGAGTATTACAGATTTTCAGGTAAGGATGTTCTGGAGCTTAGGAGGAGTGCTGGAGGGCAGGACGTATGGAGTGATTCCGCTGTGACTATTATTTTTGATTATCTGAGACATATTTGATTTATATATGACCATTGTTGTGTATTGGAATAAAACTCTGATGTATAAAAATGTAATCGACAGATATAGTAATCTTTTGTAAAATGTTATTATTTACTATTATATTTTATCCACTGCGAATGTGAGATGTTGATATTTCTGTTCTTCTTCTTCTACCTCTTTCTTCTTTTTCATAACTATCTGGAATTTTCGGGTTCGAAATTTCCGGGTCGTTACAGTTGGTATCAGAGCGAGGTTAAGCGAGAACCTTGGCTCTGGTGGGTGTACTCATCAGAGATAGGGTTAGTATTACCCTAGGATGAGTTGAGTGTATATATATATGAGAGATCGTACTTGTTATTTTCCTATATAAAGATTTTAAATGGTTTTAAAGGTAAATGATTTTATATAAAGTATATTTGATATATATAAAGCAATATTCCTTAACCAATAAATGTTAAAGTAACTGGTTGTTAAATTATTGGAATTAAATTAGGTAGTAATAGAAATATTACTAAAATGAATGTAAAATAAGTTTGAATTGGATTCAAACTGAAATTAAAATCCTGAATTTGTAGAAATATTTTCAGAATAAAGATAATTGGAATTGGTTTCCAGTTGTAATAACCTTGGTTATTTTCCTAAAATGATGAAATGTTTGTTAATGATTTAGCAAAAAAATAAAATGTTTATGGAAGTAAACATTTAGGTGAGTATGACTTATGAATTGAAATTAAAAAGGGTTTAAATGGTGAAGTATTAAATCTAAGTCCAGAAAATATGGGAATTTGTTCCAAGTGTTAGAAAGAAATAATAAATAGTATTATTTGAATAAAAGATCTTGATTCAAACAAGAGTTGTTTGAAAATTTGTAGGAACATGTTTTGAACTTAAAACCAAAGGTGGTTTAAAATTTAAGGTAATTTGGTGTGTAAAGGAAATAAATATGTATATGGGAAAAAAAACTCTAAGATTGAGTTTTGAATAATCCTTGGAAAGTGATGTGAAACCCAAAGTGATATAAGTTTTAAACTAATGAGTAAGAATGAATATTATTAAATTTTTTTTTTGAAAATTTGAAGTGGGAATTCAAATTTGAGTAAGTTTGACTGGATTAAATTGAATTTAACTTAAAGGAAGTTAAAAAAGTTTGGAATAAACAACCTGAATTGGAAATTTCAAGATGAAATTGAGGTTTAACTTAGGAAAGTTAAATGGGATGATTTGGTAGGAAACTATATGTGGTCTCAGATAGAATTGAGATCTGGAATGGGTAGTGGATGATGAATGTTTTAAATAAATTGGATGATAGATTGGGGTAATATCTATCCCAATATTGGAATTAAATGGAATTTAACTTTAATTTGAAATTACTTAAGTAATTTTGATTTTAAAGATAAAAAATTAAACTTGAGAAAATGGGATCACTTTGAACATTAAGATTTGAATGTTTAAAATGAACATGTAAACTGAAATGATTAAGGATTGGTTCCAAGATTGAATTTGGGTAATAAATTGAAATTCAAAGATTTAATTGTTTAAAAGGGGTTTGAATTATTATTTGAACTTTGAAATAAGTTAAGTGAAGATAATTTAAAATGGAATTTTGAGAATTGAACTCAGAAATTAAATGGTTTAAAGATATTGATTTGAAGATAAATGTTAATTGGATTAAGGGAATAAATCAACATTTGAAAATTTAACTCGAATTTATAAAATTCGAGATGGTTTAAAATTGAGATTTAAATTGAGTTAGTACCAAGCTGAAATTGATTTGAATTAATGGGAATTGTGATTTAGGATGGATAAGTTTAAAATTCAAATGGGAATGGGGATTAATCCACAAGGAAATTGAAATGATTTGAGATTGAAGTGGATTCAATTTGGAGTTAGTCTAAATTAGTTTAAATAATTTGGAACTGTAATTAAAGTGAATATGTTTAAAATCAAATGGGATTTGATTTGAATTTAGGAAAGAAATTGTGGATAATTCAACTTGAATTGGAATTGGATCAATTTAATGGGAAATTGGTTGAAATGGAGATTGGGAAGTTGAACAGTTTGGCTCTGGACTATTTTCAAAATAAATCTATTTTTCTAAACTATTTACTACACAACTTTTCTTTTTTTAAACCAAAAACTATCTTAAACTTATATTACAATTGCTTTGGAACTATTTAACTATTTTACAACTATTTTATAAACTAATTACTGTTTTCTCACTACTTTATAACTAGTTACTATTTACGACTATTTTGCAATTATTTTACTATTTTCAATTATTTTATGATTACTTAACTATTTTGCAGCTATTTTACAAATTAATAATTATTTTTCAACTACTTGTCTATTTTAAAATTTTTCAAGCTATTTTCTAAAATATAAACGGGACGGAGTTCAAACTGTTCGTGATTAAATACCCAACTGAGATAAGAAGTGAAGTGATAATCCAAGTAGGGATTAAAGCAAATGTGAATAAGTGAATGAAAATTAAAGTGAATGTGAATAGAAAGGAAATTGATTTGGTTAATAATCAATGGAGTTAAATACGTAGGATGTGCGTATATTATTCTATTCGCATAGTGATTTGATCCAGATTCGAGCACAGAATTTTGAGATAGTATTATCGATCCGAGTTGGGATTTTTCCGCTCGATTTTCGACGGCGAACCTGGATATGGATTTTTGATTGGTTCTGGATATTCTCTATCATAGGTGTGACTATGCAAGGAGAATAACGGTTTCTGATCAAGAAACCAAATCTGAGTCCGCACTAGGAAGTCGGCTGGACAATACTAGTTCAGAAGTGGAATTGTGTGATCGAGTGAGCGATCAGATTGATATAGCGTACGAATGATATGTGGACATCGTACGGGTTTGAATGAAATTGATATTGAATTTTTTTGGATAAGAACTGTAAATGATTCTTGAAATTTAAAGTATATTTTATGAGATATATAATGAAGTAAAATGGGAATTGAACATTTCTATGATTAAGATTTACTTTATGGAAGTAAGCAATATGGTAAATAACTTTATAAAAGAGTAATCAAAATTAGAATATTTATTTGGACTAAACAAAGTTATATATCTTTGTTATATATGGAAAAATCCCTTTATTGAATCCATTGCCAAAAGAAAAGGGGTTTTGGAAGTTTTGAAGTATACAAAGGAAACTTATATAAGTATAAAGTGATTTAAAGATTTCCCAAGAAAATTATATATATGAATATATATATAAAAGATTTTATGGAAATGGTTTTGAGAAAAAGGTTTTGGGAACCTTTGGATTTAGAAAAGGCTTTTGATTTTTGGATAAAATCAATATTGGGATTTGGGAAAGCCTGATTTGTGAATTATCGATTTTGAGAATCGATTTTATGTAAAAGCATTTATATGAGATTCATACTAGGTGTATGATTTGGAAAATACTATATGTGTATAGTATAAAGTGTTTTGAGATTTGCTCTGGGGAAAAAGGCGCTCCCTTGAAATGAACTTCTCAGGAGTGCCACAGGGTGGCACTGCCTTGAGCCTCTAAGGGGGAGGTTCTAAAGTTGATCCTGTGAGGAGTCCGGACAAAACTAGTTCCTGAGGATTATTTGTAACGAAAGTCGAGGGGCTAAGCCCACAGAGGCATTTGGGTTATGCTGTGACGACAGTATAACTCGATGTCACTGCGATCTACTACAGACCATAGCGAAAGTCGTGTGTGCCACTGAGAGCCAACAGTTTACGTTTGATTTTATATCGGTAGACTGCGACACTATGGTAACACAGCGAAAGTCGTGTGTGCCATTGAGAGCCAACAGTCTATGTTTGATTTTACATCGGTAGACTGCGACCTATGTGGGAGTGGAGAAGTTTCATTTTGACAGCGTAATCGTGTGTGCCGCTGAGAGCCAACAGTTACATGGACTTTTGCTGCGACGGCAACGTAACCCTGGATGTAACTGCGATCTGTTGTGGGTTCTATGGTGTAATCAGTTACATGGACTTTTGCTGCGATGGCAACGTAACCCAGGTTGTGACTGTGACCATGGATGGGTGTGATGATTTCCAGAGCATTTTTACCAAGATATTTTCACTATTTTCAAAATTGTTTTCAATAAAATTATTTTCCAAAGTATTTTCACTGGGTGTTGGAAACGAGTTTACCGAGTACTTATAGATTTTCAGTCCTACGCCTGATCAACGTATGACCGAATTTCTGTGAGAACAAGGATGGACTTGTCAAAACATCGAGTTATAAAAGTATTTTTATAAAACTATTTTAGAAATATTATATAGAATTTTTAAAGTATTTCTAGACTTAGGTTTTAAATTACCTTTGTTTAAATTTCGGGGACGAAATTCTTTTAAGGGGGGAGGAATGTGACATCCCGGAAATTTTGACAATATCAATTTAATAATCTGCGATAGAAATTAAATTGATATGATAATAATTGTTAATAAAATTTGAATTTGATCAATAATCTTCTTCTGGATAAATGTTTAACTGATAATATATATTTTAAAAAAGCTAATAAATTTTTTTTCTGTTTATAATATATATATATTTGTATATATTGTAAATAGATAAGATCTGATTTGAATTTTAATAAATGAAGATAAGTTTTCTTATTTTAATATTTTTGGTAGTCTTGGTTTGATTTAATATATATACATCTTTTTAAAAGCTATTAAATGAATAATCAGTTGACTTTAAAACGTATACAGAATAAAGTTAAATTGTTTAAAATTTGATTTTTAACTTAAATTTAAATTTAACAAGGGTTTTGTTTTTTTAATATAGTCGAGAAAATAAGTAATTTATTTATATAGTGATAATTTCTTTTATAAATCATTTTTATCTTGATAACGAGTTTTATTTATAATATAATATCTAATAAATAGAAATTGTTATATATATGTATATAATGGGAAGAGCTATGGTTTAAAGTTTAAATAAATTCTTTCAAAATGTTTAAAATTTAAAATAAGCCTTGTAAGTGTTGATGTAGAGTAAATATAATATTGGACAGTTAAGTTTTAAAATAAAATAAACTTTATAAATATTAAACTTCAATGTAGTCCAATGTATGATATTAACATAAGTATGAAATAAAGTAAATAACAAGTAAATTAAATGTTTAATAGTTTAAGTTTAAAATAATGGAAATATAAAATTTGTAAATTGCTATACTTAAGTTAAAATTTTATAACCTTGGCTAAAACAACATATTAAAACAATATCCATTTACATTTCATTATCAATCAAGTTAACATTTTAACTATAATGACCAAAACAAAGGTGAGTAAACATCACTTCTAAATCCTAATCTGTTTATAACCTGATGCAAGTGATAAATCCTTATAACTATGTTATGAAATATTTGTATGAAAGTATATCAGTTTATAGTTAATGAGTATATGTTTGTACGTAGGCAAAAGAAAATACACAAAGCAAAGTAAGATAACAAGTAAAAATATAACATGCTTTGGCTTGTAAAACAAGACCCAAGCAAAAGAAAAAAATATCTATGACATATAAACATTAAATAATTAAAATGGGAGACACAAGTACTAAAACATTTAATGCCTTCATTTTTCAACAGCATACAAGGTCATTCGAACTTGTTCATAAAATCATTTCAGCCTCCTATTCTAAAAAAAATCTCTGGCAAATATGAGATGCTTGTATATGAAGACTTCTCAAACCAGATATCACCTACCCCTCTTACAAACTCTCCTATATTATTTCATATTTGTGTTTTGTTTAACATTACAAACCAGAGAAAGAAATATAGCAAACTTTTCTTTTGCAAAATAAAATAACATTTCCAAAACCACAAAAGCAAGATGTGTGGGAAGATCAAACAAAGCCTTTCCAGTTTTCAAAATTCAAACTGTTTCAAGGCAGAGGCTCTGTTCTTTTGCAAAGCAAATGTGAGTAACATTTTTGTTAAAACTACTTAAGTATATGATGGTTGCATGTTTGCATCTGGGCATAGATGTATTTATATGATTACCTGAGTGGTTATAATTGTATGTGTGTGCATGATCTATATATCTGTAACCTCTCTGTTGTTTTCAAGCTTCAGTTTTGGGTTAAAAATCATATCTCTCGATTTAGTCTGTGATGGGGTTTAAGTTTTAAACGAAACTTGTATGTTTTATCATAGTGAAATTTTAAAAAAAAAACTTTATTTAAGTTGAATTAAAATTTAAATATCACTGGAATTCAAGAACAACAGGCAAACTTAAATAGTAGGTAAATTCAAACATTTTAAAATATTGATTCAGGATCACAGGTTGGATCACTACCCAGTAACATGATTTTTAAGACAAATATCATTATTTTTAATAGTGTAATTAGGGTGCAGTTTTGGGTAGAACAAAATTGTGTTTCCGTCGATTTTTGGGTGATCACGTAGACTGGAATACTTGGCGTTCCTTGTGATGATGGAGTAGTGAATGGAGAGGCCGGGAAAAATGGTGGAAGGTGCTGTAGATCATCGTGGTGGCAACGGCGACGAGATCTTTTCTGTAAACCTAATTTTTGTTGTGGGTTTATATTGGTCTCGTTCGAATGCCACAGGGCATCGAGTTCGACCGGGATTTGGGGAATGCTAGTGGGGTTCGTGACGAGGATATAACCGTAGTTTGAGCATCCAGGAGGGTCGGAATCTCGAAAACGAGGTGTTGCCAGGATTTGCGTATGGGTTGGTGTTGAGTTTCCTGGTTCGAGTAAACTACTCGATTTTTATTTCGAGCTGCTGCGTGGGATTTTGGGGGTTGCGATGTGGTCGTGGGTCGATCGCCGATGGGTGGCGATGCTGGTGAGTGGCCGGAGATGACTGGAGGCACGGTGCACGTGCACGTGCAAATGTATGATGGCTGTCGATTTTTTGGAAGGTGCAGTTTGAAATGCTCGGGGTTTCACTCGGGATTTTAGGTGTTTTACTCGGAGTAGGGACGAGGGAAACTCGAAGAAGGGTAGTGGTGGAGTTACTTGTTGCTACAGGACGAAACTGTCAATGTTATTGGGATTGTTTTCTCGGGGAAGACTCGGGTAAAACGTGAGCAAGACTCGAAGCAGGGGGTGTGTAGTCTCGGAGCAGACTGGGTTCGTCTCGAGGCAGAGGATGGATTCCAGTTTTAAATAAACTTGATTTTTTTTCAGGTTTAAAATTAAAGATAAGTGGATGGATTCAAACTTACTTTGAATCCAAATCTGGAAATTTAAATAAATTTTTAATTCTGAATGCTTAAGTAAAATATAGTTTAAATACTCTAATTTAGTAAGAAATGTTTTCTTAAATTAAATAATAATTTTATTGATAATCATTTGTGAATTGTTTAAGTATAATTACTTAATGGAAGTAATTAAGAAAGTAATTACTTAATATAATTAATGGAGATTAATGTGATTTGTTTAGTTGATAAATTAAGTTTAATAAATTTTAAACGCTAGATGATTTGATAATAATTACTTAATGTAATTAATGGATTTTAATTAGGGTAGTAAATCACTGGATGTTATTGATCAAGGGTGATTAATAATTATGGTTAATAATTAATTAATGAAGTAATTAAAAGTTAATTACTATATTTGGTTAAGGATAATTAATTTGTGGAATAATTAAGGGTTAGTTACTTAAATTTAACTAAAGGATAATTAGAATGATATTGGAAACCTTTGATAAATTGTTATCCTTAATATGTGGTTCGTGATGCTATGTGATCTGATATGTTGATTTAAACTATGATGATGTGGTTATCTATTGATGATGAAATATTGTGACATCCTGTATCTTAAGTTGAATTGTATTTCACTTAAACAATTTAAGTTAAATTGTCATTGGTTTCGAAGAGACCGGAGTCGGGTATTAGTAAATACCCGAAACCACTTCGATTCTTATTAAATTTCTAGCTGAAATCAATAAGCTGAAATGGAATGATTTAGGCAAATTAGACCCTTAAATCTAAGTTTGGTACTTAGAAACGGGTGAGTGAAATAAATAAGGTCAATAACAATTTGTGTAGTTGTAATTAATACAAGTTACCCGGGTTTCCTTTTATGGTTTGAACTTAGTATTTCAAATTTCATGGGATTACTCACGCTGGTTTCCAGCCTGACCCGGGTGTTACTTTGATGTAATACTCGGGTCAGACCGAGTATTACAGATTTTCAGGTAAGGACGTTCTGGAGCTTAGGAGGAGTGCCGGAGGGCAGGATGTATGGAGTGATTCCGCTGTGACTATTATTTTTGATTATCTGAGACATATTTGATTTATATATGACCATTGTTGTGTATTGGAATAAAACTCTGATGTATAAAAAAATGTAATCGACAGATATAGTAATCTTTTGTAAACTGTTATTATTTACTATTATATTTTATCCGCTGCGAATGTGAGATGTTGATATTTCTGTTCTTCTTCTTCTACCTCTTTCTTCTTTTTCATAACTATCTGGAATTTTCGGGTTCGAAATTTCCGGGTCATTACAGTGACCAAGTTAACCAACTCCTTAATAAGTGGAACACACAAATTTCCATCTACTTGCAACCATCATCTAGAATCAATGGAATAATGATTCAAATGACTCGAATGCACTCCTTTGTTCAACTTTCAAATATAATCAATAACTCATGTCTTGCTTTTGACTCAAACCAGTATGGTCTCCAAGAGAAGGTTGAACATCTAAAGTTGCTAATAACCCTGATGTAAGGTCTGATGAAGGCCGACAATTAACTCTAGAAATAAACTCCAAATGCTTCCACTCTGAAAACATGGAGCCTAAAATCACATGTTTTCTACTAAAGACATCGGCTACAACATCGGCTTTTCCCAAGGTATAAGAAACACTAAAATCGTATAATGTCAAGAACTCAATCCACCTTTGCTACCTCAAATTCAAATCCTTTTTAGGAGGACAAATACTTTAAGGACTTATGGTCTATGAACAACTCAAATCTTTTCCTTAAAAGATAATGCCTCCAAGATCATAAAGTAAAAATAGTAGCTGCTAACTCTAGATCATGAGTTGGTTAGATTTTCCCTTGTACTTTCAGCAATTGACTAGCATAACAAACAACTCTACCCTCCTACATCAAAACAGTGTTGTGTCCTATACCGCAAGCATCGGTATGTACCACAAACGCTTTCAAACCATCAGGTAGTACTATAACAGGTGCACTAGTCATGAACTCCTTTAGCTAAATAAGAGCATGCTCTTACTCCGAGTTTAACAAGAAAACTAAATTCTTCTTGGTAAGACGTGTCAATGGTATATAAATATTTGCATAATCTTTAATAAACTTCCCATAATAACTAGTTAAACCAAGAAACTTCTCACCTCCATAGTGCTTTTCGGTTCATATCAATCCTATACTCAAAAACCGTAACTAAGATCAACTAATAGTCCATGTTTCAAGACAGCATGGCAAAGAAAGTGAACCTACTAGCACCAAAGAGACATTTGGACAATTTCGCTTTTAACGTTTTTCAATGGAGAGTCATGAGCACTTCTCCCAAATGCAATTTGTATTCTTCCTTACTTTTCAAATAAACAAGTATATTATCAACAAATACCACCACAAACTAATTTAATAGCCCTCTAAAGACTTGACTCATGAAGTCAATGATTATCCATTAGTCAGTCCAAATGGCGTGACTAACCACTTAAAATGTCCATGGTGTACAAAAAACTGTTTTTTGAATACTATACTCGACTACATGCAACTGATTGATTCTGATAGCCAAGTTAAGCTGGGAAAATATCCATGCTCAAACAAACTAATCAAATAGTTCCACGGTTTGTGGTGATGATTAACGATTCTTTTGTGCCAGCTTGTTCAGTTTACGATAATCGTTACTAAACCTTAAAGAGCCATTTGATTTAGCACCAGAGACAACATGTGCTCTTCATTTTGAAATTCCTCACCAAATAAAGCCCATTTCAAACAATTTATTCACATGTTTACTAAGATCACATCTTTCTCTAGGAGCCTTATCCCTAAGGGGTAAGGCAACAAGTCTAGCATTCTCTTCTAAATAGATTCGAATTTCGATCTTCGTATGAGGAGGAAGACTAGATATGTTGGTAAATACATCTAGAATGTCTTAAACTATAGGTACGAAATCTAATTCATCATGTGAAAGGTTTAGAGAATACATGTAACTCAACATAATAGAACTTTTGAGATCGCAGTAAGCCTCGAGGCTATGTCTACTACAATTACCCAAATGAACCACCTTCCTATCATAATCTAACAACAGTCCATACATAACCATCCATCCATTCCCAAAATCAGATCGAACCCAAAAATCCCCAATACAAAAGCATTGCAATCAAATTTGATACCTAAAATAAATAACTTCAAACCCTTTCAAATCAAGATAAATGGATCAATTCCCCAACATGATTCGATAATACAAGAGGGTCTACTAAGTTCACATCTTTCTCTTGGAGCCTTATCCCTAAGGAGTAAGGCAACAAGTCTAGCATTCTCTTCTAAGTAGATTCGAATTTCGATCTCCCTATGAGGAGGAAGACTATATATTTCTGTAAATACATCTGAGGAATGTCTTAAACTATATGTATGAAATCTAATTCATCATGCGGCAGGTTTAGAGAATACATGTAACTCAACATAACAGAACTTTTGAGATCACAGTAAGCCTCAAGACTATGTCTACTACAATTACCCAAATGAACCACCTTCCTATCATAATCTAATAACAGTCCATATATAACCATCCATCCATCCCCAAAACCAGATCGAACCCAAAAAATCCCAGTACAAAAGCATTGCAATCAAATTTGATACCCAAAATAAATAACTTCAAACCCTTACAAATCAAGATAAATGGATCAATTCCCCAACTGGATTCGATAATACAAGAGGGTCTATGATTATACTAATCTCTAAGTGCAATTCATCTATTGGCTTACTCGAAGTAAATAAGTGAGATGCTCTAGTTTCAAATAAAGTTCCAATAGATAAATTATAAACAGTTAACCCTCCTTCAGTGATGATTTTCTTCCCTTTTTCCACAAATGGGATTGCGCTTAAGCTAGGAATAACATTAAGTACATAAGTTGCATCCACATGGGTAGAATTCTTAGGCAAGGTCAGATATTCCCTCTTTATATGTCCAAACTGGCTGTTATAACATTTGATCCTTAAAAAATTCATTTTGCAATCCTTTTCCATATGCCCATTAACATTGCACTTCCTACACATGAATCCTTACTCCTTTTTCATGTTCCAAGCCCCTATTACACCCTATGTTGATTTTGGTAAATTATCCTTCATTTTACCTTCTTAGGTACTTCCTTAGCAATCGAATTTAGCAGTGCCATCTCAATTAAGCTTTCAAAGTAGCTCTAGTTGGTACATGGCTCAAAGTAATATCCATCAAAGATGAATTCAACCCCTTAGCAAATTTTATCATCTTCTTCACTGGTATTGTAACGGTCCACTATTTTGGACCACTCAAATTGACAATAATCCACACATGTCAGACTTGAATAATTCAAAATAACATATTGTAATAAAATTTGGAGCAAATAAAATCATTCACAGAATCACATACACAGAAATATCAGAATACTCGCAGCGGAAATAAAATACCATAGTAGTTCATGAAGCTACTATATACATACTCTCAAAACATATACAAAATATCATAGTTTAAAAATGGATACAATAGAAGTCTGGATACATAAATCACTAATACAGAAGCAATACCAAATAGGAAATAACCGGATCAGAAATAGACGAATAGATAGTCAGATAAGCTCCATCAAATCTCTAGCTCCAGAAGGTGAAAGCAAAGCTGTGACTCTCAGGCTGACTCGAGCGTAAAGTAAAACACAAACACTCGAGTCAGAACATACATACTTATACAATGTAAACCAACTCAAGTGAACTATAATAGCAATGCACAATAACTTAAAGGATGCTTGGGATCGCCCATCCTTTAAGAATCAATCAAACCATCAATTAAGTAGTAATAAACACTATCCTAGAAATATCCATATTAAAGTAAACAATGCAAATAACAGTGTTGTTGTGACTAGGGTAGAGTAGAGCTGCAGTAACCGCTCACCTCTAGCCACACTCTTAAAATCAAAGGTGTGCATCAAACAATCACAAGGAAATCACATGACACACAAAGCAGTGTACCCGTGGTTATAAATTTCAAAATGATTTATAATTCCGAATTAAAATCATTCATTTAAACCATTAAAAAGTGAAGTCATTATTCCTTCAAATCAAATATTCAATTCCCAAAAATTTAGCCTTTTCTGAGTTCATTTATTTAGTTGAAACTTCAAAACATTCAAATTTCATCCTTTCACAACATTTAGAAAATGCTGTGGTAAGTTATACTTGAAAAAAATTCATTTCAACAAAGACAGCATTTAAAACTGCTGTAATAGTTCAATTATATTCAAAAATCTCATTTCAGCCAACTGTAGCACTTAACAAGTGCTACAATAGCCCTTAGTTAATTTTAACCATTTAGTTCACTTCTGCAACTACAGCACTTACAAAGTGCTGTAATATCCTTTACTTAGATTTTAAGTTAACTTCAGAAATGATAGCATTTCTGAAGTGCTGTTATTTAATTTCTAGATTTCAATGTAATTCCAACAACAAATAAACTTTGATTTTAACCTTTTAAACATTATAAAAATCATATTTTTAACACTCAAAATTGTTCATTAAAATACCTTTTACTTATGATTTTTATAAAGTAAATTTCTTATAATAAAATCAAATTTTCAATAATTCACTTAACAAATTCAAGTGTACAATTTTATATTCTTCACATTTTAACAATTTCTTAACACTTAAATTTTTATTACCATTTTCCAAATATAACTTAATTTCCATTTTATTTAATTTACTTGAACTTCCATTTTAAAACCAAATTTCACAATTCCAAGTCAAGTTAAATTCCAAATTTCCATTTAATTATCCATTTAATTAACATTTTAAACTAATTACATAAATTCAAAATACACTGTAAGTTGTTTAACTTTGTTTTACAAATAACTTAATATTTTCTTTTACTTTATTTTTATCCAATTCATCCATCAATTATATTAATTACCAAGTTAAGCTTATAATTCCATTTTACTTAAATTCCCATTATTAAGTTAATTCTAACTTTCACACTACAACTCAAACCATCTATTAACTTATACCATTTAACCTTTAGAAAATCACTGCTTAACCATTTTAAATCCAATATAAGTCAAATTTCATATATATATTTTTCATTTACAATACATGAAATTTATAAGAAATCATATTTTGAAATCAACCACGGGTCCGGATAATATTTCACACCTAAATCAAGTGATACAGAAATTATCATTCATATCCGTAATCAATAAAATTTTCGGGTTTTGATTATTTCAAACCCGCAATCCCAAGACAAATACAAATAAATAAAAATCACCCAGGCCTATCATTTCAGTCCGTAATGATTTTTCCTATTCTAAAGTCCGTTCGGGTATGTATCATTTCAACCCATAGTGATTCTATTCTACAGGGAACTTGCAGTGTGAGAAACAGAAATAAATAAACAGTATAATAAAATAAAATACAACAGATGATGTGACAAGTTAATAACAGGTTTAACATCATATAATTAATAATCACGGGCAGGTATAACATAACATAATAGTTCTACACATTCAATTGTTGTCGATTCACATTTGCATAAGTATAAATGTCAGGTGTGATTACTCACTTTTTACTCTGAAGTTTTGCAAAACAAACACACAAACAAAAATTCGAAAAGCACGAAAGCACGACTAGATTTGGATGGAGAGAGAGCCAAGATGTAAATCTTGTATTCACAAAATAAACAAAGAAAAATATGAATATAAATACAATACCAAAGTTTAGATTGAAACAAATGGAAACTAGGCTAGACAGATACATCACCTAGCCTCTAAAATCACTTTTGCTTGATCTTGCCTCAACTTTGCTCGACCACAACACTATATTGGCTCGACCATGACATGTATAAAGGTGGTAAAGGTTTGGTTTGGATCTGAAATACATGGCTTGGTCAAGAATACAAATGGTCCTGGAAGTTACTAATGAAGGAAGATCAAAGGTTAAGGCAAAAAGAGGAGTTTTGGTGCAACTTTTAGGCTTGGCCATGCATGAATTGGCTCGGCCTTGGCATGTATAGACCTGGTGGTGGCTGGAGTGAAGGCCATGGGTGGTGAACTTGATGGTGGTGGTGGCTAAGGGGGTGGCCAAAGCAACATATGAAGGGTATGGTGAAAACTAGCTAGGCTATGCATGGTTTCAAGGGGTTTTTGCAACTTTTAGTGGTGTTTGCATCATCGAATGGTCATGGCCAATTTTGGTCAGAGGAGGAGGGTGTTAGGCCAGGTATGGTGATGGGAAGGAGGTGATGTGGTGGTCGGTGAAGGTGGTGAGGGTTTAGGCCGAGCAAAACACATGAAGATCAAGCAAAACAATGGAAAAATCAATAGAAAAGTGAAGAGAAAAGTAGAAAAAAAAGGGGAAGCCATTACCTTTTTCTCAGATCTAAAAATAGGCGTGAGAAGTGAGATAAGAAGAGATATTTTCACATGAATTTCATAAAGAAAAAGTCACGGCTATCAAGGAGAAGTTATGGTAGAAAATCAAGGGATGGGAAGATAAAAAGGTAATAAATCAAAACGTAACATAAGCTTTTAATTAAAAATAGGCAACGTATCTAAATTTCATTTGTTTCCCATCTATTTAATAAAATATATGCCAAAGAAATAACTCAATAAATACATACCGTTTATATAAACACTATATAAATAAATAAGAAAACGGTTATAGAAACGTATAAATTAATTGCTATTTACATCTTTGTATGTTACTTAATTTACAAAGTATATATCCAAATTAAGTGAAACAAAAACGGAAAAATGTTGTAATTATATACATAACATGAAATGTTACATATATATATACACAATTATAACATGATATATCAACCAAAAATATTACTTATATAATTTAAAATAAACATTTAAAGGTATGCCTTTTAAAACAATAACGTATATATACATTTGAAATTTCTTTCTAAGAAAAATTAAGGAATCTAAGCACTTAACCATTTAATTAATAAGTGAAAGTATAAATAAGAAAAATAAGGTAGATATAGATATTATGAAGAATAAATAAATATTTTTAGGAAAAGTAGGAAATAAATAAAGAAAATACTTTATTTAATGGAAACTAGAATTAGAGATTGAAAACAATATACAGTCAACATTTGAACATTATAACTACACTTTAAAAATGTTTTAAAAATAAAATATATGCAAAACATATCATGTTACACAAATTAGAACATGATTTTACAAACAAAGATATTATTTATATAAATTTAAAATAAACAAATTTGTTAAATAAAACAATTTACACACAATATTGTAAAAGGCATAACTTTCACAAAATTAATCCGATTTTAATGAAACGAAAAGAAGTATTCTTGAAATTAAATCTATTTTCATAATAAAAGATAAAATTCAAAATTTCAAATATGTAATTAAATTTAAAAGTCAAAGTTTGACCATTTTGACCAAAATCCACTTTTAATAAATAAAATAAAGTTTTCAAATTAGAAAATTTAATTTAAAATAATTAGAATATAAAATTAAAATAATTACAAAATACAGGGTTGTTACACTCTCCCCCACTCAAATCTTTTCGTCCTCGAAAAGGAATGAGGTACGAAAAACACAGAAAAAAAAACAATGGAATAGGATTAAAACAAGATGACAAGAAGATTAAAATTATACTTGATAACTGTTGTTATAGGTAAGTTTAACAAGGTGGAGAATAGGAATAGCTAGAAGGGAAAATAGGACGAAAAACAAGGATGAGCCATTAATTAAAATTGTTGGTTAAAGAGGTAAACAATATTTAAAACACTTTAAAATCTTTTAGAAAGGAAAATAACTAATCAAAATATCCTTTATATAATACTTTGTCAAAATATTTCCTTTATATAATATTTTTTCAAAATACTTTTATAACTCGATGTCTTAACAAGTTTATCCTCGTTCCTGCACACTCTGGTAGTGCATTGATCAGGCGCAAAGCTAGAATTCTCCAGGTACTTAGTAGACCTGTTTCAACACCCAGTGAAAATACTGGAAAACTTTGTTTTTAAAAACAAATATGGAAAGTACAATCCAAACAAAACAACAAAAACCTTTGTCTAACCATGGTTCGCATATACACAATGATTACGCCTGGATCCCCCAGGAAACAATCCATATCCGTAAGCTTTCTCAGCCTTGCGAGTTACGCCATGATGACTAGTAGAATGCAGGATACACAATGGTTGCGCCTGGATCCCCAGGAAACAATCCATACCCCTGGGCCATCTCAGCCAGGCGGTTTCGCTACTAATGCGACCTACATAGATGCAGGATACACAATGGTTATGCCTGGATCCCCCAGGAAACAATCCGTACCCCTAAGCCATTCAGCCAGGAAGTTGCGCTATGTAGTCGCGCTCGTAAGACCATGGGTAACGCCATGGAATTCGATGGAAACTCGAGTATCATATCCGGAAAACCAAAATCAGAGAAAAATATCGATAGAATGAATCCACAATGTGGCCACAAAGCGGATATCAAGCAAAAGGCACTTTCCATATCTTTACTTCAAAAATATGTAACATATAGTACCTTTTTAAATCACTTTCAAATATTGTACTTATATAAAGTCCATTATATATATGATTTTAATTTCAAATCAAATACCTTTCCAAAATCAAAAGTATATCAAATCACACTTATATAGACTTCAATTATATAAGATTTCACTTTTCAAATTGAGTGCCTTTTCAAATCCATAGTTTTCGAATCAACACCATACTTATACAAACCAAATTTTTTATATAAGTTCGATAACTTCCAAATCAAGTATTTAGAAAAAATAAGGTTCTCAATTTCAATTTGTTTCAATATCAGTTCAGTTTCAAAATCATATATGATTTCGCCAAATCATTTCTTCCAAATTACATATCTTCAGTTTCAAAGTTTCCAAAATCATAAGTTTAGAAAATAATCCAAATTCCTAAATCAACTAAATTTTAGTCAACTAATTCATTTCCAAAATCAATGGTTTTCAAAATCATCTTATATTTACATAAGATCCAACTTATATCAAAATCAAAATTTTAAAAATAAATTTCGCTGTATGAAGAGCCATATGGGATTGAACATCTTTGCTTACCAAAAGTTTTTTTTTTAAATTTATAATAGTTTTGTATACAAAATAGTTTGTAAAATAGTTTTTGTAAATAAAATAGTTTGTAAAATAGTATTGTATATAAATAGTTTCGTAAAATGGTTTTGTATTAAAAATAGAATAAAATAGTTTGTTTAAGAAAAATAAAAGAAAATAGTTTTAAAAAAATGATTTAAAATTGATAGTAGTTTTTCATAAAAGAAAATTTCCAATTAAATTTACAAAGATATCCAACCCAACAACTTCCGATTTCAGCGTCAAGTATATCAATGATATTAGAATATAAGATGTACATACGTCATCATTTTGCAAAATCACATTCGATCGCTCGCTCGATCACACAAGTTCGCTTTCGAACTAGTATTATCCATTGGACTTCCCTAATGCAGACTTCGATATGGTTTCTCGACTAGAAGCCATTAGTCTCCTTGCATAGCCATATACTATGATAGAGAATTCTAGAATCAAGCCCAAAATTCATATCAAATATTCGCCATCAAGAATCAAATGAAAAATCCTAACACGAAATGGTGTAATTCACCTCGAACTTGTGTACTCGAACTTGGATCAAATTATTTATGCGAATAAAACAACATATGTACAACTTATGTATCTATTCCAACTTGTAAAATATATAGTTTCATAAAGATGTTACTAAGTTAAAACATTTAAACTAAATTTTATTCAAAATATTTTGAAGACCAAATTCTTTTCAAAACATTTCAAATCTAAATTTCATATTAGAAAAATTCAAAATAGCCTTATTCATTTACTTAACAAAACAGTTTCAACTTACTAAAATCATATTACTACATACTTTAAACATACATACCAAACTTATATACTTTATACTTATCAAAATTACTTAGCTTTGAAAAGTTAACCTTGATTTGGAAGTGCTCAAACCTTCAAAATAATCGAGGAAATCATATTCCAATCCAAGAGTTGTAAATCACCAACAAATCAGTAAATCAATTCCAAAAGATAGGGTTATATCAATCATATCTGAAACTCAAAGACTGAACACCGGCTCATTTCAAATTGTTCAAATATATATACATATATCTTTCAAATATCACATCACACTTCGGAATTTGAAATCAAAATATGTTTCACAAATCAATCGCATAGCAAAGCTACCGAAGTGGCCTCTCCCCCACTCTGAAACTCGAAAATCAATGTTGATGATGCATGTATTCATCATCGAAATTATTTTCCAGCGATATAAGTGGGTTCTGGACTTCTCTTTTCTCAAACTTCTTTTGAAATTTCTTCGAAATCATTTTAAACTCATTAAAATCATTTAAAACATTTCATATTTGGAAAATACTTTCAATCATATTATTTATTATTTCAAAATCTTAAAACCAGTTCCAAAATGCCAGAGTTCAATCACTCAAATTCAGATTCAAAACCTTCAATTATAAATTATTTTATATAAAACCATTTCTTATATAAATTTCAAAATTTCAAATCCTTTCGAACTTTAAATTCTCATTTTTAAAAGGGTATATAATCCTTATCGAAAACATTTCACCTTTATATAAAAATATGGTCGTCCTTATCAAAATAACAACTACGATGAATACACAATTTTCAAAAGACAATCAACCACAAACCTTCCAAGGGATGATTCAAGGATGGATTTCAAAACAAAACAGAGATTCAAATTTAGAGGAACTCTAATCAAATAGAATTCTGATTCAAAGATAAGCTCAAACGAAGATAAGATACTTAAATTACCAAATAGAAGATGGATAAGCCCATATAAATCGCGGGCGACCTTAACAGGGTCAACCGTGACTTCAGGAATATAATTGATGCGAAAATCTAAGGCAAATCGATCTACGATCACCAGAGATAGAATCTAAATATAGTAGAAGATAAATAGCATCATAAACCGAGGATACAGAAATCTCCGGTGAATCAATGCCAATTGTAAAGGAGTTTCACCCCTTTACAAACCATTCAAAGATTGGCGGGATCGCCACCTTATAAAGGTCATTCAAAGTGGGGTTATGCATTGATCCAAAATCAAAAGAATACAGATAGGAGACAGGGATGGATCTCAGGACAAGTGGGAGCATTCCAAAGTTCAAAGGAATCATAATCGATAAGAATCCAAACCAAGATTAGAGATATATAACCCATATTAATACAAAAGAATTCCCATTCAAAATTTGGAAAAGACTCAAATTCAAATCATACAAAACAGGAGCATAAATATCTTAAGTTTGACAATTTTAGCTAAGCA
Organism: Allium fistulosum; assembly: GCA_030737815.1. Lineage (NCBI taxonomy): Eukaryota > Viridiplantae > Streptophyta > Magnoliopsida > Asparagales > Amaryllidaceae > Allium > Allium fistulosum. Next base: position 711,297,328 of record CM060904.1, on the reverse strand, counting down.
AAAGATACAATAGAGTTTACATAAAGCAACCTAACAAACTAATAGATTCAAAATTTAAGAGGATCCTAATCAAAGAAATTACTAACAAGGTCGATACGAAAGGAATGAAGTTTTAGAAAAAAAAATTTCTTTCAAAGCAAGAAAAATTATATCCAAATAATCTTTGAAAATTCTTTAAAATCATTTGAAAAACATTTTATACTTCGAAAATACGTTCTCTCACAAAGAAATGATTCTGAGATTGATTTCACTTATTCTAGGGTATTTCTACCCTATCTCTAATGAGTTTTTGCTCCGTAGGCTAAGGTTTGCCTAAAACCAAAGCTCTGATACCAAATGTAACGACCCACTATTTTGGACCACTCAAATCGATAATAATCCACATATGTCAGACTTGAATAATTCAAAATAACAGATTGTAATAAAATTTGGAGCAAATAAAATCATTCACAGAATCACATACACAGAAATATCAGAATACTCGTAGCGGAAGTAAAATACCATAGTAGTTCATGAAGCTACTATATACATACACTCAAAACATATACAAAATATCATAGTTTAAAAATGGATACAATAAAAGTCTGGATACATAATTCACTAATACAGAAGTAATACCGAATAGGAAATAACTGGATCAGAAATAGACGAATAGATAGTCAGATAAGCTCCATCAAATCTCTAGCTCTAGAAGGTGAAAGCAAAGCTGTGACTCTCAGGCTGACCCGAGCGTAAAGTAAAACACAAACACTCGAGTCAGGACATACATATTTGTACAATGTAAACCAACTAGAGTGGACTGTAATAGCAATGTACAATAACTTAAAGGATGCTTGGGATCGCCCAACCTTTAAGGATCAGTCAAACCATCAATTAAGTAGTAATAAACAATATCCTAGAAATATCCATATTAAAGTAAACAATGCAAATAACAGTGTTGTTGTGACTAGGGTAGAGTAGAGCTGTAGTAACCGCTCACCTCTAGCCACACTCTTAAAATCAAAGGTGTGCATCAAACAATCACAAGGAAATCACATGACACACAAAGCAGTGTACCCGTGGTTATAAATTTCAAAATGATTTATAATTCCGAATTAAAATCATTCATTTAAACCATTAAAAAGTGAAGTCATTATTCCTTCAAATCAAATATTCAATTCCCAAAAATTTAGCCTTTTCTGAGTTCATTTATTTAGTTGAAACTTCAAAGCATTCAAATTTCAGCCTTTCACAGCATATAGAAAATGATGTGGTAAGTTATACTTGAAAACAATTCATTTCAGCAAAGACAACATTTAAACTGTTGTAATAGTTCAATTATATTCAAAAATCTCATTTCAGCCAACTGCAGCACTTAACAAGTGCTACAATAGCCCTTAGTTAATTTCAACCATCTAGTTCACTTCTGCAACTACAGCACTTACAAAGTGCTGTAATATCCTTTACTTCAGATTTTAAGTTAACTTCAGAAATGATAGCATTTCTGAAGTGCTGTTATTTGATTTCCAGATTTCAATGTAATTCCAGCAATAAATAAACTTTGATTCTAACCCTTTAAACATTATAAAAATCATATTTTTAACACTCAAAATTGTTCATTAAAATACCTTTTACTTATGATTTTTATAAAGTAAATTTCTTATAAATAAAATCAAATTTTCAATAATTCACTTAACAAATTCAAGTGTACAATTTTCTATTCTTCACATTTTAACAATTTCTTAACACTTAAATTTTTATTACCATTTTCCAAATATAACTTAATTTCCATTTTATTTAATTTACTTAAACTTCCATTTTAAAACCAAATTTCACAATTCCAAGTCAAGTTAAATTCCAAATTTCCATTTAATTATCCATTTATTTAACATTTTAAACTAATTACATAAATTCAAAATACACTGTAAATTGCTTAACTTTGTTTTACAAATAACTTAATATTTTCTTTTACTTTATTTTTATCCAATTCATTCATCAATTATATTAATTACCAAGTTAAGCTTATAATTCTATTTTACTTAAATTCCCATTATTAAGTTAAATCAAACTTTCACACTACAGCTCAAACCATCTATTAACTTATACCATTTAACCTTTTAGAAAATCACTGCTTAACCATTTTAAATCCAATATAAGTCAAATTTCATATATATATTTTTCATTTACAATACATGAAATTTATAAGAAATCATATTTTGAAATCAACCACGGGTCCGGATAATATTTCACACCTAAATCAAGGATACGGAAATTATCATTTATATCCGTAATCAATAAAATTTCCGGGTTTTGATTATTTCAAACCCGCAATCCCAAGACAAATACAAATAAATAAAAATCACCCAGGCCTATCATTTCAGCCCGTAATGATTTTTCCTATTCTAAAGTCCGTTCGGGTATGTATCATTTCAAGCTATAGTGATTCTATTCTACAGGGAACTTGCAGTGTGAGAAACAAAAATAAATAAATAGTATAATAAAATAAAATATAACAGATGATGTGACAAGTTAATAACCGGGTTAACATCATATAATTAATAATCACAGGCAGGTATAACATAACATAATAGTTCTACACATTCAATTATTGTCAGTTCACATTTGCATAAGTATAAATGTCAGGTGTGATTACTCACCTTTTACTCTGAAGTTTTGCAAAACAAACACACAAACAAAAATCTGGAAAGCACGACTAGATTTGGATGGAGAGAGAGCCAAGATGTAAATCTTGTATTCACAAAATAAACAAAGAAAAATATGAATATAAATACAATACCAAAGTTTAGATTGAAACAAATGGAAACTAGGCTAGACAGATACATCACCTAGCCTCTAAAATCACTTTTGCTTGATCTTGCCTCAACTTTGCTCGACCACAAAACTATATTGGCTCAACCATGACATGTATAAAGGTGGTAAAGGTCAGGTTTGGATCTGAAATACATGGCTTGGTCAAGAATACAAATGGTCTTGGAAGTTACTAGTGAAGGAAGATCAAAGGTTAAGGAAAAAAGAGGAGTTTTGGTGCAACTTTTAGGCTTGGCCATGCATGAATTGGCTCGGCCTTGGCATGTACAGACCTAGTGGTGGCTGGACTAAAGGCCCTAGGTGGTGAACTTGATGGTGGTGGTGGCTAAGGGGGTGGCCAAAGCAACATATGAAGGGTATGGTGAAAACTAGCTAGGCTATGCATGGTTTCAAGGGGTTTTTGCAACTTTTAGTGGTGTTTGCATCATGGAATGGTCATGGCCAATTTTGGTCAAAGGAGGAGGGTGCTAGGCCAATTATGGTGATGGGAAGGAGGTGATGTGGTGGTCGGTGAAGGTGGTGAGGGGTTTAGGCCGAGCAAAACACATGAAGATCAAGCAAAACAATGGAAAATTCAATAGAAAAGTGAAGAGAAAAGTAGAAAAAAAAGAGGAAGCCATTACCTTTTTCGCAGATCTGAAAATAGGCGTGAGAAGTGAGATAAGAAGAGATGTTTTCACGTGAATTTCATAAAGAAAAAGTCACGACTATCAAGGAGAAGTTATGGTAGAAAATCAAGGGATGGGAAGATAAAAAGGTAATAAATCAAAACGTAACATAAGCTTTTAATTAAAAATAGGTAACGTATCTAAATTTGATTTATTTCCCATCTATTTAATAAAATATATGCCAAAGAAATAATTCAATAAATACATACTGTTTATATAAACACTATATAAATAAATAAGAAAACGGTTATAGAAACGTATAAATTAATTGCTATTTACATCTTTGTATGTTACTTAATTTACAAAGTATATATCTAAATTAAGTGAAACAAAAACGGACAAATATTGTAAATATATACATAACATGAAATGTTACATATATATATACACAATTATAACATGATATATCAACCAAAAATATTACTTATATAAATTAAAATAAACATTTATAGGTATGCCTTTTAAAACAATAACGTATATATACATTTGAAATTTCTTTCCAAGAATAATTAAGGAATCTAAGCACTTATGTAACGACACGATATTTTCAACCATTCGCATCCATTATAAGTGTATAGGTAGACACTCATGCTGGAGTTGAATTTCTCAAAATACCGCGTTGTAAATAAAATTTGGCAAATCTCAGAATATACAGTAAATAAATATAATCACAGATCACAGACACAGAGTAAAATAATGCAGCGGAAGTAAAAGAAATAGTAGTTCATGAAGCTACTATATAAATATATCAGAGTTACATAAGATACAACAGAAGAAATAGAGTACAACAAAAGTCTCAATAAAATAACCAAGTACAAGCTGAGTAGAACAACGGAACTGAAATAGATAGGACATGACAAGCAGATAATCTCCAGCGATTCAAATCTCCAAGAGAGTGGAAATCCAAATCTGTGAATAACTCAGGCTGACCCGAGCGTAAAGCAAAACACAAAACACTCGAGTCAGGACAATATATACTTATATAATGTAAACCAACTCAAGTGAACTGTAATAAAGGTACAAGTAACTTAGAAGATGCTTGGGACCGCCCATCCTCTAAGGATCCGTTAAACTATCTACTATGTAGTAATATTCGATATTATAATAGTGTCTAAATAAGTAAAGTATAATCATATCGGAAAATAGCGTTAAGGGGATGGAGAACCTTAACGCGGTCGGATCTTAAAATCATAATCGTAATAAAGCTCGGTATGGTAGGTGACACGGCACAACTAGGCAATGCCAGGGTAGATATACCAATTACGCACACGGACTGATGGATACGCATAGCAGCCACTACCGTTCCACCTCGAACAACATTCCCAAATCGGAGGATGGCCATCTAGTCAAATCACAAGTAAGAGTATAATATCGAAGAAATGTGTCCGAGAAGAGGTGCTACCTCACTGGTCCGAGATCGCTCCTGTTTTAGCCACCTTATGCCAACTCACGGGAGTTGGGTCCACGTAACATACCTTAAGAACGTCGCCACCATCCTACTTCATTCTGGAATCTCCACCGCGTACACGGTTGCCAAAGTGGTTTTCGGTAAGACAGAGAGTATGTCCATATCCGATCCCGGTCTCTTTAACAACCCAACGTTATTATAACCCGTGGTTATAACTTTTAAAAACAATACTTTACTTCAAAATAAAATATCATTTCAAACCATATCTTTATCAAAATAAAGATTAAATCAATTCCAAACCATTTCCATATATTTAAATTTTCATATAATTTCAAAACTTCATTTCAAATCATTTTAATATAATAAAATATCATATCCTTACAAAACTTCATTTCAAATCATTTTAATAAAATAAAATATCCTATCAGTTCAAATCCAATATTCAACTTTAAATACCTTTTAAATTCAAAGATATCGTTCATTTACTATCATTTCAAATCACCTTTAAATAGTTTATATTCCAATCAAAATAATTCATTTAAACCTTTTAAAAGTGTAATTATTATATTTTCAAATCAAGTATTCAATTTCCAAAGTTTCAAACCATTCTGAGTTCGTTTACTAAGTCAAAAACCCTAATTATTAAAATTTCAGCATTTCACAGCATTTAAAAACAACTGCTATAAGTTATATTTGAAAACATTTTTAATTCAGCAAAGACAGCACTTAAAACTGCTGTTAAAACTCAGTTTTAGTTGAATTATAGTTCAAAACGGAAAAGACAGCAATTCAGAAGTGCTGCAGTAGTTCAGATTTCAAAACAAGGGTTAAATTTGGTTTCAGCAAAGACTGCAGACCATTATAGCATTTCCAGAGAATGCTATAATAGACCTGGGTTCAATATTAGCCTATAAGTTCAACTGCAGCAACTGCAGCATTTCAGAAATGCTGTAGTAGCCCTTTTATTCAAATTTTAGTGTAATTCAGAACCATAGCATTTCTGAATGCTATTAAAAGTGATTTCCAGCTTTTTAGTGTATTTCCAGCAATTAAATAACTTCATTTTAAACTCTTTAAACATTTTAAAAATCATAATTTAACATTTAAAATGTTTATTTACATATCATTTAACATGTATCTTTTTCACAATAAATTTCTTATAATTAAATCCAATTTTCAACAATTTACTTAATAAATTTAAGTGTAAAAGTTTCCAATTCTTCACATTTCAACAAATAACTTAACACTTCAAATTTAAATTACCATTTCACAAATTTAACTAAATTTCCAATTTTATTTAATTAACTAAAACCTTTAATTAAAACCAAATTTCACATTTCCAAGTCAAGTTATATTTTAAAAGATCACTTTTAAACATTCATTTATTTAACCACTTAAATTCATAGAAAAAATCAATAATACTTTAATAAATCACTTAAATTCACATTTAATCAAATTATCATATTTACCATTTCCAAATAAAATTTAATATCCATTTTATTTATATAACTTAAATATCATTTTTAACCAAATTCCAAATTTCCAACTTAAGTTATATTTCAAAAATCCAGTTAAACCATTCATTAATTACATTTTTAACACATAGAAAAATCATAATTTCTTTATTTTAAACATTTCAAAATCTATTTAAATCAAATTTCATAAATTTATATTTTTAAAATACTTAAAAATATTCAAAACACTTTATAAAATAACCACGGGCCTGTATATAATTTTCTAACCTAGGTCAAGTGATACGGATATGTATCATTTCAATCCGCAGTTAAAAAAGAAAAATCCGGGTTCTATCATTTCAAACCCGCAATCCCAAGTTAAAATAATTTAAATAAAAATCATTCAGGCCTATCATTTCAGCCCATAACGATTTTTCCCTATTCTAAAGTCCGTTCGGGTATGTATCATTTCAACCCATAGTGATTCTAATCTACAGGGAACTTGCAATGGTGATAACTGATATAAATAACAGAATAACATTAAATAACAGTAACATATGATATAACAGGTGTAATAACAGGTGTGAACATCATATGATAATAATATAGGCATATATAACATGATAATATATTTCTACAGATTCACAGGGTGTCAATTTACTAGTTATATAGGTACATATTGTCTGGTGAGAATAACTCACTTGTTAAAGCTGGAGATTAGCGACCAAAACCCACAGAATAGATTCCAGAAAGCACAACAAGCACGATATAGCATGACCTTTGATTTGAATGAAGAGAACCAAGATATGATCTTGCAATAACAATAAGCAAGACAATATAACATATGAATATTAACCAAAACAATATCGAACAAATTGAAATGCAAAGCAATAAAGACAAGACTTTGCCTTTACCATTCAAATGCTTGACCATAGGGGATCAAGTGCTCAGCCATGATGTGTTTTTAGGTCAGGTATGGTGTCATATAGGTCAGGTTACAAGTTGATGAAGGTGGTGGAAGAGTTACAATATGAAGCATACATGGGTTCAAGGCAAAATAGAGTGGTTTATGCAACATTTGGCTCGGTTATGCCAAGTTTTGGGCTCGGCCCTACATACTTCAGGTGTGGTCAGATCTGAAGTGATGTCTAGAGGTGGTGTAGGTGGGTGATGGTGGAGCTAGGGGTGTGGCCAAGTCAAGATATGAAGGAGATAGTGGAGTTTATGGCTAGGCTAGGCAATTTTTTTGTGGAGTTTTGCATTGATTTTGTGGTGATGGCTTCAATTGGATGGCACGGCTTGAGGTGGTGGTCAGAGGTGGAGGTGGTGATTGCTGTTGCTGGTGATGGTGGAGAGGATGGTGGAGATGAAGGTGGGTTATAGCTGAGAAAAGCATAAGAGGAGCAAAGACAAAATCAATAAAAGAAGAGGAAGAAAAGTAGAAAGGAGAGGCCATTAGAATTGCAATTTTTTTCTCAAATTTGATATAGCCGTGAGTTTTGGAGTGGAGAGATAGATTTTTCACGTGAATTGCTGGAGAGAATACATGGCTAGAGGTAAGAAGTGTACGACCAAAAGAAAGGAGAGGAAAAGCCAAAAGAAAATGAAGAGACCAGGAGATGAAAAGCCTTAAGTTTTGCAATTTTTAAAACCTTTGGCATTTCCTTTTCTTTTCTTTTCTTTTTAAATTTTAAATAAACAAAATAAACTCAGAAATGTTATTTACAACTGAACAAAGTAGTAGGAAATAAAATAAATATTTAAATTCAAAAGAAATGGAAAAAGAATTATAGAAATTGCTCAAAAATTGCAAACAGTGTTTAGAAATTACAGAAAAATAACCAATGGCTTTGAAAAATTATTTGATTGACTTTAAAAATATTATAAACCAAAATTTGAAATAAAAATGATTTTTAAAACATTTTCAAGTAAAATAAATAATTAATTTTAAATTAAATAGAATTTAAATAAAGAAAATGGCAATAAATACATAATCAGGCTTTATAAATTTGAATAAATTCAAGTGTACTTTGAAAAATTATATGATCATTTTTAAAAATATTAAAAGATAAAATATACTCAAAATAAAGTATTAACCCAATTAAAATAAAACATAACAAAGAAAAATAAAATTTATATCATTTGAAATAGACAAAATTTTTAAATAAACAAATTATACTCAAAGTTGAAATGTACATAACTTTTACAGTTTAACTCCATTTTCAGCGAAACGAAAAGCAGTGTTCAAATTATTACATCTATTTTCATAATAAAAGATAAAATTTATAATTTCAAATATTTAAAAATTTAAATTTAAAAGTCAAAGTTTGACTATTGACTAAAATTCACATTTTCTGGAAATATTAAATCTAGTCATATTTGGAATTCTAATCCACATCAAAATCAAAGTTTATATTTAAAATAACAAAATTTATTCTTTTTCATAAATAAAGCTTTTGAATCTGGAAAAATCAATTTAAAAATATTTGTAAAATACAGGGTTGTTACACTCTCCCCCACTCAAAACTTTTCGTCCCCGAAAAGGAACGTGGTACGGGAAAGCACAGAAAAAGATAGAATGAAATAGAATTAAGACAAGATGATAAGAAGATTGGAATTACACATGATAACTATTGTTATAGGTACGTTTGACAAGATGGAGGTGATCAAATCAAGAATATAAGCCCGAAAAAGATCCTCTAGAGTCTGAATCTCCCTTTTCACTTGACTGACGGTCTATGAATGGAAAAACAGTGTTCAGATCCAGATGAGTAACAAAGATTATCAAAGATTACAGAAAGATTTCTAAACGGACTGGTATAAACAATAGCCTTCCCATTTTGTAACAAGATAAGAGAAATAAGGACAACCAAAAGGTAGTTTGAAAAACAAAATAAGATAATAAATTTGAAACCATAATGTTTTGAAATCATAACAATTTAGAGATGTTTATCATTTGGAAATCATACTACTAAAATCATAACACTTTGGAAATGTTATTCTTTAAAAAAAACATAATACTTTGAAAATCATAACACCTTTTAAAATAATCTTTATTTAAACCATTTTAATTCAAGGTCAAATAATATTCATTTTAAAGTTGTAAAATTTCTAAGTTCATTCAATTATAAAAACTTCCAAAACATTGTATTTTCAAAATAGCAGCACTTATAAAATGCTAAGTAGATATATTAATATTTCAAATCAGTTTTATTCTAGAATATTCATTTGGATATCATTTAACTTATGACTTATTAAAAAAACTTTTATGAATGGAATATCCAAATTAAACTATACTTCCTTTATTAAGTCAAAATCTCACTATTTTACTTAGCTCTAAATTTAACACATACCCTAACACTTTATTTAAAATACCCATTTCATAAATAGATATTCCTTTAATAAGTTACACTTAAATTTCCATTTGAAAACCAAATTCTCAATTATCAAGTTTTAGTGATGTAAAAATACATTTTAACTATTTAAATCATAATTATTCATTTTTCAAGACATATCAATTTCATAAATAAAATATTTATCATAGCAAATATAACAATCAAATTTCTTTACACATTTATTCATTTAGACATCAATTAAACTATGAATTCAAGTTAAATAAACTTTATTACAAAATGTCTAATTCAAATGTATTTTATTTTATCTATTCAAAGATACATTTTTATTATACAACATATTCATTTCAGAAAATAACTTTTATTAAAATTCCTAGGTTAGACTTAAGGTTCCATATTAAATCAAGTTTGATTATTAAGTTATTTAAATAAAATCTCTTTAAATCCCTTTTCACTATTTACCTCTGTTAATCTTTTATAACTAAAATTTAAGTGTATAACATTTATTATAACCACTCAAATTTTATTTATAAAATCCTTTCTATATTGTAATTATCCAATTTCATATTCAACTTCTGTGTAATTTTGATAAGTTATATTGGAATGAAATTGTATGTTATACAAATAAAACTTTCCAATTCAATTATCTCAAGTTTGAATCATTTATCCAAATTTTTGATTTTCTTTTTATAATTGAAATTTTTCTTCAAGATGAAATATAAGAATTAAATTTCCGGTTTCCTTCAAACCAGTTAGAGATAAATAAATATATGTACATAATACGTCAAATCAATTTAAATCATATATCTATATATTTTATAAATCAAATCATCTTTTAGAAATTCAAATCAATTAAATTCCCCAAAATAAAGCTGTAGCAAGACTACAGAACAGTCTCTTCACTTCGAAACTCGAAAATGAACGTCGATGATGCTGCAGTCATCACCGAAATTATTTTCCAGCAACAAAGAGAAGAGCACTAAATTTTTAAACTTTAAAATCCTTTAGAGACAAATTTTTATTCAAAAATACTTTAAATAATATCCTTTTAAAAATTTTAAACACAAAGTTTGAAATCCATCGGAAATTAAATTCTTTAAATTTCTTATTTTAAATTCATTTCAGTTCCCAAATAAATTTATAAACAACTATTTATAAATTCATTTGTAGAACAATAAATGATAAATCAAGTATTATCATTTCAAATTATCAATTTAAATCAATTTATTAAGTTCCATAAAATTATATATCCAAATTTATTTCATAAACCAAATTTTAAAATAATATTGTGTCAGTTTGTTCTGTCAAAGTGTTTTAGAAATCCTATCGATAGCGTTGATAAGACGAATCGATCGAAAACCCAAATCAACATTAACAACTCAAAAAACACAATATAAAACAAAACATTAATTTACAAGTACAGTTCAAAATGTTTGGAAGATAGATTGGAACAAAAGACAAGATGATTAAACAGAGTAGAGAGATGGGTAAGCTTAGATAAATCGCGGACAACCTTAACCGGGTCAACCGTGACTTAAAGAATAAGATCGATGTGGATTTTTCTGGGATAAATCTACGTTCGATCTCAAGAGATAGAGTTTGGAATAATAAAAGATATTTGCATCTAAACCAAGGATAGATATAAATCTCTGGTGAATCAATACTAATTTGTAAAGGAGTTTCCCCCTTTACCAGAAAATTAGAATATTGGCGAGACAGCCAATTCACTATAAAGATCATTCGAGGTGGAGTTATGTGACACTCCAAAATCAAAAGAAGATGAATAGTGAGGGACAAGAATGAATTTTTGGAACCGCAGGGAACGTTCCAAAATTCAAAGGAAATTCGAATCAAGAGGAAAAGATTCAAACTCGAACGAAAGTGATTCTGTAAATAAATCTACTCCATATGCTGAGTTTTGCCTCAAAGCCAAAGCTCTGATACCAACTGTAACGACACGATATTTTCAACCATTCGCATCCATTATAAGTGTATAGGTAGACACTCATGCTGGAGTTGAATTTCTCAAAATACCGCGTTGTAAATAAAATTTGGCAAATCTCAGAATATACAGTAAATAAATATAATCACAGATCACAGACACAGAGTAAAATAATGCAGCGGAAGTAAAAGAAATAGTAGTTCATGAAGCTACTATATAAATATATCAGAGTTACATAAGATACAACAGAAGAAATAGAGTACAACAAAAGTCTCAATAAAATAACCAAGTACAAGCTGAGTAGAACAACGGAACTGAAATAGATAGGACATGACAAGCAGATAATCTCCAGCGATTCAAATCTCCAAGAGAGTGGAAATCCAAATCTGTGAATAACTCAGGCTGACCCGAGCGTAAAGCAAAACACAAAACACTCGAGTCAGGACAATATATACTTATATAATGTAAACCAACTCAAGTGAACTGTAATAAAGGTACAAGTAACTTAGAAGATGCTTGGGACCGCCCATCCTCTAAGGATCCATTAAACTATCTACTATGTAGTAATATTCGATATTATAATAGTGTCTAAATAAGTAAAGTATAATCATATCGGAAAATAGCGTTAAGGGGATGGAGAACCTTAACGCGGTCGGATCTTAAAATCATAATCGTAATAAAGCTCGGTATGGTAGGTGACACGGCACAACTAGGCAATGCCAGGGTAGATATACCAATTACGCACACGGACTGATGGATACGCATAGCAGCCACTACCGTTCCACCTCGAACAACATTCCCAAATCGGAGGATGGCCATCTAGTCAAATCACAAGTAAGAGTATAATATCGAAGAAATGTGTCCGAGAAGAGGTGCTACCTCACTGGTCCGAGATCGCTCCTGTTTTAGCCACCTTATGCCAACTCACGGGAGTTGGGTCCACGTAACATACCTTAAGAACGTCGCCACCATCCTACTTCATTCTGGAATCTCCACCGCGTACACGGTTGCCAAAGTGGTTTTCGGTAAGACAGAGAGTATGTCCATATCCGATCCCGGTCTCTTTAACAACCCAACGTTATTATAACCCGTGGTTATAACTTTTAAAAACAATACTTTACTTCAAAATAAAATATCATTTCAAACCATATCTTTATCAAAATAAAGATTAAATCAATTCCAAACCATTTCCATATATTTAAATTTTCATATAATTTCAAAACTTCATTTCAAATCATTTTAATATAATAAAATATCATATCCTTACAAAACTTCATTTCAAATCATTTTAATAAAATAAAATATCCTATCAGTTCAAATCCAATATTCAACTTTAAATACCTTTTAAATTCAAAGATATCGTTCATTTACTATCATTTCAAATCACCTTTAAATAGTTTATATTCCAATCAAAATAATTCATTTAAACCTTTTAAAAGTGTAATTATTATATTTTCAAATCAAGTATTCAATTTCCAAAGTTTCAAACCATTCTGAGTTCGTTTACTAAGTCAAAAACCCTAATTATTAAAATTTCAGCATTTCACAGCATTTAAAAACAACTGCTATAAGTTATATTTGAAAACATTTTTAATTCAGCAAAGACAGCACTTAAAACTGCTGTTAAAACTCAGTTTTAGTTGAATTATAGTTCAAAACGGAAAAGACAGCAATTCAGAAGTGCTGCAGTAGTTCAGATTTCAAAACAAGGGTTAAATTTGGTTTCAGCAAAGACTGCAGACCATTATAGCATTTCCAGAGAATGCTATAATAGACCTGGGTTCAATATTAGCCTATAAGTTCAACTGCAGCAACTGCAGCATTTCAGAAATGCTGTAGTAGCCCTTTTATTCAAATTTTAGTGTAATTCAGAACCATAGCATTTCTGAATGCTATTAAAAGTGATTTCCAGCTTTTTAGTGTATTTCCAGCAATTAAATAACTTCATTTTAAACTCTTTAAACATTTTAAAAATCATAATTTAACATTTAAAATGTTTATTTACATATCATTTAACATGTATCTTTTTCACAATAAATTTCTTATAATTAAATCCAATTTTCAACAATTTACTTAATAAATTTAAGTGTAAAAGTTTTCAATTCTTCACATTTCAACAAATAACTTAACACTTCAAATTTAAATTACCATTTCACAAATTTAACTAAATTTCCAATTTTATTTAATTAACTAAAACCTTTAATTAAAACCAAATTTCACATTTCCAAGTCAAGTTATATTTTAAAAGATCACTTTTAAACATTCATTTATTTAACCACTTAAATTCATAGAAAAAATCAATAATACTTTAATAAATCACTTAAATTCACATTTAATCAAATTATCATATTTACCATTTCCAAATAAAATTTAATATCCATTTTATTTATATAACTTAAATATCATTTTTAACCAAATTCCAAATTTCCAACTTAAGTTATATTTCAAAAATCCAGTTAAACCATTCATTAATTACATTTTTAACACATAGAAAAATCATAATTTCTTTATTTTAAACATTTCAAAATCTATTTAAATCAAATTTCATAAATTTATATTTTTAAAATACTTAAAAATATTCAAAACACTTTATAAAATAACCACGGGCCTGTATATAATTTTCTAACCTAGGTCAAGTGATACGGATATGTATCATTTCAATCCGCAGTTAAAAAAGAAAAATCCGGGTTCTATCATTTCAAACCCGCAATCCCAAGTTAAAATAATTTAAATAAAAATCATTCAGGCCTATCATTTCAGCCCATAACGATTTTTCCCTATTCTAAAGTCCGTTCGGGTATGTATCATTTCAACCCATAGTGATTCTAATCTACAGGGAACTTGCAATGGTGATAACTGATATAAATAACAGAATAACATTAAATAACAGTAACATATGATATAACAGGTGTAATAACAGGTGTGAACATCATATGATAATAATATAGGCATATATAACATGATAATATATTTCTACAGATTCACAGGGTGTCAATTTACTAGTTATATAGGTACATATTGTCTGGTGAGAATAACTCACTTGTTAAAGCTGGAGATTAGCGACCAAAACCCACAGAATAGATTCCAGAAAGCACAACAAGCACGATATAGCATGACCTTTGATTTGAATGAAGAGAACCAAGATATGATCTTGCAATAACAATAAGCAAGACAATATAACATATGAATATTAACCAAAACAATATCGAACAAATTGAAATGCAAAGCAATAAAGACAAGACTTTGCCTTTACCATTCAAATGCTTGACCATAGGGGATCAAGTGCTCAGCCATGATGTGTTTTTAGGTCAGGTATGGTGTCATATAGGTCAGGTTACAAGTTGATGAAGGTGGTGGAAGAGTTACAATATGAAGCATACATGGGTTCAAGGCAAAATAGAGTGGTTTATGCAACATTTGGCTCGGTTATGCCAAGTTTTGGGCTCGGCCCTACATACTTCAGGTGTGGTCAGATCTGAAGTGATGTCTAGAGGTGGTGTAGGTGGGTGATGGTGGAGCTAGGGGTGTGGCCAAGTCAAGATATGAAGGAGATAGTGGAGTTTATGGCTAGGCTAGGCAATTTTTTTGTGGAGTTTTGCATTGATTTTGTGGTGATGGCTTCAATTGGATGGCACGGCTTGAGGTGGTGGTCAGAGGTGGAGGTGGTGATTGCTGTTGCTGGTGATGGTGGAGAGGATGGTGGAGATGAAGGTGGGTTATAGCTGAGAAAAGCATAAGAGGAGCAAAGACAAAATCAATAAAAGAAGAGGAAGAAAAGTAGAAAGGAGAGGCCATTAGAATTGCAATTTTTTTCTCAAATTTGATATAGCCGTGAGTTTTGGAGTGGAGAGATAGATTTTTCACGTGAATTGCTGGAGAGAATACACGGCTAGAGGTAAGAAGTGTACGACCAAAAGAAAGGAGAGGAAAAGCCAAAAGAAAATGAAGAGACCAGGAGATGAAAAGCCTTAAGTTTTGCAATTTTTAAAACCTTTGGCATTTCCTTTTCTTTTCTTTTCTTTTTAAATTTTAAATAAACAAAATAAACTCAGAAATGTTATTTACAACTGAACAAAGTAGTAGGAAATAAAATAAATATTTAAATTCAAAAGAAATGGAAAAAGAATTATAGAAATTGCTCAAAAATTGCAAACAGTGTTTAGAAATTACAGAAAAATAACCAATGGCTTTGAAAAATTATTTGATTGACTTTAAAAATATTATAAACCAAAATTTGAAATAAAAATGATTTTTAAAACATTTTCAAGTAAAATAAATAATTAATTTTAAATTAAATAGAATTTAAATA
This sequence comes from Allium fistulosum, assembly GCA_030737815.1. Taxonomy (NCBI): domain Eukaryota; kingdom Viridiplantae; phylum Streptophyta; class Magnoliopsida; order Asparagales; family Amaryllidaceae; genus Allium; species Allium fistulosum. The sequence goes on along the minus strand of CM060904.1, from coordinate 711,281,386 downwards.
AAGAAAATGGCAATAAATACATAATCAGGCTTTATAAATTTGAATAAATTCAAGTGTACTTTAGAAAAATTATATGATCATTTTTAAAAATATTAAAAGATAAAATATACTCAAAATAAAGTATTAACCCAATTAAAATAAAACATAACAAAGAAAAATAAAATTTATATCATTTGAAATAGACAAAATTTTTAAATAAACAAATTATACTCAAAGTTGAAATGTACATAACTTTTACAGTTTAACTCCATTTTCAGCGAAACGAAAAGCAGTGTTCAAATTATTACATCTATTTTCATAATAAAAGATAAAATTTATAATTTCAAATATTTAAAAATTTAAATTTAAAAGTCAAAGTTTGACTATTGACTAAAATTCACATTTTCTGGAAATATTAAATCTAGTCATATTTGGAATTCTAATCCACATCAAAATCAAAGTTTATATTTAAAATAACAAAATTTATTCTTTTTCATAAATAAAGCTTTTGAATCTGGAAAAATCAATTTAAAAATATTTGTAAAATACAGGGTTGTTACAACTTAACCATTTAATTAATAAATGAATGTATAAATAAGAAAAATAAGGTAGATATAGATATTATGAAGAATAAATAAATATTTTTAGGAAAAGTAGGAAATAAATAAAGAAAATACTTTATTTAATGGAAACTAGAATTAGAGATTGAAAACAATATACAATCAACATTTGAACATTATAACTACACTTTAAAAATGTTTTAAAAATAAAATATATGCAAAAAATATCATGTTACACAAATTAGAACATGATTTTACAAAGAAAGATATTATTTATATAAATTTAAAATAAACAAATTTGTTAAATAAAACAATTTACACACAATATTGTAAAAAGCATAACTTTCACAAAATTAATCCGATTTGAACGAAACGAAAAGTAGTATTCTTGAAATTAAATCTATTTTCATAATAAAAGATAAAAATTCAAAATTTCAAATATTTAAATTTTAAATTTAAAAGTCAAAGTTTGACTATTTTGACCAAAATCCACTTTTAATAAATAAAATAAAGTTTTCAAATCTGGAAATTCAATTTAAAATAATTAAAATATACAATTAAAATAATCACAAAATACAGGGTTGTTACAGGTATATTGATAAGGTCTAGGCCATACTTTGCTAGCTTATTGAACTCATTGACACTATGCTCTACCTGCTCCAAATGAATGAACTTCTCTAGCTCCACTCCTTATTCGGCCTCCGATATAAACTTAACTACAAAGCACCTCTTAAAATCAATCCAAGTAATTTCTGCCTTATTACCTCAGTGATGATGATATCCCGTCAGTTCAAGGTTTCCTCTTGTAAATGCCATAAAGCTAATCGTCTCTAATTGCATCCTACATACCCATCATATAAAATATCCAATCATACTTCCCCAGTCATGCCCGCATCTCAACAAATGATTCAGTCCAAAGGTAATTCTTTCCACCTAGACTCTAGAAATCCCAACATATTTTGGGAAAGTCCAAATAAGGCGGAGCATTTGGGGATGCGCCTTGTACATATGATGCGAGTCCTTCATTTGGGTTAAGTTCAGCCTGTCCTCTTGCTTGAAGGTGCCAGTGGAACCATATTAGAACGTTCATGCCTGAAACTTCAACTGTCTTACCATATCCACTTCCAACTTGATTGCCTATTCTTCTCTTATCTATAAACATGAACTTTTAGTACCTTCCTCAGATAATAGAAAGCATTACTGAAATTCATAGGTGTGTTTTTGTTATACTTATGTATATGCAATAATAACTTTTAAAATATACTAGTATGCTCCCTCAATATGCGCTAACCCCTAACAAACCCTGAACCTAGGGTCTAATAAAAGGTATATATATTGCAGATACACCAATACAAAGCTCAAAAGTGGTGTTTGAATATGTGTTGTGCCAAAAAGCATGAATCATTAGGTTTTTGCTAGTTTACAAGGTATAGAGATAAATATAACTTTAAAATTTTCTACCCTTTTAGATCTCACAGCAGAAGGAGTAAAATTAAATATTAAAAATATACCAAAATAATACGGTCTAAAAATAGTCATGGTCCATACAAGAAATGTCTAAAAAGAGTCCCTAAATAGATATACAACATAAATATAACTATTAAATACAATAAGGTACATAGGAAATGACTATAAATAAATATATCTCTAAAGCCAATAGTCACCTTCTCGATGCACCTTATCCTTATTATTTCATCTACTACTCTATCCTCGTGTAATGTATATAAAGGCAGAAAAATATAGGGGATAAGACAAGGTCTGGTGAGTGAGTTTTCTCACTAGTGGTATGATGCCAGTATGTAATTAAATTATCACTTATAATCCATATAGCGTAAGAATGCTTACTTGTATGCGTGCATTGGGTGTAAAGGACTAGTCAATTTATGTACTATGGGGCAATTAACCTTAATACACATGGTCATACATTTAACAACCTTATCAATGGTAAACCACTTAAATTACACCACACCAAGTATACATCATAATGCCTAAGCATGTACATAGAGAACACAGTCTCGATAGTAACTTGCCATCGAGGCATTGAGTAACATCCTCATTAGTACCTATATTTTATGCTCCATATCATTCAACCTACAACAAAAGGGTCGATCAACAATTCGACTCCCCTATAGGTGCAACTGCATAATCGCACGCTTATACTACATTGTAGACATCTCTGCTTTTCTCCTCCATAGTCAACAAGTATGTGACAGGAGCTGATTACAGTAATAATAAGAGTATCTAGATGTGATATAATCAGTCGCTGCATTGAATGTCACATTATACATCGTCATGAAGTGTGAACCTAGGTACTTCACCAAATGTTAAACAAGTCCAATGTGTTACACAACTCCATGCAGTTAAATGAACTTCCAAAAATCAAGGAAGTGGGAACAAGTTTCCTTGAGCTATCCAACTTGGCATGTACCAGGTCTAGGTTCAACCTAGGCTGTCTATAACAAGTTAAACATCTAAGCCCAACAATCAGTCATCCGACTTCTTTTTAGACATCCGAACTTTTGGGTATAAATATTCAATTCCATATGCTAATAGATCTACATGAAATCTGACATTTGAATTCATTTTAAGACACATGACTATATCTTTCAAAAGTTTGAACCTGGTCATATTTCAACGTGATTCTTTCATATTTATTCTATTTACTTTCAAACGTACGATCCCTTAGTTCAAAGATTTTAGACGTTTGGTATATGGCTTCAGATGTCTGAAACGACTATATTTTATTCTATTTTCTTTCTGATGTTATTTATTTTTTCATCTTTCCAGGCTTAAATTCAACTTTAAATTCGTACAATTCATCTTTTAGATAAGTGTATATACACACACACAATTTCAATCTTATTTGTCCCTAAACTTTTTACATAGTTTATACCATTAATTGTATATAATCATTCGAAGTTTCATCCTTGCATATTCAATTTATTTAAAGTTGATTGAATGGGTGTAGATGATTTCTAAGGAATGTATACATAGATTCACTTTTTTTCTGCTTAAATTAATTCAAATTTATCACATAAAATCAGGCCTATAAATTTTTAGATGTGAATACTTATCCAATTTAGCCTCCTTCAAGTATTAACAATCAAATCATTGCCTAGAGTTTTCCGATTGTTTTAATTCATACAGGTCTTCAATATAAAATTATCGATTCAAATTAAGTAGCAATATTTTTAAATCTGATAGATATATAAATGAAATTTAAGTTATTATATACATCATACTCATGCCATAGATAAGCGCAATCATAATTATATGCTAATCTTAAAGAAACCTCCTTCTTTGATCTATTTGGCGTTTCTTCCCCTCTATTTAAGTTTGCAATTGTTTTGGTTTGAATTCTCTCTTCTTTTCAATTTGATCCTATCATCTTATTTTATAGGAATTTGATTAACTATTTGTTTTGAAGATAGTTTTTTAGCATTTGAGGAAGAAGACGAAAAATGGAGACCAGTAGAAGCGACGACTATATAATAAAAAGAAGTGGAGGATGAGGTGAATTGGGGTTAGAAACATCACTTATATAGGCACAAAACCCAAAATCCCCTCAGCCCCTACCGGGCCTTGACTCGTTATGCTCTGTAATGCATGCTACAATAAACAATATGTACCTCTTTCATGCTGTGTCCGCTTTTGACATCTTATATATGAATTTGGGATAGAAAATTTTACTTAATACAATGGAAAAGTCAAATTTATAAAATTCCTTTATTTGTAAAAGTTCAGCTTTTTGGCTTTTTATAAAATTACCAAAATGCCCATTTTAATTATTTATTGATTCTTATTGAAAAATGCAAATTATCACATAAAGTAATGACCATGGGATTCAAACCCTTGCCTCCTTGGAAAGCAACACCATGCACTAACAACTGTGCTAAAATATCTTTGTGTTAACTTCCAAAATGAATGTTATAGACTACTGCACTTAAGAGCCTGACATCCTCGTTTACTCATCATTACACACCACCTAGGCATTGTGTTTGTAATCCACATCAATACTACACCGACTAACATCTGGTGCATTACAATAATAGATTACTACTAGGTAAAAAGTGATGACCATGGGATTCCAACCCCTGCTGCCCTGGGAAGTAACACTATGACTAACCACCGTATTAAAAGATATTTGTGTTAACTTTCCAAAAAGGTTGTTGCAAATTGGATCATTCAATATGATAAAGAGTTTGTGATTTGTTGTAAGAGGTCAGTGATTCATAATGTATGAGTGAGTATGGATTTGAGAAGACTGTTTCTGATGTTTCCATGACTTTCCTTCTGATCTCTGAGATGAGGAGGTTTTATGTTGGTGGAGAGATAGATCAATTGAGGAAAGCTACAACGATCATATTTCAAATTTTAAGGAGAAAGAATATTTCAATTTAGAAAGAGGCAACAGCCATATTTTGTAAAAGAGGAATATTCTATTTGGAAAGAGGTAATGGCCATAGTTTGAAAAAGAATAAATTTTTTTTTGAAAGACGTAACAGTCATATTTTGTTTGAAAAAGAAAGTAGAGGAAGCATTTTGAATGTTAAGAAATTCGAGTGGTTTTAACAAAGTTTATATCTAAGTTATATGCATATATATATATATATGTATATGTATATGTATATGTATGTATGTATGTATGTATGTATCTATGTAAGTATGTATGTATTACTGAACAACTCTTCAAATCCTTATTTCATTTTCTTTATACGTGATTTTCTCTAAATGATTTGATTTATTGAGAAATATAAAAAAAATGTGCTTATCAAGAATGAACTCCTAACCTCTTCGTTAGAAGTTTGATAATAACCACTTGAGCTAGACATGTTTTTATGTTAATTGTCATTACTTTTCTTTGTTTTACTAATATAGCTTGTCCTCTGTTTGATTGCTTCTTCGCTTTGTGTCTTCAATTGACTTTATAAGGGAGATACCACCTCTTTGTAGTTTGTGTATATGCTCTATTTGCTGTTTAACTTGAGTTTCTTTGTCTCTTTTGCAACTGTATTTTAGTAGTGTTATCTTTTACCTAGAGACTTATATGTACTTGATAGAAAATATCAATAGCATTGTTATATGGTTGTCATCATCAAAACTCACTAGAAGAGTTCCTAACAACCATCTCCATTTTTATGACGACAACCATATAACATAAGTGACATAAACATATAAAAATTTATATTTCTATAAGTTATATATATATATATATATATAAAAGTTCGCCTCTAAGATTTAACAAAGTTTATCTCTAAGATTTGGTAAAGTTTATCTTTAAGCTACATACATACATACATAAATACATACATACATACATGACTCAATAAGTTGTCAAATCTTTACTTCATTGTCTTCATATGTGATTTTCTCAAAATGATTTGTTTTGTTGAGAAGTATCAAGAAATACGCTTACTAGGAATCCAACTCCTAAAATCTTTGTTGGAAGTTTGGCGCACAACTACCGGAGCTGCACATGTTTTTATGGTGGTTGTTATCACTTTTCTTTGCTTCGCCAACATAACTTGTCCTTTATTTCATTGCTTCTTCACTTCATGTCTTTGATTGACTTTATAAGCACAGTATCACTTCATTTGTAATGACCTGTATTTTTAACTATTTTAAATTATTAATTTAATATAATTTTTTTAAATAAAAATGGTTAAAAATGAAATTTAATGATTATTGATGTAATTTATTGGTTATGAACTTAAATAAAATTTTAAATAACAAAAATTCAATAAGAGAAAAGATTATAACTTATATTAGAAAGTAAATTAAATAATATTAAATTATAAGTAATTGATAACAGAAATTGGAATGATCAATGTTAAGTAAATAAAGAGTCGAATGAATGTTCACTTAAAAGTAAAAGCATAAATGTATTTATATGAAATTCTATGTAGTGAATATGTCTATAATCTATAGCTAGAATTGAATAATGAATGTTGAATTATTTATATGAAATAAATAATTATTTTGATAACTAAAATTCATTTGAAATTTGATATGGGAATTTACTGAAATTCTAATATTGGAATCATCGTAATTGAATTATCCCAAGGGCTTCGATTTATGAAGTGTAAGCTTTGTATTTAGTGTAAGAACTTTTGTTAAACGAACTTTTTATTTAAAGTAAATTTTTTTATGAACTCAAATGTAAGAACATTGGTTGTATAAATTTAGAACAAATATTTTAATTTACAAAATGGTTTAAGATAAAATTTGAATTTGGAATATTTAATTGATTTTAAATATTGAAAGGTTAATTATATAAGTTAAATAACTTATATTTCGAATATAGTGATTTATTTGACAGTTTAATTATTATATTTAATATTTAAAATTATTTAAATAATTGAATCCTGAATTTAATATGAACGAAATGATTTTAATAGTTGATTTAAATTTATTTAAACAAGAATGAAAATTGTTAACTTTTAAATTTGAATTTAAAAGTGATTAACTGATTTGAAAATAAATAGCTTGTTTAATTAACATGTAAAAATAGTCTTTTTGAGCACTGTCTCGAATTTCGACAAAACCAGATCCATCGGATCCATAATACTAAACTATTATAGGATTTCAAGTTTCGTAGCGATTGGACTTATCGTTTAGTCGTGTGAGCTTGAAATGTGTAGAAATCAGTTAAAGGAATTTAATTAAAATAATTTGATTTTGAAATGCTATATTATAAATATGATGGAATAGGCTCTCGATACATATTCCATTGTGTTCGGAATAGGGGTATAACATATAGAACGCCAGGCGGCACGCGTCGTTTGGAGTTCGAAAATTTCGCGGATGAATAGTGCCACGAGATTTTCTATATATGGCTGTTATTATTCCATTTTTTTTGTTCAAACCCTAGTAATCTTCCGGTCGCCTCTTCTTTCATTTCAATGGCCAAAATCGCGTCGTCTTCTCTTCCCTTTTTCTCTCAATCTACTTACAATCTCAACTTGACTCCAAGAGCAAAGTTGTAGAACCTGACGAGCTCTACATATCCAACGGTTGGATCAAGTTGGAAGCTGGTATTTTCGCTAGAATTTAGGAAAATAGGTGGCGCGGGTTTTCTCGACTCGTGTTCAGAAGATGGTGGTGGAAGCGATGGGATCGCAAGCATGGGTAGAGCTCTCAACGGCGGCTCTGGTGGTGAAGCCCGATCGTCGATCGGATGTAGGAGGTGATGGGCGGCTGTTGATGAAGGGTCGCGTGAATGGGTTCTTGACCTGGGTACGCGCATGATTTAGGAGCTGGAAGATAGGTTTGGTTTAATTATTATTAAATTTTGTTAATTTTTTATACCGTTATATTAATTAAAGAATAATCTTTTCACATAAGGTCCGATTCGAGCGAAACAAGTCGCGTTAGGATCGTATCGACGAGGACTATAACATGGAGTTGAATGAAGTTTATTTGACAATGAAAAATTTTCGGTTCAAATAAAGGTGAGTGTTTTAAACGCTCACGAAATACTAAATATTCTTACTATTAGCTAAATTGTAATCATGAAGTGATTTATATTTATTGATGGTTGTTTGGTAAATTAACTGAGATTTAGAATCGATATATGAATTGAACTGTTAGGAATTGAATTAATATTTAAATCAAAACTGAAATTAAATTGCTAGTTAAAGGCCCCTTATTGGTAACTAATTAACTATTGTGATTTATTGACTGAAATTGATTGGTTGAATTTGAATTGATTGACAGTTAAAACCGACATTTAAAATTTGATTGATAAATTTGATATTAAAATTGATAGTGTAAATTGACATTTAAAATTGATAGGAATTTGACAGTTAAATGGATACTTGGAATTGATGGTAAATGTGACATTTAAATTTGATAGGAAAATTTTGACATTTTACACACTTATTAAATCGACATCAAAATTTGATATTTAAATCGATATTGGATTGCATATCACCTTTAGTTAAACACCCCACCACTAATAATTATTGATTGTTATGTGATATGGTTGAATTGGTTGATTTGGATGTTAACTTATATTATGATCCATGATATTGTTGATTTGTTGTATGTTGCTAGTGGTTTTGATATTTCTGTGTTATCATGTTGTGATTATTACTATTGATATGATTGATCACCTATTCATTTATATTTGATATGGACGTTGGATATCCTATTTGATATGTGAATTTGATGCATAGTTGACTGTTTTGGGAGAAATGTGATTTTGTGATTCTATCGTCGTTCAGCGAAAATTGAGTTTTATTTATTGAATTTCAAAAGGCAATAAAATATAACCTTTAGAAATTTATATATTATAAAGAATTTAATTTTGTAAATAAAATTAGATTTAGTTTCTAAAATTAACTTGAATCTCGTTTATAAATTTTAAATTCTAATTTTTATAATATTATATATTTTTCCTAGAAGAGCAACAAAAGGGTTTGCAATTTTTCCTATAACTTCAATAAATAATAAGAAGGCCAATGATTGGAATCCAACCATTAAATGATTTTGATACGTTTGAACTGGATTGTTTTAAAATTCGAGCTTTAGAAATGTTGGAATTCAAATTTGTTAAAAAAATAGGTGTACAGAATTCAATTTTAAATTTCGAAGTTATAATCAATATATGTTTTGAATTATGGAAATTGGATTATTTTAAAGATTTGAATCTAAAAATTCGAACATTGAAGTTAAATTGATTTAAGTGATTTAAATCGGTGTATTGAGATTAGACTCGAACTTATATAAACTGAAATGGATTTGAAATGAGATTTGAATTGAAACTCGATCCATTAAATTAAATCGTTTGAATCGAAATTGAAATTTATTTAAATTGAGATCGAAATTGAATGAAATTGAATTTGAAAGGAATTGAATTGAAACATTGGAAATTCAATTCGTTTGTTTGGAATTTGGATCCGAGTCTAGATTGGTTGGAAATGGAAAGAAATAGTTCATTTCAAAACTATATTTTAATTTCTTAATTTTGGTTTGACTTACATAAGGATTTTTTATCCAGGCTCGATGTTTTATTTTTCATTACGCTTGGGTCAGACTGAGTTTTTCAGTTATCGAAGATTGTTATTCTGAAGGACGAAGACAAAGATTTGGTATATTATATCTACTAGTATTTATACCGCTACACTATTTCATTTTGTCTGTTAAAATTATATAACTCTGATAATATTGTATAACTCTAATAATATTGTATAACTCTGATTTATGTTGTAAATTGAATTGAGTGTATATTGTTAAACAACATCATGAATTTTTTATGTGATTATTGTATTTTATCGATCCGCTGTGAGATTCTGTTGTTGTTTTCTTTGTTTCTTTTATTCTTTAAAATAAAGCCATTGATAACCTATCTTTTAAATGGTTTGAGTTAGACATGTGTGGTTTATTGTCGACTTCAACTGCCCAAAAAGGTGGGTCGTCACAGTTGGTATCAGAGCTTAGGTTTAACATATACCTAAACCTGTAGGATAAGCTCATTTAGTGTATATACATATGACAGAGCGTATTTGTTAGTGATATAAAATATTTTGAAAGTAATAAATGAAATGATTTTAACTTGGATTATATATTGAATATAAAAGAATGAATTCTATAAACTGTTAAATCATTCGTGAATGTTTAATGATGATTGGATGTTATCTCTTTGTTGATTTATTGTTTGGATAATATGGATGTGCATATTATCACTTATTGATTGATGAGTCATGCTTGGCCAGTTTATGAGCATCGACTATTGGCTGTTGATTTGAGAATTTGACTATGGTTGGAAATTTTGTTTTTTGAAATACATTTAACCAGTTTGAGAAACTGCATGTTTTAACATGGATTTTGAAGTGAATATATATCTGAATTTCCCTTGTATCATTTTTAAAGAATAATGGATACCATTTGAAAGTGATATATGACATATGGTTTATCTAGATATGGTTAATAAATAAACAAAAAGTTATTCAAACTGGAAATTTGGAAGTTTGAATTCTGGGAGTTTTTGAAATTGGTTTTTAAGATTCTGGAAATATATAATAGCATAATTTGAAAGTATTTTTCCGAATAGAAATGTTTGTAAATGATTTCAAAGTGGGGAAGGCCACTTTAGTAGCTTTGCTACTCGGTTGTTTAATGAAACTGATTTGATTTAAATCCCTGAAGTATGATTAGATATTCAAAAGAGATAGGTATATATTTATTTCAAACGATTTGAAATAAAACTCGGTATTCAGTTCTTGAGTTTTCTATTGAAATTTTTTATAAACACATGTATCTTATGCATTAGGATTGATTGATTGATTGTGCATCTTGTTGAGATGATTGATTGCTAATTTCCAATTTTGAATTGGAATTTGATTTTTCCAACTATTCTGAATAGTCGAACACTTCTAAATTGAGAATTAATTTTCAAAGCTAAGTATTTTGGAAAGTTATAAAGTTTAGTTTTGAAAATTTTAAAATAAAGACTAATAGAAATTGAACAAGTTTTAAAATGTTAAATATTTTGATAAGTAAATTATATAAGTTTATTTTGAATTATACAAGTATGAAATTTGGTTTTGAGATGTTTTTAAATGAAAAGAGTTTTAAGAAATGTTTTGAACATAGTGAATATTTATAAAAACTTATTTTTGGCAAATTGATTTTTTTAAGCACTTCTGATTTTGTATGAATATGAAAATAGTTTTGAAAGGTTTATAATGGAATTTGTATTGAGAGACATTTTGAACCTAGTAAATGTTTTATAATAAGAGATTTTGAAAAGTATTTGATTTGGAAAGAAATTGGATTTTATCTAAAATTGATATAAATATAAAACTAAAGTTGTGAAAAACTATTGATTTGAAATTTGCAAATTTTTTGAGTTAGAACGATATTCGATTTGAAAGGGAAAATGGTTGTTGAGATCGTATATGGATTTTAACTTGAAATGATATTTGAAAATGGATTTATTTCGAAGACCTTTGACTCTATAAAAATATATGATTTGAATGTTTTCGACTCTTATATGAAAATGGTTTGTATAAGTATGAAATTATTTCAAAAACTATTGATTCTAAAAGATACTCGATTTGAAAAGCGATAATCTTATATATAACGGAATTTATATAAGAATGATATGATATATTTGAGACTATTGATTTTGGAAAGTACTTGATTTGGAAATGAAATCTTATATATGATGGAATTTATGTAAGTGTGATATTTGAAGTTATGATTCGAAAAGGGTACTATATATAGTATGATATATTTCGAATTAAAAGGTATGGAAAAGTACCCTCCGTGAAGAAGTATAGTATGATACGGGAATCCAGGAATGGATTCGACCGAAAAAAAACCCTAGTATACTTGGGTGAATTCAAAAATGAATTCGAACCGATATGGTTGTCCGGACTTAAACTCATGAGTTCCTTGAAATTTTTTTTAGGGTAGATGGTTCTTTAGTTTTCCCAATTGAGGCATTTTTAATCCTGGGATCTGTTGTTTATGGATCTTCCAGGAAGGAAGTGCATCCATTGTGTAAATCATTAAATCAACAACGTACTACTGCAGCAGGGGTCAATGGCTCCTTATTTACGAAATAGCTACGATATTTTTCTGGAATTCGAAAAGTAGAAGGATTTTCTAGAAGGTTTTGTGTCCATTGTGTAAACAATGGATCAGCAGCGGGCCACTGCTATCGTAACATCATCATTTGACATTGGATTTTTGAGCGGTACTTTCCATATCTGTTTTAAAGGTTTTCCTAGTATTTTCACTAGTTGTTGAAATGGGTCTACTAAGTACTTAGAGATTTCTAGTCTTACGTCTGATCAACATATTACTAGATTCTGTAAGAACAAGGATAAGCTTGTTGAAACATCAAGTTATCAAAAGTATTTTCGATATAAAATTATTTCGATATAAAAGTATTTTGTTATAAAAGGATTTTTTTAACAAAGAAAAATTTCAAACATTTAAGAATCTAATATAAAAAGCCATTTAAATTATTTATTGGTGTAATTAAGAAACCAATGGAATAAATACGTAAGTTGTATAGACCATTATATTTGCATTTATAGTTTTGATTTAGATTTGGATACACGATCTTAAGGTAATCCACACCTATCCGATTTAGGACTGTTTGTTCGATTCTCGATGGCGAACACTGATACGGATTTTTGATATGAATCTGAAGTTCTCTATCATAGTTTATTGCTATGTAAGGAGGATGGAAGTTCTAATTAAGAAGTCGGATTAGAGTCCGCGGTAAAGTAGTCGGGTTACCAATACTAATTTAGAAAAAATAAAATTGCGTATTCGAGTAAGAGACCGAAATTGTTATACATACAAATGGCATATATATATCGTATGGATTTTAATAAAATGATTGTATGCTATGATTGCTAGCTATGATTGTTTCTTGCTTAGGATTGCTATGCTGTTTGGTTGCATGTAGTTTAATATCATCCTTATCAGTTGCATTTCATTCATGTGTTGCACATAGTTATTATAACAATTTCTAGTTGCATTTAGCTTTTACATCATTATAATTTCATATAGAATTGCATCATCCTTGTAGTTGCATCATATTACCATGTTATATATTTGATTGCTTTCTTTTAATGACGCTATGTTGTTTTGGTTGCATGTAGTTTTATGTTTCATTATAAATGTGAATTGGTTGCTTATGTGTATTCACTAGTGAAATAAATTTAAATTGAATAAAATTGGATGTGAATGAAATAGATATGAATTAATTGGATGGATATTATTTGTTGGATGATTTCTTTTGTTGCAAATCATTGTTATAACCGTTTTGCTTTCCTATGATTGTTATGTTGTATATTGATGCTTATGGTTTGGATTTAGAATTCATGTTATATATTTCTATTAAACTCATGCATGCTTTATATATCTTTTTTATAAGCAACTAATATTCATATTTAGTTGAGATAGGTACATTTGAAGCCTATTCGGACGTATATGCATTTTGGCTCGCTTTTGCTCGCTTTTATATAAGCGAACTCGCTCATATTAATAATAATAAGGTACATATCTCGGATTACATACCGTACTTTAATATTTTCCCTACGAGATGCCTCATCATTGAGGTGAGATGTATATTTGTTATATATATGTGTATTGTAAATTTTTACGATCGAGCCGCGCAAAGGAGAAGCTGCCAAAATTTTCCATAAATTCGGTTGTTTGAAAAAAATTTAGATTTTAAAATGTTATAACTTGTTTTACAATAAGCTAAGATCAAAGTGACATCGTAGAAGGCTAGTAAGGGTTTTGTAAATAAAATTTTAATATTTTATAAGTTGATTATTTTGAGTAAAATATATCGTATGTTAGCTTCCTTACTTAATCCATTTTCGAGGACGAAAAGTTTGAGTGGGAGAGATTGTAATGACCCGTATTTTGAACTATTTTAAATTATTAAATTTAATATAATTTTTTTGACTAAAAATGGTTAAAAATAAAATTTAATGATTATTAATGTAATTTATTGGTTATGAACTAAGATAAAATTTTAAATAACAATAATTCAATAATAGAAAAGATGATAACTTATATTAGAAAGTATATTAAATAATATTAAATTGTAAGTAAATGCGGGGAAATCCGCCAGTAGATGCGGGGATGGTGTATTAGTTGTTAGCCAATCTTTTGCAAGCTGGAGTTACTGGTAATGTTGGAGGAGCTAATCCTGTGGTTCCAGTTGGGAGTAACTAAGCTTAGCTAAGCAGAGACTACACCAGTCTGGGTGGAAAGCCGTTTGTTGGAACGGAGGATGCTGTTAAGGTTGAAAATTGGCTATCGCACTATGAAAGGATCTTTACTGATTTAGGATTGGATGATGGGCAAAAGAGGAGGCTAGCCTCTAAGCAGTTGCAAGGGGCAGCGCTTCATAGGTGGAATAGTATGACTGCCGGGGTTCTGGAGGAAGAGCTGACATGGGATGATTTCAGAAGGAGGTTTGAACAGAGGTTTCTATCTGAGGTGGCTAAGTCGGCGTTGATGAGAAAGTTCATGGACATAGTTTAAGGAGAGATGTCAGTAATCGAGTATGCTGCTAAGTTTGATGAGTTGTCTCGATATGGATATGCTATAGTTGAGACTGACGTCAGAAGGAATGAGAGGTTCATTCGAGGACTGAGACCTAAGCTTTCTAGAACGACCATGACCAATATCTGAGAACCTTGTAATGTGGTGGTGGAGATGGCCATTCACCATGAAGAGATGCTTGTTGTTTCTGCTAAGGAGAAGCCAATAGAATCCCAAGGTCCTCAGAGAAAGAAGAGGAAATTCTTTAAGAAGAAGGGAGCCTAGAAAGGGGATGCTGCCAAGAAGGCAAAGGCTGATTTGGTATGCTACAAATGTGACAAGAAGGGTCATTATGCAAATGAGTGCCGGTCAGGCAAGGGGAAGAAGGCTGTAGATAAAAAGAATGTGAAGTGCTTTAACTGTGACAAAGTTGGGCATTACAAGAACCGGTGTCCAAAGCCAGCAAGGGTGGATAAAGGAATGGTCTTTGTTGTTGGATCATCAACTAAGCCTACTGCAGCTGATAATGGAAAGACTATGATGGAAGGTACGCTTTTGATTTAGAGTATACCTGTTAGGATACTATTTGATACCGGTGCATTACATTCATTTATATCACAGTGTTTGGTTGATAGGTTATGTTTAGAACCCACATACCTAGTTACTTCTTTAAGGGTTGCGAATCCAATAGGAGGGTACGCAACTTTGGGGATGAGATGTGACCAGTTAGAACGTGACTTGTTAAGTCATATGTTTGCATGCAGTCTATATGTTTTTTATTTCGTAGATATCGAAATCATTTTGGGTATGGATTGTTTAAGAAGGTATGAGACCAGGATATTTTGCCAAGATAGGGAGATATCTTTGAGACACCCTAATAGTCATAATTGAGTGATATTCTCAGCAAAGAATACTGATCAGAGTGTTAGTGCTATGCTTAATGCTATGGAGGTAGGAAATGAGTTAAGTTAGGTTCGGGTAGCAAGAGAATTTACGGATATTTTTGAGCCAGTCGTTGGACTACCCTCGAAAAGAGCCATTGAGTTTATAATAGATCTTGTGCCAAGAGTTGAACCTGTAAGTAGACCACCTAGCAGGATGACACCAACTTAGAAGAAGGAATTGAAGGTGCAGCTAGTGGATCTAGAAGGAAGGAACTTTTTTTGGCCAAGTAGTTCTCCATAGAGAGCGGCCGTAGTATTCGTAAAGAAACCAGATGGGTCGTAGGATGTGTATCGACTATCGTAAGTTCAATGAAAGGACAATAAAGAATAAGTAACCTTTGCCAAGAATTGATGATTTGTTTGATCAGTTGAGTGGAGCTAGAGTGTTTCCTAGTTGGATTTGGCGACTGGGTTCCATTAGTTGAGAGTGGCTGAGGACAACATTCCTTTGACAAAAATTTTCAGACTAGATATGGTTCGTACGAGTGGTTAGTAATGTCATTCGAATTAACGAATGCACCTGCTTTCTTTGTGGATTTGAAGACCCGAGTCTTCCGAGAGCATTTGGATAGATTCGTGTTAGTGTTTATAGATGACATTTTGGTATACTCTAAGGATGAGAGGGAGCATGAAGATCATCTTAGAGTGGTGCTTGAGATGCTAAGGCAGAATCAACTAAAGGCAAAATTTACCATGTGTCATTTTTGGAAGAAAGAGGTTAAGTTTCTTGGTCACGTGGTTTCAGAGAAAGGATTGTCAGTCGATCCAGATAATCTTGAAGCCGTTAATAATTGGAAGAGACCAGAGACAATGACCGATATTAGAAGTTTTCTTGGAATTGCTGGCTACTACCAGAGATTCATCAAAGATTTATCGCGGATAGCAGTGCTTTGATTAGCCTTACAAGGAAGGAATGAAGTTTGTTTGGTCTGACAAATGTGAGGAAGCATTTCTTTAGTTAAAGCATTTGATGACCAATGCACCAGTGTTAGTAATTCCAGATGGAAACCAAGGGTTGGTAGTATACACTGATGCATGTGGGACTGGATTGGGAGCAGTATTGATGTAGAAGGGTAACGTTATTGCGTGCGCATCTAGACAGCTTAAACCACATGAAGTAAGAAATCCTACTCATGACTTAGAGTTGGTTGCAAAGATTTTTGCCTTGAATATTTGGAGGCATTATCTCTTGGGAGAGAGATTTGAGTTGTATATCGATCATAAGTCTTTAAGATATTTATTCTCTTAGAAGAAGTTGAATATGAGGCAGTAGAGGTGGCTGGAGTTTTTGGCTGCTTATGTTTTGGTATAGAGTATACACCAGGGAAAGGTAATAAAGCAGCGGATGCTCTTAGCAGAAGATGTCAAAATGTGGTGTTGGCTATGTTGGCAGAATGGAAGGGTCTAGAAGCTTGGACTAGTTGTGGTGTGCAGTTAAGAACGGCTATAGTTCTAGTCGGAGTAATGCCATGTTGTCATGTTTAGAAGTTCGACCAGTGTTGATCGAAAGTATCACTTTTAAGCAGAAAGAGGATCCATTATTAGTTGAGAAGATCAAAAGGCTTGAGGTTGGAACTGAGATCGATGATTTGAAAGATTTTTGTCTTGACTAGAGAGGATGGTGGAGAAAGAAGGGGCAACTATGTGTTCCAAATGTTGAGAACTTAAGGAAAGAAGTTCTTGGAGAATGTCATCGATCCAAGTTTACGATTCATCCTGGAGGGACCAAGATGTATCAGGATATGAAGAGGAGCTTCTATTGGGAAGGCATGAAGAGGGATGTTGGCTTGTGGGTTAGGCAGTGTGTGAACTGTCAGCAAGTGAAAATCAAACATCAAAAGCCAAGTGGGTTACTTCAGCCTCTAGAGATTCCAGTTTGGAAATGGGATTCGATATCCATGGATTTCATAGATGAGTTGCCAAGGTCAAGCAGAGGAAATGAGAGTCTATGGGTCATTGTGGACAGGTTGACCAAGAGTGCCCATTTCATTCGAGTAAAGTCGACCAGGACGACACCTGTTTGGGTGAAGGTTTTCATGAAGAACATAGTTAGGCTTCACGGAGTTCCTAGTAGCATAGTCAGCGACAAAGACGCTTTATTTACTAGCGAATTCTGGAAGAGTTTATAGGATGTGTTAAGCACTAAGCTCAAGATGAGTACTGCGTATCACGTATAGACGGATGTGTAGACAGAGAGAGTCAATAAGGTACTCGAGGATTTGTTGAGAGCTTGTGTGTTGGATTTTGGTGGATCTTGGGAGGATCACCTACATTTGGTTGAGTTTTCCTATAATAATAGTTATCAAACTAGTATAAGAAATTTGAATCTTTGTATGGAAGGCCATGCAAATCACCAGTATATTGGTTGGAGATTGGAGACGCATTGGTTGGTTAGGGAGGCATCAGAGAAGATTGAGTTGATCCGATAACAAATGAAGGAAGCTCAATCCAGACAGAAGAGTTATGCAGATAAGAGGCGTAAAGACCTAGAGTTCTCAAAGGGAGACACGGTTTTCATTAAGGTATCACCGTAAAGGGTATGGTACAGTTTAGGAAGTTAGGGAAACTGGCTCCAAGATATGTTGGTCCATTCTAGATTATAGAGATGATTGGAAAGCTCGCATACAAAGTAGAGTTGCCGAGCAATATGGCAGGTGTCCATAATGTATTTCATGTGTCTCATCTTCGCAAGTATGTGCTTGATTCAAAGGCTACTGTTCCTCCGACATGGTTGGAAGATCTAGCAGTAGAGCCTAATTTGACTTTAGTTAGAAAACTAGTTCGGGTTGTAGCGAGAGATGAGAAAAAGTTGAGGAACAAGACAGTCAAGTTGGTGAAAGTTCAGTGGAGCGACAACGAGAAGGACTGTACTTGGGAGACATAAAACAGGATTCGAGATACTTATCCTGATCTGCTTTGAGGGTATGTCTATATTAGATTTATATGGATAATTCCTAGTTAGGTAGACTAGTATGGTTGTTAGGAGTAGTTACAAATGATTGTTATGTTTAGTATTTAGTCCTTACTGAATTTCGATGACGAATTTTTTTAAGGAGGGGAGTCTGTAACACCCCTAATTTTTTGTAACATTATTCAGGAGATTTAATTAGATAAATTAAATAGAATAATATAAATATTAAGTTATAAGGGGGTTGAGATTTGAATAAATTTAGTTAAGGCCGTGCCTAATAAAATAATTAATGGGCTTAAGAATGGGTTTTTGGGTTAATTAAATTACATATGGGTATATTAGGAATTTGACTCCCATAACCCTTATATATTTTCGTTCCTACATTTTACTTCCCAATCACATCATTATGAAAATGCAGACCAAAAGCTTAAGAAGGGCCGGCCATTAAGAGAAAAGGAATTCAATTAAAAGCTAGAGAATCAAGCTTAAGGGAAATCAATCTCAATCCATTCTCCTTATCTAAATCAAGGTGAATAATAATTCCATCTATATTTTGTTTTGAATCATATGTTTTTGAATTTAAGGCTAAATTTGTTTTTATGATGAATTGGTTGATGATATGCTTGAATATTAATTTTTTGAATTTAAACAAGATTGTTTAAATGGGATTAAACACGGTTTTAGGCTAAAATCGATTTAAATTGATGTTTAAATGCCGTGGGAAAATTTTATGTAATGTAAAACATGATTTTGGAGTTGGGTTTTAATGTTGATAATTTTCCAAGCTATGAAAGGTTATTATGAATTTTCAAAGGAAAATGTGGCTATTTGGGTTTATAAATTTATTTTGGAAAATATATTAAGAATTTGGATTTAGAATTTTGATATGTTAGATAACATGATTAAAGTGAATTTTTTAAATTTTTGGGGATTTTTCCAAAGTAATTTACTATGCAAATTAAATTATTTTAAAAGAGGGACTTCTTTGCAATATTGATGGAAGGGCTTATTTGATTAACTTAACCATGGTTTAGATCTGAAATTAGTGACAGTTATCATAGTAAAGAATTTGAAAAAGTTAAGGCAACCAATCTGGTGTTGACATGTGGTAGGTTAGTTAGAAAAATGTTTGGTTTAAGTAGTATCAAACCAGGTTTACTCAGAAAAGTTGGTTCCGCCTTCTTTAGAGATACCTTTCGACATAGAGCTTTCGCCTTCATCCTAGTTGAAACCTATTAAGCCAAAACCAATACACAAGGTATCACAAAGATGGTACGTAGTGGATTGGAGAAAGACGAAAGGTTAGGTGTCAAAAGCATGGCTTCCGAAGGAGTCGAAACCTTGGTTTGTTTTAAAAAGAGAAGCGCCTGCCTTTGTTTTATTTAAGCCTTCGTAGGAGTCAAAGCATATGTTTTTGAAAGAAGTTTTAAAAGGTTTTGAAAGGGTTTTCATAACATAAGTTTGCTTTTGAATGGGTTCCTTTAATTATGAAAGATTGCTTTTGAAAGAAAGGGTTCTGACCCAGTCAAAACCCTGCTGCCATTCTTTAGCCTTTTGATGGTGTTGAAGTCATCAATGCTTTCGAAAGGTAGTGTTTGTTTTTAAAATATGTTTTAAGCTTCTTCCTAAAGGCTTTCGAAAGGGTCCAAGGGTTTCGAAGGCAAAGACTTCGAAAGGGGTTTCGACGCTGTCCTTCAATGTTTGTTTAAATGGTTTAAAGCTTTCGAAAGAGATTGCCGATGCCATCAGATTTTCCCTAATATTTTTATATGATAAAGGATGGTTTCGAAAGAGATGCTTTCTCCTATATTCACTTTGACCTATATAATGTTTTAAGTATAAACCAGTGGTTTCGAAGGGGGGACTTTCAATGATTTCAGAAGAATTACTTCCAATGGTTTTTACCAACTGTAACGACCCGCCTTTCTCTCCACAGAAAGACGCATCATTATTAAGAAAGAAAGGGATAGAAAAGATAGAAAAGATAGAAAAGAAAGAACTAAACAGTAACAGAATCTCATAGTGGAACGAATAAAATATATTATATCACATCATATATTACATAGTATCATATATATCAGAGATACACAACTTATACATCATAGATTTAAACAGTTATAAACACCTGTCTATCATACAACTCAAGGTACAACTCAAAGACACTAACACAGCAGAACCACATATATCTATATAAGCTGAAGCCTCTTGCTCCAAATCTCCTCCATAGATTCGTCAAAGCTAACCTGAATCCCATGGCTACTCGTAAAAATTTGAGTACCCAAGAGTTTAAATTTGATTATCCGAAAACCACATCGATCCAAGTTAAACGATAGGTCGTGAAGATCGAGATGGTGGTTTAAAGTGCAAGGGTTATTGTCGTTAACTCTGAGGGTGATTCCAAAATGAGCGTAAGGAGATAATGCCTTCGGATTCATTCGAACCTGGAAAGAACTTGTATGGATTGAATGCTTTCAAAATATCGTCAGGTGGACGATGGGCATTCTAAGATATATGTGTTCTATAAAGGTAATCGTAGCCTCAAGCCTCATCAACCGGGAATGGCTAAAACAGGGGAGGTGCAGCAAAGCTAAGTGAGTCGCGCTCAAGTAGGACGAGATTTACCCCTGTCTAGAGGTCCCTTTTTATTCAGCTGTGTGGGCGGGTGGTCTGCAGCCAACTGCGGGGTTGTCTTGTTCGAGACTATCCAGTAAGGGATGGTTCCAGCCTTGTGTTGCAGGGGATTTAGGGTGGATCCTCGGTACGGTGATCTAGGCCACGTACTGTGACGGGCGGTATCCCAGTAGCCCTGCCATTGTATGGAAATCCAATCTCCAATAAGTGATCGCGGACTTGATTGTATAACCCATAGTTGGGAAAGGGGTACTTCAATGGTTTTGAAGCTATGCTTTTAAGGTTAGATATTAATACTTTAATACAATCGAAAGGTTTTGAAAGGAAGGTTTAAAAGTATGAGAAAGGCAGGACCCTAATGGTTTGAAGATGAATTTTAATGCTTTCGAAGGAGGTCATCTTATGAAGTCGAAAGCAAGGTTTCGAAAGGTTTATAACCCAAACTCATTTTTAAAGGAAAAACCCATGGCTAAATTAAAGGAGTTTTTGTAATGGTTTTGAGAAGAAGCTTTCCTTGATAAAATAATAGGTTAAAGGGATTAACCATGTTTTATATTAAACCCACAGGAGCGGTATTGTTATGCTATTATGTATGCTTCTTCAAATATAAATATATTCACATTATAATGGACCCATAACTGTATTTTGGGATAAAGGGTAGAAGAACCAGCTAGGTTAACCCAGTTGTGAATATAAATTGATTAAACTCCTGGATGAGTAGAATTGCATCCAAGAGGTCAGGAAGACCATAATATAGGATGCTAAAATATTAAAGAAATATGTTGGCAGGGGGCAATAGGTTCTCAGTAAGCCCATGAAAACTGTGTATAGGAAAAGATATTGGCAGGGGCCAATAGGTTCTCAATAAGCCAATGAAAACTTTGTATACAAAAAGATATTGGTAGGGGCTAATAGGTTCATAGTTGACCCATAAAAACTATGTATAAAGAAAGATGTCAGAAAGAAAAGTTCATAGTAAGCCCATGAAAACTATGATTTGATACTGGCAGTGGCTAGTTAGTTTGTAGTTAGCACGTAAAAACTATATTCGGATTAAGATATTGACAAATGTCAATAGGTTCCTAGTCGGCCCATGAAAACTAGGGTAAGAAGAAAGGATATTGGGGTCATCAATAGGTTCCTAGTTAACCCATGAAAACTAGGATAAGAGTAAAGATATTGGAGTTACCAATAGGTTCATAGCGATCCCATGAAAACTATCTAATTGGATAGGGAGTTCATAAATGTTTTACCGGTTATTAGACAGCCTATGAAAACTAATAGGTTAATAGTAATCCTAGAAACTATAATTGAGACAAATAGTCAGAATGAATGTTGATGGGTAATCCAAAATTGATTCTTTTTTTTTGCATATCATCGTATTATACCGTTTTGAATTTTTTTTACCATTATGGATGCAGAAGCATAGTATATGGTTTTATAAAAGTTACAGATACTACTAAGGGGAAAAGCCGTTCCGCTAAGCGGCATGGGCTCACTAGATATCTAAATTATTTGAAGTGGTAAATTATTATTCATACCAGGCTTTATATCTGACTCGAAGTTTATGTTTTTCCCTTAAACTCTCGGGTACTCAGTTAATTTTGAATAGTTTGAGAGTTGAGGTTTTCAGGTACCTCATTAGACGACTAAAGCTTCCAATGATATGCAGGAGGCATGATAACTATATAGAGTTTTCTTTTATTTGATTCCGCCGTGTTGTTTGTAATGGCAAAGTTGTTAAATTGCCTATATATACTCTGATCATCCAAGGAGGCATCTTTATATGTCGCTCTTGGCGTATGTTGTAATAAATATATTATCTCCAAACGTGGTTTACTATTGCGGGATTATGTAATGAATTGGAAATATTTTGAAATGAAATATGAGTTTGCTTGATGTTTTAAATTTTTTCATATTCATGTGTTTATGTGGATTAATGAATCTAACGCCGCCGTATTTGGTCGCTCAGGATTAATAACTATGGATGACTACAGCATCCGTAGCCGTTAGTTTTAGGCCTCCAAGTAAGGGGATGTCACATTTAGGTAAATAAAGAGTCGAATGAATGATCACTTAAAAGTAAAAGCATAAATGTATTTATATGAAATTCTATGTAGTGAATGTGTTTATAACCTATATCTGGAATAGAATAATGAATGTTGAATTATTTAGATGAAATAAATAATTATTTTGATAACTAAAATTCATTTGAAATTTGATATTAGAATTTACTGAAATTCTATTATTAGAATTCATCGTAATTGAATTATCCCAAGGGCTTTGATTTATGAAGTGTAATCTTTGTGTTTAGTGTAAGAACTTTTGTTGTTCTATATTTGAATGAACATTTTGGTTTAAAGTAAATTTGTTTGTGAATTTAAATGTAAGGACATTGGTTGTATAAATTTTGAACAAATCTTTTAATTTATAAAACGGTTTAAGATAAAATTTGAATTTGTAATATTTAATTGATTTCAAATATTGAAAGGTTAATTATATAAGTTAAGTAACTTATATTTCAAATATAGTGATTTATTTGAAAATTTAATTGTTATATTTAATATTTGAAATTATTTAAATAATTTAATCGTCAATTTAATATGAATGAAAATGATTTTAATAGTTTATTTAAATTTTATTTAAACAAAAATGAAAATTGTTAACTTTTAAATTTGAGTTTAAAAGTGATTAAATTGATTATAAAAAATAGCTTGTTTAATTAACGTGTAAAAATAATCTTTTGAGCACTGTCTTGGATTTCGACGAAACTAGTTCCATCGGATCCGTAATAATAAATTATTATAGGATTTCAAGTTTCGTAGCGATCAGACTTATCGTTTGGTCGTTCGAGCTTGAAATACGTAGAAATCAATTAAAGGAATTTAATTAAAATAATTTGATTTTGAAAAGCTATCTTTTGAATATGATGGAATTGAATCTCGATATATATTCCATTGTGTTCGGAATAGGGGTATAACATATAAAACGCCAGGCGGCATTCGTTGTTTGGAGTTCGGAAATTTCGGGATGAATAGTACCACGAGATTTTCTATATAAGGTCATTATTATTTAATTTTTTCGTTCAAACCCTAGTAATCTTCTGGCCGCCTCTTCTTTCATTTCAATGGCCAGAATCGCATCATCTTCTCTTCCCTTTTTCTCTTAATATACTTACAATCTCAACTTGACTCCAAAGGCAAAGTTATAGAGCTCGACGAGCTCTACATATCCAACGGTTGGATTGAGTTGGAAGCTATTTTTGCCAGAATCGAGGCAAACAAGTTGTACGGCTTTTCTCGAATCACGTGTAGACGATGGTGACGGAAGCGATGGGACCACAGGCATGGGTAGAGCTCTCGAAGGCGGCTCTGGTGGTGAAGCCCGATCGTGGATCGAAGGTAGGAGGTGATGGGTGGCTGTTGATGAAGGGTCGCGTGAATGGGTTCTTGACCTGGGTACGCGCGTGATTTACGAGCTGGAAGATTAGGTTTGGTTTGATTTCTGCTCTGATTCCTTTTCTTTCAATTGCTAGAACTCGATTGATCTTGTTTTTATCAGTCGATGATGATGTTTGAGGTTGTTTATAGAGTCGTCTGATTTTGATTCCTTGATCCCCTCGATGTTGATTCTTTTGATTTGAAGCAGTCGAACCTTTCGATTTTATATCTGATACTTCCATAATTCCAATACTTCCCTATTGACATTTTCTTTGCTTATGCATTCGACATTGCCATCCTCTTTTTGTTGTTACCTTTTATCCATTTACTCCTTATGATTGCGAGGACGC
Organism: Allium fistulosum; assembly: GCA_030737815.1. NCBI lineage: Eukaryota > Viridiplantae > Streptophyta > Magnoliopsida > Asparagales > Amaryllidaceae > Allium > Allium fistulosum. The sequence goes on along the minus strand of CM060904.1, from coordinate 711,256,549 downwards.
AATTTCTTTAAGGAGGGGAGTCTGTAACAACCCGACATTTCGTACCCATTTAATTATCGTCTCTTGACGATCTAATCTGGTTGCTAATAGCTATTGGAATTTTGATCGAATTGAAATTCTCTTCTTATCCGGTTTGAATTCTTTTATAATTGAATTAAAAATTTTGTTAAAAGGGTTGTGGGCTTTACAAATCATCTTGATCCATTCTTTCTTGGTGCCGTATTCATCAAAGACAACCCGATCCCCCTTCCTCATTCTTCATTCATTCGAAACCCTAAATCAAACATTCAAACGAAAGAGAAATAAAAATGGCGACGATTTCCTCTTCGTTTTCTCGATCAGATTAGGGCTTGGCCTCGTTCGTTCTTTCGATGCTTGCTAGGGCTTTCGTTCCACTTGCGCTCTGATCTGTGGGCTTTGTATGTCGAAGCACGTGATTGTTTCGATCGATTGTTGGATGTTTCTGATGTTGCCTGGTTCGATCGATTTTGAGATGAATTCTTTGTTGGCTACTTCGACGAGTTCGATGCTTGCTTCTGGAGTCAATCTCCATAAATTTTCGTTCGTCTTCGCTTCGGTGAAAGGTGAGTAATTCCCCTTACTCACATCTACTTCGAACCGTTCTAACTTGTCTGTTATTTTGTTTTGTGGCCTTTGATTTTTGACTGGGTTTTATGATGAGTTTTGTTTCTGGTCTTTCACTGTAAATTATGGCCTTGTTGTAGTGGTTTACGTACCTCTGTATAATGGTTTCGAATTGAAGTCATGTTTGGAGTTGAAGCTTGAATACTTCATTTCTGGCCTCAGGTTGCTTTGCGAACGAAAATTGGGTTTCTTTTGTTTCGAATCTCTGAAAATTTGTTTTCGTGTGGTTCCTTATTGACTTTACTGTGAATTCATGTATATGTATGTGTATTACCTCTGACAGACTTTGGCCTTGACTACTGTCTCATTGCGATATTGTGGTTCACTACTGTCTCATTTTTGGTTGGTCTGACCTGTCTGTGATTTACCACTATCTTCACTTGAGTTGCATTTAGCTATTCACTTGTTTGAGTCTTTGAATCTTCTTCATTGTATATGTTGTACATACGAACTGCAGTGCATATGCATTCCAGTATAGTTGCAATGTGATGTTGTCTGGGCTTCTTTGTGTGTCACTGCATATATACACTTTTGATTGCACTGTCCACATGAGTTTGCTTTGATTTCATTCTTGAGCTTTTGCATTCTTGTACATTTGGTTATATTCCTGGTAGTCTGATACTTGTTTCATTTTGTTGTACACTACTCTTTTGATATTGCAGTCTTCACTCTGGCCATACTGCATCCTTTCAATTGAGTCTTGTTTATTTGGTCTGCATCATTGCTTGTATCTGTTAGATTACTTCAATAAGGCCTGTACTTGGTGCCTGGTCTTGTGATATGATTATAGCCATAGTTTGCTGGTTCCATATCTTGGTTGTCTGCATTATGACATTCTGTAGCCTGGTCTAAAGCACTTTGTTGAAATTGGTTGCCTCTAACTTGTGTTCCCTGTTGTCCTCATGTGTACCCCACTATACCTCACTTCCTTTGGCCTTGCATTTAGTTCTGGCCTTGTATAGTGGTTCACTGCTTCCCAGTTTTATAAATGAGACTGTTGTATTTGGGTTTTGAACCACGACTCGACAGAGTTGCTGCCATTATTGTGGGCACTGACTTCAGTTTGTCTGCAGTTTGATGATTAAGTTGTATTGCCTCTGACTTTTGACATACAGTCTTCACTCACCTCGAGTTAGTCGCTTACAGTTGCATATTGGATTGCTTTTGTTTGCAATTGTGTTGAGTCACGCTAGTGTGACCTGACCTTTGCAGTTTCGACGTACGGTAGTGGCGAGGCAGTGCACGTGTGCGTGTACTGCAGCCACACCGAGATTTATTTAATTTGATGCCATCTGTTTCTGGTTTATTAAGCGTATTTTGTAATGGCTCATTTTGATTTGAGTTGGATTTGTTGGCTTTTGGATTCATTGATCTTCTGAGTATTTGATAGACTGTATTGGCGAGGCAGTACACGTTAGCGTGTACTGCAGCCAATCAGCACTGTTGTTTTTAAATTGACATTTCAATTGTTTAAATTGATCTGGATTGCCGATTTATTGTTTAACACTGTTTAGTGTTATATCTGCCGTTATCCAATTCTCGTATCGAGAGTTGGATATACGAGATTTCTGTGACTGTCGTCTATTTGACGTTTGATTATTATTGCTCCTATGCACTAATAACTGAGTTTGTATTAGACTGACCCGTGTATTATTTTCTTTTGAATGTAATACTCGGGTCAGACCCGAGTTATTTCAGGTTGTAGATTTCCTTCTTTGAGTTGTTGTTCAGGCTATGAAGACTTTTCACATCTTTTGAAGTTGTCAGTGTCATTTTGTAGTAGTCGTGTCATTGTATAGAACGATATGTATTCATGTATATTAGTCGATAATGTACTTGTATATATAACTTCTAGAGTCGACAGTTGTAGTTGTATCATATGTATCGTGTCAACTATATTGTAACTGACATCGGTTATATATATATGAGATTTTTGTTAATCTGTGTTCCGCATTTATATTATCTGTGTTATTGTTATATCTAATGTCCTAAACTATTATGAACTATCGTAGTTTGTTTTATACTGATAATTGGATATGTCGATGGGAGTAAATAAATAATAGATGAAAAATAAAAAGTATATACCACTCCTATCGAGATAACCAATATTAGTGTAAGGCCAATTACGGATGGTCGCTCCTATCCAGCCTTATTCTTCGTAATAATAGACAATATTTCTTTTAATACTCTTTGTTATTATGAGCATAGAGGTGGGGCGTCACAGTTGGTATCAGAGCTTGGGGTTTATGGACATAATATAAAACATAACTTGGATGGAACATATGTTACAACTATTGGTCGATGTTTTATCTGTGATTTGAGTCAAAACTAAAGTTTTGAAATTTTGATGAAATTTTTAAATATCTTTATTTAAAAATAAAAGTGGAATTGTGTTTTGTTGTTTTGATGAAATTGTGTTCTGATGATTTGATTGATTTGTGTTCTATTTATCAGAGTGCGCAGCGGAAACAGTGAAACTGTCTTCGCTTAGTACAACTGATAATCTTTTTGATAAAAAAAATCAAAATACGAAATTGATATGAATTTTATTTGTTGTTTACATAGCTGTGATTATTTTGTTTCTTTGAGAATTTCGAATCCGAATTGAGGATTCGAAGAAATTACAGTTATGTGATTTTTGTTGAAATTTCCGCTGACTTTCCTTTGTACTAATCATATATTGATTAGATTTTTGCTGTTTTGAATTATCTTCATTGATGATACCTTCGAATGATTTCTTTGTTCATTCTGTAGTACGTGCAAAATTTGAATTGCACGTTATTGCATTTATTTTACGTTGAACCGATGCTTGGTTATGAAACGTATTTTGTTGCCGTTATTTTTATAACGGGATTTTACACCAATGCTATATTTTGAAGCACGGTGTTTTGTGGCATTTTGATGAATGAGAATTCACTGAAATTACATTTTGATGTAGATTGTTTTGATGTGATTTTGACGTTTTAAAACTACTGTCGCTTTGGCTTCAGTAACCGTCAAATTTTAAAAGTGGATTTTCAAGCGGTTATTCCGCAATGCTGATTTGTAACCGTTTTTACGGTATTTTGAGAAGTACGATTTCCTTACCGAAATTGTTACCGACTTGCTATTTTAATCACGTGATTGGAAAATCATTTTAAAATGAAAATTGTTTTATAAAATTTTAGCAGTTTGCATTTTCAAAAGAATGAGAAAGCGACTTAAACGATTCAGCAAAATCGAGGATTATGACCCCTTTCTTTTACTGTTTCGCTTAACTCTGGACTTGTCCAGTTGAGAATGTGAATTGTAATTTAAAAAAAAATTCAGAAATTTTACAGTTTGCGCTTTCAAAAGAATGAGGAAGCGATTTAAACGTTTCAGCAAAATCGAGGACTATGACCCCTTTCTTTTACTGATTCGCTTAATTTCGGACTTGTCCGTTTGAGAATGTAAAGTGTATTTTTACAAAATACACAATTTTGCACTTTCAAGGAAACGATGAAGAGATCTAAACGATTTAGCAAAAGTGCGGAGTATGGAACCACACTTTTACTATTTCGGTTAATTCCGGACTCGTTAATTGAAATATCTGTTGTTTGATGATTTTGATGAATTTTGCACTTTCAAGGAAACGATGAAGAGAATCAAACGATTTAGTAAAACACGTGGTATGGGACATGTGCGTTTGCTATTTCGGTTAATTCCGGACTCGTTAATTGAAATATTTTGATGCTTTCGTGTGCTTTCGAGCCACTATGAGGACCTTCGGGTCATATGATGGACCTTCGGGTCAAATACCAGTACTAGACCTTCGGGTCATATGTTGGACCTTCGGGTCATATGTTGGGCACCAAAATTATGATGACAGTACTTGGTAGGCTTCGGCCATATGAGATGCACGTGCGGCGTAGCTTAGACTCGCCATATGATGGGATCGATCCAAGCTTTTATGTTGATTTTCTAGTCTTCTTAATTGATTTCTAGATATTTGTTGTTTCCAATTATCTGCAGGTAATTGGATATTTGTTGATATGAGTTCTGATTATCATTTTTGATAATCGGATATTTGTTGTTTCTAATTATCGCTTGTGATAATTAGATATTAGTTGATATGAGTTCTGATTATCATTTTTGATAATCGGATATTTGTTGTTTCTAATTATCGCTTGTGATAATTGGATATTTGTTGATATGAGTTCTGATTATCATTTTTGATAATCGGATATTTGTTGTTTCTAATTATCGCTTGTGATAATTAGATATTTGTTGATATGAGTTCTGATTATCGTTTTTGATAATCGGATATTTGTTGTTTCTAATTATCGCTTGTGATAATTAGATATTTGTTGATATGAGTTCTAATTATCGTTTTCGATAATCGGATATTTGTTGCTTTTAATTATCGCTTTTGATAATTAAATATTTATTGATTTGAGATTTAATTATCGCTTGAGATAATTAAATATTTGTTGATTTTAGATTTAATTATCGCTTGAGATAATTAAATATTTGTTAATTTGAGATTTGATTATCATTTGTGATAATTAAATATTTGTTTTCTGATTATCGTTTGAGATAATTAGATATTTGATTTGTTTTCTGATTATCGTTTGAGATAATTAGATATTTGATTTGTCTTCTGATTATCGTTTTTGATAATCAGATATTTGTGAAATTTGATTATCGTTTGAGATAATTAAATATTTTTAGATTTGATTAATCGAATGTTTGTGTTTCTGATTATCGTTTTTGATAATCAGATATTTGTGAAATTTGATTTTCATTTGTGATAATTAAATATTTATTGATTTGATTATTGTTTGAGATAAGTAAATATTTGCGATTTGAAAATTCAATTATCGTTTTTGATGATTAAATATTTACGATTTTGAGATTCGAGCTTCGTCTTTTTCTCTGGCGATTCAGGTGAGTAATTTGATTTACTCACATTCAATTCGTGCAGTATGTGATTTCTGCTCTGATTCCTTTTCTTTCAATTGCTAGAACTCGATTGATCTTGTTTTTATCAGTCGATGATGATGTTTGAGGTTGTTTATAGAGTCGTCTGATTTTGATTCCTTGATCCCCTCGATGTTGATTCTTTTGATTTGAAGCAGTCGAACCTTTCGATTTTATATCTGATACTTCCATAATTCCAATACTTCCCTATTGACATTTTCTTTGCTTATGCATTCGACATTGCCATCCTCTTTTTGTTGTTACCTTTTATCCATTTACTCCTTATGATTGCGAGGACGCAATTTCTTTAAGGAGGGGAGTCTGTAACAACCCGACATTTCGTACCCATTTAATTATCGTCTCTTGACGATCTAATCTGGTTGCTAATAGCTATTGGCATTTTGATCGAATTGAAATTCTCTTCTTATCCGGTTTGAATTCTTTTATAATTGAATTAAAATTTTTGTTAAAAGGGTTGTGGGCTTTACAAATCATCTTGATCCATTCTTTCTTGGTGCCGTATTCATCAAAGACAACCCGATCCCCCTTCCTCATTCTTCATTCATTCGAAACCCTAAATCAAACATTCAAACGAAAGAGAAATAAAAATGGCGACGATTTCCTCTTCGTTTTCTCGATCAGATTAGGGCTTGGCCTCGTTCGTTCTTTCGATGCTTGCTAGGGCTTTCGTTCCTCTTGCGCTCTGATCTGTGGGCTTTGTATGTCGAAGCACGTGATTGTTTCGATCGATTGTTGGATGTTTCTGATGTTGCCTGGTTCGATCGATTTCGAGATGAATTCTTTGTTGGCTACTTCGACGAGTTCGATGCTTGCTTCTGGAGTCGATCTCCATAAATTTTCGTTCGTCTTCGCTTCGGTGAAAGGTGAGTAATTCCCCTTACTCACATCTACTTCGAACCGTTCGAACTTGTCTGTTATTTTGTTTTGTGGCCTTTGATTTTTGACTGGGTTTTATGATGAGTTTTGTTTCTGGTCTTTCACTGTAAATTATGGCCTTGTTGTAGTGGTTTACGTACCTCTGTATAATGGTTTCGAATTGAAGTCATGTTTGGATTTGAAGCTTGAATACTTCATTTATGGCCTCAGGTTGCTTTGCGAACGAAAATTGGGTTTCTTTTGTTTCGAATCTCTGAAAATTTGTTTTCGTGTGGTTCCTTGTTGACTTTACTGTGAATTCATGTATATGTATGTGTATTACCTCTGACAGACTTTGGCCTTGACTACTGTCTCATTGCGATATTGTGGTTCACTACTGTCTCATTTTTGGTTGGTCTGACCTGTCTGTGATTTACCACTATCTTCACTTGAGTTGCATTTAGCTATTCACTTGTTTGAGTCTTTGAATTTTCTTCATTTTATATGTTGTACATACGAACTGCAGTGCATATGCATTCCGGTATAGTTGCAATGTGATGTTGTCTGGGCTTCTTTGTGTTTCACTGCATATATATACTTTTGATTGCACTGTCCACATGAGTTTGCTTTGATTTCATTCTTGAGCTTTTGCATTCTTGTACATTTGGTTATATTCCTGGTAGTCTGATACTTGTTTCATTTTGTTGTACACTACTCTTTTGATATTGCAGTCTTCACTCTGGCCATACTGCATCCTTTCAGTTGAGTCTTGTTTATTTGGTCTGCATCATTGCTTGTATCTGTTAGATTACTTCAATAAGGCCTGTACTTGGTGCCTGGTCTTGTGATATGATTATAGCCATAGTTTGCTGGTTCCATATCTTGGTTGTCTGCATTATGACATTCTGTAGCCTGGTCTGAAGCACTTTGTTGAAATTGGTTGCCTCTAACTTGTGTTCCCTGTTGTCACTCATGTGTACCCCACTGTACCTCACTTCCTTTGGCCTTGCATTTAGTTATGGCCTTGTATAGTGGTTCACTGCTTCCCAGTTTTATAAATGAGACTGTTGTATTTGGGTTTTGAACCACGACTCGACAGAGTTGCTGCCATTATTGTGGGCACTGACTTCAGTTTGTCTGCACTTTGATGATTAAGTAGTATTGCCTTTGACTTTTGACATACAGTCTTCATTCACTTCGAGTTAGTCGCTTACAGTTGCATATTGGATTGCTTTTGTTTGCAATTGTGTTGAGTCACGCTAGTGTGACCTGACCTTTGCAGTTTCGACGTACGGTAGTGGCGAGGCTGTGCACGTGTGCGTGTACTGCAGCCACACCGAGATTTATTTAATTTGATGCCATCTGTTTCTGGTTTATTAAGCGTATTTTGTAATGGCTCATTTTGATTTGAGTTGGATTTGTTGGCTTTTGGATTCATTGATCTTCTGAGTATTTGATAGACTGTATTGGCGAGGCAGTACACGTTAGCTTGTACTGCAGCCAATCAGCACTGTTGTTTTTAAATTGACATTTCAATTGTTTAAATTGATCTGGATTGCCGATTTATTGTTTAACACTGTTTAGTGTTATATCTGCCGTTATCCAATTCTCGTATCGAGAGTTGGATATACGAGATTTCTGTGACTGTCGTCTATTTGACGTTTGATTATTATTGCTCCTATGCACTAATAACTGAGTTTGTATTAGACTGACCCGTGTATTATTTTCTTTTGAATGTAATACTCGGGTCAGACCCGAGTTATTTCAGGTTGTAGATTTCCTTCTTTGAGTTGTTGTTCAGGCTATGAAGACTTTTCACATCTTTTGAAGTTGTCAGTATCATTTTGTAGTAGTCGTGTCATTGTATAGAACGATATGTATTCATGTATATTAGTCGATAATGTACTTGTATATATAACTTCTAGAGTCGACAGTTGTAGTTGTATCATATGTATCGTGTCAACTATATTGTAACTGACATCGGTTATATATATATGAGATTTTTGTTAATCTGTGTTCCGCATTTATATTATCTGTGTTATTGTTATATCTAATGTCCTAAACTATTATGAACTATCGTAGTTTGTTTTATACTGATAATTGGATATGTCGATGGGAGTAAATAAATAATAGATGAAAAATAAAAAGTATATACCACTCCTATCGAGATAACCAATATTAGTGTAAGGCCAATTACGGATGGTCGCTCTTATCCAGCCTTATTCTTCGTAATAATAGACAGTATTTCTTTTAATACTCTTTGTTATTATGAGCATAGAGGTGGGGCGTCACAATAACCCTAAATTATGTTGTAAATTGAATTGAGTATATATTGTTAAACACCTTCATGAATTTTTTATGTGATTATTGTATTTTATCGTTCCGCTGTGAGATTCTGTTGTTGTTTTCTTTTCTTTTATTTCTTTAAAATAAACCCATTGATAACCTATCTTTTAAACGGTTTGAGTTGGACATGTGTGGTTTATTGTCGACTTGAACTATCCAGAAAGGTGGGTCGTCACATCTTTGTAGTTTGTATATATGTTATATCTGCTATTTAACTTGAGTTTAGTTGTCTCTTTTGTAAGTGTATTTCTGTAGTGTAGTCTTTTACATAAATACTTGTATATAACTTGATAGAAAATATCAATAGCATTATTATATGGTTGTTATCATCAAAACTCAATAACTGATCTCCTAACACATTTAAATAAGTACTTATATCATATGCATATATAAATTTTAAATACACATCCAAATAACTACTAATGTAACCCAAAACATTAATTAAGTTAATAATTAATATTTCATAAATATTAGTTAATTTATAACACTTTATAAAATAATTAAATCATGCGATTTTTCAAAGAATTCACAAATGAGGTCGTGTGAATCAAAGGTATGAATTTAATCAGTGATTAAAAATGAACAATTCAATTATTAACATTAATACGTCACCTTAGCTAATAGTGTGATAGTTTGTCCAAATTCATCGCTTATAGATCTTCCCAACAAAATCAGATTTTATATTATCTTAAGTGGTACCAATAGTGATAATATTACACACGTTCTCTTCGCTAACAATATATCACATTAAGATGTATAGAGTTCAATATTGGTTAAAGCTCCAACATTTATCTGCATTCAACTCGATCTGTCCGTAAACAAAGTCCTTGGTTTAACAATAACAATTATTATTAATTGTTCTACTCTAAACAGAGGTTTTTACTTTGAGTTGACTATAGTAGACTCTGATACCAACCTCATACAACTGAGAAGACAAATTCTCTATTGAAAAGTGTTTCACCTTTGATGCTCGGACCCAACTATAGTCATTCGATACACATAATGCTATAATTTAAATATAATAAAAGTGGAGAATCCTCATTGAAGTTCCACAGTATTCTTAAGTCGAGGGAACTATGTAACATCCTCGCACTAAGATTTCCTATTTGACATATTTGTTATCAACTAATAGGAAATTCTCAAATGAGTCATTCCATAGCTATCGAATAACTACGAGAATGTAATGTCTTTGTGCCCTAGCAGCTATGAGTAATACATTGCGTAACAGTTGGAGATGTACTCTAATCTTAACGGATCTATAGATATCGTTTCTCAAAATATCTTGACCAAGAATATTTAAAACAAAATGCTATTTTATATTATGATTAATTACTCATAATTACAACTAGTTGCAACTACAAGTATATCACATTATTTAAGGATTTTCTTATTTGTATACTTTAAATTAATTACTTAATTAACTATATCACAATATACCCAATTGTATAATAGAAATAAAATACCTTTATTACAAACACGATTGACTATAGAGTTAGATATATGTAATAAATTACATAATTTCCCCCGGGGATATTACTAACATTTTCAAGAAACATCAAGCTAAAGTTTCAACCGTAAAGAACGATATCACATTACTTAATGACCAACTTCGACAAACACATATCCGCAGTGGCGACTTGGCAAAGGAAGAAGAAAAACTTCATGCCAATATTAATGCCAATTCCATACAACTAAGCACCACGAATGCTGAGTTTGCTAAGCATCAACTTGTCATTCAAAAACATGAAGAGGAGGCCTAACAACGGGCCAAGAAAATTTTGAGTGTAGAATAAAAGAATGTACATCTTAAGGGTGGAGTTATAGAGCTTGAAGCTTGCCATTCTCAAGAAGGCAAAGAATGCAATAAGTTCGAGGAAGGGATAGAGAAGACAATCTTTAGCTTCAACGTACACGTCATCAAGACCAAGGATATCAAATGACTCAACATTTATCATGAAACTCTAATTAAAATGTATAGATGAGATAGTCCGCCAAGGTAAAGTGAAGGTGGGATACAAGTTGAATGAGGAGGCATTAAAGATCATCCTTTTTAGAAAGGAAGATCTAGAGGACCTAGCTAATGGTCAAGCAAAGATAGGTGCTAAAGACTCCACATAAACATCCATCAGGGCTCCAAATGTTTCTGATCTAAAGGAATCAATCGAAGAAACTTATGCTCCTAATATTGAGGAGTCCCATGTGGAGACTATCACTTTTGCAGTGGCTAGTAGTGAGACTGTAGTGACTCAAATATTTGTTACTTCTTCACCCACCGCTGGCGGTATTTCTTAGAGGATCAATACCGACATACCTAGTTCATTCTCCCATATCTTCCCTTGAAGCTTTTGCATTTACTTTGACTCATTAAGTAGGGTAGATTGTGATTGCCTCATCTAAACTTACACCACTTTAGGAGGTATATTTATGAATTCTTTTGTACTCCAAAAACTTCAGATATCTTTCGATGATTCTTCTAACCTTTACCACTACATCTACCTTGTTATAGGTCAATCGCTGTTGGCCCTAGTTTTAGGTTTAATCCTTGCTCTGGGTCCTGTGGCCACTTCTACTGCAGCTATGGTTGTTTTATCTTCCTTCGCTATCTCTACCTCTTTGACTGGCTTAGGTTCTTGTCGTGATGTCAAGCAAATCAATGCTTTAAAGGATATGGACAACTTCAGAACATCTTCCAACAAGCAGGACGAGGTCATCATAACTCATACCTCTAGGCCCGATCCTTCAATGTTGGCTAAAAAGGTCATGGATACTTCAAAATTCTTAAAGTCAAAATTGAACCTAGCTTAGCTGATCCTCCTATACCACTTGCCCCACTCTCGATGGGCCCACTTCCATTCCTTCCTCTAGATCCATCCAAACACCCAAGCAAGCTCCTGCCCTATATGTTGATGACTTCAATTGGACATCCGAAGATGAAACTCCAACGCCACTGAATACCCCCAAAAAGGAAAGTGCAAGGGCCAATCTGTTTTGAAGGCAAGAAAAGTTAACAAAAGAGGCAGGAGGTGACTGATCTGATCACCTTAATCAAATACTTTTCGATTTTTGGTCCTTTTGTTCATTTGTTTTTCGATGCTCATAGGCCATGGTTGTGTGGGTCTATGCCCCTCGTAATTTGTAATAAAAGATAAAGTAATGAAAGATATTTTTTAAATCTATCTTATTTAGTATTACCACACTTTTATATTCTGCACCTATGTATTGTTTCTGCATGTAGTAATACATAATTATCTATAAAGAAATTGCTTATATATCATATGTGACTATAATCGTGCAATGCATTGTGATCTGTGCAATGCATTTATTCATTTGAATTCCGTACATATAAATAAACTTCCGTAGTTTCTCAATGTCACTCTCTTAGCCTTATTTATTATCGGTTAAACATTCCCTGTTAAACTATAAATAAAACTATACTCCAATGTTGCGATTGAAATTATATGATTTTCCTTTTGCTTCCAAACGAGCACCGATTCAACTCAGTATCCATAATTGCAAGAATTCAATTACTTACTGATGTCTTTCTCTGGGAATCATCATTGTTTGTGATGCCAAACTCCAAGCATCTGTCTATAATCTCACCTATCTCCAAGCATTGGTTAAAGATAAGATGTGTAGGGGAGAATTATTCGATCTGTCCCCAATCTGATTATTCTTTAAAGAACCAATCATGGTTCAAAGGAGACTGACAATACCTATCTCTAGGTACCTAGACATCTAATTTTAAAAACACAGATCATGTAATAATTCTACATCACAAAGTCAAACTTTAAGAATACAGTTCCATTGGTTCAAAAAGCTAACGTAATTTTAAATCTAGTGGCAAAGCTACCTTATTACATTGATCTAAATGAATAAAAAAATCCTAGAAAATGCAAGAAATCAAGTGAAATTGGGGCATAAATGCTCATTATTCCACTTCCATAAAATTGGAATCCTCTTGACTACTTGAAAGTACCACCTCCAAGCTTCTCTTTGATCGAATAAGGTCCTTCCAAATTTAGACCAAGCTCCCTCATACTCGAAAAGATCCACTTTAAAACGAGATTTCCTGTTTCAAAAGCACAGTTTTAGATTATGGCATGGTATTGCCTTGATACTCTTTGTTGATGAGCAGCTACCCTAAGATTTTCATCTTCTCATTTATCCTCAACCAATTCGTGGGATACCAGTAAGTGCTCCTTATTCACCTTGCGGTCAAAATGCATCCATCTTTGGAAAGGGACTTCTGCTTCAATTGCTATTATAGCCTTAGTTTTGTAGGCCAAAACAAATTAAGTGTGTCCGATTAAAGACTTCTAGGTTACCTGGTAAGCCCATAATGCCAATGGTAACTCATCCACCCAGTTGCCCTTAACTCGTTTCATCCACTTCCTTATGATGGATATGATGATGTTGTTTACCACTTCCACCTGTTCATTCACCTATTGATGTGCTACTGTGAAAAAACTCCTCTCGATTTGATACCCACACAAAATTCTTAGAATTCTACACATTCGAATTAAGTTCCATTATCCATTATAATCTTCTGTGGTACTCCAAACCATCAAAAAGTAAACTTATCACTTTTTCTGAAGTGATTATGGAAAATGGCTTCGCCTCAACCATTTTGTGAACCAGTCCACTACAACTGTAATAATTTGTATTTTATGTATTGGAGGATCGCAAAATATTATTTTTAAATTTATATGAGATCATATGACTCTATAACTTTGGGAGATGCCTAGTAGTGACATTTCCTATCATTAGAATTTTCTGGACGATGTTACCCTTAAAAATTTGTATCGGCTATAACTTTTGTATGAGCCGAACTAGCATCCGGGATCACTTCCATTGGAAAGATATGATTGCTTCCCTTTCATAAAGTGGTCATAATATTGATTTGGACTTTCTGGCTATGAGTTGTGGTAGTTTGAAGACTGATAGTTTTTGGAGCAACTTAGTGGATAATAGTGAGTTTGGGAGCAAGCCTACTAATCCATTCAGGTTTAGAGAGTATATTTGGCTGAACCATCATTCCCAAATCACTTTTACACCTCACATAGATTTAAGCCTCCATTAACCCTTCATCTATCCAAAACCTTTTCTTTTCTCCTCAAGTCTAAATCATAGATTAAGGTTAGATTAGCAAGGGAATTCATTAGAGACCTTCAAATATACATTTTTGGAGAGGGAAATTTTATCTTTGCCATTTATTTTCGGATTTACCTCGATTTGCATGCAAAACTTGGATTTTAGAGGCTTTGGCGAGTGATTTATCATCTCACCTTATTATATATGTATATATAGGTTTTAACATGATTTGGATCAATTTTTAAAGTCAAAATGAAGTTTTAATGCTGTTTTAAAATCCAACCTGTAGTAAAAATGTGAACAAACGGATTTTTGGTGCTCTAACATGTTGTTTAGATATGTGATTGCCTTGATGGATGTAAGGCTAGGTTGTATACACCTTGTATGATGTTGTTATAATTAATTGCATGATTTACATGTTTGCATGTTGTTTGGTGCATGCATGATGTTTATTTATACGCTTGTATGGTTAAAAATGCTCATCGGAGTGGACTATAATAGGTAGGAACTGTGAAATCGGGCTTCGACGGATAGGCTCTAAAGCATTCAGTATGGTCTTTGCTTGGTGGAAGTGCGGTCCGGTTGGTGGGGTGCCGAATAGGAGTATATGTTCAGTGTTGCTTATATTTAGGGAAAGTATGGCTTCAGGCCAAACAAAGGGAGGCTGAATCAATCATGGAGTGAGGCTTTCGGGGTGTAAGCTTTGAGGCAAGACTTAGGTTGCCTAGTGATCTTTGGAGTTAGTTTAGGATGAGGATGGATGATCCTAGGATGTCTCTAGATGACTTTGGAATAGCAACCAATGAAGTACAACGACTTTAATGACTCGATGTGGCGAGTGACTATAGCATTTGGTGATGGAACGAAAAGATAAGTTCTGTATGATAGCTCATAGGATAGAACATGAGGTTGTGATGTCCATGAGTAGGATAGGGTGGCCTACATGCACCAAGGGTAGTATGCACATACCCATGTGTTTGGATGTTTGCGTGTGTCTAGTCATTGGCCATCTGCGTGGGCATGAGTTGAGCATATATGAAGTAGTTCTGCTATTAATACATGCGTTAAGGGATCAATGAATGAGTCTATGGTTATGATGCTCATTATTGGGATAGGGTAGCCTGCGTGTACCTAGGGTAGCCCGCATGTACCTATATTTTGGACATCTGTGTTTGCCCAATCCTTTGCCATCTGCATAGGCAATGAATTGAGCATCTAAAAGAGTTATCGTACATCTAAAGCACTTGAGTGGAAGATGCGAAGTTGTGTAATGAGCGCTATGTTTGCAATGTGCTTGATATGATGTGTGATAACCCTATACACTATATTTTCCTCTTGTGATAGTAGTTTAGCATATACTGTGTTTATGTGCTAACTCTTTGGATGTAGGGACAGGTCAGGTATGGTTGTTCATACCCTATATCCTATACTCTATTTACTATATGCGATTTTATAGTATTTTGAGATGATGCATTGCACACATCAAACTGTTTTCTGACCAGAGGTTTTATGCTTTGCTTTTTATTATCTTGGGTACTCTTAAGTGAGTGGATTAGGGATAATAGATCTATATAGCACATGGAGCTGTATGGAGTACAAGCAAGAGGCTACTCTTATATATATACACTATGGAGCTTACTATTGTAAATATTCTGATGTGCAGTACTACGGAGCTATGTCAGTACTTGTACTTTTGAGTGATAGTTATAGAGTTTATTTTGGGAGATTAGAGATGTATAAACTCTTTATTTTTGTTTTTGTATAATCTGTGAACATGATGCGCTCTGATGTTGTTATTTATGGTTTGTTTGATTATATCACTGTCTCGCTTGTTTACATCTATGTTATTGTATTATATTTTGTCTATATGTTGTGAGATGTTTTACGAGTTCTATGTTTGGATATTTCTCTACTTTATATTCTTGGCTACTATCCTATATAGGCCAGGTACCTCTACAGTGTATCACATAGGTATATTGGGTACCGAGGTATAAGGTGTTCATCACATTTGCTATCAAAGCTTAGGTTTCATAGATACCCTAAGTTTATACTTGGATCCATTAGAGATAAGGAAGGAGCTGAGCTATCGCCTTAGAATGGATTGAGCAATATATGAGAGAGCGTAGTTGTTATATTTTGGTTTTTGAAACTGTTTAGTAGTGTGTGTGTGTGTATAGTATGTAAATCACATTGATTTATGGACACTGCTTATTCATTTTAGAGGGATTGATCATTCTTATTACACATTATAAGAATGGGCCAACTAGTAAGGAACACTTCTAGGAACTCTATTTCTCGAGTTGAGGATGGGGTAGTATCGGGGGCTACTAACCCCAACTTGCAGAACATGTTCACTGAGATGGTGCGTAACATAGTTCAAAATGCCCAAGTTGATCCTGCTACAGCTATCGGTAGTGGTGCTTCAGTGTAAGCACCGATTGCTGATTTTGCCAAACTAAGCAAGGATTACTCCACTCCAAGAGGCAAATTGTTTTTTGGAACGAAATCAGCCATAGAAGTACAAGATTGGTTGGACACCTACGAACCCTTATTTGAGGATATGAAATTAGAAGATGCGATGAGGAGGAAGCTGGCCTTTAGACAGCTTCGGGGATGAGCTATGGGATGGTGGAACACAATCAATATTACTACTACCGTGGACCAGATTACTTGGAAGTAGTTCAATTTGAGGTTTAAAGAGAAGTATTTATCGACCGCTAAGAAGTCGGTACTCTTTCAAAAGTTTGTTGACTTAAGACAGGAGACATGTATGTGACCGAGTATGTAGTCGAGTTCGAAATGCTATCGAAGTATAGTCTATATTTTATTGATATTCCACTCAAGAAGAACAAGAAGTTTACTATGGGCTAGGATGATTATCTTGGAGAGAAGCTTGTAGGGCATACTGAAAGCCATTTGAGAGGTTGGTGGAGAAGGCTCTTTAACATGAAAGTCTATATACTAAGCCTAAGTTGGTTGTTGCTCCTAAGGATGAGCCAAAGCCGCAAGCTAGCGGGAGAGGCAAAAGGAAGTAGGACAAAAAGAAGAAGATGTTTCAAAAGGGTAGCCAGAAGAAGGGCAAATGGGAGCCTACTTGTTACAATTGTGGAGAGAAGGGCCATCTTAGCAAAGATTGCAGAAATGACAAGAAAGGATGCTTTAACTGCAACAAGCAAGGGCATATGAAGATGGATTGCCAATAACTGCTGAAGAATAAGCGGCTTGTGTCTACTTACGCTTTAAACATTTTTCCAGTTTCGTTGAGTGCTCCATTGGCGAAGGAGAAGGGGAAGAGCATCGTCATACTGGGTATGCTTTCTATTTCTAATACACCTGTACATGTTTTATTCAATACCGGGGCTTCACATTTCTTTATATCTAGTGATTTGGTAAACAGACTGGGATTGCAACCTGAGATAGTTGACCTACCTTTAATTGTTATGAGCCCTGTTGGAGGATATACTAGCATGTGCATGGTTTGTCAAGACTTAGCTTATCGAGCTATGGATGTTTGTTTGCTAGTAATTGCTTTTATTTGGGTTTTTTGGGGTTTAGTATTATATTGGGAATGGACCGGTTGAGGTGGTATGCAGTAGTGATGGATTGCAAGAGGCCGATAGTGACGTTTAGGTCTATGGAAGGGCAGACGGTAGTGGTTGGCTGCCTACTAGAGGAAGGAGTTATGGTTAGCTTTTGATATTCGCTTGAGATTCCACAGGATGAGCTATCATTTGTGCCTATCGTGGGAGAGTGTCCAGAAGTGTTTAAGGAGGTGACCAGACTACCGCCACACTAAGAGATTGAGTTCCGCATAGAGTGAAGGATGTCAAATCGATAGTTATGCCTTTAAGGCGCATGGCACCCAAAGAGATGAAGGACTTGGAGGTGCAAGTGAGTGAGCTATTGAGGTGAAGGATCATTCATAGGAGCATATTTGAGTGGGGAACACCTGTAGTATTTTCCACTAAAGTGAATAGCTCTTTGAGGTCACATGTAGAATACCATGAGCTGAATAAGGTGATGAAGAAGAAAAGCATCCACTCTCTCATATTGATGACTTGTTCAATTAGCTCCATTATGCGAAGGTATTCTCTCAACTAGACCTTGTGACGGGGTTTCATCAACTGAGAGTGGTGAAGGAGAGTGTGCCGAATAAAGTATTTCGTACGCCATTTGATTCTATGAGTGTATAGTTATGCCGTTTGGGATAACCAAAATATGGCATACTTTGTTGATCTTATGAACTAAGTTTTCAGGAATTGGCTAAATAAGTCTATACTTTTTTTCATGGATGATATCCTTGTTAATTCAAGGATAGAGGAAGAACACAAGGAGCATTTGAGGATTGTGTTTGAGGTGTTCAGTAAACTCCAATTGAAGGCGTAGTTTGAAGTGTCAAATCTGAAGGAGGAAAGTGCGATTTTTGGGTCATGTTGTTTTTTAGCATGATATTGTTGTAGATCCTACGAAGTGGCGGCAGTATAGAACTGGAATCGATCAAAGACCGCTACAGACGTGAGGAGCTTCCATGGTTTGGCGGAATATTATAGACGTTTTATCAAGGACTTCTCTAAGGTAAAGCGTTGTTAACCAACTTGACAAAGAAGAATCGGGCTTTTATTTGGGATGTAGGGTGTGAGCACGCGTTCTTGTGTCTAAAGGAGAGGTTAACGAGCGCACCGGTATTAGTCATTCCAAGCGGAAACGAGGAGCAGACTATATACACATACGTTGTTGGTATTGGTCTGGGTGCAGTGTTGATGCAGAGGGGAAATGTTCACGCCTACGCTAGTCAACAGCTGAAACTGCATGAGAGGAAGTATCCGACTCACAATTTGGAGTTTGCAGAAATAATATTTGCTTCCAGGATATGAGGTACTATTTTCTTAAGGAGAGGTTCGAGTTATATATGGACCACAAGTTGTTGAAATATCTATTCTCCTAGAAGGATCTCAACCTTCGCCAGTAGAGATGGTTGGAATTTTTAGCCTCCCGCGACTTCGACATTTCCTATGCGCCTTGTAAGGGAAATGTTGCCACTGATGCATTAAGTAGAAGATATGCTAGATTGGCATGATGTTCCTAGAGTGGAAGAAGTTGGAGTTTATCGCTGGCTATGATTTTTGGCCTCGATGTGAGCTAGAGCTGGAAGTGTTAGCTAACATGACGATCATACCTACTTTGTTTGAGCAGATCGATACTATTTATAGGCGAGATGTTAGAATAGCAGAGATCCTGGAAAAGATAGAGGAAGGGGTAGAGCCTAAGGAGATGAAGCAGTATGGGCTCGACCGTGATGTTTGGTTCCATAAGGATGGGAGACTGTTTGTTCCTGATGTCAATGAGTTGAGGGATGAGGTGCTACGCGAGTGCCGTCATTCGAGATTGACTATACATCCCGATGGCAATAAAAACGTACCATGATATGAGGCAAATATTTTATTGGGAATGTATGAAGAAGGATGTTGGGGCATTCATCTTGAAGTGCATGAACTATCGGTTGGTAAAGGAAGAGCAGAAGAAGCGAAGCGGTTGCTACAACCGCTCAAGATTCCCGAGTGGAAATGGGAACAAGTTTCGATGGACTTCATTGATGGATTGCTGAGGACTAGAGGAAGGTACGATAGCTTCTGAGTCATAGTCGATAGATTGACGAAGAGTGCTAGATTTATACCCATCAAGATAGCTGAACGACATCCAAATTGGCTGAGTTTTATATAAAGTCGGTTATGTGATTCCATGGTGTGCCAAAGAGCATTGTAAGCGACCGAGACCCTTTGTTCATTAGCGGTTTTTGGATGAGTTTACAAGAGGCGTTAGGGTGGAGCTGCATCTCAGTACAACTTATTACCCACAATCAAATAAGGAGACTGTAACATTCCCCCTTTTGAGCCTCGGAACTATGTGCTATTTTTGCTGTAGTTATCCATAGTAATCAATTTCTGGTGACAAAATGCGGCTATGTTAATCATATCAATAATCAAAATAACATGAATGTAAAAAAAAATTAAACACAATTTAATAACAACTTTCACATTTCATTTCAAAATTAACATTTCATGTTCATTACATAATCTCATTCGCAATCCCATGTTCAAAGAAAATATTATTATTAGAAATTCTCTAAGAGAGACATATGAAGACGCCCCTTTGACTGATCAAAGTCTAATACTTGGCAATTATACAACTAGCTATTACATTCATTCAGACAGAAGGAAAGTACGTAGCGAATAAATAGAAACTCCTAATATAGCTAGATCACTTTCTGTAGATCTTTGGAAGCTTATTCCTCTAACTAGAAACCCGAAATCTTTTATTCCCCGACCTACTCAACTGAGTACCCTAGAGTTTAAGGGAAAAAACAAAAACTTAGTATTAGACAAATAGTCTAGATTGAATAACAACCTACATCTTGAACCAAAAATAGATATCTAGTTGGACCATGCCGCTAAGCGGAATGGTTTTCCCCTCGCTGGTATCTTAACCAAAACACATTAACCATATGCACTCCTTTAGCATCCACAATGGTTAGAACATAGAAAATAAACATTTACAATCATGTAACATATATTGGACTACTCATCCTAATTTATCAAACTATCCATCTTAATTTCATCTGACTATCTATCTTGATTTCAAATGACGATCCGTCTTATATTGTGGACTGCCATCTCATATGTAATGGTTTTTATGGATTATCTATCCCCTTCCATGTGGACTACCCATCACGCATGGTTTCATCGTCAAATTTGTGGACTATCCATCTCACATAATTTATTTATTTAAAATGATATGGACTATCCATCCCACATCCCATAGTTTTCCTAGGATGACTATGAACCCATCACGTACCAATTTAATTCATGTTTAACCAAATTTCCAATTTATGTCTATTGGTGTATCCAATTAGGTTATATACCCCTTAAACTTATAACATCTCAAAATGATGTGCATCTGCATCACCAATTACCTATGTCGAGATTTTAAAATGAAATATATTGGTATCCCCAATGATTGATGTCAATTCATAAAACAATGGTGTCAATATGATATACATTGTTATCCTTATGAACAATGTCTAATTTCTAAAGCATATAGCATGTCGAATTTACCTACATTGGTATCTTCAATGAACAATGTCAAATAAAACTTATGCTTCACCGCCGTTAATATAAAAATATGCGGCATTCATGCTGCACTTTACAATGTCGAACCTCTATCCAAGGTTAGAAAACAAAAACTTAAATTCTTTTAAGTATAAAACTTTATGTCAAAAACGAAGTTGTTGATATACATATGATATGGCAATACCGCCTTTAAAACATAGCTCAAAATTTGTATTAAGCCTCAGTGGCGACAGAGAAGAAATGCAGTGTCGATACCCCTTCGCAAGGTTGCCAAACATAAAGAATTATAGGATACCGACATTGATAAGAACCAACATTATTATTTTAAGTTAAAATAGTTATTTATGACTTTGTTAAAGTAAGGGTGAAAAGATTGTACTTCGGCTATTATGCCACAAAACAAATAGTGTCGAAATTGATGACTTGCACCATCAATGACTCCCATTGCCACGAGATGCGTTATCCGTATAATGGAAATGTCGTATGCATGATCCAATGCATCACATATCTATGACATAAGTATCTCGTGCATTGTTCATGTTAATGTCGCCCTTCGTTATACTACCGCCCTTCATTATAATGTCGCCTATTGTCGATGGCGAATATTACAAAGATGCCCTATGTCAATGGCATAGTGTTAATTATAATAAAAACTGTTTTCTTCCTTTTTAAAGCAATTTCTTTCTACCTACTACAATTGTTTGTCAAAATATGATTGGTTGGGAACAAAACTTTATAATTTCTTTTCAGAATTTATTGAAATCATGTTTACCTTCCCAAAATCATTTACCCATTTAATTAATTAATATCCTTGATTAATTACCGATTTATATGCTTTTCTAGAAAAATAAATTCATAATAATTTATATGGGAAAAATAATAGAAATTCAAAATTAAATATTCTTTCATCTATTAAAATTTTGGGATCAAAGTAATTATTTAATTATTTTTAATAACTAAAAATCGAAATAAAAGCTTTTTCCTCCTTAGGAAATTCATAAAATATTCATCTTAGTTTGGAAACTTATGAAATTAAAAACTCATCTCCAAAATAATGTTTTGTCAACATATCAGAAAATCAAATCAGTTGGAGAATAAAAACATAGGTTTTACCCCTATAACCCATTCAAATAATTTCATAAAAATTTCCATAAATTATTATTCTATCTAAAAAATGATCATACATCCATAACAAGGAAAACAAATCTAATAAATTAGGGTATTACCCATAGTCGAATTCAACACAAAGATAAAAGTGATGGTTCACTTATTATTCCTTAAAATGAATGATGAAGTTGAGATTTAATGAAGCTTTTGAATCTCTTGGTTTCCCTTTCATTTCATTCCCTTCTTCCCCTTAGAAATGGCCAGCCCCTAGGTTTTACTTTTGATTATTTATTAGTGTAAGTGAAAATGTATAAGAAGGTGAGGGTTTAAGGGATAAAAGATGGATCTATTCCTATTTTTCCCTCCTCACATATTCTTTTATATGTTAAGTTTAAAAACAATCTTATTAGTTAATTAGTTAAGACCTAACCCAATTAATTATCAAATCTTGTCCCTATATCCCACTACATTATTCTATTTAATATATCCAATTAAATTTCTCGATTAATGTTAAACTAAAATTAGGGATGTTATACAAATCGAGATAGTGAATCGTATTTTGGAGGATATCTTGTGAGCTTGCATTCTCAATTTCGATGGCTTATGGGATGATCATTTATGCTTAGTAGAGTGTGCATATAACATCATTTGGTGGGAAGCAAGCGAGATAACTCATACTAAGGCCAAATATGATTAGAGAGACTTTGGAGAAGATCAAGATCATTCGACAATGAATGAAAGCTGCTTAGCATAGAGATAAGAGCTACGTTGATAAGAGAAGATGTGATTTAGAGTTCTTTATCGATGACATAGTGTTTGTCAAGATCTCTTCATTAAAGAATGTTGTTCGATTCGGTACTAAGGGGAAGTGGGCCCCGAGAAACGTTGGTTCTTTTTCGATACTTGAGAGGATTGGAAACATGGCTTATAGAGTCAACTTACCTTAGAAGATGGCGGGCGTGCACAACGTGTACCGTGTTTCTCACTTGTGGAAGTTTATGCATGACTTGGGTGTAGTAGTTCAACCATATAATCTTGATGGTATCGAGGTTGAACCAAAAGCTTCAAGACTTTGTACGCCTATTCTTATCGTCGGACGTGGTAGAAAGAAGCCAGGAGAAAGAAGGTAGAGCAAGTGAAGGTTCAGTGGAGCGAGAGAAAAGGAAATTGTACTTGGGAGACCGAGGAGAGCATGAGGATCACTTAACCAGAGCTCTTTACTTGGTGAGACTTTTGTTCATCGCGTTTACTTTCATTTTCGATATCATATAGGGTAGTTTAGTATCCTGCTTACTAGAGTAAGCCTTGATTTATTTCCTTCTGCATGCATGTTTGATGTTTGATATGGTTATGCATGGATGTTAAGCATGCGAGGTAACTATGTTTGATTATACCTTGATTGTATTGAGGATTTCGAGGGCAAAATTCCTAAAGGGGGTGTTAACCATAAGATGTAAATGAAGATAAAGAAGGCACTTTAGAAACCTTTCGCAAAGGTAAAGAGTGCCAGAAGAACTCACCTTCCGACAGCACCGAAAGGGTTGTATGGCACAAGTGAAGAAGAAGCACATGGTAGCTTCAGGGTAAGGCTTTCACAAGCGCGAAGGAATGAACTGCTGAAGCGCAACAAAACAGCTAGATATAAAACTGCTAAGCACCTCCTAGGCAAAATAGGAAAATGGTCATGTAGCCACCCAACGTAACATAAAGACTAGAGAAAAGAAGGTCACCCCAAACTTTTCTGAAAGGATTGAGGGAATACGGATAACAGTTTGCAATAGTTTTAAACCTTTCGGAGTAGACGGAGGGTTTCATCTCTCATCATTCAAAGAGTCATTACCTTTTGAAAGGGGTAGAGAAGTCAGGACAAGGATATGTGACTCAATAACAACCCTTCGAAAGCATAATAAGCCTTTCGGACCGGTTAAAACACATATTAGGTACCTTTCGGCAATACCAAAAGTTTTAAGTAAAGGCAACATCCATAACACAATAGAAGACAGTCTTCCGACAATATTCAGAAAGAGCGTAGCTCTCGGCGATAATCAAATAAGGGAGCAACCTTCCGACAAGGTCGAAGGGTTTACAATATATAAGAAACCAACCATGCGGGAAAGATGAGGAGTTCATGCATTCATTGGGAAATACAAACCCTTCGACGGCATTCAGTAGTCTATGATGATGTACAGTGAACCAACCTTGTGTCAAGACTGAAAGGTTTACAACGGCATATAAGAAACAACCTTCCGTCAAGACCGAAAGGTTTATAATGGCATATAAAGCAACCTTTCGTCCTCGACGAAGGCATAAGGCCAAAAGGAGGGCCGCCTGCATCTATAAATAGGACCCAAGGGGTCCTATTTCGGGATCCGATTTTCTTCCCATTCTCCTACACAAAAACTACTCTTGCTTCCACCTACTACTCTGTAACCCTAGTTTAGAAATCAGATGGGGGGCTAACCTCTTAAATTTTGTATCGAATTTCATTATGAAGAAATAAAAATAATTGTGGCTTGTGATCGACTCAGAATTTAGGGATAATCATGATTAAGCGTTAATTAATATTAATGGCTAATCATTTATGATTTATTTCATATATTCTTTGTTTATTTCGAGTATATGCCATGAAACAGTCGATAGACATTTTCATAAGTTTCATTCTGCTTTACTTAGCATCAACCACAAAAAAGGGGGAATGCGACTTGTGGATTAATTCCAGATATGAGTCTCATGGCATATCAAATCAGCTCTTATTATTATCTAAATATGTTTGGATGATACATTCTTTTCGACAGGTTTTCACAAAAGGAATATCAACCAAGGAAGCCGAAAGCGTCAAGAGAGCGACAGATAGAGTAACATCACTTTTCGATGATGCCGAAGGTTTCATAACCTTCGGGAGGGAGTCAAAAGAGATGTTGATCAATTATTAATTACTTTCGATTTATGAGGGAGATAAAATATAATGAAGTGATAAAGCCGTATGCCGAATAATGAGTATAATAAGGTCAAAAGGTTTAAGTGGCCTCTTAAATCCTCCGACCGGAACGGAAGGTTGAGTAATTCCTTCACTCTAGTCAAGCCGAAAGGTTTGGATGGAACTTTAACCCTTCGACTTAGTTAAAAGTGAACAAATTCCTTCCTTAATTTCTTCAAAGGATAAATAGTCTCCTATAGTCCACTGACATTGATCATCTCAAACAATGGCTGAAATGAAGACCTTGGAACCTTTCGGCTTAGTTATTTCATTCAAAAATGTGAATTCACTCGACCGAAAGGTTAAGCCATATTAAATAATTTTGTGTAAAGCATCGTGGATGTTAACAAGAAATCTTATTAATATTTTTGGCACTAGAAGGAGGGCCTGAACCTCCAACCTAGTGGTTAACTTGGCTAACTGCGGAAATTTGATTTGTAATAGGAAAATGTGATCAAAAAGGCTTCTTCCCATCAACGAAATGGATGAACCTATAACTTCACTGGAGAAGAACATCTCACCATCTTTCAACCCTGGAAACAGGGAGCAGGGGCAATCTTCCACTCCAGTCCAACCAACTCCACATCCGGCTCAGATTCGACTATCACCACAATTGCCTCCAACTCAAAATCTTCAGCCGGAGGAACACATTGCTAAATTCGCATATCTAGAACGGAAACTGGCAGAGATGAAAGATCTCCTGAATGAGGTTTTATCTCATAGATCATCCATGAAAGCTGCTACAACGGAAGAAGTTGTCTCTCTGAGAAAGAATCTGAAGATCAACATGGATCCCACAAAGAGTAAAGTTAATATTTCTTTATCTAAACAGAAAGATCGCCTTCCACTAAAGGCCAATTATCAGGGAAGATTTCAGGCGGATGATAAGGATTGTTCCGCAAGCTCAACTTCGTATGGTTACAAGCCAAACAAAAGGAACTATTTGAGCAGTGAAGCCTACCTTAAATATGTAGCTGAAAAGGCTGTAAAGGACCTATTGAATGTCAAGTGTAAGAGAACTAAAGATGAAAGAGTAAACAACAACGAAAGGGTTGCTCCTTTTATCGATGAAATCATGTCAGCACCAATACCACCTCATGTAAAGGTCCCAACTATAAAATATCATGGAACAACTGATGAAGATGATCATTTGATGACCTTTGATAGTCAGATGGATTTATACAATGCTTTGGGCGCTGTTAGATGTCGGCTCTTTCTGGTCACACTACAAGGAGCTGCTACTAAATGGTACCGACAGTATCATGAAAACACGATATATTCTTGGAAACAATTATCCTACAAGTTCTCTTCTCAGTTTTGCATATATAAGGATCGTTCTATTGACTGTACCGTGCTTGCTAACATCAGACAAAACCAAGGAGAGTCATTAGGAGATTATCTTAATAGGTTCAATACCGAAGCCTTGAGGGCCAAAGGAATGAATGATAGAGACAAGCTCATTGTTGTTCATTTGGGTCTCATAGTCAATTCTCCTTTCTGGAAGGAGTTGTTTATCCATGGATGCCGAGATCTTCAAGACTTCTATTTCCAAGCCGATAAATTAATTCGAATGGACGAATTGTACTACTCAAAGAAGAAATTTGGTCACAAGAAGGATAGCGGTAAATTCGGCCCAGAAAGGATTCCTAAGAGAGCTAGATGGGAAGACACTAATACTAACGCGGTGGCATTAAACCGACCGATTTCCTACATCTATGCAATGACACAAGATAAGGTCAACTTCCCCACTTCATTCAAAGCCTGAAATTACCCTGAACAGAAGAAAGGAGACAAATATTGTGCCTACCACAAGGCGAATGGCCACAGAACCAACTAATGTAAGGTATTGGCTAGAATAATTCAGAAGTTAATTCAAGAAGGGCAGTAGAAGGAGTTCGTGAAGAATCCGCAGCCAACTCTCCCGTCAGATACTGATGCCAGGAAGCCTGCTGGTAATGCCGTAAATATAATCATGGATGAGGGCCTACTAATCCAGGGTCCACCTCAAAACAGAATTGATTTTATATACGGTGGACTACATCCCATTGGTACAAGTCAAAGTGCTCAGAATAAATACATTCATGAGGCCAAGAAGGGTGTATTTTCTGTACAGCGAGAACCGCTCAAGAGCACAAAATACAACATCAATATGCACACACTAGTGATCAATCCTCAAGAATTAAGAAGGGGAATCCATCATCCCCATAATGACCCATTAATGATCACAGCTCAAATAGTGTCCTCGATGGTCACAAAAATCTTGGTTGATTCAGGAAGTGCTTTAAATGTGATATTTTGTTATGCATTTGAATAGATGGGAATTTCCAAGGATAAGCTTGAGCCTAGCCCCGAATCTATCTTCAGGTTCAATAATAAGGGGACGACTCCACTTGGGCAAGTAAATCTTTTGGTTTAACTAGGACTCCCTCCATGCTCCCGAGTTTTTGAAACAACCTTTGTGATCATAGACCTACTGTCATTCTACAATGCCTTCTTTGGACGGCCGGCACTAGGCGAAGTTGATGCATTTGTCTCGCCAAAATACCTAATTCTTAAGTTCCTAACTAAAAATGGCTGGGGTACCATCCAAGGCGAGCATTTCACATCGAGAGAAATGTATTTTGCAACTCTAGAGCAATATAATAGGGAGTTCACTTGTTACTTTGATTCTTCCATTACTCTACAGCCTTCGATAGATGGATTTCTACATCCATCGTTCGAAGCAAATAAAAAATCTTATAAAACTAACAAACGTATTGCTCCAAAATGTTTTGTAGTTTATGGGAAAAGAAAGAGAATGGATTCCAACTCGGTAGAGGAAAGTGAAATTATCACAGAGCTAGACTGTCGGGGCGAGGTTGAAAGAGTTAAACCGGTTGAAGAAACCGAAGAGGTTCCAATAGATTCAACCGATTCTACCAAAATAATCAGAATAGGAAAAGATCTTCAGGAGCACTTAAAGTCAGGATTGACAGACTTCTTTAAGGCCAATAAAGATGTTTTTGCTTGGACCGACTTTGACATGGTTGGAATTGACCCCACGGTTATGAGTCACGCCTTGAATATTAATCCAAACATCCCTCCGGTCAGGCAAAAGAAAAGACAATTCGATAAGGTAAGGACCAACGCCCTAAAGGAGGAAGTTAAAAAATTGCACCAAAATGGGTTTATCCGAGAAGTCCGGTACCCTGAATGGTTGGCAAATCCGATTCTAGTAAAGAAATCTAACGAGAAGTGGCGGACATGTATGAATTATACAGATTTGAATAAATCTTGTCCAAGGACTGTTACCCCTTGCCAAGGATAGATTAATTGGTCGACTCCACCAGTGGACATAAGCTGCTCTCACTGATGGATGCGTATTCTGGATACAACCAAATCCTTATGTTCAAACTCGATGAAGAGCATACCAGCTTTATTACTGATGAGGGAACCTATTGTTATAAGGTAATGTCGTTCGGATTGAAAAATGTTGGGGAAACTTATCAAAGATTTTTAAACAAATGTTTAAAGAGCAAATCAAGACAAATATGGAAGTTTATGTAGACAACATGTTGGTAAAATCCCAAGAGGCCAAGGATCATCTTGAAGATCTAGATGAAATGTTCAAAATGCTCCGTAAATATCAAATTAAACTCAACCCCCAAAAATGCAATTTTAAAGTCCATTCCGGAAAATTTCTTGGCTATATTGTAAGTGCACAAGGATTGAGGCTAGCCCAGAGCAGATCGAGGCCATTAAGGATATGGCTGAGCCTAAGACAAATAAAGATGTTATGAGTTTAAATGGGAAAGTAGCAGCGCTAAGCAGGTTTATATCAAAGGTCAAAAATAAGTGCATACCTTTCTTTGAAGTAATAAAGAAAAAGAAAAAATTTGAATGGAATGAGGATTGCGAAAGGGTGTTTCAAGAGTTGAAGCTACATTTGGAAAAACCACTGATATTATCTAGTCCCGAAGAAGGAGAGGACTTATTCTTGTACATGGCAATCTCTAAACACGTAGTAAGTTCAGTATTGACAAGGGGTTACAACTGCCGGTTTATTATGTGAGTAGAAGATTAAAGGACATTGAAATCCGATAGCCAGTCATTGAGAAACTTGCATACTGTCTAATTTTAACGGCCCAAAAGTTAAGGCCTTACTTCTAAGCACACCCAATAAAAGTGTTAACCAACTTTCTATTGAAACTAGTCTTTGGAAAGCCTGAAACTTCTGGAAGATTGATTAAGTGGGGCATCGAATTAAGTCAGTATGATATAGCATATCAGCCAAGAGCGGCTATAAAAGGACGAGTTTTAGTTGATTTCATTAATGAGTGTATGGGATTCATTTCAGAACAATCCAAAAGGTAAAGAGATGTAAAACTAAAATGGCAGTTATTTGTGGATGGCGCCTCAAATGAACAGGGGGTCGGGGAAGGATATGTTATAATTACCCGAGATGGACACAATCTTCACTATGCTATGAAATTGGGATTTTCAGCAACTAACAATGTAGCAGAATATGAATCCATGGTTGCAGGATTAACCCTAGCTCTACAACTCAAAATCCCGAGGATTCAAGCATTCAGTGATTCCCAATTGATGGTTAACCAAATCAAACAAGTATATCAAACCAAAGATCCCAAACTTAGTCAGTATGTGAAGAAATTTTTGAAAATGCTCTCGCTTTTTAAAGATTTCTCTGTACATCAAATACCAAGAGGGGATAATTCCCAAGCGAATTCGCTAGCTAAGTTGGCAAGCTCAAGAAAGGCCCCCAAGACTCGAATTGTGCCTGTGGGATTTCAGGCCAATCGAGGAGAATAAGCAAGAGAAAACCAAGGAACTATTAGTATTAACCCGATCACAAGTCTTGGCATAAAGACCGGAAGGAGTAAATCAAGAAATAATGAATAAAGAACCTATAGCACCGATAGCACAAGAACGTTACGAAAACACATGGATGAATCCAATTATGAATTATATTGTTAATGGGACACTACCAATAGATAAGATAGAAGCATGAAATTTAAAAAGGCAAGCCCAAAGCTTTACCATTATGGACGGAATTTTGTATAAAAAAGGCTATGCTCTTCCCTATTTGCGATGTGTAAAACCCAAAAGCGGGTTGAGAATATTAAAGGAAGCACACGAAGAATTTTGTGAAGACCACTCTAATGGAAATAAACTAGCCAAAAAGGTAATGAGGCAAGGGTTTTACTGGCCACAATTGACCAACCAAGCAATTGACTATGTTAAAAGGTGTGAAAAATGCCAACGTTATTCGAAGATACCACGCGTCTCCCACCAAGTCAACTAACTCCCATTACTACACCATGGTCATTTGATGTTTGGGGAATTGATTTAATCAGGCCTCTTCCAATCTCCAAAGGAGGAGTGAAATATGCTGTAGTGGCAATTGATTACTTTACAAAATGGATTGAAGCAGAACCACTTTCGAAAATCACCTCTGGGAAAGTACTGAGATTTGTCATCAGAAACATTGTCATAAGGTTTGGGATACCTTACAAGATAATATCCGACAACGGAACCCAATTTGAGAGTGAAGAATTTTCACAATTTTGTCATAAGAATGGGATCATAAAAAGTTTCTCTTTCATCGCTCACCCAAAGGCCAATGGAGTCATTGAAGCTGCTAATAAAACCATAAAGACAATCTTGAAAAAGAGACCGAACAAGGCAAAAGGGAATTGGGTAGAAGAATTACCCCTAGTTTTGTGGGCTTATAGAACATCCATTAGAACCGTAATAGGTCATATCCCGTATTCACTAACATATGGATGCGAGGCAATGCAACCAGTAGAAATCGAAATACCTTCTCATCGATGGATTACCTACGCCTTTAAACCAAACCAAGAGTTGAGAAAGGAATCGCTCGACCTAATTCATGAATTAAGAGATGAAGCAGCCTTAAGAATGGCTGAGTACCAAAGGAGAATTTCGAAATACTACAACTCAAAGGTGAAAACAAGGTCATTCAGGCAAGGGATTTGGTATTTAGAAGTGTAATGGCCAATACAAAAGACCCATTGGATGGGACATTAGGACCAAATTAGGAAGGTCCCCTAATAATCTTCAAAGAAATACCCGCTGGGCTACAAGTTATGCCACCCTGATGGTAATATGGTACCAAGAACCTGGAACGCAGAACATTTGAAACCATATTTTCCAACAATGAATGAATAAAGCATTTTCAAGAATGCCCACTTTTTATGATTCATTAAGAGGAGTCTACATGGTCGGGAGTAAAATTCTCCTCAAACTTGGATGACCTAAGATGGTAGGCTACCGATAATGGTAGAAAGCCCTTGGTCGCGCCGAGATGGCCAGGTCAAGGCACCTCCTGGACGGAGGGCGTAAGCCTTTATCCACGCCAAAATCAGAAATGGCTAGGTTAAAGCAGCACAAGCCCTTATCCACGTCATGCTATGGCCAGGATAAGGCACCTCCTAGAGGGAGGACGGGTAATCCCTTGGTCCCCCCACGCTATGGCCTGGCCAAGGTACCGAACAAGCCCTTAACCGTGTCACGCTATTGCCAGGTTAAGACACCTCTTGGAGGGAGGTTGGGTAAGTCCTCGGGCCCTGCTTCAGAATAAGCTAGCTGAGCGCACTGGAAATTTGGATGAAATGTCCGGCGAACTAAGAAAAGTCCATGCCTGAAATAGGCACCACCAGAAGTTGGCATCGCTTAAAATAGCAACCACCAAAAAGGTCGGTAGTGTCAAAAATGACAAACTGCCTGAAATAGGCTCTGCTTAAATAAGCACAAAATCAGACAAAAGAGTCCCTGCTTGAAATAGGCCAAAACAAATGACAAATGGACAAAGAAAACTCGGGCCCGAGAAAGCAAAAGCATGCAAGACATCCTCAAGGCCTGAAGATGGCGCATTCAATAGATAGAAACAGAAAGAATTCTCGAACTTCTGCTAGATGGGTATTATGGTCTTCTTTTATTAATCACCAGAAATGGTATTCTGGTCATCTATTATGAATTACCAGAAATGGAATTATGGACTTCTTTTATTAATAACCAGAAACGGTATTCTGATCCTCTATTATTTACCAAAGATGGTATTCTGGTCTTCTATTATCAATTACCAAAAATGGAATTTTGGTCTTCTATTATTAGTTACCGGAAATGGTATTCTCATCTTCTTCTATTGATCACCAGAAATGGAATCATGGACTTCTCTCATTAAATGATGCCCTGAACTTTTACCATCAAATATCAAAAAAGGACTTTCTGATCATCTGTTATTACCATAAGCGATTTTTCCAATTTCCATCATCAATGCCAAAGTAGATTTTTGGTTTTCTATTGCGCATTATTAAGATGTGCACTCCCGTTCTCCTACTGCTTACTACTAGAAGCAGCCTTATGGATTTCTGTTACTAAATGACAAGATAAGCCATTTGAACTTTTAATGTTTACAACCAAGAGTGTTATCCTGGACTTTTATGTCAGGACAAATGATCAGATTGGGATTCTGGTCCTCTCTCATTATTATGGAACTTTCGATCTTTATTGTCGCAAGATGCAAACTTCCAAACTACCCATTCATGGTCTTTTAACATCCTATTGCAAAGAAACTTTTATTATCTATAACGAAATGGGGAGTAATTACTATTAGGTTCCAAATTTTTAAAGGATGAATCTCCCGCCAAAATAAAATCAAAGTTAGAAGTCAAACATATTAAAAAGATACTCGTAGTATAAACTAACCAGGCAAATATTATTAGTTGAATTACAGGAATGCAGGGGTAGCTCAACGACCCTGGAACCTTTGTCCAAAAGAACAAAAGCCTTCTTTATACAAGGGGGGCTAAATGTTAACCATAAAATGTAAATGAAGATAAAGAAGGCACTTCAAAAACCTTCCGCATAGGTAAAGAGTGCCAGAAGAACTCACCTTCCGACGACACCGAAAGGGTTGTATGGCATAAGTGAAGAAGAAGCACATGATTGCTTCATAGTAAGGCTTTCACAAGCATGAAGGAATGAACTGCTGAAGCGCAACAAAACAACTATATATAAAACTGCTAAGCACCTCTTGGACAAAATAGGAAAATGGTCATGGAGCCACCCAACGTAACACAAAGACTAGGGAAAAAGAAGGTCACTCCAAACCTTTCTGAAAGGATTGAGGGACTACGGATAACAGTTTGTAACAGTTTTAAACTTTCAGAGTAGACCGAGGGTTTCATCTCTAGTCATTTGAAGAGTCGTTACCTTCCGAAAGGGGTAGAGAAGTCAGGACAAGGATATGTGACTCAATAACAACCCTTTCGAAAGGATAATAAGCCTTTCTGACTGGTTAAAACACATATTAGGTACCTTTCGACAATACCAAAAATTTTAAGTAAAGGCAGCATCCATAACACAACAGTAGACAGTCTTCCGACAATATTCAGAAAGAGCGCAGCTCTCGGCGGTAATCAAGTAAGGGAGCAACCTTCTGATAAGATCGAAGGGTTTATAATACCTTATAAGAAACCAAACCTGTGGGAAAGGTGAGGAGTTCATGCATTCATTGGGAAATACAAACCCGTCGAAGGCATTCAGCAGTCCATGATGACGTACAATGAACCAACCTTCCATCAAGACCGAAAGGTTTACAACGGCATATAAGAAACAACCTTCTGTCAAGACCGAAAGGTTTATAATGGCGTATAAGAAGCAACCTTCCGTCCCCAACGAAGGCATAAGGCCGAAAGGAGGGCCGCCTGCATCTATAAATAGGACCCAAGGGGTCTTATTTCGGGATCCGATTTTCTTCCCATTCTCCTACACAACAACTACTCTTGCTTTCGCCAACTACTCTGTAACCCTAGTTTAGAAATCAGATAGGGGGCTAACCTCTTAAATTTAGTGTCGAATTTCATTATGAAGAAATAAAAGGAATTATGGCTTTTGATCGACTCGGAATTTGGGGATAATCATGATTAGGCGTTAATTTAATATTAACGGCTAATCATTTATTTCTTATATTCTTTGTTTATTTCGAGTATGTGCCATGAAACCATCGATAGATATTTTCATAAGTTTCATTCTCCTTTACTTAGCATCAACCATAAAAACGGGGGTATGCGACTTGTGGATTAATTCTAGATATGAGTCTCATGGCATATCAAATCATCTCTTATTATTATCTAAATATGTTTGGATGATACATTATTTTTGTAAGGTTTTTCACAAAAGGAATATCAACCAATGAAGCCGAAAGCATCAAGAGAGCGACAGATAGAGTAACATCACTTTTCGATGACGCCGAAGGGTTCATAACCATCCGAAGGGAGTCAAAAGAGATGTTGATCAATAATTAATTACTTTCGGTTTCCGAGGGAGATAGAATATAATGAAGTGATAAAGCCGGATGCCGAGTAATGAGTATAATCAGGTCGAAAGGTTTAAGTGACCTCTTAAATCCTCCAACCAGAACGGAAGGTTGAGTAATTCCTTCACTCTAGTCAAGCCAAAAGGTTTGGATGGAACTTTAACCCTTCGACCTAGTTAAAAGTCAACAAATTCCTTCCTTAATTTCTTCAAATGATAAATAGTCTCCTAAAGTCCTCCGACATTGATCGTCTTAAACAATGGTTGAAATGAAGACCTTGGAACCGTTCGGCTTAATCATTTCAATCAAAAATGTGAATTCACTCGACCGAAAGGTTGAGCCCATATTAAACAATTTGTTGTAAAGCATCGGGGATGTTAACAGGAAATCTTGTTAACAGGGGGAGAGTGTATCGATCCATATTTTACATGTCAGAGGATCGTATAATATTATTTTTAAATTCATATGAGGTGTATGACTCTACAACTTTGGGAGATGCCTAACAGTGACATTTCCTACATTAGAATTTTTTGGACGACCCAAATTAGCATCCAGGACCACTTCC
Organism: Allium fistulosum; assembly: GCA_030737815.1. Classification (NCBI taxonomy): domain Eukaryota; kingdom Viridiplantae; phylum Streptophyta; class Magnoliopsida; order Asparagales; family Amaryllidaceae; genus Allium; species Allium fistulosum. Next base: position 711,221,534 of record CM060904.1, on the reverse strand, counting down.
ATTTGAACGATGTGATGGTTTCTCTTTCTATAGAGTGGTTAGAATAGCAATTTGGACTTTCTAGCTATGGGATATGGTTGTTTGAAGACTGACAATTTATGGAGCAATTTATTGGATAATTAGTGAGTTTGAGGGCAAGTCCACAAATCATTTCCAGGTTTAGACAGTATATTTGGCTGAACCATCATCCCTAAATAACGTTTACACCTTATCACATAGATCCAAGCCTTCATAACCGTTCCCCTACCCAAAACCTTCTCTTTTCTCCTCCAAATCAAGTCTAAATCATTGGTTGAGATTAGATTATCAAAGAAATTCATTAGAGATCATCAAATCCACATTTTTGGGGAGAGAAAATTTCATCTTTATTGTTCATTTTCGAATTTATCTCGATTTGCATGCAAAACTGGGATTTTAGAGGTTTGGACGAGTGATTTATCATCTCACCTTATTATATATGTATATATAGGTTTCAACATGTTTTGAATCCATTATTAAAGTCATATTGAAGTTTTATGCTATTTTAAAACCCAACCTATAGTAAAAACGTTAATAAATAAATTTTTGGTGTTCTAGACATGTTTTTTTGGATATGTGATTGCATTGATAAATGTTAGACTATGTTGTATACACCTTCTATGATGATTGCTATGATTGATTGCATGAATTACAAATTTTAATTTTGTTTGGTGCATGATGTTTGTTTGTATGCCTGTATAGTTAAAAATGCCTAGCGGAGCGAATTAGGGTAGGAACCATGAAATCAGGCTTCAACGGATAGGCATTAGAGCATTTGGAGTTATATCATTGCATAGGCAACGCATGAGGATCAAAGTGTTGAGTGTAGTGATGGAATCGATGCGATGTTGATGTGCTGAAGGAGCTACAGTGTTTGGTTTGATGGAAATTTGGTTTGGTGGTTGGCTTCAGGAAGGGAAGTATTTGGTTCAACATTGGGTGGCTTGGCAAGTGAAGGATCAGACATGAGATCCTATCCGGTATATATTGGCTCGGTGGATGGCTTGGCTCGGCAAGTGGAGGACCGATCAGAAAATATAGTTCAGTGTGTCTCTATTCGGCTATAGGGAAATGTCGAACAGAAGTTCTTGCTTACTATGGTCTCTACTCGGTAGAAGTGCAGTCCAGTTGGTAGAGTGCCGAACAGGAGTATCTATTCGATGTTGCTTCTATTTGGGGAAAGTATAGCTTCATGCTGAACAAAGGGAGGCTGAACTGATCATGGAGTGAGGTTTTGGGGGTGTAGGCTTTGGTGCAAGACTTAGGGTTGCCTGGTGGCCTTAGGCGATAGCTGAGGGTGGGGATGGATGACCCCAGGATGGCTCTAGATGACTTTGGCATAGCAACCAATGAAGTATGACGACTTCGATGACTCGATGTGGCGAGTGACTATAGCATCTGGTGATGGATTGAAAAGATGAGTTCTATGTAATAGCTTATGGGGTAGAAGATGAGGTCGTGATGTCCATGAGTAGGACAGGATAGCCTGCGTGCACCCAGGGTAGTATGCATATACCCATGTGTATGGACGTCTGTGTGTGTCTAGTCTTTTAGCATCTGCATAGGCATGAGTTGATCATCTATTAAGTAGTTCTACTATCTGTACGTGTGCTAAGGGATCGATGGATGACTCTATGGTTATGATGCTCATTGTTGGGATAGGAAATCCTACGTGTACCCATATTTTGGACATCTGTGCATGTCCAATTCTTTGCAATCAGCATAGGCAATGAGTTGAGCATCTAAAAGAGTTATCGTACATCTAAAGCACTTGAGTAAGAGATGGGTGGCTATGTAATGGACGTTATGTTTGTTGTGTCCTTGATATGCTATGTGATACCACTATACCCTATATTTTCCTTTTATGATAGTAGTTTAACATATACTGTGTTTATATGCTAACTCTTTGGATGTAGGGATAGGTCAGGTATGGTTGTTCATCCCTATACCCTATACTCTATTTGCTATATGTGATTTTATAGTATTTTGAGATGATGTATCGCTCACACCAGACTGTTGTCTGACTGAGGTTTTATGCTTTGCTTCTTATTATCTCAGGTACTCTTAAATGAGTAGATTAGGAATAATATGACTGGATAACGCATGGAGCTGTATGGAGTACAAGCAGGAGGCCACCCTTTCATATATTTATACTTTAGAGCTTACTATTGCTTATGGTCCGTTGTGCAGTATTATGGAGCTAGGACAGAACTTGTACTTTTGAGAGATAGTTGTAGAGTTTATTTTGGGATATTTGGGATGTATATACTCTTTATTTTAGTTTTTGTATAGTATGTGAACTTGATGCACTCTGATGTTATTATTTATGGTTCATTCGATTATATCAATGTCTCTCTTGTTTGCATCTATGTTAATATATAATATTTTTCTATGCTCCATAAGATGTTTTATAGGTACTATGTTTGGATTTTTCTCTACTTTATATTCTTGGCTACTGTCCTACATTAGTCTGGTACCTCTATAGTGCATCACATAGGTATATTGTATACCGGAGGTGTAAGGCGGTCGTCACAACAACGATTATATACTTCACTCCTCCGGCAGACATTAGTAGCATTCCACTAATATTGATTCCCCAAATTTCAAATGGCTACGGGATAACCATCTGCATAAGCTCAGTAGATGTGGCTCTTGAAACCTTCGTAGATCTCTGGCACTCATCGCACTTCCTCAAGTATGCAACTACATCTTGATAGATAATTGGTCGAAAATATCCACAGAGAAGAATCTTCATTGCTAGTGTCTGCTTGCTAGTTTGATCGCTATAGTTTCTTTCATAAACATCTACTAGGATCTTCTTGGCTTCATCCTTATTGAGACACCTTAGCAGGGGGTAGAGAATACCCTCTAAAATAAGACATCATCTTTTATAATATAACACAATGCTTTACGCAAGAGCTTTCTTTTTTAGTATGACTCTTTAAAAGAGTTCCTTTTAGTAAATAATCCTCGAATGGGGCCATTCGCGACTCCTTCTCCTAAATGTTCATAATATAATCAATGTCCATTTCATTAATGCTAGAAGATTTCCAACCCTCCACTAGCATTATTCCCCCAAATATGTGCATCACTAGAGCTCGCCAACTTGGCTAATGAATTAGCATTTGTATTTTCCTCTTTGTGGATGTGCGCTATCATGTAGGGCTTGGTATCATCTAAAATTCCAACACCTTTGATATGTAAGGGGAGAGTCATGCACGTTTATCCTAAAGTTCCTTCTTCACTTGGAAAACCACCAATTGGGAGTCACATTAGATGTGCAGTATCTATACTTCAGGCACTTTACTATATTTAGTCTCATAATTAATGTTTCGTATTCAACTTCGTTATTTGCCATACAAAACTCAAGCTTCAATACATAACAAATCCTTTACCTCCTAGAGTTACAAGAATGACTCCAGACAAGGAATCATGGTCATTGGATGCTCCGTCAATGTATAGTTTAGCTTGATGAACTCCTCTTTTGTTTTATTACCCCAGATGGTGAATTTAGCGATGAAATCGACCAATTCTTGTCCTCAAAACACCTTCCTAGGTGATAGGTGATTTTTGTTGATTTATCTCAATATTCCATTTCAATAGTCATCCCAAAGTATCGAGACAATACAATACTTGTCTAAGGGATTGATCCATCAACACCCTAACCAGATAGGCCTGAAAGTATGGTCTTAACTTTCTAGATGCTATCAACAAGAAGGTGATAAATTCTCCAGTTTTAGATGCCTTTTTCTACACCAGTGAACTGCTTGCTGATATAGTATACATGGCATTGGATTTTGCACTCCTCACGCACTAAGGCTGCACTCAAGGCACGAGTTGATACTGCTAAATGGATGTACATATTTTCTCCCTCCAAAGGCTTCATTAATACCAATGTTTTCCATTGATGCTCCTATAGATCTGAAAAGTAGCTTCACATTCGCTTGTCCATCCACCATCTAAAACTTCCCTTTTTCCTTCTTGAGGGAATCAAATAATTATATGCACTTATCGGCAACCTTTGAGATGAACCGACTCAAAGCAACAACTTTATCATTCAAGCTCTACATTTCCCACCTTGTCTATGGGGCTATTACTTACTTTAAAGCTTTAATCTAATTTAGACTAGCTTCAATACTCCTTGAGTTCACAATGAACCCTAATACTTGGCTGATTCGACTCAAACGAATACTTCAACAAATTAAGCTTCATTTCATGCTTTCAAAGTACATAAAACATTTATGAAAGATCACCTATATGGTATGTAGATTTTCATGTCTTTACTAGCATGTCGTCTACATATACTTCTTGTAACATCCCCCATTTTTAGATTCAAAAATAAACACCAATAATGCTACCGTTATCCTCCTTGATCACTTCCAACCACGGAATCATCGTCATCGAACTCCACTTCATCACTGCTGATAATTGCCACAGATCCATCTTCAGCGACCATAACTCGGTCATACGAACTTCGAACAATCTGAAACTTGGAACAAAGCCTTATGGGGCCTTCCTTGTCACCTCATATTGATCTCATCAAATTTGGGACAAAACCTATGGATTCCCACCGATTCATGACCATGGATCCCCACTGATCCATCATTTTACATCTTCAACCGATCACAACTTGAGTATATGAACTCCAATCTACTTGAAACTTGGAATGTACGCTAATAGGGCCTTCCTTTTACCCTATATGGATCTCATCAAGTTTGTGATAAAAGTCATGGGTCCATACTGATCCAAGTTTAGATCCATGCTGATCCATGTTTTAGATCCCTACCGATCCATGTTTGCTACCGATCCCACATGTCACATTTGAGCTCTAGCACACCTCCCCATGCTCCACCATGGATCGCACGTTGATTTGGTCAACCCTTATGGATTAGTACCGATCCAAGGGGACCAATCCCACACATAGCCAAATTCATACGATTTTGGCTCTACTTTGTTCCTACTACTCTCTTTGCTCCAATCCACAGCTTGCATCCCGATCCTATACTTCAAACTTCCATGCTTTGGTTCCCTGGCTGATCCAAATTTCAAATCCATACCGATCCAAGTTTGGATCCATACCAATCTAAGCTTGGATCCATACCGATCTAAGACCAAACGTGTGCTTTAATACCCATATCTTAACCATGCAAACTCCAAATGACATAAAACTTGGTGTGCAACCTTATGAGGCCATTTTTGTTGCCCCATATCAATCGCACCTCGATCTGACAACTTTGAATTCTTGGATCGTCGAATTCCTTGATCGACGACGATCCAAGAACTAATCCTAAGTCTAAATCGCCATTCATTCAGCGTTTTCAGCCATTCAAACATTAGACAAGCATGCATACATCATATAAAAACCAACACATCAGCCAAACATCCGAATATTTCCATTTTAAATAAATATAAATTTAAGGTGAATGTTAGGGATCCATAAGAACATGGTAAGGGATCCATAAAAACACATTTTTTACAAATCAAGTCCAAACCATGTAAATTCACATATATGATGTGATATGGTCTAAAAACATTTTTTGTATTTGTAAATAATTTTTAAAACATCATTTAGGGTTTTTAATGACCTAATTAGTAAGTGGGAGATCAATCACTATGTTGATCCGAAGAAAAATCCAAATCCCCAAATAAATAGTAGAAGGCATGAAATCCAAGGCTCTTCCAACAGCAAATCTCTAATCCTAAGTGCTAATCACACTAATCTCCTTTTAATGGTGTAATTTGGCTAATTAAAGTAGATTTAAGGATTGCTTTCTGATGAATAAAGGTTAATGGAGGTTTCTAACTATTTTTGGGAGTTGTGAAATGATGGGGATGAGGTCACATTAGCCCCCACTAACCCCACAATCGAAAAGGGTCATGGGCATTAGCACCGATGACTGTAACACCCACTTAAGTTGCTCAAAACCGAAGAAAACTTCAAGTAGTCGTAAATTGAAACAACAAGTCCGTATTGACCACTTTACAAAAGGAAAGCCAATATCCCAATCTATTGGAAGTGGTTTTAGACCCTAATTTGGTTCTTAGCAAAAGCTATAGTCCATCCAGGATTTATAGGGTCAAAACAGTCACATAGAAATTCACCAAAAATCAAGGATGTAGGTAATGTCCCTAAGAGTCATTTCCTAAAAATATTAGAACCATACGACTCATACGAAAATAATATAAATATTCTACGATCCTCCAATACGTAGAATACATGTCATTTCCCCCTTTAGGAATTTTGCCCCCAAAATTCCATAATCAAGTCAATAGGGTCATCCTGCATGCCTAACAATCATATACAAGCATAAGCAACTGTCACACATCAAACATACATGCATAACAATAAATGAAAAAGAAAATATCTAAGCCTATCCTAGCATGCAAGATACAAAGCCATGGTACATTTCATGATATCATAAGTGAAATTAAAAACGATAAATAAGAAATTGCACCAAGTAAAGATCTTTGGATATGTTATTCTCACGCTTTTCTCGGTCTCCCAAGTGCAATCGCCTTCACTATCACTCTATTGAACCTTCATGAACTTCACCATCTTCCTCCTAATCTGTTATGTATCATGTCTGATGATACGAATATGCCTATGAGGTCTCGAAGCCTCTGGTTCAACCTCGATATAATCTTACTGATCCGGTGCAATAGTTACGTCTGAATGGTGCACAAACTTTTGTAATGAGAGACATGGAAGACATTGTGCACTCCTGCCATTCTTTGAGGAAAGTTGACTCTATAAGCAAGGTCCCAATCCTCTCTAATATCAAAAAATGAACAACAAATCTCATTGTTAACTTCCCTCTACTACCGAATAGAATGACATTCTTCAATGGAGAGATCTTGACAAATACCATGTCACCGACAGAGAACTCTAAATCTTGATGTTGCTTATCCACATAGCTTTTCTATCTGTTTTGGGTAGCTTTCATCCATTGCCGAATGATTTGGATCTTCTCCGATATTTCTCTAATCATATCTAATCCCAGTATTAGTTTCTTGCCCACTTCCTACTAATACGAAAAACCATTGCACGGTCGGCCATATAATGCCTCGAATCATGCCATACTGATGCTAGACTGATAGTGATTATCCTACGAGCCTCCAAAGTTTAGTATGAAAGCACGCAAGAGATACTCTGGAATACGATTCACTCTCTCAGTTTGGCCGCCAGTTTGAGGGTGATAAGCTATGCTGAGGTGCTGCTCTATACCCAATGCCTCATGTAAGCTCTTCCAAAATACACTAGTGAACAATGAGCCTCGGTCACTCACAATGCTTTTCGGAATACCGTGGAATCGTACTATCCACTTCACATATAATTCGGCTAGTTTAGCTGCCATTCTACTTGACTTGATGGGTATAAATCTGGCACTCATGGTCAATCGATCGATTATGACCCAAATGCTGTCATACCCTGCTCAAGTTCTCGATAGTCCATCAATAAAATCCATCGATACTTGTTCCTATTTCCACTCAGGAACTTCTAGCAGTTGCATTAACCCAAATGTTTGAGGATATGCTAGTCTATACTATCTCATATCCTCATACTCTACTCCTGCTTCAATCTTAGAAATGATCTCGGCTAATCTGGCCTCGCGCCTTTGAATATTACCAATTCTCTCAATAAGAGTAGGTCAGATAATCAAACTCGCACCTCGATCGAAAATCATAACCAATAATATATTCTAATTGTTTCCACTCTAGGAACATAGCTCCCAAGCTGGCATGTCTTCTACTCAAGGCATCACAACTGCATTACCTTTACCCGGTGTATATGCAGTATCAAAGTCATATGTGACCAGGAACTCCAACCATCACTGCCGATGAAGGTTGAAATCCATCTGTGAAAAGAGGTACTTCAATGATTTATGATCGGTGAATAACTCGTACCTATCTTATAAAAGATAGCCCCTCCGAATCTTCAGCGCAAACACTATTGCTTCTAACTCTAAATCATGAGTTAGGTCTTTCTTCTTATATGGCTTCAATTGTCGACTAACATATGCAACAACCTTGACTCCCTACATTAATACCGCGCCCAATCCGGTACCTCAAACATCAATGTATACCGTCATCTCATTGTTCTCGCTTGGAACTAGCGCACTCGTCAACTTTTCCTTCAGACTCACAAATGCATGTTCACATCTCGCATCCTAAGTAAAAGTCTGATTCTTTTCCGTCAAGTGAGTCAACGGTGTTGCTTCCTTAGAGAAATCCTGGATGAATCGTCTATATTATCCAGCTAACCCTAAGAAACTTCTCATATCCATAGCGTTTTTGGGTCAAATCCAATCTTGGACTACTGCAACTTTTGCAAGATCAACGGTAATGCCCTGCTCAAAAACAACATGACCCAAGAATCGCACTTCCCTCTTCCAGAAGAAACATTTAGAAAACTTTGCCTTATGTCTGTGCTCTCTCAACACCTCCAATACAATCCTCAAATGTGTCTTATGTTCTTCCTCTATCCATGAATGGACAAGAATATCGCTGACGAACATTAGCATGAATTTATTTCACTGACCCCTAAAGGCATGATTCATGAGATCAACAAAGTATGCCGACGCATTGGTTAGCCCGAACGTCATAACCAACTACTCATAAAAACCAGATGGCATACTAAATGTGGTAATCGACACACTCTCCTTCTCTACTCTCAGTTGGTGAAATCCCATCGCAAGATCCAACTGAGAAAATACTCAAGCACCATATAGGTGATTGAACAAGTCATCAATGCATGACAGTGGATACTTGTTCTTTGTTGTTGCTTTATTCAACTCCTGGTAATCAACACATAAACTAAGGGAGCTGTCCGCCTTCATGGCGAATACTACTGGCATTCCCCACTCAGATATACTCCTATGAATGAACCCTCTTCGCAGAATGTCTTTCACTTGCACCTCAAGCTCTCTCTACTTTCTAGGTGCCATCCTTCTTAAAGGCATCTTTATCAGTCTAGCATCTTTAACTAAATCAGTATGGAACTCGATCTCTCAATATGGTGGAAGTTTGGCTGCCTCCTCAAATATATCTAGAACATTGCTAGCAATAGGTACTAATGACAACTCGACAGGTGCGGTGTCGAGCGAATATAAAAAGCTAATCATTACATCATCATTTGAAAAGCAGCCTAACACTACCATCTACCCATCATTTACCCTTATCGTCACAACTGACTTCTCACAATCCACTATCACTCTGTATCTATGTAGCCAAAGCATCCCCAGAATGATACCAAACCCAACGAAACCCAAAACAAAACAATCACATTCAAAAGAGCATCCATGACTCGATAAGACCAAACCACGACAAACCATACATAAGCTAGTGGAGCCTCCAATAGGGTTCGTCAGAATCAAAGGTCGGTCAATAATTTCGGATTCTAACCTAACTTGTATACTAAGTCACTAGATATGAAGAAATGTGAAGCCCCAGTACCAAATAAAACTCATAAGGGAACATCATAAATGGAAAGCATACCTTGAATAACGATGCCCTTTCCCTTCTCTTTCACTAATGGAGCTTACGACGAAGTCGAAATAGCATTGATAACATATGCTTTCACTACCTACTTTTGCATTAATGTTTTAGACAGCTCTTTTGAATGTGCCCAAGCTTGTTGTAGTTGTAGCATTTCCTCCCCTCATCTTTGTAGTGTCTACTATAATGACCTTCTCTCTACAGTTGTAGCAAGTCAACGCTGGCTTGACTTTCTTCTTTTTACCATCTTTGTTCTAAAACTGCTTCCTCTTGTTGTTCCCAATCTTCTTACCTCCTTCGCCCAATTACGGCTTTGACTTTCTTTAGGAATGATAGCTTTTGGTTTCAGATACAGACCTTCATGCCTCAATGCCTTCTCGACTATCATCTCAAAAGTCTTGTCAATATGGCCCACAAGTCACTCCCCTAGCTAGTCGTCTAAGCCAATGATGAACATCTCATTCTTCTTTAATGATGTGTCGATGATGGACGTCCCATATTTCGACATAGCATCAAACTCAGCAACATACTCAAAGACAGTCATATCCCCCTGCTTTAAATCCATGAACTTATGAAATAGAATAAACCTCTGAGCTACAAGAATAAATTCCTCCTCAAATATAGCTTTAAGCCAGTCCTAAGTGAACCGATCCTCAGGATTGGCCGCCCTCACTGCATTCCACCAGTTCATGGCTCACCCTTGAAGCTATTGGGAAGCCAATCACCTTTTCATATCATCATCCAACTATAAATCCTCGAAAATCCTTTCTCAAGTATCAAGCCAATCCCTCACTTCCATTGTCGACTTTGTTCCTTGAATGGTTTGCCACCAAGACTAGCAAAGTCCTTGTTCAGCTTAGGGAAATCGGCTATGTGCGCCTGCAGTGGAGCACCTCCATCGGGGGCAACATTTGGAATGGCTACTTAAGCATTTTACAGCATGTTCATCATCATAGTATTGATCAAGTTCTGCAAATTAGGATTAGCAGCTCCCAAGCCAGCTCCTTTCTCGACTCTAGAGATGGATTTCCTAGCAGCGTTCCTTGTTTGGCGACTCATCGTTCAATTTGTAATAAGGACGATCAATCTCTCTATAAGGAATTATGCTTAAGTAGTACTCATGTGTGCAGTGCGACTTAGGTACATGTATACTACTATATAGTTTTGAAAACCAAAATATATAACAAGTACGCACTCTCGTGTGTATACACACACTCTCTCGATTCATTCTAAGGTGAGAACTCCTACCCTATCTCTACTCGATCACGGTATCCCTTAGGTTAAACAATGAAAAATAAGTTCTGATACCAAATGTGATGATCGCCTTACACCACCAACGCTCAATATACCAGTATAGTGTGCTATAGCGGTGCTCGGTTGATGCGGGGCGACCATCAATGGCTGTAAAGTAAATAAGCAACACAGAACTTGTTGTATATCTCACAGCACATCGAATAAAATATAATAGTAAACATCTTAGATATAAAAACAAGCGAGACAATAGATAACTAAATGAATCACAACATCAGAGTATATAAATCCATATAGTGAACAACATAAATAATATAGATACATCAAATAACAACACACAAACTACCTCTAAATAGTAAGGCACTAGCAAGCTTTGTAGTACTGTGCAGTGGAATATCAAATGAGTAAATATAATTATATGAGAGAATAACCACCTACTCACCACCTGTCCAGCTTCACATGCTCACCAGACCTAATATTCCTAATCTACTCATTTAAGAGTATCCAGAGTAATAGGAAGAAAAGCATAAAATCTCAGGTCAGACAATAGTTTGGTGTGAGCGGTAGATATCTCAAATACTATAAAGGCAATATACTAGGACAAATGGTATGGGAAAATCATACATGATCTATCCCTACAACCACAGGGTTAGCATATATAAAAGATATACACTACTCTATGATAGTCATCATGGGTGTACTATACATCAAGGTACTAAGGGTGTCTAGATATCTACATCGGTAATATCTACATCATATGACATCCCTAAGGTGATAGGAACAATAAAACAAACATGACATCCATCATCCATCCTCACATTCACTCACTTAGTGCACTGGATATATGATACTCGTATGACCACCCCCATAGAGCCAATGACTGCTCAATGTTCGATTTTCTCGGTACTCGAATTAATATGAATCAGTAGGCCAGCAACTAGACTGGAACCCTATAGACAACCAGGGTACTTGGATTGAAAGATCATGTGATCCGGGGATCCCCATATGCCAAGTGAGCATCCTCACATACCCCTGCTTTACGAGTACACATTGAAACCTATGAATATCAACTGTTCCTTTGCACATGATAACCATATCAGAGTTCAGCTCAGAACTGTCCCTACAACTCTCGTTTGAAGTCATCATGGTTGCGACTACTCTAGACAATCATCATAAGTCATACAGTGTCATCATGTGTCCCATTACCTACCTCCAACAGTCCTTTCAATTCAACTCGTCATTGCCTACTCTACATCTCGAAGTGTAGTTGTCCATCATCGAAGCCATCACTTCCACCATGGAATCATCCTCGTTGAGCTCCACTTCATCGCTGTCGATAATCGTTACCGATCCATCTTCAACGACCATAACTCGAGCATATGAACTCCGAACGATCTGAAACCTAGAACATAGCCTTATGGCGCCTTCCTTGTCACTCTTTATTGATCTTGTTATGTTTGGGACAAAATACATGGACCCACACCGATCTGTGACCATGAATCCCCACAGATCCATTATTTTACATCTTCAAATAACGACAACTTGAGTATATGAACTCTAATTGACTTGAAACTTGGAATGTAGGCTTATGGGTCCTTCCTTGTCACCCCATATCAATCTCATCAAGTTTAGGATAAAATTCATGGATCCATACCGATTCAAGTTTAGATTCATACCGATCCAAGTTTTAGAACTCCACCAATCCATGTTTGGATCCCCACCGATCCCACACTTCACATTTGAGCTTCAGCATACCTCCCTATGCTCCACCATGGATTGCATGTTGATTGGGTCAACCCTCATGGATCGGTACCGATCTAAGGGGACCGATCCCACACTTAGCCAAATTCATACGATTTTGGCTCCACTTCATTCCTATTACTCTCTTTGCTCCAATCCATAGCTTGCATCCTGATCCCATACTCCAAACTTCCATGCTTTGGTTCCCCTATCAATCCATATTTTGGATCCATCTGATCCAAGTTTGGATCCATACCGATCTAAGTTTGGAACCATACCTATCCAAAAGCCAACTTGTGCTTTAATGCTTATATCATGACCATGAGAATTCCAAATGACCTAAAACTAGATGTGCAACCTTATGAGGCCTTCCTTGTTGCCCCATATCAATCGCACCCTAACCTAACAACTTTGAATTTCTGGATCATTGACGATCCACGAACCAATCATAAATATAAATCACCATTCGATCGGTATTTTCAACTATTTAAACATTAGACAAGCATGCATAGATCATATAAAAACCAAAACATCAAACAAACTTCCAAGAATTTCCATTTTATATAAATCTAAATCTAAGGTGAAGGTTATGGATCCATAAGAACACGGTTAGGGATCCATAAAAAGAATTTTTACAAATCAGGTCCAAATCATCTAAAATTCACTTATATGGTGTAATATGGTCTACAAACATTTTTAGTATTTTTAAATATTTTTTAAGACATCATTTAGGGTGTTTAATGACCTAATTAGTAAGTGAGAGATCTAATCACTCACCTTAAACTAAAGCAAAACCGAAATCCCTAAATGAATAGTAGAAGGCACAAATCCAAGGCTCTTCTAATAGCAAATCTCTAATCCTAATGGCTAATTAAAGTAGGTTTAAGGGTTGCTTTTTGGTTAGTGAAGGTTAATAGAGGTTTCTAACTATTATTGGGAGTTTTGAAATGATGGAGGTGAGGTCCCATCAGCCCTCACTAACCCCAAAACCAAAATGATCATGAACCTTAGTACTAATGACTCTAATTACCTACTTAAGCCGCTCAAAATAAAAGAAAACATCAAGTAGCCATAACTTTAAACGATAAGTTAGTTTTCTTAATACGACACTCTACGAAAAAAGAAATTATCATCTTATCTAATGGAAGTGGTTTCAGACCCTAACTAGGCTTCTACCAAAAGTTATAGTTGTTACAAGATTTACAAGGTCAAAATGATCACATAGAAATTCTTCAAAAATCAAAGATGCGGGAAATGTCCCTAAGAGTCATTTCCAAAAATATTAGAATCATTCGACCACATATAAAAATAGTATAATATTCTAGGATCCTCCTTTATGTGGAGTACGGGTCATTACATACAACATTCGTAAGATATTATATTACACACCAGAAAATAAAATAGATAAGTAATAGCTTACCTCGTGCACATTTCTGGAAGCTTTATTTGTCTTAAACCTGAAAACCCCACTCTTAACCTACTCATATGAGTATCTAAGAGTTTGGGGGATTTCAAAAACTTCAAGTCGGACAAAAATTATTATGTGAAAAATATTACTCCGTCCCCATCAAAATTGATACAAAGTGTGACCGCATCACTAAATGGAACGGATTTTTCCTTGCTACTATCTTATAATCACTGCAAAGCATAACATTTTCCTACAACCACAATGGTTAGAACATAACATAAACATTATACAAAATGGGTCAAGTATGAATAGTCTAGTATTCAATAGGGTCTAAGGGTGACATATTCCAATATCTGCCTATCCAATTAGTGTGCAAACACCAACATAGTTTTCCCAATGTCATGATGAAACTATTAATTTTCATAGCCAAACTAAAAACCTATCCGATCAACTTAGGCTAAAAATATAACTAGATAATCCAATGGTCTCCCATATCTATAAGAGCACTAGGTTGCTCACGTGACCAAAGAAAAAGATAACAACCTTCCGTTCCCTTAAGGGCACTAAAGCTACCCCCGTGAAAGAAGAAGAAAATAATGGTGAGCAACATTGCTATGATTCCCAGATGCGTAACCATAAAAATTTTCCTTAATATCGGTAAAGCCCTATATATTAGGGTTGTAGACTTGAATAATTGGGGGCTTAATGGATAAAGTGCAGGGCTCTACCCCGAAATCAGTCTCTACCCTTAAATCTAGTTTTATAAAACTCGAATGAGTCGTGTCTTTTTGATCAGTCCTGGGCATCCTAACATGATTTGATCTTCCTAACCCTCTGGATGCAAATCTACTCATATAAGAATTTAGTATAACTATACCCACTAATGGAACAACCCTAACTAGTCATTAGTTCCTAGTCCTTAAGGTCATAAATATCGGATGATATCATATAAGTAAGCATGTCAGCAATTTACTTATACAACATTAACTGATCAAGATAAAAAATTGAGTATATAGATTACCTTCCACTATATAAATATGCTCAAAAGATAGCCATTTTACACATAAGATATTTATAATCATGGTTTTGTTTATTCGATATAAACTTAGTAAAATGGGCTAAAGGTACATTTTCCTTTCTTTAAAAATCTTATTGTTCAAATAAATAATAACAAAAACCTATACTTTGTTACAAGGAAAATCCTACCCAATACTTAGTTAAGTGTCATAATGTATAAAAATAAGGTCATCTCTCCTCTCAAATAATAGTGATATTGTACTTCTAGAACCTGTGCTATCACACCTTTAAAATACTTGGCTATCGTTAGCATAAATTATGTGCTATCATTAGTATAATCAATTGGTCAATTACCAATTGTGGTTAAACTTTCCTTTTACCAATAGTTCATATGAATCCAAAAATGCATCGGAAAAATCCCAAAAACTCTCAAATATCTCATTTTTCTATCTTTTAGCACATAAATATTTCAGGTCAAAATAATTATTTTTCATAGTTTAATAATCAAAAACCCAAGATTAAGCATTTTCTCAACTTAAAAAAATGATAGAAAATCAATGTAAATTTAGAAAATTATGAAATTTAAAACCATCTCCAAGTTAATATTTTATGCAACATATCAAAATTTCAAAGCATTTAGATTACATTATCATAGGTTTAAAATCTGAAAACCATTTTCATTAATTTTATAATTTCACAAATGATAGCCATAAATCCATATAAATGACAACTAAAAACAAGTTCTAACATCATAACAAACTAGAATCTCATCATATCCGAACAAGAACAAACCGAAGGGTAGGCATATTAGTTTTATTCACCTTGATTAATTTTTATGTGGAGAGATTTGTTGTTATGCATCTTTCTTCTAGCCCTTTTCATTTTCTTTTAAATTGAGAGAGTGATGAGTCTGCTATCTTACATTTGTTTTCTTAAGTATGAGAAAAATGAAACAAAAGAGTATGGAGAGGGAGAGAAGAGCTAGGGGATAAATGGGCCTTAACTTTCCTCCCCTTAATTGCTCCTTCTTAATTAAGTTAAGTTAGCACATTCCTTTTGCATTATAAACATTACTCTACTATAAATTTTTAAACTGAAAATATTATTATGCCATATCCCCATGATGCAGCGCGTACCTCAAACTCGCGATCGACATGGCTAAATTGCGAAACCCTAGATCACAAAGTCGAAACCGCTCCAGAATTCTTTAGGTCGCGAGCGACCTACCGCCTCCCTAAATCGCGAAATCTCTTAAGTCGAAGCTCCTCCTTAAGTCGCGGCTCCAGCCTTATCTCGCGAAGCCTAGTTCGCGAAGCGAGCTTCTTTATGTCGCTGAACTCCGGTTAAGTCGCGAAGCTTCTACGTCGCGAATTTCTTAGGTCGCGAGCAGATGTTCCAGAGTTTCTTAAGTCGCGATTTCCTTATGTCGCTGCCATGTTTTCTTAGGTCGCTCCATCCTTAAGTCGCGAGCGAATTTGCCTATGTCGTTCCTGAAGCTATGCCGCATTTCTTATGTCGCTCCAGTGTTAGGTCGTCTGTTGTTTGTATGAGTCGTTTGTTTTTCTTAGGTCGTTGATGTATATTGTTTTAAGTCGTATGTCGTTAAGCTGTTGGTTTTGTAAGTCGTTTGTACTGAGTGATGTATTTGTTAAGTCGTTGTGTTGTAATTTGTATATTGTTAGGTCGTACGAGGTTAAGTCGTGTGTGTTGTATTTTCCCTATAAATAGGGACGTGATGTCATTGTAGAAAGTAGTTGATTTTTGAAATAACATTTGGTTTGTGCTTCTTGCCTCCATTAAAATTGGTAGTTGAGTGTTATCTCCTATCACCACCTTCGGCATTCGAGTGTGCTCGAATCAACGATTGTTGAAGCCAATTCACGGAATCAAGTGCGCTTGATCAACGTTCGAAGAATTGTAGATCTTCTCTCACGGCATCATGCGCGATCAACGTGTCGAAGATTGCTAGAATCTGGTATCTTCATGATCAACGGATTTGGGCATTTGGGTATTCTTAAATTCACTGATTTATCATCGATTCACCGATTATTTCCGCTAATCGTGTGAGATCCTGGACGGATTCGATTTACATCGTCGAATTCGCTTCCTTGGCTGCGTCATTTTTGGTATCAGAGCTAGATCGTAAGAAGTTTGGAGATCGGATTTGCATTGTTGAGAAGTTTGGTGTTCATCGTGTTCATCGTTAAGTTGCAACAAGTTGGGAGTTTCGATCCATATCATTTTGGATCAAAGTTCGGAAAGTGTTTGAATTTTGCTCGTTGGGATTTTTGCGCGCCGTGTGAAGTTTGAATTTTTGAAGATTTTTTTGAAGTTCAATCATGCCACCGAGACGAGTTCAACGTCATCGCAATGTTGATGCTTTGTATGGAAGAGAAGATGCTGAACAAATGGAGCAACGAATTAGTGATAAATTCAATGAGAAGTTTGATGAGAGAATTGGTCGATTAGAGAGAATGATGCTTGAAATGAATCAAAGTAGAAGAAGGGTTTCACTTGAATCGAGCCATGGGGGAAATAGAGTTTCACCACATTCAGATCGGGAGAGAAAAGAAGATCATGATCGTAGAAATGTTGACGATCGTGATAGGAATGTTGATGATCGTGATCGGAGGAATGTAGATCGAAGGGATGTTGGTGGTAGAAATGGTGGTGGTAGAGATGTTGGTGGTCATGATCGACATCGATATGCATCAGATTTTGATGAGGAGTTTGATGGTGGTAGTGTTCATGGTCGAAATCGAAGCCAAGAAAGGAATCATTCAGAGTATGATCACAAATGGTAGTCCGGAATGAAAATTGAAATTCCAGAGTTTAATGGTGGTATGCAGGCTGAAGAATTTCTAGATTGGTTATCTAATGTTGAAGAGATCTTTGATTTCAAGGAGGTTCCGGAAGATCGTCGAGTGAAGTTGGTTGCTACTAGGTTGAGAGGGAGAGCTATGGCGTGGTGGCAGCAAACCAAACTTACACGAGAACGGATGGGGAAGTCGAAGATTGTTGCTTGGGAGAAAATGAAGAAGATGATGAAGGCTATGTTCTTGCCTTACAATTATCAATCACTCATGTATCAGAGGTTGCAGAATCTGAGGCAAGGGACGAAGACTGTTAATGATTATGCTGATGAGTTTTATCAACTGATTGCTCGAAATGACATTATGGAGACGGTGGAACAATTGACTGCTAGGTTTGTTGGGGGGTTGAGGATCCAGATCCAGGATATGGTAAATATGTTTGACCCTAGATCTGTGGCTGAAGCGCACCAGAAGGCGTTGGCTTGGGAGAAGCAGGGAAGACGAGGAGGTGGTGTGTTTCCAAGTTCCAATACTCAGAGCAAGGGTGCTAGTGGGAGTTCCAATGTTTCTAAAGTTGTCAGTAAACTAGTTGTGAATGAAGTTGCGAAGGCGAAGGTCAACAACAGTTTCAAGTGTTATAATTGCAAGGAAATGGGTCACAAGAGTAATGAATGCCCGAAACCGAAGAGGCGAGCTATGATTGCTGAAATAGAAGGTGAGGATGTTGATGAAGGTTATTCTAGTCCAGTTGAGGAGGATGAACAGGATATCGCGTCGGGAGATGAAGGATGTAATCTAATGTTGAGGAGATCATGTTTGACACCGAAGTAGGAAGAGGAGGCTAGTTGTTTGAGGAGTAATATCTTTCAGTCGACATGCACTATACTGGGAAAGGTGTGTAAATTTGTGATTGACGCGGGAAGTTGTGACAATATCATTTCTACCGAAGCTGTGAGAAAGTTGAAGTTGAAGACGGTGAAGCATCCAAATCCTTACAAGTTAGCGTGGTTAAGGAAAGGAGGAAAGGTGAAGGTGGACAGGCGAGTTCATGTTCCATTTTCTATTGGGAAGAAGTATAAAGATGAGATCTGGTGTGATGTGGTGGAAATGGATGTTTGTCACTTGCTTTTGTGAAGACCATGGCAGTATGACCGAGCAGTGCAGCATGATGGTCGAACCAATAGCTACAGCTTTATGTTTGAGGGTACTAAGATCATTTTAGTTTCGAAGAAGAGATAGCAAGGAGAGAGCAAGTCAGAAGAGATTAAGGAGCTGAAGACTTTGTTGACTTTGAAGGAGTTTGTTGAAGAAGTAGAGGAGAGTCCAGAGGTGTTCTTGTTGATTGGACATGAAGCTACTGAATCTGTTGAAGTTCCAGAGGAAGTAAAGCCAGTGTTGGAAGAATTCAAAGACGTGTTTCCTGAAGAGTTGCCAAAGGAGTTACCACCGTTGAGAGATATACAACATCAGATTGATCTTGTGCCAGAGGCGGCATTACCTCACAGGCCACATTACAGGATGAGTCCTAAGGAGTATGAGAAACTGAGGAGGCAGGTGGAGGAGTTGTTAGAACAAGGGCGTGTTCAGGAGAGCTTGAGTCCTTGTGCAGTGCCAGCCTTATTGGAACCGAAGAAGGATGGGACTTGGCGGATGTGTACGGACAGTCGGGCTTTAAACAAGATCACTGTGAGATACAGGTTTCCTATGCCGAGGTTCGATGATTTGATTGATCAGTTTAGTGGGGTTGTTGTGTTCTCAAAGATTGACTTGAAGAGTGGATACCATCAGATTCGTATTAGACCGGGTGATGAGTGGAAGACTGCTTTTAAAACTAGGGAAGGTCTATACAAATGACTGGTTATGCCGTTTGGCTTGTCAAATGCTCCTAGTACTTTTATGAGAGTGATGAACCAGATTTTCAGACCATTTATTGGGAAGTTCGTAGTAGTTTACTTTGACGATATTTTGATCTATAGTGGGAGTATGGAAGAGCATATCCAGCATTTGCGAGAAGTGCTATTGATTCTACGACAGGAGCAATTCTATGCAGCAACGAAGAAGTGCGTGTTCATGACGCACAGTGTTTTGTTTCTGGGATATGTTCTGTCGAAGGAGGGTATTCAAGTGGATGAAAGCAAAGTGGAAGCTGTCAGGAGTTGGCCACAACCCAAGACAATTACTGAAGTGAGGAGTTTTCATGGGTTGGTATCTTTTTATCGAAGATTCATTCCACATTTTAGCAGTGTGATGGCACCTGTAACCGATTGCATGAAAGGAGAGAAGTTCGTGTGGACAGAGGAAGCAGAGTTAGCTTTTGAGAAGATCAAGACACTTTTGACGACAGCACCCATTCTGGTACTGCCGGATTTTCAGATATTGTTCGAGTTACACACTGATGCTTCGAATGTTGGGATTGGTGGAGTATTGAGTCAGAATGAAAGACCAGTTGCTTATTTCAGTGAGAAGTTGTCTGGAGCCAAGTTGAGATATAGCACTTATGACGTGGAGTTTTACGCAATTGTTCAAGTTGTGAAGCACTGGAGACATTATCTGTTTCAAAAGGAGTTTGTTCTTTATACGAATCATGAAGCTTTGAAACATTTGCAAGGGCAGGACAAAATTTCAGCTAGACACGTTTCATGGGTCGCGTATCTACAGCAGTTTACTTTTGTTGTAAAGCACAAATCAGGGGTGACGAATCGTGTAGCTGATGCCTTGAGCAAGAGGAATTATTTGTTGACGACGATGAAGGTTGAAGTGATAGGATTTGAACTATTGCCAGAATTGTTTGAGGAAGATCCTTACTTTGTGAAGATTGTTGAGAAAGTCAAGGATGGGAGTACTGATGAGTTTGTGTTGGTAGATGGATTCTTATTCAAGGGGAATCGATTGTGCATACCAGATTGCAGCTTGAGAATGAAAATTGTAAAAGAGTTGCATGAAAAAGGACATGTTGGTCGGGATCGCACATTGCAGTTGATTTCTCAGTCTTATTATTAGCCCTCGATGAAGCGGGAAGTTGAAAAGTTTGTTCGAAGATGTCATGTTTGTCAAGTTTCGAAAGGGACAGCTACAAATGCGGGTTTGTATATGCCTTTACCTGTTCCTACAAAACCGAGGGTTGATGTAAGCATGGATTTTGTGTTGGGCTTGCCGAGGACTCAATGCGGCAATGATTCTATCTATGTGGTGGTTGATCGATTTTCAAAGATGGCACATTTTATTGCCTGCAAGAAGACAACAGATGCGGTTAATGTAGCACGGTTATATTTCAAAGAAATATATCATCTTTATGGGTTGCCTGAATATATTGTTTCGGATAGAGATACTCGCTTTCTAAGTCATTTTTGGATGAGCCTATGGAGAATGGTTGGGACGAAGCTGAAATTCAGTAGCGCTTATCATCCACAGACGGATGGACAGACTGAAGTTGTAAACAGATCCATAGGTAATCTATTGCGATGCCTCGTGGATGACAATTTGAAAAGTTGGGATTCGAAGTTATGTCAAGCTGAATTTGCACACAACCATGCAGTTAATTGTAGCACTGGGTTCAGTCCATTCCAGGTTGTGTACTCAACAATTCCTAAAGGACCATTGGATTTATGTATAGTTCCACAGTGGAAAGGAGTGATCAAACGGGCTAGTGATTTTGTGAATGAATTGCAAGAATGCCACAAGGTTGTGCAGGAACGATTGCTTAAGGCGAATGAGAAATATAAGCAATACGCAGATATTAAATGACGAAATGTGGAGTTCAAAGGAAGAGATTTCGTATATGCAGTATTGACTAAGGATCGATTTCCTATGGGCACTTACAACAAACTAGCTGCTAGAAAGATTGGTCCTTTGGAAGTCGTGAAGAAGATTAATGAGAACGCATATCAGTTGAGATTGCTGGATCATATCCATACTGTTGATGTTTTCAATGTCAAACACTTAATTCCGTATTATGGGGAGATGCTTGAAGAGGAGAGCGTGAATTCGAGGACGAATTCTTTTCAACCAGGGGAGGATGATGCAGCGCGTACCTCAAACTCGCGATCGACATGGCTAAATTGCGAAACCCTAGATCACAAAGTCGAAACCGCTCCAGAATTCTTTAGGTCGCGAGCGACCTACCGCCTCCCTAAATCGTGAAATCTCTTAAGTCGAAGCTCCTCCTTAAGTCGCGGCTCCAGCCTTATCTCGCGAAGCCTAGGTCGCGAAGGGAGCTTCTTTATGTCGCTGAACTCCGGTTAAGTCGCGAAGCTTCTACGTTGTGAATTTCTTAGGTCGCGAGCAGATGTTCCAGAGTTTCTTAAGTCGCGATTTCCTTATGTCGCTGCCATATTTTCTTAGGTCGCTCCATCCTTAAGTCGCGAGCGAATTTGCCTATGTCGTTCCTGAAGCTATGCCGCATTTCTTATGTCGCTCCAGTGTTAGGTCGTCTGTTGTTTGTATAAGTCGTTTGTTTTTCTTAGGTCGTTGATGTATATTGTTTTAAGTCGTATGTCGTTAAGCCGTTGGTTTTGTAAGTCGTTTGTACTGAGTGATGTATTTGTTAAGTCGTTGTGTTGCAATTTGTATATTGTTAGGTCGTACGAGGTTAAGTCATGTGTGTTGTATTTTCCCTATAAATAGGGACGTGATGTCATTGTAGAAAGTAGTTGATTTTTGAAATAACATTTGGTTTGTGCTTCTTGCCTCCATTAAAATTGGTAGTTGAGTGTTATCTCCTATCTCCACCTTCGGCATTCGAGTGTGCTCGAATCAATGATTGTTGATGCCAATTCATGGAATCAAGTGCGCTTGATCAACGTTCGAAGAATTGTAGATCTTCTCTCACGGCATCGTGCGCGATCAACGTGTCGAAGATTGCTAGAATTCGGTATCTTCATGATCAATGGAATTGGGCATTTGGGTATTCTTAAATTCACCGATTTATCATCGATTCACCGATTATTTCCGCTAATCATGTGAGATCCTGGACGGATTCGATTTACATCGTCGAATTCGCTTCCTTGGATGCGTCATTTTTGGTATCAGAGCTCGATCGCAAGAAGTTTGGAGATCGGATTTGCATTGTTGAGAAGTTTGGTGCTCATCGTGTTTATCGTGAAGTTGCAACAAGTTGGGAGTTTTGATCCATATCATTTTGGATCAAAGTTCGGAAAGTGTTTTAATTTTGCTCGTTGGAATTTTTGCACGCCGTGTGAAGTTTGAATTTTTGAATATTTGTTTGAAGTTCAATCATGCCACCGAGACGAGTTCAACGTCATCGCAATGTTGATGCTTTGTATGGAAGAGAAGATGCTGAACAAATGGAGCAACGAATTAGTGATAAATTCAATGAGAAATTTGATGAGGGAATTGGTCGATTAGAGAGAATGATGCTTGAAATGAATCAGAGTAGAAGAAGGGTTTCACTTGAATCGAGCCATGGGGGAAATAGAGTTTCACCACATTCAGATCGGGAGAGAAAAGAAGATCATGATCGTAGAAATGTTGACGATCGTGATAGGAATGTTGATGATCGTGATCGGAGGAATGTAGATCGAAGGGATGTTGGTGGTAGAAATGGTGGTGGTAGAGATGTTGGTGGTCATGATCGACATTGATATGCATCAGATTTTGATGAGGAGTTTGATGGTGGTATTGTTCATGGTCGAAATCGAAGCCAAGAAAGTAATCATTCAGAGTATGATCACAAATGGGAGTCCGGAATGAAAATTGAAATTCCAGAGTTTAATGGTGGTATGCAGGCTAAAGAATTTCTAGATTGGTTATCTAATGTTGAAGAGATCTTTGATTTCAAGGAGGTTCCGGAAGATCGTCGAGTGAAGTTGGTTGCTACTAGGTTGAGAGGGAGAGCTATGGCGTGGTGGCAGCAAACCAAACTTACACGAGAACGGATGGGGAAGTCGAAGATTGTTGCTTGGGAGAAAATGAAGTAGATGATGAAGGCTTTGTTCTTGCCTTACAATTATCAATCACTCATGTATCAAAGGTTGCAGAATCTGAGGCAAGGGACGAAGACTGTTAATGATTACGCTGATGATTTTTATCAATTGATTGCTCGAAATGACATTATGGAGACGGAGGAACAATTGACTGCTAGGTTTGTTGGGGGGTTGAGGATCCAGATCCAGGATATGGTAAATATGTTTGACCCTAGATCTGTGGCTGAAGCGCACCAGAAGGCGTTGGCTTGGGAGAAGCAGGGAAGACGAGGAGGTGGTGTGTTTCCAAGTTCCAATACTTAGAGCAAGGGTGCTAGTGGGAGTTCCAATGTTTCTAAAGCTATCAGTAAACCAGTTGTGAATGAAGTTGCGAAGGCGAAGGTCAACAATAGTTTCAAGTGTTATAATTGCCAGGAAATGGGTCACAAGAGTAATGAATGCCCGAAACCGAAGAGGCGAGCTATGATTGCTGAAATAGAAGGTGAGGATGTTGATGAAGGTTATTCTAGTCCAGTTGAGGAGGATGAACAGGATATCGCGTCGGGAGATGAAGGATGTAATCTAATGTTGAGGAGATCATGTTTGACACCGAAGTAGGAAGAGGAGGCTAGTTGGTTGAGGAGTAATATCTTTCAGTCGACATAAACTATACTGGGAAAGGTGTGTAAATTTGTGATTGACGCGGGAAGTTGTGACAATATCATTTCTACCGAAGCTATGAGAAAGTTGAAGTTGAAGACGGAGAAGCATCCAAATCCTTACAAGTTAGCGTGGTTAAGGAAAGGAGGAAAGGTGAAGGTGGACAGGCGAGTTCATGTTCCATTTTCTATTGGGAAGAAGTATAAAGATGAGATCTGGTGTGATGTGGTGGAGATGGATGTTTGTCACTTGCTTTTGGGAAGACCATGGCAGTATGACCGAGCAGTGCAGCATGATGGTCGAACCAATAGCTACAGCTTTATGTTTGAGGGTACTAAGATCATTTTAGTTCCGAAGAAGATACAGCAAGGAGAGAGCAAGTCAGAAGAGATTGAGGAGCTGAAGACTTTGTTGACTTTGAAGGAGTTTGTTGAAGAAGTAGAGGAGAGTCCAGAGGTGTTCTTGTTGATTGGACATGAAGCTACTGAATCTGTTGAAGTTCCAGAGGAAGTAAAGCCAGCGTTGGAAGAATTCAGAGATGTGTTTCCTGAAGAGTTGCCAAAGGAGTTACCACCGTTGAGAGATATACAGCATCAGATTGATCTTGTGCCAGGGGCGGCATTACCTCACAGGCCACATTACAGGATGAGTCCTAAGGAGTATGAGGAACTGAGGAGGCAGGTGGAGGAGTTGTTAGAACAAGGGCGTGTTCAGGAGAGCTTGAGTCCTTGTGCAGTGCCAGCCTTATTGGAACCGAAGAAGGATGGGACTTGGCGGATGTGTACGAACAGTCGGGCTTTAAACAAGATCACTGTGAGATACAGGTTTCTTATGTCGAGGTTCGATGATTTGATTGATCAGTTGAGTGGGGCTGTTGTGTTCTCAAAGATTGACTTGAAGAGTGGATACTATCAGATTCGTATTAGACCGGGTGATGAGTGGAAGACTGCTTTTAAAACTAGGGAAGGTCTATACGAATGACTGGTTATGCCGTTTTGCTTATCAAATGTTCCTAGTACTTTTATGAGAGTGATGAACCAGATTTTCAGACCATTTATTGGAAGTTCGTAGTAGTTTACTTTGACGATATTTTGATCTATAGTGGGAGTATGGAAGAGCATATCCAGCATTTGCGAGAAGTGATATTGATTCTACGACATGAGCAATTCTATGCAGCAACGAAGAAGTGTGTGTTCATGACGCACAGTGTTTTGTTTCTAGGATATGTTCTGTCGAAGGAGGGTATTCAAGTGGATGAAAGCAAAGTGGAAGCTGTCAGGAGTTGGCCACAACCCAAGACAATTACTGAAGTGAGGAGTTTTCATGGGTTGGTATCTTTTTATCGAAGATTCATTCCATATTTTAGCAGTGTGATGGCACCTGTAACCGATTGCATGAAAGGAGAGAAGTTCGTGTGGACAGAGGAAGCAGAGTTAGCTTTTGAGAAGATCAAGACACTTTTGACGACAGCACCCATTCTGGTACTACCGGATTTTCAAATATTGTTTGAGTTACACACTGATGCTTCGAAGGTTGGGATTGGTGGAGTATTGAGTCAGAATGGAAGACCAGTTGCTTATTTCAGTGAGAAGTTGTCTGGAGCCAAGTTGAGATATAGCACTTATGACGTGGAGTTTTACGCAATTGTTCAAGCTGTGAAGCACTGGAGACATTATCTGTTTCAAAAGGAGTTTGTTCTTTATACGGATCATGAAGCTTTGAAACATTTGCAAGGGCAGGACAAAATTTCAGCTAGACACGCTTCATGGGTCGCGTATCTACAGCAGTTTACTTTTGTTGTAAAGCACAAATCAGGGGTGACGAATCGTGTAGCTGATGCCTTGAGCAGGAGGAATCATTTGTTGACGATGATGAAGGTTGAAGTGATAGGATTTGAACTATTTCCAGAATTGTTTGAGGAAGATCCTTACTTTGTGAAGATTGTTGAGAAAGTCAAGGATGGGAGTACTGATGAGTTTGTGTTGGTAGATGGATTCTTATTCAAGGGGAATCGATTGTGCATACCAGATTGCAGCTTGAGAATGAAAATTGTAAAAGAGTTGCATGAAGAAGGACATGTTGGTCGGGATCGCACATTGCAGTTGATTTCTCAGTCTTATTATTAGCCCTCGATGAAGTGGGAAGTTGAAAAGTTTGTTCGAAGATGTCATGTTTGTCAAGTTTCGAAAGGGACAGCTACAAATGCGGGTTTGTATATGCCTTTACCTATTCCTACAAAACTGTGGGTTGATGTAAGAATGGATTTTGTGTTGGGCTTGCCGAGGACTCAACGCGACAATGATTCTATCTATGTGGTGGTTGATCGATTTTCAAAGATGGCACATTTTATTGCCTGCAAGAAGACAGTAGATGCGGTTAATGTAGCACAGTTATATTTCAGAGAAATATATCGTCTTCATGGGTTGCCTGAATCTATTGTTTCGGATAGAGATACTCGCTTTCTAAGTCATTTTTGGATGAGCCTATGGAGAATGGTTGGGACGAAGCTGAAATTCAGTAGCGCTTATCATCCACAGACGGATGGACAGACTAAAGTTGTAAACAGATCCCTAGGTAATCTATTGCGATGCCTCGTGGATGATAATTTGAAAAGTTGGGATTCAAAGTTATGTCAAGCTGAATTTGCACACAACCATGTAGTTAATCGTAGCACTGGGTTCAGTCCATTCCAAGTTGTGTACTCAACAATTCCTAAAGGACCATTGGATTTATGTGTAGTTCCACAGCGGAAAGGAGTGATCAAACGGGCTAGTGATTTTGTGAATGAATTGCAAGAATGCCACAAGGTTGTGCAGGAACGATTGCTTAAGGCGAATGAGAAATATAAGCAATCCGCAGATATTAAACGATGAAATGTGGTGTTCAAAGAAAGAGATTTTGTATATGCAGTATTGACTAAGGATCGATTTCCTATGGACACTTACAACAAACTAGCTGGTAGAAAGATTGGTCCTTTGGAAGTCGTGAAGAAGATTAATGAGAATGCATATCAGTTGAGATTGCCGGATCATATCCATAATGCTGATGTTTTCAATATCAAACACTTAATTCCATATTATGGGGAGATGCTTGAAGAGGAGAGCGTGAATTCGAGGACGAATTCTTTTCAACCAGGGGAGGATGATGCAGCGCGTACCTCAAACTCGCGATCGACATGGCTAAATTGCAAAACCCTAGATCACAAAGTCGAAACCGCTCCAGAATTCTTTAGGTCGTGAGCGACCTACCGCCTCCCTAAATCGCGAATTCTCTTAAGTCGAAGCTCCTCTTTAAGTCGTGGCTCCAGCCTTATCTCGCGAAGTCTAGGTCGCGAAGTGAGCTTCTTTATGTCGCTGAACTCCGGTTAAGTCGCGAAGCTTCTACGTCGTGAATTCCTTAGGTCGCGAGCAGATGTTCTAGAGTTTCTTAAGTCGCGATTTCCTTATGTCGCTGCCATGTTTTCTTAGGTCGCTCCATCCTTCAGTCGCGAGCGAATTTGCCTATGTCGTTCCTGAAGCTATGCCGCATTTCTTATGTCGCTCTAGTGTTAGGTCGTCTGTTGTTTGTATGAGTCGTTTGTTTTTCTTAGGTCGTTGATGTATATTGTTTTAAGTCGTATGTCGTTAAGCCGTTGGTTTTGTAAGTCGTTTGTACTGAGTGATGTATTTGTTAAGTCGTTGTGTTGTAATTTGTATATTGTTAGGTCGTACGAGGTTAAGTCGTGTGTGTTGTATTTTCCCTATAAATAGGGACGTGATGTCATTGTAGAAAGTAGTTGATTTTTGAAATAACATTTGGTTTGTGCTTCTTGCCTCCATTAAAATTGGTAGTTGAGTGTTATCTCCTATCTCCACCTTCGGCATTCGAGTGTGCTCGAATCAACGATTGTTGAAGCCAATTCACGGAATCAAGTGCGCTTGATCAACGTTCGAAGAATTGTAGATCTTCTCTCACGGCATCGTGCGCGATCAACGTGTCGAAGATTGCTAGAATCCGGTATCTTCATGATCAACGGATTTGGTCATTTGGGTATTCTTAAATTCACCGATTTATCATCGATTCACCGATTATTTCCGCTAATCGTGTGAGATCCTGGACGGATTCGATTTACATCGTCGAATTCGCTTCCTTGGTCTCGTCACCCCACACTTTCACACCTTGCCCGCATTATTTGTTTAATTATACCATAATGAAATATCTGGAATAATGTGCCATAACTATAAGTGTGTTTCACTTCCATGTCTTGTCTAATTTGTTTTGCAAACATCTTATTGACCAAACACTAGTAAGCAACCCCAACATTTTTTAGACTGAGTGGCATCACTCTATAGAAATATAGCCCAAAATCTATAATAAAGCTCGTGTAACACCCCTAATTTTATTAACATTATTCAGGAAATTTAATTAGAATAATGTAGATAAGGAGATTGAGGTTAATTAATGAATTAAGTGGTTGTGCTTATCTAATCAAATGAACTTATAAATGGTTAAGATACTAAACATAGGGGCATTAGGGTAAATAGCCACCCATATTTCCCACCCCTATACTATTCTCCTTAGGTCATACAAGTTCATTTTACTTAAAACAAAATTTTATAACCGTGAGAAGCAAGGCCTGCCATTAGGAAGAAATAAGAGAAGAGAAAATCAACTTAAAGCTTAGGATTCAAGTTAGAAGGAAACAATCTCAACCAAATTTCAATTTCCTTATCTAATCTAAAGTGAATAATAATTTCTACATCTCTATTTTAAGTTTTATGATCATATGGTTTTGGATTTTAGTATAAATCTATTTTTATGATATATTGAATGATGATATGCTAGATTTATGATTTATATGGATTAAACAAGGTTGTTTAGAAGGAGATATACCCGGCTTTAAGGTAAAACCAAGATGAAATGATTTTTAAATGCCATGGGAAAATTATATGTTATAGAAAACATGATTCTTGAGATAGGTATCAATTTTCATAATTTTCTGAATTTATGTGGATTTTATATTAATTTTCTAGTGAAGAAAATGGTTTATTGGGTTATAAATTATTTACGGCTAAAATAATAATTATTTGGGTTTGAAATTTTTATATGTTGGAAAACATATCAAAATAGATTTTATGGAGTTTTTCCAGATTTTTCCTAAGTAATTTGATAAATATATAAAATTATTTAAGGTATGGGACTTAAATGTTTTGTATATTTAATTAAGGAGAAGAGGCATTTTATAAAATAAAATTATTATTCAATTCTAAAATTAGTGGCAGCACTTTTCTGAAAAGTAATTATCAACAATTGAGAATTTGACAAATAATGGCAGGTTAGTTGAAAAGTTATCATTTTAAGTTAAAAATAAAGAAATCAAACTTTTAGCATGTTTTAGCCTTTTTCGGCAATAAACCTTCCGACCTAGACCTCTCGACTAAGTCGAAAGGTTATACCTTTCGACAAGGTCAAATCAATGCATATGGTATCAAGTTACTTGGTACGTAATGAGTTGGACAAGGTCGAAGGGTTCTTAGTCGAAAGGTTGGTTGCCAAAGAGGTTGGGGTATATTTGTTTTATAAACCAAAGATTGTCTGCTTTGCTTTCGAATAAGAGCTTTCGATTTGGTTGCTTTCAACTAGGTCAAATATTTAAAATAAACGTTTTAAACCTTTCGACATAGTTGAAAGGTTACTGTCGCTTATTGTTTTGATTTGAACCTTCTGACATAGTCGAAAGGTTATTGCCGCTTTTTCCAACCTTACGAAGTCATTGCTTTCGACAAAGACGAAAGGTTTACTTGTTTAAAAACCAGCCGCTTTTCCAATGCTTTCGAAAGGTATCAAAGCTTTCAACTTAGATCATTTACCCTTGTTTTACAATTGAAGTATAACCCAAAGCTTTTGAAGAAGGTGTTTTAAATATTAAAGCTTATTGTTTTAAAGAGATGTTTTAAAGCTTTCGAAGCAGACCTTCCAACAAAGCCGAAAGGTTGCTTCCAATGTAGTCGAAAGGTTTTAAAAGAGGATTTTCCGCATGTTTTAAATTGAACCCAGTAAGTCCTTGTAAGGTTTATATTTTAAGAGTTGAATGCTTTCGAAAGGTTTGAATTGCTGAATGGATTCAATGATTTCAAAAGGTTTGAATTCAAAAGGTTGTTTTGAAGACCTTTTGACAAGATCGAAAGGTTTGATTTTGAAAGGATTTAGGAGACCCTTCGATAAGGTCGAAAGGTTGGGTTTCAAAAGGTTCTTAGTTTTGTTTAATCTTTCGAAAGGTTTGCTTTCCAATTGTTTCGAAAGGTTTGCTTTCCACTTGTTTCGAAAGGCAAAAAAAAACCCCATACTCTAAATTTTTAAGAAAAACCCACGGCTTATATAAAGGAGTTTTGTAATGACTTAAGTACATGATTTTGAAGAAGTATAGCCTTGATAAAAATATAATTTAAGCATGTTGACTATGTTTTATGAAATGTATTTCAAGGACTTTAAACCCATAGGAGTGGTATTGTTAAGCTGCTATTTTGCTTCTTTAAATATGAAAATATTCACATAATAACCCATAACTGTATTTTAGGGGAGGGTAGAAGAACCATCTAGGTTAACTCAATAGTGAATATAAATTGCTTAAACTTCTGAATGAGTAGAATTGCATGCAAGAAGTCAGGGTGACCATAAATATAGAATGCCTAAACTTTGTAGTTATTGGAGGTAACCAAAAGGTTCATAGTAAACTCGTGAAAACTATGATAAAGTAGTTATTGGTGTAACCCAAAAGGTTCATAGTAAACCCATGAAAACTATGATTAAATAGTTATTGGAGGAAACCAAAAGGTTCATAGTTAACCCATGAAAACTATGTATTAAGGACAGTTGGCAGGGGCTAATTGGTTTGTAGTGAACCCGTGAAAACTATATCCGAATTAAGAATTGACATCGGTCAATAGGTTCCTAGTAAACCCATGAAAACTAGGATGAGAATGTGGTTAATGGAAGTATCAGTAGGTTCCTAGTCAACCCATGAAAACTAGGATGTGAAGTGAGTTACTAGATAAATCCATAGGTTCCTAGTAAACCCATGAAAACTAGGATAAGGTGATTAGTTATTGGAAGGACTAATAGGTTCAAGAGGACCCATGAATTGATTAAGTTAACTGGCAGGAGCCTATAGGTTCTTAGTGATCCCATGAAAACTTTGAATAGGACAGGGTGTCTATTAGGTATAATAAGGTTATTAGTAAACCCATGAAAACTAAATAGGTTAATAGGGACCCTAGAAACTATAATTATGACAGGGTATCAGAATAAACTGGGAATGGGAAATCCTAATTATTTTCAAGTATGCATATCATCATAATATTTTGAAAATGAATGTTTTAACCATTGTGGATGCAGGAGCACAGTATGTGGCTTTATAAAGGTTTTAGGATACTGGTGAGGGGAATACTCGTTCTGATAAGCGGCATGGTCTCACTAGATATCTAAAAAGGATTGAGATGTTTGATTATTATTCATACCAGGCTTTATGTCTGGCTTGAAGTTTTTGTTTTTCCCTTAAACTCTCGGGTACTCAGTTGATTTTGAGTAGTTTGAGGTTTAGGATTTTCAGGTTCTCTCTTCTTAGACGAATAAAGCTTCCGAAGGCATATAGGAGGCAAATAGTTATTTAGAGTTTTCTTTTTCCGCTGTGTGTTTGTTTGTAAAGGAAGATTTTTTAGCCTTACTATATACTCTGATCAGCCAATGGGGCATCTTCATATGTCGCTCTTGGCGTAATTGTAATAATTATATTTTGCTGAACGTGGTGAACGTAATTTGGGATTATGTAATGAACAAGAAATGTTTTGATTTGAATATGGAAATGTGTTTTTGAATTGTTAAATTTTTTTCCATATTTCTATGATCTGTGTATCAATATATCTAGCACCGCCGAATTTGGTCGCCAAAGATTAATAACTATAGATGACTACAGGATCCGTAGCCATTAATTTTAGGCCTCCAAGTAGGGGGGATGTTATAGCTCGTATGCTTTTGATTAGGGACATACATTGCAATATGATTCTAGCTGGAGTACGCATCCATAAAGGACGGTACTTCATGTCTAAAATTCCATCAACTAATTGGTCGATCCACAACAGCGGAAAGCAGTTTTGTGGGCATGTTTTGCTCAAGTTGGAGTAATAAATACATGTCCTCCACTTCTCTTTTGCCTTCTTGATCATCACTTGATTTGACCCCCGTTCTAAGTATAATGCATTGTGGATAAATTGCTAGTCTTCAACTTGTCCATTTCCTCCTTCAACGTAGAAGATCTCTCTAGTTCCATGCTGGCCATTTCGATTTTACTACTGGAAAGATTGAGTTCACATTTATTGTATCACACATGGCTTCAAGAGAAATCCCACACATGTCAGAATGTGTCCAAGCGAACATATCCAGGTTCGCCTAGATAAACCCAACAAATCCCTTCTATATCCACATGCTAGGTTGAGACCCAATCTTGATAAGATTTGTTAGATCATCTACATCCACTTTAACTTCATCCATAAGCTCCTTTGGTCCCACCCTTCCCTCGTCTAACTCATTTAGTGGGTCCATAGCTTTGTAGTGATTGCTAATCGATCTAAGTTGAGGCTTAGGTGGTAATTGCTATGTGTCTAAGGATTTTTTATAGAGAATCTTATCTATAGGCTATCCTTTTCCATTTCGCTGCGCCTCTTTGAGTTTTACGACATAATACTCTCAACCTATGCTATGGTCTCCTTGAATTGTTCCCGCTCTATTATCCATGGGAACTTTCATCATCAAGCACCATGGAGCGAGTGTAATTATAAAATTAGCTGGGATCGGTCGGCCTAAGAAAGCATTGTAAGCAAGGAATCCATCCACCGTAACGAAGTTCTAAACCCGTATCGCCTTATAGTGGTCACCTTCAAGTTGGATAGGAAATTTGATGCGCCCAATCGAAGCCTTTGCCTCTCCAGTAAATCTTTGAATTCAAGATTTACAAGGCAATAGATCCTTTTCATTGAGTTGTATTTTGTCAAATGTTAGTTTGAAATGAATGTTTTTTGAGCATTTGGTATCCACTAGCACTTGCTGAACTATAGGCAAACTAATCATGGCCATTATCAACATCAGGTCAAGTGTTGAGCCTTAAACAAATCTACATCCCTATTTTGGAATATGATATCATCATCAGTCCTCCTTTGTTGTTTTGCAGGAGCACCATCCTCAATGGCATAACACATTTTCTATGGCTCATGCCTCAAAGAACCAGCGCACCTTTCCATCTCATTCCAACTTTTCTCCGTAGATGCGGACCTCCAGAAATTGTGTTTACCATCAAATCTTCGTTCAGTTTTCTTGGATCGTCTCTACTTTTTCCTTATCCTTTACTTCAAGAAGGTTGCCTCTGAGGTTGAAAATTTTCTCGCCCTCCTTCCATTTGGTTCTGACATATTATGGAGCCTCTTCTTCTTAATCAACTTGTCAATCACATCTTTTAGATGTTTACATTCATTTGTGTTGTTTTCATGGATCTTATGGAAATGACAATACTTTTCCTAATGGTTCTCTTCCCTAATAGGATCCTTTGGAGTAGGATTTTATAGCTTTCAGTACCTTGTGTCGCAAGGTAAATATTCTCTACATAATCCATCAACTTTGTGTACTTTCCTTTGTGGTTGAACCGAAAATGCATTTTTGGGTCTTGCTTCTTTCCACCAACATTATTGTTCTTCTAATTATTTGAATTCCCATCATTATGTCCACTATCACCGTCTTTCTTGGCGGCCACATTACTTTGCAAGATGTGACTCAATCAAACATGACCACTAGGTGCCATATTTTGTTCCATATCTGCCTCTTCCAAGAGCAAAAAATAGTTCGCCTTTCTATAAGAATCTTTCAAGGTAGTAGGCTTCTTTGTCTTTTTCCATCTGCCAAAATCCATAGATTTATTTACTCCAATTATCAAAGAAATCAAAAAATATCATTAGGTAGGTTCTTCACCACCGTTATGGTGGCATTGAACCATTTTAAGGAATTCTTCAAGGTCTCAGTAGACTTTTGATGCAAATTAGCTAAGGACATTACATCCTTCAGCTAAACCTAATGAACTCGGAAGTGATTTAAGAATCTATTTGCCCATTTTTCGTAAGATGATATAGATTTAGGTTATAACTTGAAGAACCACATCAACATCGATCCCTTGAGAAAGAGGGAAAACACTACATTTCAAGTCTTCATCAGGTCCGACACCTTCTATATGTCAGTCATACTTCATCAATTATGCAGTGGGTCTGCAACCCATTATAGCTAGACATTGTTGGCATAAAAAATTTCTTTAGGTATCAAGCCACCCCAATCTCCTTAATAAAGGGATTCCAAATAGCGGTGATTTCCTAATTGTCAACTTGTTGCTAGTTTTGTTGCAACAACATTTTGATTGTTTTAGTTATCATTTTGTTATTGCCATCACTTTACCCTAAATAATGGCCATCGCGCCATTGCCATGTTTTTGACTTGGCAAATGGATATGGTTAACATGACAAGGCCTAGGTTTGGATAGAGTTAGGGATATGCCCTAGGCGAAATTTTGTAATTTGTTACATATATCTAATTATGTGACTGATCTTGTTCATAATAAAGGTATTTATATTTGTTATATACTTTTTACATAGTGATATAAAGCAACCACTCAATTTGGAGTTACCGTTTGATTTGGAACATAGTAATTTTTTATTGAAAAAATAAATATTTGAAAATTAATTCCGTAAAGTAAAAAGGTGGACTTGCTATTTAAAGAAATGATTAAAAATTGTTTTGTGCCAAATGAATTATTTTAGGGAAATTTGCTTGTTTGGCAAATGTAAATGATGTTAGGAGACGTTAAACAAGTTTTGATGAAATTTGGAACAAAAAAGTATAATTAAGAAATAAGATTGTATTTTGGGTTTAATGGGTAACGTTGCAAAATATTTAGTATTTAATGTTTTAAAATTCAATATGTGTCATGGAATAGTTTAGAAATGTGAAAATTATATTTAGAAAGTTAGAATATGATTTTGCATTTAAAATGAGTTATGAAAGAGATATTGTAGAAAAAATTGGTTGAAATAAGACTTTATGAGGTATTTTCAAGTCATATGAAAAAACTTGTTTTGGGATTTAGGGTATTACAATTTATAAATAATTAATAATTTAAGGATTATTGTTTTTCAAAAAAAAATACATTTAAAAACGAACAACTTTGATGTAGGATGTCTTTATCAATATCTGAGCTTTTCATGCAGAAAAATCAAATTGAAATAAGATAAAATTTTGGATAGAATTTAAAATTTTTGACACTTCAAAGTGGTGGTAAAACAGACATAACTTTTCATTCCTTCACTGGATTTAAATGATTCTTCTTTCACGAAAGATGTTTTTCTAAG
Organism: Allium fistulosum; assembly: GCA_030737815.1. Taxonomy (NCBI): domain Eukaryota; kingdom Viridiplantae; phylum Streptophyta; class Magnoliopsida; order Asparagales; family Amaryllidaceae; genus Allium; species Allium fistulosum. The sequence goes on along the minus strand of CM060904.1, from coordinate 711,185,794 downwards.
AACAACTTTGTGTTTATTATGTTTCATGATTTAGAAGTTTCATGGCTGTGAAGTCTTTTTTTAATAAAGGAAAAGTTTTTTTCCTGCTTTTTAAAATATGAGAAGCAACATTAATTTGTTTTAGTCGTAAATTTTGAACCTTTGACCCAATTACAATGATTTACACTTGTTGGAAACCTAAGTTTGTAAGGACGTACTTTTGTTTTAAGTGTTTAGAAAGTATTTGAAGTCTATTATTTGGAAACTTAGTATTAAAAGAGCTGATTTAAATTATATAAAAGAATTTCTAAGTTGTTATATAAATGAAATGTGAACTGCAACCATTGTAATATTCTGTATTTGGAAGTTTTGAGAAATGGTTTGAAATTATTATTTATAAATTTTGAATTTACTTTTGGAAGCATATAGGCTATTTTAATACTTTAAACCACTTCTCTAAGTTATGTTAGAATTTTAAAGTAGTGGCCTTGAATACGAGTATATTGCCTTCTAATAATATATGTTAGATGCTAAATGATTTACTTGAGTTGAGCAAAGGTTTCAAGGGGCTATTTGGTGTGGGGCACCCAAATTGTGGGTCGACGGAAATGATATGCCATTCCTTAGTGTCGATTCAGGTCTGGTAGAGTGTATTCTCCACTCAATGAGTTATATAAATAAAATACAATTAAATCATTAATGTTAGTAAATGTGACGCTTAATAATTGTGCTTAGGAGTGAATCACATTAGGTAGAAAGACGATCGTGGTCACCTTAAATGTAGATATGATTCATTTATTATGACTTTATTTATGTTATATGATGGGAATTTGGGTTAATACTGAGTGTTATACATTCATTATGTATGGGATGAAATACATTCTGCATATCATTCTCTTTTATGTTCACTATTACACTCATAGGTAGATTCTAGCTATGCTTGGGGTTTGTCATTTGTTTGACAACTTCAAGTCAGACTGTGGTTGTTTTGACATGAGTTTTTGCAATAGTTTGGTATCGCTTTTTAGGACTCGTTTTGGTGGAGGTTCTATGGATGATGGTGATTTTAATGTTTTGTTCTTTTTGTTAGTATGTAGTGATGATGACATGTATATGTGATGTACTTGTGGTGGAAGATATGTATAAAATTTTGGGTAGACATGATGTATATATTTTGTGACGTTGGTGTACTTTGACATAAGTTATGTATATCTTAATTTTTGAGAGCGTATGACATTTTACTTTAGGATATTTTATATATGTGTACTATTTCTACATTATTCTATCCTTAAACTATTCATGTATAGTATTTCATGCCGAGATGAGATACATATTTCTAAATTGTGTTATTATTTTCAAACGTATCCGCGTTGGCCTATGGGAGTGTATATGACCGATCGCTCTTTCGTGTTCTTTGCTCCATGCTTTCTGATGGTTAGCTTCCTTTGACAGCATGGGTACTGAATCGTAACATCATATATAATTCATTAGGTATTCATTTAAAATAATAAATATATAAATAAAATGTTATGTAATTGTAGTTTCAAATAATTGTAATCGACGTTAACTAATCACGATATAAAATTGAATTTAAGTTTAAGTATTTCTGGTCAAGATGTTTCGACAAAAGGATATCGATACGTCCTTTGTGACAAGAGTATGAATCATACTCCAAATGTTAGGCAGTGTATTACTTATGGTTGTTAGGTACACCAAGGGTTATGTACTCATAGTTAACAGATAACTATGAAATGACTCTTTCAAGAGTTTCCTATTAGTTAATAATAGTTAAGTTCAAATAGAAAATTTCGAAGTGATGATATTACATAGTTCTCTTGACTTAAGAATACTATTAAGCCACCTTGATTATAGTTAAATCATGGCATACTATCCTGTAACATCCTCCTACTTGGAGTCCCAAAACTAACGGCTACGGATGTTGTAGTCATCCATAGTTATTAATCCTCGACGACCAAATACGGTGATAATAGATACATTGATAAACAGAAACACACGAATATGGAAATAAATTAACCAACAAACAAATTCCACATTTCATTTCAAAATATTCCAAATTGATTACATAATCCCAATTTGTAGACCACGTTCAGATAACATATAATTATTATAAAATACGCCAAGAGCGACATATGAAGATGCCCCCTTGGTAGATCAGATTATATAGATAGGCAAGAAAACGATTTGCCTTCACAAACAAAACACACGGCGGAAATAAAAGAACTCTAATAACAAACTTGCCTCCTGCACGTCCTCGGAAGCTTTGTTCATCTAAAAGAACACCTGGAAACCTTAACTCTCTACCTACTCAAAATAAATTGAGTACCTAAGAGTTTAAGGGGAAAATAAAAACTTTGAGTCGGACATAAAGCCTGGTATAAATAATAATTTACCATCTCAAACCATTTAGATATCTAGTGAGACTATGCCGCTTAGCGGAACGGGTTATCCCCTCACTAACATCCTAAAACATTTATAAAACCATATACTATGCTCCTACATCCACAATGGTTAAAACATAGTATTTCAAAAACTTTATGATGATATGCAAAACAACTAAATCAAATCTGGATTACCCATGCCTATTCATTCCGACTATCTGTCTCAATTATAGTTTCCAGGATTACTATTAACCTGTTAAATGTTTATGGACTATCTTTAGCAACCCAAATTTAAGGAGGAATTAATAAATAATTATAAGTGAAAAGAAATAGTGTTTATAATTAGAATTCGTTTGAAATTAGTACTGAAATTAATTGGCAGTAGATTTATTGAAATATTTCAATTAGAAAAGGAAAAAGGAATTAAATTATAATGATTGAGCTTACTATAAGAACTTGCATTTGTGTCAAAATGGAATGAACATTTTAAATAAAAATAAATGCATGTTTTGAGATAAATAAAATAAACTTCTCAATTTTGAATATATGTATGATTTTATAAACAGGGAGTTTGTTTTGTTACAAAAGAGAAAAAAAAAGGTATAACGGTGTATTTAAAAAGAAGGCATCCACTTTTATAAATTTAAATGATGATGTTCAAATGAGATGGGTTATTGTAAATGAGAGAAAATGTAACCATATATTTATAAAAAGAAGGCATTTAATAAAATAAACGTTATATTTTGAAAAGAAAAGGCAAGTGTGTATTATGGAAGGATTGCATTTCTTACAGAAAATATAAGGTATGTTATTTCTATGTTAGTAAAGAATAAGGGTCGGTTTGATTTTTAAACATAAAAACATTAATACCAATCAATTAATGTAATTAATTGCTCAATTTAAAGGTAAAGAATTAGGTTACTAATTAATACACAACATATATACACGTTTGTGGACATATGTTATTTATCTAATTACAACAGATGTGAATATGGAAAAAAAATGTAGACATAACAATTCACATGTTATTTAATGAATTCAGATTTGAATATATAGAATATTGACATGTTAATTTACTTATTTCAAATATAAATGTGGAAAGATATTGACATATTGTTTGTTTATTTATTTATTTCAGACGTAAACATGTAAATTAAATAGGATGTTGAAAACTGAAATGAAACATGCGAATAAAGAGAGATGCATGGAAATTTAATATGAAATAAAATGTCACAAATTAGAAATTAATTGAGGAGAAGAAAACATTATTTATAGTTTGAATATTATTGAGGGTGTAATTAATTAAATTAAATATAAGATAAGGCACTGACAAGGCGCATTGTAAGATTTGACACAACAATGAGTCAGCAGAAGTTTCTAGAGATTCTAATCTACGGTTGAAAGCACACCTAAAACCCTATAAATAGGACCTAAACTAACCTAGGTTTTCACTCTATAATCAAAACCTAGCCTCCATTTCTCTCTCTCAAATATTTACCTACATTCTTCATTCATAAAATAAAAATATATTATATATATACACATTCAAATAAAAGATGGAGATTGTACAAATTAGAAGAGATTTCTAGAGAATTTCGGTTGCTGTAAAAAAAAGCGATTCTAGCTTTGGTCTCAGATGAGTGGTTGTAGTTATTATAAGATTTCTTTAAGTAATTTAAAATAATAGGGTTTCCAATAGTTGTAGTTTTACTACAATTTTTGAAATAACCTTTTTAGCACTTTTATTTACAATTTTTAGAATTATTTTCAATCTATTTCTTTCTACCTATTCTTTTCAGTTAATTTTAGTTATTTCTGTTAATTATAGATTTTCCATTTATTTACAGTATTTTAATCTATTTACTGTTATTTATGCGTTATTTACATCTTCTTCATATGCCTTGGATTTTCTTTTATTTTCAGTTTTCTTTTATTTCTCCTTCTTCTTCGCGTATGGATTAGAATAGAATTAACGTGAAATTGGATTAAATTATAAGAATTCTGAAATAATGAAAAATAAGATGTAAATTATAAAGACTGTAATAAAATGGAATTAAGAATGAAATTATGCCTAATTATGATATTAATTGGACTTAATTAAAGAGATTGGCCTATTTATAATTATGAGATGTAAATTTTAAAGACTGTAATATAAATGGAATATGACTGAAATTATGCCTAATTATGATTAGAATTGGACTAATTAATTGGCTTAGTTATAACGTAGAATTATAACTAAAAAAGAGTAAAAGATGAAAGAGCTTATTTTCACACTTAGACCTTAGGTTAAGTAATAAGCATGATTATAACGTAGGTTATAATAAGAAAAAGAATATAATAAGGCTTATTTTAAGACTTGGGATAAATTAATAAGCGTAGAAAGTAAAAATGATAATAAAGGCTTATTTAAATAATTTATCTAAGTTAATAAGTAAAGATGAAAGTAGGACCTATACCAAATGGCATTCCCTATTAGACAAGACGGTGTCTCACATTAGTCTGAAGTGAGATGAGGGCATGCTTATGCTAAGAATGGTAGTAATTGGTCAAATAGAAGTCCAAATCATGAGGTATTTGGATAAGGGGCATAACTAGATATTGTTTGGATGAAGGGCTAGTACCAACAGCATTTCCCATATTTTCTATGGACACACGGTGATCTCACATTAGCCTGAAGTGAGATGAGAGGCATGCTATGCTGGAAGTTAGAGGTAATAAGAAGACCCAATAGGTGGAACAAAAGGTAGCATGGGCATGGTGGCAATTACGTGTGCGACTTCCATTTGAGTGCTCAGTAACAGCTATGAGTTCCAAGCGCTTAGAATGAGTGCCTTTCGTAGACACCATTGCCTTCTGTGTAGAGAGCTATATATGTCGTCTGGATCCACAGTGGTTGCTCTTTGCATCTTTCGTAGATACCATTGGCTGCTAAGTTATATAGCGGTTGGTCTGCAGTAAGGTCTATGGAGTAGCAGGTCGATCAAAAAGGGTAGAATTAGGGTTACATCCTAATTATAGGATTATGAATTCAGCCTAATCAAAGCAGAAATCAAGGACAACTGCAAGCAATCAAAGTTAACATATCTTATAAATTGAGCAATGTTTAATCGTACTTATTTCCAGTTTATTTCTTTTCTATTTCCTTTGTTATCCTTATTTATGCTAGAACTGTTGTAGAGTTTATTACTTTTATCTTGCTTAAAGACTCTAGTAACTACTATCATTCATCAGACTTTTAGTCTGACCCACCCCTCTATTTTCCCCTTCCCCCCATAGGCAATCAAGGGAGAAGTCAGTAGATTGCAGTTGCTTGGCGGTTTTCTAGGAGGAGTTCTCTACTATATATTTCTTTTATTTTCAGCTTTTGTTCTTTCTATGTACTGGCTTATTATGAGGGATATTATGTACTCTGATTTTTGAGACTATGAGTTTTTGTTTCATGAGACATATTGGATTTTTAGACGTGTATTTGGTATTTGGTATTTGACTTATTTATGAAGCTTGTTTTAATTAAGTTATTATTTTAAGTTTCCGCTATTTTTATCCATTTTTGTCTTGTGAATCTTAGTCTCTATTAGTTTCGGTTATACCTACAACTCACCACGCCTCTTAATATGTCCTTTTGATTATATTAAGGGGTGTAGGGTGTTTCACTATCTGTCCAATATCATATTTTTCATGGGATCACTAAGAACCTATTGGTAACTCCAATATCTTACCTCTTATCCTAGTTTCCATGGTCTAACTAGCAACCTATTAACTGACTGTCAATATCTTAATCCGGATATAGTTTTCATGGGCTAACTACAAACCTACTGGCCCTTGCCAGTATCAAATCATAGTTTTAATGGGCTGACTATGAACTTATTGGCCCCTACCAATATCATATAGTTTTCATGGGCTTACTGTAAACCAATTGACCCATGCCAATATCTTTAATTAAGATTTTTAACATCTGTTAAGTTATATTCACTACCGGGTCAACCTAACAGGTTGTTCTGCCCTTTCCCCTTCGAAACCCTCAACCCTTTTCGAAAGAAATTAGGAAGCGGCTTAAGTAGGGTAAAAGCAAGGATAACCTTTCGAAGGCATTGATGACTTCAATACTTCGGAAGGAAAATAGCGGCTAGGTTTCGACTAGGTCGGAACCATCCCTTTCGAAAGCTCTTGTTTAAAGGAAAAAGAAACCCCTTCGAAAGCTGATACTTTAACATAATAAGACGACCTTCTTCGAAAGCTATTTATAAAACCCTTTTGAAAGCATATGTTTTGACTATGTTGAAGGCTTTAAGTAAAACAAGGCAAGACTTTAACTTTTGAAAACAAAGCAGGGTTTCGATCCTATCGGAAGCTTACCTTTCGACACCAAGGCTTCCGCCTTCCTTTTAATCCACTGCGTACCACTAGGTGATACCTTGTGTATTGGTTTTGACTAAGATAGTTTCGACTAAGTAGGTTTCGACTAAGATGAGGCAGAATCATTGGAGTCGAAAGGGCTACCAATTGAGGCGGAACACCTTTTTCTGAATTAAAGGCTGAAATGTTGCTTCTTTTAGTAATTACTTTATATTAACTTGCCTATTTGTAAACCATTGATTGGCTGCCATAAAACTTTTCAAATACTTTACCTTTAAAACTGCTGCACTTATATCAGATTTAAACCATAAAAATGTAACGTATAAGCCCTTCCATATACCAAAACCAATTATTTTAGAAAAGTCCTTCTTTTACAATAATTTACTTTCCTTAGTAAATCAATTGGGAAAAATCTCCAAAAATCACAGAAATTCGATTTTATCGTATAATCAAACATATTAAAAATTTAGACCCAATTTCTTCCTGAAATATTCAAAATAGATTTTTAAACCCAATTACATCATATTTATCATCAAAATTAATAATAAAATTTCCATAGCTATGAAAATTCTAAAAATTAAAACCCATCTTCAAAATCATATTTTTCTTAACATAAAATTTTTCCATGGCATTTTAAAATCAATAACCCACGGTTTTGCCCCTAAAACCATACGAATTTCATATACAAATAAATTGTTTAAATCAAACAATTCATAAATTAAGCATATCATCATCAATTATATCTTAGAAACAAAATAAATTCTCAATTCTGAAATCATATGTTTATAAAACTAAAATGAGAGGGAATGAATCATTATTCACCTTAGACTTGATAAGGAATTTGAGATTTGTTGTTGATTAATCCTTCCTAGCTTTAGATTGAAATTTCTCCTTTTTCCTTCTTGTTAATGGCCGGCTCTATTTTTGTTTTGATTTGCGTTTGTGAAAAGATGAAAATGGAACGTGAATGGGCAAATACAAAAGGTCATAACCGTGTATAATAAATTGGCTAATTTACTAATATGCCCATGTGTAATTTGATTAACCTATAAACCAATTTAAGCCCATTAAATTTTATTATTAAGCACGACCCATCATATAGTTTATTCAAATCCCAATCCCTTTATCATCATTATTCTATTTAATTTATCTAATTAAATCTTCTGAATAATGTTATCAAAAATTAGGGATGTTACAGGCTCCCACCCTTAAATAATTTCGTCCTTGAAATTTAGTAAGGACTAAATACAAACATAGCAATCATCTGTAACAACACTTAACAAACATACTAGTCTAACTGACTAGCAATTATCAACATAAATCTAATATAGATATACCCTCAAAGCAGATCCAGATAAGTAACTCTAATCTTGTCCTTTGTCTCCCAAGTACAGTCCTTCTTGTTGTCGCTCCACTAAACTTTCACCAACGTGACTGTCTTGTTCCTTAATCTTTTCTCGTCTCTAGCTACAACCCGAACTAGTTGTCTAACAAAAGTCAAATTAGGCTCTACTACTGAGTCATCCAACCCTATCAGAGGAATAGTACTCGCTGGATCATGCACATACTTGCGAAGATGAGACACGTGAAATATATTATGGACACCTACCAAACTGTTCGGCAACTCTATTCTATATGCGAGCTTTCCAATCCTCTCTATAATCTAGAATGGACCTACATATCTTGGGGCTAACTTCCCTGACTTTCTAAATCGCACCACACCCTTCATGGGTGATACCTTAATGAAAACTTGATCTCCAATTGATAATCCTAGGTCCTTACACCTCTTATCTGCGTAATTCTTCTATTTGGACTGAGCTTCCTTCATCCTTCCTTGGATTAACTCAATCTTTTTTGACGCCTCTCTAACCAAATTGGGGCCTAAGACTAATCTTTCACCAATTTCCAACAAACATGCTGGTGATTTGCATGGTCTTTCATACAAAGCCTCAAACGGCGCCATTCATATACTAGCCTGGTAAATATTATTATAGGAAAACTCAACCAAATGTAGGTGATCCTCCCAAGATCCACCAAAGTCTAATACACAAGCTCTCAGTAGATCCTCTAGTACTTTGTTAACTCTCTCTGTCTGCCCATCTGTCTGAGGGTGATACGCAGTACTCATATTAAGCTTAGTACCCATCACTTCTTGTAGACTCTTCCAGAATTCACTAGTGAACAAAGCATCTCTGTCGCTGACTATACTACTAGGAACTCCGTGCAGTCTAACTATGTTCTTCAGGAACAACTTATCTAAAACAGGTGCCGTTTTAATTGACTTAACTAGAATGAAATGGGCCCTCTTGGTCAATCTGTCAACTATAACCCATATACTTTCATTATCTCTATTTGATCTTGGCAACCCATCTATAAAATCCATAGATATCGAATCCCATTTCCAAACTGGAATATCTAAAGGTTGAAGAAACCCACTAGGCTTCTAATGTTCAACTTTCACTTGTTGACAGTTTGCAACACTTCCTAACCCACAAGCCAACATCCCTCTTTATGCTTACCCAATAGAAGCTCATCTTCATATCCTAATACATCTTGGTTCCTCTAGGATGAATCTTAAACTTGGATTGATGACATTCTCCAAGAACTTCATTCCTCAAGTCCTCCACATTCGGAACACACAACCGTCCCTTCTTTCTTAGCCATCCTTTCTAGTCAAGGTTAAAATCCTTTAAATCATCGATCTCTATTCCAACCTCCAGTCTTTTGATCCTTTCAGCTAATACTGGGTCCTCGTTCTGCTTAGTAGCAATTTTCTCAATCAATACTGGCCGAACTTCTAAACAAGATAATCTGGTGAAATTCTGACTAGAACCATCAGTCGATCTTAACTGCACCTTGCAACTGACTAAAGCTTCTAAATATTTCCACTCCGCCAACATAGCTAACACCACATTCTGATGTTTTCTGCTGAGAAAATCTGCTACCTTATTAACTTTCCCTGGTGTATACTCTATACCAAAATCATATGCAGCCAAAAACTCCAGCCACCTCTGCTGCCTCATATTCAACTCCTTCTTGGAGAATAAATACCATAAAGACTTATGATCAGTATACAACTCAAATCTCTCCCCTAAGAGATAATGTCTCCAAATATTCAACGCGAAGATCATAGCTGCCAACTCTAAATCATGAGTAGGATATCTAACTTCACGCGGTCTATGCTGCCTAGATGTGCAGGGAATGACTTTACCATTCTACATCAACACCGCTTCTAATCCAATTCCACATGCATCAGTATACACCACCAATCCTTGGTTTCCGTCTGGAACTACTAACATGGGTGCATTGGTCAACAAATGCTTTAACTTAAGGAATGCTTCCTCACATTTGTCGGACCAAACAAATCTCACTTCCTTCCTAGTTAGCTTAGTTAAGGGTGCTACTATCCGCGAGAAATCCTTAATGAATCTCCGGTAGTAGCCAGCAAGTCCAAGAAAACTCCTGATCTTAGTCACCATCGTTGGTCTCTTCCAATTATTCATGGCTTCGATCTTATCTGGATCGACTGACAATCCTTTCTCTGAAACAATGTGACAAAGAAATTTTACCTCTTTCTTCCAGAAATGACACTTGGTAAACTTCGCCTTTAGCTGATTCTGTCTCAGCGTCTCAAGTACCACTCTAAGATGAACTTCATGCTCTCTCTCATCCCTAGAGTAGACTAAAATGCCATATATAAACACCAACACAAACCTATCCAAATACTCTCGGAAAACTCAGTTCACCAAATCCACAAAGAAAGAAGGTGCATTCGTTAATCCAAATGGCATCACCAACCACTCATATGAACCATATCTAGTCCGAAATGCTGTCAAATGAATATTGTCCTCTGCCACTCTTAGCTGATGGAACCCGATCACTAAATCCAACTGGGAAAACACTCTGGCTTCATTCAACTGATCGAACAGATCATCTATTCTTGGCAAAGTATACTTATTCTTGATCGTCCTTTCATTTAACTTATGATAGTCAATGCACATCCTCAACGACCCATCTGGTTTCTTCACAAACACCACGGCCACTCCCTAAGGCAAACTGCTTGGTCTAATGAAACTCCTTCCTTCTAGATCCACCAGCTGCTCCTTCAATTCCTTCATCTCGGTTGGTGTCATCCTGCTAGGTGGTTTACTTACAGGTTCAGCCCCTGGCACAAGATCTATTCTAAACTCAACAGCTCTTTTCAGGGGTAGTCCAGCGACTGGCTCAAAGACATCAGCAAACTCTCTTGCTACCCGAACCTGACTTAACTCATCTCCTATCTCCATAGCATTAAGCAAGGTACTATTATTCCGGTCAGTATTCTCTATTGAGAATATCACTCGGTTATGACTATCAAGGTGTCTTAGTGATACCTCTCTATCCTGGCAAAATATTATAGCCACATTACTACCCAACCAATCCATATGCAAAATGTTTTTGAAATCTATGAAATCAATAACATACAAACTACATGCAAACTTATGACTTAACAGATCAATTTTTAACTGGTCACATCTTAACCTTAGAGTTGCATATCTTCCTATTGGATTCCAAACCCTTAAGGTAGTAACAAAGTAGGTGGGTTCTAAACATAATCTATCAACAAACACTGAGATATAAATGAATGTGATGCATCGGTATCAAAAAGTACTCTAACTGGAATACCCTGAATCAGAAGCGTACCTTCCATCACTGTCTTCCCTTTATCATTGCAGTAGGCCTAGCTAGTCCTATAGCAAAAACATTTCCTTTGTCCTCCCTAACTGGCTCTGGACACTGATTCCTGTAATGCCCAACTTGATCATAGTTGAAGCGTTCCACATTTTTCTTACTCGCAGCTTTCTTCCCATTTCTTGACTAGCATTCATTCGCAAAGTGACCCTTCTTGTCACACTTATAACAAACTACCTTAGCCTTTGTCTTCTTAGCAGTATCTCCCTTTCGGGCTCCGTTCTTTTTAAAGAACTTCCTCTTCTTCCCCTGAGAACCTTGGGTTTCCACTGACTTCTCTTTAGCTAATCAACAAGTAACTCCTCATGGCGAATGGCCATCTCCACCACTATATTAAAAGGATCACGGACATGTGTTATGGTCATTCTAGCAAGCTCGAGCCTTAATCCACAAATGAACTTCTCATTCCTTTTGATGTCAGTATCTATAACAACATATACATATCGAGACAGCTCTTCAAACCTAGTAGCATACTCGACCACTGTCATCTCTTCTTGAACTAAATCCACAAATTTCCTCATCAGCTCAGACTTAGCAAACTCAGATACAAACTTCTGCTCAAATCTCGTTTTAAAATCAGCCTAAGTAAACTGCTCTTTCGAAACTCCAGTAGTGACACTATTCCACCAATGTAGTGCCGACCCCTGCAACTTTGTAGAGGCCAACCTTCTCTTTCGTCCATCATTTAGGCCTAAACCAGTAAATATACGCTCACAATGCAATAGCCAATTCTGAACTTCTACGGAACTATCCGTTCCCAAGAATGGCTTCCCACCCAAACTGGTGTAATCTCTACTCAACAAAGCATAATTATTCCTAATTGGAGCCACAGGATTAGCTCCTCCTACATTTCCACCAACACCAGCAGCAGCTCCAGCTTGCATCAAACCAACAGGAACTGATACATCGCCCTCATATCTACTAGTGGATTTTCAGCACTCACATTAGCATCAACATTTTGATTACTAGCATTAGCATGTCGATCCGGGTTCCTCCTGGTAATGGGTCGAGCATTTCCATTAGTTGTGGTGCTTCCTCCATTGAGATGTCCTCTTTCGTTTCCTGCTTCCATATCTCCTTTCTCATAATCTGCATACGAGCCTTAGTAAGATATATAAGAATGGTCAAAGAGAGTAAAGAATATGCACTTCGATATATAACTATATATAGCAAATACAAGTACGTTACTATAACGTTAACCCAAACCCCAATCTTATTATTTGATTCATTGGATTATGTTTGGAAAATATTTTAGGTTTAAGTTTATTTTAAAGTTTCATAAACCCTTCTCTGATACCAACTTATAACATCCCCTTACTTGGAGTCCCAAAACTAACGGCTACGGATGTTGCAGTCATCCATAGTTATTAATCCTCGGTGACCAAATATGGCGATATTGGATACATTTATACACAGAAACGCAAGAATATGGAAAACAATTAACCAACAAACAAATTCTACATTCCATTTCAAAATATTTCAAATTGATTACATAATCCCAATTCACAGACCACGTTCAGATAACATATAATTATTACAAAATACGCCACGAGCGACATATAAAGATGCCCCCTTGGTAGATCAGAGTATATAGATAGGCAAGAAAACGATTTACCTTTACAAACAAAACACACATCGGAAATAAAAAACTCTAATAATAAGCTTGTCTCCTGCACGTCCTCTGAAGCTTTATTCATCTAAAAAACACCTGAAAACCTTAACTCTCAACCTACTCAAAATAAATTGAGTACCCGAGAGTTTAAGGGGAAAGCAAAAAATTTGATTCAGATATAAAGCCTGGCATGGATAATAATTTACCATCTCAAACCATTTAGATATCTAGTGACACTATGCCACTTAGCGGAACTGGTTTTCTCCTTACTAGCATCCTAAAACATTTATAAAACCATATACTGTGCTTCTGCATCCACAATGGTTAAAACATAGTATTTCAAAAACTTTATGATGATATTCAAAACAAGTAAATCAAATCTGGATTACCCAGCCCCATACATTCTGACTCTCTATCTCAATTATAATTTCCAGGATTACTATTAACTTGTTAAATGTTTATGGACAATCTATCAATATCATATTGATGGGATCACTAAGAACCTATTGGTAACTCCAATATCTTATCTCTTATCCTAGTTTTCATGGGCTAACTAGGAACCTGTTGACTGACTGTCAATATCTTAATCCGGATATAGTTTTCATGGGCTAACTACAAACCTACTGGCCCCTGCCAGTATCAAATCATAGTTTTAATGGGCTGACTATGAACTTATTGGCCCCTACCAATACCATACAGTTTTCATGGGCTTACTGTATGCCAATATCTTTAATTAAGATTTTTAACATCTGTTAAGTTATATTCACTACTGGGTCAACCTAACTGGTTATTCTGCCCTTTCCCCTTCAAAACCCTCAACCCCTTTCAAAAGCAATTAGGAAGTGGCTTAGCTAGGGTAAAAGCCAGGATAACCTTTCGAAGATATTGATGACTTCAATACTTCAGAAGGAAAATAGTGGCTAGGTTTTGACTAGGTCGGAATCATCCCTTTCGAACGCTCTTGTTTAAAGGAAAAAGGCACCCCTTCGAAAGCTGATACTTTAACATAATAAGATGACCTTCTTCGAAAGCTATTTATAAAACCCTTTCAAAAGCATATGTTTCGACTATATTGAAGGCTTTATGTAAAACAAGGCAAGACTTTAACTTTTGAAAACAAAGAAGGGTTTCGACCCTATCAGAAGCTTACCTTTCGACACCAAGGCTTCCGCCTTCCTTCCAATCCATTGCGTACCACTAGGTGATACCTCGTGTATTAGTTTCGACTAAGTAGGTTTTGACTAAGATAAGGCGGAATCATTGGAGTCGAAAGGGCTACCAATTGAGGTGGAACACCTTTTTCAGAATTAAAGGCTGAAATGTTGCTTCTTTTAGTAATTACTTTATATTAAATTGCCTATTTGTAAACCATTGATTGGCTGCCATATAACTTTTCAAATACTTTACCTTTAAAATTGTCGCACTTATTTCAGATTTAAACGATAAAAATGTAACGTTTAAGCCCTTTCGTATAACAAAACCAATTATTTCAGAAAAGTCCTTCTTTTACAATAATTTACTTTCCTTAGTAAATCAATTGGGAAAAATACCCAAAAATCACAAAAATCCGATTTCATCATGTAATCAAACATATTAAAAATTTAGACCTAATTTCTTCCTGAAATATTCATATTTATCGTCAAAAAATCATAATAAAATTTCCACATCTTGGATAATTCTAAAAATTAAAGCTTATCTCCAAAATCATGTTTTTCTTAACATAAAATTTTTCCATGGCATTTTAAAATTAATAACCCATGGTTTTGCCCCTAAAACGTACGAATTTCATATACAAATAAATTGTTTAAATCGAACAATTCATAAATTAGGCATATCATCATCAAATATATTTTAGAAACAAAATAAATCTGAAATCATATGATTATAAAACCAAAAAGGGATGGAATGGATTATTATTCACCTTAGACTGGATAAGAAATTTGAAATTTATTGTTGATTAATCCTTCCTAGCTTTGATCATTAGCTTTAGATTGAAATTTCTCCGTTTTCCTCCTTGTTAATGGCCGGCTCTATTTTTGTTTTGATTTGTGTTTATGAAGATGAAAATGGAATGTGAATGGGCAATTGCAAAAGGTCATAGCCGTGTATAATAAATTGGCTAATTTACTAATATACCCATGTGTAATTTGATTAACCTATAAACCAATTTAAGCCCATTAAATTTTACTATTAACCATGACCCATCATATAGTTTATTCAAACCTTAATCATCTTATCATTATTATTTTATTTAATTTATCTAACTAAATCTTTTGCATAATGTTATCAAAAATTAGGGATGTTACACATCCCTCGAATGACTATAGTTGGGTCTAAGTTGAAGCATTGGAAATGAAACACTATTCAATAGATAATTTGTCTTCTTGGTTATATGAGGTTAGTATCATAGTCAACTATAGTCAACTCAAAGTCAAAATCTCTAGCTGGATTAGTAAAGTTAATAATAAATATTGTTATTAACAAAAGACTTTGTTAATGGAGTAACCAAGTTGAACGTGGATGGTATTGGAATTTCAACCAAAACCAAATTCTAAAAGTCCTCTGTGATATAGCATTGACGAATAATTGTGTAAATAATCAATACTAATTGGTATCGCTTAAGAAATTATGAAATGTAGTTTTACTAAAAGGTCTTTAAGCGATGGATTCAGCCAAATTGTCAAACCACTAGCAAACGTGACGTGTGAACATTAATATCTCAACTTTTCAATATTAATATCAGGCTAAATTCATACCTCCAAGTCACACAACCATATTTGTGAATTCTTCGAAAAACCACACGATTTAATTAATTTATAAAATGTTGTAAATTAATTAAGTTAATTGATATTTGAGAAATATTGATTATTATTTAGTTTATTTGATGTTTTGATGTTGTTAGTAATTAATTTTAAATTTATATGTGCACATGATATCAGTATATATTTAAATGGTTTTAAATATAGTTAATTTCTTAAAAAGATTTTGGAAATAATTGTCCATGTGATTGAACGATGTGGCCTGCCATGATAAAGAAAGAGGAAGAGATATGGATGAAGATTAGATTGAAAATTAATTGAGAATTAAAAGTGGAAGTTTTAAAGAGAGAATAATATTCTCTCATTAAAGCAAATCCTCTCATTCATTTTCTTTCTAGAATTCATTTCTTTCATTCACTTTTCTTTTCTCTCTTCCCAACCTTCCATGGATGAAAATCAAATGAGACATTCATAAAACTTTATCAATTCCAAACCAAATGCAAATGTTAAATAAAATAAAATTAATGGTTCATCCTTCTCTTGCAAAGATGTGTGTGTATCTACTTGAGATCAGAGAATAAATTTCAAACCGTGGTGTTACAAAGGGCAAGACTTTTTAGATTGAATCTAGATTGATTTACCATTCAAAGGTATGATCAACGATGACATCATCAAGGTATATCTCTTCTTTACATTTTTATCACATATATCAGTTGTTGGATAACTTGTGGAACGATTCCATTCTCACATATGTCATCGCACCTAATTATCTAGGATCAAATTGATGTGTTTTATTTATTAACTAATATTGGATTATAGATCTTTGTTTTAAAAAGAATTTTTTTTGACATCATATTTATGTGTGTGTGTGTGTGTGTATATGTATGTATTTTTAATAGTTATTAAAATATATTCAGTATCTCTAGACTATTGTTTTAATTGAATTTCAATTTGTAAATCTAATATGTTATTTTACAGAATAGTTTGATTCTATATGCATGGTTGAATTGAAACTTAACATATACAGCTAAAGATTTCAACTAGTCTAATAAATGGTTGTTGTGGTTCAAATGTTTTGAATTTAATGTCTCAAAATCATCTATCATTTAAAATATTATTTTACAAATCTGTATTTTTTTTGTATTTCTAATTACAAGCATTTGATTTTAGATTTAGATCTAATAAGTAACAATAAATGAAGGAGCGAATTAAAAAAGTTTGTCTTATAAATAATTTATCAAATCAAAGTTAGATTTTTATTGATATTGAATTTCAAATCTAAAGTTCTGATTTTATCAAAATAAAAAAACTTTTGGGTAAAAACATTTTATATACATACATACATACATACATACACATACACACACACATGCACACACACATAAATTTATTAATTTTAAGTACTCAACGAGGCATTTGGATTACTAGATGTGGATCTAGTAAACGGTAATAAAGGAATTAGTAAACTAAGAGGAGTTTGTCTCTTGATCTCTTTTTATTTAATACCAACATGTACGTTCTATTTTGTACCTTGCCAATATATAATTAAATGCATACATTTTTAAATAATAGTTTTGAGGCACCTTATGTGAATATGGATGACGAATATATCTATTACAGATGGAAATCCCAAAATCTATCTACATGCACATGAACTATGCACATTATATTATATGTTGCACATACACTATATACATACAGGAGTATATTATGATATGCTCATATAATATACAAAATACCAAATAATTAAATTCACCGGTTGACTAATAAAAAAATAGATTTTATTTGAAGTTATTAGATCAGATCTAAAAACACATTTTGATTTCATAGGCTAAATAAAGATTTAAATAGGAGAGATATTTTTGAAATCCACCTATTTCACATGCTATAGACCGGTCCAATTCCTTCAAATCTCTATGATAACCGGAATCCACACTACCCCAATCCTCCCTCAAACATAGTACTAGCATCGCATATGCCATTGACAACAGGTCGCTTTTAAGTAAATTATAAAATGGATCACAAAGCCATCTACAGCATTCTAAACATTTTGAAACTCGCAACTTAAGGAATAAGAATATAAAAATCAATAATAAAAACCATTACAAAAAAACAATGTAATATCAAACAAACTCTAAGTACAACATCTCTTTATACTAGGAATAGAAACAATCTAATGTTTGAGAATAAAATAGTAGATAGTAAACAAATGAACAAATGCACATCTCCATTGCACCATTATGCCTCCAAGCCACCACCTATCCTCTTTGTCGATCTACCAGAGTATAACTAAATGGAAGAGAATAATAGAAGGGTTAGACATACATATATGAGTGAAATGCATCATATAAGTATATAATACTAATAAGCTAGTAAAACAACAGTTATGTTTCAAAATCATACCTTAACCTGTGTCATCTGCACCAAACAAGTCACTTAAACATGATACGATATTATAGTGACATCATATGCTAAGTTTTCATTAAAATTTATACTAGGTCCAATCATATGCATACTATTATGCCAAAACAATTACGACACGATTAGGCCCAAAGTCCCAACTGATTGTCGCCTAAACATATGCAAATGGATGAGCCTAAAGTCCCACAACACATGCCGAAACCGAACACGATACAATAGAGCCCAAAGTCCCAACTTTCTATAGCCACAAATGTATGCACATGACCGAGCCCAAAGTCTTAGCATACATGCCAAAACGACTATGATACGATTGAGCCCAAGGTCCCAACTCACCATTGCCGAAACGTATGCACATTACCGAGCCCAAAGTCCCAACTTGTATTCCAAAAGCCATAGCAGTATGATTAGGCACAAAGTCCTAACTCACCATTACAGAAAGTATGCACACAACCAAGCCCAAAGTCTTATCTAGTATGTTGAAATGGGCCATAATAGAATTTATCCCAAAGTCCCAAATCGCTACCGCCGAAAACGTAGGTAACTATTGAGGTCAAGTCCATGCTAGTCATTCGCCTAACGATCTGCAACACTATTTGGATTAAACCCAAAACTCGTCATCGCCCAATTGTTTATGAAGCTACTAGATCAAGCCCTAATTCGCCATTTGCAAAATGCCACTAATACATTCGATGACCAAATTCCTAATAAGTTACTGAAACACCTTAGTCGACTGCCCATATAATGAATCTACTAAAATTAGACACCTTTCTAAAGTGTCTCAAAATAAATGAAACAACATACCAAAATGTTCCTCGTCTTGCCATGACTGTGACACCATGAAGCACGTAAGAAACAAAGGTCTGTGCGAGAGATGCAATCTTTTAAAGTTTAGGGGCATTATCGTAATTTAATTCATAAATATATTATTATTACTACATACTTATTTTGTCTCCTGTGTCAGCATGCTATAGTGATAAGAAACCTCGACCATACATCCAATTGCTACCTTTTCACTATTGTCATCACTACCATAAGCAAAACCACTCTAATCCCACACCGCCATTGCAACCCAACATCGTCGATCGTCCCTCTTCTAACTATCCTGATTGCTAGAATTGCCTTCGCTTATGCCATAGCCATCGCGCTTTTCTAATAAGATCCTAGCAAATTTCGACCATTTTTGGTCAATCAAACACCACCGTGAGAACCAACAAACCCATGGCCCCTAATCATAGCATCATCATTTCACCACTGGATCAAAATGGATGGTCCGTGTTTGTTAAATTTCCATTTCTTTTTCTAATCAATCCATACACCAAATCGATGAACGAACACCATGCACATCATCAAGAACTACAATTTCGATATATAATATGTCTAATTTGGAACATTTTTATATTTTTCACTTTTTAATTAGAGAGATTAATCTTTGACTACTACAAATAAAAAATTCACCTTTTAGACATCTAGCCATGACATGCTACATCGTAATCATGTATATATAAAAAAATATGCTTTCTAATTATCAGTTCCATCATTTATAATTTGAGTTAAGACCATATGGGATGAATTACTACATTTTATTAATATATGCCCAAATAGGTTACACTCACTGATTCACCATGCATCTTTTCTGATTTGACGTATATCCTCCTTCTCTACCGCTTTCCAGAATTCGCATGCCTTAAACTCCAAATTTCTTGATGGTGTTGATTTATTTGTGTAGACCTCTTTGCATTAAACGATTTCTTATATTGATTTGTTTAATTTGGATTTGATTTAGAGGATTGATGAAGAAGATGATAAAGATTAGTAAAAAGGTGTCTAGATTAAAATAGAATTAATAGGGTTCACATTTCTATTTATAGGCTAGAAATAACACTTATTTAGCCTTCTAAAATCAGTATATTATGAAAATTCCACTAGGTTTGATCTCTTCTAATTTCTAGCATGTTTAACCATTTTCAGCGAGTTATATGTGTTTTATAACTTTAAATGGCATTCCAAACAAAATGGGATATGTCCTGAAGCCTAATTCTAGCCCCCAAAGAAGTTTACGATTTTGCTCTTTGTAAAATTATGATTTACCCTTTAATCTAATTATTTAATTTCATAAAATTATAGGGTATTACATTTTCCCACCCTTAAAATAGTTTCATCCCTAAATTCCATGAGGCGGACAATGCAACTCAATTTATAGCATACAAGCATACGAAACAAACATAGCTACATCCATCTAGTATTCATTATACAAAACAAACAAAACCAAGAGTATATAATATATATGATAGATAAAAATATAATGATATGAGGAGAGATGAGATCTAATGCACGTAAATCGGCCTCCTATTTGAATGTACATGTAGTGACAAAAAAATGTATGCAAGGATCCAAACTTATGCAAATATATATATTTCTATATGTATGCACATCCATACATCCATATCCAATATCTATATCAAAAAGCAAGTAAATAACCATGTCTATAAACAAGCAATAAGTAAATGCAAAATAAAGAAACAATAAATAGCATATATATATATATATATAATCATCTACCCTAATTTAGAGTACACATGAGTATAAATATTTAACAAAGTAAGAACTAGACTAGTATAACTCAAATAAAGTAACCATGGCAACTAAAACACATCATAAGGATGTGCAATGAATCGAGAATAGGATCAAAAACGAGTGAGAAAGAAGAAAACCAAAACTAAAAAAATATAATTTTTGTCAACAGGAGCAAGATGCCTCTATCCATCCAGCTACCATAGGTGCACCAGTGGGTCCATCGGTGCTGCCACTGATGGACACATTTTGGTCAGATTTTACTGAGAAAACAGGGCTAGATTAAATGCGGTTTGATTGGGGGTTCTTCCATGTATTAAGGCCACGCTTAGGCTAGGTTTTTTGACATGAATCCCACGTTTTCTTGAATCAATTGAATGGATGTATAGTACTAATATATAATTTGATATGTTTAAATGGATTTATACATATTGATGTGATTTTCTGGCTTGATTAGGTGGAATGTTTGGACGTATATACAGTGATATACACACACACATATGTATGGATGTCGACCGTTATTTATGTTTTTGCTTGACTTTTGATTTTGAGACCTCTATTGGTTATCATGGTACCTCGATCGCTTAATATGTGTGGAAAATATGAGGTGCGTGTTGTTGTATGGAAATGGATCCATAACCCTATATGGAACTTCATCCATTCAATGCTTCAGTCATGTGTTAATGCAATAGGGTGAGCTTGGCTTTGTATATGGATTAAACCATATCAACAACCATTGAAAATGTACTGGATTGAGAACTGGTTTCATGAAGTTAGCTATGTATTGTTGTATTACTTGATTAACTTGTTGGATATAGCTGAAGCAGGATTAAGATACGATTGATTACCTTAATTATCTTGGTATTATTTAGGGATGACTAAAGTGTGTAGAAAAATGACGTACATTACTCACTAGACTTTAGTCTGACCCTCTCCATATGTTTTTTCCTTTTTGTTTCATCATTAGGTTAATGGAATCTAGAGCTTTGTACCAAGTGACGTGGATGATGCAGATTACAAAGGCGTTACCTATGTAAATAGTGACATTATTGTATGCGTGTACTGGATATGGATTGGATTTAGTCGTACTTGACTATGTATATACGTTGAATATGTTATTTTGAAGTAAAGTGTTATTTGATATGTTATAAAGTATAACCTTTCGTTGTGAGTTCAGAAAGAAATAGTTCACATATATTTATCATTATTCCTTGTCCTCTTAACCCAAAAATACATTATTTTAGGCATTTGAGGTTTGCACATCTTGGGTTGTGTTCAATCGGAAGGTTAAAAATGGCAGGTAGTTATAGATGCCTTCATCTTCTCTTCAGGTTCTCATTTTCTCTCAGTCAAGTCATTTCCCCACTACATTCTAACCAGTTTCACCACAACTTATTCATAAGTCATTACACACCGTGTTCGACAATTCGAGCAGGACCAAGGGATGACTCTGCTCAAGCTCTAATTCTACCTCCTCCAGCTGACTAGGCTCAACTACAGTGTTCAGATCATGTACAAATTTTCATAAATGTGATACATGGAAAACATTATGGACTCCTAACATCTTCGAATGCTCTACTCGATATGCCAAACTTCCAATCCTATGGACCAATGGATAAGGGTGTAGTTTCCCTGAATTTTCAAACCTTACCACCCTCTTCAATGGTGATATTTTAACAAAAACTAACTCTCCAACTACAGACTCTGTATCTATCCATCTCTTATCAGCTTATGACTTTTGCCGATCCATTGCAATTTTCATCTAAGCTCCACCTTCTCCATGGTATCCTTAACATCTCTGGCCCAGGTATGATCTTTTCCGTAGACTCTCATTAATATAAAAGTGACTTACATAACCATTCATATAATACTTCAAACGGTGCCATACCTATACTAGCTTGGTAGGTGTTGTTATATGTGAACTCCACAAAAGGTAGGCGATCTTTCAAACCTCCTCCAAAACCAAATATACATGCCCTTAATAAGTCTTCCATTATCTAAATTGGAATGAAATGTGCACTTTTGGTAAGTCGATCTACTATAATCCAAATACTTTCATTTTCCTCTTGCACCTAGGCAATCCATCAATGAAATCCATAGATATACACTCCCATTTCCACCGTGGAACCTCCAAAAGGAGAAATAGCTCGCTTGGCTTCTTCTGCTCTACATTTAACCTTTGGCATATCAAACATCTTGCTATATGCTCTACTACATATCTTTTCTTGATGGATTCATGTTTAATGTCTGGCTTTAAAGCTAAACTATCAACTAATGCACTTGCTATGAATGAATGAGATTGTTATCCAGCATTTGAGCTAAGTGACTTCTTGATGGATCTAGACTTTAAGATGATGAAGAAATGGATCTAGAATCTAAGGAGCTATCCAGAATGATGATAATATAAAGGACAAGAAGCTTGGAAAATAATAGCATGAGTAAACCACGTCGGTACTGACATGATTGGACATGTCGAACTGACATGTTAGGATATGGGGTTCCTACTAGTGAGGAATGGGTAAAGACGACTTGTAGCTTATAGAAAAAGACAAGGTTCGCGTAGGACAAACTATGTCGATGCCGACATGGTTTCATGAGCCAATTTTGTCAATGAAACTTGAAAACTTGAAGGTTTGAGCTATTATGAAGGAATGTTGAAAATTGAAGTTCAAGGGACTTGTCGGCACCGACATGAAAACTTCGGTACCAATAAGTTGTGAGTTACAGGTTTTACTCATTCTTCATGCCTAAAAGAGAGGATCTGATCTCCTACCCAGTGGTGGTTCCATTCACTATAAAAACCTAACTTCGGTAATGAATGAGGGAATGTTTTCTTCTCTAACTCATTTTAACCATAAAGTGCTGCTAAACTCAAACTTCCATTGATTTCTAGATCTAAAACTTTGTAATTTAATTGTGCTTATGCAAAACTATCTAAAATAAAATTATACTAGATGTAGGTAGCGATTTGAACCACTATAACAATTTCATGTATTTTTACTATTTATCTTACACTTATTCATCTCATTTGTGACCAACCTAAGGTGTTGTCATTTTTTGACCCAACATTTTTGGTGCTTTCATTGATAAAAATTATTCTTAGGAGTGGATCTGCACTTTAACTTTGGATTTGAAGAATCTAAAAGGTATATCTATAGTGTTTTTTTGGTTTAGGGCTTGTGGTTATTTGTATTAAAGAAGAATCTACTAATAGATCTATTAAGATATGGCCCCAAAGAAAGGTGCTATGCAATTTAGAACTATAATTAAAGGAGATCATAAAGGATCTCAACATGTTGAAGGAGAGATTAATCAATCTGTTCCAACTCTACCGACATCCACATCTCAGCTGATTGACATCGTAACTAGAGATAAAATGGAAAGAATGATTTTTGATATGAATACAAGGATGATGGAGCAGTAAAGAATCAAATGGATCTAATGAAAGCAATGCAAGAGAAATTGGTAGAGTTAGCTCAGCCTCGGTAAAGGACTAAATCATGGAGGCGAAGGAAAAATAAAAGGGAATCATCATCTTTTGATTCTAGCGAAGAAAGCACATCTTTGATAGAAAAGAATAGGAGAGATGGAGAATAACCTATGTAGAGAGGGGCTGGGGCAACACAAAGAGAGCTGCGAAAGATGGAGCAAATCAGGTAAAGCCAAAACATGTTGGTACCGGCATGTTCAATCAAGTCGGTACCAACATGAATGCTGAAGTAGTGAATTTGTTGGTTAGTGAAGTGGAGTTATAGGATAATGGCACTGACGACGAATAAGATACTAGTGCCCGGACTGGTGATGTTCAGACGAACGCTACAGAACTAGCCAGGCACCAATATAGAGTGTCTGGCTGAATGGTTTTCCCAGAGACATAGGAGCCTAGACATTATGCAACAATTCGATAGCATTTACATAGTCAAACATTTAAGTCTATACCTGATGCTCGCCGTCAAAAACCTAAATCAGCAAGGATTACATCGCCGATATGGTTAAGAGGTTATTGAATATAAATTAGCATAGAAACAACAATGAGTAAGGTTTAGCACCAATCCAGACCCCATTCATCGAAAACATTCTAACATAGAGGTATCTGAAGAAATTCATGATGATGACTATGTCACCTTATAACGGAATCACATATCCAATGCAAAATATGTTGAAATACTGATGGCATATGGACAATGCATATGCTATAGATGTTGTGAGATGTAGATGCTTTATTATATTTTTGGATGGAGTTTCTACAATGTGGTTCACTTGGCTCATGCCAAGGTCCATATCATCCTTTGATCAATTAGCAAAGAAGTTCATGGAACAGTTCCAGATCCATATGTTAGAGTGAAGGATGTGATTTCATTTTCAAATGTTCATCAGAGTGCTTTAGAAACACTGAAGAACTTTCTGAAGAGGTTCAACCCTGTAGTTACTGAAGTAAGCTACTCCAGAGAGGAGATTGTTTTGATTGCATTTGATCAACTTTGTTCATCTAATAATGGATTTCTAATGGTGGCTTAAGAGAAAAAAACCATCAACCAAGTAGGAATTTAATTGAAAGATATCCTAATTTTTGCACTTGGAATAGGTATATTTGGCTACTGGAATAGCAGCTGACGGTCAAGAAGGATCGAGTACTGCAATACAAAGCAACTTTATTATCAATCAAAGTGGTATGGCGTCAGAAACATTGTAGTAAACATTGGGAATAGTAACAACAATGCTAAGAAAAAGGAGCAAGGTGCTAGTGGAAGTAAAAAAGATGTCAAGAAGCGCACTAGGTACATTAGATTGCATGATTATACTTCCTTAAATGACACGGTTGTATATATTTTCCTTATTATATAAGGTATAGACCACTATAAGAAACGACCTTCAAGGATGGCAATTAAGAAAAAAAGCATCCGAGAAAGTATTATCGCTTCCATGAAACCCATAGGTACAATACCAATGAATGCAGACATCTAAGAGATATCATCGAGGATTTAATTTGAAAGAAAAAGTGGCAATAGTGTTAGGAACCCGCAGGCTGGCAGGTAAATGAATAATAGAGCACAAGGGCAGTATAACAACCCGATGTTGAAAAGAAGTTAATTAAAGTGGTTTAATTAATTAAACTGGATTTTAGAGATTAAATGAGAATAATTTTTGATATTTTGAAGTAATATCAATATTTTAAGTTTGAAATGATTATAAATGCATATTGAAATCAATTAAATACTTTTAGTAATATTGATATTTTAAGTTTGAAATGATTATAAATGCATATTAAAATCAAATAAATATTTTTTATAAAGTTCAATAACAATAATAAATAATATTAGAAATATATTTCAAAAGGAAAAAAATTTCATTTTATTTAAGTAAGGATTTTTGGAATTTATTTAATAAACCGGTTTAAATATTATTAATAAATGATTAAAGTAAAATGAGCTAAAATATGAAGAAAAAAAATTTCTTTAAAATTATATAATGGATGAATAATATGGACTTGAGTAAGAAATAAATTTTAAGTGGAAATTGAAGTTAATTTGATTTGGTAAATAAATTTTATTATAAAATGCCAAATATGGCAATTTTGGATTAATTAATTAATATAAAATAATTTATGGAAATTAAATTCTATAATATGTTTTGTGATCACTTAAGTAATGAAAATATGATTTTTATTTTGGAATTTGATATGATTTTTGTTAAGTAAAAATTAGTGGAAGTGGAAAACTAGAGAAGAATATAAATGGGAAATTTTTGTTTTAGTGGCCTATATTAAGCCCAAGCCCAAAATAAAGAATAATTCTTTCTATTTCTTTACTTTACTTCACATTTCTTCAAAACTCTAGAAGCCATGTTCACTTTATAAGTAAGCATGGTTTCATTATTTTCATATTTTGATTTTCCTCCAAAACAAATCCAACTTCCAACCTCCTCTTTTAAAATTCAAAATAAATCAAATAAATTTATATAAATATTAAAATTTGAATCTAAGGTTCTCAATGCCTTACTACACCACTAAACAAGGAGAAATAAGGAAATTGATTAAGACTTGAGTGCTTGGGAATTTGTAGTGAGAAGAAAACGTAGAGAATGATGGAGTAAATGAAGAATTTGGAGCTTAGCAACTTAAGGTGAGTAATTCTACTCACAACCGTATTAATTTTTATGTTTGAATATGAAAACCATGCCTTATTCGTATGCATCAATGAATTGAACTCTTAAATTTCAATTATAATGATTATACATCTTCACCTCATTCATGAATCTTAGCTTACATTAGATGATTGGATAACGTAGAACATGTTTAGATCATTGCATTTATTTATGCTTGTATTTGCGATTGAAGGAAGAGCCAAACACAAGAGAATTTAAGAGGAGAAGCAGAAATTTGATTTACCGGAGGGAGATTTGGCTTCAAATATCGTGACCGGTGGATCGATGCATTGGTGGGTGACCTGAAACCATTCCAACCCTATTTCTTTATATTATTTTGTTTATAATATATTTTTATAAATGTATAACTAGTTTACATGACTTAAATATGATATTATTACATAGGTTTTATATCTATTGAAATTATTTTAAGAAAATATCTATTTACATTTATATTAAATATTATTAAAGAATATTTATTCAATAAGGAAATTTATTTATGGTATTAAATAATTATTTAAAATGTTATATAGTTTCAAAAAAATAGGAAAATATTTCTAATTAGTAATTTAGGTATTTTGAAGAGTATTTCGTGAATTATGAGAACATACAAGGGATTAGAAATTATGTTTTATGAATTCTTAATAAAAGGAAATTTTGATTTAATATTATAACTTTATTTAAATATTCTATCCTATTTTATAAAATTATGAAAAGATTTTTAAAACACTATTATGTGATTTCTAATATGAGCCATTAGTGATTTTTAGTATAAAGTGAAGATTTTGAATTATATCATACAGTTTAAAATAAAAAGAAATTATTTTAAAACCTACAAATTTATTTTAAAATAGTATTTAATTATAAAAAAATTAACGAATAACTTCTATTGGTTATATTTGACTTGTGAAGTGATTTGAAAGTTTTAAATATACATAAGTAAAGGTTTAAAAGTGAATTTTTAATATTTAAATCTTTATTAATCCCATATAAACAAGGTGAATGAATCATTTAATATATAAATGTTATAAAGATATTGTTATATTTTCATAAATCAAATCTCTTCCCTAAATCATATATGTATACCATGTTTGTTATATTTCCATATAATGAGAAATCTAAATAAACATAGTTATAATACCATCTGGTATAAAACTTTTGGTAATACTTCTCTGATTATTCTTTGGACTCATTCTGTAGAATGATATCATGTGGAAATTCTAGATTTTGATGAATTTGAGTAAACAGATTAGTAATACCATTTGGTATAGGACACTTTTTAATAATTTTTCAATTACTCATACGACTCATGATATAGAATATTGTGGAGATTGAGCGAAATTTATGAGCATCAAATAAATAAACGAGTAACACTTGGTAGTATGGATGATGTTGTGACATTTATTCGATCATTCATTATAAATAGATGACACATATATGACAGGAATAGTATTGTTAGGATACTACTAACTTGAGGTGATGCCCATAGTGGTTAGCAAGGTTAGTGCCTATATATATAGATACTATGTGTTTGTCTATCATAATGTACTCCTATTATTAGCGTTGGAGAAAATCGGATTAAGTTAGTAACCATCCTAGTGGCTTGATCTTGGGGACGCGCCCTAAATTCGTGACACACTTTAGTATACCAAGGTAGGTGCCCTCAGCCCTTATGTCACTTAGGCCAGCAATCTATCACCTATAAGGGCACTTGTAAGGTCATGACCGAGTCCTCGCATTAATGAACACATTGATGGATATGTGTCATGATAACCTTCAAGGTAACTAAGAATGTAGAGTTGGGTTAGGTGATCCATGTGTATGACTCGAGAGTTGGTAGATGACCATCATTCTCCCATTTGGATCTAAGCTGAGTGATAGATAAACATATCTACTTATACACCTCACCTAAGTATAGATATGCTGAGATAAAACTCTATTTGAGACCTTGTGTCTGTCGTATAATCAATTCCCATCACCACCTATTATGAGTTATATATGATTGGTTGGCGAATAGCCTATATTTTACATGTAGACGACATGTTCTTTATTGATTGATGCATGGATGTTATTTGTGTTATCATTATGCATATAATGGACTTGGGAATGTCTACCTCATTATCATCCGAGAGTTATACTTGGGCATTGATGTGTGCTAGCCCAGTTAAACTTAATGGTTTTTCATGTATTGATGGTTGATGAATGTTGAATGTTTCACCCACTCAACACTACATCTCATGACACACAGGTTGATATGATTTTGTATGGATGATTATAGTTATATACAGTATCGGAATTGGTTTCTATGTTGAGATATTATTATTATTATACCATGACTATTTTTCAAAATATTGATATTTCCATTTTAGACATAATTTATCCTGTATGTTATTTATATAATACTCGGGTCAGTCCGAGACATTTCAGGTTCAGGGATGATATGACCAGCTTATGGATGTTGGGCATCAATGGACGATAGTGTATTATTATATATCATTATGCATTAGGTTACTTCATGTATGTAAATCATTAAGATGTATATTAGACACATACATTGTATTATTTCGAGATAGTAGGAAATTGACTTATTTTGGATCCCGCATGACATATTATACCTTTTCTCTATAGTAATAACTTGTGATCTCTCTATCATTTATTATATATTGTTTATTGTTCTATCCTAGAAACACACATATTTGTTGCTTTGTTCCAATATTGAGTACATATAGTTGAGTTGTTTATCCAATTCTGAAATACATACCAGTGTTAGCCTAAGGGAATATTCATGTGTGATAGCCCAGTATTGCCTCATTCTCCAAAATAACAAACAACGTTACCTAGTAATACTCTTTTCTAGTATGGTTATAGAGATGGGGTGTTTCATTTTGGTATCAGAGCCAGTTTAGAATAATACATTATATATATAAAACACAAGTCATGACCTTAGAGGGGACTTAGAGTCCCTGTCCTCTTGGGTTTGTTGGGCAGCTAACTTATAATAAGTGATAGTAGGAGTATGTGATGATTATTGGGGTAATCATTTGGGATGTATTTGTGTTTATACATATATATAATATCTTTACTTCTAACTCTTTTGAAAATAAATTTTTGTATGAGCTGTAGAAGGGTTGTTGTGTTAGTAAAGGAGGAAGAGTTAGTCCGACCAGTAGCATCAGTGTTGGTGTTGAATGTTAGGCCTCTGGGTGGCTTGGTATATAATTATTTTGATCTGTTAGTGATCAAGGTAGCGTAGTGGAAGTAGTTGAATTGCTTTCTGCTGAGCGCATTGATTTTTTTTGTGAATGATTGCTTGGTTGTATTGCATTTGAAATAATTATTTAAGAATTAGAGTGAATAGGAATCATGAATTTAAGTGTAGGAACTTATTCAATATTGACAATAAGACCTTGCGATGTCTTCAATAGTGGAGTTACCACAAGGAATTTTAAGAATTGTATCTTATGAAAAATAATATAACTAATTAAAAAGAAAAAATGTAAGATGAATTTAAATTTGGCATGCTTGAACATGTTTGCTGGTTGAATTGTTGAAAGTGATTTATTATTTTAATGTGTTTATGAAGTGCCTTTTATAAATGTTTCAATATAAGAAAATAAATGTTTTTAATTATTAATTTTTTTGAAAAAGTATATGTTTATAAAAAGGGTATTTGATTAAGTCTTATTATAAGAAAACAAAGTTTCATAAAGGAAAATTTATTAAATGGGTATATGTATATAATATATTAAGGAATTTTTGAAGTAGATTTGTGTTAATCTGTCGGTTGAGTGATTTAATAATTCTGGTTGATGCATCTAACCAATGTTATCGATGGGGATTCCTAAATGCTTGGATGAGACATATGAACACAATGTTTTAGAAAAAATTCAATGTTTTATAATTATTTCAATGTTTTAAAAAGGATTAAATATTTTAAACAACATTAGAAATAATATTTTGACGAATGTTTATTATTTAGAGACGTGAATGTTTTGTGGAAAATATTTGCAATGATTTTGGAAAAGTTTTTTTATTTTAAGGAAAAGGGAACCCCTTTTGTTTTATGAGTACCACTAATTAGTAGAAAAATTGGAATTTTGCAATCCTTGATTTTCAAAGAAGAAATGTGATTTGAATGGAAATTAAAAGTTAAATAGTGATTGGAATTTTAACGACTCTTCCATTGAGTGGACAAGAAATTCTTTATAAAATAAATTTTGTGATGAATTATTTTAAAGATTGTGAAGTTCATAATGTTTAATAAAGATCATAATTAGAGGGCTTATTTCGGTAAGAAATATAGTTTTTAATTTTGAAGTGTTAAATCTTATAATTGTGCTTGAAATTCTTTATAGTGTGTGTGTGTATACTTGTAGAATTTTGACAACAAGTCAAACATTTAACATTTTGAAGTTTAAGTATTTTAATTAAAAAAGGTGTTTGTGTTACAAATGAATGTCAAGTGTATGTGTAAACCCATTTTCAAATTTTATAAAATCGAAAGATATTTAAAGAAAGTGTAATTTGGTAAATTAATGTTATGAAGTTAGAAAGAATGTCACGTACCGGATTTTTCGACTTTCGAAAATTCGACATCGATACTCACTTTATCGACTGCCGAGAAATCGAACGCCGGAAACTCCAATAGTGAGGGTTTTAGAAAGAAGAAGTAGAAGAAAAAGAGAAGAAGAAGAAAAAGAAGAAAGAGAAGAAGAAAATAGAGAAGAACAACAACAGAACAAGAGCAGAAACAGAAACAGAAAACAATATCAGAATCTCACATATCGCAGCGGAACAATATATAATAGATAAATGAATATCATTTAATAACAAAAGAATTATATCTGTTATTTCATTACATCACATCATATCATCAGAGTCAATATATAACTCAATACAACAATGGACAGTTATATAACTTGTCCTCATACAGAATACACAGCGGAATAAATACTATCAGATACAAATACTACGTCTCGTCCTCCAGCTTATCTCGAAAGCTCCAGAATATCCAGAATATCCTGATAATCTAACTCTAGACTGCCCGTGTGGAAATTGGTGGGCACCCAGAGTTTAGAAGGGAAACAATAAACTCCGAGTCAGTCATGGTGACTGGTGTGAGATCGTAAAACAGTTATATCTTTAAAAACAACAAGGGGATATTTTTAGAGTCAATTCGCAATGCTTTTGGAAAATGAAACTACCATAAGACCTCCCACCACACACACAATGCAAACGCAGGCTTGGAGGAGATTTCTTCTTATGATAGTCAAAGATGCTTACTACGCAAAAATCAAATTCTTTTTGATATTATTATTAGTGCATAGTGGAAAACATTTCGAAAGTATAATATAAATCTTAGCCAGCATAGGTACCATTATATTATGCCTGCTATAGCTGCCTCCTGAGGAGACAGGTTATACAATTGAAATCGTAAAGGCTCGTATTGTTTCTTTGGATTTCCAACAAATGGTCAGGCCAAGGAACTTCCTGTCCACGATGGGTACGTCCCTGGAATAGACGACCCGAGAACCTAACCGGATCTCTGCCAACACAAGGCCGGGTTACCTCTGCAAAAATAGGTAACTACTGACACGCGTATGCCATCCCCCGATCGTCACCGATCTTCCCGAGGATCCCCGATTCGCAACAACCACAAAGAAATAAATTTTGCAGCAACCACAGAGGTTAAGTATCTGGGCTCCATACCATGATACCACCTTTATCCAGAAGGAATGACATACACTAAGGGGCGCTACTCCCTAGAACCTTGCCGCATCCTTCCTGTTTTCGACCATTTCCGGGGGGTGAGGCTCGACGAAGTCTCGTCCACAAAGCTACGCTTTCTCAAAAAGCCCTGCTTCGGGTCAAACAAAATGATCAACCTATGATCACAAAGATATAAGATCAAACAAATGATCATATCCCAAATGATCAAACACTGATCATTTCACAGCAACACTCAGTATGCCACGTTACCAAATTGGGATATATCGCTGATAAATTTCAACTACATAACCTCTGAGCTCGTACGTCTCAGAGAAGGGTGTTAAGCTAAGAGAATAAATTCTCCGCCACCAACAGAAATGTATTTGAAAGAAATCAGCTTTATATCTCAAATTGTAACGTCAGACACACAATCCATACAAGTCTGTTCCGGGATCGAACAGAACCGAAGGCACTTCTCACGAAGCCCTTGCACATCCGGATAATTTTCAATCACGTCAGGACTTCCCGTCACTAAGGGTGATAAAACCTCTAAATCGAAGATCAGCCGATGTAGAGTAACTCGACGGTAATCCTTCCGTTTTCAAAAATATCCGGTCTTCAACACCGGTCTTCGATTGCAATTCATAACGACGTATCACATATTCGGAATGGGTTATACGACCCCATGGTCCTTTCCCGGCTAACCCGAATAGTGAGCGCTTATTTAAAAATAAGTGTGGCATTCAATTTCATCCAATTCACAACAAATACCTATCTAAAGGTAATTATTGATAGTCGGTTATTTAACTATCAATAAAGTTGCGCGACATCATCAGATTCCAAATAATTTTCCCAAATTATTTCATCTTCAAAAATATCTTTACTAGATATAAAATTTCCACACTTCCAAAAATAAATCAACATTTATTTTTAAGACGAATTCCCATTTCTTTTATAAATTCCATAGTGAATTTATATTTCAAAATATCTACTGATATACGATTTTCAAATCGTTTTCAATATTCAAATTCAATTTATCTTTACAAAGATAAATTCTCAAAACGTTCATTTCATATTGGAAAATCAATTCCATACTTATTTAAAAATAAGTATTTTCACAAATCTATTTATTTTCAACATTTGAAAATATTCGATATACTTAAATCAAATTAAGTATAATTTCATTCTTTAAGGAAAATATTCTTTTAACACCTTTATTTGAGTCAAAACGAATGTTACGTAAAACATCGTTACGACGACTCAAAATCACTAGTATAGGGATTCGAATTTTAAGATAGATATGTAAATCCCAATACTATATACAACATTTCCTTTTGGAAATCATTTACATTAACAACAGTGTTTTAGTCCATCATTTCCTTATTTTTCGAAACGTCTATTTCAACAATAAATGTTGAAATCTATGATTTCGATAATTCACACGTTTTAAAACATCTTTTAAAACAATTAACTTCATTTATAATATCGCTTTCCCAAACATAACCATTTTTACTTAAAAATGTATTCACTGTCCAAAATCGTGAATATACTTCATTTAACCCAATTCCAATCATTTCTACACATTTTCATTTCAATAGAAATTCGCTATCCAAAATCGCGAATATATCTACTTTGATAATCTTCTATATTTAATTTATCAAATTCCATCGCTTTCGAATTTATAAACACGGTTATAAATTTTATTTCTATTTTAATAACAACTTCGACTTATAAATCTTCTTTTTATCAACTTCTATATTTTACTTATCAAAATAAGTGATTTCGGATTTATAACCAACTTTTATAAATTCCAATTCCATTTATAAAACTTCAATACCAAATCAATTTCAATATTGATTTCTAAAAAGTTCTTTTCCAAATACTAAATCAATTACAGATTGATTTCTAATTTTATTTATCACTACTAAATAAATTCCTTATTTTTCTCAAATTACTCAACATCCTGTTTTTAAATGGATTCTTCAAATTGAAATCATTTTTCATTGATTTCCCAAATTATTTCAATTTACCAAATTAAATTTCTAGTTGGATTTTCAACTGATCTCCTTTTAAATAAATTCCTTTTTACGAAATCCATTTATTTAACATTTTCACTTGATTCTGGAATTAATTCGATAAGGTTATAAAAATTTAACTTTTTATATTTTAAAATTCCTTTCTTCAAAAATTTAATCAATTAAAATTAATTCACTTAGAAGTTTCTATTTTGATTTCAAAAATTCAATTTCATTTATTTTTGGAATCCAATGATATCAAACATCCGTTCAGCTAAATTTTAGCTTTCAAACAATTTCCAGATATCAATATGATTAATAGCATCACTATAATCATTCACAGATTCATATCACAATAGAAATAAATTCAATCAATGTGAGGGGTCCAGTTGGATCCCTCCAACCTGTTTCCCTGCATCCAAAGATGTTAGCACAATACCAATTCCGCTCCAGTGCGGAATTATCGCGGTATATGGGTTTTATAAAAATCCGCTTACTAACGGCGCAATAGGGTCTCATCCGCTATACGAGGCGGGAAATCAATCAATCCAATATATACATATGCCAATATGTATATATTGCTATATATATATATAGATATATCCTACTATATCTAATACCACATCAAATAGCAACAATCAGTCAATAAACAACTGTCATACAGATTTATTTTGAGTGAGAAAATAATCTCACCTTAGCTTTTATTTTGCAATCTCATTTTCATTCTCGGCTTGTTTCTCCATTTCAGACCTTGTATAAACAATTTTATACAATTTGTTAGTATTTAAACTAACCCATCAATTAATTTTCCATTTGAAAATTTTAATTTAATTAACAAATCATTTTATTAAACCTAGTTTAATAAATTTGTTTTAATACTTGAATTTATTTTGTTACTAAAATTCCAAATTTTACTGTTAAATCCCTAGTAACAAATTAAATGAATAGTTTCTACCATTAGATTAAAATATTCAAACTAATTTAACCCTCGCATAACACCCCTGAATTTGTAAATACTTGATTGTAATATGCTTTATAATATTTTACCTCATCATACTGTCTACTTAAAATTTAACAGTAAGATTTTAAAATGTGTATACAATCTACAACTAACCTTACTTTAAACCCTTATTTCACAAATACCATTGATACATATATATATATAAACCCATGTTCGTATCATACTTCTTCAACTAATTATTTCATTTCTTCACTGTGGTTTAACTGATAAAAAAAATTTAGTTTTAAATTGGAAACCAAAAGGTTATACCTTCCGGCCTTCGACTCAACATCGACC
This sequence comes from Allium fistulosum, assembly GCA_030737815.1. Classification (NCBI taxonomy): domain Eukaryota; kingdom Viridiplantae; phylum Streptophyta; class Magnoliopsida; order Asparagales; family Amaryllidaceae; genus Allium; species Allium fistulosum. The sequence goes on along the minus strand of CM060904.1, from coordinate 711,149,801 downwards.
AAAGCCTTCAAACCAAATCGCGACAGTATCCAAATCCCTCAGCTCGACATCGCTAACCCATCACTTCACCGTCACACATGCATCCCAATCCCCACTTGCCTTCGAACGCGAGCGAACCAGCCACTGCCATCGCCTACTCCCTGTCATCGCACATGCGAAACCATATCTATCGCGACGATGCCGCGATAAAACCCATGCCTTGACTGCCTCGCGACCATCGTGATACCATCAGTGACGAATACGACCCCAGACCTGCTCGAGAGCTCCGCCGTCCCAAATCGAACGCCACGCCTTTGTCGCCGCCTCGTCGCGAACAACCCTAGCTCGCGACTTCACAAAGTCGCCCAATACCACCGCTCGTCCTTCACGTGCAAGCTGCTATCGACACCCCCTTCCCACACCAGAGTGCGAGAACTTCCTCTAGTGGCGGCGACTCACGCGGCCACCATTGATTTCGAAGCTGCTGTTAATTTGGGTGTAGAGGCTCGGTTTAAATTGAAATGGAGGAAGGGGATTTTTTTGAACGAGAATGAGAGAGAGAGGGAACTTAGTTTAATTTATCGCGTACAGATAGAAGATGGTTTGCACGATTTTCGTTCGTGTTTTCTGGCGCGATTTTAGGCAGAAAGGAAGGAGAACGTGTTTGCCTTATCTCTTATGTCGGCAAGGTTTTAAATTTTAAAAATCTAAATTGGAATTAATTTACTTGGAAACTGGTACAAACTGGTTTCTCAGTAATGGCGGCTCCCAGATCTAGATCTGGAGATTAGGGTTTTCCCTTTTCTCTTTTTTCCTTTCCTTTTTTCCTAGTTTTCTTAATCTTTCTCCGTTATTATCTTGTTTCCGTTCTTCACTTCAATCTCCTCATTATGGGTCTGCGGGATGCGGAAGGTTGGGAGGAGGTGAGAAGGAAAAGGGGCAAGGCACCTATTCCTTCTGGTCCGGATCAGAGGCTTACTTTGGGAGGGCAAAGTTCGAACAGAACAGGTAGATCTGAGGGTAGGGGGGTTTTTTCGGTTCAGACTGGGCGGACAGGCAAAACAAAATTTTCTAAGCAGAAAAGTGCGATGTCTGGAGGCAATTCCAAAATCATTTTCACTGTTTCAGAAAACGCAAAGAAATTTTCATACAGTGAGGCAGTAAAAGAAGGAGCAGTTGGGGATTTAGGTAACCTGGATCTGGAGTTTATAGAGCCTACTGTAGCAGATGGTAAAAGGATAGGTTCCCTATCTGATGAAGCGATCAAAGAAGCGGAGGGAGGTTGGGATTTATGCATTTTGCTGTATGTGGTTGGGTATAAACCTTGGCTCCGTACATTTGAGGGTTATGCCAAAAGGGTTTGGGAAACTAAGAAGCCGTTTTCTGTTCATTCTAGGAATAATGGATTTTTCGTAGTGAGATTCGGATTGGAGGAGGACTGCAATAAGATTTTAAAATCAGGTCCTTGGTTTATGGATCGGAATTTGATTATTATGAAGAGATTATCCCCAGATATGAGAACTGATAGAGATCTCCTTACTTCTTTTCCCATGTGGGTTAGACTTCCTGGTTTAAGTTTTAAACTATGGGGCAATAAGGCCATTAGCGCTCTAACTAGTACCATAGGAGTTCCTATTAAGATGGATGAGGCCACTAAAAATAAATCTAGACTAGCCTTCGCCAGAGTTTTGGTGGAGGTTAATGTTAAATATGGAATGCCTAAATCCATTGAAGGTAGAGACGAGAATGGGAGGAGTTTCGTTCAAGAAGTAGAATATGAAAACCCTCCTCCCATCTGTGTCAAGTGTGTTTGTTTCGGACATTTAATTGATGAATGTCCTATGACCAAGTCCTGGGTCCCTAAAGTGACCCAAGCTGTTAGCTCCGATAAGCCTGGTATAGTTGATTGTGAAATTGAGTTATTAAATATTCCTGAAAAGGAGATAAATGAGAATGATGAAGGGGTTGTCCCTTACAATAATGTAGTGGCGGAAGACACAGAAGATAGGGAAAACTCTACAAATGTAATTGTTAATTCAATTCAGGAACAGAACTTGGGGAAAGTTGCATCCTCAGTAGAGCGGGGTGAGGGGGCAATTTCCGAAGGTACAGAGTCAGATCATGTTACTTCTACCGAAACAGGAGTCAGTGAAGATTGCTCCAATGCTCCTCTGGCCAGGCCGGAAGGTCCTCCTGATCAAGGAACCAGGGAGCCATTCATTCCTGCTTCTCCAACTACCCCGGGAGCCATAGACCTGAGATCATTTCCTCCAAAATCACCATCGACTCACGTTTCTATTCTCAAACGCCCATTGTCATTATCGGATCACAATTCTATTCCAATATCCTTAACTTCTAATGATTTAGTTTTTGATGATGAAACTTATAATAATGTTAATTACAGGAGAGGGACTGATCATAGTATTTTATTACAGGTACAAGAGAATCTGGATCAGGACATAGGAACGACTAAAGTGGCAGAGGAACAAAATAGTTATGATAATGTAGACACAGTTCAGGAGGAAATGGAAGAACAACTTCTTCCGAAGCCCCAAGATATAGAATTTGATAATATTCAGAAGGATAAGCTGGTCCGAAAGAACCCTAAGTCGGTGCAGATGTTAGGTATTCCTTCGGAAGACAAAGGGGAGTCCTCGAGCAGTAGACCCCAGAGGACCCGAAACAATAAGGTTTTATAATGTCTGTGGCCTGCTGGAACGTTAGAGGGTTTCATAACCCTAACAGAATGGGTGAAGTGAGGAAAGCTATAGGCAAATTTAAAATTAGCTGTTTTGGTATTTTGGAAAACAAATTGATGTTTCCAGAGATTATGAAGTTGGAAAAAACGTTGGAAGATGGTTGGAGAATAATAAGTAATATATCTTGCTATTTTAAATGTAGGATTATGGTTCTTATTGATACAAAAATTTGGGATTTCAATTTTATTAGTATGAGTGACCAACACATTTCTATTGAACTGATCAATTCCTCGAATTTTAGATGTAATTTAACTTTTGTCTATGCCCAAAATTTTGTTGAACTAAGGAAAAGATTATGGAAGAATCTGCAGGAGGATGCTATAAATATTTATAGGCCTTGGATGGTCCTTGGGGATTTTAATTGCATCCGTAGACCCTCAGAGAGACAGGGAGGTAATCCAGCAACTTTTTATAATTTGTTTGAATTAGATGACATGGCTTTATTTACTGGTCTTAATGAGATAAATATTAAAGGATTCGAATTTTCTTGGTGGTCGGGCCCGGGTAGAAATATTTTCTCTAAAATCGACAGGGTGTTTGCTAACCTTGACTGGATTAACTTATTCCCTGAATTATCAGTTGAATTCTTACCTCCTACGGTGAGCGATCATAATGCTATTCTAGTCTCGTTTACCTCTATCTCTAGGGTTAAGAATAGTCCGTTTAGATACATGAATCATTGGTCTTTATGCGACCAATATTTTCCTCTGGTTGAGAAACTTTGGGTTACCAACCAAATCGACAGACCTTTGTTCCAAGTTATTAACATTCTCAAAAACATTAAGAGGGAGCTCAAGAGATGGAGTGCTAATTCTCGTAACATCAGACAAGAGGTGAATGTAATGAGAGATAAATGTTCTAGTCTTCAAAAGCTTTTGGAAAATTCTAATGACCATAACTTAGCTTTGGAATTTCAAAATGCCAAGACCAACTTGGATCTTGCATTAAAAAAAGAATTCATGGCGGCAAAACAAAAGGCTAAATGTGACTGGCTGATGATGGGTGATGAGGGATCTGCTTTTTTCTACGCCAAAATGTCTAACAGAAGGAGTAGAAACCGTTTGACTAACCTTAATGTGGACGGTAAGGTGATATCGGACAATAAATTTGTTGAAGAGGCTATTGATTTTTTCAAGCAAACTTATAATCAACCTTTATGTGATCATTTTCCTGAAGTGATTTGCAAAACGGTTATTTCTGAGTTTGGGGCTAATTTTTTAAACAAGAATTTCTCTTTAGAAGAAATCAAATACGCTTTGTGGGATATCAAAGACACTGTTTCGCCGGGACCGGATGGTTTCAATTCGTTGTTTTTCAAGAAGCATTGGAATCTTTCGAAAGATATTATTTATAAAGCTTTAAATGATATTTTTCAAAAGGGTCTAATCATTAGTGAATGGAACCACATGTTTATTCATTTGATCCCCAAAAAGGACCATTCCTCCTGTATTCAAGATTTCAGACCTATTGCATGCTGTAACACTTTATACAAGGTTCTCTCTAAAATCCTGTGTAACAGATTGGGTCCTTTTTTGGATAAGTTGGTATCTCATAACCAGACGGCTTTTATAAATGGTAGATCAATAGGAGATGGTATTTTGTTAGCTCATGAATTAATTAGAGGTCTCGGAAGAAAGGATAATAAATACATGTGTATAAAAGTTGATTTAAAGAAAGCATATGATTCGATTAATAGAGATTTTGTTATTCACATGTTAAGAAGCTTGGGTTTTACGGATAAATGGATAAAAATTATTGGAAATCTTATTAAGACCCCAGTTTTTTCTATCATTGTTAATGGAGAAGCGCACGGTTACTTTAAAGGCTCTAATGGTCTTAGACAAGGAGACCCACTTTCTCCTATCCTATTTACTCTAGTAATGGAATATTTTACGCTACTTATGGAAGAAAAAGTAAGGGGTGGTCTGATCTCTCCTGTTACGGACTTTGGTAACAAATTGACTCACTTGATTTACGCAGACGATATCATTCTTTTTACTAAAGCCAATGTGCAAACTGCGTATGCTATTAACGAAGTTTTTAAAACCTTGAAAAGGGTCACTGGTTTGGAGTTAAGTGCGGAGAAATCTAACATCTTTTTTGGGAAAGGGGTAGATGGCTGTACAGACATCTACCCCATTCTCAACATTCAACAAGCTACCCTTCCTATAAGGTATTTGGGTATTCCTCTGTCAAGCGTTAACTTGAGGGATAAGGATTGTTCTCCGTTGATAGAGAAGATCAAAGTTAGGATTGGAAGATGGGAAACTAAAATGTTGAGCTTAGCAGGGAGACTGGAACTTATAAAATCTACTATATACCCTATAATTCAGTTTTGGATGCAATGTTTCTACCTCCCTGTTGCTACTGTTCAGAAGATTAAACATATGATATTAAATTTTCTTTGGAAAAGTCGCAGTAGTAAGATCCCGTGGGAGGTTCTAAGTAGACAAAAAGAAGAAGGAGGTATGGGTCTGAGAAACTTAGAAGAGATGAACAAAACGCTATATATCAAATTGATTTGGAAAATCATTAACTTAGAAGGCAGTTGGGCGGTATTTATGCATGGAAAATACATAGGGCTTAAAAGTTTCTGGGATATTAACCAGCGTTCGGATGATTCTGGGGTGTGGAAGTGTATTCTAAAAAATAGACACGAAGCCTTGAAATGTCTTTCCCTTAACATTGTAGATGGTAAATCTACTTCGTTATGGTATGATCCTTGGCTAAATGGGAGTTCTATTATGGAACGCATTGGCAGAGACACTGCTTTTAGAACTGGTACAGATAATATAATGCTTAGCAGGATTTTAAGAAATGGTGAATGGAAGTGGGACTTGTATAGCTTTCTATTTCAAATACAGAGTGAAATTGAAGATGTAAAGATTCACAATGACAAAGAGAGGGATTTCTGGTCTTGGAAGTGTACTTCGGATGGGCAATATCAGTTTAAAAAAGTTTGGAACTCAGTTCGAACTAGGTTTGATACTAAATTTTGGGCGACTATGGTTTGGAGCAAAATTCATGTTCCTAAAATGGCAGTTTGCCTCTTCAAGGCCATAAATGATTTTCTCTTGACAAAAGAAAGATTAATTCAGAAGCAGATAGTGGTCGATCAGAATTGTGTGTTTTGTAATAGTCACATTGAAAATATAGACCATCTATTTTTTCAATGTGACTTTACAGAAAGGATCTGGTTTTGGAGTTGTAAAAATTTTTTCGTTAATCCAAAAAGTACATTTTCTTTTATCCTGAAGGAGGATTTAACGAAAATTGTTTCTATATCCAATGCTCGAAATTTCAAGTCTGATTTGTTCCAACTTTCACTCTCAGTTTGCGTCTGGCACATTTGGAAAGAAAGAAATGAAAGGATTTTTCAAAATCGTTTTACAGAAGGGTCGAAAGTTTGTTTAAAATTTTTCCAAACTATGAACATCAGAATGGCAAAATCAAAATATTTTCAGAACAGCACTGGCATGAACTCGGAAATAGCTTTGAAATGGGGTCATACCTCCCAACGCTGAATTGGGGACATTATCATAATTCCTGTTTCTTTTTGCTACTTTATTGTTCCTATGTCTTCTGGCTTCAGATCTCGAGTACCTGTTTTATCTTACATTGATTCTCTCCCTCTCTAAATTACATTATATCTGTTTTTCATCTCTAACTAAACAGTAGTTTTTAAGTTTATTGATCTGCAGGTGGAGCAATTTGTCTGTGGATCCCTGGACAACAAGACGCTGATTTATTATGGATATTTTAGAAGCTTCTAAGGAAGCAGCTGTACTGAGGAAAACAGAAGCTATTTCAAAAACTTATCTTGTTTAGAGTCGTCTTGAGAAACAGCTGATGTTCCCTATGGTTTAGCAAGTCTTTCAGATCTCAGATGAATCTAAGATCTAAAATCTTTCGGGAGGCTTCTAATCTTTGAGCCTGTTATTGGGTGGAGCAATTTGTCTGTGGATTCCTGGACAACAAGACGCTGAATTATTATGGATATACTAGAAGCTTCAAAGGAAGCAGATTTACTGAGGAAAACAGAAGCCATATCAAAACTTATCTTTTTTAGAGTCGTCTTGAGAAACAGCTGTTGTTTCATATGGTTTAGCAAGTCTTTCAGATCGGAGACGAATCTTAGATCTAAAGTTTTTGCAGCTTCCCTGACATGGAATCATAAAAATCCTCGTTAGTTTGAAGGCTATAAGGAACAAAGCAGTAGATTTAGATAGTATACTTACTCTAGTAAGTCTGGAGAGATGGCGTTCCGAGTCCTAACTGTTTTCATTTGGAGTTCGCTGTAGTTTTGTCGTCTCAGAAGTAAAGGAGGAGATCAGATATTTCATGGCAGCAGCCATTTCTGTTTCTTGCGAGTTTTCTTTTTGGAAAGTTTGGAGTTAGGAAGAGAATGAAAAGTCGTATTGCTTTTTTCCTTATCGAGAAGCTTCTGGTTCTTCTGGAGGCTTCCATTCTTTGGGCCTGATATTGGGTATGGGTTGTAGTTGTTCTTGAGCCCAACGAGTATAGTTTTTGTATTGTCTTTGGTTTTTGTTTTGGGCCGGTTATTGGCTTTTGCTTTGTATCTTGTTGGACTTGATTTTTATTTCTCAATAGAAAAGTTTGAACCCCTTTTTCAAAAAAAAAAATCTAAATTGAATTCAATTTAAATTTCAATGCGTTTTTATGTCGTACGCTCACGTAATAACTCCGAAAAATACGAAATTTGAAATCTGGTAATAATTTAATATTACGGACCCAATGGAACTGGTTTCGTCGAATTCCGAGACTGCGCCTCGGACGGCTATTTTTAAATATCGATTCGAACGATATAAATTCCAGAACTGAACAAAACAGTCTGAAATTAAATTCTGAAGCTTCCGTTATCTTCAGTATCATCAAAATAAAATTTAAAAGCTTTTGAAATATTTTTCTTCAGCTTTAAATTGAAGATTCAAATTTTTGTTCAACTTTCAATAGATTAAATTTTAATATTTAATCGCCAAATTCAAAGTTATTTCGGGGATTCAAATTAAATCATCGTTCAAATATTTAAAATTAATTAAATATTTTCAATTTAATTTGTTCAAAATTCTGGGTCGTTACAGACTTCCCCCCTTAAAAGAATTTCGTCCTCGAAATTACAAGTTAGGAAAAATGGTCCTTAACTCGTCTATTATTTTTCAATATCCAAATAGTTTTATCAAATTTTATCAAAACAAATCTTCCTACTAAAGATTCGTTATCAATTCAACTAGTTTTCCAACTTCAATTATAAGTTTCAACAACATTGTTTTACTTCAAAATTCAAATTTAAACTTAAATTCAAATTTTAACTTTCAAAAATTTATCAAAATTTTTCTAACACTCTAAATTTTCGAAAAATTTCGCCAGCGTCTCCTTTGCGCGGCTAATACGGCACGACTACAAAACGTCCCTACGGACTCTCAGATTTCAAAAAGAAAAAGAAAATGCCAAGCGGCTGGACAAGAAATCATCAAATCTCATATTATAATTCAAATACGTACCTTTTGTCAAGCAATTCAAATTATCTTTGAAATCAAAATTCCAATTCCTTTATACCTGTATATCTACTAGCCATAATATCTAGTTATAACATCCAACTATTTTGCAAATTTTTATTACAAACTTCTAATATCAACTTCTTATACCATTTCTAGTTTACTATTGAAGTTATATCCATTATCATTCAATTTCACATTTCACATTCATTTGAATTTAATTTACACTTTCAATCTAATTTAGATTCAGTTTACTTCTGAATATTGAATTTCATCAATTATCTTTAGTTCACTTCAAACTAATCTTAAAACTTCATTTTATTTCACACAATTCAAATTTGTTTCAACATTCAGTTCAATTTTTATTCACTTACAATTGTAAATTCCATTTATTTGAAATTTATTTCTTCTTACTTGAATTTATTTGCAATTCCGAACCATTCTTTTATTTAGTTCATAATTCAAGTCTCAATTTATCTAATTCAACTTCATAATATTTCATAGATATTTTCATATGGTATTCCAGAATCTTACCAACATTTCAAAATCATTTGAAAACAATTCAAATTATCCTTTGAATTTCCAAAACAAAACCCAAATTTTCCGTTTAAAACAATATGGCAGCAATTCCTCCTTTGGAAACCCGAAAATGAACACCAACGATGCCGCGGTCATCATCGAAGTTATTTTCCAGCGACCGAAAAGAGTTTAGAGCTTTCATCTTTCCAAAATACTTTTCAAAACCTTCGAAATTCATTTTCAAATCAAAAAGATTTTAAACTTTCCAAATCTCCAAAATTTTCAAATTCTTTTCAAAACCTTTCCAAAAACTTTTCTGGAACTCCGTTTTAAATTACAATTTACATTTATAATTTATATTCTTTAAATTTCATTTGTACATGGATTTATCTCTTAACTTTGGAGTTATGATTTCAATTTCTTATTCAATTTCATATAATAATGATAACATTTCAATATTATTACTTCCTAACAACCATGCATCCATATATCATAATAATCCACAGAAAATTATTTCCTTTATATACGAAAATAGTTTTAGGTAAAATTATTTCATTTACCCTATTTAAAACAATACTGTGTCGGTTTATCTTGTTAAGAGTTTAGAAACCCCTATCGATTACAGTTAGCTAGACTGCACCGACCAGAATCCATAAACAATCAACCGATAAGTCAACACAATACAAAACAATTTCATATTCACTAACAAATACGCACTCGTATCTATTATTACACTCAACTCATTCTAGAGTACTGCTGACTCTATCTCTAATGAGTAACACCCAACAGAGCAGGGTTGTCGCTTAACCATATGCTCTGATGCCACGCTGTCACGTACCGGATTTTTCGACTTTCGAAAATTCGACATCGATACTCACTTTATCGACTGCCGAGAAATCGAACGCCGGAAACTCCAATAGTGAGGGTTTTAGAAAGAAGAAGTAGAAGAAAAAGAGAAGAAGAAGAAAAAGAAGAAAGAGAAGAAGAAAATAGAGAAGAACAACAACAGAACAAGAGCAGAAACAGAAACAGAAAACAATATCAGAATCTCACATATCGCAGCGGAACAATATATAATAGATAAATGAATATCATTTAAAAACAAAAGAATTATATCTGTTATTTCATTACATCACATCATATCATCAGAGTCAATATATAACTCAATACAACAATGGACAGTTATATAACTTGTCCTCATACAGAATACACAGCGGAATAAATACTATCAGATACAAATACTACGTCTCGTCCTCCAGCTTATCTCCAAAGCTCCAGAATATCCAGAATATCCTGATAATCTAACTCTAGACTGCCCGTGTGGAAATTGGTGGGCACCCAGAGTTTAGAAGGGAAACAATAAACTCCGAGTCAGTCATGGTGACTGGTGTGAGATCGTAAAACAGTTATATCTTTAAAAACAACAAGGGAATATTTTTAGAGTCAATTCGCAATGCTTTTGGAAAATGAAACTACCATAAGACCTCCCACCACACACACAATGCAAACGCAGGCTTGGAGGAGATTTCTTCTTATGATAGTCAAAGATGCTTACTACGCAAAAATCAAATTCCTTTTGATATTATTATTAGTGCATAGTGGAAAACATTTCGAAAGTATAATATAAATCTTAGCCAGCATAGGTACCATTATATTATGCCTGCTATAGCTGCCTCCTGAGGAGACAGGTTATACAATTGAAATCGTAAAGGCTCGTATTGTTTCTTTGGATTTCCAACAAATGGTCAGGCCAAGGAACTTCCTATCCACGATGGGTACGTCCCTGGAATAGACGACCCGAGAACCTAACCGGATCTCTGCCAACACAAGGCCGGGTTACCTCTGCAAAAATAGGTAACTACTGACACGCGTATGCCATCCCCCGATCGTCACCGATCTTCCCGAGGATCCCCGATTCGCAACAACCACAAAGAAATAAATTTTGCAGCAACCACAGAGGTTAAGTATATGGGCTCCATACCATGATACCACCTTTATCCAGAAGGAATGACATACACTAAGGGGCGCTACTCCCTAGAACCTTGCCGCATCCTTCCTGTTTTCGACCATTTCCGGGGTGTGAGGCTCGACGAAGTCTCGTCCACAAAGCTACACTTTCTCAAAAAGCCCTGCTTTGGGTCAAACAAAATGATCAACCTATGATCACAAAGATATAAGATCAAACAAATGATCATATCCCAAATGATCAAACACTGATCATTTCACAGCAACACTCAGTATGCCACGTTACCAAATTGGGATATATCGCTGATAAATTTCAACTACATAACCTCTGAGCTCGTACGTCTCAGAGAAGGGTGTTAAGCTAAGAGAATAAATTATCCGCCACCAACAGAAATGTATTTGAAAGAAATCAGCTTTATATCTCAAATTGTAACGTCAGACACACAATCCATACAAGTCTGTTTCGGGATCGAACAGAACCGAAGGCACTTCTCACGAAGCCCTTGCACATCCGGATAATTTTCAATCACGTCAGGACTTCCCGTCACTAAGGGTGATAAAACCTCTAAATCGGAGATCAGCCGATGTAGAGTAACTCGACGGTAATCCTTCCGTTTTCAAAAATATCCGGTCTTCAACACCGGTCTTCGAATGCAATTCATAACGACGTATCACATATTCGGAATGGGTTATACGACCCCATGGTCCTTTCCCGGCTAACCCGAATAGTAAGCGCTTATTTAAAAATAAGTGTGGCATTCAATTTCATCCAATTCACAACAAATACCTATCTAAAGGTAATTATTGATAGTCGGTTATTTAACTATCAATAAAGATGCGCGACATCATCAGATTCCAAATAATTTTCCCAAATTATTTCATCTTCAAAAATATCTTTACTAGATATAAAATTTCCACACTTCCAAAAATAAATCAACATTTATTTTTAAGACGAATTCCCATTTCTTTTATAAATTCCATAGTGAATTTATATTTCAAAATATCTAATGATATACGATTTTCAAATCGTTTTCAATATTCAAATTCAATTTATCTTTACAAAGATAAATTCTCAAAACGTTCATTTCATATTGGAAAATCAATTCCATACTTATTTAAAAATAAGTATTTTCACAAATCTATTTATTTTCAACATTTGAAAATATTCGATATACTTAAATCAAATTAAGTATAATTTCATTCTTTAAGGAAAATATTCTTTTAACACCTTTATTTGAGTCAAAACGAATGTTACGTAAAACATCGTTACGACGACTCAAAATCACTAGTATAGGGATTCGAATTTTAAGATAGATATGTAAATCCCAATACTATATACAACATTTCCTTTTGGAAATCATTTACTATAACAACAGTGTTTTAGTCCATCATTTCCTTATTTTTCGAAACGTCTATTTCAACAATAAATGTTGAAATCTATGATTTCGATAATTCACACGTTTTAAAACATCTTTTAAAACAATTAACTTCATTTATAATATCGCTTTCCCAAACATAACCATTTTTACTTAAAAATGTATTCACTGTCCAAAATCGTGAATATACTTCATTTAACCCAATTCCAATCATTTCTACACATTTTCATTTCAATAGAAATTCGCTATCCAAAATCGCGAATATATCTACTTTGATAATCTTCTATATTTAATTTATCAAATTCCATCGCTTTCGAATTTATAAACACGGTTATAAATTCTATTTCTATTTTAATAACAACTTCGACTTATAAATCTTCTTTTTATCAACTTCTATATTTTACTTATCAAAATAAGTGATTTCGGATTTATAACCAACTTTTATAAATTCCAATTCCATTTATAAAACTTCAATACCAAATCAATTTCAATATTGATTTCTAAAAAGTTCTTTTCCAAATACTAAATCAATTACAGATTGATTTCTAATTTTATTTATCACTACTAAATAAATTCCTTATTTTTCTCAAATTACTCAACATCCTGTTTTTAAATGGATTCTTCAAATTGAAATCATTTTTCATTGATTTCCCAAATTATTTCAATTTACCAAATTAAATTTCTAGTTGGATTTTCAACTGATCTCCTTTTAAATAAATTCCTTTTTACGAAATCCATTTATTTAACATTTTCACTTGATTCTGGAATTAATTCGATAAGGTTATAAAAATTTAACTTTTTATATTTTAAAATTCCTTTCTTCAAAAATTTAATCAATTAAAATTAATTCACTTAGAAGTTTCTATTTTGATTTCAAAAATTCAATTTCATTTATTTTTGGAATCCAATGATATCAAACATCCGTTCAGCTAAATTTTAGCTTTCAAACAATTTCCAGATATCAATATGATTAATAGCATCACTATAATCATTCACAGATTCATATCACAATAGAAATAAATTCAATCAATGTGAGGGGTCCAGTTGGATCCCTCCAACCTGTTTCCCTGCATCCAAAGATGTTAGCACAATACCAATTCCGCTCCAGTACGGAATTATCGCGGTATATGGGTTTTATAAAAATCCACTTACTAACGGCGCAATAGGGTCTCATCCGCTATACGAGGCGGGAAATCAATCAATCCAATATATACATATGCCAATATGTATATATTGCTATATATATATATATAGATATATCCTATTATATCTAATACCACATCAAATAGCAACAATCAGTCAATAAACAACTGTCATACAGATTTATTTTGAGTGAGAAAATAATCTCACCTTAGCTTTTATTTTGCAATCTCATTTTCATTCTCGGCTTGTTTCTCCATTTCAGACCTTGTATAAACAATTTTATACAATTTGTTAGTATTTAAACTAACCCATCAATTAATTTTCCATTTGCAAATTTTAATTTAATTAACAAATCATTTTATTAAACCTAGTTTAATAAATTTGTTTTAATACTTGAATTTATTTTGTTACTAAAATTCCAAATTTTACTGTTAAATCCCTAGTAACAAATTAAATGAATAGTTTCTACCATTAGATTAAAATATTCAAACTAATTTAACCCTCGCATAACACCCCTGAATTTGTAAATACTTGATTGTAATATGCTTTATAATATTTTACCTCATCATACTGTCTACTTAAAATTTAACAGTAAGATTTTAAAATGTGTATACAATCTACAGCTAACCTTACTTTAAACCCTTATTTCACAAATACCATTGATACATATATATATAAACCCATGTTCGTATCATACTTCTTCAACTAATTATTTCATTTCTTCACTGTGGTTTAACTGATAAAAAAAATTTAGTTTTAAATTGGAAACCAAAAGGTTATACCTTCCGGCCTTCGACTCAACATCGACCAAAGCCTTCAAACCAAATCGCGACAGTATCCAAATCCCTCAGCTCGACATCGCTGACCCATCACTTCACCGTCACACACGCATCCCAATCCCCACTTGCCTTCGAACGCGAGCGAACCAGCCACTGCCATCGCCTACTCCCTGTCATCGCACATGCGAAACCATATCTATCGCGACGATGCCGCGATAAAACCCATGCCTTGACTGCCTCGCGACCATCGTGATACCATCAGTGACGAAAACGACCCCAGACCTGCTCGAGAGCTCCGCCTGAACGCCGCCGTCCCAAATCGAACGCCACGCCTTTGTCGCCGCCTCGTCGTGAACAACCCTAGCTCGCAACTTCACAAAGTCGCCCAATACCACCGCTCGTCCTTCACGTGCAAGCTGCTATCGACACCCCCTTCCCATACCAGAGTGCGAGAACTTCCTCTAGTGGCAGCGACTCACGCGGCCACCATTGATTTCGAAGCTGCTGTTAATTTGGGTGTAGAGGCTCGGTTTAAATTGAAATGGAGGAAGGGGATTTTTTTGAACGAGAATGAGAGAGAGAGGGAACTTAGTTTAATTTATCGCGTACAGATAGAAGATGGTTTGCACGATTTTCGTTCGTGTTTTCTGGCGCGATTTTAGGCAGAAAGGAAGGAGAACGTGTTTGCCTTATCTCTTATGTCGGCAAGGTTTTAAATTTTAAAAATCTAAATTGAATTCAATTTAAATTTCAATGCGTTTTTATGTCGTACGCTCACGTAATAACTCCGAAAAATACGAAATTTGAAATCCGGTAATAATTTAATATTACGGACCCAATGGAACTGGTTTCGTCGAATTCCGAGACTGCGCCTCGGACGGCTATTTTTAAATATCGATTCGAACGATATAAATTCCAGAACTGAACAAAACAGTCTGAAATTAAATTCTGAAGCTTCCGTTATCTTCAGTATCATCAAAATAAAATTTAAAAGCTTTTGAAATATTTTTCTTCAGCTTTAAATTGAAGATTCAAATTTTTGTTCAACTTTCAATAGATTAAATTTTAATATTTAATCGCCAAATTCAAAGTTATTTCGGGGATTCAAATTAAATCATCGTTCAAATATTTAAAATTAATTAAATATTTTCAATTTAATTTGTTCAAAATTCTGGGTCGTTACAAAGAATGTTTACAATAATGATATATTTATTTAATAAGTGATGAATGGATAAGATTTCGTAAAATAAATTATTGAAAATGGATGTTTGGAATCATTTGTATCAACCGTTAAGTGAAGGTTATAGAACAAATTATTTGGAAAGAATTTTTTTAAGATGAAGTGTTTTAAAAGCAAAGAAAATATTATTACATTTGAAAGGAAGTGGATTCGAAATTTAATATTTTTAGAATAGGTTGATTTTTCCCACTTATAAGATTTCAAAGTAAGATATTGATTTTGAAGAGAATTTATAAGTTAATGTTTTAATATTTTGAAGATAAATAAAGTGCTTGGTATTGTAAATATAAAAGAATTTGTTTAAGAATTTATGTGATGGTTTTACACTATTTTAAGCATTGTGAATTTTCAGGATATACTTCATGCCAGAGAGATTACCCCAAAGCATTTTGAAAATTCCAACATATGTGAAATATTTGGATTATTTTATCAAAATATTGGAAACTTCCGAATGAGTTTGTTCGAACCCATAGTCCATGATGGTAAACAATGGGCAGGGAAGGAAAATTTGGATCTTCTGATAAGCAACTGATGAAAGGTATAATCTGATTTTGTGTTGCTCTATTTAAAAAATTTATGGGTTGAAGCAGATCACTACATGTGCTAACCCAGAATGGTAAAATGGAGCATAATGTGATATGTTTGGATGATTGATTATTTGCATTTGAGTGTAAATTTTAATGGTGCAGTTAGGCTAGAAGTTATTTGTTTATCTACAGATTTTCCTCAAGGAGAAATTGCGAGGATGCAATTTTCTCAAAGGGGAGTTTGTAACAACCCAGTGTGTGAGAAGCAATTAATTAAAATATATAATGGTAATTCAATTAATTAAAATTGATTATATATATTAAATGAAAATAATTTTGGATATTTTGGAGTAAAATATTAAGTTTGAAATGGCTATAAATGTATATAGTTTTATAATGATAATAAATAAGATTAAAAATATATTTCAAAAGGAAAAGGAATTTCATTTTATTTAAATAAGGAGTTTTTAAATTCATTTAATAAGTGAGTATAATTACGACATGACTAAAGTAAAATGAGTTAAAATATGAAAAAAAAATTATAAAATTATATAATGGATGAATAATATAGTTTGAGTAAGAAATAATTTTTAAGTAGAAATTGACGTTAATTTGAGTTGACAAATAAATTTCATTATAAAAGGCCAAATATGAAAATTTTGGAATAATTAATTAAAATAAAATAATTTATGAAAAATAAATTATATAAAAATTTCATAATGTTGTGTACTTAAGTATTGAAAATACGATTTTTGTTTTGGAGTCTGATATTGATTTATCTTAGGTAATAATTAGCGGAAGTGGAAAACAAGCGAAAAATAGAAATGGGAAATGTTGGTTTTAGTGGCCTATATAAAGGCTAAGCCCAAATAAAGAAAACTTCCTTCTTTTTCTTTATTTTACTTCACATTTCTTCAAAACTCTAGAATCCATGTTCACTTCAAAAGTAAGCCTGGTTTGATTATTTTCATCTTTTATTTTTCGCCAAAACTAATCCAACTTCCAACCTCCTCTTTTAAAATTCCAAATAAATTAAGTAAATTTCCATAAATATTAAAATTTAAATCTAAGCTCCTCAAACCTTACTACACAATAAGACAAGGAGAAATAAGGATTTTGATCAAGACTTGAGTGCGTAGGAATTTACAATGGAAAGAAAAATAGTAGAGAAAGATGGAGTCGATGAAGAATTTAGAGCTTAGCAACTTAAGTTGAGTAATTCTACTCACGACTATGTCAATCTTTATGTTTTAATGTGTGTATCATGCTTTGTCTCTAGGCATTAATGGATTGAACTCTCAAATTTCAATTAACAATTATACATCTTTACCTCTTTCATGAATTTAGCTTATACTGGATGATTGGATATCTTTAAACATGTTTGGATCAATGCATCTATTTATACATGTAATTCTGATTAAGGAAGAGCTAAGTGCAAGAGAATTTAAGAGAAGTAGAAATTTGATTTATAGGGGAGATTCGATTACTGGTAATATAACTGGTGGACTTGTGCATAGCACACCGGTGCAACGGTGAGCGACCTGAAACCATTCCAGTACTATTTTTGTATATTATTTTATTTTAAAATATTTTTTTTATAAAAATAAAATTAGTTTACATTATATAAAATGAAATTATCATATTGACTGTATATCTATTGAAATATTTTGAGAAAAGATTTGTTTAAATTTTATATTAAATATTATTGAAGGATATTTATTTAATAATGAAATTTATTCATGGTATTGAATAATTAATTAAAATTTTATTTAATTTTGGAAAATAGTAAAAGATTTATGATTAATATTTAAGTATATTGAAGAGTATTTCATGAGTTATGAGAATATACAAGAGAGTAGAAATTATGTTTTATGAATTTTTAATAAAAGGAAATTTTGATTTAATATTTATAACTTCATTTGAATATTTTATCCTATTTTAGAAAATTATGAAATGATTTTTTTAAACACTATTAAGAGATTTCTAATATGAACCATCAATGATTTTGAGTATAAAGTAAAGACTTTGAACTATACCATATAGTTTGAAATAAAAAGAAATTATTTTGAAATCTATAAATTTATTTTAAAATAGTATTTAATCATGAAAAAATTAAGGAATGACTTCTATAAGTTATACTTGACTTGTAAAGTGAATAAGTTTTAAATATATATAAGTAAGTAAAGGTTTAGAACTGAATTTTTAATATTTAAATCTTTATTTTTGTATTATATAAACAAGGTGAATGAATCGCTTAATATATAAATGTTATAAAAATATTGTTATTTTTTCACAAATCAAATCTTTTCCCTAAATCATATATGTATACTATGTTTGTTTATATTTCCATGTAACGAAAATTTTGAATAAATAGGGTTATAATACTGTTTGGTATGGAACCTTCGGTAATACTTTTCTAGTTATTCCTTAGATTCGTTATGAAATTCTAGATAGTGAGGAGTTTGAAACAGATTAGTAATACCATTTGTTACAGGATACTTAGTAATATTTTTTCGGTTATAATATCGGGCGACTTGATGTCGGTGTGCAACTGCTCTCAAATTGGCTTCGTTGCGCTTCTTAACTATAATATCGCACTTTAGTCTACGCCTTATAGCCATTGCTTCATGGTCATCCTTCTTGATAACAGTCGAATTTGTCTTGCATAATCAGTCTAATATAGCCGAGTCAGGATACTGGGTAACACCAAGTATCTTGTCCGTTTAGATTAGTCTTTTATTTTTTTCTTTAATATCTTGCCCTTGCATAACAATTTCCTCATTGCCTTCCTTATTATAGTTTAAAGCGTGGTCCTTTACCACCTTCTCCTAAACTAACACCCCCTCCTCCTTCATTTTATCTCTTACTTCTTTAGGAATCCAAAATTTGCTCATTGAGTATTGAGATTTGTATGTCCAAGTCAAATGTAGTTCTCACATCTCAAAGGGAGGGGTTTTCAAATACTACTTTATTCTCCATTTTCCCTTATCCCTTCCAAATAATTAGGAAAACCTACATCTGCTTTCATGTCAGCTGGCACTCTAGTAAAAGAAATTCTAGTTCACTGCAGTGTAGCTTCATCTATTTTAATAGGTTTTCCCAAAGAGCTAACCAAATCCCCAATAGCCTTAGGTCCTCATAAGCAAAAGCTTAGACTAGGCAATCAAATCCAAATAGGCATATTGATAATGAGATCCCTGTCCGTATTCATATCTGGATTTAATGTTTTCTTTATGATCAGATTTCTATCAATGAACTAAGACCCTTTATCTAATATTTTATTACAACCCTCCTTGTTGCGAAATATGATAAAAAAAAACCATTTTCTCATGATTAGGTAGTAAAATTTTGATTTGTTTTCTAGTTGCGCTTATCGTATGCCTCAAGGGCTTTAAAGTAAGGTCTAGGGCCCACTGCACACATCATTATATAATTCCTTTATCCACTTTTCACCTCTCTTAATGCTTGATTTGAGATGTTGCTTTTCTTCTTTCCTTCAATAGTTATTGATTCCACGAACATCATGTTAGATCCTAATACCACAAACATCATTTTCTCCTCTGGCTGCATCACAACAAAAGAGTTTGTTCGTGTCTCAAGCATTGAATTTGATTTCTATCAAATTTTGAAATGGATTATAAATGTATTTTGAATTCAGATTTACTAACCCCTCCTACTTCCTCCTTTGACAATTCATGCTTTTCAAAACCTCCTTTCTTCTTGGTCACTATTTGCTAGCCCTCCTCCTTGTTCTTATTAGTCTCCTTACCCTTTGTTGTCACTGCATATTGAACAAAAACTCCTATAGTAACAAAATGAGATAATGATAAAAAATCAAAATTGAGATGAGATTAATTTATTGATAAAAGAAGATTAAGAAAAGAGATTAGGAATTGAAATCAAAATCAAAATGGAATTGAGAGAAGAGAGAGTTTAATTTGAAAGAGATCTAGGGTTTTGAAACCTTAGAGAAAGAGCTGCCATTATTTTTCATGAAAGAGATCTTTTCTTGATTGTAATGAAACATAAAGCTTTTTCTCCTTTTTCTACCACCACTACCCTAGTGGTAAGGCGCTCTAACTATGGTCCATGAGGTAACAAGTTCGAATTCGACGTGGCACATTATTTGAACCATTAGACATATTTTGACTTAACAATATATTATATTACCTTCTATGTGCTCACTCACTAATTTAATGGGAAAAAATTACCGTAACTATAGTGAATAGATAAGAAGACAAAGGATCCATTTTTCTTATATCCCTATTGCTACAAATAAACCCACGAGGAATGCAATTTATGATGATAGTAAAAGTGGGGGTGGATATACACTAATAAAGATGGAAAGGAGCTGAGTAGGGTATCCTATCAGCTTCATCAAATGGATGATGATTCTCTACTAAGTTTGTCATATGCTTTCTAGAGATCACTTTAACACTTATGTTTTTGCTTTTTCCCCGCCAAAGCTTCTTATCATCTCATATGCAAACAGAATGTTCTCTAAAATGCATTTACCTAGAATGAAAGCATTTTAATTATAAGTAATTAGATCATTCATATAGCCTTTTATCCTTTTGCAAATTATTTTTGTTATGATTTTAACTCTTATATTACAATAGGATATATGCCTATATTCATTAATGTTATTAACGCTGAAAGTTTTAGGCACTAAAGTAATAGATGTGTGATTGATTTCTTTAATGAACTTTCCTATTAAGAAGATATGAGCTATAGCTTGAAATATGTCCTCCTTAAGTTCATCCCAGTGATTTCTATAGAAATTTGCATTGAAACCATCTAGACCTGGGCTATTGTTATCATCTATCTGAAATGTTGCGTCCCTCACTTCTGCTAAATTAACTAGTTTAATCAATTTTATTTTAGCACTCTCTTAAAGAATTTTTATGCATGTTATATCTTAAAAATGTTAAATTATATCTAGAGAATTAAATAAGTCAGTGAAATGGTTCACTACCTCATTTGCAAGTAAGTTATTTTCAATTGAAACTTGTCCTTGGTCATTGATGGGTTTTTTTAATTTGTGCTCTACTTTTATTGTAGATAACAACAGTGATACTCAGTTTAAGCAGAGCACTTGGCTACATCATAGCATAAAAAACTCAAGAGCATCGATCCTAATGTGTGAGCCAATTTATTTTTTCCTTTTGTATATTTTCGGTTGCTTTTGAATGCATTATTAAATGAAGTTAGGTCAGACTTTCCTCATACTCTCCATCCAGGCTTTGATTATAAGGATTATTAACAAGTTGAAGATATAAGGAATTGTTTCTTTCTCCATGAGGCCACACTACTTATTGATGTTCATTTTATTATGGTTCCACTTTTTGAGACTTGCCTTAATATTTTCTCTTTACTGATGAATTTAATCATTGCATTTCCATCTCCACTTGAGTTAATGCTCTTTCAAATAGCTTTATGGTATCCTACTTGAAATTTTCGGGCATTACTTATTTAAGTGCTCAAAATTTTGTGTCACTCAATCTAGAAAATAAGTTAATAAGCATAAAGGAATGATCACTCGTTGAGTGGTTAAGGGATAAGACTAAAACTTGAACTTATTAATAAACTCAAAGTTACCTAGAGTTCTATCAATTCTATTATGGATGTTATAATTCAACCTATCCCTCTAAGTATAAAAGTTTCAAGTTGTGTTTATTTCTTTTAGACCCAGTTGATAAGATGAAAGGTTGAAAATTACTATCTATGGTTAAGTGGCTGGAATTGGAAATTCATTCCTAATTATTTGAAACATAGTTGAAATTTCCTAATACAACCTATGGCATGTTGATGCATGGTGATTCATTTCATAAGCAAGTCCACAGATTTAACCTTTCATTATTAGTGTTTTTAGCATATACTACAGTAAGCAGTAATTTTGAATCCTCTTTATTATCTAGCAAGCATGTGATATAGTGATAAGACTTAAACATGATATGACCTTGCTAAATTGAGTTATCCCAATAATAAGTATTCTGTGCCTTGAATCTGTTTCATTGTTGTAAGCATATGTTCAATTTTGCCCAATAATTTTATAGGAAGAAGAATATTATTCTCTAACATTTTATGCTTTACTAGACCTAGGAATGATAATTTACAATTAGCAAGACGTTGCAACACATCTTGCTTTCATGTGAGAAAGTTTAGATCTTGCACATCCCACCCTAGCATATACATTAATCAATTGTATTACTCCTAGATTTTAAAGCCGCTTGATGTAGTAGAGCTTGATTTGCTCTTTTTAATCTTTTTTGTCTTTGCTCTTATTTTGAAGTGAATTTATCACATTATGAATTATCTATAACATTTGCATTATTATTAGCTCTGAATTTCAAACACATTTTCACCACTTCTAGTTTTCCTAGTCAATCTATGTTTAATTGCAGTGTTAGTGTATTTAAGTGCAGATTCTATACCTTTGGAGTTTTCGGCAACTTCATTATTATCAGCAGTTTCCTGAACCACCAGGATATTCTCTACCTCCATTAAAACTGCTGCCTCCTTGTTTGAGTGAGGATTGCTTATTTGCAGTTGAGATTCCACGATTTGGCTTTGTTCGGTAGATAGCGTAATGATGTTTGGGTCCATATTTGTCAAATTATGATAGCAATCTTATGAACTATCCATTGTAGAGGCATTATTTGTTGTACTTACTGAACATTTAAACTAGGTTTTTCTAAACATTGCTTTGTAACATAATTCTTGACTAGATTAATTTTTGTTTCCATTGGAACATTACTGCTTGAATGATTCATGGTAACATTTGATTGTATTTTTACATAGTTACATTGTGCTTATTACTGTTAGATGTGTCTATTTCCATATTTGAATTGCTAGTAACTTCAGTAGAGGGTTCCTTGTAAGAACCACTTCTAATACCATCATTTTTATTATTGCTTGTCATATTTTCATTGAGCTTTGATTGTCTAGTTTGATTACCTTTGGTTGAATTTGGTATATCATTTGGTTTCATATCCATTTTTGATTTATCACTAGAATCCGTGGGTTTAGTCTTCGGAACCCATGGTTTCTTAAAAGCGAAAAACTTTTGTACATGTCCAAAACATTTACAGTTTTGGCACACACTTAGCTTCCATTTATATCCTACTAGTTACGATGAAATTTCATTATTCTCATTAATTATAATGACTTCACTTGCAAAATTAAAATCATTGTTAAATTCTATTAATACCCTAGCAAAAGAGATTTTAACCATACCTTCTGTAAACTTATCATGTTTATCAGATTACCTAGTACAGAGGCTATTCTACCATCTCCCTCTCCAAGGAGTAGTCTAGTTTAAGTCTTGGCCGTCTAATCCAAACCGGATTCGTTTGTAGGAGTTTATTATTCAAGCTGAGACATGTTACCCATCTCTTCATCATCATCAGCCTTCTACCATAAAAGCATGGACCTTCTTCCAACACTTTATCACAGTCTATTTTGTGGTCAAACTTAATTACATAGAACCTATTATCCTTTCTGTAGATCTGGAAGGAATCTTTTAATTTCCAAACTCTTTTTGCGTAACACTCGATGGAAAAGGTTGGGACCCTACAACATATATGACTATAGACTTACCTTATTATTTCTTTGTTGAATCTACAACTGTAGTCGTCATCTTAGCACATCTCTTTTCCTTTACTGGAACTGGGATATAGAATTTTAGAGGGGTAGAGATACGAATTTGTTTGTCAGCAATGATGGCTTTTCATAATCTTGTAATAGGGCGTGGTTGTGAAGGGTTCAGCGACGGGTTCTAATGGCGTCCCCCCCCCCAAGGGAGGGGGGGATTAGACGCCGACTTAGAGGCGGATTGGATCTGGTTTTGAACTGATACGGGCGTAAGCTTCCTGGCTTAGCTGGCGTGACTTGGAGTTGTTTGAACAACCTTCTGAATTCTCTAGACCGAACAAGGGTGAAACCATCATTTTCTAGAGATGGGGAAGGTATCGGCGTTGATTTATCAGGTGGAATAGGTTGAGTTGAAGGCGACAGTTAAGAAGAACCATTATGGTTTTCAGCCATTAGTTGGCGCAGTGCAAAAATTTACGTTATATAATAGCAGTCATGTTGAAAAGAATTATTATTAAGGGATTCTGCCTATAAAAAAATGAAAAGCAACAATTCTCCTTGGCACTATGAGCGATTGTAATTACGTAATAACAGAAAATAAATGCAAACTTTTGCGCCACAAATATACGTAAAATATACTTTAAAATACATGAGTTTTGTTGTGGAAAAAGCTATAATTTCCGCCAAACTTTTAAAAGATATGACCCATAGTCCATTCCATTGATCATGTATATTCAAAATTTGTAGGAAATCAAAAGAGTTTTGAAATTAATAATAAACTTTAATATTCAGTTAACATAACTACTTCCCTTAAGGAATATGTCAAATAGTCATATATGGGTACTGGTTGGACGAGGTACGGGTTATACGACAAATAAAAGATGGATATTAGGGGTGTGAGAAAATGATGCCGTGTAGATGAACCTCGTAGCTTCCGGTAGTACAATACGCGGGTTGAATTAACCTTTGGCCATATATAATTACTAAGCCCTATGTGTTGCACATGAGTCCCGCATTCCATTCTGGCGTACATAAATTTCGGTACTCGAAAACCGGTACATTTGAGACATTTCAATATTTTTACATAATTTTTGTATGTGTTACTAAAATTTGTCATGTAAACATTTTGAAATAAATTTTTTGAAAAAATACCCTTATTTGAATCTCCGTAATTATCTTCAACTTCAATGCCAGTACTATAGCGCACCGGCAGAACCAGAAGAAAATATATTTGCTTACAAAGCAGGAAATAAAAATAAAGTCTGCTTCAGAAACCCTTATTTTTTATATTTCTTCGACTTCATGACCCCCTTCCTACTCTCCTGATTTCTACATTTCAGCTATTAACTTTCCGTAAATATCTCCAAATCCGTCGCTTCTCAACCAATGAGGATTCGCAGAAACGCATCAAAGCTGCTTGGATCGCCATTCTACTTGCTGTCGTCGCCGTCGGATTTTGCTCGCAGTGAAGTGGAAGATTCGACCGGAATTGTCTGCGAGCTCAGCTCGAATCCATGGGATTTGCTTGAATTCGAAGATTATATTTCCTGTCATAATGCATCAAATCTCAAGGTAAGCTCAAATTTGCTGTCGTTTTACCTAATTTCAGCTCGTTTTAGTAGTAAAAGTTTGTAAATTTAACTGCTTTTTGTACAGTTTGGATTTGTTACTGTATAAAAGTCTATCCTCGGTTGCTAGTCATTTTAGGGTTTGTTACGTTAAATTGAAACAAATCGTTATATTAAACGCGAAGCTAATTACTGGTTTGGGTTTGTTTACTGTTATTGAGTTTCCGATACTATTATTATAGAGAGATTGTTGTATATTTGATGTACCAATACTTAGGGTTAGCTACCTTACAAAACTGTGTCAAAAACCCTAGATCCAGTTTCTATCCTCATCGGTACATTATCATTTCATTAGTCCATACAAGTCTTAGTTAGTTAATTATAAGTTCATTACTCACTGTTTACCATAAGCATAAAGTTTCCTTTCGGAACAACATACGTTATTGGGTGTATGTAGGAAGAAGATGAAGATGGGGGCATTTTAGGAAATGCAATTACCATTCACGACGTGGTAGAGCCCATCTCTACTTGGTAAGGCTTTTCTTTCTTCAATATGATATACATGCGTACATATATATATACTTTAAACATTCTATCTTCAAAACCTAAAAGCACAAAATCCTACAATATATATACCATGAAAGCATGGAAGAAGCACTACCCAGCATCACCAAGTCGGAGTTAACATCTACAATAGAAGCAACACCTGTCAAAAAGAAAAGAGGAAGGAAGAAGAAGAACAACAATGAAGAAACTAAAATCATAGAAAATGAGACAAATGATACTGCATATAATAAGAAGTATTGCAAGAAAACAGATGGAAAGGGGTGGTACTGCAAAAGAGAAGTTGAACATCCACATACTTTATGCAGCTATCATAAAGAGCAACTACGTACTTACACCACTACTCATTCGCTTATAAAATCTACATGCAATGCTACTGAGAAGATCGACGAGAGTTCGAGTTTGTATTACTATTATGATGGTTTTGGTCCGTGTAATGGAAAAAGAAGAGAGAAAGTTGAGTCTCAGGTTGTTGTATATGAGAAGGAAGATCAAGTAGCTGATGATGACAATGAAGAAGAAGACAATAATAATGTGGTTATTGCAGGTGATGATGAGTATGATAATGATGCTTTAGATTTTGATGCTGATGGTAAGAATCATTGTGATTTGAGAGAGAAAAATGTGAAGGAGATGGAGAACTTGAAGGAGGAGAAGAAGAAGAAGAAGGTGCATAAAAAGAGAGGTAGAAAACCTATTAAGGCTCGATCATTAAAATCTCTCCTTTGATGTAATTTTATTGGGTTTTTATTTTGTAGTATCGTTTGGAGATCGTGAATGTTTGTTTGTTGTATGGGTAGCGCTGTAGCTTGAAGAATTTAATGTATTTTCGCTGATGCCTTATGCAGTCGACACATTTTGGGT
This sequence comes from Allium fistulosum, assembly GCA_030737815.1. Lineage (NCBI taxonomy): Eukaryota > Viridiplantae > Streptophyta > Magnoliopsida > Asparagales > Amaryllidaceae > Allium > Allium fistulosum. The sequence continues at coordinate 711,123,409 of CM060904.1, read as the reverse complement.
TTTGTTGGTGAATGGTAATTTTCAAATTTGTAATGAATCTACGTGAATAAGTTAAATGTTAGGGTTAATATTTAAAAGAAACCGTGATATGTCATATATATATCGTGCGGCACTACATTAGAAGCGCAATATAATAATAGGCCCCAAATTAAATGGGCTGGATATGCCTTAACAATTGAGTTTTGCCCATGTGAGCATGACCCTGAAATTGGTTCTTTCTATGCACATCCGTAAACCTACCACATATTAACACTATTTTAATTATTAATTTTGCTTTAAAATAGATCATTGTTATTGACAATACCCATTACTTTTTAAGTTTTTATCATTTATGATGCTTTAGTCACACTTGCAAATTACTTATTATCTACTCTCTTAGTCCCACTTGTCTTTTTTTTTTAGTTTAATTCACCGGGATATTTGGATTCTCCTTACGAGCGTTTGCACACGCGTTTTACACTTGTATATTTTTGGCACAAATACACGATATTAAGATATAATTTAAAATTTAATTAAAATCTAATTAATTGACTCGAATATAACATATGAAAATTTAGCTTTTTAACTAGCAAAATTTTGCATCCTATATAAGGTAGGAACAGTTTAATTTAAAATTTGAATTGAGATATAATTGGACTAACTTTTAGTAGAGGAAAAACTTACATTTTAATCAAGGTATGAGCAAATTTTAATTAAAGGATAAAAGAGATTGACTAAGTAGTAGAATATAAAATTTTGAATTTTAATTAGGGTGGAAACATATTTAGATATATTGAGATGTAATTTGAATTTAAATGGTGTTTTAGGAAGTTTAGGCCCCGATTGGTTTGCTGTTTTTAGTTTTGTGTTTTCGTCTAAACGAAAATGCGCATTTCTTATAAATTGTTGGAAAACACGCAATTTTGAAAAATGAAATTAGCATAGAAAATAGAAAACAAGTTTATTTGATTTTTCGTGTTTTGAGGCATAATAAAAGGACGGAAACAATTCATCCCCTCCATTTTCCGTCGATCGTCGTAATGGCTAAGAATTGTAAAAGGATTTTTCTCATAATCTTGTATTTTGTATTGTATTTTGAAAACACAAAACGCAAAACTAAAAACGAAACCAAACAGGCCCTTACATTTACATTTAAAAAAGTGTGATACCAAAGGTATCTATTAGATAATAGTAAAGCAGAAGAATTTCTTACTCTCTTGTTAATTCTTTGGAATTCCTTCTCTCTTCTTTATTCTCTCCAGATATTTTATCTATAAATCTCCCAATACATGATTAGTAGTTATATAAAGATATAAAGTTATATAAAGATATAAAGATATAAATCTCCCAACTCATGCTTTGCACACAGGTTGGTGAAAGTAGTTATATAAAGATATAAAGTTGGCAATAGTTGAAAAGCGTACTTTAAGTAACTAATTCATCAAATATTAAGTAGCAGTTATCTTTAAGCCTTATTGAATAACATTGCATTTATTTACTGAAGGAAACTTGTAAAATAAGGGTATGTTCTTATTTTTAATCATTATTGTACTGTCAGTCGTGTATGTATTGCAGAGTTATGCATAGGGAAAACAAAAATCAAGTCGGGCATCATGTTCTTAGATTTAAGTCAGGCTTATTCAACAAATGTGGTTATATTTATAGATTACAATGCCAATTATATAGTAAAGTCCAAATACATAATGGACATAGAATTTGCATTTCAAACTATAGATAACATAAGATGAAGTAATGGTAGAATAGAATTTAATATGTTGAGCAATTGTTCCTGGATATACATTTGAAGGATAACTCAACATTGGAAGCTCAACGTTGGAAAGTAATCATTAGACATTAATAATCTAATTTTTTAATAATTAAATGAACAGTCAATAATACAAACCTAGGCAGTTTTTCATGTAAAAAACAACCAAAGACTAAATGCTTCTTGATTCAAAGACCTACTAATCTTATGTAAACTTGTTAAGAATTAAAGATGCATTATAAATAACAATACTTCAACTGAACCAACCATAGTACACGACCACACATCAGAATTACAATTGCAGTAATTCATAAATATAATGAAATTCTTGTTGTTATAAAACAATATATGTACTGCATTTATTGTAATATTAAAATACATCATGAATATACAATTTCTCCAAATCACATGCTTAAATATTTATTTTGTTAGTATGATATACATAATGTTGAGTGATACAATTTCTCCCAATTATAATGAATATAAAATTTCTCCAAATCGTGAATATTCAATTGTGGTATACAATTTAGAGTATACTCCTCAAAGTCATTACAAAAGAACATGGAAATGAATAAGTTTCCTGAATCAGCCAATCACATGCAATTTTTAGAATTTGACAGTTGGTTGAAAATATATACAAGATAAATTAAAGAATCAGGCACGTTAACCAAGTCCGTTTAAAAAAAATGATCACCTAATGTTGAGTGATTTTGAAATCAATCCAAAATTGCTCCAAGATAGCAAGGTGTGCCAAAACTTGTTCCTTTTCATGAAGTCAAGGTTACTGCTACTCTTGCCTATTTGTATAGAAGCAATGATGACTATACTTAAATAGAACATGTTTTAAGGTAAATTATTAAAAACTGATGTGATAAACAAAATTGAGTTGTAGTAACATGGAGTGCAATGCTTGATGTCATAAAAATCAGGCATCAATTTGTCAATATTACTTCTAACTTAGTTGGTAGTTGTCGCTACAGAACTTGGGTTCACTCGTCTAAGGATACATCAATAACTAATATTAAGAAAAAAATCATCATAATGTTTTGCGAAACTCTATTACTTAATTGAATCACCAAAATGCACATCTACCACAAAATTATTTGATTAAAATCCTAGGCAGTGGACACCTTTTTTATACGCAAAATGTTCAAGACTTCGTGATATTCAATTGTACATATATTGACGGTCAAAGCATAACGCGGTTACACAAAGATTTAAAAAAGTACCAAAATAATGGTTAAGCTTTAACCATATATGTGTGTATTAAAAACCCGTAGGAAAATTAGAATCACACTTTAACATATAAAAATGAATAAAACACTCATTGTGTGGCAGACATCCACTAGAAAATAATTTGACAGCACTTCTTCATTCTCCTTCATACATACATATGTGTGCGTAGGCGAAAAAATATTGTAAAAACAATAATAGAAAATGGTTGCATTTTTTCCATGATATAGGAACACATCACACACCACTGGTAGAAACTGATAGTAGTTAACAAAGCATTGAAATGTAATGCATAACATCTTAGCCTCTCATAGAATTTTCTGTAGTAACTAAATATAAGTTTTAACACTAATTTTCTATCCTACGCCACAGAATCTTCCTTTTATAGCTCATGACTTCATTGCATATTAACTTGTTTTTCATCCAACAGATATATTTATTTATTATATTAACCATGGATTTTGTATTTGACTCAAATGATTTATACAACCTTTATTGATGTAGAGAATATAGCACTTTTAGATGAATAAAGAGATGGTCTTATATCTAAAAAAATTGAGTAAATATGGACTAAACATTCCGAATTTTACAAATAACCAAGTTTTATTTCTCTTTTTTTACACATCCAAGTGTTTACACATGATATAAATATCAAACTAATTTAAAAAGCAGAAGAATATAAGAGCTATAAACTAAAAATTAAACCTAGTAGTGATCTTTCTAACAAATGAGATGACAGTGCAGACTGAGGCTGCTCATGCTCACTTATATATGCTACAACAACAATGGGTTTTTTTAAAGTAGTTTTGTAAGATTTAGAAGGATTATTTATTATCAAATATATTATAGCGAGTGAAATGAACCTCGGAAAGTATGCACTACCATGTGATTTGTCTAACCAACTTACGTCATTTACATAAAATGCTGAAGTAATATCCTTGCTGGGCAAAATGACTTAAATTATTAAATTATTGACAAAAACTTGGATTTTTTTAATAATTGCACCTCTTAGTTCATAAGTGTAACACTTACCCATTTTTTATCTTCGTCGTTTTCCAATCTATGCCTATGCACCATAGCATCAAGAAACTTGAGATAATCAATAGGCTTATTAAGTAAACATTATCCCTATATATATCAACATAACGGGTACTATTAGTTTTTTTATATTCTAAAGAAGTAGGAATGTGGAAGGAACAATTAATCTCACAAAACTAATGATTTGCTTTACTTACCTTTCAAAGAGCTTATAGCTAACTGGAACGTAATCAATTTTAAGCCTTTTAACTTCTTATGGAAAAAATCTCAGCAACCACTCACAAAATTTCAATTACATGTCAGAATTTAATAAAGAAAAATAAATAAACCATACTCACTTTTTATATAAATGTACCTACAACATATACTTAAGCTTAAAATGTCAATTAATCTCCCTTCTTCCATATATAGTTAAATAACAGAATTGTTTATCATGAAAGAGGTTTAAAAGCAACATTTTTTCAATTGAATCATGGTCATCACCATCCTTGGAATCGGAACAATGATGCCAATGAAGGAATTTAAAATAACATGTAACAAACTATTAAGGAAGCAAACTATAGGATAAATTCAATTAAAAGAAAGCTACAACATATTACTATTGTTTTCAGGAATATAAGCCACTGACACTATTCCAACCACCCGCAGGAATGCTACAAAAATCTCAAGTTCACTATTCTTGTAACAGTCCACACCTCACTTAACGCAGATATTGTCCCCAAGTTAGTCACCTCCGCCTCATGGACCAAGCCAAGGTGTGAGTTGTTACTTAAAAGGCATTGACGTTATTATGAGGTGAAGGCTTTGGTATATAAGCACCATTTTGAGGAGTGTTACAATCTCCCCCTCTTTACAACCTAATGCCCTCGTTGGCTTATGAACAAAACTCTATCCAGGTGTTGTGGCTGTAACATGTATAGTTTGTAATTGCGGTTGAGTATGGCTCTGATACCAATTATAACAGCTCGCACCTCACTTAACGCAGATATTGTCTCCAACTTAGTCACCTCCGCCTCATGGTCCAAGCCAAGGTGTGGAGTTTTGTTTCTCAAAAGGCCTTGATGTTGTTATGAGGTAAAGGCTTTGGTATACAAGCACCACTTTGAGGGGTGTTACAGTTCTCTAATATTGATACAAACTGGGATCGGCCAGTCCGAATAGTTCATCGCCATAAGATCATGACACTCCTTTGGCAAGGTATTTCTTGTAGTGCTTCTTGAGGTTCAAGCAATTTTATTAGAGAATGAACTAATATGATTTAGGTATATTTATGATTAAACATCATGCCTTCATATGCACTATCAAACTAATTACTTATTTGAAGTGGAAATTGAAATCTTTCAATCCTGCAACCAATCATATTTATCATATTTTCAGTTGATGCCACTTACAAAGTTGAAAATGGAATCATGAGAACACAAAGATCATATTGAATGAGTTTAGGAATTAAAGATGCATGGATGCACTTATTAACTTATACTCAGACACATGAAAATTCAATAAAAGGAAAACTTATAATAGTAGGAAACTAAATACATGTTCATGGAGAAGAACCATGAGAGAAAAGAGTAATAATCATATGCTAAATGTGAAAACATCTTGTTATTAACTAACTATTTGGTATCATTGATTGAAATGTCATAATTTATTCTGAGTTATGGATATTTTAAAAGATTAATAAGTAAAAATCACACTTTTTTCATAAAGGAATTTAAGAGGACTGCTTTTGACAACAGATTCATGTTGGAATTTTCTAATAGAACACACAAAGAAAAAATGATCATGATACTATTGCAACTTCAGTAGAAAAAGATCCTATATAACTTTAGTAAGTAGAAGATAAAATACAATAAGCTTAGCCTCTATGCAAGGTACATTTTTTTATAAAAAAGTTAAAGATTAGGTAACTTGGATAGAATTATATTAATTTGTTTATGAAACTAAACCATGTTGTATGTATAAAATATCAATAATTTTTCTGGTGTTGTACAAATTAAAATCCAATTTCTTATGGTATATAGGCTTTTTATATCCCGGTCTCAACTTTCGCCCTCAAAACTCTTAACATTTGTCTCATCCCTTCCCCTCTTCTATTTCTACATAAATTGTGGTTTTTCTTGATTTCTTATACAATTTTCTTTACCTAGGAAAATAGTTAATGATATATTTTTTACTTCAAAATTTTAAATCGTTTTCCTTCGGCTCCTCCTTCTCATTAATCGCTTCTTATATCTTATTAAACAATCCTATTCCAATTTAATAAAAATCATTGATTCCTTCCATTCACTTGAGCAGCTATCGTGGTCCTTCACCCCTTCAAATCATGTATCAACACCTATTTTGTGCAATCCATCATCCATAGAGAACTCATAGGCTTTCTTACAGTAAACGAAGATAACCATAATTAAAGTGTACTACATTCATTTTAATTATGATAGAAGGTCTAATTTTAGGTAACTATAAATTAAGGAATACCTATCAATTTTAATTAATTAAATTAGTTGCGATCTGCATAATGCGGTATATAAATGTTTTAATCCCAGTAGGGAAAATAATCAATTAAATTAGTTGTAGTCTAATGTGAATCCTGCATTGAAATAATACATGCTTAAAATAATTAAAAACACCAATGGAAAATCTTTACTTCACCTAGTCATCTTCTAATATTATCTAAGAGAAATCTCGACACACGTATAATTAGGAACAACCAAATTTGGGAAAGCATAACATATCGTGCATTTAAATGCCATCTGATTGATTATGAGTTATAGCATAAAATTATATATATTTAAGGTATGTTTTTTCATTTTACCATTGGCCATCATATTGAATGATTTATTTTCTATTTAGAATTGAGGAATACTTAGGTGAAATAAGTATGCAAAATTGAGAAATTAAATAATTAAGATGACCCCATTGAATATATTTATACACACACACACACACACACACGTACATACGTACATACATACATATAAGGGCATGCATTTAATTTGAAACCCCTTGATCGTATAATCCTTTAAAAATGAGCTTCTTGACTTTGGAATGTAGTTGAATCTATTTGTGAATATTAGACAAAAGAGCTTATTTTAAATCCTTAATCCAAAAACCAAAGTAAATTAAAGAAAACGTCTTTAAAACAACACTAACTGAACCAAAACAAACTGAAATAAATCATTTAAAAAGAACCAAAATTTGAGATTCACATTACTCAACCTGGTAATTTCAACAAGCTGAACAAACAGGAAATTGTGAGTATACGTTCATGGTAAAAGTACCACAAATAGAATGAAAGGCTTTCTGTTTAGAGTTTAATTAGTTTTTAAAGCTAGGAATGCAGTATCTATATTACACAGAGAGTATTACAAATATAATTTATATCGCTATTGGGGTCGATTTGTCTATGATAGTATTAGCTCACTGCACTTCTTTGATCACCATTAGCAATGAAATTATTGAAATTAAATCTTTCTATATTCAAATAATATGGGTACGTAAGATCATGTATGCAATAGAAGTTCCATTTTTTTGTCAATGGGTAATTTTTTTTACCTATCCCTTCTTATTTAACTTGATTAAATTCTACCTTTTTAAGTTTATTAACCGTAAGTCAATTTATATTTGTTCCCTTCTTTATCATTATTTTTTCCACTACGTGGCTACTATGGTTGAAGCTCATAATATCATATTGTGTTGTATATAGGCCTATCAATGGATACTTTCGGATGCGGATAGTGTCATATCCGCATCTGCATTCGAAATCATTTTCGGATATCGGATATTCGCATCCGCGAATATTGGCGGATATCGGATAATTATCCTATCTGCTAACGACCGATAAATCAAAAAATATAAATGGAAAATTTTAGTTTAACATAAATTTTATTCAATCCCATTGATTTTAAAAGTGTTAAAAATAAACAAATATAATGATAATAAATAGTTTTGAGCAGTTAATATGCATTTAGTGCATATAATATAAACTTCTAACTTAATAAAACCGTAAATAAATATCCTTTTCTATATTAAACTGCACATAATTTAAACTATAATCTTGAAAAATATAGGACGGATAATTTTCAGATGCGGATGTCATCATATCCGCATTCACATCCTCTTTTCCAGATATCGGATATTTATCTGATTTTCGGATGTGGATGCGGCCGGATTTCAGATTTTTCGGGTATCCATTGACAGCCCTGGTTGTATAAAAATAGTATTACTAACATGATGTGTAAATCGATCTTGACCATTTTCTTCCATCAAAGCCGATATTATCTACTATTTTGCTTAAAAAATGTATAAACTACAGTTGAATTAGATAATAGCCATCTTAATTTTTCTCCACAGTATAAGAAATAGAACTGATTGCTCATATTAACGTAATATGATCCATTTCTAGCCTTTATAAATTTGATTAATATCCACATATAATTATTCTTTCTTTATTATTTAGTTCATAAAGATTAGATTTGAACTAAGCATGTGCAAAGTTTGAATAAATGTGAAAGCAATAGCAGTTTCATGTGAAGAAACAACCAAGAGGTCAACACCAATGAGCTTCTCCTACATATCAAAACATACATTCAACACTCAAAGTTGTAAATCTTTTCAGATAACCACAAACTTAAGCAAAAGCTTCATAAAGATGAATCTTTGAATAAGGAAAGGAAATTTGTTGTTAATTGAACCTAAAACAAAATGAAGTTTGCTTACAACAACCCATATGGAAGCCCAATCGGAAAGCCACTCGGTCAAATGAAAAGTACCGATTAATTATTTTATTCACAATTATAAAACTAAAAGGAATTAAAAAGCCGATTTTGTAATTAAAACATACCCAAAATGAAGGTGAATAGCGATAGATATGAAATTAGCACTATAAAAATTGATTTTTTTCCAACAGAGAGGAAACAGTGGTTGCGCAAATGCAGATGACGACCTAATCGAGCTGGAAGAATTCAATGGGACGTTGAAGTGCCGAAATCAATGGTGCGCTAGGTAATCAAACTGAGGGTTGCCATCGACTTTATGGAAGGTTTGAAATTAGGAAGTTGACCCACAGCTGGAAGGAGGACGTGGCCTGCTGGGAGAAAACAAAAATCTAGTGCTTTGAGAAAGTAATAATTTGGGTCGGCCGTGTAGTAAATTTTGGGTCGGAAGTGTTTGGGAGAGGAGAGGGCTGAAAACGCGAGAGAGGGAGAGTAAAGATAGAGGGAAAAAAATAGTACGTGATGCTCAATTTAGAATTCATGGAGGCTTCTATGCACTTGAAATGCAGTTCACTAATAATAGTATAGTATAGATTGTAGTTATTACAAAGTTCTACTAAGTCTCTGCATTATTATTTTATATTTAAATATCAAAAGTTAACAATTTCTATACTTATTTTAAAAGTATTCTTAAGTTTTATCATATTATTTTACATTCAAGTCTATATATTTAAATTAATTAAGTGATCTAAACCTGAACTTTTAAAATAAATTCAATTAGCCAATATTTATTATTTGGTCTAATAAATATTAGAAAATGATAATTCAATGTATTGTATATCAAACTTATATTGACAAAAATTGCAAAACTAATATTTCATTCAAGTCTATATAACTTAAAATTTTAACAATTATATACAAAATTGTTTTTACTTCTCTTACATTATTCTACGTTCAAGTTTACATAGTTTAATTTTCTCTAAAATGAGTATTTTGTTACAAAGAAAAATATGCATAAATTATTTTTTTAATGTCGGCATGTCATTATAAATAAACATAAATAAAGATTTTATTTCTAAAATAGATATATTGTTATGCATATACAAATTTTTTCCTTTTCAGAATCCTTAAATCAAGTTAATTCTTTATTATTAACAAATTATTATTTTTGGACAAGGTTCAAAATCTTTATTGCTGCTTTATAAAAACTATATGTATTTACAAAATGTGGCCCAAACTGGTCCAAAAGCATTATCTTAGAGCAAATTACTACAAGCAGCAAAACAATTCGGGCACAAGCCCACTTAAAAAAAACAAAACCAATATAAGGGGGACTACATATATTATCCATAGCGTTTTAGCTGCTAATACTCCGGCTCTACAACTAGAATCAATTTCCTATCGTTTGTTTGTAGAGACACAACCAAGCTTTTGAAAGCATCAAACCGTTTCTAAACTTTTGATCTAGCCTAAGGTAGGATCTGAACAGATCTATCGAGATCTTTGACATGTCGCGCTCAAAAATGAATTTTGACATCTTTAGATAAGTGAAGCAGCCCTTTTACTTTTGAAAAATATGGTTTGCTATAGCGAATAAATATTAGGATCATCTAAAATTTATGTAGGGCTTTATGGATAACGATGAAAGAAATGAAAATTGGCGATGACAAATTATGTAAAATGATTTGTTTCTGAATTCGTAAAATAATGTGAGAAAGAAAGTAAATGTAATTAAAACAGGGATGACAAAAGCCTAACCTGATGACACTAGAGACCGGACTGCAGTACATATGATCACGACGGTAGAAATGCTACCCAAGGCGGTGGTTGGTAAGATGTTTTCCACTCTCTATGGATCTCTAAGTATTCTTGGTTGATATGTTTTGTGCTTTGATTTTTCAATACGTATGCTTGCTAATTTTGTGAAGTGCTTGATGATTGACGATTCGGTGTAAATCTTACCCTCAAACGCTATTATTACGCTCCTTCCGAACCAACCAAATGCAAGTTGAAAGCATTATTAAAGCAATATCATAACTTCTGCGTTCCATATTAAAACGAATAATCTTGCTTTCGACTTTGCTTTTAAGTTCTAATATTGATATTTGTGATGTTGTCCATTTTAGTTTGATTCTACACCATTTTCATATAGATGCTAAGAATCTATACTATACTATTAAAACTGGGTCCTAAATCCCTTATCTCCTTCATTCTTAACTTTGACTTTTGAGTTCTCTCAACTTTCTATGTGGCATCCATTTAATTCATTTCTCTTAAATGCATTTTCCTCTCCCTTTTAATTTCAGAAATAAAAACCCCTCCCCTTTCAATAAAAACTCCAATTCTTTCTTAAGCTACAATTTAGGCTGAATGACATCAAGTTTTATTTTTAGCCTGAAGGGCAAATGCTAGTTATAATTAGCATTATTCAACTTTTACACTATACAAAATACTAGTTATAACCACTATTATATTCAATCTTACAATATACAAAATACTAGTTATAACTAGCATTGTCCTTCAGCTAAAAAAAACTAACTGTCCTTTAGAATAATTTTTCTTCTTCTAAGTTTGACCTTGGCCTATTTTCCTGTAAATTCTACTCCCTTCAATCTTCTGTGGATCATATTTTCTTTGTAAATTCTGATTTTATTTTTATTGAATGTTCAAACTTAATTCATTTTTGTTTTTCTTAATTTCTTGATGGTAGCTAATGTTACAAATTAGTTATAAAAATCATGCTACTATTATCCATTTCCATTTCTCATGTAAGGTATTGTTAGGTGTGGCTCACATTGTATTAGAGTGGGTGCGTAGATTGGATTATGATTAGTCTCACATCGCAAGATATTCTAAAAGAGATCAGCATATATATGAGATTGATAGCATGTAACAATAAGGGTTTCCTTTTGTTACAAATAAATGTTGCCATGAAAATATATGTGCTCTAGGAAGATGTAGGGATATCCAATCATGACATTGGCACCAAATAGCTTCGTTCAGTGGTCTTGCCTCTTCTACACTAAATGAGGTGCGCGCATAGCGGAAGATGCAAGGGGATGCCAGAAATTTCAACATGGTATTAGAGCCGATGGTTCGATGGGACCAATATGATGCAGCGTTGACCTAAGTATGCTCCAATATGTGGTTTGAGCTCGGGATTCTCATTAAGGTGGAGTTATAAGTTAGAACGTGGTCTGCTCCAACCGTGGAAAAGAGAACTATTTGTGAAACAGCTTGGCCCAACTGTTGGAGGTGGTAGCGACCTAATCTAAACTGCTGGAGGTGTTAGCGACCTTATCCAAGTGTTTGAGGACTTTGTATAACTTCAAGTTGAATTGAGAAAATGCTCACCAAGGTGAAGATCAATTAGGTGTTGCTCGCATTGTACTAGAGTGGATGCGTAGATTGGATTATAATTAGTCTCACATTGCAAGATATTCTAAAAGAGATCGGCATATATATGAGATTGGTAGCATGTAACAACAAGGGTTACTTTTGTTACAAATAAATGTTGCCATTAAAATATATTTTCTCTAGGGGGATGTAGGGATATCCAATCATGACGCTGGCACCAAAGAGCTTCATTCAGTGGTCTTGCCTCTTCTACACTAAATGAAGTGTGCGCATAGCGGAAGATGCAAGGGGATGCCGAAAATTTCAACAGGTATTTCAACTATTTATTTTCGTATGTATATAATTAAGTATGGTTTTGTTTTTATGAATTTCTCCTACCATTCAAATAATTAATTTTAAACCCCAAATTAAATTTATTATAACGTTATGACCGTATAAAATTTCACCTCCTAATTCATTTTATACACACACACACATATTCCACTTTCATTTTACCATTTTACTATTATTTTCTCATGTTTTCCATCTAAAACGAAAGCTTAAATCCTCGTATACTTTGATCTTCTAAGTTTTGTTGCCTTTGATGTCTGATGGAAAGTTTTTTATTGTAGTTCATATTTTCTTGTAACTTTGGCCGAAGTTATATAATTCCCTCTTTCCTCGTTTGTGTATGTGTCATGGTTTTGAGTGTGTAATGTTTAATTTGTTATATATCAATAAGATTTGTGAAAATTAGGTTTCACTTCTTAAAAAATTAATTTGTAAAATAGATTAATATTTGATCTCCAACTGGTGGTCCATTATAAGAAAATAAATATTAGAAAAATCAAATTAAAAGATATCTCCCCTTCTTCCAAAAAGATATAACAATCATTTTCTTTGATTATAGATATCTATTGTTGAAATGTCAAAGAAAAATAATTAGAAGGGATTTGATTCAACTTCCATAGTAACTCCAGTACACATGTTTATAATTTATTTTAGTTGTTATTGCATTTTTATATTAATTCTTTATCAATTCTATTTTTTTCAATAGTGCACCTATTCAATTACGATTTAATATTTGTATTATTCTTTTAAGTTTTAGTTTATTTATCTTTCGATTATTAAGTACATATTATTATTTTGTATTTCAACTTAATGTAATTTGGACTTTCTATTTGTGTTTTCGTTGCTCTAAGTATAATTTTATATTTATGAAAATTTATTCTAATTCATAAAAGACACATTATGACACAATATTACTACCTTTAACTGCGATGGGTATGGAGTTGTTATTTTTGAGGATATGTTACAATAATAATGAATTTATGTTAAATTTATATGATCTTATACACTAGATACTATTTAATAAAAGGAATCTTTCTATCTACTATCTTATATAAGAAATTCAATTTTCAATCATTGATTTAAATCCATTCCGTTTATTCTATATACTATTATATATCTCTATATTCTATCAATCTGTCATCTAATCAATATATTTATCAATTCTATTACATATAAAATTCAATATCTAACCATACATCTTCTCTCTTGCAATTCACTATTAGACCATATCATGTACCGTCCCTAATTCAATAAATAATTTTGCACTTTTTTTTGTCAATTGTATTTACAAACAAATTGTATTTATATCTCAAACTATTTTACATATTTTAATTGTGTTATTTAATAGACTATAAAATATTCATAGGCGATACACATTCATGGTTATCATCAAAGTGTTGATGATCTTACGCAATATTGAGGTAAGTATCCATGATTCTTACGTTATTTGTTTTATGGTATATTGTTTCAAATTTTTTGCCATTCGAAAATGGTTTTCAATAGCTATAAATGAGAGATATAGCTATTCATAATGGTCATAACCATATCAAATATTGTTACCATGCAATAAATAAATAAAATAAATTGATTGCTTTTAATTTTGATTAATTTGAATTCAAAGTAATTTGAGAATTACATTAAAATTCAATTAATAAGAGAATTAATAACATACTAAATCACTTTACTGCTAATTATGTAATCATTGATTATTTTTATCAAGGAATGGCTGCCAAGTCCTTGGATTGGAAGATGGTGGAAGAAAAGTCCCTCCCGAAAAAGTTATGAAAATTTGGTCCTTATTTTTTGTTTTTGACTAATTTATGCCACTTTTGCCCCTGATTTCAATGCTAGGTCGATTTTCTAAAAGGGGACAATTTGGTAAAAATAATAATAAAATAGGGACCTAATTTACATGAGTTTATTAGTAGGGACTTTATTTGTTTCTTTTTATCAATAACATTTCAGATGCATAATAACCGTTGAAGTTTCTCTTATTATATAAAATCTATTACGAATAAAGTTAATCTATTTCTTTTCTTTTTCTTACAATTTATATCAAATTTATTTTCCATATTTTTTGTTTTATCCGTCTGACTGTGAATTTAGGCCCTTCATTTATTTTGCATAAAGTTATTGGTTTGTTAGCACATAAATACCAATAAATTGTAATATTTTTGTATAATCAAATTGAGGTAAAGTTGTTCTTTATTTCAATCTAAAACACAAGTATATAAGTAGTAAGTTGGAAGAAAAGCATTATATATAAAGCAAAAGAGTATTTAAATAATGAATTTCATACTGAATTTTGGGGAAAAGTATAAATGTATAAGCAACACTTACGTTCTGACTTCGGTAGACAATTTGAAATTTGTTAAAATTTTAGTTTAACTCGTATTTCAGAAACATATTTATTTTTAAATGTTTTACGTCTTAGTGAATATGGACTTTTTGGTAAATTCCAACATTCTCCTTCTTTATTCAAGCCAAGCTTTTAATATTTTTGTATTGTGTTATTTAAATACTATATAATGTTCATGGGTAGTACATATTCTGCTTATCATCAAAGTTTTGAAGATCTTAAACAAGAATGAGGTAATTATTTGCGATCTTTTACAAATTATGTCTTATTTTTTGTTGTTTCGAACATTTTGCAGTTCGAAAATATTTATAAATAACTGTAAATTAGAGATGTAGTTATTCATAATTTTTATAAGCGAACTATTATTAGGTATGAGGGATCATATCAAATATTATTTTCATGCAAAAAATAATATGAATTTACCGCATCTAATTTTGATTAATTTGACTTCAAAGTACTTTGAGAAACAAATTATAATTCATATTAATGAGAGAACTAATTAAATATTAATTCTCATTAACGCTAGTAAATTATCTAATTAATATGTGATCGATTATTATTTTTTATCTATTTCCCTTTATCATTTATATTCCAGTAAGGGAACATGTAACATGAAGTATTCTAGAAATAAAAAATACAAATTAGAGATAAATTTATTCATTATGGTTATAAGTGAACTTTTTTTAAATAGTAGGGATAATGTCAAATATTACTAATTCAACCGCCCAACGTTGGGAACCGACCGTTCAATCACATAATATGAACTTAAAAAATACAATTTGAAATTAGTTAAACATCAAATGATAATATGATGAAGAAAATTTGAAATTGAAGAGCTCTAAGGAGACATTTATGGAGTGAACAAAGAAAATAACACTAAACAGATTTAATTGAAGAGGTTTAAGGAGATATTTACGGAGAGAATGAATTTAAATAGCATTGTAGAGATTTAAGAAGAGAGATTAAATACATGTGTATTTTTATCTTGCTTTACAAAATTCGGTTTTGCAAGCCTACGATAGATAAACCTCCATAATGGTTTGATTAGCATGCAATAGATAAAATGAACTAATTGCGCTTAATTTTGGTTAGTTTGTATTCAAAATAATTTTAGAATTATGTTGTAATTAAATTTAATAAGAGAATTAATTACATATTAAATCTGTTTAACTTTAATCAATTATAGAATTGATATGTGTTTGCGCCAAAATTGGTCACAAACCCCGAATGTTGTGAAAGCACCAGTATATGAATATAAATCAACAATATTCACACACAAATCTCAAATCTAAGCAAACAGGATATCACAATTCAGAAATAATGAACAGAAACACGAGATTTATAGTGGTTCGGCGATCTTGCCTACGTCCACTCTGAAGTTGATGATTTTATTGATGTTTATTTGATGATTACAATTTCTTCTGAGATAGTACAACTGATTATATGATTACAATCTGAATCTAAGGAAGCAGTGGTGTTCTGGAGTAAATCTGGCAGAATCTGGGCGCTCTTCAGTACTTAGAATTCTCCGACCCCTTTTCTGAATGACTTGGGGCTCTATTTATAGGTGTAGGAGGCTGATATTTCACCTAAAATGAGGGGACACCAGTTCTGGTACGGTAGGGGGCCCACATGGCCGAAATCTGGAGATCCGGGCCCACTTTGGGATCGATTCGACCCTTGGTTCGAATCGATCAAGAAATCATCCAATCGAGCTGAAATTTGGCGTGAACATTCTTCATCATGTGCTTAAGCTTCTGTGAAAATTTCATGACATTTGGACTTGTAGAACTCGAGTTATGATCGATCCAAGTTGAAGATTTTCGCTTTCTGGAGTCACACGAATCGATACCTTCGAATCCATAGGGTCGACTCCATCTTCTCGTACGTGAAGGCCATGACGTGGTGCGCGTGCTTCGGATCGATCCGCTTCTCACTCCGGATTGACTGGGTCGACTCCATGTTCTTCGCCGCTTTGACTGGGTGGATTCGTGGTAGTGGATTCGAAGACATCCCTCTCCGAATCGAATGAACGAAAGTCTGTTCGAATCGATCTAGGTGTAAAGTCGATCGATTCGAAGTTGCTTCAAGCAGTGTGGATTCGAAGTATCTGCAGCTCCGTGGATTTGAAGTAACCAGGGGAAACTTCCATCGAGTCGAACATGCTGCCTTGGATGGTGGATACGAAGCTTAGCCGTCTGAATGGATTCGAAGGACCTTCAGTTTGATGGATACGAACCTGATGGAGGCGAGGCTATTCACCCTTCGATCGATTCGAATGCCATGGTTTCGTATAGGGGTAACTTGACGGATTCGAACTAGTGATGTCTTGGATGTATTCAAACATGAACCCTGCCAATGGATACGAAGAAGACGATATCGATGGATTCGAAGTAAGGCAAGGATGATGGATTCGAATGATGGCTATACTGATGGATTCGAACATAGATTCTTCTATCTTGCGTTGATCATAACTTGAACAAACGGACTCGGATTGACTTGAGATTTGAAACGTTGACTCTCATGGCTTAGCTTTTCATGTCCTATCAATCTTGGCTCGATCCGGACTCGGACAAAATTCATTGATATCCATAGTAAAACAGTGTACAATGAGCTTTTACGACGAACTGTCTTTAGTTTTCCAGTCAACTTTTTGGTGTCACGGCCTTGCCAAAAGGCGGGATAACATTTGCCCCCCAAAACATGCCTTGCGATAGGAAGGTGTGTTTTGTAATGCCATTAGCTGGATGTTCATATCCTGTTGATGACCTGCAAAGGCATTGATAGTTTTATCTGACCTTAAATGATGACCGTTCGCGATCTAGCCATTTTGAGGTGGAATGCGACCGTTCGCGATCTAGCATTTCTTTACGGCCCCAAATGATGACCGTTCGTGATCAAGCCATTTGAGGTGAGGGGTGCCGTTCGAGGCGAGTTGTGACCGATTCAAAGTGTTTCGTGGAAAGAAGAATGTGATCGTTCGTGATCGTGTGCCGTACGAGGCCAAAAATGTGATCGTTCGTGATCGAATGTCATTCTAGACAGATTACGACTGTTCGAAGTCGGATATCTTTCTAGACGGATTGTGACTGTTCGAAGTCGGATGTCGTTCTAGACGAATTATGATGGATTATGACCGTTCGTGGTCGAGTGCCATACGAGGCAGAGTGTGATCATTCGTGATCGAATGTTATACTAGATGAAGTGTGACCGTTCGCGGTCGGGTGCCGTTCGAGGCAAATGGTGACCGTTCGAGGTCGGGTGCCGTTCGAGGCTAAGGGTGACCGTTCGAGGTCGGGTGCCGTTCGTGGCGAAGTGTGATCGTTCGCGATCGAAGTGTGACCATTCGCGGTCGGATGCCGTTCGAGGCGAATTGAGTGTGCCCGGGGAGGGACTTAGTATCATCAATACCAGGTTTCACGTTCGGGTGAATCCCCGGATTGTTTCTTGCAACGGTTTATCGCCATCTCAGAGCATGCCTAGGGACCGTTCGTGATCCCGTACATGTGTAAGTGGCTTAGCCGTTATGAAATCACAAGTAGCATTTTTTCATTGAAAATAAGTCTTTAGCAGAAATGTTAAACAAAGTCAAGTTCAAATATTCAAATCAAAATGAAACAAAAGCAAAGCAAGGATGTCAAAGTGTAAACTCCCACAACGATAGGGTTAGTAGTCATTCACAACATGCCTATGGACCGTTCGTGATCTCGCACATGTGTAAATGACTTACCCGTGTTGGTGAGAGGTTTACAATTTGTCCATCGTTATTTCAACTAATTGATAATCATACGATGTCCTGGCTCGGGGGCACCCCTGGCTGACGTAGACGGTGGTCGCTCTGGCTCCACCGCTGGAGCTCGCCTCCTCACATACTGAAGTAGCATACCGTTCCTGATGTGCCCTTCCACCTCATCCTTCAGATGTCTACAGTCGTTAGTGCTATGACCATTCAGTTCGTGGAATAAGCAGTATCTGTCTGATTTCCTCTCATCAATAGTGGGATCCCTTCGTATTGGCCTACGGTAGGGAACTTGCTCTCGCGTATCTTGGTAGATTCGCTCCAAACTCTCATTCAGTTCTGAATAAGTGGTGAATCGTGGCTCTCTCCGCAGCCGCTTTGACCTGTCACCATTGTCCTCAGCCTTTCGTTTTCCTTTATCCTTGCCTGAATCATTTTCGAGAGGCTTTTTGTCTTTAAGTGCATAAACTTCTACTCCCTCTCCTTCTTCTCTTTCAGCATTAGCATCTTCTAATCGTAAAAATTTTTCTGCCTCGTGATAGAATTCTCCTAGATCCATTGGCGGATCCTTAGTTAATGAGTTTTTGAATTCCGTGCCATCAGCTACTCCGGACACAGCTGCCATCATAACCATGGATGGATCTGGCCGATACACCGATGCTGCTGCCGCATTGAACCGCGTCAAGAAATTCCTCAAAGACTCCCCAGCTTTCTGCTTTAGCGTTGCCAAACTCATCACATTCTTGGGTCTCGAAATATGAACTCTGAATTGCCTCATAAATTTCTCAATCAAATCGGTCCATGTCCCAATGGAGCCGCTCTCTAGCTGTCTGAACCATAAAGCTGCTATGTCTGTCAAATACAATGGGAAGCACCGGGCCATGACTTCCTGTGATGCCCCCAGCACTTCCATGTGCCTTATATACCTCGTTAGATGGACCGCAGGGTCCGTCCTCCCATCATACCCTTCTACTGTTGGCAGTTTGAATTCTGGTGGGTTCCTAGCCAATCTAATCGCAGGAGAAAAGGGACTCCTGTTCACATCTTCAAGATCTCTTTTTACCAATCCACCTCTCATGGCTCGCCTGACCATCTCTGCCAATCTATCATTGTCTCCAAGCTGTAGTCCACGTTCACTACCTTCGATCTGCCCCCCGAGTCCGTGTGAGCTTTCAGGTGTTTGCCCCCCTGATTGAGCGTTCATCCCTCTATCGCTGTCAGGTTGCTCGGATGTCCTTGTCTCTCTTCCCGTGTTCGGATCAACATGTCCTAAGTGTGTGCCCCCCAGCTCCGGCGCTTCGTTGGATGGTCCTGCTTCGTTCTGGGCCCTGGTTGTTCCTTGATTTTGCGCTCCAAGTTGTCCAATTTGTTGAAGCAAATTCTGGATCATCTCCTCCTGTCTCTTCATCATTGTCTCCATCTCATCCCTGGTGATGAAGATCGATGCTTGGTTTGCTCCTGAGGAAGCCTCTTGACTCCCTTCGTGCTGACTTCGCTCTGGTCTCTGCCTTTTACTAGTTTGTCTCGTCATGATTCTTCGGATCTAAATCTCTTAGCCTTCTGATTCAACTTTCAAATGATAGAACTCCTGAGTTCAGTTCTCAGTGAAAGCACCAAAGTGTTTGCGCCAAAATTGGTCACAAACCCCGAATGTTGTGAAAGCACCAGTATATGAATATAAATCAACAATATTCACACACAAATCTCAAATCTAAGCAAACAGGATATCACAATTCAGAAATAATGAACAGAAACACGAGATTTATAGTGGTTCGGCGATCTTGCCTACGTCCACTCTGAAGTTGATGATTTTATTGATGTTTATTTGATGATTACAATTTCTTCTGAGATAGTACAACTGATTATATGATTACAATCTGAATCTAAGGAAGCAGTGGTGTTCTGGAGTAAATCTGGCAGAATCTGGGCGCTCTTCAGTACTTAGAATTCTCCGACCCCTTTTCTGAATGACTTGGGGCTCTATTTATAGGTGTAGGAGGCTGATATTTCGCCTAAAATGAGGGGAGACCAGTTCTGGTACGGTAGGGGGCCCACATGGCCGAAATTTGGAGATCCGGGCCCACTTTGGGATCGATTCGACCCTTGGTTCGAATCGATCAAGAAATCATCCAATCGAGCTGAAATTTTGCGTGAACATTCTTCATCATGTGCTTAAGCTTCTGTGAAAATTTCATGACATTTGGACTTGTAGAACTCGAGTTATGATCGATCCAAGTTGAAGATTTTCGCTTTCTGGAGTCACTCGAATCGATACCTTCGAATCCATAGGGTCGACTCCATCTTCTCGTACGTGAAGGCCATGACGTGGTGCGCGTGCTTCGGATCGATCCGCTTCTCACTCCGGATTGACTGGGTCGACTCCATGTTCTTCGCCGCTTTGACTGGGTGGATTCGTGGTAGTGGATTCGAAGACATCCCTCTCCGAATCGAATGAACGAAGGTCTGTTCGAACCGATCTAGGTGTAAAGTCGATCGATTCGAAGTTGCTTCAAGCAGTGTGGATTCGAAGTATCTGCAGCTCCATGGATTCGAAGTAACCAGGGGAAACTTCCATCGAGTCGAACATGCTGCCTTGGATGGTGGATATGAAGCTTAGCCGTCTGAATGGATTCGAAGGACCTTCAGTTTGATGGATACGAACTTGATGGAGGCGAGGCTATTCACCCTTCGATCGATTCGAATGCCATGGTTTCGTACAGGGGTAACTTGACGGATTCGAACTAGTGATGTCTTGGATGGATTCGAACATGAACCCTGCCAATGGATACGAAGAAGACGATATCAATGGATTCGAAGTAAGGCAAGGATGATGGATTCGAATGATGGCTATACTGATGGATTCGAACATAGATTCTTCTATCTTGCGTTGATCATAACTTGAACAAACGGACTCGGATTGACTTGAGATTTGAAACGTTGACTCTCATGGCTTAGCTTTTCATGTCCTATCAATCTTGGCTCGATCCGGACTCGGACAATATTCATTGATATCCATAGTAAAACAGTGTACAATGAGCTTTTACGACGAACTGTCTTTAGTTTTCCAGTCAACTTTTTGGTGTCACGGCCTTGCCAAAAGGCGGGATAACAATATGCAATCAATAACCCTTTTTATTTATTTCCTTGTATCGATGATTAGCAATATTTCAGATGCATAACTCAACTAGGAAACACGTAACAAAAAGCGTTTTGTGAATTTAACAAATGTTTTCTCAATGTAAGAAATATGTGTATCAAAGAAAAATAGTAACATGGGAGCACATTACCTATTTTTTGAATACACTTTACTTTCTATCAATAAGATATAAAATTATAAAAATTTGGGAATAAATATAATTATAAATAATTTTCATCAACAAACTTACTAAACTAATATTAGTTTAATATTTGCTTGTGCTTTAAGGGCAACATGATATTTTTGATATTTTTTTTTATGTTTAAAGGGAAACATTATTTATTCAATATATCTTAAAATGCAATTATAATTTTTTTCATACTTGCATAAAAATTGTATTGGGTTACAAATAGTATATTTTATCAATGTTGGATGTACAAACAAAAATATTATAAACACTTATAATGACATATAATTGCATGATATTTTAATGGCTCGCTTTGTTGATTGTAATTTCTTATGCCATTTTTTCTTAGAGTTATTTTTAGTGCAATATCATCTAAAGTATTTTTAAGCATATCTATAAGTATTTCCCATGGTGACAATTACTTTGCTTTGAATTATGCTAAATTTTATATTGTTTTTTTTGAAATGGTACTTTATATACAACATATCACTGGGACAACATATCACACTCAATAAACGTTCGAATCACGCCATGCAAGTTTCAAACTTGTGACCTCTCGCACCAAAGCCGAATCACTTAACCACTTGGACAATAGTACTTGTCTAAATTTTATATTGTTTCGTCCGTTATATGGTGGTATGATTATTTAAAATCCTAGAATTGTTTGATTATTCCAGAAAATAAACTATGATGTCCTCGAGTGGCATCTTATCTATTCAAGGAATTACAGTTAATGAAGATGTGCAATAATCGATTACCAATGACAACATTAAATCAATTTGTTAATTGCCGAAAGTGGAGGGAGTCTCTGGTGCACTTACTCAAGAGTTTATGAAACTGTCCAGTTTATATAAGTGTTCAAAAATAATATAGTACATAATATTTATTATTTATTTATCTTTCTCATGTTATAGTATGCTATATATATCAATTAAGAATATGACCTTTGAAGCCGCTAAATATTTTTCTAATTCAATTAGTATTAGTTAGTGCAATAAGTGTGCTAACGCAAATGTTAGAATATTATTTATTTATACCAATTTTGAAACACTATTTCACACTTAGCATGATTTTCTTATTTCATATATGGGACCATATAATCATATGGAATGTATATATATTTGAATTTATATTCTATGAGTACTTTGGCACGTGCGATGCACATGCGCAGTAGGAATTGGTATTAAAAACGCTATTTGTAACGTTGTACGCTCTTCGTACATGAACGCACAAATCAATTGTTTATTGAACTGTGAGTGAGACTAAGTTAATTTAAGGAAATAATAAAATGGAGCAAAAATAGTACTATATCAATATCTCAGGAAACACAACAAACATAAAAATCAGCGCTTACTTTAGATTGTCCTATTTCCTTGAGGAAAAGAATAGAGAAGTGAAATTTTATGCTATAAAGGGTAAGCAACTCTCTTACTTCACAAAATTAAGGGTATTTTGATTATAGTTAATAGGCTCAAATGTTCTGTCTTTAAATCCCTGTCTCCATGTGCCCACTCACTATCAATTATTGATTTTATTATCATCATCATTGAATTTAATTCAGTTGATCCTGCGTATTAACAAGATCATTCTAATTCATGTTTGAAATTTATTTGGACATAGAGAAGGGATAAGAGATTTCATCTAGTAGTCAATGAACTGATGTGCTTTCACAACATAATCATAGGATTTATTACATAAGTATATAATAAAATTTAAGTGTCCATGGAGTTGAAAGTCATAAAAAAAGAATACCCATGTACAAAATCATAGTTCTGTATGCTTCATACATTATCATGTCACTCGGGCTGCAGATGGTGTAGAAAGTCATATGGGCTGAAACTAAGAAATAAATGTTCGTATACCAACTAATGTTAAAATGTTTCAGTTATCATTAGAGAAACCCGCATAGATTTAAATGAGATTAAGATTTCTACAAAAATGACCATATATAGTAAATTAAAGATAATCAAGGATTTAACAAAACATGGATGACTAATCTTTCAACTTTTTTTTAAATATACAAAAGACCAATACATGTACGTAGCGAACCACCAGAACATAAATTATTTTTACAAACTGAAAATAAAACAACAGCAATCTTACAACATGAATTGTATACACTTAAAAAGAAGCAATAACAATTTTATAGTAGCTATAGTAGGCTCAAATCTTTCTTTGGTTGTGTTTTACTCTTATGCAGAAGTGGCATCATAAGTTCCTACTTCATCAACAAAAGCTAGCATGAGTAGATTTGTACAATCCAATTCATTGGTTCTTTGATCATTTAAGCATTATATTCCTTAATAGTGGTCTTCACTGTCCCACTTGAGATCTTCAGACTATGATATGTTCTTGATTACTGTACAAAAATTAAAATCATTTTCTCATTGTACAATTGGACTGCATCATTATATCCAAAGCATAAGTTGACATCTATGTGTTTTGAAATTCCAAACTTCAATAATATAGTCATCGCCTAGAAAAGGCTGTAAATAGAATTTCATAGTTTACTAATATATGTCCATAGAATGTGATGAGCCTAATGGTTATTTTTAATACAGTTTGCTAATCATTCAACCTTAAAGTTGATAGTTTGGCTTCAATCTTTAATGCAAAAGGCCATATTGAGTAAGTAGTAGGATTTAAAGAAATACTAAAGTTTGAAAAGCTACAATAGTATATTTAGTATCTCTCACTCATATTTTACAATGCATATCATTTGAAAAAACAAAAATTATTACAAGAGATTTAACAACAAAATAAAATTATGCCAAACATATCTATTAAGAAAGCTAAAATTATGACCAAACATTTTATGGTAAGCCTAAAATAACAGCCAAAGATTACATGCATGCAAGATGTAGTATGCAATTTATTTATCATAATTTCCTCCATGCTCCAAACATGAATGTAAATATGAATAGAACCTTAGGTCTAAGTTGTAAAAAGACTCATTACACCAAGAGTAAAATAAATACAAACTGCTATCCTTATCTCCATTCCTATTAATACGGTTGATTTTTTACTTGTCACAGCCTAGAGCATAAAGCTTCTTACTAAAGTTAAGGTAACCATTAGGCTCATTCTTTAGCTTCATGTTTCAATAAATTCGTTAAGATGTTATACACATAACATTGAAAACAGACAAAAAATGCATTGTTAAAAATTGAATTGCTTGAAACATTCATAAATCAGGTATACGATACAATAGCTGATTGTTTTTAGCACATGTTCATGGATAGAATTAATCAATCTTTGATAAATAATTGATCTAATTTTTGTAAATGAAAATAAAATTTGCCTTCATAAATAATTGACCTACAAAATACCAAATGTGTGTATAAAATAAAATAATCCAACATTCCATCTACAGAATACCAAACATGTGTATGTGAACTTGAAAATGCTCATTAATGAACACACACACACATGCACAATCATATATAAAGCTTTGTGCGTAATATCATTCCATAATAAATGTTTGTAGAAGGTTTTATTTGTTTGATGATGGCCTATCCTTTTTCTTAGTATAATGATGTTGTTTCCTACCTACAGCCACCTTATGCTCCATAGCTAGCTAATAATTTTGTGTTTGTATCACAAACATACTCC
This sequence comes from Allium fistulosum, assembly GCA_030737815.1. Taxonomy (NCBI): domain Eukaryota; kingdom Viridiplantae; phylum Streptophyta; class Magnoliopsida; order Asparagales; family Amaryllidaceae; genus Allium; species Allium fistulosum. The sequence goes on along the minus strand of CM060904.1, from coordinate 711,097,962 downwards.
ATAATTCACACAATGTTTATTTGAATGCAAAAATGAAATTATTAATATCAATTATTAGATATGCAACACATTGCAAAATGAGACGGTGAAAGAATATAAAATCTACGGAAACTACATAAAACAATTTAAATCCGAAACAAAAGTATGAAAAATGAACTTCCAACTAAACAATCGTTTCACTGTTCTCATTAGTAAGCAACCTAGAATAGAAGTTTTATTTGAAGGTCCAAGTGATTTGAAAACAAATTAGTTTATTAACTGAAAATTAATTAATATCTAAGTTTGTGGTATTATGCAATGAAGAAGAAGATTTGGACTCTGGACAAAATAAAGAAGATTTTTATCATTAAATATAGTTTTTAACCTGAAATAGAATTAATGGTATTTTGCAATGAAAAGTAAACAAAATGAAAAACTATAAATGGCAAAGTATTTGATGAAAAAGAAATAACATGAAAATTTGTAACTGACAAACAATTTGTTCTATGTCACGTTTAAGATATAGATTTACACTGAAAGTATATATTACAACATGGCCCAGTTTAAATTCCACTTTTCCACATTGGTACTTGACCTCTTCATCTTTATCAAACACCAAAGAAAAAGCTTTATGAACTTTGAAATAAGAGTAGCATATGAAAACACAAAAAAAAACTGAAAATACTTACACAACCTCTGGGGCTTCATATCCCATGTAGATAGTGTTCTACCTGCAATTATATATTATTATATCTTTAGTGAATGACATACATTAATGAGTTATAAGTTAGATGACATTTTCAGATGATTGATTGTGTGCATGATACAACTATAGTTTTTCCAATATAAAAAAGTAAATGATGTAACACTTGTGACAAAATCCATTCTTTCGTCACACATATGGAGTAAGAAATCGGTAATTACTCCCGCCTCTATTTTTCTTAAAGAAAATGATGAATTTAAGGTTTGAATTCACATATTACTACAATAAGCATGCCACCCTGCACTTTCAAGTAATCAATCACTGATAGTTAACTGAAATTCAATATGAGAACAAATTCAATAAAACTAAACAAATATGCATGTTACCTTACAACATATAACTTATTCAATGGGTTCTGGTAATATAAAAATGGCAAATTCTATTTCAACATATATAATTACTTAGCAGCCACCCTTAGAATAAATAAAATTTTAAAGACTAAAATACCCTTAGAAAGCTGCGTACTTTCTTTCTTCTTGACTACATTATCTTATGTCAGTTTCTTACTGTCTAAACCACCACTTCTTCAAAACTCTAGTTTCTAAAATTGTTATTTAACTCATTTTTATCTACAAAAAAATTACATATTTAAAAATAATAAGTTCAATACATAACTTAATTATTATAAAATTCATGGTATATATCATCATAAATTTAATTTTCTAAAAATATCTATAAACTTATTTTTCGAAAACATACCATTTGAAGCACATGGGTTATACATTAGTAATAAATAACAGATTGAATCAGTTGGACACGTGGCACACTCCGAATCTATTAAATAATAGTAAAGTAAAAAATTTAAATCTTATTGATTTTATGATTTTTCTCTCTTTTCCTTGATTCTCTCTTTGTATTTTATTTTTAAATCTTTTAATTTACAATTATATACTTATTTTGCAAATTCTCTACCATCATTTTACCTTATACTACGTATATTTAAAAGCTTATGCAATTATTTACAAAATTCGTTTGTTACCTCCTAACATTTTACATTTAAGTCTATATATTTAGGTTAATTACATAATCAAAAATTTAAACTATTTGAATAAATTACATAACCGATATTTATTAATATTTCTAACAAATACTAAAAAATGACAGTTTTAGTGCGTATATGACTATATAGTATGGCCGAAATGGTAAATTTAATTTTCTATTCTACTATAATATGTAAATCACATAAGATAGTAATGATAAATTTAATTTGAAATTTATTTATCTTAATAAATTTATCATACATTGCATTGTTCTACTTTTAACTTCAAATATCAATATTTAATATTTATCATAATTTTTTGACAAAACCACCTCGCTTTTCTCCTAATATACCACACTTCAGCCTATATATTTATATTAATTTTGCAGTTTAAATTTAAACTAATAAGATAAAATGTAATACTATTGACACTCAAGAAAATGATTTTGACTACCATTAAATTTCTATTACCTATTAATTTTTTGCATGCTTATGACCACCAAAGTCTATTTTCTCACTCATTCCTAAACAACCACCCCCGCTTCATCTCTCTTGGAAAGAGTCACCTACTTTGTCTCAATACATCATAATAAAAACTAAACTTTCGGAACCAAAAGCAAAAATAGAAAATCTCTCTTTCCATCTAATAAATAAAGATATTTAGTGGATAATCCTGATTTTGATGAAAAAATGGTTATTTTACTTTTTATTTCTTAAAGTTTATTTTTTTTCTACATATCAATCTTGGATCTGTTTACGGTTTTATTTTTCAGTTTAGGATGAGTTAAATGGGCCCATGGATACAAAGTTTGATGATGTTGTTATTGAAAATCTCAATATAAGTTATTGGATTGTAATGTTTTATAATACATGCTTATGCCATTTTTCCCGTACATTTTTTTCGTTTGTCATTGTTAAAACAAAGATATTAACCACAATAAAATTGAACACATGTTGTTTTGAATAAAAAGTTTTTGATAGTGAAAATATGGAAGAGGACGATTAATCAAATGCTTCAATAGGCATGCAATCTAATTTAAAAAGCCATTTTTTAACTAATCTAGTATTTATTTAAAATTTCATCATCATAAATACGGTAGGAAAAAAATAATTCTTTTATTTTTGACTTTTTGTGCATGTTAAATGATTTTTGTTATGTTTTGAAAATAATTGAATTTGGTTTAGAGAATAGAAGAATAACCGTTGTACTTTGAAATATTTAGTGTTTGTTTACTTAAAATAAATATTTCTAAGAGCAAGAAGGTGTTCGTAGTAGCATACTAGACAAATCCAATTAACCAGTATTCGTTAATTCATATACTAAATTATGAAAATACAAAATTTCTAGGTATACCATATTCATATTAACAAAAAAGGTAAAATTACCTTTTCATTAAAGTAAAGACACAAAAGTAAAATAAGATAAAGTATACACATAAACAATAATAACAAGTTCAGCTTATAATTCATTAGTCAAAATAATTTCATCATATAATGCCTCATAATGTTATGTTTTTTATTACATCAAATACCTTCGCTTTAAAGTTTCTATAGCCATTTACAAAACCACCTCAATTACCTTCTAATGTTCTACATTTAACTGTAAATATTAGAATCACTTATGTTTTAAACTATTTAAATAAAATTCAATAATCTATTATTTGTTGATTTATCTAACAAATTATAAAATTTGAAAATTTAATATTTATACCATATTCATAATAATAAGAATGGTATAAAAATTCACTCCGATATATAAATATTTCAATTACATAACATAAATTATATACATAAATAATTATTACAAATTTAATTTATAATTCATTTATATCAATATATTTACCATTCATTAAATTGTAAAATCCTTTTTTAACTTCAAGTACCTACATTTTGAAATTTCTACAGTTATTTGAAATCGTCCTTATTTGATCACCTAATATTATACATTTAAATCAAGTTTTATGTAATCACAAATTTAAACTATTCAGATAAATTGAATTAACAAATATTCATTAATGTATTTAATAAATCCTAAAATATGAAGGTTTCAAAATGTTCTACACCCACAATGTTCACCTAATATTCTGCATCCAAAATGTCAGGATCCGATGATAACTTCTCTCATGTTCGCTGACGATTTGATCATATTTACAAAGCCTACTAACAATTCTGTCAGCATTATTCTAAAAGTCTTGTCCACCTTTCATAAATTCTCGGGGTTGGATGTAAACTTCAATAAATCAAGCATCATGGTCGCCGGTGTCCCTAACCTCAGAGCCATTGAACTATCCCAGATATCTGGTTTGCCACCTTCAAATGACACATCAACTTACCTTGGAACCCCTCTTGTGACCGCTCAAATTAAAACTTCTGATTGTTTGAGCTTGTATGAGAAAATAACTATGGCTATGAGTGGATGGTCTAATAGTAAAATGACACACGAGAATTCTTACTTTAATTAAATCGGTTCTAGTCTCCTATGCTACGTACTGGTATAGAACTTTCATCTTTCTTAAGAAACTGATCCTGATGATACACAAAGCTTTGTGTAACTTTTTATGGTTTGGGAATATCCATTCCAGGAAACTTAAACCTATTAGCTTCCACAAGGTTGAGCAAATAAAAAAGAAAGGAGGACTTGGAATATTAAACTTAATCAACTGGAACAAAGCTGCATTTAGTACCTAGTTCAACAACATCCTGACTAGAAGAAAAAATATTTGGGTAGCATGGACATGAAATACAATATAAAAAGTAATTGTTTTTGGACTATGGATATTCCAATAAATGGTAGCTAGACTTGGCGGTCAGTTCTCAAACTTAGAAATGTTTTTCTGCCACATATAAGAGTTTTAGCTTCTCAGGAGGGAGGAACAAGTTTTTGGCATGATCCATGGTCTAAACAAGGTGTAATTCTCGGGAAGATATGTCCTATTCTCAACAACTCTAAACTGGTATTAATAGAGATGCTAATGCGAAGCAATATATAAACAATGGAACCATCATGTTGCCATATTCATCGAACCAGACAATAAGACAACTATGGAATAACATTATGCTACAACACTTCCCTTATGGTGCATACTGACATGGTGGTGTGGTTGCATGCTTTTAGGAAGCACTCTGTCTCAATTGTCTATAACTGTTTAAATAATTCTGAAGGAAACCAGTTCGCTTGGAGTCGTAGGGTTTGGAACAAAAATTATAGAAGCTGATAACTTGATGTTGTGGAAAGTGCTCAGGAATGCGTTAAATACTAAGGGTAAGCTGTTTGATTTAGGAATGCAGATCAATCCCGGTTATGCTTACTGTTTTGATTATGTAGTGACCAATGTGCATTCATTTTTCAACTGCAAGTTTGTTTTTGAATTGTGGGAAAGACTAATGATGAAGTTTTGTAGGAATGATATCTCTTGAACAAGCAATATAGAATGGTGTTATATTTATAAGGCTACGAGATGGAAAGATGATGGAGGAATGATGATGCTTTTGTTACTCAAGAAATTTGTTAGTATCATATGGAGGCAGAGGAATGAAAGAGTGTTCACTGGTTTAGCTAAATCTATGATGGAAATTTGGGTTGATCTTACTCATGCTATTAGATATGGAATTATCAATGGTTCTTATTATTTTGAAGAGCATATTGCTAACATCTGGCATTCTTAGCCAGTTCTACTACACTATGTTATGTATTTTTTTCTCCTTTTTTCTCCTTTTTCCTCTCCTCTCCCTTATTATATCGTACCATGTTACGGTATAATTTCACTTTTATTATTTTTGCAATAAACTGATAGGGGCCCAGTTAACCCTGCTTAGCTTTGCTAAACAAAATATGAAGGTTTCAATATATATACCATATTCATATAAACAAAAGTGGTAGTATTGTATTTTATTTAAATGGAAAGGTATATAAATCGCATAACATAATACTATACACAAATAATATTAACAACTTTACTTTATTATTCATTTTATACACTATAATGTATTTTGTTTTTAGTTTCAAATACCTATATTTTAACATTTATATAATTATTTACGACCCCTCAATTCTTTCCTAATATTTTATACCTAAATCTGTGTATTTATGTAGCCACCCAGAATTTTAAACGTTTCGAATGGCAATATTTAATTTACTTAAATATTCAGATTTTGATTCGAATGTGATAAATAATGAGAAAATTAATTTTTAATAAAACAACTCGATTTTTAATGACGTATTTTTATTTATAGGATTTTTCCATATTTTTTTTTTTGGAAAATATTTAAATTGTCATTTGACATATTTTACGGCAAACGTTGGTATTTTTGAAATTTTACAGAATAAGATAACCAGCATGTATTACTATTTTTTTGTGATCATATCGTATTTTTACGTGTGGCCGTATTTTTGTTTTGTTATTTGCGGTTCGTACGCGAACGAAATTCTATGTAGAGACGCATCGGAAATCACAAGATAAACATAGCTAAACACTTAGAATTTTCAACACAAGCTTTCCTCATTTTCTACTTTTCAACTTTCCTACATCTTTTCCTTTAACAATAAGCTCAAACAAAAGAAAAAAAGCAGAAAGCAACTTCAAAAGCAAATTACTCCACAAAAAATTACAAAACAAGGATCTTTGAACTCGTGAGGCCTAGATCTACAAGTCTATTGTTGTTTTGTTATGTTCAACGATGGATGTGACCACGACTGAGCTAGCTCTTGGCTTTCGGGGAGTGGATTTGGGTTTCTCATGTCGAGACGAAGCGGTGGTGGCAAATGATGGAGCTCGATCACCATTTGGAGAATATGACTCGACCGTGTCGTGTAGTGGGGTTCCCAAGTTGCAACTTCAAGGGGTGGGTCGAGCTTTGAAATTTTAGGTCGGGCGCATGGAGATTCAGATTTCTCGCCGTTGTGGATTAAATTTCAGTTATATACCTATTATATAAATAGTTGAATGCTAAAAGTTCATAGTTGGCCATATTGGATATGGCATTGATATATGTTAGAAGTTCAACATTTTTAGTGAAAAAGGTAGTAATAGCATCGGTTAAGTGCCATAGTAGCCATAGGCATCGTTATAGTATTTTGGAATACTATTAATTCTCGTGTGATTTGGAAATGGTTTTGATTTGGGAAATGATTTTTAAATCTGTTTCTTTTGGAATTTTTGTGATATTTTATTTAAAATGGTTTTTTAAACTTCTCTATTTTATTTCAACTTTTTTTATTATTCTTTTCTAATATATGTATGTATGTAAATGTTTTAGAGTTATTTTTGGAAAATATTTATCTTTATAGAAAGTTATCATAATAATGAATGTTTTTTTAAAAGAAAATAAAAGGGGTTTATCTTTTATTTCAAAGCGATTTTGTTTTTAAAAGAAGGTAGAAATATTTTAAAACAAATGTTTGTGAAACGTTTTGTATAAGATGTTGTATAAAAGGATAGATTTATAAATGTTATTGTAAAAATAAAGGAATAGTTTTATAAATAGTATTTTGTAGATAAAAAGAATGGATTTGTAAACAATATTTTTAAAAGGGAAATGATATCATTTTGAGGAATTGGATAATAATTCACATTTGTGGATTTATAGTAATATATGAAATAACCATTTTATGGAAGTATTTCATCTTATTTTGAAAACGAAAATTTATGTTAAATATAAAAAGAGTTTTATAATTATATTTGAAGACTTATAAAAGAAGTTTATAATTATGTTTTGAGATTCATAAAAGAAATATTATAAATAAAAAGGATTTTTTATAAAGGAGTTTTATAAGTGAATTTGGAGTTTTATTAAAAGAGATAGAAATAAATTCAAAGATTTATAAAAGGAGTTTTATAAATGATATTTTATTAAAGGATTTTGCAAATATAAAAGATTTTTATAAATAGAAAGGAGTTTTATAAGGAATTTTACAAAAGGGATTTATAAAGAGAATTTTTATAAATGGAATGGGACCTTATTTCCATAAATGATCAATTTAAATTTCGGTGGTATGGAAAGTATTCTTTTCTTACTTAACACTAAATTCTAAGATAGGAAACTCGTCTCTATCTTGAAAGTTAAGAATGTGTATCGAGGCAAGGATAGTTTTCTAACTTGTTTGATTTCATTGTTAATTAAGAGATGGTATTGTTTGGAATTGGGAAGTAGTGATAAGTATATTTAGTCTAATTTCTATATGATCTATTGAGTTACAACAAAAGGAAAGTGTTTAGGAGTTTATTATTATTAATGTTTTAAATGACATTTGTTTTAATCCAATTAAGTATGGTTTTGGTAACAAAATCTTTCTTAAGATTTGTTAATAAACTTACACCATTGAGATAAGTATATAGGTATATTCTCTAAGTATCGAAAATGTAGTGATTTGTCAATATACTTATACAATCGAGATAAGCATATGGAAAAGTTTCCTAAGTATTGAAATTGAAATGTTTTGTGAATATACTTATACAGTTGAGATAGGTATATGGAAAGGTTCCCTAAGCACCGAATGTGAAATGTTCTGTGAGTACACTTATACAGTTGAGATAAGAATATCAATATTTTTCAAGTATTGAAAAGAGTAGAGAAGGGTTTGCAAATATATCTTCGTAAAAGTATTTTAATACAAGAATTTATAAAGTGGTTTTAATTAACGAAAGGGTTTGCTAAGTTATTTTATGGATTCATGTATCACATGCATTGGGGTTGTTTGGTGTGCGCATATACTACGATATGATTATTTGGTAATTTTCATTTGTTATAATGAAATGAAATTTTCGACCATTTTGGACAGTCGAAAATTTTTGAATGTATATAAAAGTTGAAGCTAAGTGTTTTTACGAAAATATAAGAAAATAAGTTTTCGTAACTTATAAATTTGAGGAGATAGAAAGTTAAAAAAATTAAATTTGTCAGACATCCTAGCTAGCAAGTGATTGGATTTGATACTGCGTGCACATGACATATGCACATCGTATGGGCTTTAATGTAACCGTATACATTTGACATTAGAAATGCAAGTTATATGGTTTGATTGCATTTGTAGATACAGTTATATGGAAGCAAAGGCCAGCTTGCTGCTCTTGGTTTCATGAGTAGAGTTTGATTACTCGACAAATAAATACATGTTTATTGTTTAACGGGTGTGTTGGATATGTGTCATACACACTCTATAAGATATATCATAAGTATATATTGTTGTTGATGATTTTATGCCCTATATATGGGAAGCCACTTTTGGACTTTTATTTTCTTTTATTGATTTAGGCCTATTAGGTTATGGTCATTACCTTTCTAGATCAATATATGTGGATTTATGGATTTGGTATGTGCATGAGAGCTCTTAAGAAAAGGTTGTAAAGAAACCGGGGTGATTACATATTCGGTACTATCCAGCAAGGGTAAGGTCTCGCCATGCAGGGGGTCCATGCGAGACACTCGTTTGATTTTATCTAAAGTTGTACTGTGGTAGGCGATACCCTGTCGCTTTGTCATTAATGGAATCCATTCTCCTATAAGTGCCTTATAGACTTAGTTGTGCCCAATTATGCTAGAACATGAGATGCAAGCATTCTAGCTATTATATATATTTATTTTAAACCCCTAGCATTATTATAATATCACCAGATTTCCTATGAAATGGTTTGGTTATCGTAGGTAAAATCCCATCCGTGTTTATTTGCAGCGTAGTCTTACGTACCTTTACTTTTGGAAAGTTTTATAACATTAAATCCATCTGATGGGTGTTTCTCATGCTGGTTTACCAGACTGATCTGGGCATTATTTTCTTATAATGCTCGGGTGATCCCTAGCATATATTCTAGATTTAGTTTGCTTCAGGAGACGGGCTGGATGCCTCCAGGATATAGTCACATGTATTTTATTTCCACTACATTTGTTGTTTGTATTTATCAGCATTTGTGAGGATAGTTTTTTATAACTGTCCAGGTTGACGATTGGTTAATTTACTTTGATGGATGTATGTATATTACAATTTTCTTTTGTAAAGATCTGTTATATATATTATTATTACTCGTCATGATGTGAGATTCTGTTCTGTCTTTTCTTTCTTTTTCCCCAACAATCTGTCTCTCCAGCACTTGGATGCTTGACATGTGAATACCATGGATGTATTAGTGTTAACTTCTAAGGTTCGAAAAGACGGGCCATTACACGTGGTATCGGAGCTAAGGTTGAGCGAATACGTAGGCTTGGGTTGGGTAGACTCATTAGAGATAGGATTAGTAATACCCTAGAATGAGTTTGAGTGTATATATATGAGCGTATATTTATTAGTGTTAAAATATGTTTTATATTGTGTTGATTTATCGCTTGAGTGGCTTATGAATTCTGGTTGATATAGAAGGTACAACTGTGTTGATAGGGATTTCTAAACACTTGAACGAGGCAACCCAACAAAGTGTTATTTTGAAATTTGGTAAATGAAATAATTTTACCTAGCATTATTTTTTTATATGAAAGAATAAATTGCAAAAAATTAATATAGTTATTTATGGCATGTTTGTTTGTTAGGAAATGATAATATTTGATTATTATCATTTATTGTTTGAATAGTCGTGCTCATCTAGTTAGGAGCATTGGCAATTATTGATTGATTGTTGGTGCTCAAATATATTCGCAAACCCTTTATAAATTATTGATATTAAAATTCTTTTACGAAGATATATAATTGCCAATGCAAAGGAGGTACTGCCAAAATTTTTCCGTGACTTTAGAGACTTTAAAGTTTAACAATCCATTTTAATAAATCGATTTTGTAAGTTTAAGAGTGAGAGGTTTTTTTAAAAACCTTAAGGATGGGGGATGTTTTCTTCCTTTGAGAATTTCAAGGATGGAATTCTTCTAAGGTGGGAAGAATGTAACAACCAAAATTTTAGCTTTTCGAATGAGAATATTTAATTTACTTAAATATTTAGAATTTGATTCGAATGCGAAAAATAATAAAAAAATTAATTTTTAATAAAATGACTCGATTTTTAATGACGCATTTTTATTTTAATTTATGAGATTTTCCATATTTTTTAATGTGGAAAATATTTAAATTGTCGTTTAACGTATTTTACGACAAACGTTGGTATTTTTAAAATTTTACGTAATAAGATAACCAGTGTATATCATTATTGTTTCGTGATCGTATTATATTTTTTTACATGATCGTATTTTTGTTTTGTCATTTGTGGTTCATACGTGAACAAAATTCTGTGTAGCGATGCGCCAGAAATCACAAGATAAACATAGTTAAACACTTAGAATTTTCAACACAAGCTTTCATCATTTTCTACTTTTCAACTTTCCTGCATCTTTTCCTTTTATAGTAAGCTCAAAAAAACTGAAAGCAACTTCAAAAATCAAATCAAGCAAATTACTCCACAAAAAAATATAAATCAAGGATCTTTGAACTCATGTGGCCTAGATCTACAAATCTATAGTTGTTTTATTGTGTTCGACAAGGGATGTGGAGATGGACGTGACCATGGTCAAGCTGGGGTTAGCTTTTGGGTGAGATGTAGATGGATTTAGGCAAAGCAGGGAGTGGATTTGGGTTTCTCATGTCGAGATGAAGCGATGATGGAGAAATGGTAAAACTCGATCACTATTAGAGAATGTGACTCAACCGTGGCATGTAGTGGGATTCCCAGGTCGCAACTTCAAGGGGTGGCCAGGCTTTGAAATTTTGGGTTGGGCGCTTGGAGATTTTGATGAGGAGGACATTAGTGAAGTCGGTTTGTTATATAGGCGAGCGTGGAGGAAGGAAGGAGGAGAGAGGTGGTTTTCTGATGGGTGCGTGCATATCTGGAGCATGTACAGGGGTGTGTAATTATGGGAGAGAAGAAGTATTAGAGAGGCTAATTAAAGTTTAAACTGTAATTAGCTAAATAGTTATGTTAATCAATTCAAAAATTTTATAAATTGAATAACTTCTTCATACGAAGTCCAATCAAGAGGCGGTCTTTTGCGTTGCACTCGTAGGAACATTAGCTACACGATGAAACTGGTTTCTCAAGTTTGGAGCCGATGGAATTTCGAGGTAAAATTGAACTTCTATCAAACCGGAACGCTTATGCGTCCGTTGGAATTTCAATGAGTAATCTCACCTCTGAATGATTACTATAATGATGTATAGTAGGTATAAATTATTGTTTTGTGGTTTAATGAATTACAGGTTTGGTTTGGTTGAATTTCTACTTTAAAAAGCGAATGACATTTAAAATGAAATACAAGGAGTTTTGTAAAGAGATTCGGATTTCTCGCCATTGTGAATTTAATTTTAGTTATACACCTGTTGATTTTAATTTTGGTTATATACCTATTATATAAATAGTTGAATGTTAAAAGTTGGTAGTTGGCCATATTGGATATGATATTGGTATATGTTAGAGTTGAACCTTTTTAGTGAAAATGGTAGTAATAACATTGGTTAAGTGCTATAGTAGCTATTGGCCTTGTTTTAGTATTTTGGAGTACTGTTAATCGCTGTTTGATTTGGAAATTGATTTGATTCGGGAAATGTTTTTAAATCCGACTCTTTTGGAATTTCAGTGACATTTTATTTAAAATGGGTTTTTAAACTTCTCTATTTTACTTCAACTTCTTTTATTATTATTTTCTAATATATATATATATATATCTGTGTGTGTGTAAATGTTTTAAAATTATTTTTGGAAAGTATTTATCTTTATAGAAAGTTATTATAATAATGAATGTTTATTTTAAAAGAAAATAAAGGGGTTTATCTTTTATTTTAAAGTGATTTTGTTTTTAAAAGAAGGTAAAATATATCGAAATAAATATTGTGTAACATTTTATAGAAAATGTTGTATAAAAAGATAGATTTAAAATGTTATTTTTTAAATAAAGGAATAGTTTTATTAATAGTATTTCATAGATAAAAATAATGGATTTATAAATAATATTTTTAATAGGGAAATGATACCATTTTGAGGAATTGGATAATAATTCCCATTTGTGGATTTATGGTAATATATGAAATGACTATTTTATGTAAGTATTTGGTCTTATTTTGAAAACGAAGATTTGTGTAAAGTATAAAAAGAATTATATAAATATATACGGAGATTTACAATAGAAGTCTGTAATTATTTTTTGACAAGTAAAAGTAGATTTATAAATAAAAAGGATTTTTTATAAAAGGATTTTTATAAATGAATTTGGAGTTTTATAAGAGGCGTTAGAAATAAATTTGGAGATTTATAACAAGTGTTTTATAAATGATATTTTATTAAAGGAGTTTGTAAACATAAAAGAGTTTATAAATAGAAAGGAGTTTTTAAGGAATTTTATGAAGGGATTTATAAAGAGAATTTTTATAAATAGAATGAGACCTGATTTCCATAAATGATCAATTTAAATTTTGATGGTATGGAAAGTATTATTTTCATACTTAACACCAAATTTCGAGGTATGGAAACTCATCTTTATCTTGAGAATTAAGTGTGTCTCGAGGCAGGGATAGTTTTCTAACTTATCTGATTTCATGTTAATTGAGAGATAGTATTGTTTGGAATCAAAAGATGGTGGCAAGTATATCTAGTCTAATATCTATACGATCTAGACTTACATCAAATGGAAAGTGTTTTGGGTTTATTATTATCAATGTTTTAAATGACATTTGTTTTAACCCAATCAAGTATGGTTTTGGAAATGAAATCTTTCTTAAGATTTATGAATATACTTATACTATTTAGATAAGTATATAGGTACATTCTCTAAGGATTGAAAATGTAGCAATTTGTGAATATACTTATGAAGTTGAGACAAGTATATGGAAAAGTTTTCTAAATATTTATTTGAACCAAAAAATGGCACAAACACCTAAGAGATTGAGTAGATAATAAAAAGTGAAGAAAAGTAAATTAAAACGAGGAAGAAAAGAATGCACAACATTTTACAGTGGTTTGGCTAATCTTGGCCTACGTCCACTTAGTGATTTTATTGATTATTTCACTGACTTGCAATTACAAGTTCTTACGGATTAGTATATATCCGTGGATGATTACAAGAGATTAGAGTAAGAGAGCCCAAAAGATCCTCCCAAATGAGCCCCTGTCCTCCTATTTATAGTGGTAGGTTGCCTAGAAACTCGCCCCCATGATCTCTACCTCATTTTCTATGCCCAGACTAGTTCTCTTAAGAAAATTGGTGGACACCTCATCGGTATCTGTGGATCGGTACCGACCCATAAGACCTTCACATGGATCTTTGTGAATGCTTTGTTTAGATTTGATTCATGGTTAGTTTCGTGATTCCAAAGTTGTTTGCATCATTATTACTTGAGTCCAAATGATGGATCGATGGAAGAACAGAGCTGCTGACTTCAAGTGCTTGTGGAGATCAATAGAGTATTGCATGGGACTTGAAATAGGCTTCTGGCATCATCATGTATGAGTAGGAGGAATTGGGGCAAAAATGGATGAAGCATTGTGGATTGGTACCGATCCAAATAGTTGGATCGGTACTGATCCACCACTTCGGTGGATTTTGTGTTCTTGTCCCTTATGGTGGTTTTGTCTTCTTCTCATAAATTTGATTGCACTTGGTTTCTGGACTCTGGAGTTATCTCTCTGGGCTACCTGCCCTGATAACTCCTAAGTTCGATTCATTCAGTTTATCTCAATATTGCCTGGTCAAATGGACGGATAACACTTGCCCACATAGTACATCTTGTTTCAACATAATGTGCTTTAAATTGAGACAAGTTAGGATTACCTTGAAGGATTCCATTCTATGCTTGGAATGGTCATTATCCTTCCTTCGAATTGCTTTTATGAGGAGCTATGTTTCTAGCTATTCATTGTGACACTTGATTAACGTCTGTCATTATAACTGGATTGTGCTCTCACGATCTATCGTTCTAATTTCAGTAAATTCACACTAGTTCTTTTTATGATTTTTCTAGGTTTGAATCGATTTTCTTTAAATCTAGTCTTTGGGTGTTGGATATGTACACGCACATGTATACACATGCATGTTCTTGAGTAATTTGTGATATGCATATACACACTCTTGCATGGACCATCAAAGTTCCCTTCTTGCTTTTTTGTTGTTTTTTATAATAAAAAATCTAAATTTGGTACCGATCCGGGACATGGAAAAGTCCTTACTTTTGTTGCCTTAAGAATTGGGTTCTTGGGTATATATAACCCAACTCTTCAACCTTTCTATTCACTTTTTCCTTTGCTACTGAACCAAGCTTTGCTTCGCCATTAGAGAACTTTGCCCCTCTTGAAGTTGAACCTGTCTCCATCGCCCGACCATCGAACTACCGCCGCCCCATCTCCACTTGAAATTGACACAAATTGCTTTGCCTCAGTCAAACTCAAGCCACCGATCCAAGCCTAAATCCCTACTTCACAACCGAACCCGATCCTAAACCAAGCTCTGAAGTGTGTAGAACTAAATTGCATCGAGTAGCTAAGAAGTTCTGAACTCCAACAAAAAGGGATTAGATTTCTAATATAAAAAATTAGTTGGAAGAGCCAAACTTGGAAGTGGACAGGTTCATGTTGGTGGCTGCGTGTTGGATTGGTGGAGCAGAATTTGAGGGAGCTGAAGAAAGGAGACGAAATCCATCTAATTGTTTGGATCGGTGTTGATCCAACCCTTGGTGGATTTTTGATTTTCAAACTTCTTCGAATTCCATTTCATTGACAAGCTTATGAGAGATGCCAAACATTCTTTCCCGGGTTTGCAAATATTTCCAACACTTGGCTATTGATGTGATGCCCATTGGGACAGTTAGCGATGACGGTCTCTTCGAATAACGTCTAAATTATAAGATGAACTGTTGTACAATATCAAGAATCCACTCTGTATGACACTACACTTGTTACCCTTTGACACGAGGGGCACTGCTTATAATTAGTCTGATGTTGATTGTGCGTTGAGTTTTGATAGCCATGGAGCATAGACGTTCGAAGTGCCTTGCCTCTCTAGCCCCAAGTCCATCATCTTTCAAATATGTTGAATCTGATGCCGAGTCAAGTTATACTATGACTCCTTCTACACAACATACACCAACATAACCTATACCCTGACCTATAAATCCGCAAGCGGATCAACCTCATCCAATGGTTCCTTAATTGCCTCTAGAAGGCCCTAAAGTCGAAGCTGCTCCCGACACTCTTGAGGAAGCTGTTATTTTAGATGATCCCATTGATTCTATTCTTCAAAGATTAAAGTGGGATCACTCCATAGAATCTGCGATAAACACGGAATCCCATTTGGGGACATACTGGTCCCAACATGCCATTATTGGGTTTACCATCCTCCAGAGGGTTATACAGCCTGCAACCGATACATGTGTATGGCAAAATGTGTTCCACCCTTCAATTATTTCATTCGTTCTATCTTGAACTTCATGAGATTGGCTCCAGCACACTACTCCCAACAGTTATGTTTCTCTTCACGGCACCTATATTGTCTTTGCTCAAAACTAGAATCGCATGACCAACGAGAAGGAAATATGATATATATACATATAGTTTCAAAAGCCGAAAAGTAAACCATTCTCCCACTTATCCAGAATCAACTAAGCACTGTAGAGTGGTTACTGGTGCCTATAATAAATTAAGTTATTTCAAGGGTGAATGGTTCTACGTCCACTTTCTACATGGGTTCGCGTAGAGATGGTTATCAGGACGTAAATTCTACCTTATGTGTTTGATATGAACTCGCCTTATGATTCTGCAAGCCTAACTCATATTCTTTTTGTCATTCAGATGTTTCGGTGAGGCCAAGTGGCATGACACTTGCAGATATCGTCAGAACTCTCATGGCACTTCCAAAAGAGAATACAGAGTTGGAGTTCTTACTGATGAGAATCTCCTAACCCACAACTTGTTGGAAGCAGGCCGTAGCAACGGTTAAATCCAAGTGGTCTCTAACGATAATGATGATGATAAGAACTCACCTGCAGATGGCAATATGAATCCTGATGTGCCCCATGTTCCAAGTCCAAGGGTTGAAGCTGAAAACGAACAAGAGCATGACGAAGAAGGTGAAATGGTGGGTGAAGGTGATGAAGCCATCCACGATGATGTTGATGTGGGCTACGAACCTTTATCAAGAAACCCAAAGATGACCAGCAGTTTGTCTTGAAGAAAAAGCTGACCATAATAACTTCCAAAGGACAGACTTCTACACAGCCCCCTCTGGTCACAACTGCAGAGAAAACTCCTTCTCTCCCCATTGAAGATATATTTGCTGGTTTGAGGCCAATTCCAACCGAAATTAAATCCTTCAACCTTGATAGCACGAGCCTTGAGGGACTTGATTCCCTTATCTACTTTCAGACGATGACATGTCTTCCATCAGCGTGGGAGAGATCACTCCCATCAGTAAAGCTCCATACACGGTCCATCAAGGGGACACTAGGGCACTCATATGCACCACATTGCACCTGTTTCATGTCTTTCCTTATTGAAGCTAACTTGTTCCTGTTTCATTTGCAGGATCCATGTAGAGGAAGTACACGTTTTGATCTTTGGAGGAAAACGTGTCTTGGTAGCAGAGGCATCGCCCAGGCGCGTATTATCAAAGTGGTGCTCGAGACTCGGAGTCCAGCAATCGGTCCAGCCATGACAGAGGTAGTCGTGATAGAGGCAGTCGTAACGGAGGCAGTCATGACAGAGATTATCCATTGCATGACGTTGCTTCCAGATATCACTCCAGGTCCACCTAGTATCCTTATCATTGATGGAATCCATTCTCCAATATGTGCCGTACGGACTTGTTGTGCCCAACTACGCCGGAATGTGAGATGCAAACATTCTAGCTATTTTATATATTTATTTAAGCCCTACAATTTATTATAATATCATCAGTTTCCTATAAAATGGTTTGGTTTTCGTAAGGTAAAAATCCGTTTGTGTTTATGTGCGGCGTGGTCTTACGAGATAACTTTATTTTTGAAAACTTCTATAACATTAAAATCCATACGATGTGTGTTTCTCACGCTGGTTTATCAGACAAATCCGGGTGTTATTTTCTTATAATGCTCGGGTCATTCCGAGCATGTTTTTTAGATTTAGTTTGGATTCTTTGGAGGTTAAGAAGATAGTTTGACGCCTCCAAGACGTAGCCACATATATTTTATTCCCGCAGCATTTGTTGTTTGTATTTATCAATATTTGTGAGGACAAGTTGTTATAACTGTCTAGGCCAACGATTGGTTAATTTACTTTAATGGATGTATGTACATTACAGTTTCTTTTGTAAGGATCTATTTTATATTATATATTACTCATCACGATGTGAGATTCTGTTCTATCTTTTCTTTCTTTTTCCTCAACAATCTACCCCTTCAACACTTGGATGCTTGGCACGTGAATACCGTGGATGTATTATTGTCGACTTTTGAGGGTCGAAAAGACGGGTGGTTACAATTTACTGCTTACAAAATCTCTTTTTTATGCTACTTGAACAATGTCAATAAATAGTTTATATTCTAATAAATCCTAACATATATGTTAATTTTATAACACACACACATAAATTAACAAAAACGATAAAATTATTTTTCCATTCGACTACAAATATATATATATATATATATATATATGTATATGTATGTATGTATATCACATATACCAAATTATGTACACAAACAATAATGATAAAGTTAATTTATAAAACAACTATAACCCTTTATCTCAAAAATTTATCATACGTTGCATTACAAAATTTCATTTTTGACCTAAATAAATTCACAATAAAATTTCTACATTTTTTTCAATTCCTTCTGAATTCTTTCTTATTATTTACTTTTAAGTTCATATATTTAAACTAATTATGTAATTTTAAATTTAACATATTTTAAAAATTCAGTTAAATAATATTTGTTAATTCATCTAATAAATCATTAAATGCCGGTTTCAACATGTCAAACTCATATTAACAAAAATGAGAAAAAAATTGTTTTTAGTCAATTATAAAGATATACAAGCTAGATAATATAGATTATGCATGCAAAGTAATAATTTATTTTTTAGTTCATTTATTTCACTAAATTTATTGTACACTATATAACAAAGTTCTAATTTTAAATATAATACTATATTTCACAATATTACCATGTACAACACACGGGGTTACACACTAGTTACAACTATTGTTAAAGATAAATCTATATGTTATTTAATTGTGTAAATTACGCACGCGGCCCTTCTTTTTGAATCTACTAGGCATCCGTCCCTTCCACCAAAATCTAGTTTCACCATGCATTCCTTCCTAAGATACGTAAAAGAAAATTTCACCTTTTTTCCTGAATTTTGATATGTGCTATTCTACTGTTGTTCTTGGGAAAAAAATAATTTTTATACTTTTTTATTTTTTGAAAAATTATAGTTTTAACTTCAAGTATTTGAAGTTTAAATTGTAAATATTTGCAGCAAAAATTTACAATTTTTTTTGAAAATTTGCAGTTTTTACTCTTATTATTTACAGTTTAAAATGTAAATATTTGCAGCAAAAAGGGTAAATATTTTTGGTTTAAACTGCAAGTATTTACAAAAAATGATTTTTTTTTCAAAAGTTACTCATATTTTGTGTGGCTGCAATGTAGATCCAAAATGTGAAAATAAAATGAAAAAAATAAAAGTTGTTGAAAATAGTTTGAATGGGGTTTGGTAGAATACATTTTTGGGAGGGTGTAACCGTGCATTTTGAAACTTAAGCAAGGGTGTTTTAAGAAAAACATTCCAATTTAATTTTCAGTTTCAATTGAAAAATCATTTAAACTCTAAATCATATTACTAGATCTGCATAACATTATATTAAACTTTATTTGTGCATTCAAAGTCATATAATTTTGTTAGAACAAATCATGTTCTTATCACAAAAAAGTAATATATTTTCATATAAAATTAGCTGTCAAACATTGAAATCATGTATTATAGTTAGCTATACAATACCCTTTTCTTATTTTCTTTCTTTGTTTTCTCCATTTTTCACTATCAATTTAAAAAGGTTAATTTTTTAATTTGGGCCAAATTTCAAAATAAATTACAAGTTTAGGCGAAAGTTGTAATGAATGGGGTTTTCGACCCTCGAAAATCGACATTAATACGTCCACTGTATAGAATGCCGAGCAGTCGAGTGTCAAAAATACCAGTTCATTAGGGGTGAGAAGAAAAAGGTAGAAGAAAAAAAGAAAACAACAACATAGAGTCTCACAATCGCAGCGGAACAAAATATAATATATAATAACAGATCTTTATACAAAGGAATCCGCAACTGTTTTATACTTACAATCATCATAATACAACAACCAATACATCAATCTGGACAGTTTTAACAATTTGTCATGATATACATAACTCACACAGTGGAAATACCAAGTATGTGTTATACGTCTTTGTCACCCGGCTCGTCTCTTGAGATCCATAGCATCCTATCCTGAATCTGTAATACTCAGTCTGACCCGAGCATTATAATAAAATAACAACCGAGTCAGTCTGGAAAACCAGCGTGAGAAAACACACTCAATTTGAATTATTACCTTTTATCAAAATCCTTTGAAAACAAAGGTATCTCGTAAGACCACGTCACACATAAACACGACAAGTTTTTACCTTACAATAACCAAAACATTTTTATCAAATCCGTCTGATATTTTAATAGTGTCTATACCAAGTAAATAGAAAATAGCTGAAATGCTTGCATCTCACGTTTCAGCATAGTTGGGCACAATCAAAACCGTATGGCGCTTATTGGCAAATTGATTCCATATAATGACTAGGCACTAGGGTACCACCTATCATGGTACACATCTAGAAGAATGTATCGAGGACCTTGCTGGGATACCCTACAACACAAGACCGGCCATATCCTTAACCTGGATAGAACCGAATATGTTATCACCCCGGGTGTTCCCACCATTATGGAGATCTCTTTCGCATGCAACCGTATCCATAATATAATATATCCGAAGGTATCTAGAAAGGTGATAACATACCCTAATTGGGTATGACCCACTTAGCCTTGCTGCATATACCCTGATTTTCAGCCATTCCGATTGATGAGACTAAAGGCTACGATTACCTTTCAAGAATAATTTCACTTAGAATGCTCATCGTCCTCCAATGACGATGTTCTGATAGCGTTCATCCATACAATTTGTTCTGGGTTTGGTCAAATCGAATCACCGTCTTCTCTGTCTTCGCGGTATCCATTGCGTAACGTTCAAACCGAATTGAAGTGGTTTTCGGATATTTAAATCTGATCCTGGTCTCTTCGAAACGATTAACGAAATTGGCCAATATTAATAGTCGGTTATTTAACTATCAATATAACATCCATAAGCAATCACTAGGCTATTATTTGTAATTTCCTCCAAAATACTCATTTCGAAATATCTTTATAAAATATATATTTAAATTACTTCCAGTACTTCAACATTTGAAAACAGTTTCAAATCCTTATATTTTCAACGGAATATTTCCAACCATTCCAAAATCATTTACAATTTTATTTGTAAATTCCTTAGCTCGTTTATAAAGAATTCTATAAGTTCTAGAATTCCTTAATTAATTCCCTTTAATATTTCCAAAGCCAATTATACTTGCTTATAATTTCAATTTTCCTTTGTACTTCTTTATGAATTCTATTTCATTTTTCGAAGTTCACTTTTATTTAACTACTTCAGAAATTTTCTTACTTTTTCCCTAATTCCATTTTGAGAATTCTCTTATAATTCCATCTATTGAAATAACCCTTTCCCAACTCTCGAGAAGATTTATAAATAAATTTAAACCATTACAAAACTCTCTCTCTATATATATATATGTAAATAAAAATAAGTATTTAAAAGAATAATAATAATTTATTTTTTTAAGTCATGTTCAAGTAATTATCAAAATATTGAAACACTTTTATAGCATCACTTTTCAAAGCTGATTTTGAAGTTTAGGATTTATTAAAATAAAAGTTAAATATTTGAAAATTTGACATACCGAATTATTTCAATCTTAACTAGTTTTAAAATTTCATAGCTCAATAAATAGTTTTTTTTCCTTTTTCAAAACAATTTAACTTTTTAAATTTTAAAAATATATTTTTAAAATCCCAATAACCAATTCAATATATAAATTTCTCTCGATTTCCATCACATCGCTTCCATTTCGATATCCTTAACCATTTCCACTTCAAAAATAGTATTCGCTATTTTTCTCTCACTCTAATTTCCATATTCTAGTATAAATTCTTCTTGTAAATCTATATTTCCAATTTCATCTGATATCAATTTCCTTTATTTATAAACATCGTTTATAAATTTTTATAACTCCTTTGAGTTTCACTAAAAATAATCTCATTTATAAAATTCCATTTTATAAATTCAATTCCCTATAAATTCCATTTATTTTTGCCAATCTATTTTTAATATCGATTTCAACTTCTTTCCATATTTATTTCCCGAACATCATTTTAAAATCCAGTCTTAAAAATCCCTTTATATAATTTATTTTAAAATCTCCATTTAAAATATTTTTCCCGCATTATTTAGTACGATCAAAAACCAATTATTGCCTATTCAAATCAATCTCTTTTAAATAAATCCACATTTTGATATATGCATTTTTATATTAAAAATCTCCTTTTAATTCCTTAAAAATTTAAAATAATATTTATGGTATTCAATATACTAAAGTTAATTTCCATGCTATTATAACATTTAAAAATTTATAACACACAATGATCCTGCAGATTATTCAATCACATCATATATTTTTATATATGAAAAACACTAAATATATTTGAGGAATCCAGTTGGATCCCTCCAACCTATTCCCCTGCATCCACAGATGTTAGATAATATAAAATACCAATCCCACTTCGAGGGGTATATCGTGATATATAGGGTCATCCGCTATTATGCGGGGAGCATAGGGTCTCATCCGCTAAAATGTGCAGGAATATCACTCCAATTACTAATATATATATATATACATATACATATACATACACTACTATATATATATATAATATCATTCAACAGATAATAATTATTAAATCCACTAGGCATCCAATAATTAATTTTAACTATTTTTAAAAATTAATCTGATAATCCAAATGAGTGAGAATTTTCTCACCTTGATTTTAGAGTTTGTTAATCATTCCAATCCTAAATCAATTCCAATTTAATTCCTGATTTTCGATTTTTCAGCTACGAATCCATATTTTTTAGACCTCGCATGAAAATTTTACGAATTATATAGATTAACAAATTTTATACTAACTAATTATACCTTTATTAATTTTAATTAAAATAATTTACTTTATACCTTCGAACGACGTGCTGCACAACCACCTTGCATCCATCTCCTCATCGACTACACAACCATCTGCCATCGCTATCAGTTCACGCTCCACCACCAAGCTTCGGCCTCCCTCGCTGCAGCAGTCTTGCACGCAACTCCACGTCTCAGCCAAACTCGAGACACGCAACACTCCAGCACCCAAACCTAAACTCGCCTTCGACCTAACCCACTGCCCTAGCTTCGACATCCGCCACGCCTTCACCTCCCAATTCTACAGCTTCGACCATCGCACGCACCAATCCCTTCACGCGAGCAACGATGCCTAAGTACAAGGTCCGGTCGACCAGAGTAAGACGCGACCCCTGCCTTTGACAGTTAAGCCCTTCCTTCTCCGACTATCTGCCCACTCAAACAACGCCACCAATCGAACGAACTCGAGGTTTTGGTTGTGCTTTTTTTTCTGCATCAAAGTCAATTTCAATCGAGTAACAGAAGAGGGAGAACGATTTTTAATTGGGCAAGCTTTGTGAGCACGATTTAGGCTTGCGTTATATTTTTCTTCTTTTCATCGATTTGAACTGAAGAGAAAGAAGAGGGATAACGTGATTTAAAGAAAGGAGATGGCGTGTTTTAATCGGTCATCTACACTGACTGAGGTGAAGGGAAAAAAGGATGATGGAAATATTGTCAATCATATATATATGTATATACATACATACACACACATATACATACATACATACATACATACATATATATACACACACACACACATAAATTTTCAAATCGTCTCAATTTCGTAGCTTAAAATCTCGAATCCCTATCGAGGCGTGCCGCTAGGCGTTCATAATGTTATACCCCTATCCCGAATGCAATGGAAAAGGTTTTGAGTCCTAATTCGATCGTATGGAGAAGATAGCTTTTTGGACCCAATTATTATATTGAATTTTCGATATGAAATTCAAAGCGTTTATATACCGTACGACCAAACGGTAAATCCAAATACTACAAAATTTGAAATCCGATAATAATTCACTATTACGGAACCAATTGAACTAGTTTCGTCGAATTTCGAGACTATGCCCCGGATCGCTATTTTAACGCGTTGATTAAATCGATGATTTCCAAAATTTACAAAATCAGTTGAAATATAAGTTTTAAAATCTTACTAACAAAATTAAAATTCCAAATCCAATATTTAAAACCATTTAAAAATTCCAAATTAATCGTTGAAAAATTTGGGTCGTTACATTCCTCCTCCCTCAAAAGAATTTCGTCCCTGAAATTGCTAAGGTGGGAAATGCTCCAAACCCACTACTTTTTTCCAAAATCCCATTTAGTTAACTTGCTCATTTCACATTCCTAATCCTTTAGTTTCAACCATGCAATTAGTTTCCATTTCTAGTTCAAACCCTTTATTCTTGTTACAATTCAAAAATCGGCTTTTTAGTTAACAAAAATTTTCCATAAATTTTTCAAAATTTTTTCTAACTCCCTAAATTTCCGAATTTTTTTGGCAGAGTCTTCCTTGTACGGAGAGCCTTTTGCAATATGACAAGAGAGATAAAAATGTATGCATCGACCCACACGGTCGGAAAAAAATATATATCAATATTTTATATTTTGCAGTATTTAATCCGAAAACGTACCTTATTTAGCGTTTTAAAGCATTATTAAGCAAACATTTAATTCAAAAGCAATTTCGCAACCCAAATCTAGGAAAATAGTCCCTGTGTACCTGTACTTACTCAATTTTAAACACATAAGTAACAAAACATGATATTCTAATAACGTTTCATTTATCCAACTAGTTAACACATGAATTTCATAAGCAATGCATGCTAAACATATATTTATAAGCAATTATGAGGTTCCAACACCAATTTAATTACTTCCAAGCAATCCATATACCATTTCATTCAATTTAGATGATTTACTCTTACTTTTCATGCATTCAATTTATTTTATACCAAACAAACTCATACCCATTCCAAATTGATATAAAAATCAATTTACTCACTCTCTATTACCTTACATAATTTCATTTACTTCTGTTTACGATAAATGCCAATTTTTCAATGCAAATTCGGCGATATTTATTTAATAAAATAACCACAACAGTTTATGGCTATTTTAATTTGATTCCAAATCAATTTATCTTTAATTCGATTCCATTTAAAATTCAATCCATTCATTTGCATTCCATTCATATCCACATTAGTTTCAAATCCATTTTATTAAGCTTGGAATCACTCCACGCTATTTATTTAATAACCATTTCACAATTTACTTGAGCTAAACTTCCATCCAAAATATTAACTTAAGTTAATTTGTTTATTTTCAATTTATTCAATCATATACTTAAGTTTGTTTTCCTTGCCATCAAATTCCAATTCAAATTTTTGATTTGATTTTTATTCAATCAAATTCCATTCCATTCTACTAATTAATTCAATTAGTCCCTTCATTTATGAAGTAAGTTTATATGAGGATGATGATTTTGCGCTTGCAAATATTATAACACTGGAGTGGAGAATTAAAGTAGAAAAAGGAGATTTTATTATAACAGGCTATATTACAGAGATTTGGCAGTCCGCCATTACAAATATTTTACAAACTTTTATTTTACTTAAAACTTCTGCCCCTTTCCATACAATACACACTCCTATATATAGTAATACATCCGGTTATTAGGTAATTATAAACCAGCAGCTTTCTTCTTCTTATTATCCTTATCTTCAAGCTGGCGTATGCAATCCATCTTTGTCATTTAGCTGTAATTAATGCCTTTTTTCATTGTCATGGTGTGACATCGCTTTACTTTCCCTTGAAATAAAGTGACTTTGTCTGCATCCTTACAGTAGAGTGTGTTGCTGGCAAACCTTTATAAATTATTACCTTATCATATACAGTAATATCTATAAGATATTTTGCCCTAAATTTTATCCTGTCCGTGGAGGATCTTCTGGAAGATGTACACGTGGAGGAAATCCTGGAGGAGGTGATAATGGTACTTCATCTATAATGAATGTCACAGTACTTGGCTGATGGAAATATGCATATACGATCCAAACTCCATTAACCTTCTTTTTTAAGCATCTAACATTGTGCCTCTTGATTTTAGCATATAACCTTCCATTTCTTATAGGCTTCTTCATGAACTTTGATCTGTAGGCATGCTCATAAGCTCATCGTCACTGTCCGAATCCAATATAGCTTTAAGTTGTATTTTTAAGTTTCTTTTTGAAGAACTTGCCATTAGTTCTTTTAATAAGTCAGATAATTCCTTTTTAGGTGAGTCTGGTATTTTTTGTGGTTCATGGCTGATTAAACCCTTTTCTGAATAAATTGAATCTTTAAAAAACTCGAATTTATTCCACCATTTCATTAAAATTCTTCTTCCTAATAAGGAATACTTTCAAATTTTATTTCAAGCTTTTGTAGTGTTCTTGGGACAATAATAACGTCCCATTTCATAATCCAGGGTACTTGATAAAGTGCTGCAAAAATTAGATTATGATACTTCATAGAAGTATTTATTCGAACAAATTCATCATAAATATTTCTTACCTTTTGTGGCAATATTATTGAATATAATCCAAAGTTTGAAAACCAGACTATAAACCAATTTGGAAAATTGGTGGTGTTTTGGGTTTTAAGTTGAATAAACCAACTGTGTTTTCTCTGCCTATTTTCATAAGAGAAAGCAAGATTCCAAGCTTTAACATAGTCAAAGTAGTCGAAATTTAATTTATTCCTATAAGGATTTTTTGAATTTATAATTAATTCTTTAGGTTTATACAAATCACCTTCCCATTGCTCTGGGGTAATTATTTGAACAATAGAGGCTTTTGAGAAAGCCCATTCGCCACCAGTTCTCATGGCTGATTCGAATTGTACAGAACCTGTGTAGGTTAGAATTTCTTGGTAGAAATTGAAGTCCTTTGGATAAAGGTACGGGTCAGTAAATTTTTTAAATAAAAGGTCATAACCTCTTCAGCGGATAAATGAATGTTTTTTTTCTCTGCAGGAGATACACATATGGTTGATATTGGAATATAAGGGTATAGGTATTCTCTCGTAGATACGGATTTTACTACTAACTCATAAGCAACAACTCTGAGTTGTTCATCAACTGGAGTAGTTTTTAAGACTTCTTCTCTTAGAATTTTCTCATCCTTTTGAAATGCTGACTTATAAGTCGTTATAGGTCGAGATAGTGCAGTTTTACTGCTTTCTTCTTTTTCTTTGCCTTTATTCATCTTTTCCTTGTAAAAATTCTCGAGTTAAGAAATCTGGTAAAGCATTATCAGATCCTTTAATAAACTCAATATCAAAGTCAAATACTGATAATATTGCTTGCCATCTAGCAAATATTTGTTTTGATGCAATGTTTTTAACATCCTTTTGTAAAATCTCTTTGGCAAACTTACAGTCTACCCTTAACAAAAACTTTTGATTTAATAAATCACTTTAAAATTTTTGTACACATAATACGATTGCTAATATTTCTTTTTTGACAGTAGAGTAATTAACTCTAGGTCCCTGCCAAATTCCCAAAGTAAATCTGACCAAGGATTCTTTATTATTAATTCTTTGTTTAAGAATGCCACCATAACCTTTATCTGATGCATTAGTTTCTACTATTTTAAGTGCATCAGGATTAGGAATTGCAAGCCAAGGAATTTCCATTATTTTAGCTTTTATTTTTATTACTGCTTTGGTATGCTCTTCTGTCCAAGCAGGTGGATTTTTTCTTAATCTTTCAAATAATGGTTTAGCATTATAAGCCAGATCTTTATAAAATTCAGAGACATAGTTTAAGCTTCCTAAAAATCTTTGTAATTGATTTTTATCCTTAATTTCATTTGGAAATTTTTCTGCAAATATAATTGCTCTATCAATAAGAAATATTGTTCCATCTTTTATAATGTGTCCAAGAAATCTAATTTCTGTTTGAAAAAGTTTTATCTTCTTAGCTGATACAGCTAATCCAGCCCTTTTAGTAATATTTATAAAAATATTTAGATGTTTAAAATGTTGGTCAATCGATTATGTAAATATAAGAACATCATCAATATATACTATGGTAAATGCTATATAAGCACTATAAATATCATTCGTAATTTTTTGAAATTCTGATGGGCATTTTTTAAACCGAATGGCATTACATTCCATTCATAGTGGAACAGTAAATGCAGTTTTGTATCTATCTTCTTCCTTAATCTGAATTTGCCAGAATCCAGATTTCATATCAAATTTAGACATTATCTTGGCTGAATAAAGTATTGCTAATAAATCCTTTTTATTAGGAATTGGGTATCTAATCCATCTTTATGCTTTGTTTAAAGGTTTATAATTTATAACCAGTCTTGGAACTCCTCGTTCCAACTCTGCCGCATTTTCAACAAAAAATGCTGAACAACTCCATGGTCTTTTAGATGGTTTAATAAGACCCTTTTGTAATAATTCTTCAATTTCTTTTCTACAAATTTCTAAATGTCGTTGAGACATGGCTATAGGTCTAGCTTTAGTTGGAATTTGACTTTCTTTAAAGTCAGGTTCGTAAGGTAAACCTATTTCATGTTTTTTCCTTTGCCAAAAGGCATTAGGAGAATCTGCACAAATAGTTTTCTCAATATAACTTTGCAGATTTTTAATCTTTTGTTGTAAACTTAGTTGTAATAATTTTTCTTTTATTCTTTTGTAATTTATTTCTTAAGATAAAGAATTTAGAAAATTTTCTTTTCTCTTAATACTTTTTTGAATAATATCAATTTTATGATGTTGTGGTTGAGACACAAATTTGAATGTTAATTCTTGGTTGTTAATAGTACTAGTAATTCCTTCTTTTGATATTTTTGTTATAGGATATAACAAATGTAAGAAGGGATTTCCTAGTATAACATTATGAGATAAATTTTTAACCATTATAAATGGCATTTCTAAACAAAATCCTTTATTACAAAAGGCTGTGTTTTGTAGCTTATAATTAACTAATAGTTTCCTGCCATCTGCAGCATTTAGTATTTCGGTAGTTTTAGAAAAATATTTTGAAGGTACTAACCCTTCATTGATGCAGTTTAAATCTGCACCTGAATCTATCATCGCTATTGTAGTAAAATAATATTTTTTGTGAACTACAATAGTGAATTTTATGTGTCATTTATGGGTGATTACCTTGTTGGCTGCATTTATAAATGTTAAAGAGTTTAATTCTTCTTCTCCTAAAATATTGTCATTATTTTGGTCATTATCTTTAGGTCTTATCTCTATTAAAGACATTCTTTCTTTTAATTCTTTTATTTCCTATTTAAGTATTTTTAACTTCGTGTTGTAGTTCTACCACCGTAGTTTCAGTTTTTACTGGGTTAATATTATTTGAAGTTTTAACTCTATTTAATATATCTTTTAACTATAAGTCTCTAGTTCCTTTAGCTTTAGTTTCTTTTCAATTTTGTGTGATTTTAAATATTTTTTCAACATATTTTTCTTTTCTTCTGGATCTGAAATTTTATCTATGATATCCAGAATAAAATTTTCTTCTTTTGTTAACATTATTAGTCCATTTGCTTTACATAAAGCTTTGTAATAGTCACAATTACCATCACAACTGCCAGATTCTGAATAGTTATCAGATTTGTTTTCAGTTTATGAATCAATTTCTATAATAATAGATAATTTTAAATTTTCTCTTTCTGAGTCAGAGCTTAATATAAATAGTTTTGTGAACGAATTTTTTAATTCTTCATCTATATCTAGATTATTTATTTTATTTTTTTAGTTTATATTTATTTGCATAATGACCTGGTGTTTTACATTTCCAACATATTGGAATTTTTCTTTGAGCATGTTTATTTTGCTCTCTTCTTTTATAAGGTTTTTGTGATTTCTTTTTAGGAATTTTACTACTTACTACATAATTATCTTTCCGGAAATTTTTTTTTATATAAAATTTTCTCTTGGATGATTTTTTAAATCTTTTATTTTTGCTTGTTGGTTTTATTGGTAATAAACCAAGTTGATCACAAAAATCTCCTAAATTATTTTCACATAGATTTTTTCCTTTTGGATTCGTTTATGTAATTTTATTTCATTGCATAAATGAATTCCTTCTGCCACAACCTCTGCTGCTAATTCAACATAAGTATATTGATTGTAAGGAATAGTTCCATTATTCTTTTGTTTCAAACGATTTTTAACTCTTTCTGCAAAGAAATGTGGTAGTCCTGATAAGAACTTTTCCTTCCAGAATTCATGATTACTATCGCTCCTGGTGAATAACTTCAAGAAATATACATCTTTATACGATCTAAATTGAGATAAATTCTGACATTTTAAATTCATTAACTACTCTTGTGTCCTATTTGTTTGAAGAGCAGTGGCTCCAATGAAATGTTTAGCTATTGTATATATTATCGTATTTACGCAATTTGTTTTAGCTATTCCATCTTCTAATTTTGTTGCAGTAAATATGTGCGCTTTTGCTTCATTAGAAAGATGAAAATCCCACCAACCTTTTAGTTGTCCTGTAAATCCTTGTACAATAGCTCTTGCTATTATATCATTCGAATTATTTTTAATTAAACATGTAGTAGAATACATTGTCATATAATTCAAACAAGTTTGTATTTGATATTCGGAATAACCATCAATATTCCATTATACAATAAAGGTACCATCAAAAGATTCAGCTCCATAATTGTTTTGTTCCTCGAATAAGAGGTCGACTGGTGTAGGTCTCGTATAATAAGGTTTACTATACGAGGTATTTCCGTAATTAATTTTATTAATTTCAAAATTATTTTCTGGTTTATTTTGTTCTATGTTTGAGAACATATTTTGTAAATCATTTATTTCTTCGTCTGAATTATTATCAGATTCTGGTTTCGAAGTTTCTCTAGATTCCTTATTCTCAATTATGGGTGCAACTTACTTTTCACTAACATTTAAGGCATCTAACCTTTTCATTATTTCTTATAACATTTCAGAGTTTTCTCCAGGTTTATCCATATTCATTTCTAAGTTTTGTGCTGACCAGGGTTTGAATAAAACTTCATTTGTATCACAGAATTTTGTTTGATCTTTATTAGATCCTTGTTCAATTCTTGTAAGTTGATTACCTATTGATTGTAATGTTAAATTTGTAAAATTATTTTGCTCTATAATAGCTTCAAATGACCTATCTTTTCTATAAGGAGTAGCAATAATTTCTTCTTTATCAATTTTAACCGATAAGTTTGCTTCTGGAGGATGTATACTCCTAATAGTCTTCCTGCTTTAGTTGTATACTCTTTATAAGCAGAGTTTATATTGAAAACTGTTAACAAGTCATCAAAATCTGGAAAGTATCCTTTTGGTTTTCTATTTTGTAAAAATTTTCTATCATTATAAAGATATCATAATTTTCTGGTAGATCATTTCCCATTTTCTTTAAAAATAATTTATATCTTTTTATCCACTTTTCTTGTTCTTTAGGATCTTTCATAAAGAACCATTTTCTTTTATATTTCTTTTCTTCTGAATAAAACTTTATTTTTTCAGATTTTGAAAAAGGAAATTTAAACTCTTCATCAAGAGTTATGGTATTTATACCAAACACAGATTTATCCTCATCATATCCCATATCTGAAGGTGTCGGTGATCTGGGATTTGATGGAGGAATTTCAACCCTATATTCAGGTTGGGTAACTCCGTCCATTGTGTTTCTTACAATTACATTTTCCTTTTCTATTTTTAAAGGAGTGGTTTCAATATTGCTGAACCTTGGTTCCTCTAATTTAGAGTTAGAACATACGTTTAGGTGTGTGACTCTTTCTTTTAAAAATCTGATCTCAACGTCACCATCAGGATATTCAATAATTTCTTTTAATTTTTTATTTTCTATTTTAGTGGGTTCATTTGCTTCTTCAAGAAGCCATTTTTCTGGTTAATTTACCTCATTCCAACTAATTGATTTTGGAATTACAACGTTACTTTTACTAATGTCTGTTATAAACAGTGTAGTCGTACCTTGATTTTTAATTGGCATATTTTTTGTATCAGTAATAATAGTATTCATTACTTTATAATATATTCTATAAATAAGAATTACATTTTGTGTTCCTGGTTTCATATTAAGCCCTTTAGTCTTTATGTCTAGACAGATAGACTGGAGTAAATTTGGGTTGGTTAAAGACATAGTAAAATTTGAAAAACATGAAAAATAAATTGGTCCATCACATAATGTTGATTCAACTATTCCTAATAAGGAATCATGGAATTTATTATGTCTTTTGTCTCTGACTGCAATTATAGCAGACGTAGTTAGTCCTAGTCTTGTTGCTGGTTTTAAAGCAACTTGAATTAATCCAACATGAATAAATTTATATTTTTCTTTATGTAAATTTAAAAGCTTTTTTGAAAATAGACTAAATGAACCATATCCTTCAAATAAAGGAATTGCCTGTTAAACTGTCTTAATTACATAATCAGTTTTTGTAATAAATATTCCAGTTTTCTTGTAAATCTTTGAAGGCGAATAAGCCGGAATATTCCAGTTGTTTAAATTAGATTCTAAATCTTCATTTATACCGATCTCTTTATTTTTACTGAGAATTTCCCTATCTAGATTATCTAGACCGTTATTATTATTATTATTATTCCTAAATGATAATGCTCTAGATAGCCTTTCCATATTATTTACCTTATCACTGTCAACGATTTATGCAAAACTTCCCTAAACGCCTATCCACGGCAACAAACGGGAAAACCACTGCTACGCGACTTAAGGACAAAGTCCCGGGTTTCAAAGGCAAATAATAAGTTGGATTAGCTAGATTTTATCAGATAGAATTAAAATAATAACAGTTCAATAAACTAGTACTGGAGAATTTATACAGTAATTGTTTATAAACGGAGGTGAATAGTACCAATGAATAGTAACAACGAATGAATAGTACGAAGTAGTACCTTCTTTCTAGGGCGTTTAAGCCATTCCTTAGAATTTCAACAAACCATTCCATGGAATTTTAATCTCAAATTCGGTTTTATCCAAAATAAATTCTCTTGGAATTTCTAAAACAACATTTGTTTTCCAACAAAAATTTCCAAATCAATTATTTCGGTAGCAATCTGTCACTTAGAAACTTGAAAATGAACACTGATGATGCGGCCGCCATCACCAGATTTATTTTCCAGCGACTGTAGTGAGTTCAGTGCTTCATCAATTCCAAAATCTATTTAAAACAATTTCCATTCAAAGATATCCAAAAAAATAATATCACCCTTTCTCTTTCCCACCACTTCGGAAAACATTTTCAAAAATCTCCAGAATTTTCAAAATTCCTAAATTTTTAGTTCAAACCCATTTTAAACATTTCTCAAAGCTTCCGGAATTTTAAATTTCCAAATTCTTGTTTGAATCCATTTTAATTATAATCCATTTGAAAAATTTATACTTATACAAATTTTCATTTGGTTATATAAACCATTTCCAATTTTAAAATCTTGTTAGATTATAATATTATCAACCAAACACTCCAATACACTATTATAATTTTCAGAAAATTATTTCCTTTTTTATCAAAATATGGTTTAGATAAAATTATTTCATTTACCCGCTTATTGTGTTGGTTTGCCTAGTTTAAGAGTTTAGAAATCCCTATCGACACAGTTGTCCAGACTGTATGGACCAGAATTTATAAACACTCAATCGATAAGTCAACACAATATAAAACAATTTATATTCACTAACAAATACGCGCTTATATCTATTTATACACTCAGACCCATTCTAGGGTACTACTGACCCTATCCCTAAGGAGTAATCCCCACCAGAGCCAAGGTTCTCGCTTAACCTTCAGCTTTGATACCATCTGTAACGAACGGGGTTTTCGACCCTCGAAAATCGACATTAATATGTCCAATGTATAGAATGCCGAGCAGTCGAGTGCCGGAAATACCGGTTCATTAGGGGTGAAGAAGAAAAAGGTAGAAGAAAAATAGAAAACAAAAACACAGAATCTCACAATCGCAGCGGAACAAAATATAATATATAATAACAGATCTTTATACAAAGGAATCTATAACTGTTTTATACTTACAATCATCAGAGTACAACAACCAATACATCAATCTGGACAGTTATAATAACCTGTCCTGATATACATAACTCACACAGCGGAAATACCAAGTAAGTGTTATACGTCTCTGTCATCCAGCTCGTATCCTGAGCTCCATAGCATCCTATCTTGAATCTGTAATACTCGGTCTGATCTAAGCATTATAATAAAATAACACCCGAGTCAGTCTGGAAAACCAGCGTGAGAAAACACACTCAATTTGAATTATTAACTTTTATCAAAATCCATTGAAAACAAAGGTATCTCGTAAGACCACGTCACACATAAACACGACGGGTTTTTACCTTACAATAACCAAAACATTTTTATCAAATCCATCTGATATTATAATAGTGTCTAAACCAAGTAAATAGAAAATAGCTGAAATGTTTGCATCTCACGTTTCAGTATAGTTGGGCACAATCAAAACCGTACGACGCTTATTGGAGAATGGATTCCATACAATGACTAGGCACTATGATACCACCTATCATGGTACACATCTAGAAAAATTTACCGAGGACCTCGTCGGGATCCCCTACAGCACAAGACCGACCCTATCCCTAACCTAGATAGAACCGAATATGTTATCACCCCGGGTGTTCCCACCCTTATCGAGAGCTCTTTCGCATGCAACCGTATCTATAATATAATATATCCGAAGGTATCTAGAAAGGTGATAACATACTCTAATTGGGTATGACCCACTTAGCCTTGCTGCATATTCCCTGATTTTCAGCCATTTTGGTTGATGAGCCTAGAGGCTCCGATTACCTTTCAAGAATAATTTCACTTAGAATGCTCACCGTCCTCCAATGATGATGTTTTGATAGCATTCATCCATACAAGTTGTCCTGGGTCTGGACAAACCGAATCACCGTATTCTCTTTCTTCACGCAATCCATTCGTAACGTTCAAACTGGATCGAAGTGGTTTTCAGATATTTAAATCGGATCCCGGTCTCTTCGAATCGATTAACAAAATTGGCCAATATTGATAGTCGGTTATTTAACAATCAATATAACATCCATAAGCAATCACTAGGATTTTATTTGTAATTTCCTCCAAAATACTCATTTCGAAATATCTTTATAAGATATATATTTAAATTACTTCAAGTACTTCAACGTTTGAAAACAGTTTCAAATCCTTATATTTTCAACGGAATATTTCCAACCATTCCAAAATTATTTACAATTTTATTTGTAAATTCCTTAACTCTTTTATAACGAACTCTATAAGTTCTGAAATTCCTTAATTAATTCCCTTTAATATTTCCAAAGCCAATTATATTTGCTTATAATTTCAATTTCCCTTTGTACTTCTTTATGAATTCTATTTCATTTTTCGAAGTTCACTTTTATTTAACTACTTCGGAAATTTTCTTACTTTTTCCCCAATTCCATTTTGAGAATTCTCTTATAATTCCATCTACTGAAATAACCCTTTTCCAACTCTCGAGAAGATTTATAAATAAATTTAAACCATTACAAAACTCTATATATATATATGTATGTAAATAAAAATATGTATTCAAAAGAATAATAATAATTTTTTTTAAGTCATGTT
Organism: Allium fistulosum; assembly: GCA_030737815.1. NCBI lineage: Eukaryota > Viridiplantae > Streptophyta > Magnoliopsida > Asparagales > Amaryllidaceae > Allium > Allium fistulosum. The sequence continues at coordinate 711,062,289 of CM060904.1, read as the reverse complement.
CAAGTAATTATCAAAAATATTGAAACACTTTTATGACATCACTTTTCAAAGCTTATTTTAAAGTTTAGGATTTATTAAAATAAAAGTTAAATATTTGAAAAATCCACTTACCGAATTATTTTAATCTTAACTAGTTTTAAAATTTCATAGCTCGATAAATAATTTTTTTTCCTTTTTCAAAACAAACTTAACTTCTTAAATTTTAAAAATATATTTTTAAAATCGCAATAGCCAATTCAATTTATAAATTTCTCTTGGTTTCCATCACATCGCTTCCATTTCGATCTCCTTATGCATTTCCACTTCAAAAATAGTATCCGCCATTTTTCTCTCACTCTAATTTCCATATTCTAATATAAATTCTTACTGCAAATCTATATTTCCAATTTCATCTGATATCAATTTCCTTTATTTATAAACGTCGTTTATAAATTTTTATAACTCCTGAGTTTCACTAAAAATAATCTCATTTATAAAATTCCATTTTATAAATTCAATTCCTTATAAATTCCATTTATTTTTGCCAATCTATTTTTAATATCGATTTCAACTTCTTTCTTCTTTCCCGAATATCATTTTAAAATCCAGTCTTAAAGATCCCTTTATATAATTTATTTTAAAATCTCCATTTAAAATATTTTTCCCGCATTATTTAGTACGAACAAAAACCAATTATTGCTTATTCAAATCAATCTCTTTTAAATGAATCCAAATTTTGATATACGCGTTTTTATATTAAAACCTCCTTTTAACTCCTTAAAAATTTAAAATAATATTTATGGTATTTAGTATACCAAAGTTAATTCCCATGCTATTATAACATTTAAAAATTTACAACACATAATAATCCAGTAGATTATTCAATCACATCATATATTTTTATATATGAAAAACACTAAATATATTTGAGGAATCCAGTTGGATCTCTCCAACCTGTTTCCCTGCATCCACAGATGTTAGACAATATAAAATACCAATCTCACTTTGAGGGGGATATCGCGGTATATAGGGTCATTCGCTATTATGCGGGGAGCATAAGGTCTCATCCGCTAAAATGTGTGAGAATATCACTCCAATTACTAATATATATATATATATACACACACACACACTACTCTATATATATATAATATCATTCAACAGATAATAATAATTAAATCCACCAGGCATCCAATAATTAAATTTAACTATTTGTAAAAATTAATTCGATATTCCAAATGAGTGAGAATTTTCTCACCCTAATTTTAGAGTTTGTTAATCTTTCCAATCCCAAATCAATTCCAATTTAATTCCTGATTTTCGATTTTTCAGCTACGAATCCATATTCCGTGATTTCGGACCTCGCATGAAAAATTTACGAATTATATATATTAACAAATTTTATACTTACTAATTATACCTTTATTAATTTTAATTAAAATAAACCTTCGAACGACGTGCTGCACAACCACCTCGTGTCCATCTCCTCATCGACTACGCAACCATCCGCCATCGCCACCAGTTCACGCTCCACCACCAAGATTTGGCCTCCCTCGCTGCAGCAGCCTCGCAAGCAACTCTACATCTCAGCCAAACTCGAGACACACAACACTCAAGCACCCAAACCCAAACTCGCCTTCGACCCAACCCACTGCCCTAGCTTCGACAGCCGACGCGCCTTCACCTCCCAATTCTACGGCTTCGACCATCGCACGCACCAATCTCTTCATGCGAGCGACGACGCCTAAGTACAAGTTCCGGTCGACCAGAGCAAGACGCGACCCCTGCCTTTGATCGCCAAGACCCTCCTTCTCCGACCATATACCCACTCAAACAACAATAGAGCAAACTCGAGATTTCGATTACGCTTCTTCTTCTTGTTTTTTTGTTTCTGCATCGAAGTCGATTTCGATCGAGTAATAGAAGAGGGAGAACGAGTTTTAACTAGGCAAGCTTCGTCAGCACGATTTAGGCTTGCGTTATAATTTTTTTCTTTTCATCGATTTGAACTGAAGAGAAAGAAGAGGGATAACGTGATTTAAAGAACGGAGATGGCGTGTTTTAATCGGTCATTTATAGTGACTGAGGTGATGGGAAAAAAGGGTGATGGAAATATTATCAATCAAAAATATATATAAATTTTCAAATCGTCTCGATTTCGTAACTTAAAATATCGAATCCCTATTGAGGCCTGCCGCTGGCATTCATAATGTTATACCCCTATTCTGAACGCAATGAAAAAGGTTTCGAGTCCTAATTCGATCTTATGAAGAAGATAGTTTTTTGGACCTCATTATTATATAGAATTTTCGATATTAAATTCAACGCGTTTATATACCGTACGACCAAATGGTAAATCCAAACACTACGAAATTTGGAATTCGATAATAATTCACTATTATGGACTAATAGAACTAGTTTCATCGAATTCCGAGACTGTGTCCCAGATCGCTATTTTAACACGTCGATTAAATCGACGATTTCCAAAATTGAAAAAATCAGTTGAAATATAAGTTTTAAAATCTTATTAACAAAATTAAAATTCCAAATCCAATATTAAAACCATTTAAATATTCCAAATTAATCGTTGAAAAATCTGGGTCGTTACAAATGTCTAAACTATTTACAAAAGTAGGCCAATTCTGACCACATTGGATGCCACATGTACTGGCGGCATTTCAAATGTCGCCAGTACACGTATAATGTGTAATTAACATTGGCACATTTGGGATGCCGTCAGTTTGCGGCATCCCAGATGCCGCCAGTATTTACGGCTTTATTAGGCAGCCAACTTTTTAGTTTAGCTTCTTCCAAAATTTTGTTAGATCTACAAAAACATAAAATCCAAAACTACTAAAATATTTGCAAAGTGTAGTTTAATCTTGATTAGATTTAGCTATAGCCGAGGAGCAACATCTAATTCTTCCTCTTGAACAAGGAATTAGCTATAGCCGGTATGTTATTTTGGAAACCCTAGTTCAATTAATTTTTTTCTTCTCATTTGCTGTTTGGTAACAAATGATAGTAGGTAACGAGTTGATTAAATGAATTGTAGAATGGCTCCCAAGTGCGTACCGATGATCTGTTATTTTAATGGTGAATTGGTTGTTGATGAACTTAATTGTGGAAAATATGTCAGTGGGCCGTGTAATCCAGCTAAAGTGTTGAAAGATTGTAATTTGGTGCAGCTAAAAGAATCAATTTATAAAGCGACCAAGATAAAACCTGAAGAATTTGACATAGAATTAGTGTGTAACTGGCCGATGGATTCATGATCGAATGCCATTAAAATAGCCACCAACGACGACGTGGAGCTAATGTTTTCAACGACATTGGAATCAATTGAGCTGTTTGTTGGGAAAATTAGGCAGTTGGAAGTAGAAGAACCCGTACGAGAACAAGAAGTTAACAGTGTAATTGAGGATCACCAAAAAACAGTTGAGGTGGTAAGTACCAGTCGTGAAAACGTGTCTCCGAGTTTCAGTAATCCGACTATGACAGCGATGTATGGTCAACAACAAGCCCTATATGGATATCCGCCGTGTATGAGTTATCAACAAAGCGTTCAGTATACCTACCCCTATCCAAGTCAAGGCAGCTTTACGCATTTTCTTAGAAGGTGAAACATTTATTTATGAATTTTATGTCGTATTAGTTTGATAGTTGTACGATACCTAAACGTTTTATCGCTGTATATGCAGTTATCTTCCTTGTCGACCAACACCGCCAAGTACTGTCGGACCATCAAACTGTCATATGTCTCTGTATATGTATACAACTCCATCCGAGTTATATGATCTAAGTCAGAGGCATTTCTCATGAAGAAGCATAATTTGTTAGCTAGTAATTCTGGTAATGGTTTTAAATTAATACGTATGTTTGAACTGTAGATTTCCCGCGCATGATATTGCTACGTAATCTAATGTCGGAGAATGTAAACCTAACTGCAAATGACGAAGGTATTGACATTGAGATGGACGGGGATGAAGGTGAAGATGTCATGATGAACCCTTTGTAAATAGTATGTATTTAGTGAATATGGCGGAGAATGGCATGTCATGGATAGGTATTATGCAAGTGAACAATGATCCTTTGAACTATGATTTTCCGGCCGAAGACAATATTCCCGAAGACAGTGATGCGGTGGAAATGGATGTACCTTGGATGATGATTTGTGCAACGCACAAATCATGGCAAGGTCAATCGTTGCAAATCTTGAGTTCAACAATGAGTTGTTTTCAACCGTAAGTGTTCAAGAATGAATTCAAAGTTGGTATGAGTTTTCATGACGAAAGCCAAGTTGCTACAACAGTTGAGCGAATGGTCGATTCTGCATGCCATTTCTTTTAAAGCAATAAAATCAAATAAAACCAAATACACTGCCATCTGTAATATAGATGGAAACTGTCCATGGAGAATTCATGCTATTGTGTCTGAAAAATCGGAGTAGAATTGGTGGATTATAAGGAAATATCCTAGCGAACACAATTGTGTTAACCCAATGGTGAACTCCACTCACAAGCAAGCGACTTCCAATTTTGTAGTGTCAAAGATCTTACCTTTTGTGAAAGCCAATCAGAACATAACAGCCGGGACGGTGCAAGTTTTGATGGCAGAACAGTCGTTCATGAAATTAGTTATATGAAGGCTTGGAGAGCTTTGAGTAAGGCGGTGGAAAGAATTTATGGTGATTGTGCTGAGTCATATAGCACTCTAAGACAATATTTTGCTAAAATAGCTAGAACGAACCTGTGAAGCATTAGACACGTTACCACTGATGATTATGGAGTCTTCGATCGAGCTTTTTAGGCCTTTGGGCCTTGTATTGAAGGATTTGTTCATTGTCGTCCATTATTATGTATTAACGGGACACATTTGTACGGGAAATACAAAGGGACATTACTTGCGGCCAGTGATGTTGATGCAAATAATCACCAGTACCCTTTAGCGTACGCAATTGTAGAGTCAAAATCCGGGGATAGTTAGGGGTGGTTTTTTGCCTGCATGCGGTGGTTCATTCACAGTGTTATCAATCGAAGAATTACCTTCATTTAAGATCGAATGAAAGGAATACCATCAGCCATGGAATCGAAATGGTGTTTGCCACATAAACACTGATTTTGTGCTAGACATCTTAAAGCTAATTTTCAAGCTGCAAGATTTAGCGAAAAATGATTAACCGGATTTTTTATGCTGCTGCTTGTGCAGCGGAGGAAGCCGAGTACAACAAAATACGTGAAGAAATCAAAACTATAAGCATCAGGCTCACAATTGGATAGAAAGGAGTTTGGGAGCGAAAGAGGAGAATTGGGCATTGTGTAAAGATGATGGCGGTAGATTTCATGTCATGACCACTAACTGTGCAGAAAGTTTCAACGGTGTACTTAAAGGACACTACGCCATAAATGACCTTCTGCAACATTTTTGCAAGGTGTTGCCAGCTAAAATGTTGCGATAGATATAAAATTTTGGTCCTACTGCAATGTTGTATTTATGGTGTTACCTTAGCCATAAAAATGTGTTGCTCTAGCTAAAAAAGTGTAACACGATGCAACATTTTTACACAGTGTTGCTATAGATGTATTCAGATTAAAAAATTAATAAAATTAGCAATCCGCGTGAATACGATCCAACGGTTTACATTTAATCCGATTGTTAAACTGGATCACCGCTACAATTTGCCCCAAATTTTCGTTTTCCCGCTTTACTTTTCATACCATTTTCGTTCTCCCCCCATTTCCAAATCCCTAATTTCGTTTTCCATTACATTTCTATTCAATCTCTAATGGCACCGAAGCCTTTCCCGGCCTGATTCTCGTCTTCCCTTCCCTCACCTTCCCCAATCACTATTCCATCACCACCGGCCTCTACCCCCCTCACCACGGCATCATCAACAATAAGTTCACTGATCCCGATACGTCCAAAACCTTCGACAAAAGCGACCACGACCCCAAAGGATGGCTCGGCGAACCCATCTGGGAGACCGTCGCGAACCACTGACTTCCTGCGGCCGTCTACTTTTGGGCAGGTGGCGAAGTCGAAAAATGGCAACTGGACTTGTCCAGATCTGTTTTGCCCTGCGTACAATAAGTCTGTAGCATTTGAGGATAGGGTCTATGCTGTGTTAGGGTATTTGGATGCGGTGAGAAGATAGGCAGTGGCGATGTGTCTGGATGCGGTCGGTGAAGTGATGTAGCGGGCTATGGTTGTTCCAGTTAATGGTATGATGCAGAGTCGATGCTATCATTGGGTGAATGAAGTAGATCTGAAGCTTGAAATCACCGTTGTATGATGGGTATGAATTGTAATTGAATTGAATTGAATTTATATGAATTGTAATGCTTGAGTAAACGAGTTTGGTTTTTCTTTTGTAGGCTAATGATTGTCTCAATATGATGAAAGGCGAAGCAGTCTGCTTAGAGTGGATGGTCCAAATCTGTAGATATATAGCTTGCAGTGAGAAGCAATGTTGTTTGCTATCAGCCAAGGGTGGTGCTTGGTTTTGTTGCGAATTTGCAGTGTGAAAGTTTGAAGATGTTTGGGTTGTCGGAATGGGTAATCAGCGATTGTGATTAGGTGATTAGACGATTTGGCAACTGAAATAGTTTGTTGGTGAGGCAATTAGAGGATGGAGGCTGGTGGTTTAGAAGTATGTGTGGTGCATCATTTTACGTCGTTTCATATAAGGTCGATCCCCGCCGGGACTGCGGTGCCCCGGACCCCCGCCGGCGCTGCGCCCGGACCCGCTTCTCGGCTCGCCTTCGGCTCGGCACTCGGCTCGCCTTCGGCTCGTCATATATTTGTTAGTGTCAGTGTCTGTATAAATTGAAACTACATATGTAATGAGTGAACTGAGTGATGTAGTGAGAAATATCTGTATATGTGAATATCAGTGTTATATATCATTGAATTGTAAAATAGTGGAGTCAGGAATTTGTACTATTTCAAATGTTGAAATAAAATATTTATTTAAATAAATTACTGTTTGAATATCAAATTCTATGCAAATAGCATTTTATTAAATAAATATTTATTTCTATTAAAAAATCAAATATGCTCTATATTGTGGGCCCCACAAATTCAGAAAATCAATATCTATAGCAACATTTTTGAATGTTGCTACAGGCACCTATGGGTGTTGCCATAGACCCAAATAGGGTTCTATTGCAACAATATTACTTATGTTGCCTTAGATAGTCAAAATGTTGCCTTTGAGGTCTAAGGCAACGGCAAAAATTGCATCACCCTAAAAGTGTTGCCATAGACCTATGGCAACATTTTTCGGGCCTGAGCCAACATTTTTTTTGTGTTGCAGTAGGCCATTTATGGCGTAGTGGGAGCTCGGTCTTTACTTGTCAAAGCTTTGGTTGCACGCACCTTTTTTAGGTCGGTTGATTACTTTTATCAACAAAGAGAAGCGGCAGCAAAACTAACTTCCCGTCTTACTCCGAAGTGGGAAGCCAAGATTGCTGAAAGAGCTAACAAAGCAAGGCGTACAAGAATAATTTGATTTAGTCAATCTAAGTGGCAAGTTGTGCACTATTTTGGTGGCAAATTCAAAGTACTAATCATCGGTAACAGTTGCTCTTGTATGTAAAACATCCCTCTTTTAGAGAACCTACTGTGCATGCATGTTATGGCGCTTGCTCAACGGTTTACAATGGAGCTAATAGAGCCCATCATGACTTCGCTTCAGCATTGTATTCTACAGAGACATACTTGGTCACTTACACCTCCGAGTTTCACCCGGTCCGAGATAAACGCTATTGGAGTTCAAGTGACAATCAATTGGTCCTACCTCCAGTAGCTAAAAGACAACTAAGACATCCATGTTCAACTAGAATTAAAGGTACAATGGATGAGATGCAGACCCCTAAAAGAAATAGGTGCCGCAAATGTGGTGTTCTTGGTCATAAAAAAAATCGTTGCAATATGGCAAATTAGTGTTTTCATTTTAGTTTGTTTGTAATTTTTTTTCAAATACATTCTAGTTTGTTCGAGAACAATTGTTTGTGTAATCTAATTTTGTACTCAAAGTTTATTCTATACGTATTTATTTCGACGAAAATATGTTGTACTTTACTGTAAAACGAATGCATTCAAAGCTGTTCGAGAAGCCTTCTCCAGTGGCATTTGAGATGCCACATTCTATTTTTTGGCTGGCGCCTTTTGAGATGCCGCTGTCTGGCGCCATTTAAGTTGCCGCAGTCATGCGGCATTTCAGAAAGTGCCTTGGTGTTTGCTATTGCATCACAATAGTAGTTGCCTTTTTTGGCAAGCATTTAGAATGACTTTTCATAACCACAAAGTTCAGTTCAGTATAACATAGTTCGAACATATATAAATTATTTCGAATAACGGTTCAGTACAGTAGCATAACTGCGAACATCATCATACAACAAGTTTCGAATAACATTACGTCACATTTCAATTTTCCTTCAACGATCTACATGGCCACAATGCCGAATACTTGTATCCGTGGACCAACAATGCGTTTGCATATTCAAGATTCAACTTTTCAAAACGACTAGCATCCGCTTGCATCTCTAAAGCGTATTCCACCCCCTAGAGCACATTTTAGGATCGAGCCACTTAAAAAATTACAGCATTCAACTTGCTGAGGCCAAATCTTATGATCGTTGTACCCAGCGCAGCGGTAGAAACGACGTCCAGCATTCCTCTCGTTTCTACAGACAACTACTTTGCATTCATCTCTACAGTCACAAACTGTCCACAGAGCTTGCGCGCTTGAGCTTGCACGGTTTTGATGACCAAGGACACCTAAAAGACGTGCATGGAGCGATTGTTGCTCCGTTCTTTCATTCGTAGCATCTCCAAGTGACGTTTCACCATCCACAACCGGAGGTTCTTCTTCAAGTTGTGTCTCCGGTACAAAATCAACATCAAGGTCGGCGACACTTGAAATCCCCTTTCCTTTATTTTGTTCAAATTCGTCGTACATCTTCATCATTGTTTCGTCATCAATTTCCCAATTTTCCATTATCAACCTACATATAAAAGCATTTGAAATAAAATTTAATACTAGAATTGAACGAGATTAGTATCATACTTACCTTAGAGCCGCCTTGTTGAAATAAAATGCAATTTATGGTAAATAGAAAATTGATAGCAATCAGAAACATGTGGCTTTTGCTGAAATAGATTTGGTAAAGTTAGGGTGTGAGTGGGGTAGTAGAAATAACTCAACAAATATATAGGCAACAGAGCGCCATTTGAAATGTTGCCAATATGCGAAATTTCAAATGCCGCACATAGCGACATTTCAAATGCCCAACATAGGCGGCATTTGAAATGGTGCTCTGTTACTTACCCTACAATGCAGCAAGCCCAGACAATATTACGATAATAATTCACTACCAAACAAAACAATTTTCTGCACATACACTACTGCGCTACCGAGATACAAAAATGAACACAAGACTACATTCGCTATCAACAAATACAAGTCTACATTCATTACCATTCACAACAACAACGAAATACTACAGTCACACTACAGTCACAATGACGAACAATAGTCTACATTAGTTTTCAACCCAACATCCCAAACGAACATATAAAAACTACGATCAACCAATACTACAGTCAATATCCCACACGAACATATACAAAAGTACGATCAATACCCATGATAGAAAACTACGATCAATCTCAAATTTTTTACTTCCCGAGGGGTCTTCTTCTTCGCTCTTCTCGGCTTGAACATGAATTCCCTCTCTTCGGGTGACAGTTCTTCACTGCCCTCCTCTTACGTCCCTTCCATTGGGGGTTGAGACGGCCCAACCGGTTGTGTATGCTGGAAAGATATCGCTCCGGAACTTTCGCCCCACCTTTCTTCCTTCTTTGGTACTTTCTCTTTGGTTCGGGGGCCGGTGGGACTGGTGAATGTCCTCAAACGATGCGGGAGGGGCAACGTCCTCGATAAGTGGTAGGACGACCGGAAGAGGAGGAGGTGGAGGTGTGATTGGTCTTGACATCTTATTCTTCGACAAACAAGATAGTAGAATTTGTTTGATAGGGAAGCATTTCGCCTTGCTTTTTTCAGGAACCTCCGCCGCAAGCTCCTCAACTATGTCCAAAGCATGATACATACCATCCGCCTGCATATAACATAATCTATTATGGGTTTTCTAACTACTCTACATGTTGTTGATATAAATACGTACAACATTCCATTCAAGCGGAGCTCTTGGAGTGTAAGGTGCAACCTCTTGCTCAGGTGCTTCCTCTCGTCTTTTTAGCACATAACGCCGAGTGATATTCCAATACCAGCTAAGATACTCCTCATCAGTCAGCGTAACTTCGTGCTCGTCTTCCGCAGCTACAAAACGGTTGTTCCATTACTCAATCATCATTTCAAACTCATCTTCACCATATGGAAGAGTGTAATATGGAGCAGGATACAGTAAGTGCTGGCGAAGGCCAAACTGTCTCATGACTCTATCTGGCAGATGGTATGCTAAATCCCCAAAACAAAAAATCATAAGTCTTGCCTGCCATAACGGCCTGTCCACTGTGTAAATAGCCGGAAGAGCCTGAAGCTCTGCCTCGGTATATGGATTCCATGTGACTGCATTGTAGTCTAAGACATCAAACTCGTTCCGGTAGAATGCTAGATTCTGTTTGGGGGTCATTTTGGTATTCTTCGGGCCAATCCACCTGTAATAGCAAAAATTTATAGTAAGTATTTAAAGTTACTATGTATCGATACAACCATACTAACAACACTGTTTTACCTCGCACCGTATGGTTTTGAATTATTGATTATTTGCCTCTTCATAGATATACGACCAACCGGAAGTTAAGTCCATGACCATAGCTGCAAGAGTGCAACTTATATTTAGTTACGGTTTACGACAATCTCAAATATGCAACAACGAATAACTATGTCCGTACCTGTAGTAGAGTTATACAGCCTCCGGCGGACCGTTGGTGGACCAACGCAACTCTCGTAAGCTCTGTATATGTGAAAGCTAGCACCGCACTACCCCATGAATATTGCCGACATGAATCGAAGTCTTCTAACAATGGAAGCCATTGAAGGGCCACTCTAGTCTTTGATCGATCGCAGAATAGACATTGCGTGATGATGTGCAACATAATAGCACGGGCGCGCTGGGCTATTTGCAAAGGAGAGGCACAATAGGGAATATCACTGGCCAATTGCTTCCTAAACCATGTGGCCACTATCGACTCATTTCTCCACCTCACATCTTCTGGAGGAGACAAACCAAGCAAGGGCTCACACAAATCCATATAATTTCTTTGGAAATTCGGTTTTATGATAGGATCCCCGTTAATCGACAATCCGAGCAACACAGCTACGTCTTTCAAAGTAATGGTCATCTTACCTACTCTAAGATGAAATGTAGATGTTACCGATCGCCTTCTATTGATCAACGCCGTCAAAAGATTCTTGTCGAGCTGTATATATCTCAACTTATTAATAACACCGAATCCAGCTCTGTCTAAAAGTTCCAACACACCAAGATGCATTGACGTGACGAGCTTTAAAGTAGAAGAATGATCAATGAAGCCGTCCGGCTCCACCGCCCGTCGATAAATAATAATAATTGCAAGCTATTATGGTATTTACCAACACTTTGCAAAATGATAGACAAATTATATCAACATGTATCTCCATCATATTGTTGTTGTTTGTGCGGTGTTGAGCTTGTAGGTAAAGTACGCTAGCATCGATCGGTCCGGGCGCCATTTCGTTGTATTCTACCACAATAACATAACAAAATCATAGTCATACCATAATACATCCTTATATCAAATTAACAAACGATTAAACATGTGCTCTACGTGCCCAATCTACTTCGTTGTAGTATACAACCATAGATTTGCAACTATAAAACAAGTTTAGGCCTAAATCCTGAATTCATAAAATCATAATTAGAGACAAAATTGGTAGATTTCAAACCTGTAAGAGGTGCTTGAGAGGATGAGGAGGCCATTCTTCAAATTCTAGCTAGATTTAAGGAGTTTTCTATTTAAAATTTTGAATTTTGCTGAAATGGTGGGTTGGGTTCGAATTTCTTTTGGGTTGGTTTTGAGAGAATGAGAAAGTGATGATAAAATGATGAAGGGGCTGCAGAAAGACATAGAGCAAAATTTTAGGCGACATTTGTGATGCCGCAAATTGGCGGCATCTCAAATGCCGCCAGTGTTATTTACACACGTGGCGCCAACGTGGTCAAAACTGACATACTTTTGTAAATAGTTTAGACTTTGGTCAAAACTTGTAATTAGTTTTGAAATTTGGCCCAATTAAAAAAATTATCCATTTAAAAAACATCTATCAATTGTAAAAGATTGACAAGCAACTTAAACAAATTTTTTCCATGTTAAAGTTAGATATAATGGATTTAAACGTGATTAATCATTGTTTAAAGTGTCTATTGCTTCATCTTAGGATTGATGAAGATATAAAATGATTATAGTGAGTTATTAAATGTAAAAGAGTTCGTATAAAACACATTCTGAATGCAGTCACCTAAATATTTGCCTCCTCTGAACCATTTTTGAAGTACCTTCCGCAATCCCTTTATTTTTACGTATTCAAACTAATTTCAGCTGTGCATTTTAAGGATTATCTTTCATCTTCTGTCCTTTCGATTTTCTCAAGTGATTGGGGTTGGCCACATAAATTCATTTTCCATTATTATCATGAGTTTGGCAACATATAGATTTTTTTAAGATAATTTTCATATTCTTTTCTTATGCTAATTTATGTTTACTTTTTTCATTTATCTTCTGCATAAACATTATTCCTTCTTATATATTTTTTTTGTTTCATTATGTTCCGGTATCATCAAAGTTTACTCTCAAAAAAACATAAAAATGGCCTCCTAATTTTCTTTCTCTATGTTTCCCTTTCCTTCTCTACTGTCTCGCTCCCGCTGTTTCTTTAGTTGAGAATTTTTGGATGCTACTTTTTCCTCTGCGCTTCTACCGCAGTGGGTTGCTTTGTTAGCTCCTGTTCGATTTCTAGGGTTGGGCGATGGTTTTGGGGATTTTTGCCTTCCGCGGCGATTTCGTGAGTTTTTGCCCTTCGTTCGCTAAGATAGCTAGTGCTATGCTGGAGGTGATGCTGCCGCCTATGTCGGTATGCTTCTCTAGTAGTTGCTCGGTTCAGATCTGTGTTTTTTCCATACAAGCCTTTTCGGATCTTGCTCGATTCAAAATTGTTGATGTTGATGGGCATTTCATGGAGTTGTCTCCTGACTTCAGTGCCTGTTCATCGATTCTCGGGCCCTATTCGTTTAATGGATTGTTGGATGTTTCGGCAATGTCGCCCGCCTATGCGGCTGCTTGGCCGTGTTTGGTTGCGACGCTCGGTAATCGGGATTTCACCACCCGATTTGAACCGAGGCTTAGTTTTGGGCCAGCGGTGGGCGAACTGGCCACGTTCCACTATGATGTCCGCTTTGGTTCTTTTGCGGTTGATTCCGATTGCGTTTACACTAGTGCATCAGCTGGTTGTGATTCCTTTTCGAGTGACAAACGAGACTTCATCACTTGTTTTGCTCCCCGCCTTTCGGTTACTGGAGAAGTCAATGTCGGCAGCCCGATTGGGGCTTCTCTTATCTTTGGGTCGGTTGGCACTACAGACGATACCTGTGTTTTTAGGAAGGAGGACTTGATCACCTTGCTTCCTGAACCAGGTGGGCAGCAAGTGGTTGTGCCTGCTTTTGGTTATGGGTTCCCTGGCAGTCCTTGCCTGGCTTCGGTCGAATGGTCCGATATCGCTTTGTTCGAAGGCGATGGCTTGCCTTCTGATTTGGTCTCCGGCGACTCAGTGGGGCTTGCTCCTCTCTGTTATTCGCCAGTGTTGGCATCTTCGCCTTTCCAGCAGGTTTGTTTTGCCTCTTGTAGGCGGGTGAGCTTTTCTCCCTTCTGTTTCATTTTCACTGTTGATTTTGGTTGCACTGTGATTGTCGGGTCATTGGATGATGCGGTCGTTTTGCTTCCTTGAGCCATGACACACGCCCGTGTGTGCTCCCTGACATTGCAGTATCGTCGTCGATCTATGTGGTGTCAGGTCCTGTTTACTGTAACGGTCTCGAATCTTCCGTCCTGCTCACTTTGCCTTGCATTTGTTTTGAGCAACTTTGGCAATTGCTTTATGTGCTTTTTGCCCTAAGTCACTTGGATTGTGTCCAAACCAGTCTTCTGGTTTGGATCGATCAGAGGGATTTTTCCTTTTGGGTTCTTGTATTGTGTCATTGCGAGACCTCTTCCGTATCGTCAGTGACTATTTCTCTTTGTTGTTTTTCACTATTGACAGTTCACCGATGGTATCGTCGGAGGTTACATCAGGCTTGGAGCGATTGGCTCAGGCGATCTCCCAGTCCTGGTCGTATAGTGGTCGTCTCTGACCACTATACGGACAGACTTGGTTGTTGCCAGCTTTCATTGGTCCGCTTTGCTGTCTCCTCGGTCGGTCCCGATATGCGACTCTTACCCATAGTGCGGGGCTGTTTTATTAGTGACAGTCCGGCTGTGGTAAGACTCCCACAGCAATTAGGGAAGCAATTTGTTTGCTCCCTAACACACTTATGTTTTCCTTCTGTTCCCCCCTCTGTCGCTCTCCCCGCTCTGTCGTCGAGCTCATTTATCCCTTCGGCGGCTTTTGCAGTGCTATCTGCATCGGATTGCTTCTGCTCGCTTTTTTCCTCCTCTTTTTCGGCCCCACCTGCTTCTGATTGGTCTGTTTGGAGGTGTGCTATGCGATTGGCCCGCCTCCCTATTTGCCTTCGATTCCCATTTGAGCTTTCAGAGCCATTGGTTCCCTCTTCTTCCTGGTGTTCATCGGCTTGCTCTCTTTCCACTTCTTCTTGCTCGCTATCCATTTCTATTCCTCTTATGAGTAAGGCAGAAATTGCGCTCCTCAATGAGCATCTCGACTGCTTATCTAGGAACTCATCCCCGTCGTCTTCTTCGACTGGTGCTTCACTGTCTACTTTGAGGGGGATTGATGATGTGGTGTCTTTGGAGTTTTACCCCCAGCCTCCCGCCCCTCCCCAGCGAGCGCATCGTCGTGGATCTCGTAGAGCTCCGTCTACTCCTCGCACCATCCGCACACGCTCTATGGCGGCATCCGAGCAGATCGATCGGTCTACTCGGTTTTCGCTGTATCTTGTCTGATTTGCTCTGTTTCCCCTTGTCTTGTGTTTTGGTCTCTCGTCTTGCCTCTTCGGTCTCTGTGATTTCTTCATGGCTAACTTCCTCTTCTGGAATATCCGTGGTATTGGCAACGAGGCATCTTTGGCTAGGCTAAAACGCATTATTCGGAAGCATTCTGTTGGTTTGGTTGCTATCTTGGAACCTTTTATTGCCCCGGAAGGCATCCCCAATGTTGTTTTATCCTTAGGTTTTGGCGGTGGCTTCACCAACAATTCGGGTAAGATTTGGATCTTATGGTCCAAATCCCTGATGGCTCGCCTCGTTTTTGATTCTTCTCAGCTTCTGTCTTTGGCTTGTTCGTCTCCCTCTCTATCCTCTCCTTTTTTATTCTCGGCGGTTTATGCCAAATGCGATCGTTCGGAGAGATTAGATCTTTGGTTCGACATCCTTACCCTTGCTTCTTTGGGGCTGGGGTCTTCTGTGATTGGCGGCGATTTTAACATTGTCGCCTGCCAAGCGGAAAAACGGGGTGGAGCCGTCGTCAACCGTGCAGCGATGGAGGATTTCAACTCTTTCATTGTTCGCTCTGGCCTTTCTAAGCTTCCTTTTACTGGTTCTGTTTATACTTGGTCTAACAACCAAGAGGGACCGAACCGAATCCTTTCTAGACTTGACCGTGTTTTTGGGTCAAAGGATTGGTTTCGCCTCCCCTTTTCTTTCTCGGTCTCTCACCTTCACCGGACCTTCTCTGACCATGCTCATATGGTTGTTCGTTGCTCCCCCTTCTCCCTAACGGGTCCTTCTTCCTTTCGATTCCAGAGCATGTGGAGATCTCATCATTCCTTTCTTCAAGAGGTTTCTAACTCCTGGAGCGTCCCTATTGTTGCCTCTCCCTGTGCTGCTTTCGGTCGTAAGCTTAAGCGACTCAAAGAATGCCTTAAGGTCTGGAACCGTCAGGTTTACAAGAACATTTTCGATCGCGTTCGGTTGGCTGAAGAGACTCTTATCTTAGCTGAATCCTTGCTTGACGAGTATCCGACTTCGGCAAACAAGGAGGCTTGGAATCTCGCTCAGACCATTTTCTCCTTGGAGCTGCGTATCGAGAATGACTTCCTCCGTCAAAAGGCCAGGATCAAATGGGTGGTCGACGGTGACTCTAATTCCAAATTCTTCCATTCTTCTATTCGCAAGAAAAATAACCTATTATCGATTCGCGAGATTTTGCGACCTGATCAATCAATGGCTT
The DNA here is from genome assembly GCA_030737815.1 of Allium fistulosum. Taxonomy (NCBI): domain Eukaryota; kingdom Viridiplantae; phylum Streptophyta; class Magnoliopsida; order Asparagales; family Amaryllidaceae; genus Allium; species Allium fistulosum. The sequence goes on along the minus strand of CM060904.1, from coordinate 711,045,908 downwards.
CCTCGCCTGAGGAAGTTAAAGATACCATTCTAAACCACTTTCAATCTTTTCTAGGTTCTCAGTCTGTTTCGGTATCTGATCCGGCTCTGCTGGCCTTCATTCCTCGTGTCGTTCCTTCTCCGGAGAGTGTCCATCTTGCGGACCTCCCAACCGATGAGGAGATCCGATCCAGTGTCTTTGCCTTAAGCAAGGATAGCGCCAGCGGTCCGGACGGATTCAACGGTGTTTTCTGTAGGTCCACCTGGCATATTATTCAAGCTGATTTTTGTCTTGCTGTTCAGTCCTTTTTCTCTGGAGAATCTCTCCCATCGGGTTGGACGTCCACCAACCTTATTCTCATACCTAAGTGCGAGAATCCAAGGTCGTGTGTGGATTTCCGGCCGATCAGCCTGTGCAACCATTCGAATAAAGTTATCTCTAAGATTTTAGCCAATCGCCTGGCTCCCTTTCTTGAACGTATTATTTCAGCCTCTCAAGCGGGTTTTGTTAAAGGCCGTTTGATTACTGATAACGTCCTCCTCGCCCAAGAACTTATTTCCCAGATCGATCGGAAAGTTAGGGGTTCTAATGTTGTCTTCAAATTGGACATGGCTAAGGCCTATGATCGCATGTCCTGGTTTTTCGTCATCAAGGTTTTACGGGCCTTCGGGTTTCCGAAAACCCTTATTGACTTGGTTTGGAGGCTCATCTCCAACTGTTGGTTCTCTGTGCTCATTAATGGCTCGGCTAACGGTTATTTCAGGGCGGGGAGGGGTCTTCGTCAAGGAGACCCTCTATCGCCATCTCTTTTTGTGATTGCGGCGGAGGCTCTCATTCGCGGTATCCATACTTTAACTATTTTCGGTCAGGTCCAACGCTTCGGGATTCCGAGGGGCTGCCCCCTTATTTCCTCCATATCCTTTGCTGATGACATTGCCATCTTCTCTAATGGGAGTCGCTCCTCTGTCCGTAGGCTTCTTAGCTTCCTCCATCAATACGAGAGGTCATCGGGCCAACTCGTTAACCCTTCCAAAAGTAGCTTTGTCCATGCGAAGGACTTGTCTTCCACTCGTGCGTCCTGGATAGAAACTGTCTCGCACTACAACAAAACAACTATATTACAACTTTTAGTTTACAACTTGCATGAACAAATAGTTGTAATATGCACTTTATAACAACTGTTTATTTTAGCAGTTGTAAGAAATGTACTTTAAACAACTGCTATTTCTACGGCAGTTGTAATATATTCCTATAACAACTGCTTTTGGTTTTCAATTGTAAACGCTTATCTTTTACCAACTGCTTTGTTGACCGCTAAAATTATTATCGTGAAATAAAATTTAGGCCGCCAAAATTCCTAATTCTAAACCCTAACTCCATCTCGTCACTCTTCCCCATTACCATCCACAAATCTAAACTGCTCCCCTCACATCGGCGAAACCCTCAACGAACCCTCACTGGCGAAGAAACCCTCAACGAACCCTCACCGGCGACGAAACCATCAACAAACTCTAACTCATTACGCTCACGTCTTTTGCTGCTCGCTTCTTTTGCTGGTCGCTTCTTTTGCTGCTCGTCGCCGTTGCACTTGTCATCGTTTCTTTGTTGTCGGTGAAGCTGTAAGTATACTGGAGAGTGATTTTTTTTACTTTATTTGTTTCATCATTATCGATAAATTTAGATTTTTTGGCTCTGATACAAACTGATTGTACTATGAATTCACGCAATTTAAGCTTGTTTAAACTTTGATTTTTAAAGATGTGAGAATTTTGGTTTCATGTTTGACTCGGATGCCATGTTATTGAACCAAAGTATTTTGGTTTCTATGAAGTTTGCCACACGCAAACAGAAATTTACCTACTCTATTCCAGAATCTTTATGCACTTCATTTAAGAACTCAGTAGTACAAACATTTTTGATGCAATATAAAACATTTATTTTCTAAAAATCGAAGAAGAAAAAACAATATTAGATCCAAATGTTGCAATGTGAAAGAATAACCAAAAGGGATAGAAACTTTGGAGGAAAACATTTTACAATGTATTAATTTAGGAATGAGAAGAACAAATATATTTGATTGGCATCAAATTTGTATACATAAAGGGAATGCTGGAACTGGAACGGTTTTCTAGATTTTTTTTAACTTGTAGTAGATGGTCGTAAAGGGTGGAAGATTGGTTTGCAGTTGTTGTTGATGATGTTGAACTTGGCGAATTGGGTGTGGCTTTTAGGTTGGAAGGGTGGCAGTTATTGTTTGATGTTTGTTGATGGATGGTTTAAGTGCTGTTAGTTGTAAGAGGAGGATTTTGGTGAAGAAGAATGATGGTTGGTGGGGTTGTGAAGTGCAGTGTGGTGGGGAGTCTGTTGTGTTAAGTTGAAGTTTCTGGTGGTTGGATGGGTTGGAAGTGCAATATGTGGTACAGTAAATATGCAGAGGAGGATGTAATGTAAGTTATGTACAACTGGTGCACAGTTGATGGTGGGAGGCTGGAGGTTTAGTTGTTGTATATATGGGTGATGATTCACTGTGTGTGCAGGCTAGCGATTTGTATATTTGGACAGAGGTATGCATGTTTGGTTGTGGTGGGCAGTTGTATGTAGTTGTTGGAGATTGAGTGAGATGGAAGTAGAAGACAGTGGGAAGATGGTATATGAAGATTTAGTATGTTGTAGGCAGTTTGATATGTGAATGAAGGAGTGTTAGATGGTGAATGAAGGAGTGGATGATGGCAGAGGAAGTTGGTAGAAGTGAATGAGGCTGTGACAGTAATGTGGAGTGTTCGAAAATGTGCTATGGAGTGTGGGGGCATTTGAGTAGGTTGTTTCAGTGATGCATAGGGAAGGTTGTAGTGTCATGTAAGTTGATGATGGATGGTGGCTTGCAGCTACAGTTTTTGGTTGATGTTGTGGTATTGTGTAAGTTGATGGTTGAAGTAGTGGATGAAGGTGGAACATGTAGGTTGAAGGTGAAGTTTTGATAGCTGAAGATTAGTTTGTGTGGGTGATGTTTGCAGCAAGCAGATGGGGAATTAAAGGAAGAGACTGAAAGATGTTTGTTGATGAAGTGAAGTTGATGTGTACTAAGAAGGGAAGTGAAGTGGGGCAGTGATGGCAGCAACTGAAATGAAGTGTGAAAGCAGAGGATGTTTGAATGGTGCAGTAAATATGGTTGGGTTGTTGTTTGATATTTGACAGAGGTAAAGGGATGTGAATTTTGTAATGTTGGTGATGGTTCGCTGTAGAGGTCAGTGAAGGTGTGGTTGTATGGAAGGATGATATTGGACAGTGTTAGTGGAGCAGCAGTTTGATGATAGGGTGACCAGAGGAGATGGGAATGTGATGAAGTGCAGATGGTTTAAGGTTAAGAGCAAGGCACGATTTTCAACACCTGAAGCAATTTGGCATATCATTTTTGCAGTGTATTTTTTCTAGCAGTGCTAATTATTTACGTGTAAAGCTTTTCAAAGAAGTTCTTAGACTTTGTCAGCAGGTCCATGTACTGGAGATAATCGGCTTCTAATTTCTTGAGTTTATGTCTTCTTATATGAAAGCATGTGAACTTGTAAAAAAATGAACTTTCGATTACAAATAGACTGATATTTACCAAACATATTTACACTTCGTGCTCTTCGTCATTTCGAGTTTATACGAGGATATTATCAATCAAAATTAGAATGTATTTGTCTGGTTTTTTTGATCACCTAGTTCGTTAAATCCATGTAAAAGGCAATGCATTCACCAACGTGCTCTTCGTCATTTCTGACCTGCTTACACCATTAACCAAAGGAAGAAAAATAACTCTTTTTTACTTGTCATGTTATAAATTATGTCCGTAAAATTTACGAAATAAAATCACATACAAATTTGTTATAACACAAAATTTGTTATTGTGATGCAAGTGGTCGGGTTATTTTTGTTTGTGATGGCAGAAAAGTATGTGGATGGAGTGGCTGATGGATGGAAAATGAAATTGGGTGAGAAGTGGTGAAGAGGTTAGGTGATTGAAGGAGGAGGGATGTTGCTTGTATGTATGAATGTTGAAGTGTGGCTTGTATGGTCACAAGGAAGGATGTTTGTATGGTCACAAGGAAGAAGGGTTGCAGTGCATAAGTGCACAGTTGCACAGAGATGATGAATGTGAAGTGGATGTTGTGCTGGTCACTAATCTGTAGTGGATGTTGTTTTGAACTGGACAGAGATGGGTTGATGGTGCAGAGATTTGGTGCAAATAGGTGAAGTGATAAGAAGCAGATAAGAAAGACAGTAGATGGTCACATTATGGTGGTTGTATGAAGCTTGTAGGAGTTGAAGTTAAAAAGGAACTGGTCAGGCGTGACAGTGGTGTTGGAATTTGTATGAAATGGTCGAAGCAGCCAGTATTTGAAGTGACTGGAATGTCCATCAGGTACCTAACCAAGCAACATTCTGGCAAAAGAAGAAAAATAATTATACAATTGATTTAATATTGTGACTTGGAGTGTTAATCAATTTTCATGTACGATCCTCAGATATATATAAATGATAAACCATCATTTGTTGATGAAGTACGTTTATAGCATGAACTACTTAAAACTTACTAGTTTCTTTTGCCATTGTAGTCACTAGTTTCTTTTGCATGTGCGCCTAATCGGATTCACACAAGATATGGACAAAACATGGGTCAACCTTCCAAGGTTTCTTAATTTTTGGTTAATAGTTTCGTACTTATAACTACTTCGGATTGACTAAGAACATGTTTATTTTTTTTAGAATGACAGAGGAATACAGGCAAGCTGTTCGATAGGTTACGACGAGCAACATCAAGGAGAGGTAATTGTTTTGAACTTTGTATATTATGCATTTCAACTATCTGTTCTTATTTAGAATCCATATTTAGAATATATTTTGGCAATAGATGCGAAATATGTCTAATATAGTTTAGAATTCAATTTCCTTTTCATTTAAAGGTCTTATTCTAACAGACCGCAGACAATTCTACATTTTTAGAATAAGAGAAGCATTAAAATTTAAAGTTATTGTTTAGTCAATTAATTGTATTAACAAGTAGTGACTGAACGCACAGAAATGCTATCAAACTATAATTTTTTGTTGATTTATTAAATATTTACACTTAATTAAATACCAGATTCATACCTTTTAGAATCGTAAAATGATTTGTTATAGAACTACTTGTTGATTTGTTGTATTTCTGATCTCAAAGTAATAAATTGTGCTAAATTTTCTAATTTTAGAGCTTGAAGCAAGTAAATAAAAAATCGAAGAAGCAAAGTCTTGCTGCACTTGCAGCTGCTCGTGGTCTAACTGAGGCTAATGGTGGTATTAGAATCTTTAAAATGAAAGATGTTGAAGTTGAAGTTGCTTGTACTCTTAAAGATCTGAATACTAATGTTAGAAAATCTCCACGCAAGCACGGTAAAATTCCTCCACCCATCATTCCTTCTCGTAATTCAACCCCTTTCCGAAGCGTCAGTATCACACACTCATCCAATCCTATTGATTCAACCCCCTCCAAAATGTCATTACCACACACTCGTCTGATCCTCATGATTCAACTCCCTTCCAAAATGTCATTACCACACAGTCGTCTAATCCTCATAATTTAACATCTCATCTACATAACACTTCTACAAATCGTCAAAGGTCTGCTTCACCTACGAATTTAAATTCTTCCCTCGAAGAGGCAAACATGGTCAAAACTAAGAGAAAAAGAGGAAAAACAATGATGAGATTATTTTCTTTGACACCAAATGAGAAAGTTGAAGTTGAGTTCAATGATCTAAATCAACTTATCGGTACAAATTCCACGTATTTATCATCATATATAGGGACTCTAGCAAGAGAGATGGTACCCGTGACCATTAGCAATTGGAAGAAAGTCGACGATAAATTGAGGACTGATCTATGGACATGTATTCAGGTAATTGTACACAGTAGTTCAATTAACGACCTTCTATTTACTGTGCTCTTGTTCATGGCTGATTCATTGGTAAGCTGTCATGAAAATTTAAATTTGGAGTTTAAATGAAAACGTGAGTTTAAATGACTATATAGTAACTAACACAAACTACCAGAGAGTTCTTGTAAAAAGCATAATAAAAGAGTAAGATTTTAAGATTTTATTGCATTGAATTTGGTATATGAAGTGGATGAAGCAGGCAACCACCAACATTTTGTATTTTCTTGTAACAACAGTTTATATTAACAGGCAATTAATTGAAATGAGTTGGAAGAAAACATATTAACCCCACTTTAAGTTAAGAGTGCACTTCTAAGGAAAATCGTGACATGATCAGGCAAATTGCTACTTAGGCAAATTGTCACTTAGGGGATGAAAGCGACATTTCCACAATATCCGCTGGCATCATCATTAAATTCGTAAAGGGCAAGCAATTTATTACTTCCTATTGACATTAACGTGGGCAAGTAATCGTTTGCTTAATTACTAGTGTTTTTAAAATACATTAAACTGAACAAAAAAATACTACGCTACTAATTACGTCGTTTGCGGTGGTGCATATTCTCCCATCCGAAAGTATAAAACTGCCAAATTCATTATCTGTTGAACGTAACAAGATATAGATTAGAAGGGTTATTGCAAAAGGAATTTATGATTACCCACCATTTGCATGTGTACACCACTCCAATCAGATTCATACACCGGTTGATGGAATCTTGGAATGAACTGTCCTTGTAATATTTTATATATGGTGAAAATTTAAATCTTACATCTATAACGACTTTAATTGTGTATTTAAACTAAAACATTAATGCAAGTCTACAGTATCTATTAATCTGTATTTAAATTTCTGTTTTTGAGATTGTCCTCATACATATTTTCATGCGATAAATCAGGTTTTTTTATGCAAATTATTTTTTCCCAACTTGTATGAGTTTCTGTGTTTACTAATATTGAGGTCAAAATGGATAAGACGTGTCAATCTCAACTATCAATAATGACATTGTTTGATACTTTCTATGTACAGGCAAGGTTCAAGTTGGATGATGTATACCGGGATATGTTCCTTCAGATGGTGGGACTGCGATGGAAAGAGTCAAAATCAAGGCTAGTTAAAGCTATAAGAGTTACAGCAAGGGATCTCGATGCTTCCAACAAATTAAATATGTTAAAACCAGATAATATTAAAAATGCTCAAGAATGGAATGATTTTGTCAACGAGAAATTAACAGATGAGTTTGAGGTAGTTGGTTTTATTTTAATGGCTACAATTGAAAAATATTTCATTTCATTTTATTATACCTAATTTAATGATTTTCTCTTATATAGTCGACGAGCAATAAATACAAAGCCAGGCGAGCAATGAATACAATTCCACACACTATGAGTCGAAAGGGGTACGCAAGACTAGCGGAAGATATGGTATGAAGAAATAACTTATAAAATTCATCCATTATTATTATCAGTAGCAATGTAATCGATTTGAGTGTAGTATTTAGTTTTTAAGCTCTTTTTGCAGAAAAAAGATAGTGGCTCATCAGAAATCAGTAGGGAAGAATTGTGGTGTAGAGGCCACATAAAAAAAATGGAGAACCGCCGAATTCTATCGTCGCTGACTACATAGTAAGGATAGATAGTACATCAAATTATTTCTTCAATATATGAACCTTACATTGAATGTTGTGACATCTGAAAAATGTATTTTTTGAATTTGTAGACTAAAATAAATGAGTATAAAAATACTCAAAGTTCTCAAGGAGTATCACTGAATGAAGATGGTGTGGGGAAGGTTTTTGGTCGTGAACATAGAGGTAGAATAAGAGGACTTGGTTTTGGAGTTGCACCAACTCAGTTTGGAGTTCGTATATGTAGTTCAAAAAAAGTACATGAAATGGAAAATGAAATTACTACCTTGAAGGCTCAAATGAAAGAGCTCTCTGATATGTTCATGGCCGTAAGTTCTAATTGATTCACTGTGTTAACGAGTAATTGATATGCGGTTAAAATTTATTAGTACATGTCTAACATTTTTTTTAAACAGAATATCAATGGTAAACAAAATGCAGCGGAAGAACCAGTAACTCCTCATGGTGATACGCCTCAGGTATTTTTTTATAACGCCATAAGTTTTAGCATCCATCTAGCATCCATCTAGTTTTAGAAAATTGAGCCCTCAAGACTCCCATAATGTGATATGTAAATCAATTAAACTGTGTTGCAAGTTTTTTAAATGATTACATTTCTCAAGAAGAAACCATATCAACCATATCCATCTAGCATCCATCTAGTTTTAACAAGTTTCATGCCTATCTCTATTTCAATTCTCAAGCAAGAAACTGAAATACCAGGTGATTCTCTTTGAAAACATGTGAATTTTTTTCTTGGGATCTGCTGTTTGACAATTATTATAATATCATTTTGGAACTCATTTGATGAAAATTGTTGCTTACTTAAAGGTTTACTTCATTAATCTTTGACTTCTAAATTTGTTTTGTTATTTGTGTTATTACCGTTATGTTTGCTCAACGGAGAAGCTGAATTATTATAGGAAAATCTCAATATTGCTTACGGCAAATGCTTATGTATCTATAAGTTTTGTAAGAGAACATTATAATCAATTGCTTTTACAACCGTGTTTGAAAAATTTTACACGGTCATTCTGAAGTCAAACAATGTCATTGTGTTCCACCACTTGTTCAGTGAAAAATTACAAGTTTAGAATCTACGTAATTTGCAGATTAATGCTCGAAATATGTATGGAATGGAGAATGAAATGGTGTCAGATGGTAAATAACATTTATTTTAATCCAAAGGAGGATCAATCTTCCTTGCTGTGCAGAAAATGGACATCACAGAGAACATTTTTTCTAGGCTTAGTAGATAATAATAGGAACAGCCGTCTTAATGGATAGAGTAGTAGAGGTCAAGTTGAATTTAAAATTAAGCACTGAATGTGTAGCCATAAAATATAAACGTTAACCAGTACAAAAGGTAGGCTATAACTGTTGGCAATTTGTACGAACAGAACATATTTGAGAAATAAAATTTCCGTGTTTAACAGATAAAAGCAGACCGAATTTTTTGGTAAATGCTATCTGTGTTCTAGCAGATTTTTGTTGAGTAAATTTTACACCTGGAGGTTGATGAGTGTAAATAGGTAACTTTAAACTATCATCAACTTTGAGAACATGTTGCTTGACCATTTTGATATTTTATACTTATCCGTGTAAATAATGTTACATGCAGTAATCTTTGTTATTTTTGTTTGTAGTCACATCGAAGTAGCAATAACGTCACAAATGGTGGTAACATACAAATTCAAAATCAGCCTAGAAAGTGCAAATTGTTGGGTTGGCACAGGAATGTTGTCGCAGAAGGAACAATTGCATCTACCGATCCTACTGTTTTAGTGCATCATGTGCCACTAGGTAAAGATGCTTGGAAGGTTTGGGTCGATGCGGCGGTGGATCCCGAAGCTATTCTATTTCGGCCTACCTCAGATATCTACACTATTGGACAAGCGGTTGGGACTACTATTGCTTGGCACAAGGAATTTATCTTGTTTGATTAGTACGTATGTATTTTTACTAATATATGTTATGGATTTAGTTTTGCTGTGTAATGGAGCTATGAACCCATAAATGGTGTAAACTTGAATTGTTTTTGATTTTTTTTTTAATGTAATCGTATTGTTTCAATTAATTTGCATGATTATGGTTATTGTAAATGATATGTTGGTTTTAATTATAATATTATGAAATTACGGTTAATGGCAGTTGTGAAAAGAGAATTGTATAGTTGTAAAAATATCTGTTGCAACTGTCGTCAATAGTTGTAAAAATATTAATTACAACTGTCCTAAACACTTGTTAAATTAGTAATTACAATTGTCCTAAATACTTGTTAAAATATTGTTTACAACTGTCTTAAACAGTTGTAAAAAATTCAACCACAACTACGAAAAGCAGTTGAAAAAGATCATATTGCAAGAGCTATCGGCAGTTGCAAAAGGGTCTTATGACAAAAGCGACTGACAGTTGTAAAAGGTCTTTTACAATTGCTAATGGACAGTTGTAAATAATTATTTTACAAGTGAGACAAGAAGTTGAAAAAAGAGTTTTTACAACTGTCAGCAGCACTTGTAAAATACTTTTTTACAACTGCGCCCGCAAGTGTCTACGTCAGTTGTCAAATAATCCTGCTCTATTACAACTGCGGATATTAAGACTGGCGAGCGCCAGTTGTAATACATCTATTACAACTGTTTTTGGCAGTTGCGATAGGGTATTTTTGTTGTAGTGTCGGGGTTCAAAGAAGCAACTCTCCCTCTGCCTTATCTGGGTATTGTTCTATACAGAGGTAGAAAGCTCAATGCTTTTTTCGACTCTTTGGCAGACAAAGTTAGGGGCAAGATTTTACGCTGGAATGTAGCTCTGCTTTCCCAAGCTGGTAGACTGGTTCTTATCAAGTCTGTTTTAGACTCGATGGGAACTCATGTTTTCGCGGCAATGACCCCTACCTCTTCCTTCTTTCGATCGTATCGGGCTTTGGCTTCGTCTTTTTTCTGGGGCTGTAAGGACAACACCCGTCGTCACCACTGGGTGTCGTGGGAAGCGATCTGTCGTCCCAAAAATTAAGGTGGATTGGGTCTTCGTAATCCCAAGGACCTTTGTGCTGCTTTTGCCTGTAAGCTGTGGTACCGGTTTGGTGCTAACGACTCTCTATGGGCATCTTTCCTTCATGCTAAATACCGTAGGCTTGCGAGTTCTAGTTTCTCAGGTTCGCCGTCCTATGTTAGCGAAACCTGGAAGCACATGCAGACGGTGAAGCCGTTATTTGACTCTCATGGCGGGTCTTTTGGTTGGGACGGCGCTCCGTTTTCCATTCTGAAAGCTTGGACGTCGATTAGATCCTCCAGTCCCATTCGTCCGATTTTTTCGTTCATTTGGGATTCCCGTATTCCTCCCAAGGCTTCTATTTTGATGTGGCGACTACTTCACGATGGGTTGCCGCTAGATGAAAATATCCAAAAGATCGGCATCCCCCTTGTTTCCCGTTGTCGTTGCTGTGGCAACGGGGAAGCGGAATCCTTGAACCACTTGTTTTTTGGTGATTTCTCGGCCAGATCGTGTTGGAATTACTTCGGCAACCTAGTTGGTGTTCGTCGCATTGCCAGATCTCCTCTTGATCTCCAGACATCTTGGTGGGCTAGAAATTCTGGAAAATCTCTTCGTTCTATCGTGTTCCGCTTGATTCCTTGTCTTATCTGCTGTCACCTTTGGTGCGCGCGGAATAAGGCAATCTTCGATAACACTCCTATGGATCCTCCGTCCATTATTGGGCGAGTGAGGAATGACGTATTCCTGGCGTTCCGTGGTAGACCTTTCAGGAGAACCACAAGCCCCCGATCTAGTCGGTTAGTGGGTCTTTTGTCTATTTCTTATTCTCTGTCCTCTGCCAGACAGGGAGTTGGTTGAAATCCTTCATTCGAGCGTTGGCCTTCACCCATCGCTCCCTTCCCCCCTCCCCCCCCCCCGTTTTTTGTTTTAATGCGGTCGCTAGTTTTCTTTTCCAGGTTTCTCTGTTCCCCCCTTTACGGGAGTGCGCATAGGTTGGCTGCATCTGATATTTGCTTCCGTGGCATCGATGGAGGTTCTTGTTTCCACCTCCTAGGTGGGATCTGGCTTGGTTTCTCGGTTGCTTTGGTAGATTGGTGGCATTAGTCTCCTTCGTCCATCAATGCTTGAGGTTCTTCGGTTATCTTCTTCAGGTGATGGATTAGCCCAGTTTGAGGAGTCTGCTTTCTCCAGTTTAGTTGCCTCTGTTGCAGTTCGGATTGTTTTCTATTTTGTTGAGATTGGAGGTCTGGCCTTTACCTTCGGGTTAAGGCGGGTAGGTGGTTGTCGGTGGATTCCTTCTTCTTTATTTTCCGGTCTACCAGTCGTGTCGCTAGTTGCTATGGCTTTGGTTGTGGTCTGTTTGCTTTTATTCTTCTATATTCTGTATGGGTGGTATATGTCCTTCATATGCTCCGCCTTTTGTGTAAGCCACTGGAGAAAGGCGTTTTTTCTCCTTTTGTTTATAGATATTCTTCTTTTCAAAAAAAAAAATCAAAGTTTACTCTCTAACATATGCCCATATATGTATATATGTGTATATATATACATACATATGCACATATACACACACATACATACACACACATACATACATACATACATACATACATACATACATACATATATATATATATATATATATATATATATATATATATATATATATATATATATATATATATATATATATATATATACGTACACATATGTATGTATGTATACGAGACTTGTAGTTTCTTTCCCCCTGTCTCATTTAAAACTATACCTTTCGACAGCTAATCATTTCCAATTAACATTTTAATTTCTGGTGTATTTGACTTATTTTTTATATCTTTTTAAAGGTCAAAATTTTGCTAAGTGTAACATACCTAATCTCATCACGATCCTATGAAGTGTTCGTTTTAGTTTATATGTTATTCCTTACCACATATAATTCTAAAATGTTATTTATGTTCGGTGCAAAAAAGAAAATTTGATAATTTATATCTATTTTGATGTCAGAATAATGCATACAACATTTCTTTTAACCATAATCATGTGCTTTCCCAAAAATCAGGTAAACTCCTAAGAACATTTGCTCATTTAGCCGGCCAACATCCTACAGGAAATCTTGGACATAGAAATTTATGTAGTTAGGATCTCTTGATTGTTCGATATTTTTTTTTAGAGTGGTTGATGGATTGAGGCTGGGAATAGTTCATATATATTTATGTATATATGCATGGATGTATATGTGTATAATAGGCATAGTAACAAAAAAATAATAGCAGGTGGTTCTGAGGGGAAAACTGAAACTACCCATGAAAAAGATGAAGATGATCCACAATCGCCTGATATCAACCATGGTACTGAATGGGATAAGAAGTTATATGAAAATGCGATGAAGGGGAAGGAGAAAACCGACTCACGTAGGATGGAAGAAATGGTTACAGGAAGTGGGTTGCCTTTGTTTAAGCAGACGAGGATGAGGTCCTCATGCCGGAAGACACTTAAGCTCAAAGGAAGAATGGATAACAAATATGCTCTATTCAGTCGGAATCAAACTAAGGAGGAATTCAAAAGATAAATGATTACCATATCTTGGAATATTAGAGGTATGAATGCTATCAAAAATATGAATGATGTACTCCTACTTCTAACAAAATAGAAACCAATAGTAGTTGGTTTGGTTAAAGATAAATTGAATGACTCAAATTCATAAATAACCATTACATTTGGATGACACCGTTAACAATTCATCAAGGATATGGAGAATAATTTAGCTACCCTGGACACAATAATTTGGAGTTTTACAACAATATCATAGTAAAAACAGCATATTACAGTGGAAGCAATTAGTACAGGTGGTCTAAAGTTGATTTTCACAATCATATATGGAAGTAATTATCAGAATGAAAGAGCAGTGCTATGGAAACATATATACAATTCAAGAAACAAAACAATTAACATGTACATGGCTACTGATGTGAGATTTTAATAGTTCTTTATCACCAAGTGTTAAAAAAGGTGGCTTGCCTATCCCCTTCCATAATTAAGTGCATTTAATAATTGTTTACTACATTCTGGCTTACATAAATTAAAGCAATTGGCTACTGCTCATCTCCTAAAGAGACCATTATGAGCGTGAGCAACATTGGAGGCAGAATATCCTCCTGCCCGTGTCCACTGGAGCTACCAAAGTAACCATGTCCCCTTCATGTGCCTTTGTTTTGAAATCTATGACAAATTCCACGGGCTGTTAAAATACCACCCTCTATATTTTGACTCAATATAAAAGAACACTAATTTTTGATATTAATTGATCCGTGAATACTTTCAATCTTTTGTACATTACTTTTGCACAGATTTTAGAAATGAAATTACAACAAGATATGGGCCTAAAATCAACCTTGCCTTTTGCATTTTTCAATTTGGGGATTAAACGTATTAACGTAAGATTTTTCTTCCTTTACTAACTTCCCTTTCTCAAATACATTTGCTACTGCTATATGGATTTCTATCCTTATGTGTTCTTAATGAAGGTTGTAAAAATTTTCTTTGTATTATTTGTATCGAAAAGATATTATAACCCTTTAAATAAAAGGTATTTAGTGTAAAATACATAAGTAAAGCATATTTATACTTTCTGCTAATGTGAGATACAATATATATCATTAGCTTTGAAATATTTAAAGTGGTATCTTCATATATCGCTAATTATGGGTAATGTATTAATGATATTTTCAGATATTGTCATTATTGTTGTATATCATTTAATTAGGGTTAAATAAAATAAAAATATTTTCCATCATCATTAATTTTGAAATTAAAATGATACTTTCAGATATCATTTAGTTTGAGATAAGAAAATTATGATATTTTTACATATCACTTATACTGGAAATTTAAAATGATGTTATCATAATGCATTTTTATTTGAAATGATATCTTCTACATCGTTTACGTCAAAATGTTTAAAGTGATATTTTCAAATATCACCTAAATTGGTTTTTCAAAAATGTATTTTCAAACATCATTTAAGTTAAGATATATTACGATATTTTGAAATATCGGTTATAATTGAAATGATATTTTTATATATTGTATGTATATTGAAATAATTATAGTGGATATTTTCAAAAATAATTTAAATGTAAAATAACCATATTAATTTACATATTTTTAAGCATAATGAATAAATAATTAATTTAAGGGTAAGTGAGACATTTTCACTAAATAGATAATTCTCTGTCATTAGCTGACTTATTTGGGATCGCGGACGGAATTGATGGAAACTTGCAATGACCATAGTAGTCAGCTCGCTACGAAGGCATTGTGATATTTTTTGGCATCACTTTTGATCCATACGAGTAAGTATCTAGAAACCATTATGTTTGAGTGGCGTATACATTGGTGTAGCATATTGCTTGGAAGAAGACGTCCACATTTCCGAGTCTTATGATTAACTTATACCATTAATGTTTAGCACACGTTGAACATTAATATTAAAAGATATGATTCGCTTCTTAGTTATCCAGGTATTTGACCCTTCAGATTCGTCTCGTAGCCCTGACAACGGTAATTGTTTAATTATTACACATACATACATACATACATATATTGATATGTTTGTGGATGAAATTGTTAAATCATATGTATATACGACACCCACTTATGCACACGGATTCTTCTGTGTGTGTGTATCACTTAACAATTCATCCTACTTTATCGCTTTTCGTCTTAAGATAAATACACAACAAAATTTATCCTACCTCATGAATTATACTTGTCTCTTAATTCACTCTTATATCTTATATGATATGTAACATCCTCCATTTCAAAACTCGAAAATACACTTTGATGATGCTGCAGTCATCACTAGAAATATTTTCAGGCGATAAAATGAGATTTGTATTTTTTTTTCACAACATTAAATAAACAAGCAACTAAATATTGTTCATTACATAAATTGTCAGGTTACAATTTCCATAACACCAATCATGCCCATGCAGAGATAAAATATAATAAACATAAATAATACCGTTGTGCACGACATATGAAGATGCCAGCATGAACACTTAGCCAGTAATATACCTTGGTTTTACAACATCGAAATACAAAAGTAACTTTTATTAGCTAAAGACGTCTTGCTTCTTCTTCAGCCTTTTAATTTATTCTTCCCGAAAGTAACATGTCCAACTCCAAAAACTCAGCTTACTCGAGTGAGTACCTATGAGTTTATGGAAAATAATAAAAACATAAGTCAAACATAAAGTCTGGTATGAGTAAATATTTACCCTAACACAAACATCTAGTGAGACCCCCTCACGTATTCATCAATAACAATTAAATCATATCAAATAAATAATTGTCACTTCATGGGCATTCATATGGCATAATTTTAATACATAAGTATACCATATATGCGAACATTTATGAACCAAGTCATAACAACCATCAATCACATTCATAAACATCGCATAGACTCTTATTTAGGTGTCGATCTTAAGGTTACCATTAACTTACTTTAGTGATTGCCTCCATAGGCTTATCTATCACTAATTTATCTTTTTCTCGAATATCACCTAAAGAATTGGCCCCTCATTCCACTATGGGAGCCACCCTGACACTCCTAGGAGGTTAAATGTAAACATCTTGAATACATTCTAGCAAGCATTCTTATTAATCGTTAATAGTCCTCCTAATCCTAGAAACACTTTCGTTTCACTTTGTCAATTCTTTCATTAATGTACATCCATTTAGATGTTTAGCACCCTACCATAAACTTAGACTAAAGTTTAATTTTTCCAAATCGAACCACATAGACTTCCCAAGTATTAATACCTTGTTGTATACTATTGAATTTTAAACTTCATTAATCTTGGCACCTTGTCATTCAACAACACCATGAGTTGGTATATTTTGCAATCTTGGGTTCAATCCATTTTTTTCATTTATTAATTATGTGCCATACACATTCTTTAGATAAAACATTTTTTATCTTTAATGATGCTACTATCATTTCTCAACATGCCTAAGCTAATTTCATTCTTTCATATTAAATAAGTTTCTGCATTAAACTTGTTTTACTTTATCTCATTTTCAATCCAATGAAATTTAAATCGACTTTTCTTTTAGAAATTGGCTTCCAAAATGCCACCAGTATTCTCATACTTTACTTAAGGATTTTTAGCACCCCCAGATATTGCATGCCAAGTTCAAAGGCTATGTGTCAAACCTATCGCATGTCAAAGCTACTGCAACCTAAAGCCATCGCACGTCAAAGCTACCGCAACCCAATGCTATCACGAGTCAAGTTTAAAAGCTATCGAATGTAAACTATCACAAGCCAGACGTATAACATGTCAAACCTATCGTAGGCCAAAACTATAGCAAGCCAAACCTATGGCAAGCCAAACCTATCGATCATCACTTAATGCTATCGAAGGTCTAGCTATCATATGCCAAAGGTTATAGTTATCGCATGTTAAGCTGAATATCTATCGATGGTCAAGTCATTTTGGCTATCAAATATATGAGTTGATATAAGCTATCGTATGCTATCTTTTAAAGCCATCGAATGTCAAAACTTGGGGCTATCGTAGGCCTAAACAGGGCTAGCGTAAGTCACAATGAAAAATCCGTAGTTAAGTGAAAAAAATGATTTTTTGCATTAAGAAAGTAATGAAATTCAACCTAACATGTACACATATCATTTATTCATTGGTTTTTTATTTTACACAGTATTCCTTGACCAATCTGAGAATTTAACACGTCTACTTAATCTTTTCCTTGGTTATTTTTCATTAGTTAAGGTAATAATTTCCTTAACCATTTAATTCACAACATTTCGAAAATTAAGGGGAAATTTCCCAAAAATTCGAAAATAACTTCTTCTACCCATATTTAATATTTTGGAACCAAATATTTAATTTCAATATTTTAAATATTAGTTTATATTTAATATTTGTATTTTTTCACATAGAAAATTCGTAGTTAGTTATTGTTTCATTCAAAAATTACGAAAATTAAAAACCATCTCTATTTTACTATTAGAAACATCATATCAAAATTTTGTGACATCTGGAGAAGATTAAATCATGCTTTACCCTAAAATATGATCAAATTCTATTCATTTAAATCTTTAAGCACATACAATTTCACTTTTAATCATTAGAACACATTTAACAACATTTAAAACATTTGAAAAACTTTAGATCCAAACCCAAACGGGTTTAGAAGGAATTTAGAGAATGTTTTACTCATCTAAATTAGAAAAGCTTAATTGAACTCTTCTTCTTTTCCTTTAGAAATGAAAGCCTTTGCCTTTGGTTTTGATTTCCACTTTCTTCCCCTGAAAATGGTGGCCTCCCTTGGTTCTTGCTTATGGAGTTTTATTTGGTTTTAAAAATGAATGTAGGGAGAGAAAGATGTGGTTAAGGGTATATATATTAATGATTATAGGTTGGACTAAAATCTCGCTTTCCTAATCTCGTTAATTTGTTTCCCTTAATATAAGATCCCTTCGTTCAACATTAAATTTGTAAATATATTCCTAGCTTTCATGGCCGAATTTAATTGTACTAATTACGCTCGGTCCATTCAATTTAGGTGTCCCACACTCAATTAACCAAATATCCCATGAGTGGTGTCCTTAATTAAATTAACTTAATTATCGCCTATAAATTCTTATTATTAATGTAATTTACCATATTATGGCACTCTTAAATATATGATGTTATAGTCTCCCCTTCTTATAAAAATTTCATCCTCGAACTTCAAATAAGAAAGAATAAAAATTACACTAACAACCTGTAATTCTTAATGTAATTGCTCTCTTTCAAGGGGAGACTAACAAGACATGCTCCAAGAGTTTCAAAAGATGGTACCGGCAATAATTCCTATGGTCATAAATATACTTAATCCTCATAACAAGTGTACTACCTACCAAAGCACTTGCAAGGTGCCACATCTAACAACAAGCGACGCAAGTGTTATGACATCTAATATTGCCCGAGGAACTGATTGTTGGCTTTATGGATCGGGCGAATAATCGAGGAAAGTCAAGCACAAAGCAAGACTAAAGTGATGCCATGACTTGGGGCCCGACCATCGCAGTCAAGCCACTAGGGCGAACATCTAGCGTACATGGCCATGCTCAAGAACGCACTAACGAATACGACAAGCTATAGAAATAGTAAGCTTCCCCCAAGATATTATTTAATCAAAATGTGTTATATACTTCCAAATAGTAATCACTAGAGTAATACCTGAGTGTCTCATACCACACGAGGATGCTTGATTATGTACTATAAGTTAGTAAATTCCACTCAATCAAATATTCTACATAACAAGTAATATAATTAACCGATGAAGTGATATCGAATGTCGTGTACCATTCAGTATTACTAAATCATTTAATTATCTTTCTCGTTCCATAAAAAGAAGAATTTACAAGAAAACAATATTTCAAAATCGTTAGAAATTATGAATATTGATTTATAAACATACATTTAGTTTTAAAAATACATGAAATGGCATTCTGCAAAATATTATTTTTCATATATATATATATATATAGCTTTATGTATCAAGTTATAATCTAAAATGAAAATTTATTTTATATATTTTTGTATTAAATTCCATAAAATACATTCATATTGTTTTTCAAAAGGCTAGATAAAAATGAGTTTATAATTTATTTATTATATTTAATTAAACTTCTAAAATTATTTTTAAATATAAAAACATCAGATAAAGACGAAATTCAGATTCAAAATTCGTATGTCAAAAGCAAGAAAGAAAAATTAACAAAACTCATCCAAGAATGGATTTAATCCTGGAGCTGAATTGCTCCAGCAATGGACCACTACATCAGTGCTAACGTTTTCCTAGAGCTTTTCAGCTCCATGAAATTGACCTTGCTTTCGATTTCAGACCTTCGGCACCTAAATTGATTCTAGGGGTATGAAACAACATATAAGGTCAAACATGCATCCATAGCAATCACATAACACAACAAACAATTTAAGAATGGAATAGGAACTTGCAATTACAAACAAGATTATAGTTTTAGCAAGTACTTCTTAGAAATGCACACAATTCAAACTCAATTTACAACTAAAATCATGGCTATATGCTACAAGAGCTGCATTCAAGCAAATCAGAGATAGTTATGAGGAATTATCACCTTAAAACCTTAATAAAGCTTGCTAATAACTTTGAATCTGGCCTTGCTTTCAATCTTCAGCCTAGTCCTAAAAGAATTCCAGCCATAAAGAGAAATAGCGGAATTTAAAACCACATCAAAATTAAAATCAATCAATCCAATAGATGTATTAGGGTTAGAGAGAGCTACCTTCATTTATATATATTTTTTTGAAATTTATTTGAATTTAAATAAAGGATTTTTGGTTACGATTTTCAAAAGGTGAGAGCTTTTCTATCCGTTTTCTTTACCTGATGTTTATGAACATAGCAAATGAGAAGGATAAGGAAATTTCTTCCTTAAGCTATTTGACAGGCTTTGGGTATATTACTAAACCCAAACCCAAGAATACAATGTTTTAATTCCTTTTCTTTTCTAATCTCATTTCATTTTTCTTTCTTAAATCAATAGTTTGAAAACAATTTTGCAAATTGAATTCTATTTTCTACCAATCAATAACATTAATAATTTCAAAAATTATATATATATATATATATATAGTTATCCATCCTTGTGAACAAGCCGTATTTGATGAGCTCGATCGATTAAACAAAGAAATTACCAAGTAGGAATCCAAAACAATAACCGCCAAACTTGGATACCGAACAAAGTCAAGGGACAAAGTTACCAACTTGCCAAAGACTTCCAAAATGGCAGGCATTGTAAACAAACGCAAGTGCAAGATCCATGCTCAAATACCAATCGAAGTCATGGATCGGTACTGATCCATGATCATGAATCAGTACCCATCCATGGAAATGGCCTAAAAATTTCACGATCTTCATGAAATGTAGGGCTAAGGTCCTTGTCAACTCAAACATGCGATTAGATGGTGCTTTGCTAGCAAGGTGCAACTCTAACGATTGATGAGCAAACCAAGAGCTTTAATCGACATCTGAACCAAGGAACTCACTCATACTCGAGCTTATATCTACATAACTTAATGCCAAGGAACAAGATACAAGTCACCCAAGTATTTGTAAAAGGAAGGTTGCGGTCCAAGAAGCAAGTTCATGGATCGATATTGATCCTTAGTATGGATCGGTACCATCCCTAAATGTTGATGACGTAGCCAAAATCTTCTTCGATTAGCACTTCCTAGAAGTGGGGGAAAGTGGGCAAGAATATGGTTAAGAAAATTTTAGTGATCCTCAGCTATAAATAAAGGATGAAGGGCATCATTTAGAGGACATTTTTGGCTCTCTTAAAAATTTTATGTACTTCTCCTACAATTTCAGGGATCATCACCGAGCCATAAGAACACCTCTTGTAAATAACAATCAAATCGGTAAAAAAGTTAGGTGGACATTGGAAACGATTGGCTGAACCACTATAAAGCTTGTGTGTCTTGTTATTTTATGTGTCATTTACTTTCTTCGCTTTTTTCACTATTCTAATTCTCTAGGTGTTTGTGCCAAATTTTGGTGCTTTCATTAAGAGACTCGGATTTGTTTACTTGAAACGTCAACTTAGAAAAGATGATGAGGCCATCAACTAGGAAAACCGCTGTTAGAGGAAGCCAACAAGGACTTGGGGATAGTTAGGAAGTGTCCTCAGGATCTAACCCACTTCCACCAACATAACCAGAGATGAGAGGGAAATGATGATGATAGAAATGAAAGAGAGAATGATAGCCTGCCACAAAGAGATGATGGAGGGAATCTTCAGAAGAATGGAACAACAATCGAAGATTGGAACGGCTGTAAACCAAAACCGAAGGCTAGAAGGTAGGATAAATGTTGTTAGAATCAAAGCGGAGCAGGTGAAGCAACCCTCGTAGGAGTGCCTGGGATCGGTATCGATCCAAGGACATGGATTGATACCAATGCAAGAACCCATGAAGGCAATGTGGACCTAAATCCAGAATGCAGAGATGCTATTTTGAGGAATGCTCTTGGACACCAGAGCGTGAATCAGAATGCGAACGTACCGCCGGAGGAGTACGTGCCAGAATTTCCTTATAAAATAGGGGATAGAACGAAAATGTAGAGCGAAGACCTCCGTTAGATAACAATGATAGAATTGTTAAAATAGTCAAGCAAGCATTGAGAGGTGGACCATTGGATTAGAACCTGAAAGACGTAACTAGAACCCTATTCATACCTAACATCCGGTACGAAAGAAATCCATCCAATTTCAAGCTGCCGACATTGGATTTGTACGATGGAAAAACTAATCCAATGATTCATTTAATGAGATACAACCGACATACAAAGCTGTTGGGTGCATCTAAAGAAGTAATAGGATGGTGTTTCCCTTTGTATTTGACAGACTTAGTGACGATGTGGCTCCAACAGTTGGAGAAGGATTCCATCAGCATATGGATCGAGTTAGTGAATAGATTCATGAGGCAGTTCAGAGCTCATATTTAAAATCAAAGAATGTGATGACGCTATCGAGCATAAAGCAAAGGGCCAAAGAGACCCTAAGGAGTTTTTTGACTAGGTTTAATGCAGCAGCTGCTGCGGTTATAAGCTGGATCCATCGGTGGTTCTGATGGCAGCAGTTTCAGGAGTTGCCAGTAAGGCAGATTTTACAGTTGCCTCGGAAAGGGATCCACTGGCGGATCTCATAGAATTGTACCATGAGGCTGAGAGATACTTGCATCAAGAGGATGCCGAAGCTGAAAAGGAAGAGTTAATGTTGTGGATGGCAGAGGACCGTTTAGAGCAGGATCTAATAAAGACAAAGGAAAGCGAAAGGCTAATGATGACTTTAGAGGGCCAAAGCGGCAAAGAAGGGAACCATAGCTCTCCTCCTACCTAGAATTGAACTAGACCCTAAAGCAGATTTAACTTGATACCAGGGAGAATATCCCCTATCGAAAACCAATGAAGGGAGAACCCACTGATGGAAAAAGAAGATCGAGAAAATATTGCTTATGGCATGAGCTGGATGGGCATGAAACAAATGGATGTAAACATCTTCATGATTTGATAGAGGAGAAGGTTAGGAACAACCAACTACAGTACTACGTAAGAATTTAAGCTGTAGTGATGGAACAGGAGCAGCTATCATCTGCAAAAATTGGAAGCGGCCTTGGATCTAGGTCAAGGATAGTCATCTCATGATCAGGATGAGAGGGAGTATCTCGTACTTTGTCTTTGTCTTCAATGAATGATGTGGTATTATAGTAAGCCACTTACTCATGTATAGGACCTCGATCAGTCTCTAAGTACATTTTAGGTTGGATGCTAGGCTGTAGTGCCTGAATAGATGTCGTGATGCATGTTTAATGTTTGAATTCGAACTTTGTAAATGAATGCTTGATTTTTGAAATACACTTGAATGTGATGACTGATATTGATCATGGTAACACTGCTCGGAGAGACGGGTGAAGACCATAAGGTACAAGTCCTTTTGACGGAGAGCAAGTGGAATGGTATTGTATGGGAGTAGGTCCCTTCGTCGAAAAGTGAGTGGATGGACCTGCTTCGATCGTTAAGTCCCCTTGTTGGAGAGCAAGTGGATTGGACTCAGCAAAGATCTAGAGAGATAAAGCCCTAGTTGGACGTTAAATGATCCAGGAAGATCATGGATTAAAATAACGATCTAGAGAGATTGAGATTTAACTAACAACCCGTAAAGACCGCGAATTATGTTAAAGATCCGAAGAGATCAAGATTTCAATTATCGATCCAAGGCGATCAAAATTTGAATTGGTTATCTAATACATGGCCTCGAGAAATCGAAATTTAGACTTCGCTTTTGAATGCCATCTGACCTTGAAATGATTCGTTAGCGATTATCAAATCGAGCCATTGATTTTAATGTGTGATTGCTAACTCCCGGATGAACACGAAATGACTCTGATTGGTAACACAACACACGATATAATAATTCTGGAGGAATATGAAATGGTTATTTATGGCTAGCACTCAAGCCAAGACTCAATTTCCATGTTATAATGGTTCTGAGTGATCTTTAATTTATTGGTGAATCCAAAGGAGCCGAGTGATTCACTATGGCTTGGTGGGTTGATAACTAGAAAATTCAACCACTAATGTTTCATCGACTTTGATGTTTGATCTTAAGCAAAGTACACCTTCCATTCGCAAGGCATGCTTTAAAGAGCAAATGTTCTCATGCCTTGTGAACAGGCTGTTTTTGATGAGCTCGATCAATTAAACATAGAAATTACCAAGCAGGAATTTAGAACGATACCTACCAAACTTAGATATCGAACAAAGTCAAGAGACAAAGTTATCAACTTGCCAAAAACTCCCAAATGGCAGGAATGCTAAACAAACCTAAGTGCAAGATCCACACCTGAATACCAATCAAAGTCATTGATCGGTACCATTCCATGGAATTCGCCCCAAAACTTCTCGATCTTCATGAAATAAAGGGATAAGGTCCTCGTTAACTCAAACATGTGATTAGATGACGGTTCACTAGCAAGGTGCAACTCAAACGATTGATGGGCAAACCAAAAGCTTTGAAAAACATCCAAACCAAGGAACTCACTTAAAGTTGATCTTATATCTACACAACTTGATTCCATGGACCAAGATACAAGTCAACTAAGTATTCATAAGAGGAAGGCCATAGTCCAGGAAGCAACTTCATAGATCGATACCGATCCCTAAACATTGATGACATGGCCATGATCTTCTTCGATTTAGCAATCCCTGGAAGTGGGGAAAGTGGGTAAGAACATGGATGAGAAAATTTCGGCGACCCTCGGATATAAATAAAGGAGGAGAGCATCATTTGGAGGACCTTTTTGGCTCTCTTAACAATTTTCTGTATTTCTCCTACAATCTTAGGGATCATCGCCGATCCATAAGAACACCTCTTGTAAACAACAATCAAATCAGTGAAAAAGTTAAGTGGACGCAGTAACGATTGGCCGAACCATTGTAAAGCTTATGTGTCCTGTTATGTTATGTTTTCATTTACTTTCTTCGTTTTTTCCTCTATTCTAATTCTCTAGGTGTTTATGCCACATTTTGGTGCTAACATTTTAGTATTTTCACCAAGAGACTCGGATTTGTTAACTTGAAATGCGAACTTGGAAAAGATGATGAGACCATCAACTAGGAGAACCATCGTTGGAGGAAGCCAACAAAAACTTGGAGGCAGTTAGGAAGAGGTCCTTAGGATCTAACCACCCTTCCATCTACATAACCAAAGATGAGATGGAAACAATGATGACAAAAATGCAAGAAGAGAATGATAGCCCGTCAGGAAGAGATGATGGAGGGATTCTTCAGAAGAATGGAAGAACAGTCGATAATTGGAGTAACTGAAAATCAAAACCAAAGGCCAGAAGGCAGGACAAACGCAGTTGGAATCGAAGTAGAGCAGGTCGAAGCAACCCCCGTAGGAGCACCTCGGATTGGTACCGATCCAACGACACAAATCGGTACTGATCCAAGAACCCATGAAGGCAATGTTGACCTAAATCCAAAACTTGGAGATGCTCGTTTGAGGAATGCTGCTAGACATCAAAATGCAAATCAGAACGCGAACGTACTGCTAGAGGAGTATATGCTAGAATTTCATTGTAGGAATGGAGGGCGGAATGAAAATATGGAGCGGAGACCTCCATTAGATAACAATGATATAATTTCTAAGATAGTTAGGCGAGCATTGAGAGGTAGACCGATGGATTAGTACCTGGAAGGCGTAACTAGAAACTCATTCACACCTAACATCCGGTATGCAAGAAATCCACCCGATTTCAATCTACCAATGCTGGATTTGTACGATGGAAAAACTAATCCAACGGTTAATTTGATGAGATACATCCAACATATTGTGCATTTGAAGAAGTAATGGGATAGTGCTTCCTTCGTATTTGACAAACTTAGCGACGATGTGATTCTAGCAGTTGAAGAACAGTTCCATAAAAACATGGACCGAGTTAGTGAATTGATCCATGAGGCAATTCAGAGTTTACATTTCAAGACCAAAGAATGTGATGACGCTATCAAGCATGAAGCAAAGGGCCAAAGAGACCCTAAGGAGTTTTATGACTAGGTTTAATGCAGCAGCTGCTGCGGTTCATAAGCTGGATCTATCAGTGGTTCTGATGGTAGCAGTTTCAGGAGTTTCTAGTAAGATAGATTTTAAGGTTGCCTTGGTAAGGGATCCACCGGCAGATCTCATAGATTTCTACCATGAGGCTAACAAATACTTGCGTCAAGAGGATGCTAAAGCTGAAAAGGAAGAAGTTAATGCAATGGATGGTGAAGGACCATCCAGAGCAGGATCTAGTAAAAAAAAGGAAAGCAAAAGGCTGATGATGGCTTTGGAGGACCAAAGAGGCAAAGAAGGGAATCAAAGTTCTCCTCCTATACAGAATTAAATGAGATCCCCGAATGGATTTACCTTGATACCATGGACATATCCCCTATTGAAAACCAATAAAGAGAGAAACCATTGACCGAGAAAGAAGATCGGGAAAGTATTGCCTATTCCATGAGTTGGATGGGCACGAAACAAATAACTATAGACATCTTTGTAATTTGATTAAGGAGAAGGTTAGGGACAACTAGCTACAGTAGTATGTAAGAAACCTAGTTATAGTGATGGAATAGGAGCAGCCATCATGTACAACAAATGGAAGTGGCTTTGGATCTATGTCAAGGATAGTCATCTCATGATCGGGATGACAGGGAGTATGGTTCGTTTCCCATACTTAGTCTTTATCTTCAATAAATGATGTGGTATTACAATCAACCCACTTACTCATGTGTGGGACCTCGAACGGTCTCTAGGGATGCTCTAGGTTAGATGCTAGGCTATAATGCCTGGGTACATGTCGTGATGTGTGTTTGATGTTTGAATTTGAACTTTGTAAATAAATGCCTGATTTTTGAAATCCACTTGAATGTGATGATCGATATTGATTGCGGTAGCCATGTCTATGGAGATGGGGCGATGACCATAAGGTACAAGTCCCCATGCCGAAGAGCAAGTGGATTGGGCTTGTACGTGAGTAGGTTTCTTCATCGAAAAGTGAGCTGATGGACCTGCTTCGATCGTTGAGTCCCCTTGCCGAAGAAGAAGTCGATTGGACTCAGCAAAGATATAGAGAGATCGAGCCCTTATTGGATGTTAAATGATCCGGGAAGATTATGGATTGAAATTATGATCTAAAGAGATCAAGATTTAACTAATGGCTCAGAAAGGCTGCAGATTCTATTAAAGATCCAGAGAGATCGAATTAGTCTATAATTCCAAAATAATTGTAGGCTTTCAGATACTTCTATATTTTCTAATACATTAAACTAACGATCCAGTGCGATTAGGAATTGAATTGGTCCTCGAATACATGACCAGGGGAAATCAATGTTAGAACCTCAGTTTGAAGTTTTAATGATGACAACTATATCTATATATATATTATATCACACCATTCAGAGAACAGGTAATCAACCAAAGAGACAAGCAAAACACTAACGAAGATCGTCAACACTTTAAGAAGATCAAGATACGAATCATCAAGCGTCAAAAGTATGAATATTATCTTAGATTATGTTGTAAAATCTCCTTGACAATTCACATACACACACAAGAATCAAAGAGTGAAACCCAAAATGAAAAATCAAAGGTATTTTATAAAATCTGTTTTAGCCCAGTTTAGTCGACTGGCTAATGGCCTCAGTTGACTGAGTGCAGTCGATTGAGTCCATTGACCATTCGACTGAACCTGCTTGATTTACTTTTCTGTATATGTTTTGAATTTTGGCGCAAAACAACTTTGTTCTTATTCAGTAGACTAACCACTGCGTTCAGTAGCCTGAAACCCCGTAATGGCTACTTTTCTGAAAAGACATTTTTGAAAGGTTGCATCCATTTATAGCATCTCTATGATATCCAAAAGTTTTCTACGAACAAATGCATCTCTTTAAAGCCACTCTTTGATTACCATAAATAGAATAACATTTCTTAACAAATGAACTCATTCTTCCCTAAATCTCTTGAACTCTATTCTTTTGTGTTCACCCCGAACCTTTTGTGCATTCAGTTCTATTATATCCTTTAAGAACTCTTACTATACTTCCATAAATCTGAGCATACACTTCATGAATCATCAAGGAGATTATAGGAAGTCCTGTACTATCAGTCAATATCTGTATTAGCAGAATACAAGATTTTTAAGAAAACTCCTTTGTAAAGAAAAGTCAAAATATGAGAGGTGCTTAGATAGTTCGAATTGTAAACCTATTCCTCCGGGTCAAGTACGGGAATCTGCAAGTAAATACCTAAGAGGTGCTTAGGGACTGGACGTAGGAAAGGTGCTCCGAACCAGTATAAAAACTGTGGTGTGCTTACTCTTTAACTAAACTGCTTTAGCTCACTTTAATATATTTTTAGCTATTTTAGTTATTAGATTGGCTATATAAGACCATATAGTTTTTTTATTTGGTATCGGAGCACGGTTCATCCAAAATCATAACACCCTTTTGAATAATATGGCCAATATGAGTTATAACACGTTTCAAGAGGTCAATCAACTGCACGTCCACTATTTTTCATAGGGTCTAATTATATGTATTGGGCTACACATATAAAAGTTTTTATGGAATCAAGTGGGTTTGATATCTGGCTATCTACTCAATCTCTGTATAAAGCACCTTCTACTGAAATGAGTACCTGGACAGATGCTCAAAAGACTGCTACTTCCAATAATGCTAAAGCTACGAACGTCTTATATTGTGCATTAGATAAAAATGAATTTTCAGGAGTCGTGATGTGTAAAACTGCTTAAGATATTTGGTATATGCTACAAGTTACTCACGAAGGAACGACCAAGGTAAAACAAACCAAGATTAGTTTATTGAAAAGTCAATTTCAGGCATTTAAAATGAAATCGAATGGAAGTATCACAGAAATGCACGCTATGTTTCAAATGATTCAACATGACCTTATGGCTCTAGGAGTAACATTTACTGATATCGATTTAGTTTCACGAATTCTAAATGCTTTAGCTGATGAATGGGAAAGGAAAGTTCTTTCTATAGAAGAAGCTAATGATATTTCTACACTTAAAGTAGAAGAATTAATAGGAATTTTAATGTCTTATGAAACAAATTTGCAAGGTAGAAAAGATGTAGCCCAATAAAAACAAAGTATTGCTTTTCAAGTAAACAACAATGGTGATTTGGATCTTGATGAAGAAGATGTATATTTTTTTTGCCAAAAACTACAAAAAATTTAGAAAATTCAACAATATGATTCGAAAACAGAAACCTAATAACTCAAAGACGCATCTTCATTCAAATGCTATAAGTGCAACAAATTTGGACATATGAAGAAGGATTGCCCCGAATTAAATAATGACAAAAGGAGCTTCAAGAATGAAAAATTCTCAAAGAAGAGCAAACGTGCATTTTAAGTGACATGGGATGAATCTTCAAGCGAAAGTAATAGTGATAGTGATCGGGAACAAGCTAAGTATGCTTCATGGCTACCAAAGATTAGGTACTCTAACATAAACAGGAGAAATGGATTCTTGACAGTGGATGCTCCAAGCATATGACTGAAAATGTTGAAATGCTAATAAATATATCATATAAAGATGGTGGAACCACCACATTCGGAGATAATTCCAAAAACTATGTCATTGGACAAGTAGATGTCACTTTTGTTGGTATATCTAACTCTCCTCTAATTTCTAGTGTTTATTTAGTAAAGAATTTAAAAAATAATCTTTTAAGTATTGGCCAATTATGTGATAAAGGTTTTGGTATAACTTTTAAAACAGGAAAATGAAACATCTTTGATAAAGATAATAATTTAATTTTTGAAGGAACTAGAAAACATAATATTTATGTTTTAAATATGAAAATCAGACACAATAAAGATATGTGTTTATTAGCAGATATTTTTGACCCTTGGATTTGGCACAAATGATTCTGTCACGTTAATTTTAAAAATATACAAAAATTAGCTAAAAACAATATTATTTGAGGATTACCGAAAATTAATTTTAAAGTTAATTGTGTGATGCATGTCAAAAAAGAAAACTTTAAAAATCTTCATTTAAAGCTAAAAATGAAATTTCTACTAATCAACCTTTAGAACTTTTACATTTAGACTTATTTGATCTAATGCAAATAAGATCGATCAACCACAACAGATATGTGTTTGTTATTGTTGATGACTATTCGTGTTATACTTAGACATTATTTTTAAAACATAAGAGTGATTCATTTGAAACTTTTAAAATATTTGCTAAACGTATTCAAAACTTAAAAGATTTGAAAAATAAAATTATTAGAAGTGACCACGGAGGAGAATTTAAGAACGACTTATTTCAACATTGTTGTAACAAAAAGGGAATAAGTCATATATTTTCATTTCCTAGAACACCACAACAAAACGGTGTTATAGAAAGAAAAAATCAAACTCTTCAAGAATGTGCAAAAACTCTATTGAGTATTAGTAAGTTACCTTAAAAATTTTGGTAGAAGTAGTATCTACCGCCTGTTATGTTCTTAACTGTGTATCGTTAAGACCATTAACTAAAAATACTCCATATAAATTGTTTTTTGAAAGAAAACCTAAGGTTTCGAATTTTAGAATAATTGGTCTAAATATTTTATCTTAAGTATTAGTAATCTTCTTGGAAATTTTGATCCAAAAGTTGATGAAGGAAATTTTTATAGGATATTCAGACCAAAGTAAAGCATATCGGATTTTTAATACAAAAACCAAAATAATTGAAGAAACATTACATGTATCTTTTGATGAAAACTTCAATATGAAAACAGATGATGATGATAACACTAGTGTACCATCCGACTCATCTGTTCAAAATAATCAGATTGAATCAATAAATGAAGAAAATAAAGAACTGAAATCTCCATTTAAAACACTAAAAGATCATCCATTAGACAATGTAATTGGTGATATTAACACAAAAGTTTCAACTCGACGACAATTAACTCAAATTGGTCAAATAGCTTTTATATCATATATTGAACCAAAGAATGTTAAAGAGGCATCTATAGAAGATTATTGGATTACAGTTATGGAAGAGGAACTCAACAAATTTGAACGTAACTACATATGAGAACTTTTACCAAGACCCGATGGTCAATTAGTTATTGGTACTAAATGGATTTTAAAAAATAAATGGATAAATACGGTGATAAAGCATGAAATAAAGCAAATCACCATCTGTGCAAATCATTTATTCTCTGTCGAACCATACTGGATTCTCACCTAAAGGTAAGAAAATTAAAAGAGCTATCAATTTTGAACCTTCTACTAATGCTAAAATTGACGAGATCCATTACTACTAACAACAAATGATGGTTGTCCAACGAGAAATGTACTATGAACAAAAACGTTAAGGAGCTCACTTAAATTTCCTCGAGTGTTGTGTGCTTGCTATATGTGGTCATTCACCAACTAAGAAAAGCATTCTTCAAAATAGACCTCGTATTTCTGAAGCTCCATTCATTATCGATAATACTCCTCCAAGAAACTCCTTGGAATCAGGAACACCCAATGCAAATTGGAACAATACTCCACTTCATACAAAGAGATGGTCTCCACTAACTCCGTTGAAGAACATACCAAATTGGCCAAATTCTTAGGAGCATATTCCGGACAATAATTTGATGGCTTGGAAAGTAATTAAGTTGTTTAATATTTATAACATTTATATATATTTTTTCTGTAATAAAATTGTTATCCCAACTTTTGGCAAAGTCGAGATACCCAAAGATTAACTGAAAATCAATGATTATTAGTCATGAACATCGATTGTGCATCGCAGGTTCACCATGGATATCGATGAATTTTGTCCAAGTCCGGATCAGGCTGCAATTGATAAGACATGTCAAGCAAGGCCAGATGAAACAACGTTCCAAGTTTCGAGTCAATCCGAGTTCGTATGCTCAAGATATCACCAAAAGAAGATGGATAAGGTGGTATAAGGTCGAATCCATCAAACATACGTTGCCTCGAATCCATGAGAAGTCAGCTTACTTCGAATCCATCGATCAAGCCTTTGCCTCGAATCGATCACGACGAGCCTTGCCTCGAACCCATCGGAATACGCCTTGCTTCGACTCCATTGAGCAGGCATTAGTTCGACTCCGATAGTTCGAGTCCACCCTCACATTCCCACCTTCGAATCCGTTAATGAGAAACTCTTCGAGTCCATAAAGTTAAAGAGCTTCGACTCCATCCCGCGAGCATCTTCGAGTCTATTCAAGCAAGAAGCCTTCGTATCGACTAACTGAAACCTACCTTGATCGATTCGAAGAGAACGTTCATCCAATCGATTCGATGAAGTCATACCTTCGAATCCATTACATCGAATCCACCAAGTTATAATAGCTGAAACCACGGAGTCGACCCAGTCAACTCGGCATAGAAGTCGGATCGATACGAAGAAGGTGCTCCACGTCATCACAGAAGCGCGCGCTGTATCGATTCGAACGAATCGATTCGAACTAGATCGATTCGAACCAGGCTAGTCAACCAGAAATGCAACCTTGAATCGATCATAACTTGAGATCTACACATCCAAATGCTATGAAATTTTCACAGAAGCTTGAGCACATGTTGAAGAATGTTCACGCCAAATTTCAGCTCGATTGGACACTTTCTTGATCGATTCGAACCAAGGGTCGAATCGATCCCAAAGTGGGCCCGGATTTCCATAAAGCAGGCATGTGGGCCCCCTGACGTACCAGAACTGGTCTCCCTTCATTTTAGGCGAAATATCAGCCTTCTACACCTATAAATAGTGCCCCTGGTCATTCAGAAAAGAGGTCGGACAATTCCTAGAGCTAAAGAGCGCCCAGATTCTGCCAGATTTACTCCAGATCACCATTGCTGCCTTAGATCCAGATTTAGTTCAACAAATCAGTTGTAATACAGCATACGAAATTATAATCTTCAAGCATCGAGCAATAAAATCATAAAAACCTTGAAGTGGACGTAGGCCAGAGATAGCCGAACCACTATAAATTGTGTGTCACTGTTCATTATTTCTTGATTGCTGATTGTTACTTGTTTAGATCCGTGATTTGTGTGTGAATACTGTTGATTCGTATTCATACGCTGGTGCTTTCACTACACTTGGGGTTTGTGACCATTTTTGGTGCAAACACTTTGGTGCTTTCACTGAGAATGACTAGCACCGGCTACACCAGATTCAAAGTTTAGATTTAAGATTTTAAGCATTTAGATTTGACTCTACAATGACTCGACAAACTAGACAAAGAACTGAGAGGAGCCAACAGGCAGGAAGTCAAGAGGCATCCTCTGGCGCTGGAGAAGGACAAGCTTCGATCTACATTACTAGAGATGAGATGGAGGCTATGAATAACCTAATGCAGGAAAGAATGATGAAAAGCCAACAAGAGATGCTGCAGAATTTCTTCGAACAGATGAGAGCTGCAGGGACGCAGAACCCTGGACCAGCTACAGCGGCTGTGAATGTGGAACAAGGAGCTAGGGCTATGGAACCCAACGGAGGACAGAATGCAGGACCAGAAGGCAATCAACAAGGGCTTGGGGGCAGGCCCACAGGATCCAACGCAGAAGTACCTTTGGAAGGAGCTCAACCGGCTAGGGCCAACACTAATGCTAACGAGCCGCCCGAAGAGTACGTGCCAGAATTCCCTACAAGACTCGGAGGGCAAGACAGAGACATGACAAGGGGGCAACCCCTAGATGGAGATGAAAGAATGATCGGCCTAGTGAGACGACTCATGAGAGGAGGGTTTTCAGGAGGAGGATTGGAAGAAGTTAGTCGGAGTCCGTTCGCTCCGAATATCAGGAATGCAAGGAACCCTCCGAAGTTCAAACTACCAACGCTGAATTCTTATGATGGAAAGTCAGACCCGACCATGCATGTCACCAGATATATCAGACACATGGAAGTGCTGGGAGCATCCGAGGAAGTGATGGCACGATGTTTCCCCTTATTCCTATCAGATTTGGATGCGCTTTGGTTTAGGCAGCTAGAAACCGGATCAATCAGGACATGGGGCGAGCTTGTGGATTGCTTCATGAAGCAGTTTAGGGTTCACGTGACGCGACCTAAGAGCGTGATGACTTTGGAATCAATAAAACAAAGGACCGGAGAGTCCATAAAAGAATTTTTGTTACGATTTAATGCGACGGTGACTTCTGTAGACCGCCCGGATCCATCGATGATTTTGATGGCGGCAGTGGCAGGAGTTGGGGAAGGCACCGAATTCAAAGACTCTTTGACTAAAGATCCACCGCAAGATCTTGGAGAGTTCTTCCATGAAGCTGAAAAGTTCATTCGATTAGAGGAATCGCGAGCCGAGAGGCAGGAAATAAATGTTGCACAAGGCGAAGGAACCGCCAGGGAACAGTCCAGGGCAGACAAAGGAAAGAGGAAGCAGGATGACGCACATGATGGTCCTGATAAACGAAAGAAATTCCGAGAGCCCAGATTCAGGCAATACACAGACTTGGTGGCAGGACTGGAACGAATTTACACCGAAACTCGGGGGCAACTCCCCTATCGAAAGCCACCAAGGAGGGATCCCACAGAGCGGGAACGTAGAACCGGAAAATATTGCCTATTCCATGAGCTGGATGGGCACACTACCGATGAATGCCGCCACCTGAAGGATGAGGTGGAAGAACATGCCAGGAGTGGTAGATTGCCACAATATGTCAGAGAACGTGCAACGGCGGTCAGGCCCGAACAACTACCGCCTCAACCTAACAGGACTGATCTTGGATCGGGATCACGACTCGTCATCAACTGATCACGATGGCAAGGGCCAAGTTCAGGATATGAGCTTTGGTCACTTAATTTTCTTATATTTGATTTTCAAAATAAAACGGCTATTCTACTTACTCATGTACGGGAACCGGAGAGATCCCTAGGCATGCTCTGAGATGGTAATAGACCGCTCCGCCCGGAGAGGCATTGTCTTGTTTTTCCTGGTGTTTGAGATTGAACATCTAGGATTTGAATTTAATAAAGAAACACTTATTAAAATAAACCTTTTAACCGGAGAGTTAAAGGATGAACATTAAATATCAATATAAACATGATCGCTTTATGACCTTACCCAGAGAGGCGGGGTCCGGAGTGCAAGAAGTGAGTTGCTTCGCCGGAGAGCGACAAGATCGACTCACTTAAGCATCGTTTCCTATTCACCGGAGAGTGATTGGATCAGGATTCGATAAGAGCCTGGAGAGGCTATGATCGGCCCACGATTTAGGCCATGACATCGCTTAATGTTCATGTACACTGAACCGGAGTGCAGGAGGTGAGTCGCTTCGCCGGAGAGCGACAGGATTGACTCACTTAACGTTGTTTCCCCTTTACCGGAGAGTGACAGGATGGGATCCAGCATGAGCCCGGAGAGGCTGTGATCGACCGACGATTCAGGTTATGACATCGCTTAACGTTCAAATACACTGAACCAGAGTGCAGGAGGTGAGTCGCTTCGCCGGGGAGCGACGGGATTGACTCACTTAACGTTGTTTCCCCTTCACCGGAAGGTGACAAGATGGGATCCAGCATGAGCTCGGAGAGGTTATGATCGGTCGAGAACGACCAAGACATCACTATACGCCCTAGCTGGGGCCAGAGTGCAAGGGATAGAAAGCAACGCCGGAGTGCAATAGGATCTTTCTATTCAATTGCTAAATCTGGAATGGGTTTGACAAGGGTCCGGAGTGACCATCAATAGTACGGAGAGACTGTAGAATTTCATTCTTAACTTCCACTGGAAAAAATTGATAACAATTCGGCTTCGAACAGCCATGGACTTGATTGAAAATGCTATAAGCTATAAATAAAACATGAACTCACTGCATTCAACTTAAGACTGATCAAAACACGCCTTTTACCAAAAAGGCATGTTTTGGGGGGCAAAATGTTATCCCAACTTTTGGCAAAGTCGAGATACCCAAAGATTAACTGAAAATCAATGATTATTAGTCATGAACATCGATTGTGCATCGCAGGTTCACCATGGATATCGATGAATTTTTTCCGAGTCCGAATCGGGCTGCAATTGATAAGACATGTCAAGCAAGGCCAGATGAAACAACGTTCCAAGTTTCGAGTCAATCCGAGTTCGTATGCTCAAGATATCGCCAAAAGAAGATGGATAAGGTGGTATAAGGTCGAATCCATCAAACATACGTTGCCTCGAATCCATGAGAAGTCAGCTTACTTCGAATCCATCGATCAAGCCTTTGCCTCGAATCGATCACGACGAGCCTTGCCTCGAACCCATCGGAATACGCCTTGCTTCGACTCCATTGAGCAGGCATTAGTTCGACTCCGATAGTTCGAGTCCACCCTCACATTCCCACCTTCGAATCCGTTAATGAGAAACTCTTCGAGTCCATAAAGTTAAAGAGCTTCGACTCCATCCCGCGAGCATCTTCGAGTCTATTCAAGCAAGAAGCCTTCGTATCGACTAACTGAAACCTACCTTGATCGATTCGAAGAGAACGTTCATCCAATCGATTCGATGAAGTCATACCTTCGAATCCATTACATCGAATCCACCAAGTTATAACAGCTGAAACCACGGAGTCGACCCAGTCAACTCAGCATAGAAGTCGGATCGATACGAAGAAGGTGCTCCACGTCATCACAGAAGCGCGCGCTGTATCGATTCGAACGAATCGATTCGAACTAGATCGATTCGAACCAGGCTAGTCAACCAGAAATGCAACCTTGAATCGATCATAACTTGAGATCTACACATCCAAATGCTATGAAATTTTCACAGAAGCTTGAGCACATGTTGAAGAATGTTCACGCCAAATTTCAGCTCGATTGGACACTTTCTTGATCGATTCGAACCAAGGGTCGAATCGATCCCAAAGTGGGCCCGGATTTCCATAAAGCGGGCATATGGGCCCCCTGACGTACCAGAACTGGTCTCCCTTCATTTTAGGCGAAATATCAGCCTTCTACACCTATAAATAGTGCCCCTGGTCATTCAGAAAAGAGGTCGGACAATTCCTAGAGCTAAAGAGCGCCCAGATTCTGCCAGATTTACTCCAGATCACCATTGCTGCCTTAGATCCAGATTTAGTTCAACAAATCAGTTGTAATACAGCATACGAAATTATAATCTTCAAGCATCGAGCAATAAAATCATAAAAACCTTGAAGTGGACGTAGGCCAGAGATAGCCGAACCACTATAAATTGTGTGTCACTGTTCATTATTTCTTGATTACTGATTGTTACTTGTTTAGATCCGTGATTTGTGTGTGAATACTGTTGATTCGTATTCATACGCTGGTGCTTTCACTACACTTGGGGTTTGTGACCATTTTTGGTGCAAACAAAAATACTTATGTAATCATATGTAATAGAATTATATAATAAAAAATCTATATAATAATTTTCCATTAAAAACAACTTATATAGGTTTATAAACAAAAATATGCCAGCCTAGTCGAATAAAACCTAGTTAAGTTGACCGACCTATAGTGAAAAATGTATAGTCGGCTGCAATTTATATCTCCAATCAACTATAACCCAACATACTCTTGGTTTCAAAATTAACCCAGTTCAGTCGACTGAATGGGTCTCCCAGTCTACTGAACCTGGGTAGTTTAGTTGACTAACTCTTAAAATTTAGTCAATTAAAACGGCCCCAGCTCTCTATCCCAAAATCATGCCAGATCAATCGACTGAACTCCCCATCCAGTCGACTGACTGGGCCTGCAGCTGTCTTTTAATAATCAAATTTTTACATATCTTTTCATTATTCCACCTTTTCCTAACTCAAACCTCCAAATCCCTAGATCCACTCCAATGCCTCCCCGTCAAAAACTTCCAATCAACAAAAGA
Organism: Allium fistulosum; assembly: GCA_030737815.1. NCBI lineage: Eukaryota > Viridiplantae > Streptophyta > Magnoliopsida > Asparagales > Amaryllidaceae > Allium > Allium fistulosum. The sequence continues at coordinate 711,008,378 of CM060904.1, read as the reverse complement.
CGATCTCATAAAGTAAAAGCGGAAAGTTCTTCTACTACACCCTCTCATCAATAGTTTGCATCTGATGGTCAGATCCTCGAATGGCTCAACATTCGATATTGAGTCCATCGCCACACAGCACGAATTCATTTTCTTGATTGATGATCATCATAACAAGGTAAAATTTTTATCCATTCCTTGTTAAATTGTTCTATGCAGACTTGTGTGGAAATTTTTACTCACCTCCCAACAACGATGATGATGGTATCTTATGGAGTAAAGTTTTGGGAATAGATATTGTACCATTTGTCAAAGATTCAAATACTATTCTTGATTGTTCTAACATTGGGATTGATCTTGATGACATTGATTACCACGACTTTTCTTACGATTCCGTTAGCTATCTATTTCGTACTCTAAATGTCGAAAACACCGCAGTTAATTTACGTCCCCAAGCTCGTATTTTAAACAAAATGATCCTTCATACCATCTTGCCAAGGACCGAAACTTATGAAAAGATGTATGAAAATAATTACAAAATTTTGTATGCTATTTATTCAAAACAAAAGTTAAATTGTGCAGGTATTATTCATGACGAAATTAAAAGCTTTCACACACGACCTAGACACACCATTTTCTATGGTTCTTTCTTGACAAAAATATTCATGCACTATGGAAGCAATGTTGATCAAATGTGTGACTTCGTTCTTCCAAAGGCTATGGATCAAAAAGCTATTACTCTTATGAAGCTGCCCTCTACAATCGAAACACTTCCACCTTATAGTGTTTTCTTGTCTAGATTTGTTTAGGAAAATATAGCTCAATCATCTTCCTAGCCAAATCCAGCTAATGTTCAACTAGAAATCGAATAAGAAATCAACTGTTCTGCAGACGGCGATAAAAATATCACTTTAATGCAACCTTCAAGGACTGTCTCTTCAACCAATGCCATTTTAAAGAACCAAGAAATAATCTTCAAGCAACAACAACCTCTTACGGAATGGAAGATATCATTTTAAAAAACTACCTTGGGCTTTTTAGAGAAAATTTGGAACAAGCTTATCTCATGTTCTAACTCACCTTCACCTGCTAACTCCGACCAGGAATCATGAACATCTCAACGAAGGTAATTTCATAAGTATCTCCCTTCATGAACTTTGGTATATGCATCTCTAGTTTGTTGTGTATCTTAAAATTTTGTCTTTTCATTCACATTTGTTCTCTTGTGATACATTTGTTATGCTGTATTGATGTGGTACATTTGTTATAATGTGATGATATGTTACATTTGTGTTGATATGGTACATTATTGTGTTGCAATATGGTATGTTTATCCTGTGATGTTCAATTTATGTTTATCAGTGTTGTTATCTTGTCATTTTCTCTTCTATTGTCAACTTGTTTAATCTTTTTATTGATGCAAAAGGAGGTGAAATATTGATAGGGGAGCATATATTAAGTAGGAGAATTACACTATAAATATTTCAAAATATTTTTCTATAGTTGTCATCATAAAAAAGAGGGAGATTCTTAGAACCTCAATTTGAAGTTTTAATGATGACAACTATATATATATATCTATGTGTGTGTTATATCACACTATTCAAAAAATAGCAAGCTATCAACCAAAGTGACAAGCAGTACACTAACGAAGGATCGTCAACACTCCAAGAAGATCAAGATAATCCAGAGTTAAAAGTATGTATATTGTCTTAGAATATGGTGTAAAATCTCCTTAACAATTCACATACACACACAAGAATCAAAGAGTGAAACACAAAATGAAAAATCAAAGCTATTTTATAAAAATTGTTTTAGCCTAGTTCAGTCGACTGGCCAATGGCCTCAGTCAACTGAGTTCATTGACCAACCGATCGAACCTGCTTGATTTACCTTTTTATATATGTTTTGAATTTTGGAGCAAAACGACTTTGTTCTTATTCAGTAGACTAACCACTACGTTTAGTAGACTAAAACCATGTAATGACTATTTTTTTGAAAAGACGTTTATGAAAAGTTGCATCCATTCGTGGCATCTCTACGATCTCCAAAGGTTTTCTATGAACAAATGCATCTCTTTCAAGCCACTCTTTGATTACTATAAATAGAGTTTAACATTTCTTTACAAATGAAATCATTCTTTTCTAAATCTCTTGAACTCTATTCTCTTGTGTTCACCCGAATTTTTTGTGTATTCAATTCTATTATATTATTCAAGATACTCTTACTATACTTCCATAAATCTATGCATACACTTCATGAATCATCAAGGAGATTATATGAAGTCTTGTATTATCAATCAATATCTGTATTAGCAGAATAAAAGATTGTCAAGCGAACTCCTTTATAAAGGAAAGTCAAAATTTGAGAGGTGCTTAGATAGTTCATATTGTAAACATATTCCTTCGGATCAAGTGAGGGAATTCGCAAGGACATACCTAAGAGGTGCTTAGGGACTGGACGTAGGAAAGGTGCTCCGAACCGGTATAAAAACTCTGGTGTGATTACTCTTTAACTTTACTGCTTTGGCTTACTTTAATATTAGTTTAGCTGTTTTAGTTATTAGATTGGCTATATATGATCATATAGATTAATCAATGAAAATTTAGACTTTGGTTTTAAACTCCATTGCACCTTGAAATGATTCATTAGCGATTATCGAATAGAGCCATTGATCTTAACGCATGATTGCTCGCTCCTAGATGAACACGAGATGACTTTAATTCATGACACAACATAAGATATAATAATTCTAGGGAAACACAGAATGATTATCTATGGCTAGCACTCAAGCCAGGACTCAATTTCCTAGCTATAATGGTCCGTAGCGATCTTTGATTTACGGGTGAATCCAAAGGAACGGATGATTCGCCGCGGTTTGGCGGGTTGATAGCCATAAAATTCAACCACTAATGTTTCATTGACTTTAATGTTTAATCCTGATCAATGCACACTTTCCATTCGCAAGGCATGCTTTGTGGGGGGGGGCAAATGCTATTCAGCCTTGTGAATAGGTCGTATTTGATGAGCTCGATTGATTAAATAGACAAATTACCAAGCAGGAATCCGAAACGATAACTACCAAACTTGGGTATCGAACAAAGTTAAGAGATACAGTTACCAAATTGCCAAAGACCCCTAAAATAGCAGGCATGCTAAACAAACCTAAGTGCAAGATCCATACTCGAATACGAATCAAAGTCATGGATCGGTACCGATCCATGAAATAGATCAGTATCGATCCATGAAAGTCACCTCAAAAACTTCTCGATCTTCATGAAATGCAGAGTTAAGGTCCTCGTCAACTCAACCATGCGATTAGATGATGGTTCCCTGGCAAGGTACAACTCCGACAATTGATGGGAAAATCAAAAGCTTTAACCGACATCCGAAACAAGGAACTTACTCAAAATCAAGCTCATATCTACACAACTTGATGCCAAAGACCAAGGTACAAATCAATCAAGCATTCGTAAGAGGAAGGTCGCGGTCTAGAAAGCAATTTCATGGATCGGTACCGATCCTTGATATGGATCTGTACCGATCCCTGAACGTTGATGATGTGGCCACGATCTTCTTCGTTTAGCACTCCTTGGAAGTGGGGAAAGTGGGCGAGGACATGGATGAGAAAAATTCCGGTGACCCTCAGCTATAAATAAAGGAGAAGGGGCATCATTTGGAGGACCTTTTTAGCTCTCTTAACAATTTTCTGTACTTCTCCTATAATCTCAGGGATCATCACCGATCTATAAGAACACTTCTTGTAAACAACAACCAAATCAATACAAAAGTTAAATGGACATAGGAAATGTTTGGCCGAACCACTATAAAGCTTGTGTGTCTTGTTATTTTACGTTTTCATTTACTTTCTTTGCTTTTTTTTCTACTCTATTTCTCTGAGTGTTTGTGCCACATTTTGGTGCAAACATATATATATTTCTCATATTACACAATTAAAAATTTTCTAATACAAACTTTAAATAAAAATACCAATATATTTTAAATGAAATGGTCTTTATAAAACTAATTTTCTTATATTTTCACATAAATAAATATTTAATGAGTTTTGACAAAATATATTTATATATGGATTTACAAATATTAATTCTTAACATGAATTTCAATATTGTTTAAATTCTAATTTCCATTCTTTTGAAATTTTATAACTTTCTTATTACAACTTTGCAATTTCCAATCATTAAAATTTCTTTTCATTTGACCTATTTCCACTACATAATAAATTTATGTATTTTTTCTTATTAATTTTTAATATGGAAAATCATAAATTTTATTTTCTTTAAAGTTGCAATACTTGAAATTTTCAAATTTCCACTTAATTTCCGATTTAAATTATTTTAAATTTTAATTTAGGTAGTTCTCGAAGTAGGGTTGTTGCATATTACTTCTAAATACGTTATAAGAAGGTCATACTACTTTTCTATGATAATTTTACTATTATTCTTTCACTTTTTTTTCAACGGTTTCATTTCTACATAGTTCTTTTTTTTATCGCATTGTCATCTCCAATTATTAATAATTGATCCAAAACTATTATCTAATAACTAAATTATTAAATTTATCATCTATGTATCAATAATTCATCTTTAGATTGATTATCACTTCATATAATGTCTATATTGTCTTAATTATCTTCTCTTATAATAAAGGACATAATTCAATTCTAATGTCCAATTGTCATTTGTAAACCCAATTTCCACTATCCATATTTTAATACATTATATATCTCTAGGTTATTCTTCTCAGTTATGATAATTTATTTAACATAGGCAACCAATAAAGGATTCAAAGTATGATTAGAATCATATAACAGAGATAATAGAACTCCACACATAGATCAATTGAGCTATTCCAAAATCAAATGAAATCCTTCATCATTCTCCGTTGGGATTTCCCTAACCTTCAAATTACATGAAACTTTTGTATTTCGGTATAATTCTCCTCAATATAATCTCTCTAGACTCTTAGTTTGTTTAATTGATAGATATTTGATGGTTTAATTTTGAATCTAGAATTTTAGATCAAGGGTCTCTTTTGTTTGGGGAGTGGAAGGAAATGAAGAATAAAATAAACGCACATCTCTTTTGAGTTAGGAAAGCTTATTAGCACCTTTTTGGTACCAATAGGCTATTAGACCTGAACAACCCATTTTAAATAAATTTATCCTTTTATTTATATCCTCACTTCGTTTGTCCGTTTTGTAATGCCTTTATAATGAAACATGACCGGAAAATTATTCTTTATATATTGGTGCAAGTTTCGTTTCTTAATTCATTCATTTCAAAAAAAAATTCTATTTTGTCCCCTTTATTAAAATTACCATTTTATCCTTTAATAATTATTTATTTTATTACTAAAACTTACGGGGTGTTACATTCTTTCCCTTTAAAACAATTTCATCCTCGAAATTTCGAAGGATAGAAAATGCAACTCGCTTCCTAACGTTTAAACGTATACTACATATGTATTTACCCAATACACATCCATAAGTTTATACATACATCCATATATGCATATAATCTATCAAAAATACAACAAAAGATAAGAGTGTAATAATCACATAGGCATGAATATGAATGATGAATATTCTATGATGTCAGTATGCAAAAATGAAACTAGTGGCCTCCTACATGTATGCAAATAGAATGACATATATGCATATATGCAAAAAATTCCAATAATAACATGCATCTAGTTCTACATGAATGCAAGCATACATCATATCCATCAAAGTATTAACATAGCATAAAATTTCCTAGGCAACTAGTCCTAGCTTATATCATAGTTCTAGCAACCATGTACATACAATCAAACAATCAGTCCAAACAATCCAAGACAATCATATAAAGCAATCGATTATCCAAAATTAATTTTCCTAACCTAAATAATCTAAACAATAAGATGGAAATGTACCAGTAAAGAGTTCAAGATAAAAAGCATGAATCTTCTCTTTTGGTTCCCAAGTGCCTCCCGCCAGGTCATTTTCCCACTAAATCGAACCAATTTCACTTCTTTATTCAAAGCCGTTTCACCTCATGACCTACAATATGAATAGGTCCACGAGGTGTAATAAACTCCAACTTCACTTCCACGTCTTCTAACCGATCCAACTTAAGCATAATAATTGAATAATGCATATACTTCCATATATGTGACATACGGAAAAAAGTGAGCACCTGCCAACTTTTCAGGAAGCTACAATCTATAGGCTAACTTACTCTCTCTAATATTAGAAAAGGCCCTACAAAGTGATATGCTATTGAAACACGCCACCTCTATACCCATACTATCCAAGAGTACTACAAAGTAATATTGTCGGATAATAAGGAGAATGAGGCTATATGGGGGACACACGTGAATATTCCCTTGAGCTAACACCGGTACGTATTTAAACATCGAATATAACTCACCATAAACGTACATGGTATCTGCACATAGCAATAAACATGTGTGCCATAGGATAGAACAATATATAATATATAGTAAATATCAGAGAACATGGGCCATAATCACAACGATTATATATAATAGTAAATATACAAGGTATATCCAACATACATCACATGAATATATACAAGAGATAATACCATACAAAATGATAAACTACTATGCCAAATTATTAGCCTCCTCTAAACATAATACAAAAGCTGGTCTCACTGTTCCTGTACCTCAAATGTATCGAACTGACCCAAGTATTCCATAAATAACACACAGTTCCGACTATGTCTAAATATAATGATTACTACATATATAAATGTAGGATACGCATAGTATAATAAAAATGGCATAAAAATAATAGTATAGTGAAACGATAACAACTACGAAACTAAGTATAAAGATATCATCACCCATGTAAAATCATATCAAATATTATCCATCAAACAATATCAATTGGGTGAATCATCCATATCCAGAAAACATTATCAAAGTCGATTTTCTCAAGTATTATTAGGCTAGTACATAACAATGCCCAAATATCTCTCAATCTCGGTAAATAGGATATCATCATTAATATATATATATATATATGTATATGTATATATGTATATATATATATGTATATATATATATATGTGTATATATGTATATATATATGTATATATGTATGTATATAGGATAGGCTGCCTATTAGTATAATAATATATATGAGAATCCACTACACTCTAGACACCTATCTATATATAATCTCATCTCCTCATATATAAATAAAACAGAACATATCGTGATGGGGAATGATTGTACAATAGATATGAAGTCCCAAGTAGTGTCATAACTAAACTAAGTGAGGTGTATCAATAGTATATGCTAATCTACCACTCCGTTAGTACCAGAAAGGGAGGCCGATAGCATGAAGCAAGCTCCAAAGTCAGGAAGACTCTATAGTCTTCAGTTACCTCCATAGTATCATGACACGTATCCATCGGTGTACTTGTCAATGCGAGGACTAATAGTCACAACACTGCTCCTTCCCCTATAGGTAATAAAATGCTGACCTAGGTGACACATGAGCAAACACACGAAGCGAAAGCATGAAGCTATATCAATATAGGGTGTCATGGATCTAAGGTGTGATCGCACAATCAGGCTACTAAGGTGGATTCTAGCCATCTAGTCCTCTCCAACATTAATAAAATGAGTACATCATGATAGTAGCATAGAAACCAATAAAACACAAAGTCTCATCGTTAGGCACGTAGCCTCATTGAATATAGGCACAAAGCATACTCATCACTACATATATCACCTCACACTCATAACTCTATTCCCATCACGTGATTGTCATCTATTTACAATGAATAACCAAATAAATATCACAACAACGTTCCATACCACTGCATGATACTCAAATATTCACTTACTATTTATAAACTACACTCAATCTACATAATTTTCTATATAACGAGTCTAAAGAATAATGGAGGAAATATTACTGTATACCCCATCCCAAACGATATTATAACTCCATTTACTCAGATTCCTCATCGTACAGAATGGAAATATCACAAAATCATACAGAAGAATGTCATTATCGTATCCTGATCAAAAACATCAATCAAATCAATATCAACGGTGAATCATTCATTTCATCCAAATCAATATAGAAGAGATGAGAAATCATAAAAATATGATAAAATCTCGTTAATCAAATATATAATAAATATTCTTATTTAAACTTATTAATTATATATTACTTTAAAATACTTGAAATATTAACTAGAAAATTATTTCTTATCTTCCATAGTTTATATCGTTTTTGAAATAACTATTTAAACCCATGTATGAATTAAGGAAGTAAATATATTTTCAAAAATGTAATAAGACTTGTTAAATCAGTTTTTATATTAATCAAACACTAAGAACTTTAAAATATATATTATATATTGAATAATTCATTTCCTTATTTATGTAATCCAAAATAAAGAATTAAATACAAAAATTTACTACTAAACCTTTACCTGTATATTTTAATACATTCAACATCACTTTACAAACCAAATGTCCTTTATAGAAATATTTTACAATTTTCTATAATTAATTGCTACTTTTAAATAAATATATAAACTTCAAAACAGATTTCTTCTTTTATTCCAAAATATATAATGTCATTCAAAACCTCATTTTTGCATTCAAATTCATTGATAACTACATAAAAATCAATTAATAGCATTTATGAGTCATTTCATAATTTATCATAATTACAAAGTATTTTCAAATAAATTTATAATTTGCAAAGTAGATTTTTATTCATTCCAAATTATAGAACATTATCTAAAATCTCTTATTAACATTCAAAATTATTGATAATACTCTTTAAAATCATTTAAATGCATTTTAGAAACCATTTCATATTTTCTAGATAATTTATAAGATTTCTAAATAATGATTTGAAAACGATTCTTAGAATTAAAATATAATAAATATAATAGTGAATATTATAGGATTTTGTAATTGAAAGAAAACTATTTTATAATTAAAGTAGATTTCTAAAATATGCAAAATAAGTTAAGTTAAGTAAAACTTTTAAAAATTATTTATGAAATACTTTTAATATGATTTTTAAATCCTTAAAACAATTTTCCATTGCTTTTAAAATAAATCATTTGAAAACAAGTAGAATAAATAAAACATCCATAGAAATGTAACGACCTGCATTTTACGTATCGAAGGATCGTAAAATATTTTTATTTTATTCATATGAGGTCGTATAATTACAAGATTTTTGGAAGTGTCTCTTAGGGAGATTTTTCACATCTATGATTTTTCTTGAATTTCTATATGACAATTTTGATCCTGAAATCTTGTTTGGACTATAACTTTTGGTAGGAGCCAAATTATGGTCTCAAACCACTTCCATTGCTTCTGGATAATAATTTTTCATTCCGTAGAGTGGTCATAATAGAAAAACGGACGTGTCGTTTAATAGTTATGGCAATTTTAAGTTTTGGCTACTGTTGGCCAGTTCTAGTGGGTATAACTAAGTCTAAACTTAGGCCCATTAACCCACTTCGAAATTTGTGCTAATATGAGGCTTTTGGAATTTGCCTAAGTCGTTTCCTTTTTCCCCAAAACAGATCTAATCCTCCATTAATCCTAATTTCATAAATAATCACATCTTTTCCTTACTAATCTTAGCCAAATCATTGATTAGAGAGGAGATTAACATATAAAAGATAGAGATTATCATTTCTATTGATTTGGATCTTTCTTCCTTGCGATCCACTTCAAATCTAAAGAAGAAAATTGGTATTTGGTGAGTGATTCATGACCTCTCACTCATCTATACTTGTTTATATAGTTAAAATGATTGTTTTAAACATGTTTTTGGATCTAAAGGTTGTTTTCTAACTTTAACCACGTGTTCATATATGCTTATGACTAGAAATATGAGGTTTTCAAATGATTTTAGAAATGGGTTTATATCTGTTTACTCATATCTACATGTTAGTGTAATTTCCATCATCTGTATGCATATGTTAATGTAAAACTTGGATTTAGACTAGAACTAGTTTGATTACCATATTATCATGTATTATATGGATGAATGGATGAATATGCATGATTATTTGTGATTATATGTTGTGCCTTGATGTTGTTTGCTAGGGTTTTGGATGTTAGGTAGATAGGTCGAGAGAATTGGACAATTCGAAGGCAAACTTGGTCGGAATTAGACGAAACTTGGTGGAGGAGTTCAGGAGTATAAGGTAAGCCTATATGCTAATTCGCATCCCCAAATCATCTAAGGATTAGATTCAGTGCCAAATTAAGGGGCTTGATTTGGCACCAAATCTAGGTGGCAACTCCAATGGTTCGATCGTCGGCATGGATGGATAGAGCTTGGCTAGATAAGTTATTCCATAGCACGGTAAAGGAAATTAGCTAAGTATAAGAGTTAATGATGAATTAAGGACTTGATTGGTGACGAGTCAAGAGCTTAAGTTAGTGACGAGTCAAGGACTTGAGTTGATGACGAGTTAAGGACTTGAGTTGATGATGAGTTAAAGGCTTAAGCTGGCAACGAATTAGGGCTAATTCAACACCAAATTTTGGAGGAAGGCCCGATGGCAGTGGAACTTCTAGAGGTGAATACCAGGGTTCTAGAGGTCGTGCTGGTGGTGTTGGCTCGTTCGCATGATGACTGATGGTAACAGCATGATGAAAGTTAGAGTCTTCGGATGGTAACTCGACGTTGAGTGGAGTTAGGTACTGGAGATGACGACTCGATGACAAAAGGAGTCATAGAATGGGGAATGTAGAATAGTTACTCAAGAACAATGGCTCAATGAAGAAAGGAATTGTTGAATGGAGGGATGTAGAATGGTTCCTCCAAGATAATAGGGGCTTGTTAGAGCAGAAGAAAGGGCTCGGATATACGTACTAAGGGATCATTGATACTCATAGTGTTTTCTCTTACACTCAAAGCTAGGGTATCTTGAGGACGCTCATGGGTAATGAAAAATGGCTACCCCGGATCGGAAGAATGGATCCGTGTATCCTGGACCAGAAGAATGGGTCTAAAACCAGCTTTAGGCTAAAGAGAGTACAATTGAAAATCTGGATTTCCATTAGTCCCTGGCGGAAGAATGGTCATACGAGTTATCATATATCCAGAGTACACTGAGTGATGGTTAGTATTGTTTGATGGATGTTATGTGTGCTATGGTTGCTTCACTAGTTGCCTATCACTCTAGGGTTGTCTTCGGAGATAAGGATACCAAGACACCCTTTATCACACTTAATTGTGTTACACCTTTATGATATGTAAAGCGACATATTATGTTATTATGTGCTAACTCTTTGGTTGTAGGGACAGGTCAGGTATGATTTATATATCTTACTCCTTACTCTATAGACTTGTATAGTATTTTGAGAATCATTTACTGCTCACAATATAATATTATCTGACTCGAGGTTTTATGCTTTGCTTCTTATTATCTCAGGTGCTCTTAAATGAGTTGACTAGATAGCAGATCTAGGTGTGACTTAGTAGCTGTGCAGAGGATAAGCAGGATAGAGCTATCTCGTATTATATATAGATTTCTATGCTTATTTCACTGTGCAATACTGTGGAGCCTTGGAAGTGTTCACTTATTATTGGTAGTATGAGAAAATTATTTGAGTTTATTTCCGTTATTTAAACTCTATTTCATGATGTATAACTTTGTGTATCTGTACTCTGATATTTGGATCACTTAATTATCACTGTCTCTCATGTTTTATATTTGTGGTATTATATTTTATACCATGTGCTGTGAGTTATACTACAGGTCCTATGATGTTTTGTTTCATTTTTAAACCTTGTTGGTTGCTCTACATCAATCGACACAATAGCAGTGCACCATCTTATGTATATTGGGTGCCGGTGGTGTAAGGCGATCATCACATTTGGTATTAGAGCTTAGGTTGCGTTGTTTAACCTAAGGGATACCGTGATTTAGTAGAGATAGGAAAGGAGTTCTCACCCTAGACTGAATTGAGAGATAGAGAGTGTGTATGTGTATTCACGAGAACACATACTTGTTATATACTTTGATTTTTAAATTTATATAACAGTATATATAGTATATAAGTCACATGCACACATAAGCACCATTAACACATTTTTCTTTTTGAGAGACTGATCATTCTTGTTATAGATCAAGAATGAGCCGGCAAACAAGAAACATTGTTAGGAACTCCCTCTCAGGAGTTGAGTAAGGAGCGGGTTCGGGGGCTACTAACCCTAACTTGCAAGATATGTTCAATGCGATGATGGCGAACATGCTTTAAAATGCCCAAGCGACTGCTCCTAATGTTGCCATTGGTGGTGGTGCTCAAAAGCAATCACCGAGAGCTGACTTCACTAAGCTATGCAAAGATTATTTTGGAGGCAAGTCATTCCTTGGAACAAAATCTTCCATTGAAGTGCAGGATTGTTTGGACTACTGCGAGCTTATTTTTCGTGATATGGAGATTGATGATGCCATGAAAAGGAGGTTGGCCTCTAGACAACTTCAAGGGCAGGCCATCAACTGGTGGAATGTTATCACTATTGCTACACCTGAGAATCAATTCACTTAGGATCAGTTCAAGGCTAGGTTTGAGGAGAAGTTTGTTTCGGCTACTCAGAATTGATACTATTCAGGAGATTCGTTGATTTAAACCAAGCAGATATGTCCGTTACTGAATACATTGTTGAGTTCGACACCTTATCAAAATATGGGATGTCTTTCAACAATACTCCATTGAGAAAGAACGAGAAGTTCATTATAGGTTTGGACGACTATTTAGGGGAGAAGCTGGTGAGTCATATTGATGAGCATTTGAGAGACTCGTCAAGAAAACCCTTCGCCAGGAGAGTTATACCCCAAGTCCATACTATAAAATATTATCCCAAATCTCCTTTTTACGTCCAAAATTATTGGTAGTACTCTTTAAAATCAATTAAATGGACTTTAGAAATCATTTCATATTTTATAAATAATTTATAAAATTTATAAATAATGATTTGAAAACTGTTCTTAAATTTAAAATATATAAATATAATAGTGATTTTTAAAGGGTTTTATGATCTAAAGAAAATTATGTTTATAATTAAAATAGATCTCTAAAATACAAAAAATAAGTTAAGTAAATTTTAGTAAATATTTATAAAATACTTTTAAAATGATTTTTAAACCCTTGAAAGAATTTTCTAAAACTTTTCAAAAAGCATTTAAACAGGTAAAATGAATAGAACATTCATAGAAAGCACACATATAAATATTCAAATATATAAAGTTCAATTCACAATCAAATAGAATTTTGTTTGCAAATTAATTCTTCTAACCAATACAAACAAATAATCAATTCACGTTAACCAATTCCAAGCCATATACGAGAAAAATATCTAGCACACACCAGAATCCTAAGCGAAGTCATTTACATCCTTCACCGATGATGTTCACATCCATCTTCGCTGCCATGCCATCTCATTTTCATCGCCAAACTCGGTATTATTAGCACCAGAAAACTATGGCCACTCCATTGTCGACCGTTACTTCTCTGGCATCAGCTGTCAGAATCCACATCGCAACTTCCTCCCCAATGTTGCATCGCACTCCACCTCCACCTCGAGTACATCTTCGCAATGCATGCAAGGCCTCCCTTGCCTATGCCTTTAACCACCCATCACGATGCCATTACATTGTGGCTACCTCCCTTCACCGGCGATGAGTGCCAGGCCTAAGCACTTTCGAGCTCGACTCTATTTTTTTTCTTTTGCCAGAATTAATCTTCACGAATTGATTTTGGGGATTGAGGCAGTAGGGATTAGGAGATGGAGAGAATAAGGGTTACAGGATTGATTTGGGAGAATAAAGGATGAAGAGTTTTCTAGAGAAAGGAAGAAAGTTTATATGGTCTTGGGTTTGAATGGGCCATAATCTTAATTCAGTTTAACTTAAATTATTTTCATTTACATTTACATTAAATATTAATCATTGTCATATATTTCATAAATATATTTTGATCCAATTTAAATTGACTTACACATCTTTCTATGATTTATAGTTTGATAACCGCACAATTTCCTTTAATTCAATACTCCTTTATTTTTATTTAATTATTCATTGAATTAACGCTAAGCAAACTTATTTTTCAACTATTCCAATCATACAAAAATCATTAACACTTTAAAATATCTTATATTAATTAAAAAATTATTTTGTCTCAATACATTCCCTGAATGGAATTTATTAATTTAATTCAATTTGTTAAAACAAAATCCTTTATTAAGTAGTATTTGATTAACTAAAAATTTATTTTCATAAATAATAATTACTAATAATCAAATTCTAACATTTCATTTTTATTAAACTTATTTATTATTACGGCGTAGAAAGCCGGGTTTTTGTAGACTTCCCTTTTATGAAAATTGCATCCTTGCAATTTCTTATAAGGAGACATCAAACAACTCATACATTGGCTTTCTTTGTATCTACAATCTTCTATCAATCTTAAACAACTTTATCCTTTATGCGGCTCTTTCTATAATTTCTCATATCGTATGCTATAATTTAAATAGATCAATTCAACGATTTTGTATTTTTGCATATGATAAAAATTTTGAGAAAAGTTTCTAAGTGTTTGATTTTTCAAAATTTTTGGCCGAGTCTTATTTGTATGGAGAGCGTTCCAAAAAATCATACCATAATAATATCACAATATATGTAAACACCCCAACACGAGGCATCCCGAAACACAGGGAATAATATAATATCACATATATTTCGATATATCATAAGTACGTACCTTTTTATTAGCTTTTAAGTCAACTGTCTTACTTTTATTAAAGTAAAAGCATGCCAATGTTGCCAATTAGTCAAAAATGCTTCATAAATACCTCTTCTCAATCTTAAGTTCAAATATGAGTCGCTTATAAAGATATATAAGGAGCATGCATTCATTAAATGTAGGAACAACATCACTTTTATATTTGAACCATTTTCTAACAAAAATTTAAAGATCAAAATTACTAAATTAAGTAATGGTTTCAAAGAACAAATTATTACGTAGTGAAATCTCTTTCCAAACCAACTTTTAGACTGTAAAAATATGGATTGCAACCCGAGTTATGAAAGATATTCTAAAGATAAGCATAATAGGTTTTTCAGTATATACGAAGGCCCACTTCAGTAATTAGCATTTTTAGCTTAGAAAACTTAAATTTTTTTCAAAACACTTAAAATAAAACTTATTGCTTAGGTTCTTAGCTTTCCAGGAAGTGCAAAATCATCGAATTCGGACAAACTATTTGAAATTCATGGCTTATCGAACACATTACTATATTCAGACTAGAAACTATTTTAGGTTTAAAGTGAAGGAGCAAGTGCACAAAAAAGAGTAAAAACATGTTCAGTTTTAAAGTGCAGGAGTAAGTGGAAGTGCACAAAGGAATGCTCAAAATGCCTAGGCATGCACAAAACAAAGCCAACAAAAACATGCACTCATGCACAGGTAGCAACACACTCAAATAAAGCTAAGGCAGCAGCAACAAGATAAACACGGAAGGAAATATGCACAACTCAAGGATGCAACAACACAACCAAGTTATGCATACAAGCACACACACAAAGAAAGCATGTGCACACACATGTAGGCTCGAAATCAAGCCATTAAGGACAACCACATAAAAGCTTAATAGAAAAGTGCACATTCACATAAGGGAAGCATTCAAAAATGCACTCAAAAACATAACACAGCAATGCATACTCTTCTACATACATACATACATACATACATATGTATATATTCAAAATCATCAGTCACTTTTCAAGTTAAAATATAATTTATAAACTTCTTCCTTTAATCACTCACATTAAATACTATTTAAAATAAATTTTTAGACTTTAAAATAATATAACATAAAAAAATTCCATTTTGAACCATAGAACATAACATAAATTCTTTATAGGGGCATTTCACCAGAAGGACAAACTTTGTAGTCCAATTAGTTTCTAGGACACACATTCAAAAAAATTACTTTCAAGGCCAAAATCAGCAGAATAATTACTTTCAAGGACAAAGTCAGCAGTCCAATTACTTTCAAGGACATAATTTCATAGGTTTTTAGACCCTGAAAACTAATTATTTTACGTTTTGTCCTTGAAAATAATTATTTCAGTTGTGTGTCCTAGAAACTAATTCCACTTGCTAAAGAGGCCCTTGTGGCTAATTTCCACTTCTTTATATATATGCCCAAATATTTACTTAGCTAAAAATTTCTTTTAGTTCAAACCTAACAAACGTATATTTATGTGTGTGTGTGTGTGTATGTTTACATACAGTAGTTCATAAATTAATTTTATATTAAAATATACAACGTTGTCGTGCCATAGATTTTAGCGACTCGTTTCACCAATTGGATGCAATATTGACTATGTAAGATAATATCAACATTGCCTCGCCAGTGACCTTGACTTCGCACTAATATCCAATGGCTACATACATTGCTAAAAAATATTTAAATCTAGGCATATAATATTTTCCTTTTCTAAAATAATATATTACTTCATAAAACAATGCATAATTTTAAGTGAAATATTTTTTATACCATTTCCAAAATACTATATCGGACTGCCTCATATAAGTGTTTAGGAATCCCTATCGATAACACTGATCAGACTTATCGAATAGAATTCTTAAACCACCCTATGGACAAACTAACACCATAATAAACTATTAAAATATTCTCAACAATATATAAATACCTATTTTATTAAATCATATGCTTGTTTGAAATAAAATATTAAATTTCAAAATTCATATATACATTCAATACAGTAATCATTAATAACAATACAAATCACCGTAATATCAATCAAGCATTCAATAAATTTAATTTCTCATTCCACATCTTTAATCATATTTTAGTATTCTACTATTATTATTTCTTAAACAAGTTTATTATCCCCAAGCGATTCAGATTTAGATAAACCGTTGGCTTTTATTAATATTTGGTTCTGTCCAGATCTGGGTGGATTTAT
The DNA here is from genome assembly GCA_030737815.1 of Allium fistulosum. Lineage (NCBI taxonomy): Eukaryota > Viridiplantae > Streptophyta > Magnoliopsida > Asparagales > Amaryllidaceae > Allium > Allium fistulosum. The sequence continues at coordinate 710,991,378 of CM060904.1, read as the reverse complement.
AAATATTTGAATGATTACTCCTACCCAATTTCCACGTTCTAGACTAAGCCAAATGAAAAAAAAATTATTACGACCAAACACACGTCAAACAAACAAACACCTTTAACGGAAAGCTATATATAAACATTTGCTACGCACTTCGATCTTAACTGGATCCTTCTACACAACTTGCCATATCATAATTTAAAATTGTGAAGTATTTATAATGCAAGATCCGAGTTAAGGTCTTTTACAGCTTCCCTAACCAAGCTACTTTATTCCTAACAAGCCATACAGAGGTTTATTCACCCTTACCAATACCGACACTACTGGTCTGGCTAACAACTCTTCACTTCCCTACCTCTATTAATAACTCTCATTTCACACAAAGACAATTACACCAAAGAAATAGGGATAAGACTAATAATATATATAATAGGAAAACTAATAAATACGTCCCTAGATGATTACCCTGGTAATCATCGTATATTCCTAATATCCCTTTAATATAGGGTAACTAACACACTCCCAAGGAGGACAGGGACTCTAAGTCTCATCTAAGGTCTTGACTCGTATCTCTTATATGTGATGTATTATTCTGAACCTACTCTGACACCAAATGAAACAATCCAACTCTATAACCATATTATCTAAAAGTACTATTACGTAATACTGTCGGATAATGTAGAGAATGAGGCTATAAGGGGATACACAAGTGAATATTTAGACATCAAATAAATAGCTTACCCATATTTAAACAGTAATGACAAAAAACAATAAATACATGTGCCTTGAAGATAGAACAACACACAATATATAGTAAATATCAGAGATCATAGAGTCAATATCACAACGATAATATATATATATATATATATATATTTAAAACATACAATATATGTCCAATATACATCACAATGATATACACTCAAAAGACTATACAATACAGGATGATAATCTACACTACTGAATATCTAGTCTCCACTATGCCCAGAAAACACAAGCTAATCTCATAGTCCTAGAACCTGAAATGTCTTGGACTGACCCGAGTATTAAATAACCCATAGGTCAGACTATATCTAAATTTAAAGGGCAACGCGTATATAGATGTAGAATGTGCATAGTATAATAGTGACAAAATACAAACAATAGTATGACAACACATCAATAACCATGAAACCAAGCATAAAGGTGTCATCACCCATATAAAATCACATCGAATATTATCCAATCGAAACAATAACAAATGGGTGAATCTCCCAGATCTTGAAATCTTCATCAAATAATGAAATATCATCAAGTATAATTAGGCTAATAAACCGCATTGCCCAAATATATCTTTTAATCTCAATAATGAGGACATAATTATTAACATAAAGGATATGATAGGCTGCCTATCAGTGTAATAAAAGATATATGCGAATCCACTATACTATGAACACCTATCTAGATATAATCTCATCTCCTTATATATGAATAATTCAAATATATCATGATGGGGAATGACTGTACGGTATAAATGAAGTCCCAAGTAGAGTCATATATACACATTAATATGTGTGTTACCTAACCCGAGGTCGCCTAACCTATATGTATACTTAAGTGAGGTGTATCAATAATATATGCCAATCTATCACTCCGTTAGAACTAGAAGGGAGACTGATGGCTGTATGCCTTCTACAGGAGCATAGGATCACCTAACCGGATCTGCTCCTACAGTCTTCGGTTACATCGATGGACATCGTGACACATATCCATCAATGGCTCGTCTACGTGTAGCCTCAGTCACGACCCTGCTTTGCCTCTATAGGTAATAGACTATTGGCCAATGCGACACAAGGGGCTATAGAGCACCTACCCTATTAGTCACCAAACCTAAATCATGTGATGTGCATTAAATACAATATACACTAAAGGCGTCATGGATCTGGGGCACACCCCCAAGGTCAGGCCGCTAGGGTGGATTCTACCCATCTAATCCTCTCCCACTAATAATCTAGGAGTACATCATGATAGTGGCATACAATATCAATAAATATAAGGGCACCTACTCTGCTAACACTTATGAGCATCACCTCACATAAGTACAATCTCATAATACAATTCTTATCACATGAGTGTCATCTACTTTCAATGGATAGTTGAATAAATATCACAACAGCGTCCCATACCACTGCGTAATACTCAATCGTTTATTCACTACTCATAAACTACAATCAATCTCCACAATATTCCACATAACGTGTCTAAAGAATAACGGGAGAAATATTACCAAATGCCACATCCTAGATGATATTATAACTCCATTTATTCAAATTTCTCATCACACAGAATGAAATATTACAAAACCAAGCAGAAGGATGTCATCATAGTATTAAATCACATAAAAAGTAACTAAATCAAAATATATAACGCTGAATCATTCATAACATCGAAATTAGTATAGCAAAATGAAAAAAACATAAATTACAGAGCTTATACAAAAAGTCCTGTTTGATTCAAAAATTGAATAATAATAAAGTTCAACAAGATCTTTCTTTAAACAATTAAATATAAATCAAATATTTAAATATATATGAAGCACACTTTTATACTTCATAAATAATGATATAAATTATAAAGTACACTTTAAAATATTTAAAATGATAATTAGATAACTATTTCTAATTAATTTTATAAAATTTATATAAACTTTTAACTAATTATTAAAAACCTATTATATATTTCTTTTAAGTATATCAATAAATTTAAATAAAACTTCTTAAATATATTTTATATTTCTCGAATCACCAAAAAATCTTTCATATACAATATATATTGAACAGTACTTTAACTTCATTCATATAATTCCAAAACAAAGATTTATATACCAAAATTCATTTCCAAATCTTTACCTATATATTTTAAAACTTTCAAAATCTCTTTACAAATAAAATATCCTTTACAGAAGTCTTTCCATAATTTGTTAATAATTTTAAATAAATTTATAAACTTCAAAATAAATTTCTTTTTATTTCAAAAATATATATTACCGTTTAAAACTTCACTTTGTACTCAAATCATTAACAACTTATATTAAATTTCCTTAATAGCATTTAAAAATCATTTCATAACCTTCAATAATTACAAAATATTTTCATATAAATTTATAGTCTCTAAAATATATTTTAATTTATTCCATTCTATAAAATATTATCCAAAATCTCCTTTTACATCTAAAAGTACCGATAATACTCTTTAAAATCTTTTAAATGCACTTTAGAATCATTACATATTTTCTAGATAATATATAAAATTTCTAAATAATGATTTGAAAACCATTCTTAGATTTAAATTATATAAACATAATAGTGATTTTTAACGGGTTTTATGATCCAATGAAAACTATATTTAGAATTAAAATAGATCTCTAAAATATAAAAATTAAGTTAAATTAAGTAAACCTTTAGTAAATTATATATAAAATACTTTTAGAACGATCTTTGAACCCTTAAAATTATTTTTCAAAACTTTTCAAAGATCATTTAAATAGGTATAATGAAGAAACATCCATAGAACGCACACATATCAATATTCAAATATATAAAGTTCAATTCGTAATCGAACAAAGTTCTATTTGCAAATTAATTATTCCAACTAATAAAAACTGTAACGATCACATTTTTTACCACTGAACGTCAACACTAATACATCCACATATTCACATGCCGAGCACCCAAGTGCCGGAAAGGCAGAACATTAGGGTAAAATAAAAGAAGAAAAGAAAAGGAACAAGAAAGAAGAGAACACAATATCAGAATCTCACAACAGAACGTTAACATATAATATCAAAATGATACTTTTACAAAGGGAAACTGTATAGATACAATAATCAGAGTAAACTATCATATAATTAGCTTAGACAGTTATAATAACCTGTCCTCACAATTGCTGATATACGAACAATAAACAAAGCAATGCAGCAGAAATATAATATACGGTAGGTAGTCATCCAGCTCCTCTCCTAGAGCTCCAATGAATCATTAACGATATTTGGAAATATACATGGTCTAACCCGAGCATTATAAGAAGAATAACAACCGAATCAGTTTAACCCACGTGAGAAACTCAAGTCATTTGGATTATTTAATGTTTATAAAACCATTTTGAAATAAAGGTATTCTTAAGACCACGCCGCAAATAAACACGGACGGGTTTATACTTACGATAACCAAACCATTTCTAATAGAAATTCCAATGGTATTATAATAATATCTAAGGTGTTTAATATAAATATATTACATAGCTGAAATGGTTACATTGGTTACATTTAACAGCATATTTAGGTATACAAACAAAATCGCAAAGGCATGTTCGTATATGGGTTTTCCATTGGAGGGTCCTCAGTACCTCGAGGCAAGTCTCCCGGCAAGGGTCACAAAGTACCTTCTGAGCGCCGTATATCTCTAGATAAAATATACCAAATAAGGAATTCATAGCTGGTTCACGTAGAGAACATGTCTCCAATACGATCAATTCCTGCTATCAAAATTGAGGAGCATACTCTAGATAATAGAGTTGATTAGTACCCTCTGAGGTTAGCTAAACCCCGTTGGCTGTAGGCCTACTTTGTTTTTAGCTATTTCCGATATCGATGTCACGTTCAGTATCTTCAAATGAGTTTTCCACAAAACTCGATTACATAATGTATCCCACATGGATTCCATCTTCTTAACAGGTTTCAGAACCACGCATGGTTTCCATCATTCACTCCCAAAATAGAGAACCCGTATCTCAGCCTTGAAGTGGTTTTCGATAAGTAGAACACTCACCGATCCCGGTCTCTCCAAGACTGAATCGATGAATTTGGTATTATTCAACAATAGTGAGAAAGATCGTATAAGGGAAGTAATTCCTGTATACTCTCCATAAGCAAGTAAACATACCAGCACTATCAATTCATCCAAAGTACGATCAAGTCACATAAACGACTTTTAATCCCATTTTAATTAATTCATCCTTTATTAATTAAAAACCGTTTTTATTAGTAAAACTCTTTTTTATCTAATAATACTTCTTTTTTAAATCAAGACTTCCATTATTAATTAATACTCTTTTATTAATCAAAACTTCCGTTATATATTTGTATAAATATATTGGACTTCTCTTTATAAAAGATATATACTTGTCGTTATAAATTTAACTATTCATTTATTCTTTTAATACTTAAAAAGTATTCATATACTTATTCCAATGGTATAAGTATATTCACAAATCATTTAACAAGTTTTACTTATTTGAAATATAACCAAGAAGATTAAAACAATTACTATCAAAACATTGTTATAATAAACTCCTTTTCTTTTATAAATTAAACATATAACATTTTCTATCTCTTTATAAAAGATTTCAATACTTGTTATTATCTTTAAAATTCCATTTTTAAAGATTTATAATATTTCTTCCAAAATATAATTCAAGTGTTTAAAAACAAATGTTGCTAAAACATTGTTACAACAAACCCAAAATTATTTGCTTGTATTTTTCTACTAAATATCCATTAGCAAATATCTAATTATATTCCCAAGTAAAATTAATAATAAGGGTTAAAAACAAGTGTTGCTAAAAACACTGTTTACAACAACCCAAAACTATTTATTTATCCATTAATAACTTTAAACATTTATTTAAGATCAAAGCATATCACATTTATTAATTAAGGAAATACACTTTTAGGTAATTCCTCAAAACCAATTATTTTATCTCAAGTATTAAAATTCAAACTTCCTTTATTATATTTATAAAATACTTAATTTAATATTTAAAACTTATATATATATATATATCTTTAAAATGCATATTAATATGCTAAAATACTTTTTAAAACTACTTAATATATATGATAATTATTTATATGGAATATTATGTAAAAATAAGGAATTTTAAAATAAATAGAAAAACAAGTTTTATTTTAAAGCCACTTAATTTAAAAATTCATAGGTAATTGTTAAAAATATATTTAAACTTGAAACTAATTTTAAAACACTCTATTATAAGTTAAAAAACTACCCTAAAAAGATTAGAGAAAAATACATAATTTAAATATCATTTTTAAACAAATTATAGTTTCAAATTGCAAAGATGCATTTCTGCAAATGCTACCAAAACAATTCGCAACAGCTCAAAAGTGTCTCAGAAACAAAGACAGCACTTCAACAATGCTACCAAAAGTCCTGGACTGTCATTTAAGGTGAATTTGCTAGAACTTTGCACTTAGATTTCGACATCTTAACAAATGATTTTTAATTCACTCTTTTTACATTAGTTAGTATACGTTGGTTACTTGGAAACCAAAAAGAAAAATCCTAGAGAATAATTTCCAGTTATTTTAAAGAATTTCATGAAAACAGGGTATATTATCGAACTACACTTATAGCGACTATTTTACTATAATTTTTTGCATTTCGTTCAAATAGCTATCAAATGAATTAGGCTTCAAAAATTTTCCAGTAAGAATAATATATTATTTACTCCCTAAATATAAGAAGGAACCTCCAAAGAAGTTTGTAGAAAAATATCGTTATTTCGCTAAATAAAAAGAATGTTATAACGACATTTTCACTTCAATATTTTGTTACTTTTATTTACTTATTCTATAACTTTCCAAAACATATTCTTTGCTTTTATAAATGCTTATAGAAGTGTAAATAATAACCAAACAAGTTATTATTAAGATATGTCATCAAATCTCCATTTTCATAAGTTATAGTTTAAGGGATTCAAAGTGCGTTTATAACGACTATCGCTATACAGACAATTCCATATCCAATTCAGTATCTTGTGTCATTCTCTTTTATACACATATATGAATCAAAATTCAAACCATATCACTACTAAACATGTATTAACATATGTACTAATAATCATTCCCATTTTAGATTTTTAAATGTGCTTAATTTAAACAACATAATCCCATTCTCTTTAAGGCAACTACTTTAACAAATCATATGCTTTTGGAAGCATATAATAAAAGGTTATAACTTTAAGTAGTTAGTGTCTATTATATTTAATAACAAGCATATTAACATGTGATTAACAAGCAATTATCAAGTGATATAACAAGCAATATTATCAATTAATAACTTGATTAAAAGTGAGATTAACTCACCTTTTCTTAAATCAACTTTGTACCAACATTCAAACAAACCCCACTACACTTCCTCCCTACAACATACAAGCCTAGAATCCAGCACAATAAGATAGAAGGGGGGCTAGAAAGTGCAAAATCAAGGCACTATAGGCATATGATGCTCATGGCCTTGAATGGCTTTTGGAGATGGGCTTCACTCATTTGGGTTTTGAGTTTATGGGGTGATGTTATATGCTATATTAGGATGATAGCATGAGTTTGGAGAAGTTTGGGAAGTGTTGGTTAGAATTGCTATTATTTAGAGAGTTTTTGAGAAGAGAACGAAGTGAATTCAAGTGGAAATTTTCAAGTGAGTTTGTGAATGAATAAGGAAACTAAGGGTGCTTATTTATAGCCTTAGGAAGTTGCTAAAAGACCTATCTTACCCTTAAATGCGCAGCCAAGAAATCATGGGCTAACATGCTCTTACACACCATAATTTCCATGATTTGCTCCACTTTTTACTTCTTAAATCAAGAGTCCTTTTCTACTACTTCTAGAAGATCTTTAGTTAATTAATTGCCATTAATTATAGATGATTTTAAGCCCTTATTTAAGTGTTCATATGATAGCCTAGAGTGCACAAATATTCCTACAACTTTTATTGAACAAAAAATTGATTTTTAAACAAAACGTTTTCCGGTCATATTTTTTGTTTTTCTTCAAAGAATATATTTTTGTAAACACATTTCAAAAATAAGTTTTCTAACATTAGTTATTAATTAAAAAGTTTTTAATAAGGTTATAAAATCATATTTAATCATATTATACCTTGGACACAAATATCTAAATAATTTAGATATTTCAATACGAAGTGTTTGAAATTCCGGGTCGTTACAAAAACAATCAATCAATTAACATCAACCAATTCCAAGCCATATATGGGGTAAATATCTAACACACATAGCCATATCCACATGGATGTGAGGGTAAAAAACTAACTAGAACTCCGAGCGAAGTCTTTTACAGCCTTTTCCAATGACATTCACATCCATCTTCACTGCCACACCATCCCATCTTCAATACCAAACTCAGTACCATCACCTTTAGAAAATTTTGGCTGCTCCATCGTCGACCGTTACTCCTTCAGCATTGGTCTCTAGAATCCACATCATGACTTCCTCCCCCAAGTTGCTTTGCACTCCATCTTCACCTTGACTCATCTTCGCAATGCATACAAGGCCTTCCCTGCCCACGCCTTCGGCCACCCATCGCGATGCCACTACATCACGTCTACCTTCCCTCGCCGACGATGAGTGCCTGGCCTGAGCACCTTTGAGCTCGACTCTATTTTTTATTTTTTTATTATACCTATTTAATTTGCATGAATTTATTTTGGGGATTAAGGAAGTAGGGATTAAGAGATGAAGAGTAAGGGCTATGGGCTTGATTTGGGAGAATAAAGGATGATGAGTTTTCTAGAGAAAGGAAGAAAGTTTATATAGGCTCGGATTTAATAAGCCATAATTTTAGTTCAATTTAACTTAAATTATTTTCCTTTGCATTTAAATTAAATATCACTCCTTGTCATATATTTTATAAATATAGTTCGATCTAACATAAATTGATTTACACTTTATTCTATAATTTATACTTCAGTTTCCGCACAATTTCCTCCAATTCATTACTCGTTAATTTTTATTTAACTATTCATTGAATTATCATTAAGTAAATTTATTTTACAACTATCAATCAAATAAAAATTATCAATACTTTAAAAATATCTTATATTGATTAAACATTAACTTTCAACATATTCACTGAAAGGAATTTATTTATTTAATTCAATTTATTATAACAAAATCCTTTATTAAATAGAATTTAATTAAGTAAAAATTTATTTTTAGAAATAATAATCACTAATAGTCAAATTCGAATATTTTATTTTAATTAAGTTTATATATTATCACGGTTATTATTACGAGGTAGAAAGTAAGATTGTCACAATGGGAGACACTGATCGATTGACTTTGATACAAACTGGCTTAATGCTGTAATCATCCCATTTAAGCTTTGCACTTGCTTCACAGTTTGCGAAACCTACATATCTTAGATGGCTTGGATCTTATTGTGGTTAGCTTCAATTCCCTTAGCACTCACAACATATTCTAGGAATTTATTAGACCAGATGGCAAAAGAGCACTTCTTCGGATTCACTTTCATGTTGTATTAACGTAGGATGCGGGAAGTCTCGGCCAAGTTATGTACGTGCTTCCTGGCTTTCTTAGACTTCACCAACATGTTGTTCATGTAAATTTCCATGAGCTGACTAATCTATTAAGAGAACGTACAGTTGACGAGACACTAATATGTGGCCCCTACATTTCGCAAACCAAATGGCATGGCATGATCATAGTATAGGCTGGTATTTGCGATGAAGGAGATGTGCTCTTGGTTCAGGCAATGGAAGGCAATTTGATTGTACTCACAATAGGCATCCAAAACCTTAAAGGAGCTCATGACCAATAGTTGCATCAACAAACTGATTGATGTGAGGCAATGTAAAAATATCTTTGAGGCGGGCTTTATTAAGGCCGGAGAAGTTGATGGAAGTCCTCCAAGACTCATTTGACTTTCTGACCAGTGCTAAGTTTTCTACCCAGATTGGATATCATGCCTTCTGAATGAAGCCATTGGCTAATAGCTTCTTTGCTTCTTCCTTGAGAGCCCGATACCTTTCTAGGTTAAATGGCAAAGTTTTTTCTTGAGGAGGTGGCCTTTGGATCGATATTGAGTGTGCAGAAAATAATCCTAGGATCAATGTTGGTCATGTCGGCATGCCCTCATATGTAGACATCATTGCTCTGCTATAGGAACTTGATCAGGTCCTCTCTAATTTCAAGGTCGAGCTCAGTGCTAATTTATATGACTTTGCTGGAGTTGGAACCGTGTATGGAGATTAATTCCAAGGGAGTGTCTAACCAACATTCATTTCTTGAGCCACCCATGCAAGGATCGTGCAGGACATCCATTAGACTCGAGGTTGTTTCTAAGCCGCATTGGTCTAGCATGTAAATTATGCGCTCTATGACATCCTCAGCTAGAATGGACGTCTATGCTTGAGTTGGGGTAATGATGTTGCCTCGCTCTCATAACTAAGTCCGTCAACATTAAAAGAGTTGGAGCTATTGTGTTTGATGACCATACTCTCCTATAGGGAGCAACTTGTTCATTCCGTTCTATTTTAAGCTCTTTAGTTCTTTAGGGAGTGGTCAAGGATATATGGTTCCTACCATCATAGACTTAAGTGTGACTGACTGTCCCAACATGACCTTGAGCATTATTGAGCTCTAAGGTACTCACAAGTGATACACAGTCAGTTGATGCAGCTTTATGGTTGAAGATGTTCTCAACACAACCCTAAGCATTTCTTGGCTCGAGGGTACTCTCGGGTAATGCACCGTTGACGCTTGATTCTTCAATGGCAAGGATGGTCCTGGCAAGAGTGTTTGGCAGTCTCCTGGGTGACACATTACCGATTTCCACAGTTTGCTCAGGTAGATTGTTGATGGTTGGAGGAATTGACGATGTTGATGCTTAAGAATTAGGGATGCTCTCAGCATAAACCAGATTATTGACCTGCTCGATGGTTCCCTTGAGTGACTTAACGCTAATTGTTGCAAGCATTTGTTAATGCATAACAACACCCTTTTTTTCTTGCTTAAGGGAGGTTCCATAACACTCCCTAGCCTTTATTGATTATCTTTGATCTTGCTGACCTTTCCCTAGATAGGGAACTTTATGGTGAGGTGGTTGTAGGAAATGATGGTATCCAGATCAGTAAGTTTTGGACATCCTATTTATAGATTATAAGCAGAAGGGCCGTCGATTGCCATAAAGTTACCTGAGTTATTATATCATGGGGCTCTTGGCCGAACATGGTCATAAATGAGGTGGTGCCCATTGCAGCAGTGCCTAAACCCCTAAAGTTGTAAATTAGCAAGGTGCATGAGGTGAGTCTAGAGGCAGGATGTTTATGGGCCTCGAAGACATGCTTGAACATGACAATAGCTGAGGTGCCTCTATCCACAAAAGCCTGATTTATATTGGAGTTTGCTATTGCAAGAGCAGTTACCATTGGATCATGATGGAAGTAAGAGACTACTTCTCTATCCTCTGCAATGAAGGCGATCGACTGGTCTGATTCCATTCTGGGTGCTTTTGACGCTTGATGCTCTAGTAAATAGACTTGGCTGGCCATGCCCATTTCTCTTTAATACCAAGAATATGCTCTCGGCTACTGCTTGCTATATGTGGACCACCATATATGGTTTAGATGTCAGTGATAGTTGCGATGTCATTGTTAGTTGTTGGGGCTGATTTGGCTAGTTGTTATGGTTATGTCTTTATTCCACCTGATCACAAACAAACTCTAGAAATGTTCTTTCTCGAATGAGCCTCTCGATTTTGTCTTTAAGCACCTGCCACTCGAATATGGAGTGGTCATTAATTTTATGGAACTCATAGTACTTGGAATTACTGTGAAGTTCCTCCCTTATTCCATTCCATCTGGTGTTGGGCTTTTGGAAGGGAATGGGATCATGGGTGGCAAGATATATTATGGCGATTGATGTGCACGTAAATGTGCATATATATATATACATCCATATTTTATCTCTTTTTATTTAAATAAATATCATATTTGGGAATTTTAACATGTTTAAAACAAAAAAATCAATTGTTTTCAAATCATCATATATTCATCTTCATTCAGGGGCAAAATGGTCATTTTTGTGCATGTGTAAATTTGAGAATTTTTACTTGGACTTTTTTTGATGATTTTTATAGGAATTTGGATGCATTTGGAAGAGGCTTATATGAAGATACATGCATGCACAAATGAATACAAAGGAAAGAAGAGGGAAATAATTCAAGTCCAAGATCATGGAGGACCATACCCACTTGCCTAAATCTACAATTAGAAGCTAATGGACAACTAAGTGGAGGTTAAAGCTTCATGTACATTTAATGAGAGATTAATTAGTGGCTAATGGTTACTTGGTGGCCGCACTTACTAAAGGGAATTTTGGGAAGCTCCCTAAAAATAGAATTAGAGTTTTATGCATGTATAAATAGCCCTCTTATGTACATGTAAATATCTTCTACTTTTTCACATTAGTTAGGAAATTAAAAGAGCAAGTTGTAATGGCAATATTTCATGAAATAAAAATGGATTCCAAGCCTCTCCCTCTTTTCTTTTCTACATGCTTTTCTTTGCTTTTATGTTAATGTTTATTTTTATGCTTTCTTTCTTTTAATATTCATAGCTTAGATTTACATTCATGCAAGTAGTGTAGCTTTAATTTTTATGCAAATAGTTAGTAGTTAATCTCTCTTTCTTCCTTTGCTTAGTTTTCATTTCTTTGATTTTTAATGTTGAAATTTACAAGTGTTGATTTGATAACACAAATGAGTAGCTAAACCCCTTCAATTTAGGGGTAATGAAGCTCTCTAACTTTATGTAATTTCAACATTTTTATGATTTATGATCTCTTTGTTTATGCTTCATGAAAGTGAATCTTGATATAAGTTTATACAAGTGGGTTTGATAGCTTATATTGCTTATGAAAATGAGCTATTCTTATTCAACATAAACACAATTTACATCATCATTTGCTAATTAATTTTTGATTTTGAAATGAAAGTAAAAATAAAATTTGTTGATCTATATTACTGGTTACAATAGTAAATAGACCATACTTAAAATAGCTTTTGCTTTGGCTTCATTTTCATGAGAATTGATAAGTGGTTTATTTGTTGTATTATAGTTTGATGGTTTGAGTTATATTAATTAATAACATAAACAAACCATACTTATGATAAATACAACATTTATTTCACTTAATATCAAAGTTAGAGATCATAAATTATTTGTGTGTTGATTTACAAAAATATGAGAGTGGATTTGCCTCCAAATTGTTCTCGAGTCTAATAGTTTTTAAATCACATTTTAATTCTAGCTTTAGCTTCTTTTTTCACTACAACAAAAATACTCATTCACAACTGCCAAAAACAATTGTAATAGGTCTATTACAACTAGCATTCGACAGTCTTTATATCCACAGTTGTAATAGAGCGAGATTATTTTACAAGGGGAACTTACAGTTGCATAAGCAGTTGTAAAATGATTTTTTACAACTGCAAATAGCAGTTGTAAAAGATTTATTTAAAACTACTTTCGGCGGTTGTAAAATATTTTTACAACTGCTATTTGCACTTGTATTAAAGTTTATCGCAATAGCCAAAACCAGTTGTTATAAGACTCTTTTGCAACTGTCAACGGGTGTTATAATAGAATCTTTTACAACGGCTTTTCACAGTTGTAAAAGACTTATTTACAACTGTTTACTACACTTGCAATAAATATTTTAACAACTATTTCCACCTGTTGCGTTAACATTTTACAACAGTTTGTAATAGTTATAGTAGGATCTACTAAAACTAGTGATGACAGTTGCAACAAATATTTTTACAACTACTACAAACTACTATAATTCATCTTTTCACAATTGCTATTAACCATAAATTTCATGATATTATAATTAAAACCAAATTTCGTTAATAATAACCACAATCATTCAAATACTTGAAACAACATGAACCATTCACATTTAAAAACAATTCAAGTTTACACCATTTATGAATTTATAACTCCATTCCAAAACATAACTAAATCCATAACATAAATCAGTAAAAGTACATATACGTACCAATCAAAAGAGATAAATTCTTTATGCTAAGCAATAGGCGTCCCAACCGCTTGTCCAATCGTATAGATATCTGAAGTAGGCCTAAATAGAAGAGCTTCAGGATCCACCACCGCATCGACCTAAACTTTCCAAGTATCTGCTTCTAGTGGTACATGATGCACTAAAACAGTAGGGTCGGTAGATGCGATTGTTGCTTCTGCGACAACATTCCTTTGCCAACTCAATAATTTGCACTTTCTAAGCTGCTGCTGAAATTGTATATTAACACCAGTTGTGACGTTGCTACTCCGATGAGACTACAAAAATAAAGCATTATGGTGAAACTGAAGGCAACATATTGTTAAACTAAACTTACAAACTCATCTCAACTGACCCATTATTATCAAAATAAAGGCGACATGTAAATGACAGTGTGATTTGTCGTTCATCAGCACATGTAAATGCAACTCAGAACAAAGGTTTATAAATATAAAATGACATATCTGGGATATAGGGTAAGCAAATGCATCTACCGAACTGTACTGGTACTCCTTTGATGGCTACAAATACATGCTAAAGCACGCTGCAACACAATAAGAATTGCGTATAGATTTTCAGGTTGAATGCCATTACAATTCTTTCAACCAATAGGTTACTTCAACCTTATGTGACTCTGGTCTGTTATAAAGGCTTCATTAATAGAAATTAATCGCATTAAAGGCAGTTAAAAAAGGCTCTCTTTATTATCAAAAATAAAATTTAATATTAAGCTACAATTAAAAGCTAAATCGTAGGAAATGAAGGTTTAACCAAAAGATCTGTTAACACAAGAATCAAGTGTTTGTGATAGCTGCTGGAGTTTAATTGGTGACCGTAACCATGTAAGGAAAACTAGTGAAAAAGTAGGTGGAAACACTCTTTGTCATACGAATGTGCCGGCCTTCAACAAATTCAACAATTTAGTATAATAAGACTAAAACAAAGAAAACATGAGTGTATATAAAAGGTAAGCTATTCAAAGGATCAGGTATACAATTAAGAAAAAGTAACAGAGGTGAAGTTCTAAAACATAGCATCAGCAGGTTATATTCTCAAGTAATGAACAACAGCTTAATATTACACATACAGACTAACCCATACATATTCAAGAATGCAGGCAAGTACCAAAAGAAATGCACATATGATTCAAGGCAAACACCCCTACATTTCACCACATGCACACACAAAGAAGTACACGGCCTGTCTCCCTCACGCTCGCGCCTACCCTAACCGAACAACGACGATAACACAAAAAAAACTCAATAAATAGACACCGACTGGTCTATCAGTGACAACCACACAAAAACATGCAAATCACACAAAAACAAACTACAACCAAATGCAATCAACAAAAATAACCCATAAAAATGAAATTAAAATCAACATTTTAAAAAAGAATGAAAAAGATCAAACCTTTTGAGCGATAGCACGAGCGATAGAGCGGTAGTTGCGGCCTGCGATCGGCGACGATGATGATTTAGGGTTTTTTTTGGATCCGCGACTAAATTATTATGAAAACGAATTTTTTTTGGCGTTTGGACGATGATTTAGGGTTTTTCAGCAAAGGAGCGATTTAGTTTTCTTTCTCACGTTTGGGCGGGGCGAAGAAATGAAAGGAGGGATATTGAAAGGCCCTATCTGAAGAAATACAATATTTGTTACAACTGTTAGAAAACGGTTGTTATAAATAAATATTACAACTGCTATATAAATATAGTTGTTAAAAGTGGCTTTATTACAACTATTGAAATAGAACAGTTGTTACAAAATACCAATTACAACTGCTGAAATAAAATAGTTGTTAAAAAATACCTATTACAACAGTCTATTTTTGCTAGTTGTAAATGAAAGGTTGTATTATGGTTGTTTTGTTGTAGTGTTTGTAGTTAACAATTTCCTCTCACTTTGGTCTAATTTGATTGAATTTAAAATTTTAAAATCTTAAAATTCCCTGCGGATCGACCCATACTCGCCATGTACTAAAATTGTACGCCGTGTGCTTGCGGTTATTTTATTTTAAAATTTTCGGCAAATTTCTAATCCGATAGAAATTCTGTCGTTAAACAAGTTTTTGGCGCCGTTGCCAGGAAATTAGTTTTGATTTTAATTTTCTATTCTTTGAATTATTTTCTTTTGATTTTTGTGTGTTTTAATTTTTGTGTGTGTTTGCTTTTTAAAAAAAGAAAAGTTTTTAGTGTTTGTGTGATTTATGCGTGCATTTGTTTGTTAGCTTGTTGCCTTTTCTATTTTCATTTACATTTAAAAAAAAACACACAACACAATTTCAAAAACGAAAAAAAAAAGATTTTATTCAATTTGCTTTTCAATTACATTTTCAATTTCTAATTAACATTTGAAATACTCTCTGCTCACCACTCTCTGTTAAACTTTACTGCTCCTCCTCTCCTTTTCAAATTCACTTGCACACACCTGCCTTCTTCACTGACTAATACTGTGCCATCAACCTTCACCTTCATTCACATACATCCTGGTACTAGCTACCATTACGACAGCACTTCAACAATCTAAATTCACTGCACCACATTCACAATTCTACACTTCCTGCCTGTACACTTTGACACTTCCTCAACAACCTTTCCCACATCCACCTTCGACATCAAACTGCTGTGCATTTCCCACATATTACAACTGCCCTGCCTTGCACTTGCCTCCTCACCTGAGACAGTTCCATACTACACCATAATCTACAACACCCCTGCTAAACTCTTCTCTGTCAACACCTACTAGCCACCATCCGACCTCTGATCCCCCTTATCCACTTCCCTTGCATATCAGAAACACCTACAAACCAGTCACCACTTACATTCCTGCATTCATGATACAAAACTAACACAAAACATCACCCTTCAACAAAACACCTAAACTGCCTCCATCTCCACCCCTTAACTGCCTTACTGCATATCAACTCCTCCTCGAAAATCATCAACACTACCATATCTCTTCACCGCACCCCTCTGCCAATTTCCTACATTACAGCAGGCCATCACGCAAAAAAAAACCCAAACTAACCCCCAATCTCCTTCTCCAATACTATAGCATCCACTACAACCCCAAACTACTCTCAACAGACCACTTCACTGCTCAAAACCAAAACATACAAAATCCAACTGAACAACCAACCACCAACATTTGCCTTGCAAACATCACTCAACATGACATACATACATAACTTGCCATTCATCAACTCAACCTACCCCTGCCGCAACTATCACCGTAGTCGAACTCACCACTACAAAGCAGCAGCAATACTTCAAACTCAGTCATCAAACTTCTCATATATACAGCAACGACAAATCGCCAATCACCTGCATCTCAAACCAGAACAACTGTGCCAAACCATCAACATTCACCTCGACTGCACCCATCATCGCAAATCAGTTTACAAAACTGCACATCTATCTGTGCACATCTGCACATTCTCCTCTTGATACAACATTCCAACCATAAAACATTCAAACTGTTGCCTTCTACCACAACTTCCCTTGCATAGCCAACTCACACATATTCCCTGTACAAACAACTCATTCATTCACCTTCCTTGCAATCCACCACTATCTATTGCCATCAACTTGCTGCCTGCAACCGATCATCATCAACCACGCAACTCCCAACTGCCTTACCTGACCACTGCAAACAGCAACATTCATTTCATACCGATCAACATCATATAGCACTACAATCCCACTACAATTCCTCCTCCTCACTGCTTTACCCTGTTCCACAGACCCAAATCACTACATCACTTGACCACTTCCTCCACTACCTATCAGTCCTCCATTCATATTTCCACTTCTAGTCAACACAGCAGTCATTACAAGGCTGCTACCACTTTGCAACAATTTCCATCCACCTCTTGTACTTCACCCCTTAACTATGCAACTGCCAAATCCACACCACCCCAATTCCACCAAAACAACCCACGCACGAACAGCCGCGAACACCCTTACCGCTTCCAATCACCGCTTCAATCACTGAGACCCTCTTTGCAATTCGAACCTCCCAATCACCAAATCGAACAACCATCTCCGCCTCCACTCACTACCAGCCACCAAAACCACCAATCAAAACTCACTTGCCTCATCTCCAACATCGCCGACCCACTTCAAACTCCAATGCCCTTCAATCGACATCAACCGCCTTCGCGAGAAACTCCAATCCACCAGAATCATTGTGACACTGCTTCGAATACTCTCAAATCCGCTTGCACTCAAATCAACTACCGAGCGACTGAAAGTAGAAATTGATTTTGGGTTTGGGAATTCGATTTAATTTAGGAGCGAACGAGAAACATGAATTAATTTGATTTTTTATTTTTTTTCTGCTAAGTTTTTTTTAAATCGCCTTTGTATCAAGAATGAAAGAAGAGTAGTATGGGTTTGGGCCGGGTTGGTAGGCTGAATTCAAAAAAATTTCTTTTAGTCTACTTCCATTTGTTTTGATTTGTTGAGTTTTTATTTAAAGAAAAAAAAAGAGTCATTTTAGTTTCGTTAAAAAAAATTGTTTTTCTTTGAGTTGTAAAAAAATTCTTTTAATTTTCTTATCTCACTTAAAAATTTTTGCTTTTCTTTTGTTTGTTTTGTTTTATCCAAAAAAAGGAGAATTTGAAATTCGTTTTGTTTTATTTTAATTTGTTCTAGTTCTTCTTTTCTCTTTAAAATTTTTTATTTTAGTTTTCTTTTGTTTAAAATTGTTTTAGTTTTATTTTGTTTTATCCTTTAAAAAATAAATAAATAAATATTGTATATATCTTGTTTTTCATTTTAGGTTGCCAAAGCAAAAAATCAAGAAGCAGATTTTCTTGCTAAAAAAATTGCCACTTTAAAAAAAATTGCTAATAATTCTACACGCTCTAGTATCATGCCCTTTTCCCTTGTTTTTGGTTTGAATTGCATTGTTGGTTGCTTGCATTTGCATTTATATATTAAAAAAATTCAAAATCCAAAACCAAAAACAAACTTCATTTTAGTTGCACTGTAAATTCACATTTAATTTTTGTTTTGCATTCATCTCATCTTATTTTCTTTTCTAAGGGCAATACCCCAATTCACATAAGGTAAGGGATTTCATCACCCTTTCCTTAGCCCACAAAGGCATTTCATCATAGAATTTGACTAATAATAAAGGTTAGACATTCGACTTAAGGGTGTCGCGAGCTCATCTAGGGCTTAATTGTATCTTCATAATTGTTTTATTTGAACAATTTTATTTCTTGGTGTCTAGACTACGGCAGAGTAATAACCAGTTATAAAAATTACGATGATTCGTAAATATTATACTGGTTGTTCCTCTAAAGGTACTTAAACCTTCGGTTGCATTGCTACGGTGATTCGTAGTGCACCGATAACCCCTGGCCGTTACCTGGCTGAGAAATATTTTTGTTGATTTAAGACAAAGTGTGATTATACAATTTTTGGTTAGGAGCTACTAAGGACAGAAAATTGTAATTAAGTCATTTGCATTCATTTAGTTGCATTAGTTCATGCACATTTAAAAAAAATCCAAAATCCAAAATTCAAAAATAAAAAGTTGTAAATTTTACTTAACTTAGTTTATAATTCCAAAAAAAAATTCTTTTTTCCTTTCCTTTGAAAATTTTCAATCAAAAAAAAGATAAAATCTTTTCAAAAAGAAAAAAAAATAAAATTCAAAAATATTTTTTTTGAAAATTCAAAAACAAAAACAAAAAATCAAATTTCCATTTTCTAAAAAAAATCCTTTTGGTAAATATTTGAAAATTTAAAAAAAGTTACAAAAACAAAAGAACATATAAAAATTTGAAAAGCCAAAAAAAAAAATCAAAATTTTCTTTTGAAAATAATTTCATTTGGTAAATATTTTTCTTCCTTAAAAAACAAAAACAAAAACAATTTTTCACTTCGTTTTTCAAATCTTCTTTCATTCACAAAACTCAATTCTAACTTCTTTCTCTTCTCGACTTTCACTTGTGCATGAGTACTTGGACTCATGACAGAACAACAAATCGTTGGACTCACGACTCAACAACTAACCGTTTAACTCGAACAGACGATCCTCCCGAAATGGCGAACGAGAACGCCCCTCGAACTCTTATGGATAGAATCTTTCCTGATAGAGTTTCTATTCCATCTTGCATCACGTTACCCGCCCCTACGGGTAACCATTTTGAAATTCACTCGAACCATATTGCCACACTTCTGAAATTTGGCAATTTCGAGCACGATGATCCATACATCTTTTTGACTAAGTTCAAACAAGTTTGTGCAACCATTAAACTCCAACAACTTTCCGATGACGGAATCAAACTTCGATTAATCCCATTCACTCTTACAGATTACGCTGAAAAATGGTTGTATAGCTTACCATCGAACTCGATTAAAACGTGGGAAGAATTCGTAAAAGCTTTCTTAAAAAAATTCTACCCTTTGGAAAAAACGAGTAGAATCCAAAACGAAATTGTAAATTTTCATCAATTCAAGGGAGAACCATTTGGAAAATATTTTAAAAGTTTCAAAGAGCTTTTGATAAAATATCCACACCATAACTTTGAAAAATGGACGATTTGCCAAATCTTATACGATGGACTTGAAAACAGCTCACGAACCTTGCTCGAATCAATATGCCAAGGCAACTTTCTTGCCCAACATCACGACGATGCTTGGCAATTTCTTGAAAACCTCACTGAAAAATCATCCCAATGGGAACATTCGAACGAAAAATCAATTTACTCACGATCGAGTGCACACTCGATAGGATCTTCTTTTGCTTTGGAAGCCAAGATCGACGCTATGATTAAAAAATTCGATAATGTTTTCTCATCGAATCAAATGAACAAAGCTTCCCAACCGATGTGTTATAAATGCAACGATCCTAATCATGTAGCCCATCAGTGTCCCAATTCTGTCGAATAAATCAATGCTTTCAATAAAGCCAAAAATGATCCATTTTCTCCAACGTACAACCCTGGTTAGAGAAATCACCCGAATTTTGCTTGGACCAAAACAATCCCAACACGAATACGGTTCGTCCCAATTTTCAAGCATTCCTGAATAATGCTTCGAATCCTCCCTTTCAGCCCAACAATTTTCATCCAAACTTTACGGGTCCGTCTCATAATCAACCGCAACAATCAAATTTTCAACCAAATTCTGCTCATCCTCCCCAAGACGATAAACGTTTAAGTTCACTTGAGAAAACTCTTGAAATGTTGTCTAAAGAAACTACTCAAAGCCTTCAATCAAACAGCAATTTGCAAAATTTATTGACTTCATATATGCAAAACACAAACCAATCAATTGCAAAACTCAAAATGCAAATGAGTCAATTAGCCATGTCTGTAAGTGAACGCGAACGAGGAACATTCCCAAGCCAGCCCCTTCCAAATCCTAGAAATCAAAACGCAAATTCAAATCAAGCCCATGTTGTTCAAGATAGCAACGTAACCCAATTGAATGCTATCACAACTCTCCATTCTGGTAAACAAATCAATAATCAAGTCGTTAATCCAAACGATTTATCGAAAACCTCTCTCGACACTTCTAAAACAACGAACGAATCTCACTACGCCATAGATTGCATACTGCAACACCAAAGAAGTGATGCAGGATGTGCCAAAAAATGTTGCTGAAGGCTAAAAAAGGGCAAAGGCAACACTTTCTCGGTGTTGCATTTTGCCGCGTTGCCGCAGACCTCAAAGGCAACATTTTGACTATCTAAGGCAACATAAGAAATATTGTTGCAATAGAATCCTATTTGGGTCTATAGCAACATCCATAGGTGCATGTAGCAACATTCAAAAATGTTGCTATAGATATTAATTTTCTGAATTTGTGGGGCCCACAATGTAGAGCATATTTGATTTTTTAATAGAAATAAATATTTATTTAATAAAATGCTATTGCACAGAATTGGATATTCAAACAGTAATTTATTTAAATAATTATTTTATTTCAACATTTAAAATAGTACAAATTCCCGACTCCACTATTTTACAATTCAATGATAAATAACACTGATATTCACATATACAGATATTCCTCACTACATCACTCAGTTCACTCATTACATATACAGTTTCAATTTATACAGACACCGACACTGACAAATATATGACGAGCTGAGTGCCGAGCCGAAGGCGAGCCGAGTGCCGAGCCGAAGGCGAGCCGAGAAGCGGGTTCGGGCGCAGCGCCGGCGGGGGTCCGGGGCACCGCAGTCCCGGCGGGGATCGACCAAGTGGGCACCGCCCGATTCATCCGATTTCGAAAGATCGAGCCTTCTTTGAAACCTGTCTTCAACTCCATTTCAGATTGAATCCAACATCTGAGCAATCTGCAAAAATACACACTAACGCAGTAAAATTGAAAAGGAAATATTTTTGCAGTATAAAATAAAATGTAATTTTGAAAATATTATTTGCCTCAGTTATTTGGGTGACAATTTGGTCCAAGCAGTTGACAATGCACAAGAACAAAAATGAAACAGAAGCATGCTACAGAAATAAACAGCATGCTCAATGAATTGGTCAGAGCAAACTATACCAGACTTGTATGCCAAACATAAAACAACAGTGGACAGAGCTCAACAAAAGAACTCAAACTCACAATTAAACCAAAACTCCAACCATATTCAAAAATACAGACCAACAGAAGTGTCAAGTGAATGAGCTGCAGCAATTTCAAAAATGGCCGAAGTCAGATAATATAAGAAATATGAACTCGAGCAAGTCCAGCTACCATATGAAAGCAACCATACATATATACATGTGTGAAACAGCATGTATATATATAGGCAGTGCAAACAGGCTCAAAGGACCAGTGCATATATACATGTTCAAGTGCAACAACAAACACATATATACATACATGAATGCATATATATATACATGATAATGGAAAACATAAGTGATACGACAGTTTCAGTGAACAAGTGAAGCACAAAGAGAAAGGTACACAAGTGTGTGTGGCACCAATGGAAACAGTATGGTGAAGCAACTTGACTACAAAAACTCAAGTGAAATATATTACAAGTTCAAGCTACAGGATGTCAACCAGAAGATATATTACAAGTTCAAGCTACAGGATGAACAGACATAGCCAAAGTCAACCACGAACAGTAGCAAGTTCAACCAATTCAAATCAAGTTGCCGAAGTCTAGTTAAATGTCAAAGGCAAAGTCACGATGAACAATCAATTAAATGACCGATGTCAACAGATATATACGAACGTAAATCTAGGGGTTCGAACCCTATATAAACACATTAACATCATCGGCAGATAGTATCGAGTTCAAGCAAGCAATACAGTAAAGTAAAAGCAACAAATTACATACCCGAATACACAGTTGAACTCAAGCAAAATCGAAGGAGCTGTATTCGAAGCAAGGAGACGATCGATTGCCAAAGCAAATCAGAAGAACAGCAATTGTAATCGATCGACAATCAATCGGGTCCTTCGATATTAGATGAAGCCCTAATCGCACAAGGCCGAAGCCCTAGCTAATCTCACAGGAGCGAAGACAAGGCCGAAGCCCTAGCTAATCTCACAGGAGCGAAGACAAGGCCGAAGCCCTAGCTAATCTCATAGGAGCGAACACGAGGCCAAAGCCCTAATTTCAGAGCAAAAGAGGAACAAGATAGGAGCAGCCATTATCACATACGAGAAAAGGGGATCTACTCTAAACTAGTTCAGGTGGTAAAACGAAATTTTGGGGCAAATTGCAGTGGTGATCCATTTTAACAACCAGATTAAATGTAGACCGTTGGATCGTATTCACGCGGATTGCTAATTTTATTAATTTTTTAATTTGAATACATCTATAGCTACTGCAACATCTTGTTGATACCTATGCTAACACCTTGAAGCGAGTGTTGTAATAGACAAAAATCAGCATACCTATCGTTACATTATAGTTAGCAACACCTTGTAATTTCGTTGCAGTAGGCCATCTATGGCGTAGTGTCTGAACAGAACGTGGAGCCAAACGTTGAATCGAATGCCAATCAAAATTCTTCTTCTTCTACTCGAGTAGACCCGCCCACCGAGTATCATGTTCCATTTCCACATCGTCTTCGACCTAGGAAACACTTGGACCAAATGGAAAAGATGTTGGAAATTTTTAAACAAGTCAAAGTTAACATCCCGCTTCTTGACATCATTCAGCAAGTCCCAACGTACGCGAAATTTCTTAAGGACTTGTGTACCCAAAAGCGACACACTCAAGTGCCCAAAAAAGTCTTCTTAGCCGCTAGTTTGAGTGAAGGCTTGTCCCACTCGATGCCCGTAAAATACAAGGATCCTGGTTGCCCTACGATTTCGTGTACAATTGGAGACAAGACGATTAGCAAATTCGTGATAGACTTAGGCGCGAGTGTCAACTTGATTACATACTCTGTGTACGAAAAATTAGGCATAGGTGATCTCAAACCCACAAAAGTTACGCTTCAATTCGCCGATCGTTCCATTAAGAAGCCCGTGGGAGAAATTGAGGACGTGCTCATTCGAGTAGGGCAATTCATATTCCCCGTTGATTTTATCATTCTCGAAACACAACCCATGTCAAATCCCGCAAGTCAAATTCCACTGATTTTAGGCCGACATTCTTAGCCACCTCAAATGCCTTAATCAATTGTCATAACAGTTCGATGAAAATCTCTTTTGGAAACATGACTTTGGATCTCAACATTTTCAATCTTGAAAGTCAATCGAACGAACCTCGTGACCAAACGTTGGAAGTTAGTGCCATTCACGAAAACTACGAAAACGAGACACTTGACCTTAACAACAAACGCGAAGCTGAATACAAAAAATTGTTTCACGAAATTCCCAGCGAAATTGAATACACTCTTCCCTTTGAATCACTTCAAGTTGAGTCCGATTCCCAACCTAATTTTTTGATCTAAAAACTCCCGAAGTTGGACCTCAAACCACTTCCCGATCACCTTAAGTACGCATACTTAGGTGATAATGAAACGTTGCCCGTCATAATTTCCATAACTCTCTCTCTTGATTAAGAAACCTCCTTACTCTCTATTCTTTCGAAAAACAAGGAAGTGATTGGATTGTCAATTACTGATATTAAGGGAATTAGTCCCACTCTTATTCAACATCGCATCCATTTAATCGATGATGCCAAGCCTGTTCGTGACGCGCAATGAAGGCTTAATCTGAAAATGAAAGATGCGGTGCATGATGAAATTCTTAAACTTCTCAACAACGGAATCATTTACCCAATCTCTGATAGTTCATGGGTTAGCCCAATTCATGTTGTACCGAAAAAGTCTGGGCTAACCGTTGTCAAGAACGATTCAAACGAACTTATTCCAACTCGTACTCAAACGGGTTGGCGTGTTTGCATTGACTATCGAAAACTAAATGCTGCAACACGAAAAGATCACTTTCCTCTTCCTTTCATTGACCAAATGCTCAAACGTTTAGCCGTCTACGAATTCTACTGCTTCCTTACTGGTTATTCCGGTTGTAACCAAATTCCAACCGCTCCCGAAGATAAAGAGAAAACGACTTTCACGTGTCCATTCGGTACATTTGCTTATCGACGTATGCCATTCGGTCTTTGTAACTGACGCAGCGGATATTTCAAAAATGATGTAGATCGGTGAAAGTAGCAGTCGATGGATTGATGAATGCTGAATTGCCCGAATTCGTTGATCCGAAGATACCGAACTCTAGCTATCTCGAACTCGTTGATCGCGCACGATACCGGGTTCAAAGATCTTCAATTCTTCAAGCGTTGATCAAGCGCACTTGATTCCGCGAATCGGCTTCTACAATCGTTGAATCGAGCGCACTCGATTATCCGAAAGAGGAGATAGGAGATTACACTCAACTACCAATTTGAATGAAAGCACAAAGCAATCAAAAGAGAATTTTATTCAATATTCAACAACCTTTTACAAATGAAAACACTCGCCTATTTATAGGCTACAACACACCAAAACAGAAAAGGTACAAGTCATAAGTCGGCAACCGACTTATCAATATCTCCGACTTAACCTAAGTCGTACTATTTACAACACAGTTCAGAAACTTAAAAATATTACAAGTACTAAGTCGGTTCCGAGTTACAGCTTACGACCTACGACTTAACAAAGACTCCGACTCAACAGTTACAATTTTACAAGCCTTCAGCGACTTAACAAACACAGACAAAAACATCAAAGAACATACAAGTACTTAGGTCGGCAACGACCTTACGACCTAGAATGATTCGACCTAAGAATGTACGCGACTTAGCATAGGTCGGCAGCGACCTAACAACAGTTTCTTCACAGCTTCAAGAATCAACGGTTCAGATGGACGCGGCATCAAGATCTTCGGTTACAAGTTTCTGCGACTTAAAACCTTAGCGGTATTCCAAATCAACGTTTAAAGAGAATCAAGGGCAGAGGTTAACTCGGCAGACACATCAACGGCATCCCGTGCTTCGCGACCTAAAACATGCGCATCCCATATCAGCGACCTAAGATCAACGGTAGAAATTAACTCGGCAGTTGAATCAACAGCATCCAGTGTTTCGCGACTTAAAGCATGACTCGTTAGGTCGTTCAGACGACTCAAAGGACTTGTTAACTCACAGAAATTTTCCTTGAGTCGTTGCCGAGTCACACTAGGTCGTTGATACGACTCTAAGACTTCATTAGGTCGCGAACATCCTTCCATAGGTCGGTTCCGACCTAGAACTTCATTCTCCCAACATTGCTCACCCAACTTTAACTCGGTGGTATTCTTTTTAGGTCGGTTTCGACTTATCAACTTGTTAGGTCGTATGCGACTTAATACTTCACCAAATTGGCCTGTGCAACCACTTTCTTCAGCATCACTTGTTCCCTCCTCTAACTCCTTAGGTCGTGAACGACCTACACTCGCCTTAGGTCGTGAGCGACCTAATCCTTTAACTTTCTGCACTGCATCATCCTCCCCTGGTTGAGAGAAATTCGACCTCGAATTCGCACACTCTTCATCCCCAACAAACTCTTCCCCATGATATGGTACAAGATGTTTAACATTGAATACGTCAGATGTATACACATCATCTGGCAGCTTCAGTTTATAAGCATTTTCATTGATTCGTTTCACAACTTCCACCGGACCAATTTTCCTGGCTTTCAACTTGTTGTACGCGCCCACTGGAAAACGATCTTTTGTTAACACTGCATAAACCATATCTCCTTCATTAAACTCAACTTTTCGTCGTTTCAAATCTGCAGCTTGTTTATATTTCTCATTTGCTTTCTCTAATCGTTCTTGAACGATTTTATGACACTCCGTCAGCCCTTCAACAAAATCAGCAGCTTTCTTAATTGTCCCCTTCGAGTGTGGTATCATCGTTAAATCTAACGGTCCCTTCGGTAAACTTGAATAAACAATCTGGAACGGACTGAACCCCGTACTTCGATTCACAGCATGATTATGGGCAAATTCTGCCTGACATAACTTCACATCCCAACTCTTCAGATTATCTTGAACAAGACACCTCAACAAGTTCCCCAATGATCTGTTTACAACCTCGGTCTGTCCATCCGTTTGCGGGTGATAAGCACTACTAAATTTCAGCTTCGTTCCCACCAGTTTCCACAAACTCAACCAAAAGTGACTCAGAAATCGAGTATCTCTATCCGACACAATAGATTCTGGCAATCCATGAAGTCTATAGATCTCCCTGAAAAACAACTGGGCTACATGAACAGCATCCGCCGTCTTCTTACAAGCAATGAAATGTGCCATTTTCGAAAATCTGTCAACCACCACATAAATGGAATCATTACCACGCTGCGTTCTCGGCAACCCCAACACAAAGTCCATACTCACATCAACCCATGGTTTAGTTGGTACTGGTAACGGCATATACAAACCTGCATTAGTCGCAGTTCCTTTCGAAACTTGACAGATATGGCATCTCTCAACAAATCTCTCCACTTCTTTCCTCATCGATGGCCAAAAGTAGGATTGTGAAATTAATTGTAAGGTACGGTCTCTTCCAACATGCCCTTCTTCGTGTAACTCCTTGATAATCTTCATTCTCAGACTACCCTCCGGTATGCATAATCGACTTCCTTTAAAAAGAAACCCGTCAACCAACATAAACTCATCAGTCTTCCCTTCATTGTTCCCTTCAACAAATTTCTTAAAGTAAGAATCTTCTGCAATCTGCTCCGGCAATAGTTCAAAACCAGTCACCTCAACTTTCATCGTTGTCAACAAATGACTCCTTCTACTTAAAGCATCAGCTACACGATTTGTCACCCCTGACTTGTGTTTCACAACGAAAGTAAACTGTTGCAGATATGCAATCCACGATGCATGTCTCGCTGAAATCTTGTCTTGCCCTTGTAAGTGCTTCAATGCTTCATGATCAGTATACAGAACAAACTCTTTCTGAAACAGATAGTGTCTCCAGTGCTTAATAGATTGTACAACAGCATAGAACTCCACATCATACGTACTGTATCGCATCTTCGCTCCTGACAACTTCTCACTGAAATAGGCAATTGGACGTCCCTTCTGACTCAACACCCCCCCAATCCCAACCTTGGATGCATCAGTATGTAGTTCAAACACTAGCTGAAAATCAGGTAATACTAGAATTGGTGCAGACGTCAGCAATTCCTTGATCTTCCCAAAAGCAATCCCTGCTTCCTCTGACCATGAAAACTGTTTGCCTTTCATACAATCTGTAACAGGTGCCATCACACTACTAAAGTGTGGTATAAACCTTCGATAGAATGAAGCCAACCCGTGAAAACTACGAACTTCCGTTATCGTCTTGGGTTGCGGCCAATCTCTAATCGCTTCAACTTTACTTTGGTCAACCTGTATCCCTTTCTCTGAAACAACATACCCCAGAAATAAAACACTATGCGTCATGAACACGCATTTCTTCGTTGCAGCATAGAACTGTTCTTGTCGCAATACCATCAGCACTTCTCTAAGATGATTCAAATGTTCCTCGGGACTCCCACTGTAAATAAGAATATCATCGAAATACACCACCACGAATTTCCCAATGAACGGTCGAAAAATCTGATTCATCACCCTCATGAACGTACTTGGTGCATTGGATAAACCAAATGGCATAACCAACCATTCGTATAGACCCTCCCTGGTTTTAAAAGCAGTCTTCCATTCATCTCCAGGTCTAATCCGAATTTGATGATATCCGCTTTTCAAATCAATTTTCGAAAAGATAGTAGCTCCACTTATTTGATCTAACAAGTCATCCAACCTCGGCATTGGAAATCTATATCTCACAGTGATCTTATTCAATGCTCGACTGTCAGTGCACATTCTCCATGTCCCATCCTTCTTGGGTACCAATAAAGCTGGTACAGCACAAGGACTCAGACTCTCCTGCACACGCCCTTGTTCAAGCAATTCCTCTACCTGCCTTCGCAACTCTTCATGTTCCTTCGGACTCATTCGATAATGTGGTCTGTGTGGCAATACAGCACCTGGAACAAGATCTATCTGATGTTGTATATCTCTCAACGGTGGCAACTCCGTTGGTAATTCCTCTGGAAATACATCGTCAAATTCTTTCAGAACTGGTTTAACTTCTTCTGGAATTTCAATCTCTTCACTGCTCTCACGTCCAATCAACAAGAATACTTCCGGCTCTTCTTCAACTTCTTTAACAAACTCCTTCAAAGTCAATAAAGTTTTCAGCTCTTCGATTTCTTCGGACTTACTTTCTTCTTGTGATCTCTTCTTTGGAACTAAGATAATCTTCGTGCCTTTAAACATAAAACTGTAGCTATTGGTCCGACCGTCATGTTGTACTGCTCGATCATACTGCCATGGTCTTCCCAATAATAAATGACAAACATCCATCTCTACTACATCACACCATATTTCATCTTTGTATTTCTTCCCAATAGAGAATGGTACACGAACTCGTCTATCCACTTTCACTTCTCCTCCTTTTCTTAACCATGCTAACTTGTATGGACTCGGATGTTTCTCTGTCTTCAATTTCAACTTTGTCACAGCTTCGGTTGAAATAATATTATCACAGCTTCCTGCGTCGATCACAAACTTACACACCTTCCCCAGAATAGTACATGTTGACTGAAAGATATTACTCCTCAACCAACTAGCTTCTTCCTGCTTCGGTGTTAAACACGATCTTCTCAGCATTAGGTTACAACCTTCGTCTCCCGACGCAATATCCTGCTCATCCTCCTCAGCTGGATTAGAACAATCTTCATCAACATCCTCATCGTCAACTTCTGCAATCATGGTTCTCTTCTTTGGCTTTGGACACTCACTGCTTTTATGACCCAATTCTTGACAATTGTAACATTTAAACCCATTATTAACTTTCGCCTTCTCAACCTCCTTCACCATTGGTCTACTGATAGGTTTAGAAACATTAGAACTTCCTCCAACACCCTTCGCTTGATTGTTAGGATTAGTAAACACACCACCTCCTCTTCTACCCTGCTTCTCCCAAGCCAACGCTTTTTGATGTGCCTCTGCTACAGATCTTGGATCGAACATATTAACCATATCCTGAATCTGCATTCTCAATCCTCCAATGAACCTAGATGTCAGCTGTTCTTCTGTTTCCATAATATCATTCCTCGCAATCAGTTGGTAAAATTCATCAGCATAGTCATTAACTGTCTTTGTGCCCTGCCTCAAGTTTTGCAAACGTTGATACATCAAAGATTGATAATTGTAAGGTAAGAACGTTGCTTTCATCAACTTCTTCATCTTCTCCCAAGACTCAATTTTTGACTTCCCCATTCGTTCACGTGTAAGCTTGGTCTGCTGCCACCATGCCAAAGCTCTACCCCTCAGCCTTGTAGCAACCAACTTTACTCTACGATGTTCTGGTACTTCTTTGAAGTCAAAAATCTCCTCTACATTAGCCATCCAATCTAGAAACTCCTCCGCTTGCATACCACCCTTGAATTCAGGAATTTCAGTCTTCATCCCTGATTCCCACTTGTGATCATATTCAGAGTAATTTCTGACTTGACCTCTTCCTTGAACACTACCACCATCATACTCCTCTTCAAAATCAGATGCATAACGATGTCGATTCTGACCACCAACATCTCTACTACCATTACGCCTTCCACCATCATCCCTTCTATCTACGTTCCTCCGTCCTTGATCATTCACGTTTCTCCCACGCCCTTGATCATTTTCAACACTTCGGTCACGATTAGAATGTGGTGAGACTCTACTACCTCCATGATTAGATTCTGGTGAAACCCTTCTCCGATTTTGATTCATCTCCGTCATAAGCCTCTCTAACCGGCCAATTCCTTCGTTAAGCTTTTCACTAAAATTCTCATTGATTCTTTGCTCCATCTCATCAGCTTCTTCTCTTCGATACAAAGCTTCTACGTTTTGGTGGCGATTAGCTCTTCTTGGCGGCATACTTGGAAACTTCACAAATTCTAACACTTTTCGGATTTTGATCCAAAATGAAACGGATCGAAAACTTCCACTTTGTAGCAAATCGCGATGAACACGATGGACAAAGTTTCGGCCTCCAATGCAAATCCGAACTTCAATCTTCAAACAAATGCGAACAACTTCTTCCTCTCGGCCGTGTCCCAACACTTCAAGCTCGGCTTCTCCTCAAACTTCAAAACTCTTCAAATGATTAGGCTCCAAGTCTCGATCTAGCTATGATTGGCTAGAACAAGCTCTGATACCAAAAAACTGACGCAGCGGATATTTCAAAAATGATGTAGATCGGTGAAAGTAGCAGTCGATGGATTGATGAATGCTGAATTGCCCGAATTCGTTGATCCGAAGATACCGAACTCTAGCTATCTCGAACTCGTTGATCGCGCACGATACCGGGTTCAAAGATCTTCAATTCTTCAAGCGTTGATCAAGCGCACTTGATTCCGCGAATCGGCTTCTACAATCGTTGAATCGAGCGCACTCGATTATCCGAAAGAGGAGATAGGAGATTACACTCAACTACCAATTTGAATGAAAGCACAAAGCAATCAAAAGAGAATTTTATTCAATATTCAACAACCTTTTACAAATGAAAACACTCGCCTATTTATAGGCTACAACACACCAAAACAGAAAAGGTACAAGTCATAAGTCGGCAACCGACTTATCAATATCTCCGACTTAACCTAAGTCGTACTATTTACAACACAGTTCAGAAACTTAAAAATATTACAAGTACTAAGTCGGTTCCGAGTTACAGCTTACGACCTACGACTTAACAAAGACTCCGACTCAACAGTTACAATTTTACAAGCCTTCAGCGACTTAACAAACACAGACAAAAACATCAAAGAACATACAAGTACTTAGGTCGGCAACGACCTTACGACCTAGAATGATTCGACCTAAGAATGTACGCGACTTAGCATAGGTCGGCAGCGACCTAACAACAGTTTCTTCACAGCTTCAAGAATCAACGGTTCAGATGGACGCGGCATCAAGATCTTCGGTTACAAGTTTCTGCGACTTAAAACCTTAGCGGTATTCCAAATCAACGTTTAAAGAGAATCAAGGGCAGAGGTTAACTCGGCAGACACATCAACGGCATCCCGTGCTTCGCGACCTAAAACATGCGCATCCCATATCAGCGACCTAAGATCAACGGTAGAAATTAACTCGGCAGTTGAATCAACAGCATCCAGTGTTTCGCGACTTAAAGCATGACTCGTTAGGTCGTTCAGACGACTCAAAGGACTTGTTAACTCACAGAAATTTTCCTTGAGTCGTTGCCGAGTCACACTAGGTCGTTGATACGACTCTAAGACTTCATTAGGTCGCGAACATCCTTCCATAGGTCGGTTCCGACCTAGAACTTCATTCTCCCAACATTGCTCACCCAACTTTAACTCGGTGGTATTCTTTTTAGGTCGGTTTCGACTTATCAACTTGTTAGGTCGTATGCGACTTAATACTTCACCAAATTGGCCTGTGCAACCACTTTCTTCAGCATCACTTGTTCCCTCCTCTAACTCCTTAGGTCGTGAACGACCTACACTCGCCTTAGGTCGTGAGCGACCTAATCCTTTAACTTTCTGCACTGCATCAGTAACGCTCCTGCAACTTTCCAACGATGCATGGTTGGAATTTTTTCCGACATGATTGAATGCTTTCTAGAAGTTTTTATAGACGATTTCTCTATCTTTGAAAACTCTTTTTCCAAATGTTTACATCATCTCGAGTTGGTTCTAGATCGATGTAAAGAAAAACATTTGACTTTGAATTGGGAAAAATGCCACTTTATGGTCAAACAAGGCATAGTCCTTGGACATATCATCTTAAATAAAGGCATTGATGTAGATAAAGTGAAAATCGATGTAATTGCAAATCTACCCATTTCCAAATCTGTTAAGGACATTCGATCATTTCTAGGACACGCTGGCTTTTACCGACGCTTTGTGAAAGACTTTAGCAAAATCGCTCATCCTTTGACGACTCTCCTCGGAAAAGACGTTCCTTTCGATTTTAACTCTGATTGTATCTCTTCCTTCGAACGTCCTAAGAAGGAACTCATTTTTGCTCCAATCATTTGCACGCCCAATTGGGATCTTCCTTTCGAAATCATGTGTGATGCTTCGAACTTTGCTGTTGGTGTTGTCTTAGGACAACGTATCCACAAGATCCTTCACGTCATTTATTACGCGAGTATGACTTTGAACGATGCTCAACTCAACTACACAACAACCGAAAAGGAGCTTCTAGCTGTCGTTTTTGGGCTCGAAAAGTTTCGACCTTACTTGATAGGTTCACACATTACTGTGTACACAGACCACTTTGCGCTTCGATATCTCTTCACTAAAAAGGATGCTAAATCCCGTTTGATTCGTTGGATCCTTTTACTTCAAGAATTTGACCTTACAATTAAAGACAAAAAAGGATCTGATAATGTCATAGCCGATCACTTGTCTCGTCTTCCAAACGCACCATTTTCTTTGCCAATCAATGAAAACTTCCCCATAAACAACTTCTTTCGATTTCTATCGATCCATGGTACGCTGATATAGTGAACTACTTAGTTACTAAAGAAACTCTCTCATCTTGGTTCAAACAGGACAGATACAAATTCATGTCCCAAGTGAAATATTTCTATTGGGATGATCCATACTTGTTCAAATATTGCCCCGACCAAATCATCCGACGTTGCATTCGGGATAAGAGATCAGGAGTGTTCTTTCGTTTTTCCACGATCAAGTGTGTGGTGGTCATTTCGGTCCTCGAAAAACTGCGGAAAAGGTGCCTCGATTTGGTTTCTATTGGCCTTCTCTTTTAAAAAACTCGTTTGAATTTTATAAAACTTACGATCGATTGTCAAATGCTTGGACGAATTTCTCGATGAGATATGATGCCTCTAAACCCCATTCTTACGATCGAAATCTTTAATGTTTGGGGTATCGACTTTATGGGACCTTTTCCCAATTCTTTTGGAAAATTGCATAACCTTCTCACTGTCGATTACATCTCAAAATGGGTCGAAACCGTTCCTTGCAAAACCAACGACCATAGAGTTGTTGTGAAATTTCTCAAAGAAAACATCTTTTTGAGGTTTGGCACACCTCGCACAAAAATCAGTGACAACGGAACCCTTTTTTGGAATCGTTCTTTTGAAACTTTAATGAAAAAAATACTCGATAACCGACAAGTTATCCACTCCATATCATCCTCAAACTTGTGGCCAAGTTGAAGTTTCAAATCGACAAATAAAACAAATCTTGGAAAAAACTGTTAACAAAATCGAAAAGATTGGTCTCAAAAATTGACCGACGCGCTTTGGGCTTACCGTACTGCTTTTAAAACTAACCTTGGGATGTCCCTATTTCGTTTAGTTTATGGTAAAGCTTGCCATTTACCCGTTGAAATCAAACACAAAGCGTTGTGGGAAATAAAGAACTTAAACTTTGATCTTGAGAAAGCTGGCGAAAACCGAAAACTACAACTCAATGAACTAGAAGAACTTAGGAACGACGCGTATGAAAACGAGAAAATTTACAAAGAAAGAACAAAAGTTTTTCATGACAATTCAATCCTAAGGAAAATGTTTTCGCCTATCCAAAAAGTTCTGTTATATGACTCAAGACTTCATTTATTCCTTGGGAAACTTAGATCAAGATGAACCGGACCATTTATGGTACGAATTGTTTTTCCACATGGTGCCGTAGAAATAGAAAACCCCAGGAATGGATCGATTTTCAAATTCAACGGTCATCGTTTGAAACCTTTCTTGGAATTTCCCTGTAACCAAGAGGAGGAGCTCATGATCCTTCATGAGCCAAGCTACGTCTAGTAAGAATGTTAGCCCTCTTTTGTAAATATGTACATATTTTTCCCCGTTACACTCATTATATCGTGCATTGACAGTGGGGACACAGTCAAAATTAAGTGTGGGGGGGGAGACTCATTTTCATTTTTTTTAAAGTTTCATAGCATTTTTGAATTTTCATTTTATTTTATCTAAAAAAAATCGAAAAATTTCTAAAACCACAAAAACATTTTCTTTTTTTTGCATTTTGAATTATTTTTGAAGAAACACTATGGGATAAGTATATGTTTTGGTTAATAGATTAAAATTTTTGAAAATTTATTTGTCTTAACAAAAATAAAAATGAAGTTTGATTACAAATAATAATGGTTTGACTAGTATATAGGAAGGTTCATATGTGTTAATTATGAAGTATGTTCTAATTGAAAATCTTTGTTTAAAATAGTGGTAAATTTAAAGTAAAGGATATAACATTTTTATCTTCTAAGTTAAATGGTGCTAAGATGATTTTGCAAAACTCTCTCTTTCTAAAAAAAATAGAAAAAAATAAATTGAAAAAAAACATTTGTATATATGTATATATATTTTTTAACACCTAGAGTTATGTGTTCACATTCGTGTGTTCACTCGCCATGCTCAGTACCCTTCTCACGTAAGCCTAAAAGGCACTGCACGATCGGTATATCTGGCCTTAGTTTATCTGAGTTAGGTGTATGTATATAAAAATTCTTTTTAATAACGCCTACAGTCGATAAGTGTTCACACTTGTGTGATCACTCGCCACACTCTGTATTCCCCTCACATCAGTCCGCAAGGTAGTGCACGGGTAATATATCTGGCCTCAGTTTACTTGAGTTAGGCATATATAAATATTGTTAATATCAATAAAATTTGCAAATAAGAGAGAGTAAGCAATTGAAATCTAAGCATTATTTTTACTTGGTTGATTTAGCTTGTTATTGAAAAGAAATGAGAATACCACTTTGACAAACTTTGATAATCAACCAAGGATCTATTTCATAATTACATTGTGTTATCAACCAAAACAACTAGCAAACTATAGTCTATTTGTTATGACAACTTAATCTTTGTTGGAAATTTTGACGAGTAAATAACTTAAATTTTCAAGATAATGACCAAAACTTATATTTAACTTATTTGTGTCTATTTAAAAGTAAATCTTTCATTTGTAAATACTTTCAAAAA
The DNA here is from genome assembly GCA_030737815.1 of Allium fistulosum. Lineage (NCBI taxonomy): Eukaryota > Viridiplantae > Streptophyta > Magnoliopsida > Asparagales > Amaryllidaceae > Allium > Allium fistulosum. The sequence goes on along the minus strand of CM060904.1, from coordinate 710,955,048 downwards.
CTTGCATTCATCCCATTGTAAATATATCTTGCACTTTGTAAATATTTTCATTTTGCATTTGGATTTTGTGGGTAGTATCTGCTGAAAACCCCCACGAGACAACACTCATCCTACTGGGGATACCCAAAGGTTTAACGGCTTGTTACATACGCTCAATGCAATCGTGCTCCCTACGAAAACAGATTTATCTTAGTTTTCCTTTATTCAAGGACGAATAAAAAGATAAGTGTGGGGGTATTTGATGTGCACGTAAATGTGCATATATATACATCCATATTTTATCTCTTTTTATTTAAATAAATATCATATTTGGGCATTTTAACATGTTTAAAACAAAAAATTCAATTGTTTTCAAATCATCATATATTCATCTTCATTCAGGGGCAAAATGGTCATTTTTGTGCATGTGTAAATTTGAGAATTTTTACTTGGACATTTTTTGATGATTTTTATAGGAATTTGGATGCATATGGAAGAGGCTTATATGACGATACATGCATGCACAAATGAATACAAAGGAAAGAAGAGGGAAATAATTCAAGTCCAAGATCATGGAGGACCCCACCCACTTGCCTAAATCTACAATTAGAAGCTAATGGACAACTAAGTGGAGGTTAAAGCTTCATGCACATTTAATGAGGGATTAATTAGTGGCTAATGGTTACTTGGTGGCCACACTTCCTAAAGGGCATTTTGGGAAGCTCCCTAAAAATAGAATTAGGGTTTTATGCATGTATAAATAGCCCTCTTATGTACATGTAAATATCTTCTACTTTTTCACATTAGTTAAGAAATTAAAAGAGCAAGTTGTAATGGCAATATTTATTGAAATAAAAATGGCTTCCAAGCCTCTTCCTCTTTTCTTTTCTATATGCTTTTATTTGCTTTTATGTTAATGTTTATTTTTATGCTCTCTTTCTTTTAATATTCTTAGCTTAGATTTACATTCATGCAAGTAGTGTAGCTTTAATTTTTATGCAAATAGTTATTAGTTAATCTCTCTTTCTTCCTTTTCTTAGTTTTCATTTCTTTGCTTTTAATGTTGAAATTTACAAGTGTTGATTTGATAACACAAATGAGTAGCTAAACCCCTTCAATTTAGGGTAATGAAGCTCTCTAACTTTATGTAATTTCAACATTTTTATGATTTATGATCTCTTTGTTTGTGCTTCATGAAAGTGAATATTGATGTAAGTTTACACAAGTGGGTTTGATAGCTTATATTGCTTATGCAAATGAGCTATTCTTATTCAACATAAACAGAATTTACATCATTATTTGCTAATTAATTTTTGATTTTGAAATGAAAGTAAAAATGAAATTTGATGATCTATATTACTAGTTACAATAGTAAATAGATCATACTTAAAATAGCTTTTGCTTTGGCTTCATTTTCATGAGAATTGATAAGTGGTTTATTTGTTGTATTATAGTTTGATAGTTTGAATTATATTAATTAATAACATAAACAAACCATACTTATGATAAATACAACATTTATTTCACTTAATATCAAAGTTAGAGATCATGAATTATTTGTGTGTTGATTTACAAAAATATGAGAGTGGATTTGCCTCTAAATTGTTCTCTAGTCTAATAGTTTTTAAATCACATTTTAATTCTAGCTTTAGCTTCTTTTTGTAGTTAACAATTTCCTCTCACTTTGGTCTAATTTGATTGAATTGAAAATTTTAAAATCTTAAAAATTCCCTACGGATCGACCCGTACTCGCCACGTACTAAAATTGTTCGTCGTGCGCTTGCGGTTAGTTTATTTCAAAAAAATTCGACAAATTTCTAATCCGATAGAAATTTTGTCGTTAAATAGCGATATCATTGTTAAAGGCAGCATAACTAGCATACCTAGGCTTGTACTAAGTGTCGACCTTTGCTCGCCTTCTCGTGTCATTCTGACGACCATTACTTCATCGTTCATTATTGTTGATAGGATCGACATGTGTGAGATGCCTAGTTTCATTGTTGTTGTATTAAATATATGCATCTTCCATGTCACTACATCATTCGCTCGTCAATAAAAGTTGGTCAAAGATGTAGCCAGCTGCCTGTAGAGCTTTCTCTACATTCTGGACTTGTATCTAACATCGAGAAGAGGGCCATGACCATTATATCTACACCACTAGCCTGGGCGGATTACTTATTGAAGTGGTTGATGTATGACAACAAGCTTTCAATGGGGCCCTATTTCGTCATCAGAGAATGCTTTACCCCTAGTATTTCGGGTTTTCATTTTATTAATTTACCAATGGAGAATGTGCATTTCTTCTTTCAGGGTGGTGTCGGCCCATGAAGGGATATTCTGGCCAATGATGGGTTGAGGACTCAGCCTGGGCCTGGGTAAAGTAGGAGTCTGATGTTGAGCTGGAGAATGGTAATGATGAGCTGAAGTGGAAGACCTTCCCTTCTTATGAACAGAGGGAAACCTTGAATGTCTAGCACAACACTCTCTTGATATATTCCTAGCCACACCCTATGAGATCTATACTATGCTGAAAGAGCCACATGCCTTTCAGGCACATGTTTCCTGCTGACAGCAAAGCATGACCATTGAGATGGCCAAAAGAAGAAGTCCATAGACCCTTAAATGGTGATGGTCATTCTGCTAATAGGGAACAACGATGCCCTTGTCTCTAGGCATGGCCACATCTGAGGCAATATCAACATGGCTAGGATGTGTAGTATACCTTCTTGGATCAATATCATCTATGAGTGAGGTTGTAAGAACCACTCTTCCCCTGTCCTCGTTAGTGTTCATGAGATCATAGGCTCCAGGTGGTACATGTTGATAAACAGGCAGATCAACATGGTTAACCATTAAATAGGCCGATGGATAATGTTTACAATAGCTTGGGCGTCCAACCTCAGACTTTTTACTTCGTAAGCCAGAGTACCTATGCTTGTTAATTGTTGCAACATAGTACACGACATCTCATTGTTGAGCCCAGGAATGGGGTAAGCAACACTGGTGATGGTGTTGCTATTCGTTTCATGCTCATTGGAGTTGTTACCTTCCATTCCAGAAACTAGGTCCATGGTAATAAGTCACATGAGATTTTTGTACAGAAGAAAAATGATAAAAGAGGAGAGCGTTAGGGGTGGCCCTCCTTCTAGCACCAAAATGTTGACTATAGATTTTTCCAACCTTAAAATTAGTCCGGTTACACTATGAAAGCAATTTTACTTGCTAATCAATAGGCTTAAAAATGAAAATGAGGAAGAATGCAAGCAAAGCAAAGTAAAGCAAAGTGACACCAAATATAGAGTGGTTCGGCAAGATTGCCTACATCTACTGTGAATATCTCTTACTATAGTTCTCTCTTATAATTATAGAGAATTACAAAAGAATAATAAATAAAATAACACTTAAGACTAGAAAATTTAGCTAATCTTAAATACTTAGGGCCTTGATTTGCTATGAGGAGAGCTCTGGAAAGAGATTATGACCAGAATTCTGATATTTTCCAACTCCTTAGAAGTGGCAATGCGTGGGGTATTTATAATTGCTAAAAGGGATGATGGATGGCTGAGATTGTGCTATAGAAAAGGCAAGAAACATGCTTGGCCATTGATCTGGTCGCCTAAGCTAATGGGAGACAGTTGTAAAGGCAGAACAGAATGAGTGGTTGAGAAGCATGCTGATTGTCTTTCTATACTAGGCACACGCATTGCATTAAATGCTGACGACAGGCTACAGAATTAGGCGTATTTCTTCCTGCTTCATTATATTATCTCATATAGCTTAATGTACAGCTTGTTGTTTATTTTTTCATGCCTATGTGGCAAGGCGATGAATGACTCTGGTTGGGCTTCAATAATACTGGAGGCTGAACGTTGCCAAGAACAAAAGTGCAAAGAATAGGACAGGCCAGCTATTATCTCATATAGCTTATGCTTGGGTTGGCCTTGATAGATAGGTGTTGTCTAAAGTCCCCATGAGCATGCTAGTCGACTATGGAGCTCTCTAGAAAGGCAGGTTGTTCTATGCCTAGATTTGAAGAGAGTTGACTGGTGCTAAGGACCATGCTATGAAGGGGATGCCAGGCCAGATGTGAGATAATGGGACAGGCTACTTGGGATCGATTGAAATTGGATGTATGAAGCCTGTCTAATGATGGATCATGCTTAAGCTAGTCTTGTTGAATATGATGGACGGTGAGGTAATCTTGAGTTGACGTGGTCGAAAACTGAAGTAATGCCGAGGGGACGGGCAGACTTGGGGTCAGGTTGGAAGTGTGTTGGTACAAGAGAGCCGATCGTCATCGAGCCACGCCGGGTTGGACCAGATCGGGTAGGGCTATACTTAGTTTTATGTTTACCTGATGTCTTGATTGTGGAGGCTATCTAGGGATAAGATGGTCAGTCTTTAGCTTGATGTCTCATTGAGTAGATGGGCCAGCTCGGAACCAACTTAAGCTTAGGCCAGCTTGTACGGGCAGCTTAGAGTGTAACTGGGCCGGCTTTGATTGGGCCAGGTTGTGCCTTAATAGGGTTACTAATTACTTGCGAGAAAATTGAGCAATACATACCATTTCCTTATGAAACATACATCACATCCAGAGTATCAACGATCTCTTTAGCACACAAATCGTTAGTAGAACACACTACGTCCCACTCCATCGCTATACTTCATCAAATATGCCTCCTCAGACCATCACTAATTCCTACCACCACTTCTCACTTGAAGTACTCGACCCAAATGGCCCATGTTGTCAATTCATCAAAGTTCAGAACATCACACTTGGTTCCTAGAGTTTCCCTGCATCTGGCCTAAAGCATTTTATCGCTTTCCCTATGCCTAGGCCGAAGTTAACCTAGGGAATCCCTGTGTCCTTCACAAAACACCATATCGATCGTCCAAAAGCCATTGTTCCACCTACAATGGCCCATTCACCTTGCGCTCAATCACATAAGCTTCTCTAGCCACCAAAACCCCTCCACATCGTTCATAGCTCCATTGGCCCACTTTTGATCTTTCAGCACCAAATGATTCTTCCCATCACTTAGCAAATTTCTAAAACCTTGGCCTACTCCAAAACTTCACTACACTTTCTAAAGTAAATACCTTAATTACCCCGAAGCTTCCCCAAAGTCTCGAAGTTGCATCGATGGTGCCAAACCAATTTTGTGTTTGGAACTTAGCCATATTCTGACTAAGTCCCAATCCTCCACGTTAAGCCACATTTCTATAGCCAAACTCTAATATCTTCCTTCTCCAAGCTCGAAGATTCCAACTCCACACATCGAAGCAAAATCATTCGGTAGTGCACCATATAAACCATTCATCCTTTCATCATAACTCCACCATCTTAGCCCAAAATCACCTATCACCAATTGCATAGCATTACCACACCAAGTATAGTTCCCCAAATCGATCACATCACTTTCACAATGATTTAGATCAATCGGTACCAACTGATCAAGATAGCGCAACACCAATTTATTTACTTAACTGATTTTCTACATTTTTCTTCTAGATCCAACTTTTATATGATGCTTCAACTCCTATACAACTCATTTTGCAGCAATTCAACTTTAAACTCTCTAGAATTGATCGACTGTCCGAATTTTACATTGATTCACCATATCCTAACTTAAGTAGAAAAATGCACAAAAAATACCAAACAAACATCATGACATTGTAACACCGTCAAAACAACCATCGTATCATTGTAGTCAAGTCAAAACAGTAAATAGCACATCCATAAGAACACATATGCAGTCTTTTAGATCTAAATCCATTTTTAATCATTTGAATTCATTTCAAAACTTGGGTAAATTTAAATTTAGTAAAAATCATGCTTTTAACTTTAAAATCAATAAAAATGCTAATTACCATATCAATAACCATAGTAAACTGAAGGATTTAAATCACTCACCAAAATGAAGAAATCAACCAAAACGTGTTAGATTTGTTGTAAACAACAAATACACACTTCTGTATACTTCAATCCTGAGATCTAATAATTTATTTTCCCTCATCTTATATAAATCACTCAATTAGGCTAATTAAAATGAAGGAAGTGATGGAGTTTTAGTAGATCAAGGTCAATGGCAATTAAGAGATGAGTAGCGAAGAGAGAATTATGATTAGTGGTTGTTGTGGAGGCTACTATTAACCCAAATATCGAAATCATTAGCAGACCAAATTACGGGCTTGGGTTATTTAGCCACTAATCTATCTATAGACAGTTTAAACTTCAAATGGCTACAACTCCTAAACCGTAAGTCCAAAGTTCTATTATGACCACTCTAAGGAATTTGGATTCAAACATTTGACTTTAGATTCAGACGTCTGAATCTTTAATTTAGGCGTTTGTAGCCTAATTTCATGTGCCTAAATTATGCAGATTTTTAACATATTATTTTCTGTTTTGATTTACCTAATTTTAGATGTCTGAATTGTCAATTCAAACACCTAAATGGATATTACTTGTGTATTTTCATTATTTTTGCATATTTGTCACCTATCTAATTGTCTATCTTTATTTCAACAGCGATTTTACTTCTAAATATGTTATAGGAAGGTCATACTATATTTTCATGATCATTTTACTCTTATAATTTCACTTTTATTTAATGTTTCATTATTACATAGTTTTTATCAACTTATTTAATTAATTAAAAACTATTATCTAATCATTTCATTGTTAAATTTATTATTAATGTATCAATAATTCATTTATTAGATTGACTATCACTTCATATAATTTGTCTATACTGGCTTGACTATCTTCTCTTTACAAATAAAAGTCACAACTTAATTCTAGTGACCAGTTATCATTTCTAAACCCAAATTCCATTATCCATATCTCAATTCAACATATATCTATGGGTTATTCATCTCAATTATTATAACACCCCGCAGTTGCAACGATCGAACACCATTATATTGCAAAGAGGGATGAATTAGGAATTCAAACATCCATAGTTGGTTTCACTTTTCCATCGCAAGAAAAATGATTATAAACTTAGCTATGTTTGGAGTCGATGAGTTTTTGGAGTGTATAGTGATTTCGAGTGGATGAAATGAATTTGGGCTAAGTTCCATGAAATAGCTTATAAGTTGGCTTACCCTTCATAGTTACATCATTCATTTCATTTCCAACTTTCACCCTTCTTCTTCTAATCTTTCTCTAATTTCCTCTTAATCTCTCCTTAATCCCCAAACCCAAAGCCCTTCAAATAAAATTTCTAAAATCAAATAAAAATCACCATAATTCCTCTTATCCAATGCTCTGCAAAACTAATTAAAGAATTATCTTAAAGTTGTGATTTAAAGCTTAATCTATGATTTAACAAGAGTGAAAGGATGGGTTTTGGTGATTAGAGCATGATTTAGGGAAAGAGAAGGTGAGGGGTTAATCTTCATATTTTCTTTTATTGATTAATATAGAATTATATGAAGTAATTTGGAGACCGTTTGGATTGATTTAGGCTTATGTTCATTCTATGAACATGATTTTATTAACTCATTATTTGTTGAATACCCTAATCGCTATTTTTGAAATAGTTAGTAAGCTAAGAAATGAGTTTCGAGTTAATTGAATGATTATTGCAGTATTGTAATGGATTAGAAACTAATTAGATAACATAATTAAGTGAATGTCATTAGCTAGGAATAAAAAAACTAATTTAAATGGTTTTAGAAAAGTTAGTAAGCTAATTAAGTGAATTACGGGCTCTACTCTTATTGTTAAAGTGATTAGAGGTTTAATGAAGCTTAATTAATACTTAAAAATATTAGTTTAAAAATAAAGAACCGATCTTTATTAATGAATAATTTATTTATAAATATTATTTATGTAAAGGAATAATTTTATAAATAAAAAGTGATATTTTATAAAATAGAGATTTTATAAAATAGTATAAAATTGATAATTTATAAAAAGAGTGTTTTTATAAAATAACAAGAAAGTGATATTTTATAAAATAGTGATTTGACATAATAGTACGAACGATATATATTTTATAAAGAGAATAATATTTTATGAAATAATATGAAGAAGATTTTATAAAATGGTCATAAGGTTTTATAAAATATTATTGAAAGGAATATTTGATTTTAAATGAAGAGATTTAGTATTTCAAAGGCTTAAATTGATTTATAAGCTAGTATTGTATTTTTATAAAATGGTATAAGATTTCATAAAATAATATAAAGGAATAATTTGCTTTTACTGAAAAGACTTAGTAAATAAAAGTAATATTTGATTTAGTAATGATTGAATTACTTATTCATATATGCATATGCATAAATGTGCATGAGCGAGTATACGTATATATGTATTTAAAATTTATATAATAATCAATACAATCTTTGTAGTATAGCTAGAATTGTCATATGTAGTCATACATACATACATAAATACACACATACTTATATATAAGTGAATTATTGTTATATATATGTATATATTTATTTGTATATAAACATAAGGCAGGCTTCTCATCTAGCTATAGCGACTATTGCATTAGCTAAGTTGTGTGAAAAGATACTAGGTTAAGTAATCATTCCACTGAAGTCCGAAATGTGATTTATATAATTGAAGTATAGATATGTGTTTATGTGTGTATAAATGTACACAAATGGGTGTACGGGCATACACATAGGCATCGGTCAAGGTAGGAAGGCCATTTATGTTATTTTGAAGCGTTAGAGAAGGTCGGGTCACTAGATTCGCCCGTTGAACGCTACACATAGGAAAAAGGTGGATTTTGTATCAAAATCGATTTTCGAACACATAAGGAACCTTTTTCAAAAATCAACCAATGAACTCTGAAGGAGGTTCATTGGTGTGGAGGTAGGCTTCGAAAGCTGGGCTACTCAACAGGCGAAGTAATGGAGGAAACGGTGCAAGAATTGGTGGCCGTATGGATCGGTGGCACCTACCCCGGGCTTTATATCCTAGGATGGGATACCACTAGTTGATCGATAGTAGACCACCGGGGGATCGGTGGTGCACTGACATGGGCAATAAAGCCTATGTTAGGTGCTATTTTATCGAGGTTCCTCCCCAATTTTGGGTGCGGATTAGTGCGGAGCTTTGACGCAACTTCGGGGAAGACTATGTATTATTCGGGGAGGTAGAATGCGAGGCAAAGCTTGATACCCAAATAAAAATGTTAAGTATTTGCTTTGGGATCAACAATGATCGAGGTTGGGACCGGTACAGTGACTGGTCACACAATCACGTCTGATAAGCGTATACAATCGAACTGTGTAAATCCATACCTTCGGGCTTTCACCTCTGGGTTCGTATAGTTTGATGAATTATACTAGTCTTATATTAGTGACCATGACAAGTGTTGATCTTATATTAGTGATCATACACTGCATTGGCCTTATATTAGTAGTTATGCCTATTATTGGTTTTATAGTAGAGGCCATCTGTATTGATAGACGATGACGAGATATAGATCTTCATTTGTGATAGACATATTTGATTACATGATATATATATATATATATATATATATATCTTTATAGCATCAGTGTTCCTTTATGGCCCGGATAACATATGGGATACGCCCATCATTCTCTTTTATAGGGACATTGTGCGAATTAAGAAATCCATGACGGCCAAGGGGTAGATGACGACGATCATCTACTAGTGGATCATACATCACTTATGCAAACTGGTTGGTATGGTAAGGTCCATATAGGTTTTAGGTAAACAAAGTAGATCGTATATCACTTATGCTTAGTGAGGGGTACTATGAGATCTCCACGAGATATCGACTCTATTTATTTCAGACCTTCAATGAGAATTATTAAATTGGGATCGACATGTTACACAGACTCATGCTTTAGATATATAGAGTAGGTCAAATATCACTTATGCTCACTGAGGGGCATGGTGAGACCTACATGAGTTTGATCACACTGGATGCGACTCGGGTTCTATGGTACACCGAGTTATTGACTCTATTAGTCTATTTATCTAGGGCACGAGTACACCGTGGACTCCACTCATTAGTAGTAATCAGTATCAACTTATATTCTATGTATGTCGCCTATCGTTATTTTGTGTGTTATATTAGTTAGTTGATAATCTTGTTGTGTATTCTAAGATATGCTTGTACTATGATATTTGCATTGTCTCTTCATTCCTATATTGGGTTACTGTATCATATCATCTTGTTACATTTTAGTCACATTATATTAGTTGCATTGATTCATTGATTGTAGGAGAAGGACAGGCTATGGTATGATCCACTACTTTTGTATGGGTTTACTTTACTTATTTAAAGGCTATCCGGATTACCATTGAGCCATATTTGTGGAAAGGACCGGATAGGCCTTACTAGCTTCTTATTTGATATATGTATATAGTTTTGATATATAGTATTTTGAGATAGTTCCCCTTAAACTATGCTTTATGTCTGACCCGCAACTTCTCTTTGTCTGTTTATGTCATGACAACTCTCGGGTACTCGATTGAGTAGTTTGGAAGTCAAGTGTTTTTGGGAATATGCTATCAGAATGTTTAGTTAAGGCAAACACAATACTTGGATATATATACTTGATATTGTAGTAGTACATGACAAATATGCTATTTGTATATGAGAACTGTACCAGATATTTTATTCTAAATTTTTGTATTAATATTTACTTTTCAGTTACTTCCGCCAGTGCAGTCTCTTATTTATTATTCATCCTATTCTATTCATGTATATTCAATATATTATATGTTATTATTCCAATGTGATATTATATGGTTATGCCTTAGCATATTGTTTGTAACACCCCGTAAAATTGACGTTAATAAATTAATAAGGCTCCAGAAATGAAATTTGACCAAAAGTTGAAATTTGGCTCTGAAATTTGTACCATTACATTCGTGGTGATTTCTTGAGCAACTTTCAAGTTTGGAGTTTCACGATCGGAGTTCAACGAAGAAGTTATGGGCATTTAAAGTTTACAAAACAAAAATAATTTGAAAACAAATATAGTAACAAATAATAATAAAATTTGGGACTTCACCGGTCGACGTCCAGTATGGGTCAGTTGATCGCTAGCAGTCGGCCGCTCATAAGGGTGTGGTCAACTAGTCAAAAAGTGGTGGCTAGGGTTTGAACCTTGGTCAATGCTCAGATTTAATAATTTTAATCCAATAGATACGATTAATTCAAGCATCTATAAATACATGCCTAACCTCTCACTTCTCTTCTTATATTTTTTGATTAAGAGTAGTGAAGCTCTGTCATTTTCTCTTCTCCACTATTCCTTTTAACTATTAAATAATGTATTTATAAAAATTGGAGAAGAGTAGAAAACAAATGGAAAGAAGATAAGAAGTGAATCAACATTGCGTAATAAAAAGGTAATTTTCAATTTTATAAATCTATATTCCCCTTAATCCAAATCTCTTCTCGGATCTGTAATTATAATAGTATGTATATACCCTGTTATACTTATTTCTTTGGATTAAAAGAAGTTGGAGTTGAATTAGAGGATTAGATTTAGATTTGGAAGATTTGGAAAGCTTCAAAAGATGAGTGAGAAATTATGTAATTTATTTATAACATTGGAATTTATTTCATTTGATTTTTATTTAAGTATTATGCCTAAATAAAGATCTAAAGAGTTGTAGGCTCGAATTAAATGTATGAAAACATTGCCTATGTATTCTACAATTTATGGAAATTGGATATGAATATTATTTGCAGCCAGATCTAGAAGTCAGTCCCTAAGTTATTAAAAGTTGAATATTAATAAGATGTAGATTTATTCCAAATCTACAATTGGGTTGTAAAGATATTAGTATATTTTAGATTTGCCTTAATTTTATTGGAATGTGAATTTCAATGTTTTAGTTTATTGGAAATAATATCTGTGTTAGCTCCATAAATTATCTAATTTCTTAAATACATAAAAAGTGTAGCATTTGAATCGACAAGGAACATACGCAAAAAGGTAAAGAGATGTGTAAAGTAAGGATTTTATTTTCATAGTTTGCATCGTCTATTTCAATAAAAAAAGATACAAATAATTCCTTCTAATTTCAAACGAAACAAATCTCTTATTTAGATTAATTTATGGAAAGTAATAAGAAGAAACCTTTTTAAAAGGATAATTCTAATGGATTATAATATGGAAAGGAATATTATATTTAGGGATTAATAACTAGAAATATAAAAATATAAATATAAATACGTATAACCATTCTAAACATTAAAAATAAAAACATAATTAATACAGTTTAATACGCATTAATATTTGCATTAGACGTAATTATAACTTTAGAATAAATCGAATAATAAATAATAGGAATTGGAAATGTATATGAAAAATATTATAACTCCAAAATTAATAGGGCAATAAATAGGGAGTTACACGAATTTAATAAAAGATATAAATGGATTAATGGGACTGATTAAAAAGATTAATAAGGTAATTATGTAGAGATAAAGGAGGTATAATAAGTAAAATTAGAATGAATAAATAAATAAATGTCTTTAGAAATTGTCTGATTAGTATAATAATAATCTATTATGGACAAATTGGCATATATAGAAATAGCAAATAAACATGTTAGGTAGTAATTAAATATTATAAGGTAGTATAATTGTCATTATGGTAGATTATATAGCTTTAATTATACAAACGAAGATTAGTAGGCTTAGTGCAACACTTAAACTTAGGATGAATAATTTGATTTAGTAGGTTGGGATGCAAGGTCAGTGGTGTTAAACAACAGAAGTCCGCCCTTCACTCAGAGGCTACCAGCAGTTGAGTAAACTTACTACTGATGTGGAACATCTCTAACCATAGGACTCGTGGAAAAGGAATATATGCTGTGGATAGGTAATGGAAAATATACCGAGGGTTCGCCTTGGAATGGAAGTATTAAATGGCCTAGTGCTATTTGGGAAATGAGGTTTGCTTCATATCGAATAAGAGGTAGTATGTAACCGAAAGAGGCATTTTTCTTAAATTACTTAGGTTAGTTTAAACGGGATGTTAGTTATGGAAGGTCGGTGGGCTATGTCAGTTGTTTGTATCGGTATTTTTTAGTAGGTCTAGCACATAGGTTTTGATGCCCAACGGTCCCAACCGAGCGGCAGCAAAGGCTCGGGTTATGCCCTAATGGATTTTGCTTATATAATCCGTATAGGAGATGCACATGCCTCAAGATGGATGGTTAGGTTAAAAAGTGGTTTAGTGGAGTTAGGCTAGTTAACCCTTGGACGAGTCTTTGAGTTACGGTTGTAATACGGTAATTAAATTATATATTATATTATATTATAAAGCCGTGCATAAGAGTCATCGATTTTTGTATTTAGAACCGATAACTAGGGTTGATTATGCTAAAGGACAGCTTTATATTTAAGACAGCGGCCGGGGTTTTCGGTAGTGAATTACCTTTTATATATTTTTCCGGCAGTAATTCTAGGTACTATTGAATGTCATGTCGGCTTAATAGTCCTAGAACCATCAATGATTGGTGAACCGGCAGATCCATTTGCAGCTCCTTTGGAAATATTGTATAGCGGCCCTAATTTTGATTAACATTAGTTAGGACATTTAATTAGTTAAATTAAATGAAATAATATAAATGATTATGAGAATTGAGATCCGAATAGTAGTGGGTAGCCATGCCTAGTTAAACAATGAACTAAAAGGAATTAAAATGAAATAAGTAAGGTTAATAGATAAGGGCAAAATAGGAATAAGTAATTTTCTCATACCCTAAACCCTCATACCTCTTTCATTTTACACGTTCACAAACTATAACTAAACCAAGAAGAGGTCGGCCGTCATTAGAAGAAAGCAAGAGAAAGATAAGCAAAAATCAAGAGGAAGGAAGCTTAATCAATCTAATTCAAGAAGCAAACCTCAAAGTAATTAATTACAAGCTAAAGGTGAATAATAGGTTACATCTCATTTTATTATTTTCGGTTTTAGTTGAGATCCTAATTTATTTTGCAAATGATTTGCCTTGTTTTGATTGCTAAATGAATATACATACATATATATATATATATATGCTTGTTGATGATTTATGCTAATTCATATAGATTTTATGATAAGGTTTAACTTGAAAAACCTATTAAATGACATCTAAATGCCTTGCGATTTTGAAATAAGGTCAAAATATTTTAGAGATGGTTTCAAGTTTCATAATTTTCTAAATTAATGTGGATTTATTATGAATTTTCTAGTGAAGAAATTGGATAAATTGGGTTTAAAATTAATTACGGCTATTTTATATTGGCTTTGGGTCAGAAATTTATATATGTTGGAAAACATATTAAAAGTGATTTATGGGAAGTTTTGTAAAATTTTCCTAAGTGTTTTAATAAGTATATAAAATTATTTAAGGTATGGGACTTAAATGCTTTATATGTTTATATAAGGAGAAGGGGCAATCTGTAAATATTTTGAATTATAATCTCTGAAATTCGGCAGCACTTTTAGAAAATATTTCGGAAAAGAAATTGGCAACTAATTAAATGATAACAAATAGGCAAGTAAGTTGAAAAGGAATTACTTTATAAAGTTAAAAATCAGTTTTACAAGGCTTTTGCTGTTTCGCCAGTTTTAGCAGCACCTTTCGATTTCATACTTTAGCCTCCATCCTAGTCGAAACCAATATACTTGGTATCAAAGACTTGGTATGTGGTGGATTGGAGATATGCGAAAGGTATAGAGTCGAAACAGGGCTTTTAAAGGGGTCAAGACCTTGTTCTGTTTTTAAAAGGAAATGTCGTTTGCTTTGCTTTCGAAAAGAATGCTTTCGAATGAGATAGCATTAGATTTGGTCACTTGTTTTAAAGAAAGGTTTCGAAAGAGGTTGCTGCCTTTGTTTTAAGAAAATGCTTTCGAAGGGGTTGAAACCCCTGCTGTCCTATCCTACCTTTCGAAGTAGTGCTTTTGGAAGGGATCTTCTGCTTTAAAATGAGAGCCGCTTCTCCAATGCTTTCGAAGGGGTTGGTTTCGATACCATCCACTTCTTTTACTTAGGAAATTGCTTTCGAAAGAGTTTCTTTCGACTTAGTTCTTTAAAGACCCTTTTGATATTTTGAAGTTTAAAACCAAAGGTTTCGAAAGGAAGGTTTTAATGTTAGGTGTGGCTTGCATTGTAAATGGAGTGGGTGCATGGATTGAACGGATTAAAGTCTCACATTGTAGGATATTTGAAATAATCGTGGTATATATATAGGATTGGTGGCACGTAACATTAGGGATTCCTTTTGTTACAATGTGTTGCCAAGGCCAGATCATTTGTCCGATGGGAGGGGATGAAGGGATATTCAATCGGGATGCTGGCATTGGAGACTTTGACCATTGATGTTGACTAGACATGGTGAAGCGAACACATTTGGAATGCGGGAATGTCAAAACTCAACATGGTATCAGAGCTCCATGGTTCGAGGGACCGGTTTGATGCAGCGTGACCGAAGCATGTCTCCAAAGGTGCTTGAGCATGGGATGCTCGTCGAGGTGGAGATATGGTTAAAGCAGTTTGCCCTTCCTGCTTATGAGAACTCGTAGTAGCAGCTTGACCCAACTGCGAAGAGGACTGGTGTAACTCCAAAGGTTTCTTCAGCAATGCTCGCCAAGGTGGAGATTGTTAGGTGTGCCTTGCATTGTAAATGGAGTGGGTGCATGGATTGAATGGATTAAAGTCCCACATCGCAGGATATTTGGAATGATCATGATATATATATATGGGATTGGTGGCACGTAACATTGGGGATTCCTTTTGTTACAATGTGTTGCCAAGATCAGATTATATGCCCAATGGGAGGCGACAAAGGGATGTTCAATCGGGACCCCGGCATGGGAAACTTCGACCATTGATGTTGACTAGACATGGTGAAGCGAACGCGTTCGGAACGCAGGAATGTCGAAACTCAACATTTAAATAGTTTCGAAACTATGTTCCATGTATTTTACCTTAACCCAATGCTTTTGAAAGGTTTGATTTATGTAAAGGACTTAATGCTTTCGAAAGGTATATAATAAAGGTTTTTAAGGGGTGGTTCCCCAATGTTTTTGAAATGTTTACCTTAGTGTTTAATTGGAGGGTTTCCAATGTTTTCGCAAGGCATGTTTATAGTGTCTTGAAAAGAGGATGTCTAAGGTTTTATAAAGCTTTCGAAAGGATACTTTCAATGTTTTCAAAATATCTATTGTAAATGGTTTCGAATGGTATGTTTTGGCCTTTTGGCCTATGGTTATAAAGTAAAGTAGTTTACTTGTATCGAAAGGGTTCTTTCAATAGTTTCGAAAGGGTACTTTCAAAGGTTTCGAAAGAGATTGTTTAAAGGTTTTAAACAAAGGTTTCGAATGTTTTCATCAACAATGTTTTGTGTAAAGTATAGATAACATGGCATAGTGGTTCGAGTAAAGCATAGAGTATATATTCCTTATTTAAGTATGATTTAAAGGGTTAAATCAATTTGAAAGATGTTTTCAAGGAAAATTTAATGGGTAGTTAACCCTAAGTAAATGACTCGGATATTTGAATACCATATAGGACTGGTGTAGGGTCACGCCTTATACATTAGCTATAGCCCCTAGCTAATTTAGTCCAAAATTCCAGTGTGTAGCGCTTAGTCACAGGTAATACTTAAATGATGTTACACACAGAAAGGAATATACAAAGAAGGAGAATAGGTTATTGGTGAGCCAGCAAAATCATGAGGATCAGGTGACCCTGGGAGAAGTAAGTTAAGGACAGACCATCCAGTAGTGTGTTTAACAGATGTTAGATTATTTATTTTGTCTGGTAGGCCCGAGTTAGCCAATGGTTAGTAGTTAGCCAAACAAAAATATATTTTTCGGAGAGATGGTCCATTTATTACCTGATTTTGAGCATATATGATATTGCTATTATTGTTTTAATTACTTTGATTATAGGATTCTGATTTGCAAAAGGTATGTTTTAAAGGGATATTTTAAGGGGAAACCTGTTCCACTAAGTGGCATGGTCTCACTTATTATTAGTAAACCGAGATGTAATAGTATTATTCACACTAGGCTTTATTCTGACTCGAAGTTTATGTTTTCTCCTTAAACTCTCGAGTGCTCACAATTAATTTGAGTGGATTGAGAGTTAAGGTTTTTAAGGTTTAGTAGGTGGACGAATAAAGCTTCCGAAGACGTGCATGAGGAAAAGTTAGCTATTTAGGAGTTGTTATTTAGCTTTATTTCCGCTGTGATGTATGAAGACTTATGTGTCAATTTAGTACTCCGATCATCCAAGGGTGCATCTTCATAATGTCGCTCTTGGCGTATTTTGTAATAATTATATTTAATCAAAACTTGGGAATCGATTATGGGATTATGTAAATTGAATATGAAATATTGCTTTGAAATGTAATCGGAAAAGTGGTTTTAATCCGTGATGATTTTATTTCATATTCATGTGCTTCTAATATTATGGATACCATTAACATTACCGTATTTTGTCACGGGAAGTAAATACTATGGATGACTGCAGCATCTGTAGCGCTTAACTTCGAACCTCAAGATAGAGGATGTTACATATTGCCCGAATGGTATGTTAGAAAGTATATATGTACATAGGCATATTTATGTATAGTATAACTTTGAGAAGGTTGGGATATATATATATATATCGTGTGCGTATATAAAATTAAATGGATTATCGGTAAATAATAGACATAACATTTAAATGGAAACCAAATGGTATAAATTTAAGTTGTGGTTGAAGTACAGAATTTTCCAGTGACCAGAACGTTGTTCTGACCCCCTTCCTGATTACAACCCACATGATAGATTTAGAGGGATAGGTCACTAGAGCAAGATGGGAATGGTTGATGGACAAGTCTTATTACTAATGCTCGGTACTGACAAGGCGATTGGATGTCCAAGAAATACCGTTGATTCCGAGGTAGTAGCCTCAGTCATTATTTATGTTCTATTATATTTCCCATTCCACTATGAGTTTAGATTAATCGATCTTTGATATACTTATATTTATTACAGGTTACCAAAACCAACGATCCATACCCTGATGGACTTGGGTTTCGATTTTATCGAAATTCAAACCCATTAAGGTGTGGGTTGTTACATTTGTATTAGAGCCTAGGTTAGGCGATCATAGTAATTAGGATATTCTAAGTTAACGTATTTGTATTTTTCTACCTATAAATATGTATACTATGCACCTTACTCTATAAATTCCGACTATAGAGTAGTTGTGACCATATTATAAAAGGATGGATGAGGCGACTATGAGCCGGGAAAAGTTTTATATAGTTAAAAATCATGCACCTCCCTTGATTATCCCACGAAGCATTGGCTGTACATAAGGCATTAATTAAGAAGTGCATGAGTGCGACATATGGAAGATTCTAAAGGCTGGATGGTGTTTGACTTCTTGGTTGAAACTAGGCCGCTTTGTGATTGTGGATTTTGATGGATTGGCAATTGAAGATGCACATTTCAAATAGATAAGTGAGAAAAAAGAACTTACATGTCACAATCATTCGAAGGCAAGTTCTCGCAAGAGAATGTTCATTAATCACCTCAAGACGACAAACCGAATTTTTACCGAAGTGGAGTAGAAGAAGTTAAGTCCATTTCTGAGTCTAACCCCATATTAAAGAATTTGATAAAATATTATGAAAGTGCCTTGAAATGTTTAGATGGGTTTTTAAGAAGGATTTTTCCAAATGGCCTATTTGGAAAGTGTTATTTTGAAAAGTAGGAATTTTTGAATTTCTCATTTATATATATATATATATATATATCTGTGTATGTGTGTGTGTAGCAATATAAAAGTTTGGCCTTGGTTTAAAAGATTTTTGGCATAAAAGAGTTATCTATTTTGGAAACAAATAGAAAAAAGAGTGTCTATTTAGCTTGAATTTTTTTTCGATTTATAAAATTGAAAATTGAAAATTCTCTTTTTAAGGGGTGGATAAAATAGAAATGACACTTATTTTAGTTGGGGTATGTAGCAGGCTTTTAAATCTCCCCGAGATGGCCGAGATGAAAAATCCGAGATATCAGCCAAAATCCGAGATTTGGCAGCCTATTTAGTTATAAGTGTTTTAAATATCGCCCGAGATAGCCGAGATATTTTCCTGAGATATTGGCCAAAATCCGAGATTTAAAACACTGGTATGTAGTTAGAAAGTGTAGAAATTCCCGCTAGCAAAAATTAGAGGAATATTCCCATATAAAATAGTACGGAGAATAGTAGCTGGAATATTTTTGGGTTTTTGAAGTAGTTAATGGTGAAGCAGTATAAGTAAGGGGTACTGTGAAATAAAAGAGATAAATGGTTCGAAGAGCTAGATGGTAAGCTAGGGCACCATCATGTGAAGGACAAGAATTTTTGAAGACAGTTCGGATCATGTCGGACCGAAGAAGACTGCGCAATACGATTATTATTATTATCAATTAACCCGTCCTAATAGGGTCCAGATTCAACTTGCGCTTGAAATTTGGCAACTGATCGACCACTAGCACTCGGTGACTCTAGAAGCGGTTGACTGGTTAATGGGTAAAATGCACAACCCGAACCTCGAACGCGACATATAGCCACGTTCAGGTTAGCCTACCCATCATTTCTGTCATCCCACTCTTCCTCCAACTCCTGAACCTCCTTAACTCTCTCCAATAAAAAGCATCGCCATCTTCCCTCCTTCGTAGCAAGCGACCCACCGCCCCCTCCTCTACCACGGCCGCCAAGCTTTCCCCAAGCACCAACTGTCTACTCCAGGTCTAGTCCCTCCACCTCTCCAGATCTGAACCTAACCTCCCCTCCCCAACCCCTACTTAGTCCGTGGCACCACCTCGAACCACCGGCACGTTTCCATACCTCGACTTTTAGTGCTAGGAGTATGACTAAATCATTTCCATAAAAGCGATATCATTTACGAAAATTAAATTTCTTATCCTTTCTATAATTGAATCAAACTTTTAACTTTTAAAACCCGAACTTGTTCTTGGTTTTCATATCATAAATATTTGTAAAATAATTTAAAATACTCTTTAAAAATATTCCTCTTTAAAGAGCTAATTATATTTTTAAGTGTAGTAAGAAAAAGAAGGGTCGAAACAATTGTCATTAAAACATTGTTTACTATAAATCCAAAATAATTTACACTTAGTGTTATTTTTAAACATTCCTTTAGTAAATCAATCAATTATCTTTAAACACCTTTGTTAAATCAGATAATTAATTTTAAACACCTTTATTTAAACCAATTAATTAACTTTAAACATCATTTATTAAAATGATTAATTAATCTCAAAACATCATTATCAAAAATGATTAATTAATCTCAAAACATCATTATCAAAAATGATTAATTAATTTCAAAACATCATCATTAAATGATTAATTAACCTTAATCATCATTATTTAAAATGATTAATTAACTTTAAAACATCATTATTAAAACGATTAATTAACCTTAAACTTCTTTATTTAAAATGATTAATTAACTTTAAAACATCATTTATTAAAATGATTAATTAACGTTAAAACATCATTTATTAAGATGGTTAATTAACCTTAATCATCATTATTTGAAATAATTAATTAACTTTAAAACATCATTATTTAAAATGATTAATTAATCTTAGAACAGTATTAAATTGATTAATTAACTTTAAAACATCATTTATTAAAATGGTTAATTAATCTTAAAACATCATTATTAAAATGATTAATTAACTTTAAAACATCATTTGTTAAAATGATTAATTAATCGTAAACATCATTATAAAAAATGATCAATTAACTTTATTATAGTAAAAAATAATTAAGAAAATAAGTGACGACCCACCTTTCTGACCCTTGAGAACGACACTTAACAACCTCGGTGTTTATGGGCCATTGCTCAGGCGTCCGAAAGATGAGTTGTCATGAGGTAAAATAAAAGAACAGAACAGAAAAGTCTCACATCAGAACGGTCATATAGAATACAACAATAATATAGTATGTCAGGTTACTCCAAACATAGATTTATCAGAGTTACACAAAAGTGCTACAACTATCTGACTAGGCAGTTCTACATTCTGCCTTTACACTTTTTGATATAAAATACACATACATAATCATACAACGAAAATAGATAAACAAATAGATAAGGAGCCTCTTGCTCGTCCATCATCTTCAAAGAGCCCAAAGGAAACCTGCTAGCCTTAGACTACTTAAATAAAATTGATTACCTGAGAGTTTAGGGAAAATAAATGACTCAGGTCAAACAATAAGTATGATATGAGAAAATCTCTAATCAAAAGGGTAGAAATAAACAACAATATGTGAGACCTCGTTGCCAAATGCGAAACGGGTTTCCCCTCATAATAACAACATCTAACCACAACAATGGATACAAATAATTAAACATCACGAAGTACTCACGACACTTTCCGATGCAATTAAGAAAAGGTAAGTTTAAAAATTTGGAATCTAAGGAAAGGAAAGGGAAATTTTCAGACAAATGACTAGAAGGGTGCACTTCCTTACCGAGAACTACGATTGCTCTTGGAAACCTCCAAGCTAGACCCCGCCAACCTTTACCGAGAACCCGAGTATTTCACATCTTATTGCGCATATAATCGAAACCGACCTAGAGTAGAGGTGAAAATACCCTAATGGAAGCAACCCCACATAGCTTGGCCCCACTCGCGCTTTGGTTTTAGTCATTTCCGACAAAAGATATCAACGCTCAAATAAGCAACAAATCATCTTAGATTGACGATACACAATGAAGAAATCTAAACCGATAGTTACTAAATTAACTATCGGTAATAATTAAAAATGATCGTATATGCAAATTAAATTTCACATAATAACCACCACTCGCCGATTCCAAATCAATGCCATCCCTCAGTTGAAAATGAAGCCGGGCAAATTGAGGTAGTGTTACCTCTGGACATTATCTTGATGACATTTTTAACCTTCAAGATAGAAATGAGTTCCTACCTCGACATTTAGTGTTAAGAGTATGACTAAATCGTTTCCATATATGCGATATCGGGTTATAGAAACTTCGTTTCCATAACCGAATCAAACTTTTACTTTTAAAACCAAACTTGTGCTGGGATTTTATTTCAAATAATAACTTTAAACAATTTTAACAAATAATTTATTAACTTTTAAAACTAGTCAATTTCTTCAATATCATTATTTAGAATGATTTATCCACTTAAATAAATGATTAATAATTTCAAACATCTTTATTTAAAATGATAAATAAACTTTAATCATCCTTGATTAAATGATATATTAATTTTAAAACATCATTATTAGAATAATTAATTAACGCTCAACCATAATTATTAAAATGATTAATTAATTTTAAACATCATTATTAAAATGATTAATTAAATTTGAAACATTATTATTAATGTGATTAATTAATCTTAAAATATCATTAACAAAATGATTAATTAACTTTAATACATCATTAATTACATAATTCATTAGCCTTAAACATCATCGGTTAAGATGATTAATTAATTTTAAAAACATCATTATGAAAATGATTAATTAATCATAATCACATCATTATTTAAATAATTAATTAACCTTAATCATCATTATTTAAAATGATTAATTAATATTAAAATACTAATGTTAAAATAATTAATTAAGCTTGAACCATCATTATAAAAATATCAATTAAAATTTATCCATCATTAATAAAGCAATTAATTAATTTGTCAAACCCAAACACAAATTTTAAACTAAAGATTCAAAATAAAGATGTTGATCTCAAAAGTGCCGATGTAGCAATATTCGCTATATGGATGCTTCCCTAAATACTTCTCACATGTCATTTAATTATCCAAGCATCACATAGTATAGCATTAGCATATAAACAAAAGTAAATAGCAACTTATACAACATATAGTTCATCACTTGTGAACAACAACATAACTTTCCAACTAATCATCAAGATGTCAACTTTTCAAGGTGGTTAACTAGCCAACACATACAACATATTTAACACATGCAAACATCAGCAAATAACTTGCATTTCCATTAATATAGTAAAGGTCAAAACTTTACTTAAAAGGTGAGGATTTGCTCACCAAAAAGCAACCAAATTAAGCCAGATTCTCGATCGACATTAGATCTTAGCTTTTACTTACTAAAGATGGAATTTTTGGACCCTAAATGGGCTTAAGTGGTTCAACCTTGGGGGTTGTAGGGCTCGTCCTAGGGTGTTAAGTGGGTTTAGGCATTTTTTAGAAGAGAGGGTGGAAGAAGAGAAAGGAGAGTGTTTAAATAGGTTTTTAAAAATTAAATAAGTGAAAAGGAGTTTATTTTTAAACATTGAAAATTTTATGGAAGCCATTAACATTTTTTTAGAGATTTGTGTGATCCTCTAAAGTAGAGGAGAGCACACATGTAAAAATATATATAACACCAATAACATAGGAGCTGCTAACATGCCCGATAGGTAACAAATCATATTATAGAAAAGCATATGAATACAAACACAAGCATCATCTTGAATGAGCTCCAGCAAGGTCACTGCCCATCACACCTCAATATCGAACTCCGGTAAGGCCACCACCCATTACTGAAGTGTTAGAAGTACCCAAAATAATCCATGGTGCAACTAAATGCACAAAAAGATCAAAAATCAGCTCCAGTAGAGAAAGAACGCCTCACTGCAAATGCGGATGAACTAGAATGAAGCCACACTGCAAATGCTGATGATCCAGAATGATCGCCACACTGTAAACTCGAATGATCCATAGTGCCACTAAGTGCACAAATGAGATCAATAAGCAGCTCCTTCTAAGAATGACTGCCTCACTGCAAACGTGGATAATCCATGATTAACGCCTCACAACAATCCTACAGTCCTGGCAGCAGCAACCCTGAAACCCTACAAATAGCATACTAGCACCATTTTTGGCCTAAACCTATATCTGCAAATGGAACAATACAAAAAATAAGAATAACACACATATATGTATATAAGTGAAATTTATATACATATATATGTATTTATGAAATAAAATTAATAATAATAAAGTTAATGTTATAAGACAGTAGAGATACTAAAATAAGAGATAGACTAACAAAAGGATCACAACTCAATATGCAACATCTTAACTTACTCTAATGATATGAAATAGTGATCACAAAATCAAAAAGGCATAAAAATAAACAAAATACAAAGTTAAAAACTTATAATACATTCAAAATCTAAAAATATTAACATTATGCTCCTTTGATCAAAGAACATTATTATAATCAGTAAAATCATCATTCAAATTCGAATGAATGTTAATGCTGTAATTATTAACGTTAAAAATATTGTTTTTTTGCTTAAATAACTTATTTTTTTCTAACCTTATTACGATATTCTTTAAAATGATTATTTTTAGCCAATCTATATTTAGGATTTGAGATCCAATTGAAACAATGCTAAGGTAAATATCAATCTATTAATATAACTATTATTATTATTAAATAATCTCTGGTTTTGAATAATGTAATGAACCGGATTTTCGACCCTCGAAAATCAATACTAATACATCCATTGTATCACATGCCAAGCAATCGAATGTCGAGAAACCCAGTTGTCAAGGAAAAAGAAAGAGGAAGAAGATAAGAAGAAAACTAAATAGCACAAAATCCATAGCAGAATGAATAATCTATAATATACCACAAGTCTTTACACAAAGCAAAACCGTAATATGTATATATACAAACATCAATCAGAGTATACTAACCTATTTCAGCCTGGACAGTTATAACAACCTGTCCACACAATTGTTGATAAACATAACAATGAATATAGCGAAAAATAACCATCTACGTGAATATGTCTCTGGGCCTCCAACTCATCTTTTGAAGCTCTAAAACATCCTAACCAACTTGTAATATGCTCGGTCTGACCCAAGCATTATAATAAAATAACACTCGAGTCAGTCTGGAAAACTAGCGTGAGAAAAACACACTCAAATGGATTTTAAAGTTATATAAAACCTTTGAAATCAAAAGTATCTCGTAAGGCCACGCCGCACATAAACACAGACGGGTTTCTACCTTACGATAACCAAAACCTTTTTATAGAAAATTCATTTATATTATAATAATGTCTAGAGGTCAAAGTAAAATATGAATAGAGCATAAATGCTTACATCTCACGTTTCAGCATAGTTGGGTACAACTAAGTCCGTACGACGCTTATTAGAGAATGTATTCCATACGATGACTGGGTTATTGGGGTACCGCCCGTCAAAGTACACCTCTAGAACAATGTACCGAGATCGTATCTAACAACCGTTGCCAACACAGGACCGGCCTATTCCTAGTTGGATAGTACCAAATATGTCATCACCCCGGTTGTTCCCAACCGTTTTACTGAGCTCATATGCACAACTGAATCTGGAAATATGAATAGTCATCTAGAAAGGCAATGACATACCCTAATGGGTGCGACCCACATAGCCCTACTGCTTCTCCCATGTTTCAGTCATTCCTGGTTGATGAGGTTTGAGGCTACAATTACCTTTCAAGAACATTTGTACTTAGAATGCTCATTGCTCTCCAATGACAATGTGCTGATAGCATTCATTCATACTAGTCTATTTTGGGTCTGAACGAAACCGAAGGCACTATTTCTACTACATCCATTTTAGAATCACCCTCAAGATTAGTAGTGATTAGCCCTTGCACTCCACATCTCTATCTTCGATTTCATGCTCTTCACGATGCCTTCACTTCGAAATGCATTCGTTGGATCAAAGTGGTTTTCGGATAACATATCTGATCCCGGTCTCTTCGAAACAACGTTCGATAATTTCTGGTAAACTCAACCCCGGTTCTTCAGGAAATAAACAGTCAAAGATAAGATCGGAGATCATCTCCTAATCGTTAGAAGACGGATTTCCTTATCATTGTTCTAAGCGAACGAAACTAGATTTATACGCACAGTACAGCATCATCGGAGAAGACTGTGCCATATAACTCACGTGTTTCTCCTAGATATTTCCAAAGTTACGTTTGGGTCCATTTTCGATAGTCGGTTATTTAACTATCGAATAACAAACATTCAATCAGGATTTTATTTCATTTGGAAAATCAACATTGGTTCAGTATATAAGTAATCACCAGCCTCCATTAATAAGTCTTTATCCATACAATTACTTTGTACACTACTTGTATATAAACACCTTTAAAAGATATACTCATAAATCCCTATATTTCAATATTTAGAAATAGCCATTTACTTATCCCAACGGCATAAGTATATCCATAAAATTTAGAAAGATTTTCTTTTTATTTGATTCTCAAATCATTTATAATTCCCCTTACAATTCTCCAAAATCGTTTATAAACCATTTTATAAATCTTCGAAAAACATTAATAATCCCTTTATCAAAAATTCAGTCACTTATAAACTTCTTGTACATTTCAAAATCATTTATAACCCTTTATGAACCCATATTCCATTTATAAAAACCCGCTTCTAAAATTCGTTTATAAATATCTGACCATTTATAAACTCTTTCACCTTGCAAATAACCCTTCCTTAAGTCTACAAACCATTTTATAAACCCCCTCATAAGGTCTAAGCCTTACAACTCTATTCATGGGTCTTAGAAACATTTTAAAAATAATTAAAATCATTTACTTCAAAACATCATTATATAATAATAATTATTAACAATAAACATTATAAATCATTAACTTTAAAAAATATCTTAAAATTATAAGTAATAATTCCAAAATAATGTTTAAGAAATAATAATAATTTATTTCAAAAAGATTATTAATAAATCCTAATTTTTAATTCCAAACCATAATTATTCTATAATAATTAATTAATCTTTCAATTTATTAACCTTTTTATAAATTCTTGAAACATATTAACTACAGCAAATAACTTTTTTACAATATTAAAATAATTAAATAACTTTAGAATAATATTAATATGATTATATAACTTTAAAACAATTTTAATATAATTAAATAACTTTAAAAGAATATTACTATAATTAAATAACCTTAAATTAATATTATTATAATTAAATAACCTTAAATTAATATTATTATAATTAAATAACCTTAAATTAATATTATTATAATTAAATAACTTAAAAACGGTATTGGTATAATTAATTAACTTTAAAACAATATTAATATATTTAATTAGATAATCCTTAAAATATTTTCGAAACCCAATTTCGGATTTTAAAATCGTTTCTTATCTCAAAAAATCAATTCCGATTTAAACGATAATTTATTGTATTTTTAAAATACTAATTTGAGGCCAATAACCACCCAACACTTAACCAATATCAATATCGATTTTCTATCACTACTAGGTTTCAGTTTTTAAACATATAAAAATGTTATAACCACAATGTCCACAACCAGGTTCATTTTTCAATAATCCATATAAAAGAAATATTATTGAAACAATTCAACAGTAGCGAGGAATCCCGTTGGATCCCTCCAACCTGTTTCCCCCTGCATGACAAATGTTATATGATCATAAAATATAAATCAACCGCTTCAAGGCGGGATTCATATACAAAGGGTCATCCGCTCTCACATGGGAACGTAATAGGGCCTCATCCGCTCCCATAGGAGGGAATATATCCAAAACCAACAAATAAATATAATTATTCATCCAAACAATCATCCAACAATTTTTATCAACTATATATCATACTAGTTAACCAAAGATGTGAGTTGAACTCATCGAAATTTTCTGTTGTCGCCGAGGCATTTCGGTTTGGAACTAAAATCGAACGACGTCCGATTTTAGTCCAATTTTTGACAGTCTCAAATTTGACCAAACAAGTTCCATTGCGAAGCTTTCGTCGTCACTAGCGCAACGCAAAAATTTCATCTCAATCGAACCTCATATGAGAGAGATATGAATTTTAGAAGTTACCAAATTAAATTTAATAAAAATCAAAACAGCTTGATATAAATTACAATTATACCCTTCCACTATCTTCATCTTCTCCCACAAATCAAACGTGCACAGTCACAACAAGAAGCCACCATTGTCGTGTGCATATATGTACTGACACAGAGATTTATGTGATGAAATTCAATTTCGTCTTCGTCGTTGAACTTCTTGACACTTCCTCTATGCGACCATCCCAAGAGCGACAACCCCGGAGCACTGAGCCAAAACGCATCGACAACCGGTCCTCCCTTGCATGCATCAATCGCGATTATCCATAGGTGGCCAGACCACCCCCAAACTCCGGCCACAGCATCTCCTTCCATTGAAAAATCCAAATTCAAGCCCCGATTCGCGAATCATTGATCAAAATTCTCTAAAACTCTAACCCTAGTTTACAGCTCCTAACATGCCATCACCCAAACCATGATCGAGTACCACCTAACCTATATCGATATACAGCTCTCATTAAATCATGAATTTTAATGCTTGTTTCAGATTTCTTTTATTAAATTTTGAGAAATAAAATTTTGAATGTTCATTTATTTTTAATCTTACTGACCTTGTTTATATAGCTGAGGGAAGATGGAAAATATCGTAAAGGGGGTGTGGGCTTGGGTACGGGTCTGGTTTGGAGAAGATGGAACATAGCAGAGGAGGTGAGCTGATGGAGATAGGTCTTTGATTTATGGTCAAAGTCAAATTATATATATTATTTAAATTCAAAATATCTAGCTACATAATTTTGAACCCCGATCGAGATGTGCCGCCTAGCGTTCTATATACTATACCTCTATTTCGAACACAATGGAACTTATTTTGAGACCTAATTCAATCATATGTAGAAGATAGCATTTTGAACCCAGTTATTATATTAAATTTTCAATATTAAATCCTATGTGTTTCGATCTTGCACGGCCAAACGATACGTTTGATTGCCATGAAATTTGACAGCGTAATATAATTCATTATTATGGATCTAATGAAACCGGTTCGTCGAAATCCGAGACTATGCCCCGGAAGGCTATTTTCACTCGTTAATTAAAATGAGATATTTCCAAAATCAGTTAAATCACTTTTAAATCTGATTTAGAAGTTTTATTACCTTCATTCTTATTAATAAAAATTAAATAAGCCTTTAAATCATTTTTATCCAACTTAATACCCAAGATTCAATTATTTAAACGATTTTCAATTATTAAATTCAATAATTAAATTATCCAATAAATCGCTATATTCGAAATTCGAGTTAATTTATGAAATTAAATTTTCAATATTTAAAATTAATTAAATATTCCAAATTCAAATAACAAAAATTCTGGGTCATTACAAATAAAGTATCTAGTAAAAATCTATTTCTCCTTTCAAACTTAAATCTTAAGTTATTCCCGTAAAAGTCATAATCAGTAACTTTAGTTGGAAGAATAAAGTTAAAGATTTTAAAAGTATTATTAAGAAGGGGTTTTTAGGCTCAAGGAAAAAATTGAAGAAAACTTTAGCTTTAGGGACAAGAAGTTTGCTTTTTAGGCTGAAGGACATTTCTAGTGTAAATCACAGAATGATAGTTATAACTATCATTTTCTGTTTACACTAAAAGATGTCCTTCAGACTAAAAAGCAAACTTGTTGTCCCTAAAACTAAATTTTTTTGCAACTTCTTCCCTGTGCCTATTTTCCTGTATTAAGAATGTAGCAAGTATTCGTACAATTGTAATATAAATGATTAACAATTTTTTTAAAATCTTAAAAAGAAGATGTAAGAACTTTTAAAAAGATGGAAAATGAAATGGTAAAGGAGAGAGAAAATTTAGAGTTAGTCTTATATAAATGATAATTGTAAAATTACCAAACTAACCTTTATCACATTACCCTCCAATCAAAAGAAGCCACATCATCTCCACCTTACATCCCTTCAAACACACGTTACCCACCCTCCTCCTCCTATCATCCAACATGTAAAACACTTTCATGTACTTATGTGTCATAAAATGTGACATTTGCTTTTTCTTATTTCATTTTTATTTAAATTTTTAATAAAATGTCATATCTCCTTCCTTTTCACTTAAGTAAATAAATATCTACCACTTATTTTCACTAACCATACTTAAGCTATTTAATAAATATAGGTGCATATGTTAACTATAATTTACATAACGTTCCTGACAACTTTTAGACATTGAAAAGTCAGAAATTCGGAAGATGATTTCCTGTCACATTTCTTATTTTTCTTTAAACTAATTATTTTTGTAAACAAATTTTGAAAATCATTTCCCTCTCACTAGTTATTATTTAAAAGATTTTTATTTGTGTTATAATATTTATTAATTGATTATTTAAAAATATATTAAACATTGAGATTTAAAAGTAATTAAATTACGGGTCGTTACATCCTCCCCTCTTAAAGGAAATTTCATCCCCGAAATTTATCATACACAATAATAGATACCAAAAGAAACCCAAATGATATCATTCAATCAAATAATTACAATGCAAGTGACTCCACCATAGCCGGCGAGTACACTAAAAGACATCATAATGTAAAAACAACTAGGACAACAACTCGGGATACAAATCTCTAATATAATCTTCGGTTTACCAAGTACAATCTCTATCATCCTTACTCCACTGGACCTTAACAATATTCATTTCTTTTTTCCTCAATCGCTTTATATCTCGAGCGATGATATGAATAGGCCGCCTAAGAACGGTTAGGTTAGGTTGAATTTCCAAAACAACTTGCCATGCCGGTTCCACTATCGTCGAAGGGTCGTGTACATACTTACGTAAATGAGAAACGTGAAGTACGTGATGCATATTCGATAGTCTATCTGATAACTTCACTCTATAAGCAAGTCCTCTAATCTAGTCCAGAATGGGAAAAGGGCTAATAAATCGAGGGGAAAGCTTCCCTAATTTCCTAAACCTCACAACACTCTTTAATGGAGAAACCTTCACAAACACCGAATCTCCCACTGAGAACTCAAGATTCGTGCGCCTTCAATCCGCATAACAATTCTGCCGATCCTGCGCTACCTTCATCTTCCTTTTAATATCAGCTTCACTTGGTTCTAAGATCATGTCGGGCCCAAGAAAAATCCTATCACCAGACTCCACCTAACATGAAGGAGAACGACATGGATGACAATAAAGAGCTTCGAAAGAGGTCATGCCGATAGTTGCCTGATAGCTATTGTTGTAAGTAAACTCGACCAAGGGTAAATGTTCTTCACAAGAACCTCCAAAGTCGAGAATGCATGCTCGCAATAAATCTTCCAAGATCCAATTCACTCTCTCTATCTGCCCATCTGTCTAAGGATGGAAACCTGTACTCAGACTTAGTTCTCTCCTTAAGGCAGTTTGCAGTCCCTCCCAGAACCTACTAGTGAATATCGGGTCTCGGCCACTTACAATACTACAAGGAATACCATGAAGCCTCAAAATCTCCTTCACATACAAACTTGCTAGGCTCTCAGTTGTCCTAGTCAGCTTAACCGGAAAGAAATGAGCACTCTTGCTCAGCCAATCGACTATAACCCAAATACCTTCATTCCCTCTTCTTGACCTAGGAAGTCCATCAATAAATTCCATAGAGATCTACTTACACTTCCACTTCGGGATCTCAACTGGTTGAAGCAATCCAACTAACTTGTATTGGTCACTCTTAATCTACTGGAAGTTTGCACACTAACTTGTAAAGATTGACACATCATGCTTCATCCCTTTCCACCAAAAGACTCTCTTCATATTCTTAAACAACTTGGTCACTCCTGGATGGAAAGATAGCTTTGAATGGTGACATTAAGCTAACACTTCTCTTCTAAGACTATTAACATTCGAAACACAGATATGCCCGTTCTACGCCATGGGGATCAATCTCAAAACTAGAAATAATACCTTCTTGGACATCCTTCTTGAGTCGAGCCAAAATAGGATCTTCATCTTGACTAGCCATAGTCCTCTCCATCAAAACTGGCTTGACTTCCAAGTTAGCAACCATCGCGATATTCCTACTCAATGCATCTGCAACAGCATTTGCTTTTCCAAGGGTATATAGAATTTTCAAATCATAAGAAGCGAGAAACTCCAGCCATCTCTGCTGCCTCAAATTCAAATCTTTCTGGGTAAAAAGATACTTTAAGGATTTGTGGTCCATGTATAAGTCGAACTTTTCACCCAGAAGATAATGCCTCCATATCTTAAGTGCAAAGACAACAACCAAAAGTTCCAAATCGTGCATAGTATAATTTTTCTCATGTGGCTTCAGCTGTCGGCTCGCATTGGCACTAACCTTTTCCTGCATTAAAACTACTCCTAAACCAAAACTACAAGCATCCATATATAATGTTAAACCACCACTCCCATTTGGAATAGTCAAAACAAGAGCGTTAGTCAACTTCACCTTCAATTCCTTGAATGCTTGGTCACACTTAGGCATCAACACGAACTTAACATCTTTCTTCGTTAACTTCATTAAATGAGAAGCAATCTTTGAGAAATCCTTGATGAACCTACAGTAGAAACCAACCAATGCTAAGAAACTTCTAACTTCCATTGCATTTTCGGGCTTCTTCCAATCTTGAACTGCAACAACTTTAGCTAGGTTAACTGATATGCCTTCTCCCGAAACAACATGCCTCATAAAGCTAACTTCAGATTTCCAAAAATGGCACTTAGAAAACTTAGCATTCAACACATGGCTCCTCAAGGTATCGAGTATGACTCGAAGATTGTACTCATGCTCCTCTTCCGTCTTCGAATAAATAAGAATGTCACCAATAAAGACGAGAATGAATTTATTAATAACATTCCAGAACACTCGAATCATTAAGTCCACAAAGAAAGCGGGTGCCAGCCCAAATGGCATAACTAACCGCTCGTAAAAACTATTTGGAGCTCTAAAAGTTGTTACGGACACACTCTCTTCTTCTACCCTTAATTGGTGAAACTAGTGGCAAGATCCAATTGGGAAAATATCTGAGCATCGTGGAGAAAATCAAACATGTCTTCGATCCTTAGTAGAGGGTATTTATTCTTAATAGTCCTTTTATTTAACTCCCAATAGTCCATACATAATCTTAAAAAACCATCCACCTTGGTAATGAAGACGACTGGTGATCCGCAACTAGAAGTACTACGTCTTATCAATCCCTTCTGCAACAAATTGAATGTCTAGCTTTCTAACTCTCTCCTTTCTTTTGGAGGCAACCTTCGAGGGGATTGTATAATAGGTCTACTTCTTGGAATCGGATCAATTCGAAACTCCACTTCATAGTGGGGAGGTAAACCTTGCACTTCATCGAAAACATCCATGAAATCCTAAACAACTGGTATATCCCTAAGCTCCTCTTTAGCTACATCAAGTGAATATAGAAAACTACCCATCAACTTTTTAGGATCCTTGCAAAATATATCTACACCAACGTCTCCAGTATCTTTAAATCTTACAATCCTTCAATCAAAGTCTAAGATCGCTCTAAACTTGGATAACCAATTCATCCCCAACAATACTCCAAAACCCATGAACCCAAGAACAAATAGATCAAAGGGAAAGGAATAGTTTCAAAAAGCAATAGAAACATGTAAACACATAGTGTTAAGATTTGTCGGACCCCTATTGATACACAAAGAGGATTATTTCGGATAACATATTTGAGGTTTAGCTTGTTCATCAGGTCAAACAAAATAAAACCATGAGAGGCACCCGTACCGAATAATACTCTAATAGAAAGATCATAGGTGGATAGTGTATCTTACAGCACCTGCTTCCCCTTTTGTCCTAAAGAAGTGGATGGTATCTCTTCAATAGCAAAGGCATGTCCTTGTGTCCCCTTCTTAGGAAAAGGGCACTCATTCTTCATGTGTCCTTACTTGAAAGAATTATAGCAATGGAAGTCGGGCAATCGGGTGCAAAGTGACCTATTTTGTTGCACTTGAAACAAAGAATGCTTGCCAAGTCGAGCTCCTTCTTCTGCATTGGAATCCTACCACGGGTTTCTTGCATGCCCATTGTTTCTTCCCCTTAAACTTACGCTTGAAATTTGACCTACCTACAACATGAATCATTGATAATGGTTTAGCATTAACTGTAGGCACTACTACCTTCTAGACTCCCTCCTTAAAGTCAAGAGCTTTGAATCTTAGAGCTATACTAATAAGATTGGTGAATGCACCCTTAAGATGATTAGTCATTTCTCACTAGAATCTAGTCGCATCCCATTCACAAACTCTTCATTCTTTTTAAGTGGTATGTATATCAATTCAAGTCCAAAATAGGATAATGCATTAAACTTGTGTTCATACTGCGCCACCGTCAAATCACCTTGCTTCAAATCCAGAAAACTCCTAAACATCTGCGTCCTTCTGGATTTAGGGATAAACTGCACTTCAAAGACTTCCCTATACTACGCCCAAGAAAACTCCTCCTCTGGCGTATTAGCTGTAACATAATCCCACCAGTCCATCGTCGACTTCTGAAGTTGTCGTAATGCCAACAGATGCTTCTCTACATCTTCCAACCTAAGATCTTCAAATATCCTTTCATGGATCTAAGCCAAGTCTGCACTCCAAGAATATACTCGGTACCATAGAATGGTTTCCCGTCCAAAGTGGTGTAATTCTTGCACAAAGTCGCGAAGTTCATAGGAGATGGAACCTATGCTACCACTTCCTCTACGGGACCTACAAATGGCACATTTCTAGCTATTCTACCATTTGTATATGTGCTAGTTCCAGATCCACCCCTTCATCCTCTTCTTATGTTCATCTTCTATCACCTAGAAAGATAACATGTATCTTTAGAACACAAGAATAGGATCAAAATAGTTCTAAGAAAATCAACACCAAAGGATCTAAAATAAGACTTAAGAGGATAGATATTATTATAAAGAAAATTACAAATATGCTCTCTCAAGATTAACTTATTCTAAGGCATCACTTACCGCATCTCTAACAAGTTGTACCCCAATCAGGCTAAGGTGTTTGCTCAACCAAAGCTCTGAGACCAACTGTAACGACCCATCTTTCTGACCCTTGAAAACGACATCTAACAACCTCGATGTTCATGTGTCATTGCCCAAACGTCCGAAAGATAAGTTGTCGTGGGGTAAAACAAAAGAACATATCAAAATAGAACAGAAAAGAATAGAGAGGTCTCATATCAGAACGGTCACATATAATACAACAATAATATAGACATTAGGTTACTCTAAATATGGATTTATCAGAGTTACACAAAAGTACTACAACTATCAGACTAGGCAGTTATACATTCTGCCTTTACACTTTCTGATACAAAATACACATACATAATCATACAGCAGAAATAGATAAATAAATAGATAAGGAGCCCCCTGCTCGTCCATCATCTTTGAAGAGCCCAAAGGAACCTGCTACTCTCGGACTACTCAAATAAAATTAAGTACCCAAGAGTTTAGGGAAATCAAACAACTCGGGTCAAACAATAAGTCTGGCATAAGCAAATCTCTAATCAAAAGGGTGGAAATAAACAAAAATATGTGAGACCATGTCGCCAAATGCGGAACGGGTTTCCCCTTACAATAACAACATCTAACCACAACAATGGATACAAATAATTAGATATCGTGAAGTACTATCAACACTCCCCGATGCAATTAAGAAAAAGTTAAGTTTTAAAATTTTGAAAACAAAGGAAAGGAAGGGGAAATTTTTTGACAAATGATTAGGAGGGTGCTCCTTCCTTACCGAATGTATACCCCAAGAATATACTTAAGAACTACGATGGCTCTTGGAAACCTCCAACATGGACCATGCCAAACTTTACCGAGAATCCGAGTATTTTACATCTTATTGCACATAGAACCGAAACCGACCTATAGTAGATGTGAAAATACCATAATGGGAGCAACCCCACATAGCTCGGCCCCCACTCGCACTTTGGTTTTAGTCATTTTCGGTAAAGGATATTGGCGCTCAAATGAGAAAAAAATCGTCTTAGATTAAAAATACACAATGAAGAAAGCTAGATAGTTAATAATCCACTATTGGGAATAATTAAAAATGATGTATATGCAAATTAAATTTCATATTCTTACCACCACTCATCGATTCCAAACCAGTGACATGCCTTAGTTGAAAATGAAGCCGATCAAGTTGAGGTAGTGTTACCTCTAGGCATCGTCTTGATGACATTTTTAACTTTCAAGATAGAAAGAAGTTCCTGCCTCGACGTTTAGTGTTAAGAGTATGACTAAATCCTTTCCATATAAGCGATAACGGATTAGGGAAACTTTGTTTCCATAACCGAATCAAACTTTTACTTTTAAAACCAAACTTGTGCTGGGATCTCACATTTCAAATAATAACTTTAAACAATTTTTAAAAATGATCTATTAACTTTTAAGACTAGTCAATTTCTTCAATATCATTACTTAGAATGATTTATCCACTTAAATCAATGATTAATTATTTCAAACATCTTTATTTGAAATAATTAATTAGCTTTAATCCTGATCGATTACTTCAAAACAACACAATTTAAAATGATTAATTAACTTTAATCATCCTTGATTAAATGATTTTTTAATTTTAAAACATCATTATTAGAATAAATAATTAACCCTCAGACATAATTATTAAAATGATTGAATAATTTTAAACATCATTATTAAAATGATTTATTAAATTTAAAAATTATTATTAAAGTGATTAATTAATTTTAAAATATCATTAACAAAATAATTTTCTAACTTTAATACATCACTAATTACATAATTAATTAGCCTTATACATCATTAGTTAAGATGATTAATTAATTTTAAAAACATCATTAAGAAATTGATTAATTATTCTTAATCACATAATTATTTAAATAATTAATTAACCTTAAATCCTCATTATTTAAAAAGATTAATTAAATTTAAAATATCATTATTAAAATAATTAGTTAACCTTGAACCATCATTATAAAAATGATTAACCAAAATTTATCCATCACTAATAAAGTAATTAATTAATCTTGTAAAACCCAAACACAAGTTTTAAACCAAAGATTCCAAATAAAGATGTTGGTTTCAAAATTGCTGATATAGCGGCAATCACTATATGGACACTTCCATAAACACTTCTCACATGTCATTTACTTATCCAAGCATCACAAAATATAGCATGAGTATATATAAAAAAAGTAAATAGCAACTTATACAATATATAGTTCATCACTTGTAAACACATCCAACATATTTAACACATACAAACATCAACAAATAACATGCATTTTCATTAATATAGTAAAGGTCAAAACTTTATTTAGAAGATGAGGATTTGCTTACCAAAAGCAACCAAACTAAGCTGAACATCATCGAACTCTCGATCGACACTAGATCCATGCTTCTACTGGCTAAAGATGGAATTTTTGGACCCAAAATGCACCTAAGTGGTTCGGCCTTAGGGGTTGTAGGGCTTGGCTTAGGGTGCTAAGTGGGGTTTAGGCTTGTTTTTGAGAAGAAAGGGTAGAAGAAAAGAAAGGAGAGTGTTTAAATAGGTTTTTAAAATTAGAAGAGTGAAAAGGAGTGATTTTTAAACATCGAAAATTTTATGGAAGCCATTAACAATCCTTTAAAAGCTTGGAAAGAAGTTGTAAGAACATTTAGAAATATGGAAAATGAAATGGTAAAGGAGAGAGAAAATTTAGACTTAGTTTTATATAAATGAAAATTGTAAAATTACCAAACTAACCCTTATCACATTACCCTCCATTCAGAATGATGCAACATCAACATCTCCACCTTACATTCCTTCAAACACATGTTACCCGTCCTCCTCCTCCTATTATCCAACATATAAAACACTTCCATGTACTTTTATGTCATAAAATGTGACATTTGCGTTTTCTTATTTCATTTTTACTTAAATTTTTAATAAAATGTCACATCTCCTTCCTTTTCACTTAAGTAAATAAATATCTACCACTAATTTTACTAACCATACTTAAGTTATTTGATAAATGTAGGTGTATATGTTAACTATAATGTACATAACGTTCCCGATAACTTTTAGACACTAAAAAGTTGGAAATTCAGAAAACGCTTTCCTATCACATTTTCTATTTTTCTTTAAACTAATTAATTTTGTAAACAAATTTTGAAAATCATTTCCCTATCACTAGTTATTATTTAAAAGAGTTTTATTTATGTTATAATATTTATTAATTAATTATTTAAAAATACATTAAATATTGAGATTTAAAAGCAATTAAATTACGAGTTGTTATAATATATTTAAGGTAAGTAACCTTTATAAATTTAAACAACATTAATTATCCCAAAAAGTAATTAAATCCAATTTATAAACTTTTATAAATTTAAAACAGCATTAATTATCCCGAAGGATGATTAGTTAAATTTATAACTCCTTTCATAAAAACTTATCCTTTATTTTCAAAACTCTCAAAATACTTGAAAGTATAGTTTAAAAAATTTTCCAAGTGCGAAAACACCACCAAACATTTATTTTGTGAAAAATACAAGCTCAAGTTCAACACACAACAAGGGCTTTAGGGGATGATAGTTCATTCAGTATGTTACAATTATTTCAATCAAACATTATAATAACCAACATAAGAATATAAGTAAGATGCATATAACAGTAATTTAATAATGGCGAGAAACCCCTTAGGGTGTCTCTATAAAAGTCCCTTGTAATTTGTAAATCTTACATATGAATGTATATTTCGAAGTGTTCTATAACGACCTGTTCACTACATACACTTCGACTTTCTTTGTTCCTTGCAACACAATGGTTATTTATCCAATCTGCTTTTCAAGCGGGAATTTAAATCCAAACAAACAACCAAACAACAATGTAAACTATCATCCAAGCATTCAACAATAATTTATAGCAACACGGTTTATTTAGAGGTGAGTAAACTCACAAAATTTCTAGTTGACGCTATCACATTCCGGTTTCATCTAAAATCGAATGGCGTTCATTTTAGCTTAGAATTTCTACTTGCTCCAAATTCAAAAAATCCAGTTCCATCTCGTAGATAACGTCGGCACGAGTTCAAGGTAACCGACCGCGTCCAAATCTAACCTCATACAAGCAAGATGTTTAACTTATAAGATTTGAGAACTAATTTTAATAATTAATTACTAATTACACTTTAATTAGTTAATTACCATCATTAACTATTTCTTCCCTAAATTGAAAATCCCTTTCCCACCAAAACAGATATGCACGCAACAACATCCCTAGCGCATGCACCACCTAGCACCACATCCCAACAGCTAAATCGCGTATTGATTGTCCCGATGAACTCCCATTTGCCTTCTCCTTCCACTAGACGCCACCATGATGTGCTCGAAGGCCTCCTCCAAAGCGCATCTAGGTGCCCTAGCTTCACGACTTGGAATTTCTGTGACACCCTAATGTGGACGCACTCCTCCATTCCATCACCACCGAAAGCCCTCGCTAAGAAAAACATGAATCTAAGGTCTATATCGCCAACCATTGCCTAAATTTCCTAGAAACTCAAACCCTAGTCTTACTGTTCCCAGTCCATAACCATGAATCGCGACCGCCGAAGACAAAACCTATGTCCAATCGTAAATCGCTTTGATACGAACTCAAAGATTTTTTTTTGTAATTTTTCGTGCAGTATTTCCTTTTATTTTGATTTTTCAATGGAAGTGGTTAGCTTTGTTTTGGTTTTTAAAAATGAAAACTTGATTTTCTTTTACTGGAAGGAAAAAATGAACAAGAGAGAGAATGTAAATGTTGAAAAATCTTAGTGATATGTTTATTCACAAATTTTCGGCATCTCACTGCATAGAATTTCGCCCGCGTACAAACCATGAACGACAAAAAAATACGGTTGTACTCAGAAATGCTACACGATCTCAAAACAATAATAAAATACAATGGTTATCATTTTCTGTAAAATCACAAAAATACCATTGTTTGTCGAAAAATCGTCAAACGATAATTTAAATATTTTCCAAATTAAAAATTGTGGAAAAATCTTATCAATTCAATTAAAAATGGCACCTGGCCGGGGCTTTAATGTCCAATTCAGTGCACCACTTGTGATTTACCATTGGTCGATCAGTGGTAGCCTTTCCCAGGCAATAAATCTTGTGGCAGGTGCCACTGATCTATACGGCCCTCGCTTCTCATGTTGTTTCCTCTGTTGCTTCGCCGATGAGCCGCCCATCTTCTAAAGCATGCCTCTACCCCATCGGACCTCCTTTGGGGTTCATTAGTTAATGTTTTGGAAGTGATTCATTTTGTTTTCGGAGACCAATTTCAATAAGAAATCCACTCTTTGCACGTATAAAGTTCAACGGCCGAATCTAGCGGCCCAGCCTCCTTTAACACCCCAAACCAACGTATCCAGCCTTCCTACCTTGCATGATGCCTGCATGTATGCCTGTACACCCTCATTTGTGTATGTTTATACATACATGAACACACGACCACACTTCCATTAGATAAATTACATTTCAACTTCACCAGAGCGATTACTCGGCCTAGTATCTTCTCGTGTAACTTAGCGCGCAATAGTCGTGATGGCTACATGAGATGCTCGCCACATGTTTATATACAAATAAAGACACACGCACACACAAATATATATATATATACAGTAATTAACTTATATATATTTATGACTGCATACGACTATTCTAGCTACAATACAAGGATTGTCTTGATTAATATTTAACTGGAAATACATATATACGTATACCCGCTCGTGCACGTATACACATATGCATATTTGAACAAGTAATTCAATCATTACTAAATCGAATATTACTTTTATTTACTAAATATTTTCAATAAAAGCAAGATATTTCTTTATATTATTTCATAAAATCCCATAACATTGTATAAAAATACAATAGCTTATAAACCCAATCAAGCCTCTAAAATGATAAATCTCCTCATTTAAAATTAAGTATTCCTTTCATAAATATTTTATAAAATTTTAAAACCATTTTATAAAATA
Source organism: Allium fistulosum (assembly GCA_030737815.1). Classification (NCBI taxonomy): domain Eukaryota; kingdom Viridiplantae; phylum Streptophyta; class Magnoliopsida; order Asparagales; family Amaryllidaceae; genus Allium; species Allium fistulosum. Next base: position 710,914,162 of record CM060904.1, on the reverse strand, counting down.
TCTTCTTTATATTATTTTAAAAAATCTTATTCTCTTTATAAAATATATGTAACATCTCGTATTTGGAGGCCAAAAGCTAAGCGCTACAGATGCTGTAGTCATCTATAGTATTAACTTCTGGTAACAAAATACGGTAATGCTAATGGTATCTATAATATCAAAAGCACTTGAATATGAACAAAATCACAGATTTCAAAAAATAACATTTTATTGATTACATTTCAAAACAATAATTCATAACCAAGTTACATAATCCCTTAACGTTACCCAGACAATGATCAAATATATCAATTACAAAATATGCAAAAAGCGACATATGACGATGCCCCTTTGGTTGACCAGAGTCAATATAGTCACATTTGACTTAATACACATAGCAGAAATAAACAAATAAGCTATAACTCCTAATTAGCTATCCGTCAGCCACCTGCTCGTCTCTCGAAGCTTTATTCGCCAAAATTACGAAAACCTCAACCCTTAGCCTACTCAAATCAATTTTGAGCACCGAGAGTTTAAGGGGAAACAAATACTTCAAGTCAGACATAAAGCCTAGTGTGAATAATACTATACATCTCAGTTTACTGGTATTAAGTGAGACCACACCGCTTAGCCGGACAGGTTTCCCCTCACTAATATCCTCTTCAAAACATATATTTTGCAAATATTTTCCTGCAACCAAACTGGTTAATCAAACTGATTACGATAATAATAGCAATGTCTGTTAAGCTATAATCAGGTAACTAATGGACTATTTGTCCAAAAACTGAGCAGACTGCTTGTAAACTAGACTAACTGTCCACAAACTGGACTAACAGTTTGAATCAAAATGGACTATCTATCCGAATCATTTTCTTAGGGTTAACTACCCTTCATCTTTTTCCTTGAAAACCTTTTCAAAATGATTTAACCTTTTAAATCATACTTATACAAGGAAAATATATTTTTAGCTTTACTCTTAAGCTATTTTGCCATGTTATATATACTTTACTCAAAATACAAAGTCAACTGATCTCAACCAATGATTAAATATGATTTATGGCTACACAAACCGTTGAGGGTAGTTCTAGATCTAGGCCAAGACAAACTACGAGTAAACGATTGAATTTTATTCGGTTGGGTGGTATATACCCCTGTCGTCTAGCGGTTCAGGACATCTCTCTTTCAAGGAGGCAGCGGGGATTCGACTTCCCCTTGGGGTAGGGTACTAGGTTCCTCCTCTGAATGAAATTCAATGGGGTCCATGGAGACCATATCTTCGTCCATAGGATCCCAAGTGCCCGGGTCAATCAAAAGCCTTGAATTGGTCAAAAACGCGGATTTTTTGAGTTTTCGATTGCCTTGTATCTTCTTCCTTTGTTTTTGTATACCTATTGGCTAGTGCCTAGTACTATAAATGGAATACAAGTAATGAATTCCATAGATCTTGCAAAAATACTAAATATTTCGTAGTAGCCTCATTAGACCGTACATCATCTCTTGAGCTTCTTTGGCATTTTCTCGACCCCAAAATGCCATTCTTTCTCCAAATTTTGGATTGTGAGACACATGTAAATTCAATCTGAGAGCTAAACCTGTACTGACGAATAACCAACCCGCAATGAATAGGGAAGGTATAGTAATGCTATTCGGAACAAAGATTCGAACGATTAGATAGATTCTTTTTGAAAAAATCCCTTTCATCAAAGATACAATTTGAAGCAAGCAAGTCAGTAAGGGAACCCTTAGCATCTTATTTCGAAACAAATTGTTTCAAATCAGTAGTCATAATTGAGGCTAAAAAAAATTAGATTTAGAAAAGATGTGCTTTTAGTGGAACATCTTTCACAATCCCTGGAGAGATTGTTCTCTAAAGAAAGAAGAACTCATCTTCTTTCTTTTTTGATTACCTTCCTCGCGTATCCATCATTTGAGTCTCCAACATTTATTCCAATAATTACATATCCGATTTGACCGATGGAGGATTCTTTCGTTTCCTTAGGCCACTGGCCATCTGCCGGGAGTTTCGGGTTTAATACCGATATTTTAGCAACAAATCTAATAAATCATAGGTATAGGAAGAAGCTCCATCAAATAGAGATTTTTTCTTTCGACCATCTTTCGATTGGTGCAAATCCAATCACCTCAGTTTGAGATGAGAAGTAGGAAATAAAGTTTTTTTTGATCGGAATATGAAAAACCCGAAAGACCCCTTCTTTATTTTATGAAAGATAACAAGTCAATCCAAACAAATAAATAAAAAATTTAATTCCACAATAAATAAAAAGGAGAGAGAGGGATTCGAACCCTCGATAGTATCTAGGCCTACTAAAGGGACAAAAAAAGAAGGTAAGTAAAGATCTATCATAGAACGGGTACCTCAATTTAATATTGATGCTACACCGCTGCTCAATACTTTAGTGGTTGAATTTTTTTATTTCAATGCAAAGAATGAGGAAAAAAAGAAATAGTATTTGTCTAGAAATAAAGAAACTCGTGGTTGTTTTTTCATCCCTTTTTTATATTTAGTTCTACACCCCTATCCTAGAATTAGACAGATGTATCCCAAGTTTTTAAGAACTGTTTGAATTAAGATTCAAACAGTTCTTAAAAACTCACACAAATTTTCGTTATATATGTCTTACTTATTCCGCATGGAATTTAAACTTTGCGTTTGTGGATGGAATCCCCTAAGAAGGGTTAAAATGGCAGTTCCCGCTCCTTGGGAGGTACCAAATAAATGACTACTGGAATCAGGGTTTTGGGCATAAAGATTCCACTGACCCATAAGAAGTGGTTCCAACCGTTGGGACAAAGAAAGGACCACCCTCATCACAAAGAAGAAAGCAGTTAGTTCCGGTACTATCATAAAGACCCTTATGTCCACGTCCTAATCGACCCCCCGGAGGAGTATGTGCTTCTAAAAGATCTCTTGATCTCACTCAGTATCTCTCTCAATTCGAAGATCCAGGATTTGAATTGATATCGTCTTCTCATCCAGCTCCTCACGAATGAAAGGATTCGCCAATGAGTTTTTATTAAAAAAAGAAGAAGAAGAAGACTATGCCTTCGCCATATTGAATATGAATAATAGGTAATAATAGCATCTTGTGGAAAGAGCAAAAAAAATGCAAAGGTCCTCTTATTCAAAACCTCAATTATGATATCTCTTCGCAAAAGGAAGGAAAATCCATGGACCAACCCCATCGTCTCCACCCCGTAGGAACTACTATTCATAATATCATTATAGTATGATGACGGTCGGGCGAATATGCCCCCATCGTGTACTCATCTCCGCATCATTTCCTAAAATGGTGCCGCTTTAATTAATTTGAAGAGGTATAAATATCTTTTCAATCGATTAGTTATGTGTCAGGAACCAGATTTAAACCGTTTAGAAAATTCGATTCGAGGAACTATATGTGGAGCAATCCGGGAGGTCCTGCGGAAAAATAGCTCGACGCCAGAATGATTAACGCGAGCAAACATATTAATGACGAGGAACGCATTTTTGCGTCGAAGATAAAAAATGAAGTTTTTTTTATAAAAAAAGAATTTGTTACAAAAGCTTTTTGACAAGCACTTGCTGCAATTGGTCGTGTGAACCAAAAAACTTCTCCAAATCCAGAAAACAGACGGGATTCTAGGATTATGTCAAAGAAAGTCCTTTACGTAAATTGCTTTGAATGGGTAAATCAATCATTTGTCCTTGGGGATCCGACATTAATCCTCTCATACCTACTAATCTACAACAATTTTCACTTTCACATCTTCTTAACCCGAAACGAAATGGCTGAGGAGAGGTAGATGTAGATTCTAGAATCCGATATAGTTATCCTTTAGGAAATGGATGAATAAGGGTTCTATTAAACTCTTTTGTTTAAACTAAAGTATTCTTTTCATTTTTAATAACACTAAATCCTCTAATCGATAATTGGGCCAAAGAAAAAATTTGCATTTCTCTTTTCTTGACCGAATTTCAGGATCTTTCGTCGATTCTTTCGAATTTGATCCATGAATCTAAGAAATAGTGAGAATTCTTGTCTTTTTTTGGGAGGTCTACATCCATTATGTGGTCGGATGATGAAAAATTATCATGTTCGGTTCTTTCGGGGGATGGATCCATAAGAATTCACCTCTTCAACAAGTTTAGTAATGAGCATAATGGCCCTATTGTTCCGATGGAAAGAAGAACCTATAATTAGCTTTTCGGGAAATTTCCAAACGAATCTAAATCTTAAATTCATCGAAAGATAATTTCGATTTATCTTTTAATACAATTGTTATATGACAAGACTCATCAAGTTCCTATTGAAATCATATTCATGGAATATGATTCACTTTCAAGATGCCTTGATGGTGAAATGGTAGACACGCGAGACTCAAAATCTCGTTCTATCTTGAAGAATTGGATTAAAGTAAGGACTAAAAAAATAAGAAAAAAATAGAATTGAACGACGGACCGTACAGGCACCTTTTGTGCATATTTTATACATAGTAAAAAAATCCGTTCTTTTTTCATTTCATTTCGTATTTTCTTTCCTATCAAAATTTTCTATTGGTATAAATGCTAAAATAGATCCGTTGCTCTGATCTTTCAAAATTCAATCTGATTCAAACCCATCTTTCTTTGTCAAAAAAAGTAAAATTTGAACAGAAGGTACACAATCTCCTATCAAATAAATTCCTAATTCTCCTTTAATTGTGAGGCCACGTATATTAATCCGGGCGGAAGCCAGGCGAGCGTAGTGAGCGTCTTGGCATTTCAAACCCGGCTTTTCATGAATATCGTAGATCCCACTGAATCGAATTTGATCCATGAATCTAAGAATTCTCCACTTTTTTTGGATCGAATAGACAAAACATTCCCAAATGAATTGGCTAATTCGAAAAAAACCTTGTTCTTTGGACGATCTATCTCGTGTCTAGTACTGTAGCCAATGCTTTCTTTTTTTTCATTTTTTTTTCTGTGAATTGTTAATGAACTGCTTCATTTGTCAACTTTATCTGATCTTATGGTTCCACTCTGCAAGAACTCCGAATCATTCTCTTGAAGCTTTAGCTTCAGCCACGCGAATTTTCGATATTCCTTTTTATTTCTCATCAAACGAAAGGAAATCCAAAAGGAACTCGAGTTTTTGGTGCGATTGCTTGGGAATTGAGACAGTTGAATTTTAATAAAATAGATTTCATACTCGAATAAGCCCCGTAAATTGAAGGGTGATATCAAATCGGTCTATTTTCAGCGTCATATACTTTATCTCGGTTTCTCTTTTTAAAAAGTAATTAAATTGGTAATGATTCCTCTGGCATTACGACCTTTACCACAATGATGCTGTCAAATAGAAAAGGATCTCCTTTTCTCTTTCAATTTAGAATTCCATATTAAATTACATAATAGAGTTCAACTCCCGTTCTCAACCCATGAGTCCGAGATCCTGTTTGGTCAAAAACCTAGCGGCAAACTCCTATGTTCATTTCATTACGGTATTTGAATGAGAGAAAGAAGTGAGGAATCCTCTTTTCGACTCTGACTCTCCCAAAATGTGAATAGTGATTGAATTGATGATAAAATGAGTTCCTATCGTAATGCACGACTACATAGCCGCACTACAAATACTAGTTTGGCTCATTATTGCTGAGACAATGGTCGCTTCCGTTATTGCTGCTGGATTGGCCGTAGGGCTTGCTTCTATTGGACCCTCCTGTTATTGGATCTAATCCTCCACGAAAACTCAAAAAATCTGTGTATTTTGACCAATTCAAGGTGATAAAGGGGGTTGCTCCCTCGGCAAAACTGGGAAAAAGTTGATTGATTCTTCAATCAATACAATATTTCTTGGGAGAAACAGAGGATATCTCGATCGGGGGAGAAAATGGGGAAATTCCAAAGAAAGAATTCTTCTTTCCGGTCTCTTCTCTATGGTTCAATTCCTTCCCTTAGAACCGTATTTGAGAGTTTCCTACCTCATACAGATCGGCAATCAATTCTTTTTTCAGAGTTCATTTGTTGGTAACTTGGAGGATTAAAAATATGACTATTGCTTTCCAATTAGTTCTTTTGTCTCCAGCTATTGGGGATCCCATTTCTGCACCAAGTCCCTAGATGCTGTCGGAGTAAAGGATCATCAACAAGGGCGTTCTAGTGCGTTGTAGATTCTTATCCAAGACTTGTATCTCTAAATTTCTATTTCTTTATTCATTTCAGATCTGACCGGAATGAGTTTTCTCAATTTTGCAAAGAAATACCCCACTTGTTTCTCGTGACTCGATTGGTGAAATAGTCTCTCTCTCCCAAAAAAACGAGCAGTTCTAGTAAGATTTGTAATACGAATACCTTTACGCTTTGCAGAAATGTAAGGGACCATTCTAGGATTCCTTTGTTCTTACTCTGGCTACTAAGATGTTTCAGTTCGCCGGGTTGTCTCTTGTCCAATTATGAAACCCTTGGAAGAAGAGAATGAATCGAAAAAAAGAATCCAAATGATTGAGTAGGCGAGATGGCAGATCAGTGGTGGTATACAATTGGATTACGCACTAACGAAGATCTTTATACCGGAGCTCTTTTTTTATTATTTCTTTCTGCTATATCCTTTGTACTTGCTCTGAGAATTGAGAATTTTCATTTGTTTTAATTCTCAGAATTGGAATATTATGGGTAGAAATCCAATAATCTGTAATCAAACCGCTTCCTCGGTGAATGTCTTGGTAGAAGATAAAATTTCTTGAAATTGAGGTTTATTCTTTTTTAAGTAGGTACGTAACTTAATGAGAAATTTCTTTATCTGTCCAGAGAATATAGTTGGAATAATCAGTAGTCGCAATGCAATCATCTCTATTTTTCCCTGGGGGATCTTTATAATTACCACTGCTTAGCTTTCAATTTGCCTCTGACCATCAAATTAAATGTGAATAACCCGTCCTCCACTCCAAGGGGCGCTTCCGGTTCTGTGCGTATACCATAATTGGAATAATCTCTCCATTACTCAGAAGAAATCTATTTATGTTTTTTCGAAAGAAAATAAAAGATTCTAGTTCTTTTTATGAGGCACAAGCAGGGGAATTTATCTTGGAAGCGGAAACATTTCAAGTATTGCCCCTATTGGACTTCTTATGTCAGGAGAGGAGGCACCCCTTCTCCCGAAGTTACGGGGCTGTATTTATTCTTACCTTCATACTTAGATCGAGATATTCTATTGGACATAGAATGCCAATCTTTAAAATGTAAAAAAAGGAGTAATTGAAATTTCATTCATTTTACAGAAGAAATCAAAATTAAGACTGAACTAAAGAATAAACAAAGCAAAGCGAAATCCTTTCAACGAGATAGTGCTTTTTCAAATCTCTCAAAATGGAATCTGTTCCAAACATCTTCCGACCAGACAAAAATCTCTAATTGTCAGCAAAGTTGTTTCTTTATTTGTTCTTTATTTAAATTTCAATGAAATTTTTATTCAAATCCAAAAATTTATCTTTTTTATACATAGGTCGTCGATTCGGCATTGGATATTGGATGGTAGATGCCCGAGACCAAGTTACTATTATTTCTTTCTCCTCCCTCATGTTGAGTTTTTCAATTTTTCTTGATAAATGATTACAACTAGAATCCCTCTTTTTTCCGATCCGGTTCCAGAAATATTTTTTCAATTTAACCCGTCGAAAATTTTAACCTGCGCCCAAAATGTTCTTTATTCTTCCGTTGTCCCTGAAATCAAAAATGAAAATAAAGGTTTTTTTCTACCTACAGGAAAAAAGTACCATTCGGGAAATATTTCCAAAGGAGTTCCATAACTGCAATTTTAGAGAGACGCGAAAGTACAAGCCTGTGGGGTCGCTTCTATAACTGGATAACCAGCACTGAAAAACGTGGATGAAAACCTAATGATAGGTATTTATGATCTAATCAAAAATGGTTTTTTTTATTGCTTGGGGTACTTCTTTTCCCCATAAAGATGAGGTCTCAATTCCAGCTACGGTTTCATTAGCTATCTTACAACTAGAATCCCTCGGTCGGAGTGAACTGGACCTCTAATTAAGATACTGGGGTCGCCTATGGTCTGGTCGTGCCATTACTCTTGTTCCAGTATTGGCGATTCAGGTGAGATCCAATGTAGATCTAACTTTCAATTCACTCGTGGGATCCTGGCGGTCCGGGGGGGACCATCGCGGCTGTCTTGCGGTAATGATTCCTCTGGCATTACGACCTTTATTTTAAGAAGTTAACGTCTTTCTTTGTAGCGTGGTCGGGGGAAAGAATGGGAAAGACGACTTCTCAACGTATTTCTTTAGACAAAAACTCCGTTTTTTCCTTTTTTCGGATGGTAAATATTTCTTAGAACATGGAGTTGTATGAATCGATATTATTACATTCCAATTCTATAACTTCGATCCAAGCAGTTTATGTACCTATAGATGATTTGACCGACCCTGCTCCTGCCACGAAATTTGCACATTTAGATGATTGGGAAGTCCAATGGCAAAAAGAAGGAGATTCACTAGCTCGTTATTTAGTACGAATCGGTGAAATGAATCCCGACGAAAAGGAAGAGATATTCGAATGGTGGATATTTCTGTTCCAATTTCTGTCGTTTCTTCTCCCTCTGAATCAAAGATTTTCTTCCACTCTGCCCCGAAGAGTAACTAAGAGGATTAGCTGCCAAAGGTATTTATCCAGCACTTGATCCTTTAGATTCTCCATGATTTTAGCAAAATGAAGTTGATTAAAATGCGGCTTCTCAATTAAGAAATAGAGTTTCATTAGGCTTTTTGTTTACCGAGGGTTCGAATCCCTCTCTTTCTATTTCTGTTAATTCACCATCATTACCAACTACAATATATCAAATCAAATAAAAATGAATATCATTATAATTTTCAGAAAGGTAACTATCTCGGTTTTCTTTCGGGGAGAGTTGTATCTGAACACGGGAGGTGGGTAGTTCAATCCCAAGAAATTCCTTCAGACGTGTCAATTGGGCAAATACGCCCATAGTGGCTTGGGTGGATATCTCGTATCCGAAAGCTAGCAGTTCGTCGAAACGAAGAAGACGAAACAAGAACAAGAGTTTTCGGACCTTCTCTTTAAAATGAAAAGTAGACATAAGGACTTAAAAAAACAAGAAAAAAATAGAATTGAACGACGGACCGTACAGGCACGTTTATCGAAAACTTACAGCAGCTTGCCAAACAAAGGCTAAGAGGCCCTCTTTACCCTTTTGTATAAATAGACCGAAGACTGAATCTTGATATACCTCATAACAATACATTTTTGTTGAGGATCCCTCACTCGAAAGTCCATATTCTCATATCAAAATGAAAGTCAAAGTTTCTCTAGGGACCGATCCAGTATATTAATTCAAGAGTCAAATATGAGACTTCATACACCTTAAAGTTCATAGGATAAAAAGTAATTCTAGGTACTATTGAATGGGTAAATCAATCATTAAACCTCTCCAATAATGGAGGTTTCAAAGGGAATAAGAGACCTCATAGAGTTCAACTCCCGTTCTCAACCCATGAGTCCGAAGCTTCCTTCGTAACTCCCGGAACTTAAAATTTTGAGGATAATAAAAACTCATATATTTATGAATCAACGTTACAATTACAAGAAGTGGAAAACAAAAAAAATTCATTAATCTCTTTTATTTGCTAATCTTATTGGAAATCATGTAAAGACGAACAGAGAGCTCTCTCCCTTTTTCCGCCCGACTCTTTGGTCTTAAGAATGCTGGTTTTAAAAGGGTCGCGATCCCGCGAGGGTGAGCTAGCTCCAAAAACCCATCCTCGGTTCGGATTGCAGGCTGCAACTCGCCTGCATGAAGCCGGAATCGCTAGTAATCGCCGGTCAGCCATACGGCGGTGAATTCGTTACCGGGCCTTGTATACACCACCCGTCACACTATGAGAGCTGGCCATGCCCGAAGTCGTTACCTTAACTGCAAGGAGGGGGATGCCAAAGGCGGGGCTAGTGACTGGAGTGAATTCGTAACAAGGCAGCCGTACTGGAAGGTGCGGCGTATTCATTGAATTGATTTGGTTCATCAATAGTCTTAAGTCAGAATCCAATTAACATGAGCAAACATATTATTGACGAGGAACGCATTTTGCTTATGATCATGGTTAAAATGGTTTGATTTTTTATGAATCCGTAAAAGTCTTTGGTTATAATAAAAAATCTAGTTTGTATGTCCCATAGATCTACCCGTTGTTGATTGGAGGTTTAAAAGAGAGATTAAAAAGAAATTTATTGATAAAACCTAATTTATTGATATAACGAGTATTTTATTTACGGATTAAGTTATTACCAAATAAAGAGAAATTGTAATTTTAATGGAAAAGATCAATTCGGAAGCGCATTTTTATTCTAGCAGATGGAATTTCATTGGTCTAATCATTACCGCAAGACATAGGAAAAGGTAATTTTTACTAATTTTTTGTTTTTGTAATGTAATAATAATAAGAAAAGCATACCTCCTCTAAGAATAGTATGGATGACTAGACTTATCTGTTGTCGACTGCTTTCTCTTGACTTTACGTAGTCTTTGTGAAATAACTCCGATGGGAAGAAAAGTAGTTTCTCGATGGCTTCTATTGCATTGCCGGGTATGATTCCCTCCATAATTCTATTTTTTCATGATTTGATATTGAATGTAAATAGTTCATAATCATCAATAAATCAGGTTAAGATCGATATAAACCATCCATATTGATACGAATCAATCCATATGCTCCCATTTTTAATAAGATTCTAGATCAAATTCGATTCAGTGGGATCTTTCACTCATATTTTTTTCCACCAAGAACGTTTTATGAAACTCTCTGACCCCCGAATTTGGAGCATCCTACTTTCACGTGATTCACAGGGATTGGTTACTATTCTTGTCTTTCATTTTTAAAAAGAGATAAAATGGGATATTATGTTATGTGATTTCTTGGTAGTGATATTTGAAGCAGGGAAGGCTAAATGCAGAACCAACAGTTCAGGTCTCCTCTATAGACTGATTTCGATTTTCTTTCCCTCTCTTTTCTTTTTATTTCCAAGGGCAGAGCATTTGGTTTTTTCATGTTGTCAAACAGTTGAACAATGAAAATAGATGGCGAGGGAAATAGTAAGCGTTGAGGACGAAGAAATCGTTGGGTTGCTTTTAAATCACGATGTCATTTTCTTGTTCCTGAATGGGCCTCCGTGATGAACTGTTGGCACTAGTCCTACATTTTGTCTCTGTGGACCGAGGAGGGCGCAAAAGGGAAAGAGAGGGATGGGGTTTCTCTCGTATTAAGAGAAAAATGGAACCCCCCGCAGTATACAAAATCTTTTTTTTCGCAATACTTAACTCGGGATCTAATCCCACAGAGATGAATGAGATCACCATTTTAGGAAATGATGCGGAGATGAGTACTGACATTGATCCGCAAGAGGCTCAACAAGCTCTTGAAAGTTTTTTCACGTAAAAAAAGGTCATTTTTTTATTTCTCTTTTCTTGTTCTATATTATGTTTCACAGACATTACGGAGAAACCCTTTCTGAAGGAGATACATTAGTTACATTTATATATGAAAAATCCCGATCTGGTGCGTTGGTAACTCAAATTCTTCTATAACATATAACAAAAAATGATTAATCAGACGAGAATAAAGAGAGAGTCCCACACCGCCCGTCACACTATGGGAGCTGGCCACCCCTCTCTTTCCTGGACTATTTAGTAAGGTCTTTTGTTACACCATCGAGAATTTTTTTGTTCTTGTTGCCCAAAGAATTTCATCGGTATTATAAGAATTTCTTAATTTCTATGTGAATCAAGATTGAGGAAAGGAAGTTTTCGAATCACTGACTCCCCCCAACCTAGAGTAGCTAGGTGCGGAAGTAGCTAGAACCTTGTTTAGAGATGTTTTTGCTGGAATTGATCCAGATTTGGATGCTCAAGTGGAATTTGGAGCCTAATAGTTACGAGGCCATAACAGATGGTAAATTTGCGGTTTATGCTAGAAAGAAGGCATCTCTCACATCAAAGACTCGAGCTGCAACAAACATTACTACTTGAATTATCGATGTAGATGCTACATAGTTGGTTCTCATCCTTCAAAGACCAAAGAACTTCAGGACATTATAGCTATCCTGGGGTTGGACGAATTATCCGAAGAGCCTTTTTCCAAACGATTGAGAATACCTTTCAAAATAGATTTAGTCAGATACAATTTGAGGGATTTTGTAGGTCCGGTGGGTTCCCTTAACCAAGCCACTACCTATGAGTCGCCGGCTCATTCTTCAACAGGCACGCGGTCAGAGATCACATTCTCCTCCCACTGCTTAGGAGCTCACGGTTTCATGTTCTCCCATCATATGAAATGGGTTTAATGTCCAATTATGAAACCCTTGGAAGAAGAGAATGAATCGAAATATAGCTGCTGTGATTCCTTGGACATAAATCCAATTTTTCAAAAATTTTGATTCCTGCATCAGTAACTTAGTTTCAATTCAAACATGGGTTTGATCGGACCTATGAATGGGGGTATTCCCGATACTCACAAAGAAAAAGGGAAGTGATTTGGACAAAAAGGGAAGTGACTTGGACAAAAAGAGAAGTGTAGCGCTAAAAATAGTTATTTTTATTCAATATCTTTATGGGGAAAAGAAGTTCCCCAAGCAATAAAAAAAATTACTGTTTTCGAGCCTTTTTTTCATGCTTTTACCGGAGGTCTGGAGAAAGCAGCAATCAATAGGATTTCCCCAATCCTCCCTTTTTTTCTAATTATCCTTGTAATTCTTCCATTGACGTTTCAAATACCACACATGAGTTACTGGACATGCGAGTTTGATACGAGTTGATTTTCTGTTACGATAGATCGACGAAATAATAGCTTGCCTAATAGCAGCTTCCGCCGCTGCAATCGCTATAATAAAGATTGAGAAAATCTCGCTTTATAATTGGCGACTATACTATTGTTCCTTCCCGATAGGATATATTATAAATTACAGAAAAGGAATAAATAAATTAATCAAATTACGAGAATCCACACTGGGACTGAGACACGGCCCAGGCTCCTACGGGAGGCAGCAGTGGGGAATTTTCCAATGCCAAAAATATTTACCATGTTTAGTAGTTTCTCGATGGCTAATTTTGGACTTCCCGGTATTAGAATTAGAATCTAAAAATTACAATAATACCAAACAAGTACTTACATTTATTTGTGACCATAGAGGAGCCGAAGGTTGATGAGTTTTAATGAGGATTACCTATCCCCTTAAAATAAGTTAAAACCCTTTTTTAACTTAAAAACATTTAGGCTATGCTGCCTAGTTAGTATATGTGAAACCTTTGTTTAAAACCTTTAAACAACCCTTTTGAAACCCTTGAAAGCAACCCTTCCAAAACCATTGAAAGTAACCCTTTCAAAACCATAAAAAGCCTTTCCTTTGAAAGCTTTAAAACATTAGGCATCCTCCTTTACAACTTTTAAACCATGCCTTTCGAAAACATTGGAAAAACCTTTCCTCATAGACCTTTCGAAATCATTAGGGAACCACCCCTTCGAAACCTGCATTTAAAACCCTTTCAAAAGCATTAAACACTAAACCTTTCAAAATCCTTTGGGTTCAATTTAAAACATGTGGAAACCTTTCGAAACCATTCAAAAATTTACACCTTCGAAACCTTTGCAAACCGTTTTGGTCGAAACCATTTGGATTATGCCTTTAAGTAGAGCAAAAGGATCGAAAACCCATTAAAGTTGAAAGCATTCCTTTCAAAATCATTCCTAAGTAAAGAAGTGATGGTGTTGAAACCATCCCTTCGAAAGCATTGGAGAAGTGGTCAAGTTTAAAAAGCAAAACAAAGCAAAGCAACCCTTTCGAAACCAATCTGGGTCGAAAGGTAGAAAGAGGCAGTCCTGGGTTTCAACCTAGTCGAAGGCATTTACTTAAAAACAAAAGCGCAACCCAATCAAAACCATTTCTTCAAAACCAATTGACCTGGTCGAAAGCCAACCCAGTTGACAGCTATTCAGTTGGAAGCAAGCAGGCGCATTTTCATTTGAAAGCAAAATATCATTTCAACCCCTTCGGAACCCCTGATTTCGACCATATACTTTCTGCCTATATCCAATTCACTATGTACCAGTTACCTGATACCATGTGCATTGGTTTCGATAGAGTCAGAGGCGAAAGTAAGGAGGCAAAAGCCTGGTGCCGAAAGCATCGAAATAGTAAAAACCATGTAGATTATTCCTTTTTAAACTATTTCTTTGTACCTAACATGCTTTGTTTGTCAAATTGTGATTGGTTGCAAGTTTCTCTTTTCTAAAAGCATTCCAATTTCCAGAAATAATAATTTTGAATTATTTACAAAATACCCCTTCTCCATTTTATAAATATATAAAACATTTAAGTCCCATACCTTAGATAATTTTATATATCCATTAAAACACTTAGGAAAATTCTACAAAAATTCCAGAAAATCATTTTTAATATGTTTTCTAACATATATTAATTTCAGACCCAAAACAATAATTATTTAACCGTAAATTATTTTTAACCCAAAATAACATTTTCTTCAATAGAAAATTCATATAAAATCCACATAAATTCAGAAATTTCTGAAAATTGACACCATCTCTAAAATATCATTTCTGGTCTATATAAAAATTCGCAAGGCATTTGGATATCATTTGATAGGGTTTTCACCTTAAAACATGCCATAAAGTCTATATGAACAAACAGAAATCATCAACAAGTATATATAATCATTCCATCATTCAAAAACATCATGAATCATTGTAAATAGGTTCAGATTTCATCTTAAAACCGAAAACAATAAGAAATTTGAGATGTAGTCATTATTCACCTTAGCTTTAGAGATTAAGGAGCTTGAGATTTAAATGGATTTGATTTGATTTAGCTTCTTCCTTATCTTTTCTTAATCTTCTTCCACTTTCTCTTGTTAATGGTGGCCGGCCTCAAGTTTAAAAATTGTGATAAATGAAAAATGAACCTGAATGGAGATACACGACCAAGGTTTAAGGGTATAAGAATGGCCTCTTTCCTATTTTACCCCTCCTCTAATTCAATTTAACTCTTATTTTAATTCATTGGTTAAATGGTATGGCTACCTCTTAATAAAATCAAATCTCAATCCCATAATCAACACATTATTTTATTTTATTTAACTAGTTAAATATCCTAAATAATGTTACCAAAAATATGGGGTATTACAAACTCCCCTCCTTAAAGAATTTCGTCCTCGAAATTACGTAAGGTACAAAACAAATCAATCAAAGAGGTAAAACATACCATCAAACAAGTCAGGATAAGTATCTCTAATACTTCTCTCAATCTCCCAAGTACAGCCCCTATCATCGTTGCTCCACTGGACTTTAACTAATATGACTGTCTTGGTTCTAAGCCTCTTCTCATCTCTTGCAACAATGCGAATCGGCTTTCTCACTATCGTCAAGTCTGGTTCTACCACTAAGTCATCTAGCACAGTCGGTGCAATAGTAGTCTTCGGGTCTCTAACACACTTTCTAAGATGAGAAACATGGAAAACATCATGGACTTCTGCCAAACTGCTCGGTAACTCGACTCTATATGCGAGTTTCCCGATCCTCTCAACAATATAAAAAGGTCCAACGAATCTCGGTGCTAACTTTCTTGATCTTCCGAATCTGATCACACCCTTCATCGGTGACACCTTAATGAAAACCTGATCTCTAATTGAGAACTCTAAATCTTTGTCTTTTATCTGCATAAATCTTCTGCCTAGACCGAGCCTCCTTCATCCTAGCTCGAATCACCTCAATCTTTTCTGCAGCTTCTCTAACCAAATTTGGACCAAGAACCAACCTATCCCCGGTCTCTAACCAACAAATAGGAGATTTGCATGACCTTCCATACAAAGCTTCAAATGGTGCCATCCTAATGCTAGTCTGATAACTGTTGTTATACGAAAACTTTACTAAATGCAGATGGTCTTCCTATGATCCCTTGAAATCTAGTACACTAGCTCTTAACAAATCCTCCAAGATTTTGTTAACTCTTTCCGTTTGCCCATCTGTCTGCGGATGGTAAGCGGTACTCATCTTGAGCTTGGTTCCTAAAACTTCCTATAGACTCTTCCAGAACTCGCTAGTGAATAAAGAGTCTCTATCACTTACTATACTACTAGGAATTCCATGCAGTCTAACTACAGCCTTCATAAACAACTTCGCTAAAACAAGTGTCGTTCTGGTTGACTTAACTGGAATGAAATGGGCACTCTTGGTCAATCTGTCCACTATGACCCGTATACTTTCATTTCCTTTGTTCGACCTTGACAACCCATCAATAAAATCCATAGAAACATAATCCCATTTCCATACCGGAATATCTAACGGCTGAAGCAACCCACTCGGCTTCTAATGTTCGGCTTTTACCTGCTGGCAGTTCAAACGCTGCTTCACCCATAAACCCACATCTCACTTCATATCTTCCTAGAAGAAACTTCTCTTCATATCCTGATACATCTTAGTTCCTCCTGATGAATAGTGAACTTCGAACGATGGCATTCCTCCAAAACTTCTTTCCTTATGTTTCCTACACTCGGAACACATAATCTCCCGTTCTTTCTCAACTACCCATTCTGTTCAATACTGAAATCCTTTAAGTCATCGCTCTCGGTTCCATCTCTTAACTTCTTGATCTGTTCAGCTAACATTAGATCCTCCTCCTGTTTAGAAGCGATCCTTTCGATCATCACTGTTCAAACTTCCAAACAAGATAATACCACACATGAGTTACTGGACATGCGAGTTTGATACGAGTTGATTTTCTGTTACGATAGATCGACGAAATAATAGCTAGCCCAATAGCAGCTTTTGCCGCTGCAATCGCTATAATAAAGATTGAGAAAATCTTGCCTTTTAATTGGCGACTATACTATTGTTCCTTCCCGATAGGATATATTATAAATTACAGAAAAGGCATTCACCTCATCTTCTAATTCCATAACACCCAACAAGGCATTCACCTCACCGCTAGAACCTTCTAGGCCATAAACAATCATGTTGCTACAATCAGGGTGCCTAAGCGATATTTTCCTATCATGGCAAAATATCCTAGCATCTACTCACTTAACCAATCCATACCAAGAATAATTCCGAACACCACAAAATCAAACACATGCGAACTGCAAACTGCAAACTGCAAACAAAAGCATGACCTAACAAGTCAAACTCTAACCAGCCACATCTCAACCCTAGAGTTGCATACCCTTCTATTGGATTCGCAACCCGTAAGGAAGTAACTAAATATGTGGGTTCTAGGTTAAGCTTATCTATCAAACATCTAGATATAAAAGAATGCGATGCACCAGTATCAAATAGAACACTAACAGACATACCATAAATCTGAAGCGTACCTCTCAAAACTGTCTTTCCTTTCTCCTGAGTTGTTGGCTTCGAAGTAGCAGGCTCCAATGCATACACCTTGCCCTTTCCATCCTTAGTGGGCTCCTTAATTTGATTCTTATAGTGGCCAATCTGGTCGCAATTGAAGCATCGGACATTCTTCTTCCTGGCCACCTCCTTTGCCTTTCCACACTACACCAGAATAGGCCTTTCGTAGCGCTGAAAAAACGCTACTAAAACTTTTAGTAGCGTTTCGATGAACGCTACGATACGACATGCAACTAAAAGTCTGTATCTTTTTGTAGCATTGTAGAAAACGCTACCAAAACTTGATCTTTTGTAGGGTTTTAGAAACGCTACAAAAAATTGCAGACTTTTAGTTGCATGTTGTATCGCAGCATTTACCGAAACGCTAATAAAAGTTTTTGTAGCTTTGAAAAAATGCATCAAAAGCCATATTCATCCATTTTCATTTATTTTAGTAGCATTTTTTAAACGCTACTAAAAATTATTAACTGTTTTGTAGCATACCATACACGCCATTATTTCATGTTAATGGCTTGTACCATTTCCAGATATCACTTACATAATAATCTTATTACAACCGGCAATAAAGTAGGAATAAACTTCATTATTTTATAAGTAACACAGTGTGTTATTGTGCATTCAAGTAGGAATAAACTTCATGATTTTATAAAATTACTGCCTAGAGGATACTATAAAACAAGAAATACTGCAGAGTAGATACATTGAAGACATCTTAGAACATATCAAAATAGTAGTTATTCAGTCTAATGGTTTTCAACTTTTGAGTGTGATAATACTTATTGAAAAGGTTTTACATTCAATGAAACCGCAAGTTAGCAACATCACAAGGTTTCCTTGTTGTTCTGTGATGTATCTTGAGTGATCAAAGGTTGCAAGTTTGAGCCACGGGATATGGAGTGTGTATAATGGGTGCAGTGCATACTCACTCAAAGTTTACAAAGCAAAGTTTGGTTCTCTTGGTATTAAAAAAACTATAGATTAGCTTGTGTAGGGGTGGTGTAAAAGTCAATGAAAGCATTACAAGAAATATAGGCGACAAACAATATTAAGTAACTGAAATTAAGGGTGCTTTGTGTACACAAATATATCTATCCAGTATATTGAATATCTGATTTCCCTAAAATGTTAAGACACCTAGGAGTCTAAATAAAAAAAGAAGGGGAAAACATTACATAAACAAACACGTGTGAAGGAAATTGTCCATAGGAGTACCTGAGAATCCCTCATATAATTATCACACAACCAATTTGCAAGAAGTATGAACAATTCTCGACCCATGGGCTCATCACCATGCACATTCCCAATGAACTGCATAATAAACAAAATATTTTTTTAGTGTCATTTATCATACAAGTTATTATAATTGAGTAATGATAGAGTTGCTTTTAAGACATTAGAACTATAAAGAAAAATTAGTACAAGTAAGCTTTTACATTGTGCAAACAATTATAACGAACAAGATATTAGCCAAAGAATCCAACTAGCTGGCAGGAAACAGTAATTGCAAGCACATCAATTTATGGGTAGGTTTCTAATAAATATTGTCTTAAAATTATACTATCAGACAGTCAATTTCTCCACCGTTGTATTGTTATACTAGTAACCTCTAAGGTTCTCTACATGCTATAGAATAATTTGCAATTTACTTCATATTAAACAACAATTAAAAACTGACAAATATATCAAACATAAATGCATAATGCGCATGTTTCACTATCTTTCAAATTTCAATAGTATACCAAAAGGTTGTGACTTGGACAGGAACTTGAAAGAAACTAGTATAGGTTGTTTGCTATGAAGATGAAAAAATAAAATGTAATCTTTCTTTAAAATCTAGACAAATAATAATAAGTCAACAATACTTATCTTCTTTAATCCATTACAATATACATAAGCAAAAAGAGAGATTACAATCGTACCTGCATATATTCACACACCAATGTGACTAAATGCATCAATTGATCTTAACCATTGAACCTTTTCATCTATATACGCAAAGTTGAAAAATATGGAAATGAGATCGTCTGATTAAAACACGGACAATGAGCAATGTGTTTCAGAGCATTTTATCATCTTTATTTCAGATTAAAATGCAGTGAAAAATTACCCAAAAAAGACAACAGCAATAAGCAAAAAAATAATAAGATATCAATATGAAAAATCACTCGTTAAAAAGATATCAACAAATTCATATTTTTTTCCAGAAAATTCCACCAGTATGGTCCCAAAGAAAATTTCCCTAAGATTTTACAGTTTCCATATAATCAATCCTCAATCGACCTTTTTGAAAAAGCCAAACTAATCATATAGCAATATCATTTATTCAGTAAACAAGTCAGAAGAAAGCAAATCGATGAAGTCACAAATGACCAATATATCAATATCATATTTAAAACCACAAGCTTAAACTCTTTACCAATGAACATAAACATAAAAAAAGTATAAAAGAGTAAAAAGAAAGGACAAAAAGAAAGGCATAATTAATATACCTAATCTATAACCATTTCATTTATGCGTAATCTCTAAGTAATAAACCTAATTAATATACCAAAATTCTATGTTAATTTAGACATGTTTGGTCACCAATGATAATGGTCCGGTGTTCTATGTGTTCTAATAATATCAGTTGTCTCACAACTTCCTCATTCTGAGTCATTACTTTGAGTATAATGAGAATTTCTACTTTGAATTTGGTTTCATATGTAAAACTAAATTAAAATTTGAAGTTGGTTTCGTAACTCAATAATCTGTTAATAAATTTTATATACATAAATAAAGAGAGAATAAATTCATTTTGTTTTATTTCATTGATACATTAAAGATGAAAACTTAATAACACATATTTTCTCCTCAGGGTAAAACCTGGATCATTCATTTTATATAGCACATTAAAAAAAATTAAAGAACAATGTTTAGTTTATTTTGGATACTGGAAAAACCATTCGAATAAATGAAGAATGTGATTATTAACTTATATATTCCATTATCATAGTAGCATAAAACCGTACATTGATAATAAACCGATGGAATTAATACCAAGAAGCACTTAGAAAACATATCAACATACAATTATTTTCCTTTTCATAATTCCAATCTCTTGTGGTTTAGTGTTATGGTTTCAAATAAAAATAATCAAAAACCAATATAACAAGCATTTCAATTAAGATGAACAATGAATCATGGAAGTGATATTTAGGCTATTGGAACTGTAAAATAATCAAACATATAAATAAATTATAAAAATGTTTACCGTTTTTGGGATACAATCACCTATAGTTTAGGGCTTGTATTTCGGTTGAACAAATTGAATCAAAGCACTGGTTAAAAACAAGGGATATGAAGGGTGAGATAAAGATGGGCCCAAAGGAGAAGAGGAGGACATATGTGGATGTTAAGATAAAGTCGTCCGTAAATTTGTATATGAGGACGAAGGCATAGATTGGAGGAAGCGTTGATAGGACACAAACTAAGATGGGAAAAAGCAGCGACAAGGTGGAAGCCGAGACGATGCAGAAGAGGGAGGCGGAGAAGGAGGTAGAGTTAAATGAGAACTAGGGTTATGGCGGAAGAAGTGAGAAGAGGGAAATGAAAAATAGATAGTGTGGAAATGAAAAAAGCGCGGGAACTAAAAAAAATAAGGGCTGGTTGCGTTTCTTTCAGAGGAAGAAAGGAGGAGAAATGTCAACAGATGCATTTTGCTAACAAACGCAACCATATAGTGCAACTAATACCTACTTTTCTTGTAGTGCCAGCACGACACTCATTAGCAAAATGCCCCTTCTTGTCGCACTTAAAACAAACAACCTCAGATCTCCATTTCTTAGCTGCTCCACCCTTCTGAGCACCCTTCTTAGGAAAGAATTTCCTCTTCTGACTCTGCCCAACCTGGACCTCCTTAGCCTTAGTCTTCTCTAGAGAATCAAGCATCTCCTCATGCCTTAAGGCCATCTCCACTACAAAATCAAAAGAATCTCTAATACGAGGTAATGTAGCCCTTGCGAACTCAGGCTTCAACCCCCTGATAAACTTCTCATTCTTCTTTGTCACTGTATCAACTGAAGCATACCCATATCTAGCAAACTCTTCAAACCTTCTAGCATACTCCAGAACAGACATCTCGCCCTGTTCTAACTCAACAAACTTTTTGATCAGAGCTGACTCAGCCATCGCAAACGTGAACCTCCCCTGGAACCTTACCTTGAAATATGCCTATGTCAAGGTTTCCTCATCCACACCAGCTGTCACATTGTTCCGCCATAACAAAGCTGCTCCCTGAAGCTGTCTCGAAGCAAGCCTCCTCTTTTGCTCATCATTGAGCCCCAAGTCTGCAAAGATTCTCTCAAAGTGCATCAACCCATTCTCCACCTCTATAGCATCCTCTGTTCCTAGAAATGGTTTCCCTCCAAGCTTAGCATAATCTCCGCTCAGCTTAGCATAATGGTTAACTACCACAACTTCCAAAACTCCTGCTCTTGCAGCATCTCCTCCTACCACTCCAGCTGCAATTCCAGCTTACATCATATTCACAAAAAATTGATAAATTGCTCCCATGTCCACTCGCGGGACTCCAGCACTTACATTCTCTGCTTGTGCCTGACCTTGGATCCTCCTCGTATTAGGTCTGGCATTTCCATCTGTGCCCTCCCCTCCTAGGTTAACTCTTCCTCTTTTACCATCCATATCTGTATTCAAACCTCAGGAGATACAGAAAAATAACCTAACAAAGATAGGAGACTAGAGATAAAGCGTATACTTATATATAGCAAATACAAGTACGTTACTATAGTGTTATCCCATACCCCCAATCTTTCTCTAATTCCTTAATATTATGTTTTCAAAAATCATTTTTAATTAAAGTCTTTTATAAATCTATGCTTTGATACCAAGTTGTAACATCCCGTATTTGAAGGCCAAAAGCTACAGATGCTGCAGTCATCTATAGTATTAACTTCTAGTGATAAAATACGGTAATGCTAATGGTATCTATGATATCAGAAGCACTTGAATATGAACAAAATCACATATTTCAAAAAAAAACTTTTTACTGATTACATTTCAAAACAATAATTCATTCCAAGTTACATAATCCCTTAACGTGTTCCATACAATGATCAAATATATCAATTACAAAATATGCCAAGAGCGACATATGATGATGCCCCCTCGGTTGACTAGAGTCAATATAGTCACATTTGACTTAATACACACAGCGGAGATAAACAAAATAAATAGTGACTCCTAATTAGCTATCTGTCAGCTACATGCTCATCTCCAGAAGCTTTATTCGTCAAAATTACAAAAACCTAAAAACCTCAAACCTCGGCCTACTCAAGTCAATTTTGAGCACCCAAGAGTTTAACGGGAAACAAAAACTTTGAGTCAAACATAAAGCCTGGTGTGAATAATACTATACATCTCAGTTTACTGGTATTAAGTGAGACCACTCCGCTTAGCGGGACGATTTTACCCTCACTAATATCCTCTTCAAAACATATATTTTGCAAACCTTTTCCTACAACCAAACGTGTTAATCAATAATAATGGACTATCTGTCCTCAAGTAATAAATGGACTATCTGTCCAAAAACTGGGCTGACTGCCCGTAAACTGGACTAACTATCCGCAAACTGGACTAACTATCGGCAAACTGGACTAAATTTCAGAATCAAAATGGACTATCTGCTCGAATCATTTTTTAGGGTTAACTACACTTCATCGTTTTCCTTGAAAACCTTTTCAAAATGATTTAACCTTTTAAATCATACTTATACAAGGAAAATATATTCATAGCTTTACTCTAAGCTATTTTGCCATGTTATATATACTTTACTCAAAATAATATTGATGAATTTTAATGAGGATTACCTATCCCCTAAAAATAAGTTAAAACCCTTTTTTAACATAAAAACACTTAGGCAATGCTGCCTAGTTAGTATATTCGAAACCTTTGTTTAAAACCATTAAACAACCCTTTCGACCCTTGAAAGTGATCATTCTGAAACCATTGAAAGTAACCCTTTCGAAACCATAAAAAGCCTTTCCTTTAAATTCTTTAAAACATTAGACATCCTCCTTTACAACCTTTAAACCATGCCTTTCGAAAACATTAGAAAAACCTTTCTTCTTTGGCCTTTCGAAATCATTGGGGAACTACCCCTTCGAAACCTGCAATTAAAACCCTTTTGAAAGCATTAAAACACTAAACCTTTCAAAATCCTTTGGGTTCAATTTAAAACATGTGGAAACCTTTCAAAACAATTCAAAAATTTACTCCTCGGAAACCTTTGAAAACCGTTTCGGTCGAAACCATATTGATTATGCCTTCAAGTAGAGAAAAAGGATTAGAATCCCATTAAAATCGAAAGCATTCCTTCCAAAATCATTTCTAAATAAAGTAGTAATGGTGTCGAAACCATCCCTTCGAAAGCATTAGAGAAGTGGTCAAGTTTAAAAAGAAAAAGAAAGCAAAGCAACCCTTTCGAAACCAATCTGCGTCGAAAGGTAGAAAGAGGCAATCCTGGGTTTCGACCTAGTCAAAGGCATTTACTTAAAAACAAAAGAGCAACCCAATCGAAACCATTTCCTCAAAACCAGTTGACCCAGTCGAAAGCCAACCCAGTCGAAAGCTATTCAGTCGAAAGCAAGCAGGCGCATTTTCATTTAAAAGAAAAGTATCGCTTCAACCCCTTCGGAACCCCTGGTTTCGACCCTATACCTTCCACCTATATCCAATTCACAACATACCAGTTACCTAAAACCATGTGCATTGGTTTCGATAGAGTCGGAGGCGAAGGTAAGGAGGCGAAAGCTGGTGCCGAAAGCATCGAAACAGTAAAAACCATGTAGATTATTCCTTTTTAAACTATTTCTTTGTACCTAACATGCTTTGTTTGTCAAATTGTGATTGGTTGCAAGTTTCTCTTTTCTAAAAGCATTCCAATTTCCAGAAATAATAATTTTGAATTATTTACAAAATACCCCTTCTCCATTTTATAAATATATAAAACATTTAAGTCCCATACCTTAGATAATTTTATATATCCATTAAAACACTTAGGAAAATTCTACAAAAATTCCAGAAAATCATTTTTAATATGTTTTCTAACATATATTAATTTCAGACCCAAAACAATAATTATTTAACCGTAAATTATTTTTAACCCAAAATAACATTTTCTTCACTAGAAAATTCATATAAAATCCACATAAATTCAGAAATTTCTGAAAATTGACACCCATCTCTAAAATATCATTTCTGGTCTATATAAAAATTCGCAAGGCATTTGGATACCATTTGATAGGGTTTTCAACTTAAAACATGTCATAAAGTCTATATGAACAAACAGAAATCATCAACAAGTATATATAATCATTCCATCATTCAAAAACATCGCGAATCATTGTAAATAGGTTCATATTTCATCTTAAAACCGAAAACAATAAGAAATTTGAGATGTAGTCATTATTCACCTTAGCTTTAGAGATTAAGGAGCTTGAGATTTGAATGGATTTGATTTGATTTAGCTTCTTCCTTATCTTTTCTTAATCTTCTTCCTCTTTCTCTTGTTAATGGTGGCCGGCCTCAAGTTTAAAAATTGTGATAAATGAAAAATGAACCTGCATGGAGATACACGACCAAGGTTTAAGGGTATAAGAATGGCCTCTTTCCTATTTTACCCCTCCTCTATTTCAATTTAACTCTTATTTTAATTCATTGGTTAAATGGTATGGCTACCTCTTAATAAAATCAAATCTCAATCCCATAATCAACACATTATTTTATTTTATTTAACTAATTAAATATCCTAAATAATGTTACCAAAAATATGGGGTATTACAAACTCCCCTCCTTAAAGAATTTCGTCCTCGAAATTATGTAAGGTACAAAACAAATCAATCAAAGAGGTAAAACATACCATCAAACAAGTCAGGATAAGTATCTCTAATACTGCTCTCAAACTCCCAAGTACAGTCCCTATCATCGTCGCTCCACTGGACTTTAACTAATATGACTGTCTTGGTTCTAAGCCTCTTCTCATCTCTTGCAACAATGCGAATCGGCTTTCTCACTATCGTCAAGTCTGGTTCTACCACTAAGTCATCTAGCACAGTCGGTGCAATAGTAGTCTTCGGGTCTCTAACACACTTTCTAAGATGAGAAACATGGAAAACATCATGGACTTCTGCCAAACTGCTCGGTAACTCGACTCTATATGCGAGTTTCCCGATCCTCTCAACAATATAAAAAGGTCCAACGAATCTCGGTGCCAACTTTCATGATCTTTCGAATCAGATCACACCCTTCATCGGTGACACCTTAATGAAAACCTGATCTCTAATTAAGAACTCTAAATCTTTGTCTTTTATCTGCATAAATCTTCTGCCTAGACCGAGCCTCCTTCATCCTAGCTCGAATCACCTCAATCTTTTCTGCAGCTTCTCTAACCAAATTTGGACCAAGAACCAACCTATCCCCGGTCTCTAACCAACAAATAGGAGATTTGCATGACCTTCCATACAAAGCTTCAAATGGTGCCATCCCAATGCTAGTCTGATAACTGTTGTTATACGAAAACTTTACTAAATGCAGATGGTCTTCCTATGATCCCTTGAAATCTAGTACACTAGCTCTTAACAAATCTTCCAAGATTTTGTTAACTCTTTCCGTTTGCCCATCTGTCTGCGGATGGTAAGCGGTACTCATCTTGAGCTTGGTTCCTAAAACTTCCTATAGACTCTTCCAGAACTCGCTAGTGAATAAAGAGTCTCTATCACTTACTATACTACTAGGAATTCCATGCAGTCTAACTACAGCCTTCATAAACAACTTCGCTAAAACAAGTGCCGTTCTGGTTGACTTAACTGGAATGAAATGGGCACTCTTGGTCAATCTGTCCACTATGACCCGTATACTTTCATTTACTCTGTTCGACCTTGACAACCCATCAATAAAATCCATAGAAACATAATCCCATTTCCATACCGGAATATCTAACGGCTGAAGCAACCCACTCGGCTTCTAATGTTCGGCTTTTACCTGCTGGCAGTTCAAACGCTGCTTCACCCATAAGCCCACATCTCACTTCATATCTTCCTAGAAGAAACTTCTCTTCATATCCTGATACATCTTAGTTCCTCCCGATGAATAGTGAACTTCGAACGATGGCATTCCTCCAAAACTTCTTTCCTTATGTTTCCTACACTCGGAACACAAAATCTCCCGTTCTTTCTCAACTACCCATTCTGTTCAAGACTGAAATCCTTTAAGTCATCACTCTCGGTTCCATCTCTTAACTTCTTGATCTGTTCAGCTAATATTAGATCCTCCTCCTGTTTAGAAGCGATCCTTTCGATCATCACTGTTCAAACTTCCAAACAAGATAATACCACACATGAGTTACTGGACATGCGAGTTTGATACGAGTTGATTTTCTGTTACGATAGATCGACGAAATAACAGCTAGCCCAATAGCAGCTTCCGCCATTGCAATCGCTATAATAAAGATTGAGAAAATCTCGCCTTTTAATTGGCGACTATACTATTGTTCCTTCCCGATAGGATATATTATAAATTACAGATAAGGAATAAATAAATTAATCAAATTACGAGAATCCACACTGGGACTAAGACACGGCCCAGGCTCCTACGGGAGGCAGCAGTGGGGAATTTTCCAATGCCCAAAATATTTACCATGTTTAGTTGTTTCTCGATGGCTAATTTTGGACTTCCCGGTATTAGAATTAGAATCTAAAAATTACAATAATACCAAACAAGTACTTACATTTATTTGTGACCATAGAGGAGCCGAATGTTGATGAGTTTTAATGAGGATTACCTATCCCCTCAAAATAAGTTAAAACCCTTTTTTAACTTAAAAACATTTAGGCTATGCTGCCTAGTTAGTATATGTGAAACCTTTGTTTAAAACCTTTAAACAACCCTTTCGAAACCCTTGAAAGCAACCCTTCCAAAACCATTGAAAGTAACCCTTTCAAAACCATAAAAAGCCTTTCCTTTGAAAGCTTTAAAACATTAGGCATCCTCCTTTACAACCTTTAAACCATGCCTTTCGAAAACATTGGAAAATCCTTTCCTCTTAGACCTTTCGAAATCATTAGGGAACCACCCCTTCGAAACTTGCATATAAAACCCTTTCAAAAGCATTAAAACACTAAACCTTTCAAAATCCTTTGGGTTCAATTTAAAACATGTGGAAACCTTTCGAAACCATTCAAAAATTTACACCTTCGAAACCTTTGCACACAGTTTTGGTCGAAACCATTTGGATTATGCCTTTAAGTAGAGCAAAAGGATCGAAAACCCATTAAAGTTGAAAGCATTCCTTTCAAAATCATTCCTAAGTAAAGAAGTGATGGTGTTGAAACCATCCATTCGAAAGCATTGGAGAAGTGGTCAAGTTTAAAAAGCAAAACAAAGCAAAGCAACCCTTTCGAAACCAATCTGGGTCGAAAGGTAGAAAGAGGCAGTCCTGGGTTTCAACCTAGTCGAAGGCATTTACTTAAAAACAAAAGCGCAACCCAATCAAAACATTTTCTTCAAAACCAATTGACCTGGTCGAAAGCCAACCCAGTTGACAGCTATTCAGTTGAAAGCAAGCAGGCGCATTTTCATTTGAAAGCAAAATATCATTTCAACCCCTTCGGAACCCCAGATTTCGACCATATACTTTCTGCCTATATCCAATTCACTATGTACCAGTTACCTGATACCATGTGCATTGGTTTCGATAGAGTAAGAGGCGAAGGTAAGGAGGCGAAAGCAGGTGCCGAAAGCATCAAAACAGTAAAAACCATGTAGAATAGTCCCTTTTAAACTATTTCTTTGTACCTAACCTGCCTTGTTTGTCAAATTGTGATTGGTTGCAAGTTTCTCTTTTCTAAAAGTACTGCTAGTTTCTAGGAATAATAATTTTTAATTATTTACAAAATACCTCTTCTTCCTTTTATAAATATATAAAACATTAAAGTCCCATACCTTAAATACTTTTATATATCCGTTAAAACATTTAGAAAAATTCTACAAAAATTCCAAAAAATCACTTTTGATATGGTTTCTAACATATATTAATTTCAGACCCAAACTATTAATTATTTAACTGTAAATTATTTTTAACCCAAAATAACATTTTATTCGCTAGAAAATTCATATAAAATCCACATAAATTCAGAAATTTCTAAAAATTGAAACCCATCTCTAAAATATCATTTCTGGTCTATATAAAAATTCGCAAGGCATTTGGATGTCATTTGATAGGGTTTTCACCTTAAAACATGTCATAAAGTCTATATGAACAAACATAAATCATCAACAACTATATATAATCATTACATCATTCAAAAACACGACGAATCATTGCAAATAGGTTCGGATTTCATCTTAAAACTGAAAGCAATAAGAAATTTGAGATGTAGTCATTATTCACCTTAGCTTTAGAGATTATGTAACTTGAGATTTGAATGGATTTGATTTGATTTAGCTTCTTCCTTATCTTTTCTTAATCTTCTTCCTCTTTCTCTTGTTAATGGTGGCCGGCCACAAGTTTAAAAATTTTGACAAATGAAAAATGAATGTGCATGGAGACACACAGCCAAGGTTTAAGGGTATAAGAATGGCCTCTTTCCTATTTTACCCCTCCTCTATTTCATTTTAACTCTTATTTTAATTCATTAGTTAAATGGCACGGCTACCTCTTAATAAAATCAAATCTCAATCCCCTAATCAACACATTATTTTATTTTATTTAACTAATTAAATATCCTATATAATGTTACCAAAAATATGGGTTGTTATAATATATCATTCATACTATCTTATAAAATTGCTATTTTATAAAATATCACTTTCTTACTACCTACAAAATCACTCTTTTTAGAAAATATCAGTTTTATACTATTATAAAATCATTATTTTATAAAAAATCACTTTTATTATTTGTATAATGATTAAATAAATCATTCACTAAAACAAAGATCATTTCTTTATTTTAAAATAATACTTAAAAGTAACTAATTAAGCTTCATTATAACTTTAATCACTTTAATAATAAGTGTAGAGCCCATAATTCACGTAATTTTCTTACCAACTTTTCTAAACCATTTAAATAAGTTTTATTATTACTGTCTAATGACACGCATTTAATTATGTCATCTAATTAGTCTCTAATCCATTACAATATCACATATAATCATTCAGTTAACCCAAAACTCATTTCTAAGCTTACTAACTATTTCAAAAATAGTAACTAAGGTCTTAAAAAATAATGAATTAATATGATCATGTTTCTAACATGAACATCATCCTAAATCAACCCCAACAGTCTCCGAATCACTTCATATGATTCCATATTACTCAATAGATGAAATACGAAGATTAACACATAAATATATATGGAGAATCATCTCACTCGCCTTCTTTTTCCCTAAATCATGCTCTAATCACCAAAACCCATGGTTTCCTTCTCTTTAAATCATGTATAAGGCACTAAATCGCAACTTCAGGCTAATCCTTTGATGGGTTTTGTTGAGAATTGGGTGGGATAAATTATGGTGATTTATATTTAAGAATTTTATTTGAAGAACTTAGGGCTGGGGATTAAGGAGTAAGGGAAGATTAGAGAAGGTTAGGAGAAGAAGAGGAAAAGAAACGTTGGAAATGAAATCAATAATGGAATTATAAAGGGAGCCAAATTATAGGCTATTTCATGGACCTTAGCCCAAATTCATTTCTCCACTCAAAATCACTATTCACTGTAAAAACTCATCGACTCCAAACCTAGCCAAGTTTATACTAATTTTTCTTGCGATGGAAAATTGAACTCAACTATGCGTGCTTCGAGTCCTAGTTCTCTTTGAAAAATCAAGTATAATGGGCGTTTCGTTAAGTAACGACTAAACATTTAAATTAATCGTTTAAATATTCGATCGTTACAATTACGGGGTGTTAATTTCCCCTTATTAAAATAATTTTGCCCCCGAAATTCCTATGAGTATGATAAAGTAACAGGATGGATTAAAATTCCTAAACCTCGGTTTCAAAAAAATTTAGTAGTACTTTCCCTTTTGCAATCAGTGTTATGGAAACTCCCAAATTAGAATGCATCTAACAATTAGGAAATATGTGATAACCTACATTTCCCAAAATTCATATCCCTCTCCAAGAGAGAATCTGACCATTTAAATGCAAATATAAGCCACTTAAATAGCTACACTTCAGTTCTCAGGTACCCAATTGCATTATACAAAGAGGATCATGCACCACCACAACAACAACACAGAATTCAAACATGTATAACTTTACCGTAGTAACCGATACTACCATAATCATACAAGATAATCAATTGGAAAGTAAACTCAAATAAGTTAGTATCAAATATACCATAGACTCTAAGCCCCATCAAAAGGCAATAGACGTGTACAGATCCCATCTCGACCCCACAGCGGGCATGGATGATATGTGATATTTTTTAGATAGCTATCACTATCTATGACGACCGCCTATACCATCGGCACAAATAACAACTAAATAGTGCCCTGCTTTCATACCTGGCCGATATAGGACGATTAGCTGATGAATAATAATAAAAGCAGCATATAACCTGTCATATCTCACAGTGCATGGATAAAATATATATCATAGATATAATAGAAGAGACGGTAAAAATATATGAACAAATCATTAGAGTATGGATCCGCAGAGTTATATACAAATGTAGTATAGTTTATACAACGTAAATAAATTCAATAATTGTCTCAAATACAAGTAATAAGCAGTCACTGCTAAGGCCCCCCGGTGTTACACAATGAAATAAGCATAGAGTCCATATAAATATATAATACGAGATAGCTCCATCCAGCTCATCCTCCGAACAACTACTGCGTTACCTAGACCTGTTATCTACACTACTATTTTAAGAATGCCCGAGATAATAAGAAGAAAATCATAAAATCTCAAGTCAGACTATGTCTGGTGTGACTGTTAAATGAATCTCAAAATACTATATAGGAAAATAAAGTAAGGAACAAGAATACACGAACCATTCCTAACCTGTTTCTACAACCAAAGAATTAGAAGATAAATCATAATATGCTACAAAACATAACATAATAAGAGTAAAAAAATTAAATAAGGATATCAGCTCTCCAGGTGTCCCCATCTACAATACCTACTCCTCATGATATCTTTAGGTGATAGCCTATTAAAGAAAGCAACCAAAGCAACCATAGCATCCATCAAAAAATTCAAGTTATCACTCCCTATATGCCCTGAATATATGATTACTCGTACTACCACCATGGCAGGAACTAATGTAAATTCTAGTTCTCGTTGTACTCTTGTATCACACTGCCCAAAGCTTGATATGTGTCTCATAGCCCTAAAGCTAGACATTAGACCCAAAGTTGCTGGTGTAGGGTATACAGATCCTAATATGATCCATAGGCGTCCCCACTTACAAGACTCCTGCTTCGAGTATAACAGAAAACTGCCTGGGTTATCAACGATTCCTTGGCACTATCATCCGAGCCCTCCCTAACTCCTTCTAGGCACCGAGCCTTTCTTGCTCAATCTAGTTTCCATTATTCCCGAACCCACCACGTTCCATTCACATCTCCCTTCTTTATTGAGTTGCCGTCTTCGGTAACTACTCCCACCATGAGCCATTAACCAAAGATCCATAACTTTTATCATGTTGTTATATCGCCATCCAACCTTGATGTGAACAAGCCACCACCTCCAACATGACCTACCAAGCATCCACTACCTGCCTTTGAAATTTCACCTTCATCCCATGTAGTGTGATAACTCGATAACGAGTTATAGGCATAACTCGGTGCAGAGTTATACACTTAGCCAACCAATGGGTACAACTTCTTCCATGCCTCTAGTACTCTTCTTTAAGCACTTTAGACCCCAAGCCATCCATCCTAGATAACTCGGTCCCAATCCAAAGCTCCATCTTCAAGTTTTAGAGATAACTCGATATAGCATCCAACCCTTAGCCAAATATCATGTACCTTGCTATAGAACATCTTCCCTAGCCAAGCTCTAGCCATCCATGCCAACCAACGACCTAAAGGAGCCACCCCTATAACTCGTCACCAAATTATCTCTATAAGTCGGCATAGGCTTTTGGCATTAGCTCCTCTTGAGATGCAAATTATCATGTAGGACCCTAGTATGCTCTAGAGTCCCTGCTCTAAGTTTCGTTCAATTTTGACTAACTTTGCCTCCGATTGCCCAATTCACCAACCTACCTTCTTATGCACCCAAACCCCAGCAAACAACATCAAAGCACAACATACGAACATAGAATAACATGCATTCACATCCAACCGCATAGGCAATACATGGAATTATAGTAATCAAACAATTTCTAATCCAAATCTAAGCAATCAATGAACATATGAGTATGATTTAGGCTGATTACGAAACCAATTCTACAAATCATATTAGAATTTATCAATTTAGGTCATAAACATATGTTAACATATGATTAAAGTTAGAAAAGGATTTTAATGGTCAAAAATTATGTTAAAACTATAATTATACCATATAAACATGTATAGGATAGTAAGATGGCATAAATCACTCACCAATTACCAAATTCAACCAATTTGAATGTTGATCCAATCCGAACAGCAATAAAAAGCACTTCTAATCAACCAAGATGATCTCTAGCTTCTAATCGAGAATCTAATCTCTAATCCATAATCTAGATTGATCTATAGAGAAATTTGGATGAAAAAGGATGGATCTAAGGCTAATTAGAGTTTAAATCTAATTTGGAATGAGAGGGAAAGTTCTAATTTGACTCTACAGCCCCTATTTATAGTAATATCTAGTTAGACTAATGGGCTCACTATGGACTTAATTAATTACACACTAATTTTGGCCAATAGCTTTTAAACTTAAAATAGGCATAACTTCTAAACCGTAAGTCCGTTTTTCTATTATGAACCACTCTATGGAATGGGAAATCATCATCTTGCAGTAATGGAATTTGTTTGAAACCCTATATCAAAAGTTATAGTCCAAACAAAGTTTTCAGGGTCAAAAAGGTCACACAGAAATTTGAAAAAAAATCATAGATGTGTAAAATGTCCATAAGAGTCATGTCCCAAAATAATAGAATTATACGACCTCACATGAACAAATAAAAATATTTTACGATCCTTCGATACATAAAACATTGGTGGTTACACTATCTCTCTCCAAACTAGCTTTAATACTAATTAAAATTAGCACACGAGCAACCATCCAATAATAGCAAGAAATAATAAACAACAAGCAATCGACAAGCAATAATATGCAACAGTCAATCAATAGCAAACAACGGTAAGCAACAATAATTAGCATACAAACTATTAAACATGCAAATAAGCAACAAAAGTCAACAACAACCAAAATCAGCCAATAATAAAATCAAACAACATTAACAGTAGCAAGCAAACATAAGTAATAACAAACAATAGCAACCATCGATAAGCAATAATAAACAATCAACATACAATCAATTCACAAACAACTAATCAATAGTAAAAAGCAAGTATATAAAACAATGAATCATTCATAAAGGGTCTATACTGACACACACGGTAGCCAATCAACACTGATACACATATGTCAAACCATAAACTCCAATGAGTCTATTTGACAT
This sequence comes from Allium fistulosum, assembly GCA_030737815.1. Classification (NCBI taxonomy): domain Eukaryota; kingdom Viridiplantae; phylum Streptophyta; class Magnoliopsida; order Asparagales; family Amaryllidaceae; genus Allium; species Allium fistulosum. The sequence goes on along the minus strand of CM060904.1, from coordinate 710,880,087 downwards.
TCAAGATGAACAAAACACTTAAGTAGTGTAACCCCTTTCATGAATATAATACACGAAAGACTGTTACACCTCCTGCTACTAAAAGTAAGACTTACATGATATGCTGGATCATCGAGTCTCAAAACTATCGAACAAATCTAGCAATATAATCCTCAGCTTTCCTTTTCTTTCGAACAGAACTCATTCTCCAAAGGAGAAAACTCTACTATTTAAATCATCAATAAATGATGATCTACCAATGCTTGAGTTTGCTTAGGTTCAAACTCACGTCAACCACACAATGTCAATAAGGATAATATACTAAGTGCACTATAATGCTCGCCTAGGCAAGTATCATCCATTCACTTAGAATATTATCTAAATCATCACAAAACCAATCGAGAAACCCTTCCCTGAACTATCCTAAGCAACCTCAACTATATTATACTATACTTAGAATTTATAATGATTAAAGATCACCCAAAACAACATGACGCCCATTCCAACCATTCATTTTCTCGCAAGGTTTCTTTAGTTAAATTAGGGTCAGCCAACTAACTCTTCTCATGTGAACTCCGATCTAGTTTCTTGATTCGACGACTAAAATCTCCTCATGGGACTAAGGTTGTACTTTAGAATTCTCTCAGTCTCCTCAAGAATATGACTCAAGTGCTCGCCTATAAGAATCAAGTGAAAAACCCTTTCCCAACTGGTGCAAATCAACTAGAAACTCTATGCAAACTAAGGATTAAAAACTGGTATATTGATGGATTGATCCTTAGAAAATACCTTTTAGCATATGTGATAACTCCCATCGCCTAAGGTTTACTAACACAATAACAAAATAATTCTAACAAGAATGACACCATGCAAGACACATATAAATCACTCGCAATCGTCTTTGCTCTTTATTGGGCCTCCATCGAATCCTACTTGAATGCAAATCCAAATCATACTTCATCGACCAACCCCAATTAATTTGAAAGCCCATGCATCAAGTTCGAATAGTAGTACTCTCGGTTGTTACACCTTAGCTTTGCATCAAGTTCGAATAGTAGTACTCTCAGTTTTTACACCTTAGCTTTGCAACTAAGGTTACTCGTAAAAGGTTGATTTTTACAAAAGAACTTACCTACTATGAAAGGTGTCGAGTTTATCCTATCTTCCAAGTAACTAGCAATAGATAAATATGCCACTCAAGTATCGGAAGGAACAGAAGTGAGTTCCCTAAAAATAAAGCATACCTCACCATATAAGTTCCTTCCTTTTTTCTTGAGCGGTAGGCTTGCTAGGATCCGATAATGATCGCAAGGCATAAGTCATTATCACTTGCCCACCCCTTAACAACATAGGACAATCCTTCCTCAAATGATCAGGCCAATCCTAATTGAATCACTTATACTTCACTTTAGCTAGATGATATCTTATAGCGAAATGCCCTCATATACCATGGAAGTGGCATACTAGGCCAGCTTTCTTCTTTGCATAAGCTCGATCATTCCTTGTAAATTGGTCTTTGCACTTCAATTGGAGCTTTGCTTTCCACTCTCTCTATCTATAACGGTACCTTGCTAGTGAGAAATATTCCAACAAGACTTTCAAAAGTGGCTTTTAGTAGGGATAAGGCTAAGCAATGAATCCCCAACTTATGCTTTGAGACCCCAGGCAACCCCTTCTCCCAAACCAGTGGAGTACCGACCGTGTCAATCCTTAAATCAAACCAAAACATTGAATTGGTCAATATACTCCATCATTAATAAGCTACCCTGCACAACCTAGATGAAATGCTTAAGTTGCATGCCTTTCTCGATCACGAAAAAGAACCGAGACCCAAACCGACATCTAAATTCACTCCAAGTCATGGGCCTGCTTATCAGCCTCCCAGACACTTTGTCCTACCTAGCCAAAGTCTCCCCTCTTCAGATGCCAAGCAAAAATCTTCCTTATAAGAACATTCTCTAGACCTATATGGATGAAAGTCCTCTCATGAACATGTCCAGATGCTTAAGGGGCAACGGTCGACCAATTAGGTGGTTTTAGCAATGAAATGTTGTTGCTTCGATGGCACGGATTTTTTTATTTTAAATTCGATTGCTCTTGTTCCTTTTTACCATTATAAATAGACCCCTAGACCCCCTAATTTGCTTATAAGATTCGATAGCAATGGCGAAGCTCTATCAAACTCTTTCCCCTTAGGGTTTCAAAAACAGTAAACTTCTAGTAAGTAATCCTAAATTATAGTCTCTGATTTAAATTAAATTCCCAATCGTCCTTCTCTCTACCTTTTGATTTCTGAAATCTAATCTATATATACAATCTATTTGTTATATATTCAAAATAGGGAGGATCGAGCAGAGATTTAGGAGTAGTATAAATTAGTTCCAATCTTAAATCAAGAAATCTTCTATGAGTGGAATTTCATTTTTTCCCATTTTTAATTTTGCATTTTATTTATTTGGATTTGAAATATGCCTTGTGAAATTCTATTACGCAAACCTTAAAAATAATAAAACCCCCAGAATTTCCTCTAAGTAAATATCAATCTTTGAATATTTTGAAATTGTAATTGTTTTTATATTAATATATTAGACTTGAATCAAATTGTTTGTAATTAGATAATCTATGGTCGATTCAACCTATTTTATTTTGTCTCTAATAGTGTTAAAGGGTTTTAAAAATAAACAAATTAGAAATGGTGTGCAACGTACGCATTTGATTGATTGTATTTTGCACGGTCTATTTCTACCACTTGAATAAATAAAGAATTAGTATCTCACTCTAAATTAATTTGTGTAAAGGTTGAATTGAAAATAAATGATCTAAGTAAAATGATTCTAGTATATTAATATGGGACAAATTGGGTGATATTCTATTGTGATGCAAGTCTACTTATGTTGGCTATAGGTAGTAGCTATTTTGGTTTGGAATCTCATATTTGTATGATATTGATATTTCAAACTATCTTGTAAGTGAATTATTATCGAATTATTGAAACGTTATGATTTGATCTTAATTTTTGCATGTATATACGTATAATATTAATTTATTGATTATTAAAATTAATAACGTATTGATTATAATGTATTGAGTGTAACAATTAGTATTATTAGAATAATTAGGTAACATTAATTGTAGGAAAGTAGTTAATGTAAATTAGGGAATTAATCCTTAATTAAATGTGTAATAAGGGGTTACCTTATATGGCCTCAAATATTAATTATGCAGGATGGTATATGTATACAAAGGTTATACATATGAAGTATGACTAAGTTATAGGAATGCGAGGTCAGTCCAAAGTTACGTTAAATCTGGTTACTTTCTAGCATTGTGGCTTTGCGGCTTGATGTGGAACATCGCCTATAATTAATAACTCTAGTGGATGCAAGCTTAGTCCCAATTCTATGGGATAAATCTTCCCAGCTAATCTGGCTACCAGTACCTATAAATAGTTGGATTAATCTGAGAAGTCGCAGTTAGGTTATGGGTCATAAGTTACACTATTGATACGATAGGTGAAATTTTTAGAAGGGGCCCGCTTTAGGTTAGAGGTATTAAGTGGTTATGGTGGGGTCTGCCTCTTTTCTTTAGGAGAAGTATTAAGTGACCTAATGGTATTTTTTACAATGTCAGCTAGTGAGAACCATGTAGGGACCCCCCTGGGTTAGGTCATAAATGATGGGGACATGCCTATTTAATAGGTCTTAAATGGTTAGAGTCTACGTAATTCCTATTTAAAACGGTACTAAGTGGTTCAGGTGCTTCCTCTTACATCGTAAACGCTGGTTTCATTAGAATTGGATAATTGGCCCGGAAGAGCCGTCGTGCTTATAGTTGAAGTTATACGTATGTTATTATTTTAATACGTAAGACATATTACTTTTCCGGATAATACTGCCCAAATTACTATTATGGTAAAAATTGAAATTTCTTTCACCAAACCTTGTTTTTCCGACTCCCTCCTCATTTCAACAAAACACAGTAGGAGAGACAGGGATTGTTGAAGAAGCGAAGGGGGTGTTGATTGTGACAGTTGTTTATCCGTTATCATTTTCTTATGTTATTTTTCATGTGCCCAGATTTCAAACAATGTTGTTGTTATTATCAGATTGAGACTTATGTATTGTGTTGGTTATGTTGGGATATTTTGAGACTTTGTGACAATGTTTCTTTATTCTAAAATGTCTTTTATTTATGGGTACCTGTTTTGTTATTATATTGTATCCATTCAGTTGTGAGATTATGATAGATAGCTCTGTGTATTATGTATTGTTTTAAATTCATCAACTTAACAGCTCGCGTTGAGATGGGCCTAAGGTTTGACAGGCTTTTATTGGGTCAAAATTAGGACTGTTTTGGGGTGGGTTGTTACACTTGGTATTAGAGCTTAGGTTACTCGATCAATGTGAGTAATATACATATGAGTGGCGTACTTGTTATTTTTTAAATTATCTTTCAAAAAACTACAATGTATATATATACACACACTTAATTTTAATTTACTCTATAAATTCCAACTATGGAAGTAGTTCCGACCATATTTCGAAAGGGTGGACAAGATGACTATGGATTGGAAAAATAAATAGAGTAAGGAATGTGTAACGAAGGCCATACCGTAAGGAATGTAGATGGGAAAGATTGTAACTCTAAAATTAAAAGGACAATAAATGTGAGATAAATAAGGAGTTACAATAATTTAATAAGGATATAAATGGACTAATTAAAAAGATTATTATGGTAACTATGGAAACTTAAGAGGTTTTAATAGGAAAAGTTGGATGAATAAATAAATGTCTTCAGGAATTGTCCATTTAGAATAATAATTATTTATTACAGACAACCGTATTTATAGAAATAGCGAATAAACATGTTAGATAGTAATTAAATATTATAAGCAGTATAGTTGTAAACATCTGGAAGCGAGGATGAAGGAGGAAGAAAATTCAATAGAAAGGACAATTAAAGTCAATTTCTAAAAATCCAACCCATGTGAAAGAATTTGATAACAATGGTTTTTGGAAACTTCCTTGAAATGTTTTGAATAAGTTTTTCAAAAGATTTAGTAAGAAGTTGTTGGATTGAAAAAGTAAATAAATTTGGAAAATCATAACCTAAAAAGAAGTTATGGAGTCAAAATTCCAATTAAAAGGTTTTTGGTAAAAAGGGGTTTTTCAATTTTCGAAACTCTTAATCTAAAAATTTGTTGGGTCAAAAAGTTTTTGGTTTAAAGATTTTCGATAAAGGGATTTATCTTTTTGAAACAAATGTGTGATAAAGCGTAAGTGGGACTTGATGATTTTTCTTATTTCATAAATTTGGAAGTTCTTTAAAAATTCTTTTTTAAATGGAAATGGAACTTGATTAAAATGATGTAGAAGCCATTCAAATAGGATAAATATAAACAAAAGTAGCATTAGGAACTTATAAAATAGGGTTAATAATCTAGTTAGAGATAATGTAGGAGAGAAGTGATGAAAATAGGATAGGAAAATAATAGGATGGAAATTATCTTTGTCCACTCCACTTTTCATAGTTTAAAGAAGATGTATTTGTATGTTTCAAATTAAAAGACCGACTATTAAAGGAAAAAATCTTTGATGTAGAAAGTTTTTGAAAGAAGGAAATTATTGTGCTCTTTTTTAGGATTAAGAAATCCTTTTTGAATTTTTGATGTTTTGATTTAACAATTGAATTTTTGAATGTTTGGGTAAAAGACCCTACTTTTAATGAAGTAAGTCTTTGAGGTAAAATTATTTGAGATGGAAAATTGTTTTACTATGAAATTTAAGAACCTGTGAAATTTAAGGTAAGAATAAGGCAGTAAATGTGTTGAAAATTAGGGTTCAAATATTTTTGGAAGGTTTTGTCCAAATGTTTAATAAAAATAGAATTGATATATGGAACAAAATAAAATATGATGTTTAGATGCTTTGGAATTTAATTCCCCAAACTGTTTTTACAAGTTGGAAATTCATTTGGAAAGTATGCTTAAAGGTTTTCTTTCGAGACGTGGAAATTCTTTTGCGAGTTTTAATTTCAAATGTCGCATACTAGCGTAATGTGGGTTTCTAAGTTTATATTTTATGGAGTAGATAAGGATCGCTATATATGCAAGAAAGCATTAAATTTTTATGATATGAATAAAATAGGAATGGTATGTACAATCTGATCTAGAAATTTGAAATTAGTTCAAAGCATTTATTTGTCAAATGTTGGGAAAGTGTAAAGATATTCCAGATCTATAATTGGGTTGTAAGATTAGGTTTCCCTTGGAATGTGAATTTCTAAATTTTTATTTATTGGGAGCAGGTTCCATGTAATTTTCGTGAATTGTCTAATTCTTTAAATGTATAAAAGTGTGGCGTTGAATAAACAAAGGGTATACCAAAAAGGGAAAGAGATATGTAAGATATAGGTATATTTTTCCGTAGTTTACATGCTCTATTTCAATTAAATAAAATAAAAGAAAAAAAGGGTAATCCCTTGTAATTTCAAACAAAGCAAAAAATCTCATTTGTAGTTAATTTACAGGAAATTATAACGGTAATTCTTTTTGGATGGATATGTATGATTAAATAAAATATGGAAAGGAATGTTATAGTTTAGAAATTAATAATTAGAAATAAGAAACATATAAATAACATAATTTACAACAGTATTCATGTTAATTATAAATAGCGTAGATAGGACTAGGATTTATCAATATTAATTACAGATTTAATGGGCAATAAATTCGTAATTAATAGAGAATAAAAAGGAAATAAATAGGGGATTGATTAACGAATCTAATATGATTTAAATGGAGGAATTGAATACTCATAATAAGTGAATTTTTAAACCGGTAATAGATTGAAAGAGACTAAATAAGGATTGGTTAGAGACTGTCAATTTTGACATTAATGACCAATTATTATGGGTAATGGATATTTACTAGGACTAAGAAGGACATTTAAGGAAGGTGGAATGACATTCTAGGAATGTACATCTTAAATTGGTACGGAGCATTAAGACCCCAACATAATTAACTCTAGTTGATAATTAAGGGTAGCTTCCAGCAACATTTTCTTTTATGGTTTTGGTTTATAATCACTAGTTGTATCCTTTAGGAATTGTGTTCGATATGGTATAAGACATGTCACCGTTTATCACTATGTTGATTTTATGGAGGGACATCGTAAATAGGGAAATTTCATAAGGTCACTTAACTAACGATATACCGAGGGTAAGAATGGAAGTTGGTAGGGAAATTAGGTTAGAATGCTTTAAACCCAAAGCTTGCAGAGTATCACCATTCACCCCAAATGAGTTGAGACGTATAGGGTTATGAACAGAAATTTCTAATTGGTCAAGGATGAAGAGGGAGTCACTGAATTTTTTCTAGATATTTGATGTGCCAAAGGATTAAGGGTAAGCAAGGCAAACCCAGAGGATTGTTATTACCATTGGAGGTTCCAACTTGGAAATATAATCATATATCGATGGAATTTATGAATGGATTACCTAGGAATGAAAAGGGCAATAATGTTATTTAGATTATAGTAGATTACCTCATTTTATTCCCATTAGAGGTAATAGGAGTGCAGCATCTCTAGCACTGGTGCATGTCAAGGAAGTGGTGCAACTACGTGGAATTCTAGTTAGCATTATTAGTGATAGATACCCTTTGTTCACTAAGGAATTTAGAAGAGTTTGCAATCTGGTTTGGGAACGACTTTGGATCAGAGCACCACTTACCATTGGCAGTTCGACGGTTAGGCAGAAAGGATGAATAAGAATTTTAGTAGATTCATTAAGAGCTTGTATCATGGATTTTGGAGAACCTTGGAGAAGGAAGAAGTGTTTAGGTGGCAAATAAAATCCTTACGAGACCTTTAGGAGTCTTATCTGATAGGCGAAGATAGGAATTGAAGTTTTTAGTTGGGGACATGGTATTCGTTAAGGTTTCCCATCTTATAAAGGTTTTGAGGTTTGGTATATCTGGGAAGCTAGCGTCTAGGTTTGTTAGGCCTTTCCTGATTTTAGAGAGGGTATGGAAACTTGCTTATTGGGTGGTGCTTCTGGACTAGTCAGCGAGAGTGCATTACGTCTTTCATGTTCCACACTTGAGGAAATGTTTGCGAGATAGTGTCTCTGTAGTAAAGCCTGATCTGTTAATTGATGATGAAATGGAGCACAACACCCCCCCATGCCACTGCATGCACTGTGGAGTATGGTGTTAAGAGGCTTCGTAACAGAGAAATTGGGTTGGTCCATATAGAATGGGGAGATAACCCAGTGTAAAGCACATGAAAAACCAAAGAAAAGATGAATGTTTCTCATCTCGAGCTTTTCTCTGGTAAAGTTTTCTCTCCAAAAATATAGGTACTTGATTGCATCATGATTACTAAATTGGATGGTAGGAGTTGGTTGCCATACCTTTTCCTATTATTTTTGCACTCATATAGAATTTCATGTATATTTAGGGTGCAATCTTGCATTCACGCTAGAATTGAGCTCACCAGTAGTATGTTGCACATAATCACTTTGCATTTTTGGTTCAATAGATAGTTGTGTAAATTATTATAAATAACTTGGTTTGCATAACATGGTTGTTGAGTGAGCATTACATTATTTTCCCTCAGGGATTTCGGGGCAAAATCCATTTTAAAGGGTGGAGAATAAAACACCTGGTAAATTTAATAAGAAATTAAATAATAAAAATAAGGCCAAAAATGGAGTTTCTGTAAATGCCAGAATTTGGATATGGCAATTGCATTATTGCTTCCATGGTAATTTTTTGATAAATTTTCATATATAGTATGTTGAAAACGGAGTTCAAACAAAGAAGTTATGGACATTTGAAGTTTTTGAGCTTAAAATATTTTAAAACGAATTTAAAATATAAAATTTAAATTTGAGAGAAATTCAAAAGTTTGAAATTTGAATTTAAGCAATGCCTTGGGCTGGACATAACGTTAAGTGTAACTTTAACATTAATAGTGATTTGATTAGAAATATTTAGGGTAATAAATCAAAATAAACGAATGAAAATAAATCGATTGAGAATAGACGGGTCGGTCGATCGCCTTTCATGGGTCGGTCGACTGCTAGCGGTTGACCACCCTAAGGGGTAGCAATCGGTTGGTTGGGTGTTTATAGCAATAACAAATCATGGTCTAGATGGCTCCGATTTGTTTATTTTAAATTTGATGGTTCTCGTTTCTTTCTACCTCTATAAATAGACCCCTAGACCCCCCATGTTTCCATATCAAATTTGGTAGCAATGACGAAGCTTTATCAAACTCTTTTCCCTTAGGATTTTCAAAAATAGTAAACTTCTAGTAAGTAACTCTAATTTATAATCTCTAATTTAAATTAAATTCCCAATCCTCCTTCTCTCTACCTTCTGATTTCTGAAATCTAATCTATATATACAATCTATTTGTTGTATGTTAAAAAAGAGAAGATCTAGCATAGATTTTGGAGCAGTATAAATCAGATCCAATCTTAAATCAAGAAATCTTCTATGAGTGGAATTTCAATTTTTCCTATTCTAGTTTCTATGCTGTATTTATTTGGATTTGATATATGTCTTGGGAATTCTATAAACGGAAACCCTAAAAACAATAAAACCCCAGAATTTCCGCCAAGTAAATATCAATGTTTGAATATGTTGGAATTGTAATTGTTTTTATATTAATATATTAGAATTTAATCAAATTATTTGTAATTAGATAATCTATGGTTGATTCAACCTATTTCTATTGTCTCCAATTTTAGTGTTAAAGGATTCTAAAAGTAAACAAATTAGAAATGGTGTGTAAAGTACGCATTTGATTGATTGTAGTTTGCACCGCCTATTTCTACCACTTAAATAAATGATGAATTCCTTTCTTACTCCAAATTAATATGTGTAAAGGATGAATTGAATGTAAATTTTTAATTTGTGAGATCTGTTTCTCTAAAATAGAAAAGTGATTCTAGTATATTAATATGGGACTAATTAGGTAATATTCCATTGTAATACAAGTCTATTTATGTTGGTTACGAGTATTTGCTGTTTTGGTTTGGAATCTCAGATTTGTATGAGATTGATATTTCAAATTATCTTGTAAGCGAATTACAATCGAATTATTGAAATGTAATGATTAAATCTTAATTTTCGCACGTATATACGTGTAATATTAATCTATTGATTATTAAAATTAATAACGTATTGCTTATAATGTATTAAGTGTAACGATTAGTATTATTAGAATAATTAGGTAACATTAATTTGTAGGAAAGTAGTTGATGTAAATTGGGGAATTAATTCTTAATTAGAGGCGTAATAAGGGTTTACCTTATATTGCCTCAACTATTAATTATGTAGGATGGTAAATGTATACAAAGGTTGTACATATGAAGTATGACTAAGTTATAGGGATACGAGGTCAGTCCAAAGTTACATAGAAGTCTGGCCAATTAAATTTGGCTACCGGCGTTATCACTTATGGAGTGATGTGGGACATCGCCGATAATAAATAACCCTAGTGGGTGCGAGGTTAGTCCCAATTCTATAGGATAAATCTACCTAGCTCATTTGGCTACCATTACCTACAATCTGTCGGATTAATCTAAGGTGTCCCAATTGAATTATAGGTCATAAGTTACGTTATTGATACGATGTATGAAGTCTTTTGAAGGGATCTGCTTCGGGTTAGAGGTATTAAATAGTTATGGTAGGGTGCGACTCTTTCCTTTAGGAGAAGTATTTAGTGACCTAATGGGATTTCTTACGATGTCAGCTAGTGAGAACCACATAGGGACCCTCTTTGGGTTAGGTCGTAAATGATGGGGACATGCCTATTTTGTAGGTCTTAAATGGTCAGAGTTTGCCTAATTCCCATTTAAAAAAGTATTAAGTGGTTCGGGTGCTTCCTCTTGCATTGTAAATGAAAGGGACGCGGAAGATGATCTTAAGGCTATTTAACACTAGAGGGGGGGTGAATAGTGTTTTAAGAATTTCTTTAAAACTTCTTTGATTTAAATTGATTTAACTATCTTAATGCAAATACACAATCACAGATCAAATCACAGAATCACAAACAGATGCAAATATAAATAAAAAGCAAGTAAAGGAAAGAACACACCAGGAGTTTTATACTAGTTCGGTGTTACCCTACATCCAGTCCCGCACAACTCGTACGGCTTTCTATTCAATAATAATCTAGATTACAATCCCTCGATTCCAAGGCGACGAGGTACACCCTCCAGATTCTCAGGTCTCTGGGTAGAACCACTTGATTCACAGGACACAAGTTCACCCGATCGATTTCCAAGGACACGATCACACCTTTATAACCCTAAACAAGTTTCTTTGAGTACAAATGTATCTATAACTCTGATAAGCACTGAGATTCTTTGAAGAGAGTGGCAGAGAATCAAACTAGAGATATTCTGGTTTGATTCACTTAAGATTTCGGCAGAATATGGATAGGATGATTAGAAAATAAGATAAGAGAGTAAAGAGGAGAGAAAATAAAGAATGTAGTTACTGGAAAACGTCCATAACAGTCTCTATTTATAGAGAATGAATGGATGTGTCCATTCAAAGAGATTTAAACGAATAGACACTTCTTTTGAAAACAACCTTTGCTATAACGGGAAGCATGTCGACATGACGAGTAACTATGATGTCGACATGGTCTAGTAAAAATGATGATTTGCTTTTCTTTGAAAATGATGATTTAAAACATATGCAACTTTATTCAAATGGACTCTATGTATTTGTATAAGGTATTTAGAAGTAGAAATACTTATGAATATATATATATGTATATATACTAAAATATATTTAAAATCAAGGTAAATAAACTAAAGTAAATATAATATTAAAATAGATTTTGAGGCTAAAATATCAAGGACAATTTTGAAATCAAAATATAACAAAATGATAAATATGATTTTGAGGCTAAAACAATTTTGGAAATACGAACGAAGGTTTTTCTTTTGAAAAGGAATATTTGAAAATCATTTTATGAAACAAGAGATAATTTTGAAAAATCATTTTGAATCAAAATTAGTGGATAACAAAATAGGGCTACTATCCGTTCCACTAGATATTTCGTGAGTTCCATCTCACTAGGGTTCCATCCCTTTAACAAGAACGAAGTGGATTCCATTCCACGAGTAAATTGGATAAAAAAGAATGATAGTGCTTTCAAGGAGTTTTAACAAATATCTAACCTAACTATATTATTTGTCTTGAACTCTTGAATATCTTGAATCTCATGAGTCTTCAATCTTGAACTCTTGATCTTTGTCTTCTTTACTGTACAGTCTTCTTTTGTTGATACCTGCATATAGATTTCCTGCACATATATATTTTATAACACTTCTATAGTTGTTGTCATCAAAACCACCATCCTATGGACTAACATTCTCCCCCTTTTTGATGATGACAACCTTTGTTTATAAAATATTTATATTCTCCTTATAACTCCCCCTAAATCTAATAACTCCCCCTTAATCTATGCCTAACTAACCTATTTTATACTTCTCCCCCTTTGTCATCAACAAAAAAAATGACACTAACTCCATAATTATAATACTATAAAATTCTATATAACTCCCCCTAAAACTAAGAACTCCCCCTAAAACTAATACTATATAACATGTGATTATAATGATAGTGTTATCATAAATAATCAACACTTAACTCTAAAAACTAGAACTTAATCCTAAATTACTATCTATCCTAACTAAGAATCTATGATAATGCTTATAATAGTTAGAAATCAAATATAAGAACATAAATTATTTATTAAGTATATTTCAACACACTCATCAAAACCGATCATGTCAGACAAGTCAAACAAATCAATCAAGTCAAACAAGTCAATCAAGTCAATCAAAACATCAAAAACTAATAATCCTATATTATAAGACAATACTACAAACTCCTCCTAAATAAAATACACTCGTTATGTATACATGTATGCAATATGTAGTTTGTAATGCAGTATGAAATGTATGACATATGCAATGTAGCATGAGATGATATGCAGAATGAAGTGTAACTTGTGATGCAAATGATTATGATATTTCATGCATTGTAATTTATGATGTAATATGCAATGAAATGTGATATGAAATAGGATGCATAATGATATGTAATATGAAAAAAAATGATAATGAAGAAAAAAATAATAATAATATGTAGAATGATATGATGATATATATACTACGGTAAGTGACATTCAGATTATAAGATAAACATGAGTGATAAGTAATATCTAATTGACAAGCATATATATATATATATATATATGTGTGTGTGTGTGTGTGTGTGTGTGTGTGTTTGTGTGTATGTCTATGTATGTATACATATATCAACCTATTTATTATAAAATACTTCAACCAAACAAAGGTAAAAAACACCAATTACTAAACCTAAGTTAAGGAAACTAATGAATGTGACTGAAATAGTTGTAAAGACAATAGTTTAAAGGTAATAAATGGTATTAAAACTGTAACATAATCGTGAAAGGTAGTAACCAAACTTAATATCAAAATTAAATGCTAAGGAATAAGGACTTATACTATATATGATCAAATATGGTTTTTATAACGATTAATAGCCTACTTATTTAATTATAATTATTTTAATTACTATAATCCAAACTTCCATGTTCTTAACTTACTAATTAAAACCTTTATATTAAATTTCTATTGACTAAAATATTTAGAAACATGTTTAAACATTTTTTTTTAAATATCCTAATGAAATATTAAAAATAACAAAGATTAAAAAACTAAAATAAACATGTGTTATATTAAGGCCTCTTTCATTTAAATTATAATTAATTACTAAAGAATATCTAAACATTAATTTTAAATATTCTAATATAAGTTAGAAAATAACTCTAAAAAGAATAGAGAAAAATACTTAGTTTAAATATCGTTATTTTATAATTTAAAGTTTTAAGTAGAAAAGACAGCATTTACAGAATGCTATAAAAAGTTTTTGCATTAAAATATATATACAAAGCATTATAAAACAGAAACTGCGGTATTTTCCAAATGCTGTGAAAAGTTTCAGAAACACTACAGCGTTTCAAAGCATAGAAATGCTATAAAAACGTATTTGCAGCGTAACAAAAGCAAAGACAGCATTTCAGAAATGCTATCTAAAGTTCTGGGCAAAAATGGTGATTTTTGACCCAATTTTTATAGTAGTTAATATAGTTAAAGTACAAAAAAATTGAATAAAAAAAATAATGAGAATGCATGTATGTGTAAAGATACTTGGCATTATGCATGTAAAAATGCTTTTATTAAAATGTATGTCACTATCTACTTATATGATAAGTATCATGTGATGTGATGCAATCTTATTAATTGAAGAAATCTATAAGTAAAGCCTTATTCTAACAATCTAAAATTCCTTTTACTAATTTCTTAAAAATATAGAATTAGTATCTTAAAAGAAATATAGTACGAGAAATAAAAACAACATTAGATAAGTTAAAACTACGAATGAAGGTATGTTTTCTTTCTTAATATAGTTGTAATAAATTAGTTGTAAGATTTTATTCGAAAGAAAACACATTTTAAAAGACTTTTAAAACATTAGACTTGTATATTGATATTTATACTATGGTGTGTCAATATATGGACCAAAATATCAAAACTTATAAAAGTGATAAATTTCTATACCTAACTAAATGCATAGATATATATATTCTTAAATGCAACAATAAAGATGAAATAATAGTAAAGCATACCAATTTTTGCATTCCATCTTTCTAACTTTTTCGTTCCTCCATTGTTGTGATCCACACATTTATATCTTTTCGAATTTGACAATGAAATCTGTTCTATTGCGACGGGCTCGTTTTTCTGATCAGCGTAGTATATTCATTTGCTGAATTTGAAGACCATATGAGAAAGATACAGATGATTTAGTAGATCGACTAACTTGGCGCCAAAACTTTGAATTCGAATTTTGAATGAATGGACACTTCAACCACTATAAATAAGCCCAACGGTCACCACTTTTCATAAGAATTCCTTCTCTTCATCTTCTTCTCGTTTTTCTATATACTATCAAACTTCTAGAGGGCATATCTCCTTCGTTTCTTGACGGAATTGGATGAAACCAGCGGCAAATCGAAGAGGAAGGCAAGGGCTACGATCTAGTAATAGTTTGGTGTCGAATTTGGATGGTATTGTGATGCAACAGACCGAGCAGTAGAAGAAATGTAGAAGATCCCGTACACAGTTTTTCAGTTTTGAATAGCCAACTTCAAACTATCATATCTCACTCAGTTTTGATCGGAATTTGATGATCCACCCATCAAAACGACCGCGAGAACAAGAACTACAATCTAAAAAGGAGTGGGAACAAAATACTCAAATCTCTGGATGAATTTTGAAGAATACCTTTGACGGTTTTGCCTTCTTTTTCTCTTTGTTCACCAAAACTTCATTTGACCATAACTTGGTCATTTCTTGACGGATTCTCCCGAAACCAGTGACATTGCGAAGCAGATAGAGAGAAGTACAATATCAAATCAAGTTGTAGATGAGAACCCAAAGTTTTGAATTGATCTGGTACCCATTTCTTTGTTGATTTCCATTATATATCCATTTGTTCTTCTTGATCGATGAATGATTATCTGGTATCTTTTAACCAACAATCATTAGACATAATTCTTCTCCTTCAAAACAAGATAACAATTTTTAAAGAATCAAGTGACTTTTCAAAATAACTAAATATAATTTTAAACAACAATATCATGATGATTCTGTGACATATTCAAATGAAAACAGTGTTAATAATTTTATAAAAAATTGCCATTTTAAAAATTTTCAAAATTCAGATTATGAAACTTTTGAAAACCTTGCTCTGATACCAAATGAAAGGGACGCGGAAGATGATCTTAAGGCTATTTAACACTAGAGGGGGGGTGAATAGTGTTTTAAGAATTTCTTTAAAACTTTTTTGATTTAAATTGATTTAACTATCTTAATGCAAATACACAATCACAGATCAAATCACAGAATCACAAACAGATGCAAATATAAATAAAAAGCAAGTAAAGGAAAGAATACACCAGGAGTTTTATACTGGTTCGGTGTTACCCTACATCCAGTCCCGCACAACTCGTACGGCTTTCTATTCAATAATAATCTAGATTACAATCCCTCGATTCCAAGGCGACGAGGTACACCCTCCAGATTCTCAGGTCTCTGGGTAGAACCACTTGATTCACAGGACACAAGTTCACCCGATCGATTTCCACGGACACGATCACACCTTTATAACCCTAAACAAGTTTCTTTGAGTACAAATGTATCTATAACTCTGATAAACACTGAGATTCTTTGAAGAGAGTGGCAGAGAATCAAACTAGAGATATTCTGGTTTGATTCACTTAAGATTTCGGCAGAATATGGATAGGATGATTAGAAAATAAGATAAGAGAGTAAAGAGGAGAGAAAATAAAGAATGTAGTTACTGGAAAACGTCCATAACAGTCTCTATTTATAGAGAATGAATGGATGTGTCCATTCAAAGAGATTTAAACGAATAGACACTTCTTTTGAAAACAACCTTTGCTATAACGGGAAGCATGTCGACATGACGAGTAACTATGATGTCGACATGGTCTAGTAAAAATGATGATTTGCTTTTCTTTGAAAATGATGATTTAAAACATATGCAACTTTATTCAAATGGACTCTATGTATTTGTATAAGGTATTTAGAAGTAGAAATACTTATGAATATATATATGTATATATACTAAAATATATTTAAAATCAAGGTAAATAAACTAAAGTAAATATAATATTAAAATAGATTTTGAGGCTAAAATATCAAGGACAATTTTGAAATCAAAATATAACAAAATGATAAATATGATTTTGAGGCTAAAACATTTTTGGAAATACGAACGAAGGTTTTTCTTTTGAAAAGGAATATTTGAAAATCATTTTATGAAACAAGAGATAATTTTGAAAAATCATTTTGAATCAAAATTAGTGGATAACAAAATAGGGCTACTATCCGTTCCACTAGATATTTCGTGAGTTCCATCTCACTAGGGTTCCATCCCTTTAACAAGAACGAAGTGGATTCCATTCCACGAGTAAATTGGATAAAAAAGAATGATAGTGCTTTCAAGGAGTTTTAACAAATATCTAACCTAACTATATTATTTGTCTTGAACTCTTGAATATCTTGAATCTCATGAGTCTTCAATCTTGAACTCTTGATCTTTGTCTTCTTTACTGTACAGTCTTCTTTTGTTGATACCTGCATATAGATTTCCTGCACATATATATTTTATAACACTTCTATAGTTGTTGTCATCAAAACCACCATCCTATGGACTAACAGTAAACACTAGTTGCATTAGAGTTAGATAGTTGGACTGGAAGAGCCTTTGGGCTTACAGTTGAAGGTATATGTTTGTTATGATTTTAATATGTAAGACATATTACTTTGCCAGGTAATACTTTCTAGATTACTAGTATGGTAAAACTTGAAATTTCTTTCACCAAACTTAGTTTTCCTAACTCCCCTCTCATTTCAAACAAACAGGTTAGGGGAGATAGAGACTGCTGAAGAAGCGAAGGTGAGGATGCTGATTATGGCAGTTATTTATCCGTTATAATTTTCTTATGTTATTTTTCATGTACCATATTTCAAATGATATTGTTGTTATTGTCAGTTTGAGACTTATATACCGTGTTGATTATGTTGGGATATTTTAAGACTTTGTGATAATATTTCTGTGATCTGAATAGACTTTTATTTACGGGTACATGTTTTATTATTATATTTTATCCATTCTGCTGTGAGATTCTGAAAGTTAGATAGACAGATCTATATATTTTGTATTGTTTTAAATTTATCAACTTAAAAGCTCGCCTTGAGATGGGCCTAAGGTTCGATCGGATTTTATTGGGTCGAAATTAGTTCCCTTATGAGGCGGGTTGTTACAAACACTGTAACAACGTGTATCTCAATGAGCCCGATTTCAACAAAATCGAAACCCAAATCCATTAGAGTACAGATTGTTGGTTTTGATAACCTGTAATAAACATAAATATACCAGAGATCGATCAATCTAAACTCACGGCAGAATGAAAAATATAATAAAACATAAATATTGACTGAGCTACTACCTCGGAACCAACAGTATTCCTTGGACATCCAATCGCTTTGTCAGTAACGAGCATGAATAAGAAGACTTCGCCATCAACCGTTCTCATCTTGCTTCAATGACCTATCCCACTAAATCTACCCTATGGATTTTTGACAAGGAGAGGGCTCAAAACAACGTTCTGGTGACTGGAAAATTAGATATTTCATCTGTAACATAAATTTATACCGATTGTTTTCCATTTAAATGTTATGTCTATTATTTACGGCTAATCCATTTAATTTTATATGCACGTACGATATATCTATCCTAACCTTCTCAAAGGTATACTATACGTATATATGCTTATGTACATATATACATTCTAACATTTCACTGCCAAAAACTCCAACCACTTAATACTTCTTAAATATGAAGCGGGCCCTTTGCATCGTCAACCCTAGTCTACCGGTTCTAACTACAAAGACTGATTACTCCTATGTACGAATTTATAATATAATATAATATAATTTTCATATTACTACCACAACTCAAAGACTCATCCAAGAGTTAACTAGCCCACTCCACTAAACTAATTTTTCACCTAACCATCTACCTTAGGTCCATGCGTCACCCATATGCATTCTACACTAGTATGAAGCGAAATCCATTAGAGCATCACCCAAGTCTTTGATATCGCTCGCTTGGGATTATTGGACATTAAAGGCTATATGCTTGACCTACTACAAAATACCGATACAAACAACTGATATAGCCCACCGACCCTTAACAGTTGACATCCCATTTAGAATAACCTAAGGAAGTCAATGAAAATGCCTCTTTCAGTTTATTACCTCTTATTTGATATGAAGCAGACCCCATTTCCCAAATGGTACCGGGTCATTTAATACTTCAAATCTGAGACGAACCCTCGGTATATTTTTCCTTACTGATCCGCAACATATATCCCTTTCCCATGGGTCTTATGGTTGGATATATGGTAACACCTCATAAATTTATGATAATTAATTTAAAGAAATTAATTAATAAATGATAATGCCAAAAAATAGAATTTTTACAAACATCGGAATTTGGCTATGAAACTTACATCGTTGGGTTCATGACGACTTTTTGATTAATTTTCATATATAAAGTTTTCTGATCGGAGTTTAAATGAAAATTTTATTAACGTTTGAAGTTTTTGAATTAGACATGATTATATATGTAGTAATGGTAATAAAAATAAATTAAACGATTAATTGATAACGTTAATGGAAGCTTACACGTTAGCAATGTTAATATTAAATGAAATCCAGGAAAAATAAATGTTAAGGGAAACAAATTATCACGGTTAGTCAAGGAATAAATGTAAAGAAATCAAGCAGTGTAATTAACAAATCATGCATGCTAATTAATCACCATAAAAAAAATGCCACGGTTGACCCAAGACCCACCCAGGTCGACTGGTAGTGGTTGACCTACGGTTACGAATGGTCGATCGTTGGAGTGTAAAAATTTGTGAACGGGTATGCAATCGAATGGCGTTGATTGATCCAATTATTTTCTTTCATACAAAGTTACTGTTATAGATTCAAAATTGATCTGAAGATTCCCTAGACTAAATCTAACACTCCAACTTAATTCCTAACACCTATAAATTAACAGCTAACCCAACCCTAATTTATTTATAAAACTTTTTGCATACTGAAACTCTGCACTTTCTCTTCTCCTCCACGTTCTAAAATTCTAAAACTAGTAAAACCATTATATATATATATATATAAGTAAAGAAAAGTGGAGAATAAGAGAAGAGAAGAATGGGATCGATTCAGAACACATAAATAAAGTAAAAGGGAGCAAAATAAAAAGGGAATGGATATAGATCTGGAGAATTGGATCTAAAACGAGGTGAGTGGGAAATTACATATTTTGTAATAATATTTGATTTATATCGTTGTAGATTTATTTCATTTACGCATAGATATAAATCACGATTTGGATATTTAATTATATACGTGTAATGATTATGGAAAATATGTCTATATATATATATATATATTGTTGAACATAAATATGAATTAGTTATTAATTAAATTAGGATTAGACAATATTTTAATAAATCGGAACAAATTGTGTAACAATGTGAAATCCTATAAAGTGTGCAAAAATACAAATAAAAGTGTATTGTTTGAAATAACAAGGAACGTGAACAAAAAGGAAGAGATGTATAAAATAAGGAAATCACCGTAGTTTATACTATCTATTCCAATAGATAAATAAAAGATAATTCCTTGTTGTTTCACACATAACACAAGTCATCTTTTATGAAATTTATAGAGAATTATAGTGTTGACAATATCCTTTCAGGAAAGAAGTAATTCCAATGTATTACGGTATAAAAATCCTTAAGTATAACTATGGGAATGTAAGCAGGAATAAAAACAACAATTTAAAAATGAAATCTAAAGTTTATAATTTAAGACGGTATAGAAAACAAATTGTTTGAACCGAAAATGGCACAAACACTCAAAATATTAAGTAGAGAATAAAAAGTGAAGAAATTTGAATGAAAATGAGTTGAAAAGAACACAAAGCAATTTATAATGGTTTGGCTAATCTTGACCAATGTCCACTTATGATTTTATTAATCATCTTACTGATTACAAGCAAGAGTTCTTACGGATCGGTATAAATCCGACAGTGATTACAAGAAATTAGAGTTAGGGAAAGCCATAGCCAAAAGATCCTTAGAAATAAGCCACGCCCCTCTATTTATAGACGTATGAAGCCTAAAATCTCGCCCACATGATTTCTACATCATTTTTCATGCCGTAGATCAATTCTCCAAGAAATAGATGGACAGGTCATCGACAATCATGGACTAGTACCGATCCAACTTCTTGGATCGGTACTGATCTGTAACTTCTTCCAATGGATGGTGTTGGTCTTGTTGTCTTGACTCGATTCGTTGTTAGCTTTGTGACTCCACACTTATTTGCACTAATATTTACTTGTTTCTAAGTTCAAATAATGGATCTGTAGAAGATCAAAGTTGCTGATTTCTAGTGCCTGAGATGTTCAATAGCAAATGATAGGCGATCAACCTATGGAGCTTGGGATAGGCTTCCAGCATCAAGTAGAGTAGGTAGGCAAAAGTTAGGAAAATTTGGAGGAGAAAAGTTGGATCGGTACCGATCTAGGGGTTTGGATCGGTATCGATCCACCACTTCGGTGGATCCTACTCTTTTTTGTCTTGAGTTGGTTTAGTATTTGTCACGTGTGTTCTGTTTGTGCTTGGGTCCTGGATTCTTGGGCTATCTCTTTGGGCTTCCTACCTTGATAACTCCAAGTTCGATCGTTCATTTTGTCTGAATATTGTCTAGTCAAAAGGCTGGGTAACACTTGCCCCCCAAAGTACATCTCGTTTCAAACGTGATGTACTTTAAATTGAGACAAGTCAGGATTGTTTTGAAGGACTCCACTCTATGGTTTGAATGGTCGTTATCCTTCCTTCGGATCGATTTTGTGAAAAGTTACGTCCATAGTCATTCGTTGTGATGCTTTAACCGCATCTAGTATTATAAATCCAGAGTATGTTCTCATGATTTGTCGTTCCAAGCTTAATAGCTTTGAACTAGTTCCTTTCATGGATTTTCTAGATTAGAATCTAGTTGCCTATGTGTAACACCCCTAATTTTACTTAACATTATTCAGAAGATTTAATTAGATAAATTAAATAGGATAATGTAATGTGTAGTGAGATAAGGGAATTTAGATTTGATAAACATAAAGGTCGGACCTTAACTAAATATATTGATTAGATTGTTTTACAACTTAAAATATAAGAGAATATGTAAAGGGGTAATTTTGGAAATAGATCGATCCTTTTCTCTTAAACCTTCTCACTTTCATGTTATTCTCACTTTCCATAAAATAAAAACAATAAAAAAGAAGAAGAGGAAGGTCGGCCATAACATAGATTTGACAAAATCAAGTGATTTAAGGAACAAGGGAAAGCTAAGGAAACCAAATCAACATTCAAATCTCAACTCCATTATCAAATCAAGGTGAATAATGATAAACCATCTCATTTTTATACTTATTTGTTGACATGATATATCATGTTGATTTTATCATTGTTTGGGTAAAATAATGGTTTATGAAAATTGTATGAAATTATTTAAAAGGGTTTTAATGGTAAAATCTAAAGCTTTTGTCTCCAAACAATTTGATTTTTGGATATGTTAAGTAAAACATTATTTTGGAGATGGGTTTTAAAATTCATTATTTTTCAAATTATAGAGAATATTTCATGAATTTATAACAGAGGAAACCTTATTATTTCATGTTTTAATTATTTAAAATAAATATGGATTTTGGCCTTGAAATTTTTATATGATAAAGAATATCATATTTCTTAATTTCTGTCAATTTTTTGGATTTTTCCCAAACAATTTCGAATTATGGTGGATTTATTATGCTAGATAAACATTTTAAAGGTTAATTAATTATAGACATTAATTAATGATTTTGAAGTCTGTTTGGGAACTTGAGAATGTTGTGCGGTATTAATTTTTGAAAAGTATTTGTAAAAGATTGTTTTTATCCAATAGAAATTGGACAAGAAAGGAGATTGAGTGAAAAGTTTTTAATTAAGTAGTAATAAATCATTTTTTATTATAATTACGATAAGGTCATAACACACTATCATCTTCGAGCCTAAGACCAGGCCGCATTCCTCGAGTGTCAATGTTGTTTGAAGGGAAGCATAAGATAGTTACTTTGGTAACTATGTAATGGTTCCAAGTAGGCCGAAGTCGACCTCGTCTACAATATAGCATTGGTGGCAATGGTTTCTTCAGGATTCATCTAAATGTTTTAAAAGTTTAATTTTGACGTCGGTGACGTCACTTGTCTTCACCGCAGTTTTAAATAATGTCGCACTTAATCACTTCGCTTGTTTTGAAAACAAAGGCATTGATGTCGCTTTTAAGAACTTCGATCATATATGACTTTGACTCTGTATAAAAGCGACATAATAGCTGAAGTGGTTTAAGTAAAGAATTTTTATAGCATCGTCAAAGGTCTTGGGTGTCGATGCACATCAAGGTCGAAGACCTTATGTCCTAGTGTCGATGTCGCTTGGCCACGATGTCGCACTTCGTCTCTTTAATGCTGAAGAGGCTTGTTTTCGAAGCTAAGTGAAACTGTTTTTAAAGAGGCGACAAGGCCTACATTTTGAAGGGTCGACGACCCTAGATCTCTTCGGTAATAATCATAAAACATAAAAAGGTTTTAAGTTTTTACTTCGACCCAAATGAGAGTCGACGTTATTTAATGCCAAGTTTAAAAGATTTTATTTTATTAAAGGTGGAGAGCCTTGGGTTATTATGTCGATGTCATTAATGACGATGACGGTGATCTATTTTGAACCATTTAAAGGGCTAAGTGTTTCCTTGTTTTAAATATGATTTAAGGGGATTAATCATATATCCCGATGAAAGTGCTTTCAAGGATTTAGTTATATAATAACCCAAGTTTTGAGTTAAAACTTTATAATGAGAATGCTACTTAAGATTAAGTAATTTAAACTTATTGACTAATGAATGTTATAGTATCTTGTGTATTTGATCATCATAATGCATAATTTTGTATTGTCATACTCATATAATTTATGACCTATAACTGCATTTTGGGGTATTAAGGGCAAAATAACCAGTTAGGTTGTCCCATCGATGAGTATAGTCAGACTAACTTCTAAGTGAGTAGAATGGAATCAAGGAGATCAGGGAGATCAACATTTTATTAGGATGCCTTGGGCTGATCAAAAGAAATTGTAAAACTAGATAATAAGCAGAATGTGGGACTGGTGTAAGGTCGCGCCCTATACTTCAACCGTTAGTCCCCGATTGGTAAAGGTCCGCGATTCCAATACGTAAGGCTTAGTGAGATGAAAGGATGGTTACGCACAGAAGGGAACTCATAACATATATGTTTACATATGATAAAGGAAAAATCCTAACCGTTTTTGGAGATCCTTAATGATGGAAGCCTTCTAACCATATTGGAGCATACTTATAGACTCCTAAGTGTATCTGAAGTGCTAAAAGTTTCTCCTAACCGAATCTGGAGATAATTAAGAATGGGTATTCTTCTAATCATATATGGAGACTTTTGTATATTTGGTTGAATTATTGTAGGACAGACCATCCCGATACCTCCTAATCATATTTGGAGATAGATTATTAGTCGGCTGGTAAAAACTATTAGGTTTATAGTAACCCAGGGAAAACTATGAATTATGACCCTAGGTCCGGGAAAGGGATTGGGTAAACCTTAGGAATAAGTTACCCTAGATTGACAGAATAGTCAGAATTTCCCATATCATACTTGTACATTTGTTTATGTCATATCATTATTATGTTTTAACTATTGTGAATGCAGGAGCACAGTATATGGTATTGTGTTTGATTAAGATACTAGTGAGGGGAAATCCATTCCGCTCAGCGGTGTGATCTCACTAGATATATATTGGTTCGAGATGGTAGGTTATTATCCACGCTAGACTTTTTGTCCAACCCAAAGTTTTTGTTTTCCCCTTAAACTTTAGAGTGCTCAAAATTAATGAGTTTTTCAGGTTTCCACTAGGCGAATAAGCTTTCAGGGATTGGCATGAGGCCTTCTATCTAATTAGGAGTTATATTCTAGTTGTGTTTTTAAAGTTTGTCCGTATGGACGTAATGTCAAGTTATATAATTGCCAAATATGTCTCTGATCAACTAAGGAGGCATCTTCTTATGTCGCTCTTGGAGTGTTTTGTAATAATTATATTTTCTCTGAACGTGAGGTTAGGAATGGGATTATGTGAGGAATATGAAATATCATCTATAAAATGAGAAGTGAAAATTCATTATTAAACTGTGTTGAAAATTTTTCATATTCACAAGCTTCTGATTATTGATATTATTAACATAGTCATATTTGGTCATGGAGAATTAATAACTATCGATGATTGCAACATCCGTACAGAATAGTGGACGTTACAAGTTTTTATCAGAGCATAGGTTTATGATTCAAATAATTTTAAACTTAATTTTTTTTTAAAACATAATTCTAATGAATTAGAGAATAAGATTGGGGTATGTGATAACGCTATTGTAATGTGCTTGTATTTGCATATATAAGTATGTATTCCATCTCTATTCTACCATCTCTCTTAGACCATTCTTATGTATCTTACTAAGGCTCGTATGCAGATTTAGGAGAAAGAATGATATGGAGCTCGAAAATGGAAGAGCGAATCTAGGTGGTGGAAGCACCAAAATAAATGGAAATACTCGGCCTAGCACCAGGAGAAACCATAGTCGATAGGCAAATGCTGATCAAAATGCAAATGCAAACGTAGGTGTTAGAACCCCACCAATATATATGGGGACTACGTAACAGACCTTCTTTAACATGATGCAAGCTGAAGCGGTTGCAAAAGTTGCTAGAGGAAATGTTGCTAATGCGGGAGGAGTCAATCACGTAGCACTAGTTGGTAATAACTATGCTAAGCTGAGTCGCGATTATATTAGTCTTGGTGGAAAGCCTTTTCTAGTGATCGAGGATGCAATTGAAGTGGAGAACTGGTTGGTGCATTACGGTAAGATATTCGCTGACTTAGGGTTGAATGATGAACATGAAAGGAGGTTGGCTTCCAAACAGTTGCAAGGAGCTACTTTGCTCTGGTGCAACAGGGTAACCGTAGGAGTGCCAGAGGGCGGATTTTCAAAGGAGCTTCGAGGAAAGATTTTTATTTGAAATAGCCAAGTCCACCTTGCTCAGGAAGTTTATGGAGTGGGAGCAGGGGAACTTTCAGTGTTGGAGTACTCTGCTAAGTTTGTTAAGTCGTCCAGATATGGATATGCCACTATAAACACTGTGATCAAAATGAATGAGTAATTTATTAGAGGATTGAAGCCGAAGATAGCTAGGGCGAACATGCCACATCTCAGGGATCCATAATGTAGTGGTAGAGATGGCTATCAAGAACGAGGAGTTGCTTACTACTTTTGGGAAAGAAAAATCGGTAGAGGCCTAGAATTCTCATAATAAGAAGAGGAAGTTCTTTAAGAAGAAAGGAGCTCAGAAAGGCGGGGCAATCAAAAAGAAGAAGTCTAAGGTAGTTTTCTATAGCTACAATAAGAAGGGGCAATATGCTAACAAGTGTCGCTTTAGGAATGGATAGAAAGCCTCAAAGAAGAAGGTTGTAGGGAAGAAGAATGTTACATGCTATAACTGCAACTAGGTTTGGCACTTTAAGAATGAATGTCCAGAACCAGCCTAGACTGATAAGGGGAAGGTAATTGCTTTGGAACCATCATATTCAAGACCGATTGCTGCTGAGAAAGAAAAGTCTATGATGGAAAGTGCGCTTTTGATTCATAGCATACCAGTTAGAGTTTTGTTTGATACCAGTGCTTCGTATTCTTTTATCCCTCTGTGTTTGGTACATATGTTAGCTTTAGAACCATCATACCTTTTTACTTTCTTTAGGGTATCTAATCTAATAGGAGGTTATGCAACTCTAGGAATAAGATGTGACCATCAAGAATTTGAGTTACTAGGTTATACTTTTTCCTGCAGTTTGTATGTATTTGATTTCGTGAGCTTTCATTATTTTAAGTATGGACTAGTTGAGCTGATATGATGCTAGGATATTTCGCCAGGATAAGAAAATATCATTGAGACACCCTGATAGTAGTAACCGAATAGTATACTCAGTTGAGAATTCGAGTCTAGGAATTTGTTCTTTATTGGGTGCCACAGAAGTGGAAGATGAATTAAATCGGATTTTAGTTGTAAGAAAATTTGCAGTTGTTTTTGAGCCGGTTACAGGACTACCACCGAAAAAAGCTATTGTGTTTCGAATAGACCTTGTACTAGGAGTTGAATCCATAAGTAGACCACCTAGTAAGATGACACCTACCGAGATGAAGGAGTTAAAGGTGCAGCTAGTGGACTTAGAAGGAAAGAGTTTTATTAGACCAAGTAGTACGCCTTGGTGAGCGGTCGTGGTGTTCATGAAGAAACCGGATGGGTCATTAAGATTGTGAATTGATTATCGTAAGTTGAATGAAAAGACGATAAAGAATCGATATTCTTTATTGAGAATTGATGATTTATTTGATCAGTTGAGTGGAGCCAAAGTATTTTCCCAGATGGATTTGACGATGTGGTTCCACCAATTGAGAGTGGCGGAGGATAGTATTACTTTGACGCTGTTTCGAACGAGGTATGGTTTGTACGAGTGGTTAGTGATGCCATTTGGATTAACTAATGCGCCTGCTTTTTTATGGATTTGATGAACCGGATTTTCCGAGAGCACTTGAAAAGGTTCGTGTTGGTGTTCATTGACGACATTATGATATATTCCAAGGATGAAAAAGATCATTAGGTTCATCTTACAATAGTGCTTGAGATGTTAAGGTAGTCAACGAAAGCAAAGTTTTCAAAGTGTCAATTTTGGAAGAAAGAAATGAAGTTTCTCGGCCATGTAGTTTTAGAGAAAGGGTTATCAGTCAATCCAGCCAAGATCGAAGCTATTAATTGTTGGAAAAGACCTGAGATTGTAACCGAGATAAGAAGTTTTCTTGGATTAGATGGCTATTACCGGAGATTTATCAAGGATTTATCGCGTATAGCAGTGCCTTTGACTAAGCTAACCAGAAAGGACATGAAGTTTATTTGGTCTGATAAATGTGAGGAAGCATTCATTAAATTAAAGCATTTACTGAACAATGCGCCTGTGTTAGTAGTTCCAGATGGGAATCAATATTTGGTGGTGTATACGGATGCGTGTGGAACAGAATTAGGAGTTGTATTGATGCGGGGGTAAAGTGATTGCCTACGATTCTCGGTAGCTCAAACCACATGAAGTTAGATATCTGACTCATGATTGGAGTTGGTAGCGGTGATTTTCACATTGAAAGTGTGGAGACACAACCTCTTAGGAGAACGATTCGAGTTGAATATGGACCATAAGTCTTTGAGGTATTTATTCTCTCAAAAAGAGTTGAATATAAGACAACAGAGGTGGTTGGACTAGCAGCTTATGATTTTGGTATTGAGTATACACCGGAAAAAGGAAATAAAATTGCATATGCACTTAGTAGGAAACATCAAAATGTGGTGTTAGCTATGTTGGCAGAATAGAAGGATCTAGAGGCGTTGACTACTTGTAGTGTGTAGTTAAGATCAATTGCTGGTTCTAGTCAAAGTACTGACATGTTGTCTTGTTTGGAAGTTCGATTGGTGTTGATCAAAAGGATTGCTTCTAAGCAAAGAGGGGATCCAGTATTAGCTGAATTGAACCGAAGATTGGAAAATGGAAATGAGATCGATGATCTAAAGGATTTTAGTCTTGAGCAGAAGGGATAGTTGAAAATGAAGGGTCAGTTATGTATTCTGGATGTTGGAAACATAAAGAGAGAAGTTTTAGGGGATGTCATCGATTGAAGTTTATGATTCATCCTGGAGGAACCAAGATGTACCATGATATGAAGAGGAGTTCTTTTGGGAAGGTATGAAAGAGATGTAGGTTTATGGGTAAAGTAGTATGCGAATTGCCAGCAAATAAAAGCTGAACATCAGAAGCCAAGTGGATTGCTTCAACCTTTGGATATACCGGTTTGGAAATGGGGTTCGATATCCATGGATTTTATTGACGGTTTGCCAAGGTCGAATAAGGAAAATGAAATTATATGGGTTGTGGTAGATAGGTTAACCAAGAGTGGCCATTTCATTCCTGTTAAGTCTACCAGGACGGCACCTATATTGGCTAAATTATTCATGAAGAATATTGTTAGACTGCATGGGATTCCTACTAGTATAGTCAGTGACAAAGATGCATTGTTTACTAGCGAGTTTTGGAAGAGTCTATAAGAAGAGTTAGGTACCAAGCTTAAGATGAGTATCGCTTATCATCCATAGAAGGATGGGCCAACAGAGAGAGTCAATAAGGTGCTCGAATATTTGTTGAGAGCTTGCGTGCTAGATTTTGGTGGGTCGTGGGAAGGCCATTTGCACTTGGTTGAGTTTTCCTACAATAATAGTTATCAGATTAGTGTAGGAATGGTGCCTTTCGAAGCTTTGTATGGAAGGCCGTGTAAATCACCAGCATATTGGTTAGAGATCAGAAACAGATTGGTCCTGGGTCCAGATATGGTAAAATAAGCTATAGAGAAAATTTAGTTAATCCAAGGTAGGATGAGAGAAGCTCAGTCTTTGCAAAAACGTTACGTAGATAAAAGGCATAGAGAGTTTGAGTTCTCAGTTGGTGGTCGTTTTTTCATTAAGGTATCACCGATGAAGGGTATGGTATGATTTAGAAAGCCAAGAAAACTTGCACCGAGATATGTTGGACTGTGTCCTATTGTAGAGAGGATCGTAAAGCTCGCATACCAAGTAGAGTTAGCGAGTAGTTTGGCAGGTGACCATAGTGTGTTTCGTGTTTCTCATCTTAGGAAGTAAGTGCATGGTCCTGAGACTACTATTGCTCCGACTACATTGGAAGATTTAGTACTAGAACCTGATTTGACTTTTGTGAGACAACAAGTTCAAGTGATAGCGAGAGACGAGAAGAAGTTAAGGAACAAGACAGTCAGATTGGTGAAAGTCTAGTGGAGTAATAATGAGAAAGACTGTACTTGGGAGACAGAGGACAGATCAATGATACTTACCCTGAGCTTTATGATGGTATATTCTATATTTGTTGTATATAGACTTTATAGCTGGTAGGGTATAATAGCATAGGTTGTTAGAGATGTTTGCATGTTTGATATACTTGTTTTATAGTCCTTACTGAATTTCGAGGATGAAATTCTTTAAGGAGGGGAGCCTGTAACACCCCTAATTTTACTTAACATTATCGAGGAGATTTATTTAAGTAAATTAAATAGAATAACGTAATGTACAGTGAGATAAGAGAATTGAGATTTGATAAACATTAAGGTTGGGTCTTAACTAAATATATTGATAAGATTGTTTATATCTTAAAACATAAAGAGAATATATGAGAGGGGGAATTTAGGATACAGATCTATCCTTTTCTCTTAAACCCTCTTCCCTTCATCTTATTCTCACTTTTCATAAACTAAAAACAATCTAAGAAAGAAGAGGAAGGCCGACCATAACCTAGAGAGGATGAAATCAAGTGATTTAAGGAAAAAGGGAAAGCTAAGGAACCCTAATCAACATTCAAATCTCAACTCCATTATCAATTCAAGGTGAATAATGATAAACAATCTCATTTTTAAACCTATTTGGTTTCGAACCTTGTATGGGCTGATTAATTTATGTTGAAATGATTTGCCATGTTGATTTTATCATTGTTTAGGTAAAATAGTGTTTTTGGAAATTGTATGAAATTATTTAAAAGGGGTTTTAAGGGTAAAACCTAAAACTTTTGTCACTAAACAGTTTGATTTTTGGATATGTTAAGTAAAATATTATTTTGGAGATGGGTTTTATTTCATAATATCTAAATTATAGAGAATATTTAATAAATTTTTAAAGGAGGAGACATTATTATTTCGATTTTTAATTATTTAAACTAAATAAATATGGACTTTGGCCCTAAAATTTTTATATAATAAAGAATATCATATTTCTTAATTTCTGTGAATTTTTTGGATTTTTCCCAAGTAATTACAAATTATGGTGGATTTATTATGTTAGATAAACATTTTAAAGGTTAATTAATTATAGATATTAATTAACTATTTTAAAATATGTTTGGGAACTTGAAAATGTTGTGCGGTAGTGATTTCCGAAAAGTATTTGTAAAGGATTTTTTTATCGAATAGAAATTGGACGAGAATGGAGAATGCATGAGAAGTTTTTAATTTAGTAGTAATAAATCAGTTTTTATTATAATTGCGATAAGGTCATACCATCCTATCATCTTTGAGCCTAGGACCAAGCCGCATTCCTCGAGTGTCGACGTCATTTGAAGGAAAGCATAAGATGGTTACTTCGGTAAATATGTAATGGTTCCAAGTAGACCGAAGTCGACCTCGTCGGCAATATAATATCGGTGGCAATGGTATCTTCATGATTCATCTAAATGTTTTAAAAGTTTAATGTCGGTGCTGGTGACGTCGCTTGTCTTCACTACAGTTTTTAAACAATTCCGCACCTAATCACTTTGTTTTCAAGACTAAGGCAGTGATGCCGCTTTTAAGAACTTCGATCATATATGACTTTGACTAAATAAAAGTTGCATAATAGCCGAGTGGATTAAGTAAAGAAGTTTTATAGCATTCTCGAAGGACTTGGGTGTCGATGTAGATCAAGGTCGAAGACCTTATATCCTAGTGTCATTGCTGCTTGGCCACAATGTCGCACTTCGTCTCTTTAATGCCGAAGAGGCTTGTTTTCAAAGCTAAGTGAACTATTTTTAAAGAGGCAATGAGACCTATATTTCAAGGGGTCGACGACCCTATATCTCTTTGGTAGTAAGCCATAAAACATATAAAGGTTTTAAGTTTTAACTTCGACCCAAATGAGGCCTGACGTTATTTAATGCCCAGTGTAAAAGATTTTATTCTATTAAAGGCGGAGAGCCTTGAGCTATTATGCCAACGTCGTTAACGATGATGATGTTGATCTATTTTGAACTATTTAAAGGGCTAAGTGTTTCCTCGTTTTAAATATGATTTAAAGGGATTAATCATATATCGTGGTGAAAGTGATCTCAAGGATTTTAATTATAAAATTGCCCAAATTTTGAGTTAAAACTTTATAAAGAGAATATTACTTAAGATTAAGTAATCTGAACTTATTAACTGATGAATGTTATATGTTCTTGTGTATGATCGGTGTTATGCATAATTTTTATTGTCATACTCATATCATTTATGACCCATAACTGCATTTTGGGGTATTAAGGGCGGAATAACCGGTTAGGTTGTCCCAGTGATAAGTATGGTCAGACTAACTCTTAAGTGAATAGAATTACATCAAGGAGATCCAAATTTTATTAGGATGTCGTGGACTGATCAAAAGAAATTGCAAAACCAGATAATAAGTAGAAACTGGTCTAAGGTCGCGCCCTATACTACAACTGTTAGCCCCAGGTTGGTAAAGGTCCACGATTCCCGTGCGTAGGGTTTAATGAGATGAAAGGATGGTTACGCATAGACGGGAACTCGTAGCTCTATATGCACACATATGATAAAAGGAAATTCCTAACCGTATTTGGAGATCCTTAATAATGGAAGCCTTAAAAATGTATTTGGAGCATACTTATAGACTCCCAACTTTATCTGGAGTATTGAATGTTTCTCCTAACCGAATCTGAAGATATTTATGAATGAGAGTTCTTCTAACTGTATCTGGAGACTTTTGTATATCTGTTGAGTTATTGTAGTACAGACCATTCAGATACCTCCTAACCATATTTGGAGATAAGTTATTAGTTGGCATGTAAAACCTTTCATAGTGACCCTAGGAAAACTATGAATTGTGACCGTGGGTTTGGGAAAGGGATTATGTAAACCTTGGGAATGAGTAACCCTAGGTTGACATAATAGTCAGAATTTCCCCATATCATACATGTGCATATATTTATGTCATATCATTATTATGTTTTAACCATTATGGATGCAGGAGCACGGTATATGGTTTTGTGTTTGATTATGATACTAGTGAGGGGAAACCCGTTTCGCTCAGTGGCGTGGTCTCATAGATATCTATTGGTTTGAGATGATAGTTTATTATTCGCACTAGACTTTATGACTGACTTGATGTTTATGATTTCTCCTTAAACTCTCGGGTGCTCAAAATTAGTTTTAGCAGGTTGAGAGTAAAGGTTTTTCAGGTTTCCATTAGGAGAATAAGCTTCCGTAGACATGTAGGAGGCATTCTAGCTAAGTTGGATTTCTATTCTAATCCGCTTTGTTGTTTAAGTTTGTCTATGTGGACGTAATGCCAAGTTATATAATTGCCAAATATGTGACTCTGATCAACCAAGGGGGCATCTTCATATGTTGCTCTTGGAGTATTTTGTAATAATTATATTTTCTTTGGACGTAGGTTTACAAATAGGATTATGCAATGAATATGAAATATTATCTATGAAATGATATGTGAAAATTTGCTATTAAACTGTGTTGAAATTTTTTCATATTGATGTGCTTCTGATTATTGATATGATTAACATAGCCACCTTTTCTCACCGAGAATTATTAATTACGGATGACTGTAGCATTCATTGAAGTTAGTTTTGAACCACAGAATGGGGGATGTTACATTTTGAATCTAGTCGTTGGTTCGGGATAAGTACACGTACACGCACACACATGCGCGTTCTTGCAAAGCTTCATTATTCAATGCATGCACCCTATAGGCATATATATATATATGGATACATACATACATACATAGTTTATATCTATCATCCAATTTTTTGTTAAAAAGAATTGTGACTCGGTACTGATCCATTTTCTTGGATCAGTACTGACCCGAAAGTTGGAGAAAATTCTCCAATTTTGCTGCTTAGAAACATAGGCCTTAGGTTATATAACATGTTCCCTTTATGTTTCCTCTTCACTTGCTTTAGTTACCCTCGATCCAAGTTATTGCATTGCCATTAAAATCTCTTATCGATGATTCAAACCTCCCCTCACATTCAATCATTAACATCCACTATCTCACCTTCAAAACTCTCATCGTCGCCATTCCAGCCCTACCGCTTCACGACTTCGCTCGCACTTAGGTCCAAGCCCGATCCAAACCCTAAGCCTTAGTTCATTGAATTGGGTTTACTTGTTGATCATCTCTAGGTAGGTGGCCGAGTTAAACATTGACATGGATGAGGTCGCTATTAATGGTTGTGTTTTAGGAATGGTGGAGATGGAGGAAGAGGAGGACGAGATTTTTCCACAGGCTGCATCAACCTAAATCCAATACTTGGATGGATTTTGTGAATTCCAAGTTCACAAGTGAACTTTTCCTTGTGGACTTGTGACGAATTCCTCCTTGATCTCAAAGCATTTTCAAAGTAAGGCCGATAACGTAAAGCTTGTCGGGACAGCAGCGATGATGGCAACTTCGGGCAATATTCCGAATTTAAAATGAACTGTTGTATAATAACGAAAATCTAAACTGTTCGACACTGCACAACACCGTGCTAGGATTCATATTAGCATAGTCGATACAGCTTATAATTAATCTGATGTTGACTATCTATTGAGTATTCATAGAAATGGAGCACAGACGTTCCGAGCATCTTGCTACTTAAGGCATAGTTACATTTACTTCTAGATATGTTGAATCCGACACCGGGTATAGCTCGACTACGATTCCACTTGCAAAGCAAACTCCAGTACAGTAGGCACATCAACAAGAAAATCCACAGGTTAAATAGCAAGCTCCTGAAAATCTAATAGAGCTCGT
The DNA here is from genome assembly GCA_030737815.1 of Allium fistulosum. Classification (NCBI taxonomy): domain Eukaryota; kingdom Viridiplantae; phylum Streptophyta; class Magnoliopsida; order Asparagales; family Amaryllidaceae; genus Allium; species Allium fistulosum. Next base: position 710,845,556 of record CM060904.1, on the reverse strand, counting down.
AAAAGGGCTAGAGCTTGCAACAAATATATGTGTTTGGTGGGATGTATTCCACCATTCAATCCATTCATTCATTGAGTTCTGAACTTTACGAGATTAGCTCTAATGCAGTTACACCCAAATAGCTACAAATTTCCTCTCGGCACGTACAATGTTTTCTTTCAACATTTGCACTGAGTGCCCAATGATGGGGAAATACGATACATATACAATTTTGATAGCCGAAAGAGAAGTCCTTCCTTGACATACTTAGAGCTAGCAAAGAAGTGCAAAGTTGTCATTGGCACGTGGAATAAGTTGAGCTATTCAAAAGTGAATGGTTTTACGTACGCTGTCCACCTGGGTTTGCATGAAGATAGGTATCTGGATGTATATTCTACCTCATTCGTTTGCTACGAGTTCGCCTTGTTAATTATTAAGCTTAACTCATATTTTTTCCTTTATTCAGATGTTTTGATGAGACCCAGCATTGTGGCTCTTGTGGATGCCATCAGAGTTCTCATGGCACTCCCAAAAGGGATAGAGACATCGTAGTTCTTCTCTCCGACAAGAATCTCTTGGCTCATAATCTGCTAGTACGAGCTGCAGCACAAGTCTAGTCCAAGTAGCTGCTGGTGATGATGACGATAACGACAATGATGACAGTAACTTGACCAGAGGAGGCGAGTCTAATCCAGATGTGCCCCCAGTCTCGAGTCCAAAGGTAAAAGTTGAAGAAAATGTTGAAGAAAGGGAAGAATACACCGAGGAAGGTGAAATTTTGTATGGCAGTGATGAGGTTGGCCAAGATGGCATTGATGTGGGCTACGAGTCCTTAGTTGAATAACCCATAGACGACCAACAATATGCTTCAAAGAAGAGATTAATCATGAAAATTTCTAAGGCGCAGACTTCTACATAGCCTCCACCCGTTACGAATGCTAAGAAAACTCCTTATCTCCCTTTCATAGATACATTCTCTACATTGGGGCCGATTCCTACTGAGTTCAGCTCCTCTGGCATCAATGACATGAGCCCCGAGGGTCTTGAATCCTCCATCTGCTTTCAGGATGTCATTCCTCCCATCAGCATGAGGGAGATCACTGTTATGAGCAAAGCTCCTAAACATGGTCCACAGGGGGATAATAGGACACTCATGCAGACACACACTTTACGGCACTACATTGCACTTTACTCATGTCCTTACTCGTCGAATCTAAATTGTTCTCGTTTCTTTTATAGGATCCATAGAGAGGAAGAAGTATATATATATATCAGTCCTTGGAGGAAAACGTAACTTAACCGTATAGGCACTGTCCAAGCATATACCATCAAGGTAATGGTCGAGACTTAAAGTTGGTTACTGATCTAGCTGTGGTAGAGGCAGTCGTGACAAAGGAAGTTATGACCGAGATTATCCGTCACATGACCCTGCTTCCAAACGTCATTCTAGGTCCAGGTCACCTCCATTGAGAGGCTTAGATAGGCATTCTGATCATTGCGATGACTTTCCAACAGGCGATGTTTCTCGCACACCTCCTCTAGCTTCCATTATTGTGCAGCATTTGGCACCCTCTCACTCTAATCGATCCTACGACCACAGGAGCCATCAAAGTAGTTCTGAGACTTCTCATAATAGAACCAGTAAGCAATTAATCAAAGCTCTAGTCGTCACTGTGGAGCAACAACTTACCGTCGATGCTCGAATGGCCAAACTGGGGGAACAATTTCTGGATGTTTGCTTTGACGGACTCATGTTCTTGCCTAACTTGAAGAGAATTCCACCCAAGATCAAAGATACAATAATCGCTTATATAACTAATGCATCAATATAATGAATAGGCATGGATAGCTGAGAGAATATCCAAGGTCTTGAGAGAAAGGCAACTCGAGATTGATAATTTGAATCTCATGATAGTGTAGGACAAAAGAATCATTGCCCACCTTGATGTTGAGGCTGAAAACTTAAGGACATCATATGCCAAAGCTGAGAAGAAAGCCGAGGACACCGTCAAGGCGCTTAAAGATGAGAGAAACAAGCATCGTGGTGACATTGAGACCGCGCATCATCGGAATCACTCTTTTATGCTGGAAAGAGATGCCTCAAACAAGAAAGTGATTGACTGTCAGCCAAACTTAAGAGCGAGATAAAAGAGAAAATAAAGCTTTCTAACAAGCTTAGTACTATTGCAAAGAGATGCTTGCTGGTCGTGGTGAAAGAGACAAGGTGGTTGAATGTGCTAAAGACGTGGATGCACTTGTCAGGAAGGAGGTTGAAGCGGTAGAAAATGGATAAATTTGAGCCAATGCTTAACAAATACAACGCCAATATTCTCAAATTCTGCAACTTGGAGTGGTTCAACAATGATTACTCTAGAATTCTTGCCCTTGCTAGGGAATAAATTATCAAGGAAGAAAAGGAATTTCTTAAAGGTAGTGAGGTGGATCTGGCATAGCTTGAGAAGGATAACCTGGTAAGAGTTGAGCCTAATATTCTAAAATAAGGTCAGCTTATTCTCCATCTGAAGCTAGACGGTACGGTGCAAGAAGACTTAGGCGATGGCTACGAATCGTTACCTTAAGATTTTACTGTTGGGGACACCCCTGGGCCCAAAACTATTCATGATCCATCTTCATTCCTAGGATACAATCCAGATCAGCCTCAAATGATTAAGCCTGCTATACTTTCTCCCATTTTGAAAGGGAGCTCTAGCGGCTCTCTGATCCACATAGAGACCCAAACTGAAGGAGGTATCTCGTTGAACTCACCCGTATTTCAAAGAGTCCATATGTCGCCGATTGACATCGTTAATCTCTCTTTTTATATCCCCCAAGTTTTAGGTCAACCCCAGGTCGTCCCACTTCCTGACAAAGGTCTCTAGTTGGGACAACAACCGACTGCAACGGAATCGGTGATCGTGACTACTTCGATGACAGTGCTAATTACTTCGATTAGTGACACTCTTGGGCCTGGTGAGCAGACAATAGAAGATCTATAGGATAAAGGGACTAGGGAGCTCTAGGGAGCTCAAATTGACGATGGCGTTGTTATTACTGAGTCCTCTGAGTCTCTGCGTGGTCCCATCATAAGTACCCTTGAGTAGGAACTGGTCCTAGCCAAAATGGTCAAGCTGCAAAAGATAGAGACTTTTCCTCCTTCGCTATCCATAGCTCTACCCGGTCAAACTATCTTTGCTTCCATTACCATTCCTCCGCTCGGGAGCACCCAGAGCATGCCTGCTGAATCTTCGAAGAGCACTCCATTCTAAAGGCAAAGGAAGTGGGAGAAAGATAAGGAAGTAATCTGAAGGATCCAATGCGCCATTTCTGCAAAGAAGAAGGAGAGGAAAGAGTGAAAGAAGAGGATCATGAAATGATCATCCATCTTCATTATGTCTTCTAGTTGTATAGCTGCACTTTAGGCTCTTTTTTATTGTCCGCTTTTGTTTTCTCGGGCGGCATTTGTGTGTACACGACCTCCAGTTTTGTTTCTTTATCTTAGTCGTAAATAAAACTTGTACTTTTCCCCCTAAATCTTATTTTGACTGTGAATAATAAAGATTTTTGTTTTGCCAAATCTTTATGTACATGTGTCACAATCCATCTCTTTCCATGGTCATTATCAGACTAGGTCATTAGTCTGTTCCATGGTTTGCTGGCCTTTTATCATTCTAGTGAATGCAAGGTAATCGTTGAAGTGCCAAGCTCTGAGCATCGATTGGGGTGAGCATCGATTGGGGTAAACCATTCACTATAACAGTTCAGGTATCATTTTCCAGGATACTAACATCCGATCGCACCAAGCTCTGGACATCGGTTTGAGCAAACTACTTAAGATCATAGTTTGCATATCCTCATCCAGGATGTTTATTTTCAATCACGCCTAAATCTGGGCATAGATCAAGGTCTATAGGTAAGATTCCACCTTACGTTGGGCATTCATCTTTTGTTTTGCCTACTCCGGGAAAAGTATTAGTGATGGATGGTCGTATCACATCCATTTCAAATTATACTCCTATCCTTACATCAAGGACAAGAGTTAGTTGATGGATAGTCAAATCGCATCCTTTTTGGGTTTATACTCATGCCCCATTATGAAGGCAAGAGTTAGTTTCGGATGGTCAAATCACGTCCTATTTAGTTTATGCTCCTGCATCCACATCAAGGGCAAGAGTTACCGAATAGACGGTAAAAACACGTCCACTTAGGTTTATACTCCTGCCTTCAATCTGAGGACAAGTGTTAGTGGATGAGCGATCATAGCACGTTCATTCAATGTAAAGGCAGATCTGGAAAGCCATTTATTGAAAATGGGAAATGACAGATTCTTTCTTATTACGTGGCTTCATTCAATTATGTACAAATTTATTTCTAAGTGAAATAGTGTCATAAATACTCGCTATTTGACGCCCTCCGGAGTGAGGTCTCGTCAACCGTTGCAAGCCTGAAGGTGCCATTTTCAAGCTTTTGCGCTATTGCGTACGGACCTTCACATGTCGGGCCTAAGTTCTCAAGGCCTGAGAAGATTCGTTTAAGGACCAGATCATCGATTTTAAAGGTTCCATTCCTAAACTTGGCGTTGTAATTTCGACGACCCAGTTTTGGTGGGAAGCCGCTCTCAATTCAGCTTCGTCGTGCTTCTCATCGATAATATCAAGAGATTCAAGCAAGAGTTGCTCATTCGTATGCGGATTGTAATGAATTACCCGATGCTAAGATACTTCCAGTTCAACCGGAATCATAACCTTTGATTCATAGGCTAGGGTGAATGGAGAATGGTCGGTCACTGACTTATGGGTTGTTCGATAAGCCCAAAGTACCAATGGAAGTCATCGACCCACTTTCCCTTAGCCTTTTCCAATTGCTTCTTAAGAATGGACTTGATAATCTTATTTATAGCCTCAACTTCTCTATTCTCCTAGGGGTAAGCTACCGCAACTCTTCTCTATGGGATGCCGGTGGAAAAAATCCTTAACTCGGTGTTGTTGAATATGGTTCTATCATCGGTAATGATCGCTTGTGGAACTCCAAAATGACAGACGATATTCCGGATTACAAAGTTGATCACTTTCTTCATGGTAATTGTGGCTAATGGCTCTGCCTCAGCCCATTTGCTGAAGTAATCAACCGCGATGATGGCGTACTTCATGCCACCTTTGCATATCAGCAACACACCGATAATATCAATTCCCCAAACTGCAAAGACCAAGGGTTGACCATTTGAGTTATCTTCATCAACGGGGCTCTTGGAATCTTAGCAAACCTCTGGCACTTATCACACTTTCTAGTGTAATCAGCTCCGTCTCGGTTGACAGTTGGCCAAAAGTACCCATAGCAAACAATCTTCTTCGCCAAGGTTTGCCCCCACCCCCAAGTCTGGTCACTACAGGCCTCTTCGTGCACTTCTCTTAGGACTTGTTTGGTCTTGTCATTAGCAACACACCATAGCAGTGGGACTGAGAAACCTTTCCTATAAAGTACTCCTTCCTATATGATATATCTTGGAGCTTGACGAAGGATTTTCCGTCGCTTATTCCTCATGTAGGGAAGGATTCCTTTCTGCAAGTAGTCTTTTATCAGAGTCATCCATGACGCTCTTTTAGGTTCAGCCTCCAAGATCTAATCGACGTCCATCTGGTGAATGCTCAGAGCTGACTATAATTCCACCAAAACCAAGCCCATGAGCTACGCATCTCTGGAACTAGCCAGCTTAACCAATGAGTCGGCCTTCGCATATTTCTCCCGGGAATATGCATTTTCATATAATATTCAATGCCACTAAGCGGGGACTTGGTTTAGATAAGAGGTTGGCCTTGCTTCTTTTGCCTGAATCTCTTTCCGCACTTAACACACCGCTAGCTAAGAATCATAGAAAATATGTAATGTTTTTATCTCCAGTTCTTTGGCAATCTTGAGTCCAGCAATCAATGCTTTGTACTCTGCTTCATTGTTTGTTGCAGGAAAATGAAGTCTCGGGGCATAATAGATTGAATGTTTCTTGGAATGACAAGTACAACTTCAGCACTGGAATAGCGTTCTTTTGATGCACCGTCCATGTACATCTTCCACCTAGCAATTAGCTTACCACTACTCTTCGGTGTATTGTCTCGCGTAATGAATTCAGCTATGAAATCCGCTAAAGCTTGACCCATGATAGCCCTTTTAGGGTGATAGGTTATATCATATTGGCTTAATTCAATGTTCCATTTCAACAGCCTCCCTGAAGTTTTAGGTCATTGCAAGACTTGTCGTAAAGGCTGATCGGTAAGAACTTTGATCGGATGAGCTTGAAAGTAGTGGCGTAGCTTCCTTGAAGCAATCAATAGGCCGTACACAAGCTTTTCCAACTTCGGGTAATTTCTTTCTATTCCTGTCAATCGTTTACTGATGTAATAGACCGGTCGTTGGATGTGGGCTTCCCCACTTAAGAGTACGGTTCTTAAAGCATGTACCAACACTGCCAGATACAGAAACAAGTCCACGACATCCACCATCTTCGAGAAGATAGGGGTCTCTCAAAGTGATCTACCAGATCCTGGAATGCGTCTGCACACTCCTATGTCTAAGCAAAGTTTCTTTTTCCCTTTGGACTTTTTTCCTTCTTAATTACGTCAAAAAATGGGATGCATTGGTCGGTGGCTCTAGAAATGAATAGGCTCAAGGTGATGACCTTCCTATTCAAGCTCTAGACCACCTTAACTGTCTTCAAGGCCTCCATGTCCCTTAATGCCTTTATCTTTTCTAGATTGGCTTCAATCCAAGGGAGTTCATAATAAAGCTCAAGAATTTCACTGATGCAACACCAAAAGAACATTTTAAAGGGTTTAGCTTCATCCCATATTTTCGAAGAACGCCCAACATTTCTGCTAGATCGTCAATGTGGTTTCTTGAATGCCATGACTTCACAAGCATGTCATCCACATAAACTTCCATCGAAGGTCCAATCTGATCTTTGAATATCCTATTTACTCGTCTTTGGTAGGTTGCTCCAGCATTCTTCAACCCAAAAGGCATAACCAGATTACAATACCATCCCAAGTCAATAATAAAGCTAGTGTGTTCCTGGTCTGATTCGTGCATTGGAATCTGGTTGTATCCAGAGTATGCATCCATGAATGAAAGCAATTCATGTTCGGCTGTTGAGTCCAACTGATCAATCCCTGGAAGTGGGAAGCTGTCCATCGGGCATGCCTTATTTAAGTCAGAATAATCGACGCACATCCTCCATTTCCCATTAGCCTTCTTCAACAAGACTGGATTGGATACCTATTCCAGATATAAGGTGTCGCGGATGAAGCCATTGTCCTTCAGCTTCTCCACTTCTTCTTTGAGTGTAGTGGATCTCTCCAGACCTAGGCTGCGGTGCTTCTGTTTCACAGGAACGCATTTGGGATTTATGTTCAATGTGTGGTTCGCTATCTTCGGCGAGATCCCACACATATCAAAATGCATCCAAGCGACAACATCCAGGTTCACTCAAAGAAAACCAATCAACTCCATCATCCCGACACCAAGTCGTGATCCAACTTTTAGGATCCGTGTTAGGTCATTCCAACTGACCGAGATATTAATAGTTAACTCAGCTGGAGCCGCTCTTCCATCTAGTGGCTCTTTTACGGATCCATATCCTTATGAAACCGACTGTGCTGCCCGAGCCAGGGCTCAAGCATTGGTTGCTATGCGTCCAAATCCTTGATGCTGTGAGTCCTCTCTACACCTTTTCCTTTCTCTCTTTGCCTCGCCTCCCTTGGCCAAGCCCTTGATCTTCATGCACTACTCCCACACCATTCTTTGTAGGAAATTTAAGCATTGAATACCAAGGAGCTATAGCCGCTCTGAACTCAGCCAGGTATATCGTCCTAAAAATACATTATAAGTAGTGTAAATATCCAACACAATAAAAGGTACAACCCATACTCGCATGTGGTCGCACTCTACAAGTACCACCGGTAATTTCACATGTCTAACCGGCTCCATAACTGTCCCGTTAAATCCCTGGATCCGAGATTTACATGGTTTCAATTCCTTGCCCTCTAGAAGCATCTGGTCATGAATAGAATGTTGACCAAACCCCCACAATCAACTAACACCATTCGTACAATAGCAGGGCCAATGGTGGCTATTATAACCAATGGGTCAATCGTTGGGGCTTCCACCCCATCAACATCTCTGTTTCAAAAAATAATGTCATCCATCATGATTCTGAATTGTTTTGTCGGAGTTCCATTCTCAACTACTAAACAGCTCTCATACTCGGTGTGCTTCAAAGCACCAGCATACCTATCCATCTTATTCAAACTCTTGTCGGTTGGATGTGCTCCAGCGATGATTGTGTTTATCACCAAACATTTTGCAAGTCATCTAGGCTCCTCACCACCAGGACCAGCTTGCCCCTATTTGGATGTCGACCCGGGGAGATTAGAATTTCATTGCCTGCCATTCTATAAGGATTTCACAAACTGATGCAGTTTTTTCTTTCAAATCAGCTCCTCAATCATATCGCACAAGTACATGCATTTATTGGTTTTATGACTGGGCGTCTCATGAAACGCGCAGAACTTGCCAGATCTCTTCTTCTTCTCAGTCGACTCTTTCGAAGACGGCTTCCTATACTGCTCGGTACCTTGATTGCTACATAGATGTTCTCGATTAAGTTATTCAGTTTAGTATAATTATTGTATTTAGGAATCCTGGGACATTTCCTATTATCTGGCTTTCATTTTTTGGCCATATTATCGTTCTTTTTCTGGCTATCATTCTTGTTGCCAATATTTGCATCCACGTTTCAAGAACTTCCTCCAGATTGCTTTACAGCAATGTTGGTTTGTATCACTTCATCTGAATTTCCAACACTGTTCCTCCAGGGACGATTGCGTGCGTCTTCCAAGCATAAGTACTGATTAGCTTTTTGATAAAAAAAAAGCATCCATCGTCGATGGGGTTTCCTCTCCAACCATTCCCCGAAATCTGTTTTGGGGTGGATCTTCCTAATTAGTGCCATCAATACCATATCATCATTGGGATTTGTTATTCCATCACAGCTGTATGGAAATCGATTCAAGAAATCTTTTAATGACAGTCGTGCTCCTTGGAAGAGGTTTGATAATGACATCACATCATTCGGACATGTAGTGTGTAAACGAAATTACTCCATAAATTTTCACGACAACTCAGCGAAAGATGATATGAATCTTTGTGGGAGCCGAGTGAACCACATAGTCGCTACTCCTTCTAACAAAATTGGAAAACAATGACATCTCACGGCATCAGACGCTTTGGCGGAGTCCATATGCCATTCGTACTTCATCAAGTGTTGCCTTAGATCTGTCTTTCTACTGTACAGTGGCATTATTGGCATTGCAAACCTCCATGGATACTTCACGCATAGAATGTCCTTAGTAAATGGATTTCGACTAGGAGAAGTACCCCATTCATCATTACTTTTAAATTGGTTTTCACTTACAAGTCTCTTGACCATGTCTTCTAAGTACTCCTTGTGTACAGGTTCGGCTGAATGGCGGTGATGGAGATCTGTTTTGAGTGTTCAGCCCGGTAAACGCTCTTGATCATTTTCTTGATACTTGGGTTCTCCAGACTCCGGGTGATCCATTCGTCCAGTAGTCCCCCTGTTTGATTCCCGTGCATTGTATTAGTAACAGCAGCTCGATATTCCGCATTCCAATCTTCCAAAGCACAGTCAGATCCACGCTGTCGTCCTAAAGGAAAGCTCTGGGCCCACCATTAGTTGGAACGATACCGATCCGTCCACTTAGATCGGTATCAATCCACAAACCCGAACCATGGGTTTGTCTTATTCCTTGATATGATGTCCCAGTAGTATTTTGAGTCCAGTTTTGCTTTCTGTTCCTCCTACTCTGGACAGATGAAGAGGAACATTCAAATTCTGAACTTGAATCCCCCTACTCCTCGTTTAGCTGTTCTACGTTAGTTCATTTAACAAACTCAAGCTGTGCTGCATTTGCCTGTTCATCTGGTTGTGACTCCCCTAGAATATGTCCTCCATTTGTTTCATCATCCGATCTATCTCTACTCTAGTCATGACATCAGTTGGATCCTGGATCTCTGGTTGTTCTGTTAGGGCAGCTCCATCCACATGGTGAATGTCTTGACTCTCAACATCGCTAGTAGCTTTGGAAGTTGTAACACATTATTTCCTTGATGGGTCCGTGGTGAATAACTTCTCCTAGATTATTGAAAATATGAATAGTACAACTTTAAGGTTAGAAAATTAGATCTATCTCTTAGATCTATGAAACCTAATAGTAGATGATGGATCCAAGTAGCTTGAGAATAGGGTTTCTCAGTGAAAGTACCAAATATTTGAATCAAAAATGGCACAAACACCCAGAAGATCAAGTAGAGAATAAAAAGTGAAGAAATTTGAATAAAAACGAGTAGAAAAGAACACACAACAATTTATAGTAGTTTGGTTAATCTTGACCTACGTCCACTCAATGATTTTATTGATTATCTTGTTGATTACAAGCAAAAGTCCTTACGGATCAATATAAATCCGATAGTGGGTACAGGAAATTAGAGTTATGAAAAGCTAGAGCCAAAAGAACCTTAGAAATGAGCCTCACCCCTCTATTTATAGACGGAGGAAGCCTAAAATCTCGTCCATGATCTCAATATCTTTTTCACGTCGTAGATTAATTCTCTAAGAAAATAGGTGGACATGTCATTGACAATCATGGATCGCTACCCATCAAACCTCCTGGATCAGTACTTATCCATAACTTCTGGATGGTCTTGGTCTTCTTGTCTGGACTCGATTTTTTGTTAGCTTCGTGACTCCACACTTGTTTGCACTGATATTAACTTGTTTCTAAGTTCAAACGATGGATCTATGGAAGAATAAAGTTGTTGATTTCTAGTGCTTGAGATGTTCAGTAGCAAATGATAGGTGATCGACCTATGGAGCTTGGAATAAGCTTCTAGCATCAAGTAGAGTAGGTAGGCAGAAGTTGGGCAAATTTGGAGGAGAAAAGTTGGATCGGTACCGATCCAAGGGTTTGGATCGGTATCGATCCACCACTTAGGTGGATCCTCCTCTTTTTTATCTTGGGTTGGTGTAGTATTTTTCCTGTGGCTTTGTTTATGCTTGGTTCCTAGATTCTTAGGCTATCTCTCTGGGATTCCTTCCTTGAGAACTCCATGTTCGACTCATCCGGCATGTCCGAATATTGCCTGGTCAAAAGGATGGATAACACAAATAGTAAACGAAGATACAAATAAATGAATAGGAAAGTAATAAGTCTAAAAAGGCAATTAAACAGAGATATTAGTTAGAAAGGAAACATGATTAAGTAGCTAGGATAAAGTATGTCCAATGACAAGTCCATGATAATTTAATAGTGCATCGAATAACAAGGTTGTGATCATGTCAAAAGTCATGCAAGAACCAAGTTGATATGCAAGTTATAAGTCAAAGTCAAGTCGATATGCAAGTCACAAATTACATCAAATATGTTATACCATAGTTCAATATTCAATCACTTAATGTGTACAAAGCTTGAGTGTTGCACTTGGACAAAAACATCCCCAAATTGATTTAGGGTTACCAAATGAAAAATGTAGGAAGAGAGGTAAAAATAATTCGCCCCTTCTTCATGACCCCTAGGTCCATATTTATAGGGGTGGGTGCTGCACGACTTCGATGTGCTTTGGCAATAGCTTCACCAACCTCGATATTGCTATATGTTGGTCTTTGTTTGATGGCGACAATAATAGAACTTCAATGCCACCTCAGTAGCAATGGTCTTTGGCATCAATGATCTTATGCGTTAAGGTGCTATTGATTGATTATTAGCAGCATCAGCTAGAGGCAGTGTTAAGCATTGATAAGGAGCGGCATTGATATGAAGTAGTATTGAGAAAAAACGCCTTCCCCTAGTATAGTGTCGGCGTTGATAACCTTCGGCATCATCGTGAAACGGTACCCCCTAAGCATTGTTGAAGTGCGGTGCTGCTTTAATGCAACATTAATAAATGAAGACATCGACAAGTATGAAGCAGCATCAAACGGCATCGGCAGCCTCTATGGACATTGACGATGTTTGCCATTAACATCGCATGAATAAACGCATGGCGCCCTCCAAGTACTATAGAATGGCGGCATTGATCATTAGCAACGTTAATGATGGGGGTTCTATCTAGAGGACGACTCTAAGGAGCGGCAACGTTGGAATTGATGTAACATCATAGAGACATGACACCATTATTTAACATCATAGATGAATAGCGGTATGGAATAGCGGCGACATCGATGACGACATTATTAACTTCGAGTAGCATTATTGGAGTAGCATCAGCCATAAACTTCTTTCGGCGACAATGGTGCACGACCTCACTTAAGTGGATGGCAGCATTGATTAGGCACGACATCAATGAGATGCGACGTAGATGACATCAAGACAACAATGATGGCTTACGATGTTGATCTCATTTGACGTTATTGCTTCTTTGAAGAGGTGCAGCATTGGTCACATGTGGTATTAATCCACAGCTATACCAATGAAAGTTTACGTGAATAATAGGTAGCATCGGCAATAATCAGTATGGATGATATGTAATATCCTTAAGAACATGCGGCGTTGCATATATATCCTTGTTATTGAAAGGCAATGTTCTTCATTCCCTCGGCGTTGATTATTAGTGCGGCATCACGATCATACTGCATGTCGCATATCTTTAAGGTTAATATTAGTGATAACATTTGCCCCCTAGTATAGATGAAGTATTGACTTTTCAAGTCAATAGTTTCAGCACCATTTTTTGTTGCCTATTGGTTTTCTTATGCTGATCTAATCGTTCATTTAAAATCAATTGAACGGCTTTTATGCACCTACTTCTTCTTTTAAATATCAAGATCTCTTCACCTTTCTTCTTTTACTTGCAATCGAGAAAGAAAGAAATCTGAAATTCAAAGGAAATTACAACATTTCTAATTCTCAAGCAACTGATTTTTCATTCAGGTATTATTTAATATTGATCTAATTAACAAGTTGTTTCAAACGATTGGTATTGAAATTGCTATTAGCATGTAATTTAGGTTTTTCTCGATTTTAGATTGGCGTTAGGGTTTACTCATAAAGCTTTGATAATTATTAAACAAGATGATAATCGATTTGGATTAAATTAGCAATAGATCTGTATAATATCCTTTCTTCCATTTCCTATTACTATGTTACTATGTGTATGGGTTTCGATGTCAATCGACATTAATATAAATTCTAGCATAGTCTATGCTTACTGGTAAATGTTAATCCATTATACCCGAAGACCAATGCGGATTCACAATGTCGACACTGATCATTTATGACATTATCAACATGATCGATGCTAATGGTTTTTGGTATTGCTATGATACTCGCCGTTAATAAAGCTCTATATCATCTTGTTATACTTATAACTTAGAATTCATGCCGTGAGACTCTTACATTGTTAATTACTTAGATTATGTGTGACAAACCTCTTAAAATTTACAGTGAGTATATGCAACATTACCTAACGTTGATATTGACATTAATTACAAATGAGGTCGCTTATTTTAGACATTGGTTTGGAAAGTTATGATTTGATATCGACAATCCTACTATTCATTGCTATTGTTCATTGCTTACGACCTTGCTGACTTAACATACTAAAAGTTATGTAACTAATTAGCGCATTACCACTCATGTTGCCACCATTCATCATTTTCGACATTCTTATTACTTCAGCATTGGCTATAGTTGCTATATTGACTAGTATTTTATCATATGGCTACGGGGCATTCGACATTGAAGTAATAGTTGACGTAGACTTTGACGCTACATGTTAACTCATATTTAATTTTGATACACTTTCCTAAGGAATTTCTTTATTAAAGTTCAAATCTTTTAATAGATTCGATATATACTATTTTAGGGTTATTGACTTGTAGTAAAGATGGTATTATATTCACACTTAAAACATTTTGAAACCATTAATTGGTAGATTAGTTAAATAATAATTTTTTGTTTGGCATGTAGTGATTCTTTCATATAATATGAGTGTTACTATTTCTTAAATTTGAAATAACATCAGTTAGCAGATATATGGAAGGTTCAAAGATAAGCAAGGAGCCCTCCAAAAAGACTAGTACAAGTTCCAAAACTTCCTCCCCTACCAAGAAAGAAGATCATATTTTTCATTTGTCATATATTACCACTAAAGGAGAAGTAGATTCTATTCTTAAGCAATTTAGCATCACAAGTATTGAAGCTATTCCAACCGGTCCTTCTGACAAAATCAACAATCCTCCAAAAGAATTTTTCGCTTTTATCTCGATTCACATATGGTCCCAGACTTTCTTTTAAAGTTCTTGGAACACCTAAATATTGCCCCAATCTAATTACCTCCTAATTCATATACTTATTTGACTTGTTTAGGGATTCTTGCTAGGGAAGCTAAGCTTCCCTCTCTTAGTAATGAAATTCTCTAGGCCATAGCTGGCTCTGTAAAGTTAGGTGAGCAGCTAGGCATACCTCTATACCGCATTCAGCCTCATCCAAAAAGCTTGATCATTAATGCAGTAAATAAGGCTAAAGATGGAAAAACCAGTTTTTCTATGTTAGGTACTACTCAAAGAGTAGGGGAACTTTCTCCATCATTAGTAAGTTCCTTTTTTGTTACTTATATATTTATTGCTTCCTTACAATAAATGTTTTTCTTTTTGATCCGGCCCCTTAGAAGTTAAGCCCCACTGATAGTGAGATTGTCAAGTCCTTAATTTTAGCATCTGAGAAAATAGATGATAGGCTTATTCTCCTAACGGAGGTGAACTTTTGTCATTACTCGTTGATTCAAGACAACCGTATAATACTTTGTAACGACCCAGAATTTTTGATAATTAAAATTCGAATATTTAATTGATTTTAAATATTAATAAGTGAAATTAATAAGTCGAGTAATTTAAAAATTCGAATAATTGGATTTAATTTGACAATTAAATCGATAATTTAATGTTTGAAATTCCATACTTACTTGAAATCTGGATTAAATAAGAATGAAAGTGATTTGTAAAATTTTATTTAATCATACTGGAGTTATAGAGAGGTTATAG
The DNA here is from genome assembly GCA_030737815.1 of Allium fistulosum. Lineage (NCBI taxonomy): Eukaryota > Viridiplantae > Streptophyta > Magnoliopsida > Asparagales > Amaryllidaceae > Allium > Allium fistulosum. The sequence goes on along the minus strand of CM060904.1, from coordinate 710,830,471 downwards.
AACTTTTAAAATCGAATTTGAAGTTAATCTGTGAAAATTGAATATTTTAATGTTTAATCGACTAGTGAAAATAGTCATTTTTCAAAAAGTCTCGGATTTCGACGAAACCAATTTCATCGGATCCATAATGTGATATTATTGTATGATTTCAAATTTCGTGTCAATCAGATGTACCGTTTGTCCGGGGCAAGCCAAAACGCTTCGAAATCGATTTAAATCGGCTTAATTTAAATTGATCGTTTAATTCCGTAACTCACACAGATGACCGAATTAGCTTCCGAAACATGTTCCATTGTGTCCGGAACGCAGGGTAAACCCTAGAAACGATAGTTACCACGCGTAAATCGGAGTGCGGAAAACCGGAATGAATAGTGTTCGTTTTCTCTATAAATACCCCCATTTATTCACAATTTCATAAAAAAGAAAAAAATGAAACCCTAGTTTATACGCAGCCGCCACCTTCTTTTGTACGGCTGAAAACCTTCCTCATTCTTCCTCGAATTCCTCCAAATCCACCCATCAATTCGAAAGGCTGTCAACTAGGAAAACGAAGATGACATTGAGGTCTATAGTTTGAACGCTGGTGATGAAGTATTATGCGGTGGATCGACCAGAAATGGACCGGAAGTGCCGCGCGTTTGTCCTCAATTTGCGTGAGAAGGGGAAGGCCGAGCTCGAAGCCCTTCAGGCCGAGTAGGGAGTTCGTCAAGGCGGTTCAATTGGCACCATCTGATCGGAGGCTAGTCGACGTTTGGGGGTTGTGTGATTAGGGTTGTAGGCGGCGGAGTGGGTTCTTCGTTCTGCTGTTCGAACGTGAAGGGGGGGAGAAGACTAATCTCGCGGCCCTGATTTCTCTTGTTCAAATTCTACGGCAGTGATGGAAAGGTTGAAAATAATAAAAAGAAAATTTGTAATTTGATTTATACAATTGTATAAAGTTTAAAATTCCATAACTCTTGCATATATTATCAGAATTCGACGTTTTTGGTAGCGCCGGAATCGCAGCGATGAGCAGCTCGCTGCAGTGCAGATCCGAGACTGTTTCCAGCTTGTTAAATTTTTTTTGATTAAATCGAACGGTTCGGTTTAAATTAAAATTCAAAACGTTCGACGAAAATCAAGGTGAGATCTTCCTCACTCAAAATTAAATTTGAATTAACAGTTATTGATTGATGATTGATTGTTTGGATGTGATATTAGATATAGTAGGATATATATCTATATATAGCAATATATACATATTGGCATATGTATATATTGGATTGATTGATTTCCCGCCTCGTATAGCGGATGAGACCCTATTGCACCGTTAGTAAGCGGATTATTTTTATAAAACCCATATACCGCGATAATTCCGTACTGGAGCGGAATTGGTATTGTGCTAACGTCTTTGGATGCAGGGAAACAGGTTGGAGGGATCCAACTGGATTCCTCAACTGTATTTATTTATTTACAGATATTGATGTATATTCTGTTATCATGTTGATATATGATATTGAATGTTGTGATTGACTAATTGGTGCTGTTGCATCATCGGATTCAAGTTTTAAAAAAATAACGACTTTTTAATTTAAAAAGATTTTTAAAGTGATCTTTGAAATTATATGTTTTATTAAATTTTTGAAGTGATTTATTTTAAATAAAAAACGTTCAAATTTTAAAGTTATAAAAGTTAAAGATTTTTGTGAAATATAACCGAAAAGTGATTTTTGGAATAAATAGTTGATTGATTTATAAAATGTTTTAAATTGAGATTTTTAAAATATTATAAACGGTTTACTTAAAAGGTTTATGAAGTTGACATTTTATAAATTAAAAATGTTGGTATTATAAAACGAGTTTTTATAAGCGTTAAAATGAATTTTTAAGAATTTATAAATAAATGGAATTTATAAATTGAGAACTTATAAATGGAAATGATTTTGTAAAATAAATGAATTATAAGTATTTAACTTATAATATGGGTTTTTGGTATATACATTGAGTATAAATTGAATTGGTCGTTAAAGGAGATTTATAAAATCGAAGTTAGAAAATAGAAATAGAATTTATAAACGTTGTTTTATAAATTTGAAATCAATTGAATTTGATAAATTAAATGTAGAAGGTTATTAAAGGAAATATATTCGCGATTTTGGATAGCGAATTATTCTTGAAATAAATGTGTAGAAAAGATTTAAATGTGGTTAGTGAAGTATATTCACGATTTTGGACAGTGAATATATTGTTAGGTAAAATGGATATTGTTTTGGAAAAGCGATATTATAAAATGAAGTTAATTGTTTTAAAAGATGTTTTAAAACGTGTTAAGTATCGAATACATAGATTTCAACATTCATGGTTGAAATAGACGTTTTCGAGAAATAAGGAAATGATGGACTATAACACTGTTGTTATAGTAAATGATTTTCGAAAGAAAATGTTTTATGTAGTATTGGGATTTATATATACCTATCTTAAAATCCGAATCCCTATACTAGTGATTTCGAGTCGTCGTAACGATGTTTTATGCAACATTCGTTTTTGACTCAAATAGATGTTAAAATTTATGATTTCCTTAAAGAATGAATATATACTTAATATTGATTTAAGTATATCGAATATTTTCCAAGTGTTGAAAATAAATGATTGTGAAATACTTATTATTTAATAAGTATGGAAATGCTTTTCCAATATGAAATGAACTGTTTTGAGATTTTATCTTTTAAAGATAAATTGAAATGTGGAAGTTGATTTGAAATTGTTTTCAAATGATTGAAGTGTGGAAATTTTATATCTAGTAAAGATATTTTTGAAGATAAATAATTTGGAAAATTATTTGGAATCTGATGATGTTGCGCATCTTTATTGATAGTTAAATAACCGACTATCAATAATTACCTTGAATGGTATTTGTTGTGAATTGGATGAATTTGAATGCCACACTTATTTTTGAATAAGCGCTCACTATTCGGGTTAACCGGGAAAGGACCATGGGGTCGTATAACCCATTCCGAATATGTGATACGTCGTTATGAATTGCATTCGAAGACCGGTGTTGAAGACCGGATATTTTTGAAAACGGAAGGATTACCGTCGAGTTACTCTACATCGGCTGATCTCCGATTTAGAGGTTTTATCACCCTTAGTGACGGGAAGTCCGGACGTGATTAGAAAATTATCCGGATATGCAAGGGCTTCGTGAGAAGTGCCTTCGGTTCTGTTCGATCCCGGAACAGACTTGTATGGATTGTGTGTCTGACGTTACAATTTGAGATATAAAGCTAATTTCTTTCAAATACATTTCTGTTGGTGGCGGAGAATTTATTCTCTTAGCTTTACACCCTTCTCTGAGACGTACGAGCTCAGAGGTTATGTAGTTGAAATTTATCAGTTCCCAATTTGGTAACGTGGCATACTGAGTGTTGCTGTGAAATGATCAGTGTTTGATCATTTGCGATATGATCATTTGTTTGATCTTATATCTTGATGATCATAGGTTGATCATTTGTTTGACCCGAAGCATGGCTTTGTAGAAAGCGTGGCTTTGTGGACGAGACTTCGTCGAGCCTCACACCCCGGAAATGGTCAAAACAGGAAAGATGCGGCAAGGTTCTAGGGAGTAGCGCCCCTTAGTGTATGTCATTCCTTCTGGATAGAGGTGGTATCATGGTATGGAGCCCAGATACTTAACCTATGTGGTTGCTGCATTTTTACTATGTGGTTTGTTGGAAATCGGGGATCCTCGGGAAGATCGGTTACGATCGGGGGATGACATACGCGTGTCAGTAGTTACCTATTTTTGCAGAGGTAACCCGGCCTTGTGTTGGCAGAGATCCGGTTAGGTTCTCGGGTCGTCTATTCCAGGGACGTACCCATCGTGGAATAGGAAGTTCCTTGGCCTGACCATTTGTTGGAAATCCAAAGAAACAATACGTGACTTGTACGGTTTTAGTTGTATTACCTGCTATGGAATGTGGCGGTAACCTGCTATTGAACATAGTAGCTATAGTAGGCATACGATACTGGTCGTATGCTGGCTAAGATTAATATTATACTTTCGAAATGTTTTCTACACTATGCACTAATAATAATATCAAAAATGACTTGATTTTGCGTAGTAAGCATCTTTGACTATCATAAGAAGAAATCTCCTCCAATTCTGCGTTTGCATTGTGTGTGGCGGGAGGTCTTATGGTAGTTTCATTTTCCAAAAGCATTTCGAATTGACTTTAAAATTATTTTGTTGTGAAAAATAACTGTTTTACGATCTCACACCAGTCACCATGACTGACTCGGAGTTTATTGTTCCCCTCTAAACTCTGGGTGCCCACCAATTTCCACACGGGCAGCCTAGAGTTATGTTATCAGGATATTCTGGAGCTTTGGAGATAAGCTGGATGGCGAGACGTAGTATTTGTATCTGATATATTTATTCCGTTGTGTATTCTGTATGAGGACAAGTTTATATAAATGTCCATTGTTGTATTGAGTTGTATATTGACTCTGATTGATGTATATATAAAATGATATAGTTCTTTGTTTTAAAGATTATTCATTTATCTATTATATATTGTTCCGCTGCGAATGTGAGATTCTGACATTGTTCTGTTTCTGTTCTCTGTTGTTGTTCTGTTGTTCTTTTTCTTTCTGTTCTTCTTTCTTCTTCTTCTCTTTTTCTTCTATCTTTTCTTCTATTTCTTTTTCTTAAAACCCCTCAGGGTTCGTATTTCCGTGCATCTTGAGTTAATCAATGGAATTTAGGGTTTAATCAAGGGTACGGATTTGCGGGTCTTGACAACTTGGAGAGCATCCAATGATGAAAGGAAATGTTGAGTGGAAGCGATCGTTGGTTATTAATAGCTGTAACGCTTTCTTGACTTCTTCCCCGGTTCAACTTAAGTCCGCCAGTAAGTTTCAATATAGTGGATATAAAGTTCCTAATATTATAGTTTTATTAACTTTTGTCTTCGCTTTAGGGTTGTCAGCCTTAATGGTTGTTTCAGTAGAGAAGGAGGCCACAAGTGATGCCCCAAAAGACAAAATGAGTAATAATGACAGTTCTACCCTGGCTCAGGCTCCTAAATCCCAATCTCTCAAGGATGCCATTACTAGTTCGTTCAAATCTATAAAAATGAAATTAAGTGGTGGTTCTATAGCTGCTACCACCCCTAGTAAGAAGCCTAAGATTGGGCGCGTGCGTGCTCCCGTAATTGTAAAAGATGTTCCATTTTTGGATATTGACCTGAGCCCTGAAGCTTCAAACCCTAACATTTCTAGGGACAAAGCCTAACAATTGACCAAAGCGGAGCATTGTTAGGACCCACTTCTTCACATTACTTTTCCAGGTTCTCCGGGAGCTTTAAATCGTTTATGTGAAGATCTTGGTTTATGTCTCACTACGGAGGACCTGCTTCCTTCAAAATCTCAATCCTCAACTCCTATTAATAAGTTTGATGACCTTCTTTAATTGGTCATTCAATCCCGTCTTTAGCTGCTCTTAAGCCACCACAGCTTTCCTTATATACTCAAAATAACTGATTTTCTATTCTCAAACAATTTCTATCAGTATGTACTTGTGATGCTTTACCATTTTATGTTGCTTAATCTTTCATGCATAACATCCTATTAATTGGTGTTAAATATCAAAGGTTGGTTAGCTTGGAATAGGATATGTTTGGTGGGGTAAGTCCTTTAAGCTCTAAATATGCAAGCTAGGATAGTTCCACTTTGGATTGTAATAGTGACAGAGGTTTAAGCCCTCCTTCTAGCATCAAATGTTAACGAATTTCTTCGTCAACCCCAAAAGTTCAAGGATAAAATCTTCTCTGATGATGGAATTTGGAAAGCCTAAGTTTATCCTCAACGAGTGTTGGAAAATAGCAATACTTGGTTGAGTTAAGGCTTAAGAGTAGTGACAAGCAAGTTTAGGTTCATAGGGAAATCATATGTATGGTCACATGAAATCATATATGCTTGAAGTAAATTCATATTAGGCAATCATATGGTCAAAAGAAAAGTCAAGAATATGAGTACTTTTGGAATTCGAAGCGGCCTTTGATTAGCAAATTATATATGCTGTAGAATTCGAATGTAAGTCATAATTTGAGATATCATATCCTTATTCAATGTAATGTCGAATGTACAATGTTCCATAGTTCAAGTGCTACAATCGTCTCTAAATCCCCAAATCAATTTTGGGTTACAAAGTTTAAAATATAATAAAAGATATAAGAATCATTCACCCCCTTTACAAAGCCTATAGGTCTATATTTATAGGGGTAGAAATGCGGCATACTTAGCAGCTTGACTTCGGCATTCATGTCCTTCGGTGTCAATAACGTCGCATGGTGCCAGGCCTAGTTTAATGATGATTTTCGGCATTCCTCGATGCATAGTAAAGCTTTGGCATTGTTTCAATAGTGAAGGCATTCGACATTAATGATTTTTTGATGTGGTGGGTTGACCCTTTTAGTTAGTAGATGGCAGCATCAGTTTGAAGCTACAATGATATGGGACGACTTTGATGTGGAGCGGCACCATTATGGAGCGGTGTCGGCATTGATAACTTGTGTGAATGTTGATGACTTCTGGCATAAACATCGCATGTACAAATGGATGGTATCTCCTAAATGTTGTTGAAGTGCGGCGTGGCATTGATAAATGAAGGCATTGATACACATTGACATTCTTAAGTAACGATATGGGCAATGTTGGCTTCAACAACAAACAACGGTAACAATGAGTGACGTTGATAGAAAGCGACATCACTTTGGAGGGTGGCATTGGTAAAATACTGCATCAATGAGATGCGACGTAGCTTGTGTCGACATTCATTGATGGTTTGATGTATTGATTACAGTCGATATCATTACTTTCTTGGAGGGATGCAGCGTTGGTTCCATGCGGTATTGATAACACTTGGTATCATTACTCCTTTAGTTGCACGCGACATCATATATGTCCTTCTACTGACGAAATGCAGCATCGTATTCCTTCGATGATAGTCCACCTGCATACTTCCAATGTTGATTATTAGTGCAGCACTGCTGAGTTGCGACTTTCATCTTGTTTTCATAAGTGAATGACGGCATTGATATGACGCGGCATTAATAAGATGTAATATAGATGGGAGGTGGCATCAAGAAGAGGCAGTATCGACAACATGCGTTATTGATCATATATGGTACTGAACTATTTTGATAAAGCACAGCATTACTTTCATCTTGAGAGGCAGCATCATATTCATGTCTCGTGTCGCATATCTTCGAGGTTAATAATGATGATACAATTTGCCCCCTAGTGTAGAGGAGTCATTGACTTTTCAAGTCAATAATATCAACATCAAGTTTATCGCCTATCAGTATTACCAGCAAATTCAGCCGTTGATTTGAATTTGATCGACGGTGACTTTTCATCCTTTTTCCTTCCTATATATAGGAGACCTCCTCTTTCATTCTCCTTTTACCTACAATTGAAATATCAAGTAAGAAATCACAATCTTCAAAGGAATTTAGAAAATTTCCAATTCTCAAGTATTCGAATCATCCAAGTATGATACTCATCTTATTCCTATTTAATTAGGGAGTTATACTGGTTGATTTTGTGTTGAAATTATTGCTAGGGTTTAAATTTAAGATATTTTTTACTTATTTTAAATTGACCTTAGGATTTGATGGTAGGGTTTTGATGCTAATTACTTAGTTTAGTAATCGATTTAGATTATATCAGCATTAGACCTTTAAGTAGTGTGAATGGAGTTTGATTCATGTCCCATGTCGCATATCTTCGAGGTTAATAATGGTGATGACAACTAGGTAAAATTAAAATACATAACATGTAATGGAAGATAATCGATATAAGCTAGTGTTATGTATAAAGTATATAATTTACCAGTCACCAGAATGTTGTTCTGACCCACTCCTCATTACAACCTATAGGATAGCTTAGAAGGACAGGTTCCATTGACATGCTCGACAATAACAAGGACACTAAACATTTGTAGTATCAATCTTGGTCAGTAACTATATATGTTGTTATACTTTACTATTCCACTATGATTTATATCGATAGTGCTCTGATACGCATTTGTTTGTTTATTTGTAAGATACCAATCCAACAATCCGTACATTGGTGGACTTGGGTTTTCGATTTAACGAAAATTCAAGCCCATTGGGATGTGGGTTGTTACAGATGTTCCACATCAGTAGCAAGTGTACACAACTACTGAGGGCCTCTAAATGAATGGCAGACTTCTGTTGGGTAACTCTATTGATATTGCATCCCAATCTACTAAAACAAATTATTCATCCTAGGTTTAAGTATTAGGCTATGCCCACTAATCTTCGTTTGCATAACTAAGGCTATATAATCTACCATAATGACAATTATGCTATCTTATAATATTTAACTACTACCAAACATGTTTATTTTCTATTTCTACAAATGTCAATTTGTCGGTAATAAATGATTATTATTCTAATCTAACAATTTCTAAGGACATTTATTTATTCATTCTAATTTTACATATTAAACTTCCCTTATCTCTCCATACTTACCCTATTAATCTTTTTAATCAGTCCCATTAATCCATTTATACCCTTTATTAAATTTTTATAACTCCTATTCATTGCATATTTGTTGCCCTTTTTATTAATTTTGAAGTTACAATCTTTTCCATGTATAATACCTTTTCATATTATTTATTATGCGATTTATTCTAACGTTCTAATCATGTCTAATGCGAATATTAATGTGTATTCACTATATTAATTATGTTTTTATTTTTAAATGTTTGGCGTGGTTATACGTATTTCTATATTTATTTTTATGTTTCTAGTTATTAATCCCTAACTAGAATATTTCTTTCCATATTTTAATCCATTAGAATTATCCTTCTAAAAAGATTTCTCATTATAACTTTCCATAAATTAACCTAAAATAAGATATTTGCTTTGTTTGAAATTACAAGGAATTTTTATATCCTTTTTATTGAATTAGACGGTGTAAACTATGGAAAGAATATCCATACTTCACACATCTCTTTCCCTTCTTGCTCGTATTCGTTGTCAATTCAAATGTTGCACTTTTATGCATTTAAGAAATTAGATATTTATGGAGATTACACAGATAATACTACCAACAAACTAAAACATGGAAATTCACATTCCAATAAAATTAGGGCAAATCTAAATTATACTAACATCTTTACAACCCAATTGTAGATCTGAAATAAATTCTATATTTTATCAATATTTGACTTTTAACAACTTGAGGACTGACTTCCAGATCTGGTTGTAAATAATATTCTTATCCAATTTCCCTAAATTGTAGAATATATAGGCAATGTTTTTATGCATTTAATTCGAGCCTACAACTCTTTAGATCCTTATTTAGGCATAAAAATTAAATAAAAATTGAATGAAATAAATTCCAATGTTATATATAAATTACATAATTTCCCACTTACCTTTAAAAGCTTTCCAAATCTCCTAAATCTGAATCTGATCCTTTGATTCAACTCCATCTCTTTTTTAATCCAAAGAGATATGTATAACAAGGTATATACATGCTATTAGAATTATAGATCTAAGAAGAGATTTAGGGATAAAGGAAATATAAATTTATAATATTGAAATTTACCTTTTTATTACACAACGCTGATTCGCTTCTTCTCTTTTTTTCTGCTCTTCTCCTATTTGTATAAATACAAATTATTTTATAATTAGGTGGAACAGTGGAGAAGAGAAAATGGCAGAGCTTCGTTGTTCTTGATCAGTAAATATGAGAAGAGTAGTGAGGGATTAGGCCTGTATTTATATGTGCCTGAATCAATCATATCCGTTAGATTAAAATTATTAAATCCAGATCGTTGGCCAAGGTTCAAAACCTAGCCACCACATTTTGATCGGTCGACCACATCCATATGAGCTAATGACCGCTAATGATCGACCAACACATAGTGGGGATCGATCGGTGGGGTCCTAAATTTTACTATTATTTATTACTATATTTGTTTTCTAATTATTTTTATTCTACAAACTTTAAATACTCGTAACTTCTTTGTTTGAATTTCGATCGTGAAACTCCAAATATGAAAGTCGGTCAGAAAATCACAACAAACGTAATGGTGCTAGTTTCGTAGCCATATTCCAACGCTTGCTCAAATTCCATATTTAGAGGCTTATTAATTTATTAATGTAAATTTTATGGGGTGTTACATTCTCCCCCTATAAAAGAATTTCATCCCCAAAATTATTCCAATGATTAAATCATAGGGTATTGCGTGCAACCATCCTAAACTATTCAACCAATTAGCGTACAACCAATTTTGCAGCCAAACATGTACAAGTACATGGTGTATCACAACAAAGAAAACATGTATGCAGATTGATTCTAAATCGGGACATCCTATATGAATGTATTCGTTTAAACATTTTTGAAAATATGATGCAAATAACCTCTATATACTAGCAATTCTGTATGTATGCAGGTTTTCAATAATCTTTTTCACACAACAATTTTCATACTCCTACAAATAGAAGCATGATTCAACCAATTTTGCATCCAATTCCTACCATTCAAAAATCTAACACATCAAATTTTCATTTTCTAAATGTTCACTCCTATGCCGAAAATTGAATTTAGGTGGAGAATTTTATGTTTTTACCACCCTATTGGGTACCAATCCCGTAGTACATTGGAAATTTTCTCGTTGCCCCAGATTTTTTCTAAATTTTTCCATGTACAATAAGCTTGAGGAGGCTTGTTTTCAAGCTATAAAATGGAATTGAATCCAAAAATGATTCTCGTTCGTCGTTGACAAGATACGGAACAGAAATTCCAAGGTTGAAACAGCTTTTCCCTTATTATTATCTGTGCTTATCCTAACATCAGCCTTAATGCACTGCTAAGTTCATATCTACTAACCCATCGCTCTTCCCTATTCCTAGTATGTGGCCTTTGAAAATCAAAAGTCCCACAAAAATGTTTTTCGCTTTTTCAATCAAATTTGCACATTGTTTGAAAGTCAACTTCCAAAAATATTTAAACATCATTTTCTTTTAAAACATTTAGATAAAACTTCCAAAAATTATTTGAACACTATTTTTTTTCAATCGAACACAATTTTTCAAAACATTCACCTTTTCCATTTTTAATAACTCAAGCCACATTTCAGCATAATCGGAATTTTAGTTACGAGTTAATGCATATATTTGATCCTCGCACTTCACAATAAATCCTAGACCTTAAAATCTATTCTTTTAATTTAAAAAAGAGACAAACTAACCTATATATAAATTTTAGCATTTAAGGAACATGAATAATGATCCGTGATTTCACAACAACCTTAGCTTGTCCTTCGCTTGCTATAATTTATTATTTTGTAAACTTCCAGTCTACATTGCATTTGCGGTTGGTTATGTGTATTTATGAGATTTTCGTATTTATACTGTTTCGTTCAAATACAGGTATAAGAGCGGTCTACATATTCAGAAATAACAGTGCAGTGAATAAATAAGAACATGTCTCATAATGTATCATACCCGTCTTTTATACAAAGAGACAACTAACAATTACAATCCTAACAACCTAAAGAAAAGAGAAAATGCTGGAAGGGAAATGACAATTACAACACTACTAAACCTAATATACTAACTACATACTATGGGATGGTCCCAATCCCCTACGGGAGCACAAATCATTTTCACGACCCCGGAATGGGTGTAGCACGGCATCTATATAGCCAATCTCATGACTTTGGAGCCACTGCTCGGCTCGAATCTCCTGGAGCTCAGCTTGGACCTATCAGGTAGCAACTAGCTTGGGGCTTTACTATCCTCCAGCACCATGTCCTTGGTCTACCTCCTTCTACGGCTGCTCTTCTACTGTTGGTGTCACTATCTCAGCTGGTGACTCAGGTATCCTTATCTACTTGATGGAGACTCTATCGAATAGGATATGGACCTTCTTCTAGATTAGCTCTTCATGGAGGTTCACTCCATATCGCCTAAAGACACAAGTGAAGAGGTAGCAATATGGAATGTAGCTCTATGGAGTCCCAACTCAAGGACTCATATAGTGGCTCATGATAGCATGAGCCCAATTGATAGCTACACCGCCCATGATGGCATAGGTGGCCTTCTGCACAAACAGATAAATCTGATCGAAGCTTCACGTCTTTTGACTAATGTTATGCTAAATGATGCAAAAGACGAGGCAAGCTGTAGACCCTAAATTGTCTGACCTCCAAACACTGACATCTCCAAAAAAGATCTGATGCAGGACCTCTTCGTAATTCATCTCAATATCTTCCATCTGCTCTCTCTGCGGCTATCCTAATAGTATCACTGAAACCATTGTTGGACATATCGATCTCGACTCCCTTCACTTCCGACTTGATACTACTGATATCCTCATCAAAATTGTACTCCAAATGGGCATTGAATTGCCGCATGCAATGCGGGTAGCATTCTTGCTCAAAAGTGTCACGATGGAGGATCAGTGCTAATTCTATTGCCGTGAGCAGTTCCTCTTGTCTAATGGTGGTGAAATCTCTAAATTTTACTAGTCGTCCTTGAATAAAGGTGAAATTTGATGAATCCAAGTAAGTGGAGATTTTTTGGTGTCTCTGGTCAAGCGAAACGATCTTTTAAGGGGTGAGACCTGGATGGCGTGAGGAATCGTTTCTATATTGAAAGTTAAAAATGTCATCGAGGAAATGCCTAGAGATAACACTACCTTAACTTGCCGGCTTCATTTTTAGCCAATGGATGGTACAAGTTTGAAGTCGACGAATAGTGGTAAAGGTATGAGATTTAATTTCCATATACGATCATTTTGATTATTATCGACAGTTGATTTATTGAATATCGATTCAGCTTTCTTCTTTATATATCATCAATTTAAGATGATTTGTTGCTCATTTAAGTGTTAATGTCCTTTGTCAGAAATGACTAAAAAAGCATGAGAAGGGTCCAAGCTATATGGGGTTACTCCCATTAGGCTATTTTCACATCTACTCTAGATTGGTTTTGGTGGTATGCATGGAGATGTGAAATACTCAGATTCTCGATAAGGTTGGCAGGGTCCGGCTTGGAGGTTTCCGAGAGCCATCATAGTTCTTAAGTATATTTCTAGAGGTAAATTTTTGGTGAGGCGGCGCATCCTCCTAGTCATTGTTGGAAAACTTCCTTTTCCTTGTCGTTGATTCAAATCTTTGAATTGGTTCCTTAATTGCATCGAGAAGTGACTGGAGCTCTTCTCGATGTTTAATTATTTATGTCCATTCTTTAAGTTTGGATTTTGATCTTATATATGCCTAATCTTTTAAGTTTGGGTTTTATTTTAATCTGTTACTTCATGTGTGGAAGATTTTCTTATGAGGTAAAACCTATTCCATGTTTAGCAGTGTGGTCTCACAGAATTGTTATATGCGCATCATATTACTTGAGTTTTCTCACACTGGTATTTCCAAACTGATAGGGGTGTTATTTTATTATAATGCTCGGGTAAAACCGAGTATTTTTCGAAGTTGTCATTGGTGTGACATGGAGCTCATAGAGTAGAGCTGGATGTTCACCTGCCATAGTATTTTTATTTTCCGTTGTATTACTATATTACCCATCAACAATTGTAAGGTCAAGAAGTTATAACTATCCAAGCTGATGAGGTTTGTTTTTAGCTCAGATATATCATGTATTTTAGAGTGATGGCTTTTACTTCTTCGTTAAATTATATGTTGTCATTCTGTTGTGAGATTCTGTTTTTCCTATTCTTTTTCTTTCTCTTTTTTTCATTTTACCCTAACAATCCGCCTTTCCAACATTTGGATGTTCGGTATTTGAATACCATGGATGTATTGAGTGCCAACTTTCGATCATCAAAAAGGCGGGTCGTTACAGTTGGTATTAGAGTTAAAGGTTAAGTGAGAACTTGGCTTTAGTAGGGTATGACACATTAGAGATAAAGTAAGTGACACCCTAGAATGAGTTTGAGAGTAGTATATATATACGAGAGCGTATTTGTTATTGCTATGAAAATGTATTGTGTTAATGGTCTATTGAGTTGTTTATGAATTCTGGTTGAGACGTGGGATTGCACGGTGTCGATAGGGATTTCTAAACACTCGAACAAGGCAAACGGACATGATATTGAATTTTTTTTGAAAAGTTGGTATATGAAATATTTTACCTAGGATTATAAATTTTATAGAGAATTTTCAAATTTATGTAGTTATTTATAGTGTTTGTTTGGTAATGATAATATTTCTTTATTATCATTATTGTTCGAATTGTCGTGCTCGGATAGTTTAGGATCATTGACTATTGTCGGCTGGTTATTAATTTAAAATCAATCAGTTTCTAGGCATTTATTATTTTGATAATTCCGAGTGTATTAAAAATGAATCCTTTTGTGAATTAAGTTTCATAGTTTACTATAAGGTGTTTAGAGAAAATGTTTAGCTAAAAGTCGCCTTTTAGTAAATTTGTCTAATTTACTCTAAATGGGAAGGTAAGACATTTAGAGGATAAATATTTGAGAAAAGGTTATTATAATAAAGGGAAGTTAGTATATTATAAGATGATTTTGAAAAGTACATTTTATATGAGTATGGTATAAAAAATGATTTATATGATTTATAAATGGTATTTTACAAGTAAAAAATAGTTTTTGATAATTTAAATCTCGGTATTGCTTGAAATAATTTCAAAGGATTTTGAGAAAAGTAAAAGTAGTATTACTTGGAAATATTTATAAGGTTGAATATTTTGGAAAAGAAATTTTAAGTGGAGTGCATTTTATTTGGATAATACGGGGAAAACATCTTGATTAGTTTTGTGGTGATTTGAATAATTTTCTAAGTGAGGATCGAATATTTGCTTAAGCGAACATTGTAGTGCACTTAGTAAATTATTCTCTTTATCATTGTGCGATCGAAATAAGTTCCAATCCAAATAAACCCAAAGCGAATGTTAGTAAGTAAATTGTTAAAGTTATTATATATATAGAAATATGTAGTATGATTTCAAAAAGAATTTTGAAATAAAAATTGGGTATTTAGTTCTTATGTTTCCTTAAAGGAAATTGATTTAAAAATAAAAAGTATTTTGACAAAAGAATGTTTCGATAAATGAAATTTTAAACTCTTGGATAGAAAAGAGATAATTTAACTCAATTTAAATGGGTTAAATTGGATATGAAGGTTTTCATATTGTTTTATTAAAACCATAGTTTTTGTTAATCATCTAAGTTGTGTAAACTATTTGGTGATATTGGGCTAACTTGTAAACATCTTTCCTTAGAACACTCTAAGGTAAAGGGGTCGAAGGTTTGACTCGGTTTTAGAGACCCATATTTTGTTTGGGCCACTATTTGAATTTTGAAAAATAAATTAAAATTGAAATTTTATATGTACTCTTAGGATAAAGAATAGTATTATACAAGTGAATAAAAGTGGAGTGAGTTTTTAATTTAATGCTTTATAAAGTTGTGTCGTTATAAAATGTTTATAAACTTAGGTTAAATTTATTAAGTAATCCATAAATAATTTTAGTATTAAATGAAATACTAGAAATAATATTAAAAATAATTCAAAAGGAGATTGGTGTAATTAAAAAACCAATCGGGTTAAGCACATAAGCTATATGTAAATCATTTTATTCACACGGTTTTGATCTAGGGTACGAATACATAACTTTGAGGTGACTCGCATCAGTCCAAAAAAGAATTTCTCACTTGATTCTTGACAGCGAACACTTGATTCAGATTCTTGGTATGATACTAAAAGTTTCTATCATAGTATATGACTATGTAAGGGAATGGAAGTTTCAAATCAAAGAACTTGATCGGAGTCCACAATAGGGAGGTCGGGTAAGCAATATTAGTTCGAAAGTAAAGTTTATGTATCCAGCAAGTGGTCGGATTAGATATTACGTACGGATGATTTATGTATATCATACGGGCTTAAGTATAATTGTATGGGTTGTTATGTAGCTTACGAAAGCATGGGGAGTGACTTCCAATTTTTTTAAGGTGACTTAGATAATCTTCTAAGAAATAACCAAAGGCTGATGAGCGTAATAGTATGCTTAGGAAATTATCTATATCCTTAGATGATCGAGAATGTTTTGAACCTAAGCAAAATTTCTAAATCGTGTTTGCTAAGTCACTTAACATTTTAAATGATGTTAAGCGTTAGTTTATTTCCTTATGAAATTTGATTTGATTGATAGTGTGATTTTATAGACTATGGTTTATAAAGTTGTTGTTTATTAGGACTTAAATCCCGGTGCTTTTGAAAAAAGTGATTTCGAAAGAATTTGTGAAAGAAATAATAATAATATTTTGAAAACTACGATGAAGTATTATTATTTCAGGATATTTGAAAGGAATTTCTGTGAAGTGATTTTTCAAATATTTTTTTATGATTAAATTTCAATGATTGGGAGTTTTCCAATTTGGAATACTCACTAGGTATATTTGTTTACCCCAGTTGTTGGTTTCGGAGTAATCGGAATACCATAGGATGCTCCGCATTGTTTTGATTTTAGAGTTATACCATGCTTTGGTAGGAGGAGCCCCCTCCTTTTCATAATTGATTTTGCTTTTGATTTAAATATCTTTGAAGGAAAAATATTTTTTAAATATAGAAAAACCGTTTGTAGTGCATTTTTCTTTTGTCAGCATGATTGTTTTTTGAATTATGTAAGTATAGGAAAGTAAGAGACTACTACTTGATTTCTTACGCACCTGCATTCGCATAGTATTAATAAGTTGCTTGCAAAATTAAAAATCAAAACGCAGAAGAGGTACATAGTAGATTTAGATATTGGTAATTGGTTGACAATTTTAGTCCCCAAATATGGGAGGCCATTTGGCTTTTGTTTTCTTTTTTTATTTTGGGCCATTTGTGGCGAGTTGTAGCTTTTCAGATCTAGCCGCGCAAAGGAGGTGCTGCCGAAATTTTTCATAAAGTAAAGGACTTTAAGGGTTTAATAACTCATTTTAATAAATAGTTTTTAAACTTAAGGGTTTGGGTGCATTTTCTGGGAATTTTGGAACAAAATCCTTTTAGGGGAGGAGAATGTAACATCCTATAATTTTATCGTTTTGATTTTTGAATACTTAAATAATTTCAAATATTTAAATAATTGGTTTTTTTAAGTTTTACAACTTGAATTCAATTATAGGGATTTTTTAAATATTTGAATTATGAATTAAATATTAATTAAATTATTTTAATAGCTTATTTAACCCCTTTTAATTAATAAATAATAATGGTGGGCTCATTTTGTAAATTTATTTACAACAACAAACAGTTCGAATAAATAATAGGAAAATCAAATTGTTAATAAAATGACTTGATTTTTATTGTAGTTTTTCCAATTAAATTCATAGGATTTTTTCATAATTTTTAATTTGGAAAATATTTAAATTATCGTTTGATGATTTTTAGACAAATGATGGTATTTCTGTTATTTTACAAAATACGGTAAGCAGTGTATTTTATTATTGTTTTGAGATCGTGTCGCATTTCTAAGCACGACCGTATTTTTGTTTTATCGTTCGTGGTTCGTACGTGGGCGAAATTCTACACAGCGAGATGCTGAAAATATGTGAATAAACATATACGCTTATATTTTTCAACATTTCCATTCTCTCTCTTGTCCATTTTTACCTTCCAGTAAAAGAAAATCAAGCTTTCATTTTTAAAAAACCTAAACAAAGTTAACCACTTCCATTCAAAAATCAAAATATAAAGAAATACTCCACGAATAATTATAAAAAAAAATCTTTGAGTTTGTATCGAGGCGATCTATGATTTGATATAGGTTTTGTCTTGTGCTGTCGAGATTCGTGGTTATCGATTAGGAACATTAAGACTAGGGTTTAAGTTTATAGGAAATTTAGGCGATGGTTAGCGAAATAGACCTTGGATTCATGTTTCTCTTGGCAAGGGCTTTCGGTAGTGATGGAATGGAGGAGTGCGGTCCACATTGGCAGGTCGCCACAATCTCAGACCATAAAGCTAGGACACCTAGACGTGTTTTAGAGGAAGCCGTCGAGCACATCATAGTGGTTTCTAGTGGAAGGAGATGGTGAAGATGAGTTCGTCCGGATAGTCGGCATGTGATTTAGTGGTCGAGAGGTGGTGTTAGGTTGTGCATGCGTAGGGGATGTTGCGTGTATATCTATTTTGGAGGGAAGGAGATTTTTAATTTGGAGAAGAAATAGTTAAGGATGGTAATTAACTAATCAAAGTGTAATTAGTAATTAATTATTATAATTAATTCTCAAATCTTATAAATTACATATCTTGCTCGTACGAGGTCAAATTTGGATGTGCTCAGTTGCCTTGGACTCGTGCCGATAGTGTCTACGTGATCGAAATGGATTCATCGAATTTGGAGTAAGTAGAAATTTTAAGCTAAAGTCAAACGTCGTTTGATTCTAGACCAAACTGAAACGTGAAAGCATCAACTGGAATTTCTGTGAGTTTACTCACCTCTAAATAAATTATATGATATTTGTGTTGCTATAAATTATTGTTGAATGCTTGGATGATAGTTTATATTGTTGTTTGGTTGTTTGTTTGGATTTAAATTCCCGCTTGAAAAGCGGATGACATAAATAACTATTGTATTGCAGGAAACAAAAACAAAAAGAAAGTCAAAGTGTACCTAGTGAATAGGTCCCTATAGAACACATCGAAATACACATTCATATATGTGATTTACAGTGGACTTTTGTAGAGAGACCCTAAGGGGTTTCTCGCCATTATTAATTTACTGTTATATGCATCTTGCTTATATTCTTATGTTGCTTATTGTAATATTTGGTTGAAGTATTTATGACATACTGAATGAAATATCATCCCCTTAAACCCTTGTTGTGTGTTGAACTTGAGCTTGTATTTTGCACAAAATAAATGTTTGATGGTGTTTTCGCACTTGGAAAATTATTTATACTATATTTTCAAGTATTTTGAGAGTTTTGAAAATAAAAGATAAGTGTTGAATAAAATTTATAAAAGGAGTTATAAATTTAATTAATCATCTTTCGAGATAATAATGTTGTTTTAAATTTATAAAAGATTATAAATTAGATTTAATTATATTTTAGGATAATTAATGTTGTTTAAATTTATAAAGGTTATTTACCTTAGATATATTCTTAAATATTATTTACTATAATAAAGTAAATTATTCATTTTTAATAATTATATTTAAGATTAATTATTCATTTTAATAATGGATGTTTTAAAGCGACTTAACCATTTTAATAATGATGTTTTTAAATTAATTAATCGTTTTAATAAATGATGTTTTAAAGTTAATTAATCATTTTAAATAATTATGTTAAAGGTTAATTAATCATTTTGATAATGATTTTTAAAGTTAACCAATCATTTAAATAATGATGATTAAGGTTAATTAATCATTTTAATAAATGATGTTTTAAAGATTAATTAATCATTTGAATAATGATGTTTTAAGATTAATTAATCATTTTAATAAATGATGTTTCAATGTTAATTAATCATTTTAAATAATGAAGTTTAAGGTTAATTAATCATTTTAATAATGATGTTTTAAAGTTAATTAATCATTTTAAATGATGATGATTAAGGTTGATTAATCATATTAATGATGATGTTTTAAAGTTAAGTAATCATTTTTAATAATGATATATAAGATTAATTAATCATTTTAATAAATGATGTTTACAGTTAATTAATTGGTTTAAATAAAAGTGTTTAAAACTAATTATCTGATTTAATAAAGATGTTTAAAGATAATCGATTGATTCATTAAAGGAATATTAAAAAATAACGCTAAGTGTAAATTATTTTTGATTTATAGTAAACATTGACCATTCTTTTTCTTAATCACTTAGAAATATAATTAGCTCTTTAAAGAGGAATATTTTTAAAGAGTATTTTTAAAGTGTTTTACAAATATTTGTAATGTAAAAACAAAGAACAAGTTTGGGTTTTAAAAGTTTAAAACTTTGATTCGGTTACGGAAAGGATAAGAAATTTAATTTCCGTAAACGATATCGCTTATATGGAAATGATTTAGTCATACTCTTAGCACTAAATGTCGAGATATAGAAACTTGTTTCTATCTCGAAGGTTAAAAATGTCATCAAGGCAATGCCTAGAGATAACACTACTCTAACTTGTCGGGTTCATTTTTAGTCGAGGAACAGTACAAGCTTGAAACCAACGAGCAGTGGTGAGGGTATGAGATTTAATTTCCATATACGATCATTTTGATTATTCCCGATAGTTGATTTATTGACTATCGATTCAGCTTTCTTCTTTGTGTATCGTCAATTTAATACGATTTTTACTCATTTGAGTGTTGATATCCTTTATCGGAAATGACTAAAACCAAAGCACTATTTGGGGCCAAGCTATGTGGAATTGCTCCCATTAGGATATTTTCACATTTACTCTAGATTGGTTTCGGCGGTATGCGCATGGAGATGTGAAATACTTGGATTCTCGGTAAGGTTGATGGAGTACAACTTGGAGGTTTCCGAGAGCCATTGTAGTTCTCAAGTATATTTCTAGAGTTATACTTTCGATGAGGGGGGTGCACCCTCCAAGTCATTGTTGGAAAACATCTATTGTTGATTCAAATCTTTGAATTGGTTTTTAAATTGCATCGAGAAGTGACTGGAGCTTCTCGATGTTTATTATTTGTGTCCATTCTTTAAATTTGGATTTTGATATTGTTTATGCCCAATCTTTTAAGTTTGAATTTCGTTTTAATCTATTACGATTCATTCATGTGTGTAAATTTGTTCTTGTAAGGTAAACCAGTTCTGTGTTTAGTGGCATGGTCTCACAGAATTAACATATACTCATCATATTACTTATGTTTTCTCAGGCTTGTATTTCCAAACTGATCCAAGTGTTATTTTATTATAATGTTCGGGTCAGATTGAGTATTTTTTTAGGTTGTCGCTAGTGTGACATGGAGCTCATGGAGTAGAGCTAGATGTTTACCTACCGAATTATTTTTATTTTCCATTGTATTATTACATATACCCATCAGCAATTATAAGGTCAGGAAGTTATAACTATCCAGGCTGACGAGGCTTGTTTTTATTTCTGATATACCATGTATTTTAGAGTGACAGCTTTTACTGTCTTTGTTATATTATATGTTGTCGTTCCGCTGTGAGATTCTGTTTTCCCTGTTCTTTTTCTTTTTTTCTTTTTACCTTAATAATCTGACTTTCTAATGATTGGATGTTTGGCATTTGAATACCATGGATGTATTGAGTGCTGACTTTCGATGGTCGAAAAGGAGGGTCGTTATAGGTTTCTTTCCCCATTTTCAGTGCGGGTTCACATGGAGCTTTGACATAACTTCATGGAAGACTATGGGCTACTTGAGAAGGAAGAATGCAAGGTGAAGCTCGAGATCTGGATGTGCATATTAAGTGATTCCTATAGGATCAACAATGATTGGGCACGAGATAGGTACGGTGATTGGTCACACAATCACGTCTGACAAGCTTGTATGGTCAAACATAGTAAATCGGTACCTTCAGTCTTTGACCTCAAGGTACGTATAGTTTGATGAATTATGTCGATCTTATATTAGTGACCACGCATAGTATTAATCTTATATTAATGATCATACACCACATTGACCTTATATTACTGGCCATGCCTATTATTGGTTTTATACTAGAGGCCATCCGTATTGATAGATGATGATAAGATATTTGTTTTCGTTTGTGATAGCAGTATTTGATTACAAGATGTAATATTTGACCTATATATATATCCAGCATTGGTGTTCTTTTGTAGCCCCGATGGTATATTATACAGGATACGCCCGTCGTTCTCTTTTGTAGAGTCGTTATGTGAATTTATTAAGAAATCCACGATGGTCGAGGGGTAGATGATGACGAACATCCATGAGTGTATCATATTTCACTTATACTCACAGAGGGGTATGGTGAGGTCTACATAGGTTTCTAGTAAATAGAGTAGATCATATATCACTTATGCTTACTGAGGGGTACGGTGAGATCTACATGAAATCCATCACCGAGGATGTTGCTCAAGGTCTATGGTACACTGAGGTACCGACTCTATTTATTTTGAACCATCAATGGGAATGATTGGATTGTGATTGATGTCTAACACGGACTTAATTTTTAGATATATAGTGTAGGTCATATATCACCTATGCTTACATGAGTTCACCATACCTGATGCAACATGGGGTCTATGGTAACTGACGTACTAATTCTATTTATCTTGGGCACGAATCTGTCATGGAATCCACTCATTAGCAATGATGAGTTTCAACTTATATTCTTTATCTGTCGCTTATCGTTATTTTGTGTGTTATATTAGTTGGTTCATAATATTGTTGTGCATTCTAAGATATGCTTGTATTATGATATTTGCATTGTCTTTGCATTTGTATAATGGGATACTTTATCATATTGTGTTGTTACATTTAAGTCACAGTGTACTAGTTGTGTTGATTTTTTGATTACAGGAGAAGAGTAGGTTTTGGTATGATCCCTTACTTTTGTGATGGTTTATTTTACTGGTTTTTGGGCTGTCCAGATTACCCCTGAGCCACGTATGTGGAGAGGACCGTACTTGCTTACTAGCTTCATGTTTAATATAAGTATATAGTTTTGATATACAGTATTTTGAGATAGTACCTGTCACAGCAGGCTTTACGTCTGACACGTGTTTTGTCATTGTCAGTTTATGTCATGACAACTCTTAGGCACTGGACTGAGTAGTTTAGGAGTCAGGTGCTTTTGGAGATACACTATCAGAATGGTGCAGCAAGAGATCTGGAGGCGAAGACGATACTTGGATATACATACACAAACACACTGTTATTGTAGTAGTACACGAAAGATATGCTATTTGTATGAGACTTGTATCAGGTATTTTATTTTGATTTCTGTATTGATATTTACTTTTCAGTTACTTCCACCAGTGCAGTCTCTTATATATTGTCCATCTGATTATGTTCATGTATATTCAGTATATTATATGTTAGCATTTCGATGTGAGATTATATCATTATGCTTTGGCATACTATTTGTTTTTAATTTTACCCCAATAATCTATCTTTCGTGGTATTCAAAGGTCAGGCATTAATATGAGATGTTGATTTTGGGTATTACGAAGGACGGGTTGTTACAATTATGACGATTTATTTAACACAAGCAATCAATAATAGGTTAAAAGCACGATATTAAAAATCCATGGTGTTACATAGTCGACCGTTCACCCGTTATATTATTTTATATAATAATGCATCAGTCGATTGACTGAATGTCATCAGTCGACTTTTCGAGCGTTTAGTCAATTGATGACCTTAATCAGTCAATCTTTTTCCCTGAAATTACACTAGTTTTCCTTAGGTTTTCCTCAGGCTTTCTCGGGATCAAACGGTTAAGTGATAGAATATGAGCAGTCGATTGTTTAACAGTTGTTGGGTTTTCCTAGCTTTTTAACTTGTTATTTTATATTATTTTGCTCGTTCTTTGTTCTACCTTCTTTCTGGACTTTGAACATGACTATAATTCATTATTAGTTCATTTAAACACTCATATTCATTAGTATCTTTAACCTGCCCAAATGATTATTAATTCATTTATCCAATAGTAACTTGATTTTTAATGCAGTTTATCAATACGATCACATAAACAATACTATGATCAATATATCTACAAAATTAACTTTTGTTCATCATAAATGGGTACCTATTTACTATATATAATTAGATATATGTAGTTTAAGGTGGGTTTTACATCTAATTTACCCTCCTCCCAATTGATATCAAAATGACAATATATGATTATTCAATTTATCAAACCAATAATTTTCACTAATAAATTTATCAAATCAGTTCTAAATAATGTTATTAAACTTTAATAAAGATGTATTAATGAAATTTATTACATAGATAACCACATAAACTTCTCGTAGATAAACTCACTCACGTAGAATTACCGACTTGATTGATTTATGTAGAAATCTTCAGCTTTTCTCCTTCGATTTGACTTGAATTGATGATTCTCTCTTTTTATTTGAGTTGATATTGTTTAGATTAGGTCGCTCCTGCTTCACTCTTTATTATGATATTTTATTTAATGAATTTGGAGTAGACTTAAGATGGAAAAGTGAAATTTTCGATCTAGAGTTCAATAGCGGTTATTAGATAAAGAAGTATGAGATTAGAATGAGATGTACTTTTCCCCTTGTTGTAAACCATGATCCTGAAATTACACCTCAGCCCCACTTGGGCTTCTGACTCATTTGGCCTTAAAAGTACGATATGGTAAACAGTCCATATCTACTTCATCTAGCATCGATTCCTAACATTTTATATATGAATTTTGGTTAGAAACTGATTAACACAAAGGTAATGTTAGATTTTCCCAAGTTCCTTAATTTTTCAAAATTTTGATTTCTATATTCCAAGTACAATAACCATAATTCCCTTTTAAGTTAATTGATTATTTTTATTTAAAATTTGGGGTATTACTTATGTATCTTTGTCAACATTATACCACTTAGACAACTAAACTTTAATCGATGGTCAACACTCTAAAAATGTATGTATGTAATTGTGAAGACCGACGTTCAAATCAACTTGATTCAACTTGACATATTTATTGCTTAACTATATGCCTTACCAAGATTTTCGTGATTTCTTATCAACTTCCAAGTACAATGACATTAAAATTTTATATCAAAGGAAAAGAATCCTATCTTGTGTAGTTCTTCACTTTATATGTTTCAATGTATACCCAAAAATGACTGTAAAATAAACCGATATAATGTGGTTTACCATAACCAGAATAAGGTCTCCACATATAAGATTCGTCCCACTCCCAGGTCGAAAAACTACACTTAATCACGTAATGTCCTCGGCTAGACTTAGATACAAAACCTATAGGAAACACTTGATCGGTCATTCTATAATCGTTCCAAACCACTACAGGAATATAACCTATTGGTGCCTAACGGTTATTAGTAAATCATTGTTCATTATAAGGATAGCATTACACATCAGTCTAGTTGACGTGTTGTTATTATGTATCGACACACCTTTGACTAGGTACATTATTGATAAGAGTTTATGTGTACGATCTAATACTTATAGTTATTAATTCTTTCATACCTACAATCGTCTAAACACTTTATCCTAAGGATTCTTATTTGTATGTTATATATATGTGTGTGTGCGCGCATAAAATAAAAGCGTTAATTTCCCTAATGGTATTGTAAACTCTATCAGCTTAGTGTATACTATGTTTGTAGTAGGCCTGATGTTATCCAGTATTTGACCCAAGCGACATTTCAATGGAGTTGGACTATGAAATGATGAAGTAATGGACTCTGGACTTGAAGAAGATCAACCACGAAGAGTCAAAGGAAGATAGGGATGATTTTGGCCAAAACCATTGATCAGTACTAATACATGGATTGATCGGTATCGATCCAACAAATTGACAAAATTTTCCTAAATGACTTATACTACGGATCTGCATGCTACTTTGAAGAAAAAGACATGGTACTGACCCATCAAAAGTTAAAATTTTCCCTTAAAGACCCAAAGCTTAAAGTCTAAAGCAAAGTAGGAGGAAAGAGTCAAATTTGGACCATATCATGGATCAGTACAAATACATGGATTGATCAATATCGATCTACTAGATATATTATTTAGGCATGTTTTAACCTATTATTCCTCTTACCTTCTCGGATCCGACTATTGGATAATTCAAACCTAGATATGGAGATTTTTACGCATAGGTTTAGCTATAAATAGCAAACTTCATCACCTGAAAAAGGACTTTTGGCCATATATATCAACTTTTCTTAATGAAACATTGTCGATTTTGAAATCAATAAATTGTAATCTCAATATCTCATTATAAATCAGAAGTATCTCAATAAAAATTATACAGTGGATGTAGGCAAGAAATTTTCCGAAACACTAAAAAAACTATGTGTTCACTTTATTTTCCATTCATTTTGACTTTATTTGATTGACTGTGGTGCTAGCCCATTCAAAAGACAAACATTTTTTTGTGCCTTCACCGAGAACTTGTATGTTCAGGATAAGATCTTTGAGTGCTATTAGGATTTGAATAAAATCTCTAATGTGATTTGAAAGAAATCGCTTTGAAAAAGACTACAAGTGGGGTCGTAATAGAAGAAGAAGGTATGGGTGCTGGAGCACACGAAGGAGGGAAGGAAGAAAAATCTTCACCTCAACTTGATGTTGTGACTAAATATGAGTTGGATAAGATGATGGCTGATGTAAATAGGAGATGCAATTGTCTTAGCAAGCAATCATGCAAGAAATTCACTTCTATGTAGGATCCCCAAAGAGAAAAGGGATATCATCCAAAATATTGTGTTGATATAGTGGATTCATCCAGATTGAGCGAGGAAAGTTTTGCAAATCGGCATAGAATCGGGAAGGAAAAACTAAATATGGGATTGTAGAGGACCATGGGAGAAGGAAAAAGAAAGTTGGAGCTATTGCCATAACACACTGATGGGTCGGTATCTATCAAAGGGGCAGCGGGAAGGAGATGATGTCTCAGATTGTGATGATGATAATTATGGATATGATGTAGGTCCTTAAAATGGAGTGACTGGTGGAAATACAAAAGGAAATACTTGTAGAGGATGCATTCAATGCCAACATCGCCTGAGAACTAAACGAATGGACTCTTAAGAGATAGGGTGACCAAGTCATCGTCACGCTAGCCGTGAAAGTTTACAAGTTGTACACATGGTGACACACACAATGGACGTCATTCATGGTAGAATAAAAGAAATAGTGAATTAATAATTGAAATAATCTAGAGATTTCTTCAGTAGAATCAGCGACATGACGATGGTTAGGAGATCTCTTATAACAACCTATATTTTACATACTGGAGGATCATAAAATATTATTTTTAAATTCATATTGGGTCATATGATGATATAGCTTTAAGGAGTGTTGAGTTTTTTATTGGAGGGTTTGACCTTGGAAATTTGTAATACCTAGAACTTTTGATTAGAGCCAGATTAGGTTCAAGACCACTTTCATTGGAAATATACAATGGTTTCTCTTTCCATTGAGTGCTCATAATAACTTTTTGGTCTTACCATTTAGAAGATATGGTTGTTTGGAGTTAGACAATTTAGTGGGTAATTAGTGAGATTTAGGTTATGCCTAAAAGTCCATTTCGAGAATTGTGCTAAGTAGGGGTGATGGGACATTCTCTTGCTTATTACACACTTCCCAAAAATAGTAAAAAACCTCCATTAATTTCCTATCTAGCTAAAAAACAACCTTTTCTCTTACTTTAATTTGCAAACCACATCATTAAGGGGTAATTAGCAAGAGATTAACTTAATTACTATTGAGGCTCCTTGGAATTCGTGAAGACACCATTTCACTTTGGATTTTACTTGGTATTGGGTTAGATATGATCTTAGTGAGTGATTTCATATAACTCATTATTCTATGCATGTTGATATAGTAAAATGATGATATTTAAAATGGTTTTAAATGATAAAATGATTTTAAAGTTAGATCTAACCAAAATAAAATATTTTAAATAGTTTTAAAAGCATAAATATGTATTTTGGTTCGTTTTTGACCATCTTGTAAAACCACTCATCGTTAAGTGTATGGTTAGATATAGAATGATATAAATGTTTGGATATGAATTGTATTACCTTGCAGTAGTGTATGATTATTGTGCATTACTTTTGTGTGCTTGTTTGTTGTATTTTTAACTCATTTTAGTCTAGTTAAAAAGTAGTCGTCATTTGAGTGATTTGTGAACAAAAATGTTAGCAACGTGGTAAAATTAATATGAAGTTTTTGTGAAAGCCTAGGAAGGCTATAGATTTGGTCGCAAGCAATTTAGGTTAGAAATGATGGTGCTTTGGCGAGAATGGAAAATAGATTGTCATGGCGATGTAATCAGGTCGTTGGTACATATGCTTTAAGGATTTGGTGTAAAACTCTAGGAAAAATAGGTCATCACGTGGGCTTGACGATGGGAAAGGCAAGAAATAATGCATCTAGTATTTAGACAAAATTTATGGTTGAAAACCTCTTGGCCCCGGAGAGGTTTGATTTGGGCTACTTCGAGATTTCTAATGGTCGAGTTTGTGGTTTGGCTGCATGCACACATGGGTGACTCAGGGGCAGAATTATGATGAGAGATTTTATATTCATGGACTTAGAAAATTTTGGCCAAGGAAACTACTCGACACCGACTTGATATGCTCCTGCTTAGAGCAAGGTAGCTTTGGGATATTGAGGAGGAGGCTTTGGGGTGAGCTTGAGTTTTGAGCTTTGATGAACTTAATCAATTTTTGACTGAGCAAACAAGTTGTCTCCAATCGTACATGGTAGGAACTATCTTGTTTGTGGCTGGCACTGACTATGTGGGGTTCGAGGTGATTTGAGGCATGGACTATGGGTTCTTGCTATGTTCGTTTGTTTATTTGTCCATTCGACATGTGATTTTGATGTTACAACTCTACAATAAGTGACTCTGATGGTGAAGCAATGACATGATGCTTCGACATGACGACTTCAAGACTTTGTTGAGGAGAATTTACAACTTATGAGGGGTATCTAGAGATGTTTCGATGATGAAGACTCAATGATTGGGGTTTTGATGATGATCCATAAGGACAGGTTTAATGATGGGAACTCATGAGTGGAACTATGATTGTGTTCAACTATGGAAATGAAAGGGATAGAATGTTGATTGTGTTCTACTATGGATATGCATGCAAAAGGATCGTTGATATTTGAAGGTTTCGAATATGCTCGTGTAGAGAGGGTACGTAGAGAGAACCACTTGGATAATGATTGTGTCCAGATCTTATGACTATAGATTTTTATGATTGTGATATAGTTCCTAGCCTTGCGAAGTGGTATGAGCACCAAGAAACCAAGACTTTGACTAAGTCTCTGCTAATGATTAGGCCATATGAGTTATCTTATATCTAACTCGCCCAAGTGATGTGAGGATTTGATGGATGCTATGTTTTCTATGTTTGTTCTATCGCCCTAGGCCTATCACATGACGTAGGTATTATGACTTAGATACCCAAACATCCGACATTGTACTTAGACCTATAGGATAGCCATATGATGATGATGATAAATTAGCATATATTAATGTTATGTGCTAACTCTTTGGATGTAGGGACAAGTTGGGTATGATTTTCAATACCCTGTCTTATATACTAGACTGACTTTCATAGTATTTTGAGATTGTTTATCGCTCACACTAGACTATGATCTAACTTGAGGTTTTATACTTTCTTCTTATGATCTAAGATACTCTTAAATGAGTAAACAAAATAGAAGGTGTTTGTCGGCATATGGACCTGTGCAGATGGACTAGCAGGAGGCTATGCTTTCATATACTTATACTTGGCTTACTATTACTATTATTTCATTATGTGACAATATGGAGCCTAGAAAGTGTTTGACTATTATTAGAGATAATTTGTCATTGAGTTATTATTTGATGTATAAACTTTATGATCTATTTTGTATAATTGCATTGAATCTGTCCTCTGACCTATGATGGTTCATATATATATGTATGTATGTATGTATATGTATGTATGTATGTATGTATGTATGTCTTCTGTGTCGCATGTATTATATATATTTGACTATTAACTATATCTATTTGACTATTAAACTTTATTCAATGAGATATGAGATATACGATAGGTCTAGTTTTGGAGAATTCTACTTTTACTCGCCTTAAGGATCCTCCCATATAAGTCGGATACTAATACGGTGCACTATACAGGTGTATTGGGTACCGAAGGTATAGGGTGATTATCACATTTGGTATTTGAGCTCCATCAGAGATAAGGAGGACTTATAACCTTAGGACGGATCGAGGGTATGTAAGAGAATGTACTTGTTATATATTTTGGTTTTCAAAATTATATATTGGTTTTCAAAACTATATAACAGTTTATATAGTATATAAGCCGCATTACACACAAAGTACCATCGATGCAACTTTTCTTTATGAACGGGTGATCATTCGTATTATAGATAAAAAAAGCCAATATAAAAGAAATGCTGCTAGGAACCCCATCTTTGGAGTAGAGGAGATGACAGATTCGGGGCGGCTAACCTCGATTTACAGAACAAGTTCATTGAGATAGTGCAATGCATGGTTTAGAATGCTTAACTCACTCTTAATGTTGATGATGTTTAAGTGCAGGGGCTCATGGTTGACTTTGCTAGGTTGAATAGAGATTATTCTAGCTTGGGAGCTAGATCATTTCTTGAAATGGATTCAGCCATGGAAGTCCAAGATTGGATCGATATTTGTGAAAGGATCTCTAAGGACCTGGAATTAGAAGATGCCATGAAGAGGAAGTTGGCCTCTAGACAGCTTCATGGGCAAACAATGGTTTGGTGGAATGCCATCAAGATGACTACTCCAGGGGATTTGATTACATAAGAGCAATTTAAGATGGTGTTTGGGGAGAAGTATATACGATCTCGTAGAAGTTGGTATTGTTTTGGAAGTTTGCTAATTTGAGGCAGGGAGAAATGGAAATCTTGGATTATGTGGTCGATTTCGACTTGTTGTCAAAGTACGGTCTATCTTTTATTGCACTCCACAAAAAACAATGGCAAGTTCGTTATGGACTTGGCCAACTATCTTAGAGAAAAACTAGTAGGATATATTGATGAGTCCTTTGAGAAGCTTGTTGAGAAGGCTCCCCGACATGAGAGTCTATACCCTAAGGCTAAGTCGGCTATTATTCCTAAGGAAGAGCCAAAGCTACAAGTTGGTAAAGGAGGCAAGAGGAAGTGAAACAACAGTAACAAGAAGCAGTTTAAGAAGGGTAGCCAAAAAAAGAGAAAATGGGGGCCTACTTGGTACAACTGTAAGGAGAAAGGTCATCTTGTTAAGGATTGGAAAACTGATGGAAGGAAATGCTAGAACTACAACAAATTTGGGCATATTCAGAAGGAATGTCCTGAACCATAAAAGTAGAAATAGTTGGTGAAAGCATATACTATAAATGATGTTCCATCATCGTTGAATGCTTCATCAAGTAAGGATAAAGGGAAGGGCATCACTATTTAAGGTATGCTTTATATTCATAATATTCCTATATGTGTTTTATTTGATATTATGGCTTTATATTCTTTCATATCTAGTGACTTAGTAGATTAAGATTGTGACTCGAGATAACTGGTCGATGTTTGGTTGTGACAAACCCTGTTGAGGATCAACCAGCCTGTGCATGATTTGTCAAGACTTAGTGTTATCGAGTCATGGATGCTTTGTTATTTGTTATTGCTTTGTATTGTGTTTCTTGGGTTTGGTATTAATTTGGGAATGGATTGGTTGAAGAAGTATAGAGTAGTGGTGGACAGTCAGAGGCCATTGGTGATGATAGGAACTGACGAAGGCAGAGATTAGAGTTAGGTTGCCTATTAGATGATAAGGTGATGGTTAGCTTTCTGTATTCACTGGAAGCCCTACATGATGAGTTGTTATCATTGCCTATAGCTAGGAAGTATAAAGACATATTTGAGAAGGTAATTAGATTACCATTACATTAAGAGATAGAGCTTCATATTAATCTAGACAAAGATGTTGTACTAATAGTTATGCCTTTGAGGAGTATGGAACCCAAAGAGCAGTGGGAATTTGTGGTGCAAGTGAATGACCTATTGAGATAAGGGTTCTTTCATACGAGTATATCCATATGGGGAGCAAATGTAGTATTCGCCACTATAGAGGATGGCTCTTTAAGCATGTGTGTTGATTACCATGAGCTAAATAAAGTGACAAAGAAGAACAAGTGCCCACTCCTGCATATTTATAACTTGGTTGGTCAACTCCATTGTGTGAAGTAGTTTTCTCGGTTGGACTTGGCGATGGGGTTTCACCAACTAAGATGGCTAGGAAGAGTGTAACAGTATAGCATTTCATTGGTTATTTGGATTTTATGAGCGATTAGTTATGCCGTTCGGGCTAACCAATGCATTGGCATACTTTGTTGATCTTATGAACCGTGTTTTCAAGATCAGTTGAATAAGTTCATGCTTGTGATTATTGATGATATTCTCGTCTACTCATGGATGGAAAATCAACACAAGACGGCATTAGATCCCGTGAAAGTTGCATCTGTCTATGATTGGGACAGACCCAAGAGTGCTACAGTGTGATGAGTTTCCTTGGATTAGTGTGATATTACAGACAATTTATCAAGGACTCCTCTAAGGTAGCAGCATCATTAACCAATTTGATGAAGAAAAATCAGATTTTTTACTTGGAATGAGAGGTATAAGCATTCGTTTATGAGTCCGAAGGAACGATTGACGAGTCTACCAGTATTGCTCATTACGAGTAAGAATGAGGAGTTGATAGTATGCACAGACGTTTGTGGTACCAGACTAGGTATGGTGTTGATGCAGAGGGGTAAGGTTGTTACAGATGCCATTCGATAGCTAAAACTGCGCGAGAGGAAGTATCCAACTCATGACTTGGAGTTGGAAGCGATAATATTCACTTTGGAGATTTGGAGGAAATGCTTACTTGGAGAGAAGTTCGAGTTATTCACAAACCTCAAATTATTGAAGTACCTCTTCTCCTAGAAGGATTCTAACCTTCTTCTGCAGCGATGGTTAGAATTTCTAGCCTTCCACAACTTTGACATTTCTTATACAACTAGTAAGGGAAATGCAGTCGTTGATGCTTTGAGTAGAAGACATGCCAGCTTAGGAGCAATGTTCCTAAAGTGGAAGCAGTACGGACTCGACCGAGATGGTTGGCTACGTAAGGAAGGGAGATTTTTTACCCAATGTTGATGGATTAAGGAATGAGGTGCTATGTGAGTTCCATCATTTGAGATTGACTATACATACCGAAGGCAATAAGATGTAATGTAATATGAGGCAGCCTATTTTTTCAAGAAGGGATAAAGAAGGATGTCGGGGCATTCATCTCGAGATGCATATAATATCAACTAGTGATTGCTGAATTAAAGAAGCCAAATGGTTTGATATAACTGCTTGAAATTCCCAAATGGAAGTGAGAACATGTATCAATAGACTTCATCGATGGTTGACATAGACTAGAGGAGGGTACAATAGCATCTGGGTCATAGTCGATAAATTGACGAAGAATGCTAGATATATACCCATAAAGTCAAATAGAAAATCCTAATTGGTCGAGTTATATGTGAAGTGGATTGTGTGATTCCATGATGTGCCGAAGAGCATTGCGAGTGATAGAGACCTATTGTTCACTAGCAGTTTTGGAAGAGCTTATAGGAGGTTTTGGGGATAAAACTACATCTGAGTACAGCTTATTACCCACAAACTGATGGGCAAATCAAGAGGGTAGATCGTATCATAGAGGATCTCTTGCGAGCTTGCATACTTGACATTGGTGGCTTGGGCGATGATCACTTCCATTTAGTAAATTTTGAATACAGTAATAATTATTAGTCTTGCATCTGATGATCGTAAAATATTATTTTTAAATTCATATTGAGTGGTATGGCACTATAACTTCAGGGAATGTTGAGTAGTGACATTTTTGACCCTTAGAAATTTTATTGGACGATTTTGATCCTGAAAACTATTAAGGCCTATAATTTCTGACAAAAGCTGAACTAGGGTACCACCTCTATTGGAAAGATGTTATATTTTCTCTTTTCGTAGATTATTCATAATAGCTTTTTGAACTTACCATTTAGGATATAGGTTGTTTGAAGTTAAGCAGTTTTTAGATAAGTTTATGGGTAATTATTAAGGTTTATGTTAGGCCCAAAAGCACATTTTGGAAATTGTGTTAAGTGGGGCTAATAGGACATTCTCTTATTCATTACACACTTCCCAGAAATAGTAAAAACATCCATTAATCTCCTTTTTAGTCAAAAAGCATCATTTTCTCTTACTTTAATTAGCCAAACAACGTCATTAAGAGGTAATTAGCAAAGGATTAATTTAATTACTATCGAGGCACCTTGGAATTCATAAAGGCACTATTTCACTTTGGATTTACTTGGATACTGGGTTTGATTTGATCTATGTGAGTAATTTTACATTTCTCGCTATTCTATGCCTATTAATATACTATAATAACAGTTTTAAGATGATTTTAAATGTTAAAATATTTTTAAACCTAAATCTAACGCTAATAACAATTTAAAAATGGTTTTAAAAAGACAAATATGCGTTTTGATTCATTTTTTACCATTTTGTAAAACCACTCATCGGTTTGTGTGAGGTTAGATCTAGAATGGTATAAATGCCTGGATATGATTTGTATTGCCTTGTAATGGTGTATGGATGTTGTGCATTACTTGTTTTTTCTTGTTTGTTGTATTTAACTCATTTTAGCATAGTTAGAAAGTGGTCGCCATTTGAGTGATTCGATGAACAAAAATGTTTGAAACGTGACAAAATTGATGTGAAGTGTTTGTGAAAGCCTAGAAAGACCATAGATTTGGTGTTAAGAAATTTGGGTTAGAAATGATGGTGTATTGGTGGGATTGGAAAATAGGTCATCGTGGCTCTGACATCAGGTCGGGGTAGGTGTGCTCCGAGAATTTTAGTGTTCAACTCTGAGAAAAATAGGTCGTCACGCGGGCTTGACTTTGGGAAAGGCAAGAAACTAATGCATCTGGTAATTAGGTAAAATTTTGGGGTTAAAAACCTCTCGACCCTTGAGAGGTTTGGTCAGTGCTACTTCGAGATTTTTGATGGTGGACTTTCAGGTTTGGTTGCATGGCACGTGGGTGACTCTGGTCCACAATTATGATGAGAGGTTTTATATTCAGGGAGTTAGAAATTTTTGACCAAGGAAACCACTCGAAACCAACTTGAAGTGCTCCAGCCTTGGTGTAAGGCTGCTTTAAGACATTGAAGAGGAGGCTTCGGGGTGAGCTTGAGTTTGAGCTTTGATGAAAATAGTCCATTTTCGACTAAGTAAACAAATCGACATTGACCATACATGGTCGGTACCGACATGTTTATGGTCAGTGGTGACCATATGGGTCTAAGGGGATTCGAGGCATGGAATTTAGGGTTCATGCCAAGTTAGTTCGTTCATCCATTTGATGCATAATTTTGACGTTATAACTCTACGACGAGTGACTTTGACGGTGAAGCGATGACACGATGCTTCGATATAATGACTTCAGGACTTTGATAACGGGACTCTACGACTTTTGAGCAGAGTCCAGAGATATTCCGATGATAATGACACAATGAATGGAGTTGTGATAATGATCCATACGGACTGGTCTAATGTTGGAAATTTATAGGTCGAACTATGATTGTGTTCTACTATGGAAATAAAGATAACGGAATGATGACTGTATTCTACTATGGAGATGCATATAAAAGAGTCATTGATACTTGGAGGTTTCCATTGTGTTCGTGTAAAGGGAATATGTGGGGAAACCAACTCGGATGATGATTGTGTTTATAAGTCTACTTCATAGCGTTACGAAGTGGCATGGATTTGAGAACCAAGAAACAGAAACTTTGACTAAGTCCCTTGCTAATGATTGGTCCATACGAATTATTTATATCCAATACACCCGAGTGATGTGAGGATTGTTTTATGGATGTTATGTTTGTTTTATCACCCTAAGACTGTCACAGGACATAGGTATTATGACTTGGATACCTAGACATCCGACATAGTACGTAGACTTGTATTACACCCATATGATGGTGATGATAGTAGATTAACAAAATTGATATTATGTGCTAACTCCTTGGATGCAAGGATAGGTCAGGAATGATACTTCATACCCTATGTCTTATATGTTTTATTGACTTTCATAGTATTTTGAGATTGTTTATCGCTTACATCAAACTGTTGCCTTACTTAAGGTTTTATTCTTTTCTTCTTATTATCATGGGTACTCTTAAATGAGTACACAAGATAGCAAGTGTAGACGCTACATGGAGTTATGAAGATGGCCTAGGAGGAGGCAACGCTTTCATATACTTATACTTTTCTTACTATTGTTATAATTCCGTTGTGCGACACTGTGGAGTCTAGACAGTGTTTGACTATTATTAGGGACAGTTTTTTATTGAGTTATTATTTTAGGTATAAATTCTATTTTGTATAATAGTGATCAACATGTGCTCTTATCTATAATGGTTCATATGGTTATGTTTTCTATCTCATAAGTTTTATTTCTGTCTAACTATTATACTTTATTTGATGTGTTGTAAAATATATGATAGGTTCAGTTTTAGAGATTTCTATTTTTATTCACCTTGACGACTATCCCACATCGGCAGGGTACCGCTATAACCTACTTTACGGGTATATTGGGTAACGGAGGTATAAGGCTATTGCCACACCACTGGTAGTATGAATCCATTCAGTATGGAGATAAAAGCGGCTCAATACCCAAGGAATTTCAGCATGTCGACGGTGCCTAGTTATAATGGTTTGACTGACCCGATGCAACACTTAATAAAGTATGAATGACATATATACGGTGTAGAGATGATGATGATGATGTGAAGTGTAGGGTTTTCCCTTTTTCTAGGTAGGGCTAGGGACGATGTGGTTTTTGCAGGTTGGAACCTGGATCCATCTTGTCTTATGATTAATTAACGAATAAGTTTATGAATTAGTTTCGACTCCACTCAGTTCAATCTAAAGATGCGGTGTCATTGGCCAACATCCGTCAATGACCTAGTGAAACTCTATAAAGTTTTCTAAAGAAGTTCAATGTTGCAGTGGCGGGGGTTAATGAACCTAAGAGATGACGTTGTGTTGATGACACTGGTTAGTGGTGTGAATAAAGGGTCTAACTTTGGGAGATGGTTGAAAACCATTTTGAACGATTTCTACATAAAAGCTAACAAGTTTTGTGTTTGGAAGAGCCATATATAGAACAATAGTCGAACGTTGATGATCAGGCTGGACCTAGTAGTGTCATAAAGAGTAATGTGGCTGTTAAGCAGGATGATGATAGTGGGAATGGTAATGTTGGAAATGATATCAAGCGAAAGAACAATAAAACAAAAGGAAAGAAACAAGATCTAAGAAAGTGTTTCAGGTTCAACCGCGAATAGGCATGCAATTATTCGTCAAGTGTTGATCGAATGCAATAACTTGGTGAATATCCTATTCAAATGAGCATTTGACAAGATACGACTCAACGAGAAGGATCTGTTGCCTTGTAAATCCCTGCTTCAGGGAATTATCAAAGTGGCAACAACTCTGATAGGTTGAATCAAGTAGCATGTTTAACTTAGAGATGGTTTCAATAAGGAAACTGGTTGAAAATTTCATTATGGTGGATGGATTTTTCACTTACAACGCATTTCTAAACTGACTAACCCTAGTCAATTTTTGGATTGCTCTCCATGTGCTTAATGATGAAGTTTCTCATGGATGGCAGAGTGAGGGAAATCTAAGGAGACCAAAGCACTAAAAGGGAGTGATATATGGCAGAGCTGTGGGAAGCGATGCACAAGGAGAAGGAAAAGAATGCAAAGAAGGTCTCTGCATTAAAAAACAAGATGCATAGCGATTACTATTTGAACCTCGACTCGGGTTCACCAGCTACAGTACAAAGTTATGGACCCATAGAAAGAGGTGGAAGAAGCTAGGAGGGACCAATGGAGCTGATGGACGAGAATCAAGTGGATGAAGATAATCCATCAAAGATTGTTAAAATTGGATCTCAACCGGTTAAGGATAAAAAGGGAACTGATTGGGTTTTGAAAAGCGAACAAGGAAGTGTTCGCGTGAATCAATCGGGCATGTGTAGGATTTCTCCTAAAGTTGTGTGTAATGCACTGAATGTCAACCCTGCCTTTGTTTCTGTGAATTAGAAAGGACCTGGCATGAAACCAAAGATATATGTTGCATTGAAGGAAGAAGCGGATAAGTTCCTGGAAAATGGCTTTATCTATGGTGCACTTTTCTTAGAATTGGGAGCAAATCTCATTATGGTTGGGAAGGTGAACAGAAAGTGATGAACATGCATTAATTATGAAGACTTGAATAAAGCATGCCCGTGGCTACTTTCCGCTACCACGGACCGACCAATGCATGGATGAGAACTAGTGTTATTCATAGATACATATTCCGGCTATAATCAGATCATTATGCACGTCCCCGATCAATAACATACAAACTTTATCATGAACTTAGGACAATACTGCTACAAGTTTGTGATCTTCATTTTAAAGAATGTTGGAGCTACTTACCAACATTTGGTTAACAAGAAACTTGCAAAGCAAATCGGATGGATAATGGAAGTCTGTAGATGATATACTGGTAAATTTATGAAAATCAATAGACTACATAGGCGACCTCTTAGAAATGTTTGATATACTTAGAAAGTATGGAATGAGATTGAATTCACTGAAGTGCTCTTTCGGAATCGCTTCAGATAAGTTTTTGGGGGTCATTATGAACTCAAGGGTATTATAGCTAACTCGAAGAAAAGAGAATCATTAAAGAAGATTACATCTATGAGGATGAGGAGGGAAATGCAGAGCTTAAATGGTGAAGTTAACGCTTTAAGTAGGTTCATCCCAAAGGCGATAAATAAATGCATATCATTATTTAATATCTTAAGAAAAATATATGTAAGTTCCAATAAACAGATGAATGTGAAGAAGCTATCAGAATCTATTGGAACATCTCTGGAAACCACTAACCCTGTCAAAGCCTTTGGAGTGAGAGGATATATACTACCTAGTAGTGTCGACTCACACATTGAGTGTGACATTGGTATGTGAGGAACGTAAGATCCAAAAGACAGTATATTATATCAGCAAGCGATTTACTGAAGCTAAAAAATGTAATCCACAATTGGAGAAGTTGGCGTATTGCTTGTTGATAGCATCAAGAAAGCTGAGAATGTATTTCCAGGCTTATCCAATAAGTGTGTTAATAGGTCAAATCCAAGGTAAGTATGAATCCCTTAAGAATTTGGGACGATTATTGAAATGGAACATCAAGATGAATTAATATGAAATCACCTATCATCCTAGGAAAGATTCGAGGATGGGCATAGGTGGACTTCATTGCTAAATTCACCATTCGGGATGATGAGACATAAAGAGGAATTAGTTGAGCTTTCTCAATGGGAGCAAGTGTAGTTTTGGTCACTCCAGAAATTCGAAGGATCTGTTATGCATTGAAGCTTGAGTTTAGTACTATGAACCCCAAGGTGGATTACGAAACACTAAATACAGGACTCAAAATAGCAAAGGGGTTGGGAATGCGGACACTACATATCTATAGTGACTCCAAACTAGTGGTTTACCAGGTCAATAAGAAATTTTAAGCTAAGGGCGCACGACTTTCCCCTTATCTGTCAAAAATGTTGGAACTACAAGATGGTATCGAGCACTACATGATAATGCATATCCCAAAGGGGAGAATACAACTCAGATTCATTAGCCAAACCGACTAGCTTTGGTGATGTGCAACTATTAGGGATTGTACCAATAGAGGGGTTGAATTATCCAAGCATCGACAAAATGGATGTTGACTATATCTTGGAGGTTAAGGAGAAGGTGTCGTGGATGACTCTATTTAATGGTTATTTGCTAAAGGGAACTCTCCCAAAGAATAGGAATAAAAAGCGGAAGCTCTTGCGTAAGGTACCACGTTATATTATGTAAGGAGCTTTATATAGGAGAGGATTATCTACCCCCGCTAAGGTGTGTCAACAAGGATGAAGCTAAGAAGATCGCAATGAATGTTCATGAAAGAAGCTGTAGTGATCACACCAGTGGGTAGAATTTTGCAAAGAAGGTTCTTCGCTATGGATATTTCTGGCCAACTATCAACTGAGATGCAGCTAAATACACAAAGAAATGCCACAAGTGTTAGAGAATTGCAAAGATACCTAGAGTCATATCCAATGAGATACGCAAATGGTTAGCCCATGGTCATTTGTGATTTTGGGAATAGACATTATTGGCATGCTACCAATGTCACAGAAGGAGTGAAATATGAGATTGTACCGGTAGACTACTTCAGGAAATAGGTCGAGACGAAGCCCCTCACCATGATCACTTTGGCTAAAGTGATCAATTTCATATGCAAGAAAATTTTGTGTAGGTTTGGGGTCCTCTTGATGATTATAATAGATGATGGAACTCAATTCAAAAGTGTGAAATTCTACGAATTCCATGCTCGATACCAGATTGGTGGAGGCAATGAACAAGATCATCAAATCTATCATCAAGAAGCATTTGAAATGAGCTAAGGGAAATTGAGTAGATGAGTTACCACTGGCATCGTGGCCTTATGAGACAGCCACAAGTCCACAGCTGAACATACTTCGTTCGCTTTGGCTTGCGAAACTAAAGCAATGATACCAATTAATATCAAAATCCCTTTATATAGACGGATGCATTATAACTCCAAGGTGAATGAGGAGCTTTTACTAGCATCCCTCGACTTGGTAAATGAGAACAGAGAAGGGGAAAATCTGAGTGTATTTGCTAACTGGCAAGTAGTAGCAAGGCAGTTCAATGCAAAGGGCCAAAATTTTACTTTTGAAATTGGCAACCACATTTTGAAACGGATTTGACTAGTACAGAGGCACGTTCAACTCCAAGGTCTGAAACTGTACTTTTGAGATTGGTGACCTCATTTTGAAATGGGTTTTTCCAAGTACAGGGGTGCTTTTTCTGAATTGTGAAGGACCCTCATGATAGAAAGAAGCTTGGAGACATCACATTCAAGATATTGACGACTGACGAGGACCCAATTTCACGAGTGTGGAATAATGAACGCTTGTGCCGCTACTTCACTTTAATTCATTCTTCTATATTAGGCATTTGTTTTCATTCGAATCAGATGTGAAAAAGCATTTTTCCCTCCTTTACTACCCTTCCTTGGCTTCATAGCGAACCTCATCTAGAGCTTGGACTTTGAAGGTATAATCCACTCTGGAGATGTAGTATCTTCTCAGTAGTTGAAGGATCGTTAGTTGATATGACATGTTTGTGCTTGTACGATTAAATGGCTTCGAAGGTAGGAGAGTTTGTTGATGGCACAGGAGAAAACAAAAGCCCAGGAAGGGATATGGACAATGATAGAGGAGGAATGGTCCCAACCGGCTCAAGCTTCACCTTGACTACTTGGTAGTCCTCGTGGCAAGGTTTGCAACCCTGGAAATTCGAAGCCCGAATGTGTCAGTGATCATTACTTCTTCCTTCTTATCAAGGGAAGAGCTTGGTTCATCTGTTTCTTTTAGTGCCTTGATTTTTTTGGCACTTTGGCCGATGCTGAACTCGATTGAGAAAGTGGATATGGTGAAAGAAAACGTAATGACCATGGGTAAGGTGGTATAGCTGAAGAACCTGGAGCAAGAATTATAACAGGAAGTTGCATAATTGCAGGTTGACCTGAAATAAGAGAAACATGTTTATAGAGGTTCATAATCTGATCAGGAGACATCTAGAGTCTCTCAATTACCGAAGGGTTCAGAGATATAACTTCGATCGAAGAAGTAAGTTATGTAGAAATTGGAACAATCTATCCCTCTTCGGGAACTGAATAAAGCATCAATGCATCAAGAGAAGATGAGAACAGCTAAGGGAATTCTTGATTATAACATTCGTTAAGCTAAGTAGCATCTGATGTAGGTGGCACATACGTAGCTAAACCGACGATCTCCGAGCTGGTCATCGTAGATAAAAGAATTTCCACCTTAGGCTCCTGAGTAGTGGGAGCGAAAGTATCTTCGATTGAATCCTTCAAAAGAGATTCAGAGGAAGCCCCAATAGGCATCCATGCCGCATCCTCCACCGCACACCGAGTTCTTCAATCAAAGCTGGAAGGTCTTCGTCACCAAAGAGAGCATCTATGATATCATCTTCATTGAATTCCTACACTTCGCCTTTAGCTTTTTCCTTTTCCTCCCTAATCACCTCATCATATATATCAGCTAGGATGCGTGGGTAAATGTTTTCAAGCCCTTTTTTCCCCTTAGACTTAAACACATTAACGTAGAATCTGAGGATTATCTATTCAATCTCTTCACCACGGGTCTCTTCTTTTTCAA
The DNA here is from genome assembly GCA_030737815.1 of Allium fistulosum. NCBI lineage: Eukaryota > Viridiplantae > Streptophyta > Magnoliopsida > Asparagales > Amaryllidaceae > Allium > Allium fistulosum. Next base: position 710,788,374 of record CM060904.1, on the reverse strand, counting down.
CTACTTGGGCCAGTTTAGACTCCAAATCAGTGAATTTGTCCTCGAGCATCCTTTTCTTCTCCTTTAACTAGACATTATCATCGGTAATTTCCATGGCTTTGCCTCTTACCTTTCGATCACAAGCATGAGCTTGTGTATCTCTACGTCAGGGGTGGTGAGCCGTGGGTTAGTGGTGTCGATGTTGGCCTTAAGTTGTTCCATTTCTTTGGCTAGCTCGCCTTTTCTGATGTAGGCTTCCTCCACCTGCCCTTGAATCATAGAGATATTATTGTTAAGTGCTTGGATTACAGCTTTATGGTCTTCTCTTTCTTTTTCAAAGGCATCATCTTTTTCTTTCAGATCATTTTCTGCCTTGTCCAACCGATTGCACGAATTAATTCTAATTCTTTTGTCACCCTCACCTTCCTTCCCTGTTGCCACGAGAAGAAGGTGGTTCTTTTTATTAATCTCAGCCATGTTTTTGTCAATTTCTTCCAGGACTTGTAGCAATCCACCACAACTTTTTAGATGGTCATTCACTTCTTGATGTCCTCATCCAGAACATTGTATAGAATGTAATCAAAATGGACCCCGATTAGATCCATGTAAGGATGCCTGAGCTGTGTCACGGAAGGGGGAGTACGGGAAGGCACCATCAAAGGTAAAGTGGTAACATTAAGCTTCTTGTTCCTAAGAACATGTGAGTAGGAGAAGGCACCGAAGTCATGCGTTTAGCTTTTTAGTGTTTACAGAGTGGGCCTAGGATAGAAGCGAAAGCAGACTTGCCTAGAGAAGTGGGGACAAGTGCTGAAGGTGTCGGAATGATGCTCACCAATGGAGGTCGAATTAAAGAAGGTGGTGGCAGATTTCGCCTAGAAGAAGAGTGACTTCGATCGGGGCAAGAGCCTTTGGAGTAGCCTGATGGAAACTGGCACTTAGAGTGATGGGAACCGGAGCCTCTAAGAAATTATTGGCACCCTCGATCATCATTTTCACGATCGCGACGCTCCATTTCACATTGGTTCTTCCTCCTCTATCCTCTTCCTCTCATCTCTATCTCTTTTCTCTACTCTTGCTTGTCTCTTATCTCTCTCCCTCTGAGACTCGCTATTGGAATGATGGCAATGGTGAGAATTAGACTGGTATCAAAGACGTTATAACCACTTTTTTGTCCTAGATCATTGAATAGGCTAAATCTTCCTGTTGTACTTGAAACGAAGAAAAGAGATGGATTATTTCTTAGAATTTGAAAAGATAAACATGCGAAGTGCATGTGGTTGTGATCCTATGTGCGATGGTGATGTGTCCTATTTACCTTACAAATATGCTCTGCCTGTGGGAACGAGGGAGCAACTACACCCTCGGTTGGAAGTAATGGCTCATCGGCCCACTCGTTAATTAGATCCATGAAAATTTGATCATTCAGGCTTAGTATCACACCCCACCTCTATACGCATGCTACAAAAGAATATTACATAGTAATACTGTTTAACAATATAGAGAATGAAGCGATATTGGGCGACCACACATGAATATTCCCTTGGGTTAACACTAGTACATAATCTTACCTCATATGGGACATTAAATACATACTCGGTAACAACACAAAGCAATAAATATGAGTTTTCCAAGACATAATAATAAATAATACAAGCAGATAAAACAGAGCATCATAACGTAGCGAAAAATATAAAATCATAACATGTAATATAACAAAATAGTACAAATTGTGTCCTCCCATAGTGACATACAATATCATCCATGTAAGTATATCACACTGTATACATGATATCACCATATATCAATATCACTAAGTACAAAACAACTAGCATCACTATCATCCTCTACTCCATCACCAACTTGGATCCCAAAAGAAAAAAACAATCACGGTAGCACATACTGTCAAAAACAACCTCGATTTGTCTTGAGGTTGTTAAGGGGCCGTTTGGATGGCAATAAATAAGTTGCTTTTTTGCTTATAAAAAGCAAAAGTTAAAAAGTCAATATGGATAAACAAAATCTACCAACTTTTAAAAGTCACTTTTCAATTTATTTCAAAAGCAATTTTTTTTCTTTTCGACTTACATAAGTCGATTTTTTATATGAAAAAAATTCTAAAAATATGTATTTTCAAAATAAAATTGAATTTCAAAATTCCAAATTTCAATTTTTCAAAATTTCAAATTCCAAATTTCAATTTTTCAAAATTTCAAGTTTCAAATTTTCAAATTCCAAATTTAAGATTTCAGAATTTCAAATTTCAAATTTCAAAATTTCAAAATTACAAATTTCAAATTTTGAATTTCAAAATTTCAAATTTCAAAAATTCAAAAATTGCAAATTTCAAATTTTCAAAATTACAAATTTCAAATTTCGAATTTCAAAATTCAAATTTCAAAATTCAAAATTTCAAATTTCAAATTTTCAAATTTCAAAATTCAAAATTTCAAATTTCAAAATTCAAAATTTTAAAATTAAAATTTTCAAATTTCAAATTTCAAAAATTCAAAATTTTCAAATTTCAAAATTTCAAAACTTTTAAATTTTCAAATTTCAAAAATTCAAAATTTCAAATTTCAAAATTTAAATTTCAAAATTTCAAATTTCAAAATTCAAATTTCAAATTTTCAAAATTCCACATTTTCAAATTTCAAAATTTCAGATTTTCAAATCAAAATTTCAAAATTTCATATTTCAAAATTTCAAATTTCAAATTTCAAATTTCAAAACTTTGATCTTTAAAATTTCGAATTTTTAAAATTTTAAATTTTCAAATATTGAACTTTAAAATTTCAAATTTTCAAAATTTCAAATTTTCAAAATTTTAAATTTGAAATTTTCAAATTCGAAATTTACAATTTAAATTTTCAAAATTTCGAATTTAAATTTTTAAACTTTTTCTTTTCAATTTTGACTTGTAAGTCAAAAAGTTTTCCAAATATACTTTTTAACTTTCTAAAAGCAAAAGGACTTTTGAAATAAGCAAAAGTCCTTTAGCTTTTGTTTGCGAAACGGGCCCTAAACAAATAACACACCACAGGTCAAGCTAGAACTTAGCTGTGAGTGTATTAGTGTGCAATACAATAACATGAAAATAACATGAGTAAATCAATATGGGTAAATGTCACATGCTCCCATAGACACATCCTACTCTCAAACACACATTGTCATAACACTCGTGTCATGTCTCTATAATAATGTGACTCACAATCGTAAATTTTCTCAACTGTGACTCACTCCTAATCACAATTATTTACTATCACATTTATTATTAAGCACGCATCATTTTATGTTTGATCGATATGTATCTATATACATATAACTAGTACACCTTAGTCACTTTCTCTCTACTAGAATCTCAGTCGACGCACGTAATGCCGCCTATGATGTGACATCCCCTTCGACCCAGAATTGTGGGTGCCCTTACATGATCTATTTGTAGCACTAAATACCTCACAGGTCCTCACTGGCAATCCTCGCTATCCATCATTCACATCATATTTGACTATCCTCGCTTGTAATGCTCGTGCGGCACATCGTTGGACTTGGGACAATGGAGTCAAATTTTCATGACTCTGTTCGTTACCACATAGTTGGCCTAGCTAAGATGGATATCTAGCCCATCAGGTATCTCACAATGCTTACATGTTCGTATTTACGACTATAATCCACCTAATCGTCGTTTAACTTAATGTCACGAAGTGTTTAATTAACAAGATTCAACATTCGATATTGATACCAAAGGGATATTACTATAAAAAACTTATTTCTCAAACCTTCGTTTTTTTTCAAAATCGCTGTAGATTTCAAAGAGGTTTATGTTATTAATTTTTTGCTTTTCTCTAAAACTACATTTAATTCCAAAAGATCATAATTAAAAACCACTTATTAGATTCCAATAAAGTCATTAATTGAAACCATCAGTAAATTTCATAACCCCCAAACTCCTTTTTAGAAATAATTCATACTATCGTAATCTCCATTTTAATACTTTGAAGAAACTATAAAAAAGTTTGTAATATCCGAATACTTTTAAAACATCGATTTCAAAGTATATTGTTTCCAATCGAAAATACTCCCGCAAATCAAATATTCAACTTGAAATCGATATTAAAATCCGTATTATTTTCAAATTCCTTTAAATCGCCTTTGAAAAATAATTTGTTAGTCAGAAATTGTCTTTTATAAAAATCTTCTGGACACTTACATCAAAACATCAACTAGAAAATTTTAGTTTTATAACCAAATTCCAAAACTACCCTTTCAAATATTTATTCAAGTAAACACTCTTACAAATATTTTTCAAATGCTTTAAATAATTTCCTTTTATTTAAAAACTATCAAATCCATAATATCACATCCAAATTTTATTATTTTTCCTTAAAGTATTAATTTACATGGCTTTCCATTTATTAAAATCCTATATAACAAAATAATCTCATCACTTTAGGAAAATAATTTTAAATCTCTCTTTTATAAAATCCTTTCAAATATACTTTTATAATCATATATAATTGAAATATATTTTTATAATTCCACATATAAAACAAATTTCATAATTACAACTTTTACGAATTAATTTGTTTTTTTTAATTCTAGAAATTTCAAAACATACATATATCTTTTCTTTAATACAATTCTTTTATATAATCAAAATCCAAAACTATAATTCCAATGAAGACTTCTTTTATAAAATATTATCCAAATCGTTTAACTCAAAGTTTCACCCTTTAATCAATTTCAAGGACGATGTTTGGCTTTTTTAAAGAAAATTAAGGGGATGCAAACATCATATACTTAATTCAAACCTATCAATAAACAAATCATGTTAAACAAATAAGGGGTCACAAACATCTCCAGAAGAAATAATTGTATATGTTGCTAAAATTATATACTAGTGATATTATTTAAACCAAATCCAACAAACTCCTCATAACAATGATTAAACAATAGCATGCACCTATATCTCAACCAACTCAAACAATGAACATAATATATCATAGCATGCAAAAAATTTAGATATTGTTCTGAGGTTAACAACTCACTTAAACATTCAAAAGCTCCAAATTACAAGCAATCGTTCTCAAAACTAAATGAGCAAAAATTCCAGAATTTCACCCTTAGTACTGTGATGATTCAACCTATCAAATCTTAGTATTTTCTCACGAAATTTTAATCGAAGTTGTAAAATGAGTTACGAATAACATATAAAAAAAATTGATTTATTTTTTATTTTTATGGAGTTAGTTATGATTTACAAAACGACGAGAGGTTTTCATATTTAGATTTCTCTTTTCCATTTGTTACTCAACCGATCAGTCCTCCAACCATGGTCAAAACTCCACCTTTTTAGGACTATAAGCTGGAGAAGTCTGCTGAGAAACTAGATTTTGAGTTTCATAATTTGTGGAAATTTATTCGATTTTCTCTATGAATTATTTTTGAACTAGGGTTAAGAAAAGGAGATGAGTTTGGTTTCTGTTTTGCGTAGAAAGAAAGGAAAATAACGTACATTAGAGATGAAGTAGAGAAGCCCAGTATCTCTTGTAAATATCTGCCTAATGAGTATACAAAGAAAACCCTACCCTCCTAATTAATCTTGATTCTAAAAATAAATACAACAATCCACCACCAAAAATTATATTTTAAGCCAAATGAACGTCAAGATTCATTTTTTATAATATTTTAAATTATTAATATTTATAATTAATATTTAATAATTAATTATTAACAATATTAATATTTAATAATAAACCTTACAAATTAATAATAATTAATATTCATAATTAATAATTACTATTAAATAATTAATACTTAATAATTAGTACTTAATAAATGGTAATTAGTATATAATAATTACTATTAAATATTTAATGGTTAGTAGTTGGTAACACATCTTTATTAATAGTTGTAATACCTTTGGTGTCACACTTTTTTGTATCAGCGTGAACTACCAAAAGTGCCCCTATACCAAATCTTAATATTACTTGAAAATAGGATCTAACAATTAAATTTCATTTACAATTTCAAAACGTAGTCTACAAATGTTATTAATCTTAATCACCTAAAAATATGATCTAACAAATATAATCTTTAATAATAGTTGTAATAGCTTTGGTGTCACACTTTTTTGGTATCAACATGAACTACCAAAAATGTCCCTCTATATATTATCAAATCTTAATCACTTAAAAATATGATCTTATATTAAATTTCATTTACAAATTCAAACACCCTTAAAAGTAGGATCTAACAATTAAACATGCTTTACAAATTCAAAATACTTCTAAAAATAGGATCTAAAATTAAACTTCCTTTACAAATTCAAAATACTTCTTTACAAATATACAAATCTTAATATCACTTGAAAATAAAAAATCATTTTTTTTGTTGATTTAACATATACAATATATAAGGAAAACAATTCACGCGCGAAGCACGTGCCATAACACTCGTAATTAAGAAGTAATATTTAATATTTTAATAAAAATTAATTTCAAGAAATTCATATCATATTTAATATAAAATTTCACTTATTAATTCTAACTTATAATATTTATTTTTACAAATTTTGATGAAAATTTGACTACGACTCACGAAAAATTGGCGGCAACTTCTGAAATGTTGGCAGCAAAGGTATGAAATTTAGGCGGGAAAATGAAAATTTGGCTCCAACATTCACATTCCTTCCCACTTTTATCTTCTTCTATCATATAATTTATTTGTTATATTCCTTCCAACCTCCAAATCAACAGGACCGCAACCTTCCCCCTCCAACCTCAAACACTACACCAACATCGCCACACCTCTTCTTCAACCATACCCGAACTCCCCCACCACATTGCAATGTGGATTTACACCCGGATTTTCACCTTAGACATTACTACGCCACTTCTTCACCCAAATCGACGATTTTGCACTCGGGCCCATCAAATCTCCCGATTTTACCAATAGAGACTCGAATGAGCTCGATTTATTAAATGGAAGTTTGAGGTACAATGCCTTTGTACTCAAGGAAGAAGACTTTAAAAATATGAACTGGCTACATAGCGTCGAGGATAGTTCTGACCAGAGCCCAGTGTTCGATCATAGGTTTAAGCCATTATTGGAACCTTTGGTCTCATGTGATTTGTAATTTATGTTTTATAACGTATATTTTTTTCATGTTTTGAAGGCCTGAATGTAATGGGAAACTTTGTAAAATTCATGTTCAAATGTTTCGTGGGTAAATGAGCTGAAACTTTAAATGTATAAATTGTGGAGGATTGCTTATGCGACAAAGTACTGAAAGCACAACCGCAGACTTAAACTACTAGGTATCACTTTTCTATAACTTAGCAATATTTTAAAATTATAAAACACATGTGTTCTTTGTCAGTGTTTTATATAAATATTAATATATGTTTGATCATCAAGTGATACACCCCTTTAGTATAGTACTTGAGGTTTGCTAGCATTTTACGTTTCGCGTGAGTCTACAATAGAAAACTTATCATAACTTGTGAACCTTTGTTATGGCATAGCCGAATTAGTGGTAGCTTTAATTATTTTGGATCATGGATATTGCCAAGCAAATTATAAAGCAAAAATTAATATACAATTTCTCTTTCTATAAATGTTTATTTCCTTTATATGCTTTGTATTGAATATTAATGATTTTTTTAATTTGAAGGTGCTCACATGTCTGACTATGTGTAATGATATGGATGGTACAAAGCAGTCATGGTGAATAGCAAGGACCATAAGTTTGGACATGTTAGAATCAAAGTTTGAAAATGAGCCCAGTGTTCTGCTATGAAAAAAAGCTGGACCTGTAAGTCGTGGATGATGGATATGACATTGGCGGTGAAAGCCCAGTGTTCTTTTATGAACCAAAGTTTTGCAACTACATTTGTAAAGGTGTATAGTTAGATGTTGTCTTGGTGATGTTTGGATTAGTGAGCTGGTATGGTAAATGTATGTGTGATTGCCTAGTGCATAAAATCAGTGAAAAAGATCAGTATGTACGACCGATTAAAAAAATTAATGTATTCTTTTAGTTTGCTTTGATTTGGTTATTTGGTTTGTTTGATATATTAGTTTTGTAGATAATAATAATATAATTTTTGAATTACTTGTAGTGTATGTTATTTTTATTCTATTATTTATGCTTATCTGTTTCTTTTTTTATTTGCAAAATGTCTTTAGAAATTAATTTTCTTTATTCTGCATTCCTTTTATCGCAACTGCTAATCACAATTGTAAAAAATTCTTTTACAACTGTTTCAGGCAGTTGTCGAAAACCGTTGTAAAAAAAATAGGGCTCTATTACAACTCTGAATATAACGACGGATGGCTACTCGTTGTAATAGACCTATTACAACTGTTTTTGGCAGTTGCGAAAGAGTGTATTTGTTGTAATGAGTAGATCTGCAAAAACACAAAGTAACTATTGCATATTGAACAAAGTAAAAAAATAAACATCTGATTTTACAAAAATTTAGGTGGTGTTTGGTTTAAAAACAAATTTTGTGTTTTCGGTTTTCAATATGTATATCAAATATGAAAAGAATGAAGGGACGACGGAAGGGATGAAAGAAAAATGGATAGGAGGACGAAGGGGATAGAGGGATAACGGAAGAATGAATTGTTTCACGTGCTTGCGTTATTTCCCAAAACGTGGAAAATAAAAGAAAAATATTTTCTATTTTGTATGTTAACTTCGTTTTCTAAATTGGTCGTTTTCGACAATATAAATGCATTGTGTGCATTTTTGTATGGATGAAAATCCAAAAATAAAAATAACAAACCAAACACTAACTTAGCTTTTTTAACTTCATAAAGGCATTTGAGTTGAGGTCATAGGAAAATAAACGTAAAGAATGGTGGATGGAGTCAACAATCATGAGTAAGGAAGGAAATCAAGTGACAAAATTGATTGTGAATAATCCAAAATAGAAGTACAATTTTTTCAGAAAACTAACTCAAATTATAATTATATATATTTGGATTCTCTAGCAAAATGAATTTAACAGAAAAATTACAATTTTTTATTTCCAAATGCTCTTGCATTTATACAAATAAATGTAGAAAGGCATCAAACATATATGTGAACCATTATACATTAAATCAGTGGAAAGGATTAATTAAAAATTGTCCAACGGTGCTTGTATTTTAAAATCAAGAATAAGTGATATACAACATTAGCTTACTGCGTCATTACAACATGATGGGGTAATGGATTTATTTAATAGTACGGTACCAGCAAGTACCTGAATGCACTTTTGGATAAAAATTGGGAAAACTAACCAACAAACATATTGTAATGACGCAGTAAGCTAATGTTTATCCCATGCCAAATTTTTATAATCATACGTCAACACTATTTTTGCAACTATACACTATAAATATTTGTTAACTTTGGAGAACTACCTATTTCATAAAATAATATGTATGCTTAAACACATTTAGTAAAAAAAAACTGTTATTGACTTTATTGATCTTCCAACTGTAACTGGCAACGCTTGTGAAAAATCAAAAACCATTTAAGGTTGAAAATTAACATGGAGGTTGAAAATTTATCAAAACTAGAGTTTTTGAAATAAAGCTGAATAGGGAGCACTAAATTAATATTGAAATTAGCACAACGAAAGAAGAAGAAAAAATCAAGGTTATCTTACCACTGCAAAACGATTACTTGCATCTCGCAACAAACTATGTCGGTCCATCATCCAACATTAGGTTTGGGTTAAAGCCAACGATTTGAATAAAAGTCTGGAAGAATCTGATTATTGTAAGAGGGCAGCAAAAATCTGGGAGGGGCTGATTTAGGAGGAGAATGGGAAAAAATACTGATTAAGAAAAAGGGACAAAACCTTAAGATTTGGTTGTGATATAAAAATTGAAAAAAATAAAGTGCAATGTGGACAAAATAGAGAGCAGAATGTTGTATAAATGAGAAAAGAGAACGGAATGCAAAGTAGCAATATTCAACGTGAACACTGTTGCAGACTGGAAGTTACAAAGTTTTAGTTTTAGTTCCAAGGTTTAGTTTTAGTTACAAAGTTTTAGTTTTTTAATTAGCAAACTAAACTTATAAAACTAAAAATACTTTTCATAACACTTATTTTATCCTTGTAAGTAAAATTTAAATTCTCAAACTAATTAAACAAAGATATATATATTTCCAAAATGTATATTTTAAACACTTCATGTTCATGTCTTGTCTTGCAAAACCCTTTTCAAATAAGCAAGTAACATGTTTTAAGAAAAGTCTCATTTTCTTTCCACATACTTATTTTCAAGGGAAATTCTTAAAGCATCTTTTCCCATTTTCCATAACACTTTATTTGTATAATATATTCACATTTATATCGCGAACCCTTTAAGTTAATTAAAAGCAGAGAACATTTCAGGAAGTTTTAAAGCATATATATGTCCACTTTGGAAAGCAATCTATCTAAATCAAACACGCCTTTTTTTTCAAACCATTTCTTTTAAATTCCGAAACATGGTTAATAAGATTTTTCTCATAAACCATAATGAACATCCTAACTCTTATACTTATTTCCCAAAGTATTCTTTAAACCCTTCTTTTTAAATCAGAAATTTAAATTCCTTACTTTCTTTTGCTCCATTTTTCTTTAAAGCAACTTTAGTCTCTTTTTATTCTTGTGAGTGGAAATTTTGAAGGAACGTAAATCTCGAAGCAATTATATCAACCCTAAAGTTATTATTTACATATAAAAATATATAATGTTGTCATGTCATGAATCTTAGTGATTCATTTTTCTAGTTGGCTACAATGTTAACTGCAATCAAATTATCAACGCTGCCTCACCACCGATTTCAATTTCTCACTATTATTCAATGCCTCCAAGCGTTGCTGATAAGATATTTAAACTAAGGATAACATTTTATCATTTTCCAAACAAAAATAGTCGAAAATAAGGGTCACATTCACGAAAAAATACTATTTATATCATTTTTAAAATATTGTGTCACGTACCTCGTACAAGCGTTTAGAAATCACTATCGATAATATTGATCAAACGTATCGATTAGAATTCAGAAAGCACTCAACGGATAATTCAACACATATGCTTGCTTTACCAAAATCATATGCTTCCTTGTATAGAAATATTTATTTTAGAAATTATAGATGTAATCAATTTATCAGTCATTAGCAATCATACAATTCATCGCACATCAATATTCACAATAACAAACAAGCATACCAATTTTTCTTTTAATCATTCCATATTTTAAATATGTATATATATTGAAATATATAGTGTTATTTTCTTTTATAAAGCAAATATTTTTTTTATAAAGCAAATTACATATCCCCTCACAGTTGCTTCCAAATCTGAAGTAAACCACTGGCTTCTAACTTTGGCTTCATCTAGACTGAAGTGGGTTTATAACTTTGAGTGATAAATCCTACTCAATCCAACATTCTAGACTGTGCTTAAATAAAATAAAATATTAATACAATAATACACACATGAATTAAATAAGCAAATAAACGCCTTCGGTGGAAAGCCATATACCAACTTCCGCTGTGCAATTCTGATCACTATAGCATCCTTTTACACAAACTAGCTTCATCACACCATAGTGTTGTAAAGTGTTCCTAACGTGAGATCCGAATTATCGCCTTTCACATCTTCCCATGCCGAGCTACTTCATCCTCATTTTCAAGCCACGTAGAGGTTTATTTTACATCATTTCTACTAATATTAGTGAGCTGGCTAACAACTCCTTCCTTTTCTACCTCCATTAACCACTTTCATTTCACATGGAAGCAAATACACACAAGGGGAAGGAATAAGGAATTATATAATAGGAAAAACAACAACTACGACCACATATAATTACCCCATTAATCAACGTATACTCCTACTATCCCTTTAATATAGGATAACCACAACACACTCAAAGGAAATAAGAACTCTATGTCTCATTAAGGCCAAGTCTTGGGTCTCATATATTCAATATTATTCTGAACATGGCTTTGATACCAAAATATCACATCGCATCTCTATACAAATACTACCAAAGAATAGTACGTAGTAATATTTTTTGATAGGCGATATTAGGCAACCACACGTGAATAATCCCATGGACTAACATTAGTACGTATTCTTACCTCATATAATACATTAAACACATACTCGGTATCAGCACAAAGCAATAAATACATGGGTTTTCCAGGATAGAGCAATACATAATATAAGCAAAGAATACAGATCCTCATGAAGTGGCGAATTATTATTATTATTATTATATATCAAAATAATACAAATTGTTAATGCAGGATTTCGTCAGCACCAACACTCCGAAGACCGAAGGTAAAGCTCCAGAAGTTAAATGGGAGTATTGAAACCGATGAGGTGACTATAGAGATGTAGTTTAGTTGAGCATGGAAGGTGAAGTGTTAATACATAAGGTAATAGTAGTAAATTCCGAAAGGGTAAAATGCAGAAAGTAAATAACACCGAGACTTTTATTGTAACAACCCGCATATTTTACGATTTTATATTTAAATGTTTTATTTAAATATAACGTCGTTAGTCGGATTTAAGTCCGAAATGTCACTTTTTGCAAACGGTTGAATTAGGACTCGGGACCACTTCCATTGAGTCCAAAATGGCATTTGTGACTTTATTGAGTATAAGCATCGATATGTTTGGAGTAAGTTGAATTTTGCTATTTTTCTAAGTGGGCTTTTGGGTTTGGGTTTCACCCAACTTATCTTATACTCTAACTCAGCCCCTTCCCCTCTCCATTCACTCATTTCATTTCTTTTTCTCAAGCTCAACTGAAAATGGGGGAAGAGAATGGGAAATAGAAATTCCAAGCCCTAGTTTCCTCTTACAAACTCAAATTCTTGCTCCAAAATCAAAGGGAAGCTTAGGTAAGCCTCCTCTTCATCTTCTCCATCTCATTTCCTCTTCAATTTCAGAAATTTCCTAAACCCTAATTTAGGAAATACTTGTTTTGATCTTAGATTGGAGCTTGTAGAGTAGAAGTGAAGAGTGGTTGATCTTTTCCTTGCATTTGTGCTTTTCATCTTTGTTTTTGAGTTCAAAAGGTGAGTTTTGAACTCACATCTACTTCTCTTGATATCATTGACGTTAGGTATGAATTCCTAACACTTATTCATGTTCATTTGCTTTTGGTTTGAATTGATTTGGTGAACATTTCAATTTTTGGTGTTTTGAAGTCAAAAACTCTAAAAATCATAGCTTTGATGTTTGATCATGTTTTTGGAGGTGTATTGAAGAGCCAATAGGGCTGGGTTGTCGATTGGCATAAACCCCTAGCGTCCATTGCTCGTCCGATCGCAAATTGGAAGAGTTTGCTCTTCATTTGGATAGGCTGAAAAACAGTCCCAGTGCTAGTCAGTCGACTGGCCTCTGCAGTCAGTCGACTGGCTGTAGAAAATGAAAGTTCCTGGGACTGTCTGCAGAAACTGGAAGTCTTTGTTTTTGCAGTCAGTCGACTGGCCTCTGCAGTCAGTCGACTGACTGCAGGAACTGAAACTTTCGGGTTTCTGGATCAGTCGACTGGCCTATGCAGTCAGTCGACTGAGCTGCTTGTTTTTGCCTATTTTTGCCTATTTTGCTTGGTTTTCAATTTTAATCGATTCGTGTCGATTTCAATTAGTTGTTATTGCATATTTGACTTTGATGATTCCTTTTTGATTTCATACACGGGTTTTTATAAAATGGTCTTTTCAAATTATATTAAAAGCTCGTTTCTCCAATTTATAATTTATATTTAAAACACACACAATTTTGCACTTCGAGCGAAGAGGGAGGAGAATTCAATGATTAAATAAAACGCGTGCTATGAACACGTGGGTTTATCTTTTCAGTTAATTCCTAATCTATTCGTTTTACCGTTTTGACCTTTGGGTCTGGTTTACCGATGAGATGAGGTGAACTTTGTACTGCTTTGAGTGTGAAATTGACTAACGGTTAGTAAACCGTTTAGTGCGAACGTGTGGTATGGGACTCACGTTAACATTTTTCGGGTTCCTTTCTGAGAGTTGTGACACATTCCGCTAGTTAGTGGTGTCTAGTACTGGGTCTCCGGACCTTCACCACTACGGTTTGTTGCCTTCGGGCGTTGCCTCTGGGCGTTGCCTTCGGGCGTATGGATCCTTGTTATACAGTACTGAGCTCGAGCATCTTTTGTTTCTTTGACAATTATATTTCCCTAGTGTATCGCCTTTCTGGGTAGGTTCTTTGAACCACACGATATATAGCGATTACCTTGTGGAAACTTGTGTTACCTTTATTGGTATTTGTCATTTGCCTTCTTGGCTTGTTTTAGGATATGATATCCTTTGTTTATTTGAGTTGCTAATGATATGTGGCTGTTATGATTCATCTTTTGTTAGATGATTTGGTTATCTCTTTTGGAGACATTTGTGGTACTTTATGACCTTGTATGATCATTACCATTTAGTTTATCTAACTGATTTGTTTAGCTAGACTGACCCGTGTATTTTATACTCAGAGTCAGACCGAGATGTTTTAGGTTAGGTACATTGGACTTAGCCTATTTTGCTTCCGCATGGATTATTCCGCTAGCTCCTTTTTGTTATAGCTTTTTGTGTAGTCTTTTTGGCTGTAACTCTAATATGTATTCTTTTGACTCGCCTGTATATTGTGGTTTGCTTACCACTTGACATGTATCATTTTGTAAACTCTATAATGTATCTGTATATGTGCAAATGCATGTGATGATCCACTGTTCTGTGATGTGTATTACATTTGAGTTGTTATATTTCGTTCTGATAGATCCTTCAGCCACCTATGGTTTTGTATTAACTATTTATTGGATATGTCGATCCTCTTGAGAAAGAAAGGAAAATGTATGGCAATTGTCGACGTATTCAATAGATAATTAAGACAAGGCTATAGATGGTCGCTCCTATCCAGCTCTATTCTCCTCATTAGCAGACGGTGTTACCTAGTAATACTCTTTGCTAATAAGGGTCTCGGAGTGGGGCGTCACATTTATAGTGGTTCGGGTCAAAAGTTCCTACGTCCACTGTCCTTATTTAGTTACTCTTATATAGCCGAGAGGCTTATTACATTGAATCTAGACATTTCCGCCATTAATGATTGTTTAGATGGATTTCTAATATAGGAAAGTGCACTTATGATTTTATGTCAATTTTTGTTATGCCACAAGATCCTTTGTGCCTTGGGATTGCTGCCTATTTATAGCCAATAAGTCGTGACACCATTGGTTGAGAGCCTTCTCTGATTGATGATCTGGCTTACTATGAACGATCTTGATTTGAACGCTTGTCATCATCTAGTTGAGTGTAACTTGACGCGGATTGCTAATGTGTCGCTTTTATATATAGCTTTTAGATACCTTCCATTCACCTTGACCGTTGGTCTCGGCCTGGGCTATCTAAGTCGTTGATTGCTATTATTTTTTGATTTTCTTTGGGTTTTGTCAACTGATGCTCTCGGTCAGGCTTCTTATCTCAAATGAATAATGATCTTGGCCTTGGTTGACAGTTTAATTCATGCAATCGGATTGCATGCTCTCGTTAGAACCAAAAGATAGGTCTTGGAAGTACAAACCAAGGAGATTTTCTTTCGAATATTAACGATTTGTACTTGTAGAAATTATAGTGTAACACACGCCCTCCAAAATTCACCTCATATGATTAATATGGGGTGGATTTTGGAAAGAATGTTGTTGTATCAGGTTCAATACTTGACTTGTTTATTCTGTTTCCATCACGAGGTTGATTTTGAGCTTGCGGGGAATTGCTTCGTTTATGCCACTCGTAAGGACTTAACCTCGAGGGGGTTTTGAAAGCTGAAGGGGTGAAATTTTAATTTGGACCATGGGGTCAAAACTTTAAAAACATATTTACCACTTGAAGTTATCTATGATAGATGATAAGTGAAGTCACTTGGGAGCCAAAAGGCGAAATCTAAATCGGGACCGTAAGGTCAAAACTTTTGAAAATCGTACTTTTCGCTTGGAGTCATATGGATGAAGCGAAACTGTTTCGGTGCCGAAAGGCAAAATCTACTTGGGACCGTAAAGTCAAATCTTTTGGAAATCATGTTTGACACTTGAAGTCGTCTAGACTAAGTGACAAACGAAACTGTTTCGGTGTTGAAAGGCAAATCTACTTGGGACCGTAAAGTCAAATCTTTTGGAAATCATGCTTGACACTTGAAGTAATCTAAACTAAGTGACAAGCAAAACTATTTCGGTGCCGAAAGGCAAAATCTACTTGAGACCTAAGGTCAAATCTTTAGGAACTCATGCCTGACACTTGAAGTCATATAGACTAAGCGACAAGCGAAGCTGTTTCAGTGCTGAGAGGCAAAATATTACTTGAGATCGTGAGGTCTGAATTTTTTGAAATTCATGCTTGACACTTGAAGCCATCTACGCTGAGTGGCCAGCGAAATCGTTACGGTGCTGAAAGGCAAAAAATAATTTGAGACCGTAAGTTCAAAACTTTTTAAAAATCGTGCTTGACACTTGAAGCCATTTAGACTAAGTGGTAAATAAAATTGTTACGGTGTCGAAAGGAAAAATCTAACTTGAGACCGTAAGGTCTAGGAGATACTTGACATGTGAGATCTAAAGGAAAGCCACGGTTTTGGTCTTGAAAGGATAGGTCCTGGTTTTGCATTAAAATGCATCTGCTAACTATCTCTATTCCATTGGCCTCTCTGAAAAATGCATTCCTTTTCTCTGCTCTAGGATGATTCATATTCTGACACGGCCACGTTTCATCTACGGTTAGGATTTTAATGACTAAATAATCTCCACCATTGGTTTCAGGGTTTAAATAAACCTTTTCTTTCCTCCTCTTTCTTCTTACTCAAAATATTAGCAACAGTTGCAATCGCCATTAGAACTAGGAAACCTTCAAGGATTATTGCGAACTTTTGATTAAAATGGTAATTTCTCAATCTTTCCTATAACTTTATTAGCTTCTTTTACTGCTTTTAGTATTTTACGGGCATTCTTCTTTTAAAAATTCGATTTTGATTACCATAATACCAACGATTGACCTTGATTTGGGGGTATTGTTCAATTAGCTAATCCATGATACTTGTTATCTGCTAAACTAAGGTTTGTCCTCAAAGCGATCCTTTAGCTACTTAGGTTGGTAATCGCCTTAGTGATAAGGCGGTTCTTTGAAAGATTTTTAGAACTTTGAGTGGGGCCGCAGAATCTAGTTTTAGGCCCAATTCTCTTTTGGACCATAAGACTTTAAATCTTTTCGGTAGGAGTTTCAGGATTTTTATTGAGTAACTAGTTTAACATTGGTCCCTTCTTAGACCTTGCCATGAATAAACCTATAACTTACCGGGGTGCTAGAGAATTGGATTAATAATTATGGGATTAAGGGGGTTGAGGTTAAGGCTCCCAGTTATGAAGATGACTGGAGCAAACCCCCTGAAGGATTATTTTTTTGGACGCTGAAACACATGGCAAACGGGATATCGCTTCCCTTTGCTACCTTATTCGTTGATATTTTGAAATTCTACGGCCTTAATCCAATTCATCTTGGGATGGTCTTGTACAACACTTTGTCTGCTCTGGCGATCTTATATCCGAAGAAGGGTATCAAAATATGATTACCTCCGAGATCCATTACTTATATAATCTACATAGGTCAGTTGGTAGTTCATCGGTTCCTTTATATTTGCTTTGTTTTTGGAGGAAGATGCCCCTAATTAAACTGCTCGGCAAGGTTATGCCTACACATTGGTTTTTCGTAAAGGCGGAGGACCCTCGAATTGTCACTGCTCTTCTGGAGACCTTTTAAGCATTTCGAACATGTTTTTGTCTGTTATCCCGCCTTTTGGCAAGGCCGTGACACCAAAAGGTTGACTGAAAAACTAAAGACAGTTCGTCATAAAAGTTCGTTATACACTGTTTCACCATGGATATCAAAGAATTTTGTCCGAGCCCGGATCAGGCTACAATTGATAAGACACATCAAGCAAAGCCATGAAAGCCAACATTCCAAATTTCAAGACAATCTGAGTTCGTACGCTCAAGTTATCACCAACAAAAATGGAGTAGACAGTCATATGTTCGAATCCATAGGAGGAGCTTGTGTTCGAATCGATCAAGTGACCAGGCTTCGTATCCATGAGACAGTCTTTGTTCGACTCCATCGAACTTCCTCTGCTTCGAATCGATGAGAAAGGATACCATTCGAATCCATCGAGTCAGGACGCTACGAATCGATTCAGACAAGTCACGTCGAATCCATGATACCACTTTACTTCGAATCCATCCTGCAGGAGTGACTTCGAATCGAGTGGATATGGCATAGCATAATCGATTCGAAGGAGCGAACGTTCGAATCCATAAACTTCGAATCCACTAAATCAAAGTAACGAGAAACGCGGAAGCAACCCAGTAAAACTCGGAGAAACGACCAGGTCAACCCGAGGAATGCGCACGCTACGTCATCACTCGCGCGCATCAACCATCGATTCGGCCCTATCGAGTCGAAGGGATCGATTCGAAGTGTTCAAGTTCACCAGAAATGCAATATTGAATCAATCATAACTCGAGATCTACAAGTCCAAATGCTATGAAATTTTCACAGTAGCTTGAGAACATGTTGAAGAATGTTCACACCAAATTTCAGCTCGATTGGACAATTTCTTGATCGATTCGAACGTAGCTTCGAATCGATCCCAAAGTGGGCCCGGATTTTCAGAAAGCGAGCATGTGGGCCCCTCTCACGTACCAGAACTGGTCTCCCTTCAGTTTAGGCAAAATATCAGCCTCTTACACCTATAAATAGAGCCCCTGGTCATTTAGAAAAGAGGTCGGACAATTTCGAGAGCTAAAGAGCCCCCAGACTCTGCCAGATTTACTCTAGATCACCATTCCTGCCTTAGATTCAGATTATAATCATAAAATCTGTTGTACTACGCGATAAGAAACTGTAATCAGCAAGGATAATCAATAAAAGGATAAAACTTTGGAGTGGACGTAGGCCGGAGATAGCCGAACCACTATAAATCTCGTGTTTTTGTTCATTATTTCTGGATTGCTGTTTGTTGCTTGCTTAGATCTGAGATTTGTGTGTGAATATTTGTTGATCTGTATTCATACACTGGTGCTTTCACAACATCCGGGGTTTGTGACCAATTTTGGCGCAAACACTTTGGTGCTTTCACTGAGAGGAACTAGCACCCGCTACACCAGATTCAAAGTTTAGATTTGAAAGTTTGAAGGATTCAGATTGACTCGACAATGACTCGACAAACAAGACAAAGAGCTGAGAGAAGCCAACAGGGAGGAAGTCAAGAGGCATCCTCCGGAGCTGGAGAAGGACAAGCTTCGGTTTACATTACCAGAGATGAAATGGAAGCTATGGAAAATTCATTGCATGAGAGGTTACTGAAGAGTCAACAGGATATGATGCAGACTTTCTTCGAGCAGATGAGAGCTGCAGGGATACAGAACCTTGGACCAACTACAGCGACTGCAAATGTGGAACAAGGAACAAGGGTTGCGGAACCCAACGGAGAACAGAATACAGAGCCAGAGGGCAATCAACAAGGGCTTGGGGGCAGGCCCGCAGGATCCAATGCAGGAGGACCTTTGGAGGGAGTTCAACAGGCTAGGGCCAACGTTGCTGCTAGTGAGCCACATGAAGAATATGTGCCAGAGTTCCCTCGGGAGCACGGGGGCAACCCCTGACAAACAACGCTGGATTAATGGAAATCATTAGAAAGACTATGCGTGAAGGTTTGACCAATAGAGACTTGGAAGGAGTGAGCAGGAGTCCGTTCGCTCGGGAAATCAGGATAGCTCAGAATCCACCTAAGTTCAAGTTACCTAGCGTGGAAGCGTATAATGGCAAGGCTGACCCGACTGATCACTTAATGAGATACACTAGACACATGGAAGTGCTGGGGGCATCGGAGGAAGTGATGGCCAGATGTTTCCCGTTGTACTTGACAGACCTAGCTGCAATGTGGTTTAGGCAGCTGGGAGAAGGATCTATCAGGACTTGGAGGGAATTGGTGGATAGGTTTTTGGGACAGTTTCGGGTTCATATCAAAAGACCTAAGAACGTGATGACGTTAACATCGGTAAAGCAAAGGACGGATGAATCGCTTAGAGCATTTCTGACTCGGTTCAACGCGGCGGTAGCTTCGGTGGATCGGCCGGATCCATCGATGGTTTTGATGGCGGCGGTGTCAGGAGTCAGAGAGGATTCAGATTTTAAGGTATCTTTAATACGAGACCCACCACTGGATCTCGGGGAATTCTTTCACGAAGCTGAAAGTTTCCTTCGGCAAGAAGACGCATGTATGGATTTAAAGTTAAAGGAGGTGAATGCGACTGAGGGTGGAGGACCATCCAACGGAAACCCGGATAAAGACAAAGGAAAGAGGAAGCTGGACGACGATTCAAGAAAAGCCGGGAAGCGATGGAAGTATCCAAAGTTTTCCACATACACAGGATTAAACGAGACGCAGGAGCGGATATACATGGAAACCCGGAATCGCCTTCCTTACCGGAGGCCGGCTAGGAGAGAGCTGTGGAATATGCATGTATATGCTTTTTGTTTGATGATAATAAACATATATACATTCATTTAAATGTATTTGATATTGTACTATTTTATTTTTCACAGATTAAATAGATATTTGCTGAATAAAATAAATAACACAGAATTTGAATTCAAACGAATATTTTATTCAAACAAATATTTATTACAATTTTGATAGTACAATTTCAAGCTCTCACTATATACATCATTTTTGATCACAATACAATTACATCACGATCTCATAGTTACATCATTTCCTCACTACATATCACTCACACTCGTATTTATCTTCAACTTCATTTCAATGTGAATCCAGCATCTGAGCAATCTGCAGAAATATACATTGACGCAGTAAAATTGAAAAGGAAATGTTTTTGCAGTATAAAACAAAATGTGTTTTTGAAAATTTTATTTGCCTCAGTTATTTGGGTTGTTCGTCATCATTTATAATTGAATTCATCACATACGAACATTGTGACATGCACAGTGCATCACTGTACATGCCACAAGGCCGTGCACACCAATATATGTATATACACTTGATCGATTTACAGGGACAGTAGAGCACAGGCCAAACCCAAGTTTAAAACTGGATTCAACTCAAGTGAGACTCAATATGTACAGCATGAATCAAAGGCGAACCAGATCCACAGCTAACATGACTCAAATGAAACAAAGACCATCAATCAGACTATATGCAAGCAAGATGATGATCAATGTGCAGTACAATGAAGTCAAGACAAGCAAGTGCATCACTAAACCACCAGATCTAACCTTCAAGTTCAAATCATCCAAGTACAAAGGCAAGGCAGTTCAATAATGAAGTATAACTATCAAAGGCATCAAGTGAGACCAGAAGTGTACACAGAGCAGTAACAAAGTGTGGACAACAGACAAGTCAATAACAACATGAATACATATACATTTCAATCAACACAGACAAGATGTCGAAGTAATAATATAAATTGATCAAGCCGAAGAAGTCAAGTGAATGAAACGGCAGTTTCATATCAAGTCAAAGTCGAAGTCAACCAAGTCAGTTAAATCACCATCGATCAAAAGAATAGGTTGAACAAGTCATTGACGAGGTTAATACTCAATGAAAATGCACAGGTATAGGAAGAAACAAAACCAAGTCAGAAAATATCGCAAGTTCAAATTCAATACCGTGATTATCAAGGAATCGAGATATATATAAAATAAATCAAAGCCGTGTCAACCAAGCTACCAGAATATATACGCATTTTTGAAAAGGTCAACAATCATCTCGAGCATCCATACGAAAATCAACAGTAGAGAAAAGGATTTGACAAATTCAAATACATATAGAGGAACGAATATTCAGGGATTCGAACCCTATAAAAGGATGAACATCATCGGCAAAATATTTATTCGAGTTCGAGCAAATCAGAAAACAAGTAATAATTCATCTCGAATCAAACTCAAGCAATCGAGTTCAATCAAGTAATAACCGGAAAAGCAAAAACAAAAATCACGTACCAGTATCACATACGAACTCGAGAGGAGGAGCCACAATCATCAATACTCAATTCGACACGGCGCCTTCAATTTTTCGCAACCCCTAATTTTCAGAGCAAAGAGGAAGACGATCGATCGATAAATCAAACAAGCAATCATCCACAAACTCGATCGATTTCAGAGGGCCGAGAGCAACTCAGAGAAACGTGCGAACGTGATAAATCATCCATCTAAAATCGGCATTCTGAAAGCCCTAACTTTGATCGAACAAGAGAGAGGTACGGTCGCCATTTTTTTTCAGAGGAACGAAGATAAAAGACGGGTTAAATTATAAAAGGGGCGGCCACGAAATTATCTTAAGACTTAGTAATTAAAACTAGGGTTATTTTTAAAGGGGTTGTTTTTGTTTTAAAGTTTCTATTTTAATTTGTTATTATTTTCTGTTTTGAAAGTCAAAACTTTAGAGTTAATCACCACCTAGGGTTTAGGTGTTGTCAGATTGTCTAGTTAGGGTTAGTTCAGTGAGCAGGGAGGCTGCGAGTTTGCAAAGCTCTATAGGCGGGAGCAGAGTTTGCGAGTAAACGAAACTCTATAGGCGGAGCAGGGTGTGCGAGTCTGTAGGAGTGTTTGTGAGCGGGAGCGAGTGTCTACGAGTCTGTAGGAGTGTTTGTGAGCGGGATACTGTTTAACTCTAATAGAAATCTGGGAATGCAGCAGTAGGCAGGGGTTGCCGAAGCTGGGTAAATTCTGTGTGTGATTTACTTTATTGCATATTTATTTATTTGCTGTTTACTTTCGCGTTTAATTTGAGAAGATTTGCGATAACCCTATTCACCCCCCTCTAGGGTTAATCTAGATCCTACAAGTGGTATCAGAGCGAGGTAATTTTTCTTTAACTCTAGAGTCATGAATCTATCAAATAATGCTTTTTCTGAGGGGCAATCTATTGCTAGGCCACCAATGTTTAATGGGAGTGACTATGCGTATTGGAAGGTTAGGATGGGTATTTATCTTAGTTCTGTTGATTATGATGTTTGGGATATTATCGAATCCGGATATAAACCTCCCACTATAACTGTTGGTGATACTGAGATTCCGAAACCCAAGGATAGGTGGGATGCTAATGATAAGAAATTGAAAACTACAAATGCCAAAGCAATGAACGCTTTAATTTGTGCTCTTGATAAAAATGAATTTAATAGAATTTCTCATTGTACAACAGCACAGGAAATTTGGCACACTCTGGAGGTGACACACGAAGGAACTTCTCAAGTTAAGGAGTCTCGTCTAGCCCTGTTCAGCAATGAATACGAAAATTTTGTGATGGACAAAGGCGAGAGCATCAAGGACATGTTTGGACGCTTTTCTACTCTGGTTTACAATGCTAAAGCGCTTGGGAAGGTCTTCACAGAGGTAGAGCTTGTGCGGAAAATACTACGAGTCCTACCAATGAACTTTGAAGCAAAAGTCACGGCAATACAAGAATCGAAAGATTTGAGTAAACTACGCATGGAGGATTTGATCGGAAATCTGATGACGTATGAGCTTGAGTTGAAAGCAAAAGAGGAATGCATCAATTCTGAACCAAAGAAGAAGACAATTGCCTTAAAGAGCAGAGAAGAGAGTGATGAAGAAGAAGTTGATCCAATTGAAGGACTTAAAGTGGCTGTCAATAATTTCAGAAGATGGTCAAAATTCAAGCCACGGAAGAAGAAAACTAGTGGAAATTGGTCAAAAGATTCTGACAACTCCGACAATGAATTGACGTGTTACAACTGCAAAAAGTCAGGCCATTTCCAAGATAAGTGTCCACTTCTCAAAAACAACAGAGGAAAGAAAAAGAAGAAGAAGGTCTTTGCAGCAACTTGGGATGATGAAGAAGGAGAGGAAGTTTCGAATGATAACTCAGAGGAGGCTAACTTGTGTCTTACGGCAAGATCAGATTCAGAAGAAAGCTCAGTGGAATCAAGATCAGATTCAGAAGCAAGCTCAAAGGATAATGAGGTAAGAAACTATTCTTATAAAGATCTTGTTTATTTGTGCCTCGATCTTACTAAAACTGTTGAAACTCTTGATTCTAAAAATGAAAAACTGAAATCTGATAGGAAAGAACTTGCCCATGAAAATTTTAGGTTAGAATCTGAACTTGAAAAAATTCAAAACCTAGAATGTAAAAACTGTAAAGCTTTAGATTCAGAATTATCTAAACTGAAAAATAGCTTCGAGGATCTTGAAAAAGAAAATCTGAATCTAAAGGAAATTATTGAGACTAGGAAAAAGGATTTTATAAATAGATGCACTACACTTGTGTCTGAAAACTCAACACTGAAAACCAAAGTCCTAGATCTTGAGAAATCACTGAATAACTTTTCTAGAGGAGAAAAATCATTCAATATGTTATTAGGCAATCAACTGTTTGCTAACAACCGAAAAGGGCTAGGTTTTGGTAAATCACAGGTTGACGATAGTGCAAAAGGAAAGGGCATCTTTACTGAATGTGAAATAATTGGACATCATATTGAAAATTGTAGTCATAGGAACAAGAACACAAAATTTATTCAAATTTGGGTTCCTAAGAATTCTACAAACCAATTTCATATCTATTGGAATAAGAATGAAAAGACAAAACAAGTTTGGGTTCCAAAGGGATTGTTTATTCATAATTATTTTGCCACTAACAACCATGGACCTATAAAAAGGTCACAAAAATCTTTTACCGTGTAGGTGTGGTGGCAGGCTAAGGAACAACATTAGTGTTGTCTGGATTCTGGCTGTTCCAGACATACCACGGGCGACAAATCAACGTTCCTTAGCCTAGTATAAAGGTGACAGATTCACAATGGGTAAACAACAAAAGATTATCGTTCAGGTAAAACAGGTAATTGTATTTATTTTCAACCGATAGATAAAATGTGAAAATCTGCACCATAATCTGAATTAAATCAGCCAGTTATGTGATATGTTTTGTGATGTTAATTCTGATCTTTTAATCAATCATCTTTGAGGAGAATTACTTGAAATAATTATGATGGTTGACAGATTCTGACTAACTTGATATGATCTTACATGACTTGTTCTTATCTATGACTTTGATTTATGCTTAAAAGTTGACCAACCATTTTTCATTGAACTTAATCTGTTTTTTTGGTCAAATTATGATGTTGATCCTATGGTTTCTTAATCTGACACTGAGATTTTTTTTATGGTTAACACGACTTCAATTTAAAGTCAAGTTTGTTGAAAATGACTCTGAGATAATTTGTTGAAATTTCACAATCTGGTCTATAACATCCAAACGAGTGATATTGAGTCAGATGCAAATTACACTGGTAATGTAGTTGATAGAAAAATTACTAGTGGAACGTGATTACATTTTGAGACATTCATTTGCTGCATCATTTTTCAAAGAAAATATCTGCATATCTTTCACTTGAAATATTTTTTCATTTTAGCAGAATTTTTCTTAAAAACCCCTTCTAGAAAATAATTTCTTTTGACCTTGTATCAGATTTGTTATTTAAGAAAACTTGATTTTATTGAAATTGATTAACTGATCTGACCCCCTAATAATTATCTAAAAAGATAAATAGTGATTGAAAATAAGATGAGTGTTGATATTAATCATATATTATAACTTGAGAAAGTATATTTAGAAAATTTCTTTAGAAATTTAAACAAGAGTTATAAAAACTTTTTGTTGATAACTATTCCATGATCATTTCTATTTCTATCATCCGTATATCAACCATCACTCATCAAAAATCAATATAGTATGATTAATTTGTGGTAGTTTAAACAGGGAATCATTTGTGCTTCAATTTTATTATATTTCTAACAATAAAATCCAAAATATTCACTCTCATTTAAAAGTCCTCACGGTTATGCATGGGTGAATTACTTGGATTTTTGATTTTGTGCTTCCATGCTCATTTAAAAGTCCTCACGGTTATGCATGTATGGAACGCATATCAAAATTAATTGATTAAATAGACAAGTTGATTCTAATCCCATTTAAAAGTCCTCACGGTTATGCGTGGTTAGAAGATACTTGAATTCATTTTTAAAAAAAAATTTGAAATACTACTAATCTCATTTAAAAGTCCTAACGGTTATGCATGGTTAGTAGATATTCAAATCTCCTGAAATAAATATACCACAAATAGACACAACTATATGGTTTTATTTGATGAAATCATTTATATCATTCTAAAGTGGAATATGCATCAATTAAAGTATTTATGATTTTTGTTTGATTTTCTTATTGAAATTAATATTTATACTCGATTGAGCTTTAATATTGTATTAATGTCTACCACTATATCTCTACTTTTCTATTACTATTATTCTTTTGCTGATAACAAAAGGGGGAGAGAAAAGTTAAGATTTTGAAAATAAAGGTCAAAGATTTTCTAATTGCATCAAGGCTCATTTGAATTCTTTATTCTCATGCATATATGTAGGGGGAGTATTGTGTAGAAAGAGAGCATTCAAATAGGGGGAGCAAACTGAATAATCAAATACATTTAATGTAGTCAAAATCTTAAATATATGTTTGTTATCATCAAAAGGGGGAGATTGTGGAATATGCATGTATATGCTTTTTGTTTGATGATAATAAACATATATACATTCATTTAAATGTATTTGATATTGTACTATTTTATTTTTCACAGATTAAATAGATATTTGCTGAATAAAATAAATAACACAGAATTTGAATTCAAACGAATATTTTATTCAAACAAATATTTATTACAATTTTGATAGTACAATTTCAAGCTCTCACTATATACATCATTTTTGATCACAATACAATTACATCACGATCTCATAGTTACATCATTTCCTCACTACATATCACTCACACTCGTATTTATCTTCAACTTCATTTCAATGTGAATCCAGCATCTGAGCAATCTGCAGAAATATACATTGACGCAGTAAAATTGAAAAGGAAATGTTTTTGCAGTATAAAACAAAATGTGTTTTTGAAAATTTTATTTGCCTCAGTTATTTGGGTTGTTCGTCATCATTTATAATTGAATTCATCACATACGAACATTGTGACATGCACAGTGCATCACTGTACATGCCACAAGGCCGTGCACACCAATATATGTATATACACTTGATCGATTTACAGGGACAGTAGAGCACAGGCCAAACCCAAGTTTAAAACTGGATTCAACTCAAGTGAGACTCAATATGTACAGCATGAATCAAAGGCGAACCAGATCCACAGCTAACATGACTCAAATGAAACAAAGACCATCAATCAGACTATATGCAAGCAAGATGATGATCAATGTGCAGTACAATGAAGTCAAGACAAGCAAGTGCATCACTAAACCACCAGATCTAACCTTCAAGTTCAAATCATCCAAGTACAAAGGCAAGGCAGTTCAATAATGAAGTATAACTATCAAAGGCATCAAGTGAGACCAGAAGTGTACACAGAGCAGTAACAAAGTGTGGACAACAGACAAGTCAATAACAACATGAATACATATACATTTCAATCAACACAGACAAGATGTCGAAGTAATAATATAAATTGATCAAGCCGAAGAAGTCAAGTGAATGAAACGGCAGTTTCATATCAAGTCAAAGTCGAAGTCAACCAAGTCAGTTAAATCACCATCGATCAAAAGAATAGGTTGAACAAGTCATTGACGAGGTTAATACTCAATGAAAATGCACAGGTATAGGAAGAAACAAAACCAAGTCAGAAAATATCGCAAGTTCAAATTCAATACCGTGATTATCAAGGAATCGAGATATATACAAAATAAATCAAAGCCGTGTCAACCAAGCTACCAGAATATATACGCATTTTTGAAAAGGTCAACAATCATCTCGAGCATCCATACGAAAATCAACAGCAGAGAAAAGGATTTGACAAATTCAAATACATATAGACGAACGAATATTCAGGGATTCGAACCCTATAAAAGGATGAACATCATCGGCAAAATATTTATTCGAGTTCGAGCAAATCAGAAAACAAGTAATAATTCATCTCGAATCAAACTCAAGCAATCGAGTTCAATCAAGTAATAACCGGAAAAGCAAAAACAAAAATCACGTACCAGTATCACATACGAACTCGAGAGGAGGAGCCACAATCATCAATACTCAATTCGACACGGCGCCTTCAATTTTTCGCAACCCCTAGTTTTCAGAGCAAAGAGGAAGACGATCGATCGATAAATCAAACAAGCAATCATCCACAAACTCGATCGATTTCAGAGGGCCGAGAGCAACTCAGAGAAACGTGCGAACGTGATAAATCATCCATCTAAAATCGGCATTCTGAAAGCCCTAACTTTGATCGAACAAGAGAGAGGGACGGTCGCCATTTTTTTTCAGAGGAACGAAGATAAAAGACGGGTTAAATTATAAAAGGGGCGGCCACGAAATTATCTTAAGACTTAGTAATTAAAACTAGGGTTATTTTTAAAGGGGTTGTTTTTGTTTTAAAGTTTCTATTTTAATTTGTTATTATTTTCTATTTTGAAAGTCAAAACTTTAGAGTTAATCACCACCTAGGGTTTAGGTGTTGTCAGATTGTCTAGTTAGGGTTAGTTCAGTGAGCAGGGAGGCTGCGAGTTTGCAAAGCTCTATAGGCGGGAGCAGAGTTTGCGAGTAAACGAAACTCTATAGGCGGAGCAGGGTGTGCGAGTCTGTAGGAGTGTTTGTGAGCGGGAGCGAGTGTCTGCGAGTCTGTAGGAGTGTTTGTGAGCGGGATACTGTTTAACTCTAATAGAAATCTGGGAATGCAGCAGTAGGCAGGGGTTGCCGAAGCTGGGTAAATTCTGTGTGTGATTTACTTTATTGCATATTTATTTATCTGCTGTTTACTTCCGCGTTTAATTTGAGAAGATTTGCGATAACCCTATTCACCCCCCCTCTAGGGTTAATCTAGATCCTACAAGAGCCATCCGAACGAGAAAGGGCATCAGGAAAGCACTGGCTTTTCCATGATTCGGACGGGCATGATACCAACAGCTGCAGACACCTAAAGGACATAATTGAGGAGCATGCGAGGAATGGACAATTGAGGCAGTATGTTGGGGCTCGGAATGCAGCGGTGGAGCAGGAGCAACCACCGCCCACCTCAAGCCAGGATGGCATGAGGCCCAGGAATGATGGTCGATTGGTTATCCATTGATCAGGATAATATGAAATAAGTAACAAACCATTGGCGAGCAACCAAGTCATTTACACATGTATGGGGACGGAGATAGCCCCTAGGCATGCTCTTAATGACGATAAACCGCAAAGCCATGGTTTGCGAAATCTGTCTTTTGTTTTTTGGATTGGACACTTGGTTTTCTGGTTTGGTTTTTGGAGTTTGGATTAAACTCCTGATTTTGCTCGTTTTTCTGGTTTTTGCATTCATTCGGATGATTGTTCTCCGTTTTGGATGATGATTTTGATTTTTGGTATGAATTTCTGGTTTTTCGATTTGATTTGGATTTTGGATTGGATTTTTGATTGGATTTTGATTGGATTCTTTTTGGTTTTTGATAAACGGTCGTCAGGTGTGGATTACGTCTGGCAAGGGGTGAGTCTTTTTGCTCGAATGTGGTGAATTGACTCATTCAGGTCGTCGAGTATGGACTATGCTCAGCAAGGGTCCGGAGTGACCAGGATTCGGCCTAGGACTTAGGCCCCCTATTATCGATTATTGTTTCAGGTCGTTGAGTATGGACTATGCTCAGCAAGGGTCCGGAGCGACCAGGATTCGGCTTAGGACTTAAGCCATGGCATTACTTACGTCCAGGGACACTGGACCACGGTCGTCAGGTGTGGATTGCGCTTGGCAAGAACCCGGAGAGGTTAGCTCAGCGTCCAGGGACACTGGACCACGATCGTCAGGTGTGGATTGCGCTTGGCAAGAACCTGGAGAGGTTAGCTCAGCGTCCAGGGACACTGGACCACGGTCGTCAGGTGTGGATTGCGCTTGGCAAGAACCCGGAGAGGTTAGCTCAGCGTCCAGGGACACTGGACCACGGTCGTCAGGTGTGGATTGCGCTTGGCAAAAGCCCAGAGAGGTTGTGGATTTGGATATCGACCCGGAGAGGTCTTGGATTCGGTTGTTGGATAAGGATGGACTAATAACTCAGTCTTCGAGTTTGTATGGGCATGGAATTGGCTATGGACTTTGAATATCGGATACGGAATTATTCAAAACATGCCTTCTTATCACAAGGCATGTTTTGGGGGGCAAATGTTATCCCACCTTTTAGCAAGGCCGTGACACCAAAAAGTTGACTGAATAACTAAAGACAGTTCGTCGTAAAAGTTCGTTATACACTGTTTCACCATGGATATCAAAGAATTTTGTCCGAGCCCGGATCAGGCTACAATTGATAAGACACATCAAGCAAAGCCATGAAAGCCAACATTCCAAATTTCAAGACAATCCGAGTTCGTACGCTCAAGTTATCACCAACAAAAATGGAGTAGACAGTCATATGTTCGAATCCATAGGAGGAGCTTGTGTCCGAATCGATCAAGTGACCAGGCTTCGTATCCATGAGACAGTCTTTGTTCGACTCCATCGAACTTCCTCTGCTTCGAATCGATGAGAAAGGATACCATTCGAATCCATCGAGTCAGGACGCTACGAATCGATTCAGACAAGTCACGTCGAATCCATGATACCACTTCACTTCGAATCCATCCTGCAGGAGTGACTTCGAATCGAGTGGATATGGCATAGCATAATCGATTCGAAGGAGCGAACGTTCGAATCCATAAACTTCGAATCCACTAAATCAAAGTAACGAGAAACGCGGAAGCAACCCAGTAAAACTCGGAGAAACGACCAGGTCAACCCGAGGAATGCGCACGCTACGTCATCACTCGCGCGCATCAACCATCGATTCGGCCCTATCGAGTCGAAGGGATCGATTCGAAGTGTTCAAGTTCACCAGAAATGCAATATTGAATCGATCATAACTCGAGATCTACAAGTCCAAATGCTATGAAATTTTCACAGTAGCTTGAGCACATGTTGAAGAATGTTCACACCAAATTTCAGCTCGATTGGACAATTTCTTGATCGATTCGAACGTAGCTTCGAATCGATCCCAAAGTGGGCCCGGATTTTCAGAAAGCGGGCATGTGGGCCCCCCTCACGTACCAGAACTGGTCTCCCTTCAGTTTAGGCGAAATATCAGCCTCTTACACCTATAAATAGAGCCCCTGGTCATTCAGAAAAGAGGTCGGACAATTTCGAGAGCTAAAGAGCCCCCAGACTCTGCCACATTTACTCTAGATCACCATTCCTGCCTTAGATTCAGATTATAATCATAAAATCTGTTGTACTACGCGATAAGAAACTATAATCAGCAAGGATAATCAATAAAAGGATAAAACTTTGGAGTGGACGTAGGCCGGAGATAGCCGAACCACTATAAATCTCGTGTTTTTGTTCATTATTTCTGGATTGCTGTTTGTTGCTTGCTTAGATCTGAGATTTGTGTGTGAATATTTGTTGATCTGTATTCATACACTGGTGCTTTCACAACATCCGGGGTTTGTGACCAATTTTGGCGCAAACACTGTCTTAGAAGGTTCTTTATTTTTGGTCACATTTTTCATTAATATCTTTTTCCTTTTAATCTCTTTAGCTATGCTTGGATGGGATAAGGCTCCAAACCTCAAGAATTTCTTTGACTCTATGTACGAAGAGATGATGAAAATACCGAAGGCATAGAGGCTCGAAAATGTAGTCCTTACCGAGGCTAATCTTAAGACTTGCGGGCCACTATCACCTTCGGCCAAATTTCTTGGTTATGATTACCCTTTAATCGAAACTATGCCTTCAGACGTGGTTGACCTAAGTCAATCTGATGAATCCATTGGCTCTAACCCAAAAATTGCTAAGGCCGAAAGAGAAGATACTCCTGAGGGTAGACCTCGGTTTTAAATACCAAATAGCATGTATTCTAGGACTTTATTTTTTATGAACAAGAAATTTTCTTGACTGACCTGTCTTCTCTTTTATATTGTAGTGGCTTCTGATGATATGTTTGCGATAGGAGAGTTGCTATTGAACAAGTCATCCTCTGCTTCCGCTTCTAATCGACCAAAAGCAGCTCTAAAGGATCCGTCCTTGACTAAGAAGAATAAAAAGAACATTCATTTTGCTAAAGCTGTGCCTACCCTGGACACTCTTACTCTTGTTTCCCTAAAGGACCAAGTGGATCAGGTGGTTGAAGTGACCCATTCTACTATTGATGCCCATCTTTCTAAGATTGTAGAAAGCTCCTGAGTGGAGATAGCGGATGATATAGGCATCTTCAAGAGGATGATAAGTTTAGGGATGGAAGACCAGCTCAGGGTAGCGTTTTTCTCCTTACTGATAAAGTATTTATTCCCTTAGTTTCCATAATAATTTCTTTCCTTCAGGTCTTGGCCGACTTCTTGGTTTTGCACCGGGGGTTTGAAAAGTCGGAGAGAGAAGTGGAGAAGGCTGAAGCTTTGAGGAAAGAGTTTGCTGAGTTTAAGGAGGCCCAGGATGAAAGGAAAAAAATCTTTGGGACCTGAGGTCCTCTGAGAAGAAAGTGGCTGATTTGGACAAGGCCTTGATAGATCTGGAGGCCAAGCATAATACGGCCGAGGATGAGCTTGCACGGGTTAAGCAGAAGAACTTGGGTCAGATTACTAAGGAGGAGGTTGAGAAGGTGGTTGCCGCTGAAGCCTTCAAGATTCTATATAGTGCTTATGAATACAACTGGGATAGAGGTATGACTATTTTGATAGGCTACAAGTCTAATGGTGAAAGGATCAAGGAGAGTTTCTCCTCAAAGTATGAAAGAGCTCGAGCCTTGGCGAGTGTTGAACAATTAGTCCCGGCGGAGAAAGGTGATAAAGGTGGAGAGGTAAGTCATAGTTCTGAACTCCAAGAATCTCTTACTCGTGATGTTTGAACTTTGGTCTATAATAATTCTAATACAATTTCTTTTTACCGTTGTTTATGATGGTTGTGGACCTTGATGGTATTTTCATATGGGTTTTGTTGAATTCCTTCCTTACTATCTCCATTGTGTCTATTCTGAAATTCTTTTTCCTTAACTATATTTAAACAGAGAAAGTCCAATTTTACCTCTCATTATGAAGTACTGCGGAAGAGGAGTCAAACCAGAAACTTGAAGTTGTTAGCAACCATAGGTGCCCTTAAATTCCCACTAACATCTAGTAGATTAAGGAATGTAAGCTTATCTAATAAGATCAATGAGGTACTGGAAACACATGATCGAACTTGTGCCAAATCAATTAAATCACTTAGGCTTAGAGACGCTATTTTAACTAATCAAGTCTTGGATCTTAGGGGTAAATTAAAGCTCTCTTTAGATGACCGAGACGAGGTCTTTCAAGAGTTTGCCTGACTTTCAAAACTACATCCGAGAGACCTTCAGTTGAAGAATAAAATGCTATCTTTCCTAAAGAGGTTCTATGATCCAAGCCTAAGTATAACTCCAGAGATTCTACTTGGTTACGAAAGTGTAACTCTGTCTCCTTTAGCTATTGCTGAAGGGAAGACTCTCGAAAGTGAACATGTTTTCGAATATGTTCCCCAATATGCTCTGGAAGTTGATCTCAATCTATCCCTAGTGGATTCTTCTCATTCAGAACATTTTATACCGAAGGGTAGTTTAGGGAAGTACATTTCTTTCTCCAATACGGCTAGACCCTCGAGGTCTCTTAATGATACTAGGAGTAGAGGCCTTAGGATTATTTTGGCTACTAAGGAGAAATTTGCTCATCTTAGGGGACCATAAATTTTGTATTATCTCTCTCCATTTTTTTATCGGTACTAATCTTTAATAGAGTGGACAGAATTACCTTTATGATGGTCTATTTTTTTGGTTTTAATTCAAATTTCTTCTAGGGGCAGTCATGTCCCAACTGCTTAGAACTAGAGAGAGTCTGCGCTTCCCTGCAACGGAGTTTCGAAGATAAAATAACTAAACTAATGAAGTGTAACCCTGATCTTGGTACCAATATTCACGCTGTCTTGAAAGACAATGAATCCTTAAAGTGAACTCTCGAAGGGTTATCTAGAAAGATGTCTGCTATTTCGGAGGCAGTGCTGATTACTGGTCAGGCTTCAGAATCTGCCATCTCTAGTTTATAGGAGTCCACATCTATCCTCCGATAGCAATTAGACAAAGCTCATTAAGAACTTTAGACAATCAAGCTATAGGAACTCGAAACTTAAATAAGCGACTGACAAGGTTATAATTGCAGCCCCTCCAACTCGAAGAAAGGGTAAAGGTAGAGGTCGTGCTGGTATGGGGCTTTCTTCTTTTTATAGAACCACTATTGTCCCTTTCGGGTCTCATTCCCAACCCGAGAGGAGTTCTCCCTCTGCCTCGGTTCTTAATACATCAGACATTCTTGTTGGCACTAGGGATGGTCGAAAAATCTCATTCAAGCAGTTCAAGAAGGAATGGGTATCTAAGACATACGATAAGATGGAAGAGCAATTTAAATCTCGCCTGGAGAAGGCTGTTAAGGAGGCTAAAACTAAGGTCAAAAACATGTATGAAGGCTTATGAGACGTTGCCCCTTCCTCTTTCTTTCTTGTATATTGTATTCCAGATGTACTCATAATTACTTGGATAATCTGTCTAAAACACTGATGCCTCCTTTTGTCTTTTCGATTAATTTAGTTCTTTCAACTCAAATCATTTTGTTTGTTCTTTCAACTCAAATCATTTTGCTTGTTCTTCCAATTCTGTCTCAAGGTGCTTTTGTCCCTTGATACCTTTTCGTATCGATATCTTTGGTATCCTTATTCACTAATCTTGATGTCATCCTTTCAGCCTTGATTGGGATTCTTACCCACTGCTCATTCTAGCTTAGGAGTTGTCCTCCTTAGGTTTCGGTATTATTGGAATCTAATCGTTATTCTTCTTGATTGGGAATCTACCTAATACTCTAATCTAGTTGGGAATCTATCCAACATTC
The DNA here is from genome assembly GCA_030737815.1 of Allium fistulosum. Classification (NCBI taxonomy): domain Eukaryota; kingdom Viridiplantae; phylum Streptophyta; class Magnoliopsida; order Asparagales; family Amaryllidaceae; genus Allium; species Allium fistulosum. The sequence goes on along the minus strand of CM060904.1, from coordinate 710,753,354 downwards.
TAATCTAGCTGGGAATCTACCCAATACCCTACTCTAGTTGGGAATCTACCCAACCTTCTACTTTAGTTGGGAATCTACCAACTTCTAATCTAGTGGGAATCTACCCGATGCTCTAATTTAGTTGAGAATGTACCCAACTTATAATCTAGTTGGGAATCTAACTAACGTATGGTACTACTTGACCATGGCTCACAATTATTGGAAATCTACCTAATATCTAATCTAATTGGGAATCTACCCATTGCATGGTTCCTTTTGACCATGACTCACTATCATTGGGAATCTACCCAACATCTAATCTAATTGGGAATCTACCCACCATTCGAATCTAAATGGAGATCTGTATGATTTCATTGATCATGACTCACTATCAACATGCATTCTACTTTTCGACCTCTTTTTAAACCTAAGTGATATTGGCCTTACACTTTGTTGTGCATCACTGTAGGGTGCTCTTATGGTGAGGTCTACCAATTTTATCATTGGGTCCCAATCTGCAGCCACTTGTGGCTGGTGTCGGCCATCTATAACCACTTTTGGCTGGTGTCGGCCATCTACAACCACTTTTGGCCGGCCTCGGGCATCTAAAGCTACTTTTGGCTAGAGTCAGCCATCTAAAATTATTCTAAGTTAGCAGTCATACTTAATGCTAGTTGCAACTTGATAAAGAAACATATAAATTCTTTAAAAAGAACGCTCTCGGATTTGTAAAGAATTTTAAAATCGAACAATTGGTAGATTCTATTATTCGGTAGGAAACATGTTTTGTTTAAGTTTGAGAAAGAGAATTGTTAAGAGAACTAATATTTTAAGAAAAATGAAACTCATTATTGATCTCGTCAGATCAATAAAAGAGTTTTGTCCTTAGGACTTTTAATGCAGACACAACATTTAGTAACTAAGAAGGAAGATATACTAAGTACAATGTTATGAGTACCAGGTTTGGATTATACTTACCAAAAAAGGAAAGAGCTAACCTTGAAAGAAGCATTCTGGTGAGACAAGAGACTTCCTTGAGTATAGTAACCCATGTTCTTGAAAGATGCACGTAGGTATGATTGGTCGAATAGGCTTTCATTATACGAATTTCTCCTGAAACATAGAAGCAAAGTTGGATATTTATAAAAACAAGATATTAAATGTCTAATTTACTTAGTCAATCTCCCTTTTGTATAAACTTCTCTATGCTAACACCTATCTGTTTCATGCCCATTCATTTGACGATAAACACAATAATCCATTTCTTTTGGGTTCACTTGAGTCGATGGGGGATAGTTTGGGTGGTGAAGCTCTCTATGAGTTTCCAGAAAGATCTGAGACAAGCTTTGATTAAGAGGAGTAAGAATTTGGTCTCATTTGATTTTCTTTTGAGGCAGAAGAGCTGGGACAACAGAGAAGGCTCTTTTAGTTGGGGAGGTGAACCTTTATTTGTCATCACCATAATACTCAAATCCTTGATTTTGTTTGCCATAGCCTTAACCGTCCCTCTGAGTTGAGCAGACTCTTGGAGGGACTCCTGGAGATACTCTGAAAGTTGTCCGATCCAAAGAGCTTGAAGTTCATAAATGGAGTCATATTCCAGTCTATTCTCTTTCTTCAAAACGAGAGTGACTACTCATTTGTTGTTGTCTTCTTCGATAAGCTGAATGTGGAGATTGAGGGGTTACTTCGAAGTCAGTTTCTCATTTTCTAGGTTGGTCATGGCCGAAAGGATAATGTTACTGGTCTTTCCAAGAGGGAGCAAATGATGGAGATTCGGGTCCTCCTTCTAGCACGAAAATTATGAGTGTGGGATTTCGTTAGCACCAACACCCCAAGACCGAAGGTAAAGCCCCGAAAGTTAAATGGGAGCATTGAATCCGATGAGGTGACTATCGAGATGTAGTTTAGTTAAGCTTGGAAGATGAATTGTTAAACCGTAAGGTAACAGTAGTAAATTCTAAAAGGGTAAAATGCAGAAAGTAAATAACATCGAGACTTTTATAGTGGCTCGGGCTGAAAGTCTCTATGTCTGCTATCCTTTCCTTATTTAATCACTCTTATATAGCCGAGAGGTTTATTACATTGAATCTAGACATTTCCGTCATTAATGAGTTTTTGGATGGAGTTCTTATATAGGAAAGTACACTTATGATTTTATGTCAATTATTGTTAGGCCAGAAGATTTCTTATGCCTTGGGATTGCCGCCTATTTATAGCCAATAAGACACGACACCATTGTTTGAGTGCCTTCTTTTTGGATGGATGGTCTATCTTACTATGAGCGATCTTGATTTGAACACTTGTTATCATCTGATTGAGTGTAACTTGACGTGGATTGCTGACGTGTCGCTTTTATATATTGCTTTTGGATACCATCCATTCACCTTGACCGTTGGTCCTGGCCTGAGCTATCTAAGCCGTTGATCGCTGTTATTTATTGAATTACTTTTGGCTTCGACAACTGATGCTCTCGATCATGCTTCTTATCTCAGTTGAATAATGATCTTGGCCTTGGTTGACACTTTGATTCATGCTCTCGGATTGCATGCTCTCGTAAGAAACCAAAATATAGGTCTCGAAAATACAAGCCAAGGAGATTTTCTTTCGAATATTAGCGATTTGTACTTTGTAGAAATTATAGTGTAACACAAATTGTATCTTCTCATAATGATATACACCATCATCCAGATAAGTACATCACATATATCACCATATATCAATATCACTAAGTACAAAACAACTAGCACACTATCATCCTCTACTCATCACCAACTAAAGTCCCAAAAGAAATAAACAATCACAGTAGCATATCCTATCAAAAACAACATCAGTCTTATCTAAGGTTGTTAAACAAATAACACACATAGGTCAAGCTAGAAACTAGCTGTGAGTGTATTAGTGTACAATACAATAGCATGATAATAACAAGAGAAAATCAATATGGGTAAATGTCACACACTCGCCAAGTACCCATCAAGCGTCTAAAGCACACAATGCCATAACACCTATGTCTATAATAACGTGACTCGCAATCGCAAATCTATTCAACTGTGATTCACTTCTAATCACAATGATTTACTATCACTTTTATTATTAAGCACACATCGTTTCAAGTTTGATCGATATGTACCTGCATATAAATACTTAGTACACCCTAGTTGTTTTCTCTCTACCAGAAGCTGAGTCAACACTAAGTGACGCAGCTTGGGACGCAAAATTCCCCTCGACCTAGAATTGTGGGTGCCCCCACACGATCTATTTGCTGCACTAAATACCTCACCGATCCTCACTGGCAATCCTCAATATCCATCAATCACATCACATTTGTTTATCCTCGCTTGTTGTGCCCGTGCAGCACATTGTTGGACCTATGACAACAAGGCCAAATTGTCACGATTTAAGGTGCTACCCTATAGACGATCCAGCTATAATGGATATCTAGCCTATATAATGTCTCATGTCCCTTCAATCAAATTTTATTTAATTAATTTACATGTTTATACTTACGACGGTAACCCACCAAACCATTATTTAACTAGTATCACAAAGTGTTTACTTAACATGATTCAACGTTCAATACACTCAATAATGATTCCAAGGGGATATCATTATAAAATTCTTATTTCTAAAACCTTCATTTTTATTCCAAAATGACTATAGATGTAACAACCCGATATTGAGAAATAATTAATCAATACTAATAATAGTGATTTAAGCAATTAAAATGATTTTTAAAGATTAAATAAGAATAATTTGGAAATACTAGAATTTGATGATTGAATAATTATTATTTAAATTTGATTGATTTGGAAAGAATTGTTGACAAAAGGACTGTAGAATGAACTACTGGGAAATTATACATTTAAAGTGGTTTAAAATGAATCTTGAATTTAAATAATTTTGGAATAACTAAATTAATATGAGTTAATTATGGAAACAATATTTTGTAAAATTTTATATGGAAGAATAATGATGATTTGAGTTGGAAATAATTATAAAGTGAAATTTTGAATTAATTTGGATTAATAAAATGAATTATAGTTAAATAAGTCAAATTGAATATTTATGAATAAATAATTAAAATAAAAATAGAAGTTATGAATAAATTCTATAAAATTCCACAATGATATGTTATTGCTTAAGTGATGTAAACAATACTTTTAATCAAGAATCAATAGTGGTTTGAGTTGAATGGAAAATAGTTTGTAAAAGTAAAGAAAAGAAATAATAAAATACACTTGTTTTAGTAAATAAATTCAAGCCCAAACCCAAATTTAGAAATCTGGATAACTCTGTGTCCAGAGACTTCTTTCTCCACCTTAACAATATATCTCGTATCATATTTTAGTTACTGCAATTCATTTCACCATCTTCCAATATAAGCTAAAAACCTAATTGAAAGTTCTATAGGGTGGATCGTGTAGTGTATATGCAAGTATATGTGGCAAAATATATGATGCAACTAAACCAATACTAATCTAAGTAAATATAGAATAAGCACACTAGGATTTTATACTGGTTCGGACCTCCCATTCTATGTCCAGTCCCGAAGCTCCTCTTTGGAATTTCCTTTCACCAAATAACCCTCACTTCACCCGGAGGAACAGGTTTACAATAGCAGAGTTTCTTTGTCAACTGTGTGTTCTCTATTACACGGATTTTGACTATATAGTACAAATGCTTCCAATATATATCTAGAGAGTATTGTCTATGAGGAACTGTATATTTGGAAGAGTAGAATACAAGTATAGATTACTAGAGATCAAGAGTATATGATAGAGTGTATAATCAGAGAGCATAAGTAAGTAAGGTTGTCAGGTGTTCTCTTTGATTCTTGATGATATATATAGTTGAAGAGAGATTCCTTGAGTAGATGCATCCATTAACAAGTGTTCTATGGTCGCTTCTTATGGTGATGAAGAGTTGCAGCGAAGAGGAGCGAAGATGCCTTTTCAAGTGTGACAGTTGTTATTTGAATTCAAAATTCGAGTTCAGTTCCAGACGTCTGGTATATGTTTTAGACGTCTGGCTCTATATAATTTTTGTATACAATAGCCTTTCAGACGTCTGAATATATTAACCAGACGTCTGACCCTGTCTGTTTTGAATTCCAGAGGATTTCTTCAGACGTCTGGCTAGTGTCTTCAGACGTTTGAAACTTGTGTATGTTGCTTATGTGCATCTGTGTCATTGCTCCATTGATCATATCGACTTGTCGTCTCTTGTAATGTTCTTTGAGCCTCGTTCTTGTCTTTGTAGTGATGTTATTCTAGCAAGTTCTTGTATATATACATATATATATGTACATTTGATTTTCATTGTATAGTTGTTGTCATTAAAACCATGAATTTGATTTCCTAACAGTATCCACTTCTAAAGATTAAAAAAATTAGAATAAACTTCTATAAATTCTTAGTTTGATATATGAGCATCTCAATACCATATTATTCCCTTATCAATAAAGAAATTTGGGTTTTGATCACGCTTTGGTGTCGTCGAACTGGAAATTTACAGTGCAGGCAAGAAAAGAAGAAATAAAGTTTACAGGTGAGTATTCGTACTCATAAATCTATGTTTAAACCATCTTATTATATACATACATACATATATATATAGTGTTTGGATTGATGTATACATACATACATACATATGTATATACATATATATATATATATATATATATATATTGTGTTTGGATTGATGTATGTATAAATATAGTTGTGTGTATATTGAATTGGAGGAGATAATGGCAAGAAGGAGGAGAAGGCCTAAAATCGATCAAAAGATAATCGACCAGACACGTGACTGGTAGGACACCCAGCCGACCGCCCAGTAGATCACTAGCGGTCTACCGATAGTGACACCGGTTGAACATACCAATCAACATTTAATACACACATACACACATACACACACACACATACATACATACATACATATATATATATATATTAAAATTATTAGTTATAAATTTTAAAAAATTATAATTAATGTCTAAATCTTGTATTGTATGATAAAAAAATTATTTTGAAGAAATATTTTATTTATATGAATTTTGATATCAATTATATTATTAAATATTCAATTATTAAAGATTTTTAATCTTAGTAATTACTTAAAATTTCTGTAAAATCCTAGAAAAATATGAGATGGTTTCTAGTTATTATTTTATGATTTCTTTTAAAGTATATTTCATGAATTTTGAATATAATCTAACGTTTTGAAAAATATATTTATGGATTTGGAAATAAAGAAATTGATTTGGATATTATAAAAATTATTTAAAAATCATATTTAATTACATAAAATTTTGAAATGAATGTGATGAGTAATGTTTAGTTTTACAATCTATTTCTAAGGATTTAAAGTGTAGAAATGGGATTTTCGAAAGTAATTTATAAATATTAAAATTTTATTTTGATTTATAGAATTAATTATTTCATCTATATAAAAATTATAAATGCTTTTTTTAATTATAAATAGGTTTATAAATAAATATATTTATATTTCTTTCTAAATAAAATGTATGCTTGCATGTTCGGAATGATTTATACTTCTGTGTAACAACAAATTTGAATAAACAAGGTTATAATGCCATTTGGGATGGGCTTTTCGATAAAATTTCTTTGGTTATTCTTTGGACTTATTATCCAGAATAATATTATTAGTAGTGGATGTAGTTTACGAGCATTGGGTAAATGTTCAAGTTACACCGGTAATATGTGACGCTTAAGTTGATACTTTTTCGATTACTTTATGTAAGTAGATGTCACTCAACAGGGTCAAATCTATAGGGTATTATATTTATAGTGATGTGAACTAAGAGTGAGCAGGCTGAGAGCCATAAGTGTGTCTATCTTTTGTGTGTACTCCTATTATACGACGTGGAGTAAACCAAATAGGCTAGTATCCATCCAAGCGGCCTGATTATGGGGTTGCTTCCCGAATCTGTGACACACCCTTTAATGAGTATATGGATGAGAGTCGCTGCCATGTGTCAACTAGGTCAGTAGCCAGTTATCATTGGGGCACATGCATAGTCATGACAATTGCATAGCATAGTCTTACGCTTGATGGATATTGAATCACGATGGCCGTGGAGGTAACCGATAACTTAGGAATGGCATTCAGAGCGTGTGAGTAAGGCTCCTGGAGCAGGCTAAGAGCAGTCGCTCTCCCGTCTGATTATTTTCGATAGAGACGCTACTTATTCACCTATATGAGATCATTATAGATACAGCTAGGAGTGGATCAGATCATTTGTTGAGATTGATGTCGGTATAGTTATTTATGATACTGAGATCACATAGAACTAAGAGTCTACGATACTGAGAGTTGAGTAGATTAGTTGAGATCCGAGAGACTGTATGATTATTTCATTAGCTGAGAACCATGATGATTACTATGAGGCTGAAAGTCTAGGTAGTTATTATGTGATTATAGATCTCTTTGATTATTTAATGGACTCCATGTCCATATAGTTGAGTAACCCCGTACACATCGATTATATTGCTACCAAGGATAGCTGGAGATGTTGAGAGCACGAAGTTGGACACTGTACATACCTTTTATGGTTATCTGAGAAACGACCTTGGCTACCGAGGGTATGCCATATTTATAGTTCTTGTATGTTTGAGTTGGATGATTGTTTGTGTATGTTTTCATATACATTGAGTATGATGGACTTCAGGTATGTCTACTTCATGATTATCCAAGAGATAATCTTGGGCAATGCTGAGGGCATGTTGTTACTAATGACTACTTAAAGCTTGATGATAGTTAGACATATATTGATGCTTCACCCCTTTGACATTATACTTATGATATGTGACATGACTTGACTTTATATGGGCGTTGACACTTGTGCATGGTTTGGTGATATATTATTATGTTATGATATCCTCATTATATTACATGATATTATTCTTATACCATTCCACTAGTTATGATATTGACACCTACATTTTAGACGTAGTCTAATCCATGTGTTATTTATCTAATACTCGGGCCAGTTCAAGACATTTCAAGTTCAGGGACAAGACCGGTTTGTGGATGATGTGCTTAAGTGGAGTATAAGGGGTTATTATATATCATTGTGCATGTTGTTACCTCATGTATGTAAGACACATGGTTGTATAATGGAAATATTGTGTATTTTTTGTGCTAGTGGGTATTTGACGTATTTTATATCCTACTCGGTATTGTAATAATTATATATTATAGGTTATCATTTCGGTATTGACTTTGGGTTCTCATTATCATTTCTTGCATATTGTGTATTGTTCTATCCTGAAAATGCATGTATTTATTGCTTTGTGTCGATATTGTATACGTATATATGAGTTGTTATGATCTTTGAATATGTACCAAAGTTAGCCCAAGGGAATATTCACGTGTGTCAACCCAATATCGTCTCATTCTCTATATTATCAGATAGTATTACCTAGCAATACTCTTTGGTGGTATAGGTATAGAGGTGGGGTGTTATAGTTTATACCAGAGCAGGTTTAGAACAACATATTATATAAGAGACACTAGTCCTAACCTTAGACGAGACTTAGAGTACCTACCTCTTTGGCTGTGTTGGGTGGTCACCTTATAGTAGGGATAATAGGAGTATGTTACATATATACAAACATACAGACATACATGCATACAGATATGCATAAATACACACATACACACACAGAGAGACATACACACATACATACATACATAGATATTATATGATGAATACTGGGGTAATCATCGAGGGACATATTTGTATTTTCTTATGATATAAGATTTATCGCTTCTACTGTTTTGAGTGTAAATCTCTTTATGAGATACAAAATAGTTCCTAAGAGTATGAAGGTAGAATTTGTTGGTCCAACTTGTAGTGTCGGCTCAGTTGATAAGTATTAGACCTCAAAGTGGCTTTCAATATAGCAATATGATTATTTAAGGATTAGAGTGCACAACGAAAATTAATGGATCACTTTTCGTTAAGCAATTAGGTTATTTAGTTGTATTGGTTGACTTGATTGATGTTTGGATTCCTTGTGTGATTACATTGAGTAACGATTTTGTGTTTGGAGGGTCCATTTGATCGATGCACCTGATCAACGTTATCGATAAGAATTCCTAAATGCTAGGATGAGTATATGGACACAAGAGTTTTTGAAAAGCTTTTAAAAGTGAAGTGATACATTGAAAAGAAGTAAAATATTTTGAGCTATATATTGAAATTAATGTTTTGAAGTAATCTTTTTAGGAAAGTTATATTTTATGTTTGTAAAAGATCTGAATGATATGAGGAGTATTTTGAAATAAGTAAAATAATTTTCGAAAATGAAGAATTATCGTTTTGAATAAAGTAGATAATTTGTAGAAAGGTATAAGTGATATTTTGAGAAAAGTGTATGAAAGAAAAATCATACTTTGAAGGGACATTTTGAGCTATGTTTTGAGAAGGATATAGATAAAGGTTTAAGAAATAATATGAAACATTTTGATAGAAGAAATGATATTTTGAAATAGTGTTCTGTTAAACTATGTTAAAATGAAGATATGTATAATGTTTTGAAATTTTAGAAATTGTTTTGATTTAAGAATATATACACATGTATGAGTATAAGTACAATTATGATAAACTAAAGAATTGATTTGAAATTAATAGAAGTGTTTTCCTATGTTTAGATTTTATATGATGATTGTTGTCATCGAGCATTAGTGGACAACTGAAGTCGATGGGGAGGCAACGTTGATTACACGGTCAACACTATACCTAAAAGGTGAAGTGAGTTGCAAGAAATTCGTGACAAGGCATCGTCGTTATATTTATAGATATATTAGAATTTGAAATTTTTGGTATGTGATATTATGATCGAATGTCTGCCATGTTGAGTAATTGTTTGTGACTTGAATGAATTTTGTGAATATATTTATGATATGACTTACCGTGATATAAAAGTTTATTTCAACTTGAGATAATTTTTGAAACTATTATAAAGCTTAAGTTCAGGATTGATTGTTTTTGGGAAAATTATTTAGTAAATAACAGGTATTTTAAGAAATGTTTTCAAGAGTAAATTGGAGTAAATATTGGAATAAAGTTTTGATTTTGTGAGTTTTGGGGTAAAGTGGAATTTTAGAAAAAGCAAAGAAAATAGCATTGTATGAAGTTGAAATTGGATTTTTGAGAACCATTTAAAGAAGTTATACATTAAAATATTTTTAAGTGTTAATAAAGGTTTTTTTTAAGTGATGGATAAACATTATTTTGGTAAAGTGTATTTTCGGGGTATAAGCAATTTGAAAGATATGTGGAAGCAAATAATATGAGTTTTGTATTATGGAATTAAGAGAATATTTTGGAAAGTGAGTTTTTGAATCAAAGAATTATTTGGAAGATGTTTTGAAAACTTATTTAAAATGAAGTGAATTTGAATTTAAAAAGAACTAAATTTTTGATGTAATATTGGAGTTTAAATTTTTCAATGTTATATTAAATCAACTATGACTTTTGATCCTATGTTCAGATTTTGGATAATCTTTCTTTGGTATAAAAGAAACTTGGAAATGTATTTAAATTAAAGTTTGTTATGATAAAATATTTTAAGGTAAAGAAAAGTTCTTTTGTTTGGACATATTATCAATTGCTAGAACATAGAATTTGTCTGATTTCAATTTCAAAGTGAATGGATTTTAATAGTCTTTCTTTTGAATGGAAAAGAAGTTTTATGAAATGAATTTTTGTGATAAAGTATTCTGGAGATTATAAAGTTGAAGATTTTAGTAAGCTTATTTGGAAAGAGCTTTTGTGAATCAAAGTTTGAAGTTAATAATTATAAATTTAAAACCATGCTATGATTTGATAATTTATGACTTTAGAAAAGTTTTGAGGATAAGATACGAATTTCAAGTGTTTTACTAAATATATTGAGATTGGTTTTGAGGAATTGAGATTCGAAGAAGAGGACCTATTTTATAAAAGTAAGGGTCTTTCTAAGAATTTGAAATTTTAAGATTTATGAATATTTAGGGTCCTCTACGTTATACATGCGTGTGTATTATGAAAGTTTTGGAAAGTAAAAAGAATTTTGAAGAAACTAGATTTACAAATTATTTTTAGGAGTAATAAATGGTAATTATATATTTTTAAATAAAAGATCTATAAAGTAGCATTATTGACATTATTGGAAGTTAATTATAATGACCTGCCTTTTCTACTCTTAAAAGTCAACGCTAATACATCTACGGTATTCACATGTCGAATATCCAAGTGCTGGAAAGATAGATTGTTGGGTGAAAGAAAGAAAAGATGGAACAGAATCTCATAATGTGACGAGTAATACATAATATACAAATGATCTTTACAAAAAAAACCATGATATACATACATAAATCAAAGTAACTAACCTATCATCAGCCTGGACAGTTGTAACATGTCCTTACAAATGATGATAAATACAAACAAGAACAAACACCGGAAGATAAAATACGTAAATACATCTTGGAGGATCCAGCTTGTCTCCTGATGCTCCAAAGTGTCCAACTAAATCTGAAAAATATACTCTGGCTGACCCGAGCATTATAAGAAAATAATGTTTGAATCAGTCTGGTAAACCAGCGTAAGAAAACTCAAATCAAATCATATGAATTTCTATATTTATAAAACCCCTTGAAAATAAAGATATCTCGTAAGATCACGTCGCACATAAACACAGACGGGTTTTTACCTTATGATAACCAAACCATTTTTATTAAAAAATCCGATAATATTATAATAAGGTCTAGGGGTGAAAAATAAATATATAACACATCCGATAATATTTAATAGTACTAGGTTCTACAACTAAAACCGTAGGACACGTACTGGAGAATGAATTTCCAACATGGCAAGGAAATCGACTACCTTCCATAAAGTACACCTCTAAATAAAATGTGCCCAAGGGCCACATATGGACCCGCCCGCCAAGAAAGAGTCGGCTGCCCCCTTTAACATGACATACCGGATTGCATCATCCCCCGAGCATCGAGGCTGCAAATATTGCCCTAGGATCGCCCTGCTCGTACACCGAAATCCATAAAAATGAATCTAGATCGAGGAATGATGCTCCTAATGGTAGCTCACCACATAGCTCCGCCGGCATTCCATGTTTTAGCCATTACCGGGTTTTGAGGTTTGTGAGGTCGCATTTTTACCTTTTCCTCTTAGCAACTCCCTCTTGGAATACTAACACTGTCCATCAAGCAACAATGCAATACCAACATTCATCCATACAAGTTGTTCGAGATATAAACAAACCGAAGGCACTACTTCCACTACATCCATTTTGGAATCACCCTCAGGATTAGTAGCAAGTAGCCCTTGCACTACAAAGAACTCAGTCTTCGATTCTATTAGCTCAAACCAATCTCGAACCTCTTCCAAAGCGTAGAACGCGCATATGGTTTTGGAGTGGTTACGGCTTCGAGCCATCTCATATAAGTACACTCCCCCGTTTACCTATCGCTCCAAAACCAAATCGATAGTTCCGGTAAACTCAACTCCGACTCTTTTGAAAATAATCAGACAATACATAAGAGCGGAGATCACCTCCTAATCGTTTAAGTGGATGGATTTTCTCATCATTTGTCCTAGGAGAACAAAACGAGAGTTATACGCACATTACAGCATCATCGAAGACAACTGTATCATATAACCCCGTTGTTTCTCCGAGATATTTCCGAAGATATATTATTGACCAAGATTTGATAGTCGGTTATATAACTATTCGAATAAACAAACAATCAAACATAGATTTAACTTCATGTGGGATCCACTAAGCCTATGTTCATTAATCTTTCATTACCTGAATCGTTTTCAATTTTTGATTCAAAATACCTTCATAAAAGATATTTTGATAAACCCCCTTATATTCCTTTGAATACTTGAAAAGATATGCATATATTTATTTCACTGGTATAAGAATATTTACAAGATATTAAGGAAAATTTCTTGTTTCTTCCAAAATCATATTAAATAGATCAAAACAAATATCATTTAAAACATTGTTTACCATAAACTCAAACCACTTATCCTTCGATGTTCAAGTATGGAAAAAGGATTTTATACTACCTATTTAAGAAGGATTATTTGTTAATTTTATAAACTTGATTTTCATAAATGACCCAATTCATATAAAATCAAAGTTTTATAAACCTAAAACCTCCTTTTCAAAACTCCAAGATCTTTTTCAATTTATAACTTTAACAAACTTTTCATTTAAAAATAATTCTCTTTATAAAACAATTTATTACTTTAAATAGTTTTTATTTTAATAAATTTATTGCCTTTAAAACCTCCCTAATAGATAAATTATAAATTTTAAAACCTCATTAGTAAATAATTAATTAGCTTTAAAACACTACTAATAAATAATTAATTAACTCAAACACTATTAATAAAAAGATTAATAAAATTTAAACACCTTTATTAAATAATTAATTAACTTAAAATATAATTAACAAAATAATAAATTAATTAACCTTTCAAAACATCATTAAATGAAGTAATAATTTAACTTAAACCTTGTGAAATAATTAATTAACTTTAAACACCATTCTTAAAATGATTAATTAACTTTTAAAAACATCATTAATTAAAAGGTTAATTAACTTGGACATTTTTTCTAATAATCAATTAAATAACTAAAACGTTATTTATGAAATAATTAAACTCAAATTTGTTATAAAATTTAAGTAAATTTAAAACTATAGCTTTTCAAATTTGGAAAGAGACTTAGTGATCACAATGGTGCTTAAACAAGCAACCACTTATTCCAGTTCAACATTCCAAGTCATTTCACGTATATTTACATAAACAATATATGTAAATAAAATTGGTATTTAACAGTTGATGGATAAAACGTCATTTAACCAAAATAAATCAACCGGTATATAAATAAAGGCCAAATTAATAAAATGGCAGAACAGGGATTTATTCTGCTAAATAGATGTCTAATAGTCTAACACAACCTAAATAAAGCATAACGGTGTTTTATTCCACTAACGGGATGTTAGTTCTGAAATAAGATTATTTATCTACGTTGTTATAATTAAATTCAATACAAATATTTTATCATTATTTTACACTTTAACAAATCTGTCAAGTAATGGAACTAAGGTGTTCTGCTAGCTAATACGAATCAAGTGCCGAAATCCGAGAGTTAAACGGATCTAAATTGACTTTGTTATAGCTTTTTAAAGTTTAAAACCGATTTAATTAAAAAAATTAATTTACTAAAGTATTTAAAACAAAACCACTCGGCCCAAGGCCCACTTCCCAAACTCAACTCAAATAAAACTCCTCCTCAAAACTCAAATCCCAAATTCAAATTTACCCCAAACAAAAAAAACCGAAGCCAAACTCTCATGCATGCACGTGCACGTGCACGTCCAACTCTGACCTCCGACCATCCCGTCGACCCCATCCACAAATTCGTCTCGCCATGCTCGACTCGACCTTACCATCATCGCCTCCTCCAGTGCCTCCAAATGGAAATCGACCCAATTCCCCAAATTTCGAAAACGTGCGCGCTTCTAGGTGAACCAAATGTCGCACATAGAACACCCCACCGCCAACGCTTCATCCATCGCCAGATAAAGCCATATCACCATTAGAACGTCGCCTCCCTACTCCGCCTCCTTGGCCCACGACGTTGAACTCGACGCCTCCCTGAGCTGCCATGACCAAGCTAAAGTCGAACACTGCTTCCTTAAAACCTAACTCGAGCTCGCCTAGCCACCACCATCGACCGGAAGTCCTGCGATCACCACCGCAGCTCCGCCATCACCCGAGACTGCCTCCAGCATCATTGCTCCACCTTCAGCCTGCCTAGTCGTCGGAATTTCGGCTTTGAATGAAATCAGTTCATCTCATCGCCACGACCCATCCCGACCACCTAAAATCATAGGACTTCCCTCAAAAATTTCGATTTGCAAATACAAACCTGACTGTGTACTTCGTTCGTCAATTCAAGCACGTCGAAAAACTGCCATTGTTTCGACCATCAATGTAATCGACAGATATCCAACACCCTACTCGATGAAAAGGACTACGACTATTTTTAAAAAAGACTAGACACTAAAATGGACCGCCTTCCAGTTAATTGCCTTGGCTAAATTTGAACGATTTGAGTGATATGGATTTTTGAATTAAGGGATGGATCTGTTTTATTTTGAAAACAAAGAACATGAAGACAAGAAGAAGATGAAATCAATAACTTGTATATATATAACTCTGTATTTGTTCCATTTCCAATAAACATATTTTCCATTCAAAGCAAATAACAACAAAAATATGATTTTTAACCAATATTATAAACATATTTTCATATCAAATCAAAGTTACTTAACAAATTCATAACATTTATTGTTTATTCAAAATACTAAACAAAAATTTAGTATTTAACCTCCCACATGGTTTGAAATGCCTCAAGTTTTGATCTTTAAGTGAAGTAAAAATGTTTAAGTTGAAAGATGTGATTTATTTTCAAGATTTATAAAAGTATGAAGATGAAAATGGAAGGGAATATATATATGTATATACACACACATATATATATAAGACAGATTATCAAATGAGAAATGTATGTATATATAAGATGAAATACAAAATAAAAGTAAAGGAGGTTAAATACCAAATTACCGTTAAATCCATTTTTTCAAATTTGTCATCATATCTTAGCCACCAAAATGTTAAGCACATGAAAAAGATGATGGATATTTAAGTGGCTCATGTACCTTTGTTAACTTGTTCACTTAAGGAATCAAATCATCATTTCAAATACAAATTTAAATATATTTTATATTTATAAATTATTATTATTTACTTATCTTAACATTTCAAAATAAAAATGTTTTCCTCTATTTAAATGTTGTTTTAGAGTATAAGCAAGGGTAAACAACATTCTATAACTTGATGTTCGATAAAAAGTTGAAAATCTGAAAAGCGGGTTTCGATCACATTTTCAATTTTCCATTGAACTACCTATTTTGTAAACAAAATTAAAAAAAATGAATTTTCTATCAATATTTATAGATTAAAAGAGGGTTATTTAATTTTTAAAACGCTTAATTGAATATTTAAAATAAATTAAATATTCACAAATCAAATTGATAAAATTCCGGATCGTTACATTCTCCCTCCCTTCCAAAAAAAAAGAATTTCGACCCCGAAATTTCATCTCAAACAAGCAAAGAAGGAAACTAGTTAACACAAAACTTAGCCATTTTACTTCCATAACTATTTATGGAAACATTTTCATAAAACCCAAGTTAAGTTCACAAACTTGTATGATACCCCTTTAAATTCTGAGGGTATATACCACTATCTGATTCAAACCTTTTTATTTTGAATTTATTTCCCTTAAGTAAACTCAAGGTTCAAACACCCTATTTTTATTTCAAAATCCTTCTTTGAAATGATACTATATATCTTAATCCATAGATAAAATAATCATTCCCTTCATATACAAAATAATCATAGATAAAATTATTTCATTTACCAATTTTAAAACAATACTATGTCGGTTGGCCTTGTTAAAGTGTTTAGAGATCCTTATCAATAACATTAGCTACTTTTATTAACCAAAATCCATAAACCACTCAATAGATCAATCAACGCAACATAAAACATTTTTATACCACTAACAAATATGTGCTCTCATATGTATACACTCAAACTCATTTTAGGGCGTCACTTACCCTATCTCTAATGAGTTCACCCCTATAGGGCTAATGCTTAACCTTCAGCTCTTATACCAATTGTAACGACCCGCCTTTCGACCCTTAAAAGTCGATACTAATTCATCCACGGTATTTACGTGCCAAACATCCATGTGCCGAAAAGACAGATTGCTGGGGTGAAAGAAAGCAAAAACAAAACAAAATCTCACAACATGACGAGTAATATATAACATACAAATGATCTTTACAAAAGAAAACTGTGATATACATGCATAAATCAGAGTAGCTAATTTATCATCAGCTTGGACAGTTATAACAACTTGTCCTTACAAATGCTGATAAATACAAACAAGAACAAACAGCGGAAGATAAAATACGTGAATACATCTTGGAGGATCCAGCTCATCTCCCGAAGCTCCAAAGTGTCCAGCTAAATCTAGAAAATATGCTCGGACTAACCCGAACATTATAAGAAAATACCGTCTGGATCAGTCTGGTAAACCAACGTGAGAAAAGTCAAATCAAATCATATGGATTTCTATATTTATAAAACCCTTTGAAAATAAAGGTATCTCATAAGACCACGCCGCACATAAACACAGATGAGATTTTTACCTTACGATAACCAAACCATTTTTATTAGAAAATCTAGTGATATCATAATAATGTCTAAGGGTGGAAAATAAATATATAATATATCTGGAATGGTTACACATGATTACATTTACAACTAAAACCGTAGAGCACATATTGGAGAATGGATTTCCAACATTGCAAGGCAAGGGACTACCTTTCATACAGTACACCTCTAGACAAAATGTACCCGAAGGCCACACATGACCCCCTACCAAGACAGAACCAACTGCCACTTTAACATGACATACCGGGTTACATCATCCCTTTGGCACCGAGGCTGCAAACATTGTCCTACGGTCGCCCCGCGCGCACACCAAAATCCATAAAACCGAATCTAGATCAAGGAATGATGCTCTTAATGGTAGCTCACTACATAGCTCTACGGGCATTTCCTGTTTTAGCCATTACCGGATTGTGAGGCTTGTGAAATCACTTTTTACCTTTTCCTCGTAGCAATTCCCACTTGGAATGCTAACACTGCCTTCAAAGCAACAATTCAATGCTAGCATACATCCATATAAGTTGTTTAGAATATGAACAAACCGAAGGGACTACTTCCACTAAATCCATTTTTGAATTACCTTCAGGATTAGTAGCAAGTAGCCCTTGCACTACAAAGAACTCCATCTTCGATTCTATTATCTTAAACCAATTTCGAACCTCTTCCAAAGCATAGAACGCGCATATGGTTTTAGAGTGGTTACGTTTTCGAGCCATCTCATATAAGTACACTCCCTCATTTACCTGTCGCTCCAAAACCAAATCGATAATTCCGGTAAACTCAACTCCGGCTTTTTTGAAAATAATCAGACAATATATAAGAGCGGAGATCACCTCCTAAACGTTTAAGTGGACGGATTTCCTTATCATTTATCCTAGAAGAACAATATACGCACAATACAACATCATCGAAGGCAACTGTGCCATATAACTCCTGTGTTTCTCCTCGATATCTCGAGAGTTATATTTTTGACCAAGATTTGACAGTCGGTTATCTAACTATCAAATAAACAAACATTCAAACATAAATTTAATTCCATGTGGAATCCACTAAGACTCTGTTCATCAATGTTTCATTACCTAAATCTCTTTCAATTATTTGATTCAAAATACCTTCACAAAAGATATTTTCACAAACCCCATTATATTCCTTTCAATACTTGAAAAAATATTCATATACTTATTTCACCGGTATAAGTATATTTACAAGATATTAAGAAAGCATTTCTTCCAAAATCATATTAAATAAATCAAAACAAATGTCATTTAAAACATTGTTTACCATAAGCCCAAACCACTTATCCTTCGATGTCAAGTATGGAAAAAGGCTTCCATACCACCATATTTAAGAAGGATTATTTATTAATTTTATAAACTTGATTTTCATAAGTGATCCAATTCATTAAAATCAATGTTTTATAAACCCAAAACTTATTTTCCAAAATTCCAAGATCTCTTTCCAATTTATAACTTTAACAAACTTTTCATTTAAAATAATTCTCTTTATAAAACAATTTATTACTTTAAACACTTTTTATTTTAATAAATTTATTACCTTCAAAACCTCCCTAATAGATAATTTATAAATTTTAAAACTCTATTAGTAAATAATTAATTAACTTTGAAAAGCTAAATAATTAATTAACTCAAACACTATTAATAAAAAGATTAATAAAATTTAAACATCTTTATTAAGTAATTAATTAACTTAAAATATCATTAATAAAATAAATAAATAATTAACTTTTCAAAACACCATTAAATGAAGTAATAAATTAACTTAAACCTTACAAAATAATTAATTAACTTTAAACACCATTCTTAAAATGATTAATTAACTTTAAATACATCATTAATTAAAAAATTAATTAACCTAGGACATTTTTTCTAATAATCAATTAACTAACTAAAAAATTATTTATGAAATAATTAAACTCAAATTGTTATAAAATTTAAGTAAATTTAAAACTATAACTTTTCAAATTTCAAAAGAGGCTTAGCGATCACAATGGTGCTTAAACAAGCAACCATTTATTCCAGTTCAACAATCCAAGTCATTTCACATATATTTGCATAAGCAACATATATGTAAATAAAAACTGTATTTAACAGTCGATGGATAACAAGTCATTTAACCAAAATAAATCATCTAGCATATAAATAAATGTCCAAATTAATAAAATGGCAGAACAGAGGTTTATTTTGCTAAATAGATGTCTAACAGTCTAACCAAACCTAAATATAGCAGAACGGTGTTTTATTCTGCTAATGGGATGGCAGTTCTGAAATAAGATTATTTATCTACGTTATATTGTAATTAAATTCAATATTAATATTTTATCATTATTTTACACTTTAACAAATCTGTTAGGTAATGGTACTAAGGTGTTCATCTAGCTAATATGAGTCAAGTGCCAAAATCCGCATGATAAATGGATCTAAATTGAGTTCGTTATTGCTTTTCAAAGTTTAAAACCAATTTAATTGAAAATTTTAATTTACTAAAATATTTAAAACAAAACCACTTAGTCTAAGGCCCGCTTCCCAAACTCAACATAAACAAAACTCCTCCTCCTCAAAACTCAAATCCCAAATTCGAATTTGCCCCAAACAAAAAAAAATGAAGCCAAACATTTGTGCATGCACGTGCACGTGCACGTCCAACTCCGACCTCTGACCACCGAGCCAACCCCACCTACAAATTCGCCTAGCCATGCTCGACTCAACCGTACCATCATCATCCCCTCCAGCACCTTCAAACGGAAATCGACCCAACTTCCCAAATTTTGAAAACGCGCGCAGTTCCAAATAACCAAATGCCGCACGTAGAACTCGCAACCGCCAACGCCTCGTCCATCGTCAGCCAACGCCACACCACCATTAGAACGCCGCCTTCTTACTCCACCTCCCTGGCCCACGACGTCAAATTCGACGCCTCCCTGAGCCGCCACGACCAAGCTAAAGTCGAACACAAACACTGCCTCCTTAAACCCTAACTCGAGCTCGCCTAGCCACCACCGTCGACTGAAAGTCCTACGATCACTGCCACAGCTCCACCATCACCCAAGGGTGCCTCAGGCGTCACCATTACACCTTCAGCTTGCTACGTCGTTGGAATTTCAGCTTTGAACAAAATCAGTTCATCTCACCGCCACAACCCATCCCGACCACCTATAATCATAGGTCTTCCCTCAAAAATCTCGATTTGCAGATACAAACCTGACTGTGTACTTCGTTCGTCAATTCGAGCACGTCAAAAAACTACCATTGTTTCGACCATCACTATAATCAACATATATTCAACACCATAATCGATGAATACGACTACGACTATTTTTAAAAAAGGTTAGACACTAAGACAGACCACATTCTAATTAATTACCTTGGTTAAATTTGAACGATTTGAGTGACATGGATTTTTGAATTAAAGGATGGATATGCTTTATTTTGAAAACAAAGAACAGGAAGACAAGAAGAAGATGAAATCGGTAACTTGTATATATGTGTCTCTGTATTTGTTCCATTTCCAGTAAACATATTTTCCATTCAAAGCAAAGAACAACAAAGATATGATTTTTAACAAATATCATAAACATGTTTTCATATCAAATCAAAGTTACTTAACAAATCCACAACATTTATTATTTACTCAAAATACTATACAAAGATTTAGTACCTCACCTTCCACGTGGTTTGAAATGCTTCAAGTTTTGATCTTTGAATGAAGTAAAAATGTTTAAGCTAAAATATGTGATTTTATTTTCAAAATTTATAAAAAATATGAAGATGAAAATGGAAGGGAACATATATGTGTGTGTGCTGTGTATGTACACACATATATGTATGTTTGTGCGCGCACGCCTACGCATATACATACATACATATATATATATATATATATATATATATATATATATATAGATTATATATATATTATATGTATGTATATGTATGTATTATATGTATGTATGTGTATGTATGTATTATATGTATGTATTGATTATATAATGAGAAAATGTAGGTATATATAAGTGGAATATAAAATAAAAGTAGAGGAGGTTAAATAGCAAATTACCCTTAAATCCATTTTTCAACTTTACCATCATATCCCAGCCACCAAAATGTCAAGCACGTGAAAAAGATGATGGACATTAGAGTGGCTCATGTACCTTTGTTAATTTGTTCACTTAAGGAATCAAACCATCATTTCAAATCCAAATTTAAATATATTATATATTTATAAATTCTTATTATTATTATTATTTATTTATCTCATCTTAACATTTCAAAACAAAAAAGTTTTTCTCTATTTCTATTTAAATGTTGTTTTAGAGTATAAGCAAGCGTAAACAACTTTCTATAACTTGTCGTTCGATAAAAGCTGAAAATTCGAAAAGCGGGTTTCGGTCACATTTTCAGTTTTCCATCGGATTGCCTATTTTTTAAACAAAATTTAGAAAAAGAATTTTTTAACATTAGGAATAGATTAAAAGAGGATTATTTAATTTTAAACCCTTAATTGAATATTTAAAATAAATTAAATATTCACAAATCAAAGTGATAAAATTCCTAATCGTTACATTAATTGATAAACTAAGCATTTTAGGGTTTTAAAGTTAATTGTGGTATTTCATTTATAAATATATAAGGATTTGGTTATGAATCTCTGTGATAGTTTTATATTGTTGTGTGTTGTGGATTTTCGAGGTATACTTTGAGCTATAGAAATTACTTCAAAGTTTCTCCAAAAATATCCTCTTATGATAATATTTTGATTGGTTGAGTATTTTGATGAGCCATCGATGAAAGGTCTAATCATTGATCCTGTATCACTCTATTTGATACTTAACAGGTCAATGCAGATTACTATACATGCTAACTCAAAACAGTAAAGGTAGAGTACTGTGTGATCGGTATAATGATTGTTTGTTTTGCAATTAAGTATGAATCGTTAATAGTGTAGTTAAGCCAAGAGTTATTAACTTTGTTATAGGGTGTGAGGTCTATGACAACCCGGTATTGAAGAATAATTAATTAATACTAATAATAGTAATTTAAGCAATTAAAATGATTTTTAAAGATTAAAAACGATAATTTGGAATTATTTGGAAATATTAGAATTTGATGATTGAATAATTATTATTTAAATTTAATTGATTTGGAAAGAATTGTTGACAAAAGGACTATAGAATCAAATATTTTAGGAAATTAAATATTTAAAGTGTGGTTTAAAATGATTCTTGAATTTAAATATTTTTGTAATAATTAAACTAATATGAGTTAATTATGAAAATAATATTTTATAAAATTTTATATGGAATGAATAATAATGAATTGAATTGGAAATAATTGTAAAATGACATTTTGAATTAATTTGGGTTAATAAAATGAATTTTAGTTAAATGAGTCAAATTGAATATTTACGAATAAATAATTAAAATGAAAAAAAAAATTGTGCGAAATAAATTCTATAAAATTCCACAATGACATGTTATTGCTTAAGCGATGTAAACAAAAAAATTATTTAAGAATTAATAACGATTTGAGTTGAATGGAAAATAGTTTGTAAAAAAAAAAAGAAATAATAAAATACACTTGTTTTAGTAAATAAAATCTAAGCTCACATAGCTCAAGCCGAAACCCAAATTTAGAAATCTAGATAATTCTATGTCCAGAGACTTCATTCTCCACATTGACAATATTATCTCGTATCATATTTTAGTTATTGTAATTCATTTAAGCATCTTCTAGTATAAGCTAAAAACCTAGTTTTCAAATTGTTATGTATGGTTATTAGAGTATAAACTAATCCATGGCCTCTTCCTCATCCTTCCTAAATTCCTAATCGACGAAGGGTTTCATTATTTTTTCGCCTTTCATCGCCGCTCCACCCTCCTGCATTCCCCTTCTCTTCCCTTCGCCCTTCTCTTTTCCTCATCCACCCTTCTTCGCTGACTTGGCTTTTATCGAATGACCAAGAATCAACAGAATAAATCGCGATCCAATCGACCTACTGTTCTCGATCAAGGGAGCTCCTCATGTACTCGTAGCGGTCGCATGTATAATTCTTTGTCGCCTAAGACCTAATCTTCGACGGCAGCCGCTACAGTGATTCTCTGTTTCTTGTCGCTCCTTCTACTGTCGATAAGACAGGTGCAGTGCTATCATATTTGGGTTTGGCCTTCGAGAATAATTCATTCGATCCCGTAACCGTTGATATTGCTACACGTGATGATCATCCGGCTCCTTTATTGGATACAGAACCTGAGTTCCTTGCTTCAGATGCAGATAACAAATCTTTTTCTCTACTTGGAACGACATATGAATTGGGTAATGCTTGCTAGAGAAACTTCGGTTGGGTTACATGGTTGTGTGTTAGGGAG
Organism: Allium fistulosum; assembly: GCA_030737815.1. NCBI lineage: Eukaryota > Viridiplantae > Streptophyta > Magnoliopsida > Asparagales > Amaryllidaceae > Allium > Allium fistulosum. The sequence goes on along the minus strand of CM060904.1, from coordinate 710,729,640 downwards.
TGTTGTTCCTAACGGATCTGGATAATAATGCTACTCTTGAATCTAGGAAGGATTTTAAATCTATGCCAACAACAGTGACAATAATCTTAAGGAATCAAATACAAAGATGCGGTCATCTCTTTTCACCAACAAACCTCGTAATGCGGGTACATATTCCCCTAGATCGTTTGACATCATATGTGTTGATGGAGTTGATGATACCCCTTACTGAAGTATTAGAGGCTGGTTCCTTAATTGGGAAGGACCAACTAGTTGATTTTTGTTTAGATGACATCTTATTGGGTCGTTAGAAAACACTTAAAACGTGCAAGGAAATTGAAGGGTCGTACCACTATAAGATATGATAATAGTTTATTCTACTTTGAATTCTCTGACTCTGATGATAGATAAAGAATCCTAGAGGCTAAGCCTGTCATTATACATGTCAAACCTTTTATTATTGCTATATGGACTCCTTCTATTGACACGGCTAAGGAACAGATTCTTTCAATCCCGGTTTGGGTTCATTTCACGAAAATGTCTTTGATATTATAGCCCATGATTGGTATTGATTGGCTTGCAAATCTTATTGGAGACCTAGTTTGTTTTGACTCGGCTACTATCAAGATGGAAAGGTTAGGATATGCAAAAGCACTGATTTGATAAAGCTAGAAAAGTTATTACTGACGATTCTTGCAGTTCGACCAGCTTTGAGCCAAGTTGCAACTATGGTTGGAAGCCTCTCATATGCACTACATGTCACTTCTTTGGTCACTTCGCCTCGCACTGTAAACACTCTTCTGAAGCTCCTCCTTTCTTTCCTTTAGCACTGTCTGATATCAAAATTCTAATCCCTAAAATAGTATTCTTCCGAAACCACCGAAGCGCATATGGTTACCTAGGCAAAACCTGACTGATAGTATTGTTGACACAGGTGCAATTCCTATCCTAGGATTGCCAAAGATCGTATCCTTGTTATGCCGAGGCCTCGTCGCCCTCCTATAATCTGGTTCTCTAAGGAGAAGACTTGGGTACATTGCCATACGCAGATACAATATTCTTTTGAAGAACAAACCTACTATAAATATGTGACAGACAATGAAGGTGAGGAAAGATATCTTTACTACAAAATCTCTGAAGGCGGGTTTATTCTCTCCACTGAAGGTGAACTTGGTGAAAACAACATAGAGATTCTTGGGGATGCCACTTGGTGCAAGAGATTTATCTATACACTTGAGTCGCCAGCATACTTCCTTGACTTGGTCAGGTTATTTTCAAATTTCATCTATGTGATTGGCCCTAAGTCAGACAGTGACTCTTCCTCTGATGAGAGGGGTTGGCCATGTTTTGTTTGTTATTGGTAGTTTGGGTATTCTGCCCAACTCCTGTACTTTTAACAAATGTTTCCTTCTTTTTTATTTTTTTATTTTCATAGTTGCCTAGGCATCTGTGCGTCACACATGTTATATCCTATGTAAAGTGGTACGGTCATAATAATTCGGCTTGCCTATGTAAAATAATAATACTTTGTTTTGCCTACGAAAAAACCTAATTTCCACTTCTTAAAATTAAAATAAATTAGAATAAATTCATATAAAATCTTAAATTGATATATGAGCATCTCAATACCATGCTATACCCTTAGCAATGAAGAAGTTTAGGTTTTGATCATGCTTTGGTGTCCTGGAAGTGGAAATTTATAGCGCAGGCAAGAAAAGATGAAATAAAGCTTGCAGGTAAGTATTCGTACTTACAAATCTATGTTTAAATCATCTTTACACACACACACCCCGTGTGCTTAGATTGATGTATGTATGAATATAGTTGTGTATGCATTAAATTAAAGGAGATAATGGCAAGAAGGAGGAGGAGGATGTCTGAAATCGATCAAAAGATGATCCACCAGGCAAATAACCGGTAAGGCAACTGGTTGACCGCCTGGTCGACTGCTAGCGGTCGACCAGTGGTGATACCGATTGCACATACCAATCAGCAGTTAATATGTGTGTGTGTATATATATAATAAAATTACTAGTTATAAATTTAAAAAAAATACAATTAATGTATAAATCTTATACTTGATGACAAAGAAATCATTTTGATAAAATATTTTATCTATATGAATTTTGATAATAATTATAGTACTAAATGTTCACTTATTAAAGAAATTAGATTTTTAATCATAGTAAATTATCTAAAATTTGACAAAATTCTAGAAAAAGATGAGATGGTTTCCAATTTTTACTTTATGATTTTTTTAAGGTATATTTCATGAATTTTGAATATAATCTAAAGTTTTGAAAAATATATTTATGGACTGGAAATAAAGAAATTGATTTAGATATTATAAAAATTATTTAAAAATCGTATCCAATTATAGGAAATTATGAAACGAATGTTATGAGTAATATTTAGTTTTACAATCTATTTCTAAGGATTTAAAGTGTAGAAATGTGATTTTCGGAAGTAATTTATAAATATATAAATTCTATTTTGATTTATAAAATTAATTATTTTATCTATGTAAAATTTATATATTCTTTTATTAATTATAGATATGTTTATAGACAAACATATTCATATTTCTTTCTAAATAAAATGTGTGCTTGTATGTTCGGAATGATTTATACTTTTATGTAACAAAGAATTAGAATAAACGGGGTTACAATATCATTTGGGATAAGGCATTCGGTAATATTTCTCCAGTTATTCTATGGATTTGTTATATAGAAGAATATTATGAGTAGTGAGTGTAGCTTACGAGCATTGAGTAAAAGTTCGAGTAACATAAGGTGGTATTGGACGTCTAAATTGATACTTGTTTGATTACTTTCTATAAGTAGGTGTCACTTAAAAAGGTCAATTCTATGGGGTATTATATTTATGGTGGTGTGAACTGAAAGTGAGCAGACTTAGAGCCATTAATGTGCCTACCTTTTGTGTGTACTGCTATGATACGACATTTAGTAAACCAGATTGACTAGTATCCAGCCTAATGGGTTGATTGCGGTGTCGCTCTCGAATCGTGACACACCCTTTGATGAGTATATGGCAGAGAGCCATTGCCCATGTCACCAAAGCTAGCAGTCAGTTAACATAGAGGCACTTGTAGGATCATGACCATTGCATAGCATAGTCCTGCACTTTATGGATATCAGATCACGATGACCGTCAAGGTAATCGATGATTGTAGGAATAGCACTGAGAGCGTGTGAGGAAGGCCCCTAGAGCAGGTTGAGAGCTGTTAGTCTTCCGTTTAGTTATTACTGATATAGATACTACTTATTCACTTATATGAGATCATTATAAATATGGCTGAGAGCCGATCTGATCATTTGTTGAGACCAATGCCAATATACTTATTTATGATGTTGAAAGCACATAGATTGAGAGTCCAGAAGATTATCTACGATACGGAGAGTTGAGTAGATAAGTTGAGGTCTAAGAGACCATATGATTATTTCATTGGCTGAGAACCATGATAATTACTATTAGGCCGAAAGTCTCTGTGTTGATGGAACAAAGGAGATGAGTGGATGTCTGCTTCGGGTGCATGTTTTCATGTATGTCACCAAAAGGAAGCATTCATTGATTATAAGGAGCAAGAGAGCACGATGGAGTCCGCTAGTGGTGGAGATGTTAAAGTGAAGGGTATATGTTCGGTTAGGCTAAAGATATATGATGGAATAGAGGTAAAATTCACGGAAGTTGGACATGTCTCAAAAATTAAGAAGAATCTTGTTTTAGTGAGACAGTTAGAAGGAAATGGCTGCAACCTTTCGACTTGAGGTGAAGTTACAAGGGTTTGGAAAGATAACAAGGAGGTGCTACATGTAAAAATGGGAAACAACAATGAATACAAATTGCTTGAGAAAACAGTGGAGCTTGAAGGAACTTCTCAAAGTAGTGTTGGAGAGGCAAATTTGCCTGAATCAAAGTAGAACCGGCAACGGAAAGCCATAAAGACCGCATGGAGGCTATTGTAGTATTACAAACAATTCTGATTTATTGATGATATGCATATTCAATTGGGGAACATGCATAATTAGGCGGTTTAAAGGTTAGCCAATTTTTGGAATGGAGACGTTTATTTCCATGGTAATATTGGAGATTGTTTGGAGTTTAAGGTTCTAGATAGAGCTTGAATGGCATTTATGGAATATCCTATCAAGGTGGAGATTGTTAAATTTTGATGATACAATATTCCATATTTAAGTAGATTTTGAAGATATTTGAGTCCATATGAAATTGTGACTCAAATATGTTGTATTCTTTTATAGATTTTGTAGATTTTGAAGATTGATTAATTGCCTCTTTTATTGCATTAAAGAAGACAAAAAATTATCTACATGGAAAGAATTTATTTTAGGAGATGGAAATAATCAACGGCTAATTAAAGAAGGCATTTTATCAAGACTATTATAAATAGGCATGTATATGGTTCACTAGATGTGTGGAAAAAAAAGATATTTTTCTAGGGTTTTGGATATTGAGATATTCTCTCAATTTTTAGGATTTCCCGTGTAATATTTTGATGAATTAATAAAGGATTTTGTTTGAAGGAATCTGTTTGTCATTGATTTTTCATCACTTCTTATCTCTTCTAAAATCTAATTGTGTACGGATCTTATAGAAAAACCCCTAACGCAACTCAAATGAACTTCAAAATTCACTTTTTTCGATCTTTTAAATTATAAATCTATTTCTCATTAACTAACTTTTATTTTGTTTTGATATAATTTTCTAAAATATAATTTTCATTCAATTTCAATTAGATGAGTATTTTAGCAAACAAATTCTAAAATACAATGACTTGTATTTTAATGATCAAAAGTCGCAATTTAAATTTTTCAGAACTTCCTATTATTATACAATGAATTTTCCATACATCATTAACTCCATTATTTGTCATTTTACAAAATGTATCTTACTTTATTTCTTTGTAAAATAGATTTATTTACTTAAATTCAAAAATAGTACAATTCATAATATAAATTATCAAAAATTGTTTAAATTTATGTTATTATCACTCCAGACCTTTAAGAACATAAAAAAACCACTTTGAATTATGTTTCCCAAAATCATCCTAAATTCTTTGTTAATATACCTGTGTGTGCGTACACACACGTGTGTGCGTACACACACGTGTGTGTGTGTTTTGAAACATAATACTAATTATGAAACAGTGAAGTTACCATTGACATTCAGCTATATATATATATATATATATATATATATATATATATGTCTATGAATGCTAATAATTTGACTTCTAATCCTTTGATGTTTATTAGGGTTAATATTCTAAGTTCTCTTAAACATTCAGGATTACATATTAGGGGGATTTGTATTATATCATCCGTATTGGTGAGATTGTTTTCTTGTAAGTTTGTTATGATTCCTTTGCCTTTATCATATTTGTTTATTTTTAATATGTTTCGTACTTCGTCTATTTCTATTTCGAAGTTGTTCATTCTATCTTCTAATGTTTTTATTCTATCTTCATTGATTTTGTTTTTATCAATATATTGTACCTTATTTTGGTTAGGAGTTTCTAAGTTAAAATATGTCTTAGCACACTTATAACATATTTCCGTAGTACACTTTATACATTTGAATCTTTTGTCAAAGGCTGGGTACCAGTGGCAACTAGCTCAACAATAAATTCTGACCTAATACCACAATACTTAACCACAAAAGCTAATAAACCCAAACAAAGCACCCAATTTGACGGAACAACAAATATTATAACAGATATAGTTACTAACGTGCAATTACGCTTTCATACTACTTGTGATAATTGGTCACCACATTATCACCTAAAACAATTATGGGTTACTAAATTAAATTTAGGAAATATAAATCTAATACTTGGATTAGATTTCCTCCTAAGTGAAAATGAAAGTTTTTCCTTTAATAAGGATTATTTACAAATAACCAAAAAGACAACCCTAAGACCACTCATATCAGAGTTTCTACCTGAGAAGCGTGGTCGGGAAACCCAAAAAAAAACCAGAATGTACTTGTGACATTCTAGGACAATGTCAAGAAACTAATGAAATGACAATAGAACAACTGAATTGCTATGAAAATATACAGGATATAGAAACAGACTTAATCCAACCAAATAAAATAAGTAATATTCTTTTAACAACTGATGACATAAACCAAATTATAAGTAGGCTTGAAAAAATAGAAATAATAGGAGAAAAACCACTAAAATACTGGGAAAAAGATTCCATTTATTGTAAACTAGACATAATCAACCCAGATATTACTATAAAAACCAGAACACCCAAATATGACAACTGGATGATTGAAGAATTTAAAATGCACATAAACATCCTAAACAAATTAGGTATTATAAGAAAATCAGACTCTAGACACAGAACCTCGGCCTTTATAGTCCAAAAAGAATCCGAAAGAAAAAGAGGACAAAGCAGAATGGTCATGGATTATACCAGACTTAATGATAATACAAATGAAGATGGATACTGTATTTCTGACAAAGATGTATTAATCAATAAAATACAAAATAATTATTGGTACTCCAAGTTTGATTTAAAATCTGGTTTCTGGCAAGTTAAAATGCATCCAAGTTCTGTACCATGGACGGCTTTTACTTGTTCAAAAGGACATTATGAATGGCTTTTAATGCCATTTGGATTAAAAAATGCCCCACAAATATTTCAAAGAAAAATGGATGACATATTTAAGTATTGTAGTAAATTCACATGTGTATATATAGATGACATACTAGTTTTCTCAAAAACAAAAAAAGAACATTTATCCCACCTTTACACAATATTCAAACTCTTTGAGGCCCATGGCCTAATAATTTCTAAAAAGAAAATAGAATTATTTAAAAATTCCATAGACTTCCTAGGAGTAAAAATAGGAAAAGGACAAATAGAACTCCAACCACATATATCTAGAAAAATATTGGAATTTCCAGATAAAATAGAAAACTTAAAACAATTACAATCATTCCTTGGGCTAATAAACTATGCAAGACCCTTTATACAAAACTTATCTAAGTATACTGGACCCTTATATAATAAAGCAAGTCCCAAAGGAAAAAGAGAATTCAATAGCGAAGACATAAAACAAATCCAAAAAATTAAAGATTTAGCAAAAAATCTAAAACCACTAACGTTGCCATTAGCCACAGATTATCTAATTATAGAAACTGATGGTTCCTCCTTAGGATGGGGAGGAATATTATTAAGCAAAAAAACATAAAACTGACCCTAAATCCACTGAAAAAATATGCAGATATACTTCAGGAACATATAAAGAAAAAGGCTACATGACTTCTTTAGATTATGAAATTTTAGCTATAATATATGTCTTAGAATCATTTAGACTTTTTATTATATCACAAAAAGAAATAACAATAAGAACAGACTGTGAATCTATAGTAAAATACGCAAACAACAAAAAAAAGAAAAACATAATAAATAATAGGTGGTTAAAATTTAAAAATGCAATTTTAAATTGCGGCACCAAAATCATATGGGAACACATTAAAGGCAACTCAAACATATTACCAGATATATTATCAAGACTATTTATTGACTTCATAAAAGATTGTGACTTTGTCAACAGAGAAGAAGATACAGATATGTCTCTTACAAATCAGTCAACAAATAGCAGGAAATTCCTAAAGACATACACACAAAACAAATTTGTTACAAATGCTCAACTTACAGATGAACAACAAATGGTGTTGGACAACATATGGAACTTATCCACAGCACCACAAGACAACAAACAAAAACTTAGTATTTTATACACCCTTGTTGAGATCTTTACAAATTCCGAGAATACAAAAAAATTCACGCACTATTGTCTGTTCAACGGACCAAGTGCTGGTATATATATCTCTTGGGAAGAGATGGTTCCTAAACTCAAGGAACTTGATCAAAGTCCCAAATATGGAACGCCATATTACAAAGGCTTCTACGCATATGAATCTGCACAAATTGCCATAGAAAAAATTCTTGGCAAAGACTACAAAGTCTCAGACAGCATAAAACAAATTCAGGCTATATCATCAGGAATGAAGATAAAAGAGGAGCCAGCAAACATAACAGAGATAAGTCTAAGACCCAAAGCATCTTTATCGGCAATTACAAAGGAGGCCCAAAAAGGGAAAATGGTTCAATTAGGCCACATCCCCCAAATTGCTTCCACACAAACAAACAAACCGGTAATATCCATTTCGGAAACTTTCAACAAAGAAATCCAATTTCTTCAAACCACAAAGGAACAAAATGCTGCTACATACAAGGAGATTTATTCTCTATTAACAAAAATCTCTTCACAAAGAATCCCTGGATTCAAAATAACATGGGAAATATTAAAAAATCCAAATATTCCCTGTACAAAACAATTTACAGACTGTCAAGATTTTTCTACAGATTGCAGGTGCACTATAATTGCATCTATGCCACTTATAAGCTTGAAGCTTTCCCAATACAAATATTTGGTACATAACAAATTTACTTTGGATCCAACAACATTGCTAAACTATGGCTTTATAAAAGAGATATACATAGGAGGATGGAATCACACAGAACTCTAGGAACCTCTTGGTTCTACTACAGAATATTTCACAGAAGTTCTGGATACAGATTTATACCTTGATATTACTACTGTTCCTCCACACTTTGGCAATGACATAATAGATCCTGCCAGACATATTATCAAAGTAAAAGCTCAAAATTTTGATATAGACTTTCCAGAATGGGAAGAACCTATAGAATTCCTGGACAAGTCTACCCCCAGGATGAATGAACAACAACATTATGAAAAATACAGAGCCTACATAATTGGCAAAAATTTAAATTGGGATAGAACTGATAATAAAAGTTTTATTTTATATGTTGAGTCCCCAATAACAAAAATTTACATATCCACAAGTATAGAAGAATTTGGCTCAGGATATAGACCTTTCGACATATTCCATCCGAGACCAAATGCAATAAACATCTACAGAAAGCTGCAACAAAAACTACAAGAAGATAGAGAAGAATCAAGCAGCAGTAGGACAAAAGATGAAGATGATCTAATGACATGACATAATACCAAATGCACAGATTTCTCTGTTTAAAGGTACAAAGGTGGAAAGAAGAAGTGACATAAAGAAGAATGATGTGACACAAAGGACCGTCGGTGGAAGAATATTGGGAAAATCTTTTCCCACCAAACATAAATTATTGTAATGCCTTGTAAAGCTGCCGGTTTCTACTGACAGCTGTATGTTTAATTATCAGTTGTAATGCCTATATATATGGCAGTAGTTTGTGTAAGGAGGATACAGAATCCTCTGCTGTAAGTTTGTATTAAGTTTGTAAGCAATAAAATCTCCATGTTTTCATTTTATTTTCTAATGGTGAACTCCATGAATATGAACTAATTTCTGAAGACTTGGATCTTCGACGAATAGTGAAGCGACTAAGGTATGGTTACTATTTATTATATTCTGAAATGATTATGAATGATGATGAGGTGTTTGAATTTTATTTTGTTCTTAACGTAACTAAATCCAACAGACGTAAGCTCGTATGAAAGAGCAAAGTACCTGTTTTAGCCGTTAGCCATGAGGGCGTTAGGCGTTTTAGGGGAAGTAACTCTTAGAGCAACAAGGTGAGGATTCGTTACAAAAAGAAAATTAAAATTCAAACATCTAAGATTGTGCCAGTAATAGGTTGAGAAGATAATAAATAGAAGTCATCATATAATCTGCTTTCACTAAGTACTCTAAGATTCATGTCTACCTTTCTCATATCAATTTTCAAAAAAAAAATCCAGCAAAATTATAAATCTTTTAATGGAATTCCTACAAAACCACTTAGAAGAAGAATTTCTTACAAAAATACTTTTTGTTCTAAAAATAAAAGATTTAAATCAAAAGGACCAGTACACAATTGCAAACATATTTAAAGACAAATATGCAACTGAATTCATAGACATAAGAGATTTAAACATAAATTGGTTTAATACATTAAAAGAAATAGATATATTTCATTATCTTACTCGTACAAAAAATAAAAATGTTACTTTAAGCCAAAGATTTCTAAAACAATTCCATAAAGAATGGATGAACATGTTAGTAGAACATGAAGAAAGAAACAGATCTACAGAATATGATTTTGATATGGATCTTTACCATGACTGGTAAAAATCTGCATTTGGGACAGAGAGACTACAGGAGTCTAAATAGAAAATTAGAAGACTCTGACAATGAAAACAAATACAAAAAGGTAATTAGGTTCCTAATTCCTTATTTAGACTTCCACTTAGTGAACCCTTGGGTTTTAAACCTCCAAGTTGCCACTAAGGAAGACAAATAAAAAAAAAAAATTGTTCAATATAAACCAATATAAGGTTTATATTGAACAATTTTTACTTTTTACTTTTTTTTATTTTTTTTTATATTTTATTTGTCTACCTTAGTGGCAACTTGGAGGTTTAAAACCCAAGGGTTCACTAAGTGGAAGTCTAAATAAGGAATTAGGAACCTAATTACCTCTTTGTATTTGTTTTCATTGTCAGAGTCTTCTAATTTTCTATTTAAACTCCTGTAGTCTCTCTGTCCCAAATGCAGATTTTTACCAGTCATGGTAAAGATCCATATCAAAATCATATTTTGTAGATCTGTTTCTTTCTTCATTTTCTACTAACATGTTCATCCATTCTTTATGGAATTGTTTTAAAAATCTTTGGCTTAAAGTAACATTTTTATTTTTTGTACGAGTAAGATAATGAAATATATCTATTTCTTTTAATGTATTAAACCAATTTATGTTTGAATCTCTTATGTCTATGAATTCAGTTGCATATTTGTCTTTAAATATGTTTGCAATTGTGTATTGGTCCTTTTGATTTAAATCTGTATTTTTTTAGAACAAAAAGTATTTTTGTAAGAAATTCTTCTTCTAAGTGGTTTTGTAGGAAATCCATTAAAAGATTTGTAATTTTGCTGGATTTTTTTTTTAAAATTGATATGAGAAAGGTAGACATGAATCTTAGAGTACTTAGTGAAAGCAGATTATATGATGACTTCTATTTATTATCTTCTCAACCTATTACTGGCACAATCTTAGATGTTTGAATTTTATTTTTCTTTTTGTAACGAATCCTCACCTTGTTGCTCTAAGAGTTACTTCCCCTAAAACGCCTAACGCCCTCATGGCTAACGGCTAAAACGGGTACTTTGCTCTTTCATACGAGCTTACGTCTGTTGGATTTAGTTACGTTAAGACCAAAATAAAATTCAAACACCTCATCATCATTCATAATCATTCCAGAATATAATAAATAGTAACCATACCTTAGTCGCTTCACTGTTCGTCGAAGATCCAAGTCTTCAGAAATTAGTTCATATTCATGGAGTTCACCATTAGGAAATAAAATGAAAACATGGAGATTTTATTGCTTACAAACTTAATACAAACTTACAGCAGAGGATTCTGTATCCTCCTTACACAAACTACTGCCATATATATAGGCATTACAACTGATAATTAAACATACAGCTGTCAGTAGAAACCGGCAGCTTTACAAGGCATTACAATAATTTATGTTTGGTGGAAAAAGATTTTCCCAATATTCTTCCACCGACGGTCCTTTGTGTCACATCATTCTTCTTTATGTCACTTCTTCTTTCCACCTTTGTACCTTTAAACAGAGAAATCTGTGCATTTGGTATTATGTCATGTCATTAGATCATCTTCATCTTTTGTCCTACTGCTGCTTGATTCTTCTCTATCTTCTTGTAGTTTTTGTTGCAGCTTTCTGTAGATGTTTATTGCATTTGGTCTCGGATGGAATATGTCGAAAGGTCTATATCCTGGACCAAATTCTTCTATACTTGTGGATATGTAAATTTTTGTTATTGGGGACTCAACATATAAAATAAAACTTTTATTATCAGTTCTATCCCAATTTAAATTTTTGCCAATTATGTAGGCTCTGTATTTTTCATAATGTTGTTGTTCATTCATCCTGGGGGTAGACTTGTCCAGGAATTCTATAGGTTCTTCCCATTCTGGAAAGTCTATATCAAAATTTTGAGCTTTTACTTTGATAATATGTCTGGCAGGATCTATTATGTCATTGCCAAAGTGTGGAGGAACAGTAGTAATATCAAGGTATAAATCTGTATCCAGAACTTCTATGAAATATTCTGTAGTAGAACCAAGAGGTTCCAAGAGTTCTGTGTGATTCCATCCTCCTATGTATATCTCTTTTATAAAGCCATAGTTTAGCAATGTTGTTGGATCCAAAGTAAATTTGTTATGTACCAAATATTTGTATTGGGAAAGCTTCAAGCTTATAAGTGGCATAGATGCAATTATAGTGCACCTGCAATCAGTAGAAAAATCTTGACAGTCTGTAAATTGTTTTGTACAGGGAATATTTGGATTTTTTTAATATTTCCCATGTTATTTTAAATCCAGGGATTCTTTGTGAAGAGATTTTTAATAGAGAATAAATCTCCTTGTATGTAGCAGCATTTTGTTCCTTTGTGGTTTGAAGAAATTGGATTTCTTTGTTGAAAGTTTCCGGAAAGGATATTACCGGTTTGTTTGTTTGTGTGGAAGCAATTTGGGGGATGTGGCCTAATTGGACCATTTTCCCTTTTTGGGCCTCCTTTGTAATTGCCGCAAAAGATGCTTTGGGTCTTAGACTTATCTCTGTTATGTTTGTTGGCTCCTCTTTTATCTTCATTCCTGATGATATAGCCTGAATTTGTTTTATGTTGTCTGAGACTTTGTAGTCTTTGCCAAGAATTTTTTCTATGGCAATTTGTGCAGATTCATATGTGTAGAAGCCTTTGTAATATGGCCTTCCATATTTGGGACTTTGATCAAGTTCCTTGAGTTTAGGAACCATCTCTTCCCAAGAGATATATATACCAGCACTTGGTCCGTTGAACAGACAATAGTGCGTGAATTTTTTAGTATTCTCGGAATTTGTAAAGATCTCAACAAGAGTGTATAAAATACTAAGTTTTTGTTTGTTGTCTTGTGGTGCTGTGGATAAGTTCCATATGTTGTCCAACACCATTTGTTGTTCATCTGTAAGTTGAGCATTTGTAACAAATTTGTTTTGTGTGTATGTCTTCAGGAATTTCCTGCTATTTGTTGACTGATTTGTAAGAGACATATCTGTATCTTCTTCTCTGTTGACAAAGTCACAATCTTTTATGAAGTCAATAAATAGTCTTGATAATATATCAGGTAATAGGTTTGAGTTGCCTTTAATGTGTTCCCATATGATTTTGGTGCCGCAATTTAAAATTGCATTTTTAAATTTTAACCACCTATTATTTATTATGCTTTTCTCTTTTTTGTTGTTTGTGTATTTTACTATAAATTCACAGTCTGTTCTTATTGTTATTTCTTTTTGTGATATTATAAAAAGTCTAAATGATTCTAAGACATATATTATGGCTAAAATTTCATAATCTAAAGAAGTCATGTAGCCTTTTTCTTTATATGTTCCTGAAGTATATCTGCATATTTTTTCAGTGGATTTAAGGTCAGTTTTATGTTTTTTGCTTAATAATATTCCTTCCCAGCCTAAGGAGGAACCATCAGTTTCTATAATTAGATAATCTGTGGCTAATGGCAACGTTAATGGTTTCAGATTTTTTGCTAAATCTTTAATTTTTTGGATTTGTTTTATGTCTTCGCTATTGAATTCTCTTTTTCCTTTGGGACTTGCTTTATTATATAAGGGTCCAGTATACTTAGATAAGTTTTGTATAAAGGGTCTTGCATAGTTTATTAGCCCAAGGAATGATTGTAATTGTTTTAAGTTTTCTATTTTATCTGGAAATTCCAATATTTTTCTGGATATATGTGGTTGGAGTTCTATTTGTCCTTTTCCTACTTTTACTCCTAGGAAATCTACGGAATTTTTAAATAATTCTATTTTCTTTTTAGAAATTATTAGGCCATGGGCCTCAAAGAGTTTGAATATTGTGTAAAGGTGGGATAAATGTTCTTTTTTTGTTTTTGAGAAAACTAGTATGTCATCTATATATACACATGTGAATTTACTACAATGCTTAAATATGTCATCCATTTTTCTTTGAAATATTTGTGGGGCATTTTTTAATCCAAATGGCATTACAAGCCATTCATAATGTCCTTCTGAACAAGTAAAAGCCGTCCATGGTACAGAACTTGGATGCATTTTAACTTGCCAGAAACCAAATTTTAAATCAAACTTGGAGTACCAATAATTATTTTGTATTTTATTGATTAATACATCTTTGTCAGGAATACAGTATCCATCTTCATTTGTATTATCATTAAGTCTGGTATAATCCATGACCATTCTGCTTTGTCCACTTTTTCTTTCGGATTCTTTTTGGACTATAAAGGCTGAGGTTCTGTGTCTAGAGTCTGATTTTCTTATAATACCTAATTTGTTTAGGATGTTTATGTGCATTTTAAATTCTTCAATCATCCAGTTGTCATATTTGGGTGATCTGGTTTTTATAGTAATATCTGGGTTGATTATGTCTAGTTTACAATAAATGGAATCTTTTTCCCAGTATTTTAGTGGTTTTTCTCCTATTATTTCTATTTTTTCAAGCCTACTTATAATTTGGTTTATGTCATCAGTTGTTAAAAGAATATTACTTATTTTATTTGGTTGGATTAAGTCTATTTCTATATCCTGTATATTTTCATAGCAATTCAGTTGTTCTATTGTCATTTCATTTGTTTCTTGACATTGGCCTGGAATGTCACAAGTACATTCTGGTTTTTGTTTTTGGGTTTCCCCACCACGCTTCTCAGGTAGAAACTCTGATATGAGTGGTGTTAGGGTATTTTTTGGCTATTTGTAAATAATCCTTATTAAAGGAAAAACTTCCATTTTCACTTAGGAGGAAATCTAATCCAAGTATTAGATTTATATTTCCTAAATTTAATTTAGTAACCCATAATTGTTTTAGGTGATAATGTGGTGACCAATTATCACAAGTAGTATGAAAGCGTAATTGCACGTTAGTAACTATATCTGTTATAATATTTGTTGTTCCGTCAAATTGGGTGCTTTGT
The DNA here is from genome assembly GCA_030737815.1 of Allium fistulosum. Classification (NCBI taxonomy): domain Eukaryota; kingdom Viridiplantae; phylum Streptophyta; class Magnoliopsida; order Asparagales; family Amaryllidaceae; genus Allium; species Allium fistulosum. The sequence goes on along the minus strand of CM060904.1, from coordinate 710,714,575 downwards.
TTGGGTTTATTAGCTTTTGTGGTTAAGTATTGTGGTATTAGGTCAGAATTTATTGTTGAGCTAGTTGCTCCTGTGTCTATGAATGCTAATAATTTGACTTCTAATCCTTTGATGTTTATTAGGGTTAACATTCTAAGTTCTCTTAAACATTCAGGATTACATATTAGGGTGATTTGTATTATATCATCCGTATTGGTGAGATTGTTTTCTTGTAAGTTTGTTATGATTCCTTTGCCTTTATCATATTTGTTTATTTTAATATGTTTCGTACTTCGTCTATTTCTATTTCGAAGTTGTTCATTCTATCTTCTAATGTTTTTATTCTATCTTTATTGATTTTGTTTTTATCAATATATTGTAACTTATTTTGGTTAGGAGTTTCTAAGTTAAAATATGTTTTAGCACACTTATAACATATTTCCGTAGTACACTTTATACATTTGAATCTTTTGTCAAAGGCTGGGTACCAGGGGCAAAAGTAACATTTTGTAGTGTCAGTTCCCATTTTGTATTTGAAATCATGTATACATTCTTCATGATTCATTAAGTTCAGAAACTGTTCAATTGGGAAATCTGTCAATTTTGCTTGCTCGTTTGTTAGTTCTTCTATTAAAGAGTAGTTTGAATTAGAAGTGTTTTCTTGTTCTTCTAATCCTTCTAATGATACAATGGAGTATATCGTAGAAGTTTCAGATACGTCTGATGCTACTTCAAGTAAATCTTCTTTAACTGAGTCACCTAGATTAGATTCCCTTGTATATAAGTTGTGTTTTTTAGGACATGTTGAGGACAAATGTCCTTTTTCATTACATGCAAAACATGTGATAGTATTTGTATAGGTTTTCTTTGGATTATATTTTCTAACATGTTTTTCTTTGTTTAAGTAAGGTTTTCTAGCATTTGATCTTCTGAGATAATATTTCTTAGTATAGTGTTTCTTGGGTTTATATTTTCTGATAATAGGGTCTTTTGATCCATATTGCTGAGGAGTATATATCTGTGAGCAAAATCCATAATTCTTTTGTTTCAATTCTCTTTGAATTTGTATATATGTACACTTCTTTTTTAATTCAGAAATAATATGGGTTATTCTAATTCCTATATTATCATAAGTTTTAGGGATATTAGTATATGTTTCATTCCAAGATTTATGTATTTCTTTTCCTAGATCACCAGGTAGTTTAGAAAATAGTCTGTCTCCTATTTCTTTGGAATAATAGTTGCCAGATGTTGTGGCATAATACAAAAATTCATTTAAGAATTTTATTATATGTTTCCAATCTAACAGTTGTATTTGTTCTAGGTCTCTCATTGCCTCTTGTTGTCTAAGGGTAAGTCCAGTATTTACTTCTCTTCCTGTTATTATCCTATGTATTAGATAAGCAAAATTGTATATGTTCCCTCCTTGTGCTACTAGGGAGGCTACTTCATCTGGAAAATTGCTTTTGTAAGCTTCCCACATTCCTTTGGCTATGTCTCCTAAATAGTTTTCTGCTATTCTAACCATTTCTTCTCCTATTATTATATTTGTATGTTTGGCTGAATAATCCCTTACTATTGCAGCAGTCCATTGTTCTAAATATGTATCTAATAATTGAGGATGGCATTCTGTAACATTGAGTATTACAAAGTCCTTTCCGAAAAATGTTTTCTCAGTAGGTATTCTTTTTCCTATAGTTCTGAGATTTTTGTTTTCATTATTATAGGGATTTACATTTAACCTAGGAGGATGTCCTAATGGATAGTCCATTTTATGAGGGGATTCTTTAGGATAAGTTACTGTAGAACTTTCTCCTTGTCCTTCCATTAGTTCTATGTGGTAAGTGTATTCGCTATTTAATTCGTCATTCATATCTTCTGTTACCTGTTTAAATGTTTCTTCAGAATTTTTTAAGAAGGTTTCTAATGTGGGTATTGTTTTAATTCTAATATTGCTTTCATCATCTATATAGATAAATGTATTATTGTCTATTTGGTTGTTTTTTTTAAGTTGTTGTTCTAATTCATATAATTCAAATGGTTCGAGAACCATTCCTAATTCTTTTGGATATATTATTTTGTCCATCACAAATTTCTTTGGAGCTCAGAGTTTGATTCATCATCAGTATCTATATCTTTTTGGTTAGAGGGTCCATAATCTTTAAATCTTAAAGCTATTGACCCATTAGGATTTGTATAGGTTACTACATCATTTGGTTTAAGTGTATCTCTGTTTTCATTAGGATTTTGAATAGTCCATTCATGTCCTGCTAATATAGAAGAGTCTATTTCCATTGGCCTCTAAAATTTTATACCAGTGGATGTTAGTGTTTTTATTACTTCGTCAAGTTTAATTTTTATTTTTGGAGTATACTTCGTCATACATTTTCCCAAAAATGTTATGCCAAGTAATATATTTTTGCCATTAAAGTTTTCAAAACCTTTAGTCTGGATGACTATCTTTATATGTTTGTAAAAATCTTGTAATGTCATTGTAAAGTTTGGTGATATATAAACAATACCAATGTTATTGTTTATATCAACTTCTATTGTTCCAAATATAGCTTTATCTAAGTCTTGATGTCTATCATCAATTAGTACTATTAGTAATTTGGCTCCTATTTTTTGTCTGACTAATCCTCTTATCCCTATAACAATAAGTCCTAAATGGATTAATTTATAGTTTTGTATTCTTAATTGTCTAATAGCTTCATTAGACATTAAATTTATAACTTGTTGGTTTCCATCACTTAGGGAAAGAATTTCTTCTCTGTGGTGCCTATATAATCCTGTATTTATTGTAAATACTCCTGTTCTATACAATTCTCTTGGATTTAGGGTATTTAGTTGGTTATTTGAAAACACTTCTAGGTCATTTTCTATATTTATTATTTCTTCTAATTGGGATTGTGAACTTACAGATCTCCTTAGAATATTATCCATCCAAGTATTTGTGGCTAGGCTGTTACTTTCTGTAGGTCTGTCCATTAGGGTCCTGGACGTTCCCGTAAAAGACCTTCTATGCATTATATATTATCTAATCTTTTAAATGTTAAAAAACTTATTTTAGTTTTTCTGCCTTTGTCTGGGTCTATTGGACCTAAATTTAAGTTCGATATTTTTTCTGTTAGTTGATTAATATCATAATCTTTTTCTTGTGTAGTTTTATCTAAATTATTTAATTTTCTGTCTAGGTTTACAATTTGTTTGTCCATTAAGTCTAATCTATCATGTATTTGTGTTAGCATTGCTATTATGGTGTTAGCCATTAAGCATATTACATTATCTGCTTTACTTGTAAAGTTGTCTTTATTATATCCTGCTGTTAAGGTATCTGTTTGTTTTAATAGCATATTAACATATTCTTTAGCTTCAGAATAATGTTTATTATCGTATCCCATTATTAATTTAATTGTATATATTTTATTTCTTGTAGCATCTGTTCAAGTCTTTGTATTTGTTGTTCAAAATGCTTTTTGTTTGCCTCAGTTTGGTTTTTAATTTGAAGTATTAAGTCTTTAGACTGTACTTCTATGTCTTTAGGCTTGTTTTCCTCAATCGTCTGTTTTAGAGAGATTATGTCCTGTTTATTTGGGAAATTCTTAAGCTGTATAGCTTTAAATTTCTTAGTTAGTTTTTGTATGGTATTATCAAACTTATCTATTTTTTGTAGTCCTGTTTTTAGATAATTTTGATTATCTTATATCTGTTGAAGCTTTTTATTTCTTGATGCCATGCTTTCTGAAATAAGTTATACTAATCTATAAAGCTTTTCATTGTACCAATGTAGAGAATCTCCCAATTCAATGATTAAATCTGTTATTGAATTTAAGTGGTAAGATTCTGAATGTAACATATGTTTATAATTATTGTTTATATAGCATATATGTTTTTGTTTATCTGTAGAGATTATTCTTTTTGGAGAATTCATTATTTCTAAGTTTAAGTATTCAAATTTTTTAAAATCTGTTATCTCAAATGGTTTTTGTTTATTCATATATATTGATCATTTGGCTCTGATACCAAAAACGGGGGGAGAGAGATAAAATTATAAAATTATTGGTTTATATTGAACAATATATATATATATATATATAAACAACACATCAGCATGAAAAAAATTTAACAATCCAAATCATTGTTATTAATTTCAACCCAATTCAACACAACAAACTTAAAATTTTCAGATCTACACATATACATATTAAAGGTGGACAATATAAGCATATACAAATTCGTGAAAACAACCTAATAAGTAGACCTATAACATCATAATGAACATACATATAAAATAAAATATATCATATCTAATAGATGTAGCCCTGAATGCACCTTGATTGATAAACGCACCTAGATCCAAATCTGAATTACTCTCCTAACTTAGCAAGAGAAGAAGAACCACCTTTTATTCGATTGGTTTAATTGGATGTCATTAAAATAAAAAAAAATTCCCTTTTATATTGCCTTGAATTTTCAACCATGAGTGTTAGAGAATGAAGATGGATGCTAGGGTTTTAAAAGAGAGTGACTAAGAGTGGCAAGTGAATAAAAGGTAAAGTATTCATAGAGGTCACTGTTTTAAATCTCGGATATCTCAGCCGATATCTCAACCGAGATCTCGGTTGAAGGCATGGGCGAAACGAATTGTACACATACAACTTTTATATATGCACACTGATATCGTTTAAAATGCTCACTGATATCGTGTATTGATTTGTACACATACAACTTTTATATATGCACCCAATTAAATACTAATTGCATCAAAAAAAATACTGCTGGCATCCAATACATCAATTAATTAATTAATATTTTCAAAAACATTAATTAATTTATAACAATTTATAAATCGAGTAAATCGTGAGGTATTTTGAAGAATCTATCAATGTGGTTGTGCGACTCGCAAATGTAAATTCAATCAGCAATTAATATCAAACTATTTGAATATTAATGTTCACTCAGCACCTTAGCTAGTAGAGTAATATTTTAGTTGAATTTATCGTTTGTACATCATTTTAGAAAATCCAATTTACTTTTATAAGCGTTACCCGGTAGTAAATATTACATTAATTCTCTTCGTCAAAACTATATCACATTAGGATTTATATGTTATTTTTTAATGTGATAAAATTCTCGTGATTACAACTGTAATTACTATGACCTAACCATATCATTTAAGGATTATTTTATCTAATATATTTTAAATTAATTAGTTAATTAATTATATCACGATATAACAAGTATACAACAGAAAAAAACACCTTTTATTTTGAACAAGATTGGTTATAAAGTTATATATATGTAACAAATTACATAATTGTCCCTAGGGCTACCCCTAACTCTATCAGCTTGCGGAGCACCGAAAGGATTTGACATAAAGTATACTTTTTGGCTATTGCATAAAAGGTGATGTTGGCGAAGACGGAGAACAATGAGTAAGTAAGTCGTCCTTTATTCATTTTCGAAGACAGCCTCCAATTGCCTTACTATATGCCTCAGACCGTGATCCTCGATCCCGAAGGGATAACTGCATCATAAACAGAAGTGGGATAGCTATCTAAATGAAGTATCTTCAGATAAAGCGGAAAATACATGTAGGACTTATATCCAGACAACCATTTATAGGAGAAGCCAACGAGGCATTGGATGAAGAAGTTCTCGTTCTTAAAATAGCTCCGCTTATTATAAAAATTGATCACCACCCTGTAGTCTCGGAAAGCTTCGAAGAAGGTTAAGGAAGTAATGTCAAATCATCTCTTAAAATTGTACAATTATCGTATTTCTGCAAATGAGGGCTCTCTGTAGATACATCGCAAAGATTATGTAGAGACAAAGCAGTAGTGTATAGGCATTCAGGTGCAGTTGGGAGGGGAAGGGGCGAGCCTCATGGATTGGAGGATGTGCCTAAGAAAGAGGTTGCAAGGAGGTACCGCCCTAGAGAGACACACGTATCGGTTACAAGCTATGTAACGGATTGGAGGATTGTGGGTGTGGTGATGAGGATCGAGTAGCACCACTTCACCTATTGGAATGTCTTGCCTAAATCCTTTGGAGTTCGGCAAATGTCAATCGGGATGCCGGGGAATCCGATGGATTGTCAAGGACCATGATTTCGATTTGGTCAGCATCGAAAACGACTTCACTGTGTGGCTCTTCGACTATCATCAAGAAGCTACTTCGGGAAAAAGTACGTGACGACGATGAGGTCTGTGAGTCCTAACAGGAATTGAAGTAGAAGTCGACGCAGAGCTGGAAGTCGCTGCCGGAGGAGTGATGTAGAAGTAGCCACTGCCGTGGTAGAGATATGCTGAGAGCATCTATGGGATTCTATTATGTACTAAAAGCTTGGAGAACGAGCATGGTCATGTAATTTTAAATTACTATATTAGTTTGAGTGAATGCCAACCCCCCCCCCTCCAATGTGTGGTCAATGTATAGCATCTAACGACCGTCGATGTTTATTGACCCATCGGATTTTTTGCATCGACTGTGGGCGGTGTTATGTACTATGCATTGTGTGTATCTTGTGTCCTTGGCATGGTGTACGGCGGAAACACTCTATGCAAAAAACCTGCTCATGCTAAAAAATGAGCTCTGACACGTCGAATATTACCCGCTACCGAAGGGTTTATGGTAACAGAACTCGATGGAACTCGATGCAGTACGAAACTCTATCTCTTGACTGGGCAATCGCAAAGAGACAATGCCATAATTGCAGGACAGAGGATCTTTAATGGAGGAATGACTAAATTCAAACGTCGATGGGATTCATGTCTTAGGACATATCGACGTTCGAATTCATCGGAAATTGGAAAGAGTTTCTCGAGATGATTCGATGAATCTCTCCAAGGAACAATTGTAACTGATCCATGGCTGCCATCGCCAAGAAGCCATCTCCTACATTCGATGCCTTTAAGTAAACCCAAGGAAATCTCTTCCTTTGCCATAGCCTTTTCTCAAGCAAAAATATTTGATCGGTGGCGGCGAAAGAATGGATCGACGATGATTGATGGTGAAGAAAAACGAGAAGCGAGAAGGTTCGACCAAGGTGATGGCGACAAGCTGAAGCAATATTCAATGGTGGTCCTACCTTGAACCAATGAACGGAGTTGAATCGACGTTGAAGAAGGGATGGATCAAATCGTTGTTGTTGATGTATTGGCCAAGGGAAATCATGCTTGGATCTAGAGTTGACGACAGATTCGAGCACAAAATCAAGATGAAGATGATTTCTCTCTTGAAGTAGCAAAGGCAGATAAACGATAAAGGCTGGACCTTATGGATCGGTACTAATCCATCAGATGACGGTATTTTAAAAAAAGGGAAAAAATATGAAAAATCTACCTGGCCATGGACTGAAGCAATTTTCAAAAATCTCTCGGTGATGGATGAGATCTTCAAATAGCAGGCTTCAACATGTATACCAACCGGGAAAACGTGACCCTACTGCTTGAAATGAAGTACAGATATTCTCAATGAAGATGCAATGTTCCACGAAAACGTATCAAGCAACAGAAGTGTTTATGCATATTTGGATATGGTCGTTTGTCTCGATTCAAAGCATGTTTTATATTCATAGAAGCATACTTTGGAGGGCAGATGTCATTCGATATTTGACCAAAGCGACATTTCGATGGAGTTTGACTATGAAATGGCGAAGGAATGGATTCTAGACTTGAAGAAGAACAACCATGAAAGGAAGATAGAATGATTTCAGCCAAAACCATGTACCGATATCGATGCATCAAATTGCCAAAATTGTCCAAAATGACTTATGCTATGGATCTACATGCTATTTTTTTTTTAAAAAGACAAGTTTGGAAGAAGGAAGATGGAATAATACCGATGCATCAAAGTACAACTTTACCCCTAAAGACCCAAAGCTTAAAGACTATAGCAAAGTAGGAGGAAAGAGTCAAATTTTGACCAAGTCATGGATCGTTACTGATCCATCAAATCGTGTTTTTTGCATTTTTTGACTTGTTCTTCCTCTTATCTTCTTGGATCTGTCTGTTGGACAATTCAAAGCTAGATCTAGAGAGTCTAATGCACGGATTTAGCTATAAATAACAAACTTCATCTTAGAAAGGGACTTTTGACCATTTTTATTGACTTTGTTTGAGAAACATTGTCGATTTTGAAATTAATCATTTGTAATCTTGGAATCTCATTGTAAATCGGTGCAATAGCAAGGAACTCTCAATAAAAACTATAAAAGGAACGTAGGTTGATGATTTGCCGAACGGCTAAAAAAACTTTATGTTAACTCCTATTTTCTATTCTTCTTTCATTTTAACTTCATTTGATCGATTGGGGGTGTTAGCCCATTCTGAAGGCTAACACCTGACACTACACCCACGGTTTGAGTGGTTAGTCGATATTTGGTTAATTTAGGAAAATTATCTATGAATCGGTTAAAGTTATTTTGAGGTATCTTAAGGAACTCTAGATTATGGGCTTGTTTCTTGCGATATGGAAAGGATAGCAATTTGGTTGATTGTTATGATTCAAATTAATCTAGTGATAGAGATTAAAGGAAGTCAATCTTTGATATGTATTTACACTTGATGGTATAACTATTAATTGGAGAGCGACGTTGCAAGCTGTAGTTACATTGTTTACTATAGAAGCTACGTTGATAGTTGTTGAAAAAGTAAAGTTACACATTATTTGAAGCGCTTGTTGTGTGATTTGGCCTTTCTTAAGAAGTGTTGTTGTGAACCACAAAAACCAAAGTGTAGTTTATTTGGTTGAAAATATGACTTTCGAGTCGGGTCAAACCATATTGATGTAAAATAATCTATTTTAGTTACTATGAATAAATAAGTGTTGGTTTACCTTCGGAAGGTTCATGCTAAAGATAATGTAGTAAACATGTTTATTAAATCATTGCACGCTGATAAGTTCCAACATTGCTCCAACTTGATTCGTTTGTCGATTTATTAGGCGTCACTTAATGGCATAATGGAGGGAAAGAGTATCTTGTTTGAAGATTGGAGATGTTCTATTCTTTTGTTTGAGATTGATTAGCTTCACTTTCTTAGTTTGTGTACTTTCAACACTTCGTTGATGGTTGATGGTCTTGCCAAAGCTCGTTGATGGAGTGCGATGGGTAATGGTCATGCTGAAGCTCGTTGAGGAAGTATCTTTTTTTCTTATTATCTTGATTATCGTGCATATTGGATGAAGGTGTAGTTGATGTAGGCTTTGTTTAGAGACATACCATAGCAAGGTAGAGTTGAAATATGTGATATCATATATCCATGTTAAACATAATTCCATCACGGTTGTAATGATGAAAAAAGATTCGTTGTTTAGAGCTACGAATTGAAAAATATGAAGCTTTGAAGTTGTTGCCTATGAGCGTGGGTGACACACCTGAGTTTTAGAATTGTCTAGGGTTGATTGAAAGATGTAAGACAGCCGACCGACTTAAGGAGCCGAAGCAAAGAATCTAGAGAACCGAGATAGAACTATTTTATTTAATTTTGCAGACACCTTAGTCGACTGAATATTTTGCCCAATCGACTGGCACCCTAAAGCCAATCGACTACAATCGACAAATTTTGAGCAATTGGACCTGATTTTCGAGCAACTGGAAAAGGGTAAGTATTTTCACCTAAACTTTATGTTCCGAACATTGGATCTTTCCTAGGTGTGGTCAAATGGTCTGGACTTATTTGAGATCCTGTTTAAGCATCTTATATTCTATGGTTTGGTGTTGATCTCATTAATTACTTTCTCATGTTTTAAGCCTTCACTAAAATTGCTTTATAAATTCTTTTTAGCTCTCTCAAAAATAAAGCTTTCATTAAAATTGCTTTATAAATCTCTTGCAAGACTCTCACAAAAGTAAAGCCTCCCTTAAAATTGCTTTATAAATACAAGTGTTCTTCTCAAACTGAGGATACCTCTTCCATTAAAAAATTGATTTATAAATCTCTTGAAGCCTCTCTCTCAAAAGTAATAAAGATTCTTCTTTCCAAAGCGACCATACACTGTCAATCGATAATAGAACCACTAATGTATGTTTATCCATTTTATTTCCTGTTATTTATCCATCTATTGCTTGTGATTATTTGTTGCAAAGATTGTAGAATTGGATACGTTTACGTTATATGTTTGTTTTATCGTACCTATAGCCGATCATGCATGCATTCGTTGTGTGGTCTTAATTGATTTGAACAATTTCTCCAACATATTTACTTGGTGAAACTGTGGATAATGGATTACATATAGATCAAATAGTTGAAGTATTACATTTGAAATTTAATTAAAGGTATGTTGTTTAACTTACATTTGATGAAATCGATACTACAAGTAACAAATGGTTAGTCCCATCGCCTTGCAACGAAAAGATCAAGATATGGAAAATGCAATGATGTTAGTTCATGCCTGTAACAAAACCATAAAATTTAACAGATAGTGTGGAATCAACTGACTGAAGAAGTTCCTACATTCTGGGAGAAGTTTCATATTGATGTTTATATGAATGACCTATGAAGAATGATCAAAAAACGCATGTTGAAACAATAAACAAACCAGCATCATATCACATTGCGTTGTTCAATATTTACTATTGGTATGCTATTATAAAAGCTAAACTATAGATTCACAGAGTTAAATACAAAACAGGAAATTATTGTCAAGGACAAAAAATTTCAGCGTTTTTGCCTCAAGAACAGACCTTTAATATTTTATTCTGAAGGACAACTTTCTTTAGGTATCAATTTTTAGTCATTGATAACAGTTTTTATGTATCAGTTTGTAATTATCGGTAGCAGTTTTTAGGTATCAGTTTTAGCTTGGTAGCAGTTTTGTTGTCCTTATGAATAATTTTGAAAAATATTTGTCCTTATGAATAATTTTTAGGAGAATATTTGTCCTTATGGTAAAAATATTGAAGTTGTGTCCTTGAGGCAAAAAATATACAAATCTTTGTCATTTAAATTAATTCCCCCTACAAAACTACTACTACTTTGTGTTGCATGTTTAAATCAATCCAACTCGTTTGGTGGTTTTAAGAAACAATGACTAGCTCGATTAGCTCAAATTTATCAATGGGGCTTTACGGATATCAAGTTTTTGACATTGTTATATCAACTTGAAAATTTTCGCCATATATATGCATGTTAATTTGTCTAATCCAGAACTAAAAGGAATAGGTGTTATTAGTCAAAAAATGGTTGAAACTAGAAGAGATTTGTCACATCCATTGGTTTTCAAGCTTACAGTCTTAGTTTTAACTGTACCTATTGCAACTGCTTCAATGGAAAGGACGCATTTTTGGCCATAAATTACTGGTTTCAAAATAGGATGAAAGATGAAAGACTAAACATTAGTTTAATTTGTTACTAAAAATCATACTTCATACATTCCGTTGTTTGCCAAATGAAGTAATTTATTCTTAGGGATCACTTGTGATTTACTATGAAATCATATAAACTTCTCTCTACTTAGTTTTTATGTTAGTATGAATGTACTTGAACTTTACTATTATTTTACCCCATCCCGAGGGCCTAACATTATATTGCGAAAATGCTACTATGACAAAAAAAGATTTTGTCGAATTCTACATCAAAAACAAAACTGTACGAGGAACCACGAAGCAAATTACCAAATTGTCCCCCTAATTTCCTCCAAACTCCCCCAAATACACTATTTTTTACATTTTGACAGAAAATTCATTTTGTCATTCTAGCAAAATCCATTATCATCAAAATGATTACTATGACAAACATATGATTGTTAGCTTATCATCATTAACTAATAATACGTGATGTCAAAATAGAACTGGTACTAAAATTCAAGTTCGACTCGTTAAGTATTCTCTCAGCTCAAATCCTTTTTCATTCTGTTTTGAATTTATGAATTCTGTGATTGTAAGCCGGTAACAAATGGATCATATGATCGCTTTTGATTGCAAATTTAACAGTTTCAACTAAAGACTATTAATAATATGTAATTAACACATAACAGCACACAGCTTGACCCTCATTGGTACACATGGAGTGATCACACAGATCGATTTATAAATGAAAGTAAAAACTAAACAAAATCAAGTTGATTAACACACAGTGTTTACATACCTCGGAGTTGGCCAACTGTCTGTCTGTCATTGCTGCTTCAGTCTCAAGCGTGAACATACATGCATACACTATGTAATCAATCCTCACCTTTTAATACCTAAAAGAACTTTAGTAGCCCATTCTCTCTTGTTATCAAGTCCAGCAAAATGCACCATAAAATCTCCCCTAGAGTATGTTCCTGTACAATGAAAATAGAACCACAAATATGAATGTGTCGTAGCACAAAAAGACTAAATCGCCCATGATAATATGGTCAATGCTTCCAAGAATACGTTGAACGAATCGTTTATTAATTTTTCAACTCATGCGAAAGACACATAAAAAGTGGAGGGACTCACATCAATCATCTGTATGCAACAGCACATGAAAATTTGTGTCACTAGCATAGATTCAGTTTTCTCACTGGAAATTTGAGCTCATAACAGTCATGCATGCATACATACATACAATACATACATTTACATATACATATACATATACGTATACATATACAATACATACACACGCACAAGCACACACGCATGCACACACATACATAAGCTATGTTCACACACATAAGCTATGTTCTCACCATTTTGTGTTCATACATACATACACACGCGCACGCATGCATATTGATACACGTGCATGCATGCATATTGATACGCACACCCGCGCGCGCATGAATACGTTTGGATACAAAATAAAACACAATTGATTATACAATGATCTGAACCATTGGATCACATTGTGTTCACACATGGATTGAAATCGAAGGGCAATTCAATGGTTGAGATTCATTGCGTCATCATTTTATGTTCCAATAGATTTTGTAAGAACCACCTATTATCGTTGTCTCTTTAGTGTTTGTATATGATTTATTTTGTTATTTTCATGGTGTGACATTTTTTTCCAAGACGCTCCCCATACATACATATATTCTCTGAATATGTATATATGCATGTGTGTATATAAACCTTTCCAAATTGTTTGAGGTGAGGACAATAGTCGGTAAAGAGATTTCCATGTTGGATTCCAAGGATAAGAGTTGAAGAGGCATTGCATGGGCGAAATCATAACATGACTTTGTAGGTCTTCTAAACGCAAATTATTGATCAAGTGTTTCATTGCAGCATTGTCTCCACTTTTGGTAGATCCGAATTTTATAAATGATGTTTCATTCCACCACTGGTCTAGAAATTCTTTGCTCCATTTTGATCTTCTTATGAAGAACACACCTACACACAAAAATCCACTTGGCTGCTTAAACAAACTATAATGCATTTTCGCATCTAATCCGAGCTTTTAGCATGTTTGGATACTGCTAATTTAGCCTACTTTAGCTTTTAATTAGCATTGATGTATAAATGTTTGGCAACTTGTTTTCTTGATTTTTAAGCTTTTTATTTAATTATTTTGAGAAGCAACAAATTATTGCTTATGACTTATAATTGAAATCGACAGGTTATTTATAAACTATTCGGGACAAATGCTTACTAAACTGGCTCCAATACAATTCGTTGTTACTTGTTTAACTTTTAAACTGCGTGGATATTGGTATAAGAGCCCACCGTTAATTTATAATTTTAAGAATTATATGTAAAGATCCATCAATGCCTGAAAATAAATACATGCTGCTTATTCATAATTTAAGGAACTAAATAATAATGGGAAGAACTTTGAGAGCCTGTCTATTGTACAATGCCTTATTAGCATTTCAAACAATTGTACCTGCATTAACACCACCGATGTCCTCTGTAATAAGCAAATCTGGAGAAGCATGGAAGTCCAAATGGCCTATTGCTGCCATCAATATACTCTCCTATGAGGAGATAAAGATAATTCAGTTATAGGCAACCAAACAAAAGCTCAGCATCGACCACAAGGAGACAGAAGAAGTTCCTCTCACCAAAGAAATATCAGGATTTGTAACGACCGTGTCCTAAAAAGAACATAGATACCATGTTAATTACTTTCGGTGCAAGATCAATCAATTTTGAAGTAGAAAACACATGTTTGTATTTTAGATCTGTACACGTCAAATTTCAGTAAACAATATAAACGGGATACTAACATTCCTTTTAGGTGTATTATAACTGCTATTAGCGCCTTAACTGAGTGCTAGAGATATTGTAAGAACTATACTAGTTATCACTGTCTCTTTGTATTTATATATGATTTATTTAGTTATCTTCATCGTGTGAGATTATTTTCAACAAACTCCCCACATGTGGTGTAGTTTAACTTTTAAGCCAAACATTCAAATATTTGTATTGTATGATGCGAAGAACGTGAGGCAGTAAAGCTCACACAAGCAGGACCTAGCTATGATACCATGTCAGAATTTTTGGGAACCACTAGTTATCATAAAACCAATTGACTATGTAAAAAGTGATCTTTCTAGTATTTATATTGGATTTATTTTATTATCTTTGTGGGATTATTTGTTGGAAATTAGTTTATTAAATGCATAACTACAATTAATGAATTTTCGAATCATGCGGTCTTAGTAATTAAATAGGTACATGATAAATAACCTAAATTATGCACTCGATGGTTGAGTGGATTTAACTCAAAATAGCTAATACGCATTAATTAGCCACAATTTTTGTTAGCAAAATGAATTATTTAAGGTATAATTAATACTTTTAATTAGCCACATGTATATTAGTGGAAAGAGACGTTCAATTACTAAATAATACCTATTAATTCGCCATATTAACGTTAGTGGAATAAGCTAATTACATGAAAATTGCAAGGAGTTTCAACCCTCCACCACATTATAAATAGTGTAGTCCTCACCCATCTAGGTATATCTTATAGTACACAATTTAATAAGGACTGTAGAGAAAATCCAAAATTCTAATTTGTTTTTCATATTAAAAGCATACAAGATTAAGTTTGCTATTTTATTTTATAATTTATTTATGCATTTATGATGAACAAACAGTAATATTTATTTTATGTGTGGTATCAGAGCATGGTTTGTAATCTCATATTGCCAATAATGAATTTTAATGCAACAAATTGTGTCAATACACATATTTCATAAGACTATTAAATCATAGTTTTTCTCATGATTTGCTTTATAATTGTTGTTTAATGTAATGACAATCCTATTTTGTAACCACAATTTATAGATCTTATTTTTGAGATACACATACACACACATACATGTATACACATTTTTGAATCTCGTTTTGTAGATTTAGATGATCCGGTTTTTTTTTTTAATTTTTGTATAACTAATTTTTTGATCTAATTTGTAGATGTAACATTATAAATCTCCTTTGTATTTCTTGTGTTTTGATTTCATATTTGTTGATCAAACTTTTTGATATTATTTTCTACATCTGAATTCTAATGCTATATTTTCAATTTTTGTGTATGGATCTAAATTGAATAATCTTCCATTCATGGATAAGTATACATGGTTACTTATAAATTTAACACACTGCCATGTTTTAGAATATTTAGTTAGCTTATGTTTTAAAATATTTTCAGAAACACACTCTTTCAAAATTAATTATGTAATTAATATTTTTCATATGTCCGTTTAGAAAATAGATTGTTGTTACAAATGAATAAGTAAAGCTTAGATTTGATTGGCATGCTCTTGCCTATTTCTAAATTCTAATGCTACATTTTCAATTTTGGTGTACTACGGATCTAAATTGAATAATCTTTCATTTATGCGTAAGTATACATGGTTATTTATAAATATTATACATTGGTATGTTTTAAAATATTTAATTAGCTTATGTTTTGAAATATTTCCAGAAACATACTTATATGTAATAATATTTATTATACTTCCATTTAGAAAAAAATTAGATTACTGTTACAAATGAATGAGTAAAGCTTAGATTTGATTTATGCTGTTACCAATTTTCAATATGATATCTGGTAAATTCTAATTTGAAATTCTTAATATGTTATGATGCTGGCAGCATATAAACTATTGAATGTATGTATGAACAATAAAATGTATCAAACGGAACATGTAAGGAATTACTCATTTTGAAATAAATCAAAGGTCAAACACAGACTGAGACTACATGTGTGAATATTAAACTCGCATTAATTAAAGTTTATCTAAATGTTCGTTATAAAATTTGGATTGAGGCGCACACATGTTTATGTGCAGGTTAAATAACGTTAGAAATAGTTGTAGGAATTGAATAGTTGAC
This sequence comes from Allium fistulosum, assembly GCA_030737815.1. NCBI lineage: Eukaryota > Viridiplantae > Streptophyta > Magnoliopsida > Asparagales > Amaryllidaceae > Allium > Allium fistulosum. The sequence goes on along the minus strand of CM060904.1, from coordinate 710,698,338 downwards.
GTTAAATCCACTAATCATGGTATAAAATGTTTAGGCAGCAAACAGTTGCCAAACTTATAAGACCATGATATATATGAACTAAAGGGGCAACATATATCTTTATAATCTAATTATTATGAGATAATTAACTCAAATTCCATAATATTTTGATTAGTTAAAAAAATTACGAATATTTGATTTAGTCATCAATTCATTGTTGGACCCTTGTTATTATTGTTGTGTTAAAACTTAATTTATGAACATCATTATAATTGCATTTCCCGTTAACCTATATTTGCATGCTCGGTTCTATACAAAAATTGATGGAACAAACTTTTTCGAATAGAATCAGCAAACCGTGTTCGGTCTACGGGTTCTGGTCCTGTACATGACAATTATATGTGATTAACCCCGCACCTACTCATGAAAGCGGTGATAATGAGATCACTGGCAATAAAGCTTGGTATCGATCCAACAAACTAACCTTTTATGTTTATGTGGATGTACATTGCTACTAATATTAAGACATCCCTACCTGAAATTAAGAAAGCAAAATAGTGTATGGATAATATTAAGGAACGCTTCCGCAATGTTGGTAACTCCCTAACTGAGAAACTGATGGCAGACTATGAGGTTTGATGGTACTTGAACCATGAATGAGGGCATTATAGTAATGACTAATTTGGCTGCTGGACTTAGGGTTTTGGGCTTGATAGTGAATGAGTTTTTCTCTTGTTATGTGCATCCTCAACTCCCTTCCTCCTGAGTACGGGCTTTTCCAAATCAATTGCAACACTATCAACGATAAATGAAATGTAAACAATTTGCAAAGCCAGTACATAAAAATGGCGAGCTTAAACGATAAAACAACCATGTGACTATGGGACAACTGACATCATCTAATGAAGCTTCGTGTCCGATTAACCATCCCTCCATCGCCCCCCTCCAACCCCAGGATATACTTTGGAAGAGTGGTGGCGCTTATATTGTAATTCAACCCTTACACTCCAAAAGTTTGTGATAAAATTTTAAGTTTGACTTGTACTGCATCCGGTTGCGAGAGAAATTAGAGCGTTTTAGAACATATAAGAATTATTGAAATTAGAGCATTTTAGAATATATATATATATATATATAAGAATTATTGAAACTAGAGCATTTTAGAACATATAAGAATTATTTTGCATAAGTCTTTGTACTGCCCCTAATTGATCACTGTTTGTTTTTAACATATTTCCATTTGTATGTTATTTTTTTGAACTAGATCCATAACAAGAAGCGTAATAGACTTGAGCATGAAAGACTACAAAAACTAGTGTGTATCAAGTATAATCAACATTTAAAGAAACACTTTAGTCGAAGGGATTTGATTGATCCAATTACTTTGGAAGATATTGATGCTTCAAATGAGTGAATGACCGATCACATGGAAGAAGATAGATGTTGAAGATGAGTTAGTTTTCGAAGGAGGTGCATTGACATGGGGAGATGTAGTCCAGAGCGGAAGAAAGGTTGCACATGATTAGACAACAAGTGATTACCAAGTCAAAAGAAAAGGAAAAGGCTTCAACTTTTACTATGAGACCTACAGTGCGTTCGTGGACAAGTGTTTGGAGGAAGGAAAAACGATAGTGAATTTTTACGTCGTCTGACGTAAAAATTAAGTCAGCGTTTTTTCAAACGTGCATGGCCGCTTAAAATTGGAGAGTTTATTTATGGACTCGGGGACGAACCCAGTTGGGGGTGCAAGTAGGGGTCACCCCCCCCCCCATCTTAAAAAAAGTGCTAAAGACTTTTTTCTGTGTCAGTCTAAACCCATAGTGCATAATTTAGTATTTTTAATGCATATGCATTGATATTTACAATGTTTTTGTCTAGAACTTGACAATGTGAGACTTTATATGCCAGAATTAAAACAAATGAAGAGTAAATTAATAAAACTTTTAATTTTGGCCACTCCGTGTTGAGCCCCCCCCCCCCCCCCCCTCTTTGGTCAAATCCTGGTTTCGTCCTTGTATGGACTTAACCCAAAATCTCATCGATTTATAACCAACATCTAATCAAAAAATTTATCCACGAATACTCACACCTCTAACCACTAATCCAATTTATCCACGAACACACTCCTAGTTATGTTGAAAATGAAGAAGAAGCTACTTCTGATGATGATTTGAAGGATGAGAATTTTGATTATGATTCGAAGGAGGAAAACTACAACTTAGAGGCTGATTCGGAGAATGATGATCGTTTGGATATTAGTGATTAATAGAAGTTGATAAATTTAAAGCGCTGAACTTGAATATCTTTATCATTTCTAGTTTTTTGTTGTTTTTTCATGTTGTAAACTTGAATTTGATACCGTTTTGGTTTCGAATTACCATTTGTGACTTCGTATCTATTAATTCGTGTTTTTTTATTTTCAAAAAATGGTTATAAACATGTTTAACAATAAAATTACCAGTTTTAGTAGTAATTCGTTTTTTTAATCAAAAAAACTCAAATTTGTATAAATGATGCAAGAAAGGTGCAAGGCATCGTGCCTTAGTGTCTTAACTACTTTGGTTTTGGGGAGAATTGAGAAGTGAAATAAGTTTAAAAACAAGTGTGCCTATTTCCACTAAATTAAAATAGAATAATCAACTTTACATGTTAATTATATTGGGGTTGAAGATGCTCTGATAAACTGAAAACACAGTTTTAACATGTAACTTTAAGAATTAAACAGTAGCATTAACCAGAATCAATGCAATGACAGCAACTCACAGCATCATTCCAGAAGACCCAATCATATGAATCCAGATAAAAATTAACGGCCAAGATCTTACTCCAACTAGCTGGACGGCTACGATCAACCAACCACTTTCCATCAACAAAATCATACCCCATCTTCTGCGCATAATTCCTCTTGTTCACACCTACCAACTTCATTAGTCCTTCGAAACTCCGTCCACGTGGCGCCTTCTCCTCGTCCGAGAAGCTGACGATGGCAATCTTAAGATTCGATTTCAGTGTATCGTCGAAATATTCATCAAGTTCCGGCAAGCACCGGCGACCGAATGTGTTGGCGCTGCGGAGAACGGCGGAGGAGAGAAAGAAGAAAGTTGTGGTTGTGAGAATTGCGAATGTAATCATGAGGAGGTTGGGATTTATTCTTCTTCGTATCATCTTAAGCGAGTATTTGGATCTTTTATTCAGCATATTTAGACAGAAAGAGTGAAGGTTCTGGAAGTGAAGCAACGGAGCTCTGGTAGATTTCGATTGGTGCTTATTTTGTTTGCACCACGTTTTCCCCGTCCACGCTCCGTTTTTTGTTTTAAAATTATGTTCCGTTGTCCCCTAAAAAAAATAATAAATAAATAAAAAATAAATAAAAATAAATAAATTTTCAACGACTCTCGTCAGGCGGCAGCGTGGATGGTGCTTGCACCCCACAGGATCGGGAGTGGGTGATAATCAAATCCCCAAATGAGGATGAGGATGTTTTCCCCTAAAATACTCATGCCCGCAGCTGGCGAGGGTATGGTTATCACCCACTCCTGAGCCCAACAAGGCTGTAGGCACCAACCACGTCGTCGTCTGGTGAGGATCGCTAAATCCATTTTTTTTATAAGGGCAAAACAGTAAACGGTTGAATGTGGAAAGTAAGAACCGAGGTGTATGGAAATTAGGGGTTTTTGCGGGGTATGGAAGAGGGAAACCAGTGTGCAAGTAGAATTAGCCTTCGATTGGTTATGGTAAATTTTGACTCAAATAAATGTAGGGTGTAAATTTTGTAAAGGCTCCAGCTCGACGCGAAACTATAAAGGGTCTGATTTCTGTCTATCTGATTTTTACTCAGGACGGGAGTTACAATAAGAAAAAATGTATTAAAACATACCTATTTGAGATTGCTCAATGTTTTTCTATTGTCCATACGTTATTCGTCTGTTGTTCGACTCGTAAGAACAATGTCCGAATTTAAAACTCGTCTAGTCTGTGTCCGTCCGACTTTTTTATAGCATATGATACAGACACACATTCGTTCGGTCCGGTCCGACCTGTTTGCACCTTATATGACTCTTATGAACGAAGATTTGCTTTCATCTATTAAGAAGAATAAGTCTGTAGAGACTGGGTTTCCAAGGCAAGAAGATGAAGTTATTTAAGAAGGGAGCTCAGAAAGGCGGAGTTTCTAAAAAGGGCAAATCGGAGGTGACTTGTTATAGGTGTGATAAGAAGGGGCATTTTGCAAATGAGCGTCGTTCAGGTGAAGAAGAGAAGATTACTAATAAGAATGGAGTGCGATGTTATAATTGCAATATGATAGGGCATTTTGATAGGGAGTGTCATGAACTTGTCAAAACTGAAAGAGGAAAGTTTTTGCTTTGAAACATACATCTTATGGACCGACTGCGGATGAGAAGGGGAAGACTATGTTATGAGGTACACTTCTAATACATAGAATTCCTGTTAAAGTGTTGGTTTATATTGGAGCATCACATTCTTTTATCCCTAGATGTTTAATACATAAGTTAAACCTTAAATCAACATACCTTATTACTTATCTAAGGGGTTGCTAATCTAATAGGCACCTATGCAACTCTTGGAATGAGATATAACCATTTATAATTTGATTTGTTAGATTATGTGTTTGCCTACAACTTAAATGTGTTTGAATTTGTGGGTGGGATAATTTTTAGTATAGATTGGTTAAGTCTATATGATGCTAGGATATTTTTGCCGAGATAGAGCGATATCCTTAAGACACCCTAAATACCGTGATTGGATTATATATTCATTAGCTAATTTATTTTCATTCTCATATCATTTGTGTAGGGAACAGAAATATTGTTTAATTTTATATGACAAAACCGAAAAATATCATGATTTATGCGGACTAGATTTGATGACTACAATAAATTTCTAACTTATATTTAATATTTATACCTTAAAATTAGGTCTTGACTTTGTTGATTTGGTTTAAAAGAGAACTAGTCAAATCAACATTTTATATTAATATTACTAAAGCGAGTGCAAAAAAGCCTTAATTAGTGGGTGTAGCGGAAAATAGCGGGGCTTAAAGCAGACTTACTATTTAATAACGTAAATTGAAATAATGTAGTGATCGAAGAGCTTCATGCATTATAGTAGAGATTCTATTAGGCTTTAGCGGGGAATTAACTGCATGACTCATTAGAAGAATCGAATTTCGATGTGTGTGCGATGTTGAGTGCTTTGGAAGGCATGACTGATGAGATAAATCGGGTTTCCATAGTAAGAGAGTACGTTGATATTTTTGAGCCGGTTACCGAGCTACCACCGAAATATGCCAGAGTTTTGAATAAATCTTGTACAATAAGTTGCATCCATAAGTAGATTACCTAGTAGAACGACACCTAATGAGATGAAGAAATCAAAGGTGCAGCTGGTGGATTTGGGAAGAATTTTATTAGACCATGTAATTTTCCTTGATAAGCTGGGGTGGTGTTTGAAGAAACCGGATGGTTGATTGAGATTGGTCATAGGAAGTTAAATAAGAAGACAATAAAGAATCGGTATTCTTTTCCTAGAATAGATGACTTGTTCGATCAATTGAATGGAACCAAAGGTGTTCTCACGGTTGGACTTAGCAATGGGTTTCCATCAATTAAGAGTGATAGAGGAAAGTATATCGTTGATGACATTTTGAATAAGATATGATTCGTATGAATGGTTAGTCATGCCTTTCAGACTGACCAATGCGCTTGATTTTTTTCTAGACTTAATGAATCGAATCTTCTGGGAGTATTTGGACAGATTCGTATTGGTGTTTATTGATGACATTTTGATATATTCTCAGAATGAACGAGATCATGAAGTTCATCTCAGAATAGTGCAAGATATATTGAGGCAACATCATCGTAAGGTGAAGTTTTCAAAATGTCATTTTTGAAAAAATGAAGTGAAGTTTCTTGGACATGTAGTTTTGGAGAATGGATCGTCTGTGGATCCATCAAAGATCGATGCTATTAACAGTTGGATAAGACCCAAGATCATAACAAAGATTAGAATTTTTTTGAGGTTGGCTAGCTACTACTGGAGATTCATTAAAGATTTCTCTTGTATAGCAGCTCTGATGACTAAATTAATAAGAAAAGACATAAAGTGTGTTTGGACCGATAAATGTGAAGAAGCATTTCAAAAGCTAAAGCATTTATTGGCCAATGCATCCGTATTAGTTGTTCCAGCTGAGAATCAAGATTTGGTGGTGTATACTGATGAATGTGGAACTAGGTTAGGAGCTGTATTGATGTAGAAAGCTAGAGTCATTGCCTTCGCTTCTAGATAGCTTCAACCGCATATAGTTAGTTATCCTACTCATGATTTGAAGTTGGTGGCGGTGATCTTTGCATTAAAGGTGTGGAGACGCTATCTTTTGGGGGAATGATTTAAACTATTTGCGGATCATAAGTGCTTGAAGTATTTACTCTTAAAAGGAATTGAATACGAGACAACAAAGATGGTAGTAGTTTCTAGCAGCATATAACTTTAGGATTGAGTATATGCCGGGGAAAGAAAATAAAGTTGTTGATGCACTTAGTAGAATGGAACAATATAGAGACCTTGGCTTCTTGTGGAATTAGAATGAGATCGACGACCAGTTTTAGTCAGAGTACCATAATGGTCTCTTGTTTAGAAGTTCGACCAATATTGATCAAAATGGTTGTTGCAAAGCAAAGAGATGATCCATTACTAGCTGAATGGATTCAGAGACTAGAAACGGGAAGTGAGGTTAATGATTTGAAAGTCTTTGCACTTGACTAAAGAGAACGGTTGAGAAAGAACGGAATGTTGTGGGTATAGAATATCGATAATCTAAGGAGAAGTTCTTAGAGAATGTCATTGGTCAAAGTTTATTATTCATCCCGGAGGTACGAAGATGTACCAAGATATAAAGAGAAGTTTCTTTTGAGAAGGAATGAAGAGAGATGTAGGCATATGTATGAATCACTAATAAGTAAAAACCAAGCATCAAAAGCCAATGGAACTACTTCAACCTTTGGAAGTGCCACTGTGGAAATGAGATTCCATATTGATGTATTTTATCGATGGTTGCCAAGGTTGAATAGGGAAAATGAAAGTATTAGAGTAGTAGTTGATAGACTGACCAAGAACTCACATTTTATCCATGTTTAGTCAACAAGAATGGCATCTAGTTTGATAAAGATATTCATGAAAAATATTGTAGACTTTATGGAATACCAACTAGCATTAAGTAATAGATTCTTTGTTTACTAATGAGTTCTGGAAGAGCTTACAGGACATATTATGTACCAAGATGAAGATGAGTACCGCTTACCATCCGCAAACTGATGAGAATACGTAAAGGGCTAATAAGGTACTCGAAGATTTACTAAAAGCTTGTGTATTGTACATTGAAGGGTTATGGGAAGACTATTTTCACTTAGTCAAGTTTTACTATAATATTAGTTACTAGACTAGTATAGGAATGGCATAGTTCGAAGCACTTGATGAAAGGCCTCATAAGCATGTTTGTTGGAGACGGGTGATAGACAAATGCTTGGTCTAGATTTAGTGAAAGAAACAACAAAAAAGATTGAGTAACTCCGAGCATGAATGATGGAAGCCCAATTAAAGTAGAAAATTACATAGATAAAAGGCGTAAGAACTTGGAATTATCAGTTGGAGATTATGTTTTTATGAAAGTACATCAGTAAAGGGTGTTAAACAATTTTGGTAGTCTAGGAAGTTGTTACCGAGATATGTTGGTTTGCTTCCTATTATAAAGAGGACCAATAAACCTGCATATCATATCGAGTTACCGAATACTTTGACAGAAGCCCATAATATTTTTCGCGTATCTTATGTAGGGAAGTATGTGCGTTCATCTAGAGATTACTACAAAGTTAATGGTTTTGAAGGATTTGGTAGTAGAATATGATATGACTATTATTAGGCAACCTATTCGGATAGTGGATAGAGATACGAAGGAGCTTAGAAATAAGTCAGCTTACTTAGTGAAGGTCCAATGGAGTGACAATGAGAAAGATTGTACTTAAGAGACTGAGGATAGAATTAGAGAGACTTATCTTGAGTTATTTTGATATATGTTCTATATTGTTGTATATACTTTTGACTAATAATTACCATAGTTTTGTTGATTTTATATGCTTATCACACATGTTTAAATGATTGATATGCTTGTTGCTTGTATCTTATTGGAATTTCAAAGATGAAACTTTTATAACGATGGGAGCATGTAACACCCCTAATTTTTGTTCCTTGTCATTCTGGACATATAATTAGGGGATAATTAAATAAATAATGTGGGTAAGTTTAGAAATGGAGATTTTCCATGCTAATTAATTTTGACCATTAATTAATTAATAAGGTGAATGCTTTAAAAGAAGGAAAGTGATCGTAATTAATTAAATTAAACGAGGGCAAGAAGGGAATAAAATATTATACATTCTCTCCCCTCTCCCTTTATTCATTCATTCTCAAACTAAAAACAAAATAAAAGAACAGCTAGGCCGAATTCATGAATAGTCAAAGAATCAGAATGCAAATATCTTCATTTCAACAAAAATCCAAGGTGAATAATATCTCTATCTCTTTTATTTGATATCTTAAATTCAAATTTGAGTGTAGATACAAATTTTATTGATGTTTATCATGCATTTGGTTTTATTGGTCATTTATATAGAATACGGTTATCATTTGTGAATTTTTATGGAATTTCCCAGGGGATTTTGAGTTAAAAACATAGATTTTTATCTTCAAATGCTCTAAATTTCTAATATTATGTTTGGAACAATACTTTAGAGATGAGTTTTTAATTTCATAATTTTCTAAATTATTATGAATTTAATATGAATTTTCCAAATTGAGAAATTAGATAATTTCGAATTTTAATTATTAAAAGTAGAAAAAATAATTATTTGACTTTGAAATTTTATATGTTAAAAGAGAGGTAAATTCAGATTTTTTTGGGGCTTTTTTAGGAATTTTCCCAAGCAATACAATTTGAAATAAATTGTTTTATGTAGAAGATTTTAATTGCAAAAATGCAATTAATGGCATAAATAAAGGAAAATTTATATTTTGGGGAAGAAGAGAAAATTTCTCTTAGTTTTGCTACAAATTTTTTGAAAAGATGTTGATTAACCAATAAGAATTTGATAAAGATATTAGTTTGGTAAAAAAGTCATTACTTTTAAAGGAAATAAATCACTTTTGTGGATATTTATAAAAATGCCATTTTTCATCATGCGACGGTCTATATATTATCAATTTGCAATAACTATCTTTTTATCAACTTACGATAGCATTAATTTTGTCAACATGCGATGACAATATTGTATCAACCTGCAATAGTAGTATTTTTGTCAACATGCGAGAACATCATTTTTACCAACTTGCGATAGTTATTGGTTTTATCAATTTGCGATAGATATGAGCTTTCAGCCTGTGATAGTTTTATGATTTTCAATTTGCGATAGCTAAATAATTGTCAATATGCGATAGCTATAAGTTTTTGTCAACTTACGATAGCAAATTATTTATCAATATGCGATATCCATCGGTTTTTGTCAACTTGCGATAGTTATGGGTTCTTTCAACTTGCGGTAGCTAATTATTTATTAACATGCACTAGCTATTGTCAACCTGCAATGGCTTCATGTTTTTAGCTTGCGGTAGCAATACGTTTTTTAACATACGATAGCCTATGTTTTTGACATGTGATAGCATGAAGTTTTCAATGTTCTATAGCACAAGTTTTTGAAAAGAAATATAGCTTATTTTATGACACTTTATAGCTTTTAACTTTATATGGGGCTATTTTTTCCTTAAACAAAAATATAAATTTTATTAAGTATTTTGACAAGGTTTTCAAAGAGAATAAAAGACAATTTAGCTCCTTTTTAAAGAGTTTTGTGAAGAAAACTATTATTCGATTACAAGTAATTTCTATGTATAAAATGGATATCATATGAACATATATTGGGTTGAATGATGATGTGCTATATGTCCAATTTTGTATCTTGATCAATTATTATAGTATATATTAATTATTGACATACTCATTTATATGTTATATGTTATCTCCCAATAATTATGATCTTGGGGATTGAGAACCGGTGACCGATTAGGTTATTCCTATAGTGGGTGTGGTCAGACTTAAACTCGAATGAGTAGAATTGCATGCAGGAGATCATGAAGGTCAAATTGTGTTAGGATGCCCAAACTAATCAAAAGATATGATTTATTGACATTTTAAAACTAGATTTAAGGATAAAACTAGTGTAAGGCATGCCCTACACTCCAACCGTGAAGCCCCCAATTGCCCATGCCCACAATTTCAATGCGTAGGGCTTTGTCGATATTAAGGCTAAATTTTGAGTTACGCATCCGAAGGGACTCGTAGTAGAAAACTCACCTATGTTTTTCTCCAACTGATCTTAGAAGACTGTTGTTATTTTCTCCTGTCATATTTAAGGAACGGTGGGTATTCTTCTCCTACTGAGCCGAGGAGGAAGTTGTAAATTTCTTCTAAATAGATTAGTAAACCATTGTATTATTTGGTATCTTTTGGCCCAAGTCCATTCGATAAGTTTTCAGTTGGCCTGTGAAAACTAATAGGTTCACAGTGACCTTGGGAAAAACCATATCATTGAATGTACTATTATATGGGATTGGGTAATTATGGGAAATAGCAGACTCTTCATTTTAACCCTTATATGCATGATAATGATATTAGTGTTATGATTATGTTCTAATTATTTTGGTTGTAGATATGATTGATGTATTATTTGATAAGATAATAGTAAGGGGAAACTTGTTCCATGCTTCAACGATATAGTCTCACTAGTTATCTATTTTTGTTTGACATGGTATAATATTATTCACACCAAACTTTTTGTATGACTCAAAGTTTTTTATTTCCTTTAAACTCTCAGGTGCTCAATTGAAATTGACTAGGTTGAGAGTAGGGTTTTCATGTTTTGGTAAATAAGCTTTTGGAGACGTGTAGGAGGTAAGCTACTATTTAGAGTTTATATCTGCTATGTACTTTTAACTACTTTTGTTATCGTTAATTGTATGTAATAATGAATTTATAGCCATCTAGGTACTTAAAACTTTAATCATCAAAGGGGGTATATTCTTATGTCTATCTTGGAACTATATTTGTATTTATTATATATTTTCAGAATGATGGAATCGTGGGGTTATACAATTAAATATAATGGAATGTAATGAATTTGCAAATGAATAAATGAAAATGTTTTATTTAATATTTGTACATTTTTGTGCTCTTGATGCCAGTGAACCCTAACCTTGACTCTAGCATCCATTGTTAAACATTGGAAACACTTGTAGATGGAACCGCATCCTGTAGTCAAGAAGAAAGGACTTGATGTATGGAGAAGGAAACAACTAGCAACCAAGGTATTTGACAGTCGATAGGATCACAAAAAGGTAATACTTCCTTTTTAAAATTAATTCATAAATATAAATTTGTTTATATGCTTAGTATCCCTATATATGCATTCAGCCAAATAATTATTTTAACTTTTTCTAAAATTAGATAGATATATATATATAAATATATTTGAAATAATTAAATAATCTATATACACATTTAATTTGGATTTAACGAAAAAAAATATTTTTTATTTATTATTTACGACTTAGATTCAAAAAAACCATTATATATATGCAGAATTATAATTTCAAACTAAATTCGAATTTTGATTTTAAAACTAAGAAATTTGGGTTTTTACTTTCACGATTAAATCTTTTCCTATATAATGTGTGTTTATATAATTTAAATAACTAAATAATCTATATACACATTTAATTTGGATTTAATGAAAAAAATATTTTTTATTTATTATTTAAGACTTAGATTCAAAAAAAAACCATTATATATATATGCAGAATTATAATTTCGAACTAAATTCGGATTTTTATTTTAAAACTAAGAAATTCGGTTTTTTACTTTCTCGATTAAATCTTTTCCTATATAATGTGTTTATATATATATATAGGATTTTACATTAATATATATGTGTGTGTGTGTTTAAATTATATTTTCGGTTTAATAAAAAATGTACTATTGTTTACTATCAGCATTTTTGAAATTTTTTATTGAATAAGTCAAATGAAATTAAATATCTGATTAGTTAAACATATTTAAAATTTGAATTTAGATAAAATGTTTTAATTATATATATATGGTTTCAAAAAAAAATTAAAATCTGAACATAAATTATCATATATATATATATACATATACTGTTTAATAAATTTAAAATTATAATATATATACACATACATATACATTAAATAAATTCATAGCCAAAATATATACCTATATATATTGTCATTACATTTATACTTATTTATTCATTACATATGTAATATACATACATCCATGTTGAAATGATTATTACCTTAGCATTGTATTTATTAATCATAAATCTCAATAGTTAATTATACATCCATAGACTATGTACATCATATGTACTGTAGGTTCGATCACCATATTTATTGTTGTTATCAAGTTCGTATTCACAAATACAAAAATATTATAAAATTGAAAACATGAAATTAAATTATAATAAAAGGATAGCGCATATTTTAATTAAATTATAATTAATAAACAAAAAAATTTAATATAAAATTTAATTTAATTAAAATAAAACTCAAACTCTTTTATTAATCGCTACTGAATATGATTTAATACAAATATTTTATTCATGTAAACAAAAAATATAACCTTGTGCTTATAAAAGGATTTATTTTTGAATTCCCCATTTTACCCCGTTGCTACTGTATCCGATCCAATAAAATTTGGGTAAGATATGAAATTCTAGTATGTGAACTGAACACGTAGATGATATAGGTTCGACAACCGTAAAGGCATAATTTACTAGAAGGTCTAATGGAGAATCTTGCATACCAAAGAAAAATTTATGGTTTAACATGGATGACAAGAAAGATTAATATATCATTTCTAATGATAATTTCCTCGATTATCGATGAGTCGTGGATAGGGTAAGGACTTTGATATATAGTTTATGCTACGAAGTCTAAAATATGTTCCAAGTACATTATCAAAGTTTGAACTTTATAAGATATACCGAAAGGGATTATACCAATCAGCTGCAATTGAATCATCAAGAGGAAGATAAATGCTAGTGAAAAAATATTGGCTTACAAAGCAAGGCTGATGGGAGAAAGATTCTGTTACATTTAAAGTGTTGATTATGATAAAAAAAATTCTCAAGTCACAATGCTTTAGTCCATTCAGATAGTACTAAAGAATGTTGCATGCTATGACTATGAGATATGACTAATGAATGTTGAAGTGGACCGTCTAGGTAACGATTTAGAAGAGGCCATTTGTGTTATAGCCAAAAGTTCTCGAAGTTGGAGGTAGTGGTAATTAAGCTCATACACTCTTAAGGTCAACCCATATTATTAAACCAGCTTTGAGAAGTTCGAACAAGTGTTTTGACAAGTTAATCAAATAGTTTAATTTCAATCAAAAATAAAGAGGTAGCACGTCTCTATAAGAAGGAAGAGAAATGTATTGTAACATTTCTAATATTAGATGTAGACGATTTGATATTGATTGGTAATGATGTACCCATGTTACAATTAATTAAAACATGGTTGTCTATAATTTTCGATGTAAAATTTAGGCGAAGCATCCTACATACTAGTTGTAAAGGTCTATTGAGATACGTATAAAAGGATATTGAGATTGTCCTAATCTATGTATGTAAACGCTACACTAAGAAAATTTGTATGGAAGATACATTGCGAGACAATTTTCCTATGCAACATAGAATTGTTCATTCTTAAAAAGACTCCCTATATAATTAAGAGGAGACAAATTGTATGAGAATGGTTGCTGTTACGTATACATTAGGATTCACCATATACACTATGTTGTGCTAGATTCAATATTGCTTATGCACTCATCTAGAAGGCATATATCAGTTGAATCAAACGAAAATCATTGGGCACCTAATAAGAGTATCCTTAAATTTTTATGAAATACTAGAGACATGTTTTTATGAAAACAAAGAACTCTTACGAAGGAATATTTAGACTCAAGCTTTCACAATGATATTGATGAAAGTAAGTCAGTCTTATGGTTTGTTCTCACCTTCAATTGAAGGGCTGTATGTTGTAAAATTTCCAAGTAAGAAATTATGACCTATTAAACTATAGAGGTTGAGTACATCGCTTTGAATGATGTCATAAAGAAAGCAATATGCATAGAAAGCTCTAACCATTTAGAAGTGAATACTAATGTATCTTGATTTCAATGCTACAATTAGATTGCAAAGGAACCACATTCTCAAAAAGGATCAAGATATACTCTCCATAAGCAATGTATGATAAAGTTGTTTATCAATAACAAAGAAGTGGTCATCAAACTAAGTAAATACTAAATATAATATTGCAGATCCACATATTAATACTTTTTCTCAGTCTAGTTTAGAAAGTACGATTGAAGGTATGGATATGAAACACCATAATCAAATCCAAGTGCAAGTGGAGATTGATAGAGTTAAAGGATGCACTAGGGCTAATCATGTAATTCCATTATGGCTATTACTCATATAACAAATCTTGTCCGGAATAAAAGTATGATTTTGGTTTTATTTCTATTATATGCATATACATATGTCCATATGTACGTATATACATATACATCTTTACTACTAATAATGAGAATTCCACGAATAAAATTCAACCGTGACTTTTTGAGTTTCCCAAAATACCATTTATATCTCTATAAATATAAGCATAAGCATGGCAATATTTGGACCCTTGGTTGGGCGGGCTATGAATATACAGCGTAGTTGTAGCAGTTATTTGAGCAATTGCAATTTGTGTCAAATCTTTACTACTAATAATGATAATTCCATGAATTGAATTCAACCGTGTATTTTTGAGTTTCCCAAAATACCCTTTACATCTCTATAAATATAAGCATAAGCATGGCAATATTTGGACCCTTGGTTGGACGGGCTGTGAATTTACAGTGTAGTTGTAGCAGTTAAAATTATTTGAGCAATTGCAATTTGCGTTAAATTGCTCATTGGCTAAATTAAATTTTAAGGCACCATCTCAACATTGCTAGATGTTATTAGAACAATTTATCCTTTCACCTCTTAGCTTATATTCAATAAGAATTATTATATTTTAGCCGATGTGGGACTAATTAAATTGTAGTACTTTACATTTTTTGCAAGAGAGATAACTTCATCCCAAGATATGGTTTACCCTTACTCATTAAATTGATATTTCACATCCTACAGTAATTCAAAGTTAAATGTTAAATATTCGTTGATGGTTGGCATCTATAAAAATGTTAAAATTCCATATGTTCTTATTGTGTATGATGCAAGAGTCTAGTTGTTGTTCGCATATCGGTTTTGAGATTTGCATTTCTATCCCTTGATTCTTCCATTCAGAGAATTGTTTGGTATGAGCCATACCTCTGTTGCCCCTTCTTTAATTTTCTAGCAAATCTGTATTTAATTATGGTTGTACTTTGTTATTATTTCAACGTGAATGCAGTAGAAAACATGGATAAGCTTTAGGCATTTACAGGACATAATTTTCGTAACCATGTTCATTTATTTGACATAACAAATAACTTATGCCCCTATACTTTCAATCATACCATACCCTTTAATGTTTCATATATGAAAATGCATTGATGATTGACTATAATATGTAAAGCAAATAAAAATAAATATACTATGAAATGGAGTGATAATGATAATATCGAATATCACCGTCATATTCAATAAGTTCAGCCTTTATTAGGTGCAAAGCAAAAATTTCATCTTACCCCTTTATAATCATCATTTTCACCGATAAACCCCAAAAAAACATCTCATATTCACTTTTTCACTCCATTTTTCTCTAAAATGAATTCAGTAGAAGATTTTTTTATGCTCAATCAGTTGATGTATTTATATTATTTAGAATTACAAATTTTTTATGTATGTTGATGTTAGCAATGATGTTGGAATTGAGTTCGGTATTGATGATATATATGCCAGAAGTGAGCAATCAGATGACAAAGGAAGTGACATCGGTGTTACGGAGGTAAAATTGAAAACTTTTTATAGCCGTTACTTTATGAAGGATAAATTAAATGCAAGGTGAATGACTACCCATTGACTCGATCGATATGCTAATAGTTAGTTTAGCATATGAGAATTATGATGTGATTAACGTACCATGATGAGAAATCTAAGCGGTCCGAGATAACAATCTGTGGGATCTAAACCTCGAATTTTCCTACTCCCCCATATCCACCATCGATACTTAGATCTGTACATTTTTGTCATCTTTTTTCTTTTTATATTTAACATGTGATAATGTTTGCAGGACCTATGTTGCTCTGAGTAGAAAAATAAGCGGCAAACACAATAATGATTGGTTTCGACTTTTAACACATGTCCGGTGAATTTTTTTGCATTTATCAAACATCGCTTTCCAACTAGGCAGCTTTGTAATGATAGTGATAATATTGAATATGTGTTTATGTGCTAGATAAAAACAGCATGTTTGCCAACAAATTGACCGTATAGCATATAATGGGTTGGGGTTTGTGACTGGAGCAAGGTCGCATCCTATCCTCTAATTGTTCAGCCCACGTTTGGTCAAGTCTGTGATTCAATTGTGTAGGGTCCAGCCGAAGGACATATTAAATTGAGATTACGTATAAAAAGAAATTGTCTTATGTAAAAACAATGAAAATGCTTTTAGCATCGGTATTAATTTTTGCTAACTGCACGACAGTAATTTTATGGTGTTTTCATATCCATAAGCCTTCCTGTTTCCATCCGCCAATAAATTATTAAATATAATATATTTAATTAATTATGAATTTGGGTACATATTCATTAAGGAAGCGTTTACTATATCTGTAAACAAAACTTTGTACATGCTTCGAAAAATGCTAGAAAGTGCATTGATGAGTTCATATATGCACATTGTGATTAGATGCAGGTCCACCTAGACGTGCTTTTACACTCGTATATATAATATTTTGAAAGCACTTTATAATATACTTGTTGGAATCCTTAGGACTAAATGTCTAGTCCATCATAATTATGAAAGATTTTGTAACCATAAGTGTTGGGTCATAAAAAAATAAACATTAAAAGATAAATGTTACTAGTGTTTCAAGAACATGATATTGATACACTAACTGGAATGGTGTATATAACGATATCCATACAACGGATATTGCTTTATTCATGATCGTTGGAGGCACCAATAAGTTACATACTTGAAATCATTTAGAATCATTATAGGATGACTCACTAAGAGTATTTTATAGGTAATGATATTTAAGTTAAACAAAGGATCTCATGTGATAGTTTGTAGTAGTTTTTCAACTTGAGGGTATAATGAATTTTATGCATCGAGACCTTACTTTGATACATAATGTTAATGCCATCAAATTTAGAATTTAACACGAAATCACACGGACCTTTACAAGACATATGATTAAATGACACATGTTATCAGAATGACCAGGTGATTTATAAGAAAATAAAAGGAAAAAAAGAAGGCAGTCGTACTTGTATTTAGAAAGAAGAAATAAATATATCGTAGATTGATGCGAAAAAATATTGGTCCATACATGGATGAGTTTTCCTAGGTAGAGTCTCAAGGATTATCTTAAGAGCCTAGACGTGGTAGAACTACACACATCTAGGTGCATCATTCTTCTACAAAGGGTAAAGAAAGCAAATTTCAGGATAAGTGGGTGGTGAAGCCAAATGCTAAACATAGAGAATATAGGTACAGATCAATAGGAAATAAGAAATAGAAGCCAACTAGATTAGAGAAATCCTTATGCCATCCACTCATTCCTTGATCACTTGGCTGAGGCTAGTTACAACCCATAACACAAATCCTTGGAGGTTAGGGAGATATAGCCTTCTGGGGAAGATGAATACATTTGACCATGGAAGGAACTTTGAAAGGACAATCCTTTATACCAAATTTGTTATGAACATAAGCAATTTGGTCATGTGCGCAAGGAAAGAAATTGTATCCTTTTGGGAAGTGATGATCTGACCAAAAGGGAGAGATGTATCGCTGGAAGACATGGTCAACTATAATAAAAAGACAATGTAATGAAATTTAATAAAGGCGCAGGCCACTAATAAAATCCTATATCAGTAAACTATTTATAAACATTTAATTTACTCCACACGAACATTTGATCAAACACATGATCGACGATATCGAATAAGACACTTGATCAAACAACTTGTAAGCGACATCAAGGATTGGAGGAAAACCACACCCTATATAAAAGGAAAGGATAAATAAGGATAAACAAAGGAAACATCCAATGCTTATGCTAAGGAAAACAAAAGAAAAATACTTACAACTTTTATTGGTTGGAAGTCGAAAAAGCAAATGGTAATGGTGGAAAGCTAGGAGAAGATAGTATTTGTAAAATATCAAATGAATAAGAGGGAAACAAAGGGGTAGGTGAGTATATATAGGAAATGGAGGCTCTGAACTTTTAAAATCAAAATGATATGAATATCTAAACCATTAGAAACTAATGATGGCAAAATGTATTCTTGAAATACAAAGGGTATTTCATGGAATACAAAATGTTGTTACTTACAACAAAAAGACTTAATGACCAATCATGGCGTAACATGTGTAAAGAGCATTTAATACAAAAGCTACTAACTAGACTACTGAAATAATGGGTGTGGAGTTGCTTGTCTGCCCCCAATAAGTATTGGCGTAGACTTGGAGGGCACGTGCTACATACATTTCTCACTTAGAAAAAGTAGGTACATGAAGTTTTCAACGTAAGGGTCAGCATAGTACAGAGACCAGTCTAAAGCAACATTATGTAGGAACTGCACACATTCCAATTATAGCATACCTCATAAGCTCTACATCATGATATCCCATGTCTGAAGCCTATAAGCTACTAGTGCAGTTCCTATCTAATATGCATAGACTAAGTCCCGCACCAGTATTCCATAACAATAAGGAACGATGCATACCTAAAGTATCAACAGAAACAACCCTACAATAGAGAGCTATGCAGTGTAGCATCATCATCTACTGAAGAAAATCAAGCCATTTCAACAAACTACGTAACACCTGGGCAGGTGGCATGCATTTAGCAGCATCACGCCTATTAAAACTGTTTAAACTGAATCATCTTGCATAAGTGAAATTATTCCGCCAAAGCCTAAAATATCATGCTAAAATCAAGTTATCCTACCTAAGTCCAAGTCATCAATCCACAATAGGAAATCAAAGGCACAAAGATGAAGGACACATGCCAAAATCCAATGGTAGCAATCAAATATGAGGAACCATGTTAGCAATCCATGTAATATCACTTCATCTATAGAAGGAAAGGACTGTAGCATAAGAAAGGTATCCAACTTTTTATGCTCAGAGAATTTGTTTATCCAACTTTTTATATCGAGAGAATTAGTACTTTAAAAGACATAAGCAATGTCTTTATAGATTTTTGTGCTTATCCTATGAAAGAATATAAAAGATTGGAAGATTTGACCCATGAACATAAAAATTCCTTATAGTATAACCACATGAATCTCTTGTTCTATAGATTCCAGCCATTTTACATTTCTTTTCTGTTTTACTTAGTTGAATTTAGTCATATCTCTCTTAGGACTATTAATAAACAATTCATTTGCAACCTGATAATTGTGTAAGCATACCACAACATAATTACTTCCCTTATCGACATTTTAACAAATGTCAACATGCTAATTTCTAGTTGTGTAAGCACACAACTACTTCTTTTTTGTGTTGTGAGAACATAATTTATCACTAACAATTACAATAAACATTACATATTCTAAAAATATATGTTACTTAAAACTTGATACATAAGTGTATTGGTAATATTACATTCTATGGTCAGAGTTGCCAAAGGTTCCCTTCCCTATCTAGTCAACCAAAAATATAAAGTAGTCATAATGGTACAACTATGCTACAAACAAGCAATCACATAACATGGCTACGTACGAAATCATATACAAGTAATAATCATAGATTCATGCTAGCTGGATATCCTCTCAAAGGATATCTATCTGATGAATACACCACTAACCGCCTATAGAAAATGTACAAGTAAAGAGTCAACATAGTTCCACAGACTCCAATAGGCCCATCCTATCGGCATACTTAGATGAGAATCCTCAATCTCTCTTCAACCATGGTTATGAGATCACATAGTAGGTTGTGTCCTTCTACATGGTACAATGGATTCATTTCACATCCGTACTTATTAATGGACTACAGGCTTTGCCCTGTATTATATTCCTTTGATTGCCTATACCTAGAAATACATGAACCAGTTTTACGCCAGACACTATGTACACACACATAAATATGAATAAAATCCCATCATCATTGTGTGAACTATATAAGATCATCATACCATCCAGATATCTTTGTGCCTTGTCGAAGCTCCTTGGAATTACCAAAACAATCCTTGGAGCAATGATACAAATTCCACAATGTTTCAATCAATTGGTAGGCTCAACCAGTCATTCGACTGGTTGATTTCCACCAGTCAACTGAAAGTTGATGAGTTGCACTGTTTTGTCACTGTTTTGGATTGGAAACTGGACAAATGACTGCTCCTTTAGACCGATTGATTGGTTGATTGTTGCTAACCCAAGGCTAACTAAGGATTATATCCTCCAAGTTTCATTGTTCTTTTGCATCTCCTTAACCACTTAACCTTACTTTGCACCACCACCGATACCACTTTATGGTAGTTGTCAAAGTTGTTCCCTCATCGTTAGAGTGAGGTTTTCGAGGCGCTTCGCTACCAATTACAATTATACAACCATATTCAATCAAAAATTAGTTCCTTATCTACAAACTCAAAATCACATACTGTTGTAGGCATTTTCACCAATGTTAACGTGAATACAAAAAGATACCATGAGGAGTAGAAATGGCAAGAATATCTATAATTGAGATGTCACCACTTGACTAGAAGCCTAAGGCAGGAAAGCAAGAAGGTCGTGAAGTGGCACGAGAAGAAACATTGAAGAAAAAACAAAATTTGTGTAGTGTATGAGTTGGTTTAGCCAAAAATTAAACCATTCTTGTTCGGCAATATCACTACCGAACTAGATTTCCCGTTCATTAGTGTCACCGCTGAATAAGAAATCTCATTCGGTAGTTGGTTGCTGGACAAGATGATGCCGCCACCAGTCCTCTAATCAAATATTAAAGACAGTCACATGCTGAACCAATTCGGCCATTGAGCGCATCTTGCCGAACCGAAACAAGCAGTGTAAATATGGAATTTCTGTACATAACCTTCTGTATAAGGAAATTATGAATCGAATATTTTATACAAGGAAAGAACTGAACTAAGTAAGATAAATAAATAAATTTCCCTTTTTGTTGGTCAAGCCTCCAAATATCTTCACTCCTATAAATACCTAAGCTTACAACAGTAATGGAGGACAATTTCGTAAAGGAAAAATAACCGAACCAAGCTAACTCAACAGGATTTGACACATCAACAATCATTTTTATTTGGAGCATCCGATCATTTTATTTTGTATTCTAACCGCTGTACAACTAATATATAAGGAAATTAATGAAAAAGGTAGTGCATGTAGGTACATTCTGGCAAAACCACTATAAGTCCGTGTTCTTTACTGTGTTGTAATTTACTTACAATATCTTTAACTTTCCATTCAAAAATCAATCAAATTACAAATATAACAGTTGTGCCACACACCCATATACACAGTTCTACAACAAATCAGTTAAAGGCGTTTCCCCATTTTTTGAGCAAATATTTTTTGTGCTTTCACCAAGAGCTTAATATTTCTCAACATGGCTCCAAAATCAAAAACTAGAGCTGGCGGAACTAGCAAGAACAAGGAAAACACTACCACACCTAATTAGACGACTACTAACTGGACAACTAGTCATCATGTACTCCACTACTACTACATGCAATTACAAGAGGCGACTTAGATAGAGTTGTTATGGAACTAGAAGATTGTTTCATTGCTCAATAAAAATCTTTCATAGAATAAATTATGACATGCTTGGGGAAGGCACAAACTACTAGTCAGAACACTAAAGCATGGGGGTAGTCCCAATCTAGGGGATCTAAAAGGCAAAGAAGGTTGCATTCTGATTATGGATCCGACCAAGATAATTAAAGAAACAAATAGGAGAATATCGAGGAGCTGAAACGAGTAA
Organism: Allium fistulosum; assembly: GCA_030737815.1. Taxonomy (NCBI): domain Eukaryota; kingdom Viridiplantae; phylum Streptophyta; class Magnoliopsida; order Asparagales; family Amaryllidaceae; genus Allium; species Allium fistulosum. The sequence continues at coordinate 710,676,075 of CM060904.1, read as the reverse complement.
GAATTCAACCCGAAGTTATGCTTATGGATCTATTGGTATAGAGTCGAATAAGAGAGGCACCAAACCAAGGCTGGATATAGCTAACTTAACTCGTATCCAGCAACATTCTCCTTCCCTTGTTGAAGTAGCTATTAATAGAGGATGGACTGGTCATCAGGAGTAGTCTAGGTGCTGAGATAGATGTTAGGAATGGTGGTCGAGTCACCATAAAGAGGGTGATAGTGATCTTTTAATCCCCTAATGGTAAGGTCAATCCTCTATTGTTAATCACATAAGGCAGAAGATATAATAGAAGGAATCATTAGAGAATTATTCAATGTGAGCATGTGGAACAGGGTATTAGAGCCAGAGTTGGTAGTCTTTTCTTCCTGAAAACATAAACTGTTTGAAAGCCTAAAGATTTCTGGATGCCCACTATGGATCTGTACAAAGGGTTAACTGACACTATAGTATATTTACAATGATGTACTCAGTATACGCTAATGAGTGAAGTGACAGAGGAAGTCTTGTGTAAATGTTTTATTTTATTCCTGACAGGCTTAAGCATCATGGAGTTTTATCATTTACCCCCAGGTTCAATACACTCTTGGGCAATGTTAAATGAAAAGTTTATCAATTGGTGCCAAGTGCATATGGAACAACTTAAGGATCCATACTCATTATATGATGTGAAATAAAGGGAGGATAAATGACTACGATAATACTTGAATCGGTGTTAGAAGACTAACCAATGAAAATTCACTCATCGTAAAGACTTCTTCTATGAAGTGACAAAATACATAAGGCTAGAAGAAGCCATGGCCAAACGATTGTCTGGGGCGACCATGAGGGTACTAGAAGCATCCAACAATGTGAATGCTTAATAAAGGAAAATGAGAGATATTTTGTAGAAAAGAAGAAGGACAATAACCAAGGTGGTACAAGTGGAAAGAAGGTAGAGCTGAAAAGGTTTAGGCTTGGGCTGAGGTTCAATGCTTACACAGACCTGAATGATGCCGTCGACAACATTTATCTTGAAATATAAGCATAATTAAAATATAATGGTCCCCAGCAAAGAAAGGACACTAAAGTGGATATAGATATGGGAAAGTACTATCGGTCCCATAAGTCTCATGGGCATGACACTAATGAATGCCGCCATTTGCGTGATATTATTGAGGAACACATTAGGAAGTAAAAGTTTGAAATATGTCAGAAATTCTGATGCCCCTCCTATTCCTATGTGCCAACCACCAAGGAGACCATGACATACGCATGGAGGAGAAGAAGCTACTGCTAAACATGCAAAGGATGAGACGTTGATTATTATTACCATAAAAGGAGTACCCCACATTGTGGATACGAGTTAGGCTAAAAGAGAGAAGTATGCCAAGTCTTGAAGAATGGTGAAGGTTTTGCTTATGTTGTAGGCGAGGAGCATGAAGTTAATACCTCTCGTCTGGAGCAGGCTGAGATAACTTTCAATGGTAGGAATTTGTAAGGAAAACAATATTCACATACTAATCTCATGGTGATTTCGGCTATGCTCGGTTCAATAGAAGTGCATCGAGTTTTGGTAGACAGTGGAAGCTCAAGAAATATCCTATTTATGGATGCTTTTGACCAAATGGGACATCTATTAAAGACATCATTCCATGCAACAAACAGTTGCATGGGTTTATCGAAGAAGGAAAAATTCCCTTAAAGATGCAGGATTTATTAGTTGAGCTAAGAAACTGTCCCTAGTCAGCCATACGAAAGCGGACTTTAATTTGGTGGATGCGTTCTCAACATACAATGTTTTCCTAAAACGGCCGGCTTTGTCAAAATTTCATGTGGTCATGGCCCAATTATGCTTAAAAATGAAATTCCCTATAACTCATGGAGTAGGAACAGTTGAAGGAAACTAAGATGCTATTGAGAATGCTATGTAGCAGAGCTCTGGGAGAATGAGCTTATTGAGAAAGGGAAACTTACAGAGAATACTCTTTACATTAAAAACTCGATTGTGTAGCAATTAAAGGAAGGGCCCCCACTTGGGTACCCTTGATCCTTTCAATGAACTAGACCCGAAAGATGGAAAAGAAGGGGCAGCAGCTGAGCTTGGAGAGATAATGTAGTTTGTAGAGGTTGACAATCATGATCCAACTAAGTTAACAAAGATAGGTCCCTGTTGGAGAGGGAACAAAAGGAAAATTTGGTTGGCTTCGTATAGAATAACTAAGATGTATCCACATGGTCTCACGTCGACATGTGTGGGATTTCTCCTAGCATTGCTGTCATGTACCAAAACATCGCTCCTAGGAAACCCCTGGTAAAACAGAAGAAAAGGAGCATGGGCCTCGAAAGGTTGGCGACTCTTAATGAGGAAGTCGAAACCTTGTTGGCAAAGAATGGATAGTTATCCTAATGTAGATTAAGAAACCAAATGGGAAATGGCAAACATGCATCGACTTTTCAAACCTAAATGATGCCTTACCCAAGGATTATTTCCCATTATCGAGAATTGACCAACTAATGGATGGAACGACAGGGTATGAAATATTGTCTTTTGTAGATGCTTACTATGGATCAATCAAATAGATATGTATGTTCTTGACTAGTACCAGACTTGCTTTATCATAGATGAGGTCCTATAATGCTGCATGGTCATGCCTTTTGGATTGAGGAATGTCAGAGCAACATATCACCATTAGGTTAACAAGATGTTTCCCAACAATTTTGGAAGAACCATGGAAATATGTGTGGACGACATGTTGGTAAAGTCCAGAAAGGCCAAGGACCTCATCGACCACCTGGATGAAGTTTTTGAGTACTCTAGGAATTTGGGATGAAGCTAAGCCCTTTAAAGTGTTCATTTAGGCTTTGCACATGGAAGTTTCTTAGCTTCGTCGTGCAGGTCAGGGAAATAGAGGCTAACCCAGATTAGATCCAAGCGTTAAAAACATCAATATCCCGAAAGCACAATGGGAAATGCAAAGCTTAAATGGCAAGGCAGTGGCATTAAGCAAATTCATATCTAAGGCGAGGGATATTTAATCCATTCTTCGAAGCAATAAAGAAAGAAAAAGGAAAATTTGCTTGGACATGCATGTTTGGCCTCATTTCTTAACCTTATGGAACATCTGCAAAATGTGCCAGCCTTGTCCACGTAAGTAGTAGGGGAAGATCTATACATATACCTAATAGTGTCGACCTACCCTTAAATGTGACATTGGCATGGAAAGAAGATAGGGTGCAGCGTTTGGTGTATTATGTAAGAAAGTGTTTCACTGGGCTGAAGTCAAGATACCCAAATTGGAAAAGCTAGTTTATTTCATGCTGATAGCATCTAAAAAGTTAAGGCACTACTTTCAATCTCACTCATTTCAAGTGTTGATCGATTAGCTATTGAGATAAGTCTTACATCACCAGGATACATCGAGTAGGCACTTGAAACGTAGCATTGAGCCGAGTCAGTATGAAATCACCTACCACCCTCGAATGTCAATCAAAGGATAGTGTAATGACCCATAATTTTCATATCGGAGGATCATAAAATATTATTTTTAAATTCATATTGGGTCGTGTGAGACTATAAATTTGGGTAATATTCAATAGTGACATTTTTGACTCTAAGAATTTTTATTAGACGGTTTTAACCCAGAAAAATCTTGCAAAACCTATAACATTTGATAGGAGTCGAATTAGGGTCTAAAACCACTTCCAAATGAAAGATATGATACTTTCCTATTCCGTTGGGTAGTCATAGTAGAATTTTGGACTTATCTAGAAGTTATGGTTGTTTTAAGTTTATACGGTCTTTACGTAGATTAATGAATAATTAAGAGGTGATTAGCGTGGCCTAATATTTCAGGATTAGGATTAATAACAGCCTTCTCTAGTTGTCATTAGTCATGATTTCTCTTTTTTAAACATTCCCAAATGTCCATTAATCCTAATTGTACCAAAATCCATCATTTTCTTTACTTTAGTTAGCCAAATTGAGTGTGCGTAACTAGCAAAGGAGATTAAGGTGATTTTAGGATTTGTTGATTTGGGGTGCATAGTACTCTATGAAATGGCATTTACATCAAATTTGCCTTGGTTTTCATGCTATTTTGGATCTTGGTGAGTGGTTTATCCTTCTCGCTATACTATTCTCGTCTATTTATTTAAATTTGACATTTAAGTGGATTTTGAACATCAAAATGTTTTCAAACCTAGATCTAACCTTAATAACACTTCTAATATGATTTTAAAATGTGTTAATTTTGATTCATTTTGGGTATTAGACCAAACAGGTCGTCAATTTCTATCTTGCTAGATCAAAGATGATATAATTTTTTGAAATGTGTTTGAACTGCTTGTATATGACGTTTGAATTTTTATGTAATGTTTGTGTAAAGCCGTATTCTTGTATTTTAATTCATTGAGTTGTAATTTTAGAGTGGTCGTCGTTTGGGTGATTCGATGGGCAAAAGTGTTCGAAACATGTGTTCTTTAAGGCCAAGAGATCCTACACTTTGGCTTGTAAGTAATTTAGGTTGGAAATGATGAAGTTTTGAAGAAAAAGAAAACAAAGTCGGTGGTAATGCTAAAATTAAGTCGGGGGTAAGTGTTCTTTGGGGAAGTTGAAGAGAACCTCTGGGCGAAACATGTCAACACGCAAGGCCAACTCCGGACTAGGAAAGAAATGGATGTCGACTAGTACTTAGAAAATTTGGGTTGAAAACCTCTCGGCACTGGGAGGTTTAATTTGGATTGTTTCAGGATTTTTAAAGCTTGACTTTGGGCCGGGATGAAGAAACGTGAGAGCTGCACTGGACCAAGGAAAATAAAGACATTATGGACTTAGAAATATTTAAGGAACTTGGAGCTCTCGGTATCGACTTGATTTTACATCGAGCCAATCATGCAGAATTTTCAAGATAGTAAAGGGTTACTCTAGGCCAATTTTTGGCGTAGTGAGGTTTTTAAGTTTTTAGGACTTAGTCGCTTTTTTGACTAAGTAATCATGCCGGTACTCATGTTGGTGATGACATAATGAGTACCGATATGACTATGGTTAGGGGTTACTTTGTAGGATCCGAGGGGATTTGAAGCTTGGACTTGGGATTCATGCCGTGCACTTTCGTTCATCCGTTTGATGCGATATTTTGACATTATGGCTAATAGAGTTAGCGTACGCCCTAAGGATAATGATGTAATTTTTACATTTATCTTACTCGATAATCAATCTTGTTCATAATAAAGGTATTTAATTTCTAATATATACTTTGTCATATAGTGATATAATTAATTTAAAGTAGATAAATTAGAAAATCCTTAAAAATATGCTATGTGATAATTCTTACAAAGAGTTGTAATCATGAGAAAATTATCACAATATATATTAACATATTATTTTAAATATTCCTGGTCGGGATGTTTTGAAAAAGATATCGATACATCCGTTGAAATCACAGTACGTAACGCTCTCCAAATGTTGGACAGTGCATTACTCATGACTACTGGAGACACAAAGTGGTTACATACTGATAGTTGAAATGACTCATCTAAGAGTTTCATGTTGGTTAATAACAACTAGGTCAAATAAGAAATCTTGAGTGATGATATTACATAGTTCTTTCAACTTGAGAATACTGTTGAACTTCAATGTAGAGACTCCGCTGTGAATATTGTTAAATCATGATATAACATCCATCGAACGACTATAGTTGGGTCTGAGTTGAAGCATTGGAAGTGAAGCACTATTCAATAGAGAATTTGTCTCCTCGGTCATATAAGGTTAGTATCACAGTCAACTGTAGTCAACTCAAAGTCAAAATCTCTGGTCAGAGTAGAATAGTTAATAGTAAATATTACTATATTTATAGACTAACCGAGTTGAGCATGATGATATTGAAATTTTGACCAAAACCAAATTCCATAAGTCGAAATGTGATATTAATGTTGGCGAACATAAGTGTAATTAATCATTACAAAAAGGCACCGCTTATGTTATAAAATTGGATTTTACCGATGAGGTTTGTAAGTAATGAATTAAGTCAAAGTGTCACACTACTAGCGAAGGTGATGCCCGAACATTAGTATTTAAAATTGTTTAAATATTAGTCACCACAGTCAAATATATTCAGTCTCCAAAACACTAGTTGATTTAATTGATTTATAATAATAGTTGTAAATTAATTATTATTTATGAGATACTAATTATTATTGCATTCACTGTATGGGGTATGTTTAGCAAAATAGAGTTGCCTTTGGAAATGTTTAAGGTGCAGTTAGTAATTAATTAGATGCATATATAATCATTATATCTGTATGTATCGATATACGGATCAAAATGCATTTAAATCTGGTTTAAATAATATTAATTAGTATCAGATTTGAAGTGTATATTAATCCATTAAAGACCAAATAGATGACCAGCCATAGGGATGTATAAGAGGGGATCTAAGTTTGACTTGGTAAAAGAGAACTTTGGATAAGGTATTTTCTCAAATCTTTCCTATAAAAGGAATCCAAGGCTTCATTATCTTGGGATTTTTTCCTTCTCCCTCTTCTCTATTCAGGCCGAAATACCAACCCTCACCACCTTCATTTTTCACTTCAATAACATGCAAACAATAAAATTATATTAAATCCGGTGTTGTACGCCCGTCTCTTGCAAAGAAGGTTGCAGCTCTAAGAAATCTAAGGAATCTAAATGGATCAACGTGTGTTTCTATAACATCATCTTAACGGTATAATTTACTTAATATATTCAATGTTATATTATAATCCTTGTATATCGTATTACTTATATACCACCTTTTTCATTTTTATTATAGCCTACGAATTTATATTAGTTTAATATATACAATATTTAATTTATGTGTATCGTCATCACAACATTTTGTTAGCAAATGATATTTCAAAAAACATTTTTTTGTGTAAAATTGTTACAACAATGATTAAAAACAATTCTTTCTATAATATACTTAATTTAAAACATAGATTTGTAATATTTAATATGATATATGTAAATTTAAATTAAAATAAATATTATATAAATGCTTTTAATAAAATACTTCCTAAAATTTAATTTGAAAAAAATTATTTTTCATCTGTATTATTTGAATAATACAAATATATGTATATTATATAATCAATTACAAAAAAATTCATTTATATATTTATAAAAAATGAAATATTTATTTATTTATGGTTTCAAAAAATATTGCCGAAACATATATAGACATATATATATATATATATATATATATATATCTGTGTGTGTGTTATTGTTTTAGTTTCAACTTATATATATATACTATAAATATATATGTTTAAATAATATATAAGACTTTATACAAATATTTTTAATCATATTATATTCAAATTTTGAAATTTTATTATACGTGTAAGTATATCATTTAAAAGATTACAAAGTTAAAATTATGATATTTTGAAAATTTAAACTTTAAATTTTAGATCTGACTTTGAATCTAAATCTTATTTACTGAGTTAAATTAGATTTTTGTATTTGAAATTAATGATTAAGTCAAATATTGTTTAATAACCATTTGTAAATAATGTTTAGTCATAATCTTGAAATTAATATATGTATTATGATATTTTGAAATTTTAAATTTTGGATTTGGCTTTAAATTTAAATCTTGTTTACTAAGTCAAACTGGATATTTTGAATTTGAAATTTGAGATTAAAGATTAAATCAAATATTGGTTTATAACTATTTATAAATAAATTTAATTATAATTATGAAATTAAAATGTATGTGCATATATATATATATATATGTATGCATGTATTTATATACACACACATAGTTGATGCAAATTCCAACGTCTATCTATGTCTATATTCAAACCATGCACACATCGTAATATGTTACATATGCACGTTCTACACCCATGAACATATATTGATATGCTTATAAACTATAAATTATATTTACTTAAATTCATTAATTAAATTAATCAAAAAAATCAAATAAAATATGATTTTGTTTAAATTAATTAGATTGGATCTAATTCTATCTTTAGACTTCATAGGCCCAAACTGATCCAAAAAAGAAAAAAATTAATTTTCTACGCTATTTACCCGCTGCAACCCGGTCCAATTCCATCAATTGCTCTACGACTAACAATTTTGAAAATGAAGAGATGACGTGATACTTTGACTTGATAACTTCAGGACTTAGTGGTGAAAACTCCATGACTCATGATGGACAACTAAAAATGTTCCAAACTTCGATGAATCGATGACGCGAGGTGTTTGATCAAGTACTTTTAGTGGGAATTGTAAATATAGGACTAGGGTAGCCAATGGAGGCACATTCGACAAAGCTTGGTGATGGAGTGGAAAGTAGAGCACGTTCCACTATCGAATCATGTGCTGAAGGGATCGTTGATAACTCTGGATGTGATGGTCGTTTCATGGGGCAAAGGTATAAGAGGATGCTCACCTATGCACACTTACCTTGAGATGGTCTAGCTTATCCTAGGAGGGAGGTACATATGTGATAGATATGTGATCAAACACCAAATTTGATTGCGACATGAGATGTCACTGCCTGGGAGGTCATCATGTGAGTTATAATATATTCGAAAGACCAAGGTGGTGGTCGTGGTGAAGCGAGGCTTTCGTGATGATTGCCAAGACTTTGGGAATAGTCCTGTTGACACGCTTAGTGATGGTCATGGTGATGGGGTGATGCGAGACCTTGGTGATAGTCATGGCGATACGAGATCTTGATGATGGTCATCAACGTGTGTTTACAATGTGTGTGTTACGATTGTTGTGACTGCTTTGTGATGGATGGATGACTTGTGATGTAGGTATTCCTAAGATAGGTACCCAACACCCATATTATACTTGTCAAATGCGGAGGAAACTGTAGCATATATAGTGTTATGTGCCTTCTTGTTGGATGTCGAGACATGTCAGGTATGATTCTTCATATCGTGTCTCTGTTTTACTATATCCACTTTTACTGTATCTTGAGATTGTTTATCGCTCACACTAGATAGTTATCTAGCTTGAAGTTTTGTAATTTTCTTCTTATTATCTCAATTACTCTTAAGAGTAGACTAGATAGCAGGTCTAAGGTTAGCGTATGTAGTTGTTCAGAGGACGAGCAAGAGGCTTATACTATTATATATTTATTATTATAGTTTGTTGGTTATTTCGCTGTGCAGCACCATGGAGCTTTATCAGTGCTTTACTTTATTTAGAGACATATCTTCTTTGAGTTTATTTTGATGATGTATAAACTCTACTCTATTTGCTTCTGTGACTACCGTGAACTTTGCACTTTGATATCTATTTTGGTTCATTTAGTTATACTTATTTATCTCGCTTATTTTATATCTATGTTGATATTATATATTAATCGATATGCTGCAAGATATATGATAGATTATTCTTGGTTTTTAGTTATTTCACCATTGATAATCATCCTATATCAGTCGTATACCGTTACAGCGCACCCTACAGGTTATCTTGGGTACTAAGGGCGTAAGGCTGTAACCACTGCCCTACACCTCCAACACCCAATATAACTGTATAGTGCACTGCTACGGTCCTCGGTTGATGTAGGACTGTTGTCAAGGGATGAAAAGTACGTATAATAATAATAATCACAAATATAAAACAAATGAGGCAACAATAATTAAATGAACCACAGAATCAGAGTGCACAAGTTCACATAGTTGTGAAAACCGGCAATAGAATTTATAAATCTGATAAATAAACTCAAATGGTAAACTATCTGTAAACAAAATAAATGAACAATATCTAGGGTCCACAATGTCGCATGGTCGCATAAGTAATAATGAGTCTAAATATAAGTAAAAGAAAGCATCGCCTCCTGCTCGTCCATCTGTATAGCTCCACATATCGCCTACGCCTGCTATTTATTTTGCTCATTTGAGTTTACCTGAGATAATAAGAAGCAAAGCTTAAAATCTCGAGTTAGACAACGGTCCGGTGTGAGCGATAAACAATCTCAAAATACTATGAAAGTCAATATAGTCTATGGGACATAGAGTATGGAGAATCATACCCGACTTCTCCCTGCATCCAAAGGGTTAGCACATAACAATATATGCTAATCTACTATCATCATCAAAAGTTTGTACTATAAGCCTAAGTATAATATCGGGTGTCTAGGTATCCAAGTCGACAATACCTATGTCCCATGACACTACTAGAGCGATAAACAAACATGGAAAACATAGCATCCATCAAACAATCATCACTATCACTCATGTGCTTTGGATATAAGAAAACTCAAATGACATCCAAATAAGCTAAAGGCCAATGGAAATGTCTCGGTTTCTCGATACTCGAATCCACACCACTCCGTAAGGCCAAGGACTAGACTATCCGCATAAGGTCCAGGGTAATCCATCCGTATAAGTATCCAGTGATAGAGTTAGGGGTATGTCCTAAGGGCAATTATGTAAATTGTTACATATATCTAACTCAAAACCAATCTTGTTCAAAAGTATAATTAGTAGAAAATCCATAAATGGTACATTTTGTGATAATAGTTACAGTGTGTTGTAACCATAAGTGATTTATCATAATAAAATAAACATACCATTTAAATATTCTTAGTCAAGATGTATCGACACTGGATATCGATACATCCATTGAGACTTGAGTACGGAACCTCTCCAAATGTTGGACAGTGTATTACTCATGGCTGTTTGGGGCACCAAAGGGTTACATACTGATAGTTATTAAATAAATATGGAATGACTCACTCGATATTTTTTGTTGGTTAATAAAACTAAGGTTAAACAAAAAATATCGATGTCATAAAATTACACAGTTCTTTTCACTTGAGAATACTGTTGATCTTCAATATGAAAGCTCTACTTTGATTATAGTTAAATCATGGCATGATATCCATCGAAAAGCTATAGTTGGGTTGAGTGGAAACATTGGAAGTGAAACACTATTCAAGACAAGATTCGTCTCCTCGGTTATATGAGATTAGTATTAGGTCAATTGAAGTCAACTCAAAGTCAAAGTCTTTGGCCAAAGCAGAACGGTTAATAATAATTGTTATTATTAAACCAAGGACGTTGTGTTTGAAATATAGAGTTGAATATGGATGATCTTGAAATTTTGACCATTACCAAATTCTATAAGTCCAAAGCGATATAGTTTTGACGAAGAGAATTGGTGTAAATGATTGTCACTAATGGGTAAAGCTTAAATAGGTAAAATTGGATTTTACCTAAAAGATGTGTAAGTGATAAGTTCAGCCAAAATATTACACCACTAGCTAAGGTGACATGTAAACGTTAATATTTGAATTATTCAATATTAGCCGTTGACTGAATTTATACCTTTGAGTCACCTAACCGTAATGATGAATACTTCGAACAAACCACATGATTTAATTTATTTATAATCATTGTAAATTAATTAAATTAATTAATATTCCAAAAATAATGATTATTATATTTTACTTAATCTCTTTGTATACCATTAGCATTTAATAAAGTGTATAAATAAAAGCTATATATAATCACGCGTATCGATATACAATATCGATAGATGGTTTAAATTAGATTTAAATGAAATAAATGCTGAATGGGTTTGGGATCATTTGAGCCCACATTGCCTCCATGTTTGGTCGACTACAAAAGAAGAGGACAAGATAAGTTTTGAATTAATTAATAAAGGGAAAAGAATAATATAAAGAAGGAAAAATAGTCTCTCTTTAATTAGGCATTGATCACCTTCTTTATTTCACTCTTTTCATAACATTTGGGCTATTTATCCTTTCAATAACTTTCTATTTCTCTCCTCTCTCTCGAATGGCCAAATTTTAGAGAGCTCTAATGGCTAAAAATTCTAAAATAAATGGAAATCAAATTTGTTCATTAAAAGTGGTTTATCCCTCTTGATCCTTGCAAAATACGGAGGCTGATTTCTGAATTTAGGAACTTTGATTCATTGTTCAAGGTATGATTTATAGTTACATCCAAAGGCAAGTTGCTTATTTAAATTCACTTATGTATTTACATCATTGACCTAAGTAGACTTTGTACAATTCACTTTACGTTTTAATTATTCATCTTGCCATATGTAAATTAAACCTCGCTTATCTCTATTTTGATTAAAATATGTTTATTGTATTGTTTTGATTCAAATCTATGTATGTTAATCATCTCCCTTTAATGTATGTATATAATAAATTGATATTTTTTAATCCCATATTACTTTTGATAACTTGTTACTATTCCCTGTATTATTTAGATCTGTAATTTCTTATCACAAATTTACACATGCCTACTTTATCCAAATTTCTTTTATTTTGTTTTGGAAATTTGTGAAATTGAAAGCTAAATTTGAATGAGACTTTTTTAATATAATTATACAACATTTACATACTTAAATTCAAATGAATTGTTTATGTTAAGTTAAATATTTTTTCTTTGAAATTAATCTTTAATTTCATATGTTAAATACTTGAATAATTAATTATTTCAATCCTTGTTTAAAAAAACTTGACTTAAGATTAATGAATGGACTTTGGTGCAAATTCTAATTCTTCTTAGTTTTATATATTTAAAGTCTCATGTAAAACCGTAAACTATAGTTTCATTCCTAAATTTAAAGTTTAATCAAAACTATTAACCTTAAAATAAAAACTTATTTGTATACATGTATACATGCATATATCATATGTTATAATGTTTGTAAATATTTATTGTTTAGATCTAAATTATTAAATTGTGATAATCATGTATATGGAAATATACATGTATAGTTTAATTCAAATTTGTAAGAGGATTTTATGCTATAATGTTACCTTTTATTGTCAAACCTTTCTTTAATTTAAATCATTCACGTTGATGTTAATTTTGGATTTCAAATTATTTAAAACAACTAATACATTTTCACTATGTAAACGTATATCTATAATTATTATGGATGTGCGCATATATTTCATTAACCAAAAATTAGACAACAAAGGAATATGTAAATTTAGTTGATAAGTTATAAATATCATTTGGTATATTAATTATTACAGTTAAAGAGAGAGAGAGAAACGAAAGGTTTGTCTCTCTTCATATATTTTTTCATATCTTTCCTTTATTAATTGCATAGGTTAAGAGTGGGAAATGGAAGGTTTCCTTCTCTAAATTCAGTTATTCATATTTCATTTATACATATATACGCTGCTTATATACTACACTTACACTTCACATGAATGAATATAATTGGTACATTCATTATAATGCATATAAATTTAAATCATATTTAAGTCTCTATTTTAACAATTTAAACAAAATAAGATTTTGTTTAAAATTTTATTAGATTAGATCCAATGCACATTTTGACTACATAGGCTTAATAAGAATTCAAAAGGAATTATTTTTGAAATTTACCCAATTAACCCGCTTTCGATTGGCCTGGTTCTAATAATGGTATTGGAATGAGGTTGGTTCAGGCGTTACCCAGTACATTGGATATCCCAGGTTCGATCCTTGCAACTACCATGATTGTGATTCTCATATTGTGATGACTAAGCATTGCCTCTTATCCCTACATGTCCTTTGATAGTTGTGCTAATCAAAAGGGTGCATGTAAAACTCGCTTGTAAGGTAACCTAGTTGTGTCATTCTAAAGGAGTTTGGGTCGGAGCAACATTGATATCAGGTTCAAATAATCTATGCAATCTAAATTAGTCATGTTAGGGCTAAATAATTAAGCTTACCAATTTAGTAGGATGTTTAGAAAAGTAGTGTCTAGGCTTGGGTTTGGGTAATCAAATACCCTGCTCTCCTTGGCTACCGGCCTGGCCCGAAAAGTGAAATGAGCTTAAAAGGTTGTCCTTAATAGAAAATGCCCAATTTGAATTGGGCCTTGGACTAATTTTCAAAATAGGTTTGAAAATTAAAACGAAAATTTGAATTTAAAAGTTAAATTTAAAACAAGAAATACATAATAAATGTTATACCGTGATTTCAAAATTGTTCCAAAACTAAAATAGAAGTTTTAAATTTAAAATAAAACACGTATTACGAAAGTTATAATATGATTTTCCAGAATGTTTGAAAATGTTATAAATTGATTTCAAAAATATTATTTATTTATTAAATAAGTTAATTAATTAAATACACACACACACACATGTAGAATATATATAATGATATATGTTTTGTTGTCTTGAATTGTTTAAGATAATATGAGATACATATGTGTATAAAAAATTTCAAAATTAATAAAATTTAATTATTTAATTAAATAAATCAATGAAAAGTTAATTAATAAATTATATATATATATATAAGATATATGTGTGTTATTATAAAGGTTATAGTAGATATATTCAACATAATATATTATATTTGAATAATATAATATTTAATTAAAGTGTTAATGAATAAAATTAATTAAATAAGATTTAATTAATATAATGTTATACATAAAACATTGTATAAGTTAAATAAGTATAAAAGTTATATAATAATAAAACTTATATAATATAATTGTATAAACTAAAAGTGTAATATAAAAGAATCCCAAATAGATTTTAGGGGTAAATACATGCGTATAGTACATATACCGTGATTTCTGATATGTTCGACACTTGAATCATAAGAGTAGCTCATAATAATACAATATTCCATAAGTCAATGTCACTCAATATAATATATTATAGATCATGAATTTTTAATATAAATTTGTCCCACCATTTATATATTACCAGATTGCTTGTATACTCTCTAGTTGTTCATATTCCTCAAGCTAGAGATGTTATGTGTAGCACTATTAGTATATTGACTTGATGAGGTAAGATACATGCATGTATTTGTTGATATTCCTCATCGTACGTGCATTATAATTAGGGTGCCACGAAATGGTGGATATGGGTGGATAATCTCTTTCGATTTGTTGATATTCCTTAAGGTTGAGATGAGGTTAGGACAAAGACCATAGCTTAGCTATCATATTTGATACAACCCGTAAAGTTTTATCCATCGTTAATGGGCCTATGGTTTGTTGATATTCCTCAAGGTTAGAATCCCAAGGCAAGCGAGTCTTAACACCCACTAGAGAAATAAAATAATTTCTATGTTTTTCTTAGGGTTTTGATATGCCTAAAAATCTAGTGGAAGCCTTATTAGAAAAATAAAATGGTAACATTTAACTTTTCTAATATTATAAGAACATTTGCTATATAAAGTTATAATAATCTACATTGATAAATTTGTATAATTAATATAATTGTTAAAAATGTTTATCATAAAATATACAAATAAATTGTGTTAATATTAATACATATAAATAGAAATATTAAATATACTTACCAATAATTGTTTTTACATGATGACCCATGCAAGCGCCTAGTTATACAACTACTAAATACATTTTAACTTGGTTACTTATATATTTACTTACCCGAGACCATGTATTGCCTTCAGTGAGTTTCGAACTTTAAAAGCAATACAAGAATATGAATATTTGATTCATGTCCAATCACATATAAATGTTATATGGTGAACGGTCACGAGTCGTAATGTACAAAACCTCGATGAAATTAGTTTTTTGAAATAAGCAAGTAAAATGTAGTGTAACATCTTGTATTCAATACGACTGATTATAATAATGGTCTTGTTGTGTTAAATATAACACTGGACCAATGGTCGATCATTGAAATGTTAGTATATCCTTAAAAGTTAAGAATGACCGGATGAACTTTTCATAAAGAGTTTATTATGATATTGTAGTAAGGATTTCCTTTGAATGGTTTGATCATTTAGAAAGGAAATTAAACGTATGAGAGTTGATATAACATAAAGCACAGTTGGGATGGAAAGTTAATGGTCATTTCTGCTTCATAAATAAATTCAGATATAGGAATTGTAAAATATAATAGATACTTAACATTAGAATTAAAAATACGATTTCTATTCCATAAGAATTTTCACGTAGAAAATTGTTTCCTCTGATATCTATTTCATTGAATTTAAGATACTTTGATCTAAAAATTCTCGATTGTAAACTAGTTACACTAAATGAAATACATAGCCTATATTTAATAGTTGAATGGAGTTTTGTATTTCATACACTACTAGAATAATGGTGGAAATAATGGGAGCATGTCATATAACACTTATTGATTGCATCAAGTTACAAAAATCATTTTCGTAAAACATAACGAACATTATTTGTGAAATAAAAACTGTTTTTTGGTGCCGACTGAAAAATGGACATAGTTTTATTTTAGTGTGAATATTATGAATATCCGTTATGAAATAAAACTATAATGTGGTATTTGTTTCCATAACAAAAGTGATGCATTGAAAAATACCGAAGTATCTAAATTATTTACAATTATTTTGAAATTATAGACTAAGACATAGTTTTAAGAAATAATTTTTTATTATATGATTATGAATCATATGATACCAGTTAATTATGTCTCAAACAATTATGGGCAAAGCACCCATTCAGTGGGAGTGTTAAAAGATTTGATGAACTCTTCAAATTGATACATAGAGATGTATGCAATCGCTAGTCTATTAATACCAAAATGCACTTTTTTTATTCACTGATGAATTATCACAAGCATGAATATACGTATTTAATACATATAGAGCATTTCTATAATAAGTTCATAGAATATAAAATGGAAGTAAATAAAATAACATGCAACAAAATGATTCGATTTGATTGAATGGGTACATGTATTAGAAAGAGTTCCAAACATAACTAAAATGAGTACATATTCCGTTTCAAGAGTCACTCCTCGCTATAATACATAATGATGTATTGATAAGGAGTAATCAAACTTTGTTGGAAAAAGCACAACTAATATTGAGTAAAGTTGAGTTAAATTCTTTTTATATGGTGTGTACTTTTATAGTAGTAAACAAGGTTAAAAATTAATATCATCCAAAGAATAGTTTACAAAATCATACAAGATAAAGATTTATAAGAAACCCGATTATGTCCTAGGCCAAGGAGTTTTGCGGGTTGTGTGAGTCAAAAGACTGCACGTAATAATTTGGATCTTGTGTGAACTACACCAAAATAAGTTTGGGAATGATACTCACTGGATGACTAATTTATGTTATGAACATAAAAATTGTGAGCTAATAACAAATTAGTTTTATATAAGGCAATTCATAAAATATTTATAAATGCCCATTTCATTACACTAAGAAACAATCGTTGTTTCAAGAAATACCAACTTTGTAGCAAAAGAGTTTCTTTGAGAAATTATTGGGGATATGAATACGATCCATGGCTAAAACTTATTGCAAGGGATGAAATGAAATTAATCAAACCTAAATGAACACAACACATTAGAATGTCTAATTGGTATTCTTGCACCTTAAAGAGAAACTATGAGTCTCTTGTTAATGCCAAGAATGACTCATCCTTGGTTGCTTAACTAAGCCATTTAGACTACTGACTTTATGATATAGTACAATGCACAAATCTGAAACATATTCCAAGTACATTATCAAAATTTAATTTGGTAGTTGTACCTAAAGGGATATGATCCATCAGCCACAAATGTGCCTTGAAGAGAAAGACAAAGGCAATTGGAATACCGTGAGCCACACTGATAAGAATAAAATCGTGAATTTCAGTTGTTGAAATTAGCGTAATAGATTCGCCATTTGATGTTCCCAAGTTAATTCAAATTTACTCACCAAATTATCACCTAGTATGACTTTATGTTTTGGTACATATGTATTGAAATAGAAAATTCTAAATAAAGATTTAGATTAGACTATTTGCACATAACAACCAAAGTATCTCAAAGTCAATGGGAGCGATATTGAATTTGTGCATTTTGGACATGATCCAAGAACAGATATGAAAGTGTTGTTTGACAAGCATCAAAGTTGAACAAGTATTTTGACAGAAATATCAAATAGTTTAATTTTCAGTTAAATTAAAATGCTGAGGAAGCATTTTCTCATAAAAGTGAATGTTATAACCATATGTCCACCGCATACTGCTGTTTGTTAACGATGTACTAGTGTTAAAATCAGCTTTACTTGTTTAATACTCAACATTGGATTTGTAAATGATGTCTTATAGTAAGTATAAAGGTATTTGGAATGTCCCAAACGATATGCAATGACACTTTATTAAAATGTTTAAAACAGAACATGAATGATGGATTCCTTGTGCATTGGCAATAGAAATCATCACACATGTTATGTTGTCTACGATATCGTGATTTGTTTATGTATTTAATGCATGAAGCAAATATCAAATCAAAATTAATACCACTATTAGTGAGATTTTTCGTCTCACAATACCCAATTGATTACAAAACGATTATGGGGCTAATCGCTTCTATATTTATGAATCAATATATTTAAGTAGTGTTAAATTTGTCTTGAGGTTGTAATTATGTCGCTATTTACTTATACAATCATGAAGAGACACTTCAACTATTTGTTAAAATGCCTAAGTTAGATTGGATGCCAAATTTAGTAAAGTAAGAGCAAAATAGAATATAGTAAAGTAAAGATATGGAATAATAAATGCAGTAAAGTAAAGAACATAGAAATTTACGTGGTTTGAATTTCAGAGAATCCTACATCCACTGGTGAAATCCATTATTATCTTCCTTTTTCCTTGTATACTGATTTTAATAGCATAAAAGAGTATAAGATAATTTTGCAGAGAATCAATCAAAAGTCCCTTTCTCTGCCACAGTACTTTTCTACTTATAACACACAATTCTCTCGCAGATCACTGACATTATCCCTCTACAGTCTTCCCTATCGCTTGATGTTGCCATGTGTCTTCCATCTATTGGTTGTTGTAATGTGCACGGGTTGTTGATGTGGCTATAGGCGGGAAAGTTCACTTTCGATGAAAAGATCTGAATTGAGGCGGGATGATTTGAATTTTAAATGATGTGTCTAGATTTGGCAAATTGATTGGTAAGTGGTTGATACAATTCCATGCGCATCCTAATGGGTTAGTACCATACTTTATGCTTGGGTTGGTAAGACATCTTTTACGTACTAAATGGTGGCGCAGTCCATAGTTGTTGTGGCAACACAGTTTAGGCTAGGTCTGGGTGATGTGATCAAGCCACCGCATGATGGTGAAGTTTTCTTTCGAGGTGGTGGTACAATCTCAATTTAGGATGATGGCATGGTTTATCTTCACTTTGGTTGTTGTATTGCAACATGCCTCTACGGGCGTTGGCACAATTATACTTGGTCTGATTATATTAGTAAGACTTTGACAAGATACTGGCTGCGCCGTTTTGTGAAGTGGTTTCTTTCTTTGGTGTCGTCAATGCACTCGATCAATTTAGTTGATGGGTGCAGCGCATTTCCTTTATTTTGGCACTTGATTGTGTATTTGATTCGACCTTGAAACTGCGCCACATATACCTTGATAACCTACTTCTACACTAGTCATTTGAACAATCAAGTGGATTATGAAACATACCTATGCTCATAGTTTTAGCTTTGTTAGTTTCCTTACTTGTATAACTTTTTTGGTATCGTGGTGCAGTAATATACGATGGAAGCATATTTCGCTTAGGGGTAACGTTATGATTTTATTATAGGGTGAAGATGGCTTCCCAAATAACAGTGTAGGTTCTAGAAATGGTTGTGGTCCAGAAAATGACGACGCCATTTGAGGGCGCGATGGTGCAGTGTTTGTCGAAGATGGCGGCACTACATTGATATTAGGAAGTTAAGGAGTTCGCTTTGCTTCATAGAAGAGCAGTTCTTTTTCGCTTCTTTCTTTTCTATAATCAGATATTACTGCATGATTGTCTTGGTCAACCCTTTCATTATGTTTAGTTCA
This sequence comes from Allium fistulosum, assembly GCA_030737815.1. Lineage (NCBI taxonomy): Eukaryota > Viridiplantae > Streptophyta > Magnoliopsida > Asparagales > Amaryllidaceae > Allium > Allium fistulosum. The sequence goes on along the minus strand of CM060904.1, from coordinate 710,656,280 downwards.
TCTTATGCGTGGTGTTTTCTTGGGATTTTTCTAGTTTGTTACATGCGTTTTAGGTCATTCCACTATACTTCGCAGTCCCTTTACTAATTGGGTTGTGCTCCACATATTGTGATTGAAAATGGGTATAACACTTGCACCCCAAACCTGCACTAATGCATGATAGTGTGCACTTGTGATTTACAATACCCATTTTTCACACTGTGTAATTAATCAATCGCCTCACATTTAATGCTCCTTACACATGTCATCATATGGGCGGCCATTCTCTTTGCATGTGATCAAACATATCACTTCGATTTTTAGATGATTTTCTTAGATTTCTATGAAGAGATCCCTTTTCATCATTATCATTTAATTGGTTCTGAATAATTATGTTGTCTGAATTCAAGGGTAAAGATCTTCCTAATTAATCGTTCTTATTTCTCCTTTTTTTCTTCCATTTCACTTTCGCTTGCTTGACAAATATAAAAGAAAATTTAGGCGATTTACAATTTTCACTTTAACTTTCTTTTACTAGACCTTGACCGACCTTAACTATAACCATTTATTTTGCTTCCACTTTATTTGTTTTAGACGGTCAACCAGATTCGTTTGTTTACCAATGCCACTAGCATAAATTGGTGCATTTTTTTGAAAAGAATCATTCTTATGTTTTTATTAACTTACCGTTCAATCTTTCAATCTTTTGTGCAATCATGTGCGCTTTCAAATTGTTGACCAAAATCTTGGTTTTATTGCTTAATTAATCGACCTTGTTCTTTGATTTGGAATATTTCTCTCATATATATGAATTTCTTGTTTTTTCTTATCTGTTGTTCGAGTTGAAGTAGTCTTTATGGGTTTTGATTTAAACTCGCCCCTTATTTTAGTTATCTGTGGCCTCTAACGATCTTCATAGTTCATCTGGTCGTGATCCGACTTTTTTAAACCTAACTTTGACCATCTGCGAGGAAAGCCAAGTTGAAAAAACCTTGACCAAATTTGGAATTAAGGGCCATGGGTTTAGGTCCCTATACCCGTAAGGCGTATTCACCTACCCCGGGGGTATGTTTCCCATACTTCGGAACACATTCAATGTAGCCTTTATCTTCCTCTACATCCAATTATTAAAGAATGGATGGCTATGGTTGGTCTATCCCCTACTCAGTTAGCCCCTATATCTTATCATCTCCTTGTCCGGCCCTATATTTTATACACTAAAAACTTGACTCCTCCTTCTTTTCGAAAACTACTCCCTTTATATTCACTGCATAAGGGCCTAACACCGAATGCGTCAGCTTTTATCATATTTAAGCTACCGAGTCTCTCTTTCGACAACTTCGTGCAAGACCTATAAGTGGGCGAATTAGTTCTTTTTCATCTCAAACCAGGACGACTTCATTTCCTCATTTGGGGAACCTGGTACTACCTCGCTTTTTCTTTCTTATTTTAACTCCAAAATTTTCCTTCATTGACCTGAATTTTCTTTTCCTTTTTAGTTATTTTTTGTGATTTTACTAAGAGCGAACGAGAGCTCTTTTTCATCTTGTAGGACGATAACACTTGGTTGCAGTAAAGAGGTTCATATGTATTTGAATTTGTTCACAGTTGACCTATTGTGTAGATATAACTTCCTCCGTCCACATCACGATTTCTGTCATTTTATTTTCGTTTATGATTTTAACGAGGCTGCACCAGATGGTATACTTTGGTTATATGTATTTTAGTTAGTTTTCTTTTATATATGTGTCTTTCTCTTCCCCCCGGTATATTAGACACGTTGTTGCTTCTACTGCGTAGGTATCATGTCTTCGAAATTGGTCACTGATCTGAAGAAAACGAAAGATATAAAGAGACCCGATGACGATCTGATTGTGATAGATGATTAGCCAAGAGATGAAAGGTCAACCTTCTCTTCTTCTGAGGCTATTCCTCATGCTCCAATCCAGATGCCCCCTATTCATGTGCTTCCTCCCTCTTCTCTCTTCCTACCTATCTTGGGTGAGGATGCCATCCCCAATCTGGTCGAATGGATGGGCCGCGTTCTCATCGAAAATGTGACTACCTTGCCCCCTTCTTTGATGGCGTCTCCTCCTCTTACCGTGGACCTTTTTTCTAGCTTTCATCGTGATATTTTTCAAATTAGTTTGTTGGTTATCCATTGATTGACTTAATTTAGTGGAAATTCAGAAGTATTTCTTATGCTTTATTATGCCATTATGTTTAGGATGTGGCCTATATGATGGAGTTGCATAAACGACTCTTAAATCTAGAAGCGGCATCGGCTAGGGATCCGGTGGAGATTACTCGATTAAAGTTGGACATCGAGGTAGGGTCGTAGAGGGAGAGGAATGCTAAAACAAGATTAGAGGAGGTCACCTAATAACTTAACGGTGTTAATGAGAAATTTAAGGAAGCCGGGTAGCTTGTAACCAAGGCGGGTGAAAGAGTTGGTGGGTGGAAGCAGAGAGCAAGGGAGTTTAAGAAGAGACTCATTAAGGCAGAGAAAGATCTTGATACCACCACCTTTAATGTTCTATATAAGATCTATGCTCAGGTGAAAAGGATGTTTTTTTCTAGACCGAAGTAATAAGATGCTTGTAGATATTAATTTGGATTTTTTGGTGACCCTAAAGCCATAACAGACGCCTTGGGTTACTACACGAGGAGGTGTAACTGAGAATGTAAGGGGATTCCTAATTCCCCTTCTAAGGCGGTTCAAGTGGAGTAGATCTTGATGATTCTGACGCAGAGCAGAATACGATGAATGTAGGAGTGCAATCTGGACTCAAACTACAGGGATCTTCTGAGATGTAATAATAAACGTTTGACCATTCATGTTGTCTGGTTTTGTGTTGTTTTTGACTTGGTTGTACCATCTTATAGTTTTTATATGTACATATTGGTTTTATAAGAAGTTGGTTTTGTGTCTATATTTTATCTCGTTTTATTATGTGCGGTAGTGTATTTTGAACTTGTGTTCTACACCTTTCCTTCTAGGTAAGAGAAGTAAGCATTGAGAAAACTTTATGGCTGAAGTCTTGTGAGGGGGATAACTTAGTTCAACACTTGAGGAAATGTATTGAGCGTCTTTAAAAGTAAGCTATGGAGAGGTTGTCAATGAAAATTGACCTTGTAAATAGAAGGGAAAGTGAGCTTGAAATATTTGTAGAATGGTTAAAGAGAGTGTCTCAAGGACTTTTGTTTAGGATTACCCAGGTCATCCACGAGAGAGATGCGCTCTGTGAATACATGCTGTGCAAATGGGGCATTTTACTAAACAATGAGCCTCTTCCTTTAGGACATCCTCATCTGTTGTGGTATAAAAATAGACTTAGTTGTTAATGAGTACAGCGTTTGTTTCTATGTATCTTCGATTCTTAATTGAATAAGACACTTTCCTTGTTGTATAAGTACTTCATATTATTATTATTATTATTATTTATTTATTGTTTGGTTTGGCCATTCATTGGTTTCCTTTTTGTTTACCTCATACGTATATATTTCTTTTAGATTGCGCCCACTTCTCAAACTAAGGCTATTCAAACTGACTTTCCTGAAATTAGTTTTCCTTCACATGCCCTTTATACTCCTCGTTTAAAAGAACTAGCTTCTTCATTTATCATTAAAGACTATAAAGCCTGGACCAAAGAACTCGAAGCTGCTAACGTAAATCTTATTAAGAAATAAGAGTTCATTGCTACTGATGCTCGAAAGGAATTACACATTCGGTATAATGAACAAGTGTGGGAGTTGGAAGAATCTAAACAAGCCACTCTTCTACAACATGCATGCACCACTAAGCAACATTCGAAGATAACTGAATTTGAAGAGAAGCTCAAGACTGCTCTAAATCGCATTATTGAACTAGAGGGATCGCTAAAAGATGTGGAGTGCTGTTATAGGGTTATTTATGAAGATGAGATTAAGGAAATAAAAAAGAAAATAATAAACTATCCGAGCAAGTAGCTATCCAGCTATCTAAAGAGGATGACCTTAACGTTCTTCGCTCTCAAGAGGCTCCTGCATCCCTTTTGGGTGTGGATAAGGCTTCTCAACAGATAAGCAATTTACGGCATACTACCAAAATAAAGTTGATGAATTGAAAGCTTTCTACGAAGAACAACTAAAGGGTTCAACTAGTGGCATTAAGGTACATAATCGCCCTTCCGCTTACAACTTTTTGGTTCGCTCTAAAGAAAACTAAAAAGACAAAAGCAGAGGTCTTAGAGACTTTGAGCATGTGCGATGTACTGCTATTGAGCGAATTAACTGCCTTGAAGAACAGATACCAAGTCAGATCCTAACGCATTTACTTTGGCTACCTCTTCCTCCTATCCTGCTTCCCTTACATGTAACACCCCTCAAAAATTAACTGGAAATTTAATAAAAGAAATTAAATTAATTATAACAAGGGTAAAAAGGGAATTTGTACAAATGGCCGAATGTGGCTACGAAACTTGCATCGTTACATTCGCAGCGATTTTCCAGACAGTTTTCATATATATTGGTTTGAAATCAGAGCTCGTATGAAAAAGTTATTAACGTTTAAAAGTTTGAATCGAAAATAATTAAATAAGGAAACAAATATTTTATAAAAGGAAAGCTCCACTAGTCAGCACCATAGTATAGACCAATCGACCCCCAGTGGTCGACCGCTCCAGACTAAGTGGTTAACCGATCGAAGTGTTCGAGCTAGGGTTTGGGTTAGACGAACAGTCCGGATTTTATATATATTAGTCTAACGGTTGATGTTACTTTGTACCTCTATAAATATAATCCTATGTTGATGCTCAAAACCTTAATTTAGTATAATCGTGATAAATTTCCGTCTCTCCCAAAACTTAACCCTCTTTCTCTCCGAATAAATTTCTTCAAAAGGAAAACTAAAATTAAACTCAAAAGATTGAAGAAGGAAGAATCAAATCAAATCGAGGAGGGATCAACGAACCAAGTGGATGCGATTCCAAGTGAACTAAAAAGGGAATATCTTTCTAGAGGTGAGTGGATTCATAATTAATATGATGATTTATATGTAAGTAGGTTTGTTTTACCCTATTTGATCTAGAATTGGTTTAGGATAAACAAAAATACTATTTATCCAGTGGTTGTAATAGATTGGAAATTTAATAAGAACTTAACCAAATTGAATATGATCCTTGTCTAATCTAAATTTGGTCAAAGTAAATCTATTGGATAAAGGTTGATTTAGGTAAAACACACTTTTGTTGTTAAATTGAATATAAACTGATATATCAATACTTTGTTATTCTAAACCCGATTTAATTTGATTTAATGACAAACATACTTATAAAATGGTTAGAAATTGAAATCTAACAAAGTAGAAATTTACCGTAATTAACATAGAGAACATGATTAACCGAGAGAGAATGTTGATTAACGGAGAAGAGAATGAAAATTATAAACCAACTCTGACCGATAGATTGGCTCACTGGAGCCGGTCGATAATAAGTAGTCGACCGCTCCAGTAACCGATGGTTGATCGATTATTGGTTTGCAGGCACAATCTGAACCTTGGCCTAAGGTCCAAGTTATAAGTTTATATATTTTATATATAAATGTTAGTACATTATCAGGGAAATTAGTTCCTTAAGTTTACGATTGTTGGACGTTACGGGACTAAATAGATGTGTACGCTGACAATTAGGCCTAGACACCATTTATTTGAGGCAGTCGATATTCGACAGGGGCGATTCGATCGTAGATTGCACTTACTTGAGATTCTATAGTGTACGTGCAACACTGAGGATTCACGAAGAAGTGTGTGGCCTTGCACTAACGGGAGATTCCTAGGTACAAGACATGGTGCTATTGTTAGATGTCCGACACCATGCAATAAGTGGCATTACATTACCATTGAGATTGGACATGGATGCAGCAACCAAAAGAGATCTTTGGCATGAGTCAGCATTAAGGGCTCCTCCTCAATGCATAAATATGGTACGAGTAGTCATAATTTGAAAGAGTAGTCCAGAGGTGGATATTGTAGGAGATCCTATATTGGAATAGTTCCAGAGATGATTAGCCGATCCTAGTTGTTTTGAGGTTCGATTAGTTGTTCGACCGTAAGTATAAAACTTCAGAAGATGTTTGGTGTAGTTGTATTTAGACCTTCACAAGATGTTTAGTGTAGGTGTATTTAGATATATAACCTTAGGTTAATGACACCTACCTTAGTAAGTAGTTCACAAACACAAGTAGGACACCCTAGGTCATATAGAGTATTAACAAAGTCAATTGCATGTGATTGCTATATATTAGTGATGTAACTCATTCATCAGATTTTTGTCTGATCCACTCCTTTCCTTTTTACCCCACCACAGGAGGACATGTCAGTAGGTGACTGGCCCAGATCTAGTACGTGGAGAGGTGAGCTTAGTGTTGGCATTTCTTTTTACTCTCCATTAACTATTTATCGTACTTTGTACTTATCTGACTATATGGTGTATTTCTGTAAACTTTGGTTTATGACTATATATGTTTTGAGACTATGTCTTCTGGGATATTTTTTGAGATGATTATTTTCTATATTTATATTTTACTGCTTTTTCACTATGAGATCTGAAAGTGTAGAATGTCTTAGATTTTATCCTGATATTCTTAGTCTCTGTAATGTTTAAAAATCTGATAGCTTGTACTTCTTGGCACGATGCAAATCTGAAACACACTAGGCTTTGGATTGGTGTGTTTGGAGGTGCGGGTTGTCACACTTAGTATCATAGCACATGTTAAAATTCCTTAGGATCTAGGTGCGTACAAAGGGAATGTACTTGAACTTTTTGGAAAAAAAAGGTTTTCCAAAAGGTTTTCAGTTTTTCTTTCAAAATGGCTTTCTAAAAGTGTATGTATATGTATAATTATAAAGTTTCCCAAAGGTTGTATATATATAAGTATAATCAAAAAATGCTATCACTTATTCTTTCCAATATTCTTAGTGGAAAAGTTGCTAATATTTCCTAAATCATAGATAGAGAGGATGAGCAATCCTGCTGGTTGTGACTCAGATAATGAAGTTGAGATTCCAGATGTGGACATTCCAATATGGTTCTACCGGTATCTGCAAGCAAGAGGACAAGCCAAGCTTAATACTAATCGGGAGCCTATAGAGCATGTGCCGGGTGTAGTTCCTGCCCACCTACCTATTGTTGATTTCGCCAATCTATATAATTAGTTTGTGTGTCTAGGAGGAAAGCCATATATAGGGACCGAGTCTTATATGGACTTGAAGGCATAGATTCACATTATGAGAGGATTTTCAGATTGATGGGTCTTGGAGATGACATCATGAGACAACTTACTACTTGGCATTTACAAGAAGAGGCTCTAAACTGATGGGACACGGTAGTTGTGGAGGTCAATGAGGAAGAGATGACTTGGGGAGATTTTAGGAGGCATTTTGAGATGAAGTTTCTTTCCATATCAGAGCAAAGAGTAAAGTTGGAGAAGTTCATACATTTGTAGCAAGGGGAGATGTTAGTGAAGGAATATGTAAATCAGTTCAATGAGTTGGCTAGGTTTCATTTGGATCTAATCAATACCCCTCACAAGAAAGCTTTGAAGTTTGCAAAGGGGCTAAATCAACCTCTTTAAAGTTTAGCCTCTAGTCATATTCCCATGAGTGCGACTTATGAGGGTATAGTGCAGATGACATTGCTGAGTACTATTTCCTAGGAGGAATGGAAGAGTAAGCCCAAGAAATCGGGAGGAAAGATACCCCAGCAGAATCGGTGCAAGGGCGGAATGTGGGCCTAAGGGAAGATTAAGAAGCAGGAGATCAAGTGTAGGAAATGTGGTAAGAGGGGGCAGTTTGTGATGGAGTGCAAGACGGACATCTCAAAGATGAAATGTTTCAACTGTAATCAATTCGGACACATGAGGAGGGAGTTTCCGAGACCACTGAAGGCCTCTACTCAAGTGGTTTCAGCTTATGCACTATATGTTGTTCCCAGCTCGAGTGTGCCTCTAGTAGCGGGCAAGGGAAAGAAGGTCGTAGTTGAAGGTGTGTTTACTCTATATGATTTATATGTTCACACTTTATTTGACATGAGGGCATCACACTCTTTTATTTCGAGTAGACTTATAGATGAATTGCACTTAGACACTTGCATAGTTACAGACCCGGTAGTTGTATTAAACCTGTTGGAGGATCGGCATATTTATCTGTGGTATGTAGGGGTTTGAAATTGTTTATTCTTAGCGTCGATTGTGAAGCTTTTGTCTTTTAATTTTCTTGGTTTGGGTTGATTTTGGGTCTGGAGTGGATGACCATGTATGGGGCAATCTTAGATTATGATAGGAAGATTGTTTATTTGGGTACTCGAAGTGGATGCAATCTAGAGGTTTATTGCGATCCTAGAGGTTTAGTTATGTTGAGTTACCTATATTCTTTAGACCCATCGCACGATGAGTTAGATTCAATGCTAGTATATCTAGATGTCTTTTCCGAGGTTATCGGTCTTCCACCCTAGAGAGATCGAGTTTTAGATTTATCTTATGGAGAACGCCAGACCTATTGCCGTACCTTTGAGTTATATGGCTCCTAAAGAAAGACACAAAATGAAAAAGCAAGTGAATGAGCTATTGGAGAAATGTTTCATTAGGAAAAGTATTTTAGAGTGGGGAGCACCATTTTTCTTTACCATTAAGGCTGATTCTCTGAGGCTTTGTGTCGATTATCATGAGCTGAATAAGCTAACAAAGAAGAATAGTTACCCAATGCCCTACACAGGCGATCTCTTCGATCAGTTTGCTGGAGTGAAGGTGTTCTCATAGCTTAGCTCGGCTATCAGATTCCATCAACTATGTATGGCTAAAGATAGTATTCAGAAGACTGCTTTTCGTACACCCAATAGACATTATGAGTGGTTAGTCATGTCCTTTGGACTAACCAATGCACCCTTCTATTTTGTTGATCTAATGAGCAGAGTTTAGAGGGTCACTTAATAAGTTCGTGGTGGTATTTGCCGACGATATATTAATCTATTTGGGGAGCAAGGAGAAGCATAGGTTGCATCTAGAAGAAGTGCTCAATACACTCCGTGGGTATAAGTTGAAGACAAAGTTTCCAAATGTCACTTTGGTGCAAGGAGTTACACTTTTTAGGACACATTTTCTCTGGGAGTGGGCTAGCGGTCGATCCTAGTAAAGTTGCTTCAGTACAGGATTGGCATGCGCCAAAGAATACCACAAAAGTAGGGAGTTTCCTTGGTTTAGCGGGCTACCATAGGAAGTTCATTAAGGAATTTGCTAAAATTTCTGCCCTTCTGACCCACCTTACCAAGAAGAATTTGATTTTCTCATGGGACTCGAAGTGTGAGGATGCTTTTTCTAGTTGAAGGAGTCATTAACTAGTGTACCTGTTCTAGTATTACTTAATGATATGAAGGCATTTATAGTGTATACCAATGCTTGAGGTATGGGATTGGGCACGGTCTTGACTTAGGAAAGGAGAGTGGTGAGCTATGCTAGTCACAGTTAAAAGTCCACGAGAGAATTTATCCTACCTATGATCTTGAGTTGGCAACCATTATCTTTACACTCAAGTCATAGAGACACTATCTATTTGGAGAGAAATTTGAGCTGTACGCGAATGATAAGTCTCTGAAGTATTTATTCTTCTAAAACGATTTGAATTTAAGGCAGCAGAGGTGGATGAAGCTTTTAGCATCGTATAATTTCGATATCTCATATACTCCAGGCAAGGGTAATGTTGTAGCCGATGCTATGAGTAAAAAGCATGGGATGTTGAGTCCTATATTCTTAGAGTGGAAGCACTTGGAGTTTATCTCTACGTTCGATTTTTGACGATCTTTAGACATCACTCTAGGATCGTTAGCATCTTTGGATGTGCAGCTACACTTATGGACCATATTGGGTCAAGTCAGAAGCATGATAAGGAGTTATTGAGTATTTTCAAGAAGCTTAGTAGAGGAGAGCAGTCGAGTCATTTGAGGCACTATACCATTAACTCGAAGGGGTGGTTACGGAGAGATGGTAGATTATGTGTTCCATTCATTATGGATTTGATTGACATGGTACTAGCCAAGTCTTATTTTTCTAGGATAACCATTCATCCTGATGGGGATAAAATTACCGTGACATGGAGAGAGTTATTTATTGGCCTAGTAAGAGGAGGCATATGGCAGAGTATTGGGCTAGATGTATAACTTGCCAAAGGGTAAAGGCATAGCAACAAAAGTCGGGCGGATCGTTGCAGCCATTTGATATACCATAGTGGAAGTGGGAGTGTTTCTATGGATTTCATCAATCGAGTACCTAGGAGTAGGAGGAGGAATGTGAGTATTTGGGTCATAGTCAACCGACTAACCACATGGGCTTATTTTGTTTTGGTTAGGAGTATGAGGACTGCTGCGTCTTCAGAGACATTATACATAAGGGAGATAGTTAGGTTACACGGAGTTCCTTCTAGCATCGTTAGCGACGGAGATCTACTTTTTACCAGTGAGTTTTGGAGGAGTCTTTAGGAGGCTTTGGGTAATCAGTTGAGTTTGATACCGCTTATCACCCATAGACGGATGGATAGATGGAGAGGGTGAACTAGGTATTGGAGGACTTACTTCGGATGTGTCTCTTGGATTTCGAAGGCTCTTTGGAGATTACTTGCTACTAGTGGATTTTACTTATAATAACAGCTATACGAAAAATATTAGGATAGCACCATTTGTGATGTTATATGAAAGGCTTTGTAGACCATTGTCTTATTGGTGGGACACTACAGATAAGATTATTCTTCGACCATATATGGTGAGGGACACATCAAAGAACATAAAATTGATTCGCAGAAGGAAGAAAACCGCATAAGATAGGCAAAAGTCTTACGCTAACAGGAAATGCACAAAGTTAGTGTTCACAGTGGAAAACATGGTTTTTTATGAAGGTTTCACCGCTTAGGCATGTCATGAGATTTGGTTGTTTGGGAAAGTTAACACCAAGGTCTGTAGGGCCTTTTATGATCATTGGTAGAGTAAGAAAGTTAGCTTATAGGGTGAAACTTCCTGAAAAGTTAGTAGGAGATGACGTTTTCCATATGTCACACTTGTGGAAGTGTCTACACGATACAACAGCTGTAGTCGACCCGAGTCAATAGAGGAGGTGAAAGTAGAGATGGAGTCACTTGTTTGCCATTCATCCACTTGTATTCTTGAGCATGGTACAAAGAGACTCTGTAATAAAGTTATCAAGCTTGTTAAGGTCCAGTGTGGAGATATCCAACGAAGAGTACATGGGAGCTTGAGGAGAAGATCCAAGCTACCCACCTAGAACTCTTTTCTAGTATGTTTCCATTATTGTTAAAAAGTAGTAAACTACTTATGTGTTTAGGTTCTAGCTTAGCATACCCCTTAGGTAAGGATAATTGGATGTTAGGAATGGTTGCGAACGTGACAATAAGACATGTTTTGGATGATGGATGCTAATGGATGTATTTATTAAATCGATCTTTGCACACTTAGGCAAACATACTCTTGAGTTAGAATATGCTCACATCATCACTTTTTTAGTTTTACTGAGTTATATGCATATGATTGTTGTATATGAATTGAATGGTTGTGCATACATGTTGAATTGCTAGTATATTTATATAGGATGTTGCATACATTTGGATACATGGCATAAGCACTTGCATTTTAGAAGGTCGACTAGATTAGGAGACCGCCTAATCTTTACATTAGTATAGGTTCATATGCATTGCATGTTTATGTGTACATATTACATTAGAATTTGAACTAAGGACAATGATTTCCAGTGGTTGATGGATGAATAGATGATTGTAAGTATTAATTTTTGTATGTACGAGTTGCATTTTTCTATCATTGGAGATTTTGGGGATGAAATACTTTTAAGCGAGAATGTAACACCACACAAAAAGTAATCAAAAATTTAATAAAAAAATTAAATTATATGTAATAAGAGTAAAAATGGAATTGGTAAAAACGTCCGAATGTACCTACGAAACCTGTATCGTTGCGTTCATTGCAATTTTTTGGACAATTTTTGTATATAATGTTTTGAAATCGGTGCTTGTATAAAAAAGTTACTAACGTTTAAAAGTTTGGAATTGAAAATAATAAAATAATTAAAAAAGAAAATAGATATTTTATAATAGGAAAGCTTCACCGATTGACACCATAGTATGGACAGGTCAACCCCAAGTGGTCGACCGCTCCAAACCAAGCGATCGACCAGTCAAAGCATTTAGGCAAGGGATTGGATTGGCCAAACGGCCCAAATTTTATGTAAATTAATCTAACAGCTGATGTTATTTCATACCCTTATAAATATAATCCTAAGCTGATACTCGAAGCCCTAATTTAGTTTGATCGTAACAAAACTCCGTCTCTCCCAAAACTCAAGCCTCTTTCTCTCCAAATCAAATTTCTACTAAAGGAAAACTAAAATTAAATTCAAAAGATTGAAGAAGAAAGAATCAAATCAAATCAACGAGGGATCGACGAACCAAGTGGAGGCGATTCCAAGCGAACTAATTGGGAATGGATTTAGAGGTGAGTGTGTTCATAATTAATATGATGATTTATATGTAATTAGGTTTGTTAATAACTTATTTGATCTAGAATTGGTTTTTTAAAAACATAAATATTGTTCATCTAGCGATTGTAATAAATTGGAAATTTGATGAGAATTTCACCCAATTGAATATGATCCTTGTCTAATCTAAATTTGGTCAAAGTAAATCTGTTGGATAAAGGTTGATCTAGGTTAAACGCATTCCTGTTGTTAAATTAAATATAGACGGATATATTAATACTCTGTTAATTCTTAACCCAATTCAATTTTATTTAATGACAAACATACTTATGAAATGGTTAGAAACTGAAATTGAAAACACTAGAAACTATATATTAACAAAGTAGAAGTTTACCATAATTACCCTATGAGAGCATGATGATTAACCGAGAGAGAATGATAATTAATAAAGAATAGAATGGAAAAAAATAAGCCAACTCCGACCAGTCAACAGGCTAACTAGAGCCGATCAACCGCTCCAATAGCCGATAGTTGATCGATTATCGGTTTACAAGCGCAATCTGAACCTCGACTTGAGGCCTAGGTTATAATTTTATATATATATTATATATATGAATGTTAATATATTAAAAGGAAAATTAGTTCCCTAAGTTTACAACTCTTGGACATTATAGGACTGAATAGATGTTCACGCTGACAATTAGGCCTAGACACTATTTATTTGGCGTAGTCAATATTCAACTGGGGTGATTCGATCGTAAATTGCACTCATGGGTGATTCTACAGTGAACGCAGGCAACACTGATGAGGATGCCTGAGGAAATGTGTGGCCCAACACTAACAGGAGGTTCCTAGGTACAAGATGTGGTACTATTGTTAGATATTCAGTGTTGTGCAATAAGTGATGTTACGTTAGCATTGAGATTGGACATGGATGCAACGTACCCTAAGATGTCTTTGGCGCAAATTAGGATTGCAGACTACTCCTTGATGCTTAAATTTGATATATGTAGTTGTAACTATGGAAATTAGTCCTAAGATGGTATTGTAGGCAATATTATATTGGAATAGTTCTAGAGGTTATTAGCCGACCTATAGTTGTTTTGAGGTTTGATTAGTTGTTCGACCCTAAGTATAAACCTTCACAAGATGTTTGGTGTAGTTTTATTTAGATCTTCACAAGATGTTTGGTATAGGTATATTTCGAACTATACCCTTAAGTTGATGAAACCTACCTTAGTAACTAGTTTACAAACATAAGTAGGACACCCTATATCATATAGAGTATTAACGAAGTCAATTGCATGTGATCACTATACATTAATGTTGTAACTCATTCACCTGACTGTTTTTTGATCCACTCCTCTCATTTTTTCCCCACCACAGGAGGACAAGGCAGCAAGTGATTGGCCCATATCTAGTACCTGGAGAGGCAACCTTAGCATTGGTATTTTTTTACTTTTCATTACTCTCCATGTAACTATTTATTGCAATTAGTACTTATCAGACTGTATGTTGTATTTCCGTAAACTCTAGTTTATGACTGCATATCCTTTGAGAACGTGTTTTCTAGGATATTTTATGAGATGATAATTTCTGCATTTATATTTAACTGCCTTCCACTGTGAGATATAAAAGTGTATAATGTCTTAGATTTTATCCTGATATTCTTTGTCTCTGTAATATTTAAAAGCCCGATAGCTCATACTTCTTGGCACGGCGCGAGTTCGAAAGTCACTCTAAGCTTTAGATCGGTGTGTCTAGAGGTGCGGGTTATCACATTATGTATGCACAATCTGATTTGGTTGAGAATCTTAGTCTCTATAATATGCCCAACTATGTATTTAACGAACATGACCTTGTTAACCACTGGTCAGAGGCCAACTACAATCCCCGTGTTACTTTTGGCAGTGCCCAGCACCTCTCGTCAATGGTAATTTGATAAGGTTGGTCTTCCTAAGCCTTCTAATTCTAGAAAAGACTCTATGTTACCCCCTATGTTCATCACTCGAAGGTAGAGTGGCACTCAGAGGCATCACCATGATTGGAGGGTTATCATTAATGACCCTTTTGACTTGGATTTAGATTGGTAAGGTAATTTGTTTCATAATGGTTGTTGGTTAAATGCATGTAATTTATTTATCGTTAAACTCAAGTTCTGACATCTTATGTACATGCATGGTGTCTAAAGAGTTGGTGTTGATAAAAATAGATTATAACTTTTGTATTTACATGGCAAGCTTTGTGTAGGTTTTAACATTGTATCTGACTCGCTTGTTGTTCTGTATTCCATACGTTATCTTTTTTCTGCTATTTATGGTTGACATTCAGTGTAGGTACTTGTGCCATTCAATTCATACTTTCTGAACTTATCTTTTTTTTTTAAAATTTATGCCTTGTCAAGCACTTGGTATGGTCTACTCCGTTAATGGTGCAGACTGGCGCTACAACCAGCAAGCCTTCCTAATTTGGACCCAAAGCTCCATCTACTGGGTCCTTTGTGTTAGCCATTACTTTTTGTAGTATTAGATCCCTTTGCAAAAGTTTCGCTCTCAGACTCTAATATTTTATTTCTTTACCGTCTTTTGTCGGTATATGGTGGATCAGACTACTGCCTCGTCTCCTTATTCTTGAATAAGATCAAGAGCAACTTCCTTCAATTCCTTGTTCCTCTCTGCCATATACGATAATTTTTTATGTGATGAAACTTTCATCTCAATTGGGAGTATCACTTCATAGTCATAGGTTAAGGAGAAAGGCATGTGACCGGTTGGAGATCTGACTAAGGTTCTATAATCCCACGATACTAGGGATAACTCCTCTACCCACGTTCTTTTAGCCATTTGCAGTCTTTTCATGAGAAGTTTCTTAATAGTTTCATCTACACCTTCAACTTGCTCATTCACCTACGGATGTGCGATAGAAGAGAAACTTTTTATTATCCCATTTCTTTCACAAAGTTCTATAAACTCTTTACTCTCAAATTTGGTTTCATTATCAAAAATTATTTTATAGGGGATACCAGACCTAGTAATAATATTCCTCACAACAAAAGTGACTATTTTCTTTGTAGTACTTATAGCTAAGGATTCCGCTTCCACCTACTTGGAGAAATAGTCTATCGCCACACTACGGTGTACTTTGCTTCTCCTTTAGACATAGGGAGTTCTATCAAATCTATGTTCCATATGTCAAATGGCCATGGGCTGGCTAACGGGATGATCTCTTAGGAAGGTAGTCTTGGGATGCTGGCAAACCTTTGGCATTTATCACATATTCTTACATATTCCTACACATCTTGAAGTGCGGTGAGTCATTAGTAACCATGTCTTATCTCTTTCTTTGCTAACTTAGCTCCTTTAAATGGTCTCCGCACTGACTTTCCTATACTTCGCCTAAGACTCGTATTCCTTCCTCTTTGGGAACGCATCAAAGATAAGAGGCATAATACCTTCTCTTGTATAATATTCCATCAAAGAAGGAGAAATACAGAGCTTGATATCTAATTTTATGAGCTTCATTCTTGTTTCGAGGTAGGATTCTGCTTATCAAGATTTACCGATAGGGATCATCCATAAGTATTTCTCTATATATAGGGGGATAGGCATAGGTGGATTCTGCTCTTGATTTTTAGCTGTTTCTAGGTTTTGAGCTCGTCCGACTATAGCTTGCTCTGCCCTAGTTAGGACCAGTATTTGGTTGGCCTCAATAGTGGCCGATTTAGCTTGATGTCATATTGGGACAATTTTCATTTTCTATACCACTTTAGTGAAAGCAAGTCTAGCCAATGAGTCCATAGAAGAATTATTCTCATGTGGGATCTTCTTTATATCAAATTTATTAAATTGCCCTAACAGCCTTTTGGACAATTCTATATATTTGGCTAAGGTTGTCACTTTCGTTTAGTAACTCCCCTACACTGGATTTATAACTAATTAGGAATCACTATGAATTTTAATATGGATTAATTTCATTACCTGAGCTATCCTTAAGCCGGCCAGGAGAGCTTTATATTCTGCTATATTATTGGTAGCTTTAAATCAAGCCGCACTACTCCATACAATTTCTGCTAATTTGAAGTGATCAGTACATATCTGATACTTGCCTCTTGTTCATTTGATGCCCAATCTATGACTAATTGCCAAAACTACGGAGTGGGTGTTTCCTCCTTATATTGGGGCTCAGTAGACAACATGCATTCCATAATGAAATCTTCTAGTGTCTGTCCTTTGATTGCCTCTCTTATATCATATTGACTAAGCTCTATTACCCATTTTAGCAAGCGATCCAACATTTTTGGATTTTGCAGTACTTGCTTCAGTGGTTTGTCTGTGAGGACTTTGATGGAATGCGCTTGAAAGCATGGTCATGGTTTTTTTGCTATGAGGAGCAGGTTATAGGCTAAGTTTTCAAAGACTGGGTAGTTAAGCTCTACCTCAGACAATCGGTTGCTTGTGAAGTATATAGGCCTTTGGGTTCCTTTATCTTCTTAAACCATTACGGCACTAACAACATGATCAGTTACAACTAAATACACATATAAGTCCTCACCTGTAACTGGTTTTGGTAGAATATAAGTACTGATAAGATGATCCCTCAAATTCTGGAATGCAATTTTGCACTTCTCAGTCCATTAGAAATTTTGCCCCTTTTTCGCTTAGTTGAAGAACGGTATACATTTATCGACTGCCTTGGAAATAAATCTATGTAACGATACAGGATTTCACCGCTTAAATTTGCAAATATTTAATTAATTTTAAATATTCAAATAATAGATTTTATAATTAAAATGTGACTCTTTTAAATAACAAATAGTGATGGTGATATAGTTTTCAGAATTTGTTTATAAAAATATTTAGTTCGAATAAAAATAAAAAATGTGACCGAAATTCGTTTTTTGAATTTATGACTTTTCATCAGTTAAAAGTTGTCAAAAACATTATGAACTCTATTGTAAACACATACACATACACATACATTTAACTATAAATTAGGGCATATTTTGATACATACATATATTTTTAAGTTATTATAAAATATGATGTGACTTTTATGAAAAGTTAAATATACTTAAAGTTAAAACTTGTTACTTTACTAAAAACATGAAAAGACATCTTGGGAAGCATAAGTACATAGGGACATTTAATGGATGTTGGCATGGAAAATAAGGGCGAACAAAATGGTGGCTTGTGATGTGATGTGGAGGGGAGACAAAGGTGGTGACATGATATTTAGTTTGTGGAGGGTAGGCATTTTAGTAATTTACTAATCTCATTTTATATAAAACCTATTTTATAACTTTATCTCCTCTCTTCATTTTATTTCCTACTTTCTAAAGTTTCTTTCCAAAGCTTCAACTTCTTCTTTAATGGCTTCTCCTTATTTTTTAAAGTTCAAAAATAAATCACCTTTTCCTTTTAAGTCTTAAAAACATTGTTTAAACACTCTCCCATTTTCCTAAAACCCTCATCCTCCTTAAAAACAAGTCCAAATACCCCTCTACCCCCTCTACCTTCATGGCTGAAAACAACCTCCACTTTCCATGGACCAAATTCTCATTTTTACTAAGAAAAGTAAAAAAGCTAAGGTCATTTTCAAGTTTAAAGGGAGTTCGAGTTAGAATTGGATAGCTTTTGGTGAGGAAAGATCACCTCTTTACTTAAATTTTAAACTTGAAATATTGATGATAGCTACTTCTTACTTGATTGTTAAGTATGTTAGTTGTTTGGGTAAATGATGTTGATATTGTATGAACATATGTATGCTTATATGAATGGTTGCTAAAACTTAGAAAAGTGAAGTTAGTAAAGTTTTTGGAAGTTAGGATCTTTACTTATTGAATGTTGTGATGGCTTGTATATATAGGTTGTGTTCAAGCATATGTTAATATATGTTGAAGAAAAAGTTAGTATGTTGGAGTTGCTAGTTTGCGACATCGAGGTCCCTTGGTTTAAAAACGTTACTTTCTAGAATTGTTTTATAAAGTTTCATAACCTTACTTTTGTTTTCAAAAACTTTATTCAAAGTTTATAAAAGTAAATTAAACCAAAATGGCAAAGTTTTGAAAATTATTTGGAATATCAAACAGGTTTGAAACTACGGGTCATATAGCGATAGTCGCTATAAATGTAGTTCGGGAAAAAATGAACTCTTTTGCAGTTCAAAGTCGCTATAAATCAAGTAAGTTAATTATAATTAGTTAACTAATAAAAGGTTAATTATTATTTAATTAATTATTTAATTTTTTATAAAAGATTAATTATTAATTATTAATTTATTTTAAAAGGGTTTAATTATTATTAAATTATTAATTAAGTTTTATTTATTTTTAAATTAAGACTTAATTAAGATTTAAATTATTATTTGATAAAGGTTTAAATTATTATTTAATTATTAATTAAATATTAATTATTGTTTAATTATTTATTTAAAGATTAAATATTATTTAATTATTTAGTTTAAAAGTTAATCATTATTTAATTATTAATTAAAAGGTTTGATTATTATTAATTAAAGGTTTAAATGATATTTATTAAATAAAGTTTTAAGTTTTTAATCGCTTTATTTCTGGAGATTGGTTTTGTTTTAAAGAAACTTTCTTTTTAAGGATATTTTAAATCCAAGAGATTTCTTTGTCAATTACCCCTGAGTAATCTAAAATGAATATGAAATCCAGTGACATCTATTTAGCAGAAATAAACACCATTCTGCTAATTAAAATTATATTTGACATTTCTTTGGCAGAACAAATCACAGCTCTGACATAATTCAAGTAGAAATTAAACCCGGTTCTGCTATTATGTTATCATGGACATTTACGTATATGTTATTGATTGTTATTGGCTGATTTTCTTTACATATCTACTTGTTATGTAAATACATATATTATAACTGGAATGTTAAACTGAATTAATTGAGAACCATTATGGTCACTAAACCTCTTTCTGATTTTGTGAAGTCAATCATTTTAAATATATTTTTAACAATGGTTTAAAATTAATTGTTATATTATTTAAAGGGTTCTAAAGTAAAGTTATTGCTTATTTATGATGTTTAAAGTTAATTATCATTTTTAAATATGAAATTTAAAAGATAACTAAGCAATTATTTTATTAAAATATTTAAAGTGAATTTAATACTTTTCTTAAATGATTGTTTAAAATCATTATTTTGTTAATGAGATTTAAAGGTAAGTAAATGAAGGATGTTTAAATAATAACTTGTTTATTTAAAGGTGTTTTAAATAATTGATTTTTATCAAAATAAATTTATTGATTAAAGTTTATTAAAGAAGTTTGGTTTTAAATTAGGAAAGTTTATAAAAGGAGTTTTATAAAGTAAAAGGAGATCTTGAAATTTGGGAAAGAGCTCTATAAATGGTTTGGATATTTATAAAAGAGTTTTATAAATGATTTTGGATATTTATAAATGAAGTTTTACAAATGATTTTGGATATTTATAAAAGAGTTTTATAAATAAACTTGGAGATTTATAAAGTGTTTTATAAATGGATTTGGAATTTAAGTAAAGGAAATTTCATAAATGAAAGAGACTTATTAAAATGATTTATAGAAGTAAATTATAAAAGAAATTTGAGATTGAATTTCTTTTAACCGGCCTTCTTAATTTTGGTGGTATGGACATTCGTTTAATGATTAATACCGAAGGAATAGTGTTTGAGGTTATTTTTATCTTTAATTTAAATAACATTTGTTTTAATCCATTTGATACGATTTTGAAATAAGAAATATTTCACAATGTTTTGTGAATATACTTATGCCAGTGAGATAAGATATGAATATTTTGATAATTATTTTGAAAAAAGATTTAAATAAATGAAAGATTTGTTTTGAGGCTTAGTGGTTGCTATGGATAATTAAATCTCTGGATTATTATTTGTTTATTGTTTGATAGTTCAATAACCGACAATCAAATCTTGGCATGTTTTGACTTAGGAAGTATGTTGTGTATATTTGAGTTCCCCGATGAGGACTCGAATGCTTATTGTATATTTTTGAAAGAACGAGGAATGAGTCAACCGAAAATTATCGGTTGTTGGTTCGAAGAGATCAGGATTGGATATGTTATCTAAAAACCACTTTGAACTAACATATGCGTTCGAATGGAAGACATCTTGATGATGATTGAAGACGGAGCTTTTGAAGTGCAAGAGTTACTTGCTACTAATCCTGAGGGTAATTCCAAAATGGATGTAGTAGAGGTAGTGCCTTCGGTTTCGTTCAGACCAATAACGAACTTGTATGGATGAGTGCTAACATTGCATTTCTTCTTAGAGGGCAGTGTTAGCATTCCAAGATGGTCTGCTAAGAGAGAAGGTAAATCATTGCCCCAAGTCTCACACTCGGTAAATGACTAAAGTAAGGACAGGGTTAAGTGGGTCGCTCCCATTAGGGTATAATCATCCCTTATCTAGAGTCGATATTTATGTGTGTTTCGGGGCTTATTTTGGTTGTTGATCACAACCTAGGGGTGACCATATTCGGTACTACCCAAGTTCAGTGGTAGGCTGGTCCTGAATAGCAGAGGTGTCATGCGTTGGCCCTCCAGTACATTTATATCTATAGGTGTACCGATTCATAGTTGGAATCCATTTTCCACTACGAGCCTTCGGATTTGATTGCATACCTATTATTCTAGAATTTAATAATGTAACAATTTCGGCTATGATTCCATATTTAGTTTAAACCTAAACATTATGGTAATATCAGAGGATTTTATATAAAATTGTTTTGGTTATCTTAAGATAAAATCCCGTCCATGTTTATGTGCAACGTGGTCTTACGAGATACCTTTTATTTTGAAGAGTTTTATAAATATAGAAATCAATATGATTTGATAGAGTTTTCTCATACTACTTTACCAGATTGATCCGGTCATTATTTTCTTATAATTCTCTGGTCAGACCAAGCATATTTTCCAGATTTAGCTGGACACTTTTGAGCTTTCAGGAGACAAGCTGGATTCTCTAAGATGTATTCACGTATCTTAAAATCTTCTGCTATTCTATTTTGTTTTGTCCTCTTTTTGATGTTGTATTTATCAGCAATTGTAAGGATAGGCCGATTATAACTGTTCAAGATGATAATAGGTTAGTGTACTCTGACGATTGTATATTAAAGTTCTTTTCTTTTTGTAAAGATCATTGTTATATTATATATTTCTTGTCACTTTTGTGAGATTCTGTTCTATTTTTCTTTCTTTACCCCATATGACATGTCTTTCGGACACTTGAACGATCGGTACATGAATACCAAGGACGCCTTTAGGGTTAAGAAAGGCAGATCATTACAATTTGCTTAGAGCAGATACTCTACCATTTAGGCTCATGATATCCTTCGACTTTTCTGGGACTCCCATCTTCCTAATGACATCAATTTGCTCCATGTTTGCTTTAATGCCGTGGGCACTTACTGTATATCCCAAAAAGATTTCCGACTGAATGGAAAAGGTACACTTCAAGAGATTTAACTTAATCTTATAGTGCCTTAGGACTGTAAAGGTTTCCCCTAAATCATGCACATGACTCAGTGCCATTTTTAACTTAACAAGCACGTCATCTACATATACATCAATGTTTTTACCAATCTGATCTGAGAACATCACACTAACTAACTTTTGATATTTTTCTCCAGCATTTTTGATTCCGAACAACATAACCTTGTAGCAGTTTAAGCCTTTTTCCAACAAAAAACCGGTGTGCTCTTGATCTAGCTTAAACGTAGCTATCCAGTTATAACGTGAATATGCATCCATGAACGAGAGCAGTTCATGGCCACTAGTTGCATCCACCAATTAATCAATCCTAAGTAGAGGAAAGTTGTCCTTTGAGTAGGCATTGTTGAGGTTGGTGTAGTCTATGCAAGTTTTTCATTTCCTATTAGACTTCTTTAAAAGAGCAGGGTTGACAATCCACTTTGAATAATTCACTTCTCTGATGAACCCATTTGCCTTCAGCTTCTTAACTTCTTCATGTAAAGCATTATATCTTTTCTAATTTAGAGTTTTGTGCTGCTATCTAACTGGATGAGTATTGGGATCGATATTGAGTGCATGGCATATGATAGTCGGGTCTATTTCAACCATATTTGAGTGCGTCCAAGAAAAAAAAATTACTGATCTTTTGAGGAAATCTATTGATTCTGTTCTGATTTCTGCATTGAGGTTTTTTCTTATCTTGAGAACCCTCGAAGGATCTTTGGCATCTATCTGTATATCCTCGATATCATCCAACGACTTCAGTTCTCTCCTTATCTCCCCTAATTTCGAATCTTTTTCACCCTCTGCTTCATCTTCCTTAGGCAAATTTGCAATGCTTTCTACCGAGAGGTCATTTGAGTGATACTACACATACCTCGAGTTATACTCATCTATTTCATTCATGTATAGATAGGTCCCTTTAGCATTTGTAGCAGGTATGTGGTTGTAGCATGACTTATTTCAGTGCCTGCCTTGGAAACTAATTTCGGTGCAGTTTTTTTAATTGGCTTTCCATTTTTTTCGTTATTATTTAGCTCATAATATGTAATAGTATAGCTCTAAACAATTTTATTGTTAGAATTCATGGTTACATTGTAAAGTTCCCTAGCTAATAACTGCTCTCCTCTCATACTTCATATCCCTGTTGAGGTAGGAACTTCGTGAGCAAATCCTTCTGTAAGATGACTACGCCTAACTCTATTAGTGCAAGTCTCCTTAAGAAAGCATTATATAGAGATTGTTGGTCGATGCCCAAACTTTTTACGTAGAAGGAATTTTGAAGAGGGAATGTTCTAGCTATCACAAGCAGTCTTGCCATACCCACTGGGATCATCTCGAATTATTGAAACCATAGATCGGTTTAGGGCTTGGTTTCAAAATTTCTTGCAGTAAATCTATTTTATCAAAAGCTATTTTGAAGATAACATTCATAGAACTACCTGAACCAACAGTGACCTTTTTTATTGTGTAGTTGGAGATCTGCATGGTTACTACAAAAGTATCTTGGTGTGGGAATATCATCCCAACTGAGTTTGAAGAGGTAAAGTGATCTCTGGAACTGCTTCCTGCATGATGTGGTACACGCTTTGATGCCCTATGCGGGCTTCTTGCATGTACCTTTATTGTGCCTGTTTTCTCTATCCTGCTAGATGAGGTTCTCCATATATGGACACAATAAGGTTGGTCGGGTTTTCTGCCAAACTTTCATTAGGGTCAGAGGTCTGGCTCTTGGGGTAACAGAACCATCTTTCACATAGGTTCCCAAATATCCATTTTTTTTCAATCATTTTATTTTGTTTTTTAGACGGTGACAATTGTCGGTCTGGTACCCATTGCCCCTGTGGAATCTGCAATATGCGCCTCCTTTTTTGGCTCTACCTACTTACCTTTATTAGGTACATTATAAGCTAACCCAGTCCTGGTTACTTCATAAATTTGGCTTGGTGCTTGACTGAGCAGATTCTTCGCTATGAAGTTAAATTCCCTTAGTCACTTGGTTGGAGGGTTGTTATATGCTTCTCCTCCCACTTCCTTTCCCCAGCAATTTGAACTGTCCTTTCAACCGGAGCGCTTCCTCAATCTTTGGCCTCCTTAGTCTGTATGTAACCACTAACCCTCTCATAAAAGGCTTTCATGCTTCTACATGGATTTTTGCTATTATTGTCTCACATGTCAGTGTTCCTTCTTATTCCAGAATGCGATGCCACTAGAAGCACTTCTTCACTTGTTACTCCAATCCTCATTGCTTATTCTTTAAAATGCTTAATGAAGCTTTACATGATTTCATTCTCTCGTTACTTTACTGAGGATAGAGTATGAGGATTTGGTGAGCTCTCATGACCGATGTGAAACAGTCTATGGAAATATGTAGATAACTATGCCCAGAAATGTATTTCTCTTGAGGTATATCTTCTGAACCATCTCAATGCTGCCTCCTATAAGATATATTGGGAACAGTTTGCAGTGGGCTAGCCTTCTGAATTTCATCGTGTTCATATAGTACTCTAAGGTGCACAAGTGATCAATCAGGTACGTTAACCCATCGTATCTTCAATGGTTGGAGCTCGAAAGGTATTTGGAAAATCTAATCCAATAATTGCTTCATTAAACAGAGATGAGCATTTCTCCTTTCCATCCCCCTTATCGCCCTGTTTGCACATTCTTTTCGAACATTCCATGCGAGCCTTAATTTTTTTTATCTCCTCGTCCTTCTCACTAATGCATGATGGGACACCCCTATAGGCTGAAATGGTTTCATTTTCCTGCGCAGCTTGGTTCTTGTTATCTCCAGCAACAATGGGTTGATATTTATAGGTTTTCCTTTAATATTAGTGTTTTTCCTTTAATTTTTGTTCCCAAGCTGAGTGCTCTAGTGCCATAATTCTTGTTGATAAGAGTGTTGCTCCTCCTCCTACCCGCACTTTCTGTGCATTAGGAGAAGTTTAACAATGGGTCATTGGAGTTTGTAGATCTGTTCTGATTCCAAGCTACTAACTTCTCAAAGCCTGTCATCCTTTCATTGATCTGTGCAAGAAGGTGTTGAGTGTGTCAAGGATGGGATCTGAGATTATTTTTTTGGGTGACGGCTTGTTTATGATGAGATGGCAATATTTTTGTTCAGTTTTGCAACTATGCATTTGTGGTGGAGGAGTAGAAGAGTTTCCTGGCTCCATCCTTTTGGGTTCCTTAGGGAATTTTGAAGAATGGATTAGATTATTATTTCGTCTATGTTTTGTAGGAGGTGACCCTCCTTCTAGTAGGCGACCCTCCTTCTAGTGCCAAAAATATTAGTGATATTTTTTGTATCATAATAATCAATTGATTACAGAATGATTATGGGGCTAATCGCTTTTATAATTATGAATCAACAAATTTGAATAGTGTTAAATCTTCCTTGAGTTAGCAATTATGTCGATGTTTGCTTACACAGTCATGTAGAGACACCTCAATTATTTGTTAAAATGCCTAAGTTAGTTTGGATGTCAAATTTGGAAAAGTAAGATAAAAATAAGAATCTACTAAAGTAAAGATAGGAATGATAAATGCAGTAAAGTGTAATAAAGTAAAGGACATAAAAATTTACGTGGTTTGGATTTCAGAGAATCCTACTCCATGGACCAAATCCATTACTATCTTTCTTCTTTCTCATACACTAATTTTAATGGTAGAAATGACTACAAGAATATAAGATAATTTTTCAGAGAATTAATCAAAAACCTCGACTTTCTCTGTTATAGTACTTTTATACTTATAGCACACAATTCTCTCACAATTGCTGACATCACCCTTACATTCTTTCCCTGTCATCTGATGTTGCCACGTATCTTTAGTTGACTATTGTAATGTGCATTGACTATTGATGTGGCATATGTGAGAAAGTTTGCTTGAGATGGGATGATCTAAATTGAGACGGGATGATTTGAATTTGAAATGACGTGTTTGGAATTGGCGAATAGATTGGTTAGCGGCTACTACAGTTCGCTACGCAGCCCAATGGGCTAATACTGTACCTCATGCTTGGGTTTTTTGGACGTCATTTTAATAGTAAATGGTGGTGCAGTCTAAAGTGGTTGTGGCAATGAAATTTGGATTGGATCTGGGTGATGTGATCAAGTCTCCACATGATGATGAAGTTTACTTTCGAGGTGGCGGTGCAGTCTCATTTTAGGATGATGGCATGGTTTATCTTCACTTTAGTCTTTGTATTGCAGCATGCCTCCAGAGGTGTTGGCGTAGTTATACTTGGCCTGATTATATTAACAAGACTTTGACAGAATACTGGCTATGCCATTTTTTTCGTTGAAGTGGTTTCTTTCTTTGGTGTTGTCGATGCACTCGATCAGTTTGGTTGATGGGTATAGCACAGTTCCTTTGTTTTGGCCCTTGTTAGAGTATTTGATCCGACCTTGATGCTGCGCCACACATACCTTGATGACATGCTTCTGCTCTAATCATTTAAACAATCAAGTGGATTATGAAACATACTTATGCTAACCATTTTAGCTTTGTTTGTTTCCTTGCTTTTATAACTGTTTTGGGATCGTGCCACAGTAGTATACGATGGAAGCATATTTCACCTTGGATTGATATTTGTAAGGTGAAGATGGCTTTCCAAACGGCGGCCTAGGTTCTAGAAATGGTTTGTGGCCTAGAAAATGACGACGCCGTTTGAAGGCATGAGAAAGTCCAGGTTCACTTTATTTCATAGAAGCGCGGTTCTTGTTCGCATGTTATTTTTCTATATCGAGTGATTACTGTGTGTTTGTCTTGGCCGACCCTTTCATCATGTTTACTTCATCTTATGTGTGGTGTTTTCTAGAGATCTATCCAATTCGTTACATGTGTTTTGGGCCATTCCACTATACTTCGTTGTCCCTTTACTAATTGGCCTACGATCCACACATTGTGTTCGAAAATAGGTGTAACAATCACTAATAATAGCTTGAAATGTTCTCATGTATTTATGAAATACTACATAATTGTTTACAGAAACAACGAACTATTTATGAATGATTTTTCGGACTCGGACTTCTTAAGTGATATTGATTATAATATGTCAGTGTTAAATTCACGTTCAAACCTTAACTAAGAAGCTTTAAGTTGGAAATGTTCCAAACGAAAGGTTGTGGCTGATTCAACGAAAGGCTAAGTACATCACTTTGAATAGCACCGCAATGGAAGGAATGTATAAATATATATGCATAGATTTATAACTAAGCTAAAGGTGATTCCAAGTATTGAGAATACTATACCGCTGTTATATGATAACAATGTAATTATAAGAGCTTATTATAAATCAAGAAACATATGTTGAATAATTCCATATGCTAAAGTTAGTTTATCAACATCAAAGAGAGTTGATTGATCAAATAGATAATTGAACAACATAACAAATCCATTCACGAATAGTCTAACTCGATTGGTTCTCATCAAACTAATTGAAGGGATGGGATAGACATTTCATAATTGGCTCCAAGTTCAAGTGGGTGATTGATAGAGGGGTATGCCTTTGGGGTACTTATGTAATTTGTTAAATATATCTAACTTGATAACCAGTCTTATTCAAAATAAAATGTGTTTTATTTCCATTATATACTTAGTATAATGTCTTATATTAATTAATTAATTTACTTAAAAGTATAATTAATAATAATCCATAAATGGTATGTTTTATGATAGTAGTTACAATATGTTATAACCATGAGTGATTTATCATAATAAAATAAACATGCCATTTTAAACATTCCTAGTCAAGGTGCATCGAGATTGGATATCGTCACATCAGTTGAGACTAGAGTATACAAATGTTGGACAGTTTATTACTCATGGCTGCTGGGGGCATAAGGGGTTACATACTGATAGTTATTGGATAATTATGGAATGATTCACTCGATAGTTTTCTGTTGGTTAATTTAACTAAGGTTAAATAGGAAATATCGATGTGATAAAATTACACAACTCATTTGACTTGAGAATACTATTGATCTTCAATGTGAAAACTCTGCTTTGATTATAGTTAAATCGTGGCACGACGTCCATTGAATGACTATAGTTGGTTTAAGTGGAAACATTGGAAATGAATAATATTCAAGACATGATTTATCTTCTTAGTTATCTGAAGTTAGTATCACGATCAACTGAAGCCAAGTCAAAGTTCTGGCCAAAGCAGCACTATTAATAATAATTGTTATTATTAAACCAAGGACTTTGTATTTTGACTATAGAGTTGAATATAGAAGGTATTGGAATTTTTACCATTAGAATTCCATAAATTCAAAGTGATTTAGTTTTAACGAAGAGAACAAGTGTGAATGATTGTTACTACCATGTAATGCTTAAATAAGTAAAATTGAATCTTATCGAAAGGATGTATAAGCGATAAACTTAGCCAAAATGCCGAACCACTAGCTAAGGTGACATGTGAATGCTAATATTCGAATCGTTCAGTATTAATCATTAATTGAATTTACACATTTGATTCACACAACCGTAATGATGATAATCCGAATAAACCACATGATTTAATTAATTTATTTCATTGTAAATTAAATTAATTAATTAGTATTGATGAAATATTGATTGTTATATTTTATTTTTTCTATACCATTAGCATTTACTAAAGTGAATAAATAGAAGTTATAAATGCACGTATCGACATACAATATCGATAGACTGTTTAAATTTGATTTAAATGAAATAAATGCTGAATGGGTTTGGGACCATTTGAGGCCCATGTTGCCTCAATGTTTGGTCGGCCACAAAAGAAGAGGAGATGATAAGTTTTGAATTAATTAATAAAGGGAAAAAAATAATATAATGAGGGAAAAAAGGTCTCTCTTTAATTGGGCATTGATTACCTTCTTATTTCATTTTCTTACATAACCTTTTGGCCATTTATTCCTTTCAATAACTTTCTGGTTCTCTCCTTCTCGAATGGCCAAAATTTTGGGAGTTCCATGACTAAAATTATACCAAAAAAGATACAAATTAAATTAGTTCATTAAAAGTGGTTTACCCCATTGACGCTTGCAAAATCTAGAGGCTGATTTCTAGATCTAGGAGCTTTGATTCATTGTTTAAGGTATTATTTATTGGCTACATCCAGAGGTAATTCTATTAATTAAATTCACCAACATATTTATATCATTGATATAATTAGACTTTTTATGATTCACTTCATGTTTTAATTATTGATCTTACCATATGTAAGTTAAACCTCCCTAATGTCAATTTTGATTATAACATGTTTATTGTACTGTTTTGATTCAAATCTATGTTTACTAATCATCTCCCTTTAATGTGTGTTCATAATAAATTGATATGTTTCGAATCCCATATTACTTTTGATAATTTGTTATTATCCTCTGTATTATTTAGATTTGTAATTTCTTATCATAAATCTACAAGTGCCTACTTTGTCCAAATTTCTTTTATTTTTTTTGGAAATTTATGAAGTTGAAAGCTAAATTTGAATGAAATTTTTATATATAATTGTATAACATTTACATACTTAAATGCAAATGAATTGTATATGTTAAGTTATCTTCTGTTTTTTGAAATTATTTGTTAATTTCATATGGTAAATACTTGAATATAATTGTTTCAATCCTTGTTTAAAAAGAAACTTGATTTAAGATTAATGAATGGACTTTAGTGCAAATTCTAATTCTTTGTGGTTTTCTATATTTAAAGTCAATTGTAAATCCTAAACTATCACTTAATTCCTACATTAAAAGTTTAATTAGAACCGTTAACCTTAAAATCAAAACTTATTTGTATGCATATATATATATTCATATATCATATAATACAATGTTTGTAAATATATGTTGTATAGATTTAAATTATTAAATTGTAATAATCATGTATATGGAAATATACGTGTGTAGTTTAATTCAAATTTTTAAGAGGATGTTGTGCAATAATGTAACATTTTTTGCCAAACCTTTCTTTAATTGAAATCATTCTCATTGATGTTAATTTTTGATTTCAATTTTTTTGAAACAACTAATAGGTTTTCACTATATATATGTATGTCTATAATCATTATGGATGTACACGTATATTTCATTAATCATACACTTGGATAACAAAGGCATGTGTAAATTTCGTTGATAAATTATAAATGTCATTTAATATATTAATTGTTACAATTAAAGAGAGAGAGAGAGACGAAAGGTTTCTCTCTCTTTATATATTGTCATATCTTCCCTTTATTAATTGCGTAGGTTAAGAGAGGGAAACAAAAGCTTTCCTTATTAAATTCATTTATACATGTTTCATTTACACATATATACACTACTTCTATGCTGCACTTACACTTCACACAAATGAATGCATTTGATACATTCGTTATAATACATACAAATTTAAACCATATTTAAATCTCTATTTTAATTAAGAAAAATAATATTTAATTAAAAAAATTTAGATTGGATCTAATATACATTTAGACTACATAGGCCTAATATGATTCTAAAAGATTTTTTTGAAGTTTACACAATCAACCCACTTCTGACTGGCCCAGTTCTAACATCGAAACCATCATAATTCGGGTGGGCGTCCCCACATACCCATGTTGTACGAGTACTCCCAAAAACCTGCAAGTATTAAAAATCCCTTCGCATATGTCTCCGATCCCATCATCGTCCTTCCATTTATCCATATTAGAACACATCATTGTTCTACCCACGAGCTCCCATCATCGAACTTGTCCTTATGGATCATCATCACGACTGCTATCCTCGAATCATTATCATCAGAAGACCTTTATACATCCATTATAAATCATAGATGTATCCCTACATTTAAACCAAGTAGCTCTTAAGTGAATCTAGATGTCAGGGTAAAAACGAAATGGTTCAAGAACTTGAGGGCAAGCTTGAAATGATAATGGAAAGGACCTCTAGGAGTTTGAAGTGTTAGAACATATCTTATTGGATTTTAATGACAACAACCATAAAATTAGGCCAAAGAACCCCTTAGCTTATTTGCAGGTACATAAGTATCAAAAAGGGATAGTTAAATAAGTTCAACATGAAGATACATAGTACAAGAGAGGATAAAAGTATATGCATAGAGATATAAGAAGAGAAATGCATGACGGAGGTAAGACGAAGGAATATAAACAAGAAGATATGATGGTCGACATCAAAATCAGACAAAAATTGAAGAAAACAAATAAGGTTTTGTATATTATTTTTTTCGGTCTAGATTTTATGTACAATCTCCAATTAGATGATTGCATACACACAAATATATTTTGAAAAATTATCTTTGCAATATAACTATTTTATAATACATATTTATTAAAAGAAAATAGTCAAAATATAACATTTCAAAGTAAATGAACAAAACAGTTCAACTTCAAACGTCTGGCATTTCTGTCTTAGATGTTTGTGTACATTTAAATAACATTTCAAGGTAAAATGAACAAAACAGTTCAACTTCAGATGTCTATCATTTTATTACAGACGTCTGTATACTTTCAATTTAAAAGAACTTCTTAGTTCAATTCCAGAAGTTTGAATTTTTATACTAGACGTCTATATTGAATCTAGACGTCTGGTACGAAAATTCTAGACGTTTGGATGCCTGTAGCTGGGTCTTTTATTTGAATTTCTGAAAAGGCATGTCCTCTCTTCTTCAACAGTTGCTTCCCTTGCTTTGAATAGTTCTCTCTAATGGTTACAACTATTCGGTTAGAACTTTTCAAATCTATAACTAGAATTGAGAATTCACTTATATTCCTACCAAGAATCAATTCTTTCTATCTTTCTAATCTGTAAGCCCTTGTGAATTACAAATATTCTTAAAAATTTACTTCCTACAATTACACATTCAAATCATCATCTCAAGAAGATTATAGGAATGGTGTACTTAATAGACTTATCTGTGTTATCTATAACACAATCAGTCAAGAAACTTACCACCATTCGTAGTCGAAGTCCTGTTGGAATTTTTCAGGCATGAAGTGCTATTTGGTAGCCTAGGTAGTTTGTAATATAGAAGTCCTCTTCAGTAGGTCAAACGGTTTGTAAAACCTATTCCTCTGGTTAAGGGAGGGTATAGTCATAAATCTAGAAGGATTCTAGGACTAGACGTAGAACGAGAAGTTCAAACAAGTATAAAAATCTCCGGTGCACTTTACTTGTTTCAATTTTTATACTGCTAGATTGATATATATTTTTATTTAGTAGAAATAATCATAAAAGGAAGTCAGTACTGACTTGAATCCATGCCGATACCGAGTTGTTGGCTCATGTTGTTTTGAACTCTTATATTATGTTCAAAGAATAGATGGCTAAAGTGGTCGTCTTGGGACCCATATCTGAAGGACTAGGTGAACAACCCCAAAGCTTCTCAAAAAAGGACAAGTACTGGATGAGCTTGATCATCTAGGTATCGAGAAGAATTAATGGATAAATTATGATAGAGGACCAAGGATCTGAAGTTCCTAGCTAAAACGGGGGAAGGACCACAAAATACATAAGGCAATCATGTTAGTACCGACATAAATATTTTCGCTACCAAGATGATTTATACAAAGAAATGACCTCGTCTTCCCCTTACTTTCATGGATTTAGATGTATACCTAGTCTTTCATGATCTGACGACTCTAGTGAGCAATTCTCCTATTAATGCTCAAGCCTAGAGCAACGAGGGGACATTTGGCTATTATTTTCTTTATATTCTATCCTCTACACACTATTGTCATTTTAGAGTTTACTATTATTGTTCTAGACTGAAAATCAAACTACAAAGCTCTTGTACTGATGACAATCAATCTAGAATAAGATTAAAGTGGACGTGGTTCATAGAATTTACCGAATCACTATAAAAATCTCCATGTTATTTACCATTTTATTGCTGATTTGCTAGATTTATCTCATTTTCCTTCTAATCGGGGTATTGTGCCAATTTTCTGTCTAACAATTTTCATGCTTTCATTGAGAAAAGAGCTTTTTAGGAGTTTATATAGTTTAGTACTGTGGATTAGAGCATCCAGAAGTTAGATCCAGAACCTTGCTGTTGTAGATCTAAAGTAATGGCCCCGGGAGATCCGATAGATCTAGAGCAGTAGCTGGTGGAGAGATGAAGCTTCTCACCACAATAAAGAGGCTAACCAACTAATAGGTGTTTTTCTAAGGCCGTATGCCCCTCAAAAGATGATGACAAAGTGGAATTTTACAAGACAATGGCTGAATTGAACTAGAGTATGGTGGATAGCCAGAAAATTCTTCTTGATAAGATGGATGCATTGCCTTGTTTATCCAGCAATCTCAAAGGCCAAGGAAAAGCGGGAGAGACGTGTCACCTTATGGTTCCGAAGAAGAGAATTCATCTGCATCTAATTAGAATAGAAAGGGACAAGAAGCAAAAATAAAGTAAAAGACCACTAAAGCCTTAAGGAAAACAACTGGAAGAAGTGGCCATGCATTGACCAATGCTAGAGAACTCAATACCAACATGAATCAGGTCCACACCTAGATGATTGATGGTGTCCCTAGAGTTGTGTTACCAATTTCCATTGGCTTGTTGAATAGGGATGATGACTTGCAGGACACTAGTAATGATGCTAGATAAAATATTAGAGTACAAAATGTAAGTGCTTAAATGACCACCACAGAACCAGCCAGGCGTCATAGAAGATCCGGCGGTGTGGCTCTCCCAAAAATTAGAGCTTGGATGTCATCGAGCGAACTTAGACCATTTGCGGAGTCAAACATTCGGGGCTACTCCCGATTGTCATTTTTAGAATCACCAGACTAATGAGAAACATATTGCTGATATGATAAAGCGGTTGATGGAAGAAAAACCAATAGAGGAAGAATGAAGAGTGGGGTTCCACACCAAGCAGAATCTATTCATAGAGAATATTTGCAGGAGGAATATCCTAGAAAGTTTATAATTCTTATGATGACATCATATAATGGAATAATGGATCTTAGGTAACATCTGTTAAAGTATTAATGGCATATGGATGGTGCCAGAGCAAAATATGCAGTAAGATTTATGTGTTTTCCCATCTTTTTGGATGGAGTGGCTTCAAAGTGGTTCACCCATCGTGCCAAGATGCATATCAATGTTTGATGAACTAGAAAAGAAGTTTATTGAGCAGTTCATGATCCACACTACCCGATCGAAGGATGTAATGTCTTTGTCGAATATCAATCAAAGTCCTGGAGAAACTTTAAAGGGATTTTTAAATAGATTCAATACGTTTGTAGCGAACGTAAATAACCTGAAAATGGATATTATTCTAATGGTGTTGGTCCAAGGGATACATCTAGACACAGACTTTGGTATATGGTAAAGATAAAACAACTATATACCATGGAGGAGTTTTATCAGAAGGCTAAACAATATCTATACGACCCAACTTTTCGATGCTCAAATGCCACCAATAAATGCATCCGCGATATTCGTGTGCTGAGTACCCAATTGTCGAAAAGACAGATAGTTAGGGTAAAATAAAAGAAATAGAATAGAACAAGAGAGAACATAATATTGGAATCTCGCAGTGGAACAATAATATATAATCCAAAAGATAGTATAATGGGTTGCTACGAATATGGAATGTTTTCAGAATCACTAAACCTAAGTACTATCATCAGCTTGGACAGTTATAATTATCTGTCCTCACAATGCTGATACATACATACATACTACAGTGCAATAGAAAATAGAAATAGATAAATAGCAGAGGCCTATAGCCCGTCTCCTGAGCTCTGAAGCGTCCAAAGTAAAACCTACTTTACTTAACCTACTTGAAAGAGTGCATGAGGAATTTAGGGAAAACGAAAACCACATGTCAGACACAAGTCTAGTATGAGCAAACTTAAGATACGTGCAATATGTAACAATCACTACTGGAGCTGTACAGATTACCGTAACGGTTTCCCCTCAAAAAATTAACCATTCATTAAGTTAATATAGTGGTATAGTAGATAGTGCCTGGGGTATAGAATATAAATCATATCAAATAGCTGTATTGCTTGCATCTCACAACACAACAATATTAGAAGTACATCTAAAACCGTTAAGGTACATTCACATGTGGATTTTCCATGGAGATCTCTTTGGTTAAGGCAAATCCAATCTCCCACATAAGGGTTAGAGGCTACCTTTCAAGCGTCATATATATCTAGATAAAATATACCAATTAGGTATACAAAGCTGGTCAAAGTTTAAACACGTGATCGCCTACTAGCAACATTGATAAGCATACTCTAGATAGGAGTTGATATATCTTGTCGTGGGTTATCTAAACCCTAAGCTATGCATCCTACACCGTTTTTTGTCATTTCTGTTACCGAGGCTACATTTGGCATCTCTCACACAAGTCTTTATCACTTGAACCGAACACAAATAACTCCTTGGATTCCAACATAAGCCAATTTGACAAATGCTAATGATAACATCTTCCTTGGACTTAACCTTAGGATAAACAGTTCAACTCTATAACATAATTCTAAAATGTTAACGCTGACCTCTCCCTTAGACTTAACCTCAGGATAGATAGTTCAACTCTTTAACACTCCACTTTACAATCACTCCCAAAACGTAGACTCGTATACTAGTATTGAAGTGGTATTCAGCAAGTAAAACACTTACCAATCTCGGACTCTCCAAAACCAATTGATGAATTTTCGGTTAACTCAATTTTGGTTCTTTTAGAAGTAAGCGAACTATATAAAGAGAGTCCTCCCCGAGGGAGCTCATATATATAAGTTCTTAAAACTAAAGACGTTTCATATCGGTGCTCCTCCTTAGGGGGTCTCAAAAGTATGAAGCCATGAAGCTTTTAGATACTTCTTAAGTTATATTTGGTCACGTTCGATAGTCGACTAATCGACTATCAAGTTAAAAAAGATGCTTACAGAAATTAATGTTCATATACTTAACACATTTCCGACCTTCCAACTTAACCATTCCTTGGTCAAGAGTGAAGCCAGCAGGTTAAAGAATTATTGCTTTTATCTCTACTCGAACATTAATCTTAGCTCTCATAAATAGAGAAGTCTACCTCGTCGACTTTTAGTGTTAATCATAATATTAATGACTTTCCATAAACGAGCAAGTAATCAATATGATTAACACATTTCCGACATTCCCAACTTAAATATTCCTCCGTCAAGAGTAAAGATGGAAGGTTAGAGCACTATTGCTTCTATCCTTACTCAACCATCAACCTTAACACTCATAAATAGATAAGTCTACTTCGTCGGCTTTTAGTGTTAAGCATAGTTAATTACTTTTCAAATAAGTAAGTAAACAAAAGACAATTTAGCGACTAAGCAATTCCTAACTCCTTTAGAAATCATTTGTTCATACCTTTAAAATCCTTTTTAGAAATGAGATATACATATATATATAATAATTTATTTATAAAACTAGGTATTTAATAAAACAATTTAAAAGATATTTTATTATATATGATATTTATACTTTAATAAAATAATTAACTAATTTTCTGAAAACTGTATATACTTAAAAATACTTTTATAACACTTTAAAATACTTATAATAGGTTTTAAAACAATCATTCAAAATATTACTTGAAAATAGCAAGTTTATAATTTACTAAAAAACCTGGAAAGACTATGTTTTCCCTATATTTAAAAGTAAACCCTCTTCTTTTAACAATTTATAACTAATTCTTAAAAATACATAAGAATCCCAAACCACTTTTAAAATGCTGTAATATGAGTTAGCAAAGACTTGTAAAAAGAATGAAATAAAATACTTAAATTTAAAGTCCGTTTTAAACATTTGAAGTTCAAAGCAAAGGCTAAAATGGAGCAGTTTTTCACAAGTGGAAGTATGGCCGCTTTTCAATATGTTACTTAACTTTTCAATATATAAACATTTTATATAACTAATTACACAATATATATCACATATATGGCAAGAAACCCCTAAGGATCTCTTTACAAAGTTCCTTAGAAATTGCCGAACACAAGGCAATTCCTAAGTGCATCTATAGCGACTACTGCTATAAGAGAACCTTCAAATCCAAGTCCAATTCAAGCCAAAGTACATGTGTGCTCTATTTCAAGACTACACAATAAGTCATACAAGTCCATTCAAGTCCATACATATGTATTACATATGCCATTTGTTGTTAAAGCAAGAATCAAACCAAACATAGCAATATATAACATATAAATTCAATGACATAGAAACAATCAAAAACAAGCACGCATACACATTTATTTTCATTCAATGGCGAATTAGGTCATCCTTGAATAATCAAGTAAGCCAGTCCAAGCCCCAACTTCCTACCTCAACCTTGCTAGCACCTAACTTCCTACCACAACCTTTACTTTGCACTTATTTTTAGACAATATTTCCTATTATAGCTCAAGAACCAAGATGAGGTAGGAGATGTGCTTTGATTATTCAAGATCCAAGTAGCTAAGAGTTGTTGTGATGTTGTCCTAAGTCCTTAGCCAAGTTTGAGTTGATTTGAAGATGTTATGAAATTATTTTATTTAGGAAATTTATAAAGAGAAAGAGATGAAGTGTGTTGATTTTATTTTCTAAATAAGCAAAAGTGAAGTCAAGAGGTATGCCCACTCTTATATAGGCATGAAGTGGTGCTTCCACCCTTGCTCTCACCCCCTTGGCTTATCATGGAAGACTCACCCCCTACATGCTTCGTCACATCTCCTTTACACCTCCTTCCTTTAGTAAAAGACCAAACTACTCCTTATAGAAAATATCCCCTTATCTTCTTGAAGCTTCTACTAATTACTTTGTGAAGCAAAGTATATTAATTAGTTACTAATGTGTTTATATATTAATTAGACAAGCACAAAGAGTTCGAACAACTTATATCGAATAAAAAGTTGTTTATCAATAAACTGATTTTCGATCAAATTATCGATATTTCTTTGAAGTACTTAATTCTATAAACAAATTTTAAAAACAAGTTTATTATCATTATTCATTAATCACAAGATGTTTAACAAGGTTATAAAATAAAATTTATCTTTAATAATAGTTGTAATAGCTTTGGTGTCACACTTTTTTGGTATCAACGTGAACTACCAAAAACGCCCCTCTATATATTATCAAATTTTAATCACTTAAAAATATGATCTAATATTAAACTTCTTTTACAAATTCAAATGCCTCCAAAATAGGATCTAACAATTAAACATGCTTTACAAATTCAAAACCCTTCTAAACATATGATCTAAAATTAAACCTCATTTACAAATTCAAAATACTTCTTTACAAATATACAAATCTTAATATCACTTGAAAATAAAAATCATTTTTTTGGCTGATTTAAACATATACAATTTATAAAGAAAACAATTCATGCGCGAAGCGCGTGCCGTAAAACTCGTAACACTTAACTGTATTTCGAAAAGCTACGATATTCAAGGACGAAGTGTTCGAAATTATGGGTCGCTACATGCGCTCATAAGAAAGGGATATGGTTGTCGGAAAGATCGATAGTATTCCATCAACGAAAATCGTGCAAAGTAACATGGCTATTAAACTGGTAGGTGAGGGCGCCATTAATGTTGTGAGAAATGTAGGATTAATAATAATAGTCAGAAAAAAATAAATCAAGGTGTAGATGGTGGAAGAAATGATATCAGTAGTGTCCAAGACATCTGAGACCAAAGGCGTATACTCCTCTGAATGACACTATGAGAATATACACCTTGCAAGGAATAAAAAAGTATAAAAATCACTTCAAAGGGCGCAACATAAGCCAAACAATGCTCTTGGAAGTATTGCCACTTCCATGACACACATGGACATAATACCAACGAGTGTTATCACCTGAGAGATGTGATTAAAGAATTAATACAAAAGAACAAGTTGCAACAATATATGAGAGATCCGCAAGATGGAGGAAAGGACACTAGACCCTAGGGGTAGAATGCCCAATGGGATCGACATGGGTCCAACGGAGAGGGGCCAAGGTGATCGGATGGTAGGATCATGATAAATATGATAATTAGAGGACATCATCCAATGGAGAAGAGCTGAAATAAGACAGGACGATGCATAACTTCATTGAAACACATATTGCAAGAGAGCTATTTTGTCATCGAAGATGGAGGTCCGACAAAAAAGCCAAGGATAATAAAGGATGATATTGTGTTCGTGACAAAGAGTCTGATGGGATCAAAGCATCGATTATTGATCATATGTTAATTATGGCCATTATTCTGCCAAATACTGTATGTCGAGTGTTGATTGATAATGAAATCTCAGTCAACATTCTATTCAAGAAAAT
Organism: Allium fistulosum; assembly: GCA_030737815.1. Lineage (NCBI taxonomy): Eukaryota > Viridiplantae > Streptophyta > Magnoliopsida > Asparagales > Amaryllidaceae > Allium > Allium fistulosum. The sequence goes on along the minus strand of CM060904.1, from coordinate 710,617,012 downwards.
CTTTGCAAATGAAATTAGTCCGAAGGATATCAGGCCAAGTAAATCCATGATTTAAAGATTTACTAGAGAGGCAAAGGAGCCTGTAGGGATTATTGACCTACCAGTGAAGTCAGGTGAATAAAATTGCAAGATTATGCAGATGCAAGCATTTGTTATTATTGGCTTATAACACCTTTTTGGGCTAACCGGCCCTCGCCAGTTTTAGAATAGCATGGGCTCCTTGGTGCTTGATGATGAAGTTTCCAATCAAGAATGGGTTGGCGCTATTCAAGGAAACTAAAGTGCAGGTCCTGAATGATATATCGCTGAGCTCAAAGAGGTAAGTGACAAGAGAAGGGAAAGGGTGTAGAGAAAGTTCTCAAAATCAAGATTGCAGATGCATAACAATCAATACCCCAGCTCTAGCTTGGAAGCCATAGCAAATTCTTCAAGTCTATGGATCCTAGAAGGAGCAAAAGGATGCACGGGCAGCACCGGTAGAGCTGACAATCAACATCCCTATCGATATGGATGTTCCTACTTGGGTCCTTAAGATCAAATCTCATCTTAGCGCCAGATTGAGAAAGAAGTTGGTTGGTTTTCTCTAAGAGAATCTGGATGTGTTTGCCTGGACACATTCGAACATGAGTGGAACATCGCTAGAGATAGCATGTCACACATTGAATGTGAACTCGAAATGCCCTCTTGTGAGGCAAAAGAGATGCATTATAGGTCAGTAGCGATCCGCTATAGTGAAAGAAGAAGTGGATAGGCTAAAGGAAAATTATTTTATCCGCGATGCCTTATACCCTGAATGGGTATCAAATCCTCTTTTCATTAAGAAGGAAAATGGAAAATGGAGGACAAACATCGACTATTCAGAATCGGATAAAGCATGCCCAAAAGACAGCTTCCCGGTGTTGAAAATAGACTAGCTTGTCGACTTAACAGCCTGACACGAACTGTTATCCTTTATGGATGTGTATTACGACTACAACCAAATAGCAGTGCACATTCCAAATTAGGAGCATATGAGTTTCATCATTGATTTTGGGCCTATACTGTTATCAAGTTATGTCATTCAGTTTGAAGAACATAGGAGCTACCTACCAACAGTTGGTAAATAGAATGTTTGAAAATCAATCGGATGGACAGTGGAAGTGTATGTGGATGATGTGCTTGTGAAGCCATAGCTATCGATGAACCACATAGATGATCTTTTTGAGATGTTCGATGTGCTGCAGAGGTATGGAATAAAGTTGAATCCATTAAATGTTCCTTTGGGGTCCCATTGGGGAAATTTTTGGGTTTTATTGTGAATTTAAGGGGCAATGAGGCTAATTTAAAGCACATTAATTCCTTGAAACATGTAACTACCCCAAGGAAAAGGAGGGAAATGTAGAGTTTGAATGAGAAAGTCACTATGTTGAGTCGATTCCTCTCGAAAGCAACCGATAAGTGTAAACTGTTCTTCGTTGCCCTAAAAAAGGAAATAGGAAAGTTTGTATGGATGAAATAATGCCAGGACACTTTCCAGGAATTGTTGAAGCACATGGAGTGACCAATGATCCCATCGAAGCCTTTGAAAGGTGAAGATTTATTTATATACTTAGTAGTATCTACTCACGCATTGAGTGTAGGCCAGGTACATGAGGAGACGAAGATCTGAAGGTTGGTATACTATATTAGTAAGTGGTTTACCAAAGCAGTGAAGAACTATCTGAGAGTAGAAAAGTTGGCATACTGCTTAGCGATCGCTTCAAGGAAATTACGACCATACTTTCAGGCTTACCCGGTAAAGGTGTTGATGGATTATCCTTTAAAACACATAGTGCATCAACTTGAGACCTCAAGGAGATTGTTAAAGTGGAATATAAAGCTAATCCAATGCGACATAACCTACCATCCTAGAAAGGCGTTAAAAGGACAACGTTGGCCGATTTCATTGTTGAGTCGGGATGGGGAAGAGGAAGATGATATGGTCCAACCCATTCAATTGAAGTTATACGTAGGTGGATCTTCCAACTAACGCTCTTCCGAGACAGGAGTAGTTCCCATAACCTCGGAAGAATGAACGTTATGCTACACACTAAGCTATAGTTTTTGGCAATAAACAACGAAACCGATTATGAAGTGCTGATAGTCGGACTTAAGATAGTGAAGGAACTAGGAGTCAGAATATTGCATGTATACAACGACTCTCAATTGGTGGTCTGCCAAGTAAAAACTAAATTTCAACCTAAGGGAGCGAGAATTGCTCCTTACCTGATAAAGACAATAGAATATTGAATGATATTGAACACTACATAATAACACACTTCCCTAAAGAGGAAAACATGAAGGAAGACTCAATAGCCAAGCTTGCTAGCTCTAGAGATGTATGGCTGATGGGATTGGTTCTAGTCAAAGTTTTGTTGGCTCCGAGCATCGACTAAATGGATGTCGAATGGATCTTGGAGACCAAAGAGGAAAGGGAGTCATGGATGACTCTAATCAAAGACTATTTGCTATAGGGAATTCTCCAGCATGGATGGAATTAACGACAAAAATTGCTTCATAAAGTGTCGTAGTTTATAATGCAAGAAGGAGTGTTATACATGAGAGGGTTCTCCACTACCTTTCTATGGTGTGTCATCAAGGACGAGGCTAAGAAAACCACCATGGAAGTACATGAAGGAAGCTGCGGTAACCACATGAGAGGCATATGTTAGCAAAGAATGTTCTTCGCTATGGATATTTTCGACCGATAATTAACTGAGATGCTACAGATTACACCTGATGATGTGACATATGCTAGAGATTTGTGAAAATTCTAAGACCCCCTTCTACTGAGGTTATGCCAATGGTTTTCCCATGGCCATTTGCGGTTTAGGGAATTGATATGATCGATGTGACACCAATGTCAAAAGGCGGAGCAAGGTACGCTATTGTAACTACGGACTACTTCACAAAGTGGGATGAAGAAGAATCGCTAAGCATGATCACTATGAAAAAAGTGATGAACTTTATGACAGAGAACATCATACGTGGATATGGAGTCCCATAGAAAATCGTAACTAACAATGGAACTCAACTCGAGAGTGCTAAATTCAAGGATTTTTGTAATTGGTACATAATTGAGAAGAGCTTTTCAATAGTAGCAAACACGTAAGTGAATGGATAGGTGGAGATGGTGAATAAAATAATCAAATCCATCTTGAAAAAATGATTGAAAAAAGCCAAGGGCAATTTGATCGACGAACTACCCTTAGCACTATGGGCTTACCGAACGACCCATAAGTTCGTAACCGAACAGACTCTATTCGCTATGACCTACGGAGCTAAGGCCATGATTTTGATAGAACTGGAAATTTCTTCCCACCAAAGAAAACATTATGATCCTAAGGTGAACATGGATTCTTTATTGAGTCGCTCAACTTGGTCGATGAGAAACAGGAAGAAGATGAACTGAAGATAGTTGCTTATTAGAAAAGAGTAGCTTGACACTTCAACTCCAAGGTCAAAAACCATAGCTTTGAGGTAAGGGATCTCGTTTTGAAGCAAGTTCACTTAGGTACAGGGCATTTGCTCCAAATTGGGAAGGTCTCCATGCGATTGAACAAAAGCTTGGAAATGGATAGCCACTATTGATGGGATCCCAATTCGACGGGCATGAATAGAGAACACTTAAATGCTATTTCACTTAGTACTTTATTTTCTACAAATAAGCCACCCTAGTGAGCTGGGGCAATGAAATAGGCCAGGACTTTCCATTTCTTTTGCTATTAATAAAGCCATCTTCTAGAACCAATGGTACGTGTTCTTATAAGCTAAATCTTGTGATGTGTGATTAGTAGCACAATTAGGAAGCCAAAGATACGTACCAACTAACTCCTTTGATCCATGATCAGGTCAAGGGAGTATAATCATACAAGGGTTGATCAAACGATTCACCCTACCCTTCGATGTTGACTAATACCCAAAGATAGGCAAAGTCGATAAAGGATGCCTAAAAGCATCGGTTCCCGAAGATAAGAACTGGTATATAATCGAAGTTTTTACAACCATGCTTACGGCCCGATGGGAGATGCTCAATTGAAGATAAGTGATGATGGTTAATGAACACTCACAGTTAATACCCGAATACAGGTGAGATTGAAAGCGGATGCTTGAAGGTAGGGACCTAAAACATTTTGTTGAAGAAGAACGATAAGTTCATAGTTGGCTTGAACGAATATCTTGGGGAAAGGGTGACTAGTCATATCGATGAGACCTTTGAGAAGGTTATGGAGAAAGCTTTAAGGCACAAGAGCCTATACCCATAGCCAAAAGCTGAAATTGTTATTTCAAAGGAAGAGCCAAAGCCACAAGTGAGTGGGGGAGGCAAGTGGAAATATAACATCAAAGTAAAGAAGTAGTCTTGGGAAGAAGATGGCTAGAAGAAATGCAAGTGGGAGCTGGAATGCTTTAAGTGCAATGAGAAGGGTCGTCTTAGTAAGAACTATAGCTGTGTAGTTAAAGCCCCGTAAAATCCCCGCTATAGCGCAAAGTACTCTTCAATTGCCACGCTTTTTTAATATAGCGCTATTAAATAGTATGTCCGCTTTAGGCCTCGCTATTTTCCACTACATCCGCTAAATTAAGGCTTTTTAGCACCAGATTTAGCAATATTAATATAGTAGAGTTGATTTGTCTAATTCTCTTTTAAACCAAATTAACAAAGTTAGAGTAAAGACCTAATTTTAAGGCATAAGTGCTCAACATAAGTTGAAAATCTACTGTAGTCACCAAATTTGGCTCCATATATCATGATATTCATCGGTTTTGTTTATTTTTTAAAGACAAGCGAGGTTGAATGGTCCCCTACCATATTTTATTAAAACAGAATTACAGGGAGAATGGAAAAAAGAACGCAAAGTAAAGAAAACAGAACAAAAGAAAAGGAAACACATAGGAAATTAAAAAACATCTGTAATTCTCCAACGCACTAGAGAATTATGAGTGGTATCCATCCTATGTCGCTTAAAAGCAAAAACGGTTTCCTTCCAAATGAGACGAAGCAAAGTCCGATCAGAATTACTAGTGCCACTAAAAATGCGACCATTTCTTTCCTGCCACATTTGGGAAATGAAAATCTTAAGCAGAATAATAAGCATCCTAGAGTCACCACCTTTCCTTCTTGTTTTGTCATATAACCACTTCCACTGCTAATTTGTGTTTTGTTGAATAAAACAGTAGTGTCCTTTCACTAAAATTGTTTTCCAAACTTCAAGAATATAAGGGCATTCAAAGAATAGGTTTCCTTTGCTTTCCATATGTTGAGCACATATAACACAAATTGGGTCAACATTCAATCCTCTTGCAATTAATTTATCTTTTGTTAAGCACGCATTATGAATCACCTTCCAAAGCATAAAATTATGCCTATGAGAGTTATATTTGTTCCATGTCCTAGAAGACCAAATATCATTGTTTGGAACTTTTATGTTAGTGATCTCGCGGTAAATGAGGGAGGTAGAGTGCTCAGTACCTTTAATTCCCCAAGTGATGCTATCATTAGCAACATGAACCTGTTGCTGTTCCAGGGATCTCCATAACTGTCGGATATGCGGGTTGCTAGATTATGGCAAAGTGATTATAGAATTGTGGAAGTAATTACAAGCCTAAGAAGCTTCAGGGATACAAGTATGTATACGCTAGTTGTGCGATAGAACCCGGTGAAGGATGAGATCTCTAGAAGCCCACGGGGTATGCCAGAAGTTGTGTGTGCTATCAGCAGAGATGTTATATATTCATCGGTTTTGTTATATAAGATTAAATAATGTTTCTTTTTTATACATAGTTAATGTGGGAATGAGAACAAATTAACTTTAAATATTCAATTTTATATCTAATGAAGCCTTTTGCACCTCCGTTATTTTCCATTATATTCCTACTTTATCACCGCTATAACCTTTTGCACCTCCACCGTAATGGAATCGCAAAGCGCTTTAATTGCATGGAATTGCAGAGCCCCGATGAGTGGGATGAGGAAGTTCTCCAATAATGATAAGGCTAGACATTTGAAGGACTTTCGGGACCAAAGAATGATGAGCAATGCATTGGTTGTTGCTCCTACTTCATCAACTGCTCCACCAGCGAAGGAGAAAGGGAAGGGAATTCTTATCCAAGGTATGCTTTTTGTTTACGTTTTCCAATATTTGTTTTATTTGATATCGATACGTTGGACCCATTATATCCAATGGCTTAGCGAGTATTTTATGGTTGTGTCCTAACCTGGTAGACATGCCTATAGTTGTTTCAAACTTAGTGATAGTTTAACTGACTCAAGTGTGGTTTAGTGTGTCAAGACATGGATGTTTGTTTGCTTGTGATTTCTTTGTTTGGTTTCAGTATCATCTTTGACTTAGGGTAACTAAATGGGTGCAATAGTATGGTGGATGGTAAGACATAGTTGATGACGATAGGGACATGATATGGGTGTAGGCTAGAGTTTGGTTGCACGTTTGAGGATGCAGTTAAGGTTAGCTTTGTATTCATTATGGATCCTGCACAAGGAGTCATCATCATTCCTATAGTGAGGGAATATTCAGAGGTGATTGGACTACCACCATACAGAGAAGTTGAATTCCATATCAACCTAGTGAAGGAAGCTAGGCTTGTATTATACCTCTTGGAATGGTCATACTTAAAGAGCAACAAGGCCTGGAGGTGTAAGTGAATAACCTACCGAGTAGAGGGGCTGCTCGTAGAAGTATATCTGAGTGAGGAGCACCTGCAATATTCACATAATGAGTGAATGGTCAATTTAGATGGTGTAAAGTGCCGAGAACTAAGTGGGATTATACCGGTGTTCATCGATGATATTCTTGTCTTTTAAAGGAAAGAAAGTACATAATGCACTTGAGGATTGTACTTGAGGTATTGAGGAGACATACTAACTGAGGAGTAGTGTTCCAAGTGCAGATATGATTTAAGTATATTACTGGTTATGATTTTCAATCGAGGTGAGAGCTAGAGCAAAGGCTCTTGACGAGTGAGATGATAGACATACTCTGAAGAGATGGGAGTAGAGCCGATGGAGATAAGACAATACAGACTCAATCAAGATAATTGGCTTCGCATGGAGGATATACTATTTATACCTGACATTGATGGTTTATGGATGACATATTACGAGAGTGCCGTCATTCAAGATGGATTATAAATTCTGGTGGCAATAAAATGTACTGAACAAACATTTTATTAGGAAGGGATGAAGGAGGATGTTAGGATTGAGATGCGTGGATTGCCAGTTAGTGGAAGCCGGGCAGATGAGGGTTAGGGGGTAGTTGCAATAGCCAGGGGTTCTCAAATGGAAATCAGGATAGATATGGATGGACTTCCAACGACTGCAGAAGGATATGGTGTCCTCTAAGTCATAATTGATAGATTAACGAAGAGTACTCATAAATCATGAAGAATGGCAGTGAAATTGTTGACTTGCATGTGAAGTGGATTTTGTAATCCTAGGACGTGCCAAAGAACATTGTAAGCATGGGAGACCCAATATCTATGAGTGGATATTGGGATGGCTTATAAGAGGCATTGGAAAGTATTGCACTGGACCAACTAGATGATATTGAGATTGAACCAGGAGCTTTAATACCTCGTTGGCCTATTCATATAGTAGGATGTAATATGAAGCGTCTTAAGAGGAAGGCGAAGAAGTTAGTAGGATTTATTTAGAGTGAAAGAGGGCGCGATAGGATGAAGGAGATTAAGGATAGTGTATGGACGCTTATACAAAGCTCTTTACTTGGCAAGATTTTATGTTTACCACATTCATTTTCACTTATGATGTCACATAAAGTAGTTTAGTACCTTGCGTGCTAGGGTAGGCATAAGTTCTACTTTCTTGCTTAGGTGTAATGTGTGATGGATGATATGCTTGATTATGGATGTAGACATATAGGGTAACTTTATTATTTGACCTTACCTTGTTTGGTGGGATTTCGGGGGCAACATCCCTAAATGGGGTGGGGAGTGTAGTGACACATATTTTTCTCATTGGAGGATCATAAAATATTATTTCTAAATTCATATTAGGTGAGGCTATAACTTAGGTAATGTTGAGTAGTGACATTTTTTACCTTTAGAATTTTATTGAATAGTCCTTACCTAAGAAATCTTGTAAGGCCTATAACTTTTGCTAAGAGCCGAATAATGGTCTAAAATCGCTTTCAAATGAAAGACATGATGGTTTCTCACTCGGTAGAGTGGTCATAATAGGATTTTGGATATACCGATTAGAAGTTATGGCTAGGTTAAGTTAGATAGTCTTTAGGAAAATTAGAGGGTAATTCAGAGGTGATTAGTGTGGCCCATTAACCTATTTCGAAATTAGGGTTAATAGCAGCCTCCTCTATTAGTCATTGGTCATATTTCATATTTTCTAAACATTCCCAAAACTCCATTAATCCTAATTACACCAAAATTCTTCATTTTCTTCACTTTAATTAGCCAAATTGAGTTATTAGTGAGAAATTAGCAAAGAAGATCAAGGGAATTTTAGGATTTGCTGATTCGGGCCGCAAAGGATCCATGAAGTGTTGTTTACATTATATTTTCCTTGGTATTCCTGCTATTTTGGATCTAAGTGTGTGGTTTATCCTTCTCACTATATTATTCTTGTCTATATAGTTAAAGATGACATTTTTAGGTGGATTTTGAATGTTAAAACATTTTCAAACCTATATCTAAACATTATAACACCTTTTAATATGATTTTAAAAAGATAAATGTAAATTTTGATTCATTTTGGGGGCTCCTATTCTCAATCGGCGAAGCCTCACTCAGAGATCATCGGACCAGAAGGGACCATAGGGAAGAACCTGGGTCTAGCTCACTTCTCTTAAGCTTCATTCAAAACTTGCCTAGGCTTAATTAATTAGAAACCTAAGACTAATGAGCTCCCTACGGTGTCTAAATTCCTCTCTTCTGCGCTACTAAGATTACATTTTGCGCCAGATTTTAGACCAAATAAGTCGTCATTTTCTATCTTGCTAGATCTAGGATGATATAATTGTTTGAAATGTGTTTGGATTGCCTGTATATGATGTTTAGAAGTCATGTGATGTTTTCATGAAGTAGTTTACTTTTATTTTAATTCATTTGGGGTGTGATTTGAGAGTGGTCCTCATTTGGGTGACTCGACAAGTAAAATTTTGAAACATGATGAAATTGGTAAGAAGGTTTAAGGCCTAGAGAACCTACTTTTTTGATCGCAAGTGATTTAGATTAGAAATAATGGAGTTTTGAAGCAAAAGAATATAAGTCAGTGGCAGCATTGAAATCAAGTTAGGGGTAGGTATGCTTTAAGAAAATTGGAAACAAACTTCAAGCAAAACATGTCGGTACGCGAGGCCAACTCCGGGATAGGCAAGAAATGGACATGGGCTGGTGCTTAGAAAAATTTGGGTTGCAAACCTCTCGGCAGCGAGAGGTTTGATTTGGGTTGCTTCGGGATTTTTGAAGCTTGACTTTAGGCTAGGGATGAAGAAACGCGAGAGCTGCTCCGGGCTAAGGAAAATGAAGATGTTGTGGACTAGAGATGTTCCAAACTTTGACGAACTGACGATGCCAGGCATTTGATCGAGTACTTCTAGTGGGAAGTGCACATATGGAACTAAGGTAGTTCGAGGAGGAACATTCGAAAATGTAAGGTGATGGAGTGGAACATAGAGTGCGTTCCACTATCAATTCATATGTAGAAGAAATCGTTGATAACTCCGGATGTGACGGGTGTTTCATAAGGAAATGCTATGTAAGGGTGCTCACCTATATAACCTAAACCATGAGTTAGTCTGGCCTACCCTAGGATGGCAGTACCTATGGGATAGGTATGTGATCGAACATCGAACCTAATTCCACATGAGATGTCATCGGCCTGGGAGGTCATCGTTGGAGTTATCATGTATTCGAGAGATCTTGGTTGTGGTCATAGTGAAATGAGGCTTAGGTGATGAACATATCATAAGATTCCCATTCTTGAAAATCGGCACCTCTTCAAATCTAGAAAATAAACGGGATTCTAGGATTACTTCTTTGGGCAAATACGAAGAGGCTAATTAGATGGCTCTGATCTAAAGGTATCTCCTATCACGGTACGCGAGGCTGACGCACCTGTGTCGGGAGAAATGTTTAAAATTTCCCACTACCAATTATCGGAGATGGAGCTTTCACCCGGTTCCATATTGTGATGCAATACCTTAGGAATGGTCGTGGTAATGTGAGATCTTGGTAGTGGTCATGGTGATGCAAGTTGATGCGAGACCTTGGTATAGTCATTGCGATATGACACTTTGATGATGTTTCATCAATGTGTGTTACAATGGTTTCATTATGATTGCTAGGTGTGACTGTTTTGTGATGCATGGATGTCTTGTGACGTAAGTATTCCCGAGTTAGGTACCCTGAAACCCATATTATACTAAGCATAGTATACTGATATGGTGTAGAGGATAATGTAGCGTATATAGTGTTATTGCTAACTTGTTAGATGCAGAGACAGGTCAGGTATGATTCTTCATACTCAGCGTCTCTATTTTACTGCATCGACTTTCATAGTATCTTGAGATTGTTTATTGATCATACCGGACTGTTGTCTGAATCATACTTCTTATTACCTTTGGTACTCTTAAATATGTAAACTAGATGGCAGGTCTGATGTTAGCGTATTGTGACGACACATGTTTTACGTATCGGAGGTCATATGAGGTTGTATGACTATAATTTTAGAAAATCACTCTTAGGAACATCTTCCACATCTATGATTTTTGTTGAATTTCTTTGGACCATTTTGACCCTAAAAATCTTGTATGACCCATAATATTCTATAGGAGATGAGTTAGGATCTGAAACCACTTACATTGCTTTAAGATAATAGTTTCTCATTCTATAGAGTGGTTACAATAGGAAAACAGACTTACCGTTTAGAAGTTATGGATGCTTTAATTTTTGGTTATCGCTGGCCAGTATTAATGGGTAATTAAACTAAACCTATACTTAGGCTCATCAATCAATTTCGAAATTCTTGCTTAGGTAAGGCTGTGTAGGCCGAGGACAAACATTTCCATCTTCTCTAAAACATTTCCTAAGCTTCCATTAATCATTCCTAATAAAAAAACTCCAACTTTCTCTTACTACAATTTTCTTATCCATTATTAGAAGGGTAAGTATCATAAAGGGATTGGAGATTATCACTTTTGACCAATTTGAATCCATCCACCTTGCTGTCCAGATCTAGATTTGGATCAAAATTAGTATTTTTGGTGATTGGTGAGTGGTTCTTGATCACTCACTATCCTATGCATGTTTATATTATTAAAAATGATTTTTTTAACATGATTATGATCCTGAAATGTATTTGAACTCTAATCACACTTTTATATATGTTTATGGCCAAAATTAAAGTGATTTAAAATGGTTTTTAAAAGGTTTTGCAACCCCTTTTACTTATATATTCATGATAGTGTAAAAGTTAGACTTAGAATAGATTGGCTTGGTTTTCATGTTTTGAGTCGTACATATGTATTGATGTATATGGATGATATTTCAATTTTTTATATTGTGCTTTAATATGGTTTGCTAGTGCTTTTAGGTAGTTAGAAAAGATGTTGTCGAATTGAGCAAATCAAAGGCAAAGATGGTTTAAATTGGATAAAACTTGGAGGAGGTGCTTTGGAGCATGAGGGAGTCAAAGATTCAAGTTGCAAGTGATTTGAGTGTAGGGATAGTGGTCGATGATGAGTGATTATGGTCGGTGGAAACCAATCGACGAATTTGTACTTCGAGTTGTGCTTCAGGCTTACTATGGGAAAAATGCATGTGTGCTTTGAGTCGAGCTTTAGGTTGGCAAGAGAGGGGAGTTCCAGGAGTTAGAAGCCAAATTTTTGGCTAAGTGTTAGACTCGGCACCGAGCGGAAGGGATAGGTACCGAGTGATTTTTTGGAGAGTAGTCAGGATTTGAGCACTTGGAATTCAGAGTATTAGAGGAGAAGGGCTTTGAGGAAGTGGAAGAACCCAAAATATGGCTAGGTATACTACTCAATACCGAGTGATTTAGGTATGTACGGAGTGGTTTCTTTTGAACAGCTCGGGGTGGAACTTCATAGAGATGAAATGTATAGCCTCTGGGTCATGCTGGAGGTGTTTGTTCATTCATTCGTCGTTCGATGGTGATGTGATAACACTGTAAAGAACGTTGGTTAAAAAATTAAGTGATAGTGGAGTGCTTTGACGTGGTAGCTTCAGAACTACAGTGCTGGTAACTCAGTAATGGATGGAGTTAGGTGCTGATGATAGCAGCTCAATGACCAAAGCCAAGGGATGATCCAAGGAGCGGGTTCAAAGAGGAGAGCCCATGGTGGAATTATGACCTTGTTCTACTATAAATATAGATATGATGGAATAATGATCAGGTTTTATTATGAAGGCACGTGCAGAGGGATCATAGACACTTAGAGGTTTTCTGCATGCTCGTGAAAAGGGGGTACGTGGGACACTCACCTGAATTATAATTGTTTCTAGATCTTATGACCATATATTACCCTAGACTTTATGATTATGGGTCTATTTCCTAACCTTACGAAGTGGCATGGATTGGGAACTGTGGAACCAAGATTTGATTTGGGTCTCTGGCTTATGACTGTTCATCGTTCGATGGTGATGTGATAGCACGGTGAAGACTGTTGGTTAAGAAATGAAACGATAGTGGAGTGCTTCGACGTGGTTGCTTCAGAACTGCAATGATGGTAACTCGATATTGGATGGAGTTTGTTTCTAATGATAGTGTCTCAATAACTGGAGCCAAGGGATGATCCAAAGGGCGGGTTCAATGAGGAGAGCTCATTTTATGACTGTGTACCACTATGGATATTGGTTGGATGGAATAATGATCGGGTTCCATTACAAAGGCATGTGTGAAGGGATCATAGACACATGGAGATTTCCGGTGTGCTCATGTAGAGGGGGTACATGGGGACTCCCACCTAGATTATGACCATGTCCCGATCTTATGATCACATATTACCCTTGACATTATGATTGTGGGTCTATTTCCAAGCCTTACAAAGTGGCATGGATTGGGCACCGTAGAACCGAGATTTGATATGGGTCTCTGGATTATGATCATGCTATACAAATAGTCTTATATCTAAGCACATTGAGTGATAGTGAGGATTGTTTGATGGATATCATGTTTGCTTTAATTTCTTTCTCCCGAAATCTATCACCTATGGATGTCACCTGATGTTGGTATTTAGGACATGGATACTTAGACGTCTGATACTGTACTTAATAGTAGTACATTCTAATGATGATGTTAGAGTAGCATATTATAGATGTTATGTGCTAACTCTTTGGTTGCAGGGATAAATTAGGTATCCCTTGTTCCTTACTCTATGACTTATGTAGTATTTTGAGATTCATTTGTTGCTCACACCAAATTGTTGTCTGACTCGAGATTTTATGTTTTTCTTCTTATTATCTCGGGTACTCTTAAATGATTAGACTAGACAGTAGGTCCAGGTGAGACTTAGTAGCAGTGCAGAGGACGAGCAGGTTAGAGCTTTTTGGTATTATATATGGATATTATGCTTACTCCACTGTGCAACACCATGGAGCCTAGATAGAGTTTTCTTCACTATTATGAGACAGTATACTCGAGTTTATTTTTGTTTTGTATAAACTCTACTACTATATTGTATAACTCTATGGATCTATGCTCTTAGATATGGTTCGCTTAGTTATTACTGTCTCTCCTATTTTATATCTGTGATGTATATTATATTTTATTCCATATGTAGTGAGACATACAACAGGTCCTGTGATATTTTATTTCTTTATCAACCCTTGATGATCATCCTACATCGACCGAGCATGGCATCAGAACATTATTTAGTTATATTGGGTGCCGATGGTGTAGGATGTCATATTTGGTGTCATAGCTTAGGTTACACTTTAACTTGAGTTGATATCGTAGTCCAGTAGAGATAGGGAAGGAGTTATCACCCTAGACTTGATCAAGTGTGTATTTATATACAAGAGAGTGCGTTCTTGTTATATATTTTGGTTTCCAAAACTATATAGTAGTAAATATATAGTATACAAGTTGCATGCACATACGAGTACCATAGATACAGTTTTCTTTTTGAGAGACTGATCATCCTTGTTATAGATCAAGAATGAGTCGACAAATAAGAAACACAGTGAGGAACTCCGTTTCCAGAGTTGAGGAAGAAGTGGGTTCAGGGGCTGCTAACCCTGACTTGTAAGCTATGTTCAATACGATGATGGCGAACATGCTACATAATGCCCAAGCGGTCACTCCAAACGTTGTTGGTGGTGATGCTCAGGTGCAGGCGCTGAGGGCTGACTTTGCCAACCTAAGTAAGTATTATTCTACTTTGGGAAGCAAACCATTTCTTGGAATGGAATCAGCCATCAAAGTGCAGGATTGGTTGGGCAACTACGAATGCACCTTCGGTGATATGGAAGTCGATGATGCTATGAAAAGAAAGCTAGCCTCTAGATAGCTTCAAGGGCGGGCTATGAATTAGTGGAACGCCATTACTATCGCTACTCCCAAGGATCAATTTACTTAGGACCAGTTCAAAACCCAATTTGAGGGGAAGTTCATTTCGGCTACCCGGAAGTTGATGCTATTTAGGAAATTTGTTGATTTAAAGCATGGAGATATGCATGCCTTCGAATATATTACCGATTTCAACGCCTTGTCAAAATATTTGCTGTCTTTCATCGATACTCCATTAAGAAAGAATAAGAAGTTTATGATGGGTTTAGTCATGGGGGAGAAGTTGGCGAGTCATGTCGATGAGCCATTTGAGGAATTTGTCAAAAAAGCTCTTCACTAGTAGATTTTATACCGTAAGTGCAAATCAGCTGCCGTGGTTAAAGAAGAGCCACAACCGCAACTAGGGGGTGGAGGCAAGAAGAAATGAAATAGCAAGAGAAAACAACTATAGGGTAAGGGTGGCCAAAAGAAGGGCAAGTGGGAGCCCGCTTGCTATAACTGTGGAAAGAAGGATCACCTTACAAAAACTGTAAGGCTGAAAGGAGGAAGTTCCATAACAGTAATAAGGTGGAACACATTCAGAAGAATTGTTCTTAACTAGTAAAGCAGAAGCAAGTGATGAAGACATATGCTTTGGACGTAGTTCCGACTTCGTCGAGTGCTCCCTCGACGAAAGAGAAGGGGAAGTGCATTGTTATTTAAGGTACGCTTTCCGTCTATGATATTTCTATACGTGTTTTGTTTGACACCGGGGCTTCACATTTCTTTATATTTAGTGATTTAGTAGATAGATTAAGATTGAAACCCTAAATAGTTGACTGACCTTTGATCGTGACGAACCCTATTGGAGGATCGACTAGCCTTTGCATGATTTGTCGAAATTTAGTCTTATCAAGTCATGGATATTTTTGTGATTGCTTTGTTTTAGAATTTGTAGGGTTCGGTATTTTACCAGGGATGGATTGGTTGTAGAGATACAGGGTAGTGGTGGATTGGGAGAGGCCGCTGGTGATGATTGGGATGGATGATGAGCATAGATTGGCGATAGGCCGCCTATCAGATGATGAGGTGATGGTTAGTTATCTATACTTGCTCGAGATCCAGCATGACGAGTTTTCATCTGTGCCTATAGTTAAAGAATATCTGGACGTATTTTAGGAGGTGACTGGATTGTCACCACATAGAGAGATCGAGTTCCGTATAGATCTAGGGAAGGACACTAGATCGATAGTTATGCCTTTGAGGCGTATGACACCCAGAGAGCAAAAGGTGTTGGAGGTGCAATTGAATGACCTATCGAGGAGAGGTTCATTCGTAGGAGCATATCTAAGTTGGGTGCACCTTAGCATTCACCACTAAGGTAGATGGCTATTTGAGGTTGTGTATAGACTACCATGAGTTGAATATGGTGATGAGGAAGAACAAGTACCCATTTCCGTGTATTGATGACTTGTTCGATCAGCTCTACGGCACAAAGGTTTTCTAGCAATTAGCTATAGCGACTAGATTTCACCAGTTGAGAGTAGCAAAGAAGAGTTTGACGATTACTGCATTTCGTACTTTATTTGGTTTCAATTAATGGCTGGTTATGCTATTTTGGCTAACCAACGCTCTGGCATACTTTATTGATTATATAAACCGTGTTTTCAAGGATCAATTAAACAAGTTCGTGCTTATGTTCATGGATGATATTCTAATCTTCTCTAGGACAGAAGAGGAACACATGGCGCACTTGAGGATTGTGCTTGAAGTATTGAGGAAACACAAGTTGAAAGCAAAGTTTTTGAAGTGTCACTTTAGGCGGATGGAAGTGAGATTCTCGGGTCATATCACCTCTAAGCAGGGCATCACAGTAGATCCTGCTAAGGTAGCAGCAATTCAGGATTGGAGCTAACCTAACAATGCTAGGATGTGAGGAGTTTCCTAAGATTGGCGGGATATTATAGACGTTTTATCAAGGACTTTTCGAAGGTAGTCGCACCGTTGACCAACTTGATGAAGAAGAATTAGACCTTTGTTTGGGATGAAAAATATGAGGATGCATTTGTAAGTCTAAAGAAGAGGTTGACGAGTGTACCATTATTGACCATTCCGAGGAGGAATGAGGAGCTGATAGTATATACAAACGCCTGTGGTATTGGATTAAGTGTGGTGTTGATGAATAAGGGAAAGTTGTCGCCTATGCTAGTCGATAGATGAAACTGTATGATAGGAAGTATCCGACTCAAGGTTTGGAGTTGGCAGCGATAATGTTTGCTTTGAAGATTTGGAGGCACTACTTATTCTAAGAAATGTTCGAGCTATTCACGGACCACAATTCCTCGAAGTACCTTTTCTCCTATAAGGATCTCAATCTTTGCTAGCAGTGATGGTTAGAATTCTTGGCCTTCTATGACTTTGACATTTCATATACGCCTAATAATGGAAATGTAGTCATTGATGCATTGAGTAGAAGATATACCAGTTAGGAGCAATGTACCTAGAGTGGAAGTAGTTGGAGTACATTATTGGCATTGACTTTAGACTCATTGCGAGTTAGAGCCAGAGATGTTGGCGAGCTTGAAAATCAGACCTACTTTGATTGAGCGGATTAGTACCAGTTAGAGGTAATATGCTAGACTAGCAGAAATCATAGTTAAGATAGAACGAGGAGTAGAGTCCGAAGATATGAAGTAGTACGAACTCGACCAAGGTGGTTGGCTCCATAAGGATGGGAGATTATTTGTACCTAATGTTGAAGGGTTGAGAGATGAGGTGCTATGAGACTGCCATCATTCCAGATTGAATGTACATCCCGACAGTAATAAGATGCACTATGATATGAAGCATACCTATTATTGCAAAGGGATGAAAAAGGACATCAACACATTTATCTCAAAGTTTATTAATTACCAGTTAGTGAAGGTAGAACAGAAAAAGCCAAGTGGATTGCTACAACCACTTGAGGTTCCAAAGTGGAAATGAGAGCAAGTGTCGATGGACTTTATAGATAGATTGCCAAGGATCGGAGTATGGTACGATAGCATTTTGGTTATAGTTGATAGGTTGACAAAGAGTGCTCGATTCATACCTATTAAGTCAAGCATAATGACATCCAAATTGGCCAAGTTGTATGTGAAATGAGTTGGACGATTCCATGGTGTGCCGAAGAACATTGTGAGTGACGGAGACCCTTATTTTGGAAGAGCTTATAAGAGGCGTAGGAGACCAAGCTGCATCTCAGTACAACTTATCATCGGCAAACTGATGGGCAGACTGAGAGGGAGAATCGTATACTGGAGGATCTCTTGCAAGCTTGCATACTCTATTTCGGAGGTTCATGGGACGATCACTTGCATTGGTGGAGTTCGCATACAATAATGGCTATTAGTCCAATATCGTTATGGCACCGTATGAAGCATTGTATGGTCGACCGTGTATCACTCCTTCATGTTGGTAGGAAGTGGGCAATAAACTAATACTTGGGCTAGATGTGATTAGAGAAACCTCCGAGAAGATTGATATCATTTGGCAATGAATAAAAGTGGTTCAGGATAGGCAGAAAAGCTACGCTGATAAGAGATGACAATATTTGGTGTTCTCTATCAACGTTATGGTGTTTATGAAGATTTCTCCATTAAAGATTTGGTAGTAAGGGAAGTTGGCACTGAGGTTCGTAGTTTCTTTTCTAATAGTAGAGAGGATTGGGAACCTAGCATATAGGGTCAACTTACCTCAGAAGATGGTGGGTGTGCACAACATCTTCTATGTCTTTTATTTGTTAAAGCTTGTGCATTACTTAGACATGATGATTGCATCGGATCAACTTGATGATATCAAGATTGAACCAGAAGCTTCAAGACCTCGTACGCTAGTTTGTACTGTTGGATACGATATGAAATAGCATAGGAGTAAAACAATAGAGTTAGTGAAGGTTCAATGTGGCAAAAGTGATGGCGATTGCACATGGAAATCCAGTGCAAGCATGAGGGTTGCATATCTGGAGCTATTTTGCATGGTAAGGCATACTATTTATCGTATTTACTTTCATTTGATATAATATAGGATAATTTAATATCTCGCATGCTGGGATAAGTTTATTTATACCATTGCTTGCATGGTTACTTGTTTTGATATTTTTGATGGTTGCATATGGTTGTTAGGCATGTGGGGTATCTATGATAGACTATTCTTAGATTTGTTTAGAGATTTAGGGGATGAAAATCCTAAAGAGGTTAAAGTGTAATGGCCTATGTTTTAAATATTGGAGGAACGTAAAATATTTTTATTTTATTCATACGAGGTCATATAACTCTAAATTTTTGAAAAATGACTCTTAGGGACATCTTCCACATCAATGATTTTTTTCGAATTTCTTTCGATCTTTTTGACCATAAAAATCTTACATGATCCATAAATTTTGATAAGGGATGATTTAGGGTCTGAAACCACTTCCAGTACTTTAGGACGATTGTTTCTGTTTCCGTATAGTGGTCATAATAGGAGAATGGACTTACCATTTGGAAGTTATGGCTGTTTTAATATTTGGTTACTGTTGGACAGTATTAATGGGTAATTAAACCAAGTCCATACTTAGGGTCATTAATCAATTTCGAAATTCTTTCTTAGGAAAGGTTGTGTAGGCCGAGGAGAGTCATTTCCACTTTCTCCAAAACATTTCCTAAGCTTCCATTAATCATTCCTAATCGAAATGTTCGCTTTTTTCTTACTAAAATTAGCCTAATCCATCATTAGAAGGGTAATTAGGATTGGAGATTATCACTTTTGTCCAATTTGAATCCACCCACCTTACTGTCCAAATCTAGATTTGGATGAAAATTGGTATTTTTAATGATTGGTGAGTGGTTCTTGACTTTTCAGTTTCCTACATATGTTTATATAGTTAAAAATGATGTTTTCAACATGATCAAAGTGTTTTCTAACTCTAATCACACTTTTATATAAGTTTATAGCCAAAATTATAGTGATTTAAAATGGTTTTTAAAAGGTTTTGCAGCCCCTTTTTCTCATATTTGCATGATAGTGTAAAGGTTAGATTTTGAATAGGATTGGTATGGTTATCATGTTTTAATGGATTGTACATGTGTATTGATGTACATGGATGATACTTCATGTTTGTATGTTGTGCTTTAATTTGGTTTGCTAATGCTTTTAGGTAGTTAAAAAAGAGGTTATCAAATTAAGCAAATCGAAGGCAAAGATGGTCCGAATTGTATGAAACTTGGAGGAGGGGATTTGGAGCATAGGGGAGCCCAGGATTCAAGTCGCGGGTTATTTGGGTGCAGGGATAGTGGTCGGCGACGAGTGGTTTTGGTCGGTGAAAACTACACGGTGGATTTATACTTTGAGTCGTGCTTCAGGCTTTTTTGGGGGAAAATCAAGAGTGCTTCGAGTTAGTTTTGGGTTGGCAAGGAAGAGGAGTTCCAAAATTTAGAAGCCAAATTTTGGCTAATTGTTGGACTCAGCATAGTGCAGAAGGGATAGGTACCAAGTGCTTTTCTTGAGAGTGGTCGGGATTTGAGCACTTGGAATTTGGAGTACTAGTGGAGAAAGGCTTCGAGGAAGTGGAAGAACCCAAAATGTAGTTAAGTATACTACTCGGTACCGAGTCGTTTAGGTCAGTACTGAGTGGTTTCTTTTGAACAGCTCGGGTGGAACTTCTTGGAGACGAAGTGTATGGTCTATGGGTTGCCCTGGAGGTGTTCCTTCATTCATTCGTCATTCGATGGTGATGCGGCAACACGATGAAGACCAATGGTTAAGAAATGAAGCGATAGTGGAGTGCTTCGACGTGGTTGGTTTGAAACTGCAATGATGGTAGCTCGATAATGGATGGAGTTAGATTCTGATGATAACGTCTCAATGACTAGAGCTAAGGGGATAATCCAAAGGGTGGGTTCAATGCGGAGAGCTCCTTAGTGGAATTATGACTGTATTCCACTATGGACACAGATAGGATGGAATAATGATTAGGTTCCATTATAAAGGCATGTGGAAAGGGATTGTAGACACTCAGAGGTTTCTTGTGTGCTCATGTAGAGGGGGTACGTAGGAACACCTACCTGGATTATGACCGTATGCAGATCTTTTGACTGTATATTACCCTGGACCTTATGATTGTTGGTCTATTTCCTAGCCTTACGAAGTGGGATGGATTGGGCACTGGGAATCAAGATTTGTTTTGAGTCTCTTGCTTATGATCGTGCCATATAAGTCATCTTATATCCAAGCACATTGATTGATAGCGAGAATAGTTTGATAGATGCTATGTTTGCTTCAATTATTTTCTCCTATATTCTATCACCTAGGAATGTCACCTGATCTAGGTATTTAGGACATAGATACTTAAATGTTCGATACTGTACTTAGGATGTAGTACATTCTGATGATGATGGTAGAGTAGCATATTATAGCGCTAACTCTTTGGTTGAAGGGACATGTTAGGTATGATTCATATGCCCATGTTCCATACTATATCTACTTGTGTATTATTTTGAGATTCATTTGCTGCTCACATCAAACTATTGTTTGACTCTAGGTTTTATGCTTTGTTTCTTATTATCTTAGGTACTCTTAAATGAGTAGACTATATAGAAAGTCCAGGTGAGACGCAGTAGCGGCATAGAGGACGAGCAAGATAGAGCTTTCTCGTATTATATATGGATATTATACTTACTCCATTGTGCTGCACTGTGGAGCCTAGACATGTTTTCTTTACTATTATGCGACAGTTTTATTCGAGTTTATTTCTATTTCATATAAACTCTATATGGTTCACTTAGTTATTACCGTCTCTCATGTTTTATATATGTGATGTATAATATATTTTATTCCATGTGCTATGCGATATACAACATGTTCTATGATATTTTATTTCTTTATCAACCCTTGATGATCGTCCTACCTCGGCCGGGCATGGTAGCAACGCACTATTTTGTTATTTTGGGTGTCGATGGTGTAGAGCGGTCATTACATGCATGGAGTTGTTTATAGGAAAAGCTGGAAGCTGGTCCTATTATATATTTTTTACTAGAATTAGTTGCTTATTCTGCTTTGCACCATTATGGAGCTTTATCATTGGTTTACTTTATTTAGAGGTTGATTTCCTTTGAGTTTATTTTGATGATATATAAACTATGTTTTCTTTGTATGACTATGTTGAACCTTGCACTTTGATATCTATTTCGGTTCATTTAGTTATACTTATCTTCCTCACCTGTTTTATATCTATGTTGATATTATATTTTATTTGATGCATTATGATATATATAGGGGTTTTTTGTATAAAGGACAAAAATTTGTATTTTTTTAGCCTTAAGGACACAACCTCAATATTTTAACCACAAGGACAAACATTATTTCAAAATAAATGATAAGATAAACATTCTCCTAAAATTATTCATAAGGAAAAACCGTCAAAATTATCAACCACCACTCGTCACACCACCACCCACTGCCATCACCTGACATTCAGCCTCGCTGCCGCCTCTAACACCACCCACGACCATCACATGCTACTGATAACTCTTAAATTAAAAACTGCTACCGGTAACTAAAACCTGATACCTAAAAACTACTACCTAAAAAATGATACCTAAAACTGCTACCGACAATTAGAACTGATACTTAACAACTGATACTCAAATAAACCACCCATAATCTTCTAGGTTCTCAAATTTATCAAATTCGATCACCATTATCTAAGTTTACAGTTCATTTTTGAACAAGCATTTCAATCATAACAATCATCCTTATAGAAAATCAGTTCATCATCATATTTAAAGAACAAATAGACCACCTATAATCAACATCTATCAAGCTCATGAAATTGTATTGTTATCTTATATAACGATGCTTTGACTCAAGCATCTCCATTCTTCGATGCAAGCTAGATCGAGTGGCTCCACTCCAGCATAAGCATGGATTCCATTCAACTAAGGTAGTGTGCATAATGGCGAGTGCGACAGCGGTTCATCTCTACGTAAAACATAAAGCAGTTTTTACAAAAATGATACCTACTGCCACTAAATCTAATACCTAAAAACTGATCTTCAAATTAATATAAAACTGATACTCAAACAAAATTCATTAAATATTTGATACTAACGAAACACAAATTCAACTCAATGATCATCATATTTACTATGTAACAACTTTATTTTTTTATATAATCGAACAAAAAGAGCAGTAAAAACTTCTACACTGTATTATTTTAAAAATGATACTCAGAAAAAACAGAAATGATAACTAAAAACCGATCCTCACTAAACACAACACAACAATACATTATTGATCAAATCAATATGAATGCAAAAAAAATCAAAAAATGTTCGCTTCAAAATTTGAATTTATTACAGTATAATAATTCTGTTATACAACAAAAATCACAAACTCAAATATAACAAATATTTTCGGAAATGATACCTACAAACCGAAAAATTGATACCTAACAGCTGATATCACTTCTTCTCCCCTAATTCTTCCATGGCTTGCTCTTCTTCTTCCTCAATTTGCTCTTCTTCTTCTTCGAATTGTTGTTTCTTCTAAAACACCACTTCAGTACGGCGTCCCTGTCACCAGAGCCATTAATTTTCCATCATCAGATGACTTCAAATCGAGCTACTTCAAAACCTAACCATTGTCATCCACCATTGACCCAACTCCCCTCGCTGCCAACGACATCGCAGCAACCACCCTCACTAACAATGCCACCTAAGCTTGATGCCGCTCCAGACTCATTTGCGTGTTTGTCCTGATCGCTAATTTTTTGTCCTGCCTTCGAATTGAAATTCAAAAGTTGTCCTTCACACTAAACTACCGAAGGGCGATCCTTGAGGTTAAAATGCTGAGAAATTTTGTCCTTGGCACTATTTTCCTGATACACACACACACACCCACACACACACACACACATATATATAAAACAGGTTATGCTTGGAGTTTATGTTAATTCACCCTTGACAATCTCCCTCATCGGTCGGGTAGTGTTACAACACACTTTATAGGTTATATTAGGTATCAGAGGTGTAGGGAGGTCTTCACAGATAGGTCTTGGCAAACTTTATCATGGAATTCACTATCGGGGATGACTAAATTGGATACTGGGAAGATGAAGATCTTTGGTGATTCTAATTCGTGGATTGAACTTTAAACAAACATTATTGTAAAGTTGGAGTAGTGTTGGTCACACCTGAAGGTCGAAAATTGAGTTATGCCTTACAATAGGATTTGGAGCAACAAACAATGAAGTAGAATATGAAGCATTGATAACCGAACTGGAAATCATTATGGAAGTGGGTGTTAGGTCATTTTGTATCCACATTGACTCCTAATTGGTGGTCAACCAAATGCTAGTGGAATTCCAAGTTATGGGAAAATGGTTGGTTCTCTACTTGAAAAAGGTGAAATCGTTAATCAATGAGCTGGAGCACTATGTGGTCAAACACATTTCAAGGGAGGAAAATCAGGATGTAGACAACTTTGTAAAGTTGACAAGCTCTGGAAATAGACCACTCAGGTCGATTCTAGTAATGACTACCGTACCTGAGCTTTGAGAGGCAGATATTGTTATAGTTATTGACGGAGAGGAGACTTTTATAACCCCAATAATTGAGTATTTGACTAATGGAGTTTTTCCACTAAAATAGAACGAAGCTAGAAAGGTATTACAGAAGGCGGATCGCTTTATGATACAAGACGATGTCTTGTAACGAAGAAGGTTCTCTAATCCGCTATTATGACACGTCGCTGGAGGAGAGGCTCATGAAGTGTTGGATGATGTGCTTTAAGGTAGTTATGGGGACCACAATGAGGGGCAAACCATATCAAAAAAGGTGTTGCTGTATAGATACAATCGACCAACATTAAACCATGATGCACTAGAATATGAAAAACGATGTTACATGTGCCAAAGTTTTGTAAAAATCCCGAGACTACCTCCAAATGATCTAACTCACATAGTCAGCTGTTGGCACTTTGCTGCCTAGGGGATCGACTTGATTAGCGAGTTTCCTATGGCTAGTGTTAGAGCTAAGCATGCGATAGTGGAGCTAGATTATTTTACTAAGTTGGTAGAAGTGGAATCACTCAAAAAAGTGTCTTTTATAAGGGTCTTCAATTTTTTGGTTAGAAATGTTATATGAAGGTATGGAGTTCTACTACAGGTTATCTTGGATAATGGACTGCAATTCGATAGTGAAGAGTTCGCTGGGTTCTTCTAAAAACACGAAATCAAGAAGAGTTTTTTCATAGAGGCACATCCCCAGTCTAATGGGAAAGTGGGAGAAGTAAAAAAAGTTCTTAAAAATCTCATAAAGAAATGTATGGAAAAGGCTAAGGGTGCTTGGGTGGACGAACTTCCACTGCCACCTTGGCTTATTACAGTTCTTACTAAATTGCAATAGGACATACTCCTTTCGTTTTGGCTTATGGATCGAAGGCTATACTCCCTATTGAGATTGTGATACTATCTAATACGCGGATTCACTATAGTTCAAATGAAAATGAGGAGCAATTGAATGTTTGTAGACCCGATTGATGATAAGCATGATGAAGCTGCATTGAAGACCGCGGTGCACAAACAAAAGCTATCTAAGCAGCACAACTCCACGGTTAAGCACCAGCCACTTTAAAGATGGTGACCTAGTCTTAAAGCGAATCTTTCCTAGACTGAGGGCACTTGACCCTATTTGTGAAGGGTCATACATTATCAATAGACTTAAGCAATGTAGTATACATTCTTAGCACGTTATACAAAGCGATATTCAGGGAAGTGTGGAATGCACATAACCTTCATCAATATTTTTTCCTAATTTCTGTTGTTTTTATTTGAATATTGTTATCTTAATAAAAGCAACTTTGCGACAATTATTAATAAATGTGCATTTCTAAAAATCCTTTTGCATTAGGTTTTCCATTTTTTTGCATGGATTATTATAATTGATTGGGTCATAGATTAGGGCATCGCCGATCGCGTTAATTTCACTGAAACCCATTGGTAGGGTGAGAAACCAAGATAAGTGATCGGTCTTATCGAATCATTACAAAGATAGCCTGCTCATACTTTTAAAGCTCAAAATTACTGATACTATGTGGGCAAGGTCCCTATATACTGGGGCAATGCAATGTTGGCTGAATGCAAGGATCTCCCATAATCTTTGGCCTATAGTAGGGAACCAGACTTACCTATGATAAAAATACGATTGTCGACTGGGCAGTTCACTATTGAAAATCCACCCGCAAACTTTGGCCAGTAATACTGAATCGGACTTACCCGCGATTAGAATACGATTACCGACAGGGTAGTTCACTATTGACGATCGACACGCAAACTTTGGCTAGCATCAACGAACCAAACTTACCCACATCAGAATACAATCCTAACTGGGTAGTTCATTATTGTCTATTGGCTCATAATTGGTCGGCAGTAGTGAACTAGTCATACCCATAGTTGGAACACGATCGCCAATTGGGTAGTTACTATTGACGATCGACCTATAAATCTTAGCCGGCGATAGTGAATCAACTTACCCATGGTCAATCCATAGTCGCTAACTGGGCAGTTCATTATTGACAATCGACCCCTGGATTAGCTCGATCTAAAACCTAGACATAGAAATTGGAAATGTCTGCTCAAATCCAAAAGGTTAGCCGTCCTACTGAACTTGGAAGTGATTCAACACACATAGGTATTTGGGGTTATCAACGAAAAATGAAAAAGGAACTCAGTAAGGACTTAAAAGATGACATTGTAAAGACTACTTATCCGACGAAATTTGTCAGTGACCGATCCTGAACTAGTGTACTGGGCGATAAAAGATGTACTGTTGGCACAATTATACTCGAGTAGTGGCGTGATGTATGCCAAACACATTACAATAATGAAGATCAACATGGTATGATGGTTTCATGTAATATTTTTATAAAACATATATGTGTTTGGAAAAGTATTCATGTAGGAAAAATATGATATAGAGTGTTAAAACACCAATCATAGAATATTTCAACATCTAGCACGGCCATATCATAATTAAATACCTAGTTAGAAAGTCACAGGCATCAAATGCGATGGGCTTATGCCCTTACAAAAATCAAAGTTACCAAATTTGGACTTATGTCCTTCACATTGTCAGTATGTCAATACCTAAGCAGCAAATAAGCTAGGGAATGAATTTCACTTAGACCGAGATGGACAATATTTGCCAAGATCTGTAGCTTTAATATCCTTGGCTTTGGTATGGGCAACAACATCGAGTTCTTCATGTTTCTTCTTTATGATTTTGAGCTCCTCCGCTGCCTCGAGCTTGACTCTAGCCATATCGGCTAGGAAATTAGCCATCGCATTTGCTCCAAGTACCTTATCGCTATCCAAGTCCTCTGGCGCCACATGATAATCTAATAGCTCTAGATCTGTATCATCCTCTAGGGTAGTAGTCTTCTTTGGATGTTCCTCTTTTTGAGTAGGCTTGGAGAGTCCTGAGGCAATGGGTGTCAACTCAACTGACGATGAGTTTAATATAACCCCAGTTGGATCCACCATAGTTGTTTCACGTACATGAAAATAAGTAAGATTGTGAAATACTGATATACTCCAACGAGATCTAATTAGTTGAGTGGTGGCCCAAGGACTATACAATCCTACCTCCCTTGGGAGCCGGTGGAATGCTATCCAGAAGAGACTTCCAACACTAGTGTCTGAGGATATATGAAATACGCTTAGTAGGAAATCGTGCATAGGAGTGTAAAGAATTCATTTCAAAGTTTGACCTAGGTGCATAGTAATAGAACCAGAATCTCCTCTCTCTCTCTCTCCTTCATTTCCTCTTCCTCTATAACAGCTAAATTAAGATAGCCCTGGTGAATCGAATCCTTCTCTTCCTTTGAGAACCTGGCATTAATTGTCCAAACAGATAGGTGGTCCACCTTCTCGCTCACTTGCCTCCTTAGCCTTTGTCACTAGCCTCTTATCAATGGGCACCATGACTTTTGGATAGTCATATATCAATTTCAAATTCCCTTCAATATACATTTGGAAATATACCTTATCCAGATGGTCGTCTACCCGGTTCAACCGATTTCCCAGTTTCTCATTCTTTCTTAAAGGGAGTTCGTGCGGCCCTCTAGGGTGATTTCAGTGGCTTTCTAAGTTTTCTTCTCTGCCAATAAGGCTATGATCTTAGCCTTAAGAGAAATTGTCTCTTCTCTCAATTCACTAGAAATCTTGAGGATTTCATCTAGATCTCTCTCCACCTTCGTAATTTTGGCCTTGATATCTTCCACTCTACTTTTGTACTTGGCCATGTTGTCCTTATAAGCATTGTATATCTAGCAGCTTTCCCATTATACTTGGCCATGGTGAAGTTCCTTCCTAAGATCGAAGATCTTCACAATCTTATTTATATTTTATTTGACCTATCTCCTTTCTGGCCTATAGCACTTAGCATGAAATTCAGATATCTCTTTCATATAGATGACATTTTTTCCTAAGCTGGTTATCACCTCTTCAAATAGGGTAGGAGGAGCACTCTCTAGTGGCTTGTCCAGCGGGTTCCGGGGATGATAATCTTGTTGGAACTTGTCATAGTCTGGATGGCTAGGATTAGTAATAACGGTAGCTCTCTCTTTTCTTTTAGTGGGAGCTTTGGTGACTAATCCTGAAGTGGAAGTCATATGGGAAGTTTTGGTAGTGTCCCTCCTATCTGTCCTCTCGTAGTGTTCGGAAGTCTTTGAGCTAGAAGGAGTGAAAGGCGACATCCTAAGAGACTTTAGAGGAGGAGGTGACATCCTAGACCTCTATTTCCCTATAGAACTAGACTTTTTATAGGAGCCTATGTGGTCCTAGTTAGTCTGATCTCCTAACGGGCAATAAGTAACTCTCTGCCCAGTTTTAAAATCCGTATTAGGCTACCCCACATTCTTGCTTGGACCAAAGTTTAAAGCTGCTACTTTTATCTTCTAAGGGTCCTCCTCCCGGTTCATTTATCTAAATTTAGCCTCAAATACACTTCTCCTAGAATCCATGTGGTATGTAAAAGATATAAAATTAGAGTGTTAGAGCCATCTTCCCATAGGCGATATTTGTAGCATAAAAACATAAATATGTGTATGTGAAGTGCGCCTAGCAGTTAGACAAACCTCTAGATTCTTCTAAAACTTTTGACTGCCACCGGATCTCAGTAGCGACTTTGAGTCCCCATAATAAATACCTAACTCCAGGTCCTGCAAGTAGTTTAAATCTATAATGTGTCCCTAAATGAATTTCACCTCATCATCTTCGTTATGTCCATCATCCTCAGACCCAAAAATTTTATGTAGTGCCACTTCAATATTAATACCAATCAGTGGGTCAAGCACTATCTCTCTATGAGAACGAGTTTCATCCCCTTCAAAAATCATCGCCTTCTATCTCCGAGGTGCGATTTCTCTTCCAGGACTGTACTTTCCATACCATCATCTTCCTACTCTCGAACAAATTTCATTCAACCACTTCGATGAATTTAGAGCGGTGGAACATATAATTCCATGAATTTTATATATGTTCCTATCCTGATATCAAGCTAGACTAGCATTGTACCAATAGTAGTGCAGAGAGTTAGGTTGGTTTCTCTCCGCTCGTTTCTCCAGCCTTAAGAGTTTTATTTTTTCATTTATGGTGGGCCGTTGTGTTAAAGGAGCCTTAGTGTAATTAGCTAGGGGACCTCTCTCATTTCCAATGAGATCCCTTTTTAACCTCTCAAGCTTGCCCTTAAGGACTGCACCATAAGCAGCCTTCACAACATCTAAGAAGTAGCAAAGAGGACTGTCAGTGTAAAGACCCTAAAGCGAAAAGAATGTAAACACACAGTTAGAAAGTACTTTTATCCTGAATGCCACTAGTGGAAGCAAAGGGAGTTGTCCCTAGTAAAAAATATATTCATGCTTAAACATGTCATGCTTGGAGTATAGATCCTCAACGGTTTTGAATTTATTGCCATATTCAAGGTAAAAGAAAAGGGAGCCCTCCACTTTTCTTATAATTGCACATAGGAATCTGAGATGCCTATGCATTGGAGGTGACTGAAATTCCCCCATGAACATTATGTAAAGGCTCGACAAGTTAGCACAACCATTCAGATGAAGCTGAAATGGAGCAATTTTATGGTATACTTGGACTCTAGGTATCCATTGGTAAAGGAGAGGTTGGGCGCCTACCAAGCAGTGATATCGGGAATAGGCATATAACACTTCGGGGGAACGAATACTACTTCTAGATAGTCCACTGGTGGCAGCTATAATATCCAACTGCCTGACAGTCACTGTGGTAGCAATTGACTCTACGGGATCCACCAGTAGTGGAGAAGGACCATAACCATGAACCAAAGAATGTGCTATGCTAGGTTAGCTAATCCTAGCCCCAAAAGATGAAAAGTCCATAATAGCAGATAAAGAAGGATCCCAAGCTCTAGTAGCAATGATCAAGTGTGACATCTCATTGACATAACCTGTCTAATACATTAATATGTATCATGCATTATAGATAGCAATGCGTTTATGTGTGTGTCGTGGCAAATGTATTGAAAGATGTAAATTTATATGCAAGAAAGAACGCAAAGAAAAGGGTTATCAATCTATAGTGGGGCTCGATGGTTCCTAAACGAAGTCTAAAATGTGATTTCAAAATGACTTCCTAGATGTGAAATTTTTACCAAGTAAGTGGTTTGATAGTGAGACAAGGAGCTTAAAACCGAACCAAGGTGAAAACCTAGATGCCGAGCCAATCTAACGCCACAACAGAATTGACTCAAATCTTTATCAATGGTATGTTAGTTACATTTACAACCCCAAAACCAAACTATGATACTAAATCCAAAGTATTAATTATACAACATTCCATCCGTTCTGATTTTCCTAACTGAAACCAACAATTTCCCTTTATGGCCAAAAGTAGTTGCAAAATCATATCATTAAGATTATTTGATAATGAATAACATTTTTTATTTTTACAAAACCAATCATCAATCAGTACCTAGTTTCCCTCACTTTCATTGGTTTGGCTGCTTAAACCCTATACCACTAGCCTATTCCAACGAACCAATTCCATGATTAACCAATATTTTTTTATTTAATTCTGCCTAAAACCACCTTAAATTTGCCAAAATGAAGCCTAAGCAACATTGAATCTCAACCACTAACCTAACCTAGAATTCCTTCCTCTATTTTCAAATGCGCTGAACCTAGGTGTTAAAGTTGCATAAAAGTTGATAGGTTTAAATTTAGATGAGTGAATTGTGTCTCACCTTTGATTAACTACGAAAGAAGCAAGAGAATTTGGCAATTTGATGAAGCTTCAAAATCAATTATATCGCGCGGCAAGATTGAGAACAATTTTTTGAACGATGTGTGAAATGGCTAAAGAAAGCAAGGTGTTGGTCTAACCGAACACATCATCACCAAATCACAAGGGACCAAACAAAATTTTTTATTCGGTAATAGATGCCGGACCCACTTTTTTGTTCCGCAATAACATCACTAGACCAAGTGGTGATCGAGAAAATACGTAGAAGACAAAGGAATAACATTGAAGAACACTGTTCATGTTTTGGAGATGCAAACAAGCTTTACTAATGAGTAAAAACAAGGCACATTTCGTATACTACAATGCATACTTTGGGAGGCAAATAATGCGGGCATTTTCACCTACGTCACTATGAACACATAAAGACATCAGGAAGAGAAGAAATAGCAATGTGTCTGAAATCGAGATGTCATCACTAGTCCAAAAGCCTAAGTTAGGAAAGTAAGAAGTTCGTAGAATGGAACAAGAAGAAATGATGAAGAAAAAATAGAATTTTTATAGTGTGTGAGTTGGTTCGACCAAAAACCAAACTATAATTCTTATTCAGTAATATCACTATTAAACAAGATTTCTATTTTGGTAGTGTCACCACTGACAAGAAATCACATTCGGTAGTTGGTCAACGAATATGATGAAGCCGACCACCAGTCCTCTAATCAAGTGCTAAAGACAATCATATGCCGAACCAACTCGCCTACCGAGCACATCTTATCGAACAAAACCAAGCAGTGTGAATATGGAATTTTAAGACACAATCTTCTATTCAAGGAAATTCTAAGTCATATCTTTTACAAATGAAAGAGCTGAGCAAGATAAAGATAAATAAGGAAGTTTTCCATTTTGTTGGCTAAGCCTCCATATATCTTCACTCTTATAAATACCCAAGCTTACAACAAGAATGGCAGACAATTCTGGAGAGCAAAAATAAGTGAATCAAACTAGCTAAATAGGATTTCACACATCAATAATCATTTTTATTTGGAGCACCCGATCATTGTATTTTGAATTCTATCCATTGTTTAACTGATATATAAGGATATTAATGAAAAAGGACAATGGATGTAGGCATGTTCTGGCCGAACCACTATAAATCTTTGTGTTTTGTATTTTATTGCAATTTACTTTCTTCATACAATATCTATGATTTGCCCTTCAAAATTCAATCAAATTACAAATATAATAGTTATGTCATACATCATGTATGCATAGTTCTACAGTAAATCGATTTGAGGCATTTTCCTATTTGTTGAGCAAACACATAAAAACTACTTATTCAACTATTTTAACATCCATATTATTTTATAAATCTTACCACTACTCAATAACATCAATATATATTTAGGGGTGTGTGTGTATATATATCCATATGTATACACACTTGCATATATACATACATAAAAATACACATACTCCGAATTCATCATGGGAATGATTTAAGTCCATCAACTTAGCATGTGGACTCCCATTGTCTCATATATACTTTCATATACTCCTATTGCCTCATATATACTTAGGGTTCTTTTACCGCAACCACACTTTCTTTTTAACAAACTAATCAGTGTGTTGTTTTCTTACCTAACATGTTCATCAAAGTCAATCCAATCCTCTTCCCCTAAGTTACCAGCTTTCCATAACTTAGCAAATCACTTATTTCTCATATAATTTACTCTATATACATTTCATCATTAACCAAACACATAACATATATCTACTTCGACTAACATCATCTTTAAATCCTAATTAAAGTAAGCTTGATTAGTCAAATATCCCACATTGCTTATCACATTTATGAATGACAATAATTTAAATTCAAAAATAACTAAGTGATATAGTTCTTAGTTTAACGACAACTTCATGTTCTACATTTAACCAATATCAAGTTCTTTATCAAATCTCCAATGGTTACTAACTTCTCAAATGGTACATTTTTATTATTAATACAATATGAATTCCCTTCCTCCTACTTGCACCAAAAAAACCCATACTCAATCGGAAATCGTTCTCAATCAAACTAGAACAATTAACTTCATAAACACTTTTAACTACGCTATATATATTTAGGTAAATAAAAACTATGAAGTTCATTCCACTCACCCCAAATCCAAGCTATGAATTAAAAAGAAGCTTCCACCTCTACAAAGCATCTACCAAAGTGTTAGAACAAACTTCCTTCTCTAAAGTCTTTAATACGAAAAGGGGGTTCTCTTAATCCTTCTACTTGAATTATGGTGATTTTCATATGATTTATTTGATTTTATTTGATGGATTTTTGGATGGTTGAAGAGGAGATTTTAAGCTTAGAGAGGAAGAAGAGGAGCTAGGGAAATTATGAAATAAATTAACGGTTCAAGGGTGGGTCTTCTTTTGTAGAGAAGAGTTAGTTAAGTGGGTTTAGGTATACTAATCATAACAATTCCCCACCATTCTTTCCTCCTTTAGCTTTAACTTTATCGCTACAAACCACTAAGTCCTATATGTTTTTCAATAGTTCTAATGGAAGAGGTCTCAAGCCTTAGTCACACTTATGCAAAAGTTAGCGTTTTTGACTACTTACGCACTGAGTTCCTACTTTTGACCCAAAATCCATAACTTTAAGCTTATCCAACCTTATACTTAAAATCTTCAAAATGTCATTATAGAGACAATGAAAGTAGTCTTCGACCCCGACTTCATTATCTCCAAAAGTTGACGTATTTTGATGCCTTTAGATTTGCTTATAAGCATTGTAATTTAAGTCTATTATATTCCTATGCTTTATTAAAAAATTTGTTGTCACATTCTACCCACGTTCACAATTTCATCCCAAAAATGCCTTAAAATGGAGAATGCAGCTTAAGAAAAAGTGAAAATAAGGGACACATCTCTAAAATCAAACTTAATACACAAAACATTCTCCTCATAAAAAAATATAAATTACATCCCTATTTTCAAATACTACAATTTTCTTCCCTACAATACCCCTCTTCTCCATTGTAGCAATGTTGATTCTTCATATCTGGATGTTATTCTCACATCCATAATTAAAATTTGCATCCCATTAATTATCAATCTTTAAAACGTGATAACTTCTTGTAGAAACAACGGAATAACAAACCGTTTTCACCATTAAATCACACATATTATTATCTTTCTAACGAGTGACATTGTGCAATGTTTTTCAAATTTCTGCAATTATATGGTATGATTGCAGACAATTCAGCAATTTTATGCAATAATTGCAGAAATGTCCACAATTATACCACATAATTGCAGACATGTCTGCAATTATATGCAATAGTTGCAAACATTTCTGCAACTATATGCAACAATTCCAGACATGTCTGCAATTATATACAATAGTTGCAACTGTATGCAAAAATTGCAGACATGTCTGCAATCATACCATATAATTGCAGAAATCTATGCAATTATATGCAATAGTTGCAGACATTTCTGCAACTATATGCAATAGTTGTAGACATGTCTGCAATTATACCATATAATTGTAGAAATGTCTGCAATTATATGCAATAGTTGCAGATTTGAAGAACAATCGAAGATGTTTAAAATTTGCAGAATTATCTGCAAATATATGAAATAATTGCACCTTTACTACAAATATGATTATCTTTCGTATCAACAATGGATCTCATATTAAAGATCATAATTTTTTTGATTTTTTGGTGGAAACGGTATGCTGATCCGATGTTTCTACAGAAAGTTATACGCATTGAAATGTTAAAAACGTAAAGGGTATTTGGGTCTTTGTGCGCGTGTGAATTTGAAAGCACGGACCAAAAACTTATTAAAAAAACGGAGGGATGTTTTGTGTATTTTCAAACGTTAGCAGAGATGTATGCCAAACACACCCTAAGAAAAAACTAAACACATGAATCTACTAAGCATATTGTCATACAAGATAATCATGGTAATCATAAAGCAAGTCCGGTATTAACAAAACTTGGTATGAATTCATGCGGTTCTAATAAATAAACAAAGTAAACATAGTCATACCAGTAATGGCTTCTGGACAAGATTCCCAAATCTTCTATATTGTTTCACAATTGTTGTCTCTAATACCGTCATTTTATTAGAGCCCGACGAACTCGACAACTTTATTCTGAAGTCATTCGGTATGATGCTCAATAACTGAATGAGTTCTCTTGATTCAACTAGCTCTAATTCAATATCCACCTCCTCAAGATGGCTTAATAAGACTATGATGCTAGTATCATGCACGTACTTGTGCAATTGGGATATATGGAACACATTATGCATCCAGGCCATATGCTAACTTTCCTATCCTCTGTAAGATTAGAAATAGTCTAATTAACCTCAGTGCAAACTTAACACAAGTCTCGAACCTCTTTACCTTATCAATGGAGAGATCTTGATGAATATCGTGCGGAGAACTCTAAAATAGTATGTCACTTATCGTCATGATACTTCTGCCAATCTTAGGACACCTTCATTCACTTCCTAATAAGATTTATCTTCTCCAAAGTATCCCAAATCCTATGCGGTCTAAGTATCAGTTGATAGTTAGTTTCTCAGCAACATGACAGTGATTCATATGACCTTGCATATAAGGCTTCGAATGGTTCCATTCTTGTGCTGGACTGATAACTGTTATTATAAGCAAACTTCAGTAAGGGTAAATAATCATTCAATGAGCCTCTGAAGTTGAGAATGCAAGCTCAAATAAGGTCCTCTAATATACGATCCATCATTTCTACTTGGCCATCAGTTTGTGAATGGTATGTCATACTCAAACTCAAGTTTATAGTCAAAACACATTGCATCCCTCGCCAAAACCCACTCTAAAGAGTGGATCTCTATCACATACTATGCTCTTCGCTATAGCATGAAGCTTCACAATCTCACCAACAATTTTTAGGGTCGACGTAGCAATCCTAGTGCACTTCACTAGAATAAAGTAATCACTTTTAGTCAATTGATCAATTACGATCAAAATGCTCTCATCCTCTTTTGGCCCATTAGAATGAAGTACATGGAAATTTTCTCCCATTTCCTTTATGGAATTTCTAAAGTGGTAATAAAGCTTTAGGATTTCCCTATTCCACTTTTACATTTTGACGTGTCATGCATTTTCCAATAAATTTGAAGACCTCTCATTTCATGCTCTTCTAGTAAAATGCACGTTTAACATCATTGTACATTTTATTTCCTCTAGGGTGTATAGTCATTCTAGAGTGATGACTCTGTTTAAGCACCTCTTCTTTCAACTCATAGATATCTAGCACATAAAGTATTCCACCTCTATGGAGCCAACCTTTTCAATCAATGGCATATCAGTCCCTCTCACTAAAGTCCACTCTCCCATTTAGATAATAAAAAAAATATCAGCTTACAAGGATTCTTGCCTTTACTTAGAACCAATCTAGTACATGAGGTTAAGTGTCACCACAAAGGTGGCTAATAAAGTGGACTGAAGCCCACCTGTTGGTTAGAGGTCATACTCCATAACATACGTTAATTGTTTCCACCAACCAAACAAAGAGCCCAACTTAGCATGCCTTATACTAAGTGCATCGATTACCGAGTTACCCTTAATGAGGGTATAAGAAATTCAAAAATCATATGAAGCGGGGAACTCCAACCATCTTTGTTGCTGAAGATTGAGATCCTTTGGAAAAATTAGTACTTTAATAATTTCTAACTCATGAATAACCTGAACCTCCCACTTAACAAATAACGTCTCCATGATTTTAAGTAAAATATGATCGTAGCCAACTCTAAGTTCCGTGTCGAATAATTTCTCTAGTGCTATTTTAGTTTCCTACTCACATAAGTAACAACAATACCTCTTTGCATCAAGATGACACCTAGCCCTATGCCACATGCATCAGTATAAACTGTAAGCTCATTAGTTGCCTTCGGAATAAATAAGAATGATGCAATAGTTAACAACTCCTTAATCACAACAAAGAAGATTCACTTTTGGCATTTTAAAACAGAAGGCCGATTCTTCTTAGTTATGAATGTAAACGGTGTGACAACTTTAGAGAAAACCTTAATAAACTTTCTATAATAACCTACTAGACCAAAAACTCCTATATCCCTTTGCATTCTTTAGTACCATGTAGTCTTGCATTGCAGCCACCTTACTAAGATCAACTAAAATCCCTTGTTCGGACACAACATGCCTACAAAACAACACTTCTCTTTGCTAGAAGTTGCATCTAGAAAACTTAGCTCCAAGTTGGTGTTGCCTTAATATCTCCAACACTTTCATAATATGTACTTTATGCTCTTCGTTATTTGTAGAATAAATCAATATGTCATTAATGAAAACAAACATGTTACTATTGAGATGATCTCTAAAGAATATACTTAAAAGATTGATAAAATTTGCGAGTGCGTTAGTTAGCTTGAATGGCATAACCTTCCACTAAAAGAATCCATATATAGAGGCCTAAAAGCAGTCTTCACCACATAATCTTCTACTGCTATTATCTTATAAATTTAATAGCAAGATCAATCTAGGAGAATATCATTGCACCGATTAACTGTTCAAATAAGTTGTTAATGCATGGTAAGGGGTACTTATTCTTATTTGTTATCTTATTCAACTACCGATAGTTGATGAAAAGCAGTAGCGACCCATTTGCCTTAGTATAATAAATCGATGGTGTACCCCACTTTGAGGTACTATTATGTATATAACCTTCTTCAATAATTCATGGATTTGAACCTTAAGTTCTTGTCGTTCTTGGGGCACTATATGCCCAATAGACATAACCACTAATTTGGCATTCTTCACTAAATAAATTTGGAACTCAATTGCTAATGGTGAGGTAATACTAGAACGTAATCTCCCTGTGGAAATGCCCTGCGGTCTCATATAATTTTCTTCCTCATAGTAGAACTCCTAAATGTTAGTCGCCTTCTCCTTTTTTAATTTTCAAGAGCTTTTAGGGTCTTTATGCACTCCTCCACACAAAGCCATCCACACCAAATTCTCGTCCACATTAAATCAACTCAAATATTGACACAATCACTCTCCACTTTTTTGTTTTATCTCGGGTAATGAATATGCGTCTTTTAGTTATTCCCTACTAATGTGGAGCTAATTGATGAAATATTCTTTCATAACATATTCCATGAACCGATTGATCTTAGTGGAAGTCTGGGTAACCACATAGTGACCAAGCTAGGTACGAATAAAGGGAAGCATTGCATAGAACCTCCATGGTTGCACCACTTATCAACATGTGTTGTTTATACCTTTGTAGATGTGTGTTGGGATCCATTAACCCTTTCTATGGCTACATCGAAGGCATCCTAAAATTCTTGGGCTTCGTAGTGGTCTCTATCTCAGAAGCAAACAGACTATGTACTCTAGCCCCAATACCCCTTTTTGCATACTCTATGAAGGTAATACATAATCATTTGGGCCACCCTATCCTTAGAGGATTCTCTCCTAATGGGTAATCAACATAACAATCAACACAATGATCTTGTTTCAACTTATGATGGGAATGCCTCCTTTTCTCACGTTCATGCCGAATAGAATGATTACCATGAGCATGATTTATGCTCCAAGAGTGTTAACTCTATCTCTTTCCTTAACAAGCCCCTAAGCTAGAATAGGAAATTCATGATGCGTAGGTTAAGCATAGTAACAACTAGATGGTTCGATATTTGTCAAAATATGTCTGATATCGAATATATTTCCTAGAGCAAACTTGACCCGAGTCCTAGATCTATCCATCAACCTCTCATAACCTTATTGCCCTATCACATTCAAAACTTCTACTAGTGTGAAATCTCCTTCTCCTTTCCTTTTCCCTGGAATGGGTTCTTTCTTTATCCTTATTGTTTTTCCCATCATTCTATAACTGTCTCAGTCATGTCAACAGTTATTCCACCATAGCCTTCTGTTGAGCAGTGAAATGATTGTTCCAAGAAGTCATGACTCTGTCCAAATTGTTTTTACCATTTTGGACAACATTGGCATGCAAATGACTCCCCGTTACGACTATGCTTCTAGTGTATAATGGTAGCTCCTACATCCTCACTTGTGGTTCCAATCATACTCTTAATTTTAGGAGCCATATTCCTTTTGAAAATGGCAAAGTAAATCTAGTACCAAGTTCAATTCTTTGTAAAAGCATTAAAAATGTTTACTGAAAAAATGGTCAAATACCCCATATAAATCTAAGGAGAGGTATAAATCCTCAATCTGGTTTACAATAATTGTTAGTGAGGTTTCTATCTCGAGATGTGTGTATATATATATATGCTAAATCGAATAATTGAATCAGATATCATGAGTAGTTGATGTATTAGAAAGTAGTAAAATCACACTTATAGTTTTACAGTATTTCAGCTCAATAAATGTCCAGGTCTACCTTAGTCTGTTTCTTATTTCTTTGTAGATACATAATACAATGCTGGAATACAAAATACAATGAATTGTTTATCCAAAGAAATATAATCTGTAGCCTTTTCAAATTAGTTTGGCTGTAGTTCGAATTACTCTATATGGTAGTTTTATAAGTAGAAATCTGATCTCTATTATAGTTCGCGTATAACGTACTTAGAGGTATCATTTTGTTTGAAATGTCCTAGAAATTAACTAGTTTCTAAAAGTTTAGGGATAACAACTGATCAAATTGATTTTAGTTAGCATGTACTAATTGGTAGATTCTAGTTGGCAATGTCCAGATTTGTACCACTTGATTATGCTGTGATTCAAAGCAGAGTGAACGACGAGGAATTTGGCTGTGACTTGGTTACTAAGCTGTTTTTACGTTTAGTGGTGTATGGTTTGGTAGTGGACTGTGAAAGCAGTTTGATACATAACACTTAACCAAATTCTCAATGGTTGTTCAAATTATGAAAAAACAGATTGAAGATAGAAAACGGTCCAAGTTTTGACCACCGAACCAATTTTATGGTGTGGTAGAAATCTGTTCGGTATCGGACATTGAATTCCAACCTGTATCGGATCAATTTCCATAATAGCCATTTTTTTCCATTTCCCTCATTTCTTCTAGCTATTTCTCAACCTTTTCATTTCATTTTATTACCCATTCGATCTCTGTAGAAACGTTATGAATCTTTTGAAATTTGATTATCTCAAGATGTCTTTTTGCCTTCAATCCATCGCTATTGAAAACACCCACAACACATATTAAATATGTGGTTATTTTCATATTTCATATCGTTCTAACAATAAAGGATGTATAGGATGACTTTTGAATCAAGAGATAATATTTTAAATAATAAAGTTAATAGTGGGAGGTCCACTGTGTTTTACCAACATGCTCGGTTGCTATCAGCAAAGTAACAGTCTTAGGAAAACTACGCACCACAATACAAAAAAATAGTTACATCAGATAACAATAACCCTAACTTAATGCTCTAACCATGAAGAAAGCAACAATAACAAAAAAAATCTAGAGCATGCCATCTATCTTACCTTCGGCTTCTAGCCATCGACTCTTCTTGGCCATTACCAAACTCAAACTTAAAGTGTAGTCTACCAAAGCTGCTACCTGATGAAGTATTCACATAATGTACAATTTCATTGCAAGGATTATGCACAATTTTACATTTTAAATTAAAACATCTTTGGTTTCTTTCAACATACACTACCTAACTAGACCATGACCATGTGACGACCCACATTTCGGAATGTTTAAATCGACAATAACCCACACATGTCAAACTTAGACAATCCAGAACATAGATAATCAATGGTTTAATTAAGAAAAATAAGAAAAGAAGAAGAAAACAAACACAGAATCTCACAATGGAATGATAAAATATAATAATCAAATAAACAGTTCATGAAGCTGTTTACTAAACATTTAATTATAATCTATACACATTTATCAGAGTTATATATATACATCAGGGATAAATAATCAATACAACATAATAGCATGATGCCGGGGGTAATAATAATAGTAATATACCAAATCATCATTGTCGTCCTCTAAAGAATAATCTTCAATACGCTGAAAACTCAGGATTGAACCAAGCATAATGAAAAGGCAAAACACTCGAGTCAGTACTAAAATACTCTTATGTAAGTCAAATCAATATCAATAAATATAAGTGTAACAGCGTCAGATATGTTTAGGGATTTTACATCTCCTATCCAGTGTATAACGTGTGTGCAATAACTTAAGAGATGTTATGGGATTTTCCATCTCCTAAGGATCCATTAAACTATTTATATATAATAGTATACGCTATAGTAGGTAATGCCTATCAGTAAAATAAATATCAAAATAACGTTAATGCTTTACACTGATCCACCATAACACATTTTTATAGGTAAACCAAAATCGTAATGGGCTCGCATAAGGATAAATATGACAAAGCATGTGAGGCAATGCCCAAGGTAGGATTCTACTAGTTTACCCTTTTTGACTGGTCGTAACCCATCCATGGCCGACTGCGACAATCAATCCGAACAAAAAGGGTGCACCCATCGAGTACAAAATCATGATAGTAATACGAACAATCAACGTCGCTAGAGGTAGCTAACCTCATTGGCTAGACATAGGCTCTGTTTTAGTCATTTTAATTATGATACAAGTATCAAGGCTATCCATCATCGTTCTCTTATTTCACTCCAGTAAACGTCACCAATTCAACCACTACATTCTGGATATCATCCACTGCATACACGGTTGTCAAAGTGGTTCCAATGTTGGTAGAGAGTATGCCAATAAGAGGCCCCAGTCTCTTTAGCAACCAGGTCGTTTTACACACCGGTTGGTACTTTTATATTTCGAAAACAATTCGTACTTGATATCAAAATATCATATTCGTTTCAAAATCAAATCCATTTTGAAATCATCATATTCGTTTCAAAATCAAATCCATTTTGAAATCATCATATTCGTTTCAAAATCAAATCCATTTCGAAATCATCATATTCGCTTTAAAAATCATATTTTACTTCAAAATGTTATTCAATTCAATATATCGATATCACATCAAAACTTGATTCGAATTACAATTTTGGTTATAATTCACTTTAACCTAATTTGCATTTAAATCCAAGATTTAAATATAAACATTTCATCCTTTTGACCAGTTTGAAATTTATTAAATAGTTTAAATAGTTTTAAAATAATTAAATAGTTTAAATAGTTTAATAGAAAATAGTTTGAGTAATAAAAATGGTTTATATAGTAAAATAGTTTGGAAAATCAAAATAATTTGAATATTTAAAGAATATAGATTTTAAACCGTTTATAATAAAATAATTCATTTAAAAATAGTTTCAAATTCAAACCGGTACACTTTCCAAATTTTCCAATTCAATTCAGTTCCAATTTCCATTTTGATTTAATCAATTCAATTCCGTTTCAAGTCGAATTTTACTTCGATTCCAAATTAACTTCAACTCCAATTCCAAATTAATTTAAACTCCAATTCCAAATTAATTTAAATTCCAAATTTAAACCCTTTCGATTTATATCAATTCCGAGTT
Organism: Allium fistulosum; assembly: GCA_030737815.1. NCBI lineage: Eukaryota > Viridiplantae > Streptophyta > Magnoliopsida > Asparagales > Amaryllidaceae > Allium > Allium fistulosum. The sequence goes on along the minus strand of CM060904.1, from coordinate 710,574,688 downwards.
CGATTTCCAAAATATCGATTCAAAACACTTAAATCAAATTTTCCTTCAGTATCCAATTTAAAAACCAAATCTTCAAATATAATTAAATTCCGAACTCAATTTCGAAATACGTTTTATATCACCTTTACTTAGCAATTCAAAGTTCGAATAAAAGTCCAACCCTTTAAAACAAATCAATTTCCGAAATTCAAATCATATTTCGATTTTCACTTCAAAATCTTAACTTCGATTATTTAAACAATTTCGTTTACCAAATTTAAATTTCAACATTTCGAGCTCCAGTTCAAAAATAATTCGATTTCCATAAATTCGATTTTTATTTCTTAAATCAAATCATTTTAAATAATTTCAAATCAAAAATTTCAAAATCATTTAATTTAACCAATCTGGTGTCTGTATATAATTCTCCATCCTATGGCCAAGTGAATCAACTATTTCAATTTAATTCAGGGATGGATATATATCATTTCAATCCAAAATAAATGGCATAGGTATACATCATTTCAACTTATTTCTTAATTTATTCCATTCAATTTATAGTTTTATATACTTTAAATAATATACAGGATGATAACATGATATATCAAAATAAATAAACATATAATGTGACGCCCCACCTCTATACCCACGCTAACCAAGAACACTACGATGTAGTGCTATCAATTAGCACGGAGAATAAGGCTGTTGAGGAGCGACCATCCATGTAACTTCTTTGTGCGAGCACCGATATGTCAGATAGAATAGAATGCATATCTTTTAAGGAGGAAATCCGACATACCGATACAAACACAAAGCTATCACACGGTGGCTATATATAATCTTCGGAAACAAATATAGAAATAAACGTAACATAAATCAGTCACAGACAATTCATATCATAGAGGCGGAAATAGATATGAATAAATATACAACACATGAAAGTGTACATCAGAGTAGTGGTCAGAAAGATCCACGATAATACAAAAGAATAGCTTCACGTGCTATACAAAAGAATAAGTACACAACATAGAGTCTATATCTCAAATGTGTACATCCAAAAACTACAATCTATGTAGTTAGCCAAAAGTCAGAATAGTCCTGAAGAGAAGTCAAGCAGAAGCACCTGTAACATCTCGGTCTGACCCGAGTATTATTTATAAGAAAATAATAAACGGATCAGTCTAGCTATAAATATCAGATAAAGTGATATAGAATAAGAGATATGACAAAAACGTATCATAACCATAATAGCGTACTGTGATAAGTACGTAATTGAAAATCAACAAGAGATTAATCAATACCACAAGAATCTTCTCAAAGATTAAAAAGAATGTCATATTCTTTATTTAATTCACCAAGCCATAATAAATGACATACATATTAATGCCAATTGTAAAAGTTGGTGAAACATTAAATTCAGAAATCAACACACGAAATCTAGAAATCACAAAAAGGGGGAAGTCCGAGCACACGGACGAGAAGCTATCTCATGGAAGCTATCCATTTAATTTTCCAAACACACGGATGGCCCGAAGGCAAGTCCGAACACATGGACGAGAAAGGCAAGTCCGAACACACGGACGAGAAAGGCAAGTCCGAACACACGGACGAGAAAGGCAAGTCCGAACACACGGACGAGAAAGGCAAGTCCGAACACACGGACGAGAAAGGCAAGTCCGAACACACGGACGAGAAAGGCAAGTCCGAACACACGGACGAGAAAGGCAAGTCCGAACACACGGACGAGAAAGGCAAGTCCGAACACACGGACGAGAGACATCGCACATTGCTAGTCTAAATCATAAAAATGATCGTCATCGATCATAAAGAAGTGTCGATTACACTAAGCTAGTAAATATAAGAGTTTAGCTTCATGTCCCATAACCACTTGCTTAACTCAAATATTTACGAACAGATTGTAGATCTGCACTAGGAAATTGTCACAAGAGTTTCAATATGTGTGAATCGAAATCACACCAATGAGGTATAGACTAACCTTGAAGATAAAGAGATATGTGTGAATCGAAATCACACAAATGGTGTCTAGTCTAACCTCGCAAACAAAGAGACATCGCTCAATCGCTAGTCTAAATAACAAGAATGATCATCATGATCATAAGGAAGTGTCAATTACACTAAGCTAGTGAATATAAGAGTTTAGCTTCATGTCTCATAACCACTTGCTTAACTCAAATATTTACGAACAAACTGTAGATTTCCACTAGAAAATTGTCACAAGAGAGTTCCAATCGAACAAGTCCAAAAATTAACCGACGAAGTAAACACAAGTGTTTCATACCACTTGTTTTGCTAAGCCGTTTAATTATATTTTCTCATACGAATGAGGTAAAGGTTTGTATATACTAATAGATTGGAAAACAGTTTTATAAATGAGTTTGGTATTGAAAATAGAGTTGAAATCGTTTTGATGAAAGAGTTTTGATATTTAATACTAGTATAGAAAACCTTTATATTTTGAAGTGACAAATCATAGAAGTGATTGTAGAAACAATCAATCATAAAAATTCACGTTCGAAGACGTGAGTAAAGTTCAAAGAAATCAATTCTCAAAACCATCAAAGTAAGAAGTTCGGTTAAATGGCTTTCGGATAAGATTGCTTACGCAGAGTTGTACGGGGTACGACCTAGAGAGGACAAAATGAGGTCTAACGACCTAAGGGAGGTAGGGTCGAGCGACCTAACGAGGTACCATCCCGAAAGAGGAGTCATCAAAGTCTTAGAGATGATAACAACAAATAGGAGACAACACGAATCGATTAAAGTTGGAAATTCAAACCAATAGGCAATATAGGAAAAACTGGCAAATAGGAGCAGGTCGGTCAACCGTACTCCCTGAGTCGGTTGATCGGACCAGAGACAGAAGTGCTCGGGTAGCAGGTCAGTCGACCGGACCCTGAGTTCGGTCGACCGGAGCCTGTAACCTGCACTTCCAAACAGAAGCAGGGAGATGCTAGAGTAGCAGGTCGGTCGACCGGACTCTGAGGTCGGTCGACCAGAGCCTGTTTCCAGCACTCCCATGCCAAATCAAATGAATGCCAATTCCTTCCGAAATGCAATCGGACGAGCAACGACACTAAGGGTTTACGCCCATCGACTACCCGACCATATACGCTCTTCAATGCATCACAAAAATCATGATCAAAGATCAAAGTTTGGATTTTTAAAGAATTGAACTCAAAACACTAAAAATTGGAATATTCACCAAATCAATCCAAACCAAAAGCAATTGCACAAGAATAAGTGTTAGGAATTCATACCTAACAATCGAAGATAATCATAGACTAAGATGTGAGATAAAAATCTCACCTTTGAACCCAAACGAATGAAGAAGATGCTATGGAGCAATGGCAAGCGCAATTACTCTTCAATTCCAACTCAACAAGCTTGAATCAAAGCTTTAAAAGAGAAATATTTCCTAAGTTAGGTTTAGGAAATTCTGAAATTGAAAGGAGAAAGAGTTGGAGAAGAAGAAGATGAAGCTTACCAATGGGTTCTCTTTGAATTTGGAGCTAGAACATGATTTGCAAATGAAAATTTTGGATTCCTATTTCCTCTTCTCTCCCACCATTGTTGCTTTAGGACTGAATAGAGGAGTAAGAGGGAGTGAATGAAGAGGGGGGTTTCAGTTTGGGGTATAAAGTTAGAACATTGGGCTGAACCCAACCCCAAACCCAAAGTGAAAAAGGTCAAATTTTTAACTAGCTCCAAACATATCGAAGCTTACACTCAAAAAGATCGCAAACAACGTTTTGAACTCAACGGAAGTGGTCTCGAGTCCCAATTCGACTGTTTGCAAAAAGTAGCTTTTCGGACCAAAATCTGACGAACGACGAAATATTTAAATAAAATATTTAAATATAAAATCGATAAATATGCGGGTTGTTACATATAAAATATCAACCAATAGCATCCATCACAACCAATCATCCAAACAGTCAATAAAATCTACAACAATTTCATAATTGTCAATATCGGGTATTTTACGGGCAATTAAATTCTAATTCAATTTAACTGTCAATTCAAATTCTATCAATTTAATTCATATGTCCATTAAATGTCAATTAAATTTATCAAACAATAATCAATAAATTCAAATCACTTTAGAATTTCAATTTAACTGACATAAAAATTATTTCAGTCAATTGTGAGCATATAAACACTCACTTTTAATTTAACGACGATTTAAAATCCAAATAAAGGCCAAAATTTAGACAGTTTTTGAATGTAGCCAAACCAGTTCCATACTGTCTGGAATTCTGATACAAATGCAATGGAGAAAACAACGTGTGAATCCGAGCTCGTATGAGAAAGTTATGATGGTTAGAACGATTGGAAATTAAATTATAATTAAAATAAATAAAGCATAATATAATCCACGTCACCTACTTCTTCTCCGTATCATTCACGTTCACCGCCTGTAACCCATCAAGTTACGACCTAGGCTTCATGCCGCACGCATAATCATCGACCGGACCATGATCAGGTCATCCCCACGCGAGCGCCTTGTCGAGAGCTACTACCGCCCCAAACACCGTCCATCTAGCTCCCTTCATTTGCCTCGAAACCCTCAAAAACTACGGCGACTTCAAACTCAAATTCCGGTGAATCCAAGACGCTTTGGCTCAAATCAACCATTGGATGTGTAGAGCTCGTCAAGCTCTACGACTTTGCTTTTGGAAGGTTTCGATTTCGTTGAACAGATTGAGAGATCGGAGAGGAAGAAGGTGGAAGATTTATGGCCGTTGGAAACAATGAAAACGGCGACCATAGTTTAGACTAGGTTTAGAATATTTTAATATAAACTATCTTGATTTGCATGCGTATTTATATAGTTAGGTCCAAAACCATCCGAACTCCAATACTTGCCTTTATAATGTTTTACCCTCATTCCGAACGTAATGAAACTAGTTTCGAGGCCTAATTCGATCTCGTATGTTGAAGATAGCTTTTCAAAGTCAATTTATTTTATCCAATTCCTTAAATTGATTTCTACGCGTTTCAAGCTCGCATGTCCAAACGAAAAATTCGATCGCTATGAAACTTGAAATTCTACAATAATTCACTATTACAGATCCGATGAAACTGGTTTCGTCAAAATCCGAGACAGTTGCCAAAATGGCTATTTTTACTCGTTAATTAAAATATAAAATTTCCAATTTTTTATTATTCACATTATATCCAATTTTAAATGTTAAATATCTTCATTCATATTTAAATAAAATTTGAATCAATTTCCTATACCATTTTTAATCATATTAAATCAATAATTCAATTATTCAAATAATTTCCAATATTAAATTTTAACAAATTAAATTATCCCGTAAATCAATATTAACAAATCATTAATGTTAGCGCCAAAATTGGTCACTAACACCTAAATCCAGATGAAAGCACCCAATCACAGTCACAGATCACAGATAGAATGTATGTAGAGAGTATAAATATGAAGAACGGTAAAGATTAAAAAGAAAGTAGTAATAACAGAGGATTTATAGTGGTTCGGCTGACTCTGGCTTACGTCTACTTCAGGAATTTCCTTTTTATTGATATGAGAATCAATTATAGTTACAATCCGGAGTTTTAAAAACAATAATGGCAGAGTTGCCTTAATAGGGAAGAAGATGGGAAGCAGAATGAAGATCCCCCTTTCTGAACCCCCACATGCTGTATTTATAGGCAAAATCCGAGTTGCTGGGCTTCCTGAGTGGTCCGGGCCCATCAACACCATAGCCGATCCAAGGTCATCATTATGGCCGACCCTAAACTTCGAGCATGCCGATCCAACCTTGCCCCGGGAGTGACTCGAAGAAAATCCATCCCTGACTCGAAGTAGAATAGTGGTTGGCCAGAAGTAAACTTCACTTCTTCCAATGTCGACCCCATGCTGAACCTACCACGGCCGACCCGAGCTTCATCCTACATCGACCCGGAGCTAGCATGTCTGTCGATCCAATTGAGGTATTAGGACATGCCGACCCAAGTATAACCCTATGCTGATCCCAAGTTTGTTCCTTGCCGACCCGAAGCCATTTGCATGCCGACCCGGAGCTAGATGAGTGCCGACCCGAAGTCCTCTTCAATGCCGACCCGAAGATCCACGAATTCCAACCCCGTTTCCTACTCACAATCTCCTGCTATGCCGACCAACCCACTACGACCGAACCACGTATGGCCGATCCATATGCTCCAATCCCCTTGAGGCCAGAACCATTCATACCAAACCACTTTGCCTTATCCTCCCTGACCAACCTTATGTGACCGAGCGACACATACCGAACCATGCATGACCGACCCACCTTAGCTTTCACACCATGACCGAACGACATGGCCTTCCTTCCTTTGTCTGACCGATCCTCCTTAACCGACCCACTTTGACTTATCTACCCTGACCGATCCTACATGACCGATCCACTTCGACACCGAACCACCTTCCTACCGATCCAAAGCTTTCACAACACCGATCCTATCCATATGCCGATCCCAGAATGTTGCCGACCCACTCTCTTGGACCGACCCAGAGATGTCGATCCAGGCTTGTGATGATGCCGACCCACTCCAATCACTGACCCAATCCAATCATCGATCCATACCACTACCAACCCACTCGTATCGAGCCATGCTTGCTGAGCCATACTCACCGAGCCGATCGTATCGGGCCATCTTGGCTTATACACCATGATCGAACCATGCATGATCTCCTCTCCTTGACCGAGCCATGTACGACCGAGCCACCTTAATCGAGTGACCCACACCGAACCATCCATGATTGATCGTCTATCCATCCAGCTGCCTCAAACCCATCATATTCCAGTCTCGACAAACGAGTAGTCGATTTTAGTTAAATCCGGCTGTCTACGGCCTTGCCAAAAGGCGGGTTAACATTTGCCCCCCAAAACATGCCTTGCTATGAAAGGTGTGTTTTGAATAGCCTCAAATCCGATATTCGAAGTCCATGTGTTTTCCATAGCCATACCTTCCGATTCATAATCCAATCAATTTTATCCAAGTGCCATTGCCGTATCCTTATCCAAGTCTACGACTGCTCCGAGTCGATATCTGATTCCTATCCAGTAACCAAATCTTTATCCAATTCCACATCCATCCGAACCCGACAACCGAGTTCTGATCCATCCATATCCAATAACCAATAACCACATCCACGACCTCTCCAGATCGATATCCAAATCCGGGACCGCTCTGGGTCCATGCCCAATCCTTAGCTGTTCATAGCCAATATCCAAATCTGTAACCTCTTCGGGTTCTTGCCAAGCGCAATCCACACTCGGTGACCTGTGTTTAGCGATGCCTTGGTGTTCTTGGTTCAGTGTCCTTGAACGCTGACTAATGCCATGGATTAAGTCCTAAGCTAAATCCCGGTCGCTCCGGACCATTGCCGAACATAATCCATGCTTGACGACCTGTATAAAAGATAATATGGGGCCTAAGTCCTAGGCCGAATCCTGGTATCTCCGGATCCTTGCCGAGCATAGTCGATACTCGATGACCTGAAATAGTAACCGATAGATAATACGGGGCCTAGGTCCTAGGACGAATCCTGGTCTCTCCGGACCCTTGCCGAGCATAGTCCATACTCGACGACTTGAAATAGTAACCGATAGATAATACGGAGCCTAAGTCCAAGGCCGAATGCTAGTCTCTCCGGACCCTTGTCGAGCATAGTCCATGCTCGACGACCTTTTAGCCAAAAACTAGAGGAAAATCCAATAAAAATCCAATCCGAAATCCAAATCAAACCAGAAAACCAGAAGTCTATATCAAAAATCCAAACCAAAAGACAAATGTCCAAACCAGAATCCAAATCAGAAATCGAGCATCCAAACCAGAAAACCAACAAAACCAAGAGTTCAAACCAAACTCCAAAACCAAACCAGAAAAAGAAAATATCCAAATCAGAAAGAAAAGGCAGATTTCACAAACTAGAACATCATGGTTTATCATCATCTCAGAGCATGCCTAAGGGCTATCTCTGTCCCTGTACATGAGTAAGCGGCTTAGTCGTCTGTCCAGAGTTTTCTACTTATTCCATACCATACCAATTAGTTGATGACCCATGCCTTTAAACCGGGCTCGCTCCAGTTTGTGGTGGGTGACGGCTGCTCCTGTTCCGTCATCACTGTCCAATTCCTAGAAAAGCCAACAAGATCCATGCCCTCGGTTCCATGGGGAGAGTAGTGCCCATCCATGAGAGTGATTAGTGTCAATCCATTTTCCTTGGTTGGGGGCTTGCCCCCAGTCATTCCAATCCATACCCGAGCCAGCTAATCTCCATTCCAAGTCCTGGATTCCAAATTCCAGCTATTCCAGCATCCATAAGTAATCCTCGATCATCGTTTCCATCTTGCCCCTGATTTCACGGGGGAATCCCAGATCATCCTCTTCCAAACGTGCATCCAGGTTCTGATCCATGCCAAAATCCATAGCTTCATCCTGCTTGCTTCCTTTCCCGGTTCTGATCCTAGATTTCCTCCTCCTTCTTTAGCATTCTATTGTTTCCATCTTGTCCTTGCCCTTTGTCTCTTCATTGATTGCTTAGCCATTGCTTCCCAGAATCCGAGTTCCTAAGCTTTCAAAATCAAAATCTTCGATCCGGAATCCCTGAGTGCTAGCTTTCTCAGTGAAAGCACCAAAATGTTAGCGCCAAAATTGGTCACTAACACCCAAATCCAGATGAAAGCACCCAATCACAGTCACAGATCACAGATAGAATGTATGTAGAGAGTATAAATATGAAGAACAGTAAAGTTTAAAAAGAAAGCAGTAATAACAGAGGATTTATAGTGGTCCAGCTGACTCTGGCCTACGTCCACTCCAGAAATTTCCTTTTTATTGATATGAGAATCAATTACAGTTACAATTCGGAGTTTTAAAAACAATAATGTCAAAGTTTCCTTAATAGGGAAGAAGAAGGGAAGCAGAATGAAGATCCCCCTTTCTGAACCCCACATGCTATATTTATAGGCAAATTCCGAGTTATTGGGCTTCCCGAGTGGTCCGGGCCCATCAACACCATAGCCGATCCAAGATCATCATTATGGCCGACCCTAAACTCCAAGCATGCCGATCCAACCTTGCCCTGGGAGTGACTCGAAGAAAATCCATCCCTGACTCGAAGTAGAATTGTGGGTGGCCCGAAGTAAACTTCACTTCTTCCAATGCCGACCCCATGCTGAACCTACCACGGCCGACCCGAGCTTTATCCTACGTCGACCCGGAGCTGGCATGTCTGCCAATCCCATTAAGGTATTAGGACATGCCGACCCAAGTATAACCCTATGCCGATCCCATGTTTGTTCCTTGCCGACCCGAAGCCACTTGCATGCCGACCCGGAGCTAGATGAGTGCCGACTCGAAGTCCTCTTCAATGCCGACCCGAAGATCCCCCTTTTCCTACTCACAACCTCCTGCTATGCCGACAGACCCACTGCGGCCGAACCACGTATGGCCGATCCATATGCTCCAATCCCCTTGAGGCCAGAACCATTCATACCAAACCACTTTGCCTTATCCTCCCTGACCAACCTTATGTGACCGAGCGACACATACCGAACCATGCATGACCGACCCACCTTAGCTTTCAAACCATGACCGAACGACATGACCTTCCTTACTTCGTCCGATCGATCCTCCTTAACCGACCCACTTTGACTTATCTAACCTGATCGATCCTACATGACCGATCCACTCCACTGTTGATCCACTCCAACATGCCAAACCACCTTCCTACCGATCCAAAGCCTTCACAACACCGATCCTATCCATGTGCCGATCCCAGAATGTTTGTTGACCCACTCTCTTGGACCGACCCAGAGATGCCGATCCAGGCTTGTGATGATGCCGACCCACTCCAATCACTGACTCAATCCAATCACTGATCCATACCACTACAGACCCACTCGTATCGAGCCATGCTTGCCGAGCCATACTCACCTAGCCGATTGTATCGGGCCATCTTGGCTTATACACCATGAACGAACCATGCATGATCTCCTCTCCTTGACCGAGCCATGTACGACCGAGCTACCTTAATCGAGCAACCCACACCGAACCGTCCATGATTGATCGTGTATCCATCCAGCTGGCTCGAACCCATCGTATTCCAGTCTCGACAAACGAGTAGTCGATTTTAGTTAAATCCGACTGTCTACGGCCTTGCCAAATGGCAGGTTAACAATTAAATTTCAAATAAATTTTAGTTATCAACATTATTTTATTTCTATCTAAATAATTCACATTTATTATTCAACTCCAATTATTATCATAAATACCATCGATACATATAATTTATTTCAATATAAATAATTCCCAAATTTCCGAAATTATTTATTTCAAGATTTTTATTCAAATTCATATTCAATAACTACACTAATAATTCATTAAATTTAGTTTGACCATTTTTATTCAATAATTATATCAAATCCTATAATTTAAAACAATTAAAAATACAGGTCGTTACATACTCCCCCACTCAAAACTTTTCGTCCTCGAAAAGGCGTTAAGTACAGAATTTAACATACAATATTATTTTTTCAAAATAATTAACTTATAAACATAAACATCTTAATAGAAAACCTTTACTACGCTCTTGCTACATCCCCACGATATCGGTTTTACAGAAATTATAAGTTAGTTGTCAAAACAAGTTATACAATTTCAAAACATCAAATTTTTCTAACTACCGGATTTATAGAAAATTTCAGCAAAGTCTCCTTTACTCGGCTCGATCGGAATTTTTTTACAATATAATATATAACACAAATATACCAAATAGATACCAAATATACATCTCATCTCAATGATGAGGCATCCCGAAGGAAAATAATATAAATCGCGGTATGTAATCCAAGATACATACCTTATTATTATTAATACGAGCGAGTTCGCTCGTATTAAGCAAGCAAACGCAAAATAATGCGTAATTGAGCTCCAAAAGATAGCATACGCCATCCATACTTACTAAACACTCAATAATCACATGAGAACATATATATAAAGAGAAATCGATATATAACATGGATTATGCAATAACCATAAACGAACTTAGCGAATGCAACAAAACAAACATCTTAAACCCAATATCCATCCAATCTTATTCACAACTATACCAATTCACACTTCCTAATGTCAATATTCAGTTTATTATACTTCCATTTTGTTTGCACCAAAAATGGTCACAAACCCCAAGTGTAGTGAAAGCACCAGCGTATGAATACGAATTAACAGTATTCGCACACAAATCACAGATCTAAGCAAGTAACAAGCAATAGTCAAGAAATAATGAACAGTGACACACAATTTATAGTGGTTCGGCTATCTCCGGCCTACGTCCACTTCAAGTTTTTTATGATCTTATTGCTCGATGTTTCAAGATTACAATTTCGTATGTTGTATTACAACTGATTTGTTGAACTAAATCTGAATCTAAGGCAGCAATGGTGATTTGGAGTAAATCTGGCAGAATCTAGGCGCTCTTTAGCTCTAAGAATTGTCCGACCTCTTTTCTGAATGAGCAGGGGCTCTATTTATAGGTGTAGGAGGCTGATATTTCGCCTAAAATGAAGGGAGACCAGTTCTGGCACGTCAGGGGGCCCACATGGCCGAAATCTGGAGATCCGGGCCCACTTTGGGATCGATTCGACCCTTGGTTCGAATCGATCAAGAAATCATCCAATCGAGCTGAAATTTGGACTGAACGTTCTTCATCATGTGCTTAAGCTTCTGTGAAAATTTCATAGCATTTGGACTTGTAGATCTCGAGTTATGATCGATTCAAGATTGGATTCTTTTGTTAGGCTGTTACGTTCGAATCGATGCATTTGAATCGATTGCTTCGAATCGATGGTGGAGCATGCTCCTATGATGACGTGGAGCGCGAACCTTGCATCGATCCGCTTTTGTCGCCAGTTAGATCGAGTCGTCCCGGAGACTTCGCTGCCTCAACTCGATGGATTCGAAGACACCAAATATCCCTGGATTCGAATGGCGCCTACTTCGTATCGATAGCCAACGTGTCTTGATCGATACAGAGTTAAACGTAGCCGGATGGATTCGAAGGAAGGCACTTAATGGATTTGAACACGCCACCCTTGCATCGATTCGAAGCAGAGTATCTGATGGGTACGAAGCAAGAGGTCTTCATGGGTTTGAGTGATGGATACGAACCATCGAGCCCAGATGGATACGAAGGTGTTCAACCTGAAGGTTGCGAGGCGAAGTGGCTCGGTGGATTCGAAGTACTCTGTGTTGATGGATTCGAAGCAATGGTGCTTCTCGTGGATTCGAAGTAATGTAGGGATGATGGATTCGAACCTAGGGCTTGGCTCTGATCGATTCGAACCATAACATACCTCTTCCATTTTATACCGGCGATAACTTGAGCATACAAACTCGGATTGTCTCGAAATTTGGAATGTTGTTCTATCTGGCCTTGCTTGACATGTCTTATCAATTGTAGCCTGATCCGGACTCGGACAAAATTCATCGATATCCATGGTGAACCTGCGATGCACAATTGATATTTATGACTAGTAATCATTGATTTTCAGTTAATCTTTGGGTATCTCGACTTTGCCAAAAGTTGGGATAACATTTTGCCCCCCAAAACATGGCTTTTGGTAAAAAGGTGTGTTTTGATAAGTCTTAAGTTGGATGCAGTGAGTTCATGTTTTACTCATAGCTTATAGCATTTTCAATCAAGTCCATGGCTGTTTGAAGCCGAATTGTTATCAATTTTTTCCAGTGGAAGTTAAGAATGAAATTCTACGGTCTCTCCGTACTATTGATGGTCACTCCGGACCCTTGTCAAACCCATTCCAGATTTAGCGATTGAATAGAAAGATCTTATTGCACTCCGGCGTTGCTTTCTATCCCTTGCACTCTGGCCCCAACTAGGGCATTTAGCGATGTCTTGGTCGTTCTCGACCGATCATAGCCTCTCCGGTCTCATGCTGGATCCCATCCTGTCACTCTCCGGTGAAGGGGAAACAACGTTAAGTGAGTCAATCCTGTCGCTCTCCGGCGAAGCGACTCACCTCCTGCACTCCGGTTCAGTGTATCTGAACATTAAGCGATGTCATGACCTGAATCGTCGGTCGATCACAGCCTCTCCGGGCTCATGCTGGATCCCATCCTGTCACTCTCCGGTGAAGGGGAAACAACGTTAAGTGAGTCAATCCTGTCGCTCTCCGGCGAAGCGACTCACCTCCTGCACTCCGGTTCAGTGTATCTGAACATTAAGCGATGTCATGGCCTAAATCGTGGGCCGATCATAGCCTCTCCGGGCTCTTATCGAATCCTGATCCAATCACTCTCCGGTGAATAGGAAACGATGCTTGAGTGAGTTGATCCTGTCGCTCTCCGGCGAAGCAACTCACTTCTTGCACTCCGGACCCTGCCTCTCCGGGTAGGATCATAAAGCGATCATGTTTATATTGATATTTAATGTTTATCCTTTAACTCTCCGGTCAAAGGTTTATTTTAATAATTGTTTCTTTATTAAATTCAAATCCTAGATGTTCAATCTCAAACACCAGGAAAAACAAGATAATGCCTCTCCGGGCGGAGCGGTCTATTTCCATCTCAGAGCATGCCTAGGGATCTCTCCGGTTCCCGTACATGAGTAAGTGGGATAGCCGTTTTATTTTGGAAATCAAATCTAAGAAAACTAATCGACCAGAGTCCAAATCTTGAACTTGGCCCTTGCCATCACAATCAGTTGATGACGAGTCGTGATCCCGATCCAGGATCATTCCTGTTTGGTTGATGCGGTTGTTGTTCGGGTCTAACCGCCGTCGTACGTTCTCTGACATACTGCGGCAATCTACCACTCCTGGCATATTCTTCCACCTCATCCTTCAGGTGGCGGCATTCATTGGTAGTGTGCCCATCCAGCTCATGGAATAGGCAGTACTTTCCAGTCTTACGTTCCCGCTCCGTGGGATCTCTCCTGGGTGGTTTTCGATAGGGGAGTTGCCCCCGAGTTTCGGTGTAAATTCGTTCTAGTCCTGCCACCAAGTCTGTGTATTGCCTGAATCTGGGCTCTCGGAATTTCTTCCGTTTTTCAGGACCATCATGTGCGTCATCCTGCTTTCTCTTTCCTTTGTCTGCCCTGGATTGTTCCCTGGCGGTTCCTTCGCCTTGTGCAACATTTATTTCCTGCCTCTCGGCTCGTGATTCCTCTAATCGAATGAATTTTTCAGCTTCATGGAAAAACTCTCCAAGATCTTGCGGTGGATCTTTAGTCAAAGAGGCTTTGAATTCGGTGCCTTCTCCAACTCCTGCCACTGCCGCCATCAAAATCATCGATGGGTCCGGGCGATCTATAGAAGTCACCGTCGCATTAAATCGTAACAAAAAATCTTTTATGGACTCTATGGTCCTTTGTTTTATTGATGCCAAAGTCATCACGCTCTTAGGTCGCGTCACGTGAACCCTAAACTGCTTCATGAAGCAATCCACAAGCTCGCCCCATGTCCTGATTGATCCGGTTTCTAGCTGCCTAAACCAAAGCGCAGCCAAATCTGATAAGAATAAGGGGAAACATCATGCCATCACTTCCTCGGATGCTCCCAGCACTTCCATGTGTCTGATATATCTGGTGATATGCATGGTCGGGTCTGACTTTCCGTCATAAGAATTCAGCGTTGGTAGTTTGAACTTCGGAGGGTTCCTTGCATTCCTGATATTCGGAGCGAACGGACTCCGACTAACTTCTTCCAATCCTCCTCCTGAAAACCCTCCTCTCATGAGTCGTCTCACTAGGCCGATCATTCTTTCATCTCCATCTAGGGGTTGCCCCCTTGTCATGTCTCTGTCTTGCCCTCCGAGTCTTGTAGGGAATTCTGGTACGTACTCTTCGGGTGGCTCGTTAGCATTTGTGTTGGCCCTAGCCCGTTGAGCTCCTTCTAAAGGTACTTCTGCGTTGGATCCTGCGGGCCTGCCCCCGAGCCCTTGTTGATTACCTTCTGGTTCTGCATTCACAGCCGCTGTAGCTGGTCCAGGGTTCTGCGTCCCTGCAGCTCTCATCTGCTCGAAGAAATTCTGCTGCATCTCTTGTTGGCTTTTCATCATTCTTTCCTGCATTAAGTTATTCATCGCTTCCATCTCATCTCTAGTAATGTAGATCGAAGCTTGTCCTTCTCCAGCGCCAGAGGATGCCTCTTGACTTCCTGCCTGTTGGCTCCTCAGTTCTTTGTCTAGTTTGTCGAGTCATTGTAGAGTCAGATCTGAATCCTTAAAATTCCAAATCTAAATTTTGAATTTGGTGTAGCGGGTGCTAGTCCTTCTCAGTGAAAGCACCAAAGTGTTTGCACCAAAAATGGTCACAAACCCCAAGTGTAGTGAAAGCACCAGCGTATGAATACGAATCAACAGTATTCACACACAAATCACAGATCTAAGCAAGTAACAAGCAATAGTCAAGAAATAATGAACAGTGACACACAATTTATAGTGGTTCGGCTATCTCCGGCCTACGTCCACTTCAAGGTTTTTATGATCTTATTGCTCGATGTTTCAAGATTACAATTTCGTATGTTGTATTACAACTGATTTGTTGAACTAAATCTGAATCTAAGGCAGCAATGGTGATCTGGAGTAAATCTGGCAGAATCTAGGCGCTCTCTAGCTCTAAGAATTGTCCGACCTCTTTTCTGAATGAGCAGGGGCTCTATTTATAGGTGTAGGAGGCTGATATTTTGCCTAAAATGAAGGGAGACCAGTTCTGGCACGTCAGGGGGCCCACATGGCCGAAATCTGGAGATCCGGGCCCACTTTGGGATCGATTCGACCCTTGGTTCGAATCGATCAAGAAATCATCCAATCGAGCTGAAATTTGGAGTGAACGTTCTTCATCATGTGCTTAAGCTTCTATGAAAATTTCATAGCATTTGGACTTGTAGATCTCGAGTTATGATCGATTCAAGATTGGATTCTTTTGTTAGGCTGTTACGTTCGAATCGATGCATTTGAATCGATTGCTTCGAATCGATGGTGGAGCATGCTCCTGTGATGACGTGGAGCGCGAACCTTGCATCGATCCGCTTTTGTCGCCAGTTAGATCGAGTCGTCCCGGAGACTTTGCTGCCTCGACTCGATGGATTCGAAGACACCAAATATCCCTGGATGAATGGCGCCTACTTCGTATCGATAGCCAACGTGTCTCGATCGATACAGAGTTAAACGTAGCCGGATGGATTCGAAGGAAGGCACTTAATGGATTTGAACACGCCACCCTTGCATCGATTCGAAGCAGAGTATCTGATGGGTACGAAGCAAGAGGTCTTCATGGGTTTGAGTGATGGATATGAACCATCGAGCCCAGATGGATACGAAGGTGTTCAACCTGAAGGTTGCGAGGCGAAGTGGCTCGGTGGATTCGAAGTACTCTGTGTTGATGGATTCGAAGCAATGGTGCTTCTCGTGGAATCGAAGTAATGTAGGGATGATGGATTCGAACCTAGGGCTTGGCTCTGATCGATTCGAACCATAGCATACCTCTTCCATTTTATACCGGCGATAACTTGAGCATACGAACTCGGATTGTCTCGAAATTTGGAATGTTGTTCTATCTGGCCTTGCTTGACATGTCTTATCAATTGTAGCCTGATCCGAACTCGGACAAAATTCATCGATATCCATGGTGAACCTGCGATGCACAATTGATATTTATGACTAGTAATCATTGATTTTCAGTTAATCTTTGGGTATCTCGACTTTGCCAAAAGTTGGGATAACACATTTCCTATCAATATTAAATTTGATTTACTTTTAATTCATTGACATTATTTCATTTATATACAATTTGTTTTGCTTTCAATTTATTCACATGGATTTATATTCAATTCATTCGCTTTAAATTTTTACATTCAAATAATTTGGTTTCAATCCATTTTTTATTCAGCCAACCAATATTTATTGCATTCACATTTGATTGATTACAATTTAATGTACTTACATTTAATCGATTTACTTCCAATTGATTGATATTTATTTTAATGACATTCATTTTTAATTATCATCCAATGAATTTTCATTCCATTTAACCTTGTTAAGTTAAATTTATTTCATTATCACTTAGTATTTTAATACTAATATTATTTCTAAACCATTTGAGTTTATTATAAACATTTTACAAAATTGCAACTCAATTTTTTTTATTCCATAACTTAAGTTCATATTAATCCATTTGATTCACTTAATTAGTTTATTTCATAAATTTAAATCCATTTTAATAATTTTACATCGGAGAATTTTACTTATATAAATTGATTCACTTCATTAGTTTATTCATTGATTCAAACTCATATAATAAATTTACTTAAGTAAATTTTATTTTATAACTCCACTTCATATTAATAAAATTTTCTTTTCTCACAATAAGTTTCATTTAACTTATTAAGTTAAATTCATCTTTTAATTTATTTCATATTCAATTAGTTACCATTCAAATTTATTGAAACTCATTCTATTTGCATTTAATTTATTTACATCCAATTTAAATTAAATTCAATTGCTCATATTAATTTTACCTACACTCATTTAATTTCTTTCACACTTAAATTACATTTCATTTAAAAATTCAAGGTCGTATTCATTTATTAATTCAATTTATAGCTCAAGTGAAAATAATTAACTTTATTAATTTCTCTTGTTCAGTTCAAATCCAACTCAACTCATTTAATCATTTATTAAATGAAATTCTATTTCATTTAATCCATTTCTCATTTTATTTCACTTTATATTTAAATATTTTTCTTCTCATTATTCATATTCAATCAAATTTAAGTTTGATTTACCTTAATATTTCTAAAACCTATAAGTTATACAAATTTATTCATTTAAACTTTCATTTTATTATTTTATCTAATTTATTTCAAATACAATTCATTTTTATTTGAACTTTCATAAGTTAAATTTCATTTTTTTTATCATTTCATTAACTCAGTTTATTAACACTCCTTAGGTTAATTATTTTGTTTCATATCTCTAATTCGAATCTTCTTTTTTTGCTTAACCAAACATTATTCAATAGTTTTAAATTTAAATTTTACTTTCCAGTTCAAATATATAAGTTATAAACTTATTTTTTTTATCTATACTATTTTCAATTATAAGTTAAAAACTATTTTCATTTACTTATCAAATCATACTTAGAATTTTTTTTACAATCAAACTTGTTTTAATCAAAAATAAATTTCTTTTAGTAGCAATTCTCACTTAGAAACTCAAAAATGAATATTGGTTATGCTGCAGTCAGCCCCAGAATTATTTCCCAGCGACCAAAGCGAGTTTAATGCTTTTATTTTCTTCAAAAATCCTTCCAAAATATTTTTCTAGTCAAAACTCATTCAAATAATATTAGTATTAATTTTTTAAGACTTCAAATTTTTTTTAAAGCAACAGGTTTTAAATTAAAAAATTCTCAACTTTTAAATCCTTACTTTTTATAAGTCACACTAAAAATATACTTATACAAATTTCCCTACCTTATTACCAAAATATTTATTAATTTACAACTTGGTCATTTTAACCCATTTCTTATTTTAATTGATTTAAGTTCAATTCAATTATCGAATGCTTCGTAAAATAGAATGCTTCAAGTATTCGTTTTATTTTTAATTCAACAAATATTCGATGATAACTAAATATTATCATCTCCTAACAACAATTTCATTAAAATTTATCATTTTATATATAAAAAATAATTTAGGTAAAATTATTTCATTTACTGTAACAACCCTAGATTTTTGTATATTATTTAAATTTGAAATTTATTTTTTTTATTTTAAATTATTTTAAACATGTTTTATTAAAAACATTTCATTTTTAAATATAAATGTTGATTATTAAGTGATTTATAGTTCAAACTAGTATAATTTAAATATTTTACATAAAAGGGAAATTCTGGTCAAACTGTTCAATCTTTGACTTTTAAATTTCAAATTTAAATATATACAATCTTAAATTTTATCTTTTATTATGAAAATAGATTTAGAAATATGAATACTGCTTTTCGTTTCGTTAAAAACGGAGTTAAAATGTAGAAGTTATGCACATTTCAAATTTTAGTATAATTTGTTTTATTGTGCAATTTTGCCTATTTTAAATTTTATAAATCATATTTTCTTTCTTATATTTTTTTATATGTATCAATATGTTAATTTATGTATATTTTAATCTCTAAATATTTTTAAAAATAATAATCGAATTTTCCAAAATGTACTATGATGATTTCCTATTTTTAAAAGCTGTTTCTATTTTTCTGCTATTTTCTTCATCTAAACTATATTTAGATTAAAATTTATTTATTTATTTTATACATTCACTTTTATTTTCTGTGTTTTACTTTATTTTATTCATTTTACATGTATTTAAATCAAAATATAATTTTTCCAAAGTTATAGAAGTTATTTCTAATTTTTAAAGCCTAGTTTGCATTTTTAAGCCATTTTCTTAATTTAAATTCTATTTAATCAAAATTTAATTATTTATTTTATATTTATTTTTTTCATTTCTGAGTTGTTATCTTTATTTATCAGTTTTACATGTAATTATAAATTACAAAATATATAAGAAGGAAATTTGAAGAGACATAAAGGCTTTAAACCGATGACTTTTCATTTGCTAGACCTTTCACATTTTGACCGTTCCTTCTTTATTGATAGCCATATGTTTTATTTTGTTTTTCAACTGAATACACTTCTCATTTCATCAAATTTTCGGCCAAAACACCTCTGAAAACATTTGGTAATGGCCTCTTCTTTTTCTTCTCTTCCTTCTTCATTTTTACTTTGTTTTGCCTTGATTTCATCCACAATTGCTTGGCCAAACTTTCCACCATCTCCACCATAGCCTCCACCACCTTCCTCCTCATCATTCTTGGCTTCAACCACCTCACATCCCCTCTGACCAGATCAGGCCATGACCTTTAGATGATGAAAACACCACAAACAAATGTTGAAACCCCTTAAAAACAACACTAGCTGACCTATATCGCTTCACCACCACCATACATCACCTTGGCCGCGTCCTATTGCTCCACCACCACCTTGATACCACCTCTGGCCATCCACCTACCCACTGTCCAGACCTGAACCATGCAAGGGCCAAGCCCCACTTGCCTTTGGTTGAGCCAAAAATGCACCAAAACTCCACTTATTTTGCCTTGACCCTTTGTCTTATTCATATGTAACTCCTACCATCATCATCTCTTTGTTGCCATGCTATTTTGATGTCATAACCTGAGATTATGTCCAGCTATGGCTGAAAAAAAGATCCCCTTGGTCATGCTCTTGAATGGTTAAAGAAAGGTCGAATCACTTTGCCCTTTGTTGCTTTTTATTTCAAGTCATTTCTATATTGTTTTGTGTTACATATTTACGTATACATTGTCTTGTTTTGTTTATATGTATACAAGGCAATTATATTTGGCTCTCCACTCTCATGTTGTCGTGCCTTCAAAGATTCTGTGTTGTGTGTTTGGTCGTCATCTCCAGCTTAAACAAGTGAGTTATTCTCACCAGACAATATGTACCTATATAACAAGTAAATTGACACCCTACGAATCTGTAAAAATATATTATCATGTTATATATGCTTATATTATTATCATATGATGTTCACACCTGTTATTACACCTGTTATATCATATGTTACTTTTATTTAATGTTATTCTGTTATTTATATCTGTTATCACCATTGCAAGTTCCCTGTAGACTAGAATCACTATGGGTTGAAATGATACATACCCGAACGGACTTTAGAATAGGGAAAAATCGTTATGGGCTGAAATGATAGGCCTGAACGATTTTTATTTAATTTATTTTAACTTGGGATTGCGGGTTTGAAATGATAGAACCCGGATTTTTCTTTTTTAACTACGGATTGAAATGATACATATCCGTATCACTTGACCTAAGTTAGAAAATTATATACAGGCCCATGGTTATTTTATAAAGTGTTTTGGATATTTTTAAGTATTTTAAAAATTATAAATTTATGGAATTTGATTTAAATAGATTTTGAAATGTTTTAAAATAAAGAAATTATGATTTTTTCTATGTGTTAAAAATGTAATTAATGAAAGGTTTAACTGGATTTTTGAAATATAACTTAAGTTGGAAATTTGGAATTTTGGTTAAAAATGATATTTAAGTTATATAAATAAAATGGATATTAAATTTTATTTGGAAATGGTAAATATGATAATTTGATTAAATTTGAATTTAAGTGATTTATTAAAGTATTATTGATTTTTCTATGAATTTAAGTGGTTAAATAAATGAATGTTTAAAAGTGATCTTTTAAAATATAACTTGACTTGGAAATGTGAAATTTGGTTTTAATTAAAAGTTTAAGTTAATTAAATAAAATTGGAAATTTAGTTAAATTTATGAAATGGTAATTTAAATTTGAAGTGTTAAGTTTATTTGTTGAAATGTGAAGAATTGGAAACTTTTACACTTAAACTTATTAAGTAAATTGTTGAAAATTGGATTTTATTATAAGAAATTTATTGTGAAAGAAACGTGTAAAGTTCTAATTAATGAAAGAAATATGTAGAGTTTTAATTTATGAAAGAGACATGTAAAGTTTTAATTTATGGAAGAATATGCAAAGTTTTTAATTATGAAAGAAACATGTAAAGTCTTAATTAATGAAAGAAACATGTAAGTCTTAATCAGTGTAATATTGAATAAAATAATAAATGCCCTTTTTGTAATAAAACGTAAATTAAAACGTACATTTGATAATGTAAGTTTAATTAGTGTAATATTGATTAAATGATAAATGCTCTTTACTGTAATAGAAATGTAAGTTAAAAAGTACATTTAATATGTAAGTTTTAATTTATGTAAATGACACATTTTAATGACTAAAATAATAAAGTTTCTTTATTGTAATGATAATGTAAGTTAATAAGGTACTCTTAACTTAACATAAGAATTTCAGCATTAAATTGGATATTACAGTAACAAAGTTTATTTAACTATAAGGCTATGATAAAATGACCATGTTAAAAATTTGTAAGTATATAAATACTTTGATTATATAAAATGTTAAATTGGAAAGTATTACATTCCAAAAATGCTATGATTACTTAAGGTTACATTACCAAAATGCTATGATAATTTAAAGGAAGATTTCAAGTTTAATAAATTAAAGGAAATATTCAGTGATTTTGAAATTTGGGTTTTATTGAAATGATATATTATTGAATTGGTTTTGAAATGGAAATGATATATTTTTGAATTGGTTTTGAATAGATATGTTTTGGGTTTGAAAGTATGTATTAGTTTGAAATAAATGATATGATTTTGAAATGGTTTAAAGGATGTATTTTGATTTGAAACATAAACTATTTTAAAAGTTATAACCACGGGTTATAATAACGATTGGTTGGCAAAGAGACCGGGATCGGATATGGACATACTCTCTGTCGATACCGAAAACCACTTCGACAACCGTGTACGCGGTGGAGATTCCATAATGAAGTAGGATGGTGGCGACGTTCTTAAGGTATGTTACGTGGACCCAACTCCCGTGAGTTGGCATAAGGTGGCTAAAACAGGAGCGATCTCGGACCAGTGAGGTAGCACCTCTTCTCGGACACATTTCTTCGATGTTATACTCTTACTTGTGATTTGACTAGATGGCCATCCTCCGATTTGGGAATGTTGTTCGAGGTGGAACGGTAGTGGCTGCTATGCGTACCCATCAGTCCGTGTGCGTAATTGGTATATCTACTCTGGCATTGCCTAGTTGTGCCGTGTCACCTACCATATCGAGCTTTACTACGATTATGATTTTAAGATCTGACCGCGTTAAGGTTCTCCATCCCCTTAACGCTATTTTCCGATATGATTATACTTTACTTATTTAGACACTATTATAATAGCGAATATTACGACATAGTAGATATTTTAACGGATCCTTAGAGGATGGGCGGTCCCAAGCATCTTCTAAGTTACTTGTACCTTTATTACAGTTCAC
Organism: Allium fistulosum; assembly: GCA_030737815.1. Classification (NCBI taxonomy): domain Eukaryota; kingdom Viridiplantae; phylum Streptophyta; class Magnoliopsida; order Asparagales; family Amaryllidaceae; genus Allium; species Allium fistulosum. The sequence goes on along the minus strand of CM060904.1, from coordinate 710,551,678 downwards.
TTGAGTTGGTTTACATTATATAAGTATATATTGTCCTGACTCGAGTGTTTTGTGTTTTGCTTTACGCTCGGGTCAGCCTGAGTTATTCACAGATTTGGATCGCTGGAGATTATCTGCTAGTCTTCTTCTATCTACTTTAGTTATGTTGCTCTGTTCAGCTTGTACTTGGTTATCTTATTGATACTTCTGTTGTACTCTATTTCTTCTGTTGTATCTTATGTAACTCTGATATATTTACATAGTAGCTTCATGAACTACTATTTCTTTTACTTCCGCTGCATTATTTTACTATGTGTCTGTGATCTGTGATTATATTTATTTACTGTATATTATGAGATTTGCCAAATTTTAATTACAACGCGGTATTTTGAGCTATTCAACTCCGACATGAGTGTCTACCTATACACTTATAATGGATGCGAATAGTTGAAAATATTGGGTCGTTACAGTTGGTATCAGAGCTTTGGCTTTGAGGCAAAACTCAGCATATGGAGTAGATTTATTTACAGAATCACTTTCGTTCGAGTTTGAATCTTTTCCTCTTGATTCGAATTTCCTTTGAATTTTTGGAACGTTCCCTACGGTTCCAAAATTCATTCTTGTCCCTCACTATTCATCTTCTTTTGATTTTGGAGTATCACATAACTCCACTTCGAATGATCTTTATAGTAAATTGGCGGTCTCGCCAATATTCTAATTTTCTTGTAAAGGGGTGAAAATCCTTTACAATCAGCATCGATTAACTAGAGATTTATATTTATCCTTGGTTTAGATGCTAATATCTTTTGTTATTCCAAACTCTATCTCTTGAGATCGAAGGTAGATTTACCCCAGAAAATCCACATTTGATCTTATCCATTAAGTCACGGTTGACCCGGTTAAGGTTGTCCACGATTTATCTAAGCTTACCCATCTCTCTACTCTGTTTAATCATCTTGTCTTTTGTTCCAATCTATCTTCCAAACATTTTGAACTGTACTTGTAAATTAATGTTTTGTTTTATATTGTGTTGTTTGAGTTGTTGATGTTGATTTGGGTTTCCGATCGATTCGTCTGATCAACGCTATCGGTAGGATTTCTAAAACACTTTGACAGAACAAATTGACACAATATTATTTTAAAATTTGGTTAATGAAATAAATTTGGATATATAATTTTATGGAACTTAATAAATTGATTTAAATTGATAATTTGAAATGATAATACTTGATTTATCATTTATTGTTCTACAAATGAATTTATAAATAGTTGTTTATAAATTTATTTGGGAACTGAAATGAATTTAAAATAAGAAATTTAAAGAATTTAATTTCCGATGGATTTCAAACTTTGTGTTTAAAATTTTTAAAAGGATATTATTTAAAGTATTTTTGAATAAAAATTTGTCTCTAAAGGATTTTAAAGTTTAAAAATTTAGTGCTCTTCTCTTTGTCGCTGGAAAATAATTTCGGTGATGACTGCAGCATCATCGACATTCATTTTCGAGTTTTGAACTGAAGAGACCGTTCTGTAGTCTTACTACAGCTTTGTTTTGAAAGATTTAATTTATTTGAATTTCTAAATATGATTTGATTTATAATATATATAGATAAATGATTTAAATTGATTTGACATATTATGTACATATATTTATTTATCTCTAAATTGTTTGAAGGAAATCGGAAATTTAATTCTTACATTTTTTTTCTTAAAGAATAATTTCAATTATAAAAAGAAAAATCAAAATTTTGGATAAATGATTCAAACTTGAGATAATTGAATTGGATAGTTTTATTTGTATATTACAATTGCATTCAAATATAACTTACCTTAAATTTTTTTAGAAGTTAACAATGTAATTGGATAATATACAATATAAAAAGGATTTTATACACTTAAATTTTAGTTATAAAAGATTAACAGAGGTAAATAGTGAAAAAGGAATTTAAAGATATTTTATTTAAATAACTTAATAATCAAATTGATTTAATATGGAACCTTAAGTCTAACCTAGGAATTTTAATAAAGGTTATTTCCTGAAATGAATATGTTGTATAATAAATAATGTATCTTTGAATAGATAAAATAAAATACATTTGAATTGGACTTTTGGTAATAAAGTTTATTTAACTTGAATTCATAGTTTAATTGATGTCTAAATGAATAAATGTGTAAAGAAATTTGATTGTTATATTTGCTATATAAATGTTTTATTTATGAAATAGATATGTCTTGGAAATTGAATAATTATGATTTAAATAGTTAAAATGTATTTTAACATCACTAAAATTTGATAATTGAAAATTTGGTTTTCAAATGGAATTTTAAGTGTAACTTATTAAATGAATATCTATTTATGAAATGGGTATTTTAAATAAGTGTTAGGTTATGTGTTAAATTAAGAGCTAACTAAAATAGTGAGCTTTTGACTTAATAAATGAAGTATAGTTTATTTGGATATTTCATTCATAAAGGTTTGTTTTAATAAGTCATAAGTTAAATGATATCCAAATGAATATTTCTGAAATTAAACTGATTTGAAATATTAATATATTTACTGTAGCATTTTATAAGTGTTGCTGTTTTGAAAATACAATGTTTTGGAAATTTTATAATTGAATGAACTTAGAAATGTTACAGCTTTGAAATGAATATTATTTGACATTGGATTTAAATGGTTTAAATGAAGATTATTTTTAAAAGGTGTTATGATTTTCAAAGTATTATGTTTTTTTTAAAGAATAACATTTCCAAAGTGTTGTGATTTTAGTAGTATTATTTCCAAATGATAAACATCCCTAAATTGTTATGATTTCAAAGCATTATGGTTTCAAATTTATTATCTTACTTTGTTTTTTCAAACTATCTTTTGCTTGTCCTTATTTCTCTTATCTTATTACAGAATGGGAAGACTATTGCTTATACCAGTCTGTTTAGAAATCTTTCTGTAATCTTTGATAATCTTTGTTACTCATCTAGATCTGAACACTGTTTTTCCATTCATAGACCGTCGGTCAAGTGAAAAGGGAGATTCAGACTCTAGAGGATCTTTTTCGTGCTTGTATTCTTGATTTGATCACCTCCATCTTGTTAAACTTACCTATAACAATAGTTATCAGGTGTAATTTAAATCTTCTTGTCATCTTGTCTTAATCATATTTCACTCTATCTTTTTCTATGCTTTCCCATACCTCATTCCTTTTCGGGGACGAAAAGTTTTGAGTGGGGGAGAGTGTAACAACCCTAGATTTTTGTATATTATTTAAATTTGAACTTTATTTTTTTATTTTAAATTATTTAAACATGTTTTATTAAAAACATTTCATTTTTAAATATAAATGTTGATTATTAAGTGATTTATAGTTCAAACTAGTATAATTTAAATATTTTACTTAAAAGGGAAATTCTGGTCAAACTGTTCAATCTTTGACTTTTAAATTTCATATTTAAATATATATAATCTTAAATTTTATCTTTTATTATGAAAATAGATTTAAAAATATGAATACTGCTTTTCGTTTCGTTAAAAACGGAGTTAAAATGTAGAAGTTATGCACATTTCAAATTTTAGTATAATTTGTTTTATTGTGCAATTTTGCCTATTTTAAATTTTATAAATCATATTTTCTTTCTTATATTTTTTTATATGTATCAATATGTTAATTTATGTATATTTTAATCTCTAAATATTTTTAAAAATAATAATCGAATTTTCCAAAATGTACTATGATGATTTCCTATTTTTAAAAGCTGTTTCTATTTTTCTGCTATTTTCTTCATCTAAACTATATTTAGATTAAAATTTATTTATTTTATACATTCACTTTTATTTGCTGTGTTTTACTTTATTTTATTCATTTTACATGTATTTAAATCAAAATATAATTTTTCCAAAGTTATAGAAGTTATTTCTAATTTTTAAAGCCTAGTTTGCATTTTTAAGCCATTTTCTTAATTTAAATTCTATTTAATCAAAATTTAATTATTTATTTTATATTTATTTTTTTCATTTCTGAGTTGTTATCTTTATTTATCAGTTTTACATGTAATTATAAATTACAAAATATATAAGAAGGAAATTTGAAGAGACATAAAGGCTTTAAACCGATGACTTTTCATTTGCTAGACCTTTCACATTTTGACCGTTCCTTCTTTATTGATAGCCATATGTTTTATTTTGTTTTTCAACTGAATACACTTCTCATTTCATCAAATTTTCGGCCAAAACACCTCTGAAAACATTTGGTAATGGCCTCTTCTTTTTCTTCTCTTCCTTCTTCATTTTTACTTTGTTTTGCCTTGATTTCATCCACAATTGCTTGGCCAAACTTTCCACCATCTCCACCATAGCCTCCACCACCTTCCTCCTCATCATTCTTGGCTTCAACCACCTCACATCCCCTCTGACCAGATCAGGCCATGGCCTTTAGATGATGAAAACACCACAAACAAATGTTGAAACCCCTTAAAAACAACACTAGCTGACCTATATCGCTTCACCACCACCATACATCACCTTGGCCGCGTCCTATTGCTCCACCACCACCTTGATACCACCTCTGGCCATCCACCTACCCACTGTCCAGACCTGAACCATGCAAGGGCCAAGCCCCACTTGCCTTTGGTTGAGCCAAAAATGCACCAAAACTCCACTTATTTTGCCTTGACCCTTTGTCTTATTCATATGTAACTCCTACCATCATCATCTCTTTGTTGCCATGCTATTTTGATGTCATAACCAGAGATTATGTCCAGCTATGGCTGAGAAAAAGATCCCCTTGGTCATGCTCTTGAATGGTTAAAGAAAGGTCGAATCACTTTGCCCTTTGTTGCTTTTTATTTCAAGTCATTTCTATATTGTTTTGTGTTACATATTTACGTATACATTGTCTTGTTTTGTTTATATGTATACAAGGCAATCATATTTGGCTCTCCACTCTCATGTTGTCGTGCCTTCAAAGATTCTGTGTTGTGTGTTTGGTCGTCATCTCCAGCTTAAACAAGTGAGTTATTCTCACCAGACAATATGTACCTATATAACTAGTAAATTGACACCCTGCGAATCTGTAAAAATATATTATCATGTTATATATGCTTATATTATTATCATATGATGTTCACACCTGTTATTACACCTGTTATATCATATGTTACTTTTATTTAATGTTATTCTGTTATTTATATCTGTTATCACCATTGCAAGTTCCCTGTAGACTAGAATCACTATGGGTTGAAATGATACATACCCGAACGGACTTTAGAATAGGGAAAAATCGTTATGGGCTGAAATGATAGGCCTGAACGATTTTTATTTAATTTATTTTAACTTGGGATTGCGGGTTTGAAATGATAGAACCCGGATTTTTCTTTTTTAACTGCGGATTGAAATGATACATATCCGTATCACTTGACCTAAGTTAGAAAATTATATACAGGCCCGTGGTTATTTTATAAAGTGTTTTGGATATTTTTAAGTATTTTAAAAATTATAAATTTATGAAATTTGATTTAAATAGATTTTGAAATGTTTTAAAATAAAGAAATTATGATTTTTTCTATGTGTTAAAAATGTAATTAATGAAAGGTTTAACTGGATTTTTGAAATATAACTTAAGTTGGAAATTTGGAATTTTGGTTAAAAATGATATTTAAGTTATATAAATAAAATGGATATTAAATTTTATTTGGAAATGGTAAATATGATAATTTGAATTTAAGTGATTTATTAAAGTATTATTGATTTTTCTATGAATTTAAGTGGTTAAATAAATGAATGTTTAAAAGTGATCTTTTAAAATATAACTTGACTTGGAAATGTGAAATTTGGTTTTAATTAAAAGTTTAAGTTAATTAAATAAAATTGGAAATTTAGTTAAATTTGTGAAATGGTAATTTAAATTTGAAGTGTTAAGTTTATTTGTTGAAATGTGAAGAATTGGAAACTTTTACACTTAAACTTATTAAGTAAATTGTTGAAAATTGGATTTTATTATAAGAAATTTATTGTGAAAGAAACGTGTAAAGTTCTAATTAATGAAAGAAATATGTAGAGTTTTAATTTATGAAAGAGACATGTAAAGTTTTAATTTATGGAAGAATATGTAAAGTTTTTAATTATGAAAGAAACATGTAAAGTCTTAATTAATGAAAGAAACATGTAAGTCTTAATCAGTGTAATATTGAATAAAATAATAAATGCCCTTTTTGTAATAAAACGTAAATTAAAACGTACATTTGATAATGTAAGTTTAATTAGTGTAATATTGATTAAATGATAAATGCTCTTTACTGTAATAGAAATGTAAGTTAAAAAGTACATTTAATATGTAAGTTTTAATTTATGTAAATGACACATTTTAATGACTAAAATAATAAAGTTTCTTTATTGTAATGATAATGTAAGTTAATAAGGTACTCTTAACTTAACATAAGAATTTCAGCATTAAATTGGATATTACAGTAACAAAGTTTATTTAACTATAAGGCTATGATAAAATGACCATGTTAAAAATTTGTAAGTATATAAATACTTTGATTATATAAAATGTTAAATTGGAAAGTATTACATTCCAAAAATGCTATGATTACTTAAGGTTACATTACCAAAATGCTATGATAATTTAAAGGAAGATTTCAAGTTTAATAAATTAAAGGAAATATTCAGTGATTTTGAAATTTGGGTTTTATTGAAATGATATATTATTGAATTGGTTTTGAAATGGAAATGATATATTTTTGAATTGGTTTTGAATAGATATGTTTTGGGTTTGAAAGTATGTATTAGTTTGAAATAAATGATATGATTTTGAAATGGTTTAAAGGATGTATTTTGATTTGAAACATAAACTATTTTAAAAGTTATAACCACGGGTTATAATAACGATTGGTTGGCAAAGAGACCGGGATCGGATATGGACATACTCTCTGTCGATACCGAAAACCACTTCGACAACCGTGTACGCGGTGGAGATTCCATAATGAAGTAGGATGGTGGCGACGTTCTTAAGGTATGTTACGTGGACCCAACTCCCGTGAGTTGGCATAAGGTGGCTAAAACAGGAGCGATCTCGGACCAGTGAGGTAGCACCTCTTCTCGGACACATTTCTTCGATGTTATACTCTTACTTGTGATTTGACTAGATGGCCATCCTCCGATTTGGGAATGTTGTTCGAGGTGGAACGGTAGTGGCTGCTATGCGTATCCATCAGTCCGTGTGCGTAATTGGTATATCTACCCTGGCATTGCCTGTTGTGCCGTGTCACCTACCATATCGAGCTTTACTACGATTATGATTTTAAGATCCGACCGCGTTAAGGTTCTCCATCCCCTTAACGCTATTTTCCGATATGATTATACTTTACTTATTTAGACACTATTATAATAGCGAATATTACTACATAGTAGATATTTTAACGGATCCTTAGAGGATGGGCGGTCCCAAGCATCTTCTAAGTTACTTGTACCTTTATTACAGTTCACTTGAGTTGGTTTACATTATATAAGTATATATTGTCCTGACTCGAGTGTTTTGTGTTTTGCTTTACGCTCGGGTCAGCCTGAGTTATTCACAGATTTGGATTTCCACCTTCTGGAGATTTGAATCGCTGGAGATTATCTGCTAGTCTTCTTCTATCTACTTCAGTTATGTTGCTCTGTTCAGCTTGTACTTGGTTATCTTATTGATACTTCTGTTGTACTCTATTTCTTCTGTTGTATCTTATGTAACTCTGATATATTTACATAGTAGCTTCATGAACTACTATTTCTTTTACTTCCGCTGCATTATTTTACTCTGTGTCTGTGATCTGTGATTATATTTATTTACTGTATATTCTGAGATTTGCCAAATTTTAATTACAACGCGGTATTTTGAGCAATTCAACTCCGGCATGAGTGTCTACCTATACACTTATAATGGATGCGAATAGTTGAAAATATTGGGTCGTTACATTTACCCCATTTTAAAACAATATTATGTCGACTTGCCCCGTTTAAGTGTTTAGAAACCTCTATCGATAACATGGCATCCCATGCACCGAACATAATTCATAAACAACTCAACGGATAAGTAAACACAATATAAAACATTTTGTAACACTAACAAGTATGCTCTCTCATATATATACACTCAAACAGACTCATTCTAGGGTATTACTACCCTATCTCCAATGAGTCAAACCCCACAAAACCAAGGTTATCGCTAAACCAAAGCTCTGGTACCAACTGTGATGACCCACATTTCGGAAGGTTTAAATCGAAAATAATCCACACATGTCAAAATTAAACAATATGGAACGTAGATAATCAATGGGGTTAATTAATAAAAATAAGAAAAGAAGAAGAAAACAAACACAGAATCTCACAGCGAAATGATAAAATATAATAATCAAATAAACAGTTCATGAAGCTGTTTACTAAACATTTAATTATAATCTATACACATTTATCAGAGTTAAATATATACATTAGGGATAAATAATAAATACAGTAGAATAGCATGATGCAGGGGATAATAATAATAGTAATATACCAAATCTTCATCTTCGTCCTCTAAAGAATAATCTTCAACACGCTGAAAACTCAGGACTGAACCAAGCGTAATGTAAAGACAAAACACTCGAGTCAGGACTAAAATACTCTTATGTAAGTCAAATCAATATCAATAAATATGAGTGTAACAGCGTCAGAGATGTTAACGAGATTTTACATCTCCTATCCAGTGTATACGTGCGTGCAATAACTTAAGAGATGTTATAGGATTTTTCGTCTCCTAAAGATCCGTTAAACTATTTATATATAATAGTATACGCTATAGTAGATAATGTTTATCAGTATAATAAATATCAAAATAGCATTAAGGCTTTACATTGATCCACCTAAACACATTTTTATAGGTAAACCAAAATCGTAATGGGCTCGCATAAGGATAAATATGACAAGGCATGTGAGGCAATGCCCAAGGTAGGATTCTACCAGTTTACCCTTTCTGACTGGTCGTAACCCATCCATGGCCAACCGTGACAATCAATCCGAATAAAAAGGGTGCACCCATCGAGTACAAAATCACGATAGTAATATGAGTGATCAACGTCGCTAGAGGTAGCTAACCTCATTGGCAGATATAGTCTCCTATTTTAGTCATTTTAATTATGACACAAGTGTCAAGGCTATCCATCATCGTTCTCTTACTTCATTCCGGTAAACGTCGCCAATTCAACCACTACATTCTATATATCATCCACCGCATACACGGTTATCAAAGTGATTCCAATATTGATAGAAAGTTTGCCAATAAGAGGCCCCGATCTTTTTAACAACCAAACGTCATTTTACACACCGGTTGGTACTTTTATATTTCGAAAACAATTCGTACTTGATATCAAAATAACATATTCGTTTCAAAATCAAATCCATTTTGAAATCATTATATTCGCTTCAAAATCAAATCCATTTTGAAATCATCATATTCACTTCAAAAATCTTATTTTACATCAAAATGTCAATTCAATTCGATATATCGATATCAGTTCAAACTTGATTCGAATTACAATTTTGGTTATAATTCACTTTATCCCAATTCACATTTAAATCCAAGATTTAAATATAAACATTTCACCCGTTTGACCAGTTTGAAATTTAGAAAATAGTTTAAATTGTTTTGTAATAATTAAATAGTTAAAATAGTTTAATAAAAAATGGTTTGAGTACTAAAAATGGTTTATATAGTAAAATAGTATGGAAAATAAAAATAATTTGAATATTTAAAGAAAATAGATTATAAACCGTTTATACTAAAATAATTCATTTAAAAATAGTTTCAAAGTCAAACCGGTTCACTTTCCAAATTTTCCAATTCAAATCGGTTTCAATTTCCATTTTGATTTAATCGATTCAATTTCGATTTCAAGTCGTGTTTTACTTCGATTCCAAATTTATTTCAATTCCAATTCCAAATTAATTTCAACTCCAATACCAAATTAATTTCAACTCCAATTCCAAATTAATTTAAACTCCAATTTCAAGTTAATTTAAATTTTAAATTTAAACCCTTTCGATTTATATCAATTCCGAGCTCGATTTCCAAAATACCAATTCAAAATAGTTAAATCAAATTTTCCTTCAATATCCAATTTAAAAACAAAATCTTCAAATATAATTAAATTTCGAACTCAATTTCGAAATATCGTTTTATATCACTTTTACTTAGTGATATTTAAAGTTCGAATAAAAGTCCAATCATTTAAATTAAATCAATTTCTGAAATTCAAATCGTATTTCGATTTTAACTTCAAATCTTAACTTCGATTATTTAAACAATTTCATTTACCAAATTTAAATTTCAACATTTCAAGCTCCAGTTCGAAAATAATTCGATTTCCATAACTTCGATTTTTATTTCTTAAATCAAATCATTTTAAATAATTTCAAATCGAAAATTTCAAAATCATTTAATTTAACCAATCCGTTGTCCGTATATTATTCTCTATCCTATAACCAAGTGAATCAATTGTTTTAATTAATTTAGGGATTGATATATATCATTTCAATCCAAAATAGATGCCATAGGTATATATCATTTCAATCCAAAATAAATGGCATAGGTATATATCATTTCAACCTATTTCTTAATTTATTCCAAATAATTCAATTTATTGTTTTGTATACTGTAAATAATATACAGGATGATAACATGAGATATTAAAATAAATAAACATCCAAAATATCAACCAATAGCATCCATCACAACCAATCTTCCAAATAGTCAATAAAATTTACAATAATTTCATAATTATCAATATCGGGTATTTTACGGGCAATCAAATTCTAATTCAATTTTACTGTCAATTTAAATTCTATCGATTTAATTCAGATGTCCATTTAAATGTCAATTAAATTTATCAAAAAACAATCAATAAATTCAAATCACTTCAGAATTTCAATTTAACTGGCATAAAAATTATTTCAGTCAATTGTGAGCGTAAAAACACTCACCTTTAATTTACCGATGATTTAAAATCCAAATAAAGGCCCAAATTTGGACAGTCTCAGAATGCAGCCAAATCAGTTTTAAAATGTCTAGAATTTCGATACAAACGCAACAGAGGAAACTGCACGTGAATCTGAGCTCGTATGAGAAAGTTATGATGGTTTGAACGATTGGAAATTAAATTAAAATTAAAATAAATAAAGCATAATATAATCCACGCCACCTACTTCTTCTCTGTATCATTCACGTTCGCCACCTGTAACCCATCAAGTCATGACCTAGGCTTCATGCCGCACACACAATCATCGACCGGAACTTGATCAGGTCGTCCCCACGCAAGCGCCTCGTCGAGAGCTACTACCGCCCCAAACGTCGTCCATCCAACTGCCTTCGTTTGCCTCGAAACCATCAAGAACTGCTGTGACTTCAAGCTCAGATTTCGGTGAATCTGAGATGCTTCAGTACAAATCAACCATTGGATGTGTAGAGCTCATCAAGCTCTACGACTTTTTTTTGGAAGTTTTCGATTTCATTGAACGGATTGAGAGATCAGAGAGGAAGAAGGTGGAAGATTTCTGGCCTTTGGAAACAATGAAATCGGCGGCCATGGTTTAGACTAGGTTTAGAATATTTTAATATAAACTGTCTCGATTTGCATGCATATTTATATAGTTAGGTCCAAAACCGTCTGAACTCCAATCTTAACATTGTTTAAATTAAGAAATATCGTCCAAAACCGTCCGAACTCCAATCTTAACAAATCATTTAAATGTTAAATTATTAAACAAATCATTAAATAATTGAATTGTTTAACAAGTCATTTAAACCTTAACATCCAATCTTACCATTGTTTAACATTTAAATTAATCATTTAAATCTTAACATCCAATCTTAACAAATCTTAACATTAATAAATCAATATTAATAAATCAATAATTTAAATGTTAAACAATCTTAACAAATCAATATTAATAAATCATTAAATTTCAAATAAATTTAAGTTATCAACATTATTTTATTTCTGTCTAAATAATTCACATTTATTATTCAACTCCAGTTATTTATTATAAATACTATCGATACATATAATTTATTTCAATATAAATAATTCCCAAATTTCCGAAATTGTTTATTTCAAGATTTTTATTCAAATTCATATTCAATAACTACACTAATAATTCATTAAATTTATTTTAACCATTTTTATTAAATAATTATATCAAGTCCTATAATTTAAAACAATTAAAAATACAGGTTGTTACAGACCAAATAGTCAAAGATGGCCTTGCTAGCCATAAAGGAGTGGTTGTTGTGTTCCTAGTATTTAGGAAAAATATTACAAGAGTGAGAAGAAGAACAATGTAAAATAAAAGAGAAAACCATGCATATGGATGAAGTGAAATCACAAGTGAAAAAAGGTAGTCGGATAATTCCTATTCTAGCTTGCACATGCAGTAAGAATAGTTGATGGAATGTTCTTCTTTCATAATTGTGAAATGGTAATAAGCTTATCATGAACAAGTAACCACATTTGTAATACTACTTTTGGTAGGACATTTTTTGGATTCCATATCTGGTGCCATATCCCTGATTTTGTGAAAGTTTTTCCATGATCTGACACTGAATTACCTTTTGTCCTAAGCCCCGAGAAAAGTGCTAAGTAGAGTGTTTAATCGCAAAGGGTTTAACGTAGAAATAAAAGTAAAAAATTGGACAAGTGCAGAACCTATGACAACTATTTTAAAAGTGACTGTACGTGGACCATTGAGCAAAACATCCTTGCCCATGATATGTATAATGGTGGCCGTTGAAAAAAGGTCCGAAAAGAAGACCGAAAGGGCAATGGGTGCTATCCACTTGTCAATTTAGAAAAGTGTTTTTTATCCATTTCTAACATTAGTTGAGATACCAATATGTAGCTGGCTCAAAGATACCACTCTAGTTAAAATAGATTCTTGAAGTTATAAGTTTAAAATTGTATCTCTTCCTCTATAGCTACATTTAAAAGTAGAGTGCTAAGTTGGTATCTGGTTGTTAGGAGTCTAAAAGCAACTCAATTTGACTTAGTTATATGTTGGATATAATTAGAACGATAAGAACAACTTTATAATTTTGTTCTGCATCGCCTAAGATTTCTAAGGTTTGTTTCATGAAGTCATAAAATGATGGTTTGTGATGGCTAATGCATTTTTTGCTTGTTGGGAATCCTTAAAGTTATAAAGAAGATTAGGAGCAAGGAAAAATGATCATTATGAGTTATATGAGTAATAACTAAAAAAACTTCATTCACCATTTGTAGGGATCACAACTTCTTGGGCATACCTAAGATCATGGTAACATGATAAATGAGTTCTAAAGCCTATTAGAGGAGTTTGATATTACCCTATATCCCTATAGTTTTTATAAGTATTGTTACAATCTAGTAGGGTTTCTTATTATAAAAACAATAAGTAACTCTAATGAGTATAAAAGTATTTGTAATGACTTTCATGTTCGAATAAATTGCGCAGAACAGACTAAACTAAAGGGTTTCTAACAAAAGAAATTCGAACATACAAACTTTAAAAACTAGCTAAGAAACATAAAGATAACTCTCATTTAAAAATGCTTTTACATGTTTCTCTTCAAAAAACTCATGGTTAAGTTCTACGAGGCACTAATAGATGATAAGGCTAAAGTGTATTATAATTGTGTTTATGCCAAAAGTAGGCACAAACAACCAAAGATTAAAATTAGAAAATGAAATAAAGAAAATAAATTGAAAAAAAAGGAAAATAAGAACACACAACGATTATAACGGTTTGGATAATCTGAGGCCTATGTCCACTTTTTTTGAAGTTTATAATGAATTTCTACATAGCTGTTCTTAAGGATCGGTGATGATTCATGAAATTACAAAAGAAATACAAAGATTTGTCAAACAAGCTAAAAAAGATCCCTCAAACTATGCCCATCCATCTCTATTTATAGCTGTAGGTCAACGAAATTATCTCCTCCACGTTCTTGCCCACGTTCTCCACATCCTAGAGAAGTTAAATTGAAAAGATTATGGCCAACTCAGCTAGTTTCAGGGATCGATACCGATCCATGCCTCAGGGATCGTTTCCGATCCATAAGATGGATTGTGAATCCTTCTTCAACCTCTTGCAAATGCTTGGTTGATTCATGTCTTTATTTTTTTATACTTGATTATATAGTTACGGACTTGAACCTTAGTGAATTCCTTGGTTTGGAAGTTAGACAGAAACACTTGATTTATTCATTGATTGTCTAAGTTGAGATGGGCTTGCGAACCATTCCATGTTAGCATAGAATAACTTTTAATTGCTTTATCTTCATATAGCATGAGTCAAGTGGTGATTGGGAGGAGATTTTAGGGGATTGGTATCGAACCCTGATCAGGGATCGATATTTCTCCCGTGTCTTAGAACTTTGAATTTGGTGCTTATTGGCAGGAGGTATGTAGGCTTTTTTAAGGCTATTTGTTATCTTTGGACATTATTCTTTGATCCAACTTGGTATCAGAACTTGGTAGTTATTGCTCTGGACTCCTGTCTGATAAATTTTTAGTTTGACTAATCTGATTCTCCCGGATATGGTCTGATCACAAGGCTGGATAACAGTTGCTCCCTAAAGTATATCTTTTTTTAACTAGATATGCTTTGGAACAAAATTAATTGAATATTGTACATCAGGATTCAAGCTTTACTTCAAATAGACATTATCTTTTCCTTTGAATTGCTTTCGTAGAGTGTAGCGTCTTTTACCAATTGTTGCAACGCATCTAGCAGTTTTGAACTTGTAACTTCCATGTAGTATAAAGCTGAAGTGTGCCCTTCAAGTTTATCATTCCAAGTTTAGAAAGCTTTCAAAGATTTCCTTTTTTGGATTCTACAAGTTCGACCCTATTCTCTTGGAACTTCAACAGCTTAGCATTATACATGCACGCATACATACATCCGCTTACCTATTGCTTAGATATTCATATGCATACCTACACACATGTACACGTATAAACACACATAGAGAGATATATTTTGTGTGGGGTGGGGGGGTGTTTAGTATCGATCCATATTCCAAGGATCGGTACCGATCTATGATCCCTAAAATTTAGGCATTTCATGTGCTTGAAATTACAGTTCGGTTCCTTTATAAGTGCTATCCAACACTTTGGTTATTCTCACTTGCTTTATTTCATTGCCTTGAGACAATCAAGTTTGACCTTGCCGTTTCCAACCTTGCATTCATCTGAGTTGATAATTCCAAGATGCTATCTCGAATAACTGTTGTTCTCTGTCTTCGCCATCAATCATTGTCGAACTCACTGCCTTCAAATCCCTACCTGCAAGCATCGAATCTATATGATCGATTTGAGTGAATTTTAACTCCTTCGAACTCATCGGCATCTTTCTCTTTAGGTAGGTTAGGCCATGGCATTGATCAACCATGTCCGCCTTTAGTTCGTTCCTCGACCATGCACAACCCAAAATGGAAAGCACCTTCCTCTCTTGATCCCATACTTGGGAAGTTTGCGCTTGATAAATTTGACTACATGACTGTTTTTTGCGCAAAATATAGACAAGCTTAAGTTTTTGGCAAGTAGAACTAGTTATGGTGAAATTTTTTCAAATGTTCCTACAGAATCATAATTGAGCTTGGTCAAGCCATGGTCGACGATGCATAGCCCTTCGAGGTGGTCAGCAATGATAATTACTTTAGATATTAAACAACACTTAAACGAACTATTTTCCAATCTCCTTTCGAATGATAAATCTAAATTACATGATGCTAGACACACACATGCACACAAATTTAATTGTACTATATTTCACTTTGTCGATGTACGAGAGTCGCTCGATCAACACGGGTTAATATCCATCGGGTTTCGTGCATCGACTATATAGGGCTCTATTTCCAGCATGAAGATCACAGGTTTTAATGTGTCTGACATCTCTTATGTAAATCTTTGATATTCATGGATCGTAGATGCTCCTTACGTCTCTCTACTATGGCCATTGGTCCTTCAACACCTATATATGCCAAGTCTAACACAGAATCCAGTTCTACCACACTACTTGCATTAAAACATACAGTAACACCTCATAATTTTATGAAAATTAATTGAAAACAAATTTATTGATAATTAACAACGTCAAAAAATAGAATTTTTATAAACGTCGGAATTTTGCTATGAAGCTTGCACCATTGGGTTCGTTATGATTTTTCTGATCAATTTTCATATATAAAGTTTTTTGAGTGGAGTTCAAACGGAAAAGTATCAACATTGAAGTTTTTGAATCGAAAATAATTATATATGTACTTATGGTAATAAAAGTTAGTGAACGTTAATTACTAACGTTAGTGGAAACTTAGACATTAAAAAATGTTAACGTTAAATCAAATCTTAGGAAATATATATAAAGTGGAACCAAATTATATTGATCCATCAAAACAAGGAATAAAATTTTAAAAAATGACGTCGGATAATTAACAAATCACGCTTGTTAATTAATTAACGCTGAAACAAACAATAGGTCGACCATTGATGCACCTAGGTCGATAGGTAGCGGTCGACCTTATGACTTAAGTGATCGACCATTTCTTGTGTTAAATCGGGATTTTAAAATGAGGAATGGACCAACATGATGGACTGTAATATTTTACTTGCGCACAAAGTAATTGAGGGGCATCCAGGATGAAATTAAAGATTCTTTATGGTAAATCTAACAACTGACATTAATTTTAACCCCTATAAATATAAACCTCGACCCTTACTTCCAAACTCATATTTTTGAAGCGAAGATGGAGCTCTGCCATTTTCTCTTCTCCTCCAAACTCTAAATTCTTATAAATAGTTCTAGGTATACATATATAAAATTGGAGAATTGTAAAAGGTGATCGAGGAAGAGAATAGTTTCAAATCAAATCGCAAAAGCCAAGGTAAACAGTAAATCCGTATTTGAAATATAAATTTAATTTCAAACCTCTTTTCTAATCTAGATCTTTGATACATCTGTATATGCTTGCAGTATATAAGTCCAACTAGGGAGAAAAGAGAGCCAAACTGGAATAATAAGGATTAGATCTGGAGATTTGGAAAGTTAAAAAGGTGAGTGGGAATTATATATTTTTATATAATATTAGATTTATATCGTTGTAAATCTATCCCTGTCTGCTTAAAATGTAAATTGGAATTGTAAGCTAAACTTGTATATGTGAAATAAAATTATAAACCTAGCCTATATATTCTGTTATTAATAACTTGTATTGTACATTTCATGTATGTAAATCTGGAGAATATTAGGTATTAATAGTCCCATAAATTTATAGGATATGTAATAGTTTTAGATTTCTGAATTTAATATGACTTGTGCAAATAAAAACATAAATTGTGTTATTACAGTAAAACGTAGGGATTTTAAGTAGTATTTTAATTTATTTAATCACATAACGTGTAACGGTCGTCCTACACCGAAAGTAAAGAACGGTAATCAAAGGAAAGAAAAGAAATAAGATGAAGAAATAAAAGAGAAAGGAATGGAAAAAGAAGAAAAAGGAAGCATCAACTAACAAAATTACCTATCGCATATGTCACATCGCATCAGAGTAAATATAATAATCAATATAGATATAAAACAATAGAGACAGTAATAACAATGTGAATAATCATCTGAATAAAGATCCACAAAGTTATACAACACCATAATAGAGTTTATACAATGGGAAAGTAAAACTCAACTGGTACACCGTCTCATAGTAGCAAATCAACACCGTCATGGCTCCACAGTGTCACATAGTAAAAATATAATAACAAATGCACATATAAGTATAGATAACCATCACTTTTTGTCGGTCCACCTGTAGAACCTCATAATCCTCCACCTGCTCTTAATCTACTCATTTAAGAGTACTCGAGATAATAAAAAGTAAAGCATAAAACCTCGAGTTAGACAACAGTCTCATGTGAGTAATTTCAAATATCAAAATGCTATAAAACTCGATAATATACGAAACATAGGGTATATAAACCATACATGACCTGTCCCTGCAACCAAAGAGTCAGCACATAAACATAATATGCTATTCTATAACATCGTAAAAAGGGTATACCATACTTAGTATCTGTCAGGGTGCCTAGATATCTCCACCTATAGTCCCTACTCCATCCTAAGTAAACTTCAAGTATACTGGTATCTCCATCCATACCAACTCTATACTAAGTCAAGTCAGGGTATTTAGGTATCCCTACCACAATACCTACATAGTGTGACATCTCTAGGGTGACAGGTGACTAGTGAGCAACCACAACAAACATAACATCCATCAAACAATACTAACTGTCATCCAATGTACCATATATATGATGACTCATATGACCCTCTGCAACTGTCAATCACTAGTGGAAATCCCGGCTCTCTGTCGTACTTACGTACAGACAGGTTTGTTTCAACCCCAGTATGCTGCCATGGCCCACTATTCTCCTGTACCTGTTTGACACTAGACCCCCTCGGGATGGTCCAATGTACACGATGTTCGTTACCAGCCCTCGGGTATCACCCGCATATAGTACCCCTACTCCATGCACGATAGAAAACACGCCGAGTCATCAACGATCCCTAGGCACAAACACATCCATCGAACCCTACTCACCTGATACAGATTCGAACCCTACTAGCTCACTAAGGTTTCTGGGAACGAGCCCTAACACTCAACCTAGTCCACTATCCACAGCCTCACTCCAATCCGAGCTGCCATCCTCGATCCTGCTCTCCGCTTGACCCCTCGATCAAAGACCCTACTATCATGCAATCCAAAACTCGAGGTCCAGCATGATCCAAATAGTCCTGATACTATCATCCCGGAGCCTACTCCATACATCATCGAGTCACTATCCATAGTATCGGACTACTAGGTCGAAGCACCACACCTGCCTCACCATCAAAATCACCAGGTCGAAGCACCAGATCACTCCTCACCATCAGTATCACTCATCGTAGGTTAATAGCATGCAATCTCTAAATCAGTCGCACGAATAAACCATCACGTCGCGCACTATGATATCTCGTCAACATCCAAGCCATATATCGACCAAATCGCCAATCGACAATAGTGATGGCATTGACCACTCTAATATGGTCAATACCATCCACCTTGATCTTGTACTTAACCGGACGGTTAAGTACAGACTAAACAGAAACGTCTTGCATCCACTCTGAAACCCAGATTCGTCGGCACGTATACCAAACCCTTTTATACAGCTCATCTTATTCATTAGATTTCCATGTGTATGAAACTCCAACGTACAAGATGCTACCTAAAATCAAATCATCGCTAATCGGTGTTTTTAACCAAAACAGCCAAATAACAAACAATCCAAACAATCAAACATACATCCAAACATCCAAACAACCATACATCCATCCAAAACAACAAACATACAACATAAGCAATCCATCCATATCAATTAATGTGGGAAATAACATCAGTAATAGATCTAATCTAATAATTCCTAAACTATAGCACGGCAATGGAAAATATGTGATATTCTTTATAAATCATATTAAAATAATTATATATTCTTTTACGAAAATATAGCTGCTGTAAAATAATAGTAATACCACTTTTTAAAACTAAAAATCATTCTTGAACGTCAATATAATACTAAATAATCAACCATAGTGAAGTGAGAGACAATATCACCCACCTCGGCTAAATTTGTCCAAACCAATGCAAAAATTTAGATCTCGCCATCATGGACGCAATGCAAGAAACCGCACCAAAATGGACCTCATATTCAAAACATATGATCGATATAAGAATCGTGGTTAATGATATAATCAATTAATCAAATATGTTAATCATAAAAATCACTTAGGGACAAAGGTTTATAGAAGGATTTTCGAAGACATTAGGAAGGCTTTCGAAGGAGTCGCAAGCATCAGGCGCCATCACAAAAGATAAAAAGCGCAAAAACTTTCGAAAAGATAGAAAAAAAGCAAGGCTACCCTTCCACCTCGTTCAAAACTTTCGATGCAGATGGATTCACGTATATATAAAAGGCAAGAATGGGTTCAGAACTCCTTTCGAAGGCAGTGAATAACAAACCTTCATATGCGTGCCAAAACTTTTGAAACCAAAGGTTTCGCCTTCATTCAGACTACTTGGGAAGATACCTTAATCGAAACAACCCTTTCGAAAGCATAATCAAGCTTTTTGAACCAGTCGAAGCCTACAACGTCAAGAGAAGTTTCCACATCAATTCGTAAGAAGGAATTCAAAATCTACCAAATGGTTCGAAACTTTCAGCACTTTAACACCTTCGAAACCATAATAAACTACCTACCGACAAGGTCGGAAGTACGTATCTTTACTTGTTGTAACATACAAAGTGACACGAAGAGAAAAAGCGCATCTGTGGCCCATTTGACGAAGTCGAAAGCAATTTAAGAAATAACAGAGAAAAGGAACACTTAAACCTTAACGACAACGAAAGGTGAACAATGGACTCTTCCGAAATGGTTGAAAGTTCTGGAGTGAAAGATGGGAAGTGCAAGAATGAGTTGGAGAAATCGAAAGGGAAGCATATCGACAGCATTGAAAGCGGGCAATGCCTTTTGACCGTGTCGAAAGGATTAATCCGGAAGATAGAGGAACCTTTCGACTGAGCTAAAAGCATGGGCGCGAAAGGGGGGCTGACCTGCATCTATAAATAAGACCCAAGGGGTCCGATTTTGGGGATCGGATTTTGGGAATCAAAGCTCATTCATTTTACTTACTTCTACTTCTTTGCAACAACAAAATCCTTGTAACCCTAAATTAATTTGGGGAAAAGCTCTCAAACTTGTAACTTTTTTTTGGATGAATAAAAAAGGAAGAAATGCGTGGATTCATTAAAGATTTCGATTATGAGAAAGATCATTATGATAATTAGCTAGACTAATGATTAATTGCACATGATGATATCTTATCTTTTTAACTTCTTTCTGTCTTTTGCAAGGCCGTGGAATCAACTTGGATAGAATACATGCAAAACACATTATCATCGTGATAAACAAGATATAATGACAAATAAAGATGATGATGTTCTTACAGATATCCAAGATGATTTTCATTCGAATGAAATAAATGGTGCTTGCGCAGTCGTGAATTAGATCTATTTCGAAAGGATGAAATCCCTTTCGACCTAGTCAAAAGGGATGTCATGAAAGATATCCGGTTCATGAATGACAAGCAATCATCCAAAGATGGTTTCCTTCGAAAGGAACATACACATAACCACATTTTCAACCCTTTTGAAGGAGTTCTCCCATAAGAAATAAATACAATGATTTCGTAAGCAGCTACTTCTTTTCAAAGGTAGAGCAGACCTTTCGACATGGTCGAAAGGATTTGAGTAGATCTTTCGACTTGGTCGAAAGGGATGGATGTTTAATATAAATAGTTATTTCTGACTCATTCGAAAGAGAGGCTTCGAATAAGATGCTTCCTCCTTTACCTTCTTTTTGACGAGGTTAATTTGATTAATTATCTGCTAGCATTATATTAGTCATCCTCCGAAAGTAGTTAGACTGAGTCAACCTGATCGGAAGAGGGGTTCGAAGGGAGCAATCTTTTTAAATCCTCTTTCAATAATCTTATTTAGTCGCGAAAGTAATCCTATTTGCTATTCACATAGCTTTGAAGTGTTGACAAGTTTCCTTGTTAACATTTTTGGCGCTAGAAGGAAGGCCACCATGTCACAAAAGATATCTGGTTCATGAATGACAAGCAATCATCCAAAGATGGATTCCTTTGAAAGGAACATACACATAACCATATTTTCAACCCTTTTGAAGGAGTTCTTCCATAATAAATAAATCCAATGATGTTGAAAGCAGGTACTTCTTTTCAAAGGCAGAGCAGACCTTCCGACATGGTCAAAATGATTTGAGTAGATCTTTTGACATGGTTGAAAAGGATGGATGTTTAATATAAATAGCTGTTTCCGTCTCATTCGAAAGAGAGGCTTCGAATAAGATTCTTCCTCCTTTACCTTCTTTTTGATGAGGTTAATTTGATCAATTATCTGCTAGCATTATATCAGTCATCCTCCGAAAGTAGTTAGACCGAGTTAACCTGATTGGAAAAGGGGTTTCGAAGGGAGCAATCTTTTTAAATCCTTATTTAATAATCTTGTTTTGTCGTGAAAGTCATCCTATTTGCTATTCACATAGCTTTGAGGTGTTGACAAGTTTTCTTGTTAACATTTTTGGTGTTAGAAGGAGGGCTTGAACCTTCGACCTTGTGGTTACCTTATATACTAATTTTGGTTTGTTTAACTTGGCATAGGAAAATGAAATCTAAGAGACTTAGTAGGATGGATGAGGAGGTTGTTCACACGACCACCTTAGATGAAAATATCACTCCAACTTTCAACTTGGAGGGGGTGGTCCTTGGGCAACCATCAGCTTCAGCTCATCAAGATGATAATGCCTCCAAAATAAAGCGCTTAGAACAAAAATTGCTCGAGATGCAGGAATTACTCAAGATGGCATTGTCCCAAAAGTCCTCTAAAACGGCAAGACCAACAAATGGAGACGAAGTGATATTTTTGAGGAGGAATTCAAAGGCTTATGCAAACGAAGAAAAGAGCAAAATTGATTTAACATCTTAATAAAAGAAAGGCCGACTTCCAACCAAAGCCGATCATCAAGGATGAATGTTAGATAAATCTCTTGAACAGTTTGGTGGCCCCACATCAAAAGAATACTATCCAGACCATAAAAATTACCTAGACGTAGAAGCCTATCTAAAAGATGCAGCAGATAAAGCAATTAAAGATGTGCCGAATGCTAAAGGGAAGAGGACCCTCAACGAGAATGTGAATGATAATGAGCATGTGCCACCATTTACAGATGAAATCATGGCAACAGCTATTCCGTCTTATGTGAAGATCCCGATTATGAAATATCATGGGACTATAGAACCAAACAACCACTTGATGGCTTTCGATAGCCAAATAGATCTATACAATGTGCTAGGAGCTCTTCGGTGCATGTTATTTCCAGTGACTCTTCAAGGTGCTGCAGATAAATGGTATGAACAATACCGATAAAAGACTATCTACTCGCGGAAGCAGTTTTCTTACGAATTTTCTGCTCAGTTCTGCATATGCAAAGACGCAACCATTGATTACACAGTCTTGGTTAACATAAAACATCAGTAGGGAGAGTCTTTGGGGGACTATCTTAAAAGGTTCAACACTGAAGCTTTAAAGGCTAAGGACATGAATGACCGTGATAAGATCATCGCGGTGCATTTAGGATTAATAGAAAATTCCCTATTCTGGAAACAACTCTTTGTTAATGGGTGCAAAGATCTACAAGACTTCCACTTTCAAGCTGACAAGTTCATTCGAATGGATGAGCTGTATCACGCTAAAAAGAAAGCCATCCCAAAAAAAGAAGGAGGAAGATTTGGGAAGGACCGAGGGTATAAGAGAGCAAGATGAGAATAACATATTGCTAATTCAATCGCTTTGAACAAGCCGTTGTCTTATGTCTATGCTGTGGAAATGGAAAGAGTTAATTTCCCAACTTCCTTCAAAGCCAAGAACCACCTAGAACAAAGAAAAGGGGATGACTACTACGTGTACCACAAAGAAAATGGTCACAAAGACCGACGAATGCAGAGTCTTAGCCGGAATCATCCAGAAGTAGATTCACGAGGGTCATTTAAAAGAGTTCATTAACGACAAGCAGAAAGTTCCATAAACGGGAAATGGTCCGCAAAAGCTCCCAAACAATGATGTTAATATTCTGAAGGAGGATGACCCTTTGAGATTTAGCCCGCCGCTGAACAGGATCGATGTAATTCATGGCGGGCCACATCCAACGGCGACAAGCAAAGGAGCAAGGAGAAGATATATTAAGGAGGCTAGGGAAGGTGTATTCTCAGTCCAAGAAGAGCCCCCGCTGAAAAATCCACAACTCAATATTCCAATGCCAAATCTTGTCATCACCCCCAAGAGTTAAAGAAGGGAGTTTATCTTCTACACAACATCCCTTAATGGTCACATCACAAATTGGATAGTCTATCATGTCCAAAATTCTTATGGATACGGGCAGTGTAGTCAATGTCATATTTAAGCATGCCTTCGATCAGATGAACATCCCTGAGAACAAGCTAGAGCCCAGCGTAGAGCCAATCTTCGGATTCAACAATAAAGGATCACCTCCAGTGGGTCAAATAAAATTGCTAGCGCAAATGGGGGTTCCACCATTTTGTCGAACATTCGAGACTCTCTTTGTGATCATCAACAATCCATCCTACTACAACGCCTTCTTTGGCAGACCTGCACTTGACAAGATATATGCTTTAGTCTCGCCAAAGTGACTGATGGTGAAATTCTTGGCGAAAAGAGGATGGGGCACAGTTCATGTGGAGCAGTTCAGCTCTCGAGAAATGTATTTTTCTACAATTGATCGGTATAAAAGGGAGTCTTCTGTTTACTTTGATTCTTCTACTGTTTTTTAGCCTTCGAATGATGGATTTTTAGATCCAACATTCGAAGCAAAAATTAAATCTAATAAGACTAACAAACGCATGTATGAAAGGTACATTCCACCTAGAGGCAAGAGGAAGAGAATCGATGCTAATTCCGCTGAAGAAAGCCTAATTGTCACTGAATTTTATTGCCGAGGGGAAACAGAAGGAATAAAACCCATAATAGACCTTGAGGAGGCATGCATAGATTCAGATGATACCACCAAAGTAGTCAAAATAGGAAAGAAATTGGATAGCAACTTGAAGAAAGACTTAATCCAGTTTCTTAAGACCAACAAGGACGTGTTTGCCTAGTCTCATTCAGATATAGTGGGAATTGACCCGTCAATCATGTATCATACTAAACATCAATCCGGAAGCAACCCCCATTAGACAGAAAAAAGACAGTTAGATAAAGCACGATCTAATGCCTTGAAAGAAGAAGTTGGAAGAATCCTTGAAAATGGGTTTATTCGGGAAATTTACTACCCAAAGTGGTTGGCAAACCCCGTCTTAGTAGAGAAATCGAATGGAAAGTGGAGGACTTGCGTTGATTATACTGACTTGAACAAGGCTTATCCAAAAGACTGTTTCCCATTACATTGAATTGATCAGTTGGTTGATGCAACTAGTGGTCACAAATTGTTATCTCTCATGGACACATATTTTGGATATAATCAGATACCTATGTTCAAGCCAGATGAGGAGCACACTAGTTTCATTACTAATTAGGGAATCTACTGCTACAAAGTAATTCCTTTTGGACTAAAGAATGTGGGGGCTACATATAAAGGCTGGTCAACAAGATGTTCAAAGAGCAGATTGGCCGAAATATGGAGGTTTATGTGGATGACATGCTAGTGAAGTCCAACAAGGCTAAAGATCATCTTAAAGATCTAGAAGAGATGTTTAAGATACCGTGGAAATACCAAATGAAACTGAACCTATAGAAATGCTCTTTCGTGGTCCATTCGGGGAAATTTTTAGGTTACCTTGTTAGTGCTCAAGGGATTGAAGCTTGCCCAGACCAAATTCAAGCTATCAAGGATATGGTCGAACCCAAAACTATTAAAGAGGTAATGAGTTTGAACGGGAGGATAGCTGCTCTAAGCAGATTCATTTCCAAAGAAACCGATAAGTGTATCCCCTTTTTCGATGTAATTAAGAAGAAGAAAAAATTTAAATGGGGGAAAGATTTTAGAAAAGCTTTTCAGGAGTTAAAAAGCCATTTGGCAAAGCCACCGATACTTTCTTGTCCCGAGAATAGAGAAATCTTGTACTTATACATGGCAGTTTCGGAGCATGCGGTCAGTTCAACATTGATTAGAGAAGGAAGTAGGGCCCAACTTCATCTGTATTATGTAAGCAGGTGATTAAAGGATGCGAAAGTTTGGTACCTAATGATAGAAAAGCTAGCTTATTGTTTGATCCTGACGACACAAAAACTTATAGCATACTTTCAAGCACATCCGATCAGGGTATTGAAAATTTTTCCCCTCAAACAAGTTTTCAGTAAGCCAGAAACTTTAGGTAGGCTAGTAAAGTGGAGACTCGAACTTAGTCAGTATGATATTGAATTTCAGCCACGAGCTTCTATCAAAGATCAAGCATTGACGTATTTTATTAACGAATGTACTAACTTCATTAAGGAGTAATCAAAAAAAAGAAAGGGATCAGAAACCTATGTGGCAGTTATTTGTCGATGGTGCATCGAATGAACAAGGGGCCGGTACAGGATATGTGATAATAACACAAGACAAACACCGCTTACATTATGCAATGAAGTTAGGGTTACCTGCAACAAACAATGTGGTTGAATATGAATCAGTAGTGGCAGGATTAACTTTGACATTAGTGCTCAAAATCCCACGGATTCAAATCTTTAGTGACTCCCAATTGATGGTAAATCAAATAAAGGAGGTGTATTTGAAAAAAGACGCCAAGCTATCTTTATACGTAAAGAAGATATTGAAGATGTTGGCTTTATTTGAAGATTTTTCTATACATCAAGTTCCGAGAGGAGAAAACTCACAGGCAGATTCTTTAGCAAAATTAGCTAGTTCAAGGGGAGCCTTGGAAACTCGGATTGTGCCAGTGGTATATCAAGCAAATTCGAGTATAGAAGAGGGGACATCTGAACAAGGAAAGGAACTACTAGTCTTAACCAGATCCTAAGCCATGTCGCGAGAAAGAAGAGAAAAGGAAATTGATAAGGAAATCTCGAATGAGAGGTTAAACTAACCAAGGGTGGACAATTATTATGATAGCACTTGGATGTCACCTATTGTTGAATATCTTTTGATGGAGAAATTGCCATCCAACAAGGGGGAAGCTAGGAAAATCAAGTGACAAGCTCCAACTTTCACGATAATGGATGGAATCCTTTACAAGAAAGGATATGCACTATCATATTTAAGATGTGTAAGCGTAAAACATGGGATGAAATTGCTAGTAGAAGCACATGAGGGATTCTGTGGAGACCACTCCAACGGAACAAAACAAGCAAAAAAGATATGGAGACAGTGATTTTATTAGCCCCATATGGTAAGTCAAGCCATAGAATATGCAAAGAGATGTGAGAAATGCCAAAAGTACTCGAAGATCCCCCGATTACCACCAGTTCAGTTAACGCCAATTTTAGGTCCATGCCCCTTTGACGTATGGGGAATTGATTTAATCAGGCCGTTGATAATTTCTAAAGGGGGAGAAAAATATGCTGTAGTCGCCATAGACTACTTCACTAAATAGGTTGAAGTAGAACCGCTCCCCAAGATTACTTTTGGAAAAGTACTTAGATTCATCATCAAAAACATTGTAACTAGATTTGGAATTCCCTACAAGATTATTTCTGACAATGGAACACAGTTTGAGAGTGAAGAATTCTCACAGTTTTGTCATAAAAATAGAATCATTAAAAGATTTTCCTAGGTTACTCATTCAAAGGCAAATGGGGCCCTTGAGGCTGCAAATAAGACCATAAAGACTATTTCAAAAAAGCGACTGAACAAAGCTAAAGGAAATTGGATAGAAGAGTTGCCACTTGTATTATGGGCTTATCAAACATCTACCATAACAGCAACGAGACATACTCCCTATTCATTAACATATAGATGTGAGGCGATGTTACCGATTGAGATTGAAATACCTTCACATCGAAGTATCGCATATGCATTCGATTTAAACCAAGAACTAAAGAAAGAATCATTGGATTTGATACATGAGTTAAGAGATGAAGTAGCAATTCGAACAGCAGAATATCAAAGAAAAATTTCGAAACATTACAACTCAAAAGTAAGAACAAGATCATTCCAAGAAGGAAATCTAGTGCTCCGAAGAGTAATGGCAAACACGAGGAATCCAGCAGATGGATCGCTGGGACCAAATTGGAAAGGACCCTTAATCATATGCAAAGTAATTCCATCGGAAGCTTACAAGTTATGCCGACCAGACGACAATATGGTTCCTAGAACATGGAATGCAGAACATTTGAGGCCATATTTTCCTACAATTAATGAATAAAGCATCTCTTTCATCAAAAGAAGAATCTACATAGTTGGGAGTGAAATGCTCCTTTCATTTGGACATTACCTTAAACGGTCAAAGCTTTTGTCCACGTCGAGATGGCCCGGGCAGAGCACCTCCTGGAGGGAGGAGTGTAAGCTTTTATTCGTGTCGAGATGGCCAGGTTAAAGAATCGACAAGTCCCTGTCCATGCCATGCTATGGCCAGGGCAGGGCACTTTCTGGAGGGAGGAGCATAAGCCTTTATCCGCGTCACGCTATGGCCAGGATAAAGCATCGAAAAGCCTCTGTCCGCCACGCTGTGGCCAGGGCAGGGCACCTCGTGGAGGGAGGAGTGTAAGCCTTTATCCGCGCCACACTATGACCAGGTTAAAGCATCGACATGCCCTTGGCCGCGCCTCTGGTCAAGTCAAGGCGCCTCTTGGAAGGAGGTTGGGTAAGTCCTTGGTTCCAGCTTGAGAATAAGCTAACCAAGAGCACCAGACAACAATGGACTAAGATGTCCAAGCCCAAGAAGAGCCTCATCAAACAATGAACTAAGACGTCTAACCCAAAGAGTGACTCATCAAACAATGGATGTCTAGGCACAAGAAGAGGCATATCAACAATGAACTAAGATGTCTAAGCCCGAGAAGTGGCACATCAGATATCGAACTAAGATGTCCAAGCCCGAGAAGCGGCATATCAAATGATGGACTAAGATGTCCAAGCTCAAGAGGTGGCCAATCAAACCACAACTTCATACAAGGTCTATGGGGTTTAGACATGTCAAAGAAGACAGAACTTAAGGAGTAGAATGGAACTGTGCCTATTAATACCCAAATCTGGGTTTTGGGTTTCTTATTTCTAAACTTCATCCGTTAATGCCGAAATATGGGTTTTGGGTCATTATATGAGACTTCACACATTAATATCCGAATTTGGGTTATAGATTTTTCAACTCATCATACCCGAATCTGGGTTATGAAACTATTACCAGAATTTACTTATTTATGCCCTAATCTAGGCTTGAGATTTCTATTTTGAAGATCATTATTATGGATTTCTGATTATCCAACATATGCCTTAATCTGGGCTCGAGATTTTTGTCACGAAGATAATTATTATGGATTTCTAATTATACACCACTAATACCTGAATTTGGGTATGAGAGTTCTATTATGAAAACTTTTTTGATTCTCACTTATTAAAACCCGAATCTGGGTCCTAGACATCTTACTATTAACTTCTAAACATCGCTTGTTGATGCCTTAATCTGGGTTTAAACTTCTTAACTTTCTAATGTCTGAATTTGAATTTTGGGTATTTCATCATCAATTTTTGGATTCCATCTAGCGATTCATGAATCTGGGTTTTGAAACAGTAGTATTAAAACTACAATAGACATCCAGGTCTTCAACCAGAAACTACGAGCTGATCTTCTTAATACCCAAATCAGGGTTATTAGTCTGCAACTCTAAACGACATTCACCAACATTTGAATTTAGATTCTGGGATCATTCTTATCTCCAAGAGGAGTTTCTAAATACATATTACTTATCCCCCCAAATAAAGATTTATGGATGGCAAAGACTTATTTCCAAATAATAGCTTATGACCTCTTATTTCCAAACATTGGCGGTCTCTGACAGAAAATTCTTAAACTTCAATTAATTACGAACCTCATATCCTTTATTAAATTAGGATTATGATTAACTAACCCTTCAAATTTAGAAGCACTATTATACTAACTTATCATGAAGCATCTATATAAGATAATGAGTTAACAATGGGAAATGTCACTTGTTTTGAATTTTGCAGGAAAACAAAGTTATTAAGAGCAAAGAAGTTGTGAAATTTTTGTCCCAAAGAGCAAAAGCTTCTTTCATACACGGAGGGGGGGGGGGGAGGGGCCAAATGTTAACCATAAAAATCACATAGAGACAAAGGTTTATGGAAGGATGTTTTGAAGACATTAGGAAGGCTTTTGAAAGAGTCACAAGCATCAGGCGCCATCACAAAAGAAAAAAAGCGCAAAAGCTTTCGAAAAGATGAAAATGAAAGCTGGGCTACCCTTTCGCCTCATTCAAACCTTTTGATGTAGATGGATTCACATATATAGAGAAGGCAAGAACTGGTTCGGAACTCCTTTCGAAGGCAATGAATAAGAACCCTTCATATGTGCACCAAACCTTTCGAAACCAAAGATTTCGCCTTCATTCAGACTTCTTGGGAAGATACCTTACTCAAACAGCCCTTTCGAAAGCAAAATCAAGCCTTTCGAACCGGTCGAAGCCTACAACATCAAGAGAAGTTTCCACATCAATTCGCAAGAAGGCATTCATAAGTTACCAACCGCTTTGAAACTTTCAGCACTTCAACACCTTCGAAACCGTAATAAACTACCTACCGACAAGGTCGGAAGTACGTATCTTTACTTCTTGTAACATTCAAAGCGACACGAAGGGAAAAAAGCGCATCTGCGGCCCTTTCGACGTGGTCAAAAGCAATTCAGGAAATAACAAAAAAAGGAACACCTAAACCTTAACGACAGCGAAAGGTGAACAATGGACTCTTCCGACATGGTTGAAAGGTCTGGAGTGAAAGATTGGAAACACAAGGATGAGTTGGAGAACTCAAAAGGGAAGCCTATCGACAGCATTGAAAGCAGGCAAGGCCTTTCGATCTTGTCGAAAGGATTAATGCGGAAGTTAGAGGGACCTTTCGACTAAGCTGAAGGCATGGGCACGAAAGGGGGGCCGACCTACGTCTATAAATAAGACCCAAGGGGTCCATTTTGGTGACAAAATTTTGGGAATCCAAAGCTCATTCATTTTACTTCTACTTCTTTGCAACAACAAAATCCTTGTAACCTTAATTGATTTGGGGAAAAAGCTCTCAAACTTGTAACTTTTTTTTGGATGAATGAAAATGGAAGAAATGCGCGAATTCATTAAGGATTTCAATTATGAGAAAGAGCATTTAGCTAGATTAATGATCAATTGCACATGATGCTATCTTATCTTCTTAACTTCTTTATGTCTTTTGCAAGGCCATGGAATCAACTTGGATAGAATATATGCAAAACACATTATCATCGTGATAAACAAAATATAATGACAAATAAAGATGATGATAATGTTTCGACATTGATAAGTTCATAGAAATTACAAATATCCAAGATGATTTTCTATCAAATGCAACAAATGGTGCTTGCGCAGTCGTCAATTAGATCTATTTCAAAAGGATGAAATCCCTTTCGACCTGGTCGAATAGGATGTCATGAAAGATATCTAGTTCATAAATGACAAGCAATCATCCAAAGATGGATTCCTTCGAAAGGAACATACACATAACCACATTTTCAACCCTTCCAAAGGAGTTCTTCCATAAGAAATAAATCCAATGATGTCAAAAGTAGCTACTTCTTTTCAAAGGCAGAGCAAACCTTCTGACATGGTCGAAAGGATTCGAGTAGATCTTTCGACATGGTCGAAAAGGATGGATGTTTAATATAAATAGCTATTTCTGACTCATTCCAAAGAGAGGCTTCGAATAAGATGCTTCCTCCTTTACCTTCATTTTGACAAGGTTAATTTGATCAATTATCTTCTAGCATTATATTAGTCATCCTCCAAAAGTAGTTAGACCGAGTCAAACTGATCGAAAGGTGGGTTTCGAAGGGAGCAATCTTTTTAAATCCTCTTTCAATAATCTTGTTTAGTCGTGAAAGTAATCCTATTTTCTATTCACATAGCTTTGAGGTGTTGACAAGTTTTCTTGTTAACAAAATAAAATACTAATCACCTTAATTAAGTCATTAACCTTTCTTTCACCTTTCTCTAAATTGCCTATACATTAACAAAGCATCAGGCCGTGCATGAATTAGTGTGATACGGGGCTATACTCCATGAAATCGATCGCTGTATGTGCCATCGTTATTCTCTTCACTCTCTTGTCTCGTCTATACCAACATTGGCAAGATCAGCATCTCTTCCTAGATCGCGACTCCCTGGCCCAGGCTTCGGCCTCTCACGAATGGAAATCACTAATGGTGATCGAACATGACCAATTTCGGTAAGGAGATGCACTTCGATAAGAGAAACACGTCGATAATGTCCAATGCACCAATCGTTGCTCTAAGATCTCAAAATTCCAAACCCTAGTTCAACGGCAAATAGGTGAATCTCGGTAAACGACGATCGATCCAAAATCTGCCATGGTCATCGCATAGCCTTTATCGATATGATCTCAACGGATCCGACCTCGTATTTTATCACCAATCGAATATGGAGATATTAATTTTTGAATGGAGGAAAAAGAGGTTTCGGCCATGATTTGTTTTCCCAGCAGTGATTTGGGAAATGAGAAATGGAGGAAAGGATTTTGATTTGGGTATTATATAATACTTTATTTTTCCATTTATTTAATTCTCAAATAAATGGCCGCGCATTTCTAGTCCACACAATCACACGACGTATCCGATCGCCACGAAACTCATCTGCATACATCACCTCATTTTTTGGGATCCAACAATACAAATCTCATCACCATCTAAGACTGTGCCCCGGGATGCTAGTTTCACGTATTTTGAGATCGTTTCGGCCATCGGGTCGTCCAATCTCCAAATATAGCGATCCTTATAATCTTTTCGATTTGCAACGTCAATCTGAACTCAACGGAAGTGGCCTCGAGTTCTGATCCGACCCCATGCCAAAAATCACATTTTTGGACCTTTATTTAATTAACGATTAAATATTTAAATTAACCATTAAATATCCGATCTTTAAAAATATGGGTCGTTACATAACGTGTTGTGATATGAATTTCTATCATTATCAAGTTTCATATTTATAAATAAAAGTGTAGCGGTTGAAATAACAAAGAATACACTAAAAAGAAAGAGATCTATAAAATAGGGATATTTATCGTATTTTATACTATTTATTTCAATAAATATGAAAATATAATTCCTTGTAATCCCAAACGTAACACAATTTCCTTTTGAATCAAATTTAGAAATTTACAGAACTATTCCATTTGGGAGAAATGTAATTTCACCGTATTAAAGTACAGGGAATCCCTAAGAATAAATTACAAGACTTATAAATGTGATAAAAATAGTCTAAGAAATTTTTTTGTGCAATATAAGAAAAACGAAAAAGAAATAAAAAGAAATAACAAGCTAGATAAGTCATAATTTAAAATAAAAAGGGTATAGATAGTCCTCTAAAGCAAGGTAGAGAATTAAAGGTTAAAAAAGAAAAGATTAAATAATGAGGGTAAGGGAAAGTAAATGAGAAAAGATATTTAAAAGAAAGCGGTAAATGACCTTAAATTAAACAAGATGTAAACGTATAGAAAAGCAAAGAAATATTGTCAACAGTAAATATAAGAGGCATGGTAATTAAATAAGAATAAATGAAGATATATATATATATGTGTGTGTGTGTGTATATATAAACACACACAGATACACACATGTATCCTCAAGTATGTGTTTATGACGGGTGTGAATTATATGATGTAATAACTTAAATGGATAAGGATGACACAGTCATTAGAGTGCAATGGAATGCGAAGTCAGAAGTGTTACATAATAGGTCTGCCCATTGCAAGGGGCCACCAGCAGTTGTGTATACATTATAATGATGTGGGACATGTCCAACTATAGGATTCATGGAGTATATACATGTGTGTATAGGTGAAGGAATATCCTCAGTAGAATATGCTTCAATAAATTAAGAGGATGGAATTGCCTTGATTGTTTTTGGCAATCTAAATAGGACGGTTAGCAGCTCGAAGCTATGCCGGCATGTGATGGTACCAAATCAGGAGTAGAATTTGTACATAGGTTGAATGCGTCATCGGTCCTGCATGGTCAATGGGAAAGATAGGGTTACACCTAATAGACTATGCCTTCTACTAGGGTAGGTTACGTTAGGTAATGCACCGCCATAGTTTTTTCCTACTTTGTTTGTTAGAGCAAGGCTAGTTAACCCATAAAAGAGTTCTTTCAAGAACAAAGTCCTCTATAATCAGTGGAGCTAAGTCCATAATAGGAAGCGGACAAGTAGTAAATCCCCAAGGCGAGATAGAATACGGCTAAGTTATTGTGATGCCGTATTAGGCACTACGAGATGCACGACGGGGCGTAAACTACCATTGAGTGGTGGACGCAGATGAAGATGATGCGACACATCGAAAAGTCAACATTTTGGGTTCCCCTTCCTAATGCATAGTTGTAATACAAGATGCTTCCATACATATGTTATATTGCGTTAATGATGGATCTTGACGTGGTGCCAGATTATAGATACTAGTGGGGGATAATATCTTGGTCCAAAGGGGGACTGTCTTACTTATGTGTGTGTGTATATATATATACACACACGTATATGGTTATGGTATACTTTGAGTAGATGGGGCGTATTGTACGCGTACATGGAGTCAAGATGACTAAGTGAAAATTAAAAGACATAACAGATAGTGGAAGACAATCAGCATAAATAGTGTTATGTAAAATATTTTATAATTCACCAGTAACCAGAATGTTGTTTTGACCCTCTCCTCATTATAACCCACATGATAGCTTTAGAGATACAGGAGCTGGTGTAAGGCAAGAAATGTAGAAGGACATGTTTCCTTAAGTATGCTTGGCACTGAAAAGGACACTAAATATTAGAAGTGTCAATCTTGGTCAATAACTATATGATTTATTATACTTTACTATTCCGCTATGAGTTATATCAATACTGCTTTGATATGCATTTATTTATTTGTTTACAGGATACCAAGCCAACGATCCACAACTTAGTGGACTTGGATTTTCGATTTTAAAAAAAATAGTTCTACTGGGGTGCGGGTTGTTACACATACTCCTATATAATATGGACCTCAATTCACTAGCCATCACATGAAATTACCTCTTTAGATGGTTCCTTTTGCATAGGCTAAAGATCATGTAGTACGGTCTGCCCCTAATGTTAACATTGGTGATGTTATTATTCTGGACGATCCCAGGACTCCTCAACATTGTAAGTTGATGAAGCATCTCTACGGAGAATATGCGAGAAGCATGGTATCCCTTATGAGAATGTGTTGGTTCCATCACGCCATCAATGGGTGCATCTCCCGCTAGTAGGATATAGGGCTTATAACCAATATATGTACATGGCCGGTTGTATCCCATCATTCAACCACTTCATCCATGCAATTTTGCAGTTCATTAAATTAACTTTGGCCCAACTGCACCTCAATAGCTACGCTTTCCTGAATAGCATGTATCTATTTTCTCCTACCATCTAAATCACAAGCCCATCACTTGGGAGATCCTCTATTTGTACCATTTCAAATACTAGAAAGGATCCCTTCGCTGACCTATCTAGAGCCTTCGAGGGGTTAACAAATAGTGATGGGGCTCCAAAACAAGCCGAACTACTTTAAGGACGAATGTTTCTTTGCCCACTGTCCACCTAGCTTTGCACAAAAATGGTTGTCTGGATGAAAGTCCTTTCTTTTCCTGATGCAATGTTTTTAGCTTTAACGATTCACACTGTTATTCTCTATGATTACAGTTAACTTAAGATGGCCTGGTGGCATAGCATTAGCAAGCACCCATGCTGCTCTTCATCAAGTTTCTCTCAAAGAGAGGGAAATGAAGACACTTCTCGTGGATGAGAATTTTCGTGTTTACCACTTGTTATAAAATGGCCGTAGTGTCGGCCACATTCCGAAAGTTATGGAGCAGGATGATGATGACTCTTTGCAAGAACATAACACAGCTGCGGATGCCAATAAAGGCCATGAGGTGCCTCCAGCTCCGAACCGTGTTGTTGGTCTTAAAGTAGGTCAAAGTTTTGGAGACTGTGAAGGAGCGAGGTATGAACATGCCGAGGAAGGAGGGAGTGATGATGAAGATAATAATGATGTCAATATTGGTCATGAGTCTTCTAGTAATAAAGGCAACGATTATCAAGCATTTTTCATAGCTCGTCGACCAAAGATAAAGATCATCTTGTCTCGGACAATTGTACAACCTCTACCAGCCACCATGACAGAGGAGACTCCTATACCTACTGAGGATATTAATGGGTCATTCTGATCGATCCTAGATGAATTTGGTTCTTTTGGTCTAGGCAATATTAGCATTGGGATATTGGATCCACTGTTCGTCTATTGGAAGAAGTGCCTGCTACTTGCATAGGGGAAATAAACCTTGTTAGTAAACTTCAGGTCCACAGTCTATGGGGAACACTAGGACACATATTTACATGACACAACACCTTGCTCAGTTTGCATCATTCTCTTATCCTGTTAGTGTTAACTCATTTTTGTTTCACTTGCAGATTCAATTGAACACAGAAGCATACACGACACTATTAAAACCCAAAGGAGCAAGCATAGGAAACCCAGATCATATAGTCATCCTCATGGCTCTTCTTATGATTTCAATCTAGGGAGATGCTTAGGTCGGGACTATAGAAGTTGAGATAGAGGCTACATATCTCGTGAATCACCTTCGTGGCACAGGTCTCGTTGACCTTTGCTACACAACATAAATAGGCGTTCTTTGAGACCTAATTATACCCTATCTATCGAGGTACCGCACGATCCTACCTTCGTTCCTTCATCGACACAGCTAATGGCATCCTCTCATGTGCCACAACATTTCAAGCAGTCATCAGGCCCGATCACT
The DNA here is from genome assembly GCA_030737815.1 of Allium fistulosum. Taxonomy (NCBI): domain Eukaryota; kingdom Viridiplantae; phylum Streptophyta; class Magnoliopsida; order Asparagales; family Amaryllidaceae; genus Allium; species Allium fistulosum. The sequence goes on along the minus strand of CM060904.1, from coordinate 710,514,989 downwards.
TTTGATATTCCTCATTTGAGGCCTCACAAGAGATCGATTCATATAGAGAAGGAGATTCTTTCTAATCCTTATACGGATGTTTTGATGTGTACTTTTCCAAAAATATTTTTTGATTACGTCATGTTCGCTCCCAATCTAAAGGACATCCCTTAGCATGTCTAAACCGACACCATGGCTTACGTCAATGACATGTATGATTAGTATTTCAAATGGAGATGGTTAGCTAAGATTATTTATGAAGGCGCTTACTAAAGAAAAGTAGAGCTTGATGGGGTGAAATTATTTCAAGAACAAGACAAATGCATCATCTACCATTTCAAGAAAGAAGTTGAAGAGCTTAACGCATCATTGACTGGAGCTAAGAAGCAAGTGGAGGATCTGAAAAAGCCCACTAATTTAGAGCATCAAAATTAGCAAAACAACTTGAGGCAGCTCACCATAGGAGCCATAATCTGTTGCTGGAGAATGAATGGCTTAAGAAAGAAGTAGAGGAGCTGAAAAGGTGGTTAGAAGATGAGAAAAAAGAGAAAGATGATGCCCTCGTCCAATCCTAGGGCTATTGTAAGTATCGAGCGAAAGACGATGCAGAGGCCTTAGCAAGAGATGTTGAGAAGCAGGTTAAAGCCGTTGAAAAGCAAGTTAAGGATGAGCTCGAGCTCATATTCATTCGCGATAGTGCAAACATAATTAAGTTCAGAAACTTAAAGTGGCTTGATGAAGGGTATCCCGAGGCTTTGTCCCTGGCATGGGAGGAGATTGTGAATCAAGAAGGAGAGCTCTCTTGTAGGGCTGAGGTCGATGTAAAAGGGTTAAAGGTCAACCTCTTGGATGAAGAAGATATAAAGGCGCTCAAAGTTGGTATGTTATCCTATATCCAAAGTTGTCTACCGAGGTCTAAAAGGAGTGGGGTGAGAATTCAGATGCCACTCTTTATGATTCAATGATAGATATTAATTCTCTTTTGACCACGAAGCCGATAATTTGCAAGACCGTAACTTATCTTTCTAGCTCTGTTATTGTTCCTACTTATGGAGCAATCTCCGAAATTTCAACTGCTTCAGCACCTTTATCTATAATCCCGATGAGCCTTCACTCCCAAAGATGCCCATTCTATCTCTTATTCTGGAGGGAGGCTCGAGTGGTACACCCGCTTATAATGAATCCATATCTCCCATAGGTATATCATTAACGTCGCCCGTATTTAAGATGGCTTATATGACACCGGTCGACCTTACTAATCTTTGCTTTTATGTTTCTCAAGTTTCATGTAAGCCTTACATCATCCCTCTTCCTGAAGAGAACCTAACATCAGGCACTCAATATACTTTGACCCAGTCGATCATCCTGTCTACCCCAATGCCGCTTCCAGCTTCTAATGTGAATACCGCCCCTAGTCCTGGTGCTGAAATGATCTATGCTTTAGATGAAGAAATCGGGGGTGATGATCATGGGGCTCGAAAAGAGGAGCACATCACCATAATCTGGGATTCTGATCCTTCATTGGGGCCTAGCATGGAAAAATGTTGCAGACTCAAGTCCCGCTGGCCAAAAAATCAAGAAAGAAATAGATATTGATATACCTCCTCCCCTTGCCTATGTCGTTGCCTAGTCATCCCATCTTTGTTCCCATTACCATCCCTATACCTGGAGATGTTCAAAATGTGCCTTCTGAGCGTTTTGGGAGTGACCTTCAGAAGGGTGATAAAGGTAAAAATATAAGTAAGGGAAAGCCTGGCGTGCCTAGAGTGCATTCTTCTAGGGAGAAGAAGAAGGAGTCGAAGAGGAGGAAGAAGATTTTGTAGGATGCATAATTATGGATCTTAAGGCTGATTAAACACTAGAGGGGATGAATGGTGTTTTTTAACTTTTGTAAAAAAAATTAAATTTCTTTTAAATTTAATATTGAATCATAGATTTTCAACACAGAATTACATCAACAATCAATCACAGACGCTATCACGAATAAAATAAAAGCAATAAAGTAAAGTAGAGAGTTAGAGAGAAAACACCAGGGATTTTATACTGGTTTGGATTTCTCCTACATCCAGTCTTATACAATTGCTTGTATAGATTTCTTCTCAAATGCTAATATTTAAATAAGCAGAAAGCAAACCCAATTACAATCTCGATTCCGAGGCTACAAGACACACACTGTTGATTTTCCGGGCTCAGGGTACACCCACTTGATTTGGATGGGCTATAAGCACACCTATTCAAATTTCCGAGCTACCAAGCACACCCAATTGATTTAAATGGGCTACAATCACACCCTAAGCAAATGCAAATCGAGTTTGATGGATTTTCTTCGGACAATTTCTTGAACTTTGGATACAATGGATCCTATGGCCTATTGGATAGCACTTTGATCTTTGATTTGAGAGAGAGATGATTTCAAAATAGTAAGAAAGTAATATTGAATCAATACACAAATGTATGAATTGATTCTATTTGATTTTGAAGAGAATTTTGTATATTTCAATGGAGATTTTGAGAGAGTAAGAAGAGGGAAGAATACAAGATAATAAATAACTAAAAATTCATTTGAAACCTCTTACATATAAAGTGTAAACAGTTGTGTCTGTTCGTGAAGAGTTGCGACGAATAGACACTTTGTTTCAAAGTTGGAAAAACTATTTTGCGGTATGTTTATTGACATACCGAATATACATATGTAGACGTATGTATGTGACTTTTGAAAAACTTTTTCTTTTTTAATTTTTTTTAAAATACTATACTTTGTAAAATAATTTGATATTTTGTAAATTAATTTAAACATAGTTTATAAACATTTTAAACATTGAAAAACTTTTGTAAAATATTTTTATATATATTTTAAAAATATATTTTGTTTTAAAAATAAAGGATAAGAAAATGGGAAATAGAGATCAATGATTGCTACCAGGAATTTAACTATATTTATGACTCTATATACTATACTATAGTCTAGAGATCTTCATATCTTGGTCTTTATACTCGTAAGTCTTCATGTCCATTCCGTGAGTCTTTATACTATACAATCTTTGATTCAACACCTGTATAATATCCTGCACTATATACTATATAACTTGGCAAAACATTAGTATCCATATTTTATATGAATGTATTATTGTTATTAAGATTGTTATCATCAAAATCAGTAATTGAGATATTAACAATCTCCCCCTTTTTGATGATGACAACCATTAATATCCTATATATAAAATATGATATAACTCTCCCTAAGTTTGATAAGTCCCTTGAATATATGCATGTGTATATTTTATTTTTTTCTCCCACTTTATCATCAATAAAAATGGGTGATAAACTAAAAACTCCCCCCTAATTTATATACTTAGAAACTTCAGATTCTAAATCAGTAATTAAGTTAAATATGATTTATATGATTATGATGATTTTTAAGATATATGATGATATATGCACACACACACATGATGATTATATTGTGTAGTTGTTTTTGAGGTGATGTTTTTGTCTTTTCCACCCAAGTCTGCATAGATTTATCTGTTTCAATATTATAATGTTGGTTGATATGACCAAAGCACTTACAATCGCCACATCGAGGGGCACAAATTCATACTCCACTTCATGTACCTAAGCATCCCCTTGTTTATCAATGGCTTTAACTGTTTTAGGGAGATTTGAGCTTGCATTAACTTCCACTAATATACGCGTATATTTGATATATTTTACAAGTCTGTTGTTTTCATCAATATCCAATGGCTTACCTACTAAACTTGCTAGTTTATTAATACATCTCATGTTCCAGAGAGCTAGGTTTAGATTATTGAATTTAATCCAAACTTGATATGTTGTATGCATAACACGTTAAAAATTAAAATCTGCTTCCCAGCTGCACAAGATCAACTGAGACTGGTAGTTCAAAAACTGAGGTAGCAATAAAAAATAATACACAAGATGTTGCAGTTTGTGATACCCTCCTACCCTATAAGAAACCTACAGTTAATGACTTAGGCTCTGGATCAGAGCCAATAATTCCTCTAACACAAGATCAAAAAACAGAGAAGATTCCCCCTGAAGTAGATCATTCCCCAAATACTAATTTGACTGAACCATCTGATGGAAATCTATCAAAGGAGGAAGAGGTGCTGCCTGAATCTTTGGAGGAAATTCATAAGTTGAATATACACTTGGAATCATTTGATAAAGAGGAAGATGAAGAGGAAGAAAATATTAGTGTCTACACTGAAGCAAATGTGGATTATGACAAATAGTTCACATCAAAGGTTCTGCTCCTATGACTATGAGCAAATCTATCAAACATTAATGTCAATCATTTGCTGGAATTTGTGAGGTCTAAATAATGACAGATGTTAGTTTGACCTCCACAATATTAAGGCCAAGTTTAGGCCATTTATCTTAGTTGTGTTAGAAAATATACTTACTAAAGAGAATATTGAAATGTTTAAAATTCATATGGGGGGTCATTGGTGTAACGACTCGTATTTTTAACACTTTAAAAATACGAATTAAAATAAAAATTTTGGATAAAAATCCGAAGGAAATAAACTTTTGTGTTGTTAAATGTGAATTACAAGTTAAAATACAAAACTGAATTTTGAAATAACTTATTTGTAAATTAAATATGGATGTTAACTTGTATTGAATGTAAATAATGAATTGAATTTGATTGTAAACCAAATGGGTTATGATTGTAAACAAAGAATAAATAAAATGGTAGATTTAATAGTGGAAGTTTATGTTATTGAAACTAATATAAATAAATGTAACTTAATATTACAGTTGATTGAAATCAGATAATAACTGAAACTGTAATTTGATAAAGATGTTAACTTGTAATTAAACGTAAGTAAAGATTTAAATTTGAGTGTAACAAGTAATTGAAACTTATTGAATTGATTGTAAACAGCGAAATAAATAAAATGTTACATTTAATATTGAAGTTATAATATTGAAATCAACGTAAATAAATGTAATTTAATATTACTGTGAATTTAAATGAGGTGATAGCTGAAGAAAATGAAAGTAAATGAATTATAAACTATTGATAATAATATATAAGTAAATGGTTGATTCAATAATGAGAGTGTAAATCGAAATAAAAGAATTCAATTGGAATTAAATAACTTGAATTTGAATTACAATATAATTGAACGCTGAATCTAATGTAATCTTTTATACTGGATTTATAATGGAAAACTGCATTGTAAAAGATTGTTAATTACTGTGAAATTAAAAATGAATGTTGTGAACAATTGAAATTTGATTTAAAAGTTAATAATTTAAAATTGGGAATTTTATATTGAAATTAAACAGTAGAAATAGCCATTTTTACAACTGTCTCGGATTTCAACGAAACCAGTTTTATCGGATCCGTAACAGTCAATTATTGTAAGGTTTCAATTTTCGTAGCAATCGGACTTGTCGTTTGGCCGTAAGAGCTTGAAACGCATAGAAATTTAATTTCGAATTTAATTAAAATAATCGACTTCAAAAGCTATCTTCCACATACGATTGAATTAGGCCTTGGGACTAGTTCCATTGCGTTCGGAATATGGGTAAAACCTTATAAACGCCTGGCGGCACGTCTCGATTGGAGTTCGGACGATTTTGGACCTACCTTTATAAATACGCACGCAAAACCGAGACAGTTTCATCATTATTTCATTTCAGAAACCCTAATTTCAAACCATGACGGCCACCTATTCCATGGCCAGAAATTGCCGATCTTCTTTCCTTAATATCTCTCAATCCGTTCAACGAAATCGAAAAATTCCAAAAGCAAAAGTGTAGACCTCGGCGAGCTCTTCAAATCCAAATGTTTGATTCGTGCTAATTCATCACTGATTTTCCCAGATCTAAGTTTGAAACTCGCGCGCGTTTTGGCTTTTTTTGGACGATCGGCGGCGCCGTTCATGGCCGCACTTGGGGCGGTGGTGGCTCTTGACGTGGCGCTCGAGATGGCCACCTTCGATCGTGGTTCGGTCGTTGTTTGTTGTGTCGAGCGTTTGAATAGCACGGTCGAGTATGGGTTCGGCTGTTTTGTTCATTCGTGAGGAAGAATAGTATGTGTTCTTTTTTTTATTTATCAATTATCTAAATTTTTAAATGTTCAATCGTTCTAACATATATAATTTTTGCATACGAGCTCGGATCGACGCGCGGTTTTCTCCGTTGTGTTCGTATCGAAATTCTGGACGTTATGGAGCTGGGTTGGCTGCATTCTGAGACTGTTCAAATTTGGGTCTTTATTTGGGTTTTAAATCGTCGATAAATCAAAGGTGAGTGTTTATACGCTCACAATTGACTAAAATAATTTTTTGTCAGTTAAATTTATATTCTGAAGTGATATGAAATTTACTGGCTGTTGTTTGGTAGGTTTAATTATCATCTGTATTGATATATGAATTAATTGATAGAATTTAAATTGACCGTTAAAATAAATTTAAATTTAAATTGGCAGTATATTACTCGATATTGATAATTATAAAATTGTTGTGAATGTTATTGGCTTTATGGTTGATTGGTTGTGATGGATGCTATTAGTCGATATTGGTTGTTTATTTATTTTAATATATCATGCTATCATCATGTATATTGTTTATTGCATATAAAACTGTAATCTGAATCATTTCGAATAAATTAAGGAATATGTTGAAATGATATGCCTATGACATCTATTTGGGTTGAAATGATATAAATCCATCCTTGAAATTAAAATTGAAATAATTATCCACTTGGCCATAGGTTAGAAAATTATATACGGACACCGGGTTGGTTAAATTAAATGATTTTAAAAGTTGTTTTGTAATTATTTAAATGAATTGATTTTAAGAATAAAATCCAATTTATGGAAATTGAATTATTTTGAATTGAGGCTCGAGATGTTGGAATTTAAACTTGGTAAATGAAATTGTTTAATTATTCGAAGTTTAGATTTTTAAGAAAAAGATTGAAATACGGCGTAAATTTTCGAAAGTTGATTTGTTTTAAAAGATTGGACTTTTAATCGAACTCTGAATATTTCTAAGAAAATTTATATGAAATGATATTTCAAGTTTGAGTTTGAAATTGAAAATTAATTTGAAATTGAGATTTAATTAATTTGGAATTGAATTGAAATTAAATTGGGATATAAATGGAATTATCAAAATTTAGTTTTGAAATGTGAATATTTAAAGCTTTGAGATATATGGAAATTGGAATGGCTTATTTTGTGGTTCAAATATGTATTTGAAATTGATAATTTGAAATGGTTTATTGAGAAGCTGAATCGAGTTGAAATTGATGATTTGAGATTTGATTAAATTTTGGAATTCGAGTTTATGTGAATCGTTTTGTGGAAATTGAGGCGAAAATGATTTTTGAAATAAAATTGTATATTTTGATTAGATATGATGATTTTGAAATGGATTTGGTTTTTTTGAAGCGAATATGATATTTTTGATAATCAATTATGAATTGATTTTGAAAATGTAAAAGAGCCACCGGTGTAATAATACGTAGTTATTAAAGAGACCGGGATCGGATATGGACATACTCTCTGTCGATACCGAAAACCACTTTGATAACTAATATACGCGGAGTGTTGATCCAGAACGAAGTGGATGGTTTTGGTGAACGCGTTGATTGAAGAAAGAGAACGATTTTGGATGACCCTTGATATGACTAAAACAGGAGCCCTGCCGGGCCATTGAGGTTCGCCACCTCTAGCGGACACACTTCTTCGTTACCATATCTATTACTTTGTGATTCGATTTGGGTGCACCCCTCGATTATGGGAGTGTTGTTTCGCGGTGTTGGGGTAGTAGCTGCTATGCCCAACATCAGTCCGGATGACGCAACTACTAGTATCCTAGTTGGTATCGCCTCATGTACCTTGTCATACTGATTATCCTATTCGCGACCACTACGTTTTGGTTTGTACCTTTAGTATATGGATTGCCCTCTGGTTACTTCCGGTTTTGGGGAAACTACGGTCTTGTATATGCTCTTGGGAATAAAATGTGTTAAGGGTGGAATGGGCCATGGCTTAACGCTAGTTTGATATTTTACTTTATGATAGACATTATTGTATATAGCGTATTCTATTATATAGTAGATAGTTTAACGGATCCTTAGGAGATGGAAATCCCGAACATCTCTTAAGTTAATGCACGCATGTTAAATACTGGATAGGAGGTGTCTAAAACCCGTAAACATCTCCGACGCCGTCACACTCATATTTACTTATTCGATTTAACTTACATGAGATATTTTAGTCCTGACTCAAGTGTTTTGTCTTTTCATTACGCTCGGGTCAGCCTGAGCATTTCAGATAAGGTTGAAGATCTATTCTGGAGGACGAAGACGGAGTTTGGTATTATATCATTTGTATTCTACTATTGTATTATTTTTCCGCTGCATTGTTGTTTTATCTCTGATATGTATGTAACTCTGATTTATGATGTATAATAATAATAAAAAATATTTATCTAACAGCTTCATGAACTGTTATTTTATTATTATATCTTGTTCCTTTCGCAGCGAGATTCTGGGTTTATTTCTGTTCTTTCCTTTCTTTTCTTATTTAACCCCAATAACTATCTGTATTTTGGATTGTTTGAGTTGGAATGTGTGTATATTTTGTCGACTTGAACGGTCAAAAATGTGGGTCGTTACAATTGGAGTTTTATTCATAATAGTACTAGTCAAGAGCAAATTTTTGATTCTTTGGAAAAATAATACTTAGGATGGTACAGTTGTTAATAAGGATGATCAACATATTTCGATGCATTTTAAAAATATAGGTGGGTTGGATATAATTATCACATTTGTATATGATAAAAATCTTGTTTCAGAAAGAACCAATTTGTGGAGGCATTTCATTCTGGCCTGAAATACACATGGAGGAGTGGTGAGGCTAAAAAGATAACTTCTAGGTTGGATAAAGCTTTGGGAAATTCAAAATTGTTTAACAAGATTCCTAATGTGAAAATTATTGTACTTCCTAGTACTACCAGTGATCATTGTCCCCTTCTTATTCAATTTAATGATGATGCTATTAATTCAAAGGGTAAACCATTTAGATATGCTAGTGACTAGAATCTAACAAAGGGTTATCATGCAGCAGTAGAATTCAACGCAGTTCACATTCCTCAAGGTACTCAAATGTATCAATATTTTATGTTGGTTAAAATGATGAAGAATAGACTGAAGGAATGGAACCGGAGAAGACCAAAGCATGATGATGAGATAACAAATATTCGAAGCCAATTAGAATATATTCAACTATAATTGGATGACAACCCTCTTCGTGAAGGACTTAATGCAAATTTCTGTTCTCTTCAAGGGAAGATTAAAGAGGAACTTAAAAAGCAAGCTATTGATCTTAAGCAAAAAGCGAAAGAAAAATCGCTATTGTAGGGAGATGAATGCAGTAGATTTTTTACACTAAATGTCATAGAGGCAGCATCATACTAATTTGCTTAATTATCTCAATGAACAAGGTAATTCCTTCGATAATATTAAAGAAATTAAGGACAAAACAATTGCTTACTTTTTAGAACTATACAATGGGGACTACGATCAAAACTTACCAGCTGAATATTAGAAGAAGAATTTCTAAGGAGGGATGTGCCATGCTGACAGCCCAGATTCTGGAAAGGGAACTGAAGAGAGCTACCTTCTCCATTCACAGTGAATCCAGTCTGGGCCATGATGGAATGGGGGCAGCCTGTTAGAACCTTTTATTTTGATGTTTTGATCGTGACAACTATATAAGTAAATATTATGTGAACTAACCATATTTACAGGAGAAGATACTATTGTACTTGATAATAGATTGCTGATCAAGAATTCAGAGAGAAGTTTTCAATATTATTAATGGTTTGTCTATAGTCTAGTCTAGTAGTTGATTATTGTTAAAATCTTTCCTAGGTGGTATATACACATACACAAGTACTCAAATTTATTTTCAAATCATATACACACAAAGTACTTCATTTATTTCAAGTTCCACTTACAAATTTTTTTCACAAGAAACTTTAATATGGCAGAAATATAGAATTCAGCCCATTGAATCAAGGGGTTCAGTCGACTGAATACCTGTGCACTTGCATAGTGCACTTGAAAGTTCAGTCGACTGAACCACCCTATTCAGTCGACTGAATTATGCGTCTTTTTAATATAACACTTTTAATTTGAACTTTTTTAATATTCAGTATACCGAAATCTTTTCCTCAGTCGACTGAAAATGCATAACGGCTATTTTCCGAACGGTCACTTCCATTCAATGAACAGAAACAACCATTGATTCAAGAGTTGTTCCCATTTCTTTTGACCATAACATTTCATGAAGAATTGCAACACTTAAACTCTATATATAGCCTTCATTTCAGTTGTTTTAATCACCAAATTTATGATTCTGTTCTCATATATTTATTATCTAATCATTCTGCCATTTGCGCTCAAATTCTCGTTCTAATCACTTGCTTATTCAAGCACAAATTCATTTGTGATTAAATTAACTTCCAACCTTCACGAACTACACTATATACCACAAAGGAGAAGATTATAGGAAGGGTGTACTCTAAAGACTTATCCGTACTATTAAAAGAGCACAATCAGTCAAGAAAATTATCCGTATTGTTGAAGTCCTGTTCGGTTGCTCGGGCGGTAGAAGTCCTATTCATATGTCTAGGGGTATAAGTCCAGTTCGGTTGCTCAGGTGGTGTAATACATATTCTTTCAAGTTAAGAGAGGGTTGATAGTTAAATTCTAGAAGGAGTCTGGGACTGAACGTAGAATGAGAGTTCGAACTAGTATAAAAATCTCTGGTGTCATTTATTTTACTATTTAGTTTTTATATTCATATTCTGCACTAGTAGATAACTTAGATTATATTCTATAGTACGATCCTTAGCAGCACTTTCATTTGGTATCAGAGCAAGGCCATCATGTAACCATAACACAGTTATTTGATATTCAGTTAATATGGAAAATAACACTAACACAAATTTTGTTGAAGGTCAATCCACGTCACGACCACCACTATTTAACGGTTTGAATTACAATTATTGGTCAACCCGAAGGAGTATCTTTATGCAAGCAAATGGATATGGTACTTGGAATATTACTCAAAGTGAATACACTATACCTACTACACCATTTGCAGAATGGTCAAATACACAAAATTTAGATGCTACATCGAATGCAAAAGCCATGAATATGTTATTTTGTGCCTTAGATAATAATGAATTTAATAGAGTTAGCATGTGTACAACTGCTTATGAAATTTGGAGAACTCTTAAAGTCACACATGAAGGAACTAACAAAGTTAAGCAAAGCAAGATTTCTATGCTCAAAAATCAGTTTCAAAATTTCAGAATGAGACCAGATGAAACTATAAACGACATGTATTCTAGATTCCAAGATATACTTCATTTACTATTAGCACTAGGAGAAAAAATTTCAGATTTTGATATTGTCTCAAAAATTCTAAACTCTTTAACTAATGAATGGGAATGAAAAGTCTTAGCTATTGAAGAAGCTAATGACATTTCTACCATCAAACCTGAAGAGTTAATTGGAAATCTCATGTCATATGAAGTTAATTTGCAGGCAAAACATGATTAAGCCCAAGATAAAAAGAATATTGCCTTCAAAGCTTAACAAAATGATTTAGATTTAGATGAAGATAACATGACATTGATTGCAAAGAATTTCAAAAAGTTTTTAAAATTTAGAAAGAATAAGAAGTTTGGAAACAACAAGAGAGACAATTCCAGTAAACCGCCAGTTTCAAATCTCGAATATTATGAGTGTCATATGAAGGGTCACATGAAGAAAGACTGTCCTGATAAAAAGAAAGACAGATTCAAGAATAAGAAGGACAAGTATAAAAAGAAGCAAGCATTCTCTGTTACATGGGATGATTTGGAATCGTCTTTATCATCAGATAATGACACAGACAACGATTCTGAACAAGCCAACGTCTGCTTTTTGGCTTCGACTAATGATGTAAGTGATTTAACTTTAGACGATTTAATTGATATAAATTTAGAGCTGTTAGATAAAATCAAAGAAGTTAAAAGGAAGTATAAAGATGCACTAGAAAAATTAAACAAAAATGAAATAGAAGTTGATATGCTAAGAGATGAAAAGAAAATCCGAGAAGAAGAACTTGTTAATACACAAGAATCTTTGTCTAACGTTTCTTCTCAACTCACTATGCAATCAAATGAAGTAGAAGTGCAAAAAGTAAAGAATACGACATTAGCTTCAGAAAAACATGATTTAAAATCAAATGTCAAAATTCTTGAATTGAAAAATACCAGTCTCAAAACTGAGTTAGAGAATATCACTAAAAGTGTAACTAATTTTAATTAAGGAAGAGAAAATCTTTCTAAGATTATATGTAATTCTCAAACTACTTCTAATAAGAATGGACTAGGATATAGAAATTCTTTAAAGACTAGTTCAAAGAAGAATAATATATCATATAAAAATTTCAATTTACATAAGAATTTTGTAAAAGCAAAACCTTTGGTTTTCACTTAAAAGAAAGAAATTTGCAACAAAAATTGTAACACCCCAAATATTTATTGACACTATTCAGGAGATTTAATTAGAATAAATTAAATAGAATAATGTAGATAAGGAGAATGAGGTTGATTAATAAATAGGTAGTGGTCGTGCTTATTAAAATTAAATTAACTTATAAATGGTAAAGTATTAAGTAATTAAACATAAGGGCATTAGGGTAAATAGCCACCCATATTTCCCACCCTTATACTATTATCCCTTAGCCATACACGTTCATTTTACCATAAGAAAATTTTAAAACGTAAGAAGAATAGCAAGGCCGGCCATTAGGAAGAAAGAAGGGAAGAGAAAATTCAAGTAAAGCTTAGGATTCAAGCTAGAAGAAATCCATCTCAATCAATCTTCAATTTCCTTATCCAATCTAAGGTGAATAGTAATCACTACATCCCTATTTTTGTTTTAAATCATATGGTTTCAGATTTAAAGATAAATCTGTTTTTATGATTTATTGGATGATGATATGCTTGATTTATGATTTATTTGATTTAAACAAGGTTATTTAAAGGATATATGCATGGTTTTAGGGTAAAACCGAGATCAAATGATTTTTAAATGCCATGGAAAAAATTTAAGTTATGGAAAACATGATTTTAGATTTGGGTTTCAATTTTTATAATTTTCCAAGCCGTGGAGAATTAATTGTGAATTTTCAAAGGAAAATATGGTTAATATGTTTTATAAATTTATTTTTGAAAATATATTAAGGAATTGGATCTGAAATTTTGATACATTAGACAACATGATTAAAGTAAATTTCTGGAATTTTTGGGGATTTTTACTAAGTGATTTAGTATGGAAATTAAATTATTTTGAAAGGAGGACCTAAATGATTTAATTGTCTGGTAATAGGAAGGGCTTAATTGTTAAAAGTTATCATGATTTTAGATCTGAGAAAATGCAGCAAATATTATCCAAATTATTTGAAAGTTTATGACATCCAATCAACTGTTTACAAGTGGACAAGTTTGTTACAAAAAGTTTACTTTATTTGGTAAAAACGGCCTTTTGCTCAGAAAAAGGGGTTCCGCCTTCTTTAGAAGGACCTTTCGACTCAGACCTTCCGCCTCCAAACCTGGTCGAAACCTTCTAGATCGTAACTAGTAAACCAATACACATGGTATCGTTTCGATGGTATGTAGTGGATTAGAGAAAGGCGGAAGGTAGGGTATCGAAGGGTAGCTTTCGAAGGGGTTGGTTCTTTTGTTTTATGAGATTTTAGAAGAAAAGCGCTTGCTTGTTTATAAAGGGGCTTCAGCTTAGTCGAAACCTATGGTTACAAAAGGCATTTCAAAAGAAGCTTTCGAAAGAGAGTTGCCGCCTTTGTTTTAAAGAAGTAGCTTCCGAAGGAGTTACTTAGGTTTTGTTTGAAGCTATCGGAAGGGGTAGTTTCGACCAAGTTGAAACCTTTCTAAGAATCGATGACCTTTCGATGGTATTGAAGACAACAATGTTGTTGAAAGGCTCAGTTGTTTTTATAAATACAAGCCACTTCCTAGTGCTTTGAAAAAGGGTTAGGAGTTTCGAAGGCAATGGTTTTGGAAGGGGTTTCGAAGCCAACCTTCAAAGGGTTTTACCCAGCCGTTTTAATGCTTTCGAAAGGATAGTTTCGAAATCATCAAACTTCCCAATACTTTTTGAAATAAAGAATGGTTTCAAAAGAGATGCTTTCACCTATGTTCACTTTGACCCAAAATGATATTTTATGTATAAACCCAATGCTTTTGAAAGGGGGATTTTCAATGGTTTCGAAGGGTAACCTCCATTGGTTTTGAAAGGGTACTTTCAAATGGTTTCGAAGCTATGCTTCTATACTTATATAATAATACTTTAACATGGTCGAAAGGTTTCGATTGAAATGTTTTAAAGAATTCGAAAGGCATGAGCCTAATATTTTAAAGATATATTTTTATGCTTCTGAAGGAGGTCATCCTATGAGGTTGAAAGCAAGGTTTCAAAGGGGTCGAAAGGTTTTAAAACCCAAACTCAAATTTTAAAGGAAAAACCATGTCTAAATAAAGGAGTTTTGAAATGACTTTAAGTATGTGAATTTGAAGAAGTATTGCCTTGATAAAATTATAAGTTAAAGGGATTAACTATGTTATATATGAAATGTATTTCAAGGACCTTAAACCCACAGGAGTGGTATTGTTAAATTATTATGTTTGCTTCTTCAAATATGAATATATTCACATGATAACCCATAACTGTATTTTGGGGATAAAAAGAGGTAGAAGAACCAGCTAGGTTAACCTAGTAGTGAATGTAAATTGATTAAACTTCTGAATGAGTAGAATTGCATCCGGAGGGTCAGGAGGACCAAAATATAGAATGCCTAAACTTTGAAGTTGTCTAGGAGGTAGGTTCATAGTAAACCCATGAAAACTATGATTATGTAGTTATTTGAGGTAACCAACAGGTTCATAGTAAACCCATGAAAACTATGATTATGTAGTTATTGGAGGTAACCAACAGGTTTATAGTAAACCCATGAAAACTATGAATTAAGGTAGGTTGGCAGGGGCTAATTGGTTTGTAGTGAACCCATGAAAACTATATCCGGATTAAGGATTGACATCAGTCAATAGGTTCCTAGTCAACCCATGAATACCAGGATAAGAAAGAGGTTAATTGAGGCATCAGTAGGTTCCTAGTCAACCCATGAAAACTAGGATGAGAAGCGAGTTACTGGATAAATTCATAGGTTCCTTGTCAACCCATGAAAACTAGGATAAGGGGATTAGTTATTGGAATGACTAGTAGGTTCAGGGGGACCTATGAATTAATTAAGTTAACTGGCAGGAGCCTATAGGCTCTCAGTGATCCCATGAAAACTATGAGATAGGACAGGGTGTCTATGTGTTATGAAAAAGGTTATTAGTAAACCCATAAAAACAAATAGGTTAATAATGACCCTAGAAACTATAATTATGATAGGGTGTCAAATTAAACTGGAGATGGGAAATCCGAAATGTTTTTATGTATGCATATCATCACAATATTTTGAAATGTATGTTTTTAACCATTATATATGTAGGAGCACAGTATATGATTTTATAAAGGTTTTAAGATATTAGTGAGGGGAAAAACCATTCCGCTAAGTGGCATGGTCTCACTCGATATCTAAAATGGATTGAGATGTTAGATTATTATTCATTCTAGGCTTTATCTCTGACTTGAAGTTTTTGTTTTCCCCTTAAGCTCTCGGGTACTCAATTGATTTTGAGTAGTTTGAGATTCAAGGTTGTCAGGTTCTCTTCTTAGACGAATAAAGCTTCTAAAGGCATGCAGAAGGCAGTTAGTTATTTAGTGTTATTTTTCCGCTGTGTATTTTGATGTAAAGGTAGATTTATTAGCCTTATTATATACTCTGATCAACCAAGGGGGCATCTTCATATGTCGCTCTTGGCGTATGTATAACCATTATATTTTGCTGAACGTGGTTAACATTTTTGGGATTATGTAATGATTCTAATGAACATCAAATGTTTTGAATGGAATATGGAAATGTGTTTATGATTTGTTAATTTTTTTCCATATTTATGTGATCTATGTATCAATGTATCTAGCACCGTCGTATTTGGTCGTTGAGAATTAATAACTATGGATGATTGCAGTATTCGTATTCGTTAGGTTTGGGCATCCAAGTAGGGGGATGTATAAAGTTGGTATTAGAGCATAGGTTTACGAAACTTTAAAAGAGAAGTAAAACCTAAAAGCTTTTTGAAACATAATCCAATGAATTTGAAAATATGATCGGGGTTTAGGTTAACGCTATAGTAACGTACTTGTATTTGATATATAGATATATATCTAGGTACGTGTTCCCCTCTCTCTTAGACCGTTCTTCTGTATCTTACTAAGGCTCGTATACAGATTTACGAGAAAAAGGATATGAAAGCAGGAAACGGAAGAGGAAATCTAGGTGGAGGAAGCACCACAACCAACCGAAATGCTCGACCTAATATCAAGAAAAACCAAGGTCGACTGATAATGCTAACCAAAAAGCTGAAGCCAACGTAGGTGCTGGAAATCCACCAGTAGATGCAGGGATGGTGTATCAGTTGTTGGCCAATCTTTTACAAGTAGGAGTTGCAGGTAATGTTGGTGGAGTTAATCCTGTAGTTCCAGTTGGATATAGTTATGCTAGGCTGAGCAGGGACTGCACCAGTCTAGGTGGAAAGCCGTTTGTTGGAACAAAGGATGCTGTTGAAGTTGAGAATTGGCTTTTGAACTGTGAGAGGATCTTTACTGATTTAGGCGTGGATGATGGAGAAAAGAGAAGGCTAGCCTCTAGACAGTTGCAAGGGTTAGCGCTTCACTGGTGGAACAGTGTCACAGTCGGAGTTCCGGAGGAAGAGCTGACATGGGCTAATTTTAGGAGAAGGTTTGAGCAGAGATTCTTGTCTGAAGTTTCCAAATCGGCATTGATGAGGAAGTTCACGGATCTTGTTCAGGGAGATATGTCAGTGATCGAGTACACTACTAAGTTTGATGAGCCGTCTCGATATGGATATGCTTTGGTTGATACTGATGTTAGAAGAAATGAGAAATTTATTCGAGGACTAAGGCTAGAGCTAGCTAGAATGACCATGACTCATGTCCGAGAGCCTTGTAATGTGGTAGTAGAGATGATTATTCGCCATGAAGAGATGCTTGTTATTTCTGCTAAAGAGAAGCCAGTTGAATCCCAGGATCCTCAGGGAAAGTAAATGAAATTCTTTAAGAAGAAAGGAGCCCGGAAAGGGGAGACTGCCAAGAAGGCAAAGGTTGATTTGGTGTGTTATAAGTGTGATAAGAAGGGCCATTACGCTCATGAGTGCCGGACAGGCAAGGGAAAGAAGCCTGTAGAGAAGAAGAGTGTGAAATGCTTCAACTGCGACCTAGTTGGGCATTATAAGAACCTACGTTGGCTGTTTGATCAAGAATATATACCCTCTGCCGAGGATTGATGATCTGTTTGATCAATTAAGTGGAGCCAGAGTGTTCTCCCAATTGGATTTGGAGAGTGGCGGAGGATAGTATTCCTTTGACTGCATTTCGAACTAGGTATGGTCCGTATGAGTGGTTGGTGATGCCATTCGGGCTAACAAATGCACCTTCTTTCTTTGTGGATTTGATGAATCGAGCCTTCCGAGAGTATTTGGATATATTCGTGTTGGTGTTTATAGATGACATTTTGGTGTACTCTAAGGATGAGAGAGAGCATGAAGATCATCTTAGAGTTGTGCTGGAGACGCTGGGGCAAAATCAGCCGAAGGCAAAGTTTTATAAGTGTCATTTTTGGAAGAAAGAGGTTAAGTTTCTTGGCATGTGGTTTTATAGAAAGGATTGTCAGTCGATCCAGATAAGATCAAAGTTGTGAACAATTGGAAGAGACCAAAGACGGTAACCGAAATCAGGAGTTTTCTTAGACTTGCTGGCTACTACCGGAGATTCATTAAGGATTTCTCGCGGATAACAGCACCTTTGACTAAGTTGACCAGGAAAGATGTAAAGTTTGTTTGGTCCGACAAATGTGAGGAAGGGTTCCTTAAGTTAAAGCATTTGTTGACCAATGTGGCAGTGTTAGTTGTTCTGGATGGTAACCAAGGGTTGGTAGTATACACTGATGCATGTGGAACTGGATTGGGAGCAGTATTGATGTAGAGGGGCAAAGTCATTGCTTACGCATCTAGGCAGCTTAGACCACACGAAGTAAGATATAATACTCATGACTTAGAGTTAGCTGTGGTAATCTTTGCCTTAAAGATTTGGAGGCATTATCACTTAGGAGAGAGATTTGAGTTGTTTATCGATCATAAGTATTTAAGGTATTTATTTTCTTAGAAGGAGTTGAATATGAGGCAGTAGAGGTGGTTGGAGTTTTTGGCTGCTTATGATTTAGGTATAGAGTATACTCCTGGAAAAGGAAATAAAGTAGCAGATGCTCTTAGTAGAAAACATCAGAATGTGGTGTTAGCGATGTTGGCAGAATGGAAGGATCTAGAAGCCTTGGCCAGTTGTGGTGTGCAGTTGAGATTTACTGCAAGTTCTAGTCAAGGTACTACCATGTTATCTTGTTTAGAAGTTCGACCAGCGCTGATCGGGAGGATAGCTTCTAAGCAGAAAGAGGATCCAGTTGTAGCCGAAAGGATTAGAAGGCTTGAGATAGGATCAGAGATTGATGACCTAAAGGATTTTAGTCTTGACCAAAGAGGATGATTGAGAAAGAAGGGACGATTATGTGTTCCGGATATAGAGAACTTAAGGAGGGATGTTCTGGAGGAATGTCATCGATCGAAGTTTACGATTCATCCTGGAGGAACCAAGATGTATCAAGATATGAAGAGGAGCTTCTATTGGGAAGGCATGAAGATGGATGTTGGCCTGTGGATTAGGCCGTGTGTGAACTGTCAACAAGTGAAGGCTGAACATCAGAAGGCAAGTGGATTGCTTCTGCCTTAAGATATTCCTGTCTGGAAATGGGAATCGATATCGATGGACTTTATAGACGGGTTGCCAAGGTCGAATAGAGGAAATGAGAGCATATGGGTGATTGTGGACAGGTTGACCAAGAGTTCCCATTTCATTCCAGTTAAGTCAACTAGAATGGCACCTGTTTTGGCTAAGTTGTTCATGAAGAACATAGTTAGACTTCATGGGATTCCTAGTAGCATAGTCAACGATAGAGATGCATTATTCACTAGCGAATTTTAGGGGAGTCTACAAGAGGTATTAGGTACCAAGCTCAAGATGAGTACATCATATCATCCACAGACAGATCGGTAGATAGAGAGAGTCAATAAGGTGCTCGAGGATTTGTTGAGAGCTTGTGTGTTGGATTTTGGTGGATCTTGGGAGGATCACCTACATTTGGTTGAGTTTTCGTATAATAATAGTTACCAGACTAGTATAGGAATGGAGCCTTTTGAAGCTTTGTATGGTAGGCAACGCAAATCGCTAGCATGTTGGTTAGAGACAGGAGATAGATTGGTCTTAGGTCCGGATTTGGTTAGAGTAGCGTCAGAAAATATTGAGTTAATCCGAGGATGGATGAAGGAAGCTCAATCCAGGCAAAAGAGCTATGTAGATAAGAGGCGTAAAGACCTAGAGTTCTCAGTGGGAGACAGGGTTTTCATTAAATTATCACCGATGAAGGGTGTGGCCCGATTTGGAAAGTCAGGAAAGTTGGCCCCAAGATATGTTGGACCATTCCAGATTATAGAAAGGGTTAAAAAGCTAGCATATAGAGTAGAGTTGCCGAACAGTTTGGCATGTGTCCATAATTTATTCCATGTGTCTCATCTTCGCAAGTATATGCTTGATTCAGAGGCTACTATTCCTCAGACAG
Source organism: Allium fistulosum (assembly GCA_030737815.1). Taxonomy (NCBI): domain Eukaryota; kingdom Viridiplantae; phylum Streptophyta; class Magnoliopsida; order Asparagales; family Amaryllidaceae; genus Allium; species Allium fistulosum. Next base: position 710,495,095 of record CM060904.1, on the reverse strand, counting down.
AGTTGGAGGACTTGGTAAAAGAGCCTAATTTGACTATTGTTAGAAACCAGTTCGGGTTGTAACGAGAGATGAGAAAAGATTGAGGACCAAGACAGTCAAGTTTGTGAAAGTTCAGTGGAGCGACAACGAGAAGGATTATAATTGGGAGATAGAGGACAAGATTCAAGAGACTTATCCTGATCTGCTTTAATGGTATGTCTATATTAGATTTATATAGATTAGGTTCTAGTCGGTAGGCTAGTATGGATGTTAGGAGTTGTTATAGATGATTGCTATGTTTGCTAGTTAGTCCTTACTGAATTTCGAGGGCGAAATTCTTTAAGGAGGGAAGCATGTAACACCCCTAGTTTTTATTGACATTATTCAGGAGATTTAATTAGAATAAATGAAATAGAATAAGGTAGATAAGGAGATTGAGGTTGATTAATAAATAAGTAGTGGCCGTGCTTATTTAAATTAATTGAACTTATAAATGGTTAATTATTAAGTAATTAAACATAAGGGCACTAGGGTAAATAGCCGCCCATATTTCCCACTCTTATACTATTATCCCTTAGCCATACATGTTCATTTTACCATAAGCAACTTTTAAAACATAAGAAGAATAGCAAGGCCGACCATTAGGAAGAAAGAAGAGAAGAGGAATTCAAGTAAAGCTTAGGATTCAAGCTAGAAGAAATCATTCTCAATCAATCTCCAATTTCCTTATCCAAACTAAGATGAATAATAATCACTACATCTCTATTTTGGTTTTAAAATCACATGGTTTTGGATTTAAGGGTAAATCTATTTTTATGATATATTGGATGATGATATGCTTGAGTTATGATTTATTTGGTTTAAACAATGTTGTTTAAAGGATATATGCACGGTTTTAGGGTAAAACCGAGAACAAATGATTTTTAAATGCCAAAGGAAAATTTTATGTTATGGAAAACATGATTTTGGAGTTGGGTGTCAATTTTTATAATTTTCCAAGCCATGGAGAATTAATTATGAATTTTCAAAAGAAAATATGGTAAATAGGGTTTATAAATTTATTTTGGAAAATATATTAAGGAATTGGGTCTGAATTTTGATATGTTAGATAACATGATTAAAGTGAATTTCTGGAATTTTTGGGGATTTTTTCTAAGTGCTTTAATACGGGAATTAAATTATTTTGAAAGGAGGGCCTAAATGATTTAATTGTTTTGTTAATAGGAAGGGCTTAATTGTTAAAAGTTATCATGATTTAAGATCTGAGAAATTGCGGCAAATATTATCCAAATTATTTGAAAGTTTATGACATCCAATCAAATGTTTACACTTAGGCAAGTTTGTTACAAAAAGTTTACTTTATTTGGTAAAAACGGCCTTTTGCTCAGAAAAGGGGGTTCCGCCTTCTTTAGAAGGACCTTTCGACTCAGACCTTCTGCCTCCAACCTAGTCGAAACCTTCTAGATCGAAACTAGTAAACCAATACACATGGTATCATTCCGATGGTATGTAATGGATTAGAGAAAGGCGAAAGGTAGGGTGTCGAAGGGTAGCTTTCGAAGGGGTTGGTTCCTTTTTTTAACTGGTTTTGAAAGAAAAGCTATTTCCTGTTTATAAAGGGGTTTCGGCTTAGTCGAAACCTATGGTTATAAAAGGTATTTCAAAAGAAGCTTTCGAAAGAGAGCCGCCGCCTTTGTTTTAAAGAAGTAGCTTCCGAAGGAGTTACTTAGGTTTTGTTTGAAGCTTTCGGAAGGGGTAGTTTCGACCAAATCGAAACCCTTCTAAGAATCGATGACCCTTCGATGGTATTGAAGACAGCAATGTTGTCGAAAGGCTCAATTGTTTTTTTAAATATAAGTCACTTACTAATGCTTTCGAAAAGGGTTAGAAGTTTCGAAGGCAATGGTTTCGGAAGGGGTTTCGAAGCCAACCTTCAAAGGGTTTTACCCAGCCGTTTTAATGCTTTCGAAAGGATGGCTTCAACACCATCAAACTTCCCCAATACTTTTTGAAATAAAGAATGGTTTTGAAAGAGATGCTTTCGCTTATGTTCACTTTGACCCAAAATGATATTTTAAGTATAAACCCAATGCTTTCGAAAGGGAGACTATCAATGGTTTCGAAGGGTAACCTTCATTGGTTTCGAAAGGGTACTTTCAAATGGTTTTGAAGCTATGCTTCTATACTTATATAATAATACTTTAATATGGTCGAAAGATTTCGATTGAAATGTTTTAAATTATTCGAAAGGCAGGAGCCTAATGTTTTAAAGATAGATTTTTATGCTTCTGAAGTAGGTCTTCCTATGAGGTTGAAAGCAAGGTTTCAAAGGAATCGAAAGGTTTTAAAACCCAAACTCAAATTTTAAAGGAAAAACCATGGCTAAATAAAGGAGTTTTAATATGACTTTAAGTATGTGAATTTGAAGAAGTATTGCCTTGATAAAATTATAAATTAAAGGGATTAACTATGTTATATATGAAATGTATTTCAAGGACCTTAAATCCACATGAGTGGTATTGTTAAATTGTTATATGTTTGCTTCTTCAAATATGAAAATATTCACATGAAAACCCATAACTGTATTTTGGAGATAAAAAGGGGTAGAAGAACCAGCTAGGTTGACCTAGTAGTGAATATAAATTGATTAAACTCCCGAATGAGTAGAATTGCATCCAAAGGGTCAGGAAGGCAAAAATATAGGATGCCTAAACTTTGAAGTTGTCAAGGAGATAGGTTCATAGTAAACCAATGAAAACTATGATTATTTAGTTATTGGAGGTAACCAAGAGGTTCATAGTAAACCTATGAAAACTATGAATTAAGGTAGGTTGGCATGGGCTAATTGGTTTGTAGTGAACCCATGAAAACTTTATTCGGATTAAGGGTCGTAGTCAACCCATGAAAACTAGGATAAGAAAGAAGTTAATGAAGGCATCAGTAGGTTCCTGGTCAACCCATGAAAACTAGGATGAGAAGTGAGTTACTAGATAAATTCATAGGTTCCTAGTCAACCCATGAAAACTAGGATAAGGGGATTAGTTACTGGAATGACTAGTAGGTTCAGAGGGACCCATGAATTAATTGAGTTAATTAGTAGGAGCCTATAGGTTCTTAGTGATCCTATGAAAACTATGAGATAGGACAGGATGTCCATGTGTTATGAAAATGGTTATTAGTAAACCCATAGAAACTAGTAGGTTAATAATGACCCTAGAAACTATAATTATGACAGGGTATCAAACTAAACTGGGGATGGGAAATCCAAAATGTTTATATGTATGCATATCACCACAATATTTTGAAATGTATGTTTTAACCATTGTGGATGCAGGAGCACAGTATATGGTTTTATAAAGGTTTTAAGATATTAGTGAGGGGAAAACCCGTTCCGTTAAGCGGCATGGTCTCACTAGATATTTATAAAGGATTGAGATGTTAGATTATTATTAATACCAGGCTTTATGTTTGACTCGAAGTTTTTTTCCCCTTAAACGCTTGGGTACTCAGTTGATTTTGAGTAGTTTGAGATTTAAGGTTTCAGGTTCTCTTCTTAGAAGAATAAAGATTCCGGAGGCATGCAGGAGGCAATTAGTTATTTAGTGTTATTTTTTCGCTGTGTATTTGGTGTAAAGGTAGGTTTATTAGCCTTATTAGATACTATGATAACCAATGTGGCATCTTCATATGTTGCTCTTGGCATATGTGTAATAATTATATTTTGCTGAACGTGGTTAACATTTTTGGGATTATGTAACGAACATCAACTGTTTTGAATGGAATATGGAAATGTATTTTTATTTGTTAATTTTTTCCATATTTTTGTGATTTGTGTATCAATGTATCTAGCACCATCGTATTTGGTCGCCGGGAATTAATAACTATGGATGACTGCAGCATCCGTAGCCGTTAGTTTTGGGCCTCCAAGTAGGAGGATGTTACAAAAATATAATAAAGATTTGGGTACCAAAAACTAATAACAATTTAATCAGAAATAAGTATATGAAATCTTTTATAAATTCAATTCATAAAAATAAAGATTTTACTTTTAAAGGGAACTCTAAACTCTCTTAGGTTTGGCTTTCTAAGATCTAACTCTTAGGACCCTAATAAAAAAGTGGGTACCAACGTCATTCCTATATTTTTTTGCTGGTATCAACTAAGAAAAGAGGAAAGTGGATACTTGACAATGGTTGATCGAAACATATGACAAGAAACAAAGATATGTTGACTAACATTATATACTCAGATGGAGGATCTCTCACATTTGGAGATAATTCCAAAGGCTATATCATCGGCAAAGGCGATGTGAGCAATGACGGTACATCTAACTTACCTCTTATTACAAATGTTTTACTAGTTAAGAATTAAAAACATAATTTTCTTAGTATAAGTCAACTCTGTGATAAAAGTTTTAATATAACTTTTTCAGAAAATAAATGCAACATATTTGACCAAAATAATAATCTTATATTTGAAGGAACCACAGAAAGAAATATTTACATATTAAATATAAAAGTTAATCATAATACAAATATGTGTCTAGTAGTCAAAGAGAATGATCCTTGGTTATAAAGATTTTGTCATATAAATTTTATAGCAATAAACAAATTATCTAAGAATAATTTAGTTAAAGGTTTACCAAAAATGAATTTCAAAGTAAAAAGTATTCGTGATGCTTGTCAATTAGGAAAATTAACAAAATCTACTTTTAAATCAAAGAAAATGATTTCTACATTACAACCACTTGAGTTATTACATTTAGGTCTTTTTGGACCAACTCAAGTTCAATCTATAAATCATAATAGATATGTTTTTGTAATAGTAGATGATTTTTCAAGATTTACTTAGACAATATTTTTGAAACATAAAAGTGATACTTTTGAAAAAAATAAAATATTTGCTAAAAGAATTCAAAATATTAAAGATTTAAAAATTAAAAACATTTGGAGCGATCACAATGGTTAATTCGAAAATGAATCTTTTGAAAATTATTGCAATAAGAAAGGAATTGTTCACAAATTTTCATTTCCTAGAACTCCGCAACAAAATTGAGTTGTAGAAAGGAAAAATAGATCACTTCAAGAATGTGCTAGAACTTTATTAAATGGAAGTACTATACTAAAACATTTTTGGGCAAAAGCTGTAGCAACAGCTTGTTATGTTTTAAATAGAGTTTTCATTAGACCATTAACAAAACATACTCCATATGAGCCTTTTAATAGAAGAAAACCCAACATATCTTATTTTAAGGTTTTTGGTTCAAAATGTTTTATATTAAATACAAAAGATAAACTTGGTAAATTCGATCCAAAAGTTGATGAAGAAATATTCATTGGATATTCATAATGAAGCAAAGCTTATAGAATTTATAATAAAAGAAATAAAATAATCGAAGAAACACTTCTTGTGTCATTTGATGAAAATTTCAAAGTTAACCATAAAATAGAAGATGAACAAATTATTTTTAAATCAAACGACTCAGAAGATGATTTTGAAAATATTGAAAATAATACAGACAACAATTTACAAAATAATAATGAAATGAGATCCACACCAAGACGTCTTAGAAATCATCCTGTTAAAAATATCATTGGAGAAATAAATACTAACGTAAGAACACGAAATCAACTAAATCAAATGGGTCACGTAGCTTTTCTTTCAAATATTGAGCCCAAAAATGCTAAAGAAGCTTCAACTGATGATTACTGGATTATAGCTATGCAAGAAGAATTAAATCAATTTGAACGAAATGACGTTTGGGACTTAGTTCCCAGACCAACTAATCAAGTGGTTATGGGTACAAATTGGGTTTACAAAAATAAAGTTGATGAGCAAAGAAATATTATTAGAAATAAAGCTAGGCTAGTTGCTCAATGTTATAATCAAGAAGAAGGAATAGTCTATGGTAAAGCATTTGCACCTGTAGCTCATCTAGAAGCTATACGTATTTTATTAGCTTATGCATGTTTTAATAATTTTAAACTATATCAAATGGATGTAAAAGTGCTTTCTTAAATGATTTTATAAAAGAAAATGTATATGTAGAACAACCTCCTCTATTCGTACATGAAAATTTTCCAGATCATGTTTATAAATTAAAAAAGGCTCTCTATAGTCTAAAACAAGCACCTCGTGCTTGGTATGAGCGTCTTAAAAATTATTTAGTTGATTCTGGTTTTAAAATTGGAAGAGTAGCCCAAAATTTATTTATAAAACAAGATAAAAATGATATTTTAATAATTCAAATCTATGTAGATGACATTATTTTTGGTTCTACAAATAAAAAATCTTGTCAAGAATTTGCAGAAATTATGACAAGAGAATTTGAAGTGTCTCACATAGAAGACCTTTCGTATTTTCTTAGTTTACAAATTAAACAATTAAGTAATGAAATTTTTATTAATCAAGAAAAATATTGTAATAATCTCATAAAACAATTTGGTATGGAGAACACTTCTACTGAACCAACTACTATGAGTACTACAGTACATCTCGATAGAGATGAAAATGGAAAAAGTGTTGACCAAAAACTATATCGTAGTATGATTGGGTCATTACTATATTTAACTGCTAGTCAACCAGATATAATGATGAGTTTATGCTTGTGTGCACGATTTCAAGCAAATCCCAAAGAATCACATTTGCGGGCAGTGAAGCGAATTTTGCGATACTTAAGCAAGACTAAAGACTACGGTCTCTTTTATTCGAAAGTATGTCCTTTTGAATTAGTATCATATAGTGATGATGATATTGGAGGACGTCGAATGGATCGAAAGAGTACTAGTGGTACTTGTCACTTTATTGGACGATCTTTAGTATCTTGGTTTAGTAAGAAACAAAATTGCATTTCACTTTCGACGTGTGAAGCACAATATATCTCTGCTGCTTTGGCATGTGCTCAAGTAATCTACATGCAGCAAACACTACAAGATTTTAGAATACACCTTTCTAATTCAACAATTTTCTATGATAATACAAGTGCAATAAATTTATCAAAAAATCCAATAAATCATTCTAGAACTAAACATATTGATATTAGACATCACTTTCTTTGAGATAATATAGAAAAAGGAAATATATCATTAGATTTTGTTCCTTCAGAAAATCAGATAGCTGGTATATTTACTAAACCATTAAATGAAAACATTTTTATTAAATTACGTCGAGAATTAGGTATTATATCTTTGCATGATTTATAATTAAAATTTTTTTTATAAAATTTTGAAAATAATTTTTTTTACAAAAATAATTTTTTTAAAATGGAGCTGCTGGCACTCGATCTTAGGTCACTAGTAAGGAAGTTGAAAGCTATTCCGTTATGCTATGATGTTTCTTGTTTTTAACAACATTTACCCTTCTATAGTTTCTTGTCTGGTCATTATTCTTCAAGTTTATCTACCTCTCATTTTTTTTTCTTTGGTTAAGAACATTCAAACGTTCTACACCTCACCTTGCTCAAATTTGAAAATAGAGTTTACAAATAGTATATAAAAGCTTCATTTTTCTCTTATCAACTCACCTTTATCAATTACCTCTCAGATTCACACTTTTTGGCTCAATCTTTTTCAAACTCTTGTATAATCTTCACAATGTCTTCTAAAGGAGGATCTAATCAATCTTCTATAGTTTTCAGCACTCCAACTTCTGAATCATTAGAAAATTCCAACAACAAAACTCCTGTGTATGTCCCAGTCCAGATTACACCTTCTACAAAACATCACACTGAGTATACGCCATAGGGAAAAAGAGCTAAACATAACTTAGGTTTTGGCTCTCCATCCACTAGAGATAAAATTGATGATATTCATTATTATCAAAGAGAGACTCTAGAACTTCAATGCGAGATGTACTATGAATAGAAAGTGAATACTAAATGCTTGAGCTTCTTATAACAATTCGCCTTGAAGTTTTGCGGATCATCCTCGAAGCAATGTGGGCATCAACCATCACCGCAATGTTCTCAAGTGCCACCAAACTCTTGGGAACAAAGCCCCCAACATCCTCATGTGTCACCAAACTCCTAGGAATGCAGTAATGTATAGTCACATATCCATCCATTATAATAAATTACGAAGGTTGAACCGCATTCGGATGAATCAAAATCTCCTGGAAACTAAGTCTTCATGTATATTGTTTTATATTAAATTTTGTATGTGTTTTTCTATTAAATAAGAATATATTTGTATTTTTCAATAGATTATAATTAGAAAACTAATAATTATATATATATATAAATTAGTTATGTTAAATAAAAGGTTTAAGTAAAGCTTAGTTTAGAAAACACAACAGTTTCAGTCGACTGTTTGGTGCAAACCAGTCGATTGAACATTCAAATAAAAATAGTTTTCATTCCAGATTCAGTCTACTGAGCTCACCAAAACAGTCGAATGAAATGCCTTATTTTTAACTATAAACTCACAGCCACATTTTTCATGCATATTAGTCTACTGACTTATATTTTCAGTCGATTGAATCTTCATATGTACTTCGATTTGTTTCAGAAACCAATCAACTGACCATATAAAAATAGTCGACTGAATTGGCTATTTTTTACACTGCAAAGATGCGGGTTAGATTTTCCTGCATATCAGTCGACTAACTGCTTCATTTTAGTCGACTGATTCGTATAAATTTTGTTTTTTAAAACCTGCCTACACACTTCCCCAAACACCTTTTCACCAACCCTATATAACTATCTCTTCATTTCCATTCAACCCTTACTTCTTTCAGCAAACAAAACCCTAGCCTCCATTTTTCAAATCAATCTTTTTACTTCCAAATCCAATTAATTCAATGGCCCCCAGAAGCAAAAGAGCATGTGAATCCTCCGCTGGGCCTTCAGAAAGCCAAATCCCATCTTACCTCCATAATGAAACTGCAGTCACAAGATTCAATGCTATGAAAAGCTCCAGAATTTTTGATGGCTCCTTTGAGAAGTTCCCTGATTTCAACGGCTATGCCATTTGTGAGATTGTTGAAGCTAGTAGGATCGATAGCTTAGTTGGGTATGACGCCAACAATGTTAATATTTATCCCCTTCTCATAAAATTCTTTGCAAATATGAACTTGGATCACTAAGATCCAAGAAAAAAAGATGATTGTATATGGATGTTAGTTTGCGGTGTCAGGATCTATCTTCCACAACAATGACTCGGCTATATCCTTCGTTGTCCATCCGATGGAGCAAATATCAATGAGATTGATGTCAATGTGGAAAATAGAGATAAAGTGTCCCATCGATTTCTTTCTGATGACTTAACCATGCTCAAATCCATTGCCTTGCGACCAAAGGCCTGTATTCTACACCGTGCTCTTATCCGATCTCTTCGACCTCGTACCGGGAGTTACGAGAAGGTTTACAAGAGAGATTTTCAAGGTCTCTATGCCATTTACTCTTCCCAAAGAGTAAATTGGGCTAAAGTTATCCTTAATGAATTCCTCACCGTCAATCATAAGCGTAACTATAAGACCATTTTCTACAGAGCTTATATAATGCGTATTCTTATGAATTTTGGAGTCACCTTACCCGATGTCGACTTCATTACTATTCGTGAACTAAATACTAAAACTCTAAGTCTTATGAACCTTCCCAAGCACCCTGAACCTCAAGAAACTATAAGCTTCCAACAATTGGCAACCAATAGAGAGCAAGGGATCCCTCAACCCCGAGATACGAACATTGCCTCTTCCTCCACACAACCTTCCCGTCAAATGGAAGAAGAAGAAGAATAAGATGACAAATTCCACGAGCTTTATGGTGATTTTAATTCAAAGCAAGCACTTGTCACACTCTCCCGCAACCAAAGCAAGCTCGGACGATGATTGCTCACCGTCGAAGAGAATGTTATCAAGACCAATAAGAAGCTTGATTCCATTAAAGGCTTCTTGAACAAGATATGAGGGAAGATTTCATGCACTGGCTCTACTTTTACAGGTATTGTCGAGAATCCTGCTCCCTTCACATGGTCTATGTCCGAAGTGGAAGAAGTAGAGGAAGAATCAGAAAGTGAGGAGGTTAAGATTTTTTATCTTAGCTTATGCCCATCTTATTTTTAAGACATTATTTCATGTTGTTTGATGTTATTGTGTTACATTGCTCATATTATCTATGATGTTGTTGTTTTAGTATTTTGAACATGATTATCTGTGATGCTAATTTTATATTTTTTCCTGCTTATCTGTCATGTTTCTATGCTTATATATATTTCTCATGCTATATATATGTATTCCTTTTTGTCGATGACAAAGGGGGAGAAATTGTTTAATAAGGAGAGTAAATAATTCAGGGGGAGTAAATCATTCTTATAAATATTTTATTAAAACTTACATAGTTGTCATCATCAAAAATGGGGAGAATGTTAGAACCTTGTCTTTTGATGTTTTGATCGTGACAACTATATAAGTAAATATTATGTGAACTAACCATATTTGCAGGAGAAGATACTATTCTACTCGATAATAGATTCCAGACCAAGAATTCAGAGAGAAGTTTTCAATATTATTAATGGCCTAGTCTAGTCTAGTAGTTGATTATTGTTAAAATCTCTCCTAGGTGGTATATGCACACACAAAAGTACTCAAAATTATTTTCAAATCATATACACACAAAGTACTTCATTTATTTCAAGTTCTGCTTACTAATTTTTTCCACAAGAACCTTTAATATGGTAGAAATAAAGAATTCAGCCAACTGAATCAGGGGGTTCATTCGATTGAATACTTATGAACGTGCACAGTGCACTTGAAGGTTCAGTCGACTGAACCCCCCTATTCAGTCGACTGAATTATGGTTCTTTTTAATATAGCACTTTTAATTTGAAAATTTTTAAATATTCAGTCGACTGAAATCTTTTCCTTAGTCAACTGAAAATGCATAACGGCTATTTTCTGAACGGCCACTTCCATTCAACGAACAGAAACAACCCTTTATTCAAGAGTTGTTTCCGTTTCTTTTGACCGTAACTTTTCATAAGGAATTACAACACTTAAACTCTATATATAGCCTTCATTTAAATTGTTTTAATCACCAAATTTCTGATTCTATTCTCATATACTTATTATTTAATCATTCTGCCATTTGCGCTCAAATTCTCGTTCTAATCACTTGCTCATTCAAGCACAAATTCATTTGTGATTAAATTAACTTTCAATCTTCATGAACTACACTATATACCACAAAGGAGAAGATTATAGGAAGGGTGTACTCTAAAGACTTATCCGTGCTATTAAAAGAGCACAATTATTTAAGAAAATTCACTGTATTGTTGAAGTCCTATTCGGTTGCTCAGGCAGTAGAAGTCCTATTCTGTTGTCAAGGCGATAGAAGTCTTGTTCGGTTTCTTAGACGGTGTAATACCTATTCCTCCGAGTTAAGAGAAGGCTGACAGTTAAATTCCAGAAGGAGTCTAGGACTGGACGTAGAACGGGAGTTCGAACCAGTATAAAAATCCCTGGTGTCATTTACTCTACTATTTACTTTTTATATTCATATTATGCACTAGTAGATAATTTAGATTATATTCTCTATTACAATCCTTAGCAGCACTTTCATAGCCTTCTTCAAAGTGAATTGGATACACTTAAAAGATCAGATGTTAAAGGTTTATCAAGAAGCATTTGATACTGGCAAGTTCATTTGAGAAATTAACCACACTTTTATCTCACTCATCCCTAAGGTTAATAAACCATACAGAATAAAAGAGCACATGCCATTTGCATGTTGTAATGTCACTTATAAAATTCTTAGTAAAATTATATGCGTGAGACTGAACAAAGTGCTTCCAGATTTGATCTTCCAATGTCAAAGTGCTTTCATTAAGGGTAGATTTATTTCAAAAAATTCACTTATGGCTCAAGGGTTAATCAGAGATTTCAATAAACATGGAACAAACAAGTTATGCTTAAAAGTAGATTTGCATAAAGCTTATGACAAAGTTAACAGACAATTTATTATTCATATGTTAAAATCTATAGGGGTTCCAGATAAACTCCTAAAGTTAATTGCTCACTGCCTCAATATTCCTACATATTCTGTTCTTACTAATGGGATTCCCAAAGCCTACATTCAAAGCAATAGAGGGATTAGGCAGGGAGACCCTTTACCCTTTATATATTTGCTATTTGCTATGGAGTGGTTTTGCCTTCAGATGGAACGAGCATGCTTTCATAATTAGATCAGCCCAGTTTATAATCTACAACATATGGTTTCTCACCTTATATATACCGATATCTCATTATTGTAACTAAGGCCAGTTTAACTGCCATTGATAAAATCAAAGATATTTAAAGAACTAGAATTGACAGCTGTTTTGAAAATTAATGAGCTTAAAACTAAATGTACCTTCAACAAGTTCTATAAGGATAAACAAAACTTGCTAGGAAAAATTGGCGTTGCAGAAGGTTCTCTTCCTGTCAAATATTTGGGTATTCCTTTGTCAAACAATACTGTTACTGATGCTGAATGTAGGAAATTGGTGGATAATATAAGAGAGAAGTTGTAGGACTAGAGATCAAAATTTCTATCATTTGCTGGAAAATTGAATTAGTACACACAGTTATTACTTCAAAAGTTAGATTTTGGTTGTAGACATTTCAAGTTCCAGATTGTTCTGTTGCAAAAGTTAATATTCTATGTGAAAATTTCATTTGGAGGGGTATATTGCAGAAATTCAGTTACAAAGATTTTTGTAAACCAAAAAAGGAAGAGGAGTGGGCCTTAAAAAATTATTTGAACTGAAGAAAGTGTATGGACTCAAATTGGCTTGGAAGATATTGGTTTCAGACAATCTATGAGTAAAATGGATAAGAGCCAGATATCTCAAAGACAACTTTCGGACCATTAAAATTGATAATAATGCTTTGTAACTTGAAAAAACATTTTGAAACTTAGGGATGAGTTGAAATCTTTGATACATTGTTAATGGTGAAAACACTGATCTCTGAAAGAACCCATGGCTCAATAATAAAAGCTTTATAGACAGAATGGGATGGGAAGAGTTTCCTGCTTATTGAACCCCGACTTGCAAGGTGGTAAGTATCATTAGTGGAATAGAATGGGATTATGATAGACAGCTTCTTACAAGGAATTTCAAGCAGGAAATTCAAGGAACCCCTATATATGGTGACAGAGCTGAAGACTCATGGCCTTGGAAAAGTACTGTAAATGGACAATTTAAACTCAATAATGCTTGGTAAGACACTAGGAGTAAATACCCAATTATACCTTAGCACAAACTGGTATGGAGTAGAGCAACTAATCCTAAGATGGCACATACCCTCTACAAAGCTTTGATGAACAAACTACCTACTAAAGACCGTCTCCACAATTGGGGGATACTAGAAGAAAGGACTAATAACTTATGTAATATTGCAACAGAAACTAATGAACACTTATTTTTTAACCGCCTTTTTAGTAAGAGAGTCATGTAACATCCCTTATTTTGAGGCCCATACCTAACCGCTACAAATTCTGCAATCATCTATAGTATTAACTTCTGGTGACAAAATACGCTAATGTTAATGGTATCCATAATATCAAAAGCACATGAATATGAAATAAAATCAACACAGATTTCAAAATAGCTTTCCTGATTACATTTCAAATCAATATTTCTTATTCAATTACATAATCCCAAAACGATTCTCAGGTTTAGATAAATATAATTATTATAAAATACGCCAAGAGCGACATATGAAGATGCCCCGTTGGATGATCAGAGTACTAAATAGACATATCAGTCTATAAATACATCACAGCGGAACAATAATGGATAGACTCCTAAATAGCTAATCCTTGCCTTCTGCACGTCTTTGGAAGCTTTATTCATCACCTACAAAAATCTGAAATACCTTAAATCTCAATCTACTCAAATTAAATTTTGAGCACCCGAGAGTTTAAAGGGAAAACATAAACTTCGAGTCAGACACAAAGCCTGGTGTGAATAATTCTATTACATCTCGGTTTACTGATATTAAGTGAGACCATGTTGCTTAGTGGAATGGGTTTCCCATCACTAATATCCTTTTAAAATCATATCTTTTGCAAATCAAAATCCAACAATCAAACTGATTATAACAACAATAGCAAATAACATATATGCATATGAATAAAGTAATCGATGGACTATCCGTCTGAACATTATAGTTTTATCTGGCTGGCTATTAACCACTGGCTGACTCAGGCCTACCAAACATAATAAATATGCTAACTTCTGTTAGACACAATACTGGGCGGTCTGTTCTTAACTTACATCTCCTAGGGTCAACTGATCCTAATGGTTTTGCAGGCTCACCAATAAAATATCTCTACTCTGTGTATTCCTTTCTGTATGTAACATCATTTTAGTCTTACCTGTGACAAAGCCTTATACACTAGAATTTTGGACTTATATTAGCTAGGAGCTACTAACTAAAGTATAGGACGCGACCCTACACCAGTCCCATATGGTATTCTAAAATCTGAGTCATTCTTTTATCAAATATCAGGGCTGACCAACCTATTCAAATTTCATTTCCTTGAAAACAATCTTTACAAACGATTACCGTTAAAATCATACCCTTATAAAACAAGGAAATTATACTCTTTTCTTTACTCAAAATACTTATGCCATGATATATGCTTTATAAAACAACGTTGATGAAAACCTAAAATCAATATGGTTATTTATCCCTTTAAAATAAGTTAAAGCCCTTTTTAACTTAGAAAACATTAGCTATAAAGCCAAAACAATACCTTCGAAACCATTATTTAAACCCTTAAACAATCCCTTTCGAAATCATTGAAGGCATCCCTTCTGAAATCATTGAGTTCAACATTTAATAAAACTATAGGGTCTAATGGAATAGGGGCGAAAGCATCACTTTCGAAAGCATTGTCTCAAGTAAAAGAATTGGAGAAGAGGGTGGCTTCGAAACTATCCTTTCAAAACCATTTCTTCCCAAATTATTAGTAAAAGCAGCTAAGTCAATCCTTTTGAAAACATTGAGGAAGGCGGCTTCACTATTAGCAGAAGGCACAAAGACAAGGTCTCCCCTTTTGCATGTATTGTTTAGAGGTTGTAAAAAGTGACCTATAACTAAGGCGAAAGTATTGATGCAGTAGCTAGGGTATCGAAGGGGTTCAGACCGGCAACCCTTTCAAAACACTCTTTTAAACAAAGGCAGGTCTACAGGTTCGAAAGCTTTGAAAGACAATTTCACCCCTTTTGAATGCATGCCTTTGACATCATCACTTTCTTCCGCCTAACTCTAATACACTACATACCAATGGCTTGATGCCATGTATATTTGTTTCAAATGGATGTGGAAGGGGTTATGGGTGGGAGTATGGTGACGAAAGCTTGCTTAGGTAAGTGGCGAAGCTGTAATTAATTTAAAATTTATATTTTTACTTTTAAAAGAAACTTCTTTTAACCTAGCCATCAATATTTATCAAAGTCTCATTGGTTTATAAAACTTTACCAATTTCTTTCTTTGAAAATACCACCGCATGCTATATGCATGAATACTCAAACATTTTACACTTAAGCCCAAATTTAAGCATTTTACTTAAGCAAATAAGCCCTTGCCATTGAAAATAATTTATTTACTCATCCTAAACTCTTAGGAAAAATTCTCAAAAATTAAATCAAGTATTCTCTTCATTCAAAATTTCAAGGGAAAAAACAATATTTAATTATTTATAATAATTAAAACCGATTAAAACCATTTCTAGGCTTTGAAAATTCACCATAAATCCATATTAAGTTGAAAAATTATAAAACTTGAAACTCACTTCTAAAATAATGATTATCGTTTCATATTAAAATCTCAAGTCAATCAGATGTCATATGAATGGTTTTCTAACTCAGAAATAACACAATAAATCATATTTAAACCATAAATAATCAAAATAGTATGTAATCACTTTTAAACACCAAACATGGCACATACTTGCAAAAGAAAACGTATTTACCCTTAAACCAAAATCATTCATAAAAAATAGGGATGTAAACTAATTATTCACCTTTGCTTTGTGTTAAGAAGGTTGAGATTTGCCCTTAGATTGATTTCTTCAAGCTTTCTACTTGAATCCTAGCTTATCTTCCTTTTAAATCTACTTAATGGTGGTCGGCCTAAGCTTAGTATTGTTTTTGTTTAGTTTGTGAATGTAGAATGAATGAGGAAGTGAAGAAGATGGAAAGGTTTAGGTTATAGGAATAAAGGTTATTCCCATTTTACCCTCAATATTCCTCCTTCTTAATTATGTTTAGTTTCCCTTTTGTTAACACATTCATTAAGGCACGGCTCCTCCTTAACTTACAAATCTTAATCCCTTAACTTTCTACATTATTTTATTTTATTTACCAAATTAAATGTTCTAAATAATGTAAGCTAAAATTAAGGTCATTACAAGTCTGAAGCATCCAAAAACTCAGATGTATTCAAACTGACGATGTTAGATCATTAAAGGAGGAGGTGAATTATTTGAACAAGCAATGTCACATGTCAAAATTGATGCAAGAATTGGCCAAAATTGACCTTACAACCATCGTATGGTACCTCTGGAGAGCACAAAATGACCGGGCTTTTAACAACAAAGTGAAAGGAGTGTTAACTTTCATCACTCAAATTAATTGAGACATCAGCATCATAATTGAGAGAATCTCAAGATGAAGACTTACCATCTTAATGGTATAAGAAGCACGAGCACTAGAGAGGATGAGCACGATGGCAACGAGCAGAGAATATCAATCAAGGAATTGGGAGCCGCCATAGCTTGATTTTCTAAACCCTAAAGAAGGAATGTTTAAGTTAAAGTACATCTTTAACTTAAATTTTATGTTTGTATTTATCTGCTGTGTACTTTCGGTTGTATTTGCTTTAGGCCACACTTCTCCTTTGAGATGCAATAAAATTAACCAAGTTTCAAAAAAAATGATGATTATATGATATACTTAAAAATAATGCACCATTTTATACTAAACATGATTTAATATGATAATGAAGACTTATAAATTAATTTTATTTATCCAATTCAAATTATACAAATCTAATACACACAAATCAATCCTAATCTAATCACTCAAATCTAAATATTAATCCTTAGCATATACAATCCAAACCAATCAAATCCAATCCAAATATAGACACTAAATCAATTAAACCAAATCCTAAGAGTAGGTATATATGTGTATGTGTATTTACATATTAAATCTAAACCTAATAACTAGACTTTCATGGTGCTTCAACCCAACTATCGACCTAAAGATTGAATTCACTTTGATGGCATCCTAATCTTTATTATTTTTGTTAATGGTGCACTCTGGGTTATTGGATGATTTATCTTTGATTAAGGAAGAAATAATCCATCAAATGACGTAAAACTTCATTTCTTGTTCCCTAATCATCTGCATTTGACTCAATTCTAAATGCCTTTGATTTCTTAGGATAAAAGAGTGAATATCTTTAAAAGATTGAAGGCTTTGTTCAAGATTTCCACATAATTTCTAATATGGAGAAGATATATTTGAAAAATATGTTTAAGAATGAAGAGAGAGTATAGAATAAAATGATGAGTGAGTCTCCTGGAAGAAATATGCTTATATAGGAGTAGAAAATCGTTTGGAATAATTTGAATAGGTGGTAGTTATTTAATTTTGAATGTTAAATTATTTACTATTTGGACGTTATATGTCGACATATAGGATACATGTATGTCAAGATACATGTCATAAATTGCAAATATTGTGTTTTTTATAGTTTTTTTTCAAACTTATATCGTTATAATTTTTTAAATTCCATGGATTAATAAACAATATAAGGTAGTAATAGGTATATTTTATTACTTATAATTGAAAGGTACATGGATTCTAAAAGAAAATACATGAAAAGATAACATGAACTTAAACTAAAAACACACAATACAAAGCTAGATATCATAAGGAAACAACTAGATAGACTTAGAAGAATGTAGATGATGAAGAGCCACTAATTTTGCGAATGATCTTTCCAAAGTATTTGTCCACTTTGTTGGAAAGAGCGGTGAACTTTTTACTAAATGATCTCTTAAGCTTCTTTTGGTTTTCAAGAAGTTTTTCTTGGCTCCTTAGGATCTCTTTATTTGAGGGGTGAGATGATTTGTCAAACTTTCTAAGGAAGTATCCATTTCCTCCTCCTCCTCTTCATCTTCTTCCACCACCATCTCATCGCCTACTTCTTCTTGTTGGATCTCTTGTTCTTCTTCATATGCCAACCCCGGTTTCTTTTTGGGAAGTGTCTCATATGGTTTGAAAAATGGTGGAACATGCATAAGAGAGATGTTGGCCTTGTCAAAAACTTTTCGAGGAATTGATTTTTCTCCTTTTAAATCAACATCAAAATATATGAATTGTAGTAAGATACACACCATGGTAGAGTGTGTTCCTGTGACTAGAAAGGTCCTTTTGATCAAAGTCATCTGAAATGACTTGTGCCTAGTTAATGTTGTAACGACTATAAATGGCGAAAAGAACTTTGAAAACTTTCTGAGTAAGGTTATTGTAATTACCCATCCTTAGAGTGATGCTTTGTTGTAAAATGACACTCATAATTCTTGACTTTGGTCGAAGATTCTTGTGTTTAAAATAAATTTCTTCATCACATTCGAAAATATTCTGAAAAACTTCACAATTTTATTTACTAATTTAAAAAGTGGAAAGGTCAATTCCACTAAACTTGCAACCAAGAATATTATCCAGAAGTTCACAATTTAAAATAATTTGAGCACCATTAACACTACTCCAAATTTGTCTCAATTCTCCTTGAAAAAAGTTTCCATTTAAATTTGCATAAAACATTTTGACCAAATCCAGATAACAAACAAAATCATTTTGAGAAGAGTTAATTAAACGAAGAATTTAATTTTTAAAATAAAGACCTTGTAAACTATAAGAGGAAAAATCTTTGAATTTAGAAAATCTTCTGGGAGAAACTTTTCCGAAAGTAGTATAATCTATATAGACATCAATGACATCTATCTCATTATAGAGAAAGCTTTTAGTTCTCTTAGAGAGCCTTATGGTTTTAGGAATTTGACTAGAGGAAGTCATTTTTGAATTTTTGAGGAGATAAGATAATGAAGAGATACTTGAAAATTGAAATAAAGTGAGTGAATGAATGGATGTAAATAGATTAATTAATAGAGAGTGAAGATTTATGTTTTCCAATCAAAAAGGTGCTTTTCAAACATGGGAGTAAGTGCAAAAGAGAGAGAAATTTGAATTTTTTAATTGAAATTTCAACTTTTAGTTTTTTTGGCATGTATGTCGACATATGACATGTGGGTATATCGACCTATAACCCGAAATTTTCAAAATTAAAAATAAGCTAATATATTTCTATATATACTTATATATTATATTCATCCAATATTATTATTAATCTATATGTTATTCCTAAAAGCCATAATCAACCAAAAAAATGAAATAAAAGTTATTAGATAAAAGGTATCGTTTTTTCCGTTTTTTGTTAATCAGTTCTGATTAGTCTGTTGTTGCCGTGAAACACATATTCACATTTTATGTATTTGTTCATTGTCGCTAGAGAAAGTGTCTGAATCATCCAGAGTTGTATGAGCCCTTTTCTTTTTCTAGATGAATCATTTGCCGGTGAGATCTTTGATTTATTCAAATGCGGGCAATGTCTTCGAATATGATCAGTTCATCATAGTTGAAGCATCTAGTTGCAATTCTAGGGATCTTCCTTTCAGGTTTTCGAAATTGTTTCTTTTCCTATATTTTAGAAATTTTATGAAATTTATGGTTATGAATGTAATTTCTTCATCATTGTCATTGTTAGAATCCTGGCCGTCATTTATTGCATTAAAAGTGATGGATTTCTTTTTTGTTGCCTTGCTTTTTCTTCTCCCCTACAAATGTGCTTCATAGGATATTAAATTGCCTATTAACTCTTTAATTTTTCAGAGTACTAATATTAGCCTCTTTTATTGCTAGTGTCTTTTGATCTCACTCTGAAGAGAGTCAATTGAGGATTTTTCTAACTTAGTCCTCTTTAGAAAAGTTTTTACCTAATGCAACTAATGAATGCATTATGTCTTGAAATCTATAGTACATGTCAGAAATAGACTCATTTAGATTCATTTTAAATAACTGAAACAGACTAGTTAGCATGAAAATTTTAGTCTGTTTTACTTTACTAGTGCCCTCATTTGTAACTTGTAGTTTTCTCCAAATTTCGTATTTAGACATACAAATAGAGACTCTATTAAACTCATTTTTATCTAGTGAACAAAACAAAATATTCATGACTTTAGAATTATTTTGTGCAAGTGCCTTTTGGTCTGTTGTCTATTGTGCAAAATTAGTCTCAGGTTCAATATCCTCATTTTGTGTGACATTTCAAATATCTAGGCCATTAGACTGTAAGTAAATTTTCATTCTACATGACCAATAAGTGTAGTTACTGCAATTAGAAAGTAAGGGTCTAGCAGTAGATTATCCTTCGACAAAAGTGTTAATAAATGTACCAACAGTTTTGCTAGCCATTAGAACTTTTCAAAAATCTAATTATGAGTTTTGGAAAACTCAGATCTCTGATACCAACTATGGGTTGCGGAAATATGGATCTTAAGGCTGATTAAACACTAGAGGAAAGGTGAATAGTGTTTTCTAACTTTGGTAAACCTTTTTGAATTTCTTTTAAGTTTAATATTGAATCATAGATTTCCAACGTAGAATTATATCAATAAGCAATCACAGAAAAAATAAAAGCAATAAAGTAAAGTAGAGGGTTGGAGAGATGACACCAGGAATATTATATTGGTTTGGATTTCTCCTACATCCAGTCCCACACAATTGCTTGTACAGATTTCTTTTCAAATGCCAATCTTTAAATGGGCAGAAGGCAAACCCAATTACAATCTTAATTCTAAGGCTACTAGAAAGCCCTCCTGATTTTCCGAGCTTAGGGTACACCCACTTGATTTGAACGGGCTACAAGCACATCCACTCGGATTTCTAAGCTACCAAGAACACCCAATTGATTTTGAACGGGCTACAATCACACCCAAGCAAATGCAAATAAAGTTTGAAGGTTTTTCCAAAGATAATTTCTTGAACTTTGGATACTATGGATCCTATAGCCTCTTGGATAGTACTTTGATCTTTGATTTGAGAGAGAGATGATTTCAAAACAGTAAGAAAGTAATATTGAATCAATATGCAAATGCATGAATTGATTCTGTTTGATTTTGAAGAGAATTTTGTGTATTTTCAATGGAGATTTTGAGAGAGTAAGAAAAGGGAAGAAAACAAGATAATAACTAATTAAAAATTCTTTTGAAACCTCTTGTATATAATGTGTAAACAGATATGTCCATTAGCGAAGAGTTACGACGAATGGACACTTTGTTTCAAAATTTGAAAAACTATTTTGCGGCATGCATATCGACATACCTAGTATACATATGTCGACATATGTATGTGCTTTTTTGAAGAAAAAAAATTCTTTTAATATTTAAAAATACTATACTTTGTAAAATGATTTGATATTTTGTAAACTAATTTAAACATAGTTTATAAACATTTTAAACTTTAAAAAACTTTTACAAAATATTTTTATATATATTTCAAAAATATATTTTGTTTTAAAATAAAGGATAAGAAAGTGGGAAATAGAGATCAAAGATTGTTACCCGGGACTTTAACAATATTCTATTATTCTATATACTGTACTATAGTCTTGAGATCTTTATATCTTAGTCTTTATACTTATGAGTCTTCATGTCCATTCCTTGAGTCTTTATACTGTATAGTCTTCGATTCAACACCTATGTAATTTCATGCACTATATACTCTATAACTTGGCAAAATATTAATATCCATATTTTATACGAATGTATTATTGTTGTTAAGGATGTTATCATCAAAATCAATAACTGGTGTATTAAAAGATTTAGTTGCATCCTTTCTTGTTTTTGTTATCTTTAGTTTTTCAAGATTTGTGCACTTAGGCTGAAGTTATGTGAGTGCAGCCCTCACTTTTGGTTTAAGCAGTTTGCTAATAAAGATTAGACTTGCTTTCTATTTAATCCTTATGTCAATATGTTTAAGCCTTGAGAAATATGCTTATTATTTTTACTCACACGCATGTGAATCATTTCTTTATCATTATTTAGCCAAATCGACGACCTATTTCAGTATCTCTTAGTTGAGTTCTATTCGACTAATAGTAATGCCATTATTTCCATTCTTAGAGAATAATGGCATGGGTGCCTATCTCCAGGAACCCCTATTCGATTGAGCCTAATTTTAAGCCTTGATCATAATTAACCGCCCAAAATGGCAGTTTGAGCTTCCATTTTGCTGATGTTTTTTCCCAATCTCGCCTAACCTCGAGCATGGATCAGAGTTGACCATCTAAAGCGGTGGTTAAAGTGTCCATCATTTTGATATTCAGGGCAGATCCCGCCTGACTCCGGGAGTGGATCATTGGTCTCATCATTTTTTGAATTTGCGCTTCGCCAAATTCCCAGCGGGAGCTTCGTTAGGGCATAGATCGTTGTATTTGCCAACTCCGGGCAATGGTTCTCGGTGTGAACTATCTCGTTCGATCCCCTATGTGTTTATACTTTGATGTCCAAGATGTGGGTCAATGGAGTTACTAGGCATCTTCTTCGGATGCCTAGAATGTTTACGTTCTTTCGGTCCAGTAATAACCATAAAGTTCGGTCAGTACCTGTCTTCGGGCACGTGCATTTATGCATTTTATAGGTGTAAGTTGTTTGATTTTCCGTTGTTCAAAAACGTAATGTTTAGCTAATGAGAATGCAAATTCATTGATCCCTAAAGCTAATTTATTTCATATTCACAAAATAGAAAATCATGCTTCTTTACATTGAGGTTAACAAAATATGTACAAAAATAGTTTTAAGTGAAACAACTTCGCAAATGTTCGCTATTCCATTCCCTCAGAAGTGCAATTCCATCGATAGTCGCTAGCTTGAATGTTCCAACTCCAACCTTGTATTCGATAGCTTACATACCTTCCCAAGTCAAGCGCATATTGCCGATTCATTTGAGAATGAGATCATTGATCTCAAAGGTTCGGTTTCTAACCTTTGCATTATAGTGTCGGGCTACTCGCTTCCGATGAGCTATGGCTCTCAAATCAACTTCATCATGCTTTTCATCGATCATTTCGAGGGACTTGAGCAGGAGTTCCTCATTCATTTTGGGATCATAGTGGATCTTCTGATAAGATTGCACTTCCAATTCAATTGGAATCATAGCCTTCGACAAGTAGGCCAAATTGAATGGAGTATGACCGTTCATGGATTTGTGAGTCATTCGATAGGCCCACGGGGCCATCGGTAATTCATCGATCCACTTGCCTTTGGCCTTTGTCAATCACTTTTCAAAATGGACTTGATGATTTTTTCACTAGTTCCACCTGTCCATTCGCATGCGGATGTGCCACTATATAAAATCTTTTCTCAATCTGATACATGCTGTAGAAGTTTTTGAATTCCACACTGTTGAATTGGGTCCTATTGTCGAAAATATCGTTTATGGGATCCCTAATCAACCGATAATGTTCCTGACTACGAAGTTGGCCACCTTCTATGTGGTGATCGTGAAAAGTGGTTCCACCTTAGCCCATTTCGTTAAATAATCAACCACAACGATGACATACTTCACTTCTCCCTTTGACATTGGCAGTACAACAATATTGTCGATTCCCTATACAACAAATGGCCATAGGCTAACCATTTGTGTA
Organism: Allium fistulosum; assembly: GCA_030737815.1. NCBI lineage: Eukaryota > Viridiplantae > Streptophyta > Magnoliopsida > Asparagales > Amaryllidaceae > Allium > Allium fistulosum. Next base: position 710,471,359 of record CM060904.1, on the reverse strand, counting down.
ATCTCCGTAGGCGAGGCTCTAGGAATTTTGGAAAATCTCCAGCATTGATCGCACCATCTGGTGTAATCGACTGCATCTCTATTCACAGTCGACCAAAAGTATCCATAGCAAAGAATCTTCTTCGCTAAAGTATGCCACCATTGTGATCACCACAGGCTCCTTCGTGAACATCTACAAGGATCTTTTTGGCTTCTTCATGGGAAACACACCACAGTAGGGGAGCATAGAAACCTCTTCTATATAATAACCCATCCTAGACAATAAATGGTGGAGTCTGGCACAGTAGTTTCCTCGGTTTGCTTCTTCAATTCGGAAGGGTTCCCTTCAGCAGGTACTCCTTAATCAAAGTCATCCATGATTCTTTCTCCGGTTTAGCCTCCAAGATCTAATCGACATCCATGTGGTCGATGCTCGGAGCTGATAATACTCCACTAGAACTCGACCCGTAAGTTGTGCATCCCTAGAGCTAGCCAACTTGGCTAGAGAATCTTCCAAATGGTTCATCGATTATCGAGACTTGACCGGCATATCATCTACATAAACCTCCATTAAACATCCAATATGATCTCTAAACATTGAATTCACCAGTCTTTGATAAGTGACTCTGGCATTTTTCAGATCGAATGGCATGACAAGTCAAGAATATAGTCCTAGATCAGATATGAAGCTGGTATGTTTTTGATCTGAAATATGCACTGGAATTTGATTATAGCCAATGTAGGCATCCATGAATGATAAAAATTCATGGTAGGTGGTTGAATCTGCTAGTTGTCGATCTTCGGCAGTGGGAAATTGTCCTTTAGGCATGCTTTATTCAGGTCTGAATAATCAATGCACGTACTCCATTTTTATTTTAGACTTCTTGACTAGAGCTGGATTGGATACCCACTTTGGGTACAGAGCATCGCAGATGAAGCTATTTTTTTTAGCTTATCTACCTCTTTTTTCAGCGTAACGGATTGCTCCAAACGTAGATTATGCCGGGTTGTTTCACGAGGAGGCACCTGGGGTTCATGCATGGCACGCTATCTTCCACGATAGTCCACACATGTCAGATTGTGTCCATGCAAACACATCTAGGTTTTCCTGGAAGAAACCAATCAATTCCTTCTTCATCTTTATGCTACGTTGAGACTCGATTTTTGAGACCTGTGTAGGATCACCTTGACTGACTGGGATGCATATCGTCAACTCGGTGGGAGCCACCCTTGCATCCACTGGCACTTTCCTTGGGTCCATTGCTTTGTGGAACCTGCTATGCTGGTAGAGCCAGGGCTCATGCAGTGGTTGCTATACGACAAACGACTTGACATGGAGAGCCTTCTCTATGTCCTTTCCCTTTTCACGCTGCTTTGCTTCCTTTGGCTCCACGATATAGCACTCACGTCCGACACTCTGGTCTCCTTGAGTGACTTCTACCCCATTCTTTATAGGAAATTTCATCATAAAACACCATGGGGGCAATGGCCACTCAAAAGCTTGCTAAGACCAGTCGACCCAAGAAAGCATTATAGGCAGAAAAAATGTCCATCGCCACAAAGGCCATATCCCATACTCTCTTGTGGTTAACTTCACCTTGAACAATCGGTAAATTCACACTACCCACAGGCTCTATCACCTCTTCGTTAAATCCTTGAATTTGAGATTTGCACGGCTATAGATACTGTCCCCCCATCAGTATCTGATCGTAAGCTTTTTCAAACAAAATGTTTACCAAACAACCATAATCAACTAACACCTTTCTCATAGTCGTCGGCCCAATCGATGTTGGTATCATGAAGGGATCCAGCGTAGGCATTTCAACCCCATTGGCATCCTTGTTTCTAAACACAACGTTTTCAGTCATAGTTTTGAGTTGCTTTGCTAGAGTTGCGTCTTCGACAGCAAAACAACCCTCATTCACAGCATGCTTTATAGAACATGTGTACCTCTCCAATTCATTCGAGCTCTTCATAACCGGATGAGGTCCACCAAAAATCATGTTAACAACCAATCTTTTTCCAAACTGCTTAGGCTCGTCATCACTAGGCCCAGCCTAATCCCTTTAGAGTAATTGCCATTGGGGTTGAGCATCCTCTTGCTCACTATCCTATGGGGCTTCGCACACTGCTGAAGTTTCTTTTTTTGGATCAATTCTTCAATCACCTCCACAAGTGTTTACATTCACTCGTGCTATGACCATGGGTCCAATGGAAGCAACAAAACTTCGCAGACCTTTTCTCTCTCTCAATCGACTCCCTGGTGGCCAACTTCTTATACTGCTTAATACCCTATGCCGCAAGGTATATATTCTCAACTAAATTGTTCAGTGGTGTATAATTTTCATATATTGGACATTTCTTGAAATCGAGTTTCCTACCTCCATCACCTTGATTGTTCTTCTTTTGGTTACTTCCTTTATTCCCTACATTCATAGCCACATTCCCGGAACCTTCATCAGATTGCTTCATAGCCACAATACTCTATATCACTTCAGCTGATTGGTCACCATTGGCCTTTTTGGCGAACGTATTTGCCTCTTCGAAGCGCAAGAACTAAGTCGCCATCATCAGTGGGGATTTCATTTACAACCATCTTCCAGAGTCAGTATCCACCTGATTAAAGCTATCAATACTATGTCTTCCTTAGGGTTACTCACTTCCGTCACTACTATATTATACCCAATCAAAAAGTTTTTCAATGACTCTCCAGTATTTTGGAAAAGATTCGACAATGACATCACATTCTTCAAACGAGTAGTGTGCAAGCGAAACTGCTCGATAAACCTCGTTGCTAATTGATCAAACAACGATACGGATCTCAGTGGGAGCCGAGTGAACCACATCATAGCTACACCTTCAAGAAAGATCGGGAAACATCAACACTTGACAGTTTCTATTGCACTTGCCATGTCCATATGCCATTCATATTTCAATAAATAGTGGATTGGATCCATCATTTCGCTATAGGATGGCATTATCGGCATGGTCAACCTTTGGGGATACTCCTCATGCAATAGCTCATCGATGAATGGATTTCTACTAGGAGAAGAGTCTAATTCATCATTACTTCTACGATGGCTTTCGCTCACCAAAATTTCACCATATCTCCTAGTGACTCTTGTTCAACTTGATCTATCAGAAGGTGATAATCATGGACTGCCCCAAGTGTTTGGCTCTACAAATGGTCTTGGTTAGTTCCATGATACATGGGTTCTCCTATCTTCAGGAGAAACGTTTATCCAATTGATCCGCCACTTTGATTTCTATGTGGCGGGTTAGTAGCATCCGTCTAGACTTCTATATTTTGGCCATTCACAACATGACTAATATCAGCACCTACATCATCATTCAAGCCAACAGTATCTCTAGTGCCAAAATTACAGCGAGTTGGTTCGGTAGTGATCCATATTCCTTCGTTTCAAGCAACATTCAACTTGCTTTTTGAAGCATTGGTTTCCTTTCACTTCATCTTCTGTTTCCCATCTCTATGGTTTCCACCAAATAAGGAAGAACTATCCTCTTTTGACTCGAAATGTGATAATTCCCTCGTGTTTCTTCTATGACTACGAATTAACTGATTCAGTAAGTCCAGACTCTACTTTATTTTCTTCCTCAATTCATCTTGACTCTCTTGCACCTTATCATTCATCTCCTTCATCATCGTATCCATCTCAACCTAGGTTATCATATCTGATGGGCTTTGAATTTCAATAGCATTGGGTTGAGCGACTTCTTCAACACGTAGAGAACCAGCGTACTCAACATCAGCAGCAGATCTGGAAGCAGCGGATTACTCCTTCCATGGGACTATAACTTCAATTAATCCTATGATAGATATTGTGGAATTTTGAGTAGTCATGGATTATGACAACAAAACTAACGAATCTACCTCGTAGATTTAAGCAATCCAAAAGTATAAAATAGATCCTAATAGCCTGAGATTGATACACTCTTAATAAAAGTACCAAAATGTTTACACCAAAAGTAGACACAAACATCTAGAGATTAAAAGCAGAGAATGAAATGAATAAAATAAATTAAAAAAGCAAAAAATAAGAACACACAACGATTATAGTGGTTCGACTAATCAGGGACCTACGTCTGCTTAAACTTTGTTGAAGTTTATGATGAGCTTTTGCACAGCTGTTCTTAGGAATTGATGATGATCCATGAAATTACAAAAGAAATACAAAGATTTGTCAAACAAGCTAAAAAAGATCCCTCAAACTATGCCTCTCCTTCTCTATTTATAGCTGCAGGTCAACGAAATTATCTCCTCCACGTTCTTGCCCATGTTCTCTATGTCCTGAAGAAGTTAAATTGAAAAGATCGTGGCTAACTCAGCTAGTATCAGGGATCAGTACTGATGATCCATGCCTTAGGAATCAATAATGATCCGTATGATTGATTGTGAATCCTTCTTCAACCTCTTGTGAATGCTTGATTGACTCATGTGTTATTTTTTTATACTTGATTTTATAATTACGGACTTGAATCTAGTGAATTCATTAGTTCAGCAGTTAGGCAAAAACACTTGATTTATTCATTGATCGTCTGAGTTAAGATGGGCTTGCAAACCATTCCACATTGGCATGGAATAATTTATAATTGCTCTTTCTTCATAAGGCATGAGGCAAGTGGTGATTGGGAGGAGTTTTAGGGATCAGTATCGATCAATGATTTCTCTTGTGTCATGGAACTTTGAATTTGGTGCTCGGTAGTTGTTGTGTAGGCTTTGGTTTAAAGACTATTTGTTATCTTTGGACTTATTCATTGATCCCGCTTGGTATCTAAACTTAGCAGTTATCACTGTGGACTCCTATTTGATAATTTTTAGTTTGACTGATCTGATTCGCCCAGATACAGCCTGGCCAAGAGACTGGATAACAAATTAATCAATGGACTATGGCCTACTTTAATGCAATGCACTGTCTAGTATAAGCATCGAGCTTTAAAAAATACATGAAAATATGGATGTTCATTCAATATTCGATCACTTATAAAAGTTGTATAACGAACAATCTCATATCATAACGTATCAGTTTTTAAGGTAACTATTTCACTTGAAAATGGGTGAAGGTTCTATAGCAAAAGTTAATATATTCAATAGGATTAAGTATGTTGAAAGCTAATGGATTTAGTAGCAAGTCTTGATTGATTAAGAATAGTTGGTTGACTTGATTCTTGGATCATCAACCTCACAATTTGACCCATTTTACAGAATTTCAATGTAGGTAATTCACTTAAGTGTAGTGTTGTTGATCCCATATGTTAGAAAAATGATTCTATTATTCAACCATAAAATAGTGCATTGAATTTGATCAAGTAATTTTAGGAGATGTAATTATATGAATGAAGAAATATGATATCATTCGGTCCAAGCTCAACAATGATCATTTATATGTAAAATGTCACTTATGATGTCAAAAAAGTGAATATATGTACACTTGAATAATCATTGTGGTGTTAATAAGTCATATGCAATCACGGCGGCACTTGAAAATTATTTAGAGTGCATCAAATACACAAAACTTTGGTATGTATGTCGAGTCTTAGAAGTAGAATATTGTTAAAACCACTTAAATGTTGTTCGATTCACTTCAAGCTTCATCAAACCTATTGAAATAGTACTTCCAATAGTATGAAAAATTTCCAAATTATTTGGAGTTGGGAAGAATAGTTTAAAATATTAAAAGTTGCAAACATTCTGAAACAGCGATCAATACATAATTTATGCATTAACCAATCGATTGGTTACTGTATAAACGATCGACAAGTTAGCATTTAATTGGTGCACCGTTCCATTCTAGAATGTTCCAGCTCTTCAAATATTTTACTATTCTTTTTTATTCACTTCTAAATTCAATTGCTCCTTTGCATTTCTTAATTTTTAAAATATTACAACCTTTGTCCATACCCGTTTACATATAATAGATTCCATGATCACTATGTTAACTTTTTGATTTCTCAAATCTTATATTCTAAAATATTCTATTTACTGTATGCCTCAATTCTCACTTACTATACCAAATTTCTTAAGATTTCAACTTCAAAACTTTGCAGTGCAATCCCATATCCTTGAACAATCAATTCATGAGCATCCAAAGTGGATAGGGCTTTTTACAAGAGTCAAAGGCAAAATCTGTATTTCAGATAGATTACCGTTGGAATGTTTTACTACTATTGTGAAGTTTTGTGTGGAATCTTAGGCAGGATAGTGAAATTATGTTCGAGGAGATCATGCGGTTGTGCAAGACCTATTTCTTCAAGTTAAGTGAGGGCGAGCTAGTGAAAATTTCAGAGGGTGTTATGGGACTGGACGTAGAAAGGAAGTCTAAACTGGTATAAAAACCTCAATATGACCATCTGATTATTTACTATTATTTTAATAATGTATATTATAGTTAACTTAGTTTTTAGATAACATAGTATCATTTACCTAGTTTGCCATACTTTCTGAGTTAGCTTATATTATCCGGCCATAGAAATCGATCCACCCTTGAACCTTTATTTTGTATTAGTGCAAAGTAGTTTAAAATGGTAAAATTATTTTTAAACATTATGGCCACAATTAACTTTTAGAACGTTAGTTTACCACCCGACTCCCTTTGTTTACGTGATAAAGTGACTCAAACTAAGAATAATGAGCGCACTACTGATTTTAAGCCATGATCCATTAAGTAGAAAACAATGGTTGAAAATAATTTTTAGGCTATTTGTTGACTAGATTTCTATCTAACTTCAAAATAGTGATTAATGAGGATTCATAGTGAAGGTTACTCACTAAAAACATTACTACAAATGCAAAGTGAGGAGTAGTTAGAGTTAAATATTGTAACATGCCTATTTTTAATAAACATTATTATGGAAATTTAATTAAATAATAATATAGGAAAATGGAATGATTATGGAGATCAACCATAATTATCAATTTTGAATTTTAAGTTAACATTGGAGTAATGACATTTTGTATAGAGAAATAAATAAATGTTTAAATTAAATTAGAAGAGAATAGGGAAGGGAAGGTTAAGGTGCATTATTTATTTCCCAGCCTCTTCTCCCCCTCATCATATTATTTCATTCACTCAACATAACAAAAGAAAAGAAAGAAGAAGAGAAACTCCACTAAAATTACCAAAACAGAAGAAAGAGGTAAAGGTTTGAAAACAAGAAGGCTAAGAGACTAATTCTCTCCATACTTAAACCAAGCAAGGTATTATCATCCCTAAGTTCTGATGTATTTATTTTTGGATTTGATGCAAATAAAAATTTATTTGTAATCCTAAGACATGGTTTTTGGTGAGATATTCATTTAAATGGCTATAGGAATATTTTATGTGAAATAATTGAATCAAATGTTGGATTTTCAGTTAAAAAACCTATGTTAATGATCTCGAAATGAATTGAAATTTTAATATGTTTTTATAACATTAAATTGGAGGTAATTTTTAGTTTCATGATTTTCTGAATTAATTTGAATTTCCTGTGAGTTTTCTAAGTTGGGAAAAGCTTCAATTTTAGATTTTAATTATTTAAAATATGAAAATAATTATTTTATCTTGAATTTTTTATATATCCTGAATATATAAAATATGATTTTTCAAGAAGTTTTAGGAGTTTTCCGATGTAATTTTGAATTAACAAACATTACTGGATGTAGGGAAAAACTAGTTAAAAATGTCATTTGGTTAAATAATTAAGAAATTATTCAATTTTTTACGTTAAGTAAAAATCTTTCTTGAAATTTTCTTGAAAAAATGTAAGAAGAAAAGTGTGGAACTAATAACCATTTAGCTTCTAGAAAGATTTGGTAAAAGTGATTACTTTAAGAGGAAAGAAATCAATTTTGAAATCAATTACCAAATTGCCATTCTAGAGCTATGATAGCTCATTTTTAAACATGCGATAACACTAAAGATAGAACTATGATAGCTCATTTTAAACATGCGATAGCCTTAAAGTTACATGTGAGATATCACTTAAGTTAGAAGTGCGATAGACCATTTTAAACCTACGATAACAATAAAGTTGGAAGTTTGATTGATCTAAAGTTAGAAGTAAGATAACTCTAAAGTTAGAAGTGAGATAGAACTAAATTTAGAAGTGCGATAGCTTAGACAAGCAATGGCTTTAGATATGTAATAGCTGAAGGCATGTAATAGCCTAGACAAGCGATAGTAATAGGAATGCGATAGCTTTAGACATGCGATGGTTATAGGCATGCGATAACTATAGACATGCGATAGCCATAGAAGTATGATAGCTTTAAATTTGTGATAGCTGTAGATATATGATAGCTATAGAAGTGCGATTGCTTTGAACCTGCAATAGCTTCAAACATGTGATAGCTTAAAGTTTCGATAACTATGTAGACAATAGCTTACTTTAGACGCACGATAGTTATATATGTGGTAGCTTCATTTTTGAGGTATGATAGCTCTGTTTTACATATTTGATATCACATTATGAGTAAATGGGATGGAATTTCCTTAATATGAAATTTGAAGTTTTGTTTGCTTTAAGTAGAAAGATTTTAAAGAGAAAAACACTTGTTAAATATGATTTTCAAAATCTGGGAAGCGGAAATTTTAGTCGAAATTAATTCAGGTTTCTATGAAATAAACTGAATATTTGTTTATATATGATTTATGTGCAAATGGCTGTTGTTAGCACCAAAATTGGTCACTAACCTCGTTGAGAAAGATTGTGTAGAGATATAAGTGATGAAGATAAATTAAACAAGGAAGAATATGCTAATTTGAATGCAGAAAGTAAGAACACTGGATTTATAGTGGTTCAGCGTAATTGCCTACGTCCACTTTGAGGTTAAACTTTATTGCTTTACTTGATGATTGATTACAGATACAATCCGTCGATCAAATACTTGAATACAATTGCTAAGTAAAGAGGACGAGTCTTGAAAGCGGCAGAGTTTCCCCAATGTTCCCGAAAAAGGTCATTTTCACTGTGCCCCTGCCCCTCTATTTATAGACAAAGATGGGTTGGACTTCCCTGGCGGTCCTGGCAGTTGGATCCCTCGGCCCAAATGGACTGGTCACTATATGCCGAACCAAACAGGCCGAACGGTCGGATGCCGAACCATCCTCCTCATGCCGAACGATGCTTGTTATGTGGGAAGAGTAGGCCGAGCAATAATCGAAGCCGGACATGCTGGGAAGAATGCCGAACGATCTTCTTATGCCGAACAGAAGTGAGGTGCTGAGTGGGGAGTGTACGCCGAGCAATGGTTGAAGTTGACTGAGGTTGGATGAATTCCGAACAATCTTTGGTTGTCGGACGAACTTGGATGCCGAGCACTCCTGGATGTCGAGCGCTCCTTGGATGCCGAGCGCTTGCCAATGCCGAGCGCTCCTTGGATGCCGAGCGCTTGCCAATGCCGAGCGCTTCATGGATGCCGAGTACTCTTGGGTGCCGAACAACTCAGTTGAGCCGAACGGTATGAATGCTGAATGACGCACAGATGCCGGACAGTATGCTAATGCCGAGTACTTAGTTGCCTGGTCAAATCTCTAGGAAACAGCTGTCATAGGAACATATTTATAATGTTGATGATAACTTTTTATGTTCAATTCTAAAATTTGACAATTACATTATTTCTTATGGAAGTTTTTGATGTGCTCACTCATACGTAATGACCAAATATTATGACATTGGGATTGGGACTTGATAACCATGTAGGGTTGTTTCATTAGTGGGCATGGTCACGCTAAACTCCTAGGTTAGTAGAATTGCATCCAGGAGATCAATAAGATCTAATTGTGTTAGGATGCCCAGAATTGATCAAAAGTAATGGCTTATTTAATTTATAGAAAATCAGATTAAGTTGTATGGACTAGTGTCCAAGTAGTGTCTCACACTATAGCTGATTAAGACCCTTAACTATCAAGTCAACAATTCTAATTTTTAGTGCTTTCCTAACATATAGGCTAAATTTTTATGTACGCGTCTGGGAATCATGTGAGAATGCTCACCATTATTTTCTTCTATTACGGGGAAATCTTGGTATCATTACAGGAATGGAATCTGTTATTATTTTTCTTCTATCACGAAAGTATCTTGGTACTCTTATAGGAACAAAAGCCGCTAGATTATCTGATTTATGGCCTGAGTTAGCCATATTGATTTTTAGTTGGCCTGTGAAAACTAATAGGTTTATAGTGACTTTGGGAAAACTATATCGATGTACTGTGTGACGACCCGTCATTTCGTACCCTTTGAGTTGACAATAAACCACACATGCCCGACTCAAAAAGTACAGAATGACGGAAGGTCAAGGACAAGAAGAGAGAGGGTGAGAAGAAAGAAAGAAGAAGAAACAGAAACAACACATAGAATCTCACAAATCGCAGCAGAACAAAATATGATATATAATAACAGATCTTTATACAAAGAAAATGTAACTGTAATATACATATAATCATCCGAGTACAACAGTTAACAATCAATCTGGATGGTTATAATAACTTGTCCTCACATGTACTGAATATACAGCATAACACACACAACGAATATAACCAAGTATGTGTAATACGCCTGAAATCCTCCAGCTCGTCTCCTGAGCTCCATAGCATCCTAACCTAGATCTGCAATACTCGATCTGACCTGAGCATTATAATAAAATAACACCAAGTCGGTTTGGAATACCAACGTGAGAAAACACACACAATTTGAATTATTACTGTTATCAAAATGCTTTGAAAACAAAGGTATCTTGTAAGACCACACCACACATAAATACGATGGGTTTTTACCTTACGATAACCAAAATATTTTATATCAAATCATCTGATATTATAATAGTGTCTATAGAAAACAGCTGAAATGCTTGCATCTCACGTTTCAGCATAGTTGGGCACATCTAAAACCGTACAGCGCTTATTGGAGAATGGATTCCATACAACGACTCGGCTACTAGGGTACCGCCCGTCATGGTGCATCTCTAGTTAAAACAACACCGAGGACCTTGCCTGGATCCCCTGCTAACACAGGACCAACCTACCCCTTACTGGATAGTATCAAATATGATCACCCCTCCATTAGTGTCCCCGAGCATACAAATGAGAGATAATAGCGACTCCAGATAGGAATGATCGTACCCTACTTGGGAGTGGCCCACTTAGCCCAGCTGCATCTCCCATGTTTTAGTCATTCCCAGTTGATGAGGCTTTAGGCTACGATTACCTTTCAAGGACATTTACACTTAGAACGCTCATTGCCCTCCAACGACAATGTGCTGATAGCATTCATCCATACAAGTTGTTCTGGGTCTGAACAAACTGAATCTCCAAAATCCCCATCTTCATTATCTTCACGATATCACAATTCGTAACGCACAAATCGGATCGAAGTGGTATTCGGATAATTAAACCCGATCCCGGTCTCTTCGAAACGATCAATGAATTTGGCCAGATTTGATAGGCAGTTATTTAACTATTAAATTACACCCATAAGCAGTCACTAGGCCAAATTTATAAATCTTTCAAAGTATTTATTTCAAAATAGTTCTACAAAGATATATATTCAAATTTCTTCCAGTATATTCAATAATTGAAACAATTTCAAATACTTATATCCATAACAGGATATTTTTGAACCATATCAATACTTAGAAACATTTCCAAATTCCATTTTATAACTCATTACTTAGAAAATATTTCTATATAAATCATTCTGTAGTTAAAATATTTCCAAAACCTTTCATTCCAATACTTAGGAAAATATTCATAAGTAAATTTCCCAAAAACATTTCAAATATCAACACTTAGGAAATATTTTATACTTTTCTCATAAATCTCTGGAATTCTTATTAATTCCCTTGCAATTTCCAAAAATTATCGATTATACTTGTTTATAATACAACTAATAATTTTCAACTTCGTTTATGAATTCTAATTCATTTTCGAAGTTTTTGTATTTAAACACTTTGGAAATTTCCTTAAGTTCCCAGAATTCCATTATAAGATTTTCTCTTATAAAATCACATTTGTTAAATAAAACTCGGTTTACAGATCTTGAGAGTATCTATAAATAAATTTCAGTCGCTTTCAAAACTCTATATATATATAGTAAGTATTTTTAAAGAATAAAAATTTATTTCGAAACATGTTTAAGTAATTATTTAAAATATCAACACATTTTTACATAAACATCGATAACTCATTTCCAACTCATTTTTAAATAAAACTAATCAATTTACAAAGCTTAGTATAAAAATTAGAATTTATTTCAATTAGTATTAGATATTTGGAAAATCCACTTTCCAAAATATTTCAATACTAAAACAGTTTTAACTATGTAGTTTAATAAATAAAAATCCCATTTTAAAACAAACAAAATTTCTCGTCAAAAATCTATTTTAAAAATCCAATATTACCAATTTCAATTTATAAATCCCTCTCGATTTATATCACATCGATTACGTTTCAATTCCATAACCATTCTCACATTTAAAAAATAGAATCTGCTATTTTTTCAAAAAAAATGATTTCCATATCTCGATATAAATTCACACCATGAATTTATATTTTCAATTTATCAACTGACAATCATTTTCCCTTATTTATAAACATCGTTTATAAGTTTATAAACTTATTTGGGTTTCACTTGTTTATAGAAATACTCATTTATAAAATTTCATTTATGAATCCATTCCTTTATAAATCTCATTTAGTTTTCAATCTATTTTAAATATCGATTTCAACTCCTTTTCCATAAATCGAGAAATATCACTTAAAAATCCGTTGTTAAAAATCTTTTACACAAATTATTTTTAAGTCTCTAATTAAAACATTTTACGAACAGTTGAGTACAAATCCAAAATCAAATCATTGTTTTATCCATATCCATTTCCTTTAAAATAATCCAAATTTCGATATAAATATTTTTATATCCAAAATCTCCTTTTAATTTCTTCAAATTCAAAAATAATATTTATGGTATTTAAAATACCAAAATTAAGGCCAGTGCTACTATAGCATCCATTAAATCAAATCATAACATAATCTATAACAGATTATCCACACACATCTTATATCACTATATATGAAATTAAATTCAACATTTTGAGGAATCCAATTGGATCTCTCCAACCATTTCCCTACAACTACAGATGTTATATAACACAAAAATATAATCACCACTTCGAGGCGGGATATCGTAATAAAAAGGGTCATCCGCTATTATGTGCGGCGCATAGTGTCTCATCCGCTCCAATCGGCGAGAAATATATCCAACTACTAACATATACTACTATATATATAATAATATGACATACAACTAATAAATTATTATCAATCCATCCAATCAACCAATAAATAATTTTTAACATTTTATATCAAAACCAGTAATCCAAATGAGTGAGATTTACTCACCTTGATTTTTAATTTGCAAACCGTCTCAATTTTAAATTAAATTAAACTACGTTCAATTTAATCTAAAATCCCAGTTGACTCCAAAAATCTCCAAACTAATTTTGTTGCGTAGCACTCGTCGATACGAATCCGTTGCCGCTTGTTTCGTTTGACTTACCTCGAATGGAAGAGTTACACAATTAATAAACATTCGAATTTAAATAATATAGTTAACTTAACTAATTACCTTCCTTAATTACTAATTACCATTTTAAACCATCTTGCCCAAGCTAAAACGAGCTGCAGACCTCAACTGTGCACGCGTGCATGCATGCTCCACCTTCCCAAATCATCGAATAAACCCTGCCATTCAACTCCCCATCACGACCTCAACCCGCTGTTATGCCCAAACCCTCCTTCGCACTCCCCCATCAAATCGTGACCATGAGTAGGTTACGCTCCTCCAAATGTCTCATCCCAAATTTAAGTGCCGCACCTCCCCATAAACGTCTCGAAGAAGCTCCTCGCCCTTACGATCGCATCGCCGCCATTCTCGAGCCCTAACTCCACCTAAGTCACTAGAAAAAACTAACCGTAGTTCCAAACCATGTCGACTGACCACCGTTCACCATCCTAGTAGTTGCCGCAACCCCCAAAAACCTATCCATACGAAGATCTTATCGAACTGAGAATTTTAAGGCTCTGTTCCATGATTTTTAGGTTTGATTTAAATTTTTGAAATTGAAGATGTTCATTTTTTTTCTTACTGGAATGGATATAAGAAGGAGAGTGGAGGGAAACTGAAATGGCAGGTACGGTTTGAACAGGTAGGGAAGTGGCTCGTAGGTCGGCTGAAAATAAAGAATGCAGTGTATAGTTTAAATCGAAGGAAATATATTATATTAAAATTCAAAATATCTAGATATTTAGTTCCAAACCCCGATCGAGGCGTGCCGCCTGGCGTTCCTAATGTTATACCCTATTCCGAACGCAATGGAACAAGTTTTGGAACCTAATTCAATCGTATGTGGAAAATAGCTTTTTGAATCCAATTATTATATTAAATTTTCAATATTAATTTCAACGCGTTTCTATCCCGTACGACCAAATGGTAACTCTAAATGCTATGAAACTTGAAATCCAATAATAATACACTATTACAGATCCAATGGAACTGGTTTCGTTGAATTTCAAGACTGTGCCTCGGATCGCTATTTTAACGCGTCGATTAAATCGATGATTTCAAAAATTGGCGAAATCACTTGAAAATCCAGTTTTAAAAACTTACTAACTCAATTATTATTCAAATAGAATTTATATCAACATTAGAAATAGTTTCGATTTATATTCAACTCAAATTTCAATTATTCGTCATTTTCGTATTACGATAAATCGTTATATTTGAAATTTAAATCTTATTCCACTTATTTGATCGATAACTTCATATTAGAAATCCATTTACATTCCCAATTCAATATTTTAAAAAAATTAAATGTTCAAAATCAAACGATTGAAAATCCGGGTCATTACATTTTGGCACTTAATGGATGGATAGATATGAGGAATGTGTAACCCATAAACCTTATTGAATATTGGCATGTTCATCTTCGACCCATTATGTATGATGTTTATGTTATGCTTTAACCATTGTAGTTATAAGTGGATGAAGAGAGCATAGTGCAATAGGCCTATCTTTTCATATATAATGAATATTATGTTTGACATTAGATTATTAATATATCAGTAAAGGGAAAACTCATTCCACTAGCGGCGTGGTCTCACTACGTATCTATTTTCAATAGAGATGGAACAATACTATTCATACTAGATTTTTTCAAACCCAAATTTTTTGAATCTCTCCTTAACTCTCAACTACTCATTTGAGTGTGTCGAGAATAGAGTTTTCAGGTTTACACGAATAAAGCTTCAGGAGACGTGTAAGAAGAAAGTTATTACTAGTTTTTGTTTATTTCCGTTGTCTAGTATGAATGATAATGTTTTTATGTAATGATGAGTTTTATAACCGACACTAGTTATGGCTCAGATCATTAGAGTGGGCTTCTCGTATATTCTCTCTTAAAATTATATTTTGTATTTGTTATATTTTGTAAAAATAATGCAATCTTGGGGTTGTGTACTAGACATAAAATGAATGAATGAAAAATGTTTTATGATATTTTCTGAATTCTTATACACTTGATGTTAATGATACCTAACTTATCTCCTTATTTCACTAGAAAGTAATGCTGGCAATGAATGCGGCATCATTAGTGTCTATTTTCAGGTCTCAAAATGGGCAATGTTACAACTTGATATCAGAGCATATTTATTTAACATTTACTAATTTTGTTTGGAAAAACATAACCCAAATGAATTATAAAGAATAAGATTGGAAAATGGGATAATACTATAGTAATAAAGTTGTTATTTGATATTTATATAAGTATGTAAATCTATATATACCTCCCTTCATCTTAGTCCTTTCTTCTGAATCTCATGAAGACTCATATGCAAATTATGTGAAAAGAAGATACATGCAGTAGAGGTGGATAACTTAATTTGGAATGCGGAATCACCACGATTAATAGAAGTTTTCAACCTAATCTAAGAGGGAATGTTTACCAAATAACCAAAGCTAATGAAAATGTGGATGTTAGAGCAGCACTGGTAGATATGGGGATGATGTATCTATTCATTATGACTATGATGCAAATCGGAGCAGCGGTTGGTGTTTGCACAAAAAATGGACAAACACCTCAAAGTCGTATGATTTGGTAAATCTTATGTCGTTCTTAGTGATTTGGGTGATTTATGCAAATATATGAAAAACAGGGGCTAAACTGCAAAAAGACACGCAGATTTATAGTGGTTCAGCCAGAATGTGCCTACATCCACTTTATATGTTATTTCTCTTCTCTTGTTTAGATTACAAGTACAAATCTTTGATACAAGTAAAAGAAAGTTGTTTGAAAGTTCTCTCCGTGCTTGAGCTCTCAAAAACTTGTCCCCCATTGTTGTACCCCTGCCCCTCTATTTATAGAGTGAGGCTGGGAGCAGGGGTCTTGGATGTATATAGCTGCTGGTGGGCTTGGGCTGATGCAATCTGGCCTGGTGGAATTGGTCCAGTTTCCCTTGGTTCGGCAGAGGAAATTGAGTGGACCGGTAGAACTTTGGTTCGGTGAAGACTTCATTCGGTGGAGAGCTTTGTTCGGTGGAGAGCTTTGTTCGGTGGAGACTTCATTCGGTAGAGAGCTTTGTTCGGTGGAGAGCTTTGTTCGGTGGAGACTTCATTCGGTGGAGAGCTTTGTTCGGTGGAGAGCTTTGTTCGGTGGAGAGCTTTGTTCGGTGGAGAGGAGGGGTTGAAGGGATTGACGCCGAATGGGTTGGTTCGGTGAGGCATTTGGAAGAAGGAGGATGGGTTGGTAGCATAGGGAGAGAGATGGTTTGGCAGTAGCCTTAGTTTGGTGATGAGAATTCGTCCAACACTTGCCCCCCCAAAGTAGGGCATGTGTGTGTACATGGCGTGCTTTGTTTTCCTGTAGTTGAGATAGTTTCGTTCGGTCTTGGGCGTGCCAGATCAGTTGGTTCGGTCGGTATGTTTCGCCTATAAATAAGGGCCACAGGTTGCTTTTATTGTATCGAGATAGTCGAATCAATCTAAGTGCCGAATCAGTCTGAGTGCCGAATCAACCTAAGAGCCGAATCAACCTAAGAGCCGAATCAGTCTGAGAGCTGAATCAGTCTGAGTGCCGAATCAGGTATGTTCCCTTTTGCCAATGTGTTCTTATTATTGACTACCGGACGATCTCTTGAGATCCCAAATACCGAATGGTTTCAATGTCGGATGGCAGGATGCCGAATGGTCTTGGAAAACTTGTCATTTCTGGGAGTTTAAGCGAACGAATCCTTAGCTTGTTATGTTTTGATTATGACTCGAATTCTAGACTGTATGCACCCGTCGGTTTATGTTTCCATCCCCCTTGTTCTAACAATATGCTTTTTCGGTGTTTGCAGATAAATGTCTCAAAAAGCAGAAACTCGATCAGATAAAAAGAAGTCCCAGGGCGAAGGAGAATCTTCTGCAGTGCCCCCTGCTCAGCCAGGACCGAAACGTCATGGACCTGCCCCGAGATCACTAGTGGACGGGTACGGCCCTCAGGAGCTTCTGAACTCCCCGCCCGATTGCTTTCCCAGCTCCCTCAAGGAGGAGCAGCTTGATGTCATCTCCCGTTCTTTCGGAATCGATAGAGCGCGCATGCTGTTGCCAGGGAGAGAAGTCATGCCATATGACCCTCCCGAAGGGTACTTTGCCTACAGCAGATACCACTGCATGTGTGGTGCCATCCCGTCTCTTAATGCTTGGGTAGTCAGCTTTCTTACATATCTAAAGGTGGCCCCATTCCAGCTCCAACCCAACTCCTATACTATACTGGTGAGCCTCTTCGTCATCTTTCAGAGGAAGTATGGGCGTGCTCCTTCCAACCGGGAGATCCGATACTTATATAATTTGAGGGGCTATAAGAAGGGGTCCCCATACGTCAGCTTGGAGTCAGCTGTAACCTTCAAGCCGGTCTTGGATCTGTATTCTAAGTACAGCATGTTCAAGAAGGAGTGGTTCTTCGTCAGGGACGACTCTGTTTCCATTCGTCGTTTCACCTCTGGATGTAAGTCGACGCTTTATTTATAATTTCCATTCTGGTTGCGATGCTTCTTCTCATACGTTTTCATTTTTTGCTAGCGACAGGTGGCTTTGTGTAACGACCCGGCTTCCTATGACCAGAAAGTCGCATCATTATGAAGAAAGAAAAGGGATAGAAGAAGAAAAGAAAAGAAGAAAGAACAACAACACATTAGAAATCTCACAGCGGAACGAGAAATATATTATCACATAAGATATTACATGGTATCATATACATCAGAGTACACAACTTATACATCACAGAATAGACAGTTATAAACTTCTGTCTATTATACAACACAAGTACATCAGTACAATACAGACTAATACAAACACAGCGGAAACTTTATATATCTACACGCTGAAGCCTCCTGCTCCTCACCTCCTCCAGAATTCGTCAAGACTATCCTGAATCCCTTGACTACTCAATACAATATTGAGTACCCAAGAGTTTAATAAAACAGAAAATAAACACTTGGGTCAGACATGGGTCTGGTGTGAGTAAACGGTTTAAATTGCTTAACTTTGAAAACCTTTGAAACAAAAGTATCACGTAAGACTCCCCACACATAAACATGGGTAAGTTTTTACCTTACGCTAACTAAAACATTTGATAGGAAATCCAGTTATATTATAATAGGGTCTAGGGTTTCCAAGTAAAATACAGAAATAGCTGAAATGCTTACATCTCACATTCCAACATAGTTGGGCACAACTAATACGTACGGCACTTATTGGAGTTTGGATTCCATACAATGGCAGGGCTACTGGGGTACCGCCCGTCACAGTACGTGGCCTAGATCACCGTACCGAGGATCACTCCCAATCCCCTGCAACACAAAGCCGGAACCATCCCTTACTGGATAATTCCGAACAAGATAATCCCGTAGTTGGCGCGACCAACCACACACTAAGCCGAATAAAAAGAAAAGGGACCTCTAGACAGGGATCTATCTTGCTCTCAGTGGGTGCTACCCACGAAGCCTTGCTGCACCTCCCCTGTTTTAGCCATTCCCGGTTGATGAGGCTTGAGGTTACGATTACCTTTAATCAGAACATATCACTTAGAATGCTCATCGTCCGCCTGACGATGTGCTGAAAGCATTCAATCCATATAAGTTCGTTCCGGGTTCGAACGAAACCGAAGGCATTATCTCGTTACACTCGTTTTGGAATCACCCTCAGAGTTAACGACAATAACCCTTGCACTCTGAATCTTCATCTTCACTTGAGATTCACGACCTATCGTAAATTTTGAATCGATGTGGTATTCGGGTCTCCAGACCTGGAATTCCGGTATACGGAAACCCGATCCCGGTCTCATCGAAATCCAAAACGTATCTTTTAAGGCCAAGTTGTTTAAAGGTTTAAACAATTCAATTCAACACTTGAATTCACACAGTATTTAACACAGATAAATATCAAACATTTATCACAGATATATCCAATATCATATCACAGAATATCACAACATATCATCCAATAGATATCATCCAATTCAGATATTCTATACCAACAATCATCCATAAGCAACAATTATTAACCCTATGTTATAATTAATTTAATTAACTTAAATTAATTACTTAAGAATTAATTATCTAACCTTGCTTAATCAATCATTAATTAATTACAAACCTTTAATTAATTAATTACTCATTAAATATTAATCATCCTTGATTAATTATTCATTAATTACATAAAGTAATTATCCTTTAATTAATTTCACAAATTAATTATTCTTAACCATTAACAGTAATTAACCATTAATTACTTCATTAATTACATTAATTAATGATCCTTAATTAATTACTTCCATTAATTAATTAACTATAATTAATTACATTGACTCTTAATTGATTACATTAATTAATTAAACTTTAATTAATCACTTCCATTAATCCACCTTAGTTCATCATAAACAGAAATTATCATCCTGTAATTACTTACCTTAACTAATTAACTTCTTAATTAATTATATTAATCCTTTAATTAAATACACCAAATAATTAATCCTTTTTACAAAGTAATTATACTTCAATTACTTCTCATTAAGTAATTCCCTTTAATTAATTACATCCTGTAATTATACATTAATTACTTATACTAAGTAATTATACTTATCAAATCTCTTTAAGTAATTATACTTAATCAAATACCAAGTTACTATCTTTAATTAATTTACAAATTAATTAACTTAAATTAATCACATCCATTTATTATTTACAATTGAGTAATTTATTCCTTAATTACTCTTAAACAAATTAATTAACCTTAATTACAGATGAATTATTCTTTAATTATTAATTAATAAACCTTAATTATCAATTAATAAAACTTAATAACAATTAACCAATCCTTAATTATTAGTTAATTAATCCTTAATTACAAATTAATTATCTCTAATTACTTAATTAATTAGTCACTAATTACAACTTAATTACTTAATTAATTAATTTTATTAATTAATTATATCTAATTATCAAATTTATAATTCTTAATTTCAAATTAATTAACCTCTTAACTAATTAATTAATGCTTTCCTTAACCATTAACTAATTAATTCTTAATCAAAATTAATAAAATTTATTTCACTTTTCTTACTTATTTAATTATCAAAATCTTAATTACTTTTAAGATAATCATCATCTTTATTAATTACTAAAATATTTAACCTTTAATTATCACTTAATTATTATAAAAATAATTAGGTTTAAAGTTTAAATTAACACTTAAATTTAACAAACATACAATTTCTTTAATTAAAGGTTTAAGAAACATTTAAAATGAAAAAGGAAATTATTTAAGAAAGGGTTTAAAACAAATTTCATTTAAAATTTTCAAAACTTTAAATTTTAAAATATGTTTAAAATTTAACTCATCACCTACTTCGGGTTCAACCCGACACTTACCCTCAACTACTTCGAGTTCTCCTCTTCTTCTACATTTTCTTTTAACTTAGTAAAAAAAAAAACTGCTATACTACACTTATTCGAGCCCGAACCATCCCCGAGCCAAACTACCACTTACTCGAATACCCCTTCGAGTCACCTACGAATTCACCCCGAGACCCAACCTGAGAAACTTCCTTCTTCCCCAACATTGCAAACAACCCGTATCCACAGACGTGCACACGTGCATGTGCACATCCACTCTGGCCACCTGAGATCAACGCTCCGACCACCCTCAAGTCACCTACGTCCCTGCTGAAGCTTTTGACCACCCAGCTCGATGAAAACAATAGCAAATCGAAATTGAGCTATTCGATTTCCACTGGAACCTAACATCTCGTCAACAATCGCCTCGCGCCACCAAATACGATCACCAGAAATCTTGCCACTCCACCCCGAGACGTGCCACAACATGACGAACCATCTCCCCACATGCGATCGAGTCCGGCCTCCCCACGATGGCGAAATCACCTCGAAACCACCCACGTCCAAAACTAAGCTCTAAACCCTAGTTTGACATCGTCCAACCTCCACGATGATCTGAACCCTCTGCCACTATTTTTCCAGTGACCATCGAACCTCCATCCATCTCTACCCTCAAGCCCGACCAAAATCTCTTCGTTAATCATCAGCAATTGACAAAAATATGAATATCGATCAACTCAAAATTTCTCTTTGTTCCCAAGCATAAAAATCATGAAATTACTACCTAAAATCATCATTTCCTGCTACAGATCAAATTATAAAATCCAAACTTGATTTCGTGATTATTGATTTTCTGTTTCAAACCTACTTTACTGTAATTCCTATTTTCCAGATGAATTACTTAATATTTCTATTTGTTTCTATTTTTAAAAATAATATTACACCATTACAATTCTTTTCCATTCAGAAATTATAACCTAATAATTTTTATTTGGGAAGATATAGATTTATTTGTGCTGTCCTTAGCCTATGAATGTTTTAAACAGAGATTTAAATACCTGTAAACAGACATACATACAACAATATATATATACTCACACACACAGACATGCAGGCATATTATCATTCATACAAACAACACTTTAAATATATAACATCAAGATATCATGGCAGATTCAAGGTTAGTTTCATATTCACAGTTTTTAAAACAGAGACCTAAACTAAGAACTGAAACGTTTTTAAAATCAATAGAAATACACAAAGCTTTCATTCATTCAAATATGCAAAGCAATCATCACAGAGCAATTCACTTATTACTTAAGTTTTAAATTTAAAAGTTTACTCACCTTTTTCAAAAAGCAGAGAGCTGGTTATTTTTGAAACAGGGAATTTGAATTGCAGAGAACTGAAAACTGAGTTGAAGCCTTTGAATTGCCTTGACTTTGATTCCTTTTTTTTTTCAATTGATGCAGGTTGAAACTCATTTGCTGTTGATTGTTTTGCTAATCCAGGTTGCATTTGAATTTTGCAAGCTTTGATTAATTTGCTTTGAAAATGAGTTACAAGTTTGGTCTTTGATTTGGAAAATGGATTACATATTTGCTTTTGAGAAGAGAAATGAATTAATTACAGGGTTGATCTTTTGATTGAGAAATGAAGTATCGATTTGTTTAAAATTGAAGAAGGTTTTACAGGAAATGATTTCTTCCAGGTTGTAGAGTAGAATAGGTTGAGTTTTCTTTGAGTTTAGAATTAAAAAGATGGGAAAGAGGAGATATAGGTTTATATAATGTAAATTAGAATTTATTTAAAATTAAATAAAAATGAAAACAAATCATGCCACTTGTCTTTCACCCTATCTAATTATCTAACACATGTTATTTAAAGATATTTATAACTTAACACTTGTCCTAATTTATATTTTATATTATTTATAAATGATTTTAAAGGCTTTTAAATTAATTTTCCTAATTAATTTGTAAATTTCCTAATAAACAAATACATTTATAAATTTATAAATACTTTCTAAATTTTATAAATACAATCTTTAAAAGAAAATAGAATATAAACCAATTATGATTCATATAAAATATTTTAAACTCGTTTTTAAATGCTAATTTAAAAGCTTTTGTATTTATTCCTATTAAATAAATATTCTTCCAAATTTCTATAAACAAATTTCTTTAAAGAGAATAATATAAAACAAACCTTATTTTTAAATAAAAACTTTTATTCATATATTTTAAATCCATACTATATTATTATTTTTATTTTAAGATATATATATATTTCTTTAAATTCAATTCTTAAACCAAATTCAAATGTAATTTAAAAATCCAATTTAAAATTAACTCAACATATATATATTTAAAAACATCACATTATTATTATTGTTTGAAAACAACACACTTTACAAATTTTAAATGATTAATTTAAGAGATTATCACATTTTAAATTCCCTGAAATTCCGGGATATCACATTCCTCCCCCCTTAAAATAATTTCGTCCTCGAAATTTAAAACAAAAGATAATCCAAAAAATTTTTTTTTTCAAAAATTTTCAAACAATTTTAGCATACATATCAGCCAACACAAACAAACAACCAATTTCATCCAAACAACCAATTCAATCAAACAATCAATATTAGTTATCCGAACACAGATCCGGATAAGCTTCCTAAATTTCCACGAGTTCCCCAGGTATAGACATTGGAATACTCGCTCTACTGAATCCAAAACTAGCTATACTACTGAGCTACAGAGCTCCTACACAAATAATCTGAACAAGATATCAGACCACAGACAAGATCAACTCAACTACCAAACCTTTCAGAACTGCTAGTTCCAAAACTAGAGATAGATCAAACACGTACTTCCTCAAAGATACGCGATATACTCCGAATGCCAGTTATCCAAACTGGCAAATCAATGGTAAATCAATCTTGTAGACCAAAGCACTTATCCTTACAAAAACTAAAAAAATCCAATATGCTACGGAGCTAACTTCCCAGACTTACCCAATCTTATAGCTCCCTTTTACCAGAGAAAATTTCAACAACAACGAAATCTCCAACTTCGAATTCCAAATTCCTCCGTTTCTTATCCATAGAACTCTTCTGACAATCCTGGGCTGCCTACACCCATTCCGACCAGCTTAACCTTCACTGATGCTTCTTGAAACAATACTGGATCAAAAAATAACTCAACAAAATGATCCTTTCAAGATCTACCCAAAATCAAGAACACAAACTCTACTTCACAATCATCAGTAGATTACAACTTACTTCTCCTATCCGGAAAAGACAAAACAGATACACTCACCAATCTGAACTCAAATCTATTTCCTGTAGAAACTCTTAATCCAAACACTGCAACTTCCAGTTGCTTCCACTCTAGAACAGCTGCCACCTTGCTTCCGCTGCACAACTCTGATCTGGAGAAGATGAAAATGCCGTCGATGAACACGAGCACAAACTAGAAAATACATCCTGGAAAATCTCTGATAACCCAAGAGAACACTCAACTATCGCAAGTCACTTTTGCGATCAACCCAGCCAAAAAATGCAAAGAAACTGTTCTCTCTTTACCAATCAGAACAGCTTATACTTAACTATCCAACCTATCGAAGGAATGGATCCACTCTACTGCTTCTGAACTTCACCTTCAGAAAACTGCTCAGCCAAAGATCTCCTTGTCGGCACACAGAACACTCCGAGCTGCATCGCTGACACAGATGCCAAAACTTCCTATCCAAAACTTCTTGAGAAACTCGGATCTCAACCCAAACTCAAAACACCCTGCTGAACTCAGCCCCAACACTGAAGCATACACACTTCCTCAAACTTGCTTCAAAAGAAAACATCTTCGGGAACACCCATAGTCACTGCATCTCATCATACAGCTACTATTACCTGAGGTATCAAGGTACCATCACTCGCTTCTGTACATCCGACAGATCCAAACTCTACTCACCCAACTTCAAAGATAGACTCCGAACCTTAACAGGTTTCTTTCAGAGATTGTGAAATTTTTACACAACTGTAAAGTTCACTCGAGACGGTATTAGGTTTACAGTCTCGACAGATACTCTTCCAACCTCAACACTCAGACTCCTAATCCTAGATGATAAATTATTATCATATCAACCAATCATTACAAATACCATATACATTTAAAATGATACTTTTTTATATAGAAATTATATCTGGGTAAAATTATTTCATTTACCTTTTTAAAACAATATTGTGTCTGTTGGCCTGGTCAAGTGTTTAGAGATCCCTATCAATAACGTTAGCTACTCGTATTGACCAGAATCCATATACCACTCAACCGATCAATTAACACAATATAAAACCATTTTATATAACTAACAAATACGCGCTCTCGTATATATATACACTCGGACTCAAACAGGTTGTTACAGATCCTGTCTCTAATGAACAATCCTTCCGAACCTAGGTATTCACTCAACCTAGTGTTCTGATATTCACTTAACCAAAAGCTTAGGCATTCGCTCAACCTATGCTCTGATACCACTTGTAACGACCCGGCTTCCTATGACCAGAAAGTCGCATCATTATGAAGAAAGAAAAGGGATAGAAGAAGAAAAGAAAAGAAGAAAGAACAACAACACATTAGAAATCTCACAGCGGAACGAGAAATATATTATCACATAAGATATTACATGGTATCATATACATCAGAGTACACAACTTATACATCACAGAATAGACAGTTATAAACTTCTGTCTATTATACAACACAAGTACATCAGTACAATACAGACTAATACAAACACAGCGGAAACTTTATATATCTACACGCTGAAGCCTCCTGCTCCTCAGCTCCTCCAGAATTCGTCAAGACTATCCTGAATCCCTTGACTACTCAATACAATATTGAGTACCCAAGAGTTTAATAAAACAGAAAATAAACACTTGGGTCAGACATGGGTCTGGTGTGAGTAAACGGTTTAAATTGCTTAACTTTGAAAACCTTTGAAACAAAAGTATCACGTAAGACTCCCCACACATAAACATGGGTAAGTTTTTACCTTACGCTAACTAAAACATTTGATAGGAAATCCAGTTATATTATAATAGGGTCTAGGGTTTCCAAGTAAAATACAGAAATAGCTGAAATGCTTACATCTCACATTCCAACATAGTTGGGCACAACTAATACGTACGGCACTTATTGGAGTTTGGATTCCATACAATGGCAGGGCTACTGGGGTACCGCCCGTCACAGTACGTGGCCTAGATCACCGTACCGAGGATCACTCCCAATCCCCTGCAACACAAAGCCGGAACCATCCCTTACTGGATAATTCCGAACAAGATAATCCCGTAGTTGGCGCGACCAACCACACACTAAGCCGAATAAAAAGAAAAGGGACCTCTAGACAGGGATCTATCTTGCTCTCAGTGGGTGCTACCCACGAAGCCTTGCTGCACCTCCCCTGTTTTAGCCATTCCCGGTTGATGAGGCTTGAGGTTACGATTACCTTTAATCAGAACATATCACTTAGAATGCTCATCGTCCGCCTGACGATGTGCTGAAAGCATTCAATCCATATAAGTTCGTTCCGGGTTCGAACGAAACCGAAGGCATTATCTCGTTACACTCGTTTTGGAATCACCCTCAGAGTTAACGACAATAACCCTTGCACTCTGAATCTTCATCTTCACTTGAGATTCACGACCTATCGTAAATTTTGAATCGATGTGGTATTCGGGTCTCCAGACCTGGAATTCCGGTATACGGAAACCCGATCCCGGTCTCATCGAAATCCAAAACGTATCTTTTAAGGCCAAGTTGTTTAAAGGTTTAAACAATTCAATTCAACACTTGAATTCACACAGTATTTAACACAGATAAATATCAAACATTTATCACAGATATATCCAATATCATATCACAGAATATCACAGCATATCATCCAATAGATATCATCCAATTCAGATATTCTATACCAACAATCATCCATAAGCAACAATTATTAACCCTATGTTATAATTAATTTAATTAACTTAAATTAATTACTTAAGAATTAATTATCTAACCTTGCTTAATCAATCATTAATTAATTACAAACCTTTAATTAATTAATTACTCATTAAATATTAATCATCCTTGATTAATTATTCATTAATTACATAAAGTAATTATCCTTTAATTAATTTCACAAATTAATTATTCTTAACCATTAACAGTAATTAACCATTAATTACTTCATTAATTACATTAATTAATGATCCTTAATTAATTACTTCCATTAATTAATTAACTATAATTAATTACATTGACTCTTAATTGATTACATTAATTAATTAAACTTTAATTAATCACTTCCATTAATCCACCTTAGTTCATCATAAACAGAAATTATCATCCTGTAATTACTTACCTTAACTAATTAACTTCTTAATTAATTATATTAATCCTTTAATTAAATACACCAAATAATTAATCCTTTTTACAAAGTAATTATACTTCAATTACTTCTCATTAAGTAATTCCCTTTAATTAATTACATCCTGTAATTATACATTAATTACTTATACTAAGTAATTATACTTATCAAATCTCTTTAAGTAATTATACTTAATCAAATACCAAGTTACTATCTTTAATTAATTTACAAATTAATTAACTTAAATTAATCACATCCATTTATTATTTACAATTGAGTAATTTATTCCTTAATTACTCTTAAACAAATTAATTAACCTTAATTACAGATGAATTATTCTTTAATTATTAATTAATAAACCTTAATTATCAATTAATAAAACTTAATAACAATTAACCAATCCTTAATTATTAGTTAATTAATCCTTAATTACAAATTAATTATCTCTAATTACTTAATTAATTAGTCACTAATTACAACTTAATTACTTAATTAATTAATTTTATTAATTAATTATATCTAATTATCAAATTTATAATTCTTAATTTCAAATTAATTAACCTCTTAACTAATTAATTAATGCTTTCCTTAACCATTAACTAATTAATTCTTAATCAAAATTAATAAAATTTATTTCACTTTTCTTACTTATTTAATTATCAAAATCTTAATTACTTTTAAGATAATCATCATCTTTATTAATTACTAAAATATTTAACCTTTAATTATCACTTAATTATTATAAAAATAATTAGGTTTAAAGTTTAAATTAACACTTAAATTTAACAAACATACAATTTCTTTAATTAAAGGTTTAAGAAACATTTAAAATGAAAAAGGAAATTATTTAAGAAAGGGTTTAAAACAAATTTCATTTAAAATTTTCAAAACTTTAAATTTTAAAATATGTTTAAAATTTAACTCATCACCTACTTCGGGTTCAACCCGACACTTACCCTCAACTACTTCGAGTTCTCCTCTTCTTCTACATTTTCTTTTAACTTAGTAAAAAAAAAAAACTGCTATACTACACTTATTCGAGCCCGAACCATCCCCGAGCCAAACTACCACTTACTCGAATACCCCTTCGAGTCACCTACGAATTCACCCCGAGACCCAACCTGAGAAACTTCCTTCTTCCCCAACATTGCAAACAACCCGTATCCACAGACGTGCACACGTGCATGTGCACATCCACTCTGGCCACCTGAGATCAACGCTCCGACCACCCTCAAGTCACCTACGTCCCTGCTGAAGCTTTTGACCACCCAGCTCGATGAAAACAATAGCAAATCGAAATTGAGCTATTCGATTTCCACTGGAACCTAACATCTCGTCAACAATCGCCTCGCGCCACCAAATACGATCACCAGAAATCTTGCCACTCCACCCCGAGACGTGCCACAACATGACGAACCATCTCCCCACATGCGATCGAGTCCGGCCTCCCCACGATGGCGAAATCACCTCGAAACCACCCACGTCCAAAACTAAGCTCTAAACCCTAGTTTGACATCGTCCAACCTCCACGATGATCTGAACCCTCTGCCACTATTTTTCCAGTGACCATCGAACCTCCATCCATCTCTACCCTCAAGCCCGACCAAAATCTCTTCGTTAATCATCAGCAATTGACAAAAATATGAATATCGATCAACTCAAAATTTCTCTTTGTTCCCAAGCATAAAAATCATGAAATTACTACCTAAAATCATCATTTCCTGCTACAGATCAAATTATAAAATCCAAACTTGATTTCGTGATTATTGATTTTCTGTTTCAAACCTACTTTACTGTAATTCCTATTTTCCAGATGAATTACTTAATATTTCTATTTGTTTCTATTTTTAAAAATAATATTACACCATTACAATTCTTTTCCATTCAGAAATTATAACCTAATAATTTTTATTTGGGAAGATATAGATTTATTTGTGCTGTCCTTAGCCTATGAATGTTTTAAACAGAGATTTAAATACCTGTAAACAGACATACATACAACAATATATATATACTCACACACACAGACATGCAGGCATATTATCATTCATACAAACAACACTTTAAATATATAACATCAAGATATCATGGCAGATTCAAGGTTAGTTTCATATTCACAGTTTTTAAAACAGAGACCTAAACTAAGAACTGAAACGTTTTTAAAATCAATAGAAATACACAAAGCTTTCATTCATTCAAATATGCAAAGCAATCATCACAGAGCAATTCACTTATTACTTAAGTTTTAAATTTAAAAGTTTACTCACCTTTTTCAAAAAGCAGAGAGCTGGTTATTTTTGAAACAGGGAATTTGAATTGCAGAGAACTGAAAACTGAGTTGAAGCCTTTGAATTGCCTTGACTTTGATTCCTTTTTTTTTTTCAATTGATGCAGGTTGAAACTCATTTGCTGTTGATTGTTTTGCTAATCCAGGTTGCATTTGAATTTTGCAAGCTTTGATTAATTTGCTTTGAAAATGAGTTACAAGTTTGGTCTTTGATTTGGAAAATGGATTACATATTTGCTTTTGAGAAGAGAAATGAATTAATTACAGGGTTGATCTTTTGATTGAGAAATGAAGTATCGATTTGTTTAAAATTGAAGAAGGTTTTACAGGAAATGATTTCTTCCAGGTTGTAGAGTAGAATAGGTTGAGTTTTCTTTGAGTTTAGAATTAAAAAGATGGGAAAGAGGAGATATAGGTTTATATAATGTAAATTAGAATTTATTTAAAATTAAATAAAAATGAAAACAAATCATGCCACTTGTCTTTCACCCTATCTAATTATCTAACACATGTTATTTAAAGATATTTATAACTTAACACTTGTCCTAATTTATATTTTATATTATTTATAAATGATTTTAAAGGCTTTTAAATTAATTTTCCTAATTAATTTGTAAATTTCCTAATAAACAAATACATTTATAAATTTATAAATACTTTCTAAATTTTATAAATACAATCTTTAAAAGAAAATAGAATATAAACCAATTATGATTCATATAAAATATTTTAAACTCGTTTTTAAATGCTAATTTAAAAGCTTTTGTATTTATTCCTATTAAATAAATATTCTTCCAAATTTCTATAAACAAATTTCTTTAAAGAGAATAATATAAAACAAACCTTATTTTTAAATAAAAACTTTTATTCATATATTTTAAATCCATACTATATTATTATTTTTATTTTAAGATATATATATATTTCTTTAAATTCAATTCTTAAACCAAATTCAAATGTAATTTAAAAATCCAATTTAAAATTAACTCAACATATATATATTTAAAAACATCACATTATTATTATTGTTTGAAAACAACACACTTTACAAATTTTAAATGATTAATTTAAGAGATTATCACATTTTAAATTCCCTGAAATTCCGGGATATCACACTTTGCGGTTGTGGAAACTGATCGCCTGGTTCAGATGGCGGCTGAGATAGAAGCTATCCGCGGGAGAGATAGATCAGCTGCTTACCTGATCAGAAATGCGACCCTTCTGGAGTATGATTTGATCCTTCCACAGCAGTCAGTAGTCAAGCAGAGGGAAACAGCGGAGGAGAGGGCGGCTTCTCAAGCTAAGGGAGGCATCACAGTAGAGAGTGGCAAGAGGAAACCTTTCACAAAACCTCCAATTGTCGGAGGTAAGAAACTTAAGAAGTCGGACGGTCCCTCCCCCAGCACTTGTCCAATTACTCAGGGGGAGGAAGATGTAGAGGAGGAGAGAGGTGAGGGTGGAGATGACCGTGAAGGTGGTGATGGCATCGGGGCCTTGCTTCCTGGGTAAGCAGGCGAGATTCAGGAGTGGACGGATGATGCATTCCGCCAAGCTTTCGAGGGGCTGGACGGAGAATCGGCTTCGATAGAGAAATCCGGGAAAGTTGACAAGGCCGAGACCGGTGCAAGCGTGTCTTCCCAGACTATTCCAGCCAAGGTGGCTCCGACGACTCAAGGTGAACTTTTGACTTCTGCAGGCTCCATTCATGATAAGGACTTAGGAATATTTTATGATCCGCTCCCGTCCTGGAACGAAATCCAGGACTTATTGCAGTATCCTACTCCTCCCCAGGGTTTGTATAACAGATGTGTTTCCTTTTCTTTCTTTTTTAACTTTTAATTTAACGCGTTTCTTGAATTATGGATCAATGTAAGCTTGTGACACTTGTTCTTCATATCAGGAGCAGGTAAAACGGCCAAGGCCTCAGAGCTTCGGCACAGGCTTGAACAATACAAGCTCTCCAAAGCTTCCGCCAAGCCGAAGCCTTCGACCCACCATTCCGGGGATGTAGTCGGCTACCGTCCTCTTCTCGGGGTTATTGAAGAAGGTATTCAAAAGAGAAAGAGGAGTCATCCCTTATCCGAACCTTCACTTGGTCCTCAGCCCCCAGTTTAGCCTCTTCACGATATCATGGAGGAGGATACTGAGTTCGCACTCTCTCCGCACCCGTCTGAAAATCCTACCGTTACTCAGATTGATCGTCCTGGCTTGGCTCGTAATCCATTTGTGGGTCATCCTGATCTGGATCCAAGTTCCCATGATATTACCTTCGATGAGGTTACCGGTGAGCACCTTCTTCCCCGTAATCCCATGGTACGGGTGCTTGATGAGGCTAAGTCCTTAGATCTCGATTTACTTACTACTCGGATAGTTACCATAGGAGACGAGGCCAATGCTAATATTGATCGGGTGTAGGAGGAGACTAGGAAGCTGATGGGGCATCATGCCCGGTTGGTTAAGGCTGGAGAGGAGATTGGGAGTGCCAACATCTGACTACGATTGATGGTTTCGGACCAGGCCAAACAGCTTGCTGATCAGGCCATTCAGATTTCTCAGCATGAGGCTGCCTCCGGGCAGTTGAGGAAGACTATGGAGGAGGCTAGTAAGGCGGAATTGCGGAAGATGGAGGCTGCCTGCAAGGAGCAGATAAATATGTCCATCTCGACAGTGGACGAGGTTCGGAGGGCGGATCTTGAGCAGGTAGAGGAGCTGTCGGGGAAGCTTGAAGCCGCAGAGCTTGCTCAGGTCAGGCTAAAGGAGGAGATGGAGGCGATGAGGAGGTCCCTTCAGGCTAACTGCTCGCGATACCGACTGAAGAGGTATGCTGCCATTGCAAGGCTATCGGTTTCTGAGGCTCGTATGAGGGAGTTTTAGGAAAATGAGGGGATGATGGATGATATGCTGCAGGATATGTACTTTCGCATTTGGAAACAGGGCAGCTTATCTTGAATGGACGACTACCCCCGGTTTATGGCTAGGATTTACCTCAGGGCTTTAGAGGAGGCCAAGGCTGAGGCGGATAAGAAGGGTGGAGCGGCCTTTAGGATGGATGCGGTTACCGCTCAGTTCACCAAGGAGGAGAAGATAGTGGTGAAGGAGGGGATGCGGTTGTTTGCGGTTGAAGAGGCTGGTGTGGAAGTAGGGGATGACGACCAAGACGATCAAGGGGAAGTTGCTGGTAACCTCTTCTTCATTAGTTTCTTCTTTCGTTAACTCTGTTGCTTATCACTAATGATTTCTCTTCTTGCCTGATCAGGCGGTCAACACCAACAAGACAAGGGTAAAGATCCAATGCAGCCAGCTCCCTGATTCGACCTGGATGTTTCTTTTGGTTGACTCGATACTGTTACACATGTTAGTTTTAAAACAGTAACATGGCTTTCAAGTTATAATGGTGCTACTTGTAATAAGAGATTTGATTTTCGGTATGTAATTCTTAACTTATGATAATTTCGTCATATATGGATGTTTTTTGTAGTCTTAACGTGCTGAATAAGAAATATAGCTATGCATGTACTTGTGATTCAGTGGTATTTGATGCTAAGTTCCTGCTTAAAGTATAATTTCATATCTTGTAATACTAACGTGATGTGCGAATAAACTATAGCTACGTTTTTAGGCACACAAGAATAAAATACCGTCCCTCCTGCTTTAGTTGTAGACGGCGGCTCTTAATGTTTAACGTGACTGAGTATGAAATGTGGTCGAGTGTCCGGCCATCCGGTCTCATTTGCGAATGCCTCCTATTCTGTGACCTGTGCTTTAGGGATCGTTATAGAGGATAAGAGAAAAGTTCCTTAAATAAAATTGAAATATGCGAAATAGTAAAACTTCCAATCACGGAAGGTCTTCGATGTGCTTAAGTTCGTGGCAAACGGGCTTTGTAGTCACTTTCCCTAGCTGTGGATCTTGGAGACATTTGTCACTCATCTTACACCTCCGCGGGGAGTTAATTCTTTTTTACCTCAGCCGCAATTAAGACACATCGGATCCGAGATCGCGCACAGTAACTACCCGAGCCATTATGGCCCGTAATCGTGGGTATTATTCGATTTACTGTGGCCGGCTAGCGTGGGTGCCGATCGTCAACCGTGAACTGCCCCTGGCTGGCCACACCTTATGTTGGGGCTTATAGTCGGTTCACAGTTGCCGGCGAGCCGAACGCCGTAATGAGCTGCCTCGGCTATAGTCGGCCTTCTCGGTGGCTTATAATCGGCTCATTACAGTTGGCTTTAAGGGCCGTCGCGATCAATGAGTTAACCCGCAGCAGAGGGATGCTGGAGCAAAAGTGTCTCATTGGCGAGGGCATAGATTCGCATAGTACCTGTTAGGTCTTGTCTAGGTGAAGTTGCGCTGTGGAGTGCCTTGAATGGGAATGCTATATGCGCAGGATTTTGTTCAACAGAAAAGGATAAAGTTAACAAGCAGCCAAGATATAAAGGTACAAGTTAAAAAAGAGACAAGATTTTTTAAAGTGGTTCGGCACGGAAATGCCTACGTCCACTGATTCTCTTTGTTAATTTACTTCATATGGGCAGTACAAGTTAAGAAAAGTATCGACGGAGGTGTTGGATGTTCCATGCCCTCTGGAACACCTCTGCGTCCACTATTGACAAAATATAAGCTCCGTTGTGGAGATCTTTATGAATTACATATGGTCCATCCCAGATTGGATCTAGTGCTCCGGGGCGAGGGAAGATTCGCTTGAGGACAAGATCTCCTTCTTGTAAGGTACGATGCTTGACTTTGGAGTTGAATTGTGCTGCCACTTTTTGCTTGTGGGCCGCTGCTTTAAGGACTGCATCATTTCTTCTCTCCTCAACTAGATCCAAAGACATGTGAAGGAGTTCTTCGTTTTCTTCTGGGTTATAGTGGACCCTACGGTGGGAAGGCACAATGGTTTCAACTGGGAGCATAGCCTCCGATCCATATGCCAAAGAGAAAGGAGTATGACCCGTCGATGTTCTGAAAGATGTGTGATAGGCCCACAGTGCCGTAGGGAGTTCATCCACCCAAGCGCCCTTTGACTTTTCGAGCTTCTTTTTTATTAGAGTTTTCATAATTTTGTTGACGGCTTCGACTTGTCCGTTTGCCTGGGGATACGCTACGGATGAGAAGCTTTTGTGAATTCCGTGCTCTTGGCACCAGTTGGCGAATTCCTCGCTGTCAAACTGAATTCCATTGTCTGATATGATTTTGAGTTGGACTCCGTACCTGCACAGAACATTTTTGATCAAGAAATTAATAACTTTTGTTGAAGATACTTTATTCAGAGGTTCTGCTTCCACCCATTTGGTGAAATAGTCGACTGCCACTATAGCATATTTGGCCCCGCCTCGGCCCATTGGCAGTTCGCCAATTAAGTCAATTCCCCATACTGCAAAGGGCCAAGGGCTGGTCATTTGAGTAATCTCAATTGTTGGTAGTCGCAGAACCTTAGCGAACTTCTGACATCTGTCACACTTTTTGACAAAATCCAAGGCGTCCTTGCTTAAGGTGGGCCAGAAATATCCATATCGGAGTATCTTTTTTGCTAATGTTTGCCCTCCGGTGTGATCTCCGCAGCTTCCTTGATGAATGTTGGATAAGATTTCCTTGGCTTCCCTTCCAGCGACACACCTTAACAACGGGTTAGAGAATCCGCGCCGATAGAGGATGTCTCCTTGTATTGTGTAGCGGGAAGCTTTCCTCAAGATTTTCTTGACTTCGTTACGCCCGTTGGGTAGTGTGCCGCTTTGTAAGTAGTCTCGGATGGGAGCCATCCAATTTGCTTCTTCGGTTGCAGCTATCAGATTCACTTGCTCAAAACTCGGGGTTAGTTGCTTCGAGATGGTTACTGCTTCGAAGATGACGCTGTCTCTCACACTTGCTTGCTTTGCTAATTCGTCGGCCTCTTGGTTCTCTTCCCGAGGGATGTGTTTGACTAAGTAGTGGTCCAATCGGCTGAGAAGTAACTTGGTCTTCTTTAAATACGCTATGAGTCATTCTTCTCGAGCTTGGAATTCCCCTAGTATTTGATTGACAATAAGTTGAGAATCGCTATGAAGACACAAAGAATTGGCTCCGATTTCCAAGGCAAGTTCTAATCCAGCTATCACTGCTTCATACTCTGCATCGTTGTTGGTGGCAGCGAACTCCAATCTTATAGCATAGTGCATCTTATTTCCCCTGGGAGTGATTATTACCACACCTGCCCCCGAGCCTTGTTCGTTTGATGCACCATCCACAAAGAGATTCCACCTTATGTCTTTTGCTATTTCCAATTGCTCCTTATCTTCATTGGTAGTGAATTCTGCAATGAAATCAGCCATGGCTTGTCCCTTGATGGCGGTGCGAGGGTGATAGGTGATATCATACTGACTTAGTTCAATGCACCATTTAAGTAGTC
This sequence comes from Allium fistulosum, assembly GCA_030737815.1. NCBI lineage: Eukaryota > Viridiplantae > Streptophyta > Magnoliopsida > Asparagales > Amaryllidaceae > Allium > Allium fistulosum. The sequence goes on along the minus strand of CM060904.1, from coordinate 710,435,368 downwards.
GCCCAGAAGTGTCGGGACGATGGAGTACCTGTCTCAGCAGTTGATCGGTCAGGACCTTGATGGAATGGGACTGGAAGTAGTGACGCAGTTTCCGTGATGTGATTAGTAAATAGTATGCTAGCTTCTCAAGTTTAGGATATCTGACTTCTGCCCCCGTAAACCTCTTACTTACGAAGTAAACTGGCCGCTGCGTGCGGTTGTCTTCCCTTACCAAGGCGGCACTCAGGGCGTGAGATGACACAGCAAGGTATAGGTATAATTCTTCGCCTTCACTTGGAGTCGAGAGTACCGGTGGTTTCTGGAGGTGTTCGATTAAGTTAAGGAAAGCGGTTAAGCATTCGTCAGTCCACTCGAACTTTCCTTCGTCTTTCTTTAGAGCTTCGAAAAAGGGGACGCACTTGTCCGTTGCCTTGGAGATGAATCGGCTTAGGGCGGCCACTTTTCCATTCAAACTTTGCATTTCCTTCCGAGTGGAAGGTATCTTGATATCCCTTAGCGCTCGGACTTGTTCAGGGTTTGCTTCAATCCCTCTGGCATGGACGATGAATCCCAAGAACTTTCCTGATGATACTCCGAAGGAGCATTTTAGAGGATTCAACTTCATTCCATACTGGCGAAGTATTTGAAACATCTCGCCTAGGTGGCTTACGTGATCTTTGGCTTTCCTTGACTTTACCAGCATGTCATCCACATATACTTCCATAGTTTGCCCTATTAGCCCTGCAAACATCTTGTTGACGAGGCGTTGGTAGGTGGCTCCTGCATTTTTAAGTCCAAAGGGCATTACCTTATAGCAGTATAAACCCCGGTCGGTGATGAAACTAGTGTGGTCTTGGTCGGGAGCATGCATAGGAATTTGGTTATACCCTAAGTATGCGTCCATAAAAGATAAGAGCTGGTGCCCGGCTGTGCTGTCTACAAGTTGGTCAATTCGGGGAAGTGGGAAGCAATCCTTTGGGCAGGCGTCGTTTAGGTTGGAGAAATCAATGCATGTTCGCCACTTCCCATTAGCCTTCTTTACCAGCACCGGGTTAGCGATCCATTCCGGGTAGATGGCTTCTCGTATGAAGTCGTTGGCGAGTAGATTCTTTACTTCTTCATCGAGGGCTGCTGATCGCTCTGCCCCCATGCTTCTCTTTCTTTGTTTTACGGGCGCCTTGGTAGGATCAATGTTTAGTACATGGCATGCTACGTCGGGGGAGATTCCGGTCATGTCAGCGTGTGACCATGCGAATACATCCAAGTTGTGGCAGAGAAAGTCGATGAGTTGCTCCTTCAACTCTGCCTTTAGTTGGGATCCAATTTTCAATAGTCTACTCGAGTCGTGCTTGTCTGCAGATACAAACTCCATAGCCTCTACAGACTCGGCGGTGGCCTCCTCCTCTCTGTCCCTGGGGTCTAATTCATTGAAAGGGTCGCTGGTATATCGAAGAGGAGGGGCTTTCTTTAGTTGATATGCTTCTAGACTTTTCGTGCAGAGGGCAACCTCTACACCCTTCCCTTTATCCTTCATGTGGTTGTTGCGGAGTTCAGTCACATAGCAGTCTCGAGCAACGTCCTGGTCTCCTTCTACTTCCCCTACTCCATTTTCCGTTGGAAATTTCATCTTTAGGCACCATGGGGCTAGGACAATTTGGAAGTCAGACAGGGCTGGCCTTCCTAAGAAGGCGTTGTAGGCCGAATGGTTTTCTATCAGCAAAAACGTTTGTTTCCGTACAACGGAGCGGGGATGGCTTCCAATCTCAACAAAGAGGTCCAGTTGCCCGAGGGGCATCTTCGCATCTCCAGTGAAACCGTGTAGTGGTTTATCGCAGGGAGACACATCCTTCATTGATAATTTCATTTTGTCGAATGCATGTTTGAACAGGATGTTTACTGAGCTTCCAGTGTCTACTAGGATTCGGTAAACTTCGGCGGGACCGAGCCGGGCAGAGATAACCATGGGATCCATATGAGGGTATTGCCTTCCTTCTAGGTCACGCTTACCGAATGTGATGTCATCACTTTCTTTCCGCTTCGGGTGGCGCTCTTCTATAACCGAATTGACACAGTCTTTATTGTCTCTGAGCGACTTTCCATATCTTTCCATCTCTTTTCAGCTTCTGTCTGCGATGTGCGGTCCTCCCGAGATGGTATGGACCACTATCTTCTCTTGACTAGAGCTGCTAGTGTTGCGGTTTCCTCTGCCGATCTCCGGTGAGGATGGCCTTGGGTTCTCATTGGCAGGAGCTGGAGTCCTGTCCTGACCTTTTACATAACGTTCCAGTTTCTTCCTTCTGATGTGTTCCTCAATCAAGTCCCGGAGATGATGGCATTCATTGGTATCATGCCCATGAGATTCGTGGAAACGGCAGAACTTTCCAGACTTCTGCGTGTTATCTGGTTCCTTCTTGTATGGTGGGCGTTTGTATCTAACTTCGCCTTGGGTGGCAATGAAGATATTTTCGACGGTCTCGTTCAAAGGAGTGTAAGTGTCGAATCTCGGTCCTGGCCGATATAGGCGCTTTTCTCCCTTCTTGCCCCCAGCATTGTCTCTGGGATCATTTCTTCGAACATCCCTTGCCACAGCAGGGGCGTTGCTGTGAGTTGCCTTATTTTGCTGTCCTGACTGCCCCTCAACGGCAGCATCCTCGAGCCTCATATATTTCCCGGCTTCATGGAAGAAATCGGGTAAAGTAGCTGGTTTTTCTTTTGTCAACCTTCTAGCAAATTTAGTGTCCGGATGCACACCACTACAGAGGGCCATTAGGATAAGCTTCTCATCGGCATCTTGGACTGCGGCTGCTGCGGCGTTGAATCGGGTTAGGTATTGCTGCAGTTTCTCTCCAGGTTTCTGTTTGACGCTGGATAAGGAATAAGCGTCCTTAGGTTGCTCCACATGAATGCAGAACTGACTGATAAATTTTTCTTTCAACATTTCCCACGAGCTGATGGATCCCTGGGGTAGATGAAAGAACCAGGAGGTAGCGAGATCTGCTAAGAAGAGCGGAAAGCATTTGCACAGTACTCCCTCTGTTGCTCCACTCATGAGCATATGTTGTGTGTATCTCTGTAAGTGTAAAACGGGGTCGGAGGTTCCTTTGTAAGGTTCCATTGTTGGCATCTTCCATTCTCGGGGGGTGATAGCAATTTCGATGTTGCGGGCGAAAGGGCTGGTTACCCTAGCGCCTATCCCTTGATCTCTTTGCTCCCGTTGGACGCACTCTCTGAATAAGTGTGACATCCTTTCATCAGAATTTGGAGTAGATTGAAACGAGTTTGGTTCTGTTCTGTGGGATTGATTCCGTCCAGATGACCTGTAGGGATGGTATCGTCTATCATTCCTCATATTTTCTAGTGGATGCCTTTGGTCTTTTGGGAGCATGCTAGGGTCAGCTACAATTGGCCCTTGCCTTGATCTTCCCCTACTGGGTTCTGATCTAAGCACTTCCTCGGGTCCAACTTCGGGCTGGACTCTAGCTCGGCCCCGTTCACTGGCGTTTCCATGGTTAGGCAGTATGACAGGCTCAGCTACAGTTGACCTTCGCCCGGTACCTCCCCCGTTGGGTTCGGTTCCAAATGTTTCCTCAGGCCTAACTTCGGGCTTTGCTCGATCTCGGCTCCTACCATGGTTACTTCTGCCGTTAGCTCCTTCGAAGAAGGAAGATCTTTGTTGTCTCTGAGATCCTCCAGACTGGGACTCGCCCCATGATTCGGTGTTGCGATTGGACTCTTCGGCATCCCTTAAGCGTGACATGAGATGGTCCACCAAGGCTTCCTGCTGGGACGTGAAGCGGTTAGTTACTTCATGTGACGACCCAACTTTCTACTACCATAAAATTGCATCATCTTTAAGAAAGAAAGGGGTGAGAAAATAGAAAAGATAGAGAAGAAGAAGAAACAACATCAGAGTCTCAACAGCGGAACGAAATAAATATAATATATCACATAAGAGAATACATAATATCATATACATCAGAGTTACACAGATAATACAACACATACTAGACAGTTATAAACACCTGTCTAGTTAATACAACTCACTATTATACATCTCAGAGATACCAACACAGCGGAAAACTATACATATCTATAGCGCTGAAGCCTCCTGCTCCATTGCTCCTCCACAGTTCGTCAAAGCTAACCTGAATCCCTTGGCTACCCATAAAAATTTGGGTACCCGAGAGTTTAAGAAAAACAGAAATAAACTCCGGGTCAGACATGGGTCTGGTATGAGTAACAGGTTAAAGTTGCTTAACTTTAAAAACATTTGAAAAGAAAAGGTATCACGTAAGACTTCCCACACATAAACATGGAAAAGTTTTTACCTTACGCTAACCAAAACATTTGATAGGAAATCCAGTGATATTATAGTAGGTCTAGGGTTTTCAAGTAAATATGAAATAGCTGAAATTGTTACATTCATTAAATTCCAGCATACTAGCCACAAAGTGGGTAATACAATCAAAACCGTAAGGTCACGTAGGAAGATTGGGTTTCCAACAATGGCTGGGCTACTGGGGTACCGCCCGTCACAGTACGTGGCCTAGATCACCGTACCGAGGACCCACCCTAAGTCCCCTGCAACACAAGGCCGGAACCATTCCTTACTGAACAGTTCCGAACGAAACAACCCCAGCAGTTGTCGCGAATCAACTGCCCACTAAGCCGAATATAAAGGGACATCTAGACAGGGGTATATCTCGCTCTCAAGTGGGTGCTACCCACGAAGCCTTGCTGCACCTCCCCTGTTTTAGCCATTCCCGGTTGATGAGGCTTGAGGTCACGATTACCTTTTAACAGAACTCATCACTTAGAATGCTCATCGCCCACCTGACGATGTTCTGAAAGCATTCAATCCATACAAGTTCGTTCCGGGTTCGAACGAAACCGAAGGCATTATCTCGTTACACTCATTTTGGAATCACCCTCAGAGTTAACGACAATAACCCTTGCACTCTGTATCTTCATCTTCACTTGAGATTCACGACCTATCGTTAATTTGGATCGATGTGGTATTCGGGTCTCCAGACCTAGAATCCCGGTATACGGAAACCCAATCCCGGTCTCATAGAAATCCAAACCGTGTCTTTTAAGGTCAAGTTGTTTTAAAGGTTTAAAACAATTCAATTTCAATTATCTATATCAACAGAGATAGTTAAATCACAATATCACAATGGATAATAACATCATCATCATAAACAGATAATCCATATTATCTACTCAAACAGATAATCAATATCATCATACTTAAAACAAGCATCCATATCACAATAGATATTACTCATCTCATATCTGAGATCACAATCAATTAAGGAAATCAATATCATCCATCATAAGCAATGATTAATAATCACACCATTTATAATTAATTTAAAATGAATTAAATTAATTACAAATCTCTAATTAATTTAAAGTAAATTAAATTAATTACTTCATTCTATAAATCATGCTTACTTAACCATTGATTAATTACAAATCAATTAATTAATCATTCTATAGATTTCCATCTTAATTAATCATCCTAGATTAATTATCTTTTAATTACATTCAAGTAATTATTCTTTAATTAATTTCACAAATTAATTATTTATAACCAAATACAGTAATTAATCTTTAATTACCCTATTTATTAATTAACCATAATTAATTACATTTATCCTTAATTAATTACAATTAATTAATTACTTATAACACTTATTATTGATTAATTAATCTTACTAAAACAATCCTTTAAATTTATCATTAATCATATAATTAATGATTCCTAATACATTTTTTTTTGAATTAATTATTCCATTTAAATTAATTACATTGAGTTATTAACTTTTACTTAACCATAATTATTAATCATCCTTGATTAATCCCATTCAGTAATTAACTACCCTTAATTACTTCACTTAATAAATTAATTACTCCTTAATTAATTTTCTAAATTAATCCCTTGATTAATTTTTCAAAGTAATTTAATCCAAATTACTATTATACTCAAAACATCTTCAATCAATTACATATAGTAATTGTCATCAATTACTTCATTAAGTAATTTCACTTTATTAATTACATTTTAGTAATTATACTTATCAAATCATCCAATGGTTTATTCAAATTAATTAAACTAAATTAATTAACTTAAACAAATCGTTTTAACTCGATCAATTTTATTAAGTAATAAATTCCTTAATTACTTCCATTAAACATTTTCACAAATGTTTATCTTTAACTAATTTATCTAATTAATTATTAAAATTAATCACATAAATTTACCAATTAATCAACTTAGATGATTCAAATTTACTAAATTAATTATCTTGAGAAATTAATTCCTTTAATTACACTTAAACAAATTCCACAATTAATTTTCTTTAATTAATCAATCTAATTAATTATCAAAATTTTCATATTGATTAATTATAAAACAAATCTTGAGTTAATGACCATTATTACTATTAACAGTCCTAAATTTCTTTTCTTAAGAAATTTAACTTAGATAAACCCTTATTAATTTCAAATTAATTTATCCTTAACCAAATATTAATTAACCACTAATTATTTAATTAATTCAAGTTTTTATCCGTAACTTAATTAACCTTTAATTTACTAGATTAATTAACATTTAACCATTAGTTTAAAATCTAATTTATTCAAATTAATGATCTTAACTCCAATTTAATTATTTCTAATTAATTTACGTAAAACTTAATTAACGAGTTTAAAACTCATAATTACTTAATTAATCCAGTTATCAATTTAATTTATCAATCCATCTAAATTAACTTATTAATTTAATGCATCCAATCACTAAATTCCACTTTATAGATTTTAAACTAAATTTCTTTTTAAATTTTCAAATTATTAAAGTATACTTTACCTTTAAACTTATTTACATCATTTAAAATTATATACATTATTTATTTTCAAAACCTAAGATTCAAATTCAGATTAAAATTTCAAATCAAACTTGGTTTTAAATTCTATTTCAAATTTTATATTAAATTCAAAAATCCAGAACTGCCAGGCTTTACTTTCTCAAAAGCCTGGAACCATCATACTCTAACGAACAAAATATACTTCGAGTCGTTCTTTTCCTACCCCGAGAAAATCACTAGAAAACTCGAGTACAACCCGAGATAAAATTCGTCTTCCCCAAAAATTACCAGAGATGATAAAAACGTGCTCGTGCACGTGCACGATCGATGCCACCAACTCCGATCGCCAGCGATGATCTCCTCACATCGGAAAACCCCTCTACAACCAACTACGTTCATCAATTCACTTCCAACAGCCAACAATCAAAATCGAGCTTCCCATATCAAAACCTGGAACAAACTGGACGACACCAACCCAAACCCTGAAATCACCTCGCCTTCGATCCTCCGACCATCGTAAACGCTGAAACTCCGGCCACATCCTCGTCATGAACCCCGCTAGCATTCCCCAAAGCCGCTTAACACTCGAACAACCATAGAGACAGATATGATCGAATTCATACTTGATCATAAACTAGGGTTACAGATAAGAAATCAACCTCACTGCTTCCATGGTGATTTGCATCACCACCACTCATTTTTCCCCTCAAATACGCTTGCTCCTCCATCATCAGGGAGAATCCCCAACCACCACTATCCATTAGATCGCCAGAAATCACCTCATAACCATTTTCTGGTTAAACCAGACTTGCTATCAATTTCCTCTACTAAAAACTTCCATTTTAGTTTCAAAAATCAATTTTTGTTTTAAGCATTTGATTCATATACTTGAATCAAAGATTCTTGATAGTTTATATTTTGACTTATTTTTAGTTTTGATCAATAAACCTGGTTTCCAGAGTCAAAAATAAATGTTATTTGACTTAAGTACAAATTTAAACTAAAGCTTAAATTTAAACAATCAAGTTTTGATTTGCATATTAAGTTAAACAGAGACAAGATCAAAGATTTGAATTTTATTTCTTTTAAACCAAAACTGGAAAACTGGAAGATAAAAGCAGAGAGTAACCAGATGAAACCATACATGCATATCATACATTCATACATATACAGAGAAAAACACTAATATATTCAAGCATTCAAACATGATAGTTCCAGAGATTTCATACAACCAGATTACTACTTAAGTTATTTTAATAAAAATGTTACTCACCGGAAAATAAACAGAGAGCAACTTTGAAACTGGAAATGGTATTTGCATGCTTTTGTTTTGAGTCCAGAAAACTTGAAACTTTGTCTAGCTTCGATTTCTTTAAACTGGAAAGCTTTAATATTTGAATCTGGAATGTTTAGGACTTTGGAATTTTGAGGAAGTTGTTCAAGATTGCAGCTTTGTTTAGTTGAATAATGTTTGAGTTGAAACTAAGCTTTAGTTTGTAATTGTCTTAAAAATGAAAAAAATGCTAAGTTTTCTTTGAACGAATTGAAATGAAATAGATTGATATATGGAAAAGAGTTCACAGGATGGCATCATTTTACTTGTACAAAATGACCAGAGATTTTTTTCTCTTTAGCTTATCAGGTAGGTTTTGGGGCTGAGATGATTTTTCCAACCATTCGAATAGACTAAAGTGTTGCTAGCATTTAATGCTTGGTCCTTTATGTCTACAACTCATCTTTTATTTTACATTTTCGTATGTACTTATGTTTCATATTTGCTTCTAGTTAGTTCACTTGTATATATTTATTTTTTTCTTTTGCCTTATTGTTTTGCAACTTATATTTCCAGAGTTGTCTAAATGTCTTAGTATATTCTTGTCTGGCATATATACTTTTTGGTCTCGTTTCTTTTGCCAGGCATTGCAAAGTTATGCTTCCAAAATTGTCTAAGTGTTCCTACCCATTTATCTGTACAACATGAGGGCACTCTTTCCCTTTTACACTTTGTTTATTTTTGCCTTACAAAATTTTACAAGTTACTTACAAAAAGGTTTTCAGCCTTATAACATAAGCAAGTATTCTTGTAGACTAAATTGTTAAATTTTTAGGAAATGTTTACTTTTATTCTCTTTTATTTTTAACTTAGACTATTCAATACTTAATTTACTTATCGAGATATATACATATATAATGATAAATTTAAAGCCAATTATATAAAAGCTTATACAATTATCTTTTCAATCAAAACATTTTAAATATTTACTCCTTTAATCTCAAGGCTTTTGAATTCAAATAAATTAAAAATCAAATTTAAACCTCAAGTTGTATATATTCATATACAACTACATATTAAATTTGAAAACTACACTTTTATTTTAAAATCCATTTATATTTATATATATAACAATACATTAATAATGTTATTAGAAAATAACAATTTGTCAAATTTAATTAATTTATAAAAGAAATTATAACTTCCTATTATTATTTAATAAACTCATATCTCATATTTACTAAACAATATTTTAAAATAAACCTTTTATTTATCTTACCATAAGCTAAGATATAATTTAAATCAATCAAACATTTATCTTAACTATTTTAAAACCCTATGGTTATTTATTTAATAGCTTAATATTAAATTAAATCAAATTTCCAAATTATCAAAAATATTTGAATTATAAAACAAGATTTACTTATTTCTTATATTTTAAACAAAGCTTATCAATTTACAATATATATAAACTTATATACATTATAAATAGAAAACAGTTTATTTAGCTTTTTAAAAAGATAAATTCACAATTTAAATGTTTATTAAAAGAAGAATTATCAAATCGATTCAAATTTACCAACAGAATCATCAAATCGATTTAATTTTAAATGCAGATTATTAAATTGATATTGTCAGAAATTCCGGGATGTCACATTCCTCCCCTCTTAAAAGAATTTCGTCCCCGAAATTTAAAACAAAGGTAATTTAATAATCTAATTAAAGATTTAATTTTAAAACACAAGCATATATTAATTATATGCTTACAACCATAGCAACCAACTCATCCAAACAAACAAATCTAACTATCCAGACAAAATTCTGGATAGAGTTCTCTCGAGTTTCCCAAGTATATATACCGGAATACTCGCTCTACAGAATCCAAACAATCACTACTAAGCTACAGAGCTCCTACTCATCTAGATCTACAAAACAAAACAGATATCAGACTACAGACGAGTCTGACTCAACAACCAAACCCTCTAGAACTGGTGGTTCCGAAACAAAAGATAGATCATACACGTACTCCCTCAGAGATACGTGAAACTCATCAAATTCCAGTTATCCAAACTGACAATCCACTCCAGAAGATCAACACTTATCCTCAGAAGAGCAACAGAAAAGATTCGAGATATCTCGGAGCTGGCTTCCCAATCTTACCCAATCTATACAGCTCCTTGAATCAGAGAAACTTACTCAAAATCAATCCAGACTTCGAAATCCAAATTCCTCCGTCTCTTATCCACAAGACTCAACTAACGATCCTGGGCTGTCTACATCCCTGCTGATGAGCTCAAGCTTCGCTGATGCCTCAAAACAACTCATCACAATGATCCACTCACAATCAATCCAAGAACACAGCCTCTACTATCATCAGTAGAAAACAACTTCTCCTATCCGGAAAAGAAAAACAGATGCACTCCCAATCTGCTTCCGCTGCACAACTCTGATCTGAGTAGATGAAATGCTGATGATACACCCGAGCACAAACTGGATAATACATCCCAAAAATATGGTTCAACAGATCCATAAAGAAGAAAACTTAGAAATCCCGAAAGATATCTGACAAGCCAAGAGAACACTCCACTATCGCAAGTCACTTTTGCGATCAATCCAACCCAATATCCAAAGAAAAACTGCTCTCTCTTTACCGATCAGAACAGCTTAAGCTTATCTAGCCAATCCATCGAAGAAACGGATCCACTCTGCTGCTCCTGAACTTCACTTCCCGAAAACTGCTGACAGACGACCTCCTGCCTACCCACAGAACAATCAGAACTACAAATGCTGCCACTGCTGCCAAGGACATCCTAAAGCAAACTCCTCGAAAAACTCAGGCCTCAAAGCCAAACACAAACACCCGGCTAACACAGCCTCAACACCGAAGCAGACATACTTTTTTAAACTGTTCCAAAGAAAATCTTCGGAGACATCCATAGTCACTGTGTCTCATCACACAGCTACTGATTCCTGAGGTATCAAGGTTCCATCACTAGCTTCTGCTCAACTGACAGATCCAAATCCTGTAGATATCCCACAGAGATTGGTGAAATCCTTACACCATTCAAAACTTACTCGAGACGGTATTAGGTCTACAGTCTCGACAGATACACTTCCAGCCTCAACAACTCCAACTATTGGTAGTCGTGTTACACACACCACTACCCTATCTACCTTCATAACTTATATTGGACAACCCGAACAAGTAACCCAACAGAGAGGTAGAAATAAATAAATAAATAAATATATCAAAATACAAATACGCTCTCTCGAGATAGACACCACTCCAGAGCTTAGGTATTCGCTCAACCTATGCTCTGATACCACGTTAAACGACCCAACTTTCTACTACCAGAAAATTGCATCATCTTTAAGAAAGAAAGGGGTGAGAAAATAGAAAAGATAGAGAAGAAGAAGAAACAACATCAGAGTCTCAACAGAGGAACGAAATAAATATAATATATCACATAAGATAATACATAATATCATATACATCAGAGTTACACAGATAATACAACACATACTAGACAGTTATAAACACCTGTCTAGTTAATACAACTCACTATAATACATCTCAGAGATACCAACACAGCGGAAAACTATACATATCTATAGCGCTGAAGCCTCCTGCTCCATTGCTCCTCCACAGTTCGTCAAAGCTAACCTGAATCCCTTGGCTACCCGTAAAAATTTGGGTACCCGAGAGTTTAAGAAAAACAGAAATAAACTCCGGGTCAGACATGGGTCTGGTATGAGTAACAGGTTAAAGTTGCTTAACTTTAAAAACATTTGAAAAGAAAAGGTATCACGTAAGACTTCCCACACATAAACATGGAAAAGTTTTTACCTTACGCTAACCAAAACATTTGATAGGAAATCCAGTGATATTATAGTAGGTCTAGGGTTTTCAAGTAAATATGAAATAGCTGAAATTGTTACATTCATTAAATTCCAGCATACTCGCCACAAAGTGGGTAATACAATCAAAACCGTAAGGTCACGTAGGAAGATTGGGTTTCCAACAATGGCTGGGCTACTGGGGTACCGCCCGTCACAGTACGTGGCCTAGATCACCGTACCGAGGACCCACCCTAAGTCCCCTGCAACACAAGGCCGGAACCATTCCTTACTGAACAGTTCCGAACGAAACAACCCCAGCAGTTGTCGCGAATCAACTGCCCACTAAGCCGAATATAAAGGGACATCTAGACAGGGGTATATCTCGCTCTCAAGTGGGTGCTACCCACGAAGCCTTGCTGCACCTCCCCTGTTTTAGCCATTCCCGGTTGATGAGGCTTGAGGTCACGATTACCTTTTAATAGAACTCATCACTTAGAATGCTCATCGCCCACCTGACGATGTTCTGAAAGCATTCAATCCATACAAGTTCGTTCCGGGTTCGAACGAAACCGAAGGCATTATCTCGTTACACTCATTTTGGAATCACCCTCAGAGTTAACGACAATAACCCTTGCACTCTGAATCTTCATCTTCACTTGAGATTCACGACCTATCGTTAATTTGGATCGATGTGGTATTCGGGTCTCTAGACCTAGAATCCCGGTATACGGAAACCCAATCCCGGTTTCATCGAAATCCAAACCGTGTCTTTTAAGGCCAAGTTGTTTTAAAGGTTTAAAACAATTCAATTTCAATTATCTATATCAATAGAGATAGTTAAATCACAATATCACAATGGATAATAACATCATCATCATAAACAGATAATCCATATTATCTACTCAAACAGATAATCAATATCATCATACTTAAAACAAGCATCCATATCACAATAGATATTACTCATCTCATATCTGAGATCACAATCAATCAAGGAAATCAATATCATCCATCATAAGCAATGATTAATAATCACACCATTTATAATTAATTTCAAATGAATTAAATTAATTACAAATCTCTAATTAATTTAAAGTAAATTAAATTAATTACTTCATTCTATAAATCATGCTTACTTAACCATTGATTAATTACAAATCAATTAATTAATCATTCTCTAGATTTCCATCTTAATTAATCATCCTAGATTAATTATCTTTTAATTACATTCAAGTAATTATTCTTTAATTAATTTCACAAATTAATTATTTATAACCAAATACAGTAATTAATCTTTAATTACCCTATTTATTAATTAACCATAATTAATTACATTTATCCTTAATTAATTACAATTAATTAATTACTTATAACACTTATTATTGATTAATTAATCTTACTAAAACAATCCTTTAAATTTATCATTAATCATATAATTAATGATTCCTAATACATTTTTTTTGAATTAATTATTCCATTTAAATTAATTACATTGAGTTATTAACTTTTACTTAACCATAATTATTAATCATCCTTGATTAATCCCATTCAGTAATTAACTACCCTTAATTACTTCACTTAATAAATTAATTACTCCTTAATTAATTTTCTAAATTAATCCCTTGATTAATTTTTCAAAGTAATTTAATCCAAATTACTATTATACTCAAAACATCTTCAATCAATTACATATAGTAATTGTCATCAATTACTTCATTAAGTAATTTCACTTTATTAATTACATTTTAGTAATTATACTTATCAAATCATCCAATGGTTTATTCAAATTAATTAAACTAAATTAATTAACTTAAACAAATCGCTTTAACTCGATCAATTTTATTAAGTAATAAATTCCTTAATTACTTCCATTAAACATTTTCACAAATGTTTATCTTTAACTAATTTATCTAATTAATTATTAAAATTAATCACATAAATTTACCAATTAATCAACTTAGATGATTCAAATTTACTAAATTAATTATCTTGAGAAATTAATTCCTTTAATTACACTTAAACAAATTCCACAATTAATTTTCTTTAATTAATCAATCTAATTAATTATCAAAATTTTCATATTGATTAATTATAAAACAAATCTTGAGTTAATGACCATTATTACTATTAACAGTCCTAAATTTCTTTTCTTAAGAAATTTAACTTAGATAAACCCTTATTAATTTCAAATTAATTTATCCTTAACCAAATATTAATTAACCACTAATTATTTAATTAATTCAAGTTTTTATCCGTAACTTAATTAACCTTTAATTTACTAGATTAATTAACATTTAACCATTAGTTTAAAATCTAATTTATTCAAATTAATGATCTTAACTCCAATTTAATTATTTCTAATTAATTTACGTAAAACTTAATTAACGAGTTTAAAACTCATAATTACTTAATTAATCCAGTTATCAATTTAATTTATCAATCCATCTAAATTAACTTATTAATTTAATGCATCCAATCACTAAATTCCACTTTATAGATTTTAAACTAAATTTCTTTTTAAATTTTCAAATTATTAAAGTATACTTTACCTTTAAACTTATTTACATCATTTAAAATTATATACATTATTTATTTTCAAAACCTAAGATTCAAATTCAGTTTAAATTCAGATTAAAATTTCAAATCAAACTTGGTTTTAAATTCTATTTCAAATTTTATATTAAATTCAAAAATCCAGAACTGCCAGGCTTTACTTTCTCAAAAGCCTGGAACCATCATACTCGAACGAACAAAATATACTTCGAGTCGTTCTTTTCCTACCCCGAGAAAATCACTAGAAAACTCGAGTACAACCCGAGATAAAATTCGTCTTCCCCAAAAATTACCAGAGATGATAAAAACGTGCTCGTGCACGTGCACGATCGATGCCACCAACTCCGATCGCCAGCGATGATCTCCTCACATCGGAAAACCCCTCTACAACCAACTACGTTCATCAATTCACTTCCAACAGCCAACAATCAAAATCGAGCTTCCCATATCAAAACCTGGAACAAACTGGACGACACCAACCCAAACCCTGAAATCACCTCGCCTTCGATCCTCCGACCATCGTAAACGCTGAAACTCCGGCCACATCCTCGTCATGAACCCCGCTAGCATTCCCCAAAGCCGCTTAACACTCGAACAACCATAGAGACAGATATGATCGAATTCATACTTGATCATAAACTAGGGTTACAGATAAGAAATCAACCTCACTGCTTCCATGGTGATTTGCATCACCACCACTCATTTTTCCCCTCAACTACGCTTGCTCCTCCATCATCAGGGAGAATCCCCGACCACCACTATCCATTAGATCGCCAGAAATCACCTCATAACCATTTTCTGGTTAAACCAGACTTGCTATCAATTTCCTCTACTAAAAACTTCCATTTTAGTTTCAAAAATCAATTTTTGTTTTAAGCATTTGATTCATATACTTGAATCGAAGATTCTTGATAGTTTATATTTTGACTTATTTTTAGTTTTGATCAATAAACCTGGTTTCCAGAGTCAAAAATAAATGTTATTTGACTTAAGTACAAATTTAAACTAAAGCTTAAATTTAAACAATCAAGTTTTGATTTGCATATTAAGTTAAACAGAGACAAGATCAAAGATTTGAATTTTATTTCTTTTAAACCAAAATTGGAAAACTGGAAGATAAAAGCAGAGAGTAACCAGATGAAACCATACATGCATATCATACATTCATACATATACAGAGAAAAACACTAATATATTCAAGCATTCAAACATGATAGTTCCAGAGATTTCATACAACCAGATTACTACTTAAGTTATTTTAATAAAAATGTTACTCACCGG
The DNA here is from genome assembly GCA_030737815.1 of Allium fistulosum. Lineage (NCBI taxonomy): Eukaryota > Viridiplantae > Streptophyta > Magnoliopsida > Asparagales > Amaryllidaceae > Allium > Allium fistulosum. The sequence goes on along the minus strand of CM060904.1, from coordinate 710,419,573 downwards.
AAAATAAACAGAGAGCAACTTTGAAACTGGAAGTGGTATTTGCATGCTTTTGTTTTGAGTCCAGAAAACTTGAAACTTTGTCTAGCTTCGATTTCTTTAAACTGGAAAGCTTTAATATTTGAATCTGGAATGTTTAGGACTTTGGAATTTTGAGGAAGTTGTTCAAGATTGCAGCTTTGTTTAGTTGAATAATGTTTGAGTTGAAACTAAGCTTTAGTTTGTAATTGTCTTAAAAATGAAAAAAATGCTAAGTTTTCTTTGAACGAATTGAAATGAAATAGATTGATATATGGAAAAGAGTTCACAGGATGGCATCATTTTACTTGTACAAAATGACCAGAGATTTTTTTCTCTTTAGCTTATCAGGTAGGTTTTGGGGCTGAGATGATTTTTTCCAACCATTCGAATAGACTAAAGTGTTGCTAGCATTTAATGCTTGGTCCTTTATGTCTACAACTCATCTTTTATTTTACATTTTCGTATGTACTTATGTTTCATATTTGCTTCTAGTTAGTTCACTTGTATATATTTATTTTTTTCTTTTGCCTTATTGTTTTGCAACTTATATTTCCAGAGTTGTCTAAATGTCTTAGTATATTCTTGTCTGGCATATATACTTTTTGGTCTCGTTTCTTTTGCCAGGCATTGCAAAGTTATGCTTCCAAAATTGTCTAAGTGTTCCTACCCATTTATCTGTACAACATGAGGGCACTCTTTCCCTTTTACACTTTGTTTATTTTTGCCTTACAAAATTTTACAAGTTACTTACAAAAAGGTTTTCAGCCTTATAACATAAGCAAGTATTCTTGTAGACTAAATTGTTAAATTTTTAGGAAATGTTTACTTTTATTCTCTTTTATTTTTAACTTAGACTATTCAATACTTAATTTACTTATCGAGATATATACATATATAATGATAAATTTAAAGCCAATTATATAAAAGCTTATACAATTATCTTTTCAATCAAAACATTTTAAATATTTACTCCTTTAATCTCAAGGCTTTTGAATTCAAATAAATTCAAAATCAAATTTAAACCTCAAGTTGTATATATTCATATACAACTACATATTAAATTTGAAAACTACACTTTTATTTTAAAATCCATTTATATTTATATATATAACAATACATTAATAATGTTATTAGAAAATAACAATTTGTCAAATTTAATTAATTTATAAAAGAGATTATAACTTCCTATTATTATTTAATAAACTCATATCTCATATTTACTAAACAATATTTTAAAATAAACCTTTTATTTATCTTACCATAAGCTAAGATATAATTTAAATCAATCAAACATTTATCTTAACTATTTTAAAACCCTATGGTTATTTATTTAATAGCTTAATATTAAATTAAATCAAATTTCCAAATTATCAAAAATATTTGAATTATAAAACAAGATTTACTTATTTCTTATATTTTAAACAAAGCTTATCAATTTACAATATATATAAACTTATATACATTATAAATAGAAAACAGTTTATTTAGCTTTTTAAAAAGATAAATTCACAATTTAAATGTTTATTAAAAGAAGAATTATCAAATCGATTCAAATTTACCAACAGAATCATCAAATCAATTTAATTTTAAATGCAGATTATTAAATTGATATTGTCAGAAATTCCGGGATGTCACACTTCAACCACAATCCTGTCTAAATCTGCCCTAGTAATTGCTGCGGGCTGTTCTGTGGCAGGAGTGGTCAGATTAGCATGTCCTTCATTTGTTACTGCTACTGGAGGAGGACGGTTTACTTGATTCGTGACAGCTGGATCTGGAAGACTGCTGGATGCGATGTTTTTTCCTTTGTTAACATCTTTTCTCTATTTGGGAGGCATGTTTTCCAAGTGGCGAACGATGCTGTTAGGAAAACTGTTAAGTGGATGAAGCTGAAGCTTTGAGCTTCTTGCTCTCAGTGAAAGCACCAAAAATGTTTGCACAAAAAATGGACAAACACCTCAAAGTCGTATGATTTGGTAAATATTATGTTGTTCTTAGTGATTTGGGTGATTTATGCAAATATATGAAAAACAGGGGCTAAACTGCAAAAAGACACGCAGATTTATAGTGGTTCAGCCAGAATGTGCCTACATCCACTTTATATGTTATTTCTCTTCTCTTGTTTAGATTACAAGTACAAAGCTTTGATACAAGTAAAAGAAAGTTGTTTGAAAGTTCTCTCCGTGTTTGAGCTCTCAAAAACTTGTCCCCCATTGTTGTACCCCTGCCCCTCTATTTATAGAGTGAGGTTGGGAGCAGGGGTCTTGGATGTATATAGCTGCTGGTGGGCTTGGGCTGATGCAATCTGGCCTGGTGGAATTGGTCCGGTTTCCCTTGGTTCGGCGGAGGAAATTGAGTGGACCGGTAGAACTTTGGTTCGGTGAAGACTTCATTCGGTGGAGAGCTTTGTTCGGTGGAGACTTCATTCGGTGGAGACTTCATTCGGTGGAGAGCTTTGTTCGGTGGAGACTTCATTCAGTGGAGAGCTTTGTTCGGTGGAGAGGAGGGGTTGAAGGGATTGACGCCGAATGGGTTGGTTCGGTGAGGCATTTGGAAGAAGGAGGATGGGTTGGTAGCATAGGGAGAGAGATGGTTTGGCGGTAGCCTTAGTTTGGTGATGAGAATTCGTCCAACAGTTCGGATGATTGGAGGAAACACTAGAGTAGGTGGTAATCCGAGAGCTACCAAACCTAAAATGGCTGCATGTAATAACTTTGCAGCATTAGGAGGGAGTAAAACAGTTTAGGAGGAAAGCCATTTAATGGTACAAAAAATGTCGTCAAAGTGGATGATTGGCTTATCCATTATAAAGGATTTTCGTTGAATTAGGTTTGACAGACAGGCAAATAATAAGATTGGCTTTAAAGTGATTGTAAGGAGCTACTTTATACTAATGGAATACTACGACTATGGATATACCGGTGGATGATCATACTTGGGCTGACATTAAGGGAAGGTTTGAGGAATAATTTTTGGTTGAAGCAGCAAAACCTACCATGTTCAATAAGATTTTGGAACTAGAACAGGGTGATATGCGTGAGGCTTGGGCAAGTAGTCATTAACATTTTGCTGAAGGAAAACGAGAAGTTTATACAAGGGTTAAAGCTTGTGATTGCTACGGAAACTATACCACTATTAGAGATCCGTATAATGTTAGTGTATACATGACTATGAGGAATGTGAATTATCTTATATCGATTGGGAAAAACAAGTTTTTAGTGGAAAGGAAAAGTCCATAGGTTTTCAAGGGAAGAAGAGGAAATTCTTTAACCAAAAGGGAGAGAAGAAAACTCGAAAAGGTGGAGTTTGCAAGAAAGGAAAATATGATAAAACTTGTTATAAGTGTGACAAGAAGGAGCACTTTGCCAATGGGTGTTATGTTGGGGGAAAAAATAAGGCTGTGGACAAGAAAGGATTGAGATATTTTAATTATAACAAGCTAGGGTACTTCAAAGAGAATGTAATGAACCGGTCAAAACTTAGAAGGGAAAGGCTTATGCTTTGGAACCTACTGCTTCTGGACTGACTACCAAGGAGAAGGGAAAGGCTTATGCTTTGGAACTTACTGCTTCTGGACTGACTGCCGAGGAGAAGCGATAGGTAGTTTTAAGAGGTATGCTTCTAATAATAACATACCTGTTAAAGTATTATCTGATACTAGAGCATCACATTATTTTATATCTAGATGTTTGGTGGATTGATTAAATCTTGAACCGACATACCTTGTAATCTCTCCGTGGGTTGCAAATTCTATAGGAGGTGATACAACCCTTGGAATAAGATGTGATCGCTTAGAATTTGAACTGCGAGGTCATAAGTTTACCTGCAATTTGCATATGCTTGATTTTATGGATTTTTGGTTAATTTTGGGTATGGATTGATTAAGCATATACGATACTAGGATATGTTGCCAAGGTAGAATAGTATCTTTAAGACACCCTGATTGCGGTAACTAAATTTCATATTTATTGGAAGAATCGAGTTTCGATGTGCGTGCATTTCTTATTGCGATGGAGGGTGTAGAATATGAGATAAGCAAGATTTTATAGTAAGGGATTATGCGGAAATCTTTGAGCCAGTTACGGTATTTCCATCAATGCAAGCCATTGAGTTTTAGACATATCTCATACTAAGAAATAAACCTGTAAGTGGACCACCTAGCTGGATGACACCTATGATATGAAGGAATAAAAGGTGTAGCTTTTGGAATTGGAAGGAAATAATTTTATTAGACTGAGTAGCCCAACTTGGGGTGTTGCAGCGGTATTTTTAAAGAAGCCGGATAGGTCACTTAGAATGTGTATTGATTATAGAAAGCATAATGAAAAGATCATAAAGAATCGATATCCTTTGTTTAGAATCGATGATTTATTTGATCAGTTGAGTGGAGCCAAGGTGTCCCGGTTATATTTGGCAATAGGTTTCCATCCGCTAAGAGTGATAGAGGAAAGTGTACCATTGATGTTATTCCAGACAAGATATGGTTCGTACGAATGCTTAGTCAAGCTCTTTGAATTGACCAATGTGCCTGCTTTCTTTATAGCCTTAAAGAACCGAATCTACCAAGAGCATTTGGATAGATATGTATTGGTGTTTACTGATGATAACTTGGTATATTTTGAGAATGAATGTGATTATGAAGTTTATTTATGTATAGTGTTAGATTGGTAGCATCAGTTAAAGGAGAAGTTTTCAAAATCATTCCTAGGAAAGAGAGGTGAAGTGTCTCTATTATATGGACTCTAAGGATGGATTGTCCGTAGATCCATCAAAGAACGAAGCTATTAATAATTGGAAGTGACAGGACACTATACTGAAACTAGAAGTTTCTTGTTGTTAGCTATCTATTATCGAAGATTCATTAAGGATTTTTCTTGAATAGCAGCACCGATGACGAAACTAACAAGGAAGGATGTGAAGTTTGTTTAGCCCAATAAATGTGAAGAAGCTTTTTGAAGCTAGAATAGTTATAAACCAATGTACCCATGTTAGTCGTGCTAGAGGAGAATCAAGATTTGGTTGTGTATATCGATGCTAGTGGAATAGGGTAAGGAGTTGTACTGATGCAGAGAGGCAGTGTCATTGCCATTAGTTCTCAACAGCTTCGGCTACATGAAGTTTGATGTCCTACTCATGATTTAGAGTTAACAACGATGATCTTTATGCTAAAAATGTGGAGACACCATCTTTTATGAGAATGATTCGATTTGTTTACAGATCATAAGTTTTTGAAGTATTTATTCTCTCAAAAAGAGCTAAATATAAGGCTACAAAGATAGCTTGAATTTTTGGTGGCTTATGACATTAGAATTGAGTATACATCAGAAAAAGGAAATAAAGTTATCTATCCGCGTAGTAGAAAACATTAAAACATAGCATTTGCAATAATGACGGATTGGAATGATTTGGAGGTGATGGATTCTTCTAGTGTTTGTATGAGATCCGCACCAGTTCTAGTCAGTGCACTACAATAATTTCTTGTTTAGAAATTCGATAATTATTTATTGAAAGAATTTTTGCAAAGCAAAGAGATGATCGAGTATTGACTAAACATATTGAGAGACAAGAAGTGGGTATAGAGATTATCGATTTGAAAGACTTCACACTTGACTAAAGTGGTTGCTTAGGAAAGAAAGGACAATTATATGTTCCAAATAAAGACAGTCTAAGGAAGGAAGTTCTTAGAGAATGTCACATATCGAAATTTACTATTCATCCTAGAGGTATGAAGATGTACCAAGATATGAAAAGAAGTTTCTTCTAGGAAAGATGAAAAGAGATGTAAACTTATGGGTGAAGAAATGTTTGAATTTCCAGTAAGTAAAAGCTAAACATCAAAAGCCAAGTGACTTCTTCAACCTTTGTATGTACCACTATGGAAAGAGAATCTATATTGATGGATTTTGTAGATGAATTGCCAAGTCAAATAGGGGGAAATAAAAGTATTTGGGTCATAGTTGATAGACTGACTAAGAGTGCATACTTTATCCATGTTAAGTCAAAGAGAACAGCACCAACTTTGACAAAATTGTTTATGAAGAAAGTTGTGAGGTTACATGGAATACCGAGTGATATTGTAAATGATTAGGATCATTTGTTTACTAGTGAGTTTTGAAAGAGTTAACAAGATGTATTAGGCACCAAGATGAAAATGAGTACCACTTACCATCCACGGACCAATGAGAAAATGGAAAGAGTTAATAAGTTGTTTGAAGACTTATTAAGAGCTATGTACTAGACTTTGTAGTGTCATGGGAAGACTATTTCCATTTTTTTAGCTTTCTTATAGTAATAGTTATCAAGCTCATATAGGAATGACACATTTCGAAGCTCTTCATGGAAGTCATGCAAGTCACCAGCATATTGGTTATAGATAGGGAAAAGACCAATTTCGGTTCGGATTTGGTGAAAGAAGCGACTAAAAAGATTAAGTCGGTCCGATAAAGGATGAATGAAGCTCAATCAGGTAGAAAAGCTCTGCTGATCAAAAGCATAAGGATGTGGAATTTTCAGTTGGAGATCATGTTTTTGTGAAAGTATCACTGTAACGAAGCGGATTTTGCCCGCTCGAAAATCAACATCTGTACTTCACATTGTACTAGAATGCCGTAGATTCGACCGTTCAAATCCGATTCGCCGGAGCTATAACACAATTAAGTAAATAACACAGCGGAATAAAAAGAATAATACGTTGATATATAATATCTGATACAACAGAGTGATACAATGAATATCAATATACATCAGAGATATGATACAAGAAATAGCAGCGAAAAAGAAAAGATAACAACAGCAGCGGAACAATATCAATAGAAGTGATAACTCCAAAATGATCTTCAGACAAGAATGAATCCACAACTCCAAAATAAGTAACTCCGATGAATGAACTAGCTCCAGATAATCTACTAAACCTGAATATCTGAAAAACCCAACTCTAGACTGCTCGTGTGGAAAATTATGAGCACCCAGAGTTTAGGAAGGGAACAATAAACTCCGGATCAGTCATGGGACTGGTGTGAGCAACAAAAACAGTTTATCTTTAAAACAACAGCAAAAGAATTTTAAACATTGAAATCCGCAATGCTTTTGAAAAATGAAACTACCATAAGACCTCCCGCCACACACACAATGCAAACGCAGAATTGGAGGAGATTTCTTCTTATGATAGTCAAACATGCTTACTACGCAAATCATTGGATATTATCATTAGTGCATAGTGTAGAAACATTTCGAAAGTATAATATTAATCTTAGCCAACATACGACCAGTATCGTATGCCTACTATAGCTACTATGTTCAATAGCAGGTTACCGCCACATTCCATAGCAGGTTATACAACTAAAACCGTACAGGGTTCGTATTGTTTCTTTGGGTTTTCCAACAAATGGTCAGGCTAAGGAACTTCCTTCCGCCGCATGGGAATGCCTCTGGCGGGACGCCCCGAGAGACAAACTGCTCTCTGCCAACAAGGCCGGGTTACCCCTGTAACAGGTAACTCACGAATATGCCACCTCCCGGTCCTTTGGGACCTTTATCCGAGCGCTCGATAACCAACATCACACATCATAAAGAAAGTGTATCCACATGAGTAAGTATCTGGGCTCCATACCATGATACCACCCTTTTCCAGAAGGATATGACATACCCTAAAGGGCGCGACCCTCATAACCTTGCCGCAACATTCCTGTTTCGACCATTTCCGGGGAGTGAGGTCCTGACGAAGTCTCGTCCACAAAGCTACGCTTTTTCAAAAAGCCACGCTTTGGGTCAACAGATGATCAACCTATGATCACAAAGATATAAGATCAAACAAATGATCATATCACAAATGATCAAACACTGATCATCACACAGCAACACTCAGCATGCCACATTACCAAATTGGGATATATCGTTGATAAATTTCAACTACATAACCTCTGAGCTCGTACGTCTCAAAGAAGGGTGTTAAGCTAAGAGAATAAATTCTCCGCCACCAACAGAAATGTATTTGAAAGAAATCGGCTTTATATCTCAAAGTGTAATGTCAGACATGTATCCATACAAGTCTGTTCCGGGTTCGAACAGAACCGAAGGCACTTCTTACGAAGCCCTTGCAAATCCGGGTATTCACGATCCCGTCCGGACTTCCCATCACAAAGGGTGATAAAATCTCTATATCGGGGCCAGTCGATGCAGAGACATTCGACGAGTTGTCCTTTCGTTTTCGCAAATATCCGGTCTTCCACACCGGTCTTCAAATGCTATCCATAACGTCGAATCACTTATTCGGAATGGGTTATATGACACAAAGGTCCTCTCCCGGCTAAACCGAATAACGAGCGCAATCTTTAAAAACATATGGATATTGGGATTTCAATTAAGTCACAACTTATTACCCAAAACTTTTCATCAAATGGTTTAAACAAATTACCATTTTTAAATTCTTAAACCAAAAAGATTCATTTTAACAACCTTAAATGGTTTAACAATTTTCCACATTTTATCTTTTAAACAAAAGATTCATTCACAGATTTTCCAAATCGATTTCCATTTCAATTTGATTAACTCGTTAAATCTTTTAAATCAAAGATTTAACTTATAGCTTTCAAAACAATCCCATTTCAAATGATTTAAACCCATCATTATTTTAAATCTGTTAAAAATAAACAGATTCAATTCATAGCTTTTCAAAACAATTCATTCATAACTTGGAAAACCATTTTCGCTTCAATCTTGAAATTCCTTTACTTAAACTGGAATTTCATTTCTTATCTGAAAGCTTTTATTCTTTTGAAAACAAATAGTTTCATTTCAGAAAATTTGATTTATTCATACGAGTTGAAATCCTTGGGTTAAATTCAAATTCCCAAACTTTATACTTTTAAAATGGTTTAATTCATACAAACACATTTATAACATTTTCAATCCCTAGTTTCAAATCATAGGATTCAATTTCAAACTTGAATTCAAATTTAAATCAAATTATTTAAATTTCAAAACTCGATTAAGTTATTCAAAATAACTTTTATCTTTGAAATTCCATTTCAAAAGCTTTTCACTTTTAAACCCAAATTTCTAATTTCAAAATCAATTGAAATTAAAATTTCAATTTCAAAAACATTAAATTTAAATTATCTGTGACTTAACCGATTTCCACGTGAAATCCATATTTGTGTGTGTAAAAGTGTAGTCCAGGGGTTTCACACAATAGTGCACAACATCAATCATCACAGATATATCGATAAGCGGTATAATCGATAACGCTTATCTTCATTCACAGATTCATAGATAAAATAAATTTATCGGTCACAAAGATTAACTATTATAATTCGATGTGGGTTTCGGAGAACCAATTGGAATCCGACTCCCTGTCGCATCGAAATTCAAGTGCCGTTTTACGGGCCAAGGGTTTCATATTCACATAGTAATATATCCTAGAAACAGAAATCACAGATCACGTCAAAACAATTCATAGCACAAAGCATAATATCAAACAGCTTGACAATCAATAGGATTCAAAACATCCATAAGTAAACTCAGTTAATTATTTGATTAATTTAGATCAGATGGGTCACCAATCATGATTAATTAACATTAATTAATTTCAAATCATTTGATTGATTGTCCTTTAATCATTAATTAAATTAATTAATCAACTTTTAATAAATTAAATAATTAACCTTTAATTACTCAATTATGCTTTAATTAATCTCTTAACTTATTAAACATCTTTAAATTAACCTTCTTTGAAATTAATTATCATTAACAATTCTTAATTACAAATAAATTAGACACTTTTTTTTTACCAATTGATTAATCATTAATCCTTAATTAGTTTCCCCATTAGTTAACTACTATTTATTTATTAATTAACTTTAAGTAGTTAATTAAAATTCCTAATTTCAAATTGGTTAAACACAAAGTCATTAATATCGAGTTACTACTTTCTTTAAATCTTAAGCTACTTATTTAATTCCAAGTACAAATTAATTTACAATCTTAATTAACTTTCAATTTAAATTAACTTATCATCTTGTATTTGCAAACCTTCTTAATAAGTTTAAAAAAATCAAATCTTTGCTTAAACTTGCCAACATCATTACTTAATTAATACCAAACTTTGTTTAACAAAATGACTTAAGATTTTATTGGGCTAACCCCTAGAAAATGAACCCCGAGGGAAATCTTATGTTTACTCGAGTAAAACTCGAGTTTTCCCTTACCCTTTCCCGAGTTCCCCTCTCTTCCTCATACCTTTCTTCTTCTACAACTTCTTCTGTTTCTTAAGTTAAAACTGTAGTTATACAAACATACTCACGCACTTCCAGGTTTCACTCGAAGTAACACCACGATTTCCTCGAGTAACAACTCGCGGCAATCATGTCTTGGAAACGTTGACACCATCGTTGCCGTGCACATGCACGGCACGTCGCCGTCACTCCGGCGAACCACGTCGCCTCCTGCAACCCACAAAACGACCTCACACTCGAATCTAAATCCCAATTCGACGCGAAACATTCGAAATCAGAATATCCCCCATTCGCTCGAACCAGCTACTCGAACACTCCCAGAGAAAAACGCCTCGACCCACTAACGTCGACCACCAGTGGCAACATAGCTCCGCCCACACCTCGGCCATATTCTCCTCTACCATCACCCAGACGCGCGTGCAACTCGGTCGATCCATGGCGACGAGATCACTTCGTTTACAGACCATTTCAACTCGAACTTAAAAACCCTAAACTCGACTTGTCCAAACAAGTTATGCAATAGATAATTTTTTTAGCATTTTTCCTGAATTCGTAAATCATCATACTATCTTCACAACGAATTCCAGCATCAAAAATTTGTTAACCCAACAGAAATTTGTAAAAATGTAAAATCTGTTCAACTGTGAATTGCTCGTGGCATACACCACTAAAAACCTCCATTTTTATTTTAAAAATCCTATCTTTAGCTGTTAATTCAAGTTATGCCAATGAATCAATGTTTTAAATCATTTGAATTTATCACATATTTGTCTATTTCCTGGAAAACTGGATTTACAGAGTCTGTACTTCATTATCATGCAGAGAACAAATTTTTATGCCATAATTTAAATCTAAACAACCTTGTTTGTTGATACTTTAAGCCTAACAAAGGTTGATGATAATGTTTTTGAATCTTAATTTAATATTTGACTCTGTAACTTCAACAGAGAATACCAGTATGTTAAAAAAAATTTGAACAAACTTATATATATATATATATGTATAACACAGAAACTATATTCAAAGCCAAAGCATATACAAACCATATTATCAATGAATTCTGTACTGTTTTTAATTAAACTTAAAGCTTTGAAGTTTATGTTTACTCACCTGGCTTAAAACAGAAAGCTTGATTTTATTTTTGATTTCTACTGTTATTTCATATCCTGGAGTTAATTTCTGGGTAAAACATTTGAACCTATTTTTAGAATTTGTATAACATTGTTATGAACAAATTTTATTCATAAATCATAGCCTGAATTTATTTGTATGGGGAGATAAAGATTTTAAAAGAAGTTCGAGCCTATAGAAGTAACAAAGACAGTTTGTATATATATTTATATAGATATATATACATTCAAGCAGAGCAATTTAAAGCATATGTCCAGCCAAGATAAATCATGCAAACATGTCAAACAACTTCATTTCAAGCATCATCAAAAGGTAAACAGATTTAAGCCTTCGGGTTTAGAAGTTTGCTCACCAATTTTCCAGAAAAAAAAACAGAGCCTTCTTGGTTTGAATCCGGCTTTGAAAAATTTGCAGCTGAAACCTCTCTTCCATTATCTGATTGGTGTTGTTGTTTTAGTTGAATTTTATTGAAGTTTTGAATGATATTTTCTCAGTTTTACTTAGCTAAGAATGGAACGAACTGGAAATAAGATGATGGAAAAGTTTACTGGGTGATAAATTACTTGCACAGGGAGATATATTATTTTTTGTACAAGTTGATATTATTTGGTTTATACAACATCAGGGATATTTTTATCAAGTGGTGGCTGAAATGAGATGGCATTAATTGCCTTTGTACAAACTTGAATATATATCTTCTTTTATTCATACACATCCAATCTTTGCTCTTCTTTTCGGCTGAAAATTGTTTGGTGGCTAAAGAGATTTGCATTTATTAAGTGTACCATATTTATATAATTTTCTTCTTCCATTTCGGCTGATGGAGTATGGCATAAATTTACCATGTACCACATATCTTCATTTGCAAGTCAAAGAGACTTACATATTTTTTCTTGTTTTGTTTTAGTTCTTTAATAAAATTTGATGTCTTCCTTTCTTGTCTTTTATTTTGTCTTTGTAGTATTACTCTATACATATTTATATTTTATTTCTAACTTAAATGTTCATTATTAATTTATTTTTAAACTCGTATCAATTATTAATATTTTTATATTCATCTTTAAACCATTTATATTAAGATTTAAATTCAAATCAAATATACACATATATATTCAATTTACTCATATATGTCCGTATACATATATATTCACATATATACATATATATATATACAATATTTTAAATTTTAAATGATTTAACATAGAATTTATTAGTTGCTCGGGGAAACTCGAATCACTTAAATCGATTTATTTCACAAATTTATTCAAAAATACAATTAATTATCCATTTAAATTTAAATAAAATTCGGGGTCGTTACAATCACTTATGAAGGACATTATACAATTCGAAAAATCAGGGAAGTTGGCAAGGAGATATGTTGGTCAATTAGGTAATATAGATAAGATAGATAAACTTGCATACCATTTTGAGTTACTGAATACTTTGGCAGGAATCCATAATGTTTTTCACATACACATCTCTCATCTAAGAAAGTATGTACATAATTCGAAGACTATTGTTGAACCAATCATTTTAAAGGATTTAGTAGTGGAGCTGGATATGACTATCATTAGACAACCAGTTTGTATTATGGGTCAAGGTATGAGAAAATTTAGAAATAAGACGGTGAAGTTAATGAAGCCCAATGGAGTGACGATAAAAGGGACAGTACTTTGAAATTGAAGATAGGATTAGAGAGGCTTATCCAAAGTTTTTTTTGATGATCTATGTGTTTGTAAAGACTTTTGACTAGTATTTATGCTTGCAATGTTTGATTTTGTATGCGCTTATGTCACATATATGACTTGTTGTGTTTGATTTTACGTTATCGGGATTTCGATTTCAAGGACAAAATATTTATAAGGATAGAAGCTAGTAACACCATATTATTAATACACATCTATACTATGTTATTATTACTGAGTTTGGATCTAGAGCGCAAAAGCCACCTTCCCTTTTTTTTAAGATTTTAAACTCAACCGTCTTGCAATTTTTTCTTTCTCACCTCTGCCCTTCCTCCTTTATCGTTTAACCTAAATAATAGCGTTCCTCCAATTTGTGCTTTTTCCAGTCCGTCACTGTTGTACTCTCTTCCTACTGTCGCCGCTATCCCTATCGACTACGATTCTCCGCCTCATGACTGACAACCACTTTCGCCTCTCCATCCCTTTCCGTTTTCTTTATCCCTTCATCGATAGTGGTCTTCATCTTCATCCCCCATAGGGGTAGTTGACAAAGCAACATTTGCAGATTATCTTCAAAATTGCCAGTTCTCCTACTTAAGCCTTTCTTTCTCCTACTCATTTAATCTTTCATATGGTAATGGTAATTAACTTGGTGTGGGAATAAATATCTGTCTGATTAATCTATGGAAGGGTTCAGGCTTATGTTGTATGTCAAGTTGAAGTGGATGATATTTCAATCCAAATTTATACACTTTAAAAACAAATAATCCTACAACACAATTCTAAAGGTAAAATGATTTAATCCAAATTTACATACTGTCTGTAGTTTAAAGGTTTTGAATTTAAAAATTATAGAATTTTGAGATATTTTTTCAAGCATGGCATTTTGCATATTAAACTTGTTTGTCAGATTCGTTTGCAAATTTCATTTTATAATTTTTTGGAGGAAAATTAGCTGTGAACAACCACGCTCTATAAATTATGTATTTTTAAATTTGGAATTATTACTTTTAATTTTATAAGATTTCTAAGCTTTGAAATTTAAGGTTTTGAATTTCTTTTAGAATAGCTTCAAATTTGTGTTAAGTTCTAAACCTTGGTGTTAGATTTCAAAATTAAACTATGAAATTCAAAATTTTTAACTTCCAGCATTTACGACTGTAAATTTTTTGGGTATATATACTCTTAAACCTTAGAAATATTAGCTATAGGCGAACTTAGTGTTTTAAACCTTTAGGCTTTAAACATTTTGAATGTCATGAATTTTTAACTGCAAAATTTTGAACTTTTAACAGTATCTCAATTGTAAAATTAAGTATTTTGTAAGCTTTATTTTCAAAAAAATTTACATTTTACTTTCTATTGTTTAAAAGTTTTGAGATGAAAATCTATACAATTTCATGATATGGTTTAAAGCATTGCATTTTACAGCTTAAATTTTTTTGTTTCTATGATTCGTTTGTAATTTCATTTTATAAATTTTTAGAGGAAGCACGCGGAGCATTAAATAAATTTATAATAACATATTTTATGTCCGTTTAAAATAAGTTAGGATTTTTTTATTGACTTAAATTTTCAAAACTAACTTTTCTATTGCATTAATAAAAATTTAAATGCAGTTAACCTATAAACCTGATATTTTTAGTATCCCCAATTGGATGCCTCCTACTTCATTAAATCAATGATAGATATGTAGTATGTTGTACAAAATTGCTTCTTTTTATGCTTGACCTGTCAACTAGATAATTATTGCACTTAATGTTGACATTTCATTACCTGTACAACAAAATAAATTAATTGCTTCTATTATCAAACATGACTTATTAGTTATTACCACTAATTTTAAAGGTAGGTATGCTTGCTTTTGCCATGTTTTTTCATCCACGCATCGTTCTCTAATTTATACTACATTAAAGATAAAAGTCACAATTCTTCTATTACCTTTAGTCTAATACACACACACATACCCAAACATGTGATTTTTTATTAAAGGATGACAATCCACTTCTCTCCCGTCTAATTTTCTTATTAATGGGTAATGCAATTAACATTTTATGGAAAAATATCGGGTGACATCATTTATTAATGTTTTTTTATAATTTGTAACGTAAGTGATGGATGATCATTATGCTTGACTTATTTTAGTAAACATTAAAATGTTTTATAACAAAGTAGGCAATATACAAAACACATAGATAGTAAATATTCATTATTTTGTTAACTTAATTATAAAAAATAATATAAAGCACCTGAGCAATCCGTGTTACAAATTTCATGCTCCTATTGTGCTAATAACGTGTGTGGTTAGAACATAATATGTGCACTTTCCATATGTGGCAATTGCAGCTATGGATTGTAGCTCAATCTTAGCAATGTGGTTGTTTTGTAAAAGGAATGAAATATATTTTTGTGGTGACAACCTCTAAAATAAAATCACTGAAATAAAATTACCACAAAATTTGATAAATTTCAAAGAAGCTACACGCAATCGTTACTAAATGTTGATTAGTTCCAAATGTTCTCTAATATTTTAGGTGAGCCAGGATGCTGAGCTTTGTCTATACCAAGTTTGGTTCAAATATAAAATGATTTTATTTTGATAACTTTTTATAACTTCATTAACTGTATTATTTCTATACGTGAAAGGAGTTGTGAGCTTTTTAGTTGAGGGTGAATTTTCGGGTAATTGATAGTCAAGATGGAGAAGTAAGGCATATTTTCAATAAAAGGCTTTCAGACTTCCACAAAATGCTACTACCAATGAAGGAGCTTTTGTGTAAAGCCATAACTCAATTTGGCCTAGGAGTAACACAAGTTCTAAGAACAACTTCAAGCGACCGAGACATCATGTGTGCAAGCTATTACTGAACTAGAAAAAGCCAAGGTTTGTGCACATTTTCCAAACCCATATCTTCATAATTTATTACGTCATTCAGTTTCGCTACATGATATTCTAACCAATTACTTTCACTTTATATTGTTTAATGGTTTAATTTTTTCGTCATGGCACCTCAAAATTTGCTTTGCTTCATGGTGATTCTAATGCAAGAACAAAATAACCATATATCTTTTTAACAACATCCAATTTCTAACTCAAGTTGCTAAAATAACAACATGGTGTCAAGTAACCAAGTGATTTTTTATCACGATCGATGCGTTATAATGCCTTTAATATGGCGATTCACATATAATTTTATGCTTTTTATAGATGGTTTCCAAATTTTTGTTTGTTATGGAGAATGTCTTTTCATAAAGAACATGGTATTGTTAAGCACAGGCTATGTTTATATTCAAGTTACACCCACTTTTATTTTATTTCTTTTCTTCACCGTAGAAATCAATAAATCTAACCCACTATAGCATTGCTTGCATTAGTTTTACACATAAGTTATATACGCTACAAGTTTATTAAAAAAATTGTGTAATAAAATGATCTACTTATTTATGCATGTTTACTTCCACGACCAGCCTCCATTATAGAAATAAATATATACTAGACAAATAAGAAGAGTGTTTTGAGGGCTCTAACTTATGAAATGTACAAGCAAAGCATATAAAATCGCATATAGAAATACTTCTATACACTTATAATAAGCCATAAATTACTAAGAAAGAATGATATTTTCCATTGGGAAAATCAATTAACTTATATTAGTGATATTTGGCTTGAATTATTACTAGAGGTCTTGGTTTAACTCTTAGGCATGCATATAAATCAGTTTAAACATTGAATAAATAAATAGTTATAAGGTACGTTCACATTAACAAATGATTTATATCACATTCTCCATAACAAGAAATATATGGATTAGTCAAATGCAATAATGTTCTTTGCAATAATTGATTTTCTCTTTCTGCTACTATAAATGGAAAATGTTAAAGTACTCACTTTCTAAACCATTTCCAGTGATTATTTTGTATGAATTTTGATATTATGAATGTTTTCCTTAGCATTTTAAAGAGAAAAAGTGCTCATTTTACCCTTCTCACTTCCCTTTGGAAGCCCCAAGACTATAACAATGTATTTTAAATACTGCCAATATAAAGATCACTATAATTACTTAGTTACATGTAATGCACAACATTTGTTTCAATAATAAGTTGCAAGAACAATAATGAAAATATGTTCCTTATACAAACTTTTATATGTTTGGAGGATTTTTTGTCCACCTGATGTTGATGCAATTTATTTACTCTAGTTTAATGTCAATCAGATGTACATTTTCGTAAATGTAGTGCAACCTACGTTAATGAAATAAATTATGTAATTGATGATAAGATGCATTAATAAAGTTGAACAGATAATTTTGATAATATAATTGACACAATTCTGTTCAATTTATTTAATAAACACAATGACATAATTCATATATACAAATTATATATATATATATATATGTGTGTGTGTGTGTGTATTTATTGTGTGTGTGTATATATTTGTATGTGTAAATACACACACACATACATGTGTGTGTGCGCGCGCACGCGTGTGCGCAGGAATATGCACCTGCCTGTGTATGAGAATTAACACATTAGAAGGTGTTGGTATTTAAACTACTAACTTCCATCATCTCATTGTTTGTCTTTCTTGAACAGTTGGTGATTTTCTTAAAAGCAATGGAACATAGGGATTTTTTTTTGTGTTTCAACGAAGCTATCTTGGAGAATTCATGTTTTTTGAAAGGGAAGTAGGGTGTTGCTTTTGTGGAAATGACCATGGTTGTTTGCATCTTGCAATTTAATGTTTTTAGCATGGACTTCTTCCTAATGAGTCCAATCTCGAACTCTTTATAGAGGATTCCAAGCTCATGGGTTTTTGCTTCTTTTTTTAAGGTATGTTGGTTTTTATCGTCATGTTTTTTTGTGGCCTCTAGCGCAATGTTTACTAGTATTATGACTGCATAATATGACTATGGATGTACATGTCCATACATTCAGTGCTACATATACAAGAGAGTGTGTGTATACTAATTATGCAGATGTATGTGCACACCGCCTGCTACAACTGACCTACTACTATATTTATTGTGCACTTCATTTTAAAGTATGTTTGCAGTTAATATTCAATTCAAAGACAATTCTCTATGAAGGTATGTCATTGAAAACATGCACTTAGGAATAATGTTGAAATGATGACTTCCAAGCATTGGATTTTCAAGAAAAATTTAACGCTACAAAGAAAAAAATGTACTTAATTCATTCATCTGTAACCAACATGGCCCATACAACATCCTACTCTAATTCTTAATCCACCATTACATAGGACTAAGATTCGTTGTTCCCTGACTTTCTTTTTCTCTACTTGATTTTGGTGTAATTTGTATATCATTACGATATTCCCATTTCAGTCGTGTCTTCTACGATGTGCCTCTGCGACGTCATGTGTGCACTGATTTACATTAATTGCAAAACTTATTTCCAACTTCATTGTCACTACTTGGATTTACGTACGTTTACGCAAATTTACTAACCTTGGTGATACAAAACATTATTCAATGTGAACATGAATTTACTATAGGGTACTAAAATATATAACTCAAAGCTAAACTAATATACACATAGATCATTCATATCTCATATATTATAGCTACTGCTATACTATAATACAAAATATATAAAGTGCTTTCCATATACAAAAATTAGCAAACAGATACTATCGACTACGTTCTTGCCATTGACACAACACAAGCGCACTCTGTGGAGGTTCAACAGGTATGCATATCAACCACAACAATCATTACTTATAATGTGCTAATATTTTACTAAACCAAACGACATACATACACTTCCGTTCTTAACAATACGGTACACAATATGCAACCTATTTCATTTTGTCCTCAGTACCCAACAATTATTGTTTCTTTGCATGTAACCAGGTTGCATTCGCACACTCTAGAATCATAATGGGACATAAAATAGATGGAAAAGAAATCTACATATATCACCCAGTAATTTTATATATATATATGTATATTCAACACCGTCTCTCTGCAATAACATTTATACTCTGCATCGACACACATTACCTATAACTTTGACCTGCGAGTCGAACACGCAACTGCAATTCTATTACACAAAGGTATTGCATTCAAGATAAGCTCATATATGGTACCTATTTACCCACATAACCAAGATCCAACTTATTCACAAACTTATAAATTATTTCTTCTACCGATCTTTTCCACCGCAAACATAAAACATTAGGTCCACAACTTAGACAAAATACAACGGATAGGGGAAAAACTACTGCAACTACCGGCCCACAAGACAATACCCGATATATTAACATGCACTTCCCTATGTAGAAAATTTGCTCATAATCTTTTTACGCCATCTAATTTATTTATATAACACCTACATCTAAAAGGCCTTAGGATGACACAACTTTCCACCACAATGTACGCAATCAACTAGGTGCTATCGAAAACTAAATCCCGTATTACAACAACAATGGTTGGACAATGATAAACAAGGTTAACTAAAAATTACTACCCAACTACTGCATTTGCTATCATAATTTTGGTTTGAAAAGGGAAAATACTGATGCTAGGCACATATTTGCTTCATTGACATGTAACCATCGGCTTAGACACAAATGGGCCTTTCATTACCATTGACATAGAAAGCCTCTACAATTGACTGACCAACCACAACTTCACTACAAAGGTACACAACATACTGCTAGCACTTTGAATATATATTTCTTTTCGTATAGCAACCTTTTTATTAAATTTGAATTCAAAATTTTCATCATGCCATTTTCTTTCACTTGATTTGGAAATTAATCATATAAACAGTTGACTGAAAGTAATCACCACATCTGCTTTTTGCTGAATGTGCTTATAACTCGATCTTCTTTGTTGTACCAACAGTGTTACATGTTTATGAGAATTGAAGGGTCATCTCGCTATACTTTGTGCAGTTTACAATTTACGATTCTTTTGAAAAAAGTTTGAACCAAAAATATGTGGGAAACTATTTCCATTTGATAAAACAGATAATATAACACTACAACAACATAATCTTTTACATAAAAACATAACCAAAAATTTATGAAATTTCAGGGGACACCGACATTTGTTTCTCTATTAGTTTTTGTAAGTTACTTAAAAAATGTATTTCGATGGTTCTTGAAGAAATGAC
This sequence comes from Allium fistulosum, assembly GCA_030737815.1. Lineage (NCBI taxonomy): Eukaryota > Viridiplantae > Streptophyta > Magnoliopsida > Asparagales > Amaryllidaceae > Allium > Allium fistulosum. The sequence goes on along the minus strand of CM060904.1, from coordinate 710,399,364 downwards.
AGAATTTCCACACTTAAAAAAAGCAATTACTATTTGCAGAGACAAAGCTATCAAATCGAATCTTATTACTTGCTCCAAATTTAAAAACTATAATTTATTCACTTTATTCACACTTTGGAAAACAAATGAGATTCATTGACCATTTGTTTTTTAGATGAAGGTTGTATCTACATATCCTTTTTTATTATTGCATATACACTCAAAGACTTTGTAAATAATTTACTAAATTGCTTACTTTATGCTTATGGTTATTAAATTATATGGTCCTACACAAGACTTTTAAAAACACTTTTCCTGCTATCTATAGAATAATATTCTTCTTCTATGTGGTTTCAATATTACAATTAATTATCAAATTATGTTTACTCTACTATTATTCATAACAATATTAAGCATGTGCGCACACAAAAACAATGAACCATTGATAACCATTGTGCCATTAGTAAATCTTTTATATATGTATAATTTGGGTATATAAAGGTATAAAATTAGCTTTAGTTCGTCAAATATATAACACTGAACCATATTTCCCGATACTTTTATTATGTCTTAACATAATATATAAATATATCATATGATTTACACACACACTAGTTTAAAAACAAATTATTGATTTGATTTCTGCAATATTCAGTAAATGCATTGGTTAGTTCGTGACCATTTAATTAATGTTTGTTTCAAAAGTTGAACAATATAAAGTTAGCAACTGCTCATTGTATTTCTTCCACTACTACACACTAACTAATATTATATTAGCCAGGTTTGAATATGAAGCTGCTAATAATAACATGCCAAAGATAGTTGTAGCATGTCCAAGTACACACTTTATTGAATGTTTGGATCATGTTTCTTTAAATCTTCTGTTTCACTGTGTTTGGGTGTCACATTCAACAATATACTTACTATTGGAGTATTAATTACATTAATGCTTTTAACTGTATGCTCCGAAAATGAACCCTATAGCATTTTTCACTATGTAAGCATGATTTTTCTTTCAGAATTAATATTGCGCAACTGCTCAATTGGCATAATAATATATTATGGTGTACCTTTCTATACGGAATTAAATATTGACATGCTTAGCCATTGCAACTTTTACCGATTTTCGATTCAATCGTGATATCTTTTTTATAATGAGCAACATACCTATGGGACTGCATGATACTTTTGGGTTAGCCTTATTCCTCAACATGCGTATCTTTCTGTGTGGAATTCCACTCATATCATAATTTTTTAATTAAATTTTTTAATTCAAGGGAAGCCTTCTACTAGATACTACTTCAAAAGAATTTTGTTGTATGCTTAGATAATTGTCAAAATAGAAAATTTTGCCAAATAAATGACTACATTTATGAGTGTTTTTTTATTAAATTTCGTTACACAATACATATAACTACAGCCCGTGTGCGTAGCACAAGTTCGCACTGGTTATTATGGAATTTTATTTAAATGGTAAAATAATAATATGAGGAAATGGAACAAGCATAGAGATCATCCATAATAATCAATTTTGAATTTTAAATTTATTATGGAGTAATGACATTTTGTATGGAGAAAGAAATAAATGTTTTAATTAAATTAGAAGAGAATACGAAAGGGAAGGTTAAGGTCCATTATTTATTTCCCTAACTCTTCTCTTCCTCTACCTATAATATTATTCAATCAATATAACAAAGGAAAAGAAAGAAGAGAAACTCCATTAAAATTTCCAAAACAAGGGAAAGAATAAAAGCTTGAAGAAGTGGGCTAAGGGGTTAATTCTTTCCATACTTAAACCAAGCAAGGTGAATAATATTATCATCCCTAAGTTTTTATGTGTTTTACTTTCAAATTTGATGCAAGTCGAAATTGATTTGTAATGCTAAGACATGGTTTTGGTGAGATATTCGTTTAAATGGCTTTACGAAAATTTAATATGAAATAACAGAATTATACGTTGGATTTTCGGTTGAAAAACCAATACTAATGTTCTCCAAATGAATTGAAATTATAATATATTGTATATAACATTAAATTAGAGATGGGTTTTTAATTAGATGATAATCTGAATTAAATCGAATTTCTTATGAATTTTGTAAGTTAAGAAAGGGTTTAATTATTTAAAATATGAAAAATAGTTATTTAATCGTGAAAGTTTTATATATGATTGAAGATAGAAATATGATTTTTGAGGAATTTTTGGAAATTTTCCCATGTAATTTCGAATAAAAACAAAGTTTTGATGATGGGAAAATGGGTTTAAAATAGCATTTAATTACAAAATTGCCATTTTAGGGTGGTGGTAGCTCATTTTCAAACATGCAATAGCACAAAAGTTAGAAGTGCAATAATTCATTTTAAACACATGATAGAACTAAAGGTAGAGGATGATTGCTCTAATGTTAAAGTGTGATAGCTCTAAACTTAGAAGATCGATAGAACTAAAGTTAGAGGTACGATAGCTCTAAAATTAGAATGGATAGCTCTGGATATGCTATAGCATTAAATATGTGATAACTATATGCATATGATAGATTTATACATACGATTGCTATAAATATGCGATAGCTCTAGACATGTTTTAGCTAGAGGCATGTGATAACATTAGACATGCCATAGTTATAGAAATGTGATAGCTTTAAACATGCGATAGCTTTAGGCATGCAATGCTTTAAATCTGCGATAGTTTCAAACATGCAATAGTTTAAATATGATAACTATGTAGACAATGACTTACTTTAGAGGGAAGCCATTATTTTTTTCTCTATCATGGTCGTATCTTGGTATCCTTATGGGAATGGAAGGCATTATTATTTTTCCTTTGTCACGGGAGTATCTTGGTACTCTTATGAGAATGAAGGCCGTTTGATTATTTAGTTAATGGCTCAAGCCAGCCTTAAAGGTTTTTAATTGGCTTGTGAAAACTAATAGGTTTATAGTGATCTTAGGAAAACTATATCAATGTATTAACACTTAATGGGATGGGTAGATGTATGGAATGTGTAACCCTTAAACCCTATTGAATATTGGCATATTCATCTTGACCCATTATTATGTTAAATATTCTAACCATTGTGGATAGAGGTTGATAGGAAGAGCATAGTGGGTTACGTTTATGTCATCCTATCCAATGAACGTTATGTTTGGCAGTGGATTGTTAAGATATTAGAGAGGGAAAAACCTATTATGCTCAGTGGCATGGTCTCACTATGTGTCTATCCTGATTTAGGATAGAATAATATTATCCATACCATATTTTTTCTTTGACCAGTTTTTCATTTCCACTAAACTCTCGGACACTCATTTGAGTAGTTGAAAATAGGATTTTAGGTTTAAACGAATAAATCTTCCAAAGACGTGTAAGAAGCATGCTATTACTAGCTTTAGTTTATTTCCATTGTACAGTATAAATGATGACGTTTCAATGTGATGATGGGTTTTATAACTGTTAGTAGTTATGGTTTGATCATTCGAGAGGGCATCATCATATATAGCTCCTGAAATCATATTTTTTCTAAATAACGCAGTCGTGTGGTTATGTAATGGACATGAAATGAATGAATGAAAAATGGTTTAAGAAATTTTTTGATTTCTTCTACTCTTAATGTTAATGATACAATAAGCGATCTCATTGTCACTATTGCTAACAACGACTGCAGCATCATTATGTCTAATTTTAGGTCTTATAATGGGTGATTTTACAAATATGGTGCAAGTAAAGTAAACCACAACAAAAAAGTTGAGTGGATCGACCTAGAAGAGATCTATGTCCACTACAGCTTCTTATTATATTGCTTTCACTTTTAGTTAGTGTTATCATGCCTTTGAACCATGCCACATCTGGATGAGTCAGAACCGTTGAGTGGTTAAAAAGCAAACCAAACATCCTATATCCTAACTTTAGAGACTAAAATCCAGTGGTAGTCTAAAGAGTTGACACTTTACCTTGCTTTCTACTTAATAGTAGCTTACCATCTTCCAAATGAACCAAGCTATAGAGAGAAAACTCCTCAAAAAACAACACAAGTGTCAACTCGGTACCGAGTTGTAGCCCTCAACCCGGTACTTAGTCAGAAGTTAGCCGGTGAAGCAACTTAAAGGAAATCAAAGTGTGAACTATATACAATACACATTAAAGCTAGGAGGATTTGGCTATAAGCTTTATATTCAAGAGAACAGAAGAATGAAGTCGAATGTTCAAAAATAGAACAACTTATAACTTGGCATCGAATTGTAGAGTATAACTTGGTACCGAGTTGACCATCATTTTGAGAACGTGGTCATGATCTCCATCCTGAACCTCCTTCTAAATGCGGAGAATGTTGGTAGCAAATATCAAAGCCTATTTCATTAATCTACATCTATAAATAAGAGAAGAGGGGCACCAAATCGAAATCCTTTTGCTACTTTCTAAATTATTTGATTTTATATTGTTACTCTATTAGGTCCTTGCCAAGTTGTGAGCAACGAATTGTAAGAACATACTCTATAAAATCCCTCGAAAATCATTAACAACATTTAAATGGACGTAGCACAGAGCTTTGCCAAACCACTACAGATTATTTTGTGCTATTTACTTCATTTTTTGTTTATTTTCTTCACTTATTCTCTACTTAAATGTGATCCTTTTTTGTCCAACTTTTGGTGTAAACGTTTTGGTGCTTTCACCAAGAAAACTTGAATTTCTCACTATTTGGATTTATCTTTAACCTTGGGATTGTTATAGTCCATGAAGTAGATCAAAACATTATTATTGGAAGGTTCGTGATTACTTAGATTTCCATAAATCTATCATAGGGTCTAAAAGAGCTATGGCACCAAGAGACCCTAAGGAAAAGTCTACTACTCCAGACCCACTAACGATGCAAAGAATGATGGCTCTTGGTATAGAGAAGAGGCCAATCTACCTGATGCTGTGGAAATTAAGAGTGCAACAGAAATGATCACCAGAGTTGATTTGGATAGGATGATGAAGAAGATGAACAAGAAGTTGATAGAGAGCTAGGAAGCTATGATGAAGCAAATAAAGGAGGATACAGACTTGCTAACCCAACCGGTTCAAAAGGAGCATTCACCTTTTGATTAGGATGAGGAAAATTCCTCCTTATTTGACTGAAACCACAGAGATGGAAAGCATAAAATTATGAGGAAGGTAGCTGGGACTTTGAAATTCGGAACTGGAAAAACCATGATCAACAGGGGACAACTAGGCACCGATCTAACTTTATAAGTCAGTACCGACCCATCTACCCGAGACATGAATAATGATGTTTATGTAGACTTTCAATATGATGTTGATGATGGCCATGCTAGTGGTGGCCAGAGTGATGGAATTAAAACAACTGTCGTTGAACCATCATGCAGAGAACGTAGAAACTGAACGACTAGATGAACGGTTCTCCTAAAGATAGGAGAAACCAGATGTCATAGAACTAACCGAGATTATTTGCAGAGCAAAACACTCGGGGCATGCCACAATGATCGCCATTTAGTCTATTTGACAAAACTGGTGTTTTTAGCTGATATGGTGAGGAAGCTAGTGAATGAAAACCGATATAGAAATAATGATGAATGGGGTTCTTCTCCTAGCAGTAACCTATTCACTAAAGAGATTTTTTAGAAGCATTACCCTAGGAGATTCGTAATGCCCATGATGTCGTCTTACAACGGAATAAGTTATCCATGACAACATCTTCTGAAGTTTGAGTGGCACATGAATAGTGATAGGGCAACAATCGCCGTGCGATGCAGGCGTTTTTCGATATTTCTTAAAGGAGTAGCTATGGTGTGGTTCACTCGGCTTCTATCGAGGTCCATATCTTCATTTGAGCAGTTGGCCATAAGGTTTGTGGAGTAGTTTAGGTTGCATGCTACTCGCCCTAAGGATGTTATGTCTTTATCTAATATTTTTCAAAGTCCCAGAGAGTCTTTGAAAAATTCCATGAGTAAATTTAATACGACTGTGATCGAATTAAGCAATTCAAAAGAGGACATCGTGTTGATGGCATTGATTCGACCAAAAATGGATTTCCGCATGTGGCTGAAAATGAAACCTCCACCAACCATGGAAGAGTTCTATAGGAATGTGACTGAATTTCTCTGCTTGGAAGAAGTAAATATGGCCGCTAGAAAGGCCGGTGGAAGACCATCTACCGAGGTAATGCAAAGTAATGTTGCTGTAAAATAGATTGGTGAGAGTGCTAGAAATGTTGCTATCAACATTGGAATAGAAATAACAACCAAAGGAAAGGCAATCAGGGTGTTGAAGGTAGGAAACCGGATTTGAAGAAGCGTTTGAGGTACCAAAACATGAAGATTACACCTCACTTAATTATATTGTCAAGAATATCTACCTTGCGATGCAAGGTATTGAAAACTATAAGAAGCCGACTCGGAGGGAGTCAATAGAAAGAGATAAAATGTCTTGGACGTATTGTTGCTTTCATGAAATGCATGGGCACAATACTAATGAATGTGAATGTTTGCAAGATGTAATCAAAGACCTAATTGGAAAAAAACTTCAACAATATGTCAAAGCCCCACAAGATGACGGGCAAGAAAATGTTTAACCCTAAGGATACATGCTTCAATGGGGTTAGGCTTGGCCTAACGAAGGTGGATCTAGGTAACCTAAAAAAACTTGTTATTAATGCAATCACCAGTGGATCTTATCCAGTTGAGAAGAGCCAGAACAAGGTAGAGAGGTACAGTATCTCTCTGAAGCATGTTGTTCAGGAGAGCTGCTTTGCAGTTGAAGATAGAGCTCCTATAAAGTAGTTAAGGATCATGATGGATGGCATAGTATGTAGAAATCATGATATGGATGGTGTAGAAGTGTCGATGCATGACCACCCAGTGATAATGGCCCCGATTGGGCCCACGACTACAAAACTAGTTCACATTGATTATGGGAGCTCAGTGAACATCTTATTTAAAAAGACATGATCAAATAATGATGGATGGCCACGATCCAAATCCATGTAAATCTTGGATTTAGGGATTTCCAAAGAGGCCGTTGAGCTTGTTAAATATATGGATTTATTGGTGGAGTTACGTGAAGGTGACCTCAAGAGAGTGGGGTTTTGACCCTTGTTGTGATGGACACATACCATGGATACGATGCATTCTTGGGCCAACCGGCCCTTGCCAGTTTGAGGTTGGCTTTAGCACCATGGTGCTTAACAATGAAATTTCCCACGGAGAACGTGGTAGCAGTCATCCAAGGTGATCATAGTATGTGATGTGAGTTTTATGTTGTGAAGCTGAGAGAGGCCAAGCGACAAGAGATGGGAAATAACATAGAGAAGACTCTCTATATCAAATTGATTGACATATAGAAACTACTGCCTAGGCCATGGCTTGGATGGCATAGTAAGTTCTAAAAACCTATGGATCCGAGCAAAGATCCAAAGGATGCAAGGGCGGCCCTAGTTGAGTTAATGATTGACATCCTGGTTGATCAAGACAATCCTACTCGAGTCCTGAAGATCATATTTCATCTAAGCATGAAGATTAAGAAGTTGGCAGGGTTCCTCCAGGAAAATCTAGATGTGTTTGCCTAGATGAATTCCAATGTGTGGAATATCACCAGAGATAGCATGATGTTGGTAAGATTTTTTGTCTTACAACACTCCAATTAAAGAGGAAGTAATTATCATACTAATTACCTCAATGATATTGAATTAGCAAAGTTAAGTAGTATTAAATTTGCTGTTGAGCAGTAATAATGTCGTTGGATGCTTACACAATCAGGTAGTCGCACTTTAACTATTTGTTAAAATGTCGAATCCAACCAATATTTAATTCTAGCATAGGAAAGGTAAGATCTGGTACTGAAAAATAGGCAGGTAAATAATAAAATGCAGAAATGGTAAAGACCGTAAGGAATTTACATAGTTTGGATATTAAGGAATCTTACGTCCATGGGGGAAATATTTCTTCCTTTATATTTTCTAATACAAATTTCATGGCAGAGAGTACAATAAAACCTTAAAAGTATTGAAAAATGGAAAAGGTCAAAGTCCTTTCTTGCTACGGTGTTTTTTCCATTTATAGTATGATGGCGTACGTGGATTGCCACAATTTATCTCTTGCCATTGTGTTTTAGCCCTTAGATCCTGCTAGGTTTTGTCCATCCACATTGTTTGTTTGATATACTCGGATTGTTGATGTGTTTTTGATGGGAAGTTTGAGGTGAAAGCGGGAACTCCTGAAATAGTTATGAGAATATTTGAAATCATGGCAGGAGACTTCAAATTTTAATTGGCTTTGTATATGAGTCCTGAGGATAGTAAGAACTACTTATTGGTTTTGGGTTGCTGCCGGCACATTTAGAGTGAGGCGGTACTGGTTGGTGTGCGATACTTGCAAGATGTTGCGGCATTTGTTTGATACTCAGGTGCAATTGTTTTGAGCTGCTTTGGTCTTTTAGAGTGCATGATTTGCTTAACTTACGAGTTAGCTCGATATACGTACGAAAGCGATCTATGGTCTGGGCTGACTGCAATCTGAGTTGACTGTGATCTGTGCTAACTATGATTTGAACTGCTCTTTTTGCAAGGGTCATTGACAAGGGTGGTCTATATCTGAGTTGACTGTGATCTGTGCTAACTATGATTTGAACTGCCCTTGTTGCATGGGTCATTGACAAGGGTGGTCTATATCTTTGCTATCCTCCTATAAGTGTGGATCTGTGGTGGAGCGTTGTTTGGTGTCCCTATGCGCAGCCGTTTGGGATGCTTTTGACTCCATGCAGTACCGCATATGTAGTCCTTAACATGTGCAATGCAGATTAGTCTTGAGGGTGTTAACAAAGTACGAGTTTTGGGGATGTTGGCAGCGTAGTTTTGTCACACATTTATTATGGCTTCTAGGCGCAGTACTTCATCGTCTCTCTCTAGCGACTATGTCAGACCTTGGTTTTAGTATCTTAATATAATAACGAAACTAGGAGATGGGCGTAGATCTGGTACCTCCGTGGCTCGTATTATGAGCACAATATTTTATTATATTGCGACATCCTGCTTTTTGGCTGCAATTCTTTTGGTTGGATCAAGTATCGTAACCGCAGACTGGTTTTTTGTACAGTACCAGTTGAATCGCTTCAACCTCTTCTCTTTTCTTCTTAACATTTTATTGTGAGGGCAGCTCTCTCAGCTTCGTGCCTTACTTAATTCCCTTTTAATTTAGGTTGAGAAATACTGTTGTAACATCTTGCTCCAAATGTGCAACAATCGCAGGTCAATGTAGATGTGCCCCCACTCATTTTTGGTCTTCGCAACGTATGTGTTGCTTTTAGGATGTTTCCTTTTATGTAAGCTTTGCCATGCGCTCAGCGCGGTCTGCCCTTCTATTTAGGGACAAGCCATTTTGTTCATATGCTGTGTGGTCGGTATGACTATCGAACGATGGTGGAGATCTACAAGAAATTATGTATTTTTAGTTTAGCATCACTGTTCTCATTTCTGAGATTGCCGTTCATATGCCGTGTTGTCAATAGAGATTTTGAACAATAGCGGTAGGATGTGAAATGTCGTTTTCTTTTAGTTTAGCGTTGCCATTCTTATTTATAAGACTATCGTTCGTATGTTGCGTTAGTGAATGACAGTGATGAGCTGTGAAAAGTTATTTGTTTGTGCGCTTGGCACAGTCTTCCCCGTGACTTGGGGAGGACTAAGTTTTAACTATGGAGTCAGGTCATGTATTTGCAGCCTTTTAAGTCGTGCACATTGTTTTTTGTATTAGTTTCAGCAGTCTAGTATCTGTATGTCCAATGCGCTATATCAACAACATCAACATAGAGAAGTTTTTATATTGGTTCAGGCCGTCAAATATCCTTACGTCTAGTTAGTTGGCTGAAAAAGCCAAGCCGCATTGTTGATAACTAATTGTGCAGTCTAATATCCCTACATCCAACATGATTATTCAGCTATATCAAAGAACATTAACACACAAGGATTTTTATACTGGTTTGGACCGTCTAATATCCCTACGTCCAGTTCATTATATTATTTATTTTATAATATAATTACAATGTACATTACATAAGCAATGTAGGTCATACAAAGTAAAGTCTGAGGTGCTCTGAGTTCCAAGTCCTTGGAACTAGGTCATCATCAGGTCATAATAGTTGATATGCCCTATTCGCTAATACTTCTACTATTACAAATGGGCCTTCCCAATTCGGACCCAATGCTCCATCTACTGAATCCTTTATGTTGGCCATTACTATTTACAGTACTAAGTCCCTTTACAGAATTTTCTCTCTTTGAGCCTAGCGTTATAATTTTTTCCATCCTTTGTCGATATCTAGTAGATACTGTCGCTGCTTCATCCCTTCTTTCCTGAATGAGGTCAAAGGCAGCTTCCTTCAATTTCTTATTCTTTTCTGCGTGTACGATATTCTTTTATATGATGGGATCTCTACTTCGACAGGAAGCATGGCCTCATATCCGTTGTTTAGCGAAAAAGGCATATGGGTAGTTGAAGATCTAGTAGAAGTTCGGTAAGCCCATAGTACTAAAGATAGTTCTTTTTTCCACTTTCCTTTAGCTTTTTGTAGCCTTTTCTTTAGTAGTTTCTTGATGGTTTTGTTTGCAGCTTCCACCTGCCCATTTTCTTATGGGTGAGCGACCGAAGAAAAACTTTTTATTATGTTGTTCTTCTCACAAAGCTCAACAAACTCTTTGCTTTCAAACTGGGTACCATTGTCAGAAATGGTCTTATGGGGAATCTCATATCTATTGATTATGTTCCTCACCACGAAAGTGACTATCTTCTTCGCAGTGATCGTGGCAAGGGTTTCTGTCTCTACCCACTGGTGAAGTAACCTATTTCCACTATGATATATTTAGCTCCTTCCTTTAACATTGGAAGTGGTCCTATCAGATCCATGCCCCATACATCGAACGACCATGGGCTTATAAGTGGGATGAGCTCATGTGATGGCTATCTCGAGATACTTGCAAACCGTTGACATCAGTCACACCTTCTTACAAATTCTTTTGCATCCTGAAGTACCGTAGGCCAATAGTAACCGTACCTTAATAATTTTTTTGCTAATTTGTTCCCATTAAGTGATCTCCACATTGGCCCTCATGTACTTCCTTCATGACACATGCCCCCTCTTCTTTGGAAATGCACCTAAGATAAGGGGTTGAATACCCTATCTTGTATAATGTGCCGTCGAGAAGGAGTAGTGCGTAGCCTGGTATCTTATTTTTAGGTTTTGTTCCGGTTTGGGGGGTAAGACTCCATTTAACATAAATTGCTTGATAGATGTCATCTATTTATTCTCCTCGATTTGCTGAGACGAGGATTCAACTGAGGTTTGCTCTTGATTCTCCACATTTTCCTGATCTCATATGTTTCTTGAAAGGCAGCCTCTTGTGCTCGAGTCAGGACCAGTATCTGATTTGATTCCGTTATACTTGGCTCTATTTGATGCCTAATTGGAACTGCCTTCATTTCACTAGCCACTTTGGTACTAGCAAGTTTTGCTAAGGAGCCGGCATTTGAGTTGTTTTCACATGGAATTTGTTCTATTCCAAATTGTTCGAACTACTCTAGTAACTTTTTAGACTGTTCCATATATTTAGCTAAGGTTGGCTCCTTCGCTTAGCAATTGCCCTGCACTTGGTTTACAACTAGTTGGGAATCACTATAAATTTTAATATGGGTTACCTTCATCACTTGGGTTGTTCTTAAGCCTAAAAGGAGAGCCTCATATTCCACTACATTGTTGGTTACATTGAAACCGAGCTGTACTGCTCTGTATAGTTTTTGCCCATTTGGAGTGATCAGTATATACCCAATTCCTACCCCCTCTCCATTCAATGGTCCATCTATGAACAAATGCCAGAACTGGGGTGTTTGCTTCTTCTTCTAATTGGGGTTCAGTTTGTAAGGTGCACTCTACAATGAAATCTGTGAGCGCCTGGCCTTTAGATTGCCTTCTAGGAATAATAGGTGATGCCGTACTGACTAAGCTTCATCGCCCATTTCAATAGACAGGATGAAGTCTCTTGCTTCTACAGATCTTCCTGAGGGGTTTTTTGTGAGGACTTTGATGGAATATGCTTAAAAATAGGGCCTCAGATTCCTTGCTGTAAGGAGTAGGTTATAGGCTAGTTTTTCAATGATGAGTAGTTTAGCTCTGCTTCTGATAGTCACTTTCTTATGAAGTAGATGGGTCTTAGGGTCCCTCCGTCTTCTCGTATGACTACAGCACTAACAGTATTATCAGTTATTGATAAATAAATATACATGTCCTCACCTATCACCGGTTTTGATAATAAAGGAGTATTGACCAAATGATATTTTTGGTTTTGAAATGCAGCTTTGCATTCCTTGATCCATTCGAAGTTTCGCCCTTTTTTTACTTGGTGGAAGAGCGAGATGCACTTATCTGTTGCTTTAGATATGAATCTGCTTAGTGCTGCTACTCTGCCATTTAGACTCATCAGATCCTTTGGCTTCTTTGAGATTCCCATTCCTCTTATTGCCTCAATCTTCTTAGGATTTGCTTCAATGCCACGTGCGCTTAATATGCACCCTAGGAAGTTGCTTGACTGGATGGCGAAAATGCATTTCAATGGATTCAGCTTCATACTGTATTGCCTTAAGACTCCAAATGTCTGCTCTAGCTCTTGGATGTGGCTTGAAGCTACCTTAGACTTGACCAACATGTCATCTACATATACTTCAAAGTTCTTTTCGATTTTTTCTGCAAACATCGTATTAACTAGCCTCTGATAGGTTACCTCCGCGTTCTTGAGACTGAATGGCATGACTTTGAAGCGGTATAATCATTTATCTATTGGGAAACTAGTATGCTTCTAATCCGGCTCAAACATGGCTATCTGATTGTACCTTGAATATGCATCCATGAATTAGTGTTGTTCGCACCGACTGGTCGCATTTATTAACTGATCAATTCTAGGAAGAGGAAAACTATCCTTCGGACAAGCCTTGTTGAGGTCGGTGAAGTCTATGCAAGTTCCCTATTTCCCATTGGGATTCCTTACAAGTACTGGGTTGGCAATCCACTTTGGATAGTATACTTCCCTAATGTATCCATGCTCTTTTAACTTCTTAACTTCCTCATGAAGAGCGTTGTACCTTTCCTGGTCTAGAGTTCTGCACTTTTGTCTGATCGAATGGACATCGAGGTCAATGTTGAGTACTGACAGATTATGGTGAGATCCCACCATGTCTGAATGTGTCTAGGCGAATACATCAGTTGATTTTTTTCAAAAAATCTATCAACTTAGTACGGCATCTACAATGAGGTTCTTTTGGATTTTGAGACTCTTCATGGGGTCTTCTAGATCTATTTATATGACTTCGAGATCATCTACTGGCTCTAGCTCTTTCTTTGGTGCTCCTAATCTCGGGTCTATTTCACTTTCTATTTCCTTTTCCATTGGTGAGTTTACCGAAAATATTTGTTTCTAGGCTTCTTTAAAGAAGTACTATGCATAAACTGAATTATACTCATCTGTGCCGATCATGTGCATATATGTTCTTTTTTCTTACTTCGCTGATTTTGGAAGCGCAAGATTACTCGCTTCTGCGTTCGCGTGGGTACTTAATACCGATGTAGTTTAATGAACCGGTTCGTCTTCTTTGTGGTTATTGTCATTAAAAATATTAGAGGAGATATCAGAATAAATTCGAACAATTATAAAGCCAAAAGTAAGGTTTACATCGTATAACTCTCTAGCTAAAACTTGTTCATCTCTTATTGACCTTATTCCTATAGGAGAGTTGAACTATATAAGCAGTTCTTTCTGGGACACGGTAGGTCCCATGTCTATCAAAGAAGGCCTTCCCAGGAAGGCATTGTATGGTGACGATTGATCGATGACTAAGAAGCTAGTATAGAATGACTTGTGCAGTGGGGCAGTTCCGGCTGTACCAAGCAAGCATGCTGATCCCACTAGGATGGTGGCAATGTTGTTGAAGCCAAAGATCGGTTTAGGACTTGGTTTTGGATTTCTGGTGGAAGTCTCATTTGATTGTATGCAGACTTGAAGGTGATATTAACCGAGCTCCCAGAATCAATGAAAACTTTCTTCGTGGTGCAGTTTGATATATTCACTGTAATGATAAATGGGTCTTGGTAAGGGAAGACAACTCTGCCATGTCAACCGCTGTGAACATTAACTTTGGAACAAGCTTTTGTTTGATGTGGAAGATTGACTTCTGCTAGACCTTCACCTCGTGCACATACCTCTCTTGTGCTTTCTTACTTATACCCGTAGGGTGTGGTTCCCCATTGATTGATCCTACTAGGTTAGAGGGGTTTCCAATTCGATTCTCATTTGGGTCAAAAGTTAAATCTCATGTTCCGCCTTTTTCGTTATTCTTTTGAAAGTTGCCAAGGTATCCTTTCTCAATCAGCCTTTCTATTTCATTCTGCAGATGCTAGAAGCTGTTGGTATGATGGCCATTAGCTCGGTGGAAGTGGCAATATGTCCCACCCCATTTCTGCTCTAGTTTATTCCCCTTTGTTATGCGGTTTATAAGCAAGTTTAGCCTTGGTCATCTTATATATTTGACTAGGATTGTGAGTGAATGGAGTTTCTACCGTGAAGCTAACTTCCTTTAGTCTCTTTTCCTGTGGGTGATATGCTTCTGCCCTCTTTCCTTATCATAGCTAGGGGCAGAAGACTTTTGAATCTGTGTGGTGTACCGGGTTCTTCCATCCCGATGTAGCTACTGGCTCTTTCATAAAAAGCCTTCATGCTATGGCATGACCTTCGGCTATTTTTTTCCACATTGAGGTCCCTCTTTCTGATCTCAGCATGGGCCAAAATGAGTAATGGTCCTCCATCACTTACTCTAATCTAAAGAGCCTCGGGCTTGAAGCGCTTAATAAAATTGCACAAACTCTCATTTTTGCCCTACTTAACGCAGGACATTGTGTTTACATCAAGGGAAGCTTCTCTTTCTGAATTGAAATGTCTCAAAAAATCAATAGATAGCTGTCGCTAGGAACAGAGCTCCCTAGATCCAAATCTCCTAAACCATCTATTTGCCACTCTGGCTAAGTAAATTGAGATTGCATCTAGCCATCCTTTCCACTTTCAGAATGTCTATGTGATATTCAAACGTATAGAGGTGATCATCTGGATTTATAGTCCTATTGAATTTTTCAATTACCGGGGACTTGAAGTTGTCAGGGAAGACTGCCTCAATGATAGTCATGCCGAATGGAGAAGATCCTTCTTGCCACATATTCTCCCCACTTCCCTATTGGCATAGTTTAGTCAACTGCTCTACACGGGCTTTTAACTGGCAAACTCCATCTTCTTTGGGTTCCGACTGTGATGATTCATCCTTAAACAGTGAGGTAGCCTCATCCTCTTTTAGAGCAATTCGAGTTTGTTTCTTAAGTAGAAGAGGGTAAATATTGGCTGGTTTTGTCTTGATTTGTGGATTTTCCTAGTCTTGCCCTTCAGCTTGATATCGATTCTTAAGATAGCATCACCGTTCCCATCTTTGGGAGTGCTGTTATCGTTTCCCTAGTGAATAGCCAGTGCAGTTGGTGAACGAAGATGATGAGCTATGGACTGAGGTAGAGAGGATGGTCTTCGGGCAGTATGTTGGGCCATATTAGCTCTTTCATCCGTTGTTTTGTTTGGTTTGTAAAGGATTGGAATGCGGTCATAAGGGGATCTACGGGGAATCCAGTCAAAGTTCCTACTTCATTTTAGATTTTCGAAGTTCTGAGAGACTTGTAGGCAGTCTTTGATGCCAAATGTAAGTGCTCTAGAATAGGCAGGATAGGTGAATCGATGGGATTCATGATACGTGGAATAAATGTGTGTAAAGTTTTACTAGATGCAAGAAATAAACAAAAGTTCAACCCTCCTTCTAGTGCCAAAAATGTTGATAAGATTTTTCGTCTTACAATACTCCAACTGAAGGGGAAGTAATAATCGTACTAATTACTTCAATGATTTTTAATTAGCAAAGTTAAGTAGTATTAGATTTGCTATTGAGTGGTGATTATGCCACTGGATGCTTACACAATCGGGTAGTCACACATTAACTGTTTGTTAAAATGTCGAATCCAACTAGTATTTAATTCTAACAAAGAAAAGATAAGATCTGGTACTAAAAACTAGTTAGGTAAATAATAAAATGTAGAAATAGTAAAGAACACAAGGAATTTACGAGGTTTGGATGTTAAAGAATCCTATGTCCATGAGGGAAATCTTTCTTCCTTTATATTTTCTGGTACAAATTTCCATGGTAGAAAGTACAATAAAACCTTAAAAGTATCGAAAAGTTGAAAGGGTCAAAGTCACTTTCTTGCTGCAATGCTTTTTCTATTTATAGTATGATGGCATACGCGAATCGCCACAATCTATCTCTTGCCGTTGTATTCCAACCCTTAGATCCTACTAGGTGTCATCCATGCGTGCTGTCTATTTGATATACATGGATTGCTAACGTGTTTTATGTGGGAAGTTTGAGGTAAAAGAGGGAACTCTTGAAATAGTAGCAGGAATATTTGAAACTATGGCGAGAGACTTCAAATTTGAATTGGCTTTGCATACGAGTCCTGAAGACAGTAAGAGTTACTCTTTGGTTTGGGGTGTTGCCTGCACATTTAAAGTGAGGTTGTACTGGTTGGTGTGTGATAATTGGATGATGCTACGGTGTTTTCCTGATACTCCGTTACGATTGTTCTGAGCTGCTTTGGGCTTTAGGGTACATGATTTGCTTATCCTGGGAGTTAGTTCGATATATGAACAAAAGTGATCTGTGGTCTGGGCTGACTGCAATCCGAGTTGGCTATGATCTGAGCTGATTGTGATCTAAGTTGCCCTTGTGGCATGGGTTAATGATAAGGGTGATCTTTGCTATCCTTTTGTAAGTGTGGATCTGTGGTGGAGCATTGTTTAAGTGGCTCTATGTGCAGCCCTTTGAGATTCTTCTGACTCTGTGCGGTACTGCTTTGGTAGTCCTTAATATGTGCAGTGCGGATCCGCCTTAAGGGTGTTAACAAAATATGAGTTCTGAGGATGTTGGCAGTGCTGTTCAGTCATTCATTTATTATGGCTTGTAGGCGTAGTACTTCATCATCTGTCTCTTACGACTATGTCAGACCATGGTTTTAGTATCTTAATGTAATAATGAAACTAGGAGATGGGCATAGATCTGGTATCATTATGGCTTGTATTATGAGCGGAATATTTTGTTCTATTGTGGCTTTCTATTTTTTGGCTGCAATTCTTTTTGTCGGATCAAGTATTCTGGCCACAGATCGCTTTTTTGTACAACACCAGTTGGATGGCTTCAACCTTTTCTCTTTTCATCTTAAATTTTAGTTTGAGGGCAGCTCTCTCGACTCTGTGCCTTATTTAATTCCCCTTTAATTTAGCTTGAGAAATACAGATATAACACATGACATACATTGAACATGAACCCCAGATGTCCTCCTGTGAAACGGAAAAGGTGCAGCCTGGGTTCGAAACGATCCATTGCATTAAAAGAAGAAGTGGATAAGCTGAAGGCCAACAGCTTCATTCGCGATGCTTTGTACTCTGAATGCCAATAAAATCCAGTGTTTGTCAAGAAGCCTAATGGAAAATGGTTGACATGCTTCGACTATTCAGATTTGAATAAGACGTGCCCAAAAGACAGCCTCCCGCTGTCGAAGATTGACCAGCTAGTGGCCTCTACCATCGAACACGAGTTGCCATCCTTCATTATTGCTTATTTCAGCTACAATCAGATATTATTGCACATTCTAGATCAAGAGCACTCCAAGTTCATTATAGACTTAGGACTATTGCTTTCGTGTCAAGCGATTCGGTTTGAAGAATACAGGAGCTACCTACTAGGGATTGGTAAATTTGATGTTCAAAAATCAAATCGGATGTACAATGGAGATCTACGTGGATGATATGCTGGTGAAGTCACAATGATCTGTAAACCACATTAGAGACCTCTCAGAGATGTTTGATGTACTTCTAAGATACAAGATGAAGCTCAATCCATTAAAACGTTCCTTCAGGGTTGCACCAGATAATTTTTTAGGTTTCGTGGTGAACTGAAGGGGCATGAAGGCCAATCTGGAGTGGACTAAGGCATTGAAAGATGTTGATGCCTTGTGAACTAGAAGGAAAATGCAAAGCTTGAACGGAAAGGTAGTAGCGCTGAGTTGGTTTATCTTAAAAGCTATAGATAAGTGTGTGTCATTCTTTGATGCATTTTTCAGGCCCTACTTGAACACATAGAGAGGCCACCGGTTCTTTTGAAACCTTTGGAATGTGAGGATCTATTTGTTCATTTGGCAATATATGTTCATGCACTAAATGCTGCCATGATACCTAAAGAATACATAGTTTAAAGGCTAGTGTATTACATCAATAAGGCATTTACTGAAGCAGAGAGAAATTATCCAAAGTTAGAGAAGCTAGCTTACAGCTTGTTGATTGCATCGAGGAAGCTACGTCCCTAGTTCCAAGCTCGCCGATTAAAGTACCGACTGATCAACCTTTAAGACTGGTGTTACACTGACCCAAGACTTTGAGAAGGTTGCTGAAATGGAATACCAAGTTAAGCAAGTATGGTATATCTTACCATCCTAGAAGGGCGATCCGAGGATGGATATTAGTTGATTTCATTGTCGAATTTACTACCCAGGATGGTGAGAAAGAGGAAGATATGGGCAATTTGCTCAGAGGAATTTATACATGATGGAGCATCCAATGAACGTTGCTCCGAGGTAGAAGTGATTTTAGCAACCCTTGATGAATGAACAATCTATTATGCCATGAAACTTGAGTTTCCAGTAAAGAACATCGAAGCCCAGTACGAAGCCCAGTAGCGGGACTCAATATTGTGAAGGAATTAGGAGTCAAAACATTGCATATATATAGGGACTATCAATTGGTGGTCTGCTAAATGAAGGAATTTCAAGCCAAGGGAGCGAGACTAGCCCATACTTGGTGAAGACTTTGGAGTTACTGAATGACACCGAATATTACACGATATTGCACATTCCCAAGGAGGAAAACATGAAAGCCGATTCATTGGCTATGGCTAGCTTACGAATGCACAACTTATGGGATTGGTTTCAATGGAGGTGTCATCAGTTCCAAGCACTAACCAGATGGACATCGATTGGATTTTGGAGGTCGAAGTAGAAAAGAAATCACGGATGACTTTGATTAAGGAGTCCTTGCTGAAGGAAATTATCCCATCATCCAATTTCATCTTGAACATACTATGAATTCTTACAGGCACCTTGAATGTTACATTGGATAACCGAATAATAAAGCGCTATTACTGGACTGAAGGGGTTCCCTTTAAGTGAAAAATTCACTATTTCCAACAACCGCCTATTGACTAAACATGTTGTTATTTGACACGTTCCACGAGTTCAGAAGAGATACTAGTAAATCTTGAACATGGCTGCTACTAGGGAAAGAAGCATTTGCATTTACAGTTTCGTAATTTGCATGCAAATTTTCCTCAAAATCTAAAGAGGTGTTAGGATTCAAGGATGCAGTTGATCTAGATGATTAATGGCTACTTTAGCATTCTTCATCAGCCAACCAACTGCTTTGCTGGAGCGATCGTAGCCTAATCGGTCATCAACATCATAAAATCATATAGTAGTATGAGCAGGTAACCAAACTCTTATGTCGCTTATGCCTTTAGCGGTGGAGACATTACTGTTCCTGTCCTTCCAACTGGTAGCACAAAATATGTGCTCTCCATGTACTAATACGATTTTCTCGGTAATTTTTTAAATAGTTTTTTTATACGAAAGGCAGTTGTCGTAACTAATGAATATGGTTTAAAAGGAATTCCTGGATTTCTTAATTCTAATTATGACAAATTTCTGAGTCACAAAAAATGAAGAAGAAGAAATCTAACTTTTATTATTTCAGATCTGTCTAAATGAAAATGAATACAACGCCTTTTATCAAACTCTCTCAACCAAAAGCGGGTTGAATACCTAAAACATAAAACTGGGCCTAATAAAATGTTTTAGCCCAAAAACAAAATAAAACCTAAAAACAAAGTAAAATTACATTATACAACATAGCATAACTACACTACTTAACAGTCCCCTCTCAAGATTGACTTGGTTAGAAGAACAAGGCAAATCTTGAACAGCAACATGGCTCACCAAACCAAGGCGTGAAGACAAAAATTTATGTTGATCAGCTCCCAATGGCTTGGTCATAATATCAGCTAATTGCAGTGCTGATTACACATGTCTACATTGCACAAAACCTGCCTGCACAAGCTCTCTTACATAACGAACATCCAATTTTTGATGTTTACCTCTTATGTGCTTAGTTTTTTCATGAAAAACACGATTTTCAGCAATATGCTGAGCTGAAATATTATCACAATTCAAAATTATTGGAGTAGGAACAATAATACCTATTTCAGTCAATAAACCTTCAAGCCAAACAATCTCACTTGCTGTGTAACTCATGCTTCTATATTCAGAATCTGTTGAGCTTTTAGAAACAGTCTGTTGTTTCTTTGTCTTCCACGAAATTAAAGAATTTCCAAGAAATATACAATACCCACTTAAAGATCTTCCTGAATCTGGGCAAGTACCCCAATCTGCATCACTGTATGCTGTAAGTACTAAACTTGAATTTGCTGGAAAAGAAAGACCCAAATTCATTATGCTTTTAAGATATTTAAGGACATGCACAGCTGCTTTATAATGAGGAATTCTTGGTGCAGACAAAAATTGACTTAATTGCTGGACCACAAAAGAAATATCTAGTCTAGTGAGATTCAAATATAAAAATTTACCAATCAATCTTCTATAAACTTCAGGATCCTCTAATAATTCTCCATCAAGCACACTAAGTTTTAAACCTTTTTGCATTGGAAATGAAACAGGTCGACATTCATCCAATTGGTTTTCTTTAAGCATGTCTACAATGTATTTCCTTTGATTCAAAAGAATGCCAGAACTTGATCTAGAAACTTCTATTCCCAAAAAATATTTCAAGTTTCCTAAATCTTTGATTGTAAAAGCAGTATGCAAATCAGTCTTCAATCTATTCATCACTGAATTATCACTTCCAGTCAATAATAAATCATCAACATAGGTAACAACTACTGTAAAAGAATCATTGTTGTGAAAAAAAACAATGAATAATCTTGTTTAGATTGTGTAAACCCCCAATCAATCAAAAACTTTGTCAATTCCTTATTCCAGCATCTACTAGCTTGTTTCAAACCATAAATTGACCTTTTAAGTTTGCAAACCTGACCTGGTTTCACCTTGTTGTAGCCAAGAGGAGGAGTCATGTACACCTCTTCATCAAGATATCCATGAAGGAAAGCATTATTAATATCCAATTGCTGAATATCCCAGTTCCTTATGGCAGCAACTGCAATAATCAACCTGACAGTAGTTAGTTTTGCAACTGGACTAAAAGTATGTTTATAATCTTTACCAGATATTTGCTTATCTCCCCTCGCAACAACTCTGCTTTTGCATCTTTCAATTTCTCCATTTGGCTTAAATTTGGTTTTATAAACCCATGTTGATCCAATTGCCTTCTTCCCAAATGGTAACTCAGTTAATTCCCATGTACCATTGTTCTCAAGTGCCTGCAATTCTTTTTCCATAGAATCTACCCATTCAGGATGATCTTTTGCTTGATTATACGATGAAGGTTCATAAGCAACCATGACATTATTTAAACTATGCAAATTAACAATGTTTAAGTGAGCAAGACATGGTTCTTCATAAATATTAAAAGCAGTAGAATTTTCTGAAGTAACATTTTGAACAACCCTGGTAGAAGAATTTGTCATAAAATAATCATCAAATTTCTTTGGCAACTGTCTAATTCTAGATGAAACTCTCAACTGTTGTTCTTGTGCTTGTGCTTCAGTTTCAAGAATTTGTGAAATTTGAGGAGAATTTTGTGTAAGAGAATGATTAATAGGACTTATGTTAGAATTTTGAAGAGAATCAAAATTTGAACAATCAATTTCAGGAATATATGAGGAGAACTGATCTGGATTTTGATAATGATTTTCAAAACTTTGATCATCAAATGCAGGATTAACTTGAGGAAGAGAATTTTCTGATAATTGAGAAATAGATGAAGGCATTAATTTTGAATCATCCTTGAATGGAAAACAATTTTCAACAAAATACACATCTCTGCTGAAAACAATTTTATGAGAATTAAGATCATATAATTTGTATCCTTTTTGTGCATAAGGATAACCTAATAAAATGCACTTCTTTGATCTAGGAGCAAATTTATCACTTAACTTCTGAGCAGCAAAGCATAAACAACCTATAACTCTCAAGTAACTGTAATCAGGTTGTTTCTTCATAAGAAGTTCATAAGGAGTCTTCCATTTCAAAACTGAACTAGGTAAAAGATTTATAATATGAGTTGCAGCAAGTACACAATCACCCCAGAATTTATAAGGAAGACCAGCATGGAATCTTATAGTTCTAGCAGTTTCAAGAAGGTGTTTATGCTTTCTTTCTATCCTACCATTTTGTTGAGGATTTCCTGGAATACTTCTTTGATGAATAATGCCTTTATTTGCAAATAATACTCTACATGATTCTTGAACTATCTTAGTTCCATTATCACTTCTAATAACCTTTACTTTCTTATTGAACTGAGTTTGAACATATTCAATAAAACCAACAATTATAGAATGGACTTGAGTCTTTAAATGAAGTAAATGAGTCCATGTAACTCTTGTATGATCATCTACAATTGTCAAAAAATATTTTGCACCAGATAATGAAGGTCTTAAATATGGTCCCCAAAGGTCTATATGCACCATGTCAAAAGGCTCATCAGCATAAGAATTTGATTTTATAAAAGGCATTTTATGGTGTTTGCCTAGAACACAAGCTTCACAACTAAAATCACAATTATTATTATTATCATATTTTCCTGAAATGGACACTATCAAATGTTTCATATGACTGACTGAAATATGACCTAACCTAGCATGAACAATATCAATACTAGGTTTTACATTTGTTGTAATTGTATTATTTGCATAAGAAAAGGATGCATTAGTAACAAGAGACTTAGAAGAACTGACAGAATTTGAAGACAATTTGCAGAATTTATACAGATCAAGATGTCTTGATCCAAAAGCATATTCTTGCTTAGTAGAAGGGTCCTGAAAATAACATATATCTCTTTCAAATTTTGCAATTAGATGACTATCATCTAATAATCTGCCAACAGAAAGTAAATTATGCTTAAAATCAGGAATATAGAAAACATTTTTGAGGCTTATTTCAGAATTTAAACAAACCGTGCCAACATATTTAACAGTTTTAATAGTTCCATCAGGCAATGATATTCTAATTGGATTATTTAGTTGTTTAAGTGAAGCAAAATATGCTAAATTTGATGCCATATGATCTGTTGCTCCAGTGTCTATAATCCAGCTATTAGAATCAAATTTCTTTACCATACAGTTAAGAAATGAAGCTGAGAATATACCTGCACAATTTGCAGCATTATACAAAGGATTATCTTCTTTAGTGTTTTGTTGAATCATTTTGAGCACTTCATTATAGAGAGCAGAAGCCATGACAGGATCAACACCTTTATTTGTTGTGCTTGTCTCTGTTGTTTCCTCAGGACCTTTTCCCAAAATTCCTTCATTACTATTTTGTACATTCCCTGCCATCTTTAAATTCTTCTTTCCTTTCAAAGCTGTCCACCATTCAGGGTATCCAACAAGCTTGAAACATTGCTCAATAGTATGCCCTTTCCTTTTACAGTGATCGCAAATAGCTTCATTTTTCTGCCTCTTGAAATCCTTCTTAAAATTTTGATATGCAGGCTTTGGAAAAGTTTTAAGAACCTGAGCTTGAAAAGCACTCAACTCATTTGTAGTATTCACACTATTAAGCTTGTTCTGTTGTTCAACTTGTCATAGAATATAGTATGCTTTATGAAGATTTGGAAGAGGATCAGTACTGAGTATATTAACTTTTTCTTGATCAAAATCTTTATTCAGCCCTGATAGAAACTGCATCAACTTGTTTCTTTGATCCATCTCAAGAAATTTTTTAAAAATTCCACAAGTACACTTGTTCATGGCATCACAAATACATTCAGGAAATCCATCTACCAACTGTAATTGATCCCAAACACCCTTCAATTTACAATAATATTCTGCTATGGAATCATCATTCTGTTCAGTTGAAGTAAGGGTTTTATGCAATTCAAAAATCCTAGGTGTAGTAGTTTGACCAAATCTTTCACTCAGCTCTCTCCATAATTGTCGAGATGAATTCACAAACATAAAACTCTCAGCTATAGTTTTATCCATAGAATTTAACATCCAAGACATAACTATATAATCGTTTCTTACCCATTTTTGAAGATCAACAGAAGATGCACTAGGCATAGGAAGAGTTCCATCAACAAATTGTAGTTTATTTTTAGCTATCAAAGCCATTCTTACTGTCCTAGACCAATTTAGAAAATTTGTACCATTAAGAACATGATTACCCAATTGCATACCTGGATGATCAGAATTTGACAAATAATATGGATCATTGAAATTCACTCCAGTTAAGTTGACAGTAGTTGAATTATTTTGTGAAACAACTTCTTCTTCATCATTCGCCATTCTAGGGTTTTGAGAATATGAAAGATAAAAAAACAAGAAGAGATAGCCGAGAAAAGAAAAGAGACTAATCGGCAATCAACCGAGCTCTGATACCATGACAAATTTCTGAGTCACAAAAAATGAAGAAGAAGAAATCTAACTTTTTTTATTTCAGATCTGTCTAAATGAAAATGAATACAACGCCTTTTATCAAACTCTCTCAACCAAAAGCTGGTCGAATACCTAAAACATAAAACTGGGCCTAATAAAATGTTTTAGCCCAAAAACAAAATAAAACCTAAAAACAAAGTAAAATTACATTATACAACATAGCATAACTACACTACTTAACAAGTTAACTGATTTTTCATAAATCCATATTGACTAATTTGCTTTTTCTTTCACAGCTTCAGCATAATGCTTGTAAAAACACGAACATAAATGGGATTTATTTGCAAGACACTGAAAGGGTGTGGGAAATAAAGGATAAGAGAAAAAGAGTGGGACCTAAGAAGATCTAGATGATGGAAGCAAGCAGAGTCGCTGAAGGATAGAGATTAATGAGCCATAAAGCAAGAGCAAAGACCTATGCCTCCATTACTAAAAGAAAGAAAGAAGATAAAAACTATACAAAGACAAGAGTCAAGCTTCGTTTCTAAAGATGAATGGAGGGACTTTAATAAATCTATTTACCTAAGTGAGTAATACTAACCCTATTATGTATTCAAATAATATTATATCAGATCTTGTGTGTTTTTATAGTTTATAATGACGGTAAACATGTTTGGATGATAAGAGATTAATCGTATATAAGTTCTGCTGAAGTATGGCATAGATGATGATATGTTTAAGAGTAAAACATGAGTTAACCACCTCCAAATGAATCAAAATTTTGATATAGTGTTTATAATATTAGCTCTAATATGGTTTTTAAATTTCATAATATTTTGATGAGAAATAATTTAAAATGAATTTTCTAAGATAAAAATGGGTAGTTTTAGCTATAAAATAATGTTTAAAACTATTAAATTTTAATATTTCGACCTAACTTTTTTACTGAAGGTAAAGGAAAGTATTACGATTTTCTATGAATTTTTATGAATATTCCCATCATTTTTGGATTATTATGAATTAAATGGCAGGGTGCAAAATAATCTTGATTAAAGTGTTAATTAAAGAAGTAGTTAATTAAGGAGTAATTAAAGAAGAGAATAACGACTTGATTATGAAATTTCCACCACAGATCTAAAAGTAAAGGTGGAAACATTATATGTGAAAACATTAAGTCAAAAAGTAGTTACCGTGTTAGGTATTGTAGCACTTTTTATATTTAATGATGAAATTGCCACTATAGATGCAACAACTATATCTGATAGCTTATAGACACGATAGTTTCCTATCGTATAGACACAATAGCTTCCCATTATATAGACAAGATAGCAAAATAATTATGAATTTGATAGTTATATGCTCGATAGCAATAGAGTTGATAGTTTGTTCATGTGATAGTCCATTCACACGATAACATATATGTTGGATCCTTATAGAGTCAATGGCTTGTCCAAACTATACCTATAAAGCTATGTAGTTAAAGCCCTCCTTAAGTCTTGCTAATTTGCTACCAAAGCGCTTAGCATGCGTCAACCCTATGCTTTTTTAATTTAGTTTTATTAAATAGTAGCTCCGCATAAGCCTGGTTATTTTTCGATACGAGGCGAGCACCCATTTTAGTAATTTTAGTATAAAAAGGTTAATATGACCGGTTCTCTTATATACTAAATCAAAAAATTTATGGTATAGGTCTAATCTCAAATCCTAAGTGCTTAACATAAATTAGAACTTTATTTTGTTCACTAAGTTTGAACTGCATGGGTTATGATATTCTTCGGTTTTGTTATATAGGGCTGAACAATATTATTTTTTCTACACAAATGATGTGGAAATGAGAATAACTCAACTTCAGATATTTGATTTTATCTCTAATAAATATTTTTACACCTCCTCTATTTTTCGATATATCCCCGCTTAATCCTCGTTCTATCTTTTTGCACATACACCGCTATAAAACCACTAATCGTTTTAACTACATAGCTATAAAGTCGATAGCTTATATATACAATAGCCTGTTCACACTATATCTTATTCACATGATATATTATACACTCAATAGTTTTAGAGATGATAGCTTGTCTAAACAATAGCTATAAAGACGGTAGCATATATATACGGTAGCCAAACACTTATATGTTCGATAGCCGTTAGTTTATATATTCAATGGTTAAAGAAATTTATTCGATAGCTAGTATTTTATATGTTTGTTCACTTAAGTTTGTGTGGTATCGGAAGCATTTTGGAAGTAAGATTCAATAATGTTAAACATGGGTATATAGCATGTAAAATCATAAAATAAATTATGATAAGTTATAGTGCAATAACTTATGTAAATGTGGAAATGACTAAATCAGGGTAAGCTAAGAAATGATAAGTAGTACCATTTAGTGTGAAAGATAAAAATGTTTTATCTAAAAGCATTGGATGATTTTGACCTAGATATGACGATCTATGGGATGTGTAGGGTACAGAACTAATAAATGAAAGAAATGGATTATACCCAAGATCTCAAATATGTCCACTCTTGGAGATATTAAATATCAGGTTGTCAAGGCTAACCACAGTCTAAATTCAATTGGTATGTAGCAAGGTGCAAAGATTTGGGAAGTCTAATGGGTTTAATTTAGCAAAATAACTCTAGTTTGAGTTAATAACATCAAAATGGATGTAATTTTATGAATGAATAAAGAATCGGCAACGTGAAACGAAAGTGTTTCTGGGATTATGAGAGTTTGTTGATGCATAGTAAGGATGCTTGCTAGAATGTATTATAGGAGCCTACATCCAATCTCCTTAGAGAGCAGGGTGGCTCTCAAGGTTGATGATTGACCATTTCATCGGTGACATTATTCAAGAAATATGAATAGGTGATAAACAAACCTTGTGTGGTATGCACTGAATACAGTCCAAGTAGTTATTATTAGAAAGTATCGTTGATATATCTCATATCGCTTCTTAGCCGATATCCTTTTTCCAAAATGTCTGTTAAAATATCTTTATCGATATATCAATTGATATTTGTCGATATATCGCTTGGATATTTAATGTAGAATATCTGATATTTTATTGAATATCTATCATTATTGTTAGTATTGGAGATAATAAAATTATAAATAAATATCTTAACATTCATCTTTTAGTGTATGGTGGATTACTATGTGTAGATTGATAGAGTTAGGGGTATGTCCTATGTGCGGTTATGTAATCTGTTATATATAATTAACTTGATAACTAATTTTGTTTAAAATAAATGGTGTTTTCTTTCTTTTATATACTGTTATACTATGATATAATTAACTAAGTAATTAATTTAAGTATATAAAATCGAAAATCATTAAATGATATGTTATGTGACAGTAATTACAATATGGTGTAACCAAGAGAAATTTATTACATTAAAATGACATATTATTTTAAATATTCCTAATAAAGATGTATCAAAAAAAGATTTCGATCCATGCGTTGAGACTAGAGTATGTAACGCTCTCCAAATGTTGAATAGTATATTGCTTATGGCTGCTATGGGCATCAAGGTTTTATGAACTTATAGTTAATGGATAAGTATGGAATCACTCACTCGAGAGTTCTCTGTTGCTTAATATAACTAAGGTAAAAAAAGACGATCTCGAAGTGACGATGTTGCATAATTCCCTCGACTTGAGAATTTTTGAAATTTAGCGTGGACACTCCACTTTGAGTATTGTTAAATGATGGTATGACGTCCATGGAACGACTATAGTTGGGTCTGAGTTGAGGCACCGAAAGTGAAACACTATTTGATAGGACATTTGTCTCCTTGGTTATATGAATTTAGTATAATGGTAAACTATAGTCAACTCAAAGTCAAGTCTCTGACCAGAGTAGTACGGCTAATAATAATTGTTATTATTGAACTAAGAATTTTGTTTTTGGGCTAATCAAGTTGAATGTGGATGATGTTGGAATTTTGACCAAAACTAAATTCTTCAAGTCCTGGTGATATAGTGTTGATGAAGAGAATTGATGCAAAATAATCATTGCTGTTGGGCACCACTTATAGTAATAAAATTGAATTTTACCAAGAACATATGTAAGCAATAAATTCAGCCAAAATATCACACTACTAGCTAAGGTGACATGTGGATGTTAATATTCGAATTGTTTGATATTAATCGTTAACTTAATTTACACAATTGAGTTGCACAACCGTAATGATGAATACTCCAAAAATTACATGATTTAATTAATTTATAATCATTGTAAATTAATTAATATTTATAAAATATTAGTTATTAAATTTTATTTGATTTGTTTGAGTAGCATTAGTATTTAATAAAGTGTGTATATAAGAGTTATACAAGCATGTATCGATATACAATATCGATTGAACATTCAAATTGGATTAAAATGGATTAATTGCTATGTTGGTTTTAGAAATTTTTGAGGGATCATCTGGCATTACCTATCACCAGCCATGCATGCTAAAGGAGGAGATGATTTTATTGAGATTTAATAAAGAATTAAAGAGGGAGGGTTTTAAGGAAGGATTTGGAAATGTTTCGATCATTCCTTTAAAACAAATCTCCCTTCATTTCTTTCATTTCATTTTTCCAAACAAAATTCATTTTCCTTTCTCTTACTCTCCTCCTTACCTCTAATGCATGAAAATTTATGTCTTCATGAATGAAAAAAAAAATCCCAAGACAATTCAAACATCGAATAAAATAAATACAAAGGCGATGCTTCAAATCGCTACAATTTCTGGAGAAGATTCAACCGGATCTATGAGTTTTCATACGTTCAAGGTGTGTTCCTTAGACTACTTCTTGAGGTAATTATCTAATATTAATTTTAATTATATATATCAGATCTTTTTAGTATAGATTAGATCACTTATATTTTACAACAATTTTATATGTGCAAACGTTGTCACTTGTAACTGTCTGAATCTGCATATGTACATACATGTGTTTGTGTAGCTTTGAATCTTTGATGTGTCGTAACTATTATTGTTAGAGTTCTGTATTAAGAATTTTTTTTATTTGTTTCGCTGAAATCATTATACCCATACACACACTGATATATATATATATATATATTAAACGTTGTTAACTTTGTAACTATATGTATATTTAAATTTTGTGTATTTTAAGTAGTTTACACATTTTAAGATACTAACAACATTATTTTTAGCTACTCTTTTCTTTTACAAAACTATATATATATATATATTCATTTTGAATATTTAAAATATCTTCAACCATTTAGTAGTTTCCAATTTGATACTTAAAAATATTTACTTCGCAAAATTAGATATGTTGAATTTTAAATTGGAATCCATTTTATTGACTTAGTCAAACATATTCCAAAAACTTGGAATTTTTTATTTCATTCAATGCATAAATTATTTTTAACACACACACACACAGATATATATATATATATATGTATGTATATATATATATGTATGTATGTATGTGTGTGTGTGTGTATAAACACATATAAGTTTAAAATGTTTTTGAATGCATGCTAAAGAAATATTAAACGAAGGCCAAAAGTTTTCCATCTTTTCATCTCCTTAATTGCCACATAAATGCATTTTGCTCTTTCTTTTAGTGACCACTTAAATGCACCATTACCCACTTAAATTTGAATTTTTTTATTGATATAGTTAAATCAATTTAAATATTTTAACTCATTTATTTCATTCAATGCATAAGTTAATCTTGATATACATACATACATATGTAAGTATTTGCATGTAAGTTTAAAATGTCTTATAACGACCATTGGATTGCCAATGTATATGTTATAGATGCAAATCCAAACATCTATATACGTATAAAATTCACACCCTATGATATGTTGCACTTACACATTTTTCACCGAAGTTTTTTTGGATATACCTACAATACATGTCAAGTGTAAATTTGGTCATATATGTCATTTAATTAATCAATCAATTTAACTAAAGAGAGAGAAATGAAATGTTTCTCTCTTTAAGTGAAACAAAATCTTCCCTCCATTAATTAAATAACTTCAAGAGATAGAAATGATAAGTTTCCTTCTTTAAATTAAATTAAACTAGTAATTGTTACACATATACATATAAGATTATATTTGATACGCTCTAATTTATATAAACATCAAATTTATGATAATCCTTTCTAAACAAATAAATAAAACAAAGATTTCATTTAAAATATCTTAGATTGGATCAAATATCTCTTTTAGAC
Source organism: Allium fistulosum (assembly GCA_030737815.1). NCBI lineage: Eukaryota > Viridiplantae > Streptophyta > Magnoliopsida > Asparagales > Amaryllidaceae > Allium > Allium fistulosum. The sequence goes on along the minus strand of CM060904.1, from coordinate 710,368,438 downwards.
TTCATAGGCCCAGTAGATCCAAAATAGAATTTTTTTAGATCTACCTATTTTACTGGCCCGACTTGCCATGTTCCTTCTATGGTATCTGAGCCAAATAGTTTATAAAGTCTAAAATGAGCAATATTAGGGCTATTTGATTAAAGTCTACCCATCTAGTAAGGTGTCTAAAAAGGTAGTGTCAATGGTTGGGTTTGGGTAATCAAGTACTATGCCTTACCTGGCTATGGGCATGTCCCATAGGATGAAGTAAGCTCAAAGGTAATTCCTGACATAAAGACTTGAATTGATTTTAGGCCTTATGCTAAATTTCAAAATTAGTTTGAAAATTTAAAATATATTTTAGTTTTAAATATTAAGTTTTAAATATAAAATTAAAACTTTACAAAATCTATAAAATGCATCCAATTCTTTTAGAATTATTTTAAGAAATTAGATAATTAATTTTGAAATTTAAAATTTAATTAAGATGATTAAATTAATTAATTAATTAATTAATTAATTAAAAGTTAATCAATTAAAACATGTATATTGATATATGTGTATAACTATAATTGTTGTAATTATTTTTTTATCTTAGAAGTGTTTAGGATAAATTAAATTAAAATATCAAATTAATTAAAATATTTAATTAAATTTTTTAATTATTTAAATTTTATTAAATAAAATTAATTAAAGGTTAATTAATTAAAATGTATACATATATTATTATGTACACATAAGCAAACTATAAATATTGTAGTTGTCTAGTTATCTTAAATAGTTTAAGATTTGTAATATAAAATTTTAGAAATTTTATAAAATAAAATAAATTATTTTAATATGATTAATTTAATAAGAATGAAAATTAATTGAATAAGGTATAATTAATAAGATGCATCTATATATTATATAAGTAAATTAAATTATAAAACTTATAAATAAGTTAATACTTGTATTACTGTATCTATATATAATTAAGTAGAACTAGAAATAAACCCAACTCAGATTTAAGGAATAAGTACATATGTATTGTATGTATACCATGATTTCAGATATGTTTGATACTTGAATCATGAGGGTACTTATAAGAGATACATTATTCCTTAAATCGATATCACTCAATACACACACACACACACATATATATATATATATTAAGATTATGAATCTTTGATATAAGTTGTCCTCTGCCATTTATATATTAATAAACTACTTGCATACTATTTAATTATTGATATTCCTCAAGCAAGAGATGTTATGTGTAGCACTACTAATATATTGACTATACGAGGTAAGATATAAGCACATATTTGTTGATATTCCTCAAGATACACACATTATATTTAGCATATCATGAAATAGTAGGTACGAGTTAATAATCTTTCTCGATTGTTCCTCAAGGTCGAGATAAGATTAGGACAAAGACCATCGGTTAGGGTTATTGAATGAAAATAAATATAGTTTTATTTTTTTATGAATATTTTGAATACTCGTAATGAAATAAATTTATTAGAATAATGGTATTTGTTGCATTAGCAACATAACACACAAGTATTTAAAAAATATACAATTATTTTAGAATTTTGGACTAAGCCACAGTTTGAGAAATAAATATTTAACCATACGATTATGAATCTTATGGTGCCGATTAATTGTATTCTAAATGATTAAGGGTAAAGCACCCATTCAGCGGGAGCGATGTAAGAGTTGGTGAACTCTTAGGATTGATACATATAGATGCATGCAATCGTAGGCCAAATGATACCAAACTGGTTCTACATACTTCATTAAATTCACCAATAAATTATTGCAGACATAAACATGTGTATTTTATACACATGTAGTATGTCTATGATAAGTTCATGGAATATAAAACAAAAGTAAATAATATAACATGCAAAAGAAAATGATTTGGTTTGGTTAAATATATGAGTATATTGGAACGACTTCCAAATGTACCTAAAAAATTAATATGATTCAATCTCAAATGTCACTCCACCCAATGATACATAATTTGATATGGAGTAATCGAACTTTATTGAAAAAATATGATTGATGGTGAGTGAAGTTAAGTTAACTTCTTTTGGTAAGTCCATGTACTTAAGAGTTAGTACATGTTAAACTTAATTTTATCAAAAACAATAATTTCATCAAAAACAAAGTTTACAAAATGATACAAGATAAGAGTTGATAAAAGTTTCTTGGAGATTTGGCCAGGCAACTTAGTACTCGGCATATCCACCGTTCGGCCCAACTGGATCGTTCGGCATCTCTTTGCAACCGTCATTCAGGAACGCTCGGCATCCAGGAGCGCTCGGCCAAAGGCATTGTTCGGCCAAAGACTTCGTTCGGCCAAAAGGCATCGTTCGGCCAGAGACCTCGTTCGGTCAATATATTGGTTCGGCCAAAGGCATCGTTCGGCCAGACCTCATTCGGTCAATATATTGGCTCGGCCAAAGGCATCGTTCGGCCAGAGACCTCGTTCGGTCAAGATATCGTTCAGCCAGAGATCTCGTTCGGTCAAGATATCGTTCGGCCAGAGACATCGCTCGGCCAGCATATCGTTCGGCATACCAAGGACGTTCGGTAGTCAAAGATGGCTCGGCATTCTTCCTAGCACGACCGGCTTCGATTGTTACTCGACCCACTCTTCCCACACAACAAGCGCACTGTTCGACATGAAGAGGATGGTTCGGCATCCGATTGTTCGGCTTGTTCGGTTCGGCATACAGTGACCACTCTATTTGGGCCAAGGTATTCGGCTGCCAGGCCCGCTAGGGAAGTCCAACCCATCTTTGTCTATAAATAGAGAGGCAGTGGCACAGTGAAATGGACCTTTTTTCGAGAACACTAGGGAGACTCTACCGCTTTCAAGACTCATCCTCTTTACTTACAAGTAGTTGGCAAACGGATTGTATCTGTAATCAATTATCTAGTAAAGCAATAAAGATTAACCTCAAAGTGGACGTATGCAGTTACGCCGAACCACTATAAATCTGGTATTCTCGTCTTTGCATTCAATTTAGCATATTGTTCCTTGTTTAAATTTACTTTCATCATTTATCTCTCTACACAATCTTTCTCAACGAGGTTAGTGACCAATTTTGGTGCTAACACTTTGGTGCTTTCACTAAGAACTGAATTCTCAGACATCAAGGATCTGCTTTGAAGCTACTGGATTGAATAAATCCCCCAAAGAAGATTTGATTCATTCGTAGGATGTCCGTTGATTCTACTCAGAGTTCATACCAATAACTCTACAATGGCAAGACCACGTACCAGATCAGCCTCTCATAATGCGGATGCCCACGAGACTGCTAGCGTACAACAAGCAGGACCTAGCAATAAGCAAGCAATGCTAGGTGCAGGGACTACCGCCCAGGACCAAATGCCGGTTGTCACCAGAATAGAGTTCAACGACTTGATGAGAGAACTCAGGGAAAGCAGGAGACAACTCGGAGAGCAGATGCAAGCCAACGCCAACCTCATGGCACAACTCACTCAACAACAGCATCAGAATGATGGGGGCAATCCCGCTCCTTATTCTTCATCCGACAGCTCGACTTCGTCCGATGAACCTCCCAGGCGTAGACGCCGTAAGACTGAAACTACGTAGGCAGGTGCTGCTGTCCGAACAGCTGGAGACCGTGACCAAGCAAGAGCTGGAAACTTAGGAGCTAGAGTGCAGGTGGAGGCTGGAGGCCCAGATCATCAAGATACCAATAATGTCGAACCTCAAGATGCACATTTGGCAGATCGCTAGCAGAGGAGGCATCAGCCCGATCAATCACGAAGGACAGACTCCAACCTTCCACCTTCCATACAGACCCCAGACCTGACGGCCATGATCAGACAATTGATGAAAGAGAATCAAGGCTTATCAAACGACGATTGGGGGGTGTCCAGAAGCCATACTCTGTTCACAGACACTGTTCTTTAGGCAGCGTACCCCAGGAAGTTTAGTATGCCAACTATCCCGGCATATGAAGGAAAGACTGATCCCAGACAGCATGTCATGAGATACGAATGGATAATGGATTTAGCTAGAGCAAATGATGCAACTAAGTGTAGATGCTTTCCAATAACTCTATCTGGGATCGCTACCATGTGGTTCACTCGACTTCCTCCACGGTCCGTATCCAGTTTCGAGGAGTTGGCGAAGAAATTTATAGAACAGTTCAGGATACATACTACTCGTCCAAAGGACGTGATGCCTCTATCAAGTGTAATCCAGGCTCCTGGGGAATCATTGAAGGAGTATTTGCAGAGATTCCATGTTGCGGCAACTGAAGTCAGCAATCCCAATGATCATGCAATTCTTATGGCTGTGATGCGAGGCGTGGATCCGGATTCAGAGTTTTGAGACTGGCTGGCAGGAAAACCTCCGACTACACTAGAGCGTTTTTACTCAAAGGCACATCAGTTCATAAGAAGAGAGGAAGCCAGGTGGGTAAGGCGAGATAAGGCACCGGGGCCTGTCCAGGAGTTCGTGAAAAGTAACATTGCTGTGAAGCAGTCCGGAGACAACTCGGGAAATTTCAAGTCAATGTCCAGAACAAGCCCGGGCAACCTAAGGAATCCGGAGGAAGAAATCAAGGGAAGAAGAGAGAAGCGGGGAAGTGGAAGCCGAGAATTCCAACCTACAATGAGTATACCCCGCTGAATGCGTCTCTTGAGAACATTTACCTATCAACCTGCAATACCTTTCAGTACAGAAAGCCACGTCCAAAGGAGTCAATCGAAGAACAAAAGAGGACTGAGAAATACTGCCGCTTCCATGAGACTTATGGGCATAATACGGAAGAGTGCAAACACCTACACGACGCTATAGAGAAGTTGATCAGGCAGAAAAAGTTACAGGAGTTTGTGAAGAATCCACAGGAAGGAGGACAGGGAACATCCAACCCAGGTCGTGCACCAGCTCCGCGTCATCCCGAGGAGCCTGCCCGGACTGTGGGCAGACTAGTCATAAACACGATCATCGGCAGTCCTCACCCTGCGGATAAGAACTGGCAAGAGATGGAGCGATATGCTAGTTCCCTGAAGCACGCAGATTTCGAGTGTTGTTCCAACGTAGAGGATGGGACCCCTGCTAAACAGCTGCACGTGATGACAGACGATATAGTATTCAGGAGCAGAGATGCTGACCAAGTAGAGGCTCCTACCATCGACCTGATGGTCATATCTGCGACAATCGGGCCGGCTTATGTGAAGAGAATTTTGATTGATTGTGTAAGTTCTGTCAATATCATCTTCAAGAAGGCTTATGACCAGATGAAGATGGAGACGAAGGATTTGAAACCGTCTAAAGCTCGTATACATGGCTTTAATGGCGCAGCGACCGATGCAGTGGGGTATGTTGAGTTACCAGTTGAACTGGGACAAGGCGAGCGTAGGAGGGTGCGAATCCTACCCTTCGTAGTTTTGGATGTGGATTCTCCGTATAATGTGTTCTTGGGTCGACCGGCCCTGGCTGAGTTTAGGGCAGCATTAGCCCCGTGGTGCTTGACTTTGAAGTTTCCGACTGACAAAGGAGTAGGTGTTGTTCATGGCGACCAGGCGACTGGTCGTGCCTGTTATGTGGCTGAGGTCCGAGAGGCCCAGCGGAGGGAGAAAGGAAAGGTTGCGGACAATCCCGTCCGCATCCATAATACTGACAATTGACAAGTAATGCCCGAGCCCTGGCTCGGGCATAATTCTCGGATCTTCAGAGATATAGATCCAAGAGACAACGATGAGAAGCCCAGGGAAGAAAAGGCAGCGCCGGCTAAATTGACAATTGACATTTCAGTCAGCCGAGACGATCCATCGCGAGTACTGAAGATCGGATCACAACTCAGCCCCGCAATGACTGAAGACCTTAGTGATTTCCTCCGAGCGAATCTTGATGTTTTCGCCTGGACACATTCTGATATGTGCGGGATTTCTCCCGCTATTACGAGTCATATGTTGAACATAGACCTGAAGTATGTCCCGGTTAAACAAAAGAGGAGAGGAATGGACCCTGAGAGGTCCGCTGCTCTCAGAGAGGAGGTGGACAAACTCAAAGCCAATGTGTTCGTCCGCGACGTCCTCTACCCTGAATGGGTATCAAACCCCGTGCTGGTGAAAAAGGCGAACGGGAAATGGAGAACTTGCGTAGACTATTCCGATTTGAACAAAGCATGCCCCAAGGACAGTTTCCCATTTCCAAGGATTGATCAGTTGGTCGACTCCACTGCAGGACACGAGTTGTTATCATTCATGGATGCATACTCGGGATACAATCGATCGCGATGCATATTCCGGACCAAGAACACACCAGTTTCGTCACAGACGTTGGGCTATATTGCTATGTAGTAATGCCTTTCGGATTGAAAAATGCGGGAGCGACCTATCAGCGTTTGGTGCACCGAATGTTCAAAGACCAGGTTGGTAGGACGATGGAAGTCTATGTGGATGACATGCTCGTGAAGTCACGACAGTCAAACGACCACATTCGAGACTTAGCAGAGATGTTCGATATACTCAGATATTATGGGATGAAGATCAACCCTCTGAAGTGTTCCTTCGGCATTACGTCGGGGAAGTTTTTGGGATTCATTGTTAATGCCAGGGGAATTGAAGCGAACCCAGAAAAGATTCATGCCATTCGAGATGTGCAAGTGCCCAGAACTATAAAACAAGTGCAAAGCTTGAATGGAAAGGTGGCTGCGCTGAGTCGATTTATATCCAAAGCCACGGACAAGTGCATTCCCATCTTCGATATAATAAAGAAAGGGAAGAGAAATTTCGAATGGACATCCAACTGTGAGGAAGCATTCCGAGATCTGGTGAGGCATCTGGAGAGTCCTCCAATGCTTTCAAAACCAATAGACCACGAGATGTTGTACGTATACTTGGTTGTGTCCCCGCATGCTATAAGTGCGGGTTTAGTCCATGAGGAGGACCGAGTCCAAAACCCGGTGTATTACGTTAGCAAACGTTTAACGGGGGCAGAAAGAAATTACCCTAAAATTGAGAAATTGGCCTATTGCTTGGTGATTGCATCACGTAAGCTGCGTCCATACTTTCAAGCACACTCAGTCAGTGTTTATACCGATCAGCCCTTACGGCAGGTACTCCAACGACCAGAAACTTCTGAAAGGATGTTTAAATGGAATATCGAGTTGAGTCGGTTCGATATTACCTACCTGCCACGAAGAGCCATACAAGGGCAAGCATTAGCAGATTTCATCGCTGAGTTTACTGTATCTGACGAACCGGACGGTCACAGTGTCATTCCCCCCATTGAATAGAAATTGTACACCGATGGGGCATCAAACGACCGCTGCTCCAGAGCTGGAGTAGTTCTCGTGACTCTAGAAAATCGATCGATTTGTTACGCTTTGAAGCTCAGTTTCCCGGCTACGAATAATGAAGCTGAATATGAAGCATTGATTGCTGGTTTAAAGCTTATTGGAGAACTCGGGGGTAAGGTCAATCGAAATATTTTGTGACTCACAGTTGGTGGTCTACCAAGTGCGGGGAGATTATCAAGCAAGGGGACAGAAGCTTGCTCCGTACCTTGTTCTGGTTCAGGAACTATTGTCGAACCTCGAACATTATGACATTTCGCATGTCCCGCGTGAACAGAACAAAGAAGCCGACTCATTGGCTAATTCGCAAGCACTGGCGATGCGCAGCAAATGGGATTGGTTCCCGTTGAAACCTTGCATGCTCCAATCATAGACGCGATGAAAGTTGATTTTGTGTTGGAAACAGGAATCGAGAGGGAGTCATGGATGACCCCATTCAAACTATACCTGATGATCGGGACTTTACCGGAAAAAAGGAGCGAAAGACGACAGGTCATTTGAAGAGCCGCACGATATGTGATGCAGGATGGAGTAATGTATCGGAAGGGGTTCTCGGTCCCCTTATTACGATGCATTGCCCATGATGAGACAAAGCGGGCCTTGAAGGAGGTTCATGAGGGAGAATGTGGCGACCATACTGGGGGGCAAACGCTAGCGAAAAAGATCCTCCGCTAAGGATACTATTGGCCGACTGTGAATCGGGATGCTGTAGATTTTGCAAGAAAATGTGACAAGTGTCAAAGATATACGAAAATCCCGAGAGCTCCACCAACGGAACTCACACAAATGGTTAGTCCCTGGCCGTTTGCAATCTAGGGAATCGACATAATCGGTTCTTTGCCTATATCCAAAGGTGGTGCAAAATACGCGATAGTTGCAGTCGACTACTTCACGAAGTGGGCCGAGGCAGAGCCTTTAGCCACAATCACCTCCAAGAAGGTCATTAATTTCGTTGCATGAAACATTATATGCCGCTTTGGCCTCCCGCGAACCATCATTACGGACAACGGAACTCAGTTCGAAAGTAATGAGTTCAAAGATTTCTGTTCAAAGTACGGCATTGAGAAAAAGTTCGCCGCCGTTGCTCATCTGAAGGCTAATGGACAAGTTGAAGCCGTGAACAAAATAATCAAGTCCATATTGAAGAAGCATTTGGAAAAGGCTGGGGGTAAGTGGGTAGATGAACTCCCAACAGCGCTATGGGCGTATAGAACTACCCACAAGTCTGCGACTGGCCATACTCCATTTGCATTGGCATACGGCTCGGAAGCTGTTATCCCCGTGGAGCTTGAAGTTCAATCACATCGAGTGATACATTATGATCCTAAGATGAATCGAGATCTCTTGTTGGAATCACTGGACTGCGTTGATGAAAAACGTGAAGAGGCTAAATTAAGGGCAGCAGCATATAGGCATCGAGTCAAGCGATACTACGACAAGAAAGTCCGCCCAAGAACCCTTGATGTGGGTGATCTCGTTTTGAAACGAGTTTTCCCGGTACCATCACGTATGAATCCCAACTGGGAAGGTCCATATGTCATTGAACGGAAGCTTGGAGAGGGAACTTTCAAGCTAGCGACCGTTGATGGCGTGACGCTCCCCCGAGCGTGGAACAGTGAACATTTGCGACGTTATTACACTTAGCTTGTTTCTTTCATGTTTTAGGTGCAGTTATTTCCTGTATGTTATTGTTCCGTTATCTCTTTGTTTCTTTTTGACCGTGTAGTCAGGCAATTTAGTTGGTTTTCATTAATAAAGGCTTGAAGCCGTCTTTTTATGAATTATTGATGTTCCTGAGCCTTATAGTCCAGTGATAAACAACTGAAGTTGTATTCTGCCTGACATACGAACTCGCGTAAACGATTTGAATCTCCGAGTCCCCTGAGTGCGGACCGGAGTACTCTAAGTCCCTGGAGTGCGGACTAGAGTATAAACGATTTGAATCACCGAGTCCCCTGGGTGCGGACCGGAGTACTCTAAGTCCCCGGAGCGCGGACTAGAGTATAGACGATTTGAATCTCCGAGTCCCCTGAGTGCGGACCGGAGTACTCTAAGTCCCCGAAGTACGGGCTAGAGTATAAACGACTTCAATCTCCGAGTCCCCTAAGTGCGGACCGGAGTACTCTAAGTCCCCGGAGCATGGACTAGAGTATAAACGACTTCAATCTCCGAGTCCCCTAAGTGCGGACCGGAGTACTCAAGTCCCCAGAGCACGGACTAGAGTATAAACGACTTCAATCTCCGAGTCCCCTGAGTGCGGACCGGAGTACTCTAAGTCCCCGAAGCGCGGACTAGAGTATAAACGACTTCAATCTCCGAGTCCCCTGAGTGCGGACCGGAGTACTATAAGTCCCCGAGGTGCAGACTAGAGTATAGACGACTTCAATCTCCGAGTCCCCTGAATGCGGACCGAAGTACTCTAAATCCCCGAAGTGCGGACTAGAGTATAGACGATTCGAATCTCCGAGTCCCCTGAATGCGGACCGAATTACTCTAAATCCCATGAGCGTGGATTAGAAAAAATTCTAAGTACGCAAAAATATGAAACGAGAAATATACCACTCCAAAGAATGTTCGAACAATGTAAGAATGGATTGGGAAATTATGCAACTCATAAGAACTTGAGTTTCGACCACAGTTATACAGAAAGCTAAAAAAGCAAAAGAATCGTTCAAGTGACAAAGAAACTAAACTTTATTCAATAATCCAAAATGGGGTTACACAACTACTCCTCCAAAACTTGGAGCCAAAAAATCTATCTACATGAGCTACGAAAACGAAAAAGTAAAAGTAGTTACAAGACCTAAGCAAAATCTCGTTGAACGAGTATAGCGGCTATTTCTTCGGCTTCTTTTTCTTGTCTTCCTTTGTTTTCTCAGATGACTCCTCTCCCTCATGCTTCCTCTTGGACTTTTTGCTTGCCAAAGAAGCGGAGTCAGGAGTGGGAGAAGGAACATCCAGAGGTTTGGATTTGCTGGGAAGAATGACTTTCAGAGGCCTATTCAACGGGTCGGTAAGTTCCAGTATTTGAGGCTCGACCTTGATCTCGACCTTCTTTTTCTTCTCTTTTGCGAGTCGCTCCCTCATGCTCATCTTCGAAGTATGTTCTGAGGCGCCAGTGATCTCGATTTCATCACTCCCTTCAACGGGAGATGAAGTGTCAAACTTATCATCATCTAGCGCCCCGATCACTTGAGCGTCAGGGCCGGGAGTTACTCCCGCATGAGCGACATCGCTTGTTTTTCCTGCCTCCTCCTTGGCGTCGTTGCTCCTCGGAGTTGGTTCAGGATCAGAGCGGCCTGCATAAAAACATAAAGAACGAACATTAGGACCAATAACCGCTAACAGAAAGCGACAGATCTTTGAACTTCTAGAAGAAGAGTTTTATACCGGTTTCTGGCTAGCTATCAGCTGCGCGTGGAGTTTCACCCTCTAGAATGGGGGATAGCACATGAACACCGAGACCAGGATCTTCCGGATTGTAGCCGGCATGCTGCTCAAATGGGTCAAGTGCTGGCCGACCGGCCGGTTGAGTGGAAGGAGGAGCTGCAGCCTCAACTCCAGATGGACCAGCTCCGTCGTCTTTCTCTTTTGATATGGGAGAGCCTTTACCATAGAGAGCCATAGCTGCAGACAAGTCTGATGGCTCGTTCCCCCTGAGAAATTCTTTCACTAGAGCCTCCTCATCGACTTCCTCAGTGCCCGACTCGATCTTTCTGATCTTTATTAAAGTCTCCCAGGCCTCAACTAGAGATTCAAGATAGCCCTCGCCCAAGAAAGTCAAGTCCCAGTGCATGAGGACGCGGGCGCTGTATTCGGCGATCAATGGGTCGAACATACACTTGACCTCTTCTCTACCGGCCTCTGCAGCTGCTTCAAGGCGGGAGTCGATCTCCTTAGAAGCTTTTCTCTTGCCCTCCTCACGGGCTTCGTCTTTCATTATCTTAACCTTAGCAAGCTCATCATCGAGCTTTGCTTTTAAGAGCCGTGTAGCAACAATTTCATTGCAATATCGTTGGGACTCTTCTTGAGCGGCTATTTTCTCTTCTTTCTCTTAGAGAATAGCTCTTTCAACTCTCCGACTTGCAGGGCGAGCGCGTCCCTTTCTTTCTGGATTGAATCTTTTTCTAAGGCAAGGGCCCCACTGCGCTGGACTGCTTCATCAAGTTCCTTTTTATGGGTCGCCTCTAGACGAGTGACGGCCTCGGCAGTGTATTTTGCACTTTGTTCTGCAGCCTCGAGCTTAGACTTATATGAAGCGAGCTCTTCATCTTGATTCTTGATGATGTCCTTGTCAAAGATAGCTTCAAGCGGTCAATTTCCTGTTGGCACTCGATGGATACTTCCGAGACTTTTTCGACCAAATGTATAAACGCGTCATGTTGAACATAGACGTCGTTGTTGCAGGCAATGGCACTATGCTTGACATGCCTTGGGATGTGATGAATAGCTGGGAGGAACTTCAGGCCGTCAAAGTAGATTTTTGGAAACTTAGCCTTAAGATCGACCATCTTCTCTGCTATCGTTGGGTCAGTCGCAGTAACAGTGGGAGGAGGCTTTGAAAGTTCTGTTCTCTTCCGATGTTCCCGAGATTGTCGTGTGCTGGATGAACCGGAATGTTGATCTCGGGAGACATCGGGTTGAGACCCCTTTTGTGGAAGTTTTTCTCTGTCCGGTTCAGTTTGAGGAAGGGGATCGCGAGAGTATGAGGACTGGGAATATGTTTTCTTTCGATAAGACGACTCACGGGGACAGTTGTCTCTATCTTCGTAATCGTCTCTGTCCCTGCGTCTACCGGAGCCTGAATCCCGTCCAGGATGGTGAAATACAGAAGAGCCACGGAGGCGATCGAATCCGTGGGAATGCCCCACGTCACCTGCATAGAATAAAAATGACAGCAAGTTAGGAAGAATCGGGATAATGGCAAAAAACTGAAGTGTATGGTGAAGTGCATGTGTGCGTGTGTGTCCAAGTGTTCCCCCCAACGGACCAGTTCCTTTATCTCTACTGATTGGAGTATTATCTCCCTGAACTCGGGCCTGAACTCCCGTGTCGCCTCTAGCGGGCGAATGAAACTTAAGGGCCTCTGGATCGTCAAAACCGTAATTGAGTAGATCGTCATGGATGGTAAGGTTCGACAGACCTTTCAAAGAACTTTCTAGATGTTGTGAGGAAGTTTCTTTCTCCACTGGGACAAGGGTAATTTTGGGAGTTCCACCAACTTTTTCCTTCCTCATCTTATACGTCAATTTCTCTTTCCCCTTCGAAGGGGAAGATGACGTTTCAATATCATGCACTTCGACCAGCGGATCCTGAGTAGGACCCACATTCTCGCCTTGTGTTTCAGGAGCTTCACTCTCTTTGATTTTCTCCCCTTCCTGTACATCAGGGGTATGGTGTGATGACGATTCAGCTAGTTTTTTTCCTTTACCGGATGCGGGCTTGGGAATGGAGACGCCCTCAGGAAGGCTAATCCGGCGATCTCCTGCTAACAGTCCGAATCTCAATAATGACTCATTTGAAATGAGGGTTCGGATGTCCCGTTCCTTGGCAGGAAGAGCTCTAATGGCTTCGACAGTCTCATAATATCCTCGGCCCTCCGGGCGTGGGTTGATACCTGAAAAGATGAAACAAGACGTTAGAAAAAGCATAGCTCCGATAGAGCGCGAATGTCGGTTCAAGAAAAAGACTTACTTCCTTCAACCCACCTCCACGCGAAACCAGGAGGGCAACGCACATAGAACCATTCCTGTTTGTACAGGGCAAATTTGCTACATGCTCCAGTCAAGATTTGGCATTTGTGATACGGCTCGAGGAACACAAAGAAGGGGCTATCTTTCTGCTTCTTAATCATATAAATATATCTGATGTCGCTAGAAGTTGGACGCCTAGAGAAAACGGCCATGAAAAGGAGGTAGGTCCCATATATGAACGTATGACCGTTTGGATGCAGCTGCGACGGGGCGATGTCTATGTATTGCAACACGTCCCGAAGAAATAAATTGAATGGAGGCACGCTGCCCATCCAGCACATAAACTTATTACAGGCAGTATATCCAACTGGGGGCAGATGTGGGCGATCATGCCTCGACGGAACCAACACGTCGGCGAAAGTGATTCCGTGGATAGAGCATATTCGCCGAAGCGCGACTTCATTAATCTTTGAAGCCTGTGAATCGATCGGATCATCCAAGAGAATCCATGCCTCCAGGGCATCAGGAGCTAAATTATGAGCGGGGGAAGTCGATGGATTTGAAGTGTCCACGACTTCTTGCTTTGAAGACGGCCCGGGCCTATCTGAGATAGTGGCGGAGCTGGATTTTTTATACATCTCCAATAAATAGTGAATCTGGCAAAGCACCTATGAGAACTATACTTGAAAAATGTTCAATGTTAGAATTAACAACACGAATATTCCCCCCACGTGGTGTGTGAACTAGTGCAATCAATCGTGTATAAGCATTGAAAATTTGAAGGTCACAAGGTTACTGATATAAAAATGAGCTTCAAAACATCGCCTTCGAAGACCGTCATCGCTGATCGTCTCCAAAAGCCTACCTTGTGGTGATTACAGTTTCAGATTCAGAAAACATTAAAAGAAGTTATCTGATTATGTCAATCCAAGTTCAGGTTTATGTCTACTGAAGCTAGGGAGTTAATAGTCCGGATCAGTTTGATATGCTAGTATGCTAGAGTCCTTGTCCTTGTTTTGTTATGTGATTAGGCAAGGCAATTGTTGGTTCGGCACTTATGATTGTTCGGCATTTATGATTGTTCGGGCTTGATATGGTTCGGCATTTGTATTGTTCGGCCTAAGTATGGTTCGACATTTATGTTTGATCGGCCTAAGTATGGTTCGGCATTCATGTTGTTCGGCCTGAGTATGTTTCGGCATTTATCATTGTTGGCCTTGATATGGTTCGGCATTTTTGATTGTTCGGCCAAATTCTCGTTCGGCCTAACTATCGTTCGAACTAGTTAGCGCTCGGCAAAGCATCGTTCGGCCAAGATTCTGTTCGGCCGAGATAACGTTCGACGTCCTATCTAACTCATACTCCCTCCATATCCTTCCATTACACTGCCCGGCATGTGACGAGTCATGCCGAGCCAAGGTTACGCCGAGCCCCAACGCTCGACACACCGTCCTTAACAACAACCTCATGCTCCTCTTCTTCCTCCATCCACACCGAACAACGAGGATGAATCGTTCGGCGAGTTATGTCAAACCACGCTGATTTGGCATTCTAACCAACTCCTGCTCTTCCCCTATTCTTTACCTCCAATCTCGTTCAACATGAGGGAACCATGCCGAACCACAATACACCACCCAACAATTCCCTCGTGCATTCGGCTCTAGCCACTCATCTTTCCCTCAATACCAGTACCCTAATCGGAGTTCGATGCAACACCAATTGGTTTCTAATTTATGAATTCTAGCCTCGTGCTAAAACCCCTTTTATTCGTAGGAAGGATTTAAATAGGGGAGTCGATACCTAGTTAGGAGATCGAGACTTGCGAGGATGCCGTATAGGTTGAAGAGGATTGTCAATCTTTAGCGCCAGTTAAACAGGCGTGGTTAACGAGCGCAAAGTAGCAAAGGTGTTAGTAAAGAAGAAAAGAAGGTGAGGAAGTCCAGCTTTTATATGGAAGAAGAAGAAGTTGAAGAGGCCGTGACCGGTAAAGCCGGTCAAGAAGGTATCGTTCGGCATGTACATAACGTTCGGCTTCGACTGCATCATTCGGCATTTACACTACGTTTGGCACACACCTCCATAATCGGCATTCACAAGAAAGCAACCCCCAAGAGTGATAAACCAAGGTTCGAAGCGAAGCATGGAGGATACGTAATTCAAAGCGTATCACGTTCGGTCACGTAATACACTTTAGGGGGCAAGCGTTTCCTGGAGATTTGGCCAGGCAACTTAGTACTCGGCATATCCACCGTTCGGCCCAACTGGATCGTTCGGCATCTCTTTGCAACCGTCATTCAGGAACGCTCGGCATCCAGGAGCGCTCGGCCAAAGGCATTGTTCGGCCGAAGACTTCGTTCGGCCAAAAGGCATCGTTCGGCCAAAGACCTCGTTCGGTCAATATATTGGTTCGGCCAAAGGCATCGTTCGGCCAGAGACCTCATTCGGTCAATATATTGGCTCAGCCAAAGGCATCGTTCGGTCAGAGACCTCGTTCGGTCAAGATATCGTTCGGCCAGAGACCTCGTTCGGTCAAGATATCGTTCGGCCAGAGACATCGCTCGGCCAACGTATCGTTCGACATACCAAGGACGTTCGACAGTCAAAGATGGCTCAACATTCTTCCTAGCACGACCGGCTTCGATTGTTACTCGGCCCACTCTTCCCACACAACAAGCGCACCGTTCGGCATGAAGAGGATGGTTCGGCATCTGATTATTCGGCCTGTTCGGTTCGGCATACAGTGACCACTCCATTTGGGCCAAGGTATTCGGCTGCCAGGCCCGCCAGGGAAGTCCAACCCATCTTTGTCTATAAATAGAGAGGCAGGGGCACAGTGAAATGGACCTATTTTCGAGAACACTGGGGAGACTCTGCCGCTTTCAAGACTCATCCTCTTTACTTAGCAATTGTATTCAAGTAGTTGGCAAATGGATTGTATCTATAATCAATTATCTAGTAAAGCAATAAAGATTAACCTCAAAGTGGAAGTAGGCAGTTACGCCGAACCACTATAAATATGGTGTTCTCGTCTTTGCATTCAATTTAGCATATTGTTCCTTGTTTAAATTTACTTTCATCATTTATCTCTCTACACAATCTTTCTCAACGAGGTTAGTGACCAATTTTGGTGCTAACAATAAAACAACTCCTAGATATCCTAGGTCAAGGAGTTGATATGTTGTGTAAGTCAAGATACCGCATGTAATACTTATTCATGAGGGATCTTGTGTGGACCACCCCAAATGTAGTTGGGACCAGTCAATATTGATTAATCAATTTATGCTATGAACACAAGTTTAGTAAATCTAAACCAAATCAGCTTTATATATATAGGCAATTAATAAAATGTTTATAACTACATATTATGTTGCATTGAAAAACAATGTTGGTTCAAGAAACGCCAACTTCATGATTAATGAATTTCTTTTAGAAATTATTGGTAGTAAAATGAATTTAGATACGATCCAAAGATAAATTGATTATAAAGGATGAAATAAAATTGATCAAATGTAAACAGACACAACTAATTAGAATATTTAATAAGAACTCTTGCACATTAAAGAGAAACTATGAATTTCTTATCAATCTCGAGAAAAGAATTTCCTCTATTGTCAATAAGCCATTAAGAGTATATACTCTACCATACAACATGATATGCAAATCTGGACTGGATTCCAAGTACATCAATAGATTTGATTTTAATAGTTGTTCCTAAAGGGATATGATCCATTGGCTATAAATGTGTCTTCAAGAAGAAGACCAATGCAGTTGAAATATAAGCTATGTTGATGGAATAACATCATAAATTTCAATTGTTGAAATTAACATAACAGGTTCATCGTTCAAAGTACTTAGGTTATTCGGATTTTTCTCGTAAATTTCATCGCTTGATATGACATTAAGTTTTGATACATATATGTTGAAATAGAAATTCTAAATAATAATTTAGAATAGACTATTTACACAGAACAACCAAAATATCTCGAAGTCAGTGGGAGCGATAACTACGTTTATGAGTATTGGATATGGTCCAAGAAATGATATGAAAATATTATTTAATAAGCATCGGAGTTGAACAAGTATTTTAATAGAGAAATCAAATAGTTTGTCAAAATGCAAAGGAAGCATGTGTCTATAAGAAAACACTATATAGGCACTAAAATATTTCTAAAACTATAAGTAAACGACAAACTTAGGATTTTTAATGGTGTAGTCATGTTAAAATCATTTTTATTTTGTTGTTTAGTTTAGTTCTTGATATTGAATTTGAAATTAACACCATTTATAATTAGTGTAAAAGGATGTTAAGATTGTCTCAAAATAATATACACGAAAACCATATTAAAATATTTAATTTAAAGCATGTAAGATGGATTCCTTATGCATTGACAATAGGAGTTATCATACATGCTATATTGTCTACAATATTTCATATCACTTATGCATTTATTACATAAAGCAAGTATCAAATCTGATTTAGATCACTAAATGATAGTTTAGATTGTTCTATGGTATTTATGGAATACAAGAAAATTGTTTATAGAGACTTCTTATAAAAGAGTATGGGGATTCGAACTTCAAAAGCGATATCGAGTATAGTATGTTAGTCCTAAATCCATGTTCTATCTTAAGTTAAGAAATTTAAATTGGAAATGTTCTAAACAATTAGCGGTGGATTCAACCAAAGGCTAAGTACGTCGCCTTGAATAGCACTGTAGTATTATTAGAAGTACAAATAAATGCACAAATTTATAACTGAACTAGGGGTGATTCTATATGTTGAGAATCCTATGATATTGTTATATGATAACAATGTTGTGATGTAGTTTGTAAAAGGACCTATAACTCACTAGAAGTTGAAAAATATGCTCTGAAGGGTTCCACATGATAAAGGCAGTTTATCAGCATTGGAAGAGTTAATCAAAAGAGTAAATAATTAAGAGAAAATAGTACATTCATTCATTAAGGGACTGGACAGATTAGTTTTGAGAAAAATGATTGAAAGAGTTGGAATAATATTCCATAATCGACCCTAAGTGCAAGAGGGAGATTGATAAATTAAGATATGTTCAATGGGAAAATATGTAATTTGTTACATATATCTAACTCGATAACCAATCTTGTTCCTAATAAAAGGTATTTCTTTTTGTATTTTGTTATATTGCGATATAATTAATTAAAAAGTATATTAAATAAAAAAATCCTTAAATGATATGTTATGTGATAGTAATTAAAATGTGTTGTAATCATGACAAATTTATCACATTAAAATGACATATTATTTTAAATATTCCTAGTTAAGATGTTTTGAGAAAGGATATCATTGAGACTATAGTATGTTATGCTTTCCAAATGTTGGTCAGTATATTACTTACGGCTGCTGAGGGCATCAAGGGATTATGAACTTGTAGTTATTGGATAACTATGTAATTACTCGCTCGAGAGTTCTTTATTAGTTAATATAACCAAGGTCAAACATACAATCTAGAAGTGATGACATTACACAGTTCTCTCGACTTGAGAATACTATGGAACTTTGATTTTGATGCTCCACTTTAACTATAGTTAAATCGTGGATAGCCCATCGAACAACTATAGTTGGAGCTGAGTCAAAGCAATGGAAGTGAGTCACTATTCAATAGAGAATTTGTCCCCTCATTTATATGAGGTTAGTACCATGGTTAATTGTAGTTAACTCAAAATCAAGTTTATGGCCAAAGCAGTACGGTTAATAATAATTGTTATTATTGAACAAAAGAGATTATGTTAGTACTAATCAAGTTGAATGTGGAGGATGTTTGAATTTTGACCAAAATCAAATTCCATATGTGCTAATGTGATATAGTGTTGGGGTTAATATTCCAAACTGAAAAGATGTGTAAGCAATAAATTCAGCCAAAATGTCACAATACTATATGAGGTGACGTGTGAACTTTAATATCTCAATTGTTCAATATTAATCGTTGACCGAATTTACACCTTCGAATTACATAATCTTAATGATGAATACTCCGAAAAACCTCACGATCTTTATTAATGTAAAGTAATTAAATTAATTAATATTTATGAAATATTAAGTATTACATTTTGTTTGATTTTTTTGAATACCATTAGTATTTAATAAATACGTATATAAAAGTTAAACACACGTTTATCGATATACTATATCAATAGAATATTTAAATTGGATTTAAATAGATTAATTATTAAGTGGTTTTGGAAACTTTTGAGGGCCCATGGCACCATCTATGGTCGCCCATGTAAGGTAAAGGAGGAGGAGATTTTATTGATATTTAATACATAAAGAGAAGGCTCTAAGGAAGAATTGGAAAGGTTTAAATCATTCCACTGAAACTAATCTCCCTTCATTTCTTACATTTCATTCTTCCTAATAAAATTCATTTTCCTTACTCTTGCTCTCCTCCTCTCCTCTGATGTCTAAAAATTTATGTTTTCATGAATGAAAAAAATACCAAAACAATTCAAATAACAAATAAAACAAATACAAAAGTGACACTTCAGATCGTTGTGATTTCTAGAGAAGATTCAATCGGATCTAGGAGTCTTCGTATGTTCAAAGTGTGTTTCTTAGGCTATTTCTTATGGTAATTATCTTATTTTAATTTTAATTATATATATAAATATATATATATATATATAGATGTATGTCTGTATATGTGTACATATATTAAATTTTGTTAGTATAGATTAAATCCTTTATATTGTACGGTGATTTTATATATGCAAATGTTGTCACCTATAAGCATTTTGAATCTGCATGCCTGCATGCACACACACATATATGAATCTTTTATGTATTGTAAATAATATTGTTGGAGTTTTGTATTTATTTTATTGATTTGGTCGAAATTATTATATATATATATAATGTTGTTAACTTTATAGCTATATGTATATTTTAAACTTGTGTATTTGAGTAGTTTAGGCATTTTCAATTAGTAGTAATATTATTTTCAACCACTTTTTTATTTTATAAATCTATATATATATATATATATATGTATGTATGTATGCATATGCATATGTATATATATGTGTATATATATCCATTTTGCATATTTAAAATATCTTCAACTGTTTATCAGTTTCCAATTTAATGCTTAAAATTATTTACTTAGAAAAATTAGATATTTTAATTTTGAATCCATTTTATCGACTTAGTTAAATATATTCAAAATAATTTGAATTATTTATCTCATTTAGTGCATAAATTAATTTTGATACCTACATATATATATATATATATGTATGTATGTATGTATGTGCATGTAAATCTGTGTGTGTGTATGTGTGTGTGTATATATATATACATATGCATATATATATATATATATATATATATGTGTGTGTGTGTGTAGGTTTAGAATGTTTTGAATGCAAACTAAAGGAAGATTAAATGAAGGCCAAAAATTTTCATCTTTTCCTCTCCACAATTGCCACATAAATGCCTTTTACCTTTTCTTTTATTGGTCACTTAAATCCACCGCTCAAATTTGATTCATTTTTATTGATATAGTCAAATTTGTTCAAATATTTTAACACGTTTATTCCAACCAATGGATAAGTTAATTTTGAGACACACACATTTATATATAAGTTTAAAATGTCTTATGACAACCATTGCATGTATAAATGACCAATCTATATGTTAAGATGCAAATCCCAATATCTACATGCGTATACATTAAGAAAATACACCAAATGTTATGTTACACTGATAAAATTTTCACTAGAGCATATTTAGATATACCCATAATATATGCCAAGTGCAAATTTTGTTATATATGTCATTTGATAAATCAAACAATTTAATTAAAGAGAGGGAAATGACATGTTTCTCTGTTTAAATAAAACAAAATCTTCCCTTAATTATTTGAATAACTTCAAAAGAGAGATACAAAATATTTTTCTTCTCTAAATTAAATTAAATCAGTAACGTTTACACAAACATACATATAAGAGTATATTTGATATACTCTAATTTTTACAAACATCAAATTTATGAAAATACTTTCTAAACAAATAAAATAAATATTTTAGATTGATCTAAAATCCCTTTTAGACTTCATAAGCCCAATAGATCCAAAATAGGAAAATTTTGAAATTTAACTATTTCCTTGGCTTTCGACTTGTCATGTTCCTTAATAGACCATACCAAAAATTCCAATGCACTAATTTTTTGATTTAACCGTGTTTTTTCAAACTTCTTAGTAAGTCTTTTAGTAAAGAATACTTTACTTTTTTCTTTATTTTATATGTTTTATTTTATGTGAACATTTTACCATTAAATTCAAGATTATGTAAGAGCCACTTCTCCTTTTAGTTATTTTCTTTGTATATTATTTCTAACTGGTAAGTTAGCTAACTAAAATTCATTATTTTTGTTTTAATTATTATCATGCACTAAGTACTAAAAATCAAAGAGCGGTAAAGTTATATATTTGATATATCAATAAAGAATAGGCTAGAAATAGTGATCGGTATCAAATCAACATTACTTATTCGATAATTTGAATGGAAACGAAATCGAAAAAAATTAAAAATTAATTTTTTTTTAAAATAACAGAGATGATTAGATGATTGAAGAAACCAAGAATATAGTATAAAAATAAATAAAATAATAAAGGTACACATTATATGAATTTCTCGATTTTTATGAGCATATTTCGTGACTTGTATTTAATAAAATATTTCGATAGATATATTATAATCGGTAAACTATATGTAATCAGTCTTTAGTAGTAGTTTGGCAATAAAGATCCAAATATTTAAAAACTAAACATCGTTGTAACATTATAGCATAATACAATATTGTTTATAACATGTTCTAGACATGTTCGATACTTTATAGCTTGACGCCTTTTCAGTGGATAAGATGGCTGCGCTCCAGCTCACTCAAGAATTGGACGGCAGTGGTCCGTCGGCAAGCTAGTTCTGATCTTGGACGCAATACATTGGAATCCTGAAGCACCACCACGAAAGCTACCGCGCATGCGCCTGCGGTGCGGTAAGGCACTACCCTGTTGTGCCAACAGCCAACTCTGGCATGTCAGCTTAGTTATCCTCATCAAGCCACAACCTTGATGTCTAGCTTCCCAACTAGTAGACGGTTCCTTTTCCCCCAGATCAATGAATAAGGGAGAATTCAACGAATTCTTTCAAAGAACTGGAAGCGAAGCGCTATGCCGGGGCAAGGTGGTGCATACCGAAAAAGAAACTGCTTCGAAGAAAGATATTGGGGTTCCCAATGCTTCTACACGCCCAACGAGATGCGCCAACCTCGGGATGCTTTACTCTTAACTCCATGATGGTTTCGAGATGGAGCTTAACCTGAGTCTCGGTTAAGAATGGCGATGATATACGTTTCACACAGCGCACGATTCCATGGATAGTTTCATTCGACATCGTGATGGAGGACATAGCTTACGATCATCGGCTTTGATCATGCCACTAGGAATTTGATTAGGACATTGCACAATGATCCGAACACTTTGTCGCATCTCTTCGATACAGATACAGTAACAATCATAGCGATCTCCTCTGGTACCTACTGATATGTCTAGATTCGATTGGTCATGAACATCGTAAGGTGCTGCTCTTCACGAATCCCAGTTATGATTGTGGACGCTTATATAATAAGCTCCGTGTTATGATGACTTTAATACTACATGATATGATGTAATTGTTTTCAATGCTTTAGCGAGGGGAAAACCTATCTACATGGTGGCGTTATCTCACTACATTGTATACTTAAGAAGAAGTATTACTCATATCAAGTTTTATGTCTGACCCATAGTTTTATTATTATTTTCCTCTTAAACTCACGGGTACTCATTTGAGTATATTGAGTTTATGGGAGTATCCATTTTATCTTAAAATTGAATAGAGTTCTAAAGACGAAGTAAGAAGCTTAGTAGTTATTAGTATTTTATGTATTCAACTATTGTAAAACTATGATCTACAATAGGTTAAGTAAACATGCAAGCATCTCGATATGTCGAGCATGATAATATTATCTATGTTTTCTTTTATTTAACCCTACGTAGGCACGTTTAGGAAATTAAATATGTAAAGGAAAATTGTGTAATGAAATTGTATTTAACATCTCTATTCACTTAATATTGTTAAAAAAATCGATTTTGTTTTATTGCTAAAAAAACGCAGATGATGTTGGATTCATTTTTAGGTTTCGGAGTAGGGTGCATCATAGTATATCCAACAGGAGTGTATATATTACAAAACATAATATGTAAGTCCAAATTTCTCTCCAGTAGGAGTGTAGGTTTTGGAATTGGCTACAAATTCAGGTCATTTTATTCAAAATTTGTAATCGAGTTGGGTGCTTCTTCAAAGAGCATCCAAATTTTATGTGCTTGTTCAACAAGCACCTGAAAATAAGTGTCTATTGAACAAACACATATAAATTTGGATGCTTATTAAACAGCTCCCAATAATGGCTACACCCCAACGACTCTTTTTCTCCCTCCTCCTATAAAACTACACACAAATTTCAATTTTTCACTACAACAATCAACTACACAAATATTCTTTCTACTCCAAATTCTCTTCCGTAAAAATGTTTAGTTATTTTTATGTCGATGCTGTAAGATGCAGTTTTGAAGGGTTTGATTCTGAAAACAACACGGTTTCAATAGGAGTGGTTTTCACTATTGCTAGTTGGACAATAAACAAAAAATTTGATTTATGCTATCTTTGGTTTACACTCTCAAACGATTCGATCCGACATACCAACCAAATGATGATAATTTTTAGAGAAGCTTACAAATTGTTATAATCAGAAGAACTTGGATTGAAAATGATTGCTTGCTTCGGTTAAAGGCGATTTGAAAAATAAATCGTCAGACACAGACATCCAATTCTCAAATGTTTTAATTTAAAGTAGACAAACCCTAATGGCTTTGGAGGTGAAATGCATTTAGTACGCTTAACTAATTTGCATATGTTCATATGATATTTTATCCTTTTCTGAATATTTCATTTTATTTTTTTAAAGGGTATCCACAAATAAACTATTCAAGCAAGTCAATATTCCTGAGAATAAAATGGCACCCCATTTTTATCAGTTCATGCATGTTTATGATACGCTTGTTGAGCATGCAAAATGGAAATTCTCACTTCAAAAAACCTCTCAAGGAGCGCAATCAAATAGATTAAAAAACAGTGTAGAGAATTGAAGAAACCTTCAGTCCCAGCGAATCACAAGGAAGACAGAGTGCAGATTTGGAAGATCAACCAACTCCGTATGAAGATGATTTTGTCAGGCCTCTAGGATCCAAAGAAGCAAAGAAGAAGCAGACTGTTGGGATGTCGTAGCCCATAATAGAAAGTCTTTTACAAACATCTAAAGAGAGGCATAGTTGTGTGATCGAAATTCGAGCTGCTCAACATCAAGAAAGGATGATGAAGTTGGAATGACTTATTACTGGGAATACACAAAGATATGAGGATGCAATAATGTTATTAGACACATCGAATTTGACTGAACAATAGTTAGCATATGTGGAAATGTGGAGAAATAAAATTTTGAGATGTAGAGTGGAGAGATACAGTAGTATTGTTTGTAACTTTTGAACTATCATATCTTTTGATTTTGAGTTAGCGATGTATCACTTTTGGCTACCTATTTAAATCATATGCTCTGAAAGCATGTTGAGGGGGAATAGACAAAGGAGACTGTGCGTACTGGGAGGATAAAGGCTCAAATTCGCCACTAAAATAGGAACTCTACCGAAGGACATACAAGAAACAATATTATCGGAGTTCAATTAAACCCCGTATATAATTAGGTAAAGAGTAAACTCCTGGGGCAACTCGAGTCCAGTAGACATCGAAGTCTCCAATTATGGTAAAAGGCTCCCCATCTACCCATCCTACAGCCCTTATAGTAGCTATGTAAGAAACGTCGGTACGAATAGGTTCAAACACATCATCCCATGGGAGTAGATTGAGTATAATATGAACTATCCCAAATAACTATAACCAACACTGCTCCCCTAAATACCATATAAATGGACATATATGAACCGAAAAGAATACATATACTCGTGTCAGAGACGATGAATAATGTTGTTGCGTCTCCTTAATTCCATCAGCTGTCTTGCCTCCACCACCTCATTATGCACCACAATGCAACATGGAGTACATGCAAAGCAGTCCTGCAGTGACGTAATCTAGTGAAGTAAATATATGAAGCAGTGCTTGCTTCGTCAATAAGTCATGGATGCATATTAGTCACATAATCATAGTACCAGTATGAGAGGATGTACCATAATCCAAACAATTGTTTAGATTCCCGTAGAGCATATGTATCCAGCACTATATATAGATATTCAAGGATGACAGTGTCATAACCGTAATATTGAAGTGCATCGACATCAATATGAAGGTATAATATGAAGGTATGTGTGACAGAAGTGTGCATCTCAACAGTGTCTGTATGCTCGAGTAAATATTTGTGTAAAGATGTAAGGGTCACTGCCCCCTTTCTAACCTCATCATCCGCCAAACCTGGTAAATATGTTGAATAGGACGCAAACATCTCATAACCACTATCAAAAGGTATCAGCGCACGCTCTAATCGACCCACCTCTACCCAAGTGAGCATATAAAAATCAAAAGGTGTCACTCTTAACTCAAAATTTATAAAATGAGACGTGCGTATAGTAGATCATCATCTCTCTATAAGAGCATCTACAACACAACGGTTTACATGTGCAAATGTGGATAATCAATGGAAATCACCAAACGATAATGCATATAATTTATCCCGAACCGATTCGGGTAACATGCTAAACTACTCGCTGATGCACTTATGTCAACCATCTCGCATTTCTGGTAGCCATAATTATCTACTAATCTGTATATTAAAAATATACCTACGACGCCACTAACCTTCACTCAGTCGATGCACGATCGTCCTTAACATCTCATGCAAACAATGTGGGTTATCTAGGATCACACCAACATTTGAAACGATATGCAGCGAACCAACATCATTTTTAGACGCTCCCATCTAGATAGAAACGCTTATTCAATAGGTGCCTAAAAACCGAACGCTTATTGAATAAGCGCTCTCTTCAATTTGTTGTTGATGTGATTGCATCTCAGTTGGAGATGTCCATACATGAACCGGCTCTAGTATTGCATGATATGCATTCGTGATCCTAATCAACCGTTGCGTAAAGGGCTGTAAGATCTTTCCGTTGGCACGTTTTATCTTCCTATTTATCTTTTTTCCATTTTTTTTAGGTAAAACAGTATTTTGTCTAGAATTTACCAGTTTGCCATTAAAACAGCCGTGAATTCCATAAATAACTGCAGTTAAAATAAATAAAACTATCTATTTCACCAACGCAATAAACAAACAAACAACCGCGACAAACAATACAACAAAATCAAAAATTGATAAAATTACATCAAAGTATAGATTTCAGTGATCGAGCCTTAATCGGTTTTCTTCCTCTCTTCTTATGTACCTTCTTCTTCTTCTTCTTCTCCTCTTCCACCATTTCCTTCTTCGCATCTTTCTCCCTAGCATCACAAATATCTTCATCATCATCGTATTCCAAAACATCATTATCATACTCATCGTCGCCTGCAATAATCAAATTACCGATGCCATCATCATCACCGCCACCATCATAACCTTTCTCATTTACAACTCCCGACTCAACCTTCTCTCTTCTCTTTCCATTACAGGGACCAAAACCATCGTAATAATAATACAAACTTGAATTTTCATCTATCTTCTCTGTAGCATTACGCGTAGATTTCATCAGAGAATGGGTAGTAGTGTATGTACGTAGTTGCTCTTTATGATAGCTACATAAATCATGTGGATGTTCAACTTCTCTTCTGCAGTACCACCCCTTTCCATCTGTTTTCTTGCAGTACTTCTTATTATTCGTGCTCTTCATCTCATTTTCAAGTAATATTCCTTCACTGTTGTTCTTCTTCTTCCTTCCTCTCTTTTTCTTGACAGTGGCTGCTTCTGTTGTAGATGTTAACTCTGACTTTGTTATGCTGGGAAGTGCTTCTTCCAGGCTTGTATACAGTACGTTTGTCTTTTTAGGTTTTGAAGATAGATTGTTTTTGTGTGTGTATATAATATATATACACGCATATATATCGTAGTGGAGAAAGAAAAGACTTACCAAGTAGAGATGGGTTCCACCACATCGTGAGTTATAATCGCATTTCCTAAAATACCCCCATCTTCATCTTCTTGATCCTGCGTACACCCAAAAATGTATGTCGTTCAGAAAAGAAACTTAATGTGTATAATAAACAGTGAGAACTGAGAAGTGAACTTATATATAACTAGCTGACACTTGTATGGACTAGTGAAATAATAATGTACCGATTAGGATAGAAACTGGATCTAGGGTTTTTAACACAGTTTTGTAAGCTGGCCAACCCTAAGTATTGGTACATCTAATATACAACAATCTCTGTATAATAACAGTATCAGAAACTCAATAACAGTCCACAAACCCAAACTGATATTATCTCGCATTCGATATAACGGTTTGTTTCAATTTAAGCAACAAACCCTAGAACGAGAAGCAACCCAAGTAAAAATTTATGAAGTAACCAATCCAAGCTGTACGAAAAGCAGTTAAATTTACAAACTTTTACAACTAAAACAAGCTGAAATTAAATAAAGCGAAGGCAAAATTTGATCTTACCTTGAGATTTGCGACATTATGATGGCAAATATAATCTTCGAACTCAAGCAAATCCCACGGATTCGAGCTGAGCTCGCAGACGATTGCGGTCGACTCTCGGACTTCATTGCGAGCGAAATCCGACGAGGACGACGGCAGATAGAATGGCGATCCGAGCAGCTTCCACGCGTTTTTCCGAATCCGCATTGGTTGAGAAACGGTAAGATTTGGAGGTGTTTTCGGAAATTATACGGCGGGAATATAGTAATCCGAACTATAGGGAAGAGGGGGTGATGATGCAGAAGAAATAAAACATAAGGTTTTCTGAAGCAGACTGCTTTTACTTTGTGCTTCGTATTAGCAAATGCATATTTCTCCTGGTTGTTAACAGGGCAATGAGTGATGGAGTGATGGAATTGCCACTGGGGCTTAAGATAATTACAGAAATAGTATTGTGCTTGGAGTAGGGGAGTATCTAAAAGGCTCGCAGGATGAGGCACGTTTACATAAGATGTTTGAATATGATGACCAGATTTAGTAATTTTGGTCCCATGAGTAGACCTATCAACGGATACTTCCGGATACATATAGTGTCATATTCGTATTTAAAACCAATTTTTGATATCGTACATCCACATTAACGGATACTAATTATCCTATCCACTAATGATCGTTAAAACAAGAAATATAAATGAAATTTTTTAGGTTAAGATAAACATTTTCCAATTCTATTGGTTATCAAATTGTTAAAAATAAACAAATATGATGATAATAAATAGTTTTGAGTACTTAATGTGCATTTAGTGCATATGATATGAACTTCTAACATAATAAAACAATAAATAAATATATTTCATTTTACTAAAATACACATAATTTAAACTATAATCTTGAAACAAACATGATGGATAGTTTTCGGATGCGGATGACTTCGTACTCGCATCCGTTTTTCCAGATATCGGATATTTATCCGCTTTTCGGATATGGATGTGGACGAATTTCGAATTTTTCGGATAATTCATTGAGAGCCCTACCCACAACATATGCCTGTTAAGAAGATCAAATATAGAAGGTAGTATCTTTATTAATCTTTTGCCATAGTTGCAATATAAACATAATTTTCTGATTTGATTGTGATTTTCCAAATTACTCTTATAACATATAGATAAGGTAAGGAATCCGGATTTGATGACAAATAAAATCTAAACAATATTGTAACGACAAAAATATTATCATAGTCGTGTGTTTGAATCTCAACGATAAAATGTATTTATTTCCTTTCTATTTTTTCATTTTCCAATGCTTTCTATTTCCAGAATCGATAAATTTTTTCTTCATTCCTTCCTTATTCTAGATTTAAGTAGAGATCGCATTTTACTTTATATTTTTCTACACAGTTTTAGCTTTACTTATGGAAAAATATGCTTAAAATACATGAAAATAAAAGGTAATTTCATCCAATAATATATGAAATAATTTTTAAAACGTTTTGAATGACAATAATTTTTTTAACATAGTTAAAAGTTACTTTAGAAAATATTATAATTGAAAATCAAGATTATATATGTATATATATTTTTCATTTTGCATTCGTTTTTCCAACGTAGAATATAGTATTTGAAATTATTACTAATTGTATAACTTAATCAAAAAGTCTATCAAAGAGAAGATAAGCAGCACATCATGTTTAGTTTGATTATTTTAAATAAAAAATATGTTGTTCAAATCACATTTTTACACAACTAATGTACTCATAACCTAAGTCGCTTGAAAATATACCCGCAACATAATAGAAAATCCTAAAATGACTTTCAACTTAATTGTAAACATTTCCAGTTAAATTAATTTTTACTTTATTAAACAATGACAAACTTTGATTGTAAATCTATTAAAACGATTCGAGAACCACTAGCTCAAGTATCAAGTGATATGACATTTTATAGTGAAGCTTTAAAGGCCCTGGGTTGGAACCTTCCAGAAACAAAAATGTATGTGTTTTGCTTGAATAAAGCACCACTTTTATTTTCAAATTTAATAAAATGAAAAAAAAGTTTTTACCTTTGATAATTTGATTGTTAACATTATTAGTTATGTTAAAATATTACTAAAAATGTTTTATCCTTTGTAATATATATCATTTTTTATCGTTGATGTTAAGATTGGAAAAAGAAAAGGAAAAAACAACTACTACAACAATATTCAACTATCATAAAGTGTTGATATTAAACTTCTCTTCAGATATACATGCGTTGAAATGATGCTATTATATCAGCAGTCATCCAAGTTTTTAAATTCTACTTTGCTATTTATTTTCATTTAGGTACGGAGCGTTTGTCATCTGTATTAATTATTATGTCTTTAATGCGTAGAGCATGGATGAATTGTATTTTTATTTTTCCTATTATGCATGAAGCACAAAACTGAAAGTGTGTACGGATCGTGCTATATGGAATAGAATAATTAAACAATGCGGAAATATAAAACTGATAAGTGATAATAGCAGTAAATAATAAAAAAGACACCAGAGATTTTTATACTGGTTCGGAGCACCGTCCTACGTCCAGTCCCAGACTCCTTCTGGAATTAACCAACTAACAATACCCTCACTTAACCCGGAGGAATATGTTTATACAACCCTTGAGCAGCCGAACAAGGACCTGAGCAGCAGAACAGGATTTTGCCTCAGCAACAGAAGATGTCTTTACTTAACCCGAGCAGCAGAACAGATCAATAATAAATACAAATTAGTTTCTGACTTCTTGTGTTCTTAATAACACTAATGAGTCAATGATGTACAAAACTTCCTATAATCTAATCCTCAAATTTGTGAATGTGAATAAGGATTGAAGGAAGAATATGATAGCCTTATAGAGCAAAAAAGAATATTAGAGAGTAAGATCAGAAAGCAATAATTGAATTGATGATTTTGATGTAGAACTAACGTGTTTATATAGTTGTCTAAGAGATATAACCATTCACGAATAGTTCTCATCAAAAGAAGCAACTATTTAGAAGAAATATGGATTGAGACTCTTCATCAAAGGAGGTGTCTTTTCAGAAATAATGACTGTTGGAATACATGAGTCGACTGGTCAAAATATACCAGCCAACTAGTCGAAGAAGGCGTGTGCACGTTTTATGTGCATGTTTGCATATCTATGATCAAACTGCTGAACCAGTTGACTGGTTGAAATGCACCAGTCGACTTCTCTGGCTGTTTGTGCATATATATGCATATTTTCCAACTTATTCAAAATTTCAATGAAGGGGCCCAGCAGAGTGCTTTCGCCGTTGGTGTTCTGGATAATTGCTTGATGTTTGTGAGAGATTTTAAGGATAGATTTTAACAAAAATAACTACTCTACAAACACAATATACATGTACTAATACAATTACGCAATGTGGCCTTGAAATCTCCAAGGTGCTAGCATATCTCCTTCGATCAGTAGTCGCATCTTCTTTGCTTCTTCTTGTTAATTATTGTACGTTGTCATGAATCAAAATCCATGATTCAACATTCTCCCCCTTTTTGATTGATGACAACCTATATAAGGAAAATATATATGTCGTAGCAAAAGAATTATAAACTCCCCCTGAATTTATTATTCCTCCTGAATAAATGGCTATCGTTTTCCTGCAAATAAAATGTTAGTCCACCTATGTCTCTCCCCCTTTGTCATCAACAAAAAGGAAAAATAGAAGCATTGCATAACTAGGTAGCATATAAAATATGAAATATGAACAGAACCAGGTAGCAGTAGTAGCAGTAGTCATAGAGAGACTAATTATACAAGTCTATTAAAATAACAAAGTAGTAAATAATAAACAAAAATACCAAAAACCAACACCAGAGATAACCATGAATGATTAGTCGGAATCTGTTTGCTCATTGTCTCCTTCCTCTTCTTCTTCTTGAATTTCTTTCCCTTTGTTTTTGTGCTGTGGTTCAGAAGGAGGTCCGCCAATACTTAGAGAAGAATTAGTAGCTTCACCTGAAGTGCTCCATGTGAATTGAGGTGCAGGACGCTTTCCCGGATCTTGAGTAGCATGAGGACTTGATGAAGAGCATGAGATTGCGTCCCATAATTTGACAAAGAATGATTTTACCTTATCGAATTTCTTATCTATCTTAGCATCCATTCTTTTCAAACGAGCTTCTAGAAGAAATTGATTCCGAGCAACTATATCCATTGATTCTTTTGTTGAGAGAGTTGCATAGGGAATGCGAACATCGCTTGGCCTTGAAGATTGAGAAGGAGCAGCTGGTGGTTGTTGAGGTTGTCTTGATTGTGCATGTGCAAGCCAATCTGCATAGGGCATAATGCGAAGAGTGGGAGGAGGCAACTTCATGAGCTTTATAGTCTTTGCATTAAGAATCCCGACGGTAGAAATTTTGGAATCTGGTTCCGGGACGTCACAATGTTCAAGTAAACGCATTATGTACTCAGCATAGAAAATATGTTTCATAGCACCTTGATTGAAGCCAAGTAACTCGTCTACTATGAATTGAATCCAATTAATGTCTTTACCATCATATATAGCATACAAAGCACGAAAATTTTCTTGATAAACCTGATCAAAAGTGCCGGTTCGTTGAAGAATAGATCGCATCATTGCCCGATGAAGTAATCTGGCGGTGGGACGAAGACCAATCGACTTTGTACCGTCCGAATTATCTTCTATAAAACGGTGACTGACTTCATTTCGGGTATGAACTACACAATCAACTTCTTGAAGATTAATCCCATCCGTTGGTGTGTCAAGAATATGACCAATACGATCAATTTGGAGAAACACCTTCTTGCCACATACTAAGCTCCAAATGCAATTATCTCGGCAACCTCTTGGATCTTGGTGACCCAAATTCAAGTTAGCCAAAAAGAGTTTAACCATGATGTGATTTATTAGAAGCTTATTCTTTTCATAGTCGCGTAGAGATTCTAATCTGGCCTGCCTAGCAATGTTGAGAAGACCGTAGGCTGAGAAATCCGGGAAAACAACAAAGGAGCTCTCTAGAATTGGAACATTTTTCAATTTCCTCCATCGTTGTATGGCAGTAGCATCGTACAACCACTGAGCAATGTATGTATCAATGGGATCTTGAGTGGAAGAAGATGAAGTTTTTGATTTCTTGGTTTTGGGAGGTGCCATTGTGGTGCAATTTGAAGATAGTTGAAGGGGTGGTAGGGTTTTGAAATTTGGAAAATGAAGAAGAATGAATCGGTTATGAAGAGATGCATATGAGGTGGCAAAAAGCTATTGGGTGGTAGGGTGAAAAGTTGGGTCTAATTGCAAAAAAATTTAACCACGAAGTCCCAGCAGTCGACTGGTGAGTGATATCCAGTCGGCTGTTTAAGCAAACCTGAGAAGATGCTTAGGTAAACCAATCGACTGGTGTAACTTAGTCGACTGGATAAGGAAACCAGAGAGCAAACAATGTTAAAGCAGTCGACTGGTTGAACATGGGCAGTCGACTCCTGAAAGAAAAAAAAAATTGTGCAAAGATTCTATGACTTGTAAAATTCCATATATCTAAATTGTGTACAAATATATATATAAAATAGGAGATTTTCATACATAATAACAGTATGTCCAACACTCATTTCATCTTTGGTTGAGATTTTTGAACATTAGGAAAAATATATATTATTTGAAACAAAGAATTATAATGAAACAAAATATATAAAACATGACTTAGGGAAAAAAAATACAAACAAAGTAAGAAATCATTTGGGAGATTTCTTTGGAGTCTTCCTTGGAGACTTCTTTGGAGTTGTCTTCGGTGTGGTTTCCTCTCCTGGTTCTATTTTGGTATTCTCAATATATGGTTGGAGAGGAGACCAAATGTTATTCCGAGACGTATAATTTAGAGAGACTGGAGGAGGTTGAGGACTCGGCTCCCATGGATTATAATGAGAGGAAGACGGTTGAGAAGTATGGGGATGAGAAGATGTTGGTTGATGTATGTTAGATGTAGAACAACCACAAATTTTCGATCCAATATCCGCAAGAAACTGAAGACGTCTTGTATTTGTTTTCTGCTCGTAATACATTTCACGGTTCAGTTCAACTATTTCCCGTTGATAGTGATGCATATCATCTATCTTTTGTTTAGTATCCGAGGAACCGAAGAACAAAAACCGCCTAGACTTCTTCTTTTCCGGAGTATATCCGGTACGGTTTCTAGGAGTTGGAGTGGGTAAATGAGAATCAGAGGAATCATATGTAGAAGATGGTGTTGAAAAATCTTCGCATGATGGTTCATCAGAAGAGTTGTGGTTAGAAGCCATAAGAATGATAATAGTTGCCAAGAAGAATTCTAGAGTCATTATTTTGGAATAAGTGAAAGAAGGCTGTAATTTTGTCTGCAAAGGAGAGAATGTGAGGATAATATACAAATAGAGAGTATATATATAGGGGAAAACTTCAGAAATTATAGATGGTTAGAAAAGTTTAAATGTTTTCTACCGGAAGAAAAAGAGTGATGGGGAGAAAACAAAGGAAACAGGTAGTTAAAAAATAACTGAAAGATGTTATAAAACAGAAAACATAAGAAAACAAGAAATACACATATCTTAGCTGGTAAGTGCATGAGGGTACCAGCTGAGAGACCCAAGTTCGAGTCTTGTTAGCTAAAACACATTTATTTTTGAAATTTTTATACAAAATTTGTGAAAATTGAAAGTATATTTTTGAATATACAAAAATGTATATAAATAATTTTAAAATTATATATCTTTAAGAGAGACGATACCAAGTTCTCGTCTAAATTTAATAAAAGAATTTTCATTTAAAGGTTTAGTAAAAATATCAGCCAATTGATTTTCTGTAGGAACAAAATCTAAATCTATTAAATTCTTTTCAACACAATCACGAAGAAAATGGTGATGAATGTCAATATGTTTTGTTCGTGAATGATTAACTGGATTTTTGGATAAATTTATAGCACTGGAGTTATCACAAAATATTGTTGATTTAGATAGGTCGAAACCAAAATCTTTAAGTGTTTGTTGCATATATATGACTTGAGCACATGCTAAAGCTGCAGATATGTATTCTGCTTCACAAGTAGATAGTGAAACACAATTTTGTTTCTTACTAAGCCAAGATACAAGAGACCGTCCAATAAAATGGCAAGTCCCACTTGTACTTTTTCTATCCGTTCGACTTCCTCCAAAATCAGCATCGCTATAGGACACTAATTCGAAAGGACATTCTTTAGGATAAAAGAGTCCAAAGTTCTTGGTTTTACTAAGATACCGTAAAATTCGTTTCACTGCTCTCATATGTGATTCTTTAGGATCTGCTTGAAATCGTGCACATAAACAAACACTCATCATTATATCTGGTCTACTAGCAGTTAAATAAAGTAATGATCCAATCATGCTTCGATATAATTTTTGGTCAACACTTTTGCCATTCTCATCTTTTTCTAGATGTATTGTTGTACTCATAGGAGTTGGTTTGGCAGAAGTATTTTCCATACCAAAACGTTTGATTAAATTATTGCAATATTTTCTTGATTTAAAAAAATATCATTGTCAAGTTGTTTAATTTGTAAACCAAGAAAATAATTTAATTCACCCATATGGGACATTTCAAATTCTTTGGTCATTATGTTTGAAAATTCTTTACATAGTTTTTCATTAGTAGGCCCAAAAATAATGTCATTAACATGTATTTGAATAACTAAAATATCCTTTTTATTTCTTTTGATAAAAAGAGTTTGATCAACCTTCCCAATTTCAAAACCAGAATTTATAGGATAACTTTTGAGACGATCATACCAGGCACGAGGTGCTTGTTTAAGACCGTATAAAGTTTTCTTTAACTTATAAACATGGTCTGGAAATTGTTCATGTATAAATAGAGGAGGTTGTTCAACATAAACATTTTCTTTTATAAAACCATTTAAAAATGCACTTTTAACATCCATTTGATAAAGTTTAAAATTATGAAAGCATGCATAGGCCAATAAGATACGTATTGCTTCTAATCTAGCGACCGGAGCAAACGTTTCTTCATAGTCAATTCCCTCTTCTTGATTATATCCTTGTGCAACTAATCTAGCTTTATTTCTAGTGATATTTCCAAGTTCATCAGCTTTATTTTTGAAGACTCATTTTGTACCAATGACTGATTGATCACTAGGCCTTGGAACTAAATCCCAAACGTCATTTCTTTCGAATTGGTTTAGTTCTTCTTGCATAGCGATAATCCAATAATCATCAGTAGAGGCTTCTTTAATATTTTTAGGTTCAATTGAAGAGAGAAAAGCTACATGACCCATTTGATTCAATTGACTTCTTGTTCTAACATTTGAATTAATTTCTCCAATCACATTTTGAATAGGATGATCCCGTAAAATTCGAGGTGGAGATCTTATTTCTGTTTGAATAGGATTATCAATTTGATTTTCATTATGAACAGTGTTTTCAAAATTCTCAAAATTTGTAGTTTCAGTATTTGTGATATTTTCAAAAAATTCTTCATCATCTTTTATACTTGGTTTAGTAATAAAATTTTCATCAAAAGTTACATGTAATGTTTCTTCAATAATTTTTGGTCTTTTATTAAAAATTCGATATGCTTTGCTTCGATCTGAATATCAATAAAGATTCCTTCATCAGATTTTGGATCAAATTTGCCAAGCTGATCTTTAGTATTTAAGATAAAACATTTGGAACCAAAAACTTTAAAATAAGAAATATTTGGTTTTCTGCCATAGAACAATTCATAAGAAGTATTCTTGGTTAGTGGTCTAATAGAAACACGATTCAATACATAACAGGCTGTTGCAACTGCTTCTGCCTAGAAATGTTTTGGTAGCGTACTTTCATTTAACAAAGTTCTTGCACATTCTTGTAAAGTTCTATTTTTCCATTCTACTACTCCATTTTGATGAGGAGTTCGAGGAAAAGAAAAATTATGGATTATTCCTTTCTTTTTACAAAAATGTTCAAAAGCTTCGTTTTCAAACTCATCACCATGATCGCTTCTAATATTTTTTATTTTTAATTCCTTGAAATTTTGTATTCTTTTGACAAAAGTTTTGAAATGCTCAAAAGTATCACTTTTGTTTTTCATAAAAATAGTCCAAGTATATCTAGAAAAATCATCAACAATTACAAACACATACTTACTATGATTTATGGATTGTACTTGAGTTGGTCCAAATAAATCCATGTGTAGTAATTCTAGTGGTTGTACTGTTGAAATAACCTTTTTAGATTTAAAAGATGACTTAGTTAATTTTCCTAATTGACATGCATCACAAATATGATTTACTTTAAAATTCATTTTAGGTAAACCTTTTACTAAATCATTTTTAGAAAGTTTATTTATAGCTTTGAAATTAATATGACAGAAACGTTTGTGCCATAACCAAGGATCATTTTCTTTGGCTATTAAACACATATCTGAATTATGATTTATTTTCATATTAAAAACATAAATATTTCTGTCTCTATTACCTTCAAAAATAAGATTTTCATTTTGATCAAAAATACTACATTTATTTTCTGAAAATGTGATTTTGAATCCTTTGTCACACAATTGGCTAATGCTTAAAAGATTATGTTTCAAATTTTTAACTAATAAAACATTTGAAATAAGAGGTAAATTAGATGTACCGTTGTTGCTCACATCGCCTTTGCCGATGATAAATCCTTTGGAATTGTCTCCAAAAGTGACAGAGCCTCCATCTGAGTAAGTAATATTTGATAGCATATCTTTGTCTCCTGTCATGTGTTTTGAGCAACCACTGTCTAATATCCATTTTCCTCTCTTTTTGAGTGGGACCTGCAAAAAAAAATAACATTGGTACCCACTTTTCTTATAGGGTCCTAAGAGTTAGGTCTTAGAAAACCAAACCCAAGAGGGTTCAGTATTCCCTTTAATAATATAATTTTCATTTTTGTATACAGATTCAAAAAAGGAGTTTATATATTTTTTCCTAATCAAACTGTTGTTTGTTTTAGGAATCCATATTTTATAGTTTTTGAACTGGTCCTTTTTGAATTATCTTTTGTGATCTTAGTTTTAGAATCTTTTCTCCATTTATTTTCTATTTTATGTGGAGCTATTGATTTCTTAACATATCCTAGACCTCTTTTACTTGAAACAGATTGAGAATTTTCAATAAATTTAGACAAATTTTCTCTTCCTTTATTGAAGTTAGAGACATTTTTAGTAATATCTTCTAACTTACTTTTAAGACCAATATTGTCTAATTCAATCATTTTAACTTTAGTCTTTAACTCGTGATTTTCAAGAACTAAAGCATCATTCTTTTCCTTTTGAGTTTCAATTTCTTGACTTAATAAGGTAAGTTGAGAATTAACATTAGAGAATGATTTTTGAAGATTTTCAAGTTCTTCCTCTAGTATTTTCTTCTCATCTTTAAGCATATCCTTTTCGAATTCTGCTTTATTTTGATTTTCACGAGTTTCCTTATATTTTCTTTTGAGATTTTTAAGAGTGTCTAAGAGTTCAGAATAAATCTCAATTAAATCTTCAAAAGTAAAATCACTAACCTCATTATCTGTAGCCATAAAACATACATTAGCTTGTTCAGTGTCATTGTCGCTTTCACTTTCAGACGATGAAGAGGAATCTGAATCATCCCATGTTACTGAGAAAGCTTTCCTTTTGTAATTGTCCTTCTTGTTTTTGTAGGTTTTCTTCTGTTCTGGAAAATCTTTTTGAATATGACCTTTCTTATGACAATTATAGCATTCTAGAGCAAAGTTTGATGGTTTGTTGGATCCGTTATTGAAACTTCTTTTGCCATTATTTTTGTTAATTTTTCAAAATTTCAAAAACTTTTTGAAATATTTGGCAATGAATGCAAGATCTTCATCATCAGAACGTTCTTCTTCTTGTGCATGAAAAGCTATATTCTTTTTATCTTGTGCCTGTACTCTCTTTGCCTGTAAATTTACTTCATAGGACATTAGATTTCCTATTAACTCTTTTGGTTTCATGGTAGAGAGATCATTAGCTTCTTCGATAGCTAATACTTTTCTTTCCCACTCATCCGTTAGAGAGTTAAGGATTTTCGAAACAATATCAAAATCAGTATATTTTTCTCCTAGTCCTAATAGTGAATGGTAAATGTCTTGAAATCTAGAATACATGTCATTAATTGATTCATCTTGCTTCATCCTAAAGTTTTGAAATTGATTTTTGAGCATAGAGATCTTA
Organism: Allium fistulosum; assembly: GCA_030737815.1. Lineage (NCBI taxonomy): Eukaryota > Viridiplantae > Streptophyta > Magnoliopsida > Asparagales > Amaryllidaceae > Allium > Allium fistulosum. Next base: position 710,329,516 of record CM060904.1, on the reverse strand, counting down.
CTTTGTTTAACCTTATTAGTTCCTTCATGTGTGATCTTAAGTGTACGCCATATTTCATACGCAGATTCACACATACTAATACGATTAAACTCGTTTTTCTCTAAAGCACAAAATAACATATTCATTGCTTTAGCATTGGCAGTTGCATCTAATTTTTGTGTATTAGTCCATGTAGAGTATTCTCCAGTAGGAGGAGTGTATACTTTTTGTGAAATATTCCATGATTCAAAACTATTAGATTGCATATAGATTCTCATACGTGTAGCCCAGTAATTGTAGTTCATGCCATTGAAGAATGGAGGTCGTGCTGTAGATTAACCTTCAGTAAAACTAGTGTTAGTGACTGTGCTAATGTTAGTGACTGTGCTAGTGTTACTTTCCATATTAGCAAAGTATCAAATAACTGTGTAACGGTTATAGGATGCCAAGCTCTGATACCAAATGAAAGTGTGTACGGATCGTGCTATATGGAATAGAATAATTAAACAGTGCGGAAATATAAAACTGATAAGTGATAATAGTAGTAAATAATAAAAAAGACACCAGAGATTTTTATACTGGTTCGGAGCACCGTCCTACATCCAGTCCCAGACTCCTTCTGTAATTAACCAACTAACAATACCCTCACTTAACCTGAAGGAATAGGTTTATACAACCCTTGAGCAGCCGAACAAGGACTTGAGCAGCAGAACAGGATTTTGCCTTAGCAACAGAAGAGGTCTTTACTTAACCCGAGCAGCAGAACGGATCAATAATAAATACAAATTAGTTTCTGACTTCTTGTGTTCTTAATAACACTAATGAGTCAATGATGTACAAAACTTCCTATAATCTAATCCTCAAATTTGTGAATGTGAATAAGGATTGAAGGAAGAATATGATAGCCTTATAGAGCAAAAAAGAATATTAGAGTGTAAGATCAGAAAGCAATAATTGAATTGATGATTTTGATGTAGAACTAACGTGTTTATATAGTTGTCTAAGAGATATAACCATTCACGAATAGTTCTCATCAAAAGAAGAAACTATTTAGAAGAAATATGGATTGAGACTCTTCATCAAAGGAGGTGTCTTTTCAGAAATAATGACTGTTGGAATACAGGAGTCGACTGGTCAAAATATACCAGCCAACTGGTCGAAGAAGGCGTGTGCATGTTTTATGTGCATGTTTGCATATATATGAACAAACTGCTGAACCAGTCGACTGGTTGAAATGCACCAGTCGACTGCTCTGGCTGTTTGTGCATATATATGCATATTTTCCAACTTATTCAAAATTTCGATGAAGGTGGATAATTGCTTGATGTTTGTGAGAGATTTTAAGGATAGATTTTAACAAAAATAACTACTCTACAAACACAATATACATGTACTAATACAATTACACAATGTGGCCTTTAAATCTCCAAGGTGCTAGCATATCTCCTTCGGTCAGTAGTCGCATCTTCTTTGCTTCTTCTTGTTAATTATTGTACGTTGTCATGAATCAAAATCCATGATTCAACAAAAACAATTCACTATAAAAAAAATCGTTGTTTACCATCGTCAAATAGGAGTTGAAGCGGTGTTAGAGGATAAACATAATTTTGACTGCACGCTGACGCCTTTCAAGACGTTGATAAGCAAGGCATCGTTAAAAAAATTTGATGCCTTTGACGTCTTCTGTGGGGTACGTACCGACGTAATTTTTGTGACACCTTGCCATTGCTTATTATCAACACCATGTCTATAACATGTCTACACAAACTAGATTTATTTATAAACATCATTCCGATGTTGAAATGCTAAAATTGGATTTGCCTATGCCTTACCGACGTATTACCGATGCTTATTTAAATGCTAAAATTGGATTTTCCAACGTCTTAGCTGAAGACTCCTTAGCTGAAGCTTTTTACCACATTTTTGCAGCATTTTTCAACTCAATTACAAATTCATATATGTTTGATATATAATTACACTAATATAACATAACAATATCACAAATTCATATATGATAAATATTATCCAACATCATAAACAGACATATATCACCAAAACATATCATCCAACATTAAAAACATCCAACCACTAGAAATGCCTATATACACACAAACATAAATATACACCTAGAAACATAAATTTTCAATCAAATGTCAACATGCATACTTACAAATGTCCAACTTCAAAAATATCAAACTTGATAGAGTCATGAGTATGCCCTAGGGTCAATTTTGTAAGTTATCGTAAATTATTAACTCTTTAATAAAATCTAGTTTGAAATAAAAGATGTTTTTGTTCATATTATACGCTTGATATAATGTGTTATATATATTAACTAATTATTTAATTTAAATGTATTTAATAGAAAATCTATAAATTGTATGTTTTGTGATAGTAACTACAATGTGTTGTAATCATGAGAAATTTATCACAATAAAAATAAACACATTATTTTAAATATTCCTAATCAAGATGTATCAAAACTGGATATCAATACATTCGTTGAGACTAGGATATGCAACGCTCTTCAAATGTTGGACAGTGTATTACTCATGACTGTTGGGGCAAAGAATTACGTACTGATAGTTATTAGATAACTATAGAATGACTTACTCGATAGTATTCTTTTGGTAAAATAACTAAGGTCAAATAGAGAATATTGAAGTGAAAATATTGCACGGTTCTCAGCTTGAGAATACTATTGAACTTCAACGGGGACACTCCACTTTGACTATAGTTAGATTGTGGCACTGTGTCCATCGAACTGGTTTTGAGTTGAAGCATTGGAAGTGAAACACTATTCAATATAGAATTTATTTCCGTAGTTATATGAGATTAGTATCATGGTTATTAGATAACTATAGAATGACTTACTCGATAGTATTCTTTTGGTGAAATAACTAAGGTCAAATAGAGAATATTGAAGTGAAAATATTGCACGGTTCTCAGCTTGAGAATACTATTGAACTTCAACGGGGACACTCCACTTTGACTATAGTTAGATTGTGGCACTGTGTCCATCGAACTGGTTTTGAGTTGAAGCATTGGAAGTGAAACACTATTCAATATAGAATTTATTTCCTTAGTTATATGAGATTAGTATCATGGTTAAAAGTCAAAACCTTTGGTCAGAGCAATTCGTTTAATAATAAATATTGTTATTGAACTGAGGACTTTTGACCGGTATAAGTGTTTGGACTATACAAGTTGAACGCGGATGATATTGGAACTTTGACCAGTATCAAATTCTATAAGTCCTAGTATGATATGGTTTTGTGGAAGAGAATTGGTATAAATAATTGTCACTACTTGGGACCACTTAAAATAGTAAATTTGAATTTTACCAAAACCGTATAAGTGATAAATTCAGCCAAGCTGTCGCAACAGCAATGTTGAATGCTTCGAATACCACTTGATTTAGTTAAATTACAATTATTATAAATTAAAATTAATTAATATATTTGTGAAATATTTGTTGTAAATTTGTATTTGAATCAATATTGAAAATACTGTGAATATAGTATCGATATACGATATTGATGTGCATTTTATTTGATTTAAAACATGGATTTACTTATATGAATTGAAATTGCAACTAGGCCCATTAGCCTAGTGATATGGCCGATCATGAAAGGGGATAATGGGCTGTGTGATACTTTTATAGTTTGGTTTGAATTGGTGGTGAAAGAAAGGGATCCGGATCCCATTTTTCTCTCCATTCGTTTTCTTATTTTAACCCTACATCTCATTTGACACTGGACTTTTTGCTCCAATCTTTCCTCCCCTCTAGGCCACAAGACATAGCCTTTATTTCCCCTCTCTTTTCAAAACAAATACAAGTTTAATTCAAATAAAAAATAAAAGGTGCATAGATCTCTATGATTGTTAGAAATTTCTAGAAGAGAGAATCAGATTCTATGAGTTGATACGATTCACCTTCAAGGTGTTACAACTAGGCCACAACTGAGGTAACTTTTAATTTACATCAATTTTATATGTGTGGTCATCTATGTAATTTTCTTATTGTATGATGTCTTATCATTTTGAGATAAGTTTACCTTACTTGGTTATGGACGGTCTGAATTACCCCTGAGCCACATTAGTGGAGAGAACCGACTAGGCCTTAGTAATTTCCTATTTGTTTATATATAATTCTGATATATAGTATTTCGAGATAGTTCCCTTCACACTAGGCTTTAAGTCTGACCTACATTTTGTCTTTGTCTGCTTATGTCATGGCAATTCTCGGGTATTTGATTGAGTAGTTCGGGAGTCAGGTACTTTTAGGGATACACTATCAGGACGCGTAGCTAGCGCATTTTAGAGGCCTGACATCGATATTTTGGATATGTATACTTAATATTTTAGTAGTACATAATGGACTCGTTATTTTTGTATAAGACATGTTGTGTCAGATATTTATTCAAAACTCCATGTTGTTGGGAGTTGATGTATTCTTACTTTCTGTATTAATATTTATTTATCAATTGCTTCTGCTAGTGCGGTCACCTATATATAGTCGTTATGTTTTGTTCGTTAATAGTCAGTATAACATATGTGTTAACCCTTAATTTTCAACGACTTAAAGAACTAGACGACTTAACGACTTAAGGGATGTTACGACTTAAGGGAAACTCCAACCTAAGGAATTAAAAGGACTTACGACTTAAGGTTATTTGCGACTCACGACTTAGCTTAAGTCGACCACGACCTAAAAGCTACCGAGTTAAAATCCAATGCCGTACCTATGCCACTTTTATCTGCTAAGTCGGCCATGACTTACGACTTATTATAAGTCGGCCATGACTTAGGACTTGTCTTCTACCAAATCACGAGCTGGACTCAGCAAGTCGTCCATGAGCTACCTTAAGCCAACCACGAGTCACGACTTATCTTAAGTCGGCTACGACTCAGGACTTGGCAGAATTTCCTGTCCAGATTTCCCTATAAATACATCACTACCTTCAACATGGAGAGGACTTTTTTGGGCCGATCATTTCTTGAAGCGTCATTACTCTGCCGAATTTTCAACTCATCCAACATTTCAAGAACTCCAATCACTCAAGACATTACAACAAGCTTTGAGAGAAATCTACCACATTCAACACGAATTCGAGGAGATCTTCGACATCGAAGCTTGAGCTAATAGTCGAAAGTGTTTAGGAATTGAAATATATCGTATTTCACAAGTGTATTGTATCATTTTGTAACCAGATTCAGTAATAAAGAGATTCAAAGTGGACGTAGGCTCGACCTCAAGCCGAACCACTATAAACTGCTGTCTTTTACTGCTTTTTCGCTATTTTACTGCTTAATTCTTGTTCCCGTCACACGAGTGGTGCTTTCACAACTCTATTACACACACCGGGTGTTAGCGTTCAATTTTTAGCGTTAACATTTTGGTGCTTTCATTGAGAGTTGAACTCAGGAATACATTCACCATTGCTTCGCAAAAGTTCGTGGAAAAAGTTTCTTTCAAGACCAGAAATTTATCTGAGATCATGGCTCCTGGGAGAAAAGGTAGATCTGCCAGATCCGGAAATGCTGATGAGGGAACCTCCGCTTCCCCAACAGCAAACGAGGCAACTCCTACCATTGGAGTCACAAGGGCTGAATTAGACGACTCAGTGTCGGGATTATATCAGCAAATTGAAGCTCAAAACGCTTTAATGATGGACAGATTAACCGCTTTACTCGAGGCAAATCAACGGCCAGAAAACAATGAAACAGTCTTCACCAAAGATGCTCATAATTCCCAGGAGAAAGATATTCCTCAAAGAGCAGCTTGCGCCACCAAAGCGCCACCTTTCCAAGCTGAAGGTTCGAGGCCGCAGCCAACTTTTCACGAACATCTGCCCAAGCAAAATTCCGAAAGAAGAGCTGATGTCTACTCGGCAATGCCTCCGAACAATGAGGAGTACCTATCAGGGATGATTCGCCAAATCATGAAAGAGAGTATGCAGAGGGAAGAAAATGAGAACGACTGGGGATTTTCCCCAAGCAAGACTCCGTTTACTGAAAGGATCCTGAAAGCAGAATTTCCAAGGAAATTTGTACCTCCTACTATCCCAGCCTATAGGGGCACGAGTGATCCAAACCAGTTTCTATACAAGTACGATTGGCATATGACCGGTGCAAGGGCATCTGATGAAATTAAATGCCGATACTTTCCAGTGTACTTGGAAGGAGTGGCTCTACTTTGGTTCACAAAGTTACCAGTTCGGTCCATGGATCAATTCTCTGATTTAACTCGAAAGTTCAAGGATCAGTTCAGGTTGTATGCTTCAAGAGCTAAAGATATAATGTCACTGTCCAACCTTGAACAAGGGCCCGGAGAATCTATCAGGTCTTTCTTGAACCATTTCAATTTAGCCCTAGCCGAAGTGGATAATGCAGAACCCCGTATGATCCTGACTTACCTGATGCGAGCCATCAATAAGTCAAGTGAATTCGGAAGATGGTTAAAAATGAAGGATCCAAACTCACTTGAAAAATTCTATAAAAAGGCCGACGAATTCATGCCTCTAGAAAGCCTTCATATGTCCGCAAAAGCAGTTGTTGCCGAAGTCAAGAATAATGATGTTGCCCCTAACAAAAGAGAATCGGGAAACCAAAAAAGGGAAAATGACGGAGAAAAGAAGCAGGGAAATGAGAAGAAACCTCGCCGCTTTAATTCTTTAGATTTCACTCCCTTAACTGACACACCGGAGAATATCTTTTTTGCAACAAAAGATGTTGTCAAGTATCCTAAACCACCCGAGATGGGGAGAGGCGCAGTGCGTAATGGGAAATTCTGTCAATTCCACAATCAACCTGGCCATGATACTGACCAATGTCGCCAGTTAAAGAATGTGATTGAAGAGTTGCTGAAACAGGGTAAACTGCAGCAATATGTGAAGAGCAACAGAGTTGACCCAACCTCATCCACTCAGGGACAACAACATCTTGTCCATCGATCTGGCTCTGACAACAACACTACAGTGCAAGATTCCGAAAAGCTTGTCATTAATGTTGTCACAGGGGGTCCTTACCCAGCAGGCAGGGATTGGGACGACTGCTAACTACCCACAAGACTGCAGCTGGGACATCTTCCAATCTCTCTGACATATGAATCTAAAAAACTACAAGTCAAATGGAAATTCAATCCGGAGATTCAGAAACAACAATCGCTTGCATCCAATTTTTACTTAATAGCATTGTTTAAATTTGTAAAAATAATGTTAGATGTATAACTCTCGTATTGTAAACCACTGAGAAATCAGTGGGAATCAGTAATAAAGAATATAAATTTTGTGTTCTTGACTATTATAAAATGCCTGTTTTATTTCGATGTGTAAATACTTTAAATGTATTGCTAAAATATCGATTTAATATTACAGGTCATTAAAACAAAGCTTACCCATCGCAATGCCAAGTGAACCCCATGAATCACTCAATAAACAAATTTCAAGCCACAGAAAGTTCCAAATTCAAATCCAACATAAGATGAACTTTGCATCAAAAGTTGACGATTCCACCAAAAAGACACTTTTCCAAAGAAAAGGAACTAGACGCTTGTTAACTAATTACGATCGTTTGTATAAACAGACATCTGATTAAATAACCTGCGTCTGTCCCATGGAATCAATCAACAGTGAAGTACACTCCATTGGATAAAGCAAACTGCTTGCGAAGGAAAGGAACATAGGCTCGGAGACAATAATAGGGGACCATTAATGAGCAAACGACAAAGAGACATGGGCGAGCTGATCAACAAAATCCCTCTTCGGAGGCACAAGACCTCTTCGGAGGCGCAACTCTTCGGAGGGTAAAGCCCTTTACAGAGGCACGCCAATAAATGGAAATGCTCTTCTCAACAAAAGGGTTGATGGAATCAATGAGGCAAGGCCTTTGTTAACTAATTGCGATCATTTGTGCGAACGAACATCCAATTAAATAACTTGCGTCCGCCCTATGAATCTATTTAACTGTGAGAAAGTAACTTCCAGGCAATCAAATAAAGACCTCTTCGAAGGCAAAAGACCTTCCCCAAGGCACACAAGACCTCTTCGGAGGCACGAGACTTCTCCGGAAGCACAAGACTTCTCCGGAAGCACAAAACCTCTCCGGAGGCACAAGGCTAATCTTCGGAGTCCATGCTACTCCACAGATTCAAAAATGCTAATCTTCGGAGTCCATGCTACTCCACAGATTCAAAAATTCTAATCTTCGGAGTCCATGCTACTCCACAGATTCAAAAATGCTAATCTTCGGAGTCCATGCTACTCCATAGATTCAAAAATGCTAATCTTCGGAGTCCATGCTACTCCACAGATTCAAAAATGCTAATCTTCGGAGTCCATGCTACTCCATAGATTCAAAAATACTAATCTTCGGAGTCCATGCTACTCCACAGATTCAAAAATGCTAATCTTCGGAGTCCATGCTACTCCACAGATTCAAAAATTCTAATCTTCGGAGTCCATGCTACTCCACAGATTCTAAAATGCTAGTCTTCAGAATCCATGCTACTCCACAGATTCCACAACACTACTCCTCGGAAATACCAAAAAGCCCTCCTCAGAGGCACACTTCACCTCTTAAGGAAGACCTACTTGTTCATCTTGAAACATTCTTCCCCAGAGATTGAAGTGCTAAGTGAAATCCTCTCTAGAGGCCCGCTTTACCGCGTAGGAGAATTCACTTCTCAAAAACATGAAGTGACCATCTCCGAAGGGTGAAGCGTGAAAACTTCTCCAAAAATGAGACACGCTCAATTTAAGTAGAATAATTGTTTCCTCAAAGACGGAATAGTTATTCTCCAAAAAAAAAAATAAGAGTACAAGTCTCGCCAAAGCAAAAAGATATTGTAGTGCACTTGTGGTATAGGGGCAATATCATACGATACAACTACAACAATAAAAGTAGTATTCAAGCGACATACCACAAGCACATTACAATATCACGCGGAAAAGATGTGGAATAAGTGCATTCTCGAACACAGACAAAAAGTTTGTACAAGTAAAAAGAATCGCTTATTCTACACTAAAATGAGAAATAGATCTTACATATACAAGAATTCATGCAAGAAAAAGAATTATTTTATTCAATACTGTGAAAATTCTTTACATGTGCAGATCTCAAAAAAGCAAGGACCGGTACCTGCACAATCTCCGGTCGATACAAGCAAAAAGCAAAACGGAGAAAATAAAATCAAGCTCATTTCTCCTTTTTACCACCTTTGGAGCTTTTACCCGGCCTAATGATTAGTTTATGAGGCCGCTGTGAACGGGTCGGGGAGGAAGGAGAAAGAGGAGCAGCTGGATCTTCTTCAACATTTTCTTCATCAGCCAAAGCGCTCTTCTTCTTCTTCTTCATTGTGCGTTTCCCCTTCCTCTTAGAAGAAGATTCACTTCCCGGAGTAAAGAACTCAGAAAGCTTTGGATCGTCATCATAAGTTTGCTCCGGGGTCTTTTCGCCTTCTTCAAGTTCCCCAGTCTTTTGCTCCTGCGAAACAACCGGATCGTCCAAGTCTTTGAGGGCTTCTATTTTCTCTTCTTGCGATCCTGGTTGAGAAGCAGAAAGAGGAGTGGCTTGAGAAGGAGGAGGAACAGCAGCCGGAGAAGGAGAAGTTAGCGCAGCTTTCGGTACTTCCGCTACAGAAGAAAATAAGTTAAAATCAGTATTCTCCAGGAAAAGAGAAGATATTGGTTCATCAAAGCTTAAGTAATAAGTAAGAAGCTCATCAAACTCGGTTAAATTGAATAAGTGATTCACTGGATCCGGGTTGACGTCAAAGTTACCTGGAGAAGTTGGCTTTGAAAGATCAACCTCGAATTTCTCAGCCTCAATATCTTCCAGAGCCTCTTCCTCGGTAGGAGTAGTCACAATTTCAGTGTCAACTTTAGCAGGAAGCGAAGAATGGGCACTGGAATTTATAATGTTGACGTTAGCCGAAGTTGAAGTATGAACGGGGGCAGTTGAAGGAGCTTCCTTTTTCGGGTGTTCATCTCCCGTCGACTCAGCTCGCGCTTTGGCAAGTTGCTCCTTTCCTCTAGCAAGAGCGACGCGAGTTTTATCGTCAAGATAACATGCCTCAAGCTCTGCCTCATCATAGCCAGCACCGCCAAGCATATCAGCTGCGGCTTCCCACACTTCAGCCAGAGTAATCTCATATTCAGGGCCCAGAAAAGAGAGGCTCCCATGACCCAGAACGCTGTGCAGATAAAAGTCGAACAGAGTAGAGCTTATATTGGCTTTAGTAGCCACATGAGATTCTTCGGCTGCAACTTTCCCAGCGATAGCTTCATCACGCTCTTTTTCAGTTTTCAGTAACTGAGCTTGCAGTCTTACAATTTCCAAATCTCGAGAGCTAATTTTTTCCTGAAACTGAACGGCGTCATCACGATATTTCCTAGTAACATGTTGCTCAGCCTCAAGTTTTGCTTCAGCATCTCGTTGAGCAGCGTGAGCATCTCGGACTTGCTTCTGGAGCATCTCCTCCTTTTGCGAATAAGAAGTGGAGGAAGTGGCAAGCTCGTTCTTTAGATTTTCAACTTCAGCTTCAAGCCTCTCATAACCATCAGAGATGCTCTTTATTTCAGCGTTGTGCTGCTTACAAATTTTGTCCCACTCCGATTTATCGTTCTCCATGGTCAACATGGCTTCGAGATTCGCACGGTTGACCCTTTGCAGCTCATCAACAAGCTTTTGCCATCCGGACACCCTTTCAATATTAAGTTTGACGGCATCAAGGCTACGCAGCATATCTAATTTATCGATCGGGACCAAATCAAGGTCGAAGCGTACCCCCTTTAAACACCATTGCGGGAACCGACTTTGAAGAATTGGCGGACCCTGTCCAACTTGATACTGGGGTCTGTTGATGATTGTTTGGATATCAGACTTCTCAAGAGCAGGAGAGTCAGCGGGGATATCAAGAGGAATTGAAGCAGGGGTCTTCTCAGAAATTGCAGACGCGTCACTAGGCTTGACCCGCTTGCTTGGATCGTCAATAATATGAGTCTTCCCTTTATCGTCATAAGACTTTCGCTTATGAGAACTATCGCCTCTGTGGAAAGAATCGTGTCGCTCATCTCTCCTCCCGTATTGATGCTCATAGTCCCATTTCTCTTGCTCATAGTCTCACCTCTCTCGAGCTTTCCTATTAGCTCTTTCTTCATCCATCTCCCTCGGGGCATTGAGGTATCGCCTAAAGTCATAAGTTCCGCGGCCTCCATAGCGCTGAAATTTGTCATAATATGAGCCAGAGCGCCCCATCGAAGAACCTGAAATTGAAGAAAAACAAGTCTTAGAAATCTTCAAATTGAAGAAGCTAAGTGCGTATAAGTGATGAGCATCCTAAGTGTGTGTGGTGTGTAAACTATGCGCATCAGGCTACAAACCACTCTGTGGTGTTAGAATGGAGACAGCAGGCATAGAGGGTGTTGTAGTTTGTTGCAAAGTAGAAGTCACTTCAACAACAGGAGAAGTCGCTTTTTGAATGTCGTCTTTAAAGAGCTCTCGAGAAGTTATCATTATATCACTCAAGTCATCGAAGGTGTCATCACCATGGCGCCCAGCAGAACTCTCCTTTTCAACTTCCACATCGGCTGACTTTTCAGAAATTCGAGGATTTTCTTCCTCTTCAATAATTGGAGCAAGTGCCGGTTTGTTGGACGGTCCCGCGACATCGGTAAGTGTGGGGCATTTTACCAGTGGAGTTTCAGTAGCAGACTACTTTAGTATGGGTTCCTCAATAGAAAGTGGGACATCTGGTGCCTCCGTAGGAGAGTTGGGAACTTCGCGAGGCTGAGTGGAGCGAGAGGGATGAAGAAGTCCAAACTAATGAAGAAATTCGTCTTTCAACAAAAATTTCGCATCCCGCTCTTCAACTGGTACAGCCATGAGCCTCTCCAGGTGACTGGGATCCCTAGAAGGAGGGGGGAGCGCTGAAATGAGAAAGCAAAGTTAACACTTGGTGATTCGGACTTCACAAAACTCAGAGAATAGAAGAAGAAAAGATAGACAATCTTACTTCCTTCCCTCCACACAGCATAAAACCCCGGGGGACAGCGAATATAAAAGAATTGAGTTAAAAACCCGTGAACACTGTCGGGAAGACCAACAATCAATTTACGGTTTCTGGCGCTTCTCACGACAGTGATAGAAGGATGATCTTTGGTTTTGGTAAAGGAGAACAAGTAGCAAATCTCATCAAAACTCGGAAGTCGCTCAAGAGTTCTTCCAAATAGCACACACAACCCTATTAGAATGGCATAGCCATTGGGATGTAGCTGAAATGGGGAAATGGCCAGTTGTCGAAGAAGATGCTGGAGAAAGTTGTTGAAAGGTGGAACGGCTCCACTCAGGCACATTTGTCGATTCACCACTACAAAGCCAGGAGGCGCTACATCAGCAGTGTTATTTTTCTCAGGAAGAATGGCATCAGCTTCAGCAATGCCAAACTGGGTGCACAATTGCCGAAAAACTCTGTACGATAGAGTGGTAGAGGCTCTTTCTGGAGGATTGACTAAAGGAGCTGGAATAAGAGTGGACTCTCCAGTCTGGACTGTTACATCTCCTTGCTGAGAAGTCATTCTACACAAGCAACTGGATATTCAAATATGAAGGTGCATGTTTCCTAAATAGTGTGAAGTGTTGTGCAAAACTAGTAAAGATAACAAGTAAATACAACTGGAATTAAGCTAGTCAGTAATTGATCGATTATCAAATTTCAGGACTTGTTAATTTAAAGTTCAAGTACAGTATTAGTGCAAACCGGTCATTTTCAGTTGACTATTTCAATGTTGCTTTAATACTTTGCTTGGATTTGTTGATTTAAAGCGCTTTGTTCACACAATCTATTTGAGTTGATTATCTGTTATTAACTAATCTGTCATTTGATGTAGGCAGTCAGTGACAGTATATTCGTCCCAATTTTCTGTAAATGTTGTATTAAACAGATTGATAGTTTGCAAGTTAGAGTGATCTGTGGAAGAATGCAACAATTCAAAGTTCATGCAAAGCTTAATGCTAAGTCGCCAACGACTTAAGTGTTAACTCATCCACGACTTAAGGATTTCAAGGCAAGTCAGGACAGGTCGTTTCAATTCTAAGTCATTAATGCTTTAAGTCGGTAGTACTTCAAGTTGTAAGACGTGTAAAAGAAGAAAGAGGCTTCAGTTCAAAGTGAGGTAAAATTTCCCAAGTCCTAAGTCGTCCACGACTCAAAGCTTATGTCGTAAGTGAATAAGTCGGTAAAGACTTAAGTCGAGAGGGTTCATAGGTCGTACAAGGCTCCTAAATCGTGACCAAGCTAACATCCCACTTCATTTGACCCATTGACTTTTCTTCTTAACTCCTAACCCGTTATCCTCCTAATCTGTTATCCTCCTAACCCGTTAACCCCTCCGTGAACATAAGCTTTCATTTTTCACACTGATTAAATCGTCCAAAAAACCAATTTGGGATCACCAAAGCCTCGCCAATCTAATCAGTTAAGCCTAAAACACAGTAACCCATCATCTTCATCGCCCCAATCATCTAAAGCTAAATCGAGCAGAATCGAGTTCACGAACTGTCGATACAGTGGAATTCGCGACGAGGCATTGCACAAGGGGATGGATTAAGTACAAGAAGGAGAATTCACGAATTAACGATGATCAAGGATCGAGGAGGAAGCAGGAACACTTACGCAATAAAGGATCGGGGATCGGTGATTGGTTGATTGTTAAAGAAAGGGAAAAATCACCTTGAGGAAGCTCGAAGAAATGTTAATGGCAGATATGATTCAGGAGATAGGCAATGAGAAGAAGGAAGTAGGAGGAACGACTCAAGCCTTTTATATCTCAGGGCAGTGGAACACGAAAAGGCACACACGAGTTAAGATAAGTCGAAGCACACAACCTACGACTTAGGCGTGTACTTCGAGGGGCAAATGTTAACCCTTAATTTTCAACGACTTAAAGAACTAGACGACTTAACGACTTAAGGGATGTTACGACTTAAGGGAAACTCCAACCTAAGTAATTAAAAGGACTTACGACTTAAGGTTATTTGCGACTCACGACTTAGCTTAAGTCGACCACGACCTAAAAGCTACCGAGTTAAAATCCAATGCTTGTACCTATGCCGCTTTTATCTGCTAAGTCGGCCACGACTTACGACTTATTATAAGTCGGCCACGACTTAGGACTTGTCTTCTACCAAATCACGAGCTGGACTCAGCAAGTCATCCATGAGCTACCTTAAGCCAACCATGAGTCACGACTTATCTTAAGTCGGCTACGACTCAGGACTTGGCAGAATTTCCTGTCCAGATTTCCCTATAAATACATCACTACCTTCAACATGGAGAGGACTTTTTTGGGCCGATCATTTCTTGAAGCGTCATTACTCTGCCGAATTCTCAACTCATCCAACATTTGAAGAACTCCAGTCACTCAAGACATTACAACAAGCTTTGAGAGAAATCTACCGCATTCAACACGAATTCGAGGAGATCTTCGACATCGAAGCTTGAGCTAATAGTCGAAAGTGTTTAGGAATTGAAATATATCGTATTTCACAAGTGTATTGTATCATTTTGTAACTAGATTCAGTAATAAAGAGATTCAAAGTGGACGTAGGCTCGACCTCAAGCCGAACCACTATAAACTGTTGTCTTTTACTGCCTTTTCGCTATTTTACTGCTTAATTCCTGTTCCCGTCACATGGGTGGTGCTTTCACAACTCTATTACACACACCGGGTGTTAGCGTTCAATTTTTAGCGTTAACAATATGTCATCCATTGTCAGATCTTATCAATGCCTTGGTTTGGTGAATTGTTTTAATTTTATCCTAACAACTTGTCTTTTGTGGTGTTTGAAAGGATGGCAATGATGTAAGGCGTCGATTTTCGGGTATTACAAAAGATGGGTTTTACATTTGGTATCAGAGCCTAGGCTTAACACTCAGACCAAGTAGACCAGTTTGAGTTAATCAATCTAGTTAAAAAGAGGACACGTTTTGACAGTATACTTATATTTTTCTACTATATTATATTGCATGCACCACTTGTATTTTGGACTTTGATTTATTTCTATAGCTAGTTGCTAAAGTATCTTTGTTTCAGGCTATCCTTGAGCAGACGAGGTACACGAGCGACTACGGGTGTGTAGTCAGAGATGCTCGCTTAGTCAGAGATTTTCTGGCTTTCTTATGGGATGTTCCACCACTTGAGGGCATTCCAACAGCTATGGTAGGTATCAGAGGCTTTTTTGCCTCTAGGTCACTAGCATTTGTTGCTCCACTAGCTTTAGACTTTTCGAAGTTATGTCATGATTTCCTTAGCTGGGGTGGGAAGCCATATCAGGGTTTCGAGACTGCTGCTGGGAATCAGGCTTGGATACATATTTGTAGGAGGGCTTTTACCAATATGGGCATAGAGGATGTTTTCACGTGGAGGATTGCTTCCCAGCATCTTATGGAGGAGGCTTTGGCTTAGTGGGACATAGTAGATAAGGACGTAAATGAGCAGGCCATGACTTGGTTGGACTTCAGACGTCGCTTGAAGTTTCAGTTTATTTCAAAGATTGAGAAGGGCTTTCAGCATGAGCATTTTATCCATCTTTAACTGGGTAGCTTATCTGTCAGGAACTATGTTAGTCAGTTTAAGATTCTAACTAAGTTCGGTATTGAAAAGATTAATACTTTGATGAAGAAGGAAAAAGGTTTCCCAAGGGGCTTAATGCATCAGTTAGAGATTCTTTGCTCATTCATATCCCCGTAGGGGCTACTTTCGAGAGTCTTGTGGAGATGACTCTTCTCTATGAGAGCACCTATGAGGTACCATCAGAGGTAGCAAAGGTGGAGAGCAAACCAAAGTTCCAACCGAAGTGCAAAGACCAAGATATAGGGAAAGACCAGGCTTATGCAAAGAAGAAAGCTGACATTATGTGCCACTCTTGTGGCATAAATGGGTATTTTGCTGCCGAATGCAATGCAGCTAAAGCGAAGCATAAGGGCTTCAATTACGATCAACTTGGTAACTTGAAGTGGGATTGTCCTATGCTTCAGAAGGGAGGGCAAGTGAAGATGACTTATGCCTTTCATGCATTACCAGGCCCTAGCAAGCCTATTGCCCAGGACAAGCAAAAGAAACACATGTAATGAGGTTGCTTTTATTTAGAGTACTTACTTATGTTCTTTCCAACACTTGAGCTTTTTGTTCACCTATTGCTGGTCACTTGGTAGATAGGCTAAATTTGTCACCTTTCATAGTAGGTAAATCCTTTTGTAAAGTTAAACCATGTATAAAAACCTTAGTAATTGGACTAGGGTGTAGCGACCAAGAGTACTTCCATTCGAACTTGATACACAAGCTTTCACGTTGAGTGGGATTGGTCGATGAAGTGTGACTTGGATTTGTATCTAAGTAGGGTTCAGCAAATGCCTAGTAATAAGCGAAGAATGAGCGGATGACTCATAGGCATTTGCCTAGAGTCATTCGTGTTAGGTTTGTTTTTCTTTGTGTTTGTAAACCTTAGGTGATAGGAGTAATCCCATGTGCCGAAAGGGACATTTTCTAAAGATTGGTCCATTCACGTGCCAGTTCTTAACCCTTAGTTCGAGTGTAGGGTTTCTAGGTAATTTGTACCGATTATGAAAGGGTTTTTCACTTGATTCTTATAGGCGAGCACTTGAGACCAATTTTTGAGGTGACTGAGAGATTTTTGAAGCACAGCCTTAGTCGTGTGAGGAGATTTCAGTAGTTGGATCAAGGAACCAGATCAGAGTTCATTTGATCCAGTGGGCGACCCTAATTTAACAAATAAATCTTACGAGCAAATGAAGGGTAGGAATGGGCATCGTGTCATTTTTGATAATCTTTAGTTATTGTAAATTTTAGTATAGTATAGTTAAGGTTTCTTGGGATCATTTGGGGAAGGATTTCTCGATTGGTTTTGTGGTAATTTGGATAATTTTCTATGTGACAAGATGATACTTGCCTAGACGAGCGTCATAATGCACTTATTATATTATTCTTATTTACATTATACAGTTGATGTAAGTTTAACCCGAGCAAACTCAAGCATTTGCAGATCTTCATTTAATGATGATTTGAAGAATGAGTGTTGTTCAGAAGAAAAGGAAATTTAAGGCTTTGTTTGCTGGATTTATTTGAGAGTTCTGAGACTTGATGATCCCGCATATCATATGAGTTTTCCTTTTCGTAGTGGGATGTGCAATAGTCTTTCGTGTATTATATTCACAAAAGGGGTTACACCACTTAGGCGTTTATTCCTTTTGGATGTCGAACAGACTCATTGGGGGTTTATGGTTTGACATGCACGTTCGACTACTGATTGGTTATTGTGCATGTCGATGTAGACTCTTTTTGAATTATCGAGTGCGTTGTTTTCTTTTTGTTGCTTGTCGATTGGTTTTTTGTATGTTAATTATATGTAGATTGTTTTTTGTTGATTGTTGATAGTTTTTGTTGCTTATTGCTGTTTGCCATTACTCATGTTTGCTTGCTACTATTTGACATTGTTTGTTGTTGTTTGATTTTGTTGTTGGCTGATTTTTTTATTGTTGATTGCTTAGTTTGTATGCTAGTTATTGTTACTTATCATTGTTTGTTATTGTCTGGTGATTGCTTGTTATTTATTGTTGTTGATTGTTATTGATTAATTGTTGCTTGTCTTATGTGTTTGATTGCTTGTATGGTGTGATTCGGAGTCTATGGAATATTTTGATACGGACTCACTTGAGCTTACTCTCCAATAGATTTCATATATGATTATGGTAGTATAGGCTACTACGCTAAGGTTATACATCTACGAATTTTTTATTGTTGTTGTGTTGGTGCATAATCCTCTTTGTATTACTACGCTAAGGTTATGCATCTACGAATTTTTTATTGTTGTTATGTTGGTGCATAATCCTCTTTGTATAGTACAATTAGGTACTTGAGAGTTGAAATATAGCTATTTAAATGCTTATATGCTTTGATTAGCTATTTAAATGCTTGTTTTCTTTGATTTACCTTTAAATGGTGAGAATCTTTCTTAAAAGAGGTATGGATTTTTGGGAAATATGGGATAGTGTAGGTTGTCACATATTTTCTAGTTATGTGATGCATTCTAATTTGGAAGTTTTGGCAATGTTGATAGCATAAGGAAAAGTACTTCTGAAATTTTGTAATCGAGATTCTAGAAATTTGGTCAATCCTATTGCTTTCTCATACTCATAAGAATTTTGGAACGAGATTCTTTTAAGTAAGGAAGAATGTAACACCTCGTAGTTGAAACAATTGAACATTTAAATGGTTAATTTAAATACTTAATCTTTGATGAATGGAACAAAATGCCAATTATACTCGACTTTTCAGAGATGGATGAATTGAGATTCGAGACATCTGTAGTTCAGACCGCTTTTCCTCGCAAGAAGAATGAGTATAAACTTGACTGTGTTTGGAGTCGATAAGTTTTTAGAGTGAATAGCGATTTCTAGAAAGGAATGGAGACTGATTTTGGGCTAAGGCCCATAAGCTAGCTTATAAGTTAGCTTATCCTCATCTCATTTTCATTCCATGTTCCTTTTCATTTCATTCTCCTAACCACTCTCTTAATTTTCCTTGAACCTAAACCCTAAATCCACTTTAATCCCTTCATAGGAAATTCCTAAATTGAAACAAAAATCACCATATTTCCTCTCACCCAATTCCTCACCTAGCTCATCAAGGAATTAGCTTGAATAGAAGTGTGGATCTTTATCCATGATTCAAGATAGCAAAGTTTGGTTTTTTGGTGATTAGAGCTTGATTTGGTGAAGAAGAGTTGAGTGGATTGATTCTCCATCTATATTTATGTGTTAATCTTCATATTTTCATTTATAGATTAATATGGAATTATATGAAAAGATTTGGATTGATTTAAACTTGTATTCATGTTATAAACATGCTTATATTAACTCATTATTTATTTAAGACCTTAATAACTATTTTTGAAATAATTAGTAAGTTAAGAATTTGATTTTGAGTTAATTGAATGATTGTATGTGAAGTTGTGAAAGAGTAGAGACTAATTAAGTGCATATCATTAGTTAAAAGTGATGAAACTAATTTAAATGGTTTTTGAAAAGTTAGTAAGCCAATTAAGTGAGTTTTGAACTCTACACTTATTAGTAAAGTGATTAGAGGGTTAATGAAGCTTAATTATTAATTATAAAACAGTCATATGATTTTAAATGAAATATATAGATTTTATAAAATGGAAATGAGATTTCATAAAATAGTAATATGATATATATACTTAATTTTAGTAAAGCAATAAATATTTAAAGGCTTAAAAATGATTTATAAGTCAATGATATATTTTATAAAATAGTTATAAGATTTTATAAAATAGTATGAAATAACATTAGACTTTTATTGAAAAGATTTAGTAAATAAACATAAGGTTAAGTAGTAAATAAATTACTTATTAGATATACGTGTATGTATATAAGTGTTGGCAATATGTTTGTTTGACTATATGTGTGTATTTGTGTGAATATATATATATATATATATATGCGCGTGTGTATGGATGTGTTTTATTTGTATATAAGAGTGTTGTAGGCATCTCACGTAGCCATAAGAACCATAGTGTGCGCTAATTGCGTATGAATATCTCAGGTCAATTAATTGCTCCAATGAATTCCAAAACATGATTTATTTACCGAAGTATGCTTATGTATACACGTGTAAATATACATGAATGAGTGTGCTAGCACGTATAGGCATTACATGCGGCTAGATAGCGGATTGAGTATGTTTTGGCATGATTAGAGGAAGCAGGGTCGCTATAGCCGCCCGTTGAACTCTAGACGTGCAAATAGTGGATTCCATGTCGAAACCATTTTTCGAACACATAAGTAACCACTTCCAAATCATCAAATAATGAACTCTGAAGGAGGTCCGATGAGATAAAGGTAGGTTTTGGGAGCAAGGCGGCTCATCGGACGAAGCAACGGAGGGAACAACGCACGAAATGATAGACGATGGGGCTCGATAGCTCGCTACCCAGGCTTTACTGCCTAGGAGCAATCCCATCGGTCTACCAACGGTACCTGACCGGTCCACCAGCGGTGACTATCCTAGGCAATAAGGCCTGGGCAAGGAGTGTTTTTAGGAAATTTCTCCCTCGGTTTGGACGTGGTTTGACGTGAGACTTCAGCATGACTTTGGGGAAGCTTCAGGCTACTCGGGAAGGTGGAATGCAAGGGGATGTTCATGACTCGGATGCTAATGTAAGGAGTGTAGAAGTGGTCGGTAACGATCAGTAAGGCGTTCGAGCAAGTCGAGGAAGCGATCAAGGTGAGGAGCGCAAGGCACAGACTATTCCTACATGGGAATAGTAGGCAATCGGGATAGTGATCGAGAGACAATCAAATACAAGATTAGGATGTGATATGTTTCACAATCTCAAAAGCGTATACGGTTGGAGGGAACATACGAAAGCAGTGAGTTGGTTCCAAACTCAGCTAGTTGTGCAAGCATGTGACGACAATGATCGATACCAGATCAGGCAGACATGTAGACGTATAGTTAGCATAGACTATATGGTTCAAAGCACCCATTATGTTTGAGCGATCCATTTTGGGTCAAAGCTGTGGCAAGGAAATCATGGGGTAGCGAATAGGTTCGGGTTGTAGTGTGGTTTCAGTGCTACATTATTGTTTTATGGTTTTGGACCAAGTCTTTTGGAGGGTCTGGAGTCGCGCTTAAGGGGTACGTGCTTAAGAGGTACTTGTACCTAAAAGCAGTAGTGTAGATATAGATGCTAAGGAGCGCTGCAGTGGCAGGGATTTTCATTATTGCCAAAAAAGCGGCCTAGGCCTGTATGAGGGCACTCATATAGTAAAAGGGTTATATGGGATGGTCAATTCCATTCGCAGACTCATGAGGGTAAGAATGTATATAAATCCAAAGGACATATAAGGTGTAGTTGCTCCATTTATATTTCGTTCAGTTTGGGACGACATTAAATATTCTATATTTGACATCATTGTTACGTTATACTTGCGATGTACAAGTAGATAGATATTATCTTCATGTATAGTATAATGTAGATTCATATTATGGAACTTCTACACTTATAAACTGCGATTACCTTTATCATAATATATTATTGCATGGCAGCCACATTGTATTAGTTGTGCTGACTAGTGGATGACATGAGAAAAGCATGTTATGGTATAATTCCTATTATTTCGAGATAGGTTTACTTTACTTGTTTATGAACAGTCCAAATTACCCCTAAGCCACATTCGTGGAAAGGACCAGCTAAACCTTGGTAATTTCCTATTTAATTGTATATAGTTTTAATATAAAGTATTTTGAGATAGTTCCCCTCACACCAGACTTCAAGTTTGACCCGCATTTTGTCTTTGCCTATTTATATTATGACAACTCTTGGGTACTTGTTTGAATAGTTTGGGAGTTAGATGCTTTCGGGGATACGTAATCAGGATGCATAGCCATAGCATTTTGGAGGACTGGCATTGATATTTTAGATATGTATACTTGATATTTTAGCAATACATGACAGACCTGTTATTTATATATGAGACCTGTTGTATCAGATATTTATTCAAAACTCCATGTTGTTAGGTGTTGATGCATTCTGATTATCTGTATTGATATTTATTTACGAGTTGCTTCTGCTAGTGCAGTCTCTTATATATTATCATCATGTTTTGTTCATGTATATTCAATATATTATATGTTATCATTCCATTGCGAGATCTTATCGATGTCCTGGTTTGGTGTTTTATTTGATTTTATTCAAACAATCTGTCCTTTATGATATTCAAAAGTTGGGCGATGATGTAAGGCACTGATTTTCGGGTATTATTAAGGACAGGTTGTTACAATTAAACTACTAGCTAAGATGACGCGTGAATATTAACATTCGAATTGTTTGATATTAATTGCTTATTGAATTTACACGTAAGAGTCACACAACCGCAATGTTGAGTACTCTGAATACCACCCGACTTAATTAAATTATAATTTTTATAAATTAATTAATATATGTGAAATACTAGTTATAAAATTCTGTTTGATTTATTTTAATCGGTATTGAAAATAGTGAAAATATAAAAGTTATATATTTACGTATCATGCGATATCGATGTGAATTTGAATTTGATTTAAAATATGAATTTAGTGATACGGTTTGAGTGTGCAATTTGGCCCATTAGCCTAGTTAAATGGCTAGCTATGAAAGGGGATAAGGGAGCATGTGATATTTTGATAGTGGAGAAAGAAAGGGATCTAGATCCTATTTTCCTCTCCCTTCCTTTTCTTATTTAAGCCCTACGCTCTCCTTATTTAATATTAGACTTTTTCTCCAGTCTCTCCTCCCCTCTAGGCTGCAAGACATAGCCTCCATTTCCCCTCTCTTTTCAAACTGAATAAAAGTTTAAATCAAAAAAAATAAAAGGTGCATAAATCTCTCTGATCACTTGCAATTTCTAGAAGAAAGAATTAGATTCTAGGAGTTGATATGATTAGCATTTGAGTTGTTACAACCAGGCCATGGCTGATATAACTTTTAATTTATATCAATTTTATGCATGTGAACATCTATGCAATTGTGTGTGTGTGTGTGTGTGTGTGTGTGTGTATATGTATGGTTTAGAATTATATCACAAATTCATATATATGATTATTGTCATTTTAAATATGAATTTGTTTTAAAATTTAAAAGGAGTTTCTTTAACCATTCAATTTGAAATACTGATTTATGAAATATGAATATCACTACGTTTATGACTTGTTAAATACTAGGCAAATCCAATAAATAAAGTATCAAATGAACTTCAGTTTCCATTTTATTTAAAAAAACGAATATCTATATAACGATCATATATAGTACTTGTTAGACGGGGCTAAACTAAACAACTAAGGGGTTTCGCTAAAAATACTATATCAATAACAATGACTTTAGCAAATAATTTTGTAACAATACCAATGATCAAATTACATACGAATGATCATACTAAAGAATCCATACCAACTACCATTTGCAAACGAATTTATAATAAATAATTTTTATAAAATTGTAGCATTGAACAAAAACGAATCGAAGCATTAAATCAAACCGATGGAGCGGGGTGCTTGCGGTAGTGGTTGCTTGCTGCGATGTCTCTCGTGGCAGTTTCTTGCATGGCACCTTTAGGTCGAGGTGCTTACGACTAGCTAAAGAAGGGGTGCTTGTAGATGTGACAAGGGAAGGGCTAGGCGACAGGGATGGTTAGGAGATGGAGGATGGGGGATAGCTATGAGATGCTTGCGATTAGCGCTAGAGGAGGCTAGGTCTAGGTGATGGGGGGAGGTTATGTGTAACGACCTGCATTTTTGGGTCTTTAAATTTGAATATTTAATTTATTTAAATATTCAAATTTGAATTTAAATTATAATAGAATCTATGTTTCAAATTAAGACCTGATTTTATGATGTATTTTTAATTTAATTTATAGAATTCTTCCATGATTTTTAATTTGGAAAATAATTACATTTTCGTTTAACGCTTTTTGCGACAAATGTCAGTACTTTTGAAACTTTACAGAATAAGTTAACTTGTCTATTTTATTATTTTTTTGTGATCGCGTCACATTATTAAGCGCGATCATATTTTTAATTTTGTCATTCGCGGTTTGTACGCGAACGTGATTTTATGTTGCAAGATACCCTAAAAACTTTTTAATATTTAAAATTTAGAACAAACACAATTCTTTTCCATGCTTTTCTCTGCGGTTCATGCACATGCGCATGTACGGTGCTCTTGACTTTGGGTTGTTTGCATTTAAGGATTTGTACTTTGGTTCCTTAGCATTTAATGTTTGTACATTACTTTTCTTAGCTATGAAGTAATATTTTCTTATATATTTAGACACGCATGGATAAGAGGGGGAATCCTTCTTGCTATTTCCTTTTCTTCCCCTGTAAAAATGAAGGAATGACATAAGGAAAATAGGGAAGCACGTAAAGAAAAATAGGAAACACATATTTTTGCAATTAATTTTCTTTTATACACTTTACACTTTCTTTTCTTCATTGCAAAAAACAAGAAAGAAAACACCAAACAACACCTTGAAAGTGATTATGCTATAGGATCGTGTAATATGGATAAACTACTTGTGCGGAATAAGTAAGTAAATAGTAAAAGCAGTAAAGTAAATGACACCAGAGATTTTTATACTGGTTCGAACTCCCATTCTACATCCAGTCCCAGACTCCTTCTGGATTTAAACTAGCAACCCTCACTTAACTCGGAGGAATAGGTTTACACCACCTGAGCAACCGAACAGGACTTCTACTGCCTAAGCAACCGAATAGGACTTCTACCACCAGAGCAACTGAACAGGACTTCTTTACAAATAACAAAAGTATCTGACTGTAGTATACTCTTTGAATAGCACTGATAAGTCAATTAAGTACAATCTTCCTATAATCTTCTCTTTTAAGATATGTAGTGTAATGTGCTTGAGAATTGTGGAAGATATAGTGACAACGATCAGAGAATGTAAGCAGTTTGAGTGTAGTTTGAAAATAGAGAATAGATAAGAATTCAAGAATATTAAAATTAGTTTCAGTAAGTTGTTTGTTGAATTCTGTAATCTATTTATATAGTTTAAAAGGTTACAACCATAGATGAAAAAATAAATTGAAAAGAAACAGGCGCAACCCTTCATTTTGAAGACGTTACTCTTCGATGAAGATAAGTGTCTATTCATGAAAATAGCAGTTGGAGAAATTCAGTCGGCTGAATATATTAATTCAGCCTTCTGAATTGAATTAAATCGAAGACAGCAAGGAAATAGGCTAATTTTAGCCTGATTCAGCCGGTTGAATTTATTCATTCAACCGGCTGAATATTGTGAAACAATAAATTTGTTTCAGTACCGGTTGAGCGAATGCATTCAGCCGGCTGTTTTCAGCCTGCTGTGCATAGTTGTGCATGTGTGTACGATTATATATATATATATATCAATTCAGGAGAGATTTTAACAAATTACTAAATGATATACAGACTCTAGACTAGGAACTAACAGCTTCAAAACACTCTGAATTTGAATCTGCAACAAATCTCTTGCATAAATGATTAGTACACACAAAATATTTTATATAGCTTGTCATTAATCAAAACAATGTTTAATTGAGATTCCAACATTCTCTCTCTTTTTGATGATAACAACTATATAAGTAGAAATAATATATTTAGAAGTACTTACCTTAACATTGTTACTCCTCTGTCAATATGCACAAATATTTAACTAACTTTCTCCCCTTTTGTCATCGACAAAAAGAAAGAGATGTAAAGAATCAAATAAAGAGTACATTAAATAACTCATACTCGAGATGTCATTACTGAAAATAACAATATTCATACAATTATTACGTAAATAACTAGATAGAGCATCATAGAAGTTTGATTAAAATAGTATAAACAATAATAATTAAAACTGGGTAGAGAGAGATGGCTGATCATCATTGGAATCCGAACTTGAAGATGACCATTGAAAAAGAGATGGATTGTGAACTTCGATGGATGTAGATCCGAAACAAGAAATTTTATCCCATATGTTATTAAGAAAACCTTTTCTGGAGTTGAATTTCTTTTCCGTTTTCTTTTCAAGAGCCTTAATATCCCGATGAAGTTTGGATTGATTTTGGGAGAGAGTGATGATAGCTTGTCTGGAGGAAGTTTCCGAGCCAATAACTTGAATGGAGTCATTGTCCTCTTCTTCTTCATGTTGAGTATGCGAAGAAGAGGCAATAGTAGTGTCACGAGGTTGAGGAATACCTTATTGAACATTGTGAGACCATTGTTGAAAAGAAATGATTTGTTATGAAGGAGGCCGGTGTGGAAGACCCATCAATCCTAAAGTTTTTGCGCCTAACTCACTAATGCTTGAAAACTCGAAGTCGGACATTGGAATGCCAAAGTTGAGTAGGATACGCATAATATAAGCACCATAATGAATGGTCTTATATTTTCTTCGGATTGTGATGTCTTGAAATTCATCTAAAATGATTTTGCCCCAATTTACTTGTTGGTTGGAGTAGATTGAGTAAAGGGCTTGAAAATCTCTTTTATAGACTTTTTCATAACTTCCCGTTCGAGGTTGTAGAGAGCGAATGAAGGCACGGTGAATAAGACGTGCTTGTGGTCTTAAGGTGCTAGACTTTAATGCACTTAAATCGGTAAGATGATCGGACAAGAAACGATGTGAAACTTCGTCTCTATGATCCATATCAACTTCAATATCATCTATATCAACACCTTGAAATGGACAATTTAAAATATTGCCTAATCTTTGTAAAGGCAAGAAAATTTTAGTGCCACAAACTATAGACCAAACACAATCTTGTCGATTTTGAGGATTATGGTGGTCTAAATTCAGATTAGCAAGAAAGAGTTTGATCAAAAGATGATTAATTTTGACATTATTTGGAGCATACCCTATTAGATTATCAAAGTGGAATTGCTCCGCCAATTCTCTAATTCGGTAAGCTGCAAAATCCGGAAATTTCATAAAAGCCCCTTCAAAGATATTGGAAATTTTCATAGAATTGAATCGGGAGATTGCAACATCATTCCAAAGCCATTGTCGAATCTGATCTTCGGATGGACTGGAAGTGGATTCTCTTGTGCGTTTGGATCTTGGAGCCATTAAAGAGTAAAAATGAGGAGTAAAAGTTGAAGAATTTGAAAAAAAATGGCTAGGGTTCTGAAGTGATTGGGTAAGAAATGAAAAGATGAATATATAGTAGGTAAAAAGTAAGGGCAAAAGTGGAAGAAAAGAATGTAGAACCAAGATAAAAAAATGTCTCAGAAGGAATTCAGCCGGCTGAATCACTGTAATCAGCCATCTAGATTTCTTCCCGCAAGAAAATAGTTAGTTTTTGAACTAATTCAGACGGCTGTTTGCATTGATTCAGCCGTCTGAATCTGAGGCTAAAATTTTTCTTCCATAATATTCAGCCGTCTATTTCATTATAAACAACCGGCTGAATTTTTACAGAAACTTATGATAGCCTTTAATATTTAGAAAACAATATATATATATAAACAATGTGAATAACTTTTGAACAATTAGAAAATAAAAATTACATATTAACAACATCATAAAAAAAATTAAATAGATTTGGAAGAAGAGCTTGGAGTGTGATATTCATCTGGTTCTATTTTTGTGTTCTCTTGATATGGCCTTAGTGGTGACCATCTATTGCTGCATTCCCATGAATTCGGAGATATTGGTGGACGCTGTGGCGATAGTTCCCAAGCATTGCGTCGGGATGGAGAACAAACAGGAGATGGTTGATGAACTATGCTTTTGGATGAAGATCCACAGAATTTCAATGCGACTTGTTCTAAAAAGCTTAACCGCTTGGCGTTAACTTTTTGTTCATAATATAGTTTGCGTTGTAATTCCAGAGATTCCTTTTGGTAATGATGAATGTCATATATTTTTTCTTTGGTAGATGGTGAACCAAAAAATAGAGATCTTCTTGTTCTTTTACCAGGCGGAGTATAACCTGTGTGAGTAGATGGAGGCACAATTGGTACAGGTTCATAAATCGGTGTTGGAGTTGGTAAACTCACCGATCCCGAACTAGGAGAAGAATAAGGTAGAGCAGAGGATTCAGAATTATGCTGGGAAGACATTTTGAGAAAAGTATTTGAAACCTAAATTTTTTTATTTAAAACTAATGTCAAAAGAAGGAAGATTAGTAAAGGTATATATGTGTAAAGACATATATAAATAGAAAATAGATTTGAGGTTAGGTTTATAAGAACCAGAGAAAAATTTGGTTGGAGGAAAACAAATGTAAGGTAAATAGAAAAAAAATGCAAACCATCTAAAGTTAAAAAGAAAGGAGTAGTGAAGTGGTAGAACACTAGACTTCCAAGTAAGAGATCCCGAGTTCGAGTATTGAAAAAAAAATTATTAAAAAAAAATTATAAATCCTTTATCGATACAATTCCTAATTCTCTTCTTAATTTTATAAATATATTTTCATTTTAAGGTTTTGTAAATATATCTGCCAATTGATTTTCAAAGGATACAAATTCCAGTCTGACTAAATCCTTTTCAATATTATCACGAAGAAAATGATGATGTATGTCAATATGTTTAGTTCGTGAGTGATTTACAGGATTTTTGGATAAGTTTATAACACTAGTATTATCACAAAAAATTGTTGATTTAGATAAATTAACACCAAAATCTTGAAGTGTTTGCTGCATATAAATGACTTGAGCACAAGCTAAAGCAGCAGAAATATATTCTGCCTCACAAGTTGAAAATGAAACACAATTCTATTTCTTGCTAAACCAAGAGACTAAGGACTATCCAATGAAATGACAAGTCCCACTAGTACTTTTCCGATCTGTCCGACATCCTCCAAAATCAGCATCACTATATGAAACTAACTCAAAAGAACATTCTTTCGGATAGAAAAGTCCAAAATCTTTGGTTTTGCTTAGATAACGTAATATGCATTTTACTGCTCGCATATGTGATTCTTTAGGATTTGCTTGGAATCGAGCACATAAACAAACACTCATCATTATGTCAGGTCTACTAGCAGTTAGATAAAGTAATGATCCAATTATACTTCGATATAATTTTTGGTCAACACTTTTGCTATCTTCATCTCTATCGAGATGAACTGTTGTGCTCATCGGAGTTAATTTAGCAGAAGTGTTTTCCATATTAAATCATTTAATTAGTTTATTACAATATTTTTCTTGATTAATAAAAATTCCATTTTCTATTTGTTTAACCTGTAATCCAAGAAAATAAGATAATTCTCCCATATGTGACATTTCAAATTCTTTGGTCATAATTTTTGAAAATTCCTGACATAATTTTTCATTTGTAGAGCCAAAAATAATATCATCTACATAAATTTGAATAATTAAAATATCCTTTTTAGTTCTTTTTATAAAAAGAGTTTGATCAACCTTTCCTATTTCAAAACCAGAATCTGTTAGATAGCTCTTAAGACGTTCATACCAAGCACGAGGTGCTTGTTTTAGACCGTATAGGGCTTTTTTAAGTTTATAGAAATGGTCTGGAAATTTTTCATGTGTGAATAATGGAGGTTGTTCAACAAAAACATTTTCTTTTATATACTCATTTAAGAAAGCACTTTTAACATCCATTTGATAAAGTTTGAAATTATGAAAACATGCAAAGGCCAGTAAGATACGTATTGCTTCAAGTCGTGCAACTGGAGCAAATGTTTCTTCGTAGTCGATTCCTTCTTCTTGATTATATCCTTGTGCAACTAATCTAGCTTTATTCCTAGTTATATTACCCTGTTCATCTGCTTTATTTTGAAATTCGGGAACTGATTTTTGAGCATAGAAATTTTACTTTGTTTGGCTTTGTTAGTTCCTTCATGTGTAACTTTAAGTGTACGCCAAATTTCATGAGCAGTTTTACACATGCTTATTCTATTAAACTCATTTTTATCTAATGCACAATATAACATGTTCATAGCTTTAGCATTTGCAGTAGCATCTAATTTTTGCGTGTTAGACCATGCTGAATATTCAGTAGTAGGAATAATATATTCAGATTGCATAATGTTCCAGGTATCATAACTACTTTCTTGTATATAGATTCTCATTCTAGTAGCCCAATAGTTATAGTTCATTCCATTAATTAAAGGTGGTCGTGCAGTAGATTGACCTTCTGAAAAGGTAGTGCTAGAAACAGTGTTGGTGTTGTTTTCCATACTAAAATAATATCAGATAACTATGTTACATATATATGAAGGCCTTGCTCCGATACCAAATGAAAGTGACTATGTTATAGGATCGTGTAATATGGATAAACTACTTGTGCAGAATAAGTAAGTAAATAGTAAAAGCAGTAAAGTAAATGACACCAAAGATTTTTATACTGGTTCGAACTCCCGTTCTACGTCCAGTCCCAGACTCCTTCTGGATTTAAACTAGCGACCCTCACTTAACCCGGAGGAATAGGTTTACACCGCCTGAGCAACCGAACAGGACTTCTACCGCCTAAGCAACCGAATAGGACTTCTACCGCCTGAGCAACAGAACATGACTTCTTTACAAATAACAAAAGTATCTGACTGTAGTGTGCTCTTTGAATAGCACTGATAAGTCAATTAAGTACAATCTTCCTATAATCTTCTCCTTTATGATATGTAGTGTAGTGTGCTTGAGAATTGTGGAAGATAGAGTGATCAACGATCAGAGAATGTAAGCAGTTTAAGTGCAGTTTGAAAATAGAGAATATAAAAGAATTCAAGAATATTAAAATTAGTTTCAGTAAGTTGTTTGTTGAATTCTGTAATCTATTTATAGTGTTTAAAAGGTTGCAACCATAGATGAAAAAATAAATTGAAAAGAAACAGGCGTAACCATAGATGAAAAAATAAATTGAAAAGAAACAGGCGCAACCATTGATTTTGAAGTCGTTACTCTTCGATGAAGAGAAGCGTCTATTCATGAAAATAGCAGTTTGGGAAATTCAGCCGGCTTAATATATTAGTTCAGCCTTCTGAATTTAATTAAATCGAAGACAGTAAGGAAATAGGCTAATTTTAGCCTAATTCAGCCGGTTGAATATTGTGAAACAATAAATTTGTTTCAGTATTCAGCCGGCTGAATGAATGCATTCAACCGGCTGTTTTCAGCCTGCTGTGCATAGTTGTGCATGTGTGTACGATTATATATATATATATATCAATTCAGGAGAGATTTATACAAATTACTAAATGATATACAGACTCTAGACTAGGAACTAACAGCTTCAAAACACTCTGAATATGAATCTGCAACAAATCTCTTGCATAAATGATTAGTACACACAAAATATTTTATATAGCTTGTCATTAATCAAAACAATGTTAAATTGAGATTCCAACACACCTTACCTTGGACATTGTGTGTATGTGTGTGAATGTTTGTGAGTGTATATATATTTGTGTGCGTGATGAGTTGAGTGTGAAGAGGGGGAGGTGCATGCATAGCTGTGTTAATGTGCGTGTATATTCATGTGTATGTGTGTTGTGCATGCGTCCCCTGTTGTCCATGTATGTGTGATGTATGGCCGTCTACATTAGAAAAGTGGAGGGGAGATATTTGTAAGGAGGAGACGTGCATGAAGAGGGAGTAGCTCAGGTCAGGGGCAGTGGAGTTTGTACTTTTGTTTGGCTGTGTGCAGTAGATAAATGAAGAAAGTAAAGATGGAGTTACTGTTGAAATAATAGAGGAGGTATTCTATATTGCATGGTGGCATACGGGCACGAAGATGGGTAGGTATATGGGCTTGTTGCGCCTAGGTGGGTTTGATTTGTTTTATAATCTAGTGGTTTGATTTAGTTTATATAATAGCTTAACTTTAAACATGTTTATCTCGCCCATACGAAGTCCGTTTTACCTGCGGTCTTCGACGTTAGGTTCGTATTAACGAATAAAGCACACTAGTATAATTCATTGACACTTTTAGAAAAGTATAAAATATTGGTAAAATATTAGTGACATTTTAATAGCAGAACAAATTCTCATTCTGCTATTATTAACTGTGTAGATTTATTATTATTCGATAATAATTGATCTGTTTGACCTTGATTGTTAATTATTTAATAAATAGATGTGCTGCTATTTATTATTATTGTTGACTGATTGATTGTTTGATTGTTTGGATTGCGCTCGGCCGGTTTATGCACATTGATTATTATTTATTTATTGTTGACTTTGCTCGACCAGTTTATGAGCAATTAATCATTTATATGCAGGGGCGAGGTAGAAGCAATTGCAGGCTAACACCTTGTGGTGTATTTCACGATTTGACTAAAAAGGTGTTTTAGCAATAATATTAGTTCATTTAATTGTTATAATTAGTTATAATAATTTGACGTCAATGGAATTGTTTTCAGAGTTAGTTTTCATAAATGAAAGTTCATGGCATGTTTAGAAAAATATAAATATTTAGAAATGAATATTTTTAAGTTATATTATATAAAAGTGATTTGTATAATGGTTTTATAAAAATGTTTTATAAAATGGAAAGAATTTCGAGGACTAAACCCGATGGTTTTAAGATGATTTTGAAAGGATTTGAAAAAGGAAATTATTATAGATTAGAAGTATTTGTAATTATTAGTGTAAATAATTTTTCCACTTCGAGATACAAAGTGATTTGTTATGTTACCAAAGATTCGGGTAACCCATAATCTACAAAACACATGGGCAAAGGAGGTGCAGATATTTTGTTGCCTTGTTGTAGTCTTCTCTTGGAATTGAGGGATGCACCAATCTATTATTTATTTGGAAGGTTAGACCCAAGGACCTGGTTATGGCTAGAAATCTCCCGAGATTTGGTAGCATATAGTTTTGTATGCTTGTATATTGATATCGTTTCAAAAGGTGATTTGTTTTCAGATCCCGAAGTAAAGGACTAGTTTGAATAATATATATATATATATATATATATATATTTCAAAAGTTTTGAAATAAGAATTCGGGAATAATTCCAAAGAGATAATTTCCACAAAGCTAATTAGATTTTGAAAATCTAAATTTGAAGATTAAGCCTAAGTGGGTAGTTTCAGGAATTTCATATTGCCTGTGCATCGTAGGCTCCATGAGTCCTATTTGCAGTAGAGAACTACGTTGGCTTGATCCTGTATCTAATTGGGTACCCAATTAGATAGGGGTACATAGGCAGCCACAAGTGGTAGTGATGCAACCCCAATAATAACATAACATTTTTCTGTTTATTGTTTGCCATATATCGTGTATTGCTGTATCATTCCTGCTTATTATTTTATTCCGCATTTACATTGTTTATTGAGTTTGCAGGTAAGGATATTGTTGTTTCTCGTTAGAGATGCACAGCGGTAGATTTACAGTTTATTTGTAGTATTTGATTTTGGGTTTATATTAAAGCATACTGTAGAATAAATGATTACTCCGATAACTTGTATAATTGAAAGTTGTATCATATACATTTAGTAATGTTGAATATTTATCAAATATTGTGTATTAAGTTGATAGTTTTCATTCGTAGTTTTAGAACGAGCAAGTTTTTCGGTGATTTTGACTGGTCCGAAAATCCGGGTTGTCACATTATGGCTAGACAACAAGGGATCTGTTTTTTTTTCAAAATAAAGTAGCAAAGTGGAGCGTCGATTGGGAGGTTATAGAAAGGCGTGATGCCACACCGATGCCTTTTTTAGGCGTTAGCAAGGTGTCGATACTATGTCATAGGTAATGATTTACCTATGACATGCCGACGTCACGCCAATGCTTTACTATTGGCTTAGACGCCACGTTAGTAATTTCGCGTAAAAAATCACTTTTCTAGTAGTGATTGTATTAGTTATTTGCCTCACATGTAATGCGTGTCCTATGCACAAATTATTATACCTTGCACGCATAAAGCACATACAGTTAAATTCATCAAATAATTGTATTGGCTCCCTATTATCAATTATAATGGATCAAAATGAATCTTCCTTTATACGAAAACTAACATTCAAGCTTGTAACTATGTTTTTCCATTTTTTAAGGTTTTATCACCATAAATGCATTCAATACTATTATGAAATGAAACTATTTTATCATTTCAATTAAAATATGAAAGAAAATGCATAATATCGGCATTTTTTTAATATCGTTTTATATTTTCTATAATAAAATTCTTATTTTGAACTTTTTATATTTGTAATATGCGATTCGAAAAAATTTCTTAAAATACTACTCATACTACGTATTCTTTTATTCTTATTTTGGATATGGAAAAGTCTTTTCTTTCAAAAATGTATTTTTTTTCATTTTGCATAAAAGTGTTTACATTGTATATTCTACAAATACGTATATTCTACACTTTGACTTAATATTTCTTATGCATTTTTCAGAAAATGAATATCATTCATATTTTGTTGAATATAACATATCTTATAATTTTATATTTTATTAAATATATTTTTACAACTACATAGTTCTGCACTCTTTTGCATTCTTATAATTTTTATATACAAATGATGAAACATTTTGTTATATCAAAAGTTTTTCTAGATAATTTGCAATTTTTAGAATTATATTTTGTATATTTAAGTAAAATGCATAATATCTGCACTACTATAAATATGTTTTTTTTCATCTACTATTTTTCGTACATTTGAGGTGTAACTTTTTGGTTATGTTTGATTGATATAAGGGTGTGCTCTAAGGGTAATTATGTAATTTGATTATATAACTTATCTTTTATAGAGAATCTTGTTCAAAAGTAATATTTTGATTTTAATTCCTATTACAAATATTTTTATATTGGGATATAAATGATATTATAAATACATTAAATAAATAAAAGAAGAAATCCTTAGGAAAAATAATTAAATAATCACATTTAAGAAGGTGTTCATAACCATGAATATCAAATCGACAGAATAAATATTTGTCCTTAAATGTTCCTAGTCAAGATATATCGAGAACGGGATTGTTAATGAGATTTTTCGATCCTTCAGCACTGATTTGAAGTAGTTGCACAATTGTATGCTTACACAACTATGACTTAGCAAATTAGCGTTTATTAAAATGCTGTGAAAGTTAGTTATTATATTGTTGAGTGCTTACACAACTATTTTTTAAAATTCCTAAAAGTATTACTAATGATTTAAACAAAACAACACATGGAGAAAAGTACCAAAATAGCAGAAAAGTAAATGTAACATCTTCCATTTTAAGACCTGAAACTAAGTGCTACAGATATTGCAGTCACCCATAGTACTAATTTTCGGTGATAAAATGCAGTTATTTTAATCACTTATAACATCAAAACCATATAAATATGAAAATTTTCAAAACTCAATTCATTAAATAAACATTCAGATTTCATTTCAATGTAAGATTTCATATTCATTACATAATCCCATTCAATCCCTCATTTAGAGAAAGTATATTTATTACAAAACACTCCAAGAGTGACATATGAAGATGCCCCATTGGTTGATCAGAGTCTACTACTTGGAAATTATATAGTTTGCAAATACATCCATTAAGAAAATTAAAAACAACACAATGGATAAAATAAAGCTCCTAAATAGCTATACTGCCTCCTGCACATCTTCGGAAGCTTATTCGTCAAACTGAAATCCTAAAAACCCTTACTCCTAGCCTACTCAAATGAGCATCCGAGGGTTTAAGAGGAAAAATAGAAACTTCAGGTCAGACAAACTGTCTGGTAAATAACAATATTCCATCTCGAACCAAACAAATATCCTATGAGACCACGTCGTTGAGTGGAATGGATTTTCTCCTCACTGGTATTTTATCAACAGGTGTTAACCATAAATCATGCTCATGCATCCACGGTGATTAGAATAGAAAATAAACATGATAATATGCATGCATGCAGCATGGGTAAGTCTAATTAATTTATCAACATAGGGTTATGCATCCCCACGGTTTACCCAATCTCCCGAAATGGACCAACTGTCTCAAACATAGTTTTCCCATAGTCACTAAGAATTTACTAGTTTTCACAGGCCAACTAACAACCTATCTTCATATATAGTTAGGAGGTCTCCAAATATGGATAGGATGTATTGGGATGGCCTGTCCTTAATTAAGCTTAACAAGATATACCAAAGTCTCCAGCTATGGTTAGGAGAATCAAATAATAATATTAGTCTGCAAATATAGTTAGGAGAAATGACTAATACTCTATATACAGTTAGGAGTTACCAACAATGCTCCAGATACGGTTAGGAAGTCTTTCATCAATCTTGTATGAACATATAGAGTTACGAGTTCCTTCATGTGCATAAACATCCTTTCATCTCACTAAGCCATATGCTCTGGAATCGCAGACCTTTTCCAATCGGGGGCTAACGGCTAAAGCATAGGGCACAACCGTACACCAGTCCGACATTAAACTTATATATTGTTTTAATCATATCTTTTGATTAGTCTAAAGCATTCTAACACAATTTGATCTTTATGATCTCCTAGATGTAATTCTACTCACTATGGAGTTTAGTCAGACCATACTCGCTACTGGGAAAACCTAGCCCGTTCTTCTGCCCTTTAACCTTTCCTAAAATGCAGTTATGGATCATGATAATGTGAGTATGAAAGTAATAAATATGCAAATACAACTTATCAATGATAACAAGAATATATATCATCCATCACTTAAATATGCTCAATCAATAGTCATTGGCATCATATAATTACTTAATCTTAAGTAATAACTCCCTTTGGTAATTTCATACAAAAATTGGGCTAAACAATAATTTATTCCTTGAAAATATTTATCATCATATGCTTAATCCTCTTAATTCATATTTTACAAGAAGGAAAATATAGCCCGTTATCTTACAATCCCCCATGCTAATTTATAATCCAATATAAAACAACCATGTATGTTTTCGGTATCGATGTGCGAATGTCGCACCTCTTCCTTGTAGAGCATACCACCATTTATTAGAATATATTCAAAATTATAAACATGCGTCATCAATATGGCCGGCATGGGATATCACATCCCTTTTTATAAAAGCTTTAATAAAGAATTATAGTT
The DNA here is from genome assembly GCA_030737815.1 of Allium fistulosum. Classification (NCBI taxonomy): domain Eukaryota; kingdom Viridiplantae; phylum Streptophyta; class Magnoliopsida; order Asparagales; family Amaryllidaceae; genus Allium; species Allium fistulosum. Next base: position 710,292,945 of record CM060904.1, on the reverse strand, counting down.
TATATAACATAAGGCTTAAATACTGAAATCATTGTTACTGTATCATAGAAATATATATTGCCGAACCTTTTAAATATAGCCTTTTATACGTAAAATATATATATGCCGACATTGATGACATACAACATCAATATTACAAAACCATTGATATCAGGTGCTTTACAACATCGGCTACTATTCTGTGTATAAGGGATATTGAAACTATGATATAACGGTATCATTGGTACAAAATAGTTAAAGTGGAAAATAATACTTGCCGCATCACTACCTTAAGCTATGACATCGAAATAGGAAGCTTGGGGCATCACTGCTTTAGTATAGTTGATATCGAAAATAATGGTATGCAGCATCATTTAAAACTTAGGTGAAGACTCGCGACATCATTGCCATATGTTATAGATTTCAAAATAAAGAAACAAGGGAGGTCGAAATAGTTCTAGTTTGTTACGAGATAACCATGTCGACATTGATTTGATGTCGAAGACCTTATACTATATGACTTCCACCCTCAACAGATTCATTCCATACCAACACAGTTGACATCGTATGCATCCATTCACGTTGATATTGAATTCTATAGCGGTGACAAATATGTCAGCAATTACCTAGGGTTCGACATTCATATTGTCCATATGGCAATATTGTAATAATATAAAAATTGTTTTATTTCTATTAAAAGCAATTACTTTTCATCAACTCTTGACCATTGTTATTTTCTATTGGTTAAAAATAAACTTTATCAATTTCTCTTCGATAAAACTACCGCAAATTGTTTTCTTTCCCCAAAACTCATTTAGTACCTAATAAATATTATTAATCGGTTAATATATACTTACAAGCTTTTCTAGATTAATAAATTCATATAAAATCACAATCACTTGGGAAAAATCCCCAAAATTCTCTAAAAATTAGAATTCACATATTCTTTAACATATAAAAATTTTGGGAGCAAAATCCTTATTTAATTATTTTTAATAATTAAAACCCGAAATAAATACCCTTTTTCCTTCGAAAATTCATAAAATATTCCTATTATTTCAGAAATTATGATTATAGAAACCCATCTCAAAAAATATGTTTTTTCACAATATATCCAAAAATCAAATCCATTGGAGATCAAAAATTTAGGTTTTGCTCTTAAAACCTATCATAAAAATTCCAACAAATCATTGTTTAACCCAACAATGGTATAAACAATCATGGCATAACATTAATCATCAACAATTCGGAATCAATCATATTCCAAGAATAAACACATAAATGTGAGATGGTTTACTATTATTCACCTTAGATTGGATAAAAAGTTTGAGAATTGATATAGATTTACTTTCCTAAGCTTTTCCCCTTGATTTTCTTTAGTTTATCTCTTCTAATCTCCGTAGTAATGGCCGGCCTCTTCTCTTTAGCTTTAGATTATTTTGGTGTTGTAAAATGAGAATGAATGAGAAGGTGAGAGCTTAAGGGTGAAACAATGCTCTATTCTAATTTTGCTCTTCTCATTTATTCTTCTCTATGGTAGGTGTGACAACCGGCCTTTTTGACTCTTGAAAATCGACATTAATACATTCTCAGTATTCACGTGTCGTAAATTCAAGTGCCAGAAAGGCAGATTGATCAAGGGTAAAAAGGAAAATAACACAAAACAAAGAAGAAAATAGAATCTCACACGAATGAAATAATCATATATTATTAACCATAAAATCTTTTACAGTAGAAAACTTTAAATACAATATCATAGTCTAACCTAGATTTAGCCTAGATAGTTATAAATCTTTTCTCCTTACAAATGCTGAAAAACAACAAAACAAATGCAGTGGAAAAATATAATACATCCATACGTTGATGAAGATATCCAGCTCTCCTCTGGAAACTCCAAGCGTCTTTAGCTAAACCTGAAACTACTCGGATCTGACCCGAGTATTAAAAAATATCCAAATCAGGCTTGATAAACCAGCGTAAGAAAACTCGAATTATAAGTGTATATGATAGTGTAATAGATCAGATTGATGCTAATCAAAACCTTTGAAAAGAAGGGTATCTCATAAGACCACGCCGCACATAAACACGGACGCGTTTTTACCTTACGATAACCAAAATATTTTATTCCAAAACAAATTTGATATTATTATTAATGACATTGGTTTGAAAACACTTTTCAAATAAATATATACATAAAGTAGGTATCAATACACAGATAATGTCAAACGGTGTATATGATGCCAAAAGGGCAGCTCAAAGTTTACAAAGCATTTACAACTATTTTGGGAATACAACCAAAGCCGTAAAGCTCTTATTGGAATTGGATTTCCAATATGATAGGGAACTAGTGGCCATTTCCTCCGATGCAAAATCCATGCATAACATCCTAGTCTACGGTGACTAATCACTTTTCTCAAGCAAGCCTCCGTACTACATTGTTACACTACTATGGAACATCATATTTCAGTAGCTTTTCTCTTTCTCGATCGAGCCTCTAAATTTAAACTATTAAGGGTCCAGACACAACTGGAATCCTCCATCATCAATAAAATCGATAGCTTGAAATGTATCTTTTACAGACCACATAATATCTCGTATCATTCCTGGGATGTGAGGCTTGTGAAGCTATGCTCTTCTTTCCAGAAAGCTATGCTCTTCTTTCCTCAAAGCCACGCTTTGCTTTTTACAAAGCAAATTCCATTTTGAATGTCACAATGCCATTTCTAACAACACAATATTGATTTCCACAAAAGTACAACCTCTAAGCTCGTACATCTCAGAGAAGGGTGTTAAGTGCAGGAGGGGTTACCTCCTACACCACCAAATAGATGTATATTTGTAGAGATCACTGTACGTGGTTTTAGAAATGCAATGTTGAACACTCATTCATACAAGTTGTCCAACTGAAGGACAAACCGAAGGCACTTCTCCTACTATTTCATGTTTTGAAATCATCCCTAGGATTAGTAGTGAGTAGTCCTTACAAATCGAAGATTTTCAAAATGAAGACATAACTGCCACCATATATATATATGATATAGGGATTAACCCTGAGGTTAGTGGCAAGCAGCCCTACATCATGAATATTTCCATCTTCAAATCATTGTCTTCAACATGTCTTCACTTTCGAACACGTATATCGGTTCGAAGTGGTTTTGGGATACAAATTACCCAAATCCGACCTCGGTTTCTCCGAACCAATCATTGATAAAAAGATGTCAAGTATATAGGTGATTATCAAACAACGTCCAATCAATTTATATTTTTATCAAATCAAATATCTTTCGGAGATATATTCTTTTAAACTATTCCTTTATCTTTTAAGAGTACATGGAATCATTAAGTCTCATTTATCAAATTCTCTGGTTAGTTAAACCTTTTTAGTCTTGGAATAATTCCAAATCATTCACCTTTTACTTAGGAAAACATTTCCAAATCATTTATTTAAATCTTAACAAAGATTTCTTATTGTCAAATCATAGCTTTTAAATGGCTCAAAAACAATGTTACTTAAGACATCATTTACTATAAACCCAAATCAATTATTATTGAGTAGAAAAGGATCCATAGAGATTAGACTAATTATACTCAATATCAATTTCCGTATTCAACCTGCACTATTCATTGAATAACGGTAAGGTCACCTATTAAATTCACACGGATAGTACGAGTTCCCTCCTCGGAATTTAATATAGAGTTTAACTAGGGTATTCTCTATACCACCAAAATCATATTTTAAAATCTTGTTTAACCTTTGAAAAACTCCAAATCTCTTTTCTTTTAACTTAAGAAAATATTGTCCGAGTAGATCAAATTTACTATCCCCTCCATCGGACCAGTCCGAATGGACCCAAAAATTGATTGTCCAAGCTTGGGTCTAGAGATCATCTCTTTGTCACCCATAAGGCGGTCAAGTTATTTGATCGACTCTAAATCCTTTATATGAACTTTTTTTAGAGATGATTTTCATTTACTTAACACTATTCCAAATATTGTTTAAAATTATTTTCCTTTAACTATTTATTTTAGACTCCTTTAATAAACTCATAAAACTTCCAAATCCTTTTCAAAATATTTAATTATTCATTTGAAAAGATTGCTAAAAAGATTGGGGAAGAATAATTAAGTTCAAACCATAATTTGCAAAAGTTACCGAAAACCGTTGCGAAAACCACTGTAAATAGTGTTTTAAAGCTTATTTGATCAAAACATCAACTCCATTTCATATAAGTTTATTTTTATAACTCAAATCCCCTTTAAAACATTTTAACATATTTATGAAATTTATTTCATATTTATAATGATTAACAAAATGTCTATTTTTAAAGAATTTACCACTTTGGTTTTCGAACTGCCAAAATGCGATGTCTTTGAAAACTTGATTTGGACATATTTTAAACTCTACTAAATAAAATCTTGATTTTCTTCTTCTGTTTGTAAACTATACCCATATGGTCCGAAAATTCTTATTTCAAAGAATTCCGACTTATATTTAATCATACACATTGATTTAACTTTTCAGGCCGGAAAATGACGAATTGTCGCTATGCGACGAGCTCGATTTGGCTCTATTTTTCAAACTTCGTTAAATTTTGCCGAAACTTGTTAATTTTCAAAATACCATAATAGACTATTTTAAATCATTTCAAACTATTTTTACTGCATTAAATACTCTTTTTCTACTTTATTCCATATTGTAATATTACATATTCATTTTTCAATCTTTTTATATTCAAAACCGAAAAAAGGCTTACTAACTCACATACACATATTAATAGGGACTTATTTTTCTATGAATTAACTATGCTTAATTAGTTAGCCATTTCTATTATGGATAATTATGATTTTCCCATTATTGGTTATATTTATCACAACTAAGTTATCAACCATATAATCAACTATATAATAAACAAATTTCCAAGCATCCACATAAATCATCCAAGATATTAAATGATCATTTTATCGTACTTGAAATAATCGTACATGTTATTCAATAATTACGAATGTTGAGTACTCACTATTGGTTTTCCCTCCATCAAACATTTTCTGAAGCTCCTTGAATGGATTCTGGCGGCATTCCAACATCACTTATTTCCCTTTTCCTTACTACAGAGTCTCTGGATCTCCTCCTTGCCGCCTTGAAAGCTCGGCCTTGACTTGGATGAGGGTGATGCTCGGCCTTGATGATTGAACTAGGCAGGCCGTGGGTTTTAGAAGGGTAGTGGAGGAACTTGGACTTGTTTTGATCTTAAAATGATGTGATATTATATATGTATATTTTTATTTCTTTTTGCTATATTTTTCTTCATTATTTTTCTAAGGAAGAGAAGTAATTAGAGTAGCTTAGGAAGGAGAAGAAGAAGTAGAAAATGGTGTGAAGAAATGAGAAGGTAAGTCCTCGTATTTATAGGCAAAGTAAAAATTGGTAATTTACCAAATTAACCTCTCATCAAATTACCAAAACACCCTTAGGTATTTCTTTTAAACTTCACATTACCATTTTCAACACTTATTATCACCACATCACATTGTCCATTGTCTCCCTTCTTAACACTTAATTAATGACATGATTTGTTGTTTGCTTTTTGTAAAAAAATATCTTCCTTACTTAGTTTTCCTAATTATATTCTAGAATTTTCTAATCATGCTTGGTAAAATTAAACTTATTTGGTTATTTTTTTCTTAATGTCATGTTATATATATGTACATATACATGTTAACAAAGGTGCAACAATGTTGTGACAATTTTCGTTTGATAAAAGGTCGATTTGTTTACAAAACGTTTTCTAGTCACATTTTTAGTTTTTAATCAAACTGTTTATTTATGTAAACAAAACATGAAAATAAATTTATTATCATCTTTAAATAATAAGTATGTTTGAGCTATAAAACCATTTCAAATAATAATAAAATCTAATTGTAAAAATACGACGTCGATCTGCCAAAATGCGACGAAGTTTGTATATTTTTATAAAATAAGTTTATATATTTATAAAATTATTATAAAATAATTATTATCATTATATAACATTTAAAATGGATTATTTAACATTTAAAACAATGATTTTGAGAAAAATTCATTTTTATCGAAAGCCGAGTTGTCACTTTTCCAATAAAAATCCAAAATATCTATTTTTGTAAACGAATTTCTGAAATTAGTTCACCGTTATTATTTATTATACAAAACATGATTATTTGTTTAAAATAATATTATATTTGAATATTTAAAATGAAATAAATATTCCAATTCAAAGTCATAAAATTATGGGTCGTTATATGTAACAACCCGAAATTTTCGAACCCGAAAATGCCAGATAGTTAGAAGAAAAAGAAAAGAGGTAGAAGAAGAAACAGAACAAGACATAGATTCTCACATTCGCAGCGGATCAAAATACAATATCAAATAATAATATCAGTTATACAAAGAAAACTGTATCCATCATTTACATTTTATACATCAGAGTTACAACCATTTATACATGAACTGGACAGTTATACAACTTGTTCCAGACTACAATCTATACAGACTTCACAGTCTCATATACACAGCGGAAAATACTCTATACGTTCCTGCCATCCAGCTCGCCTCCTGAGCTCCAGAACGTCCTAACCTGAAAAGCTGTAATACTCGGTCTGACCCGAGCATTACATCAAAGTAACACCCGGGTCAGGCTGGAAACCAGCGTGAGTAAACTCTTCTAACATGAAATTTTAATTCATAGAACTTATTTAAACCCGGGGTAACTCGTATTTTACTAAGTAAACAACTTATATAGTCAACACTTATTTTCACAAAACAATATCTAAGTATCAACTTAGTTTAAATGTTCCATATTATCCTAATCCAGCCCATTGATTTCACATATCCTTCTATAAGGAATTTTAGAAGATTTCAAATCGAAGTGGTTTCGGGTATTTACTGATACCCGACCCCGGTCTCTTCGAATCAAACGTCATCCTTTAAGCCAAGACGTTTAAGTTAAACAATTTAATTTAATTTCAGGATATCATATTCATATAGAAATTTTATCACAGATAGATAACTTACATTATCACAATTCATCCAAAGCATTACATATTGCAGAACATCATAATTTATCCGACTAGAGATATTAATCAATCCAAACATTCAATACAATTTAATCATCCATAAGCAAGATTAATTAGTCCATTTCTAATTAATTTAATTAACACAACGTAAATTAATTACTTTTATAAATCCTGCTTTATTATTATTTAATTAATTATTGAAATTAATTATTTATTCTTTAATCATTTAATCATTCACATTAATTAACCTTAATTAGTCTCATTAATTACATTAATTAATTATTCTTAATTAATTTCATTAATTAATCAACTTATAATCACTTTACCTTTAATTAACATTATTTAATTAATTTAACTAAGCAATTACTCCTTAGTTACTTCTATTAAAAATCCTCAAATCAATTCCATTAAGTAATTACCTCAAATTTCCTTTACTAATTTCCCATTAATTAATCACATTCATTAATTAATTCATAACATTAATTAATCATATTTATTAATTAACTTTAATTAATTACATTAATTAATTAACTCTAATTTAATCACATTAATTAATTTTCTAAGTAATTTATCCTTAATTACTTTCCTTAATTACTTTCATTAATTAACTTTAATTTATCACATTTGTTAATTAACTTTATATCTATTAATTAATCACATATATTAATTACCCTTTAATTAATTATATTAATTAATTACATTAATTAATTCTTTAATTAAATACACTAAGTAATTTATCCTTAATTACATCCATCACTTTAAACATTTCCTTTATTAATAAAAACTAGATTTCTTTGCTTTATAAAATCTGTTCATGTTTCACTTATTAATTATAAAGTTTAAAATCTGGTTATTAAGACAATATACAAAACCCGAGACAAACTCGAGTAGATCAAGTAAAAACCCCGAGTCAAACCCTGAGTCGCCCTTTCTTCCAAAAACACGGAGACTACTTCGAGCTTTTCCCCAATTTCCCCGATCCTTCTCCTTCTTCTTCCTTCTTCCCTGTTATAACAGCAACAACCAAACACTTCATTGATACACCCGTGCACTGTGCACATGCACAACCACCCAAGCCTCCTCCGATCATCGCCTCCGACCCCAAAACATCACCCAAGACCCCGTCCATCATCGCGACACCCTAGGAGTAAGAATCGAAAACCAAAACTAAAAATCGATACTCGATCGAAAAAAAGAAAAAAAAAACTGGAAACGAACGATCAGAAAATCCATCATCACCGTCAATCCCAACCACGAGTTCCCTCGCCGACATCACCAGACCTTCATCACGTCACCACGCTTCTAACCCCCCCTTCGCGATCATCTACCCTCACTCACGTCTATCGCGAAAGCTCTGAGAACATCATCGTTTCAAAATGGTGCTCGAACCCTAGACTGGCTCCATCCTCACCACTCAATCACCAGAAAAATCTAACTCCATTTTTCCTGTGATTAACAACTTGCGAACTTCCTTCGACAACGACAAATGCGAGCAACACCCTGTGGATTGTCTGAAATCGATGATTTTCCAAAATCTGATCATTCCCAAATATCTCACCCAATTCTAATCTAAAAATTATCATTCCTAATCCTAAATTCATGAATTTCAAACTAGTTTCAAGTTATAGAATTGATTCGTAAATTTCCGACAATTAAATTTGGACTAAATTTTGATCAGACTTGAAATTTATTTATTTTATAAATAAACAATCCTTATATATCTATGAATCTGTTTTTAAAATTAAGCTTATAAGCTTACAATCACCTTCTATTTACAAATCTTAGCCTATCATCAAATATCTGGAAAGATTTGATTTTCTTTTTACGAATTTTGAAACCTGGATAATGAACAGAGGACTTATATCCATTCACACTGTTTTGAACAGCAAATTCATTCATATTTATAACATGCAAGCCAATGTTTCACACATGCAACAATTATCACTTCATCTAATTACTAACACATCACAATCAATAATTTAAAACAATGTTAGTTGTTTACTCACCTGTTAATGATGAGCAGATAAGATTTGAAGCAGTTTTAAACTTGCAAACAAAATTTTATTCATGCCAACTACTAACTCATCACTCTTTCCAAATATTATTAACATGCATTAGATCTAAACAGTTTAGGCTTCGTTTACTCACTGGCATTTCTAAAAAATAGAGGAAACTAGGTCAGATCACTCACCTGTTTAAAAGACAGGAAACAAGCTTTTGAAATACTTGAAATCTGTTCTCTTATCTAAACTGGAATTTAGTTTTCTTTGATTTGCATTGATCTTGAATCTTCTTGCTTTGAAACAGAGATGATCAAGGTTTTGAAAACTGAGATGATGATGCTTTGATTGCTTTAGATTTGAAAACTGGGAGAAGATGATAGTTGTTTGCTAGTTTTTGTTTGATTGCTTCGAATTGAATTAGTTGCTACAGGTTTTGAAATTTGTTTTGATCTGCTCTAAACTTGAAACTGGAACTTGGATTGATCCTGACTTTGATTTATTTTGATCTGATACTTGGTTTTAATTTGATGAAGATTGTTTTGAGTTGAATCAAAATCAGGATCTATTCTTTTTCTGGTTTACAGTTTTGAAAATGAATCAAAGAAATTTGAGAAGTCTGGTTTCTCCCTTTAAAACATGTTGTTTAATTTTTATTAATCTTAAATTAAATCAATTGACACTTGTCTAAAAATCTAACATTTGTCACTAGCATGTATTAGTTGATTTACATTTGTTAAATTATATATACTTTTAACCTACAAGTGTATTTTCCTTGAATTAATAAATTTTTAAATGATTTTTATAAAACTTATAATATATTTTTATTAAGTAAAAACATTATCTTAATTCATAATAAATATTTTAAAGAGAATAATGTAAAACCAATTATATACAATCATATAAAATATAATTTTAAATCGAAATATTTTAAGGTATTTATCTTTTTGAATTTCAAATTCAAATCCAAATTCAATTTAAAATCAACTCATTTAATATATATATATATTTAAATAACACATATTTATTTTGTTTTAAAAGATTTATTTGTAAAATTTGAAGTAATTATATTAGAAGATTATCAAATATTTATTCCAATATCTAAAATCCAATCTTTATTATATTTTCAAATTCACTTACATAACCATATATCTTTTATTATCAGAATTTTATCTGTTCAATTGAATAAACCAGTTAATTATCTAATTTCTGGATGTCCAAAAATCCGGGTTATCACATTATATTCTTCCCCCTTAAAGGAATTTCATCCCCGAAATTACAACCCAAAACCCAAAACATGTATTTTAAACTCAATTCCTTATGATATACGCAGATCACCTTTACAGAATATTTGATTCAATCTCCTATTCGAATACACAACTTTACTTCTAAATGAGTATCGATCCCTTGGTTCTCTAGTGCGGACTCTGATCAGGCTTTCCGATCAGACTTTAGTTTTCCTTGCATAGCTCTCAACTATGATAGAAAATGCAAGTATCCAACCATAAACCCTCATCAATGTTCGTCGTCAAGAATGAGTGATAAATCATTTTTCAGATTGATGTAAACACATTAAAGTTCCGTACTCGAATCTTAAATCAAAACTGTGTGATGAAATGATCTACGTACAACATACGTACTTAATAGCTTCCCAAATATTTATGAAAACATTTCATGAAATTTTAACTATTATTCTTACTCTTTGAAAATCATTTCAAAATATTCACCCAAAATATTTCTATCTCCTTTTCAAAAGAAACCAATCATCCTTTTTTTTTGAAAATGGGTTCAATCTTTCTATTACTATAAGCAAAAAGAATACAAAAGTCTTACAAGACCAAACACAAAGCAAAACAACACTCAAACAACCAAGACAGGCCCGATCTAAACAAAATGCCAGCCCAAAGCCCCCTAATCAGTAACCAAATACCAGAAGCTTCGAGACAGAACTCGAAGCAAATAAGGAAAACCGACACTTCATTTAATTCCTATCTCCTCTCGAAGAAAATAAAAAAGAAACAATGGCGGCGAGCGATAACATGACGAAGCAACCTCATCTGCTTCCAGTTTGTAACTTCTTCCTTTAATACCAAGGAGATGAACAACAACTTAAAGGCCATCAGCCAACAAAGTCTCTGTTCCAACCAGAAAGAAGACAGGTATAAGATCTGACAAACTATCTATGAAAAGAAAACCTCCAATCTTTGAACTAATCTTCTTACATGAACAGGTCGAAAGCCTGCAAAAGCTTGGGAAATCGACTTCAACTTCCAGATCTAAGAAGCAAACAGCACTCCCTCGAGAAGAACCAAGAAGAAAATATCAAAATAAGTCACTAAAAACCTAAAAGATGCTTCCTTTAGCTTTGAATACGAACTAACTTCTATCGTGAACAGGACAAGAAGACTTGCTTGGGAATACGACTTCATATTCCAGATCTAAGATTTAGCGAGCACTCCCTCGAGAAGAACAGGGAAGACTTTAACAAGATAAGTCATTTTTAACCAGAAAGATGCTTCTTTTGACTTTGAGAAAAAATGAATTCTGAAATTTCTTATAACTTGAATGACCAGGACAAGACTACAACGCTCGGATCAACCTGCAAACCTTCATCCTTACAAGCTAATTCAATATTTGTTGTATCTTGTAAATAATAATGTAATTAAGTAAGAGGTGGAGAGAAACAATGTAAATAATACAGGTTCACAAAACCTGGAGCCAAGGATCATTGAATAGGAGAAAGGCAGAGGAATGATACTTATGATAAAGCAGCAGATGCCCCCAATTCAGCGTTGGGAGGTATATCCCCATTTCAATGCTATTGTTCCATTCAAGTCAGTGATGTTCTTGAAATGTTTAGATTTAGCCATTCTAATATTCATAGTCTGGAAAATATTAGAACAGATCTGCATCCTATCCATAAAACGATTCTGAAAAATCCTGTCATTCCTTTCTTTCCAAATATGCCAAACACAAACAGAAAGGGATAGTTAAAACAAGTCTGAATAAAGGTTTTTTGAGCTAGATAAAGAAACAATTTTTTGTAAATCATCTTTCAAAGAAAAAGATAAAATACTTCTCGGCAATTTGAAAAATTTCTTACAACTCCACAGCCACACATTTTCTGTAAAATTACATTGAAAAAATAGATGGTCTATGTTTTCAATGTGATTATTACAAAAAAATGCAGTTTTGATCAACGACTATCTGTTTTTGTAGTAATCTTTCTTTTGTTAACAGATAATCATTTATGGCTTTGAAAAGGCATACCGCCATCTTAGGAACGTGAATTTTGTTCCAGACCAAAGACGCCCAATTCTTAATTTCAAAACTGGAACGAACCGAATTCCAAACTTTCTTAAACTGATACAAACCATCCTTAGAACACTTCCAGGACCAGAAATCCCTCTCACTGTTCTTGTGAATCTTGACACCTTCAATTTCTGCATGAATTTGGAATAAAAAACTATACGAGTCCCACTTCCACTTACCATTGCTTAAGATCTTACTGAGAGACAAGTTTTCCGTTCCAGTTCTGAAAGCTGTGTCTCTCCCAATACGTTCCATAATAGAACTACCATTTAACCATGGATCAAACCAGAGAGAAGTAGTTTTACCGTCTGCAATATTAAGAGAAAGGCATTTCAAAGCTTCAAGTCTGTTTTTCAAAATGAATTTCCACACTGTCGAATCGTCCGAACGCTGGTTAATTTCCCAAATACTTTTAAGGCCAATATATTTGCAATGTATAAGTTCCGCCCAAATACCTTCTAAATTGATTACTTTCCATATCAGTTTGATATATAGAGCTTTGTTCATCTCTTCTAGATTTCTCAATCCCATACCTCCTTCTTCTTTTTTCCTACACAGAACCTCCCAAGGAATCTTACTGCTACGACTTTTCCAAAGAAAGTTCAAGATCAAGTGTTTTATTTTTTGAACAGTAGAAACTGGGAGGCAAAAACATTAGATCCAGAATTGAATAATAGGGTAAATGGTAGATTTAATAAGTTCAAGTCTCCCAGCTAAACTCAACATTCTAGTTTCCCATCTATCAATCCTAGCCTTAATCTTCTCTATCAAAGGAGAACAATCCTTATCCCTCAGGTTAGCACTAGACAAAGGAATTCCCAGATACCTTATTGGGAGATCCGATTGCTGGATATTGAGAATCTTACTAATATCGTTACAACAATCCACCCCTTTCCCAAAGAAAACATTAGATTTCTCAAAACTTAGCTCCAAGCCAGTAACCCTCTTCATGGTCTTAAATACATCACTAATAGTAATTGCATTATTAGCATTGGCTTTAGTAAAAATAATAATGTTGTCAGCGTAGATAAGATGAGTCACTTTATTGTCAAAATCTGTAATTGGAGAAATAAGACCATCCCTGACTTTTCCTTCCATCAGGAGAGTAAAATACTCCATAACCAGGGTAAACAGTATAGGGGAAAGCGAGTCACCTTGTCTAAGCCCATTAGTACTCTTGAAATAACCATGCGCTTCACCATTAGCAATAATAGAATACACGGGAGTCTTAATTAAATTTTCTATAATTCTCACCCATTTATTAGGGAAGCCCAGGCTTATTAGCATGTGTATGACAAAAGATCGATTTATCGAATTGTATGCTTTCTTTAAGTCAACTTTAATACACATATATTTATTATCCTTTCTACCAAGACCCCTGATAATTTCATGAGCAAACAAAATACCATCCCCTATTGATCTACCTTTAATAAAAGCCGTCTGGTTCGGGGACACCAACTTGTCTAAGAAAACACCCAGTCTGTTACACAGGATTTTGGTGAAAACCTTATATAAGGTATTACAACAAGCAATGGGTATAAAATCTTGGATACATGAAGAATGGTCTTTTTTTGGAATCAAGTGTATAAACGTATGGTTCCACTCGTTGATAATAAGACCCTTATGAAAAATATCATTCAGAGTTTTGAAAATTAAGTCCTTTGAAAGATTCCAATGAATTTTAAAAAACATCGAATTAAAACCGTCCGGACCAAGAGAGGTGGTATCTTTAATATCCCACAAAGCAAATCTAATTTCTTCCAAAGATATACCATCATTCAAAAAATTAGCACCATAATCAGAAATAATTGATTTACAGATAACCTCTGGAAACTGATCACCTAATGGAAGGTTAAAAATTCTTTTGTAGAAATCAATAGCCGATTCTACAAACTTATCTTCCGAAATTACCTTCCCATCAATACCAATGTTGGTGAATCGCTTTCTACTTCTTTTACTAGACATTTTAGCTTAGAAAAAAGAAGAAGCTTCATCACCCATCATCAGCCATTCACATTTAGCCTTTTGTTTGGCATCCAGGAATTCTTTCTTAAGAGCTATTTCCAAGTTAATCTTAGCAGTATGAAATTCCATAGCCAAATAGTGATCATAAGATTTTTCCAGCGATTTCTAAAGTCTTGAACAATTCTCTCTTTGTACAATAACCCCTTGTTTGGTATCTCGAGATTTAGCGCTCCATCTCTTAAGCTCTCTCTTGATATTCTTGAGGATACTAATGATTTGATACAAAGGCCTATCTTTATAATTAGAAACCCAATGTTTCTCAATCAAAGGAAAGTAATGATCACATAAAGACCAATGGTTCAAATATCTGAACGGACTATTCTTGACCCTTGGCTTAGCATAAAGCGAAACTAGGACTGCATTATGATCACTCACAGAAGGAGGCAAATATTCAGACGATAAGTCTGTAAATAAGTTGATCCAATCTAGATTTGCAAAAACCCTGTCAATTTTGGAAAATATGTTACGACTCGGACCAGACCACCATGAAAATTCGTAACCTTTAATATTAATCTCATTAAGACCAGTAAGATTAGACATATCATCTAGTTCAAACAGGTTTCCAAAATTAACTGGGTTACCTCCCTTTCTTTCTAAAGGACTGCGAATACAATTAAAGTCCCCAAGAACAAGCAATGGTCTAAAAATATTGATAGCATCCTCCTGTAAATTCTTCCAAAGTCTACTTCTTAAAGCAACAAAATTATGAGCGTAAACAAAGGTGAGATTACATTTGAACTTCGAGGTATTAATCAATTCAATGGAAATGTGCTGATCACTCATGCTTATATAATTGAAATCCCAAGAATCTCCATTAATGAAGACCATGATCCTACACTTAAAATAACAAGAGACATTGCTAAATATTTTCCAATTGCCATCTAACGCTTTTTCCAACTTCAAAATATCTGGCAACAACAACTTATTTTCCAAAATACCGAAACAACTGATTTTGTGCTTATCAATAAGTTTTCTCACTTCTCCCATTCTGTTGGGGTTATGAAACCCTCTTACATTCCAACAAGCTATAGACATTATAAAACCTTGTTATTGCGGGTCCTCAACGACCTGCTACTGGAGGATTCCCCTTTGTCTTCCATTGGAATACCTAGCATCTGAACCCACTTGGGATTCTTACGAACAAGCTTATCCTTCTGAATGTTCTCAAACTCTATATCTTGAAGGTTAGGAGTAGGGTGCTCCACAAGGACATCCTGATTTGGGTCTGCATTATCATAAGTATTCTGTTCCTCTACCCTCTCTAACGATCTTGTATCCTGGTCCAGATTATTCAGCACCTGTAAATCAATACAAGTTTCAGTACCTCTTCTACAATTAACATTATTAATTATACAATCATCAATAAATATATTATTAGAAAATAAAGATTTGGGAACTGAAGGAGACTCCAATGATGACGAATGGCATTTGAGAATAGTTTTGTGGGGCGAAGGTGACTTCGGAGGTGATAGGCTTGGATCTCTGGCTCCCGTGGTAGTTGGAGAAACAGGAAGGAGACGCTCAAAGGTTCCTTGATCAGGCGGAACTTCCAACCTGGCTAGTGGGGCTATGTAGCAATCTTCACTGACTCCTACCTCGGTGCGAGTGGCAGGTTCTGACTCTGAAACTTCTGAAGTTGCCCCCTCACCGCGCTCTACTGAGGATGCAGCTCCTTCTATGACCTATACCGAGGGAATTACTTCTGTTTGGAATTGTTCAGAAAGAGACTTTCCTCTAATTTCTGTCTTCGATCCTTCGGAAACTATCTGTGGCCTATCCCAAGTCCCTTCCTTAGGTAGGCATTCAACAATTAAATTTTGATTATCTTTAAAAACTACTGACTGTAGAGTTTCAGTCAGAACCTCCCCATTAGAGACCACCTCCACAGGATTCCTACTGATTTCATTAGAAGAATCATTGGGGCATCCACCATTCAACTGCTTTTCAAGGTCAATAGAGTTCTCAGTTCCGCCCTCCTCTCTAACACCTTCCACATTACCATCCAAACTCTGAACCATAGGGTTATCCTTATCAGAATTAGAATCTAGAGATAATTTGGGAACCCAAGACTTAGTCATTGGGCATTCATCAGTTACATGACCAAAACACACGCACTTACCACAAATGGGAGGTGGATTCTCGTATTCCACTTCCTAGGTAAAGCTCCTCCCATTGTCATCCATACCTTCTATAAAATTGGGCATGCCATAAGTAGCATTAACCTCGACCAGGACTCTGGCATAGGCTAATCTAGATTTATTTTTCGTGGCCTCATCCATCTTAATTGGAATTCCAATGGTACTTGTTAAAGCACTAATAGCCTTATTGCCCCATAGTTTAAAACTTAGACCCGGAAGTCTGACCCACATAGGCAGTGAAGTAAGTAGATCTCTATCTGTTTTCATGTCTGGGGACAATCTCTTCATAATGATCAAATTCCGGTCCATAAACCAAGGACCTGATTTCAGAATCTTATTGCAATCCTCGTCAGAGCCAAATCTCACTACAAAAAAACCATTATTCCTAGAATGAACAGAAAATGTTTTCTTTGTAGCCCAAACCCTATTGGCATACCCCTCAAAAGTTCTCAGCCATGGTTTATACCCTACCACATACAGTAAAATGCAAAACTCCCAGCCTCCCTCCGCTTCTTTGATAGCGTCAAAGGAAAGGGAACCAATCCTTTTACCTTTCTCTACTTTAGGCTCAATAAACTCAAGATCTAGATTACCTAGATCCCCTACCGCTCCTACTTTCACTGCCTCACTGTACGAAAACTTTTTAGCATTTTCAGAAATAGTGAATTTGATTTTCGGGATGTTACCAGGCAGCAAGCCTTTATGCTTCGTTGATTTCATAGTCTGCCCTGCGAAGTTCGCCTACACCTTCTTCCCCTTATTCCGATCTGGAAAAGGTCCAGATCTGCTCGGTCTTTGCCCTCCCAAGTTAAGTCTTTGTTCAGGACCCAAAGACACTGGAGCTTTGCCCCTTTTCCTTCTCACCTCCTCCCATCCTTCATCATCTCGTAAAGATCCCATAGCTCCAGTTTGAGGAGAAAGCAGTGAAGACGGAAAAAGAGAAATAACAGAGGAAAACAAGAAAACTTGGAAAAAACGAAAGAAGAAAGGAGAAAAGGGAAGAACCCTAATCTCCAGATCTAGATCTGGAAGCCATTAGCGAGAAATCATCCTTTTACTCTTAACATTTACTTGTATGAAACCAATCATCCTTTACTAGGAATAATACTATTATAAATTTATTCCAAAATCCTTTTGAAATTTCTTTGTTAATAACTTCCCTTATAAATTTAATCCAAAATTATTTTATATTAAATAACTTTCCCTTTATTACTTTTAAACTTTTAACACTAGGATATGAGTTCCCAAAATCCCTTTTTTTATTAAATATATATTTCAAACCCATCTTTTACAAAATCATTTTATTTTGTAAATTACACTTTATTTTATAAAATATACTTTTATAAAATATATTCTTAAATAATTTTCTTGGTTTCAACACTTTTAATAAAACCATTCCTTTATAACATCCTTTAAATTTTTTATTTCTAAATATCTTATTAAATTGACCTGAAAGAAGATAGAAGAAATGCACAGAGAGAATAATCCAAAAGGAGGTTATTAACTAACATTATATTTATACACCCACTCCTAACCCTATACCGTATTACAAGTTTTTAAGGATAACTCCTAGGAATACAGTCTATCATACATCACCACACACACACACACACACACATATATATATATATATATATATATATATATACTTGAACTGCTATACACACTATTCTTGGACCCCTTCCGAGGTAGATGGCGCTTTATCCTTGATATCTAAGTTAACCCACCTTTTCTTTGGATAGTCCTGCATTAGATGTCTTCCTTCATAGCACCAACCGCAAGTCCGTTTGGGACACTCTTTGGATATATTTCCTAGTCCTTTACGACGGTATCAATTCTTTTCCATTCCTGATCGAATTTCGGGTTTCTCCTTTGTTTTAGGGCACTCACATAGAAAATGTCCTTGCCTTTTACATATGAAATAGAATATATCATTCCTAAAAGATTTTTCTTCCTTCTTTTCCTTTACTTTCTTGTTCTTCTTTTCCTTTATTTCCTATCCTTACACTGAACTGCATAATGCCCTTCTCTATTGTATTTGTAATAGTACATGCCAGCATAAGATCCTAGTCTTAATTTTTCTTCTGCTTCTCTTTCTACACATACTCTTCGTGTTTTTTTATTCAGCCATAACTCAACACCCAGCATATAAAAATTCATTCCGCCCTTAAGTGATATACAAAATATCATCAGAAGTTTCATACCATTTATTTCTTGATTTTAAATACCTTTTATCCAAATAACTTGATTTAGACTTGTTTGGATTTGAAGTTGCCTTAATCCTTCAATGATAAGGAGAATAATTTACTAAGTGTATGATACTGTTCGCCTAAGCCAACATCCGATCGAAACTTAGAAGATTATTCTAATCATCACCAAATTAATTAAGACCTTATTCATTGAACTTTCCAAAGGGAATATATCTTAGAAATTTCCAAAATCACACAAATATCTATGTTCTTTTTGTATATAAAATGTAATCCTTTTGAAAACAGTGTGTCGATCTGCCTTGTTTAAGTATTAGAAATCCCTATTGATTATATGGAGCTCTTCAGGCATCAACTAGAATTCACAAACTACCTAATAGATTAATCAATATAAAATATTTTTTATTTCCAATAACAAATACGCACTCATATGTATAATACTCTCAAACTCATTCTAGGTGTTATTAATCCTATCTCTAATGAGTCACTCATTCTACGGTATTACAAACTCTATCTATAATGAGTTTTACCCATTAATGCCTTGGTGTTCGCTCAACCTAAGCTCTGATACCAAATATGACGACTTGCCTTTCCGACTCTTAAAAATTGACACTAACACATTCTCGGTATTCACATGCCACAAATTCAAATGTCGAAAAGGCAGATTGATCATGGGTAAAAAGAAAATAACATAGAATAGAGAAGAAAATAGAATCTTAGACGAATGAAATAATTATATATTATTAACCACAAAATCTTTTACAGCAGAAAATTTTGAATACAATATCAAAGTCTAACCTAGATTCAGCCTGGACAGTTATAAATCCTTTGTCCTTACAAATGCTGATAAACAACAAAACAAATGCAGCGGAAAAATAGAATACATCCATACGTTGATGAAGATCTCTAGCTCTCCTTTGGAAACTCCAAGCTTCTTTAGCTAAACCTAAAACTACTTGGATCTTACCGAGTACTAAAAATACCTGGATCAGGCTTAATAAACCCATGTAAAAAACTCGAATTATAAATATATATGATAGTGTCATAGGTCAGATTGATGCAAATCAAAACCTTTGAAAAGAAGGGTATTTCGTAAGACCACACTAAACATAAACACGGATGAGTTTTTACCTTACGATAACCAAAATACTTTATACCAAAACAAATTTGATATTGTCATTAATGACATTGGTTTGAAAACACTTTTCAAATAAATATATACGCAAAGTAGCTATCAATACTTGGATAATGTTAAACGGTGTATATGATGCCAAAGGGGTAGCTGAAATGTTTGCAAATCGTTACAACTATTTTGGGAATACAACCAAAACCATAAAGCTCATATTGGAATTGGATTTCAAACATGATAGAGAACTAGTTATCATTTCCTCCAATGTGAAATCCACGCATAACATCCTAGTCTCGATGGCTATTCACTTTTCTCAAGCAATCCTTCGTATTACATTGTTACACTACTATGGAACAATGTATTTCAGTGGCTTTGTTCTTTCTCAGTCGAGCCTCCAGTACCTGCCCATTTAAACCATTGAGGGTCCAGATACTATTGGACTCCTCCATCATTAATAAAACTGATAGCCTGAAATATACCTCCTACAGACCACATAGTATCCCTTATCATTCCTAGGATGTGAGGCTTGTGAAGCTAGCTCTTCTTTCCACAAAGCCATGCTTTGATTTTTACAAAGAAAATTTCACTTAGAATGTCACATTGCCATTTATAACAACACAATGTTGATTTCCGCAAAAGTACAACCTCTGGGCTCATACATCTTAGAGAAAGGTGTTAACTACAAGAGGGGTTATATTCTATACCACTAAACAGATGTACGTTTATAGAGATCAATGTACGTGGTTTTAGAAATGCAATGCCCGACACTCATCCATACAAGTTGTTCAGGTGAAGGACAAACCGAAGGCACTCCTCCTACTACTTCCTATTTAGGAATACCCCTAGGATTAGTAGCAAGTAGTCCTTACAAATCGAAGATTTTCAGAATGAAGGCACTACTGCACCATATATATATGATATAGGGACTTACCTAGAGGCTAGTGGTAAGCAGCCCTACATCATGAAGATCTACATCTTCAAATCATTGTCTTTAACATGTCTTCACTTACGAACACGTATATTGGTTTGAAGTGGTTTTCGAATAGGAATCACCCAACTCCGACCCCAGTTTCTCTGAACCAATCATCGATAAAATGATATCAAGTATATAGGTGGTTATCGAACAACATCCAATAAATTTATCTTTTTATCGAATAAAATATCTTTCAGAGATATATTCTTTTAAACTATTCCTTTATCTTTTAAGAGTATATGGAAGCATTAAGCCTCATTTATCAAATTCTCTGGTTGATTAAACCTTTTTAGTCTTGGAATAATTCCAAATCATTTCACCTTTTACTTAGAAAAACATTTTCAAATCATTTATTTAAATCTTAACAAAGATTTCTTATTTTCAAATCATAACTTTTAAATGAGTCAAAAACGATGTTATTAAGACATCATTTACTTTAAACCTAGATCAATTAGCATTGAGTAGAAAAGGATCCATAGAGATTAGAATAATTATGCTCAATACCAATTTCCGTATTCAACCTGTATTATTCGTTGAATAACGGTGAGGTCATCTTTTAAATTCACATGGATAGTACGTGTTCCCTCCTCGGAATTTAATACATAGTTTAACTAGGATATTCTCTATACCACCAAAATCATATTTTAAAATCTTGTTTAACCTTTGAAAAACTCCAAATCTCTTTCCTCTTAACTTAAGAAATTGATGTCCGAGTAGATCAAATTTACTATCCCCTCCGTCGGGCCAGTCCGGATAGCTAGAGTGTCCACACTGGTTATCCAAGCTCGGGTCTAGAGACTATCTCTTTTTCACCCATAAGGCGGTCCAGATATTTGATCAACTCTAAATCCTTTATGTCTTTTTTTAGAGACGATTTTCATTTACTTAACACTATTTCTAATATTGTTTAAAATAATTGTCTTGTAACCATTTATTTTAAACTCCTTTAACATACTCATAAAACTTACAATTCCTCTTAAAAATACTTAATTATTCATTTGAAAAGATTACTAAAAAGATTGGGGAAAAATAATTAAGTTGAAACCATGATTTGCAAATGTTATCGAAAACCATTGCAAAAACCATTGTGAATAGTGTTTTAAAGCTTCTTTGATAAAAACACCAATTCCTTTTCATATAATCTATTTTTATAACTTAAATCCCTTTTAAAATATTTTAACATATTTGTGAAATTTATTTCATATTTTTTATGATTTAAAAATATCTATTTTTAAATAATTTACCACTTTGGTTTCCGAACTGCCAAAACGCGATATTTTTGAAAACTTGATCTAGATATATTTCAAACTCTACTAAATGCAACCTTGATTTTATTCTTTTGTATGAAAACTATACCTACATTGGTCCAAAAAATTCTTATTTCAAAGAATTCCGACTTATATTGAATCCTACACATTGATTTAACTTTTAGGTCAGAAAACGACGAACTGCCGCTATGCGACGAGCTCGATTTGGCTTTATTTTTCAGACTTCATTAAACTTTGCCGAAACTTGTTAAAATATTTAAAATACGATAATAAACCATTTTAAATCATTTCAAACTATGTTTACTACATTAAAAACTCCTTTTCCACTTTATTCCATATTATAATATTATATATTCATTTATCAATCCTTTTATATTCAAAACTATAAAAAAGCTTACTGACTCACATAAACATATTAGTAGGGATTTATGTTTCCATGAATTAACTATGGTTAATTAATTAACCATTTCAATTTTGGATTATTATGATTTTCCCATTATTGGTTATATTTATCGTAACCAAGTTATCAACCACATAATCAACCATATAATCAATCAATCTCCAAACATCCACATAAATCATCCAAGATATTAAATGGTCATATTATCATATTTGAAATAATTATAGATGTTATTTAATAATTACGAACGTCAAGTACTCACTATTGGTTTCCACTCCACTAAACTATTTTCGAAGTTCCATGAATTGGTTTTGGCTGCATTCTGGCAGCACTTCCTTCTCTTTTCTTTGCCCCAAAGTCTCTGGATCTCCTCTTTACCTCCTTGGAAACTCAGCCTTGATGGTTGAACTAGGGTGGGCCATGGGTTTTAGAAAGGAAGTGGAGGAACACGGACTTGTTTTGATCATGAAATGATGTTGTATTATATATGTATATTTTTATTTCTCTTTGCTATATTTTTCTTCATTATTTTTCTAAGGAAGAGAAGCCATTTGAGTAGCTTAGGAAGGAGAAGAATAAATAAAGAATGGTTTGAAGAAATGAGAATGGTGTGAAGAAATGGATTGTTTATAGGTAAAGTAAAAAGTGGTAATTTACCAAATTAACCTCTCACCAAATTACCAAAACACCCTTGAATATTTCTTTAAAAATTCACATCACCATTTTCAACACTTAACATCACCACATCACATTGTCCTTTGTCTCCCTTCTTAACACTTTAGTAATGACATGATTTGATGTTTGCTTTTTGTAAAAAATATTTTTCTCACTTTCTTTACTAATTATATCCTAGAATTTTCTGATCATGCTTAGTAAAAGTTATCTTGTTTGGTTATTTTTTCTTATATGCCATGTTCTGTATATGTACATATAAATGTTTACAAAGGTGGAACAATGTTGTGACAATTTCCCTTTGATAAAAGGTCGATTTTTTATAAAACATTTTCCGATCATATTTTTAGTTTTTAATTAAACTATTTATTTACATAAACAAAAACATGAAAACAAATTTCTTATCATCTCTAAATAATTAAAACAAGTTTATTTGAGCTATAAAATCATTTTAAATAATATTAAATTCCAGTTGTAAAAATACGAACGTCGATCTACCAAAATGCGACGAAGTTTGTATATTTTTATAAAACAAAGTTTATATATTTATAAAATTATTACACAATAATTATTATCATTATATAGCATTTAAAATGGATTATTTAACATTTAATACAATTATTTCGAGAAAAACTAATTTGATCAAAAACCGATTTTTGTCACTTTTTCGACGAAAATCCAAAATACCTTTTTGTAAACGAATTTCAGGAATTAGTTCACCATAATTATTACTTATACAAAACATGATTATTTGTTTAAAATAATTGAGTATTTAAAATTAATTAAATATAAAGTGATAAAATTACGAGTCGTTGTAGTAAGTTTAAAACAATCTTATTAGTTGATTAGTTAAGGCATAACCCAATTAATTAACAAATCTCAATCCCCTTATCAGACCACATATTATTCTATTTAATTTATTTACTTAAATCTCCTGAATAATGTTAGTCAAAATTAAGGTGTTACAGGCTCCCCTCCTTAAAGAATTTCATCCTCAAAATTCGATAAGGACTTCACACAAGCATAACAACCATGCAAATATCTATAACAACACATAACAATAATACTCGCCTACCTGTACAGCAAATATAGAACATACCATCAAAATAATGTAGGATAGGTCTCTTTAATCTTGTCTTCTGTATTCCAAGTACAGTCTTTCTCATTATCACTCCACTGGACTTTCACTAACTTGACTTTTTTATTCCATAACCTCTTCTCATCTCTTGCCACAACTTGCACCGGTTAACTAACAAAAGTCATATTTGGTTCTACTACTAAATATTCCAATGCAGTCGAAGTAATAGTAGTCTCTAGATCATGCACATACTTTCTCAGATGAGAAACATGAAACACATTATGGATTCCTGCCAAACTATTCAGTAACTCTATTCTATAAGCGAGTTTCCTGATCCTCTCTACAATTGGGAATGAACCTACATATCTCGGTGCTAACTTCTCTTTCTTTCCAAATCATACCATACCCTTTGCCGGTGATACTTTAATAAAACATGATCTCCAACTGAGAACTCTAAACCATTACACCTCTTATCCGCATAACGTTTTTACCTATACCGAGCTTCCTTGGTCATTGCTCTGATTAACTCAATCTTCTCTATGGCTTCTCTCAATATATCTGGACTAAGAACCAATCTGTCTCCGGTCTCCATCGAACATGATAGTGATTTTCACGACTTTCCATACAAACCTTCGAAAGGCACCATTCCTATACTAGTCTGATAACTATTGTTATAGGAAAACTCAACTAAGTGCAAATGGTCTTCCCATGACAAAATGAAATCTAGTACACAAGCTCTTAACAAATCTTCAAGTACCTTATTGACTCTCTCTGTCTGCCCATCCATCTATGGATGATAAGCAATACTCATCTTAAGCTTGGTACCTAATTCCTCTTGTAGACTCTTCTAGAATTCGCTAGTAAACAAAGTATCCCTATCACTGACTATGCTATTAAGAATCCCATGCAGTCTAACAATGTTCCTTATAGACAACTTGGCCAATACATATGTCATCCTTTTCGACATAACGGGAATGAAGTATGCACTCTTGGTCAGTCTATCCAATATGACCAAAATACTCTCATTTCCCTTGTGCGACCTTGGCAACCCATCAATGAAGTCGATAGATATGGAATCCCATTTCCATACCGGTATATCTAATGGCTGAAGCAATCCACTTAGCTTTTGATGCTCGGTTTTCACTTGTTGGCAATTCAAACATTGCTTTACCCATAAGCCTACATCCCTTTTCATACATTCTCGAAAACTCTTCTTAATAACCTAATACATCTTAGTTCCCTTAAGATGAATAGTAAACTTTGATCGATGACACTCCCTAAGGACTTCTTTGCTTAGGTCGTCAATATAGGGATACAATTATCCTTTCTTTCTTAGCCGTCTGTTCTAGTCAAGAATAAAATCCTTTAAATTATCAATCTTAGTTCCACCTTCAAGCCTTCAAATTCTTTTGGCTAGTTATGGATCATCTTTCTACTTAGAAGCAATCCTTTCGATCAATACTGATCAAACTTCCTAGCAAGATAATAGGGCGGTATTTTGATTAGAACTAGTAGTCGATCTCAAGTGCACACTACAAGTAGTCAATGCTTCTTAATCCTTCCATTCTTCCCACATAGCTAACACCATATTCTAATATTTCCTGCGAAGTGCATCAACAACTTTATTTCCTTTACCTGGCGTATACTCAATACCGAAACCATAAGCTACTAGAAACTCCAGCCATCTCTACTGTCTCACATTTTACTCCTCTGAGAGAATAAATACCTTAAAGACTTATGATCCATAAACAATCAAAATTTTCTCCTCAGAGGTAGTGTCTCCGCACTTTCAAAACAATGATCACCGCTGCCAACTCTAAATCATGAGTCGTATACCTAACTTCATATGATCTAAGCTGTCCAGAAGCATAGGCAATCACTTTACCTCTTTGCATTAACACAGCCCCTAATCTTATTCCACATGCATCAGTATACACTACCAAACTCTGATTATCATCTGGTGCTACTAACATGGGCACATTGGTCAATAAATATTTTGGCTTCTGGAATTCTTCCTCACATTTATTGAACCAATAAACTTTACATCCTTTTTGGTTAGTTTAGTCATAAGTGCCACTATACGAGAGAAATCCTTAATGAATCTCCGGTAATAGCTAGCTAGTCCAAGAAAACTCCTTATTTTGGTCACAGTTTCTAGTCTCTTCCAACTGCTACCAGCTTCGATCTTAGTTGGATCAACTAAAAACCTTCTTCTGAAACCACATGACTAAAAACACTTCACTTCTTTCTTTCAAAAATGACATTTTGGAAACTTCACTTTTAGTTGATGCTGTTTTAACATCTCAAGCATTATTCTAAGATGAATTTAATGATCTCTTTCATCCCTAGAATATATCATAATGTCATTAATGAACACCAACACAAGCCTATTCAAGTGCTCTCAAAATTTAGTTTATCAAATCCATAAAAAAGCAGGTGCATTAGTCAATCCGAATGGCATTACTAACCACTCGTACGAATCATATCTTGTTCGAAATGCCATTAAAGGAATAATGTCCGCCGCCACCCTATATTGATGGAACCTTGTTGCCAAATCCAACTGGGAAAAATAGTTTGGCTGCACTCAATAGATCAAATAAATCATTAATTCTCGACAACGGATACCGATTCTTTATTGTTCTCATTCAACTTACAATAATCGATACACATTCTCAATGATCTTTCCGATTTCTTCATGAACACCGCAGCCGCTCCCGAGGCGAATAGCTTGGTCTAATAAAACTCTTTCCTTCTAAGCCCACCAGCTGCACCTTTAACTCTTTCATCTCAGTAGGTGTCATTCTGCTAGGCGATCTACTTATGGGTTTAGTTTCAGGTACAAGATCAATTCTTAACTCAATAGCTCTCCTCGGTGGTAATCTTCTAACTGGTTCAAAAACATTTGCCTACTCTCTTACAACAAAAACCGATTTACTTCGTCTTTTACTTCCATTGCACCCAACAAAGCGAAAAATCCAAATTCGAATTCTCTACCGAGTATATAGTTCGATCACAGCTATTATGGTGTCTTAATGATATTTTTCCTATCCATACAAAATATCCTATCATCATATTTGCTCTACCAATTCATACCGAGAATAATCCCAAAGCCCATAAAATCAAACACAAACAAATAGCAGGAAAAAGCATAACCTAACAACTCAATTTCTAAATGGTCACATCTCATCCCAAGAGTTACATACCGCCTATCGGATTTGCAACCTTTAAGGAAGTGAAAAAGTACGATGGTTCTAAACTTAATTTATCTAGTAAACGTTGAGAGATAAATGAAAGTGATGCACAAGTATCAAACAATACTCTAACTGATATACTATGAACCAAAAGCGTACCTTCCATTACAGACTTTACTTTCTCAGCAGTAGTCGGTCTTGATGCAGACAGCTCCAAAGCAAACATTTCCTTTGTCAGCTCTGACTGGGTCTGGACATTCATTCTTGAAATGCCCTACTTGGTTGTAGTTATAACATGCTCACTCTTCTTTCCTGCAACCTTCTTTCCTGCGGGTTTCTCCCCATCCCAAAGTGACACTTATTCGAAAAGTGCCATTTCTTGTTACAGCTATAGTAAACAATACCAGCCTTCTTTTTCTTAGCAGTTCCACCAATCTGAGCCACCTTCATCTTAAAGAACTTCCACTTTATACTCTGAGAAACCCTGAGTCTCCACTGACTTCTCCTTCCCAAAAGTCGAAAGCATTTCCTCATTCCTTATCGCCGTCTCCACCACTACATTACTTGGATCTTGAAGATGTGGTATTGTTGCTTTAGCAGTCTCTGATTTCAAACCGTAGATAAACTTCTCATTCCTCTTGATCATAGTATATATGATGGCGCATTCATACCTAAACAGCTCGTCAAACTTAGTGGCATATTCCAACGCTGATATTTCCCCTTAGATCAGCAAATTCCTATGCAAGGTTGACTTGGCTACCTCGGATAAAAACCTCTCCTCGAATCTCCTTCAAAATTCAGCCCAAGTCAACTCCTCTTCTGGCACACCTACGGTTGCCCCGTTCCACCAGTAAAAAGTAGTTCCTTGCAACTGCCTTGATTCTAACCTCCTTTTCTGCTCATCGTTCAAACCCAAGTCGGTAAACATTCTATCGCAATGTAGTAACCAATTCTCTACTCTAATCGCATCCTCAGTTCCAAGAAAATGTTTTCCTCCATGACTAGTATAATCCTGGTTCAACTTAGCATAGTTGCTGCCGACAGGCGCCATAGGATTAGCTCCTCCTGCATTAGTAGCATTAGCTTCAGCCAAACCAGCAGCTACTCTAGCTTGCATCATATTGACAAAGAACTAATACATAGTTACCATATCTACTGGTGGGGTTCCAACACTCAATTTAGCATTTGCATTTGGATTAGCATTTGCTTGTCGACCTAGATTCCTTCTTGTATTGATTTGAACATTCTCGTTAGTTGTGGTGCTCCCACCATGTAGATTCACTTTTTTATTTCCTGCTTCCTTTTCCAGATTTTTGGTAATCTGCATATAGCCTTAGTAAGATATGGAAGAACGATCTAAGAAAGAGGGGATAATACATACTTATATATAGCAAATACAAGTACGTTACTATAGAGTTATCCCATTCCCCAATCTTATCCTCTGATTCATTTGGATTATGTTTTCAAAAACTTTTTCAAGTTTAAAATTCTTTTAAGTTTTATATAAACCTATGCTCTAATATCAATTTGGAACATTTACCATTTTGAGTTCCAAAACTAAGCATTATGGATGTTGTAGTCATCCATAGCATTAATTTCCAATGACAAAACGTGCTATGTTAATCATATATAACATTAGAAGCACATGAATATGAAATTTTCCAAAACTCAATTTATTAAATAAACTTTCACATTTCATTTCAAAAGTAAGATTTCATATTCATTACATAATCTCATTTGATCCCTCGTTCAGAGAAGTATAATTATTACAAAATACTCCAAGAGCAAAATATAAAGATGCCTCCTTGGTTGATCAGAGTCTAATACTTGGCAATCATACAGTTTAGCATCATATCTAATAAGCAAATTAAAAACAACACAATGGATAAAATAAAGCTGCTAAATAGCTGTCTTGCCTCCTGCACGTCTTTCGAAGCTTATTCGTAAAACTGAAATCCCTAAAACCCTGACTGTTGGCCTACTCAAATGAGCACGCAAGAGTTTAAGTGGGAAAATAAAAATTTTGTGTCAGACAAACAGTCTGGTGTGAACAATAATATTCCATCTTGAACCAAACAGATATCTAGTGAGACCATGCCGTTGAGCAAAACAGATTTTCCCTTAATTAGTATCTTATCAACATAAATCATGCTCCTGGATCCACAATGATTAGAAAAGAAAATAAATATGATCGTATGCATGCATTCAACATGAGTAAGCCTAACTAATCTGTTAACATAGAGTTATGAATTCCCACAGTTTACCCAATCTACCAAAATGGACTAACTATCTCAAATCATAGTTTTCGTAAGGTTACCAAGAACCTATTAGTTTTCATAGGCTAACTAAAAACATATCTCCAGATATAGTTAGGAGTTATCAAGACGGCATATCCTTAATTAAGCTTAACCAGATATACCAAAGTCTCCAGCTACGGTTAGGAGAATCAAATAATAATATTAATCTTCAGATACAGTTAGGAGAAACAACTAATACACCAAATACAGTTAGGAGTTACTAACAATGCTCCAGATACGATTAAGAGTCTTTAATCAATCTTGTGTGAGCATATAGAGCTACAAATTCCTTCATATACATAAACATCCTTTCATCTCACTAAGCCCTATGCTTTGGAATCACAGACCTTTCCCAACCGAGGGCTATTGGCTGAAGCATAGGACCCAACCCTACACCGGTCCCATATAAAACTAATTATCTAGTTTTAATCATATCTTTTGATCAGTCTAAGGCATCCTAACACAATTTGATCTTTCTGACCTTCTGAATGCAATTCTACTCACTTAGGAGTTTTGTCTAACCATACTCACTACTGGGATAACCTAGCTGGTTTTTCTAGCCTTAAATCTTTCCCAAAATGTGGTTATGGGTCATGATAATATAAGTATGACAAAAATAAACATGCAAATAGAACCAATCAATGATAACAAGAACATATAGCCATCACTCAAATATGTTCAATCAATGGTCATTGGCATCATATAATTACTTAATCTAAAGTAGTAACTCGCTTTTGTAATATCATATAAAACTTGGGCTAAATAATAATTCATTCCTTGAAAACATTTATCATTATATGCTTAATCCTCTTAGTTCATATTTGACAATAAGGAAAATATAATCCATTATTTTACCAATCCCTAATGCCAATTTATAATCCAATATAAAATAGCCATGTATGTTTTCGGTATCAATGTGAGGATATCGCACCTCTTCGTTATAGAGCATACTACCATTTATTAGAAAATGTTCATAATTATAAACTTGGGGCATCAATATGGCCTACATGGGATGTCGTGTCGTCTTATAAAAGCTTTAATTAAGAATTCTAGTTTATATAACATAAGGCTAAAATGCCGAAACCATTGTTATCGTAACATAGAAAGATATAAGTTGTCGATCCTATTAAATATAGTTTTTTATGCAAAAAATATATGGAAGCCAACATTAATGACATATGGCATCAATATTAAAAAACCATTGATACTGGATGTTTTACAACAGTGGCTATTATGCCATATATAAGAGATATTGGAACCATGATATAACAGCATAATTGCCACAAAGTAGTTAAATGATTTAGCATGCTTAAATCTATGGCTTAATGTTGCAAGTGTGTTTAATCCTCTTTGTTGAGTACCTAAGATTAGTCATATGAAAGAAATTATGCGCTATTAGGATGCTTATTCATTCAGATTCGCATCTAAATGGCATGCTCTTGCTATGAAAGAGATATGTAAGATCTATAATGTAGATGGTATGGATATATGTGTGTATGAGTTTGCTTGTATGTCCTTAGAAATGAGATGTCTGAGATATAGGATGCCTTGGATTTGAGATGTGTATGTGTGTGTTATTTTGGGATTTTTTGGAGCTTATCTTGTGAAGGAGGTGATGTCGAATTTTACGAAATAAGAGAATTTTTTAAAATCCTAAGCATAAGGAGGAATGTTTTATGCTTTGGAATTTTTTTCTATCGGGTTGCATTGTCATACCAACAGGAATTTCGGAAATAAAATTCTTTTAAGGAAGTGAGAATGTAATAACCTGCATATTTAACGATTGGATACTTAAAAATTAATTTGAATATTGAATTGTTAATTAACTGAAGATCCAAATTATGATTTTTCGCATATGGGTGAATTATGACTCCAGACCACTTCCATTAAGTCCATGTCGACATTGCAAATCAAAATGAGTTTAAAAAGTGCTATATTTAGAGTCATGGTATTTTTATAATTTACGTATTATTATATGTATTTTACGAAAATACATGCATAGCTGGGTCTCGTGGGATCTCGAATGATAGTTTGTGTTTCTAGGATGAGGACTTTATTATGAAACATACGATTGAAGAATCATTGGAATCAGACAACCCATTGGCCAAAACGACCTCGAAATGCATGAAATTATTATCCCGAAGCACCGTTTCGAATAGTGATATAATTTATACCATCGAAATCGAAAAAATGAAGAGATATACACCAACTAGTTTCATGACGGTCCGATGTGCCATGTGATCATACGCGCTCAAAACGTCTATCGATTTTATTTAAGAAATTAAATAAAATGTAAATATTTTAATGTATATATACTCGGACTATTCCCTCTTCTCTTCTCCCTCTTCTATATAATATCTTCTCCATTCCATACCTTCACATGCAAGGTTGAGATCACTTCAATTCTCAAATTATTATGCTCTCCTCATCAAACTTTGGCCAGAAAAGCACAAAACTTGGCTGGAGGTGGCGACAACATAGGCTAGCATGTAGTGGAGGGACTTTCTTGACATCGGATGTGGCATGTGGTTGTGGGGAGGAACACCGATAGTGAAATGAGGGCTTATGGTGGTGTTGATCTGCATGAGGAGGAGCTCACTAGTGGTGGCAAAGCCCATGGTTTGGTTGATGCGTCGTGTAGGCATGTCAAAGGATGGTCTAGGGTTTGGAGAGGGGGTATCATGATTTAATGCAGCTTGCGGAATTATAAATGATTTATGATTAGACTCGGATCGCGAAGGGGATGTCGTTGGTGGTGTGTGGAGGTACTTTGATGAACCACGGTGGCAATAATAGTGTAGAGTCGTGAATGATATTGGGTGTGCGTGCACGGCTTGCACAAATTTGATTTGGGGGGAATAATTAATTAAGGTAATTGTTTTATTCAATCATTTTAATTAACCTCATTTCATATTTAATATCGTATCTTTTGCATATGAGATCCAATCAAGATACAGTCTTCACCATTGCACTCGTAGTGAGATTATCTACGATGTGGTATAGAGTTAGACTAAATTCGAACAATTGGAAATTTATGGTTCCGGTGAGCTCAATTATAACTCTGAATTTGTATTTCAATATAAATCCCCATAATTTTATATATTGAAGAAAATTACCTAGAAGAGGTAAAATAATATTTATAAGTAATTATTTCTCCATTTGTTTAGATGATTTGAGTAGATATTCAGGATAATTGATTAACATCCCGTGTGTGCGTGTATATATATGTATGTATGTGTGTGTATATTATATCCTATTCATATTGAATAGAGTAAGATGAAGTTAATATTAATTTATAACATGGTTGTAAATTAATTAAACTCCAATTTGTAGTTATGATAGAAATAAAAATAATATTATATATTTACTTTAGATATTCAGAATAATTGATTAACATCCCTTATATATAAATATTGTGTTCTATTTGTATTGAATAAAGTTAGATAGAGTTGATATTAATTTATAACATGGTTATAAATTAATTAAACTTAAATTTGTTGATATATTACCGATAGAAATATCATTATATATTTTACTACTAATCAGAAATTAAAAGTATGACCTTTAAAGTAAGATGCGAGGCTAAAGATTTAGGCAGGTTAAACTTTTATTAATATGGCCTTGAAGTTTATCCGGCCTTGGTATTGGTTATTATAGTGCAAATCAATGATTAACTTACTAGTGATGGAATCCATTGTACAATTGAGATGCACGACCTGCAAATGTAGTTTCGGAGCAGGGGAAGGGAGATAGGGACACTAAACTAGAGTAGATCATATATAGTTGCGTTGTACGGATGGTGCTGCGATAAGACCTATAAGCCAACTTCTTTTGAGGTGTTGGTTTTTAGGGGAGTCCACAAGTTAGTTGTGGCTCTCGATATGTCTCTTTTGTAGCTAATGGCAATTTGGCAAGGATATTGTTTTATAAAGTAAGTTTGAGAGTTCTATAAAATTATACTAAGAAGATATAATTGTTAGATTTGTTAGTTAAGTCAGATGCATTTTTTTGAATTGTTTGTATGATTATGTATGTGAATTATTATTAACATTGAGATGATAGATTTGTTACTTTAGTTAGGTATTGCCTTTGTGTATGTGAATGTGCACGATATGTGTTTATTTGTTCCATATAGTTGGACTAGTTATACACACACACACACACCTGCATACAGTTTATGTTATTTATATATGTCTATATGTATAAATGCAGTTTTGGTATATCTAACTTAGGGCTACTAGGAGATGCATAGAATATTTTATATATATTTATAGAAATACGGTTTAAAGCATTTATCTATTAATTCGGTATGTCTGACTTAGGGATATAGATTGGTGCATGAAATCCATTATACCATTGTGATGCATGACCTGTAGATGTAGTTTCGAAGCAGGGGCGGAGAGAGATTAGGTCATCAATCTAGAGTAGGTAATATATTGTTGCGTTTTGCGGACAGGTGTTTCAATATGACCTACAGGATAACTTCTTTTGAGGTGTTGGTTTTTAGGGGTGTCCACAAAATAGTTGTGGCTCTTGATAGGTCTTCTTGGTAGCTAATAGAAATTCGACGGGGTTTATCAATACATAATTTAAATGTATGTGTAGTTCGGTATGCCCAACTTGGGGTCATTGAATAATGGACGAAATATATTACATGGATGTATAAGTATGTGGTTCAAGTGATTTATATATTCATATATAACTATAAATGCACAGTTTGGAAGATTTAAATATATTGGTTTGGTATGTCTGCTTTGTGGCAATCGAGCAGTGCAAGGCATTTCAAGAACGAATCACGATTCATACAAGGACGATAATACTTTGGTGTTGTGTGCCCATGTGGGAATGGTGTATCCAGGGTTTAGCATTTACATACGGTTCTGATATGTTGGTATAGACAACCGAAAGGAAAGAATGTTAATGAGGGGATCCATTGTACCATTGAGAAGCATAACTCGCGGACTTGGTCCTGAAGTAGGGGCAGAGAGAGATTAGAACGTCAATCTAGAGTAGGCTATATACCATTGCATTGTACGGATGGGTGCAACGATAGGAGCTACATTCCAACTTCTTTTGCGATGTTGGGTTCTGGAGGAGTCCATCATATAATTGTGGCTCTTGATAGGTCTATTTAGTAGCTAATGGCAATCTAAGATAGGTATCCGTTATAGATAACTGTATTTCAATTTTGATTAAGGAGATGATGTATTAGTAGCATTGTTATATCGCTCTATTTTTTTTACGTTTCATATGCTTCGATAGTGATCACTGAATCGATTGGTGCCTATAGCGGATTTTACCCATTAGTAATGGGGTATCAATTTATTCTCTACTTGTTGTTTATCGTTATGTTGTGTATAGCATATTAGTTGGTTATTAGTATTATTGTATTACCTATATTAGCCTTACATTTGTATATTGGGTTACCTTTATTGTGGTATATTGTTATGTATCAGTAACACTATATTAGTTGTGCCGACTCGTCGATGATAGGAGAAGAGCAGGTTATGATATGATTGCCTACCTTTGATAGGGTTTACTTTACTTGTTTGTAGGCAGTCTAGATTATCCCTTAGCCTATGCAGTTAGCGCTTAGCGGTTCTATAGCGGTAGAGGTGCAAAAAGTTATAACGGGGATAAAAGCGGAAAATAGCGGAGGTGCAAAAAGCTTCATCAGATGTAAAACAAAATATTTAAAGTTAATTTAATCTTATTCCCACATCACTTGTGTGGGAAAAAAATATTTTTTAGTCTTATATAGCAAAATGGAAGAATATCATGATTTATGCAGACTAGTTTTGGTGACTACAATAGATTTCTAACTTGAGCATTTATGCCTTAAAATTAAGTCTTTACCCAAACTTTGTTGATTTGTTTAAAAGAAAACTAGTCTAATAAACAATTATATGTTAATATTACTAAAGCGAAGGTTAAAAAGCCTTGATTTAGTTGGCATAGCAGAAAATAGAGGGGCATAAAGTGGACCTACTATTTAATAGTACTAAATTGAGATAGCATAACGATTGGAGAATGCTATGTGCTATAGCGGGGATTTTGCAGGGCTTTAGCTAAGCTTTAACTATGCAAGTCCCATATGAAATCTACACTAGTAGGAGGTATAGTTCGTCTAGGCGTAACCCAAGTCTTCTAATGGCCACTTCAGGACCGATGATGCCCTTGACCTATGTGTATAGCCCTACTCCTCGCATATATGGTACCAACCTTGTTGATATAGCACTGAGCCTAAGCTCACCATCCTATTTTGATTTCCTAATACAATCAAGGAAATGCCCACCTGGTTACTTAGTACCCCCTATAAGGATTAAAGTAGACCCAACTTGGCTGTTTAAGACTTCAACCTAAGGCGAGCCCTCTTTGGTATATTCCCTTCACATATACGCAAACGTATTTTCCCATGGGTCCTACGGTTGGATTTTTTTTATAGTGTACACATAACTGCTGATATCCCTTTTTGGAGAGCAAAGTTTTTTTGTGCAACATTATTAACCTCGTATTCCAAACCTTACTAATGACTAGGTCATTCATAGTTAATTTAAGTTATTAACTAGATCTAATAATTCACACCTGTCATAACGTATACTTCAGGCTATATTTACATGAACTTACTTCTTACTTCTTACTTCTTTACTACCATCAATCATTTACTGCTGTTTTCTAATTTAATAGATCAAATACTTTTTATTGTTTGATTTCTCCTTAATACCATTAGATATATTCTGCGGTTCCTTTTTAACTGGTAACTATACTTCTTTGATTATTATAACTTTGCTAATTCCCTATTATGTTTTCTTATAACTACTTCCATTGCTTTTTGTTCATTTCCTAGCTTACCTTAAAACACATTTATTAAGTTAACAATGGAATTATTATTATTATCGCTATTTATAATACCATGGTTTTACGTTTAGGGAATTCCATATTCTAATGCATTAGAACTATGTCTTCTCGAAAGGTAATGTTAATGTTGTAATTTCCCATAGATTACCTAAAAGAGGATTTGTATGTTTGGAATTACAAGGAATTATCTTTTTTGTTATTACTGAAATAGACGGTACACAATACGGTAACATCTCTAATTTGTACATCTCTTTCTTTTAGTCATATTCCTTGTTATTTCAAATAATATGCCTTCATATATAATTATAAAGTTGAATAAATTATAGAAATTTACATTGCAACATACTTAATTCCAATGAATTAAAATATTATTTAAATTCCAATTCAATTAGTAACAATCTTCAATTCACGTTTAGTAACATATAACATTCATACAGCAAACCTGGAATTTATATAAAATCTTATTAATGAATTGTTCATAACTTTTAGGGACTACTTTCACCTTACTTTCTTGGTTCAGGTATATACGATATTTAATCAGATTTGACTATTCACAGAATATGTAGGCATGATTTTCAAATTTATTACATGCATATATTTAAGCCTACAACTCCAAAGTTTACAATTAGGCATATAAGGAACATATTCACAACGATATAAATCCAATATTATATAAAAATACATAATTTCCCACTCACTTCCAAGCTCCTAGATCTCCAGATCTGAATCTGTTATTCCTGATCGATTCCTTTTTTTCTACCAAGAATGTATCAAAAAGCATATACATATTTATTAGAATTATAGATCCGAGAAGAGATTTGAATTTAATATAGATTTGGATTTAGATTTACAATTTACCTTTAGCTTTGGTGATTCGATTCGACCCTATTCTTGTTCTATATTGTTTTCCGCTATTCCACGCACGCACGCACACGTATGTATGTATATATGTATGTATGTAATTTTTAGAATTTGTAGTGAAAAGAAAATGGGAGAGCACCGCTCATTGTAGAGAAGCTAGGCCTATATTAATAGGGGTTAGAATTAATTCCTTTCGTTAGATTAGATTATATTAAATCCTAGTCATTCGGCCAAGGTTCAATATTAGCCGCCAATGGACCACCGGTTGACTGCTACATATCCACCAGTCGACAACTAGCGATCGACTGGTCCTATAACAACCTGCATATTTAACGATAATATATTTTAAATAGTTAGTTTAAATATTAAGTCGTTATTGGATTGGAAATCCTATATGTGACTTTTCGCATACGGTCGAATTAGGACTCGAGACCACTTCTGTTGAGTCTGAAACAATGCTGCAAATTTGCTTGAGTGTAGGCATCGATATATTTTGATCGATGGATTTTCAGCTGGTAGCATGCGTTCGATTTGTAAATCGATCCAAAAAGCTAACTTTTGTATACAACGGAATTGGGTCCAAAAACTGTTCCATTGGATACAGAATGTCGTTCAGAGCATGTTTGAGTATAAGGTTTGATATGTTAGGAGTTAGTAATTTTTGGGAATGAATAGTGTCGGGTGGAGAGGTTTGGGCTTAGCCCTTTAGTTAGCTATAAGTGGCTAAACCCCTTCCCTCTTTCATTTCATTCTTCATTCATGTTCACTCTTCTCCTTCTCCTTTAGTGGTTTCTCTAATTACCCTTAATCACCTCCTTAATCCCTAAACCCTAAACCCATTAAATAAATTTCTTAGAATCAAATAAAAATCACCAAAATTCTTTTCTTTCAATTCTCTACCAAAACCCATGAAGGAATTGGCTTGGATCGGAGTATTGGTGTGCATTTTGAAATTTAAAGTAAGTAAGATTTGAGTTTTTATGATTTGGATGTTGGTTTGGAGAAGAGGTGAGTGGGATGATTCTCCTTATCAATTTATGTGTTATACTTCATATTTCATTTATTTCTTAATATTAAATCATATGAAGTGATTTGGAGAATGATCAGGTTGGTTTAGACTTGTATTCATGTTAACATGTTTTCCTTAGCCAATTAATTGTTTAAGACCCTAATTACTATATTTTGAAAAATTAGTAAGCCCTAAAATTGAATTAGGGTTAAATTGGGTAATTGTTGTGATGTTACAGTTTGATTTGGGATTAATTAAGTAGTGCAATGATGTGCACATCATTAGAAGATATTAATTAATCCATTTAAATTGTTTCAAGAATGTTAGTAAGCTAATTTAAGTGGTTTGTGAACTCTACACTTAATGAAGCTTAATTAGTATTTATAAAATGGTTTCATGATTTTATAAATGAAGAATATATTTTATGAAATAGATATGAGATATTATAAAATAGCAAAATGATGAATACTTGATTTTCAATGGAGGAAATAAGTATTTTAAAGGGCTAAATAAATTAACAAGCTAGTATTGTATTTTATAAAGTGGTTTATGAGCAAGTACGATATATTGTAAAATGATATAGGGAGATGTTTCACTTTTATTTGAAAGGGATTTAGTAAATAAAAGTAAGTTTTGATTTAAGTAATAAATGAATTACTTATTCAAATATACGTATACGTAGATGTGCACGAGCGGGTATACTTATACGTATACATGTATTTGGAGCTAAGCGACAATAAAAACAAAGATTATACTGTAGTTAGAATTGTTGTGTGATTATTTGTTTTTATAAATATGAAATTATTTGATTACATAGAAGTATTATTAATTACAAGTTCGTTGTGGGAATTTCACATAGCCGTAACGACCACCATGTGAGCTAGGTTGCGTGAGAGTATACCGGGTCGAATAATTGTTCCGATGAAGTCTGAAATGTGATTTTTGTTTAGTTGTGTATTGGCATGAATGTATGTGCATAGGCGTGCACAAATGAGTGCATCAACACACGTATGGGCTACGCACAAGGTAAGAAGGCCCGGAATGATATTTTGGCATGTTAGAGGAGGCCGGGTCAGTACGATTGGCCGCTGAACTCTACTCATGCAAAGAGTTAGTTTTCGATATCAAAGGCATTTAGGAAAATCACCCATTTCAAATTATGTAAATTTGTGGTTTGAGACCTCCAGATTGAAGTGAATCTTGCCACGATCGCAACGGAAGAAACGACGAGTCATTTGGAGCTACGGATCAAAAGTTATGGGCGTTTAAAGATTTACTTTTGCACACAACAAGTTTCCAAAAGTTTATGACACTTGTCAGACGTCTGAGATGAACCTAGGAATAAACGACAATATCTCTCAGATGTCTGAGACAATATCACAGACGTCTGAGGCCTACAGTTTGGGTTTTTTAGTCGAAGTTTCAAATTCCGATAACTTTCTCATACAGACTCGGATTGAAGCACCGTTTTGATCAGTATTCATCATTTTTCGAGGGCTACCATTTACGATAGTTTGGTAGTTTCTGGAGTAGTTTGATTTTGGGACCCATGCGGGACCCACCTGACACGTATTTCAAAACCGTTGATTTTTAGGTAGACCGGGAGGGTATACCAGGAGAGTATTATGACCTTGGAGTCATGCGTTCGATTTGGAATGCGGTTTGGGTTAGTATGGCCCTTTTCTTAGAGTCATCTGGTGGCTTTTAGGCCATGAAAACTGGAGCGTACGTGGCGATCCTATACAATTCTGATGATAGTGGGCTGGGGCATAGAGTCTCCCAGTAGCGAGTCATCTAGGCTTTTAAATGATAGCGGGCTGAGACTTAGAGTTCCTCAATAGCGAGTCATATATTTTTTCGATGATAGTGGCCTCGGGCATAGAGTCTTCTAGTAGCGAGTCATCTAAGTTTTTATATGATAGCGGGCTGAAACTTATAGTTTCACAATATCGAGTCACATACGATTTGTAATGATAGCGGACTGAGATCAAGTTCCTCAGTAGCGAGTCATCTACGATTTCGATGATAGCGGGCTGGGACATTGAGTTCCCCAGTAGCGAGTCATCTACGATTTGGTCTTATAGTAGTGACCGTACGCATTGTGGCATACTTATTTGATTTTAGCCATATGAACTATACGCATTGAGGCATATCTTATCGATCTTAGCAGTAGTGATCATTGTTTTAGGATCATGGTTTGATCATGGTATATTTCTACTATATTATTTGTAGTTTTGGGCTAGTATAGTGCAATGCAATATTGTGCTAACTTGTTGTTGCAGGAGAAGAGCAGGTTATTGTATGATCTCTTATTTTTGAGATGGATTTACTGTACTTGTTTTGGGCAGTCCGGATTTCCCCTAAACCACGTTTGTGGAAAGGGACGACTGTGATTTAGATTCATGTTTATTTTTATTTTAATATATAGTATTTTGAGATAGTTCCCCTCACGCTAGACTTTATGTTTGACCCGAGTTTTTGTCTTTGTCTATTTATGTTAGGGGTGGGCACGGTTGGTTAACCGACCCGATCAGTTAAATTTTTTGGTTAACCATATAAATAGATTGGTTCGGTTAACCGATTTTTGGTTAACTCTGATCTTCTTATACCGACCGACTCGGTTAATTTTAACCGTGGATAACTGCTTAAGTTAAACGGTTAGCCATTAAACTTAAACGATTAATTGGTCAACGGTTAACCATTTAACTTAAGTGGTTAACCATTTAAACTTGGACATAGTTTAATATATACTACATAACAGACTGCAGTAAGCTAGTAACTGTCAAACTATTCGTAATTTCATACATAAATTTTCTAATACAGAACTATAATCATAATGCATTAATCCAATAACTTCATTTATAAATAACTGTGCACTAAGTAATTCATACATAAACATAACCACTAATTCATTGTTTCACACTTCACTCCACAGTTCCCAGAAATAATTCAAAATTTTAAACTCTGAAGTCCAAAAATAAAATTCAATAATACAACTTTAAAGTCCAAATAACATGAAGTCATAAACATACACTAGTAATACAAAGACAATGAGAATGAAAATATTGATATTAACTTAGTGCATCAGTCTCCGTTCTACAAGACTTCAAACTATATTGTAAGTTAGTCTCCGTTCTTCGAGTCTATCCAAAGATAAACCCATTAGTGAACTATAAAGAACTATAAACAACAAAATAACTAGTTAGTGGTTACTATAATGTATAAAGTACAAACAACTATCTTTTGACATAATAAAAAAACTGAACACACAACTCCTTTGAAGTCAAATGTAGACTAAACAAAATTGAGCCATGTGTTCACATCAAATCCTGTGAAGTCAAATGAGAATTAGAATCCGATAAACTAAACAACTATCTTTTGGATTGTATGTATTCACATTACATCCTGTGAAGTCAAATGAGAACCTTAAGCTACTTTGGCAGTTGAGCCATGTGTTCGCAATAAACAAAACGTAAACTAACAAAATTCATAACTCACAGTTTTAAATTTAAAATGACTAAATGCATGGTTTAACACACATTTAATTTAGTTTGAATTGCAATTTAAATGCAAATTGGCTAAATGCGCAGATATATAATGATTAACTGAACTGTAAGCTCAAATTTAATTGCATTTCTAATGGATAATTTATACACATATGTAAATTCATCAGCTGATGCTTTATTTCAAGTTTAATTGTATAGAAAATCTATACAAATAGATCGCATGTATATAAACTGAGTATAATGAATTTAGTTCATAATATTTCAAACCAGGCCTGAACCAACATATTTTCCTTATTCTGTTAAAAACATCAGAACTTGAAGATATTTTATAAAAACTGAAGTATATAGTAAATCAATAATTATAATCAAGTAGGCATTAATTACACTTATAATGTCTGCTTACTTTTGACATTGGATTAAGTTTTCATATATACATATGACTAGATATAACACTATTAGATATTGCAGCGCTTGGCTCAAATATACCTATATATACATTCATGTTTTTGCTTCAACTGAACATGTTCAAGTATTCTTATAATTCTATTAACTTATTCTAGTGCTTGGCTCAACTTAAATAATAGGTTAGCTAATGAATCTTTTACATATGAACAACATCATAATCATTAGACACCATATGCAGTTATAGTAATTAGGTTTCACAAGCATATTACACTAATTTAATATATCCCTAACAGTTACAGATTACCAGTCGTAGTAATTAGGCATCACTAGCATATTATATAGATTGACAGAGAACATTCAGAAGAATGAGTGAATATTCAACAATATCACCATCATCCAGTAATCAGTATAGGAAATTAGGGGTGTCTTCGAGGTAAAACCCTCTAGAACCAAAGCAAGTTTAGTAAAACACTTATTACAAGTACACTAATTTATAACTAATTTACAAATACAGTAATCAAATCAAAGAAAATTCAGTAAGGTTAAGTAACTAGTAATTACACTAATTTATAACTTAATTAGTTAGCTAAGTCAAGAATTTACATTAATTACACTAACTTACAACTTAATTACACACACACGCACAAAACTTAATTTGGTTAAGTAACTAGACTAAACTTAATTCAAACATGCACCATAGATCAATGATTATAAACTGAGTAATTTGTTATTACACTATTTTAGAACTTAGGAATGGGATCAATAGACAAATTAATAATTATTTTAAAACAATATACTTACATGCTTCAATTTATACCACGGATCCAGCGGTCCATCTAACGAAGTATATGAGGCACATGGAAGTGCTGGGGGCATCACAGGAAGTCATGGCCCAGTGCTTTCCATTATATTTGACGGACATCGCAGCGCTATGGTTTAGACAACTGGAGAGTGGCTCCATTGGGACTTGGACAGATTTGACAGAAAAGTTTATGAGACAATTCGGGGTTCATATTTCAAGACCCAAGAACGTGATGAGTTTGGCGACTCTAAAACAAAAGGCCGGGGAATCTTTGAGGAGTTTTCTGACACGATTTAATGCGGTAGCAGCATCAGTGGATCGACCAGATCCATCTATGGTCATGATGGCAGCTGTATCTGGAATATCTGATGGCACGGAGTTCAAGAATTCACTAACTAAGGATCCACCTACAGACCTGGAAGAGTTTTATCATGAAGCCGAAAAGTTTTTGCGATTGGAAGACGCTAATGCTGAAAGAGAAGAAGGAGAGGGAATAGAAGTTTATGCACTAAAAGACAAAAAGACTTTTGAAAAGGATTCAGACCAGGATAAATGAAAACGAAAGGCTGAGGACAATGGTGACA
Organism: Allium fistulosum; assembly: GCA_030737815.1. Classification (NCBI taxonomy): domain Eukaryota; kingdom Viridiplantae; phylum Streptophyta; class Magnoliopsida; order Asparagales; family Amaryllidaceae; genus Allium; species Allium fistulosum. Next base: position 710,249,201 of record CM060904.1, on the reverse strand, counting down.
GGCCAAACCGACCACGGAGAGAGCCACGATTCACCACTTATTCAGAGCTGAATGAGAGTTTGGAGCGAATCTACCAAGATACCCGAGAGCAAGTACCCTACCGTAGGCCAATATGAAGGGACCCCACTGTTGACGAAAGGAAATCAGACAGATATTGCTTATTCCACGAACTGAATGGTCATAACACTAACAACTATAGACATCTGAAGGATGAGGTGGAAGGGCACATCAGGAACGGTATGCTACTTCAGTATGTGAGGAGGCGAGCTCCAACGGTGGAACCAGAGCGACCACCGTCTACATCAGCTAGAGGTGACCCCAAGACGGGGCACCGTATGGTTATCAATTGATTTAAATAATGATGAACAAGTCGTAAACTTCGCACTAACAACATCAAACCATTTACACATGTATGAGATTGCGAACGATCCATAGGCATGCTTTGAATGATTATTAACCGTCTCGTAGTGAGAATTACACTTTGACATCCTTGCTTTGCTTTTGTTTCATGTTAATTTGGACATTTAGACTTTGTTTGTTTGGATATTTCTGTTATGGCATTCATGTGAACGTTAATTTGATATTTGCAATCCTATAGAAGAAGTTACTCGCGTATGCTTTGGATCGCGAACAGTCCACAAGCACACCTGGTATGGCGACGAACCGCCACAATCGCTGATTTAGAAACTCACCCGAATGTGAACCTAGTATTGATAATACTAAGTTCCCCCCGGGCACACTCATTCGCCTTGAACGGCACCCGACCTCGAACGGTCACCATTAGCCTCGAACGGCACCCTACCTCGAACGAACACCATTAGCCTCGAACGGCACCCGACCTCGAACGGTCACCATTAGCCTCGAACGGCACCCGACCGCGAACGGTCACACTTCATCTAGTGTAACATTCGATCGCGAACGATCACACTCTGCCTCGTGCGGCACCCCACCACGGACGGTCACAATTCACCCAGTATGACATTCGATCACGAACGATCACATCTTGCCTCATGCGGCATCCGATCGCGAACGATCACATTTTATCTCGTGCACCATACAACCACGAACGGTCACAATCCATCATAATTCGTCTAGAACGACACCCGATCGCGAACGGTCACAACTCGTCTAGAACGACATCTGACCATGAACGATCCCATTTTGTTATTTGCCGCGAACGGTATCCGACCTCGAAAGGTCCCATATTACCTCGAATGACATACGGTTGCAAACGATCGTCATTTGTGATCAGATAAAACTATCAATTTCTTTGCAGGTCATCAACTGGATATGAACATCCAGCTTATGGCATTACAAAACACACCTTCCTATCGCAAGGCATGTTTTGGGGGGCAAATGTTATCCCGCCTTTTGGCAAGGCCGTGACACCAAAAAGTTGACTGGAAAACTAAAGACAGTTCGTCGTAAAAGTTCGTTATACACTGTTTCACCATGGATATCAATGAATTTTTTCCGAGCCCGGATCAGGCTACAATTGATAGGACACGACAAGCAGAGTTATGAAAGCTAGCATTCCAAATTTCAAGTCAATCCGAGTTCGTATGCTCAAGTTATGATCGATGCAAGTTGGAAGAGAACATCTTATTTTCGTATCCATCGTGGACCCACAGTTCGAATCGATTGAGTTTGCATCGATCAGAGTGGCCTTAAGTTCATATCCATCAACAAGGTGCTGTTCAAATCCATCGGAGGCGCCCATGTTCGAATCCATCACGTTAGCACCACAACCATCTGGTTCGAATCCATCAACGATGTTTCCTTCGTATCCATCAAGCTTGGAGGACCTTCGAATCCATGAAGATACCTCTCTTCGAATCCAACCAGTGCCGTCGTTTCGTATCGATCAGCTGAAGTGAGATATGATCGATACGAACGAGTCTCAGTTCGAATCCATGCATGAGTAAAGCCCTCAAATCGACTGAGTCAAAGCGGTGAAATTCAAGGGACGACTCTATCAACTCGACGAAAAATGTGGATCGATGCGGAGAATGCGCGCCACGTCAACCTGCTAGCGCGTGCTTGGATCGATTCGAAGCAATGGATTCGAAGTTGTCGATTCGAACAGAGCGTTGCAACCGGAAAAGCGAATTCGTATCGACCATATCTCATGATCCCTAAATTCAAATAATATGAAATTTTCACAGGATCTTAGGCACATGTTGAAGAATGTCCACACCAAATTTTAGCTCGATTGGATGATTTCTTGATCGATTTGAATGGAGTTCGAATTGATCCCGAAGCAGGCCCAGATTTTATGGACGCGGGCACTTGGGCCCCCACACATGCCAAAAGTAGTCTCCCTAATTTTAGGCGAAATATCAGCCTCCTACACCTATAAATAGAGCCCCAGGACATTCAGAAAAGAGGATGGGGATTCAGAAGCGCCCAGACTCTACCGGATTCAATTCTACACTTCATCATCACTGTTAAACTCGAATTTCTTCATTGTAATCGCTATAATCAACTGTAATCAGGAAGTGAACATCAATAAAATCATCAACTTCAGAGTGGACGTAGGCAAGATCGCCGAACCACTATAAATTCTGCGTTGTTTCCTGCTTTCATCTAATTTTTCTAAGAGTTCTTCATTTTTATTTCTCTACATATTTATTATCTATGAATTGTGATTGGGAACTGGTGCTTTCACAACATTTGGGGTTTGTGACCAATTTTGGCGCAAACAATAAGATCCATATCTGGTTCTGAAGGAGGTTAGAGGAATGTCATCTTCTGTTATTCACAGTCAGTGAAAACCAGTACCTAGATCAAGTTGCGAGAAGTTTTTTACACTAATTAGCTGATCAAATAAATCAACAATTCTTGGCAATGGGCGATTTTTGATAGTCTACTTATTCAGCTTTCTATATTTGATACATAGCTGTAAAGATCTATCAGCTTTCTTTAAAAAATAGCCGATGCACCCCGAGGCGAACTACTTAGTCAAATAAAGTTCTTTTACTCAAGCTACTCTATTTGCGACCTCCACTCCTCCATTTCTTTGGGGTACGTATGGCTTAGAGGCCTACTAACAGATTGATCACAAAGTATAAGATTGATCCTAAACTCAACCACTCTTCGAGGTGGTAATCTGGTAATGAGACCATAGACATTTAGAAACTCTTGGACTATTGGAATCTTATCAACTTCATCTTCATGAGATTCCAAGGCAAATAAAGAAAATCCGGAACTGGCTTTAACAGCATCGACTGATATAAGGATGCTATCTCAATAGTCTCAATGATTTAGGGTTATAGCACGATTAGCACATAATAAACAAGCATCATAACACTTGAGCCATTCCATATAAGAATTATTTTAAAACTAGAATAATCCATAACATTCAAATCCCTTACAAAAGATACCCACATAAGTTCATCGCAACACCACAACACTTTATCCTTAAAGTGTCATAACCACTTATAGGTTTCGCTACTCTAAGAGAAGTCACCAGTAAAGTAACATCCAAATTAAGTTTCTCATCTTCTAATAGATAATTGTGATGCAACTACATCGAAAAGAATTTGTACAGAAATACCATGAAATAAAGTTCTACCTTCCAACATTGCTACATTCTTCACTTTATCATGCTCGGATGGTCTAGGTGCCTGAGTAGTGAATAATTTCCCTTGAATTTGCTTATGTGGCTTTGTATAATTCTTTATAATATGGCCCACTTCATCATAATTAAAGCACTTCTTAACTTACCTCTTACTTGTAATTCGACAGTCATCTGCAAGAGGACCTTTTACCCTTCCATTATAACACATAAACCATGACTTATCAAATGGCTTCTTATGATTGGATGCTTGGGCTTGAATAACTTCTTCTTTGTGAAATTTTTATCTTTTTTGGATAGAAAACCTTGCATTTCTGACCCTAGAGTGGATGAATAGGCTGTCTACTCTCTTTTGTATCTTTTTCAATACTCCACTCATACCGTAATGTTTTATCTATAGCCTCCTCAAATGGATAGAAAAGATGTTTTAATACTCTATAATGATGAACCTTCTGCAATCGCAATACAAAATTTTCATTTTCCTCTAAAGGTATACTGATCAAAGTAGGTCCGTACTTTGACCATGCATTGAACTGATTGATGTACTCCTTAATTGGTAACTCTTCTCCCTTTAAATCTACAAACTTCCAAAGTAATATTGCTCTCTTTGCTTCTAGTAAGAAATGAGCTTTGAACATCTCTTTGAATTGAGGCCAAAAAAATATCATTCTCCGGTGTCTCTGTTGTCATGGTATCGTACTAGTATAAAGTACCTAAGTGTAACTTATAAGAAGCAAGATTTCTCTTCTCCTGACCAGAAAGCCCCAAATCCTCAAATATCTGCTCACACGTCAAAAGCCATCAATACGTACCCATAATAACTTCATTACCCTGAAATGGCTTGCCAACCAAGCTAGTATAATCATTGCACAACTTAGTGAAATCTGAGCATGGATTAGGATTTTATGCACCAGCTGCACCTATACCCTAAATATTTCTCATGACTTCCATCCACTACTCTATAGTCATGAGAAATCCTAAATTTCCAATGCCATTGGATTGACTAATATTTTCTTTGATGGCAGTACCAGATCTAGGCTTTTCTAGCACTACCTTACCCTCATTTCTACATACATAATAACCACTTCATTTGAAAAGGATAAGAAGTATAGATATGTATATATTTCATTCACTAGCAAGTACATGCAATATCACATCTACACACATGCACACCATGTTCACATATTATTATTATATATAGCTCCCTAGTGACCATCCGCTAGACTATCATTGACTCACATATTATATACGAGAGTCACGCAAAATTAAGGTACCTTATCCTATGTCTCACTTATCTAAGGCCAAAATATGTCTTAGTTTCTAAATTATCCTAACTTAAGCTTCGACACCCATCTATGATGCCTCGACCCAACACCCTTATATTAAAGTGAGTTTACCATTAGAAAGCACAAAATAAAGGACATGATAGGAGTGTCTATCATACACATTCCCTTGGGCTAACATGGATACATTTCATTAGAAAACTATAGTTCATCAATACATATCTCATTTCGGCACAATGTGCATGAGGAGGTTCTTATAACACCTCTAATTATAGGTTAACATTATTCAAGATATTTAATTGGATAAATTAAACAAAATAATGTAATTGGTTAAAGAGAATGAGATTTGAAAATTTATAAGGTCGAGTCATTACTAATGAAGTAAGTAAGATTGTTTAAAGATTTAACATATAAGAGAATATATGAGAGGGGCAAATTAGGTAGATTCATCTTCTAATCCTTAAACCCTCTCCCATTATATTCATTATTATTTTTTCATAACATCAAAACAATAAAAAAAAAGAAGTGAGGCATCCATTAAGCAAGGGGATTAGAAGAGAAAGATAAAGCTAATCAAAGAAAATACTTAGGGATTCAAGAGCTATATCAAATCTCAACTCCAACATAAAATCTAAGGTGAATAATACATGATCCAACTTTTTTGCTAGCTTGTGAATTTGGCTATGGTTAGAATCCAAATCATTTTGATGATTTTCGCCAAGTTAGGTTGTTTAATCATTGTTTGGATAGAATAATGATTTGTGTGATTTTTAAGAAATTATTTGAAAGAGTTTTAAAGGTAAAACCTAAGTTTTTAATCTCCAACAGGTTTGATTTTCTGGTATATTAAGTAAAACATTATTTTGGAGATAGGTTTTTTTATTTCATAATTTTCCAAGTTAAAATAAACATTCTACAAATTTCCTAAGGAGGAAATCGGGTCGATTTTGGGTTCTAGTTGTAAAAAATAATTAAATATATTTTTTGGCTTCGAAATTTTATATGATGAAGAATATGGTATTTTTGTGATTTTTGGGGATTTTTCCCTAGTGATTTCGAATTTTTATGAAATTATTTGCTAAATAAGCATTTATACCTATAATTAATTAAAGGTATTAATTAATTAAGTTCACCAATATTTTTGGGAGAGTTAAAATAGTATGCGCAGTAAATTTTGAAAAGAATTGTAAAAGATATAGTTTTATCTAATAGGAATTGGACAAGGGAGTGGATTTGGTGAAAAGAATTTTTTTCATAGTAAGAAATCAGTTTTTATCTTAATTAGGACAATGCCATGCCACCCCTATTCATAATGAGACTAAGAAATTTCCACGTCCATGAGTGTCGATGTTGATGCAAAAGGAAGCGTAGGATAACTACTTACGTAGTTATGGAACGATTCCAACAATGTCGAAGTCGACCTCTTAAGCAAACTATCATCAACGACATTACCTTGTCGTGATTCAATCAAAGGTACTAAGCTTAGTGTCATGCAAAATTGAAGCCGCATGTTTTTACCGGTGTTTTTAATGATGCTGCACACTACCATTATGATCATTTTCGACGTCAACTATATAAAGGTGGTGAAGCCGGTTGTTTGGACTTCAATCTTATAAAATTAGCAGCATAGTAGCCGAAGTATGCTAAGTAAAAGGTTTCTACAATGATGTCGCTAGTCTTGTTGCCAATGTTCATAAAAGTTGATAAGGTTTTAAATTATATGTGTTTGGCAATGCCGCAGCATAACATCAATGCTGCATTTATTCAATGGTGCCAAAGAGAGCTGGTTAGGCCTTATCGCTTTGTTTTCGGGTTAAACGAAGTTTGTTTTAAGTAGGTGAGCAACCTATAGAATATGTAAGTCCACGACAACATTTTCGACATGAAATTTTTATACTTAAAAGAGTTTAAGTTTGTTCTTCGACCTTAGATAGAGGTTGAAAATGTCTTAACGCCGTGTGTATTGTACGTTGTCTTATTAAAGGCGGAGAGCCTTAAGCCTCTTTGTTGACATTGATCTATATTAAACTATTTAATGGCGGCGAGCCATATGTTTTATGCTTTTACTTTAAACCTTAGGATACCAATGTATATTTTTAATAAGTTCGATATAGATCATTTGGGGATATCAATGTATGTCACTTTGAGATGTTATACATTTGAGGGGAGATAACCTAATTAGGGACATCAATAGACATAGGTTAAACATGTGGGTAGCATGAATTAAAATTTTAAATGATGGATTCATAATTATCCTAAAAAACTATGGGATGTGAGATGGATGGTCCACATCATGCTGGGAATGGATAGTCTCCGTATGGTTATTGAAGGGTTTATAGTCATCCTAGGAAAACTATGGGATGTGTGATGGATAGTCTGCATCATTTTGAACAATGAAATATGTAAGATGGATAATCTATATAATTTTGATAATGAAACCATGTGTGAGGTAGTCAACATGGTAGGGGGTGGATAGTCCAAATAATTAACACATGTGAGATGGGTAGTCCACATGAGCATAAGACATAAAGTCAATGAAAATTTAAATGGGTAGTCTAATAATTTGGGATTGGTAATCCTTTGTATATTGCATATTTGCATATCATTATATTATTATGTTATAACTATTGTGAATGTAGGAGCATAGTATATAGTTTAGATTTATTTTAGTTAAGATACTAGTGAGGGGAAACCCATTACGCTTAGCGGCGTGATCTCACTAAAAATCTATTTGGTTCGAGATGATAGGTTATTATTCACACTAGATTGTTTGTCTAACCCAATTTTTTCCCTTAAACTCTTGGATACTCATTTTAGTAGGTAGGGAGTAAGGGTTTTAAGGTTCCAATTAGACAAATAAGCTTCTAGAGACATGTAGGAGGCAATCTAGCTATTAGGAGCTTTATCCATTGCTTGTTTTTTCTATTTGAATGTATGTAATTACAAAAGATTCTAACTGTAAAATAGTAGTAGTAGACTCTGATCAACCAAAGGGACATTTTCATATGTCGCTCTTGGAGTATTTTGTAATAATTATAATTTCTATGAACATGGTTTTACGAATGGGATTATGTAATGAATATGAAATATCATTTGTGAAAATTTGTAAAGAAAAATTGTGCTTAGTATTCATATTCAGGTGCTTTTGATTATCGATATGATTAACTTAACCACACTTGGTCATCGAAAATTAATACTTTGGATGACTGCAGTGTCCATAGCACTTAGTTTCGGGCCTCAAAACGGGGTGTTACAAGTGGGCATCAGAGCATAGGTTTATGAAAAACTTAAAAGATTAAAATGATTTTAGAAAACATAATCCTAATAAATCAGAGAATAAAATTGGGGTATGGGATAACTCTATAGTAATGTACTTGTATTTGCTATATACAAGTATGTATTCCATCTCTATTCTCCCCTCTCTCTTAGACCGTTATTCTATATCTTACTAGGGCTCATATGCAATTTATAAGAAAGAAAGATATGGAAGTGGGAAATGGGAGAATGAATTTAGGTGGTAGAAGCAACATAACTAATGGAAATGCTTCATAACTAATGGAAATGCTCGGCCCAACACCAGAAGGAATCTGTAACATCCCACCTTCTGAGGCCCAAAACTAACCGCTACTGATGCTGCAGTCATCCGTAGTTGTTATTTCTTGGCGACCAAATGCGGCATAGTTAATACTGATACACAAGAACACAAGAACATGAAAAAATTTAAACTTCAACAAAATAGAATTTCTCATTTCTTATGAATAATATTCAGATTTAATTACATAATCCAAGACGTTAACCACATTTGGATCACATATACATGTACAAAATACGATAAGAGCGACATATGAAGATGCCCCCTTATGATGATCAGAGAACTAATAATATGAACTTTGCAGTTCTTAGTACATCACAGCGGAATACACAAAATAGCTCATATATAGTTAATACTGCTTCCTGCACCTCTCCGGAAGCTTACTCGTCCAAAAACCTAAAAGAATCCCACTCTCAAACTACTCAAATTAATTTTGAGTACCCGAGAGTTTGTGGAGAAACACAAACTTTGAGTCAAACAATAAGTTTGGTATGAATAATCCCTATCATCTCTTATCATAAATAGATATCTAGTGAGACCACGCCGCTTACCGGAACGGGTTTTCCCCTCAGTAGTATCCAAAAATACATGCAAATCATTCACTATGCCCCTGCACCCAAAATGAGTAGTCTTAACATAGTATGAAATAAAGCCATAAATCATATGTATTGGATATCTCATCCACCTATTTATTAGATATCCCATCTAAAAGCAATTTATTAGATTTCCCATCTAAAATTAATTTATTAGAGTTCCCCTCTAAAATCTTTAAAATGACTATCCATCATAATTTAATAAGACTATCCATCCTAAATCCATTTAAAATAAATGTAGATTATCCATCATACGTTGTTTTATAAAAGATGGTGTGGGCTTTCCACTGCACACTACATAATTTTCCTAGGATGACTATGAATCCTTGGGTGCTAAATCCCGAGGCTAACCACCTCTGGCAAAGCATTCTTTTCTTTAGAAATTTGATATGGACTATCCACCGCACATTCCATGGTTTTCCTAGGTTAACCAAGAACCCAACACTTGGCCAATTGAAACATCATGATCCCCATGATTATTTATAAAAATTCATGATCCTCATGATTACTTATTTTCCCCAGGTATACCACATGTTTAACCTATTCCCCTTGGTAGCCCCACTTAGGTTAAATTAAATAAAAACATATTGATAGCCCCAATGTATATTTTCGAAAGTATATTTATGTTTGTAACCCCAAACCATGTATCGAAAACATTAAACCCACCCCGGTGTCCCCAAGGTTTATTAACATTCATCTTATATAAGGATCCCCCTTACATATTCAAACAAAGATAAGTATTTTATGCTATAACCCTTTGAAGTAACCCTTCGACTCAGCAAAATTTTACTTATAAAATGGCTAAAAACAGCCCTTTAAAATCCTTCGAATGAAGTCCCATTCGAAAGCAAATAAACATCCAAAGTTATCCCCTTGGGAAACCTTTCTTTTGAAAGCATCACAAAATCATACCTTTCGACCTTGTCGGAAGGTTTCTTTTCGACCTAGTCGAAAGGTTCTACCTTTCAACCTTGGCGAAAGCCTAGAGTATCCCCCTTACAAAATCATTTATAAACCTTTCGAAAGCAATGAAACTCAAAACCTTTTGAAATCATTGAAGCTCAAAAACTTTCACAATCATTGAAGGTAACCCCTTCAAAACCTTTCGAAATCAAACCTTTCAAAACTATTCAAAAACCATGAAGTGTTGGTGTTGGAACCAACCCTTCGAAAGTATACTTCCGATCTTATCAGAAGGTTTGTCTTTCGACTTTGTCGAAGGTATTAAAACTTTTACTTTAAAAACAATGGAAGGTTCAGAAGTAACCCCTTCTTTCCCTTCGGCTTTGTCGAAGGCATCCCTTCAACTTAGTCGAAAGGATTAAAACATCTTTTAGAATAACATTTTTAATACAATTATCTTGAAGGTGTAAACTTTCGAAGATCCCCTTCTTGAATATATAAAAAAATTAGTCTTTTATAAAATGATAGATTCGAAGGATCCCCCTTTAACTTATTCGAAAGCAATTATGTTTCTATTCGAAAGCAAAGGAAGCAGCCTCCCCATCCCTTCGCCCCTCTTCCCTTTGACACCATACCTACCTTTCGACTTAGGCGGAGAGTAATTGTTTACCTTTCGTCTTAGACGAAAGGGTAAAAGCGGGCTTGTTGGAGTCGAAGGCAGAACTGGGCCTACTGAAGTGATGTTTTATCTTGCTTGTCTAATTTTGATTGGCTGAGGAGCCTTCATCTGTACTTCCAAATGGTAAAAAGTATACAAAAGTCAACCATTTTCTTAAAGCACTATTCTTCTTCCCCAATTAAATTCGAATTGCAACCTTCCCTCTGAATTGACTAATTCGAAGGCAATTTTGCAGTTTAGCCCTTAGGCTTAAATAATTTAATTACCTTAGTAAATCACTAAGGAAAAATCCCCAAAAATCACCAAAAATCTGATAAATCATATACTTCAACATATTAAAATTTCAAAGTATATGAAGATCAAAACAACTCGGAATTTAACCAAAACCGAATAAAAACGTGTTAATTAGCCCATTAACATTTAAAACACCTATGTCTTATCCAAACAAATGTTTAAATGGTTATATCCTAACCAAAATCACAAACATGAATCGGGTATAACCTATAATCAATCCAAACATAGAAAAATGAGATGATAAACATGATTATTAACCGTGATTAGTTAATTGGAGAATGAGATAATTTCCTAGCTTTAATTCCTTAGCGTTTTCTTCAATTTATTGCTCTTCCTAGAGCTTTTAATGGCCGGCCAAAATATAGGTGAGGAGTTCTGAATGAGAAAGTAAAAGTTTATTAATGTGGAGGAAGATATTTATACTAAGAAATGTAGCCCCATTTCCAAGTTTACCCCTTAGGAAATTCCTCCTTCTTAATTTAGTTTAGTCTTATTTTAGTTCATTCATTAAGACACGACCATTAGATTTATTAATCTCATCTCCCTAATTAATCTCATTATTCTATTTAATTTATCCAATTAAATATCCCGAATAATGTTAAATTAAAATTCAGGGGCATTACAAACTCCCCCCTTAAAGAATTTCGTCCTCGAAATTTCAGTAAGGACAAAACAACAAGCATATAACCCATGTAAGCAAAGCTAGTATAACCTACTAGCCAAATTCTATATAAACCCTATATAGAACATACCGTCTAAAACAACCTTGGAAAAGTAGCCTTAATTCTGTCTTCTATCTCTCGAGTATAGTCCTTCACGTTGTCGCTCCACTAAACTTTCACCAACTTGACTGTCTTGTTTCTTAACCTCTTCTCATCTTTTGCCACAACACGAACTGGTTGGCTCAAAAAAGTCATATTCGGTTCCACCACTAAGTCATCCAGTGCCGTCGGAGCGATAGTAGTGTCTGGATCATGAACATACTTCCTAAGATGAGAAACATGAAACACATTATGGGCCCCGGCCAAACTACTCGGCAAATCTACTCGGTATGAGAGTCTCCCAATCCTCTCTGATATAGGAAATGGTCCAACATATCTCGATGCTAGCTTCCCGGTCTTCCCGAACCACACCTTTCATCGGCGATACCTTGATGAAAACTCTACCTCCAGCTGAGAACTGTAGGTCCTAACGCCTTTTGTTTGCGTAACTCTTATGCATAGACTGAGCTTCTTTCATTCTTTCTCGTATTAACTCGATCTTTTCCGTCGCCTCTCTCAACAAATCTGGGCCAAGGACCAATCTGTCTCCGGTCTCTAACCAACATGCTGGTGATTTGCATGGCCTTCCATACAAAGCTTTAAAAGGCGCCATTCCTATAGTAGTCTGATAACTATTATTATAAGAAAACTCCAATAAGTGCAAGTGATCCTCCAAAGAACCACTAAAATCCAGTGCACAAGCCCTCAACAGATCTTCCAGTACCTTGTTAACTCTCTCTGTCTGTCCATCCGTCTGAGGATGATTTGAGGTACTCATCTTGAGCTTAGTGCCTAACATATTATGCAGGCTTTTCCAGAACTCGCTAGTAAACAAAGCATCTCTATCACTGACGATACTACTAGGAATTTCACGCAGTCTAACGATGTTCTTCATAAACAACTTAGCCAAAACAGGTGCCGTCTTGGTTGACCTTACCGGAATGAAATGGGTACTCTTGGTTAATCTGTCCACTATAACACATATACTTTCATTACCCCGGTTTGACCTTGGCAACCCGTCAATAAAATCCACGGATATTGAGTCCCACTTCTAGACTGGAACATCCAAAGGCTGAAGCAAACCACTTGGCTTCTGATGTTCGGCTTTTACTTGCTGACAGTTCAAACATTGTTTTACCCATAAGCCAACATCCCTCTTCATTCCTTCCCAGAAGAAACTTCTCTTCATATCCTGATACATCTTGGTTCCCCCAGGATGAATCGTAAACCTCAATCGATGACATTCCCTTAGAACTTCCATCCTAAGGTTTCCAACATCCGGAACACATAATCGTTCTTCTTTCTCAACCAACCCCTATAGTCAAGAATAAAATCCTTTAAGTCGTCAATCTCGACTCCAGTTTCTAACCTTCTAACCCTCTCGGCTAAGACTGGATCCACTTCCTGCCTAGAAGCAATTCGTTCGATCAGAACTGGTTGAACTTCCAAATAAGACATCATGGCGATATTCCGACTAGATCCAGCAGTCAACCTCAACTGCACACTGCAAGCAGCCAGTGTTTCCAAGTCTTTCCATTCTGCCAACATAGCTAACACCACATTATGATGTTTCCTGCTAAGCACATCCGCCACCTTATTTCCTTTTCCCGGTGTATACTCGATGCTAAAATCATAAGCTGCATCAAACTCCAGCCATCTCTGCTGTCTCATGTTCAGCTCCTTCTGAGAGAATAAATATCATAGAGACTTATGATTCGTAAATAGCTAAAACCTTTCTCCCAAAATATAATGCCTCCACACCTTCAATGCGAAGATTACCGCTGCAACTCCAAATCATGAGTCAGGTATCTCACTTCATGCGGTCTAAGCTATCTAGAAGCGTAGGCAATAACATTTCCATTCTGCATTAGCACAGCACCTAATCCAGTACCACATGCATCAGTGTAAACTACCAACCTCCGGTTCCCATCTGGAACTACTAACACGGGCGCATTGGTTAACAAATGTTTCAACTTGAGGAATGCCTCCTCACATTTGTCAGTCCAAACAAACTTCACGTCCTTCCTGGTTAGCATAGTCAAGGATGCCGCTATCCATGAGAAATCCTTAATGAACCTTCGGTAGTAACCTACAAGACCAAGAAAACTTCTATCTCACTTACCGTCCCTGGTCTCTTCCAATTCTTAATAGCCTCGATCTTATCCGGATCGACTGCTAACCCTTCTTCGGAAACTACATGACCAGGGAACTTCACTTTCTTCTTCCAGAAATGACACTTGGAGAACTTCGCCTTCAGCTGATGTTGCCTTAGTGTCTCCAACGCTATTCTAAGATGATCCGCATGATCCTTCTCATTCTTAGAATATACCAAAATGTCATCTATAAAAACCAACACGACCTATCCAAGTGCTCTCGAAAAACCGGGTTCATCAAATCCACGAAGAAAGCTAGCGCATTAGTAAACCTAAATGACATAACCAACCACTCGTAAGACCCATATCTGGTCCTAAATGCCATCAAAGGAATACGGTCCTCTGCCACTCTTAGCTGATGGAAACCTGTCGCCAAATCCAATTGGGAAAACACTTTGGCTCCACTCAACTGATCGAATAATTCGTCGATCCTCGCCAAAGGATACCTATTCTTGATCTTCCTCTTGTCCAACATACGATAGTCGATACACATCCTTAACGACCCATCTGGCTTCTTCACGAATACCGCGGTCGTTCCCCAAGGCGAACTGCTTAGCCGGATGAAATTCTTTCCTTCCAATTTCACTAGCTGCACCTTCAATTCCTTCATCTCTGTTGGTGACATCCTGCTGGTGGTCTACTTACGGGTTCAGCTCCCGATATGAGATCTATCCAAAACTCGATTGCTCTTTTCGGCGGCAAGCCCGAAACTGGTTCAAACACATCCGCAAACTCTTTTGCTACATAAACCTGCTTCAACTCTGCTTCCGTTCCCATAGAACCCAATAACTCATAAGCATTTCCGTTCGAACTCCTTACTGAGTAAATGACTCAGTTATGGCTATTAGGATGTTTCAATGATATTTCCTCCTCCTGGCAAAATATCCTAGCATCATATCTATCTAACCAATCTATACCCAATATGATCCTGAAACCCATGAAATCAAAAACATATAAACTGCATGCAAACATATGACCTAACAAATCTAGTTCTAACTAGTCATATCTCATTCCTAGAGTTGCATACCCTCCTATAGGGTTCACAACCCTTAAAGGAGTAATAAGGTATAAAGGTTCTAGACATAAGCAATCTACTAAATACTGAGATATAATGAGTGTGATGAACCAGTATCAAATAGTATCCTAACTGGAGTACTATGAATCATAAGCATACCTTCCATCACAGCTTTTCCTTTCTCAGCAGCTATTGGTCTAGAGGATGATGGCTCCAATGCAAAGACCTTTCCCTTTCCAGCCTTAGCAGCCTCGGGACACTTGTCCTTGTAATGCCCCATCTGGCCATAGTTGTAGCACTTCACATTCGGCCTCACTGCAACTGCTCTTCTATCACCCGAGCGACACTCATTAGCATACTGCCCCTTCTTGTCACACTTGTAATAAACAATATCAGCCTTGCTCTTGTTAGCTGCTACCCTCGATAGGGCACCTTTCTTCTTGAAGAATTTCCGCTTCTTACCCTAAAAATTCGGAACCTCAACTGGTTTCCCTTTTCCAAAAGTAGAAAGCATCTCTTCATTCTGAATAGCCATCTTAATAACAATATGACACGGATCCTAGAGGTTTGGCATGATTTCCCTGGCGATCTCAGGATTCAACCCCATGATAAACTTATCATTCCTCCGAATGACAGTATCCATAGTAGCAGATCCGTAATAGGAAAGCTCATCAAACTCTATAGCATACCCAATCGCCAATCTATCCCTCTGGACTAAATCTACAAACTTCCTGAGCAATGCTGCCTTGGCAATCTCTGATAGAAATATTTCTTCGAACCTCCTTTGAAATTCAGTCCAAGTCAGGTCTTCCTCTGGCACTCCCACGGTAACTCCGTTCCACCAAAACAATGTTGCTCATTGCAATTGCATTGAAGCAAGTCTCCTTTTCTGCATATCCATCAAGCCGAGATCTGCAAATATACTTTCACAATGCAATAGCCAATTCTCCACTCCTACTGCATCCTTGGTTTCCAGAAAAGGCTTTCCTCCAAGACTAGCGTAATCCCTGCTCAGCTTGGCATAATTATTGCCAACAAGGGCCACCGGATTAGCTCCTCCAGCATTTCCTACAGCCACTCCCGCAGCTGCTTCAGCTTGCATCATATTCACGAAGAACTGATAATTTATCCCCATATCAACTGGCGGGATCTCAACACCAACATTAGCATTTGCATCTGGGTTTGCATTTGCCTGTTGACCCTGGTTGCTCTTAGTATTGGGTCGAACATTTCCACTTGTTGCGGTGCGTCTCCCACCTTGATTCACTCTTCCATTTTCTGCCTCCATATCTTACTTCCCTACTACCTGAAATCCAATCTTGGTAAGATACAGAAGAATGGTCTAAGAGAGTGGGGAATACATACTTAGGTGTTTATAGCAAAGTACACATACGTTACTATAACGCTTACCCAAGCCCAACTATATTTTAGATTCATTGGATTATGCTTTAAAATATTTTAAGGTTTAAATTCCTTTTTAAGTACATAAACCATGCTCTGATACCAACTTGTAACATCCCGCCTTCTGAGGCCCAAAACTAACAACTACTAATGCTGCAGTCATCCGTAGTTGTTATTTCTTAGCGACCGAATGCGACATAGTTAATACTAATACACAAAAACATAAGAATATGAAAATTTTAAACTTCAACAAAACAGAATTTCTCATTTCTTATGAATAATATTCAGATTTAGTTACATAATCCCAGACGTTAACCACGTTCGGTTCACATATACATGTACAAAATACGATAAGAGCGACATATGAAGATGTCCCCTTATGATGATCAGAGAACTAATAATATGAACTTTGTAGTTCTTAGTACATCACAGTGGAATACACAAAATAGCTCCTATATAGCTAATATTGCCTCCTGCACATCTCCGGAAGCTTATTCGTCCAAAAACCTGAAAGTCTCCCATACTTAGACTACTCAAATTAATTTTGAGTACCCGAGAATTTATGGAGAAACACAAACTTTGAGTCAGATAATAAGTCTGGTATGAATAATCCCCTTTCATCTTTTATCATAAATAGATATCTAGTGAGACTACGCCACTTAGCGGAATGGGTTTTCCCTCACTAGTATCCAAAACAAAACATGCAAAACATTTACTATGCCCCTGCACCCAAAATGATTAGTCTTAACATAATATGAACTAAAGCTATAAATCATATGTATTGGATATCATATCCACCCATTTACTAGATATCCCATCTAAAAGCAATTTATTAGATTTTCCATCTAAAATCAATTTATTAGAGTTCCCCTTTAAAATCTTTAAAATTACTATCTGTCATAATTTAATAGGACTATCCGCCCCAAATCCATTTAAAATAAATGTTGATTATCCATCGTACATTATTTTCTAAAAGATCGTGTGGGCTGTCCACCGCACACTACATTGTTTTCCTAGGATGACTATGAACCCTTGGGTGCCAAATCCCGAGGCTAACCACCTCTGGCAAAACATTCTTTTCTTTAGAAATTTGATGTGAGCTATCCACCGCACATTCCATGGTTTTCCTAGGTTAACCAAGAACCCAACACTTGGCCAATTAAAACATCATGATCCCCATGATTATTTATAAAAATTCATGATCCCCATGATTACTTATTTTCCCCAAGTATACCACATGTTTAACCTATTTCCATTGGTAGCCCCAATTAGGTTAAATTAAATAAAAACACATCGATATCCTCAATGTATATTTTTGAAAGTGTATTTCTGTTTGTAACCCCAAACCATGTAACGAAAATGTTAAACCCACCCTGGTGTCCCTAAGGTTTATTAACATTCATCTTATATAAGGATCCCCCTTACATATTCAAACAAAGATAAGTAATTTATGCTATAACCCTTCGAAGTAACCCCTTCTACTTTGCAAAATTTTACCTAAGAAAAAGGCTAAAAACAGCCCTTTAAAACCCTTTGAATGAAGTCCCATTCGAAAGAAAATAAACATCCAAAGTTAGCCCCTTTGAAAACCATTCTTTTGAAAGCATCAAAAAATCATACATTTCAACCTTGTCGGAAGGTTTCTTTTCGACCTTGTCGAAAGCCTGGGGTATCCCCCCTTACAAAACCATTTTTAAAACCTTTCGAAAGCAATGAAACTCAAAATCTTTCGAAATCATTGAAGCTCAAAATCGTTGAAGGTAACCTGCAACAACCCTGATTTGGAGATTACCTGTCAATATTAAATTATAATAATTATTTTGAGCTATAGATGGTCGCTCCTAACCAGCCATATTCTCCGCATTAGCAGACGGTATTACCCAGTAATACTCTTTATTAATGTGGGTCTCGAGGTGGGGCGTCACACAACCCCTTCAAAACCTTTCGAAATCAAACCTTTCGAAACCATTCAAACACAATGAAGTGTTGGGGTTGGAACCAACCCTTCGACTGTATACTTCCGACCTTGTCGAAAGGTTTACCCTTCGACTTTGTCAAAGCATTAAAACTTTCACTTTAAAAACAACAGGAGGTTCAGAAGTAACCACTTCTTCTTCCCCTTCTTTCCATTCGGCTTTGTCGAAGGCATCCCTTCGACTTAGTCGAAAGGATTAAAGCACCTTTTAAAAAAACATTTTTAAAACAATTCTCTTGAAGGTTTAAACTTTCAAAGATCCCATTCGAAACCCCTTCTTGACTATATAATAATTTTAGTTTTTTATAAAATGATAGAGTCGAAGGATCCCTTCAACTTATTCGAAAGCAATTATGTTTCTATTCGAAAGCAAAGGAAGCAGCCTCCTCATCCCTTAGCCCCTCTTCCCTTCAACACCGTGCCTACCTTTCGACTTAGGTAGAGGGTAATTTTTTACATTTCTTCTTAGATGAAAGGTGCCTTTCGACTTCGTCGAAATGGTAAAAGCAGGGTTGTTGGAGTCGAAGGCGGAACTGGGCCTACTGAAGTGATGTTTTATCTTACTTGTCTAATGTTGATTGGCTGAGGAGTCTTCTCCTGTACTCCCAAATAGTAAAAAGTATACAAAAGTCAACCTTTTTCTTAAAACACTATTCTTCTTCCCTAATTAAATTTCCGAATTGCAGCCTTCCCTCCGAATTGACTAATTCGAAGGCAATTTGCAACTTAGCCCTTAGGCTTAAACAATTTAATTACCTTAGTAAATCACTAATGAAAAATCACCAAAATCTGGTAAATCATATACTTCAACATATTAAAATTTCAAAGCATATGAAGATCAAAACAACTCGGAATTTAATCAAAACCTAATAAAATGTACTAATTAGCCCATTAACATTTAAAACACCTATATCTTATCCAAACAAAGGTTTAAATGGTTATATCCTAACCAAAATCACAAATATGAATATGATATAACCCATAACAGATCTAAAGATAGAAAAATAAGATGATAAACATGATTATTCACCTTGTTTAGTTAATTGGAGAATGAGATAATTTCATGCTTTAATTCCTTAGCTTTTTTTAAATTTATTGCTCTTCTTGGAGCTTTTAATGGTCGGCCGAAATATAGGTGAGGAGTTACGAATGAGAAAGTAAAAGTTTATTAAGGTGGAGGAAGATATTTATACTAAGAAATGTAGCCCCATTTTCAAGTTTACCCCTTAGGAAATTCCTCCTTCTTAATTTAGTTAAGTCTTATTTTTATTCATTCATTAAGGCACGACCATTGGATTTATTAATCTAATCTCCCTAATTATTCATATTATTCTATTTAATTTATCCAATTAAATATTTCGAATAATGTTAAATTAAAATTCAGAGGCATTATAGAATCCAAGTCGACAGTCAATTGCTAATCAAAATGCAAATGCCAATGTAGGTGCTGCGACCCCATTGGTAGATATTAAGGCTATGTGCCAGTTCTTCGTCAATCTGATGGAACCTGGAGTAGCTGCAGGAAATGCTGCTAATATGGGAAGAATCAATCCTGTAGTACCAGTTGGTAATGACTATGCTAAGTTGAGTCGAGATTACACCAATCTGGGTGGGAAGCCTTTTCTAGGGATTGAGGATGCAATAGAAGCGGAGAATTGGCTGTTACATTATCAAAGAATTTTTGCTGATTTGGGCTTGAATAATGAGCAGAAAAGGAGATTGGCTTCGAGACAATTGCAAAAGGTTGCTTTATTCTGGTTGAAAGGGGTGACCGAAGGGGTACAAAAGGAGGAATTGACTTGGGCAGAATTTTGAAGGAGATTCGAGGAAAGATTTTTTTTCTAAAGTAGCCAAGTTAGCCTTGCTCAAGATGTTCATGGAATTAGAGCAAGGAGAAATGTCAGTGTTGGAATACTCCACTAAGTTTGATGAGCTGCCCAGGTATGGATATGCCACTGTTGACACCGTTATCAAGAGGAATGGGGTTTGAGGTCGGAGATCGCTAGGGCAACTATGCCACATCTCAGGGATTAATCAAATGTAGTAGTGGTGATGACAATAAGGAATGAAGAGATGCCTTCTAGTTTCGGAAAGGAGAAGCCAATTGGAACCCGGAGTTCTCAAAATAAGAAGAGTATGTTCTTTAAGGAAATGGGAGCTTAGAAGGGTGGAGCTGCCAAGAAAGGAAAAGCAAATATTGTTTATTATAAGTGTGATAAGAAGGGGAACTATGCAAATGAGTGTTGATCAGGTGATGGCAAGATGTGGGCAAGCAGAATGTGAAGTGGTTTAACTGTGACTAGGTGGGACATTATAATAACTTATGTCCAGAAGCGGCCAAGGCTAATAAAGGAAAGGTGTTTGCTTTGGAGCTATTTGTATCAAGACCAATAACAACTGAGAAGGGAAAGTATATGATGGAAGGTACACTTTTGATTCATAGCATACCAGTTAGGGCACTAATTGATATTGATGCACCGCATTCATTTATACCTCGGTTATTGGTAGATAAGTTATGTTTAGAACCATCATTCCTTGTTACTTTCTTAAGGATAGCTAATCCAACAGGAGGGTATGCAACTCTTGGTATGAGATGTGACCATCTTGAATTTGAGTTGCTAGGTTATACTTTTTCCTGTAGTTTGTATATGTTTGATTTTGCGAGTTTTGGGATTATTTTGGGTATGGATTGGTTTAGCAAATATGATTCTAGGATATTTTTTAGGATAGGAAATATCATTAAGACACCATGATGGTAGTGACTGAATAGTATACTCGGTTGAGAATTCGAGTTCAATATTTGGGCTTTATTGGGTGCCACAGCGACGAGATAAATTAGGTTATATGGTAAAGGAATTTGCATATGTTTTTAAGTCGGTTACAGGACTACCATCGAAATGAGTTATTGAGTTTCAGACAGATATTGTACCTAGAACTAAGCCCATAAGTAGACCACCTAGTAGGATGACACCTATCGAGATAAAGTAGTTAAAGGTGTAGCTAGTGGACTTAGAAGGAAAGAGTTTTATTAGACCAAGCAGTTCGCCTTAAGGAGCGGCTATGGTGTTCATAAAGAAACTGCATGGATCGTTGAGATTATGTGTTGATTATTGCAATTCGAATGAGAAGACGATAAAGAATGGATATCCTTTGCCGAGAATCGATGATTTATTTGATCAGCCGAGTAGACCAAAGTATTTTTCCAGTTGGATTTAGTGACAGGGTTCCATCAATTTAGGGTGGCAGAGGATGATATTCCTTTAATGTCGTTTCAAACGAGATATGGTTTATACGAGTGGTTAGTGATGCCATTCAGATTGACTAATCCACCTTCTTTCTTTATGGATTTAATGAACCAGATTTTCCAAGAGCATTTGTATAGGTTCGTGTTGGTATTTACTGATAACATTTCGATATATTCTAAGGATGAAAGAGATCATGAGATTCATCATAGAATGGTGCTTGAGATGTTGACGTAGCATCAACTAAAAGCAAAGTTTTCAAAGTGTCATTTCTTAAAAAAAGAGGTGAAATTTCTTGGTCATATAGTTTCAAAGAAAGGGTTATCAGTGGACCCAGTTAAGACTGAAGCTGTAAATAATTGGAAGAGACTCGAGATGGTGATCGAGATAAGGATTTTTCTTGGACTAGCTAGCTATTATCAGAGATTTACCAAGGATTTCTCATGGATAGTAGCACCTTTGATTAAACTAACTAAGAAGGACGTGAAGTTTATTTGAACCGACAAATGCAAGGAAACATTCCTTAAGTTAAAGCATTTTTTGACCAATGGGCCTGTGTTAGTCATTCCAAATGGGAATCAGGATTTGGTTGTGTATACGGATGTGTGTGTAAGAGGATTCAGAGCTGTATTGATGTAGAGGGATTAAGTGATTGCCTCGACAGCTCAAATCGCATGAAGTTAGATATCCGACTCATGATTTATAGTTGAAAGCGGTGATTTTCACATTGAAAGTGTGATGACAGTACATCTTTGGAGAAAGATTTGAGTTGTATACGAATCACAAGTCTTTGAGGTATTTATTCTCTCAAAAAGAGTTGAATATGAGACAGTAGAGGTGGTTGAAGGTTTTAACCACTTATGATTTTGGTATTGAGTATACACTAGGGAAGGGAAATAAAGTTGTAGATGCACTTAGCAAGAAACATCAGAATGTGGTGTTAGCTATGTTGGTTGAATGAAAGGTTTTAGAGTCTTTGACTACTTGTAGCGTGTAGTTTGACTGCTAGTTCTAGTCAAAGTACTGCCATGTTGTCTTGCTTGGAAGCTTGACAAGCATCGATCAATAGGATGGCATCTGAGTAGAGAAATGATCCATAACTTAGCCATAAAGATTAGAAGATTGGAAGGTAGAACCGAGATCGATGATCTAAAAGATTTCAGTCTTGACCAGAGGGCTAGTTAAGGAAGAAAGGACGATTATGTGTTCCAGATGTTGATGACCAAAGAAAGAAAGTTCTTAGGGAGTGTCATCGATCGAAGTTTATTAGACATCCTAGAATAACTAAGATATATTAGGATATAAAGAGAAGTTTCTTATGAGAAGGTATGAAAAGGGATGTAGGCTTGTGGGTAAATCTGTGTTCTAATTAATAGTAAGTAAAAGCCGAGCATCAAAAGCCAAGTGGTTGCTTTAGCTTTTAGATATACCAGTTTGGAAATGGTATTCTATATCCATAGATTTCATTGACGAGTTGCTAAGGTCAAATAAGGGAAATGAAAGTATATAGGTCATAATGGATAGACTGACCGAGAGTGCACACTTCATTCCTGTTAAGTCAACTAGGACGACACCTGTATTACCTAACTTATTTACGAAGAATGTTGTTAGACTGCATGGGATTCCTAGTAGTACAGTCAGTGACAGAGATGCTTTGTTCACTAGTGAATTCTGGAAGAGTCTATAGGAAGTATTAGGTACCAGGCTTAAGATGAGTACCGCTTATCACCCATGGACGGATGGGCAGACAGAGAGAGTCAATAAGGTACTTGAAGATTTATTGAGGGTTTGTGTACTGGACTTTGATGGGTTGTGGTAAGACCATTTGCGATTGGTTGAGTTTTCCTATAATAACAAATATCGGAAAAGTATAGGAATGACACCTTTTAAAGCTTTGTATGGAAGGCTGTGCAAATCACCAGTGTGTTGGTTAGAGATGGGAGACATATTGATCTTTGGTCCAGATATTGTAAGAGAAGCCAAAGAGAAGATTGAGTTAATCCGAGATAGGATGAAAGAAGCTCAGTCTAGGCAGAAAAGTAACGAAGATAAAAGCCATAAATATTTAGAGTTCTCAGTTGAAGATCATGTTTTCATTAAGGTATCACTGATGAAGGGTGTGGTACGATTTGGAAAATTAGGGAAACTGGTACCAAGATATGTTGGACCATTCCATATTATAGAGAGGATCGAAAAGCTTCGTACCGAGTTGAGTTACGAAGTAGTTTGACAGGTGTCCATAATGTGTTTCGTGTTTCTCATCTTAGGACGGATGTGCAAGTTCCATAGACTACTATTACTGCGACTGCACTTAATGACTTAATGGTAGAACCAAATCTGACATTTATGAGACAACCAGTTCGAGTTGCAGCTAGAGATGAGAGGAGACTAAGGAACAAGACAACTAAGTTAGTGAAAATCCAGTGAAGTGATAATGAGAAAGACTATACTTAGAGGACAGAGGACATGATTAGGGATACTTATCATGAGCTATTATGAGAGTATGCTCGATATTTGTTGTATATAGGTTTTATAGCTGGTAGGATATACTAGCATTGTTTGCATGTTTGATATACTTGTTATGTAGTCCTTACTAAATTTTAAGGATGAAATTCTTTAAGGAAGAGAGCCTGTAATACCTTTAATTTTAATTTAACATTATTCAGGATATTTAATTGGATAGACTAAACAAAATAATGTAAATGGTTAAGGTGAATGATATTTACAAATTTATAAGGTCGAGCGATTACTAATGAACTAAGTAAGATCGTTTTATCATATAAGAGAATATATGAATGGGGCAAAATATGTAGATTCATCTTTTAATCCTTAAACCCTCCCCCTCCATATTCATTCTTAATTTTTCATAACATCAAAATAATCAAAAATAAGAAGAGAGGCCAGCCATTAGATAAGGGGATTAAAAGAGGAAGATAAAGGTAATAAAAAAAAGACTTAGGGATTCAAGAGCTATATCAAACCTCAAATCCAACGTAAAATCTAAGGTGAATGATACATGTTCTATCTCTTTTTCATGCTTTTGAATTCGGTTATGGTTAGTATCCGAATCATTTTGATGATTTTTGCCAAGTTATGGTTGTTTAATTATTGTTTGGATAGAATAATGATTTATGGAATTTTTATAAAATTAGTTGAATGGGTTTTAAGGGTAAAACCTAAGTTTTTAATCTCCAATAGCTGTGATTTTCTGGTATGTTGAGTAGAACATTATTTTGGAGATAGGTTTTTAATTACATAATTTTCCAATTTAAAATAAATATTTTATGAATTTTCTAAGATGGAAATTGGGTCAATTTCGGGTTTTAGTTGCAAAAAAATAATTAAATAAAAAGTTTCACCCTGAAATTTTTTATATGACGAAGAATATGATATTTTTGAATTTTTGTGATTTTTAGGGATTTTTTCCAAGTGATTCGATTTTTTACGAAATTATTTACAAGATAAGCATTTAAAACTATAATTAATTAAAGCTATTAATTAATTAAATTTACCAATATTTTTGGGAACTTTAAAAGGTATGCGCTAGTAATTTCTAGAATGAATTGTAAAAGACAAATAAGCTTCCGGAGACATGCAGGAGACAATCTAGCTATTAGGAGCTTTAACTATTTCTGACGTGTTTGTCTGTTTGAATTTATGTAATGACAGAAGATTCTAACAATCAAATAGTATTAGACTCTAATAAACCAAAGGGGCATCTTCATATCTCGCTCTTGGAGTATTTTGTAATAATTGTAATTTTTCCGAACGTGGATTTGCTAATGGGATTATGTAATGAATATGAAATATCATTTGTGAAATGAAATGTGAAAATTTGTTAAGAAAAATTGTGCCTAATATTCATATTCAGGTGCTTCTGATTATTGATATAATTAACATAGCTGCATACTATGGATGACTGCAGCATCCATAGCGCTTAGTTTCGGACCTCAAAACGGGAGATGTTATAGTTCCAAGATTGAATAATTCAGAAATAGTGCAAGTATTTATAAACATCCTAAAAATGCAACATCAGAATTGACCAAAGTATAATATATATACCATTGATGTCAATGTATAGGGAATCAAAAAATAACACATCTTTTCTAGTTCATGTCACCCCCAAATACTATTGTAATAACCTATATTTTTCGATAATTTAAAACGATGAAAGATACATTAAATAATTTTGACTGAAGGGAAAAATCGTTATTTTTCAAATTTTAGAATTTGAAAATAAAACTAGCGCCATTGTGACCACCTCATTTTTTTGATTCAGGTTGTATATTCATTTGTCCGAATCGGTGTCCGGATGTAAGAGATATCATGTGATGATCCACCCTTTGTAATACCTTGAATCAACGTCGAATGACAAAGTCTGACTCCTGAATACCACAAAAGATGGTCCGTCGGGGTAAAAATTTAAAACAAAACATCATACCAAGGTACAACGTTAGAGTCTCATAGTAGAATGATAATATATAATATACAGAATATATATGAATATAATAGGATAAACAATATATAAAAGACTGTACTGATGGGAGTAAATGATAAATAAATATCATTACAAAAGGTTAGAGTACAATATCTAATACAACAAGTCTCATATATAAATAGCATCATGTTATGTACTGCCATAACATCAATTATATATCCAAAGTATCGACTTTGCCTTCAAAGTTTCCCAACTGACCTGAACGCGTACCCCAAAAGTAGTGGCTCCTAGACTACTCAATCGAGTATCCGATAGTTGTCATGACATAAATAGACAGAGAAAAGAGTGGGTCAAACATAAAGCCTGGTGTGAGAGGAACTATTAAAACTATTCATAAATAAAAGATGAAGTACAGTCGGTCCTCTCCACAAACAAGGCTCAGACCCATCTTTTAAGTGTTGTGGGAGCTCTTGTCCAACATACTCATTTCCTCGATATGATCAAAGTATTTAATCTTACGATTCATCTGATTTTCAACCTCGTTCCTATATTCTTTGAATTTCTTGTGGATATTGGATTTATTTTTTATAAGATATACATATCTTAGTCTCGAGTAATCGTCAGTAAAAATTAAAATGTAAGAAGAATTACCTTTGGTAATTATGGGCATTGGGCCAAATACATTAGTATGCATGAGACCCAAGAGTTCACTTACTCTGTCGTTACTTTCACTGAGGGGTTCTATATCATTATTCCTTTAGATACGAATCACAAGTATCAAATGATTCAAAATCAAATGATGGAAAAAAACCTTCGATCTTTAATCTATGAAATCATTTGTCACTAATATGAGAGCCTAGAATGACACATAATTTTTTTATCTATGCCAACATTAGGAGAAAAATTAACAACACATATTTGATTAAGGTTAAGCACATAAATGCCATTATCCAAAACATGCCAAAGATATTATTTTCATTAAACACAAAAATCATAGTACTACTATTACAGTGAAAACCATAACCAATTTCAGACAGTCTTGAAACAAATATAATACTAAAAATAAATTTCCTTACATAATAGAAATTATTAAATACTAAATCATAACCATTAGAAAAAATTAAATAACAGTCTCCAACTGCACTTGCATCTACAATAGATCCATCAACAACTTGAAACCTCATTTCACCTTTTGCTACATGCTACTTGTTCCTAAGTCCCTATAATGAATTTCAAATATAAGTTCTAGATCCACTATTTAAAACCCATGAAAAATTATTAATTATAAAGAATCATAAACATACCAGCAGGAGCAATAGAAGTCTTCATTTTCTTCTCTTTGATATGTTTCGGGTAGTCCAGATAGTTTCATTTCCAATGCCCATTATTATGAAAATGGCGACATTCATCTTTGACAATAACAGCATCCTTCTAACTTTTCTTCGAGCCTTGCTTAGGTTTCTTTGAACCTTTCGAAGATTATGCTTTCCCTTTTATAGCCAACACCGTGTTTTGGCCCTTGAAGGATGTTGCGGTTGACCTCAACGTATAAAGTAGCTTAATGAGGTGTTCATATTATAATTTAATATGAATGGATCAAACTGCGGAGCCAGTGAGCCAAGGATTAAATCCACTTACAGTTCATCACTTAAGTTGATGTCTAGCTCAGTAAGTCTATCAATATAGGCTTTCATTTCTAAGACAAAATCCTCAACGCGACTACCTTTACTTATCTTTGTATTAAACAATGTTTTAGTATTCTCGTATCTAGGGGAATGAGATTTCTCCCCAAAAAAAGTTTTGAGGTTTTCGAAGAATTTATGGATGATTATATTGCCTTTGCAATGGTTTGTCTAAGTTAGATAACACGAACACTTGAGCAATTTCGCAATTGGCTACCTAAGTGTTATAGGACTTAACTGTCTCAAGGTCCGCGTCCTAAATGGGTTTTTATCTTAAAGCTTCATTTATCGACGAACATAACTTTTTGTATGTTAGTGCTACCTTGATTACTCTTAACCTTTCAACATAGTTTGGTCTGGTGAACTTATCATTTTCAAAAAAGAATCTTGGATTGGCCATTTTGCTACAAATTTTGTTTAAATAGATTAGGATAGTTTTAAATATAGTAGATCTTCTTATAATATTAGATAGGTTAAATGGTTACATTTCATTTATCTAACAAGCACCCACTAGACTTTTATGTTTTTCAAAACTTTAAGATAAAATAAAGAAATCTTTCGATTCTCTAGTAGGGGTATGCACAAGGGACAATTATGTAATTTGTTGCATATATCTAACTCGTTGAACAATCTTGTTCACAATAAAGGTGTTTCTTTCTATTATATACTTGATATGATGTAACAATATTAATTAAAAGAATATTTAACAGAAAATCCATAAATGATATATTTTGTGATAGTAGCTACAAAGTGTTGTCACCATGAGTAATTTATCACAATAAAACAAATATACCATTTTAAATGTTCCTAGTCAAGATGCATCGAGACTGGATATCGATGTATCCGTTGAGACTAGAGTATGTAATACTCTCCAAATGTTGGGCAGTGTATTACTCATGATTGCTGGAGGCACCTAGGGGTTATGTACTGATAATTATTGGATAACTATGGAATGACTCACTCGATAGTTTTCTGTTGGTAAATATAACTAAGGTCACAAAAAAATATCGATGTGACTGATTTACACAGTTCTCTCGACTTGAGAATATTGTGGATCTTCAATATGAAAGCCCCACTTTGATTATTGTCAAATCATGGCATGGCGTTCCATCGAGTGACTATAGTTGGGTTGAGGGGAAGTATTGGAAGTGAAGCACTATTCAAAAGAGGATTCGTCTCCTCAGTTATATGGAGTTAGTATCATGGTCAGCTCAAGTTAACTCAAAGTCAAAGTCTCTGGCCGGAGCATTTTGGTTAACAATAATTGTTATTATTGAAATAAGGACTTTGTGTTTGGACTATAAAGTTGAATGTGGATGACAGTGGAATTTTGACCATTACCAAATTCCATAAATCCAAAGTGATATAGTTTTGACGAAGAGAATTGGTGTAAATAATTGTCACTATCAGGTACTGCTTATAATAAGTAAAATTATATTTTAATAAATGATGCATAAGCGATAAATTAAGCCAAAATGTCACACCACCTGCCAAGTGAAGTGTGAACGTTAATATTCGAATAGTTCGATATTAATTGGTGATTGAATTTACACCTTTGAGTCGCACAACCGAAATGATGAATGCTCTAAATGAACCGCATAAATTAATAATTTTATAATTGTTGTAAATTAATTAAATTAATTAATATTTATGAAATATTAATTACTAAATTTTTATTTAATTTGTTTGAATGCCCATAGCATTTAGTAAGTGCATATATATATTAGTTATAAACGCGCATATTAATATATGATATCTTTGTAGCGTTTAAATTTGATTTAAATATGATAAATACTAAAAGGGGGATTTAAACAAATTAAATTAATTAGTATTTGATAAATATTAATTATTAAAATTTTATTTTAATTTATTTGAATAACATTAGCATTTAAGGGTATGCATATATAAAAGTTATAAACGCGCACACATTTGAATTGGATTTAAATGGGATTGATGCTAATGAGATTTTGGAAATTTTTGAGGATCCATGTGGCACCATCTATGGCTAGCCATGCATGCTGAAGAGAGAGAGAGAGAGGATCTGATTAACATTTAAAAGGGAATTAATAGGGGAAAGTTTTAAGGAATGAATAGGAAAGGTTTATATCATCCCTTTAAAACACATCTCCCTTTATTTTCTTATAAGATTATTTTATTTCATGTCATAATCATCTCCCTTGCTCTTCTATTAGAGAATTTTGAATTTTCATGGCTTCTTAACTTCTAAATTTCCAAAATAAAATATCAAATAGAATTAATAACAAAAGATGGTTCTAATCTCTTAATCCTTGCAAAATTCGGAGATTGATTCATGGAATCTAATAGCCTTTGATTCATCATTCAAGGTGCATTCTCTTGGAAACATCTCAAGGTGATGATTCTAATTTTATATACATTCAACTTGTTTATGTAATTTAGATCCATCTCCTATTTCATCTCATCCGTGTATTTGTTTATTTGGTCAAATAGATTAGATCCCTTTTGTTCCATCTTAATTAATTACATATGTTCACCATGTTATTTTAATTTGAATCTGTTTTAAGATATATTTTGATTGTTTGCCAATTCTTGTTTTCATTATTAGATCTACATTATATAATCCCGTATTTAATTATTTTTCATATTGCTTAATTTTTTAGATCTGAAACCTTTGCAACATATACATATGTGTCTGATTTGTCCTATCTATTTTTTGTTTGTTTCAAGTTTGTTATTTTGAAATAAAAAACACCTTTTGATTAAAATCTAAGTCTTAATTAATGAAATATTTATGTTATTGATTCAGATAGAAAACATATGTAATTTATTTATGTTTGCATGTATGTTTTGTGTTCAATATTTCAAATTCAATCTTTGGGTTTTTCATACTTCTGTTTAAAGTTACAAAAAATGGTTCTCTTTAAAAACATAACTGGACTTTATTGCAAAATGTCATAAACCTTTGGATTTCCTTTTAAAATTAAAGTTAGGCTTTAGTTGTTACTTTATATTGGAACATATACCAAATTATAAATTTTAACATAAAGATGTATTAAGTTTAAAACATTATTTACAATGATTTTTATATGCGTATATATACACACACAAATTTATATGCGTGTGTGTATATACATACATATATATATATATATACAAAATAATTGAATTTATATGATGGACTTTTATGTAAAATCATAATTTTTTAATCTTAAAAACTTTCAGTTTTGAAACTAGGTTGAAAATTGCTGACCTTTTGGAGTTATAAAAGTGACATTTAATTTTATCTCATTTATATGTATATTGTATATAAATGTAAATATATGTATTTGTATGTATTTTAAATAATACTATGGACAATAAAGACACATACGTAGGAAATATCATCTCTATGCATTATTAGATTTATTGCACTTACATGATTTACAGTAAAGTACATTTGGATAATAGTAACATTTTATGCCATGAATAGATTTCCAATTAATACTATTTAATGACTCAATCAATTTAATTATATAGAGAGAGAGAAAGTGGAAGGTTTCTCTCTTCATATAATGTTTATTATACTCTCAATTACTTACCTATTTTTAGGGAAAGAAATGAATGCTTTCCTTCCCTAAATTAACTCTTATAAACAATTGTTGAGTGTATTTGATGCACTATACATTTAAACTAAATTAATTTTAAACGTCCTTTTAACTAACTTTAAATAAAATAAGTCTTTATTTAATGTTTTAGTAGATTTGATCTAATATACATTTAGACTTCATAGGCTAATTAAAGATCCAAAATGGTTAAAATTTTGAAATTCACTCATTTCTTCCTCTACGGGTTGGCCTGGTTCCTTCAATGCTATCAGAGCCCAATAGCCTATGCGGTCTAAATTAGTCATGTTGGGGCTAACTAATTAAGCTTGTGCACTTAGTATGGTGTCTAGAAAGGTGATGTCTAGGATTGGAATTGGGTAATCAAGTACGCAGTCCTACCTGGTTACCTGCCTGGCCTGAGAGGTGATGTGAGCCCAAAGGTTGCCCCTAATAGAAAAGGCCCAATTTGAATTGGGCCTTAGGATAATTTTCAAAAATAGTTTTGAAAATTAAGATATGATTTTGAATTTAAAAGTTAAATTTAAAATAAAAACATGTTTATTATAAAAGGTTATAAATAACATTAATTTTCAAAATGTTTGAAAATGTAATGGTAATTTAAAAATGTTTGAAACTGTTAATTTCAAAATTTAAAATTTATTAATAAGATTAATAAAATAAACAAATTAAATGATTTAATTAATTAATACTTATATGCATGTATTATCTATGTTAATATATGCTATGTTAAGATAACATAAGTATACATGTATGTAAGATAAATTTTGAAATTAATATAATTTAATTAAAATAGTTTAATTAATTAAATTAATTAAAGGTTAATTAATTAAATAAATTTTTTGCATATATAAGATATATGTGTTATACTATAAAGGTGGTAGTATACACTATAAATGTTATAATAGTTGTGTCCAATATAAAAGTTGTATTGAAATACTAATTTAAAATTAATTAAAGAGTTAATTAATTAAAGTTAATAAAATATCATACATAAGACTATCATATAAGTAATATGAAATATAAAAGTTATATAACAATAAAACTTATATGATATGAATGTATAAACTAAAGATGGAACATTAAAGAAACCGAAATAGACGTAAGGAATAAATACATACGTAAATGTACGTATACTGTGATTTCTGATGTGTCGGACACTTGAATCACGAGGGTATTTCATAAGAAATACATTATTCCATAAGTCGATATCACTCAGTACAATATATTGAAGGTTATGAATCTTCAATATGATGTTGTCCTCTACCATATATATGTATATATTAATAAATTACTTGCATACTCCTTAGTTGTTGAGCAAACTCAAGTTGTGGATGTTATGTGTAGTATTATTAATATATTGAATAGATGATGTAAGATAACTATATGTATTTGTTGAGCAAACTCAATGTACTTATACCGTACTTAGGCCATCACGATATGGTAGGTACGAGTGAATAATCTCTTTCAATTTGTTGAGAAAACTCAAGGTCAAAAGGAGATTAGGACAAGGAAAAATGGGTCAGGAGTTGTATGTGATACAACCGATAAGGAGTTATCCATCGTTTGTGGGGCTATGATTTGTTGAGAAAACTCAAGGTCAGAATACCAAGACAAACGAGTCCTAACACCCACTAGTGAATTCGAAAGACTTCTATGTTTCATCTTAGGGTTTGGAGAAACATAAAAGGCTAGTGGAAGCCTTATTAAAAATATGAAATGGTAACATTTAACCTTTCTAATATTGTAAGAACATATGCTAAATAATGTTATAATTATCTATAATGATAATTTGTGCATTTTATATGATTGACAAAATGTTTATCAATTAACATATACAAACGAACTGAATTAAAAGTTGGCAAATGGAAATATATTGCCCACTATTAAATTCCTATTGCATGTTAATGTTTCAACACCCATGCAAGTGCCTGATTTTACAACTACTGAATACATTTGTGGTTTGGTCACTTATGCATTTATTTGGTCAAGACCATGTATTGCATTCTTTTAGTTTCGAACTCTAAAAGCAATATAAGACTATGGATATTTGATCCATATACAATTGCATATAATTGTTATATGGTGAATGGTCGAAGTTTATAATGTACAATATTTCGATGAAAATAGTTCACCCAAAAAACCAAATAAACCTTAGTGCGAGATTGAGTATTCAATTTGATTGATTACAAAAGGGATCATATTGTGTTAATGTAACATAGGACTAAAAACTACAAGATAGATATAAAACTCGATCGCTGAAATGCCATTTTGATCGGTTTACATAAAGTGCAACATATTTGATGTTCTTAAATGTTAAGGATAATTGAATGCGCTTTTGTAAAGAGTTTGTTATGATATTGCAGTATGGTTTTCTTTTGAATAGTTTGACCATTTGAAAGGAAAACGAATGTACAAGAATAGATGTAATTTAAGGTACAGTTAGGATGAAGGGAATGAATAATCACTTCTGCTTCGTAGAGAAACATTGGAAACGAGAATTGTAATAATAATTGATACTTAATATTGGAATAAGAAATATGATTTCTACTACGAAATGTATTTTCATATAGAAAACTATTTTCTATGAGATTTATTTCTTTGAGTTCAAGATATTTGATCAATGAACTCTCCACTGTAAATAGTTGTAGTGTATGAAATAAACAAATTGTATTAAGTAAATTATGGACCTCCGAATTTGCTACACTATTATAGTAATGGTGGAAATAGTGAGAGCATGTCATATAGCACTTATTAATTGCATCATAGTACGAAATTTTTTTCCATAAAACTTATCATGCATTATTTATGAAATAATGATTATTTTTGGGTATCGATTGAAAAAATAGACATAGCTATATTTCAGTATGAATATTCTTTATGAAATAAAACTATAATATGGTAATGTTTTATAACAAAAGTGATGCATTGAAAAATACAAAAGTATCTAATATTATTTATGGTTGTTTTGGAATTATAGACTAGGCCGTAGTTTTGAGAAATAATTTTATTATATGATTTTGAATCATATGATATTTGTTAACTGTATCTCAAACAATAAAGTGCTATGAACCCATTTAGTGGGAGTATCATACGAGTTGATGAAATCTTCAGATTGATACATATAGATGTATGCAATCATACTTCTATAAATACCAAAATAGTTCCATGTACTTCAACATATGCACCGATGAGTTATCGTCGACATGACATGTGTATTTGATATGCATGTAGTATGTCTATGGTAAACTTATAGAATATAAAATAGAATTAAATAAAATAACATGCAATAGAAATGATTTGATTTGATCAAACGAGTGAGTATATTGAAAAATGTTCCGAACGTACCTAAAATGAATAAAGATTCAATCTCAAAATTACACCTCCATGTGATACATAATGATGCATCGATATTGAGTGATCGAACTTTGTTGGACATTATACGATTAATTGTTAATTAAGTTGAGTTAGTTTCTTTCTATAAGGTAATGTACTTAAGGGTAGTACACAAGGTTAATATTATTTCATCTGAATAACAGTTTATAAAATTTTACAAGATAAGGGTTCACAAGAAACTCCAATATATCTTAGGCCAAGGAATTGGTAGGTTGTGTGAGTCGAAAGATTGCACGTAATAATTGTTCATAAGGGATCTTGTATGAATCTTTGCAAAAGGATTTTTAAAAGACTGTCATTGGATGACATATTTATGTTTCGAACATAATTTTTGTAAACTAAAACCAAATCAGTTTTATAAATAAAGAAATTCATAAAATGTTTATGAATACCTATTATATTGCACTGAGAAACAATCGTTGTTTCAAGATATACCATCTTCATTGTGAAGAAATTTCTTTGAGGAATTATTGGTAGTAAAACGGAATTGGATACGATCCATGGATAGAACTGATTACATGAGATGAAATGAAATTAACTAACCTAAACGAACACATAGCATTAGAATGTCTAATAAGTATTCTTGCACATCGAAGATAAACTATGAATTTCTTATTAATGTCGAAAATATATAGTCCTGGATTATTTAATTAACGATTGAGAGTGTTGACTCTATATGGTATGATGCGCAAATCCAAAAGAATTCCAAGTATGCTATCAAAATATAGATTTTGATTGTCATAACTTAAGGGATATGATCCATCGACCTCGACTGTGTCTTTATGAGTAAGACTAATGCAGTTGGAATTAAATGAGCAATGTGGATAAGAATAATATCTCAAATTTCAATTGTTGAAATTAGCGTAATAGATTCGATATTCAACATGTTCAAGTCAATTCGGATTTACTCACAAAATTATCAATTGATGAGTCCTAGAGTTTTGGTACATATGTATTGAAACAGAAAATTCTAAACAACGATTTAGAGTAAGTTGTTTACATATATTAGCCAAAATGTCTCAAAGTCGGTGGGAGCGATATTGAGTTTATGAGTTTCTGGATATGATCCAAGAAATGATATGAAAGTATCATTTTATAAGCATCAAGATTGAATAAGTATTTTGATTGAAATATTAAATATTTTGATTTTCAATC
Organism: Allium fistulosum; assembly: GCA_030737815.1. Classification (NCBI taxonomy): domain Eukaryota; kingdom Viridiplantae; phylum Streptophyta; class Magnoliopsida; order Asparagales; family Amaryllidaceae; genus Allium; species Allium fistulosum. Next base: position 710,213,481 of record CM060904.1, on the reverse strand, counting down.
AAAGTGCAGAGGAAGCATGCATTCAAAAGAACGAACGTTAAAAGGTACATTGATATTTCTAACTATAAGTAAACAATGCATTATTGATTTTAACAATGTACTTGTGTAAAAATCAGCCTTAGTTGTTTTAATACTCAACATTGGATTAATAAATGATGACTTTTATAATAAGTATAAAAGATATTGAGAATATCCCAAATCGATATGCAAAGACACCTTATTAAAATTGTTTAATACGGAACATGTGAGATTAGCTCCTTATGCATTGGCAATAGGAATTATTATACATGTTATGTTGTCTATGATAAAGTGATTTTTTTATGTATTTGGAACATGAAGCAAATGTCAAATTCAAATTGATATCACTAAATGATTGTTTGAAATGTTCTCATGTATTTATGAAATACTATAGAATTGTTAACAAAAACAAAAAATCCTTATTAGGGAATGTTCGGACTCAAACTTCATAAGTGATATTGAGTATAGCATGTCAATAATAATTTCAAGTTAAGAATCTTTAAGTTGAAAATGTTCCAAATGAAAGACTGTGGCTGATTCAATTAAAAGGCCAAGTACATCACCTTGAATATTGCCGCAATAAAATAATGTATACAAAATATATGTGCACAAATTTATAACTGAGCTGAGTCCAAATGTTGAGAATCTCATAACTTTGTTATATGATAACAATGTCATAACATGGTTCGTAATAGAACTTAGAGCTCACCGGAGGTTATAGAGGCATACTCCGAATTGTTCCACGCAATAAAGCAGTATATCACCGTCGGAGAGAGTTGATTGAAAGAGTAGATAATTGAAACATAATAGCATACCCGTTCATAAAGGGACTAACCAAACTGGTTTTGAGAAACCGACTGGAGAAGTTGGAATAAGTTTCCATAATTGACTCCAAGTGCAAGTGGGAGATTTATAGAGTTTGGGGTATGCCTTAGGGAAAATTATGTAATTTGTTACATATATCTAACTCGTTGAACAATCTTGTTCACAAAAAAGGTATTTCTTTCTATTATATACTTGATATAATGTGGTTATATTAATTAATTAGTTTAATTAAAATAATATTTAACATAAAATCCATAAATGGTATATTTTGTGATAGTAGCTACAAAGTGTTGTAATCGTGAGTAATTTATCACAATAAAACAAATATATCATTTTAAATGTTCCTAGTCAAGATGCATCGAGACTGGATATCGATGTATCCGTTGAGACTAGAGTATGTAATGCTCTCCAAATGTTGGGCAGTGTATTACTCATGAATGCTGGAGGCACCTAGGGGTTACGTACCGATAGTTATTGGGTAACTATGGAATGACTCACTCGATAGTTTTCTGTTGGTAAATATAACTAAGGTCCAAAAAATATATCGATGTGACTGATTTACACAGTTCTCTCGACTTGAGAATACTATATATCTTCAATATGAAAGCCCCGCTTTGATTATAGTCAAATCATGGCACGGCGTTCCATCAAGTGACTATAGTTGGGTTGAGTGGAAGTATTGGAAGTGAAGCACTATTCAGAGAGGATTCTTCTCCTCAGTTATATGAGGTTAGTATCATGGTCAACTCAAGTCAACTCAAAGTCAAAATCTATGGCCAGAGCATTTTGGTTAATAATAATTATTATTATTGAAACAAGGACTTTGTGTTTGGACTATAAAGTTGAATGTGGATGACATTGGAATTTTGACCATTATCAAATTCCATAAATCCAAAGTGGTATAGTTTTAACGAAGAGAATTGGTGTAAATAATTATCACTATCAGGTACTGCTTATAATAAGTATAATTAGATTTTACTAAAAGATATGTAAGCAATAAATTCAGCCAAAATGTCACACCACCTGCTAAGTGACGTGTGAATGTTAATATTCGAATAGTTCGATATTAATCGCTGACTAAATTTACACATTTGAGTCGCACAACCGAAATGATGAATGCTCTAAATGAACCGCATATAATGTTTCTCTCTTCATATAATGTTTATTATACTGTTTATTATACTCTCGAATCAGTTTCAGCTCGATTGGATCGTTTCTTGATGGATTCGAAATCATTTCGAATCGATCACAGATCGAGGCGAAACTTGGTGGAACTGGTCGCGTGGGTCCACTCACGTGCCAGAAGAAGTCTCCCGAAGTTTGAGCGCGATCTCAGCCTCCTACGCCTATAAATAGCCCCCTTAGGCCTGCAGGATGGGGGATCTTTTGGCGAACCAACATCCAGACTCTGCCGGATTCAATTCTACTTCTTTCCATTGCTGTTATACTCGAATTTATTCATTGTATCTGCTGTAATCATCTGTAATCAGCGAAGAACATCAATAAAAGATAAAAATCCTTGAAGTGGACGTAGGCCGGAGATAGCCGAACCACTATAAATCTCGTGTTCTTGTGATTTATTTCTGGATTGCTGTTTATTGCTAGCTTAGATCTGAGATTTGTGTCTGAATATTGCTGATTGGTATTCATACACTGGTGCTTTCACAATACTTGGGGTTTGTGACCATTTTTGGCGCAAACACTTTGGTGCTTTCACTGAGAACGACTAGCACCCGCTACACCAGATTCAGAGTTCAGATTTAAAAGCTGAAGGGATCAGATTTGGGAGACAATGACTCGACAAACGAGACAAAGAGCTGAGAGAAGCCAACAAGGAGGACGTCAAGAGGCATCCTCTGGTGCTGGAGAAGAACCAGCTTCGATCTACATCACCAGAGACGAAATGGAGACCATGACCAATCTGATGCACGAAAGAATAATGAAGAGCCAACAAGAGATGCTGCAGAATTTCTTTGAACAGATGAGAGCTGCAGGGATGCAGAGCCTAGGACCAGCTGCAGCGGCTATGAATGTGGAACAAGGAGCTAGGATTGTGGAACCCAATGAAGGTCAGAATGCAGATCCAGAAGACAATCAACAAGGACTTGGGGGCAGACCCTCAGGATCCAATGCTGGAAGGCCTACAGATGGAGCTCAACAAGCTGGAGCTAACGCTGATGCTAACGGGCCACACGAAGAGTACGTACCAGAATACCCTTCAAGACCAAGAGGGCAACCCCAGGATGGAGATGAAAAGATGGCTGGATTAGTGCGACGACTCATGAGAGGAGGATTGTCTAGCGGAGGATTGGAAGAAGTCACTCGGAGTCCGTTCACTCCGAATATCAGGAATGCAAGGAACCCTCCAAAGTTCAAACTACCAACGCTGAATCCGTATGACGGGAAGTCGGATCTGACCATGCATATTACCAGATACATTAGACACATGGAAGTATTGGGAGCATCCGAGGAACTGATGGCACGATGTTTCCCTTTATTTCTGTCAGACTTGGCTGCACTTTGGTTCAGGCAATTAAAGACTGGATCGATCAGGACATGGGGCGAGCTTGTAGATTGCTTCATGAAACAATTTAGGGTACATGTGACAAGACCCAAGAGTGTGATGACTTTAGCTTCGATAAAGAAAAGGACCGGAGAGTCCATAAAAGGTTTTCTGCTGCGATTCAATGCAACGGTGGCTTCTGTAGATCGCCCGGATCCATCGATGATTTTGATGGCGGCGGTGGCAGGAGTTGGAGAAGGCACCGAATTCAAAGGTTCATTGACAAGAGATCCACCACAAGATCTCGGAGAATTTTACCATGAAGCTGAGAAATTCATCCGACTAGAAGAATCACGAGCCGAGAGGCAGGAAGTAAATGCTGCACAAGGCGAAGGAACCGCCAGGGAACAGTCCAGGGCAGACAAAGGAAAGAGAAAGCAGGATGACGCACATGATGGTCCTGATAAACGGAAGAAATTCTGAGAGCCTAGATTCAGGCAATACACAGATTTGACGGCAAGCCTAGAAAGGATTTACACTGAAACTCGGGGGCAACTCCACTATCGAAAACCACCCAGGAGAGATCCCACGGAGCGGGAACGCAGGACTGGAAAATACTGCCTATTCCATGAGCTGGATGGACACACTACCGATGAATGCCGCCACCTAAGGGATGAGGTGGAAGAACATGCCAGGAGTGGTAGATTGCCACAATATACCAGAGAACGGGCAGCGACAGTAAGACCTGAACAACCACCGCCTCCACCTAACAGGAATGATCCTGGATCGGGATCACGACTCGTTATCAACTGATTATGATGACAAGGGCCAAGTTCAAGATTTGGACTCTGTTCGATTAGTTTTCTTAGATTTGATTTCCAAAATAAAATGGCTATCCCACTTACTCATGTACGGGAACCGGAGAGATCCCTAGGCATGCTCTAAGATGGAAATAGACCGCTCCGCCCGGAGAGGCATTGTCTTGTTCTTCCTGGTGTTTGAGATTGAACATCTAGGATTTGAATTTAATAAAGAAACATTTATTGAAATAAACCTTTGATCGGAGAATTAAAGGATGAACATTAAATATCAATATAAACATGATCGCTTTATGATCCTACCCGGAGAGGCGGGGTCCGGAGTGCAAGAAGTGGGTTGCTTCGCCGGAGAACGACAGGATCAACTCACTTAAGCATCGTTTCCTATTCACCGGAGAGTGATTGGATCGGGATTCGATAAGAGTCCGGAGAGGCTGTGATCGACCGACGATTTAGGCCATGACATCGCTTAATGTTCAGATACACTGAACCGGAGTGCAAGAAGTAAGTCGCTTCGCCAGAGAGCGACAGGATTGACCCACTTAACGTTGTTTCCCCTTCACCGGAGAGTGACAGGATGGGATCCAGCATGAGCCCGGAGAGGCTACGATCGGTCCAGAACGACCAAGACATCGCTTTACGCCCTAACTGGGGCCAGAGTGCAAGGAATAAAAAGCAACGTCGGAATGCAATGGGATCTTTCTATTCGATTGCTAAGTCTGGAATGGGCTTGGCAAGGGTCCGGAGTGACCACTGATAGTATGGAGAGATTATAGAATGTCATTCTTAACTTCCACTGGAAAAAATTGATAACAATTCGGCTTCGAACAGCCAAGGACTTGATTGAAAATGCTATAAGCTCTGAATAAAACATGAACTCACTGCATTCAATTTGAGACTGATCAAAACACACCTTTTCCCAAAAGGCATGTTTTGGGGGGCAAAGTGTTATCCCAACTTTTAGCAAAGCTGAGATACCCAAAACTGACTGAAAATCAATAATAACTAGCCATGAACGTCAACTATGCATTGCAGGATAACCATGGATATCGATGAATTTTGTCCGAGTTCGGATCGAGCTGCAACTGACAAGACATGACAAGCAAAGCCATAAAGCCATCGTTCCAAATTTCAGATTAATTGGAGTTCGTATGGACGAGATATGATCGATTCGAATTAAAGAAAGTATGCCGTTCGTATCCATCATAGAGTTGAAGTGATGCCCTATTCGAATCCATCAAGTTCGTATCCATCAAAATGGCATCGCCTCAGTATGTTCGAATCCATCGAGTTGTCTTGTATGGTTGGGCTCCATCAGGTCCGTATCGATTAGGTTCACGCATGCCCGGCAGTTCGTATCCATGGAGCAGCAGCTTTCGTATCGATCAGTATGGGCTTGACTCAATGATTTCGCATCGATCAGGTAAGTGGGTAGGTAAAACTTTGTTCGTATCCACCAGGTAAAGCCTTGTTCATATCCTTTAGGTAAGGTCTCACTCGTATCCATCCCAAGGATGAGATTCGTGTCCAGTTCGTCACGACCACTTCGTATTGATGACCCCCATAGTCATTTCGTATCGATCGATTCATAAGCAATTGATGCGAAGTGTACCCCTGGAATCGATGCAAAGGACACGAGTTGGTGAATGCGAGCGTATCGTTGCAAGGTGATGGATATGGACGAGCGCGAGATAAGGATACGAGCGAAGAATGCCCACGTCTCAAGGAAAGAAGCGTTCAACTCGGCACGCAAAGCGCAAGCAACCCAGTCAACACGCCATAGAGATCGGGTCGATCCCTAAAATTAGCGCCACGTCACTGCGCGCGTGTGCTTCCGATCGATGCGATAGGGATGGATGCGAAATCATGGTTTCAAACTCGGCAACACACAAAAATTGCAATTTCGTATCGATCATATCTCACAAACCCTCGATCCAAATGCTACGAAATTTTCACAGAGGCTTGGACACAAGGTAAAGAATGTTCCTGCCAAGTTTCAGCTCGATTGGATCATTTCTTGATGGATTCGAAATCATTTCAAATCGATCATAGATCGAGGCGAAACTTGGTGGAACTGGTCGCGTGGGTCCACTCACGTGCCAGAAGAAGTCTCCCGAAGTTTGAGCGCGATCTTAGCCTCCTACGCCTATAAATAGCCCCCTTAGGCCTGTAGGATGGGGGATCTTTTGGCGAACCAACGTCCAGACTCTGCCGGATTCAATTCTACTTCTTTCCATTGCTGTTATACTCAAATTTATTCATTGTATCTGTTGTAATCATCTGTAATCAGCGAAGAACATCAATAAAAGATAAAAATCCTTGAAGTGGACGTAGGCCGGAGATAGCCGAACCACTATAAATCTCGTGTTCTTGTGATTTATTTCTGGATTGCTGTTTATTGCTAGCTTAGATCTGAGATTTGTGTCTGAATATTACTGATTGGTATTCATACACTGGTGCTTTCACAATACTTGGGGTTTGTGACCATTTTTGGCGCAAACAGGTGTATTATTAAATTATGAATAGATGCTAATGAAATTAGTACTCGAATGGATGTGATTCTAGTTACGGGTGAAAAGGTATCAAAAAAGTCTACATTTTCTCTTTGCCTAAAACCTTTAGCTACCAAACGGGCTTTATATTTATCAACTGTGCCATCAAGTTTTAATTTCTTTTTAAGTACCCATTTACAGCCTATAGACTTACAACCAGGTGGTAAATCTACTAAGTGCCAAGTCTTATTGGATTCCAAGGAATCCATCTCATCATTTATAGCCTCTTGCCAAAAATCGGCATCTAATGAAGATAAGGCTTTTTGGAGGTTTGTGGGATCCTCCTCTATAGTAAAAGTGCATTCCGAGCCAAAGTCTTTATCAACTCTTGCTCTTTTACTTCTTCTAGGTTCGATTTTAGAAGATTCATTAAGTTCTGTTCCAATAGGAACGATGTTATTTGACGTTCCCCCACTATTCCTTAATTTAAAAGGAAACTTAGTTTCATAAAAATCAGCATCATTAGATTCTACTATATTATGTGTATTCAGGTTATAAAATCTATATGCTTTGCTATTAATAGCATAGCCAATAAATACACATTCATATGCTCTACTTGCTAATTTTATTCTCTTAGGGTCTGGTATACGAACATATGCCAAACATCCCCAAGTTCTAAAGTAAGATATATTTGGTTTATAATTTCTTAAAATTTCAAAAGGTGAAATCTTACTTTTTGATTTAGGGATTCTATTCAATACATAGCATACAGTCAATAAAATATCCCCCCACCAATGTTTTGCTACACCCGAATTTAATAAAATAGCTACAACTAATTCGGTAAAGGTCCTATTTTTTCTTTCAGCTTTACCGTTCATTTCAGGTGAATAAGGTGCAGTTCTCTCATGAATTATACCATGCAATTTATAAAATTCAAGAAAAGGACTAGACTCATATTCTGTTCCTCTATCACTACGAAGTCTCTTAATTTTCTTATTAGATTGATTCTCGATTTCAGTTTTAAATAATTTAAACATCTCAAATGCATCACTTTTATTTTTCATAAGATATACATAAGTGAAATCAGAGCAATCATCAATGAAAGTGATAAAGTAACGGTGTCCATGTCTAGTCAAAGTGCCATCAAGCTCACATATGTCAGAATGAATTAAATCTAAGGTTTCAGAGTTTCTATCAACTGATTTATGGGGTTTCTTAGTGATTTTTTCTTGACTACAGAATTCACACTTATCAAAGTCAGTTTGTGACATTTTAGGAATTAAATCTAAGGTGCTCATGTTATGAATAATACGTTTGTTTACATGACATAATCTAGAGTGCCAGATATTAAAATCACACAACATATAAGCAGAACTGGTTACTTTATTAGATTCAACATTAAGTTTAAACATACCCTCACAAGCATAACCCTTCCCTACAAACATCCCCTTATAAGTCAAAGTGTACAAATCAGCCCCTATAACTTGAGTAAAACCAGCCTTATTAAGGAGAAATCCAGAAACCATATTCTTTCTCATCTCTGGAGTATGCATCACATCTTTCAGAAGAACTGTCTTTCCAGAGGTAAAATTTAATTCCACATTTCCAATGCCAGCAACTGCAGTGGTGTGAGAATCTCCCAATAACACTTTCTTATCATCAGCAGCCGTGTATGTACTGAACATAGCACGATCGTAGCAAACATGGCGGGATGCACCCGTGTCTACCCACCAACCCTCTGATCCACCAACTAGATGAATCTCAGAAATCATAGCCATAAGAGGCTCCTCAGCCAGGTTAGCCTGCGGTGCAGGGCCTGGTCTGTTCCTACACTTGCATGCCATATGACCTGGTTTTCCATAGTTGTAACACAGAAACAACTGTCCAGAATCATTCTTTTGGGTCGGTTTCTGCTGTCCCTTTTGGTTCCCTTGCGGGTTCCAATTCTGTTTATTGCAGTTGTGGTTCTGATTCTTAAAGTTTTTCGGATTCGGTTTCAGAACCGCGGGCTTGAACCTTTTAGTGTTGTTGTTGGTGACAACAAGCACTTCCTCTTTCTGGTCCTGCTTACGAGCCTCCTCCTCAATACCGAGGCGAGTGATCAAGCTCTCTAAGGAGAATTCCTTAGTCTTGTGCCTAAGCACATTCTTAAAATCTTTCCAACCTGGGGGCAGTTTATCAATAATAACAGCAACCTGAAATTGTTCATCCAAACTCATACCTTCGGAGATGATCTCATGAGCAATTTTCTGAAGCTCATGAGACTGTATCTCTACTGACCTGCCATCCGTCATCTGGTATTTCAGGTAGCGACTGACTGCATATTTCTTCGCTCCAGCCTCTTCCGTATCATACTTCTTTTGCAGCGCTTCCCAGATTTCTTTGGCTGACTTGTCGGAGTTGTAGTAGTCGTAGAGGTCATCACTGAGGCCGTTGAGTATGAAGTTCCTGCACAGGTAGTCTTGCTCTGTCCAGTTCTACAATTGATTCAATTTTTCTGTCTAGGCTCGCATGAGATCTGCGTCAGCTTCGTCTGGCCTATCCGGTAGTTGCGGTTTGTCAGTTGTCAGCGCAGCCACCACCTTTCTCATGGTCAGAAAAAATTCCATCTTTTGTCTCCAGCGTTTGAAATGGAGGCCTTCGAACCTGAAAGGCGCAGCAGAGACCATCGGAACCTGGAAGAGCGAAGCGGGAGCAGCGGCATCTAGATCTGCAGCGGAAGTCATTGTCGGTGGTGTCGTCTTCAAATTGTTGGAAACAATGGCGAACTTCGGCTGAGTCGTGAACTACGTCACTCTCTTGAAGACGTTTCGGCGATCTGCTATGTAGTGCAAAGCAGTTCGGATCAATCGCCGCCGCCTCTAGGATAAAACAGCCTCTTAAGTTTGGTGGTATCGATTCGTTTGCACATATGAATCGATTCTGTTTGCACTCAAAGATTTTTGCTCTGATTTTTAAGAAAACGATTTCGAATTGAATGTAGTTCTTTCTGTTTCGTCTTCTTATCAGTCAAGAAGGCGGAATAGTAAAAAGAACGTTACTGGTTGGGGAACGTGGTCTTGAAAAACGGATCTGAGAAAATAACGAACGTTATGTAACGTTCTCTAATACGGTCTGATTTGACCATTCCAGCCCGGTCAAAAAACGGTTAGGAAATTTGCACAAAAAATATAAGTGTTACACCACTACAAGCCCGAACCCGAGCCCGAGCCGGTCAGTCACGCGCGCGCGTGTGGTGGTCAAGCATGGTCTCCCTCCTCACAAAAGAGCATCATTGGGTGCCCAAAGGGCCCAACTTAGCTTCAAAGAATCAAGTATAAATACTTGATTCTTTCATATAGTCCTACAATGTGGGACTATTCACATATAGGAGTCATTCATTCACTTAGTCAATTTTTAATAATTCACTTATTTTAAACATTTTCCAACAGTTGTACATTCTCAAACCAAGTCTGGCTATAAATTAGTATATCATCAAAAAACACTAGCAGGAATTTCCTTAAATATGGTTTGAAAATTTCATTCATTAAAGCCTGGAAAGTTGAAGGTGCATTTGATAGCCTAAATGGCATAACAATAAATTCATAATGTCCTTCATGAGTTTTAAAAGTAGTCTTATGGATATCATTAGGGTGCATTCTGATTTGATAATAACCTGATTTAAGATCTAACTTAGTAAAATAGTTTGAGCCATATAACTCATTTAGTAAGTCATCGACAAGGGGTATAGGAAACTTACCTTTAATGGTCTGGTTGTTGAGTGCTCTATAGTCCACGCACATTCTCCAAGTGCCATTTTTTCCTGACCATGACAACTGGCGATGAGTACTCACTAGTACTTGGCTGAATTATGCCTGCATCTAACATTTCTTGAATAAGTTTTTCCGGTTCATTTTTGATATGGTACGAATGCCTGTAGGGTCTTAAGCAGGTAGGTTTAGAGTCTCGTTTGAGTGGTATTTTGTGGTCACACTTTCTTTGTGAAGGTAGGATGGTTGCTGGGCTAGTTACAGTAGGGTACCTTTGCAGAAGCTGTTGAATTTCTGGGGGTATTTCTAATTTGATATTTGGGAGACCCACTTGTATCTCCTTTGAACATAGTAGGAGTGAAAGTTGTCCCTTTGTACTTTCTTTAACAATATCTTTGCCTTCTATTACTTTATTCTTGCCGTGAATTCCTTGCCATGTGTGTATCTTTCCCTGAAACTGAAATTTAATTTGTAAATTGGAAAAATTAAAAGTTACCTTACCAAACTTTTTCATCCATTGTGCACCCAGTACAAGTTGACATCCTTCCAAAGGGATTAGCAATAAATCTAGCATCATTTTACAGCCCTGACATTTAAATTTAATTCCCTTGCACATTCCCTTACCATATATTTTTTTCTCCATTAGCAACTTGCACGGTGTACCTTTGTGTGTCCTGCATGGGTAACTTTGAATTTTTTTGCTATACTTGCATATATAAAGCTATGAGTTGAACCTGAATCAATGAGCACATTAATAGAATATTCATTTATGAATCCATGCACTCTGATAGTGTTGAGTGTAGGGATACTGCTCATTGCATTAATAGTAATGGCGAAGGCCTCTTCATTATCTTCATTGTCGGTTGTATTAATGTCCTGTGAGTCAAGTTCATCTAAGAGTTTTTTTCTCTGGTTCTTGCTCTACTGCTGTGTCTTGTAGTAGCATCATTCCTTCTATAATGTATACTTGTTTTGTCGTGCATGCTTGACCTGGATGTCACTTCTCATTACATCCAAAACATAAATTCTTTCTTCTTCTCTCAATAATTTCTTGTGGAGTGAGACCTTTATTCCTTGCAATGTTCTCTGTATTTGGCTTGGTGGTGCTTGCAAATTTGCTGGAATGGCTTGAAGTAATGACTTTGGATGTTTTACTAATCTTGTTCTTTTTCTTGCTCATCCTTTTACATTAAAACACTTTGGCTAAGCTAAAAGCTTCTTTAAAATCAATAGGGTTCAAGGCAATCACGTCAAACCTTATTTCTTCCTTCAATCCATCAATGAATTTTTTTAATAGGAACTGGTCAGGCAGTGCATCACATAGACCTTGTAACCGCTCAAATTTGGTGAGATAATTTCGTATAGTGAATGTTTGTTTAAGATTTGAAATTGCTCCATAGGGTCATTGTAGATCTTCATGTGCAAATCTTACTAATATTTCTTCTTTAAAAATCACCCACTGCTCATAGTTCTTGACTTTCTTTGTAAGCCACATGTACCATAGATGGACCTCACCCTTAAGATGAAAGGAACAAGTAGGAACTCATTCACTCTCAAGTGTTTGGTGATAAGTAATGAGCTGCTCTACCTGACTAATCCATTCATCAATCTCACTGTCTCCATTGTAGGTGGGAAACTCTAATTTTATTATTGTATTTTGTAGTAATTTGGGAGTTGTTGACTGGCCATTATTATTTCTTGCTGCCTCATTATGATGGTGTGGTCCATTTTTGAATTAGAATTGTTGTTTAGAATTGGTATTTCTTGTACAAGAGGTTCTTGATGCATTCTATGGTGATTTCTTTGTGGAGGTGGCCTATAGGGTGGTGTTGCGGCAGACAGAGTTCTTGATGGTGATGGGCTGCTAACCTCACTATTCTTGTTTTCATTTCCCCTCCGACCCTTAAGTTCCTTTGGTTCCTTCACCACATTGTTAAGAACATCACTTATGTTATCCATTTTAATGATAAGATCTTGAGAAGTTTCTTGCAAGGTAAGATTCGATTTTTGTAGTTCTTGTATGGCTACTGCTGTTTTCTGATTAATTTGCTCCTGTCTGGTACCCTCAAGATTTTCATTTTGAGGTTGCATTACTCTGATTTTCCACATTTTCTTCATCAGATAACTTTGGTTGTTCATCTGAATTTGATGGCTCCGATACCGATTTGTTATGCCTATGTTGCTTGTTCATGTTTTCGGTTTTCATGGCTGAGGATATTTGCAGTTTGGCAAAATAATAGATGAAAGATGGTTCAGAAATGCAGAATTGTAGATAAAAGAAGTTTTAAGATTGAAGAATGGAGAGAAGCAAGACTCAAGAAAATAGAACAGAATTTGTAGAGAAGAAGAAAATGATTTCTCATTAATTCCATCAACACACTTACAATTCAACCTTCATATCTATTTATACATATCGTTGGGCATGTAAAACAGTTATTGCATCATCAAAATATGTATCATATCTCACTAAAAAAGCCCAACAAGATCAGCCTGAAATATTCGACTTTAGTTCATGTGCACGGCCCATGCACCTGTGCACGTGCACAGGCAAATCTATGGTGTTCTGGGTGAAGCTGCAGCCATGACTGGACTTGCCTCATCAAACTCTTCCAGCTGGAGTCTCGGGTTGGCCAGCTTCGCTTCTAGATCATCACCAGCGACTACGGTGGTGCCACGTACAAAGGTGTTCGATAAAATGTCTTCTACTCTTTTCTTTTTAAAACTGTGTGATAAATTGCTTTTTTCAAAGTTCATCACTTCCAACCTGTTCGATGCAATGTCTGCACACCTTGTCTTCCAGCCCCTGTTCACAATCTTGGTAATGAAGTTTGGACATGGGCTTGTCATAGTTGTTTGGAGTTTTCCATTGAATCTCTAACGTTGGCATGGTGTTCGACCTTTTGCCACTTTTAAAACTGCAAGTGTTCGATAGAATAATTCTGGTACTAACACCATGTGATGTTTGAATAAGCACAATTGAGAAACAAATCTTTATTTGATTCTTCCCCTGAGGAGCACAGGTGACATGTTAGATCATTTATGTTTGTCATTGTCTTGTTCTGACTTTGGCAGGCAGTCTGTTTAACATTGCAAAATATATGGTTAGTGACATTTTAGGGGAACAACACCCATTCCATACTATATTAGTCCCCTTTTTATTTTCTTCGTTCAATCTGGTAGATTCGTATGCTAATTTCAGTGAAAACACCCCATTATTAGGTACCCATTTCCAAAAATCCTCTGACTAATTGTCATATATGTTTACCTGCTAAATAGTGTTGCAAATGTTTCTAGGCATATTCACTAGATCCAGGTTCGGCTATCTATTGTGTATAATATTGCTTACTGATTGGTTATGCGACTGAAGCAATGCCATATATGACCACCCTAGCACATTAGCCATAGACTTGCCCTTCAACCAAGGATCGAACAAGAGACTAGTTTGTCTGCCATTTATTATCTCTGCTAATGAATTTGTTGCTGGTTTCCCTTGTTTTCAACAGTAGCTTCCATGTTCTACCCACCCTCAACCCAGGTTTTTATTTTTCATGGGTTTAATATGCTCTAATATTGGTTGATTTTGAACAGATGGCACATGTGGTTGGAAATTATTTTCACCGCAATTTTCTGGAAAAAGAAATACTAAGACTATACAAGTAGCACATATTAGGAGCTAAATATGACAAATTTTAGTTTTAGGCCTATCAAGAAAACTTATTTGGACTTAAGAGCCCGTTGAAAACTCATTACCAAAGTACTTATACGTTCTATGCTTTTGCACTTTGAAAATCCACGAACACAAAGCCTTTTTTCAAAAATATATGATTATGCACTTTCTGTGATTCTGGTTTCTGTGCTTCAAAAATATATGCTTATGCAATTTCTGTGCTTCCACGAGCACAAAACTCATTACCAAAGTACCAACACGTTCTGTGCTTCTGGTTCATACAAGTTGGCTGATACAATGCAGTTGTTGAAATCAATGTCTCTTATAGAATTTCCATGCACCATTACCTTTGCTTTATTTTTTTCAACCATAATGCTTTATTTTTGCAGTTTCATCAGGGTAGCAACAAGGTCACAACTGGTGTTAATATACAATTTCAGCAGCAACCTAGAAAGTGCAAATTATTGAGTTGGCAAAGGAATGTTGTCGCAGAAGCAACAATCGCATCTATTGACCCTACTATTTTAGTGCATCATGTACCACTAGGAGCAGATACTTGGAAATTTTGGGTCGATACGGTGCTAGATCCCGAAGATCTTCTATTTAGGCCTACTTCAGATATCTATATGAATCGACAAGCGGTTGGGACGCCTATTGCTTGGCATAAAGAATTTATCTCTTTTGGTTAGTACGTATTGTACTTTTATCGATTTATGTTATGGATTTAGTTATGTTTTGAAATGGAGTTATGAATTCATAAATGGTTTAAACTTGAATTGTTTTTGAATGTGAACGGTTCATTTTGTTTCAAGTATTTGAATGGTTGTGGTTATTATTAACAAAATATTGGTTTTAATTTTAATATCATGAAATTTATGGTTAATAGCAATTGTGAAAAGATTAATTATATTAGTTTGTAGCGGTTGTAAAAATATTTGTTGCAACCGTCATCACTAGTTGTAGTAGATGTAAAATAACAACTAGTTTTGGCTGTTGCGATAAATTTTAATACAAGTGCAAATAGCAGTTGTAAAAAGTCTTTTACAACTGCCAAAAGCAGTTGTAAATAACTCTTTTACAACTACTATTTGCAGTTGTAAAAATACTTTATACAACTGCACATGCAACTGTACGCACCCGTTGTAAAATAATCCCGTTCTATTACAACTGCGGATATGAAGACCGATGGGTGCCAATTGAAATAGACCTGTTACAACTGTTTTTTGTAGTTGTGAAAGGGTATTTTTGTTGTAGTGAACATTCAAACCATCTAGATCGTTACTCCAAAGATAAAAAAGAATACCTTAGCCACGATGGTTGGTTAAGTGTACCTCAAATCAAGGAATTGATTGAAGAAGTCTTAAGTGAATGTCACCATTCTAAGATGATCATTCGTTCGGATGGAGACAAAATGTATCAAGATACAAGGAGAAATTTTTATTAGCCAGGAATGAAGAGGCATGTAGCAGAGTTTTTGGCTAATTGTTTGACATGCCAAAGGGTAAGAGAAAATTATAAGAAGTAGAGTGGACTATTACTCTCATTAGAGGTTCCACGACAAAAATGAGAAAACATATCTATGGACTTTATCGATAGATTTCATCTGAGTAGGAGAGGTAATGACAATATTTTGGTGGTTGTTGATCGACTAACCAAGAGCGTACACTTCATCCCAGTTAAGAGCACAAGGACAGTGGCGACATTGGCAACCTTGTATATAAAAGAGATAGTTTGGCTACATGAAGTTTCGATTAATATAGTAAGTGGTTGGAATCCACTCTTCATGAGCGAATTATGGAGAATCTATAGGGTTCTTTAGGAAGGGAAGTGAATTTGAGTAAGGCATATCACCCTTAGAAGGATGGGTAGACTGAAACTGTGAATAGAGTTCTAGAAGATCTACTCAGAGCTTGTATACTTGATTTTGGGGGAGCTTGGGAAGACCACCTACCATTTGTTTAGTTTGCATATAATAATAGTTACCAAACTAATAGTGGAATGGAACCGTATGAGGTTAGGGAAGGCCATGTACATAGCCCTCACGTTGGTGGGAGTCGACGGATAAGATAGTTTTTGAACTAGAGATGATACTGGATACTTTTGAGAAGGTGGAAATATTAAGGAAAAGAATGAAGGTCGCACAGGATCGGCAAAAGTCATATGCCACTAATGTAACGACCCAACCGCTGTACTTATATTATTAAAGAACATTGCAAGTAATGTTGTCTAATAACACGAAAAATAAGGATGATTAAGGGCGATCGAATGTGAATATATGTTTATACTAACACTGACACGTCTTTATTACCTTTTGAGGATCTAAACTGAAAATTTTGACGTGTACAGTATAATACAAAGTAATGAACATAGCGATTAAAAATATTCAGAATATTATATAATATAGATAAATCAGAATCAGTCATAGATCACAGCGGAATAATATACATCATATATAGAATAAAATGTGAGTCTGCAAAATATTAGTAATAGATCCACATAATATATACATAACATCCAAAATACTGTATCAGGTACACAGTGGCTACTAGATAATATATATGACATAAACTCCTAAATGCCAATGTATACAAATATGAAGTAAACTGAAATAGTCAAAATAGTCTACTTAGGTCAACAAGCCTCGGTACCTATAGGGTCTCGGCCTGACCCGAGTATCATAGAAATAAACGGGTCAGACTATATCTAAGTAAAAAAGGTGATATACTTATATCATAATATATGACTTAACAATAAATAAGTCATAATAAAAGTATGCAAAAACAAATAATCATAATAAGGCATATCAATTAAAATCACCTTTCCATAAATCCATTTATGACTTAACTACAAAATAAGTCATCTCAAAATATGCCCAAAACAATTAACTATAATAAGGCATATCAAAACCAAATCACAATTTTATAAATCCATATCAAGTCTCAAATGGACTATCATCAAAATTATGGTGATAACAATTCAAAATTCTTCAGAGCCAACAGATACTAAATATCCATCCTAAAATCTCTGAAGTAATAATCATCACTAATGAAATAATAATGGCAGTCAACTATCAGTATGACATGGTGCAACATGAGGTCTAAATAAGATAAATAAACTCCAATGCATAGTATAATAGTCTAACGAAAATAAATAGACTACTAGGTATAAACCCCGACTCATAAAAAGTAGTTGTGTTTATGACAAAACTCTACGAATTTACCTAACAAAAGTGAATGGGTAAACATTGTCTAACTGTATAATAAACTAATAGGTCTGCATGTAACACATGTCCAAGGGACGAAAGGGCAGCCCTGTTATACCATAACAAACCTAACTTCCAAAAATAGGTCCACCTACCCAAATCTAAGAATGTATCGACTCTCAGGTTGATGAAAAATGAGCTATCATCTCTCAGGGATCTATCTGTCTGAAATTCGAACACCCTAAGATAATACAACTCTAAGTGTAGCTCTCTTTCACTTTGGTAATCATTAGAATCTAACTAACTGTCCCATAATAGAAAGTGAAACTCTAGTTGTTATCCCAACTTTTGCAAAGCCGAGATACCCAAAAATTAACTAAAAATCAATGATTATTAGTCATGAACATCGATTGTGCATCGCAGGTTCACCATGGATATTGATGAATTTTTTCCGAGTCCGGATCGGGCTACAATTGATAAGATATGTCAAGGAAGGCCAGATAAAACAACATTCCAAATCTTGAGTCAATCTGAGTTCGTACGCTCAAGATATCATCGATGCAAGTTGGAGGAAATTGCCCTAGGTTCGAATCCATAAGCCCAGCCTTGGGTTCGAATCCATCGAGAATAGCATAGGCTCGAATCGATCAGAAGAAAGCCATGCTCCGAATCCATCGACCACACATTGGTTCGAATCCATCCACGAGGCCTTGGTTCGAATCCATCAGCACCGAGCTTTAGTTCGAATTCATCAAAGGGAAGATCTTCGAATCCGTGAACTGGATTCAGTTCGACTCCATCCCATGAGTGATTTCGAACCCATCAAGACACCATGCTTCGTATCCATCGACACGCAACGCTTTGTCTCTATCAGCCAAAGAAAGTAGTTCGAATCCACCAGTATTCTTATTCAATAAGGTGTCTTACTTCGCATCCGTCCAGTGACTTAGCTTCGAACCCATCCTGCTATGATGGCTTCGAATCGATGGGCTACAGTGCAACACAATCGATTCGAACAAGCACACGTTCGAGTCCATGAGCGAAGGAGCATGCCTTCGAATCCATTACCTCGAACCCACCAAGTCAAAGCGGCTAGAATCATGGAGTCGACCCAGTCAACTCAGCATAGAAGTCGGATCGATACGAAGGAGGCGCTCCGCGTCATCATAGAAGCGCATGCTTGGATCGATTCGAAGCAATCGGTTCGAACGTAATCGATTCGAGCAGAGCACTGCAACCAGATAAGCGACCTTGAATCGATCATAACTCGAGATCTATGAGTCCAAATGCTACGAAATTTTCACAGTAGCTTGAGTACATGATGAAGAATGTTCACACAAAATTTCAGCTTGATTGGACAATTTCTTGATTGATTCGAACATAGCTTCGAATCGATCCCAAAGTGGGCCCGGATTTCCAGAAAGCGGGCATGTGGGCTCCCTCACGTGCCAGAACTGGTCTTCCCTCAATTTAGGCGAAATATCAGCCTCATACATCTATAAATAGAGCCCCTGGTCATTCAAAATGGGGGTGAAATAATTTTGAGAGCTAAAGAGCGCCCAGATTCTGCCAGATTTACTCCAGATCACCATTGCAGCCTTAGATTCAGATTATAATCATAAAATCTGCTGTACTACGTGACAAGAAATTGTAATCTTCAAGTATCGAGTAATAAAATCATAAAAACCTTGAAGTGGACGTAGGCCAGAGATAGCCGAACCACTATAAATTGTGTGTCACTGTTCATTATCTCTGGATTGTTGTTTGTTGCTTGTTTAGATCTGATATTTGTGTTTGAATATTGCTGATTTGTATTCATACACTAGTGCTTTCACAACACTTGGGGTTTGTGACCATTTTTGGCGCAAACACTTTGGTGCTTCCACTGAGAAGAACTAGCACCCGCTACACCAGATTCAAAGTTTAGATTTGAAATTTTAAGGATTCAGATTTGGCTCTACAATGACTCGACAAACAAGACAAAGAGCTGAGAGGAGCCAACAGGGAGGAAGTCAAGAGGCATCCTCTGGCGCTGGAGAAGGACAAGCTTCGATCTACATTACTAGAGATGAGATGGAGGCTATGAATAACCTAATGCAGGAAAGAATGATGAAAAGCCAACAAGAGATGCTGCAGAATTTCTTCGAGCAGATGAGAGCTGCAGGGACACAGAACCTTGGACCAGCTACAGCGGCTATGAATGTGGAACAAGGAGCTAGGGCTATGGAACCCAACGGAGGACAGAATACAGAACCAGAAGGCAATCAACAAGGGCTTGGGGGCAGGCCCGCAGGATCCAACGCAGAAGGACCTTTGGAAGGAGCTCAACCGGCTAGGGCCAACACAAATGCTAACGAGCCACCCGAAGAGTACGTACCAGAATTCCCTACAAGACTCGGAGGGCAAGACAGAGACATGACAAGGGGGCAACCCCTGGATGGAGATGAAAGAATGATTGGCCTAGTGAGACGGATCATGAGAGGGGGATTGTCAGGCGGAGGATTGGAAGAGGTTAGTCGAAGTCCATTCGCTCTGAATATCCGGAATGCAAGGAACCCTCCAAAGTTCAAACTACCAATGCTGGATCCTTATGACGGAAAGTCAGACCCGACCATGCATATCACCAGATATATCAGACACATGGAAGTGCTGGGAGCATCCGAGGAAGTAATGGCACGATGTTTCCCCTTATTCTTATCAGATTTGGCTGCGCTTTGGTTTAGACAGCTAGAGACAGGATCAATCAGGACATGGGGCGAGCTTGTGGATTGCTTCATGAAGCAGTTTAGGGTTCACGTAACTCGACCCAAGAGCGTGATGACTTTGGCATCAATAAAACAAAGGACTGGAGAGTCCATAAAAGATTTTCTGTTACGATTTAATGCAACAGTGGCTTCTGTAGATCGCCCGGACCCATCGATGATTTTGATGGCGGCAGTGGCAGGAGTTGGAGAAGGCACCGAATTCAAAGACTCTTTAACAAGAGACCCACCGCAAGATCTTGGAGAGTTTACCATGAAGCTGAACGATTCATTCGATTAGAAGAATCACGAGCCGAGAGGCAGGTTATAAACGCTGTACAAGGCGAAGGAACCGCCAGGGAACAGCCCACGGCGGACAAAGGAAAGAGAAAGCAGGATGATGCGCATGCTGGTCCTGATAAACGGAAGAGATTTCGAGAGCCCAGATTCAGGCAATACACAGACTTGGTGGCAGGACTGGAATGAATTTACACCGAAACTCAGAGGGCAACTCCCCTATCGAAAACCACCGAGGAGAGATCCCATAGAGCGGGAACGTAGAACCGGAAAATATTGCCTATTCCATGAGTTAGATGGGCACACAACCGACGAATGCCGCCACCTAAAGGATGAGGTGGAAGAACATGCCAGGAGTGGTAGATTGCCACAATATGTCAAAGAACGGGTAGCGGCAGTAAGGCCTGAACAACTATCGCCTCCACCTAACAGAAACGATCCTGGATCAGGATCACGACTCGTCATCCACTGATTAAGATGGCAAGGGCCAAGTTCAGGATTTGGACTTCGGTCAAATAATTTCATTAGATTTGCTTTCCAAAATAAAACGGCTATCCCACTTACTCATGTACGGGAACCAGAGAGATCCCTAGGCATGCTCTAAGATGGTAATGGACCGCTCCGCCCGGAGAGGCATTGTCTTGTTTTTCCTGGTGTTTGAGATTGAACATCAAGGATTCGAATGTAATAAAGAAACACTTATTAAAATAAACCTTTTAACCGGAGAGTTAAAGGATGAACATTAAATATCAAAATAAACATGATCGCTTTATGACCTTACCCGGAGAGGCGGGGTCCGGAGTGCAAGAAGTGAGTTGCTTTGCCGGAGAGCGACAGGATCGACTCACTTAAGCATCGTTTCCTATTCACCGGAGAGTGATTGGATCGGGATTCGATAAGAGCCCAGAGAGGCTATGATCGGCCCACGATTTAGGCCATGACATCGCTTAATGTTCAGATACACTGAACCGGAGTGCAAGAAGTGAGTCGCTTCGCCGGAGAGCGACAGGATTGACTCACTTAACGCTGTTTCCCCTTCACCGGAAAGTGATAGGACGGGATCCAGCAGGAGCCCGGAGAGGCTACGATCGGTCCGGAACGATCAAGACATCGCTTTACGCCCTAACTAGGGCCAGAGTGCAAGGGATAGAAAGCAACGCCGGAGTGCAGTAGGATCTTTCTATTCGACCGCTAAGCCTGGAATGGGCTTGGCAAGGGTCCGGAGTGACCATCGATAGTATGGGGAGACTGAAGAATTTCATTCTTAACTTCCGCTCGAAGAAATTGATAACAATTCGGCTTCGAACAGCCATGGACTTGATTAAAAATGCTATAAGCTATGAGTAAAACATGAACTCACTGCAGACTGATCAAAACACGCCTTTTACCAAAAGGCATGTTTTGGGGGGCAAAATGTTATCCCAACTTTTGGCAAAGCCGAGATACCCAAAGATTAACTAAAAATCAATGATTATTAGTCATGAACATCGATTGTGCATCGCAGGTTCACCATGGATATCGATGAATTTTTTCCGAGTCCGGATCGGGCTACAATTGATAAGACATGTCCAGCAAGGCCAGATAAAACAACATTCCAAATCTCGAGTCAATCCGAGTTCGTACGCTCAAGATATCATCGATGCAAGTTGGAGGAAATAGCCCTAGGTTCGAATCCATAAGCCCAGCCTTGGGTTCGAATCCCTTGAGAATAGCATAGGCTCGAATCGATCAGAAGAAAGCCATGCTCCGAATCCATCGACCACACATTGGTTCGAATCCATCCACGAGGCCTTGGTTCGAATCCATCAGCACCGAGCTTTAGTTCGAATTCATCAAAGGGAAGATCTTCGAATCCGTGAACTGGATTCAGTTCGACTCCATCCCATGAGTGATTTCGAACCCATCAAGACACCATGCTTCGTATCCATCGACACGCAACGCTTTGTGTCTATCAGCCAAAGAAAGTAGTTCGAATCCACCAGTATTCGTATTCAATAAGGTGTCTTACTTCGCATCCGTCCAGTGACTTAGCTTCGAACCCATCCTGCTATGATGGCTTCGAATCGATGGGCTACAGTGCAACACAATCGATTCGAACAAGCACACGTTCGAGTCCATGAGCGAAGGAGCATGCCTTCGAATCCATTACCTCGAACCCACCAAGTCAAAGCGGCTAGAATCATGGAGTCGACCCAGTCAACTCGGCATAGAAGTCGGATCGATACAAAGGAGGCGCTCCGCGTCATCACAGAAGCGCATGCTTGGATCGATTCGAAGCAATCGATTCGAACGTAATCGATTCGAGCAGAGCACTGCAACCAGACAAGCGACCTTGAATCGATCATAACTCGAGATCTACGAGTCCAAATGCTACGAAATTTTCACAGTAGCTTGAGTACATGATGAAGAATGTTCACACAAAATTTCAGCTCGATTGGACAATTTCTTGATTGATTCGAACATAGCTTCGAATCGATCCCAAAGTGGGCCCGGATTTCCAGAAAGCGGGCATGTGGGCTCCCTCACGTGCCAGAACTGGTCTTCCCTCAATTTAGGCGAAATATCAGCCTCCTACATCTATAAATAGAGCCCCTGGTCATTCAAAATGGGGGTGGGACAATTTTAAGAGCTAAAGAGCGCCCAGACTCTGCCAGATTTACTCCAGATCACCATTGCAGCCTTAGATTCAGATTATAATCATAAAATCTTTTGTACTACGCGACAAGAAATTGTAATCTTCTAGTATCGAGCAATAAAATCATAAAAACCTTGAAGTGGACGTAGGCCAGAGATAGCCTAACCACTATAAATTGTGTATCACTGTTCATTATCTATGGATTGTTGTTTATTGCTTGGTTAGATCTGATATTTGTGTTTGAATATTGCTGATTTGTATTCATACACTGGTGCTTTCACAACACTTGGGGTTTGTGACCATTTTTGGCGCAAACACTAGTATTTAATAAAAGGTAGTAAATTCCACTCAAACTCTATTTAACAAATTAAAATAATAAGCAAAAGAATTGTATGAAATGTCCCATATCAATCTGACAATTCAATCATTTATTAAAATTATTTATTTCATAGAAAAGCTCGAAATCTTATAAAAATCTCAAACCCATAATAAATAAAATAGAAGAGTTTTAAATTAATTTTATATATACAAAGATATAATTTTTCAAAATCACTTTTAAATCCATAAACTCATTTTAAAGAAGAGTTGCTTATTTACAAAAGCTTTTGGAATTCTTTCAAAATCATTTAAACCTCTTTTTATAACTAAACTCACTTGAAACTGAAATTATTTTCATAACAGCTTTTATAAAATAATATTATATTTTATCCTTTGCCTCTAAAACAGTTCCAAACTTATATGCTTAAAATAGTAAATTTAAAAAGGTTTTATAATTAAATATTACTCATTTTTACAAGCTTTGAATAGAAATTTTGAAATAGAATAAGTTAAAGAATGTAATAAAAATTTAAATGTATTTTATAAATTAAATTCCAATAAGGATTAAAGTAGATAAAATCTTATTTTTTGAAATTCTTTTAAAACATTTAAATAATTTAAACAATAAACCTATCGAAAATTCAACATCTAGAGCCAACATCGCTCTATAAAGTATAATTCCGTAATATGGAAATATTTAACGACCCAAGTTACTTTCCAACAACTCCAATCATACAAACAATGAACAACAACCATATAATTTAGCTATAACTGATCAAATGCATTTTGATGGTTTTCAATATCATGTAATTCCGTAATCAACAATGTATTCGAATCCAATATTTACAACATACAATTTGACCAACTCAACCACCATACTAATTGAAACCATAGCGTGCAATTTCATTCCAAGCATTTCAATCAATCATTACCCAATTTTATCGCATAATCATAACCCGTAAAACATGAAAATTATTTTGATATACAAGTATGAGTTAATCAACTCACCGAAATAACGAATCATAGAATTAGCTATGTCCGACACAACACAGTTCAACAAAAATTGTTGCATTCACTACCTCATCCGTTGTCTGCCACTACTCACTTCCAAACTGCCTTCAAATCAGCAGCAGCCGCAACGCAATTTCTCCTCTTCATCGCTGCCAAGCCTAGCATTGTCAGCCATCACGCCCATCGATGCAAACTACTCGCGCCCTCCATCTATTGCAACTGCAACTTCGCAGATTCCCCTTTTCACATCCAATCATGCACGACTTTAATCACGTTGCCATCACCGTGGCGTTCGCTTGATGCCAAGCTCCATCACAGTCGGTGTGCCTCTTTCTTTTTTCCGCATTCGATTTCTGTTTTTGCAATTGGCTAGGGCAAAAGAGGAACAAAGGGTACTGGTTATTAGGGATTTGAAAAATAAAGTATGGATTAAGTTTGGATCTAAGCTTTATTTGTTAAGAGTTATATTTTTACCTTTCAGTCCCTTTCATTTGTTTTTGTTTATTTTTATCTTCTTTCTTTTTGCCAAAAAGTTTTATTTATTTGCAACTATACTTTAATCAAATTTAAATTGATTCACACTTCATTCTAAAAGATATATTGCGATAGCTGGCTAATTCTATTCAATTTAACCTTGTTTCGTCCCATTTAATTATTCATTGTATTAACACAAATGAATTTATTTTCTTACTATTTTAATAATATAAAATCAACTACACTTCAAAAATATATTAGATTTAACAATAACAATTTATCTTGTTTGATATATTTTCTAAAAAGAATTTATTAATTAATTTAACTTGTTAAAACAAAATTCTATTATTAAATAGATTTTAAAGTAAAAAGTTGATTTCAAATAAAAGTTATTAAAATCGAATACGAACATTTTATTTTAGTTAAATTTTGTATAATACTGCGGCTTCGAAAAACAGGGTTGTTATACAACTAAGAGGAGGATTGAGTTGGAGTTTGCGATCGAACTTTTGGTACTTATGAAGGTCTCATTATTAAAGAGAGTTATGAGATTTGAAATTCGAAAAAAGTAGGACTGAGATTTTTTGTACCTTCCTAATATTAGAGCATATTAGAAGTCTAGCTTATAAAGTGGAACTCAAAGAGAAGATGATATGAGTCCACAATGTGTTTCATGTATCTCATTTGCAAAAATGTGTACATGGTTCACCACTATTATCGAGCTAAGTCAATGGGAGGATGAGGAGTTAGTGCCTGAACCAAGTTCATCCTATGGTCTAGTACGTACTATAGAACATGGAGTGAAGCGGCTTAGGAATAAGGTAGTGAGGTTGATGAGAGTACATTGGGGAGACGACCCGGTAGAGAGCACATGGGAGCTCGAGGAGAAGGTGAGGGCTTCTCTTCCTAATCTCTTTACTGGTACATCCCTAAATTCTATTTTGTTTCCGAAGAATCCACGTTTGGATCTTATATTTTTTTATGTTTTGGATTTATGTAATGCCCCAGAAATTCATGGAATCTTATTTTAGTTGAATTTTGAAAATATTTGAATTTATTTGTATAGGAATATATGGAGTTAATTGTGTGCAAGTATGTGTGCATGTGTGCACGTGCACACTGATATGGCACAAGGAAGAACTCCAGATTTCTTGAATTTAAAACAAGAATTAAAAAGCAATACAAACATGATTTTGCAACATGGATATTTGATTTCTGGAATTATATGGATCATCCCAGAAAATAAGAAAAGTAAGTTTTATTTTAAATCAGTAAACAGATTTTATTTAAAATCCAGAAAAAAAAAATACATATATATGTTATAAGGATTTGAAAACCTGTATACATATAGGTGCATATGTTTCTGAAATTAAGAGGAATTAAATAAGCCTAGATAAGATATGTATACAAATATACATTTTTAAGTACTGAAAGGTATATATAAGCAAGTGAAACTATAACACTAAAATGGCAAAAGACGAATTGCAAGCAAAATAATTGCTTTAGGCAGAAAATAGAAAGGAGGATTTTAGAAAATAAACAAGTAAACAATGTCACACAATTATCATGACTTGGTAAGAATATAATATATATATTCTGGAAAAGGAAAAGGGAAGACATGTCTCACATATAGCCGGGATATTAAAGGTGAAAAATAAACAAATTTGAAATGCAAAATGCATGAGTTTTGGCCAGGGTAGAAATGGGATTTTACAATGATAAAACCCTAGAAAACCTCTCCTATAAACCCAAGTATAAACCAGAAAAAAATCATTTGCTACCCAAAAACATTTAAGAAAACAAAGGAGAAAATATTTACAAGCAGTAAAACAAGTTTTGAAAAGGATTCTTTTCTGAGTTAGCAAGAGAAGCATTTTTTTGTGAGTAATCTCACTAAACCCATGGCATTAAGTCCTGTTATGAGGCAGCCAGATTTATGTCATTTTTCTACATGTTTTGATTCCATTACTATGGTTTTAATGGATGCTTCAATGGATGTTTTAATGGGTGTTTCTGGATGTTTTGATTGCCTTGATGTTTTGAGTGTTTTGCTCTGTTTGGTTACACCCAGAAAGGTAAAAGTATAAAATCATGAAAGTAAATAGAGAATACTTGTAACTGGTTTAGATATGGCATGGAAAACATAGAAACCAAAAATGTATATGAGTTGCATTACACTTGTGTAAGTGCTGAGGCTCAAATAAAAGATTCAAGGTTGCAATGGAAATATCCAAAAGTGCTGAACCCTTGATCAAATAGAAAATCCATGAGTCAGAAATCTTGTTTAAGCTAGATCTTGAATTTAGTTCAAACATGGTTGCTTATGAAACAATAATAACCCACATGCCTAGTCTTTATCCCCAGTTGTAATTATTCTCGTATTTTCTTTAAGCCAAAACACTTGAAAATATGATTTTCCCTGGACATGAATGTTAGATTGTTCTTGAGTTATACTTGTAAACTCTATGTAATGTTTCATGTATACTGGGATTTAGTCACCTAACTATCTCACGATAGGATTAAACATGAACACTTAGTAAATAAGCTAAGGATTGTGAGCCAAGAAGACTGATGGAATGCT
Organism: Allium fistulosum; assembly: GCA_030737815.1. Lineage (NCBI taxonomy): Eukaryota > Viridiplantae > Streptophyta > Magnoliopsida > Asparagales > Amaryllidaceae > Allium > Allium fistulosum. The sequence continues at coordinate 710,186,150 of CM060904.1, read as the reverse complement.
TGTCATATTTGAAGTATGAAAGTTGGCACATGGTTTGTTTAAGCCCTGAGATCTTTGTGCAATATTGTGAATTATTTTATTGCAATGTGTCCCCGTGATTCCTTTATGGCAGATGAGGTTAGGAATTAATTTGGTAAATGCAACCTTAAATTGATGAAGTAGGAACTTGAGTTATTCCTAAGATGGTTGGACTGGAACTATGATAGTTCCTGAGTATTTCTATTTGAAACCTATGTTTGCATGGTTGAATATGTGTATATAATTAGTCATAAACAAGTTAGGCAAATTGATCGAAGATGATATGCCCACTTGAACAAAATATTTATGTCTCACTCATTTACCTAATATCATGGAATTTTTGATTTTACTCATACCAGATCTTGTATCTGACCCTTGTTTGCTTATGGCATCTGGGGTGTCTCATCTAAAATGGGGCAGCCTCTAATGTTCTTTCAGGGAATGCTGGATCTAAATAGGAAGCTGCTGTGGCTAAGGAGAGTGATTATATAAGCATGCTAAATTAGAATTAAATAAGAACTTAGAATGAAATATTTGCATGTAATCTGGGAAGTTTTTTTTATAGTTCTGTTTTGGTTGTTATGTAATGACCTTAAAAGTTTGGATTTATTAGTTGTTCTAAATGAATCTAGTGATGTATTAAGTTTGGGATTAATCTAAAGCCTTGGTTGAATTTTTGCAAGAAAATATATATTTGGGTATTGTGATGAAAATCTGTAAATGGTATATGCCTGTATTTGAGAAATAGAAATGTATATGTACATACATTGTATTAGATAATTTCAAGTTACTTAAAACCTTAAGTTTGAAGGTTAAAAATCTAAGTCTAGCTATAAAAACCTGGAATTATTCTTGTGGATATTGTTAAGTTCATATAAATTAGATATGCATAGGATTTACTGACTTGTTACAAATATTCAAAAGAATATAGTAATTAACCTTAGTCAGAATTGCTAGAATCCAAATCAAGCAGGATACACTTGTTTAACAAAAATATATATACTCTGAATTTAAACAAGATAAACACTTACATCCTCATATGTATGTGTATATTACTAGGGATGCACTGATATATTTATATTGGTAATAAGTTTTGAATCCTGGTTGAATTGTTTGAAAAGAAAATGACTCTGATAGTTCAAAGGAAGTTTAAATCAAACTTAAAAGTGTAAATGAATGTAGGTGGACATCCAGACACATATAAATTGAGTGGGAATATGCATGTACATAGAGGTCAAATTTAGACGGCAGTCTTAATAATTTAGACGTCTGAGATTAAACTTACACGTCTGTCATAATAATTTAGACGTCTGAGATCTAATTTAGACGTCTGTCAATAAAAATTTAGATGTCTGAATTTAGTTCAAAATGTTTTCTACTCTCTGTTTAAAATTTAGACACTCTGAGACGTCTGTCATAATAATTTAGACGTCTGAGACCTAATTTAGACGTCTGTCAATAAAAATTTAGATGTCTGAATTTAGTTCAAAATGTTTTCTACTCTCTGTTTAAAATTTAGACACTCTGAGACGTCTGTCATAATAATTTAGACGTTTGAGACCTAATTTAGACGTCTGTCAATAAAAATTTAGATGTTTGAATTTAGTTCAAAATGTTTTCTACTCTCTGTTTAAAATTTAGACACCCTGAGACGTCTGTCATAAAAATTTAGTCGTCTGAGATCGAATCTAGACGTCTGTCATAGAAATTTAGACGTCTGAACTGCTGATTTTGCCTAATTTGCCTATTTTCGAGTAAATTTCCAAGGTTTACCAATTTTTGTCAATCCAACTTATTGTTATTAATTAATATCAACTTTGATAACTATCATGAGATCAAGTAAATACTATTTTAGAGTTAAATAGAATTATCTAGGCAAGATAAATATATATATAAGTGTTAGTATTTGTCAAAGTGCACCTATGGCAGTAGAACAAGACTTAGAAAAGAAATAAGTGGCTATGTCAATAGCTTGTATGGCATTTTGATTTATATTTGATTTAAATTCCCTTTGATGAAGAAAAAAAAATCCTTGTGAAATTAAGGTAGAAAGAGGAGGGTCATTTCAGTTGGTATCAGAGCACTTGGTTGCATTGATTGCTAAGTATTATAGAAATGTATTTTGTCTGTTTGTTTTGGATGAAATAATTTAGATAAGAAAATAGTAATTATAGAAGTACTCATAATATACTAATACCATTTGCCCAGAACTTAGTTAGCAGACCATGGTAGGAAGAGGATCTCATCACCATGCAGGATCAAGTGCACCACAAATGCTTGATATGCAAGACTTTATGAGGGCTTTAAGGGATGGAATTGGGCATAGGCCTGAGAACCCAAATGAAGAACTTTCAAAACTACTGAAGACTTATTCCAATTTGGGAGGCAGGAGTTTTGAAGGAACTGAGAATGTGATGGAAATTCAAGCATGGTTGAGAACACTGGACAGAGTTTTCAATGACATGCAATTGGATGATCAAAGGAAGAGGCAAGTAGCTTCAAGACAACTGAAAGGGGTAGCTTTAAGTTGGTGGGAGGTGATCATAGCTGGAAGAAATGAAAATGAGATCACTTGGAATCAATTCAAGGAGATGTTGGAAGCTAGATTTGTTCCAGCATCAGCCAAAACCCTATTGCTTGAAGAATTCGTCAGGCTTAGGCAGGGAACTTTTAATGTGACTGAATATACTCAGAGGTTTGAGAGCTTGTCTAAGTATGGAGCTATGCTTATAGCTGATGAGGCATCAAAGAATGATAGGTATATTAAGGGTTTAAACCCAGGGCTTAGTAGGGCTATGTTGCCATATGCAGATAAAACTTTTGATCAAATCATTGATCTGGCCTTAAAATTTGAGCAACATGACAAGGAGAGGGAGAAGTATAAGAATTTTAAGAATAATAACAATAAGAAGAATAAGGGAAGGTATCATCCCTATGACAAAAAGAAGGAGGAGACAGAAGGCAAGAAAACCAATGATACTAAGACCACTGAAACAAAGAGGAAAATAACATGTCATCATTGTGGAAAAGAGGGACATATCAAACCAAGGTGCCCAGAATTGAAGGGAGGAGCTTTCAAATGCTACCTATGTGGTAAGGAGGGACATATCAAGAGAAACTGCCCTGAGTATAAACAGCAAGGGAAGCTAGCAAGTTTGGAAAGCAGAAGCAAATCCACAGTAGAGGCTAATGCAGAAAACCATGGCCAAGTGGAAGGTACTTTATTTATTTGTACCCTACCCATATCAGTAGTGTATGATACAGGGGCAACACATTCTCTGATTTCCCATGAGTTAGTTGCATTGCTTAAATTAAATTGCATACTGGTTGAAACCCCTTTGTTAGTGCAAAGCCCATTGGGAAGTTCTAGTGTTTTAAACATGATGTGTGTGGATGTGGAATTAAACATAGGAGGAAATGTTTTTATTTCCAATTTATATGTTTTAAATTACCCAAATATAGGTGTTATATTGGGTGTAGACTGGTTAAGACAATACAAAGCCATAATTAATTTAGACTCATCCACCATATCATTACAAAATTCTAGAGGTCAAAGAATCACAATTTTGTGTGAAATAACCAAGGAAAGAAAACTATATCACTTGATTGACTTAAGTAAGGATTCCAATGAGCCTTCTATTGAAAAAATCCCCATAATTAACAAATACTTAGATGTGTTTGGAGAAGTTGAGGGTGTTCCACACCACAGACCAGTGGAATTTCAGATTAATCTGATGCCAGGAGCAAGTCCAATTATTAAGAAACCCACTAGGATGGGGCCAAGTGAGTTGAAGGAATTGAAGAAACAGTTAGAAGAGTTGGAAAGCAAAGGATTTATAAGACCAAGTAATTCATGCTGGGGTGCTCCAGTAGTGTTTGTAAGGAAACATGATGGTACTTTAAGAATGTGCATAGATTACAGGGAGCTAAACAAAGTCACTATCAAAAACAAGTACCCCTTACCTAGAATTGATGATCTTTTTGATCAACTTAGTGGAGCAAAAATATTTTCTAGGTTAGACTTGGCATCTGGATTCCATCAGATGAAGGTTGAGGACTCAAGTGTTAAGTACATAGCCTTTAACACTAGGTATGGTTTATATGAGTTTCTTGTCATGCCATTTGGGTTGACAAATGCTCCATCATACTTTGTAGACTTGATGAATAGGATATTCAGGGATTATTTAGACAAGTTTGTTTTGATTTTTATTGATGATATTTTGATCTATTCTAAAACAGTAGAGGAACATGAAAATCACTTACACCTTGTTTTGTCTAGATTAAGAGAAAAAGATTTAAAAGCAAAATTCTCTAAGTGTGCATTTTGGAAAGAAGAAGTGCATTTCCTTGGGCATGTTATATCTGCCAAAGGCATTTCTGTAAATCCCAATAAAATTGTGGCAATCCAAGCATGGAAAAGGCCAAGCACAGTGGGAGAAGTTAGGTCATTTATGGGAATGGCAGGGTATTATAGGAGGTTTATAAAAGATTTTTCTAAGATGTCATCACCTCTTACCAACCTAACTAGAAAGAACCAACCCTTTATATGGACTGAGAAATGTGAACAAGCCTTTAGTAGAATCAAGGAGGCCTTAGTCAATGCACCAGTATTGAAAGTACCAGAAGGTAATGAGGATTTGATTGTGTATACTGATGCAAGTGGTTTTGGGCTAGGAGCTGTATTGATGCAGCAAGATCAAGTTATAGCCTATGCATCAAGACAATTGAAGCCACATGAATCAAAGTATGCAACCCATGATCTTGAGTTGGCAGCAGTGGTATATGCACTAAAGCTCTGGAGACATTATCTTCTAGGTGCTAAGTTTATTTTGTACACAGACCATAAGGCATTGAAATATCTCTTTTCACAAAAAGATTTGAATATGAGGCAACATAGATGGGTTGAGTTTCTAGCAGCATATGATTTAGACATACTTTATACTCCAGGAAAAGCTAATAAGGTTGCAGATGCTTTGAGCAGGCAGCATGCAAAAGTAGCCATGCTAATGATAGAAGAGTTTAGAAATTTATCTCTACTTACTGATTTGGAAATTGAGGAAAACAGTGAGGTAAACATGGAGATGATTGAAGAAGGGAGTAAAGGGAAATTAAGTTTGATAACTTTGCAATCAGATTTAATTTTGAAAGTGGGAAAAATGCAAGGGGGAGATCCAGATTTATTAGAAAAGAAGAATTTAATAGAAAAAGGAGAAGAAGTAGCAAACTACCACATTGATAAGAATGGTTACTTAAGGAATAAAGGTAGAATATGTGTTCCAAAGGATATAGAATTGAAGGAAGAGATACTTAATGAATATCATAGGAGCAAATATTTTATACACCCAGGCCGCACCAAGATGTACCAAAATTTGAAGAGGGATTATTGGTGGAGAGGGATGAAAACTGATGTGGCCAAACATGTTGCAAAGTGTATGACTTGCCAACAAGTCAAAGCAGAAACCCAAAGACCCTCAGGCCTATTACAACCTCTAAGCATACCACAGTGGAAGTGGGAAGATATATCTATGGATTTCATAGATGGTCTGCCTAGGTCAAAAAGAGGAAACACAAGCATTTGGGTAGTAGTTGATAGATTGACTAAAGTGGCACACTTTATACCAGTGAAGGCAGAAAGAAATGCACCTAAACTAGCTCAAATATTCATGAGAAAAATAGTAAGATTGCATGGAATCCCTAAGACTATAGTGAGTGATAGGGACACAATCTTTACATCCAGATTTTGGAAGAGCTTTCAAGAAGCCATGGGAAGTGAGTTATGCTTGAGTACTGCATACCACCCCCAATCAGATGGTCAAACTGAAGTGATAAATAAAGTTTTGAAGGATTTATTGAGGGCATGTGCATTGGACTTTGGAGGTAATTGGGAAGATCACCTCCATTTGGCTGAATTTACATATAACAATAGTTATCAAAGCACCATAGGTATGGCACCATTTGAAGCCTTGTATGGCAAACCATGTTTGTCACCAATGTGTTGGGTTGAAGCAGGAGAAAAGGCTGCCTTAGGGCCTGAGTATGTTAAAGAGACTACAGAGAAAATTGAATTGGTGAGGAGAAGAATGGCAGCAGCTCAAGATAGGCAAAAGAAGTTTGCAGACATGAGGAGGAAGCAGGTAGAATATGAAGTTGGTGATTATGTTTTCATCAAAGTTTCACCTATGAAGAAGGTGTTGAGATTTGGCAAGCAGGGAAAACTTACCCCAAGATATGTTGGACCTTACAAGATTTTGGAAAAAATAGGTTCATTAGCATATAAGTTGGTGCTACCTGAAGAGATGAGTGCAATGCACAATGTATTTCATGTATCACAACTTAGGAGATGGGTGCATGATAAAGAGGAAATTCTAGAGAAACCAACTCAAGTTCAAATAAATCCTGACTTGGTCTATGAGAAAGAACCAGTGGGGATTTTAGCTAAAGAGGAAAAGAAGTTGAGGAGCAAAACTTTGAAATTGGTAAAGGTTCAATGGAGCCTAGACCCTAATGATTGTACATGGGAGTTAGAGGATAAGATAAAGATGGATTACCCTAAGCTTTTTGCAGTGGAAGGTAAAAATCTAAATCCCTAAAAAGTTTAATATGTATGATTGTTTTGACTGAATTGTTTGCTTATGCTATGTTTGATAGATTTTATAAAATCTGGACATGTTTAAAGTCAAATGAGAAAAATTATGAGGACACAATTCCTAAAAAGGTGGGGTGATTGTAATGCCCCAGAAATTCATGGAATCTTATTTTAGTTGAATTTTGAAAATATTTGAATTTATTTGTATAGGAATATATGGAGTTAATTGTGTGCAAGTATGTGTGCATGTGTGCACGTGCACACTGATATGGCACAAGGAAGAACTCCAGATTTCTTGAATTTAAAACAAGAATTAAAAAGCAATACAAACATGATTTTGCAACATGGATATTTGATTTCTGGAATTATATGGATCATCCCAGAAAATAAGAAAAGTAAGTTTTATTTTAAATCAGTAAACAGATTTTATTTAAAATCCAGAAGAAAAAAAATATACATATATATGTTATAAGGATTTGAAAACCTGTATACATATAGGTGCATATGTTTCTGAAATTAAGAGGAATTAAATAAGCCTAGATAAGATATGTATACAAATATACATTTTTAAGTACTGAAAGGTATATATAAGCAAGTGAAACTATAACACTAAAATGGCAAAAGACGAATTGCAAGCAAAATAATTGCTTTAGGCAGAAAATAGAAAGGAGGATTTTAGAAAATAAACAAGTAAACAATGTCACACAATTATCATGACTTGGTAAGAATATAATATATATATATTCTGGAAAAGGAAAAGGGAAGACATGTCTCACATATGGCCGGGATATTAAAGGTGAAAAATAAACAAATTTGAAATGCAAAATGCATGAGTTTTGGCCAGGGTAGAAATGGGATTTTACAATGATAAAACCCTAGAAAACCTCTCCTATAAACCCAAGTATAAACCAGAAAAAAATCATTTGCTACCCAAAAACATTTAAGAAAACAAAGGAGAAAATATTTACAAGCAGTAAAAGAAGTTTTGAAAAGGATTCTTTTCTGAGTTAGCAAGAGAAGCATTTTTTTGTGAGTAATCTCACTAAACCCATGGCATTAAGTCCTGTTATGAGGCAGCCAGATTTATGTCATTTTTCTACATGTTTTGATTCCATTACTATGGTTTTAATGGATGCTTCAATGGATGTTTTAATGGGTGTTTCTGGATGTTTTGATTGCCTTGATGTTTTGAGTGTTTTGCTCTGTTTGGTTACACCCAGAAAGGTAAAAGTATAAAATCATGAAAGTAAATAGAGAATACTTGTAACTAGTTTAGATATGGCATGGAAAACATAGAAACCAAAAATGTATATGAGTTGCATTACACTTGTCTAAGTGTTGAGGCTAAAATAAAAGATTCAAGGTTGCAATGGAAATATCCAAAAGTGCTGAACCCTTGATCAAATAGAAAATCCATGAGTCAGAAATCTTGTTTAAGCTAGATCTTGAATTTAGTTCAAACATGGTTGCTTATGAAACAATAATAACCCACATGCCTAGTCTTTATCCCCAATTGTAATTATTCTCGTATTTTCTTTAAGCCAAAACACTTGAAAATATGATTTTCCCTGGACATGAATGTTAGATTGTTCTTGAGTTATGCTTGTAAACTCTATGTAATGTTTCATGTATACTGGGATTTAGTCACCTAGCTATCTCACGATAGGATTAAACATGAACACTTAGTAAATAAGCTAAGGATTGTGAGCCAAGAAGACTGCTGGAATGCTTGTCATATTTGAAGTATGCAAGTTGGCACATGGTTTGTTTAAGCCCTGAGATCTTTGTGCAATATTGTGAATTATTTTATTGCAATGTGTCCCCGTGATTCCTTTATGGCAGATGAGGTTAGGAATTAATTTGGTAAATGCAACCTTAAATTGATGAAGTAGGAACTTGAGTTATTCCTAAGATGGTTGGACTGGAACTATGATAGTTCCTGAGTATTTCTATTTGAAACCTATGTTTGCATGGTTGAATATGTGTATATAATTAGTCATAAACAAGTTAGGCAAATTGATCGAAGATGATATGCCCACTTGAACAAAATATTTATGTCTCACTCATTTACCTAATATCATGGAATTTTTGATTTTACTCATACCAGATCTTGTATCTGACCCTTGTTTGCTTATGGCATCTGGGGTGTCTCATCTAAAATGGGGCAGCCTCTAATGTTCTTTCAGGGAATGCTGGATCTAAATAGGAAGCTGCTGTGGCTAAGGAGAGTGATTATATAAGCATGCTAAATTAGAATTAAATAAGAACTTAGAATGAAATATTTGCATGTAATCTGGGAAGTTTTTTTTTATAGTTCTATTTTGGTTGTTATGTAATGACCTTAAAAGTTTGGATTTATTAGTTGTTCTAAATGAATCTAGTGATGTATTAAGTTTGGGATTAATCTAAAGCCTTGGTTGAATTTTTGCAAGAAAATATATATTTGGGTATTGTGATGAAAATCTGTAAATGGTATATGCCTGTATTTGAGAAATAGAAATGTATATGTACATACATTGTATTAGATAATTTCAAGTTACTTAAAACCTTAAGTTTGAAGGTTAAAAATCTGAGTTTAGCTATAAAAACCTGGAATTATTCTTGTGGATATTGTTAAGTTCATATAAATTAGATATGCATAGGATTTACCGACTTGTTACAAATATTCAAAAGAATATAGTAATTAACCTTAGTCAGAATTGCTAGAATCCAAATCAAGCAGGATACACTTGTTTAACAAAAATATATATACTCTGAATTTAAACAAGATAAACACTTACATCCTCATATGTATGTGTATATTACTAGGGATGCACTGATATATTTATATTGGTAATAAGTTTTGAATCCTGGTTGAATTGTTTGAAAAGAAAATGACTCTGATAGTTCAAAGGAAGTTTAAATCAAACTTAAAAGTGTAAATGAATGTAGGTGGACATCCAGACACATATAAATTGAGTGGGAATATGCATGTACATAGAGATCAAATTTAGACGGCAGTCTTAATAATTTAGACGTCTGAGATTAAACTTAGACGTCTGTCATAATAATTTAGACGTCTGAGATCTAATTTAGACGTCTGTCAATAAAAATTTAGATGTCTGAATTTAGTTCAAAATGTTTTCTACTCTCTGTTTAAAATTTAGACACTCTGAGACGTCTGTCATAATAATTTAGACGTCTGAGACCTAATTTAGACGTCTGTCAATAAAAATTTAGATGTCTGAATTTAGTTCAAAATGTTTTCTACTCTCTGTTTAAAATTTAGACACTCTGAGACGTCTGTCATAATAATTTAGACGTCTGAGACCTAATTTAGACGTCTGTCAATAAAAATTTAGATGTCTGAATTTAGTTCAAAATGTTTTCTACTCTCTGTTTAAAATTTAGACACCCTGAGACGTCTGTCATAAAAATTTAGTCGTCTGAGATCGAATCTAGACGTCTATCATAGAAATTTAGACGTCTGAACTGCTGATTTTGCCTAATTTTCCTATTTTCGAGTAAATTTCCAAGGTTTACCAATTTTTGTCAATCCAACTTATTGTTATTAATTAATATCAACTTTGATAACTATCATGAGATCAAGTAAATACTATTTTAGAGTTAAATAGAATTATCTAGGCAAGATAAATATATATATAAGTGTTAGTATTTGTCAAAGTGCACCTATGGCAGTAGAACAAGACTTAGAAAAGAAATAAGTGGCTATGTCAATAGCTTGTATGGCATTTTGATTTATATTTGATTTAAATTCCCTTTGATGAAGAAAAAAAAATCCTTATGAAATTAAGGTAGAAAGAGGAGGGTCATTTCAATTTAGTTGCTTCGTGGTTGGATTAGATTAGTGTAGATTATTAGGATGGTTGAACCCTTGATTCATGATTGATGTAGGCATTGCATTCATATCGTTATCATCTATGATGGTATATTAGGGTTGTGCAACATCATGCCTATATGTCATCTCTATTGCATATATGGAGGAGGTCGACTACTAAATTGCATTTTTACATTTAATCAAGTATTATACAGCATGATCATACATTCATATCAACTTATCCATAAGTGATGTATGTAGTGATTTGGTTGAAGTTGGATGGATACCTTGAATTGCATATTTTAGATGCTATGTTTGAAATTTCAAGGACGAAATTCCTTTTAAGGGGAGAGAATGTAATAGCCTACATTTTCAAAATTTTAAAACAATAAAATAAATTGATTTTGATCAAAGGGAAAAATTGCCATTTTCAAACTTTTGAATTAGAAAATGAAACTGATACCATTACAACCGTTTTATTTTTCGAATGCGAGCCGTATGTTCATTTGTCCCAATCAAAGTTTGAATATGAAAGATATCATGGTTTTTCTGTTTCAAAATTTGAATTTAAATTTGGGGCTAACTTAACCTAATCCGAATGGACTTCACACTTCGGCTATAAATATATGGGTCGTTTCTCATCCTAAAATTTTAAAATCATTTCTATATGTATTCTTTTTCCCATCTTCTTCCTTCTCCCAACTTAGAAAATCAGCATCCTATAAATTCAAATTACCGCCTTAATTCTTAACAAAAACTAATGATTTAGCTGCCAAATTGAATAGCAAGGCTAAGGCTATCATCTAGTTTTTATTAAAATTACGAATTCACTAATTCAGAGCGAAGGCCAATTTTGTATAGCGAGCAATTTGGAGATTACTTAACCTAAGGAGTGGTTCTTGCCTAATTTACTATATAACTAATTAATCCCTCTTAGTTCTATGATAATTTATGGATTAGGATTTAGGTTCAGGTTAATTTGGGATAATTACTGTGTTTAGAAAGTAACTAAACTAAATATATCAAAAAGAAAATGGTTAATCGTTTATAATAAAAAAATGATGATTTGTTGATAATGATCAAACTAGTGAATAAACAATGGATATTGAGGCAAATGTTTACAGATTTTGGTTTAAATTCATATATGGATGAATAAATAAAGGAAACTAAAGTTAATGATGATAAAATATATTAATCAAAGAATAATTTTGAAATCAATTCAATTTATACATATGTATTTTATAAATATTGACATAGATGAAAAGAGTTGAGATGTATGTGTGTGTGTATGCATTTATAAATACTATAGTAAATCAAAGTAAATTGTTCTGAAATGATCTCTGGGGTAATAAAATGCATCTTAGAGATTAGATACGATATTTATATGAATTTTATATGATTTAAATGAATCCTTTAACGAGAAATGGAAAAATAATGATCTTGAACTATGAAATGAATTACACTGAAAGAAATATATAAAAATTGTATAAAAATTACATAATAATATTTATAAAGTGCCAAATGATATTTTAGGTTATATTATGATTTTATTTGGAATTTATAAAGATTTTAAAGGTATTTTGACACACACACACACATATGAAGAAGTTATATTTCTGTTTTTTTTAAAATGGATCAAGAATCAGATCAAAAACACGTGAGAAAGAAGCAAAACGAAAACTGGAAATAAATAAATAAAAAGTTTTCAACAAGAGCATGCTGCCCCTGTCAATTAGCATAACATCCCAAAATTTTATCATTTGATTTTGAATATTTAATTAATTTTAAATATTTAAATAATTGGTTTTTAGAGTTTAATAACTTGAATTCAAATATATTTGTTATTTAAATATTTGAATTATGAATTAAAAATTAATTAAATGGACTAATAGCCTTTTTTAACTCCTTTTAATTAATAAATAATAATGGTGAACTGATTTTGTAAATTTATTTACAATAATAAATAGTTTGAATAAATAATAATAAAATTAATTTTTGATAAAATGACTTGATTTTTATTGATGTATTTTTACATGAATTTATAGGATTTTTCCATAATATTTATTTGGAAAATATTTAAATTGTAGTTTAACTATTTTTCGACAAACGATGGTATTTTTGGGATTTTTCAGACTAAGATAACCAGTGTATTTTAATATTGTTTTGGGTTCTACTGCATTTTTGTGCATGGCCATATTTTTGTTTTATTGTTTGGTGCCCATACGTGAATGGAATTCTCTGTGGCGAGATGCTGCGAATTACAAAATAAACACAAATTCAACCCTTCAATCAAGTCAACAATTCCGACTTCTCCTTTTTCCCTCTCTCCTTCACATTTTCATTTTTACAATAAAGAAAAAATGGAAACAACATTCAAAAATCAAAATCAAAAGAAATGCTCCATGAAAAGTTATAAAACAAAGATCTTTGAACTTGTATCTTGTAGGTCTATGATTCCATACCCATATTGTTACTTGCGATGTTTGGACATGCTTTATTGTTTTGGCTTAGCCTAGGGCTTCGGTTTTCGGGAGTTTGAGGAGGCATTAGGTGACGAGGAGGATTCCATTGGTTTTCTCTTTGCAAAATGCACTTTTCCCTAAGTTTGGGATGGACGGTCATGGAAGGCAAATCGCGACTTGGACCTAGTCGTGTTAGGGAGCAATGGGTCGCGCTTGGAAAGGTATGACCAAGCTTCGAATTGTTAGGTCGGGATGGTAGCTCTTCCAATGAGAAATGCATTGTACTGAACGATAGTGGTTTTCATGGAGAATCGAGTGAGAGAGGCGGGGGGTGGGGGGGAGGGGGAGGGGCAGGGGGAAGGGAGAAGTGATCGGTTGTGGTGGTGTATGTATGCACCGTGCACGTTATCTTGTTTGGGAAAGAAGGGTGTAATTGTAATTAAGGGTAATTAAATTTTTATTAAAAAATTAATTAGATCGATTTATTCCAAATCTAAAAAATTGAATAACTTTTGAATAAGAGGTCGGATTTGGATGCGGCCTTTTGCGTTGGACTCATATCGGCGTTAGCTACGTGTTGGAACTTGTTTCGCTGAATTGGAGCAAGTGGAATTCTGGGCTAAAATTGAAAGTCGTTCGATTTTAAACCGAACCGAAATGCAAAAGCGCTCACTGGAATTTTGGTGAGTTTACTCATCTCCAAATAGATTATATGATATTTGTTGCCATAGATTATTGTTAAATGCTTGGATGATAGTTTATGTTGTTTGATTGTTAGTTTGGATTTAAATTTTTTCTTGAAAAGCGGATGACATAAATAGCCATTTTGTTGCAAGGAACAAAAACAGAAAGAAAGTCAAAGTGCATACATAGCAAATAGGTCGCTACAGAACATTTCGAAAAATTCACATTCATCTGTGTGATTTACAGAGGACTTTTGTAGAGAGACCCTAAGGGGTTTCTCACCAATATTAATTTACTTATATTCTGATGTTGCTTATAATGTTGTTTGGTTGAAAATATTTGTGACATATTATTTGATTGTGTAAGTGTCATTATAGCAGTTATCGCTACACCATCACTTATGCAATATCATCTCCTTAAACCCTATTATGTGTTGAAATTGAGCTTGTATTTTTATAAAATAAATGTTTGGTCGTGTCTCTGCACTTTGAAAATTGTTTAAACTATATTTTCAAATATTTTGAGAATTTCGAAAATAAATGATAAGTGTTGCTTAAAATTTATAAAAGAAGATTATAATTTTTATCAATTATCTTTTGGGATAATTAATATTGCTTCAATTTATAAAAGATTGAAATTTGATTAATTATCTTTCAGGATAAACAATATTATTTTAAATTTATAAAAGATTATAAATTTGATTCATTATCTTTTCAAAACATCATAAGTATTCAAAAAGAATTTGAGGTTTAAATATATTTTTAATTATTATTTAATTATTATAAAGTTAACTAATAAATTTATTTATGATGTTTTGAATTAATTAACTGACTTAATAAAAGTGCTTTAAAGTTGATTAACTGATTAAAGTCAATAGTTTACAAATGACTTATTATCTTTTAGGATAATAGATGTTGTTTGAAATTTATAAATGATAGTTTATAAATGAGAAAACCTTTTAAAAAGGAATATTTGAAAATAAACCTAAGTGTAGAATGTTTCAAGGTTAGTAAATGTTTTAGTGACATTAGTTTTTGACCATTCTTTTTAATACACTTAGAAATTTAATTTCTCTTTAAAAGAATATTTTAAAGAGTGTTTTTAAACTATTTTACAAAAAATTTACGATGTAAAAACCAAGCACAAGTTCGGGTTTTACAAGTTTTGAAGTTTGATTCGAATATGGAATAAATTTAATTTCCATAAACAATATCACTTTATATAGAAAGGATTTGGTCATATACTTAGCACTAAATGTTAAGGTATGGAAACTCGTCTCTATCTCGAAGGTTAAAATGTATGTCGAGACAAGGTTTTGAGGTAACACTACCTTAACTTGCTCAACTTCATTTTCAACAGAGGGATAATACAAGTTTGAAATCGTCGAGTAGTAGTAAGGGTATGGGATTTAATTTCCATATACGATCATTTTGAATTATTCTCGATAGTTGATTTATTGACTATCGATTCGGCTTTCTTCATTGTGTGTTGTCAATTTAAGACGGTTTGTTGCTTAATTGAGCGTTGATAACCTTTGCTGGAAATGACTAAAACTAAAGCACGAGTGAGGGCCAAGCTATGTGGGGTTGCTTCCATTAGGGTATTTTTGCATCTACTATAGATTGGTTATGGTGGTATGCGTGCGAAGATGTAAAATACTTGGATACTCGGAAAGGTTGGCGGGGTCAGGCTTGGAGTTCCCAAGAGAATTCTAGAGTATATGAATCTCTCAAGTATATTTCTAGAGTATACTTTTGGTGAGGGGGTGCACCCTCCTATTCATTGTTGGAAAACTTCCTTCTCCTTGTTGATGATTCAAATCTTTGAATTGTTTTCTTAATTGCATTAAGAAGTGATCGGAGATCTTCTTGATGTTTAATTATTTGTGTCCATTCTTTAAGTTTGGATTTTGATCTTTTTTATGCCTATTCTTTCAAGTTTGGGTTTTATTTTATTTTTTTTCCATTCATTCATGTGTGGAAATTGTTCTTGTAAGGAAAAACCCATTCCGTGTATAGTGTCATAGTCTCGTAGAATTATTATGTGTTCATCTTAATACTTAAGTGTTCTTATGCTGGTTTTCCAGACTGATCCGGATGTTATTTTATTATAATGCTAGGGTCAGACCGACTTTCTTTAGGTTTCCGTTGGTGGGACATGGAACACATGGCGTAGAGCTAGATGTTCACCTATCATAGTATTTTTATTTTCCACTGTATTATTATATATACCTATCAGCAATTTTCAGGTTGGAAATTTATAACTGTCCAGCTTTTGAGGTTTGTTTTTAACTCTGATGTACCTTGTATCTTAGAGTGATAGTTTATACTATCTTCATTATACTATATATTGTCATTTCCGCTGTGAAATTCTATTTTCCATGTTTGTTCTTTTTATTTTACCTTAACAATCTGCCTTCCCGGCGATTGGGGCGATTGCATGTTCGGCATTAGAATATCGAGGATGTATTTGGTGCCAACTTTCGATGGTTGAAATGACGATTTGTTACATTTGGTATCACAGTTGAAGGTTAAGCGAGAACCTTGACTTTGGTGGGGTAATCTCATTAAAGATAAGGAAGTGACACCCTAGAATGAGTTAAGAGTATTATATATACGAGAGCGTATTTGTTATTGCAATAAAAATGTATTGTGTTAATTGGTCTATTGAGTTGTTTATGAATTCTGGTCGAGACATGGGACGCCATGGTGTCGATAGGGATTTTTAAACTCTCGAACATGGCAAACAAAAAATGTATCGATTTTTTTGAAAATTTGATAAATTGAATATTTTACCTTAGATTATATATTATATATATATAAAGGAATAGTTTTCAAATTTATATAGTTATTTGTGGTGTGTTTGTTTGTTTAAAAATGATAATATTTAATTATTATCATTATTATTTGATTTGTCGTGCTCGGATAGTTTAGGAGCATTGAGTGTTGTTGGTTGATTATTGATTATTTATACTTGGCTTATTTATGAGCATTTATTACTTTTAAAAAAAAGAACCCTTGTGAATTAAGTTTCACAATTTGACTATAAGGTGTTTGGAGAAAATGTTAGGTTAAAAGTCATCTTTTCATAATGTTTAATTAAAAGCAAACTTTTAATAAAACTTGTTTAATATAGTCTAAATGGGAGAACAAGACATTTAGATGATAAATATTCATGAAATATTTATTATAATAAAAGAAAGTTATTATAATATGAGATTATTTTTTACAAAAGGAAAATTTTATATAAATTTGGTTTATAAAATGTGTTTTAAAAAGAGTTTTGAGAATTTAAATTCCAGTATTGCTTGAAAAGACTTCAAAAGGATTTTTTAGAAAAGAAATGGAGTGTTACTTGGAAATAATTGAAAGTATAAATGTTTCAAAGAGAATTTTTAAGAAAGATACATTTTCTTTGGATAGTTTGGGGAAAACAACTTGATTAGTTTTGTGGTAATCTGAATAATCTTCTAAGTGACGATCGAATGTTGCTTAGGCAAATGTTATAGTACCTTTAGTAAATTATTCTCTTTATCATTGTGCAGTCGAAATGAGTTCGAATCTGAATGAACTCAAAGTGAGTGTTAGGGAATAAATTGTTAAGATTATTATATATATATATATGGAAATATATGTAGTATGATCTCAAACAGATTTTGAAATAAAAGCCGAGAAATTAGTCTGAAGTTTCCTTAAAGGAAGCTGGTTTAAAACAAAAGTTATTTTGAATAATAATTTGATAAATAAAAATTTTAAACTCTTGGATAGAGAAGAGATAATTTAACTCAAGTTTCAAATAGGTTAAATTGGATAGAAAGGTTTTAATAAGCATTGTTTTATTAAAACTATAGGTTTGTTAATCGCCTAAGTTGTGTAAACTATTTGATGTTATTAGACCGACTAAATAAACATTTTCACCTGAGGGATGTCTAAGGAAAGTAGACTCTAGATTGGGTTTGGATACTAGCATCCTACTCTTCTTAGTTACTTACCGGACCGGATAGGTAAAGAGGTTGGAGTAGTCGATTCAGTTTTAAGGCCCATATTTTGTTTGGGCCTCCATTTGAATTTTGAAAGAATAAAAATAAAAAAATAAAAAATACAAAATAGACATTTTGTATATACTCTTAGGATATAGAAGAGTATTATACAAGAAAATAAAATAGGAGTAATTTTTAAATTTAATGTTTTATAGAGTTGTGTCTTTATAAAATGTTTATAAACCTAAGTGGAAATTTGTGAGATAATTCATAAATAATTTTAGTATTGAATGAAATATTATACTGAAAATGAAAGTGATTTAGAAAGAGATTGGTGCAGTTAAGAAACCAATCGGATTAAGTACCTAAGTTATATGTAGATCATTTTATTCGCACAATTCTTGATCTAGGATTCGAATGTATACTTTGAGATGACTCATACCAATTCGAAAAAGGATTTCTCAATTGATTCTTGTCAACGAACACTTGTTTCGGATTCTGGATATGACACTGAAGTTTCCTGTCATAGTATATGGCTATGTAAGGAGAACATAGGTTTCTAATCAAGGAACCTGATTGGAATCCACACTAAGGAGGTCGAGTGAATGATACTACTTCGACAGTGAAGTCTATGTATTCGAGAAAGTGGTCAGATCAAATATTGCATATGAATTATTTATGTACATCTTACGAGCTTAAGTATATTTGTATACTTTGTTTGTGGCTTAGGAAAGTTTAAGAGTGACTTTCATTTTTGTTTGAGGGAGCTTAGATAATCTTCTAAACAATAACTGAAGGCTGATGAGTGTAATTTTATACTTAGAAAATTATCTATATCCTTGGATAATCGAGAAAGTTGTGAACCTAAGAAAAATTATAAATCTCGTTTGTTAGTTATTTGACATTATAAATAATGTTAAGTGTTAGTTTAATCCCTCATGGAATTTGATTGATTGATAGTGTGATTTTATAGACCACGGTTTATAAAGTTGTTGTGTGTTAGGACTTACATTTTAGTGCTTTTGAAAAGAAAAGTGATTTCGAGATAATTTGGGAAAATAATAATATTATTATTTTGTAAATGTTGGTAAAGTATTATTATTTCAGAATATTTAAAGAAGGTTTTTTTGAAGTGATTTTTTAAGTAGTTTAGTTATGACCAAAATTGGACGATTGGGGGTTTTTCGATTTGGAAGACTTACCAGGTATGTATATTTATTTTAGTTATTGTTTTAGGAGGAACTAGAATACCGTTAGATGCTCCGTTTTATTTTGATTCTAGAGTTATAACATGCTTCGGTAGGAGGAGCCCCCTCCTTGCCATAATTGATTTTGGTTTTGATTTATTTCTCTTTGGAGGAATTTGAAAATATATTTTGAATAAAAAAAACTTGGGCATTTAGTTCTAAATTTATCTTTTGAAAAAGATTGGATGCTTAGAATTTTATTACAAAGTATTCTTTGTACTTGTGTTGCATTTGGTTGTTATATTATTTATGTTGCTATTACTTATGTTAGAAATAACTTATGTATTGTTCTTTATTAGCATGATTCTCTTTTGGATTATGTAAGTACAAAATAGGTACAAGGAAGCAAGAGATTACTATTTTATCTCTTGCACAGCTGCGTTCGCATTGAAATAGTGAGTTGCTTGCAAAAATAAAAAATCAAATGCAAAAGAGATGTGTAGTAGATTTAGAAATTGAAGATTTTATACCTCGGATATGGGAGGCCGCTTGGCTTTTGTATTCATTTGGTTAATTTGGGCCAATGGTAGCAAATTGTAGTTTTCTCGAATCAGCCACGAAAAGGAGGTGCTGCCGAAATTTTCCATAATGTAAGGGACTTTGAAAGTTTAATAACTCATTTTAATTAATAGTTTTTAAACCTTAAGGGTTTGGAAACATTTCCTTTCTTTGGGAATTTCGCGGATGAAATTCATTTAAGGGGAGAGAATGTAACATCGAGGAATTTTATCATTTGATTTTGAATATTTAATTGATTTTAAATATTTAAATAATTGGTTTTTAGAGTTTAATAACTTGAATTCAAATATAGTGGTTATTCAGATATTTGAATTATGAGTTAAATATTAATTAAATGGATTAATAGCCTTATTTAACTCCTTTTAATTAATAAATAATAATGGTGAATCATTTTGTAAATTTATTTAAAGTAATAAATAGTTCGAACAAACAATAAGAAGTTCGATTGTTGATAAAATGATTTGATTTTTATTGACGTATTTTTAAATGAGTTTATAGGATTTTTCCTTAATTTTTAATTTGGAAAATATTTAAATTGTAGTTTGACGATTTTTCGGCAAATGATGATATTTTTGGGATTTTATAAAATAAGATAACTAGTGTATTTTAATATTGTTCTGAGATTGTGTCGCGTTTTTATGCGCAGTCGTATTTTTGTTTAATTGTTCGGAGTTCGTATGCGAACGAAATTCTGTGTGACGAGATGCTAGGAATTACAAAATAATCGCAAATTCAACCCTTTAATCAATTCAACAATTCTGACTTCTCCTTTTTTCCTCTCTCCTTCACATTTTCATTTTTATAGTAAATAAAAAATGGAAGCAACATTCAAAAATCAAAACAAAAGAAATACTCCATGAAAAATTATAAAATAAAGATCTTTGAACTTGTATCGAGTAGATCTATGATTCCATACCCATATTGTTGCATGTGTCGATGTTAGCCGTGCTTGGTTGTTTTGAGCAAGACTAGGGTTTTGGTTTTCGAAAGTTTAAGGCGATGTTAGGCGACAACGAGGGTTTTGTTAGTACCTTAGCTATAGGTTTTGATGATAACAACTATAGAACATTATATAAAATATAGATACTAATGTTTTATCAAGTTATATATAGTATATAGTGTCGGATATTAAACAAGTGTTGATTAAGAAGATCGTATAGTATCAAGAGTAGAATCAAGATGCTGATATAGAGTTTCAAGTGTTGGAGAATGAAGACTCATGAGCATTGAAGAGTTCAAGATTTCAAGATATTCCCGATAAGTTATAGAGTCGTAGAATTTGTGTTAAAACCTTGATAGCACTTTCCTGATCTCTTTCTCCTTCTCTATTTTTTTTAAATTATTTTTCACATATCCTGGTTTTAAAATAATCTTTTCAAAATATTTCTCAAAATGATTTTCAATCTCTTATACTTATAAAGATATTATTTTAGTGTTTTTAAGTTTATGTATATAGTGAATTTTTGTTTATACTTTAATAAGTTATAATTATATTAATTATATATATATATACATATATTACATTATATTAAAATATTCAAAATTATTACATAAAGTTTTATTAAGTTTTATTATGATTAAAATATGTATAAACTATACTTAAATGATTTTACAAAGTATCAAACTATTTTACAAAAGAACGAGTTTTAAAAATAATGTTTTAAAGTATTTTCAATTTTTAAAAAGAGTTGTCGACATACTCTATGTATGTATGTCGACATAATGGCCGATTGTTTCAACATTTAAATTTCAAAAGAAGTGTCTTTTCATCGTATCTCTTCACGAATGGATATTATCGTTGTTCCTCTTTAAATACCAGACTTCTAAACGAATTCTTTATCAATATTTTCTTATTCACCTCTCCTCCTTCCACTCTTTCATTTTCTAAATCAAAATATACCCAAACTCTACCGAAATTTAACTAGAATCAGATTTAGTCATCACTGGTTTGATTCTCCTTCATTTGCTCTCTGATTTCTCTCAACTCTCTCACTCAAACCAAGATCAGTGTGCTATTCAAGAGTTATATGATCAACTGTAATCAAGATCGAAGATCCAAGTCTGTAAGACTCTATCAAATCAACTTCTATACTTGTGGGTGTGGTTGTAGCCCGTAAAATCAATTGGGTATGCTTAATAGCCCATAAATTTAGTAGGTGTGCTTGTAGCCCGGAAATCAAGTGACTCTACCTAGAGGTCGGGATTCTGGAGGGTGTGTCTCATAGCCTTGAAATTGAGATTGTATTTGCATTTACTAGTTGAGAAGAAATCCATACAAAGACTTTTGCAAGACTGGATGTATGGTAACTTCGAACTAGTATAAAATCCTGGTGTGTTCTTTCCTTTTTTACTTCTACTACATTTACTTTTATTTGCACTTTGATTCTGTGATTGTTAATTACATCATTCCAAGTAGAATCTTAAAGAATTCGAAAAATATTCATTTAATCCATTAAACACTATTCACCCCCCTCTAGTGTTAATTTAGCCTTAAGATCCCTATTCCGCTGATTTTCATTTAGTATCAGAGCATTGGTTTTCAAAGTATTCATTATCTGATTTTTGAAAAAGTTTAAATGGCTACCAACATCGGTAATAGTACTATTAGTAACATTGTTAACACACTTGTTAGTAACTCATTTGTCAAAGGACAATCTACTGCTAGACCTCCAACTTTTAATGGCAGTAATTACACATATTGGTTATTTAGAATGAAAATTTATTTACAGTCAATTTGTTTAGACACTTGGAATACCACACAAACTGAGTACACTGAACCAAAGACTAATTTTGCATAGTGGATTGCTGACCAAAAAGCGGCTGCACTAAGTAACTCTAAGGCTATGAATATATTATTTTATTCACTAGATAGAAATGAATTTAATAGAGTATATATATATATATGTCAGCATTTGAAATTTGGAAAATTTTACAAGTTACACATGAAGGCACAAGTAAGATTAAACAGACCAAAATTTCCATGTTAACAAACCAGTTTCAATTATTCAAAATGAGTCCATATCTGATATGTATAGTAGATTCCAAGATATAGTACACTCACTTATTGGGCAAGGTAAATTTATTTTGAGGAGGATAAAGTTAGAAAAATCCTCAATTCACTTACTCCTGAATGGGATCAAAAGACTCTTGCGATCGAAGAGGCTAACGACAATAGCACTATAAAAGTTGAAGAGTTAATTGGCAATTAATGTATTTTAAAGCACAAATGCAGGGCAGAAGAGAACGTAAAGCAATAGAGAAGAAATCTATAGCTTTTAATGCAATGACGATGAAGAAATTTCTTTCATGACAAGGAATTTCAGAAAATTTCTAAAACATAGGAAGATGAACAATTTCAAAAGAAATGACAACAAAAATCCAGGAAGCGGAAGTGGAAGCGAAAATGACATTAGATGTTATAACTACAATGAAGATGGTTATTTAAAACGAGACTGTCCACATCCCGATAAACTGAAAAATACACCAAATACTGATTCATCAAGAAAATGGAGAAGAGCTTATACTGCAACATTAGACGATACGGACATATCCTTAAGTGATAATGAATTAGATATAGAAATTGCTAACATGTGCTTCACAACAATACATAATTCAAAACAAAATGGTGAAATGGATCAAAACAAGTACGCTTTTAATATATCACAAGTTCTAATTTCTTAAATGAATTTTTTTGGTTGCTTTATTGGTTTTTAGGAACATCTTATAGATTAATAATAATATTGATTGATATTATGTGATCATATTTTAAATTTAAATATTTTATATATTTGAATAATATAATAATAATATAAAATATATTTAAAAATAATTTTTAAAATAATTTTTCTGTAAATAGAATAACTATAAATAGATATATATAATAGATTGGATATCGTTAAACAAAAATCATTTTTGAAAAATTCGACATGTATGTCGACATACACCCCTAGTATATGTCGACATACTTAGGCAGATTTTGAATTTCAAATTCAAAATTTGAATTTTTCCTCCGCCTTTTCACTTACCCCTATGTTCTTAAAAGGTGTCCCTTGATCAGAGAACATGTCATTTGATTCTCTATTTATTATCTTTATCTCTATCCATTCATTTCACTTTTAAATTTCATTAACTCTCTTATCTCTTCAAAACTCTTCATCAATGGCTTCCTCAAGCACTCCTTCATCTATGAGACTTTCCAAAAATATCAATCATTTTCTCTTCAATGTTCAAGAGGCTATGAAAGCCTATATTAGTTATATGAATTTTGGAAAGGTTTCTGCAGGAAGATTTGCAATTTTTAATGATTTTTCTACTTATGAACTTAATTCTCTTTGTTTACAAAATGGAATTCTCGGTTTAGTTGATATTTCTCAAAATTATTATGTTTTTTATCCACACTTTCTCAAAATGTTTTATGCAAATTTGAAAGGAAAATTTCATAAGGGTAATGAAGGAGAAGTGTGGAGTAGTGTAAAAGGAACTTTAATAATTCTAAACTGTGAACTTTTGGGTACCATTCTTAGATGTAAATCTACCGAAATGGACCTTACATCTTATTAAATTGATGATAAAAATCGTGAAGTATTTCACAACATTTTTTAAGGTGATAATGATTTTGAATTCAAAAACCGAAAATTTCGTCCAAAAGCAAGAATTTTAAATCTTCTCTTATAATAAAGTATCACTCCTTGATCGGAAATTTTCAACAATCCAACTCTAAAAGTGTGCAAAGCTTTTTTCCTCATTTATGGTCAGTATAACATAAATTGGGCTCAAGCTATTTTAGATGAATTTTATACCAAAAATCTTTCTAATTATGAAAACACACTATTTCATGGTGTGTGTCTTACTCGAATCTTCAATTACTTTGGTTTCGACTTTAAAGGAGAGGAATTTGTCTCTCTAAAGTCTTTAATCAAGCCAACATCGCTCTTATGAAAATTCCACCCTTTTTCAAGCCATATGAAATTCTTGCAGAGAAAGAGGAAAGGTTAGCTTATGAAGAGGAGGAAGAGGAAGAAGAAGAAGATATGGATAATGAAGAAGAAGAGGAGGAGGAGGAGAAAACCTCCTTACAAAGCATTGATTTTCCTCTTCGACCAACCAACAAAGACCTTCTTAACAATCAAAAGAAGATTGTTGAAAGCAAAATGATTCTCAAGCGTTCCACTGATAAGAAATTAACCACTATTTCCATCAAAATGGATAAATTCTTTGGAAAAGTGAAACACAAGCTTGGAATATCTTTATCATCTTCTTCATCTATATCTTTCTAGTTTACTATCTATCTAGTTGCTTATGAATGTGTTGTATTTGGCAATTTTAGTTTGAATTTGGTTTGATCGTATGTATATTTTAGTGTATGAGCTATGTAATCATCATCTAATATTAATGAAAAATCTGTTTCCTAGCTGTTATACATTGTTTATCATCTTTGGAAAGCATACAAGTATAAACATATAAGCTAAATACATTAGAACATCAAAACAAAATTGTTTTGAAAATTTCTTTATATATGTCAACATACCTTGTGATGCAGCCCAGAATGAGACCCAGATTGATGAAGTGTTAGGTCGCGAGCGACCTAACAAGTTCTTGAGTCAAGAGCGACCTAACGAGTCGCATGATAAGGAATTACGACCTAGCGAAGATTGTTTGCGAGCTAACAAGCAACGTGTTTTAGGTCGGATGCGACCTAGTGGAGACTCGCGACATAACGAAGGTCGCTGGCGAGTTAACGGGCTAAGCAGGAAGACACTCACGCAAGATAACGTGATAGGTCGCTCAAGCGAGCTACGACATAGCAATGGAAACAAGTCAAGTTTAGGTCGCGAGCGACCTAACTCTCACATGCCGCTTTCTTTTTCAGGCGAGCTACGACCTACGATAGGTCGCGTGAACGAGTTACGACCTAAGTTAGGTCGCGGGGAGATTTAGGTCGCGTGAAGAATCCCAGAAGCTGATTTCTTAAGTCGCTGAAGGTTAAGCCGCATCCACCTTAGGTCGCTCGACCTTATGCGCTGAGAAGTTAAGTCGCTGCCTTACATTTTTAGGTCGCTCATATGTTAGGTCGTAAGTCGTGATGGTTTGTAATGTGTTGAGATGTAAATATTGTAAGTCGTAGGTCGTGTGCGTTGTATTTTAGGTCGTAGGTCGTTTCCTGTGTTAGGTCGTTGCCGACCTAAGTGTTGTGTTGTAAGTGTGTGTTGTAAGGTCGTGAACGATCTAGTGATGTGTTGAGTTGTACGCCTATAAATAGGCATGGTGGTGTCATTTGTAAAAGTTAAGTTGATTTTGAATAAAAACTTTTGTTTGTTAGCTTTGTGCTTTCATTAAATTGGTAGTTGAGTGTAATCTCCTATCTCCTCTTTCGGCATTCGAGTGCGCTCGGATCAACGATCGTAGAAGCCAATTCACAGTATTAAGTGCGCTTGATCAACGTCTGAAGAATTGCAGATCTTCTTTCACGGTATCGTGCGCAATCAACGTGACGAAGATAGCTAGAATTCGGTATCTTCGGATCAACGAATTTGGGCCATTCAGTATTTTTCATTCCATCGATTGCTACTTTCACAGAATCATCATTTTGTTATTCCGCTGCTGCATCATTTGGTATCAGAGCGAGACTTAGTCAATCATAGCTAAGCCGAGTCTTGGAGCCAATTCTTATTCAAGAATTCAAGTCGTGCATCACTTTGTTGTTCAAAGCCGAGAGGTTAAAGTTAGAGCCGAGCCAAGTTAAAGTGCTGAAGTTCAAATTTGAAGTTAAAGGTCGTGCCTCATTTGGTATCATTTTGATTTGTACAAGTCGAGAGTTGAAGTTTGTTTCATTTGACAATGCCGCCAAGAAGAGCTAATCGACATCAAAATATTGAAGCTTTGTATAGAAGAGAAGAAGCTGATGAGATGGAGCAAAGAATAAACGAAAACTTTAGTGAGAAGCTTAATGAAGGGATTGGTCGATTAGAGAAGATGATGTTGGAGATGAATCAAAATCGGAGAAGGGTTTCACCTGAATCTAACCATGGAGGAAGTAGAGTTTCACCACATTCCAATCGAGAGAGAAGTGTCGATAATGATCATAGAAGCGTGAGTCGAGATTGTTATAGAAATGTTGATGATCGAAGTTGTGAGAGGAATGTGAATGATCGTGATCGAAGGAATGTAGATAGAAGGGATGTTGGTGGAAGACACGATGGTAGTAGAGATGTTGGTGGTCAGGATCGACATCGATATACATCAGATTTTGAAGAGGAGATTGATGGTGGTAGTGTTCATGGACGAGGACGAGGACAAGGAAGGAATCAGTCGGAGTATGATCACAAGTGGGAGTCTGGGATGAAAACTGAAATACCGGAATTCAAGGGAGGAATGCAGGTCGAGGAATTTCTTGATTGGTTAGCTTATGTTGAGGAAATATTTGACTTCAAGGAGGTTCCGGAGGATCGTAAAGTGAAGTTGGTTGCTACTAGGTTGAGGGGGAGAGCTATGGCATGGTGGCAGCAAACCAAACTTACTAGAGAACAGATGGGAAAGTCAAGGATTGTTGCTTGGGAAAAGATGAAGAAATTGATGAAGGCTACTTTCTTACCCTACAATTACCAATCATTTATGTATCAGAGAT
The DNA here is from genome assembly GCA_030737815.1 of Allium fistulosum. Lineage (NCBI taxonomy): Eukaryota > Viridiplantae > Streptophyta > Magnoliopsida > Asparagales > Amaryllidaceae > Allium > Allium fistulosum. The sequence continues at coordinate 710,159,214 of CM060904.1, read as the reverse complement.
TACAAAACCTAAGGCAAGGGACAAAAGTGGTCACTGATTATGCTGATGAGTTCTACCAGTTGATTGCTCGAAATGACATTATGGAGACAGAAGAACAATTGACCGCTAGGTTTGTTGGTGGACTTAGAACACAGATCCAGGATATGGTAAACATGTTCGACCATAGATCTGTGGCAGAAGCACATCAAAAGGCATTGGCTTGGGAGAAACAAGGAAGACATGGGGGAGGTGTGTTTCCAAGTTTTACAGGGCAGAACAAAGGAGCGGGTAGTAGTTCTAATGTTCCTAAAGCATCGAATAAGCCGGTTGTTCATGAAGTGGCTAAACCAAAAGTCAACACCAATTTCAAATGCTATAATTGTCAAGAAGTGGGACACAAGAGCAGCGAATGTCCAAAACCGAAAAAGAGAACTATGATTGCTGAGGCAGAGGAAGATGAAGTAGAAGCTGACTGTTCTAATTCACTACATGATGAGGAGGAAGAAAATGTGTCGGGAGATGAAGGGTATTCATTGATGATGAAGAGGTCGTGCTTGACACCAAAACAGGAGGAGGAAACTAGCTGGTTGAGGAGTAACATCTTTCAATCAACATGCACTATCTTAGGAAGGGTTTGCAAGTTTGTCATTGATGCGGGAAGCTGTGATAATATTATCTCTACAGAAGCTGTGAAGAAGTTATCATTGAAGATAGAGAAGTATCCGAAACCTTACAAGTTAGCTTGGTTGAGGAAAGGTGGGGAGGTGAAAGTTGGAAGAAGTGCTTGTGTTAATTTTTCAATTGGGAAGAAATACAAAGATGAAATTTGGTGTGATGTTGTGGACATGGATGTATGTCATCTGTTACTAGGGAGACCATGGCAGTATGATAGGGCTGTGCAACATGATGGTCATACTAACAGTTATAGTTTCATGTTTGAGGGTACAAAAATCACTTTAATTCCTAAGAAGCGACAACAAGAAGAAAGCAAGTTGGAGGAGATTGAAGAGCTTAAAACTTTGCTATCTTTGAAGGAGTTTGTGAAGGAGGTAGAAGAGGAGCCTGAAGTATTCTTGTTGATTGGACGTGAGAGTCATGAAGTGGTTGAGATCCCTGAAGAAGTAAAACCAGTGCTGGGAGAATTGTATTTCCTGAGGAGCTACCAACGGAGTTACCGCCGTTGAGAGACATTCAACATCAAATTGATCTTGTTCCAGGAGCTGTGTTACCTCATAGACCACACTACAGAATGAGTCCAAAAGAACATGAGGAGTTGAGAAGGCAAGTGGAAGAATTGCTTGAACAGGGGCGTGTACAGGAAAGTTTAAGTCCTTGTGCGGTGCCAGCTTTGTTAGTACCAAAGAAGGATGGAACGTGGAGGATGTGCACTGATAGTCGGGCACTGAACAAGATTACTGTGAGATACATATTTCCTATGCCTAGATTGGATGATTTGTTGGATCAGTTGAGCGGGGCTACTATCTTTTCGAAGATTGATTTGAAAAGCGGCTATCATCAAATTCGAATCAGACCAGGGGATGAATGGAAAACAGCGTTCAAGACACGTGAGGGGTTGTACGAATGGATGGTTATGCCATTTGGTCTTTCGAATGCACCAAGTACATTTATGCGGGTAATGAATCAGATTTTTAGACCATTCATTGGGAAATTCGTGGTGGTGTATTTTGATGATATACTGATATATAGTGGAAGTCCAAAGGAACACTTGCAACATCTGAGAGAAGTGTTGATGGTACTGCGACAGGAACAATTTTATGTTGCAATGAAGAAATGCGTGTTCATGACGCATAGTGTTTTATTTTTGGGATATGTTATTTCAGATGGAGGTATACAGCAGAATAAAGTTGAAGCAATCAGAAATTGGCCACAACCCAAGACGATAACAGAAGTTAGAAGCTTTCATGGTTTGGCATCATTCTACCGAAGGTTTATTCCACACTTCAGTAGCGTGATGGCTCCAGTTACTGATTGTATGAAAGGGAAGCAATTTTCATGGTCGGAGGAAGCAGATTTGCCTTAGAGAGAATCAAGGAACTATTGACGACAGCACCGATTCTAGTGTTGCCGGATTTTCAGTTGTTGTTTGAATTACATACTGATGCATCGAAGGTTGGAATTGGAGGGGTGTTAAGTCAGAAGGGATGTCCTATTGCATATTTCAGTGAGAAGTTATCAGGAGCAAAGATGAGATATAATACTTACGATGTGGAATTTTATGCTATTGTGCAAGCTGTGAAACATTGGAGGCATTATTTGTTTCATAAAGAATTTGTTTTATATACTAATCATGAGGCATTGAAGCATATGCAGGGACAGGACAAGATTGCAGCAAGGCATGCTTCGTGGATTGCGTACTTACAACAATTTACATTTGTGGTGAAGCATAAATCGGGAATTACGAATAGAGTGGCAGATGCATTAAGTCGAAGGAATCATGTGTTGACTACAATGAAGGTAGAGGTGACAGGGTTTGACGTGTTGCCAGAAATGTTTGTTGATGACCCTTACTTTGCAAAGTGTGTAGATAAAGTCAAGGAGGGAAAAATGGATGAGTTTGTATTGGTGGATGGTTTTCTTTTTAAGGGGAATCGTTTGTGCATACCAGAATGTAGCTTACGTATGAAGATTGTAAAGGAGTTGCATGAGGAAGGACATGTGGGCCGAGATCGTACTTTGCAATTGATTTCTCAATCTTATTATTGGCCTTCGATGAAGCGGGAAGTTGGAAAGTTTGTGGAGAGATGTCATATTTGCCAAGTTTCCAAGGGGACAGCGACGAATGCGGGATTGTATATGCCGTTACCCGTGCCAGTTAGATTATGGGTTGATATCGGTATAGATTTTGTTTTGGGATTACCGAGAACTCAGAGGGGAAATGACTCAATATATGTTATAGTGGACAGGTTCTCAAAGATGGCGCATTTCATCGCTTGTAAGAAGACAGCTGATGCCGTCCGTGTTGCCGAGTTATTCTTTAAAGAAGTGTATCGCTTACATGGTTTACCAGAATCCATTGTTTCTGATCGGGATACTAGATTTCTAAGTCATTTTTGGCTGAGTTTGTGGAAGATGGTGGGAACAAAGCTAAATTTCAGTAATGCTTACCATCCGCGGTCCGATGGTCAGACTGAAGTTGTTAACAGATCTTTGGGAAATTTGTTGCGGTGCCTGGTGAAGGATAATCTGAAGAGTTTGGATATAAGGTAATGTCAAGCAGAGTTTGCTCATAATCATGCTATAAACCATAGTACGGGTTTCAGTCCATTTCAGATAGTGTATTAAAGTTTACCAAAGGGGCCGTTGGATTTGACGATAGTACCACAACCGAAGGGAACAGTTAAACGGGCTGTTGATTTTGTTGATGGATTGGCAGAATGCCATAAAATCGTTCAGGAATGATTGGAGAAAGCAAATGAAAAGTATAAGAGATCTGCGGATTTGAAACGAAGAAGCGTTGAATTTAAGGAAGGAGATTTAGTATATGCTGTACTAACGAAGGATCGTTTTCCAGTAGGAGCATATAATAAACTTAAAGCTCGAAAGATTGGTCCTGTAACGATTGTGAAACAGATCAATGAAAACGCTTATAAGTTGAAGCTGCCGGAGGATGTGTATACTTCTGACGTGTTTAATGTTAAACATCTTATACCATATCATGGGGATGAGCTTGTTGTGGAAGAGGAAGGCGCAAATTCGAGGACGAATTTTTCCCAACCAGGGGAGGATGATGCAGCCCAGAATGAGACCCAGATTGATGAAGTGTTAGGTCGCGAGCGACCTAACAAGTTCTTGAGTTAAGAGCGACCTAACGAGTCGCATGATAAGGAATTACGACCTAGCGAAGATTGTTTGCGAGCTAACAAGCAACGTGTTTTAGGTCGGATGCGACCTAGTGGAGACTCGCGACATAACGAAGGTCGCTAGTGAGTTAACGGGCTAAGCAGGAAGACACTCGCGCAAGATAACGTGATAGGTCGCTCAAGCGAGCTACGACATAGCAATGGAAACAAGTCAAGTTTAGGTCGCGAGCGACCTAACTCTCACATGCCGCTTTCTTTTTCAGGCGATCTACGACCTACTATAGGTCGCGTGAACGAGTTACGACCTAAGTTAGGTCGCGGGGAGATTTAGTTCGCGTGAAGAATCCCAAAAGTTGATTTCTTAAGTCGCTGAAGGTTAAGCCGCATCCACCTTAGGTCGCTCGACCTTATGCGCTGAGAAGTTAAGTCGCTGCCTTACATTTTTAGGTCGCTCATATGTTAGGTCGTAAGTCGTGATGGTTTGTAATGTGTTGAGATGTAAATATTGTAATTCGTAGGTCGTGTACGTTGTATTTTAGGTCGTAGGTCGTTTTATGTGTTAGGTCGTTGCCGACCTAAGTGTTGTGTTGTAAGTGTGTGTTGTAAGGTCGTGAACGACCTAGTGATGTGTTGAGTTGTACGCCTATAAATAGGCATGGTGGTGTCATTTGTAAAAGTTAAGTTGATTTTGAATAAAAACTTTTGTTTGTTAGCTTTGTGCTTTCATTAAATTGGTAGTTGAGTGTAATCTCCTATCTCCTCTTTCGGCATTCGAGTGCGCTCGGATCAACGATCGTAGAAGCCAATTCACGGTATCAAGTGCGCTTGATCAACGTCTGAAGAATTGCAGATCTTCTTTCACGGTATCGTGCGCGATCAACGTGACGAAGATAGCTAGAATTCGGTATCTTCGGATCAACGAATTTGGGCCATTCAGTATTTTTCATTCCATCGATTGCTACTTTCCCAGAATCATCATTTTGTTATTCCGCTGCTGCATCACCTTAGGTACGTATGTCGACATACAATGGTAATTTTTCAAATTTTTTAATTTTGAAAGCCAAATAGACAGCAAGCGTCTATTTATTTCCAACGAATTTTCACCCATTTAAATACCTGTTAAGACCAGAGAATCATTTGTTTCAAGTCTTTTTCTTCTTTATTTTTATTCCTAAACTCTAATAAAAATTAATGGATTATCCTATCCAAAAGCTAACAAAAAATCTCGAACAAACTTTTGAATCATTCAAGAATGTTCTTTCTTTCAACCTAAGAAACCAATGGCACTTAGAATTGAGTCAAATGCAAATTATCAAGGAGCAAGAAAGGCATTTCGATGCGATTCGATGGATGATTTCTGCTTGAACAAGAAGATCAACCACCAATCCAGAGTTTACCATCAACAAAGATGATGAAGATTGGGATACTATCAAAGCAAATCCAATATTTAGCACTGATGGATGGGTTGAAGTTTCTAGAAATGTCTAGTTTGATTAGGTTTGATTGTATGTAAATAGTAAGACTTGATTTGGTTTCGATTTGATTGGTTTGATTTGTGTGGATTTGTTTGAATGGCGTGTGACATTAACTTTGTTGGATTGGATGAATATTTAGATTGATTATGATTATTTCATGATTATCTAATTTTACATATCGATTATTGTTTTATACAATCATTCTAATCATCATTATATATAATTATTATATATATATATATATATATATATATCAATTAGTATTTTATTTAGGGGGAGTTAGAGTTAGAATTAGAGTAAGAGTTAGTGTTATAGCTATAGTTTTAGGTGGTTATTTTTGTTGATGACAAAGGGGGAGAAATATATATAATCTTGGCATAGATTAAGGGGGAGTTTTGTAACCCAAGGGGAGTTGTATTATATTTTATGTATAGAGTTATCATCATCAAAAAGGGGGAGATTATTAGTACCTTAGGTATTGGTTTTGATGATAACAACTATAGGACATTATATAAAATATTGATACTAATGTTTTATCAAGTTATATATAGTATATGGTGTAGGTATTAGACAGGTGTTGATTAAGAAGACTGTATAGTATCAAGAGTAGATTCAAGATGCCGATATAGAGTTTCAAGAGTTGGAGAATGAAGACTCATGAGTATTGAAGAGTTCAAGATTTCAAGATATTCCAGATAAGTTGTAGAGTTGTAGAATTTATGTTAAAACCTTGATAGCACTTTCCTGATCTCTCTCTCTTTCTCTAATTTTGTTTTAAATTTTTTTTCCAATATCCTGGTTTTAAAATAATCTTTTCAAAATATTTCTCTAAATGATTTCAATCTCTTATACTAATAAAGATATTACTTTAGTGTTTTTAAGTATATATATATTGAATTTTTGTTTATACTTTAACAAGTTATAATTATATTGATTACATATATATATATATATTATTTACATTATATTAATATTTTCAAAAGTATTATATGAAGTTTTATTAAGTTTATTATGATTAAAACATGTATAAACTATGCTTAAATGATTTTACAAAGTATCAAACTATTTTACAAAAGAACGAGTTTTCAAAATAATGTTTTAAAGTATTTTCAATTTTCAAAAAGAGTATGCCAACATACTCTAAGTATATATCTCGACATAATGGCCGATTTTTTTAAAATTTATATTTCAGAAGAAGTTTCATTTCATTATATCTCTATAAATAACTGACTTCGAAACAATTTTTTCATCATTTTCTTATTCATCTCTCCTCCTTCCACTTTCTCATTTTCTAAATCAAAATATACCCAAACTCTGCCAAAATTCTACTAGAATCAAATTCAATCATCACTAGTTTGATTCTCCTTCATCCACTCCCTGATTTCTCTCATTTCTCTCACTCAAACCAAGATCAAAGTGCTATTCAAGAGTTATAGGATCAACTGTAATCAGGATCGAAGATCTGAGTCTGTAAAACTCTATCAAATCATACTGCTATAGTTATGGGTGTGATTGTAGCCCGTAAAATCAATTGGGCATGCTTTGTAGCCCGTAAATCTAGTGGGTGTACTTGCAGCCTGGAAATCAAGTGACTCTACCCAGAGGTTGAGATTTTGGAGGGTGTGCCTCGTAGCCTTGAAATCGAGATTGTACTTGCATTTACTAGCTGAAAAGAAATCCGTACAAGGAATTGTGCGGGACTGGATGTAGGGTAACTCTGAACCAGTATAAAATCCTGATGTATTCTTACCTTTTTACTTTTACTGCATTTTCTTTTATCTGCACTTTGATTTTGTGATTGTTAATTACATTATTCTAAGTATAACCTTAATGAATTTGAAAAATATTCATATAATCCATTAAACACTATTCACCCCCCTTCTAGTGTTAATTTAGCCTTAAGATCCCTATTTCGTTGACTCACAGGTTCCATTGGTATTTTCTTGGCATAATGCACCTTTTCCCGAAAGTTTAGGCGTGGTCGGTCATGGAAGGCAAATCGTGACCTGGACCTTCGGGAGCAGTGAGTCGCGTTTGGAAGGATAGGAATGAGCTTTAAATTGTTGGGTCGGGATGGTATCTCTTGCAATGAGCGATGCATTGGAGCAAACGGTAGTGGTTTTCATGGAGAATCGAGTGAGAGAGAGAGGGAGAGAAATGATCGGCTGTAGTGGTGTATGTATGCACCGTGCACGTTATCTTGTTTGGGAAAGAAGGGTGTAATTGTACTTAAGAGTAATTAATTTTTAATTAAGAAATTAATTAGTTTGATTTATTCCAAATCTAGAAAATAGAATAACTTTGGAATATGAGGTCAGATTTGGACGCAGCCTTTTGTGTTGGGCTCATATTGACATTAACTACGGGTTTGAACTTGTTTTGCAAATTTGGAGCAAGTGGGATTTTGGGCTAAATCAAACGTCATTCAATTTTAAACCGAACCAAAATGTGAAAGCGCTTATAGGAATTTCGGTGAGTTTACTCATCTCTAAATAGATTATTATTGAATGCTTGGATGATAGTTTATATTGTTATTTGATTGTTAGTTTGGATTTAAGTTTCCACTTGAAAAGCGGATGGCATAAATAACCATTTTGTTGCCGGGAACAAAAATAGAAAGAAAGTCGAAGTGTATACGTAGCGAATAGGTCGCTACCGAACATTTCAAAAAATTCACATTCATATGTGTGATTTACAGGGGACTTTGTAGAGAGGCCCTAAGGGGTTTCTCGCCAATATTAATTTATTTATATTCTGATGTTGCTTATATTGTATTTTGGTTGAAAATAGTTGTGACATATTGTTTGGTTGTGTAAGTATCATTATAGTATTATTGGTATACGGTCACTTATGAAATATCATCTCCTTAAACCCTGTTGTTTGTTGAGCTTGAGCTTTTATTTTTACAAAACAAATGTTTGGTCGTGTTTTTCAACTTTGAAAATTATTTAAAATATATTTTAAAATATTTTGAAAATATTGAAAATAAAGGATAACTGTTGATTAAAATTTATAAAAGAAGATTATAATTTTTATTCATTATCTTTCAAGATAATAATATTGCTTCAATTTATAAAACATTGAAATTTGATTAATTATCTTTCTGGATATTATTCTAAATTTATATAGGATTGTAAATTTGATTCATTATCTTCCAGGATAATAGATGGTTTTAACATTGTTTAAAATTTATAAAGGTTATTTACCTTGAATATTTTGTAAATTCTTTTCAAATGGGTTTGTAAAGATTTTATAAGTATTTAAAAAGAATTTGAGGTTTAAATATATTTTTAATTATTATTTAATTATGATAATTTTAATTTATTAATTTATTTATGATGTTTAAAATTAATTAGCTAACTTAATAAAAGTGTTTTAACTAATTTAATAAAAGTGACTAAAGTTAATCAACTAGTTTAATAAAGGTGTTTAAAGTAAATTAATTGATTTTTTAAAGGAGTTATAATTTTCATTAATTGTCATGGGATAATTAATGTGGCATTTAATGTATAGAAGTATTTTAATTAATTTATTATCTTCCGGGATAATAGATGTTGTTTGAAATTTATAAACGATGGTTTATAAATGGGAAAACCTTTTAAAAAGGAATGTTTGGAAAAAATACTAAGTGTAAATTGTTTTGGGTTTTATAGTAAACGATGTTTTAATGACATTTGTTTTTGACCTTTCTTTTGAAAACACTTAGAAATTCAATTTCTCTTTAAAAAGAATATTTTAAAGAGTGTTTTTATAGTATTTTACATATGTTTTGCGATGTGAAATCCAAGCACAATCGGTTTTAAAAGCTTGATTCGGATATGGAAAAGATAAGAAATTTAATTTCCATAAACGATATCACTTATATGAAAGGATTTAGTCGTATACTTAGCACTAAACGTCGAGGTATGGAAACTCGTCTTTATCTCAAAGGTTAAAAATGTATGTCGAGACAAAGCTTTGAGGTAACACTACCTTAACTTGTCCGACTTCATTTTCAACCAAGGATAGTACAAGTTTGAAATCAATGAGTAGTGGTAAGGGTATGAGATTTAATTTCCATATACAATTATTTTGAATTATTCCCGATAGTTGATTTATTGATTATCGATTCAGATTTCTTCGTTGTGTATCGTCAATTTAAGATGACTTGTTGCTCAATTAAGCGTTGATATCCTTTGTTGAAAATGACTAAAACCAAAGCACGAGTGGGGGCCAAGCTATAGGTGTTGCTTCCATTAGTGTATTTTCGCATCTACTCTAGATTGGTTACGGTGGTATCCATGCGAAAATGTGAAATACTCGAATACTCGGTAAGATTGGCAGGATCCGGCTTGGAGTTCCCGAGAGAGTTCTAGAGCATATGACTCTCTCAAGTATATTTCTAGAGGTCTACTTTCGGTGCGGGGGTGCACCCTCCTATTCATTGTTGGAAAACTTACTTCTCTTTATTGTTGATTCAAATCTTTGAATTGTTTTCTTAATTGCATCGAGAAGTGACTGGAGCTCTTCTCAATGTTTAATTATTTGTGTCCACTCTTTAAGTTTGGATTTTGATCATGTTTAAGCCTATTCTTTCAAGTTTGGGTTTTGTTTTAATTTGTTTCTATTTATTCATGTGTGGAAGTTGTTCTTGTGAGGAAAAACCTGTTCCGTGTTTAGCGGCATGGTCTCATAGAATTATTATGTGTTCATCTTAATACTTGAGTTTTCTCATGCTGGTTTTCCAAACTGATTTGGGTATTATTTTATTATACTGCTCGGGTCAGACCGAGTTTTTGCAAGTTTCCATTGGTAGGACATGGAGCACATGGTGTAGAGCTGGATGTTCACCTGCCATTGTATTTCTATTTTCCACTGTATTATCATATATACCTATCAGCAATTGTAAGGTCAGAAATTTATATCTGTCCAACCTTTTAGGTTTGTTATTTAACTCTGATGTAACTTGTATCTTGGAGTGATAGTTTATATTATCTTCATTATATTATATGTTGTCGTTTCCGCTGAGAAATTCTATTTTCCCCGTTTGTTCTTTTTATTTTACCTTAACAATCTACCTTTTCGACGATTTGATGTTCAACATTGGAATACCAAGGATGTATTTGGTACCAACTTTTGATGGTTGAAAAGACAGGTCGTTACAATTAGGCATCCATCAATGTATCAGTGGATCCACTGGTGTGCTACCGGTTGACACCTTATGGGCCAGATTTCTTGATTCAATAACCCAGATCTAGGGGTTTTGATTGGTGATTTTTTTAAGGTGTTCGAACAATGCCTTGACTATGTTTTTGACTTAAATTCCATGTTCGAAATGAATGAATTGAATAAATGTAAAGTAGTGATATATAAGTAGATATGTTTATGTGGATTATATGTATTGATATGATTTCCCAGCTTGATAAAATGGAATGTTTGGACACACACACAAATATATATATATATATATATATATATTATGATGGATGTAATATATACGTTGGTATATATGGATATATACATATGGATAGTCAATGCTTATATGTGATTTTTACTATTGATATTGAGACCCTTTATTGGTTATCATGGTAATGTGATTGCTCAATCATTGTAGAAAATCTGAGGTGCATGGTGTTGTACAAAAAATAAGTCTGTAAGCCGTGTATGGAACTATATCCATTTGGTGATTCAACCATGTGTTAATGCAATGAGGTAGGCTTGCCTTTGTATATGGGTTAGTCCATATCATCGACCATTTTAAATGTATTGGACTAAAACCATGTTTAATGAGTCAACCATGTTTATTATATGTTTGACTGACTTGTTGGATGCGGATGAAACAAGACTAAGGTATGATTGTGTAGCATGGTTGTCTTGGTATTATATGGGAATGACTAGAGTATGAACTAAAGTAGACGTACGCTACTCACTAAACTGTATTCTGACCCTCTTTATATTTCCCCTTTTCGTTTCATCACTAGGTTGATGGGAACAACCGTGTTGTATCGAGTGACGCTTGATGGTGCCAATGACAAAGGCAGTACTTAAGTGTATAAACCTATATATAAATAATCATCTGACATTGGTACTGATTATGTATATGTATTAGTTTTGGTTTAGGATTGGATTTGACTATATTTGACTATGTATACTTTGAATCTATCAATTTGAAAACAGTTGTATTTGGTTATATTATATATTATAACCTTCCACCATGAGTTCAGAATGAGATGGATGGAATATATTTATTATTTGTCTCTTGTTATCAATCCCCAATGACACATTATTTTTGGTTTACAAGATTTACACATCATAAATTGTGTTAAATCAGAAGGTTGAAAATGATGAGGCGTTATGGTATTTACCTCCTGTACAGTGGTATCGATGGTGACGACTTAAGGAAGTTTAAGCTTGACTCAAGTGTATTTTTGAGATATCGTAGAGGGATGTGTGTTAATCTCAGAAAGGAGGTTCTTGATCAGTTCCATTGATCGGTGTTCTTTATACATATCAATGGGACAAAGGTGTACGAGAATATAAAGAAAATGTACTTTTAAGAATGCATGAAGCACAATATTTGCAAGTATATGTGGAGGTGCATGACAAGTTGGTTGGTTAAAGCTGAGCATTAGAAGCCTAATGGTTTACTTCATCCTCCAGAAGTACCACAATGGAAGTGGGATCAAATTCAATGAATTTCATAGATGAACTTCCGAGATCGAGGTAGGGGAACGAAATTATTTGGGTGATAGCTGACCGCCTTACTAAAAGTTTACATTTTATTCTAGTACATTCGAATTAAATGGCGGAGAGCCTTTCAACTATTCATTATGAATGTTATCAAATTACACGGAATGCTTAGTTTGTTGGAACCGGGCCAGCCGACAGTAGAAGTTTACTTGTGAATTTCAAAAAAAATCCTTTATTGAATTTACATTAGGCCTATGAAGCCTAATTTATTTAGAACATTTCTAAATAAATAAAATCTCTTATTTTACTTAAAATTATGTATTATATAGTTTTATTTAATTTATATATTAATACATATAAATATACACATATGTATTATATACGTATATGTATGTGTGTGCATGTGTTACATGATAGCTCGTGCAAGATATAACATGCCCGTGCATAGATGTTGGGATTTATATCGCAACGGACTCGTTAGCTCATCCAATATGTATTGTACGTTGTCCATATATATATATGTATGTATGTATGTATTTAGACTTGTTATTTATATAAATATTATATATATATATATATGTATACGTATATGCTAATTTTGTTTAATTAATTTTATGTAAATAAAAATATTTATATATACATAAATTTATATACATATAATATTAGTAATATATATACAAACATGCATATTATTATAAAAAATATTAAAATAATATATATACATAATTTTTTTTTTGAACTAGACATATATATATATAATAACTAAATGAGAAAAAAAATAAAAATATATATATTCATTCATAAACATATTTATAATGTCTATATATATAAATTAACAAAACAAATTTTTTTAATAATTCCAGATCATATGTATAACACCTTAAAATTTTATTATTGATTTTTATTATTTTAAATTATATTAATTGATTATTTACTTGAACATAGATAAAATATTAATAAAAAAATATTTTTGAAACATTTTATTCAAATTTTAAATTTATAGAAAGTTTTATATGATATTATGAAGTTTGAAAAAATTTCCATAATTTTTTCCAACGAAATTTATTTTTTATCGATTTATTGTTTTTTAATTGTTTATTATAATAATTTTCTAGAAAATAACAAAACTGATTTTTTAGTTTTCATTTTCTGGCTGAGAGTTTATCTTATGATAATTATAAAATTTAAAATATAATTTTTGAAAAATATTTTATTTTACATGATTTATTTATATATTATATTAATTTAAATAATAATTATTATTATAAAAATTATTTGTAGCTATCAAAATTATTATTGCTATAAGTATATATGTATAAAATTATTTGATTAATTATTACCATAGAATGATGTTATAATTAAATATAAACTAAATATATATATAATTAAGTGATATATATATATAAATTAATAAAACAATATGTATAATATATAAAATATTCGGCTGTACATATCTGACTTATATATATATAATATAAAAAATTATATGTGACTACATACATATAACCAATCTAGCTTATGACAACATAAATATATATAAGAATCGTTACCTAACTAACAATATAATAATAATATATGTACATATTGAAATATTCTTCAGAAATTATAAACTATAATTTAGTGAAAAACCTACCTAAAACCACGGCCTTGAAAAACCCTTGTAATGGTGAACTCTCCCTCCTTTGAAAGCTTTTCGATTCATCACACTGCTAACCTTTGAACCGTTGACCTTTAACTATCGGATAATAATCGACTTTGAATTGATTTGAACTTGATATGAAAGGGCACCTAAGGAATGAAGTCGCCTAGCAATGGAACGAAGGAGTGGCAGAAAAAGGGTTTTTTGCAGTTAGGGTTAGGTTGTTTAAATAGTGGATGGAAGAGAGAAAATGGTGGGTCACATCTAATACTAGTTCTCCTTTAATCTGAGCTATCCACAAACCAACTACCTTACCCTAATTGAGCCGCCCCTTATATCCCTATTTCAGTCAAAAATCAACCCACCATGATGGATCCCATTTAAGCCCACAAAAATGTTATTTAATAAAATACATTATAATCTTTTATCGAGTATATTTATAACTATTATAAATGTATTTAATAATATTTATTCCTCAAATCATACAAAAATTTATAACTAATACTTCATAAATATTAATTAATTTAATCAATTTGTAATAATTAGAAACTAATTAAATCGTTTGGTCAAAAGAGAATTTTTTATTTCGGTTGTGTGACTCGTCAGGTGTAAATTTGGTCAGCGACTAATATCGAACTGTTTGAATATTGACGTTCATACGTCACTTAGTAGGTGGTTTGACATTTTGGTCAAATTTATCATTACTTGGTTTCCGTAAAATCCAATTTTATTTGGTTAAGCGTTACCCTGTTGTGACTTTTATTTAGACCAATTCTTTTCGTCAAAACTATATCACTTTGGACTTATGGAATTTGATAATGGTCAAAATTCCAATATCGCCCATGTTCAACTTTATAGTCCAAACACAAAGTTCTTGGTTCAATAATAACAATCATTATTAACCGAAACGCGCTATACAAAGACTTTGACTTTGAGTTGAATTGAGTTGACCGTGATAATAACCCCATATAACTAAGGAGACAAATCCTTTCTTGAATGGTGCTTTACTTCCAATACTTCCACTTGACCCAACTATAGTCACTCGATCGACGTCGTGCCATGACTTGACTATAATCAAAGGGGAGATTTCATATTAAAGATCGACAATACTCTCAAGTTAAGAGAACTGTGTAAATCAGTCACATCGATATTTTCTATTTGACCTTAGTTATATTAACCGACGGAAAGCTATCGAATGAGTCATTCCATAGTTATCCAATAACTATTAGTATGTTACCCCTAGGTACCCCCAGCAGTCATGAGTAATCCACTACCCAACATTTGGATAGCGTTACGTACTCTAGTCTCAATGGATACATCGATATCAAGTCTCGATGTATCTTGACTAAGAACATTTAAAATGGCATATTCATTTTTATTGTGATAAATTACTCTCGGGTACAGTACTTTGTAACTACTATCATAAAATATACCATTCATGGATTTTCTATTAAATATACTTTAAATTAAATTATATAATATAACACGTTATATCAAGTATATAATAGGAAGAAAACACCTTTTTATTTTGAACAAGATTGGTCATCGAGTTAGATATATGTAACAAATTATATAATTACCCCTAGGGCATACTCCTATCTCTATCAATCTCCCACTTGCACATGGTGTCAATTATGAAATCTTATTCTAACTTCCCTAATTGGTTTCCTAAAAACCAATCAGGTCAGCCCCTAAGTGAACGGGTATGCTATTATGTTTCAATCATTTATTCTTTCAATTAACTCTGTGCGACTTTGATAAACTACCTTTATCACGTAGAAGAATATGGAGTGTGCCTCGATTTATAGTGAGCTCTAAGTTCTGTTACAGTCTATATCATGATATATGATAACAATATTATGAAATTCTCAACATTTGGAACCACCCATGGCTTAGTTATAAATTTGTGCATTTATATTTATATACATTGTTTTTATTGCAGTGCTATCCAAGGTGATGTACTTAGCCTATTTCATTGAATTAGCCACAGTCTTTCATTTAGAACATTTCCAACTTAAAAAATTCTTAAGTAGAATTTATTATTGACACATTATACTCAATATCACTTATGAAGTTTGAGTCCAAACACTCCTTCATAAGAAGTTTGTTGTTTTTGTAAACAATTCTCTAGTATTTTATAAATACACGAGAACACTCCAAACTATCATTTAGTGACATTAATTTGGATTTAATATTTGCTTTATGTATTAAATACATAAACAAATCACGATATCATAGACAACATAACATGTATGATAATACCTATTGCTAGTGCATAAGGAATTCATCTTACATGTTCATTATTAAACATTTTAGTAAGGTGCCCTTGCATATCATTTGGGACATTCCCAACATCTTTTGTACTTACTATAGAAGACATCATTTATAAATCCAACGTCAAGTATTAAAACAACTATGGCTGATTTTAACAAGTACGTTGTAAACAATCAGTAGTGTGTTCTTTACTTATGGTTTAGGAATATATATATATATATATACACACACCTTATTAACTTTTTTCTTGTGAGCACATGCTTCCTCTACATTTTGATTGGCAATCAAACTATTTGATATTATTTATCAAAATATTTGTTCAATTTTGATGCTCGTTGAATGACATTTTTGTTTCTGTTCTTGGATCATATCTAAAAACTCACAAACTCAATATTGCTCCCATTGACTTTTAGACATTTTGGTTATTATATGCAAACATACTAGTTTAATTCTAAATTTAGAACTTTCTATTTCAACACATATATACCAAAATATAAAGTAATAATAGGAGATAATTTTGTGGTTAAAATCCAAACCAACTTGAGCACATCGAATGGTGAATCTATTACGTTAATTTCAATAATTAAAATTCAAGGTAATATTCTTTACAATAGGCTCACTATATTCCGACTGCGTTTGTCTTTCTTATAAAGACAGATTTGCAGCCAATAGACCGTATCCCTTTGGATACAACTATCAAAATCATATTTTGATAATGTACTAGGAACCCATTTTAGATTAGTGCATCGTATCATATCATAGAGTCAATACTCTTTATGTTTTAATCAAACAACAAAGGATTATTTATACTTGACATTGATAAGAAACTCACAGTTTCTCTTTAGTGTACAAGAATACTCATTGGACATTCTAATGTATTTTAGTTCATTTAGATTCAGTCAATTTCATTTCATCCCTTATAATCAGTTTTATCACTGGATTGTATTCAAATTCATTTTATACCAATAATTTATTAAAGAAATTCCTTCGCTATGAAGTTGGTATTTTTTAAAACAACATTTGTTTCTGGTTCAATAGAATATGCATTCATAAACATTTTTTCAATTGCCTTATAAAACCGATTTTGCATCAGTTCATAATATATTTATGTTCACAACAAAATGAGACATCTAATAACTATCGTTCCTAAAATTCTCTTAGGACAATTCATAAAAGGTCCCTTACGTATAATTATTATGTGCAGTCTTTCGACTCACACAACCTGCCAACTCCTTGTCCTAGATATATAGGGGTTTCTTATAAACCCTTATCTCGTATGGTTTTGTAAACTAATCTATATATGATATTAATTTTAACATTGTATACTACTCTTAAGTACACATCTTATAGAAAGTATTTAACTTAAGTTCACCCATTATTAATCATGCTTTGTCCAACAAAGTTCGATTACTCCTTATCAATACATCATTATGTATTATAGGGAGGAGTGGCTTTTGAGGTTGAATCTTCTATTCGTTTTTAGGTGCATTTAGAACTCTTTCCAATATACTCACCCATTCGATCAAATCGAATTATTTCTATCGCATGTTACTTTATTTACTTCCATTATATATTCTATGAGCTTATCATAGACTTATTCATGCATGTCAAACACACATGTCCACGTCTATGATAGCTCATCGATGAATATGACAAAGTACATGGAACCATTTTGGTATTAATAGACTTGCGATTGCATACATCAATATGTATCGATCCGAAGAGTTCATCAAATCTTATGATGCTTCAACTAAATGGATACATAGCCCTTTTTTTGAGATATAATTAACTAGTACCATATGATTCATAATCATATAATAAAAGATTATTTCTCAAAACACGGCTTAGTCTATAATACCAAAATAATTGTAAATAATTTTAGATACTTCAGTATTTTCCAATGCATCACTTTTACTGTGAAAACAAATACCACATTATAGTTTTATTTCATAACGAATGTTCATAATATTCTCATTGAAATATAACTATGTCTATTTTTCAGTCGACGCCGAAAAATAGTCATTATTTCATAAATAATGTTCAGTATGTTTTACGAAAACAATTTTTATAATTTCATGCATTCAATAAGTGCTTTATGGCATGCTCCCACTATTTCCGCCATTACTATAATAGAGTACTAAATTCAAAGGTCTACCATTCACTTGATATAAATTATTTATCTCATATACTGCAACTAGTTTATAACGAGGAGTTCTTTGATCAAATATCTTAAACTCAAAAAAATAAATCTCATAGAAAATATTTTCTATATAAAAATATATTTTAGAATAGAAATCGCATTTCTCATTCTAATATTAAGTATCAATTATTATTATTACAATTCTTATTTCTGACATTTCTTTATGTAGAAGAAGTGACCGTTCACTCCCTTTATCCCAATTGTACCACAAATCAGAGCTACTCTTGTACACTCATTTTTCTTTTTAAATGGTCGAACCATTTAAAAGAAAACCTTTGCTACAATGTCATATTGGACTCTTTACAAAAGCACACTCGATCATCCGTAACATTTAAGGACATCATATATGTTGCAATTTGCATAAACCAATCAAACTTATATTTCAGTGGTCAAGTTCTTAGATCTATCTTGTATTTTTGGTCCTAGTGTTACATTTAACACAATATGATCTTTATTGTAATCAATCAAATTGAGTACTTGATCTCGCAATATGGTTTATTTATTTGTTTTGAATGAACAAATTTCATTGAAGTATCGTACATTACAAATTGTGACTGTTCATTATATAACGCTTGTATGTGATAGTATATGGATCAAATATCCATAGTCTTGTATTACTTTTGGTATCGGAACTCATAGAACGCAACACTTGTCTCAACTAAATAAACACATAACCGACCAAATTACGAACGTATTTAGTAGTTGTAAAATCAGGCGCTTGCATGGATGTTGAAACGTTAACATGCGATAAATATTTATTAGTAAGTATATGTTATATTTCTATATTTCAATTTTCAATTCATTTCATTTGTATATCTTAATTGATAAACGTATTATCAATCATATTAAAATGAAAAAATTTATTGATGTAGATTATTATGGCATTATATTGTATATGTTCTTACAATATTAGAAAAGTTAAATGTTATCTTTTCAATTTTCTAATAAGTCTCTCACTAGTCTTTTATGTTTCATCAAACCCTAAGTGAAACATAGAAGTTTTTCGACTTCACTGGTGAGTGTCAAGACCCATACGCCTTGGGATTCTGACATCGAGGAAAGTTTAATAAATCATAGACCCGCATATAATGGATAACTCCTTATCAGTTGTATCACATACAACTCCTAACTCGTGATAACTTGTCCTACTCCCGCTTTTACCTTGAGGAAAGCTCAATAAGTTAAGTGGGATTATTCACTCAGACCTATCATTTCACGATGATCTAAGTATAATGCACGTACCTTGAGGAAAGCTCAACAAATACGTGTGGTTATCTTACCTTGTCTATTCAATATATTAATAGTACTACACAAAACATCCCTAGCTTGAGGAAAGCTCAACACTAAAGAGTATGTAAGTAATCTATTAATATATAAATGATAGAGGACAACTTTATATTAAAGATTCATAATCTTTAATATATTACAACGAGTGATATAGACTTATGGAATAATGTATTTCCTATAAAATACTATTGTGATGCAAGTGTCGAACACATCTGAAATCACGGTATTTGTACAATACATATGTATTTATCCCTTAAGTCTATTTAGGGTTTCTTTAATGTTTCACATTTAGTTATACATTCATATTATGTAAGTTTTATTAGTATATAACTTTTATATTTCATATTACTATATAATAGTCTTATGTATAATATTATATTAATTAAATCTTATTTAATTAATTTTAGTTACTTAACAATTTAATTAACTTTATTAACTTAATATCACATATTAAATATTTATTATGTACTATAACCTTTATAGTATTACATATATATCATATATATATATATATCATTTAATTAATTAACCCTTAATTGATTTATTTAATTAATTAACCTTTAAGTAATTTATTTAATTAAATAATTTTAATTAAATTATATTAATTTTGAAACTCATTCCATATACATACATGTATACTTATGTCATTTTAAACATTTTAAAACAATATAACATATATCATAATATATATATATAATACATGTATACATTTATTAATTAATTACTTTATTTAATTAATTTACTTTATTAATCTTATTAATAAATTTAAAAAATTTCAAAATCCAGTTGTATTATTTTTCTAACATTTTGAAAATTTTTATTATATTATAACTTTTATAATATTTGTACATCTTATTTTAAATTTAACTTTTAAATTTAAAATCTTATATTTTTAATTTTCAAATAATTTTAAAAATTTATATTATAACATTTATAATATTTTTTATTTTAAATTTAACTATTGAATATTAAATCTTATTTTTAATTTCAAAATAATTTTGAATTTAGCCCAACGTCCAATTCAAATTGGGCCTTTCCAATTAGGGATAACCTTTTGGCCCTACCTCATCATTTCAGGCCATATTAGTAGTCATGCAAGACAGAGTACTTGATTATCTAAACCCAACCTTAGACATTACTTTTCTAGACAACCTACTATAAGGGTGGACTTTAATTAGTTAGCCCTAACATAACAAATTTAGACCGTATAGGTTATTGGGATCTGATACCATATTGGAACAGGGTCAGCCCGCAGTGGAAGTTATGGATGAATTTTATTAAAAAAAGCCCTTATTGGATCTATATTGGGCATATG
This sequence comes from Allium fistulosum, assembly GCA_030737815.1. NCBI lineage: Eukaryota > Viridiplantae > Streptophyta > Magnoliopsida > Asparagales > Amaryllidaceae > Allium > Allium fistulosum. The sequence continues at coordinate 710,138,555 of CM060904.1, read as the reverse complement.
AAGTCTAACTTATTTAGAACATTTCTAAATTTTATTTAAATAAAATCTCTTATTTTATTTAAATAAAATCTCTTATTTTATTTAAATTTATAAATTATATAGTTTTATTTAATTTATATATAAATACATATAAATAAACACATATTTATCATATGCGTGTGTGTGTGTGTGTGTGTGTGTATATATATATCTGTGTGTGCCCGCGCGCATGTGTAACATGATAGTCCATGCAAGGTATAACATGCTCGTGTATAGGTATTGGAATTTGCATCGCAAAGGATACGTTAGCTCATTCGATATGTATTGTATGTGGTCTAAATATATGTATGTATTTAAACTTGTTACTTATGTAAATATATATCTATATGCTAATTTAGTTTAAATAATTTTATGTAAATGAAAATATTTGAACATGCATTTTATTTATTTATATATAAAAGTTATATATATATATATGCATATTCCTATAATAAATATTAAAATAATATATATGTATAATATACAAAAAATTGAACCAAATACATATATTTATAGCAATAAAACAAATTTTTCTAGAAAAAAATATTTATTCATAAACATGTTTAAAGTGTGTGTGTGTGTGTATTAGTTAACAAAATATTTTTTTGTAATTCCAAATCATATGTCAGCACGTTAAAATTTTATTATTGATTTTTATTATTTTAAAATATATATTAATTGATTATTCACTCGAAAATAGATAAAATATTAATAAAAAAATATTTTTTTTAAATTTTGTTCGAATTTTAAATTTCCAAAAAATATTATATAATATTTTGAAGTTTGAAAAAAATTTCCATAATTTTTCCGATTAAAATTATTTTTTATTAATTATTGTTTTTCGGCCATTTGTTATAATAATTTTTAAAAATAACAAATTAGATTTTTTAATTTTCATTTTCTGGAAGAGAACTTATCTTATGGTAAAATAATTTTATTAAATTTAAAAAATAACTTTTAAAACATATTTTATTTTATATGATTTATTTAGTTAGTATATAGATTTAAATAATAATAAATTATTATAAAAATTATTATTGCTATAAATATACATGTATAAAATTATATGATCAATTATAACTAAAGAATGATATTATAATTAAATATAAACTATATGTATATAATTAAATGATATATGTATGTATGTATGTATAAATTAATAAAACAATAGTTATTATACATAGAATATTCGACTGTACGTATCTAACAATATAGATATATAATTATTTTCTATAAGTGATACGTACACATGGCCAATCGAGCTTGTGACACATTCAATTTATACAAGAGTTGTCATCTAACTAACAGTATAATAATAATATATGTATATAATGAAATATTATTTATAAATTCTTAACTATAATTTAGTGAAAAACCTACCTAAAACCAATCCTTGAAGCATACCTTGTAATGACGAACTCTCTCTCATTTGACTATCGGATAGTAATCAACTTTGAATTGATTTGAGCCTGATAAGGCACCTAAGGAATGAAATCGGCCAGCAATGGAAGGAAAGATTGGTAGCGAAAAAGGGTTTTTTGCAATTAGAGTTAGAAGTGTTTAAATAGTGGATGGAAGAGAGAAAATTATGGATCACATCTCATATCAGTCTCCCTTAATCTTAGCCATCCAAAAAGCAACAATTCTATCCTAATTGAGCTGCCCCTTATAACCCTATTTCAGCCGAAATTCATACCCATCATGATAGGCCAAAATCCCATTTAAGCCCATAGAAAATATTATTTAATCAAATCCAATTTAATCGCTTATCGATATCGTTTATTGATTGATATATTAATAACTATTATAAATATATTTAATAATATTTATTCCTCAAGTCATAATCAAAATTTTACAATTAATATTTCATAAATATCAATTAATTTATAACAATTATAAACTAAATAAATCGTTTTGTTAAAAGAAAGTTCATCATTTTTGTTGTGTGACTTGTCAAGTGTAAATTTGAACAGCGATTAATATAGAACTACTCAAATATTAATGTTCACATGTCACTTAGTAGGTGGCATGACATTTTGGCTAAATTTATCGCTTACTTGGTTTCGGTAAAATCCAATTTTACTCTGTTAAGCACTACCAGGTTGTGACTTTTATTTACATCAATCCTCTTCGTCAAAACTATATCATTTTGGACTTACGGAATTTGGTAATGGTCAAAATTCTAATGTCATCCATATTTAACTCTTTAATCCAAACACAATGTCCTTTATTCAGTAATAAGAATCATTATTAACTGAAATGCTCTGGTCAGAAACTTTGACTTTGAGTTGACTTGAGTTAATCATGGTACTAACTCCATATAACAAAGAAGACAAATGCTCTCTTGAACAATGCTTCACTTTCAATACTTCCACTCAATCCAACTATAGTCACTCGATGGATGTCATGCCATGAATTGACTATAATTAAAGTCGAGCTTTCATGTTGAAGATCGACATTATTCTCAAGTTGAGAGAACTATGTAAATCAGTCACATCGATATTTTCTTTCTGACCTTAGGTATATTAACCAAAAGGAAACTATCGTGTTAGTTGTTCCATACTTATCCAATAACTATCAGTACGTAACCGTACATGCGCCAGTAGTTATAAGTAATACACCACCCAACATTTGGAGAGTGTTACGTACTCTAGTATCAATGGATACATCGATATCCAATCTTGATCTATCTTGATCTATCTTTACTAGGAACATTTAAAATGGTATATTTACTTTTATTGTGATAAACTGCTCACGGTTTCAACACTTTGTAACTACTATCACCAAACATACCATCTATGGATTTTCTATTAAATATATTTTTAACTAATTAGTTAATTAATGTAAAACATTATATCAAGTATATAATAGAAAGAAAGCACCTTTTATTTTGAAAAAGATTGGTCATCTAGTTATATATATATATAACAAATTACATAATTTTCCTTAGGGTATACCCCTAACTCTATCAGTATAGTATGTGATAAGACCTAAACTTTGCCCGTCTTTAGCAAAGTTTGAAGAATGTCTTGAGGATTCAACTCAATCTCAATTCAACTTACCATTCATATGTGGACAGGAAACTAAGCAATAAACCGAGTAGTGGAAGCGCTTAGCTGTTTTATAGCGGTGGAGGTGCAAAATGTTATAGCGGGGATAAAGCGGGGATATAGTGGAAAATACTAGAGGTGCAAAAGGCTTCATTGTAATAAAACCAAATATTTAAAGTTAAGTTATTCTCATTCTCACATCATTTTTGTAGCAAAAGGAAATATTGTTTAATCTTATATAACAAAACCGGAGAACATCATGATTTATGCAGACTGAATTTGGTGACTACAATAGATTTCTAACTTATATTGAGCACTTATGCCTTAAAATTAGGTACCCTAACATTATCGATTTGGTAAAAGAGAACTAGTCAAAACGGTGCTAAAAGCCTTGATTTAGCGGGTGTTGTGGAAAATGGCGGGGCTTAAAGTGGAACTACTATTTGATAGTGCTAAATTGAAATAGTGTAACGGTCAAAGAGCACTATGCACTATAGCAGGGACTTTGAGAGGATTTACTGGGGCTTTAACTGCACAGGTTTGGTGGTTCTTAGGATGACTATCTTCACCTGGTTTAATTTTAATATAATATTAGTTTTCAATCTACTGTCGATAAGGTGCATTTCAAAGCTCTATATGGAAGATCACGTCATTCTCCAGAATGCTATATGAAAACCAATGATAGGTTGGTGTTGGGTACAGATTTAGTGAGAGAGATGATTGAGAAGATTGATCTTATTAGAGATTGAATGAAGATTGATCAATCCGAGCAAAAGAGCTACGCCAATAAGCTTCTCGTTCGGTGATCGTGTATTCATTAAGATATCATCGATGAAAGGATTTGCGAGATTTGGTAGAGTTGGGAAGTTAGCTCAAAGATACATTTGACCCTGCCCCCATTGTGGAACATACTGGTAATTTAGGTTATCGGGTTGATATGCCTACTTATTTATCTGGAGTGCATAACTTCTTCCATCTTTCCCAGTTAAGGAAATATGTGCAAGACCCTGATGTTATTATGATGCCTAGACATTTGAAGCCTGGAGAATAAGCCTTATCTGACATTAACCATAGAGTCTACCTATGTTATCAAATCAAAGGTGAAGCAGTTGAGAAACAAAGCTTTTCTGTTTGTAAAAGTTCAATGGTCTAATAACCCAAGGGATTGCACATGGGAGAGCGAGGATGTTATGTGATCGACGCATCCCTGGTTGTTCTCAACTCATGCTAAAATCAGGTGCATGTGTGTGTTTTGCTTTATTTGATTGTGTTGCTTAGTGTGACTTGAATGTATGCGTAGGTGTATAGGTGTTATTTAGTCATGCGTGTCCTTTTGTGTGCATATATGTTGTGAGATTGGTTAGAGGAAATCATTATAGAATCCTTACGAGGATGCAATTTATTTAGAGGGAAGTTTGTAATGACCTAATATGGAGCTATACCTAATATTTTAAATCTAATATATTTTTATAAAACGGTTTGTAAATAATTGAAGTAAAATGATTGATTTTGGAAAATTTAAGTGTATTTATTGAATAAAATTTCATTTAAACAATAGAAAATGTTTTTATAGTGAAATAAAAGAGGAGGAATATTTTTACATGAGTTAAAGTGGAATTTTGAGTTTTATTTATGTTAAGTTTGATAAAATATGATGATGTGTGTATTTCTTTCTATAAATAACCAGTGCTTAAAGCATTAAATTTTCAAAATGAGTTTTAAAATATTATTTAAGGTGAATATTGAAAAAATTAAACAAACTTTTAAGACTTTAAATTGAGTTGTATGAAATTAAAATTAAATGAAACTACGTTCAAATGAATATTAACATACATATAAAGTGGAAAATAAATTTTTCTTAATTAAATGGGATAAAAGGGTTCCTAACCCATCTAAATACCCCATTACCATTCTATATCAACAAAGAGAAATATCATTTCTCTCATTTCTCTTCTACTAACACAAAATTAAAATATTGTCATCATCCTCTTGCACTCCTAACCCTAAAAACCAAATTTCAAGCCAAATTTTAGTAAAAAGAGAGTAAAATTCAAAGGGTAATGCTCCTAACCACATTCTAACGTCTTATCATACATTTTGCATCAAAGTAGGGAATATAGGTGTGTTTCATTTTAGGTCAATAAGCTAAGGTGAGTTTTTGGTGATCTAGAAAATGAAGGCTAGTAGAATTGAGCTTCTTTCTTGGTTAAGATGAGTATAACTACCTCTATATTTCTTGCATATTCGATTTAGTGTCAGTGATGTTATGTGAATATGATGCTCTGGTTATGGTTGAATAATGATGAATCACATTTATATATGTTATTGTAGTGATGATATTGTGTAAGATTGCTTTCAGTAGTTTAAAACCTTATGTATTACAAGTGAATGTTTATCAATTTTTGTAGGGATGATGAGATTGTTGTCGTATGAAAAATGAATGTATGAAACTGAGTAAAATCACATTTGAAACCAAGTCAAAATTCGTCAGAAATCAGATCGACTGGTGACAAATTTCCTATGGCAAACTGTTCCAGGAATTCGTTAATCGATCAACTGCTTATACTCCAAAAGATTGACCACTTGTACCATAACCTGGAGCACTTTCCTCCTGGCTGAATAGGTTGAATGTTTGTATTATGGGGGTGTTTGTGTATTTAATTGTTTTATATGAATTTTGTTTTATAAAAGGATAGTTATTGTAGTAGAGTTCAATAGAAATTGTTTTTATATAAAGAAGATTATATATTTTTGAAAATAACGACATATATACACACGTACACATATAATTTTCCATAAAGTGGTTTTATATAAATTATTTATGAGTTCTCTTTTCAATAAAAATGAGATTGTTAAAGTAAAATATATAATTATTTTGAGTATAACGGTATATTTATTATAGATGGCAAGTGATTTTAAATAATGGATATTGTATATCAAATTTGATTTTTATAAAGTATATATATATGCTAAATGATTTAGTGAATATTTAATGGAGTGAGTGTGTATGGTGGGTGTTGTTGTGTGTCGTCATATAGAATTGATATTACCATGAAATGGTTGTTTTTTTATAAAATGTTCATTATACATTAAGTTACTTTATGTTATATATCTTTTTATCATCACTCTGTATATCTTAATATGTTTATATTATGATTCATTGTATGTGTGATTGTGCTAAAGTTTTATTTGAAATATGATATGCTAAACATGTTGACATCATCTTAGTGGCATCAGGATTAAGTGACATTTGGTGGGGGTAATGTTGTCAATGAGGACATGTTAAATGATGATGACGATAATAATAATAATTAGATCAAAGCATGGTGCGACAATTGGTGAGCTAGTTGATTCATCCTAGCCGGACATATTCATGGTCGTACCGTTAATCATGGTGACTCAACCCAATTACCAAAAGTCCAAACGTTCTACTACACAGGCATGAAAAGCGAGGTGAGGTGACACAGTGTGATGGTATATTGATGGATAACATAGTGAGTCGATGAGGTGGTGTGGTGGTGAGTGAAATGGTGTAACCAAAAGATCGTGTAGGGGCACCCATAAAACTGGATTGAGGGGACAGTAGGATCCTTTATGTCGATTCAGCATTTAGTAGAGTGAAAGTGAATAGGAATGTACTAGCGAATTATTCATCAATTATATATTTACATTGCATGCTTAATAGTAATAAAGGTGCAACTAAATAAGGTGAATAGGAGCATATTATTAGTAGACAAGAGTTGCAGCTATCATTCAATATACATAGAGCTCTAACATGTGTGTTATAAACTTGTGTGTATGTTGAGAGATGGGGTGGGGATAAATTAGTAAGTGATATATAAGATTATTTACACTAGCTAGTTATATCATGCTATACTATTGTTTACTATTACACTCACAGCTAGTTTCTAGCCTGACCTAGGGTATGTTACTGAAGTAACAATTTTAAATCAAAATGAGGTTGTTTTTAGGATGTTTTGTTATGGGCATGTGATTTTTTAGGCTATGTATTGGTAAGGGCGGAGATGACAATGGTAGTGTACCATTTATCTTGTTTTACATTGTTAGCATTGCATAATGGTGTGTATATTATTGTGATGTTGTTGTGTCAAGGTTGTGATGTATCATTTTGGGTAGACTGTGATATATGTATATGCATATATCATTTTTAGGCTAACGTGTATGTCTAATTTTTGTGATGTCTTGTACATTAACATCGGTATGTATATATTATATTTTTGATCGCTTCCGATGTTGAATTTTGGTGATATGTGTGTGTGTGTGTATTTTTATATGTATGTATGCATGTGTGTGTGTATACGTATATGTATACGTATATGTATATGTATATATGAGCTATTTATGAATTATTCAGTTCTTAAAATTCCTTGCATACATTACTTTGTGCCGAGACAAGATACATATTGCTGAACAATGGTATTTTATTAAAACAAATCCATGTTGGCCCAAGGAAGTGTATACGATGGAGCGCTCCTATCGTGTTCTTTATTTTGTGCTTTCGAACTGTAAATTCCCTCTGATGGCATGGTTACTGGCTCGAGGCATCATAACTGTCGTGCGTCGGCAAATTTTGCACAAACTTTAATATTTACAAAAAAATTATTGACTTTTAGTTCATACCTAGGAGTCATGCAACAATCACTATCCATTTGACTGAATTTGCAAAAGATAAAATAATTTATTATTGCAAAGAATAATAATATAACCGTTATGTTAATTTAATTATATTTATATTATTATTAGTGGTCCTGAAATTATTTAATTCGATATATAAACGTTATATAAATTATCGTTTAATTTGCTAATATAATAATTTAAAAAATAGTTAAGGTGTAAAATAAAATGAAAAGCGTACATAAGATGTACATCTATAGGGGAGGACTAGTATAAGGGATGGAAGGATGAGTATGTTCAAATTTTAAAGAGAGGAGTTAGTATTTAATCTCTAGTATAAAGGAACCTTTCATACATTCTATACATATGAAATGTAGATAGAAATTTCTATAATCTCCATTGTTAAAACCATAATTGGCATTCCAACCCAATCTAGGAGGAGAAAAAGCGACTTCGATTTAGAAGAGCATTGTGCTATATGTATTCAAACAGCTAAATTTCTAAGTGCTATTCTATTTACATTATATACACACACATACACACACCCGCACACGCGCGCACACATACTCATATATGTATATGTGTCTGTGTATTATATCATATTTTTGGCCTAAGTAAAAAAATTATGTTTCACTAAATTATTATTAAATTTTGTTTTACTTAGGCCAAAAATATGATATAACGCCATTATATCATATTTTTGGCCTAAGTAAAAGAAAATTTTAATAATAATTTAGTGAAACATAATTTTGTTCACACTATTATAGCAATATTTAACACACACATGTTGTTAAATATTAGAAAGAAAAAGTGAAATTCAATAAAACTACAGATATATTATTGATATTAAATCCACACATACACATATATATACACACACACACATCGCACACACATATTATAAGCCATTTAACTTAATAATATATGTAATTATGTATATAGCATCGACATTAAAAAAATAGAAAAAATAATTATTTTTAAAACCGAAAATATTATATAAGGACAAAAATAAATATACATGTCCATTAACATATGTGTGCATGTGCATGAACGTTTATGTTTGGTATATGTATTTACGTGCGGGCTGCATATATTGCATGTCTTGTAATATATATCCATTCGACATTATTATAATATTACTAATGGACATGTGATGTTCATTATAGCATTGTATGCTAATTAATTAAAATAAGTTAAAACATAATTAATTTAGCAAAAATAAATCTTGCAGTACCAAATCAAATGTTAAGTATGATTTAACGTTACATTACTCAGTCATTCACGATAACACACCAAATAGAACTGGTGCATAAGAAATAAAAGGATTTTTTGAAGTTGCCTATGTTACCCTATTACCCGATGCACTTGTACCAGTAGTCTGCACTGTGCAATTATTATAAACCATCACGTTAATTGAGCCCTACACTAAGATGTTGACCATGTAATTGTTGGGAAATAGGGATGGTTCTTAGGACTTTCCTTGACTTTGGAGCATCATAGGAATGACATCTATCTCACCTGGTTTTCTCCTTTGATGAACCATTTTATTATTATTGTATAAGCATCCTAAACACATTATAAATTCCCAAATGCAATTTTAATCGCATAAGAGTTTGCTATAATAGAATCCCTCTTTGAATAACATAATTCAGTTATCCATATCCAGTCCATGATTTCATACATTTGGGAATTGCATATAAGTAAGCACATCATATACATATGCTACAACAACACAGTATTTTGACCGTTTGATTTAACACCTAAATCGATGTTCAAACCACAAAAGCAAAAACAATGGATCATTATGGTTATGATATATATACATATATATAGAACAATATTTTTGACTACACGATTCGTAACTCATAGAGGAAGAAACAACATATAGTATAAAATTACCATATATTCAAACCAAACTTTGACAATATATCCATAATCATAAATTCATACAATATCAGTCATTAAAGCACACCATACCACACTATATATAAAATGATACACACATACACATAGAGTATATACATAAGTAACGTCTTCGTCATTCGCACCTTTGACATCACCAATGTCAGCACGAGCCTGTATCCAATCAAACCATCGTTGAAATATACAAAGAAAATAGGGAGGGGGTCATATATACATCTGAGTGAGTGAAACAAGTATATTTTGCGTATACTTACAAAATACTATTATAACATCAATAGTGTTAAACACATATGTAAACCAACCTTAACCTGCCCAAACTGCGTCTAAAGAGTGATATCAACATTAAACATAGTTGACTGCTCGATTAAGGTCATGTTGCATCCCACTATATGATATATACAATCATAAATGCAACCAAAAGGAACAGTAATTTCCACATTACTGGGGGAACAACCATTACCTGTATCGTAGAGGGAACATTTTCGCAAAACGACTATTTCCTATAATACCAAGCAAACAACTATTTCCCCAGAACAACTATTTCCTAGAATACTGAGGGAACAACTATTCCCCATATCGAACATGCATCATACATAATCTTTTGACATGATTGTCGAATATCAACTACAAACATATATACATCCATCCTCGAATACACGTCTCATCATGTCAAGATCATATGGTTAGTTGCCTTAAAAGTAGCCTGAAACATCACGAACAGTTCAGCCTTGGAAAAATGCTTTCTTTTCTGCTTGGTCCTATTCGGTCCAAGTTCAGCCCTGCCCAATAATGGCGCCTCAGTCTACCATTAGGACCACGATCGGTCGACAGATCTTTGATAAGCTCATTGGTGCATCGATACACTGGTGATGGCTTATATGTCTCGTTTTTTCGTTCTTCCTTATTTCCATTGTCTTTTGATCATTAAATTTCTTCTTCGTTTTATGTTTAACTTTATATAATTTGATTTTAACTTCATTATAAAACCATCTTATCACCATTTTACCTGGCTAATTCATCCACATCAATGTATAATTAGATATCTTTATTTGTTTCGAATTTGAGTACTATTAACACCATTTACCCATTAATTATAGAAACTAGGTCCACTCGCAGTGATGTTAAATGGTAAATTAAAAAAAAAATCCTTTTTTGATCTATTAGACATATGAAGTCTAAAAAGATTTTAGATCCAATCTAAATAGTGTTTTAAATAAATTCCTTTATTTTATTTTATTGTTTTGAAAAACTTTGAATTTGATATTTACATAAATTAAAGTATATCAAATATACTCTTATATATGTATTTATGTGTGACTATTACTTATTAAATTTAATTTAGAGAATGAAACCTTTTATTTCCTTCTCTTGACTTAGTCAATTAATGAGGGAATGTATGGTTTTAATTAGATAGAGAAAACTTTTCAAGTTTTCCCTTTAATTAATTGAATAATTTATAAATGACATTAATGATATTATGGAAATTAGAGTATATCAAATATACTCTTATATAGGTATTTGTGTGTGACTGTTACTTGTTAAATTTAATTTAGGGAAGGAAACCTTTCATTACCTTCTATTAACTTATTCAATTAACGAGGGGATGTATGGTTTTAATTAGAGAGAGAAAACTTTCCATTTCTTTCCCTTTAATTAAATTGAATAATTTATTAAATGACGTTAATGACCGAAATTATACTTAACAAATGTTGTAAGTATATCAAAATATACTCTAGTGTAAACTGTGTAAGTGCAACATATAATATTATGTACATAGTTAATGTGTTGTACATGTTTGGGTGTTGAGATTTACACAGCAACAGACACATTTGTCATTTATATATGCATTGGCTATCCAAAACATCGTTTAAAACTATATATATGTATGTGTGTGTATTTAAATATATTTCATATATATATACATTTGTGTGTGTATGTATGTATGTATTATCAATGAACCCTTTAAAAATCTAAATTAATTCAACCAAGTCAACTATTATGAATTTAAGATTTATTACCAAACATGCAATATTGGATTTAGTAAAATAATTTAAAAATAGATCTTAATCTATAAATCCAAATATAACCCATATGTATATGTTAGTAATTTAAAATAAGATAAAATATAGATATTTATAAGTAATAATAATTTGCTAAAAGTATATTTTATTCGATAACAATATTATGTTGATTTAAGTTCATTTATACATTAATACAATTCTCCATTATTATTAGTATGTATAAATACAAAATATGTAATTATTATTTTCTTGATATTTTTAATGAAACCTTTTATTATAAAATATTTTAAAATAATTTTAACATACACATACATATAAACACACATATGTATTTATATATATATATAAGTATGTATGTATGTATCTTATAATAGAATACTAATTTTGAATCAACAGAAACTATCATTGACAATTGAAAAAGTAAAAATAAAAAACAGCAAATTTATTACCGGATCTATATTTAGATCAAAATCAATAGAAACTATCAATGAAAATAATCAATAGAAATTATCAACATCAAATCAAAACCAATTTAAATGATAATAGGTTGTAATACTTTAAGATCTGCACTTGTATATTTATATGGGACAACAAATCATATATAAATCCATCAAAATGAATCAACCACCAGATCCCCAATATCATGGAATATATTGATAAAAACTAATTGAATTTATCTTATTGATGTTGCTCTTTGATTTGCACATTGAATGAAGAAAGCTCCTAGATCCGATTGAATCACCTCCAGAAATTGCAACAATCTGAAGCATCACTTTTGTATTTATTTAATTTGATTTGATTTAATTTTGTTTTGAGAACTTTTTGTGGCCTGGAGGCCATGAATTTTTTACCAAGAATGTTAAAAATTAAAGATGGCGTCGGGGTTTAGAAGGAGAGTTCTTAAGAGATGCAAGTGAATGAAAAGTAAGGTATTTATAGAGGGAACCTTCCTTAACCTCCACCCTTCATTTTCTCGATCCAACCATTGGATTTCAAGCCTCATTTTTTCTTATAGTAATCTATAAATGAGGCTAGATGGGCCTCAAAATAATCCCAAACCCATTTCGTAGTTAATTTGCTTACATACAATTTAAATTTCATTTGTATCATATATCTATACATACATATATAACTTTCATATACGCACTTTACCAAATATTAATGGCATTCCAAACAAATCAAAATAAAAAATTAATAATTAATATTTCATAAATATTAATTAATTTATTTAATTGACAATGATTATAAACTAATTAAATCATGTAATTTTTTGGAGCATTCATCATTATGATTGTGCGACTCAAAGGTGTAAATTCAGTTAGCAATTAATAACGAACAATTCGAATATTAATGTTCACACCTCGCCTTAGCTAGTGGTGTGACATTTGGGCCAAATTTATTGCTTATACATCTTCTTGGTAAAGTCCAATTTTACTATTATAAGCAGTACACGTGGTAATGATTATTTACACCAATTCTCTTCATCAAAATTGTATCACTTGACTTGTGGTATTTGGTAATGGTCAAAATTCCAATATCTTCTATATTCAACATTATAGTCCAAACACAAAGTCCTTGGTTCAATAATAAAAATGATTGTTTACCGAACTACTCTGGCCGGATATTTTGACTTTGAGTTGACTTCAGTTGACCATGATATTAACCCCATATAACCGAGATGATAAATCCTCTCTTGAATAGCGTTTCACTATCTATACTTCCACTTGACCTAACTATAGTCGTTCGCTGGATATCGTGCCATGATATAACTATAACTATAATTAAAGTTGGAAAACTTAATCTTTTATATTTAACTCGTTTCCGACATTTCGACCTTATCTATCCCTCGCCAAGGTGAGGCCAAGTGAGCAAGGGCACTCGTTGCTCCTAAACATCTCCTTAGTTTAAGCACCTCAACTAGATCTTACGAATAAAAAATCAGGTGTACTCGTCGGCTTATTAGAGCCAAAATTAAAATAATTGCTTATAATAGCTTTTCTTTAATTCTTTTATTTAAATAAATCATAAATCTTCAAATCATCTTTAAAACACTTAATTATTCAATATTTATAAAAGATTAGGAAAGAATTGTTAAGTTTAAAGTTATATTTCAAAAGTTATTGAAAACCGCTGCAAATAGTGTTGTGTATAGTGTTTTTAAAGTTATATTGACCAAAACGACTTTTATATCATTTGAAAATTTATTTATACACCTCAAATATCTTTAAAACATTTTAAAAGATTTATGAAGATTTTTCCATATTTTTAAAACACTTAAAAATATTAAATTTTCAAAAATCGCTTTTTGGATTTCGAACTGCAAAACCGCGATTATTTTGAAAACTTGTTTTACTTATATTTCAAAATTTACTTATTGAAATCTCACTCCTTTTCCTTTGTTTGAAAACTATGGATAAAATAGCTTGGAAAAATTCTTATTACAAAGAATTCCGAGCTATATTCCACTTTATACACTTATTTAACTTTTACGGCGCGAAATCGCGAACTACCGTTACGCAACGCGGCTAGTTTTGATTTGTTTTGCATTCCTTATTCGAACTTCATCAAATTTGTTTTTAGTGTTTATAAAATCTATTTAAATCATTTTAAAACCATTTTAAAGAGTTTTAATGATTCTATACTACTTTTATAATTTGATTCGGAAAATGATTTTGCTTGTGTAATATCGACATGTATTTAACGTGACTTGTTTATATATCTAAACCACAATATTTTCACAACATCCAAACATGATAAAAAATCATATTTAACAACCATTGCCAAACATATATATCATCCAATATAGAGTATATATAAATAGAGTTCTCACAACTAGATATCATATTGACTATATTTCGCTATAGCTTTGCTAACTCGAACAAAAACTCTACGAACTCGAGCTCGAAAGCCCTTGGATTGCTCAGCCTTGGTCCTTGTGCTCACGGCCAAGCAAGGAGGTGGTGGTTGCTCACGGCCAAGGTGGTGGATGATGGTTGCCATGAGTTTTGATGGTGGAAAGGAGTGATTTTGAAATGTTTTGGAGGAGAAAATACTACTATATATATTATATAAATTTGATTTATTTCCACAAATATAAAGAATAGGTGGGGTATTTATAGGAAAATTGTGAAATCAAAATATCTTAACATGAAATTACCAAACTATCCTTGCCATCACATCCAAACCCCTTAGGATACACGGTAGCCGCCCCAACCTCCTAGCCATGTAGTGGTTGTAATGATGGTGGTGATTTGATGTGATGTAAGGTTGAATTGATGTTTGTTATTTAAAGTAATTATTACTTTAGATATTTTATTCCTTTACCATTAGTAAATATATATTTAGCTCATCCTACGTATATGTACATGATAAAGTGTGCATGTCCATGTCACGAATGTGTACAAGTCATTTGAACAACGTTGTATAATTTATATACGTTAAACCGTTACGAACGGATTTTGATCTTCGGTCATATTTTCATTTATTAATTAATGTATGTATATTTGTAAACAAAATTTGAAAACTATTTTCTTATTATTATCCATGAATTTAAATGATCTTATTTGTAATATATAACCATATAAATCAATATTAAACGATTGTTTACAAAAAGTGTATATCCATAAACCGATATCGATTTTCCTTATAATTTCAAATCTTATTTATAAATTTATAAAACTATCACATTTGATTTATTATCACTTTATTGCTATTATAAATGAATTGTTATCATTTTAAAACTATACTTTGGATATTTACAATAATCATTAAATCTTAATTTAAAATCATTAATTAATTAATTATATACATATTGACATTACTAATGATGTCATAAATTAATTAAATATTTGTTAATATATTTTTAAATAGGTTTACCCTTTTTATTTATGCTTCAAAACATTATTATTGGGGTTATAAATCCTTGTATTTGAATATTTTAAATATAATCTTAGTTTATTAAAGTGATGAATTTGTGGGTCATTACAGACTCCCCTCCTTAAAAGAATTTCGTCCTCGAAATTGAGCGCAAAGTCGGTAATGCTTATTCCAAAGTTGAAATTTCAGATATATTGTCGGGTGGTTCTTCGGATTATTCATATGCATTTATCTTATTCGATCTTAAATTCGAATATATCATTTTGCTTCCGAACTTAGTATTGATCGTCCGATTTTCTAGTGCGGATCTTGATTAGGCTTAGAGGCTGTTATTATCCTTACCTAGCCCTCAACTATGATAGAAAATGTATGCAATCTGACAACAAAGTCTTATCAATGTTTGCTTTTGAACCATCGAACGATAAATTCGGATATCGAAATCTTACGTTCAAATCTTAGGCCAAATTGTGCTTAGGTTAATAATACTTTTATGCTTTATTTTTCTAAATTTTTTTAGAAAATCTTGGTTTAAGTTTTAAACATTTCATAAAAAATATAGTTTTATTCTTTTTCAAAGGAAATTCTTACTTATATATTTCACCAAAAGTTTTATGAATTTTTTTAAAAGTGATTCGTGTATTCGCTATCGAACAAAGTTATGAATGAAGGTCATATATTTTTTATAGATAGTTTCTTTCTTACATCACCATACAAACCATCTCAACATACATACTAAAAACATTCTTAAGTCGTTCTAACCCTATAGGGGTTCTACTACAAACACTAGTACATCACTAAACATCATCTCCTCAAATCTTCGACTCATATACGAGCTAATACTTAATACTAAATACCACTAGATTGACAACCAACTTCCAAACACTACCATCATTCTAAAGCTGATTCATTCCAATAACCAACAACAAATATCTCCCCATCATTCCCTTCATCATCGTCGTCGTCATCATTATTCCCCTGCTCATCGTCTCGTTTCCATCCTCATACTATTGCATCTTATCTTCCTCATATGGCAACCATAGTTGGTTCCACGGAACATGCCCCATTCCTACTGGAACTCCTTGGATTACTTCCTAGCTTCTTATTCCATGAGACCCCTTATCCCCTGCACTTCCTTTTCTTCCGACATTTTAACTTCTACACCCTCAAGTTCTTCCTCGCAGTTGTAGTTAATATACGATCTTGAAGATTCTTCTCGCTAAACGATATGGTCTCCATCTAAATCCCATATAATATTGTTGTTTATGCTGTTGTTTGATTCATGGGGTATCATGGAATTTGTATCTTCCATAGGCTCAGATTCCTCCTCCTCCATCGATTCCTCAGAGGCTAGAGCAACTTCTTCGTCGCTTGATACAATGATAGGTTTAGGAGTGGGTGGAGGTATAAACATTGTGGCCATAAGATAGCCATCTTCGTTTAACCTAGTATACTGATCTAATTCTTCCTCTATGATGGACCGACCATTTCTAAGTGGCCACTGCATGGGTTCTTCGTCACTTTATAGGACGATCAAATTGTCTTTCTACTTCCTTTTTCTTCTTGAGGACTCCCCCTTTGAATACTTTACCATCAATGGTTTCTACAAATGCAAACAAAGTCTCCTTGGATATGGATACTAACTTGTTTTAATGTCAAGTCTTAAATTTAAACGTATCCTATCCCAAATTCATATGACGGCTAAGGGTAATAATTCTCTAAGTACTTTGGTATTTCCTCAAAATCATACTTAATCATATGTTAGAAAGCCAATCGATATTTGGTTAAATCCTTGCCAAAATGTTTTCCAAACATTATTTGTAACGATACGACTTTTCGACGCTCGAAAGTCGACATGAATACATCCACTGTATCAAATGCCGCGCAATCGAATGCCGGAAAACCGAACCATTAGGGTTAAAAAGAAGAGGTAGAAGAAGACAGAAGAAAAGAAAGGACAAAAAAACAGAAATAGAAACAATATCAGAATCTCACATTCGTAGCGGAACAATTATAATAGATAATCACTAGTCTTTTAAAACAAAGAACTATATTAGTTTATACATACATCAAACAGAGTCAATATACAACTCAATACAACAATGGACAGTTATATAAACTTGTCCTCATACAGAATACACAGCGGAATAAATAAACAAGTACGGAAGTACGTCTCACCATCCAGCTCATCTCCAAAGCTCCAGAATATCCTGATAACATAACTCTAGGCTACCCGTGTGGAAAATTATGGGCACCCAGAGTTTAGAAGGGAACAATAAACTCCGAGTCAGTCATGGTAACTGGTGTGAGATCGTAAAACAGTTATTTTCATAAAGAAAAAAAATTATTCGCAATGCTTTTGGAAAATGAAACTACCATAAGACCTCCCGCCACACACACAATGCAAACGCAGAATTGGAGGAGATTTCTTCTTATGATAGTCAAAGATGCTTACTACGCCAATCATTGGATATTATTTTTAATGTCTAGTGTAGAAAACATTTCGAAAGTATAATATTAATCTTAGCCAGCATACAACCATTATTGTATGCCTACTATAGCTATTATGTTCAATAGCAGGTTACCGCCACATTCCATAGCAGGTAATACAACTAAAACCGTACAAGGCTCGTATTGTTTCTTTGGATTTTCCAACAAATGGTCAGGCTAAGGAACTTCCTTTCCTACTGCCGAATGGGATCGCCTCTGGCTGGACGTCCCGAGAGACAAACTGCTCTCTGCCAACAAGGCCGGGTTACCCCTGTAACTAGGTAACTCACGAATATGTCATCCCCCGGTCCTTTAGGACCTTTATCCGAGAGCTCGGTAACCAACATCACACATAATAAATAAGGTGTGTCCACATGAGTAAGTATTTGGGCTCCATACCATGATACCACCCCTTTCCGGAAGGAAATGACATACCCTAAAGGGCGCGACCCTCATAACCTTGCCGCAACATTCCTGTTTCGACCATTTCCGGGTTGTGAGGCCCTGACGAAGTCTCGTCCACAAATCTACGCTTTTTCACAAAGCCACGCTTTGATCACAAATGACCAATAAATGATCATCACATAGCAACACTCAGCATGCTACATTACCAAATTGGGAATATATCGCTGACAACTTTCAACTACATAACCTCTGAGCTCGTACGTCTCAGAAAAGGGTGTTAAGCTAAGAGAATAAATTATCCGCCACCAACAGAAATGTATTTGAAAGAAATCGGCTTTATATCTCAAAACGTAATGTCAAACACGTAACCATACAAGTCTGTTCCGGGTTCGAACAAAACCGAAGGCACTTCCAAAGAAGCCCTTGTAATCCGAGTATTCACAATCCCGATAAAACTTCTCATCACAAAGGAAATCTCTATACCGTAGCAAACGGTGCAGAGACAATCGATAGGTCATCCTATCGTTTTCACAAATACCTGGTCTTCACCACCGGCCTTCAATACGATCCATATCGTCGTATCACTAATTCGGAATGGGTTATATGACACAAAGGTCCTTTCCCAGCTAAACCGAATAATAAGCTTTTGTTTTTAAAAACAAATTCAAGTGCCATCTCAAAGGCAAATATTGATAGTCGGTGATTTAACTATCAACAATATTCACAACAATCATCAGATTCAAATAATTTTCCCAAATTATTTAATTTCAAAATATCTTCACAAGATATATAATTTTTTCCACACTTCACATTTGAAAACCAATTTCAAATCACTTTTCACCTTTCAACTTTTGAAAATAAATTTCAAATCAATTTCCTTACATGGAATATATTTCCAAATATATCTTTTAAAAACCCACTTAGAACTTTTAATTTATATTTTAAAAGCTACTTTGGAATATACTCGGTTTTTTTCAAGGAAAATACACTTCCATTTCAAAATGGTCCATTTAAACCAATTAAATAAATCCTTATCGATTTATTTTAAATTTACATTCCAAATCCGTAAATTTACTTTCACACTTTAAAAATAAATCAGCGTTTATTTTTAAACAAATTCCCTTTCATTTCATAAACTCCATTTTGAATTTACATTCCCAAATATTCACTTTTAACCCCAAAAATCAAATTCAAAATTGATTTCTAATTTTATTTTAATATCGAATCAATTATAAATTGATTTCTAAGTTTTATTTCAATAGAACAAAACATTGCAATTTATTTCTAAGTTTATTCTAGATAACAAACCATTTGCAAATCGATTTCCAGATTTATTTTTCAAACGCTAAATCAATTTCAAACAAATTTTCCAATGATTTATTTTCCATCACCAAATTAATTACAAATTTGATTTCTAAATTTATTTCAACTCCAAATAAATTTCCATATCGATTTCTCAAAGATTCATTTTTTAAATACCAAATCAATTACAAATTGATTTCTAAAAGTTTATCACTTCTAAATAAATTTCCTTATTCTTTCCAAATTATTCAAAATTCCATTTTTAAATGAATTCTTCAACTTTTAAAACAATATTATTCAAAACTCGTTTATTAATATTTCTTCCCATATTTTAGAATTTATTCGGTAAGATTTCGAAAATCAATTTTAATACTTTAAAATTCCTTCTTTCAAATAAATTCAATTTTTTAAAAATAAATTCACTTAAAATTTTCCACTTTAATTTCAAAATCCAATTTATATTCATTTCTGGTATCCAACGATACCAAAAATACATTCGGCTAAATTTTAGCCTTCAACAATTACAATTATCAATAAATCATCCACAGATTATCAATAATCACATCATTCACATAGGAAATAATATTCAAACAATTTGAGGAATCCAGTTGGATCCCTCCAACCTGTTTCCCTGCATCCACAGATGTTAGCACAATACCAATTCCACTTCGAGGTGGAATATCACGGTATATGGGATTTTATAAAATATCATCCGCTATTATGCGACGCAATAGGGTCTCATCCGCTATATAATGCGGGAAATCACAACTGCAATATATACATATGCCAATATATATATATTGTTATATATAGATATATCCTACTATATATAATATCACATCCAAACAGCAATCAATCAATAACTGCAAAAAATCAAATTTCCAATTTGAGTGAGAAGATCTCACCTTTGCTTTTATTTTGCAATCCCATTTTCATTCTCGGCTTGATTCCTTTGCAATTTTAACCTCACTGACATCGATCGAGAACTGGACATCACTCTGAGTCGTAGTCACGACCACGCTGCCACGGCCTCGACGAACTCCTACACGACAAACCCCACGCCTTCAACTCGAACGCCACCAATATTTCTGCTCGTGCCACCATCGCGACTCACGAAACCCTACCAGCGGTCGCGAATCACATCCCGATCGTGACTCCAACTTCCACTCACTCACGCGCCCGCCCAGCTACATCGCAGAGGCCACCGCGATCTCGTGCTGCCTCTCTTCTCCCCCTTTTGCTCGCGAAACTGCTCGCGACCCACAACTTCACCTGCTTCCATGCTTTCCCCTCGAGTCGCAGTTCGCCGACCCTAGCCTCAAGTCGCGCGAGACTCATCGACGAAGCGAAGCTCCTCAAACTTGAACTCGAGTTCGATTTCATCTCGAATTGAACGAGAGAGGGGATTCGTTCGAACTGTTATTTGTTTTCGAACGTGAAAGAGGTCTCGGCCATTTTTATTTATTTTATTTTTTTTGTTTTGATTGAAAGAAAATGAACTGGCTTTGAAATATTTTCAAGGGAAGATGTTGATTTGAAAAGAGGGCGGCTATTCAGAGGAAAAGAGAACGAGATTTGGCAGAAAGTAGGTCGGCATTGAAAAGTTGATTAAAAATTTATATTTTTATATTCAAAAATATCTCGTTATATTATATCAGCGTGTTTTCTCATCGTACGATCACACGATAACTTTGATCACTACGAAAATTGAAATCCGATAATAAATCAATATTACGGACCCAATGGAACTGGTTTCATCGAATTCCGAGACTGTGCCTCGGAACGCTATTTTTAAATTCAATTTAAACGATAAAATTTCAAAACTGAACAAAACAGTTTCAAATTCAATTTTGAAAGTTCCAATATCTTCATAATTATTAATATAAATTTTCTAAGTCTTGAAAATATTTTTAATCAGCTTAAAACTGAAGATTCAAATTTTTACCCAATTGCAACAATTAAATTTACAAATTAAATTGCCAATTTCATATTTACATTTGAAATTCAAGTTAAATCAACATTCAAATATTTAAATTCAATTAAATATTCTATTTCAAATGTTCAAAATTTCTGGGTCGTTACATTATTATTAACTTTCAAAATCCTTTAAAACTTCTTTCTCAAAAACCTGTTAGATGAAAGTTTCTATTATTCGCTTTATAACCTTTCGGTATCATAATTTCAGTTGACGGTTAATAATTTGCTAAGCACTTGGTTTTTTACTTCTAAACCAATACAAAAATCCTCCGGAAATTTTCTTCAAAAACCCCTATAGATAAAAGTTCTCATTATCCAAATTCTTAGGTTTTATATACATCCCCTTATTACTCTTATTTAATAAACATCTTATAGTCAAGCTGTGAAATTAATCATAAGATGTTTATACTTAAATCTTTTTATTAACTTGTTTTTAAACAATCATTCAAGTTACTATATATCTTTTATATTCAAAATGTAATTCTAGGTAAAATTATTTCATTTACCATATTTAAAAAAACATTTTTATATTTTAAAAAATACACGCTCATATATATAATACTCTCAACTCATTCTAGGGTGTTACTAATCCTTTCTCTAATGAGTTACTCATCCTAGGATATTACTAATTCTATCTCTGATGACTTCTTACCCCGGCCAAAGCACTGATACCAAATGTGACAATCGGGATTTTCGACCCTCGAAAATCGACAATAATACATCCTTGATATTTACGGACCGCAAATCCGAGCGTCGGAGACCCCGTTCGTTACACTCTAACCCC
Organism: Allium fistulosum; assembly: GCA_030737815.1. Classification (NCBI taxonomy): domain Eukaryota; kingdom Viridiplantae; phylum Streptophyta; class Magnoliopsida; order Asparagales; family Amaryllidaceae; genus Allium; species Allium fistulosum. The sequence continues at coordinate 710,116,077 of CM060904.1, read as the reverse complement.
TTGGTGTATAATAGGATGTATTCTCAAACCAATAAAAAACTATCGAGTGAGTCATTCCATAGTTATCTAATACTATCAATACATAACCCCTTGGTGCCTCTAGCAGCCATGAGTAATAAACTACTCAACATTTGGAGAGCGTTACATACTCTAGTCTCAATGAACTCATCGATGTCCAATCTCGATACATCTTGACTAGAAATATTTAAAATAATGTTTTTATCGCATTGTGATATGATACTCATGGTTTTAAATATTTATAACTTCTATCACAAACACATCATTTATGATTATTGACATAATACTTAAATTAAATAATTAATTATTTATAACATTTTATAACAAGCATATAACAGGAAGGGAAAAACTTTTATTTTGAACAAGATTGGTTGTCGAGTTAGATATATGTAACAAATTACATAATTGCCCCTAGGACATACCCCTAACTCTATCAATCTCCTACTTGCACTCAGGGTCAATTTTGGAATCTTATTCCAATTTCTCTAATTGGGTCAGTCCCTCAGTGAATGGGTATGCTACTGTAACGACCCGGAATTTTACTGCTTTGATTTGTGAATATTTAATTAATTTTAAATATTCAAATAATAGATTTTATAATTAAAACAAAAATCTTTTAAATAATAATTAATGATGCTGAGATGGTTTTCAAATTTTGTTTACAAAAATATTTAGTTCGAAGAAAAATTGGAAATGTGACCGGAATTTGTTTTCCGAATTTCCGACTTTTCATCGACCAAAAGTTTTCGTAATTATTGTAACATTAGTGTGTACACTATGATATAAATATACATATACATTTATTTTTAAGTTAGAATTATATAACATTTGTGTGTGTGTATGTTTAAGTATATAATATAAAGATGCTTATGGAAACATGAAAAGACCTAAGGTGAAAAAGATGTCTAAACTAAGTACATATAGCATTTATTATATGTGGTCTTTAGAGAGAAGGGGGGACATAAGGATAGCACAAGTACTAGGGAGGAGATAGGGCATGGTAGAATGTTTTAGTAATTTCACTTATTTCATTTATATAAAAACAAATTCTCTTTTTCCATTTCATTTTTGTTTCACTTTTCTTCATTTCAACTTTGTTCCTCCTTCCTTAAGATCCTTTCATGCCTTCCATAACTTTTCTAAAATTTAGAAACCATAGCTCAATTCACTTTAAATGCATGAAAAACTTTGTTCTCTTGCTTATAAATAGCCCTTTTGCTTCTTCAGTTTTGCCCCCTCTTCTCATGGCCATAACTCCATCTAAACTACTCTAAATAAAGAAATTGTTTTTTTTCAAATTTAGGAGAATCAGGTTGGCTACATTTTTTATTTACACCATTTCTTCAATTTCTGAGAGTTAGTGGATCAAATATATATTTCTTTCAGACTCGTTTTCAGACCCAGATTTTCAAGTTCGAAAATACCTCATCTTCTTTTGACCATATCACCCTCGAAAAAGATCTAAATTGGGTGATTATTTTTTAAAAATTGTAGAGAAAAGAATTTTCAAGAACTTTTCCTTTGACAATTTATCCAATTTTCAAGAGTAATATAGCCAAAAGTCCAATAAAAGATGACTGAATTTTTGTCCAATTTTGTGAATTCAACATTATCCAAAGTCCCTCCACATCTGCAAACAAGTCCCTACCTCACCTATACATGTCATGGTCGAGCCATACTCTACCATGGATGAGGCTATTTCCAAGTTTTAAGTCCAAATACCAAGTTTTGCATAGTTCTAAAGTTATTTTAAGTTTTCAAAAGGGTTTTGTAAATTTTCGGTGAGTAAACTTCTAGCTTTTGGAAAGATGTTGCCTTTGCATATATGATGGTTATGTGTTATTTATATATTATGTTAATGTTTGGATTATGATATAGTTTGGATGTATATGTATGTGGTAGCTTGTGTTTTAGCATTTGACTTGAATCGATGGATTAAAATGATGTGTTTGGATTTAAAGTTGAGATCTTTGTGATGCATGGTGATGATATGATTTAGTATTCATAATCTTGGATATGTGATTAAATGTTTTGGAAGTTGGAACTTGAGATGTTGAAAAGGACTTGCGATCTACTTTGAAAATCAAATCGTTCACTAGTTTTGATTTAGTAAATGTTTTATTTTATTTTATTTTAGTTTCGAACTTTACTTAAAGTTTCTAAAATTCGTTTAAATTATGTTTTAAAAGTAAGCAAATGTGCAAAAAATAAAAAAAATAGATGGTAACTTAGAAAAGTAATTCTAAGTTATTACATCCATAGTGAGAGTCGCTATGGATGCAGTTCAGGAATTTAACGATTTTCAAGTTTTAAAAGTATTTCTTTTATATGTTTTTGAAAAAACCATTTTTAATCAAAATTAGTAAGCATATATGTGATGACCCTGAAATCGGCCTTCGAAAATCGGCACCCGTACTTCACTTGTACTCAATGTGCCGTAGATTCAAACGCCGAATCTGGTTCACCGGAGCTTATAACACAGTAAGTATAACAATACAGCGGAAGAAAGAAAACAATGATATCATATACAACTCCAATGAATACAATATCCAAAATGATATACAACAGTGATCTCAATATGATACAACAATACCAGAGATAAATAATGATACAACGGAAATAACAGAACAGAAGAGATCACTCCAAATGATCTACAAAAGAGAATGACTCCAACAACTCCAACGTAAAGTTCGAACCACCATCACGATGCACAAAGATAAGCAAGTGCAGTCCTGAACTCCAAGAACTGAACCAACTCCAGATAATCTACTAAACCTGAATATCTGAGAAACCCAACTCTAGACTGCCCGTGTGGAAAATTGTGGGCACCCAGAGTTTAGGAAGGGAACAATAAACTCCAGGTCAGTCATGGGACTGGTATGAGCAAACAAAATAGTTTATCTTTAAACAAACACAAAAGCTTTTAAACATTGAAACCCGCAATGCTTTTGGAAAAATGAAACTACCATAAGACCTCCCACCACACACACAATGCAATCGCAGACTTGGAGGAGATTTCTTCTTATGATAGTCAAACATTCTTACTACGCATCACAAAACTCTTTTTGATATTATTACTAGTGCATAGTGGAAAACCATTTCGAAAGTATAATATTAATCTTAGCCAACATACAACCATTATTGTATGCCTACTATAGCTACCATTTAAACAGTGGTGACCACCATAAGTAAATGGCAGGTTCTACAACTAAAACCGTACAGGTTCGTATTGAGATTTGGATTTCCAACAAATGGTCAGGCAAAGGAACTTCCTTACACCGAGATGGAAACGCCTCTGGAAAGACGCCCCGAGAACCTAACCGGATCTCTGCAAACACAAGGCCAACGCTACCTCACGCTGTACAGCTGTAACTAGGTAACTAACACACTGACGCTACCTCACGCTGTACAGCTGTAACTAGGTAACTAACACACGAGCTATGTCATCCCCCGGTCGTCACCGACCTTTATCCGAGGATCCTCAATCACAAAGCAACAACCACAAAGTAGAATAACTGTGCAGCATCAACATAGGTAAAATATTTGGGCTCCATACCATGATATCACCTTTTATCCAGAAGGAAATGACATACCCTAGGGGTGCTACCCCTACAAACCTTTGCCGCAACATTCCTGTTTCGACCATTACCGGGTTGTGAGGCTCGACGAAGTCTCGTCCACAAAGCCACGCTTTTTCACAAAGCCACGCTTTTTCACAAAGCCACGCTTTTTCACAAAGCCACGCTTTTTCACAAAGCCACGCTTTTTCACAAAGCAACGCTTTGACCAACAAAAGATCAACAGCACTTCGTATGCCACATTACCAAATTGGGAATGTATCACTAGTAACCATCAACTACATAACCTCTGAGCTCATACGTCTCAGAGAAGGGTGTTAAGCTAAGAGAATAAATTCTCCGCCACCAACAGAAATGTATTTGATAGAAACCATCTTTACATCTTAAAGTGTAACGTCAGACACACATCCATACAAGTTTGTTCCGGGTTCGAACAGAACCGAAGGCACTTCCAAAGAAGCCCTTGCAATCCGGGTATTCACAATCTCGATCGGACTTCCCATCACTTAGGGAATCTCTATACCAGAGCCATGATGCAGAGAAAATCGATAGGTCATCCTATCGCTCTCGCAAATACCCAGTCTTCACCACCGGTCTTCAAATGCTATCCATATCGTCGTATCACTATTCAGAATGGGTTATATGACACAAAAGTCCTTTCCCGGCTAAACCGAATAACGAGCGTAATTAAAAATCATATGGATACTGGGGTCTCAGTTAAATCACAGCTTAAAGCCCAAAGCTTTTCATTCGAATGGTTAAAACAAATTACCATTTCTAATCTTTTTAAAATAAAAAGATTCATTCAAATGGTTAAAACAAATTACCATTTCCAATCTTTTAAACAAAAAGATTCATTTCAAAAACCTTCAATGGTTTAAACAATTTCCACACTTTTAATCTTTTAAACAAAAAGATTCAATTCACAAAGTTTACCCCGTTCACAAAGATCCATTCATGTATTTCCAAAACAATTCCATTTCAATTGGATTAACTCGTTAAATCTTTAGATCAAGATTTAACTTATAGCTTTCAAAACTCGTTTCCAAGATTCATTCATAGTCTTTCAAAACAATTCTATTTCAAGTTGGATTAACTCATCCAGTCTTTGAATCAAAGACTCATTTCATAGTTTTAAAAACATTTCAATTCCATTTCAAAGTTGAAACTTTTCAACATAATTTGGAAATCCTTTCTTAAAATGAAAGATATTATTATTTGAAAACAAGTAGTTTTCATTTCGAAAAAAATCCAGTTATATTTACACGAGTTAAAACCCTTGAATTAAATTCAAATTCCCAAATCAATACCTTAAAAATGGTTTAACCCATATATAACTTGTGTATCATCTTTAATCCCTAGTTTCAATCATAGAATTCAATTTCAAACTTGAATTCAAATTTAAATCAAATTATTTAAATTTTCAAAACTCGATTAAGTTATTCAAAATAACTTTTTTCTTTGAAATCCCATTTCAAAAGCTTTTCACTTTAAACCCAAATTTCCAATTTCAAAATCAATTGAAATTAAGATTTTAATTTCAAAAACATTAGATTTAAATCATCTGTGACTTAATCGATTTCCTCGTGAAATCCATATTTGTGTGTGTAAGAGTGGGGTCCAGGGGTTTCACACAATAGTGCAACATCATCAATCATTACAGTTTTAAGCACAGTAATATCGATAAGCGGTATAATCTATAACGCTTATCTATATTTACAGATTCACAGATAAACAATATAAATTCATTGCCGATAAATAAGTTACATCACAGATGAATAAATTACATCATAGTTCATAGCTTAAATCAGAATAATTCATATCACAAAGCATCACATATCAGGGATATCAAACAATTCAACATTCCATAGAATCCAAACATCCATAAGTAGGGTCAATTTAATTGTCTGGTTAATTCAAATCAGATTAATTCCTTATGAATTATTAATCCTGGTTAATTACAAATCATTTTGATTTATTTATTCTTTAATCATTTATTAATTAACCATTAATAATTAATTAACCTTTAATTATAATTCATCAACCTTTAATTATTAAATAATTAACCTTTAATTATTTAATTCACTATTTAATTAATTATCTTTAATTAATAAATTAACCCTTAATTTATTACCATTTAATTAATTATCCTTATTTAATTAAAATAAGTGATTATTCTTAATCACCTAATCAGCTTTAACCATTAGTTAATTACTTTTAACTAAGTAATTATCTTTAATTATTTTCAGTAGTTAATTAACTTTTAACTCAAATTAATTATCTCAAATTACCTTGTACAAACTTACTTATCCCCTACCTTTCGTATGTACTTGTATGCTTGTATATTATTTTTTCTCAAGTGTATATATGTTTCCTTTTACAAGTTGTCTCACATTTTCCTTTCTCTTTAGTTCGGCTGAGATGATCTTGTACATGCTGAGGAGATGTGGCATTAAATGCATGTGTCTCTACTTTTGTTTACAACTTACTATTTGTTATGTATGTACAGTTCTTTCTTTGCTTTGTTTAGTAGATATTTCTTTTCATCTTGCTTTTACTTTAATACTATTTGTCTTTTATTTCTATATATACATATATGTAAACTCAAATTATTATTAAACCATTTACTTGAGATTTTAACTCAAATTCAATATATATACAATATTTTAAATTTAAATGATTCATCCAAAATTTATTCGAAGATCGGAGAAACTCGCATCACTTAAATCGATTTATTTCACAAATTTTATTCAAAAATTCTTTAAATTATCAAATTAAATTTATATAAAATTCGGGGTCGTTACAGACTTCCCCCCTTAAAAGAATTTCGTCCACGAAATTGTCAAGGAGACACAAAGATAGATGAAGAATATTTCTTCAATTCAAACTGAATATATATTCTGCATTTGGCTTATCAAATCAGAATATCAATAATAGATACAAGAACGAATCTGATTAACACTCCACAAAATACTCGGGTTATCCAGATCTACGAAATATACAGTGACATCGGTCAGTTCGAAGAGATAACTAACCATTCGTAGAACATATCGGGACCCAAAGAATAGATAGATATATAGATACGATTTCAGAACTTTCAGTTTAGAAACTAAAGCATATCTATCAACCATAGCAAACAAAGAAACCAATTCATCCAAACAAACAATTCTGGCCTATTTGGAGTTTATGCCCCATATTAACATATCGAATCTCCTTTCTGGATCTACCAGGAACTATCGAAGAATTCAGAAAAGATGACGAACAAAAGAGATTGATAGAGAAAAGTTTGCTTCCTTATTGTTACAGAGTATTGACCGATTATAGTCATATTCCCCTGTCCCATATCTCGTCCTCTTCTTGCACTCATACTTACTATCAGTGGATAGCAAGAGAATTTACTGAGGCGTACGGACAGATATCTTAGAGATTACTCATTCTAGGGTATACTTCACCCTATCTCTAATGAGCTACTTAATGTGTTATACTCCTGAGCTAAAGTTCAACCTTAGCTCTGATACCAAATGTGATGACCCTGAAATTGGCCTTCGAAAATCGGCACCCGTACTTCACTTGTACTCAATGTGCCGCAGATTCAAACGCCGAATCTGGTTCACCGGAGCTTATAACACAGTAAGTATAACAATACAGCGGAAGAAAGAAAACAATGATATCATATACAACTCCAATGAATACAATATCCAGAATGATATACAACAGTGATATCAATATGATACAACAATACCAGAGATAAATAATGATACAGCGGAAATAACAGAACAGAAGAGATCACTCCAAATGATCTACAAAAGAGAATGACTCCAACAACTCCAACGTCAAGCTCGAATCACCATCACGATGCACAAAGATAAGCAAGTGCAGTCCTAAACTCCAAGAACTGAACCAGCTCCAGATAATCTACTAAACCTGAATATCTGAGAAACCCAACTCTAGACTGCCTGTGTGGAAAATAGTGGGCACCCAGAGTTTAGGAAGGGAACAATAAACTCCAGGTCAGTCATGGGACTGGTATGAGCAAACAAAACAGTTTATCTTTAAACAAACACAAAAGCTTTTAAACATTGAAACCCGCAATGCTTTTGGAAAAATGAAACTACCATAAGACCTCCCACCACACACACAATGCAATCGCAGACTTGGAGGAGATTTCTTCTTAAGATAGTCAAACATGCTTACTACGCAAAACAAAACACTTTTTGATATTATTACTAGTGCATAGTGGAAAACCATTTCGAAAGTATAATATTAATCTTAGCCAACATACAACCATTATTGTATGCCTACTATAGCTACCATTTAAACAGTGGTGACCACCATAAGTAAATGGCAGGTTCTACAACTAAAACCGTACAGGTTCGTATTGAGATTTGGATTTCCAACAAATGGTCAGACAAAGGAACTTCCTTACACCGAGATGGAAACGCCTCTGGAAAGACGCCCCGAGAACCTAACCGGATCTCTGCAAACACAAGGCCGACGCTACCTCACGCTGTACAGCTGTAACTAGGTAACTAACACACTGACGCTACCTCACGCTGTACAGCTGTAACTAGGTAACAAACACACGAGCTATGTCATCCCCCGGTCGTCACCGACCTTTATTCGAGGATCCTCAATCACAAAGCAACAACCATAAAGTAGAATAACTGTGCAACATCAACATAGGTAAAATATCTAGGCTCAATACCATGATATCACCTTTTATCCCGAAGGAAATGACATACCCTAGGGGCGCTACCCCTACAAACCTTTGCCGCAACATTCCTGTTTCGACCATTACCGGGTTGTGAGGCTCGACGAAGTCTCGTCCACAAAGCTACGCTTTTTCACAAAGCCATGCTTTTTCACAAAGCCACGCTTTTTCACAAAGCCACGCTTTTTCACAAAGCCACGCTTTTTCACAAAGCCACGCTTTTTCACAAAGCCACGCTTTTTCACAAAGCCACGCTTTTTCACAAAGCCACGCTTTTTCACAAAGCAACGCTTTGACCAACAAAAGATCAACAGCACTTCGTATGCCACATTTCCAAATTGGGAATGTATCACTAGTAACCATCAACTACATAACCTCTGAGCTCGTACGTCTCAGAGAAGGGTGTTAAGCTAAGAGAATAAATTCTCCGCCACCAACAGAAATGTATTTGATAGAAACTAGCTTTACATCTCAAAGTGTAACGTCAGACACACTTCCATACAAGTCTATTCCGGGTTCGAACAGAACCGAAGGCACTTCCAAAGAAGCCCTTGCAATCTGGGTATTCACAATCTCGATCAGACTTCCCATCACTTAGGGAATCTCTATACCGGAGCCATGATGCAGAGAAAATCGATAGGTCATCCTATCGCTCTCACAAATACTCGGTCTTCACCACCGGACTTCAAATGCTATCCATATCATCGTATCACTATTCGGAATGGGTTATATGACACAAAGGTCCTTTCCCGGCTAAACCGAATAACGAGCATAATTAAAAATCATATGGATACTGGGGTCTCAGTTAAATCACAGCTTAAAGCCCAAAACTTTTCATTCGAATGGTTAAAACAAATTACCATTTCTAATCTTTTTAAAATAAAAAGATTCATTCAAATGGTTAAAACAAATTACCATTTCCAATCTTTAAACAAAAAGATTCATTTCAAAAACCTTCAATGGTTTAAACAATTTCCACACTTTTAATCTTTTAAACAAAAAGATTCAATTCACAAAGTTTACCCCGTTCACAAAGATCCATTCATGGATTTCCAAAACAATTCCATTTCAATTGGATTAACTCGTTAAATCTTTAGATCAAGATTTAACTTATAGCTTTCAAAACTCGTTTCCAAGATTCATTCATAGTCTTTCAAAACAATTCTATTTCAAGTTGGATTAACTCGTCCGGTCTTTGAATCAAAGACTCATTTCATAGTTTTCAAAACATTTCAATTCCATTTCAAACTTAAAACTTTTCAACATAATTTGGAAATCCTTTCTTAAAATGAAAGATATTATTATTTGAAAACAAGTAGTTTTCGTTTCGAAAAAAATCCTGTTATATTTACATGAGTTAAAACCCTTGAATTAAATTCAAATGCCCAAATCAATACCTTAAAAATGGTTTAACCCATATATAACTTGTGTAGCATCTTTAATCCCTAGTTTCAATCATAGAATTCAATTTCAAACTTGAATTCAAATTTAAATCAAATTATTTAAATTTTCAAAACTCGATTAAGTTATTCAAAATAACATTTATCTTTGAAATCCCATTTCAAAAGCTTTTCACTTTAAACCCAAATTTCCAATTTCAAAATCAATTGAAATTAAGATTTTAATTTCAAAAACATTAGATTTAAATCATCTGTGACTTAACCGATTTCCTCGTGAAATCCATATTTGTGTGTGTAAGAGTGGGGTCCAGGGGTTTCACACAATAGTGCAACATCATCAATCATTACAGTTTTAAGCACAGTAATATCGATAAGCGGTATAATCTATAACGCTTATCTATATTTACAGATTCACAGATAAACAATATAAATTCATCGCAGATAAATAAGTTACATCACAGATGAATAAATTGCATCACAGTTCATAGCTTAAATCAGAATAATTCATATCACAAAGCATCACATATCAGGGATATCAAACAATTCAACATTCCATAGAATCCAAACATCCATAAGTAGGGTCAATTTAATTGTCTGATTAATTCAAATCAGATTAATTCCTTATGAATTATTAATCCTGGTTAATTACAAATCATTTTGATTTATTTATTCTTTAATCATTTATTAATTAACCATTAATAATTAATTAACCTTTAATTATAATTCATCAACCTTTAATTATTAAATAATTAACCTTTAATTATTTAATTCACTATTTAATTAATTATCTTTAATTAATAAATTAACCCTTAATTTATTACCATTTAATTAATTATCCTTAATTAATTAAAATAAGTGATTATTCTTAATCACCTAATCAGCTTTAACCATTAGTTAATTACTTTTAACTAAGTAATTATCTTTAATTATTTTCAGTAGTTAATTAACTTTTAACTCAAATTAATTATCTCAAATTACATTGTACAAACTTACTTATCCCCTACCTTTCGTATGTACTTGTATGATTGTATATTATTTTTTCTCAAGTGTATATATGTTTCCTTTTACAAATTGTCTCACATTTTACTTTCTCTTTAGTCGGCTGAGATGATCTTGTACATGCTGAGGAGATGTGGCATTAAATGCATGTGTCTCTACTTTTGTTTACAACTTACTATTTGTTATGTATGTACAGTTCTTTCTTTGCTTTATTTAGTAGATATTTCTTTTCATCTTGCTTTTACTTTAATACTATTTGTCTTGTATTTCTATATATACATATATATAAACTCAAATTATTATTAAACCATTTACTTGAGATTTTAACTCAAATTCAATATATATACAATATTTTAAATTTAAATGATTCATTCAAAATTTATTCGAAGATCGGGGAAACTCGCATCACTTAAATCGATTTATTTCACAAATTTTATTCAAAAATTCTTTAAATTATCAATTTAAATTTATATAAAATTCGAGGTCGTTACAATATAAGTTAATTATTACTTAATCAAGTGTGTTTTGATAATTAATTTATTTACTAATTAAGAATAATTATTTATTATTTAATTAGTAATTAGTAATTAATGAGTATTAATTAAGTATGTTTATTATTAATTAATTAATAAGGAAGGCTTAATTAATGATTAATAAAGTTAAGAGATAATTAAGTATTAATTTTTATATTAAGCAAGTTTAATTATTTTAATTAGAGGTTAATTATTTAATTATTATTATTTAATTGAAGATTAATTATTTAATTATTATTATTTAATTGGAGATTAATTATTTAATTAATTGTTAATTAATTAGGGTATAATCACTAATTAATTAGGACTTAACTAAGGTTTAATTATGATTTAATTTTGATTCATTAAGGTTTAATTAAGCTTTAGTTTATAATTTAAATTAAGATTTAATTATTAAAAGTTATTTTATACTTTATTGGTTATGTTTTAAGTCGGTTTTCTTTTATAAGTGAATTGATTTTCAATCAAGGGATCTCTTGTTCGTGACATTTAGAACCAAACGAATGTGAATGAGTTATACTAAGTTGAATTGAATTGTGTAGACATCATTTTAGAAGAATAAAACAGCATTATACTAAATTGCAGATTGTTAAATCGTGTGCACATTTATTAATAGAATAAATCTCCATCTGTTATTTTAGTAACTTGGATATTTATTTATTTGATTGATTGTTATTGATTAATTCCCTTATACATATCTTCTTATTATGTAAATACCCATGTTATAACTTGAAAAGTAAACTCAGTTAACGAGAACCATTGTGGTCACTAAGCTTCTTTATGATTTTTAAGGTCAATCGTACTTTTAATAATGGTTTCAAGTTAATTAATGATTTTAGTAAAGGCGTTTTAAATAATCATTTTGTTTATCAAATGGACTTTATTAAAGGAGTTTTGTTTTAAATAAGGAATATTTACAGGAAAGTTTAAAAAATGATTTTGGATATTTACAAAGGAAGTTTTATAAATAATTTTAGAGATTTATAAAGAGATATATAAATGGTTTTGATATTTATAAAAGAGTTTTGTAAATTTAACTTGCTAATATATAAAGAGTTTGTAAATGGGTTTGGAATTAAGGAAAGGAGACTCATAAATAAAAGAGATTTATTAAGAGGATTTATAGAGGGAGATTTATAAAAGAATTTGTGATTGTATTTCCTTTAACTAACCTTCTTAATTCTGGTGGTATGGACATTCGTTCCATACTTAATACCGAAGGAATATTGTTTGAGGTTATCTTTATATCCAGTTTAAATACATTTTGTTTTGATCCTTTGATATGATTTGGAAATGAGAAATCTTTCACAAATATGTTCTGAATATACTTATGCCAGAGAGATAAATATATGAATGTTTTTTATAAACACTTTTTGGAAAAGAGTTTAAATAAATGAAAGAATTGTTTTGAGGCTTAGTGATTGCTATGGATGATTAAATCTCTGAATTTGTTGTTGTTTGTTTATTTGATCGTTAATTAACCGACTATCAAATCCAGACCAAAATATAACTCCAAAAATATCTAGGAGAAACACGTGAGTTTTATGGCACAGTCATCTTCAATGATGTTGTACTATGCGAATAAATATCACTTTGTTCTCCTAGGACAAATGATAGGGAGATCTATCCACTTAGTTCATATATATTGTTTGATTATTTCCAAAAGAACAGGTTGAGTTTACCGGAACTATCAAAAGTTGTTTTGAAGAGACCGGGATCGGATAAGTATAAATTATTCGAAACTACTTGATCCAACTCAAGCATTTCGAACTAAAGATACCTTAGAGATGAATGAAGATGGAGCTTTTGAAGTGCAAGGGCTATTTGCTACTAATCCTGAGGGTGATTCCAAAATGGATGTCGTAGAGGTAGTGCCTTCGGTTTCGTTCAAACCCAGAACGAACTTGTAAGGATGAATGTTGGCATTGCATTGCTTCCTGGAGTGTAGTGTTAGCATTCCAAAATGGTTGCTATATTAAAAGTTAATTGTAGCCTCAAGTCTCATCAACTAGGAAAATGACTAAAGCGGGGACATGCAGTAGGGCTATGTGGGTCGCTCCCATTAAGGTATGATCATCCCAAGATCTAGTACCGATATCTCTACGTATGCTTCAGGGCCTATTATGGTTGTTTAATCACAACCAAGGGGTAATCATGTTCAACGCTATCCAGTAAGGGGTAGGGCTAGTCTTGAGTAGCAGAGGTGCAAAGTTTTGTAATCTTCCATATATTTCATCTAGAGGTGTATGGATTCAGAGGGTAGACACTTATCCTTTCATAGTTGGAATTTATTCTCCAATAAGTGCCTTCGGACTTGATTGTATACCTATTACGCTAGAATTTAATAATGTAACAATTTCGACTATGATTAATATGTATTTGTATTCTAGACATTATCATAATATCACTGGATGTTCTATAAAAATGGTTTAGTTATCGTAAGGTAAAACCCATTCGTCTTATGTGCGGCGTGGTCTTACGAGATACCTTTGATTTTAAAAGGGTTTAACAAGTTAAATAAATAAAATTCCTTGTGATTTGAGTTTCTCACGCTGGTTTTACCAGACTAATCCGGGCGTTTTTTTCTTATAATGCTCAGGTTAGCCTGAGTATATATTCTAGATTTAGTTGGATGCTTTGGAGCTTTTAGGTGACGAGCTGGATTCTCCAAGACGTATTCACTTATCTTTTATCTTCTGCTATGTTTTTTTGTTTGTCTTTGTCTGTCTATATATATATATATATCAATAATTGTAAGAACATGTTGTTATAACTGTTCAGGCTAATAATAGGTTAGAGTGCTCTGATGTTATATGTATATTAAAGTTCTTTATTTTTGTAAAGACTTGTTTTATATATTATATGTTACTCATCACGTTTTTGTGAGATTCTGTTTTGTCTTCTTTTCTCTTCACCCCAAATGACATGTGTTTCGGAAAATTAAATGATCGACACATGAATACCGTGGATGTATTAAGTGTTATCTTTAGGTGTAAGAAAGGAAGAACATTACATCTACTATGTTTCAATTATCTACTATGTTAATCAACTCTCTCAGTGTTGATAAACCATCTTTATCATGTGTAACAATTCGAAGTACGTTATCTTCTAATGAGCTCTAAGTTCTGTTACGAACTATATCACTACATTGTTATTATCATATAACAATGTTATTGGATTCTCGACATTTGGAACCACCCTCAGCTTAGTTATAAATTAGTGCATTTATCATGTATATATGTTGCTTTTATTATGGCACTATTCAAGGCAATTTACTTGGTCTTTTATTGAACCAGCCATAATCTCTCATTTGTAAAATTTCCAAATTAAAACTTCTCAACCAAGCTTTAAGTATGAATTATATATTGACGTACCATACTCAATATCACATATGCAGTATGAGTTTAAATACTCCATTATAAGGAGTTCATTGTTTCTATAAAAAATTCTCTTGTATTTCATAAATACACGAGAACACTCTAAACTACCATTTAGTGACCTTAATTTGGATTTGATATTTGCTTTATGTATCAAATACATAAACAAATCACGATATTGTAGACAACATAACATGTATGATAATTCTTATTACCAATGCATAAGGAATCCATCTTACGTGTTTCTTATTAAATATTTTAATAAGGTGTTTCTACATATTGATTATGACATTCCTAATGCCCTTTGTACCCACTATAAAAGACATCATTTGCAAAATCCAACGTCAAGAATTAAAACGACTAAAAGCTGATTTTAACGCAAGTAAATCGTTAACAATCATGAGTGTGTTGTTTTCTTTTGTTAAAAAATATCAAATGTACTTTTAACTTTCCTTCTTATGGACACACGCTTCCTCTGTATTTTGGCTGAAATCAAACTATTTGATATTTCTATCAAAATACTAGTTCAATTTTGATGTTTGTCGAATGATATGTTTGTATCAGTTCTTAGAGCTTAACCAAACCCATAAACTCAATATCGCTTCTACTGACTTGGAGACACTTTGGTTGTTATGTGCAAACAATCTAATCTAAATCTTTATTTAGAATTTTTTGTTTCAATACATATGTACCAAGCACAAAGTCACACTTGGCAATAATTTTATTAGTAAATCCAAATCAACTTGAGTATATCGAATGTCGGATCTGTTATGCTAATTTCAACAATTAAAATTCACGATGTTATTCTTATCAATGTGCCTCACTGTATTTTAACCACATTTGTCTTTCTCTTAAAAATATATTTATGACCGATGAATCATATATCTTTGGATACAACTATCAAAATTATATTTTGATAATGTATTGGGAACCATTAATTGTTTGAGATATAATTCACTAGTACCATATGATTCATAATCATATAATCAAAGAATTATTCTCCAAACTTTAACTTAGTCCACAGCTCTAAAATAATTGCAAATAATTTACATATCTCTTTGTTTTTCAATGCATCACAAATACCACTATTATAGTTTTATTATATAACAAACATTCATAATATTCATATTGAAATAAAACTATGTCTATTTTTCATTCAACACTAAAAATAGTTATATTTCACAAATAATATTTGGTACGTTTTATTAAAAAAAATTACGTAATTTGACGCATTTAATAAGTGCTATATGGCATGCCCTCTATTTCCGCCATTACTATAATAGCATATGAAAATATGAAGCTCTATTTTACCACTTAATATAGGCTATTTATTTTATTTACTGTAACTGGTTTACAGTCGAGAATTTTCATATCAAATGTCTTAAATTCAAAGAAATAAATCTTATACAAAACAATTTTCTATATAAAAATAAATTTTGGAATAGAAATCATGTAATAGCTCGCACCCCGGTGGGCCTGAATTTTCGCTAAATCGAAAACCCAAGTCCATCAAAGTATGGATAACTGGGTTGGTATCCTACAAATAAACAAAAAAATGCATATTAGAGCACTATCGATATAAACTCACAACAGAATAGTAAAGTATAATAAACATATAGTTACTGACCAAGTTGACACTTCCAATATCTAGTGTCCTTATTAGTACCGAGCATGAATTAAGAAACCCATCCTTCCACTATTCCCATCTTATACCAGTACCTATCCCCCTAAAGCTATCATGTAGTTTATAATAAGAAGGAGTCAGAACAACATTCTTGTAACGACCCCAATTTTGAATTTAATTTAAATTTATAGTTAATGTAAATTTTGAACAAATTTTGGAATAAAATTTGAATTCGACTTTGGAGTTTGACTTTGGATTCTTGAAATTGAAATACGAATTGTAAATTAAAACAATTAGCATTAAAGTTAAAACAAATACTTAAGCTAGAAAATGAATTTGACAAATTCAAATAGATATATATAAGATAAATTATAACAACATATAGAATAAAATAGAAACTTATTTACATTATAAAGTGAATACAAAGGACAAAAGTAAATGATAACAAGTGAAACATATATACAAACCTGTAAGTACATACATAATAAAATAACAAGAGCTTGTAAACAAATTAGAAGACATACATTTATTAACATCTTCTCAAGTACACCAAAACAAATCTCTCAGCCGAAACAAGATTATTTCATATCAGTAAACAAAGATAAATAAATGGATAAGCAAGAACAAAGTAAGAAATATAATATGTAACCTGTAAGTAGACTTGAAAGCATAGAGGACAATGGCATTTAATGTTACATCTCTAGCCCATAACTAAAACATTTTAGCCATGCTTTCTATTGTACAAATAATTTCATTAACCCCTGTACGCTTCTTCTCTTTTATATATATTAACTGATTTCATCTTGATTTATGTAAATTGAAATAGAAACATTTGTACTCACTGATATCATTTCAGCCACCAAGAAAACAGGCTAGTCAACAAATAAACAGGGAAAATCTCTAATGCAATGTATAACAAAAGAATTAAAGCAAATTTGTACAAAGGCAATCAATGCCATATATCTCCAGCCGAAATGGAAAAAAAAATATTGTACATACAAAAATAAAAAAAATAGTATTGTAAACATGATGGTACCAAGGCATTTAATGCCATTATCTCTAGCACAAGATATCTCCTTTCAGCCTCCATATTTTCAGTACAAATGAAGAAAAATCTCTGATTTCTTGTACAAAACATGTTATCATCTTGTACACTCTGTAGACTTCTTCTACATATCAATTCTTTTCATTCCAGTTTCGTTCACAAAGATAATTAAGCAAACCAGAGAAAAAAAATAGAATTCAAAAACAAGAGTAATTTAAAGTCTTCGAACCTGGAAACATTTCAAAACCTGGAGATGAAGATCAAATCAATATCAAGCAAAGTTTTCAGATTTAAAAAAAAAACTAAAAGCACTGTCTCTGTTCTTCCTTTGGAGATCAGTGAGCAAACCTTCTTTGTTTCCTTTACCTGTAAGTAGCTTATTTTATTTTTTACAACTTAAGTATTTAGATTGTTGCTTATTATATTTGGAGTGAGTATGAGTATGATTTCCTGTGGATGTATGTTGGTATCTGAATGAATGCATACATGTACCCTTCTATACCCTGTTCCTGTTTATCCTTAGTCCCAGGTTTGCAAATAACTTTTGATTTCTTAATCTGATAACTGTTATAATCTGCAATATAAACAAAAGTTGTTTGTTTGAACATAAGCTAAGTTTTAAAAATTTATATAAGTTAAAAATAACTTTTAATCTTCCCTGGAAATCAAGAAATCAGAGTTAACTTTAAATAAGCCAAAAATTCGAACTTCATGATTTATGAATTCAGGTACATAAATGGAGTTATCATACTTCAACATGATTTTTAATGCAAAATTTATAATTTTTAGAGGTGTAGATTATGAACAGTTCTTAGATGATCAAAATATGCTTTTTGATCAACTACTGGCGATCGATCAGTTATTAAATATTGAAACTTTGCTCGAAGCAAGTTTGTCCATCGATTATATCGGTAAAAATATTCGATAATTTTTCTATTGTATAGATTGGGGGTACGAGTTTGATTTAGGGCTTTGTTCGATTTTTTTTGGGCATGTCTGTAACGAGGAATGATCGTCTCCTATACGCGATCGAGTTTTACGAGAGTTTGGAGAATGGTAGTAGGGGGTGTTGCCGTGGTGTGGATGGATTCTGAACGTCTCTGGTGGTCTAGGCGGCATAGACGAAGCGATTTGACAGATCGATGATGGTTTTAGCGATGTCTTCCAGGTTGCGACTTCGAACTCGAATTTCGATTTCAAGGTGACGATGAAGTTCTGATGGTCGGGGAAGGGTTTGTGGATGGTGGTCGACTTGTTCGACATGGCGATGAAGACCGGAGGCGAACGGCGGTGTTGTGCACGTGCACGCGATGGGTTCGTGTATCTGTTGTTATTATCGTTTTGGGGAAGACGATGTTGTCTCGGGTTGTTCTCGCATTTCCATTCGGGTTTACTCGAAGATGAGACGAGACGCGAGTAGTCTTGGGGAGTTACTCGGGGAAAAATTGAAGTTAACTCGAGTTTTTATTTGATGGGCTCGGGTTTTTTGTTTAAATTACTCGAGTATGTTTTAATTGACTGGTTTTACCTTAACAACTATGTTAACAGATTTTTAAAACAAAGCAGGAACAAGTTTTTTTAAAGAATGCTAAAAAAATAAATTAAATTTTCAAGGTAATTTAATAAGATTTTAAAGATAAGCGGGTTATCTTAAATAATGATTTCGATTATCAATTAACCTTAAGGGTTTAAGTTAAATTTTATGACTTTGTTAATTTGTTTCAAAGGTTATTTAAAATAAGAGTTTAATGATAATTATTTTTAATTAATTAAAGATAATTAATTATTGGTAATTAATTTAAAGGATAAATAATTAATATGATTTATTAATTAAGGATAATTTATAAATTAAAGGTTAATTAATTTATGAAGGTGATTAAGGAATGATAAATTAAGGAATAATTAATTTAAGTAATTAATTAAAGATAATTAATTAAATAGTGAATTAAATAATTAAAGGTTAGTTATTTAAATAATTAAAGGTTGATGGATTATAATTAAAGGTTAATTAATTATTGATGGTTAATTAATAAATGATTAAAGAATAATTAATCAAAATGATCTGTAATTTATTAATGTTAATTAACCAGGATTAGTAATTTTCGTAAGTAATTAAAACTGATTTGGATTACTCAAACAATTAACTGATCTTACTTATAGATGTTTGATATTTTATTACATGCTATGTGATGGATTGATATATTAGTTATGTGATGCGATGCTATGTTATGTTTTGTGCTAAGCTGTTATATCTGTGATGTATATATTGTTATATGAATATGCAACCCCTTGGCCCGTAAAACGGCACTTGAATTTCGATGCGACAGGGAGTCGGATTCCAGTTGGTTATCCGAAACCCACATCGAATTATAATTGTGAATCTTTATGACCGATAAATTTATTTTATCTATGAATCTGTGAATGAAGATAAGCGTTATCGATTATACCGCTTATCGATATATCTGTGATGATTTATGTTGCACTATTGTGTGTGAAACCCCTGGACTACACCATACACACACAAATATGGATTTCACGTGGAAATCGGTTAAGTCACAGATAATTTAAATTTGATGTTTTTGAAATTGAAATTTTAATTTCAATTGATTTTGAAATTAGAAATTTGGGTTTAAATGTTGTTAGCACCAAAATTGGTCACTAACCTCGTAGAAGAAGATTGTGAAGAGATATAAGTGATGAAATCAAATTAAACAGAGAAGACAATGCTAATCTAAATACAGAAAGTAAGAACACCAAATTTATAGTGGTTCAGCGTAATTGCCTACGTCCACTTTGAGGTTAAACTTTATTGATCTTCTTTATAGTTGATTACAAATACAATTCGTGAATCAAATGCTTGAATGAAGTTGTTAAGTAGAGAAGATGAGTCTTGAAAATGGCAGAGTCTCCCCGGTGTTTTCTCTCCAAAAAAGGATCCATTTCACTGTGACCCTGCCCCTCTATTTATAGGCAAAAGTGGGCTGGACTACCCAAGTGGGCTTGACAGCCGAACGCTCTAGCCCAGGCGCTGCATGCCGAACCAGGTACGCCGAACGCTCCCATGCCAAACGGTGCTTCTGATGTATGGGAAGTGTAGGATGGTTGCAGTGAAGCCGAGCGTATCACTGTTCGAAGCTCTTGACCGAACAATGTATGTAGGTCGAATGATATCGTTACCTTGCGTAGTTGCGCATACTGAATGTCTTCTGAATGCTGAACGCTCTCGTTGCCGAGTTATCCTATCGCCGAGTTCTACTGACGCCGAGTGCCTCTGGATGCCGAGTACTCTGGATGTCGAGTACTCCGGATGCCGAACACTACTTGACGCCGAGTACCCTTGTTGCCGAGTACTACGCCGAGTAGTCTCGATGCCGAGTGCTCTTGATGTCGAGTGCTCTCGTATGCCGAGCAGTCTCGTATGCCGAGCAGTCTTGGTGCCGAGCAATCTTGATGCCGAGCGTTGGTGGACGTTGAGTGCCAGTTGACGCCGAACACTGCCGAGTACTACGCCGAACACTCCTGGACGCCGGACACTATGGATGCCGAGTACTACGCCGAGTACTCATGGATGACAGTTGCTTCGCCGAACACTCCTGGATGGCAAGTGCTTCGCCGAACACTCCTAGATGCCGGACACTCTCTGATGCCGAGCACTTACTGCCGAGTACTAGTTGCCTGGTCAAATCCCCAGGAAACACTTGCCCCCCAAAGTGTATCTCGTGGCCAAACGTGGTGCGCTTTGAATCTGGTACAATCTACCTCGGAGGTACCCTCTCGAGAATGCTAGCGAAGGGAGGTGCAAGACGAACAAGTTTGGGATGCCGAACGATACGTTCGGAGCCGAACGTTCCTAGCGTGCCGAACGTTATTCTGCCTCGATGCCGAGCGCTCCGGTATTGACCGGTTCTACCGGGTATAGCCCCTTCGACTTCCACCATTCCCCTCTATAAAACCAGGTCCTTCTCTTCTTCTCTCCTTTTACTTTTTATTTCTACCGTTCTTGCAATTATGTTCAATCATCCGAATTTGAGACTTAACTACACCATCTCAATCTCTGATCTGCAAACTTAGGTATTTTTCCTCGTATATTCAAACGAGATGTTCGAACGATGTCGTGTAGAAGGTTTTTGTATAGCTTGTCTGCATTGCCGAACGACATAGCGTGGAGGAATTAGGAGTATGTCCACTTATCGTCTTAGTTTCCTCGTGTTGAATCGAGGTTAAAGGGAAGAAAAAGAAAGAAGGTGTTGGAGGAGGTAAAAGCGTTGTTCGCTGCTCCGGCGCATGTCGTCATGTGCCGGACGGTGGAATGGTTAGTTGCCGAGCACTACCTTGGCCGGACAATCCCAGGCCGAACGCTTACTAACATGTCAGACTATAATTGAGCCGAACGAACTAAAGCCGAACAAAACCCAAATGCCGAACGACTGACACGCCGAACATTGACTTAAGGCCGAACGTTGAATTCAGCCGAACAATCCTTAGGTCGAACCGTGACTTTTAGCCGAACAATACAATTGCCGAACATTCCTTAGGCCGAACAATGTCTTTTAGCCGAACAATACAATTGCCGAACATTCCTTAGGTCGAACAATGTCTTTTAGCCGAACAATACAATTGCCGAACATTCCTTAGGTCGAACAATGTCTTTTAGCCGAACAAAACAATTGCCGAACAGTACAATTGCCGAACAGGACTTTTAACTGGACAATGTCCTAACCGAACGAGGCTTTCTAGCCGAACAAGGACCTTAGCCGAACAATTGACAATGACTCTACCGAACCAAGACACATGCCGAACAATATTTAAATGTCAAATTAGTCTTAAGCCGGACACCTCATAAATCACATGTTTTCTGAATTTGGAACTGTAATCACCTCAAGGCGAGCTTTTTGAGACGGTCAGCGATGACGGTCTTCGAAGGCGACGACTCGAAGCTAATCATTATATCTTTAAAATCTTACTGCTTGCACACAATTGTTTTCACTAGTTCACACACCACACGGGGGGAAAAAGTCGTGTTGCTAATTCTAACGTTCAACGTTTTCTAAGTATAGCTTTCTCAAGCATTTAGCAAGGTTCATTATTTATTCGGGATGTCGAGAAAATCTAGTTCTGCCACCATATCTGACAGGCCTGGGCCGTCAGCAAGGCAAGGAGCCGCTGATACTTCTAATCCGTCGACTTCTCCCGCTCATAACTTGGCGCCTGACGCTCTGGAGGCAACCATCTTACTAGACAATCCGATCGATTCTCAAGCTTCGAAGATCAACGAAGTTGCTCTGAGGCGAATATGCTCTATTCACGGGATTCCTTTCGTCGACGTGTTAGTCCCTTCGAGACACGATCGCCCTCATCTGCCCCCAGTCGGGTACACTGCCTGCAACAAGTTCATGTGTTGGATGGGCAGCGTGCCTCCCTTCAACTTATTTCTCTGGGACGTTCTGCAGTACATAGACATGGCTCCATCGCAACTGCACCCGAACGGCCATGCGTTTCTATATGGGACTTACTTACTTTTCATGGCCGTCTTCTCCAGACCTCCAACCCCCGGTGATATCCGATACATTTATATGTTCAAGAGACGGAAAGATAGCCCTTCCTTTATGTTCCTCGAGCCATACCACAAGTGCCAGATCTTGACAGGGGCCTACAGCAAATTCGCCCTGTACAAACAGGAGTGGTTCTATGTGCGCTGCCCTTCTGGTTTCGCTAGGAGATGGGTCGAAGGCAGTAAGTCTCTCTGCTGAATCGCTATTCATATTTAATTGGAGTCATGCTTTTCCTAACTCTTCGTTTCATCTTTTCAGGTATCAACCCGCGTTCGGAAGGCCGAGGATATTCTGAGGCTGTTGAAGCCATTAGAGCTCTTCCTGCTGAGGATCGAGACATCCGGACTATCATCTCAAATGAATCGCTGTCGGGGTTTGGCTTGCTAGCCCCTGGTCGTCGGATCAGCCTTCCAGAAGGTGTTACCATCCCCAAACCTCCGTCTGGTAAAGGGAAAAAGCTTGTCGGATCGTCGGCGCGCCGCGCTCCCGATACGCACGGAGAAAGCGAGCGTAGAGAGGATGATGCCCCCGAGACTCAGGGCGAGAATGTGGGTCTCGCTTGGAATCCGGCAATCGAAGTTCAGGACATCGAGACGTCGTCTTCCCCTTCGAAGGGAAAGAAGAAGTTAAAGTATAAAATTCAGAAGGAGAAAGTTGGTGGTACTTCAAAAGTCACGCTTATACCGCCTGAGAAAGAGGCTTCTTCACAGCGTCTTGAAAGTTCCTTGAAGGGTCTGTCAAACCTGTCAATTCCCGATGATTTGCTTAATTATGGGTTCGATGATCCTGAAGCCCTCAAATTCTCTTCGCCCGCGAGGGGCAACGCAGGAGTTCAACCCCAGGCTCAAGGAGACAATACTCCGATTAGCAAAGATAAACGAACGGGTCCGTCGGGGGGAACACTAGGACACACACGCACATGCGCATTCCATAATATACTTTCAGTCTTTTTAATTCGTGAATTCTCCTTAACTCGTTGTTATCTCCATTCTTTGCAGGTGATATGGGCCGCTCTCACGGACTTGATCGCCTCCAGGGGTCTTCTATATTCCATCACTCCGGACGGGATTCCGGTTCCGGCAGACGCCGGGACCGAGGTGATTATGAGGATAGGGACAATCTTCCTCGCGAGTCGTCTCACCGTAAGAAAGCACACTCTCAATCTTCCCAGTCCCGTGATCTTCCTCATCCAACTGAGCCGGATAAAGAGAAGTCTTTTCAGAAGGGTTATCAGTCTGATGCTGCTCGAGAACAACATTCCAGTTCATCGAGTACGAGGCAAGTTCGAGAGCAACGTAAAAGAACGGAATTCTCAAAGCCTCCTCCTCCTACTCCTGCTGTGGACCCAACCGTTGCGGAAAAGATGGTCGACCTTAAGGCCAAGTTTCCGAAAATCTGTTTTGACGGCTTGAAATTCCTCCCAGCCATCCATCACATTCCTGGGCACATGAAGCAAAGTGCCATCGCCTGCAACAATGACGTCTATGTTCAACATGACGCATTCGTGCACTTGGTGGAGAAGATCTCGGAAGTATCTGTCGAGCGTCAACACGAGATTGACCGTCTGAATCTGGAGGCTGACAGCGATAAGAAAATCATCAAACTCCAAGACGAAGAGCTCGCCTCTTATAAGTCAAAGCTAGAAGCCGCTGAACAAGGCGCAAAAGATACTGCTGAGGCAGTTACTCGCTTAGAGGTGGCTCACAAAAAGGAGCTTGACGAAGCAATCCAGCGCAGCGGCGCCCTTGCCCTAGAAAAAGACTCTGTCCAAAAAGAAAGGGACGCGCTCGCTACTCAAGTCAAAGAGCTGAAAGAACTACTCTCCAAGGAGAAAGAAGACAAAATAGCTGCTCAGGAAGAATCACAGCGATATTGTGATGAGATTGTTGCTACCCGACTCCTGAAGACAAAGCTCGACGATGAACTTGCCGGGGTCGAGAAAATGAAGGATGAGGCCCGTGAGGAGGGCAAAAGAATGGCTGTGGAGGAGCTTGGTTCTTGCCTTGAGGCGGCCGCAGAGGCCGGCAGGGAAGAGGTCAAAAGTATGTTTGACCCGTTGATCGCCGAGTACGGAGCCCACGTCCTTATGCACCGTGACTTAACATTCTTGGGCGATGGCTACTTTGAATCCCTGGCTGAGGCATGGGAAACTCTGATAAAGATCAGGAAAGTCGAGTTAGGCTCCGAAGAGGTCGACGAGGATGCATTGGTGAAGGAGTTCCTAAGGGGGAATGAGCCATCGGATTTATCCGCAGCATTGGCTCTTTATGGTAAAGGCTCTTCCCCTTCGAAAGAGAAGAACGACGAAGCCGGCCCGTCAGAGGCCGACACTACTACTCCTCACATCGCCGCCCCTTATGCTGCTCAATCGGCAGGTCGGTCGACGCTTGATCCATTCGAGCAGCATGCCAGTTATGATCCCGAAGATCCCGGGCTTGGCGTTCATGTGCTGTCACCTATCCTGGAGGGTGAAACCCCGCGCGCCACCGATAGCCAACCGGACCCTGGTAGGAAATTCTTCTTTCTCTAGAAGTTGAAGAGTTCCCATCATTTTTCAGCAGTGGCTATTCGTTCTAATGCTCATTCCTTATGTTTTCGTGCAGGTTGTTTTGACGCCGAGCCAACTCCGAGGAGCGATGACGCCAAGGAGGAAGCAGAGAAAACAAGCGACGTTGCTCACGCAGGAGTAACTCCCGGTCCAGACGCTCAAGTGATCGGGGCGCTTGATGATGACAAACTTGATACCTCGTCTCCTGCCGAAGGAAGCGATGAAATTAAAATCACTGGCGCCTCTGAGCATACTTCAGAGATGAGCATGAAGGACCGTCTTGCCGACGAGGAGAAGAGAAAAGTCAAAGTCAAAGTCGAGTCTGAAATACTGGAACTCACTGATCCGTGGAACAGACCTTTGAAAATCATTCTCCCGGGCAGGTCCAAACCACTAGATGTTCCGTCTCCTACTCCTGACTCCGTTTCTCTAGCAAGCAAAAAGTCCAAGAAAAAACGTGAGGGAGAGGAGTCGTCGGAAACATCAAAGGAAGACAAAAAGAAGAAGTCAAAGAAATAATCGATACACTCGTTCAACGAGTTTTTTGCTTAAGTCTTGTAGTTGCTTTTATCTTTCACAACTTGCAGCTTGTATAGAGAGGTCTGAATTTTGTAGGAGTGATCATGTATCCCCGTTTTGGACTTATCGAATAAAATTTTAGTTTCTTTATTGCTTGAACGATTCTCTTGTCTTTCTTTGGTTTGTTGACTAACTGTAGCCATAACTCAAGTTCTCATGAGTTGCATTATCTCCCGGTCCGTTCTTGAGTACTTGGACTCTCTCCGATTCTGCGTTCCGGGAACTCGGAGATTTGAGATCGATTATACTCTAGTCCACGCTCTGGGGACTTAGAGTGCACCGCTCCGCACTCTGGGGATCCGGAGATTTGAAATCGTTTATACTCTAGCCCGCACTCTGGGGACTCAGAGTACTCCGCTCCGCACTCTGGGGATTCGGAGATTTAGAATCGTTTATACTCTAGTCCGTGCTCTGGGGACTTAGAGTACTCCGATCCGCGCTCTGGGGATTCGGAGATTTGGAATCGTTTATACTCTAGTTCGCGCTCTGGGGACTTAGAGTACTCCGATCCGCGCTTTGGGGATTCGGAGATTCGGAATCATTTATACTCTAGTCCGCGCTCTGGGGATTCGGAGATGTGGAATCGTTTATACTCTAGCCCGCACTCTGGGGACTCAGAGTACTCCGATCCGCGCTCTGGGGATTCGGAGATTTGGAATCGTTTATACTCTAGCCCGCACTCTGGGGACTCAGAGTACTCCGCTCCGCACTCTGGGGATTTGGAGATTTGAAATCGTTTATACTCTAGTCCGCGCTCTGGGGACTTTGAGTACTCCGATCCGCGCTCTGGGGATTCGGAGATTTGGAATCGTTTATACTCTAGTCCGCGCTCTGGGGACTTAGAGTACTCCGATCCGCGCTCTGGGGATTCAGAGATTCGGAATCGTTTGTACGAGTCTGTATGTCGTGCAGGATAATGTAATTTATCATCCAATTAAGAGATATAGAAACTTCATAGAAGATGTGGCTTCAAGCCTTTATTAATGAAAATCAACTAAATTGCTTGATTACAACTTTAAAAGGAAACTAAGTCATTATTGAATGGAAACATGCAGGAAACAACAGTGCCTACAACAAGAAAGGAAAACATGCTAAATGTAATAGTGCCGCAAATGTTCACTGTTCCATGCTCTGGGGAGTGTCGCGCCATCAACGGTCGCTAGCTTGAATGTTCCTTCTCCAAGCTTCCGTTCAATGGCGTATGGACCTTCCCAGCTGGGATTCATGCGTGATGGTACCGGGAAGACTCGTTTCAAAACGAGATCTCCCACATCAAAGGTTCTTGGGCGGACTCTGTCGTCGTAGTAACGCTTGACTCGATGTCTGTGCGCCGCCGCCCTTAATTCAGCTTCTTCCCGCTTTTCGTCGATGCAGTCCAGTGATTCCAGCAAGAGGTTTTGTTTCGTCTTGGGATCATAGTATGTCACTCGGTGCGATGGAACTTCAAGCTCCACGGGTATAACGGCTTCAGAGCCGTATGCCAAGGCGAACGGAGTGTGGTCGGTCGCGGACTTGTGGGTAGTTCTATACGCCCATAATGCTGTCGGGAGCTCATCTACCCACTTGCCTCCAACCTTCTCCAGATGCTTCTTCAATATGGACTTGATTATTTTGTTAACGGCCTCGACTTGTCCGTTAGCTTTTGGATGCGCAACGGCGGCGAACTTTTTCTCGATGCCGTACTTCAAACAGAACTCTTTGAACTCTCTACTTTCAAATTGCGTTCCGTTGTCCGTAACGATGGTGCGTGGAAGGCCAAAGCGGCATATAATGTTTCGTACAACGAAGTTAATGACCTTCTTAGAGGTGATAGTGGCCAAAGGTTCTGCCTCAGCCCATTTCGTGAAATAGTCGACTGCAACTATTGCATATTTCGCACCACCTTTGGATAAAGGCAAAGAGCTGATTATGTCGATTCCCCAGATCGCAAATGGCCAGGGACTGATCATTTGTGTGAGTTCCGTTGATGGAGCCCTCGAGATTTTTGCATATCTTTGACACTTGTCGCATTTTCTTGCGTAGTCCGCGGCATCCCGGTTTACGGTGGGCCAGTAATATCCATAGCGGAGGATCTTTTTTGCTAGCGTTTGCCCCCCAGTATGGTCGCCGCATTCCCCTTCGTGAACTTCCCTCAAGACTCGCTTTGTTTCATCATGAGCGATGCACCGTAATAATGGGACTGAGAATCCTTTTCGATACATGGATCCACCCTACATTACGTACCGTGCAGCCTTTTGAAGGACCTGTCGTCTTTCGCTTCTTTTTTCTGGTAAAGCCCCGGTTGTCAGGTACAGTTTGAATGGGGTTATCCATGACTCCTTCTCGATTTCTGTTCCCAACACGCGATCGACTTTCATCTCGTCTATGCTCGGGGCATGCAAGACTTCAACGGGATACAATCCCATTTGTTGAGCATCGTCGGTACTTGCGAACTTTGCCAACAAGTCGGCTTCTTTGTTATGTTCTCGCGGGATATGTGAAATGTCATAACGCTCAAGATTTGATAGTAGTTCTTGGACCTGAACGAGGTACGGAGCAAGCCTTCGTCCCTTTGCTTGGTAGTCTCCTCGTACTTGGTAAACCACCAACTGCGAGTCACAAAAGATTTCGACTGATTCGATCCCGAGTTCTTTGTTGAGCTTCAAGCCAGCGATCAGTGCTTCATATTCAGCTTCGTTGTTCGTAGCCGGGAAATCGAGCTTCAGGGCATAACAGATTGATCGGTTTTCCGGAGTTATAAGAACCACGCCTGCGCCGGAACAACGGTCATTTGATGCACCGTCAGTGTATAATTTCCATCGAACGGGGGGAATGATGTCGTGATCGTCCGGTTTGATGGGTATGGTAAATTCAGCGATGAAGTCTGCTAACGCTTGCCCTCGGATGGCTCTCCATGGTAAGTACGCGATATCGAACTGGCTCAACTCGATGTTCCATTTTAGCAATCTTCCAGAAGTTTCCGGTCGTTGGAGTACCTGCCTCAGGGGTTGATCGGTATAAACACCGATTGAATGCGCTTGAAAGTATGGGCGCAGCTTGCGTGATGCAATCACCAAGCAGTAAGCCAATTTCTCGATTTTAGGGTAATTCTTCTCTGCCCCCGTTAAACGCTTGCTAACATAATACACCGGCTTCTGGACCCGATCCTCCTCACGAACCAAAGCTGCGCTTATCGCATGAGGGGATATAGCCAAGTAAACGTACAACATCTCATGGTCGACTGGTTTTGATAGCATTGGTGGGCTTTCCAGATACCTTACCAGATTCCGGAACGCTTCCTCACAGCTAGACGTCCATTCAAAATTTCTCTTTCCTTTCTTTATTATGTCAAAGAACGGGATGCACTTGTCAGTTGCCTTGGATATAAATCGACTCAGCGCAGCTACTTTTCCGTTCAAGCTCTGTACCTGCTTTATAGTCCTGGGCGCTTGTACATCTCGAATAGCTTGGATCTTTTCTGGGTTGGCTTCGATTCCCCTAGCGTTGACGATGAATCCCAAAAACCTCCCTGATGCAACGCCAAAAGAACACTTCAACGGGTTGATCTTCATTCCATAAAACCTGAGTATGTTAAACATTTCAGCTAAGTCTTGAATGTGGTCGTTTGACCGTCGTGACTTCACGAGCATGTCGTCCACATAGACTTCCATGGTTTTACCCAGCTGGTCCTTGAACATTCGATTCACCAAACGTTGATAAGTCGCTCCAGCATTCTTCAATCCAAAGGGCATCACTACATAGCAATACAGTCCGACATTTGTAACGAAGCTGGTGTGTTCTTGATCCGAAATATGCATTGGGATTTGGTTGTATCCTGAGTACGCGTCCATGAATGACAACAGCTCGTGTCTTGCGGTGGAGTCGACCAACTGATCGATCCTAGGCAACGGGAAACTGTCCTTTGGGCATGCTTTGTTCAAGTCGGAATAATCTACGCAAGTCCTCCATTTGCCATTCGCCTTCTTTACCAGTACGGGATTGGATACCCATTCAGGGTAGAGGGCGTCGCGGACGAACCCATTCGCCTTGAGTTTGTCCACCTCCTCTCCAAGAGCGGTGGATCTCTCCGGATCCATTCCTCTCCTTTTTTGCTTGACTGGGACGTATTTCGGGTCTATGTTCAACATATGACTCGTGATGGCGGGAGAAATCCCACACATATCAGAATGCGTCCAGGCGAAAACATCAAGATTCGCCCGGAGGAAGTCGCTAAGGTCTTCAGTCATTGCGGGGCCAAGCTGTGATCCGATCTTCAGTATTCGCGAGGGGTCGTCACGGTTAACTGAAATGTCAATTGTTAATTCAGCCGGTGCCGTTTTCTCTTCCCTGGGTTTCTCATCGTCGTCTCTCGGATCTATATCTCCGTAGATCCGAGAATTATGCCCGAGCCAGGGCTCGGGCACTACTTGTCAATTATCCGCATTGAGGATGCGGACGGGGTTGTCCGCAACCTTTCCCTTCTCCCTCCGGTGGGCCTCTCGGAGCTCGGCCACATAACAGGAACGACCAGCTGCTTGGTCACCGTGAACAATGCCTACTCCTTTGTCAGTCGGAAACTTCAAATTTAAGCACCACGGGGCTAATGCCGCCCTAAATTCAGCCAGGGCCGGCCGACCCAAGAAAACATTATACGGAGAGTCCACATCCAAAACTACAAAGGGTAGAATTCGTACCCTCCGACGCTCGCCTTGTCCCAGTTCAACTGGTAACTCGACATATCCTACTGCATCAGTCACAGCGCCGTTAAAGCCGTGGATACGAGCTTTGGATGGTTTCAAGTCTTTTGTCTCTAGCTTCATCTGATCGTAGGCCTTCTTGAAGATGATGTTGACTGAACTTCCACAATCA
The DNA here is from genome assembly GCA_030737815.1 of Allium fistulosum. Classification (NCBI taxonomy): domain Eukaryota; kingdom Viridiplantae; phylum Streptophyta; class Magnoliopsida; order Asparagales; family Amaryllidaceae; genus Allium; species Allium fistulosum. Next base: position 710,085,265 of record CM060904.1, on the reverse strand, counting down.
ATCAAAATTCTTTTTACATATGCTGGTCCGATCGTTGCAGATATGACCATGGGATCGATGGTCGGAGCCTCTACCTGATCAGCGTCTCTATTCCTGAACACAATATCGTCTGTCATCACGCACTGCTGCTTAGCAGGGGCCCCGTCCTCTACGTTCGAACAGCACTCAAAATCTGCATGCTTCAAGGAGCTTGCATATCGTTCCATCTCTTGCCAGTTCTTATCTGCGGGATGAGGTCCGCCGATAATTGTATTTATGACCAGTCTTCCAACAGTCCGGGTAGGCTCCTCAGGATGACGTGGAGCTGGTGCACGACCTGGGTTGGACATCCCCTGTCCTCCTTCCTGTGGATCCTTTACAAATTCTTGCAACTTCTTTTGTCTGATCAATTTCTCGATAGCGTCATGCAGGTGTCTGCACTCTTCCGTGTTGTGTCCATAAGTTTCATGGAAGCGGCAATATTTCCCAGTCCGCTTCTGTTCTTCAGTTGATTCTTTTGGACGTGGTTTTCTATACTGAAAAGTATTGCAGGTGGATAGGTAAATGTTCTCAAGTGGGGCGTTTAGCGGAGTGTACTCGCTGTAGCTTGGAATTCTCGACTTCCACTTTCCCGCTTCTTTCCTCTTTCCTTGACTTCTTCCTCCGGACTCTTTGGGCTGCACAGGCTTACTCTGGACATTGACTTGGACCTTTCCCGAATTGTCTCCAGATTGCTTCACAGCAATGTTGCTCTTGATTGACTCTTGGGCAGGTCCCGGTGCCTTATCTCGTCGTACCCACCTAGCTTCCTCTCTTCTTATGAACTGGTGTGCCTTGGAGTAGAAACGCTCTAGCGTAGCCGGAGGTTTTCCTGCCAGCCAGTCTCCAAACTCAGAATCCGGATCTACACCTCTCATTACAGCCATTAGAATTGCATGGTCATTGGGATTACTGACTTCAGTTGCCGCAACGTGGAATCTTTGTAAGTACTCCTTCAGCGACTCTCCGGGATTTTGGATTACACTTGACAGAGACATCACGTCCTTCGGGCGTGTAGTGTGTATCCTGAATTGCTCAATAAACTTCTTTGCCAACTCCTCGAAATTTGATACGGATCGCGGAGGAAGTCGGGTGAACCACATAGTAGCGATCCCAGATAGAGTAATCGGAAAACACCTACACTTGGTGGCATCATTTTCTCTGGCTGAATCCATCATCCATTCATACCTCATCACATGTTGTTTGGGGTCAGTCTTTCCTTCGTATGCAGGAATAGTTGGCATGCTAAACTTCTTGGGGTACGCCGCTTGCAGCACAACATCCGTGAACGGAGTATGACTTCTTGACACTCCCCAGTCGTCATTTGATAAGCCCTGATTTTCTTTCATCAGTTGCCTGATCATGGCTGTCAGATCGGGTGTCTGTATGGAAGCTGGGAGGTTGGAGTCAGTTCTACGCGCCTGTCCATGCTGATGCCTCCTTTCCTGGCGATCTGCCAATCGTGCGTCTTGAGGTTCAACATTGTTAGTATTTTGATGATCTGGAGCTCCATCCTCCATCTGTACTCCGGTTCTGAAGCTTCCAGTTCTGGCTTGGTCGCGGTCTCCAGCTGTTCGAACAGCAGCATCCGCCCTTGCAGCTTCAGTCTTACGGCGTCTACGCCTGGGTGGTTCATCAGAAGAAGTAGAGCTGTCAGATGAGGAATAAGCAACTGGATTGCCCCCAGCATTCTGTTGCTGCTGTTGAGTGAGTTGTGCCATCAGGTTGGCATTAGCTTGCATCTGTTCTCCCAGTTGTCTCCTGCTTTCCCTAAGTTCTCTCATCAAGTCATTGAACTCTACTCTGGTGACAACTGGAGTCTGTTCTTGAGCGGCAATCCCTGCACTCGGGATCGCTGGTTGATTGCTAGGTCCTGCTTGTTGCACGCTAGCAGTCTCTCGGGCATCCGCATTAAGAGAAGCTGACCTAGTACGTGGTCTTGCCATTGTAGAGTTATTGGTATGAACTCTGAGTAGAATCAACGGATGTCCTATCAGTAAGTCGGATCTTCTTTGGGGGATTTGTTCAATCCAGTAGCTTCAAAGCAGATCCTTGAGGTCTGAGGATTCGACTCTCAGTGAAAGCACCAAAGTGTTAGCACCAAAATTGGTCACTAACCTCGTAGAAGAAGATTATGAAGAGATATAAGTGATGAAATCAAATTAAACAAAGAAGACGGTGCTAATCTAAATACAGAAAGTAAGAACACCAAATTTATAGTGGTTCAGCGTAATTGCCTACGTCCACTTTGAGGTTAAACTTTATTGATCTTCTTTATAGTTGATTACAAATACAATTCGTGAATCAAATGCTTGAATGAAGTTGTTAAGTAGAGAAGATGAGTCTTGAAAATGGCAGAGTCTCCCCGGTGTTTTCTCTCCAAAAAAGGATCCATTTCACTGTGACCCTGCCCCTCTATTTATAGGCAAAAGTGGGCTGGACTACCCAAGTGGGCTTGACAGCCGAACGCTCTAGCCCAGGCGCTGCATGCCGAACCAGGTACGCCGAACGCTTCCATGCCGAACGGTCCTTCCCATGCCAAACGGTGCTTCTGATGTATGGGAAGTGTAGGATGGTTGCAGTGAAGCCGAGCGTATCACTGTTCGAAGCTCTTGACCGAACAATGTATGTAGGTCGAATGATATCGTTACCTTGCGTAGTTGCGCATACTGAATGTCTTCTGAATGCCGAACGCTCTCGTTGCCGAGTTATCCTATCGCCGAGTTCTACTGACGCCGAGTGCCTCTGGATGCCGAGTACTCCGGATGCCGAACACTACTTGACGCCGAGTACCCTTGTTGCCGAGTACTACGCCGAGTAGTCTCGATGCCGAGTGCTCTTGATGTCGAGTGCTCTCGTATGCCGAGCAGTCTCGTATGTCGAGCAATCTTGGTGCCGAGCAATCTTGATGCCGAGCAATCTTGATGCCGAGCGTTGGTGGACGTTGAGTGCCAGTTGACGCCGAACACTGCCGAGTACTACACCGAACACTCCTGGACGCCGGACACTATGGATGCCGAGTACTACGCCGAGTACTCATGGATGACAGTTGCTTCGCCGAACACTCCTGGATGGCAAGTGCTTCGCCGAACACTCCTAGATGCCGGACACTCTCTGATGCCGAGCACTTACTGCCGAGTACTAGTTGCCTGGTCAAATCCCCAGGAAACAAATGTGAAAAGCTTTTGAAATGGAGTTTCAAAGATAAGACTTATTTTTGAATAACTTGATAAAGTTTTGAAGTTTAAATAATTTGATTTAAATTTGAATTCAAGATTTGAAATTGAATTCTATGATTTGAAACTAGGGAATAAAGATGTTATACCCGTTATATAAGGGTTAAACTATTTTAAAAGTATTGATTTTGGAATGTGAATATAATTCAAGGGCTTTAACTCGTGCAAATATAATTGGATTTTTCTTAAATGAAAACTATTTGTTTTCAAATAATAACAGCTTTCATATAAGAAGTGAACTTCCAATTTGCGTTGAAAGGTTTCAAATTTAAAATGAAATCGAAATGTTTTGAAAGACTATGAATGAATTCTTTTTGAAAGCTATGAATTGAATCTGTTTATTTTTAACAGATTTAAAATGATGATTTGTTTAAACCATTCGAAATGAAATTGTTTTGAAAGCTATAAGTTGAATCTTTGTTTTAAAGATTTAACGAGTTAATCCAATTGAAACGGAAATTGTTTTGAAATCTGTGAATGGATTTTTGTTGAAACTGGGTGAACTTTTGAAATAAATCTTTTTGTTTAAAGATTTGAAAATGGTGATTTGTTTTAACCATTCAAATGAAAAGTTTTGGGCTTTAAGCTGTGATTTAACTGAGACCCCAATATCCATATGATTTCTAATAATTGCGCTCATTATTCGGGTTAACCGGGAAAAGACATTTGTGTCATATAACCCATTCCGAATAGTGATACGTCGTATATGGATAGCATTTGAAGACCGGTGGTGAAGACTGGATATTTTCAAAAACGAAAGGACAACTCGTCGAATGTCTCTGCATCGACTGGCCCCGATATAGAGATTTTATCACCCTTTGTGATGGGAAGTCCGGACGGGATTGTGAATACCCGGAATTGCAAGGGCTTCGTAAGAAGTGCCTTCGGTTCTGTTCGAACCCAGAACAGACTTGTATGGTTACATGTCTGACATTACGCTTTGAGATATAAAGCAGATTTCTTTCAAATACATTTCTGTTGGTGGCGGAGAATTTATTCTCTTAGCTTAACACACTTCTCTGAGACGTACGAGCTCAGAGGTTACGTAGTTGAAGGTTATCAGCGATATACTCCCAATTTGGTAATGTGACATGCTGAGTGTTGCTGTGTGATGATCATTGTTTGATCATTTGTGATATGATCATTTGTTTGATCATTTATCTTTGTGATCATTACTTTGATCATCTGTTGACCCAAAGCATGGCTTTGTGACAAAGCGTAGCTTTGTGGACGAGACTTCGTCAGGGCCTCACAACCCGGAAATGGTCGAAACAGGAATGTTGCGGCAAGGTTATGAGGGTCGCGCCCTTTAGGGTATGTCATTTCCTTCTAGAAAGGGGTGGTATCATGGTATGGAGCCCAGATACTTACTCATGTGGACACACCTTATTTATTATGTGTGATGTTGGTTACCGAGCGCTCGGATAAAGGTCCCAAAGGACCGGGGGATGGCATATTCGTGAGTTATCTGTTACAGGGGTAACCCGGCCTTGTTGGCAGAGAGAAGTTTGTCTCTCGGAGCGTCCAGTCAGAGGCGTTTCCTTCGTGGCATAGGAAGTTCCTTAGCCTGACCATTTGTTGGAAATCCATTTTCCAATACGAACCTTGTATGGTATTAGTTGTAGAACCTGCCATTTACTTATGGTGGTCACCGCTGTTTAGATTGTAGCTATAGTAGGCATACGATACTGGTCGTATGTTGGCTAAGATTTATATTATACTTTCGAAATGTTTTCTGCACTATGCACTAATAATAATATCCAATGATTTGCGTAGTAATCATGTTTGACTATCATAAGAAGAAATCTCCTCCAATTCTGCGTTTGCATTGTGTGTGTGGCGGGAGGTCTTATGGTAGTTTCATTTTCCAAAAGCATTGCGGATTTCAATGTTTAAGATTCTTTTGTGTTCGTTTTAAAGATAAACTGTTTTTGTTGCTCACACCAGTCCCATGACTGATCCGGAGTTTATTGTTCCCTTCCTAAAATCTGGGTGCCCACCATTTCCCACACGGGCAGTCTAGAGTTGGGTTTCTTAGATATTCAGGTTGAGTAGATTATCTGGAGCTAGTCAGTCCTTGGACGACTGACCTTGCTTTCTGCTAGCTATGGATTGGAGCATTCTATTGGAGATATTCTATCTGCTGCTGGTGTTATCTATTTTCTTTCCGCTGCTATTTCTTGTATCATATCTCTAATGTATATTGATATCTGTTGTAAAAACCTGTTGTATCATATTGTATCATATTTTTGTATCTGTCATTGTATCAATGTTATATATATTGATATATTCTTTTTCTTCCACTGTGTTGTTATACTTAATGGTGTTATAAGCTCCAGCGACTCGGATTTGAACAGTCGAATCTACGGCATTCGAGTACGATGTAAAGTATGGATGTCGATTTTCGAGCGGGCAAAATTCGTATCGTTACATTTGGTATCAGAGCCAGGTTTCGATCCTAGGACCTGTGGGTTAACCGGGAAAAGACATTTGTGTCATATAACCCATTCCGAATAGTGATACGTCGTATATGGATCACATTTGCTATATTACAGCATGATAGGGGGTTCTCGCTTCACGGTTTGGTGGCGAACAGGAGACTCTTACCCCTACATGTCCCTGAGAGGGATGGGTTGGTTAGGCGGAGGCCGTGACAGTCGAGAGGTTGGCCGTAAAAGTAAATGCGAGGTTCCAGTGTGAGCCACGATGGGGCCGGGATGGTTGCAAAGCCTACCGGTTGTGACCGCTGTTTTCGGACTATCACATTTGGTATCAGAGCTAAGGTTGAACTTTAGCTCAGGAGTATAACACATTAAGTAGCTCATTAGAGATAGGGTGAAGTATCCCTAGAATGAGTGTATCCCTAAGATATCCGTCTGAATGTCTCAGTAAATTCTCTTACTATCCACTAATGGTGAGTATGAGTGCAAGAAGAGGACGAGATAGGTGACAGGGGAGTACGACTATAAATGGTCAATACCCTACAACGGTGGAAATGACTTTCTCTATCAATATTCTTTGATTCGTTTTCCAAATTTCTTTTGATTTCTTCGGGACAGCTACAAGAAGTTTCCGTGTGATGATGGCTCTACGAATCGTCGTAGAAGATCCTTACTTCGTATTTTCATCGGTTTCTTATTAGCTTTTCATTTTTAAAAACTTTAATGAATTTGGAGTTGGAAATTTGAAATCGGAAATTCTAAATAAATTGGAAATTTAGAATTAATTGAAAATTTAAAATTGTTGATATTTTGCTTTGATGAGCCAAATGCAGAATTGATATCCAGTTTGACCTGGAAAATTGTTTCTCAGTCTTTGTGTATCTATCTTCGTTGTTTTCGTGCCTGCGAATTTCGAGGACGAAATTCTTTTAAGGGGGGAAGTTTGTAACGACCCCAATTTTGAATTTAATTTAAATTTATAGTTAATGTAAATTTTGAACAAATTTTGGAATAAAATTTGAATTCGACTTTGGAGTTTGACTTTGGATTCTTGAAATTGAAATACGAATTGTAAATTAAAATAATTAGCATTAAAGTTAAAACAAATACTTAAGCTAGAAAATGAATTTGACAAATTCAAATAGATATATATAAGATAAATTATAACAACATATAGAATAAAATAGAAACTTATTTACATTATAAAGTGAATACAAAGGACAAAAGTAAATGATAACAAGTGAAACATATATACAAACCTGTAAGTACATACATAATAAAATAACAAGAGCTTGTAAACAAATTAGAAGACATACATTTATTAACATCTTCTCAAGTACACCAAAACAAATCTCTCAGCCGAAACAAGATTATTTCATATCAGTAAACAAAGATAAATAAATGGATAAACAAGAACAAAGTAAGAAATATAATATGTAACCTGTAAGTAGACTTGAAAGCATAGAGGACAATGGCATTTAATGTTACATCTCTAGCCCATAACTATGACATTTCAGCCATGCTTTCTATTGTACAAATAATTTCATTAACCCCTGTACGCTTCTTCTCTTTTATATATATTAACTGATTTCATCTTGATTTATGTAAATTGAAATAGAAACATTTGTACTCACTGATATCATATCAGCCACCAAGAAAACAGGCTAGTCAACAAATAAACAGGGAAAATCTCTAATGCAATGTATAACATAAGAATTAAAGCAAATTTGTACAAAGGCAATCAATGCCATATATCTCCAGCCGAAATGGAAAAATATATATTGTACATACAAAAATAAAAAAAATAGTATTGTAAACATGATGGTACCAAGGCATTTAATGCCATTATCTCTAGCACAAGATATCTCCTTTCAGCCTCCATATTTTTAGTACAAATGAAGAAAAATCTCTGATTTCTTGTACAAAACATGTTATCATCTTGTACACTCTGTAGACTTCTTCTACATATCAATTCTTTTCATTCCAGTTTCGTTCACAAAGATAATTAAGCAAACCAGAGAAAAAAATAGAATTCAAAAACAAGAGTAATTTAAAGTCTTTGAACCTGGAAACATTTCAAAACCTGGAGATGAAGATCAAATCAATATCAAGCAAAGTTTTCAGATTTAAAAAAAACTAAAAGCACTGTCTCTGTTCTTCCTTTGGAGATCAGTGAGCAAACCTTCTTTGTTTCCTTTACCTGTGAGTAGCTTATTTTATTTTTTACAACTTAAGTATTTAGATTGTTGCTTATTATATTTGGAGTGAGTATGAGTATGATTTCCTGTGGATGTATGTTGGTATCTGAATGAATGCATACCTGTACCCTTTTATACCCTGTTCCTGTTTATCCTTAGTCCCAGGTTTGCAAATAACTTTTGATTTCTCAATCTGATAACTGTTATAATCTGCAATATAAACAAAAGTTGTTTGTTTGAACATAAGCTAAGTTTTAAAAATTTATATAAGTTAAAATAACTTTTAATCTTCCCTGGAAATCAAGAAATCAGAGTTAACTTTAAATAAGCCAAAAATTCGAACTTCATGATTTATGAATTCAGGTACATAAATGGAGTTATCATACTTCAACATGATTTTTAATGCAAAATTTATAATTTTTAGAGGTGTAGATTATGAACAGTTCTTAGATGATCAAAATATGCTTTTTGACCAACTACTGGCGATCGATCAGTTATTAAATATTGAAACTTTGCTCGAAGCAAGTTTGTCCATCGATTATATCGGTAAAAATATTCGATAATTTTTCTATTGTATAGATTGGGGGTACGAGTTCGATTTAGGGCTTTGTTCGAGTTTTTTTGGGCAGATTTCTTTCAAATACATTTTTGTTAGTGGCGGAGAATTTATTCTCTTAGCTTAACACCCTTCTCTGAGACATACGAGCTCATAGGTTACGTAGTTGAAGGTTATCAGCGATATACTCCCAATTTGGTAATGTGACATGCTGAGTGTTGCTGTGTGATGATCATTGTTTGATCATTTGTGATATGATCATTTGTTTGATCATTTATCTTTGTGATCATTACTTTGATCATCTATTGACCCAAAGCATGGCTTTGTGACAAAGCGTAGCTTTGTGGACGAGACTTCGTCAGGGCCTCACAACCCGGAAATGGTCGAAACAGGAATGTTGCGGCAAGGTTATGAGGGTCGCGCCCTTTAGGGTATGTCATTTCCTTCTTGAAAGGGGTGGTATCATGGTATGGAGCCTAGATACTTACTCATGTGGACACACCTTATTTATTATGTGTGATGTTGGTTACCGAGCGCTCGGATAAAGGTCCCAAAGGACCGGGGGATGGCATATTCGTGAATTACCTGTTACAGGGGTAACCCGGCCTTGTTGGCAGAGAGCAGTTTGTCTCTCGGAGCGTCCAGCCAGAGGCGTTTCCTTCATGGCATAGGAAGTTCCTTAGCCTGACCATTTGTTGGAAATCCATTTTCCAATATGAACCTTGTACGGTATTAGTTGTAGAACCTGCCATTTACTTATGGTGGTCACCACTGTTTAGATGGTAACTATAGTAGGCATACGATACTGGTCGTATGTTGGCTAAGATTTATATTATACTTTCGAAATGTTTTCTGCACTATGCACTAATAATAATATCCAATGATTTGCGTAGTAAGCATGTTTGACTATCATAAGAAGAAATCTCCTCCAACTCTGCGTTTGCATTGTGTGTGTGGCGGGAGGTCTTATGGTAGTTTCATTTTCCAAAAGCATTGCGGATTTCAATGTTTAAGATTCTTTTGTGTTTGTTTTAAAGATAAACTGTTTTTGTTTCTCACACCAGTCCCATGACTGATCCGAAGTTTATTGTTCCCTTCCTAAACTCTGGGTGCCCACCATTTTCCACACGGGAAGTCTAGAGTTGGGTTTCTTAGATATTCAGGTTGAGTAGATTATCAGGAGCTAGTCAGTCCTTGGACGACTGACCTTGCTCTCCGCTATATATGGATTGGAGCATTCTATTGGAGATATTCTATATGCTGCTGGTGTTATCTATTTTTTTTCCGCTGCTATTTCTTGTATCATATCTCTGATGTATATTGATATCTGTTGTAAAAATATGTTGTATCATATTATATCAGATTTTATCTGTCATTGTATCAATGTTATATATATTGATATATTCTTTTTCTTCCGCTGTGTTGTTATACTTAATGGTGTTATAAGCACCGGCGACTCGGATTTGAACGGTCGAATCTACGGCATTCGAGTACGATGTAAAGTATGGATGTCGATTTTCGAGCGGGCAAAATTCGTATCGTTACAATTCTAGTGACTGGTAAATTATACACTTTATACACAGTTTATGTTGATTGCTTTCCATTACATATTATGTCTTTTATTTTACTTAGTCGTCTCGACTCCATATTAGTGTATGGTATGCCTTATCTACCCGAAGTAGACTATAACTACTTATGTATATATAAAAATGTATAAGTACTACAGTCCCACTTTGGACCAAGATACTATCCTCTTTAGTATCTGTAATTCTACATCGTCGGGTGTCACCATCAATGTCTTGGCCAAATTTCCCATGTACAAAGTAGAACCTCCCGTTAGTGCCTAATAGCAGCGTCACAAAAGTTTAACCGTATTCTATCTCGCCTTGAGGATTTACTGACTTGCGTGCTTCCTACTGTGAACTTGGCTCCACAGACTACCCTATCTAATTTTGAAAGAACTCTTTTATGGGTTAACTAGCCTTACGTTAACAAACAATCTAGCAAATAACTATGGTCGTGCATTACCTAACATGGCCTACCCTAATAGGACGCAGCCCATTTGGTGTAACCCCGTCTTTCCCATTTTGACCGCTCTGGACCAATGACGCACTTAATCTATGTTGTTCCTACTTCTGATTTGGTGCCACACTTGCTGACATAGCATCAAGCTACTCACCGTCTTGTTTAGATTTCCTAATGCAATCAAGGCAATATCCCTCTTTCCTATTTTTTAAGTAGATTCCACTTTGTATTGGGGTATTCCTTTATCTATACGCAAGAGTATACTCTTCATGGGTCTTATGGTTAGATATGTCTCACATCAATATAATATATACACAATTGCTGGTAGCCACTTGCGGTGGGCAGACTTCTATTGTGTAACACTACTGACCTTGCATTCCAACCCATTCCAATGACTATGTCATTGTTATCCTCTATTTTAACCTGGCTATATTAAACTAATTGCACAAGTTAAATTCGACTACCATCAAGGCCAATGACTCCAAAGTGATGACTGTGGGACCCAGAAGTCAAGTTCAGATGGTAACATGAAGTTAAGGTTGAATGGACTTGATAGATATGCAAGGCAGAATGTTCGAAGCATGAAATATGTTTCAACAAATAGGAGGGATCGGCATAAATTAGCTCCAATAATAGGGATCGGCATGTTTCAAGGTATGAGAGCATCCCTATAGAAAAAAATTAATATCTCAAAATCCACAAGTCCAATGCTTATGAAATTTTGTGAGCAAGATAAAGGGACCTTAGGGAGCCTACCCCAGGGATCTCACCTCAAGGAGATGAAGTTGGGGGGATCGATATTCTTCCCTTGGAAGGGATCGGCAGCAATCATCAAGCAGACCATGATAGAACAAAGATCGAGCAATATCTCAAGACTTACTGATTCAATTAGCATGAAATTTGGAGGCTAAGCATATTTTAACATAAGCAAGCCACCATAGGGGTCGCTCCCAAAAATTCAACCAAAGAAGGGATCGATACCAATCCCTTTTCTTTGGAAATTAGGCCATGTGATCCCTCTTGTGGGCCCATATGGTCTCGACGGTCTTTCTGCCGAGTTTTCAGAGAGATATTTGGCCATCTTCATATATAAATATAGGCTTGGTTATTCATTTTTAGGACTTTACGCTGCTAGTTGCTCTATATTCTTTTTTAACTAAGGATTTTCATCTGAACCCTATTGTACTCAGTTTATAGAGTGATTAATAAAGCAATTTATTCAAAGTGGACGTAGGTAAACAATGCCAAACCACTATAAATCATTGTGTGCATGTTATTCTTTCGATTTGCTATTATTTTCTTGTTATTATCCTCTATTTTCATTTTATATTCTTCATTTATTTCTCTTCAAAACTTATATTGGGTGTTTGTGCCAATTTTTGGGGCAAACATTTTGATGCTTACATTGAGAACCTTGATTCTCAGCATATTAGGATCCTTTTGTTGCTACTGGATTACATAAATCCCCTGAAGGAGATCCATAGTTACCTTTAGGAAGTTTGCTCATTTTATTCAGATTTTAGAAAATCTAAGCAAAGCTATCAACAATAGTAAGGAGCACTAGATCTACTTCTCAGAACGTAAAAGGAAATGAGAATGCTAGCACTCAGCAAGGAGGCCTGAGCAGTCAACAAATGGATGTGAACGCTGATCCAATTAAAGTCCAGAATCCAACCGAATTCCAAAATTTAATGAGAGAGCTAGTGGACAGCCGTCGACAATTAAATCAGCAGATTCAAACCAATATCAACCTAATGAACCAACTCAATCATCAACAGCGAGGAAAAGCTAGGAGGGACCCTACCCCTTACTCGGCATTAAAGAGTTCTAGTTCATCGGACGAGTATCACAGGCACAACCATCGCAAAATCGATGGATATCGCATAGATATTTCGGGGTGTCAACAGGCAGACCTTTTTGGTCTGCCATGACCGATCGGTGCCGACCCCTTCATAGGGATCGGTAGCGATCCCTCCTCCAAAGGAGGGAATATGCCTATACTTACAAGGATTCAAGCTAGAGCTGCTGTGACCGATTTGGATGACGGGGTTCAGTTAAATGTTGACCAAATGCTTCCCTAGAATGACGATGAAGTAAATTTATGAGATATACATCAGGAAGATGTTGAACCAAGAAGGCGTGGAACGGCTCGTAGACATCGACCCGACTATTCACATGAGGTGGAACACAACCATCACTTGGCACCAACTATCCAAACGATGGACTTATTAGCTATGGTTAGAAGTTAGTGAGAGAGAGCCATGGCTTGACCAATGATGACTGGGAAATCTTGAGAAACCATACCCCGTTCATTGACAATGTCCTACATGCAGAGTATCCAAGGAGGTTCAACATGTCGTCGATGCCTGCCTACAAGGGAAAAACCGACCCTAGGCAGCACATCATGGGATATGAATGGCTGATGAAATCTGCATGAGCGGATGATGCAACCAAGTGTAGATGTTTTCCCATAACTCTCTCTAGAATATCAACAATGGGGTTTACAAGGTACCTCCACGGTCGATCTTTAGATTTGATGATTTGGCAACAAAGTTTGTGGAGCAGTTCCGTATGCACGCATCTCTCCCCAAAGATGTAATGTTCCTATCCAGCATGATCCAGGCTCCGAGAAAATGGTTGAAAGATTATTCGGAGAGATTTCATACAACTGTTATAGAAATCAATAATTTGAATGACCATGCAATTTTGATGGCCGTAACAAGAGGGATTGATCTAGAGTCTGATTTTGGCGATTGGTTAGTGTTAGGAACTGGTGATAGTGGTTTTGATGACAACAACCTTTGTAACTTATTCTATTATAACTTATATACTAACACTATTGTCTAGATATATATGAATGTTATTATGTAGGATATATATAAGGCAGGCACTGATTATTGAAGACTGTACAGTATAAAGATCAAGGATGAAGAAATCAAGTTTGAAGACTCATGAGTATCAAGATCAATATTTCAAGATAAGTGTCTAGTTTATTGTTAAAACTTCATAATAGCATGGAAATCTTCATTCCATATTTCATTTAGGATAGAACCCATTTCTATCTTCTTAGTGGCTTACAAACCCACGACAAGTAGCTTACAAACCTACGACAAGTGGCTTACAAACCCATGAACATTCTGGTTTTGTATAAGTTCTCGAGTCCTGATGTGATGAGATATTCTGCAGGAAGAAGCTTGCAAAACAACTTCAAAATGGTTTTTCAAAATTATTTTCAAAACTGCTTTTCAAAATGTTTTAGCCTTAAAATATTCTTTGTTTTTGTTTTTAAATAAACTCTTGTTTTAAACTACGTTTTTTTAAAACTATCGTCTGATTTTTAAATATTCTTTTATAATATATATATATATATACTTGAGATTTAAAATCAAATTTATATATACATTCTAAAAATATATTTTTCTACTCTTCTTTATTTTAAAACATAGGAAAATTAGTTTATTTTACTCCAGAATCATTTCATCTTGTTTTCCTTTCAATACCATTTTCAAAACAAATTTTACATTGTTTTTAACTAAGGGATGTCGACATTATGGGATACCCCATGTCGACATGGCGGCCGTTAAATTCAAAAGTTTCAAATTTCAAAAGAAGTGTATATTCGTTTAAATCTCTTCACGAATGGTTATGACCATTACTGGTCTATAAATAGCCTTCACAAACGAATTTTTTAACTAACTATTTTCATATTTTCTTCACTCCTTCTTCTCCATAAATCCATATTCTAAAATATTCATATTTTTAAGATCGTGCCGAAATTCTACCGAATTTTCAAGTGAATCAAATTAGAATCTCATTCTTGTTTGATTCTCTGCCCTCTCTCGAAGATCAAAGTGCTATTCAGAGTCATAGGATCAATTTGTAATCAAAAGTTTATCGAGTCTCTCTATAAGGTGTGGTTGTGCCTGGAAATCAATTGGGTAATCTTATGGCCCGTAAATCAAGAGAGATTGCCCCGGACTCGTGAGATATGAGGGTACCTCAAGGCCTTTAGAAACTGAGGATTGTAATCTCGACTTTGGTATAATAAAAATCTGTATGAGGTGTTCTGCCTTGGTACATGACTAGATGTAGGGTAACTCCGAACTAGTATAAAATCTGGTGTGTTCTTTCCTTTTACTGTTTTTTATTTACTTTCTGCATCTGTGTTGGATTCTGTGATTGTTCTGTGATTAAGTTCTTCATTTGCTTGTGTCATAATTTTAATTTAGTCCATATAAGTCTTAGAATCTATTAAACACTATTCACCCCCCCTCTAGTGTTAAATTAGCCTTAAGATCCTTAATCCGCACTCTCTTTCAATTGGTATCAGAGCATAGGTTTTCATAGTTTTCATAATCTGAAACTTGAAAGTTAAAAATGGCATTTTTAGAAAATTTTGTTAATACTAGTTTGAATCTATGCATTTCATCAAAGTATCGTAGGTCTGCATATAGTTTTTATGAAAAATCAAGTTATCTACCGAATTGGTTTGTTATGTAGGAACAGACATGTTACATAGCTTTTGAAGAATCAACAACCAATGGACAAACTGTGCAAATTGAGAAAGATAAATGGATACTTGATAGTGGTTTTTCAAGGCATATGACTGGAAATCCCGAGATACTCAATGACATTATATATCAAGATGGTGGATTGGTCAACTTTGGAGACAACTCAAAAGGATATGTGATTGGCATCGGCATGTTGGTAATTCTAAAACTCCTCTTATTTCTGATATTTTGGTAGTTAGGAATTTAAAACATAATCTGCTTAGTATAAGTCAACTATTTGGTAAAGGATTTAAAATTAAATTTGGAAAAGATAAGTGTTACATCGAAGATAATAAGTCAAATATTATCTTTGAAGGAATTAGGAAGAAAAACATTTACATCCTTAGTATGAAAGTTTCAAATGATAACTTATGTCTTTTGGCTAATACAAGTGACCCTTGGATTTGGCATAAAAGATTTGGTCATTTAAATTTCAAACTGTTATCTAGGTTATCAAAACTTGACTTAGTTAGAGGTCTTCCAAAGTTAAACTTTAAAGTAGATAATATATGTGATGCTTGCCAATTAGGAAAACTTAAGAAAAGTTCATTTAAATTAAAAGATATGATTTCTACTTCTAAACCTTTAGAATTACTTCATTTAGATTTATTTGGTCCATCTCAAGTTCAATCAATTAATCACAATAAATATGTTTTTGTAATTGTAGATGATTATTCTAGATATACTTGGATAATTTTTCTTAAACTTAAAAGTGATGCTTTTGAATTATTTAAGAATTTTGCTAAAAGAATTCAAAATCAATTTTCTTTAAAAATAAAACTATTCGTAGTGATCACGGTGGAGAATTTGAAAATGAAAATTTTGAGAATTTCTGTAATAAAAATGGAATCACTCATTATTTCTCTTTTCCAAGAACTCCACAACAAAACGGAGTGGTAGAAAGTAAGAATAAAACGATTCAAGAGTGTGCTAGAACAATACTTTCTGATAGTAACTTACCTAAAAACTTTTGGGCTAAAGCAGTCGCTACAGCTTGTTATATATTAAATAGGATTTTAATTAGACCATTAACTAATAAAACACCATATGAATTACTTTACAATAAGAAACCCATAGTAGCTTATTTTAAATTTTTTGGTAGTAAGTGTTTTATTCTTAATACAAAAGATAATTTAGATAAATTTGAACCTAAATCCGACAAAGGTATCTTTATCGGATATTCTAATAGAAGTAATGCATTTAGAGTTTATAATTTAAGAACTAACACTATTGAAGAAACAAGGCATGTATCTTTTGATGAAAATTTTAAAGATACTGTACAAATAAAATATGAAGAAGATTTTGTAACTTTAAATAATGAACCTAATGAAACTAATTGTGAAATCATTCAACCTAATAAAAGAATTAGACTATTAAAAGATCATCCTGTAGAAAATATACTAGGAAATATTGAATCTATAGTTAAAACAAGAAATCAACTAAATAGTATGAGTAATGTAGCTTTTATATCAACTATTGAACCTAAAAATCCAAAGGAAGAATCATCTGATGATTCATGGATTCTTGCTATGCAAGAAGAATTGAATCAGTTCTCCAGAAATGATGTTTGGGAACTTGTTCCTAGACCTGAGGATAAAAGTATAATTGAAACAAAATGGGTTTATAAAAATAAAATGAATGAACTCGGTGAGGTCGTGAGAAATAAAGCTCATTTAGTCGCGCAAGGTTATTGTCAAGAAGAAGGAATTGATTATGATGAAATCTTTGCACCCGTAGCAAAACTAGAAGCTATCAGGATTCTACTTGCTTTCGCAAATTACAATAATTTTAAGTTATATCAAATGGATGTTAAAAGTGCTTTCCTAAATGGTTTTGTAAAAGAAGATGTTTATGTTGAACAACCTCCACTTTTTGAAAATAATGAATTTCCAAATCATGTATATAAATTAAAGAAAGCTTTATATGGTCTGAAACAAGCTCCTAGAGCCTGGTGTGAAAGACTAAGATCTTATTTGCTTCAATCTAGTTTTGAAATTGGTAAAATAGATACAACTTTTTTTATTAAAAGAAACAAAAATGATATTCAATTAGTACAAATATATGTAGATGATATAATATTTGGGTCAACTAATAACATAATGAATAAAGAATTTTCAAATATAATGACTAAAGAATTTGAAATTAGTCATATGGGAGAACTAAGCTTCTTCTTAGGACTTCAAATCAAACAATTAGATAAAGGAATTTTCATTAGTCAAGAAAAATATGCTAAGGATTTAAGTAATAAATTTGGATTGACCACTTCTAGTGGGAAACCAACTCCAATGACAACTAATGTAGCTTTAAGTAAAGAAGATAAGTCAAAAGATGTTGATCAAAAATTATATAGGGGAATGATTGGTTCGCTGCTTTATATAACAGCAAGTCGTCCTGACATCATGCATAGTGTCTGTCTCTGTGCAAGATACCAATCTCAACTTAAAGAAACTCATTTAAAAGCTGTTAAAATAATTTTAAGATATGTAAAACATACTTTAGATTATGGTTTATTTTACCCTAAAAATGATGCGTTTGATTTAATTTCATATTGTGATGCTGATTACGCTGGTTGTAAATCAGACCGAAAAAGTACAAGTGGAACTTATCACTTTCTAGGACATTCTCTGGTTTCCTGGTTTAGTAAGAAGCAAAACACTGTATCCTTGTCAACAACTGAAGCAGAATATATATCTGCTGCTTTGGCATGTTCTCAAGTTATATATATGCAACAAACTTTAAAATATTTTGGATTAACTATAACTAAATCACCAATTTATTGTGATAATACTAGTGCAATAAACTTATCTAAAAATCCAACTCATCATGCTAGAACAAAACATATTGATATTAGACATCATTTTCTTAGAGATAATATAAGTAAAGAAGTCATAACTCTTGAATATATTAAACTGAAAAACAAATTGCTGATATATTAACCAAACCATTAAATGAACAAAACTTTACTAAATTTAGAAGAGAATTAGGTATATGTTCATTAACTGAAATATAAATTATAAATAATACAAGTATAGTTAATAGTTAATATTAATAAAAATTTCTCAAAAATTGAACCGGGCATGTCGACATGACCCATCCCCCTATGTCAACATACAGGCCGAGATTTTCAAATTTAAATTTCCCTCTAAAATTAGTTATTTGGTTATATATTTATATATTTCGACTTTTACTCCTTTTCTCTGTTCTATTATCTGTAATAAACTTCTAAAACAGTAAATTAATGGCTTCCTCTTCTAAAAATGAACCTTCTTCACCCACTTCTCCTCGTTCTGGCCCTTTTCAACGTTCCACACACGTACGAGTCATCAAATTACAAGAGAAGATGAAAGATTTGCTTCAAATGATGAGGGAAATTCAAGTGAGTCAACTGCGAATGGCTAGAGAACAAGATAGGCAAGGCAGAATTCTTAGGAATTTACACAAATTCCTTATGGATAATCATGCCAGTCCCATTGTCATCGAAGAACCATCACAAGCCATGGATTCTGAAGAAGAAGAGCCTATGTGTAACGACCCTGAAATTCAGACCCAGTTTAATATTTTTAAAATCGTTATTTAGTGTAGAAATTCAAATTTTCATAAATAACTTCCGTTGCTATCCAAACTTCACAGTTGGAATGTGTCTAGATAGACATAGGCGTACGCCAAATTTCGTTGAAAAATATTGAAGTTAATTTCGTTCGTCACATTTACATGTTAGTTTAAATTCCAAATGTAAATTTTCTATTGTCCGAATCCAAATATTTTTCTCAATGTTGCATAAGAAAAATATTCTGATCATGACGGCGCATTTCGTTTCGTCAAATTCTGCTTCTAATTGCTAGTTAAATTGTTCGCGTGAGCGAATGGTTCAATTAGTAATTAACAACTTCGCAAATAATGTCAAATCATCAATATCTTCATACCGTTGTGTCCGCCTCGTCGTGCTGATCAAAACGGTATATTTATTTATGTCAATCGGAGTTCGACGTTGCAAATTATAATTGTTTAACGGATTACAAACTGGTCCTTACGCAGCACAAACCGGTACCCAATTTTCTACACTGTTCAGAATTCTAGGAGTCCTTTGACTATTCAGCTACCTAGGGAACCCAATGGACTTTGCGGTTACCAAGGTGATTAAACTGGTAGCTTTCGAATTTCTATACTATTTTATATAAACTAGCTTCGTCAAAAATTCATTCGTTTGCAAAATCTTATTTTCTGGTTCGTGCTCTATTCTCTGCTCTTCCTTCCTTCTTTCTCTTCTATATTTTTATTTATTTTTATTTTCGAAACTCCACCTCCAGAGAAACGAACTCCACCCATCCTCCAACCCTAACCGCCGCCAGTGCTCCTCCATTTCGCCGCCTCCAACCTTCACAACTGCTGACCGAGACCACCTCGACCCGAAGCACCCAAACACCTGACGCCTTCAACCCAGATCCAACGTTCCCCAAACCCGAGACTACACAGCCCACGTCCAGACCCTGACTGCCTCGCCGTGCCGCAGTTCGACCGACCGACGTCATGACCTCGCCACGCCAAGCTACCCCGACCATACCTCCAGCAACCGACATCAACCCACCACCCAGATCTGCCTTAACCCGAAACCCGAACTGCTGCTCCAAACACCCAACCCGCTGCCAACTAGTCGACGTCGCCGCAAAGCCTGACTGCTATCACCATCCTAGACCTCCGCCTTGGCCTTAGCCCGATGACTTGGCCTCAGTCGACTTTCCACTGCACTGCCGATTTTATATATAAATATATATATATATATATACAGTTTTGTTTAAAAAAAAAGTTTCGATTTTTTTTAAAATATGTACAATATGCATATAAGTGAAGTTCAGTTTCAGTTATAAGTTTAACTTCGATTTATAGTTGTAAAGAGTTTGTATGCAAATAAGTTTCTAAGTAAATGTTTACAAACAGATTTCGTATATATATAAAAGTTTATATTTTCGTGTATATGGTTTACTGTATATATAAAATAGTTTAAATAGTTTCTGTATAAGTACAGTATAGTTTGAAAAAAAATTATAAAAGCAGTTCTGTGTAACCATGTTTATATTAATATATACATATGCATCCATTTTATATAGTTCATGTATATATTAATGTATATATAATATGTTAAATTATATAACAGTTATAGTTTGTGATCTATGGGCTCACTTATACCTTAGTTGCGCAGTTCCAGTTGAGGCTAATCCGGAGATCTAGGCTAGCATCACCACTCCGTTCGATCTTGCTCTTGATAGTTGGTATGGTTATATATATACAATCAATATATATACATTGTATTAAACTATTGTTGAACAATTCCTTTGTTTGATTTACAATTTGTGTTCATTTTGCGTCGTGCCTATTAGTGTCTATCTTATCTATCCATCTTCGTGCTTCGTCGTCCAATCTCTGACCACGCAAGGTGAATAATTTTTATTCACGACTCAATCTTTTATGCCATGATAATCAAGTGATAGTTGTTGTAGGTATTAATTTGGATGTTACATTATGATCGTTAAAATTTTTTGAATTAAACTGTTATCTGCTATGCAAGTTAAAAAAAATTGAATATTGATAGTGCTAAATTGTTAATGTTCACGATGTATTATTTAGTTGATTAAATATGATTTAAAACAATCGACATGATGTTATATATGTTCGTTAATAGTTGTGACACCTAGTTAAATAAATTAAACTGTGATGTTAGGATTTAGCAAATTGTATCACATGAAATGACGATGTTTTATTCACGGAATAATTTGAATTTAATATATGATGTGTTAAATAGTTGAATAGAAATAACCATTGATTTATATGAAATGAAAGTGAAATGTCATGCTAGTATTTGTGCTTATTTGAATTCATATTGTTTATGTATATTGTTTGAAATGCAAGTTACTTGTTAGTTTAGAATCACTATGGGTTGAAATGATACATACCCGAACGGACATTAGAATAAGGATAAATCGTTATGGGTTGAAATGATAGACCTGAACGGTTTATATAAACTGGGTTGAAATGATAAATTGTAAGAGTCCAAAAACTCGGCTTTCGAAAATCGGCACCCGTACTTCACTTGTACTCAAATGTCGTAGATTCAGACGGCGAATCTGGCTTCCCGGAGCTTATAACACCATTAAGTATAACAACACAGCGGAAGAAAGAAAACAATGATATCATATACAACTCCAATGAATACAATATCCAGAATGATATACAACAATGATATCAATAATACACAACAATATCAGAGATAAATAATGATACAGCGGAAACAACAGAAGTGATAACTCCAAGTGATCAGTCAGAGAATGACTCCAACTACTCCAATGTCAAGCTCGAACCATAAAGATAAGCAACGTCGGTCCATGAACTCCAAGAACTGAACTAGCTCCAGATAATCTACTAAACCTGACTATCTGAAAAGAATCCCAACTCTAGACTGCCCGTGTGGAAAATTGTGGGCACCCAGAGTTTAGGAAGGGAACAATAAACTCTGAGTCAGTCGTGGGACTGGTGTGAGTAACAAAAACAGTTTATCTTTAAACAACAACAATAAAGGAAATAAAAGAGATCCGCAATGCTTTTGGAAAATGAATGTAACGACCCGGTATTTTGGACCATTCAAATCGACAATAATCCACACATGTCTGGCTTGAATAATTCAAAATAACAGATTGTAAATAAATTTGGAGCAAATGAAATCAAATACACAGAATCACAGACACAGAACATATCAGAATAACTCGCAGCGGAATATAAAAAAACCATAGTAGTTCATGAAGCTACTATAACAAACTCTCAAAACATAATACATAATATCTGCTTGAAAACATATACAATAGACATCTCAAATAAATAGAAGTTTATGAATACCAGAACTGAAATAGAACAACTGAACTGAAAGGAACAGATAACTAGACAAGCAGAATCTCCAGCGATTCCTAGCTCCAGAAAGAAATCCAAAGCTAAGCTGTAAATACTCAGGCTGACCCGAGCGTAAAGTAAAACACAAAACACTCGAGTCAGGACAATATATACTTATATAATGTAAACCAACTCAAGTGAACTGTAGTAGAAATGCACAATAACTCAAAGGATGCTTGGGATCGCCCGTCCTTTAAGGATCAGTTAAACTATAAATTAAATACATCCCGTGGTTAAAATTTCAAAATGGTATTTTATACTTCGAAATCAAATATCATTTCAAAATTCAATATCCTTATAAAATCCATTTCAAAATATCAAAATATCATATTTCAAAATAATTTATATTTCGAAACAAATTACTTCATTTTAAATCATAAAAATGAAGTTAGTATATTTAATAATTAAAATTTTAAATTTCCAAAAATTTAACTTTTCAAAGTTCATTCGTTCACTTAAATTAATTAAAACAATGAAATTTCAACTTTCGCAGCATTTAGAAAATGCTACGGAAAGTCACATTTAAAATAGTTCAATTTAACAAAAGACAGCATTTAAAATTCTGTAATATGGTTACATTAGTTTCAAATAAACTTAGTTAAATTCAACCATTATAACATTTACAAAAATGCTATAATAGCCTTTAATTAAATTTAGCCATTTGGTTCATTATTATCAACTACAGCATTTACAAATGTTGTATTATCATTTACATTAGAATTTAATAGCGTTTCAGAAATGCAGTTAACTAACTTCAAATATTCAGTATAATTTCACAAACAATTATATTTTTATATAAATCATTTTTTTTACTTATAAAATCATATAATTTCACTTTTAAAACAATTATTCAAATACCCTTATATTCATGATTTTATAAAGTTAAAACTCCATTCAAAAATCAAAATTTAATAATAATTCACTTATTAAATTCCAATTTTAAATTATAAATTCATTAAATTAAATTAACTTAACACTTAATTTTAAAATTTCAAAATAACTTAATTCCATTTTTATTTACTTAACTTAAAGTTCACTCTTAAGCCAAATTCACAAATTTCCAATTTTAGTTATATTTCAAAATTTCAACTTAAATATTCATTCATTTCACATTTTAACTTTATTCAAAATCATTAATATAATATAAAAATCATTTAAATTCACTTTAATCCAAATTATCATGAAGTTATCACATTTCATATTTAATTTAAATTCCAATTATCACCCAATTAAAATTTCCCAAAATAACTTACATTTCAAATTTTCTAGTTTTACCAATAATTTATTTCACTTATAAATTTTCAAAAAATCAATAATGCTTACATAAATTATTTTTTTTATTTAGTTTAAATCAAATATTATAATATTTACATTTCAAAAATATTTGTAAGATTTTTATAAAAACATATTTTAACAACGGGTCTGTATTTCATTTCTAGTCTAAGTAAAGTGATACGGGTAATATATCATTTCAACCCGTAATTTACAAAGAAAACCCGGGTCTGATCATTTCAAACCCGCAATCCCAAGGAAATGAAAAATAATTGAAAATCATTCAGGCCTATCATTTCAGCCCATAATGATTTTCTCCTATTCTAAAGTCCGTTCGGGTATGTATCATTTCAACCCATAGTGATTCTAATCTAAAGGGAACTTGCAGTGTGATAAACTGATAAAAATAATAGAACAGCATAATATAACAGTAACATATAATATAATAGGTGTTTAAGCATTGGTGAACATCATAAATCATAACATAGCAAGTATAACATGATAATGCATTTTACAGATTCAAAAGGGGTCAATTCACTAGTTATATATGTACATATTGTCTGGTGAGAATAACTCACCTGTTAAGCTGGAGATTTGCCAACAAAGCTCACAACACAAAGATTACGAAGGCACGACAACTCTGATACAATTTGAGTGTGGAGAGAAAATCCAATGATATAGATCTTGTGTTACAACCCAAACAAAAATCAAAGCAAACCATAAATTTCAATACACTAGAAATGAAATAACTTTTAAATAAAAAGAGATACGAATGCCAAATCTTTTGCCTTGCTTTCTCTATTCTTTTGTCATGGCCTAGGGATGGTTTTGGCTCTAGTTTGAACAAGTTTGGCTCAGGTTTGGTCATGTGTATGCATGGCCTAGGTAGTAGAATATGAGGAGGAAGTTTATACAAAGGAATATGAAGAGTTTAAGGCAAAATAGGTGGGTTTTGTTCACAAAAATGGCTCGGCCATGGGCTTGTGTGGTCAGGTCAGAGGGGTATGGATCAGGTCAGTGGAAGGAAAGGTGTGTGGTGGTCTGGCCAAAGGTGGTGGAGGCGGCCTAAGGTGGTGGTGGTGGTGGAAAATGGAGTGGTGAAGCAATAGTGGTAAACAATCATGTTTTTATGGCTTGTTTTGCAATTTTTGTGGAGTTTTGGCATCATGGTGGCTCGGCCTTGGTCAAGACCAGAGGAGTAGCTGGTGGTGATGGCAGGGAAGATATGTAGGGGGTGGTGGCCGTGGATATGGAGTGGAGGTCATTCAAAGAAGCAAAGAAAACAAGGCAAAATACATGAAAAATGAGTAGAAAAGTGTAAAAAGTAGCCATTACCCATAGATTTTTCTTGAAGCCATGAATGAATGAGAAGGTAAAATGTTTTTGGGTGAATGGAGGCTGAAAACTCACGGCTATAAACCAAAAATGCACAGCCAAGATAGTAATTGAGGAGTTATGGCAAATGAAAGGACAAAGGAGATGAAAGGACTTAAGGTAAATAAGCTTTTAAAACTCTTCATATTTCTTTTTCTTTATATTCAAATAAAACAAAAATAAAATCAGTAAATTGACTTTAAAACCGAAACAAAGTAATATAAAATAAAAATAATTAATTAATTTTAAAGAAAATGGAAAAAGAATATAAGAAATTGCTTAAAAATTGAAAACAGGGTCCAGAAATTACAAATAAATCACTATTGACTTTGGAAAATTAACAACTTCATTTTAAAAATATTTTAAAACAAAAATGTGAAGTAAAATAATTCATTTATATTTTCAAAATGAAATAAATAATTAAATTTAGAGAAATTAGAAAAAGAACTAAAGAAATTGCTTAAAAATTCAAAACAGGACTTAAAATTTACAAATAGAATATCACTAGTTTTAGAAAATTTCTATTTCACTTTAAAACAAATAAAAGGTCAAATAAATAAAATAAACGAGGAACAAAATAAGGTGGGAATGAGAATCAAATAAGATTTTAAGAAAAAAATAGAAAAATAAATAAAGAATTACTTTAATTAATTGAAACTGGAAATTAGAAATTGTAAGCAAAATACAACTGACACTGGAAAATGTCAATTATACTTTTAAAAAATGTTTTAAAACCAAAATATATGTACAACATGTTATTTTACCCATATAAATATAAATTAGAACATTACATGACCAAATAAAATATTATTTATACAATTTAAAATAAACAATTTGTTAAATACAGCAAATTACACACAATATTGAAAAAGGCATAACTTTCACATTATAAATCAGATTTCAACGAAACGAAAAGCATTATTCTTAAAATTTTATTTACTTTCATAATAAAAGATAAAATTCAAATTTTAAAACTTTCAAATTTCTAAATTAAAAGTCAAAGTTTGACCATATTGACCAAAATTCACTTTTCTGGGAAATATTCTTTTTAGTCATGTTTGGAATTCTAATTCACATCAAAATCAAAATTTATATTTAAAATAACAAAATTTATTCATTTTAATAAATAAAATAAAGTATTTAAATCAGGAAATTAATTAAAATAACCAAAATATACAATTAAAATAATCACAAAATACAGGGTTGTTACACTCTCCCCCACTCAAATCTTTTCGTCCTCGAAAAGGAATGAGGTACGGAAAACACAGAAAAGATAAAATGGAATAGGATTAAGACAAGATGACAAGAAGATTAAAATTATACCTGATAACTATTGTTATGGGTAAGTTTAATAAGGTGGAGAATAGGAATAGCTAGAAGGGAAAATAGGACGAAAGACAAGGATGAGCCATTAATTTAAAATTGTTGGTTGAAGAGGTAAAATATTTAAAACACTTTAAAATCATTTAAAAAGGAAATAACTAATCAAAGTATCATTTATATAATATTTTATCAAAATACTTTTATAACTCGATGTCTTAACAAGTTTATCCTTGTTCCTGTAGACTCTGGTAGTGCGTTGATCAGGCGCAAAACTAGAATTCTCCAGGTACTTAGTAGACCTGTTTCAACACCCAGTAAAAATACTGGAAAAACTTTTAAAAACGGATATGGAAAGTACAATCCAAACAAAAACAAACAAAACCTTTGTCTAACCATGGTTCGCAGATACACAATGGTTACGCCTGGATCCCCCAGGAAACAATCCATATCCGTAAGCTTTCTCAGCCCTGCGAGTTACGCCATGATGACTAGTAGAATGCAGGATACACAATGGTTACGCCTGGATCCCCCAGGAAACAATCCGTACCCCCAGGCAAGACTCAGCCAAGCATTTGCGCTACTATTCGCGACCTACACAGATTGCAGGATACACAATGGTTACGCCTGGATCCCCCAGGAAACAATCCGTACCCCTAGGCAAGACTCAGCCAGGCAGTTGCGCTATGCAGTCACGATCGTAAGACCATGGGTAACGCCATGGAATTCGAAGGACACTCGAGTATCATATCCGGAAAACCAAAAATAAGAGAGAATAATATCGATAGAATGAATCCAAGATGTGGCCACAAATCGGATATCAAGCAGAAGGCACTTTCCATATCTTTACTTCGAAAATATGTATCATATAGTACCTTTTCAAATCGCTTTCAAATATCGTACTTATATAAAATCCATTATATATAAGATTTAATTTTCAAATCAAATACTTTCCAAAATCAATAGTATATCAAATCATACTTATATAGACTTCAATTATATAAGATTTCACTTTCAAATTGAGTACCTTTTCAAATCTATAGTTTTTGAATCAATTTCATACTCATACAAATCAATTTTATATAAGTTCGACAACTCCCAAATCAAGTGTTTAGTAACATAAGGTTCTCAAATTTAAATTTGTTTCAATATCAGTTCAATTTCAAAATCATATACAATTTCACCAAATTATTTTCTTCTCAAATTAAATATCTTTAGTTTCAAAGTTTCCAAAATAATAGATTTTTGAAAATAAATCCAAATTTCCAAATCAATATAATTTAAGTCAACCAATTCATTTCCAAAATCAAATGTTTTCAAAATCATCTTATACTTACGTAAGGTCCGTCTTATATAAGGATCAAATTTTCCAAAATAAATTTCGCTGTATGAAGAGCCATATGGGATTTGAATATCTTTGCTTTTATGGGTTATATATCTTTGTAATTTAAATTGGAAATTTATTTTAGTAAGCAAAGATATTCTAACTCGACGGCTTTCAATTTCAGCGTCAAAATATATCAAAGATATTAGAATATAAGATGTACATATGTCATCATTTCGCAAAGTCACATCCGATCGCTCGATCGATCACACAAGTTCTCTTTCGAACTAGTATTGTCCATTCACTTCCCTAATGCGGATTTCGATATGGTTTCTCGACTAGAAGCCATCAGTCTCCTTGCATAGCCATATACTATGATAGAGAATTCTAGAATCGAGCCCAAAATCCATATCAAATATTCGTCATCAAGAATCGAATGAAAAATCCTAACACGAAATGGTGTAATTCACCTCGAACTTGTGTACTCAAACTTGGATCAAATTAATTATGCGAATAAAACAGCATACGTACAACTTATATATTTATTCCAACTTGTTACCTATATAGTTTCATAAAGATGTTACTAAGTTAAAACACTTAAAATTTATTCAAAATATTTTGAAGAACAATTTCTTTTCAAAACATTTCAAATCTAAATTTCATATTAGAAAAAAAATTTAAATTGCCTTATTCATTTACTTAACAAAACAGTTTCAACTTATTTAAATCAGATTACTTCATACTTAAACATTCAAAACAAACTTATATACTTTATCAAAATACTTTTCAAATTTCTTAGCTTTGAAACGTTAACCTTGATTTGGAAGTACTCGAACTTCGAAATAGTTGAAGAAATCAATTTCAAATTCAAGAGTTGGAAATTAGCAACAAATCAGTAAATCAATTTTAATAGATAGGGTTATATCAAATCCAAAACTCGAGGACTGAACACCGGTTCATTTCAAATCATTTCAAATATATTTACATATATCTTTCGAATATCAAATCATACTTCGGAATTTGAAATCAAAAATGGTTTCACAAAATCACTCGCATAGCAAAGCTATTAAAGTGGCCTCTCCCTCACTCAGAAACTCGAAAATCAATGTCGATGATGCGTGCACTCATCACCGAAATTATTTTCCAGCGACACAAGTGAGTTCTGGACTTCCATTTACTTTGAAAACTTCTTTGAAATTCCTTCGAAATCATTAAAACCCATTAAAATCATTGAAACATTACTTATTCGGAAAAATAATTTCAAATCATATTATTTATTATTTCAAAATCCTAAAACCAGTTCCAAAATGCCGGAGTTCAATCACTTAAATTCAGATTCAAAACCTTCAGTTATAAATCATTTTATATGAAACCATTTCTTATAAAATTTTCACAATTTCAAATCCTTTCAAAACTTCAAATTCTCATTTTTTTAAAAGGTATATAATCCTTATCAAAAACATTTCATCTTTATATAAAAATATGGTCATCCTTATCAAAATAAAAACTACGATGAATACACAATTTTCAAAAGACAATCAACCACAAACTTTCCAAGGGACGATTCAAGGATGGATTTCAAAGCAAAACAGAGATTCAAATTTAGAAGGACTCTAATCAAATAGAATTCTAATTCAAAGATAGGCTCAAACGAAGATAAGATAATTAAATTACCAAATAGAAGATGGATAAGCCTATATGAATCGCGGGCGACCTTAATCGGTCAACCGTGACTTCAGGAATATAATCGATGCGAAAATCTAAGGAAAATCGGCCTTCGATTGCCAGAGATAGAATCTAAATATAGCAGAAGATAGAAAACATCGTAAACCGAGGATACAGAAATCTCCGGTGAATCAATGCCAATTATAATCATTCAAAGATTGGCGGAATCGCCATCCTATAAAGGTCATACAAAGTGGAGTGATGCAATGCTCCAAAATCAAAAGAATACAATTATGGGAGACAGGAATGGATTTCTGAACAAGTGGGAGCGTTCCAAAATTCAAAGGAATCCTATTCGATAAGAATCCAAACGAAGATTAGAGATATATAACCTATATCGATACAGAAAAATTCCCATTCAAAATTTGGAATGACTCGAATTCATAACATACGAAAACAGAAGCATAAATATCTTTAGTTGGACAACTTTAGCTAAGCAAAAGATACAACAGAGTTTACTCAAAGCATCCTAACAAACTACTGATTTTGCCATACCCAAAATAGATTCCTATCAACAATGGATCTAGATCAATCAAGAGAGAAGTTCAAAATTTTAGAGGATCCTAATCAAAGAAATTACTAACAAGGTGGATACGAAAGGAATGAAGTTTAAGAAATATTTTACTTTTAAAGCAAGGAAATTTATATCAAAATAATCTTTGAAAATTCTTTATAAATCATTTGAAAATCATTTTATACTTCGAAAATACGTTCTCTCACAAAGAAATGATTCTGAGATAGATTTCACTCATTCTAGGGTATTTCTACCCTATCTCTAATGAGTTTTTCGCTCCGCAGGCTAAGGTTTGCCTAAAACCAAAGCTCTGATACCAACTGTAACGACCCGGTATTTTGGACCATTCAAATCGACAATAATCCACACATGTCTGGCTTGAATAATTCAAAATAACAGATTGTAAATAAATTTGGAGCAAATGAAATCAAATACACAGAATCACAGACATAGAACATATCAGAATAACTCGCAGCGGAATATAAAAAAACCATAGTAGTTCATGAAGCTACTATAACAAACTCTCAAAACATAATACATAATATCTGCTTGAAAACATATACAATAGACATCTCAAATAAATAGAAGTTTATGAATACCAGAACTGAAATAGAACAACTGAACTGAAAGGAACAGATAACTAGACAAGCAGAATCTCCAGCGATTCCTAGCTCCAGAAAGAAATCCAAAGCTAAGCTGTAAATACTCAGGCTGACCCGAGCGTAAAGTAAAACACAAAACACTCGAGTCAGGACAATATATACTTATATAATGTAAACCAACTCAAGTGAACTGTAGTAGAAATGCACAATAACTCAAAGGATGCTTGGGATCGCCCGTCCTTTAAGGATCAGTTAAACTATAAATTAAATACATCCCGTGGTTAAAATTTCAAAATGGTATTTTATACTTCGAAATCAAATATCATTTCAAAATTCTATATCCTTATAAAATCCATTTCAAAATATCAAAATATCATATTTCAAAATAATTTATATTTCGAAACAAATTACTTCATTTTAAATCATAAAAATGAAGTTAGTATATTTAATAATTAAAATTTTAAATTTCCAAAAATTTAACTTTTCAAAGTTCATTCGTTCACTTAAATTAATTAAAACAATGAAATTTCAACTTTCGCAGCATTTAGAAAATGCTACGGAAAGTCACATTTAAAATAGTTCAATTTAACAAAAGACAGCATTTAAAATTCTGTAATATGGTTACATTAGTTTCAAATAAACTTAGTTAAATTCAACCATTATAACATTTACAAAAATGCTATAATAGCCTTTAATTAAATTTAGCCATTTGGTTCATTATTATCAACTACAGCATTTACAAATGTTGTATTATCATTTACATTAGAATTTAATAGCGTTTCAGAAATGTAGTTAACTAACTTCAAATATTCAGTATAATTTCACAAACAATTATATTTTTATATAAATCATTTTTTTTACTTATAAAATCATATAATTTCACTTTTAAAACAATTATTCAAATACCCTTATATTCATGATTTTATAAAGTTAAAACTCCATTCAAAAATCAAAATTTAATAATAATTCACTTATTAAATTCCAATTTTAAATTATAAATTCATTAAATTAAATTAACTTAACACTTAATTTTAAAATTTCAAAATAACTTAATTCCATTTTTATTTACTTAACTTAAAGTTCACTCTTAAGCCAAATTCACAAATTTCCAATTTTAGTTATATTTCAAAATTTCAACTTAAATATTCATTCATTTCACATTTTAACTTTATTCAAAATCATTAATATAATATAAAAATCATTTAAATTCACTTTAATCCAAATTATCATGAAGTTATCACATTTCATATTTAATTTAAATTCCAATTATCACCCAATTAAAATTTCCCAAAATAACTTACATTTCAAATTTTCTAGTTTTACCAATAATTTATTTCACTTATAAATTTTCAAAAAATCAATAATGCTTACATAAATTATTATTTTTATTTAGTTTAAATCAAATATTATAATATTTACATTTCAAAAATATTTGTAAGATTTTTATAAAAACATATTTTAACAACGGGTCTGTATTTCATTTCTAGTCTAAGTAAAGTGATACGGGTAATATATCATTTCAACCCGTAATTTACAAAGAAAACCCGGGTCTAATCATTTCAAACCCGCAATCCCAAGGAAATGAAAAATAATTGAAAATCATTCAGGCCTATCATTTCAGCCCATAATGATTTTCTCCTATTCTAAAGTCCGTTCGGGTATGTATCATTTCAACCCATAGTGATTCTAATCTAAAGGGAACTTGCAGTGTGATAAACTGATAAAAATAATAGAACAGCATAATATAACAGTAACATATAATATAATAGGTGTTTAAGCATTGGTGAACATCATAAATCATAACATAGCAAGTGTAACATGATAATGCATTTTACAGATTCAAAAGGGGTCAATTCACTAGTTATATATGTACATATTGTCTGGTGAGAATAACTCACCTGTTAAGCTGGAGATTTGCCAACAAAGCTCACAACACAAAGATTACGAAGGCACGACAACTCTGATACAATTTGAGTGTGGAGAGAAAATCCAATGATATAGATCTTGTGTTACAACCCAAACAAAAATCAAAGCAAACCATAAATTTCAATACACTAGAAATGAAATAACTTTTAAATAAAAAGAGATACGAATGCCAAATCTTTTGCCTTGCTTTCTCTATTCTTTTGTCATGGCCTAGGGATGGTTTTGGCTCTAGTTTGAACAAGTTTGGCTCAGGTTTGGTCATGTGTATGCATGGCCTAGGTAGTAGAATATGAGGAGGAAGTTTATACAAAGGAATATGAAGAGTTTAAGGCAAAATAGGTGGGTTTTGTTCACAAAAATGGCTCGGCCATGGGCTTGTGTGGTCAGGTCAGAGGGGTATGGATCAGGTCAGTGGAAGGAAAGGTGTGTGGTGGTCTGGCCAAAGGTGGTGGAGGCGGCCTAAGGTGGTGGTGGTGGTGGAAAATGGAGTGGTGAAGCAATAGTGGTAAACAATCATGTTTTTATGGCTTGTTTTGCAATTTTTGTGGAGTTTTGGCATCATGGTGGCTCGGCCTTGGTCAAGACCAGAGGAGTAGCTGGTGGTGATGGCAGGGAAGAGATGTAGGGGGTGGTGGCCGTGGATATGGAGTGGAGGCCATTCAAAGAAGCAAAGAAAACAAGGCAAAATACATGAAAAATGAGTAGAAAAGTGTAAAAAGTAGCCATTACCCATAGATTTTTCTTGAAGCCATGAATGAATGAGAAGGTAAAATGTTTTTGGGTGAATGGAGGCTGAAAACTCATGGCTACAAACCAAAAATGCACAGCCAAGATAGTAATTGAGGAGTTATGGCAAATGAAAGGACAAAGGAGATGAAAGGACTTAAGGTAAATAAGCTTTTAAAACTCTTCATATTTCTTTTCTTTATATTCAAATAAAACAAAAATAAAATCAGTAAATTGACTTTAAAACCGAAACAAAGTAATATAAAATAAAAATAATTAATTAATTTTAAAGAAAATGGAAAAAGAATATAAGAAATTGCTTAAAAATTGAAAACAGGGTCCAGAAATTACAAATAAATCACTATTGACTTTGGAAAATTAACAACTTCATTTTAAAAATATTTTAAAACAAAAATGTGAAGTAAAATAATTCATTTATATTTTCAAAATGAAATAAATAATTAAATTTAGAGAAATTAGAAAAAGAACTAAAGAAATTGCTTAAAAATTCAAAACAGGACTTAAAATTTACAAATAGAATATCACTAGTTTTAGAAAATTTCTATTTCACTTTAAAACAAATAAAAGGTCAAATAAATAAAATAAACGAGGAACAAAATAAGGTGGGAATGAGAATCAAATAAGATTTTAAGAAAAAAATAGAAAAATAAATAAAGAATTACTTTAATTAATTGAAACTGGAAATTAGAAATTGTAAGCAAAATACAACTGACACTGGAAAATGTCAATTATACTTTTAAAAAATGTTTTAAAACCAAAATATATGTACAACATGTTATTTTACCCATATAAATATAAATTAGAACACTACATGACCAAATAAAATATTATTTATACAATTTAAAATAAACAATTTGTTAAATACAGCAAATTACACACAATATTGAAAAAGGCATAACTTTCACATTATAAATCAGATTTCAACGAAACGAAAAGCATTATTCTTAAAATTTTATTTACTTTCATAATAAAAGATAAAATTCAAATTTTCAAACTTTCAAATTTCTAAATTAAAAGTCAAAGTTTGACCATATTGACCAAAATTCACTTTTCTGGGAAATATTCTTTTTAGTCATGTTTGGAATTCTAATTCACATCAAAATCAAAATTTATATTTAAAATAACAAAATTTATTCATTTTAATAAATAAAATAAAGTATTTAAATCAGGAAATTAATTAAAATAACCAAAATATACAATTAAAATAATCACAAAATACAAGGTTGTTACAATGAAACTACCATAAGACCTCCCGCCACACACACAATGCAAACGCAGAATTGGAGGAGATTTCTTCTTATGATAGTCAAACATGCTTACTACGCAAAATCATTGGATTATTATTATTAGTGAATAGTGCATAAAACATTTCGAAAGTATAATATTAATCTTAGCCAACATAGGTACCATTATATTATGCCTACTATAGCTGCTATGTTAAATAGCAGGTTCTACAACTAATACCGTACAAGGTTCGTATTGGAAGATGGATTTCCAACAAATGGTCAGGCTAAGGAACTTCCTACTGCCACATGGGATCGCCTCTGGCTGGACGTCCCGAGAACTAACTAGCTCTCTACCAACACAAGGCCGGGTTACCCCTGTAACTAGGTAACTCACGAATATGCCATTCCCCGGTCCTTTGGGACCTTTATCCGAGGCCTTGACAACCAACATCACACATAATAAATAAAGTGTGTCCACATGAGTAAGTATCTGGGCTCCATACCATGATACCACCCTTTTCCAAAAGGAAATGACATACCCTAAAGGGCGCGACCCTCATAACCTTGCCGCATCATTCCTGTTTCGACCATTTCCGGTCTGTGAGGTCCGACGAGGTCTCGTCCACAAAGCTACGCTTTTTCACAAAGCCATGCTTTGATCACAAATGATCAATAAATGATCAACACTCAGCATGCCACATTACCAAATTAGGAGTATATCGCTGATAACCTTTAACTACATAACCTCTGAGCTCGTACGTCTCAGAAGAAGGGTGTTAAGCTAAGAGAATAAATTCTCCGCCACCAACAGAAATGAATTTGAAAGAAATCTGCTTTATATCTCAAAATGTAATGTCAGACATGTAACCATACAAGTCTATTCCGGGTTCGAACAGAACCGAAGGCACTTCCAAAGAAGCCCTTGCAATCCGGGTATTCACATTCCCGATCGAACTTCCCATCACTTAGGGAATCTCTATACCGGAGCAACTCAGTGTAGAGACAATCGATAGGTTATCCTATCGTTCTTGCAAATACCCGGTCTTCAACACCGGTCTTCAAATGTTATCCATTTATGACGTATCATTATTCGGAATGGGTTATGTGACACAAAGGTCCTCTCCCGGCTAAACCGAATAATGAGCGCAATATTTAAAAACATATGGATAATGGAATTTCAGTTAAGTCACAACTTGAACCCAACTTTCTTTTCAAATGGTTTAACAAATTACCATTTTCAAATCTTTTAAATAAAAAGATTCATTTTAACAACCTTCAACGGTTTAAACAATTTCCACACTTTAATCTTTTAAACAAAAGATTCATTCACAGATTTTCCAAATTAATTCCCATTTCAATTGGATTAACTCATTAAATCTTTAAAACAAAGATTTAACTTATAGCTTTCAAAACAATTCCATTTCAAATGGTTTAAACAAATCATCATTTTAAATCTGTTAAAAATAAACAGATTTAATTCATAGCTTTCAAAAAGAATTCACTCATAACTGGAAAAACCATTTTCAATTCAAACTTGAAATTCTTTTAACTTAAATTGGAATTTCATTTCTTATATGAAAGCTTTTATCATTTGAAAACAAACAGTTTTCATTTTGGAAAATCCGATTCATTTATACGAGTTAAAGTCTTTGGGTTAGATTCAAATTCTCAAACCAATATTTTAAAATGGTTCCAATTCATATAAACACATTTATAACATCTTAACCAAAATTTCCAGATATGGAATTCAATTCAAATTAAATTATTTAAATTGAAAAACTTTACTAAGTTATTCAAAATAACTTTTATCTTAAAAATCCCTTTTCAAAAGCTTTAACATTTAACTCAAATTCATTTTCAAAATCAATTGAAATCAAAATTTCAATTTCAAAAACATTAATTTAAATCATTTGTGACTTAACCGATTTCTATGTGAAATCCATATTTGTGTGTGTAAAAGTGTGGTCCAAGGGTTTCACACAGTAGTGCAACATCATCAATCATCACAGATTAAAATACAGAAATATAGTTGATAAGTGGTATAACTATAACGCTTATCGTTCATTCACAGATCACAGATAATATACAACTGAATCACAAATAAATGAATAGATTATACACAGCTCAATCCACAGAATAAAAATATCACAGATCAGATAGGACAATCAAATCAAAGCATCTCATACAATACAATCATTCAGAAGTAAGGTCAAACATTCAATAATCATTTATAAGCATGATAAATTAATTGTTTAATCCCAATTAATTCAATTTTATTTCCAATTAAATTTATTACTTATGAATTAATTATCCAATCCTGATTTATTAATTACAAATCATTTGATATAAATTAATTTATCAAACACTTTAATTAATTTTTCCTAATTGATCATATTAATTAAATTAACCTTTAAACCAATTACATAATTAATTAACCCCTTAATTAATTATTTTAAGAAATTAACTCTTTAATTAATTATTTTAAGTAATCAACAATTTAAACAATTTATAATTGATTATCTAAATTAATTAATCTAATTAATTATTAAAATTAATCACCTTAATCAATACTTAATAATCCTTAGTTAATTTTCTTCATTAACTAATAACATTTTCTTAATCACTTCTAATTAATCTCAAATTATAAATTAATCTAAATCATTAATTTATAAATTAAATAAATAAGTCATTCCTTAATTCTCTTATAAATTAAATTCTTTTATTATCTTAATTATTTGTAAGATAATTCATTTACTTTATTAATGACTCCATTAACATTCAAGTGTATTTAAACATTACACCTCTAAATTTAATTTCAAATTCCATTTTGAATTTAAGATTCAAAATGTTTAACCATTTAAACATTTATCCAAATTTAAATAAATTTATAAACCTAAAAATAAATGTAAAGAACATTCATTACTTACATTAGATACCTATATAAGAAAAGGTTTAAACTAAATTACTTAATTTTATTAAAAGAAATCAAGCTTTAAAATAAATTGATTATTTAACTTCCAAATTTAAGTTAAACACTTCATAACTTTTCATTCAAATATTAAAGGAAACCTTTTATAAATAATTTTATCAAGTTTAAACATTTATTTAAAAACAAATTCACTTTTAAAATATACTTTAAAACATTTAAACTTGTTCATCATTTAAATTTACAAAACTGATTTAAATTCAAGATTTGGGTTCATAGTAAACTTAAATCCATATTTAGACTTGATTTAAATCTTGCTTTAAATTTTAAGTTTTCATTTTAAAACTTAGGATTCAAAAGTTCATTTGAATCCAACTTAAACTTTGAATTTAAAACCCCTGTTTTAAATTCTGCTTTAAATTTAAATTTCATTTAAAATTTAAAAACAGAACTCTGTCAGGTTATAAAACCTGAAACAAAACATTTACCCGAGCCAGACTAAAATGACTTCGAGTCAAATCCTAAAACCCTTCGAGTAAAATACTCAAACTACTCGAGTCAAACCCGAGTAAAAACTGCATCCACCCAAACCAACAAAGCAAAACACCAGACCACCAGAAAATAAGTGCATCGTGCACATGCACGGTGCCGCCGACCACCTCCGGTCATCTCCAGAACGTCGAGCACACCGAGGATCATCCAAGTACCAGTCTACAACCATCACCCCCACCATCCACTCGAATCCAAAATCGAGCAAAAGAAACCCAAACAGAAATCAGAACCCAAACCTGGAACCACTTCGTCTTCACAACTCCGACCATCTGAACCTCTGCGATTCCGGCCACGACTTCAACTATGGCCAAGCTACCACTACACAAAAACTCGCTGCTCTCGATCAACTTCTCAGGCTGGGGTGATCGATTCTTTACGCACAGTAAAACTTAGGTTTCCAGACAAAAATCCCTCGCCGCCGCCACCACGACCAACTACACGCCGACACACTATTTTTCCTCGAATCTCCATTCGTTCCTCCATCACCAGCCAAAACCCCAACCCTTACAACTCAATCGATCACCAGAAAATCGCCAAACAATGAAATTCGAATGAACCCAAACTAATCTTTGATTATTGATCTAAAAATCCTAATTCTTGCTTTAAAAATCACGTTTAAGTATCGGAATTCAATTCATGTACCTGGAATCATAAACTAAAAAGTTTGAATTTCAATTCATTTTAAGCTTCCCTCTGATATCCTGTCTTCCTGTGCTAATAATAAGTTGTTTGAACTTAAATAAATTTTTAATCTCAAGTTTATACTATAACAACCAGTTTTTATTTTGATTCTAAGTCCACACTATAAGTAGATTGAGAGAAAAAGAATTTTGAATCAAAAATGTTTGTTTATGAACTTAAAACAGAGACATATTCAAATATCAGTCTGTACCCAAACTCCATCACAACGAATTCACATATAGATATAGATGCAAACATATGTATTCACAGACATATAAGTGCAACAGATTTTATATTTTTCAAATTGTTTTAAAATAGTGTTACTCACCGTTGTTTTTTAGAAGATGAACAGAGTTGCTTTTCTTTAAGTCAACCTGGGAACTGCCTATTGAAGCTTCCTCCTTGATCTCAGGTTTGAATTGATTTAATTTGTTGTTTTTATTGAAGCTTGTTTATGTTAAAGATGAAGCTTACATCAGATGCTACTCAGTTTTGAATAGAACGAACTGATGAAAAGGAAGATGATGTATAAATGGAAATGAGGTTACAGGGTGTGTTCATTTTGTACAGGTAATATATTTGTTTGTACAAATTTGATCAGTGATATTTCTAGCAAATGGAGGCTGAGGTACCTTGCATTAATTTGGCTTGTACAAATTTACACATTTATGTTTCTTTTTCTTTCATTTCGGCTGATGGAATATGGTTGTGTACTAAGAGATATTAATTAGTTTGTAAAAATTCATATTTTATTTTGTTTGTACATAAATGAATAGAATGTTGTCTTCATTTACAAGCTAATGGATATTTGTATGTATATTTGAATACTTATCCAATTTACACTAGTGTCTTCTTATACGAGCTAACACACAGATATATATATATATATATATTGTTCAATTTGAATATATAATGTTGTTTGTATTTTCTTTTGCAAGCTACACATACACATTTATTCACTTGTGTACATATATTCCTTTTGCTTTGTCTTTTTGACTTACACTTGCATTCCTATATGTATATATAGATATCTTTCCTTTTGTCTTGTCTTATTTCTCTATAATATAAATAAACTTCTATTTTTTACTTTATTTTTTTTTGTTTGTTTTATTACTTGGTATTATTTTGTATTGATTTACTAAGATATATATATAAATATATTTACTTTATATTGAATAAAACTATATAATTTATTTATTTCGTAATATAGAGGAATTTCTAGAGTTCTACTTTGTTGTTTAGATTTTAGCAATTATTTGTTTACTTTATATTTTTATTATAATTTAACTTGTTATAATTTCTCATATATATTAACCATCAATCCTAAATTTAAATCATTTATTTACAATTTAAATTCAAATCCAATATATATATATATATATAATTTCAAATTTACTCAGATATGCTCAAATACATATATATTCACATATATATACAATTTCTAAATTTACAATGATTTAATATAATTTTTATTTGGATTTGGGGAAACTCGAATCGATTTATCAATAAATTTCACAATTTTTATTCAAAAATAAAATTAATTATCAATTTAAATATACAAAAAAATTCGGGGTCGTTACATAAATACCCGACTAAACAACTTGGCCTAGGATAGATAATTAAAATAAGAAACTTGATTTGTCAACAACGAAATTATTTTGTAATTGAAATCTATTTGAAATTTAGAAATGAATTTAAGAAATTGTTTTAAAATTAATTAGCGAACTTAATTGATTTAATTGAAGCAAATTAATTGATTAATTGAAATAAATCAATGGATTTAATTGAAACGGATTTATGAACTTATTTAATTTAAATAAAATGAATTTATGAATTTAATTTTGAGAAATTGTAATTTGATTTAATAAAATTTAAGTTAAGTAAGTTGAATAAATTGGAATGAGAATTTGACAAGTAATAATTTAAGATTAATGATTTCAAATGTTATTGAATTCGGTAGGTTAAGATTTTAGACTTGATTTTAAATTAAATAGATTCGAAACTTGATAATGAAATTTGATATAAGATTAAATGGGATTTTGACTTAAGTGTAATTTAAACTAAGTATAGTAGTGGATTTAATTTGGGATTAATTTTAAAATGATTTTAAATTAAATAAATTGGTTTAACTTTTGTAACTTGGTTTGAGATCGAATTGTTTGAAACTTGCTAAGGAATTAAATTAGATTACGTAAATCATGAAATTGAATATATGAAATAAGATTGCTTTAATAAAAATGGATTTGGATTTTGTAACGAGTTAATTTAAACTATTTTGATTGTAAAGAATGTAGTAAAAAAAATATAGTTAAACGAATTTATATTTGTATTAAACGAAGGATGAATATAAATATGAATGTAAAATGAATCGAAATTTTGTTTCAAATGATTTTGAATTAACCGAAGTATTGAATTTAAATCCATTGAATATGAATAAATTTAATAAGTGAAATTTGGATCTTATTAAATCGAACTTGAATACTTGAATGATTTGTTAACTCAAATAGTTGAACTAAAATTTCATTTGGAAATATGATTTTAAATATTTGAAATAAATTGAATTGTGAATTGTCAAATTTTGAAAGTCAAATTTGCAACTTGACTTTTGGACTTGATTTGTTTAAACTTTAAATATTAAATGACCATCAATGTAATAATACGTAGTTATTAAAGAGACCGGGATCGAATATGGACATACTATCTGTCGATACCGAAAACCACTTTAATAACTATTATACGCGGAGTGTTGATCCAGGATGAAGTGGCTGGTTTGGTGAACGCGTTGACTGAAGAAAGAGAACGATATTGGATGACCCCTGACATGACTAAAACAGGAGCCGCGCCGGGCCATTGAGGTTCGCCACCTCTAGCGGACACACTTCTTCGATACCATATCTATTACCTATGTGATTCGATTTGGGTGCACCCTTTGATTTGGAAGTGTTGTTTCGTGGTGTTGAGGTAGTAGCTGCTATGCTCAACATCAGTCCGGATCACGCAACTACTAGTATCCTAGTTGGTATCGCCTCATGTACCTTGTCATACCGATTATCCTATTTGCGACCACTACGATTTGTTTTGTGTTGTACCTATGGGGTACCCTCTGATAACCACTAGTTTACGGTGGGGCTTACGGTGCTGTATAGACTATGACATTATAAAAATGTGTTAAGGGGGATTATGGTAACGCCTTAACGCTATTTTAATATCGTACTTCACTGATTAGACATTATCTACATATCGTATTCTATTGTATATATAGATAGTTTATCGGATCCTTAGAGATGTTTATTTTATTCATCTTTGAGTTATGGACTTTATTCCTTGCATATGATTACCTTGTATAAGATTTTGAGTCCTGACTCGAGTGTTTCTTTTTGTATATGCTCGGGTCAGTCTGAAGATATCCAGTTTGCTGATCAAGGTTGGTTGAAGATGCTGAAGACTTAGCATTTATCCATATCAGTTTATTTCCATTCCAGTATTAATGTACTAGTCTGTTGGACATTTATTTATTTCCTCTTAGTCACTTTATGTTGAGACATTGTTGTATTTCCTGTAGTAGCTTCATGAACTGCTATTATGACGATGTATTTTCCGCTGCATTATTCTGTGACTGTTCTGTGTCGGTGATGTTGTATTGATTCTCATTTACATTTATGTATTTATAATCCCATAATGATTCGTGTTTTGTATTATTTAAGTTAACATGTGTGTGGATTGATGTCAATTTAAATGGTCCAAATATACGGGTTGTTACAGTTGGTATCAGAGCTTTGGTTTCCCTAAAAACCTTAGTTTGGGGTTATATAAACTCATTAGAGATAGGGTAGTAATACCCTAGAATGAGGAGAATCGATTCAATATCCATATCCTTTCAATTCAAACTTCTTTTTGATTCGATGATTAGACTTTCCTTAAAGTTCTATGATTTCTATCCTAGGTACTAAAATCTCTTTTGGTATTTCAGGATGAGTACCAGAAGGAACAATAGGGGAGGAAGAGGCAATGGTCCTGCTCAGGCTGCACCTGTCGCCCCAGCTCCAGTCAAATTCACCACTCTTAGTAAGGAGTATACACAGCTTGGAGGTATTAAGTTTTCTGGATCCGAGAGCATTATCGAGGCTCAGCAATGGCTTAAAAGCTTAGGGAAGATATTTTCTGGTTTGGAGATCACTGATGCTCAGAAAAGTCAGCTGGCTGCTTGGCAACTTCAGGATGTCGCGCAAGATTGGTGGGAATCTGTTACTTCTCGTATTGAGGAGAACACCATCACTTGGGCCCAGTTTAGGTATAAATCTGTTTGGATTTCGTAGTCTAAATTCTTCTTTCAGTCTTTGGAATGTTATTCATCTAGTCCATCTGTTTGATTAGGGATGCTTTCTCGGCGCAATGGATGCCAGCTGTTGGGAAAACCCAACTTTATAGAGCTTTTATGGATCTTAAGTAAGGCAGTATGACCTTTTCTGAGTATGAGAGGAAATTCAACAAACTCTCCAAGTTCGGACCTGGCTTGATTGATACACCACTTCTGAAGAACGAGAAATTCATTTTGGGAGCTAGACCAGAATATTATGACTTGCTTACTGGCCACACCCACTGCACCTTCACAGAGCTTGTTGACTATGCTCTTAGATATGAGGCAAAGCCTAAGGGACCTACTGCCAAGGCCACTCCTACTCAGTCCTCTTCTAGCCAGCCCGGAAAGAGGAAGATGAACTTGATCAACAAAAGAAAGCTTGGCAAAAGACTACAGGATTGGGATATGCCCAGAAAAGCCCAATCGACCTTGCTAATATCACTTGCTTCAAATGAGATAAGAAGGATCATTATGCTAATAGTTGTCCATCTACCGGAGCTGCTATCCCACCACCTTCTATGACTAGGAGAGATCTATGCCATGTCTGCCTCTAACCTGGTCATTTCAAGAAAGACTGCCCAATGCATAAGCGTGGCACCACTTCTGGAGTATTTGCTATCACCACACCTGCACCATCTGCACCACCGGCCCAGGATGACCAAGGTACCTTACGGTGTACTTTTTCAATACAAGATTTACCAATTAGAGTATTATTCGACACTGGCGCTTCCCATAGTTTCATATCTATTGATCTTTGTAGTAAACTCAAATTAGAACCTACTTTTACCACTACTTCCTTATGTGTCTCCAACCCTATTGGAGGACTTGCCAACCTCAGTAGAATTTGTAATGAGGTTGTACTTATGTATGGAAGATATCGATTCACTTGGAAATTTTATGTGCTTGGCTTCGAGGCATTTGACATCTTATTAGATGCCGATTGGTTAAGAAAATTCGATGTTGTTATTTCATGCAAAGCTCGTTCTATTTCTTTAGTCAGTGACAAGGGTCTACCACTTGTCATTGAATGCAAATCACCTCAGAAATATGTCAGAAGCTTCATATTCTCTCTTGATGCTCACCCGGATGATCTTGACTCCACTCCTATTGTTCAGCAATTTCCCGATGTATTTGGAGAGGTCAACTCTCTACCGCCTAAACGGGAAATCGATTTCCGCATTGATCTTATTCCTAGAGCTACTCCCGTAGTTCTTCCCCACCGAAGGATGGCTCCTAAAGAAAAAGCTGAACTAAAAACTCAAATTGAGGATCTATTTGCTAAGGGTTTGATTAGGAGAAGTTGTTCTGAATGGGGCGCCGCAGTTGTATTTGTCACCAAATCAGATGGATCTCTTCGCATGTGTGTTGATTACAGAGAACTAAACAAACGCACTCTCAAAAATCGCTATCCGATGCCTCGCATCAATGATTTATTCGATCAGCTCCATGAAGCTATAGTCTTCTCGCAACTTGATCTAGCCACTGGGTTCCACCAACTCAGAGTAGCAGAAGATAGTATCCATAAGACAGCTTTCCGTACCAAGAATGGATTCTATGAATGGTTGGTTATGCCATTCGGTTTGACCAACGCACCTGCTTATTTCATCGACTTGATGAACCGAGTCTTCCGTGATGTCCTTAACAAGTTTGTTCTTGTATTCATTGATGATATTCTCGTTTTCTCCAAAGACAAGAAAGAGCATGAAACACATCTTCGTTATGTTCTGGAAACTCTCCAAAACCATCAGCTTAAAGCTAAGTTCTCTAAATGCCATTTCTGGCGAGACGAAGTGAGATTCCTTGGCCATATTGTTTCAGAAAATGGGATTTCGGTTGATCCAGCTAAGATCGCCGTAATCAATGTAAGTTCTATCTTATTCATTGTTCTATTTGGAAATCTTATCTCTTTCTAATTTGAATCAATTAATCTACAGGATTGGGAGACTCCTAAAACTCCTACAGATATTCGTAGTTTCTTGGGCTTAACCGGTTATTATCGCAGATTTATTGAGTACTTTGCCCGGATTTCTGCCCCACTTACTGCTTTAACTCGGAAGGATGTTAAGTTTATTTGGAGTGAGAAATGTGAATCAGCTTTTAATGAGTTGAAGCGCAAGTTAACTTCAGTCCCTGTTCTT
This sequence comes from Allium fistulosum, assembly GCA_030737815.1. Classification (NCBI taxonomy): domain Eukaryota; kingdom Viridiplantae; phylum Streptophyta; class Magnoliopsida; order Asparagales; family Amaryllidaceae; genus Allium; species Allium fistulosum. The sequence continues at coordinate 710,040,618 of CM060904.1, read as the reverse complement.
GCGGTAATTGAGGGAAGTGAAGGATTAACTGTCTATACAGATGCTTGCCGAGAAGGTTTAGGCGCTGTCCTTATGCAAAATGGAAAGGTTATTGCTTATGCGGGTCGTCAGTTGAAGACCCATGAAGTAAACTATGCCACACATGATCTGGAGCTTCTTGCAGTTGTATTTGCTTTGAAACTATGGAGGCATCATCTTTTGGGAACCAAATTCGAATTATTCACTGATCATAAGTCCTTGAGGTATATCTTTTCTCAGAAGGATTTGAACCAGAGACAAGTCCGATGGCTCGAATTCTTAGCTGCATATGATCTCGACATCACTTATACTCCAGGGAAAGCAAATGTCGTAGCAGATGCTTTGAGACGTAGTAAAGCATTGTCTTGTTGTAATCTTGTTGAAGGCATGTTATTTCAGCTCGTCATCTCTCCATCTCTTATGGATCGCATCAAAGCTAAACAATATGAGGACACTTTGCTCTATCGTATGAAGGAGTTAGTTCTTGGTAGAGTTGGAAATGCTGACAGTAAAGTGGGAGCACAAGTAGATAGTAATGAAGTTCTGAGGATCGATAACCGTATTTGTGTCCCTAATGTTGATGGATTGAGATAGGAGGTGCTTAGAGAGAACCATCAGTCATCACTTTCATTCCATCCCAGTGTTACTAAGATGTATCGCAATATGAAGCGTTTATATTAGTGGAGTGGGATGAAGAGGGATATTTCTATATATGTAAGTAGATGCACCACTTGCCAGCAAGTCAAGGCTGATCACCGGAAGACAGCCGGTTTACTTCAACCCCTAGAGATTCCATGTTGGAAATGGGATCAGATTTCTATGGACTTCATTGATGGATTACCGAGGACCAGAAATGGTAACGAGAGTATATGGGTGATTGTTGATAGGTTGACAAAATCTGCTCACTTTATTCCTGTTAAGACCACTCGTACTGCTTCGAGTTTGGCCGAGATATATATGAGAGAGATTGTTAGACTCCATGGAGTTCCATCTAGTATCGTATGCGATCGAGATCCTATATTCACTAGTTAATTCTGGAAGGCATTTCAGGACGTCTTAGGCACTAAACTGAATCTGAGCACAGCTTATCATCCTCAAACAGATGGCCAAATAGAGAGGGTGAATCAGATTTTGGAAGATCTGCTCCGAGCTTGCATTATTGATTATGGCGGATCTTGGGAAGACTATCTACATTTAATTGAATTCACATATAATAATAGTTATCAGGCGAGTATCGATGTGGCACCGTTCGAAGCTCTATATGGACGGCCATGCAAATCGTCAGCTTGTTGGATTGAGCCTGGAGACCGATTAGTTCTTAGCCCAGATATGATTATGGAAGCATCCGAGAAGGTTAATGAGATCAGGAGGAAGATGAAGATCGCACAGGATAGGCAGAAGAGCTATGCTGATAGGCGTAGAAGGGATTTGGAATTCCATGTTGGGGATGAGGTATTTCTTAAGGTATCACCTTTGAAGAATGTTATTCGATTTGGTCGAAGAGGGAAGCTTGCTCCTAGATTTGTAGGACCATTCACTATCACTGAGAGGATTGGTACACTAGCCTATAGAGTTGCATTGCCGGAGAAATTTGAGGGTGTGCACAACGTGTTCCATGTTTCACATCTTCAAAAAGTTGTGCGTGATCCATCCATGACCATTCCTATTGCTCAGTTAGATGAGGTAGATATTGAGCCGGATTTGACTATAGAAAGGAGACCACTTCGTATTGTTGATAGAGATACGAAGCAGCTTAGAAGGAGATCTGTTAGCCTAGTCAAAGTCTAATAGAGTCCCGATGATCGTGATTGTACTTGGGAAACCGAGAAGAGTATTCGGGATTCTAATCCAGAATTGTTTGTTGAAGGTAAACTCTATTCTATATTTTATTTGATAATCTATTCTATAACCATCGTATCTCTTCTATCTGTTCTTCCACTCTTTACCTTGTTCCTTTTCGAGGACGAAAAGTTTTGAGTGGGGGAGAATGTAACGACCCTGAAATTCAGACCCAGTTTAAAATTTTTAAAATCGTTATTTAGTGTAGAAATTTGAATTTTCATAAATAACTTCCTATGCTATCCAAACTTCACAGTTGGAATGCATCTAGATAGACATAGGCGTACGCCAAATTTCGTTGAAAAATATTGAAGTTAATTTCGTTCGTCACATTTACATGTTAGTTTGAATTCCAAGTGTAAATTTTCTATTGTCCGAATCAAAATATTTTTCTCAATGTTGCATAAGAAAAATATTCTGATCATGACGGCGCATTTCGTTTCGTCAAATTCCGCTTCTAATTGCTAGTTTAATTATTCGCGCGAGCAAATGGTTCAATTAGTAATTAACAACTTCGTAAACAATGTCAAATCATCAATATCTTCATACCGTTGTGTCCGCCTCGTCGCGCTGATCAAAACGGTATATTTATTTGTGTCAATCGGAGTTCGGCGTTGCGAATTATAATTGTTTAACGGATTACAAACTGGTCTGTTACGCAGCACAAACCGGTACCCAATTTTCTACACTGTTCAGAATTCTAGGAGTCCTTTGACTATTCAGCTACATAGGGAACCCAATGGACTTTGCGGTTACCAAGGTGATTAAACTGGTGGCTTTTGAATTTCTGTACTATTTTCTATAAACTAGCTTCGTCAAAAATTCATTCGTTTGCAAAATCTTATTTTCTGGTTCGTGCTCTATTCTCTGCTCTTCCTTCCTTCTTCTTCTATATTTTTTTTATTTTTATTTTCGAAACTCCTCCTCCAGAGAAACGAACTCCACCCATCCTCCAACCCTGACCGCCGCCAGTGCTCCTCCATTCCGCCGCCTCCAACCTTCACCACTGCCGACCGGGACCACCTCGACCCGAAGCACCCAAACACCAGACGCCTTCAACCCAGATCCAACGTTCGCCAAACTCGAGACTGCACAGCCCATGTCCAGACCCTGACTGCCTCGCCGTGCCGCAGTTCGACTCACCGACGCCATGACCTCTCCACGCCAAGCTACCCGACCATACCTCCAGCAACCGACATCAACCCACCACCCAGATCTGCCTTAACCCGAAACCCGAACTGCTGCTCCAAACACCCAACCCGCTGCCAACTAGTCGACGTCGCCGCAAAGCCTGACTTCCATCACCATCCTAGACCTCCGTCTTGGCCTTAGCCCGACGACATGGCCTCAGTCGACTTTCCACTGCACTGCCACTTTTATATATAAATATATATATATATATATGTGTACAGTTTTGTTTTTTTAAAGAAAGTTTTGATTTTTTTTAAAATATGTACAGTATGCATATAAGTGAAGTTCAGTTTCAGTTATAAGTTTAACTTCGATTTATAGTTGTAAAGAGTTTGTATGCAAATAAGTTTCTAAGTAAATGTTTACAAACAGATTTCGTATATATATATATATATAAGTTTATATTTTCGTGTATATGGTTTACTGTATATATAAAACAATTTAAATAGTTTTCTGTATAAGTACAGTATAGTTTGAAAAAAAAAAATTTAAAAGCAGTTCTGTGTAACCATGTTTATATTAATATATACATATGCGTCCATTTTATATAGTTCCTGTATATATTAATGTATATATAATATGTTAAATTATATAACAGTTATAGTTTGTGATCTGTGGGCTCACTAATACCTTGTTTGCGCAGTTCCAGTTGAGGCTAATCCGGAGATCTTGGCTAGCATCACCACTCCGTTCGATCTTGCTCTTGATAGTTGGTATGGTTATATATATACAATCAATATATATACATTGTATTAAACTATTGTTGAACAATTCCTTTTTTTAATTTACAGTTTGTGTTCATTTTGCGTCGTGCCTATTAGTGTCTATCTTATCTATCCATCTTCGTGCTTCGTCGTCCAATCTCTGACCACGCAAGGTGAATAATTTTTATTCACGACTCAATCTTTTATGTCATGATAATCAAGTGATAGTTGTTGTAGGTATTAATTTGGATGTTACATTATGATCGTTAAAATTTGTTGAATTAAACTGTTATCTGCTATGCAAGTTAAAAAAAATTGAATATTGATAGTGCTAAATTGTTAATGTTCGCGATGTATTATTTAGTTGATTAAATATGATTTAAAACAATCGACATGATGTTATATATGTTCGTTAATAGTTGTGACACCTAGTTAAATAAATTAAACTGTGATGTTAGGATTTAGCAAATTGTATCACATGAAATGACGATGTTTTATTCACGGAATAATTTGAATTTAATATATGATGTGTTAAATAGTTGAATAGAAATAACCATTGATTTATATGAAATGAAAGTGAAATGTCATGCTAGTATTTGTGCTTATTTGAATTCATATTGTTTATGTATATTGTTTGAAATGCAAGTTACTTGTTAGTTTAGAATCACTATGGGTTGAAATGATACATACCCGAACGGACATTAGAATAAGGATAAATCATTATGGGTTGAAATGATAGACCTGAACGGTTTATATAAATTGGGTTGAAATGATAAATACCCGACTAAACAACTTGGCCTAGGATAGATAATTAAAATAAGAAACTTGATTTGTCAACAACGAAATTATTTTGTAATTGAAATCTATTTGAAATTAGAAATGAATTTAAGAAATTGTTTTAAAATTAATTAGCGAACTTAATTGATTTAATTGAAGCAAATTAATTGATTAATTGAAATAAATCAATGGATTTAATTCAAATGGATTTATGAACTTATTTAATTTAAATAAAATGAATTGATGAATTTAATTTTGAGAAATTGTAATTTGATTTAATAAAATTTAAGTTAAGTAAGTTGAATAAATTGGAATGAGAATTTGACAAGTAATAATTTAAGATTAATGATTTCAAATGTTATTGAATTCGGTAGGTTAAGATTTTAGACTTGATTTTAAATTAAATAGATTCAAAACTTGATAATGAAATTTGATATAAGATTAAATGGGATTTTGACTTAAGTGTAATTTAAACTAAGTATAGTAGTGGGTTTAATTTGGGATTAATTTTAAAATGATTTTAAATTAAATAAATTGGTTTAACTTTTGTAACTTGGTTTGAGATCGAATTGTTTGAAACTTGCTAAGGAATTAAATTAGATTACATAAATCATGAAATTGAATATATGAAATGAGATTGCTTTAATGAAAATGGATTTGGATTTTGTAACGAGTTAATTTAAACTATTTTGATTGTAAAGAATTTAGTAAAAAAAATCTAGTTAAACGAATTTATATTTGTATTAAACGAAGGATGAATATAAATATGAATGTAAAATGAATCGAAATTTTGTTTTAAATGATTTTGAATTAACCGAAGTATTGAATTTAAATCCATTGAATATGAATAAATTTAATAAGTGAAATTTGGATCTTATTAAATCGAACTTGAATACTTGAATGATTTGTTAACTCAAATAGTTGAACTAAAATTTCATTTGGAAATATGATTTTAAATATTTGAAATAAATTGAATTGTGAATTGTCAAATTTTGAAAGTCAAATTTGCAACTTGACTTTTGGACTTGATTTGTTTAAACTTTAAATATTAAATGACCATCGGTGTAATAATATGTAGTTATTAAAGAGACCGGGAACGGATATGGACATACTCTCTGTCGATACCAAAAACCACTTTAATAACTATTATACGCAGAGTGTTGATCCAGGATGAAGTGGATGGTTTGGTGAATGCGTTGACTGAAGAAAGAGAACGATATTGGATGACCCCTGACATGACTAAAACAGGAGCCGCGTCGGGCCATTGAGGTTCGCCACCTCTGGCGGACACACTTCTTCGATACCATATCTATTACCTATGTGATTCGATTTGGGTGCACCCTCTGATTTGGGAGTGTTGTTTCGCGGTGTTGAGGTAGTAGCTGCTATGCTCAACATCAGTCTGGATCACGCAACTACTAGTATCCTAGTTGGTATCGCCTCATGTACCTTGTCATACTGATTATCCTATTCGCAACCACTACGATTTGTTTTGTGTTATGCCTATGGGGTACCCTCTGATAACCACTAGTTTACGTTTGGGCTTACGGTGCTGTATAGACTATGACATTATAAAAATATGTTAAAGGCGATTATGGTAACGCCTTAACGCTATTTTAATATCGTACTTCACTGATTCGACATTATCTGCATATCATATTCTATTGTATATATAGATAGTTTATCAGATCCTTAGAGATGTTTATTTTATTCATCTTTGAGTTATGGACTTTATTCCTTGCATATGATTATCTTGTATAAGATTTTGAGTCCTGACTCGAGTGTTTCTTTTTGTATATGCTCGGGTCAGTCTGAAGATATCCAGTTTGCTGATCAAGGTTGGTTGAAGATGCTGAAGACTTAGCATTTATCCATATCAGTTTATTTCCATTCCAGTATTGATGTACTAGTCTGTTGGACATTTATGTATTTCCTCTCAGTCACTTTATGTTGAGACGTTGTTGTATTTCCTATAGTAGCTTCATGAACTGCTATTATGACGATGTATTTTCCACTGCATTATTCTGTGACTGTTTTGTGTCGGTGATGTTGTATTTCTCATTTACATTTATGTGTTTATAATCCCATAATGATTCGTGTTTTGTATTATTTAAGTTGACATGTGTGTGGATTATTGTCAATTTAAATGGTCCAAATATACGGGTTGTTACACTATGGAAGAACCACAAGAGGATCAAGAAGAAGAACATCCTCTACCGAATCCGGATGTTCATATGGACGAAGACGATGGCGTGATTTGCATTGGAGAGGTCCTTTTTGACGCTAATGAAAACTTGGACGAACAACGTGGAAACTTTTGTCTCCATTATCCAAATTGTTCGGTCCATAAATCACCAATAGTTAAGGGTCCTCGTTAAGTGTTTTTCATTATTTTTTTCTCTTTCTTGATTATATATTGGTTTGTTAGTTTGTATATAAAGTGTTATCTTAATTAATGTTCTTCTAAAAACAATCTTTGGTGTCTAAAATCTTGAATTCCATTTAACTTAGGATGTTATATTTCACTCATACATAGTTATTATTCTTATATCATATGTTTGTTTATCTCATTTTCTATTAAGTTCAAGGATTATAAGTTATTGTTTTGTTGATGACAAAGTGGGAGAAGTTATATAAAATAGTAGGCTTGGAGTAAGGGGGAGTTGTTGGTGTAAGGGGGAGTTATGATATGATTGAAGTGGTAAGTATATTTTATAAGGTTGTCATCATCAAAAAAGGGGAGATTGTTAGGAACTGGAGATAGTGGTTTTGATGACAACAACCTTTGTAACTTATTTTATTATAACTTATATGCTAACACTATTGTCTAGATATATATGAATGTTATTATGTAGGATATATATAAGGCAAGTACTGATTATTGAAGACTGTACAGTATAAAGATCAAGGATGTAGAAATCAAGTTTGAAGACTCATGAGTATCAAGATCAAGATTTCAAGATAAGTGTCTAGTTTATTGTTAAAACTTCATAATAGCACGGAAATCTTCATTCCATATTTCATTTGGGATGGAGCCCATTTCTATCTTCTTAGTGGCTTACAAACCCACGACAAGTAGCTTACAAACCTGCGATAAGTGGCTTACAAACCCACGAACATCCTGGTTTTGTACAAGTTCTCGAGTCCTTATGTGATGAGATATTTTGCAGGAAGAAGCTTGCAAAACAACTTCCAAATGGTTTTTCAAAATTATTTTCAAAACTGCTTTTCAAAATGTTTTAGCCTTAAAATATTCTTTTTTTTTATTTTTAAATAAACTCTTGTTTTAAACTACGTTTGTTTTTAAAACTATCTTCTGATTTTTAAATATTCTTTTATAATATATATATATATATACTTGAGATTTAAAATCAAATTTATATATACATTCTAAAATATATTTTTCTACTCTTCTTTATTTTAAAACATTGGAAAATTAGTTTATTTTACTCCAGAATCATTTCATCTTGTTTTCCTTTCAATTCCATTTTCAAAACAAATTTTACATTGTTTTTAACTAAGGGATGTCGACATCATGGGATACCCCATGTCGACATGGTGGCTGTTAAATTCAAAAGTTTCAAATTTCAAAAGAAGTGTCTATTCGTTTAAATCTCTTCACGAATGGTTATGACCGTTACTGGTCTATAAATAGCCTTCACAAACGAATTTTTTAACTAACTATTTTCATATTTTCTTCACTCCTTCTTCTTCATAAATCCATATTCTAAAATATTCATATTTTTAAGATCGTGCCGAAATTCTACCGAATTTTCAAGTGAATCAAATTAGAATCTCATTCTTGTTTGATTCTCTGTCCTCTCTCGAAGATCAAAGTGCTATTCAGAGTCATAGGATCAATTTGTAATCAAAAGTTTATCGAGTCTCTCTATAAGGTGTGGTTGTACCTTGAAATCAATTGGGTAATCTTTTATCCCGTAAATCAAGAGAGTTTGCTCCGGACTCGTGAGATAGGAGGGTACCTTAAGGCCTTTAGAAACTGAGGATTGTAATCTCGACTTTGGTATAATAAAAATCTGTATGAGGTGTTCTGCCTTGGTACAGGACTGGATGTAGGGTAACTTCGAACCAGTATAAAATCCGGTGTGTTCTTTCCTTTTACTGTTTTTATTTACTTTCTGCATCTGTGTTTGATTCTGTGATTGTTCTGTGATTAAGTTCTGCATTTGCTTGTGTCATAATTTTAATTTAGTCCATATAAGTCTTAGAATCCATTAAACACTATTCACCCCCCTAGTGTTAAATTAGCCTTAAGATCCTTAATCCGCACTCTCTTTCAGTTAGCTGGCAAGCCACCTGCAACATTGGAGCGCTTTTATGCAAAGGAGGCTTAGTATTTGAGGAAGGAGGAAGCCAGATGCTCTAGGAAGAAGAATGTTGCAGGACCAAATGGAGAGTGAGTAAAAAGTAATACTGCGGTAAAGCAGTTTGATGATAGCTCTAGAAAAGTTCATGTGAATGTCTAGAACAAACCGAATCAATAGAATATAGGTGGAGACAGGAGCCGAGAATGAAAGAGGGATTCTGGAAGAGGAAAGCCTAGGATTCTAATGTATGAAACTTACATGCCACTGAATACATCACTAGAGAATATTTATTTGTCTACCTATAATACCATGCAGTACCGAAAGCCGCCTCTGAAAGAATCAACGGAGAAGCAGAAACGGACTGAAAAATATTGTCAGTTTAACGAATGTTATGATCATAACATAAATAAATGTAGGCATCTCCAGGATATTATCGAAAACCTAATTTGAGAAAGAAAGTTACAACAGTTTATAAAAACCCTACAGGACAGCGGGCAAAGGACACCCGACATCAATCGAGGACAAACACCGCATAGGGCTGACGAGCTTGCGTGGACTGGCGGAAGATTGGTAATCAATATAATAGTCGAAGGACCACATCCGGCTGATAAGAGTTGGCATGAGATGGTGTGCTACGCTAGCACGATTAAGCATGTGCATTTTGAATGTTGTTCGAGTACGGAAGATGGAGCTTCGGCAAAACAACAACGTACAATGATAGATGATATTGTGTTTAGAAACAGAGATGCAGATAAGGTGTAGGCTTCGATAATCGACCCAATGGTCGTTTCGGCCATGATTAGCCCTGCTTTAGTGAGAAGGATATTGGTTGATAGTGGAAGCTCTGTAAATATAATTTTCAAAAAAGCTTATGACCAAATGAGGATGGAAGCCAAGGACTTGAAACCAGCTAAAGCCCGCATTCATGGCTTTAATAGTGCTGCAACTGAAGTTGTTGGTTATGTTGAATTACATGTAGAGTTGGGAGAAGGTGACCGTAGGAGAGTACGAATTCTGCCTTTTGTTGTTTTGGATGTTGACTCTCTATACAATGCTTTTTTGGGCCGACCGGTCCTAGTTGAGTTCTGGGAAGCTCTTGCCTCATGGTGTTTGACTTTGAAGTTCCCGACAGATAATGGTGTTGGAGTTTTTCATGGTGATCAGGTAACTGGATGTGCCTGTTATGTAGTTGAGTTGAGGGATGCTCAACGAAAGGAGAAAGGTATGGGTGTGGACAAAGTCAATCCACATCCAAGCCACTGAAGATTGACAACTAGCGCCTGAGCCTTGGCTCGGGTGCCACAGTCAGTTCTATATAGATACTATAACCAAGAGATGACGAGGAGGAGCCCAAAGAGACCAAGGCTGCACCGGTTGAGCTGACGATTGACATCAGAGTTAGCTACGACGACCCATTATGGGTTCTAAAGATCGGATCGTAGCTCAGCCCCAAGATGATGAAAGATCTTGCTGGATTTCTCCGAGCAAATCCTGACGTGTTCGCTTGGACTCACTCTGACATGTGTAGGGTCTCGCCTGCCATTGCAAGCCATGCATTGAATATCAACCCAAGGCATGTCCCGGTGAAACAAAAGTGACGTGGCATGGATCCGAAAAGATTTGCTGCTCTTATGGATGAGGTGGATAGACTCAAAGAAAATGGATTTATTAGTGGCGCCCTTTACCCTAAGTGGGTATCTAATCTTGTACTTGTGAGAAAGGCAAATGGGAAATGGCAGACATGCATTGATTACTCGGACTTGAACAAGGCTTGCCCAAAAGACAGCTTTCCCCTTCCAAGGATCGACCAACTGGTAGACTCAACCGTAGGACACGAATTGCTATCTTTCATGGATGCGTACTCAGGATATAACCCAATCTCGATGCATATTCCTGATCAAGAACACACCAGTACCGATGTTGAATTATATTGCTATATGGTGATGTTGTTTGGACTAAAGAATGTAGGAGTGACCTACCAACGCCTAGTCAACGGAATGTTTAAAGATTAGATCAAAAAAAAAGTGGAGGTATACATGGATAATATGCTCATGAAGTCACGATAGTCTATCGATCGCATTAGAGACTTGGCATAAATTTTGACATTTTCCGACAGTATAAAATGAAGATTAATCCTCTGAAGTGTTCTTTTGGCATTGCATCAGGAAAGTTCTTGGGTTTCATTATTAATGCTGTGAAATCAAAGCTAATCCCGAGAAGATCCAAGCTATTATTAATATCTAAGTGCCAAAGATTATCAAACAAGTACAGAGCCTGAAAGGTAAGGTTGTCGCTCTAAGCCGGTTTATTTCAAGAACTACCGATAAATGCATTCCTTTCTTTGACTTGATTAGGAGAGGAAAAGATTTCTGAATGGATACAGGATTATAAAGACGCATTCCAAACTTTGGTGAACCACTTAAAGAGACCTTCCATCTTTTCAAAGCCGACGGATCATGAAGATTTATATATCTACTTAGCCGTGTCGCTACACGCTATAACTGCCGCGTTGCTCCGCAAAGAGAATCGAATCCGAAGACCAGTCTATTATGTTAGCGAGCGATTGACAGGAGCTAAAAGAAACTATCTGAAGATAGAGAAATTGGCATACTATTTGTTGATTGCTTCGCAAAAGCTCTTTCCCTTACTTTTAGGCACATCCTATTAACGTTTACACCGACCAGCCATTACAACAGGTCCTACAGCGACCGGAGATGTCTGGAAGGTTACTCAAGTGGAATATCAAACTTAGCCAATTCGACATACTTATCTTTCTCGGAGGGCTATCCAGGGTCAGGCACTGGCAGATTTTATACCAGAATTTACTATGCATGATTTCCCAAAGAGCAATGAAACCCCAATCGTACGGTGGAAGTTGTATACAGATGGAGCATCCAATGATCATTGTTCTGGAGCTGGAATTGTGCTTGTAACTCTCGAAGGTCGGTCAATTTTCTATGTTCTTAAGATTGATTTCCCTACAACAAAAAATGAAGCTGAATATGAGGCTCTGATTGCTCGACTTAAACTCGCCAGAGAACTGGAAATAGAGTCTCTTGAAATTTGCGACTCATAACTGGTTGTATACCAAGTTAGATGATTGCCAAACTAAAGTGCAATGACTTGCTCCGTACCTTCCCCAAGTCTAAGAATTGTTATTGACTTTGAGTACTATGATATTACGCATATTCCTCGAGATCAAAACAACGAGGCTAACTCATTAGCAAAGTTGGCTAGCACCGGGGATGCGCAATAGATGGGCTTGGTTCTAGTCGAAATATAAACGCTCCAAGCATAAGCCCGATGGAAATCGACCAGGTACTGGAAATGAAGCCTGAGAAGGAGTCGGGGATGACTTTGATTAAAGACTATTTGTTATAGGGAATCCTTCCTGAACGAAGGAATGAAAAATGACAAGTCCTTCATAACGCTTCATGATATACCATATGGGAAGGAGTTATGTACAGAAAGGGTTTTTCTGTTCCCTTGCTACGGTGTATCGCTCATGATGAAATAAAATGAGTCCTAAAGTAAGTTCATGAAGGAGAATGTGGTGATCACACTGGAGGGCAAACTCTAGCAAAGAAAATACTCCGTTATTGGTATTATTAGCCAACCGCCAATCGAGATGCTGCTGATTATGTAAGGCGATACGACAAGTGCCAGATATATGCAAAAGTTCCTAGTGCTCCGCCGACGAAAATTACACAAATGGTCAGTCCATGGCCAATTGCCATATGGACATAGATATTATTAGTTCCTCATCGATCTCTAAAGGTGGTGCAAAGTACGTCATCGTCGCAGTTGATTACTTCACCAAATGGGCGAAAGCGGAACCATTAGCTACGATCACAAAAAAGAAAGTAATCAACTTCATCATTCAGAATATCATATGTCATTTCAGTCTTCCACGAACTATTGTAACAGATAATGAGACTCAATTCGGTAGTGCTGAATTCAAAGACTTATGTCGTCGGCATCATATTGAAAAGAGATTTGCAGCAGTCGCTCACCCTCAAGCCAACGAACAAGTTGAAACTGTGAACAAAATCATAAAGTCCATTCTGAAGAAGCGTTCGGAGAAGGTCAGAGGCAAGTGGGTAGATGAACTCCCGATAGCACTATGGGCTTATAGGACCACCCACAAGTCCACGACTAGCCATACTATATTTGCCCTTGCGTATAATTCCGAAGTAAATATTCCGGTTGAGCTCAAAGTTTCTTCTCATCGAGTGACCTTCTATGATCCCAGAACAAATAAATATCTCCTATTTAAATCTCTAGACTTTGTAGATGAGAAGCGTGAAGAAGCTAATTTGAGAGCAGTTGCGCACCGACACTGAGTCGCCATACTACAACACCAAAGTCCGACCTAGAACCTTTGAAATTGGCGATCTCGTCTTGAAACGGGTTTTTCCTGCCTTGGCACAAAGGAATCCTACTTGGGAAGGATCATACGTAATTGAACAGAGGCTTGGAGAGGGAACTTTCAAGCTAACGACTGTTAATGGCATCACAATCCCAACGGCATGGAATAGCGAGCATTTACGATGCTATTTCACTTAGTTTATTTCTTTTTCATTCAGTTGTATTTAGTTCTAGGATTTGATTTAGCATTTGATTTTTAAAGATATGTAATAATATAAATTATGCCATTTCTTTCCTTTTGGCAAATAAAGTTTTGAATTTCGTTCATGTTTGTGTTTGTTGTAGTAGTACATATTAGTTACGATACTGGACTAACTAGTATTAACATGTCTAAGCGGGTTCCCTGAGTTTGGAGCTAGCCGAGTACATAAGTTCACGATTGAACTAAACGAAATGAGAATGGTTCGACCATTCATTTGATGATTCACACTAAAAAACCGATGGATGGAATGCCCAACGAGGGATGGATGTGATTCAACCATCCAAAGACCAACTTAATACTATCAAATGATGGGACAAATATGAATCAAAAGCGATCATGACATGACTGATCACTCGCTAAGTTAATCCTCGGACTTGGGGGCAAATCAATCAGTGAAGGAAAGTACGATCCAACTATTTTCCAAAATAACTCTAAGTCCGCAGAGTGCGAACTGGAGTATAAACGCAAGCCGGGTGTGGTTCGACCACACACTAACTAACTCTTATTCCCAGAGTGCAGATTTGAGTATAAACAAATAGACGAGTGCGGTTCGACCACTCACTATTCCGTGAACTCTGGCCTGAAACCGACAGGAGGGGTATAAACTCGCAAAGGATGGAGTTCGACCATCCACCGTTTAACTCCGCTAACCCAAGACTAGGGGCAGGAGTAATCACTCAAACCGTTGAATTAGACAGTGTAATACTAGGGCACGAGTCACGTGTTTGGTTCGACTCGGGACTACCACATGGAGGCCTTGGGATAGAATTAATGGATTGTTACCCAAAATAACGAGCAACAAATTACATGTACATTGGATGGAAAGTAATAACTCAACTACTTAAGTAACAATTCACACGAGAGTTCAACTGAAAACAAAAAACTTTTATTTGCATAATAAGCTTCAAAATTGTGATACGAGTTTATTCGAAAAACGAGGGCCCGTCCCGTACAATCACGGCCAACAAAATGGAAAACAGCTATATAAGTTATGTACAAACAAAGTCGAAACGATGGCTATTTCTTTTGTCTTCTCTCCTTTTTGGATTTTTCCAGAGTGGCACAACCCGAGCTTCCACCTATCTGTTTCCTCGATCCTTTACCGCCTTTGGCGAGAGAGCTTTCAAAAGTAGGAGGGAGTTTTTCGGGAATCGACCCGCCAAGTGGGATGACTTGTAATGGGACGAGATTTGGATCATTGATATCCACATTGATGGGTTCAGTCTTGGCTTATTTCTTCAACAGCTCCTCCCTCTCGATCTGCTCCTTTAAGCTGAGCTCATCGGTGTGTCTATTGGCGCTAGTGGTCACAACATCATCAGATTCATTCAGCAGTAGTGGATCTTCAGCTTTATCATCTTCGAGTGCTTAGATAACTTGAGCATCGGGCTCTGGAGCTTCGATGGCCGCCGGAATCTCAGTAGTTGTCGATTGCTACTCCATGTGGGCATCACCTTTTGGTGTTTGTCTGGGTATCGAAAGACCTGCGGACTTGTGGAAACAAGGAGATAAGCCTATGACTATTGGGCATGGAGAACAAAACCTCTCGAAAAGTGGAGATAAAGCGGAATACCTATGTCCGACTGACTCTCAGTTATCGTCGGAGTGCTCCCTTATAGAATAGGGGTTAACACCTTAGATTGATAACCGGGTTTGTCCGGATCGTAGCTCAGATCCTGTCCCAGGCTGAAAGAAACTAATGCTCCGGCTGCTTTAAAAGAAGAGGGGCCCTTGGGATCAGACTCCAAAGACTCACGATATTTTTTCCTTTGCCGGAAGGTGCTAGAATGTCGAAATATCGGAGTCTCACAATGGCAAGATCTAGGGGTTCATTTCCACGAAGGATCCCCCGCGCTAGTTTCTCTTCATTCAAATCAGCTTCGTTGAGGGTTTTCTTTTTCATTTCAATAATATATTCCCAGGCCTCGACAAGCGACTCAAGATAATCATCACCAAGAATGCTCAGATCGTGGTGGAGAAGGACTTTAGCATTATATTTAATGATTAGAGGATCGAACATATCCTTGATTTTATTCCGACCGGTTTCTTTGGCATCCTCCACCTAGGCTTTGACCTGTTCTCTTATCTCATTGCGGCCCGCTTCTCTCGCCTCTTCTTTGTGGAATTTGATTTGAGCAAGTTGCTCCTCAAACTTAATCTTTGAATTCCGGGCTTCAACGGCCTCTTCGCAATATCTTTGCATTTCTTCTTGAGCTTCAATCTTCTCTTCCCTCTCTTTCTTAATAACCTCTTCAAGCTCCTCAATGTGGCGGGCCAAAATATTTTTCTTCTTTTGCAAGGAATCTTTTTCCAAGGCAAGCGCACCGCTGTGGTTGAGGGCAGCATCAATTTCTTTTTTGTGGGCAGCTTCTTGATGGCTCACCGCCTTAGATGTTTCCTTGGAACTTTTTTCTACCTTGGTTAGTTTTATCGTCAAGTCCAAGATCTCAGTATCTTGGTGTTTAATTATATCTTTATCATGTATTGCCTCTAGCTTGAGACAACTAATTTCACGCTGCCTCTCGATAGACACCTCGAAGATCTTTTCTGCTAAGTGCTGGAACGATTCATATTGAACAAAAACATCATTGATGCATGCGAGAGGACATGCCTTAACATTCACTGGGATTGTATGAACGGAGGGGAGGAACTTAAGCTCGTCAAAACAAATCTTTGGCAAAATGACCTTAAGTTCGGCCAATTTTTCTGTTGTAGAAGCTTCAGGAGCCGCAATCGGCAAAGATGGATCAGAAGCGATGATTGGACATTTGCTTGTTTAGTGGTCACGGAACTACTTGGAGCTAGAGGAACTAAAGTACTGCTCATGCGGGATGGCAACTTGGGGACCATGGAAAGAGGTCTGATTACCACTGTACACAGGAAGATTAGGTTGAGCTTCCTGATGGGATGACCGAGATTGAGACTTAGGCTTAGAAGAGGAAGTTTCCTTTGAACGACTTCTTTCTCGGTAGTCATCCCTCTCTCTACGCCTAACCAATTCTAAATCATGTTTGGATTTGTATTTGGTCAAGGAGACCCTCAAGCGATCAAAAGCTCGGGATTGAGACATCACACCTGCAAAAAATGAAACAAAAATATATAAGTGACCATTATACAAAAGATAGATGGAGATCGTGTGGTGAAAAGCACATGATTGTGAGTGTCCTAGTGTCCCCTCAACGGATTAGTTGCTACAGCCTTGCTTATGGGAGTTTTCTCTCCTTTGCCGATAGGAAAAATATTGTAACACTTCTGGTGGGAGAATTGAGCCCATTGATATTGATGTTAGGGAAGTTATAAGTCATAATGTCATTAGGGATTTGGATATTTGAAAACCCTTTCATCGAGCTTTCTAAATGTTGGGAAGATGACTCTTTCTTGATAGAAGTGATAACAATCTCCGAGTTCTTAGCAGTATTTCTCCTTTGGAGCTTATATGCAAGCTTCTTTCTTCTCTTAGCTGGCGTGTGAGGTTGCTCGCCTTGTGATGGTCCGACCACAAGCGCCTCTCCCGGGCCAGCATCAACGTCACCGGGTTCGTTGGTCCGGGCACCCCTAATTTCGCCTTCTTCGGTGTCATCCGAGTCCCCTCAACTGGGGGTACGACAGGGTTATTGATATCCCCTTCTAATTCTATAATGTTTCTTGGTAGTGCAGCACTTCTAGGAAGCTCAATGTTATGGCCTTCTTCCAGTAGCCTGAATAGAGATAACCACTCGTCGGTTACAAGGAGTCTAATGTCCCTGTTTTTGACCGGGGTGGCGCGAATTGCAGAAATTTCTCTTGGAAAACTATCACCCTATGGACATAGGTGGACACCTGTAGACATTCAGAATGTTAGTCGATTTAGAATGTGACTTGGATTAAGGAATTTGAGAATAAAGTGAAGACGACACTTACGTCCTTCCTACCATCGCCTTGCAAAGCCAGGCGACATCAAACATAGAACCATTCATATTTAAAAAGGGTGAGTTTGTTCCAAGCACCCATTAAGACTTGACAGTTGGATGAAGGCTCGAGGAAAACATAAGAAGGACTTCTTGACTGTCATTTAAATTAGTAAAGAAACCTTATGTCCTCAAGAGTTGGTGGGTGGAACAGAACGCTCATGAATAATAAGAAAGTGCCATGGAGAAAGGCATAGCTGTTCGAGTGAAGCTGGGTGGGGCTATTCTAAGATATTTTAGCATCTCCCGGGTGAAAGAATTAAAGGGCAGCACACATCCAGCCCAACACATGAATTTGTTGCATGCTGTGTACCCCTCCGGGGGTAGTGAACCTTGTCATTTATCGAAGGAGCGAGGACGTCTTCGAATGGAATTTCGTGCTTGGAACATAGTCTGCAAAGGGCGGCTTTACCAATTTGGAGGCTTGATGTTTGTACCAAAATTGGGCACAACACTCTTCGGAAGGGTTTGACGAGATAAAATTAAGAAATAAATGTAAAAAAAAGGATTACCTAATAAACACTTCAAACAATAATCAGAAAAACAAGCAAAAGAACGCAAAGATTTAAAGTGGTTCGGCGTATTGCCTACGTCCACTCTGAAATGATTGATCTTTATTAACTTTTTCATACTGGTTACAGCGGATTACAATAGTAAATCTCGAGTACAACAGTGAAATTCGAGTACAACAGTGAATTCGACAGAGTCTGGACGTCAGAGAGTCAAAAGATCCTTTTTCTGTAGACTCTGGGATGCTATTTATAGGCATGGCTGCAAATATCTCGCTTAGATCTCGGAAGACCTCTTTTGGCACGTGGGTGGGCCCACGCGATCAATCCCACGTGATTTTCACTCAGTCCGTGATCGATACGAACGAATTTCATATCGATCAAGATTTGGTCCAACCGAGTCGAAATTGGGCATGAACATTCTTTAAGTTGTACGTAAGCTCCTGTTAAAATTTGGTGGCATTTGGACTTGTAGATTGTGAGTTATGATCGATGCAAGCTTGCGTTTTCTTTAGGCTGTCTAGTTCATATCAATACACTTTGTATTGATCTGTTCGAATCGTTCTTGAGCACGTGCATACAAGTTGACGTGGTGCGAAATTCTTGGATCGATCCACTTTTTGTGCCGAACGATCGAGTCTTCCCTATGTATATGCCTTATTCATACCGATCAAGATTCAGTGATTATAATTGCTCTGTTTGTATCGATTACCGTTGCTCTGTTCGTATCGATTACAATTGCTCTGTTCATATCGATTACAATTGCCCTGTTCGTATCGATCGTAACTACTCTGCTCTGTTCGCATCGATGACAGCTACACTGTTCGTATCGATCACTGGCCGATCGATACAAAGTAGCGGCTGTGCTTGGTATTGATGGATTACGGAGTGGAGTTGGTTGATCGATGTGAATAGGCTGGAGATTATGGATGCGAAGAATGCCGCTTTCTATGGATACAAACTCGTGCTCCTTTAATTGATACAAAATCACATTCATCTGACGGAGTCAAAATTCATCGATACGAAGGAGGTTTCCTCCTGATTGCTGGATGGATACGAACAGTGACTACCTGATGGATACGAAGTGGAGCGCATCGATGGATGCGAAGTACATGGATACGAAACAGACACGCTTTTCATGAAAATTGATCGATCCATAATTCGAGCGTACGAACCCCGATTGACTTGAAACTTGGAACGTTGGCTTTCATAGCTTTACTTGTCATGTCTTGTCAATTGTAGCTTGATCCGGACTCGGACAAAGTTCATCGATATCCATAGTGAACCTGCGTATAGCCGATCTTCGAGACAGACTGTCCTTGGTTTTTAGTCATTTCCTTGGTGTCACGGCCTTGCCAAAAGACGGGAAAACATTTGCCCCCCAAAGTACGTCTTGTGAGAACATGACGTGCTTTGAAAAGTTGTCATCTTTATTCTGAAAAGTTCCATCTGACTTGTTGAATGATCATTATCTCTTTTTCGAAAAATATAACCATTGACTGATCTTCGGTAACATGAATTTTTGACCGCCGTTTGTTGTACTATGTACTGTTGTAACCGAATGTCGTATGGTAGTGATTAGTTGATGTAGTTGTCACCAAACAAGTATTCAATTCCTGCCAATTTTGAAAATTGCTTGTTAGTCCGTCATATATGAATGTATGCTAGTCTGATTCTCGCTAACGTTTGCACGTTGGTGAGTCGTTGTCAATTTTCTTGCCTCGAATTATGTATCGATCCTCTCCTGAATCGGTGTGAAATTCGAGTTGTAGCAACGATCGATAGTCGTTTTAAGTAATTTCTTTCGCTTCGATCCTGGATCAATTCGAGAAGTTGGAATGCATGCTTCGTATCGATGTCTATCGATACGAAATGGGTAGACTTCGTAGATGTTTCGTATCGATGGATACGAGGTCTTGGGTCTCGATGTTGGTGGATACGAGATTGCTGTTTCGTATCGGTAAAGTTGATTTTATCCAAATATAATTTTGCAGTGATTTTCGTATCGATGGTTGTCGATTTGAAATTGGCCGGTTTCATGAGGCTTCTTCATATCGATAGGTAAGTGATGGATACGTGTAGTGGTGGCTTCAGTTAGACAGTTATTGGATATTAGTAGCTCTCTTCGTATCGATCAGATAGGAAACTATTTCAACCAGTCGCAACAACTGGGAGACGAAACATTTTTACCTTTACCCTACGTCCATATAAATACCGTTAGGACTTAGAAAAAATCTCACTTGCGTTTATTTTCTACCTTGTCTTCGTATCGTTCCAGACTTTAAAGAATCGAGAGATCGTTCTTGCCTTTGAATCGAATTGAGCTCTAATCCTTCCAACTAATTGCTAAAACTAGGTAAATAAAACATGAATTCGTATCAAAAATGATGAGACTCGGAATCTCGTGCCATCCTGCTTGTTTCCGTGACTGGTTCTAACGAAGTGGTGGCCGGAGGCAATCGCCATGAGGTCGAGGAGGGAGAGGGCGACACTCAAGTGGTTTTGGAGAAGATGAAGTATAGAAGGCAGCACAATTTCAATTTCGTATCGATGAAAGGAAGGAGAAGACTTGGCTTCGTATCGATGGAGAATGGATGGACAAAATGGTGAATTTCGTATCGATCCAGTGTGATAGTAGTTCATATCGATTGGAGTCGATCGATACGAAATCGAATGGCCAAGTGACCGATACGAACTTCATGGCTTTAGATCGGTACGAAATTCGTGGTTTGAGATTGATTCGAAACCAGCAAATGTTTTATCGATACGAAATGAGAACTTCGAACCGATACGAAATCATAAGCGTATTGATCGATACGAAATGACATCCTCTGGTTGATACGAAGTTAATAATCCTTTGATCGATACAAAATTGGAGTTTTCGATCGATACGAAATCAAGGCCTTCGTATCGAATGATCTGATCTTTGACTTTGATGGATATGAATTTCGTGAAAATTCGAACACTTGATTCCGACGAGCTACGGCCTTGCACAATTGGACTTGACCATTGAACTGCATATTTGACTACCCTTAGAAGCTTGTCGATGGAACTGTGACTTAATCAAAATTTTAATGAATTTTAATTTGGATCGGTCTCTAAAGTTTGAATGGCATGGTTGTGACGGTCAGCGATGACGGTCACTCCGATTAAATTCCGAAGTCTCGTCGTTTGAACATTTCGTAATCTCGTAGAATTTCTCAAGTATTATGTAGTACTGCACTACACAACACATTCACACACTTCACACTGGGGAACACATGGGCTTTTTATCATATAATGATGGTTTTTAATAAGTTGATTAGCTATGGAATCCACAAGTTCACAACAGCAAGAGCTTCAGAGTTTATCTCCCTTAGTCATAGAGATACCGGTCATCGCGGCCGAAGTTGTAGATCCAGCTCCGGACGAGCTGCCTGGTGCCAGGTTTATCATGAACCCACAAGATTATGTGCTGCCTAACGTCTCCGAAGATATGCTGGGACGAATATGTCTAAGGCATGGTCTACCGTTGGACGACGTATTATTACCAGGATCGAATGATAGACCGCAAGCTCCTCCAGAGGGGTTTACAGCCTTTAATCTCTATGCATGCACAACGGGAACACTTCCTCCGTTTAATCAGTATATTAGAGAAGTGATGTCTTTCTTTGGAATCGCTCCATCACAATTACAGCCGAACGGATATGCTCTACTCAATAGTCTGTTCATTGTATTTATGGAGCATCTTTTCCGACCTCCGATCCTGATAGAAATTAGATACTTATTCAACGTTAAGAGTCGGGGAGATAGTCCCTCATTCACATTCCTAGAGTCAGGAATTGTCAAGTCGTGACCGGCTCCTGGACCAGACTGAGTTACTTTAAAACCGAGTGGTTCTATGTCTGATGCCCTCCATGATTTGTTAGCCGATGATTAGCCAGACGTAAGTGCTACAATCTTTTCTAGTAGTTAACGAGATTCATAGCTGATATTAAAACTAATGTCTTCTCTCCTTTACAGCTGTAATTCCACGACCTGAGGGCGTGCATTTTATAGAAATTGTGTGGGTCCTTCAAGAAGTGCCAAGCGAAATGAGAGACATAGACTCGGTGCTAACAGACCGAAACTTGAGAACCGTTGGGATGATTGAACGAAACCAAAGCATAAGGCTTGAAGGAACGCTGATGGCGGCCCCGACGAAGTGGGTAAAGCGCAAAGCGCCCGGGGTCGTAATTGCTGAGGAAGGTGATGAAGAACATACACCTACGAATGACGAACCCGTGGCTGGGCCTTCCGACAGTCTTCAGGGTTCAGAGGGAAAGAGAAAAGGCAAGGCAGTTGCACACAAACGTCATAAATCTTCGAGATGGAAATCTGTAATTGTATCCCTGTCAGCCTCCGGTGTCAGAATTTCAGAGGCTCCTCCCTCGCTAGTAGAGAATCATTTTGAAGGACTTGCTGATATTCCGATTCCGGACTACGTGTCACTTCAACATGACACCGGATTGGAGGGGCTCCAAAGTGCTCTAGATTTAAGTGAGTCTCTACCCATCAGTGCGGCCGACATTTTTGGTTGGTTGGAGGGTCGCACACACATATACATTTCACGGCACTACACGGTTTCCAGCCTTAAGTTGCATGTTTTGAGAATCACTAACTCTGTAACGACCCGTAAATTTCAACTGTTTTAATAACGTAATTAGTTAAAATTTTGTGAAATTTTAAACGATAAAATTTTGAAATAAAAATTTAATATTTGGAATACGTCTAGTTAAACATAGCGACTGGTAAATTTTCGTCCGAAAATATGAAAGTTTATTTCGCGCATAAATTCACTTCAATTTAATCAGTTAAAAAGCGATGAAAATAAAATATTTCCGAAACCTAAATATTTTTACATAGAAAAATTCTAAAACATCTTCTGAGCAAGATGTCAGTTTGTCGTTTTTCAAAATTCGGACATCTTTGGCTCCGTCGATCTTATTTTTCAGTGTTTTTCTTGCATTTTCCGTAGTAGAAAAATTCGAATTTTTATAATTCAATCGTACCACCGATATCCATATACCGTTTTGATCGTCTCGTCGTGCTGATCTCTACGGTATATTCGATTGTCAAATTCGGGGTCCGTTGTACGTTGCACTTTGCGTAACGCCTACCGTATCGGTAGCCGGTTGCAATCTGCTCTGAGACTTTTCGTTATCCTCCGTGTAATCCAATAGCCATTAGCATTTATATCTTGTCTTCTCGTTTTCCATCGTTCATTTACTCCGGGATAATGAATAGTCTTTATGAATTTATGATGCACGTTCATTTTGAATTGTATGTTCAAACTTCTAGGATGCTCATTCACGTTGATTATTTTAGGCGTTTATCTCTATCTAACTGACTTTTCTTTTTATGCTTCTCTCCTTATTCTCATGCTCTACTTCATTCTGTTGTTCAAAACAGAAACTAAAATATCACAGAGCTATCCTTCTTTGCCAAACTTGCTTATTTCCTTTATGCTCATCCCCTTTAAACTGCATGCCCACCTTCGCATGAGCAGCCTCAGCAACCCATCAGTACACCGCCTTCGCCACTGCTCCATCTCGCATGAGCCTACCAAACATCTCATGCCTTCCGCCTCTTCCCGCACCGCCCCTGACACCTCGCCGGCGCCCATCCCACTGGCCCACCCAGTCACCGATCGCACTTCCTCCGCTTTCGCCACCTTCCAGTCACCGCCTAGTCCACGCCGCCGCCGTCCCATCCGCCAGACCGCCTGCTTTGCCACACCTCCCTGACACGACCCGATGTTCTTCCTCCTCTCCCTCCCATCGACCATGCAACCACCTGACCATGCTCCTAGATTTAGCATTGCTGAATATAAATGGTTGCCAGCACTCTAACATGATAAGCTATTTGAATGCATGCTTTCCTGTCTTTTGCTAGCCTCCTCACGTTTCTAGGCATGTAAGATCTTATATCTATGTTGTTTCTTTTGTATACTACTTTATGTCAAATATAAACTTATATATATAGCTTAGATTTGAAGTTTTCCACCTATGAAGTAATATAAATCTGTTGTATGCGTCTATGTCAGTAAACTAAACTTGCACAATATTAATGCATATGTCAGGGAGTTTATATATTAATTTTTATATGTTATAGGATGTATTTTATTATAGAAAAAAGCGGTGTAATATTAGTTTATAAAGTTGATAAAATTATAAAATGTTATACACTTTATATATCATGCTGTTTCGTGTTTGATTGGTTATAAGTATATATAGTGTGTTACAATGTGTAAGCACATGCGTTATATTTCATTTTATATTGTTTACAAAGAATGTATATATATAAGTTACAGTATGTTATGAAAGAAATATTATATGTTTGTATAATTGTAGGTATCGACATGTTGCAGCATACGGGTTATATTAAAGCATGTTGTTCGTACATATATGTTATGTTAATATTGAAATTATATATTTTTAAAATGACACGTTGAGTTGAAACTTTTGAGGAATCGATATAAAACACAAGTGGGTATTCTGCATTTTGTAAGTGAATATACAACAAGGTTTTGATAACTGAATACTAAGTAATATTTGTTTATTTAAGGACTAAGTTCTAAAAGTTATGATATACATATTTTTGAAACTGTAGCAAGTATGCCAGCTATAGGTATGTTTATATAAGTATATTTAGTGAACCTGAGCTATGGGATTTGTTAAATAAGTTTATACGGTATGAGGTTATAAAGATTACAAGGGATATAGGCTACGGCAGTGTACATGTTAGATTTTTATATTATATAATATGATTGTAAGCATGTTCATATAGTACAGATTCGTGTGTATAGTCTGCACTTTTATTTTTACTGTAGGGTCTGTAAATATTTGAGTGGTAGGTATATTTTGATCTGTGTATATTAAATAAGGAGTATCAAGAAGTATTATAAACATATATAAATTGCAACAGTATATAAAAGGTATATCTTATACCGAAACGTTTCCTTTGTTATATTTATACATATCCCATTGTATATTATATATGTGCTTTAAAAAAATGATTTTTAACTATATATATATATATTTAATTTAGAATATGACTTTATATATAGTTATCAATGGTTATATATATACATTCACTCGTATAAATTATCATCATCCAGTTCTGATTTGATTTCGTTAAATTTCTTTTACCAGCTTTGTTGTCGAACTCGTGCCAATTCTACTTTGCTTGGATTAGTAACTCAATTTCAGGGTTCGTATCAGTGTGCGTATCTGTGTCATCTTCTATTCTCTCTAGCCTCGAAAGGTGAGCAATCACTCACGATTAATGTTCTTTTATTTATTAAATTTGATTTCAATTGAAACGACAATTGAAATATGCTGCTGTTAGTTATTTACACTGTTATATATGCTATTACCTGTATCTGTTCACCTATGACATCTGACACCATTATCTGTTAATTGTTTATGCGTTGATAATACAGTTGGCTAATAATTGATTGATTATTGAAGTTTATATTGGACGTTAAAATTGTTAATGTTAAAGTGATAAATAATATGTAGTTGAATTTGATATAGGATTGTTAAATCAATTGACACGTAGAAATAGCGTTAACTACACCTTGAACCCGCAAATCGTATGTTGTTTAAACTGATGATGTATGAAATTGTAAATAGATGACAAGTGAAGAACCGTAATGTAATAATCTTTAATCTACATGAAATGATAGTGTAGATTCTAGAAATAATTATATTAATTTACACAAACAACAATGTGAATTAATACGATTATTTCAGGATTATTTGAATTGATTATTGGATTGTTATTGATTGTTGTTATTGCTTGTTTATTTACTTTGACACCATCCCAGCTATCACACTGCAAGTTCCCTTTGCTATGCTTTGATTTTGAATTGAATTGGAATCGGGTTGAAATGATAAATACCCAAATTAAACTTTGACCTAGGATAGAGAATTAAATAAAAACCCGATTGGTCAATAATTTGATTTAAAAATAAAATGAAGATTTTATTTGAATAAATAATATGGTTTGAAACGAAGTTGGAAATTGAATTTTAATGAAATTTAAATGTGAATATTTAATAATCTGAAACAAAATATTAATAAAGAAATTGATGGAAGAATGTTGTTTAATTAAGAAATGATTGAATTAAGTTTTGAAATTATTTAATGAGATTGAATTATTTAATAATTAAATAAAATTGAATCCTTTGATAATTAAAATTAAACTTTATAATTAGTGAAATTTAGTTCTTTATTAATTGAGCTTTGAAATTGTAACTAAGTAAATGAATATGTGAAATTGAATTTCTTTATCAAGAAATGCAAATGTGATTTTGAAATTAATGTAAAGACTTGTAATTTAAAAGGGATGATTTGTCGAAGCTAATTTAATTAAATTTGAAGTTTTGATATAATGAAGTTGAACTTAAGTAATTGATTTAATGAATTGGAAATTTAATAGAAATTGTTTTGAATGACAAATTAGCTTAACAAATGTTGAATGAAATTGATCAATGGATTTAAATTGATTTGAATGCTAAATTAAATTAATTGAAATGATTTCGGAATGGAACTTATATACGAATTTAAATGAATATTTGAATTGTCTTAAATCAAATATTTAATTTGAATTATAAGATTTTGAAATGGAAATTTGGAAGTTTGAAACGTAAATGTTGGAAATTGTTTAGAAAGACAAATGGAAGGTTGGTTTATAAATTCTAACTGAGATTGAATTTGATTTGGTTTTGAAATATATAAATGATCAATCGGTGTAATAATTTCGAAAGTTATTAAAGAGACCGAAATCGGTTAGGGACATACTCACTGTCTAAACCGAAAACCACTTTAATAACTATACGCGGAGTGTGATCCAGACTGAAGTGGTTGGAATGATGTACGTTGACTGAAGAAAGAGAACGATAATGGATAGCCTTGACACTTGTGTCAAATTGGAAATGACTAAAATCAGGAGCCGTGCCGGGCCAAATGGAGGTTAGCTGCCTCGAGCGAACACACTTCTTCGAATTACTCATTACTTGTTGTCAATTGGTGCACCCTTGATTTTGGGAGTGTTGTTTCGCGGTGTTGCGATCGCTGCAGCGATGCGTTTTCACCAGTCCGGATCAGGCAAACGGTAGTTTCACTACCTTGGGTATTGCCTCATGTGCCTTGTCATACTTGTATCCCTGTATACGCGACCACTACGAATTTTTTGTGTGTTATACCTATGGAGTACTCCCTGATATCACACTAGTTTACGGTGGAGTTTACAGTGCTGTATAGACTATAACGCTTATATAAAATGTGTTAAGGGGGATAATGGTAATGCCTTAACACTATTTTGATACCTTATATTACTGATAGACATTATCTACTTAGCGTACATTACTACCTAGTACATAGTTTAACGGATCCTTAAAGGATGGTTATTCCAAACATCCTTTGAGTTACTTGTATTTCAATTGCTATTTCACTTGAGTTGGATTTTATGATATAAGAATGTTAATCCTGACTCGAGTGTTTTGTGTTTTGCTTTACGCTCGGGTCAGACTGAGTGTACCAGTATTCGAGACTCACCTTTGGAGTTGGAGCTTTGCTTGAAGATCCAGCCATCTATTCTGCTTTCAATATTCGATGATTCCAGTGATGTATTCTGATTTGTATCTGATGTATCGTGTTACTCTTCCGTTGTATCTGGTTTAACTCTGATGTAACTTATATATTTATATAGTAGCTTCATGAACTACTATCTCTTTTATTTCCGCTGCAATTATTACTCTGTGTCTGTGATCTGTGATTATTTATTTACTGTATATATTCAGTTTTGCCAAATTTAAATTAACAACGCGGTATTTTGAATTATTCAAGTCCGACATGTGCGGATGTGAATGGTCCAAAATACTGGGTCGTTACAAACTCCGTTCTTCTTTTACTTTACAGGCATGATGAATAGGCGAGAGTCTATGCTCGGCAGTCTCCGCTCATCGCGCTAATCATCGAGCTCGTATTATGAGTCCCGTCGGAGGGAGGATGATAGAAACTGCGATCGCGGTTATTCTAGTCAGGAACGCTACGAGAGGGATAGAGATAGGGATTATAGAGAACAGAGATATCGATCCCGATCGCGTTCTTCACCCCCTTGACTCCCCACACAACATTCAGGCCAAGGAAAACAACCGGTAGAGCCCCCTCGTCACAAACCATCTTCGCAAACTTCTCGGCCTAAGTCGCAATGCCACAGAATTGAGGTTGAGCCTCTAGTCATCGTTGAACAAGCTACCACTGAGCCTACTGGGGAAGGGGCTATTAGAATTGCTCAGTTAAAGAATTTTTTTCCAAATATATGCTTTGACGGCTACATCTTACCTCCTCACTTAAAGAGAACCCCGTCGGATGTAGAGAACACAATGCATGATTACATTCATGACGTCTATACCCTATACAAAGAGTGGGTGAAAGCTGCAGAAAAAGCATCAAAGGTGGCCTTTGAGCGGGCAAAAACGGTCGAGAAACTAGAAACTGAACTTGCTCAAAAAGACTGGATCATTCAAATGCTTAACAATGAAGCCGAATCCTCTCGGAAATCAGAATTAGAGGTCACCAAAAGGTCGACGAGGCGAACTTGGCTATGGAGAGGATGAGGCAGACACACTTCGCTTTGGTGGAGCAGATGGGCCACCAGAACACCATTGTCACAGCTGAATGGGATGCTGCTTTGAAATAACTCGCTGAGCTTAAAGCTAAATTTTCCGAAATCATCAAGGAGAAGGATGATGCAAATAGAGCAGCCCAGAAAGCATGTGAACAGGCCGTAGTGCTTCGGAGCGAACGGGATGCAGCAACGGCTAAAGTTTGGGAGGTGGAGACTAAGGTCGAGGAGGAAGTCCGAATGGCGGACTCTAGGCTAGAAGCTGATATTGAAGATCTCCTCATTGTTTATAATGCTAACGTCTTGAAGCACAGAAATCTAGCCTGGCTCGATAATTATCCGACGCATCTATATAATGCCTGGGGCCGATTAGTGGAAGATGAAAAAGCTACCCACCAAGCTGAATCGATTGACGAGTTCGAGCTCGAGAACCGAGTGTTGAGTGAAGACGAGCAGAAAGTTCTCCACAATGCCATGATTTCATATGCGAAGGAGAAGCTTGGCACCCAGCATTTGGAAGTTGGAGAAGGTTTTGGTTTCGAGCACCACGATACAAGTCCTGAAACCCTTGTGCCGACCCAGTGTGAACCGACTTCCGTGGTTGATTCTCAATCCGTTCCTGCTTACAACCCGGATCAGCCGTAGTTATCTCAAGCTAGCTAGCAAATCTCTGAGGCCGTTCAGCTGCCCACAAGTCAAACTGAGGAAGCTACTCCGAACATTCTCTATGCTTATCCGAACTCGGAAGCGTCACTTGAAGTAATTATTAACAGTTCTTCTTTTGCTTTTATCCAGTGATTGAAGCTACACCGGTTGTGCCTCCTGCAACTCAAGAGCCACATCATATGCAAGAGGCCATTATAACTGAAGCGACCACCACAACGACCACGGTACCAACCGATGGAGCGCAGGGGAGCACACTTATTTTTGATGAGCAGATGATGGAGGAACTCCTCGGTCATCACAGTGACCCCTTTACAGACTTGCCGTTCATTATGGGAGGAAGCGTTCCAATGACAAGTTCTTCGGCTCCAACTGTGGGATTTCTTGGCGATGCACAAACGCTTCATGAGGAGGAAATCATAGCTGAAATCAATGCTGAAATGGAAGCAGCCACGTGGGGCAGTGGTTTTGGCGGTGGAATGGCTGGACCTGGTCCAGCCCCTTTACGGATGATATCTCCAGGAGGAACGGTCATTGAGACGAGCACGCCTGCCCCACCTCCTTCTGTTGATCTTGTCCCTCCGACTCTGCTTGTAGGAAGCGTTCCAATACACTTGAGTTCGGAGGAGCATGTTGATATAATGCCCCCGACTGGAGATCGGCCGCCGAAAGGCAAGGGCTCAAACAGAAAACTAAGCGGAAGCTCCAGCGGGTCTACACCGAAAGGGAAACTGAAGAAGAAGAAAGAATAGACATGCTTCTTTAGTGAAATTTTGAGTAGATAGGAATTTCTTTTGTTCTTTTTTGCTAGCCGTGTATAGATGCGGGTATGGCCGCTGCTAGTAGAATTTTTTGGATAAACTTGTACTTAGTTTCCTTCTACAAACAGTTGAAATGAAATTCCATTTTGTCTTTAACTCAATTTTCGTTTATTTGCTTTAAGTGTTCCGGCATTTGAACTCCAGTCTAGTATATTCGTTGAGTTTCGGCCCTTGGATTGGTTCCAAGTTTAGTCGTTAAGTCCTGAAATCACGACTATGAGTGATGACTGAATGTTAAACTGGACTCTGATGTTGCACTGTCTCAATCAGTGATCGACGCTTAATTTATGCCCCCAGTTTCAGGGATGAATTATAAGACCAGGCGGCAATCACACTCCGCCATTAACTCATTGAGTGTAACGTCGTCGAACTGATGCTGGAATAAAGAAATTCAAGTGGTCGAATCGCACTCGCTCATTTATCGTAGATTGCATCCACACTCTAGGGATTTGCATTCGTATGTCGATGGTCGAGCACGCCTGCTTGAGTTTCAAGGATACGTCCATGCATCGGGGACTTAAGTCATTTTCACGGGTGGTCAGTCACACCCGCTTAATGTTTGTAACGATGTCCGCATTCTGAGGACTTTAGATGGATTCGTGGGTGGTCAGTCACACCCGATTTGCATTTACACTCTAACCATGCTCCGAGGACTTAGAGTTGTTTTACGGACGGTCAATCCCAATCCGGTTTGCGTTCAAACTCCAATCCACTCTCCGGGGATTTTGAGTCAACGTTTATGCTCCAATTCGCGCTCTGGGAATTTGGAGTTGGTGTTTGTGTTGACACTCCGGTTCACACTTTGGGAATCCAGAGTTAGTTAATGTTTATACTCCAGTTCGCACTCCGGGAATTTTGAGTTAGTCAATGTTTATACTCCAGTTCACACTCTGGGAAATTGGAGTTAATCGGAAGATGGTCCGTTACATCTGTTCAGGCTTTAGGATTTCATTCGCACTCCGGGAACGACGAATTTATCAGGATCGTGGATGGTCGGTTCACATCCACCCTGAGTTAACAAGCGAGGTCGTTAGATGGACGGATCCATCTTCCTCAAACTTGGTCAAGATACGGGCGAAGTCGTTAGGTGGACGGATCCACCCTCTTCGAAACCGTATTTGTAAGTTTATACTCCAGTTCACACTCTGAGAATTTGGAGTTGGTTTAAGGATTGTCGTGTATCAATCCTTTTTTGACTTCAGTGTGATGACTTGTCCCCGAGCTTGGGTATCATCTAGCGAGTAATCGGTCGTATCACAGTCACTCCCTATTTGAATAAATTCCACCGTCGGGTGGAATTTAGCTCTCCGTGCATAGTGATAGTTGTATGATGCATTCAATAAATCATAGCTCTGGCTTGAAGAGATTGCATTTTATTGCTGAAATAAGAAAATACGGCAAAATCAGTTGCCTTATTACAAATTCAAATTTTGAAATGCAGAAACAAATTGCAAATGAAAAATAGACTGAATAAATAGGCAGAGCCTGTCATGTGTAGTAGTGACGAAGACTTTCGTTGTTTCAGGCTCTCAGAAGAGTGAGACCATCAACGGTCAATTAATTGAATGTGCCATCTCCGAGCTTTCGTTCAATAACATACGGCCTTTCCCAAGTTGGCTTCATATGCGAAGGGACCGGGTAAATTCTCTTAAGGACGAGATCGCCGAGCTCAAAGGTTCGGGGTCGGACCTTGGCATTGTATAATCGGGTGACTCGACTTCGGTATGCGGCTGCCCTCAAATCAGCTTCTTCACGCTTCTCATCCAATAAATCCAGGGATTCAGCAAGCAATATAGCATTTGTATTCGGATCATAGTATGTCACACGATGAGAAGGCACTTCTAATTCGACTGGAATAACGGCTTCTGAACCATAAGAAAGAGAGAACGGAGTGTGGCCGATTGCGGACTTGTGGGTTGTTCGGTATGCCCTTAAAGCCATAGGAAGTTCATCGACCCATTTGCCCTCGGCCTTTCCAGTCGTTTCTTCAGAATAGACTTTATAACTTTATTAATAGCTTCGACTTGTCCATTCGCTTGAGGGTGTGCGATTGTGGAGAATTTCCTCTGAATGTGGAATCATTGGCAGAAATCCTTAAATTCAACACTGTCGAACTGGGTCCCGTTATCAGTGATGATAGTATGCGGGAGACCAAATCGGTAGATGATGTTGCGCACTACAAAGTTGATCACCTTCTTTGTTGTGATTGTAGCAAGGGGTTCAGCTTCCGCCCACTTGGTAAAGTAATCAACTGCTACGATGGCGTACTTCGCGCCACCTTTGGCTAGAGGTAAAGAGCCAATAATGTCAATGCCCCATACTGCAAACGGCCATGGACTGACAATTTGAGTTATTTCGGTAGGTGGGGCCCTTGGAATCCGAGCATGCTTCTGGCATTTGTCGCACTTTCTGGCGTAATCTGATGCATCGCGATTTATGGTTGGCCAATAGTATCCATATCTTAGCACTTTCTTGGCAAGGGTTTGCCCTCCAGTGTGATCGCCGCATTCTCCTTCATGCACATCATGCAACACTCGTTTGATTTCATCATGAGCGATACACCGGAGTAAAGGAACAGAGTACCCTCTTCTATACATAACTCCATTTTGAATAGTGAACCGCGAAGCTTTTCGAAGAATCTATCTCTTTTCACTCCTACGCTCCGGTAGGGTTCCATGCTCGAGATAATTTTTGAACGGAGTCATACATGACTCCTTATCGCAAACAACCTCAAATATCCAATCTGTCTCCATTCGGTCGATGCTCGGGGAAGCTAATGTCTCCAAGGGAACAAGTCCCATTTGTTGTGGCTCACCGGTGCTGGCTAACTTCGCTAATGAATCGCTTTTTGATTGTGCTCTCGGGGTATGCAGTAGATGGCATAATAATCGAACTGATTTAATATTTCTTGAACCCGAGCAAGGTAAGCAGCCAGTCTTTAGTCCTTGGCCTGTTATCCCCCCCGAACTTGACACACAACTAATTGCGAATCACAATAAATCTCCATAGGAATGATTTTCAAATCTCTGGCAAGCCTCAATCCGGCAAGTAAGGCTTCATACTCAGCTTCATTGTTAGTCGCATGAAAATCAAACTTTAAAGCATAGCATATAGATCGACCTTCAGGAGTTTCAAGCACAACCCCTGCACCTGAGCAACGGTCATTTGATGCACCATCGGTATGCAGCTTCCAAATATACTTGGGAGATTCACTAGTTTTGGGCAAGTCCTCTGGGATGGTAAATTCAGCTATGAAATCTGCTAGGACTTGTCCCTGAATGGCTCGCCTTGGAGTGTAAGTAATTTCAAACTGACTTAACTCGATATTCCATTTGAGTAACCTACCAGACGTCTCAGGCCACGTAAGGACCTATCGTAACGGTTGGTCGGTGTAAACGGTGATTGGATGAGCCTGGAAATACGGACGAAGCTTCCTCGAGGCAATAACAAGACAATAAGCCAACTTCTCTAGCTTCGGATAATTTCTCTCAGCTCCGGTTAGTCATTTGCTAATATAATAGACCGGCTTTTGTATTCGGTCTTCCTCCCGAATTAAGGCAGCACTGATTGTGTTTTCTAATACCGCCGAATAAATGTACAATTTCTCATGATCGATAGGTTTTGACAAAATTGGCGGTATGGAGAGATGTTGGATTAGTGCTCGGAATGTGCCCTCACATTCCATAGTCCATTCAAAGTTTTGTTTTCCTTTTCAGATCAGATCGAAGAAGGGAATGCATTTGTCCGTAGATTTTGAAATGAACCTGCTCAGTGCTGCTACTTTCCCATTGAGACTCTGGACTTGCTTTATAGTTCTTGGAGTTTCAAAGTTTCTAATCGCCCAGATCTTTCCGGGATTGGCTTCGATTCCTCGAGCGTGGACGATAAACCCAAGGAATTTTCCTGATGCGACCCCAAAATGACATTTCGACGGATTAAGCTTCATTCTGTATTCTCGAAGAATATTAAACATTGACTCTAGGTCTTTGATGTGGTCAGTGGAGAATCGTGACTTGACTAGCATGTCATCCACGTATACCTCCATGGTTTCCTAATCTGATTGGCGAACATTCGATTAACTAATCGTTGATAAGTTGCGCCAGCATTCTTGAGTCCAAAAGGCATAACCTTGTAGCAATAAAGTCTCATATTGGTTACGAAGCTAGTATGCTCTTGGTCGGGTAAGTGCATAGGTATTTGATTGTAACTGGAATACGCATCCATGAAGGATAACAGTTCATGCCCGACCTTTGAATCTACGAGTTGATCAATTCGAGCAAGTGGAAAACTGTCTTTAGGACAGGCTTTATTCAGATCAGAGTAATCAATGCATGTTCTTCATTTCCCATTTGGCTTTCGGACAAGTACAGGATTTGATGCCCATTCCGGATATAATGCATCTCGAATAAATCCATTCGATTTAAGCTTGTCTACCTCTTCCTTAAGGGCGGCAGATCTCTCTGGATCCATACCATGCCTTTTTTGTTTGAGCGGGATGTGCCGCGGGTCAATGTTCAATGCATGGCTCGCGATGTCCAGCGAGATTCCACACATGTCAGAATGTGTCCAGGAAAACACGTCAAGGTTTTCCCTGAGAAATTCAACCAATTCCTCTTGCATTTGTTGGCTTAACTAAGATCCAATCTTTATCATTCTAGAATCATCGCTATCATTAATCGTCAGTTCGGCCGGAGAAGCTTGACTGTCTTTACTTTCGTCTTCATTTTCGGTGTCTCTCGGGTCAAGATCTCTTTGGAATTGGTTGGGGTGCCCAGGCCTAGGCCCAGGCGTCAATTGTCAATTATCAACAAAAAAGACGCAGAGAGATTCTTCTACGCCCTTTCCTTTCTCTTTTCGATGCGCCTCGCCCAGCTCAGCAACATAACAGGCTCGTCCAGCAGCCTGATCTCCTTGAACGACTCCAACTCCACGATCGGTGGGGAACTTTAGAGTCAAACACCATGGGGCAATAGCAGCCCTGAACTCAGCTAGGGCCGGTCGGCCCAAAAAAGCATTATATGGTGAGTCTATATCCAAAACAACAAACTGCAGTATCCAGACTCTCCGACGTTCTCCAATACCTAACTCCACTGGCAATTCCACCACTCTAGTGGGTATAGTTGCACTCCCATTGAAACCATGAATATGGTACTGACAAGGTTTCAAATCTTTAGTCTCCATTTTCATCTGGTCATAGACTCGCTTGAACGATATATTAACAGAACTTCCGCTATCTACCAAGATCCTCTTCATCCAAGCAGGACCTTCTTGAGCTGATATGACAAGTGGATCGATGGTTGGGGCTTCAATCCTATCGGCATCTCTATCTCGAAAGACGATGTCGTCAGTCATCATCTTTTGTTGCTTGGCCGGATCCCCATCTTCCAAACTACTACAACATTCGAAGCTCGCATGCCTAAAAGAGCTGGCATACGACTCCATTTCCTTCCAGCTTCGGTTTACTAGATGAGGAAAACCACTAATGGTATTTATCACCAACCTCCCACCAGTACGAGCGGGTTCCTCCTGTCTTGCCTGATTCGGTGTATGGTTCTGATTCGATGGGCCCGCACCTCCAGACTGTGACGCCCGTACAAACTATTCCAACTTCCTTTCACGTATCAACTTTTCAATGAGATCCTGCAAATGACGGCACTCATTCGTGTTATGGCCGTAACTTTCGTGGAACCTACAAAATTTTCCTGTCTGAATCTGTTTCTCCGATGACTGTTTCGGAGCACGTTTCTTGTACTGAATAGTATTGCAGGTCTGTAAATACACATTCTCCAGTGACGTATTCAAAGGAGTGTAGTTATCAAACATAGGAGCCCTACGTCGCGGACCACGGTTCTGATCCCGTTTTCTATTTTGGTTACCTCTGCCTTTTTGCTGATTTTGTTTATTATGAATGTTCAATTGTACATTCCCGGAGCTCTCCCCGGATTGTTTGACAGCAATATTACTTTGAATTCCTTCCATACTAGGCCCCGCATCATCCTTCTTCCTAGACTGTTTCGCATCCTCCCTTCTCAAGAATTAGGCTGCCTTGGAGTAGAAACGGTCCAATGATGCATGGGGTTTTCCGGCCAACCAGTTGCTGAACTCAGAATTGGGATCAATCCCCTTAGTCATTGTTATAAGAATAGAGTTATCATTTGGGTTACTGATCTCAGCGCATGTAGCATGAAATCTCTCTAAATAATGCCTGAGTGTCTCCCTAGGAGCTTGAGTGATAGTAGATAAAGTATTAACATCCTTCGGTCTTGCGACATGCATACGAAATTGCTCAATAAACTTTGTTGCCAACTGATCAAAACATGAGATGGATCGAGGTGGCAGTCGGGTAAACCACATAGTCGCTATACCCCCTAGAGAGATCGGGAAGCTTCGGCACTTGACTGCATCATCAGCTTGTGCAGCATTCATCAACCATTCATACTTCAGGATATGCTGATTAGGATCAGAGCTCCCTTCATAAACTGGTAAAGTCAGCATCCTGAATCGCCGAGGTGGTTCAGCATAGAGTATCTCATCAGTAAAAGGGGTATGACTTCGAGAGATTCCACAGTCGTCATTGCTAAGACCCTGACTTTCACAGATCATTTGACGGATCATTGTCGGTAGTTCAAGCATCTGGACATTTTGAGCAGGTTGGGCCAAGGTATGGTCGGGTTCCACAATGCGAGGAGGGGCCGGTCGCTGTCGACGGTCCATGTCTCGCCTCCTTGGTTCTACGTCTTCGGGGACGTAAGGTTTGGGAGTGTGGTTACGTTGGCGGTGGGTCGGATCCGTTCGGTTCCGAGTGTCAACTCCCAAATCAGCAGCTGTGGCAGTACGGTTATTAGTAATGTGGTATGGGGTAGCGCCTCCTCGGGAGGAGGGTCCAGTCTGGTGGCTGGTTGACGGGCCAACTCTCGGTTACCCAAGACTTAATGTATTTGGATGCCCAGTGGCCTGTGTGTAACTTCTATCCAGTCGCAGGCGCGTGGATCTATGATGGTAATCAGAAGAGGCTGAACTTTCGGTGGATGAATAGGAAGCCTCCTTCGTCTTTGACGGTTTAGCTGGTTGGTCAATTCTGCATTAGCACGGAGCTGTTGAGTGAGCTGCTGGCGGCTTTGAGTCAATTCTTGCATTAGCATCTGGAATTCTTCCCTGGTAACAAGGCCTTGCAGATCTGATGGTCCGGAAGCATTCTGATCAGTCGAGGAAGTTGTACGGGATTCTGTTTGTCCCGTCCTTCTGGATCTGCAGCTGTAGAAGTAATCCTTGTGTTAACCATGGTTGATGGCAAAGCTCTTTCCTAGAATTGATGCAAATCTGAATAGGATGGAAGAACTTTAATCTTTGAGATCTGGATCTTCTTCTTAGATTTGTGCAATCCGATATCGATAGTAGATCTAACGAGCGGGAGAAAAACTATGTTTTCTCAGTGAAAGCACCAAAGTGTTTGTACCAAAATTAGGCACAAAACTCTTCGGAAGGGTTTGAAGAGATAAAATGAAGAATAAATGTAAAAAGAGGATTATCTAGCAAACACTTCAAACAATAATCAGAAAAACAGCAAAAGAACGCAGAGATTTAGAGTTGTTCGGCGTATTGCCTACATCCATTATGAAATGATTGATCTTTATTAACTTTTTCTTGTTGGGTACAGCGGATTACAACAGTAAATCTTGAGTACAACAGTGAAATTCGAGTACAACGGTGAATTCGGCAAAGTCTGGACGTTAGAGAGTCAAAAGATCCTTTTTCTGTAGGTTCTAGGATGCTATTTATAGGCGTAGGCTGCAAATAGCTCGCTCAGATCTTGGGAGACCTCTTCTGGCACGTGGGTGGGCCCACGCGATCAATCCCACGTGATTTGCACTCGGTCCGTGATCGATACGAACGAATTTAGTATCGATTAAGATTTGGTCCAATCAAGTCGAAATTGGGCATGAACATTCTTTAAGTTGTACGTAAGCTCCTATGAAAATTTGGTGGCATTTGGACTTGTAGATTGTGAGTTATGATCGATGCAAGCTTGTGTTTTCTTTAGGCTGTCTAGTTCGTATCGATACACTTTGTATCGATCTGTTCGAATCGTTCTTGAGCACGTGCCTGCAAGTTGACGTGGTGCGAAATTCTTGGATCGATCCACTTTTTGTGCCGAACGATCGAGTCTTCCCTATGTATATGCCTTATTCGTATCGATCAAGATTCGGTGATTACAATTGCTTTGTTCATATCGATTACAATTGCTCTGTTCGTATCGATTACAATTGCTCTGTTCGTATCGATCGTAACTACTCTGCTATGTTTGCATTGATGGCAGCTACTCAGTTCGTATCGATCACTGGCCGATCGATACAAAGTAGCAGCTGTGCTTGGTCTTGATGGATTACATATTGTAGTTGGTTGATCGATGCGAATAGGCTGGAGATTATGGATGCGAAGAATGCCGCTTTCTATGGATACGAACTCGTCCTCCTTTAATCGATACGAAATCACGTTCATCTGACGGAGTCGAAATTCATCGATACGAAGGAAATTTCCTCCTAATCGCTGGATGGATACGAACAGTGGCTACCTGATGGATACGAAGTGGAGTACATTGATGGATGTGAAGTACATGGATATGAAACAAACACGCTTTTCAGGAAAATTGATCGATCCATAATTCGAGCATACGAACCCCGATTGACTTGAAACTTGGAACGTTGGCTTTCATAGCTTTACTTGTCATGTCTTGTCAATTGTAGCTTGATCTGGACTCGGACAAAGTTCATCGATATCCATAGTGAACCTGCGTATAGCCGATCTTCGGGACAGACTATCCTTGGTTTTTAGTCATTTCCTTGGTGTCATGGCCTTGCCAAAAGGCGAGATAACACTTGAGAATCTATCGGGTTATCAAAGAGTATAGCGCCCCCACAGCATCAGAGGCGGGACTTATATCTTTCGCTGGGAGGATGGGAATATTAGAAAAAAGGTTGGCTGATGGGCCAGAAACTTCCGTTTGTTCATTTTGATGACTAGGGAAAGCCTGCCAAATATGGTTGCGGAACTCATCTCAGCTTCGGGATACTGTGTTGCGAGGCTAGTCCGGAAGACATTGCAGCTAGATGCTCTGAATGTCTGAAGTCCATGTCAACTATACTCAGTAGATTATCGAGATTAGAAAAGTTTACATGTCCCCCCCATGCTAAGTGTAAGCTAGTGTGGTGCAGTGTAGTGTAGTGTAGAAATAAGCAGCTTAAAATAAGAAAGCGAAGTTAAATGACGAGACTTTGGATTCTGACCAGAGTGACCGTCATCGCTGACTGTCTCAATTGGCAAAGAGACTGATCGGTTATGTAAGCTTTGGGATCGACTATCGGCATATCAAAGTGTGAAATCCGTTATTTAAGTCTATATGTTAAGTTTTAGTTCATGTTCTAAGACCTAATGATTTGATCGTTCAATTTCGAGTTCAATAATGAATGTGCAAGTCCTGTTGTTCATCATTGTCATAAGTTCAAGTTCATTGAGATGGGATTGGTTTTGATTGCTCAAACGATCGATTAAGGATTGGTTTTTGAGTTCAATTCAAAGCCTCAGAATTAGCAAAGTACATGTCGATCCCTATATACTGACCTCTATATGCCGATTCTTATTTGTCGATCCCTATCCCAGAGCATTACAACCATTCCCTCTCTCCAAACAAAAGATGTTGATCCCTTTCCATTAACAAAAAATGCCAATCCCACCACGCTAACCATTTCCATCGATCCCTCCACTTACTATTTTCAACCTTCCACCAAACTTCCAATACCGATCCTTCCACATTGGCCCACTTTACCAATCCCTTCCTCCCATCAAGTTTCACCGATCCCTCCTCTACCCAACCTACCATCTTCTCTTCCTACATAACTGAACCCTTTGACGTGCACTCCCTTCTTCTTCCTCCTCTTATTTTCTCTGCCGAACCCTATCAAATCACACTTCTCCCCTCTTCCAGGCAACCTTGGCCATCATTTCAACATTGCATTGAACTTCACCCTCGTCGTTGGTGGTGTGGAATCTAATATATCATCATAAAGTAAAAATCAAAGGCAAGTAACATACCTGAATGAACCTAAGATGAGTGATTCGGGGGGAAAGTTTGGATTATGGTTCAAATGGAAGGCGAAGTGACAATCTAAAGCTAAATCAAAAGGTTAATGTGTAGATGAAGGCAATGTTTAAGTAGGGAAGGAAGGGTTCGGATTTTTCGGAGGTAAAGGAGGGTTCGATCTTAAGGATGTGAATGGGAAGTAGCTAGAAATGTTGGATATGTAAAGGATGGGAAAGAGGGATGTTAGCTTATATAAGGGGAGAGGGCTCGGCACTTGAAGCGAGGAGAGAGGGTTTGGCATGAAAGGTACCGATTCCTGCAAACATAAAGAAAAGGAGAAGAGGAATCGGCTAAACATATGTCGATCCCTACAAACACTTAAGAAAAAAGGAAAAAAGGAAAAAAGGAGGGATCGGCTATGAACACGCATGCAAATAAACTTAGGCATGGAGATAATTCAAAGCACATACACAAAAAATGCAATGAAAATTGGCGACAACCCGTGAGCGTACGAACGCGTCCGGGGGCCAACAACAAGAATGTGCATACGAATGTGTACGTATGTGACTTAATGGTTTAATTAATGAAATCGGAAAACCTGAAGCTTTCAAGTTCGAGGCTTGACCAAATAACCAAAGCTTATTAGTCTCGTGCAACCAGACTCATATATTGACTGACAGAATACAACTCTCGATTTATTCTATCGGAAATCGACCAAGCATCGTGACGATCAAAAAGAAATCAACACTTTGGGAAAATAGTCCAGCAGAGGGATAGCCCATTATTCTGAAAACTGATGGATTTCTTTTCGACAATTCTAACTTGCTTCGATTCAAAGCACGCCATGTTCATCACAAGACGTACTTTGGAGGGAAAGTGTTATCCAGCATTTTAACCCGACTATATTGAACTAATTTCACAAGTTAGATTTAACTGACGTCAAGGTCGATGACTCCAAAATGATGATTGTGGGACCCAGAAGTCAAGTACAGATGGTAACATGAAGTTAAGGTTGAATGGAATTGATAGATATGCAAGGCAAAAGGTTCGAAGCTTGAAATATGGTTCAATACATAGGAGGGATCGGGCATAAATTAGCTCCAACAATAGGGATCAACATGTTTCAAGATGTGAGAGCATCCCTATAGAAAATAATTAATATCCCAAGATTCACAAGTCCAATGCACAAATTTTGTGAGCAAGACATAAAGACCCTAGGGATCGCACCTCAAGGAGATGAAGTTAGAGGGATCGGTATTCTTCCTTTGGAAGGGATCGGCAGCAATCAACAAGCAAACCATGATGCAACAAAGATCGAGCAATATCTCAAAATTTACTGATCCAATTAGCATGAAATTTGGAGGCTAAACGTATTTCAGCATGAGCAAGCCACCATAGAGGTCGCTCCCAAAAATTTAACCAAAGAAGCAATTGGTACCGATCCCTCTTCTTTAGGAGTTGGGCCATGCAATCCCTCTTGTGGGCCTATATAGTCTCGAGGTTCCTTCTGCCGAGTTTTCAGAGAGATATTTGGCCATCTTCGTCTATAAATACAGACTTGGTTGTTCATTTTCGGGACTTTTACACTGATGTTGCCTTATATTCTTTTGTAACTAAGGATTTTTATCTGATCCCTATTGTATTCAGTTTATGAAGTGATTAATAATGCAATCTATTCAAAGTGGACGTAGGCAGACAACGTCGAACCACTATAAATCGTTATGTGTGTGTTATTCTTTTGATTTGCTATTATTTTCTTGTTATTATCCTCTGTTTTCATTTTATATTCTTCATTTATTTCTTTTCAAAACTTCTATTGGGTGTTTCTGCCAATTATTGGTGCAAATAGTCATTCTTATTTACTAAGTTATTTACATATATATATATATATATATATATATATATATATATTTCATCCCTGTCATAACGTATATTTGAATTTGTATACATTCAATTATTACTTTTCTTTACTTTCAATCATTTATGTTCACTAAGTCTTACATAACTTACCTTTTAATTACTTTTGTCCACTATCGTTCATTACCGTTTCTAATTTACTGACTAGGTTGTTCCTTGTTATTATATTAGTTCACTTAACTCTTTCAGCTGTATTCAACCGTTTATTTATTACCGGTTATCTTTAGTTGCCTATTGCACTTTTAAATCTCCTTTCTAGTTTAATAATTTCTTCTTCCTTTATTGTGTCTTTCTTATTTTGTCTAAATGTATATTTTAAATTCTCTTTTTAACTATTTTTCTTATTCCTATTTACTTAATTTTTGTTATACTTAAAGATCTTATATTTTAATGCATTGGAACTACTTCCCCTTCAAAAGGAATTGTTAGCGCTATAATTCTCTATGAATTAATCAAAAGAGGATTTGATTTGTATGAAATTACGAGAAATTATATTTT
Organism: Allium fistulosum; assembly: GCA_030737815.1. Taxonomy (NCBI): domain Eukaryota; kingdom Viridiplantae; phylum Streptophyta; class Magnoliopsida; order Asparagales; family Amaryllidaceae; genus Allium; species Allium fistulosum. The sequence goes on along the minus strand of CM060904.1, from coordinate 709,998,045 downwards.
ATTTCTTTATTGAAATAGACAGTACAAAAAACAGGGTTACCCTTATTTTGTACATCTCCTTTTTACATTTACATTCCTTGTTATTTTCAAACATTACACCTTTATTTATAACTTGGATGATTCAAAGAGACTTATATTATTAACCCTTTTCATTCCAATGAATTAAAATATGCCAAATCCTAGCAAAATTACAATGAATCCATTAATAATCAAATCAAATCTGGAATTCTAAACTGATTCTAAACTTTTATCTATCCCCAATTTATTCTATAACCAATTTCACTAAATTTATTCCATAATCAATTTCATTACATCTATTCCATAATTATTACGTGTATATAATTTATTATCAAATTCATTATTTATCATTCTAATTAATAAACATATTCAATTAAAAATTCCAAACCGAGATTTATATCCATTTCTTTTGCATTTACAATAAAATGTCCAAACGATTTTAACATAGATAAAATAGATTTCAACAATAAAAATCTAATCTTATTACAAAACATGTAATTTCCTACTCATCTTTCAATTAGCTCCAATTCTCTAGATCTGGATCCATTCCCTTTTTATTTGACGCCCTCTTACTTCAAATCAAAAATAATAAAAAGGGTATACATCTATTAAAACTACAGATCTAGGGAAAGGATTGAATCAATCTTAAACTAAAGTTTTAGATTTATGAACTTACCTTTGTTTCCGTTCTAAATTACTTCTACTCTTCTCTTATTTCTCATTTTTCTCCACTTATATACATATATAATATAGTATTTTACTTTTAGAATTTAGAGAAGAAGAGAAAATGGTAGAGTTTCGGTACGCAGTAAATTTTCTAAATGAATTGGGATTAGGTTAGCTATTAATTTATAAGGGGTACGATTGATTTGAAGCGTTAGATTTAACCTAGGAAATCTTTATTTTTATCTTGGACACACCTCAATTATTTCGCAAGCAAGTAAAATATTATGGTCCATTTCATTCGTTCATTAGTTGTTTAAAATTCATGATTTAACATAGGTAACGGTCGACCGCTCAAGTCCTACGGTCGATCGCTATTGGTCGACCTGGGTGTATCTATGGTCGATCGTTGTGTGTTCTTAACGGTGATGTATCTACCATTTTGATGTGTTTAATTTTATTCCTTTATTAAATTACTAATATAATTTTCTTCCCATTACAACTTTCTTAATGTTTAAGTTAAAGTTGACTACCAGTTAACATTAACGGACGCTAATTAACATTAGTTAATTATTCTTATTTCCTTAATTGCATATATAATTATTTCTGATTCCAAAAATTCAAATGTTAATAACTTTTTCATTTGAAATCCAATCGGAAAACATTATGTATGAAAATTAGTCAAAATATCGTCACGAACCCAATGGTATAAGTTTCGTAGCCAAATTTCAAAGTTTGCAAAAATTCTATTTTTTTAGCATTATTATTTATTTATTAAATTTCTTCTTAATTCATTATCGTAAAATCACATGGTGTTACATTCTCCTCCCTTAAAAGAATTTTGTCCTCGAAATTCCTTAAGGACTGAACAATGTAACATAACGTACAACCATTCTAAACTAACCAACTATTTAGTGTGCAACCAATTTTGCAACCAATTGTGTACAAGTGCATGGTGTATCACAACATATATGATATGCCTACTGAATGCTTTCTTTTAAATCAATTTTGAAAACATGATGCAAGCAACCTAAATATACCGACAGTTCTATATGTATGAAAACTTTGTAAACTAAAAACTTTTGTTGCATCTAAATTTTCCCACACTTCTACAAATAGAAGTATAGTTCAACTAAATTTGCATCCAATACCTCCCATCCAAAATCCTAGCACACCGTTTCTAACATCCAAATCCAGAAAAATCCAGTTTTGTAAACCTATTTTCTTCATGCAGGGAAAAGGGTTTAGATGGAAAATTTCATATTTCCATCTTTTTTCTTGGGTATCCAACTTCCTACATTACTTTGGAACCTTTTCTTTGCCTCCCAATTCTTTTCCGAGTTTTCCAAGTACAGTTTGCATAGTTAATTTTTATCTTAAAGTGTTAAATAGGGTTTATTTCTAAAATCAACCTTTTGTTCACCTATCAATAGGTATATAGAAAAAGATTCAATAGCCAAAAAAACTTCCTCATCACTAACCATATTTTAATTTACCGTCATTTCTGCTGCACAGTAAAATCTATACTAATCAACTTGTCAACTATCCCCATGTTAAGTATGTGGCATTTCCAAAATTTGAAAATTTCTTCTTTTCTGCCCAAAAGTATTTATATTAACTTTTTAAAATATCAGTAAAAAAATTAGATTTTAAAATTTTTTGCTTTACAAAATTTTCAAAAACTTTTCATAAAGATATTTTGTTTTATGTATATATTTTGAAAAACAAATTATGTCAAATGTAACGACCCGACTTTTTCTCCACAGAAAGTCGTATCATTATGAAGAAAGAAAGGGATAGAAGAAGAAAGGATAGAAAAGAAGAAACAACAACACAAAAGAATCTCACAGCGGAAACGAATGAAATATAATATATCATATAGAATATTACATAGTATCATATACATCGGAGTTACACAACTTATACAACACATATTAGACAGTTATAAACATCTGTCTAATTCATACAACTCAAGTATCATAGATACAGACACAACATATACACAGCGGAATCATCATATATCTACACGGTGAAGCCTCCTGCTCCAAATCTCCTCCAGAATTCGTCAAAGCTAACCTGAATCCCTCGACTACTCAATACAATATTGAGTACCCAAGAGTTTAATAAAACAGAAAATAAACACTTGGGTCAGACATGGGTCTGGTGTGAGTAAACGGGTTAAGGTTGTTTAACTTTGAAAAACCTTTGAAAGAAAAGGTATCTCGTAAGACTTCCCGCACATAAACATGGAAAAGTTTTTACCTTACGATAACCAAAACATTTGATAGGAAATTCAGTGATATTATAATAGGGTCTAGGGTTTTCAAATAAATACTCATATAGCTGAAATTGTTACATTATTAAATTCCAGCATACTAGCCACAAAGTGGGTTATACAATCAAGTCCGAGATCACTTATTGGAAATTGGATTCCATACAATGGCAGGGCTACTGGGGTACCGCCCGTCACAGTACGTGGCCTAGATCACCGTACCGAGGAGTACGCCCGCTCCCCTGCAACACAAAGCCGGAACCATCCCTTACTGGATAATCCCGAACAAGATAATCCCGTAGTTGGCGCGACCAACCACACACTAAGCCGAATAAAAGAAAAGGGACCTCTAGACAGGGATCTATCTTGCTCTCAGTGGGTGCTACCCACGAAACCTTGCTGCACCTCCCCTGTTTTAGCCATTCCCGGTTGATGAGGCTTGAGGTTACGATTACCTTTAATCAGAACATATCACTTAGAATGCTCATCGTCCGCCTGACGATGTGCTGAAAGCATTCAATCCATATAAGTTCGTTCCGGGTTCGAACGAAACCGAAGGCATTATCTCGTTACACTCGTTTTGGAATCACCCTCAGAGTTAACGACAATAACCCTTGCACTCTGAATCTTCATCTTCACTTGAGATTCACGACCTATCGTTAATTTGGATCGATGTGGTATTCGGGTCTCCAGACCTGGAATTCCGGTATACGGAAACCCGATCCCGGTCTCATCGAAATCCAAAACGTATCTTTTAAGGCCAAGTTGTTTAAAGGTTTAAACATTTAAACTTATATTCTGAATGATATAAACAGATAGATAAATAACATTATCACAATAGATAATTCATATCAACATTCATCTCACAAAGCAGCATATATCATATATATATCAGAGACATACAAATCATCCAATATCAACCAATCACCCAATATCAAACATCCAGTATTAATCAATTATCTAAACAGAATTGATTTACTCTAATCAATTTAATTAACCTTTAATTAAATTAATTACTATCCTTTAATTACTTGGATTATCTTAATCCTGCTCATTATCATCAATTAATTAAAATTAATTAATTAAACATCTAAATGATCTTCCTTAATTAATCTCCTTTGATTAATTATCTTTAATTACATCAAGTAATTATCCTTAACCATATACAGTAATTAACCTTTAATTACTATCATTAATTACAATAATCCTTATTAATTAATTAACCCTTTTTTTTATTAATTAAATAATTAATTTTAATCAACCACTTCATTAATTAATTAGACTTAATTAATCATAAACAGTAATTAACAATTTGTAATTACTTATCTTAATTAATTACTTTTTAATTAATTATATTAATTTATTATTCTTTAATCACTTATTATTGATTAATTAATCTTAATTAATTAACCCTTAATTAATTACTTCCTTAATTAATTACTCTCTTTTAATTAATTACCTTAACTAGTAATTAATCATATTTTTAATTAACCTTAACCTTTTAATTAATTAATTACTCTTTAATTAATTTACTTTAAATTAATTATATTAATTAATCCTTTAATTAATAACATCAAGTGATTAACTCTTAATCAATTCCATTTAATTACTTCCATAAGTAATTTTCTCTTCTCTTAATTACATTCAGTAATTATCCATTTATTACTTGACTAAGTAATTATACTTAATTAATCATAGTGATTATCTTTAATTAATTATACTAATTAATTAACCTAAAATTAATTACATTAATTAATTAATCCATTAATCATCACTAAATTTTTAATTAAAGTAATTACTTAATTACATTCATTTCCACTAATTACTTCATTAAGTAATTATTCTTAATTACAAATAGTAGTTAACCTTTAATTTAATTTTATTAATTAACTATTCTTAATTAATCTCAACTTAATTAATTAAGAATACTTGTATTTATTTAAAATACTTACTCAAAGTATTTACTTTATTAAAACCAAATTTAGAAATTAATTTTGAAATATAATTTACTTTAAACCAAACAATTTTAATATTGATATACTTAAATTTTTGAAAACCATTTCAAAACATGTTTAATTAAATCAAACCATTATTTAATTTAAAACTTGTTTTAATACTTAAAAACTTGTTTATGCTTTAAATTTTAAAACCCGGATATGATTTGCTTTTAAATTTTCAAAACCAGGTTACTGGAATTAAAACAACCCGAGTAAACCCACTAAAACCCCGAGTCGCTCGCGAGAAAAACTCTCGAACATCACTACTTCGAGTCGAACTTCAAATAACACGAGACTTTCCCCGAGTCAAACTCGTCTTCCCCAACGTCTCGAACTCCAGTGCACACGAACGTGCACGGTGCACGTGCCCCATCACCTCCGGCCAACCCAGGTCGTCGCGACCATCGGCGACAGTCTCTTGAACGCGTGCGATCACAAAAACCAACCCAGATCGAACGAAACTTGTTCGAATCAAAATTCGAACATCATCTCGAACCACTGCAGAAACTAGAATCACCAAAACCCACCTCACCAACGACCATCCAACGCCGTTAGACCTCGCCGACCACTCCATCAAACCGCCTCGCCACGAGCTGCCTTCTCCCCAAAAGCGAACGCCTCCGATCAAATATCCCAGTCGAAATGTCACGACATTCGAGCCGAGCAAAAGTTCAAGCTAAAACCCTAATTAAATCGAATTCGAACAATTCGTCCATAGGAAAAATCCAACTGTATTTTTCCCTTCATCAATGATACCAAAGCTAGCTACTACCAAGATTTCAACTTCAAACATTAAGTGGATCATCAGAAATTCTCCAAATTGCTGATACCGTTCATTCCAAATTTTCAAGTTGAATATCAATTTAAAAATTCTGAAATTAGTGTTAAAATTCGCGATTTCCCATCACGAATTCATTCATACAATCCAAACTATAATTCGAGTTTATTAATTTTTTGACATGCAACAGTATTTTACTGTATATCTTCTTTTTCCCAGATGATGTTCAAAACCATCATCCTTAAATATCTTTTAAAATCTTAGTTTAGGTTTAAATAGAGACAGCTTGTTTGAATTCCTAACCCTACAAGAGATTAGATGAGGAAATTTTGAATTTTCTAATTTGTTTAAACTCTGTTATTTATAAACAGAGACACATCTTTTCCTGAGAACAGACATGCACACTTCAATTCATATAACACATATATATATACTCACTGATATGTATACATATTCACCAAATTCCAACATGCATTCATAAACAATATTCATATAAACATATATATATCTTATCACAGCACAATTCATCACATATATCAAAGTAAATTTTCAAGTTTTAAGAACTGTTTTTAAAAGTATTTACTCACCTTAAAACAGAGCAGTTTATCACTTCCAGGTTTTAGATTTGATTTGGAAAAAGCTTTTGATTTCTTTGCTGTTGAAATTTGAATCCTTGCATGCTTGTTTAATAGTTGAATCTTTAACTTGAATCTTAGTTGAAAATTGAAACAAGCTGAAACCTTCTTCCAAAAGATTCTCAGGTTATAAAACAGAGAACAGAGGCACTCATTTATGAACTGCAGATTGAATTTGATATGGATCAGCTTTGCATTCAATTCGAATTCTTTGATGATGAAACTGCTTTTGCTTGATTATTTAGTTGAATTTGAAACTGCTACTTGAATTGTAGTTGAACTTCATTTTAGTTGCAGGTTGGAATAGTTTAATTTCTTTTGAATTTGATTTCAGATTTTTAGAAAGAAGAAAAAGTTTTTAGATGAAAAATATTTGAACTGAGAAAATAGAAGATCAGATTTCTCTAAACATACATTTATTTATAAACTATAAATTCTTAAATGAAGATAATGTTGCCACTTGTTTATTTATAAATTGGACAAATGTCCATGTAAATTCATTTAGCTTACAAGTGTCTTTAATCATGTTAATATGTTTACACATATTACTTAAGTGTTTGTATATAAATTTTATTTTATTTAAATGTAAATATAAAGTTTTTAAATTAACCTTCCTAATTAATAAATACTTATCTTAGTATATGTATATATATATAAACTATTTTTAGAGAAAATATTATAAAACCAATTACCCTTTTGAAAAAGTATTTATATCTTAAAACCTTATTTACAAAAGTATTTATGTTATATTAATTATGTGAATATGGGTTTATATAATTTTATTTACTTGTTTACAAACTATTTTGGTTTAAGAGATATTTTAAAAAGAAAGTTTATTTAAACCTTGTATATATATATTTATAACCATTTTAAATTTAAACACTTTAAAGAATACAAAATAAAACTTTATTTAAACTATCATATTTAAAATAAACAATTATCTTATATTTTGAAAACAATTGAATTAATCTAAACTAACCTTTGAAAAATATAAATTTTAAAACTAAGCTTTAAATCACAGTTCATACATATATAAATTATCAATAGACTAAATTAAATTCAAAACAATCCAAATTATAACATATACATACATATATATTACAATTTGAAAATTCAACTTTAATTTAAAACAAAAGATATTTCCATTCACAATATATATATCAAATATATATATTATAAATAGAATAAAATTTTATTAGCTTTAACAAACAAATCTTATCAATATTGTCAGATTAAGTATTTATTATCTTTTAAAAGATTAAATTACCAATTTTAAATTAAAATTATATAGGATAATTATCAATCCAATTTAATTATTAATAAAGATTATTAAATTTATATTGCCCAAAAACCCGGGATATCACATTCCTCCCCCCTTAAAATAATTTCGTCCCCGAAATTAAAACAAAGTTAATTTATTAATCCATCAAATATTTTAAAATAGCAAAGCATACCTATCATCCAGTAACTAACAACCATAGCAACCAATCAAACAAACAAACCTAACTATTCTGATACAAATCAGGATAGATCTTCACTAACACTATCTAGAGTTTCCCAGATATAACACCGGAATACTCGCTCTACAGAATCTAACAATACCACTATAATCCAGAGCTCCTTTCTTCTCTAGATCCACTAATCTGAACAAAAATATCAGACCACACTCAAGTCCAGTTCAACTTCCAAATCCATCTGAACTGCATAACCTACAATCAACAATGAATCATACACGTACTCCCTCAGAAATACGTGAAATACAATGAATTCCAGATATCCAAACTGGCTATTCAATCCTGTAGATCAAAGAACTACTTTTCTCGAGAACACAGGAAAATCCAAAATAATTCAGTGCTAGCTTTCCAGACTTACCAAATCTGATAGCTTTATAATCGGAGAAAACTTAAAACAAATTTCCAATCTCCAACTCCGAATTCCAAACTCTGTCTCATATCTGCATAACTCATTAGACGATCCTGGGCTACCTCATCTCTTCCTGGTCAGCTTAACCCTTACTGATGCTTTTTGAAACAATTATGAACCAAGCACAAAATGATCTTCAAATCTGCTGAAATCCACAAACTCTTCTCCACAAGAAATAGAAGACTGAACTTCCTTCTCCCAGATTCCAGAAAATTCTATACCCACTTAGAAATTCACATAAACTTCTTGTAGAAATCTGAGGTTACTTCCTTTCTTGCACAGCTACTACCTTTGCTTTCGCTGCACAACTCTGATTTTGAAATAGATGAGAATGTCGATGAACTTGAGCACAAACTAGATCCACAAACAAGCGGGAACATTGGTTATCTTAAAGACATAGCCAACAACTCAAAGAATGGACGAGTCCTCGGTCAATGGTACTGTCTTCAGCTATCCTTGGCTAGAGGAAACTCGAAACTAGAAGTAGAAGAGAAAACACAGATACTCCATAAAATTCTAAGATGCTTCACCAATCCTTCTCTAGGAACAAATCGATATAAACTAAATCTTTGACCTCTTCGATAACTTTTACTTTCTCTTGAGATGCCTCAACTCCATCCAAAAGATTACTCAAGATGAACTCTCAAACTAATCGCAAGTCACTTTTGCGATCCTACCTAGTTCGGATTCCAAAGATACTGTTCACTCTTTACCAATTAAAACAGCCTTAAGCTTTTCCAAACAAGGTTAACCCTTCAAGAAAGTCTTCACCATCTACCCAGACTGCTGATAGAAGATCCACAAAGATTCCTGAACCATCCGAAAAACGGACCACACTTCTGTTTCCAAACTCTATCTCGACAGCACACTGAACACTCCGAGCTGCACTGCTATCACAGCTAACCAAGAACTTCTAATCCAAAGGCTTCTCAACTAAAACCATCAACTAACTTCACAACGGACCTCCGAGATGGCAGACATTCCAAAAGAAAACTCGGCTCCAAACCAAACGCCAATAACTTACTCTTCTTAAGGGAAACAATGAGACCATGTCCGAAGAACAACTAATCGACCTTAGTCCCATACTTCCAAACAGATAAAACTCTCTTACTCGATATCAAAGAATTCCTATACAGCCGAGTCTTTCCTATGGTAGACATCAACTGTTCCTCCAATACCTTCTTAATCTTGCTCCAAAAAGAACACCTCCTTCGGGAACATCCATAGATACTGTGTCTTATCACACAGCTACTCCTTCCTGAAGTCGCCAAGCTACCATCACTTACTTCTGCACAACTGATAGATTCAACTCTAGAAAATCTGCTCACCCGAGCTCAACCAATCTTACATTCCAATAATGGACTCCGAATCTTGAAAAGGATTTTCTTCAGAGATCCGAAACATCCTTACTCCATACTGCCAACTTACTCGAGACGATATTGGGTTTACAGTCTCGATATATACTTCCAACCTCAAACATTCAAACTCCAACTGTTGGTAATTGTGTTACACACACTACCACCTTATCTACCTTTATAACTTATATTGGAAAACCCGAACAGGTAACCCAATAAATAGGTAGAAATACATAAATATATATATTTAAAATGATATATTTTTTTTATATAGAAATTATTTCTGGGTAAAATTATTTCATCTACCTCTTTAAAACAATATTGTGTCCGTTGGCCTGGTTCAAGTGTTTAGAGATCCCTATCAATAACGTTAGCTACTCGTATTGACCAGAATCCATATACCACTCAACCGATCAATTAACACAATATAAAACCATTTTTATATAACTAACAATTACGCGCTCTCAAGATAGACACCACTTCAGAGCCTAGGTATTCACTCAACCTACTGCTCTGATACCAACTGTAATGACCTAGGCTTTTCAACCGTCGGTAGCGGCAACCGGTAGGCTTTGCAACCATCCCAGACCCACCGTGGCACACAGTGATACCTCGAATTTGCTTTTACGGCCAGCCTCTCGACTCGCAACCAACCCTCACAAGGCCTTTACCTCTCAGGGACATGTAGGGGTAAGAGTCTCCCGTTCGCCACCAAACCGCGAAGCGAGAACCCCCTATCATGCTGTACTGTAGCAAATCCGATCCCGGTCTCATCGAAATCCAAAACGTATCTTTTAAGGCCAAGTTGTTTAAAGGTTTAAACATTTAAACTTATATTCTGAATGATATAAACAGATAGATAAATAACATTATCACAATAGATAATTCATATCAACATTCATCTCACAAAGCAGCATATATCATATATATATCAGAGACATACAAATCATCCAATATCAACCAATCACCCAATATCAAACATCCAGTATTAATCAATTATCTAAACAGAATTGATTTACTCTAATCAATTTAATTAACCTTTAATTAAATTAATTACTATCCTTTAATTACTTGGATTATCTTAATCCTGCTCATTATCATCAATTAATTACAAATTAATTAATTAAACATCTAAATGATCTTCCTTAATTAATCTCCTTTGATTAATTATCTTTAATTACATCAAGTAATTATCCTTAACCATATACAGTAATTAACCTTTAATTACTATAATTAATTACAATAATCCTTATTAATTAATTAACCCTTTTTTTTTATTAATTAAATAATTAATTTTAATCAACCACTTCATTAATTAATTAGACTTAATTAATCATAAACAGTAATTAACAATTTGTAATTACTTATCTTAATTAATTACTTTTTAATTAATTATATTAATTTATTATTCTTTAATCACTTATTATTGATTAATTAATCTTAATTAATTAACCCTTAATTAATTACTTCCTTAATTAATTACTCTCTTTTAATTAATTACCTTAACTAGTAATTAATCATATTTTTAATTAACCTTAACCTTTTAATTAATTAATTACTCTTTAATTAATTTACTTTAAATTAATTATATTAATTAATCCTTTAATTAATAACATCAAGTGATTAACTCTTAATCAATTCCATTTAATTACTTCCATAAGTAATTTTCTCTTCTCTTAATTACATTCAGTAATTATCCATTTATTACTTGACTAAGTAATTATACTTAATTAATCATAGTGATTATCTTTAATTAATTATACTAATTAATTAACCTAAAATTAATTACATTAATTAATTAATCCATTAATCATCACTAAATTTTTAATTAAAGTAATTACTTAATTACATTCATTTCCACTAATTACTTCATTAAGTAATTATTCTTAATTACAAATAGTAGTTAACCTTTAATTTAATTTTATTAATTAACTATTCTTAATTAATCTCAACTTAATTAATTAAGAATACTTGTATTTATTTAAAATACTTACTCAAAGTATTTACTTTATTAAAACCAAATTTAGAAATTAATTTTGAAATATAATTTACTTTAAACCAAACAATTTTAATATTGATATACTTAAATTTTTGAAAACCATTTCAAAACATGTTTAATTAAATCAAACCATTATTTAATTTAAAACTTGTTTTAATACTTAAAAACTTGTTTATGCTTTAAATTTTAAAACCCGGATATGATTTGCTTTTAAATTTTCAAAACCAGGTTACTGGAATTAAAACAACCCGAGTAAACCCACTAAAACCCCGAGTCGCTCGTGAGAAAAACTCTCGAACATCACTACTTCGAGTCGAACTTCAAATAACACGAGACTTTCCCCGAGTCAAACTCGTCTTCCCCAACGTCTCGAACTCCAGTGCACACGAACGTGCACGGTGCACGTGCCCCATCACCTCCGGCCAACCCAGGTCGTCGCGACCATCGGCGACAGTCTCTTGAACGCGTGCGATCACAAAAACCAACCCAGATCGAACGAAACTCGTTCGAATCAAAATTCGAACATCATCTCGAACCACTGCAGAAACTAGAATCACCAAAACCCACCTCACCAACGACCATCCAACGCCGTTAGACCTCGCCGACCACTCCATCAAACCGCCTCGCCACGAGCTGCCTTCTCCCCAAAAGCGAACGCCTCCGATCAAATATCCCAGTCGAAATGTCACGACATTCGAGCCGAGCAAAAGTTCAAGCTAAAACCCTAATTAAATCGAATTCGAACAATTCGTCCATAGGAAAAATCCAACTGTATTTTTCCCTTCATCAATGATACCAAAGCTAGCTACTACCAAGATTTCAACTTCAAACATTAAGTGGATCATCGGAAATTCTCCAAATTGCTGATACCGTTCATTCCAAATTTTCAAGTTGAATATCAATTTAAAAATTCTGAAATTAGTGTTAAAATTCGCGATTTCCCATCACGAATTCATTCATACAATCCAAACTATAATTCGAGTTTATTAATTTTTTGACATGCAACAGTATTTTACTGTATATCTTCTTTTTCCCAGATGATGTTCAAAACCATCATCCTTAAATATCTTTTAAAATCTTAGTTTAGGTTTAAATAGAGACAGCTTGTTTGAATTCCTAACCCTACAAGAGATTAGATGAGGAAATTTTGAATTTTCTAATTTGTTTAAACTCTGTTATTTATAAACAGAGACACATCTTTGCCTGAGAACAGACATGCACACTTCAATTCATATAACACATATATATACTCACTGATATGTATACATATTCACCAAATTCCAACATGCATTCATAAACAATATTCATATAAACATATATATATCTTATCACAGCACAATTCATCACATATATCAAAGTAAATTTTCAAGTTTTAAGAACTGTTTTTAAAAGTATTTACTCACCTTAAAACAGAGCAGTTTATCACTTCCAGGTTTTAGATTTGATTTGGAAAAAGCTTTTGATTTCTTTGCTGTTGAAATTTGAATCCTTGCATGCTTGTTTAATAGTTGAATCTTTAACTTGAATCTTAGTTGAAAATTGAAACAAGCTGAAACCTTCTTCCAAAAGATTCTCAGGTTATAAAACAGAGAACAGAGGCACTCATTTATGAACTGCAGATTGAATTTGATCTGGATCAGCTTTGCATTCAATTCGAATTCTTTGATGATGAAACTGCTTTTGCTTGATTATTTAGTTGAATTTGAAACTGCTACTTGAATTGTAGTTGAACTTCATTTTAGTTGCAGGTTGGAATAGTTTAATTTCTTTTGAATTTGATTTCAGATTTTTAGAAAGAAGAAAAAGTTTTTAGATGAAAAAGATTTGAACTGAGAAAATAGAAGATCAGATTTCTCTAAACATACATTTATTTATAAACTATAAATTCTTAAATGAAGATAATGTTGCCACTTGTTTATTTATAAATTGGACAAATGTCCATTCAAATTCATTTAGCTTACAAGTGTCTTTAATCATGTTAATATGTTTACACATATTACTTAAGTGTTTGTATATAAATTTTATTTTATTTAAATGTAAATATAAAGTTTTTAAATTAACCTTCCTAATTAATAAATACTTATAATACTTATCTTAGTATATGTATATATATATAAACTATTTTTAGAGAAAATATTATAAAATATAATTTTATTTACTTGTTTACAAACTATTTTAGTTTAAGAGATATTTTAAAAAGAAAGTTTATTTAAACCTTGTATATATATATTTATAACCATTTTAAATTTAAACACTTTAAAGAATACAAAATAAAACTTTATTTAAACTATCATATTTAAAATAAACAATTATCTTATATTTTGAAAACAATTGAATTAATCTAAACTAACCTTTGAAAAATATAAATTTTAAAACAAAGCTTTAAATCACAGTTCATACATATATAAATTATCAATAGACTAAATTAAATTCAAAACAATCCAAATTATAACATATACATACATATATATTACAATTTGAAAATTCAACTTTAATTTAAAACAAAAGATATTTCCATTCACAATATATATATCAAATATATATATTATAAATAGAATAAAATTTTATTAGCTTTAACAAACAAATCTTATCAATATTGTCAGATTAAGTATTTATTATCTTTTAAAAGATTAAATTACCAATTTTAAATTAAAATTATATAGGATAATTATCAATCCAATTTAATTATTAATAAAGATTATTAAATTTATATTGCCCAAAAACCCGGGATATCACATCAAACCTCATTAAATCGAGGTTCGGTCAATAATCTAACGTTCATTGTGGACTTCACCTAATTACACTGTAAATTTTAAATTTCAAAAACTTTTCTTTTATTTGTAATAACAACCAGCACACAAGTTCATTTATAAATTTTAGCTTTTTTAAGGTATAGGGACATTGACACGTGGCTTCGTAGCAACTTTCCCCTATCGTTCGCTTGCCAAAATTTAATTCCCAAATTTTTAGCATTTAATAATTTTTATTCCATTTTTTTAGTAGCTAATTAAATAAATTTTATTAATTTATTTTACACTTCAAGCCTTTTACTATTTTCTTTTCTTTAGCATTATTAAGTATTTTTCCTGAAATTTTCTTGTCTTATTGTTTTCCTAATAATATCGTTGTCAACACAGTAAACATTTAAAAATGGACATTTCCATAAACATCGTACGTGCTTTTACATAATAGAAACAACTAATTCTTATAACCCAACAAAAAGAAAAACAACTGCTGGTAGGAAATACAACTACTACTCGCTACTAATTACTACTACATATGGACCTTTCTAACATGCCATCATTCTCCAACCCACATATCTTAACTTTTTTTTTTGGCTTCTCATGAATAGGGTCCATTCATTACTTCCATAACCACACCTAAGTATGAAATAAATTTTGTATCCTTATACTGTAGTGGATGAAAAATACAGGCTAACATATTTAGAATAAAATCATTGGCAAATTGGCTTGGTAGGATAACATTTTCACCCTCCATCTTGTCTTCCTTAACTTGGAGTTTACTAATGCCATCTATGTGTGTTGGCCATCTTATTACTCTTTGTTACCATCTTCTTTTAATCCAAATCTTTTGATGACATTCTCAAATCTTGGTATTCACTCTCTTTACTCTTGATCTTTCCTACGTGCATGCCCTAGAACTCGTAGAAGTGTATTTTAATACCATTTATCATTCCTTTGCAGCTCTTCTTATGATTTGCATACTTGTCTAACAAAACATTCCTAGGTTCTCACCAGTATTCTTTACACTCTACTGGGATTCCTTATTGCTACTTTAAGAGCAGTCATCGCTATCTTTTTTGTAGCCTTATCTTTTACCATGTCTTACGTAGGCAGTTATTCCTATCTACTCCATATTTAAAAAAATTGGATTAGTCTTCGCCATTTTTTTCCAAAATTAAAAACATAAATTTTTTGAAATATTTTAAATCCCAAAACCTATATCTTTTAAAAGTACAAATTAAAAACTTTTTAGCAAATTCAAAAACTACTTAGTGTCTTGACTTTTAAAATTACAATAAATTTTTTAAAAGTTCTTTTCATTTTAAAGACTTTTTGTTTCCACTTTTACTTCTTAAAAATCGATAATTTGAACGTAAATCATTTTTTATTTTTTCTATTTTAGAAACTCAATTATTATCTCAAACCACTTTTTCAAAAATTGACTTTACAGTATTTCTAAATATCCTTTGTAAAACAACAAAAACTGGAGTAGATAAGAACAACTCTCACTCTATCATTTCCTTATTACTCATACTATCTCCACTTTTAATCGTTGGTGGAGTCTCTATTATCATGTGACGGGGACTTTTAAAAGATACTTGCAATAAATGCGCATGGCAGTGGATAATGTCCATTTTCCTTTGTTTTGCCTATAATTTCCTATGTTGCTTCTAATCGGATTACTAGAATTATTTTATATAAATTCCTAGCATTATTTCTTAATGTTATACTATTAAATTTCTTCTACCTAATCTACTCTTATTTAAATGGTTTATATTTATACTCTTGATAGATTATCTCCTTAATTAAACCATCGTAATGCATTCGCCTACTGCTTTATATTCCGACTCTATTCTTCTTTCCCGTTCTTTTTCCCTGTTTCAAACTTGTACCACTTCCTATTGTCCATCCCTAAAGAGAATTTTTCAACTTAAAAATTTTCATCTTAGAAAAATCAACGAGCTATATATGCTCTACTATATTTTTCAAACTAAATAACTTTCCTTTTTATAAAAACCCGTTTTTACCGAAATCTTAGTTTTTAACAAATTTTTAAATCCACTAGAGCTTTTATTTAAATAAAATGTAGGCATTTTATTTACCTAAAAATTTAACATTTACTTACTCTTCAAAAGTAAGGTTTCTCTATTTTAAATAAACATTTTGAAAATCATTTCAAATATATAATTTATATATTTTCTCTAACTTTTATATTAAATTATTTTATCTGGTATCGGACTTAGAGTGGATTTTTATTTGTTCCTTCTTTTGGACTTTTTTTCTTTTCTACTTACTTTCTAATTTATCTTCTTTCGATTATAAAATCCGACTATCAATTTGAAGTGACTGCTACACACCATCCTTCAGGAACTCAATTGCTTCCGGATATCTATAACATATGGATTCTTACTTTCCCCTTATCTGGACCTTCTGTACATCATCAATCGGCATCATATGAGGATCTACAATCATTGGACTATCGAAAGCCCAACTAAGGAGTCGTGTACTATCCAGATTCAGGGACCCTCCATATGATGCACTCATGCTCTTCTTATGTCAACGCATTCCCATACAACCTATTTCCCATGGGGTAATTGGGGTAGGTGTAAATCTTCAACTTCATCCATTGTTCTGACTCATAATCAACTTATCCATATTTTAGTGTATGGTTACAACTACTTTATAATCGGAATTTGTAGGATTTGGCATATAATAGGGCAAAATACAAATACGTTTACTCAATGTTTCATAATTTTTCAAGGTCAACTAACTTAACCCTGATACAAAATATAACAACCCACACCCCAATGGGCCAGAATTTTTGCTAAATCAAAAACCCATATCCATCAAAGTGCGGCTAGTTGGTTTCGTATCCTATAAAAAACAAATAAATGCATATCAGAGCACTATCGATATAAATTCACAACGGAATAGTGAAGTATAATAAACATATTGTTACTGACTAAATTGACCCTTCCAATATATTATGTCATTGTCAGTGCTGAGCATGCATTAGGAAACCTGTCCTTTCACTGTTCTCATCTTATACTAGTACATATCCCTCTAAAGCTATCCGGTGGGTTGTAATGAGGACGGATCAGAACAACGTTCTAGTGATCGGTAAATTGTACGCTTTGTACATAACACTAGTTTATACCGACTGGTTTCCATTACATGTTATGTCTTTTATTTTACTTAGTCATCTCGGCTCCACATTCACGTACGATACGCCCCATCTACTTGAAGTAGACTATAACTACTTATGTATATACATAAATATATAAGTACCATAGTCCCCTTTTGGACCAAGATACTATCCCCGCTAGTATCCATAATTCTACACCATCGGGCATCATCATCAATGCCTAGGCCAAATTGCCTACGTACAAAGTAGAACCTCCCATTAGTGCCTAATAATGGCATCACAAAAGTTTAGTTGTATTATATCTCGTCTTAGGGTTTTACTAACTTATATGCTTCCTGTAATGGACTCAGCTCCACAGACTACCTCATCCATTTTCGAACGAACTCTTCTATAGGTTAACTAGCCTTGCCTTAACAAACGGTCTAGCAAACAACTGTGGTCGTGCATTACTTAACATGGCCTGCCCTAGTAGGAGGCGTAGCCTATTCGGTGTAATCATGTCTTTCCTATTTTGACTGCTCTGGACCGATGACGCACTCAACCTATGTAGCTCTTACTCCTGATTTGGCACCACACCGGTTGGCATAGGGTCGAGCTGCTCACCATCCTATTTGGATTGCCTAATGCAATAAGGCAATATCCACCTTTCCTATTTTTGAAGCAGACTCCACTTTCTATTAGGGTATTCCTTTATCTATACATAAGTGTATACTCTCCATGGGTCCTACAGTTGGATATGTCTCACATCAATATAATGGATACATAACTGTTGGTAGCCCATTGTGGGGGACAGACTTCTATTGTGTAACATTACTGATCTCGTATTCCAACCCATTCTAATGACTATGTCATTCTTATTTACTAAGTTATTTACATGCATATATATATTTCATGCCCACCATAATGTATATTTGAATTTGTATACATTTTATTATTACTTTTCTTTACTTTCAATCATTGACGTTCACTAGGTCTTACTAACTTACCTTTTAATTACTTTTGTACACTTTCATTCAATATCGTTTCTAATTTATTGATTAAGATGTTCCTTGTTATTATATTAAGTTTACTTAACTCTTTAGGTTGTATTCTACTGTTTATTCATTACTAGTTATCTTTAGTTGCCTATTGGACTTTTAAATATCCTTTCTAGTTTAATTATTTCTTCTTCCTCTATTGTTTATTTCTTATTTTGTCTAAATGTGTATTTTAAATTCTCTTTTTAACTATTGTTCTTATTCCTATTTACTTCACTTTTATTATATTTGAAGATCTTATATTTTAATACACTGGAACGGCTTCCCCCTTCAAAAGGAATTGCTAACTCTATAATCCTCTATGAATTACTTAAAAGAGGATTTGTGTTTTTATGAAATTACAAGGAATTTTTTATTATTAAAATAGACAGTACAAAATACAGGGTTTTTCTTATTTTGTACATCTCTTTATTTACATTACATTCCCTGTTATTTTCAAACAATACACCTTTATTTGTAACTTGGATGATTCAAAGAGACTTATATTATTACCCCTTTTCATTCCCATGAATTAAAATACGTCAAATCCCAACATAATTACAATCAGTCCTATTAATAGTCAAATCAAATTTGGAATTCTATGTTGTTTCTAAACTGTTATCTATCCCTAATTTATTCCATAATCAATTTCATTAAACCTATTCCATAATCATTACGCATATACAATTTATTATACAATTCGTTATTTACCAATCAATAGGCATATTCAATTAAAAATTCCAAACTGAGACTTATATCTTTTCCTTTTGCATTCACAATAAAATATCCAAATATTCTTTTTATAAGTGTTTGCTAACTCATATTGGAATATTTCAAAAGTGATTTGAGATATTTATGAATTTTTAAGAATTAGTTGTGAATTTTTAAAGAACAGAATTTTATAATAAAAACTTGTTTTTCCAAGTTTTTAAGGAAATTATAAAGTTGTTATTTTCAAGTGATGTTTTGGATAAATGTTTTAAACCCTATTATAAGTATTATAAAGTATTTTAAAAGAATTTTTAAGTATATGTAGTTTTTAGAAAATGTGTTGACTATTTTATATCTTATGTAATAAAATATCTGTTGACTTGTTTATTTACATATCAAGTTTTGATAAACAAATTACTATACATATATATCATTTTGAAAAGTGTTTTAAAAGTATTAATAAAAGGTTTATACAGGGTTTAGAATTGCTTAATGGCCAAATGTTCAATTGTTTAATTGCTTGTTTGAAAAGTAATTAATTATGATTAACGCTAAAAGTCGACGAAGTAGGCTTATCTATTTGTGAGAGTTAAGATTGATGTTCGAGTAAGGATATGAACAATAGAGCTCTAACCTACTGGCTTTCCTCTTGCCCGAGGAATAGTAAGCTGGAAAATGTTGAAAACGTGTTAATCGTGTTGATTTCTTACTTGTTTATGGAAATCATTAATACTATACTTAACACTAAAGGCCGACGAGGTAGACTTATCTATTTGTATGAATCAAGAAAGAAGTGTCTAGGCAAGGCTTTGATGCAACCAGTGCTCTAACTTACCTGGCTTCACTCTTGGGTAAGGAGTAGTTAAGTTGGACTGTTGAAAACGAGTTAGGTGTACGAATATTGATTTGTATAAGCAATTGTTTTTGACTAGATAGTCAATTAGTTGACTATCGAGATTGACCAAATATGACTTAAGAAGTAATCAAAAAGCTTCGCGATTTCATACCAATAAGAACCCATGGGAGGAGTATTTGCATGAAACGTCTCTAGCTTTCGCTTACTTCTAAGAGAATCTAAACTGAGTTAACCAAAAATTCATTGATTGGTTTCGGAGAGTCCAGTAAGCGGGAAGAGTACACTTATATGAGATTACTCAAACCCGTAATCACTTCAAAACCATATACACGATCTAAGTAGATGTAAAGTGAAATGTTATAGTGTTGAACTATCTATCCTAAGGTTAAGTCCAAGGGAGAGGTCATTGTTAACATTTCAGATGATGCTATCATATGGGACTATCTATCTTGAGGAGTATTCCAAGAGAGAGGACAACATTAGCATTCATCGGAGGACTTATGCGGGGAACCTATATGAAGGTTCAAAATCTATTTGGGACGCTCGAATTTATTTAGTGATTCGTGATCTGTACAAGATGAAGGAACCCAATTAGGGATTCATGTGCCACTCGAGTGATGAAGACATGTGTCAGAGATGCCGATCGTAGCCTCTACATCGAAAATGATGAAAACCAGAGTAAGATGCATAATATCGGGTTTAGCTTACCCATGAGGGTATATCAACTCCAAATCTAGAGTATGCTTATCGATATGTTGTGCGCGTGAGTTGTTAATACTTGGTGCCACACAGTTTATCATTGGGCCAGTTGTGTTTACCTTGGAGTATATCCTATTTAGAGATATATGATGCTCGGAAGGAAGTTTCTTATCCCAGTCAAGGAGTTCAGATTTGGCTTGACCCGAGGAGAGCTCAATGGAAATCCTTACACCTATGCGAACACGCCTTAGTGGTATTGATTGTATAACTATTATTCTTATGGGGTTCATAGAGCAGCTATTTGATATGATTTATGTGCTACACACTAGACATTATATATCATACCACTATATATTAAACTTAATGAATGGTTGGTTCCATTTGAGGGAAAAACTATTGTGGTATTCTATACGGTCTCAAAAAGGTACTATTATATGTCACTTTTATTTATTGATTTTCTCACGCTGGTTTACCAGACTAATTCGGGTGTTATTTCCTTATAATGCTTGGGTCAGCCCCGTGTATGTTTCCAGGTTTAGCTACGGATGCTTTGAAGCATGTAGAGAGGAGCTGATGTTTACCTACCGTAGTATTCTTATTTTCTACTGCACTACTGTATTGTATGTATTAGCATTGTGAGCACAAGCTGTTATAACTATCTAGGCTGATGATAGTACTTGGGTTTCATAACTTTAAAATTTCTATATTCGGAGTAACCCTTTGTACCAATTTTTTGATATTATATATTATCGTTCCGTTGTGAGATTTTGATGTTGTGTTCTTCTTTTCTTGTTCTATTCTTTTTTATTTTACCCTGACTTTCTGTCTTTCCGGCACTTGCGTGTTTGGAATATGAATAATGTGGATGTATTTAGTGTCGACATTCGAGGGTCGAAAATTCGGGTCATTACATTGGTATCAGAGCCAGGTTGAGTGAATACCTAGGCTTTGGTTAGGTAAGGCTTGTTGGAGATAGGGTAAGCGACACCCTTGAATGAGTGGAGTGTACTATAGATATAAGAGCATATTTGTATTTTGAAAACTAGACTTTTAAAATTATCCCTTAGGAATATCTCCTTCTAAGTAATCCTTTCTTGGTATCTTTTCCTTGAAAACTCTATCCTTTGGTTTCCTAAGGTTGTTTCATTTTGATTAAGTAGTAAAAACTATGGGTACTAGGATTTCCAATGTTAAGGGAAACATAGAAGAATAAGAAGTCGTGTAGGTTCGACCACGGAAAGACTTTGCTTTGATATGGCATGAGTTTGAGGTGTTGGGCAGAAAGAGGTTCAACGGCACTGAGACTATCATCGAGGTCTAGGCTTGGATTAGTTTATGCAACATGGTATGTAAGGATATGATAGATCATATCTAAGGAGCATTCAAGGATATTATAAGCATGGCTTTTCGGTTCAAGGGTTCGGCTCTAAGGCCATCTATATCGACACCGACCAGAGCCAACAAGCAAAAGTTTCAACCGCCAAGAGATATTTCTGGTTTAACTTGCCATAGGTGTGGATAGAAATGTCATTTTTCTAGGAAGTTAGGTTGGGTGGAGGAAGGCAGATGTTAAGGCATCGATTGCTAAGGTACCAAAGTTTGAGCTATGGGCGATGAAGGCGTAGTTTGCACTGAGGACTTGCTATAACTGCCATCAGCACAGTTATATAGTTAGGAGTTGTCCGATGCTTCAGGTAGGGAAATAGCCTAGGGTATTTGCACTTGCTTTAACACCTTCCACTTCTACAGCTGCGAAGGGAAAGTAGATTCTTGAGGGTATACTATCTGTTTGTGGTTTATCAATAGCGTTTGTTCGACTCTAGTGCTTCTCATAGTTTAATATCCCGTAATCTTTGTTGTTTAGTCATGCTCGGAATGATAGGAACATTAAGTATTATTTATTATTGATTTGTGCTCGACCAGTTTATGAGCAGCTTTACCTTTCTACATCATGGGTGGGTAGATAGTAATTGTGGGTACATTGAGCGAACACCTTGTGAATTAAGTTTCACGGTTTGACTATAAGGTGTTACGTGATAATGTTGGGTTAGAAGTTAAAATATAGTAAAAGATGTTTAGTATAAACAGAAGGAAAGATAGAATATTTTGGAAATAAGTATTTGTGAAAAGATTTATATAAGAATGTGATTTTATATAAGTAAGTTTACAAAAATATAATTTATAAGCGAAAAGGATTTAAAAAGAGAATTTGAGAACTTAAATCCCAGTATCTTTGAAAATGTTTTTTTAAAAGATTTTGGCAAAAATAATAATAGTATTATTTGAAAGTAAATATTTGGAAATTTGTTTAGGAAATTGAGATCATGACACTTAGTATTATCATATGAAGTATTTGAAACTATTTTAGAATGATTTTGTTTAAGTACCAAGGGTGTGGTTTGGATGTATTGAACTCACTTCTGTCGCTTAGGAATAATTTTGATGATGACCGCAGTATCATCAGCGTTCATTTTTGGGTTTCTAATTGTGGGATGTTACAAAATTATTTTAGTAAAACAGATTTTGATTTAAATTCCAAAGTAAGATTTGATATACAAAATTTATATGTATATATTATTTCAAAATGATTTGAAATGAAAACCAGTGTTTAGTTCTAAAGTTCTCTTGTTAAGTTATTTTATGGACACATGTAACCTATGCATTAGGAAAGTATGGTATGTACATCATGATATGTTATGTTGTTTGATAATTTTCAATTGTTAAAATAAAATGGAATTTTTCAATGGTTATTGATAGTCCGGAACTTTTGGATTGTTATAGAACTTGAAACTAAGTGTTTTTGAAAATATAAAGTTGAGTTATATAACACTTAAATTTGAAATGGTAGTAAGTTAAAATGAGTTCAAATTGTTGATCATCCTTGTTAAGAAAGATGAATTTGATGTTTTGGTGTATGCTTTTAGGATGTAGTAGAGTATCATACGAGTATGAACATAAGTTATAAAATGTGGATAAAATTGAAGTTACGTTTTATGAAATGATTCATAAATGATTTTAGTATTAAAAGACATACTATTTGGATAAATAAATATAATGAAAAAGGAATTGGTATTGTTAAGAAGCCAATAGGATAAGTACATAAGTTATATGTAGATCGTTTTATTCGCATGACTATTCTTAATTCAGTACTCGAGTATATGTTTTTGAGGTGGTTTACACCGGTCCAAACAAGAATTTTTCACTCGATTCTTAAGGACGAACATTTGATACGAGTTCGTAATACAATCTCAATGTTTTCTATCATAATATATGGCTATGCAAGAAAAATGAAGGTTTCTAATCAAGGAACCAAATCAAGGTCTACACTAAAGAGGTCAAGTGATATATACTAGTTTAGAAGTGAAATTTAAGTGATCGAGTAAGTGATCAGATCATATATTGCATACGGATGATTTATGTACATCGTACGGGCTTTAGTACATTTGTATACTTTGTTTGTTGGCTTATGAAGAGTTTAGGGAATGAATCTTTGATTAGTTATGAGGTAACATGAATAATCATCTAAGTATTAACCTAGGGCTGTTGAGCAAAAGGTACGCTTAGTAAATTGTTTATCATCTTTGGGCGATGGGAGAGTGTTGAATCTGAGCAAACCATGAGCTTTTCCTACTAGTGATTGGGAATGTTATTTGAGTATTTGTGTTCTTGTTCCTTTGTTAAGGTAAGAAAGCGCCATGGAGCGAGAATGCTCAGGATGGTACAAGGAAGACGGAGGATATTTTGAAGGAGATCCATCCAGAATCGCTTATAGACTAGGGTTTCCTTCTTATCTTAGTATTATACATGTTTTGTTGTGTACTCACCGCTTGAGGTTGGGTTACCTAGTGTGCATTTTGGTTTGCAGTTTAGCTTGTATATGGTTCATCAGAACTCTATATATGTATCTTGTTTTGTCTATCTTCTTTGATTATCATTCTTAGTTGAATTTCGAGGATGAAATGTTCTAAGTGGGGGAGAATGTAGCGACCTGGAAATTCGAACACTTCATCTTTGAATATCGAAATTTTTGAAAATATAATCAAGTGTTATAAATATCATTTTATCACCTTGTTAGACATTCATTAATTAATAGATAATGATAAGAAACTTGTTTTTGAAATTTGTTTACAAAAATATATTCTTTGGAAAAATATTGATAATGTGATCAAAAATCATTTTATCAATAAACAGCTTTTTAACCATCAAAAGTTGTTCATATTTTTTATACACATTTATTTGCTTAGGAAATCAATAAAATGAAACAAAAGTTTTTATCATTTATGGAAATAAACCTTTTGAATTGTGTCATGAGTAATGTCATCAGAGATATTTTAAAATGAGCTTAAATGGAAATTGTAACGACCTGAAATTTTCAGCCATTCGTATCCATATGTGTCGGAAATTGAATTGCTCAAAATATCAGATTGTTAATTTAAATTTGGCAAAACTCAACATATACAGTAAATAAATAATCATAGAATCACAGACACAGAGTAATATAACAATAATGCAGCGGAAACAAAAGAATAGTAGTTCATGAAGCTGCTATATATATATAACGGAGTTAAACAAGATACAACAGAAGTTACGAATACATAGATGTCTCAATACAATAGTCAAATACAAGATCTGAATACATCACTGCAATCAACTGAATAACTGAAAGCTGGATATATAGTTGGATCTCCAAGCGAAGCTCCAACTCCAAAGGTGAGTCTCAAATGTTGTATCACTCAGTCTGACCCGAGCGTAAAGCAAAACACAAAACACTCGAGTCAGGATTAACATTCTTATATCAATAAATCCAACTCAAGTGAAATATCAACTGAAATACAGGTAACTCAAAGGATGTTTGGGATAACCATCCTCTAAGGATCCGTTAAACTATCTACTATGTAGTAATATAGACTATTATAATAATGTCTAATAGTAAAATAAACTTACTTTTAAATAGCGTTAAGGCTTTACATTTTCCACCTTAACACATAATAGTCCCAGTAGTCTATCCAGTATCAGCGTACCCCAAGATCGGGAGCTACCCTAAATACTCCACAGGCTACGGCACAAAACCAAACTCGTAGTAAAGCTTGATATGGTAGGTGACACGGCACAACTAGGAAATGCTAGGGTAGATATACCAATTACGCATCCAGGCTAGTGGTAACGCATAGCAGCCACTACCACCCACCTCGGAACACACTCCCAAATCAAAAATCTAGGATGGCCATCAAATCAATCATAAAGTAATAGAATAGTATACGATGGAATGCGTCCAATCAGAGGAGCTACCTCATTGGCCCGTCAATCGCTCCTGTTTTAGCCACCTTATGCCAACTCACGGGAGTCGGGTCCACGTATATACCTCGGTAGGAATCGTTGCCACCATCCTACTTCATTCTAGAATCTCCACCGCGTACACAGTTGTTAAAGTGGTTTTCGGTATCGACAAAGAATATGCCCATATCCAATCCCGGTCTCTTTAACAACCAAACGTTATTATACCACTACGGTCCTTTCAAAATAGTTTATACTTAAAAACCAAAATATCATTTTCATTCCAAAACCCAAATCAATACGATATCATTTTCACTTCAAATATATCCATTTCCAAAATCATATCGCTTTCCAAAGTTATAATGCTTTCGAAATCATAGTCTTTTAAAATCAAAACACTTTGGAAATCAAAACTTTGAAATTCATAACACTTTGAAATCATTGCATTTTGGAAATCATAACACTTTTGAAATCATAGCATTTTGGAAATCATAACACTTTGAAATTATAGCATTTTGGAAATCATAACACTTTGAAATTATAGCATTTTGGAAATCATAACACTTTGAAATTATAGCATTTTCCCTTAAACCGTTTAGATATCAATAATAGTATGTATAATAAAATAGTTTATAAAATAAAATAATTTATTTTAAAATAGTTATAAGTTAAAACAATATATATTAAATAATTAAAATAGTTTATATTAAAATAGTTTATAAAATAATATAAAAATAGTTTTAAATATAATTTAAAATACTTTATATAATAAAATAGTTTCCTCAAATTTCACAAATTGATTCAACTCAACTCGAATTCCAAAATTCAAATTTAATCAAATCTCAAATCATCAATTTCAAGTCGATTTTGTTTCTCAATAAATCATTTCAAATTATCGATTTTCAAATACATATTTGAACCCTAAACTAATCCGTTCAAATTTCAATATATATCAAAGTCAAAATATTCAACATTTCAAAACTAAATTCGATAATTATATATATATATATATATATCAAATTCACTTTACTATTATTAGTTTTGGAATATTTACTTAATCATTTCAATAATATCCAAATACAGCTTTAATTTACAAATTTAAATAGACAAAATATCCCATTTAAATTTTATATAAATTTGAAATATTCATTTAAGTCACTTTTAATCAAATTCAAGTTATAAAATCATAGCTTTAAAAATTTAAATTTAATAAATTTCAAATCAAACTTATTTAAGTAAAATTCTTAAATAAATATAATTTCAAATCAATTTCAAATCATTATAAACTCTATATTTGAAAATATAGATATTAAATAAATACTTAAACATATTATTTATCAACTTTATTAAATCAACTTTAATAAATCTTTAAAATCAATATTTATTAAAACCATATATTTCTTTTCAAACCATAGAAATCATTTTCAAAGTATTTATATATAGACCAACGGTGTCTGTATATAATTTTCTATCCTATGGTCAAGTGATACGGATATTTATCATTTCAATCCGCAATTTAAATATATACGGGTATATATCTTTTCAACCCGCAATCTCAAATTCAATTCAAATGAAAATCGCTTGGGTTTATCATTTCAACCCATAACGATTTTCTCCTATTCTACAGATCATTCGGGTATGTATCATTTCAACCCATAGTGAATTCTATACTAACAGGGAACTTGCAAAGTGATAACAGATATGATAATAATATAACAATCAGTAACAGGCATATATCATCAGTGATAAATAACAAATAATGGTGTTAGATGTCACAGGTGAACAGATACAGAAATGGCATATATAAAGCAATGTAAATAACTAACAGCAGCATATTTCAATTGTCGTTTCAATTGAAATCAAATTTAATAAATATAAGAACGTTAATCGTGAGTGATTTCTCACCTTTTGAGGCTATAGAGATTTGATGATGGAATGAGTTTTGAATCCAAGCACGAATTTCAAAGCAAAGCTAGATGGACCCGAATTTGATGGACAAGCTGATATATAAGGAATCGATGAAAATAAATCAGAAACTGCTTGATGTAGACTGAAACGAAATATATATATTATTCTATTATATAATTTATCTTAACCAATATAAATTTTGAAACTTATTAAGATTATATATATATATATAATTTAAAATAAACTTATATAGATATATATATAAAAACGTATCCCAAGTATAAGCGTATAACCTAAAACAAAATCTTATATAAACTTTTAATATCTAACATAATATAACCCATACTTATAAACGGTATATATATAACTACAAAATATATCTATAATATAGAAGTAACAGTCTCTCATTACACATATATAAATACATAATCTTATACTGTCCAAAATACATAACTTATTCAATAGAGCTGGCAAATGCATGCATCTTAATAAACCTATATATATAACTAATATAAAACAGCAACCAAAAGAAATGCTATTGATATAAACAATGTAAAGACTAATATATATATTCATTCAAAAGCTAACATAATAAAGACATATATATACTGTAAATATAAATAAATATATATAAAATGTAAAACTTGATTTCTCAACAAACAAACACATGCAATCCTTACAACAGGTCAAAGATATTGTCAAGTAAAACCAACTTATTATATACATATAAATTAGACTACAAAGTTTTATAGACCGTACTCGAATATGAGACAACATTATAAAATACTCTCTATAATAAAATAGACTCCTCCCATATATTATAATATAAAAATTCTATTTTAAAGATATTAGCAACACTATACATAGATTTATACGCTAGTTTAAATACATATATATAATATATATATCACAGGTTTTCAAAAATTCATACAGGACCTGCGAAATACCTATATAGCTAATATATATATATATAACTTGAAACAACTGTCCCAAACTTATAACCCATATATATATAATAGTAAATAATAATATATTAAACTAAGAACCCAAATAATAGCAGCTTATGATGATACATATATTACATTTCAAAACCCATTATTTGCTTAAACACGTATACAAAATCAAGATGTACTAGTATATACATATATCTATAATAAAAAGCTTGCAAACAGTTATCAACTCACGAAAAACTATATGTATATATATACTTACAGTACAACAACATATACTTGATATAAAAATAGCTTACATACTTGATTAATATATAAATTACATAACCATATGTGCGTATCTATATATTATAGCAACAGCACATATAAATCTAACAACTTATAAACCATATGTGCGTATCTATATATTATAGCAACAGCACATATAAATCTAACAACTTATACAAACAAAAACATAAGCTTTTATAACAAATAGAAAACCATTATATTTTTATATAACAACCGACTCACCTTAACACAAAGCAAATATATATTTACGAACACATATTTATAATATATACATACCTGAAAAAAAAAAAAGAAGATGGAGAGTTTGGCTTGTTTGCAAGCAGCTTGCGTGTGCAGGGTGATGGGTGGCTTCACGGGGAGATGACACAAAGGAAAGTGGGGAGAAGATGAAAGTGGAGCGGCCATTGCTTGGGTCAGAGCACAAGGTGGAAACGTGATATATATGACAAGGATTATAGTGTACTTCCACTTCTATTTTTCTTATGAGCAGGTATAAAGGAACAAGCAACCGAAAAAGATGAACAGGCAACAGGTAAAATGCAAATGCTTTGTTTCGTATGCCATACATTCTTGAAGTAATAGACATCCAAATTTATTAATAGCTAGGAAAAGTTGTACGTGAATTCAGGAAAATAATAATAGCAAAGCGGTTGTTGAGTTCTAAGATTGAAAGTTGAATGCACAAAGAATTCAAAAGATCACAAAACCAAAAGTCACAAAACCGGTACCGAAAAATGCTGCTAAAATGCTAGAATTAAGATAGACGGAGCAATAGCGATCAAAATTTGAAGAAACGGAATATGACATCTCACTCAGAAGATGAATTACAAATTTTCTATATAAAAATATTCAAGTTTGGAAAACATTTTATTGTCATCAATTATTAACTGATTTAAATTAAAAATAAATTTACACAAGAAAATAAACTTTCATATTATCTGATGAAAATTTACCAGTTGCTATGTTTAAGTAGACGCATTCCAAATATCAAATTTTTATATTCAAAATTTTACTATTTAAAATTTCACAAAAAATCAATTAATTAAATAAATAAACCACTAAAATTTTACAGGTCGTTACAGAAATACTTAAGTATGAAGAGATGAAAAAGGAGAGGTGAGAGAAGGTAAGCCTTACATGACATGAAAGGGGGGTAAGAACAAGCTTAGGCAGTGCCAAATGGAACCTATATAAGGAGGGACATATCCTCAGGAATAAATCACAAATTCACTGTTAACCGGTTATTTGACCCGGTAACGAGAGGCTCGGCACAGAGTTCCCATTCGGCATGCAAGGCCATCATTTGGCACACAGCTTCGATCGGCACAGAACCTCGTCCGGCACCAAGAGTCTCGCTCGGCGTAGAGCCTCGATCGGCATGCCTCGCTCGGCAAACGTCGTTCAGCCACGATAGCGCATAGTTCCTAGTTCGGCCAAATGTGGTCCGGCTTGTCTCATCCGGCATGTCTCGTTCGGCTTGCATGGAAAGGTGCGCAGTAGTCATCTACTATGGGCCGAGGTACCCTGTTCCTAGGCCCATGAGGGAAGTCCAACCCATCTTCGTCTATAAATAGAGGGGCAGGGGCATGCTGAAAAAGGACGTTTTTTGAGAACACTGAGGAGACTCTGCCACTTTCAAGACTTATTATTTTTAGTTCAAACTTGTATTCAAGTCATTAATATACGGATTGTATCTTTATTCAACTACTTGTGAACGCAATAAAGATCAAAACTCAAAGTGGACGTAGGCAGTTACGCCGAACCACTATAAATCTGGTGTTCTCGTTTTTGTTGTTCTTTTGGCATTGAATTACACTATTTTTCAGTTCTAATTTATCTTCTTCATCAATCTCTCTACATAATCTGTCTCAATGAGATTAGTGACCAATTTTGGTGCTAACACTTTTGGTGCTTTCACTGAGAATTGAATTCTCAGCTTGATTGGATCTCATCGTCTACTAGTGGATTTCCCTATTCGCGAGATAGATCCAGTTGTTTACTAGAAAACTTCCTATTCTACTCAGATTTGAAAGAAATCTAAAGGAAGCTGATAGCCGTAGTCAGAGAAACCAAGTCTATGCAAGATCTGGGGATTGGACGTTGAAGTTTGCACTCAAGTTGAATGAAGGCCGACCCTCCTCTGAAGGCAATTCAGCCGATCGCCCTAGAAAAGGCGTATGCCGACCGCTCTAGAAAAGGCGTATGTCGACCGCTCCAGAAAAAGTGTATGCCGAGCGGGACCATGCCGAACAACCCATTGTATGCCGAGCGGGACCATGCCGAGTGACCCAGTGTATGCCGAGCGGGACCATGCTGAACGACCCAGTGTATGCCGAGCGGGAGTATGCCGAACGACCCAGTGTATGCCGAGCGACCCAGTGTATGCCGAGCGGGACCATGCCGAACGACCCGATGTATGTCGAGCGGGAGTATGCCGAACGACCCAGTGCATGCCAAGCGGGACGATGCCGAGCGACCCAGTGTTTGTTGATCCCTCTCTCAAAAAACAATCTGACCAGTCCCTATTCCAAAAAAAATATGGATCGGGTATGACCCCTATTTTAAAAAAAAAAATTCGGGTACGACCCAAATTTCCAAAAAAGAGGCTAAATTTTTTTTTCTCCGGATAGTGAATTCGAAACTCAACTTAATAAAGGAACATTCTATCCACTTCCCTGACATCCCATGATTGACCAGGGCATAGAGGATCTAGCGGCAGCTTATGAACGGCATCAAGGGAACGGACAAGCAACCGCAATTCAAACGGTACTCCCAAAGGTTGGAGAACATAGATGATATGAATCTAGCAAACGCCAAGATGACTCCAAGCACCATTCTTCGCTGACCCAGCACTTCGAATTTCATGACTGCAAGCAAACCAATGTTTGGCTCTAAGCAATTTATTCCAAATACTAACAAGGATATCGTACTGATCGCGTTTGAGGAGAGTCGACCTCCAAATATATTTTGGCAGCTAGTTAGCTGAAGAGCCTCCTATGACTATGGATCGTTTCTTTTACAAAATGAATCAGAACCAAAGTGAGGAGGAGTGGAGCATACTAGGAAAAATAACAATGCAGGCCCGTCTGCTAAGGACACTGATTCTAGTAGACAAAAGCAAGATCTCAAAATTTGACTCATATGCTCTTTGGTAGATTCAATCGATAGCCTCTACTTGGAAGCTCACGACTCAGAGTGGTACTGAAAACCAACCTCGAGAGAGTCCACCAAAGTCCAAAGAAAATCATAGGAATGTTGTATATTCCAAGATGCACACTGATCCTAACACTAGCGATTACAAACACCTCCGAGGTGTGATCGAAAAGCTTTTTCGAAAAGGAAAGCTTCAATAGTACGTGCAACCCTTCTAGAAGGGCGATCCAGGAATAGCGGATGCCCATCAATAAAGAACTCTAATTAATAATTGAACCGTTGGTAGTCGACATCCCGCTAGAAGGGGCTAGGGGCAAAGTTGAAAAGCACACAATGTTGCTCCACTTATCAACGAGATTTATACCAATCTTCTTCGGATTTTTTCTATTTCAATTTCAATTGTGCTTTAAATTATGACCGACTTAAACTAAACTTCTTCCAAAATGATGCAGGTGACCAAGTACTCCGAGTTGGCCACCAACCAATCCACGCAAACCTTAATCGGATTTGTGGAGTTTCATCAAGACGAGCATGATTCGATCGCTCATCATCAACCATGCGCCTTTGATTTAGGGCCAAGGACTAGGGATTGAAAAGCTCATCACGGTCAAAGCCCAACACAAAGCCAATATGATCGACCATCCATTCATCGACCTCCACATTTGCCTTGGAGACCTAAACAAGGCTTGGAATGAATGTGGCCCGATCATCCAATCCTCAAGTCATAAAGTAAAGTTCGATAAAATACATATGCCTCTCATGGAGCTCAGCAATCCTGGGATCTAACTAGAGCGGACATGATTTGATCCTCTACACATCAAATCCTACCCTGAACACAAAAGGTGGTTCGAAAGCCCGACTTGAAGTAGCTGCAATAGACTGCCTACTCGTTAACCATCGCTCTCAATACATGGACGCGACTGCACCATGAAACATATGCAACTTACTTTGTCTATCCAGTAATCCATCATCCTCGTTTTCTGGAAAGAGATACGAAGCAAATTGTGCGAGACTTGATTATCCAATCCCAGCATGGATGTGATCCAACCATATGTCATATACCTCCTTCCTTGACTTGATTGGAAGAGCTATAATCACCAAGCGGACGAGAATCGACCGTCCATTTTTAAAGTTTCATCCTTGATGCTGGGGGTAGAGTCCCATTCCATGAGCAAACGTGGTCTGATCATTCTCGACAACATTAGCCTAAATACGGTAAATGAAATACAAATCAAACGGGTGGAAATACAACTGCTCTTCATAAAAATCTCTAAGTCCCTGAAGCGGACTAGAGTACTCTGAGTCCCCAGAGTGCGGACTAGAGTATAAACGACTTCAGAAAAATCTCTAAGTCCCTAAAGCGGACTAGAGTACTCTGAGTCCCTAGAGCGCGGACTAGAGTATAAACGACTTGAGAAAAATCTCTACGTCCCTGAAGCGGACTAGAGTACTCTGAGTCCCCAGAGCGCGGACTAGAGTATAAATGACTTCAGAAAAATCTCTATGTCCCTGAAGCGGACTAGAGTACTCTAAGTCACCAGAGCCCAGACTAGAGTATAAACGACTTGAGAAAAATCTCTACGTCCCTAAAGCGGACTAGAGTACTCTGAGTCCCCAAAGCGCGGACTAGAGTATAAACGACTTGAGAAAAATCTCTACGTCCCTGAAGCGGACTAGAGTACTCTGAGTCCCCAGAGCGTGGACTAGAGTATAAACAACTTCAGAAAAATCTCAAAGTCCCTGAAGCGGACTAGAGTACTCTGAGTCCCCAGAGCGTGGACTAGAGTATAAACGACTTTAGAAAAATCTCTATGTCCCTGAAGCGGACTAGAGTACTCTGAGTCCCCAAAGCGCGGACTAGAGTATAAACGACTTGAGGAAAATCTCTAAGTCCCTGAAGCGAACTAGAGTACTCTGAGTCCCCAGAACGTGGATTAGAGTATAGACGACTTCGGAAAAATCTCTATGTCCCTGAAGCGGACTAGAGTACTCTGAGTCCCCAGAGCGCGAACTAGAGTATAAATGACTTGAGAAAAAATCTCTAAGTCCCTGAAGCAGACTAGAGTACTCTGAGTCCCCAGAGCGCGGACTAGAGTTTAAATGACTTCAGAAAAATCTCTAATTCCCTGAAGCGGACTAGAGTATAAACGGCTTGAGAAAAATCTCTAAGTTCCTGAAGCGGACTAGAGTACTCTGAGTCCCCGGAGCGCGAACTAGAGTATAAATGACTTGACAAAAATCTCTACGTCCTGAACTGTGGACTAGAGCATAAACCATTCGACAAATCTCTACGTCCCCGGAGCATGGACCGAAGCATGAACACAAATTAGGCACGAGCCGACCGGGGGAAGAATAACTCTAAGTCACTAGAATGCAGAGTGGCGTATAAACTTTGATAAATAGATGAGTGGATTCCGACCGTTCTATATTCTGCAAACTTCGGCCTAAAATCGACGGGAGGAGTATAAACTCGCTAGGGATGGAGTTCGACCATCCAACTTGTGGCCTGGCCAAATCAATGTATGAAGCAAGAGTACAAATCACTAAAAGCTGAATACGACAACTCATTGTAGCTCTAGTCTGGCATTCTTTACAACTTAAGGCAACAACTGCAAGGAAACCTCAAAACAAAGCCAATCGGAACGACATCCAAAGCTACGGACGACCGACTATATCATACCTTAGATTGAGGGTCAGTATCGATCCACACCAAGCACATACGAATGTGATTCGAATGTCCCTTGAAAAACTTTGACCACCATAGTGTGGAAAGGAGAGTAAACCATGAAGACTTGGTCATTAATTCTCCAGCACCCTTCTTCGATCCATCAGGAGGAGTATGAAACTGGATGAGCATAACCCGACTGCTCTTGAGGCAACTTTACCCCAAGATCTGATTACAGAACATGAACCAAAGTGGACGTGGCTGACCGTCCAGTATCCAACTTACGCCCATAAACAGACGACGCATCGGAGTATTCCCATTGGAATGAAAAACCACAATACAATCCAGGATAGGCGAGACTCGGCCTTTCATCAACTGACCTGATCCCACAATTCAAGGGGAAAGAGAGTAAAGCTAAAGGGGGCAGGGTTGGCCTTCCTACTTATCGGTATATACCCCAGGCTTGGGGGCACGAGTGAGAAGTAGGATGAATGTGAACCGACTATTCACCGATCAACTCTATGTTTTTGGAGTTTAGGTGGGAATATAAACATAGCTAGGGCGAGACTCAACCGTCCACGCAGCACATTTGTCAACCCGAGACTGGGAGCAGATGCATGATCATCCAAAGACTAGCTACTATAGCTCAATATTGAAACTTATATATAGTGCTTATAGTTACTCAAGGCTATGACCAAAAGAATGCCTAGAGATAGAATCATTAAATCGATGTCAAAGCTCGTGGGCAACTGACTGTCACTCCAACCCGAAGGGCGAGTGAAGGATCATGAATGCATTGAATAGAAAATGCGTTACTCGAATATACAAGCAAATTCAAACTCATAGCAAGATCCAGCTATGCAGTTGCACACAACTCGAGGCTGACCCCTACTCGACATTTCCTTCAACGTGCTTTTAAGCCTGATCTTTGGCCATTTGCAGATAATCAATTAGAGCATTCAGAGCCCTTCATTATTAGACTTACTCATGACAAGACTCTAGGATTCGACCAGAGTAACCATCAACATTGACTGTCCCAACCATATTTCACATTGAATGTTATGCAAAATAGTTACATCTGAACTCAAAGAATCCAGGATTGCACCCACTAAGCTGACAGTCGACATTACAGCCAGCCATGGCGACCCTTTCCGGGTGCTGAATATCGGATCATAGCTCAGTGCAAGGATGATGAAAGAATTAGTTGGATTTTTCAGAATAAATGATGATATATTCCCTTGGATCCATTCTGACATGCATGTGTGATTTCACCGACTATCGCGAGCCATGCATTGGATACCGACCCGAAGCTACAAAAGCTAGCGCAATGTCTGTTGATTTCATCATGAAAGCTCCACTCTTACTTTTAGGCTCGCCTCATCAATGTCTATGCCTACCAGCCATTACGACAGGGCATACAATAACCTGAGACGTCTGAAAGACTACATAAATAGAATATCGAACTAAGCCAATTTGATATCACTTATTTCCTTCGAAGGGCTATCCAAGGACGGAAATTAGCAGACCTCATACTCGAATTCGCTGCATCAGAAGACTACTCGATGATTAGTAGAGAGCCAACTAACAGATGAAAAATGTATGCGGATGGAGCATCCAGTGATCAGTGTTATGGCGCAGAAGTCATGTTAATGACTCTTGAGGAACGATCGATCTGCTACGTCCTAAAACTCGATTTCCCTGTAACAAACAACGATGCTTAGTATTCAGCCTCGACCGCCAGCCTCAAACTTGCTAGAGGACTTGGAGTAGAAATTTTATATATCTTTTGTGATTCTTGATTAGTAGTATGCAAAGTTAAGGAAGTTGATCTTGCTAGGGGCATTGTCTTGCTCCTTATCTCGATCAGGTCCAAGAGCTACTAGCCGACTTCACGTATTACATCATTACACACATCCTCAGCGATCGAAATGAAAAGATTCAAGTCACTGGCCATGTTGGCCAGTTCAGGGATGCGCAACAGACATACTTTGTTTCGATTGAAATACTTAATATTCCAAGCATTGATGGATAGAGATCGACTAGATCTTGGAGACAGAGCCAGAAAAGGAGTCATGGTTGACTCCTATCAAAGACTATCTACAATGAGAAATTCTTGCTGAATGGAGGAATGGAAAACGACAGATCCTCCTCAAAGCTTCATGTCAAATCATCCAAGAAGAAGTCATGTGTAGAAAGAAGTTTATCCATTCCCATGCTTTGGTATATCACCCCTAATGATATCAAATGAGTCTTGAGCAAAGTATATGAAGAAGAATGTGGCGAGTACATCAGGGGGCAAACCCTGACAAAGAAAATACTCCGCTACGGGTATTACTGGCCAACTATCAATCAAGATGCGATTGATCATGCTAGACAATGCAATGAGTGCAAGATGTTTGCAAAAAATCTAGGAACCCCACCGATGGAAATTACTCAAATGGCTAGTCCGTAGTCGTTTGCCACTTGGGGGCATTGACATCATCGTCTTCTTTTCGATCCTAAAGGTGGCGCGGAATACGCCATCATAGTGGTTGATTACTTTACCAAATAGGCAGATGAAGAACTTTTAACCACGACCAAGATGATGAAAATAATCAACTTCATTGTCCTTAATGTCATATGTCCTTCTGACCTTCCATGATCCATTATAATTGGTTGAAGCTATGAACAAAATCATCATAAAGTCTATTCTGAAGAGAGGTTTGGAAAAGTATAGAGGTAAATGGGTGTATGAACTCTCAACAGCATTATGGGCTTGTAGAACTACCCATGAGTTCGCGACTGGCTATACTCCATTCGCCCTTACTTATGGCTCCAAGGCCATCATCTATGTAGAACTTGAAGTCCCCTGAGTGGCTGATGACAACCGATATTACAAAATATATATATATATATATATATAAACAAGGATTGTAATTGAATTGCAATTAAACTAGAAGGAACTGGTGATAACTCACGAAAATATGAAACGCATCCAGGAGCCAATGGCAAGAACATATACCTGAATGTGCACGTTTATAGTCATAAAATTCGACTTCTTGAAATCAACAGAATTTGGATTTTCACATAGGGTTATTAAGAAAAGACTGGATTAGATAGCCGAAGTTTACTAGCCCTAAAATACCAGACACAGATGGCCACTGATGAACTACAATCCTGAATTTATACTATTGGAAATCGACCAAATGTTGGGATGACCAAAGAAGGATACGACACTTTAGGAGGATAAAATTGAAGAATAATGACTATTAAGAAAATATGATGGATTTCTTTCTAGAGACTCTAACTTGCTTCGATTCAAAGCACGTCATGTATGCAACAAGACGTACTTTGGGGGGCAAGTGTTAACCGGTTATTTGACCCGGTAACGAGAGGCTTAGCACAGAGTTCCCATTCGGCATGCAAGGCCATCGTTCGGCACACAGCCTCGATCGGCACAGAACCTCGTCCGGCACTAAGAGTCTCGCTCGGCGTAGAGCCTCGATCGGCATGCCTCGCTCGGCAAACGTCGTTCAACCACGATAGCGCATAGTTCCTAGTTCGGCCAAATGTGGTCCGACTTGTCTCGTCCGGCATGCCTCGTTTGGCTTGCATGGAAAGGTGCGCAGTAGTCATCTACTATGGGCCGAGGTACCTTGTTCCTAGGCCCATGAGGGAAGTCCAACCCATCTTCATCTATAAATAGAGGGGCAGGGGCATGCTGAAAAAGGACCTTTTTTCGAGAACACTGGGGAGACTCTGCCACTTTCAAGACTTATTATTTTCAGTTCAAACTTGTATTCAAGTCATTAATATACGGATTATATCTGTATTCAACTACTTGTGAACGCAATAAAGATCAAAACTCAAAGTGGACGTAGGCAGTTACGTCGAACCACTATAAATCTGGTGTTCTCGTTTTTGTTGTTCTTTTGGCATTGAATTACACTATTTTTCAGTTCTAATTTATCTTCTTCATCAATCTCTCTACATAATCTTTCTTAATGAGGTTAGTGACCAATTTTGGTGCTAACACTCACAAACCAAAACCAAGCTTCTTTAATGTCTTCTTCTTCTCTAAATTCCTAAAGCAAAATAATTGCAAATCATATCTAAATCAAATTAAATTTGGAGTGAAGCTTTGGGGGAATATTATAACCCTTCTACCTAGTTAGAAGTTGAAGAAGTGAAGCCATTCTACCCATGGAGGAGGAGGCCGTGAGTAATTACTAAGGGAAGGAGGACCAAAAGCAAGTGCAAAACAAGGAGGAGGAGGAAGAAGGTATGCAAGGTTGTGTTTGGACTTTGTTAGCTTGGATCTTGGTTATTTGTTAGGTCAAAGGTGAGTAAACATTCCTCTTTGAATGGACAATTTAATATATATATATATATATATTGTGTTTTGATTGTGTTTAAGTTGTTGAATTATTATTGACATTGTTAAAAACATTGGTTTGATTCTTGTTTTGAAAACAAGAAGCATATGTGATCCATATCTATGGACTTGAATGAACTTGTATGAAATGTGGCATAGCCTTAAAAACAAAGCACATGGATTATAAATGGACTTTGGTTTAGATCGGACTCGGATTTGAAACTGCATAGTGATAGTCGCTGTGGATGCACTTTGGAATTGCTTTGTTTTTGACGATTTCTATAGAAATTTATAGAGAGATCCTTAGGGTTTTCTAAACATATTTATAATTATATATATATATACATTTGTGTTAATTGCTATTAAAAGCTTGGATCATAAAATGTTAAGTAATATCTCGAAAAGCGATCAAAACTTCATTTATGCAAAACTGTCCCATTTAAACTTGATTTTTGAACTTTAAAGGGTTGAAAATATATTCCAATTGAAGTGTTTTGTTTCATTCTTTTTTCAAGTATTTTCTAACTCATATTAGAGTATT
Organism: Allium fistulosum; assembly: GCA_030737815.1. NCBI lineage: Eukaryota > Viridiplantae > Streptophyta > Magnoliopsida > Asparagales > Amaryllidaceae > Allium > Allium fistulosum. The sequence continues at coordinate 709,958,101 of CM060904.1, read as the reverse complement.
TCAAAAATGGTTTGAGATATTTATGAATTTTTAAGAATTAGTTGTGAATTTTTAAAGAAAATGATTTTATAATAAAAAACTTGTTTATCCAAGTTTTTAAGGAAACTATAAAGTTGTTATTTTCAAGTAATGTTTTGGATAAATGTTTTAAAACCTATTATAAGTATTTTAAAGTATTTTAAAATCATTTTTAAGTATATATAGTTTTTAGAAAATGTGTTGGCTATTTTATATCTTATGTAATAAAATATATTTTGACTTGTTTATTTACATATCAAGTTTTGCTAAATAAATTGCTATACATATATATCATTTTAAAAAGGGTTTTAAAAGTATTAAAAAAAGGTTTAGAAAGGGGTTAGAATTGTTTAATGGCCAAATGGTTGATTGTTTAATTACTTTTTTGAAAAGTAATTAACTATTTTTTATGCTAAAAGACGACGAAGTAGGCTTATCTATTTATGAGAGTTAAGATTGATGTTCGAGAAGGGATATGAGCAATAGAGCGCTAACCTACCTATTCCCTCTTAATCGAGGAATTGTAAGTCAAAAAATGTTGGAAATGTGTTAATCATGTTGATTTCTTACTTGTTTATCGAAATCATTAATACTAGACTTATCAATTTGTGAGAATCAAGAATGAAGTGCCTAGGCAAGGCTTTGATGCAACCATTGCTCTAACTTACCAGGCTTTACTCTTGAATGAGGAATAGTTAAGTTGGAATGTAGGAAACGAGTTAAGTATACGAACATTGATTTGTACAAGCAATTGTTTTTAACTAGATAGTCGATTAGTCGAATATCGAACTTGACCAAATATGACTTAAGAAGTTACCGAAAGGCTTCATGATTCATACCAATAAGAACCCCCGGGGAGGAGTATCGGCATGAAATGTGTCTAACTTTCGCTTATTTTTGAGAGAATCGAGAATGAGTTAATTGAAAATTCATTGATTGGTTTTGAAGAATCCAGTAAGCGGGAAGAGTGTACTTATATAAGATGATTGAAATTCTTAATCAATTCAAAACCATACACGATCTATGTTCTGGAAGCAATTGTGAAGTGAAATGTTAACATTTCAAATGATGTTATCATGTGGGACTGTTTATCTTGAGGAGTATTCCAAGAGAGAGGACAGCGTTAGCATTCGTCGGAGGACTTATGCGAGGAACCTATGTGGAAGTTCGAGATCTGTTTGAGATGCTCAAATTCATGTAGTAATTTGGGATCTGTACGAGATAAAGGAATCCAATCGGGGATCCGTGTGTTGCTCGAGTAATGAAGACACGTGTGAAAGATGCTGAACGTAGACTCAACATCGAAAATGACTAAAACTAGAGTGAGATGCACAATATTGGGTTTAGCTTGCACATGAGAGTAATCAACTCTAGATGTAGAGTATGTTTATCGATATGTTGCACACAGAAGTTGTTGATACTTGGTACCAGATAGTTCATTTTTGGGTCAGTTATGTTTACGTTAGAGTGTATCCTATCTAGAGATATACGTTGCTGAGAAGGAAGTTTCTAATCCTGGTCATGGAGTTTATATTCAACTTGATCCAAGGAGAGCTCCATGGAGATCCTTACACCTATGCGAATGCACCTTAGCGGTATTGATTGTACACCTATTATCGTTGTGGCATCCACACAACAGCTATTTTATATGATTTATGTGCTACACACTAGATATTATCTATCATATCACTATATGTTAGACTTAATGAATGGTTGGTTTCATTTAAGGGGGAAACCGTTATGGTTATCTGTACGGTCTCAAAAGTGCTATTATATGTCACACTTACTTCTTGAGTTTCTCATGCTGGTTTACCAGACTGATTCGGGTGTCATTTTCTTATAATGCTTGGGTCAGCCCCATGTGTGTTTCCAGATTTAGCTACAGACGCTTTGCAACTTATGAAGAGGAGCTGATGTTTACCTACCGTAGTATTCTTATTTTATTATGTATTACTGTATTGTATATATCAGCATTATGAGGATAAATAGTTATAACTGTCTATTGATGATAGTACTTAGGTTTCATAACTATGATATTTCTGTATTCGGAGTAATCCTTCGTACCAATCTTTTGATATTATATATTATCATTCTACTGTGAGATTTTGATGTTGTGTTCTTCTTTTCTTGTTTATTCTTTTTTTATTTTACCCTAACTTTCTGTCTTTTCAGCACTTGGGTGTATGGCACACAAATACTATGGATGTATTTAGTGTCGACATTCGCGGGTCGAAAAGTTGGAACGTTACATCCTTTATAAGTGGTCGAATCCTTGCTATAATATTATAATGAACTCTTTACAAAGCATTTGGTCATCCTTAACTTTTAAGGATACTAAATAAATTGCACTCTACGTAAACCAATCAAACTAACATTCCAGTGGTCAAATTCATAGATTTTTCTTGTAGCCTTTGGTCCAGTGTTACATTTATCACAACAAGATCGTAATTGTAATAAACCATATTGAACACACGGTCTCACACTATAGTTTACTTGCTTATTTCAATGAACTAATTTCATAGAGGTTTCGTATATTACAAATTATGACTATTCACCATACAAAATTTACGTATAATCATATACGGATTAATATCCATAATCTTGTGTTGCTTTTAGAGTTCGGAACTCATTAAAGACAATACGCAGTCTCAAGCAAGTAAACTCGTAAGTGACCAAGTTACTAATGTATTTAGAGGTTATATAATTAGGTGCTTACGTGGATCAATGTGCAATAATTTATTGGTAAATATATTTTATATTTCTATATATCAATATTAATTCAGTTCATTTGTATATTTTAATTGATAAACATTTTATTAATTATATTATTGCATGTATTTATTAATTTATATTATTGTAACTTTATATAGTAGATGTTCTTACAATATTAGAAAGGTTAAATGCTACCATTTCATTTTCTAATAAGGCTTTGTAACACCTCGAAAATTTAAACTGAAATTGAAAATAAGAATTAAATTTAAATATAATAAGGACAAAATTGAATTTCATAAACGTTCGAATTTGGCTACAAACTTGCACCGTTGCGTTCGTAGCAGTTTCCTGGAAAATTGTCATATATAATGTTTTGAAATCGGAGTTAGTATGAAAAAGTTATAAACTTTTTAAATTTTGAAATTGAAAATAGTTAAATAAACAAATTTGGAAATAAATATTATTAAATAAAGAAACCCACCGGTCGACACCAAGATTGAAACTAATCAAACTATAGCGGTCAACCACTCCAATATAAAGCGGTCGACCGGTCTTGTATAATCGGCTAGGGTTGTCCTAACCGAACAGCCCGAATTTGATAGAGTATGATCCAATGGTTCTGGTTGTTTTCTACACCTATATTTAAGACGGTAAACCTAACCTTAATACATTAGTAGTAAACGGTACATCCAAACCCTGTCTCTTTGAAATTTGAAACCCTTTTTCTCCTCAAAACAAAATTTCTTCAAAACGTAATTAAATTAGAAAAGAAATTAAATAAGAGATTAATCAAAGCAAATCAAGAGGAGAACTACAACAAGCGGAGAAGATTTTAAGCATATTACAGAGGTGATAGCTCTATTGAGGTAAGTGGGTTCATAATTAATTTGGGAATTTACATATAATTGATTTTGTTAAACCCTAATTGACTTGGAGTTGTTGGATTTAATGAACTGGGAAATTGTTAATAATTTAATTTACAAATCTAGCCCCTTTTCTTTAAACCTAATTTGGTGAAGTTAGATCAGTACATTTAAGTTGATTACACGCGCTTTCTCTTAAGTAAATAGGAATTGATTTTATTCAATACACCCTTTTTGTCAAATTAATAATGGATTGATATAACCATGTAGATGACAACCTAAATTAAATATGAACTTTTGGGAAATTATAAATTCACAAGTTTAGGTTCACTATAATTAGGGCTTACTAAATGCCAAATTAGAAATCAAAGTTACTGTAATCGAAAAAATGATGATTAATAAACTAATGACGATAATCGAAAAAAAAAACATATAACATCACGATTAGTTGATAGGCTCACTGGAGCCAGTTGACAGGCTCATTCGAGCCGGCCGACAACAAGCGGTCGATCACTCCAGTGAGCCGTGATCGACTAGCTAACATTGTAGGGCCAAGGTTGAACCTCAGCCCGAGGTCTAAATTATTAATAAAATTGTATATATATTATATTTATATATGGATGCTAGTATATAGGGAAATTAGTTCCCTATGTAGATGACGCTTGGACGTTATGGGACTGGATAAATGTTACCTATCCTGCAAGGTTAATATTCGACTGGGGCGATTCTATCACAAATTGCACTCACATGAGGTTCTACGATGGATGTGCAACACTGACGTTGATGCCTAATAGAGAATCCGACGTGGCCCTAATGTGAGTTTCTTGGTATTCGTGGATGCGGCGTGATACCGTGTTGTTGATGGATCTCGGTGCAATATGATAAGAGGCGATGCATTACCATTGAGAGGTGGACACGAATGCGGCAGATATTGACATTTTTGGCATGAGCTGGCATTGCGGGCTCCCTCTCAATGCGTAAATATTATACATGTAGTCGTAATGTGGGAAACATAGTCCTATGGTTGGAATTATCGGTAAATCCTATGTTGGAATAGTTCCACTAGCTATTAGCTTATCCGTAGTAGTATTGAGGCTTGATTAGTTGTTCGACCCTAAGTATTAGCCTTTACAAGAGGTGTTGTGGGTGTGTTTAAAACCATAACCCTTAGACAGTGAAACCTATCTCGGTAAGAAGATCACAAACACAAGTATGACGTCCTAGGTCACTTAGAGTACTAACGGAGTTAATTGTATGTTATCACCATCTGTTAATGATGTAATTTTTTACCAGACTTTTGTCTGACTCGCCCCTTCCCTTTATTTTTCATCTACCATAGGAGTGCAGAGCGGCAGTTGATAGGCCCGGAGATTAGTGCATGGAGTGATGAGCTTGGCATTGGAGTTGCTTACTACTTTTCATTACTCTCCATGTACTATTTATCATATTTATTATTTTTATCAGATTATTTGATGTATCTTTGTATACTCTAAATTGGACTACGTACTGTTTCGAGACTATATTATTTTTCTAGATATTTTTTTAGATGACTATTTTATGTACTTATAGTTTTCTGCCTTCCGCTGTGAGCTCTGAAAGTGTAGAATATCTTGGACTTTATCCTTATATTTTTAGTCTCTAAAATGTTTAATAACCCGATAGCTCGTACTTCTTAGCACCGACGTGAATTGGAAAGTCATTATAGGCTTTGGACCAATGCATCGGGAAGTGTAAGTTGTCACATGTGTTGTTGGAGCCTAGGTTTAAAATTCCTTAGGGATTAGATGCGTATTGAGAGAGCGTACTTAAAAAGTTTATGGACGAGAAGTTTTTCAAAAAAAAATTCCAAAATGGATTTCTAAATGTGTGTGTGTGCGTATAAAAAGGATTTTCAAAGGATTTATATATAATTATAATATAAAGATGCTTTCCCTTATTCTTGCCAATACTATATGTGGAAATATTACCGATAAATTCCTAAATCATAGACATAAAGGATGGGTGATCCTGCTGGTTGTGGCTTGGGAGATGCATTTGAGGTTTCGGACATGAACGTCCCAATTTGGTTCCGTCGGTATCTAAAAGCAAGGGAACAAACCGAGATTAACCCTAATAGAGGACCCACAAAGCGAGCATCAAGTGCATTCTGCTCATCCACCATCGATTTTTCCAAGCTATGTAAAGACTTTGCAAGTCTATGAAGGAAGCTATATGTGGGGACCGAGTCATATGTGGATTCAAGGGCATAGACTCGTACTTGCAAGCGGAATTTTGGGCTGATAGGTATTGGATATGAAGTTAGGAGACAACTTGCTACTTGGCATTTGTATGGGGGCTCTGAATTGGTAGGATGTGGTAGTAGTGGAGATTGATGAAGGAGAGATTACTTGGGGGAGTTTAGGAGACGTTTTAGGATAAAGTTTCTTTCCAGGGTTGAAGAGGGAGTACAATTGTAGAAGTTCATATATTTACAGCGAGGAGAGATGTCGGCGAAAAACTATGTTAATCAGTTTAACGAGTTGGCTAGGTTCGATATGGAGTTGATAAATACCCCACATAAGAAAGCTCTAAAGTTTGGTAAAAGACTGAATCAACCTCTTCAAGATTTAACACTTAATCACATTCCCATAGGTGCAACTTCTGAGGGATTGGTAGTAATGGCCTTGCTAACTGTTGTTCCTAAGGAAGAAGTGAAAAGTGAACCTTAGAAAATAGGAGCAAAGACACCCTAGCAGAATCAGCGTAAGGGTGGAATGGGGTCCGAAGGGAAGATCAAGAAAGAGGAGATGTAGTGTAGGAGATATGGTAAGAAAGGGCATTCTGCAAGGGAGTGTAAGACGGAAAGCTCCAAGGTCAAGTGTTACAACTGCAACCAATTTGGGTACATGAGGCGGGAGTGTCTAGCACCTTAGAAGACCTATACCCAGGTGGTTTCAAATTACACACTAGACGTGTTCCTAGCTCAAGTGCGCTTCTAGTTGCATACAAGGGGAAGAAGATCGTAATCAAAGATGTGTTAACTTTATCTGATTAACCTGTTCCTACCTTATTTGACATAGGGGCATCACGCTCTTTTATCTCAAGTAGACATGTGATGAGTTGCACTTAGACACTAGCATAGTTGTAGATCCTACAGTTGCATCAAACCCTACAGGATGATTGGCTTATTTATCTACGATATATAGGGGTTTGAAATTGTTTATTTTAGGGGTTGAGTAAGATTGCAATGCTTTTTATCTAAGGATTTTCCGGGTTTGGGTTGATTTTGGGTATGGACTAGATGACCATGTATGGGGAAGTTCTAGATTGCGATAGGAAGGTTGATCGTTTGGGTACTTATAGCAGATGTAGTCTAGAGGTTTATTGCGATCCCAGAAGCTCAGTTATGTTGAGTTACCTATATTCATTAGACCAATTACATTATGAGTAAATTCAGTGCTAATAGTTAGAGCATATCCATATGTCTTTTCTAAGGTAATCGATCTATCACCCCAGAGAGAGATTGAGTTCTGAATTTATCTTATGGAGAATGCCAGATCGGTTGCCTTACCTTTGAGGCATATGGCTCCTAAGGAGAGATAGGAGCTAAATAAGCAAGTGAATGAGCTATTGGAAAAGGGCTTCATTAGGAGGAGTATTTCAGAATGGAGAGCACTGGTTGTCTTTTCCTTAAGGCAGATGGTTCTCTAAGGCTTTGCATCGATTATCGAGAGTTGAATAAGTTGACAAAGAAGAATCGCTACCTATTGCCCTACATAAACGATCTCTTTGATCGGTTGGTTGGAGCGAAGGTATTCTCTTAACTTGACTTGGCTATCAGATTCCATCAGTAGCATATGGCTAATGATAGTATTCAAAAGACTGCTTTTCGTACACCCGATCAACTGTATGAGTGGTTAGTCATGCCCTTTAGACTGACCAATGCACCCACCTACTTTGTTAATTTGATGAGTCAAGTGTTTAGAGGGTTACTTAATAAGTTCATAGTGGTATTTGTGGATGACATATTAGTCTATTCGAAAAGTAAGGAGGAGCATAAGTTGCATTTAGGGGAAGTGCTCAATACCCTCCATGTGCATGAGTTGAAGGCGAAGTTTTCCAAATGTCACTTTTGGCACGAGGAGGTACGCTTTTTGGAATGCGTTGTCTCAGAAAGTGGACTGGCAGTCGATCCTAGTAAAGTTCTTATGGTGTAGAATTAACATGTGCTAAAGAATGCCACGGTAGTAAGGAGTTTCCTTGGTTTGGCAGGCTACTGTAGGAATTTCATTAAGGACTTCGCTAAAATCTCTGCCCCTCTAACCTGCCTCACCAAGAAGAATTTGTTTTTCTCTTGGTATGCGAAGTGTGAGGATGCTTTCATCAAGCTGAAGGATGCTTTAACTAGTGCACATGTTCTAGTATTATCCGATGGTGCGAAGGCATTCACAGTGTATACTGATGCTTATGTATGGGGTTGGGCGTAATGTTGATGCAGGAAGGGAGAGTAGTGAGCTATGTTAGTCGATAGCTGAAAGTCCACCAGAGGAACTACTATGCCTATGATCATGAGTTAGTAGCCATTGTCTTTGCACTCAAGTCATGGAGACACTATCTTTAGGAAAGCGGTTTAAGCTATATACGGATCATAAGTCTTTGAAGTATTTATTCTTCCAAAAGGATTTTAATTTAAGGCAGTAGAGCTGAATGGAGTTTTTGGCATCATATGATTTTGATATCTCATACACTCGGTGCAATAGTAATGTTGTAGCCGATGCCTTAAGTGGGCAGCATGCGGTGTCGAGTCCTTTATTCTTAGAGTGGAGGCATTTGGAGTTCATCTCCATGTTCGATTTTCGATTATCATCAGAAATCACTCCAGGACTGTTAGCGGCTTTAGATGTGCAGCCTGCGCTCAAGGACTGCGTTGCTTCAAGTTGGAAGCTCGACAAGGAGTTAGTGGATATCTTTTAGAAGCTTGGTAGAGGAGAGTGGTCGAGTCATTTAAGGCACTATACCATTGATTTGAATTGTTCCTTTCATTATGCATTTGATTGACATGGTACCAGCTAAGTCTCACTGTTCTAGGATGACCGTTCACCCCGGTGGAGACAAAATATACGTGACATGCCTGGTATGAAGAAGCATGTGGCAAAGTATGTGGCTTGATGTATGAGTTGCCAGTGGGTAAAGGTGGAGTAGAAGAAGCCGAAAATACTGTTACAGCCATTGGATATTCAACAGTGGAAGTTGGAGAGTGTTTCTAAGGATTTCATTGATGGAATACTAAGAGTAACAGGTGGAATGAGAGTATTTGGGTCATAATTGATAGATTGACCAAATGCGCTCATTTTATTCTAGTTAGGAGTACGAGGACTCCTATGTATTTGGAAACACTATAAGTGAGAGAGGTCATTTGGTTGTAAGGAGTTCCTTCTAGCATTATGAGCGACCGAGATCCACTTTTCACTAGCGAGTTTTAGAGGAGTCTTTAGGAGGCAACGAGTTGAGTTTGAGTATTACTTATCATCTATAGATGGAGAGGGTGAACTTGGTGCCAGAGAACTTACTTCGGAAGTGTATATTAGATTTTCAAGGCTCTTGAGAGGATCACTTGCTATTAGTGGAGTTTACTTATAATAGCAACTATTAGGCAAGTATCGGGATGGCACCATTCCAGGCATTATACGGGAGGCCTTGGATCACTATCTTATTAGTAGAACACTACAGATAGGATTATTCTTGGATGGATATAGTGAGGGAGACATCAAAGAAGGTGGGCTTGATCCATAGAAGGATGAAAACTACACAGGATAGGCAAAAGCCTTACGCTGGCAGGAGACGCACAAAGTTGATTACATGCGCTTTTTGTTAAGTAAATAAGAATTGATTCAAGTTAATACTCCCTTTTTGTCAAATTAATTATGGATTGATATAATCCTATAGATGACAACCTAAAATAAATATGAACATTTAAAAAAATCACAAGTGTGGGTTCACTGTAATTAGGGTTTACTATATGCCAAATTAGAAATCAAAGTTACTGAAATTGACAAAAATGATGATTGATAATTAACAACAATAATCGAAAAAATAATAATAAAATAAAAATATTTAACATCCTGATCGGTCGATAGGCTCACTGAAGCCAATCGACCACTCTAGTGAGTAGCGGTCGACTGGTTAACGTTGTAGGGCCGAAATTAAACCTCGGCCTGAGGCCCAAATTATTGATTAAATTGTGTGTGTGTGTGTGTACATATATATATATATATATGGATGTTAGTGTAGTAGGGAAGTTAGTACCCAATGTAGGCGACGCTTGGACAATACGAGAGTGGATAAATGCTATTTATCCAGCAGTGTCGATATTCGACTGGGCCCATGCTATCGCAAATTGCACTCATAGGAGGTTCTACATTAGATCTGCAACATTGACGATGATGTCTGATGGAGTGTGTAGCCCAACACTAACAGGAGTTCCTAGGTATTCACGGACGTGGCATGATACTATGTTGTTAATGGATCCTGACACGGTCCGATAAGAGGCATTACTTTACCATTGAGAGTCAGACATGGATTCGGTAGACCTTGATGTTTCAGCATTGCGGGCTCCCCTTCAATGCATATACTGTAGTTGTAATGTGGAAAGTGTAGTCCCATGGTTGGAATTGTAGGTAAACCCTATGTTGGAATAGTTTCAGTGGCTATTAGCCAATCCGAAGTAGTATTGGGGCTCGATTAGTTGTTCGACCCTGAATATTAGCCTTTACAAGAGGTGGTGTAGGTGTGTTTAAAACCATGACCCTTAGGATAGTGAAACCTATCTCGGTAAGAAGATCGCAAAATCAAGTATGGCACCCTAGGTCACTTAGAGTACTAATGAAGTTAATCGTATGTTATCACCATAAATTAATGATGTAACTCACTCACCAGACCTTTGTCTAACCCACCACTTTCCTTTCTTTTTCCCTTACCACATGAGTGCAGGGCAACAAGTGATGGGCCTGGAGATTAGTGCATTGAGAGAAGAGCTTGGCATTGGAGATGCTTACTTCTTTTCATTACTCTCCATATATTATTTATCGTATTTATTATTTTATCATACTCTTTGATGTATTTCTATATACTTTGGACTAGACTACGTAATGTTTCAAGACTATGTTATTTTTTGGGATATTTCTGATATGACTATTTTTTGTACTTATATTTTTCTGCCTTCCGCTATGAGATCTGAAAGTGTAGACAGTCTTAGACTTTATCCTTATATTTTTAGTCTTTGAAATGTTTAATAACCCAATAGCTCTTACTACTTGGCACTAACGCAAATCTAAAAGTCATCTTAGGCTTTGGATCAATGCATCAGAAGGCATGGATTGTCACATGCTCCTACTAGTCTTTTATGTTTATCCAAACCTAAGACGAAACATAAAAGTCTTTCGACTTCACTCGTGGGTGTTATGACTCGTCTATCTTGGGATTCTGACCTTGAGATTGCTCAATAAGTCATAGCCTCACAAATAATATATAACTCGTTATTAGTTGTATCATATACAACTGTTAACTCATGTTTCTTTGTCCTAATCTCATTTTGACCTTGAGTTTGCTCAACGAATTCAATGAAATTATTCACTCGTACCTACCATTTCACGACGACCTAAGTATAGTATATGTACCTTAAGTTTGCTCAACAAATACATATAGTTATCTTACCTCGTCTAGTCAATAATTAATAATACTACACATAACATCTAGCTTGAGTTTGTTCAACAACTTGAGAGTACACAAGTAATTTATTAATATATAAATGGTAGGTAGAAGACAACATTTATATTAAAGATTCATAATCTTTAATATATTTAGTTCAGTGATATTAACTGATGAAATAATGTATTTTTTGAAATAAACTCGTGACTCAAGTGTCGGATAGATCAGAAATCATGGTATATGTACTATATATATGTATTTATTCATTAAGTCTAATTGGGTTTCCTATTGTTCCACCTTTAGTTTATACATTTATATTATATAAGTTTTATTATTATATAACTTTTGTACTTTATTTAACTTATACAATATTTTATAGATAACATTATATTAATTAAATCTTACAAATGACACAGGAGAGAATAAAAAAAATTGCGGATGCAAAAAGGACGAAGAGACAATTCCAAGAAGGAGATTGGGTCTACCTCAATCTACAGCCTTATAGACAGATTACTGCAAGTAATTTAAAGACTGCCAAGCTCTCACCCAAGTTCTATGGACCTTACAAAGTTATACAAAAGATAGGTGATGTAGCTTACAAACTAAAGTTTCCTACTCAGGCTCGAATTCATCGGATCTTTCACGTATCACAGCTAAAAAGGAAGGCAGGGCATGGCATAATTATGGAATGTGGTTTTCTAGAATTTATTAAAAAATGATTTTTATGGCTCAAATTTAAGTTAATAATTATCGGAACACTCTTAAGAAAAAATAGAAGTGATACAAAATTTCTTGAAAATCTCTTGTGTATAGGTCTTGTGATGCTTCCTCCAAATAACCCATTATATAGTATTTTATTGGTTACAAAATTAAAGTCTTGTAATATTTTCAAGAAGTTACTCAGAATTCATCTAGGACGCAGTCTCATAGTGGACCTGCAAATAAGTCAAAATCAGTTATTAGCTACATTGCAGAAATATAGAATTGAAAATGAACTTGATTCATAACAAATTATACATTCGATTCACTAGCATTATTACTGTTTATGTGAAACCATATTTCCAAGTTACAAGAATGTTGTCGATTTGTTTGAATCATGATTTTGGCACTTTCTTTTAAAATTATTACTTGTATGAAAACCATTTTAATTAGCTTTAGTACTAAAAACCAAAGGGTATTTTTGAATTGGTTTGTGCAGAATGCACTCTTCTGCAACCTCTTCAATACTAAAATGTGAATTAAATACATCGAAAATATGAATAAAAAGGAAAAATCAAGTTAGTCAAGTATTGATACTTGAAGATTGGAAATTTTTTGGCTAAATATTATCACTATGCAAAGGTATAGCAGCACTGAACTCTTCTTGAACAAAAATATGTTTTTGCATGTATGTTGAATCACATAAAAGTGGTCTACTGATTCACCATCAAATATTTATGTCTTATCTATTAAACATCCATTGATTTTATTTCTCATAGATCTATCTCTGCTAAACTCACAATGTTTGTTATGATGGATATTGTCTCTTGTTTTGATTATTACAGGTATTAGTTACTTTTCTTTATTATTCTAAAATTGGTGATTTCAAAGATGATATTCACATTATCTACTTGTATTTAGTATGAATACTTTGTAAATATGTAATATGTTAAACCCTATAGTTCACTGTATCTATAATATGAGGCATATATGTTATTTCAGCAGTATACAAAAACAGAGACCAATATGTTATAAACTCGTCACACAAGTTTACAAATTAGATTTCCACTACTTTGGAAATCTATATTAGTAATTTTGAACAATAACTATGTTGTAATTAGTTTACAACAACAAACTACAGCAATAACAACAACAAATTGTTGTGTTAAACTATAGCAATAAACAAGCGTTGTACTACTTCGCAGAAACATCACAACGTTGAAAAGGAAAGATCACAAAACGATGTGTATAAATATATAAGTAAACAGAAATCTAACCGGATGATGAAGGAAATTTCGTCCGAGACTTGCCGTAACAATTTTCTTAAGACTCTATTCAAAGCCTCCCAAGATACAATAGATGTGATCTGCTCGAGATTGTGATGTGTATGATCTTCTGTGTGATATGCAGAAGTGCACGGATTATAGAGATTCAGAAATGAGGAGGAAGAAGAGGTAATTCGGAATTTTTACTAATCAGGTTTCCTTCTCCTTTTATAGGCTAATTCCCAACGGTTATGTCTGTTGGGAACAACCGCATCTCTTCGTCCGCAAGGCCAAAAACTGTCGTGGTTTGCATCAGTCGCGTCTCTTCATTTGCAACGGTCAAAAACTGTCGTGGTTTGCAAAAGTCGTGTCTCTTCATTTGCAACGGCCAAAAACTATCGCGGTTTGCAACAGTCGCGTCTCTTCATTTGCAACGTTCAAAAACTGTCGCGGTTTGCAACAGTGGCGGCTCTTCATTTGCAACGGCCAATTCCATTCAAATCCACTAGTCGCTTCTATTTGAATTTAAACAGTAGAAAACTGTTTACTTCTGTGCAGCAAAAAATATAACATGGTCCACATTTATTGGACCCGCACCCGGGCCGGGCCGGCCCGACTTGGTTCGGTACAGACGGGCGACGGCACGCACGCACGTGTTAGTTCATGGTCATATAGGTTCTCTCCCTCGCACAAAATTACCTGACTTTAAGGGCCAATATGTGTTTGAGGGAAGTAGTATATAAACATGAATGCTAACTTATTTTTGGCGATGTGAGACAATATCTCATTCATCTTATAAAGGCCTCTAACAATCCCCCCATGAATAACGATATATGTCTCCCCCACACAAAGTGTAATATCACACAGTTCCTATGAAAATAATGCTATATCGAGGATAAGTAGATATTTCACTTTGAACTTTCCCTAGTTAAAACTTATCGGATATACTTGGTTAATCGGTGAATTATTTCATCTTAAACCGTCAGCCGTTTGTGCATAACCGGACAATAAGCTTTACAAAGCATTGTTTCCCTTCACATCCAATCTCTTGGTTGTGTTCATTTTGGTCCTGAACAAATTTGGTTCTGCGAGTGTTTTAGAGAATTTAAGCCTTTAATATTCTCATAGAGCCGACCCAGCTCATACTAACATAGGTGATCGCAACCATTAAGAGTATCCTATATGTACCCCACTTGTTATTTTCAAGATATGGTCATCACTCATCATTAAAAAGCATAGCTTTAACCTTTTAATATTTCTGTAGGTATGCATTATATTGTGCACCATAGGAATGGAGTAGGACTATGTCCAAACAAATGCATTACTTCTTGAGTTACTCAGAACTGATTTGCCTATTGATCCTAGTCCGTGGGATCTCCAGTCGCTAGGATAGGTTTCCGTATAAGATAACTCTTGTTGGTTTAGGCTTTTAAATCCATTCCCCTCGATGTGCAGTCAATTTTCTCTCTTGATAATCCTTTAGTAAATGGATCCGCAAGGTTATCAGTAGTTCTCACATAATCAATGAAAATAGTTCCATTTAAGAGTAACTGCCTAACTGTGTTATGGCGTCGACGAATATGTCATGACTTTCCATTATATACAAAGTTTTGCGCTCTGCTTAACGCTGCTTGATTATCACAGTGTATCATATGGTCGGTATAGGTTTAGGTATCTAAAAATTGACGAAGCCATTTTGCTTCTTCGCCTGCTTTATCTAAAGCGATGAACTCTGATTCCATAGTGGATCGAGCTATGCACGTTTGTTTAGTACATTTCCATGATACTGTTGCTCCTGCTAGGGTGAAGACATAACCACTAGTTGATTTAGAGTCCTCTGAATCAGAAATCCAGTTTGCATCACTATATCCTTCTAAGACGGCAGGATATTTTCCGTAATGTAGGTAAAAATTCATGGTAGTCTTTAAATATCCCAACACTCTTATTAGTGCTTTCCAGTGTTCCTTCCCTGGATTGCTTGTATACCTGCTCAGTCTACTTACTGCATACGCTATATCTGGTCTTGTGCAATTCATGAGGTACATTAGACATCCTATTACATGAGAGTATACCAGTTGCATTGCACTCTCATTAATGTTTTTATGCAGTACTTCCACAGATTAAAAGGTGTTCTTACTCCTTTAATTCCGTAATTTTGGAATTTTTCAATCACTTTTTCCACATAATGTGACTAAGATAGTTCAATTCCATTAGGTGTTTTTATTATTTTGATTCCCAAAATAATGTCTGCAACTCCTAAATCTTTCATGTCGAAATTGTTGATTAACATTTTCTTTATGGTCTCTATTACTTTACTATTTGGACCAAAGATTAGCATATTGTCTACATATAAACAAATCATTACGTATGATTGTCCAACTTGTTTATAATAAACACATTTCTCACATTCATTTATACAGAAACCATTTTTCATCATGACACTATCAAATTTTGCGTGCCATTGTTTTGGAGCTTGTTTTAGTCCGTATAATGATTTTACTAATCTACATACTTTGTTTTCATTTCCTTTGGAAATAAAACCCTCGGGTTGCTCCATGTAAATCTCCTCATCAAGATTTCCATTTAAGAATGTTGTCTTTACATCCATTTGATGAATCTCTAGATTATATATGGATGCAATTGCTATTAACATTCTTATAGAGGTTATTCGTGTAACCGGTGAATAAGTATCAAAGAAGTCTATTCCTTCCTTTTGATGATATCCTTTGGCTACCAATCTTACTTTATATTTGTCAATAGAGCCATCTGATTTCATCTTCTTTTTGAATATCCATTTGCAACCAATCGGTTTTATTCCAGGCGGAAGATCAACTATTTCCCAAGTTTTATTGCATAGAATTGAATCAATTTCACTTTTGAATGATCCTTTCCAACATGAAGATTTAGAAGATGACATTGCTTCCTTGTATGTTTGAGGTTCGTGTTCTAACATGTATGTTATAAAATCTGAACCAAATGTCTTGGACATTCTTGCTCTTACACTTCTTCTTGGTTCAACTTCCTCAATTTCACGATGAGTTTCATCGTCATGTGGCTTGCTTGATTCTTCTCTTGTCCTTTTAAAGACATAATTTCCTTCTTTTCTTTTGTGCGGAAACACATCTTCAAAAAATGAGGCATCTTGAGACTCTATGATTGTATTGACATTAATATCAGCTATATCAGACTTGAATACCAAAAATCTGTAGGCACTACTATTTTGGGCTGGCCCTAGATAGTAACAGTATACAGTTTTTGGTCCAAGTTTGACTTTTTTGGGAGGCAGAACTGGAACTTTTGCCAAGCACCCCCACACTTTGAGGTATTTGAAACTTGGAATGTATCCTTTTCATAACTCATATGGAATTGTTCCTATTTTATTATGAGGAACCTTGTTTAATATGTGATTAGACATATTTAAGGCTTCCCACCCCAAGTTCATCGGTAGACCAGAGGTCAATAGCATTGCATTTATCATATCTTTTAATGTTCTATTCTTTCTCTCGGCAATACCATTTTGTTGTTGTGAATATGGAGCTGTTGTTTGATAAATTATACCAGTTTTTGCATAGAATTGTTCAAATGGTGATTCCTATTCTCCACCTCGATCAGATCTTAATATCTTGATCTTTTTATTTAACTGATTTTCTACTTCAGCCTTATATTTTATAAACGATGTAATTGCTTCATCTTTACTATTCAAAAATATACATAGCAATATCGTGTATAGTCGTCAATAAAAGTGATAAAGTACTTTTTCCCACCTCTTGTAGGTAATGATTTAAAATCACATAAATTAGTGTGAACCAAACCTAGTGGTTCAGTGCTTCTATCAACAGTACGAAATGGTTTTTTTAACCAATTTTGCTTCTACACATATCTCACATTTGTAGTTTTTATTTACTTGGAATTTAGGAATTAATCCCAAGTTTGCTAATTTTTTCATTTTTCAAAAATTTATGTGTCCTAATCTATCATGCCATAGTAAAATTTCATGCTCAACCAAATAAGAAACTTCATTTTTATTAATAGCATAATCAGAATACATATTTTATTGTCGACTACGGCTACATTTGCCTTAAATAGGCCATCACATAAATAACCCCTTCCTATATAAATTCCAACCTTAGATGGAACTATTTTATTTGACTCGAAGACCATACGGAAGCCTTTCTTTGAGAGCATAGGTCCAGAGATAAGATTATTACGGATATCCGGAACATGAAGAACTTCATTTAGTGTCACAGTTTTTCCGGATGTAAATTTGAGGACGACGGTGCCGTTACCTTTAATCATGGAAACTGCAGAATCACCCATGTAGAGTTTTGCTTCCTGATCGTATTTCTTGTAAGTGGAGAACGTAGATATATCAGAACAAACATAACGAGTAGTGCATGTGTCTACTCACCACTGTGCAGGGTTCTGTACTAAGTTGCATTCTGAAACAACTTCTGAAAAGTTCATCTCCTCAATGGTTGAACTCAAATTTTCCACTATATTTGCCACTGATTTTTCATTCGTCTTCTTGTGCCTGCAATCTTTAGCTGCGTGCCTTATCTTTCCGCAGACCCAACATTCGCCTTTGAACTTCTTGGTTTGCTTATATTTTGATTGATTATCTGGTGCCTTTCTCCTTTTCTTTTTGTTGTTGAAGTGTCCTTTCTTTTTTGACCCTTCTGTAACAAGTGGATCTTCGCCTTTGGGTTATGTTATTCCGCGATTATCTGCCTCAATTTTTAATCTGACAATGAGATCTCTAAGGAAATCACTTTTTTCTTATGTTTCAGATAGTTGCAGTAGTCTCTCCAAGATGGTGGTAATTATCCTGTTACCGCTTCAACAAGGAAAGATTCTCCAACTTGATGTCCTTCCGCTTCAAGTTCATGAATTATAAGTTGGAGTTCCTGCACTTGACTAGTTATGGATTTGGAATCCACTATTTTGTATTCCATGAATTTATCTACTATAAACTTCTTCAAACTGACATTCTGCGTCTTGTATTTATTTGCAAGTGCAGTCCATAGGGATTTTACTATCTAGTGTGACTGATATACTTTATATAGTACTTTATCCAAACAATTCAGAATGTAATTTCGGCATAGAAGACCGAATGCTTCCATGAGTCAATTCCGAGAAAAACAGCTGCGTCTTTTTCTCTAGTTTGTCCGTCTTTAGGTTTTGGTTCATCCTCCTCAATGCACTTCTGCAGCCCTAACGTGGTGAGATAAAACAGCATTTGATTCTGTCATGTTATGAAGTCAACACCATCTACTTTAAACGGATTAGGCCTATTGTGAGTAGCAGCTTTTGATAATAATCAACTGTCGTCATCTCTGTTTTAGTGAAAACAGGAAAGTCTTAAGATGTTATTTCAGCAGTATCTCTGTTTCTGAGTTATGGAAAAGAAGATAAAGTATGCAAATTAGTAAAGTCGCTTTATGGCCTTAAACAAGCTCCAAAACAATGGCATGAGAAATTTGATGAAACTATGTTATTAATTGAATTCACAATAAATGAATCAGATAAATGTGTCTATATGAAACACACACATTTAGGATATGTCATTGTTTGTCTTTATGTTGATGACCTATTGATCCTAGGAAATAACAAGGCCATAATAACATCTACAAAGGAAATGTTATCCTCTAGATTCGATACGAAAGACCTAGGACTGGCTGATGTGATATTGGGCGTCAAAATTTTGCGAACACCACAGGGATATGCATTATCCCAATCACATTACATCGCCAAGATACTTGAAAAATTCAAGCAATATAATATAACTATTGCAAAATCACCAGTAGATATGAACCAAAATTGGGTGAAGAACACTGGTGATGGCATCTACCAGCTTGAATACTCTCGTATACTAGGAAGTATCATGTATGTTATGAACTGCTCTAGGCCAGACATCGCATACGTTGTAAGTAAGCTGAGTAGATTTACCAGCAATCCTGGTAAACATCATTGGAAAGCAATAATCAGAGTTCGAGGATGCCTAAAGTATACACAGAACTATGGTCTACCTATACAAACTATCCTTCAACAGTGGAAGGATACAGTGATGCAAATTGGATAACTGGATCACATGATACAAAATCTACAAGTGAATATGTGTTCACATTAGGAAATGGAGCAATATCATGGAAATCATCCAAACAAACTTGTATAGTTAGATCTACGATGGAATCAGAGTTTATTGCACTAGATAAGACCGCAGAAGAAGCAAACTGGCTTTGAAGTTTCTTGTAAGATATTCCAAATTGGAGCAAACATGTGCCTCCAATATGTATACATTGTGATAGTCAATCAGCAATTAGAAGAGCTAATAGTACACTATACAATGGTAAATCTAGCCATATTCGTCATAGACATAAAACAATAAGACAACTTCTCTCTAATGGAGTTATCACTATAGACTACATAAGGCCTAAAGATAACATATCGGATCCACTAACAAAAGGCTTGCCAAGAGAGAAAGTTCAAACCTTATCGATGGGAATGGGGTTAAGGCCCATAAACTAAAAGTTTTTCTAAAATGGAAACCCCACCTAGTTGACTGGAGATCCCAAAATCTAGGTTCAAAGGGACAACTAAGTTTAAGAGAAACTTGATAGCACTGTTACACTCAAACCATTCCTATGATAAGTTAGTGCTTTATTTGTTGGAAAATAGGATAAGTATTCATACTTTTAATGATGACTGTACTTGAGGAATTGTGAATACCCTTTACATAATCATCTACGTAAAGTGCGAAGGCGCCGCTTCAAAGAGAATTATGAGGCCAAATTCTCTAAGCACTTATGAGATCAGACAAGTGTTCAAGGCAAAAACGAACACATACAGAGAACGAAGGATTATAAGAAACATTTGTCGTGTGTTATCTATTGTAGAATTACACAAAAGGCTTACAGTTCAAGGACATTCTATGTCTACTGATTCGCCTGTAATTCAAATAGGTAAACGCTAGGAAAGTTCAAGGCCCTTGTGCTACTTTAACCAATATGATAAATGGTTCGTGAAACTAAGAACAACTGCTCATTCATGTGGGGGATTGTTAGAAATGAATGAGTTAGTGGAGAGATTTGGGAAGAAGAAAGCATTATACAAAGTTCCACATCGGGGAATATTTGTACCAATTCCTCTATATATACTACAATCCAACATAGTATATCAAACAAAAGGAGAATGAGGACAAAGTGTGGAAGGGATTAGGCAATGTGGCATGTAGGCCTTCATATTAATATTAATATGTCAAAGATAGGGCCTTGGGCCTTGGGGCTCTTGGGGTCTCGTGATTAAATGGGCCACCGAATGCCGCGTGGGCCTGCATGTGCCAAAACGGCTATTTTTGATCGGATGTGTCTGTTCGTTTGAATGGTAACCAGATGCGGCCATTTCCTTCCAGACGCGCTCACACAACGGTCATTGTTGTTGGTTTAAGGGTCGCAACCTTTCCAACAGTCACGACCGCTCCGAATAGGCACCTCCTCCAGCCTATAAATAGGCGGCCAAAATCCGAGAATTATTCATTCAATTTTTCTCGATTTCTGTTCCTTCTTCCTACAAGATCTCTGTTCTAGTTGTTATAATCTCTTCAGTTCGTCGGCGCTCCGTCTGCAACCACCATGCTGCGGGGCTGGTCTATTTCATCCTGGGAAACAAATTGCTAACCGTGAACTACGTACGGCGGCAATATTGTTTCAAGGAAACAATTTCTACTGGACTCGGACGCTTTAATCGGTAATACCTTTCATACAGATCTAGTCACGCATTTTGGTGTTACAATTTCGCAGAATTACTTGACAAATTAGTGACAATTTTTGCCGTTACTGTTTCTGCATTGTTTTGTAACTGTTATTGAAGTTACAATTGGTTTCGTAACACTTTCCGGTAGTTGCGGATAACAATCTTGAAACAATATTTGATTGTTGCAGACAACGATGTCGGAGAATAGCAACAATAACTCTGCACCAACACAAACGGTGACAAACGCTCAGCCTGCGCCTGTGATTCCAACAATGGCAATATCTCATGGAGAAAGGCCAGAGAAGTTCAACGGCATGGATTTCAAGCGTTGGCAACAGAAAATGTCGTTCTATTTAACAATATTGGGACTCGCCAAGTTTCTGACTGAAGATGCTCCTGTGGTAGGCGAACTCGAACCCGATGCAACAAAAGTAGAGGCATTCAATGTCTGGAAAAACTCAGATTTTATGTGTAAAAACTATATTCTGAATGGTCTAGATAATAGCCTCTACAGTGTATACTGTACTGTAGCAACATCCAAGGAACTATGGACGGCCTTGGACAGAAAGTACAAAACTGAAGATGCAGGCATGAAGAAATTCATCGCTGGAAAATTTCTCGAATTCAAAATGGTAGATTCAAAGACTGTGATCAACCAAACTCAAGAACTACAACTCATCATTCGTCAACTAGAAGATGAACGGATGACTCTTAGCGAATCCTTCCAGGTTGCCGCAACCATTGAAAAACTTCCTCCATCTTGGAAGGACTTCAAGAATTACCTTAAGCACAAGCATAAGGAAATGACAATGGAAGAACTCATAGTTCGGCTAAGAATTGAGGATGATAACAGAAATTCTGAGAAAAAGATTTCTCAGAATATGGCGGCCAAAGCAAATGTAGTTGAGTCAGACAAACCTAATAAGAGAAAACGCGAGAATGCGCCTAAGAAGTCGAAGAAATTTCAGGGTTCTTGTCATAACTGTGGAAAGAAAGGAAACAAAGTTGCCGAATGTCGCGCACCCAAAAAGAAGAAATCAGAAGCTAATATGGCTGAAGCGTCAGATGGCATTTTTGATATGGATTTATGTGCGGTAATATCAGAATGCAACCTTGTTGGTAACTCAAAGGAATGGTTTGTAGACACGGGAGCCACTCGACATATATGTGCTAATAAGTGGATGTTTACAAACTATAAAACTGCAACTGATGATGAACAACTTTTCATGGGAAATTCATCTGTATCAAAGGTCGAAGGCAAGGGAAAGGTTGTGCTGAAACTAACTTCTGGAAAGGAACTTACTTTAAGTGACGTTCTCCATGTTCCAGAAATTCGCAAGAACCTGATTTCAGGGTCGTTACTCAGCAAGCATGGATTCAAATTAACTTTTGTGGCTGATAAGTTTGTATTATCAAAGAATGGAGTGTATGTAGGAAGAGGATATGTGTGTGATGGTTTATTTAAAGCAAATGTAACCACTATTGTACCAAACACTGATATGAATAAAAGTGAATCTTCTGCGTATATCGTTGACTCTTCTAACATATGGCATTCTAGATTAGGGCATGTAAACTTTGATACATTGCGTAAATTAATTAATCTAGATTTTATACCAAAATGTAACATAGACTCCAACTATAAATATCAAATTTGTGCAGAAGCAAAATTGACAAGGACCTCGTTTCATCATATTGAACGAGAAACTGAACCTCTAGATCTAATACACACAGATGTATGTGATTTGAAAATGTGTCAAACTAGAGGCGGAAAAAGGTATTTCATTACCTTTATTGATGATTGTACTAGGTACTGTCATGTGTATCTCCTTAGAAGCAAGGATGAAGCATTCGATATGTTTAAACAGTATAAAGAAGAAGTTGAGAATCAACTCAACAAGAAAATTAAAGCTTTAAGAATTGATAGAGGAGGAGAATATGAATTTCCTTTTGAAGAATTTTGCGCTGAGCATGGCATTATACACCAAACTACAGCACCATATTCTCCTCAATCCAACGGTATAGCCGAATGGAAAAATAGAACTCTTAAAGAAATGATGAATGCTTTATTAATAAGTTCTGGACTGCCAGATAACTTTTGGGGAGAAGCTATTCTTTCGGCAAATCATATTTTAAATAAAATACCACGAAAGAAAACATCCAAGTCTCCTCATGAACTTTGGAAAAATAGACCACCGTCCTTCAAATACTTAAAAGTGTGGGGGTGTCTTGCTAAAGTAGAGATACCTAAACCAAAGAAGGTCAAGATAGGACCAAAAACAATTGATTGTGTATTCATTGGATATGCACAAAACAGTGCTGCTTATCGATTTTTAGTACACAAATCTGAAATTGATGATATTCATGAAAATACCATCATTGAGTCGAGAAATGCAAGATTTTTCGAACATATATTCCCTTTAAAGCAGGGCACTGACAGTGATACTCATAAGAGACCAAGGGAAGATGAAATCTCCAATTCTCTTGAGGATACTGAAGATAACCTTCAGCAAATTAGTGCCGATCAACAAGTGGAGGAACCAAGAAGAATAAAAGGTCTAGAACCTCAAAAACCTTTGGACCAGACTTCTATACCTTTATGTTAGAAGATGATCCATTGACATACAAACAAGCTATGTCCTCCAGTGATGCCCCTTGCTGGAAAGAGGCTATTAACAATGAGATAGAATCCATTATGGCTAATCATACCTGGGAGTTAGTTGATTTACCTCAAGGATGCAAGACCTTAGGTAATAAATGGATATTTAAAAAGAAATTGAAACCTGATGGTTCAATAGACAAGTACAAAGCTCGTCTTGTAGTCCAAGGATTCAGACAAAAGGAAGAACTGGACTATTTTGATACATATTCACCAGTGATGAGGATAACATCAATTAGGATGCTTATTGCAATCGCATCCATACTTGATTTAGAAATACATCAAATGGATGTAAAAGCTGCATTTTTGAATGGTGAACTAGAGGAAGAAATATATATGAAGCAACCTGAAGGGTTTCTGAGCTATGGAAAGGAAGATAAAGTATGCAAATTAGTAAAGTCGCTTTATGGCCTTAAACAAGCTCCAAAACAATGGCATGAGAAATTTGATGAAACTATGTTATCAATTGGATTCACAATAAATGAATCAGATAAATGTGTCTATATGAAACACACGCATTTAGGATATGTCATTGTTTGTCTTTATGTTGATGACCTATTGATCCTAGGAAATAACAAGGCCATAATAACATCTACAAAGGAAATGTTATCCTCTAGATTCGATATGAAAGACCTAGGACTGGCTGATGTGATATTGGGCGTCAAAATTTTGAGAACACCACAGGGATATGCATTATCCCAATCACATTACATCGCCAAAATACTTGAAAAATTCAAGCAATATAATATAACTATTGCAAAATCACTAGTAGATATGAACCAAAATTGGGTGAAGAACACTGGTGATGGCATCTACCAGCTTGAATACTCTCGTATACTAGGAAGTATCATGTATGTTATGAACTGCACTAGGCCAGACATCGCATACGCTGTAAGTAAGCTGAGTATATTTACCAGCAATCCTGGTAAACATCATTGGAAAGCGATAATCAGAGTTCTAGGATACCTAAAGTATACACAGAACTATGGTCTACACTATACAAACTATCCTTCAACAGTGGAAGGATACAGTGATGCAAATTGGATAACTGGATCACATGATACAAAATCTACAAGTGGATATGTGTTCACATTAGGAAATGGAGCAATATCATGGAAATCATCCAAACAAACTTGTATAGCTAGATCTACGATGGAATTAGAGTTTATTGCACTAGATAAGACCGCAGAAGAATCAGATTGGCTTCGAAGTTTCTTGGAAGATATTCCAAATTGGAGCAAACTTGTGCCTCCAATATGTATACATTGTGATAGTCAATCAGCAATTGGAAGAGCTAATAATACACTAAACAATGGTAAATCTAGGCATATTCGTCGTAGACATAAAACAATAAGACAACTTCTCTCTTATGGAGTTATCACTATAGACTACATGAGGTCTAAAGATAACATAGCGGATCCACTAACAAAAGGCTTTCCAAGAGAGAAAGTTCAAACCTTATCGATGGGAATGGGGTTAAGGCCCATAAACTAAAAGTTTTTCTAAAATGGAAACCCCACCTAGTTGACTAGAGATCCCAAAATCTAGGTTCAAAGGGACAACTAAGTTTAAGAGAAACTTGATAGCACTGTTACACTCAAACCATTCCTATGATAAGTCAGTGCTTTATTTGTTGGAAAATAGGATAAGTATTGATACTTTTAATGATGACTGTACTTGAGGAATTGTGAATACCCTTTACAGAATCACTTGCGTAAAGTGCGAAGGTGCCGCTTCAAAGAGAATTATGAGGCCAAATTCTCTAAGCACTTATGAGACCAGGCAGGTGTTCAAGGCAAAAACAAACACATATAGAGAACGAAGGATTATAAGAAACATTTATCGTGTGTTATCTATTGTAGAATTACACAAAAGGCTTACAGTTCAAGGACATTCTATGTCTACTGATTCGCCTGTAATTCAAATAGGTAAACACTAGGAAAGTTCAAGGCCCCTGTGCTACTTTAACTAATACGATAAATGGTTCGTGAAACTAAGAACAACTGCTCATTCATGTGGGGGATTGTTAGAAATGAATGAGTTAGTGGAGAGATTTAGGAAGAAGAAAGCATTATACAAAGTCCCACATCGGGGAATATTTGTACCAATTTTTCTATATATACTACAATCCAACATAGTATATCAAACAAAAGGAGAATGAGGACAAAGTGTGGAAGGGATTAGGCAATGTGGCATGTAGGCATTCATATTAATATTAATATGTCAAAGATAGGGCCTTGGGGCTCTTGGGGTCCCGTGATTAAATGGGCCACCGACTGCCGCGTGGGCCTGCATGCGCCAAAACGGCTATTTTTGATCGGATGTGTCTGTTCGTTTGAACGGTAACCAGATGCGGCTATTTCCTTCCAAACGCGCTCACACAACGGTCACTGTTGTTGGTTTAAGGGTCGCAACCTTTCCAACAGTCACGACCGCTCCGAATAGGCACCTCCGGCAACCTATAAATAGGCGGCCAGAATCCGAGAATTATTCATTCAATTTTTCTCAATTTCTGTTCCTTCTTCCTACAAGATCTCTGTTCTAGTTGCTATAATCTTTTCAGTTC
This sequence comes from Allium fistulosum, assembly GCA_030737815.1. NCBI lineage: Eukaryota > Viridiplantae > Streptophyta > Magnoliopsida > Asparagales > Amaryllidaceae > Allium > Allium fistulosum. The sequence goes on along the minus strand of CM060904.1, from coordinate 709,931,887 downwards.
GTCGGCGCTCCATCTGCAACCACCACGCTGCGGGGCTGGTCCATTTCATCCTGGAAAATAAATTGCTAACACCCGTGAACTACGTACAGCGGCAATATTGTTTCAAGGAAACAGTTTCTACTGGACTCGGACGCTTTAATCGGTAATACCTTTCATACAGATCTAGTCATGCATTTTGGTGTTACAATTTTTCAGAATTACTTGACAAATTAGTGACAATTTTTGCCGTTACTATTTCTGCATTGTTTTGTAACTATTATTGAAGTTACAATTGGTTTCGTAACATTTTCCGATAGTTGCGGATAACGTATTTTATATCAAGTTACTTTATTAATGAATGACGAACACTTGTTTTTGCAAAAATATAATAATATATCTTTGTGTTATTGCTTTGTTTTGGTTTTTAAATATCTTAACCATTTAATCGTTTCTAAATGTGATATATATATATATAGGAATCTGGATTCAAGCGTTAATAGATTTCTTCATATTATTTGATATATTAGAATTTGATTTTATGGATTTTTTAAGGTAAATTCTACCCCCTCCTTTTTAATTGTTATCGGAGCAAGGTTTGTTCCTAGAATTACTACAAGGTTTTTATTAGAATCTGAAAATTAATTTTGATGTTCTCTTAAGGGAGTCATCCTCTGAGTCAGTTCTAGGGTAGCTATGTGTTGCATAAATCTCGTTTTTAACTGAACAAGATAAAACCATAAAGAGTAACAAAGAAATTTGTTTTCAAAAAAAATAAAAATAAATAAATAATAAGTAGTAATCTGGGAATCTACTGTTTGAATATCTAATAAAAAGGATAAAATATATGAATTTATGTAAAATAAGTGTGTTTTTTACTCTATTTAATCTCACTCAAAGGAAAATTTAATAAGAAGAAAGAAGTTTGTACAAGAGAAATGAGTGTGTTTTGTGTGCTAAAACACATTTTAATCAAGATTTAATAGCTAAAAACGGATTGTTAATGAAAAGAGTGTTTTTCAAGAAATACTTAATAAACATGATGCACAGATTAAATTATTACAATTAGAAGTTGATATTCTTAAAACATTTACTCTACTGTTTGAATAACATTCATGGATTGGGGTTCAATGTGACAGTTGTTTCATTGAAATTTGCTTTTTGTGTGCTAAAACACATTTTAATCAAGATTTAATAGCTAAAAACGGACTGTTAATGAAAAGAGTGTTTTTCAAGAAATACTTAATAAACATGATGCACAAATTAAATTATTACAATTAGAAGTCGATATTCTTAAAAAAGAAACACAGATTTTAAAAGATTTTTTTTTAACTTACATGAATCAGGTGCTACTTCTGAAGAAAAAGGATCCACAGAAATAGAAAATGAAATAGAACATCTTAATAACATGATAGAAGAAAATACAGAATTTTTTGTAAATATAAACAAATATAATACTTCCTTACTTACAATAACTCGTAGAATTTGGTTTGACCAAAATAGTTAACTAGTACAACCACACAATAGTGAAAAACCGACCATTTGGATATGTAATATAAAAGGTTATTTATTGTAATATTTTATGAGTTTCAATCATACGTGTCATTATAATTTGATCGGTGATAATTTGTTTCCAAAATCAAAACATTGAACAATTATGATAATACTTAATAGTATAATTTGTTTCTACATATATATAATAGCAATATATTTCATGATATGAGTAGCAAGAATAAAGCGCCAACCGTGTGATTATCTACCAGCACTAGAAATGTGTCCGATTATACATTGGTTATCAAAGAAGTGACCATACATATTAAGCAACAATAAATCCGTGAAACCTACGTCCTTACCAGTAATCATCCATCACATCAGTTTCCATATGTAATCTATTTACAAAAATTACATCTATTATGTTCTTGGCCAAACAAGTTTGGGATGTAATCACTGTCATTTATATGAATTGGTTATTTGAACACAAAATAAAACATAATTGATGATAAAATAAATCTGAACTGTTGATCATATTGTGTTCATATTTGAGGTTGAAATCAAAGGGCAATACGATGGATGAGATACATTGTGTTATAAATTGCGTTACCAAGTTGTGTTCCAATAAAATTATACACACACACACACACACACACACACACATGCACCTTAAAAAATCCATAAAATCAAATTCTAATATATCTAATAATATGAAGAAATCTATTAACGCTTGAATCCAGATTCCTAATATAAATCCTGCGATAAAGCTTAACATACTGGATAAAGCGAATAACAGTAATATATATATATATATATATATATATATATATATACAAACATTTTTTATGAAATTAAACATACTGATATAAGCAAAATTATAAGAAACAGAAATAAATATGGAAAAACAAAGTATTTTACCTTGTTATTGGCCATATTTTGAACAGATTGAGGTATTTGTGGTGGAGCGGAAGTAGACAGAAGACGTGATGTGGAACGGAAGCAAAAGCCTTCTTTTTTTTTTGTGATACTCTCTCAAATTGTGAAGTCTGAAGAAGAAAAAATATTGCACAGAGAAATGAGAATAAACTTTAAGCTGCCATTAAATTCAAAAGCTTACAAATATTTTTTGAACACTCGAATTATATCTTCCTTCATACAAACTTACTATATATAGAAGTCTAGCCGGTCTATCCGATTAACTTCAACTTACACACATAGGTTACAAATATTCGTACAGTAATTAAAAATGTCACTCACTATCTTTTCTTTATGCGCTGTCCTGTCTTTTATTGCTGGTGGAGAATAAAGTATGCCGCACTTCGAGATGATGTCGGCTATTTCTTTACACGTGGATTATTCTTCTCATTTTTTTTTCTCTTCTCATTGATTCCTTCGCTAATGTAGAAAAACATAAGTGGTATTTAAAAATAACATTAAAAAGACAGAAATACACACACTAATGTAACATTCCAATCCGACGGTTAGATTCCCTTAGACCCGACCATCTTGCTTCTGTATACGCACGCGTCCTTGGTGCTAAAATGCGCTAGCTTTCCAAGCACAATAAGGAAACACTTAAAAAGCATCAGTATTACTTTGTTCTCGAAACTCGCATCCTCTTCATCTGAACGAAAATATCGCAATGGCTACTCCACACAAACCCTGGAAAGCCGAGTACGCGAAATCTGGCCGTTCGTCTTGCAAGACGTGCAAATCTCCGATCAGTCAAGATTCGCTCCGACTGGGAAAAATGATTGTCGCCACTCAATTCGATGGTGTCATGCCGGTAACTAAACCCTACTTTTTATTCTCATTTCTTTATTTGGAGCTTGATCAGTTGTATCGTGTAATGTGTATGTTTGCCGGTATTTTCGTGGTGTCTTTGTTCTTTTGAGCTGATTTCGAGCTGTGATTTTGTGGAAGGGTGTAGAAAATTAGGATTTGAGTCACCGAAAGGCTGCAAAAGATTATACTTCGAACTTAATCTCACTTCGATGTTTTCTTGTTCAGCTGTTTATTAGCAATACTAAGAACAACTCTTCCTTATTAGCAGAATAGGATTGGTGGAGAGAGTGGACAATAATGATTAACCCATAGTTCAATCGTTAACGATCTACGTTCTCCACCAATCGTGGAGAGAGTATGGTCACTCTCTCTCTCCCTAAAGTCATTTAAAATTGGAGGCTTGACTCCATGTAATCACAGTGGGAGTCACACTACTTTCTGACTTCTTCTTCTTACGATCTTGTGCAGTTTTTAGTTTTTTTCTCAGTCATCAAAAGATTGAAATCTGGATTATGGGTAACAAGATTTTTCGAATTCATGGATTGGGGGTTCATTATTAGAGTCAGGGTATATTGGCACATGAATGATCAGTAGTAGCACTAATAGAAATATCCCCATCACTGACTTTGGACACTTGCATGTTTATATCAGAAATTTTAGATGTAAGACTATTGTTAAAGCTAATATCATCAGGCAAATCAATATTACAGCAATGTGATATGTTATTATCATTAAACTCCCTGGATGCTTGTGTCTTACTAGCAGCTTGGTTGCTAACTCTTTTTAGTAAATCTGTAAAACCAGATATGTTGCATGGTACTAGTCTCTATACTTCTTATGCTAATACAAAGACATTTTTCTCTCCAGATTTTACATGTATACTCTCTAGGCTTACCAAGTCATTCAGAGCATTTCTTTGACATGGTACATCTTACTTTTAATCCTTTTCAATGTTCCTTTCATTTTTTTCTTTGTTGTCAACTGGATTTGAAGTAACATCAATCTAAATAAGGTATATTTATTTGACCAACTAAGACCAACTAATGTAACTATTGATCTATGAGAACAAATGTAAGATTGTACAGTCAATATGTACCGATGCATTTGGACATTTTGTTCTAAGCTATATTATATACAACTAAATATGTACTAATTCTAAGCTATGTTAATCAGGATCCGAAGTTTCGACAACCCTAAATTCTAGCATCAATTAGGATTCGAAGCTTCGACAACCGAACGATGATAAAACTGTAAACTACTTTTGACTTAGTAATATAGAAATGTTACAGCTAGAACATGGAAATGAACAACATTTGAATCGGTATAGTACCATACATCATGCTGGTCAAGACTTGAGTCCTCTCTCTGAGGTTGTGGGATCAGAGGTAGAACAAAAGCTGAAACAAAACATAACTTGGCAATGTTACTTTTAAGGTTTATATTAGCAAAGCAAAGTAATTTAACAAAACTAAAATTAAAAAGGTGACCTTCTTCTTTTCCTTTTGACAATAGAATTATATATGCTATCATTCCAAAATTCGATAGGTTTTTTATACTTCTGGAGGATACGCCACTCAGAATGTCCTTTTCTTGTTTTTGTTTTATGTTTAAACATTTTTATCGCACTTTCGTCGACCTCCTTTATATTCAACTGTCTAGGAGACAATTGAGGTCGATGAAAGTTCGCGATATCAATGTCAAAAATAACAAAACAAGAATAGAAGATTCTTTGGTTTTCGTTCGTGAATCTTTTGTAAGGATGCCAAGTGATCTACAAAATTATTAAAAATATTGAACTCGAGCTAGCAATTTAAAAAAAACGTAATCATTCCAATAAACAACATGTCTGCTAAAATCACTCACATCTTTTTATGCTGAATTTGAGCCAGCAATTTGTTCCATTTGACCTTCAAGTGCATATTTGCTGATACATTCTGCATTGCCTTACTCCAGTACAAACATGATGGGAATTCTTCGGATGTAGTTCTTTTGGGATCATGAATGCCCAAGTACTTTTTCCGGAGCAAGGGAATATGCTCCAAAAAAAACATCTGCAAAAAAAACGTACGTTTCATAATATAATAAAACCATTTTAAAATATACGTTATGCACGTTTTCTTACATGTATTTACTGGAATTAGTACATCGTTAGTCAAGGACCAAAAATTGATGGCATTTCAATTTGATTGTGTTTAATGCATGCCATAAATTTATAATAAAATTATGTGAGAAGCACTTTTTATTTTGGTGGTACAAAGTTCCAGCTAAGTGCTCATGAAGTTCATGTAATATTTTCCTGATGATTAATATCACATTTCCTTAATATAAAAAGTTATACAACTTAGGGCATCTTTGTTGATGAACAAAAATTCATGTTTAGCATTTAAATAAAACGTCCATTTTTATTAATGGCTATTTTCCTGATCCATTTTTATTGAATTTTCCATTTGTTTTTCCTGATGATTAATGACTATTTTCTCAGTAAAACTAAAGGCGTGAATTTTCAAAATTACAGTGTGCTTGCATAGTCTAGTTAAACCTTTTATTACTAAAACTATTATTATTAAAACTATAACTCTTGCACACCAGAGTGTAGTTCCTTGATCCCCATTTGATGTGTGCTCCCTGTCATTAATGGATCATAATCATTTATCTAACTGTATATTAATCAATTCATCTAATTATTTTATAGAAAACTGAAACCAGGAACATAACAAACCATTAATTTTGGCCCTGCTGGTTCAGGCGTCTCTTTTGTTATAATATTTCTAGTTAAACCTGTTTTATTCATATTTGCATTTCCCTTCCAAGGTAGTATCTCTTTTAAATTGTAATATGAATCTAAACCTGATCCTAGCATACTGAAATGAAAAATGTTCATAATGCTTATATGATTTATTTATCTGACTTAAAATCTGCATGGTTGCAGTAGCTACTGAAGCTACTGAAGTTACTCTACATGATTTAAGTAATTGATTGTTTCAATGAATTTTAGTTAGACACATACCTCTAGAATCCATATTGCTCCCTTTGAGCAAGTGGAGTTTTTGAACCCAGTCTGCAGCTTTGCAAGGATAGCGGTGCCCCATGCAAAGCAATTAATTGTCTGAGCAGTAAAATTCTCCAAAAACAAAAGATATCCTATGAAAACTGTAGGCTTCTGGTTATCTGGAAATAGAATCGTCCCCATCATGAAGAGAATGTATGCCCTTGCATACCTCAACAAGCCTTCGTTGTTCCTCTAAGAATTTCATCCGGTACTTTTTCGAACTTATCTTTTAACCAATCCTTCCTAACATAACATCTATTGTCTTTTCTACAAAGATCATCCTCCCCTAGCATGTCCATGATAAGCTGCTTGCTATGAAAGTCTCTGCACACAATTGGCTTCCCATCTACCAGAACACCGGTGATGTTATATATGTCTTCCAAGCCCAAATACAATGAATATTTTCCAAAAACAAATTTCCCGTCATCTAAAAGCTCGATTGCACGTTGAAGGAAGTTGTTATTACAGCGGAAATCAGTCATTTTTCTAAAAATACGGAAGCATGTAGGAGTTATCAAATTAGCAACTGCCGGCTCAAGCTCCCATTTATTGAATAGACTTATTGATGCATAATTTTTCATTTAGTCCCTGCATTGTGAGACTTATTAACGACGGAAGTCCCTGCAGAATTTCTCACAATGCAGGGACTAAATGAAAAATTCTGCATCAATAAGTCTATTCAATAAATGGGAGCTTGAGCCGGCCGTTGCTAATTTGATAACTCCTACATGCTTTCGTATTTTTAGAAAAATGACTGATTCCCGCTGTAATAACAACTTCCTTCAACATGCAATTGAGCTTTTAGATGACGGGAAATTTGTTTTTGGAAAATATTCATTGTATTTGGGCTTAGAAGACATATATAACATCACCGGTCTTCCGGTAGATGGGAAGCCAATTGTGTGCAGAGACTTTGATAGCAAGCAGCTTATCATGGAGATGCTAGGGGAGGATGATCCCTGTAGAAAAGACAATAGATGTTATGTTAGGAAGGGTTGGTTAAAAGATACGTTCGAAAAAGTGCCGGATGAAATTCTTAGAGGGAACAGCGAAGGCTTGTTGAGGTATGCAAGGGCATACATTCTCTTCATGATGGGGACGATTCTATTTCCAGATAACCAGAAGCCTATAGTTTTCGTAGGATATCTTTTGTTTTTGGAGGATTTTACTGCTCAGACAATTAATAGCTTTGCATGGGGCGCCGCTGTCCTTGCAAAGCTGCAGGGTGGGTTCAAAAACTCCACTTGCTCAAAGGGAGCAATATGGATTCTAGAGGTATGTGTCTAACTAAAATTCATTGAAACAATCAATTACTTAAATCATGTAGAGTACCTTCAGTAGTTTCAGTAGCTACTGCAACCATGCAGATTTTAAGTCAGATAGATAAATCATATAAGCATTATGAACATTTTTCATTTCAGTATGCTAGGATCAGGTTTAGATTCATATTACAATTTAAAAGAGATACTACCTTGGAAGGGAAATGCAAATATGAATAAAACAGGTTTAACTAGAAATATTATAACAAAAGAGACGCCTGAACCAGCAGGGCCAAAATTAATGGTTTGTTATGTTCCTGGTTTCAGTTTTCTATAAAATAATTAGATGAATTGATTAATATACAGTTAGATAAATGATTGTGATCCATTAATGACAGGGAGCACACATCAAATGAGGATTAAGGAACTACACTCTGGTGTGCAAAAGTTATAGTTTTAATAATAATAGTTTTAGTAATAAAAGGTTTAACTAGACTATGCAAGCACACTGTAATTTTGAAAATTCACGCCTTTAGTTTTACTGAGAAAATAGCCATTAATCATCAGGAAAAGCAAATGGAAAATTCAATAAAGATGGATCAGGAAAATGGACGTTTTATTTAAATGCTAAACATGAATCTTTGTCCATCAACAAAGATGCTCTAAGTTGTATAACTTTTTATACTAAGGAAAAGTTTGATATTAATCATCAGGAAAATATTACATGAACTTCATGAACGCTTAGCTGGAACTTTGTACCACCAAAATAAAAAGTGCTTCTCACATAATTTTATTATAAATTTATGGCATGCATTAAACACAATCAAATTAAAATACCATCAATTTTTGGTCCTTGACTAACGATGTACTAATTCCAGTAAATACATGTAAGAAAACGTGCATAACGTATATTTTAAAATGGTTTTATTATATTATGAAACGTACATTTTTTTTTGCAGTTGTTTTTTTTGGAGCGTATTCCCTTGCTCCGGAAAAAGTACTTGGGCATATTCATGATCCCAAAAGAACTACATCCGAAGAATTTCCATCATGTTTGTACTGGAGTAAGGCAATGCAGAATGTATCAGCAAATATGCACTTGGAGGTCAAATGGAACAAATTGCTGGCTCAAATTCAGCATAAAAAAGATGTGAGTGATTTTAGCAGACATGTTGTTTATTGGAATGATTACGTTTTTTTAAATTGCTGGCTCGAGTTCAATATTTTTAATAATTTTGTAGATCACTTGGCGTCCTTACAAAAGATTCACGAACGAAAACCAAAGAATCTTCTATTCTTGTTTTGTTATTTTTGACATTGATATCGCGAACTTTCATCGACCTCAATTGTCTCCTAGACAGTTGAATATAAAGGAGGTCGACGAAAGTGCGATAAAAATGTTTAAACATAAAACAAAAACAAGAAAAGGACATTCTGAGTGGCATCTCCTCCAGAAGTATAAAAAACCTATCGAATTTTGGAATGATAGCAGATATAATTCTATTGTCAAAGGAAAAGAAGAAGGTCACCTTTTTAATTTTAGTTTTGTTAAATTGCTTTGCTAATATAAACCTTAAAAGTAACATTGCCAAGTTATGTTTTGTTTCAGCTTTTGTTCTACCTCGGAGAGAGGACTCAAGTCTTGACCAGCATGATGTATGGTACTATACCGATTCAAATGTTGTTCATTTCCATGTTCTAGCTGTAACATTTCTATATTACTAAGTCAAAAGTAGTTTACAGTTTTATCATCGTTCGGTTGTCGAAGCTTCGAATCCTGATTGATGCTAGAATTTAGGGTTGTCGAAACTTCGGATCCTGATTAACATAGCTTAGAATTAGTACATATTTAGTTGTATATAATATAGCTTAGAACAAAATGTCCAAATGCATCGGTACATATTGACTGTACAATCTTACATTTGTTTTCATAGATCAATAGTTACATTAGTTGGTCAAATAAATATACCTTATTTAGATTGATGTTACTTCAAATCCAGTTGACCAACAAAGAAAAAAAATGAAAGGAACATTGAAAAAGATTAAAAGTAAGATGTACCATGTCAAAGAAATGCTCTGGATGACTTGGTAAGCCTAGAGAGTATACATGTAAAATCTGGAGAGAAAAATGTCTTTGTATTAGCATAAGAAGTATAGAGACTAGTACCATGCAACATATTTGGTTTTACAGATTTACTAAAAAGAGTTAGCAACCAAGCTGCTAGTAAGACACAAGCATCCAGGGAGTTTAATGATAATAACATATCACATTGCTGTAATATTGATTTGCCTGATGATATTAGCTTTAACAATAGTCTTACATCTAAAATTTCTGATATAAATATACAAGTGTCCAAAGTCAGTGATGAGGATATTTCTATTAGTGCTACTACTGATCATTCATGTGCCAATATACCCTGACTTTAATAATGAACCCCAATCCATGAATTCGAAAAATCTTGTTACCCATAATCCAGATTTCAATCTTTTGATGACTGAGAAAAAAACTAAAAACTGCACAAGATCGTAAGAAGAAGAAGTCAGAAAGTAGTGTGACTCCCACTGTGATTACATGGAGTCAAGCCTCCAATTTTAAATGACTATGCTTAATGTCATCCAAACGGCCCCTAAAAGAGAGTGTGATTAACCCATAGACATTTTGAACGGTTTGGGTAATTTAGTTAACTAGTACAACCGTATGACGGTGAAAAACCGACCGTTTGGATATGTAATATAAAAAATTATTTATTGTAATATTTTATCTGTTTCAATCAAACGTGTCATTATAATATGGTCGGCGATAATTAGTTTCCAAAATCAAAACATTGAACAATTATGATAATACTTAATAGTATAATTCGTTTCTATATATATATATATATATATATATATATATAATAGCATTATATTTCATGATATGAGTAGCAAGAATAAAGCGCCAACCGTCTGATTATCTACAGCACTAGAAACGTGTCCTATTATACATTGGTTATCAAAGAAGTGACCATACATATTAAGCAAAATAATTAATTTGTGAAACCTACATCCATATTAGTAACGATCTACGTTCTCCACCAATCGTGATAGTATGGTCACCCTCTCCCCCTAAAAGGGAGTGTGATTAACCTTTCTCATTTTATTGCTTGTTTGGGCATTAATGGCGTCTGGCTGCATGTGCATTGATAATTTAGTTGATTTCCCCTTTTGTTTAGATATATGTGATCTGCACAACTTGTTTTACATGGCTACTTATCACTTGGTGGTGCTTTTCATCAAACAATTGTTCAAATCTCAAAGTATACATGTTCATATTTCTTGCTTGTGACAACAATCAATTTTCACAGAAGAATATTAAGCTTAACCTCGTTAGTAAGGAGCATTTCATACCTCCATGGATTCTTTCCTTTTTTATGGAAGTGCTTTCTTTAATTCTTTTGCTATGTAATACTTTCAAATTCAAGCAAGCAAGGACTAATCTTATGCTAGGCAATATGTGCTGCATAAGGCATACAAGTATGAAAATTTTGATATAGGGTATGACATATAATATAAATGAGTCTCATCCTAACATCAAATACACAACCATGATATAATTTTGCAGTATAAGGTACTCATGCTATATTCTAAGATTACTACTTTATGATTGAACAAAAAGGTGTATTATTCTTTTAAGATTTATCACTTGGATAACTATTTTACAAAACTTAACCCTTATTAGCATGATTTAGCATAAGTTTTTGTACATTTTCTGCAGTTTGTAGTGCTACAATTTTGAATGTGTGTATTTATATTCGTTTATACTATAGAGACCATTCACATGTTGCCATTGTTTGATCTGATTTCTTTTGTTCATCAGATGTGGAATCATGCTAGCTGTATCCTCAGGAAAGCAAAGCAGATCAAAGCGTAAGTATCACTTTCTAATTCTCAAGAAATTACACACTTCTTTACTGCAAAATTCCAACAATATTCGATTATTTGTTAATTGAATTCATCATATTTATGCAATCTGATTCACTTGATTCAAACAATGGTTCCAGGATTGATGACGTCGAAGGCATTGACTTACTTCGTTGGGAAGACCAACAAAAAATTCAAAAATACGTGGAGGGAGGAGGATCTGCAGCTGATGGTGCTGAGGCTACTGTTTCAGCTGATGATGATGATTGTGCGATTGAAGTTTCTCAGACTTCTCGTGCTGCCTGTAAGCATTGCAGTGAAAAAATTACGAAGGGAACGGTTAGCCTCTCTTACCATTCTTGATTACCTAACTATGTATTTTCCTATTTGTAACTTCTTTGTTGGGAGTCACTTTTCTTTTACCAGTTATGATTGCTCTTTTTTCTTCGTTTGTTCTCTTAAACAAATTTTCTTGTGTAAATGGTAGTCCTACATTGAATAAATATATATGTATCCTGGACAATATGGTACATGTATGGAGCTGAGATCCTCTGTCCACGAACACAATCACTACCGTTGATTTCATTGATTTAATTAATCTGTCGAATTAATTAATTGACAATGAACACTGAATATTGCAAAGGGACATGGGAACATGAAATTGGGTACACATGAATTCAACTCATAGTATGCATGATTCATGAAAATACTATTGTTCAGGTCCAATTGGGTTTGAGTTGAAATTTTACTAAATATCTTAAAATGAATTAGATTTGCCATTGAGCTATGCGTTAAACTAATCACAAGGATTAGTTTTTGACTACTTAATACATCCTTCTGTTTTGAAGAAGGCACTTCTGAAACGTATCTGCTGTTTGCATTAGGCTCACATAATAAAGGTTTTTTTTTTATTAATTACTACACTATTATTATTATTATATATATATTTCCAAAAAACTATTGTAACATTAATTAGTTTGTACTGCCATGAAAGCTTTTTTTTTCTTTTTTAATGTTTTGTGAATGTTCTTCAACTATTATGAACTTCGAAGCATGTGTGTTATTATTATTATTTTATGTGTAAGGCTATATACTAAATACGAATGTCGGTTAGTGGGACAATACATGTATGATTATTTTTTGGTTTTTTTGGTATGATTCACCTTCTTGTATTTTACCACCAATAAAACATAATGAAATTGTTCACTATTGCAAAAGAATGAGCATAATAAATGTATACCAACCTTATTTTTTTGTATTAACAAATTTTAAAAATATTATGCTTTTACGATCATTGTTTATGAGTTTATTGTGTTAGCTCACAATTTTATGCAGGATTAATAATGCTTCTCTGTCACTTTATTATAGCTGTATAGCGCTATGATGCTGCTTCTATAATTAAATCAATTGAATGTATTTATGCATCAATTTTCATTAGATATGAAATATTGGGGTTTGGTTAAAATATAATGCCGTTGTATTTTTTTTATGTCAATCATCAAAGTGATCGTTGTAAAGACAATAAAACCACAAAACTTGTAAAATAAACATTATGTAAAATTTATATTCCATAACGATATAATCAACTGAATCTAAGAATCTTTTGTTTCTCGTATCATGTTCTAAATAAATATCTTTTGTAAATAAAAATCAAATGCCTTAAAACTAAATTCTTATTTAATCAAGAGCATACCTTTTAATTTTTTTATAAGTTTGTTTTATGTTCAATGTATCAAATTTCAATAAATTGAACGATTTGTATTTAATTAATTGATTGCTGATTGGTCTATTTATACGTTTTTTCCTTATCTTTTTTACAAATATTTTTTATTTTTCGATGAGAATAATTATATTTTCATTCAAAATTTATTTGTAATCATTTTTTAATATTATTGTATTTACTAAAAAATGTCGCTAACCATCTACATTTTCTATAGATATAATATTTACAATTTAATTCAATTGACCTTTGTTTGACCACTCACATCGTTTTGCGGTAGTATTAATATATTTATAAAATGATGGTAGAAAAATATGTATGTAGCACTTTAACTGTTTTTCATTTTTAATGAATTTGTAAACGGAAAAAACTAAAATTAATTGATAGTTGATTCAAAACCTATATATTTTACAAAAATGCTTGCAATGTAATATACAATGAGTATTTCTTATTAAGATTCAAATAGGAAAATAATTAATGATAATAATTGTATTTTTATTCAAATTTATTTGTAATCATTTTTTAATATTCTTGCATTTGCTAAATTATGTCGCTAACCATCTGCATTTTCTTTAAATATAATATTTACAGTTCAATACAATAGACTTTTGGTTAACGACTCACATCGTTTTGTGGTAGTATTAATATATTTATAAAATGATGGTAGAAAAATATGCATGTAGAATAAGATGATTTAACTGTATTTCATTTTGAATGAATTTGTAAACAAAAAATAATAATAATTAATATTTGATTCAAAACCTATTTTTTTTACAAAAATGCTTGCAAGGTATAATACAACATAAGTATTTCTTATTAAGATTCAAATAAGAAAATAATTAAGTGAACATATAAACTTCAACTTAAAATTTAAAGATAAAACCGTTCTCTTGACTGAAATAAGGAAAAAATTAGAAGGATAAATTAAAAGATAAGGTTGTTGAGAGTTTTTAAATCTGAATTTAATAGAAATATTATAGTAACACCCACCAAATTCACAAGCACTTTTTGTAAAGATTATACTTTGAGTTCAAGGTCTTTACTTCTTCATAATGTTGTATGTTTTGTTCACGATGAAAAATAAAAATTTATAGATCAGTAGTGGGGAAGATTTTTTCTTTTTCTTTGAATATTCATCAACATTTTGTTTTCGATGTTAGCAAGGCTTTGGAAACATACTATAACATGTGGCACCAAGTCTTACTTGATGCAAGAAAACAAGAACTTAAGGGTCTGTTTGCTTTAAATTTTGAGTTTCGTGTTTTGTACTATGGTTTTTCAGTATGTATTTCAAAATGCAAGAGGAGGATGAGTGGAAAACGATCAATTTGGAAAACGGTTTAAATGTATAAAATTGGTAATGGTGTTTTCTTATTTTCCGCATTTCGGGAAATATCTTCTCCCTTCCTCTTCTCCGAAGATAGCATAAAGTACATTTATTTCATATAAGTAATCCAGTGTACCATTTACCGTGAATTATGTATGACACTGTTGATTATTTTGGATTAGGGTTTACTTAATAAATTAGTCTAGTGCAGTATATTTAGCTGGATATAGGATGAATGTATAAATCAGCAATGACTATTGTTATCATGAGTATAATAAAATGCAAATTGACTATTCTGGATTGGTTTATGTCAAAGAAATTATTTGGACGAACTTTTTTTCTTTCTTTTGTGTAGGATATATATATATATATATATATATATATATATATATATATAAATCAACAGTTATTAAACAACAGTGGTATAAATCTTATGTGTTGGAGCCCTTTGCAGTCGAACTTTTTCTTATAAAGACACGATTCTCAAATTCTGATTCAGAACTGTTAAATCATAGTTGAGAAAAATCATTTAGTTCACATTCAAATGAAAAATACCAAGATACTTGTTTGAGTAATAACTAAGGAACATCATTCAATATTTCAATCTATCACGATACTTATGTGAATTTAAAATTCTCATTTTATTGTTTTCAAATCAAAATAAAGGTTAAAACAAGAAAGGAATTATGTTTTACGTTTAGATGCAGAATCTCAAATGCCTAAATGAATGTCGTGGATAGAAAATCAATGTTTTACATGCTAAAAGTTATTAATTTACATAAAGCAAAATTTATAACATGCAAGCTCAAATGTTTCTCTTAAGAAGCTCAAATTGCCAGCCCTGTTTATCAGGAGCACATCAATAATGTTTACGTTAGTTAATTATATGTCCTATCATCATTTTACCAGAATTGGTCTAGTTCATTTACAAACAAGTGCATTCAAATAAATGTTTTAGCAACTAACAAACGAGCATATCTGTAATTAAGTATGTTATTTCACTGGTAAAATATGATAATTAACTCAACGTGCTTCTTTTGTAGATTCGCGTCTCAACTAAACAACAGGGACCTGGTGCAAGGGGAGTAGGCTGGCATCACGTCAACTGTTATATGCAAATGAATCCTTCCACTAATATAGAAAAAGTATCTGGCTGGAACAACCTTCCGTCTGAAGAAAAAGCAACTCTGGCTACTTCAGTTAAAAGCAAATCGTTGGTTGAAACAGGTTAATAATTAATCTTGCCCATAGTCAACAAACTTTTAACTTATAAGTTCTAAAATTCAAGTTCAGTTTATGTTTTTTATATATTTGCCTTTACCTGAACTATTGGAAGGTACAGTGAAGGAAACTAAAGGCAGTAAACGAAAAAAAGTGGCGGGAGATGAGCAAAGACCTAAAATCTCAAAAACAGAAGCAAGTGCTAGTGGGGTATCAAGTAATAACAAGACCGCTGAGCTGGAAAGCAAGCTAAAAGATCAAACTGTTGCATTATGGGAAATCAAAGATGCTCTCAAGAAGCATGTAAGCACAGCAGAAATGAGATTGATGCTTGAAGCCAATGGCCAAGATTCAGCAGGATCTGAGAATTCACTAAGAGATCGTTGGTAATTACACAACTTTTTTTCACAAATAAATATTTTCGGACTTTTTTATGTTGCTTATTTTCTTGTAGGGCAGTTTTTGATGTCATTTGTAGCCAAACATTGGTATTCCTTCCATATAACAAACAAACTAGATATTGTACTGGTAAAATGAATAGTGTCAGTAAATTTGCATGGAATACTCCGTTCAAAGAAATAACAACATGCATAGCAAGAAGCATTTTCGTTTCAACTAGTAAAGCTTATATAGAATGGAAAAGTAAGCATATGAAACGGTTGAGCATAGAAATTTAAGCAATGCATTTCTAGTCTTCTTTGCATCTGTTACCGTTGTTTGCAAAAATATTTGAATTACATGACTTGAATCCCGTATTGAATCAACTCTCTAATGGTTGAATACTCAAGTCAAATGAAATGTAAGAGAAAATTAAGCTGGGTTTTGAAATATAGAACCTCAAGGATCAAAATCAAATATAAAAATGTAAACTATTACCACAGAAAACATATTCTTTATTGTAAGTATATTCTCTGACAGTCCGCTTAGAGTAAAATTATTAGCGTGTATTTAAACATTTCAATATGAAGCCTTTGAATTTTCGTTCCACGATTTAAACTTGTGTTGGTCTAAAATTTGAACTTTACGATTTGCTATTTGAATACCATTTGAAAACCTTGTTTGTTACCATTTCTCATTTTACATGTAAGTATAAGTTTATTATGACCCATGTCTGCATTTTATGTGCTATAAGAATTAGCTCTCTTTTCATTATTGTTAGACGTAGGATAATATTTTCTTCTTTAAAGCTCTAGATCTTACAAGCAAACATGTTTATTATTTAAGTGCTGATGGAATGTTATTTGGAGCACTTGGGGAATGCCCTGTTTGTTCTGGTTCACTGTATTACTCTGAGGGTCAATATCACTGTCATGGTTATGTATCTGCTTGGAGCAAGTGTTCATACTCGACCACTCAGCCTAAACGCCTCCAGCAGAAGTGGAAAATCCCAGATGATATAGAAAATGAATTTCTCTTAAAGGTATAGCTATTAGTTGATGTATAAATGCCCATTATAACAATTTCAGAAATTAATAATTTAAATTTCCTATGTATGATATGTTGTAGTGGTCAAAGTCTCAAAAGGCTAAAAAACCTGAGCGAATCCTTCCACCAGTATCTAATAAATCACCAGTAAACTCGCCAATCAAATCACAAACGCTTCATGCTGAAAAATTGGAGGACCTGAAAATTGTTGTTACAGGAGAAGTTAATGAACAAGTGGTATGCTATTTCATTCTGCATAATTATGCATTTGGTATTTCAGCTATCGTTCAATATCTATATCCAATATATTTCAAATTCTCTCTAAGTCTCTTTTTTGCATTGAAGTCTTCAATAAGGGATGGTTAATAAATATGCATGCTATTTTTAACATGATAATACGATTTCCTGGAAAACGTTGAATTGTACAGGTATTTTAATGCATTAGATGTACTGCACTAGTGTTACAATATTTTTTAGGACATCTTAAGACATTGTTATCATGCTTTATCATGATATCAACAGTGACCACGCTTAATAATGCAGCTGCTAAGTCGGATCTAGAATAATATATCAACAAATATGACATCACAAGATTCTAATATGTCGTTCTTTATTTGTTTCAGTTGTTGGTATCTTTCCATTTTGTAACTTGTCTTTATTTTGGTTGATTGAGATAGTTGCATGTAGAATTTTTAATACCAAAAACATTTTGATACATAGATATCATTTCTAACCTATAAGATTTACAACAGGAAGACTGGAAAAAGAAGCTTCTAGAAGCTGGGGGAAAGGTTCAAGCCAAGGTTACCAAGGGTACATTCACTGAACATTTTTTGATGTATTTATGCCTATATTTTCCACTTTAGAAAAACTAACTTATATCTTTGATACAGATATAAGCTGCTTGGTTTTGAATGGCGAGTTAGACAGCTCAAACTCAGAAATAAAAAAAGCCAAGTCAGTTGTCTATTTAGCAACTTAATAAGAATCTTCTTTTATTCATCGTGGATGCAATCTTGCTTTGCAGGAGGATGAAAATTCCTATTGTGAGAGATGAATACTTAGGTGAGTGCATTAAAAAACAAAAGAAGCTTCCATTTGATCGATATAAAGTAGAAGCCAAGGGTGAAAGAAGTGGTATGGTTACTGTGAAAGTGAAAGGTCGCAGCGCAGTGCATGAGGCTTCTGGTTTACAAGACACCTGTCATATACTTGAGGATGGCAAAAGTATCTACAACACTACCTTAAACATGTCTGATCTTGTGAGAGGCGTCAATAGGTAAGCTCAAGTCCTAACTCTCTTCTTTTTAGATTTGTTAGCAAACTCTGACCCTCATTGTTTTACCATACAGTTATTATATTCTTCAAATCATCCAAGAGGACAAAGGGTCAGATTGCTACGTCTTTCGTAAGTGGGGTCGTGTTGGAAATGAGAAAATAGGAGGCACCAAATTGGAAGAAATGCCGAAAGATGATGCTATCGTTGAATTTAAACGTCTATTTCTTGAAAAGACTGGGAATCCATGGAAAGCTTGGGAACAGAAACATAACTTCCAGAAGCACCCGGGGAAATTTTTTCCACTTGATATTGTATATTTCTTCTAATTCTACATTGTAATCATCTTTTTAGCATCTTATAGTATTAGATAATAATATGATTGTTTGCATTATGGCATCAGGACTATGGGGTTAAACAAGCACCAAAAAAGAAGGATCTTTCAAAGGCAAAGTCGCAGCTTGCTCCACCATTATTAGAGCTAATGAAGATGCTTTTTAACATAGAAACTTATAGGTCTCTATCTGCGTTTTTTTTGGTTCTGGAATAAATTTATTTTTGTCTGTGCCTAATTATTATGAAATATCAGGGCTGCAATGATGGAATTTGAAATAAATATGTCCGAGATGCCACTTGGGAAGCTAAGCAAGATGAACATTCATAAGGGTATATACCTGAAATCGCATTTTTTTAATCTTTGTTTTATTTTGCTGTCACTGTGATTGTGGTGCATATTGACAAGTTTTCATCCATATTCTTATGGCTAAGAGTTATATATGCTTTTACGTTACAGGATTCGAAGTACTAACGGAGATTCAAAATATTTTGAATAACAGCACTGAAACCGATCCTCATGTTAGAGAAAGCTTGATTGTGGATGCTAGCAATCGTTTCTTCACCCTTATACCTTCGATTCATCCTCATGTCATAAGAGACGAAGATGATTTTACTGCCAAGGTAATAATCTCTTAACCGATGGTAGTGGTCATTTCTTCACCATTGTACCTTTGTGATTTCTAGCCTTTACACAACTTATATTTTTAACATAATTGGATATTTATTTTAATTTCTTTTCACTTACATGCTACCGATATGGCAGACTATTTATCACAGAAATATATGTATGCTGTTCTGATATAGCACAAATAATGTTGTTCAAATAATAGGTGAAAATGCTGGAAGCTCTTCAAGATATTGAGATTGCATCCAAATTGGTTGGGTTTGACGGTGAAGATGATGAACCTCTTGATGAGAAGTATAAGAAGCTTCAGTGTGATATTGCTCCTCTACCTCATGATAGTGAAGATTATAAACTAGTTGAGAAGTATCTTCTGAATACTCATGCTCCCACCCATAAGGTAGAGCATTTACGAACACCAAAGTAGACAAGAAACACATTTTTATACTATCGTAGTAATAACCATTATTAGCTTGTAAATTTTCACGTTTTATGTTAGGATTGGAGCCTTGAGCTTGAAGAGGTTTTTGCTCTTGACCGAGCAGGAGAAGCTGACAAGTATGCACCACGGCGAGATAAACTTAACAACAAAATGCTACTATGGCATGGTATGATGTGATTCAATTCATATTGATGAGTACAAATTTAACATTGAATGTGGATAATGATTTTTTCTAAACGTTTATCTATATCTGCATATATTTTTCACACACTTGTAATAGTAGCTGGAAATATTCATGGGTTTTAAAACAAAATATAAGGTGATTTTTTTTAAACATTTCATTAACATTTGTTTTCTTACAAGATAAATAATCAGTACATCTTGTATGTTTGTTTGTGCATGTTGAATTTTGACATGTCTGTCATTGGCCTTTTGAGAGGCTAGCAGTAATGATGTTTCACTTTAAAAAGTATCAAACACGGTATGTTTATATAAATGCATCTCCGAAGACACTTAGTCGCATGTTCCATTTGTTTATGTAGTTGTGATTCCCCGTGCATTTTGTTAGAATAATTTGGAATAACAGCATAAGTTTAATTTTATTTTTTCTGACTTCCAACCTTGTCTAATACTTCAAATCTTTATGTCATGATGATAATTCCATCCAATGTTGCATATTCCCGACACCAGTAGTGTAGGAAAAATCAGCTTTAGAAACAGATTAGAAAGATTTTTTTTAGTTTTGTTAGTAAGATTTTCTTTCTTTTTTTCCTTTTTTTTTCTGAACAATTACAGGTTCTCGTTTGACAAACTTTGTGGGTATTCTTAGCCAAGGTCTAAGAATTGCTCCTCCTGAAGCTCCAGCAACAGGCTACATGGTATGCTTCGATTTCATTTTCACACATACACACACAGAGAGAGGGTATGCTCTCGTTTCATATTCATACATATATAAGGGGAAGGATCAAGGTCCCCCCTCTTTATAAATCCTCCTTTTTACCCCCCCTTCATCCTTTTGTGCAAACAAGTTTTATATGGAAGTGAATTTTTGCATATATGTTTTATTTATTGACGAGGTCATCTGTACAAAAATTTAAATCGGCAGGCGAGAAAACTCACCTTCACACAGTAGGTGAGAATCTCACCTGTGCAGAAGTGGGCTGATGCCCACTTGTTCTAGCAAGTGGGCCTACATCCCACTGTATTAGACGGCTTGGGCCTATTTTGGCCCAGCATATATATATATATATATATATATATATATATATAGACACACACACACACACAATATCTTTAAAAAAATAAAACTTGTTATTTCAATAGATTTTTAACTCGATAAAATAGGTTTAACACAATTTTCATTTCAAAATTCAACTTGAATAACATATTCCGATAAAATTTAGTTTAATACTAGTATGTCGAGAGTTGGGTCTTTACAGACTCCCGAGAGTTGTATAGTAGTTTAAATTCTTCAGAATTGCAAGTTAATATGAGTCATCCAAAATATTTAAGTTAATCTTCGATTTAAAATGAAATTTTAGAGATGCTTTGTAATGAATTAAATTTTTGTACCGTGATATCTCGCTAACAAATAGAATTTATTTATAAATATTCACTTTGATACAAAACTTTCTTGCTCAAAAAGACGGAAGGGGATAGGAGGATTTATAGGAAGGGGATCTTGATCCTTACCCTATATATATACATAGATATGCGTGCACACACATAAACACATGTTATATACATCAAGGTTTGAGAACTTGGTTTCAGTTTCAGCCTTCTATGATTTATCGGAAGAGGGATGCTGATCCGTACCCTATATACATAGATATTTGTGCACACATACATGTTATATAAATCAAGGTTCCAGAATTTAGTTTCGGTTTCAGCCTTTTATGTATATGCAAATCTCGGTTAAATTCAGTTGTTTCGTGAATTTCGCTAATAGTTTCGATGATCATTTTTACTATAACCACATTAGTATCTATTCATTTTTGTTTACAATGCTAAAAATCTATACGAAAAGAACCATATTCCATTAAGAAAAAAGACACAAATAAGCAAAATGATTGATGCGCGACTTTGAATGAATTTAAGTTCATAAATAAACATTACTTTTGTCTAGACTAAATCCCAAATAAAACACAAGCACATCACACAGTCCATACCTGAAAGCCCTAATTACACAAATAAACTCAAAACCCATTCTTCTAAGAAATGAAACATCACGAGACTGTTTTGTTTCTTGTGCCGCCAGATATTTCTTCTCCCTCGCATAGGCTGTAAATATGCAGAATTATCCCAAGCAAGTTTCAGTTCACTTATCGTTAAATGCATACTCAAATTCTCTCAATGTTTTAAAATTATGTAATCCAAAACCGGAAAAATTAAGGGTCCGTTTGGTTTGCTGTTTTTAGTTTTGTGTTTTCGTCTAAAAAAATGTGCATTTCATATGCATTGTTGGAAAACACATAATTTTGAAAAATGAAATTAACATAGAAAATAGAAAACAAGTTTATTTGATTTTTCGTGTTTTGAGACATAACAAAAGGGCGGAAAACAATTCCTCCCCTCCATTTTTCGTCCATCGTTGTAATGGCTAAGAATTGTAAAAAAAATCCTCATGTTTTCTTGTATTTTGTAGTGCATGTTGAAAACACAAAACACAAAACTCAAAACGAAACCAAACGGGCCCTAAGGTTTCTCGGATCGGTCCTTGCTGGAACCGATCTGAGATGACCGGAATTTCGTCATTCCGGACGAACCCTCAAACCATGTTATACACACATACGCATTTTTTATGTCATTTGGAGGATAATTATACTTTTATTCCTGTTTGTTTACTAGTTTGGAAAAGGAGTTTACTTTGCCGACCTAGTGAGCAAAAGTGCACAGTACTGCTTCGTCGACAAAAAAGACCCAGTAGGTCTCATGCTACTAAGCGAAGTCGCTTTAGGTGAAATTCACGAGTTGAAGAAAGCTACGGTAACTTTTTTTAATCTATAATTACCAACAGTAGTAACAAAGTGTACACAAACCATCTGTCTTAATATTTCATACTATACTAGTACATGGAGAAGCCCCCGAGAGGAAAGCATTCTACAAAAGGGCTTGGAAAAACCGTGCCTTTAGAGTCGGAGTTCGAGAAGTGGAGAGATGTCACTGTTCCATGTGGAAAGCCTGTGCCTTCTTCTGTTAGGTCATCTGAGCTGTTATACAATGAGTACATTGTTTATAACACTTCTCAGGTTTGTTTTTTTGCTGTATTTATCTCTCTACATAGATTACAATGTATTTTTGCATATTAAATGTGATTTCTTGGTGTAGGTGAATCCTTTGTAGAACAATGCATGATTCAAATCCAATTTTATTTTGAGATTTGAATTTAGTTTTGAAAAGTTTGATGGGAAATGTAATGTTCAATCTTATTTTATGACAGGTAAAGATGCAGTTCTTGGTGAAGGTGAGGTTTAATCACAAAAGGTGAAATGTTATGGTATGTTTTTGCTTTTGTTATGGAAAGGTGGTATTTGTAATGCATGAATGAAGTTGATGCTCCATTTTGATAAACCAACTGCAGGGAACATCAAATTTGAAAAACTTGTGTTTTGGTTTCCAGTTTGTTATCTCTTTTAGGTTTGCTTTGTACAAATATGTAGTGAACATGTTGCAGTTTCATAATGAGAATGCGTGGGTTAAGTTCTTCAAGTCTAATGGCATGGTACAGATGTACTGTTTAATTTATAAGATTTGCCTACTATCCTAAATGAATTTGCATTGGCAAAGCATAAATAAAACTTAATGCAGTGTAAGATTCAATATTCATGCGACCCTATTTATCCGAGCATCCTCAACAGCGGTGTGTTTGGAATATTAGTAGGCAGTGTAATTTTAAGCAGAGCACAAGTGCATTTCTCGATCTTTGTATGTACGCTTTTCTATTGCATAATAATTCCAACTAACTTAGGGTCAAAATTGTCGTTGGAAGTTGCAAAGCCGAAACGAAGTGTAATCTTAGTCATATTTCTCATCAAGAAAATGAATTTATATAACTATAATGCGATGTGGAATTTTCAATAAATTATCTACAACTCCAAGTCCACCATCACACAACCATATTCCAACAAGTCTTCCCGTCCATGTATTGTCGACTTCTATAATTTTATTGAAAGTTCTAGAACAGTGATCTGCTACAATAGTTAATTCAACGATTTTATTAATACTCTTTTTTTTTTCAACAATAGTTAATTTAACAGTAGTATATCCTTCTATAATTTTATTAATACATTTAACAGCAGTATACCCTAACAATAGTTAATCAAAAGATCAACGTCTAAGATAATATTCCTTTTTTTATTCTTCCAATAAACATTAAACAAAATCATGTCTAGACAATATTCTTTTTTATTCTTTCAATAAACATTAAAAAAAAATTCAGGTGTTTAGCAGCTTCAGGCATTTCTATAAACACGAAGTCAACAGGATATATCTGTATCATTTAATCATTTAATACTCTTTCAACTTTTATCTTTCTATCACAGCTAAATATCATAAAAAGAAGTAACTTTTGCATGTTTGGGTGTATAAGTAACTAAAAAATAGAAATGTGATTTAGGTACAGAAGAAATGTCCACGCCTTCTTCACTGGTTTTTTTCTAAAGGAAAGATGACCAATTAGTCTTTGAAAATACATTGCCAAAAAACTACTCAAAATTTGAGAATCACTCAGGAAAGTATTTCTTAAGATGATTAAATATGAGATCTTTACATGCTTTATCAGTCTCTGCCACTAAATCAAACTGCATGTTACAATCCATTATTGTCATTTCTAGTAAAATACAAGGATAATAGCTCTAGATGAATATATATACATATTAGGTTGAGGTAGTTGCTAGAAAATGTAATTAAATCTATTGTGTTGACTCCTCAGAAGCCCGCACATGAATCTGCATTTACGAACTTGTAACTTTTAACCTGTGCCTTAAAATAAGTGTCCTAAACTTTTGATACCAGACTCATAGAATAGTGAGGTTTGCCTAGTGTTTTGTAATCACCGAATCAGTTGAGGTAGTAGTGTTTTCTTATTGAATTTGACTTCTGATTAGAAGCTAATATATAAGCACTAACAATAATTCTATCACATGATTTCAAAAAAGAAAAAGAAAAAAACATGTTCTGCTTGAAGTAGTCAGAGCCAGCAGTATGGTTGAGATAGGGCAGAAATTTGAGCACTTTTTTATATATGTCTAATTAGGGAAAAAACTTACAAGTTAAATTATCAGAAAAAATATACAACACCAGATTGAAGTTGTAATGAAAAAGAAAAAAAACAATGAACTATCAAAAGTTAAAAGAAAGCATGTTAAAGCATATAGATATAGTTAGGGCAAACATGGCATGTGAACAATATCAAATAGGGAAGGTAACTAAATTCAAATAGGGCAGAGTCACACTTTAGTAAAAATTTAGCCAGATATTACTAAATCCAGATAGGGCAGCTGCCCCACCTTGCCCACATATAGATCCGCCCCTGGAAGTAGTACTTGCCAATAATACGCAAATTGTAAAATGACATTTATATATATCAATAAAAAGTGAAGTAAAATGCAATGACCCGTAAATTCATCACTGATTGAATTTAAAATTTAGTTTAAATGACTAAATAATAGTTTTTAAATCAAATTTAAAAGCTCTTTATTTAAAAATAATAATAGAAATATTATTTTCAAACTTCGTTTACAAATATATGTATAGTAAATAAGAAGTGAAAATATGACTGGAAAGCGAAATCGAAATTCATAACGATTTAACATATAGAAGTTGTAGAATGTTGTGAATTACATGCGACATTCAAATGAACACATACACATACCCATCCAAGAAAACATGTGCATATGTACATGAACGCTTATATATACACACGTATACATATATACTAAATATATAAACATACAAACAACTCCTTCTCACTTAAGCAACCAACCATTACCATCAAACATCATATCGATGGAAGCACATGCCTTGGTGTGACATGGCCGAGCTAGGAGGGGACATAGCTGAGCTAAGGTGGTGATGGAAGGAGGTAGCCATGCATAGGGTAATGATGAAAGGAGGTGGAGCATATGGTGTTAGAGTAAGAATCTAAGCTAAATATCACATATTGTCACCATCAAACATCAAATCAAAGAGGCATATGGCCTTGCCCCCTATATGATGTGACCAATGGCCGTACCTAGGGGGTGGTGGCAGGCGCATGGTGATGGTAGGAGGAGGTGGTGTGGTGATGTATGGTGATGTAAGAAGGAGATGTTTGCACTCTTCCATTTGCCTATAAATACCACTTCACTTCTTCACTTCATTCATTCATCTTCTTCTTCATTTTTCTAAAAGCTTCCTCCATATTTTAATGGCTTCCATCTAAGAAAAAAATATAAAGAAAATTATAGCAAATTATATCTAAATTTGTATAGTGTATGTGTATGTATACACACACACGTACAGCACTTCAAAACTCACACAAACCCTTCCTTTTTCTCTTCAAAACCCACGTCCATCCACCTTAGCCAAGCCTACCACCCTCACAAACTAAGGATGTGAACCCCTACGCCCTTCACAAGATAGGCCGAGCCCTATAGGAGCTTCAGGACGAGTGTCTGTAAGCTCCGATTTGAGTTAGAGAAGCTAATCCATTTTCTAGTTAATCGTTTTATCCCAAGGTGAGAAACTCTATTTAATATATGTGTGTGTGTGATGTGAAATGATTGCCATGGATACTTATTTATATGTTCATCAAGAATTGATTGTTGAAAATGGTTGTTTAGTAGGTCACGTTAAATACACGTCGATATTACACATGGGAATCACTTTTGGAATCAAGTTATAAAAGTAAATATGGAATCATTAAACCCCTTGAAAAATGATTAGAAATGTTTTATATTCATTTAAACTTGTCTCGACAAGTTTTAAATGAAAATTGAAAAATCAGGCCAAAACTAGGCACGTCGCGAAAAGGTAGTTCGTGATTTCACGCCATAGAATTCATTTGAGTATATAAAGTGGAATATAGCTCGGAATTCTTCGTAGTAAGAATTTTTCGGACTATTATATCCACAGTTTTCAATCAAACAAAGAAAATCAAGTTTTCATCTTATGGATTTTCAAATAAGTCCAAAACAAGTTTTCAAAATAATCGCGGTTTTACAGCTCGGAATCCAAAAAGGGATTTCTTAAAATTTAATATTTTAAAATGTTTTAAAAAGATGGAAAAAAATCTTATAAATCTTTTAAAATGTTTTAAAAGAGATTGAATTATATATAAAAATTTCCAAATGATATAAAAGTCATTTTAATCAATATAGCTTTTATAACACTTTTCGCAGCACTTATGCAACACTTATACAATAACTTTTAAAATATGATTTCAAACTTCACAATTCTTTTCCAAACTTTTATAAATATTTTCTAGTAAATAGAAAAGTGTTTTAAAAATGATTTAAAGGTTTTGTAATTTATTTAAAAGAGTTTAAATAAATTAATTTGAAGAAAAGCTATTATAAACAAACGATTTAATCTTGGCTCTAAAAGCCAATGAGTACACCTAATTTTTCTATTCGTGAGATCTGGTTAAGGTGCTTAAACTAAGGAGATGTTTAGGAGCAACCAGTGTCCTGGCTCACCTGGCCTCTCCCAGACGAGAGGGATAGATAAGGTTGAAATGTTGGAAACGAGTTAAGTATAAAAGATTACACTTTTCAAATTTAAACAACTTGGATGGTATATAAATAATCTTCTTATACTTGATGTTAAATTATGAGAGAACTCGTACCATTCATGGAATTGGAATTTAAAAAGCGATTTCATTGTTATTCTACCCATATTACCCATTGAATACAGAAATTAAAATTGAGTAAAAGTAGTACAATTTCTATTTGACTATATTTTTCTCGATAATGTTTTCTAAAATAATTTATGAAAATGATTTAGTAAATTTTCATAAGGAGGTTTAATGAATTCCGTATATACTAAAAAGAAATGATTTTCAAAAAGATAAAAATCTCTAAAACATATTTTGGATAAAAAGAAATTAATTAATGGAATATTAATCACCTATTTATAAACCATTTTTTTATTGATGATTGGTTTGAAGAAACCGGGGTCGGATCTGATTGTTCTATGTTGCATGATGGGGATTCTCGCTTTGTGAACTATGACGAAGCTTAGACTCTCACCCTTACATGTCCCTAGTTTGAAAAGGTTGGTTGCTAGTTGTGAGGTTGGTCGTAAAATCAGATTCGAGGTTATCATTTGTGGTCATCGCCATCTTGAAAAACGGGTGTACGTCACATTTGATATCAGAGTGTCGGGATCGGATTTGCTCTGGCACGTAGTGTAGCATGATAGGAGGTTCTCGCTTTGTGTTTGGTGGTGAGCAGATGACTCTTACTCCTACATGTCCTCAAGGTTGGTGCAGTCGAGAGGCTAGCTGTAAAAGTAAATGGCGAGGTACCATGTGAGCCTCGGTGATTGTACCCACCCCCGGGAGGGCCGAAGGCCAGGTCGTCACAGCTGGTATCAGAGCTTAGGTTAGTATGTACCTTGGCCATGATGGGGTCAACTCATTAGGGATAGGGGTAGTAATACCCTAAAATGAGTTTAGTCAATGAGAGAGCGTATCTATCAAAACAAATCCATCCAAAATCGTTTAAAGCTTAATACCAGTTCCCTAAGACAATCTCATCTATATGTTCTAAATTGTCTCTTTACTATATTCAGATAGTAAGAAATAAGCAATCGTAGAGGACGAGGAAGGGGAAGCAGCAGCACGACAAACAGTATTGGTCATAATGTTGCGGCTGTGGAAGTAGTAATTCCAGTACAACCTCAAACAAATTTCGCTACACTTTGCAAGAACTATACTAACTTGGGAGGGAAACCAATCCAAGGAATCGAGTCTATTGTTGAAGTATAAGCATGGTTCCTCTCTTGTGAAAGGATATTCAAAGGATTGAATGTAAGGAATGAGAAAAAGAGATTCTTGGCTTCCTGGCAGTTGCAGGAAGTAGCTCTCGCATGGTGGGAATCCTTCACTTTGAATGAATCCAAAGAAAACTTATCATGTGCTAGATTTGAGGAAGTATTTGAGGAGCAGTATATACCTGCAGTTGGAATCCCATCTTTACATATGTTTCATGGACTTAAGACAAAAGGATATGTCTATAGAGGAGTACTCAAATAAGTTCATTGAGCTATCTTGTTTTGGGTCGGGACTAATAGACACCCCCTTGAAAAAGAATGAAATGTTTATTGCGGGAATGAAAGAACAATATCAGGAACGAATGACTGGCCATGTGAAGGGAACCTTTATGGACCTACTAGATATAGTTTTCCCATACGAAGCATTGGATAAAAGAAATATGGTGGTAGCCCAAGGAAATAGCAACAATCAGAACAAAAGGAAGAAGTCGTGGCAGGGAAAGAATGGTGGAGGGTCCTAAGAGAATCATTATAAGGATGTAGTTTGTTTCAATTGCCATAGGAAAGGTCATTTCTCAACACACTATAGGAGTCCTAAGATGCAGAAGCAGGAAAACGTTTCTCCTATGGTTCACAAAAGTTTTTGTTACCATTGCCATCACCCGGGTCACTAGAAGAACAAGTGCCCGTTGATGAAGAAGGGAGAACAGATTAAGGTCTATGCTATAAAAGACAAGCCTTCGACCGTTGAAGACGTAATGGGCAAAGGAGTCATAGAAGGTAATATATGCATTAATGATATTTCAGTTAGAGTTTTATTTGATACTGGAGCTTCCTGTAGTTTTATTTCTAAGAAGTTAGTCGATAATAGTACAAACCCCTCTCCGCGTATCTAATCCCATAGATGGTACGATCAATCTCTGTATGTCCTGTGAAACCGTGAGAATTGCCTACCAAACCCATCTATTATTTTGCAATCTATTCGTCCTTGATTTCATTAGGCTTGATGTAACGACCCGACTTTCCAGACCCGGAAAATCGAACCATTTTAGTTAAGAAGAAGAGGTAGAAGAAGAAAAATAGAAAACAACATCAGAATCTAACCATCGCAGCGGAATAAAATATAATATATATTAACAGATCTTTACACAAATCAAAACTATATCAGTTTTATATAATATAGCATCAGAGTATACACCAGAGAACACATAACATACAACTGGACAATAACCATATCATGTCCTCAATACAACAGAGTACAACAATCAACACAGCGGAATATATATATAAACAAGTACGAGAGATACGTCTCGCCATCCAGCTCGTCTCCTGAGCTCCACAACATCATATCCTGTAACCTATAATACTCGGTCTGACCCGAGCATCATATAAAACAATACCCGAGTCAGTCTGGAATACCAGCGTGAGAAAATCACACTCGAATTGATTTTTAAAGTTTCAAAATCCTTTTGAAAATAAAAGCATCTCGTAAGACCACGCCACAAATAAACATGTCGGGTTTTTACCTTACGATAGCTAAAACACTTTATATCAAAATCCTCTGATATTATAATAGTGTCTACAGAAAGTAAAATAGAATCTAGCTGAAATGCTTGCATCTCACATTTCAGCAATAGTTGGGCACAATCAAAACCGTACAGGCACGTAGGGAGAATGGATTTCCAACGAATGACTAGGCACTGGGGTACCACCTGTCATAGTACGTGGCCTAGATCACAGTACCGAGGAGTACGCCCGCTCCCCTGCAACACAAGGCCGAAATCATCCCTTACTGGATAATTCCAAATAAAATCACCCCACGGTTGGGATCAGCAACCGCACCACTAAGCCGAAATAAAGGGACATCTAGACAGGGATGACCTTACTCTCAAGTGGGGGCTACCCACGAAGCCTTGCTGCATAACCCCTGATTTTCAGTCATTCCCGGTTGATGAGGCTCGAGGCTAAACGATACCTTTAGAGAACATATCCCTTAGAATGCCCATCGTCCACCTGACGGTGTCACGAAAGCATTCGTCCATACAAGTCCGTCCCGGGTCCGAACGGAACCGAAGGCACTATTCCTACTACATCCATTTTGGAAATATCCTCAGGATTAGTAGCGACTAGCCCTTGCACTTCACTGCTCCATCTTCGACTTCGAACACGTTACACGAAACGTACAAACCGGATCGAAGTGGTATTCGAGTCTCCAGACCTAGAATCCCGGTATACGGAAACTCGATCCCGGACTCTTCGAAACGATCAACGCATTTGGCCAATATTGATAGTCGGTTATTTAACTATCAATTAACATCCACAAGCAACCATCACACAATAAATAATTTCCCACATTATTTATTTGCCCAAATATCTTTTACAAGATATATTTCCATTTTCAACTCCCTTTGAAAACAGTTTCAAAACAATTTCCGCTTACGGAATACATGTCCCAAATATTTATTTTCTCTGAATCACCAAGTTCCAAATACTTTTAATTTTAAAATAATTTGAAAACACTTTATTTTAAATATACTTTATAACATTGAAATTTTAAAAAACTACTTTAATACTTTATTTAAAATATATACTTTAAAATAAACCACTTTAGAAATATAAACTAAATTTCTCCTTTTAAAAACATAATAGCAAATCACTTTTATATAATTACTACAATAATAGATTTTTGAAAATACTTGCTTTAAAAAGTTAACATTTAAAAATAATCAATTTTCTAAAACATGCTTTTTAAAACATATTAAAACTTTTAACTTATATTTAAACTACCTTGAAAAACGTACTTGGCTATCCAGAGAAATACACTTCTCATTCCCATCCTTTAAAAATAAATCAACATTTATTTTAAACCAATTCATATCCCTTTATAAATTCCCACCTTGAATTTATATTTCCAAATATCCCCTGATATTTTATTTTACTTTATAAACCCAGTTTATAAATTCCAAAATCTCTCTTCTCTTTTAAATTCCAATTTTAAACAACCAAATCAATTTCCCATTGATTTTCCCATTTACTTTACTTTGAAATAAATTTCTTATTTACTTCATTTATTTCAAATTACATTTACTCTCAGATTTTATTTCTTAATTTTGAGTTAAGACCCTTTTAACTAAAAATACCAATTAAAAACTTCCAAAATTCCTTCTTTATCCCTTTATTAAATTTAATCCTTACGTTCAAAATAATTTCTTTATTCTTTCCAATAATATCACTTTAGTTTAAAATTCATTATCCTCATGTTAATTCAAAATCCCCTTTAACCATATTTGTTCGAATTTAGAAATTGCTTTATTTCTTTTACAATTCATTATTTAAGTTATTCAAATTCACTAGAATTATTTAACTTAAAATTTTACTCTTTTATTTCTTTCAAAATTTCTATTCTAGAGATTTTGATAACTCAGCATTATCCAAATCGGTCCAACCAAACCATAACATCCAATTATCCATATATTTCATCACAGGATATCAAAAATCATATCACAGAATATTTAAACAAAATTAAATATTTTGAGGAA
Source organism: Allium fistulosum (assembly GCA_030737815.1). Taxonomy (NCBI): domain Eukaryota; kingdom Viridiplantae; phylum Streptophyta; class Magnoliopsida; order Asparagales; family Amaryllidaceae; genus Allium; species Allium fistulosum. The sequence goes on along the minus strand of CM060904.1, from coordinate 709,899,546 downwards.
TCCAGTTGGATCCCCCCAACCTGTTTCCCTGCATCCACAGATGTTAGCACAATACCAATTCCACTTCAAGGTGGAATATCGCGGTATATGGGTTTATATAAAATCATCCGCTATTATGCGGCGCATAGGGTCTCATCCGCTATATAATGCGGGAATATCAACAACTCCAATATATACATATGCCAATATGTATATATTGCTATACTACTACTATATAATATAGCACATCAATCAATGCAATCATCCAATCAATTATTTAAATTTAACCATTTAAATTTAAATTAAAAATTCAGTTGAGTGAGATTAACTCACCTTTGCTTTTGTTTGCAATCCACTTCAATCTTGTCTTGATTTCCTTGTTTTTGACCTTGTATAACAATTATATAATTTTATTTCAATTTGAATAAATTGTACAATAAATTTTCCCCTAAAATTTTAATTAACTAATTAACTATATTTAATCGAATGATTTATTTTAAACAACTAATTATTCATTTTATTTTCTGGACATATGTATATATTATCTTCTTCCATTCAGTATATACATACTTGTTTATATAAAAATTTAAATTAATAACGATAACTCAGAAGGTATACCTTACTGCAGACAATACCCTCTAATGCACTGCACTGAGTCACGCGAGTACCTCGACAGCAACATCGCCCATAGCTTTCGAAAACCTGACTTCGTTCGCGCCATCACTTACTCAACTTCGATTCCTTGCCTCGCAGTTGACGTCGCCACCATAAAAGCTCTGCGCATCCATCTCCCTTATCGCAATGCAATCGCGATTTCACAAACCCCTCCTCCTATGATCGCGACCTGACAACCATCGTACCCTCGCTCGAACTCGAGTCTATCACCGGCCGCGCCTTTGAATTCGCCTATTCGTACTCACGTCGCAGCCCACCACCCTAACTCGGCGCCCAAATCGAGACCACCATGAATGACGACGCGACTTCGAGATCACCCAGACTCGCAAATCGACCTCGCGAACTATCTCAAATTCACGATGACTAGACATCGGTTTGAAGCCCTAATCCCCTGCGAACGAACGAAGCTCCATTCTGAACAGAGGGGGAAAAGAATTTGATTCGAGAAAAGGGCAGCTGCGTTCGATTTCGAAGAGGGAGTTTGATTTGTGAAGTTTGGATCGAAATGAAGGAGATAGGGATGGGAACGAATTTGTTCGTTCTCTTCTTTTTTTTTCGCGAGATGTTTATTTTTCGTTACTGGCTTCATACATTCGATTTAAGGATAAAAGGGAAAAGAAGACTCATGTAAAAAAAAAGGGAATAGAGATGGCTTGCTCTGGAAGACAAAACAAATTATATTATATTTATTTTTATTTTTATTAAAATGATTTATTATCTCTAGACGTTTCCACTTCGTACGATCACTCGATAACTCCAAAAATTACAAAACTTAAAATCCCGTAATAATACAATATTACGGACCCCACGGAACTAGTTTCGTCGAATTCCGAGACTGTGCCTCGAAAGGCTATTTTAAATATCGATATAAACGATATATTTTTAAACTGAACAAAACTCTTTGAAATTCCATTTTAAAAGTTCTATCATCTTCAGTATTATTAATATGAATTTTTCAAGCCTTCAAAATATTTTTAATTAGCTTAGAATACCAGATTTTCTAATTTATCCAACTTCAAATAAATTTAATTTGATAATTAAATTACTCAATACAGCGATAATTGAAATTTAAGTTTATAATTAACCTCTGAATATTTAAAATTAATTAAGTATTCCAATTTCAAATACTCAAAAATTCCGGGTCGTCACACTTGATATTTTACTCGGAATGGATTGGCTATCCAAGTATAGAGCTATTCTAGAATGCAACAATCGAGTAGTCATGTTAAAAACCACAACCAGAAGAATGTTGGACAAAATAATATGTGAAGGACCTAGTCCAGCAAGAGATAGCTTCATGTATGCATTGGATTCATCTCAAATGGACTTAGAAAGGATATTTGTCGTTAAAGACTTTCAAGATGTTTTCAAGGAAGTAAAGAGTTTGCTCCCGCATCGGGAAATAGAATTCCGAATTGACTTAATCCTTGATGCCAGACCAGTTATACGCCCTATTCATAGGATGGCTCCAAAGGAAAAAGTTGAGTTGGCAAACCAAACTGATGAATTGTTAAAGAAGGGACTAATTAGACCAACTCACTTAAGTTGGGGCACAACGGTAGTTTTGTAGCAAATTTAGATGGTTTGCTTAGACTTTGTATAGACTACAGAGACATATATAAGAAAATAATTAAAAACAAGTATCCTCTACTTCGCATAGACGAGTTGTTTGATCAATTACATGGTGCTTGGGTATTCTCAAAGATGGACCTAGCAATGGAATTCCGTCAGTTAAGAATAGTAGAAGACTGCATTCCGAGAGCCAGAGAGTTTCTATGAATGGTTAGTTATGCCAATCGGGCTAACCAGCACCTTCCTATTCTGTAGACATTATGAACATAGTATTTAGAGATGTACTCAATAAATTCATGTTAGTCTTTACTGATGACATTCTTATATACTCAAAGACTGAAGGAGAACACGAAAGACATTTGGAGATCATGTTGGAGATATTGAGGAGGAATATGCTAAAGGCAAAGTTCTCAAAATGTCATTTCTAGGAAAAAGAAGTGAGATTCCTAGGACATATTGTGTCAGGAGATGGAGTTTTAGTAGACCCAGGGAAAATTTTAGCTATACAGGATTGAAGGCAACCACAGACTCCAAAGGACATCCGCAGCTTCTTAGGATTAGCTGGATATTATCGATAATTTATTCAAGATTTTTCTAAAATTTCTTCTCACTTGACAAAACTCACTATGAAGGATGCTAAGTTTGAGTGGATGCAAAAATATGAAGAAACATTTCAGGAACTCAAGAATAGGTTAACCACTGCTCTCGTATTAGCTATTGCTGATGAAAGTGGTGATTTAATCGTTTATACTGATGCCTGTGGAGAAGGAGTTGGTGCAGTCTTAATGCAACATGGGAAGGTCATCGCTTATGCGAGTAGACAACTGAAGATCCATGAAAGAAATTATGCGACACACGACTTGAAGTTATTAGCTGTGGTGTTTGCATTAAAAATATGGAGACACTATTTGTTAGGTAAGAAGTCCATATGGTTTATTTTTAATAAACTTTAATTTGGCCCTAGTAAATAATAGTCCTTCTTTAAATAGGTGAAAAGTTTGAACTCTTCACGGATAATAAATATTTGAAATACCTTTTCACTTAGAAGGATTTAAATATGAGGCAACAACATTGGTTATAATTCCTCGCATTGTATGATTTGAATATTCTATATACACCAGGAAAAGCCAATATTGTGGCAGACGCGCCAAGTAGAAGGCATGCTGTCATAGCTTATTTAGTAGTGCATTCAGCGTTGATTTATTGCATCAAGGAGAATCAACTCAAGGATCCAATTCTTGCAAGAATAGCCAAGGAAGTAGAGGAGAATGAATTACCAGGAAGATGGTTAAGATTCAAAGTGGATGAGCAAGGAATTCTAAGGATGAATGGAAGGTTATGTGTTCCCAATGTTGATGGGATTAGGAAAGAAGCTTTAACAAAATGTCACAATTCCTTACTCGCAATACATCCTGGAGTTACTAAGATGTATAGAGACATGAAGAAGACTTTGTGGTGGGAGGGTATAAAGAGAGACATTTCCATCTATGTGAGTAGATGCGCAAATTGTCAACAGATAAAGAGTGACCAACAAAAGATTGCTGGACTACTCCAACCACTTGAGATTCCAAAGTGGAAATGGGACCAGATATCCATTGACTTTATTGATGGCTTGCCTCGATCAAAGAGAGGGAATGAAGGCATCTGGGTTATCATAGATAGATTAACTAAAAGCACACACTTCATCCCAGTAAAACCCACAAGAACAGCCGCAAGCTTCGCTGAGATATATATGAAGGAAATTGTCAGACTACATGGAGTTCCTATCAGTATTGTAAGCGATCGAGACCCAATCTTTACCGGTCAGTTCTGGGATGCCTTTCAGACAGCTTTGGGAACAAAGCTGAATGTAAGCACCGCATATCATCCCCAAACTAATAGGCAAATGGAGAGAGTCAATAGGGCATTGGAAGATCCTTTGAGAGCATGTGTATTAGACTTTAGAGGTTCTTGGTAAAGCTACCTTCATTTAGTAGAGTTCTCTTACAATAATTGCTATCAAGCTAGCATAAATATGGCACCTTATGAAGCCTTGTATGGTCATCCGTGCAGATACCCAGCGTGTTGGATCGAAACCGAAGATCGGTTGGTACTTGGCCCTGACATGATTTTAGAAGCCGTAGAGAAAGTAGACATGAGCAGAAAGACGCTAAAGGAGGCTCAGAGTAGACAGAAGAGCTACGCTGATCGAAGGCGTAAAAAATTGGAATTCTTAGTTGGAGACTTGATATTTCTAAAGATCTCTCCGATGAGGAGAGTGGTAAGATTTAGAAGAACTATTAAGCTGGCTCCTCGATATATTGGACCTTTTCCTATTCTTGAGCGAATTGGTCCATTAGCCTATCGAGTAGAACTACCCGAAAGATTATCAGGCATACACAATGTTTTCCATGTATCTCATTTACGTAAGTATGTGTATGATCCAAATCAAGTCATAGAAATGACTGCCTAAGAAGACTTGGAAGTAGAACAAAATTTAACCGTCATCAGACAACCCAATTGAATCGTGGATCGCAGCAAGAAACGATTAAGGAGAAAGGTTGTGCGGTTAGTTAAAGTACAATGGAGTGGCGATGCTAATGATTGTACATGGAAAACGGAGGATAGAATGGAGAAAGCCTATCGGAGTTTAGGATGGATGAATAGATTGTATATATTGTATCGATATAGTATACTCACCACTTATGGTGTAGTCACTTATCATATCTTGTATATATTTCATCATATATGATATTTCTCTTGAGTTATCTTCTTCTCATCTTCAATTCAAGGAAAAAATTCTTTTAAGGAGGGGAGTCTGTAACGACCCTTAAATTCATCGCTTATAAAAATATGATTGAATTTAAAATTTTAGTTTAAATGACTAAATAATGGTTTTTAAAATCGAATTTAAAAGCCTTTTATTTAAAATAATATTAGAAATATTATTTTCAAACTTCGTTTACAAATATATGTGTAGTAAATAAGAAGTGAAAATATGATAGGAAATCGAAATTCATAACGATTCAATGTATAGAAGTTGTAGAACGTTGTGAATTCCATGCGATATCCAAATGAACACATACATATACCCATCGAAGAAAACATGTGCATATGTACATGAACACTTATATATACACATATGTACATATATACCAAGTATATAAACATATAAACAACTCCTTCTGACTTAAGCAACCAACCCTTACCATCAAACATCACATCGATGCAAGCACATGCCTTGATGTGACATGGCCAGGCTAGGAGGTGACATGGCCGAGCTAAGGTGGTGGTGGAAGGAGGTAGCCATGCATAGGGTAATGATGAAAGGAGGTTGAGCATGTGGTGGTGGAGTAAGAATCTAAGCTAATCATCACATATTGTCACCATCAAACATCAAATCAAAGAGGAATATGGCCTTGTCCCTATATGATGTGACCCACGGACATACCTAAGGGGTGGTGGCCGACGCACGGTGATGGTAGGAGGAGGTGGCGTGGTGTTGTATGGTGATGTAAGAAGGAGATGTTTACACTCTTCCATTTGCCTATAAATACCACTTCACTTCTTCATTCATTCATTCATCTTCTTATATCATTTTTCTAAAAGCTTCCTCCACATTTTAATGGTTTCCATCTAAGAAAAAGATATAGAGAAAATTATAGCAAATTATATCTAAATTTATATAGTGTGTATATATATATACATATAGCACTTCAAAATTACCCAAACCCTTCCTTTTTCTCTTCAAAACCCATGACCATCCACCCTAGCAAAGCCTACCACCATCACAAACCAAGGACATGAACTCCTACCTCCTTCACAAGCTAGGCCGAGCCCTATAGGAGCTTCGGGACGAGTGTTCGTGAGCTCCGATTTGAGTTAGAGAAGCTAATCCATTTTCTTGTTAATCGTTTAATCCTAAGGTGAGAAACTCTATTTATTATATATATATATCTATGTGTGTGTGATGATGTGAAATGATTACCATGGATGCTTATTTATATATTGTTCATCAAGTATTGATTGTTGAAAATGGTTGTTTAACAAGTCACGTTAAATACACGTCAATATTACACAGGTAAATCACTTTCTGAATCAAGTTATATAAGTAAACATGGAATCATTAAACCCCTTGAAAAATAATTAGAAATGTTTTATAATCACTTAAACTTGTCTCGACAAGGTTTAAATGAAAATTGAAAAATCGAGTCAAAACTAGGCGCGTCGCGTAATGATAGTTCGTAATTTCGCGCTGTAGAATTCAAATGAGTATATAAAGAGGAATATAGCTCGAAATTTTTCATAGTAAGGATTTTCCAGACTATCATATCCATAGTTTTCAATGAAAGAAAGAAAATCAAGTTTTCATCTTATAGATTTTCAAATAAGTCCGAAACAAGTTTTCAAAATAATCACGGTTTCGTAGTACGGAATCCAAAAAGGCATTTCTTAAAATTTAATATTTTTAAATGTTTTAAAAATATGGAAAAAAATTATAAATCTTTTAAAATGTTTTAAAAGAGACTTTAGTTATATATATAAATTTTCAAATGATATAAAAGTCGTTTTAATCCATATAGCTTTTAAAACACTTTTTGCAGCACTTTTTCAATAACTTTTTAAATATGATTTCAAATCACAATTCTTTTCCAAACTTTTATAAATGTTTTCTAATAAACAAAAAAGTGTTTCAAAAATGACTTAAAGGTTTTGTAATTTTTTTAAAAGAGTTTAAATACATTAATTTGAAGAAAAACGATTATAAATAAATGATTTAATCCTGGCTGTAATATGCCAACCAGTGCACCTAATTTTTCTCATGAGATCTGGTTGAGGTGCTTAAACTAAGGAGTTGTTTAGGAGCAACCATTCTCCTGGCTCACCCGGCCTCTCCCAAACGTGGGATAGATAAGGTCGAATTGTCAGAAACGAGTTAAGTATAAAAGATTACACTTTTCAAATTTAAACAACTTGGATGGTATAGAAATAATCTTCTTATACTTGGTGTTAAATTTCAAGAAGTGAGCTCATACTATTTGTGGAATTTAAAAGGCGATTTCATCGTTATTATGCCAATATAACCCGTTGAATATGGAAATTGAAATTGAGTAAAAGTAGTACAATTTCTATTTAACCCTATTTTTCTCAATAATGTTTTCTAAAATAATTTATGAAAATGATTTGGTAAATTTTCATAAGAAGGTTTATTGAATTCCGTATATATTGAAAAGAAATGGTTTTCAAAATGATAAAAATCTTTAAAAGAATTTTGGATAAAAAGGTATTAATTAATGGAATATTAATCACCAATTTATAAACCATTTTTTTATCGATGATTGGTTTGAAGGAACCGAGATCGGATGTGGGCAATCCCTATCCAAAAACCACTTCGAATCAATTTACACATCCGAACATGAAGATATATATTGAATACCATGATTTTGAAGACAGAGGATCTTCTTTTTGAAAGGACTGCTTGTTGATAATCTCTAGATAGCTCCGAAGATAAATAAACAGCAGTGGTCCCTTTGTTATGGAAATCTCCGAAACACAAGGACTATTCGCTACTAATCCTAGGGATAATTCTTGATAGGATTTAGTTGGAAAATGCCTCCGGTTTGTCCTGTTCCTGGATTACTAGTATGAAAGAATGTCTGACATTGCATTTCTAGGTCATATCGGTTGATCTCTATGAACGTATCATCTGTTTGGTGGCGGAGAAAGCAACTTCTCTTAGCTTAACATTCTTTCCTGAGACGTACGAGCTCTAGAGTTATACGTTTCTTGAAATCAGTTGTGTAATTGTGAAATGACAAAGTGGCATTCAAAGTGGAAGATGTGCTGTGTAAAAGGTAATCGTTACCTTAAAGCCTCACACCCGGGAATAGTGAAACAGGGGATACATTAAGGCTAAAGTGAGTCGCAACCAATCAGGGTATAAAATGCTTCTAGATGGATAAAATTTCTACCCGCTACAACGTTGGGTTTAAATTATGTGGTTTATGTTTGGGATCCCTGATAGGTCGGTAACGGCCGGGTGATGTAATACTCGATGCTATTCGTATACTGTATTTTTAGATAGGCTGGTTTTAATTTGCATGAGGACCAACATAAGGGCCTCGGGTGCATTCCTCTAGAAATGCACTATACGGGAGGTAGTCCCTTACCTCGCTATTCAGTTGTAAATCTAATACCCAATAAGTGCCATACAGACTTTGTTCTACAAAGTACTGAAATGTAAGATGCAAGCATTTCAACTAAGATTCATAAGTTTATTTGGAAATGTTTTCAAAAGAATGTCATTAAAAATAATATTTCAAAATTTTATGTATCAGAGATTTCGGTTATTATAAGGCCGTGTTTATGTACGTCGTGGTCTTATAAGATACCCCTTTGTTTTCAAAAACCGTATTTTGAGTTTCTCATAGTATAGTAGTCCTATGACTGACCCGGAGTTTATTTTTCTTTTCTCCTTAAACTCCGGGTGTCCTATTTTTCGGGCAGTCAAGTAGTTAGGTAGCTTGGAGCATTTTGAAAGGAGCTCGAAGTATGAAGACTAGAGGGTCCTTTGTCTATAGTTATCCATTCTCAACTTTCCACTGTATCGTGTATCATGTATTTTGTATTTACTAACCCATACAAGGATATCCATTATATTTATCCTAGGTGGGTCAATATTTATCGTAACTCTGATGAGTCACTTGGATTGATCATATGTACTTTCCACCTGTATGATTATGTTGTTTAATACGATATGAGATTCTATTATTATTATTCTATTTTCTACCTTTGTTTCTTATAAACCCCTGATTGTCTACCTTTCCGGCATTTGAATTTGTGGCACGCGAATACCGTGGATGTGTTTGTGTCGATCTTCATGGGTCGAAAAGGTGAGTCATCACATAAAACATTTTGCGGACCTTTAATTGATGATGATGATGATGATACACACCTATTCCATCGTATTATGCAATGATGATGATATCGATAAAGAAAAGGTGCCTACATAAAATCAAAGACTTTTAATGAAATATATGGATATAAAATAGTTATGTTTTTACATTGTCACATGTTAAAGAAAGGTTTTGAAACTTGAAAAATTGAATTAATTTTTTTTATTTATGTGAGTAGTAGTGATAACTTTTTACCTTCACAAAGCGCCTTCGTATCCATGAACAATTCAACATCCTCTTCCAATTGTGTTTGATAGCAATTCAACCAATCGCTAAGACATACTAATGCTTCCACCATTTTAGGAGCTAAAGAAGCTCTAAATGGATCCACCACTCTTCGACCAAGACTAAAGGCACTTTCACTAGCAATGGTTGAACTAGGAATTGCTAGTATATCTTTAGCTATTTTTGAAAGAATTGGATATTTTATTTGATTACCATTCCACCAAGCTAACAAATGGAAATCTCAACTCATGAGGTTTTCAAATGGATCATTGAGATATCTATTGACCTCATTGGTTATCTTAAGAGATTGTTCTTCTCTTCTTATTTGTTGAAGTCTTTTTAACCTTTTACTTCTAAGATTGTCATCAAATTGTTCATCAACTTCTTCTATTCTAACAACATTAGATCCACTTGTCGTCATTATATTCCATACTCTTTCTATAATCATCATATAGCTCATTCAAAGCATACTTAATATCATTTAAGAACGCATTAATTTTACCATCATCCCAACCTATATCAAGAAAACTAATCTTCAAAGACTGAAATTTATATTTTGGATCCAAAACATGTGCTATAAAAACGACTCTGTTAATTACTTCAATATTGCCCCAATATTTGTCATATTTAGCTTGTAACGACCCACCTTTTTGGATAGTTTAAATCGACAATAAACCACACATGTCAAACTCAAACCATTCAAAAGGGGGATTGTTATAGGGTAAATAAGAAAAAGAAATAAAAAAAACACGGAATCTTGGAATGACAAAATATAATAATCAAATAACAGTTCATGAAGTTGTTTTACAAATAACATTTGATTACACTTTACACTACAGAATCAGTAACATACAATAGGAATAAATAAATAATGCAGCGGAACAACGTGATGTAGTGGAATAAATAAAATAAATAATAATAGTACTAAATCTTCGTCTTCATCCTCCAGAAATAAGGTCTTCTATACACTGAAAAGCTCAGACTGACCCGAGCGAATTGAAAAGACAAAACACTCGAGTCAGAACTAAAAGATCTTATGTAAGTTAAATCAACAGTAAATAAATATGAGTGTAACAACATCAGAGATGTTTACGGGGTTTGACATCTCCTATCCAGTGTCAACGTGAGTGCAATAACTTAAGAGATGTTCGGGATTTCCATCTCCTAAGGATCCGTTAAACTATCTGTAACGACCCTGAATTTCCGACCCAATTTAAAATTTTAAATCCATTATTTTAATATAAAAATGTGAAACTTACATACGATCTCAATTAACGTCCGAACTTTGTTTATAAAATGCGGCTAGATAGTTATAGATATGGGTAAAGTTTTGTCATAAAATACCGCAGTAAATTTCGTTCGCGTTTTATTGCACATCAGTCCATTTTAAAGTGTGTAAAAATTTTATCTTCCGAACTTGAATATTTTTACATAAAAAAATTCTAAATCATCTTCTGGCGGAGACGTCATTTTTCGTTTTTCCAAATTCGGACTTCTTTAGCTCCGTCGATCTTATTTTTCTGCATTTTTCCTGCATTTTTCCCGCTAGTATAAAATTAGAATTTTATAATTCAATCGTACCACAATTATCTGTGTACCGTTGGAAGCGCCTCGTCGCGCTGATCAAAACGGTATATTTATTTGCATCAATCAGAGTTCGGCGTTGCAAACTGTATTATTAAACGGATTTTAAATCGGTCCGTTAAGCAGCTCAAACCGGTATCCATTCATCTCCCCTGTGTGGAATTCGATGTGACTGATGACTATTCAAACCCTTTGAAACTCCAACAGCCTTTTAGTGTACCGATGACAATCAATTTAGGACCTTTGATTTCCAACGTTTTTGTATAAATGAACTGCCTTTTCCTTTTGTTCGAATGTAAATTAAACTATCGGGTAAAACGTGCTTCTTTCTCTTCCCCATTGTTTCATTATTATTTTAAAACTTGTGTCTCCAGTTTTCACGCAAACTCCTCCACCGTGAGCTTCTCTCCGCATCGCCACCCTCCGCGCCCAACTCCACCCTGACCGCCGCTACCAGTCACTCCAACCACCACATCCCCACAACCTCGCCTATCCCCTTCGCTCCCAGGAACCCAACAACCGAGACAACAATTTCCGCTATGACCACCGATCCCCTCTCCACTATCTACTACCGTCATTCACCTCCAACTCCTCCGCCGTCCATCATTCCCCTTGCAAACCCGACGCCTGCACCTCCTTCCCCAGCCTGACCCCACGTCGACCCAACGCCACCTTCAAAGAAACTGCCGCCTACCAAAACCCAAGATCTCCAGAAACCAGACCCCAGCCCGCAACCCGCCAGCAACCAGACCCAGCCCAACCCGCCAGCGACCAGCCGCCTTACCCTCGACCACCGTGTTGTCCCCTGCTCCGCCGTCACTACTGTGCCTCGCCTTGGCCGCAGCCGTATTTCAGTGCACTTCCGTTTTATATATAAATATATATATGAAACCGTATATTATATAGCAGAATATAACTTTCAAAATTTTGGTTGCTCACATACAGTGTTTTACTGTGTCTTGTTCCAGCTACTGCTTCGGAGACTTAGGCTTCCATTCAGCTTGTCAGATCTATCTAGTTTCTTTGCTTTGGTATGATTATATATACAATATATATATACATATATATTGTATTGAAAAAATTGTCAAATTAATTATTTGTTTGATTGCAGTTTGTGTTTGCTTTTGTGTCGTGCTTGTTAGAGTATCTTATCTATTCGTCTTCGTGCTTCGTCGTCAAATCTCTAACCACGCAAGGTGAATATCTCATTCACGACTCAATCTATTATGCTATGATAATCAAGTGATAGATGTTGTTAATATTAATTTGGATGTTAAAATGGTTGATGTTAAAATTGTTCACATAAACTGTTAATTGCTATACAAGTTAAAAATTGAATATTGTTAGTATTTAAAATTGCTAAATTGATGCCATGTATTGTTTAATTAGATTTAACGTGTTAAATTGTGATTTGATGTTAGTTATGGTAAATAGTTGTGACACTAAATTTGTTATGTTAAGATTGAATTTGTTAAGATTAAATTGTTAATTGAATCACATGAAATGACGATGTTTAATTCACAAAAGAAATTAAATTTGTTTTTTTTGGCAAGGCCGACGGGGTTGAATGGACCCCTACCATTTTATTGCTGCACCAAAGAGGGCTAAAGAGATTGCAAGAAAGTACATGGGAAACAAAGTGCAACAATCACATGGAAAAACGAAGACAAAACACAACAGTGAAACAAAGAGAACTAAATTGGATAGACTAAGAAAATATGCCTGGGTCAAAGGCAATGTTAGCCAGACACAAATTCCGCTTAATTTCCCGCTTCATATGATACTCAAACTGTTCCGTAGTCATTCTTTTATCAGGTTGGAAGATGAGATGGTTCCTTTCTTTCCATACGACGATCATGAATCGCTTGACTACGAACTTGAATAGTCTGTTTGCACTAGAATTCCCCCAGTACTGTTAAATATGTACTTCCACTGTACAATATTGTTAACTCCTTTCCATCTTCTTCTGATCTTTCTTAACCAGATCTTCCAAAGAGCAGTAATATAAATGCATTCAAATAACAAATGCTCCACCGTCTCAGGAAGCTGATTACAGAAAACACAGTTTTCGTCCACGTTAAAACCCATGGTAATAATTTTCATTTTAGTATTCAATGCTCGGTTGATCACTTTCCATAGAAATAAGTTATCCTTTTGATTATTATCGTTGCACCATATCCGATGCCTCCACTTACATTTATCACCAACATCACCCACCATGAAAGTATAAGTATCTTTAATGCTGAAGCTGTCACTTTTAATTCCCCACAGAACAGAGCTATGTGTATCATTACCAATTTTGCATTCCGCCGCAAGGTTCCAGAAAAACTGGATACGAGTGTTGGATGTCCGAGGCAGACGCAAGCTCGTGCCCCGAATGTAGCTCTGGACCTTTGCTCCTTGGTTCACCCCAGACTGAACTAAATCAGCATGAGTCAGAACACGCCTTAAAATCACACCGCGTTTAATCCATAGGTCATCCCAAAAGCTAACCACATTGTTAAAAGCAACGGGTATAGAACTAGGGGAAAAACTGCCTCCTTAAGCTTAAATAGAGCTCTCCAAGTCCAGCTTACCTTAATCGGAGACATCATTTTCCAATAGTTGCAACCACGAAGCACGTATTTTGAGGACCATCTAACCCAAAGGCTGTCCTTGGCGGTAATGCAATCGTATACAAGCCTGGCAATAGCCGCACGGTTCCAGTGGTACATGTTGATTATTCCGAGCCCACCATTAGCAATAGGCATTTCTAATCTCTTGAAACTAACTGGAGCTAAATAACGACCCACCGTTTTGCCTATCCATATGTATCTCATGAATGCAGAAGTATCATGTTGATGAGTTTCTGAGGTAAAATGTAAGTTATGGCCCAGTAAACTTGTATAGAGAAGATAACAGCTTTGGTTAAAGTGATTCTTCCAGCTTGACTCAACATTTTGCTTGCCCAACAATCAAGTCTAGATGTGATCTTTTCATACAGCGGCAAGCATTGGTTAACAGTGATTCTGGAGGAGGTAAGAGGAAGACCAAGATATGTAATTGTGTTATCGCTGATGGTTAATCTAGAGATAGCATGTATTTCATCGTTTTGTGTTGTACTAAGACCAGAAGTTATCATCTCCGATTTGTCGAGATTGACAGACAAACCAGTCATCACATGAAATTCATGAAGAGTATCCATAATAGCATGCATCGTTCTAATATCCGGAGAGCAGAAAATAACAAGGTCATCAGCGAACATCAAAGAAACTATCTTAGGGTCAGAACACTTTGGGTGATGCCTCAGTAATCCGTTAGCAGTTTTTTTTTAAACATTTGCGTGAGTAACTCCATGACAAGAATGAAAATGTAAGGTGAAATAGGGTCCCCTTGTTGAATGCCTTGCTTACTGCCAAAGAATCCCACACTTGAACCATTAACATTGATAGAGAACCGAGCCGTAGAGATGCATTCAACTATCCAGGCAATGAAGGAATCTGGAAAGTTCATGTACTGCATAACTTTTTCAATGGAACTCCATTGGAGCATATCGAAGGCCTTCATGATATCAAATTTCAACATTGCTCTAGGAGAAGAAGATTTATTTTTGTAACCATATAATAATTCATGCGCCAGCAAAACATTGTCTAAAATATTCCTTCCCAGAAGAAATGCAGCCTGGTTAGAAGAGATAATATTCGGCAAGACATATTTCATCCTGGACGCAATAATTTTGGAGATGCATTTGTATATCGTGTTACAACATGAGATAGGCCTAAAGGAAGACACTTTATGGGGGTTGTTGAGCTTAGGAATCAGCGCTATATTTGTGTTGTTGAAAGATGATATAAGTTTAGAATTTTTGAAGAAGTTCATAACAACTCGCAGCACATCAAACTTAACAATGTCCCAACAAGAAAAGTAGAATTGCGCATTAAAGCCGTCCGGACCACCAGTCGAATTTTTATTCAGGGAGAACATTGCAGTTTTAATCTCTTCCTCATTAACTTCTTGCCTCAAATATGCATGGTCGTTGGCAGAAAGCCTGGGAAGGATGTCGGGATCTAAGAGGTCAAGGTCAGGTTCAAAGTTAGGCCTGTTTCCGAAAAGATTGGTGAAGTGACTAATAAAGGCCTCATCAACACTTTCTTTCGTCGAGTGAACAATCCCTTCACCATCTTGAATGGAAACTATATTTTCTCTGGTGTGTTTAGCCTTTAGATTAGCATGAAAGAAAGCACTGTTCCTATCACCCTCTTCTCTCCATTGCAGCCTAGCCTTTTGGTTCATCATAGAGATCTCCGTACTGAGAGCAAGAGAGTATTGTCTTGATATGAACGTCTCCATGTCACTGAGGGATGGGTTGAGAGGGTCGTTTAGCATGTTGACTTGCGTTTCTTCCAGCTTGTTCTTCCAGTATGAACTTTGTTTGCTTCCTTCTCCAAATCTACTTCTAGACCATTGAGTGAGAGCAAATTTGGTGTTTTTCAGTTTCACCTGCAAAACAAACATCGGATTACCATAAGTTGGTCTCCCCCAAACTTCCTTAACAATATCCATAAAGTTAGGTTCATTAACCCATGAATTAAAAAATTTAAAACTTTTTTTTCCTTTAACGCCATCTTCTCTAAGGGGAACTATTTGAGGAGAGTGGTCGGATATTGTTTATATGATGTGTAAATATTTAAATAGAAATAACCATTGATTTACATGAAATGATAGTGAAATTCCATGTAAGTATTTTGTGCTTATTTGAATTTACATCGTTTATATATTTGATTGAATTGCAACTTGCTTGTTAGTTTAGAATCACTATGGGTTGAAATGATACATACCCGAACGGACATTAAAATAGGGATAAATCGTTATGGGTTGAAATGATAGACCTGAACGGTTTATATGAAGGTTGAAATGATAAATACCCAATTAAACAACTTGGCCTATGATAGATAATTAAAATAAGAAACCCGATTGGTCAACAACGAAATTATTTTGTAATTGAAATCTATTTGAAATTTGGAAATGAATTTAACAAATTGTTTTAAAATTAATTAGCGAACTAAATTGATTTAATTGAAGTAAATTAATTGATTAATTGAAATAAATCAATGGATTTAATTGAAACGGATTTATGAACTTATTTAATTTAAATAAAATGAATTGATAAATTTAATTGTGAGAAATTGTAATTTGATTTAATCAAATTTAAGTTAAGTAAGTTGAATAAATTGGAATGAGAATTTGATAAGTAATAATTTAAGATTAATGATTTCAAATGTTATTGAATTCGGCAGGTTAAGATTTTAGACTTGATTTTAAATTAAATAGATTCGAAACTTGATAATGAAATTTGATATAAGATTAAATGGGATTTTGACTGTAATTTAAACTAAGTATAGTAGTGGATTTAATTTGGGATTAATTTTAAAATGATTTTAAATTTAATGAATTGGTCTAACTTTGATTTTATAACTTGGTTTGAGATTAAACTGTTTTGAAACTCGTTAAGGAATTAACTTAGGTTATGTAAATCATGGAATTGAGTAAATAAAATGAGATTTCTTTAATGAAATTTGAGTTGGATTTTGTAAACGAATTAACTAAATTATTTTGGTTTAAAGAAATCTAGTTAATGAAATTTACTTAACCGGATTTATACTTATATTAAACGGAATGGTGAATGTAACTATGAATGTAAATTGAATCGAACTTTGTTTAATGAATTTGAATTTAACGGAGTATTAAATATGAACAAATTTAATAAGTGGAATTTAGATCTTATTAAATTGAACTCGAATACTTGAATCTATTTGTTAACTCAATAGTTAAGCTAAATTTCATTTGGAAATATGATTTAAAATATTTGAAATAAATTGAATTGTGAAATGTCAAATTTTGAAAGTCAAATTTGCAACTTGACTTTTGGACTTTGATTTGTTTAAACTTTAAATACTAAATGACCATCGGTGAAATAAATACGTAGTTATTAAAGAGACCGGGATCGGATATGGACATACTCTCTGTCGATACCGAAAACCACTTTAATAACTATTATACGCGGAGTGTTGATCCAGAATGAAGTGGATGGTTTGGTGAACGCATTGACTGAAGAAAGAGAACGATTTTGGATGACCCCTGACATGACTAAAACAGGAGCCGCGCCGGGCCATTGAGGTTCGCCACCTCTAGCGGACACACTTCTTCGATACCATATCTATTACCTATGTGATTCGATTTGGGTGCACCCTTTGATTTGGGAGTGTTGTTTCGCGATGTTGAGGTAGTAGCAGCTATGCTCAACATCAGTCCAGATCACGCAACTACTAGTATCCTAGTTGGTATCGCCTCATGTACCTTGTCATACTGATTATCCTATCCGCGACCACTATGATTTGCTTTATGTTATACCTATGGGGTACCCGCTGATAACCACTAGTTTACGGTGGGGTTTACGGTGTTGTATAGACTATGGCATTTTAAAAATGTGTTAAGGGGTATTATGGTAACGCCTTAACGCTATTTTGATATCGTACTTTACTGATTAGACATTATCTATATATCATATTCTATTGTATATATAGATAGTTTATCGGATCCTTAGAGATGTTTATTTTATTCATCTTTGAGTTATGGACTTTATTGCTTGCACATGGTTATCTTGTATAAGATTTTGAGTCCTGACTCGAGTGTTTCTTTTGTATATGCTCGGGTCAGTCTGAAGCTATCCAGTTGCTGATCAAGGTTGGTTGAAGATGCTGAAGACTTTGCACTTATCTTTATCAGTTTATTTCCATTCTAGTATTGATGTACTAGTCTGTTGGACATTTATGTATTTCCTCTCAGTCACTTTATGTTGAGACATTGTTGTATTTCCTGTAGTAGCTTCATGAACTGCTATTATGACGATGTATTTTCCGCTGCATTATTCTGTGACTGTTCTGTGTCTGTGATGTTGTATTGATTCTCATTTACATTTATGTATTTATAATCCCATAATGATTCGTGTTTTGTATTATTTAAGTTGACATGTGTGGATTATCGTCAATTTAAATGGTCCAAATATACGGGTTGTTACAGTTGGTATTAGAGCTTTGGTTTCCCTAAAAACCTTAGTTTGGGGTTATATAAACTCATTAGAGATAGGGTAGCAATACCCTAGAATGAGGAGAATCGATTCAATATCCAAATCCTTTCAATTCAAACTTCTTTTGATTCGTTGATTGGACTTTCCTTAGAGTTCTATGATTTCTATCCTTGGTTCTAAATCTCTTTTGGTATTTCAGGATGAGTACCAGAAGAAACAATAGGGGAGGAAGAGGCAATGGTCCTGCTTAGGCTGCACCTGCTGCCCCAGCTCCAGTCAAATTCACCACTCTTAGTAAGGAGTATACACAGCTTGGAGGTATTAAGTTTTCTGGATCCGAGAGCATTATCGAGGCTCAGCAATGGCTTAAAAGCTTAGGGAAGATATTTTCTGGTTTGGAGATCACTGATGCTCAGAAGCGTCAACTGGCTGCTTGGCAACTTCAGGATGCCGCACAAGATTGGTGGGAATCAGTTACTTATCATATCGAGGAGAACACCACCACTTGGACCCAGTTTAGGTATAAATTTGTTTGGATTTCGTAGTCTAATTCTTCTTTCAATCTTTGGAATGTTATTCATCTAGTCCATCTGTTTGATTAGGGATGCTTTCTCGGCACAATGGATGTCAGCTGTTGGGAAAACCCAACTTTATAGAGCTTTTATGGATCTTAAGCAAGGCAGTATGACCTTTTCTGAGTATGAGAGGAAATTCAACGAACTCTCCAAGTTCGGTCCTGACTTGATTGATACACCACTTCTGAAGAACGAGAAATTCATTTTGGGAGCTAGACCAGAATATTATGACTTGCTTACTGGCCACACCCACTGCACCTTCATAGAGCTTGTTGACTATGCTCTTAGATATGAGGCGAAGCCTAAGGGACCTACTGCCAAGGCACTCCTACTCAGTCCTCTTCTAGCCAGCCCGGAAAGGGGAAGATGAACTTTGATCAACAAAAGAAAGCTTGACAAAAGACTACAGGATTGGGATATGCCCAGAAAAGCCCAATCGACCTTGCTAATATCACTTGGTTCAAATGCGATAAGAAGGGTCATTATGCTAATAACTGTCCATCTACGGCACTACAATAGTTTATGGGTTTCATAGCGTTTGAAAAACGCTATAACAGGATACCATAGCGTTTCAGAGAACGCCGTGGAACCACAAGCTATGGTAGGCCGGTAGCATTACATAGCAGGAAGGAAAACGCTATAATATCTAATAGCGTTTACAAAAGGGCGTAGCGTTTGCAACCTACCATAGCGTTTTTTCTCTGTTATTAAACTTAAACGCTATAGGGAATATAATCCTTCATTTAACTTCTATAGCGTTTTCGAGCATATTTTATAGCGTTTCATCAAACCATGTTATAGCGTTACAATGTTTTTCGATAGCATTTCTTGTCGTGCTTGTATAGCGTTTTTATTTTCTACTATAGCGTTTTTGATTCTATTATAGCGTTTTTGATGCATAAATCTTACATCTCATATAGAGTTGCGATAGCGTTTGATGAATCAATAGCGTTTTTCAAACGCTATTCTATATAATATTAATTTTCAGCATTTGTTTCAATTTTCATTTTATTATATTATATATATATATACACACACACTACATTACACACATTCAATTTTCAGCATTTTGTTGATGGATAGATATATGTATACACATTACACACACACACACATATATATATTAAAATGTGGATCCCAAAAATAACAAATCGAGAAGATGACAACAACTATATGTAACAATGATAACGTTGCAGTGAATTCTAATTTGAAAACACACAATCAAACCAGTGGAAAAGTTTCAAATAATTATGCTAATATTTCAAATACTACAAGACATGGTCGCATGATAATAGTTCAAAATAGTCTAACAAATGAACACAAATACTACAAGACATGGTCACATGATAATAGCTCAAAATAGTCTAACAAATGGACACAAATACTCAGTTATGGAGACGATGATACGGAAATGGCTGCTACAGAAGATTCTTGCAAGGATCTAAACATTGCTCCAGGTTGCTTCAGTGTTAACCAAGTTCCTGCATTAAATGACAAAGTAGACAATGACAGTTCCAGGTTGAATATACTAAATTTGTAGACAATAAATGACAAAGTAGACAATGACTTGTAGGCAATGGAGTAAATGACTTGGAGGCCTAACATAAAAATCTATCATTATTATTGTCTAACTTTGTTTGCATCATGAATATCATATTAATACATGTACTAACCCACCTACCATTTATGAATTTGCAGATGAAATTGGAAGTACAAAATGGATGTTGATTATGTATGCAATTCACAGAAAAGAAAAAAAAGAAGGAAAGAGTAAAGATTAAGTTGTACTTTCGTTTTTATGTGTTTTTTTCTTTTAAGTATCATCGCAATGGAAAATATTAATTATGCCGCTGCCTATAGTACCAAGAAGCTCTCAACTACTGTATTGTGTTAGGCAATTAAATCAAATTAAGTGCTTGACATGATGGCCGGAATAATGATCAATAAAGTGACTTGGAGTCAATAAACAAATTGCTTCTATCATGCATTAAGTCTTGTACTTACCTGCTTCAGTCCTTGAACAAGCAATTAAGCACCTTTTTTTTCCGCAGATACTATATGATCTGGGGGTTAGGACAATGAGATTAATGACAAACAACCCTGCAAAATATGTGGGATTGAAAGGCTATGGGTTGAGCGTAGTCCAAAGAGTCCCTTTACTAACTCCTATCACCAAAGAAAATCAAAGATACTTGGAAACTAAGAGGAAAAAGATGGGTCATGTTTATGGTACCAAATTTAATGGACTCTTGGAGACCATCAGCGGCACTAATGCCCAGAATTGATCTTCCTACTCAAAAGATACAAAGAAAATATCAAGTACAATCCTTACAGTTTACTGTATCTATGATTGGTTGATTACTACGCCTTGTGCAATCTTGCATTCTTACAATTTCAATTGTTTCCCTTTATGCTATGGGATCATAACACTAATTACTAGAGTTATAAGATTCTTTTGACCGGAACTAGATGTATTCTCTCTCTCTCTTAAAGGGAAGGAAGATCAGATATTTATGAAAATATCTTTACTTTGAAGTACAAACAGCTCATCAACTTGGTTGCGTGGTGTGTTATAACAGACTACTACTGTGCATCTTTACTTCTACTCTTCTCCCTCTTGCACATTATTCTTCATTTCAATCCAAACTATGGAATATGCCAATCAATGATTCACATGTCTATATATGCATTTATAATCTTGGCATTTCCCAACTGGCCTAACCTCCCTTATAAATTGGCATAAGCTTACAAGCTTGAACTCAAGTTATTTTTCAGCACTTCATATCATACTAGCCATGAAAAGCCTAACGCCTTTGCTTCTTGTCCTTCTTCTTCCTTCCTTCCTTGCAATTCTTTCCACCGCTAAACAAGATTTCGACTTCTTTTACTTTGTTCTTCAGGTTGCTATGGGATCATAACACTAACTGCTGCAACCTTGTTCTGCTTCTTTGGCCTTCAAAACAACTTACATAGTTCCACTTCTGACAACATAGCCACTTCACTGCACATATACCCCAACCACCTGAACAGTACAAACATCATTTCCTTCTCCATATCCACATAGCTGCTGTCCAAACATCATTTCCACAAGCATCGACCATCGCCTTCAAAACCACAATCGCAAACATCAGTCTCCAATTATTCAAACCCATCACCCTCTCTGACCAATCCAAAACCTACATTCTTATCCAAACCCAAATCGTCGAGAATCGCCTCTGACAACATTTTCCTACAAATCGTGAACCACTCACCAACTCAGCCATAAAATGCAGCAGTATAACCTGACCACCCCATCACACTCACCAACTCGACCACTACACACCACCTCAACATTTCATTTCCTCTTCACCAACAAACCAACCTTGTCCACACTTCCATATCACAAAACCTCCTTAACCTCTACACATAAACCACTTGCCTTACTGCAATCATACCCGCTTACCTGTCCACATTACAGTTACAAATGAACACATCAATCCCCTTCTCTACATTACAGTTGCCACTCCACACTGTTGCATATTGCACATTCATTTACCTCTACAACAAACTGACCATACCATCACTTGCACTACTACAACAAAAACCATTCATCGTCGTACCCCTGCTTGCCATCACTGCTCCTCCTTCCTCAACCCATACATCATTACAACCTGCTCCATCCCTCACTATCATACATAAATTTCAACAAACCCCACTGCTCCTCCTTGAATCACTTCTGATTATCATACACAATCATTACAACTTGAACCACATTCATCACCCCAATATCCTACTTAAACCATCAATATACAAATTGCCTACAACTGAGCACTGCATATCTTCACAGTGCGACCTGCACATTCAAATTGCATGCATTTGCAAGCCATCTACAATCCAACCACTGACCATATTACCACTGTAAAACCCCCTTCATTAAACAACTCTGTTCATACTAACATCATCAAACTCCTTGCCACACACTCCAACATCACCTCACTGTGCAACTTCACTGCAGACCACAAGCTACAACAACCTGCTACAACAATTTCACCCAAACCTTACTGCCTCATCTCTGATTCTCATACAACCCACTAAACATGACCATCACCTCTGCCATAAACATACCCACCATCATCACATACACATCTGCCATCGCAAAGCTTGCACACTGATGCCAACAGAGAAACCACCCAGACCATCAAACTTCACTGATCCAAACATTTCCTATCACCATATATCCTACAACCTCTGCCTGCTTCAGGCATTTCACAAATCGCCTAAATTCCAAGAACAAGTTCATCCAACCTGCAACCTGAAAAACAACAAATTTTCCCTCTCCATTGCCATAACAACCATCCACCCAATAACTACAACACTTCCTTCCTTGCACTTCACAAAACCAAGCAACCCTGACACCGCACCAAGCTACCATACTCCTCCAAACACTACCAATACCACTGCAAACCAAAATCACCACCAACGAACCCAAATCACGTGGCAACTCTACACTTCATCCTACACCACATCATGAAAACTCATCCCTTAACTAAGACTTCCATATCATGAACAAGCTAACGTCTTCTATAGTAGTTTTATTTTCAAAGCCAAGAAATGTACAAGATAGATTCTACCTAAAAGACTCATTATTATTTGTGATATTATTTCCTAACCCAAAAAGAGTATGAATATACTCTATCTTTATGAGTAACTTTTGTTCGTCCATAAGGTTCAAAATTTATTTTCTTAGTTTCAAAAACTGTCATAAGTTGCATGAATAAACAAATAGAACAATTTTAATTGCAGTTTTTTCATCAATATATTAGTGAAATTTGCAAAAATGAAGGAAATAAGAATTGTAGGTTGCTTTTAAAGAAGAATAATTTTTCTCAAAATACATAAGCGAAAAATACCCATACATTTATCTTTTGTATTTATGGACAAGAAACTGACTTTGGTATTATAGTTGTTTGACCACACTAAATTAAGAATTTAACTTTGATAAGAACCAAAATATGCATATCAAACGAAAAACATAAAATGACTTTTATGCATGATGTATTATTCATATATTTACCTAGAGTGCAGTTGTGAAGCTTTCTTTTCTTCTGGTCAGTCAACAAACTTTAACAATGGTTACCTATATAAAAGAAAACCGTATAATGTCAAGAATTAAATCATACAATCAAATAGGAGAAAATAGATATCACGTTTGACATGTCTGTTTTTTTTAGAATATGGCACATGGGACACAAGAATATTTTTTAGTATTACAACTCTAGATATTTTTCAGCATATTATAACGTTTTAGTATTTCAACTCTAGAGAAATTAGGTATCACGTTTGACATGTCCGTTCCATTTCTGCTGTATGAGTTTCAGCATATTATAACAGTCAAGGCAGTACTCCTAGGCGTAACTAAAACTATTATGTCTGTAGTAGTTTTTGGTGGCCTATACTCAAACATGATTGTCATTCAACTTTTGAGGGCCTTCACCAGATCAAAATAAGTAACGACCATTAGTTTTCAAGTGTAAGAGCACCTCTGTTGGGTTTGTGGTTTGCCATGAAAACCTGCAAGTGTAACTAGTGAAGTAATGAATTAATGAAAACAAATACGGAGCATTGTTGCGTTTATGATATATGCTCCACTTCACCGTCTCCTTTTGTTGCTGAACTGCATTCTCCCATTTGTTCAAATACTAAACCCTCCTCTTCTTCTCTTGCTAAGTTTATATTTATGGTTTATCTTGTAAAACTAGTCTTAATGCATGCTTCAGAGATAATGTTGAATGGATGATCCCGTGTTGTAGAAGTTGCATCTTAGGAATCCATGAAATGTTTCAATAGTAATCATGATCATCTTATTATACTGCTTATACAAATGACATTATCTCACATCTATTCAAAAATTGGTTTTCCTATGTCAATATATATATATATATATATATATATATATAGAGGTGGAGAAGAAGTAGCAATTTATTTCTCTTCTTAATTTTTTTTGTGGTGAAATATCCAACTGTATTTATTTGCTTTTTAAAAAACATGATGACTACTAATACGGGAAGCCTTATTTTTGTCTCAAAAGTTACTGTACTGAATTAAATATTAGATATCAATATAGCCTATAACGATTTATAAGTATCACAACCATTTGTGAATTTAAAGTGATTTTCATTTTCTTACATGTATTGCTTTAATTAATATATTACTATTTAAAATAATTATAATTTCCTTGCATTCTTTGATAATAGGCACTATTTCCCTCTTGGGTATATATTGTTTTCCGACTCATTCTTCAAGATTATGGACAACCACTCTTTCATCTTAGCATGTCTGTGGGGGCATATTTTCTGGCTTTTGAAGTATAATTGTTTTTTAGAAAATATCGTACATTTGTAGCATGATGCTTGTGCATATTAGTGTATTACTTAATGCTTGCACTCTACTGTGCATAGATTATGACTTTTGTAAATGAATGAAATCATGCGTTTGCTGGATATGGTAGAATACATAAATACATGAACAATAATTGTGTTAGTTGCTACAAAGCGCATTATTTTTGTCTAATTTTGCCGAAGTGCAATCCATCATGAATGTCCCGGCATAGATCAGAAAACAGAGACCATTTACAAAGCCACTTAATTTTCCCTCCATCGATCAATTATAAAAGGTATGATTATTGCTACGTGATAATACTACTAATTTTTTGCTTTGTACAAAGAATTGCATTGCGTGTCCTTTTAAACATACCTTATTCTTCAGATTTAATAATGAAAATAGCAAAAACCTGAATAGATTTGTTATAAATACAAGTTTGAAAAAACAACGAATATGTTTTTTTTGTTTTTTCTTGCATCTATCATGTAGCAATATATGAAATGGATAAATAATTTGTTCTGAATATAGATTAGACACTTTGAATAGTAATCATACAACAACAAGACAATAAGAAAAAAAAATATTGCTTTCAAATCTAGCTCCCAATAAAACAAATTGATATCATGACATTAATAAACTTTTTACCTTATTCCATGTCATGGTTCTTAAAATATGTATACAAATGAGCTACATTCAAAATAACAAAAATAAATATGCATGTAGTTATCTCTTCCAAACATCCAATATAATAGTCTTGTGAATAACATTAGTCTACTAGCAAATTATTCCACTTTAAAGATGAATATATAAATGAACTTATTTTGAATTGTCAATAAGTCTTTTAATGCTAAAAAAATTGTACTCGAATTTATGTTAGAGAAAAAGGAAGAAAAAAAATCTTTATGATTTATGTTTTATTTGTTATAAAATTAATTTTATAGGGTACGATCATCACTTGTTCCAGAAGATCGTATCAAACGTGGCATAAAGTTCAAATATTTCTTGCAGAAGTTACTTTTATGTTAGGATCCCCGCAAACACTTTTTCAAATGCAACTTTATCTCTACGCAAGACACTTTTGAATTATCTCATAGACTTCCGCTTCATCAGCAGAAGGAGACAGTGAAAACACCGATAGTCCTTTACTAATAATTCAACCATAATAAAATTCAGCATCAAGCACTTAACTTTTTGTTTAATACTATGAAATACCACTTTAT
The DNA here is from genome assembly GCA_030737815.1 of Allium fistulosum. NCBI lineage: Eukaryota > Viridiplantae > Streptophyta > Magnoliopsida > Asparagales > Amaryllidaceae > Allium > Allium fistulosum. The sequence goes on along the minus strand of CM060904.1, from coordinate 709,873,355 downwards.
TGATGGAAGAGAACATATTATTATCAAATTGCAAGTTCATTATTGACTTAGTAAATGCAGAGAGCCTTAAAAGGATTAGGAAGGAGAAAGTAAGTCCATTAACTTAATAAATTGAACTTGAGAGTAAGAAGAGGGAAAGAACATTCGTGTAACTATATATCCGATGTTAGGAAAGTTAGTTTAACAGTCTTTTTGTTGTAAAGAATATTGGGACATTGATGTTACATCGTACATATTGAGTTCATATACTACATCGATCAATCATCTAGCAAGATATTCCCCTAATTTTTGTGGGCAGAAAAGCACTTGAGCTTATTATGAGTTATCTATTAGTTATCCTAAACTAAACTTAATTGAGTAATTTCAGTTACAGTGTTTATTTAATCATTATTGTTATTCTATTTGCACATGTCTATGCACACGTGCATGTGCATGTTCAACCATAACTTTATAGTTACCAATTTTGTGTTTTTTTACTATTAGTAGCAGGTGTCCTGCTAGAGTATAAATTAAGTCACTTGTCCTAACTTAAGGATATTTATAACAGATTGCATGTTTTGTTTTGAAACTAAATAAGTTTTATATTATACAAGTTTTGGGTTTATCGTTAGGAGAGAAATAAAGGAAATTTAGCCTCGGCATTAAGTCGGAGCAGTAGAAAATTGTCGTTTTCTCTTCTTGGCTATATTTTAATAACAATCTTTATCTTTGCTAACAGATAATATAAAACGATCTAATATGCTAGTACTACCACTAGATAATACAAAACATGATATATCACAATTAATGTTTAATAAGGTTGAATAGTACCAGATTGTGTCTCTTGAAAACAGAGACCATAAGCATCGAATGATTCTTGAGGTGAACCAAGCAAACCAATTGAACAACAGCAAAGCTCTGGGAGTTTTTGGAAGAGCAGCTCTTGGTAAATGCTACATTGTCTGCAAAACGTATCGACAGAAAACTTCATAAGCTCTATTGATCTAGCTGGTGATGTGGTTCAGATCATTTTTAGGAAAAGATAAAATCGTAATTTTTGTCTATGTTTGATAATTCATCAGTGTGTGCACATGACTCACTGTTTGTGAGCTGTTTGCATGACCTTTATAGTAAATTTGATTATGTTATTCATTGTTTGTGTATGGATTTGAACAATAACATCAAAGTATGTCAAACATTATAAAGTCACCAGGATTTTAACATTAAATGTGAATATGTTATGTGTTGGAAATTCACTACATGGGTGCAACATGTTTATTTTGTTTCACAAGTGTGGGTGATGGAAACATATTATGAAAAGCAAAACCATAGTACCCCCCCCCCCACACACACACATATATTAAAAAAATGAAAAACATTATCTACTCTTGTTTATCTTTATGTTATTTTAGAAGTTGATTTCTATTCGTTGTGATTTCTCCTAGTCTGAAAAATTATACCCAACTAAAAGTTTATATATGAGAACTAATGTCTGCATCGACTTACTTCATGGGATATTGCTTCTTAATATCATCTAAAACTCCAAACTCAACTCCTATAGTGAAACACAGTGCCATGATTGGATCTCTTAAAAAAGTTTTTATCATAATTATTATTACTAGCAATTCATGTTCAAGCTTCCATAACACAAGTTCAAAGTTTTGGTGGAGGCTGCACTTTACTCTACGATTTAGGTACTTTTGCGACCACAAAATGCATACTAACTGTTTTTTCTCCTCCCTTTTACCTTTGTTTAAATTGTCATGGGCTAAATAAAATATTTTATTATCATCACTTTTCATACTGATAATAAAGAAAATGGGAAGTAGGAGAAGAGGTTTTACTTGACATGATTAGGCATGCATATAACAAACAATGTGGATAACTTTATGTAATGAATGTACCATAATATCAAAACAATCAAAATAAATGATTGTCATCTGAATCTCATTTGAAAAAAAGAATTTATGGCTTATTTAAGGGAGGAAAAACGTTGGGAGGCTCATCCGGTACAGAGGGGTGATAAGACATAACCTGCGTAGGAAATTAATATGCAGTCCATACATATACATGGGAAATTAATTTTTTGATTCCTTATTACTTTTTTTTGCACATTCAAGATCAAGGAACCCAAACATCAAGATCGATCTCATTGGCGTAGAACCCTTAAACAGTCTTGACACACTAGCCAACCGAGAAATACCAAAAGATGACAATTTCGTCTCTTCACAAACAACAAAGCAATCACATTAAGCTCCTAAACCATGATTTGCTACTGTTTTGCTGCATATCATTGCCACACCATATATTTTTGCCCGTTTATAGATTTGCACTACCCCGAACTTCTTAGTTGCAACATGTTTATTTCCACTAGCAGCTTACCTCATTTTTGCAATAACTTTCTTCGTTAATATTGGCATACTACATCCCTGCACCATGTCTCGACATTACTCATAGATTCCACTGCCGGACATGTGTTCTACCATCCACTATATTTGTCAACTAAATTTAGTAGAAGATAAGTTGATGGTATTTAGGTTGGGAAAGCACAACAATAGATAATACAAATAATTTTGAACTTGTATGTATTCAATATAAGTATTGTTAAAGCAACTGAATACTTCAGATTTGATCAAGCCCAACCGGTTGAGCAGTTAGGATAGTAATTAGCTTTGGTTGAATTAATCTTATTGACAGCTGGGGATTTCAGTTTGTAAGACTGTGTACGTGCAAGCATCTTTTATCTACGCTAGCTAGGTAGAGTAGGAAGATGAATACATTTAGATTAAATGGAAAAGAAGATAGCAGCAGAATCAAAATAGACTATGTTCACATGCTGCTCTCATGCAATGAAGAAAAAACTAAAAGCAATGCAAACAATGCAAAAGAAAAGACTAAAACCACATCATGTTTAGCTTGAACTAATGAACACGACCACTTCAAAATATATTAGATAAAAAAGTTCACTGCACAAACTTCTTTTCTCAGATAATATTCCTCCATCCAATGAGTATTATTATGACTCATCAACATACAACTATATAATTCGAAGCATAGATATGTTCTATGGTAGCCAGAAGCATAGATAGACTATAATTAAAATCATATGAATAATTGTAAGAAAACGAGTTTTTAGCACAGTAATGATAATTAAAATTATATGAAAATATGTAATAATACCTCTTAGGAAGTTCAAATCGAAAACGCTTGTCTAGGTTTAGGGATTGGGATCGACTGTGTGAGAGAGAGCTCACGATATCGATCGACTGTTGACGACGGTGGTTAGGGTACACGATCGGGATTTCTGGAGGTGATGACGACGACGGCTAATGTTTCTGGAGGTGATAAAGTGAAATGAAGAATATTTTTTGGAGGAGGAAGTGACGAAACAATACATGCTTTTTTTAATTTCTCGCACAAATTTTTTCCAGCCCGCATTTTTACTGAATAGCGTTGTACACTAGATTTACCAAGTCGAATAGCGGCAGAAACCCTAGCTTGCATAGCGTACCAAAGGTGATATGCGGGAACGCTATATGTTGGTGCTATCAAAAGTCCATTTTGTTGTAGTGCGGAGCTGCTATTTCACCACCTTCTATGACTAGGAGAGATTTATGCCATGTCTGCCTCCAGCCTGGTCATTTCAAGAAAGACCGCCCAATGCATAAGCGTGGCACCACTTCTGGAGTATTTGCTATCACCACACCTGCACCATCTACACCACCAGCCCAGAATGACCAAGGTACTTTACAGTGTACTTTTTCATTACAAGATTTACCTATTAGAGTATTATTCGACACTGGCGCTTCCCATAGCTTCATATATATTGATCTTTGTAGTAAACTCAAATTAGAACCTAATTTTACCACTACTTCCTTATGTGTCTCCATCCCTATTGGAGGACTTGCCAACCTCAGTAGAGTTTGTAAAGGGGTTGTACTTATGTATGGAAGATATCGATTCACTTGGAATTTTTATGTGCTTGGCTTCGAAGCATTTGACATCTTATTAGGTGCCGATTGGTTACGAAAATTCGATGCTGTTATTTCATGCAAAGCTCGTTCTATTTCTTTAGTCAGTGACAAGGGTCTACCACTTGTCATTGAATGCAAGTCACCTCAGAAATATGCCGGAAGCTTCATATTCTCTCTTGATGCTCATCCGGATGATCTTGACTCCACTCCTATTGTTCAGCAATTTCCCGATGTATTTGGAGAGGTCAACTCTCTACCATCTAAACGGGAAATCGATTTTCGCATTGATCTTATTCCTGGAGCTACTCTCGTAGTTCTCCCACACCGAAGGATGGCTCCTAAAGAAAAAGCTGAACTAAAAATTCAAATTGGGGATCTATTTGCTAAGGGTCTGATTAGGAGAAGTTGTTCTGAATGGGGCGCCGCAGTTGTATTTGTCACCAAATCAGATGGATCTCTTCGCATGTGTGTTGATTATAGAGAACTAAACAAATGCACTCTCAAAAATCGCTATCCGATGCCTCGCATCAACGATTTATTCGATCAGCTCCATGGAGCTAAAGTCTTATCACAACTTGATCTAACCACTAGGTTCCACCAACTCAGAGTAGCAGAAGATAGTATCCATAAGACGACTTTCCGTATCGAGAATGGATTCTATGAATGGTTGGTTATGCTATTCGGTTTGACCAACGCACCTGCTTATTTCGTCGACTTGATGAACCGAGTCTTCCGTGATGTCCTTAACAAGTTTGTTCTTGTATTCATTGATGATATTCTCGTCTTCTCCAAAGACGAGAAAGAGCATGAAACCCATCTCTGTTATGTTCTGGAAACTCTCCGAAACCATCAGCTTAAAGCCAAGTTCTCTAAATGCCACTTCTGGTGAGACGAAGTGAGATTCCTTAGCCATATTGTTTCAGAAAATGGGATTTCGGTCGACCCAGCTAAGATCGCTGTAATCAATGTAAGTTCTATCTTATTCGTTGTTCCACTTCAAACAATCTTATCTCCTTTTAATTTGAATCAATTAATCTACAGGATTGGGAGACTCCTAAAACTCCTACAGATATTCGTAGTTTCTTGGGCTTAGCCGGTTATTATCGCAGATTTATTGAGCACTTTGCCCGGATTTCTGCCCCACTTACTGCTTTAAATCGGAAGGATGTTAAGTTTATTTGGAGTGAGAAGTGTGAATCAGCTTTTAATGAGTTGAAGCGCAAGTTAACTTTAGCCTCTGTTCTTGCGGTAATTGAGGGAAGTGAAGGATTAACCGTCTATACAGATGCTTGCCGAGAAGGTTTAGGCGCTGTCCTTATGCAAAATGGAAAGGTTATTGCTTATGCGGGTCGTCAGTTGAAGACCCATGAAGTAAACTATGCCACCCATGATCTTGAGCTTCTTGCAGTTGTATTTGCTTTGAAACTATGGAGGCATCATCTTTTGGGAACCAAATTCGAATTATTCACTGATCATAAGTCCTTGGGGTATATCTTTTCTCAGAAGGATTTGAACCAGAGACAAGTCCGATGGCTCGAATTCTTAGCTGCATATGATCTCGACATCACTTATACTCCGAGAAAAGCAAATGTCGTAGCAGACGCTTTGAGCCGCAGCAGAGCATTGTCTTGTTGTAATCTTATTGAAGGCATGTTGTTTCAGCTCGTTATCTCTCCATCTCTTATGGATCGCATCAAAGCTAAACAATATGAAGACACTTTGCTCTATCGTATGAAGAAGTTAGTTCTTGGTAGAGTTGGAAATGCTGACAGTAAAATGGGGACACAAGTAGATAGTAATGGAGTTATGAGGATCGACAACCGTATTTGTGTTTCTAATGTCGATGGATTGAGACAAGAAGTGCTTAGAGAGAACCATCAGTCATCACTTTCATTCCATCCTGGTGTCACTAAGATGTATCGTAATATGAAGAGTTTATATTGGTGGAGTGGGATGAAGAGAGATATTTCTATATATGTCAGTAGATGCACCACTTGCCAACAAGTCAAGGCCGATCACCAGAGGACTACCGGTTTACTTCAACCCCTAGAGATTCCGTGTTGGAAATGGGATCAGATTTCTATGGACTTCATCGATGGATTACCGAGGACCAGAAAAGGTAACGAGAGTATATGGGTGATTGTTGATAGGTTGACCAAATCTTCTCACTTTATTCCTGTAAAGACCACTCGTACTGCTTCGAGCCTGGCCGAGATTTATATGAGAGAGATTGTTAGACTTCATGGAGTTCCGTCTAATGTTGTATGCGATCGAGATCCTATATTCACTAGTAAATTCTGGAGGGCATTTCAGGACGTCTTGGGCACTAAACTGAATCCGAGCACAACTTATCATCCTCAAACAGATGGCCAAACTAAGAGGGTAAATCAGATTTTGGAAGATCTGCTCCGAGCTTGCATTATTGATTTCGGTGGATCTTGGGAGGACCATCTCCATTTGGTTGAATTCACTTATAATAACAGTTATCAGGCGAGTATCGATATGGCACCATTCGAAGCTTTATATGGACGGCCATGCAAATCGCCAGCTTGTTGGATTGAGCCTGGTGATCGATTAGTTCTTGGCCCAAATATGATTATAGAGGCATCCGAGAAGGTTAATGAGATCAAAAGGAAGATGAAGACCGCACAGGATAGGCAGAAGAGCTATGCAGATAGGCGTAGAAGAGAATTGGAATTCCAGGTTGGGGATGAGGTATTTCTGAAGGTATCACCTTTGAAGAATGTTATTCGATTTGGTCGAAGAGGGAAGCTTGCTCCTAGATTTGTTGGACCATTTACTATCACTGAGAGGATTGGTACACTAGCCTATAGGGTTGCATTGCCAGAGAAATTTGAGGGTGTACACAACGTATTCCATGTTTCACATCTTCGGAAAGCCGTGCATGATCCATCCATGACCATTCCTATCGCTCAGTTAGATGAGGTAGATATCGAGCCGGATTTGACCATAGAGAGGAGACCACTTCGTATTGTTGATAGGGATACGAAACGACTTAGAAGGAAATCTGTTAGTCTAGTCAAAGTCCAATGGAGTTCCGATGATCGTGATTGCACTTGGGAAACCGAGGAGAGTATTCAGGATTCTAATCCAGAATTGTTTGTGGAAGGTAAACTCTATTCTGTATTCTATATTTTATTCGATAATCTATTCTATATCCATCGTATCTCTTCTATCTGTTCTTCCACTCTTTACCTTGTTCCTTTTCGAGGACGAAAAGTTTTGAGTGGGGGAGAGTGTAACGACCCTGAATTTTCGATCCAATTTAAAATTTTAAATCCATTATTTTAATATAAAAATGTGAAATTTACATACGATCTCAATTAACGTCCAAACTTTGTTTATAAAATGCATCTAGATAGTTATAGATATGGGTAAAGTTTCGTCGTAAAATACTGCAGTAAATTTCGTTTGCGTTTTATTGCACATCAGTCCATTTTAAAGTGTGTAAAATATTTATCTTCCGAACCTGAATATTTTTACATAGAAAAATTCTAAATCATCTTCTGGCGGAGACGTCATTTTTCGTTTTTCCAAATTCGGAATTCTTTAGCTCCGTCGATCTTATTTTTCTGCGTTTTTCCTGCATTTTTCCCGCTAGTATAAAATTCGAATTTTTATAATTCAATCGTACCACAATTATCTGTGTACCATTGGAAGCGCCTCGTCGCGCTGATCAAAACCGTATATTTATTTGCATCAATCGGAGTTCGGCGTTGCAAACTGTATTATTAAACGGATTTTAAATCGGTCTGTTAAGCAGCTCAAACCGGTATCCATTCATTTCCCCTGTGTGGAATTCGATGTGACTGATGACTATTCAAACCCTTTGAAACTCCAACAGCCTTTTAGTGTACCTATGACAATCAATTTAGGACCTTTGTTTCCAACATTTCTGTATAAACGAACTGCCTTTTCCTTTTGTTCGCATGTAAATTAAACTATTGGGTAAAACGTGCTTCTTTCTCTTCCCCATTGTTTCATTATTATTTTAAAACTTGCGTCTCTAGTTTTCACGCAAACTCCTCCACCGTGAGCTTCTCTCCACATCGCCACCCTCCGCGCCCAACTCCACCCTGACCGTCGCTACCAGTCACTCCAACCACCACATCCCCACAACCTCGCCTATCCCCTTCGCTCCTAGGAACCCAACAACCGAGACAACAATTTCCGCTATGACCACCGATCCACTCTCCACTATCCACTACCGTCGTTCACCTTCAACTCCTCCGTCGTCCATCATTCCCCTTGCAAACTCGACGCCTGCGCCTCCTTCCCCAGCCTGACCCCACGTCGACCCAACGCCACCTTCAAAGAAACTGCCGCCTACCAAAATCCGAGATCTCCAGAAACCAGACCCCAGCCCGCAACCCGCCAGCAACCAGACCCAGCCCAACCCGCCAGCGACCAGCCGCCTCACCCTCGACCACCGTGTTGTCCCCTGCTCCGCCGTCACTGTTGTGCCTCGCCTTGGCCGCAGCCATATTTCAGTGCACTTCCGTTTTATATATAAATATATATATGAAACTGTATATTATATAGCAGAATATAACTTTGAAAATTTTGGTTGCTCACATACAGTGTTTTACTATGTTTTGTTCCAGCTACTGCTTCGGAGACTTAGGCTTCCATTCAGCTTGTCAGATCTATCTAGTTTCTTTGCTTTGGTATGATTATATATACAATCTATATATATATTGTATTGAACAAATTGTCAACTTAATTATTTGTTTGATTGCAGTTTGTGTTCACTTTTGTGTCGTGCTTGTTAGAGTATCTTATCTATTCGTCTTCGTGCTTCGTCGTCAAATCTCTAACCACGCAAGTTGAATATCTCATTCACGACTCAATCTATTATGCTATGATAATCAAGTGATAGATGTTGTTAATATTAATTTGGATGTTAAAATGGTTGATGTTAAAATTGTTCACATAAACTGTTAATTGCTATACAAGTTAAAAATTGAATATTGTTAGTATTTAAAATTGCTAAATTGACGCCATGTATTGTTTAATTAGATTTAACATGTTAAATTGTGATTTGATGTTAGTTATGGTAAATAGTTGTGACACTAAATTTGTTATGTTAAGATTGAATTTGTTAAGATTAAATTGTTAATTGAATCACATGAAATGACGATGTTTAATTCACAAAATAAATTAAATTTGTTATATGATGTGTAAATATTTAAATAGAAATAACCATTGATTTACATGAAATGATAGTGAAATTCCAGGTAAGTATTTTGTGCTTATTTGAATTTACATCGTTTATATATTTGATTGAATTACAACTTGCTTGTTAGTTTAGAATCACTATGGGTTGAAATGATACATACCCGAACGGACATTAGAATAGGGATAAATCGTTATGGGTTGAAATGATACACCTGAACGGTTTATATGAATTTGGGTTGAAATGATAAATACCCAATTAAACAACTTGGCCTAGGATAGATAATTAAAATAAGAAACCCGATTGGTCAACAACGAAATTATTTTGTAATTGAAATCTATTTGAAATTTGGAAATGAATTTAACAAATTGTTTTAAAATTAATTAGCAAACTAAATTGATTTAATTGAAGTAAATTAATTGATTAATTGAAATAAATCAATGGATTTAATTGAAACGGATTTATGAACTTATTTAATTTAAATAAAATGAATTGATAAATTTAATTGTGAGAAATTGTAATTTGATTTAATCAAATTTAAGTTAAGTAAGTTGAATAAATTGGAATGAGAATTTGACAAGTAATAATTTAAGATTAATGATTTCAAATGTTACTGAATTCGGTAGGTTAAGATTTTAGACTTGATTTTAATTTAAATAGATTCGAAACTTGATAATGAAATTTGATATAAGATTAAATGGGATTTTGACTTAAGTGTAATTTAAACTAAGTATAGTAGTGGATTTAATTTGGGATTAATTTTAAAATGATTTTAAATTTAATGAATTGGTCTAACTTTGATTTTATAACTTGGTTTGAGATTAAACTGTTTTGAAACTCGTTAAGGAATTAACTTAGGTTATGTAAATCATGGAATTGAGTAAATAAAATGAGATTTCTTTAATGAAATTTGAGTTGGATTTTGTAAACGAATTAACTAAATTATTTTGGTTTAAAGAAATCTAGTTAATGAAATTTACTTAACCGGATTTATACTTATATTAAACGGAATGGTGAATGTAACTATGAATGTAAATTGAATCGAACTTTGTTTAATGAATTTGAATTTAAACAAGTATTAGATTTTAAATCCATTAAATATGGACAAATTTAATAAGTGGAATTTAGATCTTATTAAATTGAACTCGAATACTTGAACCTATTTGTTAACTCAATAGTTGAGCTAAATTTCATTTGGAAATATGATTTAAATTATTTGAAATAAATTGAATTGTGAAATGTCAAATTTTTAAAGTCAAATTTGCAACTTGACTTTTAGACTTTGATTTGTTAAAACTTTAAATACTAAATGACCATCGGTGAAATAAATACGTTGTTATTAAAGAGACCAGGATCAGATATGGACATACTCTCTGTCGATACCGAAAACCACTTTAATAACTATTATACGTGGAGTGTTGATCCAGAATGAAGTGGATGGTTTGGTGAACGCATTGACTGAAGAAAAGAACGATTTTGGATGACCCCTGACATGACTAAAACAGGAGCCGCACCGGGCCATTGAGGTTCGCCACCTCTAGCGGACACACTTCTTCGATACCATATCTATTACCTATGTGATTCGATTTGGGTGCACCCTTTGATTTGGGAGTGTTGTTTCGCGGTGTTGAGGTAGTAGCTGCTATCCTCAACATCAGTCCTGTAACGAACCGACTTTTCGTCGCTCGAAAATCGACATTAATACATTCATTGTATCAACTGCCGAGCAATCGAATGCCAGAAAACCGAATTGTTATGGAGAAAAAGAAGAGGTAGAAGAAAACAGAAGAAAAAGAAAGAAGAAACAACAGAAATAGAAACAATATCAGAATCTCACATTCGCAGCAGAACAACATATAATAGATAAATGAATAATCTTTAAATCAAAGAACTATATCATTTTATACATTACATCACATCAGAGTTTACAACAACAATACAACACTGGACAGTTATATAAACTTGTCCTCATACAGAATACACAGCGGAATAATACTATCATATACAAGTGATACGTCTCGCCATCCAGCTCGCCAATGAGCTCCACAGCATCTCCTGAATCCAGAATGACCTGATAACCTGACTCTAGACTGCCTGTGTGGAAATTGGTGGGCACCCAGAGTTTAGGAAGGAAACAATAAACTCCAGGTCAGTCATGGTGACTGGTGTGAGAACTAAAACAGTTTATCTTCACAAAGAAACCAAAACAATTTCGCAATGCTTTTGGAAAATGAAACTACCATAAGACCTCCCGCCACCCACACAATGCAAACGCAGAATTGGAGGAGATTTCTTCTTATGATAGTCAAAAATGCTTACTACGCAAAATCATTCGATATTATTATCATTAGTGCAGAGTGTCGAAAACATTTCGAAAATACAATATTAATCTTAGCCAACATACAACCATTATTGTATGCCTACTATAGCTACTATGTTCAATAGCAGGTTACCGCCACATTCCATAGCAGGTAATACAAGTAAAACCGTACAGGGTTCGTATTGTTTCTTTGGATTTCCAACAAATGGTCAGGCAAAGGAACTTCCTTACACCGAATGGAAACGCCTCTGGAAAGACGCCCCGGATCCTAACCGGATCTCTGCAAACACAAGGCCGACGCTACCTCACGCTCTAACCGAGCTGTCACTAGGTAACTAACACACGAGCTATGTCATCCCCCGGTCGTCACCGACCTTTATCCGAGGATCCTCAATCACAAAGCAACAACCACAAAGTATAAATAAATCTGCGGCATCAACATAGGTAAAATATCTGGGATCCATACCATGATATCACCTTTTATCCAGAAGGAAATGACATACCCTAGCGGCGCTACCCCTACTAACCTTTGCCGCAACATTCATGTTTCGACCATTATCGGGTTGTGAGGCTCGACGAAGTCTCATCCACAAAACATTATAGATCCCCGCCGGGACTGCGGTGCCCCGGACCCCCGCCGGCGCTGCGCCCGGACCCGCTTCTCGGCTCGCCTTCGGCTCGGCACTCGGCTCGCCTTCGGCTCGGCATATATTTGTCAGTGTCGGTGTCTGTATAAATTGAAACTGCATATGTAATGAGTGAACTGAGTGATGTAGTGAGGAATATCTGTATATGTGAATATCAGTGTTATATATCATTGAATTGTAAAATAGTGGAGTCTGGAATTTGTACTATTTCAAATGTTGAAATAAAATATTTATTTAAATAAATTACTGTTTAAATATCAAATTCTGTGCAATAGCATTTTATTAAATAAAATATTTATTTTTATTAAAAAATCAAATATGCTCTACATTGTGGGCCCCACAAATTCAAAAAGTTCATATCTATAGCAACATTTTGGAATGTTGCTATAGATACCTATGGGTGTTGCCATAGACCCAAATAGGGTTCTATTGCAACAATATTACTTATGTTGCCTTAGATAGTCAAAATGTTGCCTTTGAGGTCTAAGGCAACGGCAAAAATTGCATCACCCTAAAAGTGTTGCCATAGACCTATGGCAACATTTTTCGGGCCTGAGCCAACATTTTTTTGTGTTGCAGTAGGCCATTTATGGCGTAGTGCATCAAACAACTATCATCCAATAACATCCAACAAATCAATGACTATCCAAATCAATTCATAACCAAATCCATATAGATTCACTTCTCATTAACATTCATTGAATTGGTTTTCAATTTTAAATCATATTTGATTCATTTATATTGGATTTTATCAACATTCTTTTTCAATTCAATTAGTTTACATTCACTAATTTACATTCACATTAATTAACTTTTAAATCAAGTTAAATCCAATTCTATTCAAATTTACATATTATCAATTTGAATTTAATCACTTTAGCTTCCAATTTCACTAATTCAATTTCATTAACACTTAATGAATTTATATACAACCAACCAACATCCATATAACAACCAATGTACATTCAACACAACCAAATTATGAATTATTTGGTTCAACACTTTTAATTCTAATTGGTTGATATTAAATTGACTTTCATTCAATTATTCAACTTTCAATTTCATTTACTTTTAATGAATTAACACTTACATCCATTGTTTCATATCAATTTATTTTCATTAGATTGATTAACATCCAATCCATTTATTCAATTCAATTGCTACTTCATTTTACAAATAAAATTGAATTTCATTTATATAACTCAAGTTCACATTCATCACTTCATTTCATTAATTAATTTTGATACCCAAAATCAAATTCATTCACCATTACTTAAGTTATATTCCAATTAAACATCATTTGTTTAACTTAACTTAAATTTCCACTTATAAATCCAATTCGGATTCCAATTCTATTTAACTTTTACCAAAGGCAAAATTTATTATCTCATTTAAGTTCAAAACTGGATTACTTATATTCAACAATTACAGCTTTGATTTAATTGATTCACTTATACTTACTTTAATTTAACTCTATCCTTTAAGTTAAATTTATTCTATCAAAATTCAAATTGTATAAGTTATCAACTCATTTATCATTCCCATAAATATTTTAAATAGGATTCCAGAGTCTTTTCAACCTTTCAAAAACCATTTTTTGAAATCAATTCAAATTTCTTTTGAATTTCTAAAATAAAATCCAATTTCTCCAACCAACTCTCATTTAAAATAATCTGGCAGTAATTCCTCTTTTGGAAACCCGAAAATGAACACCAATGATGTCACGATCATCATCGGAATTATTTTCCAGCGACCGAAAAGAGTTTAGAGCTTTCATCTCTCCAAAACATTTTGCCAAAATATCAAATCCTTTCAAAACACTTCTCTGGAATTTTATTTTGGATTATAAATCACATTTATAAATCTTTTACTTATAAAATTTCACTTCTTATATATAAGATTATTTTACCATTGTAAATCATTTTAATTATAATTCCATAAATTATAATTCATTTTCTTATACAATTCATTCTTTTACAATTGTTGTTTTTATTTGGATCATTCAAACAACTTTTATTAACTTATATATATATTTACATTTTTAACAACCAAACAATCAATTATATAGACTTTAATAATTCTGAAAAATTATTTCCTTTATATACAAAATATAATCATGGTAAAATTATTTCATTTACCCAATTTAAAATAATATCATGCCGAATTGTTCTATACAAGGGTTTAGAGATCCCTATCGATAGAGTTGTACTGACAATACCGACCAGAATCCATATACCACTCAACAAATCAATCATCACAATATAAAACAATTTTATATTCACTAACAAATACGCGCTCATATCTATTATTACACTCAACTCATTCTAGAGTACTACTGACTCTATCTCTAATGAGTAACACCCAACAGAGCCATGGTTGACGCTTAACCATATGCTCTGATACCAAATGTAACGAATCGACTTTTCGTCGCTCGAAAATCGACATTAATACATTCACTGTATCAACTGCCGAGCAATCGAATGCCAGAAAACCGAATTGTTATGGAGAAAAAGAAGAGGTAGAAGAAAACAGAAGAAAAAGAAAGAAGAAACAACAGAAACAGAAACAATATCAGAATCTCACATTCGCAGCGGAACAACATATAATAGATAAATGAATAATCTTTAAATCAAAGAACTATATCATTTTATACATTACATCACATCAGAGTTTACAACAACAATACAACACTAGACAGTTATATAAACTTGTCCTCATACAGAATACACAGCGGAATTATACTATCATATACAAGTGATACGTCTCGCCAATGAGCTCCACAACATCTCCTGAATCCAGAATGACCTGATAACCTGACTCTAGACTGCCCGTGTGGAAATTGGTGGGCACCCAGAGTTTAGGAAGGAAACAATAAACTCCAGGTCAGTCATGGTGACTGGTGTGAGAACTAAAACAGTTTATCTTCACAAAGAAACCAAAACAATTTCGCAATGCTTTTGGAAAATGAAACTACCATAAGACCTCCCGCCACCCACACAATGCAAACGCAGAATTGGAGGAGATTTCTTCTTATGATAGTCAAAAATGCTTACTACGCAAAATCATTCGATATTATTATCATTAGTGCAGAGTGTCGAAAACATTTCGAAAATACAATATTAATCTTAGCCAACATACAACCATTATTGTATGCCTACTATAGCTACTATGTTCAATAGCAGGTTACCGCCACATTCCATAGCAGGTAATACAAGTAAAACCGTACAGGGTTCGTATTGTTTCTTTGGATTTCCAACAAATGGTCAGGCAAAGGAACTTCCTTACACCGAATGGAAACGCCTCTGGAAAGACGCCCCGGATCCTAACCGGATCTCTGCAAACACAAGGCCGACGCTACCTCACGCTCTAACCGAGCTGTCACTAGGTAACTAACACACGAGCTATGTCATCCCCCGGTCGTCACCGACCTTTATCCGAGGATCCTCAATCACAAAGCAACAACCACAAAGTATAAATAAATCTGCGGCATCAACATAGGTAAAATATCTGGGATCCATACCATGATATCACCTTATATCCAGAAGGAAATGACATACCCTAGGGGCGCTACCCCTACAAACCTTTGCCGCAACATTCCTGTTTCGACCATTACTGGGTTGTGAGGCTCGATGAAGTCTGTCCACAAAGCTACGCTTTTTCACAAAGCAACGCTTTTTCACAAAGCAACTCTTTGATCAACAATGATCAACAGCACTTCGTGTGCCACATTACCAAATTGGGAATGTATCACTAGTAACCATCAACTACATAACCTCTGAGCTCGTACGTCTCAGAGAAGGGTGTTAAGCTAAGAGAAAAATTTTCCGCCACCAACAGAAATGTATTTGATAGAAACCAGCTTTACATCTCAAAGTGTAATGTCAGACAAACATCCATATAAGTTCGTTCCGGGATCGAACGGAACCAAAGGCACTTCCAAAGAAGCCCTTGCAATCCGGATAATTTTTAATCACGTCTGGACTTCCCATCACAAAAAGAGTGATATAAATCTCTATACCGGAGCAACTCGGTGCAGAGACATTCGACATGTTGTCCTTTCATTTTCGAAAATATCCGGTCTTCAATACGATCCATATCGTCGTATTACTAATTCGGAATGGGTCATATGACACAAAGGTCTTTTCCCGGCAAACCCGAATAGTGAGCGTTTGTTTTAAAAACAAATCAAGTGTCATTTCAAAGGCAAATATTGATAGTCGGTTATTTAACTATCAACAACATCCACAATAATCAATCAATTTAAATAATTTTTCCCAAATTATTAAATTTCAAAATATCTTTGCAAGATATATAATTTCCACACTTTCACATTTGAAAACCAATTTCAAATCATATTTTCACACTTCACATTTGAAAACCAATTTCAAATCATATTTTCACACTTCACATTTGAAAACCAATTTGAAATCACAAAATGGTTCATTTAAACCGATTAAATAAATCCTTATCGATTTATTTCAAATTTACATTCTAAAACTGTAAATTTATTTCCACACTTAAAAATAAATCAATGTTTATTTTTAAACAAATTTCCCTTTCCTTAACAAATTCCATTGTGAAATTAAATTTCCAAATATCCATTTTTAACTCCAAATCAACTTTCAAATTGATTTCCAAATTTGTTTCAAAACCCAGATTGATTTTCCAAACATTTATTTCAAACACCAAATCAATAACAAATTGATTTCAAAATTCATTTCAACACAAATCAATTTTTTTTTCATTCAACATCAAATAAATTTTCATATCGATTTCCCAAAGATTTATTTTCAAATACCAAATCAATTATAAATTGATTTCTAAATTTTAATCACCTTTTAAAATAAATTCATTTATCTCTTAAAAACCATTTAAAATTCCATTTTAAATAAATTCTTCAACTTTCAATTAATACTATTCAAAATCTATTTATAAAAGCCTTTTTCCATATTTTAGAAATAATTAGATAAGATTTCGAAAATCAACTTTATGCTTTAAAATCCTTCCTTTTAAATTCTCCCAATTCTTTCAAAAGAATTTACTTAAAATTTCCAACTTTTATTTCAAAAATCCAATTTATTCATTTTTGGCATCCAACGATACCAAAAATACATTCGGCTAAATTATATCCTTCAACGAATCCAATCACAGATATAATCATTCACAGATTATAAATAAATAATCACATTGCGATTATAAATAAATCAACACACAACATTGAAATAAATTCAAATGTTTGAGGAATCCAGTTGGATCCCTCCAATCCGTTTCCCTGCATCCACAGATGTTAGCACAATACCTATTTCACTTCAATGTGAAATTATCGTGGTATATGGGATTTATAAATATTATCCGCTATTATGCGGTGCAATAGGGTCTCATCCGCTATACAATGCGGGAAATCAACAACTCCAATATATACATATTCCAATATATATATATATATATTGCTATATACATATATAATACCAATTCCACTAAACATTGGAATATTCGCGGTATATGTTTTTAATAAATAACCTCCGCTTAATAATGGCGTATAATGTCTATTTCAATCAATAGATAATAATTTATCATCCAGGCATACAATCAACAATTTTAAATCTAACTATTTAAAATTTACATCAAACTATTTCGATTGAGTGAGAAGTTCTCACCTTTGCTTTTAAAACGGTTGCAGCGTTTTATTTCGGATAAAATTAAACAAACGTTTAATTTTACCCAAAATTTTCACTGACTCCAAATGACTCCAAACCTGCTTCATTGCATAGTGCTCGTCCATACGATTCCAATGCAACTGGTTTCGTGCGTTTTCGACCTCGTAGCAAAAAGTTATTGCATTTTAAACATTGTACAATCTTTAATATAATTAATAATTTACAAATTCTTTTCATTTTTTAACCTAATTCACATCACAGCCGCACATCCTTCAGAACGAAATCAGGCCGTTGCTTTTGCTTTCTTCCATCTCCAGCTAAACATCACGCAACCGAACCCATATACGCGACCACTCCTCCACGTGCCACTCCACCACCAAGCAACCGGAGATCGATCAAAACCCATCGACGTGTGCGCCTACCCGAGCCCTACCCACGGCCACGAGCTTGGCAAACTCGGTCAACTCCTCTACCCAGAAAAACGTGCGCAAACGACGGTGAACGCGAGCGATTTGTCTTCGATTTACTCCACTATTGTCGATCATACCCGTATGAAATCGAAGCTCTCACTTCGCTCTACAATGTTGTAGTTGGAAGTTTTTGGTGAAGGTGAATGGATTAGAAGAAAAAGGAGGAGGAAGACGATCACTTTCTGGCCCTTGATTTCATAGCCGGCGGCTACCAGTAGGGTTTGAGCTGAAACCCTAATCTCCTTGCAAAAATGAAGACGTGAGGTCCTTTTATAGAAAAGTGATCAAAACACTATTCATCCGGAAATTTCCGAACTCCAAACGAAGCGTGCCGGCTGACGTTTCTAAGGTTTACCCCGCGTTCCGAACACAATGGAACATGTTTCGGGAGCTAATTCGGTCACATGTGCGAGTTACGGAATTAAACGATCAAATTTAAATTAAACCGATTTTGATGCGTTTCGGCTTACCCCGGACAAACGATAAATCCGATTGACACGAAATTTGAAACCATGCAAAAATTTAACATTATGGATCCGATGAAACTGATTTCGTCGAAATCTGAGACTGTTCGAAAAATGGCTAATTTCACTAGTCGATTAAATATTAAAATATTCAATTTTCACAAATTAACTTTAAATTCAATTTTAAAAGTTCTATAACATCACTATAACTTCAATATGATTTAATATAACTTTATAAATCACTTTCATTCAAATTTAATCCAGATTTCAATTATTTCTGGAATTTCAACTATTAAATTATCGAGTTAATTACCCAATTAAATCCAGATATTCGAATTTTAAATTATTCTACTTATTAATATTTAAAATAAATTAAATATTCGAATTTCAAATGTCAGAAATTCTGGGTTGTTACAAGTCCGGATCACGCAACTACTAGTATCCTAGTTGGTATCGCCTCATGTACCTTGTCATACTGATTATCCTATCCGCGACCACTACGATTTGTTTTGTGTTATACCTATGGGGTACCCGCTAATAACCACTAGTTTACGGTGGGGTTTACGGTGCTGTATAGACTATGGCATTTTAAAAATGTGTTAAGGGGTATTATGGTAACGCCTTAACACTATTTTGATATCGTACTTTACTGATTAGACATTATCTATATATCGTATTCTATTGTATATTAGATAGTTTATCAGATCCTTAGAGATGTTTATTTTATTCATCTTTGAGTTATGGACTTTATTCCTTGCACATGATTATCTTGTATAAGATTTTGAGTCCTGACTCGAGTGTTTCTTTTGTATATGCTCGGGTCAGTCTGAAGCTATCCAGTTGCTGATCAAGGTTGGTTGAAGATGCCGAAGACTTTGCATTTATCTTTATCAGTTTATTTCCATTCTAGTATTGATGTACTAGTCTGTTGGACATTTATGTATTTCCTCTCAGTCACTTTATGTTGAGACATTGTTGTATTTCCTGTAGTAGCTTCATGAACTGCTATTATGACGATGTATTTTCCGCTGCATTATTCTGTGACTGTTCTGTGTCTGTGATGTTGTATTGATTCTCATTTACATTTATGTATTTATAATCCCATAATGATTCGTGTTTGTATTATTTAAGTTGACATGTGTGGATTATCGTCAATTTAAATGGTCCAAATATACGGGTTGTTACACTATCTACATACATAGTACAATACACTATTATAATAGTGTCTACAGTAAAGTAAGGTATTAAAGTAGCGTTAAGGCATTACCCATATCCTCCTTAACACATTTTATATAATGTCGTAGTCTATACAGGTACTGTAAACTCCACCGTAAACTGGTGGGCTATTAGGGAGCACTCCATATGTACGACACAAACCAAACTCGTAGAAGGCGCGATAAGGCATGTGACACGGCACGCGAGGCAATGCCAGGGTAGGATTCTACCGTTTGTAGAACCGGGCTGGTGGTAACGCATAACAGCTACTACCGCCCACCTCGGAACATACTCCCATAATCAAATCGAGGGGTGGCCACCAAATCAATCACAAAGTCATAATATGGTATCGAAGAAGCATGTCCGATCAGAGGTGCGACCTCACTTGGCCCAGGTATAGCTCCTGTATTAGCCACATCAAGCCGACTCTCGGGAGTCAGGCCTACGTTAATACCTCATACAGAATCGTTCGCCAAACCATCCTACTTCATTCTGGAATCTCCACCACGTACACAGTTGTTAAAGTGGTTTTCGGTATTGGCAGAGAGTATGACAATATCCGATCCCAGTCTCTTTAACAACCAAACGCTTATTACACACCGGATGGTTCTTTTACATTTTCAAAACCATTTCATATTGATATCAAAATATCATATTCAATTCAAACCATATCACTTCCGATATCATATTCACTTTCGAAATCATATTTTCAAAATAGGTTAAACCCTCATTTCAAAATCATCATATTTACTCAAAATATGTTATTTAAATCCCAATAGGTTATTACATCATTTAATCATATTTGCTTTTAAATCAAGGATTTAAATATAACCACTTCCACTTTACTTAGTCTGAAATTTAGAAAATAGTTTAGATAGTTATAAATAGTTAAATAGTTTACCATAGTAAAAATAATTTTTTAAATAGTTAAAATAATCTAAAATAGTAAAAAAAAAGATTAACATGGTTTAAATGGATTTAAGATAGTTTAAATAGATTCAAAATAGATTAAATAGATTCAAAATAGATTAAATAAATTTAAATTAGATTAAATAGATTTAAAATAGATTAAATAGATTTAAAATAGATTAAATAGATTCAAAATAGATTAAATAGATTCAAAATAGATTAAATAGATTCAAAATAGATTAAATATATTTAAAATAGATTAAATAGATTTAACATAGATTAAAAATATTTAAATTAGATTAAATAGATTTAAAATAGATTAAATAGATTTAATAGTTTGAAAATCTTAATAATCAAGATTAAATATATTTTTAAACAGATTATATTAAAATGGTAAATTTGAAATTAATATCAAATTAAACTATTTCTTTCATTTCAACACATTTGGACCATGTCCAGCGTTCAAATCAACAAACTAAATTTTGTCCTTCAATTCAAATTCTCATTTAAAGCATTTAATCAATATCGATTTCAAATCCAAGTTCGAACAATAAATCCAAACTATTTCAAATTTAGTTGATTTCAAAGCTACATTTTCAAACATTTTCAATAATTCAATTTCGATAAATTTCATTTATACTTCAAATCTAACTTTAAAATTTCAATTTAAACCAATTCCAATTTCACATTTAAAACTCGGATTTTCAAAAATATTTCAGTTTATATAAATCAAATTTTCTTCAAAATACCATTTAACAAAATTCAAAATTTAAGGATTTAAAATCATTTAATTTAACCAATCCGGTGTCCGTATATAATTTTCTACCCTATGGTTAAGTGATATGGATATCTATCATTTCAATCCGCAAATATTTTATATTTACGAACATATGTCATTTCAACCCGCAATCCCGAATAAAATTCAAAATCCATAAAATCGCTCGGGTTTATCATTTCAGCCCATAACGATTTTTCCCTAATCTATAGATCGTTCGGATATGTATCATTTCAACCCATAGGTAACTTGCAATGTTATAACAATATAAAGATATAACATCCAGTCATCCAATATAAAACAATCAAACATACATCACAATCACCATTCAATCAACAATTAAATAAGATCAATTAACCGATTATCATCAACAAGTATTCAATTGACAATTAAATTCAATATTAAATTAAATGATGATTAAATGCAATAAAAGTCATATTTAACTAGAATGACAATTTAAATATACCAAACATCAACCAATCAATTTCTAATCACATCATAAATTTAAATTAACTAACATAAGACAATTTAGTAGTTGTGAGTGGGTTAAAACACTTACCTTTGATTTTAGCCTATAAAAATACAAACAGAAGCGCAAAAACTCAACAGTCTCCGAATTTAACTAAATCAATTTCATGTTGTCCGGAATTTAAATATGAATCCAACAGAAGAAATCGCACGTGAATCAAAGTTTATATGCAAAAGATATTCATGTTATAAGAAATATTATTAAAATAATAATCAGTACGCATTTAAAAAAACAAATTTTAGTACTTACGTTTTTCTCAAGATGAGGCTTAAGGAAAAGATTGAAGAACAACTAAGATGAGGACAGGACGTGTACAAAAAATGAAAAAAAATCATGTTTCATAAAAGAAAGCTTTTGGATTTGCAAGAATAAGAGCTTTTGAATATGAGGTGTCAGGAGAAACAAAATGAAAATGAAGAAATAAGCTGCAGGTTATTTATAATTAGGAAATGAAGGTGGAGGGACAAATATAAATGTCACATTTTATTTTGAAAGCTCTGGCATTAATAGTGCATAAGGAAATGCACGTAGGAATGGAAAAGTTTGCAAACCAAAGGAAAGTAAAATTTTGTATACGTAAAAATGAGGTGGCTAGAACTAAATATAACCTAAAAGTATAGGCTCAAGTATTAAATAGAAGGAGAAATGAACGGATCAAGTATTAATAATAAGGTAACTATTTTAAAACGTTCATGCAACAATTAATAACAAAAGAAATAAAGGGACCATGTACATCGCACAACCTTTTGAAATTCAAATTTTTTTTGAAACATAACAAAATTAACTTCATTAACTCAAATAATATTCAAATTTGTACGCATTTAGGTTTTTATCTATGCATAATAAAAAAAGATTTATACTTACCTCAAAAATGAAAACGTTCACTTTAAACACCCTTTTTGTTTAACACAGAACGTGCGTTTCTTTTATTAAATCTATTAATTGCAATCAATGTTTTCTTTCCTTTTAATTGAAATATTTGAATTACATTAATTGCAATTACTTACAAATTTAAATTTCAAAATAGACTACTAAAATAGATGAAAAATAGAACAATTGTTTATTTAAACACGTTTATAAATTTGTTGTTTATACACAAGAGTAATAAATAACTTACTGAAATAGATTATTTTCCTATTCTTGTAAGCAATCGGTAAGCTAAAACACAGTTCAAATAAACATACATTTCTTTCTTTAAAATCAATCATTCTATTCTTTATTTTAACAAAATTAAACCTACATTCACAAATGAAACATTCATTTTATTTAATGTAAATGTTCTTTTCATTAAATCAAACTTTTCTTATATTTTCACAAAACATAAGCTACTTTTAATTACACCTATTAATTTAAAATTTAGTATTCGCTCTCCTATTAATTGAAAATTTTCAATTACATTAATTTCAGTTGATTAAGTTTCAAAATGGACTAAATGAATGTAATGAGAAGTAGAACAATTATTGTAACAACCCGGGGTTTTGCACTGGTTAATTATCGTCATTAGGCGATTAATTTTGCTAGCTAATTGCGGTTGGGCGTTTTAATCGGTTGAAATTCTTTTAAAAATTTGTTAAGTGATTGTGTGGGCTTTAAAATAATTTTGGCCCACGTTTTTATGGGTGCTGTGTTGTATCAAAAGGCAGAGACCCGTTCCTTTTTCCCCACATTCATTCTTTTTCGCAAGCCATAACAAAACAAACGAGAAAAAAATGGCTGCTAGGGTTTCGACGTCGCTCAATTCCTTGATTGACGTAGTGTTGATTTCGTTTGCTCTCGTTCTTGCTGTCTTCGGCCGATTGGAATTGTGCTCTTCGAGAAAGGTGAGTGATTTTCACTCACATCAAATTCAATCTACTATTTATATACGACTTGAGATCCTTGATTTCCGTTTGTTTGAATTCGTCACTTGATTTATCTTGGCCATTCGATTTTGTCTTAATGTTTGAGATGATTCCTGACTTTGTCAATTTCGTATATTTTGTGACTTGATTCCCACGTCATTGATTTTGAACTTGCGATATTTCTGACTTGGTTGATTCTGGTTTCCCTGGTCATCACGGTGTTGAATTTCTGGCATTTGACTTGCTAATTTGTTTTGATAAATTACTGCTTGGATTTTTGGAAAAGAAAACCAACTGCTATATGAATTTCCTTTTGTTCGAACTCTTCTTTGATGACCCACGGCTTTGACTTGGAAACTGTTCGATCTTTCCATTGTTTTTGCTGTCGACTCGACATTGCTTTGATGTTTGATATTGACCATTGTCTTTGTAGCTTCAGCACTGTTACTGTACTTGTGCAACCTTGTGATCATCTGGCTTGATTGCTTGATGAACCCTGGTAGTACTGTCCACTAGTCATTGGTTCTAATGTGTATGTTTGTAGCCTCGAGCTCTGTTAACTGTTTATTCGAGTCTGCATATATGTGCATACCTACATTTGTATGTGTGTATGCATATATTGTTGGATTTGTACTTAGCTTGAGTTGTTTTCTTGTGTACTCGAGTGTTGATTTAAGTTTTGTTGTATTCATCTAGTCTAGTGGCTTCATGTGCAAGATGAACTGCTGTCGATTCGTGCCTGTTAGTCTTCACTGTGCATTATTGATGTTCAGTCAGTCTGTTCATTTGAACTGTGTTTGCACTGTTGCCATATTGGCTTGTTCCTTCGAGTCAGTGAAACTTGTATATGATTGTTTTGTATGCTGTGCACTTGGTTTGTACTTCACTATTGACTGTTGCATTATATCTGGAGCTTGCTGTCTATATTCATTTGAACTTAGTGATGTTTTGGTTTTGTAATCTCTATTTCTTGATGTTGCTCGGTTTTGATGTGCAAAACTTTGGTTTGTTCTATTTTGAGCTTGCAATGTCCAGTTTCATTTAGTTGTTACTGGTGCACTGTTTGGTTCATGTTGCAATGACTTCACCTGACTTCGACTTTGTAATTTCTTTGTGTATTGGCTTTGATTTTTGACCCACAGCTTTGACTAAAACTGTATTATTTTAAATGCTCGACCATTTTGGAATTTGATAATCTGGTGGTTGTTGACACTTTGTGCTCGACTCTGGCCATTTGTGTTCACTGCCTATTGCTATTATGTGTATTTACTGTTGCATTCCTGTATGTACTTTGAGGTATGGTAGCAGTGACCTGAACTGTTAGCCTTTGGTTTGTATTTGCTCGGCTTTGGATTTGTTCGAACCCGATATTGTCTGGAGCTTAAAAGTTTGTAATGCTTATAAACTTGGGGTCTTTGTGTACTTGTCTCTGTTCAAGTCTAATACCTTTTGAAGTTGGCATCTGTTGGGTTTCTGGTATTTGACATTGTTATGTTTTTGGTTTGTGGTTACTTGTTACAGTAGTGTTGCAGTTTTGCCCTTGTTGGTTTGCATTGCATTGATGCTTTGTATTCATTTGAGTTTGCATTGTATTCGAGCTGTGGTATATATGTATGCTTGCATCTGAATTGCGTATTTGATGCAGTTCTCATGCAACTGGTTTCTGGTATCACTCTTTGAGACAAATTGCATTTTAATTGTTGGCTTTGACATTGGATTTGTTTAAACGTGCATCCTAACATTGTTATTGTCGTATTGATGGCACTGTCCAGTTGAGTTTGAGTTGCTTAACTTGAACTTGATCTCGAGATGGTACCATATGCTTTTGGGTTCATTGAGCTTTTGTGTATTTCATCACTATAGTAGCGAGGCAGTGCACGTGAACGTGTACTGCAACCCTATCAGAATTGACATTTTAATTGATATTTCAATTGCTTGAATTGTTTCGTGTGGCCAATTCAATATATTTTGTGTTGTCTTTCGATTAGTTTAATTTGATGATTTTGTTGATATCTAATTATCTTTTAGATAATTAGATTATGTGTTTCTAATTATTTATTTAATAATTAGATCTTGTTTTTAATTGCCGTTTAGGCAATTCTGTTGTTTTCAAATTATCTTCATTGATAATCTTTTATTTATCTTTGTTGATGATTTGAATTTGCTGATTTGTTGTTTAACACAGTTTCGTGTTATATCTTCCGTTATCCAACTCTCTTATTGAAGGGTTGGATATACGAGATTTATTGTGACTGTCGTCTAATTGTTATTTAATTATTATTGCTTTCGTGCATTAATAACTGAGTTTGAATTAGACTGACCCGCGTATTATTTTCTTTTGAATTTAATACTCGGGTCAGACCGAGTTATTTCAGGTTGTTGATATCTTGCTTTGGGTTGCTGCTTGAGCTATGAAGTCTCTTCATATCTTTTGGAGTAGTCGTTGTCATAGTATAGGATGATATGTATTCATGTATATTATTTACAATAACGTACTTGTATATGTAACTTCCAGTGTCGACAGTTGTAGTTGTATCATATGTATTGTATCACATGTATTGTAACTGACTAGTTATATATATATATGAGATTTTATATTATCTGTGTTCCGCATTTATTTTATCTATGTTATTATTATATATGTGTCCTAAAATATTATGAACCATCGTAGTTCGTTTTATACTGGAATTGGATATGTCGATGGGAGTAAATAAACAAAGAGATGAAAAATATATATACCACTCCTATCGAGATAACCAATACTAGTGTAAGGCCTAACTACGGATGGCCGCTCCTATCCAGCCTTATTCATCGTAATAATAGACAGTATTTCTTTTAATACTCTTTGTTATTGTGAGCATAGAGGTGGGGCATCACAGTTGGTATCAGAGCGAGGGGTTTTTGGAATAATATAGAACATAACTTAGATGGAACATGTGTTACAACTAATTGTTGATGTTTTTATTTGTGCTTTGAGTCAAAACTAAAGTTTTGAAATTATGATGAAATTTTTAAATATCATTATTTAAAAATAAAATTGAAATTGTGTTTTGATGATTGAGTAAATTGTGTTCTGTTTATCAAAGTGCGCAGCGGAAACAGTGACTGTCTTCGTCGAGTACAACTGATAACCTTTTGATTTAAAATTCAGAATATGAAAATGAAATTAATTTCATTGTGTTGGTTAACCAGTGGTCTTGATTTTGTTGAGATTTTTGCTGGTTTTCTTTTATGCTAATCACATATTGATTAGATTTTTGCTGTTTCAAATATATCTTCATTGAAGATATAATCGAGTGATTTCTTTGCTCATCTTTTGGTGTGCGTGCAAATATGAGTTGCACGTTACTGCATTGATTTTACGTTGAACCGATGTTTGGTTTAAACGTATTTTGTTGCCGTTATTTTTATAACGGGATTTTTACACCGATGCTAAATTTTTGAAGCATGGTGTTTTGTTAACATTTTTAATGAATCAAAATTCACTGGTATTATATTTTGATGTGAATTATTTTGACGAGATTTTGACATATAAAAATTACTGTCGCTTTGACTTCAGTAACCGTCAAATTTTAAAGTGGATTTTCAAGCGGTTATTTTGCAATGCTGATTTGATATCCGTTTTTACGGTGTTTTGTGAAGTGCAATTTCCTTAGTGAAATTGCTACTGATGTTGCTGTTTTAATCACGGGTTTTCAAATCGTTTTAAAATAAAATTGTTTTCAAAATTTTTACAGTTTGCGTTTTCAAAAGAATGAGGAAGCGATTTAAACGCTTTAGCAAAATTAAGGACTATGAACCCTCACTTTTACTGATTCGCTTAATTCTGGACTTGTCCGTTTGAGAACGTAAAATGTTAATTATTTAAAATACACAATTTTGCACTTTCAAGGAAACGATGAAGAGATTTAAACGATTTAGTAAAACACGTGGTATGGGACATGTGCGTTCACTAATTCGGTTAATTCCAGACTCGTTAATTGAAATATTTGCTGTTTTGATGATTTTGTGTGCTTTCGAGCCACTATGTTGGACCTTCGGGTCATATGCCGGACCTTCGGGTCATTTGATGGACCTTTGGGTCAAGTACCAATACTAGACCTTCGGGTCACTCTGCGGACCTTCGGGTCATCTGATGGGCGCCAAAAATTTATAGTACTTGGTAGGCTTCGGCCATATGTTGTTGCACGTGCGGCGTAGCTTAGACTCGCTATATGCTGGGATCGATCCACCTTTTATGTTGATTTTCTAGTCATCTTAATTGATTTCTAGATATTTGTTGTTTCTAATTATCTGCAGGTAATTATATATTTGCTGATTTGAGTTCTAATTATCGTTTTTGATAATTAGATATTTGTTGATTTCTGATTATCGTTTTTGATAATTAGATATTTGTTGTTTCTGATTATCGTTTTTGATAATTAGATATTTGTTGTTTCTGATTATCGTTTTTGATAATTAGATATTTGTGTTTTCTGATTATCGTTTTTGATAATTAGATATTTGTTAATTTTGCTGAGTATGAGATTTTCTAGTCTCTAATTGATTCTAGATTAGGTTGATTATATTGAATTGCTATTTTCTATCTATCTCTGTTGATAGTTAGAGTTTGCTGATTATGAAGTTCGTGTTTTCTAGTTATTTGTTGGATAACTAAATATTTGCGGTTTTGCGATTTGTGATTTGTGTTTTCTAATTGTCTTTGTTGGTAATTAGATTTTGCTGTTTTCTAATTATCGTATTGATAATTAGATATAGCTGTTTTGTTATTTCTGTGTTCTAATTATCTAATTGATAATTAAATATTGTTGATAATGGTATTTATCCAGTTTTGTTGTTTTCTGATTATCTAATTGATAATTAAAATTTTGTTGAGGATTTGTGAATTTCTTTTGTGAAATTAAAAGATTTCTTTGGCGTTTATGTTCTTGACCTTTATTTTCTAGCTTAACCAGTTTATGTTAGAAAAATAATTGTTATTGACGACTTTAATTATGAAAATTGCGGGGACGCAATTTTTATAAGGAGGGGAGTCTATAACAACCCGGGGTTTTGCACCGGTTAATTATCGTCATTAGGCGATTAATTTTGCTAGCTAATTGCGGTTGGGCGTTTTAATCGGTTGAAATTCTTTTAAAAATTTGTTAAGGGATTGTGTGGGCTTTAAAATAATTTTGGCCCACATTTTTATGGGTGCTGTGTTGTATCAAAAGGCAGAGACCCGTTCCTTTTCCCCTCATTCATTCTTTTTTGCAAGCCATAACAAAACAAACAAGAAAAAAAATGGCTGCTAGGGTTTCGACGTCGCTCGATTCCTTGATTGACGCGGTGTTGATTTCGTTTGCTCTCGTTCTTGCTGTCTTCGGCCGATTGGAATTGTGCTCTTCGAGAAAGGTGAGAGATTTTCACTCACATCAAATTCAATCTATGTTTCCTGGAGATTTGACCAGGCAACTGAGTACTCGGCATTGGCAAGTACTCGGCATCCAGTAGTACTCGGCATCCAGGAGTACTCGACATTCAGTAGCACTCGGCGTTTAGGAGTACTCGGCGTCCAAGAGTACTCGGAATTCAGTAGCACTCGACGTCTGTAAGCGCTCGGCATCAGAAGAAGTACTGCATGTACAACTGCTCGGCATGGCTGTATTATTCGTCACAAGCCATCGTTCGGCCAGAACCATCGTTTGGCCAAAGGAACTACTCGGCTAAAGGCAACGTCCGGCCAAAGCTCTCGTTCGGCCAAGAAACATCGTTCGACCAGAAGCATCGTTCGGCTAAAGCTCTCATTCGGCCAGAGACATTGTTCGGCCAGAAGCATTGTTCAGCTAAAGCTATCGTTCGGCCAGTGCCATCGTTCGGCCAGAGACAACGTTCGGTTAAGAGCTTCGTTCAGCCAAAGGTATCGTTTGGCCAGACGCTTCGTTCGACCAGAGGCACGTTCGGCTTCGACTGATATTCGTTCTACTCTTCCCACGCAGCAAGCGTATCGTTCGGCATAGAGAGGGTGGTTCGGCATCCAAGTGATCGGCCTATTTGGTTCGGCATACGGCGACCACTCTATTTGGGCCAAGATGTTTGGCTGCCGAGCCCACCTGGGAAGTCCAACCCATCTTTGTCTATAAATAGAGGGGCATGGGCACAGTGAAAATGGATCTTTTTCGGGAACACTGGGGAGACTCTGCCATTTTTCAGACTCATCTTCTTTACTTAGAAATTCCATTCAAGCATTTGATCTACGAATTATATTTGTAATCAATCATTAAGAAGATCAATAAAGTTTAACCTCAAAGTGGACGTAGGTAATTACGCTGAACCACTATAAATCCGGTGTTCTTACTTTCTTCATTTGAATTAGCATATTCTTCTTTGTTTAATTTATCTTCATCACTTATATCTCTTCACAATCTTTCTCAACGAGGTTAGTGACCAATTTTGGTGCTAACACTTTGGTGCTTTCACTGAGAACTGAATTCTCAGACCTCAAGGATCTGCTTTGAAGCTACTGGATTGAACAAATCCCCCAAGGAAGATCCGACTCATTGATAGGACGTCCGTTGATTCTACTCAGAGTTCATACTAATAACTCTACAATGGCAAGACCACGTATCAGGTCAGCTTCTCATAATGAGGACGCCAATGAGACTGCTAGCGTGCAACAAGCAGGACCTATCAATCAACAAGCGAATCCAGGCGTAGGGACTACCGCCCAGGACCAAATGCCAGTTGTCACCAGGATAGAGTTCAATGACTTGATGAGAAAACTTAGGGAAAGCAGGAGACAATTAGGAGAGCAGATGCAAGCTAACGCCAACCTGATGGCACAACTCACTCAACAGCAGCAACAGAATGTTGGGGGCAATCCCGCTTCTTATTCCTCATCTGACAGCTCAACTTCCTCTGATGAACCTCCCAGGCGTAGACGCCGTAAGACTGAGACTGCTCAAGCAGACGCTGCTGTTCGAACAGCTGGAGACCGTGACCAAGTCGGAGCCGGAAACTTAGGAGCTGGAGTGTAGACGGAGACTGGAGGCCCTGACAATCAAAACGTTCATGATGTCGAACCTCAAGACGCACGTTTGGCAGATCACCAAGAGAGGAGGCATCAGCATGGACAGTCACGTAGAACAGACTCTAACCTTCCACCTTCTATACAAACACCAGACCTGACAGCCATGATCAGGCAATTAATGAAAGAGAATCAAGACTTATCAAATGACGATTAGGGAGTGTCAAGAAGTCATACTCCATTCACAGACATTGTCCTACAGGCAGCATACCCCAGAAAGTTTAGTATGCCAACCATCCCTGCTTATGAGGGAAAGACTGATCCTAGACAGCATGTCATGAGGTACGAGTGGATGATGGATTCAGCTAGAGCAAATGATGCAACCAAGTGTAGATGCTTCCAAATTACTCTATCTGGGATCGCTACAAAGTGGTTCACCCGACTTCCTCCGCGGTCCGTATCCAGTTTTGAGCAGTTCAGGATACACACTACTCGTCCAAAGGACGTGATGTCTCTGTCAAGTGTAATCCAAAATCCTGGGGAGTCATTGAAGGAATACTTGCAAAGATTCCATGTTGCGGCGACTGAAGTCAGTAATCCCAATGATCATGCAATTCTAATGGCCGTGATGCGAGGTGTGGATCCGGATTCTGAATTTGGAGACTGGTTGGCAGGAAAACCTCCGACTACGCTATAGCGTTTCTACTCAAAGGCACACCAGTTCATAAGAAGAGAGGAAGCTAGGTGGGTAAGGCGAGATAAGGCACCAGGACCTGTCCAGGAGTCCGTGAAAAGCAACGTTGTTGTGAAGTAGTCCGGAGACAACTCGAGAAAGGTCCAAGTCAATGTTCAGAACAAGCCTGGGCAGCCTAAGGAGTTCGGAGGAAGAAATCAAGGGAAGAAGAGAGAAGCGGGGAAGTGGAAACCGAGAATTCCAAGCTACAACGAGTATACCCCGCTGAATGCGTCTCTTGAGAACATTTACCTATCAACCTGCAATACTTTTTAGTACAGAAAGCCACGTCCAAAAGACTCAACCGAGGAACAGAAGCAGACCGGGAAATATTGCCGCTTCCATGAGACTTATGGGCACAACACGGAAGAGTGCAGACACCTACACGACGCTATAGAGAAGTTGATCAGGCAGAAAAAGTTGTAGGAATTTGTGAAGGATCCTCAAGAAGGAGGACAGGGAACATCCAACCCAGGTCGTGCTCCAGCTCCGCGT
The DNA here is from genome assembly GCA_030737815.1 of Allium fistulosum. NCBI lineage: Eukaryota > Viridiplantae > Streptophyta > Magnoliopsida > Asparagales > Amaryllidaceae > Allium > Allium fistulosum. The sequence continues at coordinate 709,841,144 of CM060904.1, read as the reverse complement.
CATCCCGATGAACCTACCTGGACTGTGGGTAGGCTAGTCATAAACACGATCATCGACGGGCCTCACCCCGCGGATAAGAATTGGCAGGAGATGGAGCAGTATGCTAATGCCCTGAAGCATGCAGATTTTGAATGTTGTTCGAACACGGAGGATGGGACCCCTGCTAAGCAGCAGCGCGTAATGACAGACGATATAGTGTTCAGAAACAGAGATGCTGACCAAGTGGAGGCTCCAACCATCGACCCGATGGTCATATCTGCAACGATCGGACCGGCATATGTGAAAAGAATTTTGATTGATTGTGGAAGTTCTGTCAACATCATCTTCAAGAAGGCTTATGACCAGATGAAAATGGAAACAAAGGACTTGAAACCATCCAAGGCTCGCATACATGGCTTTAATGGTGCAGCGACCGATGTGGTGGGTTATGTTGAGTTACCGGTTGAACTGGGACAAGGCGAACGTCGGAGGGTGCGAATCTTACCCTTCGTAGTTTTGGATGTGGATTCTCCGTATAATGTATTCCTGGGCCGACCGGCCCTGGCTGAGTTTAGGGCAGCATTAGCCCCGTGGTGCTTGACTTTGAAATTCCCAACTGACAAAGGAGTAGGAGTTGTTCATGGCGACCAGACGACCGGTCGTACATGTTATGTGGCAGAGCTCAGAGAGGCCCATCGGAGGGAGAAAGGAAAGGTTGCGGACATTCCTGTCCGCATCCTTAATAATAATAATTGACAAGTAGTGCCCGAGCCCTGGCTCGGGCATAATTCTCGAATCTTCAGAGACATAGATCCGAGAGATGACGATGAGAAACCCAGGGAAGAAAAGGCAGCACCGGTTGAATTAACAATTGACATTTCAGTCAGCCGAGACGACCCATCGCGAGTGTTGAAGATCAGATCACAACTCGGCCCCACAATGACTGAAGACCTTAGTGATTTCCTCCGAGCAAATCTTGATGTTTTCGCCTAGGTGCATTCTGATATGTGCGGGATTTCTCCCGCCATTACGAGTCATATGTTGAACATAGACCCGAAATACGTCCCAGTTAAACAAAAGAGGAGAGGAATGGACTCAGAGATGTCCGTTGCTCTCAGAGAGGAAGTGGACAAACTCAAAGCCAATGGGTTCGTCCGCGACGCCCTCTACCCTGAATGGGTATCGAATCCCGTGCTGGTGAAAAAGGCGAATGGGAAATGGAGAACTTGCGTAGATTATTCCGACTTGAACAAAGCGTGCCCCAAGGACAGTTTCCCGTTGCCTAGGATTGATCAGTTAGTCGACTCCACTGCAGGACACGAGCTGTTATCATTCATGGATGCATACTCGGGTTACAATCAAATCCCGATGCATATTCCGGACCAAGAACACACTAGGTTCGTCACAGATGTCGGGCTATATTGCTATGTAGTAATGCCCTTCGGATTGAAAAACGCAGGAGCGACTTATCAGCGTTTGGTGAATCGAATGTTCAAAGACCAGCTTGGTAGAACGATGGAAGTCTATGTGGATGACATGCTCGTGAAGTCACGACAGTCAAACGACCACATTCGAGACCTGGCTAAGATGTTCGACATACTCAGATATTATGGGATGAAGATTAACCCATTGAAGTGTTCCTTCGGCGTTGCATCGGGGAAGTTTTTGGGATTCATCGTCAATGCTAGGGGAATTGAAGCTAACCCAGAAAAGATTCAAGCTATTCGAGATGTGCAAGTGCCCAAGACTATAAAACAGGTACAGAGCTTGAATGGAAAAGTAGCTGCGCTGAGTCGATTCATATCCAAGGCCACGGACAAGTGCATCCCTTTCTTTGATATAATAAAGAAAGGGAAGAGGAATTTCGAGTGGACATCTGATTGTGAGGAAGCATTCCGGGATCTGGTGAGGCATCTGGAGAGTCCACCAGTGCTGTCAAAACCAGTAGACCATGAGATGCTGTACGTGTACTTGGCCGTATCCCCACATGCTATAAGTGCGGCTTTGGTTCGCGAGGAGGACCGAATCCAAAAGCCGGTGTATTACGTTAGCAAGCGTTTAACGGGGGCAGAAAGAAATTACCCTAAAATCGATAAATTGGCCTATTGCTTGGTGATTGCATCACGTAAGCTGCGCCCATACTTTCAAGCACACTCAATCAGTGTTTATACAGATTAGCCCCTACGGCAGGTACTCCAACGACCAGAAACTTCTGGAAGATTGTTAAAATGGAACATCGAGTTGAGCCAATTCGATATCGCCTACTTGCCACGAAGAGCCATACAAGGGCAAGCATGAACAGATTTCATCGCTGAGTTTACTGTACCCGACGAACCAGATAATCATGATGTCATTCCCCCTGCTCGATGGAAATTGTACACCGATGGGGCATCAAACGACTATTTCTCTGGCGCTGGCGTAGTTCTTGTAACTCCGGAAAATCGATCGGTTTGTTACGCTCTGAAGCTCGATTTTCCGGCTACAAATAACGAAGCAGAATATGAAGCACTGATTGCTGGCTTAAAACTCATTGGAGAACTCGGGGTAAAATCAGTTGAAATCTTTTGTGACTCACAGTTGGTGGTCTACCAAGTGCGAGGAGATTATCAAGCAAAGGGACAGAAGCTTGCTCCGTACCTTGTTCTGGTTCAAGAACTGCTGTCAAACCTTGAGCGTTATGATATTTCGCATGTCCCGCGTGAACAGAACAAAGAAGCCGACTCATTGGCGAAATTCGCAAGCACTGGCAATGCTCAGCAAATGGGATTGTTTCCCGTTGAGGCCTTGCGTGCCCCAAGCATAGACGCAATGAAAGTTGATTCTGTGTTGGAAACAGGAATCGAGAGGGAATCGTGGATAACCCCGTTCAAACTATACCTAACAACCGGAGTTTTACCAGAAAAAAGGAGCAAAAGACGGCAGGTAATTCGAAAGGCCGCGCGATATGTGATGCAGGATGGACTAATGTATCGAAAGGGGTTCTCGGTCCCCTTATTACGATGCATCGCACATGATGAGACAAAACGGATCTTGAAGGAGGTACACGAAGGAGAATGTGGTGACCATACTGGGGGGCAAACGCTAGCAAAAAAGATCCTCCGCTATGGATATTACTGGCCAACCGTAAATCGGGACGCTGCAGACTACGCAAGGAAATGTGACAAGTGTCAAAGATATGCGAAAATCGCGAGGACTCCATCAACAGAACTCACACATATGGTTAGTCCCTGGCCATTTGCAATCTGGGGAATCGACATAATCGGCTCTTTGCCTATATCCAATGGTGGTGCGAAATACGCGATAGTTGCAGTCGACTATTTCACAAAATGGGCCGAGGCAGAACCTTTGGCCACAATCACCTCTAAGAAGGTCATTAACTTCATTGTACGAAACATTATATGCCGCTTTGGCCTCCCTCGCACCATCATAACGGACAACGGGATGCAATTTGAAAGCAGAGAGTTCAGAGAGTTTTGTTTAAAGTATGGCATTGAGAAGAAGTTCGCCGCCGTTGCACACCCAAAAGCTAACGGACAAGTCGAGGCCGTTAACAAAATAATCAAGTCCATACTGAAGAAGCGTTTAGAGAAGGTCGGAGGCAAGTGGGTAGATGAACTCCCGACAACATTATGGGCTTATAGAACTACCCACAAGTCCGCGACCGGCCACACTCCATTCGCCTTGGCATACAGCTCGGAAGCCGTTATACCCGTGGAACTTGAGGTTCCATCGCACCGAGTGACATACTATGATCCCAAGACGAATCAGGACCTCTTGTTGGAATCGCTGGACTGCATCGATGAAAAATGTGAAGAGGCCGAATTAAGGGCGGCAGTGCATAGGCACCGAGTCAAGCGTTACTACGACGGTAGAGTCCGCCCAAGGATTTTTGATGTGGGTGATCTCGTTTTAAAACGAGTTTTCCTGGTACCATCACGTATGAATCCCAACTGGGAAGGTCCGTACATCATTGAACGGAAGCTTGGAGAGGGAACATTCAAGCTAGCGACCATTGATGGCGTGACACTCCCCCGAGCATGGAACAATGAACATTTGCGACATTATTACATTTAGTATGTTTCTTTCCTGTTTTAGGCACAGTTATTTCCTGTATGTTTTCATTCAGTCGTAACATAGTTTCCTTTCAGCCATGTAATCAGGAGGTTTAGTTGTTTTTCATTAATAAAGGCTTGAAGCCGTATTTTTCATGAATTACTAACGTTTCTATATCTCATAATCGGGTGATGAATTACTAGAGCTACATTGTTCTGTATGATGTGCAAACTCGTATAAACGATTTCAATCTCCGAGTCCCCAGAGTGCGGACCGGAGTACTCTAAGTCCCCGGAGCGCGGACTAGAGTATAAACGATTTCAATCTCCGAGTCCCCAAAGTGCGGACCGGAGTACTCTAAGTTCCCGGAGCGCGAACTAGAGTATAAACGATTTCAATCTCCGAGTCCCCTGAGCGCTGACCGGAGTACTCTAAGTCCCCGGAGCGCGGACTAGAGTATAAACGATTTCAATCTCCGAGTCCCCAGAGTGTGGACCGGAGTACTCTAAGTCCCCGGAGCGCGGACTAGAGTATAAATGATTTCAATCTCCGAGTCCCCTGAGTGCGGACCGGAGTACTCTAAGTCCCCGGAGCGCGGACTAGAGTATAAACGATTTCAATCTCCGAGTCCCCTGAGCGCGGACCGGAGTACTCTAAGTCCCCGGAGCGTGGGTTAGAGTATAAACGATTTCAATCTCCGAGTCCCCAAAGTGTGGACCAGAGTACTCTAAGTCCCCGGAGCGCGGACTAGAGTATAAACGATTTCAGTCTCCGAGTCCCCAGAGTGCGGACCGGAGTACTCTAAGTCCCCGGAGCATGGACTAGAGTATAAACGATTTCAATCTCCGAGTCCCTAGAGTGTGGACCGGAGTACTCTAAGTCCCCGGAACGTGGTCTAGAGTATAAACGATTTCAATCTCCGAGTCCCCAGAGCGCGGACCGGAGTACTCTAAGTCCCCAGAGCACGGACTAGAGTATAAACAATTTCAATCTCCGAGTTCCCAGAGTGCGGACCAGAGTACTCTAAGTCCTCAGAGCGTGGACTAGAGTATAAACGATCTCAATCTCCGAGTCCCCAGAGTGTGGACCGGAGTACTCTAAGTCCCCAGAACGCGAATTTAAAAAAATTCTAAGTACTCAAGAAATATAGAACAAGGAGTATGCTGCTCCGAAGAATGTTCGAACACCGCAAGAATGGACTGGGAAATATACAACTCATAAGTGCTTGAGTTTTGACCGCAGTTATTCAGAAAACTAAAAAAGTAAGAGAGTCGTTCAAACGACTAAGGAACTAAACTTTATTTAATAGTCCAAAATGAGGTTACACAGTTATCTCTTCAAAACTTGGAGTCAAGAACCTATCTATACAAACTACGGAGACAAAAGATAAAAGTAGTTACAAGACTTAAGCAAAGAAAAACTCGTTGAACGAGTATAACGATTATTTCTTCGGTTTCTTCTTCTTGTCTTCTTTTGTCTTTTCCGATGACTCCTCTCCCTCACGCTTCTTCTTGGATTTCTTGCTTGCTAAAGAAGCGGAGTCAGGAGTAGGAGAAGGAACATACAGCAGTTTGGACCTGCTTGGGAGGATGATCTTCAAAGGTTTGTTCCGCGGGTCGGTGAGTTCCAGTAATTCGGGCTCAACTTTGACCTCGACTTTTTTCTTCTTCTCTTCGGCAAGACGCTCTTTCATGCTCATCTTCGAGGTATGTTCAGAGGCGCCAGTGATTTCGATTTCATCACTCCCTTCGGCAGGAGATGAGGTGTCAAGCTTATCATCGTCTAGCGCCCCGATCACTTGAGCATCAGGGCCAGGAGTTACTCCCGCATGAGCAACGTCGCTTGTTTTCTCTGCCTCCTCCTTAGCGTCGTCGCTCCTCGGAGTTGGCTCGGAGTCAGAGCGGCCTGCATGAAAACACAAAGAACGAACATTAGGACGAATAACCGCTACTGGAAAGTGACAGATCTTTTAACTTCTAAAAAAAAGAAGAGTTTCCTACCGGGTTCTGGCTGGCTATCAGTTGCGCGCGGAGTTTCACTATCCAGAATAGGAGATAACACATGAACGCCGAGCCCGGGATCTTCAGGGTCGTAGCCGGCATGCTGCTCGAATGGGTCAAGTGTCGACCGACCAGCCGGTTGAGCAGTGGGAGGAGCAGCAATATGAGGAGCCGTAGTCTTAGCCCTAGATGGACCAGCTTCATCATTTTTCTCTTTTGGTAGGGGAGAGCCTTTGCGGTAAAGCGCCAAAGCTGCAGATAAGTCCGCTGGCTCGTTCCCTCTAAGAAATTCCTTCACCAGAGCATCCTCATCAACTTCTTTAGAGCCCGACTCGATCTTTCTAATCTTCACTAAAGTTTCCCAGGCCTCAGCTAGGGATTCGAGATAGCCATCACCTAGGAATGTCAAGTCGTGATGCATAAGGATGCGGGCGCCATACTCGGCAATCAGCGGGTCAAACATGCACTTGACCTCTTCCCTGCCGGCCTCTGCAGCCGCCTCGAGGCGTGAGTCAATCTCCTCCAAAGCTTTTCTTTTGCCCTCCTCACGGGCTTCGTCTTTCATTTTTTCAACTCCCGCGGGTTCATCATCAAGCTTCGTTTTCAAGAGCCGTGTGGCAACGATTTCATCGCAATATCGTTGAGACTCTTCTTGAGCAGCTACTTTGTCCTCTTTCTCCTTAGAGAGTAATTCTTTCAACTCTTTGACTTGTATGGCCAGCGCGTCCCTTTCTTTTTGGATAGAATCTTTTTCTAAGGCAAGGGCTCCACTGCGCTGAACCGCTTCGTCAAGTTCCTTCTTATGGGTCATCTCCAAACGAGTGACGACCTCAGCAGTATCTTTTGCGCTTTGCTCCGCGGCTTCAAGCTTCGACTTATACGAAGCGAGCTCTTCATCTTGATGCTTGATGATGTTCTTGTCACAGCCAGCTTCCAATTTCATACGATCAATTTCATATTGTCGCTCAACAGATACCTCCGAGATTTTTTCGACCAAGTGTACAAACGCATCATGTTGAACATAGACGTCGTTGTTACAGGCAATGGCACTCTGCTTCACGTGCCCAGGGATATGATGAATAGCTGGGAGGAATTTCAAACCATCAAAATAGATTTTTGGGAATTTGGCCTTAAGATCGACTATCTTCTCTGCTACAGTTGGGTCAACCGCGGGAGTAGGGGGAGGAGGCTTTGAAAGTTCCCCTCTTTTTCGATGCTCCCGAGTTTGCCTTGTACTCGACGAACCGGAGTGTTGTTCTCGGGAAACATCGGGTTGGGACCCCTTCTGTGAAGGCTTCTCTCTATCCGGCTCAGTCCGAGGAAGAGGATCACGGGACTGTGAAGATTGTGAATATGCCTTCTTTCGATAAGACGAATCGCGAGGACGGTTGTCTCGATCTTCGTAATCATCTATGTCCCTGCGTCTGCCCGAACCTGAATCCCGTCCGGGATGATGAAATATGGAAGAGCCGTGAAGGCGATCGAGTCCGTGGGAGCGCCCCATGTCACCTACAAAGAATAAAGATAACAATGAGTTAAGAAAAATCCAGGAAATAAGAAAAAACTTGAAGTGTATGATGAAGTGCGTATGTGCGTGTGTGTCCTAGTGTTCCCCCCGACGGACTGGTTCCTTTATCTTTACTGATTGGAGTATGTCTCCCTGGGCTGGGAGTTGAACTCCCGCATTGCCTCTAGCGGGCGAAGGAAACTTGAAGGCTTCAGGATCGTCAAAACCATAATTAAGTATATCGTCGGGGATGGAAAGATTCGACAGACCCCTTAGAGAACTTTCCATATGCTATGAGGAAGCCTCTTTCTCTGACGGGATGAGTGTAACTTTTGAAGTTCCGCCAACTTTCTCCTTCCATATCTTGTATTTTAACTTCTTCTTTTCCTTCGAAGGGGAGGATGACGTTTCAATGTCGTGTACTTCGACCGCCGGATTCCAAGCGGGACCCACATTCTCGCCTTGAGTCTCAGGAGCTTCATCCTCCTTGTGCTCACCCTCTTCGTGCGCATCGGGAGTGTGGCGTGACGACGATCCAGCTTGTTTTTTCCCTTTACCGGATGCTGGCTTGGGAATGGAAACGCCCTCCAGAAGGCTAATCCGGCGACCTGGGGCTAGCAAGCCGAACCTTGACAATGATTCATTTGAAATGATGGTTCAGATGTCCCGATCCTCGGCAGGAAGAGCCCTAATGGCCTCGACGTCCTCCGAATATCCTCGGCCCTCAGGACGCGGGTTAATACCTGAAAAGATGGAACAAGGGGTTAGAAAAAGCATAGCTCTGATCGAGCGCGAAGGATGACTCAGGGAAGAGACTTACTGCCTTTGACCCATCTCCTCGCGAAACCAGGAGGGCAACGCATGTAGAACCATTCCTATTTGTACATGGCGAATTTGCTACATGCTCGGTTAAAATCTGGCATTTGTGGTACGGCTCGAGGAACATGAAGGAGGGGCTATCTTTCCGCTTCTTGATCATGTAAATATATCTGATGTCGCCAGAAGTTGGAGGCCTAGAGAAGACGGCCATGAAGAGTAAGTAGGTCCCGTATATAAACGCGTGACCGTTTGGATGCAGCTGCGACGGGGCAATGTCTATGTACTGCAACACGTCCCGAAGAAATAAATTGAATGGAGGCACGCTGCCCATCTAGCACATGAACTTGTTGCAGGTGGTATATCCGACTGGGGGCAGGTGAGGACGATCGTGTCGTGATGGGACCAACACATCGGCGAAGGGGATCCCATGGATGGAGCATATTCGCCGAAGTGCGACTTCATTAATCTTCGAAGCCTGTGAGTCGATCGGATTGTCTAAGAGAATTGTCGCCTCCAGGGCATCAGGAGCTAAGTTATGGGCAGGGGAAGTCGACGGATTTGAAGTATCGGCGATTTCTTGCCTTGATGATGGCCCAGGCCTATCAGATATAGTGGCGGAGCTAGATTTTTTAGACATCCCCAATAAATAATGAATCTGTCTAAGCGCTTGTAAAAACTATACTTGAAAAAAGTTGAATGTTAGAATTAACAATGCGAGTATTCCCCCCACATGCTGTGTAAACTAGTGCAAGCAGTCGTGTGTAAGCATTGAGAATCTAAAGGTTACAAAGATACGAAAGTGAGCTTCGAATCGTCGCCTTCGAAGACCGTCATTGCTGACCGTCTCAAAAAGCCCGCCTTGTGGTGATTACAGTTCCAGATTCAGAAAATGTATAATTAATAAAGTGTTCGGCCTAATTCCTGTTCGGTGAAAAGTATCTTTCGGCATGTTCGACTAAAGTTTTGTCCGGCCAAAATAGGTTTCAGCATTCACAATCGTTCGATTAAGTGTGGTTCGGCATTTATGTTGTTCGGCACCTATGAATTGTTCGGCCTAAGTGCTGTTCAGCGCTTATGATTGTTCGGCATTTGAATTGTTCGGCCTAAGTGTTGTTCGGCGCTTATGATTGTTCGGCATTTGTATTGTTCGGCCTTGATATGGTTCGGCATTTAAGTAGTGTTCGACCTTGATATCGTTCAGCTGAAATATGATTCGGCATTTAAGTGTGTTCGGCCTTGACATGGTTCGGCGTTTAAGTTTGTTAGGCCCGAGTATTGTTCGGTTGAAATATTGTTCGGCATTCATGATCGTTCGGCATCCCCACTAATTCATGCCTTCGCCTTAGCCCCCCATTTCACTATTCGGCATATGGTAAGATACGCCGAACCAGGGTTATGCCAAGCTTGAACGTTTGGCACTCCACCCTCGATTACAGTTCCACTCTTCTCCTTCTCCATCTACGCCGAACAACAAGAACAGGTCGCTCAACGAAGATTATGCCGTTCGACACCCCATCTTTCTTTTCTTCCAGTCTCATTCGGCACGAAGGAGCTAGGCCTAACTACCATGCATTGTCCAACAACTCCAATGTGCGAGCCATTCCAACTCGCCACACATCATACAACCGTAAAGATATCCAGTTTTCCACATGACCCTCTCGGCTACGCGCAAACCTAAGTCTCGTATTGAAACTATTTAATCATAGAAGGGACAATACCTAGTTCGAAGATCGAAGCTTAGGAAGGATTGATTAGGCTTTAAGTCTGATTGACTGTAACATTCCCCCTTTTGACCGCCTCCAGTCGGTGATTAAACCAACTTGAAACGTTCAAAAAGACGAATTGTTATTTAGTTTATAAGGTTTAAACAGAATCAGCCACAGAAACACAGTATGATAACACTGAATTAAAACAAATGAATCTTTATTTCATTACTATAAATCTTTTTGAATACATCAGAGTTTATACAATTTTAATACTGATACAGCGGAATATCTTAAAATACAATTTTCTTCTGAAAACAAAAGTGATTCTTTACTCTCTCTCTAACTTCGCTGCTCGAAAATCTTCAAGCTGTAGAAATACTCGGTCTGACCCGAGTATTATATTCAAAAGAAAATAATACACAGGTCAGTCTAATTCAAACCAGTTTATTAGTACATAGAGGCAATAATGATCTAAATAGACGACAGTCACAATAATTCTCGTCTATCCGATCCTTTTAACAAAGAAATCGGATAACGAAAATATAACACTTAACAGTGTTAAACAATAAATCAGCAGATTTAAAACATCAACAGAGATAAATAAACAATTTATCAAATCGACTAAATCAATTTAAAACAATTAAAATTGTCACTTTAAAACCATCAAAACTCGATTGGCTGCCGTACACGCACGCGTGTACGGCCTCGCCATATTAAAATGTGTGGCTGCAGTGCACGCTAACGTGCACTGCCTCGCCATCAACATGTGCACCAACCAAAAGCACAACTAACTAATCAAGATAAGGTCAATCATAATGTTACAGGTCTGAAAACTTCAAGGCCAGCAAAACTCAACTCGATTGACCAAGTGCACAAAGGCAATGGTATCACAAATAGGCAGTGAACTTAACAACAAAGACTAGACAGTCCATACATGTCAACCGGCAGCATGCAAAGTCGACAAGTATTTCATGTACAAATGCACCTCTGGATGCATGAATAAACCTCAGTAGCAAATAAATAAAGCCAACATGTATGCAACAGTGAGATAAATTGGACAATACAATTCAAACTCAACACTGCAATGGCCATAGCCAATTCGACATAGGTGCAAACTACAAAACTGGTTTTAAGCAAGTGCAACATCAAGGGAAGCACAAATGAAACAGTAAGAAAAACGAATCAGGTCGATAGTCAAACAAATTCAACATCGTAAAATCAAGTGCGCAACACTTATCAAATAAAGACTCAAATTTCAATTTCACTGTCTCAACATTGGTGTGTCATCGACAAAGTGACAACAAATATACAGCAATCTCAATCCAAGGCCGAATACGAGTTAAATATAAATAAGACCAGAGACAAAATGAAATGCACATGTCAAACCCAAATACAGGATTTCAGAATGCAGTGGCCATACACATATATACATACAAGGATGTAAGTATACAAATGATCAGCCCTCAAAGTACAGTGCAACTACAAAGAAGACAGAACAACATGCACAACTTCAAATATGTGCAAGCTACTTGTATGAAATGCAGACAGGTCAAAGTTAAGTGCAAGACCATATTCAAGTATGCAAAGAACAGAGACAAGACCTGGAAACAATGATGAATCGAAAATTGCAGTACTCAAGTAATACAAGAATGCCCAGACTCAACAAATATCACATGTATGGTGTCAAGTGAACAGGCACAGACAAAGGCAACATGAGACCAGATGCTCAAGTGCAACTGCAAATGAAATCAACCCAGAGTAAACAAACCAATGAATGACCAAGTGCAGACAAATATGATCAAAGCTATGTGATTTCAAGCTAAAGACCAGAGCAACCAGTGTCACAACTACTGGGATGAATGCCCAAAGACAACTGTTTACACACGGTTCAAATGAAATGCAAGTATTTCAAAAATGTACATATGGTCAGTCCAGTTCTAAACATGCAACAGAAGTGACTTTAAAATGAAGACTGCTTCAAATTAGACTCCAAATAATGCAAAGGCAACATGTTGTGATGTCAAAGTCAAGTTCAAGTGACTCAAGATCAAAGACCAGACTTATGAACATGTACAAGATCCACAAAGTGTACACAGTAAAGTCTACAGACAAATGTGCTAACATGAACAGGTTCAGGTGATATACAAGCAGCACAAGACAATATTCAAGTGCAGACTCAAGTGATGCAAGAAGCTAATATACATGAGCATAACTCTATAACAATTCAATATGCATCAATTTCAAATCAAGTTTGACATAGTCGAGGCCGAAGCCAAGCAATTTCCCAAAACAGTTTTCACAAAAATAGGTGAATCAAACTGACAACAAACTTCTTCAGAAATAAAGATGAGTGCAGACCTACACATATATATACAGACATGAATGTATGTATACATATGATCAGAATCTCAACCAGACAGTACAAACTCGAGGCAAAATGATTTGCAGTGCAGACTTGAAGTTCAAAACAATATAGGACTTCAGTGGAGCTACGGAAATGTACCCAGCAACCAGGGGATGAAAACACAAGTCAATATATATGAAGTGAATGCAGAGACAAAGCACAAGAGTGCAACTATACTGAAATGAATATACAAGTGCAGATGGCATATGTCACAGACAAAATCACAATGTCTATTAAAATCAATTCAAAAGGGAACAACACGGTGAACGACAAGGTATCTAAAGCAACAATCACCACAATGTCGAAAGTACTACCAAAGGCAATAAACAATATAGCTAAAATCAAACGAAACACCACCGTCAAGCTCAGATCAAAAATCATCAAACCATGTAAATAAATTCACAAAATCGTATACATAAGAGGTTAAATTAGATGTGAGTAATAGCAATTACTCACCTGTTGTTTGAAATAGTCGCGAGCAAGAAACGAAGAAAGCATCGATGGAACGAGCTTCGAAGGTCGGAGCCTCTTCGAGTTTTATCCAGCCCTAGCTTTTGGAGACGAGCGAAAATCGAAGGAAGTCAAAGCCGTGGCCCTAGTTTTTCTACAGAGAAATCGAAGAATACATCGTCGCCGCCATTTTATTTCTCGTTTATTTTTGTCTTAGGGTTTTTCGAATGAGGGAAGGTAAAGGGGGAAACGGGTTTAACAGAGATAAGGGGGAAGGATCGTGGGTGGTATGGGTATAGGGTATGGGCTGAAGTATGGGTTTAAACGTGATTTTTTTTCTTTTCTTATTTTAAATTTTGTTTTTATTATTTTTATATATTTTGTTTTTATTAATAAACTTGTGCTATTTAAATTTTGTAGATAACATTTATTTCCTTTTAAACATCATCATTTATATCTATATTATCTTAACTTGCCTATATCTTATCATATCAAAAATGTAGAGTTTTTAATTTTAAATTAAATAAGATAATTTTGATTTTCTTTAAACTCAAAAGCAGATTTTCTTTACATTCATTTATAAATCCCGATTCAAATTATTATTAAATTTTCAGTAGATTAAATCCTAAAATTTAATCGCAAAATTTATTCTGAAAAGTTGAAATTCGAATCAATTCATCATTCAAATATTTAAAATTCATTAAATATTTTCGATTTGAAATTTTGAAATTTCAGGGTCGTTACATTGACTGACGAGGATTGCAAGTCTTTAGGGAGTAACAGAAATAAAAGTGTAAAAGGAGAAAAGAGGGGAGGATGCCTGGTTTTATAGGGGAAAGTAGAAGTCGAAAAGGCTATATCCGGTAGAACCGGTCAAAGTCGTAGCGTTCGGCTTCGAAATGTAGTGTCGCTCGGAACATGAGGAACGTTCGGCTTCGAACGTATCGTCCGACATTTATACCACATTAGGCACACACCACAACCACTGATATTCTCAAGAAGGCATCTCCATTAGGACTTAATCAAGGATTTGAAACAAAACATGGAGGATACTTAATTCAAAGCGCATCACGTTCAGTCACGTAATACACTTTGGGGGGCAAGTGTTTCCTGGAGATTTGACCAGGCAACTGAGTACTCGACATTGGCAAGTACTCGGCATCCAGTAGTACTCGGCATCCAGGAGTACTCGGCATTCAGTAGCACTCGGCGTTCAGGAGTACTCGGCGTCCAGGAGTACTCGGCATTCAGTAGCACTCGGCGTCTGTAAGCGCTCAGCATCGGAAGACGTTCGGCATGTACAACTGCTCGGCATGGCTGTATTATTCGTCACAAGCCATCGTTCGGCCAGAACCATCGTTCGGCCAAAGGAACTACTCGGCTAAAGGCAACGTCCGGCCAAAGCTCTCGTTCGGCCAAGAAACATCATTCGGCCAGAAGCATCGTTCGGCTAAAGCTCTCGTTCGGCCAGAGACATTGTTCGACCAGAAGCATTGTTCGGCTAAAGCTATCGTTCGGCCAGTGCCATCGTTTGGCCAGAGACAACGTTCGGTTAAGAGCTTCGTTCGGCCAAAGGTATCGTTTGGCCAGACGCTTTGTTCGTCCAGAGGCACGTTCGGCTTCGACTGATATTCGTTCTACTCTTCCCACGCAGCAAGCGTATCGTTCGGCATAGAGAGGGTGGTTCGGCATCCAAGTGATCGGCCTATTTGGTTCGGCATACGGCGACCACTCTATTTGGGCCAAGTTGTTCGGCTGCCGAGCCCACCTGGGAAGTCCAACCCATCTTTGTCTATAAATAGAGGGGCAGGGGCACAGTGAAAAGGGACCTTTTTTTGGGAACACTGGGGAGACTCTGCCATTTTTCAGACTCATCTTCTTTACTTAGCAATTCCATTCAAGCATTTGATCTACGAATTGTATTTGTAATCAATCATTAAGAAGATCAATAAAGTTTAACCTCAAAGTGGACGTAGGCAATTATGCTGAACCACTATAAATCCGGTGTTCTTACTTTCTGCATTTGAATTAGCATATTCTTCTTTGTTTAATTTATCTTCATCATTTATATCTCTTCACAATCTTTATCAACGAGGTTAGTGACCAATTTTGGTGCTAACAATCTACTGTTTATATATGATTCGAGATCCTTGATTTTCGTTTGTTTGAATTCGTCATTTGATTTATCTTGGCCATTCGATTTTGTCTTAATGTTTGTGATGATTCCTGACTTTGTTAATTTCGTATATTTTGTGACTTGATTCCCACGTCATTGATTTTGAACTTTCGATATTTCTGACTTGGTTGATTCTGGTTTCCCTGGTCATCACGGTGTTGAATTTCTGGCATTTGACTTGCTAATTTGTTTTGATAAATTGCTGCTTGGATTTTTGGAAAAGAAAACCAACTGCTATATGAATTTCCTTTTGTTCGAACTCTTCTTTGATGACCCACGGCTTTGACTTGGAAACTGTTCGATCTTTCCATTGTTTTTGCTGTCGACTCGACATTGCTTTGATGTTTGATATTGACCATTGTCTTTGTAGCTTCAGCACTGTTACTGTACTTGTGCAACCTTGTGATCATCTGGCTTGATTGCTTGATGAACCCTGGTAGTACTGTCCACTAGTCATTGGTTCTAATGTGTATGTTTGTAGCCTCGAGCTCTGTTAACTGTTTATTCGAGTCTGCATATATGTGCATACCTACATTTGTATGTGTGTATGCATATATTGCTGGATTTGTACTTAGCTTGAGTTGTTTTCTTGTGTACTCGAGTGTTGATTTAAGTTTTGTTGTATTCATCTAGTCTAGTGGCTTCATGTGCAAGATGAATGGCTGTCGATTCGTGCCTGTTAGTCTTCACTGTGCATTATTGATGTTCAGTCAGTTTGTTCATTTGAACTGTGTTTGCACTGTTGCCATATTAGCTTGTTCCTTCGAGTCAGTGAAACTTGTATATGATAGTTTTGTATGCTGTGCACTTGGTTTGTACTTCACTATTGACTGTTGCATTATATCTGGAGCTTGCTGTCTATATTCATTTGAACTTAGTGATGTTTTGGTTTGGTAATCTCTAGTTCTTGATGTTGCTTGGTTTTGATGTGCAAAATTTTGGTTTGTTCTATTTTGAGCTTGCAATGTCCAGTTTCATTTAGTTGTTACCGGTGCACTGTTTGGTTCATGTTGCAATGACTTCACCTGACTTCGACTTTGTAATTTCTTTGTGTATTGGCTTTGATTTTTGACCCACAGCTTTGACTAAAACTGTAGTATTTTAAATGCTCGGCCATTTTGGAATTTTGATAGTCTGGTGGTTGTTGACACTTTGTGCTCGACTCTGGCCATTTGTGTTCACCGCCCATTGCTATTATGTGTATTTACTGTTGCATTCCTGTATGTGCTTTGAGTTATGGTAGCACTGACCTGAACTGTTAGCCTTTGGTTTGTATTTGCTCGGCTTTGGATTTGTTGGAACCCGATACTGTCTGGAGCTTAAAAGTTTGTAATGCTTATAAACTTGGGGTCTTTGTGTACTTGTCTCTGTTCAAGTCTGATACCTTTTAAAGTTGGCATCTGTTGGTTTCTGGTATTTGACATTGTTATGTTTTTGGTTTGTGGTTACTTGTTACAGTAGTGTTACAGTTTTGCCCTTGTTGGTTTGCATTGCATTGATGCTTTGTATTCATTTGAGTTTGCATTGTATTCGAGCTGTGGTATATATGTATGCTTGCATCTGAATTGCGTATTTGATGCGGTTCTCATGTAACTGGTTTCTGGTATCACTCTTTGAAACAAATTGCATTTTAATTGTTGGCTTTGACATTGGATTTGTTTAAACGTGCATCCTGACATTGTTCATGTCGTATTGATGGCACTGTCCAGTTGAGTTTGAGTTGCTTAACTTGAACTTGATCTCGAGATGGTACCATATGCTTTTGGGTTCATTGAGCTTTTGTGTATTTCATCACTATAGTGGCGAGGCAGTGCACGTGAACGTGTACTGCAGCCCTATCAGAATTGACATTTTAATTAATATTTCAATTGCTTGAATTGTTTCGTGTGGCCAATTCAATATATTTTGTGTTGTATTTCGATTAGTTTAATTTGATGATTTTGTTGATATCTAATTATCTTTTATATAATTAGATTATGTGTTTCTAATTATTTATTTAATAATTAGATCTTGTTTTTAATTGTCGTTTAGGAAATTCTGTTGTTTTCAAATTATCTTCATTGATAATCTTTTATTTATCTTTGTTGATGATTTGAATTTGCTGATTTGTTGTTTAACATAGTTTCGTATTATATCTTTCGTTATCCGACTCTCTTATTGAAGGGTTGGATATACGAGATTTATTGTGACTGTCGTATAATTGTTATTTAATTATTATTGCTTTCGTGCATTAATAACTGAGTTTGAATTAGACTGTCCCGCGTATTATTTTCTTTTGAATTTAATACTCGGGTCAGACCGAGTTATTTTAGGTTGTTGATATCTTGCTTTGGGTTGCTGCTTGAGCTATGAAGTCTCTTGATATCTTTTGGAGTAGTCGTTGTCATAGTATAGGATGATATGTATTCATGTATATTATTTACAATAATGTACTTGTATATGTAACTTCCAGTGTCGACAGTTGTAGTTGTATCATATGTATTGTATCACATGTATTGTAATTGACTTCAGTTATATATATATGAGATTTTATATTATCTGTGTTCCGCATTTAGTTTATCTGTGTTATTATTATATATGTGTCCTAAACTATTATGAACCATTGTAGTTTGTTTTATACTGGAATTGGATATGTCGATGGGAGTAAATAAACAAAGAGATGAAAAATATATATACCACTCCTATCGAGATAACCAATACTAGCGTAAGGCCTAACTACGGATGGCCGCTCCTATCCAGCCTTATTCTTCGTAATAATAGACAGTATTTCTTTTAATACTCTTTGTTATTGTGAGCATAGAGGTGGGGCGTCACAATTATTTCCTATCTAATAGTAATTTAAACATATTTATACACTATTGGATACAAACAGTAATTATACATTTCTTACTAAATAATAGTTTCTCGTTTCTACAATCAATCTTTCAGCTACCAAACATTTCAAATAAATAAACATATGTTTACTCCTTTACTAAACTTATTCATTTTTATTCTTTTATTTTGATTTATACTCCTACTATTAAATCAACCAATACCTTATGAAATTATTAACATAGGTTTCTATCTTATTATCCATATTTTCTACAATTGACGCCTTTTCTTACATTAACCGCAATATTTAATTACATTTAATTTCAATAATTACCAATTCAATATTCAAACGGACTAATTAATGAGATGAGGAAAAACCAATTGTTATAGCTTAGTAATCCATATTCATTAACTTATTGTTTACAAACAAAGATTATACATCCACTTGCAAATAGCTGCTTTCATATTCTATATTAAAACCACTTTCAATTAAATTACATATAATTTCACCATTAATACGACATTTAATTCATTTTCTTATTTAAAATTTTTAACCAATTATAACTTTTCAATCATTTCAATTAATTGGAATTACATTAAGATAGGTAGCAATTGCCTTAAATTAACATTATTATATTCCATTCTAGTAATTCTTCACCTTAATAAATCTTAAATTTTCATTTTTTCACAATATGAAATTCCAAAACTTATTTATTTAATTAAATTTAATTATCGAAAATTACGGATCGTTACATAGCTTTTATCAATTTACCCACATTATGCAAATTAGAATCACCAATGTTGTTATTAGCTTGTTCAATTGCATCTTGTATCAATATAATCTGATCAAAAATTAAAGAAGAAGTAACGCTTGTAACACCCTTATTTTTGTTAACATTATTCAGGAGATTTAATTAGATAAATTAAATAGAATAATGTAAGAATTAGAACGATAAGGAGATTGAGATTTGAATAAACGATAAGAAGGTCGTGCTTAATAAATTAAATGGGCTTAAGAATGGTTTGTAAGCTAATTAAATTACACAAACCCTTATTAGGTATTAGCCGCATCTTATAATTCACGTATCCTTTCATATGCATGTTCACTTTTCATTTCTCAAAATCAAACAAATGTAAATCTAAAGGAAGCCGGCTAGTTCTAAGGAAGAAAAAGAAGAGAAATTCAAATCAAGCTAAGGATTAAAGCTAGGGGAAACTAATCTACAGCAAATCTCAAAGTCCTTATCATAATCAAAGTGACTAATAATCTCAATCATCTCTATTTTGTTATATAATCATTTGTTTTCGAACTTAAGATTAAATCCATTTTTATGATGATTTGGATGATGATATGCTTGGATTTATAATATGTTTAATTTAAATCAAATTGTTTAAATATGGATTTATACGGTTTTAGGGTAAAAACCAATTGTAAATGATTTTTGAATGCTATGGAAAAATTATATGTTATGTAAAATATGATTTTGGAGATGGGTTTCAATTTCCAAGCTATGGAAAATTTAATATGAATATTCAAAGGAAAAATATGTATAATTGGTTTAAAATTTTAATTCGATTATTTCAAGAGTAATTTGGGTTTGAAATTTTTGTATGTTAGATAACATATTGAAAGCGAATTTCTGTAATTTTTGGAGATTTTTCCTAAGTGATTTGCTATGGAAATTAAATTATTTTAGAAGAAGGACTTATTTGCATTATTGGTTTCGCTTAATGGAAGGGCTTATTTGTTAATTAAAACTTGATTTAGATCTGAAAAGATGCGGCAGTTATACTAGTAAAGAATATGAAAAGTTTAAGGCAACCAGTTAGATGTTTACAAATAGGCATGTTAGTTATAAAGAAATTACTTTAAATGGTATTAAATCAGACTTTAATCATAAAAAGTTGGTTCTGCCTCTTTTAGAAGCCCTTTCGACCTTATGCTCTCACTTCGACTTAGTCGAAACCAACCATGCCGAAACCCACCAAGTCGAAACCAATACACAAGGTGTCACATTGATGGTACGTAGTGGATTGGAGGAAGGCGAAAGGCATAGTATTGAAACCTTAGCTTCCGATGGGGTCGAAACCTTTGCTTTATTTTCAAATTTTAAGCGTCTGCTTGGTTTTACTGAAATCTTTTGATGTAGTCGAAAATATGCTTTTGAAAGGGGTTTTCTAAATAGCTTTCAAAGAGGGTTCCTCATCTTTCATTTTTAAGTATGATGCTTTCGAATGAGTCCCTTTGTCTATAAAACAATGCTTTCGAAAATGATGGTTCCGACCTAGTCGAAACCCTACTGCCGTTCTTTTGGCCTTTCGAATGTATTGAAGTCATCAATGCTTTCAAAGGTTAGCTTTTGTTTAAAACTTATACTAAGCCACTTCCTAAATGATTGCAAAAGGGTTCAAGGGTTTCGAAGGAAATGGTTTCGAATGAAGGTTTCGATGCTATCCTTCAAAGTTTTGCTTAATGGTTTTGAGCTTTCGAATGGATAGTTCTGACACCATCAAATTTTTCCCCAAACAAATTTTTATGAAGGTAAAAGTTTTCGAAAGAGATACTTTCGTACATATTCACGTTGACCCAACAGATGTTTTTAAAGCAAAAACCAATGGTTTTGAAAGAGTTACTTTCATTGGGTTCGAAGCTATGTTTCTAAGGATTATTAAGTAATGCTTTTTGCTTTCGAAAGGTACATTTTGGTTTTGAAAGAGATAGTTCATCGAGCTTCGAAAGGTATATATTTAGTGTTTTGAAAAGAAGTTTTTAATGCTTTCGAAGGAGGTTATCCAGGGGTTTCGAAAGTAATGTTTTAAGGTTTTGAAAGTCTTAGTTTTTCAAAACAAATAACCTAATCTCATTTTAAAGGAAAACCATGGCATAAATAAAGAGTTTTGAGATGATTTTGAGAATGGAGTTTTTGAAGAAGTTTTCCTTGATTAACAGGTTAAAGGCATTAACCAAGTTTTATATAAAATGATTTCAAGGATATTAAACCACATGCATTGGTATTATTATGTTATTATGTTTGCTTCTTTATAAATATATGCACATTGTAATGGACCCATAACTGTATCTTGGGGAGGGGCAGAATAACCAGCTAAGTTGACCTAGTAGTGAATATAAATTAAAATTAACTCCTGAATGAGTATAATTGCATCCAGGAGGTCAGGAAAACCAGAATATAGGATGCTAAAATATTGATTAAAGAAGTTGTCAGGGAGACAGGTTCACAGTAAACCCATGAAAACTATGTATAAAAGAAGTTGTCAGGAAGACAGGTTCATAGTAAACCCATAAAAACTATGATTAGAAAGAGTTATTGGCAGGGGCCAATAGGTTTGTAATTAACCCATGAAAACTATATCTGGATTAAGTCATTGACCGAAATCAGTAGGTTCCTAGTTAACCCATGAAAACTAGTACAAGAGGGAAAGTTATTGGAGTTACCAATAGGTTCAGAGAGAACACATGAAACAGTAAAGTTATTGGCAAGGGTCAATAGGTTCTTAGTGATCCCATGAAAACTATGAAACTGGATAAGGAGTCCATAAACAATAAACAAGTTATTAGTGAGTCCATGAAAACTATTCGGTTAATAGAGACCCTAGAAACTATAACTAAGTCAGACTGTCAGAATGAATGGTGATGGAAAATCCAGAATTGATTTACTTGTTTGCATATCATCATACTATTTTGAGATGTTTTAACCATTGTGGATGTAGGAGCACAGTATATGTTTTTATAAAGGTTTTAGGATTCTAGTGAGGGGAAAACCCGTTCCGCTAAGCGGCGTGGTCTCACTAGATATCTAAATGGTTTGAGATGGTAGATTATTATTTATACCAGGCTTTATGTCTGACTCGAAATTTATGTTTTCCCCTTAAACTCTTGGGTGCTCAATTGAATTTGAGTAGTTTGAGGTTTAAGGTTTTCAGGTTCTCTTTTAGATGAATAAAGCTTTCGAAGACGTGCAGGAGGCAAGCTAGTTAATAAGAGTTCTTTTCATTCCGTTATGTTTTGGTTGCAATTGAAAAGTTGTTTACTTGCCTAATTATATGCTCTGATCATACAAGGAGGCATCTTAATATGTCGCTCTTGGCGTATGTGTAATAATAATATTTTATCTGAACGTGGTTATGATTGTGGGACTATGTAATGGAATTGAAATGTTTTGAAGTGGAATGGAACTTGTTTGATGTTTAAATTTTTTTCCATATTCATATGTTTCCGTGTATCAATGTATCTAACATTACCGTATTTAGTCACCGAGGATTGATAACTATAGATGACTGCAGCATCCGTAGCCATTAGCTTTGGGCCTCCAAGTGGGGGATGTTACATGTTGTTATCTGATCATAGGTTTATGAAACTTAAAAGAAATTTAAGCCTAAAGGATTTTTCAAAACATAATCCAATGAATCAAAAAATAAGATCGGTGTTTGGGATAATGCTATAGTAACGTACTTGTATTTGATATATATATATAAGTACGTATTCCCCTCTCTCTTAGACCGTTCTTCTTTATCTTACTAAGGCTCGTATGCAAATTTACAAGAAAGAGGATATGGAAGCAGGAAACAGAAGAGGAAATCTCAATGGAGGAAGCGCCACAACCAATGGAAATGCTCGACCCTCTAGGAGGAACCTGGGTCGACTGACTAATTCTAATAACCAAAATGCTGATTCCAATGTGGGTGCTAAAAATCCACCAGTAGATATGGGGATGATGTATCAGTTCTTCGTCAATATGATGCAAGCAGAAGTTGCTGGAAATGTTGGAGGAGCTAATCCTGTGGCTCCAGTTGGGAATAATTATGCTAAGCTGAGCAGAGATTACACCAGGCTTGGTGGGAAGCCATTTATGGGAACGGAGAATGCCATAGAGGTAGAGAATTGGCTGTTGCATTATGAGAGAATATTTGCTGATCTAGGTTTAGATAATGAGTAGAAGAGAAGGTTGGCCTCTAGGTAGTTGCAAGGGTCAGCACTTCACTGGTGGAACAATGTTACTGTCAGAGTTCCGGAGGAGGAATTGACTTGGACTGATTTTCGAAGGAGATTTGAACAGAGGTTTATGTCTGAGGTTGCTAAATCAGCGCTGCTGAGGAAGTTTTTGGATCTGGAGCAAAGAGAGATGTCGGTTGTTGAGTATAACACTAAGTTTGATGAGTTGTCCCGTTATGGATATAATATTATAGACACCATCATCAGAAGGAATGAGAGGTTCATTAAGGGGTAGAGGCTCGAGATTGATAGGGAGACCCTGCCACATCTTCAGGATCCTAGTAATGTAGTGGTGGAGATGGAAATTCGCCATGAGGAGATGCTTGTTATTTGTGCTAGAGAGAACCAGTTGAAATCTAGGGTTCTCAGGGGAAGAAAAGAAAGTTCTTTAAGAAGAAGGGAGCCCAGAAGGGAGATACTGCCAAGAAGGCTAAAGCTGATTTAGTTTGCTTCAAGTGTGACAAAAAGGGTCATTATGCGCATGAGTGCCGGTCAGGCAAGGGGAAGAAGGCTGTAGATAAGAAAAGTGTGAAATGCTTCAACTGCTATCAAGTTGGGCATTACAAGAACCAGTGTCCAGAGCCAGTTAGGGCGGATAAGGGGAAGATTTTTGCTATTGGACCATCATCATCTAGGTCAACTGCAGCTGATAAAGGGAAGACTGTGATGGAAGGTATGCTTTTGATTTAGAGTATTCCCGTCAGGGTACTATTTGATATCGGTGTATCACATTCATATCTTAGTGTTTGGTTGATAGATTATGCTTAGAATCCACCTACCTTGTTACTTCCTTAAGGGTTGCGAATCCAATAGGAGGGCGTGCAACTCTAGCGATGAGATGTGACTAGTTAAAACTTGATTTGTTAGGTCATAAGTTTGCATGCAGTCTGTATGTTTTTGATTTCGTAGATTTCGGGATCATTTTGGGTATGGATTGGTTGGGTAGGCATGAGGCTAGGATATTTTGCCATAACAGGGAGATATCGCTGAGACACCCAGATAGTCATAACCGAATCATATTCTTAGTGGAGAATTTTGACTTGAGTGTTAGTGCTTTGCTAAGTGCTATGGGAGTAGAAGAAGAGTTAAGTCAGGTTCGAATAGCAAGAGAGTTTGTAGATGTCTTTTAGCCGGTTACAGGATTACCGCCGAAACGAGCTATTGAATTTCAGATAGATCTTGTACCAAGAGCTGAACCTGTGAGTAGACTACCTAGTAGGATGACACCTACTGAGATGAAAGAATTGTATATGCAGCTAGTGGATCTTGAAGAAAGGAATTTTATTAGACCAAGCAGTTGGCCTTGGAGAGTCGCCGCGGTGTTCGTGAAGAAACTTGATGGGTCGTTAAGGATGTATATCGACTATCGTAAGTTGAACGAAATGACGATTAAGAAAAGGTATCCTTTTCCAAGAATAGATGATCTGTTTGGTCAGTTGTGTGGAGCCAGAGTGTTTTCCCAGTTAGATTTGGCGACTGGTTTCCATCAGTTAAGAGTGGCAGAGGACAATATTCCTTTGACAACATTCGGACTAGATATGGTTCGTATGAGTGGTTAGTGATGTCATTTGGATTAACGAATGCACCTGCTTTCTTCGTGGATTTGATGAACCGAGTTTTCTGAGAGTACTTGGATAGGTTTGTGTTAGTATTTATAGATGACATTTTAGTATACTCTAAGGATGAGAGAGAGCATGAGGATCATCTTAGAGTGGTGCATGAGACGCTGAGGCAGCATAAGCTAAAGGCGAAGTTTACCAAGTGTCATTTTTGGAAGATAGAGGTTAAATTTCTTGGTCACGTGGTTTAAGAGAAAGGCTTGTCAGTCGATTCAAATAAGATCAAAGCTGTGAATAATTGGAAGAGACCAGAGACGGTGACCTAGATTAGAAGTTTTCTTGGATCTGCTGGCTACTACCGGAGATTCATTAAGGATTTCTCGCGGATAGCAGCACCTTTGACTAAGTTAACCAGAAAAGAGGTGAAGTTTGTTTGGTCCAACAAATGTGAGGAAGCATTCCTTAAGTTAAAGCATTTGTTAATCAATGCACCTATGTTAGTAGTTTCAGACGGAAACCAAGGGTTGGTGGTGTATATGGATGCATGCGGAACTGGATTAGGAGCGGTGTTGATGCAGAAGGGTAAAGTTATTGCATACGCTTCACGATAGCTTAGACCGCATGAAGTGAGATATCCTACTCATGATTTGGAGTTGGCTACGGTGATCTCCGCACTGAATATTTAGAGACATTATCTCTTAGGGAAAGATTTGAGCTATACACGGATCATAAGTCTTTAAGGTATTTATTCTCTTAGAAGGAATTGAATATGAGACAGTAGAGGTGGCTGGAGTTTTTGGCTGCTTATCATTTTGGTATAGAGTATACACCAGGGAAAGGTAATAAGGCAGTAGATGCTCTTAGCAGAAGACATTAGAATGTGGTGTTAGCTATGTTGGCAGAGTGGAAGGATTTAGAAGCTTTGACTACTTGTAGTGTGCAGTTAAGGTCGACTGCTAATTCTAGAGAGTATTGCCATGTTGTCCTGTTTAGAAGTTTGACCAGTGTTGATCGAGAGTATTGCTTCTAAGCAGAAAGAGGATCCAATATTAGCCAAGAAGATCAGAAGGCTTGAGGTTGGAACTGAGATCGATGATCTAAAGGATTTTGGCCTTGACCAAAGAGGATGGTTGAGAAAGAAAGGACGGATGTGTGTTCCGAATGTGGAGGACTTGAGGAAAGAAGTTCTCAAGGAATGTCATCGGTCAAATTTTACGATTCATCCTGGAGGGACCAAGATGTATCAAGATATGAAGAGGAGCTTCTATTAGGAAGGTATGAAGAGGGATGTTGGTTTGTGGGTTAGACAGTGTACAAACTGTCAACAAGTGAAAGCCGAACATCAGAAGCCGAGTGGGTTGCTTCAGCCTTTAGAGATTCCAGTTTGAAAATGGGGTTCGATATCCATGGATTTTATAAACGGGTCGCTAAGGTCAAATAGAGGAAATAAAAGTATATGGATCATAGTGGACAGGTTAATCAAGAGTGCCCATTTCATTCCAGTTAAGTCAACCAGGACGGAACATGTTTTACCTAAGTTGTTCATGAAGAACATAGTTAGGCTACATGGAGTTCCTAGTAGTATAGTCAATGACAAAGATGCTTTGTTCACTAGTGAATTCTAGAAGAGCCTACAGGATGTATTGGGTACCAAGCTTAATATGAGTACTGCATATCACCCTCAGACGGATGGGCAGACAGAGAGAGTCAATAAGGTACTCGAGGATTTGTTGAGAGCTTGTGTATTGGATGTTGGTGAATCTTGGGAGGATCACCTACATTTGGTTGAATTTTCCTATAATAATAATTATCAGACTAGTATAACAATGACGCCTTTTGAAGCTTTGTATGGAATGCCATGCAAATCACCAGCATGTTGGTTAGAGACCGAAGACAGATCAGTTTTAGGTCCAAATTTGGTTAGGGAGGCGTCAGAGAAGATTGAGTTGATTCGAGAAAGGATGAAGAAAGCTCAATCTAGACAGAAGAGTTACGCAGATAAGAGGCGTAAATACCTAGAATTCTCAGTTGGAGATAAGGTTTTCATTAAGGTATCACCAGTGAAGGGTGTGGTACGATTTGGAAAGTCTGGGAAGCTGGCACGGAGATATGTTGGTCCATTCCAGATTATAGATACAGAGTAGAGTTGCCGAGTAGTATGGCAGGTGTCCATAATGTATTTCATGTGTCTCATCTTCGCAAGTATGTGCATGATCCAGAGACTACTATTCCTTTGACAGGGTTGGAAGATTTGATAGTAGAGCCTAATTTGACATTTGTTAGACAACCAGTTCGGGTTGTAGCGAGAGATGGGAAAAGATTGAGGAACAAGACAGTTAGGTTGGTGAAAGTTCAGTGGAGCGAAAACTAGAAGGACTGTACTTGGGAGACAGAAGACAGGATTAGAGATACTTCTCTTGATCTGCTTTGAGGGTATGTCTGTATTAGATTTATACAGATAATTGCTGGTCAAGTAGACTAGTATGGTTGTTAGAAGTTGTGACAGATGATTGCTATGTTTAGTATTTAGTCCTTACTGAATTTCAAGGACGAAATTCTTTAAGGAGGGGAGCCTATAACACCCCTAATTTTTAATAACATTATTCAAGAGATTTAATTAGATAGATTAAATAGAATAATGTAAGAATTAGAATGATAAGAAGATTGGATTTGAATAAACAATAAGAAGGCCATGCTTAATAAATTAAATGGGCTTAAGAATGGTTTGTAAGCTAATTAAATTACATAAGGCCTTATTAGGGAATAGCCGCACCTTATAATTCATGTATCCTTTCATATGCATGTTCACTTTTCATTTCTAAAAATCAAACAAACGTAAATCATAGGGAAGCCGATCATTGCTAAGGAAGAAAAAGAAGAGAAATTCAAATCAAGCTAAGGATTAAAGCTAGGGGAAATTAATCTACAACAAATCCCAAAGTCCTTATCATAATCAAGGTGAATAATAATCTCAATCATATCTATTTTGTTATATAATCATTTGTTTTCGGATTTAAGATTAAATCCATTTTTATGATGATTTGGATGATGATATGCTTGGATTTATAATATGTTTAATTTAAATCAAATTGTTTAAATATGGATTTATACGGTTTTAGGGTAAAAACCGATTGTAAATGATTTTCGGATGCCATGGAAAAATTATATGTTATGTAAAATATGATTTTGGAGATGGGTTTCAATTTCCAAGCTATGGAAAATTTAATATGAATTTTCAAAGGAAAATATGCATAATTGGGTTTAAAATTTTAATTCGATTATTTCAGGAGGTATTTGGGTTTGAAATTTTTGTATGTTAGATAACATATTGAAAGTGAATTTCTATAATTTTTGGGGATTTTTCCTAAGTGATTTGCTATGGAAATTAAATTATTTTATAAGAAGGACTTATTTGCATGATTGGTTTCGTTTAATGGAAGGGCTTATTTGTTAATTAAACCTTGATTTAGATCTGAAAAGATGCAGCAGTTATACTAGTAAAGAATTTGAAAAGTTTAAGGAAACCAATTAAATGTTTAGAAATAGGCAAGTTAATTATAAAGAAATTGCTTTAAATGGTATTAAATCAGACTTTAATCATAAAAAGTTGGTTCTGCCTCTTTTAGAAGCCCTTTCGACCTTATGCTCTCACTTCGACTTAGTCGAAACCAACCATGCCGAAACCCACCAAGTCGAAACCAGTACACAAGGTGTCACATTGATGGTACATAGTGGATTGGAGAAGGCGGAAGGCATAGTGTCGAAACCTTAGCTTCCGATGGGGTCGAAAACTTTGCTTTGTTTTCCAATGTTAAGCGCCTGCTTTGTTTTACTAAAAGCTTTCGATGTAGTCGAAACATATGCTTTCAAAAGGGGTTTTCTAAATAGCTTTCGAAGAGGGTTGTCATCTTTCATTTTTAAGTATGATGCTTTTGAATGAGTCCCTTTGTCTATAAAACAATGCTTTCGAAAATGATGGTTCCAACCTATCGAAACCCTGCTGCCGTTCTTTTGGCCTTTCGAATGTATTGAAGTCATCAATGCTTTCGAAGGTTAGCTTTTGTTTAAAACTTATACTAAGCCACTTCCTAAACCCTTTCGAAAGAGTTCAAGGGTTTCGAAGGCAATGGTTTCGAAAGAGGGTTTCGATGCTATCCTTCAAGGTTTTGCTTCAAGGTTTTGAGCTTTCGAATGGATGGTTCCGACGCCATCAAAATTTTCCCCAAACAAATTTATATGAAGGTAAAAGGTTTCGAAAGAGATACTTTCGCACATATTCACTTCGACCCAACAGATGTTTTTAAAGCAAAACCCAATGGTTTCGAAAGAGTTACTTTCATTGGTTTCGAAGCTATGTTTCTAAGGATTATTAAGTAATGCTTTGTGCTTTCAGAAGGTACATTTTGGTTTCGAAAGAGATAGTTTATAGAGCTTCGAAAGGTATATATTTAGTATTTTGAAAAGAAGTTTTTAATGCTTTCAAAGGAGGTTATCTAGGGGTTTTGAAAGTAATGTTTTAAGGTTTCGAAAGCCTTAGTTTTTCAAAATAAATAACCTAATCTCATTTTAAAGGAAAACCATGTCATAAATAAAGAGTTTTGAGATGATTTTGAGTATGGAGTTTTTGAAGAAGTTTTCCTTGATTAACAGGTTAAAGGGATTAACCAAGTTTTATATAAAATGATTTCAAAGATATTAAACCATAGATGTTGGTATTATTATGTTATTATGTTTGCTTCTTATATATATATATATATATATATATATATTCACACAGTAATGGACCCATAACTGTATCTTGAGGATGGGTAGAGTAACCAGCTAGATTGACCCAGTAGTGAATATAAATTAAAATTAACTCCTGAATGAGTAGAATTGCATTCAGGAGGTCAGGAAGACCAGAATATAGGATGCTAAAGTATTGATTAAAGAAGTTGTCAGGGAGATAGGTTCATAGTAAACCCATGAAAACTATGATTAGAAAGAGTTATTGACAGGGGCCAATAGGTTTTTAATGAACCCATGAAAATTATATCCAGATTAAATCATTGACAGAAGTCAATAAGTTCCTAGTCAACCCATGAAAATTAGTACAAGAGGGAAAGTTATTGGATTTACCAATAGGTTCAGGGAGAACCCATGAAACAGTAAAGTTATTGGCAGGAGCTAATAGGTTCTTAGCGATCCCATGAAAACTATGAAACTGGACAGTGAGTCCATAAACATTAAATAGGTTATTAGTGAGCCCATGAAAACTATTTGGTTAATAGAGACTCTAGAAACTATAACTAAGACAGATTGTCAAAATGAATAGGGATGGGAAAACCATAATTGATTTACTTGTTTGCATATCATCATATTATTTTTAGATTTTTAACCATTGTGGATGCAAGAGCACAGTATATGGTTTTATAAAAGTTTTAGGATACTAGTGAGGGGAAAACCCGTTCTACTAAGCGGCGTGGTCTCACTAGATATCTAAATGGTTTGATATGATAGATTATTATTCATACCAGGCTTTATGTCTGACTCGAGTTTATGTTTTTACCTTAAACTCTCTAGTGCTCAATTGATTTTGAGTAGTTTGAGGTTTAAGGTTTTCAGGTTCTCTTTTAGACGAATAAAGCTTCCGGAGACGTGCATGAGGCAAGCTAGTAAATAAGAGTTCTTTTCATTCCGCTGTGTTTTGATTGTAATTGCAAACTTGTTTACTTGCCTAATTATATACTCTGATCATACAAGGGCATCTTCATATGTCGGTCTTGGCGTATGTGTAATAATAATATTTTATCTGAACGTGGTTACGATTGTGGGATTATGTAATGGAATTGAAATGTTTTGAAGTGGAATGTGGAACTTGTTTGATGTTTAATTTTTTTCCATATTCATGTGCTTCTGTGTATCAATGTATCTAACATTAGCGTATTTAGTCGCCGAGGATTAATAACTATGGATGATTACAGCATCCGTAGCCGTTAGTTTTGGACCTCCAAGTGGGGGATGTTACACGCATTTAGTTGCACTAAGTTTTAATGTAGTTTCATGAAATCCCTTCGAATATTCAACCAAAACTCGACTTTTCTCCCAATCATCTTCTTTTGGACGTCCCGTTCTTTTCACCAAAATTTTCTTTTTATCTTTCACCATCTCATTAAAATAAGCTTGAATTAGTACATATTCTACACACATTATTTCAAATACTTTCCTAAATTTGTAGGCAAGATCAAGCATTTTAAAGGTTCCATTCCATCTTTTAGGACAATCAAGTGAAACAATGGCCACCTTATCTTTTTTCATTAAATTAGAATAATATCTAAATCTATCCAATCTCGAAGGTAATGAGTGGATGTACTTGACTAAATTTCTAATTCCTTCAACGGCTTCGTTATAAAACTTTAATCCATCTTTAACTATTAAGTTTAAAATATGACAAACACATCTCAAATGTAAGTACTTCCCATTAAGCAATAAAGAATTTGAATATTCCAATCATCTCTTGATATAACCAATAGTTGTATCATTCACACTAGCATTAGCAACGGTAATAGTACATATTTTATCTATTTCCCATTTGTTCAAATAATTCTCTAATACCCTTCCTATATCATCACCGTTGTGACTATTAATCACTGTAAAAGCTATGATTCTTTTATATAATTTCCACTCACTATCCATGAAATGTGCAGTGATTACCATATAATTAAAGTTTTGTACCAAAGTCCATGTATTAGTGGTGATATTTACTCTTCGATCACCTATCACACTTTTTAACTTAGTTTTTTCTATTGTAAACTAGTCCTAAATAGTTAACGCAATTTTTACCCTATCGGGTACGACAAAACGTGGTTGAAATTCAACAAGCTGTTCTCTAAATCCATCACTTTCTACCATTCTAAATGATATCTCATTCTTAACAATAAATTGGGCTAACGCAATCATACACCTATTTTGGTTAAAAGAATGTGGAACTAAGGACCCACCCAAACCATCTTGAGGTTGATCTTTGTCCTAATCTTTTTTTACATATATAGGAGATTCAGAACATATGTAAAAAAGATGATACCGTAATCCACTTATGCCTTGCTTAGCATTAGCCGAGCTCGCCATTTTGCAATACTTGCATAATGCAATTGTCTCCATTTCTCCATTGTCTTTCTTTCTAACAATTTTTGTCATGTGATCCCATACTAAAGACGTAGATTGCCTTGAAGAGCTTTTGTGATGCATTTCAGTTTGACTTTGGGTAGATAGTGTTTGTCTCACTTCATTTGCTACGCTTGATTCACTTGACTCCATAAGGAACCTACAACACCTAAAGAACATTGTAAAAGATATAAAAAAGTCTCTTGAAAAAAATCTTTAACCTGTATTTAAATATGCAATAGAATTTGACCGTAGTTCAGCACCAAAAATAAATAACAACACTTTGTGTGACAGCATGTTAAATAGAAATTGACTGCAGTTCAGCCTTCAAGGGTATAATCGATAACTTTACTGCATTATTCATAATAATCTAAACAAACCCTTCTATTTATGTGCATTATTTGTAATGCTCTTATGTTCTTATCACTAAAACAACTGACTAATTAACCCATACAGATAAATTTAACTGTATAAAATTTTCTGACGCACTCTTATTAATAGCGGGGTTTTAAAGTTAATGAGAAAATGGTAAGTTTACACTGTCAGGTCCCATATGCAATACACCATGATAAAACCAACTCAAAATTATATAGATTTAATTAATGACCATGTCACAATTTTACAATGCAAGAATGACTTGAAGCAAAAAAAATCAAAGTACCTGAAAAGGAGTATCCTCGGAGTTAACTAGGGTTAGGGTTATTAATTGAATCCCAGATGCGTAAGAGTGTAGATGCAAGTGCAGATGGGAGGGTTGCAACTTGTGAGCGTGGATGGGAAGAGGGTTGCGAGCGTGGATGAGAAGGATGCGAACCCAGATCAGATTGCATACGAGAGCAAAGAAAAAATTAGGGTTAGGTATTTGAGGAATTTTAATTTGAGAATGAAACACAAAGATAAAAGAAAGAAAAAATTTGAGAAATTGAAATAAAATAAGTCACCCATGTCGGGCTTGGCCCAGTTATGGTAGGAAAAAGTGTTCTATGGAAATTCCAACATCTTTTGTGCTTTTTACATTTCTTGCCAGAAGGAATTCCTTCCAACGTTTTTTTGGCAAGGATGGAAATTGAAAATTTAGGAAATAATCGGATGGAATTCTATGGAAACTAGAATAGTGGAAAAAAACTCAGACCTAGTTGCTTTACAAACAAAACAAGAAGAAAACATCATTTGATCCTAGTCCAAGTTTCAAATCTTCTCTTAGCACACCTTAGTCTGATGCTAGTTTTCATCATCACTCTTTTTACGGTAGTGGACCGATTTGTCCTTGAGGTGTCAAACTTGCGGTGCCAAAGCTCCTAAGGATTAAAAATTACTTCTAAAGATACTGAATGCATATGATGAAAATTTTAATGTTTTCATCAAATACCATCATTAGCAAGTTAGTGATTGAACAATGAAAAACTAGATGCATCTTGAGAACCTCAAGAGGTTGAGATGAAAATGAAGCGAGATGCAGATGCTCTACTGGTGAATCGATTTATGCAAGTTAAACTAAGATCAACATCGAATTTTTAAATTTCGTCTTAAAGAACTAATGAGGTGCAACTAAGCTGATGCTAAAGTACTTATAATAGTAAAATAAATTCTGAACAATCTAAATTGTTTTTTCTAAGCTTGTAGTATTGAAATCTTAATTTGATATTGTCATATTAAATCCTTTGGATTGGGGTTGTTAAATTTAACATGCATTTAAATTTATTATATGACTTTAAATTTAATCTATACATTGCATTTAAATTCACAGTTTTATATGAATTTAAAGCTAAATGTTGAGATTTTTTTGATTCATTAGATTTATAGAAACTCGACCAACCCCTTACCCTAGTCATTGAAACTCGAGTAAATGGGGTAGTCAATACCTCCACTTGGGAAATATCGAGTATTAAGCATGCTACGTTGATATATCCTCCACCATTAGGATTGCTCTAAGGCATTTAAATCATTGTTATAGTTATTGAAATAGAGTTGCCGGGTGCTCTAGTTGATGGCGTTTCGAGAAGGGAAGCCATTTACCAACTTAAATTTCTAGAGCATGCAATGCTTCCAATGCCTAAGATATTTTTGCTTGTTGTATGATGTGCTTATGGCTACTAGAACTAAAGACCACTTTACAAAGTTTGCTTCAAAACATAGCATTATCCCTTCTCTTTTTTCAATTATTTAAAAAACGCTTTTTTATTTGAAACATAAGTGCATTTCAATTGTATTATGAGTTGTAACTTCCATATAACAACAGGAAAACTGGAAAAAAAATAAGGAAAAAAGGCATAAACGTTATATGACAAAATATTACAATTCAATTACTTACATTGACATTTTCAATTATAATGTCATTAAGCTTTATATCCTCAAATCTATGTTACCCAATAGGATCATCAAATTCATCCTAAAATAAATAAATAAAAAACTAAACAACAAATCTAAAGTTGATATTAGAAGAAAAGTAAATTTTAAGAAATAAAAAGTAAACTAACCTCTTTGGTTCATCAAAATTAGGATCATACACAAAGTTTTCACTTAGCTTCATCTGTTAGGAAAAAAAGAGAATTTTCTTCTAAATTTTGAGTTTGAAAATTTTATTTCCTAATGATTTCTTAAGATAGTATATGTAATTTTATCTAAGGGAGATGAAGAGGCTTCTCGTATTAAGGCTTGATTGAGAAAATAAATTTTGGTAGCCATAACACATATGAAAAAATTTAATAAATAATAAAATTTCAGTGGTAGCTAGAAGCATTTTCCCGAATGTCAATAGTAGCGCACTACAATTTTGTTAGGACACGACCAATATAAAATTAGATTTGGACATCTATTAAATAATAGTAAAACAAAAGAATTTTAAGCTCTCTTATTAATTTTAGAAGTTATATTTATTCTCCTTAATCCTCTCCAAGTCTAGATATTTTATTTTCAAAATCTTTTAATTTACCACTTTACAATTATTTTACTAAACTTCTTACACTATTTTACATTCAAATGCCTATTTTTTTAAAATTATACAATTATTCACAAATCTTTCTCGGTTTTCTCCTAATATTTTACATCAAAGCTCACATTTAAATTAATTACAAAATCCTTAAACTAATTGATAAACCCACCCAACTAATATATATTAATAAATCATAAGAAAATGAAAGTTTCAATATGTATGCTAGAGGCGCATCAACAAATTGGTAAAAAAATGATTTTTCATTTAGACAAAAATATATATAAATCACATAATATAAATTATATTCATTAACAATAATAAAAAATTTATTTTATAATTTATTTACTGAATGAATTTATTATACATTACACTATAGAACTCTATTAACTTCAAACACCTAAATTTTAATTTTTTTACATACAAACCATTCTCAATTCTCCCATAATATTTTACATTTAAGTTCACATATTTTAACTAATTATGTAATATCAAATTTAAACTATTTGTATCAATTTGATTAATTAATATTCATTAATCCATCTAATAAATCCTAAAAATATGAGAATTTCAATATATACAATATCCACATATACATGAATATATTTTTATTTAGATGTAAGGATATTTAAATTCTCTAAAAAAGGATACTTAAATCACAATACAAAAAATGTATACATAAATAATAATATCTTTTTTACTTTCTAATTCATTTATCTTAAAATATTTATCGTACGTTACGTTACATAATTTTATTTTAGCAACCTTTAAAAGATAAATTTATATTTGATAACACTACGACATGAACACATAGATTACATTAATAAAAATTATATTATATAAACATTATTAATTTTAAAATATTATCAAACCATACCCAACTCATAACTCAACTAAATGCTACATGACATTATTTTGCAATTATCAAAGTTGTAGGCATGATCCTTTTACAACAAAATGAAATTTGTGGTTAACTGTAAAGATTAAATTGTTTAAAAATGAAAACTAAATAATGAATAAAAGCTCATATGTAGATAAGCTGACCATAAGATGCTCTTCTCAATTACAAATACGTACAAAGCTCTTCTCAATTTTCTCCAACTTTTTTTACATTCAACTCCTTATATTTAATAGTTATGTTTATTATTAGTTCAAATTATTTAAATAAATTAAATTATTTAATATTCATTAACCCATTTTTAAATCCTTAAAAATGACAATTCAATATATACACAACAATCATATTAACAAAAATGGTGAAGTTATTTATTTACTCATATATATAGAAAAATATTTATCACATAACATAAATTATTCACATCTACCGAATCAACAATTTTAATCTATAATATTTTTCGTTAGGACATTAATGCTATAGAGATATGTAGTTAGCAAGGGTTGAACCCTCAACCTTACATCCTTAACATGGAGTTATCAGAGTTACACAAAAATACTACAAATCAGCTTAGGCAGTTATAACTACCTGCCATTACATATGCTGAAACAAAATACATAAATTTAGATGATATAGCAGAAATAGACAGCTAAGATGATAAAGCCTCTTGCTTGGACGAAGTCTTCAAAGAGCCCAACAAGATCTGCTACTCTCGGACTACTCAAAATAAATTGAGTACCCGAGAGTTTAGGGAAAACAAACAATTCGGATCAGACGATATATCTGGTATGAGTAAAACTTTAAGTAATAGGTGTGTAACTAAACTCAAACATGAGACCACACCGCTGAACAAGGAATGTGTTTACTCTCACATAAATAAACATCCAAACGTAAAGAATGGATAAATAATTAAACATCGCAAAGAGCGGTTGACTCTTCCCGATAAAATTAAGAAATCAATTTGAAGGTCGAATCAAATTAGAAAAGGAAAAATCTCCAATAATGACTAGGAGGGTGCACCCCCCTTTGAAATATACCTTTAGTAATATACTTCTGAGAAGCTTATATACTCCATGACACTTCTCGAAAATGTACCAGCCGAACCCCGCCGAACCTTACCGAGTATCCAAATATTTCACATCTGAATTCGCAAATGAACTGATCTAGATAAGATGTGAAAATACCCTAATGGGAGCAACCCCGCATAGTTGGACGTCCTTTCGCGCTTTGGGTTTAGTTAATTCCGATAAAGGATAATATGCTCAACGGAGCATCACAACGTCTTAGAATGATGATAAATAAAGTTGAAGTAATCGATAGTCGAGAGACCAACTATCGAAGATATAAAACGATCGTATATGGAATTACGTCTTGTATACTTATCACCATTCATCGAATTCAAACTTGTACTTTTCCTTGGTTAACAATAATATCGGACAAGTCAAGGTAGTGTTACCCCAAAGTCATCTCTCACGACTATTCTTAACTTTCGAAATAGTAGCAAGTCTACTTCTTCGACATTTAGTGCTAAGTACACAAGTAAATAGTTTCTATATAAATGATGTTGCTTTACGGAAATTAATTCATTTCCGTAAACGAATCAATCCTTTTCATTTAAAACCGAATTCATGTTTGGACTTCAGATTACAAGTATTAGCTTTAAAACACTTTGTTAAAAGATTTTACTAACTCCAAAACATCATTAAAAAGGATTTAATAAATTTAAATGTTCTTATTACATTGATTAATCAACTTTGAACTTCAAATGTCTTTAAAAAAATCACCTTTAAACCTTATTAATTCAATTAATTAGTAAAATACAATTAACTAAATTAATAAATAAATAATTATTTATTATTATTAAAATGAATAGCAAATTCCAAATATCCTTGTTACTTTGATAAATTCTCTTCAATATCCTTAATTAAAAAGGGTAAATTACCTTTAAATTATCATTAATTAAATTAATTAATAATATTTAAATATAATTAATTTAATTAACTAATAATAATTAAATATCATTATTTAGAAGTGACTAATTAATTAATATTTTATTTGAAAAAAGAATAATTAAAACAGATTTGATTTATATTTAAAAGTCATTAATTAAATTTAAATACATAATTAATTAAATGATTAATTAACTTTAATCCATCATTATCAAAAGATTAATTAACCTTAAACATCATTAATTTAAAATGGTTAATTAAATTTAAAATATCATTAATAAAAACTTGCTTAACTTGTAAACTAATTCCAAGCACGAAGATGAAACAAAATGGTTTCATAAGAAGTGATTTTCCGAAAAGTGCCGATATAGCGACTATTGCTATTCGGGCAGTTCGAAAAACAAGTATATGACATATCAATTTAACCAATAATCACAACTAAGGGTATGAGCATAAAAAACAATATAATGAACTATGAAACAATACATAGAGAGCATTCATATTTAAATATTAACTTTAACTAACAACCATTCATCGAGCTTACTATATGCATGCAACTTAACCAAACTTGCACCTCAGTTTCAATGACCGAGATGTTCGAATTTGAAAATGTCATAAACATGAAAGTTATAGGGCTCTGAGTTAAATTTCTAGAACATCCAAGAAATCTAAATTCTGATTTAATATGCAAAAGTTATGGCCAATATACTACAAGTTGTTTTATCAATTTCAGGCCAAACATCACCTAAAAGTGCTTACATCCATCACAACATATACATGTCCAAACCAAACATGAACGACTTTATATCTTATCCAAACAACGTAATCAATGTATAATATAATATAATCAAAGAAAATATTTCCCAAAAAGGTTAAGAGTTTTACTCACCTAAAGCTTTCCAATCAAGATCAAATAAAGCTACCACTTGAATCTAAGATAGAACTATACTTTGCCTTAAGAAAGAAAAAGTTTTGAATATGAAAAGAGAATGGAAAAGTAGAAAAAGATTAGGAAAAGTTTCATTTATAAGCATATATAAAGCTTACAAAGGATGCCATTCAAGTTAGGCTTCCAAGAGAAGCTAAACCAAGTTTATAAACACAAAGCTTCCATGAGAAGCTATTTCTAAGGAACAATGCTTCTAAGAGAAGCTATAAAAATAAGGTGAAGTGTATAAAAAGCATTACGACATTTCTATTAACTTTTAGCCGACGGCAAATTGAAAATTCGGAATATGAATTGCCAGTCACATTTTTAGTTTTCCATCGAACTAAATATTTTTTTGAACTAAACTTGAATGCTATTTTACCATCGTTATTTATTGTTTAAAATAGTTTTATAAAAATTATTATTTGAATATTTAAAATTAAATAAATATTTAAAAATTAAAGCTGTGAAATTTCGGGTCGTTACATTTCCCTAAACTCTCGGGTACTCAATTTATTTTGAGTAGTCCATGAGTAGCAAACCTTGTTGGGCTCTTTGAAGACGACGTC
This sequence comes from Allium fistulosum, assembly GCA_030737815.1. Classification (NCBI taxonomy): domain Eukaryota; kingdom Viridiplantae; phylum Streptophyta; class Magnoliopsida; order Asparagales; family Amaryllidaceae; genus Allium; species Allium fistulosum. The sequence continues at coordinate 709,802,256 of CM060904.1, read as the reverse complement.
CAAGCAAGAGGCTTTATCTTCTTAGATATCTATTTCCACTGTATCATCTAAGTTTGTGTATGTATTTTGTTTCAGCATATGTAAAGGCAAGTTGTTATAACTGCCTAAGCTGATTTGTAGTATTTTTGTGTAACTCTGATAAATCCACGTTAAGGAGTAACCTGATGTACTATTTACTGTTAAATTATTTTTTGCAGTTTCGTTGTGAGGTCTTGTTCTGTTCTTTTATTTTATCCTACGATGATTCATCTTTCCGGCGCTTGGCAGTGGCACACCAACATCAATTATATTTGTCAAGTGTCGTTACCAGGTGTTAGAAAGGTGGGTCGTTACAACATATATTAGAAAATTAGTTTATACGTGCACTAAGATAATTTATTTTTCGGTCATTGTATCTATTTATTATTAATGTAAATAAATACATGTATAAAACATGCACACACATACACACACACACATACGCGCACACATATATACATATATAATAGTTAAGGTATAAATTACTATTATATTCAAGTATAATTTTATACGATTAAAGTTATTTACAATTTAATTGTAATTTAACTAATTTTCGATTTGAAATAGATGTTTAAATAGTTAAAATTCAAAATTTAAGTAATTAACCTTTCCAAAATAAATATTTGTTAATATGTATATACATACATACATATTAACATCCATATATAACATGCAGATAAAAAAATTTATATCTATTTTTAAACCCGATCCTATTAAATTTAACTGAAAAATTCAAACATTTCCGATTTCAATTTTTGTTTTGGCTTTTAAATAAATATTTTTTTACTTTCTGAAATCCGAAATGTATAATTTTATTTACAAATTTCTATATAGGAATTTATAATATATATATATATATTAAAAGTATTTTTTATTATTCAGAACAGAAATAATAAATAATTTTTAAAAAAATTGAAGTTAGGATACATTATAGTAACTAGATAAAAGGTTTATTATATATATATATCAAATATATTTTTTGTCGAAAAGAAAACTTTATATATATATATATATATGTATATATATATATGTGTGTGTATTCGAAAACAATTTTGTTTAATAATTATATATTGAAAATAATTTAACCTTTTTATATTACCATGGCAGAAAATATATGTTGAAAGGGAAAAGTGATTTACATCGATATATGAATATATAACTTGAATATAGGTGTAGAAATTAACACCTTTCACCGATGTAATTAAGCCAACATTTAAACACATTGTTTGCTTGTTATTTCATCATCAAATCTTTATTCTCCTCATTGGTTTTAGTTTGCAAAGCTGACACCTTGGCTTTACCAATGGATAATGGGGGCTAGAGCTATAGAGAGAAGATGAACGGAGGCTATTTATTTATAAACCACTAGATATCAAAATATCTACATAGTTCTCTCTAACATTAGGTGGCTAGGTCTCTCAATCCCCATCCAAATTATGGCTGGCCCCCTTAATACCTAACCTTGGTCAAATTTTGCTTTAGACACTTTTGAATAAATGGTTTAATTAGTTAATTCCAGCTCCTTATCCATGAGAGAGTTAGCGGTATGTCCTAAGGAAAATTATGTAAATGTATTATATAATTAACTCTGTAAATAATCTTTTTCGTAATAAAAGTTATTTCTAGTGTTTGTTTTCTTGTATATACTGTGTTATATTATGATTTAATTAATTAATTTAAAGTGCATAAATAAGAAGATCCTTAAATGAAATGTTATATGATTGTAGTTGCAAATAGTTGGAATCGTGGGTAATTAATCATAACTTGATAAAATTTTATTTTAAATATTCCTAGTAAAGATGTTTTGAGAAACGATATCGATACATCGTTGATACTAGAGTATGTGATGCTCTCCAAATATTGGGTAGTGTATTACTAATAGATACTTGGGGTACCAATAGGTTACATACTTATATTAATTGGATAACTATAGAACAACTCGAATGAGAGTTTCTGTTTTGGTTGATAACAACTAAGTCGAATAGGAAATTATAGTGTAACAGTGTTATGTAGTTCTCTCAACTTGAGAATATCATGGAACTTCGATGAGAACACTTTACTTTGATCATAGTCAAATCATGACATGACGACCATCGAATGATTATAGTCGGGTCTGATTTGAAGCATAGAAAGCGAAATATTATTCAATAGAGAATTCATCTCCTTGGTTGTATGAGGTTGGTATCACTGTGAATTATGGTCAACTCAATGTCAAAATCTCAAGCAATAGTGAAATGACTAATAATAAATGTATCGTTTGAGTTTTGGCCGTTACCAAATTCTATATATCTAAGAAGGATATAGTATTGATGAAAAGAATATGTTTATGTTATATCGTTACTTAAGGGTATAACTTAAGTTGATTTAAAATATGATTTTGCAGAAAGATCTTAAGCGATGAATTCAGTCAAATTGTTACACCATCAACTAAAGTGACTTGTGAATGTTAATATTTGAATTGTTCAATAATAATCACCGATTGAATTCACACAACCATATCTATGAAATCCCCAGAATACCACCTGATTTAATTAGTTTATAATGTGTTATAAATTAATTAATATTTAAGAAATATTAATTATGAATGTAATTGATGATTGGGATGCTTTTAGTAATTTGGGTAGCTTTTATAAATTTTTCGAGTGCCAATAGCAATTGTTTGAATGTATATATAAATGTTATTTGTGCATGTATCGACATACGATATTGCTATATACTTAGACAAGTCTTTTAATGTATATAAATAATTAAATAGGTTGTGAAAATTTGTTGACACATGAAGTGTCAATATAGGGCTGACCATAGGTGAAGGGTGATTCGGTCTTTGGAGACTGAGTAAAAGAAGCAAGATATTTTCTCCTTGGCTTTCTCTATAAATACTTGTACTAATTCATTCTTGCCTACACTTTTTGTTAAACCCCGGTCGCCTATACCACTATAGCCGCCCCTATTACCTCCGCCCCTTCCGAATACAAGTGGTTCAACTTGTTTCTTTACAAGTTTGAGTAACAGATTTAGAATCTTAGGAGTCAAAAGCAGATCAGCGTGTAATAAGCGGCAAGATCTTCAATGTTAACCTTTATTTTATAAATCTAACCATATGATTTTGCCTTAACCTTGACATGTAATAATATTTCCATGTTTATACATTTTAGTTAATAATTTTAGATTTAATAATTAATATGGATTTATATAAACTAATACTATTAAATGAGAAAGTAATTAAAAATAAATTTATTTATTTTCGGCCTATATTGCAAACAATTTCGTAAAGTTATTTTATATGCTAAACCATTTTATTACACAAATATTTATTATTTAAATATTAAATACTTTTTGGTTTTAAAATTAATATATATATATATATTATTTAATTAATATAAATAATATATGCTTATGCACGCGAGCAGACACACACACACACACACACACACACACACACACACACATATATATATATATATAATCCCTCAGACATTTATGAAAGAAAATTAATTCTAATTATTCTCGATCGAGAATAATATTTAAATATTAATAAGTATATATTTTAATATGTTTATATATTAAAAAAATCAAACTATATAAATATATTTTTTATATAAAATATTTCAGCTAAAAATAGAAGGATGTACTTTGTAAAATTAAAATGGTTAATTTTGTCAAAATATTATATATTTATCTTTAAAATTTTGAATTTAAATGTATATAGTTTTGAAATAGTCAAATTAGTTTTTAAATTCAAATATAAAATATCATCGACTTAGTCAAATTAATTTTAAATCAAGATATTTTAAATTTTAAATTTCAAATTTCAAATCAAAACTAATATTTTGCTTAATTAAACTAACTACATTTATTACAAATTTGAATTTTGAAAGTACACACACGTAGGATATATTTTGAAATTATATATACGAGTATATATGCACGCCCAAGTGGGCCTGCATTTATAGTTACATCTATGGAAGCAGATTTGACAGTACCATTATCAGCATAAACTGAATCTGAAGCAACGACCGAGAAGACCGAGACAACTGAAGAACATTCATAGAACCAATAACTTGAAAGCATTCATAGTTTTATCTTTCATTTCATTTGTTTTGGTTTATTTTATACTACTAGAAATGAAAATAATACTTATACTTTTACATGCATATGCTCTTTTAGCTAATGTGGGCTGTAAGCAAAAACAGTCTTGGTTGCCTTATGACAGGGCCGAGTCGGTTGAAACAAATTCATGTATACACCCAGATGTGGGGACATAGAAATAGATATGCATAAAAAAGAGAGGAAATATTGGATATAATAGTTCTCTGAAGCACACGTTTTTTCTAGATCAGTTAGTGTATAATGAAATTGTGCAATGAAAGACAACCATAATGTTTGAATTTGAAAAATACTTTACATACGATACTTCATTGAAATTAACTCGCATGATCAGATCCTCCACCATAGTGACCAATAATTACTTATTGAAAAAAAACACTTGACGAAGGCGGAAAATCCCAAAAAGAGCAAGAAGTCGGGCCTTTTTGAACTACCAATAACTCAAGTCGAACCATCTGAAGAGAACAAAGATGCTTTTCAAAATAATTGTTGTATGGTTGTTTAAACATGATTGAATTATAAATTATGCTATTGAAATTTATGACTTTTTACATGGTAATTATCAACTTTATAGTACTATTTTTATTGTAATTCATGGTATTAATCGATGATGGGTAGTTTATTGTTTGTTTGACTGATTTGATATAAAAAACCAAAAAAATGGTTGTTTGATATAAAAAACGGTTGGTAGCTTTTCAATGATGGTCTATTGGGCTAGGACCTTTATCCTACCCTCTAAGCTGCCGAATATAATTAGGGGTGCTTTGATTAGATTTTTTTTTATCAGGATCAATTTATGCAAGGAAGTTGATTCCTATATCTTTTTCCAAGATGGAGAGACCACGTAACAAAGGAGGCCTTGGTATCATAAATATGCATTCTTGGAATAATGCTGTTGTGAGTACACACGTAAATGATATCTTATCGAGGAAGGATAGCCTATGGGTTGAATTGACATGGAGGCATCAAATTCAAACTAAGGACTTCTGGTCTATGGATGTTCCTCAGGGAAGCAGTTGGATTTGGCGAAATATTCTTGGTCTAAGGAGGGTCCTGCTGCCATACATTAAATATACTCCGTTCTCTACAAGTTTGGTCATTTTCTAGAGGGATCCTTGGGTTGATTATGGTTATGTTTTGTCTAGGCAGTTGTCTCAACTGGAAGTACAACAATCTTTGATTGGTATCAATGCTAGAGCTGTGGATTATGAAGCTAATGGCCGGCTCCATGCTCCCCTCTCCAGCAATCAGGCAGTCAATGCCCTTTGGACCAGTTTATCTACCTTGCTTGTTCATCTCAAACAGTGTGATGCTCTCAGTTGGAATGGAAAACCTCACAGTTTTGGTGTAGTGTATAACCTCCTGTTTGGGGTTGATACATGCCTTTTTCACAGTGGAGTAAGGTTGTATGGACATCACATTCGCCAAGCAAGGATAATTTAATGTTATGGAAGACTATTAATAAAGCGCTTATGACCAGAGATAAGCTTGTGTCTTTTGGTATGAGTGTGCATTTCTGAAGTGCATATAAATCTCTCTGATGCAAAAGATTGGTGTGTATGGTATCATTGGTTTCACTATTACTGACTTGCATATTCTTCGAAAGGCAAGTAGGTGGAGGGTGAAGCAATGGGATATTGTGTTTTTGTCCTTAAGAAATATTTGAATGGGGTGTGGGAGGAGAGGAACACTCGTTGTTTTCATGGTAAGAGCATTTCTAGAGTGCTTTTTTGGAAAAAGCTTATGGGAAATATTGAATGTGGGTTGCGGGAAAGCAAGCATTGCTTCTCCCCTTATCAACATGGTTATTGGAATTAGCTATGTGCCTTTTTGTTTTGTAGGTGTGCATGTTTCTCTAGTTGTTGTGTGCATGTCTGTACACTTTGCCGCCTTGTTATCTCTATGTGTATTTTGGATGTTTTTTTCTATTTCCTTTTCTTTCTTTCACTTGGACATAAAGCTTGTTTTATGTCCTTTTATTGTTCGTCATAATAAAATGTGGTAGGGGACCAGTCAATCTTGCTAGCTTTTCTTAAAAAAAATTGGAAACAAATAATCTCGGAATGAAAGAAAAGGAAAATAAATCGAACGAATCCACATAGCAAACAAATCATCATTTAAACAAAAGGCAGGTTGATCCAATATTCACCAAGGTCGACCGGTAGCGGTTGACCTTAGGATATAAATGGTTAACCGTTGCTAGTCTAAAAATGACAATATATCTTTGGTCAAATGGCCCGGATTTAATATAGTTTAATTGAACGGCTTGCATTGATTTGAACCCTTATAAATATAGACCTAGACCACCACGCTCATATTTTTTAATGGACGTGGAAACTCTGCCACTTTATCTTTTCCACAAATTTCTAAATTATTAAATTTTGTTTTAGTTATATGTATACATACAATTGGTGAATTGTAGAAGATGATAGAGAAGGGGAATAGGGTCAAATCAATTCGTCAAAGCCAAGGTAAACAGTAAATCCAAATCTAGAATTTAAATTAAAATTCCAAATCCCTTTTCTAATCTAGATCTTTGATAAATCTATATACGCTTGCAGTGTATAAATCCAACTAGGGAAAAATGGGAGTCAAACTGGAATAACAGGGATTAGATCCGGAGATTTGGAATGCTAAAAAGGTGAGTGGGAATAATTATATGCTTTTGTATAATATTAGATTTATATCGCTGTAGATTTATTCCTATATGCCTGAAATGTAAATTGAAGTTGTAAGCTAAATCAATACATATGCGATGAAATTATAAATCATGCCTACATATTCTGTAATTGTTAACCTGATTTATATATGTTATATGAATGTAAATCTAGAGAATGTTTGGGATATTAGCAGTCCCTAAATAATTGTTGAAAAATAGTAAACCATGAATTTATAATTGATGAAATAATTCTAGATTGTTATTTAAATGGATATTGGGAAAATAAGAATGTAAAATAATGTAATCACAATATGATTTTAGGGGTTTAAGCTGTATTTTAATTCGATGGATTATAAGGTGTTACAATTTAAATTTCTATGCATTATCACGTTTAAAATAAATAAAAGTGCGTCGTTTGAAGTGACAAGGAATAGACCTAACAAAAGAAAGAGATGCATTAAATATGGATATCTACCGTATTTTGTACTGTCTACTTCAATAACTATGAAAAGATAATTCCTTGTCATTCCTAATGCAACACAAATCTTCCACTTAGATAAGATATAGAAATTTACAATATTAATATTTTCATTATAGAAACATGATTCCAATACATTGAATTGCAGAAAATCCCAAAGTGTTAAATATATGGATATAAACATGACAAGAACATTCTAAAAGAAAAGATGTGTGATTACAATAAAGATAGGAATTAAATAAAAGAAATGCAAGCGTAGGCAATAACAAATAAAAGTGTAAAAAGAGAACAGAAATAAAATATGTTGAAAGGGGGTAAAGGGATAGAAAAGACATTATAAACTTGTAAAAAAAGCAGTCAATAACTCTAAAGTAAGCAAGATATAAACACATAATGAAATAAGGACTTATGGTCAATAGTAAATTATAGAGGAAAAATGATTAATAAAAGACGAATGAAATATATGTGTATGTATGTGTGTGTGCGTGCGCGTGTGTGTATAGACACACACACGTAGCCTTAAGTATGCATTTATGACAGGTGCGAATTATTAAAGCTAATAAATGATTATATGAATATAATGACATTAGTCATTAGTATGGGTTGGAATGCGAGTCAGTAATATTATACAATAGAAGTTTGCCCATCGCAAAGGGCTGCCAATAGTTGTGTGTACATTATACTGATGTAAGACGTATCCAATTATAGGACCCGTGGAGAGTATACGCTTACGTATAGATGAAGGAATACCACAATAGATAGAGAAATCTGCTTCAATTATAGGAAGGGGATATTGCCTTGATTATAGTAGGAAAACTAAATCAGATGATGAGCGAAGAATCAAACTATGTCAACATGTATTGGTACCTAATAAAGGAGAAAAGTTGTGCATAGGTTGAGAATGTCATCAGTCCTTAGCAGTCAATTGGAAAGACAAGGGTTACATCTAACGATCTACACTGCCTACTAGTGTACGAACCACGTTGGGTTATGCATCACCACGTTGTTTACTAGTTTCTTTGTTAGGAGGCAAGGCTAGTTAACCCTATTAAGGAGATTTTTCAAATCATGCATGGGGTAGTTCGTGGAGCTAAGTCCACGATCAGTGGGGCTGAATCCATCATATTTATAATTCATAGAGCTGTATCTATAACCAGGAAGCAGATAAGAAAATCCTCAAAAATGCAAGCTAGAGTACGGCTAAATTATTGTAAAGCCATTGTAGGCAGTACGGGAGTTCCTTATTATATGCGGTGATGAGATTGTGATATAGCGAGGGTGTTGGATCATGATGGGGTGCTGATGTAGAAATATTAGTGGGGATAGTTTCTAGGTCTAATTATGGACCATGGTACTTATAATTATATATATGTGCATAGCTATAGTTTATACGGGTAGATGGGACATATCGTAAGCATATATAAAATCAGGACGACTAATTAAATATTAAAAGACATAACATGCAATAGAGAACAATAAGAATAAACTTGTGTTGTATAAAGCGAATAATTTTCCATTCACCAGAATGTTGTTCTGACCCCCTTCTCATTACAACCCATAGTATATCTTAGAAAGGGAGGTACTGGTGCAAGGCTGGTTCTTTTTCTATGCTCGATACTAACAAGGACACTAGACTTGGAAGTGTCAACCTTGGTCAGTAGCTATATGTTCTATTATACTTTACTATTCCACTATTGAGTTATATCGATAGTGCTTTGATATGCATTTATATGTTTATTTGTAGGACACCAAACGAACGATCCATATTTTAGTGGACTTGGGTTTTCAATTTAGCGAAAATCTAGGCCCACTAGGATGTGGGTTGTCACATCCATTGTCTCCAACCCTTTGACCTGCTTTAGGATCAACAACAGGGCTCGGGACTGGGGGCACCTCGTGGTCTTTATTGGCGTCCACGGTGTTGTGTTCTTGCAAGGAGTTTCGTTATCATCATCCTCCATGACCTACGGAACATTGCCGACAATACATCCTTCTACTAGCAAACCATAAGCACGCAAATTCTCATCCAAAAGGAGTGTTCTCATTTATATTTCTTCAAGAGGAACTTGATAAAGTGCCGCAAGGTGTTTGCTGAAATTGTGCCACCAGGCCTTCTTTAATTATCTGCAATCACAATAAATAATAGCATGAAATAATCAACCCCGTACCATTCGCATCGAGGGAAGAAAGTAAGAATAAGGCTTACGTCTAGATAGCCTTCTCTATACAAAGCCAAGCGGGCAAAGAACAAAGAAAAATTCATCTTTAAAGTAGCTCAGCTTATCCCAAAGGCCCATCATTATTTGACAACCCCTATAAGGCCCTAGATAGGTAAGCGAAGAGGATCCTTTATAGCGTTTTAAACTATACAAGTAGCGAATCTCCCCAGTGTTGAGCTCATGGTTCAATTGGCGGGAAAAAAAATATACACATGCTATTCAAGGAAGATAACGGTTTCGATGTAACTGAGCCAGAGCAAGCTTCATATACTGTAGCATCGACCAGATATATAGGTTGAACTGTATGACATAGCCGACCATACACATATACCAGCTGCAAGCCGTATATCCCACTAGTAGAAGATGCGCTCGTTGATGGTGCGATAGAACCAACACATCCTCGTAAAGGATACCATGCCTCTTGCATATTCTCTGAGAGATGTCTCATCAACTTTCGATGCTGGGGAATCTTGAGGATCATTTAAAATAATGGCATCACCCATATCAACATCAGGAGCAACCCCAATTAGAGGCCCTTCAGCTGGTACAAAAGATATTATTTATAAAGGTTGTTCTGCCTAGTGATCGGTCGGCTAAGGAGTATATCTCGCTTCGGGAAGTGTGGTAGAACTAGCTTCTGTGTCAGACTCGGCATATGCAGGTGCTGAAGGACCTACGGTTATAGAAGAGAGACGCTCAGAGCATCTGTGATCCATAACTATCAAAGTTTCATACATAAGTGATGTCAAGCACATAAAAAAGTAGTAATCATTATGCTGGAAAGAGAACCATATATAGTCAATGTACCAAACCCAATGGGTATCAACGTATGTAGACCAATCGAGTCTCACACATTGACGGAGGGCAATATAGTGCGGTTAAAGCTATGTGTTTATGTAGCGCGTACATCTAATACTATGTTGTTTAGAGTTATCATTCGATATAAAAATTGGCAAACAGATCACTCAAGCATCAACTTGATATCTAAAGTGACCATCATCATTGACCGTCCCATTAGATCGTGCATCATCAACCACGACTTGACAAATCTTATTAAAGAAATTCCATTTATAATTCTTTGTGAAAAATTGGAAAAAAAATTCATAAAAGTTTATATTACTTGGATACTACTCAAGCTTGCCTCGAGTAATACCCGAAGCCAACATGAGTCGAGGCCCTAAGGACTTAAGCTCGAGCCATCCTTCAAGAAAACATGGTCAAAACTCAAGCTTGTTTAAGTCTTGTGCAGAGAGCACTCAAGCCACCAAATTTTCAAAAGTGAAAAACCTCAAAGTTTGGGATCAGCGCCGATCCCTAAGGCTAAACTTGAGAGGGTTTATTTCTCCTCATTGAATCGTGTGGCCAAAGATGCAAATGGCGATGAACTTTGCCACTCAAAGCTGCCACCACCTACCTAGATTGATTGAAGCTATTGGTTTCGAAATAATTCAATTTGAGATTCAAATATTTTGTGTAAGTCGGCATTTATGAGCTTGGATCTGAAGATGGCGAGTTCGACGATGTCGATATGGGAGGCAGGGTGTAGCAGTGAGCCTAGGTGGTGCTTCAGAGTGGAATTATGATGGATACTTGAGTGGTAAGGATGACTTGATAACATGGGGGAGGAAGGTCTCAAAGCACGAAGTAAAATGAAAGTGAATAAGTGTTGGTTCAAACGCTTATAGACTTCGAACCAGAAACTTAGGCTGAAAAATCACCTAAGTACCAAGCAGATTGGATCGGTACCGATCCCTGCTCAAGGATCGACACCGAACACCCAAACAATATATATATATATATAATAGTAATGATGACAATATATATAAATGTGAATGCTTACGTGTATGCATGCGTGGAACTGCCAACTGAAATTCAAAAGAACGGAAGTCTTACTTGTAGAATCTGAATAAGGAAGTCATTGAAAAATTTATAAACTTGGAATGACAAACTTGAAAAACATGCTTTAGTTTTTATACCACTCCAAAGCTACAAATTTGAAACCGTTGAAAACATTGTAACGATATGTAAAAGACACAACACTTCATGAAAGCAGTCCAGGGAAAAGGTGCAGCCAATTCGAAGTAAACTCAAGACCAATGATGCAGAATCTTCAATTTCTCTTGTTACAAAGCATATCTTGTTAAAACAAGATATACTTTGGGGGGAAAGTTTATCCGTCCTTATAACCAGGCCGTATTCAGATGTATTAGGTCAGTTAAACTGAGAAGTTATCAAGCAAGAATCTAGAGCAACAATAGCCAAACTCAAGTGTCGAAGGAGACTGAGGAATGATGTCCCAAGATTGGAGGAAACTCTCAAATACAACCCATACAACATCTCACTGCAAGTACAAGATTTAAAGCTTTGAGGGGCAAGAAAAGTTTTGGATCGGTACCAATCCCTTATAATGGATCGGTACTGATCCCCAAACCTTCCACAATTTTTCATTTACCTCATGCTACATCAAGGGGAAGCAATTACAAGCTATTCCCTGCAATGTTGGATGGATCACAAGCTTATATTGACTCGAACAACTGATGCATAAATTAAGTACCTCTAACATACTTCCGAACCAAGGCATTAAATCAAATCCTGGCCTATAGCAATGTAAATGAAGCGATAAAGACGAAGATACAAGCAAAATGAATGATTAGAAGAAGGGAATTATGGTCCGGGCAAAGGCACGGATCGGTACCAATCCCATAACATGGATTAGTATCAAACCCTGATTATTAATGATGTGGGCACAATCTCTTCAGTTAATCTGCCCTAGACATGGGAAACGTGAGCTAGAACATGGACGGGAGTTTTTCGATGACTTGCAGCTATAAATAGAGGAGGAGGGGCATTGTTTGAAGGGTCATTTTAGCTATTTAATAAATTCTTGTATTATTCTTGTAATTTCAAGGACCATCATCGATCCATAAGAACGGTTCTATAAAAACTTACCAAAAATCCTCAATAAAGTTTTAGTGGACGTAGGCCTTTGATTAGCTGAACCACTATAATTGTTGTGTGTTCTTACTTTCCTCATTTTCAAGTTACTTTCTTCATTTTACTCTTTGCTTTTAATCTATAGGTGTTTGTGCCAACATTTGGCGTACACATATCTTAATGGTCTATGAAGTCTATTAAACTAGCATTAAATCCAAACTACCTATTTAAACAAAAGCATATTTTATTTTAAATTATTTTACGTTTAATTAGTTAATCACATTAATTGATTTTATTCAATGATTTCTTCAAATATATCTCATATATTCATAAATGACATGATTGTATGATGATGTATAAACATGTACATAACTATATATATACCTATAGATATTGAGATTTACATATATTATACATAAATATATATTATACTTACATATGCATATGAAAGGAGAAAAAACTAAATTAAAAATGAATGAGAGAATACCGTTTTATGGGGATAATAGAAACCTTTTCCATTCTCTTTTTAAAACTTCCCTTTTTTAATTTTCAAGTAATTCTCAATTAAACTAAGCCCATCCTCTCTCCTTTGTATAGCCATCCAACACTTGCCCCTAAATAAATAAATTTTTTCGAAAGTCCATTAGGTAACTAAATATATTTAAAACCAAATATATACCGACATCGTATATCAATGTATGCATATATAACTTTTGCATAATCAATCAAAATAATTACTGACAACAACCAGAACATTTAATAAATTAAAAATTAATATTTCTTAAATATTAATTTAATTAATTTATAAAACATTATAAACTAATTAAATTGTGTGGTTTTCAAAGAATTCACAGATGTGGTTGTATGACTCGGATGTGTGGATCCAGTCAGTGATTAATATCGAATAATTCACATATTAACATTCACGCATTACCTTAGCATCTCGGTCAACTATATTCAACTCAAAATCAAAGTCTCTTGGTAGAGCAGTACAGTTAATAATAATTTTTATTATTGTACCAAGGATTTTGTGTTTGGAATTACAAAGTTGAATAGGGACAATGTTGGACTTTTCTTCAAAACCAAATTCCATTAATCTTAATGTGATATAGTTTTGATAAAGAGAATTGGTGTAAATAATCGTTACTACTAGTACCGCTTATAATAATTAAAGTTGGATTTTATCAAAAGATGTATGAGCAATAAATTCAGCCAAAATGTCACACCACTAGTTAAGGTGACGTTTGAACATTTATATTTTGAATTATTCAATGTTAATCGTTGACTGAATTTACACCATTGAGTCATACAACTTAAATGATGAATTTTTTGAATGAACTACACGATTTAATTAGTTTTTAATCGTTGAAAAATAATTGGATTAATTAATATTTATGAAATATTAATTACTGAATTCTATTTAACATGTTGGAATACCATTAGTATTTAAAAAGGAGCATGTAAAAAAAGTTATGAACACATGTATCGATAAACGATATCGATAGGATATTTAAATTCAATTTAAACAAGAATAAATACTAAAAGGACGTTAAATAACTTAAATTAATTAATATTTGTGAAATGTTGATTATTAGAGTTTTATTGGTTTGTTTGAAATACCATTAGCATTTAATAAAGTGCATATATAAAACTTATAAACACGCATATCGGTATGCGGCATCGATAGAAAATTTTATAACAATTTTATAATAATAAAGTGCGTATATAAAAGTTGTATTATCATCATGTTGATATGTTTTCCCCCTTTCTTCTATCTGTTATTCATGTGTTATTAATGATAATAATTATGGATTTATTACTACTCTTGTATGTTTGTTCATATTATGTATATAATTTTGATCTTAATCTCATCATGCAAAATTTATATATGCCTAAATCGTCCACTTCTTTTATTTTTCAAAAATCACTATTTGAATAAAATTTTATAACAATTTTATTAATGGATTTAGTTTCATGTTATAAAGGTTCAGAATTGAATACACTTATTATAAGTTGTTTCAAATTAATTTTGATTATTGTTTACATGAAAAACTAAATGAATTTAAAACTCATATATTATTTTCAAAAAAAGGAGGCAAACTTTAAATCTTTTGATTTGTTTTTAAATTACAATTGGATCTATGTTAAGTTATTTTGCTTAAAGATATGACTTTTAAATTACAAACTAATTAAACATAATTTTATGTTGTTTGTTTCAAAACATAAATTTAATTTTTTTGTATGTGCACGTGTATGATTGCACATATATATACTTGTATATGTGCATGTATATTTTTAACTCAAGGTACATAAAAGTATACTTTTATGTAAGGTATTTTAACAGTGTTTTAAACTATCTTTTATTTAAAACCAATTTTAAATTGCCTACTTTAACTTTAGTGCATGTTATACAAACATGGTATATTCAATGTAAACAACTATACATACATACATACATATATATATATATATGTATGTATGAATGTATGTATGTTTATGTATATGTATATATATCTTATCTAAAAGAAAATATTTTAGATGACAAAGGCATATATAACGGGGAAATGTGTCCGTTGTGGTGTGAACCCCAGCACCTAAACAACATTTACATTAACTATGTACACTTTACATATGTTACACTTCACACATGGGTGCATTTGATCTGCTCATTTAATAAACAACAATTTAAAATTAAATTCAAACTGATTTTAATTAAAAGAAATAACATGAAGGTTTTATTCAAATTTTAGATTAGATCTAAATTCAGTTTAGGCTTTATAGGTTCAGTTAAGATCAAAATGGATTAAAAAAAATTAAAAATTCACCTACTTGACCCACTTCCAACTGACCCGGTTCCTTCATTGATATTAGAGCCAAATATTTTATACCGTTTAAATTAGTCTCATTAGCGCCAACTAATTAAGCTTACCCATTAATAGAGTCTATAGAAAAGTAGTGTCTAGGTTCAGTTAGGATAATCAAGTACCATACCCTACCTGATTACCGGCCTGACTCGAAAGGTGAAGCGAACCCAAAAGTTATCCCTAATAGAAAATCTTAAATTGAATTCGGTACCCGGGCTAGTTTCCAAAATATGTTAGAAAATTTAAAAGATATTTTGAATTTAAAATATTAAAGAAAATTTATAAAAGTTATAAAATGCATTTTCAAAATTGTTTTAAAAATAAATTAGTATTTTGTAAATTAATTAATTAGATTAATTAAATTTATTAATTGATTAAATTAAGACATATATATGTTGATATATGTGTGTATGTATATAACTATAAATGTTATAGTATAATATATATATTTATCTTAAATTGTTTAAGGTAAACTAAAATAATATTCAATTTATTACAATATTTAATTAATTTTTTAAGTAAATAAAATATTTATTTGATAAATAAATTAATTAAATGTTGATTAATAAAATAAGATGTACATATATAATGATATATGCACATAAAACCATAAGTGTTATAGTTAATATTCATCCTAAATTCTTTAGGATGGATAAAATAAAATTTTGAATTTTAAGAATAATTTAATTCACTAAATTAACAAATTAAAATTAATTAAATCTAATTTAATTGATAATATACATAAGACTATTATATAAGTTAATTAAATTATAAAAGGTTATATATGAATAAATTTATATGATATATGAATGTATAGAATTAAGTGGAACTAGAAAGAAAGTCAAATGTGATTTAAGGAATAAGTACACATGTACAGTACATACACCATGATTTCAAATGTGCCTGACACTTGAATCACCAGGGTATTTAAAAAGAAATACATTGTTTCCTAAATTGATATCACTCAATGTTTGCGCCAAAAATGGTCACAAACCCCAAATGTCGTGAGAGCACCAGTGTATGAACACAGATCAACAATATATGATCACCAATCAAGATCTAGGTAATGTAGAGGATAAAAAATGAAGAATAATAAACTTAAAATGGAAAGAAACAGACAGGGACACATGATTTATAGTGGTTCGGCTATCTCTGGCCTACGTCCACTCCAAAAGTTAATCTTTTATTGACTTTCCTTGCTGGTTATAGCTGATTACAATGATTTACAACGAAGAAATTCGAGTACAAAGTAGCTTAGTAATGCAAAGGTGTTTCCGGCAGAGTCTGGACGTTGGATAGCCAAAAAGATCCCTTTTCTGTAGGCTTTGGGGTGCTATTTATAGGCGTTCCACGCAAATATCTCGCTCAAACTTCGGGAGACTTCTTCTGGCACGTGAGTGGGCCCACGCGATCGGTCCCATAGAGTTTCGACTCGATCCGTGATCTATACGAATGTAATTCGTATCGATCAAGATTTTGTCCAATGGAGTCGAAACTTGGTGTGAAGATTCCTTAGCTTGTACGTAGGCTCCTGCGATAATTTCGTGGCGTTTGAACCTGTGGATCTCGAGTTATGATCGATACAAAATGTAGCTTCCTCAACGCCGTCTGGTCTGTATCGATCAATTCGTATCGACACCTGATCGTATCGATGCCCTTCATGTGCGTGCTGGTGACGTGGCCTTATCCTCAAGGCGTGATCCATTTTCCACGCCGCGTTGAACGACTCTTCCTTCGATTCACGCACATTTCCAGTTCGCATCCATCTGCTCGCATTGGTACGTTCGTATCCAATTTGATGTTTAGCTTCCCATCCACCTGTTTGTGTCTGTTACTTCGCATCCACAAAGCCGACCTTCTTCGTATCCTTCCCAAGTGCCCTCTTCGTATCGATCTGCAAGCGATCAATATGAAGTGTTCAGTCAGAGTCCTAAAACTATTGTCTCCCCTTCGTATCGATCTGCAGCGATCGATACAAAGTACACCTGTGCATCTATCCGATCGATTCGCACTGCATCGATGTGAAGTATATCGATTCAAAGTTAGTTTCTATGTTTCACCCTGATCGATACGAACTAATCAAGTCGAATAAACCATTAAGCACCTATCCATCCAACCCAAATCCACAGCCATCGAGTCGAAATCCATCTGGCCATCCCACCTGATCGATACGAATGCGCTGTTCGTATCCATGTTGATCGATACGAAAGTATCGATTCGAAGCATGCCCCTATTCTCCTCTGGACCGACTCGAAACCATCGAGTCGAAACCTTCTTTCCTCCTCTAATCGATACGAACGCCTTGTTCGTATCCATCAATTATCTTGAGCAAATGAACTCTGTTTGGCTTGAAAATTGAAACGCAGCCTTTCCTTGCCTTTATCTTCATTTCCTATCGATCCCGCCATGATTGGAGCTCGGCCAAATTTTGATGACATCGATCACAGCCTTGTTTCCAAATGATTTCTAATCCTGATATCCATCACTTTCCAGCTAGTTTGTTGATATCCCAGCCTTGACCAAAGGGTGGGATAACATTTTCCCCTCAAAACATGCCTTGTGATAAGAAGGTGTGTTTTGAATAGTTCTGAATCTGATATCTGATGTCCATAGCCATATCATCCAAGTGCATCATTCTTGACTGCTCCGAGTTGATGTCTCCAAATCCAGTAACCAAAGCTTTAGCCAATTCTGTATCCATCCGAACTCGACAGCCGAGTTCTAACCCATCCTTATCCAATAACCAATAACCGAATCCAGGACCTCTCCGAGTCGATATCCAAATCCGTAACCTCTCTGGGTTCTTGCCAAGCGCAATCCACACCTGACGACCGTGGTCCAGTGTCCCTGGACGCTGAGTAATGCCATGGCTTAAGTCCTAAGTCGAATCCTGGTCGCTCCGGACCTTTGCCGAGCATAGTCCATACTCGACGACCTGAAATTATAGTCGATAGATATTGTGGGGCCTAAGTCCTAGGCCAAATCCTGGTCTCTTTGGACCCTTGCCGAGCATAGTCCATACTCGACGACCTGAATAAGCCAATTCTCCACGTTCGGACGAAGAGTCTTACCCCTTGCCGGGCATAATCCATACCCGACGACCATTTACCAAAAACCAGATGAAAATCCAATCAAAATCCAATCCAAAATCCAAATCAAATCGGAAAACCAAAAATCCATATCAGAAATCCAAATCAATATCCAAAACAGAAAACAATCATCCAAACGAAAGTCCAAACCAGAAAACAAACAAAACCAGGAGTTCAAACCAAACTCCAAAACCGAACCAGAAAAAGCAAATGTCCAAACCAGAAGAAGAAACATATTTCACAAACCATAGCGTCGCGATTTATCGTCAGTCAAAGCATGCCTAGGGGCCATCTCCGTCCCCATACATGAGTAAATGACTTGGCCGTTTTCCAATAGTTCGCTACTTACTTCGTATCATCCCGGTCAATTGATAACCAACCGACCATCATTCCCGGGCCTCGTGCCATCGTTGTTTGAGGTAGTCGGTGGTCGCTCCTGCTCCACCGCCGCATTTCGAGCCCCGACATATTGTCGCATTTGTCCATTCCTTACATGCTCCTCGATTATGTCCTTCAGATGCCTACAACTGTTGGTATCATGTCCATCCAAATCGTGAAAAAGACAATGCCTTCCTGATGCCCTTTCACGTTCTGAGGGCTCTCTCCTAGCTGGCCTTCGGTAGGGAAGGCGATTCTGAGTTTCCACAAATATCCATTCCAACGTCTCGTTCAGTCCTGTGTAAGTGTAAAACTTTGGCTCTCTCCACACGTTCCTAGCCTTTCCTGATTCATCGTCTAGCTTCCTTTTTGCTTTATCTTTATCTTTATCCGAGCCTCCACTGGATGGCCCACCATTCTCAGTTGCGTTCACCTCCTTTAACTTCATATCTGAACATGCATCTTCCTGCCGAAGGAATCTCTCAGCTTCGTGAAAGAATTCCCCTAGATCCATTGGTGGATCCCGTATTAGAGCTGTGCAGTTAAAGCGCTCGGCAGATTCAAAGCAGTGGAGGTGCAAAAAGTCATAGCGGGGATACAGCGAGGATATAGCGGGATATAGCGGATGGCTTTAAAATAGCATATAAAACTCATACTTAATGTTTTTACGAATATATAAATGGTAATTAAATGAAAAATTATCATTCAATTGAATTGTAACTAATACATAAATAATTTTTAAATAAAAACATGTGCGAATATACTTTAAATAAACGTAAAACTGTTATATAACATAATTGAATTTAGTAGAATATTAGAGTATTTTCATTTCTGAAAATATATTAAAAATTAAATCAAATAAATTAGTTTCATAATTTTTATAATGTATAAATTGAATTTTTCAATTCATTTTATTAAAGAAGATATAGCGGGAATAGCGAAATATAGTGGAAATAACGGGATATAGCGGAAATAGCGGGGATTAAAGCGGAAAGGCTATATTGTGGGGCTATATGGAAAAATCGTAGCGGCAGAAACCCGCTACGAGATATAACGGGGTTATAGCGGGGCATTAACTGCACAGTATTAGAGATACTTTGAAATCCGAGTTCTCCCTGACTCCTGATACTGCTGCCATTAAAACCATCGATGGATCCGGCCGATCCACCGAAGCAACTGCCGCATTGAATCGAGTTAAGAAAGCTTTGAGCGATTCGTCTGTCCTTTGCTTTACCGATGTTAGCGTCATCACGTTCTTTGGTCTTTTAATATGAACCTGAAACTGCTTCAGAAACCTGTCCACCAATTCTGTCCATGTCTTGACAGATCCTTCTTCCAGCTGTCTGAACCATATAACAGCTATATCCGTCAAGTACAGAGGGGAACATTGGGCCATAACTTCCTCCGATGCCCCCAGCACTTCCATATGTCTTGTGTACCTCATCAAGTTGTTAGTCGGATCAGCCTTGCCATTGTACATCTCTAGCATGGGTAGCTTGAACTCTGGTGGGTTCCGAGCCATTCTGATTTCGCGAGTAAACAGACTCCTGTTTATTCCTTTCAGATCCCTGTTCATCAATCCTCTGCGCATAGTTCGCCTGATAATCTCAACCAATCCAGCATTGTCCATCAAGGGTTGCCCCCCATGTCCTTGAGGGAATTTCGGTATGTATTCCTCATCACATGTTCTTGCATTCCTGCCAGCATCTTGTTGTGTAGTGTCAACTGGAATTCCTCCATGAACTGGTTCGTCGTTGCCGGGTGGTGTGCCCCCTAGCTTGGATCCATCCAGGTTAGCAGTTGTATGCCGGTTAGGGGTTGTGTCTTGTTGAGCTGCTCCATTCGATTGCCGGTTTGGTCCTTCTGCTCCAGCCCCGTGGATCTGAACTCCTGAAGCTCTAGCTGTTCCTGCTTGTCCAAACTGTCTGAGGAGGTTTTGCATCATCTCCTCCTGCCTTTTAAGAAACTCTTCATGCATAGCTCCTATCATCATCTCCATCTCGTCTCTAGTGATGAAAGCTGAAGTGTGATTAGCCTCTGATGATGCCTCCAGGCTTCCTTCATGCTGACTTCTCTCGGCTCTTTGTCTTCTACTTGATTGCCTTGTCATAGCTCTTTAGATCTGAACCCTTAAGCCTTCAAATCCGACCTCCAAATTTGGTATAGCGGGCGCTAGTTTTTCTCAGTGAAATCACCAAAGTGTTTGTGCCAAAAATGGTCACAAACCCCAAATGTCGTGAAAGCACTAGTGTATGAACACAGATCAACAATATTTGATCACCAATCACAAATCTAGGTAATGTAGAGGATAAAAAAATGAAGAATAATAAACTTAAAACGGAAAGAAACAGACAGGGACACAGGATTTATAGTGGTTCGGCTATCTTCGGCCTACGTCCACTCCAAAAGTTAATCTTTTATTGACTTTCCTTGCTGGTTACAGCTGATTACAATGATTTACAACAAATAAATTCGAGTACAAAGTAGCTTAGTAATGCAAAGGTGTTTTCGGCAGAGTCTGGACGTTGGATAGCCAAAAAGATCCCTTTTCTGTAGGCTTTGGGGTGCTATTTATAGGCGTTCCATGCAATATCTCGCTCAAACTTTGGAAGACTTCTTTTGGCACGTGAGTGGGCCCACGCGATCGGTCTCATGGAGTTTCGACTCGATCCGTGACCGATACGAACGTAATTCGTATTGATCAAGATTTTGTCCAATGGAGTCGAAACTTGGTGTGAACATTCCTTAGCTTGTACCTAGGCTCCTATGAAAATTTTGTGGCGTTTGAACCTTTGGATCTCGATATATGATCGATACAAAATGTAGCTTCCTCAACGTCGTCTGGTCTGTATCGATCAATTCGTATCGATACCTGTTCGTATCGATGCCCTTCACATGCGTGCTAGTGACATGGCCTTATCCTCAGGGCGTGATCCATTTTCCATGCCACGTTGAACGCCTCTTCCTTCGATTCACACACATTTCCAGTTCGCATCCATCTGCTCGCATTGGTACGTTCGTATCCAATTTGCTGTTTGGCTTCCCATCCACCTGTTTGTGTCTGTTACTTCGCATCCACAAAGCCGACCTTCTTCGTATCCTTCCCAAGTGCCCTCTTCGTATCGATCTGCAAGCAATCAATATGAAGTGTTCAGTCAGAGTCCTGAAACCATTGTCTCCCCTTCGTATCGATCTACAGCGATCAATACGAAGTACACCTATGCATCTATCCGATCGATTCGCACTGCATCGATGTGAAGTATATCGATTCGAAGTTAGTTCCTACGTACCCTGATCGATACGAATTAATCAAGTCGAATAAACCATTAATCACCTATCCATCCAACCCAAATACACAGCCATCGAGTCGAAATCCATCTGCCCATCCCACCTGATCGATACGAACGCGCTGTTCGTATCCATGTTGATCGATACGAAAGTATCGATTCGAAGCATGCCCCTATTCTTGTCTGGACCAACTCGAAACCATCGAGTCGAAACCTTCTTTCCTCCTCTGATCGATAGGAACGCCTTGTTCGTATCCATCAATTATCTTGAGCAAATGAACTCCGTTTGGCTTGAAAATTGAATCGCAACCTTTCCTAGCCTTGGTCTTCATTTCCTATCGATCCCGCCATGATTGGAGCTCGGCCAAATTTTGACGACATCGATCACAACCTTGTTTCCAATCGATTTCTAATCCTGATATCCATCACTTTCCAGCTAGTTTGTTGATATTCCAGCCTTGACCAAAGGGTGGGATAACACTCAAATAAATATATTAAAGATTATGACTCTATAAAATAAAAATTATTCTCTACCATTTATATATTAATAGATTACTTGCATATTCCTTAGTGGTTGAGCTTTCCTCAAGTTAGAGATGTTATGTGTAGTACTTTTATATATAGAATAGACGAGGTAAGATAACTATACATTTTTGTTGAGCTTTCGTCAAGGTATGTGCATATATTATACTTAGGCCGTCGTAAAATGATGGGTACTAGTGAACAATCTCTCTTGATTTGTTGAGCTTTCCTCAAGATCAAGATGAGATTAGGACAAAAACCATGGGTTAGGAGTTGTATATGATACAACCGATAAGGTGTTATTCATGGCTTGCGGGCCTATGATTAGTTGAGCTTTCCTCAGGGTCAGAATCCCAATACAGACAAGTCCTAACACCCACTCGAGAAATCTATAGATTTTTATGTTTTTCTTAAGGTTTTGAGAAACATAAAAATATAGTAGGAGTCTTATTATAAAATTGAAATGGTAACATTTAACCTTTCTAATACTATAAGAACATTTTCCATGTAAAGTTAAAATAATCCACATCGATAAATTTATGCAATTAATATAATTGATAAAATGTCTATCGATTGAATTATACAACTGAACTAAACTGAACATTGACAAAGAAATATAATATATACTTATCTCTAAGTACTTTGGCATGTTTTCACTTCAAAACCGATGAAAGTGCCAATTTGAAAAACCGCTAAAAAATTCATGCCACAATCGCTTAAGAATTTATTTGTCCAAGAGCATGTATTATCTGTTATGAGTTTTGAAGTCTTAAAAATTAAAAGAATATAGGTATTTTATCCAACTCAATCACATATAAATTTTGTATGGTGAGCGGTCGCAGTTCATATTGTACGAAACCTTTTTAAAATTAGTTCATTAGAAATAAGAAAATAAGCCATTATGAAATTGTGTATTCAATATTATTAATTACAATAAGGATTTCCTTTTGAATGGTTGACCATTTAGAAAAGGAAAGAAAATGTACATGAGTGGATGTAACATAGGAATAGTTGGGATAAAGAGATTAAATAGTCAACTTTACTTCATGAAGTGATATCAGAAACAAGAATTGTATAAAATACTATTAGATACATAATATGGAATGAGAAATTTAATTTGTATTCCAATTGTGTTTTTCATAAAGAAAATTACTTTCTATAAAGGTCATTTGTACGAGTTTAAGATATTTGGTTGAAAACTCTCGATTTTGAACTAGTTCTGATGAAAGAAATAAATAGCTTATAATAAGTAGTTGAATAGAGCTTTGTATTTCATCCGTTATTATAGTAATGGTAGAACTAATGGGAGCATGCCATAAATATAATACTTATCAATGAATGCATCAAAGATATGAAATTTTTTTTTTCAAATATACCAAATATTATTTATGAAATAATTATTATTTCCAGTACTGATTGAAAGTGAATATAGTTTTATTTTGTTATGAATGCTTTGAATGTTTGTTATGAAATAAATCAATTTAAATAATGATATTTGTTGCATTAGCTAACTAACCCAGAAATATCTATAATATGTTACAATTATTTATGGATTAAGGACAAAGCACCCATTTAGTGGGAATGACAAAAGAGTTGGTGTACTCTTCGGATTGACACATAAAGATGTATGCATTCAAAAAGTCTGATGATACCAAAACAGTTCCACATACCTTGTTTAATTCATAGATGAATTAACATAAACTAAACATATGTATGTGATATACAAGTAATGTATTTGTGATAATTTCATTAAATATAAAATGGAAGTGTAAAACATAACGTGCAATGGAAATAAGAAAAATTCTATTTGGACGAATAGGTGAGTATAAAGGGAAACGGTTCCAAAACTGCCTAAAATGGATGAAAATTCGATCTTGAAAGTCACTCCTACCTATGACACATAATGACGCATCGATAAGGAGTAATCAAACTTCGTTGGACAAAGTACGATTGATAACGAGTGAAGCTGAGTTAACTTCTTTCTGTAAGGCGGTGTACTTAAGAGTAAGTACATAAGGTTAAATTTTATTTTCATCTAAAGAATAGTTTAAAAGTTCATTTAAGATGAACGTTTATAAGAAACCCCTACATATCCTAGGTCAAGGAGTTGATAGGTTGTGTGAGTCGGGAAGTTGCATGTAATACTTGCTTATAAGGGATCTTATGTGGAGCACCCCAAAGGAGTTTGGGATAGGTCAATATTGGTTGATCAATTTATGTTATGAACATAAGTATCATAAACTAAGACATTTTCATATATATATTTTGGTAGTTTTTAAAAAATTCTTGAATACATATTCCATTGCATTGAGAAACAATTGTTGTTTCAAGAATGTCAACTTCATAACGAAGGAATTTCTTTTAGAAATTATTGGTAGTAAAATGGATTTGGATATGATCCAAGGATAAAATTAATAATGAAGGATGAAGTAAAATTAATTGAACTAAATAGACATGACACATCAGAATGTCTAATGATAAATCTCACACATAAAAGGAAATTATGGATTTTATTAATGTCGAGAAAAAAACTTCCTTAGTCTTAAGTACGCCATTAAGAGTATTGACTCTACCATGTGGCACGATGCACAAATCCTGAATGGATTCCAAGTAAGTTATCAAAATATGATTTTAA
Source organism: Allium fistulosum (assembly GCA_030737815.1). NCBI lineage: Eukaryota > Viridiplantae > Streptophyta > Magnoliopsida > Asparagales > Amaryllidaceae > Allium > Allium fistulosum. The sequence goes on along the minus strand of CM060904.1, from coordinate 709,777,066 downwards.
TACTGGTACCCCAAAGGGTATGATTCATCGACTGCAAAAGTGTCTTCAAGAAGAAGATCAATATAGTTGGAATATAGGCCATGTTGATAATAATAACATCGTTAATTTTAATTGTTGAAACTAACATAACAGATGCATCATTCCACATGCTTTAGTTAATTCGGGTTTTACTCATAAAATTAGTTGCTTGGTATTAATTTGAGTTTTGGTACATATATGTTGAAATATAATTCTAAATAATGAATTAGAATAGACATTAAACATAACAACCAAAATTTCTTGAAGTTAGTGGGAGCGACGACTGAGTTTGGGAGCATTGGATATGATCCAAGAAATGATACAAAAGTGTTATTCAATAAGCATCAGAGTTGAGTATGTATTTTGACAGAAAAATCAAATAATTTGAGTTTCATTAAAACGAAGAGGAAGCGTGTGTCCATAAGAAAGAATATTAATAGGTATTAAAATATATTTCTAAAACTATAAGTAGACAGCAAACTTATGATTGTTAATGATGTATTCATGTTAAAATCAATTTAGTTTGGTTGTTTAATACTCGACATTGGATTTAAAAGTGATGTCTTTTATAATAAGTATAAAAGAACTATTGGGAGTGTCCTAAAATGATATACATAGGAACTATACTAAATTGTTTAGTGTCGAGCATGTAAATTGGATTCCTTATGTATTGGCAACATGAATTATCGTACATGCCATATTGTTTATAGTATCACACTTATTTTATGTATTTGATACATAGAACAATCGACAAATCTGAATAAAGATTACTATATATTTTGAGTGTTCTCAAGTAATTATGAAATACTAAAGAATTATTTATAGAAACAACAAACTTCTTATGAAGGAGTGTGTATACTCGAACTTCATTGGTGCTATCAAGTATAGTATGTCAATCTTAAATTTATGTTCAAACTTAAGTTTAGAAATTTAAGTTGGAATTGTTCCAAACAATAAGTAGTAGCTGATTCAACCAAAGGCTACTACAATGTAAAAAGTATAAATAAATGCACAAATTTATAATTGAGACGAGGGTGATTCCAAATGTTGAGAATTCCATAACATTGTTAAATGATAGCAATGACGTGAGATAATTCATAAAAGAACTTAGAGCTCACTAGAAGTCGAGAGACATGCTCCAAATAGTTCCACATGATAAAGGCAATTCATCAACATCGGAGTGAGTTAATTGACAGAGTTGATATTTAAAACAAAATAGCATACCCCTTCACTAAGAGACCGACCCGATTAATTTTTGAGAAAATTGGTCGATGAAGTTAGAATAAGATTTCATAATTGAACCTAAGTGGAAGTGAGGGATTGATAGAGTTAGGGGTATGCCCTAAGGGAAATTATGTAATTTGTTACATATATCTAACTCTGTGACCAACCTTGTTTAAAATAAAAGGTGTTTTTCTTTCTATTATATACCTGTTATATAGTGATACAAATAATTAAGTAACTAATTTAAAGTATCTAGATGGAAAATCCTTAAATGATATGTTATGTGATAGTAATTACAAATTATTATAATCATGAGAATTTTATCACATTAAAAATAACACATTGTTCTAGTCTAGATGTTTTGAGAAAGGATATCGATTCGCCCATTGAGACTGGATTATGTAATGCTCTCCAAATATTGGGTAATGTATCTCTCATGACTGTTGGGAGCACCAAGTAGTTACATACTGATAGGTATTGGATAACTATGGAATGACTCACTTAAGGGTTCCTTGTTGCTTAATATAACTAAGGTCAAACATATAATCTCAAAGTGACAATGTTACACAGTTTCCTTGACTTGAGAATACTATGAAACTTAAATATGGACACTCTACTTTGATTATAGTTAAATCCTGGCATGACATCCATCGAACGACTATAGTTAGGTCTGAATTGAAGCATTGGAAGTGAAACACCATTTAATAGATAATTCATCTCCTTAGTTATATGGGGTTAGTATTACGGTCAACCGTAGTCAACTCAAAATCAAAGTCTCCAACCAGAGCAGTACGGTTAATAATAATTGTTATTACTGAATCAAGGATTTTGTATTTGGAATTACAAAGTTGAATGTGGACGATGTTGGATTTTTGACCAAAACCAAATTCCATAAGTCCTAATGTGATATAGTTTTGACGAAGAGAATTTTTGTAAATAATCATCACTACCAGGTGCCGCTTATAATAAGTAAAACTAGATTTTACCAAAAGACGTGTAAGCGATAAATTTAACAAAAATTTGAGACCGCTAGATAAGGTGACACATGAGCATTAATTGTTCGATATTAATTGCTAACTGAATTTACACATTTGAGTTACACAACCGAAATGATGAATGTTTTGAATGAACCACATGATTTAATTAATTTTTTAATCATTGAAAATTAATTAATTTTATAAAATATTAATTATTGAATTCTATTTTTTGAATACCATTAGTAATTAAAAGGCGAGTGCATAAAAAGTTATGAACGCATGTATCGATATACAATATCGATAGAATATTTAAATTCAATTTATGTAAGAATAAATATTAAAAGGACTTTAAATAAATTAAATTAATTAATATTTTTGAAATGTTGATTATTAATGTTATCCGACTTTTAGACCAAATGGTTTTCAAACGAATTTGGAAGTTAGGATGAAGACGAAATGATTCAAGGACTTAGGAACATGCTTGGAAAGGCAATGCAAAGTGGTTCAACGGTTTGGAGAACAGTTAGAGCCAAGGATGTGGGTCGATATTAACCTCTTTTAGGTCGGTACCGAGTACTTTTTGTGTATCCTATTAACTTCTGGAGCTGTGACTTATTGACAACTAGCAAGAGTGATTGTTCTGGGGTCCATTTCTTAAGGAGTAGGTGAACAACTCCAAGGAATCTCTGAAGGAAAGAAGAAAAGCACTAAAGATAGCATAACCTCTTGGAAACACTTGATTTCTAAGCAAAAGTGCTCAGAACTTGATGGATCTAAGCAAAGTGGTTGAATAAAGGAAGATGGCATAGTTGGCATTCAAGGATTCAGCTCTGTACCGACCACTTCAAGTCAGTATTGATATGATTTTCTTGCTTTGGGGACTTCATCTCACTCTCCTACACTCTTGGATCTGGAGTTGGACTTGTATATCGAGATCTGGTGATTCTATTAGATGATTTCTCTATAAATACAAGCATATGGCAACTTAGAAAGGACCGTTGACCTTTATCTTCTTCGCTCTCTTTCTATAGGCGACCCTAGTCATAAAGGAAGTGCCTTTTTATAGTTTTAGGCTATTAGAGCAGTAAAACCCTTGTACTTGTGGCTAAATATATAAGCAATAATATTAAAGTGGATGTAGGCCTTGGATCTACCAAACCACTATGAAAATTCTCTGTATTTCATATTCCTTTTTGCTAGATCTCTTTTTTTTGGGGTATCGTGCCATTTTTTGGTTCAACATCTTTGGTGCTTTCACTGAGAATGGCATTTCTCAAGTGTAGATCTAGCCGTCTATTGTGGATTTAATGTCCATAGGTTAGATCCAGAAGGTTCTCTACCTAAAGCTTAAAGGAATTTCAGATTGGAATTATTGGCACCATCAAGGAAGTCAGGTAGATCTAGAGCAGTAGCTGGTGCAAGTGAAGGAGCTTCTCACCATACTGAAGTTAATAATCAACGGGCAACAGCGTTGCCAGGACCATCTTCCCCTCAAGAGATGGTCATAAGAGTGGTATTTGATAAGATGATGGCGGAGTTAAATCAAAAGATAGTGCCAGGCATAAGAGTGAAAATGAAGGAGCTTCTCACCATACTGAATTTGTTTAAGTATGAATGGCACATGGATGGTGCCAGAGACATGGTTGCAATTCGATGTGGGTGTTTCTTTATTATTTTGAATGGAGTTGCATTGATGCAGTTTATTCAGTTCATCTCGAAATACATCTCGACTTTTGACGAGTTGGCAAAGAAGTTTCTAGAGCAATTCAGGCTCCAACCACTTGACCTAAGGACATAATGTCCTTGTCGAGCCTTTTCTCAGGGACCTTAGGAGTCATTGATGGGGTTCTTGAATAGTTTCAATATAGCAGTTACTGAAGTCAATAATCCAAATGAAAGTATGGTATTGATGGCATTGGTCTGCGACATACATCCGGATATGGACTTTGGAAAATGGTAGAGGATGAAGCAGCCAATAACTATAGAGGAATTCCACTAGATAGTAAACCAATTTTTGCTTTTGGAAGAAGCGAGTCATGTTGTTGGTAAGACTAGACGTGGATAGTCGAAGGAAGTGATTCAAAGTAATGTGGTAATTAAAAAAATCGACGAGAGCTTCGGTAATGTGGCTGTGAATGTTGGTGATTTTAGTAATCAAAGAAAGAAAAACCAGGGTGCTGGGGGTAGGTAGAATGAAGCCAAAAAGCACCCAAGGAATATGAGGCCAAGTGAATACACACCTCTAAAAGATACATCCGAGAACGTACACCTTGCCACACAAGGCATAGAAAGGTATAAGAAGCTGCCTATGTGGGAGGTGAATGAGGAAGAAAGGGGCTTTGGTAAATATGGTCAGTTCCATGAAACTTGTATGCATAACACGAATGAGTGCATGCATCTTAGGATTTTATTAAGGAATTGAAAAGAAAGAAGAAATTATAATAGTATGTAAGAGAACCCAGAATGACGGACAAAATGCTAGATACCAAGGGACGAGTGCCTAAGGGAATCAATCTAGACCCAATGGAGAGGGGCCTAGGTGATCGGATAGAAGAATAGTTATTAACACCATAATTAGAGGATCTCATCCGGTAGAGAAAATTTGGAATGAGATGGAATAGTACACGAGTTCGTTGAAGCACGTACCGCAGGAGAGCTGCTTTGCTATTGAGGACGGAGCTCCAGCTAAGCACCAATGGATGATGACTGACGATATTATGTTTCGAAATAGGGATTCTAATAGGGTAGAAGCGCCAGCCTTCGATCCTTGGTGATTTCAGTTGTTATTGGCCCGGCTACAACGCATTGGGTCTTAGTGTACAGTGGAATTTTGTTGAATACTTTATTCAAAAGAACATTTGATCAGATGAAGATAAGTATGAAGGATGTTAAGCCTTGTAAATCTAAGATTTAAGGGTTTATCGATGGGGTAAAACAAACTATTGGGACAAGTGATTTGTCCGTGGAATTACAAGATGGAGATTGCAAGATTATAAGGGTTCATAAATTTGTAATTGTGGATAAGTATTTGACGTACGATGCCTTTTTGGGCCGACTGACCATAGCAGATTTTAGGATAACACTAGCTTCTTGGTGCTTGATGATGAAGTTCCCTATGAAGAAGGCGGTTAGATCGATTAGCGGAGACTAGAGCACTGGTCGAGAATGTTATGTCATTGAGCTCAGAGAAGCAAAGTGACAGAAGAAAGGAAAGAATATAGAGAAAGTTCACTATGTTAAGAACGTAGATGCATAGCAATTAATGCACAAGCCCTGGTTTGGAAACCATAGCAGGTTCGATAAGTCTATGGATCCCAGGAAGAAGTTAGAGGAAGTGGGGGCATCACCAGTTGAGCGGACGGTCAATGTTTCAATCAATATGGACGATCCCACTCAGGCTCTCAAGATCGAATCTCAACTCAGCACAAGATTGAGAAAGGAACTAGTTAATTTTCTATGAGCAAAGATGTTTTGCTTGGACACATTCAAATATGTGTAGGATATCGTCAGAGATAGTGTGCCACACACTGAATATGGACTCGAAATATCCACCAGCAAAGCAGAAGAGACTCAGTTTGGGTCTGGAGCGATCTACTACATAGAAGGAGGAAGTGGATAAGCTAAAGGCAAATGGCTTTATCCGTGATGCTTTGTACACTGAATGGGTATCGAATCCCATGCTAGTCAAGAAAGCAAATGAAAAATGGTGGAAGTGTAGTGACTATTTGCAACACCCCGTAAAATAAATAGGAAATTATTATGGAAAAATCAATTAATTAAAAATGATGCAAAAATGGTAATTTGGTAAACATCAGAATTTGGCTAAGAAACTTACACCATTGTATTCATGGCGATCTTCTAAGCAATGTTCACATATGGAACTTCACGATTGGAGTTCAAACAAAAAGTTATCGACATTCGAAAATTTCAAAGCGGAAATAATTCAAAACAAAATAAGGTAATAAATATTAATAAAGTAATAAATAAAAGCTTAACATTTAAGTAAACGTGAACAATAAGTATTAATAAAGGTAACGTTAAGCTATAAATGGTAATAAATTAACGTTAACGTATAAATGTAAATAAACTAACGAAAACCTATAAATGCAAATAAATATTGTTAATGTTGACATTTTAATGTCGCAGGAAGCTCTAAATATAGTTAATGTTAATAAATTAAGTACGAAAAATGTGAATAAATTAATTAAGAAAAATGTTAACTTCAATAAATTAACATTGGACCACAACCGGTCAACCGCTTATTGAGACCGTTGTTGACCACCTATATGCAATTGGTCAAGCGGTGGGGTTGTGATGGCTAGAGTTATGAACGGCCTGAATGCCCTGGATTTCAAATTGTTAAAATATTCTTGATCTAACGGTTATCACGCACCAAGCAACTATATATAAGAGGCTAGCCCCCTTATTCTTTTCATACAAATCTTAAAATTGTGAGTGATACTCTGCCATTCTCTTTCTCCAGTAAAACTTCTCAAACTCCAGCTTCAAAAATAAATATATACGTCGAAGGGTTAGAGGAAGTTTTAAAGAGATCTAATATTATCAGGCTTTTTGACCAAGCAATTTTTCACTAGAATTTGGACATCGGATGAAGACAAAATGATTCACGGACTTAGGAATATGCTTAGAAGGGCAATAGGAGTGAGCTCAAGAAGAGCTCAAGAATTTAGAGGTCAATTGGAGTTAAGAACATAACTCGGTACTGAGCACTTTTTACTTGGTACCGATCACTTTTCTTGCCCCTATGGGTCCCCAAATCTTTGACACATGGAAACATGGCATGTGTGAACATCTTGAAGTAAATTTATCCAACGATGGACAGACAACTTCAAAGGAATTCTGGAAGAAAACAAACAAGCACAAGCGGTATTAGAACCTCTATGAAACAGCACAATCCCCAAGGAAATATGCTTGGAACACAACAAATCAGAGGTAGAATACCAAAAGAAGAGAGAAAGGGGAGCTCCCCTCCGAATATCATGTCAGTGTTGACCACTTCTGGTCGGTACTGAGTGGATTTTATAATGTGAGGGACCCCGACTTCCTTTCCTACACTCTCTAATCTGGATCTGGACTTACTATCTTGTAGGCCTCTGATTCTACTGGATGATTTCCCTATAAATACAAATCTTGTAGCAATTGGAGAAGGACTTTTTGGCTCATTATCTTCTTCATCTTCCGTCTCTCCTCTACCATAGTCACTAAAAAAGCTACTATTTGCTGTTCTAGGCCTTTAGACTAGTAAAACCTCTATACAGGTGACTCTCGTATCTTTAATCAATAGAAATTATAGTGGATGTAGGCCAGAGATTGCCAAACCACTTTAAAAACTTTGTGTTCTATTTGTTTTTCATATATTTCTTGCTAATTTTCTTTATTTCTAAAGGACTTTGGGTGTTGTCCCATTTTTGGTATCAACATCTAGTGATATAGAAAGGTTATTATATATACACACACATACACACATAAGTGTGCATGTATGTATATCTCTCTTCTTCCCTAATCTACAATTTCTAAATCTAATGTGCGTAAACAAATAAAAAGAAGATAACTTGGAGAAAGGGAAATGCTACCGTACAAAGAAAATCTAAGCTCGTTCATTGGGAATTATTTATAGTGGGAATCTTGATTTTTCCTTGATAGTATTGTATAGTTTGAATTTGAATTTGTATTGTGCCATGGGAGATTTTGTTTGCGAAAACTATCAAAATTAAACCCCAAAATCTCCCTATGATATATAAATTTGTAAATTGTTTGGAATATTTGTTTTATTTTAACGTAGAAGAATTTAATTCATGAATATTTATAGTGTAAATAAACTTACTTTATAAATAATAAATTATAGTTTTAAAAGTTACGACACCCATAGTTAAAGTTGGTTAAAATGAGAAGTTTTTCATGGCTCCTTTTGGAAACCAAGCAATTATGGAATATAATAAAAAAATTATAAGTTTATATTTTCAAAGATATAAAGTCGGGTTAAGTACTTCATTTATTAATTTTATGTAAAGAAATGGAGTAGGTAGGGACGAGTAGTTAAGGAAAATAGAGAAAGACCAAAAGCTATGAGTAGTAGCTATAAATATTATGGTAATTGGAAGTGGAAACCTTAATAAGGATTTGGAGTAGCACATTTGGTTTGAGGATGCCAATACTAAAGAAAAGTGATCTAAAAAGGGAAATTTAAGAGACATAAGCCACACATTATGAATCAAGTCCATACTAAAAGAAATGTGCCATTGTTAATAAAATTTTATATGTAGGCAACACATTATGCCTAAATCGCATGAATATCTCTTTCCACCATTAAAATTGGAATTTATAAATTTTTTATAAACATATAAACAAGAAAAGAGGCCTACTACATAACATAAGTTTTGAAATTGTACTTTTGAGTCTAAAAGATTGTTTTATGAACTAACGGTTAGTGAAATTTGAAATTACCTGCCTTATTAAAAAGAAGAACAAATGGTCATCCTTTTTGGAAAGAATATATTTTTGGAAAGAGATAATCAATAATTCTTTAGGTGGTTTAGAAGTGTTGCTAAACATAATACTCATAGTTAAAGAATTCTGGAGAGGTCATATGAGGAAGAGAATGCTAGTAAACATTTCAAGAATATTATGGATAATTATCTTAAAATAATACAGGATTTGTAAGGATACCACTCAAATAAGTTAAGGCTATAAAAGAAATGATAATACCATTAGCAAAGAGTAGATATATTATACTAATGAAAGTTCTTACGATATTTAGCTAATGAAAGCGGACGATTATGGTGTTTTGGGTACGTATGTCATTATTCAGAAATTATGGTTGTTATGGGGCCACATATATTCATTCGGTTGTGGATTTGTTGTTCACCCTGCAAGTAGGGCATCGTCTCACCATATGTATTTTTGAATTATGCCTATGTATATGGTAGTACTTGAGTTGTCACTGCAACCTCAAGAAGGTTGATTAGGATTGCATTTAGGTTAATATAAAGTTAACCCAAGTATATGATAGCATACCACTTAGATTTCAAGGGTAATCATCTTAGACAATACCATAGTAGGATGATACAAAGATCGTCAAAACAGATTAGGTTGAAGTTAGACCTCATTCATCTAGGATATATAGAGTTGACTGGTAAATGATGAGGAAACCATATGTCACTTTCCAAAGTCACCAACATTGAAGTACCGGATATTATGTGGAAATACATGGACGATGATCAAATGTGAGGATGCTTAGGTGTGAAGACGATTCCCATCGGAAATAATACTTAGAACTCCGAAGTATGTTAATAAGAATATTAGAAGCTTCCTTTCAGTTAACCCTTAGACTAAAGGAGAAATAAACATTCAATGAATCTTAGTTAGATAATATTCTTTTAGGCATCTAGGCAACCTCACGAATTTTAAGATTAGGTAGTATAAAAAGAAATGGCATGGAATGACATGACACCATTTAAATGGAACTAAAAAGATCAAAATAAAAGATCATGTATTAATGGAGAGATAGACATAGAGTTTACAATGCCTTCAATGTGTCACACTTGGAAAAAGTACCTAAATGACATAGCCATTAAGATAGAGACTGATCCATTGCAGATAGAAAGACAGAGTCGGTAGCATCTCGTGCCATTGTGCGCATTGTGGAGCATGGAGTTAGGAAGCTTCGTAACAAAAAAATTAGGCTAGTCTAAGTACAATGAGGGGATGATCCGACAGAAAGCACCTGCAAAACAGAAGAGAAGATGAAGGCTTCTCATCCAAAGCTTTCCTCTGATGAATTTCCCTATTAAATAGGTTTTAGCTGCATCGTGGTTGCTAAATTGGATGGTAGGGGTGATTGCCACACTTTTTCTTGTTGTTTTTTGCACTCATATAGAATTTTATGCATATTTAGGTTGTTTGCATACATGCCTACAGGTCACGGCCCTACATTCAGGCTAGGGTTGAGCTCACCTATAAATATGCTGCACATATAATCACATTGCACTTTTGGTTGGGTGGATGGTCGTGTAGGTAACTAGGTTGTGCTACATGGTTGTAGAGTGCACATTACACTATCTGTCCCTTGGGGATTTCAAGGATGAAATTCATTTAAGGGGGGAGAATGTAAGACCCCGTTTATATTAACATGAAATTTGTTAAGAAAAAATCAATTAATTAATAATGACGTTAAAAACAATAATTTTGTAAATGTCGAAATTTTGCTAGGAAACTTGCACCATTATCTTCGTGGCAATCTTCTAATAACTTTCAGATATAAAACTTCACTATCGAAGTTCAAACGAAGAACTTATCAACATTTGAAGATTTTGAAGCGAAAGTAATTCGAAACAAAATAAGATAATAAATATTAATAAAGTTAATATTAAATAATAGCTTAACATTTAAGTAATCATGAATAATAAATATTAATAAATTTAACATTAAATAATAGCTTAACGTTTAAGTAATCGTGAATAATAAATATTAATAAAGTTAACATTAAGCTAAAAATGTCAATAAATTAACGTTAACATATAAGTATAAATAAAATAATGTAATAAATTAACGTTAACATATAAATGTAAATAAACTAACGTTAACCTATAAATATAAAAAAATATTGTTAATGTTGATAGCTTAACGCTAAAGAAAACATTAAATATAGTTAACGTTAATAGATTAAGTAAGAAAAACTTTAAAGTTAATAAATTATCGTTGGTCCACAGCTGGTCGACCGCTTATTGGGGTTGTTCGACCACTTATAAGCAACCGATCGACCGGTGGTGTTGTGAGGCTAGGGTTTTGAGCGCCCTAAATGACCTGGATTTAAAATTATTAAATATTGTCGGTCTAACAGTTATCACGCATCCAAAAAACTATAAATAAGAAGCTAGCCCCTTCATTATTTTCATACAAATCTTAAAATCATGAGCGACACGATGCTATTCTTTTTCTCCACAATAAAACTTCTCAAACTCGAACTTCAAAAATAGATATATACGTCTAAGGATTAGAGGAAGATTTAAAGAGATCTAGCAAAATAGAAAGGTAACTATATATATGTATATGTATGTGTATTTGTATCTCTCTTCTTCCCTAATTTTATAACTTCTAATTCTAATACTCGTAAACAAATAAAAAGGAGATAACTGGGAGAAAGGGAAAGGCTATCGCATAAACCAAATCCAAGTTGGTTCACTAAGAATTATCTATGAGTGGGAATCTTTATTTTTCCTTGATAGTATTTTATAGTTTGATATTTGAATTTGTATTGTGCGTTGAGAGAAATTTTATGTGAAATTGATCAACTTAAAAGCTGAAATCTCCCCATAATATATGAATTTGTGAATCATTTAGAATCTTTGGTTTAATTTAATGTACTAGAATTTAATTCATGAATATTTACAGTATAGATGATTTGTGTTCCATTTAGTTTCATTTTCCTATTTGGATTGCAAGATCAAAGAATTCCAAACAAGGAAGTAAAAGGAGGTGTGCAAAGTAGGGAATGAAGATTGTAACAACTCGAATTTTTAAGTGGTAATTAATTAAAGATTATAATAGTAATTGTGATTGTTTGCACTTGTCTTAAACTGCTGTGATTAGGATGAAACCCTAATCCTATTTTAATTAGGTTGAAATCCTAATTCTACCCGTTGATTGGCCTTCTATCTCTGTTGTGCTATATGAACCAATCCGGTTGGTCACAGCAAAAGGCACCTGTTTAGCGCTTGGAACGCAGTAGCGAATTATTTACCCTAATCGATGCCGCAGGCTCGGTCATCGTCGGTACAAACTAACTGTCGCCCCCTATTTTGGCCTCTTACTTACCTTAATGAGAATAAGCATGCCCAGCCTCACCTAACTGTTGTGAGACCATCAGTCCTAGTCTGAAAGGGAATGTTGCCCATCCTCACCTAAGTGTTGTGAGACCATTAGTCCTAGTCTGAAAGGGAATGCTGCCGGTACTGGTCCTAACAAAAAAAATTCTAGTTTGCGCCCCTTGCCCAAATCCCCAGATTTGAGCTTCTATCTACTGGCCACTTATGTACCCTAATTAGCATAAGCATGTCCCAGCCTCACCTAACTATTGTGAGACCATCAGTTCCTGACTGAAAGGGAATGCTGTTGGTACAGGCCCTTCTTCTATGTTTGCTGATTAAGTTAGTGTAAGTTTTATAATAAGGCTCTTCTGTTATTTCTACTATATTTTCTTATTAACTTAATCGAAATTTTAAAATAATCCTTTTCTGTTCTTTCTGCTTAATTATAACCTATGTTATAATTATTACTTTTCTATTCTATCTTTTTAGTTATAACTACTAGTTATAAACATGCTTGCAATGTCTCAAATTTTTCTATTTGTCTATCTTCTTTTTATTACAGTTCTTTCTTATTTTACGTCTAATTTCTATAAATTTAATGTTTATTTCTATTTAATCCATATTAGCGAATTCTCCTCTTTTTAATTTATTCGCGTAAAGGGATTAAATCTCTATAAAAAGAAACTAACATTTACAGGCTAAATTCTAACGTAAAACAGATGTAAATAAATACAAATAACTGTAAATAACTGAATAAAATAGCTGAATAAAATAAACTGAAAAGAACTTTAAAAACTAACTATAAATAAGTTATATAAAAACTGTCTCAAAATTGCAGAAAAACTACAAATATTGAAAACCCTATTATTTTAAATTACTTAAAAATCTAAAATAATTACAAAACACTCACTTGTGGTCCTTAGCTCTATTTCTTGGCCTTTCCGGATCCACTTCTAGGGCGTAGAATATTTTTATTAAAACGATCTCCTCCCCAAAAAAAATTTCTTTTTAGGGTCCAGCCTTAGGCAATGAACCCAATTGGGAGAAAATTTGAATGAGAAAAATAGCTAGGTCTAGGGTATTATTTATAGTGTAGCTTAGGGATCTCAGGCCGTTGGATTTGAAGATTAAATCTGGTGCAACCATGTCATAGGCTCAGTAGAAACCGTCAGATGGAAGGATGAATGCACAGGATTTGAAGAAAATTGCAAAACACGTTGTATGGCTCGAATCTGGACGCTTCCTTGTCCAAAAACAAGCCGGGTCGACCTAGCTACTATAGGGGTCGACCCCTAGGTCGACCTTACACAAGCCTGGGTCGACCTATAGGTCGACCTGGCTTATGGCATGGGTCTACCCAAGCCTATATTATTATTTTTTCATTTTATTTTCGATTTCTTATTTCTCTCATATCTTCTCCATACTGACTCTGATTTCGACAAGTTATATATGAAAATTGATCAGAAAATCGCCATGGACACAATGGTGCAACTCTCGTAGTTCGATTCTGACAATTTCGCAAACTTATTTTATTATTTAATTAATTAGTTAATTAATTATTATAGCTCAAATTTTGGGTTGTTACATTCTCCCCTCCTTAAAGGATTTCGTCCCTGAAATCTCCAAGGACAGAAGAATGAGATAAATATTTTCATCCAAATTCTACAACCAAATATTCAACCATCATCCATTACATCCAATGTCCTTAAGCTTTCTAATGCAATTTATGTTATATGCAATAGTGTAGTGTCAATGTCCCTTACTAATGCAAAAGATTAGGCGGTCTACTTATTCAGTCGACCTCCTTTAATGCAATCATGTCCGTGCCATGTATCCAAATGAATGCAAATTCCTTATTGATAACCGATAGTTCTATATGCGTGCTACAATCATCATCCAAATGCAACAATCATATGATAATCATCCATTTATAGCAACCATGGAAATAGAATAAAAATGCAAATGCACACACATCCATATACATATGTTTTAGTGACCTAGTTAGGCCGATCCCTAAGAGATAATAGTGCCTAGTGTGTATATATATATATGCGTCCATTAGCATCCACTAGCATCCACTAGCAAATACTTGCAACCACTAGCATCTAGCATACATAACATGTTCTTGTAACATGTTTACATTCAGTCCTGCCATCATAGGTTAAATCCTAAGATCTAACCTCCCAAAGGATACTAAAGGAAAGAACCTATTAAAAACTAAAGATGGAAATAGGAAATTCAAGGCATACCATCGAAAAGATGCAAATAAGTGGTACGTATTTTCTCCTTAGCCTCCCACGTAGCATCCTCAATACTATCTCCCCACTGCACCTTAACCAAAGGGACTTCTTTATTCCTAGGCTACTTGATATCACGTCCAACGATCTTGGTAGGAATGCGACGAACCGATGCTTCTCTCTCCACATCAACTTCCTCAAGTTGACTAGGTTCTACTACCTCTACTGAATCGTGCAAGCACTTTCTCAAGTGCGAAACATGAAAAACGTCATGAACTCCCGCGAGCCTCTCCAGTAGCTTTATCCGATACGCCATCTTCCCTACTCTTTTCACAATGGGGAACGGTCCTACGAATCTAGGAGCAAGTTTTCCATTTACCCAAACCTCACTACCTTTCTTAGCGGAGACACCTTAATGAAAACCAAATCTCCTATCTCAAACTCAATATCCCTTCTCTGTTTATCTGCATAGGATTTCTATCTATCTTTGGCCGTCTTCATTCTCCTTCTAATTAAATCAATCTTTTCCAAAGTCTCTCTAACCATGTCAGGACCTAGTAGCAATCTCTCTGTAGACTCCAACCAACATGAAGGCGACTTGCATGGCCTCCCATAAAGATCTTCAAAAGGTGCCATCCTAATGCTAGCCTAAAAACTATTATTATATGTGAACTCCACTAAAGGAAGATGCTCCTCCCAAGTTCCTCCAAAATTACGAATGCCCATCCTCAACAAATCCTCAAAAACTCTATTAACTCTCTCCATTTGGCCAATAGGCCATACTCAATCTAAGCTGTGTCCCTAAAGCCTCTTGCAAGCTTCTCCAAAACTCACTAGTAAAGATATGGTCTCTATCACTCACTATGCTATAGGGAATTCCATGAAGTCAAACTATCTCACGAACATATATAGATGCCAAATAAGATGTTGTCCTATTACTCTTGATTGGAATGAAGTGGGCACTCGTAGTCAAACGATCTACAATCACCCAAATACTGGTATTCCCTTTCCTAGATCGAGGTAAACCATTTATGAAGTCCATCGAAACACTATCCCACTTCCATTCGGGTACATCCAATGGTTGAAGCAATCCGCTGGGCTTCTGCTGCTCCGCCTTAACTCTTTGGCACACAAGACACTTAGCTACAAACTCTACCACATCGTTCTTTATGCCGCTCCAATAAAACACTCTCTTCATGTCCCTATACATCTTTTCACCACCTGGATAAATAGTCATTCGAGAATGGTGTGCTTCTTCTAGAACTGCTCTCGTCCAATCACTAGTGCGGGGGACACAAAGTCTTCCATCTCTCCTTAGCTACCCTTTACTATCAATGGAATAGCATTGGAGATGTCTAGAGACCTCTCCTTTGCTAATCCTATCCAAAATATCCATAAGCTCTGAATCCTCTCGCTGCCTTGAGCCAATCTGATCTATGAGGGTAGGCTTAACCTCAAGTGCTGCCAATAACCAGGAGTAATGTCCGTAGAGGGATTAAAATCGAAGGTGGAAATAAACTCTAGGCTTTTCCAATCCACGAACATTGGACTAAAGGTTGCTCTCTTCCTACTTAACGCATCCGCAACTACGTTCCCTTTACCAGGGGTGTAAGCTATCTCAAAGTCATATGATGCTAAAAACTCCATCCAACGCTATTGCCTCAAGTTTAAATCCTTTTGTGAGAATATGTACTTCAATGATTTATGGTCAGTGAAAAGCTCGAACCTCTCTCCTAGCAAGTAATGTCTCCAAGGCTTGAGCGCAAAAATAATAGCAGCTAACTCCAAATCATGGGTGAGGTAGTTCTTCCCATGAGTTCTCAACTGTCTAGTTCCATAACATATACCCTCCCTTCTGCATCAATACTGCTCCAAGACCCGTCCCGCATGCATCAGTGTATACCGTAAAAGGTTTAACTCCGTCGGGTAAAACTAAAACTGGTGCACTAGTAAGGGCCCTCTTCAGCATCGTGAAGGAATCCTCACAATCTACGTCCCATACGAATGTCGTATTCTTCTTAGTGAGGCGAGTAAGCGGTGCTGAAATCTTAGCAAAATCTCTGATAAACTTCCTATAATAGCCAGCCAAACCTAGGAAGCTTCTAACTTCGGTAGCGTTCTTGGGGACCTTCCAATCCTGTACTACTACTATCTTAGCGAGATCCACGGCTAAACCCTCTCTTCAGACTACGTGCCCTAAGAAACGCACCTCCTCATGCCAAAAGTGACACTCTGAGAATTTTGCTTTCAACTGATGAACACGAAGTGTACGAAGAACCTCCTCAAGATGAATAACATGCTCTTCCATACTCTTGGAAAACACTAACATGTCATCCACGAATACTACAACGAACTTATTTAGGACATCTAAAAAAAACACGGCTCATCAAATCTACAAAATAGGCTGGGGCATTGGTCAACCCAAACGGCATAACCAACCACTCAAAGAATCCATCGGGTGTCCTAAATGCTGTCTTATCGATGCTATCGTCAGCGACCCTAAGCTGATGAAATCCAGTAGCTAAATCAAGATGAGAAAATACTGAAGAGCCAACCAACTGATCGAAAAGATCGTCTATCCTAGGAAGTGGGTAATGGTTCTTCTTCGTGAGCTTATTCAACTCTCTATAGTCTACGCAAAGTCGAAGGGAACCATCTGCCTTTGTAGCGAAGACGGCTAGCGCTCCATACTCAGATATGCTCCGTCTGATGAAGCCTTTCTCCAATAGCTCACCAATCTGCTTACTTAACTCCTTCCTCTCCCTAGGAGCCATATGTCTCATAGGCAATGCCACTGGCTTAGCATCGTCATTCAGATAGATCCAAAAGTCGATCTCTCTCTTAAGGGGTAGTCCCCTAACCTCTTCAAAAACGTTTGAGAAATCTCTAACGACTGGAACAGAATCTATCTCTCCTAGTGATGAATCAAGGGAATAAAGGAAGCTCAACATGACTAACCCCTATGGGTCGTAAGAAACCTCGAGAGTCCGTCTGCTACATGTCTCTAATCTAACAACTCTCCTCTCGCAGTCCAATATCACACCATAAGTGGATAGCCAATCCATCCCCAAAATCATTCCATATCCCGAAAATCCCAGTACATAGGCATCACAATCAAACTCTACATCTAGTATAAAGTTTTTCAAACCCCTACAAATCATGGATAAATGTGCCGATCCTCCTATGGGGTTTGAAACAACTATAGGGTCTACAACTAGAGAAATATCTAAGTGCAAAGAATCAACCAAGGAACTAGAAATGATAGAATGCGATGCTCTAGAGTTAAAAAGAGTTCGAATAGGAAAATCTGAAATAGGGATCAAACCTTCTACAGAGACCTTCCTACCTCGATCCGGTCCACTACTAGAAGGTGCTGCATCCAAAGCCTGTACTTGCACTGTAGGTGCGCCTGCTCTCTGCCCTGTCTTTTGAGGACAAGCTTTACTAAGGTGACCAGGCTGCCCATAGTTGTAACACATCCCCTTCATCGTTTCCTTCTTACAGTCCTTTGTGAAATGACCAAGCAATCCACAACTATGACATTTCTCGCCTTTCTTGATCTATCCCTTCTGAGGTCCTCCTCCTTTCTTCTTATCCTTATCCTTTTTATTCTTCCACCACTACTTCTTAGAGTTTTCTGATTTAGGAACCTCCTTAAGCTCTCCTTCCTTACCAGCATCTATCATGAGAGCCATTTCCACAAGAGACTCATACGTCACTCCCATAGGTACATGTGTCAATGCCAACCCTTGGAGGGGCTGGTTCAAACACTTAGCAAACTTGATGGCCTTCTTATGAGGTGTATTAACAAGCTCCATTCTGAACCACGATAACTCATTAAACTGATTTATATACTCTTTCACCAAAAGACTCCCTTGCTTTAGACTAATGAACTTCTCCAATTGCATGCTTTCCTCAGCTTGCTGCAAGAACTTTCTCTCAAACCTTTCCTGAAATCCAAACCAACCAATATCTCTACCTTTCATCTCTATGATCTCCCACCGGTAAGAAGCTTCTCCCTTCAGTTGCCAAGATGCAAGCTGAACTCTCTGTTGGTCCTCCAATCCTAACAGTCCAAATATCCACTCCGTCTTCCTCAACCAAGCTCGCGCCTCCATGAAATCCTCCGTGTCGGAAAATGTCTTGCCTCTTAGACTAGCAAAGTCCTTGCATAGCTTAGAAAAATTGGCTGCTGTAGGTGGATTAATGGGATCTCCACCCGCCGGTGCTGCATTGGGTGCTTGCCCTTGCACCTTTGGTATCATAGCTTGAAGGTATCTACGAAACCTGCTAGGGACTTGGACACCCTTTTGAAGATTTAGGGCGTCCGCCATTCTATGCAAAGAAAGAGAGTTTAGGCTCGAAAGAATTGAAAGAAGGTTGAACTGGACTTTGAGGGGACTTTGTTAAAAACTCTCTTATACTTAAAAAACATTTCTATAATAAGAGTTTCTTTCTAAAAAACACTTATAGTTTGAAGATATGTTACTTTTGAAAAATACTTTACTTTTAAAACAAGTTTTTAGGAATTCTGTAACCTTAGGCTCTGATACCAAGTGAAACATCCCACACCCTTAGTATACCCAAAAAGGGCACATTAAAAGATGTGGTGCATTGTAGGTATAGCTAAAGCATCACAGAGACTAAGATTCACAAGACAAATAAATAAAAACGGCAGAAACATTTAAATAATAACTTGACATTTAAAATTAAACTTCATTTCAAAATAGAATATGTCTTAAAAACAAAATACACATGTTTCGTGAAAAATACAATCTCAGTCACATCATCAGAGTACATAAACTATAAAAATCATCCCTCTCATAAATTACCAGTACATTCGAAGTCAAATGAAAAGAAAACTGAAAAGAAGAAGAAGAATACATGAAGAACTCCAAGAATATATCTTCAAGCGGTCTGAATCTACTGTCCTCGATTATGCAAGCCTATGGGGGAAAAGGGGAAATAGAGGAGTGGGTCAGACTATAAGTCTGGTGAGTGAAAGTAATTACTATCATTCTTATGAAAGATAAAGATAATAAACTAAGCAACATTTCTAGTATGAAAGGAAAATACAGAAAAGATAAAACTGAGGTAAAATGCTGTTTCTGATTCTGTTTGGCTATTTAATTGTGATTATTTGCACTTGTCTTAAACTGCTGTGATTAGGCTGAAACTCTAATCCTATTTTAATTAGGCTAAAATCCTAATTCTACCCATTGATCGGCCTTTTATCTCTGTTGTGCCACTATGAACCAATCCTGTTGGTCACAGCAAAAGACACATGTTTAGCGCTTGGAACACAGTAGTGAATTATTTACCCTAATCGATGCCGCACGCTCGGTCATCGCCGCCGATACACACTAACTATCGCCCCCTATTTTGACTGCTTATTTATTATAATCAGCATAAGCGTGCCCAGCCTCACCTAACTATTGTGAGACCATCAGTCCTAGTCTAAAAGGGAATGCTGCCCAGCCTCACCTAAGTGTTGTGAGACCATCAGTCCTAGTCTGAAAGGGAATGCTACCGGTACTGGTCCTAACAAAAAAAATTCTAGTTTGCGCCCTTTTCCCAAATCCCCATATTTGAGCTTCTATCTTTTGGCCACTTATGTACCCTGATTAGCATAAGCATGTCACAGCCTCACCTAACTATTGTGAGACCATCATTTCCTGACTGAAAGGGAATGCTGTTAGTATGGGCCCTTCTTCTATGTTTGCTTATTAACTTAGTGTAAGTTTTAAAATAAGCCTCTTCTGTTATTTCTACTATATTTGCTTATTAACTTAATCTAAGTTTTAAAATAAGCCTTTTCTGTTCTTTCTTCTTAATTATAACCTATGTTATAATTGTCACTCTTCTATTCTATCTTTTTAGTTATAACCACTAGTTATAAACATGCTTGCAAATGTCTCAAATTTGCCTATTTCAGTCTATCTTCTTTTTATTACAGTTCTTTCGTATTTTACATCTAATTTCTGTAAATTCAATGTTTATTTCTATTTAATCCATATTAGCGAATTCTCCTCTTTTTAATTTATTCGTGTAAAAAGGGATTAAATCTCTATAAAAAGAAACTAACATTTACAGGCTAAATTCTAACGTAAAACAGATGTAAATAAATACAAATAACTATAAATAACCGTAAATAACTGAATAAAATAGCTGAATAAAAATAGATGAATAAAATAGACTGAAAAGAACTTTAAAAACTAACTGTAAATAAGTTATATAAATACTGTCTCAAAATTGCAGAAAAACTACAACTATTGAGACCCTATTATTTTAAATTACTTAAAAATCTAAAATAATTACAAAACACTTACCTGTGGTCCTTAGCTCTATTCCTTGGCCTTCCCGGATCCACTTCTAGGGCGTAGAATATTTTTATTAAAAAGATCTCTTCTCAAGAAAAAATTTCTTTTTAGGGTCCAGCCTCAGGCAATGAACCCAATTGTGAGAAAATCTGAATGAGAAAAATAGGTAGGTCTAGGGTCTTATTTATAATGTAGCTTAGGGATCTCAGGCCATTGGATTTGAAGATTAAATATGGTGCAACCACGTCATAGGCTCGCTAGTAACCGTCGGATGGAAGCACGAACGCACAGGATTTGAGAAAAATTGCAAAACACGTCATATAGCTCGAATCTGGAAGCTTCCTCATCCAAAAACAAGGCGGGTCAACCTAGCTACTACTGGGGTCGACCCCTAGGTCGATCTTACACAAGCCTGGTCGACCTGGCTTATGGCATTGGTCGACCCATGCCTATATTATTATTATTTTTGTTTTATTTTCGATTTCTTATTTCTCTCATATCTTCTCCATACTAATTCGGACTTCGACAAGTTATATATGGAAATTGATCAGAAAATCGCCACGGACACAATGGTGCAACTCCCGTAGCTCGATTCTGACAATTTCACAAACTTATTTTATTATTTAATTAATTCATTAATTAATTATCATAGTTCAAATTTTGGGTTGTTACAGTAGTGGATTGGTATATATGTCTCTTTCCTATAATGAGTTGACTAGACTAGAGATTGGTTGAGTCTAAAGTGTAGTCAGCCATTTAGCCATACCCTTTAATGATTTGGTATTCTGAGACAACCTTACTTTATTGTTGATGCTTTTGTTTGTAGATGATTTATATTGATGGTTTGTAAGATGTTGGAGATATGATTTGATAGGCTATCTCATATTTTATATAAATTGACTTTGATGATGATTTCTAAATATGGACGATTCACCCATTTGATGTTGATTTCATGATTTTTGAGTGGCATTCTTTATATGAGTGATGACACTTTACTATATGAATTGTAGTGTTTGTTTTCCTGAGATATTTGAACTTGTTAATGTCATTATATTATTAATATTAAACCTTTCATTGATTTTACGTATTTCCAATCACCCATCGTTATAAACATAGTCTAACCCGTGTGTTATTTTTAATACTTGGGTCAATCCGAGACACTTCAGGTACAGGGACGTTGAGACCTGATTGTATTATTTGGGCATAGAGGAGATTAGTTATTCAGTATTATTGTATATTAATTTGCATTATACATACTCATGTATGTATAAGACCCGATAATATATATTATACTTTGTATATTGCATATTGTATATTATCGCTACAATCGACTCTATGATCTCTGTTATTTACTATATATTATGTATTGTTCTATCCTGGAGGTACACGTATTTATTGCTTTGTGTCGATATTGTGTACGTCTATTGGTGACTTATATACGATGTTTAAATACGTACCAATATTAGCCCAAGGAATATTCACGTGTGTGCATTGTATCACCTTATTCTCCATATTATCTGACATTATTACTTTGTAATACTCTTGGATAGTATAGGTATAGAGGTAGGGGTGTTACAAGATTCCTCTCTCTTGTCCATAGTTTGCACCGCCTATTTCAATAATTAAAAACAAGTATAATTTTTTTTGTTATTGCAACACTGTTATTTAAAAAGCTTATGTGGAATACAAAAGATTTATATTATAAATTGGCTTCTCGAAAAGGGAGGTATAGTTCTATTATATTAACGTAAAATAAATCATATGTTTTGGATTCCTTTTTGATGTATACAAGTCTATTTTATGTACTCGTTTTATTAATAATGTTGGTTATCGTGCAAGTGCCGTAATGAATTAACTTGTATAATTATTGCAGTTATTAATATTTAATAATATAATATCATAAATAAGAAATGAATAAATTACCTAAATACACATAAAAAAACCTAGGCATAGATATAATAATATATTCCTTAAAACCCTAAAATTTAACAATTATAATTATAAATCGGTAACTTACATAATTAACCATTATTAATTAATCTAATAAAAAGAGTTAGGACAATTACGGTATTTAATCCATAAATAAAGGCGAAATGAGTTTTCCTTATATGGCCTTTAATGTGTATATACGAGTGAGGTATATTATGTATGTATGTGTGTGTGTATTTGTGTGTGCGAATATAATATACTTATATTTTAGTATAGTTTTGTAATATTGGACAGTGAAAATTTGACTAAGTTGCAGGGATGCAAGGTTAGTTAAAAGCACATAGAAGTATGCCTCCTTCTTATATAAGAAGTATTAAATGGTCGAGATTATCTTATAAGTGTGTATTAGATGGTTGAGATTATCGCTTATAAGTGTTAGATATGACCTCTTGGGAGGGCTCTGCTTCAGGGACTGAGGTATTAAATGGCCGTGTTAGGGTCTACCTACTCCCTATTTGAGAAGTCATAAGTGGCCTATAAGAGATTGCGTATGATGTTGGTTAAGGGTACCAGGAAGGGCTCGCCTGAGGTTAGGTATTAAATAGTTGGAGATCTTGCCTATTTCCAAAATTATAGGTAGTAAGTACCCTAGGTACCTCCTTTCATAACATCGTTGGGATACGATTGGATGGGAGAAGGGTTGTCGAACCCAATATAATATAGTTGTGTGCACCCTCTTTTATAGTTGCGGAGTAGGACTTGTAGAGCCACTAGCACTTAGTTGGATATATATGTAGAGAGAGATGCCTATAGTGGAGATATACGTAAGGAAATACCCATAGTTGGAGGTATACGTGGAGGAATCTAACAAATACGTAAGACAAAATACATATATGAATGATTACTACCTAAACACTATTATTGCAAAACTTGATGTTTTCATTCACCAGACATTGTTATTCTGACCCCTCCTCGTTACAACACCTAAATAAGGTTTGATAATGTGGGTGAAGGAGAAGACGGCGAATTCCCGGTGGTAATACTAGTTACCTATTTATATTTTTATGTACCCTACAAACAATGTATTTGACTTGATTATTGTATTTTGAGATATTGTACTTCTAAGACATGGCTTATGCAACGGGTACTTATTTCATTATTATATTTTATTCCTTCTACTGTGAGATTCTAAATGTATAGATATATAGCTCTGTATATTGTTTTATTAATTATACCAACCAAAAACCATCTTAAAAATGGACCTAAGGTTCGATGAGTTTTATTGGGTTGAAAATTAGGCCCATTTTGGAGCGGGTTGTTACATTATTCGAACTTGAACAAAGCATGCCCGAAGGATAGCTTCCCTTTGTCCAGAATTGACTAACTAGTAGATGGGACCACAGGACATGAGTTACTCACTTTTGTGGATGCTTATTCTGGTTCTAACCAGATACCGATGCATGTTCTAGATCATGAGCACACAAGCTTTATAACAAATTTGGGATTTACTATTACTGAGTAATGCTATTTGGTCTAAAGAACGCATTAGCTACTTACTAGAGATTGGTGAATTCAATATTCATGGATCAGATTGGAAGACGATGGAAGTGTACAAGGAAGATATGCTCATGAAATCATGGCCATCAAGGAATCATATGGATGACCTTTCGGAGATGTTCGAAGTATTATGGAAGTATGAAATGAAGTTGAATCCATTAAAGTGTTCTTTTAGAGTTGCATCAAGGACAATTTTTTGATTTATTGTGAATTCGAGGGCACTGAGGATATTCTGAAGCAGGTTAATGCCTTGAGGAACGTAACTGACCCAATTACAAAGGAGTTGCAATGCTTGGACGGGAAGGTTGCCACGTTGAGTAACTTTATCTCAAAGGTAATAGATAAGTGTATACCGTTATTTGGTGCCCTCCAAAAGGAAAAGAAGAATTTTCAATGGACGAAGCAATGTCAGAATGCCTTTGAGGAATTACTGAGGCACATGGAAACACCACCGGTTTTATCCAAACCGTTGGATGAAGAGGATATTTTTATCTATTTGGCGGTCTACTCATGCACTAGCTAAGTGCAACATTGGTATGTGAGGAGGTGAGGACTCAATGGTCAGTGTACTATATCAGCAAGCAGTTCGCTAGAGTTGAAAAGAATTACCCAAAGTTGGAGAAACTAACTCATTCCTTGCTGATTGCATCAAGAAAGTTCCAAGCATATTTTCAGGCTCATCTGATTAAGGTACTAATAGATCAAACTTTAAAGCAAGTATCGTACCAATTTGAGACTTCAGGAAGGCTATAGAAATGGAATATTGAACCGAGCTAGTATGCTATCGCATACCATCCGAGTAGAGCAATAAATGTACGTGCATTGGCAGATTTCATTGCTAGTTTATCATGCGGGACGGTGAAGAGGAAGATGATATGATCACACTATCAATAGAAACTGTTTGTAGATAGAGCTTTGAATGAAAGCTGTTCTGGGGTAGGAGTGGTACTCATGACTCCTAAAGAATGATCAGCTTGTTATGCATTAAAGCTGGAGTCCCCGCGACGAACAACGAGGTTGAATACGAAGCGTTGATAGAAGGACTCAGGATAGCAAGGGAACCGAGGGTAAGGATGCTGCATATATTCGGTGACTCCCAGTTGGTGGTTTGCTAGGTAAAGAAGGAATTCCAGGCTAAGGGTGCCAGACTTGCCCCTTACCTGATAAAAGCACTGGAACTACTATATGATATAGAACATTCCACGATTATGCAAATCTCCAGAGAGGAGAAGGCAAAGGCCAATTCAGTGGCTAAGTTAGGTAGTTTTAAAGATGGACAACTGTTAGGATTAGTTCCTGCATAGGTTTTGTCAGCTTCAAGTATCAACCAGATGGATGTCGATGGAATTTTGGAGGCCAAAGAGGAGAAGGAGTCATGGATAATTCTGATTATGGACTATTTGTTTAAGGGAACTCTCCTGAGAGGAAACAAAGAACGATAGAAACTCCTTCATAAAGTACCGTAGTTTGTAATGCAAGGAGGAGTGCTATATATGAGATGATTCTCGACCCCCTCCGCCCAATGTTAACCAAGGACGAGGCTAGGAAAATCCTTAAGGATGTCCATGAGCGTAGCAGTGGTGATCATACTGGAGGCAGATATTAGCGAAGAAGGTACTTTGCTACGGATACTTCTGGCTAAAGATAAATCGTGATGCTGCCGAATAAACCAAACGGTGTGACCGACACTAGAGGTTTGCATATATTCCAAGAGCCCCATCTATAGAGCTTACGCAAATGGTCAGCATGTGGTCATTTGCAATTTGGGAAATTGATATAATCAGTGTGCTACCGCTGTAATAACCCACAACTTCTAACACACCGATCCAAAGCCTAATGTGATCTTGGACATGTCATGCCGAGAAATATGAGCAGTTGGGTTTTTAAAACATCACAAAGCATAAGTATAAGGGTGGAGTTCTAAGACATTCTAGATTTTTAGACCTCATGGTGGAAGGAATTAAAATATAAGTATACAATATAGACATCTCAGAAAAATAGTTTCCAAAACATTTGTTTTACATATATACTATTTTCAAAGTACAATATAAACTTTACAGTTATTTAACACAATAGATGCCTAATAGAGAAACAATGAATAATATAAGAACTCCAACATAAAGCTCCTTTCTTCACGTACTATGTACAATCATCTGCTAACCTATCAGCCTGTGGTGGTGGAAAATGGAAAGAAAGGGGTGGATTAGATAAAAGTATGGTTAATGAGAACAAAACTAATAAGATGGTTATGTGCAACTGACCTTAAATCTACTCTAAGTGATATAGAGTGTAATCCAGTATCCATGAACTCCTAAGGTCCAATACCTAAGAATTCTTGTCTAACTCAATGAGCCAAAGCTACTGATCGAATCTCACACTAATGATCGGCCAAATAGAAAACTACTCTCACATTATAACAACCATCAACACTATGCCTAGAGTGGGAGAATGCAGAAAATGCAAACTTGTATAGTGACCCATTGTATGCACCATGTTCATCTCTTGATCATAGTGGCAAAATGCCTCTTATTGTACTGCATTAGGGTCCACCATATGCAAACACCCATTAGAACTGACCCAACTTACTTTACTCGATACCTATAGCCACTTGTTGTACTGCACCGGCATACACCTATACCATGTTGCACCAGAAACGTGCGTACTTGGATCTCTCAGTAGTGCCAGACTTTCTCAAAAAGCATGCCCTATAGTGCTACGCTTACCTGTATAGAACACCCCTGAGCCTATGCGAAATAAATCATCCTAATCAACTCTGTTTATGCGATATACATCGCCTATACCAAACCAACTATTGTGAAATGAATTTCGCCCCAATCCAATACCAACTATCACGAAATGAAATTCACCCTAATTTTCTTAATAGAAAACCAAATTTCCCTATCCTCTTATGCATATAATTTAGCCCAAATTAGTCCAACAAACCAGTTCATTAATTACATAATTTCTAATTAAATTACATAATTTTATCCATTTAATTTGTGCCTTAGGCCAAGGTTCAATTTGCCAATTTTTAACTTGGACGGTCGACCCAGAACATACCCAGGTCGACCGCTACTAGTCGACCATTCACGTTATTTTTGTTAAGGTTCGATTTCTTTTTAATGTCGATTGATATTTTTATTAACGTTGTTAGTTTGATGCTATTAATTACTGCAATTAGCCCTAATTTTAAAATTAACCATAATCTACATTTTCTAATTATCAATTACAAACTAAATTAGGATTTTCAACTTAGGCTTCTCAATTTAGCATGTCCAATTTACCCAATTTCATAATCTAATTTCAATTTAAATTATAGGGTTTAGGGTTTAGCGAATTCAATATCAAATTAACAAGTTAAATGGGGGTGCCAACAATTCTAATCATTTAAAAACAAATTAAAATTAATCGTATTAACCAAATTATTAAAGCTGTGCCCACTCAACTTTAGCGTAAGCTCCAAATCCTAATAAATCTGGCCTCCAATCGGTAACTCTGTCCTTTGATTGTTTGCCCTTGCTTCCAGTCTGATTTGGGTTTAATTTTGATTTCAGGGTTTGGGAAAATTAGGGTTTACAGTAGAAAATTTGGCAGAGTTTCCCCCTACTATCCTTATAACAAAATAATTAGGGTTTGGTTTAGAGGTTAATTTATAGAGTTAGGTTAGAATCTAGGTCCATTGGATCAACTCAGTTGTAAATCCAGACCACCCATCATTTACATCACATGCAAGCAATCATCTAGCTCGTCCATTCACCATGCTCCAGATCGATAATCACCCAAAAAACAACGTGTCGGGTTGACCGCTCTAAGGTTTAGGTCAATCGCCACCGGTCGACCTAGGCCCTATTTTTAGTCGACATGACCTTGTTTAATTTTTAATTTATATTTTTAAATTTTCATTAATCATTCTATCGCTTGTAACTCTCTCATACTAACTCGGATTACGACAAGTTATCTCTAAAAATCGTTTGGCAAATCGCTACGAACTCAGTGGTGCAAGTTTGATAACCAGATTCAGATGTTTGTAAAAAAATTTGGTTTTAAGTCCTTGTTTTAATTTAATTTAATTTAATTTAATTTCTTATCAGATTTCCATTTATTTTTTTTTAAATTTCCGAGGTGTCACATTCTTCTCTCTTAAAAGGATTTCGTCTTGAAATCTCTAAGGATGGAAAAATGCAAATCATACACATAGCAAACAATAGCTACAACCATCTACTCATCCATCATCCATGAGAAATCATTGTTTCTAGAAATTCTGCGATGTAATATGTACATGCATATATGCAACATGAAATGCACATGAACATATACTAATGCAAAAGAGTAGGCAGTCTATTGATTCAGTCAACCTCCTATCATGAAAATGTTCATTACATGCATCCAAATTTATACAACATCCCAAATAAGTAAACTTGCAATTCTACATGTGTGTGCAACCATTACATCCATATGCATAGCGTCCACTAGTGAAACCATAATCAAACATTTATATGTATCCTATATAACAGTTAGACAAATAATAAAAGATATTATGAGTGTGTGTACTACCTAGGGGATATGCTGTCCTAGATTTGTAAACAAATACCATCCAAACAATACATCTAAATGCATCCATTAGCAACCATTATCCATAACATGTCCTATTGACATGTTGCAACCATTCCTACCATCCAATGGTCTCTACTTAAGCTAGAACCTAAATACAAAGGTGATCTAGCTTTCCTAACTAAAAATGGCTTGACTACGATAGCTACACCACATATACACTTCCACAAGTAACTAATGACGACTTCCCAATAATTTAGATGCATTTTATCTTTCCTTGGGGATTTTCTATTTGTATGTTCTCTATCGTGGACTCGGCTTCACGAACTCTATATGGACTTGGCCATGTATCTCCTATAAGTACTTGCTTCCCGCTTATTTGTTGTAGACCTTGCCCTTTTACCAATATAATCCTGACTATACTAACCAACTTTCACCACTGGCATAATTTCCAATTCAATTATATGTGCATCGGTAATCTTCAACAATCCTTGCTACTAACTCAAATGGTGTCATCTTGGAACACGCTACACAACTTGAGCATTAGTATGCTCTTGCTAACTGTAGCTCCATAAAACTTCCAATGCACAACATACCATCTTAACTCTTTCAGTGGTGTGCCTAATCACCCCAACTCGTAGATACCAAGTGAGATAAACTCAAATGTGGATTGTACTTCTTCTTTCTACGGTATTCCCGCTTAGCCCTTTGTTATACTTTTGTTTCCCTCAAGGTGGTCCAAACTGGTGATTTTTAAAATATAAAAGATAACACTTCGTTTTCCAATTCGGTCTAACTCAAGTCATTTCTCTTTACTCTTGGACTATTTCCAAAACTTTCAAAAGTCATGGTACCTTGGTATCATGTTTATGGTCTACATGGATCTAATCCAAGTTCTACAAATGAAAGTTCGGTTTATCTTCCTATTTAACCTTAACAGTAAAAATCCTTAAATTCATTAGAGTTATAATCTAAGACCATTCTAACCAAAATAATAACCACTTAAGGGTTACTTCATTTGCTTGCGGTTGCTATGCACATGACCATCGCATGTCAATCTCTCAAAAAATTTCTTAAGAAAATAATATTCCATCAATCCGAGTGCTGTTTGAGAAAAATCATTTTATCACTTTCTTTAAATATTACCAAAAATTTATTGATCGTCTTTTTATGAAAATTGCTTTCACATTTTAAATGCGTGCTTATAACAATACCTTTTTCTTGATCGAAACCAAAATTCTTGAATTGACTATCTATTGCAAAATTTTGATTAAATTCTTATCTAGAATATCCTCTATGTACCTCAAATTTTCAAAAAAAATTCATTTTCTATTCCTTGGTGCCATCTCACAAATGGGACCGTTACCAAACATAGCCTCTTATCACTCCGTTCCAATCACCCTATAGTTGAGACAACTTAATATGAGATGATCCCTTGCCATTTTAATCCAATTAACATAATAACAAATACTTTGGTTTATATATAGGTTTTTTGCATTTTAATGCATTGGAACTACAATTTTTCCCCGGAAGGAAACGCGAACACTGTAACTCTTCATAAATTATATAAAAGATGATTTGTCCTATGTTTGGAATTATAAGGAATTATCTCTCCTATTTATTATTGAAATAGATAGTATAAAATATGGTAACTCTCCATATTTTATACATCTCTTTCATTTGGGTATATTCCTTATTATTCCAAACGATACATTTTCGTACTAGAACTGGATAATTTATAGAAATTTACATTGCTATACACTTCATTCCAATGAATTAAAATACTACATAAATCTCATTCCCATTTTATAGCAACTTCCAATTTAGTATTTACTAATCTATATCAGTTACCCAACAATTTACCGCAATGACTAATTTCAAATTTTTTCTTACTCAAGTCATGTAAGCCTACAAATCTGGAACTTACCATACAATTTCTTTTATGAAGGTTCTCATTACTTTAAGAATCACTTCCTCCTTATCTTCCACATTTCAAAATATGCTTTACTTAATCCTACCATTCCAGGATTCACATCTAAGCATCCATGGAACACAACTACTATAACATAAATCCAGTAACATATGTAAAATGCATACTTCCCCATTCTTGCCCACCTGTTCTGCTTGTAGCCTGCAGGGGACAACACAATACCTGGACTGTCCATAACCTATATGTATCCTATTCTCACCTAAACGGTACTGATCAATGCATGCCATTATTTCAACGAACTTATACTTGTTGTACCATTTTAGACTGCCTAATGTAATCAAGGAAAAGTCTATTTGTTACATAACACTCTTCATAAGGATTGAAGTAGACCCTACTTGTCCTTTTACACTTCAAACCGAAAGACTTCTAGCATCCATGGTATTCTTGATACAACTAAACCATCTTGACTTACTCTTTTCTTATCCCGAAATAAGTTTCCTCAAATTATACTTTTCGCCCTCCCAATTAAAACATTGCTTAAAAAAGGTTACTAAGTTCCCATGTTAGTTTATATCTCCATCTCAACCATTTCAAATTTCCAAACTCCATTATTAACTTAATCCTTGTAGGCTGTATAATCCTATTCATTGAACTCCAATTTAACTCTTTTCTTTTAAGTTTAAGTGATAATAATAACACTTTTACTTTACCCTTTTTAATCAAAATCCTTTTATTTTAACATAGTTTACGCAAAGCTAATAATCTTTAAAACTCTAAAGTCTACATTTCATTTTTACCATTGTAAACTGAATTAAGCTAACATAGTTTACACAGCTCTAGTGCGGTTGGCAAGGGTTCCTAACTCCCCAGTAGAAGGAGAGGGTTCGATCTTTGACAGCTGCACTTTAGCGGCTTGTTATTTGCGGAGGCATGTAATAATCCCTTAAATAAGTAGAAAATCTCGGGATTGAAAAGTGCCTCTGTGAGAGCCTAAGTTAAAACGGGGTGGGGCGTGGGCGGACCTTCTTACATCCCTAGCTTACGAAAGTAGGTTTTTAAAAAACTTTTGGTTTTACCATTTCCACAAACCTAGTAAGTTGCCTAAAATTTTAAAATCTTTCATTCATTTTTAACAAAAATTTCCTTTTTCTAGGGCCATGACATTCCCTTAAATTATCAAAAATGATAAAAATTAACTTAGTAGAAATATACATAAAAACAAATGTTCTTATTCTTTTATAAATAAGGAATTTTCTCAAAAGCGTATTTTTAAAGAAAATGTAGCATTTTTAACTTATTACTATTAATATATTTTTAAAGTACGATAGAAACATTTATAAAATAGTTTCAAATACATAACCATTTCTTAATCATAAAAGGAGTTCCAAAAGTAGCATCTTACAAACTTTTCAAAATTTTCCACAAGTTCTTTTGTTAAAAGAAAATTACACATTGGGGGTAAGTGCGACAATGTGCATAAAAGACGAAACAGAAGTTCTAAAATAGTTATTAGAAAATAACTTTTCACCAATTTCTCTACTTTTGCTTCTTAAATAAATTCCATAAGGTTTGTCTGACTATTTATAAAATATCATAAACAAATTCTTTTTTTTCAATTTTTTTGCTTAAAAGCACAGTGCACAATGAAGGTAAGTGTAACAATGTACCTGAAAGACAAATCAAAGCTTTATGACAGTTATTGAATTTTTTTCTTTTTGTCAAATTCTTTTATTCTCACTTTTTAAACAAATTTTATATAGTTTGTTTGATTATTTTATAGGAAATCATAAACTAACTTATTTTTCCTTTTAAAATATCAGACATATACTGTTTCACATTTTTCAGAAAACATTTTCACCGTTTTATCACTTAAATTTGAGTAGACAATATCAACCTAATTACACCAACCCACAAATTTCAAACAATGCTTTAAGTGCATAAGGTTTCTGTCTTCCTTTTCAAAGGTGGTCAAATCGAGTTTACTTCCAAATATACTGCCCAACTTTAATATAGAAATGCTTCAGCCATCCTTTAAGTAAACATGAGCCTATGCAACTATTACCAATATGAAATAGTGTTTCTACTTTAACTTGGAAAATTTTCCATAAGTACATTTAAGTCTATTTTTATATTCTTATACTTTATCTTCATCTTACACTCATTATATAGGTCTCATGGTACTAATTTTCTACATCCATTCTTAAATCCATAATTTACTTATCACTGCTAGTTGGTATAAGAAACCTCTACTAGCATTTCTTTACAGGGTAAACCAAAATAAATAAGAAAGGTTCATTTTCCATCAACTGTTATAACCTTAACATTTATTCTAGCCCAAAATTATCTGCTTATACAAGGGATATACCAACAACTACCTTATGTGCTTCCATGTATAGGGTGTTGTGTACTAATACACGTATCAGAAAATCATAAATAGCTCTCCTTATCAAATTTGGTTCATCCTATATCCTAAACTTGTACTCATTCTCACGATCTGTGTTTGGGAATTATTTTCAACTTTCCCGTAGATAGTATAGACACGAATAAAGAGAATTTCGAAATATATTGATATAATCTTTGGAAAACTTCCTAAAAACTTTTATCTATATATACATATATATTTTCAAAACCTATTTTTTAGAACTTTTTGGAAAACCTTTTGAAAAACCACTTTTTTCAAAAACCTTTTAAAAACGTTCTCTCAATATGTGTCTGATCCTAAATGAATCATAAACCAAAGTTCTGATAGCAAATGTAACAACCCACACCTTTTGACACACCGATCCAAAGCCTAATGTGACCTTGGACACGTCATGTCGAGAAATACGAGCAGTTCGGTTTTTAAAACATCACAAAGCATAAGTATAAGGGTGGAGTTCTAAGAGATTCTACATTTTCAAACCTCACAGTGGAAGGAATTAAAATTTAAGTATACAAAATAGACATCTCAAAAAAATTGTTTCCAAAACACTTATTTTACATACACACTGTTTTCAAAGTACAATATAAACTTTACAGATATTTAACACAATAGATGCCTACTAGAGAACTAACAAATAATATGAGAACTCCAATGTGAAGCTCCTTTCTCCATATACTATGTTCAATCATTTGCTAACCTGTCATCTTGTGGTGGTGGAAAATAAAAAGAAGGGGGTGGATCTGACAAAAGTCTAATGAATGAGAACAAGACTAATAAGATGATTAAGTGCAACTGACTTTAAATCTACTCTAAGTGATATAGAGTGTAATCCAATGTCCGTGAACTCCTAAGGTCTAATACCTAAGAATTCTTGTCTAACTCAATGGGTCGAACCTCACATTAATAATCGGTCAAATTAGGAACTACTCTCACATCATAAGTATAATCAACACTACGCCTGGAGAGGGAGAACACCAAAAATGCGAACTCGTATAGTGACCCATCGTATGCACCCATGTTCTCCTCTCGATCGTAGTGGCAAAATCCCTCTTATTGTATTGCACCAGGGTCCACAGTATGTGAACACCCGTTAGTACCGGTCCCAAATACTTTACTCGATACCTATAGCCAGTTATTGTACTGCACCAGCATCCACCCGTACCACATTGCACCAGAAACGTGCGTACCTGGATCTCCCATTAATACTGAACTCTTCCAAAAAGCATCTCCGACAGTGCTACGTTCACCCTTACGGAATACCCCTAAACCTATGCAAAATAGATCACCCTAATCAACTCCATTTATGCGATATACATCGCCTATACCAAACCAACTATTGCGAAATGAAATTCACCCCAATCCACTACCAACTATCACAGAATGAAATTCGCCCTAACCTTCTTAATAGGAAACCAAATCTCCCTATCCTCTCACGCATGTAACTTAACCCAAATTAGTCCAACAAACTAGTTCACTAATCAAATAATTTCTAATTAAAATACATAATTTTTATTCATTTAATTTGGGCCTTAGTCCAAGGTTCAATTTACCAATTTTTAACTTAGACGGTCGACCCAGAATATCCCCAGGCCGACTACTATCGGTCGACCTAGGCTGCCCAAGGTCGACCGTTCACATTATTTTTGTTAGGTGTGATTTCTTTTTAATATCGATTAATATTTTATTCACGTTGTTAATTCGATGCTATTAATTAATGCAGTTAGTCCTTATTTTACAATTAACCATAATCTACGTTTTCTAATTATCAATTTCAAATTAAATTGGGGTTTTCAATTTAGCATGTCCAATTTACCCAATTTCATAATCTAATTTAAATGATAGGGTTTAGGGTTTAGCCAATTCAATATCAAATTAACAAGTTAATTAGAGGTGTCAATAATTCTTATCGCTTAAAAAACAGTTTAAAAGCATTTGTATTAACCAAATTATTAAATCTGCGTCCACTCACCTTTAGCCTAAGCTCTAGATCTTGATAAATCTAGCCTCCAATCGGTAGCTCTTTCCTTTGACTGGTTGCCCTTGCTTCTGGTTTGATTTTGGTTTAATTTTGATTTTAGGGTTTGGGAAAATTAGGGTTTATAGTGCAAAATTTAGCAGAGTTTCCTCCAACTGTTCATTTAACAAAAGAATTAAGGTTTGGTTTAGAGGTTAATTTATAGGGTTAGCTTAGAATCTAGGGCATTGGATCAACTTAGTTGTAAATCCAGATCACCCATTATTTACTTCACATGCAAGCAATCATCTAGCATGTCTATTCACCACGCTCTAGATCGACAATCACCTGAAAAACAACGTGTTGGATCGACCGCCCTTCGGTCTAAGTCGACCGCCACCGGTTGACCTAGGGCCTATTTGGGTCGACCTAACCTTGTTTAATTTTTAGTTTATATTTTTAAATTTTCGTTTATCGTTTTATCGCTCGTAACTCTTTCATACTAACTTGGATTATGACAAGTTATATATGAAAATTGTCCGGAAAATCACTACAAACATAATGGTATATGTTTCGTAGCCAAATTCAGACGTCTTTCAATTTTTTTAATTTTAAGTCCTTGTTTTCATTTATTTTTATTTAATTTTCTTATAAATTTCCATTAAATTTATGGGTTGTTACAACCGATATTGAAAGAAGGAGTTAAATACACAATTGTTGCGGTAGATTACTTCACAAAGTGGGCTGAAACGAAACCACTTGCCACAATCACAATGAAAAAGGTGATCAACTTCGTGATGAAGAATATTATCTGTAGGATTGGAGTTCCTCAGAAAATTATGACAAATAACGTAACTCAGTTTGAAAGTACCGAGTTCAAGGATGTCTGCAATCGGTACAAAATCGAGAAAGCTTTACGGCAGTAGCACACCGTAGGCAAATGGACAGGTAGATGCAGTGAATAAAACTATCAAGTCCATCTTGAAGAAACAGTTAGCTAAAGCATATGGAAACTGGGTTTATGAACTTCCACTGGCATTGTGGGCTTGTACGATGACCTACAAGTCTGTGATTGAACATATACCATTCGCTTTGGCTTACAGATTAGAGACTATGATTCCAATTGAAATGGAAGTCCCTTCTCATCGGAGAAAGCATTACGACCCGAAGGTCAATGAGGAACTCTAGCTCGAGTCCCTTGATTTGATTGATGAAAAATGAAAAGAGGCTAAATTAGGACAGTTGATCACCAGAAAAGAGTAGCTTGACATTTCGACACCAAGGTCTGGAACCGTACCTTTTAGATAGGGATCTCATTTTGAAAGGATTCCTCCTAGATATGGGGGCAGTTTGTCTGGATTAGGAAGGTCCTTATGCAATTAAGCAGAATCTTGGAGATGGAACTTCCAAGCTAGCTACAGTTAATGGAATCCCATTTCCATGGGTATGGAATAACGACTTATTATGACGCTATTTTACAGTCTTATTTAATTTATTTTTAGGAAATAAGCCACCCTAGGATTTTAGGGGCAATGTAATTAGGCAGAACTTGTCATATTTTTTCGTTTATAAATAAAGTTAGCTTCTTGAACTAATGGAACTGCGTTCTTATTAGCAAAATCCTATGTTGCATGATTAGCAATGCAATCAGGTACCCGGAGATAGGTACCAACTCCTTTAGTACATGATTATGACAAAGGAGTATAATTACAAGGGTCAGTCGACTAATTCGACTCCATCCCTCCGGTATTGATTATTGCTTAGAAATAGGCAAGGTCGGTAAGGAACACAAGAAGTCAGATAGCTAAAAGTGCCAATTTCCAGAGATAGAAACTGGTGCACGGTTGGAAGTGTGATGACTATGCTTACGGCTTGGCAGAATGTGCAAAGCCAAGGATAAACGAGGACGGTCAACCAACACTCTTGGTCGACTCCCAATGACAGGTGAGACTGAGAGGAGATGCTAGAAGATAGGTATCTAAAGCATAAGTTCTCAAATATAAGAACTGGTGTACGACCAGGATTTTCATGACTACACTTTTGACCTGAAAAGACATGCTTAATAGAGGGTAAGCGAGAATGGTTGGTGAATGCTTTCAATCAATGCCAGAAAATAGATGAGGTTGGAAGACGGGACCCGAAAATAGGTACCGTTGGACTCCTTTGGTCCAAAATCAGGATTAAAAGAGTATAATTGGACTGGGGGCAATCAGACAATTTGCTCTATGCTATTAACCTTCGATCGATGCCTAAAGGTAGGTCGGATAGGAACAATTCTCGGATTTTGACATCTGGAACGCCAAGTCCTGAAGATAGGACTTAGTATATGGTAAGATAACAAAAGTTATGGTTTCACTCATGGCCTAGCAAGACATGCTTGGCCGAAGTTGAGTGGTGGAATTCTATGGATAATATCGATCATGCTCGGTTATTCGTGAGGTCGAAGACGTCATGATATGAATGTCCAAACCGTTGTTCCTTAGAAATAAGGAATAACACGAAACTTGGTTTACTTATAACTAGTCATCAATCAAAGGAAACTCAACCCAAAATACACAGGAATAAACATAAAATTGGTTGAATAATAGTTTTGCTTAGCTAAATGGAAGCTCTTTGGCAACGGTAAATAGAACTAAATAATGGAATCTGTTTAAAGGCATTGCAGGAATTTACTTATATGTATGGAGATGCAGTAAGTAAAAGCAATGTACAGACATACACATGTATAATATGGGTAAATTGCAGTACAAATGGTTATATTATATATGTGAGAAATTATATATAAGCAGGATAAAATATAATGTGGGGAAATGTAAATGTAACAGAAATGGTAAAATAATCATTCATTGCATTTAATCTTTCTATACAACAAATGTAGATGCCGGTCCCGCATAAGAATGACTTATGTTTAAAAGGAAAACGAAAAGTACAACCCAAAACAAAAGACAAAAGGAAGTTATCTCTTCATCACTAAAGGCTAACAAGGAGCCTACTTCTTGTGTGTCTTCTTTTTCTTGACGCCCTTGCTACCCGGGCCATCATGAGCTCTCTTCTGACCCTTCTCATCCTTGGGTATGCTGCCTTCGAAAGGGGTGGTGTTACCTTCAGTCATAGTGCTGGCAGGATCTTTGGGACTTTCGATAGGAAGCTCAGATGTTTCTGTAGTGGCACCTGTGATATTGCCCTATGGAGGCCTGAAGGTGATAGGAAGGATTCTTACAGAAGTCTTTGGCTCTTCGGTACTGATGGGTTTTTCAAGTCCAGGCTCGATCTTGATTTTCACCTTGGTGACTTCGATCTTCAGCCTCTTCGCTATAGAGATGGAACCAGTTGGGCCTAAGGTGCTTGTAATCATAATATCTTCCCCTAAGGATTAAGAAGTTTCATCTAATCCCTCTAAAGCTATGATTCTCTTTGAATCAGAACCAGAAATGAAGCTGGATGGAAGGCTTGGAACAACCAGCCTCATGGTCATGGAGATCGACTTGGTAGTGATTGAAATAGGGCCTAGGCCTCGGGTAATTGGTGAGAGAGGAGGAGGAAGCGACAGGTGACCTATGAGTTTAAAAACGGAGAAGTAAAGATTAGTTACAGTCTCGGTCGAGAACTTAAAGTTCTCGAACACCAGATAAACAAGGGACATACCTTCACCGGATGGAGTCTCCTTGGCCACAAATATGATAATCTCACCCTCCTTTAGGGCTAACAGGATAGGATGGGAGATAGAAACAGGAATGTAAGGCAAAATCTGGAATAGTCTTGGTAGCCTCAGAGCTAGCCCCTTTAGATGTTGGAACCTTCACTACAAGCTCTTGGATTTTTGGACATGGAGAGTCTGCATGGCTCGATGCACTTGGACCATCAGAAGTTTTGGTGGTAGCTTTAGTAATAATAGCATCCTGTGTAGTCAGGATCGCCCTTCCTCCATTTAATTTCAAGATATCATCGATGTTAAGATATTTGGCTTTTAATTCATCTTCGATGAGGCCTTCACTAAATGCTTTCGCATAATGCAATATCTCTTCCCAAGCATCGGCAAGAGTGAAAACATAGGTACTTCTAAACCACTTTAATTTCTTGTATTAGGTAATATTAACAAAGATCTGTTGAAAGGTGGAGTTTAGTTCTTCTCTTTCCTTGACCCTTGTCTCCTGTAGCTTGATCATCTCATTCATGGTTGTAGCTTGGTCGACCTAAGCCTATAGTGTCTTTGCTTTTGACAAGAGCAAGGTGGAATCTAGCTTCTCCATTTTGGTATGGAGCTTCTAAGTCTCGGCTTCCTAGTCCTTGATAG
This sequence comes from Allium fistulosum, assembly GCA_030737815.1. Taxonomy (NCBI): domain Eukaryota; kingdom Viridiplantae; phylum Streptophyta; class Magnoliopsida; order Asparagales; family Amaryllidaceae; genus Allium; species Allium fistulosum. The sequence continues at coordinate 709,737,826 of CM060904.1, read as the reverse complement.
TCTTGTCTTTCTCTAAGAGGGCTAGGTCTTTATTTACGGGCTATGCTTTAAAAGCGGCATTTTTCTCATGAATAGTTTTAATAACATCTTTCATCACAATCACTGCCTGTTTGTGAGCCTTTGTCATTTCCATGACTAAGTCTTTGGCCTTCATCTCCAATTCACGGGCTATGTCTCTTTCTTATTCAGCCTTTTCATTAATCCCTCTTGTATCCTTCTACGAGTCTGTTATAGGTTTTCTTCTCCGATTCAAATGATTAGATGTTCGTTTGATTAAATTTTTTAACGCTAGAGAGGGCGTAGAAAAGTTTCTTCCATTCATAGCCCTGGTCAATAAGCTCTTGGATCCCTCCAACCTTATGGTTTGCCTCTTCCCTTGTAATGTATTTAAGGGCATAGTCAAACATTACCCTGGTCAAGTAGAGTTCTGGGATTGCGGGTTGTGTTTGGCTTGATGGGGCTGGATGAATAGAAACCCCTTTAGATTGTGGGGGTAAAGGAACCGTGGTAGTCAGTGAAAGTGATGCTAGAGTTCGCTATGGTGGAGGAAGTTGTGGCTGGGGTTGAGGGCGAGAAGGCTGGAAGCGGAACCATGGTGGTCATTAGGATCTTTATATCTTTTCCTATAGTTGTAAGACTGTCTCTCCTTTGCCTGCCTATTTTTCCCACCCTTTCCCGGCCGGTGGTCGCTTTCTGCCTCATGATCTTTTCTTCGAGCTCATATTGATTCTATTTCTTGTTCTCTATGAAAGATGGAACGAGGAGGATATGGATCGAGAGTACGTTTCCTTTACATAGAAATCTCATGGATATGGATTGGAACATTGGATGAGCGAATGCAAGGAATGTGTGTTCATGATCTTAGAGTGTATGGAGTACTGGTGTCCAACTAAGCACTCTACAAACCATGTTTGGAAGAAATAAGGATGTAGTCTCGCCACCTTCGGGTAGGATGCCCTCAGATGGGAAGGTGAAGCCCGAAGAGCACTCCTTAAGAAGATCGCTAATCGGAATGTCAAAGTCGCCTAACGAGCCAAAAATGTCCTTTAAAGAACCAAATGGAGGAGTCGCTTTAGTTATTAGCATTGTGCTTAGTTCTACAATTTGTTGGGAAGTCTTGATGGTTATTTGTTTCGGTCATGGTGAGGCAGGAAGTTCAATGCCTTCTGAAGACGTCTCTTCATATGAATCATCTTCTCCTTGATCAAGAATTTTGTCGTCGTCATTTTCTTCATCTTCATCTTCTTTTTCTCTCTCTTCTCTTTTTCCTCTCTTCTTTTTCCCTTCTCATGGATCTTTCTCATTTCAACTCTTCCTTTTACTTCCACTTATATTTCACCAGTAGTATATACTGTGAGGAATGCGGATTACGGATCTTAAGGCTAGGAATAACACTAGAGGGGGTGAATAGTGTTATTAAGAAATTACTAAATCTTTTTGGGTTATTGTTGATTTGTACACAAATGTATGCAATATTCAGACACAGATATGATCACAGAAACAAACACAGATGCAGAAATAAAGTAAATGCAGTAAAGGAAAGAACACACTGGATTTTATGCTGGTTCGGGGTTACCCTACATCCAGTCCCGCACAATTAAGTACGGATTTCCTTTCAAAAGTAATTCAACAATTACAACCCTCGATTATAAGGCTACGAGGTACACCCTCTAGAATCACAATCCTCTAGGTAGAGATGCTTGATTTCCGGGGCAACAAGTTCACTCAATTGATTTCCAAGGCTACAATCACACCTTTTCTCGCTTGATTGATTTCTAAGGAAAAAATCACACCTTTTCTCGCTAGATAGATTACAAAGAAGCCTATAACTCTGAATAGCACTTGGATTTTGTTGAGATAGTGATAGAGAATCAAACCATAGATTATCTAGTTAGATTCAATGTTGATTTCGGCAGAGTAAGGATAGGATTTTGATTAAGAAAATGTGGAAGAAGAAGAGAAGTGAAAAACCAGAAAAACTGATGTCAAATTCGTTGAAACCAACCCCTATTTATAGAAGAACAACAGTCATGTCCATTCGTGAAAGGTTATGGCGAATAGACACTTCTTTTGAAATTTGAATTTTTGAATCTAACTGACACTATGTCGACATAGGGTACTAGGGCATGTCGACATCCCAAAGGAAATTTTGATGTTTTGTTTTTCTTTGAAAATAACCTTTATCTTATATTAAAACTATTTTAAACTTTATAAATATACTTGACTATAGATAAAATTCATAGATGAATATAAAGAATAATATATATAAAATCTTACTATAATTTTATATTTAAATCTAAGTATAAATATATTATAATTAAAAGATAGTTTAAAACAACCGAAGTTTAAAAACAAGAATATTTAAGGCTAAAACATCTTTTTGAAAATCATTTGAAAAGATAATTTTTAAGGCTAAAACATTTTGAAAAACAATTTTGAAAATCATTCTGAAGTAGTTTTGAAAATTATTTTGAAGTAGTTTTGCAAGCTTCTTCCTGCAGAATATCTCATCATGACAGGACTCGAGAACTTGTACAAAACCAGGATGTTCGTGGGTTTGTAAGCCACTTGTCGTAGGTTTGTAAGCTACTTGTCGTGGGTTTGTAAGCCACTAAAAAGGTAGAAATGGGTTCCATCCCAAAAGAAAATTGGAGTGAAGATTTCAGTGCTATTGTGAAGTTTTAACATAATTCTAGACTCAATACTTATCTTGAAATCTTGAACTCTTGATTATCTTGATACTCATGAGTCTTCAATCTTGATATCTTGAATCTCTATACTGTACAGTCTTCATTCTTGGTACCTGCATGGTTAAATCCTGCATATACATATATATCTAAACTATAATGTTAGTATATATATTTTATAATCTTATTCTAAGGTTGTTGTCATCAAAACCATCAACTCATGGACTAACAATCTCCCCCTTTTTGATGATGACAACCTTTGTTTATAAAATATTACTTCTATCCTATTGACTCCCCCAAAATCTAATAACTCCCCCTTAATCTATGCCTAACTCTCCTATTTTATATTTCTCCCCTTTTGTCATCAACAAAAACAAACAAACTCTAAACTATACAACTCCCCCTCATTCTTGTACTGAAGTACCTGCATTAATAAACTATATAATAGAGTATATATAAGAGATAACTATACTTATAGACATGATATTCAAACAATGATTATAAATATATTAATGTATATTTATACAATCATCAAACCACACCAATGTATAAATCAAATCAATCAAAACAATCAATTTCAATCAAAACAATGAATTCAAACAAAATAATAAAGCAAACAAATTAAACGTTACGGGGAACTTCCACCCATCCTTCTTCTCCGAAAATAGGGTCTGCTTTGATGACATCCCAATTTTCATTGTCATTTGTGAGAGAGACAGGAGGACGTGCTTCGTTATCATCCTTGTGCAAGGAAGAAATCATCCATCGAATTGCATTGAAATGCCTTTCTTGCTCCTTGATCATCTGCATTTGACTCAACTCTAAGTGTCGTTGGTTACGAAGAATGAACGAGAGAATATTCTTGAATGAATTAAGAGTTTCTTCAAGATTCTCGGATAAGTTATGAATTGGATTAGCCATTTTTGAAATTGTGAGAAGAATGAGAGATAGAATAGATAAGAATTAATATTCAGTAATAAATTCTGGAAGAAATAGGTATTTATAGGTGTAGAAATTCGTTTGAAATGAATAGACATATGGTAGTTATTCAAATTTCAAATTCAAAAATGAATTGTCATTTCTGACCAGTATATGTCGACATGGTCAAGGGGGGTATGTCGACATACTACATTGAATTTTGATGATAATTTTGATTTTGTGAATAATTTTGTATATATATAAATTTATATAATATACTAACATTTATTCAAGAGATAAGATAGGCTAGATAACAGAAAGGAAATTCAATTTCATTGCATAATAGGATAGTACAATGATTAAACATAAAGAACTACATAAACTCTCAAATTAAAACAAACTTAAACTAATTCGATATGATATGAAGATATAGAACTAGTTAAAGGATGATGAAGATGAAGATAATCCAAGTTTCTTGCTGACTTTGGAGAAAAACTTGTTCATCTTGGATGATATTTTGTCCAATTTCTAACTAACGGATCTTTTAAGAACCCGTTGATTCTCAACAATAACCTTTTGGTTTTTGAGAAGGGTTTTGTTGGTAGGATTGGAGGGATATTCGATACTTTCTAGGGATGTTTCTCCTTCTTCTTCTTCTTCTTCTATTTCCATTTCATCCCTTTCTTCTTCTACTTCCTCTTCCATTTATTCATGAGCCAAACGCTCTTCCTTTTCGGCAAGAGTCTCATAAGGTCGAAAAACATATGGGATTTTCATGAGAGAAATGTTTGAGATATTAAAAACTTTTCTTGAAATAAATTCTTCTCCTTTGAAATTTACTCCAAAATAGTTGAAAATCCGAGTAAGGTAAATTCCATGATATAAAGTGTTTTCTCCCATTTCAAAATTTTTAGGACGAAGTTCATCCAAAATAACTTGCGCCCAATTGATATCATAATTTCCGAAAATAGCAAAGAGTGCTTTGCACACTTTTGAAGTAGGATTGTTAAAATTTCCCGATCTTGGGGTCAAAGTATGTTGTAAAAGAAGATTGACAATTCTTGCTTTAGGACGAAAGTTTTGATTTTTAAATTCAAAGTTTTCTTCTCCTTCAAAAATATGATGAAATGTCTCACGATCATGTTCATCGATTTGAAAACTAGAAAGATCCATTCCCGTATTCTTACAATTGAGAATGGTACCCAAAAGATCACATTTAAAACAATTCTAGTGCCTTTGACACTACTCCAAATTTCATTATCATTTCCTTCATAAAATTCTCGATTGAGATTTGCATAGAAAATTTTAACAATATTTGGGTAACAAACAAAATCATTTTGAGAAGAATCAACAAGACTAAGAATTTGATTGTTTGCAAAAAGAGTATCAATTTCATAAGAAGCAAAATCTTGAAAAATAGCAAACTTTCCGGGATGGACTTTTCCATAATTAGCATAATTGATGTATGCTTTTATTGCCTCCGGATTATTGAGGAGTTGCTCTTTCAAGTTTCAAGAAAGTCTCATGGTGGAGGGGTTGCTTGAAGAAGCCATTAAAGTAGAGAGTAGAGAGCTTGAAGTTTTGAAGAGAGAGTTTGAATTTGAAAATGAAAGTGAAAAGTTGTGATAAAAGATAGTGAATAAATAGATTTTTGAATAACATGTTCTCTGGTCAAAAGATGCCTTTTCAGAGTATTGAATGAAGTGAAAAGATGGAGGGAAATTCAATCATTTGAATTCAAATTTTGAATTTCAAAATTTGTACCTATGTCGACATCATGGTAGGGACCATGTCGACATGTGCCTATGAATTTCTAAGATTTATTTTTCCTAAGAATTCTAATATATATATATATACTTATTATTCTAATGTATATATATATATATCTGGAGTATTTTTATAGTATATTCCAGAAAATATTATATTAAAAATAATAATAAAATTATAATAATAATAAAAAATAAATGTAAAATACAATCAACACACCAATTCAAAATCAATCAATCAAGCAATCAATCATCTAATTCTAAGCATGCAATTTCAATCAATTGTATTGTAAATGTGTACCTTTTTCTGAGTCCGTTTCCTTGAATTTGTTGAGGTCGTGAACTGCCGTGAAACACAAATTTGAGTTATCTGTCTTCTGATCATCATCACTTAAGGACGAGTCTGAGTCATCTAGAGTAGCAGTTAATGCACGCTTCCGTTTCTTTACTGAATCATTGTTTATAGGAGAATTCTGCCTTTTTGGATACGGACAGTCTCTTTTGATATGGCCTGGTTCATCACAGTTGAAACATTTGACATTGTTTGGAACTGCATTCTGATTTCCAGAATTCTTATAGTTGTTTCTCTTGAGATTATTCATCTTTCTGTATTTCAGAAATTTCCAAAAATTCCTGGTCATAAATGCTATCTCTTCATCATTATCACTGTTTGAGTCTGATCCGTCGGTTAATGCATTGAATGCCATTGATTTCTTTTCAGATGCTTTGCTTTCTCTTCTCCCGATCATTTGAACTTCAAACGACATTAGATTTCCAATCAATTCTTCTATCTTTAAAGTACTGATGTCATTTGCCTCTTCAATTGCAAGTGTCTTTTGATCCCATTCTGGAGTGAGAGAATTTAAAATTTTTCTGACTTGATCTTCTTCCAAAAATTACTTTTCCAAGGATATTAAAGAATGCACAATATCTTGAAATCGACTATACATATCTGAAATAGACTCATTAGTATTCATTTTAAATAACTGAAACTGATTTGTGAGCATGGAAATTTTGGTCTATTTAACTTTGCTTGTTCCTTCGTGAGTCACTTGCAAAGTTTTCCAGATTTCATATGCAGACTTACAAACTGACACTCTATTAAATTCATTTCTTTCAAGCGAATAAAATAGAATATTCATTGCTTTAGCATTATTTTGTGCAACAGCCTTTTGCTCAGTGGTCCACTGTGCAAAATTAGTTATGAGTTCAGAATATTCAGTTTGTGTGATATTCCAAGTATCTAATCCAACATATTGTAAATATATTTTCATCCTACATGCCCAATATGCATAGTTACTGCCATTAAAAAGTGGTGGTCTTATAGTAGACTGACCTTCTACAAATGAACTAGTGACAGGGATACTAGAGTTAATAACAGTACCAGTGTTGGTAGCCATTTTGAAAAATTTTCAAAAATCAGATTATGAAACTTTTGAAAACCTTGCTCTGATACCAAAAGTGAGGGATGCGGATTACGGATCTTAAGGCTAGGAATAACACTAGAGGGGGGGTGAATAGTGTTATTAAGAAATTACTAAATCTTTTTGGGTTATTGTTGATTTGTACACAAATGTATGCAATATTCAGACACAGATATGATCACAGAAACAAACACAGATGCAGAAATAAAGTAAATGCAGTAAAGGAAAGAACACACCGGATTTTATACTGGTTCGGGGTTACCCTACATCCAGTCCCGCACAATTAAGTACGGATTTCCTTTCAAAAGCAATTCAACAATTACAACTCTCGATTTCAAGGCTACGAGGTACACCCTCTAGAATCACAATCCTTTGGGTAGAGATACTTGATTTCCGGGGCAACAAGTTCACCCAATTGATTTCCAAGGCTACAATCACACCTTTTCTCGCTTGATTGATTTCTAAGGAAAAAATCACACCTTTTCTCGCTAGATAGATTACAAAGAAGCCTATAACTCTGAATAGCACTTGGATTTTGTTGAGATAGTGATAGAGAATCAAACCATAGATTATCTAGTTAGATTCAATGTTGATTTCGGCAGAGTAAGGATAGGATTTTGATTAAGAAAATTTGGAAGAAGAAGAGAAGTGAAAAACCAGAAAAACTGATGTCAAATTCGTTGAAACCAACCCCTATTTATAGAAGAACAACAGTCATGTCCATTCATGAAAGGTTATGGCGAATAGACACTTCTTTTGAAATTTGAATTTTTGAATCTAACTGACACTATGTCGACATGGGGTACTAGGGCATGTCGACATCCCAAAGGAAATTTTGATGTTTTGTTTTTCTTTGAAAATAACCTTTATCTTATATTAAAACTATTTTAAACTTTATAAATATACTTGACTATAGATAAAATTCATAGATGAATATAAAGAATAATATATATATAATTTTACTATAATTTTATATTTAAATCTAAGTATAAATATATTATAATTAAAAGATAGTTTAGAACAACCGAAGTTTAAAAACAAGAATATTTAAGGCTAAAACAACTTTTTGAAAATCATTTGAAAAGATAATTTTTAAGGCTAAAACAATTTGAAAAACAATTTTGAAAATCATTCTGAAGTAGTTTTGAAATCATTTTGAAGTAGTTTTGCAAGCTTCTTCCTGCAGAATATCTCATCATGACAGGACTCGAGAACTTGTACAAAACCAGGATGTTCGTGGGTTTGTAAGCCACTTGTCGTAGGTTTGTAAGCTACTTGTCGTGGGTGTGTAAGCCACTAAAAAGGTAGAAATGGGTTCCATCCCAAAAGAAAAATGGAGTGAAGATTTCAGTGCTATTGTGAAGTTTTAACATAATTCTAGACCCAATACTTATCTTGAAATTTTGAACTCTTGATTATCTTGATACTCATGAGTCTTTAATCTTGATATCTTGAATCTCTATACTGTACAGTCTTCATTCTTGGTACCTGCATGGTTAAATTCTGCATATACATATATATCTAAACTATAATGTTAGTATATATATTTTATAATATTATTCTAAGGTTGTTGTCATCAAAACCATCAACTCATGGACTAACATATACTTCCACTAATCTACCAATGGATTCACTAACATTCACCGCATCGGATGGGGCTCTAACGCCCCCTTAGATGTCTTCACTAGAGTTGCGAATCAGAGCAGAAGATCTAGTTGGCATCTTGGAACTACTTGGTGGAGTTTTGGTAGGAATGACGAAGCGATATGGATGTAGAATTCTCATCCATCAGGAGATATGTGGTAGAGCAATGTCAGATGTGGATACTCTTAATGGTTTAAAGAGTTTCGGAGTGTTCAACGCTCGTGTCTCAAGCAGGGATATCTTTGAAGAAACAAGATAACATGTTAAATGCATGGACAGTGAAAATCCAAGCATGGGGAAGAATGAAAAAGAAGAAGTCTTACTTCTGGAAAGCCAAAGCTTGTTGAAGTCGTACGGTCATGTGTTTCTTGTATTACAAACGCTTGTTTTGGAGGGCTTCGATGACCTTGCACTGCAACTGGGTTCGATGATCATGTATGAAGGGGACTCACTATGTTGCTTGAAGCTAAGTATATGTGTTAACTCTCTATAGATTGGATGTCACTGGAATTGGTTTCATGAACAAAATATATAAGGAGCATAGTAGGACATTGCCGTTGGGATGGACTTGAGTAGGAGCAAGCCTAAGCTCTTAAAGGAATGTACGGAGTGTTGGATTGAAAGGCGGCACAACACCGCCAAAGCACATGTATTTGTTGGAACCCAATATCCCATCGGAGGACTGTGCACTTGTTGATTCTGTGTTGGGAGTAGGACAACACCTTCAAGAATCCTGTGTTCATGACATATAGTTCGGTGTGATTTAGCAACTAGAATTATCGACATCTGTTCGAGAGTGTAACGACCTGGAAATTCGTCACTTCAAAAAAAAAAATTTAAATATTCAAATATAAGATTTTTTTTTAACATAAATGATAATATTTTGAACAATAAATAATATTGGTAATCTTATTTTAAATAAATATTTACAAAAATATATACTTTGGAAGATATATCGATAAAATGACTAAAAACTGTTTTATCAATAAACAACTCTTAGGCCATCCGACATCGTGCTCGAAGCTGGATACATATACTCATTTATATATATATATATAAGTGAGAATATGTAACAAAATTATTTATTTTATTTTTGAAAATAAAATCTCTTTATGACATCATCAATGATATCGCTATTTTCGAATAAATGATTTTTGAATTTAAATTGAGTTTAAATGATTTAATAATTATTATAAGTATTAAATAAGCCCTTTTAATTATTATATTATTATATAAATATTATTATCAAACTTTGTTACATACATACATACATACATACATACATATATATATATATCAAATAAGAAGTGAAAATATGATCGAAAATCGAAATCGAAATCCATAAGGGTATCAACGCAGAAAAGTTCTGCAACATTTGAGATGTACATATGCACACATACGTGTATATATACATGAACACATTCACATGCACATGAAGACATATACACATATAAATATACTTATACATTTATGTACATTTATATATATATATATATATATTACACAATATCAAGATATTTTCCATATACTTCACCCTTAAGCGAAACGAAAGTCAACATCTTACACACCAAGTGCAAGCATATGGCTATGCATATCGGAAGGGGCATGTTCGACCGAACATGATGAGGGGAGAGGGGGATGCGTTGGTGATGAAATGGCGATGAAATGATGATGCATTTGTGTATAAATATCATGATATTTCCATTCTCATTTTTGCCTATAAATAGCACCCACCTCTCTTCATTTAATTCACACTATTCTTCATAAATCCTAAGCTATTTCATCTTCTTCTTCTCTACATTAATGGCTTCCATCGCCTAAGAAAAAAATATTACAAAAATCAAAACAAAGTTATGCCAAAATCAATCGAAATCTATACCACTTCAAACCAAATTTCAAGCTAGTAATCTCTTCTTTCTACTCCACTAAAGCCGTGTGCAACCAAGCCCTTTCCCACCATTTTCCAAGCAAGGCCAAGCCTTCCAAGCCTCCAAGACCAAGGACGAGCCCACTAGGAGCAATTGTGCTAGTAGTCGTGAGATCCAATTTTGAGATAGCGGAGCTACAGCCATTTTAAAGTTACCCCGATCGAAAATCAAGTGAGAAACTATATATATATGATGTGATATGATGTGATTGCTATGTGTAACATCCCACCTTTTGTATGCTTAAGCAGACACACGTGCCGACTTAAACCATACAGAAGGGTGGATTGTTATGGGGTAAATAAGAAAAAGTGGAGAAATAAAAGAAACAAAATAGAATCTTGCAGCGGAACGATAAAATATAATAATCAAATAACAGTTCATGAAGCTGTTTTACAAAACATTTGATTATACTTATACAATACATATCAGAGTTACACATACCAGAGAATGATAATAAATGCAGCGGAATACAATGGTGTAGTGGAATATATAACAAATAGTAATAATAAAATCTTCGTCTTCGTCCTTCAGAAATAGGGCCTTCAAATCCTGAAATGCTCAGGCTGACCCGAGCGAATTGAAAAGACAAAACACTCAAGTCAAAACTAAAAGATCTTATGTAAATTAAATCAATGAAATAAATATGAGTGTAAACGGCATCAGAGATGTTTACGGGGTTTGACATCTCCTATCCAGTGTCTAACGTGAGTGCAGTAACTTAAGAAATGTTCGGGATTCACATCTCTTAAGGATCCGTTAAACTATTTACTATATAGTAATATATGCTATATACAGTAGTGTCTAATCAGTAAAGTATAATCATATAGAAATAGCGTTAAGGGGATGGAGAACCTTAACGCGGTCGGATCTTTAAACCAAAATCGTAGTGGGTTCGATATGGTAGGTGACACGACACACAAGGCAATGCCAGGGTAGATATACCAATTACGCACACGGACTGATGGATACGCATAGCAACCACTATCGTTCCACCTCGAACAACACTCCCAAATCAAGGGTGGCCACCAAAAATCAAAAAGTAATAGAATGGAATCGAAGAAGTGCGTCCAATAAGAGGTGCTACCTCACTGGTCCGAGATCGCTCCTGTTTTAGCCACCTTATGCCAACTCACGGGAGTTAGGTCCACGTATATACCTTAGGATCGTCGCCACCATCCTACTTCATTCTGGAAACTCCACCGCGTACATAGTTGTCAAAGTGGTTTTCGGTATCGACAGAGAGTATGTCCATATCCGATCCCGGTCTCTTTAACAACCAATCGTTATTATAACACCGTGATCATTTAAAATATATATACTTTTAAAAACACAATCATTGCCCTTTCAAAACGTATCCTTTACTTCAAAATAGTATATACTTTAAAACCAAAATATTTTTGCCATTTCAAAACATATCCTTTACTTCAAAATAGTATATACTTTAAACCAAAATATTATTACTATTTCAAACCCAAATTGTCAATGTAATATTTCCATTTCAAAACCCAATTCAATAATATATCATTTAAATAAAACCAAATTTCCAATCACTAATCTTTCTTAAATTTAGATAACTTGAAATATTCTTTTAAATCATCTTAAACCCAAACCACAATTTGAAGTCATATTTCTAAATTTTCAATTTCAATAGGTTTCAAATCCATATATTCACAGATAATTCTTAAATAAATTCTATTTCAAATAAATTCATTTTTTTCAAACCATATTACTTTCAAAGTTATAACAATTTCGAAAACCAATACTTTGAAAACAATAATACCTTAATTTCAATAAAACATTTCAATTTTGATATATTTCAAGACTTTAAATATTTCCAAAATTCCCAACCAAATCTGATAATCTTATATATACCTTAATTCAATTTACTATTATTTAGTTTAGAAATATTTATTTAATAAATTCAATATCACTTAAATAAAGCTCAACTTGAAATATTTGTAAATCAAACTTAAAACATCATCAAGTTATACATAGCTTAAATTTTAGAATTTAACCATATATAAAATAATATTTATATAATATCAAAATTAGTATATATATAAACCCTTATTTTCCAAAACCCATAGAAAATCACTTTAAAATATTTTATATATAGACCACGGTGCCTGTATATAATTTTCTATCCTATGGTCAAGTGATACAGATATTTATCATTTCAATCCGTAATTCTAAAAATAAAAGTTTACGGTTATATATCATTTCAAACCGCAATCCCGAATGGAATGAAAATGCATAATAACTTGCAGTTTATACAATATAAAATATAGCATCCATTCATCCAAATATCAATAAACAACCATTTATTACAATCATCATCCAATTTAAACAAAACATCAATATAAAGCATATAAAATATAACATGCATCAACGAATAGTTTATATTCAATAAAAATTAATAACTGTTTAACTGGCAGTTTATATGCAATAATAAATAAATTTAACTGTCAAATTATATGCAATAAAAAAAATTAAATAACAATTAAATTTAACTAAATGCTATCTAACTGAGATGATGATTAAATATATGCCCAAACAATCATAGATAAATTTTAAATCACATCAAAATTTAATTTAACAAACATAAGAAATCTTAGAAGTTGTGAGTGGGTTAAAACACTCACCTTTGAGATTTAAATCGAATTTAGATCCGATTTAAACCCAAAAATTCGACGGTCTCCAAATTTGTCCAAACCAGCGTCAAAAGATCTGGAATTTGTTACGATTCTAACAAAAATAATCGCGTATGAAACGGAGTTCGTATGAGAAAGATATGCGTGTTTGAATGATTTGAAATCAAAATTAAAAATAATTAAAACAACAAAAAAAAACAACGAACCAATTTCGGCTATACAGAAAACTCAAATCCAAGAACGAACTGCAGATCTGAGATACATACATCAAGAGTTTCATCATATATATTTTTTTAGGAATTTTCTGAGAAGTTTGAATTTTTTGACTTTGATTTGATTTTGAAATGAAAATAAATGTAGGGTTTGCACCCATTGAGGAAGAGGAGGAGTTGATGAAAAATGAACGCACAAATAAATGAGAATAGATGGAGGCTAGGGTTTATAATTGGGTTTATATAGATAGGTTAGAATTAGAGTAGATGGATCTGATAAACAAACGCGCTGAACGATAATTTAAATTAACGTAATAATTACATGTTTAATTTCAAATTAATTGCAATAAATCCAAATAAATACATAAAGCTTGATTCTCGTTTAAACAATTAACTCATTTGATTGCAATCAACCTTTTTATAGTAAATTAAATTCCAATATATTAAATAAACTTTATTTCCATTCTTTATATACACTAACCATCATTTAATGAAGAATTCATTTACGTTATTTTCCATTTATGACCTTAATTTATTTAACGTAACATTAAATTTACATCTATTACAATGATTTCCAATTTAGTTGAATGAACTAATTATATATAACTCCTAATAATTGTTGTAATACTCCCAATCCCACATTTATACATATATTATTTCCACTAAAATATTATAGATATATACAGAGTATTGGTTTTCATTAAATCATTATTTATTATATATTTTAATTAAATAAATTCACTATTTAAATCCGTTCAAATTTATTACCAAATATCCATTTACCTTTCCCATTAAATTTGAATTCCCTTCAATTAATCTATCCAATCAAATTTCCATCCACACTTTATTATAGACCTAAAATATGCAATTCATTACCTTGTATTGATTTTATACAATTACCATTAACTTTACATTCCATCACTATTCCATATATATTTATTCATCAATCAATTAGGGAATTTCTATAACAGGTGTTAGCTACTTTTGTATTAATTAAATAAATTCAAAATAAATAAATTAAATCAAATTTACCACTTCAACTCTAAATTATCAAAAAAAATTATCAGTTTGGATTACTTGGTAAATCTAGAATCTTTTAATAAATCTCTACATTCATTTATCGTTAAAAAAATTCCAAATTCACAACATTTAGTTTTAAATTTTCAATTTATCCAGTAATTAAACTTAATTGCCCATGAAATCCATTTATTTGGTTTTTTTATTCTTTTATCCACTCCATTATCACCAAGTAGATAAATTGGCATTGGTTAATGGTCTAATATATTGTTATTCTAGATTTTCAACTAAAACTCCACTAACGTAATATTTAACATTAAATTCCCATTTAATTGAAATAACCCAATTTCAAAATTTTAACTTCAAATAAATAAACAACCTTTTATATTCCTAAATCAATTACAATAGTTTAACAAATTTGAAAGTAAATTGAAAGTTGCTAAATTTATCGATTTCAGAAATTTCCCTTAAATCCATTTAAATTCAGAGACTATCTATTAAATTAACGAATCTTTAAATTTGAATTAGATGGATTAAATATTGGACTCACACTATTGCATTCATATTTTCCGTTTCACTTTTATCCGTATTAACTATTTCAATTTTACTTATTGTAACACTAACAAAATTTCAATATATAACGCCGATTTATTTCCTTGCATTAACATACCCCTATCCACATTTATTATTAAAGTAATGCTTGAAATCAATAACTACATTGAAATTACTCACATTCAAATGATCGTTATTTCAAATAAATTTATCAACCAATTAATTAGGAAATTCATAATAGTTGTTATCTACCCTTATATTTATTTCCTAATAAGGTACTACCTACTCTCCTCTAATTGTGATTTGAATTCCAACCTTTATTTCATACTAAATAAAATAACAGCATATAAATTGTTACCTATTTCCCTACATGCCTATATAGGTTTATTACTTAACAATCACCGTTTAAAATCCCGTGTATACACAAATTATTACTTAACACAAGTCTATTCTTTTATTACTTTACGTTCACACTTTACTCTATAATAAATCACTAAGTAACGTTATCATCTAACCAACATTAATTAATATATTAAATGCTTACATTTATTTCTCTACATCCAATTTGTTCCAACTTAATTTATATTAATGCCATTCCCTTATGCTAACTTTTATTACCTAAATTTTCCGTTGTTGTAAGCCTTTAATATTTCCATTTAAATTAAATATAAATTCCAATTCAATCAACCCTTTCGACATGCAACTTATAATAACTGCTTACAAGTATGAATAGAATTATCATTTATTTCAATGTTTTTTTTAACTTTACATTAACATATTAGTTAATTCGCTTAAATGAAATTTATATCCAGGTATAATACTTACCCATTTAATTTATTAAAAATTTATTCAAATTGCTAGTAAATAGGTTTTAAATCATCACATATATTTTATTAGCGTTCATTTCATTATCCCTTTTCTTTTCTTTTTTCTTCTACTAAATTAAATTTACACAACTCATTAATTCAACCAAATTAAATCCACAAAATTTACGGGTCGTTACACTCTCCCCCACTCAAAACTTTTCGTCCCCGAAAAGGAAAAAGAAGGGAAAGAAGGATTAGGGAATCGATATATCATACTAAATTATTAAATTTATAAACAAATAGATTTTTACAAAATTAATTAATAAAATATACCAATTTATAACCATTAAATCTTTTTATCCTCAAATTAATAAAGTTTGGAAAACATTTTTCAAAATATTTTCTAAGTCAAAATTTAAAGAAAATTTTGGCAGAGTCTCCTTTGTACGGAGAGGCTCGGGGAAAAATATAGTATAAATATAACAATATATAACATATAATTTCCAAAATAATATATATCCCAGCACGGGAAAAAGATATAATAGCGCTATAAAACGTAACCCGAGAACGTACCTATTTGTCGGGCAGTTTTACGCTTATTATTATGGAGTCAAAAATAGGCACGTTGCGTCATGATAGTTCGCGATTTGGCACCGTGGAAAGTTAAATCCATTTATACGATGGATTCGGAGTCAGAATTCTTTGTAATAAGAATTTTCCAAACTCTTATAATCATATTATTCAAATAAAAGAAAAATATCAAGATTTTGTTTAGTAGATTTTGAAATATAAGCAAAAAAAGTTTTCAATATAGTCGCACTTTGGTACTTCGGAAACCAAAGCGATAAAATCTTTAAAAGTAATATTTTTAATTCTTTAAAAATATGGGATAAACTCTATAAATCTTTTAAATTGTTTTAAAAGAGTTTTGAGTTGTAAAAATTGATTTCTAAATAATAGAAGTTGTTTTGACCAAATAAGCTTAAAAGTACTATTCGTAGCACTTTTTGCAGCACTTTTATTAACTTTTGAAATATGGCTTTAAACTTAATATTCTTTCCCAA
This sequence comes from Allium fistulosum, assembly GCA_030737815.1. Lineage (NCBI taxonomy): Eukaryota > Viridiplantae > Streptophyta > Magnoliopsida > Asparagales > Amaryllidaceae > Allium > Allium fistulosum. The sequence continues at coordinate 709,721,157 of CM060904.1, read as the reverse complement.
ATCTTTTATAAATATTTTTAAATAAATAATTCTGTATTTTAAAGATGATTTGAAGGTTTTATAATTTATTTTTAACAACATAAATAAATGATTTAAAGAAAAACTATTCTAAATAAGTGATTTAATCTTGGCTCTAAAAGCCGATGAGTAGACTGGATTTTTTATTAGTGAGATCTGGATGTGCAATGCTTAAACTAAGGAGATGTTCAGGAGCAACCAGTGCCCTGCCTCACTGGTCTTTTTCCTAGACGAGGAATAGATAAGGTCGAAATGTCAAAAATGAGGCAAGTATAAAATATTAAATTTTTCCAAATTTAATACAACTTGGATCGTACAGTAATAATCTTCTTATACTTGATATTAAATTATGAGGAGTGAACACATACTATCTGTGTGAATTGAAAAGGTGATTTCACCCTTATTCGATGGATGGTAAAGGTTGAATACGGAAATTGATGTTGAGTAGAATTAGTATAATTCTTATCGCCCCATTTTAACTGAACAATGTTTTCAAATATGAATTATAAAAATGATTTTATATTTTCAAAGTTAAAGAGAGGTTTAATGATTCCATATATAGCGAAAAGAAATGTTTACAAAGATGTATATCTCTAGAAGATATTTTTGATAAAGAGAAAGTAATTAATCAAATGATAAGCACATATTTACTTAACATCTTTTTATCATGATTGGTTCAATGGAACGAGGGTCGGATTTGAGTAATCCTTATCCGAAAACCACTCCGGACCAATTTACGAGTTCGAAAGTGAAGACATGTAAAAGAAATAAAGTTGAAGGTGGGGATCTTCATAATGGAAGGACTACTTGTTGATAATTTTGGAGTAGCTCCCGAGATATATAAATAGCAGTGGTCCCTTTGTTATGGGATCTTTGTATGTAAGGACTACTCGCTATTGATCTTACGGGTAATGCCTGACAAGATGACGTAGGAGAGTGCCTTCGGTTTGTCCTGTTCATGGATAACTTGTATGGATGAATGTCTGACATTGCATTTCTAATATCACAGTGCATTGATCTCTACAAACGTACATCTGTTTGGTGATGTAAGAGGTCACCCCTCTGATACTTAACACCCTTATCTAAGACGTACGAGCTCAGTGGTTGTACTTTTATGGAAATCAATAGTGTTGTTGGAAATGGCAATGTGGCATTTTAGGTGAAAATGTTCTAAGAAAGCTAAACGTTACCTCGAGCCTCACACCCGGGGAAGTATGAAACAAGGGTTGCTTTAAAGCTAAGTGGATCGCAACCATTAGGGTATGATATCACATTTCTAGATTTATTTATTTCTACCCACTATGACATCGAGTTTAAATTATGCGGTTTATGTTATGAGATCCCGGATAGGTTGGTAACAGCCGGAGTGATATCATATTTGGTTATATCTACCACCAGATGGGTTTGTGGGTAGGTCGACCTTAATTCGCAGAGGTTTCGAAGATGTTTATCCTTGGTACATTCCTCTAGAAATGTACTGTATGGGAGGTAGTCTCTTATCTCGCTATTCATTAGAAATCCAAATCTCCAATAAGTGCCTTCGATTTTAGTTGTAAACCTATTGTGGTGAAATTTAATAATGTAACAATTTCGGCTAAGATTATGCATATTTACTTGAAAAGTATTTTCAAAGAATGTATTAAAAATAATATCACTAAATTTTATGTAGAAATGATTTGGTTATCATAAGGTAAAAACCCATTCCATGTTTATGTGTGGCATGGTCTTATGAGATACCCTTTTGTTTTTCAAATACTCTATTTTGATTTCTCACACCAGTTCCATGACTAATCCGGAGTTTATTTTCCTTTTCCCTTAAACTCTGGGTGCCCTATTTTTCCGGGCAGCCAAGTAGTTAGGTAACTTCGAGCATTTTTGGAGGGAGCAATGAAGCATGATGATTGGAGGGTCATTTTGTCAATAGTGATCTATTTCAAATTTTTGTTGTATCATGTAGTATGTATTTAGTATCTACCAGCCTCTATAAGGATAAGTTGTTATAATTATCCCAGGCTGGGTTAGTACTTATCGTAACTCTGATGAATCACTTGGAGTGATTGTATGCACTTTCCATATGTATACTTAATGCGAATGTGGGATTCTGTTGTTATTCTATCTTCTATCTTTATTTCTTTTTAAAACCCCTGATTATTTGCCTTTTCAGCACTTGAATTTACGGCACATGAATACCGAGGATGTATTAGTGTCGATATTCGAGGGTTAAAAAAGCGGGTTGTCACAGTTGGTATCAAAGCTTTGGTTGAGCGAACGACTAAGCCTTAGTGGGGTCGACTCATTAGAGATAGGGTTAGTAATACTCTAGAATGAGTTTAGTCAATGGTCGAGCGTATTTGTAATTTTATCCAAATAAATTCATCCACGTCATTTTAGGCTTGATTCCTATTCCCTGAGATAATCTTGTCCATAATTCTAAAGATGTTTCCTTACTATATGCAGATAGTAGGAGATGAGTAATCGAAGAGGACGAAGGGGAGGCAGCAGCATGATAACTAATGGTCGAAATGCTATCGTGGTGGAAGAAGTAATGATTCCTGAGCAACCCCAAATTAATTTTGCAACTCTTTGCAAGAATTACACTAGCTTGGGAGGGAAACCATTCCAAGGAATCGAGTCTATTATTGAAGTGCAAGCACGGCTCCGCTCATATGAAAGAATATTCAAAGGATTGAACACAGAGGATGGTCAAAAGAGGTTCTTAGCTTCCTGGCAATTGCAGAAAGGAGCTCTAGCATGGTGGGAATCCATCACTTTGAATGATTCCGAAGACAATTTCTCATGGACCAGATTTAAAGAAGTATTCGAAGAGCAGTATATACCTGCAGCCAGAAAATCCCGTCTTTATAGAAATTCTATGGACTTGAAACAAGAAGATATGTCGGCGGAGGAATACTCAAATAAGTTTACCGAGTTATCTCGTTTTGGGCCGGGAATAATAGATACGCCCTTAAAGAAGAATGAGATGTTTATTTTCGGGATGAAAGAGCAATATCAGGACCAAATGACTGCGCATGTAACAGGAAGTTTTATGGACCTATTAGATATGGCATTCCGATATAAAGTTTTGGATAAAAGGAATTCGGTGGTAGCCCAAGGAAATAGCAATAATCAGGATAAGAGAAAGAAGCCGTGGCAAGGAAAGAATGGTTGAGGATCTCAAGAGAACCGTTATAAGGATATTGTTTGTTACAATTGCCAAAAGAAAGGCCATATTGCAACAAACTATAGGAGTCCCAAGGTGCAAAAGTAGCATCAAGGAACCATCTCTCCTATAGTTCAGAAGAGTATTTGTTACAATTGCCATCGGCCGGAACATTGGAAAAACAAGTGCCCATTAATGAAGAGGGGATAATAGATCAAGGTTTATGCTATAAAAAATGAGCCTTCAACCTTTGAAGATTTGAAGGGCAAGGGAGTCCTAGAAGGTAATTTATGTGTTAATGATATTTCAGTTAGAGTGTTATTTAACACTGGGGCTTCCCATTGTTTTATTGCTAAGAAATTGGTTGATAAGTTAAACCTTACCCCAGAAATAGTAGAAACCCATATCCATGTATCTATTCCCATTGGCGGTACGACCAATCTTTGTATGATATGTGTAAATGTACAAGTTTCCTACCAAACCCACCAATTCCTATGCGACCTATTTGTCCTTGATTTCATTGGGTTTGATATTTTACTCGGAATGGATTGGCTATCCAAGTATAAAGCTATTCTAGACTGCAACAATCGAATGAATATATTAAAAGCCACGACCGAAAGGGTGTTAGATCGCATAATATGTGAAGTACCTAGTCTAGTAAGAGATAGCTTCATGTATGCATTAAATCATCTAAAATGAACTTGGAAAGAATATCGGTTGTTAAAGAATTTCAAGATGTTTTCATGGAAGTTAAAAGTTTGCTCCCGCATCAGAAAATTGAATTCTGTATTGACTTATTCCCTAATACCAGACACCTTATTCACCCTATTCGTAGGATGGCTCCAAAAGAAAAGATTGAGTTGGCAAAACAAACTGATGAATTATTAAAAAAAGGGCTAATTAGATCAAGTCGCTTGAGTTAAGACGCGGTTGTGGTTTGGTAGCAAAGTCTGATGGCTCCCGTAGACTGTGTGTAGACTACCGAGACCTAAATAAGAAAACGATTAAAAATAAGTATCCTCTACCCCGCATAAACGACTTGTTGATCAATTACATGGTGCTTGAGTGTTCTCAAAAATGGATCTAGCTACTAGATTCCATCAGTTGAGGATAGCAGAAGATTGCATTCCCTTGACTGCATTCTGAGGGCCAGATAGTTTCTACGAATGATTGGTTATGCCATTTGGGCTAACCAATGCACCCGCCTATTTCGTGGACCTTATGAATAGAGTATTAAGAGACGCACTGAATAAATTTGTGTTGGTCTTTGTTAATGATATTCTCATATATTCGAAGACTGGAGAAGAGCACGAAAGGCATTTGGAGATATTCAAAAGGAATGTGCTGAGAGCAAAATTTTCAAAATGCCATTTTTGGGAAAAAGAGGTAAGATTCCTGGGATATATTATGTCAGGGAACGAAGTTTCAGCAGACCTAGCAAAAATCTCGGCTATACAAGATTAGAGACAACCACAGATTCTGAAAGACATCCATAGCTTCTTGGGATTAGTCGGATATTAGCGGAGGTTTATTCAGGACTTCTCCAAAATTTCCTCTCACTTAACAAAGATGACAATGAAGGATGCTAAGTTTGAGTAGATGCAGACAAGTGAAGAAGCAATTCAGGAACTCAAGAAGAGATTAACTATTGCTCCCATATTAGCTATTGCTGATGAAAGCGGTAGTTTAACCGTGTATACTAATGCTTATGGGGAAGGAGTTGGTGTAGTTTTCATGCAGCATGGAAAGGTCATCACATATGCAAGCAGACAACTGAAGATCCATGAAAGGAATTATATGACACATGACTTGGAGCTATTAGCCATGGTGTTTGCATTAAAAATGTGGAGACATTATTTGCTGGGTAAAAAGTTTGATCTCTTCACGAACGACAAACCTTTGAAATATCTTTTCACTCAAAAGGACTTGAATATGAGGCAGCAACATTGGCTAGAATTCCTTGCATCGTATGACTTGGAAATTCTATATACACCAGGAAAAGCCAATGTTATGGCAGATGCACTAAGCAGAAAGCATGCCATTATAGCTCATTTGGTGGTGCGCCCAACATTGATTTGTCATATAAAGGAGAATCGGCTCAAGGATCTAATTATTGCAAGGATAGCCAGGGAAGTTAAGGAGAATGCGATACCAGGAAAATGGATAGGATTCAAAGTGTTCAAAGTGGATAAGCAACGAATTCTAAGAATGAATGGAAGGATATGTTTTCCCAATGTTGATGGGATTAGACATGAAGCTTTAACCGAATGTCATAATTATTCACTCGCAATACATCCCAGACTCACCAAGATGAATAGAGATATAAAAAAGACTTTTTGGTGGGATGGTATAAAGAGAGACATTTCCATCCATGTGAGTAGATGTGAAAATTGTCACCAGATCAAGAGTGATCAGCAAAAGGTTACCAGACTACTCCAACCACTCGAGATTCCAAAGTGGAAATGGGACCAAATATCCATGGATTTCATCGATGGCTTGCCTCGGTCAAGGAAAGGAAATGAAGGTGTATGGGTTATCATTGATAGATTAACTAAAAGCGCACACTTCATCCCAGTAAAGCCCACAAGAACAACCTCAAGCTTAGCCGAAATATATATAAGGGAGATTGTTCGATTACATGGAGTTCCAACTAGCATTGTAATTGATTGAGATCCAATCTTTACCAGTCAGTTCGGGGAAGCCTTATAGGTAGCTTTGGGAACGAAGCTAGATATAAGCACCACATATCATCCCTAGACTAATGGGCAAACCGAAAGAGTAAATAGAGTATTGGAGGATCTTCTAAGAGCATGTGTATTAGATTTTGGAGGTTCGTGGAAAAGCTACTTTCATTTGGTAGAATTCTCGTATAATAACAGCTATCGGGCCAGTATTAATATGGCACCTTATGAAGCCTTGTATGGTCACCCGTGTAGGTCCCTCGCATGTTGGATAGAAACTGGAGATCGGTTAGTACTTGGTACTGATATGATCCGAGAAGCTTCAGAGAAAGTGGACATGATCAGAAAGAAAATGAAGGAAGCACAAAAAAGACAAAAGAGTTACGCCGATCAAAGGCGTAGAAATTTAAAATTCTCAGTTGGAGATAAGGTATTTCTGAAGATCTCTCTGATGAGTGGAGTCATGATATTTGGAAGAACTGACAAGTTAGCTCCTCGATATATTGGACCTTTTCCCATTTTAGAGTGGATTAGCCCATTAGCCTATCGAGTAGAACTACTAGAGAGGTTATCGGGTGTATACAATGTGTTTCACATACCTCATTTATGTAAGTATGTGTATGATTCGGAACAAATCATAGAAACAGCTGCCCAGGAGGATTTAGAAGTGGAGCCCAATTTAACAGTTATCAGACAACCTAATAAAATAATGGATCATGATGAGAAGCGATTAAGGAGAAAGGTTGTGTAGTTAGTTAAAGTTCAATGAAGTGGTGAGGCTAATGATTGTACATGGGAAACAGAGGGTAGGATAAAGAAGGCCTATCCAAAGTTTAGGATGGATATATAAATTGTATATATCGTATCGAGATAGTGTATTCACCGTCTGTGGTGTAGTCACTTATCATAGTTTTGTATATATTTCATCATATATGATATATTCCTTTTGAGTTATCTTCTTCTCATCTTTAATTTCGAGGACGAAGTTCTTTTAAGGAGGAAAGTTTGTAATGACCCACAAATTCATCACTTCATAATTTTTTTTAAAATATTCAAATATAAGACTTTTTAACATAAATGATAATGTTTTGAATAATAAATAATATTGATAATCTTATTTTGAATAAATATATACAAAAATATATACTTTGGAAGATATATTGATAAAATGGCAAAAACTGTTTTATCAATAAATAGCTTTTAAACCATCTGACATCATGCATAGAACTGGATACATATACTCATTTATATATATGACGGAGAATATGTAGTAAAATTATTTATTTTATTTTTGAAAATAAAAACTCTTTATGACATCATCAATGATATCGCTATTTTGGAATAAATGATTTTTGAATTTAAATTGAGTTTAAATGATTTAATAATTATTTTAATAATTAAAGCCCTTTTAGTTATTATATAATAATAGAGATATTATTATCAAACTTTGTTTACAAATATATATAAATATATATTTTAAATAAGAAGTGAAAATATGACTCGAAATTGAAATCGGAATCCGTAAGGATTCAACGTAGAAAAGTTCTGGAACATTTGAGATATACATATGCACACATACATGTACATATACATGAACACATTCACATGCACACGAACACATATACACATACAAATATACTTAGACATATATATATATATATATTACAAAATATCAAGACATTTTCCATATACTTCACCCGTAAGAAAAACCAAACATCTCACACACCAAGTACAAGCACATGGCCATGCACATAGGGAGGGGGCATGTTTGGCCAAACATGATGAGGGGAGAGGGGGATGTGTTGGTGATGAAATGGTGATGCATTTGTATATAAATATCATGATATTTCCATTCTCCTTTTTACATATAAATAGCACCCACCTCTCTTCATTTCATTCACACTTTTCTTCGTAAATTCCTAAGCTATTTCGTCTTCTTCTTCTCTATATTAATGGCTTCCATAGCCTAAGAAAAAATATTACAAAAATTAAAATAAAGTTATGTCAAAATCAATCAAAATCTATACCACTTCAGACCAAAGTTCAAGCTAGAGATCCCTTCTTTCTACTCCACCATGGTCATGTGCAACCAAGCCCTCCACCACCATTTTCCAAATAAGGCCGAGCCTTCCAAGCCTCCAAGACCAAGGCCGAACCCACTAAGAGAAATTGTGCTAGTAGTCGTGAGCTCCGATTTCGAGATAGCGAAGCTATAGCCATTTTAAATTTAGCTCGATGATGATGATGATGTGATATGATTGCTATAGATTTTTACTATGCTTTGATCATTAAGTTGGTTGTTTTAATATAGTCGTTTGATTGTGTAAACAAGTCACGTTTAATACACGTATATTACACAAGGAAATCACTTTTCGAATCAAGTTAAGACTGATATGGAATCATTAAACCCTTTTCAAATGATCTAGAATGGTTTATAAATGTTTTATAAGCTCTAAATCCAATTTGGTGAAGTTTTGACAAGTTATGAAAACTGAGTCGAAAATAGGCACGTCGCGTGACGGTAGTTCGCGATTCCGCATTGTGGAAAGTTAAATCAATTTCTACGATGGATTCGTAGTCGGAGTTCTTTGTAATAAGAATTTTCCGAACACTTATTATCATAGTTTTCAAACAAAAGAAAAATATCGATATTTTGTTTAGTAGATTTTGAAATATGAGCAAAAAAAAGTTTTCAAAATAGTCGCGCTTTGGCTGTTCGGAAACCAAAGCGATAAAATCTTTAAAAGTAATATTTTTAATTCTTTAAAAATACAGGATAAATTCTATAATCTTTTTAAATGTTTTAAAAGAGTTTTGTGTTACAAAAATGGATTTCTAAATGATAGAAAAGTTGCTCTGATCAAATAAGCTTAAAAGCACTATTCGCAGCACTATTTGATGCAATGTTTGCAGCATTTTTAATAACTTTTGAAATATTGCTTTAAACTTAGGTATTCTTTCCCAAATCTTATATAAATGTTTTCAAATAAATAGTTAAGTATTTAAAGATGATTTGAAGTTTTTATAATTTATTTTTAAATTTTTTAAATAAATGATTTAAGGAAAAGCTGTTATAATTAAGTGATTTAATCTGGGTTCTAAAAGTCGATGAGTAGACTGGATTTTTTCTATTCATGAGATCCGGGTGTAAGGTGCTTAAACTAAGGAGATGTTCAAGAGCAACCAGTGCCCTGACTCACTTAGCCTTTTTCTTGGACGAGGAATAGCTAAGGTTGAAATGTTGAAAACGAGGCAAGTATAAAAGATTTAATTTTTCCAAATTTAATACGACTTAGATCATATAGAAATAATCGTCTTATACTTGGTATTAAATTTTGAGGAGGGAACTCATACTATCCGTGTGGATTTAAAAAGTGATTTCTTCGTTATTCGATGGATAGTAAAAGTTGAATACAGAAATTGATGTTGAGTAGAATTAGTATAATTCCTATTGACCTATTTTAACTCAATAATGTCTTCAAATATGAATTATGAAAATGATTTGATATTTTCAAAGTTAAAAGGAGGTTTAATGATTTCGTATATAGCGAAAAGAAATGTATTTAATATATATACCTCTAGAAGATATTTTTGATAAAGAGAAAGTAAATAATCAAATGATAGGCACCTATTTACTTAATGTCTTTTTATCGATGATTGGCTCGAAGGAACCGGGGTCAGATGTGAGTAACTTTTATCCGAAAACCACTTCAGACAAATTTATGAGTTTGAAAGTGAAGACATGTTGACAATGAAGTTGAAGGCAGGGATCTTCATAATGGAAGGACTGCTATTGTAATTTTGGAGTAGCTCCCGAGATAAATAAATAGCAGTGGTCCCTTTGTTCTAGGATCTTCGTATGCAAGGACAACTTGCTACTAATCCTAGGGGTAATGCCCAATAGGATGTGGTAGGAGAGTGCCTTCGGTTTGTAATGTTCCTAGACAACTTGTATGGATGAATATCTCACATTGCATTTCTAAGATCATAGTGCATTGATCTCTACAAAGTACATCTGTTTGGTGGTGTAGGAGGTAACCCCTCTTATAATTAACACCCTTCTCTGAGACGTACGATCTCAGAGGTTATAATTTTATGGAAATCAATAGTGTGTTGTTAGAAATGGCAATGTGGCACTTTAGGTGAAAATGTTCTAAGAAAGGTAAACATTACCTCAAGATTCACACCCGAGGAATTGTGAAACTGGGGTTGCTTCATGGCAAAGTGGATCGCAACCATTAGGGTATGATATCACCTTTCTCAATTTATTTATTTCTACCCACTATGACATCGGGTTTAAATTATGTGGTGTATGCTATGGGATCCCAGATAGGTCGGTAATGACCAGGGTGATATCATATTCTGTTCTATCTATCACAAGATGGGTCTACGGGTAGGCCGGTCTTAATTCGTAGAGGTTTCAAAGATGTCGATCCTTGGTACAATCCTGTAGAAATATAATATACGGGCGGTAGTCCCTTACCTCATTATTCATTGGAAATACAAATCTCCAATAAGTGCCTTCGGTTTTAGTCGTAAACCTATTATGGTGGAATTTAATAATGTAACAATTTCAGTTAAGATTATGATTATTTACTTGAAAAGTGTTTTCAAAGAATGTCATTAAAAATAATATCACTAAATTTTACGTAGAAATGACTTGGTTATCATAAGGTAAAACTCATTCCGTGTTTATGTACGACATGGTCTTATGAGATACCCTTTTTCCCAAATACTCATATTTTGATTTTCTCACACCAGTCCCATGACCGAATTAGAGTTTATTTTCCTTTTCCCTTGAACTCTAGATGCCCTATTTTTCTAGGCAGCCGAGTAGTCGGGTAACTTAGTGCATTTTGGAGAGAGCAATGGAGCATGAAGACTGGAGGGTCCTTTTGTCAATAGTGATCTATTTCAAATTTCCGATGTATCATGTGGTGTGTATTTAGTATCTACCAGCCTCTGTAAGGATAAGTAGTTATAATTATCCCTAGCTGGGTTAGTACTTATCGTAACTCTGATGAATCACTTAGAGTGATTATATGTACTTTCCATATGTATAATTAATGCAAATGTGAGATTTTGTTGTTATTATATCTTATATCTTTATTTCTTTTAAAAACCCCTTATTATCTGCCTCTCCGACACTTGAATTTGTGGCACGTGAATACCTATGATGTATTAGTGTTGATCTTCGAGGGTCGAAAAGGCGGGTTGTCATAGGGAGGATTATCAAAAACTTTTAAGCTGATTTGTTCATTTAGAGGAGGAGGATAATCTTGAATTGGTTCTATTATTACTATCATCCTTCATGACCTAGTATTTATCGAGCTTCTAGGTCCGACAGGTGTAGAAGTTGAGACCTGAGTAGTGGTAGACCCGGCTTTAGGAGGCATTGATGACCCAAGGCCAAAATGGAATCTAGGAAATTGGTGTGTCATTCTAGATAGGTGAAATCGGTATTGAACATGATCAGATATGTTTTATTCCAAAATTCTATTTTAAATGTGAACCCGTGTGACCGGGCGCCTAAAATACAACGGATGTCGATGTGTGTTAACCAATTGGATTCTAAACATCGACCGGGGCAATTGAAGTGTTAATCTATGTAGTATGAGTCCTATGTCCTATACACGACAAATGGACCATTATGTGTAGATAACCCGCTCGTGCTAGAGAATGAGCCATGTAGCACGCTATGCATCAGATCTTACTTGTTATCGTTGAATAATCGATAACAGAACCGCTATCCGGAGCAACATGGAACATTCTTTTATAGGAACACGGGAAGTGCAGCGATAAGATATGCTATGCAATGGAATCATTTAGATGTTGGAGTGCATTCAACATAACCATTCTTTGAAAAGAGAATCGTCTTATTGGACTTTAGAATGGTAATTAATGATCAACCACCTTTTCTTGGAAGGAGCATTCATGTTTGGAAATGTGTAAGGGAGTGTCTATTGCAAAACTAAGAGAAGACCCCAAGTAATGGTGAAATAGCTCGGGGCCGATGTTGAGTGGGCAAGAATTGGGGATGCCCTGAGTTATCACCGTGTCAGCCTTGAGATATGCTCGAGATCGGCCTAGGAAGAATAAGGAAACAATCGCATCTTAGCAATCTCAGGCTAGTTACTAGCCGTAGATAGAGCCCAAACATGGCCAACGACGACCCATGATTTCCACCATAACATTAGTCGATGGCCGTACTACAAGAAATTTACTTTTTACAACACTAATTTACAGCATTTTAATACACATTGCTGTTTATTATATTTCACACCTAACTAAATATAACTAAAATGTTGTATCAACATCTCTCATGTGCGCTTTTCTCTGTACCTCACCCTTATTTCTACTTTTCCCAAATTTCTTTTCCCTCTCAAAAACCCTAATTACTTTCCCCATAATTTGTGTTGTTGCTTCTCTTTTCCTCCTTCGATCAACACCACTCCTCTTTTCCTCCTCCAACGAACACTGCTTCCCTCCCCTCTTATTTGATTTGAGTTTCTTGTTCCTCCTCTTAACAATTCAGGTCCTTCTTTTCATAGCCTTCTCCTCTAGTAATGCGTCCTCTCCCTATAATTAACTTATCGTTCCAATTGAGAACCCTAGATCTCAATGACTCACAAATGCAAGTTACTTTTTATTTCAGTTATTGTTTATGCCAATTAACTTGATTTTATTATTTAATTAACTTAACTATTGTTTGATTCATATTTTCTCTTTAGCTTTAATTATTGGCTTTTAATGTTGAATTCACAAATACAGCATAGTGACACTGTTAGGTGGTTGCTTTTTTATTTATGCATTTTTATTCATGTAGAACAAGGATGTATTTGTTTTGCAATTAGTTATAAGGATGATTATTAGCAGTAAGTTTGAAAACACATTTTGTGATGATATTTTATCTTTACAGTCTTTCCTCTTCATTATGTGTAGTTATAAAAGATATTCTTCCATGGTATACCATGTAATATACCTCAAAATTTTCAATATAAACATTCTTATATTTGGGCAGGTGGAATTGTTTTACAGTGTTTTCAACTATATCATATTTGTGTTTTAGCTTCCAAATGGTTTTTCTTAGGTACTTATTCACCAATTTGTTTGTTTGGACATGCTTTAGCTTGTGGATGCTTTTGCAGCTTACTCCTTTTTTCCTACTCAATTAAGTCATCATATATTTTCCCAAATATTAAGACCCAAATTTTGTCAAAATTGCATTGACCCATGTTGTCCCCTATCATTATAAATTTCATAAGTTCAGTTCAATTGAATGGTATCCTTTTGCTTTTAGAACATGATGACCTCTTAGCCAAAATTTATATGCAAGAAAATCTTATAACAACGATAATTATGGTTAGCAATAACAATATATGCTCAAATTGTTGGTGGAATATGGAAAAGAGGAGATGCTTAGATGTTTTGGGTATAATTATCATGTGTGTTTAGTATTGATACTTGGTTTAAGGCTTAATGGATCGTGTTCCATATATAGGAACTTTCTTATGCCTACTCATTCATTTTTTAAGGTTGTGCCACTTCCTCAGTATGTGGAAAACTATATATGAGATAGAAAGTTGCATTGCAAATGTAATGTTAGGTTTTTTATTTTTATTTTTTGGCATGTTTTAGATATTTGTTCATTGTAAGTTTATATGTAATACTATTTCTTAGCATATGATTCTAGATGTCCATTTTACTTTCCCATATCTTGAATTAAAGCTAATAGGAAGTGTGGGTTTGGTTAACATGTCTTCCACTTTAAAATTAGGTAATAGACGCTAATTTTCGTGTTTTAGAATGTAATTATGTTACATAGGTTCTTACAATAGTGTGCATGCACTTGTGTTTATTTACTGTTATAATCATATTTGCACTCATTTGTTCTGTAGTCTGTCGTGCTACTAGAATGAGGTACCTAAAATTTAATATATTAAATGTTTGATTATAAGTTGTGTTCTAAGCTTCCATAGTGTGATGCTATACTTTATTACTAACTGTGTGTCCTACTAAATTGATATCCTAAAAATCTAAAAGATACAAAAAGTTATGGGCTTTATCAATGAAAAGTTGTTGTGGACAATTATTTGAGAGGCGTCGAGAATAGAAATTTTACTAACGTTTGATAAAATATTTGTTTATATGATATAGTTAATGACATATAATTTAACATGGACATCTTCCAATGCTAATTGTTTTAATTTAGTTGGATAACATTTTTTATAAGATATAATTAGTTTACAAAGAACATTCCAAGTTTTCAACTATAAATCATGGAAGAAGTTGATGTTTCCTTAATCTGTCTTTTATAATAATATACATATAATTTCTTTTATGGTTTTGGGATTCTAAGGGGCATTTGTTCAATTTCTTAGTATTGGATTTTGAGGAAAAGTTGATTTGTTGGAATGAACAATGTTTGAAGAAGTTTACCATTTATGAATTTTTGGTTAAGAGTTTATTTGTTAATATATTGCTACTTTCTGATTTGCTGCTAACATCCACTGAATTTGTTTTTTTGGTCGTAGGGTCTGCTATGGTCCCTATTCAAGTCATTTTATTTTTATTTTTTAAACGTACTGATAATTTTTGCAATTATACTTCACCATGTAAACTTATGAAATATACAAGGAAATTATTGGGTTTTTATGCTCTTGATGTTTAGGTCAATTGATTAAAGCTATACAAAGAAATTTTTTGAATTTACTTAACATGTGATGTAGTAAATTTGGTTTATGATCTACTTATTACATAATGTCTAATATAGTAATTTCCTACGTTAATTAATTTTTATAAAAATCAAATAAATTTATAAAAATAGCCGAGTTTAATAATTTTTAACTAAGTTAACTGAATTTTATAAAATATTACCACGTTTATAAAAATTAATGAAGTTTTACAAAACTTTATCCAAGTTGACTAACTCACTAAGCTAAATAACTTTTTTTAAATTAACTAAGTGAACCAAATTTTATAAAAATTAAATACAACAATAACAACTAAGCCATTATTCCTAAACAAATTAGGGTCGGTTAGAGATGAAACCCAAAATCAAATCACAAAATCAATTTAAAAGTCAGTTTAAAAACCATGATAATAATAATAAAATAAAGTAAAATAATTAAACAAATAATAATAATAATCAATAAAATAAATAAAAAATAGAAAAATAAAATATACAAAGAAATTAAAAAACCATGATAATAATAATAATAGTAATAATGGTACTAATAGTAATAGGAACCGAAGACTAAACACTATATCTTAGGCTCCTATCTGACACCAACTCAAGGTTCTAGTACGTGGATCGTTAATTTCCATGCGCTCATGCCCGATACACTACAAAAAAGGCTGATTTTAGCGGTAGAAGGGAGCGATGGCAATCGACGGCTCGTCGCACATGTAGCGACGGCTAGCGTTGGCTAGCCATTTTATTATTTCCCCCATTAAGTAATTAATTTTATTCCCATTATGTTTTTAACAAATGTTTAAAAATACAACTTAATCTCTAAAAAATAAAAAAGATATTTTAGCACAACCGTTTAACATAATGACTGTTCCGATCAGTTAAATTAGCATTTTCGATGATTCGTCTCCGCTTTATTCGAATATTTAACATTACTGAAAATCTAACCCCATGACCAATCAATGCGACTTTTAGTCGATCCATTAAGAAACTTCGATAGAGTTGATTTAGTGTAACATTTTTACGAATTAAAATATTTTTTTAAACCATTGGGTAATTAATTTTGAATTTTTAAATGTGTTTAGCATGATAAAATTATATAAAATAAAATAATCGGTAAAAAGTTAAATTTATTGGATCTTATGTCGATCTAAAGTATAGTTAACCGATTTTCAAAAGAAGATGAAAAAAATAAACAACTTTAGGCTATCGATCTTGAATTTTAAATTTATAGTCGTTCGTCGATATTCAGACTAAAAACCCTTCATTCGAAGGCTAGATGACCTTGCAATGAGACCAAATTCGAACCACCGATTCTTGTTAACATGTTAATCCAATCTGTATGGTTGGATTCATAAATAAACGGCTAAAAAATCTAATCTCAAAACAGGTCATTTTACCAAGAGTTGTTTAACAGTTACATGATAAGTGTTAAACAAATCTTGGTGAAATGACATGTTTCGAGGTTAGATTTTTTTTTCTTTTTTTTATGAATCCAACCATATGGATTGCATTAACACGTTACCAAGCATCAATGGTTTGAATTGGATCTCGTTCCAAGGTCGTCTGCCCTTCGAATGAAGGGTTTTTAGTTCGAATATCGACGAATGGCTATAAATTTAAAATTCAAGATTGACAGCCTAAAGTTGTTTATATTTTGATCATACTCTAAAAATATGTAAACTATACTTTAGATCGATATAAGATCCGATAAATTTAATTTTTTTGTCGATTATTTTATTTTATATAATTTTATCATGCTAAATACAGTTAAAAATTCAAAATTAATTACCCAACAGTTTAAAAAATATTTTAATTCGTAAAAATATTACACAAAATCAACTCTATCGAAGTTGCTTAATGGGCCGACTAAAATTCGCATTGATTGGTCATGGGAATTAGAATTTCAGTAACGTTAAATGTTCGAATAACGCAAAGACGGATCATCGAAAATACTAATTTAACTTATCAGAGCAGTCGTTAGTTGAATGGTTGTGCTAAAACATCTTATTTATTTTTTAGGGATTGAATTAGTATTTTTAAATATTTTTTAAAAATGTGAGGTTAGAAAAAGCAAAAGGGCAAAATACAAAATTCACCTTCCGTCGCAAGCCGTTGTAGACCGACGACAAATCGAGTATATAGATCAAAAATCATGAGACTTCCCGTATTCTTCCCTTCTTCTCCAAAGCTCGCACGAGAAAAAAAATTACCCCCAAACCCGTCGCCGCCGCCGCTCCCCCCTAGCCGTCGCCGCCTACCAACGCCTTCGCCTAAGGCCTCCAAAGCTCGTCGGAATAACCATTCTCTCCAATTTTAGCTTAATTGAAGTATAATTAAAACTCTAATTTCATAAATTAGTTGATTATGGATTTGAAATTGATGGTTATTGCGTATTAGTTGATGATATTAGTGTATTAGTTGATTTGGAGATATTAATTAATGGTTTGATTGTTTAATTTGTGATTAAAAATTAAGTTGATTTGAAATCCGAAAATTAGTGTATAATTATTGATTAATATGCCTATTGATTAGTTTACGTGAATGTTTGCTATAGATTAGAACAATGTTTGTATAGTTTATGCAAAAATTAGTGTATAATTATTGATTAATATGCTGCTAGATTGGTACGGTTAAATATAATTAATTCATTTCAATTAATTTGTGTGTGTTAATTATATGTGTTAGTGGTCAATATAAAATAAAGCTATTTTAATTTATTATAAGTTTAAACTTCAAATTTTAGTTTACAAAATAGTTAAATTAAAAATTAAATAGTTACATGAATTTTAAAATGTGTTTGAAAATTTCAAATTTAGTACTTAAAATAATTAAATAGTTGAATGAATTATAAAATATGGTTTGAAATTTATTTTGTTGTTATTAAAATAGTAATTTGTGTATTTTTGGAAGTAGTTTGAAATAATAAATTTCTATTGAAATTAATATTCTACTAAAATCTATTTTGTAAAAAATTAAGAAATGAATATAATGTTTATTTGAAAATAAGTGTTGTATTATTTTAAAAAATAAAATAACAAAAAATTAAAGCCTTTAGTCCCAAAAGGCTTTAATTTATTTTAGAAAATCCAACAATAACAACACACCCATTGGATGCAAAGTTATGTGTAGAAGAGAAAGAAGAGGAGTGCTATCGAAATTAGATTGAAGTGAGGCGTATGAAGTCTTTAGTCCTAAAGGCTTTAATTTATTTTAGAAAATACAACAACAACACACCGTTGGATGCAAAGTTATGGGTAGAAGAGAGAGAAGTGAAGTGCTGTTGAAATTAGATAGAAATGAGGTGTATGAAGTCTTTAGTCCCTAAAGGCTTTAATTTGTTTTAGATAGAAGTGAGGTATTGTCGAAATTACTAACATATATTTTTAAATTAGAAACAATGTTTGATTATTTTTTCGACCATACTTGGATATATGAAGTCAGAACTGGTATGAAAGGTTCGGTGAAGGAACATTTCTACAATAGTGTACACGAATTTATTAGATTTGCTATATCTAATAATCGAAATAACGAAGAAATTTGTTGCCCTTGTAGTAAGTGCCAACTTTTGAAGCATTGGAAACCAGATATAGTTAAAGTACATTTGTATAAAGTTGGTTTTGTGTCAAATTATTGTTTGTGGGATTGCTACGGAGAACTTGTTGCACCAACACCTAATCTTGTAGTGTTAGAGGACGACTATGTTATGGCGAATCCAATAGAAAATATTATTAGACGATAGAGATCACCATGTAGTATACATATATGTTCTTCTTAATTGTGCTGAAGTTGCATCATTTGTTAGGTAATAATAAATTCATATTTATTTCAATTATACTTCTTGTTTAATTATAATGGAACATATTATATATATTTTGCTGTATTTATGAATCACCGCATCCACTTGGCGATCTCAGTAAAGAATTTGCTAAATGGTTTTCGAACTACGTTTATGATCCAAGAAATTATACCGTTGTTGAAGGATTACCTTGCGCTCGGACCAAAAAGAAATGTCTAGACTTATCCAATATTCTTCATTAATGGATTTAAATTTAACACCAAGGATTATGGTACTGAAAAATTAACATATAATAGCGGTGTATTTGTCAAAGGTAGTGATGATCCAGATGAACATATAAAAGGTATTTACGGCGTCTTAACATATGTTTTAAAATTGACATATTATATACAACCTGTAGAAAACTTTTTTTATTCAAATGCAATTGGTTCAACAATATTCATGATTCTGGAATTAACATGCACAAAGATTATAAGCTTATTGAAATAAATCATACCTCACATTACTATAAGTATGATCCTTTCGTATTATCCAAGCAAGCATTACAAGTTTATTTTGCTTCGTATCCATCCTTATAAGGAGATAAAGCGGATTGGTCGGCTGTTTTTAAAACAAAGGCAAGATTTACGTTTGACGGAAGTAATATTCCAAACGAAGTAGCTTATCAAGCGGATCTTGAGCCAAATAATGAAATAATAGCAAATGATGACATTGATTTATGGTCATTGAATGATGAATCAAATGTTTTAATAGAAGTATTTGAGAGTACAAAGGAAGACGATATAGAGTATGAGACCGAGTCTGAATTGGAAAACGAAGAAGACTGATAATTCTGAATATGTGCATCGCTTGTTGTATAATGTATATTATGAGTTTTCACTGTTATTAATGATGACAGCTATGTTGTATATTTTTTTTTGTTAATTCTATATATATATCCATGAGATCTTGTTCCATTTATGATTTTAGTGGAAATATTATATGATGATTAAGCAGACATGTTTTTTAATAATAAAATGATATGTTTTTTATTATTATATGAAATGATATGTTTGTGGCAGGTATGCCTTACAGGAGACATTCTAGCAGATTTCAAGCTTCTCCTTCTCCTAGTGCGGGTGCTAATGGCACGACACTAGATTTACGCCCAAAGGTAGAGGTCATTCCGAAGAGTCTAGGGTAAGTATCAAATTTATTGCATGTATATTATTTAAAATTTATTAAATGTCAACGTGAAAATTAATACAGGGGTTTCGAGGGGCAGCCTTTGGACTACATTCTTCAAGTCTCTAGGAAGGCATTCAAGAGTTGGATGTTGGGATGTTGGGCTCATTGGAGCGACATAATAGACCATGTTATGAACCCTATATGGGCCGAATTGATGGTAAGTATAAATTTATAATTCTTTTAAAAATTAATATAATGTATATAATTCAATTTAATTTCAATATGCATGTCGTGGTACATGTTGATCCGGAAGATATGGATGTTTTTACGAATCACAGGAACCAACGGATGAGGAAAAATTACTGGGATACCCTCTTCAAAGCAGAAAAGGCGAATAAAAAATCCGCTTGGATGAGCACTGATATTTGGGCTGAATTTCTGCAGTTTTGGGATACTCCTGAAGTAAAGTTAGTTATCTAATTTCATATTGTTATTATAATTTGTTTAAAATTCATATAATAGTTAAATTAATTTATTCACATATATTTAAATTTACAAGAAATTTCCGCACGGAACATGACAAATAGGAATAAAATCCTGCTGTACACCGCGACGACTCTAAATCTTCCAACAATATCGGAGGGAATTAATAATTTTATAAATTGCGATTATAAAATAGTTGTAACATTATTTAATCATATTGGTAACATTTTTTATTCATATATATAATTTCAGACCAAGGAGAAGGGTCGTGAGCCTACATTGGCAGAGGTCTTTACATGGACTCATGCCATCGAGTAGATAAATGAAGATGGCTCAATTTTATATACTTGGCTGGACGATAAATCTCAAGCCGGAATGGTAAACATGCTTAAAATTTTCTTTTACTTCACATTTCATAAGTTGTAAATTGAATATTCATTGTGGAAAACTTATGTTCCTAATCCCAGGAAAGATATAAAGCGGAGTGAGCTGGAGTGGTGCAGTCCATCGGCCGAGAGCAGTTGACCTTTGAAGAGGAGAATCGTATATGAGATGCTTTGATTGACCCACCTAAGCGAAATAGGCGATATGACTACGAAAATTAGGAGGTAATGTTTACCGAGTTCAACTACTACATTAACTAATATAAAAAATTTATTTAATATTAAGCATAAATTATAAGTAGCTATTAACTAATTTTCAGGCGCTGATGTCCTAGGCCAATTATAGGAAATCACTTGCTGAGGAGGAGATAGCTCAGCACAAACAACAGATAGTAGAGTTGAATGTCAGCGTTTTGTAAAAATTCCATTGGATCCATAATAATGTATTATTATCGGATTTTAAAATTCGTAGCGTTTGGGATTATCGTTTGGTCGTACGGGATAGAAATGTGTTTAAATTAATATCAAAAATTCAATAAAATAACTGGGTCCAAAAAGCTATTTTCTCCATACGATCGAATTAGGACTCGTAACCTTTTCCATTGCGTTCGGAATAGGGGTATAACATTATAAACGCCTGGCGGCACACCTCGATAGGAGATCGGGATTTTAAATTGCTAAAACGAGATACTTTAGAAAAATTATAAAATATTATAATGGAAAAGAAAACGTCAAACCCTATTACCTTACCTTCTGAAGCACGACATCTCCTTCAGTTATAACTCGCGTATCCCTTCTTCCTTCAGACAAATCGAAATCGCGATTGATTCTTTTCCTCCTTCCTCTCAAAGTCGATAACAATTCGAAACTTAAAAAAAAATTAGCGAAGTCGCGCATGCGACTTGCAGCAGCGACGCGCAAGGAGGCACGGCTAGAGCAGCCTCCATCGGCAGCTAGCATTTGGTCGCCACTCGTGTGTGTTGCAACTATCGCGTTCGCATGCGTGTGGGGGATGGCGACGACATCGTTCTGGATGTGGTGGCGAAAATCTCCATGGTCGAAAAAAAAGAACGAAGAGGGGGAGGTTGCATTCCTGTAGCGTGCTGAGGAAGGTACCGTGGTGGTGTGCTAGCTGGAAGGTTTGGGTTAGGCCCGGGTCGCGACTGTTAGAAGATTCGCGCGGTGGAGGTTCGGGCTGAGATGTGGACAGACACGCGACATGTGGGGCAGCGATGAAGTGAAGTGCCAGTTTCGTTCGCGTGGGTGATGGAGATGTAAGCAAGCTTTCTTAGAATCTGATCGAGGTAACTAAATTTTTGCAAAGTTAAAATTTATATAGTAATTCATTTTACAAAATAAGTAATTAATTAAATTAATTATTGTCGTAAATTGATAGCTGAATAATTCAAATACCTTGTTATTCGAGGTCGGAAACTCATAAGAAATAGCGGTGTTGGATCCATAATGGCTTAGACTATGCAAAAGATATAAATTTGGAACGAATTGCAAATAAGATCAAGGTGAGTAAAATCTCACTCATTTGGATTGCTAGTATAATTTAAAATTGTTGAATTTAAATTATTGGTTGTTTGGATGAATTTAAAAATTATTATCAGTTTGGATGTTATTATATATATAGTAGTATATATATATTAGTATTTGGAGTGATATTCCCACATACTATAGCGGATGAGACCCTATACGTCCCGCATAATAGCGGATGACCCTATATACCTCGATATCCCCCTCGAAGTGGGATTGGTATTTTTATTGTTGACAAATATCTGAGGATGCAAGGAAACAGGTTGGAGGGATCCAATTAGATTCCTAAAAAATGTTGATTAATTTTCATATATGGTGATATATGATTAGTGTGAAAAATCTATTATAGATTTTTGCTATGATATTGAATTATTAAATGCAAAATAGTACGAACCTTAAATTTGGTATTTTAAATACCATAAATAGTTATTTTTGAAATTTAAGGAATTAAAAAGGAGATTTTGAATATAAAAATATTTATAAGGAAATTTGGATTATTTTAAAAGAAATTAAGTGAAATGAAAAAATATATATATAACTTGCTTGGGTTATACTTAACTATTCGTAATTACTTTAAATAGAGATTTTTAAATAAAATTTTATAAAGGGATTTGAAAAATGATATTTTGAAAATACGGGAAGGAGTTGAAATCGATAATAAAAACAGGTTTGAAATAAAAATGGAATTTATTAAGGAAGGGGTTTATAAAATAAAATTTTATAAATAAAAATTGGTTTTATAAAGAAATGAAACTCAAAGGAGTTTATAAATTTATAAACGAGGTTTAAAAATAAGGGAAAATGATATCAGTGGATAAGTTGAAATATAAGTTTACCATGTGAATTTATATCAAGTTATAGGAATCGTTTTGGTAAAGAAATAGTGGAATCTATTTTCGAGTGAGAGAATAATGGTAAAGTTGAGATATAAACGATGTGATACGAATCGAGAGGGATTTATAAACTGAATTTGAAAATATTGGATTCTTAAAAATAGATTTTTGTCGAGAAATAGAAAATTTGTAAAAATGGGATTTTTAATTACTATATAACTTAAACCATTATTTAGCTTTAGAATATTTTGAAAGATTAGTTACTATAATATTTAATATTTATCAAAATAAATTCTAATTTTATTAATCAGCTTTGTAAATTAATCAGATACTTAAAAATGATATTGAAATGAGTTATTGATGTTATTTAAAATGTTTTGATATTTTAAATTTACTTAAACGTATTTTACAAATAAACTATTATTCTTTAAAAATACTTATTTTATATATATAGTTTTTAAAAGATTAAATTTATTTATAAATCCTCTCGAGATTGGAAGCGAAGTTTGTTAAACGAGTATGATTTTAGAAGAGAAATCTTATAGTGGAATTTTGGGAGCTTGAAGAAAATATTCCAAAGTGTTAAAAATATGAGAAATTCGGAAAATGAACTAGAATTCATAAAAGAAGTTAGAAATGGGAATTTGGAGTTATATACAAGTGCATTCGACTTTGGAAATATTAAGTGGTTTACAAATAAAATTTGTAATGAATTGGAGAATAGGAAATAAATGGACTACTCCCTGAATATCAGAAATAAAAGATCTTGGGGAAGATGCTCATAAATATTCCTAAGTATTGGACAGGAAGGATTTGGAAATAGTTAACTTCGGGATTTTAAATATAGAGAATATTTTTAAAAGGGATGAATTATAATTGGAAGCGAGAAAAAAATATTCTAAGTACCAAAATGACTTAAAAGTATCCTGTTATGGATATAAGAATTTAAGTTTGATTTCCACTATGGAAATATCGGAAGGGTTTGAATATATATATATATATCTTATAAAGATATTTTGAGAATATTTTTGGAAAATTATGATAAGGCCGAATGATTGCTTATGGATGTTTTATCGATAGTTAAATATTTGACTATCAATGTTGGCCAATTTTGTTAATCGTTTCGAGGAGACCCGGATTGGATTTAATTATCCGAAAACCACTTCGATCCGGTTTGAACGTAATGAATGAATACCGTGAAGATGATGAAGACGGTGATTCGGTTTGTCCATACCCAGGACAACTTGTATGGACAAATGCTATCAGAACATCGTCATTGGAGGACAATGCGCATTCTAAGAAGAATTGTTTCTTGAAAGGTAACGCTTAGCCTCGAGCCTCATCAACCAGGAATGACTAAAACAGGAGAGATGCAGCAAGGCTAAGTGGGTCGCACCCAATTAGGGTATGTTATCACTTTTCTAGATGTCCTTGGAAACCTTTATATTATGGATATGGTTGTGCATGAAAGAAGGAACGCTCGTTAGTAAGGGTGGGAACACCTAAGGTGATAACATATTTGGTCTATCCAGGTTAGGGGTAGGCCGGTCTTGTGTAGTAGGTGATCCCGACGATGGTCCTCGGTACATTGTTCTAGAGGTGTAATGTGATGGGCGGTACCCCAGTGGCCCAGTCATTCATATGGAATCCTTTCTCCAATACAAGCTTTACGGTATTGTTTATAGAGCCTAGTATGCTGGAATTTAATTAATGTAACAATTTCGGCTATTTGAATAAGTATTTGTGTTTAGACACTATTATAATATCAGAGGATTTTCTACAAATTGTTTTGGTTATCGTAAGGTAAAAACCCGTAGTGTTTATGTGTGACGCGGTCTTACGAGATATCTTTGTTTTTCAAAGTATTTTGATAACTTTAATAATTCAAATTGAGTGTGTTTTCTCACGCTGGTTTTCCAGACTGACTGGTTGTTATTTTATTATAATGCTCGGGTCAGGCCAAGTATTACAGTTTCAGGTTAGGAAGCTATGGAGCTCAAGAGGTGAGCTGGAGGAATTCGAACGTATATCCGTACTTGGTTTATATTTTCTACTGTGTAAGGACAAGTTATATAACTGTCCAGTTTGATGTATTGAGTGTTGTACTCTGATGATTGTAAGTATAAAACAGTTACAGATTCTTTTGTATAAAAATCTGTTATTATATATTATATTTTGTTCCGCTGCGATTGTGAGATTCTGTTGTTGTTGTTGTTTGTTTTCTTCTATCTCCTTCTTCTTCTTTACCCTGGTTATTCACTCTTTCGTACAATTTGGGTTGAACGAGAAGGAATTTATCAACTCCAAGGGTACGGAACTGCGGGTCGCTACATTTGGTATCAGAGCTGAAGGTTAAGCGAGAATCTTGGCTCTGGTGGGAATTACTCATTAGAGATAGAGTCAGTAGTACTCTAGAATGAGTTGAGTGTAATAATAGATATGAGCACATATTTGTTAGTGAATATAAATGGTTTTATATTTGTTAATTTATCTGTTGAGTGGTATATAAATTCTGTTCTAGTAGTGGGATGCCATTAAATCGATAGGAGTTTCTAAACACTTGAATAGAGTAATTCAACACAATATGGTTTTGAAGCAGGTAGATGAAATAATTTTACCCAAATTATATTTTGATATAGAAGAAATAATTTTCTGAAATTATTATATTATAAATTGACGTGTTTGGATGTTATAACCGAAACAAGATTTTAAAATTGGAAATGGTTTATTAAAACCAAAATTTAAAATTGTATAAGTATGAATTTTACAAATGAGTTAGAAACTACAAATGGGTTTAAACCAGAATTTGGAAAATTAAATTATGGGAATTTTTGAAATGTTTCCCAAAGTAATTTGAAATAAATAATAGTAATATTATTTTGGAGATATTTTTGAATAGAAAATTGTTTTAAATGGATTTTGGAAGTGATATAGCACTGAACTCACTTCAGTCGTTGGAAAATAATTCTGGTGATGACTGCGCAGCATCATCATTATTTATTTTCGAGTTTCTAAGTGACAGATTTCTTCCGTAGTAAAATGATATGGAAATTTTTTGTGAAAAAAAGTGATTGTTTTGAAAATTCCAAGGGAATTGTTTTGGATAAAATCAGGTTGATTTTAAATTTCGAAGAAAGTGGTTTGTTAAACCAAAAAGAGTATATATATATATATATATTTGATTTCAAAGTGATTTGAAATAAATACCGGGTGTTTAAAAATTCTAGAATCCTGTGGAAGATGGTATTTATAAGAGAGGAAAGTATGGAATTTGAGTTTTGGAAAAATAAGTTTTAACTTAAGTAAGTTAAAATAAATGGTGTGAATTGGATTTAACTTAAGGAAAGTTAAACAAATTTATTTGGAATCGATGGAAAAATAAATTCGAGTGGAGAAATTGCTATATGAATATAAACAAGGAAGTGGAAAATTTTGAAAATGGAATTAAATTCTTACTTGATTTAAACTGAATGGATTAAAAATAATTTTGTTTGGAGAGAAATTAGTTTAAGTATGGATAACTCGAATAAGATTTTGAAATGTTAATTAAAAGGAATTGGAATTTAAATAAAAAGGTGAATTGGATTTGAGTTATATGGGATTGAATTAAAATATGTAAATGTGAATTTTAAAGTGACTATATAACTATAAGTTATAAATTTGAATTGGATTAGAAGTAATATTGAATGGAAGTAAATATAAATTTTGAACTGTGAAATAATTATATAGCCTTAAGGTATAAAATTTAAGTGAAAAATTGGAATTGTGAATAAATAAATTGGAATAGCCTATAAAAATTGAAATTAATGGAATAAAAAATATATACTTAGGCTATAAATAAATGTAAATCTCGAGTTAAGAATAAAATGTGAATATATTTGAGTATATAATTAATGGAAATGTGAATAAAATAAGTTGTGTGACTTCTAAAATTGAAAAGTGAAATAGAAAACCCAAATTAAAATTGTTTGATATTTTGGTAAGGGAAATAAATCCAAAACTTGAATTATTAAATGAATTTGGAACTCAAGAAAATTAAATGAAGTGATTTTTGAAATAAAAATCAGAAATTGAATGTGGAACTTGAGTGTAAATTAAAATTCGACAAAATGTAAGCGAATAAAATATAATTGGAAATATTGTCGAATAAAATAGAAACGGATTGGGATAGTAATGAATTAAGTTATAAATAAATTCAATTTCAGTGTAAATTAATTGAATATGGCCTTGATATGATTTAAATAAATTCGAGAATGAATTCGAGTATGGAATTAAAATTGAAGTGGATTAAATGAATGAACTAATTAATTAATTAATTAGTAAATGAAATGGAGGTTGGTTGAAATGAAATTAAACTTAAGTTATAAGGTGGAAATAAATTAAAAATAATGGATTAACTTAAGTAAATATTTTGGATGGAAGGTTGGCTCGAATAAATTGTGAAATGGTTATTTAATAAAAAGTGGGATGATTCCAAGCTTAATAAAATGGATTGGATATAAGAAATGTGGATATTAATGAAACGTAAATGAATTGATTGAGAATAAAGTTGAAATGGAATAGAATTAAATATAAATTGATTTGGAATCAATTAAAAATAACTATAAACTGAAATGGATATTTTATTAAATGAATACCATCGAATTTGCTTAGAAAAATTGTTGTTCGATGCAAACAAAAGTAAATAAAATTCTATAAATAAATAGAATGTGAATAAATTGATTTTTATCAATTTGGAATGGATATGGGTTTGTTTGATATAAAAATAAAGTGGATTCAAGTAATTGGGTTGTAAATCATTTCGAACTGAATGAAGTGGTATATGAATAGATTGAAAGTAATTAAATTAGTATCAGAACCTTATAATTGCTTACAAATATATGTTTAGCATGTTGGTTTATGGAATTCATGTGTTTAACTATTTAAATAAATGAAATGTTAGTGAATTTCATATTTTGGGACTTACATATTTAAATTAAGTAAGTACAAGTACCCGAAGGCCATTGGGCCAGATTTGGGCCACGAAATTGCGTATAAAATAAGCTGCTTGCTTAAAAATGCTAAATAAGATACGTTTTCGGATTAAATACCATAATACTATAAATATTGATATATATTTTGTTTTTCGACCATGTGGGTCGATGTATATATATTTATCTCTCTTGTCATATTACAAAAGGTCCTCCGTACAGAAGAGACTCTGCCAAAAAATTTCGGAAATTTAGGATGTTAGAAATTTTTTGGAAACTTTTTGCTAACGACAATTAATTTCAAATTGAAATTGAAATAAAGGGTTTTGGAATTAGAATTGAAAACTAATTGTTTTGGTTGGAATAAAAAGATTAGAAAAAGTGAATGTCGGGCTTAACTAAGTGGGTTTAGTTAAGTTAATGGGTTTGGAGAAATTTTCCTACCTTAGCAATTTCGGGGACGAAATTCTTTTAAGGGGGAGGAATGTAATGACCCGGATTTTTCGACGGTTAATTTGGAATATTTAAATGGTTTAAATATTTTATTTGGAGTTATAATTGAGTTAGTAAGATTTTAAAACTGGATTTTTAAACGATTTCGAAAATTTTGAGAATCGTTAGTTAAATCGACGAGTTAAAATAGCAATCCGGGAGACAGTCTCGGATTTTGATGAAACCAGTTCCATTGGATCCGTAATAATGTATTATTATCGAATTTCAAAATTCGTAGTGTTTGGGATAATCGTTTGGTCGTATGGGATAAAAACACGTTGAAATTAATATCGAAAATTCAATATAATAACTGGGGTCCAAAAAGCTATCTTCTCCATACGATCGAATTAGGTCTCGAAACCTTTTCCATTGCGTTCGGAATAGGGGTATAACATTATAAACGCCTGGCGGTACACCTCGATAGGAGATCGGGATTTTAAGTTGCAAAAACGAGATACTTTAGAAAAATTATAAAATATTATAATAGAAAAGAAAAAGTCAAACCCTATTACCTTACCTTCTGAAGCACGACATCTCCTTCAGCTATAACTCGTGTATCCCTTCTTCCTTTAGACAAATCAAAATCACGATTGTTTCTTTTCCTCCTTCCTCTCAAAATAGATAGCAGTTCGAAACTTAAAAAAAAAATTGGCGAAGTCGCACGTGCTACTTGCAGCAGCGACGCACAAGGAGGCACGGCCAGAGCAGCCTCTGTCAGCAGCAAGGGTTTGGTCGCCACTCGTGTGTGTTGCAACTATCGCGTTCACGCGCGTGTGGGGGATGGCGACCGCATCGTTCTGGATGTGGTGGCAAAAATCTCCGTGGTAAAAAATAGAACGAAGAGGGGGAGGTTGCATTCCTGTAGCGTGTTGAGGAAGGTACGATGGTGGTGTGCTAGCTGGAAGGTTTGGGTTAGGCCCAGGTCACGAATATTAGAGGGTTCACGCGGTGGAGGTTCGGGCTGAGATGGGGACAGACACGCGACATGTGGGGCAGCGATGAACTGAAGGGTCAGTTTCGTTCGCTTGGGTGATGGAGATATAAGCAAGCTTTCTTAGAATCTGATCGAGGTAACTAAATTTTTGCAAAGTTATAATTTATATAGTAATCCATTTTACAAAATAAGTAATTAATTAAATTAATTATAGACGTAAATTGATAACTGAAAAATTCAAATACCTTGTTATTCGAGGTCGGAAACTCACAAGAAATAGCGGTGTTGGATCCATAATGGCTTAGACTATGCAAAAGATATAAATTTGGAATGGATTGCAAATAAGATCAAGGTGAGTAAAATCTCACTCATTTGGATTGCTAGTATAATTTAAAAATGTTGAATTTAATTTATTGGTTGTTTGGATGAATTTATAAATTATTATCAGTTTGGATGTTATTATATATATAATAGTGTATATATATTAGTATTTGAAGTGATATTCCAGCATATTATAGCGGATGAGACCCTATGTGCCCCGAATAATAGCGGATGACCCTATATACCGCGATATCCCCTTCGAAGTGGGATTAGTATTTTTGTTTTTGACTAACATCTGTGGATGCAGGGAAACGGGTTGGAGGGATCCAAATGGATTCCTTAAAAATGTTGATTAATTTTCATATATAGTGATATATGATTAGTGTGAAAAATCTATTATAGATTTTTGCTATGATATTGAATTATTAAATGCGAAAATAGCACGGACCTTAAATTTGGTATTTTAAATACCATAAATAGTTATTTTTGAAATTTAAGGAACTAAAAAGGAGATTTTGAATATAAAAATATTTATAAGGAAATTTGGATTATTTTAAAAGAAATTAAGTGGAATGAAAAAAATATATATAACTTGCTTGGGCTATACTTAAGTATTCGTAAATTGGTTTAAATAGAGATTTTTAAATAAAATTTTATAAAGGGATTTGAAAATGATATTTTGAAAATACGGGAAGGAGTTGAAATCGATATTAAAAATAGGCTTGAAATAAAAATGGAATTTATTAAGGAAGGGGTTTATAAAATGAAATTTTATAAATAAAAGTTGGTTTTATAAAGAAATGAAACTCAAAGGAGTTTATATAAACGAGGTTTAAAAATGAGGGAAAATGATATCAGTGGATAAATTGAAATATAAGTTTACGATGTGAATTTATACCGAGTTATGGGAATCGTTTTGGTAAAGAAATAGTGGAATCTATTTTCGAGTGAGAGAATAATGGTAAAGTTGAGATATAAACGATATGATACGAATCGAGAGGGATTTAAACTGAATTTGACAATATTGGATTTTTAAAAATAGATTTTTGTCGAGAAATAGAAAATTTGTAAAACTGGGACTTTTAATTACTATATAACTTGAACCATTATTTAGCTAAAGAATATTCCGAAAGATTAGTTACTATAATATTTAATATTTATCGAATAAATTCTAATTTTATTAATCAGCTTTGTAAATTAATCAGATACTTAAAAACTATTTGGAAATGAGTTATTGACGTTATTTAAAATGTTTTGATATTTTAAATTTACTTAAACGTATTTTACAAATAAACTATTATTCTTTAAAATACTTATTTTATATATATAGTTTTTAAAAGATTGAATTTATTTATAAATCCTCTCGAGATTGGAAGCGAAGTTTGTTAAACGAGTATGATTTTAGAAGAGAAATCTTATAGTGGAATTTTGGGAGCTTGAAGAAAAAATTCCAAAGTGTTAAAAATACGAGAAATTCAGAAAATGAATTAGAATTTATAAAAGAAGTTAGAAATGGGTATTTGGAGTTATATACAAGTGCATTCGACTTTGGAAATATTAAGGGGTTTACAAATAAAATTTGTAAAGAATTGGAGAATAGGAAATAAATGGACTACTCCCTGAATATTGGAAATAAAAGATCTTAGGGAAGATGCTTATAAGTATTCCTAAGTATTGGACGGGAAGGATTCGAAAATAGTTTACATTGGGATTTTAAATATAGAGAATATTTTTAAAAGGGATGAATTATAATTGGAAGCGAGAAAAAATATTCTAAGTACTGAAATGACTTGAAAGTATCCTGTTAAGGATATAAGAATTTAAGTTTGATTTCCACTATGGAAATATTGGAAGGTTTTGAATATATATATATCTTATAAAGATATTCTGAGAATATTTTTGGAAAATTACGATAAGGCCAGATGATTGCTTATGGATGTTTTATCGATAGTTAAATAACCGACTATCAATATTGGCCAATTTCTTTAATCGTTTCAAAGAGACTAGGATCAGATTTAATTATCTGAAAACCACTTCGATCTGGTTTGAACGTAACGAATGAATACCGTGAAGATGATGAAGACGGTGATTCGGTTTGTCCAGACTCAGGACAACTTGTATGGACGAATGCTATCAGAACATCGTCATTGGAGGACGATGAGCATTCTAAGAAGAATTGTTTCTTGAAAGGTAACGCTTTGCCTCGAGCCTCATCAATCGGGAATGACTAAAACATGGGAGATGCGACATGGCTAAGTGGGTCGCACCCAATTAGGGTATGTTATCACTTTTCAAGATGTCCTCGAAAACCTTTATATTATGGATATGATTTTGCATGAAAGAAGGAGCGCTCGATAGTAAGGGTGGGAACACCCGGGGTGATAAAATATTCGGTCTATCCAGGTTAGGGGTAGGCCGGTCTTGTATAGCAGGGGATCTCGATGATGGTCCTTGGTACATTTTTCTGGAGGTGTACTGTAATGGACGGTACCCCAGTGGCCCATTCATTCGTATGGAATCCATTCTCCAATAAGAGCTTTACGGTTTTGTTTGTAAAGCCTAGTATGCTGGAATTTAATTAATGTAACACTTTCGGCTATTTGAATAAATATTTGTGTTTAGACACTATTATAATATCAGAGAATTTTCTACAAATTGTTTTAGTTATCATAAGGTAAAAACCCGTCGTGTTTATGTGTGATACGGTCTTACGAGATACCTTTGTTTTTCAAAGGATTTTGATAACTTTAATAGTTCAAATTGAGTGTGTTTTCTCACGCTGGTTTTCCAAACTAACTCGGGTGTTATTTTATTATAATGCTTGGGTCAGACCGAGTATTACAGTTTTCGGTTAGGAAGCTATGGAGCTCAGGAGGTGAGCTGGAGGAGTTCGAACGTATATCCGTACTTGGTTTATATTTCCGCTGTCTAAGGACAAGTTATATAACTGTCTAGTTTAATGTATTGAGTGTTGTACTCTGATGATTGTAAGTATAAAACAGTTACAGATTCTTTTGTATAAAAATCTATTATTATATATTATATTTTGTTCCGTTGCGATTGTGAGATTTTATTGTTATTGTTTTTGTTTATTTCTTCTATCTCCTTCTTCTTCATTACCCTAGTTATTTGCTCTTTCGTACAATTTGGGTTGAACGAGGTAGAATTATTATCAACTCCAAGGGTATGGAATTGCGGGTCGCTACAGTTCTATAAAAATCAACTAAGTTTATAAAAATCAACTAAGTTAATAATTCAAAGCAATCAATGTTAGCGTTTAAAGCGTAAGTGCTATTTTTAATGTTAACTCTAATATCAAAGTAAATAAAAAATGTTTTCATGTGTCTAATGACTGAAGTAGGTAATTTACTTACCTTATTGAGACCAGGCCAAGAAGACCTAGGATCTGCTTAATGACTGCTTCAGATGCAAGGGAAACATGGTATTACTTTACCATTCAGAGAAAAAGATTGTTGGTTTCCCATGCTCATCTGTATGTTTGTTCTCAAAAATTACAGTTGCAAGATCACAATATATTTTGTATGTTCATGCCTATGTTGTTTCAGGTTCAAATCTCTCCATCTATTGATATTACAAATGGTTATGAAATTATTTGATATATTTTTATACATCATGTTAAGGAAGAACCAAGATCTATTGTTCATTGAATGAGTTGATCATGTTATACAAGCTGTTATGCAAAGCAATTAACATAACCTCCCAAAACCTTTTATTTTCTGTTTTGGAATTAATTGTATACATAATGTGATTCAACATCCATAATATTCTAGATCTAATGATGGAAGGTAACCTTATGTTGTGCTTATTTTCTCAGCTATAAATGCTAGATGGGGCATCCCAGTTCGTACAAGGCAAAACCAACTTAACTGCATTGCATGCTTAATTAACAAGTCTACTGTACTGACCAAAGGAATATTCCAACAAGAGTTACCACTAAAGCCCCGTAAAGTGCTAAGTGATCATGTCCAATCAGGCCTACTTGCCACCTATCAAACTATCCCGACGTCACCACTTGAAAAACTAGTGTATTTAAGCTTCTTTGTAACGAACGACCAAAAAGCATCAAACTAGCTGACCTTGCCTCCTTCTAACACTTCTGCATTTTATATCTAGTTGCATGCTCTTCCAGCCTACCCTAACCAGAGTCCAGCTTTATCTTATTTCACTCTTCAAATCTTAATCCATCACTTCCCCTTTCACATTAAATATACTCTCCCCTGTCACTGGCTTATCCATGGTTGTTATTTTTCTCTCCGAGATTTTGATTAACTTCGGTTACTTTATAAGCATACAACACTTTGCAGTTTGCACAAATATTGATCAAATATATCTTCATATTATAACAGATGCTTAATTTTATGATTGCTGAAGCATGAAAATATGGACTTTTCCTGATACTTAGTTTGGTGAATGACGCAGCCTACAGGATCACACAACTCATGAATTGATGAATTCGTGGAAAATGAATCGATGAAACAAGATGAATCGATGAATTGAAGATACCCAAGTGCCCAAATCCGTTGATCTCTCGACATAACAACAACGCGACTTAACGACATAGCTATTTTCAACACATTCGACATACGACATAACAACGACTTAACGACATAACAACAATAACGACATAACAACAACGCGACTTAACAAATACATCACAAACGACTTAAGGAAAAGCGGTACAACAACTACAATACAAACGACTTATCATTATTGCGACATAAGCTACTGGAACGACCTACTGGAGATGCTTGCGACTTAAGGTAGCACGGCAGCGACCTAACAATCAGCGACATAAGAACTTGGCAGAGCGACATAAGAAGCGGCAGCGACATAAGGATTCTGGAACGTTATCGTGACATAGGGAATTCGTGACCTACTGGAAGAACGACCTAAGGGATTCGCGACATAGGAAGCTCGCGACCCACTGTAGCTTTGCGACCTTCTGGAGCTTCGCGACTTAGGGTAGCTTCGCGACCTTCTATAGCTTCGCGACCTAGGCCTTCGCGACATTAGAATTCTGGAAGTTCGCGACCTACGATGCAGGAGAACTGGAGCGACTCGCGACCTACGAATTAGGAATTCGCGACATACTGTAGCTTCGTGACCTACTGTAGCTTCGCGACTTAGGAGGAGGAAACGACTTAAGGTAAGTCGTTTATTATCTCATGCCGCATCATCCTCCCCTGGTTGAAAAGAATTCGACCTCAAATTCACGCTCTCCTCTTCTTCGACAAGCTTCTCCCCATAATACGGAATTAAGCGTTTGACATTGAAAACATCAGAAGTATGTACATTTTCGGACAACCTTAACTGATACGCATTATCATTGATCTTCTTTAAGATTTCTACTGGACCAATCTTTCGAGCTTTCAACTTGTTGTAAGTTCCAACTGGAAAATGATCTTTCGTCAATACTGCATAAACAAAATCACCCTCTTTGAGGTCCACACTCCTTCGCTTCTTATCTGCTAATTGCTTATACTTCTCATTTGACTTAAGCAATCATTCATGAATAATCCTGTGACACTCCTGCAACTCATTCACGAAATCACAAGCTCGTTTAACAACCTCTTTCTGAAGTGGAACTGTCGACAAATCCAATGGTCCCTTCGGAATTGCTGAATATACCACTTGAAATGGACTGAATCCAGTACTTCGATTAACGGCATGATTATGTGCGAATTCTGCCTGACACAATTTCACATCCCAGCTCTTCAAATTATCCTTCACAAGACATCTCAACAAGTTTCCCAAAGATCTGTTCACCACTTCCGTTTTCCCATCCGTTTGTGGATGATAGGCGCTACTAAAATTCAGCTTAGTCCCAACCATCTTCCACAGACTCAACCAAAAATGACTTAGAAATCGAGTATCCCGGTCAGAAACAACAGACTCAGGTAGCCCATGTAGTCGATAAACCTCTTTAAAGAACAATTGAGCAACACGGACTGCATCGGCGGTCTTCTTACAAGCTATGAAATGTGCCATCTTCGAAAATCTATCCACCATAACATATATAGAATCATTCCCTCGTTGAGTTCTTGGCAAACCCAAAACGAAATCCATGCTAACATCAACCCATGGTCTAGTAGGCACGGGCAATGGCATATACAATCCTGCATTCGTAGCTGTCCCTTTGGAAACTTGACATATGTGACATCTCTGCACAAATCTTTCAACTTCTTTCCTCATGGAAGGCCAAAAATATGATTGAGAAATCAACTGCAAGGTACGATCTCTTCCCACATGACCTTCTTCATGCAATTCCTTCACAATCTTCATTCGCAAACTGAACTCTGGTATACACAACCGATTTCCTTTAAATAGAAAACCTTCTACCAACACATACTCATCCGTCCTCCCTTTTTCGACTTCATCTACAATCTTGGCAAAGTAAGGATCCTCAACAAACAAATCTGGAAATACATCAAACCCCGTCACTTCAACTCTCATCGTAGTCAACAAATGATTTCTTCTACTCAATGCGTCTGCCACACGATTTGTAACTCCCGACTTATGCTTTACAACAAATGTAAACTGTTGCAAGTATGCGATCCATGAAGCATGCCTGGCTGCAATCTTATCCTGTCCCTGTAAATGTTTCAATGCTTCATGGTCAATATACAACACAAACTCTTTATGAAACAAATAGTGTCCCCAATGCTTTATGGCTTGGACAATAGCATAGAACTCCAAGTCATAGGTACTGTATCTTGTCTTGGCTCCAGAAAGTTTCTCGCTAAAATAAGCAATTGGACGACCCTTTTGACTTAACACTCCACCAATTCCAACCTTCGACGCATCAGTATCTAGCTCAAAGAGCAACTGAAAGTCCGGGTATCTAAGAATCGGTGTTGTAGTCAAGAGTATCTTGATCTGTTGGAAAGCAGAATCAGCCTCTTTAGTCCACACAAACTACTTTCCTTTCATACAATCTGTCACTGGTGCCATCACGCTACTGAAATGTGGAATAAACCTTCGGTAGAATGATGCTAAACCATGGAAACTTCTCACTTCAGTTACAGTCCTGGGTTGTGGCCAATCTTTGATTGCTTCAACTTTACTTTGATCCACCTGGATACCTTCCTTGGACAATACATACCCCAAGAACAAAACACTGTGCGTCATGAACATGCACTTCTTTGTTGCCGCGTAAAATTGCTCCTGACAAAGTATCATCAACACTTCCCGCAAGTGTTGTAGATGCTCTTCTGTGCTTCCACTGTATATCAATATATCATCAAAGTATACCACCACGAACTTTCCAATAAACGGTCGAAAGATCTGATTCATCACTCGCATAAAAGTACTAGGTGCATTCGAAAGACCAAATGGCATGACCAGCCATTCATACAACCCCTCCCGTGTCTTGAAGGCTGTCTTCCATTCATCCCCTGGTCGAATTCGAATCTGATGATACCCACTCTTCAGATCAATCTTTGAAAATATAGCAGCTCCACTCAACTGATCTAACAAGTCGTCCAATCTTGGCATCGGGAATCTGTACCTCACCGTAATCTTGTTTAGTGCTCGACTATTTGTACAGATTCTCCAAGTTCCATCCTTCTTTGGCACTAACAAGGCTGGTACTGCACAAGACTTAAACTTTCTTGTACGCGCCCTTGTTCAAGTAACTCTTCCACCTGCCTTCTCAACTCTTCGTGCTCCTTTGGACTCATTCTATAATTTGGTCTATGTGGTAACACAGATCCCGGAACAAGATCAATCTGGTGTTGTATGTATCTCAACGGTGGTAACTCTTTTGGCAATTCTTCAGCAAACACATCTTCAAATTCCTTCAACACTGGCTTAACTTCCTCAGGAATTTCAACCGCTTCACTACTTTCACGACCAATCAACATAAATACTTCAGGGCTATCCTCTACTTCTTTGACAAATTCCTTCAAAGATAACAGAGTCTTTAGTTCCTCGATTTCCTCCAACTTGCTTTCGCTTTGTTGTCGCCTTTTCGGAACTAAAGTGATTCTAGTGCCATCGAACATGAAACTATAGCAGTTAGTCCTACCATCATGTTGCACGGCTCTATCGAACTGCCACGGTCTTCCCAACAACAAATGACATACATCCATATCCACCACGTCACACCAAATTTCATCCTTATACTTCTTTCCGATGGAAAAAGTTACACAAGCTCTTCGACCAACCTTCACTTCCCCACCTTTCCTTAGACAAGCCAAATTGTAGGGTTTGGGATGCTTCTCTATCTTTAAGGCCAACTTCTTTACGGCTTCTGTAGAGATGATGTTATCACAACTCCTTGCATCGATAATAAACTTACAAACTTTTCCTAAAATAGTGCATGTCGACTGAAAAATATTACTCCTCAACCAACTAGTCTCCTCTTCCTGCTTTGGCGTCAAGCAAGATCTCCTCATCATTAAAGAATATCCCTCGTCTCCCGTCAATAATTCTTCTTCCTCCTCAACCTGTGGTGAATTGGAACATTCTACTTCTGCATCCTCATCCTCAACCTCAGCAACCATCGCTTGCTTCTTAGGCTTCGGGCATTCATTGCTCTTATGACCAAACTCCTGACAGTTATAACACTTGAAATTGTTGCTGACCTTGGTCTTAGCAGCTTCATTGACAACCGGTTTACTAACAGCCTTGGAAACATTAGTATTGCTACTAGCCCCCTTCACCTGATTGCTCGAACTTGTAAATGCACCACCTCCTCTTCTACCTTGCTTCTCCCAAGCTAGAGCCTTTTGGTGTGCTTCAGCAACGGATCTTGGATCAAACATATTTACCATATCCTGAATTTGCATTCTCAATCCTCCAAAAAATCTAGATGTCAACTGTTCCTCCGTTTCCATGATATCGTTTCTAGCAATCAGTTGATAAAACTCATCTGCATAATCATTTACCGACTTTGTCCCTTGTCTCAAATTCTGTAAGCGCTGATACATAAGAGACTGATAATTATAAGGCAAGAAAGTAGCCTTCATCAACTTCTTCATCTTTTCCCATGAAACAATCTTCGACTTTCCCATTCTTTCCCGTGTAAGTTTAGTTTATTGCCACCATGCCATAGCCCTTCCCCTCAATCGTGTAGCAACCAACTTAACTCTACGATGCTCGGGTACTTCCTTGAAGTCAACAATTTCTTCAACATTTGATAACCAATCCAAAAACTCTTCCGCTAGCATTCCCCTTTTGAATTCTGGAATCTCTGTTTTCATCCCCGACTCCCATCGACGATCATCTTCGAAATCTCTATTTCGATTTCGCTCTTGGCCATGGTTTCGACAAGAGCTACTACCACCATCACTGGATTTCTCCAAATCTAACGTATGTCGATGTCGATTCTGACCATCAACATTTCTGCTACCACGCACGTCTCTTTCTCCCGAAACTGACGGTTCTCTTCTTTCTCGATCCGATGGTGGTGACATTCTTCTCCTCTTGGAATTTGACGGCGAAATTCTATGTCCACCTTGATTTGAACCTGGCGATGCTCTTTGTCGAGTTTGATTCATATCCATCATGAGACTTTCCAATCTACCAATCCCCTCATCAAACTTCTCATTGAATTTATCACTAATTCGTTGCTCCATTTGTTCAGCATCTTCTCTTTGATACACATCTGCAACAATCTGATGACGATTAACTCTTCTTGGAGGCATTGTCAAATCTTCAACAAATCCAAACACACACTTCACTTCGATTAAAAAAATTCTTCTCTGTTTTTATTCGAGATTTATAAACTCCCAACTTGTTTGAAATTTCATGAACACCCAGCGAACTTGGAAAAGTTCGTCTCCTTGCTCTGATACCAAATTGACGCAGCCTACAGGATCACACAACTCACGAATTGATGAATTCGCGGAAAATGAATCGATGAAACAAGATGAATCGATGAATTGAAGATACCCAAGTGCCCAAATCCATTGATCTCTCGAGATACCGGATTCTAGCTATCTTCAATACGTTAATCGCGCACGATACCGCGTTAGAAGATCTACGATTCTTCGACGTTGATCTCGTGCACGAGATTCTGTGAATCGGCTTTAAGTTCGTTGATTCGAGCGTACTCGAATATCCGAAGATGGAGAAAGGAGATCACACTCAACTTCCAATTTTAAAAGAGGCACAAAGCTCTCAACAAATTTTTATTCAAAAATCAACTCCTTTACAAATGACAACACACCCCTATTTATAGGAAATTACAACATATTCGACATACGACATAACAACAACGACTTAACGACATAAGAACAATAACGACATAACAACAACGCGACTTAACAAATACATCACAAACGACTTAAGGAAAAGCGGTACAACAACTACAATACAAACGACTTATCATTATTGCGACATAAGCTACTGGAGCGACCTACTGGAGATGCTCGCGACTTAAGGAAGCACGACAGTGACCTAACAATCAGCGACATAAGAACTTGGCAGAGCGACATAAGAAGCGGCAGCAACATAAGGATTCTGGAACGTTATCGCGACATATGGAATTCGTGACCTACTGGAAGAACGACCTAAGGGATTCGCGACATAGGAAGCTCGCGACCCACTATAGCTTTGCGACCTACTGGAGCTTCGCGACTTAGGGTAGCTTCGCGACCTTCTGTAGCTTCGCGACCTAGGCCTTGGCGACATTAGAATTCTGGAAGTTCGCGACCTACGATGCAGGAGAACTGGAGCGACTCGCGACCTACGATTTAGGAATTCGCGACATACTGTAGCTTTGCGACCTACTGTAGCTTCGTGACTTAGGAGGAGGAAACGACTTAAGGTAAGTCGTTTATTATCTCATGCTGCATCAGTGAACAATTACAAGTACTACGCAGGCAAAGCTCGGTACGTGCAATAGGCACGTAGTGCAGAAGCATCTATTAAAACTAAACATGATTTTTATACTACCGATGTAGTTAGAGGCTACTACAAGAATCACGTCGAGGTAATGTCTCTAGAGAAAATAACTTATGGATAAGTTGGTTTAACTTATAGTTTATGAATAGTGAAAATGTTGTTCTTTTCATTTTAGACAATTTTTAACAGATCAACACTTTTGGCAAGGTATCATACAAAGATAATGCAACCATCATGGCTTGGCCGCTGATGAATGAACCTCTATGCCAAAGCGACTACTTTGGAAGCATATTTTATGTAAGTATAGGCGATTATATTGTATATGTTTTGATTCACCTTATATGTTGTTTAGACAAGTTCTTGATTGTGCTATGTTCAATTTACAACGTTGGATGCAGAAGAAGGCATCATATTTGTATTGAATGTTGGCGACACTATATGGAGAATTGAAGAGGGCGAGAATAGATTGAGAATGGTGAAAACGGTGCGCGAATCGGAGTCTGAATGCTCAAGTTATCGCGATATGAAGATGCATAAGCTGAAAGTTGTGTCAGACGTCTGACAGGAATCCTCAGACGTCTGACAGAGGGTTTACTGTAGCCCGAAAGTTGCGACAGACATCTGAGAGTTTGTGACAAACTTCTGACACACTGTATTTTTTTTTCAGCCCAAAATTTGTGTATTTGCTTGTAGGGCTTCAAGGGCCAAATCAGGTATTTGTCAAGGAAGGATGGTTCACTATATAAGCTATTTTCAGAATTCAAAGCAAGGTGACTTGATTAAGCGAAGAGATTAAGGGTTTTATCCTCCATTAAAGTAGGGTTTATCAAAACCTAGTTTTCTTCAATTATCTTCTCCATAAATCTATTCTATTATTGAATATTGATCATTGTAATAAATCTCTTGTACTCTTCTCATTGGTATTAATAAAAGCACTCTCTCAAAGTGAACGTATACTAACACAATGTTAGCGGAACCACTATAAATCGGTGTGTGATTTATTCTTCGTTATTGTTTTTATATTATATTGCTTGTTTGGTGATTGTGATCGGTTTTGGATTGGAGTTTGGATTGAGATACCGATTGGTTGTTTTTACGATATTTCCCTAGATCTCATTTTTTCGTTGTGCATTAGGGCTTTGATTTGAGTGGTCTTGAGTCGAAATCTCCATAACATTTGGTATCAAAGCATTGGTGTTGGTAGGTGGTCATAGAAATGCCAGAATCGAATAATAACTCTAGTAGTCCCTCAATGGTTAGTCCAAGTGGTGTAGTGCCATATGTACGTGGATCGTATGTAGCTTCGGGGTCACAATTTGTTATTGACAAGTGGAATGACGATAATGATTTTGAAAAGTGGCAATGAAAGATGAACGCGGCTCTTAGGAGGAGTCGGGTACATCGGGTAGTGTTTGATACACATTTGTTGCCGGCGGGCATCTCGGATGTTGATAGAGATGAAATGGAAGAGTGGGTACTCACTACACTTCAACTTGCTATGGGAGAGAATGTGATCTCCAAAATTAGTAGTGAGACTACCGCTAAAGGAATTTTGGACAAGTTGGAGGAGTTGTATATGAAGAAGTCACTAACTAATCATTTGATCTTGTTGCGAACGTTTTCTACCTATAAGATGAAGGAAGAAACTTTGCTAAAGGCGCACTTGAATGTGTTTGATGATTTGCTAATGAAGATGAAGGCGGTAGATTTGAAGATTGAGGAAGAGCAAAAGGCAATGATATTGTTATGTTCGTTGCCCGACCGTTATATAGGTTTCTCAAATAGTTTGATCTATGGTCATGATACATTGACGTTGAATGATGTCAAGATGGGTCTTCTTAGTGAGGAATTGCGAGATCAAATGAAGGTGTTAAGTGTCGGGAGTAATGGTGTCGGTAATGGTCAAGGATTATTTATGGAGAAGGAGAGATATGTGAAGAAGGAGAACCGTGGGCATTCTGAATCAAGGAACCCCGGTTGGAAAGGAAAGTCAAAGGAAAGAAAAGGCAAGTGCTATATTTGTAAGAAGCCCAGTCATTGGAAGAATGAGTGTCCGGACAAGGAGAAGGGAAAGAAGAAAATAGCGTCTTCATCGGTTGTGGTGGAGAGTGGTGTTGGTGAGGGAGACGTAGATGTATTGACGGCGGTAGCATCAGATGTTTCGGGTAGCGAATGGGTCTCGATTCGGGGGCGCCTTATCATATGACGCCAAATAGGAATTTTTTTTCTTTTTATGTCGAAAAAGAGGGAAATTCAATTGTTATGGGAAATTGTGCTATATGTAAGTCAAAGGGCATGGTTCCGTGCAAATTCGAATATTTGACGGAGTGGTTCGTACTCTCACTAATGTGCGCTATGTTCCGAGAATTCAGAAGTCTCTTATCTCTTTGGGGCAGTTGGATTCTTTAGGATGTAAGATCACTATAGAGAGTGATAGCTTGAGGGTTTCGAAGGGTGTGCTTGTGATGAAAGGTGCTAGGACTCATGGTGTATATTTGCTTTAAGGTGTGACCATAGAAGGTGAAACTTGTGTAGGCGTTGATAGTTCCCGTGGCTTGGATGCGACTAGGTTGTGGCATTTGAGGTTAGGTCATGTCCTAGAGAGGAGTTTGGATATTCTTCGGAAGAGGGAGATGATCAATGAAGAGAGTGTCAACAAGTTAGAGTTTTACGAGGAATGTGTCATGGGGAAGCAAACAAAGGTTTCATTCGGTGAAGGAAAACATGATCTGAGAGGAGTTCTTCAGTATGTGCACACAGATGTTTGAGGACCGGCACCGGTAGCTTCTTTGGGTGGAGCAAGGTATTATAGTTATTTTATTGATGACTTTTCTCGTAAAGTTTGGGTGTATGTAATGAAGGCCAAGTCGGAGGCATTTGCAAAGTTCAAAGCTTGGAAAGCTCTTGTTGAGAATGAGAGTGGCAATTCTTTGAAGGTTCTTGTAACGACCCGGATTTTTTGACCTTTAATTTTGAATATTTAAATGGTTTTAGATATTGGATTTGAAATACAAATCGATTTTTGAATATGAAGATTTTGTTTGAAATTATAGAATGAATTTAAATTTCAAATATAGCGATTTATTTTAATATGAAAATGGTGAATAATTGAAATTTGAGATGAATATGAATTGAAATGATTTCTAATATGGATATAAATTCTATTTTGATTAGAATTGAGTTAGTAAGTTTTTAAAACTGAGATTCAAGTGGTTTCGTCTATTTCTGAAAACATCGATTTATTCGACACGTAAAATAGCGACCCAGGGCACAGTCTCGGAATTCGACGAAACCAGTTCCATTGGATCCATAATAGTGTATTATTATCGGATTTCAAATTTCATAGCGTTTGGAGTTACCTTTTGGTCGTACGGGATGAAAACGCGCTGAAATTAATATTGTAAATTTAATATTTTAATTGGGTTCAAAAAGCTATCTTTCCCATACGAGCGAATTAGGACTCGAAACTTGTACCATTGCGTTCGAAATAGGGGTATAACATTATAAACGCCAGGCGGCACACCTCGATAGGAGTTTGGCATTTTGAGATATGCTAAGCGAGATTTTTTTGAAACTAAATAATATTTTTAAGTTGAAGTCAAACCCTACTCAACCTATCGGCTACCCTACCATCTCAGCTGTCCTATGCACGTCGTTTCCCCAGTCTATAACGCGTATGTTTTCCTTCTTCTTCTGGAAGAGATTTCAGTTCGAAAAAAGAGAGAAATATAATGAAAAACGAAATCAATTCAACTAATAAAAAAAGGAATCGAACGAATCGCAAGGCGACCTAGAAGATGGAATCACAATCGAGGAGCGTGAGGCTGATGCTTAGTCGCGATTTGAAGGAACTCGTGCTCGAGCTACATGCGATTCGATGACAGAACCACGACGATGTTTGGGCATACGAGAAGATGGGAGCGAGCGACAGTAAGGGAGAGATCTATCAGCGAATCAATGCTCGATGGTGGTGGGAATCGCCTCGTATGCGAGAGCAGATCGCGTTCAAGTGTGGGCGATGTGTGCGTATGCACGTGATGGAGGAGCAAGGTCAAAGGCGACTGGAAGGCAGGCTAGACTGTGAAAGAGCTGGCACGATGGTAGGGTTACAAGTTTTGCCGATGGTGATGTTAACGGGAGAAGCAGACTTGGCTGTGTTGATGACCGCTGGAGTGAAGTTAGGGGAGTGTGGAACTGACTTTGGTGGGTGAGTGCGAGCAGAATCATGGTTAGTAATAGAAGAGGTATTTTACTGTAACTAATTTTAAATTATATAATTAATTGTTTAATTAAGAATTTAAATTGAGATTGCTAATAAAATCCATATAAAATTCATACGAAGTCCCAAAATGATGAAACAAATCGAATTTGGTTCGTAGCTATGGAGTCCACGCAATAGGATTGGTTTGG
Organism: Allium fistulosum; assembly: GCA_030737815.1. Taxonomy (NCBI): domain Eukaryota; kingdom Viridiplantae; phylum Streptophyta; class Magnoliopsida; order Asparagales; family Amaryllidaceae; genus Allium; species Allium fistulosum. The sequence continues at coordinate 709,676,403 of CM060904.1, read as the reverse complement.
GATTTTTCGGAGTCAACTGGATTTTGAAAATTTTAAAATCTGGATGTTCGACAAAATTAAAACCAAGGTGAGTAAATCTCACTCATTCTGAATTGATGGATTTGATTGGAAATAACTAAAATTAATTATTGGATGCCTGGTTGAATTTATAAATTATTATCAGTTTGGATGTTATAGTAGTATATATATTAGTAGTTGGATATATACCCACCGATTGGAGCGGATGAGATCTTATGTGCACCACATAATAGCGGATGACCCTATATTACCGCGATATACCCCTCGAAGTGGGATTGGTATTTTATGTTGTTTAACATATGTGGATGCAGGGAAAAAAGGTTGGAGGGATCCAACTGGATTCCTCAAAAATATATTAGTTGTTCATATAAATTGATATATGATGTGTGTGAATAAATCTGATATGGATTTGTTGTGATTGAAATTTGGATGTTATAGTAGCACTAGCCTTGATTTTGGTATTTTAAATACAATAAATATTATTTTTAAACTTTTAAGGAACTAAAAGGAGATTTTGAATATAAAAATAATTATATCGAGATTTGGACTATTTTAAAAAGAAATTGATTGAATAAAACAATAATTTGATTTTTGGTTGTGCTTAATAAATTCAATAATTGTTTAAATAAGGATTTTTTAAAATAATCTATATAAAGGATTTTTAAATGATATCCAAAAAATGTAAAAAGGGGTTGAAATCGATATTAAAATTTTTATTGGCAGAATAAATGGAATTTATAAGGAAATGGATTATAAAATGAAATTTTATAAATAAGATTTTTTTTATAAACAAGTAAAACCCTAAGGAGTTAAATTTTTTTATAAACGATGTTTATAAATAAGGGAAAAAACAATAGCAGTTGCTAAATTGAGAATATAAAATTCATAAGGTGAATTTATATTAGAATATGGAAACAGGGTTGAGGAAAATAGTGGATACTATTTTTGAAAAGTGGAAATTGTTAAGAGAATCGAAATGAAATCGATGGGTTGCAATCGAGAGGAATCTATAAATTAATTGGTTATTGAGATTTTAAAAATATATTTTATTACTAAGAAATTAAGTTGTTTCTAAAAAGGGAAGTTTTATTTATCAAACTATGTAATTTTGAACTAGTAGAATTGAAATACATCGAAAAGTGAATTTTTCAAATACTTAATATTTATTTTAATAAATCCTAATTTTTAAAGTCAGCTTTGAAAATTGATTCGTTTATCTAAAAATGAGTTATTGATGTTTATAAAAAGAGTTTCTATATTCTAAATAATTACTTGAAAAAGTTTTAAAAATAAATTATTATTCTTTAAATGCTTATTATATACATAGAGAGAGTTTTGTAATGATTTAAATTTATTTATAAATCTTCTCGAGGTTTGGAAACGGGGTTTATTCAGTAGATGGGGTTTATAAGAGATTTTCTCAACATGGAATTTGGGAAAATGTAAGGAAAATTTCCGAAGTTTTTAAATAAAAGTGAACTTCGAAAAGTGAATTAGGATTCATAAAAGAAGTTAGAAATGGATATTTGGAATTATAGACAAGTGTTTTGACTTTGGAAATATTAAAGGAAATTAATTAAGGAACCCCAGAACTTATAGAATTCGTTATAAACGAGTTAAGGAATTTACAATATAAATTGTGAAGGATTTTGAGAAAAGAAAAATAAATGGAACTTTCCTAAGTGTTAAGAAGTAAGGGGTTTAGAAAAAAATATTTTTAAATATTTTTCTAAGTGTTGAAATAAGAGATGGTTTGAAATATCCTGATATGGATATAAGTATTCGAGTTGTCTCAAATATTGAAAATTTGAAAGGGATTTTAATATATATCTTATAAAGATATTTTTGAAAATAAATTTTGGAAAAATATAATATGGGCCTAATGACTGCTTATGGATGTTATATTGATAGTTAAATAACCGACTATCAAATATTGGCCAATTTCGTTGATCGTTTCGAAGAGATCGGGATCGGATTTAATTATCCGAAAACCACTTCAATCCGGTTTGAACGTTACGAATGGTGATATCGTGAAGATGGTGAAGACGGCGACTCGGTTTGTTCAGACCTAGGACAACTTGTATGGATGAATGCTATCAGCACATTTGTCATTAGAGGACAATGAGCATCCTAAGTATAAATTCCTTGAAAGGTAATCGTAGCCTCAAGCCTCATCAACCGGGAATGACCAAAACAAGGGAGATGCAGCAAGGCTAAGTGGGTCGCACCTAATTAGGGTATGTTATCACCTTTCTAGATACCCTCGGACATACATTATAAAATTATGGATATGGTTGTGCATGGAAAAGAGAGCGCTCGATTAAAGGTGGGAACACCCAGGGTGATAACATATTCGGTACTATCCAAGTTAGGGGTAGGCCGGTCTTGTGTTGGCAGGGGATCCCGACGAGGTCCTTGGTACATTTTTCTGAAGGTGTACTGTGACGGGCGGTACCCCAGTAGTCCAGTCATTGTATGGAATCCATTCTCCAATACGAGCCTTTACGGTTTTTATTGTAGAGCCTAGTATGCTGGAATTTAATTAATGTAACAATTTCGGCTATTTCAATAAGTATTTGTACTTAGACACTATTATAATATCACTGAATTTTCTATAAAATGTTTTGGTTATCGTAAGGGAAAAACCCATCGTGTTTATGTGTGACGTGGTCTTACGAGATACCATTGTCTTTCAAAGGATTTTGATAACTTTAATAATTCAAATTGAGTGTGTTTTCTCACGCTGGTTTTCCAGACTGACTCGGGTGTTATTTTATTATAATGCTCGGGTCAGATATCTTCTTTTAGATATATACAACAAGGGAATTGTATATGAATTAGACTCAGAAACTTAGGAATTTGAGGAGAAAAGGAATAGAAATTGAATAATAAATATCTAAAATTTCTTATCTATAACCCTAGAGTATTTTATGAATCTTTGAGGAGAGAGACTGATAGAGCTTCGCTTGGTTCCCAAAATAATTTATGAATAAAAGTGAGGGGCCTAAGCTCTTATTTATAATGGTTAGAAAGCACTAGAACCGTAAGATTTAAGCAAGTTTAAAGTAATAAAATACGAACCATTCAAAATGCGAAAACCTTAACTGCCAACAATGTTCACTGGTCGACCGCCTATCCCTAAGCGGTCGACCGATGGTGTTTATTTTGGGAAGATTATTTTGTTGCCATTGATAAATTCATTTAATTCCTTAATTACTTTTAACATTAATATTTATTTTAACGTTTACTTAACTCCTAAGTCTAATTAGTTTTACTTTTTAAATTTCAAATTTATAAATTAATAAATTATTTGAATTTGAATTCCATTAAAATTATTTTGAATTTGAAAACTTCAAACGTCCATAACTTTTTCATTTGAGTTCCGTTTTCAAAACATTATATATGGAAGTTGATCAGAAAATCACAAAGAATGCAACATCATAACTTTCATGGTTAAAATTTGACTTTTACAAAATTTCCATATTTAGCCTTATCACTAATTTATTAATTAATTAATTTCTTATTAGTTAGTTTCTTATTGATTTTTACGGGCTGTTACATGTATGCTAGGAAAGGAGATTAGGCACTATTAATTTGGCATGGTTGACTTTCGACAAGGGCAATTTTATTACAAATTGCAATCATAGGAGGCTCTACGGTGTACGCACATACTAACGATGATGCCTAGAGAAGTGTGGGGCCCATCACCAATGGGAGTTCCTTATTATGCACGGCTGCACAGATATGATACTATATTGTTGATGGATCCCGACGTAGTATGATAAGAGGCATTACGTTACCATTGAGACATGGACACAGATGTAGCAGACGTCTTTGGCATGAGTCGGCATTGTAGGCTCTCCTCAATGTGTTATTAGGATACATGTAGTCATAATTTGGGAATATGGTCCTAAGGTTGATATTGGAGGTAACCCTTTGTCGGAGTAGTTTCAGTAGCTATTAGTCGATTCGTAGTAGTATTGGGGCTCGATTAGTTGTTTGACTCTGAGTATAGGCCTTCATAAGAGGTATGTAAGTGCATTTAGACTCATACCCCTAGATTAGGGAGATATTCCTTAGTAAGAGGGTCACAAACATAAGTATAATACGTTAGGTCACATATAGTATTAATGAAGTTAATTGTATGTTATCATTATATGCTAATGAAGCACTCATTCACCAGACTTTTGTCTAACTTGCTCCTTTCCTTTCTTTTTCCCCCCATTGGAGGACAGGGCAGTAGGTGATATGCCAGAGATTAGTACGTGGAGATGCGAGTTTGACATTGGAGTTGCTATTTAATTTCCTTCATTCTCCATATAACTATATATCATATTTATTATTTATTAGACTATGTGTTTTATTTCTGTACACTCTGAATTATGACTACGTACTATTTTAAGACTATGTTTTCTAAGATGTTATTTTTTGCACTTATATTTTGTTGCCTTCCATTATGAGATCAGAAAGTGTAGAATGTCTTAGATTTTATCTGTATATTCTTAGTCTCTATAATACTTAAAAACTCTATAGCTCGCACTTCTTGGCACCAATGCAAGTTCGAAAGTCACCCAAGGTTTTGTATCAGTATGTTGGTGGTGCGGGTTGTTACAATGATCGTAAGGTAGAAGTGAGCTTTGAATTCTTGACAAACCATACAGTTGCTAAATCCACTCAAGATCAGTTAGCAAGATATGTGTCAGAGAACGTAATGGAGCAGCTTCCCCTTCGACTTCTACTCAAGATTTATCAAACGATTCAGACACTGAAGATAACTCCAAGGCCGTGTTTGATGTCAGCTTCCCCTTTGGTGATGTAAATGCTTGATTCCTAGCTTTATCATTTTTTAGTTATGCCTTGGGATTTGTATAATTTTGTACTGATATTTTTGATACAGTAGTACTTCTAGTTGTTGTGGTGATCTGTAACATTCCCCCTTTTGACCGCCTCCAGTCGGTGATTAAACCAACTAGAAACGTTCAAAAAGACGAATTGTTATTTAGTTTATAAGGTTTAAACAGAATCAGCCACAGAAACACAGAATAATAACAATGAATTAAAACAAATGAAAATTTATTTCATTACTATAAATCTTTTTATATACATCAGAGTTTATACAATTTTAATACTGATACAGCGGAATATCTTAAAATACAATTTTCTCGAAATAAATGATTCTTTACTCTCTCTCTAACTTCGCTGCTCGAAAATCTTCAAGCTGTAGAAATACTCGGTCTGACCCGAGTATTATATTCAAAAGAAAATAATACACAGGTCAGTCTAATTCAAACCAGTTTATGAGTGCATAGAGGCAATAATAATTTAAATAGACGACAGTCACAATAATTCCCGTCTATCCGACTCTTTTAACAAAGAAATCAGATAACGAAAATTTTAACACTAAACAGTGTTAAACAATAAATCAGCAGATTTAAATCATCAACAGAGATAAATAAACAATTTATCAATCGACTAAATCAATTCAAAATAATTGAAATTGTCACTTTAAAACCATCGAAAATTCAATTGGCTGTCGTACACGCACGCGTGTACGGCCTCGCCAATACAGCATAAAAGATCAATGCATCACGACACAAAAGAAATATCAATTCAAACTGTCGATTTTTTGGGTGGCTGCAGTGCACACTAACGTGCACTGCCTCGCCAACACCGAATATAAAGTCACCACAAGGAATCAAGGGTAAAACTGCAACGAAAATGCAGCCACCACTTGAAGTCAACGGCCAGTACAAGGATAACAAATCAAACTGCAATACAAATCATTCAAAATGGAGTCAATACTACTGCAAACACTCCAAAGATCAAGTGCAGATATGAAGAATGCACAGCAAGTATGCAACTACCAAACTGGGTCAAGGCAATACAACAGAGGTGTAACCAGACTGAGCAAACAGAGGACAATGAATGCAAACTGGACAACATTGAATACCAAGGCAACATGAAACCCAAAACTATCGAGTTCAACTGAACCATAATAACATGAAGAACATCAATCCAACAACAATACTGCACAATACCAAGCTACAAAATGCCAACAGTGATATGGACAGATGCAGACCACTAAATGATCAATAAGCAAGTCAGGTGAAGAACAATGGGAACACAAATGAATGCAATTAATGATCAACTGCCTCAGACAACAACTATACAACTGATAATCAAAACTGAATGCTACAGATCAAATGCAAGGACAAACAACTACAATAAATGAACAAAGTCTACACTGGACAACCACACAATTATACCAAAGCACAAAGTATGGATGAAGAAACTCAACAACAACAAGACTACACTGGAAACCAAACTACTACACAGATGCAGGCCCACAAGTACCACAAAGACTATGTCGAACACAGGAGTGACAACTATTATATCGAATCAAAGCAAGTGCCATCAGGTTGAAGATACATTATAGTGACAATATAAAGACTACAGACCTCAAATTATACCAAATGAACATGAACCAATGCTACTGGAATAAAGAAGACCAACATATCAAAGCAAAACTGCGATGCAACATCACAGTGACCAAGCCAACAAAATCAAGTGAAAATAACTAAATGCACTTGCAACTGAAACTGTCTCGAAGTGAGGAACAAATACAAAGTCTAATGCAGACCCATATAAGTGCACATGTGTATATGTTAGAAGTGCTAACAAGTAAACAAGAATCAATTAATCAAATATGCATATGCAGGCAACTGAGGTGAATGGCATATGTAATAAATGATCAGTGGACAATGAAACAAAACAGGATGGACAAAAAAAAAACAGTGACAACTTCACAACAAAACTAATCAGTCTTCAAACTAAACAGTGAACCAGTAAATGGTGACCTCCACATAACAGAGACTTAAAGTTATGTTTGGATTTGTTTTAGAAAACTCAGGTCAAACCAGGGTTTAAAAATTTCAAATTCCAATTACAACATCAAAAACGAATTTCAACTTAAACCAATAATTTTCCTATAATCTCTAATAGTTACACTATCTCCAGAAACAAATTCAACTGAAACAAATGCAAGCATCAACTGTGCTTAACCAATATGTAGGATACAGTGAACTTAAAACTTCTCTTAGGATATGGTATTAAAAATTGTAACTCTTCTTTTAAAAATCAAAATTTTGGATGGAGTTTTGATTCATAACCCTGAAACATTGTTTTGAAATGTTTGGATTTTCGCTTTATATAAGCTGATTGCTCTGTTATATATTTTTTTCTTCCAGGTATACACAATTTGTTTAACCTATACAAAATATTTTAACTTTACTTAATCATGAACTAAACATGTTTCATTTTGAAAAAAATTAAACCATCACAGCAAACAAACCAAAAGAAAAGGATTTTTGAATTAAACAGAAGTTTGGAAATTGCATAATAGAAATGATGCAGCAGTCATGTTCACATGAACATATTCACATGTATATATATGCTCACAGCAAGTTCAAATTGTAAATTCATTTCCTATGAAAGCATGAAAACAACTTTACCTATTAATTAAGTTTAAAAATTTGAGTTACTCACTGCAATAAAATGAAGCTGCAAGTACAACTGGAATGCAAACTATATCAAACAGTGACAATATGGATGCAACAGATATATGCAAACAAATGAATGCAACAGAAGTATACACAGTGACAACTACTTCAGTGAAAGACGAATGCACTAGGAATCCGACCCAGTCAAATAAATTTACTAACATCAGAACAAAAACAAATACATGTCTAGAAATCTAAATATTCGAGCTGCAGGTCAATGATATAATGACCGATATCCAAGCAGTAAGTAAACTTGAACAAAGACGAAAGAAAATCGGAAGCACAAGGGAAAACAAATTGAAGCAACCTGATCAAACCCAATTTGCACCCAAAGACAATAATTTGTCGAGGCTATAATAAAATTTATCAACATCGCGAAAAAAAAAAATCGAACAAGTCTATAGTTTCACAAAATCGAAGTCAACCCCGAAATCATCAGAAATTCACCAATCCAAACAGTGAAACCCAAAGTCACACAAAAAAAATACTAATTCGAACAAGGTCCAAGTAAACAAAACTTAAACAAATCAGAAGTCGTCTGAAAGTTGAATTAGATGTGAGGGAATTAACCACTCACCTTTCGTCGATGAACCGGAGCAGATGAATGTGAGGGGGAAGACGAAGTCGAAGCCGTGGCCTCCCGAAGACGAGCGTTATCGAAGAATCGAACGAAACCCTAGCTGAAGACGAGCGAAGCCGAAGCCCTAATTTTGAAGACGACGAGGCTGAAGCCCTAAATTTTTTTGCCAGAGGATCGATCGAATGCCGAAGCCCTAGATTTTTGAGTCACCATTTTTTTTTCTTCTTCGAGGAACGAACGAAAGAAGTCACCACCATTTATTTTCTTTTCTTCGATTTAGGTTTAGGGTTTGTGAATGAAATGAGAAACGGCGTGTATAGGGTATTAATCAAAATGAATGGGCCGAGATAAAATTTTAAAGCCCAAAACCCTTTAACAAATTTTTCTTTTCTTCTTTTTTTCCAAAAGAATTTAACCGATTCAAAATTTTCAACAACAATTTTTATTAGACGAATTCCAATCCGAATCGAAGCTCCTATAAGCAATTAACTAGCAGAGAAATCGTTTAACAATGATATCAAATCGATGCGAAAACCCCGGTTATCACCGAAATTTAAATTGAATCCGAATAGATTTTCTACGCGTTTATACGTCGTATATTCGCAAAACAATTTTGATAAATACGAAAATTGAAATCCGATAATAATTCAATATTACGGACCCAATGGAGTTGGTTTCGTCAAATTTTATTCAACTTCAATAGATTAAATTCAAAAATTTAATCGCCAATTCATTCTGATAATTTGAAATTCAAGTCAAATCATCATTCAAATATTTAAAATTAATTAAATATTTTCAATTCAAATTGTTCAAAATTCAGGGTCGTTACAAACTCCCCTCCTTAAAAACTTTTCGTCCACGAAAAGGAAAGGTTGTTAAAATTTCATCGATATTTATACTCTACTCAATTTTTCTAAGCTTAAAACTTATTACAAATAAATGAATATAGGATTCATTTCATTTGTTTAATCTCACTGTTTTGCTTATCTTCTCTTTAATTCAATGATTTTTACAATCATTGATTTCTAAAATCAAAACGCAAAAGTCTTTTATCAACATTTTCGATTTACAAAACTCAGATTCAAACTTAAAATTCTTCACGTTAGAGATTTATATAATATATATCTCTTCCAAAGCTGTGGACTTTCAAAACATTTCAAAAATCCTCTTCCTTAGTTCATTAAGTTGGAATTTTTGTAATTCTACTTTTAAATCATTGATTTGCTATTTACAGTTTGAAAATACTTGCTAACTCGAAATTTAACAAGTCCATCTTCGTTCTCACAGACATTAGACACACGCTGGCCAGGCGCAAGTCTAAAAATCTCCAAGTACTAAATATACTTGTTTCAATTCCCAGTGAAAATACTTTTAAAAATTCTTTTAAAAAAATGGATATGGAAAGCACGTTCCCCCATGGATCACAGTTTACCCGGCGGTTACGCTACTATCCCAGTAGAATCGCTTGTAACCGTAGATTTCACATCTCTCTTGAATTTCGCCATGGTTGTTGCCATAGATCGCGGTCCACACGGCGGTTACGCTACTATCCCAGTAGAATCGCTTGTAACCGTAGGCATCTCGCCCCTCGAATTTCGCTTGGCATTTAGATTGCAGTTTACTCGGCGGTTGCGCCACTATCCCAATGGAATCGCTTGTAACTGTAGGTGTAACGCCCCACCTCTATACCCACGCTAGCCAAGAACACTACGGTGTAGTGCTGTCAACTAGCACGGAGAATAAGGCTGTTGAGGAGCGACCATCTATGTAATTGCCTTGTGCAAGCACCGATATGTCAGATAATAAAACATTGCATTTCAATTTTTAGAGGAAACCCGACATACCGATACAAACTCAAAGCTACTACACAGTGGCTATAATAGTTTAGGACAATAGATATAAAAATAACACAGATAACATAAATGCGGAATAAAGATGGAACGAAAAGTCTCATATATACAATAACTGATATCAGTTACAATACATTTGACACAATACAAATGATACAACTACAATTGTCGACTCAAGAAGTTATATATACAAGTACATTATCGACTAATATACATGAATACATTATCATCTTAAAACAGACACACTGACTACTTCAACAGGACGAAGACCACTTCAAATGATATAAAAAGTCTTCATAGCTCTAGCAGCAACCCAAAGCTAGAAATCTACAACCTGTAAATACTCGGTCTGACCCGAGTATTACATTCAAAAGAAAATAATACTCGGATCAGTCTAATTCAAAATCAGTTATTAGAGCATAGAAGCAATAATAATCAATCTCAATATAGATGACAGTCACAGAAATCTCGTATATCCAACTCTCGATACGAGAATTGGATAACGGCAGATATAACACTAAACAGTGTTTCTCCACAAAACAGAAATCCAAAGCAGTTTAAGTAATTGAAATGTCAATTTAAAAATATCAATGCTAATTGGCTGCAGTACACGCTAACGTGTACTGCCTCGCCAATACAGCCTACGACTTACGCAACAGGTCGATGAATTAAGAATAAAAGAGATATCGATTAAAATCTGTCAATTCTGGGTGGTTGCAGTGCACGCACGCGTGCACTGCCTCGCCACCACCGAATATAAAGTCACCGCCACAATGAAACTGCAGTGGCAAACAGGTATAAGGACGAAGGCAGACTGCAACTAAACTACAGAAAAGTCATCGACAGTTCAAGCATACACAGCAATAGAGACGAATTCGAGTACGTCGTGAAGCAGAACCAAGTGCAGTTCAACAACATAAAGCTTCAACTAAGAGAATACGAAATATGTACACATGAACAATATGTGTCCAGGCTCAACAATTCGGAGAAGGTATGCAAAGGTCGGGACAACATGGTATGTTGCAGAATAAATGAAAACTGCAACCATGATCAAGCGCAAGTGCAGTTTGTAAATGGTCAAGACATAAAACTAAGTCTCGATCATAGTTCAAATCAACTAACAGAAAACAGAGACAGCAACATCTTTGACCAAACTATAAAATTTAATATCCAGTCAAATGCAAGCATGGATATAAATACAACATAGTAATGTACAGACTTCGAGATGGCACCTCGCGAATACAAGGCAAGACTGCAACAAGATTGCAGCCGACACATGAAGTATACAAGTTATAGTAACAAAAGCAAATTGGACAGCAGCTACTGCACAATTGCTACTGCAAAACAGGTACAACATCATGAAGGAACCAGACCTCAAAGAAAATCAAAGAGGTCAGGCACTTTAAATCCAAAGCAATGCTCAGTGCATAAGAACAGTGGACAATGCAGGAAGATTGGAAAACGATAACAATTGCACCAATATACTACACATACAACATAGCAATGAGGAACATGGATGCAGATTCAAGACTGTCACAATCGAACATGGACAGTGACACAGTGAAGTACCAACATCATAAACAAACTCGAATGCTCAAAATATATCAAACGATCAGGTCAAATGGAGCAACTGTGATAAACAAAACAGTGAAGTGCAACATGCAACATGACAAGTGCTTAGTGATCGAACATGGAAATGCAACTCAGTGATGTTCAAATGACCAACACATATACAAATGAGACCAAAGAGTGATTACAACGTCTGTATAAATCTTGAATTCATATGAGGGCAAGCATTGTCAAAACAGTGGACTATCTACAAGTCAATAAAGTAGTGCAATTAAAACATGCACACTTATACAAATGTATGCAAGAAACGATACATAAGTACTCAGGTGGGATGCAAATCTAAAGAGGTCGAAACTTTTGCGACTTGATGAAATCAAAGCCATGACGCCATCAAATGAATGCAAACTGCCTTACATATGCCCAATACTTCGTAAAACAGGTAGGCAAACTATCTCAAATGGTCAAGACAGCTGCCATAAATGATCAAACGTGTGTGAACTCAAAACTTGGGTGTAATCAATCTGCTATGGTCCCGAAGGCACAAGTGAACAACATGAAGTCTGTGTGCCTCAAAGGTCAGAGGCAATGAAAAATGCAGACGACACATAAATAAAGTCCACACGAGCTCAATGCATCTGTGAAACAAGTTCAAGAGGGGGCCAAAGTCACCAATAATATGCAGTACAAGTCTCGAGCCCAAGGTAGTGCAAACCAAAAAAAATGCAAATGCAAATTACATGGGGAGTGTCAAAGTAAAATGAACTAGAGTGCGACTAAGAAATGAATAAGGCAAGCCAACATCAAACAAGTCAGCGACAAGCTACAAACACTCAGTGCAGTGATACATGAAATCGCATGATCAAGTTCGGACAACCAGACAACATCACATTCACGAATGAAACGTTCAAGTGGAGACCAGAGAAGGTGGCCAGAGTGCTAAAATCACATTTTTAAAATAATCGATGTAGCAGGTTCAAAACGAGACAGTGCCAAATCAAATGGACCGGGGTCGCACGTATATCACGAGTTCGAAAGCAATTACGAAGTTAAGCAGAAACAAAGACGAACTCGAAGCTATTAGATAAATCTCAAGCAACAACATACATATATTGAAGGTCAAACACCATAAATCGACAACTCAACGATTGAAAACGAACGAGGAAGAATATCACAGAATTCAAGCACTAACCAACTAAAAGTAGGAATTAGATGTGAGTATAATACTCACCTTGTTTGAAGCGGAGACGAACTCGAGAGAAGGAGTCGCAAGCACCAACATCACATACGGCATAGATCCATCGGGTTCAAGTAAGCCAAAATCAGCAAAGCAAAAGGAACAGATAACATACCAAGTCGAATTCGATCAAGTTGAAGTAATCAGCCAAGCTGTAAGAGAAACAATCAATTAATCATCACAAGGCAAGCAGGCATCAATCGACAGAACAACGAACACTCGAGGAGGCAGCCGTGAGCAAGACGAAGAAGAAATCGATCGAACCAGGCAACCACGAATTCATCCAACAACGATCGAAACCATACCAAAGCTTCGAAAAGCCCTAACAAGCCTCAAAATCGAACGAGAGCTTTCCTCTTCCAACAAGCCCTAATTCTTCCAGATCGAAGGAACGAAAGATTGAAGCCTACTATCGAGCGGCGCTTCAATTTGTACAAGCCTCAATTCCAGATTCGAAGGCAACAGAGGAACGAAAGCCCTAGCAAGCATCGAAAGAACGAGCGAGGCCAAGCCCTAAATTTCTCAGATCGAAGAAAAATAATCACCGCCATTTTTTCGTTTGCTTTGTTTTCGGTTAGGGTTTGAAACGCGATTGAACGAAGAGGGGAATGGGGATGGGTTGTTTGGGTGTTGAGTGAAATCACGGTTTCAAAACAAAAGATCATGGGCCGAGATTATTGTTTAAACCCAAACGACACTTAACGAATCTTTCTAAAGCTCGTTTAACATTTAGAACGGCTTTAAAAATTCCAAATAGCGAATAACAAAATTTTATCCCTGAATTTCAATTTGATTAAAATGCCAGAAGCTATTCGTTCCCAGATTAAATCGTCAAGAGACGATAAGAAAATGGGTACGGAATGCCGGGTTGTTACAGACTCCCCTTCTTAAAGAAATTGCGTCCTCGCAATCCTAAGGGATAAGTGGGAAAGAGGTAACAACCATAAGAACATAACAATGTCGAATGCATAAGCAAAGAAAATGCCAACAGGGAAGCATTAGAATTATGGAAGTATCAGATATAGAATCAAAAAGGTTCGACTGCTTCAAGTCAAAAGGATCAACATCGTGGGGATCAAGGAATCAAAATCAAACGACTATCAAAGTGCAAGAATCAATCGAGTTCTAGCAATTGAAAGAAAAGGAATCAGAGCAGAAATCACGTACTGCACGAATTGAATGTGAGTAAATCAAATTACTCACCTGAATCGTCAGAGAAAAAGACGAAGCTCGAATCTCAAAATCGCAAATATTCAATCATCTAAAACGATAATCGAATTTTCACAAACATCTGATTATCAAAAACGATAAGCAGAAATCACAAAGATTCGATTATCAAATCGAAAAATATTTAATTATCTCAAACGATAATCAAATTTCACAAATATCTGATTATCAAAAACGATAATCAGAAACACAAATATTCGATTAATCAAATCGAAAAATATTTAATTATCTCAAACGATAATCAAATTTCACAAATATCTGATTATCAAAAACGATAATCAGAAACACAAATATTCGATTAATCAAATCGAAAAATATTTAATTATCTCAAATGATAATCAAATTTCACAAATATCTGATTATCAAAAACGATAATCAGAAACACAAATATTCGATTAATCAAATCGAAAAATATTTAATTATCTCAAATGACAATCAAATTTCACAAATATCTGATTATCAAAAACGATAATCAGAAACACAAATATTCGATTAATCAAATCGAAAAATATTTAATTATCTTAAACGATAATCAAATTTCACAAATATCTGATTATCAAAAACGATAATCAGAAGTCATAAATATTCAATTAACGAGTCCGGAATTAACCGAAGTAGTAAAAGTATGGTTTCATAGTCCGTACTTTTGCTAAATCGTTGAAATCTCTTTATCGTTTCCTTGAAAGTGCAGGATTGTGTGTTTTAAAAATAACATTTCACATTCTCAAACGGACAAGTCTGGAATTAAGCGAATCAGTAAAAGAAAGGGGTCATAGTCCTCGATTTTTCTGAAATGTTTAAATCGCTTCCTCGTTCTTTTGAAAATGTAAGCTGTAAAAATTTTGAAAACAATTTTAATTTATATTTTTGAAACAACTTTTAAAAATAAAGAATTTTGAAAACACGTGATTAAATTAGCAATATCAGTATTGCGGGAGAACCGCTTGTAAATCCATTTCAAAATTGACGAGTACTGAAGTTAACACGTCAAAATCTCATCAAAATAACTGGCTTCAAAATATAATGCCAAATGAATTTTCATTCATCAAAAATGTCACAAGAATCTTCTCAAAGATAGAAAGGGATATCATACCCTAAACTTGTATTCATAACAAGTCAATAACACATGAATTCACCAATACACAAAAATTGACAAAACTTGTCAATAGAAATCACGAAAATTGGTGAAGCACAAATTCTAGAAATCATCACAAGAAATCCAGAAATCATAAAAAGGGGGGAAAAAGAGCCTATCAGAAAACGGGAGTATGAAAACTCCAAAACACCGGTTTCACAAGACGAGACGCTATCTCATGGTGGCTAACCATTAAAGTTTCACACAGGAATGGTCCGAAGACCGTGGGTCGCTATCCCACGCGTGTGAGTCGGAATCACACAGATTGAGGTCTAGGCTAACCTCGCAGAGAAAGAGACATCGCACATTTGCTAGTCTAAACCATAAAAAGGAAAAGGGAAATGCCTATCACAAAATGGGAGCATGAAAACTCCAAAATACCGGTATCACAAGATGAGACGCTATCTCATGGAAGCCATCCATTAAATTTTCACACAGGAATGGTCCGAAGACCGTGGGTCGCTATCCCACGCGTGTGAGTCGGAATCACACAGATTGAGGTCTAGGCTAACCTCGCAGAGAAAAAGACATGGGTGAGTGGAACCACACAAATTAAGGTCCAGACTAACCAAAAAGTAAAAAGGTATGTGTGAATGGAATCACACAAGTGGTGTCTAGTCTAACCTTGCAAACAAAAAGATATGTGTGAGTCGGAATCACACTAATTAAGGTCCAGACTAACCAAAAAGCAAAAAGGTATGTGTGAATGGAATCACACAAGTGGTGTCTAGTCTAACCTTGCAAACAAAAAGATATGTGTGAGT
Organism: Allium fistulosum; assembly: GCA_030737815.1. NCBI lineage: Eukaryota > Viridiplantae > Streptophyta > Magnoliopsida > Asparagales > Amaryllidaceae > Allium > Allium fistulosum. Next base: position 709,660,467 of record CM060904.1, on the reverse strand, counting down.
CGGAATCACACTACTGCGGTCTAGTCTAACCTTGCGAACAAAGAGATATGTGTGAGTCGGAATCACACTACTGCGGTCTAGACTAACCTTAAAATGATCGTCATGATCAACGAGAAGTGTCAATTACACTAGAAAATTGTCACAAAAAGTTCAATCGAACAAGTCCAGGAGTTAACCGACGAAGTAAACGCAAGCGTTTCATACCACTTGTTTTACTAAGCCGTTTAATTCAATTTCTCATACGAGTGAAATAAAGGCTTGTATATACTAATAGATTGGAAAACGGTTTAGGAAAAAGAGCTTTGTAGTAAAATAGTTTTGAAATCGTTTGAAAAAAGGATTTTAATATTTACTACTAGTATAGAAAACCTTTATATTTTTAAAGTGACAAATCACGAAAATGATTGTAGAAACAATCAATCACAAGAATTCACATACGAAGATGTGAATAGAATCCAAAGAATTCGATTCCAAATTCATCAAAGTAGGAATACCAAAAATCCCAGAAATAGAAGTTATCAAAATAGACAAAGGTGATAACAACTAATTAGAAAAGAAGAATCGATTATCAACTGGAAAACCAAAGCAAATCGAGCAGAAATGCATAAATGACTTCAACAAAAGTAAGAATCAAGTCAATGTCGAAGTCAACAATTAATAGCCGCAGTCGAGTACAAAATGAATCAATCATCATTATCAAAGAAACCAACGGCAAACAAAATCAGAGTCTTAAAAATCAAGAAATTAGCAATTTCTCAAAAACAAAGTGACCGAAGTCGAATGGAATTCAAGATGAGGAAAACACAAAATATCAAGTTCAAAATCGCTGAGATTCAAACTAGATGTGAATGAGAAATCAAAATCACTCAATTTGCAACTGGTCCAGCTATTTTTCATCACAGTGTAACAGGTACACAATGACACTCATAGCATAGAACAAAAGTGGAACAAAGTCCAAAAGTCAAAATGGCTTTAATTTGCCAAATTAAAACAAAATCAACATCGGCTAAATCAATTCAAAGCCGAAAACACAAGAATAAGCGTTAGGAATTCATACCTAACAGTCAAAAATAATCATATGTAAAGATGAGAGATAAACATCGACAAATAGTTGTAACACAAGCTCCATCTAAGTTATGTTTTATAATTGTCCTAAGCCTCAGGCTCTGATACCAAGCTGTAACGCCCCACCTCTATACCCACGCTAGCCAAGAACACTACGGTGTAGTGCTGTCAACTAGCACGGAGAATAAGGCTGTTGAGGAGCGACCATCTATGTAATTGCCTTGTGCGAGCACCGATATGTCAGATAATAAAACATTGCATTTCAATTTTTAGAGGAAACCCGACATACCGATACAAACTCAAAGCTATCAGATAAATCTCAAGCAACAACATACATATATTGAAGGTCAAACACCATAAATCGACAACTCAACGATTGAAAACGAACGAGAAAGAATATCACAGAATTCAAGCACTAACCAACTAAAAGTAGGAATTAGATGTGAGTATAATACTCACCTTGTTTGAAGCGGAGACGAACTCGAGAGAAGGAGTCGCAAGCACCAACATCACATACGGCATAGATCCATCGGGTTCAAGTAAGCCAAAATCAGCAAAGCAAAAGGAACAGATAACATACCAAGTCGAATTCGATCAAGTTGAAGTAATCAGCCAAGCTGTAAGAGAAACAATCAATTAATCATCACAAGGCAAGCAGGCATCAATCGACAGAACAACGAACACTCGAGGAGGCAGCCGTGAGCAAGACGAAGAAGAAATCGATCGAACCAGGCAACCACGAATTCATCCAACAACGATCGAAACCATACCAAAGCTTCGAAAAGCCCTAACAAGCCTCAAAATCGAACGAGAGCTTTCCTCTTCCAACAAGCCCTAATTCTTCCAGATCGAAGGAACGAAAGATTGAAGCCTACTATCGAGCGGCGCTTCAATTTGTACAAGCCTCAATTCCAGATTCGAAGGCAACAGAGGAACGAAAGCCCTAGCAAGCATCGAAAGAACGAGCGAGGCCAAGCCCTAAATTTCTCAGATCGAAGAAAAATAATCACCGCCATTTTTTCGTTTGCTTTGTTTTCGGTTAGGGTTTGAAACGCGATTGAACGAAGAGGGGAATGGGGATGGGTTGTTTGGGTGTTGAGTGAAATCATGGTTTCAAAACAAAAGATCATGGGCCGAGATTATTGTTTAAACCCAAACGACACTTAACGAATCTTTCTAAAGCTCGTTTAACATTTAGAACGGCTTTAAAAATTCCAAATAGCGAATAACAAAATTTTATCCCTGAATTTCAATTTGATTAAAATGCCAGAAGCTATTCGTTCCCAGATTAAATCGTCAAGAGACGATAAGAAAATGGGTATGGAATGCCGGGTTGTTACAGTAGGCATCTCGCCCCTCAAATTACGCTAACATACATCATAATCAACATGATCCCATCACGAGGGATTCTAGTCCAAATGGACATTCCAACTTATGGAAAATTCTACGTAGCTACGAATTTCAAATGGACACTCTTCACGAGTTCCAATACCTTCTCTAATAATAAATGGAAGGTACTTTTCCACATCCTCAGTTTAGAAAACATAATATCATATATGTAGTACTTTCATTTCACATTTCGTACATATCATATCTATGTAAGCTTACATAAGATTTCCATAACAATGTCTTTCTAAACTAATGGTTTCAAATTTACCGTATTCATATATATAAGTTCTAAAAACTTACATATCCATATTCATAACAAAATAGAGGATTTCAAAATTTCCCTCTAAGTCGATTTGAAAATTTAAGGTTATCTCAAACCTAATTCATATTCATAATTCCAATTCATTATCGACTTTCACATTCAATTTGGATTTCACGCTTACATCGTCAATTCTCAACACAGAATTGATGTCTATCGATATATAACCTCTGAGCTCGTACGTCTCAGAGAAGGGTGTTAAGCTAAAAGAATAAATTCTCCGCCACCAACAGATATATATTTAATAGAGATCAATTTCTATGTCATCAATTCACAATGTTAGACATACAATCCAAATCATCATCTGAAATTCAAAGCTCAACTTATATTGTCTTTGATGTCGAAGTTAAACTCAATTTTAACTCAACGATTCAATCTTTTTTTTTTGAAAAATTTCAAATTGAACAAATTGTTCAAATTCTCATTTAACTTTTCAACTTCGACTTCAAAAATGAATTTCAAATCATTTATTCCTTACGGAATATATTCACAACATTTCATATTTGGAAAAAAACATTTCCATACTTATTTAAAAATAAGTAATTCACAAATCCATTTTATTTTCAACATTTGAAAATATTCGATATACTTTAATCAAAATTAAGTATATATTTCATCTTTAAGGAAATCATTCTTTTTCACATTTTTATTTGAGTTAAAACGAATGTTACGTAAAATTCGTTACGACAACTCAAAATCACTAGTATAGGAATTCGAAATTTAGATAGATGTATAAATCCCAATACTATACAAAACATTTCCTTTCGGAAATCATTTACTATAACAATAGTGTTATAGTCCACCATTTCCTTATATTCGAAAACGTCTATTTCAACAATGAATGTTGAAATCTATGGTTTCAATATTCAATGCTTTGAAAACATCTTTTAAAACAATTTACTTTGTTTTAAAATATCACATTCCTAAACATGTCCATTTCATTCAATATTATATTCACGGTCCAAAATTGTGAATATACATCTTTTAACAAACTATAAAGATTTACTTATCAAAATAAGTCAGTTTCCGAATTTATAAACAACATTTATAAATTCCATTTCTATTTATAAAGACTTCAATTCATAAAAAATTTACTTCATTAACCATTTCTTCTATAACTCAGTTTTATATCAGAATTTTAATTTACAAGTAAATTACTTATAAATTCTTTTATTTCGCAACTTCGATTCATTTTATAACTTCACAATCTTAATTTTGTAATTTCCATTCACTTATGAAATCCATTAAATATTTCACTTTTAACGCTTATACAAATCATTTTATAATTCCAATATAATATCAATCTTTTCAAATCTTCTATTTAAACGTTTATAATAATTCAAAAATTCCAATTCAAATTATTACATAAATTTATCAGTTTTCCATTTCCAAGATAATCAACTAGTTCTTTAGTAAATCATTCATCGACTTGGTTCTCAATTTAATCGCATTCGATTCATTCACATTGGATTTTACTAACATTCATTAATATTAAATTAGTTCACTTTCACTAATTTATATTCAAGTCAGTTTACTTCAATTCAAATCAATTCTATTTTGATTTACTTATCTTCCAATTTGAATTCAATTACTTAGCTTCCAATTCCATTAATTCAATTTCATTAATATTTAATGAATTTCCATACGATCAACTAGCAACCAATGCACATTCAACTTAACCAAATTTATTTACTTTGCTTACATTCAATTTGGTTTAACACACTTTAATTTCAATTGGTTTATATTCTAATTCAGATTGAATTCTAATATTCACTATATTCACAATTTCTTAACTTAAGTTTTATTCAACTCTTAACAACATTTCTAATCCACGTTTATTCACTTTTACAAAATAAAGTTGAATTTTCTTTATATAACTCAAATTCATATTCATTCTTCACTTTATCAATTCATTTTGATATCAAATTCAATTTCATTTTTATTTGACTTTCTATTTTATTTAACTTTTACTAAAGTCAAATTCATATCACAATTCAAAATTCAGATTTTGTTTTACTTAACAAAACTATTCAAACATTTAACAACTGGTTTCATTTAAATTTCTCATTTTATAAGTTAAACAACTTATAAATTTAAACTTTCCGATTCATATTATATAATCACTTATCTTTCAAGTTTAACCTTTCATCTTGATAATTTATCAAATCAAGTTCAATTTATTTAACTTCCTTTAGTTAAATTTCAAATCATATATTTATTAATGCTAATTCAATTCAATTTAACTTTTCTTAAGTTAAAAATCTTTATTTCATATTCAATATTCACTTTACTTATATAAGATCTATTCCAAATTCATTCATCTTATATTTTCTAAAACAATTTTATACTTCTTTGGATTTGAAAACATTTTCTTTTCAAAGTGTTTCTAGTAACTATTCATATTAAACATCATAAACTAAGCTTTGTGTAAACCAAAGCTCTGATACCACTCTGTAACATTCCCCCTTTTGACCGCCTCCAGTCGGTGATTAAACCAACTAGAAACATTCAAAAAGACGAATTGTTATTTAGTTTATAAGGTTTAAACAGAATCAGCCACAGAAACACAGAATAATAACAATGAATTAAAACAAATGAAAATTTATTTCATTACTATAAATCTTTTTATATACATCAGAGTTTATACAATTTTAATACTGATACAGCGGAATATCTTAAAATACAATTTTCTAGAAATAAATGATTCTTTACTCTCTCTCTAACTTCGCTGCTCGAAAATCTTCAAGCTGTAGAAATACTCGGTCTGACCCGAGTATTATATTCAAAAGAAAATAATACACAGGTCAGTCTAATTCAAACCAGTTTATGAGTGCATAGAGGCAATAATAATTTAAATAGACGACAGTCACAATAATTCCCGTCTATCCGACTCTTTTAACAAAGAAATCGGATAACGAAAATTTTAACACTAAACAGTGTTAAACAATAAATCAGCAGATTTAAATCATCAACAGAGATAAATAAACAATTTATCAATCGACTAAATCAATTCAAAACAATTGAAATTGTCACTTTAAAACCATCGAAAATTCAATTGGCTGTCGTACACGCACGCGTGTACGGCCTCGCCAATACAGCATAAAAGATCAATGCATCACGACACAAAAGAAATATCAATTCAAACTGTCGATTTTTTGGGTGGCTGCAGTGCACACTAACGTGCACTGCCTCGCCAACACCGAATATAAAGTCACCACAAGGAATCAAGGGTAAAACTGCAACGAAAATGCAGCCACCACTTGAAGTCAACGGCCAGTACAAGGATAACAAATCAAACTGCAATACAAATCATTCAAAATGGAGTCAATACTACTGCAAACACTCCAAAGATCAAGTGCAGATATGAAGAATGCACAGCAAGTATGCAACTACCAAACTGGGTCAAGGCAATACAACAGAGGTGTAACCAGACTGAGCAAACAGAGGACAATGAATGCAGACTGGACAACATTGAATACCAAGGCAACATGAAACCCAAAACTATCGAGTTCAACTGAACCATAATAACATGAAGAACATCAATCCAACAACAATACTGCACAATACCAAGCTACAAAATGCCAACAGTGATATGGACAGATGCAGACCACTAAATGATCAATAAGCAAGTCAGGTGAAGAACAATGGGAACACAAATGAATGCAATTAATGATCAACTGCCTCAGACAACAACTATACAACTGATAATCAAAACTGAATGCTACAGATCAAATGCAAGGACAAACAACTACAATAAATGAACAAAGTCTACACTGGACAACCACACAATTATACCAAAGCACAAAGTATGGATGAAGAAACTCAACAACAACAAGACTACACTGGAAACCAAACTACTACACAGATGCAGGCCCACAAGTACCACAAAGACTATGTCGAACACAGGAGTGACAACTATTATATCGAATCAAAGCAAGTGCCATCAGGTTGAAGATACATTATAGTGACAATATAAAGACTACAGACCTCAAATTATACCAAATGAACATGAACCAATGCTACTGGAATAAAGAAGACCAACATATCAAAGCAAAACTGCGATGCAACATCACAGTGACCAAGCCAACAAAATCAAGTGCAAATAACTAAATGCACTTGCAACTAAAACTGTCTCGAAGTGAGGAACAAATACAAAGTCTAATGCAGACCCATATAAGTGCACATGTGTATATGTTAGAAGTGCTAACAAGTAAACAAGAATCAATTAATCAAATATGCATATGCAGGCAACTGAGGTGAATGGCATATGTAATAAATGATCAGTGGACAATGAAACAAAACAGGATGGACAAAAAAAAACAGTGACAACTTCACAACAAAACTAATCAGTCTTCAAACTAAACAGTGAACCAGTAAATGGTGACCTCCACATAACAGAGACTTAAAGTTATGTTTGGATTTGTTTTAGAAAACTCAGGTCAAACCAGGGTTTAAAAATTTCAAATTCCAATTACAACATCAAAAACGAATTTCAACTTAAACCAATAATTTTCCTATAATCTCTAATAGTTACACTATCTCCAGAAACAAATTCAACTGAAACAAATGCAAGCATCAACTGTGCTTAACCAATATGTAGGATACAGTGAAGTTAAAACTGCTCTTAGGATATGGTATTAAAAATTGTAATTCTTCTTTTAAAAATCAAAATTTTGGATGGAGTTTTGATTCATAACCCTGAAACATTGTTTTGAAATGTTTGGATTTTCGCTTTATATAAGCTGATTGCTCTGTTATATATTTTTTTCTTCCAGGTATACACAATTTGTTTAACCTATACAAAATATTTTAACTTTACTTAATCATGAACTAAACATGTTTCATTTTGAAAAAAATTAAACCATCACAGAAAACAAACCAAAAGAAAAGGATTTTTGAATTAAACAGAAGTTTGGAAATTGCATAATAGAAATGATGCAGCAGTCATGTTCACATGAACATATTCACATGTATATATATGCTCACAGCAAGTTCAAATTGTAAATTCATTTCCTATGAAAGCATGAAAACAACTTTACCTATTAATTAAGTTTAAAAATTTGAGTTACTCACTGCAATAAAATGAAGCTGCAAGTACAACTGGAATGCAAACTATATCAAACAGTGACAATATGGATGCAACAGATATATGCAAACAAATGAATGCAACAGAAGTATACACAGTGACAACTACTTCAGTGAAAGACGAATGCACTAGGAATCCGACCCAGTCAAATAAATTTACTAACATCAGAACAAAAACAAATACATGTCTAGAAATCTAAATATTCGAGCTGCAGGTCAATGATATAATGACCGATGTCCAAGCAGTAAGTAAACTTGAACAAAGACGAAAGAAAATCGGAAGCACAAGGGAAAACAAATTGAAGCAACCTGATCAAACCCAATTTGCACCCAAAGACAATAATTTGTCGAGGCTATAATAAAATTTATCAACATCACGAAAAAAAAAAAATCGAACAAGTCTATAGTTTCACAAAATCGAAGTCAACCCCGAAATCATCAGAAATTCACCAATCCAAACAGTGAAACCCAAAGTCACACAAAAAAAATACTAATTCGAACAAGGTCCAAGTAAACAAAACTTAAACAAATCAGAAGTCGTCTGAAAGTTGAATTAGATGTGAGGGAATTAACCACTCACCTTTCGTCGACGAACCGGAGCAGATGAATGTGAGGGGGAAGACGAAGTCGAAGCCGTGGCCTCCCGAAGACGAGCGTTATCGAAGAATCGAACGAAACCCTAGCTGAAGACGAGCGAAGCCGAAGCCCTAATTTTGAAGACGACGAGGCTGAAGCCCTAAATTTTTTTGCCAGAGGATCGATCGAATGCCGAAGCCCTAGATTTTTGAGTCACCATTTTTTTTTCTTCTTCGAGGAACGAACGAAAGAAGTCGCCGCCATTTATTTTCTTTTCTTCGATTTAGGTTTAGGGTTTGTGAATGAAATGAGAAACGGCGTGTATAGGGTATTAATCAAAATGAATGGGCCGAGATAAAATTTTAAAGCCCAAAACCCTTTAACAAATTTTTCTTTTCTTCTTTTTTTCCAAAAGAATTTAACCGATTCAAAATTTTCAACAACAATTTTTATTAGACGAATTCCAATCCGAATCGAAGCTCCTATAAGCAATTAACTAGCAGAGAAATCGTTTAACAATGATATCAAATCGATGCGAAAACCCCGGTTATCACCGAAATTTAAATTGAATCCGAATAGATTTTCTACGCGTTTATACGTCGTATATTCACAAAACAATTTTGATAAATACGAAAATTGAAATCCGATAATAATTCAATATTACGGACCCAATGGAGTTGGTTTCGTCAAATTTTATTCAACTTCAATAGATTAAATTCAAAAATTTAATCGCCAATTCATTCTGATAATTTGAAATTCAAGTCAAATCATCATTCAAATATTTAAAATTAATTAAATATTTTCAATTCAAATTGTTCAAAATTCAGGGTCATTACATGATCTTTTATGAATTATTTTGTAATGAATGGATTTAGGTGTTTTAGTATTTGACTTAAGCTCTGCTTCTTCTATTACCATGATTTCTTATAATAATTAATTTTTTTTATTTGACATTGCTGCGCACTTAAATTAATATGCTTTTCCTTTTAGGTAGGAATTGTTAAACATTGACAAACCTATTTTAGTAAAGCTATTAAAAGAGGATAACCTAGTTCAATATTCAAAGGGGTATGTTGAAAGTTTAGAAAAGCAAGCTATAGAACGATTATCGAGGAGGATAGCCTTCGTTCGTAGGAGAGAAATTGAGCTTGAAAAATCTACTTCCCAACTAAGAAAAGAATCTCAGGAACTTTTACTCATGATTACTGAAGTTATTCATGAGAGCAATGCACTTAAGGACCTAGTAAAGAGCAAGTGGGGTTCCTCGTTAAGGAGTGAACTGCTTCCTTTAGGGCATCCCCACTTATTATGGTTTAAGGAAAGACTTAATCATAGGATGTCTTGATAATATGTATGGCATGTATTGTATAATGTCGTTTATTCTAATAAAACCGCCTTTGTTTATTTACATATATCCACTATTTTGTTTGATTAGTTTATCTTTTGTGTGATGCGCATTTCAACGTTCCATCAAAATTTATGCTGACCCTTGTTAACATTTCTGAAGCATGTAGAAATGTTGATGGTGATTTGGAGGCTGCCGATGATGATCCCTTCCATTTGGACATAGAAAGGGAGCAAATTGAAAAAGATCTCTGTGACTTGACGAATGAACTCAATAAAGCTAAGAAGGCTTTACTTAAGCAGCACAACTGTATTAACAAGCAATGGTCGGACCTGAGGGTTGCAAGTGAAAAGATAGAAAACCTCGAGGCTGCGTTAAACTCTTCAGAGAAAAAAGTCGTAGACTCCGAGGAATTATTAAAAGATGCTGAGGGGTTGTATAGGATGTCTTATGAGGATGAAATCAAGAAACTTGAGAAAACTGTTGAAGGGCGGTCTAAGCAAGTGGCTCATCGACTGGCGGAAGAAGACAACCCATCTTTTGAGATTGCTTTTCCCAATGCATCCTCTATAGGTGTAGTTCCAAAACCTCCTCCCAATTTGGACAACTAGGTGGCCCTTCAATGGAAAAGGAAGTTGCATCCTATTATCAAAGGAAGGTTAATGAGTTGAAGTTTGCTTATGAGAAGAAGTTGGGTGGATATAAGAAGGAAGTCAAGATTGAAGGCCACTCGATTGACTTTTAAATTGTTTGGTGCATTCGTAAGAAAGATTGAAAAGACAGGAGCGGAAATTTTAGACGATTTAGAATGAGTGCGGGGTGTAACTATTGAACGAATTAACGAGCTGGAAGACCATATATCTAGATCAAATCCCCATGCGCATTCCTTAATTATGACTTCCTCGCGTTCATATTCTTCAATGATTGGGACTTCCTTAACTGCACAATCAGAGTTGGTGGAAAAGCTTAAGCAAAAGAGGGTGGATGCGTTAAGGTTGACATAGCTGTAAAGCATGCAATTGACATGTTTAATCACTTCATACCAAAATTACACTTAAGTTTTCTTTATAACGATCTGATTACATTTTTACGGTGCAAGACCTTGGTAACCCTTGGTCAGTGCAAGGTACGACCTTGGGCTTCCTGTTGTAGGTGCACCTCATCATTCTTTAGTCGTTATTACTGAGGTACCTTCGCCTCATATAGATCAAACTTCTAGCATGAAAAGAAGGCTCTTAACAAGAGAGGATTCAAGATCTGACTCGAGCATATTTTAGCGGCTTTATTGGATCTTAGCTTTTGGATGTGCATTTCTTTTGCATATACTTGGCATTTCAGGACAAATTGTATTATAATTGAGAAAGAAATTGTAAATTTGTATGTGTGTACCTTTTTGAGCTTTTGTTGATTTTCCCTTGACTCGTACTGCATAAATTTCTTCTACTTTTCCCAACAACTCATAACCCTAACCATGATAAAATTTCTTTTAGCACATGCTTGTCATGATCTACCCTACTTTGGGATGCAAATTTTTCTATTTCGACCGTGAAGTCAAGTCGTGTATTCACAACCCTTTATTTCTTGCACATGACTTTTTATACTGGTTCGGATAGTTTAATATACCTATGCCCAGTGAAGTTTTGGACAAAAAGCAGAGTTATGTTGTTCTAACTCTTATGTAATTTATAGGCAAATAAAATTGAAAAGCAAATTTTTATACTAGTTCGGCCCGTCAAATATCCTTACATCTAGTTTATTATTTTATTAATTTTTTTTAATCTCAACTTAGTATATCATACTTTGTTACAAGAAATAAATTACTAAATGAAGTAAGATCGGAGGTGCTTTGAGCTCCATGCCATTAGGATTAGGTTCCCATTGGGTCTAGAGAAGCGGTGTGCGCCTTTTGAGAGTGTTTCAACCACTACCAAGGGTCCCTTCCAATTTGGTCCAAGTACTCCTTCTATTGGGTCCTTTATGTTAGGCATTACTCTTCTTAGGAATAGATCCCCTTTGTGGAACTTCATTTCTCTAAGTTGTGAGTTATATGTTCTATCCACATCTATCTATTAACTACAAATCTAACTGATGCCTCATATCCTCTTTTCTGTATGAAGTCTAACACAACTTCTTTTAGATGTGAATTCTATTCTTCCACGTAAGATAAGCGCGATGTGATGGTACATCCACTTCGAGTGATGGAATAGCCTCATAACCATACATTAAAGAGACTAGGGTGTGTCATATAGGAGTCTTCATGGATGTTCTATATGCCCATAATGCCAAAGACATTCCTCCACCCATTTTCCCTAGGTTTTTGTGAGCCTCTTTTCCAGTAGCTTCTTTATTGCTTTGTGTTCTTCTTCGACTGTTCTATTTGCTTGTGGATGTGCTAATAAGGTGAAACTTTTGATTATGCCATTTTCCTCACATAAGTTAGAAAATTCCTTACTTTTGAACTACATTCCGCTGTCGAAGGTTATTTTATGGGGCATCCTGAACCTGGTGATGATATTTCTAACTACAAAGGTGACTATCTTCTTAGAAGTTATGGTTGCAAGGGGTTTAGCTTCCACCCATTTGGTGAATTAATCTAATGCAACTACTGCATATCGTGCCCCTCTTTTGACATTTAAAGAGGGCATATTAAGATAATTCCCCATACATCAAATAGCCATGGGCTAGTCATGGGGATAAGCACATGCATGGGCAGTCTTGGGATACTAGAGAATCTCTAACACCTGTCACATCTATGAACGAACTCTTATGCGTCGGTTAACGCAGTCGGTCATAAATAGGCTTGTCTCAATATTTTCTTAGCTAACCTCGTCCTCCTAGAATAGCCTATGTAATATCCCTCATTAACCTCTGTCATAATTCTAACACGTTCTTATTTCTCACTCAACTAAATAGGGTGTTAAATAAACCCTATTATAGAGTATTCCATCAATGAACGTAAAGTGGGAGGCTTAATATCTAATTTTCTTTACTACGTTTTTATCTACTGGTAAAATTCCTTCCAACAAGAAGCATTTGATGGGAGTCATCCAAGATTCTGCCTCTGCTTGATCTACTATTGGTGGGGTATTATTATCCTAAATCTTGCCTATTTGACGTGCGGTCTCCTAACCTCTTGCTCGTTAAGCTTGCATCGGTACTAGAATCTGTTGCGCTTTGGAAATAATTAGCTCAATTAAATGTTCTACATGAATCACCTTCATTTTCTACACAACCTTAGTGCTAGCCATCTTAGCTAAAGAATCCATCAAAGATTTTTCCTTTCTGTAACTTGCAAAGATAGTAGTTCCTTTAACTCACCAAATTAAGAAGAATCTAGCTTTTACATAAGATGAGAAATACATGGAAGCATTTGAGAAGCTAATGGAGCTATTGACAAGTGCACCAGTACTCATCTTTCCCGATGGGATGAAGCCTTTTATAGTTAATATAGATGCATGTAGCACAAGATTGGGAGCAGTTCTTATGATAAATGGAAGAGCAATAGCTTATGCTAGTAGGCAGTTGAAGGACCATGAAATAAGATACCCAGTTCATGTCTTGGATTGGCAGCTATTATTTTTGCCTAGAAAATTTGGAGGCACTATCTTTTGGGGGAAAGGTTTGAGCTGTTCACCAACCATAAATCGCTCAAATACCTATTTTTCCAAAAAAGATTTTAATCTAAGGCAGCAGAGATGGACGAAGTTTATAGCATCCTATGATTTTGGGATACACTATACCCCTGGAAAAGGGAATGTCGTTGCCAATGCCCTCATCCAGAGTCATGCTACCTTAGGTGTTATATACGAGTGGAGGCAGTTGGAGTCCTCTCGATTTCAACTTCCAACCACTGACAGAACCTACCCAAAGTTATTTACCAGCAATGAAGGTTATGCTGACATTGATGGACAACATTGGATTAGAGCAAAAGAAGGATGAGAAGATTGTTGATACTTTGGGTAGGTTAAGTAAAGGAGAATAATTTCCCCATGTCAGTAGATATGTAGTTAATGAGAAGGGATGTTTGAGGAGAGATAGATGCCTTTGTGTTTCAAACATCGATCGTGTGTTGGAGGAAGTGCTTGCGAAGTGTCACCATTCAAGAATGACAATTCACCTCGAAGGAGATAAGTTGTATAGGGATATGAAACGAACTTTCTATTGGCCAGGGATAAAGAAGATAGTAGCTGAATTTGTTTCTAGATGTTTAACATGCCAAAGGATAAAGACTGAGCAAGGAAAGCCCAAAGGATTGTTATTCCCATTAGAAAATCCAACTTGGAAATGAGAACATATATCAATGAACTTTATAGATGGGTTTCTTAGGAGTCAAAGAGGCAATGAAGCAATTTGGGTCATAGTGGATAGACTCACTAAAGGCACCCACTTTATTCTTGTTAGAAGCAATAAGACTGCAGCGTTTCTAGAACAGATTTATATCAAGGAGGTGGTTCGACTTCATGGAATTCCAGTTAGTATCCTTAGTGATAGAGACCCTTATTTACTAGTGAGTTTTGGAGGAGTTTGCAAGTAGCTATAGGGACTTCATTGAATCTTAGTGCTACTTACCTTCACCAAACCGATGGACAAATTGAACAAGTGAATGAGATCTTGGAGGATTTGTTGAGAGCTTGCATTAGGGACTTTGGAGGACAGTGGATGTAGCACCTACCATTAGTCGAGTTTGCATATAATAATAGTTACAAATCGACGATTGGTATGGCACCCTTCGAAGCACTCTGTAGGATGCCATTCAAATTGCCAAACCATTGGCAGGAAACCACCAAAAAATTCTACTCGGACAAGATTTTATTCGTGAAACTTCGGATAAGTGGAGTTGATTAGGAAACTAATAAAGGCAGCGCAAGATCGCAAGAAACCCTATGCGGATAAGAGAAGAAAAGAGTTGGATCTGAGGTTGGAGACATGATGTTTATCAAGGTTTCACCTCTTAGGAAAGTCATGAGATTCAGAAAATTGAGAAAGTTGACACCAAGATTTGTTGGGCCTTTTATAGTTTTGGAAAGAATAGGGAAACTTGCTTATCGCGTAGAGTTACCAAATAGATTGGTTGGATCCACTACATTTTTCATGTTTTGCACTTGAGGAAATGCCTTTATAGCATAACTTTTGTTGCATAGCCTAATCAAATGGGGGATATTGAGATGGAGCCAATAGCATCTCATGGCACTGCACGCATTATGGAGCACGAAACTAGAAAGCTCCGTAACAAATAAATTAGGTTGGTTTGAGTACAATGCGGAGACAACTTGGGGTAAAGCACATGGAAAACCGAAGAGCAAATGAGGATCTCTCATCCTGAGCTATTCACTTGTAAACTTTTCTCTCCAAAATTATATTTTAATCGCACCGCGTTTGCTAGATTGGATTGTAGGAGATGGTTACTACACTATTTCACCGTCACTTTGCAGTCATATAGAAATTTTATGCATGATTAGGATGTTTTGTATACATACTTATATGTCACAATCATACACTCACGCTAGTATTGAGCTCACTATGATTGTGAAAGTTGTGGCGGCTAGGGTTTTTGCAACTATGAACATGGCAAATTATAATATTTTAAACCGACTTAAATTCGACAGTTCTGGTGCATTTCAACCACTATAAATAAGAGCCTAATCCCCTCACTTTTATTCACAAATTATTTTTGGAACCTAGAGAAGCTCTGTTTGTTCATCTCTTCAAATATTCAGAAAACTTCTTTGCGGTTTCAGGTAAAAATCCTATATGTTTATTTTTGTTTATTGTTTATTTTTCGAACCTATTCTCTTTTAATCCCTCAACTTCTGATTCTAATCCATATATACAAATCCCTTGTTGTATAAATCTAAAAGGGAAGATCTGAAAGAGATTATTGAAGGCTAACAAATCCAAACGGAGGAAGAGCTAAGGACCTACCGTGAGTGGAAATCTTAGTCTTTCTATTTAAGTAATTGAATAGTGTACTTTGGATCCGATATATTCCTTAGGGGATTTGGTTTACGAAAACATCATATTAAAAACCCCCAAATTTCCCCAAGGTGAAATGTCAATTCTTATGTTGGAATTCCAATTGTTTTATATTAAAATAATGGAATTTGTGTACATTTTGCAATTTAAATGTTTTACCTTGTATTCCACTTCTTATCTTTTTCTTTGGATCTGATTAAGGGTTTTGAAAAGAATAAATTAGGAAATGATTCGTAAGATACAGATTCTTTTGTTTATAGTTTGCACTACCTATTTCCACAATTTAAAAAGAAATTTCCTTTTTCAATTTTATAGAAAGAAGTTGAATAGAACGTAAAAGTATTTGAATTGAAAGATTTCATTAATGATTGATTCCACTATTTTGGTATAAAATACATTGGTTATGGATTCTATTTTATACAAGTCTGTTGATTGAATTGTAATATTGGATATATGGTATTTGTGTTGATATGAGATCGAACTTGTATAAATTTGAAGTATTGATATTTAGACGCTAGTTTAGGGAGCGATCTTTGCACACTTATATTAAGTGCGTACACACACACATTAGCATAAATGACATACAATTATAACGTATTAATTATGCAGTTAATTTAATATTAATTATCATTAATCCCCCTTAGGAAAGTAATTAATTGTAAAGGCGAAATAAGAGTTTTTCTTATAAGGCCTTGATATGAAATGCAGTGAGATATGGGATAATATATTAAGAGAGTGTTCTAGATTATGACTAAGTTATAGGGATGCAAGGTTAGTCAAAAGTACATAGAAGCCTACCCAGCTAATCTGGTAACCAGCAGTGTGACTTTGGGGCTGATGTGAGACATCTTCTTAATAAGTAACCACGGAGAATATGAGGTTAGTCCCAATTCTGTAGTGTAAACATGTCCAGTTCATCTGGCTACCAATACCTAGGAATAGTTAAGCTACTATGAGATGTCACGGTTGGGATAAGGGTCATAATACGAGGACCTGCTTTGGGGATTGAAGGTAGTAAGTGGCTAGTAGAGGGGGCCACCTCTTCCCTATATGAAGCATTAAATGGTCAAGTTTAATAGGTGTGCACGGTGAAGAATATCTCGGTAAGGGTTTGCTTTAGGGTTGAAGTAGTAAATGGCCTTAACGATTCCGTGCAATGTCAATTAGATAGAACCGGAGAGGAGTCTACCTTGGGATAGGTAGTAAATGACAGGGACCTACCTTAAATGAGGTAGTTAATGGTCATAGTTTAACTACTTTCCAATAAAAAGGTATTAAGTGGCTTGGGTACTATCTCTTACATCGTTATGACATCTATGATGATGGATATGGGTTATTGGGTCGGACTGGGAAAGCTTTAGGGCGTACTGTTGAAAAACTTATAATATGATTAGATACAAAAGACACATACTCTTATTTAAATTATACCACCCAAGTATTATTATAGTATAGTAAGGATGGAGAATTTTAATCTCCAGACATATGTTGTTCTGACTCCCTCCTCTTTACAACAAATGTTAGGAAAGATGATGCTGAGGGCGGAGGCAAGGAAGAAACTTGTGGCAGTTATCTATTTATCTATTCATGTTTTTTCTTATGTACCCATCAAAAACAATGTTATGTTTTGGAATTGTTGTACTAAAGAAATGTGGCGGTTGTTATTTGTATTGTGGTATGGATTTTTATGACATTTGAATCTCATTGTGTAGATAAATAGCTCTGTATTATTATTTATATCAACCAATGGCCAGCTTTGGAATGGGTCTAAGTTTCGATGGGTATTTTCTGGGTTGGAATTTAGGTCAGTTTCAGAGCGGGTTGTTACATTTGGAATCAGAGCTTAGATTAATCGATCAATAGGGGTAAGTATACGTATGAGAGGTATACTTGTTATTTTGAAAGACTTTTTAAAAAACCCCTACTATATATATGAGTATACGCAAACACACTAGGCAAACCTTTATTCAACTTATAATATTATCTTAGGAAATTATAACTAAAATTTTAATCTATAGATAGTAGACTATGGCTGAAAATCCTTCTACTGAGTCTGGGAACACCTCCCAAGAAATGCCCACTATTCGAGAGATGCCTAAATGGTTTCAACAACACCTCAGGCATGTAGGACAAGTTCCCACTCCTCAACATGTTGCACCAGTGGCACCCTTAGCTCTGCCTACTTGAGCAGCACCACACCCCCATTGATTTCCCTAATATGTGCAAGGATTTCCAAAACGTGGAAGGAAGGGCGTATTCTGGAACAGAAAGTTTCCTAGAGACGAAGGCATGGATAAATGATTGTCATAGGATATTTCAGTAGCTTTGTTGGGACGACTAGATCAAGCGTAGAATGATAACTATACACCTTAAAGGAGAGGCCTTAGATTGGTGGACAGTTGTGGTTGAAGAGAATGAGGGAAGGATTATTGCTTGGGATGAGTTCATAAACCAATTTTAGGTGCGGTTTATGTCGAGGGCCAAGATAAGCTTGTAGTTGGAGAGATTTGTACAGCTTAGGCGGGGAGAGTCCACTCAAAAGGAGTATATTAGTAAATTTATTGAGCTAGATAAGTACAAAATGAATTTGATTGATACCCCCATGAAGTTCATCATGGGCTTGAACTCCCCACTTAGAGAATTATTATTGACCCAAGTGCCTATTGGCTACATATGAGATGCTAGTTGAGATGACTTTGCTGCAGATGGCTAGTGAGGAGGAGAAAGAGATGGAGAAGGAGAAGAAGAAGGAAGGATCTACCCAAAATCAAGGAGGAGCCAAAAGGGGGGCTTTTGGGAGAATAAGAAGGCAAAAGGGAAGTTGAAAAGGGAGGGTAATGTGTGTAACAGATGCCACAAGAAGGGACATATCGCGAAGTACTGTCGAGTGAATCTGTTGAAGGAAGCTTTTAAAGAGAAGAGCTACCACTGCCACGAGAAGGGGTACTACAAGAATCAATGTCTGAAGCTTGTAAAGGAAAGGCAGAGTGAGCAAGCTACACCATTGAGGTTGTCCTTATTTCAAGTAGACCACCCTCTAGAGACCAAGGGAAGGCGGTGATGGAAGGTATAACTCTTATTTTTGGGAAACAATTCGTACTATATTCGACTCTGAAGCATCACATTCATTTATAGCTAAGAATGTCAATAAATCCTTGAGTCTTCAAACCCAAATTGCCACCTACCCAATAATAGTCTCAAATCCAATTAGGGAGTCGACACATCTTTCTTCTATTTGCAAAGACATAGCGTTAGACATATGTAATATTGATTTCACATGTAATGTGCACGTTCTTAATTTTGAGGGGTATTTAATTATCTTAAGAATGGACTGTTTGTTATACTACAGGGTAATTTTAGATTGCAATTGGAGGGTTGTATAGTTAAAGAGTTATAGAGGACGGGATATAGAGATTTGTTGTACACCCTAAAACTCAGTCAAGTTAAGCTATTTACGTTCGCTGAGCCTATCTCAAAATGAATTTTCATCCATATGCATAGTTCAAGAATTTCCTGAAGTCTTTGAAGAAGTCTCAAGTTTCCCACCTCAATGGAAGATCGAGTTTAGGATTGATTTGGAGAAAAACGCTAGACTAGTTACTCTACCATTAAGACACATGGCCCCCAAAGAAATGCAAGAGTTAGATAGGCAGATCTTGGAGCTATTGAAGAAGGGATTCATATGATGGAGTACTTCCAAATGGGGAGCCCATGTTTCCACTAAGGAAAACGTATCACTAAGGCTATGCGTCGATTATAGGGAACTCAACATGTTGATAAGGAAGACTAGGTATCCTTTACCTAGGATGGACAATTTTTTTGATCAGCTTGTGGGAGCCAAAATCTTCTCCCAGTTGGACTTTGCAACTGGATTTCATCAGCTAAGGATTGCAGAAGATAGTAGACTGAAGACTGCGTTCCGCTTGCCAGATGGACTCTATGAAGGGGAAGTGACTTGGGGAATTTTGATTTACGAAAACTTCACATTAAAAACCACCAAAATTTCCCCAAAGCAAAATGTCAATTCTTAGGTTGGAATCTCAATTTTTATCATAAAATGATGAAATTTGTGTATTTTTTGCAATTTTAGTGTTTTACCTTCTATTCCACTTCTTATCTTTTTCCATAAATCTTTTATGAGGAAATGGCATGTAGGGTACGGGTTCTTTTATTCGTAGTTTGCACCACTTATTTTCGCAATTTAAAAAGAAATTCCCTTTTTCAGTTTTATACAAAGAAGTTGAATAGAGCATTAAAGTATTTGAATATTTCATTAATGATTGATTCCACTATTTTGGTATAAAATACATTGGTTATGGATTCTATTTTATACAAGTCTGTTGATTGAATTGCGATATTGGATATATGGTATATGAGGTGATATGAAATTGAACTAGTGTAAATTTGAAGTTTTGACATTTAAGTGTTAGTTTAGGGCGTAATCTTTGTACGCTTATATTAAGAGTGTGTGTGTGTATACATATACATGTATAGTGGCATAAATAACGTACAATTATAACGTATTAATTACGCAGTTAATAGAATATTAATTATCATTAATTTCTCTTAGGAAAGTAATTAATTGTAAAGTAGAAATAATAGTTTTTCTTATAAGGCCTTGATATGAAATGCGGTGAGATGTGTGATAACATATTAAGAGAGTGTTTTAGATTATGACTAAGTTATAGGGATGCGAGGTCAGTCGAAAGCACACAGAAGCATGCCCAGCTAATCTAGCTACTAACAGTTTGACTATAGGGCTGATATGAGACATCTTCTATAATAAGTTTCCATGAAGGACATGAGGTTAGTCTCAATTCTATAGGGTAAGCATGCCCAGTTAATCTGCTTATCAGTACCAATGAATAGTCGGGCTAATATGAGATGTCACGGTTGGGATACGGATCATAATACGAGGACCTGCTTTGGGAATTGAAGGTAATAAGTGGCTGGTTGAGGGCCCACCTCTTCGCTATATGAACTATTAAATAGTTGGGATTAATGGTTGGGCAAGGTAGAGGATATCTCGAGGAGGGTCCACTTCAGGGTTATAGTAGTAAGTGGCCTGAAGAGATTCCATGCAACGTTAGTTAGATAGAACCACAGAGGAGTCTGCCTTATGATACTTAATAAATGATGGGGACTGCCTTAAATGAGGTAGTAAATGGTCGGAGTCTACCTAATTTCAATTAAAAAGGTATTAAGTTGCTAGGGTACAATGTCTTACATTGTTATGACATCATTGACGATGGATATGGGTTATTGGGTTGGACTGGGAAGGCTTCAAGGCTTACTATTAAAAAACTTATAGCATGATTAGATACGTAAGACGTATTATTGTTTAAATTATACCGCCCAAGTACTATTATAGTAAGGCTTGACATTTTTAGTCACCAGATACATGTTGTTCTGACTCCCTCCTTATTACAACATAGGTTTGGTAAGATGATGCTGAAGGTAGAGGCGAGGAGTAAATTTGTGGCAGTTATCTATTTATCTATTCATGT
The DNA here is from genome assembly GCA_030737815.1 of Allium fistulosum. NCBI lineage: Eukaryota > Viridiplantae > Streptophyta > Magnoliopsida > Asparagales > Amaryllidaceae > Allium > Allium fistulosum. The sequence goes on along the minus strand of CM060904.1, from coordinate 709,639,211 downwards.
TATTTTCTGATGTACCCATCAAAAACAATGTTATGTTTTGGAATTGTTGTACTAGGATATGTGGTGGTTATTATTGGTATTATGTTATGTATTTTATGACATTTGAATTTTAAATGAAATGTGTACTATTTCTGTTATTATATTTAATCCTTCTGCTGTGAGTTCTGAATGTGTAGATAAATAGCTATGTATTGTTTTTTATACCAACCAACAACCAACTTTAGAATAGGTCTAAGTTTTGAAGGGCTTTTTCTAGGTATGAATTTAGGTCTATGCAGCTCTAAGAGGAGGCCATATGTCTTAAGATTCTGAAGTATCTGCTTTAGTGGTTTGTCTATTAATTCCTTAATGGGATGCGTCTGGAAACATGATCGCAGCTTTTATGCTGTAAGCAGTAGGTTGTAAGTAGCTTCTCTATCACTGAATAGTTTAGTTAAGCTCCGCTTAGGTGCTTGCTGGTGAAGTATATTAGTCTTTGTACACCTCCTTCTTCTCATAGCACTGTTGCACTCATAGCATGATTAGTTATAGCCAAGTATAATGATAGATCCTCACATAAAATCGGATTTGAAAGAGTAGGTGGATAGGCCAAATGGTCTGTTAATAATTCAAAGGCTGCTTTGCATTCCTTCGTCGATTCAACATTTATGCCCTTTTTTATTTGATCGAAGAAAGGAATGTATTTATCTGTGGCCTTGGAGATAAACCTTCTCCGAGCTGCTACTTTCCCATTCAAACTCATTATTCTTTGGGCTTATCTAGAGCTTTCATCTTCCCAATAGCTTCAACCTTCTACGAGTTGGCCTCTATTCCTTTGGCGCTCACTATATATCATAGAAAATTTTCAAATTGGATTGCAAAAATACACTTTAATGGATTCAGTTTCATCCCATACCGCTTTAGGGTTGCGAAGGTTTCCTCCAAATCCTGCACGTGATCTAAAGTTGCTTTGGATTTGACCAACATATCATTGACATAAACTTCGAGGTTCTTTCCAATTTGGTCCTCGAACATCATGTTAACTAGCCTCTAATACATTGCCTCCGCATTCTTTAACTCAAATGGCATTACCTTATAGCAATACAGCTCTTTATTAGTAATGAAGCTTGTGTGTTCCTGATCTGGTTTAAACATGGCTATTTGATTTTATTCGGAATATGCATCCATAAATGTTAGTAGCTCATGCCCACTAGTTTCATTAACTAATTGATATATTCTTGGTAATGGAAATTTTTCCTTAGGGTAGGCTTAGTTAAGGTTTGTGAAGTCTATGCAGGTCCTCCATTTTCTATTTGATTTCTTAACCAAACTGGATTTGTTGTCCATTTTGGTAAATATATTTCTCGAACGAATTCATTCTCCTTTAACTTCTTGATTTATTCATGAAGGGAATTGTATCTTTTATGATCCAAGTATGCTGTTTTTGTCTAACTGGGTATGCATCGGAATTGTTAAGGGCATAGAAGATTATAGCAGGGTCGATTCCCATCATTTTGAATGGGTTCAAGAGAAGACATCATGAGATCTCTTTAGGAAGTTGATCAACTCAATGCGCAGTTCACTTCTTAAGTTCCTTCCAATCTTTACAATTTTGGTCAAATCTGAAGGATCTATTTGGATGTCTTCTAAGTCATCTACTAGCTCTAGTTGCTTTTCATTCCCAAACATGGGTCAACCTCATCCCCTACTTCTGGTGGTTTGGATGAGACATCGCATTCTTGGGATGGAGAGGCATTTGATAGATACTGTAAAAACACAAAGTCATAATCATCCATTCCAATCGTATGTAAATAATCCATTTTTGCTTTTATCACAGATACGTGATTGTAGGTTGACCTATTTCAATATCTTCCTTGAAACTTAGTTCTGATGTAGTTCTTTGAACTGGCCTGTTATTTTCATTTTCATTTTTACATAAATCAGAGGACACAACAATATAATTTCGAATAATTTTTTTGCTAGGATTCAAAGTTACATTGTATAGTCCCCTAGCTAATAATTATTCTCTCCTCACACCCCCAATCCCTACAGAGGTACGGAATTTCATTAGTAAGTCTTTCTGGGAGATAACCGCTCCATCCCTATTAATGCAGGTCTTCCCCAGAAAGCATTGTACGAAGACTGTCGATCTACAATGAGGAAGCTTGTGTAGAAAGATTTATGCAGTGGTGAAGTTCATATAGTAACAATAAGTTAGGTTATTCCCATGGAGATAATTTATGTGTTGTTGAAGCCATATAATGGTTCTGGACTCGACTTTAGGATGTCAGCCAAAAGCCGCATTTTTTCAGATGCTACTTTAAAAATAACATTCACAAAACTTCTCAAGTCCACAAAAACTTTCTTCATTGTATAGGTTGAGATCCGCATAATTATCACTAGAGGCTCCTAATGTGGGAATGTTACCTCAGTTGAATCTACAAAGGTAAACGTGATATCTGGTACATGCTTTTGCTTGATATGAAACATGGTCCTATGCTCGGAGCGGGCATCTTGGAGTATCTCTCCCGTGCCTTATTACTTTGGCCTATAAGATGGGGTCCCCCATGAATTGAAGCTATAAGAGTATTGGGGTTTCCAATTAGGTCCTCTTGAGGGTCAGATGACTGTTTATGCGTAGGAGTGATTGGATTATCCTTCTGGTAAGTGCCTAAGTACCCATTCTGCATCAGTCTTTCATTCTCATTTTTCAGATAGCGGTTGTTATCAGTGTGATGTCCATTCACTCTATTGAACCTTGTAACACCCCTAATTTTGTTTAACATTATTCAGGACATTTAATTTGATAAATTAAATAGAATAATGTAGATAAGGGGATTTAGGTTGATTAATAAATTAAGAGGTCGTGCATATATAAACAAATGAACTTATAAATGGTAAAGTATTAAGCAATTGAACATAAGGGCATTTGGGTAAATTGCCACCCACATTCCCCCTTATACCATTTCCATTAGGCTATACACGTTCATTTTTATCTCAAACAAAATAGTAACCATAAGAAGAAGAGCAAGGCCAACCATTAATAAGAGAAGAGAAAATCAAAGTAAAGCTTAGGATCAAGCTAGTAGAAATCAATCTCAATCAAACTTCAATTTCCTTATCCAATCTAAGATGAATAATAATTTTAACATCTCTATTTAGGTTTTATAATCATATAGGTTCAGATTTAAGGGTAAATCTGTTTTATGATATATTGAATGATGATGTGCTTGATTGATGATTTATATGGATTAAACAAGGTTGTTTAAAAGGAGATATACACGGTTTTAGGGTAAAACCGAGATTAAATGATTTTTAAATGCTATGGGAAAATTATATGTTATGGAAAACATGATTATGGAGTTGGGTTTTAATTTTCAAATTTTCCAAGCCGGCGAAAATTAGTTATGAATTTTCAAAGGAAAATATGGTTATTTGGGTTATAAATTTAATTTGGAAAAATATATCAAGAATTTGAGTCTGAAATTTTGATATGTTAGATAACATGATTAAAGTGAATTTCTGGAATTTTTGGGGATTTTTACTAAGTAATTTAGTATGGAAATTAAATTATTTCGAAAGGAGGACCTAAATGATTTAATTGTTTTTATAAGAGGAAGGGCTTAATTGTTAAATGTTAATTTGATTTTAGATCTGAGAAAATGCGGCAAATATTATCCAAATTATTTAAAAGTTGTGAAAGCCAATCAAATGTTTACAAGTAGGCAAGTTTGTTACAAAAAGTTTACTTATTTTGACAAAAATCAGCTTTTACCCAGAAAAAGGTGGTTCCGCCTTCTTTGGAAAACCTTTCGACTTCGACCTTTCGACTTCATTGACCGACAAGTTCGAAAGCAATGCACATAATATCATTCAGGTGGTATGCAATGAATTGGACCATGTCAAAAGGTAAGATGTCGAAGGGTTGCTTTCGAAGGGTTGCTTTCGATGGGGATGGTTCCTTAGTTTACTTTGATTTGAAAAGGAAAATCTCTTGCCTATTTTTAAGCGCTTCCGACAACGTCGAAAGCTATGCTTGCTTTCGACAAGGTCGAAAGCTATGATTTCGAAAGGTTTTTCAAAGAGATTCTTGGAAAAGAGCTGCGGCCTTTATTTTTGTTTAAACCTTCTGAAGGGAACGAAGTAGGAGCTTTATACATTGTCAAGGGGTTGAAAGCAGAGGCTTTTGACGTTGTCGAAAGGTTTAATTGTCTTCCCTAGTATTTTGTAAAATAAAAGTGTGGTTTTGAAAGAGATACTTTCACCTATTTTCACTATGACCCAATGTAATATTTCTAAGTACAAACCCAATGTTTTCGAAAGGTTTGATCTTCAATGGTTTCGAAAGGTTTGATCTTCAACAGTTTCAAAAGGTTTGGTTTTCAAGGGATTTGAAGGGGTAACCTCCAATGCTTTCGAAAGGGATACTTTCAAGTGATTTCGAAGTTATGCATCTACCCTTATATAACAATACTTTAACATGGTCGAAAGGTTTCAAACGAGGGGTTTTAAAGTATTATAAAGGCTGGAGCCTATTGTTTTAAAATTTATGGTTTATGCTTTCGAAGGGGTCGAAAGGTTGCTTTCGAAAGGGTCGAAAGCGAAGCTTTCGAAGGGGATACTTTCGAAGTGGTTGGAAAATTGTTTCTTTTAAATTTATAAAATGTTGTTTAACCTTGGGGATACCGGGATGAGCTTAATAAGTGCAACACAATAGTTAAGGATATCAACACTTATATGTTTTGACAATCATTGGGGGATACCAATATAAATTATAAATGGATTTAACCTAAATTAGGGATACTAATGGAAATAGGTTAATCATGTGGAAAGCATGAGATAATTAGATTTATGTGGATAGCATGAGTTAAGTGGCCAAGTGAAGGGTTCATAATTATCCTAGAAAAAATATGGGATGTTTGATGGATAGTCAACACCAGATTGGAGAATGATAGTTTCCATATGAATAAAGAAAGGTTCATAGTTATCCTAGAAAAACTATGGGATGTTTGATGGATAGTCAACATTATATTGGGGATGGATAGTCTCCATATGTTTAATGAAGGGTTTATAGTCATCCTAGGAAAACTATGAGATGTGAGATGGATAGTCCACATCCGCTTATCTAAAATGAACATGGGATGGATAGTCCCTCTTTGAGGCAAATTAAAATCTAATAGGGGATGGGGAAATCCTAAATATTTGCAAGCATGCATATCATCATAATATTTTGAAAATGTATGTTTTAATCATTGTGGATGCAGGAGCTCGGAATATGGTTTTATAAAAGTATTGGGATATTAGTGAGAGGAAAACTCATTCCGCTAAGCGGCGTGGTCTCACTAGATATCTAAAAGGATTGAGATGTTAGATTATTATTCATATCAAGCTTTATGTCTGACTCGAAGTTTTTATTTTCCCCTAAAATTTTTGGGTTCTCAATTGATTTTGTGTAGTTTGAGAGTTAAGTTTCTCAGGTTCATTTCTTTGACGAATTAAGCTTCCAGAGGCGTGCAGAAGGCTGATAGTTATTTAGAGTTTTCTTTTACATTGTGTACTTGTTTGTAAAGGTAGATTTATTAGCCTTACTATGTACTCTGATCAACCAAGGGGGCATCTTCTTATGTTGCTCTTGGTGTAATTGTAATAATTATATTTTGCTGAACGTGGTTAACGTATTTTGGGATTATGTAATGAACATGTAATGTTTTAATCTGAATGTGGAAATATGTTTTTGGATTGTCATGATTTTCTGTATTCTTGTGATCTATGTATCAATGTATCTAGCACCGCCGTATTTGGTCACCGAAGATTAATAACTATGGATGACTGCAACATCTGTAGCCGTTAGTTTTGGGCCTCCAAGTAGGGAGATGTTACAAGTTTTTATTAGAGCATAGGTTTATGAAACTTTAAAAGAATAGATAAACCTAAAAGCTTTTTTGAAACATAATCTAATGAATTTAAAAATATGATCGGGGTTTGGGTTAACGCTATAGTAATGTACTTGTATTTGATATATAGGTATATATCTAAGTACGTATTCCCCTCTCTCTTAGACCATTCTTCTGTATCTTATTAAGGCTCGTATGCAGATTTTCAAGAAAGAGGATATGGAGGCAGGAAACAGAAGAGGAAATCTAGGTGGTGGAAGCAACACTACCTACGGAAATGCTCGACCTAATACTCGGAGAAACCAAGTTTGATAGGCTAATGCTAATCAAAATGCTGAGGCCAATATAGGTGCTGGAAATCCACCAGTAGATGCGGGGATGGTGAATCAGTTGTTGGCTAATCTTTTACAAGCAGGAGCTGCCGGTAATGTTGGAGGAACTAATCCTGAAGTTCCAGTTGGATATAACTATGCTAAGTTGAGCAAGGACTATACCAGTCTAGGTGGGAAGCCGTTTGCTGGAATAGAGGATGCCATTGAAGTTGAGAAATGGTTGTTGAACTGTGAAAGGATCTTTACAGATCTAGGCTTGGAGGATGGAGAGAAGAGAAGGCTAGCCTCTAGACGGTTGCAAGGGTTAGCGCTTCATTGGTGGAACAGTGTGACAGCTGGAGTTCCGAAAGAAGAGCTGACATGGGATAATTTTAAGAGAAGGTTTGAGCAGAGGTTCTTGTTTGAGATTGCCAAATCGGCATTGATGAGGAAGTTTATGGATCTTGTCCAAGGAGATATGTCTGTGATCGAGTATGCTGCTAAGTTTGATGAGCTATCTTGATATGATTACGCTTTGGTTGACACAGATGTCAGAACGAATGAAAGATTCATTAGAGGATTAAGGCCGGAACTATGCAGAATGACTATGGCCCATATCCGAGATCCTTCTAATGTGGTGGTGGATATGTCCATTCACCATGAGGAAATGCTTGCTATTTCAGCTAGAGAGAAGCCAATTGAATTCCAAGGTCCTCAGGTGAGAAAGAGGAAGTTTTTCAAGCAGAAGGGTGCTCATAAAGGAGGAGCAGCCAAGAAAAGGAAAGCAGATATAGTTTGCTACAAGTGTGATAAGAAGGGTCACTATGCTAACGAGTGTCATTCGAGTGATGGAAGATTGGTTGTGGGGAAGTAGAATGTGCAGTGCTATAATTGCAATCAGATGGGGCATTACAAGAATAAGTGTGTTGAAGCTGCTAAGGCAGGAAAACAAAAGGTCTTTGCTTTGGAATCATCATCCTCTAAACCAACTACTGCTGAGAAAGGGAAGTCTGTGGTGGAAGGTACGCTTTTGATTCATAGCATACCAGTTAGGGTATTGTTTGATACTGGAGCATCACATTCATTTATATCACAGTATTTGATTGATAGGTTATGCATAAAACCCACATACCTTGTTACTTCCTTAAGGGTTGCAAATCCATAGGAGGGCATGCAACTCATGGGATGAGATGTGACCAGTTAGGACTTGATTTGTTAGGTCATAAGTTTGCATGCAGTTTGTATGTCTTTGATTTCGTAGATTTGGTTCCATTTTGGGTATGGATTGGTTGGTTAAGTATGAGGCTAGGGTATTTTGCCATGATTGGGAGATATCATTGAGACACCTAGATAGTCATAACCGAATCATTTTCTTAGTGGAGAATTCTAGTAAGAGTGCATATGCTTTGTTGTGTACCATGGAGGTTGGAGATGAGCTCAGTCGGGTTCGTGTAGCGAGAGAATTTGCAGATGTATTTGAGCCAGTCACTGGATTACCCCCGAAATGAGCTGTTAAGTTTCGAATAGACCTCGTACCGGGAGCTGAACCTGTCAATATACCACCTAGCTGGATGACACCGACATAGATGAAGGAATTAAAGGTGCAGCTAGTGGATCTTAAGGGAAGGACTTTTATCAGACCAAGCGGTCATCCTTAGGGAGCAGCTGCGGTGTTTGTGAAGAAGCCCGATGGGTCATTAAGGATGTGCATCGACTATCATAAGTTAAACGAAAGGACGATAAAGAATAGGTACCCTCTGCCGAGGATAGATTATCTATTTTATCAGTTGAGTGGAGCCAGAATATTTTCCCAATTGGATTTGGCGATGGGGTTCCATCAGTTGAGAGTGGCGGAGGATAGCATTCCTTTGACGGCGTTTCGGACTAGATATGGTCCATATGTGTGGTAGGTGATGCCATTTGGATTGACAAATGCGTCTGCTTTCTTCGTTGATTTGATGAACTGGGTTTCGAGAACACTTGGATAGGTTTGTGTTAGTATTTATAGATGACATTTTAGTGTACTCTAAAGATGAAAGGGAGCATGAGATTCATCTTAGAGTGGTTTTGGAGACACTGAGGCGGAATCAGCTAAAGGAGAAATTTTCTAAGTGTCATTTTTGGAAGAAAGAGGTTTAGTTTCTTGGTCATGTGGTTTCAGAGAAGGGATTGTCAGTCGATCAAGATAAGATTGAAGCTGTAAACAATTGGAAGAGACCAGAGACAGTAACCGAGATCAGGAGTTTTCTTAGAATTGCTGGCTATCACCGGAGATTCCTCAAGGGTTTCTTGCGGATAGCAGCACCTTTGACTAGGTTGACCAGGAAGGACGTGAAGTTTGTTTGGTCGGACAAATGTAAGGAAGGGTTCCTTAAGTTAAAGCATTTGTTAAGCAATGCGCCAGTATTAGTAGTACTGATGCAAAGGGGCAAGGTTATTGCTTATGCATCAAGGCAACTTAGACCGGACGAAGTTAGATATTTTACTCATGACTTAGAGTTAGCTGCGGTGATATTTTCCTTGAAGATTTGGAGGCATTACTTCTTAAGGGAGAGATTTGAGTTGTATACCGATCATAAGTCATTAAAGTATTTATTCTCTTAGAAGGAGTTGAATATGAGGCAGCAGAGATGGCTGGAGTTTTGGGCTGCTTATGATTTCGGTATAGAGTATACTCTTAGGAAAGGAAATAAGGTAGCAGATGCTCTCAGTAGAAAACATCAAAATGTGGTGTTAGCGATGTTGGCAGAATGGAAGGATCTAGAAGCTTTAGCCAGTAGTGGTGTGCAGTTGAGATCTACTTCTAGTTCTAGTCAGGGTACTGCCATGTTATCTTGTTTAGAAGTACGACCAGTGCTAATCAAGAAGATAGCTTCTAAGAAAAGAGAAGATCTAATTCTAGCTGAAAGTATCAGAATGCTTGGGGTTGGAACTGAGGTCGGTGATTTGAAAGATTTTAATCTTGACCAAAGAGGATGGTTGAGAAAGAAGGGGCGATTATGTGTTCCAGATGTGGAGAACTTAAGGAGAGAAGTTCTAGAGGAATGTCATCGATCGAAGTTTACGATTCATCTTGGAGGAACCAAGATGTATCAAGATATGAAAAGGAGCTTTTATTGGGAAGGCATGAAGAGGGATGTTGGCTTATGGGTTAGGCAGTGTTTTAACTTTCAACAAGTGAAGGCCGAACATCAGAAGCCAAATGGTTTACTTCAGCCTTTAAATATTCCAGTCTGTAAATGGGATTCGATATCGATGGATTTTATAGATGGGTTGCCAAGGTCAAGGAATGGAAATGAAATCATATGGGTTATTGTGGACAGGCTGACTAAGTGTGCCCATTTCATTCTGGTAAAGTCAACTAGGATGGCACCTGCTTTGGCTAAGTTGTTCATGAAGAACATAGTTAGACTTCATGGGATTCCTAGTATCATAGTCAGCGACCGAGATGCGTTATTCACCAACGAATTTTAGAGGAGTCTACAAGAGGTATTAGGTACCAAGCTCAAGATGAGTACAACATATCACCCACGGACTGATGGGCAGACGGAGAGAGTCAATAAAGTACTCAAAGATTTATTGAGAGCTTGTGTGTTAGACATTGGTGGATCTTGGGAAGATCACCTACATTTGATTGAGTTTTCCTATAATAATAGTTATCAGACTAGTATAGGAATGACACCTTTTGAAGCTTTGTATGGAAGGCCATGCAAATCGCCAGCATGTTGGTTGGAGACTAGAGACAGATTAGTCTTAGGTCTGGATTTGGTTAGAGAGGCGTCAGAAAAGATTGAGTTAATCCAAGGACGGGTGAAGGAAGCTCAATCCAGGCAGAAGAGTTACGTAGATAAAAGGCGTAAAGACCTAGGGTTCTCAGTGGGAGATAAGGTTTTCATCAAAGTATCACCTATGAAGGGTGTGGTACGATTTGGAAAGTCGGGAAAGTTGTCCCGAGATATGTTGGACCTTTTCAGATTATAGAAAGGATTGGAAAGCTCGCTTACAGAGTAGAGTTGCCGAGCAGTTTGGCAGGTGTCCATAATGTATTCCATGTGTCTTATCTTCACAAGTTTGTGCATGATCTAGAGGCTGCTATTCCTCAGGCACAGTTGGAGGATTTGGTAGTAGAGCCCGATTTGACTTTTGTCAGACAACTAGTTAGGGTTGTAGCGAGAGATGAGAAGAAATTGAGGACCAAGATAGTCGAGTTGGTGAAAGTTCAATGGAGCGACAACAAGAAAGATTGTACATGGGAAACAGAGGACAGGACTAGGGATACTTATCTTGGGCTGTTATGAGGGTATGTTCTATATTTGTTTTAAATAGACTTATTGACTAGTAGGATATACTAGCCTCTATTATGCATGTTTGTAGTCCTTACTGAATTTTGAGGACGAAATTCTTTAAGGAGGGGAGCCTGTAACACCCTTAATTTTTGTTTAACATTATTAAGGACATTTAATTGGATAAATTAAATAGAATAATGTAGACAAGGGGATTTAGGTTGATTAATAAATTAAGAGGTCATGCTTATATAAACAAATGAACTTATAATTGGTTAAGTATTAAGCAATTGAACATAAGGGCATCTGGGTAAATTTCCACCCACGTTCCCCCTTATACCATTTCCATTAGGCCATACACGTTCATTTTTATCTCAAACAAAATAGTAACCGTAAGAAGAAGAGCAAGGTCGGCCATTAAGAAGGGAAGAGAAAATCAAAGTAAAGCTTAAGATCAAGCTAGAAGAAATCAATCTCAATCAAACTTCAATTTCCTTATCCAATCTAAGGTGAATAATAATTTTTACATCTCTATTTAGGTTTTACAACCATATGGGTTCAGATTTAAGGGTAAATCTGTTTTATGGTATACTGAATGATGATGTGCTTGATTGATGATTTATATGGATTAAACAAGGTTGTTTAAAAGGAGATATACACGGTTTTAGGGTAAAACTGAGATTAAATAATTTTTAAATGCCATAGGAAAATTATATGTTATGGAAAACATGATTTTGGAGTTGGGTTTTAATTTCCATAATTTTCCAAGCTGTGGAGAATTAGTTATGAATTTTCAAAGGAAAATATAGTTATTTAGGTTATAAATTTAATTTGGAAAAATATATCAAGAACTTGGGTCTGAAATTTTGATATGTTAGATAACATGATTAAATTGAATTTCTGGAATTTTTGGGGATTTTTACTAAATGATTTAGTATGGAAATTAAATTATTTCGAAAGGAGGACCTAGATGATTTAATTATTTTTATAAGAGGATGGGCTTAATTGTTAAATGTTAATTTGATTTTAGATCTGAGAAAATGCGGCAAATATTATCCAAATTATTTAAAAGTTGTGAAAGCCAATCAAAGTTTTACAAGTAGGAAAGTTTGTTACAAAAAGTTTACTTATTTTGACAAAAACCAGCTTTTACCCAGAAAAAGGTGGTTCCGCCTTCTTTGGAAAGCCTTTCAACTTAGACCTTTCGACTAAGACCTTTCAAATTCATTGACTAACAAGTTCGAAAGCAATGCACATGATATCATTCAGGTGGTATGCAGTGAATTGGACCAAGTCGAAAGGTAAGGTGTCGAAGGGTTGCTTTCGAAGGAGATGGTTCCTTAGTTTACTTTGATTTGAAAAAGAAAATATCTTGCCTGTTTTTAAGCACTTTCGAAAAGGTCGAAAGCTATGATTTCGAAAGGTTTTTCAAGGAGATTCTTGGAAAAGAGCTGCCACCATTATTTTTGTTTAAACCTTCCGAAGAGGTCGAAAGAAGGAGCTTTCGACATTGTCGAAGGGTTTAATTGTTCTTATAAATACAAGCCGCTTCCCAAACTTTTCAAAGGGGTTGAAAGCAGAAGCTTCCGACATTGTCGAAAGGTTTAATTGCCTTCCCTAGTAATTTTGTAAAATAAAAGTGTGGTTTTGAAAGAGATACTTTCACCTATTTTCACTATGACCCAATGTAATATTTCTAAGTAGAAACCCAATGCTTTCGAAAGGTTTGATCTTCAATGGTTTCGAAAGGTTTGATCTTCCTTCAATGGTTTCGAAAGGTTTGATCTTCAATGGTTTTGAAAGGTTTGATCTTCAATGGTTTCGAAAGGTTTGGTTTTCAAGGGATTTGAGGGGGTAACCTCCAATGGTTTCGAAAAGGATACTTTCAAGTGATTTTGAAGCTATGCTTCTACCCTTATATAATAATGCTTTAACATGGTCGAAAGGTTTTGAAGGAGGGGTTTTAAAGTATTATAAAGGATGGATCCTATTGTTTTAAAATTTATGGTTTATGCTTTCGAAGGGATCAAAAGGTTGCTTTTGAAAGGGTCGAAAGCAAAGCTTTCGAAGGGGATACTTTCCAAGGGGTTGGAAAATTGTTTCTTTTAAATTTATAAAATGTTGTTTAACCTTGGGGATACCGGGATGAGCTTAATGAGTGCAACACAATAGTTGGGGATATCAACATTATATGTTTTGACAATCATTAGGGGATACCAATGTAAATTATAAATGGATTTAACCTAAATTAGGGATACTAATGGAATTAGGTTAATCATGTAGAAAGCATGAGATAATTAGATTCATGTGGATAGCATGAGTTAAGTGGCCAAGTGAAGGGTTCATAGTTATCCTAGGAAAACTATGGGATGTTTGATGGATAGTCAACACCAGGTTGGAGATGGATAGTCTCCATATGATTGAAGAAAGGTTCATAGTTATCCTAGGAAAACTATGGGATGTTTGATGGATAGTCAACATCATGTTAGGGATGGATAGTCTTCATATGTTTAATGAAGGGTTTATAGTCATCCTAGGAAAACTATGAGATGTGAGATGGATAGTCCACATCTGCTTAAGTAAAATGAATATGGGATGGATAGTCCCTCTTTGAGGGAAATTAAAATCTAATAAGGGATGGGGAAATCCTAAATGTTTGCAAGCATGCATATCATCATAATATTTTGAAAATGTATGTTTTAACCATTGTGGATGCAATAGCTCGAAATATGGTTTTATAAAAGTTTTAGGATATTAGTGAGGGGAAAACCCATTCCGCTAAGCGGCGTGGTCTCACTAGACATCTAAAAGGATTGAGATGTTAGATTATTATTTATACCAGGCTTTATGTTTGATTCGAAGTTTTTTTTTCCCCTTAAACTCTCGGGTGCTCAATTGATTTTGAGTAGTTTGAGAGTTAAGGTTCTCGGGTTCTTTTCTTTGACAAATAAAGCTTCTGGAGGCGTGCAGGAGGCTGATAGTTATTTAGAGTTTTCTTTTCCGCTGTGTATTTGTTTGTAAAAGCAGATTTATTAGCCTTACTATGTACTCTGATCAACCAAGGGGGCATCCTCATATGTCGCTCTTAGCGTAATAGTAATAATTATATTTTGTTGAACATGGTTAACGTATTTTGGGATTATGTAATGAACATGTAATGTTTTAATCTGAATGTCGAAATATGTTTTTGAATTGTCATGATTTTCCATATTCTTGTGATATGTGTATCAATGTATCTAGCATCACCGTATTTTGTCGCCGAAGATTAATAACTATGGATGATTACAGCATCCGTAGCCGTTGGTTTTGGGCCTCCAAGTAGGGGGATGTTACAAATCTGCTGTATGCGCTGCTTTTTTTGGTTCTACCTTCTTTCCTTTATTTGGGACTTTGTATTCCAATTCTGTTCTAGTCAGTTCGTAGATCTTCCTTAGGGTATGAGTGAGTGGATTTTTGGTTGCAAACTTGAATTCTCTTGGCCTTTTCATAGGTGGGTTGTTGTAAACTCTACCCCTTTTCCTTTCATTGTGTGCTAGAGCAATTCTTCCTATAGCAACTCTTCGGCTACTCTTGCTTCGTCAATGCATATATACCCACTTTCCCTTTTATAAAAAGCATTCATACTCTTATAGGGTTTCCTACTATTTTTATCCCACATGTTTGCATCTCTCTTTACACTTGAGTGAATTTCCATTAGCAATGCATCCTCACTTCTAACCCTTATCCTCACTGCTTCTTCCTTGAAGCATTTGATGTAGCTGCGCAAGCTCCCATCGTCTTTTTGCTTGACGTAAGCTAAGGTATTTGGGTCAAGTGAAGTTTCACTCCCTACATGGAATTATCTGTGGAAATCTACTAATAGCTGCATCTAAGAATGGATATCTCTTAGTGAATACCACCAAAACTATCTTGAGGCTGCCACTACAAGGTGCAAAGGGAACAACTTGCAGCGAGCTAACCTTCCTACCTTAATATGTGCATGTAATATTCAAAGGTGGATGAGTGATTGTCTGGGTTGAATGACCCATCATACTTTTTGATGGTAGCGGCCTTGAAGCTATCTTGAAAATCATATTATATTATTGCTTCGCTAAACAAGGAAGAGCACTCTTTCCTACTTCCTTCATTGTTGTTTTTCTCACACAGTTTAGCCAACTGTTCTACTTGGGCTTTTAGCTCCCGTATCTCTTCATCTTTTGTGCTCATAGGTAATGAACCACCTTTATAGACCGAGACAGCCTCATTCCATCTTAGGTGGGTTGAGTATTGCCATTTTTGAAAAACGGTGGGTTTATACTGGCTAGTTTGGATTTAATGTTCATGTTCATTTAGGCCTTGTTCTTTGCCTTGGTCCGAAGCTCAATAGACCAACACCACCATTCTCGTCTGAGATTCTTATGTTTGTCCCTTGCTTGTTGCGCAACAAGCGAACATTGATCATGTGCTAAGGAGTTGTGAGAGTTTGATGACCTTAGGGGGTTTCGAGGTACTAGTCTTTCGTGCCCATCCATCCTCTCGTTGATCTAGACAACAAAGGCGTTAAAAGTATCAAGTATAAGGTTAATGGCTATTTCTATTATGGGCAGAGGGGTTTAGATGAGGAAGCAAAGGGTCTGTTACCTAGCTTCGTAGCTAAGTATTCAGGTTATTGTGGAGGAGGAGTATAAGAGTTTGCAGGCATGATTCAAATTTTAGGGATGTTATGGGAATTTAGGATGTTGGTGATTTAGTTATGATTTGCTAAGGGCTTGAGCCCTCCTTCTAGCGCCAAAATGTTGGTGAGATTTTTCATCCCATGACACCAAGCTAATTACGAAGTAATTACGATGCAGTACACTTCTGTAATTGTGAATCAACAAATTTAAGTAGTATTAAATTCGCCTTAACGGTAGAAATTATGTTGTTGTACACTTACACAATTAGGTAGTTGCACTTTAACAGTTTGTTAAAATATCAAATTTAATTTATATCCAAATTATTTAAAATTAAAGAGAATCTAATACTGGAAATAGCAAATAAAAAGGTGAAGAAAAAGTAAAAAACATAGAAATTTACATGGTTTGGATATCGAAGGATCCTACGTCCACAGGTCAAATCTTTTCTTATATTCTTTGTGCTAGTACAAACATTTTAATGAGGGAGAGTAAAAGTATATTTAGTATATGATATAGTGAATATCCAAATTTCCTTTTCCCTTTTATAGTACTCTTTTATTTATAGTGCTATGACATCATGTGGATTGCTAATTCCCCCATTCAAGCTTTCCTTCTCCACCGTAGGATCCTTCAACGTGTCATCCATCATGTTGCTTATTGATTTGTGCATGGATCGCTGGTTTAGGCAATTTGTTTAGGCAAAAAGATTTAACTAAAGTTGGGAATTTTGATTTTGGAGTGTAGGTGAGAGATTTTAATTTTGGGCACTTGGGGTGAGCATTTGAGTTAGGCATGGAAGCTGCATTTGAGTTGTTTGTTGCGTTTTATTTCATACAAGATATAGCTTCCTAGACGTGGCTTGAAGTGGGGGCATAGTCCATGTTGGAGAGTCGACGTGGTCTTCTTGGATGTAACAATTTAGTACTTTCTTAGTGGCGGTGCAACCCACAGAGAGGGTGTGGTGCAATCATTTCTGGGGTGGCAACGCATCCTAAAGGGGAGGGCAACATTGTTTCTTTTGGAGATTTGGTTCTACTTCATGCTAAGTTTCATCTTAGCTTTGGTTAGCACACCTCATTTGGTTGCTTGGCGGAGTTTGGTGTTATTGCATCATGTTAAACCCCAACCTTGGATTTAGTTGTATGCATGTGCATAGTATAATGGTTCATTTCTTTGGAGTGTGGTTTTTGTTTATGCCTGCCTAATGTAGGCTTGTACTTCGACGGTGGTGCAGTTCACTCTCCAATCAAATTGATTTTTGCAGCACATTTATCTTAACCGTTTGGTTAAGAATTGGGTACTTCCTGTTGTAATTCATGTTTTGTATTTTGTATAATTCCTTTTGACGAAGTCGTGGCAAGTTTTTACTCTTTTTATTTGCCTTATGCGGTTTCTTTATTCTTATGCTTGGATCATGGACCCGCGTTGCATATATTTTTATATGAGAAAATGGGTATAACAACTTAAAATTAAATTCAAACTAATTATAATTAAAAGAAATATAATGAAGATTTTATTCAAAATTTTAGATTATATCTAAAATCAATTTAGGCTTCATAGACACAACTAAGAACAAAATGGATTTTAAAAAATTGAAATTTACCCATTTGACCACTTCCGACTGATCTTTTACCTACAAAAACCCTAGCCTCGGAAAGTTGGAGCCTATAGATTAGTCTTATGAACCAAGCTAGTAGGAAAAGAAGGTAGACTCCAAACTGGCTTGATCGAAGGGGTAAATTATTTCATTTTATTTATATACATGGTAAATTTTCTCAACCATATTATGCAAAGTTGACTATATATAAAAACATATGTATATTGTATTATATTTATTTAAATTATATATATTTAACACAACACACACACATGAAAACAATTTTTTTATGCATGTGTGTTATAACTAGTAATACACATACACATGAAAACAATTTTTTATGCGTGTGTGTTATAACTAGTAATACATTCAAACATATATTATATATATTTTAAAATCTATTTTAAATATCTTTGGCAAAAAAATGGTTTTTTCCTAACTAAACACACATGTATAGTTATATATGTATATTTATATGTTTTTGACAAATTAATACATTAGATTTAAATTAATAAATTTTAGTTTAAATTAAATATATATTATAGTTTCCAAAAAAATCATTTATATTTATTTAGCTGAGCATATATATGTGTGTGCATATGTGCATGCGCGTGTGTGCGCGTGTGCGTGCATATAATTATTTGCCATGTGCAATATGTATATATATATATGTATGTATGTATGTATGTATGTATAAATTTTAAATTTTAAATTATAAAACACACACACAACACACGCACACATATATATAAAAATTTAAAACTGAATTTCAACCAATCATAATTAGTGTAGATTTAAATCGATTTACAAATGATATGTCATGAATATATATATATATACACACACACATTATATTTACATGTAACAATATACCATGTGGTTATAAATCTTAATGATCACGTATGTACACAATTATATATATGTAATTTTATTTTTTGTTGTCTAAGTTAATAAATATTTTTAAACACTAACATTATTATTTTATACATTATAATACGATGTTCAACCATAATTATGATATAAAACAACTAAAAAAATTTAACTAAAATAAAATTTAAACCACAAAACTGTTACCATGTAAAATTAACATTAAATATGATTTGATGTAATCTATATCCATGATAACACAAGTCAAAGATCTAATGCAATAATTAACAAAGGATATTTTTTGACAATTTTCCTTTTTTCCCTTTGCCACCTGATCCAACAGTAATTGTTGTTATAATTTAAATTAAATAATATTTACAGTTGAATACATCCTTAAATTTCGTTCAAAAAACTAAGATATATTAAATAACCTCTCTATGGTTTAAGGTCAAAATGTCTCAAATATTCCTAAATGGATTTTTGTTTCAGAAGTAAATTCATATAACTCAATGAACATTTTAATATAATTTTAGATCCCTTGAATTTTTTCATATAGTTTGAGTCAAAACATCAAATTACTCAGCCAATAATTTATATTATAACATCGTATTACACATGCAAATTTGCAATATAACACTATACAACACATGCACACAAATATACACACACGCATACACATATATACATATGTATATATATAATACCTAACCCAATTCTCTTGTTCAAGGACAAGATTCTGAAATGAGCTTCCAAAATAACATATTTCAACTTTAGGTCCACTTTCAAAGTAATTGCAACTATAAGTCTAGCTTTAGTTAAGTTGGAAAATGTGCTCACAAATTTTAAAATTGCAAGTACAATTGTATGTAAATAGTTTGAGTATTTTGAATTTTCACAGTCTATGTGAGTTATTTTTAGTTTTTCAAATCCTTACTTAAGCATTTTTAAAATCCGCAAGTAGGTATTCGAGTTTACAGGGAACATAAGATTGTTTCCTTTCCTTCTTTTAACAATCACTCAACTTATACATAAGAACCAAATCTCCTTCTATTCCTCAAATATTTTATTAAAAATCAAATTCTTCATTCAATTAGATTAGTTGTTCATATAGATTATCAAGAGCAACATTTTCCTATCAAATCAGGTATTGAGTACTAACTTTTAATTTAGGGTTCAGATTTGGAAATTAGTTTTTGTCTCAAACAAGTTGTATGTTGTGTTAAAGCATGTATGCTTGCTAAATTTACTTTTAGTTACATATGATTATTGTTTTATCTTAGAAAATTACTGATGTATGAAATTTTATTTGAATTTGTAGATATTGTCAATGGTTCTAATTATATTGTAAAACAATAGAGAATTATTGGTTGATTAAGATGGTAAACCCCGATATATTCATGGCAAATGAAAATGATAGAAAATAAATAAGTATTGTAATTTTAGAGAGCTCGAACAAAGCATTTATGAAATAGCAAAAAATCAATCCTTATAAGTATGATATAAAGCTAGTTGCAAAATGAGTGAGAGATAATGGTTCATTGGCTACCGATGTAAAGGATAATGAAAAATACAAATTCTACCATTAGTATCAAAAAGTGGCACAAACACCCAAGAAATTAAGTAGAGAATGAAAATAAGGAAATATCAATGGAAAATGGAGTAAAAACAAGACACCAAACATTTATAGTGGTTCGACCAAGTATTGCCTATATCCACTTGAGTTTTCTATTGCTTTTATTGCTGTTTTGCTAGTATAGTTCTTATGGATCGGTAGAGATCCATGGGTGATTACAAGGAACTAAGTAAAAGTTGCAAGGAAGAAAAAAGATCCTCGAAAATGAGCCCATATCCCCTATTTATAGTTGTAGGTTGCGAGGGAGTGCTCCACCACGTCCTTTACCACATCTCCACATTCCTGTAGCAGTTGGCTTTGAAATGTGACCATCTCAACAATGTTGATGGATCGGTACCGATCCATAAGATCTTCTTATGGATTAGATTCGATGCTTTTGAGGGATGATGACTTGTTGTTATCTTCGTGATTTCCATCTTGTTTGCATGGTTATAAGCTTGTTTTTGGAGTGAATAGGATGGATCGGTAGAGGAATGGAGTTGCTTATTTTAGGTGCTTGAGTCGATCGGTGGAGAATTGCATGCAATCAATTTTATGAAGGTTGAAATGGCTTGCTAACATCAACTCTTGGGATAGAGGGAAATTGAGGAAGTTTAATGATGATTTTATGGATCGGTACCGATCCATCACTTAGATGGATTTTTGTTTTGTTGCTTCTTGAGATGGCCTTATTTCCATCTTATGACTCCGAGTGTACTTGATTTTTGGACTCTATGACTATCTCTCTGGGCATCCTGCTTCGATAGCTTTTAAGTTCTTATCTTTCCTTCAGACCATTTCAATGAAGTGTTATGCATCAAGGTATTTGTAGCAACGTTTTACCAACATTTGGTACCATTTGTACCAAAATTGGGCACAACACTCTTCGGATGTAATTGAAGAGATTAGAATGAAGAAATTAAATGGAAATCGAAGCTAATCTAACAATCACACCAATAAACAGAAATAGAAAGAGATAAGAATTTATAGTGGTTCGGCGTTGTAGCCTACGTCCACTTTGAATAGTTGTGCTATTTATTGATGATTGACAACTGATTTCAACGGTACAAATCACTAGCTCTCAAGTTACAATGGAGTTGCAGTAGAGTAACGACATAGAAGAGCCCAAAGTCTTTTTTCTATAGGCGTAGGGGTGCTATTTATAGGAGTAGATCTGGAAATATCTCCCTCAAAGCTCGAAATACCTTTTCCCATACGTGGGTGGGCCCACCAGATCGATCGGTGGTCATTTGGGATCGATCCTGATCGATCTCCATCATCTTTGTATCAATCAATATTAGCTCCATTTGAAAAGAAAGCTTCTGTGAAAATTTGGAGGCATTTGGACTTGTAGTTTTTGAGTTATGATCGATCCAAGGTTGATTTTGTAGTTAGGCTGAAGCATGGGTATCGATGCTTTCGTATCGATGCTCCTTCGTATCGATCAGTTGTGCATTGATGACGTGGAGCGAGAGTTCAGGGGAGATCCACATTTCATGCTGAGAGGTCGCTTCCTTTGGTTAGATCATGTCATTCGTATCGATGGTAAGTTGCTCCCTTCGTATCGATGCTTGCAAGTCGTCTTCGTATCGATGCTTGGTTGTTGCTTCGTATCGATCGATTGGTTGCTGGTTTCGTATCGATGCTTGGCTGATCGATATGAAATGGATGGAAGTGGGATCAGTATGAAATGGGTAGCGGTGGAGCTGATGGGTTATGATCGATGCAGTTGCTTGATGGATACGAAGGGGATGGATGTGGAGTTGATGGATATGAAGGGGATGGATATGAAACAAACATGTTTCACATGAAACTTGATCGATCCATAACTTGAGCATACGAACTCCGATTGACCTGAAATTTAGAATGTTGCCTTTCATAGCTTTGTTAGTCATATGAAGCTAATTGTAGCTCAATCTAGACTCGGACCAAATTTTCCTGTATCCATTGTGAACCTATGTATAACCGATCTTCGGGACGGATTGTCTTCAATCTCTAGTCAAGTCCTTGGTATCACGGCCTTGCCAAAAGGCGGGATAACATTTGCCCCCCAAAGTATGTTCCGTGTGAACATGACGTGCTTTGAAAAGCTGTAATCTTTACTTTGAAAAATTTCTATCTGATTCGTTGAATAGTTGTCGTCTTTTGGTCAAGAGATGTAACCTTTGATTGATTTCCATTAATATAAATGTTGAATTGTAGGCTGCCTATGATCATGTGGTGTTTTGTTGTAACTGAAGTTTGAGAGCTAGTAATTTGTTGTTCACTAAGAATTCAATTCCTGTTAATTTTGAAAATCGAATGTTAGTTTGTCATACATGCACATATGTTAACTTGACTCCCTTTCACGTTTGCACGTCCACGGGTCATTGCCAAGTTTCTTTGTTCCTGTTTGGATCGAGTTTCGTATCGATCCTCTCCTGAATCGATGTGAAATTCGAGTTGTAACAATGATGGATGGTTGTTTTAATTCACTCCTCGGCATCGATCCTCTCCTGGATCGATCTGGGATGTAGGAACATATACTTCGTATTGATGGCTATCGATACAAAATAGATAGGTCTAGGGATGCTTCGTATCGATGGATATGAAGCTTTGGGTCTTCAAATAGATGGATACGAAATTGACATTTCGTATCGATGGAGTTAAATGGTTCAAATATGGTCTTGCAGTGACTTTCGTACCGATGGGCCTCGTATTGATAGATATGAAGTACATGGCTGCTCATTGATGGATACGAAGTGCTAGACACTGGATCGCTTTGAGTTGATGGATGTGAAACTATACCTTCGTATCAATGGAAGTGACCGATTCTCTTGGTATAGCAACTGGGATACAAAATGTTTTCTCTCTTGGGTACAAACACATATAAATACTTTTTGTACTTGGACAAAATTTTCACTTGCCTTTGTTTTTACTTTCTACTTCGTATCGATCAAAAATACGAGAAAACTATAAAACCCTTCGTCTTCAATCAACCGATCTTTAATCCCTAAACCAATTACTTTAAACCAGGTAAACGATCAATTAAAGCCACTTTAAAATGACGAGACTCGAGTCTTGATGCCATTTTGTCCAGGGTAACGGCCAGTTCCGGCATTGTCGATGTCGGAATAGGGCTGGAGTGAGGTCGAGGAAGTATTTTAATAGCATCTTGGAAGCTTGGGGAAAAAGGATAGCAACCAATGGAGACGAGGAAGTCACTGGCTTCCAATCTCTTGCTTCAAACTCGTATCGATACGAGGTGGTGGAAGCTGCTTAGTGTCGATCTGGGATGTTGTGAAGTAGTTTTGTAGATGGAGTAGTTTGCTGATCGATCAAAGACAAAGCAGTTCGTATCGATGGAAGAGGCATGGTGATCGATCCGAAGCCAGGGTCTTTGGATCGATATGAATAGCATCGATGCTTGGAGTGATCGATATGAAGCTAGGGCCCTGGGGATCGATACGAAGTGTAGTGATGCATGGATCGATCGATACGAAATCAAACCCTTCGGATCGATACGAAAACAGGCTTGAAGAGGAACGATCCAAGTTGAACCTTAATGGATACGAAACCAGTTACTTTTTGCATACTCGAACAGTTGCCTCTGACAAGCTTTAGCCTTGCACATCTAGACTTGACTGTTAAACTGCATATTTGACTATCCTTCAAAGCTCTTCGATGGAACTGTAATTTGACAAACATAACAAACTTTAACATGGATCGTTCTTCGAAGTCAGGATGGCATGGTGGAGACGGTCATCGATGACGGTCACTCCAGTCGAATCTCGAAGTCTTGTCGTTTTACCATCTTCCGAACTTGTAGAAATTTAAAGTATTATGTAGCACCACACTATATAACATGATCACTCACTTTACACTGGGGGGTACACGGGTTTCTTGCCATCTAACAATGGTTTTTACCGAGTTCAATAGCTATGGATCCCGGAAGCTTAGGGCGGCAGGAAGTTCAGAGTTCTCCACTTCCCATTATAGAAATACTAGAAATCGCGGCTGATGTAGTAAGTCCTGCTCCGGATGAACTGCCGGGTGCAGCTTTAGTTTTGAATCTAGAGGACTCAGTTCGTTCCAAAATCTCTGAAGATATGCTAGGCAGAATCTGTCTTAGGCATGGATTATCTCTAGAAGATGTTCTACTACCGGGGCCGGAGGACAGAGCGCACAACCCCCCGGAAAGGTTTACTACTTGTAACAGATTTATGTGCGTAGCCGGAACTTGCCCCCATTCAATCAGTTTATCCGAGATGTGCTGTTCTTTTTGAGGATTGCGCCTTCTCAACTGCATTCGAACGGGTATGCGCTTCTCAACAGCTTATATATCATCTTTATGGAGCATCTTTTCCGACCCCCGACCGTTGAAGAGATCAAATACTTGTTTAACGTCAAGAGTCGAGGAGATAATCCTTCATTCACTTTTCTAGAAGCAGTCAAGAACTTCCAAGTAGTGGTAGGTGCTTGGAGTAAATTAAGCTACTTCATGACTGAGTGGTTCTTCGTTAGATGTCCACCAGGATTTGCTAGACGGTGGCTAGTTAGACGTAAGTGCTCCAACTTCTTTGCCAATTAACCGGGTAATATAAGTTAATGCTGAGGCTAATACTACGTTTCTTTAACAGCTTCGATTTCCTGGCCTAAAGGAGCGCAATTCAAGGAGATAGTAAGGACTCTCCAATTGGTGCCAGCTAAACTTAGAGAAATCGATGAAGTTCTTACTTATGAAAATTTGATTGCCATGGTGCTTATGGAGAGAGATCAAAGCATTGGGATAATAGGAGTTCCCAGGGTGGCTCCGGTAAGGCAAGGAGGAAGAAGAGCTCCTTGAGTTATAATCACCGAACGGGGCGATGACGAGAATGCGGCAGCTAGACATGAGCCCGCAGTTGTGCCTCCGTAGGGCCTTCAATCACCAGAATCAAAAAGAAAAGGCAAGACTCTCGCCCACAAATCAAAGAGGCATAAGACCGTTGTAATGTCTCTGCCCGTTGCGACTGTTATAAATCCGGAGACTTCCTTTCCGCAAATGAAAGTTCTTTGAGAGGATTATCTGATGTCCCTATTCCAGATGACATAGCTTCATTCCAAGATCTTGGATTAGAGGGACTCCCTTCCCCGCTGTGATCTAGCGTAGGCTTAACTTCTTTAGACATACAGAACCAACTCCTACGAGCAAGGCTACCAAAATTGATCGGTTGGGGGGTTTGCACATGCATACACACACTTCATGGCACCACACGACTTCTAATCACATGCTTCTCAATCTCTAGAGATAACTAATTCTGCTTTAATTTTCATTTTACAGACACGATGGTGAGGCAGGGGTCTATGCTCAGCAATCTTCACTCCAAATGCCATTCTTCCAGCTCTTACTCTGAATCACATAGGCGTGAAAGTGAAAGAGACTACGATCGCGGCCACCACTCCAGCCAAGAGCATGAGCGTTATGAAAGGGAGAAGGAAAGGTCACATCAAAGTAAGCGCCGCTCTTGGTCGGGATCGCCACCACCTAAAGGTTCCTCAAAACCATCCAGCTCTGGTAGGAAATCTTCTGAAACTGCACATCAAGTAGTGCCTCCTCATACTTCGAAATCCGACGATCAACGCTATAGAACTGAAATGGAAACTCCCATTGCTACAAAGCAAGCCACTATCGAGCCCACAGGGGAGGGAGCCATCCGAATTGCTAAGTTAAAGAAAGATTTTCTGACTATCTATTTTGATGGCTTCCACTTTCCTCCAAACTTGAAAATAATTCCTAATGACATAGAAAGACTGGTGCAGGACTACGTGCACGATACATATAGCCAGTACATGGAATGGGTTAAGACGGTTGAGAGAGTTTCTACGGTATCTTT
Organism: Allium fistulosum; assembly: GCA_030737815.1. Lineage (NCBI taxonomy): Eukaryota > Viridiplantae > Streptophyta > Magnoliopsida > Asparagales > Amaryllidaceae > Allium > Allium fistulosum. Next base: position 709,614,158 of record CM060904.1, on the reverse strand, counting down.
CGAGCGGGCTAAGACAATTGAGAAACTAAAGGCCGACCTTGCTCAGAAAGATAGAATAATAGAAGTGCTTAATGATGAAGCTGAATCTTCAAGGAAATCGGAGATGGAGGTCGATAAGAGAGCCGATGAGGCTAGACAGTCCAAGGAAAACATGCGAAAAACTCACATGGACCTGGTGCAAGAGATGAGCCACCATAACACTGTTATCACTTAGGAAAGGGATGAGGCGTGGAAAGAGGTCGAAGAGTTAAAGGCGAAACTAGCCGAGGCCATCAAGGAAAAAGACGATGCCAATAATGTCGCCCAGGAGGCATGTGAATAGGCGGTGGTGCTTAGGGAGGAGAGGAATGAAGCGAACTTGAAGGCCCAGGAAGCCGATGCTAGGATTGATGGGGAAACTAAAGCGTTGGAAGCCAGGATGGAGAGTGAATTTGAAGATCTTCTGGTCACGTACAATGCCAATGTCTTAAGAAACCACAACTTAAATTGGCTCGGCGAAGATTATCCTTTTCAACTATACAAGGCCTGGAGTCGCTTGGTAGATGACGAAAAGGTGATCCGCGATGCTATGACTATCGATGAGTTCGAACTGGAAGCTCAAATACTTGTCGGAGATAAATCGAAAGTTCTTCACGATACAATTGTCGCTCTTAAAAAAGAAAAGTTGGCTGCCAAGTATCCGGACGCTGGAGAAGAATTTGGAGTTGAGCATCATGAAGTAGGTTCCGAAGCACCCACAGTCTCTCAATTTGAGCCTACTTCTTCTATCGACCCTCCAGTTGTCCCAGGATATGACCCTCACAAGCCGCACCTTTCTCCGATACATGAACGCGGCTTGGAAGGCACATCAGCTCAATATGGGAGTCAACCCGAGGAAGGTATTCTGGATGCTTCTTCCATTCATCCAAATGTAGGAGCACTATCAGAAGACGTTACTAATATTTTCTCCTATCTTTATTCAGCTCTAGATTCTGCACCAACTGATCCTCCTGCAACTCAAGAATTACATCACGAGCGGGAGGTTCTACAACTGTGACGGCTACCACATCGACTGAAGAGATGCATGATAGCAGCTGCTTGCTTGATGAACAATTGATGGAAGCACTCTTCAGCCATCAAAGTGATCCAAGCATCGAAGTGTCGTTCAATGTAGATGAAGATGTGGTCATCATGGGCTCCTCGGGTCCGACTAGCAGCATTCCAATGAGCATACATGCGGACCGGGCGGAGTAGATAATGGAGGAAATAAAGGTCGAAATCGAGCAAGCTGAGCATGCTTGTAGAGCTAGTGGGGGCATGGCAGGTCCCGGTCCGGTCCTGATACTTGTTGTTTCTCCAGGTGACACCATCATTAATATCGGTGCGCCTCCTTCCTCTAACATCGAAAGTGCCACCATCCCTCCTGTTCTGCACATAGAGGACATTCCGATCCCTATGAGTTCCGAGGAGGAGACTGCTTCAATACCCTTGGCCAGAGATAAGCCCTCCGGAGCAGGCCGGGGAGGCAAAGGTTCAAAGAGGGAGGGGGTTCTGAGCGGCAGCTCTAGCGGGTCTACACCGAAAAAAAGTAAGAAGGATAGAAAACCAAAGTAGTAGAGTTGCGCTTTTGCTTCTTCTTTTTTTAGTAGATAGCTAGAATAGGCTCTTTATTTTGCTTTTGTAGGCCATGTATAGATGCGGGTTTGGCCCCTACTTATAGGAATCCTTCGAACAGATTTTGTACTCATTTTTTTCAAAGAATAGTGGAAATAAAATTTCTTTTCATTTTTCAGCACAACTCTGTGTTCATTTGTTTAAGTATTTTAGCACTCGCGTTTCCATTCAATGTACTTGTGAGGCTTTAGTTTTTGAGTCGAACTTGAGTCCAGTCGCTAAATCCTGAAGTCATGGCTTCGGGTCATAATCAAACGTCGAGTCGAATCCCAATGTTGCGCTGTCTCGCTCAGCGATCGGTACCTGAGTTATGCCCTCAGTCCCGGGGAGAATTGAAGTAGTCAGTCGATAGTTGTTTTCCGCCTTTGCTAATTTTAATTTAACTCGGTCAGAACGAAGTTAGAGTGAGATGAGTTTTAGTGGTCGGATCATAATCGCTCATTTGCTGGTATTTACATCCGCACTCTGGGGATGGAACTTGTATGCCGGCGGTCGATCACGCCTGCTTATCGCTTAGAATCATATCTGTGCTCCGGGGACATGAGATAATTTACGGGTGGTTGGTCACACTCGTTTAATGTTTGGAATCATATCTGTGCTTCGGGGACATGAGTTAATCTACGAGCGGTCGGTCACGCCCATTTAATGCTTATACTCTGGTCCACGCTCTCGAGGCCAGAGTTAGTTGATGGGTGGTCAGTCACACCCATATAACGTTTAGGATTATATCCACACTCCGGGGACATAAGTCGTTTCGCGGGTGGTCGGTCACACCCGTTTAGTGTTTATACTCCAATCCGCGCTCTCGGGACCAGAGTTAGTTGATGGGTGGTCAGTCACACCCATTTGGTGTTTATACTCCAGTCCGCGCTTTCGGGACCAGAGTCGATCAATGGGTGGTCAGTCACACCCGTTTGATGTTTATACTCCAGTTCCAGGAATCTGGAGTCGGGCGACAGACGGCCGGTCACATCTATTTAAGTATTAGGATCTCGTTCGCACTCCGGGAACAAGGAGTTGATCAAGGTTGTGGATGGTCGGATTACATCCACCTTGATTTGGAAAGCAAAGTCGTAGATGGACAGATCCATCCTCTTCGAACTTGGAAGAACGAAGGCGAGGTCGTGGATGGACGGATCCATCCTCCTTGAGCCGAGATTTTGGAGTTTTGTACTTCAGCTCGCACTCTGGGAGCTGGAGTTCGTTAGAGGATTGTCGTGTTTCAATCCTTCTTGACTTTATCGTTGCTTGCCCCCGAGCTCGGGGTTTCACTAAGCAAGTGACCGGTCGGATCACAATCACTCTCTATTTGAATGAGTCCCACCATAGGATGGGACATAGCTCTTCGTACATCGTGACGGTCACATGATGCATTTCAAGAATTGCCACTCTGGCTTGATGAGTCTGCATTTTATTGCTAAAATAAGAAAGTACGGCAAAGTCAACTGCCTTATTACAAGTTCAAATTCAAAAAATTTATAAACAAACTTCAAAGGAAAAGCGGACTAAAATGAATAAAAGCCAGTTATGTGTAATAGCGACGAAGACTCTCGCTGTTCCATGCCCTTGGTAAAGTGAGACTACCAACAGTTGATAGTTTGAATGTGCCATCTCCAAGTATCCGTTCAATGACATACGGTCCTTCCCATGTCGGTTTCATGTGTGAAGGGACTGGATAAATTCTCTTAAGTACGAGATCGCCAACTTCAAAGGTTTTGGGTCGGACCTTAGCGTTGTATAATCGAGCAACTCGACTGCGGTGTGCGACTGCCCACAAATCAGCCTCTTTGCGCTTCTCGTCCGGTAAATCCAAAGATTCTGCAAGTAGGATGGCATTCGTCTTTGTATCGTAATAAGTCACATGGTGAGAAGGTACTTCTAATTCAACTGGAATAACGGCTTCAAAGCTGTAGGAAAGTGCAACCGGAGTATGGCCAGTCACGGACTTGTGGGTAGTTCGATATGCTCATAGGGCCATGGGAAGTTCATCGACCCACTTGCCCCCAGCCTTCTCCAGTCGTTTCTTTAAAATGGACTTGATAACTTTGTTGATAGCTTCGACTTGTCCATTTGCTTGAGGGTGAGCTACTGCTAGGAACTTCTTCTGGATGCGGTAGCGTTGACATAAATCTTTGAATTCGACACTATCGAATTGGGTCCCGTTATCAGTTACAATAGTGTGTGTGAGAACAAAGCGACAGATGATGTTGCGCACAACAAAGTTGATTACTTTCTTCATCGTGATAGTGGCAAGGGGATCAGCTTCCGCCCATTTAGTAAAGTAGTCAACTGCAACGATGGCGTACTTCTCACCACCCTTGGCTAAAGGTAGAGACTCTATTATATCAATACCCCATGTGGCGAACGGCCATGGATTGACCATTTGAGTAATTTCTATAGGCGGGGCTCTTGGAACTCGGGCAAGTTTCTGGCACCTATCACATTTCTTGGCATAATATGATGCGTCTCGGTTCACTATCGGCCAGTAATATCCATATCTGAGTATCTTTTTGGCAAGGGCTTGCCCCCATTGTGATCACTGCACTCTCCCTCATGCACATCATGCAACACTCATTTAATCTCATAGTGGACAATATACCGGAGAATAGGAACATAACATCCCCTCCTATATAGGACTCCATTCTGGATAATAAATCGTGAAGCTTTTCAAAGAACCTATCTTTTCTCACTTCTGCGCTTGGATAATGCTCTGTACTCAAGATAGTTTCTGAACGGAGTCATCCATGACTCCTTCTTGGGCGTTGCCTAGTGCACCCAATCTGTCTCCATTTGGTTAATGCTTGGAGCAGTAAGTGTCTCAATGGGGATGAGTCCCATTTGTTATGCTTCGCCAGTGTTGGCCAGTTTCGTTAAAGAATCGGCTTTCTGATTGTGCTCTCGGGGTATACAATGATAGCATAATAGTCAAATTGATTCAACACTTATTGAACCCAAGTAAGGTAGGTAGCCAATCTCCGGTCTCTGGCTTGATACTCTCCTCAAACCTGGCATACGACCAATTATGAATCATAGTAAATTTCCACAGCAATGATTCCCAAGTCTCTAGCTAGTCTTAGTCCAGTAAGCAAAGCTTCATACTCGGCTTCGTTGATAGTTGCGCGAAAATTAAACTTTAAAGCATAGCATATGGATTGACCTTTTGGGGTTTCAAGTACCACTCCAGTGCCTGAACAATGGTCGTTTGATGCACCATCAGTGTATAGCTTCCATGTACGCTTGGGAGATTCATTGGCTTCGGGCAAATCCTCCGTTATGGCGAATTCAGCTATGAAGTCCGCCATAACTTGTCCTTAAATAGCTCGCCTCAGCGTATAAGTGATATCAAATTGACTCAACTCGATATTCCACTTAAGTAATCTACCAGACATCCCAGGTCACGTAAGGACCTGTTGTAACAGCTGGTCGGTGTAAATAGTGATCGGATGAGCCTGGAAATATGGATGGAGCTTTCTCGAGGCTATAACAAGGCAATAAGCCAGCTTCTATAACTTCGGGTAGTTATTTTCTGCCCCTGTTAATCTTTTGCTGATGTATAGACCGATCATTGGATCTGATCCTCTTCTCGAATTAACGCAGCGCTGATTGCATTTGCTGAAACCGCCAGATAGACATATAATCTCTCATGATCGACCGCCTTCGACAAAATAGGAGGTGTTGCCAGATGTTGAATGCTTGGAATGTGCCTTCACACTCCTCTATCCATTCGAAATTTCACTTTCCTTTTCTGATCAGATCGAAGAAAGGAATGCACTTATCTGGGGATCTGGAAATAAATCTGCTTAAGGCTGCCACCTTCCCGTTGAGGCTTTGTACTTGTTTTATGGTTCTGGGAGTTTTGAGATTCTGAATCGCCCGGATTTTTTCAGGATTAGCTTCAATTCGTCTGGCGTTGACGATGAATCCAAGGAACTTTCCTTATGCAACTCCAAAATGGCACTTCAACGGATTGAGCTTCATTTTGTACTATCGGAGTATGTTAAACATTGTTTCCAAATCATTGATGTGGTTGATAGATAGTCGCGACGTCACGAGCATGTCATCCACATGCACCTCCATGGTCTTTCCGATCTGGTTAGCGAACATTCGGTTCACGAACCTTTGATAAGTTACTCCAGCATTCTTGAGTCCGAACGGCATAACCTTGTAACAATGGAGTCCCAAATCAGCGACGAAGCTAGTATGTTCCTGGTCAAGTAGATGCATTAGTATTTGATTGTAGATGGAATACGCGTCCATGAAAGATAAGAGCTCGTGTCCAACTGTTGAATCCACTAGTTGATCAATTCTGGGAAGAGGGAAACTGCCTTTAGGGCAGGCTTTATTCAAATCTGAGTAGTCCACACATGTTCGTCATTTTCTGCTTGACTTTTTGACAAGCACTGGATTAGATATCCACTCTGGGTATAAAGCATCACGAATAAACCCATTCGACTTGAGTTTATTTACTTCTTCCTTCAGGGCGGCAGATCTCTCTAGATCTATATTGTGCCTTTTTTGTTTGACCGAGGCATGCCGCGAGTTAATATTTAATGCATGGCTCGCGATGTCTCTCACACATGTCTGAATGAGTCCAGGCAAACACGTCAAGGTTTACCCAGAGAAAATCAACCAATTCCTGTCTCATCTGGGGGCTGAGTTGAGATCCGACCTTTACCATTTTAGAATCGTCGTCGTTGTGGATCGAAACATCGATCGTCAACTCCATCGGGGAAGCTTGGCAGTCTTTGGCTTCCTCCTCATCATTATTATCTCTAGGATCGAGGTCCTTAAGGAACTGGTTATGGCGCCCAAGCCTAGGCCCAAGCGTTATTTGTCAATTTTTTGAAAAACGAACACACAGAGATTCCTCTATGCCCTTTCCTTTCTCTTTCGGCTGCACATCCCGCAGCTCTACAACATAACAGGCGCGTCCGGCCGCCTGATCACCATGTACTACTTCGACCCCCATTACCAGTGGGGAACTTCAGAGTTAAACACCACGGAGCAATCACTGCCCTGAATTCCGCAAGGGCCGGTCGGCCCAAAATAGCATTATAAGAGGAATGTATATCCAACACAACAAACTGCAACATCTGAACTCTCCGGCGATCTCCAATACCCAACTCAACGGGCAATTCCACCATCCCAACTGGTATAGTCGCGCTTCCATTAAAACCATGAATACGTGATTGACACGGTTTCAAGTCTTTTGCTTCCATCCTCATTTGGTCATAAGCGCACTTAAAAAGAATGTTCACAGAGCTTCCGCTGTCAACCAAGATCCTCTTCATCCAAGCAGGACCAACCTGAGTTGAAATAACAAATGGATCAATAGTAGGGGCCTCGACTCTGTTACCATCATGGTTCTTGAAAATGATGTCATCTGTCATCGTCCTCTATTGTTTTGCCGAGGCCCCGTCATCCACATTACTACAGCATTCAAAGTCCACATGCCTAATCGAACTGGCATATGACTCCATTTCCTTCCAGCTCCGATCAACCGGATGAGGACCACCACTCACAGTGTTTATTACCAACCTCCCACCAGTACGTGCGGGTTCTTCGGGCCTAGCTTGGCCTTGACCTTGATTTGTATTAGATGGGCCCGCACCTCCATCTTGCAGATCCCGAACAAACTGCTCTAACTTCCTTTCTCTAATCAACTTCTCGATGATGTCTTGTAAATGACCGCACTCATTAGTATTATGGCCGTAACAATTATGGAATCTACAGAATTTCTCGGTTTGAATTTGTTTCTTAGATGATGGTTTTGGAGCTAGCTTCTTATACTGTCTGGTATTACATGTCTAAAGGTAAACATTTTCCAACGATGTGTTTAAGGGATTACATCGGTCAAACATGAGAGCTCTGTGTCTCGGTCTGCGATTTGGGTCTCTCTTCTTTCCCTGACATTTGTTACCCTTCTGTTGACCTTGCTCATTCTGAATATTCAATTGCACTTTGCTGGAGTTCTCACCGGTCTATTTCATAGCAACATTACTTTAAATGCCTTCACTACTGGGCCTCGCTACATCCTGCTTCCTAGATCATCTAGCGTCTTCTCTCCTCAAGAACTGGGCTGCCTTAGCATAGAAACGATCCAACAAAACGGGGGATTTCCCATCCAACCAATCAATAAACTCATAATCGGGATCGATCCCTTTAGTCAATGCCATCAGAATAGAATTATCATTGGGGTTGCTAATCTCTACACAAGCAGCATGAAACCTTTCCAAATAACGTCTAAGAGTCTCTCCTCGAGCTTGAATAAAACTGGGCAAGGTGTTGACATCCTTTAATCTAGTAGCATGCATACGGAACTTCTCAACAAACTTAGTAGCCAATTGATCAAAACATGAGATGGATCTAGGTAGTAGACGAGTGAACCACATAGTTGTGATACCCTCTAAGGAAATAGGAAAGCTTCTAAACTTAACCGCATCGTCAGCTCGAGCGGCGTTCATGAGCCATTCAAACTTTAAGATATGTTGGTTAGGATCCGAATTTCCTTCGTATATCGACAAAGTCGGCATCCAGAATCGACGGGGTGGTTCTGTATAAAGAATGTCATCGGTGAATGGAATATGACTTCTGGAGATTCCCCAATCATCATTTGTAAGGCCTTGACTTTCTCTGATCATCTGGCGTATCATGGTTGGAATGTCAGGCATCTGGATATTCGGGGTCAAGACATGGTAGGGTTCCATGTTGCGGGGATGGTCCAGTCGCTGCCTACGGTCCGTTCCTCGCCTCCTTGGCTCCCCATCTTCAAGGAAATGAGGATCCTAAGCATAAAGGTGTTGGCGATGAGCTAGATTTGGTTGGTCCTGGATCTCGGCTTCTAGATCTATAGCGGCATCAGCTGCGTGGTCATGAATGGTATGATAAGGAAGTGTCCCTCCTTGGGAGGAGGGTCCAGCTTGGTGCCTTATGAAAGGACCAATCTCGGCTTGCTCGAGATTCACGGCATGCTGATCCCGGAGCCTTCTGCATAGTTTCCATCTAGCCGACGGCGTGTAGATCTGTGATTGAAGTCAAATGAAGCCGAGCTTTCGGTTGAGGAATGAAAGACATGATCCTTTCTAGATCTCCTTTGCCTTTCCTCATTCAACTAGTTTGCGAGCTCCATGTTGGCACGGATCTGCTAAGTGAGCTCTAGACGGCTCTGAGTAAGCTCTTGCATGAGGGTTTGGAACTCTACTCTAGTCACAGGACCTTGTGGATCTGGAGCCTCAGCTGATGTTTAGCCTACTGTGGTCAACTGCGTGGGATTTTGCCTATCCCTTCCCTCTGGATCTACAGCATTTGAAGCAGTTCTGGTAGTGCTCACCATGATGAATGTAGCTCTTTCCAAGATCTGGAGTAATCTGAATAGAATGGAAGGAACTATGGGAAGACAGATCTGGATCTCCTCCTTAGATTTTAGCAATCCAACAATGGCAGGGGATCCACTGAATCATAGAAAAGCAGAGTTTTCTCAGTGAAAGCACCTAAGTGTATGTACCAAAATTGGGCACAATGCTCTTTGGATGTAATTGAAGAGATTAGAATGAAGAAATTAAATGGAAAAGGAGGCTAATCTAATAATCACACCAATAAAATCAAACAGAAATAGAAAGAGACAAGAATTTATAGTGGTTTAGCGTTGTAGCCTACGTCCACTTTGAATAGTTGTGCTATTTATTGATGATTGACAACTGATTACAATAGTACAAATCACTAGCTCTCAAGTTACAATGGAGTTGCAGCAAAGTAACGGCGTAGAAGAGCCAAAAGTCCTTTTTACGTAGGCGTAGGGGTGCTATTTATAGGAGTAGATCTGTAAATATCTCCCTCAAAGCTCGGAATACTTTTCTCACACGTGGGTGGGCCCAACAAATCGATCGGGGGTCATTTGGGATCGATCCTGATCGATCTCCATCATCTTCGTATCGGTCAATATTAGCTCAATTTGAGCTGCAATCGATCATGGTGGTCCTTCAGATGATAAGAAAACTTCTATGAAAATTCTGAGGCATTTGGACTTGTAGTTTTTGAGTTATGATTGATCCAAGGTTGATTTTGTAGTTAGGCTGAGGCATGCATATCGATGCTTTCATGTAGATGCTCCTTCGTATCGATGGTCCTTCGTATCGATCAGTTGTGCATCGATGACGTGGAGCCAGAGTTCAGGGGAGATCCACAATTCATGTTGAGAGGCCACTTCCTTTGGTTAGACCATGTCTTTCATATCGATGGTAAGTTGCTCCCTTCGTATCGATGCTTGCAAGTCGTCTTCGTATCGATGCTTAGTTGTTGCTTCGTATCGATCGATTGGTTGCTGGTTTCGTATCGATGCTTGGCTGATCGATACGAAATGGATGGAAGTGGGATCGATACAAAATGGGTAGCGGTCGAGCAGATGGGTTATGAGCGATGCAGTTGCTTGATGGATACGAAGGGGATGGATGTGGAGTTGATGGATACGAAGGGGATGGATATGAAACAAATATGTTTCACATGAAACTTGATCGATCCATAACTTGAGCATACAAATTTTGATTGACCTGAAATTTGGAATGTTGCCTTTCAGAGCTTTGTTAGTCATACCAAGTTAATTGTAGCTCGATCCGGACTTGGACCAAATTTGCATGTATCCATCGTGAACATGTGTATAACCGATCTTCGAGACGGATTGTCTTCAATCTCTAGTCGAGTCCTTGGTGTCACGGCCTTGCCAAAAGGCGGGATAACAGGTACCATAAAACTGGAGTGTGCTCTCTTGATCTTTTATTCCGAGCTCAGTAATTTTTAACTCATTCCTTTTTTGGATTTTTCAGGTTTGAATCTGCTTTCCTTCAATCCCAATAGTTAAATGTCGAGAATGTATATGCACATGCACCTTAATTATCCTTCATGTTTCAATTCCATGTGCATGTACACCCTTGTGGATTCCATGCATACACATATGTGCACACACACATCATCAAGTCCCTTTTTTTTCTTTTTTCTTTTTTTATATGGATTTTTCGGTACCGATCTACGGGCATGGATTGGTACTGATCCAGCCCTTGAAAATAGGCGAGTCAAGTGCCTGAAAAGTTGGTTTCATGGTATTATATACTTGATCCTACCCTTCTCTCCTCACTTCACTTCTGCTCTTCGAGTTCAAGCCTTTATAAGCCATTAAAGTATTTCACCACCAAACCAAAGCTCATGACGCCAGATTTTAGAACCGCCATCACCACCCTACGTTCGAACTTAATGTCGTATGCCTCATTATAGTCAGATCCGAACCATCACCATGAACTCGATCCAACTTCCACATCCGAGCCAACATTTGAATCGATCATTTTCTTTGACCTTCAACACTCCTAGGTAGGCGATGACGTTGGTGGTGAGGCTGGGCGGTCATCACATGGATGTCCAAGCTTTGGGTCGGAGGAGAAGATGGAAGAAGAGGCCAGAATCCATCCAAGGAAACAGATTGGTATAGATCCAACCCTTGGTAGATTTTAGGTTCTCTATCCATCTTAGAGATTTGGAATGTTGGACAATGCTTGTGTTTTCCTCAATGCTATTTCCCAAGTTTCTAGACATTTCCAATGGATGATCGATGATGTGAAGCCCGTTGGGACGATCAGCAATGATGGTCACTTCGGATAATGTCCAGATTTTCAGATGAACTATCACACAATATCAAAAACTAACACTGCACGACACTACACAACACTGTGATTTGCACCGTATTGCACTGGCTTTCACTATAACATGGGGTAGTCTTTTAATCTATCTGATATAACTTGTATGTCAAGCTTTGATAGGTATGGGTCATAGACGTTCTAAGCATCTCTCTGCTCAAGCTGTAGGCCCATCAATTCTTAAATACATCGAATCAGATACCGAGTCAAGCTCGATTATGGTTCCATTTGCATGACAGACTCTGGCCCAGCTTATACTAGAGCTTAAGAATCCAAAAGCAGAACAACTTGCTCTAGAAGTTCTAATAAAGCTTATAGAAGGGCCATATGTCAAACCTTCTCTCGATGCAATTGACAATTCCATCATATTAGATGATCCCGCCAATTCCATTGCCTCAAAGATTGAGGAAGGATCACTTAGAATAATTTGTGAGAAACACGAAATCCCGTTCGAGGACATGTTAGTTCCTACGTGCCCCAGAGAGTGCACTATCCGCTAGCTGGGTACACGGCGTGCACTAAGTACATGTATCTATCAGAATGTGTTCCACGTTTAACCAGTTCATCCGATGAGTTCTGCATTTTATGAGGATAGATCTAGCTCATCCTCATCCAAACAGCTACGCATTCTTTATAGTCTGTTAATCATATTCGATCACCAATTCGATCTAGTTCCCACAAATCAAGAAACTTGGTATCTATATAGTTTCAAGCACCGTAAGGGAAATCCTTCCCTCACTTTCTTAGACCCATACAGGGGTTGTAAAATTGTAATCGATGCCTGGATTAAATTGAGCTACTTCAAAGATGAATTCTTTTTTGTTCGCCGTCCTCTTGGATTCGCATGGCGATGGTTGTCCGGACGTGAGTTTCACATTCTTGTCCTTTTCATACAAGTCCATGTTCATAGTTCTGTTATCACTGAACGTCTTTTCTGTTCTTTGCAGATGTACTATGCAGTCTTGGCAATGTAGCTTTGGCAGAGACTCTCTAACAACTTCATGAAATTCTAGAGCAAAGAGGGAGGCTAAGAAACTGCTTAGCGACGAGAACCTTTGGACCTATAACTTGTTGGACCCAGATCGTAGCATTGGCCCTGCTCTAGAGGCCATCAATAGTGATGAGGATGATTCTTCGGTCGGAGATAATGGAGATCATTCACTGGTGCCCCCATCTCAAAGTCCAATTATCCAAATTGAAGTAGCAAGAGAACATTTTAAGGAGTGCGAAGGTGACAGAGCTGGTCGTAACGGTGATGATGCGAACCCGATCCATCTATTGATGAGGGTGAAGACGATCAACAACCTCTTCAAAGAAGAAGTCTCAAGATTAAATTCGCGAAAAGACAAACTCTGATCCCTCCTCCACCGGCCACATTCGCATTTTAAACTCCTGTAGGGCCCTCCGAGGATATATGTATGTATGTATGTGCTACTCTAGGGCCAATTTCGGAAAATATTTCTTCTTATGGCCTTAGTAACATAAGCATTAAGGATGTTGGATCCCTTGTTCATTTCTAAGAAGATGTGCCTTCAACTCGAGCAAGGGGATTAACCCTATTAGAAAAATTCTAACCCATGGTCCATTGAAGGGATACTAGGACACTTGCACACACACATGCATCGCAGTTTTCTCAGCTTACATCATGTTCTTATCCTATCAAAGCTGATTTGTCTTTGTTTCATATCCTAACCAAGCACGTGCCCCCATAGGACCAATCATGATTCTGATTCCAGTCGGCGTTCTAGCCGTACAAAGGAGGTAAAGAGAAAGATTACAGGTCACGTGACTCATCTTCTTGGCATAGATGTAGATCCAAGTCGCCCCAATCTAGGGGTTCGAACAAGCACTCTAGCCCTTACGATGACGTTCTCACGATGACCCCTCTTATGCTTCCTTTTCTACTAAGCAAACACCATTGTCTCATACTTTCCGACATCATGGCCAATTATCGAAGTCCTCTGCTATCGATTCATCTCAACATAGAGCTAGTAAAATGCCCGTTGAGCAACCTATCGAACAGCCTGTTGTTGAAGTAGAACAACCGGTCTCGTCCAACCTTCATATATCTGAATTGCAATGTCGCTTCCTAAAAATTTGTTTTAAAGGTGGTAAGTTTGTTCCCAATTTGAAAGATATCCCTCTAGGGGTAAAAGACCACATAGTGGCATATGTCGGTGACATGTATGATCAGTATTACATTTATAGGAGGTTAGCTAAGCAGATCTCTGAATATGGCAAGAGCGATGAGACTAAGGCTGCGGGATTGTGACTTACAGCAAATTAGAATGATGAAACCATCGCTCATCTTGACAAAGAAGTTGTCGAGCTAAAGAAAGAAAAGGTGGATGCCGATCAGAAAGTCAAGGACTTAAATGCGATGATTTAGCAGGAAAGGAAAAACCATTTAAGCCAAGTTGAGTCTATTCATCACAGGAATCATGAGCTAGCTAAAGTGGTGGAGGAGTTGAAGGCACGACTCATAAAGGAGAAGAAAGAGAAGGGCAAAGCCCTTCAAATAGCGCATGACTACTATGAGGAACTGCTTGATGCTCGCAAGCAGAGAGACAATGCGTTGGACAAGGCTAAGAAAGTGGATGAATTGGTGGCAACCATGGAGAGACGAGCCAAAGATAGGTTTTAGCTAGTCATCATCAATTACAATTCCAACGTCCTTAAGTTTAGAGATTTAGCATGGCTTGGCAAAGACTATCCATGAGCTCTAGCGTTGGCATGAGAGTAGATTGTGCAGGAAGAGGAACAGCATACGGAAGGAAGTGAAGTGAATCTGGCGGAGCTGGAGAGCGAGATTCTAAGTCCAGAAGAAATCAAGGTGCTTAGGACTAGTGAACTTATTTTGCACCCAGAGCTGGCAACTACAGTCTAGAAAGATCAAGCTGAAGGCTTTGACACTACTCCTAAAGATCCCACTACGGGCCTCACTTCTAGGCTGTCCGCTGCATCCATCGCTCTATTTATCCCTTTGTACAATCTGGATGCTCCGTAGATACAGAAGACAAACATGCTATCTCTAATCCAAGAGGAGAACTCGAATGGCACACCCGACCACATAGAGCCTCAATTTGATGGAGGTATATATTGACTTCATCCATATTTGAGAGAGCTCACATGACACCGATCGATGTAGCTAATCTCTTCTTTCATCATTCTTAAATTTCAGGTCAACCTACGATTCAAGTCTCCCAAAGGAAAGCTTCCAAACCGGTCAATATGCAACGATGACCGAGTCAATAGTCTTGACTTTCTCTAGGACAATCCTATGACAACCTGCATCCATTGACATGCCAAACACTGTCATGTCAAGAAACATGGATCATCGATTTAGGGTAAAAGCAGTATCACAAAGACAAAGATATCAAAGAAGAAATAATCTATCTAATCCAAACGTCATCATAGCAGAAACATAATACCAGATATATGGATAATCTCAGAAAACAGTAATAAAAATGTCAAAGCATCAAAATATCCAGATCCCAAATATCATAATATCGTAGTCTCAGAAAATCATCAGTGCATGTCAACATCAGAGTATCATGAAAATAATCCCTCATAAGCAAAGTGCTAAAAGAGCAAATGTACTGATAGAAAATACATGATAAAGGATAAAATAGAACTAGACTTCAGGCATGATAATCCGAAAACAGCAATGGATCTGTCAACGGCTGCTTTGTCTACCTGTGGTGGGAGGAAAATGGAATGAGTTAGGCATATGTCTGGTGAATCAGAATAAGACTAATTAGGAATTTAAATACAACTAAATCCAAGTCTACTCTAGGTGATATAGAGTATGTGTACAGTGTCTGTGCACCTAAGGTCACATGCCTAAGGTCACTATCAAAGGTCAACATCCTAACATCATGGGAATAACAACAGATCGTACTTCACTGAATGATCGTCTAGTTTTGGGGAACACTATCCCACTATAACTCGCGCTAGGCATGGAGAGGAAGAACACGCATATAAACTTGCATAATGACTCATCGTATGCACCCATGTCCAACCCCTCGATCCTAGTGGCAAAATACCTATTGCGTACCCTTGGGAGTTACTATGCCTAACTCCTGCTGGTACTGAGCACCACCTAGCTTTCAGCATCTACGCCCATATGGGTCCACGGGAATGTCCATAATCGACATAGTCTCTGATCCTAACTCTACAACTAACGATCGGTAATCTGATTCCAACACCTCGACTAACGACCGGTAATTCGATCCCACACCGATGTGCGGCTTTCGCGACATAAGTTTCACATCTCAACGACACTCTGCATCCTACTATATGATATAGAAATTCAAACTTAATCCGCTACCTCAAATAAGAACACCCAAATGTGTCTATGCCAATCAAGAAATTTAGAGAACAACGAGGTTCATACACTTATCAGCTTAAGGTCCCAAATAGTCTATTAAGCCTAAGTGACTTACAACAGTCGACCTACGCTAGTCTTAGATCGATTGCCTACAATCCAAACATCTTTCAATTTACCTGTTTTAAACAAATTAATGCATTTCATACGATTATCAATCTTAATCCATTTGATTTTTATTTCAATTAGACTAATCTATTTCTCCTATTTTTATTACATTTTTCACAGCATTTACATTATTCCAATTGGAAAATTATAAGTGTTAAATCCAATTTTAACATATGATTTATGGTTTTACAACTTGCATATGTTAGCTATTATTAGATAAAAAGATTCATTATTCCAGATTTCCAATTTAATAATTTAATAGATTAATCTCAGAATTAACAGTCAAATCAACATATAGTAGAAATTAAAATCAATTAATTTAATTAACTTGTTAAATTTGTGCCAACTCACCTTTGTTCTAAGCTTTAGGTTTGTTTTTGATGCCGCAAGCTTTCTCCCCTAAATTCGCTTAGGCCTCTCTTCTAATTGCTAGATCTCCTTTTATTTTAATTTAGTTGAGATTTAGAATAGAATCGGGATTTATAAATTGATTTGGGAAATTAGGGTTCAGGGTTTTATATTCGTAGAGCTTCGCTTTAACAGAGATAATTAGGTTTTAAGTTAATCCTAACTATAAATTTAAAGGGGAACATCTCAACTCACTACCATCAGACACCAATCCAAAATCTTGTCATTCGTCGTCCGAAACCATGGCCAGCACACAACAATATCGCATGCATGAAACGAACTGACTCTAGGTCGCGACCGTACGATCGACACAGAGTTGGGTCCACTACCCTACGGCTAGGTTGACCGCCCCCAGTTGACCTGGGCCCAATGTGGGTCGACCTGGCTCTTAATCACTTTTATATTTCTTTTTAATTTTTATTTATTATTCTAACCTCTGTAACTTTTTAGTTTTAGCTCGGATTTCAACAAGTTATATATGAAAGTTGTCCAGAAAATTGCTATGGAGACAATGCTGAAAGTCTCATAGTCAAATTCGGATGTTTGTAGTAATTCTCCTTCTAGGTACATTCTTATCTTTTAATTATATTTCCTTATTTATTTTCAGTAAAATCCCATGGTGTTATATTCTCCCTCCTAAAAAATTTCGTCTCTGTAATCTCTAAGGATGGAAGAATGCAAAAAACAATCGGCAACTAAATCTACATCCATCTACTCATCAATCATCCGTGGCAACCATAATCCTTAATAATTCTAATGCAATTATGTAACTATGTAGCGTGGAATGAACATGAACCTATCTAATGTAATCGGTCTACTGATTTCGACCTCATGTTTATGCAAGTATGTTTATGCCATGCCAAATGTATGTAAGTCCTAAAATAAACAGATAACTCTACATCTATGCTCAGCCATACATCCAAATGCAACATCCATATGCAAAAGTCATCTATTAATAACAACAAAAATCAGCAAGCAATATGCATAAGGTATAAATATGTGTACCTAAAGGGCCCAATATCCTAGTGCATGCAATGCAACCACTTGCATCCATAAACATCCATGTACACTCAACAGCATCCATCAACCATAACATGTCTCATTGACATGTTTACAACCATACCTATCATCCAAAGGTCTCTACCTAATAAAGTCTACCCTCCCCCCAGGTTCTACCTATGGGTTTTAACTAGAGAAAGATCAAAATGTAAGACATACTAGAAAAGAAATGTATGTGCAAAGCTCGAATCCTCTCCTCGAGCTCCCATGCACTCTCAACTAGGTCGTCTCCCCCATTGAACTTTAACTAATCCGATCTCCTTATTGCGGCGTAGCTTAGTGTCGTGCTCCACGATTTGGGTAGGTACACGGAGAAAAAGTGACTCATTCTCCACTTCAACCTCCTCCAAACTACTATGCTCAACAACAACAGCCGAATCATGTAAGCACTTTTGCAAGTGTAGAACATGGAAAACATCATACACTTCGGCCAACTTCTCTGGAAGCCTAACTCTATAAGCCAATCCCCCAATCCTAGCCACAATTGGGAATGATCCAACAAACCTCAGAGCTAGCTTCCCTGAACATCCAAATATCATCACATGTCTCAGGGGTGAGACCTTCACAAATACCACATCCCCAACCACAAACTCCAATTCAGAGCACCTCCTATCTACATAAGACTTCTATCGGTCCTGAGCTTTCTTCATCCTCTGGCAAGTCATACACTTAGCTACATACTTCGCCACTTTCTTCTTCATCCTAGACCAAAAGAAAACTCTCCTCATATCCTGGTACATCTTATCTCCACCAGGATGAATGGTCATCCTAGAGCAGTGAGACTCCGTAAATACTACATCCACCAAGTCTGCACTACAAGGAACACAAAGCCTACCATCTCTCCTCAACCATCCTCTCGAGTCTATGGCATAACGCCTAAGATGACTCGAGGACTCCCTTTTGCCTAATCTATCCAAAAGGTTTGCCAGCTCACTATCCTCTCCCTGCCTAGCTCCAATCTGCTCCATCAAGGCCGGTTGAACATCTAGGGCTGCTAACAATCTAGGTGTAATATCGAACGATGTCCTAAAGTCAAAGGTGGAAATATACTCCAATTGTCTCCACTCCAAAAATAAAAAACTCAATGTAGCTCTCTGTCTACTCAATATATATGCTACAACATTCCCCTTGCTTGGGGTATAAGAAATCTCAAAGTCTCTGGTGTCTCAAGTTCAAGTCCTTTTGGGAAAACAAGTACTTCAAGGACTTATGGTCTATTAAAAGCTCAAATCTCTCACTTAGAAGATAATGCCTCCAAGACTTAAGAGCAAAGACTATAGCTGTCAACTTAAGATCATGCGTCGGGTAGTTCCTATCATGAGTCTTCAAGGATTATAACTGTCAACTTAAGGTAACACTAATACAAGTGCACTGGTCAAAGCCTCCTTCAACCTAACGGAAGTATCCTCACATTTAGCATCCCATGCAAAAGCTAGATTCTTCTTAGTGAGGTGGGTCAATGGGGCAGACATCTTTGCGAAGTCCTTAATGAACTTCCTATAATAACCTGTGAGACTAAGAAAGCTCCTTACTTTTGTGGCATTATTCGGGACATGCCAATCCTGCACTATCATTACCTTACCAGGATCCACAGCCAACCCACTCTCAGAAACAATGTGCCCCCAAAAAGTGAACCTCATCTATCTAATAGTGGCACTTAAAAAACTTATCCTTAAGCTTATATGCTTGGAGGATCCTAAGCACCTCCTCTAAATGCAAAGCATTCTCCTCCCTACTGTTCGAGTATATCAAGATGTCATCCACAAATACCACCACAAACTTATTCAGAAATTCCCTAAAAACTTGGCTCATCAAATCAACAAAATAAGCAGGAGCATTGGTTGTTCCAAAAGCATGACTAACCACTCATATAACCCATCGGGAGTCCTAAATGTAGTCTTCTGAATATTATCCTCAACTACTCTCAATTGATGGAAACCTATGGCTAAGTCAAGCGGAGAAAACATTCTCACTCCAACCAACTGATCGAAGAGATCATCTATGCAGAGCAAAGGATAGCAATATTTCTTCATCGGCTTATTTGGCTTTCGGCAATCAATGTAGAATTTAAGGGAGCCATCCGCCTTGGTGGCAAAGACGAATGGCGCCCTCTACTTAGAAATACACCTTCTAATAAGGCCCTTCTCTAACAACTCATTCACCTGATTATTCAACTCACGTTGTTCCCTTGGAGCCATGTGCCTCAAAGGCAAAGCAATTGGTTGAGCATTCTCTACAAGATAGATTGTAAACTCGATCTCTCTTTGGGGCGGGAGACCGAAAACCTTAGAAAATACATCTGGAAAATCTCTAACTAGTAGGAAAGAAACAAGCTCGTCCTATGGTGGGTCTAGGGTGTAAAGGTAGCTCAACATAACTGATCCTCGCAGATCATAAAAAAATCTCTAAGCTACGCGTAGTCTAACAGTCTTCCTATCATAGTCTAGTATAGCCCCATACATGGACATCCAATACATGCCTAGTATCAACCCAAAATTAGAGAATCCCAGTACATAGGCATCACACTCAAACTCAACCCTTAAAATCATCAACCTCAAATCCCAACATATCATCGATAAATAAGTCGATCCCCCTATAGGATTTGACACAACTATAGGGTCCGCTACCATACTAGTGTCTAAGTGCAAGTCATCAACAAGTCTACTAGAGATAAAAGAATGAGAAGCCTCGGTTTCAAATAAAGTATGAATAGAAAGACCAAAAAGAGATAACACACCTTTAATCACCACCTTCTTCCCTTTATCCAATGCTAGTTGGACACTATAAGTGTGAATGGCCTCCATAATATATGCCTGAACCACTTGAGTAGAAGCCAAAGAAACAGCTCTGGACGGTGCCGGACAATTCCTTTTAATATGCCCAACCTGATCGCATTTGAAACACTTCAGCTTCGATAGCGAACAAATCTTAACAAGATGCCCTATCTTCCAACACCTCTGATACTTCAACTCCTTCTTCTGAATATTCCCTTTAGGTGAAGGTCCACCCTTCTTCTTCCTTTAGAAAGTTCTTCACTTCAGCCTTTGGAGCCTCTTCCACTTTCTTAGCAACAGAAGTAAGCAACGCCACTTAACCAGACCCTCATAAGTAGCACCCATAGGAAAATGGCTCACTGCTAAGTTCTGTAGTGGCTGATTTAAACCCTTAGCAAACTTGAGCGCCTTCTTATGCGGGATATTGATCAACTCCATCCCAAACCTCACAAGCCCATTAAACTGATTAACAGATTCTTTAACTAACAAATCACCCTACTTCAGATTTATAAACTTCCCTAACATAACTCCCTCCTCAGCCTGCAAGATGAACTTCATCTCAAACCTTCACCTAAACTCCCTCCAAGTCATGATACCAACATCAATCTTCGCCTCAACAACCTCCCCCCAATTGAGAGCCTCTACCTACAGCTGCTAGGTAACAAGCTACCTCCTAACCTCATCTACTAAACCCATAAGTCCAAATATCTACTCAGAGTTGCAGATCCAAGTTCTAGCATCGACAAAAGTCTCAATGCCTATGAACGGCCTGCCACCTAAGTTGGAAAAATCCTTGCATAGCTTAGTAAAGTCATGAGCGACGGGTGAGTGGAAAGGGACCCCACCAACTGCCACCTCCGTAGGCACTCTAGTCGGATGCTCAACCAGTCCCCTAGTCTGTAAGTAACGTCGAAACCAAATGGACATGTTCACGCCCAGAATATTAGGGATGTCGGTAGAGCCAGATCCTACGGGATCAAACATCTCTATCTGTAAATAGTAAGGAATCAATTAGATACTTCCATAGACAGCTCAAACAAGATAAAGATAAAGGACAACACGGACAGGAAATGTAATGAGCACATGCAAAAATCTGAAGGATTCTTGATGAATATTTTTTCAAAAATACACATATATATAATTATACCTTGGAAATCCAATTTGAAAACAATTTCAAAAATCATTTTTCTTTTCAAAATTATCCCTAGGAATATTAAACCTAGGCTCTGATTCCACAAATGACAACCCACATCCCTTAACATGCCAAACACCGCCATATCAAGAAATATAGATCATCAGTTCAGGGTAAAAGCAGTATCATAGAAAGTAAGATATCAAAGAAGAAATAATCTATCTAATCCAAACATCATCACAGCGGAAACATAATACCAAATATATGGTTTATCTCAAAAAAATAGTAATAAAAATCTCAAAGCATCAAAATATCCAGGTTTCAAAATATCATAGTATCATAGTCTTAGAAAACCATCAGTACAAGTCAACATCAGATATCATAAAAATAATCCCTCAAAAGCAAAGTACTAAAAGAGAAAAAGTACCGATAGGAAGTACATGATAAAGGACAAAATAGAACTAGACTCCAGGTACGATAATCCGAAATCAGCAATGGATCTGTCAACGGCTGCTCTCTCCACCTGTGATGGGGGAAAAATGAAATGGGTCAGACATATGTCTGGTGAATGAGAACAAGACTAACAAGAAAATTAAATATAACTGACTCCAAGTCTACTCTAGGTGATGTAGAGTGTGTGTACAGTGTCCATGCAACTAAGGTCACATATCAAAGGTCAACAGCCTAATACCATGGGAATAACAATAGATCGTACCTCACCGAATGATCATTTAGTTTTAGGTACTATTATCCCACTATAATTCACACTAGGCCTAAAGAGGAAGAACACACATATAAACTCGCATAGTGACTCACGTTTGCACCCATGCCCAACCTCTCAATCCTAGCGGCAAAATACCTCTTATGTACCCTCGGAAGTTACTGCTCCTAACTCATGCTGGTACTATGAATCACCTAGCTTTGAACGTCTACATCCATATAGCCCACTGGAATGTCCGTAACCGGCATAGTCTTCGATCCCAACATCCTGACCAACGATCGGTAATCCGATGCCAACACCTCAACTAATGACTGGTAATCCGATCTCAACACTTGTGCGCACCTTTTGCAACATAAGTTGCACGTCTCAACGACACTCTGCATCCTATCTATGATACGAAAATGCGAGCTAAGTCCGCTACTTCAAATAAGAATACCTAAATATGTCTATGCCAATCAAGCAATTTAGATAACAACTAGGTTCATATACCTATCAGCTCAAGGCTCCAAATAGTCTACTAAGTCTAAAGTGACTTACGACAGTCGATCTATGCTAATCTTAGGTCGATTGCCTATAATCCAAACATCTTTCAATTTACCCATTTTAAGTAAATTAATCCATTCCATATGATTATCAGTCTTAATCCATTTAATTTTTATTTCAATTTGGCTAATCTATTTTTCTTATTTTTATTACATTTTTCGTAGCATTTACATTATTCCAATTTGAAAATTATAGGTGTCAAATCCACTTTTAACATATGGTTTATAGTTTTACAACTTACATGTGTCAATTACAATTAGATAAAAAGATCCATTATCCCAGATTCCCAATTTAATAATTTAACCGATTAATCTCAAAATTAACAGTCAAATCAATATAGGGTAGAAATTAAAATCAATTAATTTAATTAACTTGTTAAATCTGTGCCCACTCACCTTTGTCCTAAGCTTTAGGTTTGCCTCTGATACCGCAAGCATTCTCCCCTAAATTCGCTTAGGCCTCTCCTCCAATTGCTAAATCACCTTTTATTTTAATTTAGGTTGAGATTTAGAATAGAATTGGGGTTTAGAAATTGATTTGGAAAATTAAGGTTTTGGGTTTTATTTTCACAGAGCTTCGTTGTAATGGAGAGAATTAGGTTTTAGGCTAACCTTATCAATTTATAGGGTAATACCTCAACTATCCCAATCTAAAATCATCTCGTTCATCGTCTGAAATCGTGTCCAGCACGCAACAATCTTGCACACACCAAATGAACCAACTCCAGGTAACGACCCTACTATTGACAACACCGTCGATCGACCTGGGCCCAGTGTGGGTTGACCTGGCCCTTAATCACTTTTATATTTCTTTTTAATTTTTATTTATTATTTAACCTTCATAACCTTTTCATTTTAGCTTGGATTTCAACAAGTTAAATATAAAAGTTGTCCATAAAATTACTACAGACACAATGGTGCAAGTCCCGTAGTCAAATTTGGATGTTTGTAAAAGTTCTTCTTTTAGGTTCATTCTTATCTTCGAATTATATTTCCTTATTTATTTCTGGGAAAATCCTGGGGTATTACAGATCCCAAGCATCCTAGTCATTGATACCCAAGTTCCGGACGCGTAAATAATCGATGCATTATAAGAAGAAAGTGCTGGTGACTTTCAAAGAGCTCCTGTGGACGAGGATGTTATTGTCACTGGGTTGATTGTTCTTGTTATAGGGTTTTCAATGAGTGAGCTCCTTGAAGAGCATCTCAAGTCCACTGTTGAGATCAAGCAAGAGCCGGTTGACTTCATCCCTCCTCCTCTATCGATAGCTTTACCCGACATGACCATTTTGTCCCAGTCACGCTACTTATGCTTCGAAGCACTCAAAGCGCATATGTTGCTTTGTTGCATAGTTCGCCTTCAAAAGGCAAAGGAAGCAAGGGAAGTGAAAGGAAGAAAACCGATGATTTAAGTGGGTCAATCTTCTGGAGATGGAAAGAAACTAAAGAAGCAAAAGCTCAAGAAATGAACGTTTGTTTGTTTTGGTGTATAGCGGTAGGAACCAGCCTTTTGTTTTAGGTTGGTTCTGTGTGGGTTCAGCCCCGCTTTTGCTTTTAGTTTAGATGTTAATAAAACTTGTACTTTTCTTCCAAGTCTTATTTTTGAAGGTGAATAGTAAAGACTTATGGTTTCTTTCAAGTCCCGTGTGAATTTGTCTAAGTATTTGAGAAAAGCACTTTGCATTCAATGAGTTTGCGACCCACTTCCCACTATCATCATTGGACTAAGTTATTAGTCCGTTTTGTTGTTTAACCAAGCAAGGGATGATCATCAGGGAATCTATCTACACGTGCCCGCACACCACCGTGTTTGATTCTGGAACTTGGTCGAATTTCGATCATTTGGAAAGATAAATTAAACTTTCCTTTCGAGAATGTTTTGAGTGCGATCACGCCTCAATCGAACGAATTCATCTCTAAACGATAATTTGGGAATCCTCCTTTGCGATACGTATTTTGACCATGCCGAAATCTAGGCATCGGTTGGAACTGACCACCTAAGATGGTGGTTTGAACATCCCTATCCAGGATGTTTGTTTATGATCGCACCTAAGTATGGGCGTTAATTGAAGTTTGTAAGAGACCCCTCAAATCTCTGAGCACAGATCTTTCATCTTGCCTACTCTGGATAAGGCATTGATACTTCGCCAGACTTTGGGCATGAGCTGTAGAGGCAAATTGTCTCATTTAGCCTTTGAATGTTTATACTCCTACCCCCAAGTCATGGGTTAGAGGAGTTATTGGGTATCTATCTCCAGATACCATGTATGGTTGAGCTTTGTGTAACTGATCAAGGACTGCAGAAGCTTAGTTGGCACATATCTTTGGGTAGCTACGCACCTGCATTTTGCACATGTAGGTTTGTTTAAATATAACACTGTTCATAATGTAAAGCAAGCATACATGGCTTTAAGAGCTTTGGAAATAATTTCTTTTACAAATGCTAGAGATGACAGATTCTGTCTGGTAACACAGCTTTGATATTCCACACTCGCGGGAGTGAGATCCCATCCACTGTTGCCAGCTTAAGCATGCCATCTCTGAGCTTTTACTCAATTGTGTACAGACCTTCCCAACTAAGGCCCACAAGTTCCCAAGGCCTGGGAAGATTTGTTTGAGAATGAGGTCGCTAATTTCAAAGGTCTGAGTCCTGACCTTGGTGTTGTAGTATCGGGCAACTCAGTTTCGATGTGCAGCCGCCCTCAAGTCAGCTTTATCGCGCTTCTCATCGATCATGTCGATAGACTCTAGCAAGAATTCCTCATTCATCTGGAGGTCATAATCAATCATTCGATAAGAAGGTACTTCTATTTTAACAAGAATCATAGCCTCTTATTCGTAGGCTAGGACAAAAGGAGAGCGATCGGTCGCAGACTTGTGAGTCGTTTTGTAAGTCCAAAGTGCTAATGGTAATTCATCGACCTACTTGCCCTTGGCATTCTCCAATCGCTTCTGGAGAATGGACTTGATAATTTTGTTCACAGCTTCGACCTATCCATTCATATGGGGGTGTGCCACCATTGCAAATCTTTTTTTTATGCAATGCCTACGGCAGAAATCTTTAAACTCGGCACTGTTGAATTGGGTTCCATTATCGAAAATAATCATTTATGGAACCCCAAAACAACAGATGATATTTCTAACCACGAAGTTGATTACATAGTGACTGTGGAGAACGACTCTGCCTCAACCTATTTGGTGAAGTAATCAATAGCAACAATGGCGTACTTCGCATCACCTTTGGACATTGGAAAAACACCAGTGATATCGATTCCCCAAACTTCATACGGCTAGGGACTAACCATTTGAGTAATCTCAATTGGTAGGGCTCTTAGAATCTTAGCGAATCTTTGGCACTTGTCACACTTTCTGATGTAATCTGCTGCGTCTCGGTTGACAGAAGGCCAAAAATACCCGTAACAGTGGATCTTCTTCGCTAGGGTTTGCCCTTAGTTGTAGTCGCCATAGCCCCCTTCGTGTACTTCTCTTAGGACTTACTTGACCACATCGTTGATGACACACTAAAGCATAGGAACTAAGAATCCCTTCTTGTAAAGCACTCCTTCTTACATGATGAACCTTGAAGCTCTACAAAGGAATTAACGTCGTTCGTTTTTCCTATCAGGAAAGGTTCCTCTTTGCAAATAATTCTTTATCAGTGTCATCCATGACTCATTTTCACATTCGGCCTCCAAGATCCAACATCCAATTTTTCGATGCTCGTAGCCGATAGCACTTCCACCAGGACCAAGCCCATGAGCTGCTCATCTCTAGAATTGGCTAACTTAGACAGTTAGTCGGCCTTCACATTTTCCTCTCTGAGAATATGTGTTATGGTATAATATTTGATATCACTAAGCAGCTTGAGGGCTTATTTTAGATAAGGAGCTCGCCTCGCTCCTTTTGCCTGAAACTCTTTCCTTACTTGGCATACCACTAGTTAGGAATCACATAAGATATACAAAATTTTAGCTCCCACCTTTTTGGCAATCTTGAGTCCTACGATCAATGCCTCATACTCCACTTCATTGTTTGTTACCGAAAAGTTGAGTTTTAGAGTGTAACAAATCGAACGTTCCTCAGGAGTCACCAACACAACTCAAGCACAGAACAACATTCGTTAGATGCGCCATCCGTGTACATTTTTCACCTGGCATTCTGCTCACTACTACTCTCTGGAGTGCTATCTCATGCAGTGTATTCAGCAATAAAATCCATCAAAGCTTGGCCCTGGATTGCTCTACGAAGGTGATAGGTAATGCCATACTAGCTCAATTCAATGTTCCATTTCAATAGCCTTCCAGAAGCCTCAGGTCGTTGCAGGACCTGTCCCAAAGGCTGGTCAATTAGAACTTTGATCGGATTAGCCTAAAAGTAAGGGCGAAGCTTCCCTAAAGCGATTAACAAGCAGTATGCGAGCTTCTCCAACTTTGGATAGTTTCTTTCTGCTTCTGTTAACCGCTTGCCGATGTAGTACACCGACATATGAATTCAGAACTCCTCATGCATGAGTGCGGCGCTCAAAGCGTGAACCGACACTGCCAAATAAATAAACAAGTCCTCATCCTCCAACGGCTTTGATAGAATGAGGGGTCTCTCTAAGTGATCTACCAAAGCCCGGAATGCGTCTATACATTCTTACATCCATGCAAAATTCCTCTTCCCTTTCTTGATCACTTAGAATAAAGGGATGCATTTTTCAGTGGCTTTGGAGATGAATCGACTCATGGCAACGACCTTCCCATTTAAACTCTAGACCTCTTTGATTCTTTTCAAGCCTTTAATGTTCCTTAGTGCTTCGATCTTCTCCGAATTAGCTTCGATTCCATAGGAGTTCACGATTAAGCCTAAGGATTTCTTTTATGCAATATCGAATGAGCATTTCAAAGGGTTAAGCTTCATCCTGTACTTTCAGAGAACGCTGAACATCTCTGCCAAGTCATCGATGTGGTTCCTAGATCGCGACTTCATGAGCATATCATCCACATAGACATCCATCGAGTGCCCTATCTGATCTTTAAGCATCTTGTTCACCAACATCTATTAAGTCGCTCCAGCATTCTTCAATTCAATGGCATGACAAGGTTGCAGTATAGCCCTAGGTTGGTAATAAGGCTAGTGTGTTCCTGGTCTAGGACGTGCATTAGAATCTGATTTCATCTAGAGTATGCATCCATGAATAAAAGCAATTCATGCTTGACTATCTAGTCTACCAGCTGATCAGTCCTCGAGGGCGGGAAGCTGTCCTTCGTGCATGGCTTATTCAGGTATGAATAATCAATGTTGTCCTCCACTTCCCATTAGCTTTTTTCACTAGGATTGGATTGGATACCCACTCCGAGTATAAGGCATCGCAGATGAAGCCATTGTCTTTCAAATTCTCCACTTCTTCTTTGAGTGCAGCAGATCTTTCCGGACCCAGACTGCGACATTTCTATTTCATAGTAATGCGTTTGGGATTCACATTCAATGCATGGCTCGCTATCTCTAGCAATATTCCACACATGTCTGAGTGAGTTCAGGCGAACACATCCAGGTTCGCCCGGAGAAAACCAATTAACTCTTTCATCACCTTCACGTCGAGCTGTGACCCGACCTTCAGGACACATGTAGGATCATCCTGGCTGACCGATGTTGATCATCAACTCAAATGGAGCCACCCTCACATCCTCCGGCTCTTTTCTTAAATCTATATCCATATATAACCGACTGTGCTGCCCAAGCTAGGGCTTAGGCGGTGGTTGCTATGCATCCAAAACCAGGGAGTCATCTCCATGCCTTTTCCTTTCTCCCTTCGCTTAAATTCTTTCAGCTCAGGGACATAACATTCCCGGCTAAGCTGCTAATCACCTTGCATTATTCCCACACCGTTCTCTGTTGAGAACTTCATCGTTTAAACACAAAGGAGCTATGGCTGCTTGAAATTCAACATGGGTCGGTCGGCCTAAGAAGGCATTATATGCAGAATAAATATCCAACGCAACAAAAGGCACAACCCCCACTCTCTTGCAGTCGCCCACTCCAAGTACCACCGATAGATTCACACATCCCACTGGCTTAGTAGTAGTCTTGTTAAATCCCTAGATTCGAGATTTACATGGCTTGAAGTCCTTACCCTTCACAAGCATCTGGGCATAGGTTTTCTTAAATAAAATGTTGACTAAACTCCCACAGTCAACTAGCGCCTTCCTTACAATTGCAAAGCTATTCATGGCCAATATCACTAGTGGATCAATAGTCAAGGTCTCCACCCCATCAGCATCTTGATTTATGAAAACAATGTCATTCTTCGTAGTCCTAAGTTGTTTCGACGGAGCACCATCTTCGATGGCAAAACAACTCTTATTTACTACATGCTTCAAAGCACCCACGTATCGTTCCATCTCAATCCAGCTCTTCTCAACTGGATTGTCCTCTGATAATAGCAAGGTTTTAAATCTCGCTCATCTCGGCCGAGATCTCGGGCGAGATCTCGTTTTCAAGCCTGGGCGATTCGAAACAACTAATTTCGTTTGAATCTCGTCTGACCCAAATCTCGGACGAGATTTCAGTATCTCGTCCGGTATCTCGGACGAGATTTAACAGCGAGATATCGGCCGAATTTTTGAATTTTGAAAAAAATCAACTCTTTTTCTGTATTGGGCTAGCTCATCCTTTACCTAATTTAAGCCTTCTTAATTGTACTTTTTTTAACCCTTATTTCTTATATAAATCTCATTTAATCTTCATCTCTTATTTTACGGCAGTGACAAGTGTAAGAAGATGATAAAATCTACATCGATTATGGTAAGTATTTCACTTTATGATTTTCATTAAGGTTTCTGATCCAAATTAATTTACATCCGATTTCATTTTTCTTTTTTCGACACTTTCTTGAGTTTTTTTCCTAACCCTATTTTTTGCGGCTATAAATTTTGGGCTTCACTTATTTAACTTTATGTTCTAAATGGATTCCCAATTTGATTTCATTTAGTCTTTGCTGCTATAATTTTTTTCCTCAAGGCTTATTTTTAAGCAATAAAGGAATTCTCTTTCATCTATTAATTTCATTTGATGATTACATGTTCATTCATACATCATTTTTTTGCTTTTCTTATAATATTACTAAATGTTTGAAATTGTTTGTACTATTTATGCTATTTTCTACATTTGTTTGAAATATCTATGATATTAGTTGCTTAATGAGATTTTTTTTGCTAATAATTAAATACTATAATCAGACATAGAATATCTTAATTCTACTTGTAGACTTTTGTATTTGAAGTTATAAAATTAAGATTTCCCTTGCAGCACTATAAATCATAAAAGGTAGAAATGAGACATTATATTATGTAGGAAAGTTAAGTGAATGATCAAACAAAGTAAAGGTGCATATGTTATGGTTTATTTCTTGTCTACTTTATCTCATATGATATTATATTGAACATTATTCATGAAATCTAGTTATAAATTTAGGTGTATGAAAACTAATTTTCGACATGACATATACTCCGAGATAACTCCGAAATGAATTTTAGAAACCGAGATGTAAATCCGAGATGGACGACCGAGATGCACTCATCTCGTTCGAGATCTCACCCGATACGAGATAAGCTATCTAAATTCTTCGAGACGAGACGTGACCGAAATCCGAGATTTAAAACCTTGGATAATAGTATTAATCACCAAACATTTCCCAAGCCTCCTAGGCTCATCAACACTAAGCCCGACTTGCCCTTATTGGGGATTTGATGTTCCTTGCCCGCCATCCTATGGGGCTTGCACAAACTGTTGCAACTTCTTCTTATGAATCAAATCTTCGATCATATCACCCAGGTGTTTACATTCACTGGTGTTGTGACCGTGCATCTCTTGAAATCTGCAAAACTTGCCAGGCTTCTTCTCCTTTTCAATCGATTCTTTCGGGGCCGACTTCATGTATTGTTCTTGGCCTTGAGTTGGCAAGTATATGTTCTCAATCGAGTTGTACAATAGAGTATAGTTGTCATACTTAATTCTTGGATGTCTCCTTGAATCTGATTTCTTATCTTTAGCTTCATTGTTGTTCTTGCTCTGTCCACCACTTCTATTTTCCACATTAACATTGACATTGCCGGAATTCCCTCCAGACTGTTTTATAGCAACATTATTTTGTATCACCCCTGTTGTCCACCTGGCATTGGTTTTTCCGGCTGTAGTGCTTGCCTCTTCCAAACGCAAGAACTAAGTCGCCTTTCTGTAGAACATGTCCATTGTCGATGGGGGTTTCATCTTCAACCACCTTCCGAAATCAGTATCGGTATGGATCCCCCTAATTAGTGCTATCGATACAATATCTTCTTGAGGATTTCTCATCTTGGTTATTGCAGTATTAAACCTTTGCAAAAAAATATTTAAAGACTCTCCCGCTCCCTGGAAGAGGTTGGACAGTGACATGATGTCCTTCAGATGGGTAGCGTGCATACGGAATTGCTTAATGAACTTTCATGCCAATTATTCGAAAGACAATATGGATCTCGGCGGCAGCCAGGTGAACCACATCATCGCCACTTCCTCGAGAAAAATTGGGAAACAACGACATCATATAGCATCAGTAGTTCTAACAGAATCTATGTGCCAATCGTACTTCATCAAATGTTTCCTCGGGTCCATCTTTCCATTATATGATGGCATCATTAGCATCACAAACCTCCTTAGGTATCCTTGCGTAGGATTTCTTCCATGAACGGATTCCGCTTGGGGAGGAATCCCAATCATCAATGGTCTGATGCTGGCTCTTATTTATAAGTCTCTTTACCATTTCAGTCAAATTCAGCTCAGGTGGATCTACTGAACAGTGGTAATCATGATCCACTCTGAGTGTTTGGCTTGGAAAACGCTCTAGGTTAGTTTCACAATACATTGGTTCCCCTGACTTCGAGAGAACCGTTCATTCAGCAGTTCCGTGTACATAGTTTCTTCCGGCAGATCCACAACGGCCGCCTGATCTCCAACATTCCAGTCATCCACAGCATGACCAGAAGCTAATCAAGCACCGTCATTCGAAAGTCGACCACCCAAACCAACATTGGGTGGTCCGATACCGATCCCTCTTGATGGATGGGTACCGATCCATAAAGCTTTGTCGCGGTTTGGTTTGCGCCTTTGTTTCAACTTTCCAGTCTCTTTTCTTAGCATCTTCTACTTTTCATCCCTCTACCTTTGCTCCGATGACGAGAAATTGTTAGATTCTGAATCAGAAGGTATCAAGTCCCTCCTGCTTCTTCTGTAGTTGTTAGTCAACTAATTCAAATATCCAAACTATGTTTCATTTGCTGATTCAACTCATCATGGCTTTCTTAGTGCTTGTCCTCTATTTGCTTCATCATGCAGTCCATCTCAATCCTGGTAATCACATCCGTTGGGTTCTGACCCTCAGTAGCGGTTGGTTGTGCAACCTCCTAACCATGTTGGGAATCAACATTCTCAATATCCTCCACAGCTCTTGGAGTGGTGGATCGATCTCTTCGGGGTGTCAATCTAAAATAGCTTCTAATAGACTTTTTGAAAATCCGAGTAGTTCAAAAGAGTAAAAAACAAAGAAATTGGATCTATCTCTTGGATTTAAGCAATCCAATAGTTGATAATGGATCCAAATGGACTGGGAATCATGTTCTCAGTGAAAGAACCAAAATATTAGTACCAAAAAGTGGCACAAACACCCAAGAAATTAAGTAGAAAAGGAAAATGAGTAAAAACAAGATACTAAACGTTTATACTGGTTCGGCCTGGTATTGCCTACGTCCACTTGAGCTTTCTGTTGCTTTTACTATTGTTTTGCAAGTACAGTTCTTCTGGATCGGTGGGGATCCACCGGTGGTTACAAGGAATTATGTAAAAGTTGCAAAGAAGCAAAAGGATCCTCGAAAAT
Source organism: Allium fistulosum (assembly GCA_030737815.1). Classification (NCBI taxonomy): domain Eukaryota; kingdom Viridiplantae; phylum Streptophyta; class Magnoliopsida; order Asparagales; family Amaryllidaceae; genus Allium; species Allium fistulosum. The sequence continues at coordinate 709,581,805 of CM060904.1, read as the reverse complement.
GAGCCCCTAGCCCCCTATTTATAGCTGTAGGTTGCCGGAAATGCTCCACCACATCCTCCACCACAATCTCCACATTCCTATAGTAGTTGGCCTTGAAGAAACATGGCTATGTCAGCAACTGATGGATCGGTACTGATCCATAGGCATGGATCGGTACCGATCCATAAGATCTTCTTATGGATTAGCTTTGATGCTTTGAGGGATGACGACTTGTTGTTATCTTCGTGTTTTCTATCTTGTTTACATGGTTATAAGATTGTTTCAAGAGTGAATAGGATGGATCGGTAGAGGAATGGAGTTGCTGATTTCAGGTGCTCAAGGCGATCGGTGGAGAATCGCATGCGGTTGATTTTATGAAGGTTGAAATGGCTTGCTAACATGAACTCTTGGGCATCGAGGGAAATTGAGGAAGTTCAATAATGATTTTATGGATCGATACCGATCCATAGGGATCGACCGATCCACCACTTAGATGGATTTTTGTTTTGTTGCTTCTTGAGATGGTCTTGTTTCCACCTTATGACTCTGGTTGTACTTGATATCTAGCCATTGCAGCTATCTTTCTGAGCTTCCTGCCTCGATAGCTTTCATGTTCAATTCATCAAGTCCATCCAGGTACTGCTAGTCAAAAGGTTGGATAACATTTACGTTCTCAATTGGAATAAAAGTTATCGAAATTTATATACCTTAAACAAAACTTTCTTATATTGTAAAAATACAACGTTACGCACTAACTATGGTAGAATAAATATGTAAAAAAATTTAGGAGACACAATGCTTGGTACTCCCTTCTTACATGCTTACTCATTGTGCAGGAGAGTTTACTAATTTATTAAATAGATGTAGCATAACTTTTGGAGGGCCGTCTAGCCAACTACAAAATTTGGATTGTGATTTTGTTAGCCCAATAGTATTATTCCAACCCATTTTAAAACAATCACAAAGTGAGTATTATTTTAAATCTATACGGTCTAATATGATTTACTTTTGTATTCTTTATTCTCATCAAAATTTTGTAGTTTACAATTTGACAATGTGTCAAGCTAATGGAGCACTAGATTCTCGTATGGATGATGTTGACGACTTCATTGACAATGATAAAAATAGTGAACTGCAATTGAACAGCATGCAAGTTGCATGTGCGATTGATGAAGATAAGATATTGGTAGATAATGTGGAAGTTTATAATAAAGCATAAATATACGAAGATAATCAACTGGTAGAAGTGGGAAATGGAGACGAAGATATTATAATGGAAGATCGGTTAGATGATGATTTATGTAATGCAAAAAACAATGGCTAAATCCATGATGGAGAGATTTCAGTCAGCCGTCGAAGTATTCATAAGTGAATGTGTTGAAAACGAACCTCATGTTGAATTGATATTAAAACGAAAGAAAAACTCATTAAACAATTGAGTGAGTAGGGGATAAAACGTTCAATTTCATTTTAAGTGGTGAAGTCTAATTCAAATGAGTATATAGTTCGATGTAATATTAATGAAAATTATACTTGGATAGTGGCTGCTGGAAGATATCAAAATTGGTGGAAAATTGCAATATACGACGACGGTCACACTTATTTTAAATTCTACCGTCTATCCAAATAATTTACAAACGACATCATACATCTCCTAGACAAATATGACTGTAGGAAGAGTTTTAAGAGGTATTGTTAAATATGTTTTATATCGAATTAAGTTATTACTTGGCAAGGACTACAAAACGCAGTGGAAATGATACAGGGACATTAGGATTATTCATACGTGAAATTGCTTAAATATCTTAAAATAGTGCAAAACAAAAATCCTAGAACTATATCTGATGTTATTAATACTCATTATATTTTTTGTGGTACTTTTTGGGCATTCGGATATCGAAGGTTTTGTATATTGTCGTACGGTACTTTCTGTTAATGACACTCATGTATACACATCACATATAGTGATAGCCATTTCTCATTATCTAAAAAGAACTATTTATCTCTGCCCTCCATCTATTACACAAAACCATGACAATATGATAATCAAATCTAATGTATTCATCATGCATTGCTTCTAAAAATCCATCTGTTTTTAAATTTTCTTCAAGTCGTGGATCTTTACAATTTATTTCTTTAATCTTACTTGAATGGTTTATCAGTTAAACAACACGTCGTTTTTATAAAAATTCAATAAGCCACAACATTTTGTGATATAATATGTTTAATTAACAATAAAATTAAGGATGTAAACTAGTAGGACCGAATTAGACGGAGGTGTACTCATTTTTTGCCCTATCAAAAATTCAAACGAACACAGACCGAACGAGGTTTTAGTTCGAACCCCTTTTGAACGAGCAGGACAGCAGACGTACAATAGAAAAATCATCGGACAACTTGACGAACTCGATTTCGTACATTTTTCATTGTCCTAACTCATGTCCTAAGAAAAAATCGGACGAACACAGAAGGACATTTTTGGCCAAGGACACGAGTGGACATCAGACAATCGAATAAAATTTACAGCCCAAAATAAAATGGATTAAGAATACTTCCATAAACGATTCATTTTCACTTCTATGTTTATGTTGAATACAAAGAACACTTCTACCAACCAATCAAAGATGCAACTCTAAACAAACAAAAAAACAAGTACTCATTACATTTATAATCATACATATGCGTAGATTGGATCATCTCTAAAATCAACTAAGTTATGTAATCAACATATTAATTATCTACCATTTACTGTAATAATACTAAGTTAATCCTTAAATTATTTAAATAGGATAATACGAAGCCGAACTCAGACTCAGTCACTCAAATTCTAAAAAAAAATACCTACAATTTGTAGCGACGACGACGAGTCTTTCATATGTAGAGTGATTAATCTTCCAATTAAACAAATTTAGAATCCTTTTTCATAGATTCAAATTTAGAATTGAGTATGAAAATGGAGATTTGAGAGAGAAAATGAGACACTTGGAAAACTAGAGGTATAGGGGTATTATTCAGTCAGAACGAACTGAACCGAACGTAGATACATTCATTTTATGTCCTATAAGAGTTTTGGTGGATACAGACTGGACGAGTCTTAAACACATACTTTTCGTGTGACCCAAAAATTGTACGAACAATATAAAAGTCCATCAAATATTTTAGACGTATTCAACTTCTTGCTTTTTTATTTTTTGTCCTAATTCATGTCATGAATGCAAATCTAACATGCATGGATGGACGTTTTTTGACAATGAACCTGAATTAACCGACACTGTTGCAAAATTAACACCCTACAAAGGAAAAAGCAGCAGCTGTTCTATCAATACCTAAATTAATACTTGCGTTCCAAAAAAAAATAAAAAAAAATAATAATAATAATAATCATAACTTACAAATGGGCTTGCACAAGTTTAAAATGCCTGAACGCTTTTTTTTTTTTTCCTTCCCTTTCTTTCGGTTTGATCAAAACTAAACCTATATTTTCAATTAGTTTGCAATGGAGCCATATCAAAAAAAATCATAACAGTAAATGATAGCATGATCTGAGTAAGGTATTCCTGAACCTCATATGTCTTGCTCTACTGCAAATCGTGAGCCAAAAAATAAATTATCAGCGAGAGAATGCGCTCTGTTTTCATTTTTGTAGTGTAGGTTGAAAGTACAAAACACAAAATTCAAAATGAAACCAAACGGGCCCTTAGTTTTCAAGTAGCACCAAGCGTTCACATCATATACATATAATGCCTACGCATGATCAGTTTCTTTCACGAAGCATTTCATCAATACAAAGTAACATTCAATTGTTTCATCAGTTTGAAAGTTGTATACAATTAATTCTGCATCCAAAATAACACAATAATACACACAGAAGTGTTATATATGCACTCATAAACATATCCTCAGAAGAACTAAAACCTGCAATAATCGAATAAGAACATGAAAATCCTCCAAAAAGTTTCTGCATCAATAAGATATGCTTACAAATAACATCATAAACCTGTATGCATTCCTATTTTGAGCTAGCAACTATATTTTCATGTCATGTTCTGGATTTTCACCTTAAAGGAAGGAAGACATAATTATCCAATGCTGTACCATATAAGTTTTAACTTCCATGAAGTTTCTGGATATACTCTCTGGATTTTATATCAGCCTGCAAAACAGTTTTCCATGTTTAGTACAAATTTATCATTCAGAGAAATGCCAGCTTGGTTATGGGTGTGTGCACACACATATATTGAGGAAAATATACCAGTCGAATGGGTTCAGGTACACGAAATTTGCAGCAAGCTCTAACAACCTTAACAGAAGAATCCAGAGATATTTGATGTCCAGTTGATATATAAATAGGCTTTGATGATTCTTTAGTTGAGTGCAATGCCTGAATATAGCTTAACATGGTTCAGTTAGTAACTAATCAGTGATAATATGTAGGATTTAACGAAATTATCCAAATATATTTATTTTAGAGGGAATTAGGGAAAATGACAAACTTTGGGAAAAAAAACTAGACTGAAGGACATAAGTTTTATTTTTAGGCCGAAGGACAGATGCTAGTTATTAGCATTTTATTCAACTTTTACACTACAAAATGCTAGTTATATCTAGCATTATATTCAGTTTTACATTATACAAAATACTAGTTATAACTAGCATTGTCCTTCAGTCTAAAAAACAAGCTTGTTGTCCTTCAGCCTAATTTTTTTTAAAGTTTGTCATTGTGCCTCTTTTCCTGTTTATTTTATTTGTAAAACGTGAAACTTGATAAAAATATAATATTGTTCACGAATAAGAATTTCAGTAAGCAATATACTTAAACAAATAATGATTAATTATTGAAAAGTAAAATAAATAAAAATATAAAGACATTCTTGGTTTCTTACCATTCCCCAAACTTTCCCTGACTTTCCGGTTAATGGAATGATATCACTTTCACAGTGTTTTCGTTCTTCTAGAAGTTTACGCACTCCAGATTCAGTAAGGCCATCTATATGATGCAACTGATTCATCAAAGAAACTCAAAACAATAAAAAGGAAACCATACAAATTATTAGAGTCTGTACAATGGCACAAAATAGAAAGATGGATTAATATAAGAAGATCTCCACAACTGTGATTTAAATAATAATCTTATATATTATTCATAAAAACTATATAATGCTTCCAAAAAAAAATGAGAATCAAGCTTATGTATCATTTATACCAGAATGTAAGATTTTGATCTGGGCTACAGTGCTCTTCAAAATCACATATATGTCAGTATGAGGACCAAATATCCATTCAATCGCTGACTTGCAATGTTGTCTTGGAGGATGTTAGAATTTTGAGATAAACAAAATAATTTTATGAAGATGATCTTCATAACTAGAGTCATATCTTTGAACATAAATTAGCTTAATTGATCCTTTATATTTTCAAACGATATTAACTTTTTCACCATTTTGCTGCTAGTCTCATGTTATTGATTTGGCATAGTTAATCGATTAAAAAATCATAGCAAAATTGGCTTTGATATTTAACTCTATAAAACACACACGCACAAATGTGTGTGTGAAATTGTCCGATGGCACCTATATTTTTTGCCACTGCTTTATATTTAATTGACAGTATAAAGAGATAGAGAAACAACAAATATTTAATAAAATTAGTGACTAAAAATAGAGGTACTAAAGGAGTGATACAAAAGAGAAATGTCATTGAACCTTTTTCTAAAATAGAAGCACTAAATATGGGAGTGGCTATTGAGGCACAATTTGACACATCATAATTTAACAGTTGGACATCATTGTGTTTACATAAGGGTTGAATCTAAAGCTATAAGATTTAAAATCAAACAAAAATTTATGGATATACTTTTACATCACTCAAGTTCATTTTCATAAAAAAATTGTTCAATTTGGATAATCCTATCATACTAAAATAATATATTCAAGTTGACAGTTGAAATAAATGTTTCAATGGTGGTTATTGATTTAACATTTCAAATATGCAAGAAGTTCGGAAATGACCACATTTTTTGCGGACATGATGTTCATTTTGTAGATCGAACATTCAGCTTGGTTCGACTTTAAATTGTGTAACTCTAAAAAATATAAGGGTGTAAAATGACATGTAGTAAAAGAAAGGTGTAACGAATAAGGTGTAACGAATCCATACACACACATCCTAAGGAGGTATGCACCAACCCATCAACGCATACTTCAGGTAATTCAAAGAAAATTACGTTAATTTTGAGAATTTATCTTTGCACCTCCCATTTGACATCCTGGTGGGTTGGACAGTTGAGCTACCCATACGCACATGTGTGTGTGTTTGTGTGTATATGCATATATATAAAATAATATTCTTACATTTTTTCCAATCCCTATAGTTGGGAGATCAGCCAAGACACCAAGATGGCAAGCTAAACCAAAACCTACAAAACAGTCACAGACTCGCTCTGATTATACCAAATTATTGGCCTGAAGAATTTGCAACTCCAGATATTGCACACCACTGTTATTATTCTCACAAAAGTTTGAAGGAGTTGGCCATTTCATTACTTTGCACTCATCGTGTTAAACTAGTGCAAGGATAATGAAGAAGCATAAGGAACATATATGTATGCATGTGTGTTCATTTTAAGGCTTTATTTAAAATATAACAGGATGGGTTTGAGAGGGCTGTAAACATTCAAATGAAGGAAAATAATGTGTTTTTCTTTTCTTTTTTCTTAATGAATTTGGCAACAATATATGCTAGAGGTCGGATCGATGACCTTTGCTAACACACTCAGACAGTGCACTATATTATCCCAGGTAATAAACAGATAGTTTCTAGATTGTGATTATAAGTAATATCAGGTTGTACAAACCAGAAAGTGAGAATTATTTCGAATCGGTAATTAGAATGCCAATCTCTAAGAGAATGCTTTAAGTTTAGCATTTGTTCAACAATAGTTACCTCGAGGATGAAGCAAGCCATTTCCGTCAACCATCAATAACTGCCAACAAAAGAACATGGATACATTAATTTATCATAATCATCAACGAGTGGAGAGTATATTATGATGCTAACTTAATGCTTGATTGTTATATGACAATCATCAACCCATAGTGTCCCCATACAAGATCTCCCACAAGGAAAAGCAAATCTTATATTAAAATCAAATAAATCCATGTTTAAAAGACAAATGAAGAAATTTTGAAATAAAAAAATTCCTGTGGCCAACCCAAGAGAGCATTTCCTCACATTTTGATTCTAGATTTGTTTGCATGATTGACATATTTGTAATGAAATATGGAATGAGGCTAAAACTATAGAGATAATAATTCATTTGACATTACCACACCATGCCTCCTTTTATGAAGTTTCATGGTAAGGAATTGGCCATTGACTATGTGAACATGAGAGCTTGTTATTTATTTATGCAAATAAAAGTTCGAAAAGGTGACTTAGACTCAACCAAGCTAGTTAAGTAAGCGTTGTATTGCTGGCTTGTATTCCTAGTTCATCATCCATATCATGAAGTATTCTGATGTATGTATTTCCAAGGAAAGATGATTATTCAAAAAATTAAACAAAGAAATTAGAGTCTTAATGTAACAAATAGACGAACCAAAATGTTAAAACCCTAGGCGAATAAAGCTAGCACAGATATATTTCACCTGAGGATAATATGATTGAGCAGCACGCTTCATTTTCTCAAGAATTCCTAAAAGAACCGGAGCCTACAAGAATGAATATCAACCTCCATTAGCAATGGGTTTTATTTGGAGATATAATGTTCTATATGCTTACAAATTTCCATCCCTTGTTTCTCTCAGAAACTCTCCCATTCAAATAACGGTTACAATTAATTTTATAAGTGTCTTGAATGTTCTTATCAACATTTGCTTGCATTCATCCATTCCTTACAGTGTATATACAATATTTATGCAAAAGCATTTATATATTTGTTCTAGAAACATAACAAAATATAGCTGATTATGCTGAAAAAAAAGATCTTTTATAATACTTATTTTCAAGTTGCAAACAGTCAGGGACTCAGGATCAGGCTTCAGGCATTATTGCAGAAACAGCATGATATTTCAGAGTTTTACATATTCATTCTTCGGAAGGACTACTGTAGCTATTATCTATCAAAACTCACAGTATATAACTGAATTGTAGAGTTCAACATAGTTTTAACTTAAGTACGGTGAGTTTATGTCCTACTGACCATGAAAGCCTACTTGTGTTGGAAACTCCCCCTGTGTCATATAAGAGCAACAAAAACTAACTAAAAAAATTCCCAATATTTATACTCGTATCAATATCAGCAAAGGGATCGCTGACGAGCACAACCAGGAGAAAGATGACACCAATGATTCCAAAACTTATATGGTACAATTTTAGTTTCTTTTTAAACCGAATCCCGTTAATTACGACCTAATTCACAAATTTTGATCCAAAATTCAAATTAAATCGCAAGAAAAATGCTAAGTTAGGTGCTTGAACTCTCCACCTAATTGGCGTAGAGTGTAGGTTCATCAATGATTGGTGCTGTTATTTTCAAACATTACCAATCATTATTCACATCCTTCACCAATTAGGTGGAGAACAAAGACATAGCTTAGCATTTCTCAAATTGCAATTGAAAAAAATCATACGACACGTACCAAAAAATATATCATATTACTTATCTTAATCACAATTCAAATTTTATTGTTCTGTAAAACAAGATAAAGATGAAACAAAAGAAAAATTATGATTGAGGTTTAGATGAAAAAGCTCAAACATTAAAGTTCAATTTTAATGATATGTATTATTGCTATGAAAAGAAGCATCTATCTTTTCACATACTTAACTATCATTGATAATCTACATAAAACATAAAATAGCATAGAAGCATGTATACATATTAAAATATGAATCTACTATTCATGGTTTAAATCCAGTTTCGATTAACATTTGAGCTTCATTAATTATGGTTTGGACCCCATTTGAATGGATGTCATACGACATTTTTTCTGCACGCTTGAATTCTAATGTTTTTGCCAAACAGTCAAAAAATACTTTAAACTAAACAACTACAAACCTAATCATAATGTGATTCAAAGACATGAATTAAGCCAAGGAAACCGAATATGAAAATATATCAAGAAAGGAAAAAAGAAAAGAATTTTGGACCTCTCTAAAAGCAAGAAAACCAGGAACATAAGGAATATCCAAATGAACAACTTCATAATCTTCATAAACAACTTCAAGAGTGCAAGCATCAAGTACTACTAGAGCACCACAAGCAAGAGAAGTATTTACTTTTGAAAAACTAACATCTACTCCTCCAATATACCGTAACTTTTCTTCGGTTACTCTTTCATCTTGACCAGACGAATATTTAGGTAAGGTCCACGTGAAATCATCTTCAGTAACTAAGTTTTCCTTAAGCTCATCTTGTATTCTGTATATCAAACGGAACTTCTCTTGGTGCATTTGTTCAGTCAAATTCAGAGAAAACATAAATTTGAGCTGAAAAAAGAATATAGTACCGGCTCCAATCTTGCTGATATGAGGATACCATAATGTTTAGTCCAGGCAAATTGAGATCTATGTGCCACTCTGCATAACAAAAACGATCAATGGGTGCTTTTTGTATTAATATTTCTTTTAGCTGAATATTATTAGTATTCTGCTCTGAGCACCTGCATCCAGAACTTGGTCATTGAAAAAGTCGGAATGTATATCTTCAGTTTCTAATTGTGAAAGAACAATCGGTCCGTATTTACTATGATAAAATGCATTTTTTTTTTATATAAATTCAATATCTTAATTAATACAATTGTCATGTGGCTTTTCAACAAATAAACTTGAAAAACTAAAAATAAGTTAAAAGTCAAAATTTGCCAACTTGGTTAAACTATAATCCTAAATGCAAGCTTTTAATTACTATGAAAGGGATGCATTCAATTATGTCGACCAAAAAAGGTTTCTCCAATATTCCAGAAAATACAGCAGGCCACCTAAAAATGCATTAGAATAATTTTGGTGATGATCGGAACTATGGCTCGCAACCAATTCTCCATTGTAGTAGAAGAGGAGAGGTGAGCGGATAGATTAAATCAGAAACTAATTTTGGCATTAATACAAACAATTGAAGTGCATGCAATGAAATAGAAAACAATCAGTTGCCAATCTATGGATTAACTTTCATGATAATGCCAAGGTAGAGGAATCTGATTTTGGGAAAACAGAAAGAGACTTTACAAAATAAAAATTATAGAAAACAGAGAGTAGAATAATCGCCTTACTTTGATTAGTCGGAAATACCTCGCCATGAGTAAACAATTCGCTATGAGAACATAATTAATTTGTTTTTGGAATTATTAAGGCGTACTCGTATTCACCCGCCTAACGTTTCTGAGCATCTCCGACCATTTCAGAATATCCGGCCAGAATATCTATCTGTATGTCATTACCACGAGTTACACAGCGCGTTGACTGCACAACATACCTTGAATTTTTTGTTGATTATATGAACAGTCACGTTTTTACTTTTGTCAAATTCTACCAATAACCGAGCCCATAACCAGCCCCTAAAATAAATTTAATTTTAGAGACCAAAATACTCTTAGAAAGCTGCTTACTTTCTTTCTTCTCAGTTTCATTGTCTTCTTACGTCGATTTCTTACTGTCTAAACCATCGCTTCTTCAAAACCCTAGTTTCTAAATCAATGAAGAAAAAGTTCAATTTTTCACTATTAAATTATTTTTTGGGATTACAGACCTTTTTTAATTGTAGTTCTGAAGAAAATATGAATTGGGTTTGTAAATCATTGAAGAAAAAATTCAATTGTTTACAACTAAGTTATTTTTTAGGTTTACAGACTTACTAAGAAAAAATTTAATTTTTCACTACTAAGTTTCTAAATCAGTAAAGAAAAAATTCTAACCCTAGTTTCTAAATTAGTGAATAAAAAATTTAGGTAGTGTTTGGTTTAAAAACGAATTTTGTGTTTTCGGTTTTCAATAGGTATGTCAAATATGAAAAGAATGGAGGGACGTCGAAGAGGATGAAAGAAAGACGGTTGGAAGGACGAAGGGAATAGAAGGACGACAAAATAATGGATTATTTCACGTGCTAGTGTTATTTTCCAAAACGTGGAAAATAAAAAAAAATTGTTTTCTATTTTGTATGTTAACTTCGTTTTCTAAATTGGTTGTTTTCAGCAATATAAATGCATCGTGTGCATTTTTTTATGGATGAAAACCCAAAACTAAAAATAACAAATCAAACACTACCTTAATTTTTCACGTTTTGCATGATGGGAAGGGTAGTTCTGGAAATGGTAGGGGGCTACTAAGTTATTTTTTGGGTTTACAGTCTTTTTTAATTTTGGGGGGCTACTAAGTAAATACTCGGGTTGAAATAGAATTTGCCTTTTACTTTTTTTTTTGTTCTTGTTTCATTGTCCCTCTTTCTCTCATCTCCACAAGTTAAGGAGGGGGGGAAAAATAAAAAAGGAAATCTCTTTTTTCCTCTCATCTTCACCCACTCCTAGACTTTTGATCAAATTAAATTAAATTGAACATCTAAATCATAGGCTTCAGTTGACATCCTCAACTCCTTCCCTCTACATCAGTATTCACTCTCCACTCCTTCCCCTACTCTCTGACGACGAATTAATAGGCTGTAATCCTCAATTCGCAAAATGATAATGGGCTCTAATATCAATAATTCTATGAATCCCCTGGATCCACTAAGTCGAAAGCGTCCAACAACGAATTTGTAAACGGGTTATTTTACTATTTCTATTTTCGATTTTTCCAACTCTTAATCGAATTATTTGATAAAATTTTCTATAATATTTTTTTTAGGTCCTCTTGTACTTTTCATTTTGCAAATTTTATATATATTAATTTTGAAGATCTCCTAAATCCACACTCAATCAAGAACATCCTCAAGGGTTATGTGATCTAGGTATTTTATTGCTGTTTTCGAATTTGCAGTTCTCAATCGAATTATCTGATAAAAATTTACTCTGTTTTTATTTTCAAACCGTCAAAGGCTGAGGATACAAGGAAAATGTGAAACTGAGCGATTTAAAACTAATGGTCAGATCTGTAATTATCGTTATCACATTATTTGATCGGATTTTTTTAAGAAGTTTTTGGAGAATCCAAAAGCAGCATGATTGATCTAATATAGTGTATAATTTTAGTGTAGTGTTAAGATCACCGGGCTGGGTGCTAGGGGCTATTGCGTCCAGCCTCGGTCGGCAGTTAACCGTCGACCAAACCCTTGTTTGGTTGGTGGTTGTCAAAATCAAAACATAGCCAAGCCCTAATTCAAGCCATTCTAATCTCAGAAAATTCCTATTAAATCGGAAATAAATAGAGTAAGCTTCTCTACAACATTCTCCATCCATTAGATCCAAAAAGCTAGAGTTTTGGTCATGGTTGGAGGTCATAGTTAGTTGATTTGCAAAGGGGAAAGTAAAAATCAGGGCTGAAAACACAAGTCGGTATAAAAATCATAACTAATTGTAGGAAAATCATAAAAATATGAAATTTGGATATGTTGTTCGTAACTCATATATCTACCTTTTGTAAAAATTTCGTAGGAAAATATTGAGTTTTTTCTATGTTAAATCACAGTTGCACTGATTGAGAACTTTCAATAATCTTAGACAAGTTTTCTCTACCTTTATTGAAATTTGAAACATTCTTGGTGATATTGTCTAGCTTAGTGTAAGAGTGGTGTTCTCTAACTTTATCATTTTTATTTTTGTTTTAAGCTCATGATTTTCAAAGGCTAGAGTATCATTCTTAACTTTCTGAGTTTCTATTTCTTGACTTAATAGAGCAAATTGAGAATTATCAGAAGATGATTCTTGAATTTTCTCAAGTTCTTCTTCTAATATTTTCTTTTCATCTTTTAACATATCTCTTTCAAATTTTGCTCTATTTTGATTTTCTAAAGCTTCTTTATATTTTCTTTTGAGATTTTTTAAAGTGTCAAGAAGTTCAGAATTAATTTCAATCATATCATCAAAAGTTTGATCACTAACCTCATTCTCCTTTGCCATAAAGCATACATTTGCTTGCTCATTCTCACTGTCACTGCTACTATCAGAAGATGAAGAATCTGAATCATCCCATGTAACTGAGAAAGCCCTTTTCTTGAATTTGTCCTTCTTATTTTTGTTATTGTATGATTTTTTCTGATCTGGACAATCTTTCTGAATGTGACCCTTCTTATGGCAGTTATAGCATTCTAATACAGAAGTTGATGGCTTGTTGAAAAACCGTTTGTTATTATTCTTGTTCCCTTTTCTGTATTTCAAAAACTTTTTAAAGTTTTTGGTTATAAAAGCCAAGTCTTCTTCATCTGAGTCTGATTCTTCTTCCTTTTCAGCATGGAAAGCCACATTCTTTTTGTCTTGAGCCTGTACTCTTTTAGCCTGCATATTAACTTCATATGACATTAAATTTCTTATTAACTCTTCTGGTTTCATGGTGGAAAGATCATTGGCTTCTTCAATAGCTAAGACCTTTCTTTTTCCAATCATCAGTTAAAGAGTTTAATAGTTTTGAGACAATATCAAAATCCGTAAATGTTTGTCCTAGTCCTAGTAATGAATGATAGGTATCTTGAAATCTAGAGTGCATATCATTTATGGACTCATCCTGCTTCATTCTGAAATTTTGAAACTGACTTTTGAGCATGAATATTTTACTTTGCTTGACTTTGTTATTGCCTTCATGTGTGACTTTAAGAGTTCTCCAAATTTCATAAGCAGTTGTGCACATACTAACTCTATTAAATTCATTTCTATCTAAGGCACAAAATAGCATGTTCATGGCTTTAGCATTAGCAGTGGCTTCTGCCTTTTGAGCAATAGTCCATTCTGCATAAGCAGTAGTGGGTGTAGTGTATTCTGTTTGTGTAACATTCCATGAATCAAAACTATTTGCTTGCATATAAATACGCATTCGTGTAGCCCAATAGTTGTAATTCATGCCATTGAATAGTGGAGGTCGTGCAGTAGATTGACCTTCAATAAAACTGGTGTTAGTGCTAGTGCTGGTGTTATTTTCCATATTAGTAAAGTATCAAATAACTTTGTAACGGTTATAAGATGCCTTGCTCTGATACCAAATGAAAATGACTATAGGATCGAGTAATGTGGAATAGTATAAAAGTAGTGCGGAATAATAGAACAATTAGCAGATAATAGTAAATAATAAATGAGCACACCAGGATTTTTATACTGGTTCGAACTTCCCGTTCTACGTCCAGTCCCAGACTCCTTCTGGAATTTCAACTAACTATAACCCTCACTTAACCCGAAGGAATAGGTTTACAACACTTGAGCAACCGAACAGGATTTCATGCCTCAGTAGCAGAAGAGGACTTCACTTTGCCCGAGCAGTAGAACGGGACTTCACTTTGCCCGAGCAGCAGAACGGGACTTTTACAAAACAATATTTCTTGACACTGTGTGTTCTTGAGTAACACGAATTTGTCAATTATAGTACACCCTTCCTATAATCTTCTCCTTTATGATATATATGTGAATGCGTGAAGAATAAGGAAGTAAGAAAGTGAATTTGAATGATGTTGAAAGCACAAGTGTATTAGAATCAAGAATTTTGAGAGTAGAATAATAATCAATTGAATTGTTGTTAGAAAGCTTGATTCTAATATGTTTATATAGATAATAAATAGTTGCAATTGTTCGTGAAGAGTTATCATCAAGAGTTATGATCATATCTGTTGGATTAAAAATTGCAACTTTTCACGAATGGAAGTGCCTTTTCAGAAAACTAGCCGTTGTAAATATTCAGACTTCTGAAATTAAAAATTCAGACTTCTGAAATTAGAAATTCAGACTTCTGAAATGCAACGAAATCAAACCAGAAACTAAATAGGCAAAAAATTGCCAGATTCAGACGTCTGAACTATCCAATTCAGACGTCTGAACATTGTATTCTACAATATTCATATTTCCAGATTCAGGCGTCTAGATTGGATCATTCAGACGTCTGAATGTAACATAAAAATGAGATTTTTCCTTTAAACCAAAAATATGCATATGAAATGATAATGAGATGCAGTATATATCATATAGGAGAGATTTTAACATATTTTAACTTCTATACAAGGACTCGAAACAACCTTATATATAAAATTATACATAGTCGAATCTTGTCATAGATTAATCCCTGCAAAAACAAGTTAGTATATAAATGATTGTATAGTTGTCATAGTCAAAATATCGTATTTACAAAATACCGTAAACACGAAGTTTCAACATGTAGAGGACTTACTATTGGGAAGGTATGAAGAAGGATGTTGGAAAATTCATATCGAAGTGTATGAATTGCCAATTAGTGATGGCTGATAAGAAGAAGCCTAGTGGATTTCTACAACCACTATATATTATTGAATGGAAATGGGAACAGTTATCTATGGATTTTATAGATGGATTGCCATGGACTAGAGCAGGATATGATAGTATTTGGATAGTGTTAGATCGAGTGACCAAGAGTGCAAGATTCATACCTGTCAAGTCTATCAGAACGGCATCCAAGTTGGCAGAATTGTATGTTAAGCGGATTGTTCGATTTCATGATGTGCCGAAGAGTATTATAAGCGATAGAGAACCGTTGTTTACTAGTGGATTTTGGAAGAGTTTACAAGAGATTTTGGGAACCGAGCTGCACTTGAGCATAGCTTATCACCCATAGATGGGCGGCTAGATCGAGAGAGTGAATCAGATTTTAGAAGATCTTCTTCGAGCTTGTATTATAGATTTTGGAGGATCTTGGTAAGATCATTTGCATTTGGTAGAGTTTTCATATAACAACAGTTATTAGTCAAGTATTAGTATGGCATCATATGAAGCATAGTATGGACGACCTTGTAATTCGCCTTTATGTTGGTGGGAAGCAGGTGAGAAACAGTTATTCGGGCACGAAATGATTAGAGAGACATCAGAGAAAATATAGATCATTCGGCAACAAATGAGGACTACTCAAGACCGTTAGAAAAGTTATGCAGATAAGAGAAGAAGAGATTTGGAATTCTCAGTTAGAGACATGGTATTTGTTAATATTTCTCCTTTGAAGAATGTTGTTCGGTTTTGTAGGAAGAGAAAGTTAGCTTCCAGATTTGTTGGACCATTTCCAGTTATTAAGAGAATTGGGAAGTTGGCTTATAGAGTGGACCAACCTCCGAAGATGGCGGGTGTGCATAATGTTTTTCATATCTCCTATCTACGGAAATTTGTGCATGACTTGGGTATCGTGATAGCATAGGATCAGTTGGAAGAAATAGAGGTTATGGAAACGATCGACTAATCGACTATCAAGTACAAAATAGAAACGATCACATATGGAGTCTCGTATACTTATCACATTTCCAACTTTCTCAACTTGTACTATCCCTCAGCCAAGAGTGAAGTCGGTAGGTTAGAGCACTGTTTGCTTCTAAAATCCATTCGAACATCATTCTTAACTCTCACAGATAGAACAGATCTACTTTGTCTGCTTTTAGTGCTAAGTAGACGACTAAATGCTTTCCATAAACAAGTAAACACACAAATCACGATTAAGTCACACAAATCATGATTTAGTCACATAAACGACTTCTAATCCCCTTTTTATTTAATTAGTTCTTTTATTAATTAAAACTTCATTGTAAATAATAGTGTGTGTGTATATATAAAATACCATTTTATTTACAAATTCATAAATAATTATTAAACATATATTTAAACTTCTAGTCTTTTTTCTCACTTTATTCCATGTTATTGGAAATTCCCTACAAAGATTCCACAAAGATAATGAATTCTAAACCATTCAAATCGTGAAAAATTAGTCAAAATGTCGCAATGAAACAAAAAATGCAACAAACCTCGAATGTCGCTGTAGACCAAAGACAACATTTATAAGTGTTGTTAAAAGTCTTGGACAGAGAACAACATAGTAAAAGCATGATCGTTGTGTTTTGACCACTTGAATAAATGAATCAAGATCCAATTTTTTTTACAGCAAATGGTAAATTTAGACTACTTAAAAACCATGCAAAGAATAACCTAAGGATACCGTTAAAAATCATATTAAAAAATTCCTGAAAGTAATGTGCTTTTCGAAGTGCATTTATAACGACCATTTCACTTCTAATCTTTTCAATTTCGTTCAACCACTTCTATAAATTTTTAACCCTTGATATATTTACAGTAATAAGTACACATATTTTACTTATTAAAGTAGCAAAGAAACCCTTAAGGATGTATTTCAAATTGAGATTAAAATTTACCGAACATAAGACGATTTCATAGTGCTCATACATCTACCATTCGCGCTATAAATTTTGCAAATTTGCTCAAAAAATTCTATAACTTTCCAAACCATTTCTTTATTGTCCTATACACCAAAATATGAGTAGAGAACAAACATATATTATATCACAATATATTAACATATCATCAAAATAAGCTAGTTAAAGCAAGGGGATTTTCAAAGTGCTTTCATAGCGACTCTTTCACTTGAAACATTCACATACACACTTCTATATCACATACAACATTATTAAATATATAAACATATAGTCTAGGCCGTGATACATGTTTTGGAGGGTAATAGAAGAGATAATATTACGTATAAAGTTGTCACGTGCTTTCCAAAGCAAGGAGGGTTCTAAAAGTTATAACTTGCATAGTTCTTAAATTTACTTAACTTTATATTTACACAAAAAATACACACACAATATATACATATTAAATGGTTAGATAACTTACCCAAATCTAAGCTAAACACAAAAACAATCACCTAAGATCAAAGAACCACTTCCTACCATCACAAAACACCTAAAGACATCGCCTTTAGCCAAAATTAGCTCAAGCCAGAAATCCTCCTTCCTCACAATGCTCACGGCCCAAAATGGTTAGGGGGTTTTGCTCCTTTCTTCAACTTTTGGCTTGCTTTCCCTTGTTTCCTTGATGATCTAAGACCCTTGTCCAAGTTTAGGAGAATTTGGAGGTGGTTTGTATGAGTTTATGAAGAGAGAAGAGGCTTGAATACTTTAGTTTTTTTCCTCAAAACTTAGAAATAAAATTATGAACCAATAAAGAGATGAAATGTGGACTTAACGAAAGGGAAAATGACCTCTAATACCCCTCCTTGGCCAGCTAAACAATCCCCTTTATGTGTTTGTTTTACACCTCACCTTTGACCAAAAACAAATATCCAAAGCACTATTCATCAAAATATCTTCCCTTAATCCATTTGCTAATCTTTTTACTATTCATATTTAGTCAGCCATATCATGGAAAATATTTTTAACTACTAATTAATGAAATGTTAATATATTAGGCAAGCACAAAAAGTTTGAACAACTTTTATCGAGAAAACAGCTGTTTATCGATAAAACGATTTTCAGTCATATTGTCGATATTTCTTCAAAGTATTTATTTTTTAATTTAAAGACAAATTTACCATCATTAATTATTAATAAAAAGAGGGTTAGCAAGGTTATTAAATCAATTTAATCATATTAAATCCAAGATTCAGATATTTAAATACAAAGTGCTCGAAATTCCGGGTCGTTGCTTTTAGATAGAATGTATTTTCCTTTTGACAGTGCATATGAGACTCATGAGTTATTCACTGTATATCTACCTCATTTTGAGGATTGTCATGTTTCTTCAGGTATTATTCCCTTGACACACTACATGAGTTCATTACAACGCATATGGATACTGATGTTATGAATGATGTTGTCTTTATGGAGTTTTTCCTTTATTTATTTGGTTCGACATTCTTTTTGAACCAAAAGAGAATTATTAGATTAGGGTACCTTGCAGTTGTAGCCGATTTAGATCAGCTATATGCTGTATACTGAGGGATGTCTATAATTGGATGTTTGTACACTGCTCTTGACTCTTACGCTCTAGGAGAGGTGGGGCAGATGTTTGGATTTTGGTATATTTCATCGTGTTGGTACTACGAATACATGGAAAACAAGCATCCCTGCATTGTTTTGACAGCTAGCCAAGCGATAGAGACATATTTTCCATGCATGAGATGATGGGATTGTCAACAATATGTTTCTCATGCGCCTATGGGGCTAGGTCCAATTTGATGGAGGCTCGACTTAAGGTGTAGGGCTAACATTCTATGGGCACCATGGTTGGATATTGGATCGCCTTGACATGGATTGAACAGATGTTTGATGGTCATCCTCCTGCTATTGCAATCATGCTTATAGATGGATGATTGCTTTACATACATTAGCCTTCTTTCTATTTGGTATTTGGGAGAGAGATGTTGGTTTTAGACCACTAGGAAAATACATATTCCAAGAGACCATTATCATGCGATGATATGTTTAGGAGACGTTGAGCT
The DNA here is from genome assembly GCA_030737815.1 of Allium fistulosum. Lineage (NCBI taxonomy): Eukaryota > Viridiplantae > Streptophyta > Magnoliopsida > Asparagales > Amaryllidaceae > Allium > Allium fistulosum. The sequence continues at coordinate 709,562,455 of CM060904.1, read as the reverse complement.
TATTGATCGTAGTATATATTGGCTCTACGACAAGCTGAATGGGTAGATGCTTCGACGCTCTTCTTAGTCGATGGTGATTTCGATGTCTATTGGGCCAAAGTTTCACCACGATGCTTCATGTTACCTGACTACTCTCGTGAAGTGACTCCGATCATGTAGGTCCCCATCTAGCCTCTGGTAGAGTTCATGCCCCTCTATTTTCTTTTGATCTCATGCCATCCTAGTACTATTAGTAGTGGATTTTGGTCTAGATACATATTTTAGAGCATACGATATCAACGGTACTGTTATCAAGTAGCCAATAGTTTATCCTTCAAATCACGATATTGGTGGTATCCATATAGGTGGATTATACTCGACTTTCGAGGGAAGTATATAAACTAGTAAATCATTGTATAGTATTAGTTAACTAGGCGTATATTCATATATTATTTGTAATTACAGTGTGCAGCTAGGCCGAATGAGCATAGACGATATATTGTCGTGCTACAGCATATGTCATTCATACACAAATGCTCAGCTAGCAGGCTCAGCTTATGCATGCACAGATTGATGATCTGCAGACTCAACTGGTTGCATACCAGATGGATAATGGTAGTCCTACTCATTTAGATGATGTGTAGGGTGATGATGACTTTGATGATGGTGGTGGTGGTGATCGTAGTGCAGTACACTTGGGATGAGTGTTACCTTTATCTAGTTATGTATGGACATGTATATTATTGGGATTTTGTTGTTTTATACGCATTCCAGGTTATGGTGCATTCACATTTTGTTGTTGTATTGCTATTGATTCTATTATATGGACATTTTTTCTGTTATTGATTCTATTATATGGTCGTAGTTGGCATGGTGTACATCGATATTGTTTATATGACCATTATTGATTCTATTGTATGGCTGTTACTAGCATGATGTATAGTGATAATGTTTATATTATCATAATTGATTTTATTATAGGCTGTTGCTGACATGATGTATAGTGATATTGTTTATATGAACGATGTTGATTCTATTATATGGTCATTGTTGTGGTGATGTACAATGTTGCGTACTTGTTCTTGCTTTCAAAACCTATAAATAATACTAATATTGTTCTTCATTTCAAACTCACTTATTAAGTTCATATAAGGAAAAACTAATTTCATTTATCATACAATATCAACGAATGTATATGCAACCGCTTATCCACTACGACCAACTAGGGCAAAGAAACAAATGTCGGCAACAATAGCAAGAAAGGGTTATAAAGAGGGACTTGCCAACAATCTACTGTTTCTGTGCTTATGAATGTCTAGTGGGTATTGTGGAATATGGCCTTGATGTTGGACGTCATTATCTATTATGTTGATTCAACATGTAACAACCCACCTTTTTGATCCTCGGGATTGAACGTCTGAACCGACATTAATAACCCGAGAACCGAAAATATGAGTCTTTGGGGTTAGATAACATAAACAGATATAGTTCTGACCAATAACTTTTAGAATCTCATAGCAAAATGAAATAAAATATAATATATCGATAATAATCATAGTCACATCACCACAACATGTCTATAATGTCAAATACATACGTCTGAATGATACAAAGACAACCCAATCCACACACACAGTCAAATCCACATCACAACACTTATTTATCGCCGATTTGATCTTTTCTCGAACAACGTCACCAAATGAAGTAGCCACTCGTCCCACCAATGGGAGCCACCCTGACTCTCCTAAGAGGTTGAATGTAAGCACCTTAAATACATTCTAGTAAGCATCCTTACTAAGCGTCAATAACCCCCTCTTAGTCCTTGAACCGCTATCGTTCATGTTACCAATTTATTCATTTTAGTTATAATACCATCCTGATATTTTGGCACCCTTCCATAACTTCCCTTTAGAATTTATAAATCTTTTAGTATTGAACCATATCATGGCACCTTACCATATACCATTGGACTTTAGACTAATAGTTAAGGCACCTTGCTATCCAATAATTCCATGAGTCGGTATATTTTTACGATTATAGTTCAACCCCTTTTCATTCATTCATTCATTTATAGTGTACCTTACATTTCTTTAGATAAAACATTTTTATCTTTCAATTTAAATGATATCCAATCATTTATTATCTTCTCTAAGCTTTCCTTCATTTCAAAAATAAGTTAACACGATTTTAAATTATAAAATTCCTCCTTTATTTCATCCTTATGAAATAGTTCTTTAACAATTTGAAACTATCTTCCAAAGTGTCATAAGTATTTCTTATTTTACCTAAAAAATATAGCTTCCCAAGTTATCGTGGGCTAACATTAACTATCGCATATTGGCTATCCCATAGACTTCATGTGTTGATTAAACCTAAGCCATTGCTAGTTGATAACCTCCCTAGCTATTGCATGTTAACTGCCTTGAGTTATCGCATGTTAACTCCCTCGAGCCATCGCATGTTAACTCCTCTGAGCCATCGCATGTTGACTCCCTTGAGCTTCGCATGCTGACTCCTCTTGAGACTTCGCATGTTCATTTCCCTGAGCCTTCGCATGTTGACTCCCTTGAGATATCACATGTCGATTCCCCTAAACTATCGCATGTTGATTCCCAGGAGCTGTCGCATACTAACTCTTGTAAGCCATCGCATATTAAGGAACATTAGCTATCAAGAGTTGATAGCTTTCGAATGTGGAACTCAAAAGAGCTTTCACATCTTAACTTTTCCAAAGCCATCGCAGGTTGATAGTTTAAATGATATCGCACATTGACTATTACATATTGGTTATCCCATAGCCTTTATGTGTTGATTAATCGTAAGCCATTGCTAGTTGATAACTTCTCTAGCCATCGCATGTTCACTCCCCTGAGCCATCGCATGTTGACTCCCTTAAGCCATCGCATATTGACACCCCTGAGCCTTCGCATGTTGACTCCACTGAGGTATCACATGTTGATTCCTTGAGCTATCGCATGTTGATTCCCTGGGGCCATCATGTAACATACTTAGTTTTATTAACATTATTTAGGAAATTTAATTAAATAAAATAATGTATATTGAGATAAAGAGAATGAGATTTGATAATTAGATGTGGTCGTGTCTTAAATAATTGGTTAATAAGATTAATTAAACCATAAGAACAAGAAGGAATATTGCAATGGGTAAAATAGGAATAATCACTTATTTTCTAACCATAGCTCTTCCTCTCTCATAATCCTCATTCCATTTCACTTCATACAAACTAAAACAAACTTGAGGCCGGCCATTTCTAAGGAATACGAGAAGAGAAAAGCAATGAAAATCAAAATTAAAGCTCAGGGGAATTTAATCAGCACTTAATCTCAAATCTCTTTATCCAATGATCAAGGTGAATAATAGTTATCCATCTCACTTTTGATTGTTTGTTTTGATTTTATGCTTAAACCTGAATTATATGATGAAATTATGCCAAGTTATGAATGATTGTTGCATTGTATGCATGTTTGATAATTTATTGGATTGTTTATGAAATTATTTGATAGGTTTTAAGTGTGGAAACCTATTTTATGACCTCCAATCGACTCTTAATCGAGGAATGACTGCTCCTAATGGTAGCAAACAATATTGCTCTGAAGCATGTCCCCTGTTTAAGGCTTGTGAGGTCATGATTACCTTTCCCCCCTCTTAGCAAATCCCACTTGGAATGCTAACACCGCCTTCTAGGCGCAATGCAATATCAACACTCGTCCATACAAGTTGTTTAGGATAAGAACAAATCGAAGGAACTACTTCTACTACATCCATTTTGGAATCACCCTCAGAATTAGAAGCAAGTAGCCCTTGCACTTCAAAGAACTCCGTCCTCGATCCCATTATCTCGAACCAGTCTTGAATCTCTTCCATAGCATAGAACGTGCATATGATTTTGGGGTTGTTATGGTTTCGAGTCATCTCATATAAGTACTGTCCCCCGCTTATCAGTCGCTCCAAAACCAAATCGATAGTTCGGGCAAACTCAACTCCGGTTCTTTTGGAAATAATCAGACAATACATAAGAGAAAAAATCACCACCTAACCATTTAAGTAAACGGATTCCTTTATCATTTGTCCTAGGAGAACAAAACGAACCATACAACATTATCGAATATGACTGTGCCATATAACCCCCGTGATATTTCCAAAGTTATATTTTAGGCCATGATTTGATAGTCGATTATTTAACTATCAAATAAACAAGAATTAACATGGATTGAATTCCATGTGGGATCCACTAAGCCTCTATTAATCAATCTTTCATTAACTAAATCTCTTTTCAATTATTTAATTAAAAATATCTTTACAAAAGATAATATTCACAAAACCGCTTATACCTCTTTCAATACTTGGAAAACATTCATGCGCTTACTTATCTCACTGGTATAAATATATTCACAACCTACTATACTTTCAATACTTAGAAAATATATCCATATACTTACCTTAACGGTATAAGTATATTAGCAAAAGCTTAATGAAGATTTCTCTCTTTTCCAAATTTATATTTAAATGGGCCAAACAAATATTATTTAAAACATTATTTACTATAAACCAAACCATTATCCTTCGGTGTTAAGTATGAAAAGAATGGTTTCCATACCACCGTAATTAAGAAGGAATAATTGTCAAAACAAATCACATTCCTTTATAAAATTCCCTCTTTATAGGCCAATTTCATATTTACAAATACTTTTATAAATCTCCATATTAATTTACAAAACTTCTTTTATAAATCTCTAAAATGATTAATAAAATCCTTTTCAATTTATAAAACTCCTTTCTATTTATAAAGCTGGTTTTTATTTATAAACTCTTTTGAAAATCTCCCTTTATCAACGCCTTTAGAAAATTCTTTATAAAATCCTTTTATTAAAATATCACTTATAAATCCTTTCCTTTATTTATAATTCACCATTTACAAATTTATCTTACAACTATCACTTACAAAACTCCTTTACAAAATATCGTTTATAAATCCCTTTTGCAAAATATCATTTGTAAATCTCCTTTAAATTTATCCTTTTATTTAATAGAACCCCCTTTATAGAACAATTTATCATTTATAAACTCCCTTTATTAAATAAATTAATTACCTTTAAACATCATAAATGAAATATTTAATTAACTTTAAAACCACATTAATAAATTAATTAACTTAACATATCCTTAATAAAGTAATTAATTAACTTAACCCATCTTTAATTAAATTAATTAACTAACTTAAGCAACGTTAATAATATAATTAAATCTCTTTAAATAACATAATTGATATAATTAATTATTTTAAACAATATTAATAATATAATTAAATAACTTTAAACATCTTTAACGATATAATTAAAAAAATTAAACATCATTTAATATTATATAATTATATAAATTAATTTTAAAACATTATTAATAAGATAATTAATTTACTAATTTTAAAAAGTCACTTATGAACACTTAACCTCAAATTGTTATAAATTTGAAGTTAAATTTAAATCCAAAACTTTTCAAATTTGAAAGAGGCTTAGCGACCACAATGGTACTTTATAAAGCTACCGTTTATTTCAATTTGAATTTTTAAGTCACATAACTGATATTTACATAAGCAACATACATGTAAATAAAACCAATTAGCAATTACTAGCTAATCCATCACTTATCCAATAATAATTAATCCACATATTAATTAACTGACATATGAATAAATGTCAAAATAAATATAATAGCAGAACAGGTATTTATTCTGCTATATAGATGTCATCATTAATCCATTTGATTTAATTATAGCAGAACGGTGGTTTATTCTGCTAAATAGATGTCCAAAATAATCTATTCCATTTAATTTAACATAACAGTGTTTTATTGGCCAAATAAATATTACCACATGAAGTATAATTTATTTAACCACGTTATTATTTAAAATAACATAATTATATCCAACCCCTATTGTTTTATCATAAAATTTTACTTCATTAAAACTATCAACTATTTATACTATAGTGTCATACTCGTCAATAAGAGTCTAACGCAAAAATTCATGGGTAAATTGGATTTCATATGGGTGAGTTATGGCATTTTAAAACCAACATATTACATATATAAATATTTACCAAATAAATATTATTATAATCTCACCCAAATTACTCTCGGCCCATGGCCTATCACCCCATGCCCATACCCGCTACCACGTCTTCCATCTCCAAATCAAAAAGCTTCCTTCTAAATCCCAAATCAATTTGCCCAAATTGATTTCAATTTCCAGCTTTCCATACATGATGTGCACGCATGCACGTGCACTACACCCAGGCACCATCAATCGTCGAACCTCTACCCCTTGCAAACTGCACGTCGCACTGTCGACCTACTGCCACAACCAACACCTCCTCGCATCGCGTAAATCAATTTTTGATCATCCCATTACCATTACCAAACACATACAGGATCCCACTCGAGATGAAAGTGACCACCTTGCCGCCACCACACACCGCTAGCTGCTGCCACCACCGCCGTTAGATTACTACAAGAAAATGACTGTTTTGCAACTAGTTAATTACAACTGGAGCAATATGACAGTTGTAATAAATAGTCTTTGACAATTGGCATTTCCTGACAATTGTAATAAAGGGTTTTAATAGCTATGTTTCTCTACCAGTTGAAATAAACATATTTTTAACAACTGCGTTTTGTTGCCAGTTGCAATAAACATATATTTAACAACTGCATTTTCCTGCCAGTTGCAATAGACATATTTTTAACAAACGAGTTTCCTGTAAGTTGCATTAAACATATTTTTAACAACTATGTTTTCTTGCCAGTTAATTAATTATTATGAAATGATATTTAGTGTTTAATAATTAATTTTAAATAATTATTAATTAATAACAACTATTAAAAAACTAATAATGAATAACAATTAATAATTATGACAAATATTTGATAATTATAAATGGTAATTTAGAATTAATAATTTATAAATGAAAACATAGATAGGTAATTATTTATAATTTATAACCAATGATTATTAATAAATAATTCATAATTACTAAATATTATATATAATCAATAATTATTTTAATTTTTAATAATTTATTGTAATTAATTGTTAATAATTAGTGAATTATAGTTAATATTTATTAATTGCATTTGATAATAAATAAACACAATTAATAGTTGATATCAAATTATGAATAATTATAATTTATAATAATAATTATTAGTATTTATATTAAATAACTACTATTAATATTTAGTAATTAATTTAATAATTAATAATTAGTAATTATTAATCAATAATTAATAAATAAGAATAACATTTAACAATCAATAATTAATAAGTAATATTTAATAATTAAAAGGTAATATTTTTAACATCGTTGTTTTGCTGCTAGTTGCAATAAACATATTTTTAACAATTGCATTTTCCTACCGGTTACAATAGGCATATTTTTAACAACAAACATATTTTTAACAACTGTGATTTCTTGCCAGTTGCGATAGACATATTTTAGTTATATAAGAATTAAGACTAATATTTAATAATTATAATTACTAATAAAATTTAATTATTACAAAGTGATATTTAGTATTTAAAAATTAATTTTAAATAATTATTAATTAATAATGATTATTAAAAAATTAATAATTAATAACAATCAATAATTATGACAAAATTTAATAATTATAAATGGTAGCTTAGAATTAATAATTTATAAATAAAAACATAGATAGGTAATTATTTATAATTTATGACCAATGATTATTATAAATAATTCATATTACTAAATATTATCTATAATCAATAATTATTTTAATTCTCAATAATTTATTATAATTAATTGTTAATAATTAGTAAATTATAGTTAATATTTATTAATTACATTTAATAATAAATAAATACAATTAATAGTTAATACCAAATTATGAAAAATTATATTTTATAATAATTACTATTAGTATTTAATATTAAATAACTACTATTAATATTTATTACTTAATTTAATAATTAATGATTAGTAATTATTATTCAATAACTAATAAATAAAAGTAATATTTAATATTTAACAATTAATAGTTGGTAACAGAGAACTTTTATCCTTTTAAAATAATGGCGTCTACCACCAACCATACCATTTCCCCCTCTCCTCCTCCCCCTCCAATCTCCTTGGTTCCCTCCAGATATGCCCCATACTTCAGTCATCCTGCCTCAGCTTATCCTCCCGTCCTGCCTACACCACCATCGTTTGCTTCACCCTCCGATCCCCAACCACTTGACCCGATGCTTGCCTCGCCTGAAGTGACCAATTGCTATGCCCGCAAACCTCCCACCTACTATAAGGTCGGTCGTAGCTACGCTCAGGTCGTGTTATCTCAACCATCTCCACCTCTCCTCCCCAAACCCAAGCGTCCCAAACTTGTCCCAAAATTCAAATCTACGTGGGAAACGGTCATTTTCCTGAGTTCCAGAGGGCGGTGCCTGAAATGTGCGGGTATTGGACACATGGCAAAATCTTGCAGAAATGGAAAATTTTGCTATTATTGCGGATACTTTGGTCATTTTTCCTCCACCTGCCCCTTGAAGAGACATGCCTCGTTCCCTGTGCAGCCCGTCCTCTCGTCTTCCAAGACAAACACTACCAAAAAGCACTCCCCTCCAATTAATAATCCTCATTCTTCATCCCAAACCCGAATTCCCAGACCAAATCTTTCTCAAGGCCCCACTGGCAGAAAAGTGTGGGTCCCCCATTCTGAAACAAAGTCGACTCATATCCCATCGTCATCATCAGCCCAACATCCAATTTCCAATGCCAACTTAAACCCTTCCTCTCCCAAAATCACCCCACACAATCCATTAGCTCCTCTCTCCGTAAAAAAATTTCCAAACCCAGAATTTCTCATGGAGAACTCTGCCCGCTACCTCATTGCCACAATAACCCAAGGCTTCTGGAGTGCGCTAGATATCCAAGCTTCCCTCAACCAACATGGATATCGAGAACGACCGATCTGGATGTTGACTGATAATAGCTTTCTCATCTACTGTGATTCAAAGATCGAGAGAAATGTCTTCGTCACAACATGCTCCTTAACAAAACCAGGAGGTACAGTATTCCTGAGACCATGGGCTGACCAAGACAACTTCACCGCTCCCTCCCTCGAACCTGAGTCATGGGCGAGAGTTGAAGGTTTCCCCGAACTCTTCAAAGAAAACCCAGATGCTATCAGAGAAGCCTTGAAACCCATGGGCAGATTCATTGCTTTGGACGAATGTGACTGGGCCTACATTGACCACCAGTTTCTTTACGCCAGAATCCAATTCTTCGAGGGCATCTCCACCCCCTGCTCCTACGTGGCCTCCCTTAATAACACTGACTTCTTCCTAACCATTAACCGTTGGGAAGACTCACACCCGAACCGTGCCCCTGACATCACCTACCTTGGCCTCGATTACAACCTTGAAGTGGACTACCCCCGAAATCCTTCTTGACCAAGATGACCTCTTTGACGCCATGATTCATGAAGCCACCTTGCCTCCCCCTATCCTTCTAGCTCTGCCACCCCAAGACGACTCTTCTGAAGTATCGGGTCCTCGAAGGGGGTTCCCAGCCCATATGACGGATAGATGGGACCCAATGCTAGACCTAGATCTTTCCGCCCCTCTCTACCTGCAATCCAACCAGCCTCTCGACCCTGCTTCTGCCCCCTCCATCCCCGTCCTCCCTGACTCCCCCAATATCCCAGCTCCTGCCCAAGATGACACCCACTCCATCAATGTCACTTCCCCCCTCAACGTGGCCCCTCCTCATGAACTTAATCAAGATAACACTGCCCAAGAGGAAGATACTCATCTGCAACAATTTGTGCATGACGAGGAAGTTCAGACAACCCAGATAGACACAGCACAATTCTTCTCCCCGGCACTGGTTAGGCGCAGCTCCAGATTGGTTGGGGCAACATCCGATCCTAGTCAAACTGGTAGTTTTTTAATGCATGTTGTTTTTTCCTCTGCAAATAATAGGCTTAATAAAATCTTATCACGTTGTGTGGGTGTGAGTTTGCATGATGAACACTACACATGGATGCAAACTCTTGAACAGGAGCATATTTCCCAATCCCAATGAAACTTATCACATGGAATGTTCGTGGGTTGGGGGACCCATCTAAGCGTTATGCTGTTAACACTATTCTGTCCCCCCACAAAATTGATATTCTAATGCTTCAAGAAACTAAGCTATCTGACCCCACACAATCACACTTGACACAAACTGTTGGTACACATTTATCTGGGTGGGCCCACATCGATGTTATTGGATCCAGAGGAGGGATCATCACAGCATGGGATGAAAATATATGGTCCCTACGTCAAATTATCAAATTCCCTTCAATCCTTAATGTCGCACTTCGCAACTCTGAATAAGGCATTATCTACTTCTTCTCGAATGTATATGGTCCCACAGACACACAGGGCAGGGCTGTCCTATGGGAACATTGTATGGACTTCGCAGCCCGAATAAATGGCCCATGGATTATTGCCGGAGACTTCAACACCACTAGACACCCCACTGAAAGAAACTCTGGAAACCTATCCCAAGATTCTACTGCCTTCAATAATTTCATTAACACCTGCGTGCTGATTGACCCCCCGATCAGTAACCGCCTCTTCACCTGGACTAACCGTAGAGATCACCCATCCCTAGCCAAATTAGATAGGTTCCTCTTTAACACAGCCTGGGATGACCAACATCCCCTCTCAACTGTCTCGGGGTTGGCAACCATGATCTCCGACCACTGCCCCCTCCTGTTTGACTCTGGTTCACTGAACATCACTCACAAACCGTTTAGATTTGAACAGCTCTGGTTACTAGAGCCCTCCTTTGATGATTTCATTAAGTTGGCCTGGTCTCAACCCACCAATCTAGAATCTCCTACTGCTCGTATAGTGGCCAAGCTCCGTTCGCTCAGAAAGTTGATAAGACCTTGGGCCAAATACATCTGGGGTACCCTAAGATTTCGCATCTCTCAAACCCAAGACGAAATCCTCAATCTTAATATCCTTGCTGAGTCTCAACCCCTAGTCGAACCAGAATTGCAACAGTTGATCCTCCTTGAAAAAGAATTGGAAAGGCTCCTTAAACAGGAAGAAATTGGTTGGAAGCAACGCTCCAGAGCAAAGTGGCTTGAAGAAGGAGATAGAAACACAGCCTACTTCCACAGGTTAGCAAATGGGCGCCGCAGATCCTCGATTATCTCTAACATACAACACAACAACGTCACCCACTCTGACCAATCAGATCTCCTCCGCCTCTTCACCAACCACCACCGCAACATCCTAGGCAAACCTTCCACCCCTCTACCCGACATAGACTGGAATCTCCTTTACCCTGACCCTCAGAATTTGCAAGTTGATCATCCCTTCACGAAAGAAGAAATCTGGGCTGCAGTCAAAGATATGTCCGGCAATAAAGCCCCTGGACCAGATGGTTTTGGCCCCCTATTTTTCAAACACTTCTGAAGTACAGTGAAGTCCGACATAATAGACATGTGCCTTGAATTTCAAAATGATCCCAGCTCGATTGCGCGAATTAATTATGCCAACATCACCCTCATCCCAAAAACTGATGACCCTACCTCCCTTGATTCCTTTCGACCTATCAGCCTCCTCAACACCACTTTCAAAATCATTACCAAGATCCTTGCAAACCGACTTCAATCTGTAATATCCCCCCTAGTGGGCATGGAACAATCGGCCTTCATCCTCAGTCGCAATATCCTAGATTGTGTGGCCGCCACTCAAGAAGTTGTGTCTTTCTGCCACAGAACCAACACCCCAGGAGTCCTACTTAAACTTGACTTCTCTAAGGCCTTTGACTCAGTCAACTGGAACTTCATCCTCGAACTATTGCGACACAGAGGCTTCCCACCGAGATGGTGCTCCTGGATATCCTTTATCCTAAACTCCAGCATGTCTTCCGTATCATTCAATGGTGAACTTGGTGGTCTCATCAAGTCCACGAGAGGCCTACGACAAGGAGACCCTCTTTCCCCCTTAATCTTTGTTCTAATAGCAGATGTCTTCAACCGCATGATTAAACTGTCCATCTCCAATAACCTCTTGGCCGGAATTAGTATCCCTACATCTAACCTTCAAATATCCAACCTCCAATTTGCTGACGACACCATCCTCTTTGTCTCACCTGAACCTAACCACCTCCACTGCCTCAAAGTTCTCCTCTATGTCTTCGAACTTATCTCTGGCCTCTCCATCAACTTCCAAAAAAGCTCCCTAATCATGCTAGGCAATACCAACCACCTTGGCCCTGCAACCGCTGCCGTCCTCAACTGCAAACTCTCCCAGTTTCCAATCTCCTACCTTGGCCTACCTATTCGTCCCACTAGACTCACACGCCCTGACTGGCTACCCCTCATTAACAAAATTGAATCCCGCCTCTCATCCTGGAAAGCTGCTTCCCTCTCGTCTGCTGGTAGATTAATCTTAGTTAAATCGGTCCTCTCTGCCATCCCCTCCTACTTGATCTCCTTCCATAAACTCCCCTCTTGGGTATCCAATAAAATTGACAAATCTCGCTGGGCCTTCTTATGGAATGGCTCCAAAGCAAAGTGCCTAATCAACTGGCGCTCAGTCTACCTCCCAAAACCCCATGGTGGCCTTGGTGTCCCTGATCTCTCCTTGATCAACACTGCTCTATTAACAAAATGGCTCTGGCGTTTTCTCTCCCCCGGCAATTTACTTTGGAAAGACTGGATCCTACATACATATCACTACTCCAATCCACACCTAGCCCTACATCACCCCCCCAGTTGCAGACCATCTCCATTCTGGTCCGGTGTCCTCCATACCATCCCCCGAGTCAAATCCCTCTTTCATGTCATAATAGGCAATGGCAACAACTGCCTATTCTGGCATGACACGTGGGTGGACCCTTCCCCTCTGGCCAAATCACTTTCAAACCTTTTCTCCTCCTCAAACCTCCAACTCGCCACCATCAATACCCTCTGTCACCTGGGCCCCGGTAGCCTTCATCCCCCCTCCCTTTTTTCCATCGAAACTTTTAATGAACTTCTCGAAGCTTCTAAAAACCTCCAATCTCTTCGCCTATCCCACTCACCGGACCGCTTCATCTGGGCACTCAATCCATCTAAAGGCTTCTCTGTATCCTCTTGCTACTCCTTCCCCACCCACCCTGGCCGCCTATTCCCCTTCAGTAGGATTTGGAAATGCCATTCACACCCAAGATTCCTATTCTTCCAATGGTGCCTCATTCATAACCGCATTAACACCAAGGATAGACTTATTCATTTAAACATCCCCACAGATCCACTTTGCGTACTTTGCTCCTCCCACGTCGAAACCATCACTCACCTTTTCATAGACTGTGATTTCTCTTTCGCAATTTGGGCCCCAGTCAGCGCGCATCTCCTTGGTTACATACCGGAGTTCACTTCATTTTTTGAGTACTGGCAGCAAGATCTCGGAAATCACAAACTCGACATCTTTATCACCATTTTCTGTTGGTGCATCTGGAAAGAAAGAAATGCCCACGTCTTCAACAAACCAAGATCTTCTTTTGCAGCCATTTGTAGTCGAATCTCACATCTTTTCAATTACTGGACAGGTACCAACTCTGCCCCGTTCAGATTTCGACTGAGGACCGCCCCTGCTAACTCTGCGGAATCAATGGCCAGCACCAGCGCCAACCCTCGGTAGCAGCTCCAAAGCGAAACAGATTAGCCCCATTTTGTCAGTTGATACATCGAATATGGTGCTTGTGTTCCATCCTGTAATCCATTGCTCTTATGTACATTATTTTGCTATCTAGTTAAGCCTATTTTTTTGGGCCACCGGTTGGGCTTGTCAACCGGACCTTATTACCTATTATCCTACTATTATTAATCGGCTGTGTAGTATATCACTACACATCCGTCTTTCTCAAAAAAGTAATATTTAATAATAAAGAAGTAATATTTTTAACAAATGTGTTTACACGCCGGTTGCAATAAACATATATTTAACAACTACATTTTCCTGCCAGTTCCAATAGACATATTTTTAACAACAAACATATTTTTAACAACTGTGTTTTCTAGCTAGTTGTAATAGACATATTTTTAATTATATAATATTAAGACTAGTATTTAATAATTATAACTAATAATAAAATTTAATTATTTTGAAGTGATATTTTGTTTTTAATAATTAGTTTTATATAAGTATTAATTAATAACAACTATTAAAAATTAATATTTAATAACAATCCATAATTATGATAAATATTTAATAATTATAAATGGTTGTTTGGAATTAATAATTTACAAATGAAAACTTAGATAGGTAATTATTTATATTTTATAACCAATGATTATTAATAAATAATTCATAATTATTAAATATTGCGTATAATCAATAATTATTTTTTATATTTAATAATTTATTATAATTAATTGCTAATAATTAGTGAATTATAGTTGTTATTTATTAATTACATTTAACAATTAGTAAATATAATTAATAGTTAATATCAGTCTATTAATAATTATATTTTATAATAATTACTATTAGTATTTAATATTAAATAACTGCTATTAATATTTAGTACTTAATTTAGTAATTAATAATTAGTAATTATTATTCAATAATTAATAATTAAGAGTAATATTTAATATTTAATAATCAATAATTAATAAGTAATATTTAATAATTAAGAAGTAATATTTATTATTCAATATTTAAAGATATACTTAAAATTTAAAAATAAAATTTAAATTTTTCTATATAAAATTTAAAATATTCATAAAATTTAAAATCAAAATTTATTGCAACATGTATTGCGACTTTACAGTTTTGTATGGCACAAAGTATTATAAGTTACCTTTGGGCTCCAAGCCAATTTTTTTTCCTTCAAGTCAAAAATTTTGGCTAGAAACAACTTTCCCGCTCTTTGTAATTTCATTTCCCGCTTCCACCACTCAACCCTAAATTCCAAATATTGATCGTAAATTATCTACCTCACCAAAATACTTCATCCAAAGCGATTCACACTAACCCTAGCTCCTTTCATCCCCTTCGCCAACACCTTCGCCATCGTCTCCACCACCACATTCGATGTCGTGTATGCCATCAACATTCCAACCAACGAGC
Source organism: Allium fistulosum (assembly GCA_030737815.1). Taxonomy (NCBI): domain Eukaryota; kingdom Viridiplantae; phylum Streptophyta; class Magnoliopsida; order Asparagales; family Amaryllidaceae; genus Allium; species Allium fistulosum. Next base: position 709,547,319 of record CM060904.1, on the reverse strand, counting down.
TCGATATTATAACTACCCTTCTACCCCTCCTTTCATGATCTGCTTTCGCTTCCTGTAGGCACAAGAACGCGCCATCTGCGTTCATTTTGAATATCTTAGAAGTCATCGATGAGGTAGTAGGAGATTGTGGGGTAGGTGGAGTTGATTACGCCAGCGTTGTCGACGGGGAGTGGAAGGTTTGCTAGACGAGGTCGAAAAGGAATTTGGGGCCGGATGGGGCAGGTTTACTAAACAGTATGTTGTTTTTATATTCAAAAGTTTCGCCCGATCAACATATTTTTTATTAGGGCTATTTTTTAACCCAACACAGAGCCATTTCCATAAAAATTCATTTAAAGATAGAGTTTTGTGTGATATTTTGATCCACTCTTTAAGAAGCTTTTCTATCGAGGTCGTTTTTGAATCTACTTAAATTTAGTTGTTAATATATCACCTTAGTTGTATGCTTTTATCATAAATATCCTCTAGTATTTTGTATTGCTGCTTTAGATGGTTTGAAGATTCTGGGAAAACTTTTGCATAGTATTTTTTTTGGAGATTTGAAATATCAATAAAAGAACTTTTGTGTACGATTATTCTGAAACTGCCAGCTTGTTATGATGTGCATTATTACCTTTTTTATGCTTTCATACAATTATAGTTTCTTGGTAAATATGATATCATGGTTCTTAGGTTCATATTATCTGGTACCAGTAATGATTAAACATAAATTTAATTCAATTTGTGCAATTCATAGTCGAAAATCAATTTTATAATCAACATATTATTATTGCATCTTTTCATTCATAAATGTGATGTTACACAAATGAGTTTAATGTTCTTATGTTTTGATCATTTAAGGTAGTAGCATTCATCATATTTTTAAGATATCATACTCTAATATTTCACCAATAAAATAGTGTATAACACACACTAACCTTGGTAAATACAATATTGGGTTTGTCTCTAGTAATATAAATGTGGTTGCTGCAAATTTTCTTATGTTTAACATTATATTGTTGAGAGATGACTACATTGTAAGCAAGGATTTTTACTTCTAGCATGAAGTAGCATCATCCATAGTTCTGTGCCTTTCATTAGCATGCCCATTGTCCGTGTAAGTTGCAATATGCATATCTTTGGGAGTTTTTTGCTATAATCCTGAATTTACGATCATTTGTCATACTATAATTTGTTAAATTGAATTTTATCGTCATTGGTCGATTTCATGAGTATGTAGTTAAGACAGTTAATGCAAACTTATATTTACAACTTATAAATTAAGTTAACTAAAAACCATATGCACTATAAATGAAACTACAAGAAGATACATTAAAAACCTATGAATTAAGTTACTGCAGTATTGCTATCCTCTTAAGGTGTTTGGTTCATGAATTGTGCTGCATACCTTAAGCGACATATAAAGATGCCCCCTTGGATGATCGGAGTTATTAAATAGATAGTTATAACATCTGCCATTACATACAACATTCAATCATGGCGGAATTAATAAATAGATAATCTCCTACATAGCTAGATCTGCCTTCTACATGTCTTCGGATGTTTTATTCGCCAAAACCTACTAAACCTGAAAACCTTAACTTTCAACCTACTCAAATTAAATTTTGAGCACCTGAGAGTTTAAGGGGAAAACGTAAACTTCGAGTCAGACATAAAGCCTGGTGTGAATAATAATACGGCATGTCGATTTACCGATATTAAGTGAGACCACACACTGCCTAGTAGAATGGGTTTTCCCTCACTAATATCCTTTAAAAGCATATCTTTTGCAATCAAAATCCTACAACCAAACTGGTTATAATAAACAATATACAATAACATATATGCATACAAAATAGGTAACCAGTGGATTATATGTCTCAACGTCATAGTTTTATCCGGTTGACTATAAACGTATGGCTGACTCGGGCCTACCAGACATAGTAAATATTCTAACTTGTTGTTAGAAAAAACTGGACGGTCTATCCGTAACTTACTACTTCTAGGGTCAACTGATCCTAATGGTTTTGCGGGCTCACCAATAACATATCTCCACTCTGTGTATTCCTTTCTATGTGTAACCTTCTTTTAGTCTTACCCATGACACTGCCCAACATACTGGAATTTTGGACTTATATTAGCTAAGGGCTACTAGTTAAAGTATATGGTGCGACCCTACACCGGTCCCATTTGGTTTTCTAATCTTCGAGTCATTCTTTAGCAAAATTCTAGATTAACTACCCTATCCATATTTCCTTGAAGACAACATCTTTGCAAATGATTTTACCCTTGAAATCATACTTAAAACAAGGAAAACCTTTTCCTTTACTTTACTTAAAATATTTATGCCATGATATATGCTTTACAAAACATTGTTGATGAAAACTCGAAATCATTGGGGTCTTCGACCTTTTCAAAACTTAGGCTATAAGGCCAAAACTGTGTAATACCTTTATAATTATAAAATTCAGTGATGTCATCGCCATTGAAGATCTTTGCCCACTCAAAAGCATGTCGAAGTCTTTTATTTGAAACCTACATGGGGATGATGTCGAAGTTATCACTTCATAAATCATAGTGTTAACAATATAAAAATTGAACTTTGATAACACATAAAAACATTGGCCCCAAGGCCTCATCGAGGGTATAAATTATAGATTATGGGTTATGCTCGATGACTATAAAAACATGGGTTAGGCTCGAAGGCTAGCAAAAAGAGGCATTGACAAGGCTCGATAACAATATTAAAAGTGGCATAGAGTAAACTCGACGACAAGTTAAAAGCGCCATAGGCTCGATGACCATTTAAAGTGTTAGGCTCGATGACCATTTAAATCGTTAGGCTCGATGACCATCGGATCGACGAGGCATAAAGCTCGAAGTAGTACATACGACATGCATGCTTCTTAGTATAAAACGCGGCATCATGCGCATCGACATGACTCCATCGATGACCACCTCTTCATCTTTGTTACTATGGCCTCGACGAGGTTCCAACCCAATTCATTTCATGCTTAACTCGTTGACATCATGCATATTGGTTTATACTGCATCGAAGATCATGAAGTGTGGTAAGATGTGACTCGACATGGCTGATGTCGACATGGCAGAATGGTAATTAACTTGAAAATTGCAATATTACTATAAAAAGTGTTTCCTTTTCACCAAACTTCTACAATTTGTCAAAATCCTATTGGTTCAACAAACCTTAAAATTTTTCTTTATCAAAAAACTGCCGCCCCTAAGCATTTGAAGTTGTAAAACATTTTGCAAATTAACCCCCTATCTTAATTTCTCAATAAAACAATTAAGCCCTTCTTGCTTAAATAATTTATTTATCATATCAAAACACTTATGAAAAATCCTCAAAATCGAAATAAATCAAATTAATCATACTCTTTGACATATAAAAATTTCAGGCCAACAACTTTATTAAATTATTTTAAATAATTATACCCGAAATCCACCAATTTCTCTATTTAGAAAATTCATATAAAATCCATCATTGCTTGGAAAATTATGAAATTAAAAACCCACTTCTAAAATGATATTTTTAGCATTATATCAAAATCTCAAGTCATAGCCTATCATATGATAGGTTTTCCAACTCAAATATATCACTAGATTTCATATTTAAATTCTAGAAAATCACCAACAAGCATATAACCATTCAAACTACTAAAACATGACATAATATTTGCAAAAGAAATGGGCTTACACTTAAAACCGAAATAAATTAAAAATGTGAGATGTATATTCATTATTCACCTTGATTTAGATGAGAAAGATGAGATTTGATGTAGACTTGATTTCTTTTAGCTTTGATTCCTTAATCTTTTAGTTTTCCCTTTGCTATGGTCGGCCTCACTCTTGGTTTAGTTTCTATATATGTAAATGAACGAAGGAAATGAAGATAGAAGGGTTTAAGGGGTAGGAATGAAGGAAATTCTCATTTTTCCTTTATCATTTTCCTCCTTCTTATCCTAACCTTTTGCTTTTCTAATTGGTTTATTAATAAAGGCATGGCCTAAACTTAATTCCAAGTCTCAATTTTCTTATTCCTTTGCATTATTTATTTAATTTATCTAATTAAATGTTCTAAATAATGTTAGTTAAAATTAGGGTCATTACATTTACACCTAAGAGTCACATAACCAAAATGATGAATATTCCATTTACCAACCGATTTAATTAATTTATAAATTTTTGTAAATTAATTAAATTAATTAATATTTATAAAATATTAATTATAATTATTTGATGTATACTGAACAATATTAAACAACGTGTTTATAACAGTTATAAACATACTTATCGATATACGACTTCGGTAAGCATTTAAATAAGATTTAAAATTGCATTGAAAACTGTTCAGACTTAGATCAGATTTGTGGTCCATATGGGCATGTTATTTTTGGCTGTAGAAGGGTGTTTAGGCCGGCCATACGATACGATGGCTAAAAGAGAAGAGTTTGAATGGTTAATAGAGTGGAATTGGTAAGAGAGAGATATTAAGATGTGATCCACTATTCTCTCCCTTGAATTCCTATTTATATGCAACCTTTTACACCATGTCTTTTTAGACTATTGCTCTCCGTCCTCTCTGAAATTTTGGCTAGTAGACCCCTTCTCTAAGTCCCAAAAATCAAAGTACAAAATTACATCAAAACATTTCGATTCGATCGTTGATGGTAAGGCGGTTCGGGAGCTAGCAACTTTTGATTTATGAATTGATTCAAGGGGGTCAATTCATCGTTTCAACATGTACGCAAGGGCTTTGGTAAATGAAATTTCTCTATTTTATTTAGTTATAACATATTTATATATATCATTTATATAATACGATGTTAGATTATATTAAGAATCTTGTATATCGAAATGTTGCCACAAATTTATGTATATTATTGTATGCTCACTTATTAGATGCTTACGACCTACAAAAAATAAATTTATATATATAAATAATATTATTAAATGATTTAGTTAATTAAAATCCATCTTTAAAAGATTAATATTATATATATCTTACGTTTAAATATTTTAAAATTTTTGTTCATGCATAAAATGCATTTGACGGCAAATAAAAAAAAGTTTTTTTTATTTCGTATAAATATATTAAATATTTATTTAACCTAAAATTGTTTATGTAATTTAGACATTTGTGTGTGTGTGTGTGTATATGTATGTATGTATGTATGTATTACAAATAATAAAATTTTGTATAAAATATTACATAACATATATTATATATATACATATATATTAATTTTATACGGCTTAAATTTTAAAATGATTTGAAATGCAAAACTGAAAAGAAAATTATTTATATAATTTTATATGTATGACCGATAGTAATATTTGAAAAATATAATTACTTTTTTAATTTCGATTATTTATATTAATATATGTGTGTGTGCCTGTGTGTGTAATGATATATTTATATGTATTGTATAAATTAGTTTAAAATAGAATAAAATATTACTTTATTAAATTATTTACGGCTTTCATGTTAAAATTATATGTATATGTATGTGTCAAAAAAATTATAAATTAATTTAATGATTTAGTTATATATATATATATATATATATGTATGTATTATATTTACTTACATATTTTATTATGAGGTAAATATATACACATTTAGACAACAAATCAAATACAAGAGAGGCTAACTTGTCCGTTGCGGTATAAATCCCAACATTTATACACGGGCATGTCAAACCATGTACATATTATTCTATTGCACGTGTACGCACACATATGTGTATATGATATATGTATATAAAACCTTATTTATAAATTCAAATAAAATATTAATTTTATTTAACAGAAAACTTAGAATAGTTCTAAACAAATTAGACTACATAGGCCAATTAAAGATCCTATAAGGAATTTTTTTTTAAAATTTACTCAATTCCTCCACTGTGGGCCGACCTAGTTCCAACACCAAGCCCAACCGGACTGGAGGGAGCCGGACCCAGATCTTGCCTAAATGTGAAGAGTGCCTAGGGATGAGGATATCGGGCCTCACTTGTTGCCTTGCTGAATGGAAGGGATGGTTTGAGATCATCATGGGCTTGGGCCGGACTATGTGGGCCGGTTGCTGGATGGTTGTGCTGGCTTTGACTATGTTAGACTGCCTTAAATTGGCCTGCTAATTACTTGTGAGAAAATTGAATAACCCTAAAATATCAGTTATGACAACTTTTATAGCTATTTGCTCTAATTAATTTTTTTCCCTACATTAGAGTTGACTTGCTCAAATTGAGAATATTTTTAATAAATTAAAGAAGTTATAATATACCCAAAAATTAAAGTTTATCTTGTTGAATTTTAACTTAATTTAGTGCTAGGAATTCCTTATTTTCCGTAGTGAGTTTAAAATTTTCAAAAGGAAAGATGGCGAAGATGAAAGTAAAGGTAATTTTGTAAAAGAGATTATGTATATAAAATAATTTTTGGTGTATACTAATCTGTTATGTTATATGATGTATGTTAAGAGATTTTTAGTATGAATAAAATTCATCTGAAACAAAATAAAAGACAAGAAAAAAAAGGAAAGAGGAGAAGAAACAATAAATGCAAAAAGGACTATAACTTGGATTACTTGATTACTGTTTTGCTTTACTTTACATGACTAATATTTATATTTATATTACTTAAAACAAAAATAATTATATTATAAGAAAAAAATATAAAAAGAATATTGTAATTTTGAGAAATTACAGCTACTAAAATATTCTTAACATACAGATAATATTTTCTTAACCCACACAACGTGTTCATGGATCAAATTACTACCTCTTGAATGAGTTATTGGACAACATTCAGAAGAGAAAGGAAATTCTCCATTCTGTGCCTGCCATTGGGTAATTTTAGTTTAATATTGAATCCAAAAGGATAATTTTTTCTACCTCACGGGTTTTTTTTGTTAAAAAATTGAGGTATAGAGAGAGATATTAAGCAAGCCTCTGAATTCCGTGACTTTAGCCTTAAAATTTGTTTCTTAAGGCAACTTTTGAAATGATATTAAAACTTCATGAATTAATTTTTTTTTTTCGTGCACTGAGTAATAACTCACTTAAGGCTAGCACTATTTGCACCCCCAAATTTGCCTCACACCCCCCGTTTAGTTAAAGAAAAACTACTCACCCTGCTATTTTCTTTTAACCCCCAGTTTATTCCATAAATAACCTTGTTATTTTCAATTTCTAACGTCAGTTTTTAAAATAAAAATCACGTTCTGGCTGAACTTTGTTTTATATAAAACCCCACTTGGAACGAGCAATGTTCCATATGAAACTTTTCGGACCGAGCAAGAATTTGTAAGAAACCTCGCTCGAAACGAGCGATGTTTTGTATGAAACCACGCTTGAACCAAGCTAGGTTTTTAAAAAAACACGTACACTTCAATGGAGCGTAATTTGTTAGGTTACCTTACTCGCTTCAAGCTTGGTTTGTTAGGTTTCCTCACTTGCTCCATACTTGGTTTTTTGTGTTTCCGCACTCGCTTGAAGCTTGGTTTTTTGTATTTCCCCACTCACTTAAAACTTGGTTTCTTATATTTCCTCGCTTACTCTGAATTTGGTTTTTTAAAGACCTAACTTTTTGTTATTTTTATGATAAACAGCTACAGGATTAAGAGTAATTTTATCAAAATAATTTTTTTAAATTTATCGGAAGGGTGAAAAGCAAAACAAAGGGTGGTAATAGATGCTCCCCTCACTTAAAAGGAGCTTCAGAACAAGCCCATTAAAACTTGAATTTCACAAAACTTGGGGATTTCCTTGCATTTGACTATTTATTTGATAATGTTTTTACCATTGGCACTGAAAAGTAAGCATAAGAACTAAAATACATATACGGCAGCAGTAATTACATCCAAGTATGCATTAAACTAAAATTGCAAGAAACAATGGCCGAGTTGCACTAATTTATATTACTAGATTAATTTACAACTTATCTAGCAATAATTAACAGCAGAAAATGAAAATAACATCCAAAATCAAAATTAGATTCAGGCACAGTGAGGAAATAAAATCTTCGGACCACTTCCATTCACCGGCTCATAGTAGAACGGCTCCGCAGGATGCCGCCACGCGTCCCACTTTTTCTTCCTCTCCGCCTCCTCCGACGGCGGAGATTCCTCCTTCGAGGCTTCCAAACCACTCGCCGCCGCCAGATCTCGCCTGTCCGGAAGCGAGGCAACGTCGAGCGGCGAGAGAAGCGGGATCGCCACGTTCCAATCGGCCACGTCGGCCGACGAGGTGGGGCCCACCTGGATCGACGAGGGCGCGTGCCTCTGCAGCCTGCTGCGCTGCCTGGTTAGCTTACCGCCCTTTTCCATTTTGTTTTGCGAATTTTATTTAGATTTGATTTTGGAGAGTGATTATTACTAGTACAAAAGTCGAAGAGGAAGGAAGGTTTTATAAAGAGGAGGAGGATAAGATTGGGCTTTCGGCCTGCACGTGGCAGCGGGTGTATATGGGGCCCGCTTTGACTGTACGTTGTGCGTTGATTGGCTGTGTTTTTGTGTGACGTAAACGTATGTGTGGGACTTTTGAATCCTGGTCGGTGGTTTTATGCTTTTCGTCCAAGAATCTTTGATATCTTTCCCTTGTCTCCTTAGCTTGTTTATATTCCACCATATAATTTAAACTAAATACAGTGCAAAGTAGAAAAAAAAAGAGCCCGGATGAACCGTAAATTGCAATATTTCATTGAATTTTTGCTCATCCTCAAGTAAAATAATTTATGTTGTTTATAAATAATGAAAAGAGTGAAAAATAACTTTATTCATAACAATAATTTAAGTCATACGACAAAAGTAATATTAAGCGCTTATGAATCAATGTCTGCTTCCTCTTCGCTTATATTTTCATTGTCGTGTTCGTTCGTTAAAACATTATCATCAATATCATCATCATTCTCGTCAATAAGAGGGGCATCATCCACATTCAAAACTCAAATTTTCTACCCAATCATTTTTGATGAAAAATTTATTTAGATCGCATTTCTGTGAATTAGTGAGTTTATTGAGTTTTCTTTTTCTAACCCTTTTAGAGTGTCCAGATTCTTGTTTGCGCATTTTTAAACACTATAATATTGAATATTAATAAATATTAAGATTAAAAAAATTATGGATATCTAATCTATTGGTTATAAATTATCAAAAATATTTCCCACGATAAGTTGAAGCTAAAATTCTTTTTAGCTAATAGATTCGACTAAAAAACATTAACTATAAATTCCTACTAAAACATATTTAATTATTTATGGATAAATTTTACATTTTCTTACCATTAAAAAATCCATTAATTATTACCAAATCAATCTTTATTCTGTAATTATTTCAAATAACAAATTAAATGTATCAATTTTGATTTAATCCTTATTATACAAATCAATCCTTGTTATATGATAAACTAACTCAAAATTAGAATGTAGGGATCAAAATTGAATAATCGAATTGGCATTGGAATTTAGAACATAGTTATGTTGTTTGCAAATTACAATACTAAGTACAACTACAAGAAATTAGAAGATCCAAAAGTACAAAATCAATTAGACAATTACCTTTTCAAAAACAAGCATGCAATAAACAATCAACGTCTGTCAACAGTGGTGTGCCCTAGCTTTGTTGAGAAGTCACTTGCCTTGCCTTCCCGTTTGTTGGATGGAGATGGAAACCATGAAGGTGAAAGTGAGTAATGAAGCAATTTCTGAAAACATGGATGGAAATGTGCAAAGGCAGGATGTCGAGCCTATGGATATAACCCAAAATCAAAAAAAAAACAGTGATTAATGTACAAGAAGACACTATACATAATCTTCTTGTCTCGCAAAGAATAACATGCTAAAATCTGCTGTAAAAATTATAAAGGAAAAAACATGCAATAAACAAGAGGCCAAACAACAGCGGCTTGTAGAGGATCGTTGCATTCAGATTTCTGAATGCAACCCACTTTAGAAGTCAAAAGAGGATAATCCAAAAAAAACAATGGAAATATGTATAAATTCAAAACTCAAAAATAGTGCAATACTGAATTCGCACAAAAAGGGGGTGAATACAACTTCCTCTATACAAAGTTTACGGGAAGATTTTGTTCAAATGGCAATAAAGTTACTACCAAACTTGTCTTCTCCTATCAAAAACAGGAAAAAGAGCAGAATAAAAAATTTGCAGGAAATATTATCCAATAACACAGAGCAAAGCAATGAGCAAAATAATTTTTAGGAAAAGTATATCGTCAAAATTCCAAAATGGGAAGAGCATCTTAAAGTACAATCCAAAAAATCTCTCAAAAGAAAAGGATTAAAAAGCTCAGAATTCATGCAAGTGAGGAAAGATGTAGAGAATCTGGAAGAAAGTAACTCCAGCCTCTCAGTGTAGCTGTTGTGATATCCTTTTAAGTATCCTTATAATTATCATTTATATTATATAATGTCAATTATAGCATGGAATGTTAGGGGACCAAACTCCCAAGAAAGAAAGTTAGATTTGGATAATCTACAATTTTCTTCTAAGCCAAATATTATAGATATACTTGAACATATACTAGACAATAAAAGAATTGAGGAATATCAGATTAGGTGTTTAAAAGATCGGGGTATAGTAAATAATAATGATATGGAGGGAAATGGGAGGATTATGGTCCTTTGAGATCCAAACATTTGGAGTTTACATCAAGATTTTATAAATTTGCAATTTATACATTGCAAATTTATAAATAATAGTGGACTTCAAACTGAAATTATTTTTGTACACGCTTCCAGTAGTGAAAAGGAAAGAAATATACTTTGGAATAATTTAGAGAATCTAAATAAAAACATTTCCCAATCTTGGATAATAATTGGATATTTCAATACTATTTTTCATTCTTTCGAAAAAAGGGGATACCAATATCTTTTAAAAAATCAGAATCCCTAAATAATTTCTTTCTGAAAATAGGTTTAATGGAACCTTTAATTAAAGGTAATAAATTTACATGGAAGTCGGGTGAATATAGGGTATTCACTGTAAGTTGGATAGGGTTTTAGTAAATCAAAAGTTAGTAAAAGTTTTTATGGGTTATCAATGTTTTACTTTACCATATGCCTCTATTGATCATACCCCTTTACAAATTATTCTTTCAAATAAAAGTCATGAAAAAATAAATAACACTTTTAGATTTGTAAATGGACAGACTCTAGAGTAAAATTACAAAGAAATAGTTATGGATAACTTAGCAATAGTAAATCATGGGACAGCACAATATAAATTTAATAAAATTCTCAAAAATACAAAGGAAAATTTGAAATTTTGAAATAAAAATAAGAACAAAAATAACATTAAATTTATAAAGGAGGAATGTGAGTCTTTGCAAACAAAATAGATTTTGATATCTCGGACAAAATATTGGTCAACAAAATTTTCCAAATGCAAGACAAATTAAGTAAAGAATTGCATATGCAAACTATCTACATGAAATAAAAAGCCAAAATTGATTGGCTTACTAGTGGTGATGAAGCTAGCAAATTTTCCTACGTCAAAATGACAATTAGAAAATCCAAAAATGACATAGGAAAATTACTAGAGGACAAGGGTGCCATTATAAATGGTGCATCACAAATAGAGAGTAGTGCTATCAAATATTTCACTGAGCTATATAATATTAATTCATACAAGAGGGATTTCCCAAGGATTGATACAAAATACATGCTTAGCAATAATAGTAATGAAATTCTCCTTGCTCCTATTAGTATATAGAAAATTAAAAATATAATTTTTAACTCTAACATTGATAAAAGCCCAGGTCCAGATGGATTTGGGGCTAAGTTTTATAAAAACCAATGGGAGGAGATTAAATATTTTTATATGAGGCAGGTACTGAATTTTTTATTTCAAGCATATTGCTTAAAAGCTTTAATCATACTTTTATTACACTGATACCAAAACTCAAAACCAAATGGTTTGGGATATTACAGACCAATTGCCTGCTGTAATTTTGTTTACAAAATTATAGCTATTATATTGGTAATAGAATTAAAAAATTCTAAAATATTTGATATTTGAAAACCAAAGTGCCTTTATTCCAGGAAGATACATAGTAGAAAATACTTTATTGGCCCATGAATAATCATAAATTTTAACAAAGGGAATAAAAATAAAGTATGCATGAAAATAGACCTACACAAAGCATTAGATAAAATAAATAGGCACTTTATAATTCAAATGATGAGACAGATGAGTTTTCATGAGAAATTTTGTGATTTAGTTAAAGAATATATTAATACTGCCTCATACTTTATTCTCATTAATGGCACCCCATGTGGTGTGGTTTTATAAGAAGAAATAGGGGAATGAGACAAGGAGATCCCCTTTCTCCTTACCTATTCACCATTGCAATGAAATATTTTTCTGTGCAAATGGAATTAGAGCATATTAAGGGTAATTTAAAGTCAGTAAATAGAGTTAAACCCAATATTCACCATTTATTATATGCAGATGACCTGCTATTATTTATGGATGTAGACACCAACAGTGCAAATTCTGTTGGAAAAATATTTAGAAACTTAAGTGTTTATGTAGGATTGCAGATTAATGAAAGTAAAAGTAAGGCTTATTTCTGCAGGAACAACAATAAAAAAGGGGAATTTCTTCAAATTTTAAAATTTTAGGAGGGAAATCTGCCAGTAAAGTATTTGGGATTACCTCTAAGTATGAATCAGATTATAGATAAAGATTGCACTAGGCTATTTGATATCATTCAAGGCAAACTGGAAAGTTGGTCTAGCAAATTAATAGCTATAGCTGGCAGACTAAAGTTTACACACACTGTCATCACAACTATTATAATGTTTTGGATTCAGACTCACGATATCCCAAATAAAGCAATAAAAAAATTGAAAAGATATGTGCAAACTTCATTTGGAGAGGAAAAATGCTTAAAGTTTCTTGGGACACAGTTTACAAAACAAAGAGCACAAGAGGCTTAGGTTTAAGAAACATCAAAGATCTAATTGAAGTTTGTAAACTCAAGCTATTTTGGAAATTTGTGGAAGGTGATTCATTATGGTCAAAATGGATGAAATAAAAGTATGTTAAAAATAAAAGCTTTTGGATAATGCCAGTTGAAAATCATTATTCTCGTACATAGAAAAGCATATTGGAAAGTAGGGAAACTTGAATTAAATTATTAGAAAGAAAATTTAAGGATGGAAAAGACACCAGCCTTTGGTTTGATCCTTGGATCAAAGGCAATTCTTTGGTAAATCTTATAGGCTGGTCTAATTTAATGCAATTTGGAGGAACAAAAACAAAAGTGAAAGCATCATTCAAAATCACAAATGGAACTCAAGTTTAAATACAGCTGCTTCTATTTTTAGAAAGGCAATTTAAAGCAATGAAATTGATATAAGCATATGTAAAAACAGCTGATATTGGAAACTTTCTGCAAAATGTAAATTTTCTTTTAAAAACACTTGGGACTACAATAAGGGAGCAAAAGTTGAAGTGGATTGGTACAAAACAATTTGAAATAGGGAAAACTACCCAAAAATGTTTCACTGTGCTTACTTTGTCTTACTAAGTAGTCTGCCTACAAGAGACAGGTGCAACAAATAGAGTAAACATGGAGAAAGCAAATTTGTTCTTTGTAAATCAGAAAAAATAATCAATAGAGCATATATACTTTGATTACATATATTCAAGACATATTTAATTTATTGCAAAAGGAAAACTCAATCTCAATCAAAACATCTCTTTGCATAATATTAGAACAAGTATACAACACATCCAGCAAAGATTCAAACCCAAATTAAAGGAATTCAACAAAGTAACATTCTACTAACAACAACTATATATCATATAGGCAAAGAAAAGTAAAATTTTCTAAGTGTAACTTTTGAAAAAAGGAAGCCCGGTTCCTTGGGCATATAGTATTAGAGGTTAATTTAGTTGTGGATCCAAGAAAGGTAGAAGTCATAAGACATTAGAAGATGCCTAAGAATGCGACTGGAGTTAGAAATTTTCATGGTTTATCTGGATTCTATCGGAAGTTCATCAATGACTTTGTGAAGATCTCAACACCATTTACACGCCTTACCAAGAAGAATTTGGTCTTTATGTGGGATAATTGTTGTGAATGGGCATTTGTCAAATTGAAGGAGTTATTGACATCTGCACCGGTTCTCGCTTTACCTGATGGTTCCAAATCTTGTACTGTGTATACAGATGCTTGCGATACTGGTTAGGAGCTGTTCAAATGCAAGAAGGAAAGGTGATAGCTTAAGCTAGAAAACAACTTAGGACTAATGAAAGGAATTGTCCGACCCACAATCTTGAGTTGGATGCTATCATGTTTGCTTTGAAGTCTTGGAGACACTATCTACCCAGAGAAGATTTTAATTATTTACAGATCATAAGTCTTTGAAGTATTTGTTCTCTCAGAAAGACTTGAATTTGAGAAAACAAAGATGGATGGAATTTTTGGCATCTTATGACTTCGGGATCGCATATACACCAGGAAAGGGTAATGTGGTAGCGGATGCTTTGAGTGGGAAGCATGTAGTGTTGGACTAGATGATGTTGGAGATAAGGCAGTTGGAGTTCATATTTGAGTTTGATTTCTAACCTCATTGGAGTATGCACCAGGATTATTGGCGGCTTTGAAAGTCAAACCAGCATGGATGGATCACATAGGCATGAATCAAAGATAGGATGCTACTTTGGTAGCTGTTATGGATAAGCTGGAGAGAGGCGAGAGATTAAGTTATTTAGGTCTCTATTCTAATGATAAGAAAGGATACTTGAGACGAGATGGTAGGTTGTGTGTACCACAAGTGAAGGAGCTGATAAATGAAGTATTGGATGAGTGTCACCATTAGAGGATGACCATTTATCTAGGAGGAGTTAAAATGTATCGAGACATGGAAAGAGTTTTCCACTGGCCAGGTATGAAGAGACATGTAGCGAAGTTTATATGTAACACGCCACCTCTATACCTATACTATCGAAGAGTATTATAGAGTAATACTGTCAAATAATATGGAGAATGAGGCCTAAGGGATTCACATGTGAATATTCCCTTGGACTAACATTGGTACGTATTAAAACATCAAATAAATATCTTACCTATACGTACACAATACTAGTACAAAGTAATAAACACATGTGTCTTCATAATAGAATAAACATAATATATAATAAATCATGGAGAACACATAGTCGGAATCGCATCGATAACATATAATATATAATACAATAATATAATAAGGGTATAACTCATCTCAAATGTATACAGTGAACCAATATCTCACAAATATCATATAACAATCCTAATAAAGGTTTCCTATAAGCCTAATAAGATACATGCTGGTCATGTCCTCTCTGTACCTAAAATGTCTCGGATTGATATGAGTATTACATAAAAAAACACACAGGTCTGACTATGCCTAATCAAGAATCCATAATATAAGTAACATAGGGAAAACAAAGAATAATAATAAGATAATGCTACCATAGATACTCAAATCATCAGATGATATGTCAATATACATAAATATCTATAAAAACATATACTTGAAATACAGTTATACTATCATAGATAACCATCAAAGCATCAAGTCATACGAATAACTCATACCATACAAAGAACCAGCTCTGACATCAAAAGATGTCGTCACCAATATAGAAACACATCAAATTAGAAATCGTAGAATCAACACAAATGGGTGAATCATACATATCCAGAAGTCATCATCAAATCCCAAAATCAATAAATGAGATATCACTAAGTATAATTAGGCTAGCA
Source organism: Allium fistulosum (assembly GCA_030737815.1). Taxonomy (NCBI): domain Eukaryota; kingdom Viridiplantae; phylum Streptophyta; class Magnoliopsida; order Asparagales; family Amaryllidaceae; genus Allium; species Allium fistulosum. The sequence goes on along the minus strand of CM060904.1, from coordinate 709,531,543 downwards.
CGAAGCATTGTCCAAAGAAATCCCTCAGTCTCGATTAAACATCATCATCAATATATATGTATCTACACACGCACGTATAAAAGGTATAGGATAGGCTGCCTATCAATATATTGAGAATCCATAATACACTAGACATATATCACAGGAATAATATCATCTCCTTGTCTTTGTACTATCAGAAAGTATCGTGACAGGATATGACTGTACGACAGACAAAAAGTCCCAAGTAGAGCCATATATATAACAATATGTGGGTCCTCAACCCATATTTATACTACAGTGAGGTGTATCAATAGTATATGCTAATCTACTTATACCGACCCGGAATTTCGAACGCTTTATATTTAAATATCGGAATTAGTAAAATAACTAAATCTTGGATTTAATGATGTAAAAATTATTTCGAAAGCTTATTAAATTATTTTTAATTGATAAGTGATAATGGTAAACCTTTAATTTATAATTAAAATGATTAAACCTATTTTAATAATAATTCTTTATAATAACGCGTGAAATTATCATCTCGGGGCACTGTCTCGGATGTGGACGAAACTAGTGTCATTGGATCCGAAATATTGAGACGTTGTACGCCAACGAGTTTTGCGGCGATCGGATGTGCTATGTGGTTGTGCGGGTTTGAAATGCTTAGCGACTAATTTTAGGAATTAAATATAATATAATTTTTACTATAAATTACCCCTTTAACCCTACTCTTTCCTCATTTCTCCTTTATTTCTTTTTTTTCATTCCCGCTTCTTCAAAGACAGCCGCCACCCCCTCCTCTCCTTCTTCTAATTATTTCATGAGCTATAAGCGTCGAGGCAACTTGATTTTGGATCTATCGAGCTCATATGGTTGAAGGCTTCGCATATGTGTGTTCTTTGTTAGGTGCGACGGTGGTTGAAGTTGTCGACGTTATCTTGGTCGAGCTATGGTTGGGATTTTTCGACGATTAAGGCGATGATGGGCTAAGGCGTTTATGGTGTTGAGCTTCTTAAGCGAAGGCGTGTAGATAGTGGAAGTTTGGTGTAGTGTAGCACCTATTTAGGAGTTCGACATTCATTTGTCGCTTAGTGGATGCCGAAGTCACGATGAGAAAGAGATAGTCGAAGGTGAAATTGAAAAGGCGGTTGAACTCGTGGTGGCTGGTGGAGGTGATTAGTGGTGGTCGGAGACTCTCAGGTGGCCTAAGGTGATGTGCGACATTACCTTGTTGTGTAGTAGGGCTACGAGTCATGTGGAGAGGGGTGGAGCTGAGCTTGGCATGAGGTGGTCCAGCGCGTGGAGCGGGTGAAGAGAAGTTCATCCGAAGTGGTAGGAGTCAATTCTGTTGACTGAAGTGGTAGGAGTCAATTCCGTTGACTGGAGCTCCATAACCTTGGGTTGGCATGCATGGCTAGGTGGGTTGATTTGGCATGCGTGTACAGGTAATGATTTGTGATGTTGAGGAAGATAGGTTAAGGTAATAATTAATTTACTTAAGTTAATTAATTAAGTTATTAATCTAATTTCTTATAAAAAAACGTAACTTTTGCATATGAGGTTCAATCAAGACATTGTTTTCGCCATTACATTCATAGTGGGATTTTATATGTTTGGGGTTGGTTTGGGTTTGGATGAGTTTACTCACTAGTTGATTTATATGTTGTTGTGATATAATTTTTGTTCTGAAAAATATATATTAAAATATATAATAATGCAAGTTATTATTTTTAGACTCCTTACTGCTTTGGAAAGCAATCGATAACATTATATGCAGTATAATCTCTTTTATAACTCTCTAAACATGTAGCGTGACACAGACTTGTTTACATGTTTGATATTGTTTGATAAATTTGATAGTGTGTTTAGAATGTGTGAAGCTAAATGGTCATTATAAATGCATTTTGGAATCCCCTGTATTTAACACTTGTTAAATTGGTAAAGTATGAATATATCATGGAAATATATATTGGATGGTTCCATACACATGTTTTGAGTGTGTTTGACCTAAAGGAATTGGTTTGGGAAGTTACTGAATTTTGAAACAAAGTTTTTTTTGAGAGAAATGTGTGGTCCTCTATAAATAGAGGAGAGCACACATATAACTATATATATCACAAAAATGAGGCGCTGCCAACATGCCTGGCAGGTAGCAAAAGCTAGGTACAAGAAACAAAGATACTCAGGTACCCCTAAGATGAGTTCCGGCAAAGCCACCACTCATCATACTCTAATATCGAGCTCCGGCATGGCCACCGCCCGATGTTAAAGTGTTTGAAGTACCTAATAAGCAAAAAAGAAAAACTCAAAGCTTCTAGTACAGAAGGACTAGAATAGCGAGTATACTAAAATGTAACTAAAAATGATGCTGAAAGAAAAACCACTCTGAAGACTCTAAACCAATGAACAAAGTGCCAAGTAGAAGAGTAGATCCTCCAGAAAGTAGAATGCAATAATGAAGATGAAAGTGCCTTGTATCTGAGGTGGATCTGCTAATGGATCTGAAAGGAAAAAATCTGCTCTGGTGGCCTCTATGCAATCCAAAATCCTGCAATCCTGTATCTGCAGTGAAACTAGTAGTGAATCTGAAAGGAAAACTCTGCGCCGAAGACCACTCTGCAATCCAAAATCATGTAATCTTATTTCTGCATGAGGCTAGCAATGAATCTGAGAGGAAAACTCTGCACTGATGACCTCTCTGCAATCCAAAATCCTACAATCTGAAATCATGAGTACCTGCCAAGTGAACCTAACATCCTCTCACCAGTACCTACGTTTAAAAATGACTAGGAAAAAAGTTAGAACGATACATATATATGTATATTTTATAATTAATATACATATATATGTAAGAAAGAGGAAGGAAATAAGATAACAAGTAAAACTATCTGACTAAACAAAGACAAGTACAATAATTGGTACAAAACAAATAAAATTCTTATGAACCTTTGATCCTAAGTAAATTATGGTTAACAGTGAGATTGTTGTATAAGTTTGAAAAAATATTAATACCACTATTGTTAATATTATAAAAATTATTATTGAGTTTAAATGAATTAATATTATAACTAACCTTATTAAGGTACCCTTTAAATAGGTTATTTTTAGCTAATTTATATTTGGGATTAGAAATCCAATTAGAACAAAAAGAAGAAATTGTATAAATCAATTTGTTAAAATGACTATTATTATTGTTAAAAATTCTTTGATTTCTTTCAAGCCAAATATACCAACAAATAATAATGAATAAAGTATCTAGTAAAAATCTAATATTCTTTTTGAACCTAAATCTAAAACTACTCCAGTAGAAATCACAGTCAAAAATTTTAGATATTATATTAAAATTAAAATTTTTAGAGTATTTTTTAGGATGTAATAAGAATCCATGCAACCATAATAAATACGTTTAATATCTTCAAAATGCATATTACAAAGATAACATTTGTTATCATTTTGGATGTTCTTTCTCTTTAAAAATTCTATAGTATTTAGTTTTCCATGTAGTATTAACCACATATGAATTTTAGATTTAGGAGGAGCATTAGATTTCCAAATAAAATTAAAAAAGTTGTTTGTTGTACCCAGAAAATTAATAAACCTATAAAAAGAATTAGAAGTATATTTCTTACCTTTATCCCATTCCCAGCTAATATTATCATTATCGTTATCAATATTATAAAGATTTAGTTTAGCATAAAGCAAAGAAAGTTGCCTAAGAAATGAACCTACTAGAATTCTGTTAAAACTAAAATTCCAAGGGGATCGTTTTTAGGAGAGAAAACTTCACTAATTAAAGCAAACTTAAAATTATAGATTTCATAAAGCTCTTTTAATTCGATCTTAAGAGGTAAAGCTGAAATCCATCTATCATGCCAAAAAGAAGTATGATTACCAAAATGAACTATCGTATTAATACCTAGTTTAAAAATATCATGACATTTCAAAATGGATTTCCAAAAATAAGATAGATTTTGAGTGGCAGGAGAAGTGATTTTATATAAGTTAATGCAACCATTATAGTAATATTTTGAAATGATCTCTTTCCAAGTAGCATTATCATTTATATCCTTAAACTTCCATAACCATTTACCTAGTAGGGACAAATTCATATTACACAAATTAATTACTCCTAAGCCACCATCCTTTTTAGCTTTACAAACAGTTTCCCAATTAACTAAACATTTTATGCTATTGTTCATATTTTCCCCACTCCAAAGGAAATCTCTTCTAATTTTTTCTATTTTATCTATTACCCAATCTAGAAATAGATGCATGGACATTCAATAAATCGGGAGGGCGGATAAAACTGAATTTATTAAAACTAATCTACCTGCTCTAAATAAAAGTCTCCCATTACAATTAGAAATTCTATCTTTGATTTTGTCAATGATAATAAGCCAGTCATCATGTTTGAGTTTATTAGGTTTAATCACAAAACCGAGATAGTCAAAAGGAAAGCTCATAGTTTTGCAATTTAGAGTATTTGCGACTAAGTTTTCAACTTTTTCAAAATCATTTAAAACTAAAACAGAACTTTTTTCAAAATTTATTTTTAAACCTGATAGAAGTTCAAAACTATATTAAATAAAATTAAGGGTAGTAATGTGCCTAGGTAAGTGAGAAGAAAAAAGCAAGGTATCATCGGCAAATTGGAGAACCGATATACCATTACGGGAAATGTCATTGCCTACACAACCTAGAGATCCATTATCAACTGTTTTTTTAATAATCTTTGCAAAAACATCGGCGGCTAAGTTAAAAATTAAAGGCGATAAAGGATCCCCTTGCCTTAAACCACACTTAGATTGAATTTTATTACCTGATATACCGTTAACCATAATACTAGAGTTACCAGTTCTAAGCAAACTTATAATCCAGCTGATCCATCTATGACCAAAACCTCTAGCATGAAAGATATCTACAAGAAAATCCCAATCTACTGAATCAAAAGCTTTTGCAAAGTCCAGTTTTAAAATCGCACAAGTTAAATTATTCTTACAGCAGTGATTAATAAATTCTTGAACAACAACCACTCCATCGGTGATGTTTCTTCCTTTAATAAAAGCCGATTGTGAACAATCAATTAAATCATTCATTCTTGTACTAAGTCTATTAGCTAAAACTTTAGAAATAATTTTAACCGAACAATTAATCAAAGAGATAGGTCTAAAATCTTTTTAAGTCTTTAGCTCCTACTTTTTTGTGTAATAAAATAACATTTGCATAGTTAAATCTCCCTAATTGCAATTTACAATTATAAAAATCATTAAAAATCTTAACTAAATCCTTTAAAGTAGTTTTATGAAAATTTATTAAAGCATTTTAAAAGGAAGTTTGAAGTTCAAATATGTTTTTATAATTATTTATGAATTTTTAAAGTAAAGATTTTTAAATTATAAAAACATGTGTTTCTGGTTTTTAAATAAATTATATAAGAAATATTTTTAAGTAATATTTAGAATAAATGTTTTAAACTATAGTATGAGTATTTTAAAGTACATTTTTAAGTATATATAGTTTTTAGAAAATTAATAATCTATCTATTACTTAAACATAAAAGCAGGAACCTGAATCTGCTTACGTGGGTACAGTGCTTGAACTGATTTCGAAATAATGCCAATCGCGTTCCCCATCTAATTCTTTCCAATCTATTAAATAAAACCAATTTTCTCCCATGTTCTCCCAAAATTTTACTACCCGAAATTTCTTCTTCCCTTCTACAAACTAATTCAATCTCAACCGCTCCCAAAATTAACTCCCTAAGCAATTGTTTTCCCTCCTCTGCGACTAAGACTTTGTCGACTTTTTCATCCGATCCATGTTCCAATTTTACTAATCTGATTTGCAACTCCTATTCCACTATTAGTCATATCTACCGCTCTTTGCTTCGGGAAAGTTATCCATTATGAAATTTAGTTCATCCGGTAACCGATTTTTCCCAAGCTCTTTATATCAATTCGGCATTCAGCTATTCAAGCATATATTTAAGCATCTAATGTAGTAAGTGTTTTATTGGATCATTTCAATTTAAGTAGGAGATTCATACATCGGCATGATAACATTTTTTTGTACTTACAAATAATCTAATGCATATAGGGTTCATGGTTGAACAGTCAAGCATACATGTAAGAATTTTTTTGATGGGCCTTATCTACTTGCATAATCATAATCCTATGATTTTAGCAGGTCATACTTTTTGTAATCGCAACCAACAAGAATTCAAGATTGGTGATTTGGTCTTGCTGAAATCCTAAGAAAATTGCATAATGTACATTCTAGGGGTATTTCATAAACATTCAATTAAGTCGTTTTGTATCTTTATAGAGTAATCCCAGTCTCATGAAAATGTGTAGGCACAATATAACTTCATGGCTCCAACTGTCAGTGAAGAATAATATGATGAACTGATTGACATATATCTGTTCATTATGTATGGACCTTGCTCAAAACTACAACAAAGCAATCTCTGTAACTGTTTGAAAAACTCTTCATTACTGAATTTATGTACTTTTATCTTTCATATTCATTTTAGGGGTCAAACCTTTAATTCATTATGAAAGATAGTTTTAATCTCTATCTGGGCTACTAATTTTGTGAGTGCTATTTATTTTTTATTATTTATTCTATATAATATATATGTTTTCAGTTCTGCACCTCTTAATTATCCAAATCATGTAACTTATATTTCATAGTGAATTTAAGGACCCTATGACCTTACTAAATTAAAAAACCATCAAATTTGATGCACTAGCATTCATCGAAATCCGCATTGTGTTTAAGTATCAGCTCACTATTAACTATGCAGGAAACAACCATAGTTTATTTGAAAAGAAAACAATTGCTCTTATGATAGAGTTAAACTTCCATGTATAATAAACTTTAATGGCGAATGTTGTACCTCGATCTGATTCTGTAGTGTTTTTGTGGCTAAGTCGCGGATTAGGTCGCTCTCTTTAAGATGTTTCACTGCTATGCCAAAATCATGCAGGCAATCTCTAATGCAGTGCCACCTCTAGGATAAAACAATCCTAAATCAATATCAACAGCCTCTTGCACGAAGACTGGTAGTCAGTAGCACCCAAAAAATATTGCTCGATCTAAGAAAGCTTTAAGGCAGAAGAAGAAGAGAACTCAGTTTTGAAACTAATTAAAAATTATGTCAAATAGCTTGGTTTATATAGGAAAAAATATGAGTAGGAAACGGGGTTGAGTCATGAGAAAATACCAGATCTGAGTTTACTGGGTCTTATTACCAAGTCAAAGTCGGTTAAAAATATACTGCCAAAAAATAAGGAGCTTTACATCACATTAGCCAAGCTAAGCCAAGCTCGGCCCAGTCCGGCTCGGGTCTGCTCAAGCCGATCGGTCGGCGCGCGCGCGTGTGATGGCCAGCATGCTCTCCCTCCTCAATACAAGAGAAAACATTGGGTGCCCAAAGGGCCCAACCTTTCTCTTGTGAATCCTATATTTAAATAGGATCACTCTATAGTTCCCCACGATGTTGAACAATTCAATAAGAGAGGTATTCTATACTCCTTTCAATATTTTTACAATTCATTTCAAAATCAAATTTTCCAACAATCCCCCACTTGAACTTTTAAAAATATTTTTCTCGAACAATTTCTGATTTTATAAGATTGTGCATAAACAAAGGTATTTTTCGATTTGAACCTTTGCATAGTGAGTAATACAGATTATACCAAAGTGACTCGTAGTCTTGAACTCTATCTCTGACATCAAACCACACACAACCTTTCTAGGGTGTAGTCTATAGCCCGTGCTTTAAAGGCCATGCACGTATATCCCAGTTTAATAAACGCTCTATGAATTTTGCCCAAAATTCCATAGGAAATGGCCACATTTTCACATTTGCATAGATGAATCTACCAAGAGTACTCATTTAGTTAGGTACTACACTCCACATAGAGTATAGATTTCATTGAGAGTTAAACTCATTCTCCTATCGCTTTAGGGCTACATGCTTTTAGCATGTTCAATCAGTGTCACTTCATAACCTGTTATTACCTACTGAACCCAGTTCTTGAGATCTCCAGTCATTAGGTTGGGTTACTATTATGAGTGACTACTCATTCTCTGAATTCTTATTTTATGGGTAATAGTCCCATTCTTTTAGATGTATAAATGACTTTCCCTCTGGTCAATTCTTTCGTCAAAGGATCCGTCAGATTTTCATCGGTGCGTACATGGATCCTGAAGAGATATACTCTCTTACAGTACTGTGCTTATGACGAATTTGTCATTTCTTCCCATTGTAATAACGGTTCTCAATTTTTGCAATAGCTGTGGTAGTATCGCAATGGATGATCAACACAGCTGGTATCGATTTTTCCCATAAGGGGATCTCAGCTAGCAGATTTCTTAAGTAATCAGCTTCTTCACTAGTAGTAGCTAATGCTACCATTTCTGACTCCATAATGGATTGAATCAAAATAGTCTGTTTCTTAGATTTTAAGAAACAACTCCTCCCGCAATACTGAAAATATATCCACTAGTGGCTTTGGAATCGTCTGATAACGTATTCCAATCTACACCGCTATATCCTCCAAGGACAGCGAGAAACTTCTAATAGTGTAATCCAAGGTTCATAGTTCTTTTAAGGTATCTTATGACTCTTTCAATAGCTTGTCAATGCTCTATAATAGGTCTGCTAGTAAACCTGCACAATAATCCACGACATAGGCAATGTCGGGTCTAGTACAATCAGTGGCATACCGAAGGCTGCCAACGATGCTCACATGTTCAGTCTGTCTTACACCTTCATCAATATTCTTAAATAATTTTACACTTGGACCATATTGTGTACTAGCAGGTTAACATTCAAAGTAATTATATTTCTTTAACATATTATCAATATAATAAGATTGATCCAAATAAATTCCCTTTTCAGAGTTAGTAATCTTGATATCAAGATTTACATCGCTTCACTAAGATCTTTCATATCAAAATTAGCAAATAGTGTGGACTTAACATGATTCAGAGCATGAATATTTGAAACAAATATAAGTAAATCATCCACATATAAATGTATGATAGTGCAAATGTTATTCTCGGATTTATAATAAATACACTTGTCACTTTCATTTACGTTAAAACTATGTGAAATAACTAGATTGTTAAATTTTTCATGCCATTGTTTAGGTGCATGTTTAAGATCATATAGAGATTTATCTAATTTACAAACTTTATGTTCTTGACCAGGTATAACAAAACCTTCGGGTTGGTCCACATTAATCTCTTCTTCTAACTCACCATTTAAAAATGCGGTTTTTACATTCATTTGGTGAATTAGTAGATCATAAAGTGAAGCAAGAAAAATTAATACTCGAATTGATGTTATTCTTCTAACAGGTGAAAATGTATCAAAAAAGTTAATGTTTTCTCTTTATCTAAATCCTTTAGCTATAAGACAAGCCTTATATTTATCAATTCTACTATCAGGTTTCAACTTCTTTTTAAGTACCCACTTACAACCTATAGTTTTACAATCTGGAGGTAAGTCAACAAGATGCCAAGTTTTATTAGATTCAAGATATTTCATTTCATCACTTATAGCTTCTTGCCAGAGGTCTGAATCTAAAGAAGACAGAGCTTCTTATAGATTAGCAGGGTCCTCCTCTAGTACATAAGCATAATATTCTGGACAAAATATTTAGCTATCCTAGCTCTTTTACTTCTTCTAGGTTCAAATTCAAATTCCACATTATGTTCATTATTTCTGATTATTGGATTATCGGTAGTAAATGTGCCCGCACTATTCCTAAGTTTAAACGAAAATTTATTTTCAAAGAAATCAACATCATTTGACTCAATAATAACTTGAGCATTCAAATAAAAAAATCTAAATGCTTTACTGTTAATGGAATAACCAATGAAAACATATTCATATGCTCGACTTGCTAATTTTATTCTTTTAGGGTCAGGAATGCGAACATATGCTAAACAACCCCAAGTTTTAAAATAAGACAAGTTGGGTTTATGATTTTTAAAAATCTCAAAAGGTGAAATTTTACTCTTAGATTTAGGAATTATGTTTAAAACATAATAAACAGTTAACAAAATTTCCCCCCACCAGTGTGATGCTGCACCCGAATTTAATAAAACAGTTACAACTAATTCGGTAAGAATCCCATTTTTTTCTTTCAGCTTTACCGTTCACTTCAAGCGAATGAGGTGCGGTTCTCTCATGTATTATACTATGTTGATTATAAAATTTAATGAATAGGCTAGATTCACATTCTGTTTCTCTATCACTACCAAATCTCTTAATTTTTTTATTAAATTGGTTTTCAATTTCAGTGACAAATAACTTAACATATCTAGCACATCGCTTTTATTTTTCATGAGATAAATATAAGTGAAATCAGAGCAATCATCAAAAAAAGTAATAAAGTAGCATTTACCATCTCTAGTTAGGGTGCCATCAATTTCACATATATCAGAATGTATTAAATCTAAAGGTTCTGACTCTCTAAACACAGACTTGTGTGGGGTCTTCGTAATTTTAGCTTGGCTACAATATTCACAATTTGCTGAATCATTTATGGATACTTTAGGGATTAAGCCTAAGTTATTCATGTTATGAATCAGTCGCTTATTAACATGACAAAGTCTAGCATGCCAAATATTAAAATCACACAGCATATAAGCAGAACTATTAACTTTATTCAAATCAATATTTTACCTAAACATCCCATCAACTGCATATCCTTTACCAACAAAAACACCATTTTTAGTGATGGTGTACAAGTCAGATCCAATAGTTTGAGTAAAACCAGCTTTATTTAACAAGAAACCAAATACTAAATTTTTCCTCATCTTTGGAGTATGCATCACATCTTTTAGCAACAAGGTCTTTCCAACGATAAACTTTAACTCCACGGTCCCAATTCTAGCAATAGTAGTGGTGTGAGAATCTCCCAACATCACTTTCATCTTATTAGCAGCATTATATGTTTTGAACATATCACGATCATAGCAGACATGGCATGAAGCATCAATATCTATCTACCACCCTTCTGATCCACCGACTAGGTTGATCTTAGTAAGCATAGTCACAAGTGTTTCTTCAGTCAGGTTATCCTGCGGTGCAGGTTTGGACATGTTCTGACACTTTCGTGCCATATGGCCTGGTTTGCCATGGTTGTAACATAAGAATAACTGTCCAGTACCATTCTTTAAGAGGGTATTTTTCTGTTTGTTCTGAGGCTGATTGTTGCGGTTCTGATTTGGTTTGCGATTCCGGTTTTTGAAATTTTGCTAGATACAAGAAGCAACTCTTCATTTTGGTCCTTTTTCTGGCCTCCTCTTCAATATGAAGACGAGTGATCAAACTCACTAAGAAAAACTCCTTAGTCTTATGTCTGAGAGTATTTTTAAAGTCTTTCAGCTAGGGGGTAATTTAGCAATTAATACAGCAACTTGAAACTGTTTATCTAAAGCCATATCTTCAGGGATGATCTCATGTGCAATTTTCTGAAGCTCGTGTGACTATGCCTCCACATATTTGTCATCCATTATCTGAAACTTCAAATAACGACTGATAGCATACTTTTTCGCTCTAGCTTCCTCGATATCGTATTTCTTTTTCAGCACATCCTAGATCTTCTCTGCTGACTTGTCTGAGTTGTAGTAATCGTATAGATCATCGTTCAAGCCATTAAGAACATAATTTTTGCAGAGATAGTAAGGGTCCATCTAGTCCTGCAAAACCTTTTTCTGATCATTTGTTGCTTCTTTGGACAACGTTGTTTTTTCTATCGTCACACATGCTCTACCTTCCGCGTAGTAAAAAAGAACTCCACCTTTTGGCATCATCTTCTAAAAATGCAAGCCCTCGAATCTGAACAGCACTGGGGACACAATCGAAACTTGAAATATTGACGTCGAGGCAGCAGAGTCATAGCGATCCAAGCTATTACGTCTAAAAATTATTGTACCTCGATCTGAATCTGTAGTGTCTTTATACCAGAGTCGCGGACTACGTTGCTCTCTTTAAGACGTTTCCCCGCTGTGCCGAAATCGTGCAAGACAGTCTCTGATGCAGCGCCGCCTCTAGGATAAAACGGCCTTAAATCAATATCAACAGCCTCTTGCACGAAGACTGGTAAGTCAGTTACACCCAAAAAATATTGCTCGGGCTAAGAAAGCTTTAATGCAGAAGAAGAGAACTTGGTTTTGAAATTGATTAAAAGTTCTATCAAATATATATATGGGAAAATCTGAGCAGAAAATGGGGCCGGGTCGTGAGAAAATACTGGGGCTATATATCACTTAAGCCAAGCCCGACCCGGGTCAAGTCAATCAGTCAGCACGCACGTGTAATGGCCAGCATGCTCTCCCTCCTCAACACAAGAGAAAACATACATATATAAAAGAACATGCATGATATTTCAAAGAGTTTAAAAAATGTTTTCTAATAATTATGTATATTAAAATTAATTAAGTACATATATAAAAGAACTTTAAAACGTACGTACGTACCTACCTACATACGTACGTACATACACATACATATTTAACAAAATGATTTGTATGTAATACACACACATACACTGTGACGCCCCACCTCTATGCTCATAATAATAAAGAGTATTAAAAGAAATACTGTCTATTATTACGAAGAATAAGGCTGGATAGGAGCGACCATCCGTAATTGGCCTTACACTATTATTGGTTATCTCGATAGGAGTGGTATATACGTTTTATTTTTCATCTATTATTTATTTACTCCCATCGACATATCCAATTATCAGTGTAAAACAAACTACGATAGTTCATAATAGTTTAGGACATTAGATATACAAATAACACAGATAATATAAATGCGGAACACAGATAAAAACAGAAGTCTCATATATATATAACTGATGTCAGTTAATACATAGTTGATACAATACATATGATACAACTACAACTGTCGACTCTAGAAGTTATATATACACGTACATTATCGACTAATATACATGAATACATATCGTTCTATACAATGACACAATTACTACAAAAGGACAATGACAACTTCAGAAGATGTGAAAAGTCTTCAAATCCCGAACAGCAACTCAAAGGAGGAAATCTACTACCTGAAATAACTCGGGTCTGACCCGAGTATTACATTCAAAAGAAAATAATACACGGGTCAGTCTAATTCAAACTCAGTTATTAGTGCATAGAAGCAATAATAATCTCAAATAGATGACTGTCACAGAAATCACGTATATCCAACTCTCGATAAGAGAATTGGATAACGGCAGAAAGTGTTCAAGACTGGTCAGAGAAACCATGCTGCATCTCATTTCAAATATGCAAAGGAACAATGGAGTATAAACCCAGTATCAACAATATTTGGAGTGAATGCGAGACAGTGGCCAGAAACTGCAAGTCCAAATCAACTTAAAAGCTCTCAATTCAAAATGACAGGAACATCACAGACCAGTGCAAAAAGACTCAAATAATACATGCACCAACAACAAGATCAAAGGCAAGGCAATGCTCACTGAAGACTACAAGTCAAGTGCCAGCAAAAATGTGCAACTCCAATACAAATACAAATGTACCAGACTCAAATGCATTCAAGCATGTGCAGACAGGCTAGCAAACTCAATACAACATGATAGTAAGATGGCCCAGTGACGACATGAATGATCCAGACCACAAAGTCAAGTTGTGGACAAGAATTAAGCAACATGAATGCAACAGTAACCCGACAGAGTGTACATGACTTTAACTATAGACACAAGACCGAACCAACATCTCAAGCAACATGGCCGGGCCAAAATAATGCAACATGAAGTGAATGCAACTACAGGTAAATAATATGATGCAGCAACCTATATGTATAGTGAAAAGTGCAGTCATCAAACAATGTAAGCCTCAAGTAAGCATGGTTCAAAACGATACAAAATGAAGTGGTGAATGCAGACAACAACATACATGAAGACCACAATACTTGAAATAGTGGCATTTCAGAAAAATCAGACTCGACAAGGTTCAAAATACAACTCACTAATCAGATGAAAATTGGAAGTGAGACACAAAAACCAGTTCAGTACAAATCTGAACTAATTAGACAGGGATATGAATGCACCAATATTAATGCAGACTGAACAACAAACTTTCCCAGTACCAAAGAAACCCATAACTAAAACCCCACATGTAACAGCACTCGAGATCCAGATTGAATACAAAATGTATCGAGACTCAGTGCAACAAATTCAAGACATGAACCAGACTCGAGTGTTAGTGATGTACACATGACTACAAAATGCAAAGGCAACTACTGGAAGAAAATTGAACAACAGTATCAATGACAAATGCATCACATAGACAACATCAAAGCGATGTATGTATACAAATGGTCAAGTGAATGATAAGGCATACATACAGATGACAATGAAAGTGAAGTTCACCAATACAACTCAAGATTTCAGAGTGCAGCCAATGATCATACAACTATATACATACATGAATGTATGTATACAAATGATTAGCCACGAAAGTACAGAGCAATCAGGGGATGAATACAACATGAAGCAGTGCAGACTACCCTAAATAAAGACTACACGAGCTCAATGTATCAGTAAAACAAGCTCGGGAGTGTGCAACAAGTTCGACCCAGGAAATCGAACAAGTTAAGGCAACAAATAAAACTAGGGCCTCCTGCATATATACAGGGGCCACAAAATCAAACTCATAATGATCAGTGAAATCCAGAAAATTCGATGAACAAAAAAAAGCAAGCCCAACATTGATTAAATCGCAGGGCTACCAGAGGCTATGGCTAAAGTTATGTAATCTCACATACCCAAAATAACGACCGAAGTCGACAGCTCCATACTAAAGAAATAGCCAAAGACGAACGAAAATCAAAGCAACAGCCGAAATCACAGAGACGAAATCAATATCGTCAAAATCAGACTCGAAACAGTGATTACCACGCAAAACCACAGTTCAAAATCAACTCGAGAAGTAAATGTCAATATATACGAATTTAAGAAGTCAGATAACTCATTCTCGTAAAAATAATCGAAAGCCCGAAGACCAATTCAAGCATATACATATATACGAACGAACATTGAAGAAATCATCAACAACAAAACCAAATTAAACTACTGAGCATCAAACTAAGCACGAATTAGATGTGAGTAAATCAATTTACTCACCTGTTTCAACGATCGAAATCTGAGGTCGTGGTAAACGAGGAAAACGGGCGAAGTTACTCTAATTTGTAGAAGACGAGGGCGAAGATGATGCCGCCATTTTATTTCGAGGAACGAATGAGGAAGAACGAGCCAGATTCGCAAGAGAATCAAAGAATCGCCGAAGCCCTAAATTTCGTTCGCCATTTATTTTCTTCGATTGATTTCAAAGAGGAATCGGCGAAATGAAAAGGGTGAACGTGGTTTTACCGAGAAATCATCGTGGCATTAGGCATGGGTTAGGTATGGTCTGGTATGGGTTTATCTGTACGAGAGGTATGGTCATCATTCTTTTTTTTTCGTTTAGACTTAGGGTTAGCCAAAATGAATTGAGGGAAAACGAACGAGTATTGGCCTTAATAAATTATCACAGCACCCCAAACTTGGGCCAAGATTCAAAGCCCACAACACTTAATGAATTGTAAAAGAATTTACAACAGACTAAAACACTTAACAGCAATTATCCAACCGATTAATCGTTTACGGACGAAATTAATTAATGCGAAACGTCGGGTTGTTACAGACTCCCCTCCTTATAAAAATTGCGTCCCCGCAATTTTCATAATTAAAGGCGTCAGTAACAATTATTTTTCTAACATAAACTGGTTAAGCTAGGAAATAAGGTTAAGAACACAATCACCAAAGAA
Source organism: Allium fistulosum (assembly GCA_030737815.1). Taxonomy (NCBI): domain Eukaryota; kingdom Viridiplantae; phylum Streptophyta; class Magnoliopsida; order Asparagales; family Amaryllidaceae; genus Allium; species Allium fistulosum. The sequence continues at coordinate 709,515,699 of CM060904.1, read as the reverse complement.
ATCTTTTAATTTCCTAAAAAGAGATTCACACTTTCTCAACAAAATCTGACTATCAGATAGAAAATCAGAAAACAACAAAGCTGAATAATTGTAATCATCAGTAATATTCAATTAGAGACTAGAAATTCTCGTATCAATAAAATCAGCAAACATCCAAATATCCAAACGATACTCAGAAAATAAATCAAAAAATGTCAAATTATCAAAAATGAAAACCACAAAACATCAAATATCTAATTATCTCAAACGATAATCAAAAACAAATCAGCACATATCAAATTACCACAAACGGTAATTAAAATTTCAAATTCAACAAATATTCGATTATCACAAACGATAATCAAATTTTAGATTCAACAAATATTCGATTATCACAAACGATAACCAAATTTTCAAATTCAACAATTTATTTGATTATCACAAGCGATAATCAAATTTTAAATTCAACAAATATTTGATTATCTCAAGTGATAATCAAATTCCAAATTCAACAAATATTTGATTATCTCAAGCGATGATCAAATTTTCAAATTCAAGCAATATTTAATTATCTAAAGCGATAATTAAATTCCAATCAGAAAATACTTAATTATCTGAAGCGATAATTAAATCTCAAAACAACAAATATTTAATTATCTAAAGCGATAATTAAAAGCAACAATTATCCGATTATCAAAAACGATAATCAGAACTCATATCAACAAATATCTAATTATCACAAGCGATAATTAGAAACAACAAATATCTGATTATCAAAAACGATAATCAGAACTCATATCAACAAATATCTAATTATCACAAGCGATAATTAGAAACAACAATTATCTGATTATCAAAAACGATAATCAGAACTCATATCAACAAATATCTAATTATCACAAGCGATAATTAGAAACAACAAATATCTGATTATCAAAAACGATAATCAGAACTCATATCAACAAATATCTAATTATCACAAGCGATAATTAGAAACAACAAATATCTAATTATCAAAAACGATAATCAGAACTCATATCAACAAATATCTAATTATCACAAGCGATAATTAGAAACAACAATTATCTGATTATCAAAAACGATAATCAGAACTCATATCAACAAATATCTAATTATCACAAGCGATAATTAGAAACAACAAATATCTGATTATCAAAAACGATAATCAGAACTCATATCAACAAATATCCAATTACCTGCAGATAATTGGAAGCAACAAATATCTAGAAATCAATTAAGAAGACTAGAAAATCAACATAAAAGCTTGGATCGATCCCATCAGATGGCGAGTTTTTAATTCGCCGCACGTGCAACAACATATGGCCGATGCCTACCAAGTACTCAACATAATTTTTGGCGCCCAACAAATGACCCGAAGGTCCAACATATGACCCGAAGGTCTAGTACTGGTATTGACCCGAAGGTCCAACATATGACCCGAAGGTCCAACATAGTGGCTCGAAAGCACACGAAAGCATCAAAATATTTCAATTAACGAGTCCGGAATTAACCAAAATAGTAAACGCACATGTCCCATAACCACGAGTTTTACTAAATTGTTTAATTTTCTTCATCGTTTCCTTGAAAGTGTAAAATTCATCAAAATCATCAAAACACCAGATATTCAATTAACGAGTCCGGAATTAACCGAAATAGTAAAAGTGTGGTTCCATACTCCGCACTTTTGCTAAATCGTTTAAATCTCTTCATCGTTTCCTTGAAAGTGCAAAATTGTGTATTTTGTAAAAATACACTTTACATTCTCAAACGGACAAGTCCGGAATTAAGCGAATCAGTAAAAGAAAGGGGTCATAGTCCTCGATTTTGCTGAAACGTTTAAATCGCTTCCTCATTCTTTTGAAAGCGCAAACTGTTAAAATTTCTGAAAACAATTTTATTTATTTTGTAAAAATAACAATTCACATTCTCAACTGGACAAGTCCGGAGTTAAGCGAAACAGTAAAAGAAAGGGGTCATAATCCTCGATTTTGCTGAATCGTTTAAGTCGCTTCCTCATTCTTTTGAAAACGCAAATTGTTAAAAATTTATAAAACAATTTTCATTTTAAAAACGATTTTCCAATCACGTGATTAAAGCAGCAAATCAGTAACGATTTCGATAAGGAAATTGTACTTCTCAAAACATCGTAGAATGAATCTCAAAATCAGCATTGCGGAATAACCGCTTGAAAATCCACTTTTTTTTTAAAAATAAATTTGATGGTTACTGAAGCCAAAGCGACAGTACCTTTAAAACATCAAAATCGCATCAAAACAATTTACATCAAATGTAATATCAGTAAATTTTCATTCATCAAAATACCACAAAACACCGTGCTTTAAAATATAGCATTGGTGTAAAATCCCGTTATAAAAATAACGGCAACAAAATACATTTCATAACCAAGCATCGGTTCAACGTAAAATAAATGCAATAACGTGCAATTCAAATTTTTGCACGTACTACAAAATGAATAAAGAAATCATTCGAATATATCTTCAATGAAGATAATTCAAAACAGCAAAAATCTAATCAATAGATGATTAGTACAAAAGAAAGCCAGCGAAAATTTCAACGAAAATCACATAACTGTAATTTCTTCGAATCCTCAATTCGAATTCGAAACTCTCAAAGAAACAAAATAATTACAGCTATGTAAACAACAAATGAAATTCATATCAATTTCGTATTTTGATTTTTAAATCAAAAAGATTGTCAGTTGTACTCAGCGAAGACAGTTTCACTGTTTCCGCTGCGCACTCTGATCAACAGAACACAATTCAATCAAATCAACAAAACACAGTTTCACTTTTTATTTTTAAATAATGATATTTAAAAACTTGCATCAAAATTTCAAAACTTTAGTTTTGACTCAAATCACAGATAAAACATCGACTAATAGTTGTAACATATGTTCCATCCAAGTTATGTTTTATATTATGTCCATAAACCCCAAGCTCTGATACCAACTGTGACGCCCCACCTCTATGCTCATAATAATAAAGAGTATTAAAAGAAATACTGTCTATTATTACGAAGAATAAGGCTGGATAGGAGCGACCATCCGTAATTGGCCTTACACTATTATTGGTTATCTCGATAGGAGTGGTATATACTTTTTATTTTTCATCTATTATTTATTTACTCCCATCGACATATCCAATTATCAGTGTAAAACAAACTACGATAGTTCATAATAGTTTAGGACATTAGATATAACAATAACACAGATAATATAAATGCGGAACACAGATAAAAACAGAAGTCTCATATATATATAACTGATGTCAGTTAATACATAGTTGATACAATACATATGATACAACTACAACTGTCGACTCTAGAAGTTATATATACACATACATTATCGACTAATATACATGAATACATATCGTTCTATACAATGACACAATTACTACAAAAGGACAATGACAACTTCAGAAGATGTGAAAAGTCTTCAAATCCCGAACAGCAACTCAAAGGAGGAAATCTACAACCTGAAATAACTCGGGTCTGACCCGAGTATTACATTCAAAAGAAAATAATACACGGGTCAGTCTAATTCAAACTCAGTTATTAGTGCATAGAAGCAATAATAATCTCAAATAGATGACTGTCACAGAAATCACGTATATCCAACTCTCGATAAGAGAATTGGATAACGGCAGAAAGTGTTCAAGACTGGTCAGAGAAACCATGCTGCATCTCATTTCAAATATGCAAAGGAACAATGGAGTATAAACCCAGTATCAACAATATTTGGAGTGAATGCGAGACAGTGGCCAGAAACTGCAAGTCCAAATCAACTTAAAAGCTCTCAATTCAAAATGACAGGAACATCACAGACCAGTGCAAAAAGACTCAAATAATACATGCACCAACAACAAGATCAAAGGCAAGGCAATGCTCACTGAAGACTACAAGTCAAGTGCCAGCAAAAATGTGCAACTCCAATACAAATACAGATGTACCAGACTCAAATGCATTCAAGCATGTGCAGACAGGCTAGTAAACTCAATACAACATGATAGTAAGATGGCCCAGTGACGACATGAATGATCCAGACCACAAAGTCAAGTTGTGGACAAGAATTAAGCAACATGAATGCAACAGTAACCCGACAGAGTGTACATGACTTTAACTATAGACACAAGACCGAACCAACATCTCAAGCAACATGGCCGGGCCAAAATAATGCAACATGAAGTGAATGCAACTACAGGTAAACAATATGATGCAGCAACCTATATGTATAGTGAAAAGTGCAGTCATCAAACAATGTAAGCCTCAAGTAAGCATGGTTCAAAACGATACAAAATGAAGTGGTGAATGCAGACAACAACATACATGAAGACCACAATACTTGAAATAGTGGCATTTCAGAAAAATCAGACTCGACAAGGTTCAAAATACAACTCACTAATCAGATGAAAATTGGAAGTGAGACACAAAAACCAGTTCAGTACAAATCTGAACTAATTAGACAGGGATATGAATGCACCAATATTAATGCAGACTGAACAACAAACTTTCCCAGTACCAAAGAAACCCATAACTAAAACCCCACATGTAACAGCACTCGAGATCCAGATTGAATACAAAATGTATCGAGACTCAGTGCAACAAATTCAAGACATGAACCAGACTCGAGTGTTAGTGATGTACACATGACTACAGAATGCAAAGGCAACTACTGGAAGAAAATTGAACAACAGTATCAATGACAAATGCATCACATAGACAACATCAAAGCGATGTATGTATACAAATGGTCAAGTGAATGATAAGGCATACATACAGATGACAATGAAAGTGAAGTTCACCAATACAACTCAAGATTTCAGAGTGCAGCCAATGATCATACAACTATATACATACATGAATGTATGTATACAAATGATTAGCCACGAAAGTACAGAGCAATCAGGGGATGAATACAACATGAAGCAGTGCAGACTACCCTAAATAAAGACTACACGAGCTCAATGTATCAGTAAAACAAGCTCGGGAGTGTGCAACAAGTTCGACCCAGGAAATCGAACAAGTTAAGGCAACAAATAAAACTAGGGCCTCCTGCATATATACAGGGGCCACAAAATCAAACTCATAATGATCAGTGAAATCCAGAAAATTCGATGAACAAAAAAAAGCAAGCCCAACATTGAATAAATCGCAGGGCTACCAGAGGCTATGGCTAAAGTTATGTAATCTCACATACCCAAAATAACGACCGAAGTCGACAGCTCCATACTAAAGAAATAGCCAAAGACGAACGAAAATCAAAGCAACAGCCGAAATCACAGAGACGAAATCAATATCGTCAAAATCAGACTCGAAACAGTGATTACCACGCAAAACCACAGTTCAAAATCAACTCGAGAAGCAAATGTCAATATATACGAATTTAAGAAGTCAGATAACTCATTCTCGTAAAAATAATCGAAAGCCCGAAGACCAATTCAAGCATATACATATATACGAACGAACATCAAAGAAATCATCAACAACAAAACCAAATTAAACTACCGAGCATCAAACTAAGCATGAATTAGATGTGAGTAAATCGATTTACTCACCTGTTTCAACGATCGAAATCTGAGGTCGTGGTAAACGAGGAAAACGGGCGAAGTTACTCTAATTTGTAGAAGACGAGGGCGAAGATGATGCCGCCATTTTATTTCGAGGAACGAATGAGGAAGAACGAGCCAGATTCGCAAGAGAATCAAAGAATCGCCGAAGCCCTAAATTTCGTTCGCCATTTATTTTCTTCGATTGATTTCAAAGAGGAATCGGCGAAATGAAAAGGGTGAACGTGGTTTTACCGAGAAATCATCGTGGCATTAGGCATGGGTTAAGGTATGGTCTGGTATGGGTTTATCTGTACGAGAGGTATGGTCATCATTCTTTTTTTTTTTCGTTTAGACTTAGGGTTAGCCAAAATGAATTGAGGGAAAACGAACGAGTATTGGCCTTAATAAATTATCACAGCACCCCAAACTTGGGCCAAGATTCAGAGCCCATAACACTTAATGAATTGTAAAAGAATTTACAACAGACTAAAACACTTAACAGCAATTATCCAACCGATTAATCGTTTACGGACGAAATTAATTAATGCGAAACGTCAGGTTGTTACATACACTAATTATAAAATATTTTATAAATTTAAAATGTTTTAAAATATTTCAAACTTTTGAAATTTTTTGTATGAAATGGGCAAAAAGGATCATACATACATACATATATATATATATATAACTATATGTACATAAAAGAAAATTTTAATCATTTTAAATGTTTGTGTATATGTGTGTGAAATTGGATAACAAATACATATATAAATTCGTAATGATAACATGGATCTAATCTACACATACATACCGATATAGATGAAAATATGCATATAAAAATAGCGTGGGATTTACTTGTATATGAAGCCTAGAAATATCACCTTGAATGTTAAATCGAACACTCCTAAGATTCAATTTAAACTCCTTTAGAAATGCAGCTAACACTATAACAAAGTTTTAGTTTGACCGCATTTATTGTCAACGTTTGAATGTCAACTGTCAACTGCGGAAGCAGCTATTTTGAAGATATTTTTTAGGCTTAAATGCTAACAAAATAGTCCATAACTTTTTTTAATGGGTTTTCCGCCTTTATTTCTTATACTTCGAAAAAGTTATCATATTTTCCCTCCGTCTTCTCCCTCTATACAAAATTTCCATTTTATTTCGATCTCGATTCAGAAAAAACTAACATGAGGTATAGTGTCTCCCTCATCACTCTTGATCTTGACTTCATTTCGCTTGATACCAAAAATCACATCCCCTTCATCCTTTAGCACATCTCCGGTTGCCCTAAGTTGAACTTGCGACTCAGCGAAAATAGTTTGAAAATTCGATGAGCTTTTTCCTTACCTTCCATTAAAGATGGATTGCTAACAAAGCTGATTATCCGTTTTGGTTAGAAAACACATTTAGTCTACTATTAGCCATCTAACATCCTATAAATTTCATTAAGAGAAAATACATTGAGTTTCTAAGACATTTCTGTTTTCCATTTGTTAATCTCCGTCAGTTAATGAGTTGAGATTCAGATTTGTTTTTTTTGTTGTTTTCCAGGTTATAAAAGCTTATGTCCATTTTTTCCTGAGTGGTTAATCTTCGTAGTTTGTATATAGTATACGACTACCATAGAACTACCAACACAACTATACATGAGTGGGGAATTGACAGTTTGATTTTATAATTTGGACAAAAAGTAAAAATTTGTGGATATTTTTTGTTAATTTCAATTAAGTGGATAATAATATATTGCAAAGAACAATATTTGTATTATTAAAAACCAAAAACTAAAATAGTAAAGAAAATTTATGGTATGAAACAAAAAACAATTGAGCGATGTAAATAAATAACATATATGCATATATTTACACACACACATCAAATGTGTATATGTTTTTATGTGTGCCATACACACGTGTGTGTGTGAGAGAAATTATATTAAAATGCAATTTGTGACATAACAAATCGGTTCTTTCTCCAATAACCGTAGCTCGATAAAGAGATAAGAGAGCCATATAAATGTGGTCATAAATCCACAGTAGAATCTGACCACAATGACCAAATTTATCTTCTTCATGCATAAGGTTAATAGATTACTCATAGAAAAGATTTTAAAATCATCACATCATTAGATCTCCGCATTAATTCAACTTCTTATGAAATCATATTCCTGTTTCTTTTTTGGTCTAAATAAATGTTTCATATATATGTGCTTCTATAGAAAATACTTCATAAATGGCAAGGATTTATTGAATTGTTTAAATTTCCCTTGGTACAAACTATGTTTTAAACTGAAATCCATACTTAGTAAAATTGTGATTACTTTTCCTTATGATGTATTATTGTGCTATGATATCAAATTCTGGCTTGTAAAGATGAATCGATATTTTTTTTGCATCAGACTGTCTTATAGTTAATGTGCATATATGAGCTTGGTTTATTATTTCAGTTATACTTTGAAATGCCAAGGTACATTTTTTTTCATAAGTTATTTTGTGTTTTCTTAAGTATTTTCTTGGTCGGATGTTACATTCTTTCCCTAAATGATTTTGTGTTTTCATAAGTTTTGTTTTTCTTAGTTGGATTATATATGATAGAGGGGGGAATAAAGAACACATACCATACATTGGTTTGAATCTTTTTCAATTGGAAAATCATGTGATTTCTCAACTTATGCATGCGAGTCTAACTGCACTACCTTTTATTTCACTATTATTCACTTGTTCTCACCTTGTGTATCCAAGTCTAACCTTTTTATTCTACCATATATTTTTCTTCTTTTTTTATGTGCTTATTCATATTTATGAATTTGAATGTACTGCTGACCAGCAATTTGAACATTAGAGGGTCTAATCCTTTGTAGTACCCTAACAATATGATTTTACATAGGTTTTTTATCTTACTTTAAAAAATAAAAAATAGTAATAAGTTAGCTTTATGTTAGAACTAATACTTATTCTCAGCTCCACAAAACATTGCAAAACCTTAATCCATCACCAATTGAAAATCAACCACTACATTAAAACCATATATAGAAACACTATATAAAAGCAAGCACAAACATAACATATAATGTACAAAATACAGTACAAACTCATTAGTATATATAAGCAATATCAAAATAGTCTCAAACATTGATGATTAATTCATTATCAATAGCATTAGCAATACGCTTTTGCATCATCTTCTCAATAGTAGACTTCCCAAAAGATGCTGCAACTAGTGCACGGGACCAATCTACCGTTCTTTACTCGTCACCCCTAATTTGAGATATCCAAACGATGGTAATATTTTACTAGAAACATCATTGTTTCATTCATAGACTGTTGCGGCACCGAACAGTAGGTGGACACCTCTGTGACTGATGGAGTGCAGCCCCTAATGCAACTTAGTAGATGTACTGATGGTGATGCTACTTCAATTACAAATCTAAAAGGGTAATGAAACTAAAGGAGGAGAATAGTTTGGTGCAAACAATGAAAATGAGAACACGGACACTTATAGTAGGTTTGTAGGAGCTTGGGCTATAGGAGATTGAGTAGAAGCACAACCACTTATTGTAACACACTATTTGATAGCGGTAGCTAGCAGCACCAGCTATCGCTTTATGGGATTCTTTTCCTTCATTTCTCTTGTCATCCTTTCAATTCTCACTAAGATTTTCATATACAAGGAAAAAATTAGTGATTTTCTTATTTTCATTGTGGGAGACTTGTTGGTGAAGTAATGTTTAGGTTGTGATTTCCTCTTAGACTTTTTCGCAAGATCTCATGTTATGTTCATATTTTTCCTGTGTGTATAAGCATCACTTTTAACTATAGTTATGTTGAAAAGATTTACATTGTTGACGATCCAACAAATGCTTTTCAAGCTTAGAATCTATCTTAGGAACAATACCATAACACAAATAATACATATGGTTTTATTTTTATACATAAGAGTAGATGAATTTGGCACCTGATATTCTTTTCGGATAGAGTTAAACCTGCAGTTAGTTGAAAATCAATGTCGCCTATGAAATGAACCATCTACCGCAACCAACTACGGAATAAAATAATCATCGTAAAAATATCCTGCACTGATAATAATAGTAATCAGTAACCAAGAAATAATGAATCATAAATGATTTTTTATAACCACCATAAGATGCATGACAAATTTATTAGGCATGCTCAAAACTTCATAAATATTCCTAGCATCAGCAAATACCACTAGATGCATATATATTCAGCTTTTAAACATCGATGAAAGAATTGTTAACCACCCAATAAAACCTAACACATCTATCAATCATTACCCAAATGCTGCAAGCTAGTGCATAAATCTGGTGAATAGAAGGGAGGGCAAAGTAGGTTTAAGTTGTCGACCAAATTTGCTTACAACACTAGCATCCAGTTTGGATTGACTTAAACTGACTATTTTTTTCTTTTTGAAAGCCAAAATGAATTGGTTAAACTGTAAGATTTAAATATATACATATACATATTTATACACATATGTATATATTTTTAATTATTTGTTAAACCGTAAGATCTAAATGAATTAAAAAATATATTATTTCTGGCCGAACACACACACACACATGTGTGTGTGTGTATTTTAATTATTTATTTACATTTATACATACATATACATATATATACATATACATATATATATATACATATACATTTACACACACATACACACACATACACACACAGATATACATACATACATACATACATACATATATGTTTTATCGTATATAAAATTCTTAAATATTACTTCTACGTGCATGTATATAATTATGTGTATATATAAATCAAATAAAAAAATTCAGGTTTTGAAATATATATAGTTTTTATATTTCTAATTAATGGATTAGTTTAAATTTTAATTTAATAGATATATGAATTTTAAATTTGTATTTGAACTTGTAGTTGTTTATATTAAATATACAATTACTTTATGTTATAATATTAACTATATACACATATGTGTATATTTACATGTATATATATTCTACAAATACTATCATATATATATATAATATTATATTATATACACATAAATACACACACATATTAAATAACATATATGCATATGAAGGGGCTTACACCCATTGCGGTGTAAATTCCAACATTCATACATGGACATGTCAAATCATGTACACCATTTATGTTGCACGTACACGTACATACATATGTGCTTATGGTACACATATTATACTATATATTAACATCACATTAATATAATAATATTTTTTTATAAATGAAATAAAATACGATTTTATTTAAAATAAGTTTAGATAAGATCTGAATAAATTCATACTTCATATGACCAATAAGATCCAAATGAAATAAATTTTTGAAATATACTTACTTACCCGATTATTTGCTGATTCAGTTCCAACAATGGTATTGGAGCCAAATAGCGTACGCAGTCTAAATTAACAGTATTAAAGCTAACTTATTAAAACCTACTCATATGCTAAGGTGTTTAGAAAAGTAGTTTGTAAGGTTGGGTTTAGGTAATTAAGTACTCTGTCTACTTGGCTACTAGCCTAGCCCGAAATGATGAAGTATGCCTAAAGGTTATCCCTAATATAAAAGCCCAAATTTATTTGGTCCTTGGGCTAATTTTCAAAATTTGTTTTGAAATTAAAATATAATATAAAATTTAAAAGGTTAAATTTAATTTGAATAATAATAATATTTTAAATATAAAAGGTTAAATTTAAAATAAATAATGGTTTTATAAATGTTATACATTTCAAAATTGTTTTGGAAATAGAATAATTATTTTCGATTTTTTAATAATTAATCAAATTAAATAAATAAATAATTAAAAGTTAATTAATTAAATTAATTATACATATACACACATACACACATTAATATATGTAACATTGTCTTAAAATGTTAAGGTGTATATATATATATATATATTGAAAGTAATTATAACTAATCAAAATCGTTTTAATCAAATAAATTAACACATTATTCCATAAGTCAATATAACACCCAGTTGTATGAAAGTACCAATATCTAGTCACAGATCTTAGATAGTACCAAATATAGAGAATATAATATAAAGAACAAACAAATTAAAAATGAAAGCAAGTAAAAAGAGACAAGATTTATAGTGGTTCAACTAATTCTGACCTAGGTCCAACCCAGAATAATCCCTTTTATTATACAGTAGTTTGTTTATAGTTACAATCCAAAAATAAAATTGGTAGAGTGTAGCCAAGTTTGGAGGAAAAGAGAAGCATAAAGAAGAAGATCCTTTTTTTGATGCCATGCTTGCTGTATTTATAGGGGAAGATGTGCAAAGATCGGGTTGAAATTTCGACAAAAGAACCTCTAGGCCATGATGAGGCCACACAAGAATTTTCAGGCCCATTAGGGCCCACAATAGGGATCGGCCCTGATACCTATTTTGGTGTTCAAATAGGGTACGATCCCTCTGGGGTGGTTCTCCATGATGTTCCCTACTTGCCCTCCAAATTTCGTGCCATTTCGACTTACGATTTGTAAAATATCGCATTTTCCGTGAAGTGGTGTTGCATGTAATATGATTTCAGCCGATCCTTTTAGAGGGATAGGGGCCGATCCATCCAAAGTATCCCATTTGATGTGTGATCTCTATGGGATGTTCCACATGTTGTAGTAAGCTTGTTCTCTAAGTTTCATGTTAATTGGATGTGTAGATGTTGAGATATTGTTCAGCCGATCCCTAAGAGGGAAGAGAGCCGATCCCTATTGAAGGATAGGGGCCGATCCCTCCAAACCTCCCCAAATGCCATGTGATCCCTAGGTTAGAGTCCCTAGGGTCCCCTCTTCCAGTTTCCAATGTTTCACTTCAATCCGCCTCGTGGTTATTGAGTTATGGAGCGATAATCGTTGATTTGTGTTGTGTGCATCTTGTTTAATCCAATCCCTCTATTCTGATCCCTCTTCTAGGGAAAGTATTAGTTCTATACTTAGCCATTTTTTGAGTGATGTCCATACAAATCGATTCGACTATAGCCCATAGTTTCAAATATAATCGATCTCCAATCTTGGTAACCTTCTCTCCGAGCTTTCTGCCTGGATGATCATGAAGTATGTTGGGTTAAATCCACCTATGTACTGTCATGCCAAATGGCAGGTTAACAATTATACTAAAGATCATGAGTCTTTAATATAATGTTGTCCTCTACCATATATATATATATATATATATCTTAATAAACTACTTGCATACTCTTTGTTTTGTTGAGCAAACTCAAGCTAGGGATGTTATATGTAGTATTATTAATATATAGACAAGACGAGGTAAAATAACTATATGTATTTGTTGAGCAAACTCAAGGTACGTATACTATACTTAGGCCATTGTGATATGGTAGTTACGAGTGAATAATCTCCTTCGATTTATTGAGAAAACTCAGGGTCGAAATGAGATTAGGACAAGGAACTATGGGTTAGTAGTTTTATATGATACAAACGATAAGGAGTTATCCATCGTTTATGGGACTATGACTTATTGAGCAAAATCAACGTCAGAATCCCAAGACAAACGAGTCCTAACACTACTAGGGAAGTCAAAGACTTTTATGTTTCACCTTAGGATTTAGAGAAACATAAACGACTAGTGGGTCCTCATTATAAAAATGAAAAGGTAATATTTAACCTTTCTAAAATTGTAAGAACATCTACTATATAAAGTTAAAATAATTTTCATTGATAAATTTATGAATTTTTTTATCAATTAAGATATACAAATGAACTGAATTAAAGATCGACAAATAGAATTATAAAAATACCCACTAATAAATATTTTTGCATATTGCTTTTATGACCCATGCAAGCACCTAATTATACTACTATGAAATACATTCGTAATTTGGTTGCTTACAAGTTTATTTGCCCAAGACTGTGTATTGTCTTCTACAAGTTTTGAATTCTAAAAGCAACATAAAAATATGGATATTTGATCCATATGCAATCATATATAAATGTTATATGGTCAACGATCACAATTTGCAGTGTATGTAACCTCGATGAAATTAGTTCATTAGAAATAAGCAAGTAAACCATAGTGTGATATCATGTATTCAATACGATTGATTGCAATCATGATCTTGTTGTGCAGAAAGCTACAATGTAGATTAAGAACTCAATTACTGAAATGTCAGTTTGATCAATTTACATAAAGTGCAACTTGTTTGATATCCTTAAAAGTTAAGGATGACCAAATGTAACGTTGTAAAGAGTTCATTATGATATTGTAGTAAGAGTTCCCTTTGAATAGTTTGACCACTTTGAAAGAAAGCGAATGTATGAGAATAAACATCATAAATAAGAATTTTAAAATAATAATTAATACTAAAAATTGAATGAGAAATATGATTTCTATTCCAAAATGTACTTCATATAGAAAATTGTTTTCTACAAGATTTATTTATTTGAGTTCAAGATATTTGACATGAAAACAGTCCATTGTAAGCCGGTTATGGTAGATGGAATAAATATCCTGTATTAAGTGGTTGGACCTCCATATCATATGCTATTATAGTAATGGCAGAAATAGTGAGAGCATTCCATATATACTTATTGGTCGTATCAATTTACGAAAATTATTTTCGTAAAACATACCGAATATTATGTACGAAATCATTAATGTTTTTTGGTGTTGACTAAAAATAGACATAGTTTTATTTTAATATGAATATTTATTATAAAGTAAAATTTTAAGAATAGTATTTGTTTTACAACAAAAGTGATGCAGTAGAAAATACAAAAGTCTGAAATTATTTGCAATTATTTTGGAATCATAGACTAAGCCATAGTTTTTGAGGGATAATTCTTTGATTATACGATTATGAATCATATGGTACTAGTGAATTATATCTCAAACAATTAAGGACAAAGCACCCATTTAGTGGAAGCGTCATAAGAGTTGATGAAATCTTCGGTATTGATACATATAAATGTATCAATTGTAAGTCTAATATTACCAAAATGGCTCCACGTACTTTGTTGAATTCACTGATGATATATCATTGACATGAATATGTATATTTTATGCATATGTAGTATGTCTAAGATAAGCTCATAGAGTGTAAACTGGAAGTAAAGGAAATTACGTGCAATAGAAAATAAATCGATTCAATATGATCGAATATGTGAGTATATTGGAAAGAGTTTTGAACATACCTAAAAATGATTAAATATTTAATCTCAAAAGTCACTCTCCCTATGATACATAATAATGTTTCGATAGAGAGTAATTGAACACTGTTGAATAAAGTACGACTAATGGCGAGTGAAGTTGAGTTAACTTCTTTCTATAGGTAATTTTCTTAAGAGTAGTACACAAGGTTAAAATTAATTTCATCCAAAGAATAATTTATAAAATCATACAAGATAAGGGTTTATAAGAAATCTTAACATGTCCTGGGTCAAGGAGTTGGCAGGTTATGCGAGTCAAAAGACTATACATGTAATACCCCAAAATTTTGAGGAAAATTATTTTAATAAAGTAATTCACTAAAAATATTTAGATAAAATATTGAAGAATTTCTTGATGAAATGATGTGCAAGAGTATGTGTGCACGTGCACACTGGAAATGGCACAAGGGAAAAAGGTTTAAGATCTCTAGAAAATTATAATAATAATATAATAATAAAATAAATAAACAAAGAAAGGAAGCATTTCAAATATGATTTTGAAATATGAATTATTAAACCAATTAAAATATATTTTTCTATGTACATTAAAATTAAATACTCTTTATAAAATTGGATATGCATACATGCTGAAATTAAAAATATATTAGTATGGTGGAAAAAAAACAATGAATATTTTTTTTACAGGAAGTAAGGAAAAATCAAATAAAAATACATATATGTTTATATCCAGATACATTTTCTTTGAAGCTGGAATATATTGGAACTGAGCAAGAAAAGCAACATTAAAATGGTAGGAGATATAATAATAAGTAAGTAAGTATGTATAGGTAAAAATAGTAAAGAGGATTTTCAGAAATAAATAAAATATAAAATATAGTGAAGTCACACATTTAACTTGACTTGAGAAAGTATTCAAAAATAGCAATTTTCTGGAAAAGCAAAAGGAAGAAAGTACTGACCTTAATTAACAAGTATGGCCGGGGTATTAAGGATGGAAATGTGGGTACAAAATGCATGATACTGGCCAGGACAAAAATGGAATTTTATCTTGATAAAAACCCTAGTGAAAATGCTTATAAATAGGTAGTTATAACCAGAAAATCATTTTTACCCGAGTTGCTTAAAATAAAAATAAAAAAGAAAAGAATAAAAGAAGAGGGAAAAACATATTGGGATTTTTGAGCAAAGGCAGGAAGAATTTAGGTGAGTAATCTTACTAGATTCATGGCATTAAGACCTGATATGAGGCAGCCAAACTCTTATGTTGCTATTTGATACTTTTTTGGTTATTATTAAACTCAGTTTTATTAACATTCTTTGAATGGTTTTGATTTGATGTGATGCTTTGTTATGGATGCTCTTTGGATGGCCTTGATCTGATAAGATGTTTTATTATGGATGTGCAAGCTACTGTTTTATTTTTGTAAAAGCTAAGACATCAGATCTTGGAATCAGGGAAAGAATACTTATATCTGACATAGAATCATGGCAAGTAAATCTCAACAAAGAAAATAAAAATAAGATGCAATATACATTGTATAAGTGCTGGGGCTTTAGAAAAGATATTAGGGATGCAATAGAAATTTCTATGTGCTGAATCCCTAATTAAATAGCAAAAATCCACAAGACAAAAATTATGATTCAGCTAGATCTTGAATCTGGTTTAATCATAGTTATTTGTAGATCATAAAAATTTATTATGCCATGTTCTTATTCTCAGTATAAATATTCTTGTACTTAATTCAAAGATCTAGCCATATGTTAGCAGCATCCTTGAAAATAATTATTTGTTTGGAAAATATGCTTGTAGTATTACAGGGGTGTTTCAATGAACACAGTGACATGTTCACTTATCTATCTGATGATAGGATTAAATAAATACAAATTAGTAAATGAACAAGGAACTGTAAGCCAAGAAGGCTGCTGGAGTGCTTGTCATATTTGAAGTATGCAAGTTTGGCACATGGTTTGTTTAAGCCCTGAGATCTTTGTGCAATGATGTGAATTAGTTCATTGCAATGTGTCCCTGTGATTCCTTGATAGCAGATGAGGCTAGGATTAAAATGGTATATTGTAAAGGCTATGCAAAAGTTATGAAATAAGAAAATGAATATTTCTTAGATTGTTAATTTGGAACCATAAGTGTTCCAGGGCATTTGATTGCTGCAGATTGTTGTGAATGCTTGCATAATCATGCTTGTGCTAATGGTTAATTTATGAAGTCCTTGCATTTGCATATCAGTTTATCTGAGATATAGTAACATAGTTGATATAAGAAATTGTTTAAGCCACTAGTTAGTGCATATGTATTATTTATCTGCTTAATATCATGAATATACTGATGTGCTCATACCAGATCATAGATCTGACCCTTGTTTGCTCATGGCATATGGGGGTGTCTCAATTCAAACTGAGGAAGCCACCGATGCTTTTTCAGGGGATGCAAGACATAAGTAGGAAAGGAGAATTGGCTAATGAGAAAAATGGAAAAGCATGCTTGTTAGTTTTAATAAGAGCATAGGATGAATTATCTGCATGTATTCATGGAAATAGAGTTTTTAAAATTTCTTGTTATGTAATGAATTTGCTATGTTGGTCTGAACTGGATGTTTTCTGTTATATTTTGTTATGTGTTAAGGTTTGAGAATTTAAAGATTAATTGAGTTATGAACAAGAGAACAAGTTTAGAGAATTATCTACCAGAATCTGAAAGAAAATATATATATACTTGAGCAATTAACCAACATATTCTATACTATGCATTAAACAATCTGATGTTGTTAAAGGTATAAAGTTTAGGGTAAAATATGATCTAACCCGGGGTAATCTTCCAAGTATTTAGTTACCTTTTTATTGGAAAATTTTGTAAAAGAATTCAAGCCCATTGTGAGCTGTTTTGAGAAATGTATATATCTTGAATAAGGCATCAAGTAGTTTACATATGAATAACATTTTAAGAGACATGGTTGATGTCTGTCTGGTTGATCATATTGGTCTGCATTCCAGTAGTGAAATGCATTACAAAACCTCTTGTCAATTTAACAAGTGCATAAACCAGAACTTCATTTCAAATGCTACACACATATGCATTTTTGAACTGGTTTGCACTATCAAACCAGAGAACACTCTGCAATCAAACATGGCTCACCAAAAATCCAGGGATTGCACCATTTACAAATACTTTCAAAAAAATTTGGAAACCAATATGCATGAGAACCAAACATGGGTTGATTTATGGGATAAGTTAAAAATAGATAAATCTCAAAGAAAAGATTATGAACCAAAATGATATAGGTATATATCATTTTTTTGGGTCTTATTCAGATATCAAACATCTGAACTATACAAAGATAATAATATAATATCAAACATTCAGAGATTATCTTGTCAAGATAAATTATTGATAAATCTTAATTTTGAATAATTAAAGTTATCAAAATAAATAGATATGAGTAGGATCTACTCACATATTATAAGTATCAAAGACATGAAAATTAATAATGGAATGAGAAATTCAAAATTCAAATCAAACAGAATATGCTCTTGCTTACAAAGTTTAAATATATGTATACTCTGATTTAAACAAGAGGGACATATACATCATCACATGTATATGTATATTTCTATGATTAAATTAATATACTTATATTAATAGGAATTTTAAATCCTGGACAATTTGTTTGAAAAAGAAAATGACTCTAAGAATATTAATTATAGAAAAAAAAACTAAGGCAAAATAAGGAGGGTCATTTCAGTTGGTATCAGAGCAAATGGTTGCATTGATTGTTGAATACTTAGAAATGTATTATATTTGTTTGCTTTGGATGAAATAATTTAAATAGGAAAATATCAACCATAGAAAATACTCACAGTACACTAATACTATTTACCCATAATTTGGTTAGCAAACCATGGTAGGAAGGGGATCACATCATGCAGGAACAAGTGCACCACAAATGCTTGATATGCAAGAATTTGTAAGGGTTTTAAGAGATGGAATTGGGCATAGGACTGAGAACCCTCACGAGGAGCTTTCAAAACTATTGAAGACTTACACCAATTTGGGAGGTAGAAGTTTTGAAGGGACTGAGAATGTGATGGAAATTCAAGCATGGTTGAGAACACTGGATAGAATTTTCAATGACATGCAGCTAGATGATCAGAGGAAGAGGCAAGAGCTTCAAGACAACTGAAAGGAGTAGCTTTAAGCTGGTGGGAGGTGATCATAGCTGGAAGAAATGAAAATGAAATCACTTGGAATCAGTTCAAGGAGATGTTGGAGGCAAGATTTGTACCAACATCAGCCAAGACCACTTTGCTTGAAGAATTTATCAGACTTAGGCAGGGAACTTTGAATGTCACTGAGTACACTCAAAAGTTTGAGGGGCTATCTAATTATGGAGCAATGCTAGTGGCAGATGAAGCATCCAAAAATGATAGGTATATAAAGGGTCTGAACCCAGGACTTAGCAGAGCTATGCTACCATATGCAGATAGAACTTTTGATCAAGTAATTGATCTGGCATTGAAACTGGAACAACATGACAAGGAAAGAGAGAAGTATAGGAATTTTAAGAGCAACAACAACAAGAAGAATAAGGGAAGATATCATCCTTATGATAAAAAGAAGGAGGAGGCAGACAACAAGAAGGACAAAGATACTAAAGCCAATGATGCTAAGAAGAAACTGGTTTGCCATTATTGTGGTAAAGAAGGACACATCAAACCAAGGTGCCCAGAGTTAAAAGGAGGAGCCTTCAAATGCTACCTATGTGGGAAAGAGGGGCATATGAAGAGGAACTGTCCTGAGTATAAACAGCAGGGGAAATTGGCAACTTTGGAAGGCAAAGGCAAATCTGCAGTAAAAATTGATGCTGAAAATCATGGCCAAGTGGAAGGTACACTACTCATTTATGCCATACCCATAGCAGTAGTATATGACACTGGAGCAACTCACTCTTTAATTTCTTATGAAATAGTTAAAATGTTAAAATTAAACTGCATATTGGTTGAAACCCCATTGCTTGTACAAAGTCCACTAGGGAGTTCTAGTCTTTTAAACATGATTTGTGTGGATGTGGAGTTAAACATAGGAGGAAATATTTTTATTTCCAATTTATATGTTTTGAATTACCCAAATATAGGTGTTATATTGGGGGTAGACTGGTTAAGGCAATTTAAGGCCATAATTAATTTAGACTCATCCACCATATCATTACAAAATTCTAGAGGCCAGAGGATCACAGTTTTATGTGAAGTGGCTAAGGAAGGGAACTTATATCATTTAGTTAACTCAGAAAAAGATTTTAGTGAACTAACCATTGAAGAAATTCCCATAGTCAATGAATACTTGGATGTGTTTGGGGAAGTTAAGGGTGTTCCACACCACAGACCAGTTGAGTTTCAAATTAATCTCATTCCAGGAGAAAGTCCAATAATCAAGAAACCTTATAGAATGGGGCCAAGTGAACTGAAAGAATTGAAAAATCAATTGGAAGAATTAGAAGGCAAAGGATTTATAAGGCCAAGTAATTCATGATGGGGTGCTCCAGTAGTGTTTGTAAGAAAACATGATGGTACTTTGAGAATGTGCATAGATTACAGAGAACTAAATAAAGTAAGCATCAAGAACAAATACCCATTGCCTAGAATAGATGATCTCTTTGACTAACTCAGTGAAGCTAAAATATTTTCTAGACTAGACTTAGCATCAGGATTCCATCAAATGAAGGTTGAAGACTCAAGTGTTAAGTATACTGCATTTAACACTAGATATGGCTTATATGAATTTATGGTTATGCCATTTGGCTTGACAAATGCTCCTTCATATTTTGTTGATTTAATGAATAGAATATTCAGAGATTATTTAGACAAGTTTGTACTGATTTTTATTGATGACATTTTGATTTATTCCAAAACAATGGAAGAGCATAAAAATCATTTGCATTTAGTTTTTTCAAGATCAAGGGAGAATGATTTAAAGGCAAAATTTTTAAAATGTGCATTTTGGAAAGAAGAAGTACATTTTCTTGGGCATGTTATCTCTGCCAAAGGAATATCAGTAAACCCCAATAAGGTAGTAGCTATCCAAGCATGGAAAAGGCCTAACACAATCAGTGAGATTAGATCATTTATGGGGATGTCAGGATATTATAGGAGATTTATAAAAGATTTCTCAAAAATATCATCACCACTTACCAATTTAACTAGAAAGAACCAAGCCTTTGTATGGACAGAAAAATGTGAGCAAGCTTTTATCAAAATAAAAGAAGCTCTGATTAATGCACCAGTATTGAGGGTGCCAGAGGGAAATGAAAACTTAGTTGTGTACACTGATGCAAGTGGCTCTGGGCTAGGGGATGTGTTGATGCAGCAAGACCAGGTGGTAGCCTATGCATCTAGACAATTAAAGCCACATGAAACAAGATATGCAACCCATGATCTTGAACTAGTAGCAGTTGTGTATGCTTTGAAACTTTGGAGACATTATTTGTTAGGTGCAAAGTTTATTTTTTACACTGATCATAAGGCACTGAAATATTTATTTTCACAAAAAGATTTGAATATGAGTCAACATAGATGGGTGGAGTTCCTAGCCGCCTATGATCTAGATATACTTTATACACCAGGTAAGGCAAATAAAGTTGCAGATGCCTTAAGTAGACAACATGCTAAGTTAGCTATGATGATGATAGAAGAGTTTAAGGACTTGTCTTTACTTACTGAATTAGAAATTGGGGAGAATGGCTGTGTGCACATGGATGTGCATGTGCATGGTGCACAGGAAAATAGAGGAAGTTGAGTTTGATGACATTTCAATCTGAATTAATTTTGAAGGTAAGTGAAATGCAAGACCTAGACTCTAATATAGTTGAGAAGAAAACTCTCATATCAAAGGGGGAAGAGGTGACAAATTATCACATTGATAAAAATGGTTATTTGAGAAACAAGAATAGGATATGTGTTCTAGAAAACATAGAATTGAAGGAGGAAATTTTAAATGAATATCACAGGAGTAAGTACTCCATACACCCAGGCAGTACAAAAATGTATCAAAATTTGAAAAGAATTTTTTGGTGGAAGGGAATGAAATCAGATGTGGCCAAGTATGTTGCAAAATGTATGACTTGCCAACAAGTTAAAGCAGAAACACAAAGACAATCAGGGTTGTTGCAACCTCTAAGCATACCACAGTGGAAATGGGAGGATATATCTATGGATTTCATAGATGGCCTGCCTAGTCTAAAAGAGGAAACACAAGCATTTGGGTAATAGTGGATAGGCTAACTAAAGTAGCACATTTTATCCCAGTGAAATTAGAAAGAAATGCACCAAAACTGGCTCAGATATTTATGAAAGAGGTGGTAAGACTAAATGGCATTCCCAAAACCATTGTGAGTGATAGAGATACCATCTTCACCTCAAGATTCTGGAAAAGTTTTCAAGAGGCCATGGGAAGTGAGTTATGCTTAAGCACTGCCTACCATCCACAATCAGATGGACAAACTGAGGTGGTGAACAAAATTCTAGAAGACTTGTTGAGAGCATGTGCACTGGACTTTGGAGGCAATTGGGAAGACCATCTCCATTTAGCTGAGTTTACTTACAATAATAGTTATCAAAGCACCATAGGGATGGCTCCATTTGAAGCCTTATATGGCAAGCCATGTTTATCACCTGTATGTTGGGTAGAGACAGGAGAGAGGACTGTTTTAGGGCCTGAATATGTAAAAGAAACTACAGAGAAGATTGGGCTAATAAGAAGAAGGATGGCTGCAGCTCAAGATAGGCAAAAGAAGTTTGCAGACATGAAGAGAAAGCAGGTGGAATATGGAGTGGGAGACTTTGTTTTCATAAAGGTTTCACCCATGAAGAAGGTCCTGAGGTTTGGCAAGCAGGGAAAACTCACACCAAGGTATGTTGGACCCTATAAGATTCTGGAAAGAATAGGATCTTTAGCATACAAATTAGAACTGCCAGAGGAAATGAAAGCAATGCATAATGTGTTTCATGTGTCACAACTTAGAAGGTGGGTACATGATAAAGAAGAAATTCTGGAAAAGCTTACCCAAATTCAAATAAATCCTAATTTGGTTTATGAGAAAGAACCAGTGGGGATTTTAGCTAAAGAAAAAAAGAAATTAAGAAGTAAAACTTTGAAACTGGTGAAGATCCAGTGGAGTCTTGATCCAAATGACTGCACATGGGAGCTAGAGAATAAGATTAGGATAGATTATCCTAAGATTTTTGCAGATTAAAGGTAATTTTAAAATTTCTGGTAAATCTAATACAAATGGTTGTTATGATTTAATTTGTTTGCTTATGCATATGTTTGATGGATTCCTTAGAATCAGTAAATGCTTGTTATAAGTATTAGAGAAATTGTGAGGACACAATTCCTAAAAGGAGGGGTGAATGTAATTCCCCAAAATTTTGAGGAAAATTATTTTAATAAAGCAATTCAGTTCTAAAAATATTTAGATAAAATGTTGAAGAATTTCTTGATGAAATGATGTGCAAGAGTATGTGTGCACGTGCACATTGGAAATGGCACAAGGGAAAAAAGTTTAAGATCTCTGGAAAAAAACAATAATAATATAATAATAAAATAAATAAACAAAGAAAGGAAGCATTTCAAATATGATTTTGAAATATGAATTATTAAACCAATTAAAAAATATTTTTCTATGTACATTAAAATTAAATACTCTTTATAAAATTGGATATGCATACATGCTGAAATTAAAAATATATTAGTATGTTGGAGAAAAAAAAACAATGAATATTTTTTTTACAGGAAGTAAGGAAAAATCAAATAAAAATACATATATGTTTATATCCAGATACATTTTCTTTGAAGCTGGAATATATTGGAACTGAGCAAGAAAAGCAACATTAAAATGGTAGGAGATATAATAATAAGTAAGTAAGTATGTATAGGTAAAAATAGTAAAGAGGATTTTCAGAAATAAATAAAATATAAAATATAGTGAAGTCACACATTTAACATGACTTGAGCAAGTATTCAAAAATAGCAATTTTCTGGAAAATCAAAAGGAAGAAAGTACTGACCTTAATTAACAAGTATGGCCGGGATATTAAGGATGGAAATGTGGGTACAAAATGCATGATACTGGCCGGGACATAATGGAATTTTATCTTGATAAAAACCCTAGTGAAAATGCTTATAAATAGGTAGTTATAACCAGAAAATCATTTTTACCCGAGTTGCTTAAAATAAAAAAAAATAAAAGAAGAAAAGAAGAGGGAAAAACATATTGGGATTTTTGAGCAAAGGCAGGAAGAATTTAGGTGAGTAATCTCACTAGATTCATGGCATTAAGACCTGATATGAGGCAACCAAACTCTTATGTTGCTATTTGATACTTTTTGGTTATTATTAAACTCAGTTTTATTAACATTCTTTGAATGGTTTTGATTTGATGTGATGCTTTGTTATGGATGCTCTTTGGATGGCCTTGATCTGATAAGATGTTTTATTATGGATGTGCAAGCTACTGTTTTATTTTTGTAAAAGCTAAGACATCAGATCTTGGAATCAGGGGAAGAATACTTATATCTGACATAGAATCATGGCAAGTAAATCTCAACAAAGAAAATAAAAATAAGCTGCAATATACATTGTATAAGTGCTGGGACTTTAGAAAAGATATTAGGGATGCAATAGAAATTTCTATGTGCTGAATCCCTGATTAAATAGCAAACATCCACAAGACAAAAATTATGATTCAGCTAGATCTT
Source organism: Allium fistulosum (assembly GCA_030737815.1). Lineage (NCBI taxonomy): Eukaryota > Viridiplantae > Streptophyta > Magnoliopsida > Asparagales > Amaryllidaceae > Allium > Allium fistulosum. Next base: position 709,491,209 of record CM060904.1, on the reverse strand, counting down.
GAATCTGGTTTAATCATAGTTATTTGTAGATCATAAAAATTTATTATGCCATGTTCTTATTCTCAGTATAAATATTCTTGTACTTAATTCAAAGATCTAGCCATATGTTAGCAGCATCCTTGAAAATAATTATTTGTTTGGAAAATATGCTTGCAGTATTACAGGGGTGTTTCAATGAACACAGTGACATGTTCACTTATCTATCTGATGATAGGATTAAATAAATACAAATTAGTAAATGAACAAGGAACTGTAAGCCAAGAAGGCTGCTGGAGTGCTTGTCATATTTGAAGTATGCAAGTTTGGCACATGGTTTGTTTAAGCCCTGAGATCTTTGTGCAATGATGTGAATTAGTTCATTGCAATGTGTCCCTGTGATTCCTTGATAGCAGATGAGGCTAGGATTAAAATGGTATATTGTAAAGGCTATGCAAAAGTTATGAAATAAGAAAATGAATATTTCTTAGATTGTTGATTTGGAACCATGAGTGTTCCAGGGCATTTGATTGCTGCAGATTGTTGTGAATGCTTGCATAATCATGCTTGTGCTAATGGTTAATTTATGAAGTCCTTGCATTTGCATATCAGTTTATCTGAGATATAGTAACATAGTTGATATAAGAAATTGTTTAAGCCACTGGTTAGTGCATATGTATTATTTATCTGCTTAATATCATGAATATACTGATGTGCTCATACCAGATCATAGATCTGACCCTTGTTTGCTCATGGCATATGGGGGTGTCTCAATTCAAACTGAGGAAGCCACCGATGCTTTTTCAGGGGATGCAAGACATAAGTAGGAAAGGAGAATTGGCTAATGAGAAAAATGGAAAAGCATGCTTGTTAGTTTTAATAAGAGCATAGGATGAATTATCTGCATGTATTCATGGAAATAGAGTTTTTAAAATTTCTTGTTATGTAATGAATTTGCTATGTTGGTCTGAACTGGATGTTTTCTGTTATATTTTGTTATGTGTTAAGGTTTGAGAATTTAAAGATTAATTGAGTTATGAACAAGAGAACAAGTTTAGAGAATTATCTACCAGAATCTGAAAGAAAATATATATATACTTGAGCAATTAACCAACATATTCTATACTATGCATTAAACAATCTGATGTTGTTAAAGGTATAAAGTTTAGGGTAAAATATGATCTAACCCGGGGTAATCTTCCAAGTATTTAGTTACCTTTTTATTGGAAAATTTTGTAAAAGAATTCAAGCCCATTGTGAGCTGTTTTGAGAAATGTATATATCTTGAATAAGGCATCAAGTAGTTTACATATGAATAACATTTTAAGAGACATGGTTGATGTCTGTCTGGTTGATCATATTGGTCTGCATTCCAGTAGTGAAATGCATTACAAAACCTCTTGTCAATTTAACAAGTGCATAAACCAGAACTTCATTTCAAATGCTACAAACATATGCATTTTTGAACTGGTTTGCACTATCAAACCAGAGAACACTCTGCAATCAAACCTGGCTCACCAAAAATCCAAGGATTGCACCATTTACAAATACTTTCAGAAAAATTTGGAAACCAATATGCATGAGAACCAAACATGGGTTGATTTATGGGATAAGTTAAAAACAGATAAATCTCAAAGAAAAGATTATGAACCAAAATGATATAGGTACATATCATTTTTTTGGGTCTTATTCAGATATCAAACATCTGAACTATACAAAGATAATAATATAATCTCAAACATTCATAGATTATCTTGTCAAGATAAATTATTGATAAATCTTAATTTTGAATAATTAAAGTTATCAAAATAAATAGATATGAGTAGGATCTACTCACATATTATAAGTATCAAAGACATGAAAATTAATAATGGAATGAGAAATTCAAAATTCAAATCAAACAGAATATGCTCTTGTTTACAAAGTTTAAATATATGTATACTCTGATTTAAACAAGAGGGACATATACATCTTCACATGTATATGTATATTTCTATGATTAAATTAATATACATATATTAATAGGAATTTTAAATCCTGGACAATTTGTTTGAAAAAGAAAATGACTCTGAGAATATTAATTATAGAAAAAAAAACTAAGGCAAAATAAGGAGGGTCATTTCAATACATAATGATTTTATGTAAGGGTTCTTCTATGGATCACCGAAAGAGGAGTTTGGGAACGATTGTCATTAGATGACCAATTAATGTTTTGAACATAAGTTTCATAAATTAAAACCAAATCAATTTTATATATAAGACAATTCATAAACATTTTATGAATAGCTATTACTTAAGAATTAATTATCTAACCTTGCTTAATCAATCATTAATTAATTACAAACCTTTAATTAATTAATTACTCATTAAATATTAATCATCCTTGATTAATTATTCATTAATTACATAAAGTAATTATCCTTTAATTAATTTCACAAATTAATTATTCTTAACCATTAATAGTAATTAACATTTAATTACTATCATTAATTACAATAATTAATGAACCTTCATTAATCAAGGATGATTAATATTTAATGAGTAATTAATTAATTAAAGGTTTGTAATTAATTAATGATTGATTAAGCAAGGTTAGATAATTAATTCTTAAGTAATTAATTTAATTTTTCCATTGCTCAAAGAAACATCTATTGTTCCAAGAAATACCAACTTTATAACAAAGAAATTTCTTTCAGGAAATTATTGGTAGTGAAAATATATTTGGATACATTCCAAAGATGAAACTGATTATGTGGGATAAAATGAAATTAACCAAACCTAAATGAACACAACGCATTATAGTGTCTAATAAGTATTCTCGCACATTGAAGAGAAATTATGAATTTCCTATCGATATTAAGAATAGATATGCTCAGTTGCCAATTAAACCATTAAGAGTATGACGCTGTCATATGGTATGATGCACAAATCCAAAAGAATTAGAAATACATTATCAAAATATGATTTTGGTAGTTGTACCCAAAGGGATAGGATCCATTCGTCATGAATGTGTCTTCAAGAGAAAGAGTAACACAATTGGAATATAATGAGCAACTTTGATAAGGATAACATGGTAAATTTCAATTGTTGAAATTGGCGTAATAGATTCATCATTCAAATTGCTCAAGTTAATTTGAATTTACTCACAAAATTATCGCTTGTTATGACTTCGTGTTTTGGTAGATGTGTGTTAAAATGGAAAATTTCTAATAACGATTTAGAATAGATTGTTTGCACGTAACAACTAAAGTGTCTCGAGGTCAGTGGGTACACTATTGGGTTTTTTGTTTTTCAGATATAATCCAAGAAATGATACGAAAGTATTAAGCATCAGAATTAAATAAGTATTTTGATAGAAATATTGAATATTTTGATTTTTAGTCAAAACGTAGAGGAAGCGTGTCTATAAGAAAGAACCACTAAAAGGAATATAGATTTCTTGATTATAAGTAAACAACACATGCTGATTATTAACGATGTACTTATGTTAAAATTAGTAATATTTTGTTGCTTAATACTCAATATTGGATTTGTAAATTATATTCTTTATAATAAATATAAAGGATGTTGGGAATTTTCGAAGATATGCAAAGACACCTTATTAAAAATGTTTAATATAGAGCACGCAAGACAGATTCCTATGTATTGACAGTATGAATTATTATAGATGTTGTATTGTCTACAATATTGTAATTTTCTTATGTATTTGATGCATGTAGCAATATCAAATACAAATTAAGATCACTAAATGGTAGTTTAGAGTGTTCTAGAATATTTACGAAATACTAGAGAACTATTTATAGAAACAAAGAAATCCTTATGAAAGAGTATTTAAACTTAAACTTCATAAATGATAACGAGTATAACATGTCAATATTAAATTCATGTTCAATCCTTAGTTAAAGAGCTTTGAGTTGGAAATGTTCCTAACAAGTGGTTATGGTTAATTCAACGAAAAAGCTAAGTACATCGCCTTGAATAATGCCATAATAAAAGCAATGTAGACATATAAACGCAAAAAATTATAACTCCCCTAGGGTGATTCTAGGTATTGAGAATGTTAGTCATTGTTATATGATAACAATTTAATGATAAGAGCTCACAGAAGTCGAGAAACATACTCTAAATAGTTCGATATGATAAAGAAGTTTATCAACATCAGAGAGAGTTAATTGACAAAATAGATAATTAAAGCAACATAGTAGATCCATTCAAGAAGGGTCTAATTCGATAAGTTCTCATCAAACTGATCAAATGGATAAATAAAGATTGCTTAATTGGCCTCAAGTGCAAGTGGAAGATTGATTGAGTTAGGGATATGCCCTAGAGGCAATTAAGTAATTGTTACATATATCTAACTCGATAACCAATCTTATTGGAAATAAAAGATGTTTTCTTTTTATTATTGTAATGTCCCGACTTTTCGACCCTCAAATGTCGACACTAATACATCCACGATATTCATGTGCCGAATACCTAAGTTCTAAAAAGACAAAAAGTTAGGGTAAAATAAAAAAAGAATAGTATAAGAAAGGAAGAACACAACATCGGAACCTCATAGTGGAACGATAATATATAATATCAAAAGGACAATACAAAGGGTTACTCTAAATACAAGAATTTCAGAGTTACAAAACCTAAGTACTATCATCAGCTTAGGCAGTTATAACTGTCTGTCCTTACAATGCTGATATATATAGCTAATACGGAACAACATAAAATAGAAATAGATTGATAATGGAAGCCTCCAACTCATCTTCTTAACTCTGAAGCGTCCAATTAAAACCTTTCATACTCAACTTACTCGAAAGAGTATGCGGGGAATTTAGGGAAAAAAAACCAAGCGTTAGACATAAGTCTGGTATGAGAAAACTCAAGATACATGCAACATGTAGCAGTAACTATTGAGATCGTACGGATTCCCGTAACAGTTTTCCCCTCAAAAGAAACCAACCATTCATTTAGTTTAATATAGTGATACGATAGATAATGTCTAGAGTGTAGAATATAAATCATATCAAATAGCTGTGATGCTTACATTCATCACACCATAACAAATTTAGAGTACAATCAAAACTGCTAAGGTTCGTTCGCATATTGGATTTATCCATGGAAATCTCTTCGGTCGACGCCAAATCTAATCTCTTGTACAAGGGTCAGAAACTACCTCTGAGCATCGTATATACCTAAATAAAATATACCTCAAAGGAAAACATAGCTGGTCCATAATCTAATACATGATCCAAAATATCATCAACTCCCGCTAGCAACATCGATAAGCATACTCTAGATATGTAGTTCATATATCCTGTCATGGGTTTTCAAAACCCCAGACCATGCCCCTACTCTATTTTCTATCATTTCCGACGTCGAGGCTACGTTCGGCATCTCTCACATGAGTCTTCATTACTCGAATAAAACATGAATCCCCAAATGGATTCCTACATCTCGAATAGATCAAGAATCACTACATGGATTCGAGCATCTCGAACAGTTCTCAAATCACTATATAGATTCCCTTTCTCAACCACTTCCAAAACATGAAATCTGTATACTAGTTTTTGAAGTGGTATTTTGTAAGTAAAACACTTACCAATTCCGGACTCTTCAAAACCAATCGATGAATTTTCGGCTAACTCAATTCCAGTTCATTCAGAAGTAAGTGAAAGCTAGATGCATTTCGTGCCAATACTCCTCCCCGGGTGTTCTCATTGATATGAAGTCGCAAAGCCTTTCCATTACTTCTTCAGTTAATATTAGGTCAAGTTCGATAATCGACTAATCGATTATCTAGTCAAAATAATTACTTATACAAATCAATATTCGTATACTTAACTTGTTGCCGACATTCTAACTTAACTATTCCTCATCCAAGAGTGAAGCCAAGTAAGTTAGAGCACTGGTTGCATCAAAGCCTTGCCTAGACACTTCATTCTTGAATGTTACAAATATATATGTCTACCTCGTTGGCTTTTAGTGTTAAGCATAGTGTAATGATTTCCATAAACAAGTAATAAATCAACAAGACTAATACCTTTCTGACATTGCTGACTTAAATATTCCTCAGCCAAGAGGGAAATTGGTAGTTTAGAGATCTATTGCTCCGTCTCCTCAACATCAGTCTTAACTTTCACAAATAGATAAGCCTACTTCGTCGGCTTTTAGCATTACAAAAAGATGATTACTTTTCAACAAGTAATCGCATAATAAAACCATTTAGCCACTAAGCAGTTCTTAACCCCTTTTTGAAAACATTTGTTTATCTTTTAAAATACTTGAAAATACTTATGATAAGTTGCAGAACATTTATCAAAAATATTACTTTAAAATAACAAGTTTTTAAAACCTATAAAACTTGAAAAAGAACATGTTTTATTATAAAAACCTCTTCTTTAAAAATTCATAGTTAATTATTAAAAATTCATAAAATCCTCAAACCACATTTAAAATACTCTAATAATAGTTAGCAAACACTTATAAAAAGAATGAGGCGAAATACTTAAATATTTTTTAAACCCTTTAAAGTCCAAAAATCAAGTCTAAACGGGGCAGTTGTGCACAAGTGAAGTTTTGGTCATTTTCGAGATGTTACTTAAATTTTTACTATTCAAGCTTTTAATAGCACAAACATACATAAAATACATTGTAAGTATGGGGAGAAACCCCTAAGGATCTTTCTATGAAGTTCCATAAACGTCGCTAGAAATAAGACAATTCACAACTGCATCTATAGCGATTATCGTTATAAGTGCACTTTCAAATCCGAGTTATGTCAAACCTATGTTCAACTAAAACCTATGTGCTTTGTTCTAAGACCTTGCTATATATCATAAAAGTCCATTAAAATTCATTTAAGTCCATTCAAGGCCATACATATGCCACTTGATTTCAAAGAAGGAATCAAAATCAATATTTTCAACATATGTACAAGTCAATTTAAACAAATTTAACAAAACCAAACACAAGAAAATATGAGTTATATTTCCAATCAAAGTGGTTAGTTAGCTCACCTTTTAGCCAACAAATAACCAAGATTCACGCGTCTAAGTCCAACCTAAACCTAGCAACACCTTTCCTTCCTTCTCTTTCCTTGCTTTCATTTGTTTTTACCCTCCAAACCTTGCTCAAAGCTCACGTCCTTCATATGGTTGAGGAGTATGGCTTTGTTTCTTCAAATTCTAATTGGTTAGGATGTTTTCTAATGTGGTAGTAAGGCTTCACTCCAAGTTTGAGTTGATTGGATTTGATTTGCAAATATTTTGCTTTAGGAAATTATAAAGAGGAGAAGAAGAAGAAGACATGGATTTTATAACTTCAAGCTTTATGAATTTGTGAATGATAACCAAGGGTGTGCCCTACTTATATAGCCAATGAATGGTGCTCTTTAAGCTTGTCTTCACCCCCTTCATGCCATGGATGCCTTACCTCCTTCACTTCTCTTTTATGCTAATTACCATTTTACCCCGCTCATGATAATTTTTCTTATCCTAATAGAAGCTTCTAGAATATTCCAAGCTTTATAAAGAGGTGTGTGTATGTTAATTAGTTGCTAATGTGTTCATTTGATCATTAGATAAGTATACAAGAGTTCGAACAACTTATATCGATCAAAAAGTTGTTTACCTATAAACCGATTTCGGTCACATTATCGATTTTTCTTTGAAAAATATATTTTGTAAACAATTTTCAAAAGCAATTTTCTTGTCATTATTCATTAATTAAATGATGTTTAACAAGGTTATAAAATCATATTTATAACACTTAACTGTATTTCAAAATGTTTCGATATTCGAAGATGAAGTGTTCAAACTTCCGGGTCGCTGCATTCTTCCCAACTTAGAACATTTCGTCCTCGAAATTCAAATAAGAACGATAATCAAAGAAGATAGACGAACAAGATACATATATATAGAGTACTGTTGAAACTACATACAAACTAAAACGCAATCCAAACGCATACTAAATGACTCCACCTCAAGCGGTGAGTATAGTACAAAAGATGTACGATACTAAGATAAGAAATCTCTAGTTTAAGAACAAATTTGGATACGACTCTCTCAAACTACCCTCTATTTCCCATGCATAATCCTGAGCATCCTCGCTCCATTGTACCTTAACTAACTTCACAACCTAAGTCCTCAATCGCTTCGTATCCCTATCAACAATACGAACAGGCTGTCTCAAAACAGTCAAATTTGGCCCAATCTCCAAATCCTCCTGCTGCGATGCTTCCACTATCATCGAAGGATCATGCACAAACCTATGTGAATGCGACACATGAAATACATTGTGCACACCTGATAGCCTAATCGGTAACTCGATTCTATACGCGAGTGTACTAATCCTCTCCAGAATTAGGAATGGTCCTACATATCGAGGAGCCAAACTCCCAGCCTTTCCAAACCGAACTACACTTCTCAGCGGAGAAACCTTTACAAACACAAAGTATCCAACTGAGAACTCCAACTCTCTATGCCTCTCGTCTGCATAGATGTTCTGTAACGACCCAGAATTTTGAACGAATTAAATTGAGAATATTTAATTAATTTTAAATATTTGAACGATGATTTAATTTGAATTCCCGATATAACTTTGAAATTTGCGATTAAACTTTAAAATTTAATCGATTGAAAGTTGAATAAAAATTTATATCTTCAATTTACAGTTGAAGAAAAATATTTCGAAAGTTTCTAAAATTCGTATTGATAATACTGAAGATAACAGAAGCTTCAGAATTGAATTTTAAACTGTTTTGCTCAGTTTTGAATTTAATCGTTCGTATCGAATTTAAAAATAGCCGTCCGAGGCACAGTCTCGGAGTTCGACGAAACCAGTTCCATTGGATCCGTAATATTGTATTATTATCGGATTTCAATTTTCGTAATTTTCGGTGTTTATATGTGAGCACACGACGTGTAAACGCATCGGAATTTATTCGAATTCGAATTTAAATTTAAATTTAAATTTAAAGACATCAGCCACGTTATCTTCCCTTTTTTCACGCCAAATATCACGGGAGAAGATCGTGCAACCCATGTTGTTTCTATTTTATTACCACCTTCCCCTTTCTCTTATCTCACAGCCGAGCAATTTTAATGAAGAACAAATCAAAACGAAATATTCTTTTCTTCATTCAAAAAAATGGTGAACGCCTACAGCCCCCAAATTTATCAGTTTCCATTCCGTTCCTCTTCAAAGCAAATCGCGAATGACGAGAGCTCTACGAATCATGGTGGAAGTTGCGAGTTCAATTCGAAGTGTCGGCAGCGTATCGCGAGGCTCGCGTTCACGTTGGGATGGTGGCGATTTAGGGCAGTTAATTGGAAGGCGAGTTCGTATACGACATTTTGGGATTTGGGGATACGCTCACGTGAAGGGGAGGAAGCGGAATCTCGAGCTCGAAGTACAGGGTGGAGGAAATCGCGTGGAGGCTGGAGGTGGTTCGCCTGGGATGTCTCGAATTGGGGTTCGCTTGTGGAGTCGCACTCACATGCGCGCGTAGGTGCAGTGGCGTGAGGGGCAGAGTCGTGGTCGCGACGTGGACGGGTGGCGCTCCTGGAAAGGGAGTGGGTCAGGGTCTTCGGCGAATTGCGTGGAGGAAGGGGCGACGAGGCAGGTCGGGACTGCGAGCTTATCACGGTGCTCGAATGCGTGAATGGCTTTGGCAAATTCGTGGAAGAAAAAGGTATTTTTAAATTTTAAATATGCATTTAATTTACTGCAAGTGATAAAGTATGATAGATTAAAATTTAAAAATAAATAAAAGTATGTATATAATTATTAAAATGTTACAGTAAAGAAATTTTAGATAAATGAACTTATTTATAAAGAAAATTTGTTTGAAAATTTATTTATTAGGTAAAATAAATTTTTTAGATGGTTATTGTTTTGGTATTGAAAATAAATTTAGTTTAAATCTGATTTTCTTTTCCAGCTAAATTTATTTGTTTAAAAGAAAATATATATATATTTTAAATTTACCAATCTATTTAAACACTAAGGAAATAATTTGGTTAAGGGGTTAATCGATTATTTTGGTCCCTGGAGATAGTATTATATTAAATGGAATTTAATTTCGGAAAAAGAAAAGGAGAATTGGGTTAAATTTTAAAAGTATTAGTTGAGATAAAGAATATTTGGGAATGAACAAAAGAATAAATTTTTAGTTGAGATTAAATTAATGATTTAAAATTGATCATTGGTTAATTTAATTTATCAAATGAAGTTTAATTTATTCGATTGATTCGAATATTTACAAATTGTGTAAAATATTTATACAAGGTATAAATCAAGGAAATCAAGCCGGAATCGAAAATGGGATGGCAAATTAAAATCTAAGGTGAGATTTTTCTCACTCAAATTGAATGTGGAATTTTTGCAGTTATTGATGATTGCTATTGGATGTGATATTAGATATCGTAGGATATATCTATATATATATATAGCAATATATACATATTGGCATATGTATATATTGGATTGATTGATTTCCCGCCTCGTATAGCGGATGAGACCCTATTGCGCCGTTAGTAAGCGGATTTTTATAAAACCTATATACCGCGATATTCCACCTCGAAGTGGAATTGGTATTGTGCTAACGTCTTTGGATGCAGGGAAACAGGTTGGAGGGATCCAACTGGACCCCTCACATTGATTGATTTTATTTATACTGTGGTATGAATCTGTGAATGATTATATTGATGTTATTAATCATATTGATGTCTGGAAATTGTTTGAAAGCTAAAATTTAGCTGAATGGATGTTTGATATCATTGGATTCCAAAAATAAATGAAATTGAATTTTTGAAATCAAAATAGAAATTTTTAAGTAAATAAATTTTTAGAAATTGAATAAATTCGAAGAAAGGAATTTTAAAGTATAAAAAGTTAATTTTTATAATCTTATCGAATTTACTTCCAGAATAAAGTGAAAATGTTAAATAAATGAATTTCGTATAATAGTGATTTTAAATTGAGGAAATTAATGTAAAATCTGGATTTTTAAATAGATTGAAAGAAACAATTGAAATTTATTTTCTTAAAAAGGAATTTATTTAAAAGGAGATAAGTTGGAAATCCAATTATAAATTTAATTGGTAAATTGAAATGATTTGGGAAATCAATGTAAAATGATTTCAATTTAAAGAATCCATTTAAAAATAGGATATTGAATAATTTGAAGGAAAATAAGGAATTTATTTTAGTAGGGATAAATAAATTTTGGAAATCAATCTGTAATTGATGTAGTATTTGGAAATGATGTTAAAATGGGTTTATAAAAGGATAGAATTTCCAGTTTGTAAAGTTTTAAAAGAATGATCTTTGTAAATAAATGAAATTATAAGTATTTAACTTATAATATGGATTGTGGTATAAAAATTGAATTGTGAATTGAATTGTTAAAAAAGGAGATTTATTTAATTGAAGTTGTTAGAAAATAGAAATAGAATTTATAAACGTGTTTATAAATTCGAAATAGATTGAATTGGATAAATTAAATATAGAAGATTTTTAAAGAAGATATATTCGCGATTTTGGATAGCGAATTTTTATTGAAATAAAAATATGTAGAAATGATTGAAATTGGGTTAAGTGAATTATATTCACGATTTTGGACAGTGAATATATTGTTAAGTAAAATGGATTTTTTTTTAAGAAGTGATATTAAAAATGAAGTTAAACATTTTAAAGATGTTTTAAAATGTATTGTGAATTGAAAGCATAGATTTCAACGTTCATTGTTGAAATAGACGTTTTCGAGAAATTTAAGGAAATGGTGGACTATAACACTGTTGTTATAGTAAATGATTTCCGAAAGGAAATGTTTTTATATAGTATTGGGATTTACATATCTATCTTAAAAATTCGAGTTCTTATACTAGTGATTTTGAGTCGTCGTAACGATGTTTTACGTAACATTCGTTTTGACTCAAATAAATGTGATTTAAGAATGATTTCCTTAAAGAATGAGATATATACTTAATTTTGATTTAAGTATATTGAATATTTTCAAATGTTGAAAATAAATTGATTTGTGAATTACTTATAATAAAAAAAAGTATGGAAGTGCTTTTCCAATATGAAACGAAGGGTTTGAAATTTTATCTTTTAAAGATAAATTGAAATGTGAATATTTGAAATTTGTTTTCAAACGGTTAAGTGTGGAAATTTTATATCTAGTAAAGATATTCTGGAAATAAATAATTTTGGAAAATTATTTGGAATCTGATGATGTTGCGCATCTTTATTGATAGTTAAATAACCGACTATCAATAATTACCTTTAGATAGGTATTTGTTGTGAATTGGATGAATTTGAATGCCACACTTATTTTTGAATAATCGCTCACTATTCGGGTTAACCGGGAAAGGACCATGGGGTCGTATAACCCATTCCGAATATGTGATACGTCGTTATGAATTGCATTCGAAGACCGGTGTTGAAGACCGGATATTTTTGAAAACGGAAGGATTACCGTCGAGTTACTCTACATCGGCTGATCTCCGGTTTAGAGGTTTTATCACCCTTAGTGACGGGAAGTCCGGACGTGATTAGAAATTTATCCGGATATGCAAGGGCTTCGTGAGAAGTGCCTTCGGTTCTGTTCGATCCCGGAACAGACTTGTATGGATTGTGTGTCTGACGTTACAATTTGAGATATAGAGCTGATTTCTTTCAAATACATTTCTGTTGGTAGCGGAGAATTTATTCTCTTAGTTTAACACCCTTCTCTGAGACGTACGAGCTCAGAGGTTATGTAGTTGAAATTTATCAGCGATATATTCCCAATTTGGTAACGTGGCATACTGAGTGTTGCTGTGAAATGATCAGTGTTTGATCATTTGCGATATGATCATTTGTTTGATCTTATATCTTTGTGATCATAGGTTGATCATTTTTGTTTGACCCGAAGCAGGGCTTTGTAGAAAGCGTAGCTTTGTGGACGAGACTTCGTCGAGCCTCACACCCCGGAAATGGTCGAAACAGGAAGGATGCAGCAAGGTTCTAGGGAGTAGCGCCCCTTAGTGTATGTCATTCCTTCTGGATAGAGGTGGTATCATGGTATGGAGCCCAGATACTTAACCTATGTGGTTGCTGCATTATTATCTATGTGGTTTGTTGGAAATCGGGGATCCTCGGGAAGATCGGTTACGATCGGGGGATGGCATACGCGTGTCAGTAGTTACCTATTTTTGCAGAGGTAACCCGGCCTTGTGTTGGCAGAGATCTAACCGTAATGTTAGGTTATTTCTCGGGTCGTCTATTCCAGGGACGTACCCATCGTGGAAAAGGAAGTTCCTTAGCCTGACCATTTGTTGGAAATCCAAACTCCAATACGAACTTTGTACGGTATTAGTTATAGAACCTGCCATTTACGTACGGTGGTCACCACTGTTTAGATGGTAGCTATAGTAGGCATACGATACTGGTCGTATGTTGGCTAAGATTAATATTATACTTTCGAAATGTTTCTACACTATGCACTAATAATAATATCAAAAAGAATTTGATTTTTTCGTAGTAAGCATCTTTGACTATCATAAGAAGAAATCTCCTCCAATTCTGCGTTTGCATTGTGTGTGTGGCGGGAGGTCTTATGGTAGTTTCATTTTCCAAAAGCATTTCGAATTGACTTTAAAATTATTTTGTTGTTATAAAGAATAACTGTTTTACGATCTCACACCAGTCACCATGACTGACTCGGAGTTTATTGTTCCCTTCTAAACTCTGGGTGCCCACCAATTTCCACACGGGCAGTCTAGAGTTATGTTATCAGGATATTCTGGATATTCTGGAGCTTTGGAGATAAGCTGGATGGCGAGACGTAGTATTTGTATCTGATAGTATTTATTCCGCTGTGTATTCTGTATGAGGACAAGTTTATAAAACTGTCCATTGTTGTATATTGACTCTGATGATTGATGTATGTATAAAATGATATAGTTCTTTGTTTTAAAAGACTAGTAATTATCTATTGTATATTGTTCCGCTGCGATATGTGAGATTCTGATATTGTTTTCTGTTCTGATGTTGTTCTGTTGTTCTCTTTCTTCTTCTTCTCTCTTTCTTCTACTTTTCTTCTTCTTCTGCCTTTTTCTTTTTCTTAAACCATCACTATTGGAGTTTCCGGCACTCGATTGCTCGACAGTCGATAAAGTGAGTATCGATGTCGAATCGAAAGTCGAAAATTTCGGTATGTGACAGCGTGGTATCAGAGCATATGGTTAAGCGACAACCCTGCTCTGTTGGGTGTTACTCATTAGAGATAGAGTCAGTAGTACTCTAGAATGAGTTGAGTGTAATAATAGATATGAGTGCGTATTTGTTAGTGAATATAAAATTGTTTTATATTGTGATGATTGGTTTGTCGAGTGGTATATGGATTCTGGTCGGTATTGTCCGTACAACTCTATCGATAGGGATCTCTAAACACTTGTATAGAACAATTCGGCACAGTATTGTTTTAAATAGGGTAAATGAGATAATTTTGCCCTAAACTATTTTTATATATAAAAGAAATACTTTTCTATGAATTATCATAGTATTTGGATGTATGGTTGTTATAAAATAATAATATTGAAATGTTATCATTGTTATATGAAATGGAATGAGAAATTAAAATAATAACCAAAGATTTGGAAAATAAATCCATTTAACGAATGAAATTTATAAATGTGAATTGAAAGATAAAGAGATGAATTCACATACAAATGAAATTTGAGAATATAAATTATAAATGTGATTTGTAATTTAAAACGGAGTTCCAGAAAAGTATTTGGAAATGTTTTAAAAAGAATTTGAAAATTTTGGAGATTTGGAAGTTTAAATCTTTTTGATTTGAAAATAAATTTCAAAGGTTTTGAAAAATGTTTTTGGAGAGTTGAAAGCTCTAAACTCTTTTCGGTCGCTGGAAAATAACTTCGGTAATGATCGCGACATCACCGGTGTTCATTTTCGGGTTTCCAAAAGAGGAATTGCTGCCAAATTATTTTAAATGGAAGTTGTTTGAAAAATTTGGATTTTGTTTTAGAAAATTCAAAAGATAAATTTGAATTGTTTTCAAAATGGCTTTGAAATGTTGGTAAACTCTGGAATGCTATATAAAGATATTTATGAAATATTATGAAGTTGATAACTTGTAAAGTTTAAATAAAAATCTAACTTAAAGAGATAAATTCATATATGAATAATGTTGTGAATATAAATTGTAATGTAAATTTATAATTGGAAATAGAATTCCAAGAAGATAATTGAAAATAAAATTCATTAATGAAATGAAATTGTAAATGTGATTGTATAAATGATTTGATAAATCGATATGTAAATAAGTCAAAGACTTATAAAATATTTGAAATTTGATGGAATGAGATTCAAATTGGAAATGAAAGTTGTTTGGTTAATAGAATAAATTCAATTTAAAGAATGAAGTTAAATAAAATCCAAATTAGATTGGAATAGAGAATTGAATTCAAATGAATGTGAAATGTAAAATGGAATGAAAATGAATATGTATAACTTCAATAGTGAAGTAAAAATGTATAAGCTGTTATATTGAAAATTTTGTAATAGAATTTGCAAATTGGATTGAATGCTGTAACTAGATATATGGCTAGTAGGATATACAGGTGTATAAAGGAATTGGATTTGATTTTCAAAGATGAACTTGAATTGCTCGACAAAAGGTAAGTATTTGAATTATAATATGAGATTTGATGATTTCTTGTCTAGCCGCTTGGCTTTTTCTTTTTCTTTTTGAAATCTGAGAGTCCGTAGGGATGTTTTGTAGTCGTGCCGTATTAGCCGCGCAAAGGAGACGCTGGCGAAATGTTTCGAAAATATCGGGCATTAGAAAATTTTTGAGAAAATTTTGGAAGTTTAAATTTGAATTTGAATTTAAATTTGAAAAGAGAAGTTAAACAACATTGTTTGAAAACTATGAAAGGTTTGGAAAGTTAGTTGAAATGATAACGAATCTTTAGTAGAAAGATTTGTTTTGAAAAATTGATAAAACTATTTAGATTGTGAAAAATAGTAGACGAGTTAAGAACCATTTTTCCTGACTTGTAATTTCGGGACGAAATTCTTTTAAGGAGGGAAGTTTGTAACGACCCAGAATTTTGAACGAATTAAATTGAGAATATTTAATTAATTTTAAATATTTGAACGATGATTTAATTTGAATTCCCGATATAACTTTGAAATTTGCGATTAAACTTTAAAATTTAATCGATTGAAAGTTGAATAAAAATTTATATCTTCAATTTACAGTTGAAGAAAAATATTTCGAAAGTTTCTAAAATTCGTATTGATAATACTGAAGATAACAGAAGCTTCAGAATTGAATTTTAAACTGTTTTGCTCAGTTTTGAATTTAATCGTTCGTATCGAATTAAAAAATAGCCGTCCGAGGCACAGTCTCGGAATTCGACGAAACCAGTTCCATTGGATCCGTAATATTGTATTATTATCGGATTTCAATTTTCGTAATTTTCGGTGTTTATATGTGAGCACACGACGTGTAAACGCATCGGAATTTATTCGAATTCGAATTTAAATTTAAATTTAAATTTAAAGACATCAGCCACGTTATCTTCCCTTTTTTCACGCCAAATATCACGGGAGAAGATCGTGCAACCCATGTTGTTTCTATTTTATTACCACCTTCCCCTTTCTCTTATCTCACAGCCGAGCAATTTTAATGAAGAACAAATCAAAACGAAATATTCTTTTCTTCATTCAAAAAAATGGTGAACGCCTACAGCCCCCAAATTTATCAGTTTCCATTCCGTTCCTCTTCAAAGAAAATCGCGAATGACGAGAGCTCTACGAATCGATGGTGGAAGTTGCGAGTTCCATTCGAAGTGTCGGCAGCGTATCGCGAGGCTCGCGTTCACGTTGGGATGGTGGCGATTTAGGGCAGTTAATTGGAAGGCGAGTTCGTATACGACATTTTGGGATTTGGGGATACGCTCACGTGAAGGGGAGGAAGCGGCATCTCGAGCTCGAAGTACAGGGTGGAGGAAATCGCGTGGAGGCTGGAGGTGGTTCGCCTGGGATGTCTCGAATTGGGGTTCGCTTGTGGAGTCGCACTCACATGCGCGCGTAGGTGCAGTGGCGTGAGGGGCAGAGTCGTGGTCGCGACGTGGACGGGTGGCGCTCCTGGAAAGGGAGTGGGTCAGGGTCTTCGGCGAATTGCGTGGAGGAAGGGGCGACGAGGCAGGTCGGGACTGCGAGCTTATCACGGTGCTCGAATGCGTGAATGGCTTTGGCAAATTCGTGGAAGAAAAAGGTATTTTTAAATTTTAAATATGCATTTAATTTACTGCAAGTGATAAAGTATGATAGATTAAAATTTAAAAATAAATAAAAGTATGTATATAATTATTAAAATGTTACAGTAAAGAAATTTTAGATAAATGAACTTATTTATAAAGAAAATTTGTTTGAAAATTTATTTATTAGGTAAAATAAATTTTTTAGATGGTTATTGTTTTGGTATTGAAAATAAATTTAGTTTAAATCTGATTTTCTTTTCCAGCTAAATTTATTTGTTTAAAAGAAAAAAATATATATATTTTAAATTTACCAATCTATTTAAACACTAAGGAAATAATTTGGTTAAGGGGTTAATCGATTATTTTGGTCCCTGGAGATAGTATTATATTAAATGGAATTTAATTTCGGAAAAAGAAAAAGAGAATTGGGTTAAATTTTAAAAGTATTAGTTGAGATAAAGAATATTTGGGAATGAACAAAAGAATAAATTTTTAGTTGAGATTAAATTAATGATTTAAAATTGATCATTGGTTAATTTAATTTATCAAATGAAGTTTAATTTATTCGATTGATTCGAATATTTACAAATTGTGTAAAATATTTATACAAGGTATAAATCAAGGAAATCAAGCCGGAATCGAAAATGGGATGGCAAATTAAAATCTAAAGTGAGATTTTTCTCACTCAAATTGACTGTGGATTTTTTGCAGTTATTGATGATTTCTATTGGACGTGATATTAGATATCGTAGGATATATCTATATATATATAGCAATATATACATATTGGCATATGTATATATTGGATTGATTGATTTCCCGCCTCGTATAGCGGATGAGACCCTATTGCGCCGTTAGTAAGTGGATTTTTATAAAACCTATATACCGCGATATTCCACCTCGAAGTGGAATTGGTATTGTGCTAACGTCTTTGGATGCAGGGAAACAGGTTGGAGGGATCCAACTGGACCCCTCACATTGATTGATTTTATTTATACTGTGGTATGAATCTGTGAATGATTATATTGATGTTATTAATCATATTGATGTCTGGAAATTGTTTGAAAGCTAAAATTTAGCTGAATGGATGTTTGATATCATTGGATTCCAAAAATAAATGAAATTGAATTTTTGAAATCAAAATAGAAATTTTTAAGTAAATAAATTTTTAGAAATTGAATAAATTCGAAGAAAGGAATTTTAAAGTATAAAAAGTTAATTTTTATAATCTTATCGAATTTACTTCCAGAATAAAGTGAAAATGTTAAATAAATGAATTTCGTATAATAGTGATTTTAAATTGAGGAAATTAATGTAAAATCTGGATTTTTAAATAGATTGAAAGAAACAATTGAAATTTATTTTCTTAAAAAGGAATTTATTTAAAAGGAGATAAGTTGGAAATCCAATTAGAAATTTAATTTGTAAAATGAAATGATTTGGGAAATCAATGTAAAATGATTTCAATTTAAAGAATCCATTTAAAAATAGGATATTGAATAATTTGAAGGAAAATAAGGAATTTATTTTAGTAGGGATAAATAAATTTTGGAAATCAATCTGTAATTGATGTAGTATTTGGAAATGATGTTAAAATGGGTTTATAAAAGGATAGAATTTCCAGTTTGTAAAGTTTTAAAAGAATGATCTTTGTAAATAAATGAAATTATAAGTATTTAACTTATAATATGGATTGTGGTATAAAAATTGAATTGTGAATTGAATTGTTAAAAAAGGAGATTTATTTAATTGAAGTTGTTAGAAAATAGAAATAGAATTTATAAACGTGTTTATAAATTCGAAATAGATTGAATTGGATAAATTAAATATAGAAGATTTTTAAAGAAGATATATTCGCGATTTTGGATAGCGAATTTTTATTGAAATAAAAATATGTAGAAATGATTGAAATTGGGTTAAGTGAATTATATTCACGATTTTGGACAGTGAATATATTGTTAAGTAAAATGGATTTTTTTTAAGAAGTGATATTAAAAATGAAGTTAAACATTTTAAAGATGTTTTAAAATGTATTGTGAATTGAAAGCATAGATTTCAACGTTCATTGTTGAAATAGGCGTTTTCGAGAAATTTAAGGAAATGGTGGACTATAACACTGTTGTTATAGTAAATGATTTCCGAAAGGAAATGTTTTTATATAGTATTGGGATTTACATATCTATCTTAAAAATTCGAGTTCTTATACTAGTGATTTTGAGTCGTCGTAACGATGTTTTACGTAACATTCGTTTTGACTCAAATAAATGTGATTTAAGAATGATTTCCTTAAAGAATGAGATATATACTTAATTTTGATTTAAGTATATCGAATATTTTCAAATGTTGAAAATAAATTGATTTGTGAATTACTTATAATAAAAAAAAGTATGGAAGTGCTTTTCCAATATGAAACGAAGTGTTTGAAATTTTATCTTTTAAAGATAAATTGAAATGTGAATATTTGAAATTTGTTTTCAAACGGTTAAGTGTGGAAATTTTATATCTAGTAAAGATATTCTGGAAATAAATAATTTTGGAAAATTATTTGGAATCTGATGATGTTGCGCATCTTTATTGATAGTTAAATAACCGACTATCAATAATTACCTTTAGATAGGTATTTGTTGTGAATTGGATGAATTTGAATGCCACACTTATTTTTGAATAATCGCTCACTATTCGGGTTAACCGGGAAAGGACCATGGGGTCGTATAACCCATTCCGAATATGTGATACGTCGTTATGAATTGCATTCGAAGACCGGTGTTGAAGACCGGATATTTTTGAAAACGGAAGGATTACCGTCGAGTTACTCTACATCGGCTGATCTCCGGTTTAGAGGTTTTATCACCCTTAGTGACGGGAAGTCCGGACGTGATTAGAAATTTATCCGGATATGCAAGGGCTTCGTGAGAAGTGCCTTCGGTTCTGTTCGATCCCGGAACAGACTTGTATGGATTGTGTGTCTGACGTTACAATTTGAGATATAGAGCTGATTTCTTTCAAATACATTTCTGTTGGTGGCGGAGAATTTATTCTCTTAGCTTAACACCCTTCTCTGAGACGTACGAGCTCAGAGGTTATGTAGTTGAAATTTATCAGCGATATATTCCCAATTTGGTAACGTGGCATACTGAGTGTTGCTGTGAAATGATCAGTGTTTGATCATTTGCGATATGATCATTTGTTTGATCTTATATCTTTGTGATCATAGGTTGATCATTTTTGTTTGACCCGAAGCAGGGCTTTGTAGAAAGCGTAGCTTTGTGGACGAGACTTCGTCGAGCCTCACACCCCGGAAATGGTCGAAACAGGAAGGATGCAGCAAGGTTCTAGGGAGTAGCGCCCCTTAGTGTATGTCATTCCTTCTGGATAGAGGTGGTATCATGGTATGGAGCCCAGATACTTAACCTATGTGGTTGCTGCATTATTATCTATGTGGTTTGTTGGAAATCAGGGATCCTCGGGAAGATCGGTTACGATCGGGGGATGGCATACGCGTGTCAGTAGTTACCTATTTTTGCAGAGGTAACCCGGCCTTGTGTTGGCAGAGATCTAACCGTAATGTTAGGTTATTTCTCGGGTCGTCTATTCCAGGGACGTACCCATCGTGGAAAAGGAAGTTCCTTAGCCTGACCATTTGTTGGAAATCCAAACTCCAATACGAACTTTGTACGGTATTAGTTATAGAACCTGCCATTTACGTACGGTGGTCACCACTGTTTAGATGGTAGCTATAGTAGGCATACGATACTGGTCGTATGTTGGCTAAGATTAATATTATACTTTCAAAATGTTTCTACACTATGCACTAATAATAATATCAAAAAGAATTTGATTTTTTCGTAGTAAGCATCTTTGACTATCATAAGAAGAAATCTCCTCCAATTCTGCGTTTGCATTGTGTGTGTGGCGGGAGGTCTTATGGTAGTTTCATTTTCCAAAAGCATTTCGAATTGACTTTAAAATTATTTTGTTGTTATAAAGAATAACTGTTTTACGATCTCACACCAGTCACCATGACTGACTCGGAGTTTATTGTTCCCTTCTAAACTCTGGGTGCCCACCAATTTCCACACGGGCAGTCTAGAGTTATGTTATCAGGATATTCTGGATATTCTGGAGCTTTGGAGATAAGCTGGATGGCGAGACGTAGTATTTGTATCTGATAGTATTTATTCCGCTGTGTATTCTGTATGAGGACAAGTTTATAAAACTGTCCATTGTTGTATATTGACTCTGATGATTGATGTATGTATAAAATGATATAGTTCTTTGTTTTAAAAGACTAGTAATTATCTATTGTATATTGTTCCGCTGCGATATGTGAGATTCTGATATTGTTTTCTGTTCTGATGTTGTTCTGTTGTTCTCTTTCTTCTTCTTCTCTCTTTCTTCTACTTTTCTTCTTCTTCTGCCTTTTTCTTTTTCTTAAACCATCACTATTGGAGTTTTCGGCACTCGATTGCTCGACAGTCGATAAAGTGAGTATCGATGTCGAATTTTCGAAAGTCGAAAATTTCGGTATGTGACATGTTCTATTGATTCTACGCTTCCTTGATTTGCTTCTGAATATCGATGACCTTATCTGATGCCTCTCGAATCATATTTGACCCAAGCATAAGACGATCCCCAGGTTCTACCCAACATGATGGAGATTTGCATTGCCCTCCATACAACGCTTCAAATGGTGCCATTCCAATACTGGCTAGATAACTATTGTGGTATGAAGACTCAATGTGGTAACTGCTCTTCCCAAAAAACCCCAAAATCTAAAATGCATGCTCTAAGTAAGCCCTCCAACACTTGGGTCACCCTTTTAGTTTGCCCATCTATCTATGGATGGTAAGCAATACTCAAACCGAGCTCGATCTCTAAGGCCTCATGCAAACCCTTCCAGAACTGGCTTATGAATGTCGGATCTCTATCACTCATGATATCATAAGGAACATCGTGCAATCTGACAATTTTCTTAACATATAACTTAGCTATACTAGAAGATGTTCTCATAGTCTTAATAGGTAAGAAGTGTGCGCTCTTGGTCAATCGATCCACAATAACCCACACACCCTTTTTATCTATTCTCGATCTGGGCAATCCGTCGATGAAGTCCATAGAAGTCTACTCCCATTTCCACTTAGAATCTTGAGTGGCTGAAGCAGTCCAGTCGTCTTGTGGTGACTATCCTTTACCTGCTGGCAATTTTCACACTTGATCACAAAGATAGAAACATCTCTTTTCCTACCTTTCCACTAGAAAGTATGCATCATATCTTGATACCTTTTAGTGACCCTTAGATGTATCATCAACTGTGAATGATGACTCTCTATCAGCATGTCCTGCCTAATCCCATCAACCTTGAGAGCACACAACCTCCCATTTATTTTCACTAAACTACGACTATCTACTTCAAATCTAGACCACCTCTTCAATGCCTCATTCTCGCTTGTAGCTTTGGCTATACGAGCAATAAGAGGGTCTCTAAGCTGATTCTCTTCTATACGGCTGATCAAGGTTGGAAGAACCTCAATGCTAGCTATAACAACATACTTCCTACTTAAAGCATCTATTACAACATTTTCTTTTCTCGAACTGTATAATATATCCAGATCATAGGCCACAAGAAACTCCAACCACCTTTTCCGCCTCATGTTTAAGTCTTTTTGCATAAAAAGATACTTCATAGATTTGTGGTCTATATATAACTCAAACCTTTCGCCTAAAAAATGATATCTCCATATCTTTAATGCAAATATCACTTCTAACCACTCCAAGTCATGAGTTATGTATCTTGCTTCCTGCGGTTTGAGCTACCAACTCGCATAAGCAATAACCCATTTATGCTGCATCAGCACAACACCTAGAATCATTCCACAAGCATCAGTGTAAACAGTCGAACATTTACCTCCCTCTGACACGGTAAGAATAGGAGCACTAGTAAACTTTTACTTTAACTCTACAAATGCTCACTCGCATTTATCAATCCACACAAATTGACATCTTTCTTTGTCAAATTCATTAAGCGAGAGGCGGTCTTCGAGAAATCCTATATGAATTTCCTATAATAAACTGCTAGACCTAGAAATATCCTAATACCAGTTGCGCTTTCTAGCTTCTTCCAGTCCTGAACGACCACAACCTTAGTAGGATCAACAAAAATACCCTCCATCAAAACAATATTCCCTAAGATCCTAACTTCTGAACGCCAAAATGGCACTTCGAGAACTTAGCCTTTAACACATGCTCTCTTAGTGTTTCTAGAACGACCCTTAAATGGCGTGAATGCTCCTCCTTGGTCTTGGAGTAGACTGGAATATCGTTGATAAGAATAATAACAAACTTATTTAACACCTCCCAAAAAACTCGATTCATTAAGTCTACGAAATATGCTGGAGCATTAGTTAGGCCGAACGGCATAACTAACCACTTATAAAATTAGTCGGATCTAAAAACGATCAAGGGTACACTCTCCTCTGCCACCCTTAACTAATGGAAACCCGTATCAAGATCAAGTTGAGAAAACACTCGAGCTCCATGAAGCCGATCGAACAACCATCTATCCTAGGCAAAGGATACTTGTTTCTAATAATTCGTTTGTTGAGCTCACAATAATCTGCACACAGTCTTAAGGAACCATCCATCTGCATAGCAAAGACGATGGGCGCTCCCCAACTCGAACGACTCAGTTAGATCAAACCCATCTACAAAAAATTACTAACCTCATTTGTTAGCTCCAACTTCTCCTTCGGTGCAAGTCTACGAACATGAAATATAGTAGGTTTTGCGTCTTTAACCAGATCAATGTGAAATTCTATCTCACGGTGAGGTGGTAAACCCGACACTTCTTCAAAGACATCCTCAAACTCCTAAACAACTACGATCGAGCTCAATTCCTCTTCCCCTACATCCAAAGAATAATGAAAACTAGTCAGAAGTTAGCTAGGCTCTTTACAAGATACAATCAGAGTTCCCCCTTCCTTCCTTAACATAATGGTCTGCTTGTCACAATTAAAGACTGCATGATATCATGACAACTAGTCCATCCCAAGCCGAACATCAAAACCCATAAAACCTAGAACATACATATCACAAGGGAAGAGTTGGTCAAAACACGTAACCGGAACTCTTAAGCAAATCATACTAAAACTGGCCGAGCCCCGAACAGGATTCGTCGCACAAATAGAATCTACAACCATAATTGGCTCGAGTTCCAATCTATCAACCAGAGTACGAGAAATGAAACTAAAAAAAGTACCAATATCAAATAAAACATGAATAGGAATGCAAAAAATAGATAGAATACCTTCCAGAACCTACTTCCCCTTTACAGCTGTAGAAGTGGAAGGTGCTGAAGTTAGTGCAAAAGCTCGAGGTTGGTACCCCTTCTAGAGCATCGAGCACTCCCTAACAAAATGGCCTAGTTGATGGAAGTTATAACAGGCCCTCAGTGCAAACTATGCCTTGGCCGCATGTGGCCCTAGCTTAGGTACCTTAGCAATTGGTGCCTTCACTAACGGCGCTTTCACCATTTGTTTTCCCCCAAACGATGTACAGTTCCTAGTGAAATGCCCCTTCTTACCACACTTATGACAAGTTAAACCGGAAATATCTCTAGGCGGCTGGAACTTCCACTTGTTGTTCCCAACTAGTCCAATAATAGATGGATTCGGTGCTAAGTTCTCAAACCTCAACCCTATGTCCATCCACACGACTAGAGAGACTCGGTGGCTTTTCCCAATGATCTTTCAGTTCTTGGGAATCGATTCAATGCTGCCACTTTTCCATTCAGGCTCATTATGTCTTAGCTTGTTTATGGTTCAACCATTCTTCTAATAGCTTGAATTTGGTTAGGGTTTGCTTCAATTCCCCTAGCACTGACGATATACCCCAATAAGTTGTCGGACTAGATTCCAAAGGAACGTTTTTGTAGGTTAAGCTTCATCTGGTAACTTCGCAACACATCGAACATTTCTTCGAGGTCTTTTAGGTGACTGTTCTTCTCGTGGGACTTAACCAACATGTCATCTACATACACTTCCATGTTCCTACCGATTTGTTCCCTAAATATTCTATTTACTAGTCTTTGATATGTTGCTCCTACATTCTTCAAACAAAAGGGCATCATCTTGTAGAATTACGT
Organism: Allium fistulosum; assembly: GCA_030737815.1. Classification (NCBI taxonomy): domain Eukaryota; kingdom Viridiplantae; phylum Streptophyta; class Magnoliopsida; order Asparagales; family Amaryllidaceae; genus Allium; species Allium fistulosum. The sequence goes on along the minus strand of CM060904.1, from coordinate 709,465,817 downwards.
TCCCTAATCAATTGTAAAACTGGTGTCTTCTTCATTTGATTTAAGCGTTGGAATTTGACTATATCCAGAATATACGTCCATGAAGAATAGGAGATGATGTCTGTTGATTGCATCAACTAGCTGATCTGTCCTAGGAAGAGGGTAGCAGTATTTTGGACATACTTCGTTCAAATTGGTGTAATCGACACATGTTCTCCACTTTCCATTGGACTTCTTGACCGGAACTGGAATAGCTAACCATTTCGAGTATCTCAGATAAATCCATTCTCAAGCAATCTTTTGACTTCTTCTTTTAAAGCATTGGACAAGACTTTATCGAACTATCTCTTCTTTTGCCAAACTGGTGTGATATTTGGGTCTATGTTCAAGGCGTGACACATGACGGTTGGATCTATCCCAACCATACGTGAGTGAGTTCAAGCAAATACGTCTTTGCTAGATTGAAGAAATTGGATCATCTCTCCCTTGGTATTGCCATATAATTCTTTTCCAGTCTTAACTCTCTTCATTTTATCAGTCGAATCTAGGCATACCTCTTCAAGATCCTCTGTTGGTTTCGTTCTTTCTTGCTCGTTTTTGCAATCTAGTCTGGTGTCAGTTTCTTTATCTTCTAGTTCATATTCTATCAAGTTTTCCTTATACTTTTCTTTTTGGAGAAGTCAAATTTCCTCAACACATGTTTAGCTGTTTTATTGGGAATTGTTTTCGCTTTGGGTGATGAGCTTAAAGAAGCATCATCCAAAGGATTTTTAGTATTAGTTCTGATAAATTCATTTTTCTCCAAATCGTAACTAGAAAGGGTGTCTCGCTTATATTGTTCAACAGTTGTGAAATACATCTCTCGAGCACTGAACTGCTCTCCTGTTATGCTCCCCCAACCCTTTTGGTTTAAGAATTTCACCATTAAGTATTTCAGTGAAATGAAAGCATCGCCCTCATCCGGAGCCAGCCTACCAAAGAATACGTTGTAATAGGACGGTTGGTCCATAATGACAAAGAGGGTTTCGAAGGTTCGAGAACATGGTGGCACTCCCATTTGCACTACCTGTTCCACTAGAGCCGAGCCTTTATTGTTGAACCCAAAGGTAGGTTCTAAGCTCGGTTCAACTTTCTCTTCTATAAGACCCATCTAGTCAAATGCATGCCGCACTCCCGACATCTACTAAGATTTTGCACTACAACAAAAAGATCTTTCACAGCGTTTTAAAAGTGCTGCCGCAATCATTAGCAGCGTTTCGAAGACGCTGCCTAATGTGATACTTTAATAGAGTCAGGAAATTCCGCAGCGTTTCTGAAATGTTGCTAAATTAATGGCTATTGAAGCTTTTAGAAAACGCTGTCGTAAATTAATTTTGCAGCTTTAGTTAAACGCTGCAAAATCATTTAGCAGCATTTTGGAAATGCAATCTAACAACATGACTTCACAGAACCAATAATATAGCAACAGTTTTGAAACGCCGCAAAAATAAATTATGCAGCTAAAATAAATTATGCAGCATTTATGAAATGTTGTTCATGACTAAATTTTATGATTTATTATTATTATTAACTTAGTTAATTTATCATTATTATTATTTGTAAAACTTAATTGACTTAGTTAAATTATTATTATCATTATTATAAATTTGGTTAATTTTTATAAAACTTAGTTAACTTAGTTAATATTTTATGATTTATTATTATTAAATTAGTTAATTTATCATTATTATTATTTACAAAACTTAATTGACTTAATTAAATTATTATTATCATTATTAGAAATTTAGTTAATTTTTATTAAACTTAGTTAACTTGGTTAATGTTTTATAATTTTTTTTTATTATTATTAACTTAGTTAATTTATCATTATTATTATTTATAAAACTTAATTGACTTAGTAAAATTTTTATTTTTATTATTATAAATTTAATTAATTTTTATAAAACTTAGTCAACTTGGTTAATATTTTTTGATTTATTATTATTATTAACTTAGTTAATTTATTATTATTATTACTTGAAAAACTTAATTGACTTAGTTAAATTATTATGATCGTCATTATAAATTCAGTTAATGTTTTATAATTTGTTGTTATTATTGTTATTAACTTAGTTAATTTATCATTATTATTATTTATAAAACTTAATTGACTTAGTTAAATTATTATTATCATTATTAAAAATTTAGTTAATTTTATAGCACTTAGTTAACTTGGTTAATATTTTATAATTTATTATTATTATTAACTTAGTTAATTTATCATCATTATTATTTATAAAACTTAATTGACTTAATCAAATTATTGTTATCATTATTATAAATTTAGTTAATTTTTATTAAATTTAGTTAACTTGGTTAATGTTTTATAATTTATTATTATTATTAACTTAGTTAATTTATCATTATTATTATTTATGAAACATAATTGACTTAGCAAAATTTTGAAGGGTTCACAATTTAAACTTTGCTTTGGGGTGTTGACAAGATTTCTTGTTAACAGTTAATATTTTATAATTCATCATTATTATTAACTTAGTTAACTTATTGCTATTATTATTTATAAAACTTAATTATCTTAGTTATAGATGTGTGTACACATATATGTATAGGTAAGTGTGAAACATGTAAATGAACTAGAATCTTGTATTATTCCCACTGTAATTGGATTAAATTAAATGTAAAACCCCATATCAATGAGAAATATACAAGTTAAATTTCGACGGGACACTTTTGATTAGCAGGGTAAAATGAACAGTAAAAAATAGGGTTAAAGGGCACTCAGCTCAGGTGAAATAAATGACATCTAATACAACAAAATAGTTTAATGTACTAACAAATAACAACGTATTAAACCTGGTTCTATAGTTGAAGGGGCTTGTTGAGTAGTAAAGATGTTGATTCCTGTTGCAGCCTCCATGTTCTGAAATATCTGGCAAAACAAGACATGCATTTATAAAGTAAATCGGATGTCTAGTATCTGACTATTTCGAAGTTCTTAAGAAAAAAGCTGTTGTGTGGATCACAGAAAGCTCTTTCAGAGTTGTTAATAAATCTTTAACTGCAGCTTTACTGTATATTAAATTTGATCCAAGTACTAAAACATGGATTATGAATATGATTATAGCAATTACCACCAAAGGTACTAAAGGTTTAGGGAGATTTATAATGGAAATCTGAGCTGAACTAACCACTAGCAAAAATGCATTTTATAAATAATAAAGCGAACTCAAATATCTTATGGTTACCCGATCCAATATCCGCTCTTTTTAGAGCAGGTGCATCATCACACCATCTCTAGCCATTCCACATGGTGGTTCCTTTCTTGTAAAAACTTCACTTTCTCATATTTGTGCTCTATTCAAATGCAAATAGAATGGATTAGAATGCAAATAAGTAACACAGGTAGCAAATATATTATGTGAAGCTTTTTACCAAGGAAAAACTCCAACAAATCCACCAGCTATCTCAATCACTTCATCAACAGGGAGAGAAGCGATTGATGCATCTTTGTCATGGCCACTTCCAAGTAACGATGAAGATGTATTCATGTTTGTTCCCATTCCAGGTCTTACGCCCAGTTTCCTTAGCTACAGCTTATCACCTGACCGATCATGCTTCATGCATGAAGAAAAAAATTTAGGAATACATATGGCAAATGGTAGAATACTGTAACAACATCGGGAACATATTAAAATTACAATGTTTTATTTACTAGTAATCATCTTCATGTTAACACCAAGGTTAAGAATTCTACGAATAGTTCTGCACTGTCATGTTTTGGCGGCTTAAAAACTGATCTTAGGTTCAGCTATAAATGCAAACGACTAATCTTCGTGCAGCTCCTTGTTATTGTAAATTATAAAATATAAAGAGGTAACTTTGATTCCATAGTTCGTACCTGCTTTTGCGATGAATAATTCTCAATTCAAATTTTCATATTCTTCATCATTGGTACTACAGAGATGAAGCTCATTAGCAAAGCCGTTATCCTCATTCCCATCCTTAGAAGCAATAGAAGGTTCAAAAAGTCCGAATTCAGAGACATCATTTGCATTCGAGTTGGAACATTTATCAGCCACTAATTGTGTATCATAGGTCACTATACTGATCTTTTTTGTCAGTGTCAACTACATAATGTTCCTTCCAGTTACCTTTATTTCTATTTGCAATATCACTATCTTCATTCACAATCTATTGTCAATTGTTCTTAATAACAAAAGATATAATAATACAAAACAAACACAATGTTTACCAAGATATAAATTTCTAGATGCACATTTATGACCGGAAAATAATATCAATCTTTATTTGGGAGACAAATAAAATTATGGAGTTTACAACAAAAAGCTAAAGTACAATGGCTGCAACAAGGTGACACTAATTTAAAGTTTTTCATTCAAAAATGTCATTCAGAAGACTTATAAATAATATTCAAGCATTCATAGATCCATATAGGAATTTTCTGTATAAGCCATAACAGATGGAACATGAGGCTATTACTTATTAAACTAACCTGTTCAATGATAGCACTCCCGTTATTCCAGAATTTCAAATGATTTTAGTTATTAATGAGGTAGGCCAGAAATTTTTATTACAGGAAAAAAATGGAAGAAGTAAAGAAAGCTGTTTTTTCTGTTCATGAAGACAAAAGCCCTGGACCAGACGATATAAATTCAAAATTCATGACATTGAATTGAGATGATATTAAGCAGGACCTTCTTGCTGCTGTACAAGACATGTTTACTTCAGCCAGGCTCCCAAAGGGTATTAATCGTACATTTATTTCACTCATTCCAAAGACAGATAGGCCTACTCACAATACACACTACATACCTATCTCATGCTGCAATATGTACTACAAAGTTTTCAGTAAAGTTTTATGCAACAGATTAAAACACTTCCTGCCGTATCTAATATGACAAAATCAATGTGCTTTTACTATCGACGATATATGTGAGAATATAATACTTTCTCATGAATTATTATGGGATTTTTCCAAGAAAGGAGTAGACATATTTTGCATAAAAGTGGATCTACAAAAAGATTACGACAAATGAATAGGATTTTTATATGTTACATTATCAGTAAAATGGGTTTTCCTACTCATTTTATTACTATTACATTCGAATGCATAAACACTCCTACCTCCTCAATTTATTTCAAGGAATTCCCAAGGGCAATATTACTAACACTAGAGGCTTACGTCAGGGAGATCCGTTGTCACCCTTACTTAATGGCCGAAGCAACTAATCTCCATAATTTTATTCATGTTTACAAGCTTGAACCATAAATTACTCACTTATTATATGCCGAAGAATAGATGATATTTGGAAAGACCACAAATTTAGCAGTAGACACGACTAAAGGGATCTTTGAAAATCTGAACTGCTATGAAGGGCTGAATGTCAATGTTTTCAAAAATAAAATCTATTTTAATTTTGAAGCTACAAGGAAACAATATTTTTTGATGACACTGCAATATGAAGGAATCTAACTATAACTTATTTAGGAATCCCCATTTCATCCACTTACCTTCGTTACTCGCAGTGCCAGCACTTGTTGCACAAGATACAAAACAAACTACAAGGATGGGACTCACAGTTTCTAAGTTTTGCTAGAAGGGAAGAGTTATTACACTCAGTTATCACTCCAACTATTTTATATTGGATTCTCATCCATCAAATACAAGAGCAAACAATGTATAAACTTAACACATTATATAGCGAATTTCTGAGCTGTGTCCCTAGGCATACTTGTTTTCTGCTGCTCAAGCAATATTCTTAATTCCAAACTTAATGAGAACTTCCACAATATTTAGTTTACGACAAATTCTAAAGTTAGCTCATATGATCAAAAAGTAGATATTAATGGTTCTAAAAGGACAAATCCCCAACGATACTGGTAGATTATTTTCTTCTCGGTTATGTGATATATATGTTGGGAGATCAATATAAATATTTTTTCAAAAGTTTAAGAACAATGTCGACGTATTTAGGCATTTAAAAGAGAAAAAAAATTATAGGACAAAATAGGAATTCGATGTGTAATTACCTGAGAGTGTCCACAAACAGTAAGAGCAATGTAGACTAGTGGATGACCAGAAAATGCAACTTCTTCAATGGGACCAACGATATTTGAGAACGATATAGTTGTATGGCGGAGCATTCTATGATAGAGAGCGGCTGCTACCTGTAAAACAGAGAGCGGCTGCTACCTGTAAAATAAAATTGACTAAAATTTACAATAAACTTCTGAGAAACCTAAGTCTAAAGTCCGGACTATTTCTTTTGTCTTAATTGTATTCTACCAAGTTATTGGAATTACCATAGGCTAAGTTAATATGAAATTCAGGGTCTTTCAGTTGTAAGATAGAAAATAAAAATGTGAATTTGTTTAAACATAGTTAGTCATCCATTATCATTTACCTACTGTCCTAAAAATGGCAATGTTGTCGTTTCAGTAATGCATTAAGTTGAAGCTATAAATAAACTGAATCAAAAGAATTTTGGTACAATCCCTGAATAATAACTAAAATCTGCATGAACTGGCAAGTGACATGCTATTAAACCTAGCATATATTCATTTGCAGTATTATATACTATTATACATGGCAAAATATACTGTGGTTTTTTTGTACCTTTCCTTTTACTTGCTTGATAACATTTGTTAAGTGAAAAAACATATATTTGCTCAGCATAATTATTTTGCCGAGGGAAGGTTAGTGGTGCATATCACACTGCTGCATATATTCATAGATCAATGAATTGATTCAATCTAATATAGACTTCTACATACATACAATGCGATATCAAAATACAACTTACCTTAATCCCAAATAATTTGACAATGAGAGAACCGCTTGCCTAAGTAAAGATTGCCTCCAATGACTTCTTCTTTCCCTCCCCAGTCTTCATTCCTTTACAAACATATTCCAATAAATCTTTATACATTGCTATTGGAAACTTCATAATAACATAACCTAGCCAGTTACCCCACCTAGTGCCTTTACCACCTTCCATCATGTCCTTCAATGCCTGCTCATTACATGTGAACATTATAATTCACTTGTTTGGATTAAAATATAAAGATCAAAGTATCAAACTATCATTATAGTGCTTACATGAATGCCATGAGCTAGTCTAACATTTACAAGAACCATTGTTCGAAGACGTATAAACGATCATTCGTCCCTTTATTCTTAGAAATAGAATCGTATCTTCTATCAAGATAGCATGATATAGAGAAAGATGTTAACCCAATCAAAACATCATTAACTGTCTGTCACAAATTAATGAGCTTATTAATGGTAAAATAAAATATACGAAAATTGTGAAAAATAGTAGAACTTACTGCACCAACTGCTTGTTTAATAATCTTAACATCATCCAGGCTTATAGTTCTATGAACAATCCTTTCCTTATGAAATTTGACTCCATCTACGCCTTTTATGGGTGTTTCACTATCACTTAGAAAAATTGAAGTACAAATGAACAATAAAACATCGACCAATGTGTGCCACATGAGTATGAAAACTGTCTAAATTGATAAAATAAATCTACTGATCGGACTTCTAGTAACTATACCTATCAAGTAAGAGACTCAATGCTTAGATGCCACAAAAGTCCTGAACTTTCTCTGATAAATAAGATGATACTTTATCCAACTCGATGCGAATAATCAATTGATCACAGTACAACATAATAATTTGCATAAGGATGCGGTGAATTAATATCAAAAGAAAGCATGGCAGTTCCTCTTCCCACAAACCAAAGCTACATGACAGATAAATTAGGGACACACCTTAAAGATTCCCAAAAAGCACTCCATAGCAGGGAAGTTTGGCTCGACAAAGTTGATCTACAAATCGAAATCAAATCACGACAGGTCGATGATGATTACAACAGGTTGAATCGACGCCTGTATTGGGCTGGAGATCGATGGTGGAAGGTCGATGTTGAGCGACAGTAAAAGGTTGCTATTGGGCGACGTTGGAGATGACTAGAGATCCACGGTGAAAGGCTTGATGTTGAGCAAAGTTGGAGATAAGACTAGTGATCGATGGTGAAAGGTTGATTTTAATTAAATTTGGGATAGGGTTAGGTGGGAGGTAGAGACGTCGATTTAGTGTTTTATGTGAAGCGGAAAGATTTTAGTTTCCCCGCGCTTCTTTTTTGACCTAGCCCGCCTCCTACAGGCAACGTTTTATACATTGTTTTTTTTAATAATCTACCAGATAATAGCAGCATTTTTATTAAACGCTGCGCACTCCTGCTGCAAAAAATAGATTTTCTTGTAGTGTTGAAGACCACCAAAAGTCTAATTTATGTGGTGATCATTAGTGGATCATTATGCGGATGGCGAACCTGCCTTAGTTCTTGTGGAGTGATGGTCAAAATATGCATTCGGCTCTGAAACCTTGGGTTTTTGAGTGGCGCTTCTTCCTAGATAGAGAAAATTCCCTCCTTTGCTTCTCTAACATATCGACTCCTTGCTCCATGGCTGTTCTTAGCCAAGTGTGGGCCTCCGAGGATCGCATCAATTCGATTAAGTGGTGGAATTAAGTCAGGCTGAATATCATTTTCTACCATATTTGTAACATTTCTTGGTGGCCTCTGGTTTTTATTTTCAGAATGAATTGCCTTCTAACCATCTTTAATGAACACCTTCAATTGTTCGAAATGGATCATACACTGGATTATGCCCGCCAGTACTCGGAATTCATCCATTTTGTGTCCTTTCAATTTGTGATAAGCATAGTAATCTCCTCCTCTCCTTAGCTTAGGATCGATTTTGGCTTTGTAAGAGATAGGTCAATCATCTTTTTCTTTCATTGTGGCATATATATAAGACAAAGGCTTGTTCAGAGCAACGTGGTTAATATTCGAATCTTCTTCCCACCTTGGCTTCTTATGGTTGCGATTGTTATTAATCTTTCCTACCACCTTCTTGCCTTGGGCCTTCTTTATAGCACGATACATTTCATCCATGCGAATGAACGTATCAGCTTGGAAATGGAAATCTTGTAAGTCTTTGCACCCGTAGATGAAGAGCTCGCTCCAAAATGGGGTTTTGTTCGATCAACCCAGAATAAACCGCCGCTAGCTTATCTCTATTAGTCATGTTCTTCGCCTTAAAGGCTTCCATATTAAATCTCTTAGGATAGCCACCCAATGGCTCTCTTGGCCTCTGTTTGACATTGGCTACCATAGTGTAGTCGGTAGCAGGATCCTTGCAGATATAGAATTGTGTTGAGAACTCATAAGAAAACTGCTTTCAAGAATAGATGGTCCTTTCTCGGTACTGACGACACCATTTAACTATCACTCCTTAAAATGTGGTTGGAAAAAGCATGCAGCACACTGCTCCAGATGCATTATATAGATCCATCTGGCTTTCAAAAGCTAATAAATGATCATTTGGATCAGTTGTGCCATCATATCTGATGAACGGTATCATGATGTGAGAAAGAATCTTTGCAGCCATGATTTCATCGGTAAAAGGAGCCTCTCGAGGGTTATCATTGACTCTATCGTCTAGGGTCCTCTTTCCCTTGAGGTTGAGCATGTCTTTTTCTATTTTCTTTGTCAAATCTCTCAAGTAAGATTCATCATTATTGTAGTTACTTATTTCAGGCTTTTATCCTTTAGAAGTTGAGCTTCCAGACTGCTCTTTAGATTTTTCTTCAATCCTTCCTTGATGTTATCCGACCTTCTGACCTGGCTATATTCGGATTGATTGGATAAGTTAAACTCGATGACAGATAAGACAAGCAGCCCGAAGAGGCAATCACGGGGACCAGAGATCAAGTATAGATAGTAATATGAAGTATCGATCAAGTGAAACCAAGAGATAGACTCTATAGAACATGCTAAGTATAGGATAGTGCTTCCTCTAGGCAGGGGATCAGATTGGATGGCTATGAACAGCTTGAACCAGCAAGTCAACTCAATGGGAATCGATCGATATCTCTAAAAACATGAAAGCAACTATGCAAACAACTTTGGAAATATGATGCTAGCATGGAGGGGGACCTACCATAACGATCGTAGCATTCCACGTGGGCACCTTAACCGATCGACCTCGATCGCTCAACATAGGGAATTGGACCTTGAAATTTTCTAGGTGACCTTGTCTACATCTGGAGATTCTGCCACCGAATTTTCAGGAAGATATTCGGTTGTCTGCGCCTATAAATAAAGGGTTCATACCTCATTTGAGGGAGCTTTACGCTGTTGTTTTCTTTATACTCCATTGTAATTATGGATTCTTATCGATCCTCTTTTACTCAGAAATTCAAGTGATTAATAAAGCAATTTCATCAAAGTGGACGTCGACATTCAACACCAAATCACTATAAATCTGTTTTTTATTGGTTTTGACTTGTTTTCTGCTTATTTCCTCTGATTTAATTTTGATTTCTTCATTTATTTCTCTACATATAATCTATTGGGTGTTTGTACCAACTTTTGGTGCAATCATTTTAGTGCTTTTACTGAGAAAAAGGTTCTCAGCTTGATTGGATCTCATCATCTGCTTATGGATTTTCGTATTCGCGAAATAGATCTAGATTTCTATCGAAAAGTTCTGTTTCTACTCAGATTTGAACAAGATCTAGAAGGAAGTTATTAGCCATGGCCGGTGGAAAGTCTACTACTTCCCATGCTTTTAAATATAATAACGATGCTAACATTCAACAAGTTGATCAAAATGTACAACTGGGGGCTGTCGATACCCAAAATCCAGCCGAATATATCACCGGAGCTGATTTTGAAGTACTAATGAAGGAACTAATGGATAGCCATCAGTAGCTCAATCAACAAATCCAGGAAAACATCGACGTAATGAACTAGTTAAAAGACCAATGTGGAAAGACAAGGAGGGAGCCTACTCCATATTCAGGATTGAAAAACTCCTCTTAATCCGATGACCATCATAGAAACATACGTCGCAAAACGGATGCATACGCAGCTGGAACATCAGGAAGAGATCAGGCGATCGGCCATGACCGATCAACATCGATTGATGTCGAACCCCCCATAGGATCGGTAATGAACCCACTAATCAAGGGGGATTAGTATGTAGGTGTAGCAGCTTACTTTGGAGATTCCGCGATCAATCAAGGTGCTGGAGCTCAGGCAAATGTGGTTGAACCGCAGTTGAGAGATGACGATAGAACTACTACTCAGGAAATGGATCAAGAGAAAGAGAAGCCAAGGCAATATGGCATTGCCCGGAGGCATGGATCGGGTTGTTCATGTGAGATGGAACATGACTACTGCCCATCACCAACTTTCCAAACACCAAACTTAACAGCTATGGTAAGGCAGCTAGTAAAAGAAAGTCAAGGTTTGGCTAATGACGATTGAGGACTCTCCAAAAGTCATACTCCATTCATAGACAACATTCTATGTGCAGAATATCCATGGAGGTTTCATATGCCTATGATGCCTGCTTATGTGGGAAAAACCGACCCTAAGCAGCCTCTCTTGAAGTATGAATTGCACATGGACTCCGCCCAAACCACTGATGCAGTTAAGTGTAGGTTTTTCTCCATTTTTCTAAAAGATGCCGCAACCATGTGGTTCACTAAGCTTCCACCGCAGTCAATCTCATCATTTGATGAGTTAGCAAAGAAGTTCATGGAGTAGTTCCGCATGCATACGACTCGCTCCAAGGGTGTAATGTCACTCTCCAACATGGTCCAAGCTCCAAGGGAGCCACTAAAAGATTTTCTAGAAATGTTTAATATAACTATTATAGTAGTCAGTAATTCGAATGATAATGTAATACTCATGGCACTGAACAGAGGAGTCGACCCTGATTCCGAGTTGGGCGATTTGTTAGCGGGAAAGCCTCCTTCTACATTGAATCATTTCTTTGCAAAGGTGACTTAGTTTCTGAGGAAGGAGGAGGAAAAGCGAACTAGGAAGAGAGATGTTGCAGGCCCAAGTGACGAGGGAGTATAGAGTAATGTGGTAGTAAATTAGTCCTGCGATAGTTTCAATAAAGTTCAAATCAATGTTCAGAACAAGCTGAATGAGCAGAAGAAATGCGGTGATACAAACCGCGATCGAAGATGGGATTCTGAGAGAGGGGAGCCATGGATCCCATCATTTGATACATACACGCTATTGAATACGTCTCTAGAGAATGTTTATCTATCAACTTGTAACACTATACAGTACATGAAAACCACATCCAAAGGAACCGACAGAGAAACAAAGACGGTTCAGAAAGTACTATAGATTTCATGTAAGTCGCCGATCGCTCCACACCATATCAATAGCGAACCCTCATTCCTCACTAAACCAAATCAGCACGAACTTCATACAACTGATTCCTCGATTGTGCACGATTCCACTTCATCCTCCTCATGTCCACACTGACCCCTCCTTTAACCACTAACCTCTTCATTCTTGTTTGATCAATCATAGAACCTTGAGTTTGCATCCACCAATGTGCTTCGTCCCATTATCTCATTACGTTAAAACACTAAATCGCATACTACAAGGTTGAAGAATCACCTATGTATGTAAGGATGAACACGAACAAGGATCAAGGAAAGGGGTAAGTGCGGTTCGGTTTCAAGATTAGACCCAAAACTGAGCTAGCAAGATCGAAAGGAGATTTTATTTGGGGTGATAACAAAGGCTTCTAGTAAGATGAAGGATGGGTTTGCCTTGGAGATTCAATGGATTGACAAAAAAGTGGATGAGAACGATGAATTGGCAAGCTCATTTAATGGCGGCTGTTGGAAAGAAAGGGGGATCGGTTTGGTTGCTAAACAAATAAAGTGGAAAGAAGAGAAGCAAGTTAAGTAGTTAGCTTATATATGATGTGCGGCCCGCTTACTTGGGCTCGAAATTTGTTTAAGTCTGCCTAGACTAAGGGATCGGTACCAATCCCATGCTTAGTGGATTGGTACTGAACAACCCATACTAATTAAAAAAATATAATAAGCAAAGTTTATAGCCTATATACTCAAGAATATGATAGTATATACGACCTACTTCTGTTGAAGCCCAAAATTGGCTAACTCTGCATAGGTAGAGGGATTGGGTATGATCTCCCACCTAGGTGATTTGTACCGATCCCCTACTAAATAAATAAAGAGAGGAAGAGGAAATAGGAGATTGTAATGCTCTCTTACTTCAATTACATGATAACAGCAACGATCCATGAACATGTAAACTTGATCGGGAGCCAATGACAAAAGTGTGTACATGAATGAACATGCGCACTTGTACATATCCAACGTTTGATTTCTTGAATCAACGGGAATTGAATTATTACCTAGATTTCTCAGAAAAGACGTCACTACAGGTAACCAAGGCCTATTAGCAAAATTAATCAGCTCAACGAAACCGAGCATGGAATGTTATCGACAAGTTACAATCCAATATTTATGCTGCAGACATCGACCAAGCGCCACAACGAACAGAAAGAGATACGGCTCTTTAGAAAGACAATTTAACAGAAGGGTAACAATTGTTCAAGAAACTGAATGGGACCCTTAACGGAGACTCTAACTTGCTTCGATTCAAAGCACGTCAAGTTTAAAATGAGACGTACTTTGGAGGGCAAGTGTTATCCGGCCTTTTGACCGACTATATTCAGATCGATTGGACAAGGTAGACTCGGTGATAGACAAGGAAAGCAGCCCGGAGAGGCACTCAAAGGGACCATAGATCAAGTATAGACAGTAATATGAAGTAGCGATCAAGCGAAATCAAGAGATAGACTCTATAGAACATGCTAAGTATAGGATAGTGTTTCCCCTGAGTAGGGGATTGGATCGAAACGCTATGGCTATGAACAAGTTGAACCAGCCGTTAAACTCAATGGGAATTGATCGATATCTATAAAAACATGAAAGCAACCATGCAATAAACTTTGGAAATATGAAGCTAGCATTGAGCGAGATCCACCACACCGATCGCAGCATGCCACGTGGGCACTTTGACCGATCACCCCCGATCGCTCAACATAGGGAATTAGGCCTCGAAATTTTCTAGGTGACCTAGTCTACATCTGAAGAATCTACCGGTGAATTTTCAGGAAGATTTTCGATCATCTATGCCTATAAATACAGGGTTCATTGCTTATTTGAGGGAGCTTTACGATTGATCTGCCCTCTTGTACTCAAGAAATTCAAGTAATTAATAAAGAAATTTCATCAAAGTGGATGTAGGCATTCATGGCCAAACTACTATAATCCGTTTGTTATTTTTTCTACTTGTTTTATGCTTATTTCCTCTGTTTTAGTCTTGACTTCTTCATTTATTCCTCTACATATACTCTATTGGGTGTTTGTGCCAGCTTTTGGTGCAAGCACTTGGTAGTTAGCTTTAGCTTGTTGGTCACCTCCTCTCATTTCTGGAGTTAAAACAAGTTTGCTTTTGCTTTTATTTCTAAGTAATGAAGCATCCGGGTTTCTCCTTGGAGCTTCTGCTTCATCACCTCCCGTGAGCCTACAAGTTTTAGATGATTTTTTAGCAGGTACCTTTTCTAAAAGCCCTTTCATCTCCAGAAATTGTTGTTCAAGGCCATAAATCTTAGCCTCACTGCTGGTTGGTTGTGCTAGTGCTGACGGCTGTCCCAGTTCTGCACTTCCTAAGTTGAAGTTAGAAATTCCATTCTCTTCTAAGGTTATTGTTTTGATGACCTCTTCAGTTAGAGCATTAATTCGTTATGACTTCATCTTCTTGAAACAAAAACTTACTAAATTAGTTTAGAAAGAGTTAAATAAGTTGGAGGTTCAAGCCCTCCTTTTAGCACCAAAAATATTAGACTAAAAGATGGTATAACACTCTAGATGCCAATCATGATAAATTAGCCCTTGATTTGAACATTTATAGGGACAATGATCAAGTATGAATTGGCCAATATTTCCCTAATGGTGCATCCAGAACCAACTCATTATTTGAGACTGATCTTATGATAGAATCATTATTGAATAAGTGACATTAGGCCCTTTGTAACGCCCCACTCTGAGACCCACTATAACAAAGTGTATTACGGGAGTAATACTGTCTGTTAAAGCGGAGAATAGAGTATAGTGGAAGCGACCATTTGTAATCAAGCTATAACTATCTACCGAATACGTCGAAAGGATGGTATCTATATCTTTTTCAAGTGGTTCAACATATTCAATAAATATTCATAACGAAATTACAAATGACTAAAGACCTATCAGGACAAAGCATAATAACATAATGAAATAGCATCACAGAATAGAATCACATAACAGATATAAAATCCCAGAACAATACATCGTCAATACAGATCCAAATACTATAAGTGGGTACAAAGCCACTGCCCACACATGTGAGTCAAAAATATATACATATCAAAGTCTGAATAATAACAGAGTAGCGGAATAGTGGACAAATAAAAGCGCTATCTATCAGCATAGCAGATAATGTCCAAGCGGAAGCACAGAAGCTAAGTCCAGAGACCTAACCTAAAACAAATCGGTCTGACCCGAGCGAAAACACTCGGATCAGGCTAGCTAAACAATCAGTAATAACTGAGATATATAATAATGCGGTATATAAATAAAACAGTACTTTTCCTAAGAGAAGAGTATTTTGGACCACATGAATATAATGACGGTCCCTAATCATCAATCAACAGTAAAAATCTCCAAAGAGAATATCAGCACCAAAGTGTTGAATAAATAAAATCGCCTCATACCATCGGCCTAGCCAAAGCTATATAAAGTTGCCCATAGGCAATAATCCCAAGAGTGACAAGAGTCCGTAATCAATGCCCAAGCAAAGATCGATGCTTCAAAGAGCAATGGGGATATACTGAAAAGTCAATGAAATCAAACACTGAAAAGCAGTGTCCAGAGACACTGTGAATCCACAAGGTAATCGCACTTACATCGTATGGTTCCATAGAACCAACATCGAATGGCGGTACTCGAATGGATATAAAAATCATCAGATAATACAAGTATAGAACGTGCACCGACCGGAGTCGTTATTGCCAAGTATCGTAGAGTTGTGATCGATCA
Organism: Allium fistulosum; assembly: GCA_030737815.1. Taxonomy (NCBI): domain Eukaryota; kingdom Viridiplantae; phylum Streptophyta; class Magnoliopsida; order Asparagales; family Amaryllidaceae; genus Allium; species Allium fistulosum. The sequence goes on along the minus strand of CM060904.1, from coordinate 709,449,817 downwards.
CTCGCACAGATGCGGAACGCGCGAGACGGCGAGATCCTTCCCAGAAGGATAAAGGCCCAGAGGCACATGCCGAAAAAGTAACTGCTCCATAGAACAGGTGTCCAGAGACGGTTGCCCAGAGGCGTGGTGACCCAGAGGTCCAGTATTGGCTGCCCAGAGGCTAATGTGTCACAAACTTCTTGGAGAGGAACCCGTAAAGTGTTAACAATGAGTCCCATACCCCCCGTTCACACTAAAAGGTTTACTAACCAATAGCAATCTCACATTCCAAACAATAAAAAGTCCACCTCGTATCATCGGTAAACTAGACCCAAAGGTCAAAACGATCAATCGAATAGGTCGGGGATTAACCGGAAAGAAAATACACACGGTTCCATAGGCCGGAGATTTCCTAACCATTTAAGCACCTTTCCACTTCGATCGACGTGCTAAAAGTGAGTGTGATATTTTTATTATAGAAAATAATGGTTCGAAATGGATTTATAATTGATTTTGAGAACACTTTAAAACGACTTTTGAAAACTCTCCTATTATGGAGTAAATAGTTTACTAATTAAAAATAATATTATATAATAATTTCGAAAGCCATTTCGGAGTGAAAAATCCTTTTAAAACCTTTTTATAAGGCCCGTGTATGAAATCCAGAGACAAATCTCAAAGAAATCGATAAAACCAGAAAATCACTGAAAATATTCCAAGTGTCGGAAAATAGTCCAAAACTGACGCGAACCCAAGTTCGGAAAATTATTCGGACTAGAAAACTGAATCCGAATGGCATGAAATTTTTTAGGAACGTAGTCCGACATTCCTACTTCAGAACGCAAAAAGAATTACTCGATTCCGACTTGAAACGAAGAAACGGCGTCGTCTCAAAGTCGGACAAAAATCACAAAACTCTACTGTGTCAAAACAGTGCAAAGGTCCCACTTCGACGACATGGTCGAAGGGTCACATGAACTCAGATCTTGATAAAAATTTGCAGGAGCGTAGAAAAGTACTCCTACTTTGATATGCAACAAGAATCGTTCGATTCTGACTTAAAACGAAGAAATGACAATGTTTCAAAGTTGGTCCGACGATAACTGAAAATGATCACTATTGTAAAACAATTTCTGGGTGTTACTTCGGCAATAGAAACAAAGTATCTAATGCACCCAAATCTAAACCAAACTTTGCATGGTTGAAGATCTCGACCTCATATTTTTAACGAGACCAAAAACAATGAAATACGACAAAGGACGAGCCCGGTATGGTGTCGCAAAGTCAGGGTTCTGCGCTGAAAACAACGGGAGCAAAGAGACTAAGGCCTGTAGCTATGCACTAACAGACCAGAGATGAAAAACCACAATTTTGGCATAGTAAACTTCCAATTCTGATAAGGTGAATAAAATAAAAGTTGTAGCTTAGTTTCTAAGCTTTCCAAAATGACCAAGATCGTCAAATTCCGATCGGGGATTAAAATTCTATGACTAAAACAATTCTCAGATCTAAATTCTATATCACTGTCGTTGTGCTCTCGGGACAATTGTAAGAATGCACAGTTTTGATGAAATTAACTTCGAAATTTCATGAAACTCAAAACATGAAACTTTTATCCCTAAATCTATGCTTTCCAGAACATCCAAAATTATTAGATTTGGATAAGAAACAAGTAACTTATGGCCAAATCAATTTCAGGTTTTTTATTTTCTCAACCCTGTAGTTTGTTGTCAGGTCAGCAACAAACAAACGTGATTTCAACCATTCAAACCTCAAAATTAGGCAAAGCACAAAACATAAAAGTTATAGGCTTTAGAATACGATTTCCAGAACATCAAGAAAATCTTAATTCCGATTTAAGATGAATGAGATATGCCTAATTTACTAACAGCAATAAACTAATTATAATTTCAGCTAGCATATACTACAAGTACCTTATGTGCACACCCCAAAATGAAAGCAAAGATGATCAAAGAGCTATGATTCACATGTTACATAATAAAACATGTGTTACTAACTGATTACCGAAATCAAAAGATGATTAAACACATATTAGAAGAGGTTTTTAGCAATATACCTCTCTAGAAAGCAACAAAGACCACTATAGTATCAACCCAAGTTAGCAAAAGATGATTAGGAGGCTATAAGATCAAATAAACACATAAAACATGTGTTACCAAATAAATTTCAGAAATTAGAAAGATATAAAAACTGATTTATGGTGGGTATTTGCATTACCTTTGCATAGAATGACTTGCATAAGCTAAAACTAGAAGGAGATGAAGATAGACGCCATTTTTGTTAAGAAGCTTTAGGAAATGATTAGGGTTTTGATTAGGGATGAATGAATGAGGTTAGGAGAGTTTGAGATAATTTATAGAGGAGGTTTAGAGTGGGTTATTGGGCTAGGTTTAGTAATCCAATAAGAAGAGAGTTATTTACATATTTCCAAAATTTAGTCTAAGTGTTCATATATGTTTATAAAACTCATTTTTCTTATCCAAACCCGTTTAAAAATCTCTCCTAAAATATTTAACTTTCCAAAAATAACATTTTATCCTCATTTTAAATCTCGTATTTCCCATTTAACTAAAATAGCCTTTTTCAAATAAATTTTTGTTATTCCAAATCCTTTTATGCTTCATTAAAATAAATAAAAATCCAAACTTTTATTTATTAATTAGTAATGCAAATCCCGGGTTGTTACAGACTCCCCCCCTTAAGAAAATTGCGTCCTTGCAATTCCTTAAGATATATGTCGTCTATAACGTCACATCCCCAAAAGAAGTGATAGAGATAAAATAGAGAATTCTCACCCGTAGAAGAAGATGGGAGAAAGCCATGATAAGAGCGTTCGATAGATTCTCTGGTCTCCCAAGTGCAGTCCTTGGGATTCGGTGACCATTGAATCTTCACGAGTGGAACCTCTTTGTTGCGAAGGCGTCTAACCTCCGAATCAAGCACACGAAGAGGTTGCTGCTCCAAAGATAAATCAGGTAAGATCTCTAAATCAGGCTCAGCATGCGGCTCAATGATAGAATCAGGGTCGCGGACACACATGCGAAGCTGGGAAACATGGAACACATCGTGCATTCCAGAGAAGTGAGCAGGTAGAGCCACACGATAAGCCACGGGGCCAATGCGTTCCGTAATAGGAAATGGTCCAACATAGCGAGGAACCAACTTCCCTGTAGAGATGAAACGCACAACCCCTTTCATAGGAGATATCCGAATAAAGACATGATCACCAATGGAGAACTCAAGAGGCTTCCTACGGTTGTCTGCGTAGGATTTCTGACGGTTTTGCGCCTCTTTCATTCTCTGACGAATAAGAATAATCTTCTCAGAAGATTCCCGAACTGAATTTGGACCAAGAAGGAGCTTCTCGCCAGATTCTAACCAACACGAAGGAGAACGACATGGCCTTCCGTAAAGAGCCTCGAAAGGAGCCATGCCAATACTAGACTGAAAGCTGTTGTTGTAGGAGAACTCTACAAGCGGTAAGTGATCCTCCCAACTACCTCCAAAATCCAGAATACAACAGCGCAAAAGATCCTCTAAAACACGTTTCACCCTCTCCGTCTGACCGTCGGTCTGAGGATGATAAGCAGTCGAGAGATTCAGCTTTGAGCCCAAAGCTGACTGTTGGCACTTCCAGAAGTGACTAGTAAAGATAGTGTCTCGATCACAGACGATAGAGCTAGGAATACCATGAAGTCGAACGACTTCCTTCACATATAGCTTGGCAAGCTGAGGAGCAGTCCGAGTGGACTTAATAGGAATGAAATGAGCTGATTTGGTCAAGCGATCGACGATGACCCAAATAGAAGTATGGCCTGACCTCAATCGAGGCAGACCGTCAATAAAATCCATGGATATCTGATCCCATTTCCACAATGGAATCTCTAGCGGCTGAAGAAGACCGGATGGACGCTGGTGTTCGGCCTTGATCTGTTGACAAGTCATGCAACCGCTCACATAACTTGCAACATCTTTCTTCAACCCTTCCCAATAATATACCCGACACATATCGGCATACATCTTGCTCGACCCGGGATGTATAGAGTACTTAGTGCGATGACACTCGTCTATAATGTCACGCCTAAGTGATAAATCAGATGGTACAAAAATACGGTTCTTCCTGCGAAGACACCGATGAGAATCAAAAGAATAATCCAACAATGTCTCATCACTGAATCCCGACTCAAGGAGATTAATATATCGCAACAAGTCTGGATCCTGCCGTTGAGCATGGGAAATGCGATCCAATAGAATAGGTCGAGCTTCCAAGCTGAATAACAATATCTGAGGATCAGAAGACGGAGCTCGATTTCGAATATCACACATAGAAAGAGTCTCAAGAATATCCCACTCGGCTATCATCATAGAAACTACTGCTGAATGTTTGCGACTGAGTGATTACCCTTGCTAGGGGTATACTGAATGTCTAAGTCATATGAGGCGAGAAACTCGAGCCATCGCTGCTGCCTCATATTGAGATCCTTCTGACTGAATAAATACTTCAGCGACTTGTGATCGGTGTAGAGGATGAAACGTTCGCCCAATAGATAATGACGCCACGTCTTCAAGGCAAAGACAATAGCAGCTAACTCAAGATCATGGGTAGGATAGCGAACCTCATTCGGACGTAGTTGCCTGGAAGCATAAGCAACTACTCAATCCTTCTGCATAAGCACAACACCTAGCCCGCTACCACAAGCATCGGTGTAAACAACAAGATCATGGTTACTCTCTGGAACCACTAGAATAGGAGCATGAGTGAGAAGTTCCTTCAGTCGCTGAAAGGAAGCTTCACACTTATCAGACCAAATAAAGCGAACACCCTTACGAGTCAGCGTCGTAAGGGGAAGTGCAACTCGAGACAAATCCTTGATAAACCGACGGTAATAAACCGCCAGCCCAAGGAAGCTGCGAATATCATGAACGTTCTCGGGCTGCTTCCAATTCTGAATAGCTTCGATCTTGGCAGGATCGACAGAAATACCCTCAGATGATACAATATGGCCCAAGAACTTGACCTTGCTCTCCCAAAAATGGCACTTGGAGAGCTTGGCCTTAAGCTGATGCTGACGAAGAGTATCCAAGACGATCCGCAAATGATGAGCATGCTCTGCCTCGGATCTAGAATAAATAAGAATATCGTCGATGAAAACCAGAACGAATCTATCGATGTATTCCCGGAATACTCGATTCATGAGATCGACGAAGAAAGCCGGAGCGTTCGTCAAGCCGAACGGCATGACCAACCACTCAAAAGAACCATAACGAGTGCGAAATGCTGTAAGAGGAATGCTGTCTTCTGCGACTCGTAGCTGATGGAATCCGGTGGCGAGGTTGAGCTGAGAGAAGACCTTCGCACCGCTCAATTGGTCAAACATGTCGTCTATCCGTGGCAATGGATAACGGTTTCTGATGGTCAACTCATTAAGCTTGCGATAGTCAATGCAAAGCCTAAGAGAGCCATCGGGCTTCTTAATGAAGACCACAGCAGCACCTCATGGCGAAGAACTGGACCGAATGAACTGCTTCGCCTCAAGCTCTACTAACTGCTTCCTGAGTTCCTCATTCTCTTTAGTAGACATCCTCGTGGGAGGACGCCAACTGGGTGGGAGCCTGGAATGAGATCGATGCGGAACTCAATGGCCCGCTTTGGCGGCAGGCCTGATACTGGCTCGAATATATTGGGGAAATCCCGAACAACAGGAATACAGGATATGTCCACATTCTCATCTCGTGAATCAAGAGCAAATAAAGTAATATCAGAAATCCCAACATCTTGAAGAGCAATAGCTAACGAAGCGGGCGAGTCAGGATGACGAAGAAATAATATCCGCTCCGAACAAATGATTTTGGCATCGTACTGAGCGAGCCAATCCATGCCAAGAATCATGTCAAAGCCCAAATACTCCATAACGTGCAGATTCGCACGAAAAGAAAATCCACAAAGATCAATATCTATATCCTCACAAAGCAAGCTAAGGGTCGTGGATCCGCCGATGGGATTCACAATCCTTAGTGAAGAAACCAAACAAGTAACATCTAAAGATAAAGTATCAACTAGTTCCTTTGATACGAATGAGTGAGAGGCACCCGTATCAAAGAGAACTCTACAAGATCTACCATGAAATAAAATAGAACCTTCGAGAACGGAAGGATGCGTACCTCGAGGCCGAGCTGAAGATTTAGGAGCCTTGGCAGCATTAAGCTTGCCAGATCTAGGAGGTATAGTAGGACAAGTGGAATAATGATGACCCTCCTTCTTACAATAGCGGCAGAAAAGAGGCTTGGGACACTCTAAGCATATGATCGGTAGATTTAGTTAAGCACGATTCAAAGATAGATAATTCATTAAGGAATATTACGAAATATAATAGATTCCTACACATATTCCTAACTTATTTATCTAAAGGTGGATATGTTCAATTTGGATCGTATTATAACGTATTGTACTACGTGTCTGTTCTGTGTTAGTTATGCTTAATTCTGAACCTTGGCTCTGATACCAAACTGTAACGCTCCACTCTGAGACCCACTGTAACAAAGTGTATTACGGGAGTAATACTGTCTGTTAAAGTGGAGAATAGAGTATAGTGGAAGCGACCATTTGTAATCAAGCTATAACTATCCACCGAATACGTCGAAAGGATGGTATCTATATCTTTTTCAAGTGGTTCGACATATTCAATAAATATTCATAATGAAATTACAAATGGCTAAAGATATATCAGGACAAAGCATAATAACATAATGTAATAGCATCACAGAACAGAATCACATAACAGATATAAAATCCCAGGACAATACATCGTCAATACAGATCCAAATACTATAAGTGGGTACAAAGCCACTGCCCACACATGTGAGTCAAAAATATATACATATCAAAGTCTGAATAATAACAGAGTAGCGGAATAGTGGACAAATAAAAGCGCTATCTATCAGCATAGCAGATAATGTCCAAGCGGAAGCACAGAAGCTAAGTCCAGAGACCTAACCTGAAACAACTCGGTCTGACTCGAGTGAAAACACTCGGGTCAGGCTAGCTAAACAATCAGTAATAACTGAGATATATAATAATGCAATACATAAATAAAATAGTACTTTTCCTAAGAGAAGAGTATTTTGGACCACATGAATATAATGACGGTCCCTAATCATCAATCAACAGTAAAAATCTCCAAAGAGAATATCAGCACCAAAGTGTTGAATAAATAAAATCGCCTCATACCATCGGCGTAGCCAAAGCTATATAAAATTGCCCATAGGCAATAATCCCAAGAGTGACCAGAGTCTGTAATCAATGCCCAAGCAAAGATCGATGCTTCAAAGAGCAATGGGGATATACTGAAAAGTCAATGAAATCAAACACTGAAAAGCAGTGTCCAGAGACACTGTGAATCCACAAGGTAATCACACTTACATCGTATGGTTCCATAGAACCAACACCGAATGGCGGTACTCTAATGGATATAAAAATCATCAGATAATACAAGTATAGCACGTGCACCGACCGGAGTCGTTATTGCCAAGTACTGTAGAGTTGTGATCGATCACTCGCACAGATGCGGAACGCGCGAGACGGCGAGATCCTTCCCAGAAAGATAAAGGCCTAGAGGCACATGCCGAAAAAGTAACTGCTCCATAGAACAGGTGTCCAAAGACGGTTGCCCAGAGGCATGGTGACCCAGAGGTCCAGTACTGGCTGCCCAGAGGCTAAAGTGTCACAAACTTCTTGGAGAGGAACCCGTAAAGTGTTAACAATGAGTCCCATACCCCACGTTCGTACTAAACGGTTTACTAACCAATAGCAAGCTCACATTCCAAACAATAAAAAGTCCACCTCGTATCATCGGTAAACTAGACCCAAAGGTCAAAACGATCAATCGAATAGGTCGGGGATTAACCGGAAAGAAAATACACACGGTTCCATAGGCCGGAGATTTCCTAACCGTTTAAGCACCTTTCCACTTCACTCGACGTGCTAAAAGTGAGTGTGAGATTTTTATTATAGAAAATAATGGTTCGAAATGGCTTTATAATTGATTTTGAGAACACTTTAAAACGGCTTTTGAAAACTCTCCTATTATGGAGTAAATAGTTTACTAATTAAAAATAATATTATATAATAATTTCGAAAGCCATTTCGGAGTGAAAAATCCTTTTAAAACCTTTTTATAAGGCCCGTGTATGAAATCCAGAGACAAATCTCAAAGAAATCGATAAAACCAGAAAATCACTGAAAATATTCCAAGTGTCGGAAAATAGTCCAAAACTGACGCGAACCCAAGTTCGGAAAATTATTCGGACTAGCAAACTGAATCCGAATGGCATGAAATTTTTTAGGAACGTAGTCCGACATTCCTACTTCAGAAAGAAAAAAGAATTACTCGATTCCGACTTGAAACGAAGAAACGGCGTCGTCTCAAAGTCGGACAAAAATCACAAAACTCTACTGTGTCAAAACAGTGCAAAGGTCCCACTTCGACGACATGGTCGAAGGGTCACATGAACTCCGATCTTGATAAAAATTTGCAGGAGCGTAGAAAAGTACTCCTACTTTGATATGCAACAAGAATCGTTCGATTCCGACTTAAAACGAAGAAATGACAATGTTTCAAAGTTGGTTCGACGATAACTGAAAATGATCACTATTGTAAAACAATTTCTGGGTGCTACTTCGGCAATAGAAACAAAGTATCTAATGCACCCAGATCTAAACCAAACTTTGCATGGTTGAAGATCTCGACCTCATATTTTTAACGAGACCAAAAACAATGAAATCCGACAAATGACGAGCCCGGTATGGCGTCGCAAAGTCGGGGTTCTGCGTTGAAAACAACGGGAGCAAAGAGGGCCTGTAGCTATGCACTAACAGACCAGAGATGAAAAACCACAATTTTGGCATAGTAAACTTCCAATTCTGACAAGATGAATAAAATAAAAGTTGTAGCTTAGTTTCTAAGCTTTCCGGAATGACCAAGATCGTCAAATTCCGATCGGGGATGAAAATTCTATGACTAAAACAATTCTCAGATCTAAATTCTATATCACTGTCGTTGTGCTCTCGGGACAGTGGTAAGAATGCACAGTTTTGACGAAATTAACTTCGAAATTTCATGAAACTTAAAACATGAAACTTTTAGCCCTAAATCTAAGCTTTCCAGAACATCCAAAATTATTAGATTTGGATAAGAAACGAGTAACTTATGGCCAAATCAATTTCAGGTTTTTTATTTTCTCAACCCTCAAACCTCAAAATTAGGCAAAGCACAAAACATAAAAGTTATAGGCTATAGAATAAGCTTTCCAAAACATCAAGAAAATCTTAATTCCAATTTAAGATGAATTAGATATGCCTAATTTACTAACAGTAATAAACTAATTATAATTTTAGCTAGCATATACTACAAGTACCTTATGTGCACACCCCAAAATGAAAGCAAAGAGGATCAAAGAGCTATGATTCACATGTTACATAATAAAACATGTGTTACTAACTGATTACCGAAATCAAAAGATGATTAAACACATATTAGAAGAGGTTTTTCGCAATATACCTCTCTAGAAAGTAACAAATACCACTATAGTATCAACCCAAGTTAGCAAAAGATGATTAGGAGGCTATAAGATAAAAAAACACATAAAACATGTGTTACCAAATAAATTTCAGAAATTAGAAAGATATAAAAACTGATTTGAGGTGGGTATTTGCATTACCTTTGCATAGAATGACTTGCATAAGCTAAAACTAGAAGGAGATGAAGATAGACGCCATTTTTGTTAAGAAGCTTTAGGAAATGATTAGGGTTTTGATTAGGGATGAATGAATGAGGTTAGGAGAGTTTGAGATAATTTATAGAGGAGGTTTAGGGTGGGTTATTGGGCTAGGTTTAGTAACCCAATAAGAAGAGAGTTATTTACATATTTCCAAAATTTAGTCTAAGTGTTCATATATGTTTATAAAACTCATTTTTCTTATCCAAACCCATTTAAAAATCTCTCCTAAAATATTTAACTTTCCAAAAATAACATTTTATCCTCATTTTAAATCCCATATTTCCCATTTAATTAAAATAGCCTTTTTCAAATAAATTTTTGTTATTCCAAATTCTTTTATGCTTCATTAAAATAAATAAAAATCCTAACTTTTATTTATTAATTGGTAATGCAAATCCCGGGTTGTTACACCCTTGAGGAAAGTTATATGAAAGTCTATTTGTTATCCCCGAATCATTATGCTCGACGTCCTTAGAGTTCGTTAGAGTCATTATGCTCAACGTCTTCCAAGGTCATATGATTTGATATGCTCGAAGTCCTTAAAGTCATTATGTATATATGGTCATTTATGCTTTTAAATGAGATAGTCCAAAAAGGCTCATGCCATATCATATGTTCAACAAAAATATAAAAGATAAGTGACGTGTCCATGCTATAGTCCATTATGCATGATAATGGGCATATAATTAGGCATGATTCAACCCTAATGTTAAATATCCATGATTTATATAATTATGCATATAGGAGTTTATCGTAGTTCAAGGCTCGTCGAATATGTTCATGTTGAGTTTGATCATTATGGGTCCATAAATATGCAAGTCCATAACAATAATCTCCAATAAAAGGTCATAGATTAAGTCAATATGCATATTCAGGTCCTTATTCATATAATTCAAATATGATTACAGTCAAATAAGGTTCGTCCCTAATTCAGTTTAGGGTTACAAGGCTTTGATTTAAGAAAAGAGAGAGAAATGAAAATTCGTCCCCTTAAATGAAGCCCTTAGGTCCATATTTATAGGGTTCAACAAGTAGCAGGCTTCGACATTAATGCATCATTAAACATCAAGGTTGGTACTTTATCTACTTCAACATTAGTAGCCTTGTTGAACATCGAAGCTAGCACTCTTATTTCACATAGCTAAACTTCAACATTGATTCAATAGAGTCGATTCTCGGTATTTCTAAACTCGATGATAATTTCTTCTTCATTGATCGACTTCCATTACCACCATATATTAACATTGACGAAATACGACATTAGTAAAAGTGGCTTCGACAATCCTTTTGGATATATTAATGGTTCTCGACAATGCTAGTGAATAGCAGCGCTGCGAACCCATATCTTGTGATCTTCTTTGAATGATGGCCGACAACATCGTGGGCATTATACAGCGGCAACATTGATGACCCTAGATATTGATGTTCAGTAGCTTGTAGTTCCTTTTCAAAATGACTTCAATGAATGACGACACCTCAATGAACATACTATCATTATTTGACAACTTCGATCAGACGCCTCAATGGGCAGTATGTGACCTAGGCAACTTCAACTAAAGGCGACGTTCTCCTTTTTTCTTGCTGATGGGATGCGATGCTGACAAATCATGATGTGATGGAACATGGTATGGATAAAGGGAAGTTTTGCATTGAATTGATGCAGCATTGACCAAGTTCAACATAGATGCCTACGATATAGAAGAATGCTGGCATAGTTGAAGGGTGGTGTGATCTTATGGTCTTCGTCATTAGCTCAGCGTCATTTCTTCGGTGTTACTTCCTTTTGTATTATCATTTATTGGTGCGGTGTTAATGTCTTCAATTTCAACGGAGACTTTAAAGGCGACATTGATTTCTTAGTGCCATTCTAGCATTTGGGGCTTCGAACTTCGATGTAATCCTTCAGCCTGGACATTGACTTTCCTGGTTTATATCCTTTAAAAATTATATGGATAACATATACCTTAAAGAAAAACATAGCTGGTCCACACCCTAACACGTGATAAAAATTATCATCAACTCCCGCTAGCAACATCGATAAGCATACTATAAATATGTAGTTAATATATCCTGTTGTGGGTTTGCAAAGCCCCAGACTATGCCCCTACTTTGTTTTCTGTCATTTTCGATGTCAAGGTTATGTTCGGTATCTCTCACACAAGTCTTCATTACTCGAACAGAACATGAATCCCCAAATGGATTTTCCACATCTTGAACAGATCACGAATCACTACATGGATTCGAGCATCTTGAACAGATCTCAAATCTCCATATAGATTCCATTCCTCAACCACTTCCAAAACATAGAATATGTATACTAGTTTTGAAGTGGCATTCGGTAAGTAAAAAACTTACCAATCCCAGACTCTTTAAAACCAATCAAGAAATTTCCATATAACTCAATTTTGGTTCTTTCAGAAGTAAGCGGAAGCTAAAGGCATTTCGTACCAATACTCCTCCCTGGGGGTTCTCATTATTATGAAATCGCGAAACCTTTGGGTAACTTCTCAAGTTAATATTAGGTCAAGTTCGATAATCGACTAATCAATTATCTAGTCAAAACAGTTTCTTATACAAATCAATATTCATATAATTAACTCGTTTCCGACATTCCAACTTAACTATTCCTCGTCCAAGAGTGAAGCTAGGTAGTTAGAGCACTGGTTGCATCAAAGTCTTGCCTAGACACTTCATTTTTAAATCTCACAAATAGATAAGTCTATCTTGTTGGCTTTAGTGTTAAGCATAGTATTAATGATTTCCATAAACAAGTAAGAAATCAACAAGATTAACGTGTTTTTGACATTCCCGACTTAAATACTCCTCAATCAAGAGGGAACTAAAAGGTTAGAGATCTATTACTCCATCCATACTCGACATCAATCTTAATTCTCATAAATAGATAAGCCTACTTCGTCATCTTTTAGCATTAAGCAAAGTTAATTACTTTTCAACATGTAGTCGCATAATAAAACCATTTAGTCACTAAGCAATTCTTAACCCCTTTTCGAAAACAATTGTATATACTTTTAAAATACTTGAAAATACTTATAATAGGTTTTAAAACATTTATCCAAAATATTACTTTAAAATAACAAGTTTGTAAAATCTATATAATTTGGAAAAGAACATGTTTTATTATAAAAACCTCTTCTTTAAAAATTCACAATTAATTCTTAAAAATTAATAAAGTCCTCAAACCACTTTTAAAATACTCCAATAATAGTTAATAAATGCTTATAAAAGAATGAAATAAAATACATAAACTTATATATCTTTTCAACCCTTTAAAGTCCAAAAATCAAGTCTACATGGGGCAGTTTTGCACAAATGAAGTTTTGGTCGCTTTCGAAATGTTACTTAACTTTTTACTATTCAAGCTTCTAATAACAACAAATATACATAAAAAATTATAAATATGGTAAGAAACCTCTAAGGATCTCTCTACAAAGTTCCATTAACATGGCAAAAAACAAGGCAATTCACAACTGCATCTATAGCGACTATCGTTATAAATGCACTTTCAAATCCGAGTTATATTCAAACCTATGTTCAACTACAACCTATGTGCTTTGTTCCAAGACCTTGCTATATGTCATATAAATCCATTCAAGTCCATACATATGCCACATGCTTTCAAGGCAAGAATCAAAATCAATGTTTTCAACATTTGTTCAAGTCAATTTAAACAACTTTAACAAAACCAAAAAAAGCAAATATGAGTTTTATTTCCAATTGAAGTCATGAGTTAGCTCATATTTTACCCTATAAACAACCAAGATCCACACGTCTAAGTCCAACCTCAACCTAGCAACACATTTCCTTCCTTCTCTTTCCTTGCTTCACTTGTACTCTACCCTCCAAACCTCCATCAATGATCACGGCCTTCCTATGGTGGAGGAGTATAGCATTATTTCTGCAACTTCTAACTAGGTAGGATGTTTTGTAATGTGGTATTAAAGTTTCACGCCAAGTTTGAGTTGATTTAGATATGGTTTGCAAATATTTTGCTTTAGGAAATTATGAAGAGGAAGAAGAAGAAGACATGGATTTTATAACTTCAAGTTTTGTGAATGTGGGAATGATAACTAAAGGTGTGTCCCTCTTTGTATAGGCAATGAATGGTGCTCTTTAAGGTTGCCTTCACCCCCCTTCATGCCATGGAAGCCTTACCTCATATCTCTTCTCCTTTATGTCACTTTTCCTTTATGCTAATTACCATTTTACCGCTCTTATGATAATATCTCCTATCATAATAAAAGCTTTTAGAACATTCCAAGCTCTATGATGAGGGGTGTGTGTGTTAATTAGTTGCTAATGTGGTCATTTGATCATTAGACAAGTGCATAATAGTTCGAACAACTTATATCGATCGAAAAGCTGTTTACCGATAAACCGATTTTCGGTCACATTATCGATTTGTCTTCGAAGAATATATTTTTGTAAACAATTTTCAAAAATAAGTTTCTTATCATTATTCATTAATTAAATGATGTTTAACAAGGTTATAAAATCATATTTGTAACACTTAATTATATTACAAAACATTTCGATACTCGAAGACGAAGTGTTTGAATTTCTAGGTCGTTACAATTATATACTTGATATAATGTGTTATATTAATTAATTAATTAAATTATAAGTACATTTAATAGAAAATGCATAAATGGTATGTTGTGTGATAGTAGTTACAGTATGTTGTAATCATGAGTAATTTATCACAATAAAACAAATATACCATTTGAAATATTTCTAGTCAAGACATATCGAGACTGTATATTGATACATCTATTCAAAATGACACGTAACGCTCTCTAAATATTGGGTAGTCGTAGCTGGTGGGTGCACCAGGGGATTACATGCTGATAGGTATTGGATAATTATGGAATGACTCTCACTCGATAGTTTTCTATTGGTTAATATAACTAAGGCCAAACAGAAAATATCAATGTGACAATATTACATAATTCTCCCGACCGGAGAATATCATTGAGCTTCAATCTGGAAACTCCACTTTGATTATAGTTAAATTATGGCACGGTGTCCATTGGAAGACTATAGTTGAGTCGAGTGGAAGCATTAGAAGCGAGACACTATTCAATTGAAAAGTTATCTTCTTGGTTACATAAGGTACTATCTCGGTCAACTAAATTCAACCCAAAGTTGAAGTCTTTGGCCAGAGCAGTTTGATTAATAATAACTGTTATTATTGAACCAATAATTTTGTGTTTGGACCATAAAATTGAATATGGATGATATTGGAATTTTGACCATTACCAAACACCATAAGTCCTAATGTAACATAGTCGTGACATAAAGAATTTGTGTAAACAATTGTAACTCCTGGGTAATGCTTAAATAAAGTAAAATTGGATTTTATCGAAGCTATGTAAATGATAAATTTGGCTATAATTTCACACCATCTGCATGCTAACTGATGTGTGAACATTAATATTCGAATTGTTCGATATTAATTGCTGATCGAATTTATACCTACACACAACCGAAATGTTGAATGCTCCTATTACCACCTGATTTAATCAATTATGATTGTTATAAATTAATTAAATTAATTAATATTTGTTAAATTTTAATTGTAAAAATTTATTTGATGTGTGTTGATCAATATTAAATAGGTGTATATGATAGTTATAAACACATGTATCAGTATACGATATCAATGTGCATTTGAATTAGATTTAAATATATTTTTTATTGATCGATTTTGAAGTGGTTTTGAGGTCCATATAGAAGCCTAGGGTAGCTGGTCACAACATAGAGTTGTGGGGTGGAATTTTGATTCATTAAGAGGTGATTTGGTAAGCGAAAAAGGTGGATCTAGATCCCCTTTTTACTCCTTAGGATCTTGCCTATTTATTCATCTCTAACCCCCACTTTACTTCACATTCCTTTTGCTCCTCCTAAGACCTGATTTGACCGACCCCTACTACAGCCCTCCTCCTCATTTTCAAGCTTCCAAGCACATAAATTAAATCAAATTCGAAGGTCGGTGGTTGCTGCATTTAGAATGGCAAATTTATCTGAAGGCTTGGATACTAATTCATAGAGTGAACAGATTCAACATCTCAAGGTGTTTCATCTAGGATTTGGATAATGTAATAATCCAATTTATATCATTTATATATATTTACATATTATCTACCGTATCATCACCCTGCTTTATTTATGTATATATTATCACAAATTCATATATGCTTGTGCCATTAACATTGGATGAATATGATTGCATATATTGTGTGAAATAAAATTATATATATATATATATATATATATAATTGTATATATCATTCGACAATGAATTTTTTTATTTATATTTTAATTTAGCAGATAATTTAAAACATTTAATAAATTTTAATACTAGTTTGGTTTAAAATACATGCACACACATATATTATATAAAATATACATATAAATTTTATCACTATGTATACATAATATGTTTTTTAAAAAATAAATTATACAATATATTAAATCTAAACATTTATACATAGGCATGTCAAACCATGTACACCATTTATGATGCACGTGCATACACACACATATGTCTACATGATACACATATTATACCATATATTAAATATAAAATTAATATAAAAACTTTATTATAAATTAAAAAAATCATTGAGTTTATTTAATATAGATTCAGATAAGTTGTAAATAAATTTAGACTTATAGGCCCAACATGGTCCAAATGAATTAATTTTTTTTGAAATTTACCCATTTACTTTGTTGCATGTAGCAATAATAACATGGGTTTAATCAACACATACATACTGATATAAATGGAAGTATGTATATAAAAATAGCATGGGATTTACCTGAATATGATGCCTGAAAATAACACCTTGAATATTGAATCGAAAACTCTATAGATCCAATTTAAACTCCAATAAAAATGCATCTAACTGATGAGATCACTAAACTTTTAAAATAGATTTTATTCAATTTAATTTTCATTTGGATAAGAAGGGGAGAACTCCCTAGTATTTGCAGTCAAGAGAAGGAGGGAGTGGAGGTTGAAAGGTAAAAAAACAAGAATGAAAGGGTGGTTTATATAGAAAATAAGAAGGTGCAGAAGGAGGAGATCTAGATCTCTCTGTTTACCTCTTCTCCTTACCAATTCAAACCGTATATCTCAAACAAATATCACCTTCCCCCCACTAGTATGGCCGACCATATATAGGCTTATTGATCCTATATAATTTTCCATAAAAATCAATGTTCACATGTTACCTTAGCTAGTTGCGTGATATTTGGCTGAATTTATCGTTTACAATTTTTTTAGTGAAATTCAATTTTACTATTTTAAGCAGTCCCTGATAGCAATCGATTATTTACACGAATTCACTTTGTCAAAACTAGATCACATTAG
Organism: Allium fistulosum; assembly: GCA_030737815.1. Lineage (NCBI taxonomy): Eukaryota > Viridiplantae > Streptophyta > Magnoliopsida > Asparagales > Amaryllidaceae > Allium > Allium fistulosum. The sequence goes on along the minus strand of CM060904.1, from coordinate 709,432,647 downwards.
GACTTATGGAATTTGATTTTGGTCAAAATTCCAACATCGATCATATAAAACTTGAATAATCCAAGCACAAAGTCCTTGGTTAACTAATAACAATTTATTAACTAAACTGCTCTGACCAGAGACTTTGATTTTGAGTTAATTACAGTTGACCGTCATATTAACATCATATAATCGAGGAGACAAATTCTCTTTTTAATAGTGTTTCTGTAATGACCCGTAAATTTTAACTGTTTTAATAACGTAATTACTTAAAATTTTGTGAAATTTTAAACGATAAATTTTTGAAATAAAAATTTGATATGTGGAATGCGTCTAGTTAAACATAGCAACCGGTAAATTTTCATCCGAAAATAAGAAAGTTTATTTCGTGTGTAATTCTATTTCAATTTAATCAGTTAGAAATTGATGAAATTAAAATGTTTTCGGAACCTAAATATTTTTACATAGAAAATTGTAAATCATCTTTTGAGCAAGACGTCATGTTTCATTTTTCCAAATTCGGACTTTTTTAGCTCCATCGATCTTATTTTTCTGCGTTTTTGCTGCATTTTCCGCTAGTGGAAAATTCGAATTTTTATAATTCAATCATACCACTGATATCTGTATACCGTTTTGATCGTCTCGTCGTGCTGATCTCTACGGTATGTTCAATTCTATATTTTGAAGTCCGGTACACAGCAGAATCCATGAAACGATTAACCGTAACGGTCCGTCTTTTAGCTCCTTGTGACCATTTATTTTTCCACCGTTCATAAGCCAATGGTCAGCAGCTTTAATTATTTCTTGGAATTCATGTACGACCTTTGGGTATTCCACTGATCAATATACTTTTTGGTTCCCTTCCATTCTCTCCTCTTCTCTATTCATTCATTTTAGCACGCATAAAAAATTTAGTTTCACTTCAGAAAAAAAAAACTTGCTCATCTTTTCCTGTGGCTGCTACTTCTCTGCCATTTTCTTCTAACCCCTCTTTTCTTTGCCGAACTTCCTCATCTAAGCATAAACTGCCGCGTTTCTCCCCACTGGCCCACAACCGCCATCACCTCCAACCCACAAGCCTGCTCTGGCAGCCTCTCCGGCCAGGCAACCCGACCTTCAACTCACCACCTCCACCGTATGCCAAAGCACCTCAACCCGACTTCATCTTTCCCCTCTTGCCGACCGCCATCTCGTTCATGCCTGTCATCCGCCCAATCTCCTGCCACCTAAAACCCGCCTCCACCTTCGCTACAGCCAAGCCTGCATCTTCCCTTCTGCCAAGACCCTCGCCTCACCTTCCCCTTCCCCTACGAGCAGCTCGCCCAGCCTCGTCCTCCCCATGCCATGGTCGATTGCTCCTCCACCCGCGTCTAGGCTCCGACCACCACTATTTTTCCTCACCCAGTCGGCAACCACCTCCTAGCACCGAAATCCTGTTGCCGAGCCTATCCATTTCCTACCCAGATCCATGTGCGAGCCGAGAGCAACTAATCTTCCTCACCTAGTCGACGACTTCCTTGTCGCGCAAGCCTCCGCTCAAGCACCAGTAACCACCCGCAACTCCATCCTCCGACAACCGCTCACCTTCCCAGCCTTTTGCCAGCTTCCTCGGCCACCGTGCTCCACTCTTCCTCCCCTGAGAGTGTGCAACTTTCTTAGTATTAAGGTATATAAGCAACTACTAGTTTGCATGCCTTGTTATTTATTTCTTCCTTACTTTATTTCATACGTCTGTGTTGATATGTTTAAAAGTATATGTTATAATTCTAACTCATTTTAAGTGTTATGTTATGTAAGTCTTATATATTTGTATATATATTCTGTAGGTTTAAGTTCTTATATAAATTTTAAAGTATATATGGAAGATATATGAAGCCTTCATATTTTGGGAACATTGGTTTATATTTTACTTTTACAAGTTTTTTTTATGCAAAATTATATGAAATCTGGATTCAATATAGAGCTAGTTTATATATATAAGTTCATATTTATATAATCTGATTTGCGAAAAATTATCTAAGTTTATATATATTTATACCAACTTTTATATTGGTTGATTTCAAAGTATGTATAGCAGTTGTTAAGTATATATATATATATATATATATATATATAACTGCTTCGTTATATTATAAATGTTATATTATAGTATACATATTATGCTTAGTTATTTTTGAGTTTATATTAATAAATTTTGAAATATGATTTCGTACCACATTTTTATATTGGTCTGTTCATGTGTTAGTTTATATATTGTTAAATATATATTAGTCGGTTATGTTGTAATGTTAAGATTTATAATAGTTTATTTTATATGTAGGTTGTTGTAGCCTGCTGTTTTCGTTTCTATTCAACCAAGTTTACAATGGATCTGGCTTAGAAGATTTTAGTATCTTATATATGTTGTTGTGTATATATCTATGACCGTAATTACTTAAAGATGTATAATTGTATACAAACTGTATGGGTTTTAACGTGTGTAGCTTATAAATTAGTTGATATATATAGTATACGTGTAAGTTCTATATTGATTGCATGTATATTTTGGTAGGAGATAAGTGTGTTCAAAGATTTATGATTTTTAAAGATTTTATTGTATGCATTTGGTTTCTGAATATAATATATATTATAGTTTAGGAGTGTTAAAGTTAAAATATTGATTTGAAAATTTTATATATATATATATATCTTATTTATTTTAATGTATATGAGTTTGTGTATGTTTATATACTTATTTATATAGAGAAATGTATACATAAGTTTGGGTTTTAAATGGACTGAGATTTTATTTATTGGTGTTTAGATTTAATATTGGTTTAAGAAAATATAAACTAAAATATATTTCGTTTCAATCTATATCAAGCAGATTCTGATTATTTCGTCAATTTCTATTTATCAGCTTTGATCACCGAATTCGTGCCAATCTAGCTCTTCTTTGGAATCCGTGCTTGGATTCGTAACCCATCTCATTTTTGTTCATCTCTAGCCTCGAAAGGTGAGAAATCACTCATGATTAATGTTCTTTTATTTATTAAATTTGATTTCAATTGAAACGACAAATTGAAATATGCGACTGTTAGTTAATCACACTATTATATATGTTATTACCTGTATCAGTTCACCTGTGACATCTGACACCATTATCTGTTATTTATATAATGATAATCCAGTTTGGTTGATAAATGATTGATTGATGTTGACATTTGACGTTAAATTTTTAATGTTGTAAGTGATAAATAATATGAAATTGAAATTGACGTAGGATAGTTAGATTTGATATATGTGTTAATTTGATTGATGACATTTGTATAATATGACCTCTTTTAAATGTTAAATAAATTGACACGTAGAAATAGTATTAACCACACCTTGAACCATTGAATGTATGTTGTAAAATTTATGTAGTATGAAATTGAATAATTGATATCAAATGAAGAACCATATTAATATTATTGTAATAATCTTTAATCTACATGAAATGATAGTGTAGATTCTAGAAATAATTATATTAATTTGCACAAACAACAATGTGAATTAATACGATTATTTTGGGATTATTTGAATTGATTATTGGATTGATATTGGTTGTTGTTATTGCTTGTTTATTTACTTTGACACCATCCCAGTTATCACACTACAAGTTCCCTTTGCTATGCTTTGATTTTGAATTGAATTGGAATCGGGTTGAAATGATAAATACCCAAATTAAACTTTGACCTAGGATAGAGAATTAAATAAAACCCGATTGGTCAATAATTTGATTTAAAAAATAAATAAAGATTTATTTGAATAAATAATAAGGTTTTGAAATGAAGTTGGAATTTGAACTTTAATGAAAGGAAAATGTTAATATTTAATAACCTGAATCAAAATATTAACATAGTAGTTGATGAAAGAATGTTGTTTTAATCTGGAATTATTAATAATTATGTTGAAATTATTTAATAATTAAGTTGAAATTATTTAATAATTAAGTTTTGAAATTATCTAATAATTAAATAAAATTGAATTATTTAATAGTTAAATAAAATTTAATGCTTTAATAAGTGAAATTGAACTTCTTGAAAAAAATGAAATTAAGTTTCTTTATTAATTGAGTTTTGAAATTTGTAACTAAGTAAATGAATAAGTGGAATTGAATTTCTTTAACAAGAAATAAAATGGGATTTATTGAAATTAATGTAAGACTTGTAATTTAAAGAATTGATTTGACGAATCTAATTCAATTAAATGTGAAGTTTTGAAATAATGAAGTTGAACTTAAGTAATTGATTTAATGAATTGGAAATTAAATAGAAATTGTTTTGAATGACAAATTTACTTAACAAATATTGAATAAAATAGATAAATGAACTTAAATTAATTTGAATGTAGATTAAATCATTTTAAATGATTTCGGAATGAAACTTATATATGAATTTAAATGAATATTGGAATGGTTTTAAATAAAAATTGAATTATAAGATTTTGAAATTATGAATGTGGAAGTTTTGAAACGTAAATTCTGGAAATTGATTTAGAAAGAAAAATGGAATGTTGGTTTACAAATTCCAATTGAAATTGTATTTGATTTGGTTTTGAAACATATAAACGACCAATCGGTGTAATAATTACTAAATTTATTAAAGAGACCGGAATCGGTTAGGGACGTACTCACTGTCTAAACCGAAAACCACTTTAATAACTACACGCGGAGTGTGATCTAGAATGAAGTGGTTGGAATGATGTACGTGATGACTGAAGAAGGAGAACGATAATGGATAGCCTTGACACTTGTGTAAAATTGGAAATGACTAAAATAGGAGCCGTGCCGGGCCAAATGGGGTTAGCTACCTCGAGCGAACACACTTCTTCGAAAACTACTTATTACTTTGTGATTGATTGGTGCACCCTCGAAATTTTGGGAGTGTTGTTTCACGGTGTTGCGATCGCTGTGGCGATGCGTTCTCACCCGTCCGGATCAGGCAAACGATAGTTTCACTACCTTGGGTATTGCCTCATGTGCCTTGTCATACTTGTATCCCTATACGCGACCACTACGATTTGTTTTGTGTTATACCTATGGAGTACTCCCTGATATCCCACTAGTTTACGGTGGAGTTTACAATGTTGTATAGACTATAACGCTTATATAAAATGTGTTAAGGGGGATAATGGTAACGCCTTAACGCTATTTTGATACTTTATATTACTGATAGGCATTATCTACTTATCGTACACTACTTCATAATAGATAGTTTAACAGATCCTTAAAGAATGGTTATTCCAAACATCCTTTGAGTTACTTGTATTTCAGTTGCTATTTCACTTGAGTTGGATTTATTGATATAAGAATGTTAATCCTGACTCGAGTGTTTTGTGTTTTGCTTTACGCTCGGGTCAGACTGAGTGTACCAGTATTTGAGACTCACCTTTGGAGTTGGAGCTCCGCTTGGAGATCCAGCTATCTATCCAGCTTTCAGATATTCAGTTGATACCAGTGATTGTATTCTGATTCTTGTATTTGACTGTTGTATTTGAGACTTCCGTTGTAACTTGTTTAACTCTGATATGTATATTGTAGCTTCATGAACTACTATCTTTTGTTTCCGCTGCATTTATTGCTCTATGTCTGTGATCTGTGATTATTTATTTACTGTATATGTTCAGTTTTGCCAAATTTAAATTAACAATTTAGTATTTTGAATTATTCAAGTCCGACATATGCGGATGGGAATAGTCCAAAATAGCGGGTCATTACAGTTTCACATCCAATGCTTCAACTCAAACCCAACTTTAGGTTTTCAATGGATGCTATGCCATGATTTAACTATAATAAAGTAGAGTGTCCATATTAAAGTTCAATAGTATTCTAAAGTCGAGAGAACCGTGTAATATCGTCACTTCGACATTCTCTGTTTGATCTTAGTTATATTAACCAATAGAAAACTATCGAGTGAGGTATTCCATAATCTACAAATAACTATCAGCACGTAACCCCTTAGTGCCCCTAACAGCCATGTGTAGTGTTATCCCGCCTTTTGGCAAGGCCAGGACACCAAGGAACCAACTAGAGGATAAGCATGGCTTGTCGTGGATATCGCTGGATTTTGTCCAAGTCCGGATCAAGCTACAATTGATAGGGCATGACTAGGAGAGCAAGGTGAACCAACATTCCAATTTTCAAGTCAGTCCGAGTTCATGGGCTCAAGTTGTGATGGATGCAAAGTTGGAGAGAGCAGCGTGTTTTCGTATCCATCAAAAGCCTCTATTTCGTATCCATCCGGAGCAATAGTTCATAGCGGTGATGTTAGTCATGTTTCGGATCCATCAATTTCATATCGATGGATTTCGTATCCTTCAATAGTCCTCACTTCGTATCCATCTGTTTCGTATCGATCAGAGTGGCCAGGTCCACGTGTTAATGAACTCCGCATCGATCAATCCCCAGCCAGAGAGGCTCGTTCGAACCCATCGGAGAAACGTCTGCTTCGTTACGATCGCCCCGCGTCGATTTCGTATCCATCAGTCCATGACCATTTCGTATCCACCAGAAGACAGTGCTTCGAACCCGTAACCGCTGACTTGCTCTTATCCAACGAGTCAATTAGCCAAGGTGACGTGTCTTCCATCGAAATAAGCAGGGCGAGATATGTGGAGTCGAAACAGTCAATGCGGCACAAAGACCGGATCGAGACGAAGCGCGCGCGCCACCTCACTTCAAGAGCACGTGCAGCCAGCAAGACGAACGGATGGAGTCGAATTCATGGAGACGAACCAGACAGCCTATGAGGAATCTCAGTTCGCATCGACCATATCTCGTAATCCACAAATCCAAATCCAGTGAAATTTTCAGAGAAGCTTGCATGCATGCTGAGGGATGTCCATGCCAAATTCCAGCTCGATTGGAGCAATTACTGATCGATACGAAGTTGTTTCGAATCGATCCCAGATGGAGTTGAAATTTGGTGGGACCGGGCGCGTGGACCCACTCACGTGCCTGAAAGAATCTCCCGAAGTTTGGGCACGATCTCAGCCTCCTACGCCTATAAATACCCCCCTGAAGCCTACAGAAAAGGGATCTTTTTTCCCTGAAGCGTCCAGACTCTGCCGGATTGAGATTTGCATCCGACTTTTGCTGTCAATTTCGAATTCTAAACTGTAATCCGCTGTTCGTTGCTGTAAACGCTTGTAATCATTGAAAGAGAATCAATAAAATCATCAAAACTTCATAGTGGACGTAGGCTATACGCTGAACCACTCTAAACTGCTTGTCTGTGCACTTTACATTCCTGTTTGTTGGAGTTTTTGTTAGATAATCTCTGTTTTACATTTATAATCTTCATTTTATCTCTTCAAACAACTCCCGAAGAGTGTTGTGCCCATTTTTGGTACAAACACTTTGGTGCTTTCACCGAGAAATCCAGCTTTTTCTCCTGCTCATTGGATCTGCCGTCGATACCGGATTGCACAAATCCAAGAGGAAGATCCAGATATCCAGTCCGGAATCCTTCCATTCTATTCAGATTTGCTCAAAATCTAGGAAAGGACTCCACCACCGAGAATGGTCAGCACAAGAACTGGCGCTACCGCTGCAGAGCAAGAAGGCAGAGATAGGCAGAATCCCACACAGCCGCCTTCTTCCAATCAAGACAATGCCACTCATTCAGACTCAACGGGGCTAGTCACCCGACAGGAGTTTCAAGTATTTCTCCAGGAGCTGACCCAAAGCCGTCAGCAGTTGGCAGAACAGTTACGCGCCAATATCGAGCTGACCAACCAGCTAAACCGCCGGGGGCACAGAAGGTCCAGGAGAGATGATGTCTCCAGAGCGTCTACCGAAAGCTCAGCTTCATCCGATTATCACCACCGAACTACCCGTCCTCGGCTAGAGGGGAGTCGCGCTCAAGCTGCTGAATATCAGCCCGCCTTAACTGTTGGGCAACTGAGGGTAGGACCGTCGACCAGCTTCCAGACGGGTCCCTCAACGCGAGGAGGTACTGCCCCACAGTACACCACGGATAACCGCGCCACAACCGCAGCAGCAGAGACAAGGGTCGATACCCGAAATCAATCAGAGCCGATCAATCAACAGCGAGGACATACTCCTGAACCTTATGTCCCAGAAGACGTTGAGCCAAGGAGGCGAGATACGGATCGTCGACAGCGTCCGATCCCTACCCGCACCGTGGAACCCGACCACGCCTTAGCTCATCACGCTCCGAATCTGTCCGTTTCGGATATATCAACCATGATACGCCAAATGATCCGCGAGAGTCAGGGGCTCACTAATGATGACTGGGGGATTTCCCGTAGTCATACCCCTTTCACAGACGAAGTGTTACATGCCGAACCCCCTAGGCGATTCAGAATGCCGACTGTCCCGATGTATGAAGGGAATAGTGACCCCAACCAGCATATTCTGAAGTATGAATGGTCGATGAGCGCTGCAAGGGCCGATGACGCAGTGAAGTGTCGGAGTTTCCCCATCTCTCTGGGGGGAATCGCGACAATGTGGTTTACCCGCCTACCACCTAGATCAATTTCTTCGTTCGATCAATTGACCAAGAGGTTTGTGGAACAATTCCGGATGCATGTTGCTAGGCCAAAAGACGTCAACACCTTGTCCAGCGTCACTCAAGCTCCTGGAGAAACCCTCAGGCGTTACTTGGAGAGGTTCCACGCAGCATGCGTCGAGATCACCAATCCCAACGATAATTCAATCTTAATGGCTCTGACCAAGGGGATTGATCCTGATTCTGAATTCGGAAACTCGCTAGCTGGAAAACCGCCCGCGTCGTTGGACCGTTTTTACTCCAAGGCCGCTCAATTCCTGCGGCAGGAGGATGCAAAACAGTCTAGGAAGCAGGACGATGCGAGGCCCAGCATTGAGGGAATACAGAGCAATGTGGCAGTTAAACAGTCCGGCGAGAGTTCCGGGAAAGTTCAACTGAATATACAAAACAAGCAAACCCAGCAGAGAGGAAACAATGGCCAGAATAAGAAGAGAGATGAGAACCGAGGTCCACGACGTAGAGCTCAGATGTTTGACAGTTATACACCGCTAAACACGTCATTGGAAAACGTATACTTACAGACTTGTAACACTGTACAGTATAAGAAGCCTGCTCCGAAGCCCTCATCGGAGAGACAGATTCAGACAGGGAAATTCTATAGGTTCCATGAGAGCTATGGACACAATACCAATGAGTGTCGGCACTTACAGGACCTCATCGAGAAGCTGATTAGAGAGAGGAAGCTAGATCAGTTTGTACGGGTGCCGCAGCCTGGCGGAGCGGGCCCCTCGAATCAAAATTGTTCACAAAATCAGGAAAGAGAGGATGAATCCGCTCGTGCGGGCGGGAGATTAGTTATCAACACAATAAGTGGTGGCCCCCATCCGGCAGACAGAAGCTGGGGAGAAATGGAGTCGTATGCCAGTTCTATCAGGCATGCGGACTTCGAATGTTATAGTAATTGCGAGGATGGAACCCCGGCAAAGCAACAAAAGATAATGTCCGATGATATCGTGTTCAGGAGCCGAGACGCCGATAAAGTCGAAGCCCCTACTATCGACCCACTAGTCATATCTGCCCAGGTAGGTCCTGCTTGGATGAAGAGGATCCTGGTTGACAGTGGGAGCTCTGTGAACATCTTGCTTAAACGGGCTTACGATCTAATGAAGATGGAGACAAAGGATTTGAAACCCTGTTTATCCAGAATCCATGGTTTCAACGGGAGTGCCACGATACCCATCGGAATAACTGAACTCCCAGTCGAGTTAGGCGTTGGGGAACGCCGGAGGGTCCGAATGTTACAATTTGATGTGCTAGAAATCGATTCGCCATACAATGCGTTTCTAGGTCGACCAGCTTTAGCCGAGTTCAGGGCGGCGATCGCCCCATGGTGTCTGACTCTGAAATTTCCCACTGATCATGGGATTGGAGTTGTTCAAGGAGATCAGGCCTCAGGAAGAGCTTGTTATGTTGCTGAGCTGCGCGGGGCGCAACGTAAAGAGAAGGGGAAGGGCGTAGAGGAATCTCTCTGCGTCCGTTCTATCGATAATTGACAATTGATGCCTGGGCCTCGGCCCGGGCACCACGGCCAATTCCTGAAAGACCTGGACCCCAGGGACAACGAGGATAAAGACGAATCAACGGAGAGTCAAGCTTCTCCAGCCGAACTGACTGTGGACGTCCCAATCAGTGAGGATGACGATTCAAAGATGCTGAAAGTTGGGTCCCAACTAAACAAGCAGACACAGCAGGAGTTGGTCGAATTTCTTCGGGCGAATCTCGACGTCTTCGCCTGGACACACTCTGACATGTGCGGGATCTCGCCGAGCATTGCAAGTCACTCCCTGAATATAGATCCGCGACATGTCCCAGTGAAGCAGAAAAGGCGCGGTATGGATCCAGAGAGATCTGCCGCCCTTAAGGAGGAAGTTGATAAACTACAATCGAATGGGTTCATTCGAGATGCCTTGTATCCAGAATGGGTGTCCAACCCCGTACTAGTTCGGAAACCAAACGGGAAGTGGAGAACCTGTGTTGATTACTCTGACCTAAACAAGGCCTATCCGAAAGATAGCTTCCCACTTCCGCGAATCGATCAACTTGTAGATTCGACGGTCGGACACGAACTACTATCCTTTATGGACGCTTACTCCGGCTACAATCAGATACCCATGCATTTACCTGATCAGGAACATACCAGCTTCGTGACCGACCTGGGACTCTATTGTTACAAAGTCATGCCGTTTGGTCTAAAGAACGCTGGAGCAACATACCAACGCTTGGTCAACCGAATGTTCGCTGATCAAATTGGGAAGACCATGGAGGTCTACGTGGATGACATGCTGGTGAAGTCCCGATTCTCCACCGAACACGTCAGAGATTTGAATTCAATGTTCAGCATCCTCCGGGAGTACGGAATGAAGCTCAACCCACTCAAATGTCACTTTGGCGTTGCATCCGGAAAATTCCTTGGGTTCATTGTCAACGCTCGAGGAATAGAGGCGAATCCTGAGAAGATCTGGGCTATTAGAAATTTGCAAACCCCTAGAACTATAAAACAAGTCCAGAGTCTTAACGGGAAGGTCGCAGCATTGAGCAGATTCATTTGAAAGTCCACCGATAAATGCGTTCCTTTCTTCGACCTGATCCGGAAGGGCAAACGAAACTTTGAATGGACCACGGAGTGTGAAGGCGCGTTCCGATCATTAGTTCAACATCTCTCCACACCTCCGATCTTGTCAAAACCGGTTGACCACGAGCAACTATATCTCTACCTGGCAGTATCAGAACATGCGATCAGTGCTGCTCTAGTCCAGGAAGAAGACAAAGTGCAAAACCCGGTCTACTATGTTAGTAAGCGACTAACAGGAGCTGAAAGAAATTATCCGAGGCTGGAGAAACTGGCTTATTGTTTGGTCATTTCCTCAAGGAAGCTCCGTCCTTACTTCCAAGCTCATCCGCTTACCGTGTACACCGACCAGCCGTTACGACAGGTCCTTACGCGGCCTGAGACGTCCGGTAGGTTACTCAAGTGGAATATTGAGCTAAGTCAATTTGATATCGCATACGCTCCGCGGAGGGCCATTCAAGGACAAGTCCTGGCTGATTTCATAGCCGAATTTACCGTTCCTGAAGACTTACCCGAGACCAGTGAATCCCCCGAATACATCTGGAAGCTGTATACTGATGGTGCGTCAAATGACCGGTGTTCGGGCGCTGGGATTGTACTTGAGACTCCCGAGGGCCGATCCATATGTTATGCTCTTAAATTCGACTTTCGTGCAACTAATAATGAAGCCGAATATAAAGCCCTCCTAACCGGCCTAAGACTTGCCAGAGATTTGAGAATTATCGCTGTAGAAATTTATTGCGATTCGCAGTTGGTGGTATGCCAAGTGCGAGGAGAATACCAGGCAAGAGACCAAAGACTGGCCGCTTACTTGGCACGAGTTCAGGAAATACTAACCCAGTTTGATTATTATGCCATCTATTATGTGCCTCGGGAGCGCAATCAGAAAGCCGATTCACTGGCAAAGTTAGCCAGCACAAGTGAAGCACAACAAATGGTACTTGTCCCCGTCGAAACTTTGGCCACTCCGAGCATCGATCGGATAGAAATGAACTCTGTATTTGAAACCGCTCCTAGTAGGGAATCTTGGATGACTCCGTATCGGAATTACATTGAGAATGGGGTGCTGCCTGAACCTAGAAGTGAGAAGAGACAAATTCAGCGAAAAGCTTCGCGGTTCGTCATCCAAAACGGAGTCATGTACAGGAGAGGTTATTCCGTTCCTCTCCTCAGGTGTATTGCCCACAAGGAAATCAAACGAGTGTTACATGACGTGCACGAAGGAGAGTGCGGCGATCACACCGGAGGGCAAGCTCTCGCTAAGAAGATACTCCGATATGGGTACTACTGCCCGACAGTGAACCGAGATGCGGCAAACTACGCCTGGAAATGCGATAAATGCCAAATACATGCCCGAATTCCGAGAGCTCCGCCAACTGAAATAACCCAAATGGTCAGTCCCTGGCCATTCGCAATGTGGGGCATTGACATCATCGGCGCTTTACCTTTAGCAAAAGGCGGTGCGAAATACGCCATCGTCGCCGTTGATTACTTCACAAAGTGGGCTGAGGCCGAAGCCCTTGCAACCATTACGACAAAGAAAGTGATAAATTTCGTGGTTCGCAACATCATTTGTCGATTTGGACTCCCGCATACTATCATCACTGATAACGGAGCCCAATTCGAGAGTGCGGAATTCAAGGACTTCTGTCAGCGGTTTCATATCCGCAAAAAGTTCTCGGCTGTCGCACACCCCCAAGCGAATGGACAGGTTGAAGCTGTCAACAAAGTTATAAAATCGATCCTGAAGAAACGATTGGAGAAGGCTGGGGGCAAGTGGGTCGATGAACTTCCTATGGCATTATGGGCCTATCGAACGACCCACAAAACCGCAACCGGACACACTCCGTTTTCCCTATCTTACGGCTCAGAGGCCGTTATTCCGGTCGAGACAGAAGTACTCTCTCATCGCGTGACTTATTATGATCCAAAAACAAACGCTATACTCCTAGCCGAGTCTTTGGATCTATTGGATGAGAAACGGGAAGAAGCTGACTTGAGAGCAGCCGCACATCGAAGCCGGGTCGCCCGATTGTACAACACCAGAGTTCGACCTCGAACCTTTGAACTCGGCGACCTCGTGCTCAAGAGAATCTACCCAGTTCCATCACACATGAAACCGAACTGGGGAGGACCGTATGTAATTACACGAAAACTCGGAGATGGTACGTTCAAGCTGTCGACTGTTGACGGTCTCGATTTACCAAGGGCTTGGAACAGCGAAAGCCTCCGCCGCTACTACATATGACAGGCTTTATTTATTTCATTCTATTTAGCAATTTGTTTCTGCATTTCGAAATTTGAATTTTTTAATAAGGCAACTGACTTTGCCGCATTTTCTTATTTCAGCAATAAAATGCCACTTCTTCGAGCCAGAGCTGTGATTCATTATGTACGATATACAACATCACGATGCACGAAGAGCTAAATCCCATCGTGCAATGGGACTTATTCAAATGGAGAGTGGCTGCGATACGACCGGCCACTCACTAGGTGAAACCCGAGCTCGGGGACAGGCCATGACACCGACATTAATAGGGTTGATACACGACAATCCTACATTAAACTCCATATTCCCAGAGTGCAAAGCGGAGTATAAACAGTCAACTCCATATTCCCAGAGTGCGAAATGGAGTATAAACATTCAACTCCGTATTCCCAGAGTGCGAAATGGAGTATAAACATTCGACTCCGTATTCCCAGAGTGCGAAGCGGAGTATAAACATTTAACTCCATATTCCCAGAGTACGAAGTGGAGTATAAACATTCAACTCCGCATTCCCAGAGTGCGAAGCGGAGTATAAACAGTTAACTCCATATTCCCAGAGTGCGAAGTGGAGTATAAACATTCAACTCCGCATTCCTAGAGTGCGAAGCGGAGTATAAACAGTCAACTCCGCATTCCCAGAGTGCGAAGCGGAGTATAAACATTCAACTCCATATTCCCAGAGTGCGAAATGGAGTATAAACATTCAACTCCGTATTCCCAGAGTGCGAAATGGAGTATAAACATTCAACTCCGCGTTCCCAGAGTGCGAAATGGAGTATATACATTCAACTCCGCATTCCCAGAGTGTGATGCAGAGTATAAACGGTCAACCCCATGTTCCCAAAGTGCGAACAACCGCTTACGAGATGACGCATATCCCCGGAGTGTGGATGGAACGATTCATAAGAGAACAAGCGTAGTTCGACCACTCGGTCCTCGCTTGGTGTCATCACAAGCTGATCATCACAACTTGACCCCGGAACTGGGGGCAGAGGCGAATGTTAGTCATTACCCGAAACTATGCGATGCTCAGCTCCGATGCGATCCCCTATCACAACTCAAGTCCGAGATTTCCATACTTAACAAGTAAAATGAGCTATTCTTGAAGCAATCAGATAATGCAAGTACACTGGACCAAAGTCCGAACACTGCAATATTCAAGTATAGAAAGGAACACAAGCTGAAGCTAGAAAACAAAATTTTATTCCAACTAACTCAAGAACAATGGTTCATACATGAGTTTTTTCCAAAATATTCCTACTAGCAGGGGCCGAACCTGCATCTAAACACGGCCTACAAAAGGGAAAAGCAGAAAAAAATAACAAAAGTCCCTAACTGCCTGTGAAAAGAGTGTCTAATCCTTCTGTTTCCTCAGCTTCTTCTTCCTCGAGGAGCTACTGGAGCCACCAGTACCCTTTCGCTTGGAGCCTTTCTCCTTAGGCAAGCTCCCTTCGGGTGGAGGCATAATGTCAACATCCTCGTCTGAGCTGGACTCTATAGGGATACTTCCCGAAGGAGGAGTGGGAGGAACAGACTCGGCAGCTGGAGGAGGGACTGGCACATTAGTATCAGTAAGTGTGCCCCCAGGAGACACAGTCATAAGAGGAGTAGGGCACTGTGCTGCTGCTCCGCCATCTACTTCACCACCATGCGCCGCGGCCGCCATCTCGGCATTAATTTCGGCCAACATCGCCGCTTCCCGCCGTGCCCTGGCCTCGCTAGGGGCCGTAGTAGTCTGGGACAAGGTGTCAGAAGTAGCCGTGAATCCACCCAAGCCAAATGGCAAGTCCGCAAAAGGATCACTTTGACGGCCAAGGAGCTCGTTTATCATTTGCTCGTCGAAAGAAAGTGAGCTCCCCTGCGTCACTCCAACTGGTGCCATTGCCGCGACGGAGGTCGCCTCAGAGATGATGGCTCCTGGTGCTTAACCTGATTCTTGGATGGTAAGAGGCGCGGCTGGTACAACTCCTGTCACTGATCAAAGGAAAAGGCATGTCATTAGCAACATTTCAACACGGGTTCTTCAATCCAAATATACTAGAAGTTAGTTCAAAGTACCTTCCTCGGTTTGGCTCGAGGTCGTCTGAACTACTTCAGAAGGATGTTCCTTAATAGGAGATAAATGCGGTTGATATGGGTCATACGCCGGGATAGGCTGGGGGTAGATCATCGGAGTTGGCTCAGACTGAGATGACACAACTATCTCAGAACTCGTAACATGGTGTTCTGCACCAGAGCTCTCTCCGACTTCCTGGATCTGGGCACCAAGCCTCACCTTGTCATGGGAAATCATGGAGTCATGAAGAATTTTCTTTTCGTCATCATTAAGGATGCGGTTCTCCAGCTCGAACTCGTCAAGGGCTTCATCAGGGTGCCCAGATCTCTCCTCATCAACCAGTAGGTTCCAGGCGTTATAGAGATGTGTAGGGTAATCGTCAAGCCATGTCAAGTCTCGGTGCCTTAGCACATTGGCGTTATAAGTGACGAGTAGCTCCTCCACCTCGGCCTCAATCCTGGCCTCCGCCTGCCGTACCTTCTCGTCAACCCCAGCCTCAGCTTCATGGGCTTGTTGTATAGCCGCTTCCTTCTCCTTTCGGAGTGTCACTGCCTGGTCACAGGCCTCCTGCGCAGAGACATTAGCTGCGTCTTTTTCCTTCGCCATCTCTGAAAACTTTGATTTCAGCTCATTAAGCTCCTTCAGAGCGGCATCCCTCTCGGCGGTAATGGAAGTGTTCCTGTGACCCATGTCCTCGATGGCAGTATAGTGCTCTTGCTTCATCCTGGCCATGACGGCGTTCACTTCATCAACTTTCTTTAAAGCCTCCATTTCAGACTTACGGGAAGACTCAGCCTCCGAGTTGAGCGCTTTTATGATTTGGTCGTTGCGACCCAGCTCCTTCTCGAGCTTCTCGATGGTGACGCCCCGCTCGAATGCCACTTTAGACGCCTTCCTCGCGGCCCGTCCCCACTCCCTATACTGGAAAAAGATGTCCGCAACATAATCATGGATAGTGGTTTCCGCGGTTGGCGGGATTCTCTTCAGGTGCGGAGGGAAGACATACCCATCAAAACAGATGTCAGGAAATTCCTTCCTCATCTGTGCCAATTTAAGCGCTCCTTCACTAGACGCCTCGGTCGGGACCGGCACAGTAGCCGAAGAGGTGGCTATTTCAGTCCTGCACGGAGGATCGGACCTCAAAGCTTGAGAAGGTGGCCTAGGCCGTAAAGTTTCGGGAGGACGAGTAACTGCGGCCGTAGGAGGTGCAGAGGTCCTGGGGGGAGGAGAGCGAGATCGGGATCAGCGAACATATCCCCTATCTTTGTCAGACTTCTCCTGACCAGAGTGTCCCGTGTCATAATCCCTCTCGCCCTCTCTCCTGCGTGGCTCATGATAACGGCGCTTATTACGCAAACTACCAAGCACAGAGCCTTGCCCAGACATCGTACCTGAAAAGAAAACCACAAAGAATCAGTAACCGTTTGCGATGTGTTGTTTATGGTTAGGAAAGTGTGTTGTGCCGTGAAGAGTGTGTGAATGTGTAACCCCCCGGACCAACCAGAAGTGTCAATCGCACTGGCAAGCTCAGACTCGCTAACATCGACGATATGTCGCGGTCCACCCGACCCAACATCGTGTTGCTCCGGCTCGATGTCCAGGATTGGAGGGTCAGCAGGCCCTTCGAGTTGATCTTCAGCTTGCAGGGAGGATGCCTCTGTAATCTTAACTCCTGGCAAAGGACGGTGCAAAACCACAGACTTCCGCCTCCCAGACTTAGGCTGTTTCGAGGCCACTGCTTTGCCTTTCCTCTTTGCATCGGACTCCGGGGTTGCATTAGCAGGTCCGACCAACGGTTCCTCGTCAGTATGAGTTTTCTCGGAATCGGGTTCCTCGATTATCACAACCCTGGGCTTCATCCGCTTGACCTTTTTCCTGGAGACGGTCTTTAATGCACCATCGAGTCTTATGCTCTGCCTCCGGCCGATCAGCCCAAGGGTTCTAAGATTCCGATCTGTCAATAACAGTTCAATATTCCTTTCTTCGCTAGGAATCTCTTGGAGGACCCGAACAATCTCTTTATAGTAGCCACCCTCAGGCCGCTGGATGATAGCTGAAAGAAAAAGAGAAGAAGGCGTAAATATAATTTCACTCCGAAAATTGCCCTGTCAATTACTTGGGAAAAAGGACGATACTCACGTCTGAACAGCCATCTACTGGCGAACCCCGGAGGACATCGGACATAGAACCACTCTGACTTAAAGTAGCTTAGCCTAGTCTACGACCCCGCGACAACTTGGCAGTTCCTTACAGACTCCAAGAACGTATAAGATGGGCTGTCAGTCCGACTCTTGAAATTAAACAAGTATCTTATGTCGGTCATACGGGGAGGACGATGGAGGTACTCCATGAATACAATGAACAAGCTATTGAGTGAGGCATATCCGTTTGGATGCAATTGAGACGGAGCGATGTCCAGATAAGCCAACACTTCTCTTATATAGTCATTGAATGGAGGAAGTGTGCCGGCTGCGCACGCATGCCGATTAAAAGCAGTATACCCCTCCGGGGGATTATGTGGCCTGTCATCCGGTCTAGGCAACAATACCTCATCCAAAGATAAACCATGCCTTAAGCATATTCTCCCTAGCATGTCTTCAGAAATATTGGACGGGACAGAATCAGGTGGACTGTTAATGAAGGACGCATCGGGCAACTCGTCCGGAGCTGGACCAATAGCTTCGGTCTCGATGACCGGAATCTCAATTCTGGGAAGGATAGGGTTCTGAGTTTCTTGCTGCTGCGAACTTGACGGTTCCATCACTAGCTAACTCACGAGAAACCATCATTAGATGACAAAAAGCCCGTGCATTCCCCAGTGTAAAGTGCATGAATGTGTTGTGTAGTGCGAGTGTTGTGCGTGACTTGAGCAAATTCTGCAGAGTTAAAGAAAATGTGCAAGCAACGAGATTCTGGAAGTCAGACAGGCATGACCGTCATCGCTGACCGTCACGACTGCGCCCTCCAGATGATAACGAT
This sequence comes from Allium fistulosum, assembly GCA_030737815.1. NCBI lineage: Eukaryota > Viridiplantae > Streptophyta > Magnoliopsida > Asparagales > Amaryllidaceae > Allium > Allium fistulosum. The sequence goes on along the minus strand of CM060904.1, from coordinate 709,414,240 downwards.
CGATTCAAGATTAAAGAGTTCGTTGTACTTTTCTGTTAAATGGCAGTTCCATCGACGAGCTCCGAAAGTCAGTCAAATATGCAGTTCTGAGACCAAGTTCTATTATGCAAGGCAGAAGCTCGTCGGAGTCAAATGTTCAAATATTCAGAAATTCTCTGAGTTCGTCCAAATTTAGGTTGGGATCGACCGTTGCATTTCATTTCGTATCGAGTCATGAAGACCCTGCATCGCAACCCGGCTGTGTTCGAATCGATACATTCGTATCGATCGTCTCAGAATGGGAGACATGTTCGCATCGATCGCACTGGAGTGAAGATATTTCGTATCGATCAAGTTCGACTCGGTACATTCGTATCGGTCAGGCAGGGGTGAGAGCGCTTCAATTTGATCAATTTCGAATCGATACGAATCGTGTCGATCAGAGGCAGATCAGTCTGAATCGATCGAGTTCGCCATTTTCGCATCGATATGAAGACAATAACTTCGCAACAATCGCCGCTCTTGTCTCCCTATCGATACGCACGTATGCTGACTGGATCGATTCGAAATAATCCAATTTCAGATCGACACGAGACGAAGATAGGATGATTTCCTCCATATCTCCTTCTTCCCTAAGGGATCTCAACTCCATGGCCACGAGCTGTCCCCAAATCTCGTCTTATCTCGCCCAGATCTAAAACTCGTGAAAACTGGGCGAAAGAGCAGGAAGGATGACTGGGATCTCGTGATTCGACGTTGATAACGTGACTCTGATCATTCATTACCTGATTTCAGCAATTACACTCAAAGAAACGAAGGCTCGGTTCGACTCGAAAGCAAGCAGTTGTCTCTCAGTTTATCGATACGAAGGTAAAATAAAAAAAAAGGGAAGAATAGAGAGCAACAGTAAAAAGGTGAAAAAATGGGTAAGTCCTGAGTATTTATATGAAGGGCTGGGTGAAACCGGGTCGTTTCGCCTCCCAGTCCACTTAACCGATCACAACCGGTCCAGCCCCGAACCGAGTCGAAGGCCTTATTCGAACCCAACGGGCCAGAATCTGCATCGATTCGAATCGAGCGATGAATCCCATCAATTTAAAAGCTTTTATTCATGCCTACAAATTCACAGCTACATCTGCTACACATCAATACGAACAACAATACGAACAACAGTTTCGTATCCATTGTAGCACAGACATTATCATCGATACGAACGACACAACAAATCCTTACCCCTTCATTACTAAACATCGGCACAGATGAGCACTCCGTGTACAGTGGATTTCCAATTCATCAACACGAAGTCGATTCTTTCAACCTTCTATATCGATCCGGGAGAGGATCGATATGGAGTTCGACACAAGTAAGCTAACGACGACTTGCAAACATATGATAACTAAACACTATCTTACAACAACTCGTCACGGCAACGCAAAGTTACAATCTTCGACAAAAGAGCAATGACTGTTCAGAATAGAGGTAGCAGTTTTTCAAAGCACGTCGTGTTCCACAAGACGTACTTTGGGGGGCAAATGTTATCCCGCCTTTTGGCAAGGCCAGGACACCAAGGAACCAACTAGAGGATAAGCATGGCTTGTCGTGGATATCGCTGGATTTTGTCCAAGTCCGGATCAAGCTACAATTGATAGGGCATGACTAGGAGAGCAAGGTGAACCAACATTCCAATTTTCAAGTCAGTCCGAGTTCATGGGCTCAAGTTGTGATGGATGCAAAGTTGGAGAGAGCAGCGTGTTTTCGTATCCATCAAAAGCCTCTATTTTGTATCCATCCGGAGCAATAGTTCATAGCGGTGATGTTAGTCATGTTTCGGATCCATCGATTTCGTATCGATGGATTTCGTATCCTTCAATAGTCCTCACTTCGTATCCATCTGTTTCGTATCGATCAGAGTGGCCAGGTCCACGTGTTAATGAACTCCGCATCGATCAATCCCCAGCCAGAGAGGCTCGTTCGAACCCATCGGAGAAACGTCTGCTTCGTTACGATCGCCCCGCGTCGATTTCGTATCCATCAGTCCATGACCATTTCGTATCCACCAGAAGACAGTGCTTCGAACCCGTAACCGCTGACTTGCTCTTATCCAACGAGTCAATTAGCCAAGGTGACGTGTCTTCCATCGAAATAAGCAGGGCGAGATATGTGGAGTCGAAACAGTCAATGCGGCACAAAGATCGGATCGAGACGAAGCGCGCGCGCCACCTCACTTCAAGAGCACGTGCAGCCAGCGAGATGAACGGATGGAGTCGAATTCATGGAGACAAACCAGACAGCCTATGAGGAATCTCAGTTCGCATCGACCATATCTCGTAATCCACAAATCCAAATCCAGTGAAATTTTCAGAGAAGCTTGCATGCATGCTGAGGGATGTCCATGCCAAATCCAGCTCGATTGGAGCAATTACTGATCGATACGAAGTTGTTTCGAATCGATCCCAGATGGAGTTGAAATTTGGTGGGACCGGGCGCGTGGACCCACTCACGTGCCTGAAAGAATCTCCCGAAGTTTGGGCACGATCTCAGCCTCCTACGCCTATAAATACCCCCCTGAAGCCTACAGAAAAGGGATCTTTTTTCCCTGAAGCGTCCAGACTCTGCCGGATTGAGATTTGCATCCTACTTTTGCTGTCAATTTCGAATTCTAAACTGTAATCCGTTGTTCATTGCTGTAAACGCTTGTAATCATTGAAAGAGAATCAATAAAATCATCAAAACTTCATAGTGGACGTAGGCTATACGCTGAACCACTCTAAACTGCTTGTCTGTGCACTTTACATTCCTGTTTGTTGGAGTTTTTGTCAGATAATCTCTGTTTTACATTTATAATCTTCATTTTATCTCTTCAAACAACTCCCGAAGAGTGGTGTGCCCATTTTTGGTACAAACATGTAGTACATTGCACTACATTTAGAGAGCGTCATGGACTCCACTCTGAATGATTGTATTGATATCTTGTCTTAAAACATCTTGACTAGGAATATTTAAAATAATATGTTATCCTTATTGTGATAAATATCTCATTATTACAACACATAGTAATTACTTTGACAAAGCATATCACTTAAGGATTTTCTATTATATGTACTTATGCTAATAAATAATTAACATAACACGTTATGACAAGTGTATAATAGAAAGAAAAACACCTTTTATTTCGAATAAGATTTTATTATAGAGTCAATAATTTACAATAAATTATATAACCTAACCCTAGGGCATACCCGTAACTCTATCAACTAAGGTTACTAAAATTCCTTAAAATCAAAGAGGAGTTCAATGAAATATGTGTTATTTTAACTATAAAGGCTACCGTAACTTCTACAACCTATCTAGCATCATCAAATTCAAGTTTTACTTCATCTCAATTTGTGGGCAATAAGAGTTAATTGATGTTTTGGAAGCAACTATGAGTATACTAACTTATAGTTTGTTTTAATGATAGTTCTATGATAATTGTGTGTATAGCAATCAAATTGGCATTTTTATCATGTTATTTTGATTTTATACGATGGATAGTTTATGTATTTTAGATGTTATGGTTTGGAATTGGATTATAAGTAATGGTAGATGTTGTTCATCGAGTTTGGCAAGTTATATAGATTAAAATGCTTTATAATGAAATTTTATGGATATGAAACCACTTATGAAAAGTCAATTTTTTACGTTGATCTTGTATTAATTGATATGCCACCGAATTTGCAAATGATAGAGCACTAAAGGCCCCTTTGAATCACCTGACATTAGTTGGAACCCAGCGACGGTCTGGCTCTGGCTTGCAACGTTGCTGCTCCAGCCAATGCTCGACCGACCAACCACCTAACCAGTTGACCGGTCAGGAAGTCTGAATTAGTTATACTCCAGGCAAAAGCCTTTTTACTTCTTCTTCCTTTCCCGCTTAGCATTTGAACATGTATATGACTACAAAACAGTGAGCACGTGTTTAATATAAATAATAATTTGATTGAATATTATTTTGTAATTAACTGAAATTATCTTGAGTGCTCAAAGAAAAGTGGAAAGAAGATGAACTCAAATTATTTTGAAAACTATTGGGTTTGAAATTGATATACCATTGTTTGGACATAGAATCATCTATTTGAAATTAAAGTGCAAAGATTTTATAAAAGAACCTTTATCCATTGTATAAAGCTTTACGAATGAATTTCAATTCATTTCTATATAATTTCATAAATGAGATTTAATCAATTTCCATATGAATTTTATAAAAGAATTTTAAGTTTATTTTTAATGTTTTATAACATGAGATTTTAAGTTATTTTATTTAATTATAAAAAAAGAATTTAGTTTGTTTAGATACCTTATTTGCATTATAAAGTAGGTTTACATACTAAATGTAAGTGAATAAGTAAGTGAATTGTAAGTCTCATTCACACATTGAATACATATGCTCATAAATATTTAAAATTCCATAAATGTGTTTATGTGGCTATTTTATGAATTATCGTGTAATATTTGCTTAGTTATAATGCATTAATATGAATTAAGTTGATTTGCACTCACATGACAATTATATGTGACATAAAAGTGGGACACAATACCATTTTAGGAATAAATGGTTTTTAGGAGGTTAAATATGAATACTTTTAATAAATTTTACCTATGAAGAAAACGATACGAGGTGAGACTATTAGATGCTAAAGTCCATCCTAGTAGACATATTTATGATCACAACTTAAATTGTTGTGACCTGGCCCCTTTTCACTTATTGTCCAAACAATCCATTGCACAGACGCAACCACGATGACCGACGTAGTGCAAACATGAAACGATAAAGAGTTAAATAATCTTATTGATGGATACATGGTGAAATGAGGATGATGATTATAGCTCAATAAGGTGAGAGCCTATGAGGATAGGAAGGGAAAGTGAAACTAATAGATCGTGTGGGGCGCCCACGATGTCAGATCAAAAGGTACATAGATGAAAAAGGCCAAGATATCCGTTCGAGGTAGAGTCTAATAAGAGTGAGTATGAGTAGGATTCAGTTATGATTAAAGACCTCGTATATGACTAACTTGAATAGTAAAACTGGTCGATTAACGATTGCAAAATGAAAATGTATATAAAATGTGATATCCCGGTCGATTAGAGTTAGAACTGCGACTCATGCCATGCCATATTTATTTCTTAATATATCACGTATGAAATCCGATAGCACATAGTTATATATTCGATTGCATAGTTACACTCACAACAAGTTTCTAGCTTGACTCGAAGTTTTGTTTTGCGACGTCTCCTCGGGTCAAACTATAGAGATTTTCCAAGTGATTTCTTTTACTTTTCTTAAAGCCATTGCATTTAAGAGTGACATAGGTAAAAGGTGTACCAGTGCATATAAGTTGGTTGCTACCATAGATTTGAATCACTAAGGTCGCACTTGGAGACTATCGTATGCTTTACCGTCCAAGCCATCTAGGGAGAGCACTTTTCTAAAGTTTTACTGGAAGAGATGGAGATATCAGCCTAGTGTATGATTATCCTAGTGTATGTATTAGTTAGTATTGTTAAAGACATCGTATTTTAGACAATTTTGAGTGTGTATGTTATACCATGTATATAGAAGTGTGTTTGAGACGTCCATTTACTTGGCATATTTTGATATATGTATATTTTGTCATTCCACTGAGATGTTTCTCTATCTTTTTTATTTATGCTCCTTTATTTGATTTACTCAGTCCAGAAACTCATGTATATTATCTTATGTCTAGACAAGGTACGAATTATTCAGATGTGATCAGTTATTATAATGTATCTATGTTGACTCAAAGCAGTGTACACAAGAGATTGCTCCTTGTATGCCCTTTGATCGGAGTAATTGGTAGGTAATCTTCCTTTGATAATTTAGTCACCGGAGCTAGGGCATTACACTTGTCAATGAGTTATGGTCGAACAAAGAAGTCTAATGATTTGTTATTGCCTTTGGAAGTTCCGCACTAGAGGTGGGAGCATATTTCCATGGATTTTATAAATGGTTTGACATAGAGTCAGAGAGAAAACGAGAGCACATAGGTCATTGTGGACTTTTGACGAAGAGCTTTCATTTTATCCTAGTGAAGGTTTTGAGAATCATCCCATCTCTAGTGAAGTCATATGTGTGGATGATAGTGAGGTTACATGGTGTACCCTCTAATTTTGTGAGTAATCAAGATCCACTCTTCACGAGTTAGTTTTTAAAGAGCTCGCAACAAGTATTAGGCCTATAATTGAATTTAAATATGCCATATCATCCTCAAAGCGATAGCCAAACCAAAAGAGTAAACCATGTACTTGAAGACTAGCTAAGGGCTTATATTCTTGATTTTGGGGGTTCTTGAGAGGATCACTTACCTCTTATTAAATTTACATACAATAATAGCTTTCAAGCGAGTACCAACATAACACCATTTGAAGCATTGTATGGAATGCCTTGTAGGTCACCTATATGTTAGTGAGAGAAGGCTACAAAGGTAATAGTTGGAACAGATATGGTCCGAGAGATTTTAAAGAAAGTGGAATTGAACTTGGAAAAGAATGAAGGCATCTTAAGATCGACAAAAAGTTTATGTTGATAAGAGATATATTGATCTTGAGTTTTAGGTAGGTGATATGATCTTTGAAAGCATAACCCTTAAAGAGAGTTGTTAGATTTGGCAATTCCAAAAATCTTGCACCTAGGTTTGTTAGACCATTCCTTATATTGGAACGAGTCGGAAAACTTGCATATTGGGTGAACCTAGTGAAGAAGGTGTCCGGAGTACACAATGTGTTCCAAGTTTTCCACTTGCTAAAGTGTATGCATGACACAAATGTGATTATTGAGCCAAGTCAACTAGCCGAAGTGGAATCGAAAGTTTTTATGCCTAGATGTTATGATCCACTATTTTTAGAATCTAAAATCAATTATAAACGACATTAGATATGCTTATAAGTAATTTCATATATTAAAAGCAGTGGGCTATGGGTAGATTTAAATTTAAAATTATAAGACATTGAATAAAAGGGAAAACCTCACAGCAGAATCAAACATCAATATAAATAACTATTAACTCAATTATATAGTTATTTTACATCACCACATCAATTTATATTTTATAACAATAATTATCACTAATACATAAATAGTATAACCATGGTATATAAGGATATACATAATCAGTTATCTCTAATTTAGCCCAACAATCCCCACTTTCCATTTCCTTATCTGTTCTTATCTACAACTTTACACTTGTATAGATATATAAGATAAAAAGGAAAAAATGGTTTCGATTATGTTTTGGACTTTTCTACAGACCCCAACCCAACCTAAAGGATCCAGTGGCTTCTGCATAAAAAAGTCTGCCTATGTACCCCTTTTGAGGGATAAAGCTTACGTAATTCTGTTTCCTGCTCTTCTCCTGCATCCAAATACTTGGTTGTTTATAACAACCATTGCATCCATTCAACCAATGCAACCATCGCAACCAATGTAATTCAATATAGTCAATGCAACCACTACAATCAATGCAATCAACGCAACCGGTGCAATCTAATACAATCAATGCAACCAATGCAAGAACCATAAAATGATATTTCTACTCATCCTTCACAACAGATCCTCATGTGAGGCAACAACAACAATAGCACATTAGCCACTAAACATTATATATATTTGACAACATCTAATCATTAATTGAGAAGATAATAACAACACAAATATACTTACATTCATACATCCATTATAGTAAAATTTCACAATATAAGTATAAATCATCAAATGTATATTAATCATCCAGTAATATTCTGAAAACATCAACCTACAAATGTGTACTAATCCAAACAACATTAGTAACATAAACGCCAATACAATAATAGTCACTACACATAACGTAGCAATAATGGCAACATATCCAAATGCAATCTCATCATAATAAAATAACATATGTGATAAATAAAATCAGTCGTTAATTGCATTTACACCCACTCAAAACATCGTATTTACAATTGGTGTTTTCCTTCAAGTATGACGTCATTTTTATCATTGTTTATTATATACTCACCTTTTCATTTACTTCAAATCTTTTCAAACATTGTATTTTATATCAAAATGGTAATTTTATCAAATTATCTTACAAATCAATAATATTTTATCTATCGTCAAAGTAATAATATCCATATTAAATCTCTTTAATATACAACAAAACTAGTTCATTCTATTTATCTCAAAACAATGTACTTTTCACAAAAACCATTTTATTATTTATAAGATATCACTTTATTAGATAATAATAATAATAATAATAATAATAATAAACATTCAAAATAAGTTTAACGTATATTCTCTGTTATTTTATATGGATTTCCCTAGAAATTCGTAAAATATAACCTTATTAAATTTCTCTACTTAATTTCATTTTATTTCATTCAAATACTATTATTTACTACACATAAATCGGTAAATAATAATGTATATCATTTATTTATTTAATTTCCTATTATTAATCAGTCTCATCACCTTATCTCTATCAATTACATCTAAGATTTAAATCCATTACTACTTTTAGTTAAACATCGAATAATACAATAATCAACAATAAATAATCAACATGCACAACATATCAAAATATTCACAATATCCAAACAATTATCAATATATCACAACACATACATATTTATAATTTTTCATCAACATATATTTTTTGATAATTTAAATTCAATTAATTAAATGAAGTAAAGCATACCAACATGCTTTTTCAAAAAATCTCCAAACTAAAAAAATCCAGTTCCATATCGTTCGGAATTTCTCCACGAGTTCAAAGAAGAAATCACGTGTGAATTGAAGTTCGTATGTGAAAGATATTGGAGGTTAGAAGTTTCAAGGTTTAAAATGTAAATATTAGATAAGGTTAAAATGAAAAAGAAGCACTCGACTCCAATAAAGATTAACCTAAATCAATGAAGAGTAGCGTTTTCTCTTTCCATCATAACCCAAATCGCTTTAAAAATCCAAATGCACGTGTTGATCAATGAATTCCTAGCCCCATTTTTCTTCACTTATTATTTTCTTTTGAAATAGATGCTGTACTTTTTGAATCAAGAAGTGAATGAAGATTGTAGAAAAATTCTTAACGGCTGCTTCCCTAAAAGTTAATTTCCTCCTACCTCAACGTTCTTTATTTATAGGGTCGGATTATAGGTACAACAATTTTAAATGTATGTGTGTAAAGAGAGCAATATATGAATTTTCGTTAAATATTTACATTTTACACGCAAAAAATTAATTCTCAATCTTTAGGGAATCAATCTCCAATAAAAAAGATTAGTTTACTTATATGTCAATCAATGTGCAATTAATTGCTAACCTACAAAACCCTTTCCCATGTTAACGACCCAATTTTTCGACTTTCGAAAGTCGACATCAATACGTCCACTGTATCAAATACCGAACAATCGAATGCCGGAAAACCGAATTATTAGGGTTAAAGAAGAAAGAGGTAGAAGAAGAAAGAAGAAGAAACAGAAACAATATCGAAATCTCACAATCGCAGCGGAACAATATATAATAGATAAATGAATAATCTTTAAACAAAAGAACTATATCAGTTCATAAAATACATCATCAGAGTTTACAACAACAACACACAACACTGGCAGTTATAATAACCTGCCCATAATTTTCCACATGGGCAGCCTAGAGTCAGGTTATTGTTGTTCTGGAGCGAAGTCAGGAAAGTATGCTGTGGAGATCCACTACACCATTATAAGATATTAACAACGGGTAAAAACCGTTGTTAAGTCCAAAAGCAACGGGTAAAAACCGTCTTCATTACAGGAGTGGTTGAATTTAGCGACGGGAGAAAACCGTTCCTTTATGTCCAAAAGGCAACGGGTATAAACCGTTGCAAATTGTGACAAAGGCAACGGGTAAAAACCGTTGCAAATTGGGCCAAAGGCAACGGGTATTAACCATTGCAAATTGGGCCAAATGCAACGGGTATAAACCGTTGCTTTATGGACAATAGGCAACGGGTATTAACCGTTGCTGAATGTACAAAAGGCAACGGTTACAAACCGTTGCTTAATGGACAAAAGTCACACATAAAGCAACGGTTAACAACCGTTGCACATAGTGTTTGCTCCTGCTCCTACAAAATCACATATGTAAATCACTACTGCGTTACACGCATATCTCAGTATATATACCAGAATATCAATATATATCAAAATATGCTAGAATATCAAAATATTGGTACACAAGCACTATAAACATATCGCACATATACCATACATATAAAATTATCAAACTTATAATTACACTCATTGTTTTGCAAACAGAATGCTACCGTGCCAGAATATCATACTTATTACACTGCATTGTTTATTACACTACAGTACAAAGATTTCATTAATTACACTACATTGTTTTGCAAGCAGTGAAGTCTACATGGTTCATTACAGGGCAAAGCATTCCAGTTTTCAGACTTCAATGTTCAACCTGGTTCATGTGCAACTCGAAGATTAAATTCAGAGGTAGTTCAACTTCATAAATCTGGAAAGAATATTCCACTTCAAAAACAAAAAGCATCTACCTGATTCAAAAAGTCTGAAACAATTTAAAACAAAGTAGAACCAAAGCAAAGAGCAAATCAAATAATGCAAAGCAATTCAAAGCAAACAACGGTTAGGATAAAGCAAATTTGATCAAGCCTCAATTTCCAGATTTTGAAATCTTTTTCAGGTTCTCTTTCCTCTCTGTCAAACTATCCAGGTAAGCAAACCACCCTTATAAATTCTTAAAACTTGATATATCTATTTTGCATGTGATAAGTCTTGAATGTAAATTGTGAAAGGTGCTTGCATGCTTGTATTTATGTATGCATGACTGTGTGTACGATTGTGTACAGGCAACATGCCTCTGTTTATACATGACAGGTTTGATAAACCTGTCTAAAAATTCATACCACCCAAAAGAATGAATGTTAGGCTTTGATCATTAAAAGGAAATTGCTTGAAATAATGTAATTTCATATATGAAAATAATTTCAGATAAAAACAGGTGCATTGCTATTCTTATATCACAGTTATGTACACAGGCTGCTAATGTTGTTACTTATCTTCTTGTTTAATCAGGAAAAGCATTAGATCTTGGGGTGCATGTTATCATCTGAACATCATTGATGTGGCTAATTTAATTAGATTATCAACCCTCTTGTTTTTGGTCAGTCTTGAATAGACACTGGATGTAACCTGACTCAGTCCGTGTGACATAAGTATTAATTACCACTAATAGAAGTTGCATTGAATCTTGAATGTAATTCATTATCCAACTTTGAACTATTTCTATTCTATTATTTCGAATATCAAAATAAAATTGGTGAATGTTTGATTATCTTTCTAGCTCAGACTTTGAAATGCAAAGTCAATATAATGTTTTATGCTTTGTACGAGTTGGCAACACTTCTTTCAAGTTGCAAATATATAATGTTATAATAATTTTTAAACACGGCTGTTTTTTAGTTTGAGAGGCATTGAAGGAGAATATAATGGGCTTCAACCTTTTTTTTGGAAGGTAAAAGCTTTACTTCCTAGTATTTTATAAATTGTCGATTATCTTGTAAACAAGACAGACCAGGACAAAATACACATGCATTTGCATATGCAAATTTCATATACAGCAAACAAAAGAAAATCAGCAATATATGCAAAGAACAAGTCAGAAATATCAATACCTCCGACTAAAGATATCGTATCAAACCCTTTTGATGGCTCACATAACCTCCGGCTCCAACATCCCCAAAGGTCTCGGTAAATTGTCGACATATTTTGGCGGTTAGCTCATCCGGCAATAAAATTTTGTCCAACAGCACTTTTTCATATGTGGGTGGTACTGGTTTTCCATGAATTACTTATGCTGTGGAATCTCGGCATATAGTACCTGTTATATAAGCATTTTTGGAGTGAATATATGGAATCACATTTACAGAACTAACAAGCTCCCAAACATTTAAGAGGTGGTATATATGGGCACAAAAGCATAAGCGTGCGCATGAAATAATTTCAATGCAAGGATACGCATATATTAGAGGTGGTATATTTGCATGCTTCAGGGACACTACACACGCAAGAATAAAAGTTTTAAATCTTGGAACCATTTGCCTTCAGAAAATTATACATGCAATATATATCACGCATGCAAGAATTTCCACACAAAAATCAAAGTAAAACACACGTATAAAGCATGTAATTCGCAAAAATAACACACGCAGGTAACAAAGAAATAAACTTGCATGGTTCAGGGGCAGTGCATACGCAGGTCCAAAAGGATTTACTCGCATGCATCAGGGACAGTGCACCAGATTTTATTAGGATGAAAACTTATATAAACAAAAAAAAACTCATGCTACCCAAAACCATTTCACAAACATGCAGCGATGGCCCAAGTTTCATAGCATATGAACTAGACCCAAATTTGCCTAATAATGACTTAGGTTTAATGCCAGAAGTGAATTACAGAGAATTTTTTTGGCAACCAGGCAACATATATATTAAATGTGTGAGTTTCAAACTCACCTGTCTTTACTCTACAACAGCTAGCAACTCAATTTAAAAGGGTGCAGAAGTTTAAACAATATCAGCCAGTAATGCTTCGCTTGAGATGCTGAAAGAAGTGGAATAAAGGATGATGAAGTGATATCTTTATTTTATTTTTACTTAAGTCAAAGAAATGAGTGTTGAGATATCCACCAAGTTCAACTCTGATATTAACTAAACAGATGAATATTCTTTTGATTTCACTTGAAATTTAACATTAGCATCAAACTGTTTCCAAAAAATTTGCCATTACAACGGCGCCATTTTGTAGCACCAGAGTAATGTCTATGCATTACCCCTCTCCTGATACTTGGTTTGTGCCATTAACAACAATTTTATCCACTTACTAAATATGGACTCATATTTAGTAAAACAAAATTCATTGCATCAACTTATACCCTAGCAGTCACTATAAGCAACTATGTCTAACTAGCATGCAATACAGTACAGTACATTACAATTTGTAAAACAAATCATATATAAATGTAAAAAGATCATCCCTTGCATAACCAATTGTTTCTTGGTTCTCTAACACTGTACACTTAAAACATAAAATATGTATTCTGATGGTTCAGATTAGAAGGTGCATCTCTACTTTAACAAACTGTTAAAGAGTAGTAGATATTGACTATAATCAATCCCCAAAAACTTAATGAAACATCAATCCTAAAAGCAAGGGCGGCCCAAAGAATCGGTTGACCAAGCCCAATGTGAATTTTTTTGCCCCTTACTATATAACATGTCAATTTTTTTTATTTTATTTTTCATATATAACCATAAAATCACATATAAAACTATAACATAACAAAGTACCAACTTTTTATACAAAAGTTGCCACATTAAGTGGGCTGCAATACTTATAGTCTCAAATAGTTTACAAAACAGTGTATTTAATTTTTAACGAAATGTATCAAGTTTACAAACTAGTGTATCTAGTTAAGTGTATAGGCAAATCATATTGGGTTCTGCCTAAATGTTTGCGGGTAGACATAAACACACTGCAGGAAAAATAGTACATCAATGTAAGTATCAGTTCCTAAATAATTATTAGTTTTTTAGCTTCAGCTTTCAAATTTCAATTCCTAAATGATTATTTACAGAAAACTACTTGTTTATAACTAAATACTAATAAGTTATTAGCTTCAGGCGTTTTCAAGGTTAATGAAATCTAAAGCAGTAAAGGGCGACTCAAATTTAGAAAATTAGACAACTCAAAACAAGAAATTCGCATACTTAATTAGCAGTGGCAGTATAGAGACTGTAGCAGGACTTCAAATCAGCAGTAGAAAATATCACGTAGGAGGCAAGCTTGAGCCGACGATGGCTGATGGAATAGCCGAGTATGCAGCGATGATTATTTAGAAAGCGTTGATTTTTGAAACCCTAGTTTTTTGGGTTTGAGCATCGCCAACATGGAGATTGCTATTGAGCTGTAACTGTGAAGTAAAACAGATTTTGGGTGTTGCCCAGCTCAGTTGGTTGCCCCATCCCAGGGGCTTGGTGGGCTTGCCACTGGGCCGGCTAAAAGATTTACGACGGTTAATAACCGTTGCTAATTAGCCACGGTTGAAAACCGTTGCTAATTGGAACGATGCGCGCCAAAAATTATGGCGCGAAAGGATGAAATTCACCGCCATCATTTGTCTCCAAAGAAGCTACGGTTAATAACCGTTCCCAATTAGCAACAAGAAAAAACCGTTGCTAACTGAACCAAGACGATTATTAACCGTTGCTAAATGGCAACGGTTAATAACCGTTGCCAAATGCGCGGATGGTTAGTTGCAAATCTCAGTATTTGGTGTAGTGATCAGGAGGCGAGCTGGATGGCGAGACGTAAACAGTCAATTATATATATACATATATTTAACAATTGGGATATATGTCCATTAATGCGCAATTAGTTGCTAGACTACGCAACTAATCCCCCATAATATATGAAATTAATACACAACTATATATATATATATATATATATATATATGAACACATACCAACATATTATTCCTTATATATATAGGTGCATGTATTATATATTAACCATGCATTTTTACTGTATCGTTTTGTTAATCCAAAAAATAGATCAACACGGATTGAGTAAGCCCCATTCTTACAGAGCAATAATATAGGAAATAAATGTAAAAGGAGCAGAAATAGTAAAAAGACAAGAAGATTTTTATAGTGGTTTGGCGGTTAATGAAGCCCACGTCCACTTTACAACTTATATTAACTGACAACTGTTACAAATTGAGTTGGATGACTATATGATTAAATCTTCTAAATCAGATCAAATCACAAGTACAAGAGTTCATTGGAGAATCACGGTGAACCATAGATGACTATTGTGTGGGAGGAGAAGAATGAAGAATAATCTCTGCAGAGTTCCAGCAGCCAGTCCAGAAGATCCTCTTTATGTTGCAGATGGGTGAGTATTTAAAGGCAAGGGAGCAATTGGGCTAGGCCGCTTTGCCAGAAGCCTACGTTCGATGATACAAAGATGCTCTGAAAATTTCATAATGATCCAACATAATCCTATAGATCGCCAGCGATCCATAGGGCATGGATCGCTAGCAATCCATGTACTTAGGGGATTTTTGGACTTCTTCCTTTGGGTTGCACTCCTTGTCTTATGTAGGTGCTCTCCATGTGATTTCGTAGCTAGTTGCCTTGTTATGACAATGATTCATACACGAGTTAGATTGATCTATGACTAGAATCAGACCATGTCTTCGCTTCTCGAACTAGGTTGCTTGGAAGGCTATGAAACTTGGAAAACATATTTAGAAGAGGCAACGAATCAAGATGCAAGAGGTTACGATGACTCGTGAAGCATCCTTATGGATCGTTAGCGATCCATAGGTGATGGATCACTAGCGATCCATCTCCTTAGCTTATTTTTGGCTGATTTTCCTTGAGTGTTATTGGCTTGTTCTTTTGGATGCCTTGTTCAAGTTTCAAGTCATTCTGGCATAGTCTGGATGTTCTAACTCCTATTGAATTTTGTTGGGTTAAAAACTCAGTTAACATTTGCCTCTTAGAGTATGCTTTTGTTGGAAACAAAGTGTGCTCTAGAATAAGACAAGTTTCGAATTACTATTCAATGAATTTCAATGAATTGTCATAGTCCATCTCAAGATGTTGTTTTCAATTGACTGACTTCTGATAGCCATTCGTTTTTTGATTTCGATCTGAATTTCATTTCCTTGTATTGACGATGCAACCTTTGCTCCGTAGTTTACACAAGGGTTTAGGTTTGTAAGTGGGTGCATGACATAGGTTTGGAGTCAACCTATATAGTTTTAACTTGGCCGGCGGTGAAGCTAAGTTTTGTCTCGAATGATTGTACGCCGTTCTGGAGCGTAGTCTTACTTTTTGTATTTAACTGTTTCTTTTCGAGGTTGTCATTTTGAATTTTAATGCATCGATTTATTCCAAAATTAGATATAGTGCATGATCCAATTGTATCGCTCTTCCCATTTCTATACTCCAGTGATCCTGAAAAGAAAAGCTTCCCACGTCGCTTCGGACAGTGGCTCGATCGATAACGGATAAGTATGGAAAAGATAATTTCAAAGGACGGTATGGATTATTTTACAAATGAAATCAAGCTATCTACACTAGATTGTTCGTTTGTAGTATTCGGGATATTGGACTCTACTTACATAGATAACACACTGCATCTGCCCTGGTCAACGCTTAGAACCCGATTGGTCAACATAGGCTGACTTCCCTTGGATTCCGAGCGTTGGTTATACAAGGATATTATTTAAAGTAAAACATACCCGACAGGGTTGAATGCCAAGTTTTATTGTTGAAATGACTTTTCGGTCATCCAGTCTTTAGTCTGGCGGAGGGACTTCCACTCATCCAGAAGCTGGGTCCTTCGCATTTTAGGCTTCGCTTATTATTCCTATCATAGTGGGACGATTGATTATAGTTAATTACAAGGCACAACTGCTCTTGTAGAGTTGTAGTTGATGTTCGATCAGGAACAATTTCAGTCTTCGAAAACTAGCGCATGACCTGTTCGATTGCGATTATCCTTCCTTTGTGTTTTTCGGAATTCAACCTGCACAGCAGCCTATGTCTCCGGGGACTATTGGTTTAATTGCTTGATTTCGAGCATTGCTTTTACTCGCTGTTGCACCACTTGTGTTCGTATGTAGCATGCTCGTTCATTGTAATTCTATACATGTAACTAATACTTCTACGGTCATTTCGGCATATTCTATTTCATAGCTTTATTTAGAACTATGAGGTAGCTTGGTCTAGCCAGTTCTGTAGCTAACCCTTACTTATGCGCAATTGAGTTCGTTTCAACAAAGTGTTGGTGTATTTGCCCTATTACATAGGGCTGATTTCTCTAAATACTAAGTCTATATGTTTTCGAGAGACTAGGTCTCCTAGGCAATACATTCGATTAACCCAGTTTGATTGACACGATAGCTCCTATCTATAGGAACTGGGGACTTTGCTGCTTGATTCCAAGCTCTGATAATTTCAATGATGTATGTTTCCTGATTGTAATTGAATTCCTCCAAGTTCACATCGACATCCAATGTCATTCTGGGTACATGTGCTGGAAAGACGCGTTGCCCTCATCTTTTGCTAGAGTGAATTCTTTCAACTCCAGTGTTGAGATCCTAATCATGCATCAGTTTCTATCTCCAAAAACTCATGTACAAATGGCTCAACTCTGTGGATTTTTCTTTGATATTGTTAATCTTTAGATAGCATGAGATGCCAGAAGGTAGGGCTGAAGATTCAATCAAACTAATGCTTTTGTTTCCAAAAGTCGATGTATCGATAGTTTCATTCTTGGGGTTTCTTCTTAGCATCGCCAAACTTTATGTAATGGCATATCCCTATAAGTTGGAACCAAATGATCTAGTTAGACCGTAAGTGGGTCATTGATCCTTCTCATCGTCGCCATACTATGAGCGACGGTTGATTTCTGAACATTAAATCCTTCATTTCCTTTGTTTGCAATTTTATTGCCAGAATGCTCTATTTTATGATATAAAACCATTATCTAACCAACCTCGTGGTTATTCTGCTTGGACTTTGCAACATTTCTTTCAATCAAGTATCTATGCGTCTATCCCTACTCGAGGGACTAGCTATTTCGAACGCCTGTATTTCAGCGATTGTGAGAGATGGAATGGTTTGGGACAAATGATTCGATTGCCCCTAGTCTGGTTCTCAATCTTATTCTAGGATTTAGGAAGTCCGATGGTTTTAGTTTCGACCTTCCGTGATTGTCCTACATGTCCTCAGTTGTGCATGCTTTGCTTGATTGCTGTCATCATGGAAGTTCTGTTCATACGCCAATTCCTGTCTTCAGGAATTGATAACCTAGCTGCTTGGTTCCAAGAGACATTTCCTCGAGGTTTCCTATCTTTTGGCTGTATCAAAATTCTTTCTAAGTTGAATTCAAGAAATTCGGTTGTGCATAAACTTTCGTCCTTAGAAATTAGCGCATGAGCAATTCAATCCTGGGATATCATTTCAGCGTTGCTTTATTCCCGTGCAGTGGTCGATTCCTGTGATGAAAGGTCAAACCATCCGACTGACCTATGAAAGGTTATGTCTTCCTATTGTTGTCCATATTCGGGCAACCGTAGTTTTTTGAAGACAAAGGTAGAATCTCAGTTAAGGACCAACTTTTATCTCTGGAAGCTAGTGCATTGATGGTTTACTACGATGAGTGTTTCTCATCGAATCTGTAGATTAAAGTTTTCCTGGCGTTGCCGAAGCAACACCGGTACATAATGAATAGCAAATTTTCCAGCATTTCCAGGTAAATGTCGATACTTAAGAAATCGAGGGTTTCCCGACGTTGCCAGGGGAACACTGGTACTTATGAAATAGAAAGTTTCTCGACTTTTCTGGGGAAACACTAGTACTTAGGAAATGAGAAAAGGCCTTAGCGTTGTCGGGGCAACAACGACACTCAGGAGGGTGAAATTGATTTTCCCCACTGATCCGGCAAAATTTTTAAACTAGGTGGGCACTAGTTTCGGTCTTTGAAAACTTGCACTTCGATGATTGGATTGTAGAAGTCTTTTCTGAGTGTTACCTATCTTCGGGCCATTTAACGTCATGTTGGTTAGGATTGAATCTGTAATGACCAAAATTTTTGAACATTTGAAAATGAAATATTTAATTAATTTTAAATATTTGAATGATGGTTTAGCTTGAATCCCCAATATAACTATGAATTTGGCGATTTAATTATAAAATTTAATCTATTGGAAGTTGAATAAAAATTTGAATCTTCAGTTTTAAGCTGATTAAAAGTATTTCAAAGGCTTGTAAAATTCATATTGATAATACTGAAGATAATAGAAGCTTTAGAATTGAATTTGAAGTGATTTGTTCAGTTTTGAATTTCATCGTTTGAATCGATATTTAAAAATAGCCTTCCGAGACACAGTCTCGAAATTCGACGAAACTAGTTCCATTGGGTCCGTAATATTGAATTATTACCGAATTTCAAATTTCGTAGCGTTTGGAGTTGTTGTGTGATCATACGATAGTTAAACGCATAGAAATTTAAATTGAATTCAATTTAAATTTAAATTTATAATTAGTCAACATCAGCACGTTATCTTCCCTAAAAATTGCGCCTAAAATCACGCAAAGAATCACGAAATAATCGTGCAAAGCTTACCCCTTTTTATTTCAAAGTAATGGCTGACACTCCTATTTACGGAAGCAAAATCGAATTCGAAAAAAAAAATTTATTCTCTCGTTCGAGCAGAAGATAAAATTAATGGCTGAACAACATCTCCTCTAATTCAAAAATCAATGGCCGCCCTCACTTCCCCCTTTTCTTCTGTTCCTCCCTCGTTTATTCCTTTTCTTCAAATCATCTGAACATCTCGGCATCGGAGGAAGCTCGTCGATTCTCGAGCGCGTGGAGATTGGGGGTTTGAAGCCGGTGCTCGCGTACGCGAGTATCTGGAGGGCGACGCAGTCAAATAGCGAGCCCTAAATCAATTGCCTGTAGACCTTGTTCTCAATCAAGCGCATCAGCAGATTCGTGAGACCGAAAGGGCGAAGGCATCTCGATCCTCGTAGCATCGGTCAGGGAAGCAAGAAGTTGCGATAGTGGTCCGCAACATTGATATTTCTGGTCTGGGTGGATGCTTGCTTAAGAGGTGGAGTCGCGACTTCCTGGGCAGCGCATGAAGTTTGATTCAAGGAATAGCCGTGATGGTTTCTGTCGATCAGGGTGGGTGCGAAGCTCTACTCGTTCAAGCGGCAATGGCAGGAGTTATCAGATCTTCTTGGTTCTGACCTTTTTAATCAGAAAATTATATAAGTGTATAATATAGATTAGCAAATATATTTATAGTAAGCTAATGTAATTTTAAACGCCTTAGTTTAATATATATGGATATGTAAGGCAGTTTTCGATTTTTACATATATATATTTTTGTAGACAGTAAGGTATATAAAAAGTTGTTTTTGTTTTTGATTTAGTAAATATACATAGGGCAGTTAAGATTTAAATGTACAGATAAAGAAATACGTATAGGTAGATTTTGAAGAAATGTATATGTATTACTTATTTAGGGGAAATTGGTTTGAAAAATTTAATCATTGGATAATTAAATTACCAAACGAAAATTTATTATTCGATTTATTCGAATATTAATAAATTGTATAAATTGTTTATACAAGGTTTAAAAAAATCAAGAAACAAGCCGAAAATGGAAAGAAGTTGGAAATGGATGTTAATAAAAGCATAGGTGAGATCTTCTCACTCAAAATGAAAAGTTGAATTTTGCAGTTATTGACTGATTGATTGCTATTTGGATGTGATATAGTATATATAGTAGTATATAGCAATATATATATTGAAATATGTATATATTGCAGTTGTTGATTTCCCGCACTATATAGCGGATGAGACTCTATTGCGCCGCATAATAGCGGATGATATTTTATAAATCCCATATACCGCGATATTCCACCTCGAAGTGGAATGGTTATTGTGCTAACGTCTGTGGATGCAGGGAAACAGGTTGGAGGGATCCAACTGGATTCCTCAACTGTATTGATTTATTTACAAATATTGATATATATTCTGTGGTCATATCGATATATGGTGTTTGGATGCGTGATTGATTATTTGGTGCTGTTGCATCATCGGATCCATTTTTGAAGTTTAAAAATAACGATTTTTGATTTTAAAGGGGTTTTTTTAAAGTGATTTTTGAGATTATATGTTTTATTAAAATTTTGAATTGATTCATCTTAAATAAATAAACGTCAAAATTTTAAAGTTATAAAAATTATGATTTTTGTGAAATATAACCAAAGTGTGATTTTGAAATAAATAGTTGATTGATTTATAAAATGGTTTAAATTGGGATTTTTGAATAATTATAAACGATTTATATAAAAGATTTGTAAAATTGATATTTATAAATTAAAATATTGGAATTATAAAACGAGTTTTTATAAGTGTTAAAAGGAAGTATAAATGGATTTCATAAGTAAATGAAATTAATAGATTTATAATGTGGAGTTATAAAATGAATAGATGTTGTTAAATAAAAGATTTATAAGTAATTTACTTATAAATTTGATTTTGGCACTTAAATGGGATATAAATAGAATTTGCTAAAAAAATGATTTCTTAAGTTGAAATTGTTATAAAATATAAATGTGATTTATAAACGTTGTTTATAAATCCGAAATCACTTATTTTGATAAGTGAATTATAGAAGTTAATTAAAGGAATTATATCCATGATTTTAGACAATGGATAATCTTTTAATAAATGTGTAGAAACATTGAATTGGGTAAATAAAGTATATTCACGATTTTGGACAGTGAATATATTATTAAATAAAATGGATATGTTTTGGAGAAGTGATATTACGAAATGAAGTAATTGTTTTAAAAGATGTTTTAAAACGTGTTAAATATCGAAACCATAGATTTCAACATTCATTGTTGAAATAGACGTTTTCGTGGAATAAGGAAATGGTGGACTATAACACTGTTGTTATAGTAAATGGTTTCCGAAAGGAAATGTTTTATATAGTATTGGGATTTATACATCTATCTAAATTTCGAATCCCTATACTAGTGATTTTGAGTCGTCGTAACGATGTTTTACGCAACATTCATTTTGACTCAAATAAATGTGTTTAAGTGAACGTTTTCCTTAAAGAATGAAATATATACTTAATTGTGATTTAAGTATATTGGATATTTTCAAAATGTTGAAAACAAATGGATTTGTGAATTACTTATTATTAAATAAGTATGGGAATGTTTTTCGAATATGAAGTGAAATGTTTTGAGATTATATCTTTCAAAGATAAATTGAAATATGGAAAATTTATTTGAAATTTGTTTTCAAA
Source organism: Allium fistulosum (assembly GCA_030737815.1). NCBI lineage: Eukaryota > Viridiplantae > Streptophyta > Magnoliopsida > Asparagales > Amaryllidaceae > Allium > Allium fistulosum. The sequence continues at coordinate 709,392,296 of CM060904.1, read as the reverse complement.
TGGTTGAAATGTGGAAATTATATATCTTGTAAAGAATTTTTTTTTTGGAAAATAAATAATTTGGAAAAATTATTTGGAATCTGATGATGCTGTGCAGACCTATTGATAATTAAATAACCGACTATCAATAATTACCTTGAATGGGTATTTGTTGTGATTTGCTTGAATTTGAATGCTACACTTATTTTTGAATAAGCGCTCACTATTCGGGTTAGCCGGGAAAGGACCTTCGGGTCGTATAACCCATTCCGAATATGTGATACGTCGAAATGGATTGCATTTGAAGACCAGTGTTGAAGAACGGATATTTTTGAAAACGGAAGGATTACTGTCGAATGACTCTACATCGGCTGATCTCCGATATAGTGATTTTATCACCCTTTGTGACGGGAAGTCCGGACGTGATTAGAAATTATCCGGATTGCAAGGGCTTCTTTTGAAGTGCCTTCGATTCTGTTCGATCCCGGAACAGACTTGTATGGATTGTATGTCTGACATTACAAATTGAGATATAAAGCTGATTTCTTTCAAATACATATCTGTTGGTGGCGGAGAATTTATTCTCTTAGCTTAACACCCTTCTCTGAGACGTACGAGCTCAGAGGTTATGTAGTTGATGGTTACTAGCGATATATTCCCAATTTGGTAACGTGGCATGCTGAGTGTTGCTGTGTAATGATCATTGTTTGATCATTTGTGATATGATCATTTGTTTGATCATTTATCTTTGTGATCATTACTTTGATCATTTGTTTGACCCAAAGCATGGCTTTGTGCCAAAGCGTAGCTTTATGGACGAGACTTCGTCGGACCTCACACCCCGGAAATGGTCAAAACAGGAAGGATGCAGCAAGGTTATTAGGGGGTAGCGCCCCTTTAGTGTATGTCATTCCTTCTGGATAGAGGTGGTATCATGGTATGGAGCCCAGATATTTAACTTATGTTGTTGCTGCAAATTTATTTCTTTGTGGTTGTTGGAATCGAGGATCCTTGGATATAGATCGGTTACGATCGGGGGATGACATATTCGTGTCAGTAGTTACCCAGTTAGGGGTAACCCGGCCTTGTGTTGACAGAGATCCGGTTGGGTTCTCGGGTCGTCTTTCCAGAGGCGTACCTATGTGGCAATGGGAAGTTCCTTGGCCTGACCATTTGTTGGAAATCCAATTCCCAATACGAAACCCTGTACAGTTTTAGTTGTAGAACCTGACATTTACTTATGGTGGCGCCCCACTGTTTAGATGGTAGCTATAGTAGGCATAGTTCGAAATGTCTATGCTGGCTAAGATTAATATTCTATTTTCGAAATGTTTTCTACACTATGCACTAATAATAATATCAAAGGTGATTTGTTTTACATAGTAAGCATCTTTGACTATCATAAGGAGAAATCTCCTCCAATTCTGTGTTTGCATTGTGTGTGTGGCGGGAGGCCTTATGGTAGTTTCATTTTCCAAAAGCATTGCGAAATTGTTTTACTTTCTTTGTTGTTGTTGTTTTAAAGATAAACTGTTTTAGTTCTCACACCAGTCACCATGACTGACCTGGAGTTTATTGTTCCCTTCCTAAACTCTGGGTGCCCACCAATTTCCACAAGGGCAGTCTAGAGTTAGGTTATCAGGTCATTCTGGATTCAGAAGATGCTGTGGGGCTCATTGGTGAGCTGGATGGCGAGACGTACCACTTGTATATGATATTATTTATTCCGCTGTGTATTCTGTATATGGACAAGTTCATATAACTGTCCAGTGTTGTATTGTTGTTGTAAACTCTGATGATGATGTAATGTATAAAATGATATAGTTATTTGATTTAAAGATTATTCGTTTATCTATTATATGTTGTTCCGCTGCGAATGTGAGATTCTGTGTTCTTCTGTTGTTTCTTCTTTCTCTTTTTCTTCTGTTTTCTTCTACCTCTTCTTTTTCTCCATAACAATTCGGTTTTCCGGCATTCGATTTCTCGACAGATGATACAGTGGACGTATTAATGTCGATTTTTGAGCGACGAAAAATCGCGTTCGTTACAGAATCATTCATCCGATCCTGTATAGTTGGGTAGATCTCTTTCAACCCATTGTGTCTGTTTTTCTTAATGTTGCTTAACTTCGGGATACGCCATGTTCTAAAAGGATGGGAGTCCTAGGCGTTTCTATTGCCTAGCCTTGTTTATCACCGTCAAGTGTTACCCTTGGAAATGCAGAGTTGTTGCTTAACCAATTCCATGGTTATTCTTATTCACGAAAAATTAGATTTCCTCCAATCGGTTTTTGTTATGATCTAACTTCTATCTACAGAACCCTTCATTTCTATGCAGAACCTTCATTTCTAGGTGTCAAATTCTAGGTTCTTACAGAAAATTTGAAATTGTGGAGTGAGTCATCACATTACCCCTAGTATGACCGCGCTTATTCCTAACCTAATCACGGACCAGTAGAGTTCAGCAATGTTTATCTTGAATTTGTGATACTTAACCTTACTTGTTTCAGGCCATATGCGTTATGATGGGCTAATATCATTTTTGCAGATATCAACCTTATTCGTTGGTTCCAATTTTCGGGAATCAATGATTTAGATGCTTGATTTTGAGCGTTCTCTCCTTGCCGTTGTTTGTCTTCGGATAATGGCTAGTTTTCGGCAAGTTGGGGTTTGAGACCTTAGTCGAGATCCTGCTTATATCTTTGGAAACTGGTGCATTAATGATTTGATTTTGGAAATGCCTTCCATCGTCTTCCATCTTTGAACAACGGTAAGTTCCTCCCTTTATTGCAAGTTGGAGCGATTTTTTATCCTGACCAAGTGTTAATGTGTTTTGTGCCCCTCAGTCCAAAAGACTGATTATTCTGAACAATTGGTGTGAGAGTGATATTCTAGGCGGCTCCCTAGATGCCCCTAGTCAAAGGTGCATCGCAGCTCCTATCTCTGGGAACTCGTGACTTGAATGTCTTGAATTTAGACATTTTGTACATTAACTTTGGTCAAAGATAAGAATTCTTTACCGACTTCTAAGTTTGTGAACTTTGCGGCACTACTGGAGTAATGTCAGTTCTTTTGGGTAGCGGGAGTTGATCCCTATTAATCCTGCAATAAACAAGTTTCCCGGTGTTGTCGAGACAAAACCGGTAATTAGAAAATTTTAACGGTTTGTTGATGATGAAGAGCAACATCAAGCAGTGTTTATGTGGCTTATCAGATGCGCGACTTATGAAAATGAATGGCTTACGAATGCATGGCTTTTGAGAGTGCGCGACTTATGAAATGCACGGCTTTTGAGAGTGTGCGATTTGCGAAATGCACGACTTTTGAGAGTGCATGGCTTACAAAATGCGCAGCTTTTGAGAGTGCGCGGCTTATGAAATGCACGGCTTATGGGATCGATATGACCCATCGATCCAGAACAGTTTGGAACTTCTTGACGTTGCCAATCTTTGAGTAACATGAGGAATTCATGCTTCGAGAGCGTGGTTCCACAACTCAAGAATTGATGCATGGCTTATGGTAGTGCGCGGCTTATAAGATCAATACGACCAGTCGATCCGAAATAATTTGGACTTCTCGGCGTTGCCAATCTTCGGATAACATGAGGAGTTCGTGCTTCGAGAGCATGGTTCCATGGCTCAAGAAGTGATGCACAGCTTATGGGAGTGTGCAGCTTATGAGATCAATATGACTTGTTGATCTGGAATAGTTTGGAACTTCACGACATTGCTAATCTTCGAGTAACGTGAGAAGTTCATGCTTTGAGAGCGTGGTTCCACGGCTTAAGAAGTGATGCATGGCTTATGGCAGTGCGCAATTTATGGGATCGATACGACCCATCAATCCGAAATGGTTTGGAACTTCTCGACGTTGCTAAGCTTCAAGCAATGCGAGAAGTTCGTGCTTCGAGAACGTGGTTCCATGGCTTAAGAAGTTATGTGAGGCTTATCGCAGCGTGCGACTTAGGGGATCAATACGACCCATCAATTTGGAATGGTTTGGAACTTCTTGACGTTGCAAATCTTTGAGTAATGAGAGAAGTTCATGCTTTGAGGGCGTGGTTCCATTGCTCAAGAAGTGACGTGCGGCTTATGGTAGTGCACGACTTATGGATCGGTATGGCCCATCGATCTCGAACGGTTTGGTACTTCTTGACGTTGCCAATCTTCAGGTAACGTCAGGAGTTCATGCTTTGAGAGCGTGGTTTCTTGGCTCAAGAATTGATGCGTGGCTTATGGGAGTGCGCAGCTTATGAGATCGATATGACCCATCAATCTAGAATGATTTGGAACTTCTCAACGTTTCCAATCTTCGAGTAATATAAGGAGTTCGTGCTTCGAGACCATGGTTCCACATCTTAAGAAGTGAAGTGCGGCTTATGGGAGTGCATGGCTTATGAGATCGATACAACCCGCGATCCGAAATGGTTCGGAACTTCTCAACGTTGCCAATTTTCAGGTAACGTGAGGAGTTCGTGCTTCAAGCGCGTGATTCCATGGCTCAAGAAGTGATGCGTGGCTTATGGTAGTGCGTGACTTATGGGATCGATATGACCCATCGATTCAGAACGGTTTGGAACTTCTTGTCATTGCTAATCTTCGCGTAACGTGAGGAGTTCGTGCTTCGAGAGCGTGGTTCCATGGCTCAAGAAGTGATGCACGGCTCATGGGAGTGTGCGGCTTATGAGATCAATATGACCCGTCGATATGTAATAGTTTGGAACTTCTCGACGTTGCCAATCTTTGGGTAACGTGAGGGGTTCATGCTTCGAGAGTGTGGTTCCATGGCTCAAGAAGTGATGTGCGGCTTATGGTAGTGCATGACTTATGGAATCGATACAACCCGTCGATCCATAATGGTTTGGAACTTCTTTACGTTGCCAATCTTCGGGTAATGTGAGGAGTTCGTGTTTTGAGAGCATGGCTCCACAACTCAAGAAGTAATGCACGGCTTATGGGAGTGCGTGGCTTATGAGATCGATATGACCCGTCGATCCAGAATGGTTGGGAACTTCTTAACATTGCCAATCTTCGGGTAACGTGAGGACTTCGTGCTTCGAGAGCATGGTTCCACGACTCAAGAAGTGATGTGTGGCTTATGCGAGTGCACGGCTTATGAGATCGATACGACCCATCGATCTGGAACGGTTTGGAACTTCTCGACATTGCCAATCTTTGGTAACGTGAGGAGTTCGTGCTTCGAGAGTATGGTTCCATGACTCAAGAAGTGATGTGTGGTTCATGGGGGTGCTTGGCTTATGGGATCGATATGACCCGTCGATCTAGAATGGTTTAGAACTTCTCGATGCTGCCGGAGCGACACTGGTTTTGGAGGTGATAGGGAACAAGTTCCGTCGATCCAACGGTTTGAGTTGATGTGACCCTGTTGACTCGGCAAGTTATTTTCTTGGACATGGTTTTATTGGTTTAAGAAGCTAAGCACGACTTACATGGTGTACACAATGGTTTGGGCCTTCCCAGTGTTGGAGGAGAGATACTAGTTCTTAGAAGGTAAGGGTCGAGATTTCCCATCAATCTGGCGATTTAACTTCGCTGGAACGCAATTTCATCAGTTCTAAGAGATAAGTGGTTTTTTGTTCGGGTAACCATGGCTTGGACGATCCTCCCGTATTTCAGGAAGATGTGCATGTCCAAACAGATAAGGTTGCCATGTTAGGGAGATCTACAGCTGACTGCATGGACATAGTTATAAAGAAAGAGCTTGTGAGAGTTCAGGGCAAGACTCTTAATTTTTGGTCTGAATTGCCTTTAGAGAATTGGTTTTCAACTAGCATACAATCTAAGAGGAAAAGTAACTGGTCAACAAGGGTGGTAAATGAGGAGTTGGGAAGAAGTAAGCAAGTATTATGCTTCTATTTTGTTTGTTGCGCTAGCTAGGTCGTTAAGTCCATAGTTATCAAGATGTCAGAATTTTTGATCGGGCGTAACAGAACTATGGCATGATTAGTCTTGGCTTTCCTTGTAGCTATTCAAGTATGTGTAATGTCCTCCATGCCATAGAGATGTTCGCATGCTTAAACCGTATCCGGGGTTTCTCCATAACCCGTTTGATTGCATGCAGTCCAGTGGATGCAACTGTGTCTTCAAGACGATTGAAGCATGGGAAAGCCTCTATCTTCAGAGACTTATATATTAGGGATTTGAGATACTTGGTTCTCCTAGATGCCGAATCTTGGCTTGATTCAAGTTGGCCTCTGATTGATCTCATTGTCGGTTCAGTTTTGGCTTTTCAGCGACTTTGAAGCTATGGAATTCAGCACTGTTTGTCTCATTGGTCGTTGGAAGTGATTTTGTTAATTTTATGGAGTGACTGGTGTGATTGTCGCTTCGTGCCCCCGAAGCATGACTTCACTGACTTCGGGTAGTTCTGAATGAGATGACCAATGATCTTCCAGTTGGCCTTCACGACGCTTTAGTTCGTGAAGGATTTTTGGATCAGATGACTACTGATCTACCGGTTTGCCTTTACAGCACTTTAGTTCATAAAGGACCTTCATGACGCTTTAGTTCATAAAGGAGTTTTTATGGTTGGATGTTCGGTGACCAAACGGCCTTGGAATTATAATTTATTGATTTCAAGAGGAATTTTGGTCGGATGTCCAGCGACTAGACGACCCTAGAGCAATTATTCATCGACTCCGAGTAGAGTTTTGGGTCATGTGTCCGATGGCCCGGCGGTCTTAAAGCGATGATTCATCGACTTCAAGAGGAATTTTGCTCGGATGCCTAACAATCAGATGTTCTTGGAGCGATAATTCATCAACTCCAAGAAGAGTTTTGGGTCATGTGTCCAATGGCCCGGCAGTCTTAAAGTGATGATTCATCGACTTCAAGGGAAATTTTGTGTAACGCCCCTAATTTTTTATAACATTATTCAGGAGATTTAATTAGGTAAATTAAATAAAATAATGTAAATGTTATGTGATAAGGGGATTGAGATTCGAATAAATCTAATTAAGGTGTGCTTAATACAACAATTAAATGGGCTTAAGAATGGGTTAAAGCTAATTAATCTACATGAGGGTATATTGGGTATTTGCCGCACATAACCCTTAACCCCTATATATTTTTGTTCCTACCATTTTATTTCTCATTCACGACATTTTGAAAACAAAAACTAAAAGGGGAGTTGGCCATAATCAAGAGAAGAGAAATTAAAAGCTAGAGATTCAAGCTTAGGGGAAATAAATCTTAATTCGATCTCCTTATCTTAATCAAGGTGAATAATAATTCCATCTCTATTTTGTTTTGAATCATATGTTTTTGGATTTAAGGGTAAATTCGTTTTTGTGATAAAGTGGATGATGATATGCTTGAATATTAGTTTGTTTGATTTAAAAAAGATTGTTCAAATGGGAATATATACGGTTTTAGGAAAAACCGATTCAAGTTGATGTTTAAATGCCATAGAAAATTTTTATGTTATGTAACAGATGATTTTGGAGTTGGGTTTTAATTTTGATAATTTTCCAAGCTATGGAAAAATGGTTATAAATTTTCAAAGGAAAATATGGTTATTTGGGTTTACAAATTTATTTCGGAAAATATGTTAAGTATTTGAGTTTGGAATTTGGATATGTTAGATAATCTATATATAATGGGAATACCCCCAAATGAAGCTTTTGAAGTTACGCAAATACCCCACTAATATTGTATGTTGCGGTGAGGATAATTTTGTCAAATTACCAGCACACGTCCAGATAACTTCTCTTTGTGCTGTTTCGTGCTCAAACCTCTCTTTCTCTTTCCCAGTTGGTAATTCTCACATCAAACATCAAAGATCCAGCGCAATTGGGCACAGTGGAGGGCGTCTCGATCTTTTGCAATGGCTTCACTACCTAGATATAAATAATCGGTGATTCTAGAACATTCGCGATTGGAGTTGGGGCATGGTGTGAGAAGAGTTGAGTCATTGGGGGTGAAGGAGGAGTTGAAATTAGCGATGTATGTGGAGCGAAGGAAGAGGCGGTGGGAGAAGGCGGTGGGCAGGTTTTGACTTTAAATTAGGAGTGGATTTTGGGGATGAGCGGGCGTCCAAGATGCGTAATGGAAGAATGATAAGCGGCTCGGGCTGAATGCTTCTTCTTGGATTTTGATTTTAATGTTTAGTTCTATATTAATTTCAGGTTCTTTTAAGATAACTTGCAAAATGGCATTGAAGTAGTTTATGGAAAAATGATTTTTCTTATGGATAACAGCAGGTAAGCATGTTGACTGAGTCATATTGATGGGTTAACCATACAGAGTACCTTTCCCACAACAGGTTCACTTAATATAATCAATCTCTATATGTTTACCTACTGTTGTATATTGGTTACGTTGAATCTCCTACTAATTCAATTGAGTTAAAAACTTTTCATTTATGATCAGAAAAAAAAATTTCTTATAGTTCACGAACTGTTTGGGTTTTTGCTATATAAGAGCATGAATATCTGCAGTGATGATGATGAAGTACTGTATCACGAAGATCCTCTAGAGTTTGAGGGAGGGTTCAAAAACATCATAGCTGTTGATAACCTTCCTGTTGTTCCTCTGGAAAAATTTGAGAAGCTAGAGAATGTTATTACAAAGATTTATACCAACATTGGAGTTATTAAAGATAGTGGTCTTTGGATGCCTGTTAATCCCGAAACACAGAAATCTATTGGATATTGTTTCATTGAGTACAATACTCCTCAGGTACCCTCCTATTTTGATGTCATACTTCATCAGCAATTTTGTTAAAACCATTAATCTTTTATTAATCTTTTATTCATCATCTTGATTGCTAGAAAGTCATTCATAATGATTTGTCTTAGTCTGCCCTCCCTAATAAAGTTTAATATTAGCATTTTGTATATGAATTGTTTCCTTGCATTTTTTTATATTGTAGAAACCGGAAAGTAGGTTGTATTTTTGACCTCATTTAGCCAAGTACTAGGTCAATACTTAATGTTTTTCCACTAATGAGTTGATCTCATCGCAAATACGATACAACATTTAGTTTTTTTGCACTGTCATTTTTATAATCATAAAGATTGCACAATAAGCTTCTTATCTACTTCATATAATATACAGTATAACCAATCACGTATGTTGTGGCACTCTAGATTGCATTCATTAAAGAAATAAAGAAAGAAAAAAATATTTCTATATTGCAGATCAGAAAAAAATATTTCTATATTTCGTAATTTGTATGTAATCACGAACTGTTTGGGTTTTTGCTATATAAGAGCTTGAATCGAAATAAAATGAAGAAAAAAGGCGAATTGATTTTAGTTACTGAGTTAAAATTATCAGCCGATTTTATAGTTCATGAATCTGATTTCTATGAACTCAAAATCTAAATAAATGATGGATGTATTGAATCCCTTATAGGAATTTCTAAAGACGAAACTATGAATTAGATAATGATAAATTATGAATTAAAGAAATAAAGAAAGAAAAAAATATTTCTATATTGCAGATCAGAAAATCATGTCTGAAAATTCATTCTTTTTTGGTACCGGACAGTTGTTTGCTGAATGGGTAAGTAAAATCATTTAGACTCTTGCTAAGCTTCCAATGTTACATATGTTTTATGTCAACACTTTGTTGTTGTTCTTTTTATATAATCTTTTATTTTTTCTCTGCTTCGGCAGTGTCCAATGGTTAGTAAGTAAATTTTAGGATCCTACCTTAAGCCTGTTGTTCCTCTGGAAAAATTTGAGAAGCTAGAGAATGTTATTACAAAGATTTATACCAACATTGGAGTTATTAAAGATAGTGGTCTTTGGATGCCTGTTAATCCCGAAACATAGAAATCTATTGGATATTGTTTCATTGAGTACAATACTCCTCAGGTACCCTCCTATTTTGATGTCATACTTCATCAGCAATTTTGTTAAAACCATTAATCTTTTATTAATCTTTTATTCATCATCTTGATTGCTAGAAAGTCATTCATAATGATTTGTCTTAGTCTGCCCTCCCTAATAAAGTTTAATATTAGCATTTTGTATATGAATTGTTTCCTTGCATTTTTTTATATTGTAGAAACCGGAAAGTAGGTTGTATTTTTGACCTCATTTAGCCAAGTACTAGGTCAATACTTAATGTTTTTCCACTAATGAGTTGATCTCATCGCAAATACGATACAACATTCAGTTTTTTTGCACTGTCATTTTTATAATCATAAAGATTGCACAATAAGCTTCTTATCTACTTCATATAATATACAGTATAACCAATCACGTATGTTGTGGCACTCTAGATTGCATTCATTAAAGAAATAAAGAAAGAAAAAAATATTTCTATATTGCAGATCAGAAAAAAATATTTCTATATTTCGTAATTTGTATGTAATCACGAACTGTTTGGGTTTTTGCTATATAAGAGCTTGAATCGAAATAAAATGAAGAAAAAAGGCGAATTGATTTTAGTTACTGAGTTAAAATTATCAGCCGATTTTATAGTTCATGAATCTGATTTCTATGAACTCAAAATCTAAATAAATGATGGATGTATTGAATCCCTTATAGGAATTTCTAAAGACGAAACTATGAATTAGATAATGATAAATTATGAATTAAAGAAATAAAGAAAGAAAAAAATATTTCTATATTGCAGATCAGAAAAGCATGTCTGAAAATTCATTCTTTTTTGGTACCGGACAGTTGTTTGCTGAATGGGTAAGTAAAATCATTTAGACTCTTGCTAAGCTTCCAATGTTACATATGTTTTATGTCAACACTTTGTTGTTGTTCTTTTTATATAATCTTTTTTTTTTCTCTACTTCGGCAGTGTCCAATGGTTAGTAAGTAAATTTTAGGATCCTACCTTAAGCCTGTTGTTCCTCTGGAAAAATTTGAGAAGCTAGAGAATGTTATTACAAAGATTTATACCAACATTGGAGTTATTAAAGATAGTGGTCTTTGGATGCCTGTTAATCTCGAAACACAGAAATCTATTGGATATTGTTTCATTGAGTACAATACTCCTCAGGTACCCTCCTATTTTGATGTCATACTTCATCAGCAATTTTGTTAAAACCATTAATCTTTTATTAATCTTTTATTCATCATCTTGATTGCTAGAAAGTCATTCATAATGATTTATCTTAGTCTGCCCTCCCTAATAAAGTTTAATATTAGCATTTTGTATATGAATTGTTTCCTTGCATTTTTTTATATTGTAGAAACCGGAAAGTAGGTTGTATTTTTGACCTCATTTAGCCAAGTACTAGGTCAATACTTAATGTTTTTCCACTAATGAGTTGATCTCATCGCAAATACGATACAACATTCAGTTTTTTTGCACTGTCATTTTTATAATCATAAAGATTGCACAATAAGCTTCTTATCTACTTCATATAATATACAGTATAACCAATCACGTATGTTGTGGCACTCTAGATTGCATTCATTAAAGAAATAAAGAAAGAAAAAAATATTTCTATATTGCAGATCAGAAAAAAATATTTCTATATTTCGTAATTTGTATGTAATCACGAACTGTTTGGGTTTTTGCTATATAAGAGCTTGAATCGAAATAAAATGAAGAAAAAAGGCGAATTGATTTTAGTTACTGAGTTAAAATTATCAGCCGATTTTATAGTTCATGAATCTGATTTCTATGAACTCAAAATCTAAATAAATGATGGATGTATTGAATCCCTTATAGGAATTTCTAAAGACGAAACTATGAATTAGATAATGATAAATTATGAATTAAAGAAATAAAGAAAGAAAAAAATATTTCTATATTGCAGATCAGAAAAGCATGTCTGAAAATTCATTCTTTTTTGGTACCGGACAGTTGTTTGCTGAATGGGTAAGTAAAATCATTTAGACTCTTGCTAAGCTTCCAATGTTACATATGTTTTATGTCAACACTTTGTTGTTGTTCTTTTTATATAATCTTTTTTTTTTCTCTGCTTCGGCAGTGTCCAATGGTTAGTAAGTAAATTTTAGGATCCTACCTTAAGTTATTCATTGTAGCTCTTTTTAATGAGATTCACTTTTAAATGTAGACTTGAATAGTCAGCTTATTAAAATTGCGGTCCTTTGAATTATGATAATCATGCATTAATTTGACAGTTATTAGATTTGTTGTATTACCATGGTACAAAGTTGTGACTTTTTTTAAGGTGGACGAAAATATCTTACGCCTATCTATTATCTACATAGCTCTTTGTGTTTGTAACTTTTCTTTGTTCTTGCTAATATATTGTGCTACATAAGTAAAAAGGTACCATATGAAAACGAAGTTATGAAAAAGAAGATTTGCATGGTTTTTTATGCTCTAATATTGTATCCTTATTTAATGATAAATATATGAGTGAGTAAAATTGGAAATACTTTCATAAATAAAAGGTAATACTTACTTATCTATATATAATGAGGATACCCTCTGTTGAAGATTTTGAACAGTACGCTTTCTTTATATTTAAGTATATTTTTGTTAGGCCACTCAAATGTGAGTTTATACTTCAAAATTTCAGTAACAAATTGTCGGTCTAACTTTATTGCCACCTCACATGAATTTTCCAACATAAACAGAGCACATCGGTCTTAGTCAAAGAGATAACGATACGTCTTTTTTGTAGGTTAATGATAGCATGATTTGGATGGGCTATGCACAGGAAAACTATTAAAAAGAGAGACACTGAAAATAGCCAGTCTTGATACATTCATGGCAATAGAACGTGATGGTCATCAGATAAGGCCACTGTTAGTATGAATAGCTTCTGATGTTTTCGCCACTATATTTCTTTTCCCCGCATTCACAGTACAGTAATTATAATTTAACAATTTGTTTAAATTTAACAGTACAGCAGGAGTGGTGTGACATTGAATGACGGCTTGCACGACATGGTGGTGTGGCTGTTGCATGGTGCCAAGCTGCAGCGTTTGGGCAAATCTAAACCCGATTATCAGTGCTCATTTCGACATCATGACTACATCCTTTTTCTAACATTTGGGTAAACAACTTCTTCAATTTTCAGTTCCCTAATTTGTCAGCTATAAATCTTCAACTACAAATGACCGCTTTATTATTTATTTAATTTCTCTTCGTTTTCAATTGATTACAGCGACTATCATTTTATTTCTTTGTTTGTGATTAACAGAAGGAGTGGTGTGACATTGAATGAGTGCTTGCACGACATGGTCGTGTGGCTGTTCCATGGTGACGAGCTGCGGCGATGGAAGGGTTGACAATCTGGGTCGTGGTGGTGACGGAGCGCGTTTGCGAGTTTCGGAGGCTGAAGAAGAAGACTCTCTAATGTGTTGAATTTTGATGTTGTAATGGTGAGCGAGACGAAGGCTGAAGCTTCGCATTTGGTGGGGCTCTTTCGTGGCAGGTTGGAGGCGGGGTTTGGCAGTTCGGGTTGAGTCTAAGATCCATGCTTTGGTTGGAGAAACTCTAACTTGGTAACTTATTTTGCTACTTCCATTAACTATTTTTTAGTATAGTTTAAAGTTCAAGTTAATGATGTTGACTGATGGATATGTCATTGTTAGACTGTGTCAGCTTCAAATAATATCCATTGCTATAAACAATTCCAAAATGAATAATCGTGGAATATATAAGTTTAATCTTACTCAAACTATGGTTAAAATCGTGGATTTTGGTTTACTTTTATTCCAATTTTTCAATTTTCCTTTGATATTTTAGAGAGCTTTGCTGAATTTGAACTCGGCAGTGCCCTGAAATTGACCAGCATAATAGTTTTTAACTACTTTGTACGACATTTAATGAATCCAACCATTGACAAAACCGAATGGAGATTTTTTCATAGGTAAGAATGAATTGATAGTTTATAGGTAAGAAGTATCTTAAACCATGCTATTCTTTTCAACAACAGAGGCTTAAAATGTTATATTTCAGTAGTGAACAATGTTAGGGGAAGAAAAGAAAAGGCATAGAGAATGACTTTTATACATTTTAGCATATAATTTTTTTTGTCAAAATATGTTCGTTGCTGTTTATTACCTCTGCAAGTAGGTGTGCTATGTTATATTCAATCTAAGATTTAACTCACACCTGTTATAAGTTGACTTATAAATAGGAAACTACTAGCATAAGTACAATATCTTTATTGATTACTATTTATATAAAAAAATTCCGTGCTATTCCAGTGCAAACATAAGTTAGCTCACAAATTTATTTATATCCACTGCACATGACTATTATTTTACAGTAAACAATACATTCTGTTTCTGTCAACATATATGAACAATACATCTTCAAATTTGACACTACCTTTTCTACTCATTTTGCTACGCAGGTTCCTGTGAATCAGAAGAAAACAATGGTATTACGTAGCAAAATTCAAATGTATGCTGCTGGGTTAATGGATTTCTATGTTCAATGTATAAATATTTTCCACTCAATTCTTTTGTGCCGATGCATATTATGTTGTAACTATTTTAAATGTTGGATTTGTGACTTACATTATTTATTATTAAATTGCTGAAAGTTTTTTCGAAAGTTTGCTGCCAGTATTAGGTGTTACGGTAGACATATGTTACCTAAACAAATAATCTACTACCGGTTGCGTGTTAACACATGGTTTTGGTATAAGAGTAGTTCTACCATCTGTCTTCTGTCAGAAAAAAAAACAACAAACTTAATGACCGAACACGGGTCGCTAATAAACATTACCCATCATTCCACCTGTGGACAACATAGCCACGTCCTTCTATGTACAACAACATTTTGTTTTCAACCAATTCACAAAAATTGAATAACCCAATACAGCTACTACTTACTAGCCATCATGCTTGCTGTCAATCATAGCAGGTCCAAAAGCTTCTACCTATTACCCTACTATACATAGCATACTATGTGGAGCAGCCTATAATACTCGAACACAGCAAAACGTACGCATTCAAGATGTTCTACTATCTAGGCATGTAAGTAGGAAACCATCTGTAACATCTATCAAACGACCCATTATTTTTGCCTATTTACTGTCCACTTTTACGTTACCTCTATATACAGTAACCACTACCTCTTCTCCGTTACACACAAAATAACTTCATCATTTGACTTATATTCCAGTTACTCTTTATACCCACGTATTACTTTATGCTCAAAAATGAAACTTTCGTTTACATCAAATATATAACAACCATAATTTTAAATTTTTACAATCATTATAAAAACATGTATCACATAAACTAATCCCTAAAAAAATGTTTTTAACTCCGCCATCACCTATTACTTAGCGATGCCGGTCTCAAGCCCGGATAAAGGAGGAGAGAAAACATTTTACAAACAAAGAGGCAATAATGTAGTCATGCAAGAATAGCAGTAAAATAATAGTAAGAGTATTCAATCTTAACCGGTAAGCTTATGCAGCTGTATGACAATACGTTTTCTGTATCCACTACTTTATATTAACAAAAATTTAGCTCACGGTTGTCTTCGCACACGTCCAACGGACGTGCCATCCATACTGGTATGATTAAAGTGAATTTCTGGAATTTTTAGGGATTTTTCCAAAGTGATTTGCTATGCAAATTAAATTATTTTAGAAGAGGGACATCTTTGCAATATTGATTTTGCTTAATGGAAGGGTTTATTTGATTGACTTAACCATGGTTTAGATCTGGAATTAGTGGCAGTTATTTTAGTAAAGAATTTGAAAAGTTAAGGCAACCAATTATCTATTTACATGTAGCAACTTAGTTAGAAAAATGCTTGCTTTAATTAGTAGTAAAACAGGTTTACCCAAAAAAGTTGGTTTCGCCTACTTTGGAAGTACCTTTCGACTCAGAGCTTCCGCCTTCAACCTAGTCAAAACCTACTAAGCCGGAACCAATACACAAGGTATCACAAAGATGATACGCAGTGGATTTGAGAAAGGCGGAAGGTTAGGTGTCGAAAGCATGGCTTCCGAAGGAGTCGATACCTTGGTTTGTTTTAAAAAGAAAAGCGCCTTCCATTGTTTTATTTAAGCCTTCGAAGGAGTCGAAGCATATGTTTTTGAAAGAGGATTTTAAAAGCTTTCAAAGGGGTTGCTATCAACGTATGTTTACTTTCGAATGGGTTCTTTTACTTATGAAATAATGATTTCGAAAAAGGGGTTCCGACCTAGTCGAAGCCCTACTGTCGTTCTTTAGCCTTTCGATAGTATTGAAGTCATCAATACTTTCGAAAGGTAGTATTTGTTTTTAAAAGATATTTTAAGCCTTTTCCTAAATGCTTTCGTAAGGGTCCAAGGGTTTCAAAGGCAATAGCTTCGAAAGGGATTTCGACGCTATCCTTCAATGTTTTTTCTAAATGGTTTGAAGCTTTCGAAAGGGGTGGTGCCAGCGCCATCATGTTTTCCCTAATATTTTTATATGATAAAGGATGGTTTTGAAAGATATGCTTTCACCTATATTCACTTTGACCCAAATAATATTTTTAAGTATAAACCCAAAGCTTTCGAAAGAGGGACTTTCAATGATTTTGGAAGGGTTACTTCCAATTATTTCGAAAGGGATACTTTCAACTGGTTTCGAAGCTATGCTTCTAAATGATTAAAATGCTAATGCTTTAATACATTCAAAAGGTTTTGAAAGAAAGTTTTAAACTGCTCGAAGGGCAGGGGCCTAATGTTTTAAAAATATTTTTTTGTGCTTTCGAAGGAGGGTATCCAAGGATGTCGAAAGCAATGTTTCGAAAGTTTGGAAAGGTTTTATAACCCTAACTCGTTTTTAAAGGAAAAACTCATGGCTAAATTAAAGGAGTTTTAAAATGATTTTAAGAAGAAGCTTTCCTTGATAAAATTATAGGTTAAAGGGATTAACCATGTTTTATATGAAAAGTGTTTCAAGGACATTAAACCCACAGGAGTGGTATTGTTTTGTAATTATGTTTGCTTCTTCAAATATAAATATATTCACACTATAATGGACCCATAATTGCAATTTTGGGGATAAAGGCTAGAAGAACCAGCTAGGTTAACCTAATAGTGGATATAAATTGATTAAACTCCTGGATAAGTAGAATTGCATCCCAAAGGTCAGGGAGACCAGAATATAGGATGCCTAATTATGAAAATTGTCAAGGAGACAGGTTCTTAATGCTCCCATGAAAACTATGATTAGGAAGTTATTGGAGTTACCAATAGGTTCATAGTGATCCCATTAAAACTATGTTATAAAGAGTGGTTGGCAGGGGCCAATTGGTTTGTAGTGCACCCATGAAAACTATATCCGGATTAAGTTATTGATAGATGTCAATAGGTTCCTAGTTAGTCCATGAAAACTAGGATAAGAAGAAAAGATATTGGCAGAGGCCAATAGGTTCCTAGTCAACCTATGAAAACTAGGATAAGAGAGAAGTTATTGGAGTCACCAATAGGTTCAGGGGAACCCATGAATTAATTAAGTTGATTGGCAGGGGCCAATAGGTTCATATTGCACCCATGAAAATTATGAAGTAGGGCAGGGAGTCCATATATTATATAAAGGTTATTAGTAAGCCTATGAAAACTAATAGGTTAATAGTGACCCTAAAAACTATAAATATGATAGGGAGTCAATTAAATAGAGGATGGAAATCTTGAATGTTTTAACTTGTTTGCATATCATCATAATATTATGAAATGTCTTTGTTTTAACTATTGTGAATGCAAGAGCACAGTATGTGGTTTTAAGATACTAGTGAGGGGAAACCCGTTCCGCTAAGCGGCATGGTCTCGCTACATATCTGAATGATTATAGATGGTAGATTATTATTCATACCGGGCTTTATGTCCGACTCGAAGTTTATGTTTTCCCCTTAAACTCTCGGGTACTCAATTGATTTTGAGTAGTTTGAGAGTTGAGGTTTTCAGGTACCTCTTTTGACGAATAAGCTATCGGAGATGTGCATAAGGAATGATAACTATATAGAGTTTTCTTTTATTTGATTCCGCTGTGTTGTTTGTAATGGAAAAGTTGTTATATTGCCTATATACTCTGATCATCCAAGGGGGCATCTTCATATGTCGCTCTTGGCGTAGTTGTAATAAATATATTTTCTCTGAACGTGATTTGCGATTATGGAATTATGTAATGAATTAGAAATATTTTGAAATGGAATGTGATTTTATTTGAAGTTTAATTTTTTTTCCATATTAACGTGTTTCTGTGTATCAATGAATCTAACACCACCATATTTGGTCGTCGAGGATTAATAACTATGGATGACTGCAGCATCTGTAGCTGTTAGTTTTGGGCCTCCGAGTAGTGGGATGTTACAAGTTCGTATCAGAGCATAGGTTTATGAAACTTTAAAATAAACTTAAACCTAAAAGATTTTCAAACATAATCCAATGAATTTGAAAAGGAGATTGGGATTAGGGCTAACACTATAGTAACATACTTGTATTTGATATATATATACATACATATATATAAGTACGCGTTCCTCTCTCTCTTAGACCGTTCTTCTGTATCTTACTAAGGCTTGTATGCAGATTTATGAAAAAGTGGATATGTAAGTAGGAAACAGAAGAGGAAATCTAGGTGGAGGAGCACCACAACCATTGGAAATGCTCGACCTAGTACTAGGAGGAACCAATGTCGACATGCTAATGCTAACCAAAATGCTGAGGCCAATGTTAGTGTTGGAAATACGCCGGTTGATCCGAGGATGGTGTATCAGTTGTTAGCCAATCTTTTGCAAGCTGGGGTTGCTAGTAATGTTGGAGGATCTAATCCTATGGTTCCAGTTGGGAATAACTATGCTAAGTTGAGCAGAGATTACACCAGTCTGGGTGGAAAGCCGTTTGCGGAACGGAGGATGCCATTGAAGTCGACAATTGGCTATTGCACTGTGAGAGGATCTTTACTGATCTAGGATTGGATGATGGGCAAAAGAGGAGGCTGGCTTCTAGGCAGTTGTAAGGGGCAGCGCTTCACTGGTGGAATAGTGTGACTGCCGAAGTTCCGAAGGAAGAATTGACATAGGCTAATTTTAGAAGGAGGTTTGAGCATAGGTTTCTATCTGAGGTTACTAAGTCGGCATTGATGAGGAAATTTATGGATTTAGTTCAGGGAGAGATGTCAGTAATTGAGTACGCTGCTAAGTTTGATGAGCTGTCTCGATATGGATATGTTATGGTTGACATTGACATCAGAAGGAATGAGAGGTTCATTCAAGGACTGAGACCTGAGCTTGCTAGAATGACCACGACCCATATCTGGGAACCTTGTAATGTGGTGGTGGAGATGGCCATTCGCTATAAAGAGATGTTGTCTGGTTGTGCTAGAGAGAAGCCGGTTGAATCCCAGGATCCTCAGGAAAAGAAGAGAAATTTCTTTAAGAAGAAGGGAGTCCAGAAAGGGGATGCTGCCAAAATGGAAAAGGCTGATTTGGTGTGCTTCAAGTGTGACAAGATGGGTCATTATGCTCATGAGTGCCAGACAGCAAGGGGAAGAAGGCTGCAGATAAGAAGAATGTGAAGTGCTTTAACTATGATCAAGTTGGGCATTACAAGAAACGGTGTCCAGAGCCAGTTAGGGCGGACAAAGGAAAGGTCTTTGCTATTGGATCATCATCTAAGCCTACTGCTGCTGATAAAAGAAAGACTGTGATGGAAGGTACGTTTTTGATTCAGAGTATACCGGTTAGGATACTATTTGATACTGGTGCATCACAATCATCTATATCTCAGTGTTTGGTTGATAGGTTATGCTTAGAACCCACATACCTTGTTACTTCTTTAAAGGTTGTGAATCCAATAGGTGGGTATGCAACTCTGGGGATGAGATGTGACCAGTTAGAACTTGACTTGTTAGGTCATATGTTTGCATGTAGTCTGTATGTTTTCGATCTTGTAAATTTTGAAATCATTTTGGGTATGGATTAGTTGAGAAGGTATGAGGCCAGGATATTTTGCTAGGATGGGGAGATATCATTAAGGCACCCTGATAGTCATAACCGAATTATATTCTCAGTAGAGAATTCTGACCGGAGTAGTTGTGCTTTGCTAAGTGCAATGAAAGTGGGAGAAGATCTAAGTCAGGTTCAAGTAGCAAAAGAATTTGCAGATGTCTTTGAGCCAGTTGTAGGACTACTACCGAAACGAGCTGTTGGGTTTCGAATAGATCTTGTGCTAGGAGCTGAACCTATAAGTAGAGCACCTAGCAGGATGACACCGGCTGAGATGAAGGAATTGAAAGTGCAGTTGGTGGATCTAGAAGGAAGGAATTTTATTAGACCAAGCAGTTAGCCTTCGGGAGCGGCCACGGTATTCGTGAAGAAACTAGATAGGTCGTTGAGGATGTGTATCGACTATCGTAAGTTGAACGAAAGGACGATAAAGAATAACTATCCTTTGTCGAGAATTAATGATCTGTTTGATCAGTTGAGTGGAGCCAGAGTGTTTTCCCAGTTGTATTTGGCGACAGGGTTCCATCAGTTAAGAGTAGCAGAGGACAGTTAAGAGTAGTAGAGGACAGTATTCCTTTGACAGCCTTTCAAACTAGATATGGTTAGTACAAGTGGTTAGTAATGCCATTCGGGCTGACGAATGCACCTGCTTTCTTTGTGGATTTGATGAGCCGAGTCTTTCAAAAGTATTTGGATAGATTAGTATTGGTGTCTATAGATGACATCTTGGTATACTCTAAGGATGAAAGAGAGCATGAAGATCATCTTAGAGTGGTGCTTGAGATGCTGAGGCAGAATCAGCTAAAGGCAAAGTTTTCCAAGTGTCATTTTTGGAAGAACGAGGTTAAGTTCCTTGGTCACGTTGTTTCAGAGAAAAGGTTGTCAGTCGATCCAGATAAGATCGAAGCTGCGAACAATTGGAAGAGACCAAAGACGATGACCGAGATTATAAGTTTTCTTGGACTTACTGGCTACTGCCGGAGATTCATCAACGATTTCTCATGGATAGCAGCGCCTTTGACTAAGCTTACCAAGAAGGAGGTGAAGTTTACTTGGTTCGACAAATGTGAGGAAGCATTCCTTAAGTTAAAGCATTTGTTGACTAATGAACTAGTGTTAGTAGTTCCAAATGGAAACCAAGGGTTTGTAGTATATACTAATGCATGTGGGACTAGATTGAGAGTTGTGTTGATGTAGAAGGGTAAAGTGATTGCCTACGCTTCACGACAGCTTAGACTGCATGAGGTAAGATAGTCTACTCATGATTTGGAGTTGGAAGCGGTAGTCTTCGCATTGAAGATTTGGAGGCATTATCTCTTAGGGGAGAGATTTGAGTTATATACCGATCATAAGTCTTTAAGATATTTATTCTCTCAGAAGAAGTTGAATATAAGGCAGCAGAGGTGGCTGGAGTTTTTGGCTGCTTATGATTTTGGTATAGAGTATACTCCTGGAAAAGGAAATAAGGTAGCAGACGCTCTCAGTAGAAGACACCAGAATGTCGTGTTGGCTATGTTGGTAGAATGAAAGGATCTAGAAGCTTTGGCCAGCCGTGGTATGCAATTAAGATCGACTGCTAGTTCTAGTCAGAGTACTGCCATGTTGTCCTATTTAGAAGTTCGACCAGTGTTAATTGAGAGATTTGCTTATAAGCAGTAGGAGGATCCATTATTAGCCGAGAGGATTAGAAGGCTTAAGGTTGGAACTGAGGTCGATGATTTGAATGATTTTTGTCTTGTCCAAAGAGGATGGTTGCGAAAGAAGGGGCGATTATGTGATCCAGATGTTGAGAACTTTAGGAGAGAAGTTCTTGGGAAATGTCATCAATCTAAGTTTACGATTCATCCTGGAGGGACCAAGATGTATCAGGATATGAAGAGAAGCTTCTATTGGGAAGGCATGAAGAGGGATGTTGACTTGTGGGTTAGGCAGTGTGTAAACTGTCAACAAGTGAATGCCGAACATCAGAAGCCGAGTGGGTTACTTCAGCCTCTAGAGATTCCACTTTGGAAATGGGATTCGATGTCTATGGATTTTATAGATGGGTTGCCAAGGTCAAGCAGAGGAAATGAGAGTATATGGGTCATTGTGGACAGGTTAACCAAAAGTGCCCATTTCATTCCAGTAAAGTCGACCAGGACGGCACCTGTTTTGGCAAAGCTGTTAATGAAGAACATAGTTAGACGTGATGGAGTTCCTAGTAGCATAGTCAGCGATAGAGATGCTTTAATCACTAGCGAATTCTGTAAGAGTCCGCCGGATGTGTTAGGCACTAAGCTCAAGTGTAGTACCGCATATCACCCTTAGATGGATGGGCAGACAGAGAGAGTCAATAAGGTGCTCGAGAATTTATTGAGAGCTTGTGTATTGGACTTTGGTGGATCTTGGGAAGATCACCTACATTTGATTGAATTTTCCTATAATAATATTTATCAGACTAGTATAGGAATGGCGCCTTTTGAAGCTTTGTATGGAAGGCCATGCAAATCGCTAGCATGTTGGTTGGAGACTGGAGACAGATTGGTCTTAGGTCCATATATGGTTAGGGAGGCGTCCGAGAAGATTGAGTTGATCTGAGAAAGGGTGAAGGAAGCTTAATCCAGACAGAAGAGTTACGCAGATAAGAGGCGTAAAGACCAAAAGTTCTCAGTTGGAGACAGGGTTTTTATTAAGGTATCACCAATGAAGGGTGTGGTACGGTTTGGGAAGTCACGAAAACTAACACCGAGATATGTTGGTCCATTCCAGATTATAGAAAGGATTGGAAAGATTGCATACAGAGTAGAGTTATTGAGTAGTATAACATGTGTCCATAATGTATTTCATATGTCTCATCTTCGCAAGTATGTGCATGATGCAGAGGCCACTATTCGTCCGATAGGGTTGGAAGATCTAGTAGTAGAGCCTAATTTGACTTTTGTTAGACAACCAGTTTGGGTTGTTGCGAGAGATGAGAAAAGGTTGAGGAACAAGACAGTCAAGTTGGTGAAAGTTCAATGGGGCGACAACGAGAAAGACTGTACTTGGGAGACAGAGGACAAGATTCGAGATACTTATCCTGATCTGCTTTGAGGGTATGTCAATATTAGATTTATATAGATAATTCCTAGTCAGGTAGACTAGTATGGTTGTTAGGAGTCGTTACAGATGATTGCTATGTTTAGCATTTAGTCATTATCGAATTTCGAGGACGAAATACTTTAAGGAGGGAAGCCTGTAACACCCCTAAGTTTTGATAACATTATTCAGGAGATTTAATTAAATAAATTAAATAAAATAATGTAAATGTTAAGTGATAAGGGGTTTGAGATTCGAATAATCTAATTAAGGTCGTGCTTAATACAACAATTAAATGGGCTTAAGAATGGGTTAAAAGCTAATTAATCTACATAAGGGTATATTGGGTATTTTCCGCACATAACCATTAACCCCTATATATTTTTGTTCCTACCATTTTTTTTCTCATTCACATCATTTTGAAAATAAAATAAAAAGGGGAGCCTGCCATAATCAAGAGAAGAGAGATTAAAAGCTAGAGTTTTAAGCTTAGGGGAAATCAATCTCAATCCAATCTCCTTATCTTAATCAAGATGAATAATAATTCCATCTCTATTTTGTTTTGAATCGTATGTTTTTGGATTTAAGGGTAAATTCGTTTTTATGATGAAGTGGATGATGATATGCTTGAATATTAGTTTTTTTGATTTAAACAAGATTGTTCAAATGAGAATATACACGGTTTTAGGGCAAATCTGATTCAAGTTGATGTTTAAATGCCCTGGAAAAATTTTATGTTATGTAAAACATGATTTTGAAGTTTAATTTTGATAATTTTCAAAGCTA
Organism: Allium fistulosum; assembly: GCA_030737815.1. Classification (NCBI taxonomy): domain Eukaryota; kingdom Viridiplantae; phylum Streptophyta; class Magnoliopsida; order Asparagales; family Amaryllidaceae; genus Allium; species Allium fistulosum. The sequence goes on along the minus strand of CM060904.1, from coordinate 709,368,622 downwards.
TGGAAAGATTGTTATGAATTTTCAAAGGAAAATATGGTTATTTGGGTTTATAAATTTATTTCGAAAAATATATTAAAAATTTGGGTCTATAATTTTGATATGTTAGATAACATGATTAAAGTGAATTTCTGGAATTTTTTGGGGATTTTTCCAAAGTGATTTGCTATGCAAATTAAATTATTTTAGAAGAGTGACTTCTTTGCAATATTGGTTTTGCTTAATAGAAGGGCTTATTTGATTAACTTAACCATGGTTTAGATCTGGAATTAGCGGTGGTTATTTTAGTAAATAATTTGAAAAGTTAAGGCAACCAATAATCTATTTACACGTGGCAGGTTAGTTAGAAAAAGGTTTGTTTTAATTAGTAGTAAAACGGGTTTATCATAACAACCATAACGATGGGCATCCTGCTCAAGAACTTTCAAAACTTTGTTTATCATAATGGACCAAAATTTCCTTATATGGTTATTTGATTGAATCTAAGCCTTTAAATACTTGTATGGTTATTTGAAAACATTTCAAAAGATTCAAGAAGAGAAATCCAAGTTTAAATCGTTTATTCAAAAATTTCCAAATTCAATTATTAAATTACTAGTGAATAATGATTTTAAAGCTTTGTAGATCAAAACTTGTATTCCATATATATTTATGTCCACTTTTATAACTCAAATCCCCTTTAAAACATTTTAGTATATTTATGGAATTTATTTCATATTTCTAAAGATTTAAAATATCAAATTTTTAAAAAGTTGAAAACCATGGTTTACGAACTGCCCAAACGCGACTATTTTGAAAACTTGATTTGGACATATCTCAAACTTTATTAAATGAAAACTCAATTTTTCTTTTTCATTTGTAAACTATGGCTATAAGAGCAAAAAATTCTTATTCCAAAGTATTCTATCTCATATTCCATTCTATAAAAGGATTTAACTTTTTATAGCGTGGAATCGTGCACTACTGTTACGCTAAGCGCTTTTGATTTCATTTTCCAATCTTTTTCAAACTTTGTCGAAATGGGTTTTGATGTTTATAACACATTTAAAACCATTTTAAACTATTTTTATCCATTTTTTAAGAGGTTAACAATGCTATATATATCATTATAATTTATAAAGGGAAGTGATTCTTTTATGTAAACCCGACATGTATTTTACCATGGATCATTTCCATATCAAGCAAGCATATAATCAAAATATAAAACATGAAGATCAAGCAACATCATTAGCATATAAACATATCATATCATCATGTAAATTATAAGTAAAAGGAATGGAGTTGTTCTCACTTTTATATGACGTATTTAACTATATATCACTATTTAGTTCTTAAGCAACTGTCAAGCATAATTAATTAACCCACAAAACATCAAAACCATTTTCAATAGTCATGTTAACTTATTTAAAACAATTTCATAATTAATTTAAAATTATAAGAAGTATAATTTTAAAAAAGTACTTGCGATTGTAGCATTCCCTCGGTAACATCTTTGAATTACTCTAGTGGCATTCCGGCTGCACTTTTGTAACGACCCAGAATTTTAGTCATTTACATTTGGAACATTTAATTGATTTTAAATATTGAAAGGTTAATTTTATAAGTTAAATAACTTGAATTTCAAATATAATGGTTATTTGAATAGTTGAAATTGTTTAAATAATTAAATCTTTGGTTTAATTTGGATAAAAATGATTTCAAAGCTTAATTAAATTCTGTTTGAATAAGAATGCTAATAATAAATGTTTAATTTAGATCTAAAGGTGATTAATTTGGTTTTTAATAATAATCCGTTTTAATTAACATGTAAAAATATCCTTCCGGGGTACTGCCTCGGATTTCGATGAAAATAGTTTCATTGGATCCGTAATAGTGTATTATTGTATTTTAATAAATTTCGTGGCGACTAGACGTATCGTGTGGTCATATGAGTTTGAAACGCATCTAAATTAATTTTAGGAATTAATATAATAACTGGATTTGAAAAGCTATCTTTTGCATATGACCAAATTATGTCTCGAGACTAGTTCCATTGGGTTTGGAATAGGGGTATTACATAAGGAACGCCAGACGACATGCCTCATTTGGAGTTCCAAATTTTTGAGTGCATCGAGTTATATGCTTTTGAATATTAATATATATATATAATATTCATCACACTTCAACTATTCTAGCCATACCTCCCCTGCTTCAGCCATACCCTCTCTTTTTTTTTAAATACTACCCTCCTTTTCTTCTTCCAGAGGAAAAAAAAGAAGGAAATGAGAGCTTCAAAATTCAAAAAAAGAAAAAGAAAAAAAGCTTTCTTTCTCCAATTAAACTTTAAAACTAAAGAAAAAAATTCAATTAAAATCTAAAAATAGGAAAACTTGGATTTTTGGTTTTATTTATTCGAGGCCTTTTTCTGGTAGGGAATTTGAGGGGGCGCCTCTTGTATTGGAGGCCGACAATTTGAAGGTGACATAGGGTTGGGATTTGAGGGGATTCTAGTCATCGATTAGGGAATTGAAGCACAGATTGGTGTTCGCGAGATGGAGGAGCATATGCAATCAGACTTTAGTGGCCTGTGATCAATGTTTAAAAATTGCATTTCAAAGTCAGGGAGGAGCATTGAGTATCGCTTTCGGGTATGGGTGATCTGAGGGGTGGAAGTGGTGGTCGGCAAGGCAAGAATGAGGAGACAAGTTGAATGGTGTGATCGTATATGGAATTTATGGGGTGAGTCATCGTGTCGTTGGAAACGTGCATGGGAATGGTGGTGATACGTGCATAGTAGAGAGGGTAAAGGAGAAGAAGATGAGGGTAGCGGTTTGGGATCATTTTTGGGCCAAGCCCATTTCTTTTGGGTTATTGAGTAATTAGTTTTATTTTGGAATTAGGGATGTATTTTGTTATAAATTTAAAAACATTTAAGTTATAAAATGGATAACTTTCTTATACTAGATCCAAATCAAACGCGGTCAGTCGTGTTGTGCTCGTAGGATCGAATACTACGCAATGGAATTGAATTGGTTGAGATTCGAGCTAATAGAATTTTAGTCGTAACCAGGAAGCGAATGCGACAATTGGAATAAATGTGAGTTAAACACCTTTTTGGTTAACTAGTAATGTTATATAGTCAATAAAAATTGTTGATTAAACGTTTGGATGATTTAATGTTTTAAACAGTTGGTTTGGTTTAACTCCCGCCCCTGGAGCAGATGACCTTTTATATGTACCCGCCTAGTAGCGGATGACCCATATTATATAATTATATATAAGTTGTGATGCAAGGGATAGGTAGGAAGGATCCAACATGATTCCTCACTACTGTTAAATTTTATTTATATATATGTGTTGAGATATATATGAGCTGTGTAAAAAAAAGTAGTTATACACACACAGTATCGAATGACGACCGTAACAAGCGTTCCCAAGACCCTAGAAAGTGAATTAGAGGATGATGATGGAGACGGATGGAAGGAGGTTAAGAGGAAGGGGAAAGAGAAGCAATCATTTATGGAAGCACTAAAGAAAAACCCTAGACAGCCAGCTCTAGCAAACCCTAAATCGTGGGTCGAAGCATTAGGAAGTAAGATTGAAATGAAAGGAAGAGTTGATTACTTTGAACCTCAATCAGACAGAAACGAAGTATATCAAATAATTGATGAGGATGATTATGCTGAATCCAAAAATATGTGGAAAAACTCAATCTATGCTTATATGGCAGGTAAAAGGCCTTATTATGTTTATTTCAATGCTTACATCAAAAGGATTTGGAACCCTAAAGGAACACGGGGTATATTCCCACGAGATAATGGATTTTACTTAATAAAATTTGAAAGAGAAGATGACTATAATAGGATTCTCAAAGAGGGGCCATGGTTTATGGATAGTAAACTGATTTTCATGCACAAGTGGGAAACAGATTTCAATTTTGAACGTGCAGTGCTAACAACCTACCCAGTTTGGATAAAACTTAATAATTTAAACCTTGCATTATGGAACATGAGGTGTATGAGCAAACTAGCAAGCTTAGTAGGCAAGCCCTTGGATATAGATGAAAATACCAAACAGGTGAAGCATATCAAATATGCTTGAGTGTTGGTGGAAATTAATGCTAGCTTTGAACTGCTAAAAATAGTTAAAGCTACTGACAAACAAGGAAATGTCTATGAGCAGGAAGTAGAATACGAATTCGTACCTTCTAGATGCAATGAGTGTAAGTGTTTTGGTCATACTAATCAGCATTGTAATAATTACACAGACAAGTGATTCGGGTGGAAAAGACAAATAGCATCACCCCAAAAACAGCTACACTTGATTTTGGGCCTAGGGGTACAAAAAATGATGCATCAGCAAAAAATAACATATAAGATGCTGCAGCTAATACTTCATCCCTACCATATAAACAAACTACAACTAGTGAGATGGGCTCTTGATCAGAGCCAACAGTTTCTCTAATTCAGGATCAGATAGCAAAGGGTTCCCTTCTTGAGGCGGATCATTCACCAATTGCTGAACTTCCTGGAGATCATTCCCCAACTATTGAGCCTCCTGATGGGAAAGATGAGGAGGTGTTGCCTGTGTCTCTAAAGGAAATTCAACAGCTGAATATTCATTTGGAAACATCTAATGAAGAAGAGGAAGACGAAGAGGAAGAAAACATTAATGTCTATACAAAAGTAAATGCGGATTATGGAAAATAGTTTGAAAAAAAAGTAGGAAGAAAGGCTGATAAATCATTTAAGATAGAATCTGCTCCTTTGACTAGGAGAAAATCTATTAAACATTAACGTCTATTATATGTTGGAATGTGAGAGGTCTTAACAATGACATACGGCAGTTAGACCTCCATAGGCCATCAATTATTGCAGTGCTGTAGAATAAATTCATTGAACAAATATAGGAATGTTTCAAAACCAACTTGGGGATCATGGGAGCTCAATTCATAATATTACAAACCAGGTAAAAGGTAGAATTTCCATTCTATGGCAAAATAACAGTTGGGCTGGGATAGTAGTTAATAAGGATGATCAACAGGTGACGATGCATTTCAAAAATATTATCACTTTTGTATATGCAAGGAACCTAGCTTCTTAAAGAACTAAACTATGGCAACAACTTATTACAAACTCTAAACTTGTTACCCAACCTTGGTTGGTTGTCAAAGATTTTAATGCAGTGCTTAGTACAAGTGAAAAAAAAGGAAGGAATTACATTGAAGCTTTCCCAAGTGGCAGAATTCAACAACTGTATGCTTGCAAGTGGATTGATAGAGGCATTCCAGTCTGGCCTAAAATACACATGGAGAAGTAGTGAAGCAAAGAAGATTGCTTATAAACTGTACAAAGCTCTAGGAAATGCAGAGTTATTTAATACAATTCTTGAATTAAAAATAACTGTATTGCCAAGCTCTACCAGTGATCACAGTCCTATCCTCATTCAATTTAACAATGAAACAAACAACACAAAAGGCAAACCATTTAGATATGCTAACCACTGGCATATGTTAGAGGGTTATAAAGAGGTTGTGGATTTTAATGCTGTTCGCATTCTACAAGGAAATCAAATGTATAAGTATGTCATGCTGATTAAAAAGATGAAACAAAGATTAAAGGAGTGGAATCGGCTAAGACCAACGCATAATGATGAAATTACAAAAATCCAAAACCAACTAGAAATATTCAATTACAACTGGATGAAGACCCTCTACATCAAGGACTTAATGCAGACTATTACTCCCTTCAAAAGAAGCTGAAGGAAGAACTTAAAAAGCAAGCAGTTGACTTCAAACGAAAAGCTAAAGAAGTGGCTGTTACAGGGAGATGAATGCAATAATTTTTTTTACACCAAAATGTCACAAAGGCATCATCATAATAACCTTCTTAACTATCTTAATGAACTGGGGAATGTCTCTGCAAATATTAAAGCCATAAAGGAGAAAGCAATTGCATATTTCTCTGAATTATATAATGGGGATTATGAAAAAAGCATACCCGCAATTCAAATTAGAAGGAAAGTTTCCACAGAAGGATGTGCCATGCTGACAGCTAGGATTCAAGAAGGGGAATTGAAGAGAGTCACCTTCTCCATTCATAATGACTCCAGTCCGGGCCTTGATGAAATAGGGACAGCCTTCTTCAAAGTGCACTGGATACACCTAAAAGATCAGATGTTAAAAGCTTATCAAGAGGCATTTGATGCTGGTGAGTTCATTCAAAAATTAACCTTATTTTTATCTCAATTATTCCTAAGGTTAAAAAACCTGAAAGAATTGAAGAATATAGAATAATAGCCTATTGTAATGTCACTTATAAAATTCTCAGTAAAATTATGTACATGAGACTAAACAAGGTGCTTCCAAATTTGATTTCTCAATGTCAAAGTGCTTTTATCCAAGGTTAATTTGTATCAGAAAATTACCTAATGGCCCATGAACTAATAAGAGACATCAACAAACATGGAGCAGACAAAATGTTCATAAAAGTTGATTTACACAAAGCATATGATAAAGTAAATAGGAAATTCGTTATTCATATGCTCAACTCTATGGGGATTCTAGACAAACTTCTAAAGCTAATAGACCATTGTATAAACCCCCTACTTTCTCCATTCTTATCAATGGGAATCCTCGAGGTTACATTCATAGCAATAGAGGGATTAGATAGGGAGAAACTCCTCTACTTGTTTGCTGTAGCAATGGAATGGTTTTCCTTACAAATGGAAATAGCATGTTTTCACGACAAGATCAGTCCAATTTATAGACTACAATCTATATTGTCCCATCTCATATATCTAGATGATCTTATTATTGTGACCAAAGCAAGTTCAACTGCAGTTGACACTATCAAAGAAATATTTAAAGAACTAGAAAGATTAGTGGGGATGAAACTAAATGAAGCAAAGAAAAAATGCTACTTCAACAAATTCTGCAGAAACAAAGAAACCCTACTAAATAAAATTGGAGTTGCAGAGGGTTCTCTTCCTGTTAAATATTTGGGAGTTCCTCTCTCAAACAACACAATCACTGATGTTGAGTGTGGGAAATTGGTTGATAGTATTAGAGAGAAACTAAATGGATGAAGATCAAAATTACTATCATTTGCTGGAAGGGTAGAACTTATCCACACAGTAATAACTTCAAAGGTAAGATTTTGGTTGCAGACATTTCAAAAACTAGATTGTTCTATTGCAAAAATAAATGCAGTTTGTGCTAATTTCATTTGGAGAGGGAAACTACTAAAGTCAGTAACAAAGATTTGTTCAAGCCTAAAAAAGGAGGATTAGGGCTAAAAAATCTGTTTGAATTGAAAAGAGTCCATGGAATGAATCTGGCTTGGAAAATATTGGTTTCAAATAATCTATAGGCTAGGTGGATGAGAGCTAGATACTTGAAAGACAAAATCTGGACTATTAAAATAGATAACAATGCTTCTGTAACTTGGAAAACCATTTTGAAACTCAGAGCAAACTTGAAACCTTTAATTGAAAGACAAATTGCTAATGGTGAAAACACTGATCTTTAAAAGGACCCATGGGTCAAAAATAAAAGTTTTATAGATAGGCTGGGATGGGAAGGCTATTCAGCTAAGGAACTCCTTCATGCCAAGTAGCCAGTATAATTACTGAAACAAATTGGGATAGTGACAAACAGATTATCACTAGGAACTTCAAACAAGAGATATAGGAAACTCCTATATACAGAGATAAATCAAAAGATACATGGGCTTGGAAAAATTCTACAAATGGTAAATTTAAACTTCATACTGTATAGGAATACATCACGGGGAAATTCCCTACTGTATCTTGGCACCAGCTAGTCTGGAGCAGATCTAATAACCTTAAAATGGCCCACACTCTATACAAAGCATTGTCGAACAAGTTACCGACTAAAGATCAACTTCATAATTGGGGGATGCCGAAAGACATGACATGCAATCTATGCAATGCGGAAGCAGAAAGTCATGAATGCTTGTTCTTTAAATTTTAAGAGAATTTGGAGTATTCAGAAAATTAAATGTATTCGAACAGACAAAGTAAACTCTCTACATGAGGAAGTGGCATACCTGAATGAGAGGAGTTACATGTTGACTCTAATGAAGGAACTGGTTAAAATTAGCCTCACAACCACCATTTGGCATCTTTGGAGAGAGTGCAACGACCAGACTTTTAACAACAGGAAGAGAGAGATTATGTCATTAACAGCTCAGATAAATCGAGATATAAGTATAATAATCGGGAGAATTGCAAGAAGGAACTTTACCAACTTAACAGGACTAGAAGCACAAGCACTGTAGAGGATGAGCTGGACGGCAGCGATCGAAGAAGATCAATGAGAGAATTGGGAGCCGCCACAGCTTTCTATCCTAAAAGAGGAATGCTTTAGTTAAGCATGTTTGCGGTATAAAGTGTCCGGTTGTATTTATCTGCTATGTATACTCAGATTCTTGTAATTGGGCCGCAAAAGCCTATTTGAGATTTGAAATAAAATCAACCAAATTTCAAAAAAAAATATGAGTTGTGATGCAGGGAGATAGGTTGGAGGGATCCAACAGGATTCCTCGCTAATGTTTATTTATTTCCAATAAAATTCCTGTTATATGTATTATTGGATATGAAACCTGACTTATGGACAATATTGGTTGTGACATTGTTTATGTTTAAAATTGAAACCCAGTTGTAATAGAAAATCAATATCGATATTGGTTAAGCGTTTGGTAGCTATTGGCCTTGAATTAGTATTTTTAAATACTATAAATTGTCATTGGAGTTGAATTTTGAGAAAGGAGATGATTTTAAAATCTGAATATGGGTTTCAGTAATATTTTGTTTAAAAAGGATTAAAATTTCTATGTTACTCTAACCTTATATTCCGGCGTTCCTAAGTCGGTAAAAATGTGTTTAAAAGTTATATTTAATATTGTTGTTTTTAAAAGGTTATTTATTTATATTTAATATTGTTTTAAAAATATCAGTTTATATTCAATATCGTTTTAAAGTATTTATTTATATTTAAAGTTGTTTAAAAGTTATTTATCGATATTTTAATATTTTAAAAAGTTAATTATTTAAAAAAAATATGGCTTGGAATTAATAATAAGGATTTATTAATAACGTTTTGAGAATAAATTATTACTATTTATAATAATGGTAAAGATTAATTACTAATGTTTTATTAATAATGTTTTGAAATTATTAGTTATTATTTTTAAGATGTTTGAATTTAATGATTATTATTTGTTTATAATGTTTATTGTTAATAACTATTATTATCTAATAGTGTTAAAGTAAATGATTCGAACTTATTGATAAATGTTTTCGAGTTTTATAAACAGAGTTTTATAAAAAGACTTGAGTTTTATAAGAGGAGCTTTATGACATGGTTTGGAAACCTAAAGGAAGATTAGTTAAAGGATAAAAAAGGTTTTATAAATGGTTTTAGATATTTATAAGAGAATTTTAGAAATGGTTTTTAGAGTTATAAAAGTAGTTTTATAAATGGTTTAATGGACTTATAAAGAGGTCATAAATGATTTTAGGAATGAATAAAAGAGTTTTATAAATAGTTCTAGAGATTTATAAAATAGTTATAAATGGTCTTAGAAATTTATAATGGAGTTTATAAATGATTTAGAATTGTATAAAAAGGAAATCTTCCTCAGAGTTTCGTGAATATACTTAAACCGTTGAGATAAGTATATGGATATTTCCAAGTATTGAAATGTAAGGGTTTGTGTATAAATCTTTGTAAAAATTATCTTGATACAATTACTACAAAATTATTTTTATTAATGGAAAGATTAATTAAAAGGAGGCTAGTAGTTACTTATGTGCTTAACCAATGTTGGTTTTCCCATTTTGAAATAAAACCCTAATTTGGATGTGTGTTTGTTGATAGTCGAATAAACGACTATCAAATATGGACCAAAACATAACTTTGGAAATATCTAGGAGAAACACATGAGTTATATAGCACAATCATCCCCGATGATGCCGTACTGTGCGTATAAATCTCGTTTCATTCTTCTAGGACAAATGATAAGGAAATCCGTCCACTAACGGTTAGGAGGTGATCTCCACTCTTATCTTTGACTGTTTATTTCCTAAAGAACCAGGATCTAGTTTACCAAAAATTATCGAAAGTTGTTTTGAACAGACCGGGATCAGATCTGTTATCCGAAAATCACTTTGATCCAACTCAAGCATTTCGAAGTAAAGACATCCTACAGATGATGGAATTTGAAGATGAAGCTCTCTGAAGTTCAATGCCTACTTGTACTAATCTTGAGGATTATTCCAAAATGGACGTAGTAAAAGTGGTGCCTTCGGTTTCGTTCAGTCCGAGAACGAACTTGTATGGATGAATGCTAGCATTACACTGTTGCCTGAAGGTCAGTGTTAGCATTCCAACTGGGAAGGGCCATATAAAAGGTAAAACGTAGCCTCAAGCCTCATATCAACCAGGAATGACTAAACAGGGGATATGCAGCAGGGCTAAGTGGGTCGCTCCCAAGTAAGGTATGATCATCCCTATCTAGAGTCGATATTATCTCTCATTCGTATGCTTCGGGGCCCATTAACAGAGGGATGATCATATTCATTACTACTAGTCAAGTGGTAGGCCGATTCTGTGTTGGCAGGGGATCCCGTTGAGGTTCTCGGTGTTATTTTATCTAGAGATGCACCGTGACGAGCGATACCCTAATTGCCCAGTCATTGTATGGAATGCATTCTCCAATAAGCATTGTATGGACTTAGTTAAGCCCAACTATGCTAAAACGTGAGATGCAAGCATTCAGCTATATTCATATTTTACTTTGATCCCTAGACATTATTATGATATAAATGAATTTCTATAGAAATTGTTTTGGTCATCATAAGAAAAAAAGCCATCCGTGTTTATGTGCGGCGTGGTCTTTCGAGATACCTTTATTTCAAAAGGTATTTTTTATAACCTTAAAATTAAATTGAGGTCTATTTTTCTCACGTTGGTTTACAAGACCAACTCGGGTGTTATTTTATTATAATGCTCGGGTCAGACCGAGCATATTTACAAATTGCTTTGGATGCATTAAAGCTCAGGAGACGAGTTGGAGGTCTTCAAGTCGTATTCACGTATTTGTTTATTTTCCGCTGCTTTTTTGTTGAAATCATTAGCATTTTTTAGGACAGGTTGTTATAACTGTCCAGACTGATGATTGTGATTTTGTTGTTGTACTTTAATTAATGTATGTATATTACAGTTTTCTCTCTATAAAGATCATTGATATTATATTATATATTGTTCCGCTGCGAGTGTGAGATTTTGTGTTGTTTTTAGTTCCTTTTCCTTCCTTCTTCTCTTCTCTTCTTTCTTCTTTCTTTCCTCTAACTATTCGTCTATCTATTCAATTTAGGTTGGACATGTGTGGTTTATTGTTAGCTTGAATTATGTAGATATGCGGGTCGTTACATGTGGTATCAGGACGCAAGGTTAAGCGAGAACCTTGGCTCTGGTGGGGTACTCATTATAGATATGGTGAGTAGCACCCAAGAATGAGTTTGAGAGTGTATATATATGAGTGTGTATTTGTTAGTGATATAAAAATATTTTATATTGTGTTGATTGATCTATTGAGTGGCTTATGGATTCTGGTCAATACGAGTAATTAACGTTATTGATAGGGATCTCTAAACACTTAAGCAGAGCAATTCGACACAGTATTTTTTTGAAATTGGGTAAATAAAATAATTTTACCTTAATATTTTTTATATAAAGGAATAATTTTTCAGAAATTATTGTAGTATATATGGCGTGTTTGGTTGTAAGTAAATGTTAATATTGATTATTATCATTCGTTGTTTGTTATGTGTGTTTTCATAAAAGTTGTTGTTATTATAATGTAAACACAGATAAAAAATTAAGAAATGGTTTTATATAACCAAGGTGAAATTATATATATAGGAAATGTATAAATATGATTTGTAAATAAAAAGGATTAAAGGCTGGAATTTGAGGATTTAAGTCCCGTTAATTTTAAGAATTGTTTTTCAATGTTTTGAAAAAGAATACTAATATTATTTGGAAAATATTTGAATGGAAATATTTTGAAATGGAATTTAAAGGAGATAAAAAGCACTGAACTCACTTCGGTCATTAGAAAATAATTTCGACGATTAATGCAACAACATCGACGTTCATTTTCTGGTTTCCAAGAGAGGAATTGCTACCATTGGAGTTTTGTTTTAGTAAAACTAGTTATGATTTAAAATTCAAAAGCATGATTTGAAATACAAAGAAAATAATTATAATATTGTTACAAAATAATTTGAAATAAGAACAGGGTTTTTAAGACTTGGAAATTTTCATTAGTATTTTATCGAAATATGAGAAAATAAGTTTTATAACTTATAAATTAGGGAATTAGTAAGTAAAAGCAAATTTTTAGATTTGTAGAATATAAATTATTAAGAAGAGAAAATTTGAAATGAAATTTAACTTAAGTCAAGTTAAATAAAATGAATTTTTAAAAGAAATTTAACCTAAGTTAAGTTAAATGAAATAATTTTTGAAATAAAATTGATAATGATTTGAAATGAATTAGTGGAGTGAATTAATGGAATAAATTAGTGAATTGAATATGGTTTAGAATGTTGTTTGATAGAATTGAATAATGAAATTGAATAAGGAAATGAGTTAAATGGAATTGAATTTGATTTAAAACGAATATGAACTTAAGTTGTAAAGTGAAAATAAACATGAGAAGTATTGTATAAATGTTTATAATAAACTTAAGTAAATTGAAGGAATGGTTCTTAATTGATATTAGTATTGAAAAAATTATACTAAGTAATAAATGAATGTAAATAAAAGAATGGGGTATAATGAGAAACCAATTGAAGTAAATACGTAAGTTGTACGTATATTATCTTATTCGCATAGCTTTTTGATCCACATTCGAGTACATGATTTCTAGATGAATTACATTAGTCCGAGTTAGAATTTTTTACTTGATTCTCGACGACGAACACTAGATATGGATTTTTGATTGATTCTGATATTCTCTATCATAGTATATTGCTATACAGGAAGAATGATGGCTTCTTATCAAGGGACCGAATCTAAGTCCGCACTAGAGAACTCGATTGGACGATACTACTTTGGAAGTGAAATTGTGTGATCGAGCGAGCGATTAGGTATGGTATTGCGTACGAATGATATACGTACATCGTATAGGCATTAATAAATTAAACGTTGACAATTGAAAATGCAAAATAATGTGATTATGAATTATATGACGTGAATATCATGGGAAAATAAGATGCATGTACATAGAAGAAAAGCTAGTTTGATGCCCTTGGTTTCACGAGTAGAATTTGGTTACCTGACAAATAGGTACTTGTTTATATTGTTATTTGGTTTGATGGTTTTATGATTGAGCCACTTGGCTATTGTTTTCTTTTGTTGGTTTGAGCCCCTAATGGCATTTTGTTGTTTTTCCGATCGAGCCGCGCAAAAGAGACGCTGGCAAAATTTTCCGTAAATTTAAGACCTTAGAAATTTTTTGATAACTAAACTTTGATGTTTATGTTATGATTTGGAATGGTATTAATTAGTAAGTACGAATAAATTTAAAGGCTTAGGAAAGGTGATAAAAAGGTTTCAACGAATTAATTTTGGAAAGTTAAAGGCTTGAAAGACTTTAGGAATCTATTTCAACAAATTGGTTGTGAAAGGTGAATGGGTTTGGGGCATTTTCCTTACTTGCTAATTTCGAGGACGAAATTCTTTTAAGGAGGGAAGAATGTAACGACCCAGAATTTTAGTTGTTTGAATTTGGAACATTTATTGATTTGAAATACTGAAAGGTTAATTTTATAAGTTAAATAACTTAAATTTCAAATATAATGGTTATTTGAATAGTTGAAATTGTTTAAATAATTAAATCTTGGGTTTAATTTGGATAAAAATGATTTAAAAGCTTAATTAAATTATGTTTGAATAAGAATGGTAATAATAAACATTTAATTTAGAGTTAAAGGTGATTAAATTGGTTTTTAATAATAATTCATTTTAATTAACGTGTGAAAATAGCCTTCCGGGGCACTGTCTTGTATTTCGACGAAACCAGTTTCATTGGTTCCGTAATAGTGTATATATTAACGAATTTCGTGACGATTGGACATATTATGTGGTTGTACAAGTTTGTAACGCATATAATAACTGGATTTGAAAAGATATCTTCTGCATATGACCAAATTGGGTCTACATATATAACACCAGGCGGCACGCCTCGTTTGGAGTTCGAGATTTTTGAGTGCATCGTAGCTATATATTATTGAATATAAAAATATATATGTATAAAATATTCATCATACTTCTACTATTCTAGCCATACCTCCCCTGCTTCAGCCATACCCCCTCTCTTTTTTTAAATACTACCCTCCTTTTCTTCTTCCAGAGGAAAAAAAGAAGGAAATGAGAGCTTTAAAATTCAAAAAAAGAAAAAGAAAAAAGCTTTCTTTCTCCAATCAAACTTTAAAAATAAAGAAAAAATCCAATTAAAATCTAAAAATAGGAAAAGTTGGATTTTTGGTTTTATTTAATCGAAATATGTTTTCTGGTAGGAGATTTGAGGGGGCGGGTCTTGTATTGGAGGCCAACAGTTTGAAGGTGACATATGGTTGGGATTTAAGGGGATTCTAGTCGTCGATTCGGGAATTGAAGCATAGATTGTTGTTCGCGAGATGGAGGAGCACCTGCAACCAGAATTTGTTAGCCTGCGATCGATGTTTGAAAATGGCGTTTCTAGTTTAAGGAGGAGCATTGAGTATCGCTTTCGGGTATGGGTGAATGTGAGGTGGAAGTGGTGATCGGCGAGGCGAGCATGAGGAGAGAAATTAAATGGTGTGATTGGATTTTATGGGGTGAGTCACCATGTCATTGGAAACATGCACTGCAATGGTGGTGATACGTGCACAATAGAGAGGGTGAACGAGAAGAAGACGAGGGTAGCGGTTTGGGATCATTCTTGGTCCAAGCCCATTTCCTTTGGGTGATTGGTCAATTATTTTATTTTGTAGTTAGAGATGTATTTTGTTATAAATTTAAAATCATAAACTTATAACATCGATAACTTTCTTATACTAGATCCAAATCAAACGCGGTCAGCCGTGTTGTGCTCGTTGGATCGAATACTACGTAATGGAATTGAATTGGTTGAGATTGAACCTAATATAATTTTAGTCGGAACCAGAACGCGAAAGTGACAACTGGAATAAATGTGAGTTAAACTCACCTTTTTGGCTAGCTAGTAATGTTATATAGTCGATAAAAATTATTGATTAAATGCTTGGATGATTTACTATTTTTATCTGTTGGTTTGAATTTATTCCCACCCCTGGAGTGGATGACATTTTATATATACCCACCTTGTAGCGGATGAACCATATTATATAATTATATATATGTTGTGATGTAGGGGACAGGTTGGAGAGATCCAACAGGATTCCTCACCACTGTTGAATTTTATTTTTATATATATGCTGATATATATAACCTGTGATGCAGGGGCAACAGGATTCCTCACTAATGTTGACTTATTTCCAATAAAATTCAAGTTATATTAATTATTGGTATGAAATCTGATTTATGGACAATATTGGTTATGGCATTGTTTATGTTTAAAACTGAAACCCAATAGTAATAGAAAATCAATATCGATATTGGTTAAGCGTTTGGTAGCTATTAGCCTTGAATTAGTATTTTTAAATACTATAAATTGTCATTGGAGTTGGAGTTGAATTTTGAGACAAGAGATGATTTTAAAATCTGAATTTGGTTTTCAGAAATATTTTGTGAAAAAAGGATAAAAATTTCTGTTTTACACCAACCTTATTATCTTGTGTTCCTAAGTCGGTAGAATTGTTTTTAAAAGTTATATTTAATATTGTTGTTTTTAAAAGGTTATTTATTTATATTTAATATTTCTTTAAAAATTATCTATTTATATTCAATATCGTTTTAAAGTTATTTATTTATATTTGATGTTTTTTAAAAGTTATTTATCAATATTTTAATATTTTGAAAAGTTAATTATTTAAAGAAATAAATATGGCTTGCAATTAATAATAAGGATTTATTAATAATGTGTTTGAGAATAAATTATTACTATTTATAATAATGGTAAAGATTAATATTATTGATTTATTAATAATGTTTTGAAATTATTGATTATTATTTTTAAGATGTTTGAAGTTAATGATAATTATTTATTTATAATGTTTATTGTTGATAATTATTATTATATAATAGTGTCAAAGTAAATGATTAGAATTATTTATAAATGTTTTCAAGATTTATAAATAGAATTTTATCAACAGACTTAGTTTTATAAGAGGATTTTATGATATGGTTTGGAAACTTAAAGGAAGACTAGTTAAAGGATAAAAAGGGTATTATAAATGGTTTTTGATATTTATAAAAGAATTTTAGAAATGGGTTCATAGAGTTATAAAAGTAGTTTTATAAATGGTTTTATGGACTTATAAAGAGGTCATAAATGATTTTAGGAATGAATAGAAGAGTTTTATAAATAGTTCCGGAGATTTATAAAATAGTTATAAATGGTTTTAGAAATTTATAATGGAGTCTATAAATGATTTAGAATTGTATATAAAGGATATCTTCCTCAGAGTTTCGTGAATATACTAACACCGTTGAAATAAGTATATGGATATTTTTTAAGTATTGATATGTAAGGGTTTGTGAATAAATCTTTGTAAAAAGTATCTTGATACAATTATTACAAAGTGATTTTTATTAACAAAAAGATTAATTAAAAGGAGGCTAGTGGGTACTTATGTGCTTAACCAATGTTGGTATTTCCCTTTTTAAATAAAACCTTGATTTGGATGTATGTGTGTTGATAGTTAAATAACTGACTATCGAATATGGACCAAAACATAACTTTGGAAATATCTTAGAGAAACACGTGAGTTATATGGCACAGTCATCTCCGATGATGTTGCATTGTGCGTATAAATCTCGTTTCGTTCTTCTAAGATAAATGATAAGGAAATCCGTCCACCAACGGTTAAGAGGTGATCTTCGCTCTTATCTTTGACTGTTATTTCCTAAAGAACCGAGGTTGAGTTTACCAGAAATTATAGAAAGTTGTTTCGAAGAGACCGGATCAGATCTATTATCCGAAAACCACTTTAATCCAACTTAAGCATTTCGAAGTGAAGACATCTTAAAGGTGATGGAATTTGAAGTTGAAGCTCTCTGAAGTGCAAGGGCTGCTTGCTACTAATACTAAGAATGATTCCGAAATGGATGTAGTAAAAGTGGTGCCTTCGATTTTGTTCAGTCCTAAAACGAACTTGTATGGATAAATGCTGGCATTGCATTGTTGCCTGAAGGGCAGTGTTAGCATTCCAAGTAGGAAGTTCCATATAAAAGGTAAAACGTGGCCTCAAGCCTCACCAACCGGGAATGATTAAAACATGGGGATGCAGCAGGGCTAAGTGGGTCGCTCCCAAGTAAGGTATGATCATCCCTATCCAAAGTTGATATTATCTCTCATTCATATGCTACGGGGTCCATTAACGGAGGGGTGATCATATTCGGTACTAATAGTTAATTGGTAGGCCAGTTCTGTGTTGGTAGAGGATCCTTGCGAGGTCCTCAATGTTATTTTATCTAGAGATGCAACGTGATGAGCAGTACACCAGCAGCTCAGTCATTGTATGGAATCCATTCTCCAATAAGCACCTGTTCGTCGACGGAAATTATATCGGTTTAGAAAACCTTCGAACGAATTAAAATTAAAATTTACCGCAAGCGCACGGTGTACACTTGTAGTACGTGGCGAATACGGGTCGATCCGCAGGGAATTGATGATTTTAAAAATCTATTCAATCAAATTAAACCAAAGTCAAGTGAAAGTTAAGCTAGAGAATTAAAGAATTAACTAACTAACTAAAAGAAAAAATAAGCAAATATAAGAGTTAAGTGACAATTTAGAGAATAAATCCACTCTCTAGATCATGTAGTTCAACACGTATGAAATCATGATCTCTCTTTTATGGTCATTAGTGCTTTAATTGATGTGCTTATCAGAAGTATGGCATATTTGTGCTATTAGTTAGCCAACATAAGCCATCAAACTATAACATACCCCTTAAATCACTTACTAACTTTCATGAAACTTGACAATGAAAATGAAATCTATTTTAAGTATTGCCTATTAACTATTGATTAGAAATATAGACCATCAAATTTTAATTTCAAATCACTTTCTTTTGCCATAATCATATTTTGATGAAGAGGCAATTAGTGTTAGTGATTGTTTAAGTATAACCTATTTGGTGTCAACAATATAGGCTATCAAATTCAAAGCAAAAACAACTAGTAAACCATTACTATCATCATCATTAAGCATAAAAGGAGAGCATGAATTAACAAATAGTTGAAGCTACATAATTAGAGAGCTTAATTACCTCTATATTGAAGGGGTTTAGCCCCTCATATTTGTCATTTGATTAACAAATGTAGCTAACAACATGAAAGCAAAATGAAAGGAAAAATTATTCTAATTGCATAAAAGAAAATCTACACTACTTACATAAATAAACAAATCTACACTACTAATATGAAAGGAAATAAACAAAAGAAGAAAAGAGCATGTATTGAAAATTGCAAAAAGAAAAGATTACATAAAAGAAATGGGTAAGTAGCCATGAAAATAGAAAGAGAAGAGCTTTGTTTATTTTTGAGCCTAAACTAAACTAAAGAGAGACTAAGAAGAGGAGGGTTACATGAAACATAAGGGGTACTTATACATGTGTTAAACCCTAATTCATATTTTTGGGGAATGCCCAAAATACCCTTGAGAAAGTGTGGAGGCCAAGTAATCATTAACTTCTACTAATCATCATTTAAGTGTACATGAAGCCATTAATTCCATAAGCATGTGCATTAGCCTCTAATTTGTACATTAAGGTAGGTGGTTAGGTGGGGTCCTCCATTATCTTCACTTTTAATTATTTTCATCTTTATTTGTTCTCTTCACTCTTGTGCATGCATATATCATCATGAAACCACTTGTATTTGAATTCAAATTCCTACAAAACAATATAGAAATTTTCAATTAAATTTTAGAAAATTAATATATGCACAAAAATGACCATTTTGCCCTTGGATGAAGATGAATATGTGACAATTTGAAATAATTTGAATTTTTGTTTAAAAAAGTTAAAATACCCGATATGATCATTTATTTAATTTAAATAGATTAAATATGGTGGTAAGTATTTGTACCAAAATTGGGCACAACACTCTTCAGAAGGGTTTGAAGAGATAAAAATGAAGAAATTAAATGGAAAAAGAGGATTATCTAACAAACACTTCAAAAACAAATAAGAAAATACACAGAAACAAAAAAATTTAGAGTGGTTCGGCATGTTTCCTACGTCCACTATGAAATTGATGATTTTATTGATGTTTTCTTGATGATTACAACTGATTACAGTGATGAAATTCGAGTATAACAGCAGCCTTGTAGCGCGAAATGTTTTCGGCAGAGTCTGGATGTCAAAGAGCCAAAAGATCCCTTTTCTAGAGGCTCTGGGATGCTATTTATAGGCGTAAGATGCAAATATCTCGCTCAAATCTCGGGAGACCTCTTCTGGCACGTGGGTGGGCCCACGCGATCTATCCCAGGCGATTTGCACTCGGTCCGTGATCGATACGAACGAATTTCGTATCGATCAAGATTTGGTCCAATCGAGTCGAAATTTGGCATGGACGTTCTTTGAGTTGTACGTAAGTTCCTGTGAAAATTTCATAGCATTTGGACTTTTGGACTGCAAGTTATGATCGATGCAAGTTTGGGCTTTTCGGTTGTCGTTCTCTTCGCATCGATGCTCTTCGAATCGATCATTTCGTATCGATGACTACGCACGTGATGCCAGTTGACGTGGTGCTTGCTTTCAGGATCGATTCGAAGTTCATGCCGAATCAATAGAGTCTTCCAAATGTTGCGCCTTGTTCGTATCGATTTGACTGGGTTTTGTTCGTATCGATCGCAGTCGCTCTGTTCATATCGATTGAAATGGCTTAGTTCGTATCGATCCAAGTTGCGCTATTCGAATCGATCGTGGTCTTGCTCGTATCGATCGAAGTTGTTCCAACTTGATGGATACGAACAACGGATAGTGTGATGGATACGAACAGATGGACGCGAGATGGCATCGATGGATGGATACGAAGAGTCGACGTTTTATGGATACGAAGAAAGCCTTACCTTTGGTGGATACGAAGTGTGCCTGTCTCTTGATGGATACGAAGAAGACCATCTTCGATGGAAACAAACAAGACAGTTGCTGATCGATAAGAAGTGGATTCGTTTACTGATCGATTCGAACTGATTGATATGAATAAGGCCACCACGGATCGATTCGAACATGATGGATACGAAGTGAAGTTGATTCTTTTGATTTGCGTAGATCATATCTTGAGCATACAAACTCCGATTGACTTGAAATTTGGAACGTTGGCTTTCATAGCTTCGCTTGTCATGTCTTGTCAATTGTAGCTCGATCCGGACTCGGACAAAATTCATCGATATCCGTAGAGAACCTACGTATAACCGATCTTCAGGATGTACCCTCATTGGTTTCCAGTCAAGTTCTTGGTATCACGGCCTTGCCAAAAGGCGGGATAACATTTGCCCCCCAAAGTATGTCATGTGAAAACATTACGTGCTTTGAAAAGCTGCAATCTTCATTTTGAATAGTTCCATCTGACGTATCAAACAGTTGTTGTTTTCTCTTTGAAAGTTGTAATCTATGATTGATCCATAAAGACATAAACTATGAACTGTAGACTGCCAACTATTGTACTGTGCGCTCCTGTAACTGATTGTTGTATGATAGTGATCAGCTATTTGTCGTTGTAATCATCATCAGGTGGACATTCGACCTGTAAAATTTTTTAAATTTAAAAATTAGTCCAACATACATGCATATATGTTAATCTGACTCTTGTTAACGTTCGCACGTTTACAAGTCGTTGCCAGTTTTCTCGTAACGAATTCCATATCGATCCTCTCGTGAATCGATGTGAAATTCAAGTTGTAACAATGCTTAATGGTTGTTTCGGAGTGTCCCTTTGTATCGATCCCCTCCTGGACCGATGTAAAGGGTCGAAAGATGGATTTTGTATCGATGTAATTTGTTTTGATGGATACGAAATAAACATTGGTATCGATAGATACAAGTTTCGGTGGACTTATGAGGGATACGAATAGAGCAGTTGGCTCTTCATGCATTGTTCGTATCGATGGCTATGAATCCTTGCAGTTCTCAAATTGATGGTTACAAAGTTGCAATTTCGTATCGATAAAGCATGAGCTATTGGATACGAATAACAAATTCGTATCGATATGATGAGAGACATGTTCGAACCGGTTAAAATGACCGGGAGTCGAATCGTTTTTATACCTTTACCCCATGTCCATATAAATACCGTTAGGCTTAGAAGAACTTTACTTTCTTTCATTCTGTTTTCTACCTTCGTGTCGATCAGAGCAGAAGAAAAACGAGAACCGCCTTCGCCCCAAATCGAATAACCCCTCATTTCTTCGAACTAACTACTTCGATTAGGTAATTGATTGACAAATTCACATTAAAATGATGAGACTTAAGTTCTAACGCCATTCCTCCCATAATCACGGTCGATTTTGGTTGCGAGGAGGCCGGAGGTGAGGTAGAGCAAGGTCATGAAGGAGGAGATGGAGCTCGGGTCGATCTGGAGAAGAAGAAATCTGAGAGCCATTGTATCAATGATGGATAAAGGGTGAGTTTGTATCGATTCAGATGGAACACGACTGCGTATCGGTTGGCAAAATTGTCTCGTATCTTTGGAGGGATACTGTGTCGTTCGAATCGATCTGGATAATAGAACTTCCAAATGGTGAAGTGGAAGTCTTCGTATCGTGATGATGGAGCTTTCGTATCGACTCGAGATGATCGATACGAAGGCCTCAGACTTGCTGATCGATACGAAGAGGTTGCATTTTACCATTTCGAATTCTACTGTCTCCGATCGATATGAACTACGTGCCAGGGGATCGATACGAAGGTGGCTTAAGTGATCGATACAAATTCGAATCTATATCTCTGATGGATACGAACAGCTTCATCGATCGATGCGAACTTGAACTTTGGTGATTGACTACGAGCTTAACTTTGATGATTTTGAAAACTCTTGTGCATTTGAACACCTGGCTCCGACGAGCTTCACTCTGGCATAATTGGACCTTACCGTTGGACTGCATATTTGACTTTCCTTCGAAGCTCGTCGATGGAACTTGTAACTGAACACAATTTTAACAAACTGTAATTTGGATCGGTCTCTAAAATCTGGATGGCACGGTTGTGATAGTCAGTGATGATGGTCACTCCAGTTGAATTTCAAAGTCTCATCATTCGAATGTTTTCTCGTACTCTGTAGAATTTGTCAATTAATTTACAGTATTGCACTGCACAACACATTCACACACTTCACACTAGGGAACACATGGGTTTTTATTGTCTAATGATGGTTTCTAATAAGTTGATTAGCTATGGAATCCACAAGTTCACAACAACAAGAGCTTCAGGATTCATCTCCCTTTTTCCTAGAGATTCTGTCCATCGCGGCCGAAGTTATAGACCCAACTCCGGATGAGTTTCCAGGAGCAACTTTCATTGCTAACCCGCAAGATTCAGTACCGTCCAACGTCTCGGAAGACATGTTGGGACGTATATGTCTAAGGCACGGTTTGTCATTGGACGATGTTCTATTACCGGGACCAAACGATAGACCGCAAGCTCCCCTAGAGGGGTTTACTGCCTTCAACCGCCATGCGTGCGTAGTAGGAACACTTCCTCCTTTCAACCAATACATTAGGGAAGCGTTGTCTTTCCTCGGAATTGCCCCATTACAACTACATCCCAATGGATATGCTCTGCTGAATAGTTTATTTATTGTATTCATGGAGCATCTCTTTCGGCCACCGGCTCCTACAGAGATTAGATATCTTTTTAACATCAAGAGTAGAGGAGACAGCCCATCTTTTACATTCCTGGAGGCGGTCAGGAATTGTCAAGTAGTAACAGGATCATGGACAAGGCCGAGTTACTTTAAAACAGAATGGTTCTATGTCCGTTGCCCCCCAGGATTTGCCAGCCGATGGTTAGTCTGACGTAAGTGTTACAGTCTTCTTCAAGAGTTATCCAGATAATAGTAGTTGATGTAAAACTAATATCTTCTTTTCTTTACAGCCGCAATTACACGACCTGAAGGTGGGTACTTCAAAGAAATAGTAAGGGTCCTTCAAGAAATTCCAAGTGAAATGAGGGACATCGATTCGGTTCTAACCGACAGAAACTTGAGTATTGTTCGACTGATTGAGCGAAATCAAAGCATAAGGCTTGAAGGAACACTGAGGGCGGCCCCGAAGAAGCAGTTGAAACGCAAAACACCTGGGGTCATAATAACTGAAGGGGGTGATGAAGAGAGAACAATCACGGACGATGAACCGGTTGTTGGGTCTTCGACCGGATTTCAAGCGACAAAAGGAAGAAGAAAAGGCAAGGCCGCTGCTTACAAACGTCCTAAGTCTTCGAGGTGGAAATCAGTTGTGGTTTCCTTGCCGGTTCCCAGCATTAGAATCCAGAGGCTCCTTCCTCACTAACAGAGAGTCCTTTTGAAGGGCTTGCCGATATTCCAATTCCGGATTACGTGTCACTTCAACACGACACCGGGTTGGAGGAGCTTGATACTGCTCTTGACCTAAGCGAGTCGCTTCCTATAAGTGCGGCCGACATTTCCGGTTGGTCGGGGGGTTGCACATACATACACACTTCACGGAACTACATGATTTCCAATCATAAGTTGCTCAACTCAAGAAATCACTAAGTCTGGTTCTCTTTCTTTTGTACAGGTACAATGTCCGGACGAGGGTCGATGTTAGGAAGTCTTCATTCAGCTCGCCGATCTTCTTCATATTATGAGTCGCGCACAAGGGAAGAAGATAGAGACCGCGATCGCGGGTACTCTAACCAGGAATGTCAAGAGAGAGATAGGGATAGGGAGTACATACACCGATCCCGATCCCGCACTCCTCCTCCTAGACTCCCTACACAACCTTTGGGTCAAGGAGACAGCCAGTAGAGCCCCCTCATCACAAACCATCTTCACATGCTTCTAGGCCTGAGTCGCAATGCCATAAAACTGAGGTTGAGCCTCCCATCATCGTTGAGAAGGCTATCACTGAGCCCACTGGGGAAGGGGCTATTAAAATTGCTCAGCTAAAGAAAGATTTCCCAAATATATGCTTCGACGGCTACATTTTCCCCCCTCACTTAAAGAGAATTCCATCAGAGGCGGAGAACATGATGCATGATTACATTCATGACATTTATTCCCAGTACAAAGAGTGGGTGAAGGCTGTAGAGAAAGCGTCGAAGGTGGCCTTCGAGCGGGCTAAACTAATCGAAAAGTTAGAATCTGATCTCGCCCAGAAGGACCGCATGTCCAAGTGCTCAACGATGAAGCCGAGTCCTCTCGGAAATCAGAGATAGAGGCCACCATAAAGGCCGATGAGGCGAATTTGGCCATAGAGAGGATGAGGCAGACACACTATGCCTTGGTAGAGCAGATGGGCCACCGAAACACCACGGTCACCGCTGAACGGGACGCTGCTCTGAAAGAACTTGCTGAGCTTAAAGCTAAATTCTCCAAAATCATCAAGGAAAAGGATAATGCAAACAAAGCCGCCCAGGAAGCGTGTGAATAGGCAGTTGTGCTTCGGGGTGAACGGGATGCGGCCACGGCTAAGGTCCGAGTGGTGGAGACTGAGGTCGTGGAGAAAGTCCAAATGGCCGAGTCTAGGCTAGAGGCTGATATTGAAGATCTCCTCATTGTTTATAATGCCAATGTTTTGAGGCACAGAAGTCTAGCCTGGCTCGACAACTACCCGACACATTTATATAATGCTTGGGGCCGATTGGTTGAGGAGGAGAAGGCGGTGCATTTGGGTGAATCAATCGACGAGTTTGAGCTTGAGAATCGTATGTTAAATGAAGATGAACGAAAGATTCTCCACGAGTCGATGATTCTGCATGAAAAAGAAAGCTATGCACCCAACACTTGGAGGTCGGAGAAGGTTCAGGTGTTGAGCATCACGACGTGAGTACTGAAGTTCCTATGCCAACCCAGCCTAAATCTGCACATGTGGTTGATCCCCATCCCATTCCTGCTTATAATCTGGATCAGCCGCAGCTATCTCCGGCCAGAGAACAAGTTTCTGTGGCTGTTCAGCCGTCCATAAGCCAAATTGAGGAAGGTATTCTGAATTCTCTACGCTTATCTGAAGTCGTAGTTTTCAACCGAATTAGTTATTAACAGTTCTTCTTTTGTTTTTGTCTAGTGATTGATGCTGCATCGGTCGTGCCGCTTCCACTCAAGAATCACATCATATGCAGGAGGCCATAATAACTGAAGCAACCACCACAACGACCACGGCATTGATTGACGGAACGCAGGGGTGCACACTTATTTTCGATGAGCAGATGATGGAGGAACTCCTCGGTCATCACAGCGGTCCTTTTGCGGACCTACCATTTGTTATGGGTGGAAGCGCACCTGCTACTGGCTCTTCAATGCCAACCACTGATGCTCCCAGCGAGGCCCAAGCAATTCATGAAGAAGAAATATTGGCCGAAATCGACGCTGAAATGGAGGCAGCGGCTCATGGTGGTAGTTTTGGAGGTGGGATGGCGGCACCTAGTCCAGCTCCGTTAAGGATGATATCGCCTGGTGGTACAATTATTGATACTAGTGTGCCTATCCCGCCTCCTATAGTCGATCCAGTTCCTCCGACTCCACCTTTAAGGAACATTCCCATGCACTTGAGCTCGGATGAGGAAGTTGATATCATGCCCCTCTTGGAGATCAGCCGTCGAAAGGCAAAAGCTCAAAAAGAAAGATAAGTGGCAGCTCCAGTGGGTCAACACCGAAAAGGAAGCCGAAAAAGAAAATAGAGTAGACGTGGTTCTTCGGTTTATTTTTGGTAGATAGATAGGGATCTACTTTCGTTTTTCTTTCGTAGGCCGTGTATAGATGTGGGTTCGACCCCCGCTAGTGGGAATTTTGGAATCAACTTGTAGATAATTTTTCACACAAATAGTTGAAATGAAACTTTATTTTGTTTTGAACTTGATGTGTGTTTACTTGCTTAAGTGTTTCAGCATTTGACTTCCTCGTTCAATACACTTGTGAAGTTTCAACTTTTGAATCTCGTTTGAGTTTATCCGTTAAGTTATGAAATCACGGCCACAAGTCATGACAGGATGTTAAGTTGAACTCTGATGTTGTTCCGCTTCAGTCAGCAATTAACACATAGTTCTGCCCTCGATTTTAGGGATGAATTGAGAAGATCAAGTAGCGATCGTATTTATCCTTCAATGCAGCATGCTTAGCATTGTTGGATTGATGTTGAAACAAGGAGAATTCGAGTGGTCGAATCACACTCGCTCTTTTATTGATGATTGTATCCACGCTCCAGGGACTTAAGTTATTTTCATGGGCAATCGGCCACGTTTGCTTGACACTTATCATTTCGTCCGCACTCTAGGGACTTAAACAAATTCGCGGGCGCTTAGTTACACCTGACTTGAGTTTATACTCTAGTCCGCGCTCTGGGGACTTAGAGTCGATTAACATTTTATAATCCAGTCCATGCTCTGGGAACTTGGAGTTGGTCGACGTTTACTCTCCAATTCACACTCTAGAAATCCGGATCATTTCGATGTCTATACTTGGGCTCGCACTGTGGGAATCCGAAGGTAGCGACGTTTTATACTCCAGTTCGCACTCTGGGAACTTAGAGTTTGTTGATGTTTATATTCTGGTTCGTATTCTGGGAATCAGGAGTTGGTAAACAGATGGTCAATCACATCTGTTGTATGTTTTTGAATTTCGCTCGCACTTTGGGAACAGAAGGTGTATCAGGATTGTGGATGGTCGGATCACATCCACCCTGAGTTAACCAGTGAGGTCTTTAGATGGACGGGTCCACCCTCCTCAAACTTGGTTCAAATACGGGCAAAGTCGTTAGGTGGACTGATCCACCCACTTCGAAACCGTATTCGTAAGTTTATACTCCAGTTCGCCCTCTGGGAATCTGGAGTTAGGTGAAGGGTTGTCGTGTATCAATCCTTTTTTGACTTTAGTGTCATGGCTTGTCCCCGAACTCTGGTTTCACTTAACGAGTGACCGGTCGTATCACAGTCACTCCCTATTTGAATAAATTCCACCATATGATGGAACTTAGCTCTCCGTGCATAGTGGTAGTCATATGAAGTATTTCAAGTAAATCACAGCTCTGGCTCGAAGAGATTGCACTTTATTGCTGAAATAAGAAAATATGGCAAAGTCAGTTGCATTATTACAAATTATAATTTCGAAATGCAGAAACAAATTGCAAATGAAAAATAGACTGAATAAATAAACAAAGCCTATTATGTGTAGTAGCGACGAAGACTCTCGCTGTTCCAGGCTCTCGGAAGAGTGAGACCGTCAACGGTCGATAATTTGAATGTGCCATCTTCGAGCTTTCGTTCAATAACATATGGTCCTTCCCAAGTTGGTTTCATATGCGAAGGGACCGGATAAATTCTTTTGAGTATGAGATCACCAAGTTCAAAGGTTCGGGGTCGGACCTTGGCATTATATAATCGGGCGACTCGACTTCGATATGTGGCTGCTCTCAGATCAGCCTCTTCACGCTTCTCATCCAATAAATCGAGAGATTCGGCAAGTAATATAGCATTTGTCTTTGGATCGTATTATGTCACACGATGAGAAAGTACTTCTAATTCAACTGGAATAACAGCTTCTGAAACATAAGAGAGAGAGAATGGAGTGTGACCGGTTGCGGACTTGTGGGTTGTACGGTAGGCTCATATAGGAAGTTCATCGACCCATTTGCCCCCTACTTTTTCAATCGTTTCTTCAGAATGGATTTTCTAACTTTATTAACAGTTTCAACCTGTCCATTCGCTTGAGGGTGTGCGACTGCAGAGAATTTCTTCTGAATGTGGAATCATTGACAGAAATCCTTAAATTCGGCACTATCGAATTGGGTCCCGTTGTCAGTGATAATAGTACGTGGGAAACCAAATCGACAGATGATGTTTCACACTACAAAGTTGATCACCTTCTTTGTTGTGATTGTGGTAAGGGGTTCAGCTTCTGCCCACTTGGTAAAGTAATCAAGTGCTACGATGGCGTACTTCGCACCACCTTTGGCTAGAGGTAAAGAGCCAATAATATCAATGCCCCCATACTGCAAACGGCCATGGGCTGACCATTTGAGTTATCTCAGTAGGTGGGGCCCTAGGAATCCGAGCATGCTTTTGACATTTATCACACTTCTTGGCATAATCTGCTGCATCACGGTTTACAGTCGACCAATAGTATCCATACTGAAGTATTTCTTAATGAGTGCTTGCCCCCCGGTGTGATCGCCACATTCTCCTTCGTGTACATCATGTAATACTCGTTTGATTCCATCGTGAGTGATACATCGGAGTAAAGGAACAGAGTATCCTCTTCTATACATAACTCCGTTTTGAATAATGAACCACGAAGCTTCTTTAAGAATCTATCTCTTTTCACTTCTACGCTCTGGCAGGGTTCCGTGTTCGAGATAATTTCTGAATGGAGTCATCCACGACTCCCTTTCGGAAATGACATCAAATATCCAATCAGTTTCAACCTGATCAATGCTTGGCGAAGATAATATCTCTATGGGAACAAGTCCCATTTGCTGTGCTTCACCTGTACTGGCTAACTTTGCCAACGAATCAGCTTTCTGGTTGTGTTCTCGCGGTATGTAATAAATAGCATAATAGTCAAACTGATTCAACGTCTCATGAACCTGAGCAAGGTACGCGGCTAATCTTCGATCTCTGGCTTGGTACTCCCCTCGAACTTGACACACGATCAATTGCGAATCACAGTAAATTTCCACCACAATGATTCTTAAATCTCTGGCAAGTTCAATCCAGCCAATAGGGCTTTATATTCAGCTTCGTTATTAGTTGCACGGAAGTTGAACTTTAGAGTGTAACATATAGATCGACCTTCAGGAGTTTCAAGCACAACTCCTGCACCTGAGCAACGGTCATTTGATGCACCGTCTGTATGCAGCTTCCAGATATACTTGGGAGATTCACTAGTTTTGGGCAAGTCCTCTAGGATGGTAAATTCAGCAATGAAATCTACTAGGACTTGTCCTTGAATGGCTCGCCTTGGAGTGTAAGTAAGGTCAAACTGACTTAACTCGATATTCCATTTGAGTAACCAGCTAGACGTCTCAGGACGCGTCAGGACCTGTCGTAACGGCCGGTCGGTATAAACGGTGATTGGGTGAGCCTGGAAGTATGGACGGAGCTTCCTCGAGGCAATAACAAGACAATAAGCCAATTTTTCTAGCTTCAGATAATTTCTCTCAGCTCCGGTTAGCCGCTTGCTTATGTAGTAGACTAGCTTTTGTATTCAGTCTTCCTTCCAAACTAGGGCAGCACTGTGCGTTTTCTGATACCGCCAAGTTAATGTACATTTTGTCATGATCGATTGGCTTTGACAAAATTGGCGGCGTGGAGAGATGTTGAATTAGTCCTCGGAGTGCGCCCTCACATTCCATAGTCCATTCAAAGTTTCGTTTTCCTTTTCAGATCAGATCGAAGAAGGGAATGCATTTGTCAGTGGACTTTGAAATGAACCTGCTCAGTGCTGCTACTTTCCCGTTGAGACTTTGGACTTGTTTTATAGTTTTTGGAGTTTCAAGATTTTTGATCGCCCAGATCTTTTCGGGATTGGCTTCGATTCCTCGAGCGTTGACGATAAACCCGAGGAATTTTCCGGATGCTACCCCAAAGTGACATTTCAATGAGTTGAGCTTCATTCTGTATTCTTGGAGGATATTAAACATTGGCTCCAAGTCTCTGATGTGATCGGTGGAAAATCGCAACTTAACTAGCTTGTCGTCCACATATACCTCTATGGTCTTTCCGATCTGGTTAGCGAACATTCGATTAACTAACCGTTGATAGGTTGCTCCGGCATTCTTGAGTCCAAAAGGCCTAACTTTATAGCAATAGAGTCCCATATTGGTTACGAAGCTGGTATGTTCCTAGTCGGGCAAGTGCATGGTTATCTGATTGTAGCCAGAGTACGCATCCATGAAGGATAAAAGCTCATGTCTAGCGGTTGAGTCTACAAGTTGATCAATTCGTGGAAGTGGAAAACTGTCTTTGGGGCAAGCTTTATTCAAGTCTGAGTAGTCAACACATATTCTCCATTTCCCATTTGGCTTTCGGACAAGTACAGGATTGGACACCCATTCCGGGTATAATGCATCTCGAATGAACCCATTCGCCTTAAACTTATCTACCTCTTCTTTAAGAGCGGTAGATCTCTCTAGATTCGTACCATGCCTTTTTTGCTTGACCGAGACGTACCGCGGGTCAATATTTAGTGTGTGGCTCGCGATGTCCGGAGAGATCCCACACATATCAGAGTGCGTCCAAGCAAACACATCAAGGTTTACCCGGAGAAATTCAACCAATTCCTCTTGCATTTGTTGGCTTAGCTGAGATCCAATCTTCATCACCTTCGAGTCATTATTATTGTCGATTGGAACATCGATCGTCAGTTCGGCCGGAGAAGCTTGACTATCTTTACCTTCATCTTCACTTTTGGTATCTCTCGGGCCATGATCTCTTTGGAATTGGTTGGGGTGCCCGGGCCTGGGCCCAGGCGCTAATTGTCAATTATCAGCAACGCGGACGTAGAGAGATTCCTCTATGCCCTTTCCTTTTTCTTTCTGCTACGCCTCGCGTAGCTCAGCTACATAACAGGCTCGCCCTGCAGCTTGATCCCCTTGAATAACTCTGAGACCATTGTCGGTAGGGAATTTCAAAGTCAAACACCATGGGGCGATGGCAGCCCTGAATTCAGCTAGGGCTTGTGTAACGACCCAGTATTTTGGACCATTCAAGTCGACAATAAATCCACACATGTCGGACTTGAATAATTCAAAACAATGGATTGTAAATAAAATTTGGCAAAACTTAGCATATACAGTAATAAATAAATCTCAAAATCACTGACACAGAGTAATAAACAATAATGCAGCGGAAACAAAAGAATAGTAGTTCATGAAGCTACTACATATATATAACAGAGTTAAACAAGATACAACAAGAGTCTCGAATACAATAGTCAAATACAAGGTCAGAATACATCACTGGAATCAACTGAATATTTGAAAGCTGGATAGATAGCTGGATCTCCAAGCGAAGCTCCAACTCCAAAGGTGAGCCTCAAATACTGTTACACTCAGTCTGACCCGAGCGTAAAGCAAAACACAAAACACTCGAGTCAGGATTAACATTCTTATATCAATAAATCCAACTCAAGTGAAATAACAACTGTAATACAAGTATCTCAAAGGATGTTTGGGATAACCATCCTATAAGGATCTGTTAAACTATCTACTATGTAGTAGTGTACGCTAAGTAGATAATACCTATCAGTAATATAAAGTATCAAAATAGCGTTAAGGCGTTACCATTATCCCACTTTACACATTTTATATAAGCGTCATAGTCTATACGGCACTGTAAACTCCACCGTAAACTGGTGGGCTATCAGGGAGTACTCCATAGGTATAACACAAAACAAATCATAGTGGTCGCGCATAGGGATACGAGTATGACAAGGCATATGAGGCAATACCCAAGGTAGTGAAACTACCGTTTTCCTGATCCGGACTGGTGAGAACGCATCGCCGCAACGATCGCAACACCGTGAAACAACACTCCCAAATCAAGGGTGCGCACCAATCAAAAACAAGTAATGAGTAGTTTATGAAGAAGTGTGTCCGCTAGAGGTAGCTAACCTCACTGGCCCGACACGGCTCCTGTTTAAGTCATTTCCAATTTGACACAAGTGTCAAGGTCATCCATTATCGTTCTCTTTCTTCAAATCCAGCAACGTCATCATTCCAACCACTTCATTCTGGATCACACTCCATGTATAATAGTTATTAAAGTGGTTTTTGGTTTGGACAGAGAGTATGTCCCTAACCGATCCTGGACTCTTCAATAACTACGTAATTATTGCACCGATTGGTCATTTAATAAACTTTCAAAATAGTTTATATTTCAAAACCAAAATATCATTGCCATTTCAAAACCATATCCATACGATAACGTTTTCACTTCAAATAAATCCATTTCCAAAATCATATCACTTTCCAAAGTTATATCGCTTTCGAAATCGTAAGTCTCTTAAAATCAAAACCTTGAAATTCATAACACTTTGAAACTATAGTTTGAAATCATAACATTTTGGAATTCATAACACTTTCCTCTTAAATAGTTTAGATATTAAAAATTAGTGTATATAATAAAATAGTTTATAAAATAAAAGTAGTTTATATAAAATAGTTATAAGTTAAAATAGTTTATAATAAAATAATATATATTGAAAATGATTATATAAAATAGTTTGGCCGGAGAAGCTTGACTATCTTTACCTTCATCTTCACTTTCGGTATCTCTCGGGTCAAGATCTCTTTGGAATTGGTTGGGGTGCCCGGGTCTGGGCCCAGGCGCTAATTGTCAATTATCAGCAACGAGGACGCAGAGAGATTCCTCTACGCCCTTTCCTTTTTCTTTCCGCTACGCCTCGCATAGCTCAGCTACATAACAGGCTCGCCCTGCAGCTTGATCCCCTTGAATAACTCCGACACCATTGTCGGTAGGGAATTTCAAAGTCAAACACCATGGGGCGATGGCAGCCCTGAATTCAACTAGGGCTGGTCGGCCCAAGAAAGCATTATAAGGGGAGTTTATATCCAGCACAACAAACTGCGGTATCGGGACTCTCTGGTGTTCACCAATTCCCAACTCCACTGGCAATTCCACCACTCCAGTGGGTATAGTTGCACTCCCGTTGAAACCATGAATGCGAGACTGACATGGCTTTAAGTCTTTAGTCTCCATTCTCATCTGGTCATAAGCGCGTTTAAACAAAATATTCACAGAGCTTCCGCTGTCTACCAAGATCCTCTTCATCCAAGTAGGACCTACTTGAGCTGATATGACTAGCGGATTGATGGTGGGGGCTTTGACCCTGTCGACATCCCGACCTCGAAATACGATGTCATCTGCCATCATTCTTTACTGTTTGGCCGGAGCCCCATCTTCAGAATTACTGCAACATTCAAAGTCCGCATGCCTGATAGAGCTGGCATACGACTCCATTTCCTTCTAGTTTCGGTCTGCTGGATGAGCACCACCACAAATAGTGTTTATCACCAACCTCCCGCCAGTACGAGCGGGTTCCTCCTGTCTAGCCGGATTTGGTACATGATTTTGATTCGATGGGCCCACACCTCCATATTGCGGCGCCCGAACAAACTGTTCTAACTTCTTCTCTCTTATCAATTTTTCGATGAGATCCTGCAAGTGACGGCATTCATTTGTGTTATGGCCGTAGCTTTCGTGGAATCTACAAAACTTTCCTGTCTGAATTTGCTTTTCCGATGACTATTTCGGAGCAGGCTTCTTATACTGAATAGTGCTGCAGGTTTGTAGATATACGTTCTCCAGCGACGTATTCAGAGGAGTATAATAATCAAACATTGGAGCTCTAAGCCATGGACCACGGTTCTGATCCCGTTTTCTATTTTGGTTATCACTGCCTTTTTGTTGATCTTGTTTATTCTGAATATTCAATTTCACTTTTCCAGAACTCTCCCCGGATTGTTTAACAGCAATATTACTCTGAACTTCTTCCACACTAGGCCCCGCATCATCCTTCTTCCTAGATTGTTTCGCATCCTCCCTTCTCAAGAATTGAGCTACTTTGGAATAGAAACAGTCCAATGATGCAGGGGGTTTTCCGGCCAACCAGTTGCCGAATTCAGAATCGGGCTCAATTCCCTTAGTCAGTGCCATAAGAATAGAATTATCATTTGGGTTGCTGATCTCAGCACATGCAGCATGAAATCTCTCTAAATAACGCCTGAGTGTCTCTCCAAGAGCTTGAGTGACACCAGATAAAGTATTAACATCCTTTGGTCTCGCGACATGCATACGAAATTGCTCAATAAACTTTTTTGCCAACTGATCAAAGCATGAGATCGATCGGGGTGGCAGTCGGGTAAACCACATAGTCGCTATACCCCCCAGTGAAATCGGGAAGCTTCGGCACTTGACTGCATCATCAGCTTGTGCAGCGTTCATCAACCATGCATACTCCAGGATATGCTGATTAGAGTCAGAGTTCCCTTCATAAACGGGCAAAGTCGGCATCTTGAATCGCCGAGATGGCTCAGCATAAAGTATCTCATCAGTAAAGTGGGTATGACTTCGGGAGATTCCCCAGTCGTTATTGCTAAGCCCTTGACTTTCACGGATCATTTGACGGATCATTGCTGACAAGTCAGGCATCTGGACATTCTGAGCAGGTTGTGCCAAGGTGTGGTTGGGTTCCACAATGCGAGGAAGGGTCGGTCGCTATCGACGGTCAATGTCTCGCCTCCTTGGTTCTATGTCTTCGGGGACATAAGGCTCAGGATGATAATCACGCTGGTGATGGTTCAGATCTGTCCGATTTTGGGTCTCAGCGCCCAAATCAGTAGCTGTCGTAGTACGGTTATTAGTAACATGATGCGGGGTAGCGCCTCCTCGGGAGGAGGGTCCAGTCTGGTGGCTGGTTGATGGGCCAACTCTCAGTTGCTCAACATTTAATGTGTGTTGATGCCCAGTGGCCTGTGTGTAGCTTCCGTCTAGCCGTGGGCGTGTAGATCTGTGATGATAATCAGAAGAGGCTGAACTCTCGGTGGAGGAATGGGAAGCCTGATCCCTCCTAGATCTCCTCCATCGCTGACGGTTCAGTTGGTTGACTAGTTCCGCATTAGCACGGAGCTGTTGAGTGAGCTGTTGGCGGCTCTGAGTCAATTCTTGCATCAACATATGAAATTCTTCCCTGGTGACAGGGCCTTGCGGATCTGATGGTCCGGTAGCATTCTGATCGGCTGAAAGCGACTTCACGGGATTCTGTCTTTCCCGTCCTTCTGGATCTGCAGCTGTAGAAGTAGTCCTTGTGTTAACCATGATGGATGATGAAGCTCTCTCCTAGACTTGTAGCAAATCTGAATAGGATGAAAGAACTTCTGAAATTGAGATCTGGATTTTCTCCTTGGATGTTTGCAATCCGATATCGGTAGTTGATCCAATGAGCAAAAAGAAAAAACTGGGTTTTTTCTCAGTGAAAGCACCAAAGTGTTTGTACCAAAATTGGGCACAACACTCTTCGGAAGGGTTTGAAGAGATAAAAATGAAGAAATTAAATGGAAAAAGAGGATTATCTAAAAAACACTTCAAACACAAATAAGAAAATACGCAGAAACACAGAAATTTAGAGTGGTTCGGCGTGTTGCCTACGTCCACTATGAAATTGATGATTTTATTGATGTTTTCTTGATGATTACAACTGATTACAGCGGATTACAATGATGAAATTCGAGTACAACAACGATGAATTACAGTGATGAAATTCGATCGATCCTAGGTGATTTGCACTCGGTCCGTGATCGATTCGAACGAATTTTGTATCGATCAAGATTTGGTCCAATTGAGTCGAAATTTGGCATGGACGTTCTTTTAGTTGTACGTAAGCTCCTGTGAAAATTTCATAGCATTTGGACTGCAAGTTATTATCGATGCAAGTTTGGGCTTTTCGGTTATCGTTCTCTTCGCATTGATGCTCTTCGAATCGATCATTTCGTATCGATGACCATGCACGTGATGCCAGTTGACGTGGCGCTTGCTTTCAGGATCGATCCAAAGTTCATGCCGAATCGATCGAGTCTTCCAAATGTCTCGCCTTGTTCATATCGATTTGACTGGGTTTTGTTCGTATTGATCGCAGTCGCTCTGTTCGTATCGATTGAAACGGCTCAGTTTGTATCGATCCAATTTGCGCTGTTCGTATCGATCGTGTGGTCTTGCTCGTATCGATCGAAGTTGTTCCAACTTGATGGATACGAACAACAGATAGTGTGATGGATACGAACAGATGGACATGAGATGACATCGATGGATGGATACGAAGAGTCAACGTTTTATGGATATGAAGAAAGCCTTACCTTTGGTGGATACGAAGTGTGTCTGTCTCTTGATGGATACGAAGAAGACCATCTTCGATGGACACCAATAAGACAGTTGTTGATCGATACGAAGTGGACTCGTTTACTGATCGATTCGAACTGATCGATACATATAAGGCCACCTCGGATCGATTCGAACATGACTGATACGAAGTGAAGTTGATTCTTTTGATTTGCGTCGATCATATCTTGAGCATACGAACTCCGATTGACTTGAAATTTGGAACGTTGGCTTTTATAGCTTCGCTTGTCATGTCTTGTCAATTGTAGCTTGATCCGGACTCGGACAAAATTCATCGATATCCGTAGCGAACCTGCATATAACCGATCTTCGGGATGTACCCTCCTTGGTTTCCAGTCAAGTTCTTGGTATCACGGCCTTGCCAAAAGGCAGGATAACAGTAAAAATATGCACATTTACGTGCACATCAGCACCGTATGGACTAGTTGTGTCCAACTATGCTGAAACGTGAGATGCAAGCATTTCAGCTATATTCATAGTTTACTTTGATTCCTAAACATTATTATAAAATAAATGGATTTCTTTAGAAATTATTTTGGTTATCGTAAGGTAAAAACCCATTTGTGTTTATATGCAGCGTGGTCTTACGAGATACCTTTATTTCAAAAGTTTTTTTGATAACCTTAAAATTCAATTGAGGTGTGTGTTTCTCACGCTGGTTTACCAGACTGACTCGGGTGTTATTTTATTTTAATGCTCAGGTCAGACCGAGCATATTTACAGATTGCTTTGGATGCATTGGAGCTCAGGAGACGAGTTGGAGGTCTTCAAGTAATGCTCATGTATATGTTTATTTTCCACTGCTTTTGTTGTTGAAATCATTTGCATTTTTTAGGACAAGTTGTTTGTGATTTGTTTTTGTACTCTGATTGATGTATGTATATTACAGTTTTCTCTTTGCAAAGATCATTGATATTATTATATTATATATTGTTCCGCTGCGAGTGTGAGATTCTATGTTGTTTTTAGTTCCTTTTTCTTTCTTCTTCTCTTCTCTTCTTTCTTCTTTCTTTCCACGAACTATCCGTCTTTCCATTCTATTTGGGTTAGACGTGTGTGGTTTATTATCAATTTGAATTGTGCGGATATGTGGGTCGTTACATGTGGTATCAGAGCGCAAGGTTAAGGGAGAACCTTGGCTTTGGTGGGGTACTCATTATAGATAGGGTGAGTAGCACCCTAGAATGAGTTTGAGTGTGTGTGTTTATATATATATATATATATCATATATGAGCGTGTATTTGGTAGTGATATAAAAATGTTTTATTTTATGCCGATTAGTCTATTGAGTGGCTTATGGATTCTGGTCAATATGAGTAATTAACGTTATGGATAGGGATCTATAAACACATGAACAGAGCAATTCGACGTAGTATTGTTTTGAAATTAGGTAAATGAAATAATTTTACCTTGATAATATTTTATATATAAAGGAATAATTTTTTAGAAATTATTGTAGTATGTATGGCGTGTTTGGTTGTTAGTGAATGATAATATTGATTATTATCATTTGTTGTTTGTTATTTATGTTCTAATAAAAGTTGTTGTTATTATAATGTTAACTAAGATAAACGATTAAGAAATGGTTTTATATAACCAAGGTGAAATTATATATAGGAAATGTATAAATATGATTTGTAAATAAAAAGGATTAAAAGCTTAGAATTTGAGGACTTAAATCCCATTGATTTGTAGAATTGCTTTTCAAAGTTTTGAATAAGAATAATATTATTATTTGGAAAATATTTTGAATGGAAATATTTTAAAATGGAATTTAAAAGAGATAAAAAGCACTGAACTCACTTTTGTCATGGGAAAATAACTTCAATGATGACTGCGGCATCATCGACGTTCATTTTCGGGTTTCCAAGACAGGAATTGCTACCATTAGAGTTTTGTTTTGGTAAAACCAGTTTTGATTTAAAATTCAAAAGTATGATTTGAAATACAAAAATAATAATTATAGTATTGTTCCAAAATAATTTGAAATAAGAACAGGGTGTTTAAGACATTGGAAATTTTCATTTAAGCATTTTTTGAAAATATGAGAAAATAAGTTTTATAACTTGTAAATTTTGGGAATTAGTAAGTTAAAGCAAATTTTTTGATTTGTTGAATATAAATTATTAAGAAGCGCAAAATTGAAATGAAATTTAACTTAAGTTGAATAAAATGAATTTTTAAAAGAAATTTAACCAAAGTTAGGTCAAATGAGATAATTTTTGAAATAAAATTGATAGTGATTTGAAATGAATTAGTGAAGTGAAATAATGGAATAAACTAGTGAACTGAATATGGTTTATAATGTTGTTTGATAGAATTGAATAATGAAATTGAATAAGGAAATGAGTTAAATGGAATTGAATTTGATTTAAAACGAATATGAGCTTAAGTTGTAAAGTGAAAATAAACATGACAAGTATTGTATAAATGTTTATAATAAACTTAAGTAAATTTGAAGGAATGGTTCTTAAGTGATATTAGTATTGAAAAAACTATACTAAGTAGTAAATTTATATAAATAAAAGAATAGGGTATAATTAGAAACCAATTGTAGTAAATACATAAGTTGTACGTATATTATTTTATTTGCATAGCTGTTTGATCTAGATTCAAGTACATGATTTCGAGGTGATTTACATTGTCTGAGTTAGAATTTTTCACTCAATTCTCGACGGCAAACACTGGATATCGATTTTTGATTGATTCAGATATTCTCTATCATAGTATATGGCTATGCAAGGAAAATGATGGTTTCTGATCAAGGGGCCGAGTCTAAATCCGCACAAGAGTAGTCGATTGGACGATACTAGTTCGAAAGTGAAATTGTGTGATCGAGCGAGCGATCAGGTGTGGTATTGCATACGAATGATATATGTACATCGTACAGGCTTTAATAAATTAAATGTTGACAATTAAAAATGCAAAATAATATGATTATGAATTAATATCATGGGTAAATAAGATGCAAGTATATAAGAGAAAAGCTAGTTTGATGCCCTTGGTTTTATGAGTAGAATTTAGTTACTCGACAAATAGGTACTACTGATATTATTGTATGGTTTGATGGTTTTATGATTGAGCCGCTTGGCTATTGTTTTCTTTTGTTGATTTGAGCCCATAGTGGCATTTTGTAGTTTTTCTGATTGAGCCACGAAATGGAGACGCTGTTTCCGTAAATTTAAGGCTTTAAAGTTTTTTTGAGAAATTTTGAAAAAAAATTTATATCTAAAATTTGATGTTTATGTTATGATTTGCAATGTTATTAGTTAGTAACTATGAATAAATTTAAAGACTTAGGAAAGGTGATAACAAGGTTTTAGCGAATTAATTTTGGAAATTTAAAGACTTAAAAGACTTTGGGAATCTATTTCAGTAAATTGGTTGTGAAAGGCTAATGGGTTTGGTGCATTTTCCTTACTTGCTAATTTATAGGACGAAATTCTTTTAAGTGGGAAGAATGTAATGACCCAGAATTTTAGTAATTAGAATTTGAAACATTTAATTGAGTTTAAATATTGAAAGTTTAATTTTATAAGTTAAATAACTTAAATTTCAAATATAATGGTTATATGAATAGTTGAACTTGTTTAAATAGTTGAATCTTGGGTTTAATTTGGATAAAAATGATTTCAAAGCTTAATTAAATTGTGTTTGAATTAGAATGGTAATAATAAATGTTTAATTTAGATTTAAAGGTGATTAAATTGGTTTTTAATAATAATTCGTTTTAATTAACGTGTGAAAATAGACTTCCGGGGCACTGTCTCAGATTTTGACGAAACTACTTTCATTTGATCCGTAATAGTGTATCATTGTATATTAACGAATTTCGTGGTGATTGGACGCTTTGTGTAGTGGTACGAGTTTGAAACGCATCTAAATTAATTTCAAGAATTAATATAATAATTTAATTTGGAAAGCTATCTTCTGCATATGACCAAATTGGGTGTTGAGACTAGTTCCATTGGGTTTAGAATAGGGGTATTACATGTAGAACGCCAGGTGGCATGCCTCGTTTGGAGTTCGATATTTTTGAGTGCATCGAACTATATATTTTTGAATATAAATATATAAATATAGATATAATATTCACCATACTTCTACTATTCTTTCTGTACCTCTCCTGCTTCAGCCACACCCCCTCTTTTTTTAAAAAAAATACTACCCTCCTTTTCTTCTTCCAGAGAAAAAAAAAGAAGGACATGAGAGCTTCAAAATTCAAAAGAAAAAAGCTTTCTTTCTCCAATCAAACTTTAGAAATAAAGAACAAATCCAATTAAAATCTAAAAATAGGAAAACATGGATTTTTTTGTTTTATTTAGTCGAGATCTTCTTTTTGGTAGGAGATATGAAGGTGCAACTCTTGTATTGGGGGCCGACAATTTGAAGGTTACCTAGGGTGTGTATTTAAGGAGATTCTAGTTGTCGATTATGGAATTGAAGCATAGATTGGTGTTCGCGAGATGGAGGAGCATCTGCAGCCAGACTTTTGTGGCCTACGATCGATGTTTGAAAATCGTGTTTCAAGATCACAGAGGAGCATTCAATATCGCTTTTGGGTACAGGTGATCTGAGGGGTGGGAGTGGTGGTCGCCAAGGCGAGCATGAAGAGAGATGCAGAATGGTGTGATCGAATTGAATTTTATGGGGTGAGTTGATGCGTCTATGGAAACGCGCACGGGAATGGTGGTGATACGTGTAGAGTAGAGAGGGTGAAGGAGAAGAAGACGAGGGTAGCGGTTTGGGATCATTCTTGGACCAGGCCCATTTATTTTGGGTTATTGGGTAATTAGTTTTATTTTGGAATTAGGGATGTATTTTGTTATAAATTTAAAATCATTAATTTATAAAATCGATAACTTTCTTATACTAGATCCAAATCAAACGCGGTTAGTTGTGTATGCTCCTAAGATCGAATACTATGCAATGGAATTGAATTGGTTGAGATTCGAGCTAATAAAATTTTAGTCGAAACCGGAATGCGAAAGCGACAACTGGAATAAATGTGAGTTAAACTCACCTTTTTGGTTAACCAGTAATGTCATATAGTCGATAGAAATTATTAACTGAACATTTGGATGATTTATTGTTTTTATCAGTTGGTTTGAATTTATTACCACCCCTGGAGCAGATGACTTTTTATATGTACACGCCCAGTAGCGGATTGCCCATATTATATAATTATATATAAGCTGTGATGCATGGGACAGGTTGGAGGGATCCAACAGGATTCCTCAGCACTGTTGGATTATATACATATATATATATATATATATATATATATATGCTGATATATATATATAGGGTACTTTTGGCACAGGTCCTTATTAAGTTTCAAAATTCACGAAAAGTCCTTCACTAAATTTCAGTGTAAATTAGGTCCCTGTTTTTTATTCACGATTATTGCAGAGAATGATGCAACATTTCATAAAAGTTGCTGACATTTCCGCAACATTTCTGTACACTGTGAACATAGTCTATGAAAGTTGCTGAAATATCAATACTTATTTATAAAAGTTGCTAATATTTCAGCAACATTTATGTACACTGAACACAGTTTATGAAAGTTGCTGAAATATCAGCACTTATTTATAAAAGTTGCTGACATTTCAGCAATAATTTTTCTTTGTTTTTACAATAAAACTTTGACACGGATAGTTGCTGAAATATCAGCACTTATTTATAAAAGTTGCTGACATTTCAGCAATATTTTTTCTTCGTTTCCAGAAAACAGGGACCCGCTTTACAATGAAACTTTAACAGGGACCCGCTTTATAATATGAAAGTATGATAGGGATGCCTCCCTAATTTCCACACACACACACACACACACACACATATATATATATATATATATATATATATATATATGAGGTGTGATTTAGGGGGACTGGTTGGAGGGATCCAACGGGATTCCTCACAAATGTTGATTTATTTCCAATAAAATTCCTGTTATATAAATTATTGGATATGAAACCTGATTTATGTACACTATTGGTTATGACATTGTTTATGTTTAAAACTGAAACCCAGTAGTAATAGAAAATCAATATCGATATTGATTAAGCGTTTGGTAGCTATTGGCCTTGAATTAGTATTTTTAAATACTATAAATTGTTGTTGGAGCTGGAGTTGAATTTTGAGATAGGAGATTATTTTAAAATCTGAATTTGGGTTTTGGAAATATTATGTTTAAAAAGGATTTAAATTTCTATTCTACTCCAAACTTATTATATGGCGTTCCTAAGTCGGTAGAAATGTTTTGAAAAGTTATATTTAATATTGTTGTTTTTAAAGATAATTTATATTTAATATTGTTTTAAAAATTATGTATTTATATTCAATATCATTTTAAAGTTATTTATTTATATTTAATGTTATTTAAAAGTGATTTATCAATATTTTAATATTTTGAGAAGTTTTTATTTAAAAAGATAAATATGCCATGAAATTAATAATAAGGATTTATTAATAATGTTTTGAGAATAAGTTATTACTATTTATAATAATGGTAAAGGTTAATTATTATTTTTTATTAATAATGTTTTGAAATTATTAATTATTATTTTTAAAATATTTGAAGTTAATGATAATTATTTATTTATAATGTTTATTGTTAATAAATTATAATTATATAATAGTATTAAAGTAAATGATTAGAATTTATTTATGTTTTCGAGATTTATAAATAGAGTTTTATCAACAAACTTGAGTTTTATTAGAGGAGTTTTATGATATGATTTGGAAACTTAAAGGAAGATTAGTTAAAGGATAAAAAGGGTATTATAAATGGTTTTAGATATTTATAAAAGAATGTTAGAAATGGGTTTATAGGGTTATAAAAGTAGTTTATAAATGGTTTTAGAAATGAATAAAAGAGTTTTATAAATAGTTCCAGAGATTTATAAAATAATTATAAATGGTTTAGAAATTTATAATGGAGTTTATAAACGATTTAAAATTGTATAGAAAGGATATCTTCCTCAGAGTTTCGTGAATATACTTATAATGTTGAGATAAGTATATGAATATTTTTCAAGTATTGAAATGTAAGGGTTTGTGAATAAACCTTTGTAAAAAGTATCTTGATACAATTATTACAAAGTGATTTTTATCAATGAAAAGATTAATTAAAAGGAGGCTAGTGGTTACTTATGTGCTTAACCAATGTTGGTTTTCCCTTTTAAAATAAAACTGTAACGACCCAATATTTTGGACCATTCGCATCCATTATAAGTGTATAGGTAGACACTCATGCCGGAATTGAATTGCTCAAAATACCGCGTTGTTAATTTAAATTTGGAAAAACTGAACATATACAGTAAATAATAATCACAGATCACAGACACAGAGTAATAAGTGTAGCGGAAATAAAAGAGATAGTAGTTCATGAAGCTACTATATAAATATATGGGTTACATTAGAGTTAAACCAGATACAACAGAAGAGTAATACGATACATCAGATACAAATCAGAATACATCACTGGAATCATCGAATACTGAAAGCAAAATAGATGG
Source organism: Allium fistulosum (assembly GCA_030737815.1). NCBI lineage: Eukaryota > Viridiplantae > Streptophyta > Magnoliopsida > Asparagales > Amaryllidaceae > Allium > Allium fistulosum. The sequence goes on along the minus strand of CM060904.1, from coordinate 709,324,817 downwards.
CTGGATCTTCAAGCAAAGCTCCAACTTCAAAGGTGAGTCTCGAATATTGGTACACTCAGTCTGACCCGAGTGTAAAGAAAAACACAAACACTCGAGTCAGGATTAACATTCTTATATTTATAAATCCAACTCAAGTGAAATAGCAATTGAAATACAAGTAACTCAAAGGATGTTTGGAATAACCATCCTTTAAGGATCCGTTAAACTATCTACTATGTAGTAGTGTACGATAAGTAGATAATGTCTATCAGTAATATAAAGATATCAAAATAGTGTTAAGGCGTTACCATTATCCCCCTTAACACATTTTTATAAGCATCATAGTCTATACAGCACTGTAAACTCCACCGTAAACTAGTGGGCTATCAGGGAGTACTCCATAGGTATAACACAAAACAAATTCGTAGTGGTCGCGAATATGGGAATACAAGTATGACAAGGCACATGAGGCAATACCCAAGGTAGTGACACTACCGTTTTCCTGATCCGGACTGGTGAGAACGCATCGCCGCAGCGATCGCAACACAGTGAAACAACACTCCCCAAATCAAGGGTGCACCAATCGACAACAAGTAATGAGTAGTGCAAAGAAGTGTGTTCACTTGAGGTAGCAGACCTCCATTGGCCCGGCACGGCTCCTGTTTTAGTCATTTCCAATTTGACACAAGTGTCAAGGCTATCCATTATCGTTCTCTTTCTTCAATCATCACGTACATCATTCCAACCACTTCATTCTGGATCACCACTCCGCGTATAGTTATTAAAGTAGTTTTCGGTTTAGACAGTGAGTATGTCCCTAACCGATTCCGGTCTCTTTAATAACTTTCGTAATTATTACGCCAATTGGTCGTTTATATATTTCAAAACCAAATCAAATTCAATTTCAAATAGAATTTGTAAATCAACATTTCATTTGTCTTTCTAAAACAATTTCCATAATTTACGTTTCAAAACTTCCAAATTATCATTTCAAAATCTTATCATACAATTTCAATTTTTATGTAAACAATTCAAATATTGATTCAAGTTTGTATATAAGTTTCATTCTGAAATCATTTAAATCAATTTAATTTAACATTCAAATCAATTTAAATTCATTTGTCGATTTCATTCAATATTCATTAAGTAAATTTTCCATTCAAAACAATTTCTATTAAATTCCCAATTCATTAAATCCATTATTCAAATTCAACTTCATTATATCAAAACTTATAAATTGAATTAAATTAAATTCATCAAATCAAATTCTTTAAATTTCAAGTCTTACATTAATTTCAATAAATCACATTTTATTTCTTGTTAAAGAAATTCAATTTCACTTATTTACTTACTTAAATAATTTTCCAAAACTTAATTAATAAAGAAACTCAATTTCAGTTATTTACGAAGTAAAATTCACTTATTCAAAAGTTCAAGTTCACTCATTAAAGAATTCAATTAAATCTAATCATTAAATAATTCAATCTTATTTAATTTATAAATAATTCAAAACTTAATTATTAAATAATTTCAAAGTTTAATAATTTCAAACTTAATTATTTAATCATTTCAAACTTAATTCAATCATTTCTCAAATTAAACATCGTTCTTTCTTCAATTTCATTTTTAATATTTTGTTTCAGATTTTTAAATATTAACATTTTCCTTTCATTAAAAATTCAAATTTCAACTTCATTTCAAAACCATATTATTTATTCAAATAAAATCTTTGTTTTATTTTTAAATCAAATTATTGGCCAATCGGGTTTTATTTAATTTTCTATCCTAGGTCAAAGTTCAATTTGGGTATTTATCATTTCAACCCGATTCCAATTCAATTCAAAAATCAAAGTATAACAAAGGGAACCTACAGTGTGATAACTGGATTGGTGTCAAAGTAAATAAACAAGCAATAACAACAACCAATATCAATCCAATAATCAATTCAAATAATCCCGAAATAATTGTATTAATTCGCATTGTTGTTTGTGCAAATTAATATAATTATTTCCAGAATCTACATTATCATTTCACGTAGATTAAAGATTATTCCACTAATTATTTATACGGTTCTTCACTTGTCATTAAATTTCAAATTTTACACTACAACAATTTATCCAATATACGTCGATGGTTCAAAGTGTAATTATCACTATTCTATATGTCAATTAATTTAACAATTAAAAGGGGTCATATTCAACTAATCAAATTTATCATATAAATCAGTTTTAAAATTATTAACTATCCTATATCAATTTCAATTCTGCATACTATTGATCACTTAACATTAACAAATAAACGTCCAATATAAACATCAACAATCAATCATTTATCAACTAAACTGGATTATCATTGTATAATAGCAGATAATGGTGTCAGATGTCACAGGTGAACTGATTCAAGTAATAACAGATATAACAGTGTAAATAACTAACAGTTGCATATTTCAATTGTCGTTTCAATAGAAATCAAATTTAATAAATAAAAGAACATTAATCGTGAGTGATTGCTCACCTTTCGAGGCTAGAGGAGTTTGATAACAGAACAAGCTACGAATTCCAAATCAAAGCAAGATTGGCACGAATTTTGACGGACGAAGCGGACAGCTTGGAATAGACAAAATCGAATCCCAACTGGAATGATGAAGATCAGTTATATAAGCGAATTGATATAGATATGACATAAAATTATATATACAAAATCACATTCAAATTTCAAGCTCATATTAATTTAATATATATACATGCGTTTTCAAAATCATAGTTTTTAAATTAAAATACTCATATGATATACTACGTATATTAGTTTTTTATATACATAAACTAATTGATAAAATTACCCCTTTAAATACCAATTACTTAATTCTCTAACAAATAAAAAGTATAAACTATACGCATATAAAAATTTGCATATTGTAAACAACAACACTTAAACTTGTTTACATATAAAGTACTATAATATTGCAACCCAGCTCTTATATTTATTTAAATCAAAATAGAATTTATGTGATACTATAATAAATATATATATATAGACTTCAACATACAGATTGTACACCACTACATATAAAACTCAGCAAACAGCACTGTCCAATCTCCTTTTATAAACTACTATATGTAATATCTTTCTTTAAACCATCATGATATATATATATGCACCTACTGACATGCCAAACACCTTCATTGACCAGACTAATATATATATAAATATATATAACTTGAAACTGTGTTCAAAATAACATATATATCTCAACACTATACTTAACTTAAAATCAAAATATACTTTACTATTCCTTTCAAATACACACCGCTAGATATATACAAATCCGATATAAACTTTAAAGCAAGCACACATATATAAAATATATTGTACGCAAACACTATATAATATAAATTATATAAAACACTAATTAGTCAAAACTTATATAACAGATTTTATATCTTATAATAACCGCATATATATTCATACCCATTTATATACATACTGCTAACAGCCTATATATTGAACATAAACAGATGAGATGAAATAAACATGTGTACAACTATCCTATATGTACTTTAAGATCCATATTTATTTAGAAATCAAAATAAATTTTTGAAACACGTACACGTGAAAGAATCAAATCTGAAAACTGTAAACATATATATATATATATAACTTTACTATATAAAACTGCAGCCTATATGTATACGTAAACTGAGATATACACTCGTACATACTAATATACAAACGTGTTGTACAAATTTTAAATCAACACAAGTATAATTATATAAAACAGTTATATCTAAGCAAATATATATACAAACAAGTCCGCACATAACAAATGCATAGGTAATAGATTATATCAACCTGTATAAGCATTTACAACTAACCTTTACAAACTCGAAACAACAATTTATACTTGTAAATACATATACACTTATACACTATATATATAACAATAGAACTATATAGCTTTTACATATAACAGACCTTATATACAAATAAAACCATTATAGGCATGTCCAACAATCCTACAGCCTTTATATAAACATATATAATATTAATATATCTTAAAACGATCTTTAAATAAACCATATATATCATTGTAATTACATAAATATTTACATAAACTATATTATATAACTAGCCTACATATAAAGCTATGTAATATACACTATCCCCCTATAATGTAATATGAGTAATAAAACATACCTCAATAGCCAATCGAAGAAAGGAGGAAGAGAAGTTGAGACTCGACAAGTTGAGGGGGAGAGGTCGCTGGGACTCGGCCTGGGAGAAGAGGTGAAAGCTGGTACGAGCGTGGGTTTAGAGGCGACATGCGAAGGCTCACGTGAGGGAAAGAAGTTGTGCTACACGGCTTGGCCGAGAGGGAGGAGATGAGCGGCACTCGGTTCTGGGTTGAATGGGCTAGACGAGGTGATGGCTCCAAGGGGATCAGGGATGCAAGGTGGTATGGTCTTGTGTGACAGGCTGAAGGGTCGGAGATGGGTTTCATTGTTGGAGGCTTGAAGAAAAGAAAAGAAAAAAAATAAAATAAAAAAAATGAAGAACTAACGGTTCGTATGGGAAAGGAAATGAGTGCACCAAGAAAAACGAACGAACAGGCATAAAATAAATTGGCACCGGGAATAGTGATGGTCACATTTAAATTCTGGGAATATCAATGGCTGGCTGGTATTGATTTGCACGGTAGGAATAAAGGGTATAGGAAACCAATGGACACGCTGGTTACCGATACGGTCCGACGTTTTACAGATTTCGTCGAGTTTCGAATTCCGAAACAGACAACCGAATATACTGCAGAGATCAGCGCGACGAAACGATCAAAACGATATATAGATATCAGTGGTATGATTGAATTATAAAAATTCGAATTTTCTCTACTAGCGGAAAATGCAAGAAAAACGTAGAAAAATAAGATCGACGGAGCCAAAGATGTCCGAATTTGGAAAAACGACAAATTGACATCTTGCTCAGAAGATGTTTTAGAATTTTTTATGTAAAAATATTTAGGTTTCGAAGACATTTTATTTTCATCGCTTTTTAACTGATTAATTTGAAGTAAATTTACGCGCGAAATAAACTTTCATATTTTCGGACGAAAATTTACCAGTTGCTATGTTTAACTAAACGCATTCCAAATACCAAATTTTTATTTCAAAATTTTATCGTTTAAAATTTCAACTAATTACGTTATTAAACAGTTGAAATTTACGGGTCGTTACACTCTCCCCCACTCAAAACTTTTCGTCCCCGAAAAGGAACGAGGTAGGAGAATAGAAACAACCAGAAAGAAAAACAGATTTGAAATACAAAATAACAATTAATTTAAACCATATAAATTCAAATTTAAATTAATTGATATTCAATAATTTGATTTAATCCATATGATTTCACTAAAATCAATCTCAACTATTTCTAAATTCATTATCTTATTATCCAATTATCTTCAATTTACAATTTATAAAACCATAAATTTGAATAGTCTTTTATTATAATCATATTTTTTTTCAGCAATCTAAATTCCTCTTTATTCCAAATTATTATCAAAATTTATTCTACTTAATATATCTTATCACATATATTAAGTATATTTACACTTATTATAACTACTCAAATTAATTTAAAATTCCTTTGATATCATTTATATTGTATAATATTCAATTACATAATTAACTTTTAAAAATTTAGGTAAGTTATATATATAATGCAATTGAGTATTATCCGAATGAAATTTTACAATTTGCTTATTTCAAGTTGATTATTTAGTTAAAACTTTTGGCTTCATTGAAGATCGTCCTTAAATCTAAATTTTAAGAATTAATTTTCAATTAACTTCAAACCATTTTTATAAACGAAATAGATATATCAGATTTAAAATCTTCAATATATATTATAAATCAAGTCATGCTTAGAATTTCAAATCAATTTATTTTTCCAAACAAAACCGTAGCAAAGCTACATAATGGTTTCTCCACTTCGAAACTCGAAAATGAATGTCGATGATGCGGCCGCCATTACCGAAATTATTTTCCAGTGACAAAGAGAAGAGCACTGATTTCAACATTTTAAAATTCTTTGAAAACGATTTCTATTCGAAAATACTTTCAATAATATATACTTTAAAATTTTAAAAACCAAAGTTCGAAATCACCGGAAACTAAATTCTCAAATTTCTGAATTAAATTCATTTCAAATTCCAAATCAATTTATAAACCATAATTATAAATTCATTTAGAATAATAAAGATAATCAAATATTATCATTTCAAACAACCAATTTAATTTACCTCTTCTTTTTTTTCCAGAAAATTTTACTTATATATTTATAATATAATCATACAAAATTATTTCATTTACCAAATTTGAAAACAATATTGTGTCCGTTTGCTCTGCTCAAGTGTTTTGGAAATCCTATCGATAGCGTTGATCAGATGAATCGATCGGAAACCCAAATCGACATCAACAACTCAAACAACACAGCATATATTAAAATATTTATATATATTAGTTTACAAATACATTTCTTTGCTCGACGATACATGTAACGATCCCAAAATTTTAGATATTTTTAAATTAATAATTGAATTAAATTTTGATTTAAATTGTGAATGTGTTGGAATTTTTAAAGTTTAATATGAAAAATATATTTGAATTTAAATTTGAATTGGGAATTATAAATCCAGATAACATATTAATTATGGAAAGTCGTTTATAATGCAAGCAACAAATAGTCTCAATTTGTTTAAAAATTTGCTAAAAGAGTTAAACGGGCTTCAATTGAATACTGGCCCATGAGCCGTGGTTATTATCAGAGGCAAACCCAATCCTCTCTTCCATTTTTTCTCATTCAAAACCCTAGTTCTAAAAATAACGAAAGAAAAAAAATGGCGGCAGGCGATTTTCTTTGTTCAATCTGAACTGTCGAAACTTTGATTGATGTTCGTTCACTAGCTCAGATGCTATTCTTCTTTGATCTGGATCCTTGCGACATCGTCTTCTCGAAGCTTTGCAAAAAATTAGGGTTTCGATTCGTGATTTGCTCGTCCTTGCTTACCGATCAAGTTGTCGTGCTCGTCGAAGCTGAGGTGAGTAATTTTATTACTCACATCTAATTTAAAGTCATACGATTTGATTCCCATGGTTTTGATTTTTGTTAGAAATTGTTTCTTTGAATTCTCTGGACTTAGAGTTGATTTTATTTGCATGGTCATTACAGTGTTGGTTTTGGGTTGTTCAATTTTTACCATTTCCTTGGCCTTGAACTGATTGACTTCGGTCACTTGAATTTGTTTAAACTTGTACCCTGGTTATCTCGATTCTCTGACATTTTGAATATGAATTTGTTTGAAGTCATCTGCGGCCTTATTTTGATTCGAAACTTAGGCACTGCCCTGACATTGATACTGTCGTTCCATGATTTGCTTGTTTATGTTGCTATTGTATCATTTACTGGTTCACTCGATTTCATGGTTCACCACTAAGACTGCTGTTTCATGACTTCGTTATACGCTGTTGAACTACATATTAAGGTCCAATGAAACATAAATATGCATATGCGATGTTTTGGAGCCGCAATCTTCTCGAATCTGTTTGCAATTGTTGTTTTCACTTGAGTGTTGCTTTACTGGTTGATGTATTTGCTTACTTAAAATTTTATTTGGCCTCGGCCTATACTTGAGCATTACATACACCTTGTTTATTTTGTGATTACAAGCTTCACAGTTTTGGTTAGTGGATTTCTGGTGACTTCGGGTTTAACTTTGATTTTGTGAAAAATATGAACCTGTTCGATTTTTCTTGGTTATTGATTTTAAATTGTTCCATGACTTGCATTGTTCATGATTGATTTTAATTCTCTATAGTATTTCTCGAAGTTTTCATTGCTCATGGGTGGTCTGATTATTTCTTTTGACCTGCATTTCAAACTTGATTTTGTGAAAGCCTGGGAGTTTTATACTCTGACTTGATTGAAGATTCGTGTACATGCTTATTTTTTTTCTGTTCTTCATGTAACTGATATCACTCCGGTTGTCTGCATTGTCTATTGTTGTTGGCAAGCCTTTCATTTTGGTTGATGACTAGTTTAGCCTGGTGCATTTCATTTAGTAGCTTTCATGCAGTTATATTGAGTTTGCATTTAGGTTGTAGTTGTTGTCCTTGATTTCGTGTTTCACTGTTGCGTCACCATATATGTGTATTCATGAACACTTTCTGAGCTTGTCACTGCATTTAAGTAAGGCTTGGTCGACACTTACTGTTGGTCTTTGGTGTTTCTCCGTTGATTATCATTTTGAACTGCTGCACTATTGGGTGTTGCATTATGTAGTGGTTGTTTTATTGCATCGGGTTCGGTCATTTCACTGTGATCTGGGTTGCAGTCTCATTGTCCATACTATTATGTGGTGTTTACATTGTCTTCATGTAGTGGCTGCACTTGGTCATGCCCTGATGTAGTTTGATCTTTGGTTCATATATGCATTCTTAAGGTTGTAACTGGAGCCCTATGTATGCTATGCATTTCATCATATATCTATTGCATCAATATCGGTTGCTATTGTTTGTACCATGCGAGGCAGTTGGCATTTTGTTCCAGGTATTCATTGAGAAGTTGAGTTGTATATATGCTGGCTGCCTAGTCTGGTTCAAGTTGCGGTAATACTACTTGCATTCTGGTTTCTCTGTACTTGTTTCCCTGTAGTATGTAGTGTCACTATGGGTAATAAAGATTGTTTATTCAAGTCGTATATGTGTTCATGTAAATGCTTGCAGCCTGTTTCACATGTATAATTTGTTATGGCATTTTGCTATCTGTTTGGATACTTCAGTTGTACTTTGTAGTTGTGTTGAGTCATGATAGTCGTGATTTGACCTCTGCAGTTTTGATTTCTGTTAGTCTTCACTGTTGTGGTGATTTCATATGCTATAGTGGCGAGGCCTTGCACTTTAGCGTGTACTTCAGCCACTCTGCCTTGAATTTTATTGGTATTTCTTTTGCTTTTGATGCACTGACCTTTTATGCAATTTTATACTAGTGGCGAGGGCGTACACGCGTGCGTGTACGGCAGCCAATCAAACTTTGATGTTTTAAAGGGATAATTTTGATTGTTTTAAATTGATTTGGTCGGTTTGATAAATTGTTTATTTATCTCTGTTGATGATTTAAATCTGCTGATTTATTGTTTAACACTGTTAAGTGTTATATTTACTGTTATCCGATTTCTTTGTTTAAAGAGTCGGATAGACATGAATTATTATGACTGTCGTCTATTTGATTATTACTGCCTCTATGCACTAATAACTGGTTTGAATTAGACTGACCTATGTATTATTTTCTTTTGAATGTAATACTCGGGTCAGACCGAGTATTTTTACAGCTTGAAGATTTTCGAGCAGCGAAGTTAGAGAGAGAGAGAGTAAAGAATCACTTAAGTTTTCAAGAAAATTGTATTTTAAGATATTCCGCTGTATCAGTTAAATACATTGTATAAACTCTGATGTATGTATTCGAAAAGAAATTTATAGTAATGAAATATTATTATTCTGTGTTTCTGTGGCTGATTCTGTTTAAATTGCATAAACTAAATAACAATCCGTCTTTTTGAACGTTTCTAGTTGGTTTAATTACCGACCAGGGGCGGTCAGAAGGGGGGATGTTACAATACAGGAATGAATTTTCAAAATAAGGATAGGGTTTCAAATTTGATGGACTCAAATCAAAGAGAAATTTGATTCGAAGATAAGTTCGAAATAAAGATATGATGATTAATAACAAAATAGGAAGATTGTTAAATTTATATAAATCGCGGACAACCTTTACCGGGTTGACCGTGACTTCGAGAATAAGATCGATGCAGAATTTCGAGGCAAATCTACATTCGATCTCAAGAAATAGAATTCAGGTATAGCAGGAGATAGATAGCATCGTAAACCGAGGATACAGAAATCTCCGGTAAATCAATGTCAATCGTAAAGGAGTTTCATCTTTTTACAAATCATTCGAAGATTGGCGAGACCGCCGACTCATTATAAGGATCATTCGAAGTGGAGTTATGGGATACTCCAGAATTAAAAGAAGACGAATAGTGAGGGACAAAAATGAATTCCGGAACCGTAGGGAATGTTCCAAAATTCAAAGGAATCGAGTCAAGAGGAAGAGATTGAAACTCGAATGATAGTGATTCTGTAAATACATTTACCCTATATGTTGAGTTTTACCTAGAGCTACCAAAGCTCTGATACCAACTGTAACGACCCGATATTTTGGACCATTCACATCCATTATAAGTGTATAGGTAGACACTCATGCCGGAATTGAATTGCTCAAAATACCGCGTTGTTAATTTAAATTTGAAAAAACTGAACATATACAGTAAATAATAATCACAGACCACAGACACAGAGTAATAAGTGCAGCGGAAATAAAAGTGATAGTAGTTCATGAAGCTACTATATATATATATATATATGGGTTACATCAGAGTTAAACCAGATACAACGGAAGAGTAATACGATACATCAGATACAAACAGAATACATCACTGGAATCATCGAATACTGAAAGCAGAATAGATGGCTGGATCTTCAAGCAAAGCTCCAACTTCAAAGGTGAGTCTCGAATACTGGTACACTCAGTCTGACCCGAGCGTAAAGCAAAACACAAACACTCGAGTCAGGATTAACATTCTTATATTTATAAATCCAACTCAAGTGAAATAGCAATTGAAATACAAGTAACTCAAAGGATGTTTGGAATAACAATCCTTTAAGGATCTGTTAAACTATCTACTATGTAGTAGTGTACGATAAGTAGATAATGTCTATCAGTAATATAAAGATATCAAAATAGTGTTAAGGCGTTACCATTATCCCCCTTAACACATTTTTATAAGCATCATAGTCTATACAGCACTGTAAACTCCACCATAAACTAGTGGGCTATCAGGGAGTACTCCATAGGTATAACACAAAACAAATTCGTAGTGGTCGCGAATATGGGAATACAAGTATGACAAGGCACATGAGGCAATACCCAAGGTAGTGACACTACCGTTTTCCTGATCGGGACTGGTGAGAACGCATCGCCGCAGCGATCGCAACACCGTGAAACAACACTCCCAAAATCAAGGGTGCACTAATCGACAACAAGTAATGAGTAGTTCGAAGAAGTGTGTTCACTTGAGGTAGCTGACCTCCATTGGCCCGGCACGGCTCCTGTTTTAGTCATTTCCAATTTGACACAAGTGTCAAGGCTATCCATTATCGTTCTCTTTCTTCAGTCATCACGTACATCATTCCAACCACTTCATTCTGGATCACCACTCCGCGTATAGTTATTAAAGTGGTTTTCGGTTTAGACAGTGAGTATGTCCCTAACCGATTCCGGTCTCTTTAATAACTTTCGTAATTATTACGCCGATTGGTCGTTTATATATTTCAAAACCAAATCAAATTCAATTTCAAATAGAATTTGTAAATCAACATTTCATTTGTCTTTCTAAAACAATTTCCATAATTTACGTTTCAAAACTTCCAAATTATTATTTCAAAATCTTATCATACAATTTCAATTTTTATGTAAACAATTCAAATATTGATTCAAGTTTGTATATAAGTTTCATTCTGAAATCATTTAAATCAATTTAATTTAACATTCAAATCAATTTAAATTCATTTGTCGATTTCATTCAATATTCATTAAGTAAATTTTCCATTCAAAACAATTTCTATTAAATTCCCAATTCATTAAATCCATTATTCAAATTCAACTTCATTATATCAAAACTTATAAATTGAATTAAATTAAATTCATCAAATCAAATTCTTTAAATTTCAAGTCTTACATTAATTTCAATAAATCACATTTTATTTCTTGTTAAAGAAATTCAATTTCACTTATTTACTTACTTAAATAATTTTCCAAAACTTAATTAATAAAGAAACTCAATTTCAATTATTTACGAAGTAAAATTCACTTATTCAAAAGTTCAAGTTCACTTATTAAAGAATTCAATTAAATCTAATCATTAAATAATTCAATCTTATTTAATTTATAAATAATTCAAAACTTAATTATTAAATAATTTCAAAGTTTAATAATTTCAAACTTAATTATTTAATCATTTCAAACTTAATTCAATCATTTCTCAAATTAAACATCGTTCTTTCATCAATTTCATTTTTAATATTTTGTTTCAGATTTTTAAATATTAACATTTTCCTTTCATTAAAAATTCAAATTTCAACTTCATTTCAAAACCATATTATTTATTCAAATAAAATCTTTGTTTTATTTTTAAATCAAATTATTGGCCAATCGGGTTTTATTTAATTTTCTATCCTATGTCAAAGTTCAATTTGGGTATTTATCATTTCAACCCGATTCCAATTCAATTCAAAAATCAAAGTATAACAAAGGGAACTTGCAGTGTGATAACTGGGATGGTGTCAAAGTAAATAAACAAGCAATAACAACAACCAATATCAATCCAATAATCAATTCAAATAATCCCGAAATAATCGTATTAATTCGCATTGTTGTTTGTGCAAATTAATATAATTATTTCTAGAATCTACACTATCATTTCACGTAGATTAAAGATTATTCCACTAATTATTTATACGGTTCTTCACTTGTCATTAAATTTCAAATTTTACACTACAACAATTTATCCAATATACGTCGATGGTTCAAAGTGTAATTATCACTATTCTATATGTCAATTAATTTAACAATTAAAAGGGGTCATATTCAACTAATCAAATTTATCATATAAATCACTTTTAAAATTGTTAACTATCCTATATCAATTTCAATTCTGCATACTATTGATCACTTAACATTAACAAATAAACGTCCAATATAAACATCAACAATCAATCATTTATCAACTAAACTGGATTATCATTGTATAATAGCAGATAATGGTGTCAAATGTCACAGGTGAACTGATTCAAGTAATAACAGATATAACAGTGTAAATAACTAACAGTTGCATATTTCAATTGTCGTTTCAATAGAAATCAAATTTAATAAATAAAAGAACATTAATCGTGAGTGATTGCTCACCTTTCGAGGCTAGAGGAGTTTGATAACAGAACAAGCTACGAATTCCAAATCAAAGCAAGATTGGCACGAATTTTAACGGACGAAGCGGACAGCTTGGAATAGACAAAATCGAATCCCAACTGGAATGATGAAGATCAGTTATATAAGCGAATTGATATAGATATGACATAAAATTATATATACAAAATCACATTCAAATTTCAAGCTCATATTAATTTAATATATATACATGCGTTTTCAAAATCATAGTTTTTAAATTAAAATACTCATATGATATACTACGTATATTAGTTTTTTATATAAATAAACTAATTGATAAAATTACCCCTTTAAATACCAATTACTTAATTCTCTAACAAATAAAAAGTATAAACTATACACATATAAAAATTTGCATATTGTAAACAACAACACTTAAACTTGTTTACATATTGTAACGACCATTATTTTGGACCATTCAAATCGACAATAAATCCACACATGTCGGACTTGAATAATTCAAAACAATAGATTGTTAATTTAAATTTGGCAAAACTCAGAATTTACAGTAAATAAATCAATCACAGAATCACAGACACAGAGTAATACAATAATACACAGCGGAATAGATAAAATAGTAGTTCATGAAGCTACTATATAAACATCAGAGTTAAAAATAAAATACAACAGAATATCTCAAATACAGTGAAGTCTTAAGTACGAATAGATGACCTCTCTGAACAAATAAATTGGAAAAGCTGAAAGCTGAATCAATTGTTGGATCTCCAAATGAAGCTCCAAACTCCAAGGGTGAGTCTCAAATGCTGTACCACTCAGTCTGACCCGAGCGTAAAGCAAAACACAAAACACTCGAGTCAGGATTAACATTCTTATATCAATAAATCCAACTCAAGTGAAATATCAACTGAAATACAAGTAACTTAAAGGATGTTTGGGATAACCATCCTCTAAGGATCCGTGGAACTATCTACAATGTAGAAATATACACTATAACACCGTGGTCATTCAATTTAATTTATACTTCAAACCAAAATATCATTTCATTTCAAATATATCTATTTTCCTAAATAATTTATAAAGTAAAGTATTTAGGATTTCCTCAAGTCTCACAAATCGATTTAAATCAACTCAAATTCCAAATTTCAATTTAATTCAATCTAAATTTTTCCATTTTAATTCAATTCAGTTTCTAAATAACAAATTCAAATTATATTGATTTCAAATGCAGATCTGAATAACAAAATAAACCATTTACATTCCAATATATTTCAAAGATTTAATATTCAACCATTTCAGAGTTAAATTTAACATTTCAAATAGCTCTTGATTTAACTTCATTTACTATTTAATCAGGGAATATTCACTTAATAAATTCAGTATCATTTAACTAGCCTTAAATTACATTTTACTAAATATTTCCTTAAATTTATTTAAACAAAAAAAATATTCATTAAATTATTTATAAATCAAACCCAAGTTATAAATCATATCTTACATCTAAATTCCAATAAGTTTCAAATCGGTTTAATTAAATAAAATTATCTTCCCATCCTTAACTTATTCAAATTATTACAAAATCTATTTTGAAATATAAATTTAAATATTTAACCATTTTATATGCATTAACTCAATCTTAATTAATTTATATATTATTATTAAATCTACATACATCATTACCGTTTATAGATAATTATTTAAGAATCGACATTTATTAAAACCATATATTTCTTTCCAAAACCATAGAATTTATTTTCAAAATACCAATATATGGATCAACGGTGTCTGTATATAATTTCATATCCTATGGTCAAGTGATACGGATATTTATCATTTCAATCCGTAATTTAAGTATATACGGGTAGATATCATTTCGACCCGTAATCCCAAATTCAATTCAAATGAAAATCGCTTGGGTTTATCATTTCAACCCATAACGAAATTCTCCTATTCTAAAGTCCGTTCGGGTATGTATCATTTCAACCCATAGTGAATTCTATACTAACAGGGAACTTGCAGAGTGATAACAGATATGATAATAATAGAACAGGCATATATCATCAATAACAATATAATATAAACAATAGGATATGGTGTCATATCCCACAGGTGAACAGTTACAGATAATAGCATATATAACAATTTAAATAACTACAGCAACATATTTCAGTTGTCGTTTCAATTGAAATCAAATTTAATAATTATAAGAACGTTAAATCGTGAGTGATTACTCACCTTTCGAGGATAGAGGAGATAGACAATGAAATTGAGCTACAAATACCAAAGCAACGCTAAATGGACCCGATTTGATGAAGAAAAATAGGCACGACAGACAAATCTAATAAATGGAAGATCGATGAGAACAAATCTGAATCGGTTTTTGATATAGCTGAAAATAGATATATTATTGTATTATTTAAATCAATACTCCATTTAAAAATACATATTTAAATAACTAATCCATATATAAAATATTTAAAATTTGAAATCAAATTTGATAACATTATAACCTCTATAAACAGACAAAATATAATAAAAATCTTTATGTGCCATAAATGTTAGCATATACACCCTGTACCATATATGCCTTACAATGCAACCGAAACAAATATATTATTTAGACCAAAATATATGCAGACCCACACAGCAAAGTATATGCACAAATGTATATATACACATGCAACACTTATATATAAATATATATATGCACGCAACACCTATATGCAAATCAAATTGAATACTGACAAAGATTTGTAAAATCTATTTATATACCTACATAAATTTACATACCACTAACATATTATATCTTACAGTAAATAGTATACGATAAATGTAAGCTATTATGAGTTTCTACAATATACCTCAACAGACAACACCCATATTCCCTACGTAGATTACATATATAGGTTGACATAAAATTTTAAATCAAAATTGTAGCTACCTATATGAGGCATATATCAGTATAATAACTCACACTATACTTCATTCAACTAGTCCTGTAACACATATTTTTAAGACAAAACTCTAGATATATTTTAAAATCAACATTCATAAAAAAATCAATATAAATAATCCGTTACAAACTAACATTCCCTACTTTAACAGCCGAGTAAAACCAATATTCTATACTACATACGTAATATATGTTAACACACCTCTTATATTATATATTAAATAAATGACTATTATACTTTATAAACTTATAATAGTATAAAACGAACTATCCTTTGATTACACATTACATATATATCCACTTTATAAATATTATAATACGTAATAGATTTTAGATAAAACTATTCACAAATCAATATTATACATTATACCAGTCTATTGCAAAATTTATAAAAACAAAATATATATAAAACTCACGTATTATAAAATAAAAAAAATATAATACCTTAAATAGACAAAATTGCAAACTAGCTTGGCCAGGCAAGGCTAAACAAAGAAGGAGACTACTGCCCTGGCACCTGAGTTTGGCTGGAGAGGAAAAAGCTTGATGGCGTTTGGGTTCGTGGACAGGTCGGGAATAGCGGGAGGGTCCGGTGAAGTAGGGGCCAATGGAGGAAGAGGTGGAGGTGTGGCCTGGGTTGCTATTGGGGTTTCCGCTGTGGACAAGTGTGCTGGGTGGTGAGAGGCTTCGGCTGTTCGGGTTGGTGGTAGAGCCGAAGTCAAGTGGGTCATGAGGGAAGGCTGTGTGGTGGATCTGGGAGGGAGAAGCGGTCGGCTTTGGTGAGGAGGTCGAGTATAGGTTTCGGAAGATGGAGGTGATGAGGCGTGGCGGAGATTGGCCGTATGGGTAGTGGGAAGAGGGAAGAAAAGGGGTGGTCGAGCATGAGTTCGCATGGGAGTGTGGAGTTGCGGCCAGGTCGAGCATGGGATTCGGTCAGGGGAAAAAGGCGGTCGGTGGTCGGCACTGCTCGGCATGAGGCGCAAGCATGCCACGCGACAAGAAGAAAGCGAATATGCTTAATATTTATTTTATATTAATATGTGTATTCCAGAGAAGGCAGAGCAAAAATATAAAGGAGGAGATGAAGAGTGTGGAGTAGCAGATCCAAATGAAAGAAAAAAAGAAAGAAGAAGTAGGTGAAAAATGAACAATGCAGAGGAGAAATGAAACGCGCCACAGTGTATATATATTGAAACGATGGGAAAGTAACAGTTGTACATTGATTGAGAAGCTATTAAAGCAATTTATTATATTGCTTGGGATACACGTTCAATTTTTGAAAAGGCAGAGGAAAGCTAACGGTCACAATTAAAGGTACTGTTACAACGAACAGTTTATTCTTTCCGGTGCATACCGGACCTCAAAATACAGAAATAAATATATCGTTGAGATCAGCACAACGAGATGATCAAAACGGTATACAGATATCAGTGGTACGATCATCCAATCAAAAGTCGATAATCGGTACCGAAAATGCTACTATTTTGCAAGAAAATAAGATAAACGGAGTAATAGAAGTCCAAATTTGGAAAAACGAAAGATGACATCCCACTCAGAAGAGGATTTAGAAATTTTCTATAGAAAAATATTTAGGTTTGGAAAATATTTTATTATCATCAATTTTTAACTGGTTTAAATTGAAATAAAATTACACAATAAAATAAACTTCCATATAATTAATTGAAAATTTACCAGTTGCTATGTTAAAATAAACGTATTCCAAATAATAAATTTTATTTTCAAATTCAATTATTTAAAATTTCAAAAAAATTCAGTTAAATACGTTATTAAAACCAATCAAAATTTATGGGTCATTACACTCTCCCCCACTCAAAACTTTTCGTCCCCGAAAAGGAAGGAGGTAGGAGAATAGAAACAACCAGATAGAAAAGATAGATTAAAAGACGAGGATAAATAATTAATTTAAACTATATAAATTTTACTTGAAATATTCATTTGAAAACTTCATTTGCAATTCAATTATCTTTAATACTTTAATATCTTCCAAAACCCATTTGTAAAATTTCTTGCTTCCACTATAAATACCATTAACACCTTTATAAATATATGAAAACTATTTGAAAGCAATTATTTGTATTATTACTTATATTTACAAAGAAGCCCTTGAAAACATTAAATCCATAATTCATAAATTTTATTAATTCTATCTAAAATACTTTCCAAATATTATTAATAAATCAACAATCATTTGCTTTAAATATATTTTATTTAATTAATAACTTCTAAAGTATTTATAACACTAAAATTTTATATTAAACCATGTAGTACATAAATAACCAATATATAAAAAAGTATACATATAGTCAACAAGGGAAACAAGGAGGATATGGAAAAACAGGATATAGGTGAATAAATGAGGCTGGGCAGATAAGGCAGATTCAAAAGAATAGTATCGGGCATGAATAATTAATTCAAACCATAAGGATTTCAATTTCAAATATTAATACAAAATTTCTTTGTTGGAAATACTTTTATAATAAAATACCTTTATAATAAAATACTTTTATAACTCGATGTTTCAACAAGTTTATCCTTGTCCCTGTAGATTCTGGTAGTGCGTTGATCAGGCGCAAAACTAGAATTCTCCAGGTACTTAGTAGACCTGTTTCAACACCCAGTGAAAATACTGTAAAACTTTTTAAAACAGATATGGAAAGTACAATCCAAACAAAAAAACAAACAAAACCTTTGTCTAACCATGGTTCGCAGATACACAATGATTACGCCTGGATCCCCCAGGAAACAATCCATATCCGTAAGCTTTCTCAGCCCTGCGAGTTACGCCATGATGACTAGTAGAATGCAGGATACACAATGGTTACGCCTGGATCCCCCAGGAAACAATCTGTACCCCTGTAATATCCCGGAAATTTGGGACAATATCAATTTAATAATCTGTTTAAATAATTAAATTGATTTGTTAATCTTTGATAATAAAATTTGAATTTGGTTTAATAATCTAATTAAATAAATATTTAATTAGTGAATTTATCTTTTAAAAACCAATAAAATGATTTCTATATTACAATATATATATATATATATATATATATGAGTATATATTGTAAATAGATTGCCTTTGATTTGATATTTAATAAATAAATGAAATCTTGTTTTTATATTTCTAATATATATATTGATAATTTTGAAATTATGATTTAATTAATATTAACTTTTCAAAGCTATTTAAAACAAAATAACTATATGGTTTAAAATATGAATTATAATAAGATTTATTTTATTTCCTTTTTAAATATTGTTAATAAATATGATTTAAGAATGTATATATGTTTAAAATATAATTTGCATTTGAATTTAAATTAAAATTGAAATTCAAAAGGAGGTAATATTCAAATAGTTTTGAATTTTATAAATATATGTATAAGCTTTTATATATATAGGTAAGTAATTTATAAACTAAGTAAAGGCTTTTTATTTACATTTAAAATAAATAAAATTATTTAAAATACAAGTGTTATCATATTAAGGCTTGTTTAAAACATGTGTACACTAATAAAACAATGAGAGAGACAAATGTCAAGTTTTAGATTTTTCTTTTTCTTTTTATTTGAATAAATCATATCTACCTATATATGTATATGTTCTCATCTTCTTTCCTTTTTCTATTTCTTTTCAAATCTTAAAAGAAACTTTCAGCCTGCAATAAAATTCTCTAAACAAATCTATAACAAATTCCTCAATCTCAAAACAAAGATCTGTAATACATTCTTCAATTTGTAAACCGAATCTGAACTAAATCTCTCAAAGACAAATTAGTAAATTTACATTCCTCTCAAACCTAAAAGCCCCTTCAATTCTACAATGCATTTCTTCAATCTGAAAGTCTTCAGCCTGCATTTTCCAAATCAAAACAAAGCCTGTAAAAATCTTCTTCATCATTTTTCTGTAATCTGGAAGCATGTTCAAAATAAGCAAAACCTGGGATCAAAGTCTTTAGCCTGAAACCATTTTCAAAAATCTGGAAGCCTGCAATTTCTTCTTTTCGAATCTGAAGTAAGCAACCTGATTTAGAGCAACATTTCAAGAAATCAAGTCTGCATGCAAGTTTATAAAGCTAACAACTCAAGTTTTAAATCAAAAACCAGAGGCTAAGGCTTTTCAAAACTGTTTCTAAAAGAGGGCTCTGTTCATCATAAAATAGGTGAGTAATTTACATTTTCCAAAACTTAAGGATATGATATATGTTTGCATGTGATGATATTGGCTGGAATTGAAGTTTCTAATTTGAATTTATATGAATTGGTAGGAATATGTGTGTGAGCCTGTCTGTGTACATATAAAAACCTATTCCCTGTTATTTATCAAGTGAGTAACATCATTTTTAAATGAGTTTAAGTATTTAATCTGTTGCATGTTGATTTATATGTTAAGTATGAATGATATGTATATATATAAGTAGATCTTCTGTGAACATATGAATAGAAAATTTTATACATGCTATTGTCTCTGCATTATACTATTCTTAAGTTCCTAGGTTCAAGAATTTTGTTCAAACCCCATTATCACATAATGTAATCTATGTTATTGTCTAAGATTCATATAAAAAAATGTTTGTTGAACCATGAATTTAAGTTTAAAAATTTATTCGAGATAAGACAATTTTGAATTGTCTGTAAAAATCAATAATAACAGAGCAAGTTTGAATAAGTGAAAATCCAAGCATTTTAGTTCATCAATTCAGGAACCTAAACTAAATCCTTAACATAAATCATGATTTTTAAGAATAAAATTATAATTTATAGCTTGAGGAGGAAGGTGTAGTTCGGGAATGAACATAAAATGGAAATTAGGAGATTTCTGGTGATCTATGGGATTGGAAGGATCGGGTTTCTTCTAGTGGATGAAGAAGTGACCAACGAAGATCGGAAAAATATTGGATGGCGATGAAAATCATCAAGGAGGCAGCGGTGTTGACTTCTTGTCTGGAACCCTAAATTTTATCTGGGTAGTGTTTTTGATTGGTTCGACCTTCCAAGTGGATCGAGTGCTACGTAACTCAGGGGATTGGAAGTAGATGAGACGGCGATGAAGTGAACGGAGGTGCAGGTGATCAGATGGTTGGAATTTCTTGGATGAGGCAATGACAGGTTTGGGTTTGGTGTTGTTTTAAATGTTCCAGGTTTTAGTTAAATGCCCAAACTCGATTTCATGATGGTGCGATTGATCTAATGATCGTATTTAGGTGTGAGGATGATCGATGACTTGGGGAGATCATCTCCGGTGATCGAAGTGGAGCGGCGTCACCGTTCACGTGCACGGTGATGATGTGGATACTGGTAAGTTGGGTTTGAAGGAGAGAGGGGTACTCGAAGGAATTGCGTGAATGGCTCGAGGATTTGTGAGTTTGACTCGAAGATGTTAGGGGAGACTCACGTGGGGTTTAACAGTTTTTTTGAAATAAAATAGAGGGAAAACTTGAAGAAGTACTCGGAGAAATGGGGTTTTGTCTCGGGTAATTTTGAGATGGGCTCGGGTAGGCTATTGGGTTCAGTTTAAAAAGGCTGGCAGGGTTTAAACTTTAAATTGAAGTTTAAAGGGTTAAGCAGGATTTAAAGCAAAGCTTAAATCAAAAAATTTTAAAGTATGGATTCAATTTAATTTGTATCCTAATTGAGATAAAATAATTTTATAAATTATAATGTTTAAACAAATTTAAATGTTTTAAAGTATATTTAAAAAAAAAGGTTTTGAATTTAAATAAATTAAATGTTAAGTGTTCTTTAACATTTGGTTTAAAAAGAGTTTGTAAAATTTGATTTAAATTTGGTTAAAGTTGAATTTGAAATTTAATTTAAATCTTTAATTTGAAATAAGAGAAAAAAAGAAGAAGATTTAAAGTAAAGGATTTCAAAACCTTTTGTAAATGATAATTAAAATGTTAATGCTTTAATTTGGAGATTTAATGATATAGGAGTCATTAAATTAATAAGGTAATTAAGAAGTAATTAAAAGGTTGTTAATAATTAATGAGGGATCATTAATTAGGGATTTTTGAATAATTAATTAATGTGATTAATTTTGATAATCAATTTTATTAATTAATAAATGATAATCATTTGTAAAATTTGTTAAGTATAATTTACTTAATAAAAGTAATTAAAGAAATTAATTACTTAAGGTAATTAATTAAATAAATTTGATAAGTTTAAATTAATTAGTTAAATTAATTTAAGATAATGATTTGGAAATTTGATAATTACTTAAATGTAATTAGTGAAAGTATAATTACTTAGGAAAGTAATTAAAGGTAATTACTGGATGTAATTAACTGAAGATGATTTAATAATAAAAGTAATTTGAGTTAATTACTTTTGAATAATTAATCAAGGGATTAATTAAAGGATAATTAATTAAGGAGTAATTAATTTATGAAGTGGAGTAATTAAGGGAAGTTAATTACTAAATGAAATTAATCAAAGGTGATTAATAAATGTGACTAATTAATTATTAAATGTAATTAATTTAAATAAGATAATTAATTAAGAGTAATTAAGGATCATTAATTAATAAAATTAATGATGTAATTAAGGATTGGTTAATTAAGATTAATTAATAAATAATTAGTGATTAAAGTAATTAATTAATTGTAATTAATTAAGGATTAATGTAATTAAATATAGTTAATTAATTAATGAAGTAATTAAAGATTAATTACTGAAATGGTTTAAGATAATTAATTTGTGAGATTAATTAAGTATTAATTACTTAAAGTAATTAAAGGGTAATTAATCAGGAATGATTAATTAAGATAGATATTTAGAATAATGATTAATTAATTGGTTTAATTAATAATTAAGTAAGAAGGATTTATAAAATGAAATAATTAATTTAATTCACTTTAAATTGATTAGAGATGATAAATCATTACTTAAGGATGATGAATGATATTGAATGCTTTGCATTGTTTGATATCTCTGATGAGATACGATTGATCTATGATATAGATGCTTTGGTTGAATTGAAATGATAATATGAATTTTCTGTTTGGATGATAATGTAGATTATCTATTGAGTTATCTATCTGTGTGTATATAGATAAGAATTGAATTGTTTTAACCTTAAAACAACTTGGCCCTTAAAAGATACGTTTTGGATTTCGATGAGACCGGGATCGGGTTTCCGTATACCGGAATTCCAGGTCTGGAGACCCGAATACCACATCGATCCAAATTAACGATAGGTCGTGAATCTCAAGTGAAGATGAAGATTCAGAGTGCAAGGGTTATTGTCGTTAACTCTGAGGGTGATTCCAACACGAGTGTAACGAGATAATGCCTTCGGTTTCGTTCGAACCCGGAACGAACTTATATGGATTGAATGCTTTCAGAACATCGTCAGGTGGACGATGAGCATTCTAAGTGATGTGTTCTGATTTAAAGGTAAATCGTGACCTCAAGCCTCATCAACCGGGAATGGCTAAAACAGGGGAGGTGCAGCAAGGCTTCGTGGGTAGCACCCACTGAGAGTAAGGTCATCCCTGTCTAGAGAGTTCCTTCTTTTATTTCGGCTTAGTGGTGCAGTTGGCGACGGCCATCTGTGGGGTGATTTTATTCGGAATTATCCAGTAAGGGATGGTTCCGGCTTTGTGTTGCAGGGGATTGGGAGTGATCCTCGGTACGGTGATCTAGGCCCCGTACTGTGATGAGCGGTACCCCGGTAGCTCTGCCATTGTATGGAAATCCAGATTCCAATAAGTGATAACGGATTTGATTGTATACTTATGTATGCTGGAATTTAATAATGTAACAATTTCGGCTATTTCATATTTATTTGAAAACCTTAGACCCTATTATAATACAATCGAATTTCCTATCAAATGTTTTGGTTAGCGTAAGGTAAAAACTTACCCATGTTTATTTGTGGGGAGTCTTACGTGATACCTTTTCTTTCAAAAGGTTTTGAAGTTAAACAAGTTTAACCTGTTACTCACACCAGACCCATGTCTGACCCAAGTTGTTTATTTCTGTTTTATAAACTCTTGGGTACTCAAATTTTTACGAGTAGCCAAGGGATTCAGGTTTAGCTTTGACGAATTGTGGAGGAGCAATGGAGCAGGAGGCTTCGGCGTTCGTAGATATAGTATTCCGCTGTGTTGATATCTGTGTTAGAGTCTTGTATTGTATTTGAGTTGTAATATCTAGACAGATGTTTATAACTGTCTAGTATGTGTTGTATAGTTGTGTAAACTCTGATAAGTGTTTTATACTATGTAATAGTTTCTTTATGTTATTAATATAATTTATTCATTCCGCTGTGAGATCGTTGTCGTTGTTTCTTCTTTCTTCTCTTCTTTTCTATTTTCTACCCCTTTCTTTCTTATTAATGATGCGTCATTCTGTGGAATGAGTGGCGGGTCGTTACATATGGTATCAGAGCATAGGTTGAGCGAATGCCTAAGCTTTTGGTTAAGTGAATATCAGAACACTAGGTTGAGTGAATACCTAGGTTCGGAAGGGTTGTTCATTAGAGATAGGATCTGTAGCAACCTGTTTTAGTCTGAGTATATATATATATACGAGAGCGCGTATTTGTTAGTTATATAAAATGGTTTTATATTGTGTTAATTGATCGGTTGGGTGGTATATGGATTCTGGTCAATACGAGTAGCTAACGTTATTGATAGGGATCTCTAAACACTTGGACCAGGCCAACGGACACAATATTGTTTTAAAAAGGTAGATGAAATAATTTTACCCAGATATATTTTCTATATATAAAAAGTACCATTTTAAAAGTATATGGTATTTGTAATGATTGGTTGAGATGATAATAATTTATCATCTAGGATTAGGAGTCTGAGTGTTGAGGTTGGAAGTGTATTTGTCGAGACTGTAGATCGAATACCGTCTCGAATAAGTTTTGTTGTGGTGTAAGGACTTCACCAATCTCTGAAGGAAACCTGTTAAGGTTCGGAGTTTATCTTAGGAGTTGGATGAGTAGAGTTGGATCTGTCAGTTAGGCAGAAGCGAGCAATGGTATCTCTGTAACTCAGGGAGAAGTAGCTGTGTGATGAGATGCAGTGATTATGGATGTTCCCGAAGATGTTTTCTTTTGGAACAAGTTAATGAAGTATGTCTGTTTCGATGTTATGGCTGAGTCCAACGTGGTGTCTCTGTTTGGTTTGGGTTCGAGTTTCTCGAAGAGCTTTGGATTGAGAAGTCTTTGGCATCTGTGGCAGCAGTGCAGCTCGGAGTGTTCTGTATTGGCAGGAAGTTTTCTGGCTGAGTAGTTTTTCTGAAGGTGGAGTTCAGAAGAAGTAGAGTATATCCATTTCTTCGATGGATTGGATAGATAAGTATGAGCTGTTCTGATTTGTAAAGATAGAACAGTTTTCTTTGCATTTTGGCTGGGTTGATCGCAAAAGTGACTTGCGATAGTTTGAGTATACTTTTGAGTTATCTGAGATTTTCTGGGATATGTTGCCCAGTCTGTGCTTGTGTTCATCATCAGCATTTTCATTCTACTCCAGATCAGAGTGGTGCAGCAGAAGCAGTTTGGCGAGTGCTCTTGTTCGTCTTTTCCAGATAGGAGAAGTTAGTTTGGAATCTTCTAATGTTTGAGAAGTAGAGTTTTGTTTTGGATTGGGTTGATCTTGAGAAGATCATTGTGTGGAGTTATTCTTAGTCTAGTTTGTTTCTAGAAGTATCAGCGAAGGTTGAACTGATCAAGAAGGATCTGTAGACAGCCAGGATCGTCTGAAGGATTTTGTGGATAAGAAACGAAGGAATTTGAAATTCGAAATTGGAGACTTCGTTGTTGTGGAGTTTTTCTCTGGTTAAAGGGAGCTATAAGATTTGGTAAGTCTGGGAAGTCAGCTCTGAGTTATTTTGAATCTCTTCTATGTTCTGATTTGGGTAAGAGTTTGATCTACTAGATTGAATTGTCAGTTTGGATAACTGGAATTCAATATATTTTACGTATCTCTGAGGGAGTACGTGTTTAATCTATCTCTGGTTTTGGAACCAGCAGTTCCGAAAGATTTGGTTGTTGAGTCAGATTCGTCTGTAGTCTGATATCTTGTTTAGTTTTGTAGATCCAGATGAGTTAAAGCTTTATAGCTTAGTAGTATTGGTTGTTTGGATTGTTTGTAGAGCGAGTATCCCGGTATATATATACTTGGGGAAACTCGAGGAAATTTTATTCAGAATTTTGTCTGGATAATTAAAATTGTTTGTTTGTATGAATTGTTTGCTATGGTTGTTAGCATATGGATGTTAATATATGTTTGTGATTTAAATAGATTATTAAATTACCTTTGTTTTAAATTTCGGGGACGAAATTATTTTAAGGGGGAAGGAATGTAATATCCCGGAAATTTGGGACAATATCAATTTAATAATCTGTTTAAATAATTAAATTGATTTGTTAATCTTTGATAATAAAATTTGAATTTGGTTTAATAATCTAATTAAATAAATATTTAATTAGTGAATTTATCTTTTAAAAACCAATAAAATGATTTCTATATTACAATATATATATATATATATATATATATATATATGAGTATATATTGTAAATAGATTGCCTTTGATTTGATATTTAATAAATAAATGAAATCTTGTTTTTATATTTCTAATATATATATTGATAATTTTGAAATTATGATTTAATTAATATTAACTTTTCAAAGCTATTTAAAACAAAATAACTATATGGTTTAAAATATGAATTATAATAAGATTTATTTTATTTCCTTTTTAAATATTGTTAATAAATATGATTTAAGAATGTATATATGTTTAAAATATAATTTGCATTTGAATTTAAATTAAAATTGAAATTCAAAAGGAGGTAATATTCAAATAGTTTTGAATTTTATAAATATATGTATAAGCTTTTATATATATAGGTAAGTAATTTATAAACTAAGTAAAGGCTTTTTATTTACATTTAAAATAAATAAAATTATTTAAAATACAAGTGTTATCATATTAAGGCTTGTTTAAAACATGTGTACACTAATAAAACAATGAGAGAGACAAATGTCAAGTTTTAGATTTTTCTTTTTCTTTTTATTTGAATAAATCATATCTACCTATATATGTATATGTTCTCATCTTCTTTCCTTTTTCTATTTCTTTTCAAATCTTAAAAGAAACTTTCAGCCTGCAATAAAATTCTCTAAACAAATCTATAACAAATTCCTCAATCTCAAAACAAAGATCTGTAATACATTCTTCAATTTGTAAACCAAATCTGAACTAAATCTCTCAAAGACAAATTAGTAAATTTACATTCCTCTCAAACCTAAAAGCCCCTTCAATTCTACAATGCATTTCTTCAATCTGAAAGTCTTCAGCCTGCATTTTCCAAATCAAAACAAAGCCTGTAAAAATCTTCTTCATCATTTTTCTGTAATCTGGAAGCATGTTCAAAATAAGCAAAACCTGGGATCAAAGTCTTTAGCCTGAAACCATTTTCAAAAATCTGGAAGCCTGCAATTTCTTCTTTTCGAATCTGAAGTAAGCAACCTGATTTAGAGCAACATTTCAAGAAATCAAGTCTGCATGCAAGTTTATAAAGCTAACAACTCAAGTTTTAAATCAAAAACCAGAGGCTAAGGCTTTTCAAAACTGTTTCTAAAAGAGGGCTCTGTTCATCATAAAATAGGTGAGTAATTTACATTTTCCAAAACTTAAGGATATGATATATGTTTGCATGTGATGATATTGGCTGGAATTGAAGTTTCTAATTTGAATTTATATGAATTGGTAGGAATATGTGTGTGAGCCTGTCTGTGTACATATAAAAACCTATTCCCTGTTATTTATCAAGTGAGTAACATCATTTTTAAATGAGTTTAAGTATTTAATCTGTTGCATGTTGATTTATATGTTAAGTATGAATGATATGTATATATATAAGTAGATCTTCTGTGAACATATGAATAGAAAATTTTATACATGCTATTGTCTCTGCATTATACTATTCTTAAGTTCTTAGGTTCAAGAATTTTGTTCAAACCCCATTATCACATAATGTAATCTATGTTATTGTCTAAGATTCATATAAAAAAATGTTTGTTGAACCATGAATTTAAGTTTAAAAATTTATTCGAGATAAGACAATTTTGAATTGTCTGTAAAAATCAATAATAACAGAGCAAGTTTGAATAAGTGAAAATCCAAGCATTTTAGTTCATCAATTCAGGAACCTAAACTAAATCCTTAACATAAATCATGATTTTTAAGAATAAAATTATAATTTATAGCTTGAGGAGGAAGGTGTAGTTCGGGAATGAACATAAAATGGAAATTAGGAGATTTCTGGTGATCTATGGGATTGGAAGGATCGGGTTTCTTCTAGTGGATGAAGAAGTGACCAACGAAGATCGGAAAAATATTGGATGGCGATGAAAATCATCAAGGAGGCAGCGGTGTTGACTTCTTGTCTGGAACCCTAAATTTTATCTGGGTAGTGTTTTTGATTGGTTCGACCTTCCAAGTGGATCGAGTGCTACGTAACTCAGGGGATTGGAAGTAGATGAGACGGCGATGAAGTGAACGGAGGTGCAGGTGATCAGATGGTTGGAATTTCTTGGATGAGGCGATGACAGGTTTGGGTTTGGTGTTGTTTTAAATGTTCCAGGTTTTAGTTAAATGCCCAAACTCGATTTCATGATGGTGCGATTGATCTGATGATCGTATTTAGGTGTGAGGATGATCGATGACTTGGGGAGATCATCTCCGGTGATCGAAGTGGAGCGGCGTCACCGTTCACGTGCACGGTGATGATGTGGATACTAGTAAGTTGGGTTTGAAGGAGAGAGGGGTACTCGAAGGAATTGCGTGAATGGCTCGAGGATTTGTGAGTTTGACTCGAAGATGTTAGGGGAGACTCACGTGGGGTTTAACAGTTTTTTTGAAATAAAATAGAGGGAAAACTTGAAGAAGTACTCGGAGAAATGGGGTTTTGTCTCGGGTAATTTTGAGATGGGCTCGGGTAGGCTATTGGGTTCAGTTTAAAAAGGCTGGCAGGGTTTAAACTTTAAATTGAAGTTTAAAGGGTTAAGCAGGATTTAAAGCAAAGCTTAAATCAAAAAATTTTAAAGTATGGATTCAATTTAATTTGTATCCTAATTGAGATAAAATAATTTTATAAATTATAATGTTTAAACAAATTTAAATGTTTTAAAGTATATTTAAAAAAAAAGGTTTTGAATTTAAATAAATTAAATGTTAAGTGTTCTTTAACATTTGGTTTAAAAAGAGTTTGTAAAATTTGATTTAAATTTGGTTAAAGTTGAATTTGAAATTTAATTTAAATCTTTAATTTGAAATAAGAGAAAAAAAAAGAAGATTTAAAGTAAAGGATTTCAAAACCTTTTGTAAATGATAATTAAAATGTTAATGCTTTAATTTGGAGATTTAATGATATAGGAGTCATTAAATTAATAAGGTAATTAAGAAGTAATTAAAAGGTTGTTAATAATTAATGAGGGATCATTAATTAGGGATTTTTGAATAATTAATTAATGTGATTAATTTTGATAATCAATTTTATTAATTAATAAATGATAATCATTTGTAAAATTTGTTAAGTATAATTTACTTAATAAAAGTAATTAAAGAAATTAATTACTTAAGGTAATTAATTAAATAAATTTGATAAGTTTAAATTAATTAGTTAAATTAATTTAAGATAATGATTTGGAAATTTGATAATTACTTAAATGTAATTAGTGAAAGTATAATTACTTAGGAAAGTAATTAAAGGTAATTACTGGATGTAATTAACTGAAGATGATTTAATAATAAAAGTAATTTGAGTTAATTACTTTTGAATAATTAATCAAGGGATTAATTAAAGGATAATTAATTAAGGAGTAATTAATTTATGAAGTGGAGTAATTAAGGGAAGTTAATTACTAAATGAAATTAATCAAAGGTGATTAATAAATGTGACTAATTAATTATTAAATGTAATTAATTTAAATAAGATAATTAATTAAGAGTAATTAAGGATCATTAATTAATAAAATTAATGATGTAATTAAGGATTGGTTAATTAAGATTAATTAATAAATAATTAGTGATTAAAGTAATTAATTAATTGTAATTAATTAAGGATTAATGTAATTAAATATAGTTAATTAATTAATGAAGTAATTAAAGATTAATTACTGAAATGGTTTAAGATAATTAATTTGTGAGATTAATTAAGTATTAATTACTTAAAGTAATTAAAGGGTAATTAATCAGGAATGATTAATTAAGATAGATATTTAGAATAATGATTAATTAATTGGTTTAATTAATAATTAAGTAAGAAGGATTTATAAAATGAAATAATTAATTTAATTCACTTTAAATTGATTAGAGATGATAAATCATTACTTAAGGATGATGAATGATATTGAATGCTTTGCATTGTTTGATATCTCTGATGAGATACGATTGATCTATGATATAGATGCTTTGGTTGAATTGAAATGATAATATGAATTTTCTGTTTGGATGATAATGTAGATTATCTATTGAGTTATCTATCTGTGTGTATATAGATAAGAATTGAATTGTTTTAACCTTAAAACAACTTGGCCCTTAAAAGATACGTTTTGGATTTCGATGAGACCGGGATCGGGTTTCCGTATACCGGAATTCCAGGTCTGGAGACCCGAATACCACATCGATCCAAATTAACGATAGGTCGTGAATCTCAAGTGAAGATGAAGATTCAGAGTGCAAGGGTTATTGTCGTTAACTCTGAGGGTGATTCCAACACGAGTGTAACGAGATAATGCCTTCGGTTTCGTTCGAACCCGGAACGAACTTATATGGATTGAATGCTTTCAGAACATCGTCAGGTGGACGATGAGCATTCTAAGTGATGTGTTCTGATTTAAAGGTAAATCGTGACCTCAAGCCTCATCAACCGGGAATGGCTAAAACAGGGGAGGTGCAGCAAGGCTTCGTGGGTAGCACCCACTGAGAGTAAGGTCATCCCTGTCTAGAGAGTTCCTTCTTTTATTTCGGCTTAGTGGTGCAGTTGGCGATGGCCATCTGTGGGGTGATTTTATTCGGAATTATCCAGTAAGGGATGGTTCCGGCTTTGTGTTGCAGGGGATTGGGAGTGATCCTCGGTACGGTGATCTAGGCCCCGTACTGTGATGAGCGGTACCCCGGTAGCTCTGCCATTGTATGGAAATCCAGATTCCAATAAGTGATAACGGATTTGATTGTATACTTATGTATGCTGGAATTTAATAATGTAACAATTTCGGCTATTTCATATTTATTTGAAAACCTTAGACCCTATTATAATACAATCGAATTTCCTATCAAATGTTTTGGTTAGCGTAAGGTAAAAACTTACCCATGTTTATTTGTGGGGAGTCTTACGTGATACCTTTTCTTTCAAAAGGTTTTGAAGTTAAACAAGTTTAACCTGTTACTCACACCAGACCCATGTCTGACCCAAGTTGTTTATTTCTGTTTTATAAACTCTTGGGTACTCAAATTTTTACGAGTAGCCAAGGGATTCAGGTTTAGCTTTGACTAATTGTGGAGGAGCAATGGAGCAGGAGGCTTCGGCGTTCGTAGATATAGTATTCCGCTGTGTTGATATCTGTGTTAGAGTCTTGTATTGTATTTGAGTTGTAATATCTAGACAGATGTTTATAACTGTCTAGTATGTGTTGTATAGTTGTGTAAACTCTGATAAGTGTTTTATACTATGTAATAGTTTCTTTATGTTATTAATATAATTTATTCATTCCGCTGTGAGATCGTTGTCGTTGTTTCTTCTTTCTTCTCTTCTTTTCTATTTTCTACCCCTTTCTTTCTTATTAATGATGCGTCATTCTGTGGAATGAGTGGCGGGTCGTTACAACCCCTATGCAAGACTCAGCCAAGCAGTTGCACTACTATTCGCGACCTACACAGATTGCAGGATACACAATGGTTACGCCTGGATCCCCCAGGAAACAATCCGTACCCCTAGGCAAGACTCAGCCAGGCAGTTGCGCTATGCAGTCACGATCGTAAGACCATGGGTAACGCCATGGAATTCGAAGGACACTCGAGTATCATATCCGGAAAACCAAAAATCAGAGAGAATAATATCGATAGAATGAATCCAAGATGTGGCCACAAATCGGATATCAAGCAGAAGGCACTTTCCATATCTTTACTTCGAAAATATGTATCATATAGTACCATTTCAAATCACTTTCAAATATCGTACTTATATAAAATCCATTATATATAAGATTTAATTTTCAAATCAAATACTTTTCCAAAATCAAAAGTAGTACAAATCACACTTATATAGACTTTAATTATATAAGATTTCACTTTTCAAATTGAGTACCCTTTTCAAATCCATAGTTTTCGAATCAATTTCATACTCATACAAATCGATTTTATATAAGTTCGACAACTCCCAAATCAAGTATTTAGTAACACAAGGTTCTCAAATTTCAATTTGTTTCAATATCAGTTCGATTTCAAAATCATATACAATTTCACCAAATTATTTCTTCTCAAATTAAATATCTTTAGTTTCAAAGTTTCCAAAATTATAGATTTAGAAAATAAATCCAAATTTCCAAATCAATATAATTAAGTCAACCAATTCATTTCCAAAATCAAATGTTTTCAAAATCATCTTATACTTACATAAGGTCCATCTTATATAAGGATCAAATCTTTACAAAATAAATTTCGCTGTATGAAGAGCCATATGGGATTGAATATCTTTGCTTTTATGGGTTATATATCTTTGTAATTTAAATTGGAAATTTTCTTTTAGTAAGCAAAGATATTGACAGCTTTCAATTTCAGCGTCAAAATATATCAATGATATTAGAATATAAGATGTACATACGTCATCATTTCGCAAAATCACATTTGATCGCTTGCTCGATCACACAAGTTCGCTTTCGAACTAGTATTGTCCATTCGACTTCCCTAATGCGGACTTCGATATGGTTTCTCGAATAGAAGCTATCAGTCTCCTTGCATAGCCATATACTATGATAGAGAATTCTAGAATCAATCCAAAAATCCATATCAAATATTCGCCATCAAGAATCGAATGAAAAATCCTAACACGAAATGGTGTAATTCACCTCGAACTTGTGTACTCAAACTTGGATCAAATTAATTATGCGAATAAAACAGCATACGTACAACTTATATATTTATTCCAACTTGTTAAATATATAGTTTCATAAAGATGTTACTAAGTTAAAACATTTAAAAAATTTCAAAATATTTTGAAGACCAAATTCTTTTCAAAACATTTCAAATCTAAATTTCATTTTAGAAAATTTTAAAATTGCCTTATTCATTTAGTTAACAAAACAGTTTCAACTTATTTAAATCATATTACTACATACTTTAACATACATACCAAACTTATATACTTTATACTTTTCAAAATTTCTCAGCTTTGAAAAGTTAACCTTGATTTGGAAGTGCTCGAACCTTCAAAATAGTTGAAGAAATCATTTTCAAATTCAAGAGTTGGAAACCAGCAACAAATCAGTAAATCAATTTTAATAGATAGGGTTATATCAAATTCGAAACTCGAGGAATG
This sequence comes from Allium fistulosum, assembly GCA_030737815.1. Classification (NCBI taxonomy): domain Eukaryota; kingdom Viridiplantae; phylum Streptophyta; class Magnoliopsida; order Asparagales; family Amaryllidaceae; genus Allium; species Allium fistulosum. Next base: position 709,291,231 of record CM060904.1, on the reverse strand, counting down.
AACACCGGCTTACTTCAAATCATTTCAAATATATATATATATATACATATATCTTTCGAATATCAAATCTTACTTCGGAATTTGAAATCAAAATCGGTTTCGCAAAAAAAAAATCACTCGCGTAGCAATGCTACTAAAGTGGCCTTTCCCTCACTCTGAAACTCGAAAATCAATGTCGATGATGCGTGCACTCATCACCGAAGTTATTTTCCAGCGACATAAGTGAGTTATGGACTTCTATTTTCTCAAACTTCTTTTGAAATTTCTTCGAAATCATTCGAAACTCATTAAAATCATTTGAAACATTTCTTATTCGGAAAATACTTTTAAATCATATTATTATTATAATATATTTCAAAATCTTAAAACCAATTTCAAAATACCAGAGTTCAATTCTCGAATTTCAAATTTTAAAATCCCTCAGTTATAAATCATTTTTAGATAAATCAAATTTCTTATATAGTTTTTTTCAAAATTACAAATCCTTTCGAAACCTCAAATCCTCATTTTAAAAAAAGGTATATAATCTTTATCGAAAACATTTCACTTTTATATATAGAATATAATCATACTTATCAAAATAATAATTTCGGTTTAGAAAACAATTTCTAGAATACAAACAAACCCGATTTTCAAAGGATGATTTAGGAATGGATTTCAAACAAAAATAGAGATTCAAATTAGAGGAACTCTTAATCAAATAGAATTATGATTCGAAGATAAGCTCGAACGAAGATGAGATAATTAAATTTCAAAATAGAAGATGAATATACTTATATAAATCGCGGGCGACCTTAACCGGGTCAACCGTGACTTCAGGAACAAGATCGATGCAGAATTCCAAGAAAAATCAACATTCGGTCGCAAGAGATAGCGACATATCAACCAAAGATATAGAAATCTCCGGTGAATCAATGCCAATTGTGAAGGAGTTTCACCTCTTCACAAATCATTCAAAGATTGGTGGGAACCTATTCTTATAAAGATCATTTGAAGTGGAGTTATAGGATACTCCAAAATCAAAAGAATACAAATAGGGAGAGACAAGAATGAATTTTGGAACCGCAAGAAACGTTCCAAAGTTCAAAGGAAATCGAGTCAAACGAAAGAGATTCAAACTCGAACGAAAGTGATTCTATAAATAAATTTACTATATATGCTAAGTTTTGCCTAGAGCCAAAGCTCTGATACCAACTATAACGACCATTATTTTGGACCATTCAAATCGACAATAAATCCACACATGTCGGACTTGAATAATTCAAAACAATAGATTGTTAATTTAAATTTGGCAAAACTCAGAATTTACAGTAAATAAATCAATCACAGAATCACAGACACAGAGTAATACAATAATACGCAGCGGAATAGATAAAATAGTAGTTCATGAAGCTACTATATAAACATCAGAGTTAAAAATAAAATACAACAGAATATCTCAAATACAGTGAAGTCTTAAGTACGAATAGATGACCTCTCTGAACAAATCAATTGGAAAAGCTGAAAGCTGAATCAATTGTTGGATCTCCAAATGAAGCTCCAAACTCCAAGGGTGAGTCTCAAATGCTGTATCACTCAGTCTGACCCGAGCGTAAAGCAAAACACAAAACACTCGAGTCAGGATTAACATTCTTATATCAATAAATCCAACTCAAGTGAAATATCAACTGAAATACAAGTAACTTAAAGGATGTTTGGGATAACCATCCTCTAAGGATCCGTGGAACTATCTACAATGTAGAAATATACACTATAACACCGTGGTCATTCAATTTAATTTATACTTCAAACCAAAATATCATTTCATTTCAAATATATCTATTTTCCTAAATAATTTATAAAGTAAAGTATTTAGGATTTCCTCAAGTCTCACAAATCGATTTAAATCAACTCAAATTCCAAATTTCAATTTAATTCAATCTAAATTTTTCCATTTTAATTCAATTCAGTTTCTAAATAACAAATTCAAATTATATTGATTTCAAATGCAGATCTGAATAACAAAATAAACCATTTACATTCCAATATATTTCAAAGATTTAATATTCAACCATTTCAGAGTTAAATTTAACATTTCAAATAGCTCTTGATTTAACTTCATTTACTATTTAATCAGGGAATATTCACTTAATAAATTCAGTATCATTTAACTAGCCTTAAATTACATTTTACTAAATATTTCCTTAAATTTATTTAAACAAAAAAAATATTCATTAAATTATTTATAAATCAAACCCAAGTTATAAATCATATCTTACATCTAAATTCCAATAAGTTTCAAATCGGTTTAATTAAATAAAATTATCTTCCCATCCTTAACTTATTCAAATTATTACAAAATCTATTTTGAAATATAAATTTAAATATTTAACCATTTTATATGCATTAACTCAATCTTAATTAATTTATATATTATTATTAAATCTACATACATCATTACCGTTTATAGATAATTATTTAAGAATCGACATTTATTAAAACCATATATTTCTTTCCAAAACCATAGAATTTATTTTCAAAATACCAATATATGGATCAACGGTGTCTGTATATAATTTCATATCCTATGGTCAAGTGATACGGATATTTATCATTTCAATCCGTAATTTAAGTATATACGGGTAGATATCATTTCGACCCGTAATCCCAAATTCAATTCAAATGAAAATCGCTTGGGTTTATCATTTCAACCCATAACGAAATTCTCCTATTCTAAAGTCCGTTCGGGTATGTATCATTTCAACCCATAGTGAATTCTATACTAACAGGGAACTTGCAGAGTGATAACAGATATGATAATAATAGAACAGGCATATATCATCAATAACAATATAATATAAACAATAGGATATGGTGTCATATCCCACAGGTGAACAGTTACAGATAATAGCATATATAACAATTTAAATAACTACAGCAGCATATTTCAGTTGTCGTTTCAATTGAAATCAAATTTAATAATTATAAGAACGTTAAATCGTGAGTGATTACTCACCTTTCGAGGATAGAGGAGATAGACAATGAAATTGAGCTACAAATACCAAAGCAACGCTAAATGGACCCGATTTGATGAAGAAAAATAGGCACGACAGACAAATCTAATAAATGGAAGATCGATGAGAACAAATCAGAATCGGTTTTTGATATAGCTGAAAATAGATATATTATTGTATTATTTAAATCAATACTCCATTTAAAAATACATATTTAAATAACTAATCCATATATAAAATATTTAAAATTTGAAATCAAATTTGATAACATTATAACCTCTATAAACAGACAAAATATAATAAAAATCTTTATGTGCCATAAATGTTAGCATATACACCCTGTACCATATATGCCTTACAATGCAACCGAAACAAATATATTATTTAGACCAAAATATATGCAGACCCACACAGCAAAGTATATGCACAAATGTATATATACACATGCAACACTTATATATAAATATATATATGCACGCAACACCTATATGCAAATCAAATTGAATACTGACAAAGATTTGTAAAATCTATTTATATACCTACATAAATTTACATACCACTAACATATTATATCTTACAGTAAATAGTATACGATAAATGTAAGCTATTATGAGTTTCTACAATATACCTCAACAGACAACACCCATATTCCCTACGTAGATTACATATATAGGTTGACATAAAATTTTAAATCAAAATTGTAGCTACCTATATGAGGCATATATCAGTATAATAACTCACACTATACTTCATTCAACTAGTCCTGTAACACATATTTTTAAGACAAAACTCTAGATATATTTTAAAATCAACATTCATAAAAAAATCAATATAAATAATCCGTTACAAACTAACATTCCCTACTTTAACAGCCGAGTAAAACCAATATTCTATACTACATACGTAATATATGTTAACACACCTCTTATATTATATATTAAATAAATGACTATTATACTTTATAAACTTATAATAGTATAAAACGAACTATCCTTTGATTACACATTACATATATATCCACTTTATAAATATTATAATACGTAATAGATTTTAGATAAAACTATTCACAAATCAATATTATACATTATACCAGTCTATTGCAAAATTTATAAAAACAAAATATATATAAAACTCACGTATTATAAAATAAAAAAAATATAATACCTTAAATAGACAAAATTGCAAACTATCTTGGCCAGGCAAGGCTAAACAAAGAAGGAGACTACTGCCCTGGCACCTGAGTTCGGCTGGAGAGGAAAAAGCTTGATGGCGTTTGGGTTCGTGGACAGGTCGGGAATAGCGGGAGGGTCCGGTGAAGTAGGGGCCAATGGAGGAAGAGGTGGAGGTGTGGCCTGGGTTGCTATTGGGGTTTCCGCTGTGGACAAGTGTGCTGGGTGGTGAGAGGCTTCGGCTGTTCGGGTTGGTGGTAGAGCCGAAGTCAAGTGGGTCATGAGGGAAGGCTGTGTGGTGGATCTGGGAGGGAGAAGCGGTCGGCTTTGGTGAGGAGGTCGAGTATAAGTTTCGGAAGATGGAGGTGATGAGGCGTGGCGGAGATTGGCCGTATGGGTAGTGGGAAGAGGGAAGAAAAGGGGTGGTCGAGCATGAGTTCGCATGGGAGTGTGGAGTTGCGGCCAGGTCGAGCATGGGATTCGGTCAGGGGAAAAAGGCGGTCGGTGGTCGGCACTGCTCGGCATGAGGCGCAAGCATGCCACGCGACAAGAAGAAAGCGAATATGCTTAATATTTATTTTATATTAATATGTGTATTCCAGAGAAGGCAGAGCAAAAATATAAAGGAGGAGATGAAGAGTGTGGAGTAGCAGATCCAAATGAAAGAAAAAAAGAAAGAAGAAGTAGGTGAAAAATGAACAATGCAGAGGAGAAATGAAACGCGCCACAGTGTATATATATTGAAACGATGGGAAAGTAACAGTTGTACATTGATTGAGAAGCTATTAAAGCAATTTATTATATTGCTTGGGATACACGTTCAATTTTTGAAAAGGCAGAGGAAAGCTAACGGTCACAATTAAAGGTACTGTTACAACGAACAGTTTATTCTTTCCGGTGCATACCGGACCTCAAAATACAGAAATAAATATATCGTTGAGATCAGCACAACGAGATGATCAAAACGGTATACAGATATCAGTGGTACGATCATCCAATCAAAAGTCGATAATCGGTACCGAAAATGCTACTATTTTGCAAGAAAATAAGATAAACGGAGTAATAGAAGTCCAAATTTGGAAAAACGAAAGATGACATCCCACTCAGAAGAGGATTTAGAAATTTTCTATAGAAAAATATTTAGGTTTGGAAAATATTTTATTATCATCAATTTTTAACTGGTTTAAATTGAAATAAAATTACACAATAAAATAAACTTCCATATAATTAATTGAAAATTTACCAGTTGCTATGTTAAAATAAACGTATTCCAAATAATAAATTTTATTTTCAAATTCAATTATTTAAAATTTCAAAAAAATTCAGTTAAATACGTTATTAAAACCAATCAAAATTTATGGGTCATTACACATATAAAGTACTATAATATTGCAACCCAGCTCTTATATTTATTTAAATCAAACTAGAATTTATGTGATACTATAATAAATATATATATAGACTTCAACATACAGATTGTACACCACTACATATAAAACTCAGCAAACAGCACTGTCCAATCTCCTTTTATAAACTACTATATGTAATATCTTTCTTTAAACCATCATGATATATATATATGCACCTATTGACATGCCAAACACCTTCATTGACCAGACTAATATATATATAAATATATATAACTTGAAACTGTGTTCAAAATAACATATATATCTCAACACTATACTTAACTTAAAATGAAAATATACTTTACTGTTCCTTTCAAATACACACCGCTAGATATATACAAATCCGATATAAACTTTAAAGCAAGCACATATATATAAAATATATTGTACGCAAACACTATATAATATAAATTATATAAAACACTAATTAGTCAAAACTTATATAACAGATTTTATATCTTATAATAACCGCATATATATTCATACCCATTTATATACATACTGCTAACAGCCTATATATTGAACATAAACAAATGAGATGAAATAAACATGTGTACAACTATCCTATATGTACTTTAAGATCCATATTTATTTAGAAATCAAAATAAATTTTTGAAACACGTACACGTGAAAGAATCAAATCTGAAAACTATAAACATATATATATATATATATAACTTTACTATATAAAACTGCAGCCTATATGTATACGTAAACTGAGATATACACTCGTACATACTAATATACAAACGTGTTGTACAAATTTTAAATCAACACAGGTATAATTATATAAAACAATTATATCTAAGCAAATATATATACAAACAAGTCCGCACATAACAAATGCATAGGTAACAGATTATATCAACCTGTATAAGCATTTACAACTAACCTTTACAAACTCGAAACAACAATTTATACTTGTAAATACATATACACTTATACACTATATATATAACAATAGAACTATATAGCTTTTACATATAACAGTCCTTATATACAAATAAAACCATTATAGGCATGTCCAACAATCCAACAGCCTTTATATAAACATATATAATATTAATATATCTTAAAACGATCTTTAAATAAACCATATATATCATTGTAATTACATAAATATTTACATAAAATATATTATATAACTAGCCTACATATAAAGCTCTGTAATATACACTATCCCCCTATAATGTAATATGAGTAATAAAACATACCTCAATAGCCAATCAAAGAAAGGAGGAAGAGAAGTTGAGACTCGACAAGTTGAGGGGGAGAGGTCGCTGGGACTCGGCCTGGGAGAAGAGGTGAAAGCTGGTACGAGCGTGGGTTTAGAGGCGACATGCGAAGGCTCACGTGAGGGAAAGAAGTTGTGCTACACGGCTTGGCCGAGAGGGAGGAGATGAGCGGCACTCGGTTCTGGGTTGAATGGGCTAGACGAGGTGATGGCTCCAAGGGGATCAGGGATGCAAGGTGGTATGGTCTTGTGTGACAGGCTGAAGGGTCGGAGATGGGTTTCATTGTTGGAGGCTTGAAGAAAAGAAAAGAAAAAAAATAAAATAAAAAAAATGAAGAACTAACGGTTCATATGGGAAAGGAAATGAGCGCACCAAGAAAAACGAACGAACATGCATAAAATAAATTGGCACCGGGAATAGTGATGGTCACATTTAAATTCTGGGAATATCAATGGCTGGCTGGTATTGATTTGCACGGTAGGAATAAAGGGTATAGGAAACCAATGGACACGCTGGTTACCGATACGGTCCGACGTTTTACAGATTTCGTCGAGTTTCGAATTCCGAAACAGACAACCGAATATACTGCAGAGATCAGCGTGACGAAATGATCAAAACGATATACAAATATCAGTGGTATGATTGAATTATAAAAATTCGAATTTTCTCTACTAGCGGAAAATGCAAGAAAAACGTAGAAAAATAAGATCGACGGAGCCAAAGATGTCCGAATTTGGAAAAATGACAAACTGGCATCTTGCTCAGAAGATGTTTTAGAATTTTTCTATGTAAAAATATTTAGGTTTCGGAGACATTTTATTTTCATCGCTTTTTAACTGATTAATTTGAAGTAAATTTACGCGCGAAATAAACTTTCATATTTTCGGACGAAAATTTACCAGTTGCTATGTTTAACTAAACGCATTCCAAATATCAAATTTTTATTTCAAAATTTTATCGTTTAAAATTTCAACTAATTACGTTATTAAACAATTGAAATTTACGGGTCGTTACAAAAACCTTGATTTGGATGTGTGTTTGTTGATAGTTTAATAACCGACTATCGAATATGGAACCAAACATAACTATGGAAATATCTAGAGTTATACGGTACAGTCATCCCCGATGATGTTGTACTATGTGTATAAATCTCGTTTCGTTCTTCTAGGACAAATGATAAGGAAATCCATCTACTAATAGTTAGGAGGTGATCTCTGCTCTTATCTTTCACTGTTTATTTCCTAAAGAACCGGGGTTGAGTTTACCAGAAATAGTAGAAAGTTGTTTTGAAGAGACCGGGATCGAATCTGTTATCTGAAAACTACTTCGATCCAACTCAAGTGTTTCGAAGTGATGACATCTTAAAGATGATGGAATTTAAAGTCGAAGCTCTCCGAAGTGCAAGGGTTACTTGTTACTAATCGTAAGGATTATTCCAAATGGATGTAGTAGAAGTAGTGCCTTCAATTTCAACCAGTCCCAGAATGAACTTGTATGGATGAATACATGCATTGCATTGTTGCCTGAAGGGTAGTGTTAGCACTGTGAGAAATGCGGATTATGGATCTTAAGGCTGGAATAACACTAGAGGGGGGGTGAATAGTATTTTATGGATTTTTTAAATCTTTTTGAATTTTATTCAATTTAAACACCAACAAATGCAATTCACAAACACAGATATAATCACAGAATCAGACATAGATGCAAATACTAAATAAAACCAGTAAAGGAAAGAACACACCAGGATCTTATATTGGTGCGGAGTTACCCTACATCCGGTCTCGTATAATCGTACGGATTTCTTATCAAAATAATCTCCCAGATTACACCCTCGGTTTCAAGGCTACGAGGTACACCCTCCTGTATTCGAGTCCAGGGCAAACTCTCTTGATTTAACCAGGCTACAAGATCACCTAATTAATTTCTGGGGCTACAATCAGACCCAATTGATTTCAAGGCTCAACCGCACCTTTTACTCAACAGTTTGATTTACAAAAGGTTCTATAACTCTGAATAGCACTGAGATCTTATGGAGAGAGTGGCAGAGAATCAAACAAGAGATAATCAAGTTTGATTCACTTGGTATTTTGGCAGAGTATAGTTTAGGATTCTTTAGAATAAATGTGGAAGACGAAGAGGAGAGAAAATAAATGAAATCTGATAAAAATGCGTTCAGAACTTACTGGTATTTATAGTAGAGCAACAGCCATATCTATTCGTGAAAGGATACGACGAATAGACATTTCTTTTGAAAATTGAAATTTGAAAATAACGAACACCATGTCGACATGGGGGGTTGAGGGATGTCGACATGCTCATGGCAAAATTGATATTTTGATTTTCTTATTAAAATTGGTTTCTATAATTTTTCAAAACAATTTCTAAACTTTGTAAATATATTTAAACATATAAAAGAGTTTAGAAAATAATTTTTAATATATATAATCTTAATCTATAAAGTGATTTAAAATCTGAGTATATAAATATTTTAAAGCTAAATATTTAAAACAAGAGATGGTTTAAAAACAAGGACAATTTTGAAATCAAAATATTAAAAATGATAAAAATAGTTTTGAGGCTAAAATATTTCAAACAAGAGAGATGTCTTTTCGAAAAGAAAGTTTTGAAAACATTTTTAAAAAACAAGAGATATATTTTTGAAAAACATTTTTATAAAATTAGTGGATATCAAAATAGAACTACTATATATTCCACTAGATATTATCGGGGGTTCCATCCCACTAGGGTTACATCCCTTTAATAGGCTCGAAATGGATTACATTCCACGAATAAATTTCGAATAAAGATGTAAGTGCTTTCAAGAAGTTTTAACATAATTCTAGACTAACTACATTATCTTGTACTGTTTGAAATCTTGAACTCTTGATAACTTGATTTCTTGATACTCATGAGCATTCAATCTTGATATCTTCGATCTTTAAATTCATCAGTCTTGTATCTCTATACTGTACAGTGTTCATTCTTGGTACCTGCATGTTTGTATTCTGCATATATATATATATATATACCATAACGTTAGTATTTATATTTTATAACAAGTTCTAAGGTTGTTGTCATCAAAACCATCATCTCAAGGACTAACAATCTCCCCTTTTTTGATGATGACAACCTAAGTTTATAAAATATACTTCACCTTCACTATAAATCCCCCTAAAACTAATAACTCCCCCTTAATCTAAGCCTAACTACTCTATTTTATACTTCTCCCCCTTTGTCATCAACAAAAAACTAATTCTAAACTTATATAAGTCCCCCTTAGTCTTATACAGGAGTACCTGTGACAAATTATGATGGAGTATATATATATAATAACATGAGTTAATAATAAAGACATGACAATTACGAAAGTTTAATCCCAATAAATATATACTATGTTTCATATAATGTTATACAATCCATTCAAACCAAATCAATTCTAATCAAATTAAAGCAAATTAAATCAAATCAAATCATACAATTCAAAAACAAGCAATTCAAACCATAAGGAGATCAAATATTTCTAGGAACTTTAACCCATCCTTCTTCTCCAAAGATAGGATCCTTTTTAATAACTTCCCAATCTTCATTATCTTGAATCAAAGTTCCTACAGGATTTGCATCGAGATCATCTTTGTTGACGGCAGAAATCATCCAACGGAGGGCATCGAAATGCTTCTATTGTTCTTTTATCATCTGCATTTGACTTAGTTCTAAGTGCCTTTGATTGCGGAGAATAAAAGTAAGTATATTCTTGAATGAATTGAGAGTTTCTTCAAGATTATCACTTAGAGTTTGAGAAGAGGAAGCCATTTTTGATAAGTAGCGAAGAGATGCAAATAGAGATAAGTAGAAATGAAAAGATTACAAATTTTTGGAAGAAACAGGTGTTTAAATAGGTAGAAATTCGTTTAAAATGAATAGGCACGAGTTAGTTATTTTAGTTTCAAAAGTTAAAAAAATAACCAAATCTGAGAGTTATATGTCGACAAAGGGGGGGTAGAGGCATGTCGACATGGGTCAGAGAATTCATGTGACTTATATTTTCCTATATACTTTAATATCTATATACATATATTATTTTTAATGTCTATATATTTTCTGGAGTAATATTAAATATAATAATACTCTTATAATAAAAAAATATTATAATACTAAAAATAAAAATAAACATAATAATAAAAAATTTAAAATTCAAACAACACATAATTTCAAAAACAATCAAACAATCAAACAATTTTAAGCAAACAATTTCAACCAATATATTGTAAACGTGTACCTTTTTCTAAATTTGCATCTCCGAGATCATCGGAATCGTGAATAGCCGTTAAGCACATATTTGAATTTTCTGTCTTCTGATCGTCATCGCTTGAGGATGAGTCTGAGTCTGAATCGTCTAGTGTGGCGGTATACGCTCTTTTCCTTTTCTTTGTATAATCATTGCTTGTAGGAAACTTTTGCTTATCAGGATGCAGATAGTCTCTTTCGAGATGGCCTAGTTCGTCATAGTTGAAACATTTGACGTGGTTTGGTACTTCATTATGCTTTCCAGAATTCTTGTGATCATTCTTTTTGAGGTTGTTCATCTTTCTGTATTTCAGAAACTTCCAAAAATTCTTTGTCATGAAAGCTATTTCTTCATCATCAATACTTCCCGAGTTTGATCCATCTGTTAATGTATTGAACGCAATTGACTTCTTTTCGAATGCCTTGCTATCTCTTCTTCCTTGCATTTGTACTTCGAACGACATTAGATTTCCAATCAATTCTTCAATCTTTAAAGTACCGATATCATTTGCTTCTTCGATTGCAAGAGTTTTCTGATCCCATTACGAAGTAAGAGAATTTTGAATTTTTCTGACTTGATCTTCTTTGGAAATATATTTTCCCAATGATATTAGAGAATGCACAATCTCCTGAAATCTACTATACATATCCGAAATGGATTCATTAGAATTCATTTTGAATAATTGAAACTGATTTGTGAGTATGGATATTTTGGTCTGTTTGACTTTGCTTGTTCCTTCATGAGTAACTTGCAAAGTTTTCCAGATATCATATGCAGACTTACAAACAGATACTCTATTGAATTCATTCCTATCAAGTGAACAAAATAAAATATTCATGGCTTTAGAATTATTTTGTGCAATAGTATTTTGCTTAGCAGTCCATTGTGCAAAACTAGTTGTGGGTTCAGAATATTCAGTTTGTGTGATATTCCAAGTGTCTAATCCTATTGACTATAAATATATTTTTATTCTACATGCCCAATATGCATAGTTATTGCCATTGAAAAGTGGTGGTCTGGTAGTAGACTGACCCTCTACAAATGAACTAGTGATAGTGTTAACGAAACCAGTGTTGGTAGCCATTTTTAAAACTTTTCAAAATTTAGATTATGAAAACTTTGAAAACCAACGCTCTGATACCAAATGTGAGAAATGCGGATTACGGATCTTAAGACTGGAATAACACTAGAGGAGGGAGAATAGTGTTTTATGGACTTTTTAAATCTTTTTGAATTTTATTCAATTTAAACACCAACAAATGCAATTCACAAACACATATATAATCACAGAATCAGACACAGATGCAAATACTAAATAAAATTAATAAAGGAAAGAACACACCAGGATTTTATACTGGTTTGGAGTTACCCTACATCCACTCCCGTGCAATAGTACAGATTTCTTATCAAAATAATCTCCCAGATTACACCCTTGGTTTCAAGGCTACGAGGTACACCCTCCTGTATTCGAGCCCAAGCAAACTCTCTTGATTTAACCAGGCTACAAGATCACCTAATTGATTTCCGAGGCTACAATCACACCCAATTGATTTCAAGGCTCAACCGCACCTTTTACTCAACAGTTTAATTTACAAAAGATTCTATAACTCTGAATAGCACTGAGGTCTTATGGAGAGAGCGACCAAGAGATAATCAAGTTTGATTCACTTGGTATTTTGGCAGAGTATAGTTTAGGATTCTTTATAATAAATGTGGAAGATGAAGAGGAGAGAAAATAAATGAAATCTGATAAAAATTCATTTAGAACTTACTGGTATTTATAGTAGAGCAACAACCATATCTATTCGTGAAAGGATACGATGAATGGGCACTTCTTTTGAAAATTGAAATTTGAAAATAACGGACACCATGTCGACATGGAAGTTTGAGGGATGTCGACATGCTCAAGGCAAAATTGATGTTTTGATTTTCTTATTAAAATTGGTTTCTATAATTTGTCAAAACAATTTCTAAACTTTGTAAATATATTTAAACATATAAAAGAGTTTAGAAAATAATTTTTAATATATATAATCTTAATATAAAGTGATTTAAAATCTGAGTATATAAATATTTTAAAGCTAAATATTTAAAACAAGAGATGTTTAAAAACAAAGACAATTTTGAAATCAAAATAATAAAAATGATAAAAATAGTTTTGAGGCTAAAATATTTCATACAAGAGAGATGTCTTTTTGAAAAGAAAGTTTTGAAAACATTTAAAAAAAAAGAGATATATTTTTGAAAAATATTTTTATAAAATTAGTGGATATCAAAATAGGACCACTATATGTTCCACTAGATATTGTCGTGGGTTCCATCCCACTAGGGTTTCATCCCTTTAACACGCTCGAAGTGGATTCCATTCCACAAATAAATTTCGAATAAAGATGTAAGTGCTATCAAGAAGTTTTAACACAATTCTAGACTAACTACATTATCTCCTGTTTGAAATCTTGAACTCTTGATAACTTGATTTCTTGATACTCATGAGTCTTCAATCTTGATATCTTCGATCTTTAAATTCATCAGTCTTGTATCTCTATACCATACAATCTTCATTCTTGGTACCTGCATGTTTATATTCTGCATATACATATATATCTAGACCATAACATTAGTATTTATATTTTATAACAAGTCCTAAGGTTGTTGTCATCAAAACCATCATCTCAAGGACTAACAATCTCCCCCTTTTTGATGATGACAACCTATGTTTATAAAATATACTTCACCTTCACTATAACACCCCCTAAAACTAATAACTCCCCTTAATCTAAGCCTAACTACTCTATTTTATACTTCTCCTCCTTTGTCATCAACAAAAACTAATTCTAAACTTATATAACTCCCCCTTGTTCTTATACCGGAGTACCTATAACAAATTATGATGGAGTGTGTGTGTGTGTGTGTATATAAAATAACATGAGTTAATATTAAAGACATGACAAATATGAAAGTTTAAACCCAATAAATATATACTATGTTTCATATAATGTTATACAATTCATTCAAACCAAATCAATTCTAATCAAATCAAAGTAAATTAAATCAGATAACACAATTCAAAAACAAGCAATTCAAACCATATGGAGATCAAATATTTCTAGGAACTTCAAGCCATCCTTCTTCTCCAAAGATAGGATCCTTTTTAATAACTTCGCAATCTTCATTATCTTGAACCAAAGTTCCTATAGGATTTGCATCGAGATCATCTTTGTTGAGGGCAGAAATCATCCAACGGAAGGCATCGAAATGCTTCTCTTGTTCTTTTATCATCTGCATTTGACTTAGTTCTAAGTGCCTTTGATTGCGAAGAATAAAAGTAAGTATATTCTTGAATGAATTGAGAGTTTCTTCAAGATTATCACTTAGGGTTTGAGAAGAGGAAGCCATTTTTGATAAGTAGTGAAGAGATGCAAATAGAGATAAGTAAAAATGAAAAGATTACAAATTTCGGGAAGAAACAGGTGTTTAAATAGGTAGAAATTCGTTTAAAATGAATAGGCACGAGTTAGTTATTTTAATTTCAAAATTTAAAAAAATAACCAAATCTGACAGTTATATGTTGACATAGGGGGTAGAGGCATGTAGACATGGGTCAGAGAATTCATGTGACTTATATTTTCCTATATACTTTAATATCTATATACATATATTATTTTTAATGTCTATATATTTTCTGGAGTAATATTAAATATAATAATACTCTTTTAATAAAAAATATTATAATATTAAAAATAAAAATAAACATAATAATAATAATAAATTTAAAATTCAAACAACGCATAATTTCAAAAACAATTAAACAATCAAACAATTTTAAGCAAACAATTTCAACCAATATATTGTAAACGTGTACCTTTTTCTAGATTTGCATCTCCGAGATCATCGGAATCGTGAATAACCGTAAAGCACATATTTGAATTTTCCATCTTCTGGTCATCATCGCTCGAGGATGAGCCTGTGTCTGAATCGTCTAGTGTAGCGGTATACGCTCTTTTCCTTTTCTTTGTATAATCATTGCTTGCATGAAACTTTTGCTTATCATGATGCAGACAGTCTCTTTTGAGATGGCCTGGTTCGTCACAGTTGAAACATTTGACGTGGTTTGGTACTTCATTATGATTTCCAGAATTCCTGTGATCATTCTTTTTGAAGTTGTTCATCTTTCTTTATTTCAGGAACTTCCGAAAATTCTTTGTCATGAAAGCTATTTCTTCATCGTCATCACTTCCCGAGTCTGATCCATCTGTTAATGTATTGAACGCAATTGACTTCTTTTCGAATGCCTTGCTATCTCTTCTTCCTTGCATTTGTACTTCGAATGACATTACATATGCTTATAGTTTATAATATGCTAGTGTATATATTAGTTTATATAAATTATACAATAAGATATTTATAACCTGCTAGTTTATGTATAAATGTTTGTTTACATAAATTATAAAATAAAGGCAGTATTATAAACTATAAACTTTAGTTGATCTGTTAGTATAAAATAAAGATAGTATCATATATAGTTACAGTTGATTTTATTTTAAAATAAATATGGTATATTGTCTACCGTCTACATTCATACAGTAATGTGTTCATATATTTTACGTATATATATGTTTGTTTGCAGAATATCGAAAAAATATATATATGTGTGTGTTTTGGGGTTTTGTCATATATTTGTTTACACTGTTCGGTTATAAGATTTATACATGTTTGTTTATAAGAATTGGGTATAACAGTTTCGTATATATGTATATTGTATACTTGGTTATAAGATTTCAATGTTATCTTTCAGTTATATACATAGTTTTGATTTTTGTTAGTTTATATATAAACTATGGTTATATTTATATAAGTATAATATGTTCGGTTATTATATAAGACTGGAAAAAAATGTGATATATATAAAGTTTGTACAGTTATATTAAACTGAGTTTTATGTATATGTTATTTATAATAGACTTGAAAGTTAGGTAAATCTTTTTTATATATATAAGTTATTGTATATATCTTATATTGGGACTTGTTTATGTTTTTGAATGTAAATATTTATTTTGACATATATATTTAAATTGATTATATATATATATATATATATATTTACATATATGTATTTATTTCAAACTATATATTGTGTGTATGTTTGATTTTTAAATACAGGTGTTTGAACTAAAAATATGGTTTTGATATATATTGTGTTTATATATATAAGTTCACTTTTACAATTTATCATCATCGACCTAGTTCTTATTTATTTTCATCATTTCCTGTTATCTGCTTTGATCGTTGAATTCGTGCCGATTTTGCTATGCTTGGATTCGTAATTTAAAAATTCAGTGTCTGTATCACTGTGTGTGTCTGTATCATCTATCTAGCCTCGAAAGGTGAGCAATCACTCACGATTAACGTTCTTTATTTATTAAATTTGATTTCAATTGAAACGACAATTGAAATATGCTGCTGCTAGTTATTTACATTGATATATATATATATATATATGCCATTATCTGTATCTGTTCACCTGTGACATCTGACACTATTATCTGTTATTTATCACTGATGATATATGCCTGTTACTGTTGTTATATTTTTATCATATCTGTTATTACTCTGCAAGTTCCCTGTTAATATAGAATTCACTATGGGTTGAAATGATACATACCCGAACGATCTGTAGAATAGGAGAAAATCGTTATGGGTTGAAATGATAAACCCAAGCGATTTTCATTTGAATTGAATTTGGGGTTACGGGTTGAAAAGATATATACCCGTATATATATTTAAATTACGGATTGAAATGATAAATATCCGTATCACTTGACCATAGGGTAGAAAATTATATACAGACACCGTTGGTCCATATATAAATATTTGAAAAATGATTTCTATGGTTTTGAAGGAAATATATGGCTGTAATAAATATTGATTTTAAAGATCTAATAAAGATGATTTAATAAAGTCGATTTAATCAATATAAAATAATGTTTAAGTATTTATGTAAATTTATATTTTCAAATATAGAGTTTATAATGATTCAGGTTGGAAGGATAAATTGAAATTGATTTGAAATTATATTTATTTAAGAATTTTACTTAAATAAGGTTGATTTGAAATTTATCAAATTGAAAATTGAAAGATATGTTTTATAACTTGAATTTGATTAAAAGTGACTTAAATGAATATTTCAAACTTATATAAATTTAAATGGGATATTTTGTTTATTTAAATTTTTAAATTGAAGTCGCATTTAGATGTATTGAAATGATTAAAGAAATATCTCAGAAACAAAATGTAATGAAATTAAATTGAGATATAAATGGAATTATCAAATTTAGTTTTGAAATGTTGAATATTTAAAGCTTTGAAATACATTGAAATTTAATGGTTTATTTTGCGTTTAAAATCTGTATTTGAAATCGTTATAATTCGAAATGATTTATTGAGAAATTGAATTAATTTGAAATTGATGATTTGAGATTTGATTAAATTTTAATTTTGGAATTCGAGTTTATGTGAATCGATTTGTGAAATTTGAGGAAGCTATTTTATATAAAGTATTTTAAACTATATCTAAAACTATTTATATTTACTTTATAAATTTTAATATAAATTATTTTAATATAAATCATTTTCAATATAAATTATTTTATTATAAACTATTTTAACTTATAACTATTTTATATAAACTATTTTATTATGTAAACTATTTTTCTACATATACAAATTTTAATATCTAAACTGTTTAAGAGGAAAGTGTTAGAATTCCAAAATGTTATGATTTCAAGCTATGATTTCAAAGTGTTATGAATTTCAAGGTTTTGATTTCCAAAGTGTTTTGATTTTAAAAGACTTATGATTTCGAAAGCGATATAACTTTGGAAAGTGATATGATTTTGGAAATGGATTTATTTAAAGTGTAATTGATATCGTATGGATATGGTTTTAAAATGGCAATGATATTTCGGTTTGAAATATATACTATTTTGAAAGTTTACTAAATGACCATCGGTGTAATTAATACGTAGTTATTAAAGAGACCGGGATCGGATATGGACGTACTCTCTGTCGATACCGAAAACCACTTTAATAACTAATATACGCGGAGTGTTGATCCAGAATGAAGTGGATGGTTTGGTGAACGCGTTGACTGAAGAAAGAGAACGATATTGGATGACCCTTGACATGACTAAAACAGGAGCCGCGCCGGGCCATTGAGGTTCGCCACCTCTAGCGGACACACTTCTTCGATACCATATCTATTACTTATGTGATTCGATTTGGGTGCACCCTTTGATTTGGGAGTGTTGTTTCGCGGTGTTGAGGTAGTAGCTGCTATGCTCAACATCAGTCCGGATCACGTAACTACTAGTATCCTAGTTGGTATCGCCTCATGTACCTTGTCATATTGATTATCCTATTCGCGACCACTACGATTTGTTTTGTGTTATACCTATGGGGTACCCTCTGATAACCACTAGTTTACGGTGGGGCTTACGGTGCTGTATAGACTATGGTATTATAAAAATGTGTTAAGGGGGATAATGGTAACGCCTTAACGCTATTTTGATACTTTATATTATTGATAGGCATTATCTACTTAGCGTACACTACTACATAGTAGATAGTTTAACGGATCCTTAGAGGATGGTTATCCCAAACATCCTTTGAGTTACTTGTATTTCAGTTGTTATTTCACTTGAGTTGGATTTATTGATATAAGAATGTTAATCCTGACTCGAGTGTTTTGTGTTTTTCTTTACGCTCGGGTCAGACTGAGTGTACCAGTATTCGAGGCTCACCTTTGGAGTTGGAGCTTCGCTTGGAGATCCAGCTATCTATCCAACTTTCAGTTATTCAGTTGATTCCAGTAATGTATTCAGATCTTGTATTTGACTATTGTATTGAGATATCTATTGTATTCGAGACTTCTGTCGTATCTTGTTTAACTTTGTTATATATATATAGTAGCTTCATGAACTACTATTCTTTTGTTTCCGCTGCACTATTGTTATATTACTCTGTGTCTATGATTCTGTGATTATTTATTTACTGTATATGCTGAGTTTTGCCAATTTAAATTAACAATCCATTGTTTTGAATTATTCAAGTCAGACATGTGTGGATTTATTGTCGATTTTAATGGTCCAAAATAGTGGGTCGTTACAGATATTAGAGAATGCACAATCTCTTGAAATCTACTATACATATCCGAAATGGACTCATTAGAATTCATTTTGAATAATTGAAACTGATTTGTGAGTATGGATATTTTGGTCTGTTTGACTTTGCTTGTTCCTTCATGAGTAACTTGCAAAGTTTTCCAGATATCATATGCAGACTTACAAACAGATACTATATTGAATTCATTCCTATCAAGTGAACAAAATAAAATATTCATGGCTTTGGAATTATTTTGTGCAATAGTCTTTTGCTCAGCAGTCCACTGTGCAAAACTAGTTGTGGGTTCAGAATATCCAGTTTGTGTATATTCCAAGTCTCTAATCCTATTGACTGTAAATATATTTTCATTCTACATGCCCAATATGCATAGTTACTACCATTAAAAAGTGGTGGTCTGGTAGTAGACTGACCCTCTACAAATGAACTAGTGATAGTGTTAACAGAACCAGTGTTGGTAGCCATTTTTAAAACTTTTCAAAATTCAGATTATGAAAACTTTGAAAACCAACGCTCTGATACCAAATGTGAGAAATGCGGATTACGGATCTTAAGGCTGGAATAACACTAGAGGGGGTGAATAGTGTTTTATGGATTTTTTTGAATCTTTTTGAATTTTATTCAATTTAAACACCAACAAATGCAATTCCCAAACACAGATTTAATCATAGAATCAGACACAGATGCAAATACTAAATAAAAGCAGTAAAAGAAAGAACACACCAGAATTTTATACCGGTTCGGAGTTACCTACATCCAGTCCCGTACAATCGTACGTATGTCTTATCAAAATAATCTCCCAGATTACACCCTCGGTTTCAAGGCTACGAGGTACACCCTCCTGTATTCGAGTCCAGGGCAAACTCTCTTGATTTAACCAGGCTACAAGGTCACCTAATTGATTTTCGGGGCTACAATCACACCCAATTGATTTCAAGGCTCAACAAAACCTTTTACTCAACAGTTTGATTTACAAAAGATTCTATAACTCTGAATAGCACTGAGATCTTATGGAGAGAGTGGCAGAGAATCAAACATGAGATAATCAAGTTTGATTCACTTGGTATTTTGGCAGAGTATAGTTTAGGATTCTTTAGAATAAATGTGGAAGACGAAGAGGAGAGAAAATAAATGAAATCTGATAAAAATTCATTTAGAACTTACTGGTATTTACAGTAGAGCAACAACCATATCTATTCGTGAAAGGATACGACGAATAGACACTTCTTTTGAAAATTGAAAATTGAAAATAACGGACACCATGTCGACATGGGAGGTTGAGGGATGTCGACATGCTCAAGGCGAAATTGATGTTTTGATTTTCTTATTAAAATTGGTTTCTATAATTTGTCAAAACAATTTCTAAACTTTGTAAATATATTTAAACATATAAAAGAGTTTAGAAAATAATTTTTAATATATATAATCTTAATTTATAAAGTGATTTAAAATCTGAGTATATAAATATTTTAAAGCTAAATATTTAAAACACGAGATGGTTTAAAAACAAGGACAATTTTGAAATCAAAATATTAAAAATGATAAAAATAGTTTTGAGACTAAAATATTTCAAACAAGAGAGATGTCTTTTCGAAAAGAAAGTTTTGAAAACATTTTTAAAAAAACAAGAGATATATTTTTGAAAACATTTTTATATAATTAGTGGATATCAAAATAGGACCACTATATGTTCCACTAGATATTGTCGTGGGTTCCATCCCACTAGGGTTACATCCCTTTAACAGGCTCGTAGTGGATTCCATTCCACGAATAAATTTCGAATAAAGATGTAAGTGCTTTCAAGAAGTATAAACATAATTCTTGACTAACTACATTATCTTGTACTATTTGAAATCTTGAACTCTTGATAACTTGATTTATTGATACTCATGAGTCTTCTATATTGATATCTTCGATCTTTAAATTCATCAGTCTTGTATCTCTATAATGTACAGTCTTCATTCTTTATACATGCATGTTTATATTCTTCATATGCATATATATCTAGACCATAACGTTAGTATTTATATTTTATAACAAGTCCTAAGGTTTTTGTCATCAAAACCATCATCTCAAGGACTAATAAGCACTCCAAGTGGGGAGTGCCATATAAAAGGTAAAACATACCCTTAAGCCTCATCAACCGGGAATGACTAAAACAGGGGAGATGCAGCAGGGCTAAGTGGGTCACTCCCAAGTAGGGTATGATCATCCCTATCTAGAGTCGATATTATCTCTCATTCGTATACTTCAGGGCCCATTAATGGAGGGGTGATCATATTCGGTACTACTTGTCAAGTGGTAGGCCGATTCTATATTGGCAGGGGATCCCAGCGAGGTCCTCGGTGTTATTTTATCTAGAGATGCACCATGACAGGCGGTACCCAGTAGCCTAGTCATTGTACGGAATCCATTCTGTAATAAGCGACGTATGGACTTAGTTGGGCCCAGCTATGCTAAAACGTGAGATGCAGGCATTTTAGCTATATTCATATTTTACTTTGATCCCTAGACATTATTATAATATAAATGGATTTCTATAGAATTTTTTTTGGTTATTGTAAGGTAAAAACTCGCCTGTGTTTATGTGCGGCTTGGTCTTACAAGATACCTTTATTCAAAAGGCTTTTTTGATAACCTTAAAATTCCATTAGGTGTGTTTTTCTCACTCTGGTTTACTAAACTAACTCGGGTGTTATTTTATTATAATGCTCGAGTCAGACCGATCATATTTACAAATTGTTTTGGATGCATTGGAGCTCTGGAGATGAGTTGGAGGTCTTCAAGTCGTATTCACGTATATGTTTATTTTCCGCTGCTTTATTTTTGAAATCATCAGCATTTGAGAGGATAGGTTGTTATAACTATCTAGACTGATGATTATGATTTGTTGTTGACTTTGATTGATGTATGTATATTACAGTTTTCTTTTATTAAAGATCATTAATATTATATTATATATTGTTCCGCTGCGAGTGTGGGATTCTATGTTGTTTTGAGTTCCTTTTTATTTCTTCTTCTCTTCTCTTCTTTCTTCTTTCTTCTTTCTTTCCCCTAACTATCCGTCTTTCCATTCAATTTAGGTTGGACATGTGTGGTTTATTGCCAACTTGAATTGTCTGGATATGTGGGTCGTTACAACTACTTTATGCATTCTTCACTCCGTAGATTCTAAATATCCTCCTTCACCTCAAGAGAGCTCGGCCATGCATGTGATGGATGTGAATGCTTGGCCATGGTGGAATGGTGGTGGTGGCCATGGGTTTCATAGAGATAAAGGAGTGTTTTGGCCCTTGTTTCAACTTGAAACGGTATTGTGTGTGTGTGTGTCTATATATCTTCTTCTTCTTGCTATATTCTTTTGCATTATTTTTATTAATAAGAGAGGCCTTCATGGAAGTCATTAGAGAGCTCAGGAGAGAAGAAGAGAGCTTGGAATTGAATGTGTAAATCGTGAGAGGTTTATGTGGGTATTTATAGCATTTCCATGCGTTAACCATGAGGTAATCACAAAAAATATCTCTAACATCATCATGCATCCCCCATCACCTCCTTGGCCATGATTCCCCCTCTAACATCACCACCATCTCATCTTGTTCCCTCCTTTAATGTTTAAGTAAAGCATCTTTTGACTTTTGTTTATAAATATCATGTTATTTTCTCCTTTTTACTTTAAGTAAATTTGTAAATGCACGTGGTAACTTCTTATATGTATGCACATGTTATGTGCATGTATATATGCACATATATGTCTCATTTGAGAAATTTTGGTCAAACATTCGACTCAATCTGATAAACCGTTGAAAATCTGGAATCCGAATTCCGGTCATATTTTTACTTTTTTGTTAAACTATGTATTTATGTAAAGAAATCTTTAAAAATATTTTTTAAATCTTCATAAAATAATTAAAGCGTGCTCATTTGGATTATAAAACTATTTTTATAAATTAAAAACAAGTGTTGCAAAATCCCGCCGTTAAATTACCAAAGTGCGACGAAATTTGCATATCTTTATAAAAATAGTATATATATAATTATAAAACTATTATAAATCACTTATTATCATTGTATAATAATTAAAATGAATTATATATCATTCAAAACAGTTATTTGAATATTTAAATACCCAAAATACAAAAACTTTCCTTCAATGCTCATTTTTGAAAATGATGGCATAATCGTTGACATCATAATTACTTTTATTTCCAAAAATGAAAAAATATTTTTATTCCTTATTTTTATTTAAATATTGCGTGTAAAAAAATTGTGCACGACTTTTGATGGTTAAAAAGCTGTTTATCTATAAAATAATTTTTGACCATATAATTGATATTTTTACAAAGAATATATTTTTGTAAATATTTTTCCAAAACAATATCACCATTATTATTTATCACATAAAACATGATTATTTATTTTTAATAAACCTATATTTGAATATATAAAATTAATTAAATATTAAAAATCAAAGTGATAAAATTATGGGTCGTTACATTTTTGCCCCTTAAAAGAATTTCATACCCGAAATTCCAAGGATGGAAAAAAATAACGAAACCAAACAATTAAGTGTACCTAAAAATAAACATCACCCATAATCCTGAAATTTTACCAAATCCAACTCCAAAAGAGTTTGGCCAAAACATTATTTTATAAATTAAAACCTTTATGATGTATACAGATCATCCGTATGCAATATCTGATTTGATCTCCTATTTGAATCCATAACTTTACTTCCAAACTAGCATCAACCCTTTGATCCTCTAGTGCAGACTCCGATCAGACTTCTTGATTAGAAACCTTCATTTCCCTTACATAGCTCTCAACTATGATAGAAAACACTAGTACCTAACCACAAACCCTCATCAGTGTTCACCGTCAAGAGTCGAGTGATAAATTCTTATTCAGACTGGTGTAAATACCTCAAAATTACATACTCGAACCTTAGATCAGAATGGTGTGACAAAATGATCCATGTTCCTTGTACGTACTTATTAACCTTCCCAAAAGTTTTATGAAAACATTTCATAAAACTTTTATCTTTTATTCAAACATTTTAATAAAGATGCTTCTGTATATATATATAATCACTTTAAAATATTTATTCACCAAAGATTTCTATCTTCTTTCCAAATAAACCATTTCAATTTAAAAGATAAATTACCTTTATTTCTAAAATTATAATAAATTCCTTATATTATAATATATTCCCTATAACCAATATTAAATGCAAACACTTCGACAAAAATTAGCCATCACTAATTAATCTATCAATTAATATTCACGTTATCTTTTTAACTTTAGAAAATTATATAGATCAAGTAACTCAAAAATGATACTAAGGATGGGTACCACCAATAGTATTGCATATTTCCTTAACAAAATGGGAAATACTTAAGAGAAGGGTTTACTATTAACCAGAAAAATGGATCAACACTCTGTTTTGAGTATGAAAGCACCAGCTCAGTTCTAACAGAGCAATAACACAGATAATAGGTATAGGAGAAGACCGTAAAAGAAAGAAGACAAGGAATTTTTATAGTGGTTCGGCTGTTAATGAAGCATGCGTCCACTTTATAGTTTTATTATAGATTAATTGTTGTTACAAGTAGTGTTTGGTTATAATGCTTTTGATTATCCTTAGCTAGATTGAATCCCCAGAGTTGGAATCCACTAAAGAATCACAGTGAATCCCTTTGGAGATTGTTGTGAGGGAGGTAGAGAGTGAAGAAAGTTTCCAGCAGAGCTTCAGCAACCAGTCCGAAGAAGATCCCGTTTATTTTGCAGGTATAACGGTATTTATAGAGACCAGAGAGCCTTTGGACCAAACCCGCTTGTCAGTCACTTGAAGATGGACACAGGACGACCTAAAGGAGTTTGGCTCGTGACCCGAGCCAAAACCATTGATCGCTAGTGACCCATAGACTTAGCTCCCATCTCATGTCATCGCCTAACTAGCTCGTTGAATAAGCATGGACAAGTATGGATCGTTGGCGATCCATTGTGTATGGATCGCTGGCGGTCCATACACTTGGCATATTTTCTTGCTTTGTCTCTTTTGGCCTCTTTGCCTCCATGTGTCATAGCGAATCATCATGTTGCATGGATCGCTGGTGATCCATAGAGTATGGATCGCTAGTGATCCAAGTACTTGGATAATTTTTGGAGTTTGAAGTTTGGAATGCTTTCATGGCCTTGTATTGACATTGTTTGTATAGTCTCGTTGCACGTTGTTCCATTTCGATGATGATCTTCTAGCTGGTTGTGCTTAGCTGCTGGTTGAATTGAACAGACTCTGGTCCCATGGTTTAATCAAACTCAGTCGTTACCTTTGTAATATGGCTTGGCTCTTTTTAACTTATTGCTTTAGCCCTATTTAGTCAACTTCTTAGCCATTCTGACGTCATGAATCCGTTCTGTCTTCTATTGGATCCTGATGGGTAAAAAACCTGGATAACATTTTCCCCCCAGAGTACGTCTTCGTTGGAGACAAGGCGTGTAACGACCCAGAATTTTTGATAATTAAAATTCGAATATTTAATTAATTTTAAATATTAATAAATGGAATTTAGAAGTCGAATGATTTATTTTTCGAATATTGGATTTAATTTGATAATTAAATCGATAAATTAATAGTGAAATTCCAGAGATAATTGAAAACCGAGTTTAAAATGATTGAAAATGATTTGTAAAATTTTATTTAATCATACTGAGGTTATAGAACTTTTAAAATTGAGTTTGGAGTTAATCTGTGAAAATTGAATATTTTAATATTTAATTATCGACTGAAAAATAGCCAATTTTCGAACAGTCTCAGAATTGAACGAGACCAGTTCCATTGGATCCGTAATAGTTAGTTATTATCGGATTTCAATTTTCGTAGCAATCGGAGTTGTCGTTTGACCGTGGCAGCTCGAAACGCATCGATATCGTTTTAATTTTAATTCGGCGAGTTAAAATAGTCATTTTTCAAAAAGTCTCGGATTTTGACGAAACCAGTTTCATCGGATCCGTAATGTGATATTATTGTAAGATTTCAAATTTCGTAATTTTTGGATTTACCATTTGTCCGGGGCAAGCCAAAACGCCTCGAAGTCGATTTAAATCGGTTTAATTTAAATTGATCGTTTATTGTCATATCTCACACATATGATCGAATTAGCTTCCGAAACCTGTTCCATTGCGTTCGGAACGCGGGGTAAACCTTAGAAATGCCAGCCGGCACGCTTCATTTGGAGTTCGAAATTTTTTTTGATGAATAGTGTTTTCGTTGTTTTTCTATAAAAGCACCTCAACTTTTTCATTTGCAAAAGAAACCCTCCTTCCTCCTTGAGCCGGCCCTAATATTTCAATGGCCAGAAATCTCTAATCTTCTCCTCCAATTATCTTCCAATCTACTAACAATTAGAAGAAATCATCAACTACAAAAATGTAGAGCTACATGAGATCTACGTTCTCAACGGTGGAGATCTGAAACGGAGTCGTGTGGAGGCCAAAATCTGCTCGTGAATGGGCTGTTTTCATGCACGTTTTTCATGGCCATGGTGAGGCCGAGCTCCATGGTGCTTCAGCCGAGTATAGAGTGGAGCAAGAGCTTCGATTTGGTGCTGTTGTGATGGGGTTTCAAGCAACATAGGTGGAGCGGCTATTAACCCTAAAACGTGATGATGGGTTCGATGTTCACTGGGAGGAAGTAACGTGTTTGGGAAGAGGGGGGAAGCGGCCACGATTTTCTCCATTCAAAACGAAGGGCCCAGATCAGTAAGGTTAAAATTTAAAAAATGAAAATGTAAATTATTTATATTAAAATTCGTTCAATGTTTAAAATTGCATATCTCTTTCATACGAGATCGAAAAAAAGCAAAACCAGTTGCGTTGGAACCGTATTGACGAATACTATGCGATGGAATTAGATTGGAGTCAATTGGAGTCACTGAAAATTTCAAGTAAAATTAAACGCGCGTTTAATTTTATTCGAAATAAACGATGAAACTGCTATCGGAAAATCAAGGTGAGATCTTCTCACTCAAATGAAAGTGGATTTTCTTTTACAGTTATTGATTGATTGATTGACTGCTTGGATGTGATATTAGATATAGTAGGATATATATCTATATATAGCAATATATACATATTGGCATATGTATATATTGGATTGATGATTTCCCGCCTCGTATAGCGGATGAGACCCTATTGCGCCGTTAGTAAGCGGATATTTTTATAAAACCCATATACCGCGATAATTCCACCTCGAAGTGGAATTGGTATTGTGCTAACGTCTGTGGATGCAGGGAAACAGGTTGGAGGGATCCAACTGGATTCCTCACCAGTATTTACTTATTTACAGATATTGATGTATATCCTGTTATCATATGATGATATATGATGATTGATGTTGTGATGGACTAATTGATGCGTTGCATCATTGGATTCAGTTTTGAAGTTTAAAAATAACGACTTTTACTTTAAAAGGATTTTAAAGTGATTTTTGAAAATATACGTTTTATGGAATTTTTGAATTGATTTATTTCAAATAAATAAACGTATGAAATTTTAAAGTTACAAAAATTTATAGATTTGTGAAATATAACCGAAAAGTGATTTTTGGAATAAATAGTTGACTGATTTATGAAATGGTTTAAATTGAGATTTTTGAATTTCTGTAACGGTTTATATAAAAGATTTATGAAATTGATATCTACAAAATTAAGAATGTTGAAATTATAAAATGAGTTTTTATAAGTGATAAAAATGAAATATTATGGAATCCGTAAGTGAATGAAATTTATAGATTTATAAATTGTGAAGTTGAAAATGAATGATAAGTTATTAACTTATAATATGGACTTGTGATATTTATATCAAGTATAACTCGAATTTGTTAATAAAGAAGATTTATAAATCAAAGTTGTTAGAAAATGGAAATCGAATTTATAAACGTTGTTTTATAAATTCGAAAATCAATCAAATTTGATTGATTTTAAATATAGAGATTATTAAGGGAATTTTATCCACGATTTTGGACAGTGGATAATTCTTGGAATAAATGTGTAGAAAAGATTGAAATTTGGTTAGTGAAGTATATTCACGATTTTGGACAGTGAATATATTATTGAATAAAATGGTTATGTTTGGGAAAGCGATATTATAAAATGAAGTTAATTGTTTTAAAAGATGTTTTAAAACGTGTTAAGTATCGAAAACATAGATTTCAACATTTATTGTTGAAATAGACGTTTCGAGAAATAAGGAAATGATGGACTATAACACTGTTGTTATAGTAAATGATTTTCGAAAGAAAATGTTTTATGTAGTATTGGGATTTATATACCTATCTTAATTCCGAATCCCTATACTAGTGATTTTGAGTCGTCGTAACGATGTTTTACGTGACATTCGTTTTGACTCAAATAAATGTTGTTATAGTAAACGGTTTCCTTAAAAGAATGAAATATATACTTAATTTGATTTAAGTATATTGAATATTTTCAAATGTTGAAAATAAATAGATTTGTGAAATACTTATTTTTAAATAAGTATGGAAATGTTTTTCCAAATGAAACGAAACGTTTTGAGAATTTATCTTGTTAAAGATAAATCGAAAATGATATTTTTGAAAACGATTGAAAATCGAATATTAGTAGATATTCGAAAAATGTAAATTCAATATGGAATTTATAAAAGAAATGGAAACTGTTTAGAAAAATAAACGTTGATTTATTTTTGAAGTGTGGAAATTTTATATCTAGTAAAGATATTTTTGAAGATGAAATAATTTGGAAAACTATTTGGAATCTGATGATGTTGCGCATCTTTATTGATAGTTAAATAACCGACTATCAATAAATTACCTTGAGTAGGTATTTGTTGTGATTTGATGAATTTGAATGCCACACTTATTTTTGAATAAACGCTCACTATTCGGGTTAGCCGGGAAAGGACCATGGGGTCGTATAACCCATTCCGAATATGTGATACGTCGTTATGAATTGCATTCGAAGACCGGTGTTGAAGACCGGATATTTTTGAAAACGGAAGGATTACCGTCGAGTTACTGTACATCGGCTGATCTCCGGTTTAGAGGTTTTATCACCCTTAGTGACGGGAAGTCCGGACGTGATTAGAAAATTATCCGGATATGCAAGGGCTTCGTGAGAAGTGCCTTCGGTTCTGTTTGATCCCGGAACAGACTTGTATGGATTGTGTGTCTGACGTTACAATTTGAGATATAAAGCTGATTTCTTTCAAATACATATCTGTTGGTGGCGGAGAATTTATTCTCTTAGCTTAACACCCTTCTCTGAGACGTACGAGCTTAGAGGTTATGTAGTTGAAATTCATCAGCGATATACTCCCAATTTGGTAACGTGGCATACTGAGTGTTGCTGTGAAATGATCGGTGTTTGATCATTTGTGATATGATCATTTGTTTGATCTTATATCTTTGTGATCATAGGTTGATCATTTTGTTTGACCCGAAGCAGGGCTTTTTGAGAAAGCGTAGCTTTGTGGACGAGACTTCGTCGAGCCTCACACCCCGGAAATGGTCGAAACAGGAAGGATGCGGCAAGGTTCTAGGGAGTAGCGCCCCTTAGTGTATGTCATTCCTTCTGGATAGAGGTGGTATCATGGTATGGAGCCCAGATACTTAACCTATGTGGTTGCTGCATTATTATCTATGTGGTTTGTTGGAAATCGAGGATCCTCGGGAAGATCGGTTACGATCGGGGGATGGCATACGCGTGTCAGTAGTTACCTATTTTTGCAGAGGTAACCCGGCCTTGTGTTGGCAGAGATCCGGTTAGGTTCTCGGGTCGTCTATTCCAGGGACGTACCCATCGTGGATAGGAAGTTCCTTAGCCTGACCATTTGTTGGAAATCCAAAGAAACAATACGCGATTTGTACGGTTTTAGTTGTATTACCTGCTATGGAATGTGGCGGTAACCTGCTATTGAACATAGTAGCTATAGTAGGCATAAGTGTGGAATGCCTATGCCGGCTAAGATTAATATTATACTTTCGAAATGTTTTCTACACTATGCACTAATAATAATATCAAAAATGATTTGATTTTGCGTAGTAAGCATCTTTGACTATCATAAGAAGAAATCTCCTCCAATTCTGCGTTTGCATTGTGTGTGTGGCGGGAGGTCTTAAGGTAGTTTCATTTTCCAAAAGCATTGCGAATTGACATTAAAGTTTCCTTGTTGTTTTAAAGATAACTGTTTTACGATCTCACACCAGTCACCATGACTGACTCGGAGTTTATTGTTTCCCTTCTAAACTCTGGGTGCCCACCAATTTCCACACGGGCAGCCTAGAGTTATGTTATCAGGATATTCTGGATATTCTGGAGCTTTGGAAGCAAGCTGGATGGCGAGACGTAGTATTTGTATCTGATATTATTTATTCCGCTGTGTATTCTGTATGAGGACAAGTTATATAACTGTCCATTGTTGTATATTGACTCTGATGATTGATGTATGTATAAAATGATATAGTTCTTTGTTTAAAGATTATTCATTTATCTATTATATTTTGTTCCGCTGCGATGTGTAAGATTCTGATATTGTTTCTGTTCTGATGTTGTTCTGTTGTTCTTTTTCTTTCTGTTCCTTCTTTCTTCTTCTTCTATCTTTTCTTCTGTTTTCTTCTTTCTAAAACCCTCACTATTGGAGTTTCCGGCACTCGATTGCTCGGCAGTCGATAAAGTGGGTATTGATGTCGAATTTTCAAAAGTCGAAAATTCCCGTACGTGACAAGGCGTGCTCTAGAAGTTATCGATTTTAATATCTTCTCGTCGAATTCCAAGTAATCGTATTAGAGTTTTGCAGGTACATAGCAGGTTGCATTGCTAATCGCTTAGTTTTGGTCTCTTCTGCTACTGCTTATCATAATGGATCAAACTTCTCTCCACAGTCTCTTAGTGTTCCTTGAAGTGGTAGGAGCATGTCACGTTGCAAATTTAGAGTCGACAACGGATAATTCTATGGATCGTTGGCGACCCATAGTTGGTGGATCGCCGGCGATCCATAGATGGTGGATCGCCGGCGATCCATAGATGATGGATCGCCAGTGATCCACGACTAATGGATCGCTGGCATCCCAAGCACTTAGAAATTTTTTGCCTTTTTGTTTTTCAGTTGCCTATATATCCAGTCAAACCGAGCTTTCTCTTTACTTTTACACGACCCGAATTACTTCTTCGTGCGATCTGAAGTTTTCTTGCGACTTTAGCCTCTGATTCTTTGATTTGCAGCGATCCAATCCATATGCTTCAGTGATTCAATCCAGTGTTTCTAGAGATTCGACTTTGCTCACCGCTATGTTTGTTGCCACTGATCGAAATCTTAGCCTTGCTTGTGCCTTGAATCGCCTTCGACTTACCATTTGATTGCTGCCGACCTGATTCTTAGCTCGCCGCCAACTTGTCTTTGGTTTACTGATTTGAGTCTTCGACCAATTTCGTGTTTAGGGTTTAATCCAAGGTGGGTCTGGTATCATAGTGTTCATTTAACAATTTGTTGGCGAGGTTACGTTTGCGATGTTGGTCGTAAGAAGTTTGAGTTGATTGAGGTCTAATTGAGGAAGATAGTAAATCGAGTCTTGAGTTTCTCCCAAAATGACATTCGGGCCTTGGCCCAGTGCTTGACACGTTTTGCTATCTTCGTCCATTAGGCCAGAATTGACTTGTGCCAAGTTCCGTAGCTGATACTGCACGACACATCGTGAATTGGTCCCGAGTCTTCCGGAGGATTTGGACTTATCTTGCTTGTTGCGCGTTTGGTGTCCCTGCAGGGAGAAGAGTTTTCCACGTCGCTTCGGACAACGGATCCGTTTTCGATCGTTGATCGATTACGGGTAAGTGTAGAGGAAGTAAAAACAAATGGAAACGATGCGGGAAATTCTTTTCCTTTTTCATTGCGAGCGAACTATCTACACAGGATAGTAGTGTTTCGGACACCGAGCTCACCCCCTATAGATAGCGCGCTGCACTTACCCCGGTACACACTTGAAATCCGTTGTGTTGGCACGAATTGATATCTCTCCGAAGTTCAAGTGTTGTAGGGGAACTTTTAATTTATAATAGAATCACCAAACCGTTTTGAATGGGAGTTCCGATGTTATAGAATGAAGCACCTATCTTTGCACCATAAATCGAGCAGGGGAAGCCCAGCATTTTCAGAAGCCGAGTCTTCATCCATTGCCCTTTCTCCTTCCACTTCGCAAGCTGAATATGGCTAATTGGTCTCGGTCGGTCCGATCTTGGACTGTACACCTCCTAATTTCAGGGTTCTGCTCAACCCGCCAGAGAGAGCTTCTTCGGTTGTTTCTGCTAATGTTTTGCACAATATCTGTGTGCAACATGGTATACCAGAAGAGGACGTGCGTCTACGGAGAAGAAAGAGTTTGCTTATATGCCTCCCTCGGGATATACCGCTTGCCATCGGTATATGTGTCTGAATAGAGCCGTGCCTCCTTTTAATAACTTTCTGCATGAGACTCTTTCAAACTTAGGCATTGCCCCATTCTAGATTCATCCCAACAGCTATGCCATCTTGAGTTGCTTGCATGTTCTTTTCATGCGGACATTGAATCGCACTCCAAGCTTTGATAAGTTGCGGTACTTTCTATCTTTCAAACAGAGGGATGAATGTCCATCTTTGATCGTGATTGAAGCTCAAAGGAACTGGAAGATTGTTTTGCATCTACAGAGCAACTTGTCCCAGTTCAAGATGCAGTATTTCTTCATTAGGTGCCCTGAGGGGTTTAAGCATCTCTGGACGATAGGGGGTAAGTTCCTTTTCATACTTATCGAGTTCTGACGCATTGCTATAAAGTTTCTAACAAGTCGTACACTTCTTGCAATTATCCCAAATAATAGGGATGTGTCTCTTGATGAAGTTTTTCGGACCCTAAAGGCTATTTGTGATAACCTGGATTTTTGGACATCGGATAATTGGATAATTAACTGAATTTTACTATTAAGATACTGATTTATTTAGTTGAACAAATAAAATTCTGGTAGTTAAAAATATCTAGATATATAAATGGATTTGAAACTATAATAATATTTGAATTATAAATATTTGGAAATGATAAATCCTATAGTAAAATAATAAATATGTAAATAGATATATGCAACTGTGTAATGTTGAAAATCATAAGTGTATACATATACAAGTTAATAGTGTATATATATTGTGATTTGGAAGTTATGTTTGAATTCAATATGATAATTTTTCAAAAGCTATTTAAGGTTAAATTATATATTTTAAAACTCTAAAGTTAAATATTTATTTAATTAAAAGGTATGATAGCTTAAATAGGATTTAACAAAAATAAATGCATGCAATTTAACAAGTGTAAGCTAATTACAACATGCAAAAACAAGTGGCAAGCATGTTTCTCTTAAAATTAAATTATAAATAATATAGTGTTTAGAGAAAAACAAGCTTCATTTTTTTTCACTTCTCAATTCTTCTTTCATCTCCTTCTAAACTAAAACAAATACTAAAGAAAATTCACTAAAACAACATCAGTTTTTCAAGTTTTAACCTGAGCAAAACATAGTAGATTCAAGAGCAAGCAAATACAAATTCAAGATTCAACATAACTAAGAACAAGTGAATCAAGTTTCCAGATCAATTCAAAGCTTACTGTTTCAAAATCAAGAGCATTTCCAGTTTTCTATTTCAAAAGGGCTGCTCTGTTCAAACAAACTATTGTGAGTAAACATCACTTTAAAAAGTTAAATCTGTTTTATAACCCTATGCATGTGATAAATCCTT
This sequence comes from Allium fistulosum, assembly GCA_030737815.1. NCBI lineage: Eukaryota > Viridiplantae > Streptophyta > Magnoliopsida > Asparagales > Amaryllidaceae > Allium > Allium fistulosum. Next base: position 709,257,172 of record CM060904.1, on the reverse strand, counting down.
GTAGTTATGTTGTGAAATGTTTGCATGAATGTATGAATATGCTTGCATGTATATATGTATGAGTTGATTGTGTGTGCATGTCTGTTTATAGATAGATCTGTCTCTGTTTTGATTTCAACATACTAAGATAAGTTCAAAAATTCATTTCTTTTTCTCCAATCTCTTTTAGGTTATAAACCTTTAAAGAAATATGTTTGTATTAACTAGACACTATTTTTAAAAATATTTTAAAGTATAGTTAGCTAGTAATTTTAATTGGAAAGAAGAATTTACAGTAAAAATAAAAAAACTCAAAAATTCGACTTCCATGATTTCTAGTTTCACCTGTATAATCTGATTCGTCTTTTAAAATCATGATTTTTAATTGTAATATAAAGATTTTTAAGTAAGTATTGGTTGAGGAATTTTGGGTTGAATGGGAACCATGTTTTGGGCGAATTTTGGCGATCGGAGGTTCGGGGATGGTCGAAGTCATTGCTGAAGCAAGCTGGGAGGTAGGGGGTCACGACAAAATTGATCGTTGGATTTTACGATCACCGTGGCGGTGGCGGGGCAATGATGTAGGGTTTTAGAAGCCTGTTGGGTTTTCGATGTTATCGGAGCGATTGCATGGTCGTGGGTGATCGAGAGATGATCGCGAGTGGGGGAAATGAAGCGTGGGTCTTCGGCAAAGCTATGGACGAGGTTTCAGAGGTTCTGGTGGTCGGAGGCGTCAGGTCGAGGTAGTTCTGGGATGGTGGGTTTTGTTCCAGTGGGGTTCGATCGTGCTTGATTTTGTTTTCGTGTTCGATTCTTCGATTTGGAGGTCCGAATCGAGAGTGGAGGTCATCATTGACTCGTCGGAGGTGGCATGGGGGACCGGATCGTCACCGTTGATCTGTGCATGTGCACATGTGCCTGTGTATATCTGTGTTGTTGAGTTCGAGGAAGAAGAAGATGTCGACTCGGGTGGGAACTCGGGGTAGAGGGTGTTTTGCTCGAATCTGGCTTCGGGCTTTCGCGTGGGTTATCTTGTTTAACTGTTTTGAAAATAAAATAAGAAGTTCTCGGATCTGACTCGGGTAGGTACCGGGTTGAACTCGTGTAATATTATAACAGTTTTAAAATTCAAATAAAAACAAGTTTAGAAAATTTAAAATAAATCAAGTTTTAACTATTTCTTAAAATCAATATTCTTAGTATAATGAATGTTTAAAGGATAATTAATAAATGTTTAGAGGATAATTAATTAATGTTAAAAGGATCATTAATTAGTGTGATAAATTAAAGGATAATTAATCAACGTAAGTAATTAAAGGTTAATTTGAATGATTAAATGATTAAAAAATAATTAATTAATTTCAATAATTAATTAAATGGTTTAATTAATGTTAATTAAGCAAGATTTATAAAAGTAATTAATTTACTTTGTGTTAATTAAATTAATTAGAAATGGACTAATTAATCTTGCTTATGGATGATTAAATTGTATTGAATGTTTGGATTGATTAATATCTCTAGTCTGATAAATTATGGTGTTCTGTGATATGAAATGCTTTGGTTGAACTGTGATAATGTAAGTTATCGATCTATGATAAATTACTGTGTGAATGTGTTGTTCTGAAGTTTAATTGAATTATTTAACTTAAACAACTTGGCTTAAAAGATGGTATTGAATTCGAAGAGATCGGGATCGAATATCAGCGATATCCGGAACCACTTCGATTAGTAATCTATAATTCTTTATAGATTTGATTTTAGAATCAAAGAGACTGAAATGAAATAAATTAAGTAAATTGGACCATTGAAACTAACGGTACTTAGACATTATTTTGTGTAATAAGTGGTTGGCTAGAACAAGATAAGAACTCATAGTAATGTACGAGTTACCCTGGGTTTCAAAGCAACTTTATAACTTAAGTGTTTCATGATATATAGGTGTACTCACGCTGGTTTCCAGCCTGACTCGGGTGTTACTTTATCATAATGCTCGGGTCAGACCGAGTATTACAGATTTTCAGGTTAGGACGTTCTGGAGTTCAGGAGATGAGCTGGATGGCAAAGACGTATGGAGTATATTCCGCTGTGTATATTGAGATTGTATTGATAGTAGTCAGGGACAAGTTGTTACAACTGTCCAGTTTTGTTGTACTCCGATATATTGTCTATAAATTGACAGTTATAGCTTTTCTTGTGTAAATGCTGTTATTTGATATTATATTTTGTTCCGCTGCGATTGTGAGATTCTGTGCTGTTGTTTTCTGTTTCTTCTTCTACCTCTTTTTCTTCTTTACCCTAACAATCTGGGATTTCCGGCGTTCGATTGCTCGACACTTCTACAATGAACGTATTAGTGTCGAATTTTCGGGGTCGAAAATTTCGGGCCGTTACATTATTGATGCTGAAGAAAGGTCCGTCAAAGTCTTGCTGACCGATGAGAACTTGTTCCGATACGGATTACTGCATCAGGGGAGATCTGGTGTTCAAGTTGAGGTCCCCTTCCTTGCTCGGTCCTGGGTTCGCACACGATCTGCTTCTTCTTCTCGCGGTTCTGAAGAAGGCGATTCTCAAGAGAGAGAGGGCTTGTCCGGAGAATCAGCCGAAGAGGCCCGTGAAGGAAGAGATGTTATCATGACTAGAGTTTGTGGCCCAGTCAGAATGCCTCTGATCCCGGAAGAGGGAGAAGAAGAGTTCCAACAAAGGGAAGGCAAAGTCGTAATGGGCTTAGATAAAGAGGAGGGGGAACTTGAGAGTAGTAGCGATGAGACCACTTCCAGTGATGACTTCTACGCAGAATCTGATGATTGGGATTTGGAATCATGCGATGAGACTTCAGGCGTGAGTCCCGTCCTTCCGAGATCTCCTTTTCTAGATGTGAGTGATAAAGACAATGCCTTAGAGATCAGGGAGCGTTAGGATTCCTCGGGTAAATATGTTGGCGTAGAGTTCAAAGATTTGAACGACGTCTACGTCGATTTTGACGTGCTTATGAGGGAAGATTTTAAATTTGAGGAGGTGGCCCCATGTTCGGGCAGTACTGTGCTCGAAGTTAGTCCGATTTTTCCCATGACGGCTGCCCGATCCGGTTCATGACGACGCTTTAGTCCTTTCCCCGAAACACACTATACATCTCATTAGGATTACACTTACTTTCTTACATTCTTTCCGTGTCTATTATCTGTTTCTAAAGCCTTTTATTTATGCTTTGTGCTAGTTATGACAAGAGAGCATGGCCATTATGATGACTTCGAAGAATTCACTAACTCCCAACGCCGGTCTAAGCGTCCTTCCAGCCATTATCAGCCTCGAGAAATGGAGGAGTACAAAAGGAGGAAGGAACTAGAGGCTGAAGCCCATCGCCAAGACGAAAGAGATCGGACCCAGTCATACAAAGGCGGGCATGAGAAAAGGAGGTCTTTTGATGAGAGGGAGGAGCCATCAAAGAGATCAAAGTTTGACCACCGTTCGCATTCTTTGGAACAACAGGTTTCCGTTCCGATGCGCTCCTCAATAAGTCAAGAAATCTCCGTCACTTCTGCTCCTACTCCGCTTTCAACTTGCATCCCACCATCTTCAGTTGTTCGTGCCCTCGGTGCTTCGCATCCTAATCGGAGGCCTGCCTATATTCTTCCATCGGGACCTCCTAAGCTCGAGGCAGTGCTCCCCGACTGGTTCTTGAGGGGAGTTAAGTTTGACCGCAATCTGCACTCGGTTCGTGTTAGCGCCAAAATTGGTCACTAACACCCAGATCCAGATGAAAGCACCAAATACCAGTCACAGCTCACAAGCAGAATGTATCTAGAGAGTGATGAAGTAAAGAACAGTAGAAATTAAAATGAAAGCAGTAAATAACCATAGATTTTATAGTGGTTCGGCTAACTCCGGCCTACGTCCACTCTAGAAGTTTCCTTTTTTATTGATATTCGAATCAATTACAATTACAAAATGGTAGAGTAGCCTCAGCCTTAGAAAATAGAAAGTAAGAGAGCATAAAGAAGATTCCTTTTTTGAACCCTCACATGTTGTATTTATAGGCAAATCCTGAGTTGTTAGGCTTTCTGAATGATCCGGGCCCATCAAGGCCTTCCACCGAGCCACATACCTCCACAATGCCGAGTCACATCGGCTTCACCACAATGCTGAGCGAGGTTCGATGCCGAGCGATGTCCAATGCCAAGAGAGGTTCGATGTCGAACGCCTTCCAATGCTGAGCGAGGTATAATGCCGAGCGAGGTACAATGCCGAGCGACTTCCAATGCCGAACGACTTCCTGTGCCGAGCGACTTCTTGTGCCGAACGACTTCCTGTGCCGAGAGACTTCCTGTGCCGAGCGACTTCCTGTGCCGAGCGACTTCCTGTGCCGAGCGACTTCCTGTGCCGAGCGACTTCCTGTGCCGAGCGACTTCCTGTGCCGAGCGACTTCCTGTGCCGAGCGACTTCCTGTGCCGAACGACTTCCTGTGCCGAGCGACTTCCTGTGCCGAGTGACTCCCTCGAGACTCCAACATCGAGCCACTAGCCTATGAAGATCCACTTCGTCCAATCCAATATCCATCTTCCAAGCGCACTACATCATCTATCCATCCAGTCGACTTAAACCTATCGTATTCCAGTCTCGACAAACGAGTAGTTGATTTAGTTAAATCCGCCTGCCTACAGCCTTGCCAAAAGGCGGGTTAGCACTTTGCCCCCCAAAACATGCCTTGCTATTGGAAGGTGTGTTTTGAATAGCCTCAAACCCGATATCCGAAGTCCATACGTCATCCATAGCCGTACCATCTGATCCATTATCCATTCCATTATGTCCAGGTGCCGCTGCCGCATGCTTATCCAAATCCACGACTGTTCCGAGTCGACATCTGATTCCTATCCAGTAACCAAGTCCTTATCCAATTCCACATCCATCTAAACCCGACTACCGAGTTCCAATCCATCCATATCCAATAACCTATAACCATATCCGCGACCTCTCCGGGTCGATATCCAAATCCGGGACCGCTCCGGGTCCTTGTCCGAATCCTTAGTTATTCATAGCTAATATCTAAATCCGTAACCTCTCCGGGTTATTGCCAAGCGCAACTTGCACCTGACGACCTATGTCAAGTAATGCCATGGTGTTCCTGGTTTAGTGTCCCTGAACGTTGAGTAATGCCATGCACTACACCATTATAAGCTATTAACAACGGGTAAAAACCGATGTTAAGTCCAAAAGCAACGGGTAAAAACCGTCTTCAACACAGGAGTGGTTGAATTTAGCGACGGGAGAAAACCATTGCTTTATGTCCAAAAGGCAACGGGTATAAACCGTTGCAAATTGGGACAAAGGCAAAGGGTATAAACCGTTGCAAACTGGGCCAAAGACAACGGGTATTAACCGTTGCAAATTGGGCCAAAGGCAACGGGTATAAACCATTGCAAATTGGGCCAAAGGCAACGGGTATAAACCGTTGCTTTATGGACAATAGGCAACGGGTATAAACCGTTGCTTAATGTACAAAAGGCAACATTTACGAACCGTTGCTTAATGGGCAAAAAATCAACGGATATAAACCGTTGCTTTCTGTCCAAAAAGCAACGGGTGCAAGCGTTGCTTTATGGCCAAAAAACGTTGCTTTATGTCCAGTAAAAAACGGTTAAAAACCGTTGCTTTATGCCCAAAGTCACACATAAAGCAACGGTTAACACCCGTTGCACATAGTGTTTGCCACTGCTCCTACAAAATCACATCTGTAACTCACTACTGCGTTACACGCATATCTCAGTATATATACCAGAATATCAATATATATCAAAATATGCCAGAGTATCAAAATATTGGTACACAAGCACTATAAACATATCGCACATATACCATACATATAAAATTATCAAACTTATAATTACACTATTGTTTTGCAAACAGAATGCTACCGTGCCGGAATATCATACTTATTACACTGCATTGTTTATTACACTACACTACAAAGATTTCATTAATTACACTACATTGTTTTGCAAGCAGTGAAGTCTACATATAATAAACACATTAAAAGGATGCTTAGTAGGTTAGCCGAAGCTGATATTTCTTTGGCTCATGCTGTGGTGCATACAGTATTCTATCCAATTCCTGCGCAAAAGTAAAAACAGGTTTTAAACTCAAATCATACAGTGAATTTTAGTTTGGTCAAGTTCAGTTAATAGAGCAACGGAATTCCTGTGTAAGCAATAATAATGCACAAGTAAAAGTGACAGCAAACATTTAAACAACTATAACAACACTAACAAAAAAAACTGCCTTTCAACTTCATCCCATCCCCTCTGCTATACACTTCCACTCACAACCACACTCCTACACACTACAGCACTTCCTCATTTTCTCTGTTTTCATCTCATCCACACTTAAGTACTACATCACACCCCCTACTGCCTATTGCTTGTCAACAACATACACCATTAGCTTGGTCAAGTACTACACTTAAGTACTACACTATTTTTGGGTTTTTTTCCAATGTTGCACTGTTTGTACTGAGCCAGAAATCAAGTAATATGAACAAGTTGCTCGGACATATCTAACCTTAAATGTCCACCTCCTCCGAATGCATTTGATTCTACTATTTTTCTTAATTATGTCATTCGGGTATTGTTAAATCCATAATCTTTAAAGTTTGTACGTGCACACACCTATCAAGTTAAATCCAAACATTTTATAATGGTTTTTTCAATAAATATTGCTTGATGTTAATGGTATGTACCAATTTTGCACCATTAATATCCAACAAAAGCTATATTGCAGTATACCTTTAAGTTATTACCTCATCGGTAGGTGTACATTATGTATGCTTAATCTATGATTGATTTCACCTAGAATATATGAAAACAAAAGGATATTGCACATAGACTCGTTATCATAAATAAGCCAAGTACAGGTTTGGTTCTACTCAGTACTCTGGCAAAAGAGATGTCAGCGAATGCGGCGAGTGTTTCTGCTGGTAATCCAACATTGATTAAACGAGTTAATTATATGCATTCTAACTGTTATAACTTTTAAATCAATTATATGCATTCTAACAACTGTAATTCCTTTTATTGTATGCTTCAAAACCAATCCCCTGTCAACTGCACATCCACATCACAAAAACTGTAACAGTCTTCTTCTGACTGCTCCGCAGCCTTCAACTTCCCTTTCATCCACCATTTACACTTCCAACCTGGTTCCCTTGGTACCAGTAATTCATCAAACACAAACTACAAACCTGCCTGCACTCCAACAACATTTCCATATTTCCTATTCAAACCAATCACTACACATTTCATTTCCTCTTCAAACCAAATCACAACCATAACACTGTCAGCATAATTCAACTATCCCGACCAACCTCTCTAACTCCACATTCTGCAATGAACTCCAGCATTACAAACTGCCTCCCACTTCCTATTCACCAACTCTACCATAAACCACTAGTATCAACCACTCCAACCACCAGTAACCACTCCAGTTCCCTACCAAACATTCCAGTCCCCTACCATTTCAGTCCCCTCCCCTACATCATAACCAAATTATTTTACCACCCATTAAACCCAATTAGTACGATACACACATAAATTATTTTAGCTAATCAATTTTTAGTTTATTGGACCTCCATTCATCGTTCAGGCACATTGATCATGTTTTTTTTTTTGATTTTGTCCTTGAATTTTGACTTTACTTCCTAGTATTTGATAAATTGTCGATTATCTTGTAAACAAGACAGACCAGGACAAAATACACATGCATTTGCATGCAAATTTCATATACAGCAAACAAAAGAAAATCAGCAATATATGCAAAGAACAAGTCAGAAATATCAATACCTCCGACTAAAGATATCGTATCAAACCCTTTTGATGGCTCACATAACCTCCGGCTCCAACATCCCCAAAGGTCTCGGTAAATTGTCGACATATTTTGGTGGTTAGTTCATCCGGCAATAAAATTTTGTCCAACAACACTTTTTTATATGTGGGTGGTACTGGTTTTCCATGAATTACTAATGCTGTGGAATCTCGGCATATAGTACCTGTTATATAAGCATTTCTGGAGTGAATATATGGAATCGCATTTACAGAACTAATAAGCTCCTAAACATTTAAGACCATTGTGCAGAGCTACACAAGTCCTAGACCCATTGTGTATGCGATATTCGATCTTTAAAATCATGCAAGATTGGAATGGAAGGTGTAAACTTTTATGATCTTTCTATATCTTTTTTTGTTTTGGAGTTTACCGATTTATTTTTGGACATAATGGCTATTGTGAGTGTCAATGAAAATTGAAACCAAAATAGATATAAGATAAAGACTATGATGAGTATAAGTATACAAACTAGATCGCTATTGACAATGAATTCCTTTTCATCTCTGTCATTCATTCGCTGTCTCAAACTCCAGCTCTGCAATAGCATTTTGAACTTTTACGTGATTCTTCATCATTTCTTGCTATCTCTCACTGTTTCTCAAATCTAATCATGAACACAACCTTTTTTTAAATAACACTGTACTTTCAGCCAAGCAAGAATTTAGTGAAGGTTGTGCCCACCAGAACTTATCCATGTGATCATTGTTATTGATTTGCTAAAACTACTTAAAACTGCTTAATTTGCTCTATCCTATGGTTATAGCATTATAAATATTGCTAAATATTCTATTATATCTTATGATTATGTTAATTTGGATTTGAAACTGTTATATATACCTCTTGTGAACCTAATTATGACGTACATGTCAAACGTGAACCTTTGTTGCCTAACCTCTTTTTCTATAACAAAAGATAATTTGGAATCTATAAATACACATGCACTAATACTCATTAATTTGTTTATATGCACAATAACAGAGAGCAGTAAACTCGGTTGAAGCACAAAAAGACTGATTGGTCGATTAAAATAGTACCTGTTGCAATTACTTCGTCCTCGAAGTTTAGGATTTCACATCTTTGGTCGATTAACTGATTGTTCGGAGTGGCAAACTGAGAAGATGCGATTTCACTGCCTACTTGACGATTATCTTAGGCTATGCTGAGAAGACGCTCCAGTTTATCATCCATATTGTCCAGCTTCATCAATTTTTGCTCCATATTTTGCAGTCGCTGCTCATATACTCCTTGGGCCTGTTTGAGCCGTTTGCATGGAATGGCAGCACTCTTAACTTGGCTAGGAGCTATATTGCTCCCAATACTTCGGCTCCTGCCCTTTACATCTTTACCAAACACTGATATAAAGACGGCTTCATCACCACCACTCGTCGTTTCCTTTTCTTTTTTAATTTTGTCCTAAAAAGTAAATACATATATATGAATAATGAAAAATTAATTTAGAGGCGTTATTATTTGTTTAACTTACAAAGTAGGAAGATGTCGCATCTGACGTGCTGCCATCTTTTTTCTTATGCGTTTTCTCCCATACTTAAAGACGTGATACTTCTGTTCCCGGACTACTTGAATCGACCTGCATACAATAACCTAAAATTATATTTGGAACTAATGGTATATGCAATGTGATGCACCAATTCAATGACACATACCATTTCTTGAGTAATCATAGTGTGACTCTTACGTCCCGAATGATGACCATATTCGAGCATTGATCTATTTTGTTTGCCTCACTTCCTTTTTTCTTTCGCCTCCGGTTTTGATTCGTTTCTTATGAACTCATCCCAATCATCTTAAGCAATTTTCGGTGGACAATTTCTCATTCTTTCTTCGTCAGTGATGAAATGGTCATAATGATTCTTGCGCAAATCATTCTTGTGTCTCCTAAAAGCCTCGGACATTTTTTTCATAATAAGGTCCTTTGATAGAGGATCGAGCTCATAATATTTCTGCATAACAAAAAATGCAAGTAAACCATTATTTATTTATGTATTGAAAGCATTATAAATGAATTTAAACCATCTAAGTTCATGTACACAGTTTACATTTCAAAGTATATGGATTTTTACATTTCAACGTATATAGTTTCATCAGTCTCTATGAATAAAGTGATCAATCTAAATATCCTATAAATATCATAAAAGAATATATCTTGAAACAGAAATAGTACATAAATATGGTCTCATATGAACCCTCGCTCATTCAGGCCTATTTTACAATCAGAAACAGAAACAGTACATAAAAAGGGTGCATATTACAATCAGACGACTATATTTTACAAACAGAAACAGTACATAAAAATGGTTATGAGATTGGAGAACTTACCTCCAATTGATTCCACACGTCTTCCTTGTAATTTGGCGGAACTTTTTTCCAACTTGGATATGAGATTGGCACATGATTTCTTACTAGTTTACCAATCTTCGTAGCGACCTTTGAACCATTTTTTCCGAATGGAGAACCGTAGTTGTCTATATCAATTTTCTCCCGTTTTAAAGTGGATGATTGTGAAGTTGTATCATTTGACGGTGGTGTGGCATCTTGTGACATTATGTCCTGCAAAGTCTAAAATCCTAAAATAATCCCAACAACATTATGACGTACATTTCTTCCCCTTCCAGCCCATCCCTGTGATGCCCGATTGCTGTCGGCCAAATTATTGCACGAAGTCCCCTCCATAACGTCCCCTTATTGCTACTGTACATCTGATATATGAACCAACGTCCCCTTCTGATTTGTCTGATCCCACCAGTTTCTCATCACATTACGATTTTTGTCAGTCCGACTGACAATAATCGTAATGTGATGAGAAACTGGTGGGATCAGAGAAATCAGAAGGGGACGTTGTTTACTATATCAGATGTACAGCAGCTTACCAGTAATCGCTTGGAGCAATTTTATTAAATCATATAATGCGTTTGATCTTGTTATGGAGGGGAATCCGTGCAATAATTTGGCCAACAGCAATCGGGCATCACAGGGATGGGCGGGAAGGGGAACATTCACTTTTATGCGGCAGTGATAAAGTCTTCCTGCATCACCAGAATTTTAAACTTAAGCGGATTCAAAACAATATCTAAAATACTGACTGAAATAAAGGATGCAAATACAAAAATATATTACCTTAGCACTGCTGAACTAAAGGGTGCAAATACAATATCTTGAACTGCCTGTCTACCTACAAACACAAAGAAAGAATAGTCAAGCTGATCATATGTATGTATGTGTACATGTGTGTATGTATGTGATCATATGTAAGTACCTACAACTACAAACACAAAATGAACTCTTGCAATATATCCATCCTTATGGATCCATCAGGATATTATAATGGCACTAATAAAAAATATAATGCATCTATTACTATCATATAACACACCATTTTACATTTTACACCATTTTAAATAAATATTTTGTTAAGGTACAATAACTGCTCTGAAATACAAAGTTAACATATGCATTTGATAAGATCTTCTAATTTTTCATTGTCTTCAAAAGCTGATTGATAAACGGTGGGAAACTCAGTGTCATCCACATTTATGGTCAACCGTTTTGGTGTATGCAAAACCACAAACCATCCGTTATTTTTTAAATCTTTTGAGTAGAACACTTGACTCGCTTCCGATGCAAGAATAAATGGCTCATCATTCACGCTATCTTTATTCTTCAATTTTCCCAAGTTAACTGTGATCAAGCTTGAAACAGAATCTATTTTACAAGCATTGATCTTATATTCGACCTTTACCCAATCACAATAAAAAACTGTTTGTTTGAAGTCAATGTAATCCAACTCAATTATCTGTTGAATGACTCCGTAATAAGTTGTTTCTGCTTCCTTAAAATTTTTATCCTTCCCACTCGCTCTAAATTGTGTAATTGCTCTCATGCATACACCACTATCCTGTGTTAGCTTTCGCTCTTCATAACTCTTCGGAGAAAATAAAAACCCATTCACTTGGTACTTCATATAACTACGAGCATCAAACTTCGGCCCGTTAACTAACCGCCAAAGAGTTGAGTCAATATCGACGGTCTTCAACAACTACAACAAACACAATAAGTAAAAAAACATTATCAAGGAGGTGTATGGTCAACTTGAAAATACGTTAAATATTTAATACATATACCTCCTCACGTAACCAAAAAGTGAAATTTTTAATAGCTTCCCCAGATGTACCCACGCCTCGAGTTTGAGATTTGGTGCTTTGAACATAGGAGTTATACCTCCTACGAAAAACACACAATAAATACTATATATATGACTTGATTTACAATAATAAGAATTCAGAACAAATTCATGAATTTACTTCTTCCATTCATCCAATCCGTTGTACTTATCAAGGACCCATTTACGCACTTGTTGAAAATGCACTTGAGTTAACGTTATATCTTTACCATTATCTAGTGCTATTTCATCAGCAAACTCATCATCCTCGTCTAAAAACGCTTCACGGGTATGTTTATGAGTGCCAGCACCTCCTTTTGGCATATACTCCATGCAGTAAAGACTAGCTTCTTATACAATATATCCTTCTGCAATACACCCTTCAATATATCTTTTGTTGCGCACATATCCTTTATATGTTTTCATCAACCTATGAAGATGAATAATTGTAAAATGTAGACATCAATAGCTATTTAAATCGAATAATTATGTACATAACTAAAATTAGTAATTTACCGTTCAAATGGGTACATCCACCTATATCTAACAGGACCAGAAATCAATGCTTCATCGGCTAGATGAACCATAAGGTGAATACTGATATCAAAAAATGCAGGCGAAAAATGTTTTTCAATAACACACATTGCTTCTACCAAACTAGCCTTTGCTTTTAGAAGATGTTCCCTGTTGATCACCTTTGAGCACAAAATGTTATAAAAGAGACTAATGCGGTGAATAACATTCTGTAGATCCTTATGTTGCGGAAAACAATGCTGAAGCAATACCGGAAGTAAATGTTGCATTATGACGTGGTAATCATGTGACTTCATATTTTTTAGTTCAGGAGGGTTGATGCTCACATTGTTATGGAAGTTCGAAGAGAATTTGCTCGGCACTTTCAAAATTTTCAAAACGGTGCAAAACCGTATCTTTTCTTCTTTGCTCAAAGTGAAAGTCGCATTTGGTATGGTTACTTTACTTGTTTCAGGATCTTCTATCACCCACAACTTTTGTTTTATACCCATGATTTTCAAATCCTTTCGTGCATTGGTCCCATCTTTTGACATGTCTTTATGGTTCATAATTGTGTTGATCAAATGTTTCGTGACATTCATCTCCGTATGCATAACATCAATATTATGTTGGGTCAAATTTATTTTCCAATATGGCAAATCAAAGAACTTCGACCTCCTATACCATGCAGGAACTTCTTCATCGATTGTCTTTTTCCGTTTTTGACCATTTTCCGGTATGTTTTTACCAACTTTCATTTTTATATTCGCTACCTTTTTTTCAACTTGATAACCAGTCAGTGGTTTTGGAGGACGCTTAAGTTCTTGCTCGTTGTTGAAATTTGTCTTATCGTATCGAAACTTGTGTTCGGACGGAAGAAATCTACGATGTCCCATGTAACAAATCTTCTTACTTTCAGGGAGATAAACAGATGTAGTTTCTTCTCCACAAATAGGACATGCAAAGTAGCCGTGAGTTGTACATCCCGATAAAGTCCAAAGAGCGGGATGATCATGGATTGCCCACAACACTCTAGCTTTGATTATGAACTCAGATTTCTTAAATGAATCAAATGTAACGACTCCTTCCCATAACTGCTTTAACTCGTCTATCAAAGGTTCTAAATAAGCATCAATATCCTTCCCCGGTTGTTTTGGCCCAGAAATCAACAGTGTTAACATTGAGAACTCTCTTTTCATGCACAAAGACGGAGGAAGGTTATATGGTACTACAATTACTGGCCAACAGCTGTAAGGGTTAGTTAAAGAAGCATTCGGACAGAAACCATCTGTTGCTATTCCAAGCATGATATTTCGTGGTTCAACAGCAAACGAAGAATCAAAAGAATCTGTAGTTTTCCATTGAGAAGTATCACGCGGATGACGCATTACAGTTGTACCGGACTTGGCACGACCATGCCAGGTCATCGCTTCTGCTATCCATGGTACAGTATACAGTCTTCTCAATCTAGAAATTAAAGGAAAATGTCTTAAGGTCTTTTGAGGTACTGTGGTAGCTTTTCTCTCTTCGTCGAATGATGTCTTATATCTTGGTGCGTTGCAATTTGTACATGAAACTTTGTTCGCATTATCTTTCCATTACAAGATGCAGTCATTAATGCATGCATCATAAGTTATGTAATTCATCCCAACTTTCTTAATGATCTTCTTCACGTCGGGGTACTTTGACGGTAGCGTGTTACCTTCGGGGCGTAACTCCTTTATGAATTCGAGTAGTGCAGTCACACCATTGTTTGAAAAGCCGTATTGGGTCTTCAAGCTATTCAGTTTCACAACGGCATACAAATTTGTAATCTCTTTTGGACAAGAAGGATACAATGGCTCTATTGCAGTTGCACTATCAAAAAATGATTTATCCATAAACTACTCACCAATATTAGCATTATCATGCACCTGACTTGTAGGTTGAAAATGATGGAATCTATCTGCATCATTGATCATATCCTCCATCCTAATATGTTCGGACTCATCAGTATTTGTGGCATGACTAACCGGTTGTTGTTTTGGCTTCTCCGGTATTCTTTCCCCATGAAAACACCACACGGTATATGATTGAACAATACCATATCTAAGCAAATGAAAATGAATGTCATTTAATTTGAATGTATCTTCATTTTTGCACCGCGTGCAAGGGCACGAATACTTTTCCTTATTGCCACCGTTTTCAGCAACAAATTTAACGAAATTTCTCACACCTTCCACATATTCTATATTTCTTCGATTAGATTGATTCATCCATTGTTTGTCTATACTAAAAGACATACTGAAAGAAAATAACAAGAGCTAATAAGAAATCATGGGTAATAATATCTTATGGCTTTCCACCAAGTTCAACTCTGATATTAACTAAACAGATGTATATTCTTCTGATTTCACTTGAAATTTAACATTAGCATCAAACTGTTTCCAAAAAATTTGCCATTACGACGGCGCCATTTTGTAGCACCAGAGTAATGTCTATGCATTACCCCTCTCTTGATACTTGGCTTGTGCCATTAACAACAATTTTATCCACTTACTAAATATGGTCTCATATTTAGTAAAACAAAATTCATTGCATCAACTTATACCCTAGCAGTCACTATAAGCAGCTATGTCTAACTAGCATGCAGTACAGTACAACATTTAGGCTTTAGTAAATATGAGAATGCACACTACAACACTACTTCTCTTCCATGTTGCAATGTTTGGCTGATGATACACCACACGTACGGGGACGTGTTAGATTATCTCACATTGTACAATTTGTAAAACAAATCATATATAAATGTAAAAAGATCATACTTTGCATAACCAATTGTTTCTTGGTTCTCTAACACTGTACACTTAAAACATTAAATATGTATTCTGATGGTTCAGATTAGAAGGTGCATCTCTACTTTGGCAAACTGTTAAAGAGTAGTAGATATCGACTATAATCAATCCCCAAAAACTTAATGAAACATCAATCCTAAAAGATGAAGATAATGATGGAACTCAAATGACAACTTATATGGTAACACTAAACAAACCCATAAGCAAGCATTATAGGGAATAAACTGTTCCTTAACTTGTGTTGCATCCCTTTCTTTATTATTCTAAACTACAAATATAAGCATGTAATCTTTTCCTATTATTCAACCATAGAAACGAATGGATTCACCGTGTACAGACAGCCAGTCGTCGATAATACATATAAAGCACTGAGTAGAAACACACATGCTTGTTTTCCAAATAATTTACTGATTTCTATTAATCATGTGTGGATTACAGATTAATTTGTTATCATTGCATTTGACAATCTTTTAACTAAGTTGTGATAAGTCAATTTTCAAGGTGACTGTAACATTCATCCTAAATCTCTTTTCAGCGACATGGAACAAGCAAAAGGTGGAAAATTTTTGGCCGAGAAGAATCAGAAAATCCTTGGTACAAGTTAAAAGTTTATCTTATCACCATGAAGATATTCACGTTAAATTTGAACCAGGTTCTTCAAGACTTAGCCGAGCAACGTATGAAGTTAAAGGTTCTTTTAATTCTACACATAAGTACTGTGATATAACAATGCACCGCAAATACATGTACACAGAGTTTCCATTTCAATTGACAACAAGTATTATTACAAAACAAAGCTTACCAGGCAGTTATGCGCTCTCTTCGATTATGCCAATGAAACTCGAGGAACCAAATATCAAAGATACACAGATCTGAGATAATTAAGATTTCAAATTAGATTTTATAATACAAGTATGAAACAAAATCAAATTTAAAATAGAAATCAAATAATTAAAAATGAGTACCCAAACTGGAGTAGGTATTCGATAAATTCACGTTGTAATACTTCTCCGAACACAGATCTGAGAGGGCCACTGATTGGCGTTGAATGAAGGAAGAACTGGTGCGGCTGGAAGGAAGATGAGTTCGCAGCTGGACACGATTAGGTGGAAAGATGGGTTCGCGGTTGGATGGAAGATGATTTCACGATTAGATGGAAAGATGAGCGGGTTGAAGCAAATCGAATTGGTGGAATTGGGTTTTTTATTTATTTAGGTTTTCTTTTCGTTGAAAGAGGACGAAACGAATATCAAAGGAAATGAGGGAAGGAAAAGTGATGGGCCAATTCTTTTTGGCTCCCAGAGAATATTTGGCACAAAATTAGCGCCATTATATACCACAACATTTACGATGGTTATAAACCGTTTCTAATTAGCAACGGTTGAAAACCGTTGCTAGTTGGAACGAAGCGCGCCAAAAATTATGGCGCGAAAGGATGAAATTCACCGCCATCATTTGTCTCCAAAGAAGCTACGGTTAATAACCGTTCCCAATTAGCAACGATAAAAAACCGTTGCTAATTGAACCAAGACGGTGATTAACTGTTTCTAAATGGCAACGGTTAATAACCGTCGCCAAATGCGCGGATGGTTAGTTGCAAATCTCAGTATTTGGTGTAGTGATGGCTTAAGTCCTAAGCCGAATCCTAGTCACTCCGGACCCTTGACGAGCATAGTCCATGCTCGACGACCTTTTAGCCAAAATCCAAAGGAAAATCAAATCAAAATCCAATCCGAAATCCAAATCCATCCAGAAAACCAGATATCCATATAAAAAATCCTAATCAAAATCCAAATCAAAAACCAAACATCCAAACCAAAGAAACCAACAAAACCGAGAGTTCAAACCAAACTCCAAAACCAAAGCGGAAAAAGCAAATGTCCAATCCAAAAGGAAAAAATAGATTTCACAAACTGGAGCATCACGGCAAACCATCATCTCAGAGCATGCCTAAGGGTTATCTCCGACCCCATACATTAGTAAGTGATTTAGCCGTTTACCCGAAGTTTGCTACTTATTCCAAACCATCACGATTAGTTGATGACCAACCGGACACCATTCCTGAGCCTCGGGCCATCGTCGCTCAAGGTAGGCGGTGGCTGCTCCTGTTCCACCATCGCATTTCGAGTTTCGACATATTGCCGCAACTGACCATTCCTTACATGCTCCTCGATTATATCCTTTAGATGTCGGCAGCTGTCAGTATCATGCACGTCCAGGTACCTTCCAGACGCCCTTTCACGTTTTGTGGGTTCCCTCCTTGCTGGCCTTCGATAGGGAAGGCGATCCCGAGTATCCAAGAAAATCCGCTCCAACGTTGCGTTCAATCCTGTGTAAGTGGAGAATTTTGGTTCTCCCCAGCGTTTCCTTTTCCCTTTATCCTTGCCCCCACCCGAGCTTTCGCCGGGTAGTCCTCCATCCTTAGTCATGTTTACTTCCTTTGACCTCATGTCCAAACATGCATCCTCTTGTCGAAGAAATCTTTCAGCTTCATGAAAGAATTCCCCAAGATCCAACGGTGGGTCCCGTACCAACGATACTTTGAAATCTGAATTATCTTTGACTCTTTATACCGCAGCCATCAGAACCATTGATGGATCTGGCCGATCCACCGAAGCAACTGCTGCATTAAATCGAGTTAAGAATGTCCTGAGCGATTCATCCGCCCCCTGTTTGACTGACGTTAGCGTCATCACGTTCTTTGGCCTTTTTATGTGAACTCGAAACTGACTTAAGAACTTGTCCACCAGCTCCGTCCATGTTCCAATGGAACCATCCTCCAGCCGTCTGAACCACATAGCAACAATATCAGTCAAGTACAAGGGGAAACATCGGGCCATAACCTCCTCCGTTGCCCCCAACACTTCCATATGCCTAGTGTACCTTATCAAGTGGTCGGTGGGATCCGTCTTCCCGTTGTATACTTCCAGAGTGGGTATTTTGAAATCGAGCGGATTCCTAGCTATCCTAATGTTTCAGGTAAACGGACTTTTGTTAACTCCCACTGAATCCCTATTTGTCATACCTCCGCGAATAGTCCGCCTGATAATGTCAGCCAATCTAGTGTTTCCAACCAAGGGTTTCCCCTTATCCATGTTTCCAGACTGCCCCCCAAGTCCCCGAGGAAATTCTGGCACATACTCCTCATCACGTACTCCTGTATTCCTATCGACGTCAGGCTGCGTAGCGCCATCCGGTATCCCTCCATGAACTGGTCCAGCATTACATGGTGTTGTGCCCCCGAGTCTAGGTCCATCTAGATTGTTAGCTGTTTGTTGATTGGGAGCTTCCCCCTGTTGAATCACTTCATCTGTCCGCTGGTTGAGTTCCTCTAATCCAGTTCCACGAACTTGAGCACCTGCAGTTCTCGGTTGCCTAAATTGCCTAAGAAGAGCCTGCATCATCTCCTCTTGTCGTTTCATCATCTGCTCCTGCATAGAATTCATCATCACTTGCATCTCGTCCCGAGTTATGTAGATGGATGTATGATCCTCTCCAGATCCAGAAGAGGCCGCTTGACTTCCTTCCTGATTGCTTCTTTCCGCTGCTTGCTTCCTTGTTGGTGGTCTAGCCATTGCTTTCTAGGATCCAAGTTCCAAACTCCAAAATTCCCGAGTGCTTGCGTTCTCAGTGAGAGCACCAAAGTGTTAGCGCCAAAATTGGTCACTAACACCCAGATCCAGATGAAAGCACCAAATACCAGTCACAGCTCACAAGCAGAATGTATCTAGAGAGTGATGAAGTAAAGAACAGTAGAAATTAAAATGAAAGCAGTAAAGAACCACAGATTTTATAGTGGTTCGGCTAACTCCGGCCTACGTCCACTCCAGAAGTTTCCTTTTTATTGATATTCGAATCAATTACAATTACAAAATGGCAGAGTAGCCTCAGCCTTAGAAAATAGAAAGTAAGAGAGCATAAAGAAGATCCCTTTTCTGAACCCTCACATGCTGTATTTATAGGCAAATTCTGAGTTGTTGGGCTTTCTGAATGATCCGGACCCATCAAGGCCTTCCACCGAGCCATATACCTCCACAATGCCGAGTCACATCAGCTTCACCACAATGCCGAGCGAGGTTCGATGTCGAGCAATGTCCAATGCCGAGAGAGGTTCGATGCCGAACGCCTTCCAATGCCGAGCGAGGTATAATGTCGAGCGAGGTACAATGCCGAGCGACTTCCAATGCCGAACGACTTCCTGTGCCGAGCGACTTCCTGTGCCGAACAGCTTCCTGTGCCGAGCGACTTCCTGTGCCGAGCGACTTCCTGTGCCGAGCGACTTCCTGTGCCGATCGACTTCCAATGCCGAGCGACTTCCAATGCCGAGCGACTTCCAATGCCGAACGACTTCCTGTGCCGAACGACTTCCTGTGCCGAGCGACTTCCTGTGTCGAGCGACTTCCTGTGTCGAACGACTCCCTCGAGACTCCAACATCGAGCCACTAGCCTATGTAGATCCACTTCATCCAATCCAATATCCATCTTCCAAGCGCACTACATCATCTATCCATCCAGTCGACTTAAACCTGTCGTATTCCAGTCTCGACAAATGAGTAGTTGATTTAGTTAAATCCGCATGCCTACAGCCTTGCCAAAAGGCGGGTTAACACTTCGTAAAGATTCATACATGCCACACCTTCAGGATGTTCAACACGATTTAGACCAAGCTGAAGGGTGGCAAAAATGGTGTAAGCAGCTGACATACACCAATCGTAATAACTACCAGGAAATCCTCTCTTTTGAGTCAAAGAAAGATGATTTTGAAAAAGCGTTGTCAGAACGCGACGCCAAAATTAAACTGCTGGAGGAGGAGAAAGCAGCGGCACTGCAAGAGGGCAAGAGGAGCGTCGACTTGGTAAAAGAAGTGAAAGAGGCTTACGCTAGAATTGAGATCGTATATAGAGACGAGTTAAAAATGGCTCATGCCGAGGAGGCAAAATTAAAAGGAGAAGTGGCTAATTGTAACGCAACGATTGAAGCCCAGAAGAAAACTATCTCTGACCATGACCATATCGTCGAGGAGCACAATAAGACTATCTCTGATCAGGCTGCGACGATCGCCCCACTGCAGGACCAAGTTGCATAACTTAGCGTTGACAAATCTCGCATTAAGGTTGAAAAGGGATCCGTTACGGTGCATTATCTGGAGCTTTAAAACGCTTTCGAGAGGAAGATGGAAATATGGAAGCGACCATCCTGACTTTCTACGTTGACTTCCTATTGCACCAGGGGAGTCTCTGCTACTTGGGCCGAAATTCCTACAAACTCTTGCTTTGGTATGGGAAGAAGTCTTGTCCTACTTTTCTGATAGTGATGACGTCTACACCGAGCGGGAGTTGGAGGACGCTTACCTTAATGAAGAATCAAAGAAAGCATTGCTCGAGGGCCGGAAAATTTTACAAGCCAAGAGAGAGAGAGAGAAGCCGATGATGCTGCCGTGATATCTGACCTTGGAGCACTCACCAAGCCTTTCATTTCCGGTGCTGGCAAACCATTGGAGCAGCCCCATGACCCGCCAATAAGTTCAGGGCTTTAGACTTTTCCTCAGGTAGTTGAACCGTCGAAAGAAGCCGAAGGCGGTGAGTATGAAGTCGACATTATTGACCATTCCTCCGATGCAGGTAATGTTCTCGTTTCCTCCGAGTTTGGGAGCTTCCATCTTACGCTACAAGAGCAGGAAGAATTTAATGCTTTCGTTTTTGATCTTATAGATCCACCTACCTTTCCTGTTGATGTGCCAGCTTCCTCGGTGCCCGGACCTGCTGTTATTTCCACAGCCTCCGTGCTCGTTTATGTTCCTATTCCTATTTCCACAGCCTCCGTGTCTGGCTCGTAGCCGGGGTCGAAGTTCGAAAAGATAGCTGCACTTCATGGCTTGGATGATCCTTCTGTGTCTTTGGAAGGTGATATGACAATGGTAGAGGCTAAGGAGTAGGAAGTTCAAACGGAGCAGCCTCCTAATACTCAGCATGAATTGATCGCTATCAAGAAGGAGAAGGTTGAACCGATCAAAGCCTCGAAGAGCTCCCGCAAATCACGAAAGCACAAAGCAAATAGAGAATCTTCTGAGAAGACGGTGGAGCAAGAGGAGAACGTTGCCACCGAGGAGTTTGTTGATATTACCGACAGCGACACCACTCCCGAGATGAGGCAGAAACTACAAACAAAGGGTGAAAAGAGGAGCGGTGGAAGGAAGCACTAATGAGCTTGTGCGGAGACTGATCCGATTTTGGTTCATTTTGAGTCATTTTGTTCAAGTGCAGAGTCTGCACTTAATGTTTCTATCGTGGGTCTGTATTTTCTTTTTGTTGGTCGGTGTTGTGTGGGTACGGCCCCCACGTTTTGACCCTTTAAAAGAAAATTATAAGCAATACATTAATATTTTGACTATACTCTTATTTGTCTACTCATATGTGTTCTGTGCACTTGTGCTTGTTTTGTTTACACTTATTCAATTTTTGTGATTGCCGCCAAAATTGTTATTTGGAGCAACAATTCTTTGTTTGGAGTAATAGTATTTTTGAACTTATTGTTTTTAATTGTTTTTATTTAAGCACCGGTGTATGCCCCCCAGATCACAGGGCTGTTACTCCAAACGATCGGTAACTTACAGTTTAGGTAATTTTCATATTAAACTTGAAGTTTGGTTAAGTCACAGCTTGATTTTCCTTCTTTCGTAAGTTTTGCAACTTTAGCATGTAATTAGGGGTGGGCATGGAAAATTTCCGTACCAACCGAGACATTTCCATTTCCTTCCAATTGTCAATGGAATGATACCCGATGTTCCAAGTTCCATTCCGCTAACTTCGGAATTTCATTATGCGGTAGATGGAAAAGGTGGAACGGAATATGGAATTCCATTTTTTCCGTTGATGTATTTAAACTTGCGTAAGAATGCACTGTGGCATTTGATAATAGGTCATCCTGCTTCATGCTATGGAATATCAGTTTTTATTTTCCCAATCTACACTGTGGTCAGAAATAGTGTTCAGTCGACGGTTAATCGTTGATCGAGGTATCCTCCAGCATAAAATTGGATGTCCCTAGCATTAACAGTACACTAATGATATCTAATATTTCCAACATTTGGTTTTAGTTATTCAAGTAATTATTTTTCCAGATGCGGTCTTTGTTTACTTTCATGTTGATAAAAAGATGACGAACTACTGTAAGCACTAAAATGATATGTTTCCCACTGTGGAGTAATCCTTCTAGTTAGAAGGAGCAACTGAACAGAAATTAATCTTGTTCACCAAATGGTCAGATCCGTAAAATCCTTGATTTCCGGCCACCCAAAAAAAACACATGCATTTTTTTTTGTTGCACATTTTTTATCACTATAACTTGAGCAAAGGTATAAAACATTGCGAAATAATAATGAAAAATCACAGAGGTTTACATATAACCAAACATAGCTAATCCAAAAAACTTGAATTACACAGTTTATGCATACTAAAATAAAAAGAGCATCATATTAATCACAAGCTACTGCTGCAGACATACAACAACAAATTATTTAGAAAAATAAAATCCTAGCAAGCAAATTATCCAGGAATATAAAGCCAAAGCAAAGACATACAATGGCCAACACAACCTAAAATATAAAGATAATAGAAGTATAGGCTATATAATGCCTATATCAATGTAGCTGACACATATTTTTTATATGTCTGGTCTAGTTAAACTAATCATACAAGAATATCGGTAGGAATAAAATTTCCATGGAAAATAGTGGAAATTTCCGCTTTTTTCCATCAGAAACCGGAAGGAATTTCTTCCGAGCTATTTTAAATGGAAAAACATGGAAATGGAAATTTTCGGAAATACGTGGAAGGAAAATTCTGGAAAGCCGGTAAAGCGAAAAATAATCCAGCCCTATATGTAATCCAAGTTTCTTGTGATATTCTAGTAAGTGTACAATATATTCATGTTTTTGAGGAGCATATTACATGGGTTAACCGAGGGCAATTTTAATCATTAAGTGTTGTTAGTTGAAACTTTTTTGTTGGTTTGTAGTACTCCACTTTTGTTGGAGTTGTGCCCATCATATCCAATCATAGAAGTAGTTGGCACTGGTTATGAGATGTGCGTTGTTCGGGAACGAAATGGCCCGTCGACCCAGTTCTGATGCTCCTCTGCGCTACCTATCTTGGGAAACGTGAGGAGTTTACGCTTTAGGAGCGTGATTTTTCGGCGATGTTCCTCATTTTTGCCTATCTTCGGGCAATGTCAAGGAGTTGGTGTGCGGCTTACGGGCGCTCCGCTTTTGATATTCTTCTGCCTTGCCTATCTTCGGGCAATGCGAGGGGTTTGTATTTTGAAAGTTAGTGCACGGCTTATTGGATGTGCGGCTTTTAGTTTTCCTCAGTGTTGCCTACCTTCGGGCAACGTGAGGAGTTTAAGTTTTTCAAGAGTTAGTGCGCCGCTTACGAAATGCGCGGCTTTTCATGCTTCTCGGTGTTGCCTATCTTTCGGCAATGTCGAGGAGCGTACGTATTAGGAGTTAGTGTGCGGCTTATGAAATGCACGGCTTTTGGTATTCTTCGGTGTTGCCTATCTTTGGGCAACGTGAGGAGCGTATGTTTTGGCGCGGCTTATGGAATGCACGGCTTTTGGTGCTCCTCGGCGTTGCCAATCTTCGGGCAACGTGAGGAGCGTATGTTTTGGCACGGCTTATGGAATGCGCGGCTTTTGGTGCTCCTCGGTGTTGCCTATCTTTAGGCAACGTTAGGAGCGTATGTTTTAGGAGTTAGTGCACAGCTTATGAAATGCACGGCTTTTGGTATTCCTCGGCATTGCCTATCTTCGGGCAACATGAGGAGCGTATGTTTTGGCACAGCTTATGGAATGCATGGATTTTGGTACTCCTCGGCATTGCTTATTTTCAGGCAACGTGAGGAGTGTAATTCTAGGCCTTCCCGATGTTGCCGGAGCAACATCGTTTTTTAGAAGGCATGGATCGGTTTCCACCGATCCAGCGGTTTGATTTGATTTTCTTTCGTCTACCCGGCGGGTAGTTATTATGAACACAGTTTTGTCGGTTCAAAGAGCGAATCAAATTTTATTAAGGAAAGAAGGGCAGGTTTTTCACCTATTTACAATGCCCCCGACATTCCGGGATGGCTTATTTGCTGAAAATAGAGAGTACATAAAGTAGTTTTCAAATGAAGCAATGGCGAATTGATTCGCTATTCCATGCCCTGGGAATTTGAATTCCGTCGACGGTTGTTAGCTTGAAAGTTCCATCTCTTAACTTTTGATTGATGACGTACGGTCCTTCCCAGTTTGGTCCGAAGGCCCCCGGAATGGGGTAGACTCGCTTGAGCACAAGGTTTCGTACTTCGAAGGTTTGGTTGTGAACTTTGTAGTTGAAGTACTGTGCGACCCTTTTTTTGGTGGGCAACAGTTCTCAACTCGGCTTCTTCCCTTCTTTCATTGACCATATCCAGCGATTCGAGTAGGAGTTGCCCGTTTTGCTTTTGATTGAAAATTTTCCATCGATGTGAGGGGACTTCCAATTCAATAGGGATCATTGCCTCTGAGCCATATGCCAGAGCGAATGGAGTGTGGTCGGTTGCCACTTTGTGGGTGGTTCGGTAAGCCTATAGTGCAAGTGGAAATTCATCAACCAGTTTCCCTTGGCTTTAGTAAGTTGCTTTGGTAGATTTGATGATCTTGTTTATTGCTTCCACTTTCCCGTTTGCTTGTGGATGAGCTACTGCTGAAAAGCTGTTCTCAATCCGAAAGAGTTTGCAGAAGTCTTTGAACTTGGCGCTTTCGAGTTGGGTTTCATTGTCGGTGAAGATTTTATATGGCACACCAAACCTGCAAATAATGTTTTTAGTAACAAAATTGATGACTTTCTTTGTGGTTATGGTGGCCAGCGGTTCCGCTTCGGCCCATTTTGTGAAATAATCTACAGCAACTATTGCATATTTGGCTCCTCTTATTGCTATCGGTAGGAGCCAATCAAGTCTATTCCCCATATTGTGAATGGCCATGGGCTGACCATCTAGGTTAACTCCATTGAAGGAGTTCTTTTAATTTTGTTGAATCTTTGGCAGCGATCACATCTTTCGACGTAGTCTACAACATCGTGGTTTATTGTTGGCCAGAAGTATCCATACCAGAGGACTTTCTTCACAAGGGTTTTCCCTCTAGTGTGGTCTCCACATTCGCCTTCGTGCACTTCCTTTAGGATTCGTCAGGCTTCATAATCGGACACACACCTAAGGAGAGAGGCGGAGAATCCCTTTCGGTAGAGTGTTCCATCTTGAATCATGAATCGGGGTGCTTTTCAGAGAAGCTTTTTCTGTTGATTCTAGTCAGTTGGAAGAGTCCCTATAATTAAATATTCCTTTAGCGGTGTCATCCAAGTATCTGGTTCGACGGTGATCTCGAGGATCCAGACGATGTCCAATTCATCTATGCTTGGGTTGTTTAAAGTCTCAACTGGGACTAGCCCTAATGACCGAGCTTCTCCGGAACTCTCCAATTTAGCAAAATAATTTTCCTTGGCGTTTTGGTCCCGTGGAATGTTAGTTATAGTGTAGTGTTAGATGTCGCTTAGCAGTTCCTGTACTTTGGATAGGTAGGGGAAAGATTCTCCCCACAAGCCTGGTACTCCCCTTTTATTTGATAGATGACCAGTTGGGAGTCGCTGTATATGTGAATAGATTTTATCTTGAGTTCTTTCACAACTTTTAGTCCAGCAATCAGTGCTTCGTATTCCGCTTTGTTGTTTGTAGCAGGGAATTCCAAGCGCAAAGCATAGCTAATGGCTCGCTCTTCAGGGGTTTCAATCACCACTCCTGCTCCTAAACAGAGGTTGTTAGATGCGCCGTCGATAAAGAGCTTCCATTATATGTCTACTTCCAGCTGAACTTCTTCCTCATCATCCCGTATAGTAAATTTGGCGATGAAGTCGGCTAACGCTTGCCCATTGATGGCTTTCCTTGGGTGGTATGTGATATCATATTGACTCAATTCTATATTCCACTTGATTAGTCGTCCAGAAGTTTTCGATCGGTATATCACTTCCTTCATGGGCTGGTCAGTCAACACTTTAATTGGATGAGCCTGAAAGTATGGTTGTAACTTCCTTGATGCGATCAAGAGGCAATACGCTAGCTTTTCGAGTTTCGGGTAGTTTTTCTCCACTTCAGTGAACCGCTTGCTAATGTAATACATGGGTCGCTAGAGTTTTACTTCTTTATGCACCAAAGCGGCGCTCAATGCATGGGTTAAGATCGCTAAGTAAATGAATAGGTCTTCTTCTTCCATGGACTTTGATAGGATTGGCGGAGCCTCCATGTGCAGCAATAGTTCTTCGAATGCTGTTTGATAAGCTTCGCTCCATTCGAAGTTCTTCTTTCCTTTCTTTAGCACATCGAAGAATGGTATACACTTGTCGGTAGTTTTCGAGATAATCGAATTAGCGCTGCAACTTTTCCATTCAAACTTTGTAGCTCCTTCTTATTCTTTGGAGCTTGGACTTCTTGTAGTGCCATTATTTGTTCAGGATTCGCTTTGATGCCCCTGGCACTTACGATGAGCCCTAGGAATATTCCGGAGGCTACTCCGAAGTGACACTTGAGTGGATTGAGTTTCATTACATACTTTCGGAGTATTTTGAACATTTCAGCGAGGTTATCCAAGTGGTTAACAGCTGCTCGCTATTTGACTAACTGGTCGTCCACACAAACTTCCATCGTTTTCCCGATCTGACGCTTGAACATGGTATTTACCAACCTTTGGTAAGTTGCCCCTGCGTTCTTCAAACCAAATGGCATTACTCTATAGTAGTATAGGCCCAGGTCGGTGATGAAGCTGGTGTTTTCTTGATCGGGTTCATGCATCAGGATTTGGTTGTACCTGGAGTATGCGTCCATGAATGATAGCAGCTCGTGTCCTGTTGT
Organism: Allium fistulosum; assembly: GCA_030737815.1. Taxonomy (NCBI): domain Eukaryota; kingdom Viridiplantae; phylum Streptophyta; class Magnoliopsida; order Asparagales; family Amaryllidaceae; genus Allium; species Allium fistulosum. The sequence continues at coordinate 709,229,879 of CM060904.1, read as the reverse complement.
TCCATCTACAAGTTGGTCTATTCTAGGGAGAGGGAAGCTGTCTTTCGGGCAAGCTTTGTTTAAGTATAAGTAGTCGATACAGGTTCGCCACTTCCCATTACACTTTCTGACTAAGACCAGATTAGATACCCACTCTGGATAGGTTGCATCATGGATAAAAAAGTTAGTCATTAACTTATCCACTTCTTCTCTTAACGCCTAGGATCGTTCGAGACCTAAGCTGCCCTTTTTTGCTTTACTATTGTGAGCTTGGGGCCAATGTTGAGCGTGTGACACATGATTTCTGAGGACACCCCATACATATCGGAATGCGTCCATGCGAACACATCCAAGTTGACGCAGATAAATTTAGTAAGCTCCATACGCATCTTGTTTCCAAGGTGCGATCCAATTTTCAAAACATTAGTTGGGTCATCCCTGTCGACAGGGATGGACACTGTCAATTCTGTCGGCCCTGTCCGTTCCTCCCCTGAGCTCTTCTTTCTAGGGTCTAAAGCCTTGTCGAATCGGCTATGGTCCCCAAGCCAGGGGTAGCTCTGTAGTTGCTATTCGGAGGGTTCACGAATGTGGAGAGTTCTCCCCACGTCCTTCCTTTTTTTCCTTTCTTTTGGATTCGCGTAATTCTGCAATGTAACATTCTCTGGCAGCACACTGATCTCCTTTCACCACACCGATTCCATTTGCAGTAGGGAACTTCATGGTTAGACACCTTGGGCCAGAGCAACTTTGAAATCTGCTAAAGCGGGCCGCCCTAAGAAGGCGTTATATGTTGACATTTCTTCCAGAATTACAAAAGTATGAATGAGGGTGACTCTTCGATCACCCTTTCCAAGCTCCACTAGCACGTCGATTGTTCCCACAGGTTGCTTGGGCTTGCCAGTGAACCCTTGGATCTTTGTTTGGCATGAAAACACGCTTTTCATACCAATTTTCATATGGTCAAAAGTACGTTTGAAAAGTATATTAACAGAACTACCACTATCGACCAACACTCATCGGACTACAGCGGGTCTGATTCCTACTGTCACCACCATCGGATCGAGAGTTGGAGCTTCGATCCCTTTGGTGTCTCGATTTCTGAACACTATATCATCACTCAAAACTTTTTGCAGCTTGACCGGAGTTTCATCATCTATTGTGAGACATGAGTCTTTCGGAGCATGTTTCAACGAACTCACGTATCATTCCATTTCTCCCCAATTCCTTTGCGCGGGGTGTGGTACCCTAGATATCGTTCCAAAAATAAGCCTTTGTTCATTTTGTTTCAACCCTTCATCACTAGTTCTAGCCTGATTTCCTCATTCTCTATGAGGCTAAGGGGCCGCAGATTGATTAGAGTTTTATGGCTTTCTCATGTACTGCTGGAGTATATTGTCCCGGATCAACTCTTCAATTAGATTCTTTAGGTGGCGGCATTCGTTTGTATTGTGGCCATGTGTCTCGCGGAAGTGGTAGAATTTCCCTGAGCGCTTTTGCTGCTCAGTTGCCTCTCTCCTAGGAGGCTTCTTGTATTCTTCAATTTCCTGTGCTGCAAGATAAATATTTTCCGGAGTGTCATTTTGAGGGGTATAATCTTTCTGTCTGAACTCATTAAATCTTTTGTTGCTGCCATTGCTATTTCTTTTATTGGAGTTCTGATTTATCCTCTATTGATTCCCATCTTTCCCCGCGACTCCTTGAGCAGTTTCAGAATCACGCGCGTTTTGATTCACTGCCACATCCCTCTGTCCGATGTTCATCGGTTGCATACCAGTAGACTTTCTTTCCAGCTCATGTGCTTCCTCCAATCTTAAGTACTAACTTGCTCTACAATTGAAGTCATTCCTTGTGGTAGTCTTTTAATCCATTTCTCGAATTCAGTCTCTGAGTGAGTGGCACGAACTAACACCATAAAAACCACGTCCTCATTAGGGTTTCTTACTTCTATCACCGCAGTATTGAACTAGTTCATGGAAGATTTCAGCGACTCATTGCATCCCTGAGAACAATCCGGATAGGGACATGACATCTTTCGTTTGTGTGGTATGGAGCCTGAACTAGTCAAGGAATTTTTTTGCTAATTGGTCAAAGGTAGAGATAGATCTCGGGGGAAGTCTGGTGAACCACATAGATGCAACTCTTTCTAGAAAGATAGGGAAACATCGACAACGAACAACCTCTGGAGCGTTGGCTCCATCCATTTACCAGCTATATTTGTATAGATGGAGTTTAGGGTCCTTCATCCCGTCATAGGATGGGATAGCTAGAATTGTGAATTTGTCTGGATATCTTTCATTCAAGATTTCGTCGGGTAAAGGGAGTTTGACTTGGAGCAGATCCCCATTCATCATCTCTTCGGTTTTTACTCTCGTCCATCAACCTTTTGACCATGTCTGCTATGTATGCCTCCAATGTCCGGTAAACCTGGGGGGGGCAATCAGCCACTACACCAAGTGTTTGGCTTTGCAAATAGTCTTGGTGCATGGGTTAAAGCCTAGGCTCTCCTGTCTTCAGGAGAGCCACTCCTGCGGGACCCCGTTGGCTCACATTTGGTCTGATTAGGACAGTTTGGACATTCCTAGCATCATCGAACGCGTTGGCATTCTCTTCTAATTGATTGTCTTGCTCTCCATCTTCTGAATCGAAGAGATCCATAACTATATCTTCTTGCGGGGTCTTAGCCCGTTGGTTCAAGTTCAGAATTGGTTGCCTTGCGGTGGGTGGAGTATTCTCATTTTCTTCCACATTTTGTCCTATTATCACCCTTTTTTGTGGTTGTTTTCCATTCCTTCTATGTAGACCAGAAACGGTGGAATTCTCTTGTTCTATAGCAGTTGTGTATTCGGGCATAGTCCTTGGAGCAAGGTTTGACTGTAGGGTTAAGAGAGCGTTAAGCTTATTCATTAGAGCCTTTTGGCTACTCTCCATGTTTTGGTTGATCTCATTAACCATCTTATTCAACTCATCCCTGGTGACAACTTCGTGCTGGCTGGAGGATGCTGGCGCCTGATTTCCCAAGTTAGCACCATTTACTTCAGTTTGTTGGTGATTAACATCTTCTCCAGCTATTACTGCCCTTATGGATCTTCCAGAGGCAGTTCTTCTTCTTACAGGACCCATTGATTCCAAACGATAGATTTTTCTAGCAATAACTAAGGATCTAACTTCTGGACCTATGGGATCCAAAGTAGATAGCTAGATCTGGATCCTGAGTTGGAGTTCTCAGTGAAAGCACCAAAATGTTAACCTAAAAAATGGATCAACACCCTGGTTTGAGAATGAAAGCACCAGCTCTGTTTTGATAGAGTAATAACACAGATAATAGGTATAGAAAAAGACCGTAAAAGAAAGAAGACAAGGAATTTTTATAGTGGTTCGGCTGTTAATGAAGCCTATGTCCACTTTATAGTTTTATTATAGACTGATTATTGTTACAAGTAGTGTTTGGTTACAATGCTTTTGATTATCCTTAGCTAGATTGAATCCCCAGAGTTGGAATCCACTGGAGAATCATAGTGAATCCCTTGGAGATTGTTGTGAGGGAAGTAGAGAGTGAAGAAAGTTTCCAACAGAGCTTCAGCAACCAGTGCGGAGAAGATCTTGTTTATGTTGTAGATAAAAAGGTATTTATAGAGATCAGAGAGCCTCTGGACCTAACCCGCTTGTCATTCACTTGCAGATGGACATAGGACGACCCAAAGGAGTTTAGCTCGCGACCCAAGCCAAAATCATGGATCGCTAGCGATCCATAGACTTAGCTCCTATCTCATTTCTTTGCTTAGCAAGCTCGATGAAGATCCATGGACAAGTTTGGATCACTTGCAATCCATGGTGTATGGATTGCCTGCGATCCATACACTTGGCATATTTTCTTGCTTTGTCTCTTTTGGCCTCTTTGTCTCTTTTGGTCTCTTTGCCTCCATGTGTCATAGTGAACCATCATGTTGCATGGATCGCTGGCGATCCAAGTACTTGGATTATTTTTGAGTTTGGAATGCTTTCATAGCCCTGTATTGACGTTGTTCGTGTAGTTTCGTTGCACGTTGTTCCGTTTCGATGACGATCTTCTAGCTGGTTGTGCTTAGCTGCTAGTTGGATTGAACGGACTCTGGTCCCTTGGTTTAATCAAACTCAGTCGTTGCCTTTGTAATATTATACTTATGAAGGGTACTACCAATAGTATTGCATATTTCCTTAACAAAAAGGGGAATACTTAAGAGAAGGGTTTACCATACGAACATATCTTCTACCCATTTTTAGTTACTTTCGAGCCATTCGAACTAGTTAATCTTAATATTCTTTACAAAAATGCTGAGATTTAAATTCTAAAACACATTTTATTAATCCAATTTATAAAATCCATTTATATAAAACACATTCATAAAATTTATTTATCTTGAATAAATTTCTTTAATCTTAAACCAATATTATTTATCGAACACCACGTAGTCAAACTGTGAAACTAAATTCACAAGGTGTTTGTATTTAAATTTTTTAATTCAAACAACCAATTAATAAATGATAATAAATAAATATTATCATTCCCTTAACAACCAAACAATTAACAAAAGCTAAGCACACCAAAAATAATACAACCCATAATCCTGGTCGGAGGTACAGTGCCTTATCCTATCCATTTTTATTTATCAAATTAAGGTAGTTTCATTTTAAAATTCCTAGGTTGATTTACTAACCCTAGATGAATTTTTACTTAAGCACCTAACTTAACCTCTGATACCAACTGTGACGACCGAGAATTTTGGACCAATCAAAATTGTGAAAACCCGTTTGTTCTAAAACCAGCAAATGAAAACTACCATTTTAACATATTATAATCTGATAATTATATCACATTATCCAAAATGAATAGGACATATGCATCACTAACTTATCGAGTTTAATCATTTAGTCTACAGGGTGTGCTTTACTACAAAGAAAACTCAATATATATAAAATCTACTGCTGGGCACTTTGATGAGAGAGACAGTAATATCTTATCCTGCAAACTCAGTAAACATGTCAAATGCGGAATAAAATAGTAAGCAGGAAAGATATAACAATCCAAAAAAATAGCGACCCACAAATAGGAAAATGTTGTGTTATTATTAGGGCTGCATCACTACCGCTTGTGACTGCCTACGTACCCTATCTAATTGGGTACCCAATTAGATACAGGATCAACCCAATGTAGTTCTCCTATTCACAATGCAATAAACAAATATGCAATTTCCAAACTACTCACTTAGGTTTAATCTTCATATTAAGATTTCTCAAATCAAATTAACTTTTTTTTTTCAAAATCCTTTTTGAAAAGAAAAGGGTCTCATAAGACCACACCACAAATAAACACGGATAGGTTTTTACCTTATGGTAACTAAGACCTTTCATCAAAAAATTTGATATTATTATAGTGTCTAGGTACAAATACATATTAATCAGAGTCGAAGTTGTTACATTGATTAGATTCTAGCGTAATAGGTATACAACTAAGTGCGAAGCACTTACTCGAGAATGGATTCCATACAATGATAGCGTAAAGGACTACCTTCAAACAGTACATCTCTAGAGGAATGTACCAAGGACTCACAGATGGTCCTCTGCATCTGGCAAGACCGGCCTACCACTTTCTAGTGACTAACACAATGATCCTAGATAGTACCGAATATGACATCACCTCGGTTGTTATCAACCTTTACCGAGATCCCATAGCATACACCACATACTTGACATATAAAGAGTAATCTGGAAAGGTGATGACCATATACGAATGGCTGCGAACCACATAGCCTTGCGACATACCCTTTTTTTCCATTTCTGATGTATGAGGCTTGAGGTAACGTTTTACCTTTCAGAAAGTAGCAAATCCCACTTCGAATGCCACATTTCCATTTCTATCAACACACTAATTGATTTCCACAAAAGTATAACCCCAGAGTTCATGCGCCTAAGAGAAGGGTGTTAAGTGTAAGAGGGGTTACCTCCTACACCACTAAACAATATACGTTTGTAAAAATCAATGTATGTGGCCTTAGAAATGCAATGTCAAATATCATCCATATATGTTGTCTAGGAACAGGACAATTCGAAGGCACTCCTCCTACTACTTCCTGTTTGGAAATCACCCATAGGATTAGTAGCGAATAGTCCTTGCATCGAAGATTTCAAAATCACTATCTTTAACTTGTCTTCACTTTCGAACGTGTATATCGGTTCGAAGTGGTTTTCGGATATGAATCACCCAAACCTGATCTCGGTCTCTCCAAACCAATTATTGATAGAAAATATGTTAAGTATGTGGGTGATTGGTAATCATCATTCAATCAATTTATATCTTTATATCCGATAAAATATCTTTAGAGATATATTTTAAACCATTTCTTCTTGGTATATACAGATTTATTAAACCTCCTTTTAACTTTGGAAATAGAAAATCATTTCCTTTATATTACTAAGGAAAATTATTTCCATCTTCCTAATATAGATTACTTATTTCCAAAACATATCTTTTAATTGGTTAAAAACAATGTTATCGTTTACTATATACCCAAACCAATTAGTATTGAGTAAAAAGGATTCAAAGATTTTAGATTAACTAAACTCAATACTAATTTCCATATTCAACTCGTACTATTCGTCAAATAACGGTGAAATCACCTTTTAAATTCACACGGATAGTATAGGTTCCCTCCTCGGAATTTAATATAGAGTTTAACTAGAACGTTCTCTTTACCATCAAAATCTTATTTGAAATCTTGGTTAACTTTATGGATAATTTCCAAGCCTCTTTTTTTATCTTTAGAAAATACAATCCAAGCAGATCAAATTAACTATCTCCTCTGTCGTGCCAGTCCGGATAGCTACGGGGAGCAGGCAACTGGGTTTCCAAACTCCAGCCTGAAGACTGCCTCTCTGTTATCCATAAGGCGATCAAATTATTTGATCGACCCCAAGCCTTTAAAATAATTATATGGTTATTTGGAAAACATTTCCAAAAGATTCGAGAAGAGAAATCCAAGTTTAAATTGTTTATTCAAAAATTGCCAAATTCAATTGTTAAATTGCCGGTGAATAGTGATTTTAAAGCTTTGTAGATCAAAACTTTTATTCCATTATATAATTGTTCCCATTTTTATAACTCGAATACCTTTTAAAACATTTTAACATATCTATTTTATATTTTTAAAGATTTAAAAATATCAAATTTTAAAAGGTTAAAAACCATGGTTTACAAACTGCCAAAATACGACTATTTTGAAAACTTGATTTGGACATATCTCAAACTTTAATAAATGAAAACTCGATTGTTCTTTTTCATTTGTAAACTATGGTTATAAGAGAAAGCTATAAGAGTTTGAAAAATTCTTAGTCCGAAGAATTCCGACTCATATTACATTCTATAAATGGATTTAACTTTTTACGGCGCGAAATTGCGAACTACCGTTACGCGGTGCGCTTATTTTGACTCCATTTTCCAAAAAAATTCAAACTTTGTCGAAATGAGTTTTGATGTTTATAAAACATTTATAAACTATTTTAAACCATTTTACCCATTTTTAAAGAGGTTAACAATGCTATATATACCATTATAATTTATAAAGGGAAGTGATTACCTTATGTAAATCCATCGTGTATTTTACCGTGAATCATTTCCATATCAAGCAAGCATATAATAAACATCCAAAATATGATGATCAAGCAACATCACAAGCATATAAACATATCATATCATCATCAAAATTATTACTAAAAGGTATGGAGTTGTTCTCACTTTTATATGACATATTTAACTATATATCACTATTTACTTCTTAAGCAACCATCAAACATCATTAATTAACCAACAAAACATCATAGCCATTTTTAATAGTCATGCTAACTTATTTAAAACCATTTCATAATTAATTTATAATTATAAAAAGTATGTTTTTAATCAAGTACTCACGGTTGTAGCATTCCTTATGTAATTTCTTCGAACAACTCCGACGACATTCCGGTAGTACTTCTCTCTGCTTTCTTCACTCCATAGCTTTTAGATCTCCCTCCTTCACCTCAAGAGAGCTCGGCTATGCATGGGATGGAGATAGATACTCAGCCATGAAGGAATAATGGTGGTGGTCGTGGGTTTCATAGAGGTGGAGGAGTGTTTTAGCACTTATTTGGACTTGAAATGATACTGTATATGTATCTATATATCTTCTTCCTCTTGCTATATTCTTTTGCATTATTTTTATTAAGAAGAGAAGCCTTCATAGAAGGCATTAGAGAGTTGAAGACAGAAGAAGATAGCTTGGAAGTTGAATGTGTAAATTATGAGAGGTGTAGGTGGGTATTTATAGCATTTCCATGCTTCAACCATGAGGTAAACACCAAAAATATCTCCAACATCATCATGCGTCCCCCATCACTTCCTTGGCCATGATTCCCCCTCTCACATCACCATCATCTCATCTTGTCCAGACTCACTTAGTGTTTAAGTAAAGCATCTTTTGACTTTTGTTTATAAATATCATGATATTTCCTTCCTTTTACTTTAAGTAAATTTGTAAATGCACATGCTACCTTCGTATATGTATGCACATGTTATGTGCATGTATATATGCACATATATGTCTCATTTGATAAACCATGGTGCAACGTTCGATTACAACTTCTATTTGATAAACCGTTGAAAATACGGAATCCGAACTCCGGTTATATTTTCACTCTTTTGTTAAACTATTTATTTATGTAAACAAATCTTTAGAAATAGTTTTTCTATCTTCATAGAATAATTAAAATGTACTCATTTGAATTATAAAACTAATTTTATAAATTATAAACAAGTGTTGCAAAATCCCGCCGTTAAATTGTCAAAGTACGACGAAATTTGCATATCTTTATAAAACAAGTATATATATATATATATATATAACTATTATAAATCACTTACTATCATTATATAATAATTAAAGTGGATTATTTATCACTTAAAACAATTATTTGAATATTTAAATACTCAAAATACCAAAACTTTCCTTAAATGCTCATTTTTGAAAATGATGACATCATCGTTGACATCATAATTATTTTTATTTCCAAAATGGAAAAATATTTTTATTCCTTATTTTTGTTTAAATAGTTAAATAAGTATATGTAAAAAAATCATGCATGACTTTTGATGGTTAAAAACTGTTTATCGATAAAATGATTTCGGTCATATTATCGATATTTTTCTAAAGAATATAATTTTGTAAACAATTTTACAAAAAAAATCATCATCATTATTTATCATATAAAACATGATTATTTATGTTCAATAAACCTATATTCGAATATTTAAAATTAATTAAATATTCCAGATCAAAGTGATAAAATTACCGGTTGTTACACCTTTACTCAATTGTTTCGCTATCGAAACGTGATGTGCATCTCGGCAAGCAAACTACCCTCTACTATACTGTCTAACTTCATTATAGATGTATAATTTTGGACTAACACCCACAATACGTAACAATTCACAAAACACACAAATTAAAATACCAAATCAATTTAACAAATCCTAACATTCAATAGATCTTAATTACAACGTGTGAATTTTGTTGATTATTCTATAAATTTAAATACATGTACATATACATACACATATGTTTAAATTAGCAACTTGATTATTTAACAATCAAATCATACTTTCATTTATCAGATATCTTCTATAAAGTTTAAATATCTTTTCTACTATTTTATAAAATCATTCCATTATTTTATAACGTACAATACTAGCTTATAAATCATAAGCCTTTGTAATACTTAATTTATACATTAAAATTACCTTACAATTATTTTATAGATCCCTATAAGCATTTTATAAAATAATTCCTTCTTACTATTTTACATAATATCATACTTTTACAATATATCTCTTTTATATTATTTTATCAAATCTCATTCCATTTTATAAAATATCATTTATACTATTATATAAAATCTCATTCCATTTTATAAAATATCCTTTATACTATTTTATAAAATCTCATTCTGCTTTATAAAATATATCTTCGCTATTATTTTATAAAATCTCATTCTATTTTATAAAATATTGCTTATACTATATTATAAAATCTCAAAATATTTTATAAAGCCTCATTCTATCTTATAAAATATACTTTTCACTTATAAAATTATTTCTTTACCTAAATAATATTTATAAGTACTAGTTAAGCTTCGTTAACCTCTGCTTACTTTAATAATAAGTGTAGAGATCATAACTCGCTTAATTAGCTTACTAATGTCATTTGATAAAATACTCCATTATTTTATATAATCATTTCTTCTCTTAAATAATACTTATAAATAATAATTAATTTTAAACCTCTAATCACTTTAATAATAAGTGTAGAGCTCCTATATCACTTAATTAGGTTATAACTTTTCTAAAACTCATTCGAATAGTTTATTAATGTTTTCAAATGATATGCACATCATTATATTACTTAATTAATCACAGTCAAACCATAGCATCACACCAAGCCATCCAATTAACCCCAAACCCAATTCTAAGCTTACCAACTTTTCCAAACATGATAATTAAGGGTTCAAACAAACAACTAGCTAATAAAATTATGTTTATAACATGAATACAAGCCTAAACCATAATATAGAGTTTTTCAAATCACATCACATAACTTCATAAACATTACTAAACAAATATATGAAGTTTAACATGTAATTAATTAGGAGAATTATCTCACTCACCTCTTCTTCTCCAAACCAAGCTCAAAATCACCCAAACCCATTTCCATGCTCTCTTTAATTTCGAGATTTAGCTCCTGACTTCCTTTCATGTCAATACCTTGATGGATTTTGTAAAGAATGAGAAGAGAGGAATTATATTTATTTTTTCATGAATTTATAAATTTATTTGACAGGATTAGGGCTCGGAGATTAAGAGATGATTACGGGGTAATTAGAAGGAGATTAAGAGAGGAAGAGGAAAAAGAAATGTTGGAATGAAATGAATGAGTGGGATTATGAAAACGTTATTATAGGCTAACTTATGGGCCTAGCCCAAATTCATTTCATCCACTCAAAATCACTATTCACTCAAAAAAATACATCAACTCATACATAGTTGAGTTTATACTATTTTTTCATACATTGGAAAAGTGTCCCAACTATGGGTGTCTCGAGAACAAACGTATCCGTTTCTGAAAAATCAAGTATAATGGGCATTCCGTTAGTTAATGACTAAATATTTAAATTAATCGTTTAAATATTCAATCGTTAAATTGCAGGGTGTTACATTCTCCCCTCCTTAAAGGAATTTCATCTCCAAAATTCCTATGAGTATGAGAAAGTAACAGGATCGACCAAAATTTTTGAATCTCAATTTCGAAAAATTTCAGCAGCACTTTCCCTTATGCTATCAACATTCTGGAAATTTCCAAATTAGAATGTCTCGCACAACTAGGGAATATGCGAAAACCTAAGTTATCCCACATTTCCTTAAAAATACATAACTCATTTTAAGAATGCTTCTAACCATTTAAATGCAATTCTAAATAAATAAGCGTTTAAATGTCCATGCTCAAGCTCTCAAGTACTTAATTGTACTATACAAAGAGGATTATGTTCCAACATAACACAACATATATGTATAACCTTAGCATAGTAACTGATACTATCTTAATCATACATGATAATCTATTGTAGAGTAAGCTCAAATAAGTCAGTATTAAAATATACCATAGACTCCGAGTGACATCAAAAGGTAATAGACCGTTTGTCGTCGTTCCTATAGCTTCTCCATTAATGATTAGGTAAATCCCACTTCAACCCCACAGTGGGCATTGATGATATGCGATCTATTTTAGATTGCTATTGCTATCATTCTCTGAACATAAAATTATGAAATTATAACTACCATACCAGTAGTCAAATACACGAAACAAGTAACAATCAATTATAACAATAAATAATAAGAAACCATCAAATAATAGCAAACAATGATATGCAACAACAATTAGCATACAACCTATCGAACATGCAAGAAAGCAGTAAAAATAAATAACAATAAAAATCAATCAACAACAAGCAGAATCAAACAGTAGCAAACAAACATAAGCAATGGAAAATAACACCGAGCACAACAACCATTAACAATCAACAATAAATAATCAATATAAAATTAAGATACAAACAACCAATCAACAAGCAAGAAAAAGCATACAATGCAATAACAAATATCAATAAGCAACAAATAGCAACAACCAATTATCGAGCAATAATGAGCAATATAAGCAAAACTAACTAGCATACAAAAAGAGTCTATACCAACATGCACGGTAACCAACCATGGTTGAAGCATGCATATCAAACAATAAACTCCCATAAAGTGATGCAAACCCTTTTGTGAATGCAATACTTGAAAGGCTACTACACCTCTCACTATAAAAAGGAAAATTTACATGATATGCAAGATCATCAAGTCTCGAAACTCTCGAATAAATCCAGCAATCTAAGCCTTAACTTTTCTTTTCTTCCAAATAGAAAAGAGAAAAATATATTGACTAAATCCTTTTGAAATGATGATCTACAAATGCATGGGTTTGCTTAGGTTAATACTCACCTCAACTGCACAATGTCAATGAGGATGATATACTGAGTGCACTACGACGCACTCCTAGGCAATTATCGTCTCGTCACTTAGAAGATTATCTGAATTGTTACAAAACTAGTTGAGAAATGCTTTCCCAAACCGCTCCAAGCAACCATAGCTATATTATACTAAAATTTTCAATAACTAAAGATCATCCAAAATGACATGATGTTGGTTCCAGTCCTTCGTTTGCTCACAAGATTTCTTAGTTAAATTAGGGTGTGCCACCCGACTCTTCTCATGTGAACCCCGATTTGGTTCCAAGAACCAACTACTGAAACCTCCTCACATGACCAAGGTTGCGCTTTGGAAATCTTCTAGTCACCTCTAGAATCTGACTCAAGTGCTCGTCAATAAGAATCAAATGAAAAACCCTTTTCTAACTGGTGCAATTCACCTAGAAACTCTACGCTCAAACTAAGGGTTAAAACTGACATGTCAATGGATCAATCTTTAGAAAATATCCCTTTCAGTATATGAGATTACTCCCATCACCTAGGATTTACTAATAAAGAAAAACAACACTAACACGAACGACTTTAGGCAAGCACCTATAGGTCATTTGCTCGATCTTTTTTCATTACTGGGCATCCACTGAACCCTACTTGGATAAAAATCAAAGTCACATTTCATCGACCTGCCCCATTCAACTTGAAAGCCCATACATCAAGTTCGAATGGTAGTACTCTTAGTCACTTCATCTCAGCTTTGCAACTAAGGTTACTCATACAAGGTTTATCTCTACAGAAGAATTTACCTACTATGAAAGGTGTTAAGTTTAGCCTATCTACCAAGTAACTAGTGATAGATAAATATACCGCTCAAGTATTAGAACGAATAGAAGTTAGTTCCCCATAAATAGAGCATACCCCACCGCATAAGTACCTATCATTACTCCTAAGTAGGCCTACTAAGACCCGGTAATGCCCGTAAGACATAAGTTATCATCACTTGCTCACCACTCTGAAATGTAGGACAATCCTTCTTTAAGTGATCAAGCCAATTGCAATTGAAGCACTTATGATTCCCTTTAGCTGGATGACATCTTCTAGCGAAATGCCCATACATGCCATAAGAGTGATATACAAGACCGGTTCTCTTCTTTGCATAAGCTTGATCTTTTTTGTATCTTGGTCTTTTCACCTCGATTGGAGCTTCGGTTTGCTTTTCACTTTCGCTAGCTCCAATGGTACCTCACGGGTGCTCTCATGGAAGAGAACCATCCTAATGAGACTTTCTAAAGTGGATCCCTAATAGGGGTAAGAAAAAGTAATGAATCCCCAACTGATGCTTTAAGACCCAAGGCAAACTCTTTGCCCATGCCAATGGAGTACCAACCATCTAAATCCCTAAATACAAAAGATTGAATTGGTGAACATACAACTTCACTGACAAGCTACCCTACACAAGATTGATGGAATGCCCAAGCTACACACTTTTCTCAATCTCAGAAATGAACTCAGAACCAAAGCGATGCCTTAATACATCCAAAGTCATGAGCTTGCTCATTAGCCACTCAAACACTGTTCTATCCAACCATAGTCTCCCCTTGCTAAATGCCAAGAACAAAACTTCCTTGTGAGAACATTATTTAGATCTATCCCGACAAAAGCCCTTTCTTGCATGTACCAAAGACCATGTCTTAGCAATAGTCTCAGGACTTAGATATGGCTTCCCTCTAAGGCTAAGGAAATCCTGGCACAGCTTAGAAGAGTCTAAAGCTGGTAAAGCTAGAAATACTGGTGCCCTAAGGGCCACATCACCTCTGACGCCTACCGCATTTGTTGAAAATGTTCGTGAGTGGAGGAACATCCCTTGCGGTAGCTAAATAGTCTCTAAACTAATCAGGCATCTCAGACTGCCCATAAGTAGTCACTTGTGTACTCCTCCTACTCATACTGATAGCATAATGAAGATACCTTAGCAACTAGCGATAGAAATAAATCAAAGTCCAGATGACAAGTGGTGTATACAATATAATATTGTAGAAAATACAGGTATGCCCTCTTAATGTATCTCCTTTTACCAGATTGACTAACTCTGACTGATCTACTTAGTCCGAGTGTTGATCTAAAACTTTGATACCAAATATAACAACCCGCCCATCGTTAGACCTAAATATCAGCGCCTTACATCAGTGCCTGACTTTCGAATACCACAAAAGACGACTTGTCGAGAAAAGAAAGAAAGAAGAGGAAACAAAATACTATACCAAGGCATAATGATATGATCTCACAATCGAGTGATAACATATAATATACTAAGTATGCATGAACATAATGGAATGAACAACATATAAGAGACTACACTGGTGGAAGTAACTAATAAATTAATACCGGCGCAAGAAGTCAGAATAAAATATCTAATACACTAAGTCTCATATAAAAATAACATATATCATGTACTACTATAATATCGAGTATACATATCCAAAATATTGATGTCGTGCCTCCGAAAAGCTTTAGCTGTGCATCCTGATAGCGTATCTAATTCTTAAACTACTCAATCGAGTACATAAGAGTAGCCATGACATAAATGGAAAAAGACAAAACGTAGGTCATACGTAAAGCCTGGTATGAGGGGAACTATCTTAAAATACTATATATCAAAACTATATACATATATAGACATAAATCTACTAAGTTACATCCGGTCCTCTCCATGAACGTGGCTCGGTAGTAATCCGAACTGTCAATAAATAAGTACAATAAACCTATCTGAAAGATAGGAATCCATACCATAACCTGCTCTTCTACTGTAATCAAGGAGTCATCACAACTAGTATAATGTGACTGTTATGTAACAATATACCACGATACAGGTAACCCAACATATGAAGGTAAGGTAATCACAATATAAGTTTATCACGATGTACATAATAATAGTAACAATAATAACATCAGCCAACTAATAACACACACAACATAGCAATGAGAGAAAACCAAAGTATACAAATCAATACTCGTTATTAATGATGAGTGAAGTCCACTATGAAAATATATCGCTATCCAATGATTCCCTTCGAGGGTTTAAGATAAATAGAGTCAATACTTAATTGTACCATAGACCTTAAGCCACATCCTTAGTAATGGATCTCGGTTAGATCTTACTATATCACTATAATGAGCTTTTATGATATATGACCTACTGTATATACTTAAAACCTAGTCCCATAATAGATAGAGTCAGTACCAGAATGTACCTTAGACTCGAGCCACATCCTTAGTGATACATCTCGTGTAGATCTCACTGTACCCATATAATGAGCTTTAGTGATATACGATATACTCTAAATAATGAGACATTTGTATATCACACCGTCCCCTTGTAATAAGCTTTAGTGATATATGATCCTGTAGTAGATGATTATCATCATCCCTCCAGGACATCACAGATTTCTTAACAGACTCGTATAACATCTCTATAAAAGAGAACGACTGACATGTCTCATGTAATACGCTATTAGGACCACAAAGGAACACTGTTGTTGTACAGATATATGCACACGTCAAATATAACATTGCATAATCAGATATGTCTATCCCAACGCCAAAGCCAAGGGGCACAAACTAACACCGCTCAATTGTACACACTCATCAAATGTGACCGTGTAACCAATCACCACTGATATTGTATTTAATCTTCAATTACCACGTACATATCACCAAACATTACATATATACATTATGAATGAACATGACATTACATCATCGTCTCATCCTCGGATCATCATGCAAAAGTACCTCAATGTCATCATCAAGCATCCTAAAAGTCCTTTCGGTGAATAAGGTTTTAGTCTGGGAGCAAAATGCTCCAGATCTAGGCATTATTGCCCAGATCTGCCATTGATCGATGGATGGCTAGTGCCACCGGTCCACCAGTTCATGTTCGAACTGGGAAATAATGCCTAGTTTCGGATGCTCCGACGCCAGTCCTCACACTATCGTCGCACTAGCTCCTCCAACAAGTGTCCTACTCCTTCTGTCGTGTTGTCTTCATTCCTCGGTTGAATTTTTGTGCCCTATGGTTGAGTCAACACATCGATTTCTTTGAGTATTCGAGAGAGGTGTTCATGTCGCCATGAATCCTTTTCCCGATCGTCTCACTACCGAAATGCGATGTGTATCCCGATAACCAAACTACACTCTATTATACCATCTAAATTCATTATGGATGTGTAATTATGGGCTAATACCCACAATACATAACAATTCAAAAAACACACAAATTAAAATATCAAATCAATATAACAAATCCTAACATTCAACTAATATTGGTTACAATACATTGGAGCTGTATCTTCCCCAAAAAGGAAATGTTAACACTGTAATTTCCCATAAATTATCTAAAGAGGAATTGTGATGTGTTCGAGATTATAAGGAATTACCCTTTTTCTTTTCTATTGAAAAAGACAGTGCAAAATATGGTAAACATCCCTATTTTGAACATCTCTTCCCTTTGGGCATATTCCTTGTTATTCCAAATGGCGCACTTTCATATATAATTGTAAAGTAGAATAATTTATAAAAATCACGTAGAAACATTCCTCATTCAAATGATTTAAAATATAAATTTAAGTTCCAATCAAATTTGAAACAATCTTTAATTCAAGTTTAACAACTTCTAACTTTCAAAAAACAAAATCTGGGATTTACATCAATCTTATTAATGACTTATCTCATAACCTTTAGGGACTACTTTCACCCTTATGTTCCAGACTTAGGTATATTCAACATTTAATAAAAGTTAACAGTCTACTGAATATGTAGGCAAGAATCTCAAGTTCATTTTATATATATTTACGTCTACAATTCTATAATTTATATTTAGGCATAAAAGAAACATATCCACACCGATATAAATCCAATATTATATAAAAATATATAATTTCCCACTCATCTCTAAGCTTCCAAATCTCTAGATCTGAATCTGTTCTCCTTGTTTGACTCCCTTTCTTTCTACCAAAATATGTATCAAAAGTGCATAAATATTCATTAGAATTATAGATCAGAGAAAATATTTGAATTAAACGGAGTTTTAAATTTAGATTTAGAATTTACCTCTTCTTTGCAGAATCGATTTACCCATATTCTTCTTCTCTTTATTTTTCGCTATTCTCTATTTATATATATATAATATTTATAATTGCTAAATTCCTAGAATTAGTGGAGAGGAAAAAGTAGTAGAGCTTCGCTCCTTGATTTAGAAAATATGAGAAGAAAAGTAAGGGGGCTAGGCCTGTTTTTGTGGGCGCTCGAATCAATTCTATCTATTGGATTGAATTATATTAAATCTGATCTATTAGGCCTAGGTGCATTCTTGCCACCACAGCAGCAATCAGTCTACTAATCCTCTTGAGGCGGTCAACTGTTAGCGGTCGACCGGGCCTAATAAGGGTGTCGACTGGTCGATAGTCAGGCGTATATATACGTTAAATGTTGATTTAATTGGCTTGTTTCCTTTATTTGTTGATTTTATTAGATCTAGGAGTGACAATTACTTTAACATTAATTAACTTTTATTTAACGTTAAGGTAATCATATTTCTTACCTAAATATATATTTAATTATTTCCAATCCAAAATCTTCAAACGTTAATAACTTTCCGTTTGAACTCCGATCGTAAAACTTTATATATGAAAGTTGATTAGAAAATCGCCATAAACACAAGGTGCAAGTTCATAGCCAAACTTCGAAGTTTGTAAAAATTGTATTTTTGAGCATTAATAATTATTCTTTTTAATTAACTACTATTTAATTTACGGGGTGTAACATATTGTGTCCCTCTAAATTTATCATGTGGGTTGTAATGAGGAGGGGGTCAGAACAATATTCTGGTGACCGATAAATTACATACTTCATCCTTCATACTACTTTATGCCAATTGATTTTCATTCAGGTGTTATGTCTGCTATTCACAGATTAGTCATTTAACTCTATGTGCCCGTACAATATGTCCGACTTACTCCGAGGTATAATTATCTATATGTGTAACCTACTCCGAGGTATAAGTACATATATGCATGACCTACTCTGAGACATAATTATCTATATACATAACATACTCTAAGGTAGAAGTATCTATATACGTAACCTATTCCGAGGTATAAGTATATATATATATATATGTGTGTGTGTGTGTGTGTGTAGGTGCATCATTGTACCTCCTAAAGGAAAACCCCTTCACAACGTAATTGATAATCAACCGGCTTGAAGGTCGATGACTCCTAGACAGGGCTTTATAATTTAACTAATCGTATTACTACTACATCTCAAAGACTTATCTAAGGGTTAAATAGCCAACCTCCAACCAAACAAAAAACATCCAACTTTGAGATCGATGCATATCCCATATGAACTCTACCCAAGTAGGAAGTGTAATCCGTACAAGCTTAACCCAAGTATTTGCTAATGACTGCTCGAGACCGGTGGTGGCCTCGACCTATGTCAGCCCTACTACATGAGTCCCAGTTTATCAAATAATGCTCCCATTATGTACCACCACACAAAACTCCTAATTAGATTTGCCTAATGCAAATAAAGGAAAATGCCTACTGCCTGTTACTTAATACCTCTAGTTTTGAAATGAGGCAGACCATACCTTCCCAATTAGCCACTGTCATAGGTTATTTAAAACTTCTTAAATAGAGCAGAGAAAACCAAATAGCCATTTAATACCTCTGCCCCGAAGTAAACCCCCTGACAACCTAAAGGACTTAGGCATTTAATACTTCAAATCTGAGGCAAATCCCTTGGTATATTTTCCTAAACCTATACGCGAACGCATATCCCACCCATGGATCCTATAATTGGGAGCGTTCAACATCAGTAGAATGTACACACAACTATCGGTAGCCCTTAGCAAAGGTCGGACTCCGTTGTGTAACTCTACTAACCTCGCATCCCAACCCATAATAAACCAAGTCATTTGTAATTAATTTAAATATTGGGCTAGGTCCACTATTTCACACCTGTCGCAAATGTATTGTTGAGATCATTATAATTTCACTGTGGAAATTATTACGCCACACCTCCTAAGTTCATTTATTAGTATTCATTTATTTACTTTCTATGAACTTCCATTTTATTTTATATGCTTACTATCTTTAACTGTATAGTACGTTAATGTTATTTAATTTCATCTACCGCTTATTTTACCTCCAATTAATGCCCTTTATAAATGGTATTTTATTCAAATTGAATAATTGTTAGTGACATTTATTTATACGTTTCAAAATTAGTTTATCATGCCTATTTAATTTCCTTCATCAGTGTCATAATCGGTCTTTGTAATTAAATGGTTTACTACCTGTTAACTGGGTTTTTAACCCATCAAAATTCAATAAGAATTAGAACATTCAGACTATGCCAGAATAACTCAAGAATCAACCAAAAGGACCAGAAAAAGAAGAAGAGAAAGACCCAAAAGAAAAGATGCCAAAATAAGCTAAGGTGACCAATGGATCGCTAGCGATCCATAAGGCTTGCTCATGGACCCTCCAAACCTCTTGCATCATGATTCATTACCATTTCTAAGCACAACTGCCAAGTTTCATCGCATGCCAAACAATCTAGCTCGACAAGTGAAGACTCATCTAATTCAAGCTGTTTGGCCAGAATTGGCTAACTTAAAATGGACCTGAAGTACTCATATGAAGTCGGATTGACATGAAATTTTGGAAGAACATTTAGAAAACATACGAGAAGGCACACACAAAAAAATGAAGTCATTTAGAGTTAATTTGATGGATCGCTAGCGACCCATCTAGATGGGTCGCTAGTAACCATCCAGATTGGGCCACACCACTTCAAATTTTTATGCTTGGTCCCTAACACCCTCTAGAGTGTTCGTGCAAAGTTTCGTTTAATTTCGTTAAGATTTGAGCGAGATATGGATGATTCTTCTGGACCAGATGACCTATAAAGACGAATGATCTAACTAACTCCAAACGACTTAATATTTGGACAAGAAATTTAAATAGAAGATAGGAAGACAACCAAACAAAGATCATTGAAAAATATGCTAAGTGGATGGATAGCCAGCGATCCATCCCCTATGGATAGCCAGCGATCCATCCCCTATGGATAGCCAGCGATCCATAGAAATGACTCAGATTGATTTGAGATTTTTGGTGATGACTTGGCATAACAACTGGACTCTTCTATACCTGGACTTCTGGTCCAATACTCACTGAACTTCCCTATAAATACTCACCTACCTACAACTAGAGATGGATCTTTTTTGGAGAGATAGCCTCCATTACTATACTGGAATTTCTTCACTTCTTCAACTTTCTTCTTCCTCACAACAATCGTCAAGGGGGTTACTGTGATTCTCCAGTCAACCCTTGTACTTGTGACTTATTCTAACTCATTGTAACTTAGATCTAAGGACTAACTAGTTGATATCCAGATAGATTCAAATAGTATAATCATAATAAAGATTGATTAAAGTGGACGAAGGCTAGAGTTAGACTAACCACTATAAAATTCCACGTCTTTTTTCTTTCTTCTGCTTTTTATTTGTTGTTTATATGAGATTTGGGCTGCTGATTATCTGCACTAGTGCTTTCACACTTGATCCAAGGTGGATCCATTTTTTGGATTAACACTACCCATATTGACTTGATTACATTAACTTCCCTTTTACTCCTTAATTTATTATCTTATTCGAGTTTAGCAGTTTATTTATAATTAATATGATAACATACAATTAATTGCAGATTACCATACCTATATGTATTATTGATGCAATTGACATTTGTTTATTTATTTCTTAAACTTGTGCTTACTTTAAATATATCTGTTCCATTATATAAGAAAGAGAATATAGAACTCTTACTACTCTTATCTCTCATTCACCCTCAAACTGATTAGTGCATTCTCCTTAATTTTTGGTACAATTTTTCTTTTAGACCCCTAAAATTTTTCAATATTTCTCAAAACAACCATCATTAACATAGCAATTAATATTATCATTATTCCTTTTGATAGAATACTCTTATGTACGTTTGTTTCATTTGATAAACTCATAATCATTATTTCTTTGTAATTTAACAGAGATCTCTTCCTCTTCTCCATGTTATCATTACAACTTTTTCATTCCTCATTTGTTTCCTATCATTTTTTTACATTCATCCCATTTAATTTTTTTCATTATGTTATCTTTTTCCTTATATCAATTTCATACGTACACTACAATTCCTAAAATATCTATTTCCAATCTAAATCAACTTAAAAATACTATCCAAATAGTTTTTAGTCAATCTCTTTATTATTTTATCTAATATAATTTGGCTGAATTCATCATTAGGTCTATAATTTCTATTCAATGTTTTACAGAGATTGTGTTTTTATCTGTTGCTTTCAGTGTTGTAGTTTTCATGGAAAAATTATCTAAAAGCCTTGGAAAAACCTTGCTTACTGATCTATCAAGCAAGATCTAAAGATTTGATTTTTATTTATTATCTTTATTTTCATCTTATTTTAAGGTTGAATTTTTTGTTTTAGCTCTAATATATTATTGCAGATCTTTACTTCAAATTTTGTTCCCAAAAAATTGTTTTCTTCTTATGTTTGTTAAAATTTGTATGGATATGAATATGGTTTCCTTTATATTTTTAGAAAGTTATTAGATTTATTAATACACAGATATCATATAATATTTGGTTATTTTATAAAATTTATAATACATGAAGCTTTGACTATTTTTATTCTTAAGTTTTCTATTTACATCGACGTTCACCTTATTTGTATTCGTTTAGTACGATTATGATTTTCTTTTCATTCATTCATTTTGTAGGGAATAATTAGCTTACTAACATATAGATATAAAGTAATCTTAAACTTTTTATAATACACAAGAGGTAAAGTTGATCTTTTTTATTTTGAAATATAAGTATATACAAAAATCAAGTTGGGAAAAATCTTATACTTTCTTATTATTTTAGTTTCAATTTGTATCATTATCAACTTGGTTTCCTTGATATTCTACAGGAGGTTATTGGATTGATTAATACATCGATATCATAGATCTTTTTAATAAAATCCTTTATATGTAATGCTGAAATATTTTTTAGTTCTTAAGTTTTATATTTACAACGACGTTCATCTGATTTGTGTTTCGTTAGTACAATCATGAATTTTATTTCCTTTATATAGTTTGAATAGCATAATTAGTCTACTAACATATGTATACCAAACAATCTTAAATTATATATAATTTGAGACAAATTTGATGTTTCTCCATATTTAAACATATGTATTCAAGTAAATCAAGTTGGGGAAAATATCCTCTATAAAGTAAAAGAATGGTCAAATAATAAATTTTTATATAGTATTTCGAAGAAATATAAATGTATAAATATTGCTTTTGTTTGGCCTACCGTATGTAACTTTATGTTGAAAATTTAGTTAAAAAGGTATTAAATGAACTTAATTTTTAATTAAATATTTTGTTTTTTTACACTCAGCCTAGACTCATTTTTGAAATATGAGATATTATCCATTTTAATTGTCATACAGTTTAATATATTTTCTTATAGTGATGCTTTATTGATCAAGAAATGTACATAAATAGAACACATTTTCCTATTTAATGCATGGTTAACACTAAATTCTTGAAGATCTTATGGAACATATTAGCAATTATCTTTTACTTTCTACAAAGATTATTCGACGCTATAATGTTTTGATTTTATTTTGTAGTCTGGAGATGTTTATAAATCATTACGAATTGAAGATGTGTTATTAATAATGTTTACAAGTAAACTAACTTCAAATGGAAACAACTGTATTTAAAAGGAATAAATTGATAATATTCATTCACTTCAGATTTAAAATAATTTGAGAATTATTACAGTTAATTCTCCTTTATTGAAATTTATTATTAGAGAATAGTTACATACTAATCTTCATTAATCATAATCAATTATTGTTCACTTTGAGTCAATATACCATTTTATTTTTATGATGGATTAAGACTAATTTTTAATTTACTTAATTATATATCTATAAAGTATACTTTTATTAAACATGTTGTGTAGCTCTCATTCATATTATTTATACATTTTCAAACAAACTAGGATCATGTTCAAGTAGTTTAAATCATCAAAGTTAGAATATAAATAGTTAACAAATCAAGTTTTCCGAAAAGGCCTAATATAGTAAAAATAATACAATGGATACTATATACATAATTATTAGTCAAAAAATTATTGCATGATCTATAAACCTAAATGTCACTCTAGATACAAAAGATAGAAGGTCAAGTAGTTTTAAATCAACTACTAATTCACATCTATGCTTTCAGTTTCGAAAATAATGGTAGGTTTAGTTCCTTTAATATTTTTAGTTTTAAAGCTAAATGCATTATTTCAAAAAAAAAATTATAAAGTATGTGTAATTTAGTTAATTTGATAATTTGGTATTGTGTTTATTTTATAATTCAGTTGTTTGATGTTATAATACCATAAGTACCATAAAAGGTTTTATAAGTACATAGAATCAAATCAAATTTTCTGAAAATTAATACGATTTTATTTATGACAAATTAGTTTCTTAAGTTAGCATCGAAGATAATTAATACATAGTAAATTCTCTAATCTGTTTTGTGTTTGTTTAGTACGATCATGAATTTCATTTCCTTCATAAATTTATAAGGCATAATTGGTTTACTATCACATGTACATTAAAGAATCTTTAATTGAGTATAATTTGAGATAAAGTTGACGTATTTTCCATTTTGAACTTAAGTATTTAAGAAAATCATGTCGAGAAAATATCATCTATAATGTAAAAGAATAGTTAAATAATAAATTTCTATATTGCATTTCGAGAAAAGTATGTTGAAAGTTTAGTTCTAAATAGGCGTTCTATAAACTTAATTTTTATCTAAATATTTTATTTTGTTATATGCAACTTAGACTTATTTTTTATAATATTAAATATTAGGGGCTTTGCACAAAAGGTCCCTATTTCTAATGGTGTTACAAGGAAAGTCCCCGTAGAAATAAGGATGTAAATTTAGTCCCTGTTTTTTCTAATTAGAAAACGCAAGTTAGCTTGCGCTTTTTAAAATTTCAAAATTTTCAAAATCAGAAAGCGCAAACCAGCTTGCGTTTTCCTGATATAAAGCGCAAGTTACCTTGCGCTTTTCAAAGATTTCAAAATTTTTTAAAAATTTCAAAATTAGAAAGCGCAAACTAGATTGCACTTTCCTGAAAGAAAATGCAAGTTAACTTGCGCTTTTCAAAATTTTAGAAAATTTCGAAAAATATTTCAAAATTAGAAAAGTACAAGTTATGTTGCATTTTTTGTCAGAAAAGTGCAAGACGCTTTGCGTTTTTTTTTTTTTTGAAAAATAGGGACTAAATTTACAAATTCATTTATGGAGGGACTTTTTGTATAACAACATCAAAAACAGGGACCTGTGATTTTTTTCTTGTAAATATTATCCATCTTAATTGACCTACGGTAATACATTTTTCTATAGTAATGCTTCATTGACCATGAAATGTTCATAAGTAGCACATATTTTCCTATTTAATACATGGTTAACACTGAATACTTAGAGGTCTTATGGAACATCATAGTAGTTATTTTTTAGTTTCAATAAAGTTTGTTTATGCTATATTTTTTTGATTTTTTTGCAATGTGGAGATGTTTATAAATCATTATGAATTAAAGAAAGGTTAATAATAATGTTTACGAGTAGGCTAACTTCAAACAAAAAGAATTGTGTTAAAAAGGAATAAATTGTTGCTAATTTCATTTGATTCCAGTTCAAACTAATTTGAGAATTAGTACAATTAATTCTCTTTTGCCCTAGTGATGTATGAGGTTACGAAGGGTATACAAGGTGAGATTGCTTGCTGTATGTTATTTGCTGATGATGTTCTGCTAATCTATGAAAGTAGAATTGGGGTTGATAGACAAACTGGAGCTATGGAGACAGTCTTTAGAATCAAAGGGATTTAGGCTTAGAAGAACTAAAAAAGAGTATATGAAGTGCGAGTTCAACGGTGTTAGGTCAGAGAGGGAGATGCCACTTTGGTCGGACAAATAGTTCCCAAAAAGGAATCCTTTCGATATTTAGGATCAATGTTGTTGTATAATGGTAAGATTAATGAAGATGTTAGTTTAGAATTCGAGCGGGATGGGTGAAATGGCGACAAGCATCTGGCATTCTCTATGACAGGAAAGTACCATAGAAGCTTAAAGGAAAGTTCTACATAACGGCAATCAGGCCTACGATGTTGTATGGTGCAGAATGTTGGCCTACTAAAAGCCAACAAGTCCATAAGATAAGCGTAGCAGAGATGCGTATGCTGCGATGGAGCTACGGTCATACAAGAAGAGACCGAATTAGAAATGATGATATACATGATAAACTTGGAGTAGCATCAATTGAGGAGAATCTAATTCAACATCTCTTAAGATGGTTTGGACATCTTCAACGAAGGCCGTCTGAGGCACCTGTGCGCGCTGGAATTATAGGCCGCGTCGAATGCTCAAAGAGAGGTAGAGCTCGACCAAGGTTGACATAGGAAGAAGTAGTAAAAAGGGACTTGAAGGATTGGAGTATATCCGAATAGCTGGTGTCGGACAGGAGTGCATGGAAGTTAGCGATCCACGTACCAGAACCACGAGCTATGAGTTTTATAAGTTTTAGATTATAGAACTAAGGAACAAGAGCCTAAGACGTAGTGTTTGGTCTTTGACAAATATTACTATTAGTACCATTATCAGTATTAGTATTATTATCATTTTTTTAATCTTTACTTTTATTTTACTTAGTTATTATTATTATTAATTTACATATTTGACTTTATTTTATTATTGTTATTATTATTATTATTAGGACTTTTAAAGTGACGTTGTCATTTAGTTTTGGGTTCCATCTCTAGCCGACCCCAACTTGTTTGGAAATAATGGCTTAGTTATTGTTGTTGTTGTATTACAATTAATTCTTTTTTATTAATATTTTAGGGAATAGTTACATACTAAGTCCCAGTTCATGGACACCGGAAACGTTAATCGAAAATTGGTTAGCTAGAATTATATCCGACTCATCTTAGATAAGTATGACATAATTGATACATTAGCGGTTTAATGATTAGCGTTTGGACTTAAAAAATGTAGCATTTTTACAAGATGTATTAATTATGTTCGATTTTTCTGAGATAAGTCGGATGAAATTCTTGTTTTTTTTGAATTTTTGAGGTAAATAATCAATAATACATCATATTCATTCTATACCTTAATTGATATTAATTAATTAATAATTATGGAAAATATATTAAAAAAACTATACATTACATAAGTACTTCATGTCCAACCTCTAATCCAATTTGTCCACGAACACTACAACCTCCAACCGCTAATCTCAAATCATAATTGTCCGCTAAATCATCCTAATTCTCATTAATGATAATCAATTGGTATCCACTTTTAATTTAATATAATATTTAATTTTTTGGTGGATTAAAACTAATTGTTAATTTAACTTCATTGTATATTCAAAAATATACGTTTATTAAATCATGTTATATAGCTCTTATTCAGGGTAGTTGAAACAAACAAGGATAATGTTTAATTACTTGGAATCATCAACTTTGGAATACGCATAGTTAACCAGTCAAGTTTTTTTAAGAAGCTTAATATAGTAACAATAAAACAATGAGTGTTATATACATAATTATTAGTTAACAAATTATTGCATGATCTATAAACCAAAATGATACTCTAGATATAAAAGATACAAACTTTGACTGCTCATTTTATATATTTTCTCATGCAATACTATGCTATATGCATTAAAGAACACGATGTTTGAAAACTACTATAATATTTTCTCTAATTTAATTAGTATAGCATAATGTCAAAATGTGTAATAATGAAAATATTGTTTCACTAAGCCAAATTTAAATACTATCTCATTTCGAGCATAATTTCTCTACTCTAGGTTTAGAACACTATTATTAAACAAAATTTTATACATATTTAGCTTTATTTGTTAAAAATAGGATAAAATTATGTTGAACCAATGTAAATTACATTTGAAAATTAATTAAATGACATGCTTAGTAATATAGTGCTTACCAAGTTACGAACAATTGATAGTTGATGTAACCTTTTCTATACAAAGGCATTGTGCTCTAAAATATTAATTATATTCTATGTGCTTCATGACTATTTAAGTAGATTTATCAGTACATTTTTGTTACTAGTATTCACGAAAAAATTAATCTAAAAATTTACATCACATAAATATGTGCTTTCATCTTCATATACTATAAAATCTAAAAAATACACCGTTAAGAATAGTTTTCTAATTCGCCTATTGAATTGAAACCTATATTGTGCATGACATTTTATTTTCTGATATTTAACAATTGCATACAAATTTTTTTCACATTACCCTGTTGAACATGGTTTACAAATATGCTTTTACCAATAACATACTATTGTATTTTCAAAACTTTACATTCAACGTCATATGCGTAGCAGGGGTTCACACTCGTACATTTAATTGGTAAACGTGATTATTTATATTTTTAACATTTTAGTTTTTACATTTAGGGATTTTTGAAAATACACATGTGTAAATTTTCTATAAAAAATTATTTTTACATTTTACTGCATTGGAAACGTATCTTTCTCAAAAAGAAAATTTTATAGTTGCAACTTTCTATAAACCACTAAAAGGGGAATTGTGTTGTGTTTTCAATTACAATGAATTATCTCCTTTTATTTTTATTGAAATACACAATGCACACTACAAAAAGTCTCCACTTTGCATATCTCTTTCCTTGGATATGCTGTTATTTCAAACGACACATTTTTTGTATATAAATGTGAAGTTGGACAATTTATGGAAATTCATATGGCAATCAATACAACTTGATTGTACATTATATAATTCCAATGAATTAAAACGTAGGAATTCAATTCCCAAATCATAATAAGCATCTCCAATTGATGATTATCATGTTTAACAATTTATAATTCAATTAACAAAATTTGGAAACAACTACACCATTCTATTAATATTATATTTCATAAATTTTAGAGACTATTCTCCTTAACTTTCAAATCTAGAGAATATACATATTATTTCGTCAAGGTCAAACAATTTCTGAATATGTAGGCATGGATTTCAAGTTAGATTAATTTATTTAAACCTACAACCCAATGGTTTTCACATAGGCATAATAACAAAAATAGAACTTCAACGAGCTAAATATAATATTATCTAAATTACATAATTTTCCACTCACCTTATGGCTTCCAAATCTCTAGATCCAAACTCATGCTTCTTACTTGACTTCCTTTCTTTTTAACCAAAAATATGTATTAATTTCTATACATACCCATCAGGATTTAAGATATGAGAGTAGATTTGAGTTAAGTGGAGTCTAATTTTATAAATCTAGAATTTACCTTTTTTGCGGAATTGATTCACTCCTTCTCCCCTTCTCTTTTATTTTCTGTCCTTCTCCAATATATATATTATTTTTATAATTTCTAGAAATGGTGGGAAGGAGAAATGGCAGAGATCTACTGCTAAGTTCAGAAAATATGAGAAGAAAAGGAAGGGGATAGGCTTGTATTTATAGACGCTTAAATCAACTTTGTTTGTTAGATTAAAATTTATTAAATCTGGACCGTTAGGCCGAGGTCCAAATAGCAGTCGGCCCTAACCAACCAGTCAACCGTTGGTCCTGTGTTATTTATTTCCCTTTAAACGTTATTCTTAAGATTTATATTATTTATTAATTTTTATTTCCTTATTTCTATTTTAAATTATTTTTGATCCAAAATATTTAAGCGCCGACAACTTCTCCGTTTGAAATCCGATCACGAAGCGTTATATATGAAATTTTCTCAGAAAATTGCCATGAATACAATAGTGTAGGTTTCATGGCCAAATTATTTATTAATCCTCTTTATTTAATTATTGTTTATTTTATAGGGTGTTACATGCAATATCTTTCATATATTAACTCCTATTGAGCCACGGTTTGGACCAATTTCCATCATTTTTCAAGGGCTATAATATGGGAAAATTTAGTAGGTTTTGAAGTACTTTAATTTTGGGCACCATATGGGACTTACTCCGACATGCATTCCAAAATCGTTTATTTTGCAGTAGACCGAGAGGGTGTATCGAAGAAATA
This sequence comes from Allium fistulosum, assembly GCA_030737815.1. NCBI lineage: Eukaryota > Viridiplantae > Streptophyta > Magnoliopsida > Asparagales > Amaryllidaceae > Allium > Allium fistulosum. The sequence goes on along the minus strand of CM060904.1, from coordinate 709,200,090 downwards.
AGATGACCCTGAGGTCATACTTGGTGATTGATGGTACATTGGATTTATGTGGTAACTCTTATAGAGCCGTCTAATGACTTGAGACATGGCGACTACAGTATTGCAATGTACGATTCCTTATGATATTGCATACATAGAGCACTCCATTTCACTCGCCCATGGCCTTGAGGTTTGATAGTTATAGGCCATTTGTAGTATGAACGGTTGTTGTTTCATTTGTGCATCTTTAGGAAATGGTGACTCGGGGATAAACGACATTCTATTTATGTACTATAGCCATTGCTTTAGAACTATATTGTACCAATGGTTATAGGCTCAAATGTTCTTGTTCTCATGATAAAAAAAATCAGCGGTTAGGTATGTATATATCTATTCAGGTTCAATACAATCCTTAGATGGTAGACAATGCGTTGGGAGTGTCATAAGTCTTGATGTTATATTAGTGACTATACTTGGTGGATTTTGGTCTTACACGAGACCATGACCCACTAGCCTAATGTGTCATGGTTGAGTAATGGTTGAGATCGTGTTGTTTTGTACATGATAGTTTTACCATATAGCATAACACGATAGTAGAAATGTGTTAACATATTGGATACAAGTGAAGACATAGATTGAGATATGGTTATATTTCCTCAAGTTTTACCATTTGGTATTATTCATGATATATTAACATATTGGTAATCACGCAGATTAGTGATAGTTCATTTTCATCAAACTCTATGTTTGACCATCTCTTTGTTGTTTCTTTATTATCTATTCTTTCAATATGTTTACATAAAGGTGGGGATCTCTGTTAGCGGGAGGCGTTTCATAGAGCCTCGGCTATTTTTTTGTGTATTCCCTCTACGCGTATCTACGTCCTCTGCTTTTTGGGCGACGGACTCACATGTAGACATATGTATTATTTTAAGACATGTATGCTTACGGGATTTGATTGTATCATCTACTATTGTAATATGATGTTCGATCTGATGTACATTTAGTCATCTATATGTTATGCTGATATTATAGCTTATATTATTCTGCTTTGAGAATTAAATATGTAGTGATAGATTTGCTCTGTGATATTTGTTGATATTTCATGTTTTACCCATAATGTAAAGTCATCCGTAACACTATTAGGAAATCTGGTTGCTTGGATGCTTGGATTTTGGACATTACAGTGGGCAGGTTATTATAATCACATAAAGGGGTTTTATGAAAATTTTATGCCATTTGACATCACATACGGCCTACCCCATCTTATGAAGATAAAAAGGTGGAGTGAGAGAATTAAGGGGGGCCCTTATGGAATTTTTAATTAAATGAAGGAAAAATGTACCATTCTTTCAAATAAAATAAATCCACTAATTTTATTCTCATAAATTCTTTCCTTAATTCACTTTTATTATCTACTCCTTACATGCCATGGATGGAATTTGGTGTCCCCTTCAAAAACAAAAACCAATTCCAAATCAAATAATATCAAACAAAATAAAACATAAATAGTTCATCCATCTCTTGTAAGGATAGGGTGTGAATCTTAGATATCTAAGGAGAAGTCAAAAGGGAAGGTGTTACAAAGGGCAATGATTTATAGATTTGGCTTTCCATCTTAAATTCATTCATGATGTTCAGATATAATTTAGTCACATATATGCATGTTCATTTCCAGTTATTGAATTTAATTTTAAACTTCTCTTGTGTATTGTTAATTAAATTGAAAATCAATCTTATGTATCTTTTATTTTTGGTATCAATATTATTCTAATTAGATCTAAATTCATTGGTTGATGTAGATTTGATTTGCCGTAAAATTCAATTTGCTATCATAAATTTAGTCAATCAATTATTTAATTAAAATCAATTTATGTTTGATTCATTTGTAACTAAAACTAATTTTCTTGTTTCTTGGATTTGAGATTGTGAGTTTATGTAGATTTGCTATGTTGCAATAAAATTTACTCTTATCATTTTAACTTAATTCTCTTACATCATGGACTTAATATTTAAATAAATTATGTGTGTGTATGTATACTTATATGTGAGTGTGTGTGATATATGTATGTATGCATGCTTGCTTATGTGTGTATGTGTGTGTATCATGTATTTGAAGAGTGAGATGTGATATGTAATTTATTAGAGAACAACGTATTTTCATCAAATCATGTTAGAGAACCGCTTATTATCACAAAACTAATTGGCAATATGAAGAGCAGACTAATCTTAATACAACTCTTTTCTAGGTGAATATTTCTATGTAAGTTGTAGTAGCTGTACTATAATAAAATACCCATTTCACAACTGACAATGCCAGTTGTAATATGCCTATTGCAATTGGCAACTGTCAGTCTTAATATGTGAAGTTGTAATAGGGTGGTTACATTTTACAACTATTTATGACAGTTATAATTGACCGTTGTAGTAAGGACTTTTTTACTATGGTTATGTAACATCCTCTATCTGCAGTCATCTATAATATTAACTTTCGGCACCTAAATACAGCTATGTTAATGGTATCTATAATATCAAAAGCACTTGAATATGAGACAAATCACAAATTTCAAAACAACAATTTTCCATTACATTTCAAAACAGATGTTCCATATTCAGATTACATTATCCCAAAATGTTTCCCAAGCAATGATAAAATATACTTATTACAAAATACGCTAAGAGCGACATATGAAGATGCCCCCTTGAATGATCAGAGTAATATTGTCATAACAGACATAATACACATAGCGGAATAAAACAACTAAAACAAGAACTGCAACTCCTAAATAGCTATCCGTTAGCCTCTTGCTCGCCTCCGGTAACTTTATTCGTCATCCTACTAAGAACCTGAAACTCAACCCTCAGTCTACTCAAATCAATTTTTAGCACCCGAGAGTTTGAGGGGAAAACATAAACTTCGAGTCAGACATAAAGCCTAGTGTGAATAATACTATACATCCCGGTTATTAATGTTAAGTGAGACCATGCCGCTTAGCGGAACGGGTTTCCTCTCACTAAAATTCTTTCAAAACACATCTTTTGCAAATCTTTTCCTGCAACCTAAACTGGTTAAATACTGTAAAGCATCATTATGTAAACATACATATCAGGTAATAAAAGAACTATCTGTACAAACACTTTAGTTTGTTTGGCTAACTATTAACCTTTGGCTGGCTCGGGCCTACTAGACAATATAAACAAAATAATCTAACATCTGCTAGACACTCCTCATCCTGATGGTCTGTTCTTAACTATCTATTAAATACTTCTCTTTTGAACGGTCTGTCCCTAACTTAACATCTCCCAGGGTCACCTGATCCTAGTGGTTTTGCGGGCTCACCAATAACCTATCTGTATACAAACATATATTCACTTCTGTGTGTAATCATAATTTTAGTCTTACCTGTGATAAAGCCCTACACACTGGAATCTTGGACTAAATTAGCCGGGGCCAATAGCTAATGTATAGGGCACGACCCTATACTAGTCTAATCTGGTATTCTAATATTTGAGTCATTTTTACTTAGGAATCCCTTCCTATAATTTTCCTTGAAAGCCTTTTTCAAAATGATTTAAGACCTTTAAATCAACTCACACAAGGAAAACACATATACTCTATGCTTTACTCAAAATCACCTTGCCATGTTATACATATATACACACACTTTACTCAAACCTTAGGTGATGAAAACATTTAAACACTTGAAAGTACCCCTTTCGATTCTATTGAAAGTACCCATTTCTAAACCATTGAAAGCATCTCTTTCGAAACCAAGTAAAGCTATTTATTTGTCTAGGCAGAAAGGCCAAAACCTCCCTTTCAAAACCATTCTTAAACCCCTTTCGAAAACTTTGAAAACCTTCCTTTCGAAAGCTTTAAAACCTTAGACATCATATCTTAAAACACTTCAAAACATTGTGTGACGCCCCACCTCTATACCCACGCTAGCCAAGAACACTACGATGTAGTGCTGTCAACTAGCACGGAGAATAAGGCTGTTGGGGAGCGACCATCTATGTAATTGCTTTGTGCGAGCACCGATATGTCAGATAGAATAACATGCATTTTTATTACAGGAGGAAATCCGACATACCGATACAAACTCAAAGCTACTACACAGTGGCTATAATAGTTTAGGACAATAGATGTAAAAATAACACAGATAACATAAATGCGGAACACAGATGGAACAAAAAGTCTCATATATATAATAACTGATATCAGTTACAATACATTTGACACAATACATATGATACAACTACAACTGTCGACTCTGGAAGTTATATATATACAAGACATTATCGACTAATATACATGAATACATATCATCTTAAAACAGACACACTAACTACTACAACAAGACGAAGACCACTTCAAAAGATATGAAAAATATTCGTAGCTCTAACAGCAACCCAAAGTAGGGAATCTACAACCTGAAATAACTCGGGTCTGACCCGAGTATTACATTCAAAAGAAAATAATACATGGGTCAGTCTAATTCAAACTCAGCTATTAGTGCATAGAAGCAATAATAATCAATTAATCAGGTAAACGACAGTCACGGAAATCTCGTACATCCAATTCTTCAATAAGAGAATTGGATATCGATAAATATAACACATATCAATCAGTGTTAAACCACAAATTAGTAGATTCGAAATATCATCAAAGATAAGTAAAAAGATCATCGATGAAGATAATTTAGCAAACCACGAAATTACTAATTCTGATTGGCTGCAACTAATATTAAAAATTATGCATGTAGTGAAGCAAAACAGGTCAGGGGTGAACACACGAGAAGTCACAGGTCAGGGATGAACACACGAGAAGTCACAGGTCAGGGATGCATGAAGTCAGGGATCAAAGATCAAACATGCAACTACAACACAACTACACAATATAAGAATGAATAAAATCAAGTCCAGATACTCAAAGGCAACAGACTCAAGTGACCAGAGTAGCTCAAGTTCAAGTAAATACAAATCACAGTGTCCAGAATCAAATAAACAAATATAGTTCAAGTGTTCAGTTGCAACACTGACTCAAATGTATGCATATCAGACTTCAGTAAAACAACAACAAGTGTCATCGATGACTTCAAGCAATACATATAACCACATCAAACTGCAGCAATGACTAAGTGAACCAGATGAAGACAGAAACGACATGCATAATTTCAAATACATGAAGACCACATTCAAGTGCATAGAATCATCGAGGAAGTAAACCAGACTACAATGAAGGCAACATGACCAAATGCTCAAAGATAACTGTCTCCACATAGTTACAGGGAAATAAAATGTACAAATGCAGCATCAAAGTTTCAAGTGCACAAGACAAGTACAGAATGACTACTGGAATGAATAGTGAATACATTAACATCAGATGCTCAAGCAGAGATCAATATGGCAACACAAATGAACACATGCATATGACCATAGTGGAACAGTGAATGCACCAGAAACATGCAAGCTACAATGCAACCAAGAAGCAAGTATATGCAGAAAGCTACATGAATGAAACTATGATATGTATCAGACTTTACACTGAGGACCAATGAACATGCAGAACTCAAGTACATCAACTAGAAAGTTCAACTCGAAGCAACTGATCACAAACAACAGGCAGTGACAACATAAGTGGAGTTCATATCAAAATCAAAAATGGCCAGAGACGATAGTTCACAGTTAAGCCAACAAGGAAGTATACAAAACTGTCAAATAGACAGAGAACCATGAAACAGTCACATATATACATACTTAAAAGTAGATATATATACAAAGTATCAAGAGCCAAAACCACAATGAAATGCTCAAGGCAAAAGCAACTAAAGTCAAATGACCAGAGGCCGAAGTACATCGAAGCCATAAAAATCAAAGAATTTCAAATACCCGAAGTCATGAATGCTTCAGAAATGATAGACTGCAGTTCCAAATCAAAGTGGGACGAGCAGTGAATTTTATTTTCAAAATCAATGCCAATGATTCAGAGAAATTGATTTAAGTCAAAACAATGATGAACAAAGAATCCTCTAAGTCAGATTTCAAAACTGGAATTATCACGTAATCAAAGAAATGCCGAAATCACCCAAACAAAAATCACCAACATCAGACAGAAATCAAACTGCCGAAATAAAAATTGAACAACTTAAAATAACCCAACGACAAAGGTCACGAATTCGAATAGATGTGAGAAAGTCTCAAATATCACTACAAAATCGATGGCTAACGCAAATCGAATGACAGTGCGAACCAAAGTGTAGTTTTAACAAAGTCAAAACAAATGTCACAGAAAATTCCAAGTCACGAAACAGAGTTCTTGAATTAGATGTGAGCAATAAATCGCTCACCTTTGCCATGGGAGTGAAGACGAAGCTGATGCGGTGAGGAAGACGAACTAAGTTAAGCCAAAGTCCAATCGAGCACGAGCACGTCGAAGCAGCCTCGAGCAAGATGAGGTTGGCGCCTTCGAGTTCCAAAAGCGAGCGATCGAAGAAGCTCTAATTTTTGAACGAGGCAGCCATTATTCGTTCGATTGCTTGATTTAGGGTTGGGAATGAATGAAAAATGAGGAAGGGGGATCGGGTTGTCTTTGATGAATACAGCACCAAGAAAGAATGGATCAAGATGATTTGTAAAGCCCACAACCCTTTTAACAAAAATTTTATCCCTGAATTTCAATTCGATCAAAATGCCAATAGCTATTAGCAACCAGATTAGATCGTCAAGAGGCGATAATTAAATGGGTACGAAATGTCGGGTTGTTACACATTGCCTTTAGAAAACCTCGAAAAACCTTCCATTTCAACTCTTTCGAAACCATCAGAAAACACTACCTTTCAGCTATTAAGCATGAAAAAGTCCAAAGAAAACGAATAGTTTCTTTCAGCTATAAATGAATTCCACCCTTCACTTCCAAACGTTCTATCTTGAATAAATATGATCCACTGAACTGGTATCAACCACCTGAAGCAAAATATAACTTAGTAAGAAAACAATTAAGAATCTTTCAATGATTATACTAGAAAGCATACGTTTTTCCAAAGGGTCTCATAGAAGCGAGATTCAGATACCAAGTAATTTGAAGATTATTAAATTCATAATTACACGGTGTAATGAAGTTATTTGACATAACATCCTCACCTCTAATGACTTCAGATAACAAGAAATTTGATGGTTATTTATAGTTTAATGAAGTTAACATCCACTCTTCTAATGGTTATTTCAAAGGTTTCATTAAACAAATACTGAACATCTGAAATTCTAACTGTTAATGTCAGCTGCATGAATTTTGTGGAAAGTAACTACATTTTCCACAGTTAGTACTCTACATTATACAAGCACAAAGGTGACAAGTATTAATTCAAATATATTGTTCTACAAAATGCCATCTCGAACCAGAAATTATGGAATATTTTCAAGTTCAGAAGAAAACAAGAATCTTCATAGCTAGAAAATAGACATGTGTCAAAAAGGTCCGACGTAAGAGAGATTACTTTCACCGTAAAATTCAATCAGATACACCAAGCAATTGTAAAATACTAGAAATATATAACAAAAACGTATAATATAATATCCTACTATAACTAAACATCTTTATTAATAGTTGGTTTGGAAGTACAAACTTTTGGTCTAACCGCGAACTTTCAAAATTACCCCTATATGTATTTCTTTATTAAAGGTTGTAATAAATTTGGTGTCACTCTTTTGATGTCAGCGTGAAATATCAAAAATTTCTCTCTTCATATATTATCAAGATTTAGTATAACTCAAAAATAGGATCTGACAATTAAGCTTTTTTTTAAAATTCAAATTTTCCTCTATAAATATTTACCAAGTCTTCATATTACTTAAAAATAGGATCTAACAAATACACTACTTTACAAATTTGTTTTTAATAAATTAATAATATAAATAAAATTTTAAACTAACAAAAAATTAGATATTGCAACTTAAAAATATAAATTCAAATTAAATACGTATGATTCAATACAAACATATGGCTAAATATTTATGCAAAATATTTTCTTTAAAACGTATTAAACAAATACAATTTGTATAAAAACAATTCAGGTACCTTCTCCGTGAAGCGCGTGTCATAATGCTCGTATAATATAATGTTCTATCGTCTAATGATAGTTTAATAAGTCTAGGTCAGCTGACGAAAGTCCTGAAACAATAAATAAACAAATACTGCCAGACTAAAACAATACTATTTGATGTCAGCTGTTGAATTGAATAAATGGTACTATAGTTGGAGCGTAAATTTAAAACAGAACAAGAGGGATCGGTCAATCTTTAGAGAAAAATAGTTTCCACATTAGAAAATTAGAAGAAAATATTCCACCTCCACATCGTTGCTCCTAGCTTGTTGTTGCATACCTCGTCGCTAAATAAGATTTGAAAGAGAAAACAGAATTTCTTTATTGCTTACTTTGTTATTATCTCAACCTCATACAAAATGCTAATCTACTCATTTATTTATACAGGCAGAAATAAGATAAAAGAAAGAATGGGCCAAAGAAGCAAAAGCCCAGCCCATAAACAAAGCGGATAAGAACAGATGGAAGCAAGTATTATGTCTTAATACCCCGCCTCAAATAAAGCTAGGGTTTCCCAGCAGCCTCCATGTCTTCCTCTTTACTACTCTCGTCATCGCCACTTACAATACATAAGAAATCCCTGAATCTGGTGAAATTCTTGCTAGATAAAGCCTTGGTCAAGATGTCAGCCTTTTGGAACAGGGATGGCACATGATTAACTTGAAGTTTCCCGGCCTCGGTTCTCTCACGAACGAAGTGGAGATCCACTTCCATATGCTTAGTCCTCGAGTGTTGAACTGGGTTCATCGAGAGAGATATGGTGCTCATATTATCGCACCAGACTGTGGGAACTTTAGCTGCCTGAAGCCCTAATTCAGAAATTAGGCTTTCAGTCCACATAATCTCTACCGTGACGCTAGCCAAGGCCCTGTACTCTGCCTCCGTGCTCGACCTGGAGATTGTGGGTTGCTTTTTGGTACACCAAGATACTGGGTTGGATCCAAGGTAGACATAGTGCCCTGTGGTGGACTTGCGATCATCTAAGTCACTTGCCCAGTCGGCATCACTGTAAGCCTGTATCGTAATCTCTTTACTTGATTTTAATAGAAGCCCAAAGTTAATTGTGCCCCTTAAGTACCTCAAAATTCGTTTAACAGCTTTCCAGTGAGTGTCTAAAGGTCTCTGCATATGTTGGCATACTTTATTCACACTATAGCAGATTTCTGGTCGTGTAATAGTAACATACTGCAGTTCACCAACAATACTTCTATATTGCTTAACATTGTCAATAGCTTCACCTATATGTTTGGATAGGTGTAGATTGCTTGTCATGGGTGTAGCTAGTGATTTTGCCTTGTCCATGTTTGCCTTGATAAGGATTTCAGATATGTACTGCTTTTGAGATAGAAATAGACTTGAATCTGATTTTCTTTGAACATGTATTCCCAGGAATTGATTGATTTCCCCTAAGTCTTTAATGGCAAAATGCTTATCTAGGAGAATTATGACATGATTTATCTCTTCCATGTCGTCACCAGTAATGAGAATATCATCTACATAAACTAGTATGTAGATGATATTTTCACCATTCTTTCTGATGTATAACGAATTGTCAGACTTGGTTGCTTTAAAACCCATGTTACCTAAAGTAACTTTTAGTTTCTCATACCATGCCCTTGAGGCCTGCTTTAGACCATATATAGCCTTGTGTAACTTGCATACATGTGTGCTGTGTGTTTCTGAACAGTATCCTATTGGCTGCTGCATGTATACATCCTCATGAAGTTCTCCATTTAGAAATGCATTATGCACATCTAGTTGTTTTATTCTCCAGTGCTTGTGTAATACAATTGTCATGATTATTCTTATGGTGGCTGGTTTGATGACTGGTGAAAATGTTTCTTTGAAGTCAAAACCGAATTGTTGCGTATACCCTTTTGCAACTAATCTGGCCTTATATTTAGCGATACTCCCATCAGTGTTCCTTTTGATTTTATAGGTCCATTTGCTTCCCACAATATTTTTGTGCTTTGGTGGTGTGACCAGACTCCATGTTCTGTTTTTAATTAAAGCATCATATTCCTCATCCATAGCCTTTCTCCACTTTTCATCTTTTACAGCTTGTTCATAATTAGTTGGTTCAACTATATTGAGAACAGCAGTATATGTCTTAGGTTTAAAAATCCCACTTTTGGACCTTGTGATCATAGGATGTTCATATCTTGGTTGTGGTTGATCCATATCTTCACTGAGGCTGTTAGTGTCTTCATTTTCAGAATTCCCACTATGATCACCAGTTGTATTTGTTGTTGAGTAACCATCTTTACTATGTTCTTGCCCTGTTTGCTGTTCCTGGTTGATATGAGAGTTATTATGAATGTTGCTTGAGTTTGATTTGTCTGAACTGTAACCAGTCTTTGTGCTAGTGATGGATGCTTCTTTATGTTGATGACTATTGCCACCATCTTGAATCTCATTTGCCAGTTCAGTTAGTTCAGGAATTATTGGTACATTGATTGCTTTGCTACTTGTTTGATGTTTTTCCTTTACTCTATCTGCAAATGGAAAAACGTTTTCATTGAAAACCACATGTCTTGAAATGTATATTCTCCCATCTTTATCTAAGCATTTGTATCCCTTCTGATTATATGCATAACCAATAAAGGTACAAGCACTAGATCTTAAGCTTAATTTATGCTTATTATATGGCCTGAGATAAGGGAAGCACAAACATCCAAACATTTTCATGTTATTATAATCAGGTTTAACCCTATGCAATTTCTCATATGGAGATTGTTTATCCAACAATCTTATTGGCATCCTATTTATGAGATACACTGCAGTAGCAAAAGCTTCTTTCCAGTATCTCATAGGTAGTGATCCCTGAGATAGCAGAGTTAACCCTGTTTCAACTATGTGTCTGTGTTTCCTTTCCACCAAGCCATTTTGTTCTGATGTGTGTGGGCAGGTGGTTCTATGCATTATCCCTTTGCTATCAAAAAATGCTTTTAAGGGTTTGAACTCACCACCACCATCAGTTTGCATAATTTTGACTTTACTATCATATTGATTCTCAGCATAAGTGATGAAATGTTTAATTGCATTACATGTGTCTGACTTGTTTTTGAGAAAATATATCCATGTGAATCTAGTACAAGCATCAACAAGTGAGAGATAGTACCTGTCTCCTTGTGTTGATGATAAAGGGGCCGGACCCCAAAGATCTGCTGCCACTAATTTCAATGGCTCATAATATATAGTTTCTGATTTGCTAAAAGTCAACTTGTGACTTTTTCCTTTTTGACAATGTGAGCATATAAAAGGAACAGAGAAATTTCTAAAAACAATTTTACTTTCATTAAGAATTTGTTTTACAACATCAATCTTGGGGTGACCAAGTTTACAATGCCACAAACTAAGAGTATTATTCCCTTTCTCAACATTGAAGTTAACTGGGTTAGGATAAGATGCCCTATTAGTAGGTTTTCTTGTACCCATGTTGCTGAATTTGTAAAGACCCCTGTCCAATTCACCCTGTAGTAATATATTCTTATTTAGTAAGTCCCTAACAAGACAAAATTTTGGGTGAAACTCAAAGTACACACGGTTGTCCTTGGCAAATTGAGAGACACTTATTAAATTCTTTTTGATCCTAGGGACTCTCAATAAGTTGTTCAAAAGGAGAGTTCTACCACCATTAACACTGCCAGTTCCAACATGTGATATTTTTATGGCTTCACCATCACCCATAAGAACAGAAAGCGTACCTTTGTATTTCTTGTTTCCTAAGTTGAGATTCTGAAGGTTGTTAGTGATGTGGTTGGTTGCACCTGAATCTGGGAACCAATCATCTGTGCTAGTATCATCATTTCTGTCAGTATCTTCATTTGTATCATCTATGTTGGTTCTGGTTTGCTGGTTCACTTGAGCCATGTTTGCATTGTGTGTCTTTTGGCTTGATTGTCCTGAATTATATTCAGAGTTGAATCTGAAATAACATTTATTTGCCATGTGTCCTGTTTTCTCACAAATTTGACACTTTATTCTGCTATAATTGTTGGGCCTTCCTCTGCCTCTGCCTCTTTGGGAATGACCTCCACGTTGAACTTGATGACCAGGATTATTAGAACTGTTGGGTGTTTTTGATTGATTCTTATTTCCTGTATTTGCTGCAAAGTTAATGTTCACTTCACCTTGTATAGACTTTCTTTGCTCAATTCTCCCTTCGTGAGCAAGAAGGGCAGCATGTACATACTGTAGATTTTGCAGTACAGGTTGTGTGGCTATGAATGTAACAAGAGACTCATATTCTTCATCCAAACCACTAGTGAGAGTGAGTATCTGATCACTTTCTGCAACCTTGTGCCCCACAGAACTAAGTCTATCACATAAGTTCTTGACCTTGGTGATGTATTCTCTCATGGGCCTGTCCCCTTTTCTGGCATTTTGAAGTTCTCTTTTATAATGCATAATTCGAGCAGATGATTGAAAGCTAAAAATCTAGTCTATAGTGGACCAGATCTCATATGATGTATTGCACCCAACAATTTGAGATAAAAGATTGGCACTTATAGATGATATTAGCCATGATGCAAGTAAGTTGTCTTGTTTCTGGTGTTGAACATAGTCTGGGTTACTAATAGGGTTTTTGTCTTTATCAAAAATTATTGCAGGAGGCACAGCTTTTGTCCCTTGCACGAATTCTTGAAGGCCATAACCTTTTAGAGCTGTCTCAACTTGATATTTCCACAAGATGAAGTTGTCTTCATCGAGAGGGATGGTGATGACATGACTCTTTGGCTTAACAAGTGCAGGGATGCTGGTGGTGCCATTATTATGATCTCTCGAGGTGACAGATGCAGATTCTTCGCCACTGTCTGCCATCTTTGTTCAGATTCTTGAATCTGAAGAACCTTGTTGAAGCAGGAATGAGAGGAAAAACAAAGAAACAGAGTTTCTTGGAGTGGTGGACAACAGTTTGCTGCCAGGAAACTAATAGGAATCAAGAAAATGGTGGGTGTGTATTATATCAATGAAATTGATATAATACACATGCACAGCAGGTTTGAAAAAGAGATTGAGATGCAGGGAAAAAAATGAGGAAACACTTGTTGTTACCGGTTGGATATGATGAGAATTCCCTTATCCAAACCCTGGCGGCACAGGTGTTATGATGAGCACTGATGCTCTTGATCAAGAACGGTATGTGGACTGCAATGATGAAATCTTTCTGAGGAGCCACACAGAAATAACCTTTCAATCTTCAAAGTAAGATGAAGGGATTGAGGAGATGAACAAAATGCCTTTCGGCTATAAAGCTCTGATACCAAAATAAGATTTGAAAGAGAAAACAGAATTTCTTTATTGCTTACTTTGTTATTATCTCAACCTCATACAAAATGCTAATCTACTCGTTTATTTATACAGGCAGAAATAAGATAAAAGAAAGAATGGGCCAAAGAAGCAAAAGCCCAGCCCATAAACAAAGCGGATAAGAACAGATGGAAGCAAGTATTATGTCTTAATATCGCTCACCTTAACTCCACCTCTACCTCCATCCGCGCTATTGCAATCCAGGCCATCGTATTTGACCCATCCGGTCCCTAATCCCTCTTCGACCTTGCCGAGCAAACCTTCCAATACCACGTCCACACTACTCCACCTACTCCATAATCTCCTCCCTCCCCGTCGACGATTTCGACGCGATAATAAAAGTGAATGCACGCGGCGCGTTCTTGTGCCTGTAGGAAGCGAGTAATTGTCATGCTCCTTACTCTTTTGGTTTTATGCTCGGGTTTGAGTCATACTGGAATGGATGGCGATGGTGGTTTCAGGTGATAGAATGGAGAAGTGCAGCGGGTTGAGAGTGAGAGGAAGGTGGTAACTAAACATGATTAGAAAAGAGGATGGTGAAACAACTTAGAATTTAAAAAGAATGTAGTGGAAAATCAGAAGAACAAGAATATGTAGTAAGAAGAAAATGCACACATGTAAAAGAAAGAGTCCGGTAATCTTTTTATTAACTCTCATATCATACTTAGGTACATGCTTTTGTTATCATATATGTACACTACCTAGAAAAGACTAATTCAAACTAGCCGTTACATAATACAACTCATCATAAATTTATCTCATTTCAGAAAATTTTGTAATTAAAATCTTCTTTAATGCCAAAGTATTTTCCCAGGCTTGTGCACGTGCACATGTGCACAACATGCACATCATAGAATCTCCTTCTCTATCTGCGATTTATTGTTATTACTTGCTTCCCCTTGAGTTTGAGTCTCCATTAAGTCTTCAGAAACCTTTGTATTGATTCCAGATTGTTGAGATGATGAGTTGATCTGGTTTTCCCTATCCGTTTGATGAAATGTATCTCCTATTTGATGTTGAGCAGATGTTTGATGAAATGCCAGAGTGTAACAACTCCCCTTCCCTTTAAAAAGAGACCTTGTCTCAAGGTCTGGTGTAGGAAATCTTTTGATAATGTCCCAATAATCTTCCCAAGTAGCTTTAGAAAGTGGATTATTATTCCATTTGATTAAAATCTGCACCATTGCTTTGTTATTTCTGGAAACCATTCGCCTGTCAATAATTTGCTCTAGCTCATTAACTTGTGAGTCTTTAAATGAAGGGTGTCTCTTGCTGAATGATTATTCGTGGACCTATTCTCTTTTTTAACAGAGAAACATGAAATATAGGATGACTTTGAGCTGTTTCTGGGAGGTCTAGTTTATAAGCAACTTCACCTATTTTCTGTAGAATCTCGAATGGGCCATAATATTTAGGAGACAACTTTGTAGTTGAAGTAGAACTGACTGATAGTTGTCAATATGGTTGAAGCTTTAGGTAGACCCAATCATCAACTTCAAAATGTCTTTCTGTCCAGTTGGCATCAGTGAATTTTTTCATTCTTTGTTGTGCAAGTTGACGACTGTCCTTTAAGAATTGCATAGTAATGTCTCTTGAAAACATTGTTCTTCTACTTATTGTACTTTTGCAATGTTAGGCTCATAAGATAATAGTGTTGGAGGATGTCTGCCATATACCATTTCAAATGGTGTTAACTTTGTAGATACTTTTCATGAAGTGTTGTACCAAAACGCTGCCAGTGTCAACCAATTAGTCCAGTCATTAGGTTTATTGGCAAATAGAGCATCTCAAGTAATTTTCTAAGATCTTATTTGTGATTTTGGTTTGGCCATCAGTTTGTGGATGATAGGCCGAGCTATACTTGAATGTGCCACCTTGTAGAGTGAACAACTCTTCCAAAAGTTGCTAAGAAATATTTAGTCTATATCACTAATTATTGTAGCAGGTATTCCATATAACTTAAAAATTCCATCAAAAAATACTTGTGCAACTTGCTTTGCTGTAAATGGATGTTTTAGTTCAAAGAAATGAGCACACTTAAAAAGCCTGTCAACCACTACATAGATGACTGTTGCATTGTTACTTCAAGGTAGGTGGGTTATAAAATCCATTGAGATGTCTACCCTGTTAGGATTTTATATTGAGAGAAGGAGAGAGATATAACTTTAAGCACAAAAGAAACTACATTGTTATTGTTTGAAAATAAACTAGAAATTACAAAGCTATTTATAGACTAATAAATAAAACCTAAAGAACTACCTAAGAAATAGGATCTCTCCTACATTATTGCTAATGACCAGGTCAAACAAAGAACTATACATTATTTCTAACACCCTCCCTTAAACTAGATGTGCTAACATCCAGTTTATAAAGCAATGAACTGCGGTTCTTAATTTTTTTCGTCTTGCATAGACGAACTCGATCACAACTTTCGCCTCTACCTGGTTGGACATGCTCAACTGTTTCGTGTTGATTGGTAATTTAACCAAACAACTTCTCTTGGTTTCCTTATCGACCTCTCCACTCGGGTCGTCTCTTGATACTACTGTATCTGTCATCCCCCCAACAAGCTAGAGCTGCGGCTCTTCATCCTTTGCTTGTTGGATGACACGAAACCACTACTGCTTCACTTGCAGTCTTGCCTACTTCACTTGTAGGCATGCCTATCTTCTCTTAGGCATATTATCAAACAGTTCACGAGCACTTCACAAACGTCCAACCTCACTACTGACTTCGTCTTCTTCGCTATCACATCTGCAACCAACGTTCTGTTGAACGTCTTCCTCGTCATCCTAACATTAACTTCCACCATATCCTACTACAACTCATTGCAACAATCACATGCCTTCAGTTCCAATAACCACAAAACAATACACACCATTCTGCCATATCACATTTACTCCCATCTGCACTTACCCCTGCACACTTACTTCCCTGCCATTGCAACATCAATCTCCCATGCAGTGCCTTGCTTCGACCACTGCGTACTGTCAAGCCATACAATCCTTCCAACACTACATTATCTCCTGAAAACAATCTCAACATACCATACCACAACATCTCAACATTTCATATCCCAACAATCTTCAAACAACAATCTCAACATACCTTTACAAAACTACCCTGCCACCACTGCAATTTGCATATTTCTAACTTTGCAGTTGCACTTATGCACATCCTCTATGCACACTCTACATGCATCCCATTTTCTCCAACCATCTTGATTGACTCCTCCTCGTCCTCCAACATCATCAACTTCAGGCAAATAATTATGTATTGAAAGTCACAGCTTTCCATCTGTACATCAGACAGAAACAAAATCAACTTCAAGCAGAAACAACTCCTCCTCATAACGATAGCCATACAATTCATATGCTATACCATTCATACATCCTTCAACCATACACCATACCTTCACTTCTTCTTCCATCTCACTGCCCTGCCACCAGAGCAGCAACATCAAAACTAAAACTGCCTTCACACTTACAGCAACCATAACCAACCAATCCAAATAGCCTACTGCCTTTTGTTACCATTTGTTACTGCAAACATAAACCATCAACCTGTACAAACTTGCATACTTCACATCCATCTCAGAACTGCTGCCCCTCACCAAACATACCATCTTCTGTCAACAACCATCCACTGCCACAGTCCTACCATTACTAACCCATAACTGCTGCCTCCACAGCAACCATAACTCACTGCTCCACCATTCACCCCAATATACATCTCCCTGCAACAGTTCTACAATGCTCCTATATCACCTATCATAACATACTCTGACTGCTCCTCCTCTTATTTCTGCTCCACTTCCACATACTTTACCTTCACTTCCATATACTTCCATCACCTACAACAGTCACCAGCTCACTGCCTAAACTACCGCTCCCCTTCACCAAACTTCACCTTCTTCATATAACAGTGCACTTCAACTTAAACAACACCATTACCACTGCATCCTTCCAACTGCATCACCATAAACGAAACTTCACTGCCTAGAACAACACTTCCATTCACCTCACCACTTCACCATCTACTGCCACTGCACAAACATTCCACAGTCAAAACAAACCACTCCTGCTACAACCTGCCTCCATCCTTCAAACCATTAGCACTTCAACACTTCAATACTGCCTCCAGCATCTAACCGCCGCCAATCAAAGACTTTAACAACTCCTTACTGCACATATCAACCCCAAGCCACCTCTTCGACCACTTAAGCATCACCTTCCACCTACACATAACACCTTCACCAAACAGCAACACCTCTACTTCGCTATACTTTCAACTTCAACCACATCCATTACCATCAACTGCTCTTGCAACCATCACTTCACCCAAATCGCAACCTGCACCCACGTTACTCCTCAAAAACCAAACCGCAACCTTCAACTCCATCCACTGCAATCACATATGCTTTGCTCCTTCGCTTCTTTGCCATCAACCTCTGCAACTCCGTTCCTCCCCCAATTGAATATTGCATACTCCTGCAACCATCAACGGCAAACAAACCCGCCACCGCACTCCTTAAGCATCCTAACGCGATCCCAAATATCCGAACAAACAAGTGAATTAGAAGAGTAAATCGTGATTTTTTTTGGTTCGCCTTTTTTTGTTGCGTTTTGATTTATTTTTTTTGGTTTTTTTTTTTGGTTTTTTTAGACTAGGACTCTCTATCCTCCCTCTCCCTCTCTCTTCCACCTAGCTCTGATACCATGTTAGGATTTTATATTGAGAGAAGGAGAGAGATATAACTTTAAGCACAAAAGAAACTACATTGTTATTGCTTGAAAATAAACTAGAAATTACAAAGCTATTTATAGGCTAATAAATAAAACCTAAAGAACTACCTAAGAAATAGGATCTCTCCTACATTATTGCTAATGACCAGGTCAAACAAAGAACTATTCATTATTTCTAACATACCCAAACATGTTCAGGAATAGGTAGTGGCTGTGAAAGACTAGGGTATGATATATTTCTGATTTTGCTCTTTGACATTCATATGCTTCCAGAAAAATACTTTTGAGATATTTTTGAAAGTCTTCCTTACTCCTACATGGCCTCTAAGTGGTGAAGAATGAAATTCAAAAGGTAGTATATTTAATATAGAATTATTGTTGTGATCCAGAAGTATTTTTCCTTTGTAGAAAATCAACTCATCTATGATTTTGTATTTCTCTCCATTTAAATCTCCTTGTAGTATTTTTTTTCTTTTTTGACTTCATAGAATGGGTTTTGCTTCATTTCCTTCCTGAGTTCAGTGATCCAGTCAGCTTGTACCACTGATAGAGCATTGATATTTGATTGTTCGTGAATTCTTGATAAGCTATCCGCTACTATATTTCCTTTTCCTTTTTTATATTCCACTTGATAGTCATAGCCATGAAGCTTTGCCAACCATTTGGCCTAAATTCTAGTAGTTAATTTTTGTGATAAGGGATGTTACAAACTTTGATAATCGGTACGAATAACAAATTTTCTAGCCGATAAATACTGAGACCATTTTTTGTTGCCAATATCAAGGCTAAAAGCTCTTTTTCATAAGTTGATAGTTGTAAATTTATTCCCTGTAGAGCTTGGCTAATGTAGGCAATAGGTTTGTTGTCTTGAAGAATTACAACTCTTATTCCTGATCCACTTGCATCACATTCTACTATAAAAAATTTATTGAAATTAGGCATAGCTAGAATAGGTGGGTTGATAAGACAAGACCTTAATTTGTAGAAGGCAGCTATAACTTCTTTAGTCCAGGAAAAAGAATCTTTTTTCAGCATTGATGTTAATGGCTTTGCAATTATACCATAGCCTCTTATGAATTTTCTATAATACCCTGATAAACCCAAAAATCAATCCTCATAGAGCTTTTATATTTTGAGGTTGTCGCCATTCTAGTATTGCCTTAGTCTTTTCTTTGTCAACTGCAATACCATCTTCCATCTTCTAAGATGATGTGGCTTAAATAATGTAGTTTATCTTTTGAAAATGAGCATTTGGGAAGCTTGATAACTAGCTTATTGTTTTGTAGAATTTGTATTGTTATTTTAAATGCTTCAAGTGGTCATCCAAACACCTACTGTACACCAAAATGTCATCAGCAAAAACCAAAATAAATTGCCTCAATTTTTTTTTAAAATAGAATTCATAAGAGCTTGAAATGTAGATGGAGCATTTGTTAAACCAATGGGCATAACCGAAAATTCATAGTGTTTATCATGAGTCCTAAAAGCTATTTTATGAATATTATCTTCCTGCATCCTTTTTTTTTTGAACAGAACGGATGTGTAGCGTGGAGCTACACAGCCGATTAGTGATAAATACTAAATATTAATATTACGATCAACATGCCTGATCGTTAGCCAGAAAGAGTGTTTTAACATACATCAGCAGCAGCAGCAAAAAAGAGTTATAGATACCATAACAACCCTAGACCAATATATACATAATACTCAGTCGGATAAATATACAGATGAAGAGATACTGTCACGGATGGAAATCATGACCATAAGAATGATGGTCAACCGACGCGATGGAAGATGCGCTGCCCGCCGACTCAGTTGGTGGAGATTCGGGAGACGGAAGACGGAGCCGGAGTGGAGCTGAGAAGCTGGAGCCTGAACTAAAAGCAAAGATATTAATAATCCTATTGCATATAAGCACTCTCGAACTAGCGGGTTTGTTGAAGGCACGGGCGTTTCTTTCCTTCCATATAACCCAGCAGAAAATGGCAAGTAAAGAATCAAGAAGAGAATCCGGAGCGTTGTACTGCTAATAATCGAAGAAATTTGATATGAAAGGGATGTGACCAAGTAGATGAGCACAAGAAGAGACCCAAACAAAATGAGCAAAGTCGCAATCGAAGAACAGGTGATTAATGGATTCGGCTTCCATGTTGCAGAGGGCACAGGTCTGATCAGATAAGATATTGAGACGAAAGAGACGGTCTTTGGTATTAATGCGACCATGGATCAGACACCATTGAAAGAAAAGGATTCGAGGAGGAAGGTGGCATTTCCAAATGCGAGCGAAAGAGAAAAGTCTGCCAGGGTGGTTCAGGAAGGAATAGCATTGGCACACTGAGAAGCCTTTGGAGGGGGATAGGGACCATGAGAATTGATCTGGCATGGAGGGAGACAGGTTAACGGAAAGAAGCAGATTAGAGGCGACAAGGAATTCGCGGAGCAGGCTATCACCAAAAAGGGAAGCAGGACATAACGAAGGGGGACCGATGGAAACGGCATCAGCTACCGTGAGAAACTGAAGTGGTGCGGAGGGAAAAAGATTAGGGAAATTACGGTATAGGGAAGAGCGGTGGAACCAGGAGTCTTGCCAGAAGAGACATTTAGAACCATCACCAAGAATCACATGAAAGAGCGGCTTGATACGGGTCAGGGAAGCAAGGACGCCAGACCAGAAGGGGGAGGGCTTGAAGAGAGGAGCAAGATGAAGGACACAGAATGGGTTATCTTGATAATGAACAGAGAAGATCCAATCTTTCCAAATGAAGTGACCAGGTGTAAGAAGACGCCATAACCATTTGGCCAAGAGAGCAAGGTTGAAAGTTCGAAGGTTGACAATACCAAGGCCACCACGATCATGGTGTAAACAGGGAATCCTCCAGTTGACAAGGCATTTGGCTTTTCCCCCGTTCCAGAGGAAGGATCTTCTACTGGAATTGATTCTCTTGGAAACCCAGGTAGGTAGTTTGTGGAAAGAGAGCCAGTAAGTGGGTAAGGAAGAAAGCACTGATTTGATAAGTACCAGTCTGCCTACGGACGAAAGAGCATAAAATTTCTAGCCCGAAAGTCTGGCTTCAATCTTGGAGACAATGGGAACCCAATTGGCACGATGGAGTTTGGTGGGACGCAAGGGGATACCAAGGTAGGAGATAGGGAAGTGGGCAATATTGCAGTTGAGGATAGATGAGATGGAGGGAGCGAGATTATCAGCATTGCCAAGCATAATGATGGAGCTTTTGTGAAAATTGATGGAAAGGCCAGAGATGAGTTCAAAGGTGTATAGAAGGACCTTGAGACAGTGGATATGATCAGGCGTGGGTGAGGCAAAGAGAATAGTATCATCAGCGAATTGGAGGTTGGAAACCATCAAATTAGAATTGGGAGGGCCAATACCGGCTAAATAGTTGTTCGAGATGGCCAGCTTGGTCATGCGATTAAAGACGTCCGCCACCAACACAAATAAAAGCGGCGAGAGAGGGTCTCCCTGTCTGAGACCTCGGGCAGATTTGATAAGACCACCTGATGAGCTGTTAATCTGAATGGAAGAGAGACTGGAGGTCAGGATACATTTTATCCATTCACACCATTTCATTGGGAAGCCTCTGTGAGATAGGAGCTCTAGGATGAAGTTCCAATTAACTGAATCGAAAGCTTTGGAGAAGTCGAGTTTAAGGAGGACACCTGGTATGTTGTTGGAATGGCAATAGGAGATAACTTCCTGTGTAGCCGCCACACAGTCTAAAATGTTGCGATCCTGGATGAATGCGGATTGCTCCGGTCCTATCAACTGATTCATGAGAAGCTGAAGGCGGTTGGCGAGGATTTTGGTGATGAGCTTGAAGGTGGTGTTGAGGAGACTAATGGGGCGGAAGGCTGCTAGGGAATTGGCACCTTCAGATTTCGAGAGGAGGATGATTTTAGCGTAGTTGAGCCGAGATATGGATGCAGGGTTGGAATAAAATTCCGAGCACAAGTCAAGGATATCTGTCTTGATAACTTCCCAAAAGTGTGTGAAGAAAAAAGGGCCAAAGCCGTCAGGACCCGGCGATTTATTGTCATCCATATTCTTGAGGGCGGACATGATTTCATCTTCAGTGAAAGGAGCATCAATTGGGATGGTGGGGGGATTAGGGTAGAGAAGGTTCCAATCTATGGGGGGGAGGGAGGGTGATGATTTGCCAAGGACAGAGCAGTAGTATAGAGTAAACAGGTGCAGAATTTCAGCCTGATCAGTGACAGGCGAATCGTTGTGGATAATTTCAGGGATGAACAGGGATCTGCGGCGGCCATTCGCCAATCTGTGGAAGTAAACCGTATTTTTGTCGCCATCTGCTAACCACTTGGCTTTAGAGCGCTGTTTCCAACCAATCTCCTCTTGTTTCATTACTCTTTCGAGTTCAGCTTCCAGAGATCTAAGTTTGAGAGTCTCGGAATCGTCGAGAGGGTGCGACTCCTCGAGAATATTTAGCTTGAGGATTTCATCTTGCGTAGAGGAGATACGGTTTCTGAGCGAGCTCCAAATGGATTTAGCCCAAGGTTTAAGAAGTCTTCTCAGCGATCTAAGTTTGCCTACTACCCGAGCCGAAGCAGAATTGGACCTAATGGGATGGGCCCATGCAAATTTAATAAAATCCTCAAAAGATGGTTCAAGTATCTAGAGCCTTTCAAATCTGAATGGTCGAATTTGATTAGAAAGAGCGCCCGATTCCAGAACGAGGGGACAATGGTCCGAGAGGACAGTTGCCAGGCCTAGACAGGTAGATAGAGGGTGGATATCGTCCCATGCAGAGTTGAAAAGAAAATGATCTAGTTAAGCCAAGGTGGGAACCTGACGCCTATTAGACCAGGTAAAGAGGCGGTTGCTGATAGGGGGTTCAATCAAAGAGCAGGAGTTGGTGAAAGCATTGAAGGCATCTGAGTCGGCCGAGAAATTACCCGAGTTTCTTTCGTCTGAGTATCTTGTTGTATTGAAATCTCCACCAAGCACCCATGGACCATATATGTGTGTTGCGAAATGCCTGTAACTTCTCCAGAGATCTGCCCAGTCTTGAGCTGTTTGGGGGCCATATATGTTTGAAAAGAAGAATGTAGTGTTGGATTGCAAATGTCTAAGAGCTACATGCAAAACAAAAGGCTGATGAATGATTTGACCAAGAGACCATACAGATTCATCCCACATAGTGATTAGACCCCCCTGGAGCCAATGGCATTTGAGTGAGCCCACCCAGAAAGCTATGGTCCACCAATCTGACGAATAAGTGCGGGAGATGGATCAGAAAGTTTAGATTCTTTGAGCAGGATCTATGTGCAGAGGGGACAAGGACAGGTAAACTGAATGCCTTTTAGAGGGGTCCCCTAGCCCTTGAATATTCCAGGAGACAACTTTCATTGGGAAAGGGGAGACGCTCTTGTTCTAGGGTTTGCATGGCAGAATAATGTTCATCTAGAATATTAACTCCCATGCAACGTGCTAATTTCTTATTTAATCTACTATTAGCAGAGGAGAAAACTACAGATTTATAGAAGCTACCTGTAGCTCCAGGCAAGGAGGCGGCTCGGGCAGTCCTCGAGCTTCTTCTGACTACCAATGGGGAGAGACCTTGCAAGGCGGGGAGGACCGGAGCCCTAGGAGGGGGAGAGGCTGGTAGATTATCGGGAGCTGGGACGGGAAACGGGGATTGAAGGAAATAGGGCACAGAGAGGTCGAAGTCAAGTATGGGATCCCACCGGGGGGGAGCTGGATCAATGTTCCGGGCCATCATGGGGTTAACGTCCTCTAAAAGGTTCCGAGGAGGTGAAAACGATGTAGATTCTAGGATCATAGCATCAAAGCGCTCATCGGAATCCAGATCATTAGGATCAAGCGGGCCCTCAAAGCACCTAAACTCCTTCTCAATATCTATACCGAGGGGATATGTCTCTTGTCTAAATCTAGGATGTGAATGATCCCATCGAGAAACCGTAATGAGGTAATCCGCATTATTGAGACGGACCTTGTATGAGGATGAAGCAGCTATTCCCACCAGAAATTGCATCTTGACATAAATCTGACGGCGATCTAACTCCGACCATTCGCATCTATCGAATTCAGTGAATCGTCCTATTGGGTTTAGAGCAGTCTGAACGGCATCTTGGTTGTTTCTAAGAAGTTCTGGGAAACCCTTGATGGTTGCCCAGCTGGGCGGTTCTAACTCAATGGAGGGCGGTGGCTCGTAGTCTGGCCAAGCCTCAAGGTAAATCGACCCTCCAGCTTTGGTGAGGATCTTGGTGGTGAGTACAGTGGTTTTCAAATACTCGGTGGGGCAACAGATCAAGAATCGATTGTTGTCTAGAAGCCAGATCGCCCAATCCCTATGGTTAAAGGAGGAGGTCAGGACCGCTTCGAGAGTCTCCACAGTCCAAATGCCATCTATAATAGTTGTGGTGATATAGAGTGAGAAATCTGCCATGCGAAAATTAAATGGAGGAAGGGTGGGCTGGTAAGGAGAAGAAGGTGATTTGGTTAGAAGCAGAGGGAGGGGATTGGGATGATTGGGTGAGTTGGATATAGTGGAGTTGAGAACAGGGTCAGCTGGCTGATTTGATTGTACCACACGTGTGTGTTTAGCATTGGAAGCACCTGAAGCAAGTTTTGGGGTTCGAGGATTTTGCGCAGGGAAATGATTACTAAGAGAAGGTGAAAAGTTTTTTGAAAAGTTTTTTGAGGGGCCCAATGCAGAAGGTTTATAGGGACAGTGGGCATAATGATGGCCATAATAGCCACAGCGGAAGCATAGCCTAGGGTCTCTACAAGAGGACGCCACGTGGCCCAATCCCGCGCATTTTAAACATCTTTTTTTCGATTTCAAAAAATCGATGGTTTGGCGGTAGGATTCAAAAAACGGAATTGGGCGCCGATGGTTGAAGTTGGGTGGGGATGGGAGAAGAGGCTGGAGAGATGAAGAAGAAGTGGAACGAGGGGTTGCGGCAACCTGAGCGAATGATCTTCCATTGACGAAATGGGCCTGAGGAGAGCGGTTTAGGGTGGGGAAAGGGGGAGCAGGATCGGTGTCGGGGGAGCGTTGGGAGGGACAAGCCTTGGAGTGGTATTGGGGACCAGAGGAAGACGAGGGCTGGGGATGGGGGAGATCCTGAAAATATTTAGGAGGGACGAAAGAGATTCCAACAAAAGAAAGAGAGGGCGAAAACGAAGAGGAAGGACGGGACGCCATTAGTCGGGGAGCTCTAAAAGGTTAGGTTTACTTTACTTGTATATGGAAATTCTGGATTATCTCTAAGCCATGTGTGTGGAGAGGACTGGCTGTACTTCAGTAGTTTCATCCTTATTTGATGATAACCTGATTTCAAGTCAAGTTTGGTAAAATATTTAGATCCATATAATTCATCTAAAAGATCATCAATAAGAGGAATAGAAAATTTGTCTTTTATAGTTAATTTATCTAGGCCTCTATAATCTATACAAAGTCTCCAAGATCATCTTTTTTCTTGACCATAACCACTGAGGCAAGAATGCACTACTACTATTACTAATGATACCTGAGCCTAATATTTCCTTAATTAATTTTTCAAGCTCATTTTTGATATGATAAGAATGCCTATAGGGTTTAAGACACACTGGTTTTGAACCATCTAGTAATGGGATCTTGTGATCACATTCCCTCTTAGGTGGTAGAGTATTTGATGATGTAGTTACTGTGTGAAACTCAGAAAGCAATTGTGTAATATCAGGATGAATAAATTGTTCACACGGAATAGAAATTGATGTTGAAAGAATCATAAATTTTAAATGAGAAGAATTCAATTCTTTTGAAATATTTTTATCATTTAAGTGTTGAATATCTGAAGTGGTTAAACCTTGCCACTTATATTCTTTCCCATTGTAATAAAATCCGACTTGGAGTTTTTTAAAATTAAAGCAAACTTCATCAAGTTCTTTCATCCATTTTGTACCCAAAACAATGTCATAGCTTTCCATTGGTAGTACTAACAAATTTATAGGTATTTCGCAACCTTGACATTTTAATAAAATTTGAGAAAAAAATTCATTTCCTTAGAGCTTTTGACCATTAGCAATCTACACCTCATAGGTTTTTGTTTGGTTTTTCTTCAGTGTTAACTTCTGTGCTAAATTGCTATCGATAAAGCTATGAGTAGATCCAGAATCAATCAATAGTATGATAGTTTTATTATTGATACCGCCTTTAATCTTGATAGTATGCAATGTGGGAATTCCTAAAAGATCATTACTAGAAATTGATAGCAATGTGTGATCCGAATCTCGGTTGTTTTCTGCTTCAGTAAGTTATAAATGCTCATCATTATATTCATCAGTATCTATATAATTGACAAAATCCATAATGCCTTTTAAAATATAAACTTGTTTTGTTTTTAATTTATGGCCATAATGGTATTTTTCATTGCGACCAAAAGAATGATTTTTCGTTTTCTTTTCTAATATTTCCTCAGGGGTAAGGATTTTAAGCTTTGATAATTTATCAAAAGAATTTTGAGAAAATGATTTAGAAGAAGACACATGATTATTTCCAGAAGAATTTTTGGAATTATAACTACTTTTAAAATAATTTTTGTTCAAAATTTAAATAGCCGAGTGCCATTTAGTTTCAAATGTCTTGGCTAAAGAAACTGATGTGTCAAAATCAAAGGGATTAGCAGCTATAACATCAAATTTAATTATTTCTTTCAAACCACCTAAAAACGTTTATAAAAGATGAGTAGGAGTGATTTTTTCAATCATACCTTCAAGTTGCTCAAATTGAGTAACATAGTGCATCGTTGATGTGGTTTACTTGAGGGTAGAGAAGGTATCATAAGATCTTTCTAACTCATTAGGATTAAATCATACCTGAATTGCCTTGTAGAATGTTGTCCATTGATCATAGTCTTGAACCCTATGGGAAAATCTGTAGAACCATTGCAGAGCTTCTTTTTTGAGATGAAAGGAGCAAATGTGTATCCATTCTTATATGTCAGTATTGTTATATCTAAAGAATTATTCTACTTATCTCAGCCAATCAATTAACTTATCTTCTACTGAAAATGTAGGAAAATCTATCTTGATGTTTAGCTTGGCTGAGACTCTTGAGTGATTAGGAGAATTATCAGAGTTTCTTGAAGGGGAATGGTGATCAAGAATGACAGTTTTCTTGTCTCTGGAATACAAAGGGTCTGTTGTTAGGAGGACATAAATTCTCTGATGTTGAGTGTGAGTTTGAGGAAGAGAATTAGATCTGTTAATATCAGATCTTGATGTTCCTTCATGATGCGTTTGATTCTTAACCTCTTTAAGTTCAGAAAAAAAATGGTCATCGTTTCTTGCATCTTGTCTAGTTTATCATTGACTTCTTGGCTATTCCTTGATAGATTCATGGTTGTTGTTGATAGTTCTTGAGTGGTCTTCACCAGTTATTTCAGAGAGAATGAATTTCTATTGTTGATGAGATCTTGTCTTTGCCATAATTCTGACAGGTTCTCATTATTTGCAGATTCCAAAGAAGAGAAGCCATCTTTGTTTGCATCCAAATTAAGAGAAGGATCTAATAGGTGAGGGTCTAAATCATGCTCACCAGACTGCTCTGATACCAAAAGTGTCATGCTCCTTACTCTTTTGGTTTTGTGCTCAGGTTTGAATCATATTAGAAAGAATAGCAATGGTGGTTTCAGGTGATAGAATGGTTCAAAGTCAGTAGGTTGAGAGTGAGAGGGAGGTGGTGACTAACAGTGATAAGAAAAGAGGGTGGTGAAACAACTTAGAATTTAAAGAGGAGGAGGTGGAAAATCAGAAGAACAAGAATATGCAGTAAGAAGAAAATGCATACAGGTAAAAGAAAGAGTCTGGTAATCTTTTTATTAACTTTCATATCATACTTAGGTATGCTTTTGTTATCACATATATAGATTAGGTAACACCCCGTAATTTGGCGCTACTTATTTAATTGGTTAGTTAATTAATTAGGCTTTAAAAATGAAATTTGTTCACATGATGGAATTTGACCATGAAACATACACCATTGCATTCGTGGTGAAATTCTGAGCAACTTTTATACTTGGAGTTTTGCGATCGGAGTTCAAACGAAAAAGTTACAGAAGAAAAACGAATTCGAACAAAAATAATTAAATAAGAAATAATTAACCTTCTTATGTTAATTACCCAGGCTCACAGGCTGACCCATCATTAGGGACGGTCGATCCCTAGCAATCGACCGGTCACCCAAGGGCGATCGACTAGTGGCGACCTGGAGGCTCTAGTAATCCTAGGCCGCAATGACCGGATTTAATATATTTCGATCTAACGATTCTAGTTGATTGTAACGCCTATAAATTCAGGCCTAGCCCTCCCTTTTCTTCTCATATTCTTATAGAGGCAGTAGCGAAGCTCTGCCGTTTCTTCTTCTCCACTTTCTTTCTAAATTATTAAGATAAAATATTTGTATCTATATTCATACAAATCAGAGAAGAGTAGAAATTTAATAAAAAGGAGAAGAGAATTAACCATATGCGTATTTGAGGTAATTTATATATTTGTATCTATTTCTCATCCAATCCCAAATCTCTTTTCAGATCCATAATTCTAATGTATGTATATACCCTTTTATACATATCTCTTGGATTAAAAGGATTTGGAGATGAATCAAAGGTTCTAATTTAGATCTGGAGGTTTGGATCACTTTTAAAAGGTGAGTGACAATTTTTATAGATTATTATAATATGAAAACTATCCCATTGGCATTTATTTGATTTTTATGCCTAATTGGATAGTTATATATGAGTTGTAGGCAACAAATTAAACATGATTTGAATATAACAAATATCGCCTATATATTCTTATTTGTAAATTGATTTAGAATTGAATACAACCTGATCTAGAAATCAACCCCAAAAGTATGAATTTAGAATATTAATTTAAATGGAAGTTATTTCAGATCTGAATAGGTTGTATAAGAATGTTATAAATTTGGATTATTATCCTGATCTTGTTAGAATATAAACTTTTCTATATTTGGAATTGTTGGAATTTAGATCTATTTAATATTTGCAAATTAGTTTGATTTCTTTCACTTTTAGATACAACATTTGATCTAATAATGAATAGATACAAATAGAAAGAGAAAGAGATGTGTAAAGTATGAATCATTGTAGTTTACACTATTTATTTCAATATTAAAAAGAAATGATTATTCCTTGTAATTTCAAATGATGCAATCTCTTATATTTTAAAGTTAAATCTTCTGTTTTGGACTAATTTATGGAAATTATAACAAATAATCGTTTTAGATATTATTCCAACAATTTAACATGGAAAAGTATATTCTAGTGAAGATATATAACCAGAACATATTTAATAAAAGTAAATATTTGTACGTAGTTACTGTGATTATAATAATTAAATAAAAAGTTAATAATGACGCTAGCGCGTAATATTCGCGTTAGGATAATTAACTAATGAGAAGAGAATTTAAAAGGTTGTTACTCTAATAAATGATAAAGGTGGAAGTTGCAATAAATTAATAGGGAAAATGGATTAATGAGATTAATAAAAATGGAATAGATATAAAAGGTTACTAATTTGAAATTAGCAATCATACATGAATGTCTTAGAAAATATCCATTAGGATTTTATGGACAAGTTGACAATTATGAGCATTAAACAGGGATTTATCGGTAGATAAATATTTAAGGTAAATCTTATTGCCTTAAATAAAAAGGGAATTAGTAAGCTAAGTCCAAAGTATTCCTAAGCTAAAATAAATAAAGACTTAGGATGGTTAATTGGACATAGTGGGTTAGTGATGCAAGGTCAGTAGAGTCACTCGATGGAGAATTGCCCTTCACTTTGAGGCTTCCAACAGTCGAGTGTACTTACTACTGATGTGAGATGTCAGTAATCCAACGACCCATGACGACATGAGAGATTGGGCTTGCTTTTTTAATTAGAAAGTATTTATTGTTCCAATTTTGGAATTAAGAACGGTGAGGGATATTTCCATAGGGGTTCGCTTCTAGTTTGAAGTCTTTGGTGGCTAGGGCGTCCGCCTCTCTCCTAAATGAAAGTATTAAATAACCTAGTGAGATTCCAAATAAATAAATAAAGACGTCTCTAAAACGGGTTTACTTCAGTGTTGAGGTCTTAAGTGGCTAAAAGGTCCACCTCCCTACCGAAAGAAGTAACCTAATGAGATGCCATATTTATAATTAAAGAGTGAGAGTGGATATCTCGGGAAGGGTTTGCTTTGGGTTTGGAGTCTTAAGTGATTGTAAAGTCCTCCTCTTTTCTTTAAAAGAAGTATCAAGTAGCCCAATGAGATTTCCAAGCAATGACAGCTAGATAGTACCGTTGAGGAGCACGCTTCTGGAATTAGGTCTTAAATGATAGGGTCTACCTATTTTCCATTGGAAAGTATTACGTGGCTTGGGTATAGTCTCTTAAATTTCTAAAGCCAAAATAATAATAGTACCATTTAGGAGCACGCCTGGGGGATAGGTCTTAAATGATGGGGTCTGCCTTAGTTAAGGTCTTAAATGACCAGAGTTTGCCTATTTTCTAGTAAAAGGTATTAAGTAGCTTGGCAACTATTTATTGCATGGTTATGATTTTATCGATGATAGATGCGGTAGTAGTTAGACATTAAATGTCATAAGACTTAAATAGTAGTTAGAGATCTTGTAGCTAGGAGCCACTGGTCATTGACAACATTGTTAGGAAAAAACCTTGAGAATTGGTCTTAAATGATGTGGTCTACCTCAATTAAGGTCGTAAATGACAGAGTCTGCCTTTTTTTAAAGGTATTAAAGAAGCCCGCTTCATATTGAAAATTATTAAGTGGCTAATGGATTTGGAAGTATTGCGTGGTTGATATGGCTTCATTAGTATTTCGTACATTGGGAAGGGATAAGTATGTAATCGTGTATGCAATGCAAGGTTAGATTAGAATTGCTAATTTTGATGGACATAACAATTAAATGGAAACCTATCGGTATAAGTTCATATTATGGATAATTTATATTATTTTTCCAGTCACCAGAACGTTGTTTTGACCCTCTTCTCATTACAACCTATATGATAGAATTTAAAAGAACAGTCACTGGAGCTGGATGTGCTTTGTTGTTGGAAAGTCTTCTTTCTCTCACGCTCGATGCTAATGTGAAAATCTGTTATCCAAGGAATACCCTTAGTTCCAAGTAGTAGTCATAGTTAGAATTGTTATTGTATTATTGTTTCCGCTATGAGTTTAGATTTCTATCAATCTATGATAATGCTCATGTTTATATGCGGGTACCTAATCCAACGATCTATGCTTTGGTGGACTTGAGTTTCGATTTTTGTCGAAATTTGGGTCCACTAAGGTGCGGGTTGTTACATTTTGTATCAGAGCTCTAGATTAGTAGATCAGAGGAATAAGGATAAATTGAGAGAACGTATTCATACTTTCTTATCTAGTAATATTATATTCTTATGCTAGATTCTAAGTGTTCTGACTATAGAAGTAGTTGTAGTTCCATTTCGAAGGAATGGGAAAAGCAACTATGAATTGGAAATATCTTAGAGCTAAGATTTTCACGCCGACTTCGATGTACCCTACGGAGTGCAGGCGATGCGTAAAGCTCTATTGATAAAGAGCTTGAGTACAACATATGGCGGAATCCTGGAGACTGGAGGTGTTCGACTTAACAGTTGATATTCTAGCTATCTTGTGATTTTGGATTTTGAGTTTCAGTTGGAGACACACAATTATTCCAGATGGATGGAAAATTAGATTCAATATGTTGCAATTGTCTAGAAGCAAGTTTTGCTAGGGTGCATTCATTGATCACATCTTTGATGGAAAACCGGATTTTTATTTGAATAATTAGTGCCAATTCCTTAGTTTTAAAACCCGAGAGAGAATTTTTATAAAATATATTTAGGAAATGCCTTAGATTTCTGAAAAAGGTTTTTTAAAGGATTTCTTTTCCCAATAACTTATTTTGGAAATTTTGTTTTAGGAAAGTTTTGGAATTTAAATTTTCAAAGAAACATGTATACCGCTAAGCCGGTCATGTTAAGAGATTTTAGTTTATAAAAGATTAATTCTTTAAATCCTTAAATATTTATATGTATATATCAGTAAAGGCACGATATTGATTTTTGGCACGAAAATAGTTTTCCAATTTGAAAATTTTGTGTTTTAAAAAGATATTTGGTAACCCTGAAATATTTGTGTATATATATAAGTTTAATTTTGTGGGAAGTTTTAGTATGAAATAGTTTCTATTATTTAGAAATAAGTATAAAGGAGCATATACTTAGCTCGATGATTTTTTTGTTTATAAACCCAAAGGTTTTTATATTTTTTCTCTTTAAGGTACGGACAAAATAGGAATGACATTCAACTTTATTGGGGTATATAGTTTGAAGTGTTGTTAAACCCACCAGCTATTGGAAATAATATTTCCATTTGAAGTAGGCATGAAATAGCAGTTGAAATATTTTTGGGTTTTTGGAAGTGTTGTTGGTTGCAATAGTTTTGCTGAGGTTATCCCACTTGCCAAGGAAGGGTCAACACGGTAAGGTGGATACTGTCATGTGGAAGGCATAATTTTTCTAAATGGGTTAAGTTGAAGATGGTGTGCAAACCATCATAAGTGTGACGCCCCACTCCAAGACCCACATTAGCAAAGAGTATTACTAGGTAACACCGTCTGCTAATGCGGAGAATAGAGCTGGATAGGAGCGACCATCTATAGCCTTGTCTTAATTATCTATTGAATACGCCGACAGTTGCCACTTCTTTCTCAAATGATTCGACATATCCAACAAATACTTAATACAAAGCCATAGGTGGCTGAAGGACCTATCAGAACAAAATATAACAACTCAAATGTAATACACATCATAGAACAGTGGATCATCACATGCATTTACACATATACAGATACATTACAGAGTATACAAAATGATACATGGCAAGTGGTATAGCAACCACAATATACAGGCGAGTCAAAAGAATACATATCAGAGTTACAGCCAAAAAGGACTACACAAAAAGCTATAACAAAAAGGAACTAGCAGACTAGTCCATACGGAAGCAAAATAGGCTAAGTCCAATGCACCTAACCTGAAACATCTCGGTCTGACCCGAGTATAAAATACACGGGTCAGTCTAGCTAAACAAATCAGTTAGATAAACTAAATGATAATGAACATACAAGGTCATAAAGTACCACAAATATCTCCAAAAGAGATAACCAAGTCATCTAATAAGAGATGAATTATAACAAGCCTCATATCATAGGCAACTCAAATAAACAAAGGACATACATATCCAAAAACAAGCCAAAAAG
The DNA here is from genome assembly GCA_030737815.1 of Allium fistulosum. Taxonomy (NCBI): domain Eukaryota; kingdom Viridiplantae; phylum Streptophyta; class Magnoliopsida; order Asparagales; family Amaryllidaceae; genus Allium; species Allium fistulosum. The sequence continues at coordinate 709,166,615 of CM060904.1, read as the reverse complement.
GCAAATAACAAAAACCAATAAAGATAACACAAGTTTCCACAAGGTAATCGCTGTATATCGTGTGGTTCAAAGGACCTACACCGAAGGGCGATACACTAGGGAAATATAATTGTCAAAGAAACAAAAGATGCTCGAGCCCAGTACTGTCTAACAAGAATCCACACGCCCAAAGGCAACAAACCGTAGTGGCGAAGGTCCGGAGACCCAGTACTGGACACCACTAACTGGCAGAATGTGTCACAACTCTCAGAAAGGAACCCGAAAAATGTTAACGTGAGTCCCATACCACACGTTCGCACTAAACGGTTTACTAACCGTTAGTCAATTTCACACTCAAAGCAGTACAAAGTTCACCTCATCTCATCGGTAAACCAGACCCAAAGGTCAAAACGATCAAACTAATAGATTAGGAATTAACTGGAAAGATAAACCCATGTGTTCGTAGCACGCGTTTTATTTAATCATTTAATTCTCCTCCCTCTTCGCTCGAAGTGCAAAATCGTGTGTGTTTTATATAGAAATTATAAATTGGAGAAACGAGCTTTTAATACAATTTAAAAGATCATTTTATAAAAACCCGTGTACGAAATCAAAAAGAAATCATCAAAATCAAAAGTGCGATATCAACTGATTGGATCGACACGAATCGATAAAAATGGAAATTCACTTCAAAAATAGGCAGTTCCAGACGTTTGATTTAAAATCCAGACGTCTGGATTTATTCACTAGAAATTCAGAAACTTTCCAAACGTCTGGAGGGTGGCTTCCAACGTCTGGCATGTTGCATCAAACATCTGGAAAGTGGTATCAAACGTCTGACACAATGTTTCAGACGTCTGAGAGGTTACTTCAGACGTTTGACTTTATTTTCTGCCATTTTTATAAATTTCTGCCGTATATTCTAGTTTTCCAGGTTTAAAACCAGACGTCTGAACTTGTATTTCAGATGTTTGAAGACCTGGTCTGGCAATAATTTGCCTAGGCCTTGATGGGCAAAACGAATTGGAAGCTATCGGACGAGCAACGAAGACTAGGGGATTACGCCAAGCGACAATCCAGTCTTATAGGCCCTTCGATACACCCCAAACAACATGTTCAACATCAAAGATTAGATTTTCTCAAAATTGGACTTCAAAAACCAAAAAATTGGAAAATTCACCAACTCAATCCAAATCAACAACAAATGAACATGAATCGATGTTAGGAATTCTTACCCAACCACAACAAAAGCTATAGGATTAGATGTGAGTTTAAAAACTCACCTTTTAACTCAAAAACAAAGATGAGAAGCTCGAATGCAAAGAAAAGATCAACCACTCTTCACTTCTACTCTACAAGCTCCAATCTAAGATCAAAACAAGTATTTCCTAAATTAAGTTATAGGAAATTTCTGAAATTGGATTGAGATTGAGATGGAGAAGGTGAATAGAAGGCTTACCTAAGCTTCTCTTTGATTTTGGAGCAAGAATTTGAGTTTGCAAAAGGAAACTAGGGCTTGGAATTTATATTTCCCATTCTCTTCCCCCATTTTCAGTTGAGCTTGAGTTTTTAGGAAATGAATTGAGTGAATGGAGAGGAGAGGGGGCTGAGTTAGGGTATAGGATGAGTTGGGTGAAACCCAAACCCAAACCCAAAAGCCCAAATAGAAAATAGCAAAATTCAACTCACTCCAAACATATCGATGCTTATACTCAAAAAAGTTGCAAACGCCATTTTGGACTCAATGGAAGTGGTCCCGAGTCCTAATTCGACCGTTTTCAAAAAGTGACATTTTAGACTTAAATCCGACTAACGACGCTATATTTAATTAAAACATTTAAATATACAATCGTAAAATATGTGGGTTGTTACAGATCTCCCCTCCTTAACAAAATTGCGTCCGCACAATTCCTAGAGAAGAATTTGTAACAACTACATACTTACATCACCCAAAAAGGAAAGAAAATAAGCTTGAGATAAAAAGATATTCTCACCATTGCTAAGCAAAGATAGAAAACTCGGATAGGATCGCTCGATAAACTCTCTGGTTTCCCAAGTACAGTCATTGGGATTAGCGGACCATTAAACTTTAATGAGCGGCACGTCCTTGTTTCGAAGGTGTCTCACCTCCGAGGCCAGTACGCGAATAGGCTGCTGTACAATAGATAAGTCCGGTGAGATCTCAAGCCCTTGCAAATCAGGAGAGTCGATAACAGAATCCGATTCTCGAAGACACTTCCGAAGTTGAGAGACGTGAAACACGTTGTGAACTCCGGATAGATGAGCTGGAAGTGAAACTCTATAAGCCACAGGGCCAATACGTTCAGTAATAGGAAATGGTCCTACAAAGCGAGGAGCCAATTTCCTTGTCATACTGAAGCGCATAACCCCTTTCAAAGGAGAAATACGAATAAAAACAAGATCATCAACCGAGAACTCGAGAGGCTTCCTACGGTTATCTGCGTAGGATTTCTGGCGGCTCTGTGCCTCTTTCATTCTCTGACAAATAAGATCAATCTTCTCAGAAGAATTATGAACAAACTCTGGGCTAAGAATAAGCTTCTCCCCAGATTCTAACCAACATGAAGGTGGTCGACATGGCCTTTCGTATAAGGCTTCGAAAGGAGCCATACCGATACTGGACTGAAAATTATTGTTGTAGGAGAACTCTACAAGAGGTAGATGATCCTCCCAACTACCTCCGAAATCAAGAATACAAATACGGAGGAGATCTTCTAAGATACAATTCACCCGTTCAGTCTGTCCATCAGACTGTGGATGATAAGCTGTGCTGAAATTAAGCTTTGTTCCCAAAGCTTGCTGAAGACTCTACCAGAAATGACTTGTGAATAAAGGATCACGGTCACTCACAATCGAACTAGGAACACCGTGAAGTTTCACGATTTCCTTGATATATAACTTAGCCAAAAGAGAAGTAGTCCTATTAGATTTAATAGGAACAAAATGAGCTGATTTAGTGAGGCGATCAACAATAACCCAAATGCTAGAATGGCCCGATCTCGTACGAGGTAGGCCGTCAATGAAATCCATCGAAATCTGATCTCATTTCTACAACAGAATCTCTAGAGGCTGAAGGAGACCAAAAGGGCGCTGATGTTCGGCTTTAATACGTTGACAAATGATGCAATTACTCACATAACTCACCATATCGCGCTTCATGCCTTCCCACTAATAAAGGCGATGCATATCGACATACATCTTACTACTGCCAGGATGAATGGTATACTTAGAATGATGACAGTCATCAAGAACGTCATGCCTAAGTGCAGAATCAGAAGGCACAACAAGACGGTTCTTCTTGCGAAGACACCCATGAAGATCAATGCTGAAATCCCGCAACGCCTCATCACGGGATTCAGTCTCACAAAGCTGAATAAGAGGCACAAGATCAGGATCACGCCGCTGAGCTTTGGCAATACGATCAAATAGAGAGGGTCGAGCTTCCAAACAGAATAATACTATTGGAGAATCAGAGGATGGAGCTCGATCACGAATATCACAAAAAGATAGAGTCTCAAGAATATCCCATTCGACAAGCATCATAGAAACGACAGCCGAATGTCTACGACTAAGCGCATCAGCAACACAATTACCCTTACCAGGGGTATACAAGATATCAAAGTCATAGGAGGCAAGAAGCTCGAGCCAACGTTGTTGCCTCATATCGAGTTCCTTCCGAGTGAACAAATACTTCAAGGATTTATGATCGGTATAGAAAATGAAGCGCTCGCCTAATAAATAGTGTCGCCAAATCTTCAAGGCGAAGACAATGGCGGCTGACTCAAGATCATGAGTGGCATAGCGAACTTCATTCGAATGCAGTTGCCTAGAAGCATAAGCAACTACCCGATCCTTTTGCAAAAGCACGGCACCTAGACCACTACCACAAGCATTGGTGTAGACAACAAGATCATGATTCCCCTTGAGAACCACAAGAATAGGATCATTAGTGAGAAGTTCCTTTAATGTCTGAAAGGAAGCTTCACACTTATCGAACCAAATATAACGAATGCCTTTCCGAGTAAGGCTGGTGAGAGGAAGCACAACACGGGAAAAATCCTTAATGAACCGACGGTAATAACCCGCCAATCCATTACGAATCTCACGAACATTCTCAGGCCTCTTCCAATTCTGGATAGCTTCGATCTTTGAGGGATCGACAGAAATACCATCGGAAGATACAACATGGTCTAAGAACTTAACCTTATTCTCCCAAAAATGGCACTTGGAGAATTTGGCTTTAAGCTGATGGTGACGAAGGGTACTCAAGACAATTCTCAAGTGATCAACATGCTCGGCTTCAGAGTTAGAATAAACAAGAATGTCGTCAATGAACACAAGGATGAACTTATCGAGATATTTCTGGAATACTCGATTCATAAGATCAACAAAGAAAGCAGGGGCATTCGTCAAACCGAACGGCATAACGATCCACTCGAAAGAACCATATCGAGTGCGGAAAGCTGTAAGAGGTATGCTATCTTCCGCGACTCGGAGCTGGTGAAAACCAGTGGCAAGGTTGAGCTGAGAGAAGACCTTAGCGCCACTCAAAAGATCGAACATATCATCGATCTTAGACAATGGATATCGATTCCTGATGGTTAACTCATTAAGCTTGCGATAGTCGATGCAGAGCCTAAGAGTTCCATCGGACTTCTTCACGAAGACGACCGCGTCACCCCATGGTGAAAAACTGGACTGAATCAACTGTTTGGACTCAAGCTCTAAAAGCTGCTTCTTGAGTTCCTCATTTTCTTTTGTAGACATCCTCGTGGGAGGACGGCCAACTGGCTGCGTGCCTGGAATGAGATCAATGCGGAACTCGATTGCCCGCTTGGGTGGCAAACCCGAAACCGGCTCAAAAACATCAGAGAAGTCACAAACAATAGGAACACGAGCAATATAATCACAACTTTCAGAAAGGAACCTAAAAAATGTTAATGTGAGTCCCATACTACACGTTCGCACTAAACGGTTTACTAACCGTTAGTCAATTTTCACACTCAAAGCAGTACAAAGTTCACCTCATCTCATCGGTAAACCAGACCCAAAGGTCAAACGAATAGATTAGGAATTAACTGGAAAGATAAACCCACGTGTTCATAGCACACGTTTTATTTAATCATTTAATTCTCCTTCCTCTTCGCTCGAAGTGCAAAATCGTGTGTGTTTTATATAAAATTATAAATTGGAGAAACGAGCTTTTAATACAATTTAAAAAGATCATTTTATAAAAACTCATGTATGAAATCAAAAAGGAATCATCAAAGTCAAAAGTACGATAACAACTGATTGGATCGACACGAATCGATAAAAATGGAAATTCACTTCAAAAATAGGCAAATAGGTAAAAATAGGCAGTTCCAGACGTCTGATTTAAAATCCAGATGTCTGGATTTATTCACTAGAAATTCAGAAACTTTCCAGACGTTTGGAGGGTGGCTTCAGACGTCTGGCATGTTGCATCAAACGTCTGGAAAGTGGTATTAGACGTCTAACACAATGTTTCAGACGTCTGAGAAGTAACTCCAGACGTCTGACTTTATTTTCTGCCATTTTTATTAATTTCTGCCGTATATTTTAGCTTTCCAGGTTTAAAACTAGACATCTGAACTTGCATTTCAGACGTCTGAAGACCTGGTCTGGCAACAATTTGCCTAGGCCTTGATGGACAAAACGAATGGAAAGCTATCGGACGAACAACGAAGACTAGGGGATTACGCCAAATGACAACCCAGTCTTATAGGCCCTTCGATACACCCCAAACAACATGTTCAACATCAAAGATTAGATTTTCTCAAAATTGGACTTCAAAAACCAAAAAATTGGAAAATTCACCAACTCAATCCAAATCAACAACAAATGAACATGAATCGATGTTAGGAATTCTTACCCAACCACAACAAAAGCTATAGGCTTAGATGTGAGTTCAAAAACTCACCTTTTAACTCAAAAACAAAGATGAGAAGCTCGAATGCAAAGAAAAAATCAACCACTCTTCACTTCTACTCTACAAGCTCCAATCTAAGATCAAAACAAGTATTTCCTAAATTAGGTTATAGGAAATTTCTAAAATTGGATAGAGATTGAGATGGAGAAGGTGAAAAGAAGGCTTACCTAAGCTTCTCTTTGATTTTGGAGCAAGAATTTGAGTTTGCAAAAGGAAACTAGGGCTTGGAATTTATATTTCCCATTCTCTTCCCCCATTTTTAGTTGAGCTTGAGTTTTTAGGAAATGAATTGAGTGAATGGAGAGGAGAGGGGGCTGAGTTAGGGTATAGGATGAGTTGGGTGAAACCCAAACCCAAAAGCCCAAATAGAAAATAGTAAAATTCAACTCACTCCAAACATATCGATGCTTATACTCAAAAAAGTCGCAAACGCCATTTTGGACTCAATGGAAGTGGTCCCGAGTCCTAATTCGACCGTTTGCAAAAAGTGATATTTCTGACTTAAATCCGACCAACGACGCTTTATTTAATTAAAACATTTAAATATACAATCGTAAAATATGCGGGTTGTTACAATAAGAATATTAATTTATTTAACCAGCCCTATTGGGTCCAGGTTGAGGCCGCACCCAACTCTGGGCTAGCGGTCGACCGGTTGACCTAGTAGTGGTCGACCACTAGGTGGATTCGGACCGAACCCGAACCTGGAACGCGACTATAAGTCGCGTCCATACCTTTATCCATCGCACCACCCTCACTTTCTTCCTTCTCTTCAATTTTTAGCTGAACACAATTCAACATCCCCCTTCCTCCGCTTAACCAAGGCCTCTCTCCTTCATTCCTCCACCAACCGATGCCGAAACCATTGTGCATCAGGTCTTGCCCCACCACTACTCCAAATCTAAATCCTTTTCCCCGTTTTTCCAACCACCTCTCAACTCATGGCACCTCCATGTACCAGTGACTCTTCCTCTCACCATCTCGGCTCACTCCGCAAGAAGCCGCTTGGCTTTACCATAGCGAGCGGAAGACCGCCACCTACCTTAGAATGGTGGACTTTGATTTTCTTTACGGACGACCAGTGAAGTTCGAAGATTTCACCGCTCTCGGGCTTAAAAAGCTTTTCATCGTGATAGGACTTGCACCGATCCTCCGCTTTGAGACTTATGAGCGGGAATATTACCTACGCTGCGTCTGCCTTTTTGATGCATAGATGGCATAGAATTTCGATGATGGCAATAGCTACCTTACGTCTAAGGTGAAGGGAGCTCAAATTGAGATGTTGGATGATGATCTAGTTGGAATTTTGGAGATATCTACATTAGGCGTCGATTTGGATGACATTGAGATGACTGATCCTGAGATTCTTCGGTAGATCTTTTCTAGAAATGTCGGTAATTGGAGGACCGACGACTTGCGACCGGTGGCCCATCTCATCGTGTGCATCATTCAGCATAATATCATTCCGGACGGGGAGTCTTAACCAAATCTGTACCTCAGTGCGAAAAGCAACTTATGCTATAATTGGCGGCGTAGCCGTCAATTGGGCTCATGTCTTGATGCTCCAAATAGTCGATCAAGGAGTTGGCACCCTGAGGACTCACTACCCATATTGCCACTTGCTCACTCGTGTGTTTAGGCATTACGGAGTAAATTTGAGCGGAGAACTAGTAGTGAGGAAGGTCCCTCCTGCTACCGACTGGACCACCATTAAGAGGATGAATATTCCTTTACCATCTACCGCACCACCTATACCAGCACCACCTATATCAGCACCAGCAGCAAGGGATAGCGCAGGGTATCGAGGGATATATGAGTCTTGAGCTTGCTACTATCTGACAGGTTCAGGTAGAGCTCCGAGAGATTATGACGGAGCAGTAGCGCCAAGGGCGTGAGGTTGGTGCATAACCGCCATGCTATGACCATTTCACGGTAGCTACAATGGCTCAAGCTCCAACCGCGAAGCGGGACCTTCTCACAGTTCTTAGGCAGTGTTTTATTTAGGATTGTTGTATCTTTTTATTTTCGACATTTGTTCTTTTCTTTTGGGTTGTTGGGTTGTAAAACTGTTAGTTGTCTCTTATAAAAGGCACGCACTATATTATGAGTTTCTATTCATTTTCTATATTATTGTTTCTAGATATGTGAAACGCTTATATATATATACATAGTAGAGAAACAATATAGATATGAGAATCTCATAAAGACATTTAACTAATAGTAAAAGCAATATAAGTTTGGAAATTTAGAGTAGTGTGAAATTTTAGCAAAGGATATGATAAAGTTGTTTTGATAGCACGAGTCGTTACTCATGTTCCTTAAAAGCTAAAACTTTTGTATAATAGACATGTTGACATTTTTAAATAAAATGTCAAATTCTTGGATAGAGGTTAGTTGTAAAATTCTGGAATTTGGTTTATGCATTTGGTGCGTAACCAACTTCCGACTACGCTGAAAGTGTAACTCAATTTATTAAAATTTTTGAGAAGAAAAATATTTTGAAAAATTTCCCCTTGATTTGTAAAGTGCCCTTTTGAAAAAAAAGTTAAGTTTTATGTTTTAGTTATTTTTCACTCTTAAATTAATTTTAGAGTTTTTGTTCAAAATTTTATTTCAAAGGAAAGTGTCCGCCTAGATTTTTAGGATTTTATTTTCCAAATGACGTACAAATTTGAAAAGTGAGAAAGATTTTTGTGAAACTTTGATTTTGAAGGCCACATGTTAGGCGTAGGGAAGACAAACAGAGTTAGAATCTGTGATTTAGCGGTACATTAGGGTCAACGATGCGATTAATTCAAGCGATAACAAAGGAAAATCTGTTTTACCATTGGAATTTCTATTTTCATACCTTGTCGACGACATGCGCAAGTCTATTTTTAGACTTAGTTCTGTTTTAGAGCTTGAAAATAAGCCTCCTTATGCATTTTGTGCAGGGAAAATTTGGAGTAAATTCAGGGTAGCAAAGAAATTTCCACTGTACTACGAGAATAAGAAGATTATAGTGTGATAAAAATGTTAAATTCTCCGCCATAATTCCTTTTTCCAGCATAAGAGTAAAGTTTAGGAAGTGATTTTTCGATGTGTTAGATTATTGAATGGTAGAAAATGGATGCAAAAATTGGTTGCTTCATACTTCTATTTGTATGAGTATGGGGGTTTTGGTTAAAAAGATTTTTCAAAAAGCTGCATACATGTAGAACCGCCAGTATATATGTAGGTTATTTGTATATATTTTTTAAAAATGTTTTTCAAAGAAATGCATTCATATAGGAGGATCCAATTTAGGATCATTCTGCATACATATTTTTTGTGTGGTGATACAGCAATACACTATGCACTTATGCACGTTTGGTTGGTTGTACACTCATTGGTTTTGTAGTTTAGGATAATTAGGAGCCAAAACCTTGACTTAGTCATTGGTAAAATTTCGAGGACGAAATTCTTTTTAAAGGGGGAAGAATGTAACACCCTAATTTGGCGCTGGTTATTTAATTAGTTAGTTAGTTAATTAATTAGGCTTCGAAAATAGAATTTGTGCAAACGATGGAATTTGACCATGAAACATGCACCATTGCATTCGTTGCAAAATTCTAAGTAACTTTCATATTTGGAGTTTTGCGATCGGAGTTCAAACGAAGAAGTTACATACGAAAAACTAATTCGGAACGAAAATAATTAAATAAGAAATAATTAACATTTTAATATTAATTTCTCGGGCCCACAGGCCGGCCCATTATTAGGGACGGTCAACCCCTAACGATCGACCGGTCACCCAAGGGCGGTTGACTAGTGGAGAGCTGGTGGCTCCAGTAAACCTAGACCACAACGGTTCGAATTTAATACATTTCGATTTAATGGTTCTGGTTGATTCTAAAAAGATACGGCGTTTGATCTAACAATGAATAGATACAAATAGAAAGAGAAAGATGTGTAAAGTATGAATCATTGTAGTTTACACTATCTATTTCAATAATAAAACTAAATGATTATTCCTCATAATTTCAAACAATGCAATCTCTTATATTTTAAAGATAAATCTTCTGTATTGGACTAATTTATGGAAATTATAACGGATAATCTTTTTAAATATGATTCCAACTATTTAACATGGAAAAGTATATTCTAATGAAGATACATAACTAAAAATATTTAATAAAAGTAAATATTTGTATGTAATTACTGCGCTTATAATAATTAAATAAAAAGCTAATAATGACGCTTGCGCGTAATATTCGCATTAGGATAATTAACTAACGAGAAAAGAATTTAAAAGGTAGTTACTCCAATAAATGATAAATATGGAAGTTGCAATAAATTAATAAGGCAAATGGATTAATGGGATTGATAAAAATGGAATAGATATAAAAGGCTATTAATTTGAAATTAGGAAATATCTGTTAGGATATTATGGACAAATTGACATTTATGAGCATTAAATGAGGATTTATATGTAGATAAATATTTAAGGTAAATCTTATTGGCTTAAATAAAAAAGAGAATTAGCAAGCTAAGTCCAATGTCTACCTAAGCTAATATAAATAAATACTTATGATGGTCAATTGGACTTAGTGGGTTAGTGATACGAGGTCAATAGAGTCACTCACGGAAGGCCGCCCTTTACTTTGAGGCTACCAACAGACAGGTGTACCCGCTACTAATGTGAGATGTCACTAATCCAACGACCCGTGACGACGTGAGAGATTTGGCTTGCTTTCCTAATTGGAATGTATTAAATGGTCCAAATTTGAAATTAGGAATGGTGAGGGATATCTCCGTAGGGGTTCGCTTTTGGTTTGAGGTCATAAGTGGTTGGAGGGTCCATTTCTCTCATAAATGAAAGTATTAAGTAACCTAGTGAGATTCCAAATAAATAAATAAGGATGTCTCTAAAAAGGGTTTACTTCAGTGTTGAGGTCTTAAGTTGTTGAAGGATCTGCATCCCTACCGAAAAAGTAACCTAATGAGATACCATATTTATAATTAAAGTGTGAGAGTGGATATTTCGGGAAGGGTTCGCTTCAGGTTTGGGATCTTGAGTAATTATAAAGTCTTCCTCTTTCCTATAAAAGAAGTATTAAGTAGCACAATGGGATTTCCAAGCAATGACAGCTAGATAGTACCGTGAGGAGCACGTTTCTAGAATTAGGTCTTAAATGACGGGTCTATATATTTTCCACTGAGAAGTATTAACTGGATTGGGACAGCCTCTTACATTGCTAAAGTCGAAATAATAATAGTACCATTTAGGAGCACGCCTTGAAGATAGGTCTTAAATGATGAGGTCTACCTTAATTAAGGTCTTAAATGACTAGAGTTTGCCTATTTTCTAATAAAATGTATTAAGTGGTTTGGGTACCGTTTATTACATGATTATGATTTTATCGGTGATAGATGCGGTAATAGTTGGATATTAAATGTCAAAAGCCTTAAATAGTGGTTAGAGGTCTTGTAGCTAGGAGCCACTGATCATTGACAACATTGTTAGAAAAACCACCTTGGGAATAGGTCTTAATGATGCGGTCTACCTCAATTAAAATCTACTTTAATGCCAAAGTATTTTCCCAAGCTTGTGCACATGCATATGTGCACAACATTCATATCGTAGAATCTCCTTCTCTATCTTTGTTTTATTGTTATTACTTGCTTCACCTTAAGTGTGAGTTTCCATTAAATCTTCAGAAATCTTTGTATTGATTCCATATTGTTTTGATGATGTTGATCTGGTTTTCCCTATCTGTTTGATGAAATGTGTCTCCTATTTGATGTTTAGCAGATGTTTGGTGAAATGCCAGAGTGTAACAGTAATTGGATCATGAATGGAGGAGGCAAAAGGGTAGTTATGATATTGAGCTCGTTGGTTGGAGCGTTGATGCCAAATTACGGAGCGTACACAACGTTGAAGGCGGCGGTGGAGACGATGGTGAAGGTGTTAGTGAAGGAGATGAAAGGAGCTAGGGTTAGTGTGTACTGTGTGGCACTAGGGCCAGTTGCAACTACAATGTTGTACAAAGGGAAGAGTGAAGAGATGATTAAGAGGTTGGTGGATATGAACTCGATTGGGAGGATTGGGGACATGAAGGATGTGGCAGTCGCTTTGGATGAATTATTGTGGTGGTAAGGTGGAGAATTTAGAGGCGGTACTTGGAATGTAGGGTTCAGTGGTGTAAACAGAAAATGAAATTGTTGAGGAAAAGAAAGCGGGAAACTATTACTACTAATTCCAACGATGACCAAAATGAAACTAATGACAAACATTACTATAAATTTGTTTAGAGCCAATTCTTTTGATTTGGAGTTAAAAATTTAGGTATGGAGCCTAAATAAAACTTGTAATACTTTGTGTCATACAAATTGCAAAGTTGCAATAAATTTTGTTTTTAAATTTTTTGAATAATTTTATCTTTTTATAGAAAAATTCAAAATTTTGCTTTTAAATTTTATGAATAATTTTAAATTTTTGTTGAAAAATTCAAAATTTTGCTTTTAAAATTTATGAATAATTTAAATTTATTATAAAAAATTTCAAAATTTCAATTTTTTGAAAATATTGAATACTAAATATAATTATTAAATATTGAATAATAAATATTACTTCTTAATTATCAAATAGTACTTATTAATCACTGGTTATTAAATGTTAAATATTACTCTTAATTATTACATATTTAATAATAATTACTAATTAAAATCATTAAATTAAGTACTAAATATTAATAGTAATGATTTAATATTAAATACTAATAGTAATTAATATTAAGTATAATTTTTTAATAATTTAATATTAAATATTAAATGTGATTAAGAAATATTAACTATAATTTACTAATTATTAACGATTGATTATAATAAATTATTAAATATAAAAGTTTTACTAACTATTAGTTAATTGTTAAATTATTAATTATTAATTAAATTTATTTATTATTAATTATTAATTACTAAATTAATTAATTAATAATTAATTATTAAATTATTAACTATAAATACCTCTTCCTATTATTAAATTTTATTGTTAACTATTAATTATTAAATATTAGTCTTAATTATTATATATAATTAATTACTTAATAGTAATTATTTAAAATTAATTTTTAATTGTTAAAAATTAATTATTAAAAACTACTTCTTATTTGTTAATTATTAATTATCAGTTGTTGCTTATTACTTCTTAATTATAATTGAATATTAATTATTAAATACTAATTATGTATATATTATTAATTATTAATCATCAATTATTGAATATACTATCAAATAGTAAATTAATGATTACTTATTTATTAAATATTAAATATTAAACTATAATGAATTATTAAATATTAATTATTGTAATGGTAAATTAATTAAATATTAAATGTTAAACATTAATTATTTACGACGTATGAGTAGGACAATGTTTATAAATAAATATTTACATCGGTCAAAATTAAGTAGCCGTTATAGATCTCTATTACAACTGGCTAAAACAAACAGTTATTAAAAATACGTTTATTACAACTCGTAGGAAAACTTAGTTGTTAAAATACGTTTATTACAACCGGTGGGAAAACACAGTTGTTAAAATTACGTTTATTACAACTGCTTGGAAAAACCAGTTGCTAAAAACCCATTATTACTACTGTCAATAAATACTAGTTATTAAAAACTCTTTATTACAACTATTATCTGACACCGGTTGTAAATAACTAGTTGTAATAAGATCATTTTCTTTTACCGCTAAGACCCATCGGTCTTACTCTTGTATTTGCTTAAGTTTCTATCAAAATGACAAGGGACTGTTCAACCCCACTTGTCCTACGAAATGATATAAAAGTATGTCCACAATATTATCAATACTTTTATATTGCATTTTAAAAAGTGCAAGCAACTTGAAACGTCGTTGCACCTATTCGAAGATTCTGCATTTTAATTGATAATTTAAATTACTAATTTTGTATTATGATGAATTTGCGTGATTTAAAAAAAAAAAAAAATGAATGAATTTGCGTGATTTTATTTTATAAATTTTAGATGTTTAATTTTACATTTTGCATGTATTTAATTTAAGAAAACAAAATATCTACAAACTTCATTTCAATCTAATCTTTGCTCAAAAAATAAAGTAGGAATTTTTAGGAACTAGTAGACTGCTCTTAAAACACTATGCTGCTTAGATCTTAATGAAAAACGAATTTAAACGACAAATTGTTTGCCGTTTTGTTTGTGTTATGTAACTTTTCTAAGAAAACGGCAACTGCTATGCTGCATTATTTAAAACTTGTATTTTTATAGTATAGTTTTTATAGGTGTCGTGGTTAGTTTGGTTGTTTCTTAATGTTAGGTTGTTTAGTTTAATTATTCTGAGGAATAAAGAAGAGAACCAAAATTTGTTAGGAATGACCTTATAAAGTTCATGCCATAAACTTTTTTATCTTCATTATGTCATATAATAGCTAGACACCAAATTACAATCCAACGATTTCAGCACATCTTTATTCTTCTGTATAATAGCTATCCTCGTCTCCTCACATTATTTTTCGTCACACTTCAATGGTATTAGTTGTAGACTCACCATTAAGCCCCTTTGTTTTGTAGTATTTGAACTCCCTGAAAAAAATATCTTGGTATTTAGCATCATTTTCAGCAGATAAAGTCTCTTCAGCAGGTGCAATAGGTTCTTGATCTCCACCCCTCCCTGGACTAAAGAACACTGCTACAGACAGTCTGGGCACTCTAATTTTAGCGGACCATCGATGTTCCACACTTTTAAACTCGCCCTTGCTCATCACCTGTACACAAATACAAAGAATAAACTCGCCACTTCGAGCATGTCGTTTTACAATTACTTATAAGTTGGAAAAAAAAAACTTGTAGTAGCTACTTGTATAACCAGTGCTGTTTACTGAGGCTTTTTTAGTTCTTTTGGTCATTCTATATCAGAGAAACCAATAATAAATTGTTTAGTTAGAAAAGGCTATCAAACAAGACATGGTTCACCTTGATGTTACTTGTTTAGTTGAAAACTAAGTTATGCGAATCAATGAGTTGCTGAATCAGTTCATAAAACTGGTTATTACAACAACAATTTCTCTGTCGTTTTAATACATTAAAACTTAGAACGATAATCTTTTTGCCGTTTAAATAATCTTTTACATATATTTATACTGACAACTTAAAATGACAATTTGATTATCATTTTAATTATGTGTTGATTTATTTAAAAATCTATATCTATCGTTGGGTTGTTACTTCTGAACGCAGGTTTGTTTTTCTTATTTTTTCTAGTATAAAAAGTATGAAGTGAAGAAAACAGTTTCTGGGAATTGTCTTGCTAGCACATAAAGAGTACTGGTTGAGTTTGTTTTAACTTTTACCAGTTAAATGGGGCAGAAGCATTTAGAAGAAAAAAAAGAACCTGGAGAAGACCACCGAGGATCACAACGAGAGCACCACGGATAGGTGGGACTGGTACCCACTGATCCTGATGAACGACCTGCAAACTACCCAGACTGTCTTGAAGAGACAAAGTGAAGAAATTTGGATCAGAATGCTTTGGAATCTCCACTGTATGTTCAGGTTGAGGACTTGGTGGGTAGTAATGTGCCACTAAAAGCTGCGCCTTGGTGCAGTTCTTGCTTTTGAAATAGTCAGCTTCCAGTCCAAGTGCTTCAGATAGCATTTGGCTCAGGCTATTTGCAACGTCCGTTATCTGCTTTCTGTACTCTAATAATGTTTCTCTGCATGTCCAAAAACGATACCATTCAATATCACTTAAAGTATTTAACAGTTGGCTCAAGAAACTAGAGTGACTGTCTGCGAAAATTCACATATTTTCCTATACTATGATATGGATCCTTGATATAGATATGCCAAAAACCTCATCTAGTTACATATATGACCAAAATTGCCATTGAAAGTATTAGAGGGATATTTGTTTCAAAATATATATTTGTTTGGCAGTTTAAATCATTTTTCAATCTTATTTTCGATATAATGCAGAGGCTTTTTTCAAAGTTAATGTTATTCAATAACAAATGCAACCCTGACTCTGTGCATATACAGTACACTTAGTTTTTACCTGCAAATTTCAGGCAGATCATCAGGATTCACAGGATCATCGAAGAAGCAAGATAATGTATCTCTGAAATTATTCGAATCATACATGGCTTTTTGCTCCTGTTCTTTCTCATGAAATTTCTTAACACTTTGGGCCATGCCATCAAGCACATTAATCGGCATTCCATGATTCAATAACTGGAAAACTCCCCATGAATTTGAAGCCACCCTGATTTCTTCTATAAT
Source organism: Allium fistulosum (assembly GCA_030737815.1). Lineage (NCBI taxonomy): Eukaryota > Viridiplantae > Streptophyta > Magnoliopsida > Asparagales > Amaryllidaceae > Allium > Allium fistulosum. The sequence continues at coordinate 709,150,384 of CM060904.1, read as the reverse complement.
CTCCGATCTTCTTGTAGGACTGTTCATGTCTTTTAAGTCAATGACTGGAATATGGAGGTCAGTGTTAAGAGTGCTAGTGGGACGTTTTGGTAGATTTTCAGGTGCATGAAGGAAAACTTTGGAATGATATTCTATGATTCCACTTGATTTGGCTTTCGGGGTGCTGAACTCGGTAGTAGCGTGGGTGAAGTTTGTGAGGATGTCTGTTGCCATTGTGTATTATTTGTTATTTCAGATGTTTGTTGGTTTTTTGAGAAATTTGATGTGCATTGTAGTTGATTATATATATAAAGTTAGGGTTTCCAAATTTGGACTGTAGCCAAATTCTTCAAAATTTGATCCTCTACGCATTCTAGTATATATCAGGGTTTATGACATTTGTATTTTGGATGTGTAAGCTGGAGGTGCTAAATTTACAGCTTTTATGTCACTTATTCTGGCAGTAACTGAAAATGAGAAGAAAGATGAAGAATGAAAAACAAATTCTTACGTATGATCTTGTACTAGATGCATACAACAAAATAAAATAAATATAATCATGCTAACTAAGAACTTAGAAGCCATACAAGTTAATTTTGTCATATATATTACGTACTTGCAAATCATGCTCACGTAATATATTAAGTGCGTTAAACCTACCTTTTAGAAGTCAATCTGATAGCCACGCAACTAAATTTGATTTCATGTATTCCCTTCCTTTCGAAAATATAAAACTGTGTTTCCTCAGCTTGCAATATGAGACACTGAAGTAACTCGGTCATCAATTTTGTATGATCTGATTACTCGAACAGTGCGACGAAACTCATTCAGTAATTAAATCATATGATGTGTGGCCATGATTTAATTGGATATTTAAGAACAAAAGAACTGGGACAGAAGAATTTAGTTGGATATTCCCACTGTAGAGTACATGGACTCCTTTATAACTTTGCCTACTATAATCTGAAAGCAACTTGAAAAAACATCAAGTATCTGATAATCAAATAAAATACAGGAAATGTGAGCAAGCACTAATCTCATCTATATTTTTTAGAACTCTCCATAAATTATGGAAAAACATTGGAAATCAACAAGCGCAAGCACTAATTTTTTCGAATCACTTTTTCTCTATCCGTAAACGATTAAAAAAAACAATTAAATTAATGGAAAGAACTTCATTACTAGAAAATGCCAAAATAGCAACGGACATATCTGACAGCAGTTGACGCTGTCATTAAAATTTTCGACGGCTTCCGACGGCTATTTATTTTAAATATTTTAATTTACCATATTATTTTACCTAATTAATTATAGAAATTTGAAATTTATTTAAAAATAATAATTTCTAAAAATTAAAAAAATATTATTCAATTATTTGATTTTAAAACAGTTTGTGATTAATTAAGTTAGTATTTTCGATAATCTTTTGTTATGTAATTTGATATTTAACTTTCTTGAAAATCAAACTCAAACGATCAATTTATGTAACTTTTAATCCGTCTATTGTACAACTTAAGTGAAATTTGATGTGTAACAGTTTTATGAATTTAAATATATTTTTAACCGTTATTTTACTAATTATAAATTTTTTAATATATTTAACATTATAAATTCATATGAAAGAAACTGTTTTTAAATGTTGTGAAATGTGTTTTACAAGTTTGTCTAAATGTTGCAGAATATTTTTTACAACCTTTTCTAAATGGTACGAAATATATACGACTTTGAAAACCAAAATCAAATAGACATTTGAACTATCTTCAACCTGTAGCTTTATCCAAAATACTATTATAAAATTAAAATTTAAGAAATTGAAATACATAAAATTCATCGGTTCAAATACATTTCATCGATTCAAAAAACAATTTGCATGCAATATAACAATCATTTTACTTATAATATTCGAACAATAATGCACAACTCTCTATATTACATTCACCATTAACAAAACAACCTTACATAGAACTACACACAACCTTGCCCAATAAAACACTGCTTTGGAATATTATAAAATGCTCACTTCATTTGTTACCCAAACGACAACCACATTCTCCTTAGCATTTGCTCATGCCCTTGCTTAGGCAAGACCTTGTCAGCACCTCCCTCCAACTGCTTCACATTGAGTATCAATCCACCTAGCTCCTTCTCTATATCATTCAACCTATATATAAATGCATGTACATGGAAATACATGATAAAATAACAACTAGCTGAAATACCATATTCAGACGAAGGCATATGTACAAAACATACATTAGTCACTATTACTTTATCATCAATGACACTACCCAAATGCAAGAATGGAATTTCCAGTGATTGTCGCAGCAGGAAAACCCTCTTTTGGTGTTTAATGGCTCACCCATTATCCAAGTATTTAACCGTGGATTAAATATATCTAAGCTAGAAACCATTTTCTCACCATGAGCACAGTTTCACTTACAGCAAATCCGGTGTTACATTCTAGAACTAAACATATAGAACTAGATCTATATTTTGTACGAGAACAAGTTATGAAGGGAAAGCTTATAGTAAATCATATACCTGCTGCTTACCAAAGAGCCGACATCCTAACGAAACCATTATCCAAACAAAGTTTCATTAAATTAAAGAAAGAGCTGAAGATCAGAAATGTGGATAACAACTCTAACGATAAGTAAATAGAGTCTCGGTGTCTTCTTACAGAACGAACTTTCTCACAAAACAAAGCTTAAAGCAGAGTTTTGTGAGCTTATCAATCAAAGTCGACAACACGAAAGCAACCTCAAAACTCAATTCAACCTCAAGCAGATGATTCAGAGACAGTATTCTTTCTTATCTCAACCTCGAGCAAGATCTTTTTCAAAGAATTCAAGCAGCAGATTGAAAATTGGACCGTCAGTGGAAACTGGGAATAAAATCGCAAACCCTAACCCTCGTTAGGTTTGAGGGGGGGTATTAGATAAGAAAACGAATAATCCTGAGTATATTATTGTATATTGCGGTATATAGGTAGGTTGCGGTATATGGGCCTATACTCCTTCAGCCCATTACAACTTAACTTGCATATTATAAATAACCACCGCATATCGCATATTAGTATGTAACGTTACTTTGCATTGTTATAGAGAATACAAAAAGTTACACTTTCTTTACAGCAAAAGTCTAATTTGGTATCAGAGCAAGAAAAACTGCTTAACAGCAGTAAAGGGCCATGCCAGGATCTTCATCAGAGGTCAAATCATCATCTGAAGATCGGCTGCACTCCGGCTGCTATCAGAGAATTGCATTTCTCTTTATCTAGCCTCGCCTTTTCTTGAATGCTCAATCATAATTTTATTTCATCTATCAAATCTTGATTTTATTCAAAGAATCTTGATATCTTGATCTGAATTTAGTATCCTCCATCAACCGAAACTGCTGTTGTGCCTCCCCTTTAGACCACAATCAGCAAATACTCTTCGTTTTGTAGTCAAGACTGCACATCTCAAATGGCTGAAGGCAATGTTGATAATTCAATCTCCTCAAATGCTTGAACCACATCTTCTCAACAAAATGCTACTCAAGAACTTATTAAATCTATAATCAAGCCACAAACCCAACTCATTAGCATTCAACTTGATGAGTCAAATTTTCTTCTCTGGAAATTTCAAATTGAGACAACAATCAGAGGTTATGGTCTAGAAGACCATGTTCTTGGCACTTTAATCACTCCAGTAAAATCCACTACAGATAATGAAGGGAAATTAGTAATCAATTAAGAATTTGTAATTCATCAAAGGCAAGACAGTCTTATTAGTTCTTGGCTGTTATCTACAATTAATGCAAGTTTACTTTCTTAATTGATGGGATGCAAGAATGCCTATGAAATATGGACAACAATTGAGCAAGTATTCAATACTCAATGTACAACAAAGCAAAGGTGATGTATTACAAGAAACAACTGTAGAATCTAAAGAAGGAAAACATGTTAATGAGAGAATACCTCACCAAAGTCAAGTCATTGTGTGATCATCTTGCTTTAGTTGGTCACAAAATATCTGATAATGAGCAAATCTTGTCCATATTATGTGGACTTGATGATGAATATGAGTCTATTGTGGCTGTTATCTCACCAAAGGGATCAACCCCAACTATTTAAAATGTCTACTCCATACTTCTTGCTTATGAAAGCAGAATTGAGCAAAAGAAACCAACTGTATCAGATTTCTCAGAAAATTTCATTAGTAACAACAAAAGTAAAATCAAGAAAGAAATAATTATGGTAAAGATCAAAATGGTAACAGTCAGAGGGGTGGACAATCATACAGAGGTAGAGGAAGGGGTGGTAGGTGGAACAACTACAGTAACAATCCAAGATGTCAAATTTATGAGAAATTCGGTCATACTGCAAATAGATGTTATTTCAGATTTGATGCCAATTATGCTCCATCACAGCAAAATAACAACAACAGTTCAAGAAATTTCAATCCAAGTGCTAATACGGTGAATACTCAATCAGATACAAATGGTTACAATGGTAAAGCAAATGTAAATCAGGCAAAGAGATATACAAGATGAAAGCTGGTATGCAGATTCTAGAGCAACCAATCATGTGACCAACAATTTAAGCAACTTGAATCTTGGGAACAAAGGGTACAGAGGTAAACAGTCTTTACATATGGTTAATGGTAAGCCTATTGAAATTACTCATACTGGCAATGCTTGTTTCAAAGGCAAGAAATTGTTTTATCTAAATAATCTACTTAGAGTCCCCTCAATCAAGAAAAATTTAGTAAGTGTGTCTCAGTTTGCCAAAGATAATGATGTATTTTTTGAATTCTACCATAAACACTGCTTAGTTAAAGACACTCTAACCAAAGAAATTCTTTTGCAGGGTAGAGAAGTTAAAGGACTATATATCAATTCATGTTGCTAATTCAAGAAATCATGGGTGTAAAGGAAATTGGTGTAATGTGACTAAATTCAAACATGCTAAAAACTGTAAGAAATTTGATATTTGGCATTATAAACTAGGTCATCCCAATGTAAAGATTGTAAAGCAAGTGTTGAATAAAAATAATATTTCTGTTGATAAAGTCTCTATACCTTACATTTGTACATATCGTCAAATGGGTAAGAGTCACAAAATTCCTTTCAATAATTCCGAAACCAAATATAGTAAAACTTTAGAGTTAACTGCTAATGACTTATGGGGACCTGCACCAATAAATTCTGATAATGGTTCAAGTACTACATATCATTTATTGATGCCTATTCTAGATACATGTGGATTTATTATCCTAAAATCAAAGTCTGAAACTCACCATGTAGTGTTACAGTTTATTACTAATGTTGAAAAACAAACTGAATGTCAAGTGAAAATCATACAAATTGATGGATCAGAATTTCTACCAGTAAAAGAATACATTCAGAAAAGAGAAATTACTCAAATAACAACTTGTACATACACTTCAGAACAAAATGGACTTGTTGAAAGAAAGCACAGATACATGTCTTACTCTTCTTGCTCATGCTTCTTTACCATTAAAATTTTGGCCCGATGCTTTTTCTACAGCTGTATACTTAATAAATAGACTCCCCACAAAAGTTTTAAAAGCCAAAAACTCCCTTGGAAATATTGTATAAAATTAAACCAGACTATCAAAGTCTAAAAGTTTTTGGGTGTTTATGCTTTCCTTACTTAAAACCATATAATACTAACAAATTGGATTTTAGGTCATCACCATGCATTTTTCTGGGTTATCCAACAAACCAGAAAGGATATAAATGTCTAGATATCAAAGGAATAATATACATATCTAGACATGTAGTTTTTAATGGACAAATATTCCCATTCAACAAATCTGAAATCGAAACCACTTAAAAAATATATAATCCAAGAGTGTCCTTACCAAGCATACCTTTGCAATTAGAAAGGGACATATCCAGTCAGAAGGTAGTAGTGTCAGATCATAATGCAACAACCATAAGCAATCATCATTCACATACTCCAACTGAAGGCAATCATGGTCCACAACACACTGTGCCCTGTCATGGACCAGGTCATGTACTGAATGAAACACCTGAAAATTCAAATCACTCACCATAGCAAAGTATTAGTAATCAAGTTGATCCTTGTCAAATATTGGACAATGCTCAATATCAACCAATACTCAACAAGGAATCATTGAAAAGCAGCTAACATCAATCAGAAATGAGCATCATATGACAACCAGAGCAACGAGTGGAATATTCAAGCCAAAACTATATAATACAAACTTTAAAGCAGATGAACCAAATAATTATCATCAAGTTGTATAAAATAAGAAATAGGATCCCCCTACCAAATCATAAAAGTCTTGTAGGATGCAAGTGGACTTATATGTTGAAGAAAAATGCCGATGGTTCAATTTGTAAATACAAGGCAAGATTACTAGCTAAAGGGTACTCACAACAGCATGGATTTGATTTTAATGAGACATTTTCACCTGTTGTGAAACCATCTTCTATCAGAATTATTCTAACAATTGCCTTGTACAAAAATTGAAACATCAAGCAATTAGATGTTAATAATGCTTTTCTAAATGGTGTTTTGCAGGAGGAGGTCTACATGGAGCAACCATGTGCTTTTAAACAAAAAGCAGTGAAAATCTTGTGTGCAAACTAAATAAAGCCATTTATCGACTCAAACAAGCACTAAGAGTCTGGTTTGATAAATTAAAGTCAACTTTAACTAAATTGGGCTATAATTCATCAAAATCAGATAATTCACTGTTCACAAAATTTACCAATAACACTGTTACTTATGTACTAATTTATGTTGATGACTTTATAATTACAGGCAACAGTGATTCAGAAATAAGCAATCTCACAAAGCATTTGAAACAAGAATTCTCTGTCAAAGACTTGGGAAACTTAAGCTACTTTATTGGTATTGAAGTGAAAAGAGTGTCAAACAGTGAAATGTATTTAAGTCAGAGAAAATACATTTCAGAAATCTTATCAAGGGCTAAAATGGATCAAGCAAATCCATTGTCTACACCAATGACAAGCAATCTACATTTATCAAAGAACAAGGGTGAACTGATTACAAATGACAAATAGTATAGAAGTATAGTTGGAGCACTATAATATGCTACAATAACAAGACCAGAAATTACATTTAGTGTTAACAAGGTGAACAAATTTATGCAACAACCAAGGGATGAACACTGGAAAGCTGTAAAGAGAATATTAATATATCTCAAAGGAACAATAAGTCAAGGTCTACTACTTGAATCAGGGAAAACATTAACTATCAATGGTTATGCTGATGCAGATTGGGCTACATACTATGATGATAGAAAATCAACTTCAGGCTACTGCATATATGTAACGACCCGCCCTTCTCGACCCTCGAAAATCGACACAAAATACTCAACAGTATAATATGCCGACGATCGAACGTTGGAAAAGACAGATTGTAGGAAAAGAAAGAAGGTAGAAGAAGAAGAACTAAACAACATCAAAACCTCACAGTCGCAGCGGAATAAAATATAATATATAGAACAGAACTTTACACAAATCAAAACTATATCTGTTTATATACAATACATCATCATCAGAGTATATCAATACAACCAACCATAGCCAGTCAAACAATCTCAACAATCACAGCAGCGGAATAATACAAGTACGAGAAATACGTCTCGGACTCCAGCTCCTCTCCTGAGCTCCATAGCAACCTACCCTGAAATATACTCGGTCTGACCCGAGCATTATAATAAAATAACACCCGAGTCAGTCTGGAATACCAGCGCATCATAAATACATCCAAACTGATTATTAAAGTTCAAAAATCCTTTGAAACAAAAGCATCTCGTAAGACCACGCCACAAATAAACATGTCGGGTTTTTACCTTACGATAGCTAAAACACTTTTTATAAAAATCCTCTGATATTATAATAGTGTCTATTTACAAATACTTATTAAAATAGCTGAAATTGTTACATGATTAAATTCCAGCATACTAGGTATACAAACAAATACCGTACAAGGCACGTAGGGAAAATGGATTTCCAACGAATGACTAGGCACTGGGGTACCACCTGTCACAGTACGTGGCCTAGATCACAGTATCGAGGAGTACGCCCGCTCCCCTGCAACACAAGACCGGAATCATCCCTTACTGGATTATTCCAAATAAGATCACCCCACGGTTGGGATCAGCAACCGCAACAATAAGCCGAAATAAAAGGGACATCTAGACAGGGATGACCTTACTCTCAAGTGGGTGCTACCCACGAAGCCTTGCTGCATAACCCCTGATTTTCAGTCATTCCCGGTTGATGAGGCTCGAGGCTAAACGATACCTTTATAGCACATATCCCTTAGAATGCCCATCGTCCGCCTGACGATGTCACGAAAGCATTCGTCCATACAAGTCCGTCCCGGGTCCGAACGGAACCGAAGGCACTATTCCTACTACATCCATTTTGGAAATATCCTCAGGATTAGTAGCGACTAGCCCTTGCACTTCACTGCTCCATCTTCGACTCCGAACACGTTACACGAAACGTACAAACCGAATCGAAGTGGTTTTCAAGTCTCCAGACCTAGAATCCCGGTATACGGAAACTCGATCCCGGTCTCTTCGAAACGATCAGCGCATTTGGCCAATATTGATAGTCGGTGATTTAACTATCAATTAATGTTCACAAACATCCATACACATCCATCACACAATAAATAATCTCCATATTATTTATTTGCCTCTAATATCTTTCAAAGATATATATTTCCACATTTTCAAAACTCGTTTGAAAACAATTTTCCAAACTCTTCCTTTACAAGGTAAATCTTTTACCCTTTATTCCCATCGGGAATAACCAAGTATAAAACAATTTGCATTTAAAACAGTTAAAATACTTTATACTGAAATATACTTTAAAATATGAAAATTACTTCTATTTATTTACTCAAAATATAAATTTAAAATATGTGAAGAAAACTAGTTATTAACACATAAACTTTGATTTAATGATAAGGGTTTAGTTTAACTAAATCCAAAATAGCGTTATAAGAAGAAAAATACTAATTTTAACAGCTTAAGCTAAAACCAACTTTTAAATAAATCCATTTGTAAAATAATTGCTAATATACTCCCAAATTATTACGGTATTAAAAATTATTAATTTATTTCTTTAAAAATAACGATTTCTTAAAAATACTTTTAAAACGATTTAAAACTTAACCTTAGTTAAATAAAATCTTTTTATAAACATTTACTTGGTTTTCCCAGGGAAACACTTTCCCGTTTCAAAACATTCCAAAGTACTCTTTCATATAAATCCACTGATTTATTTCAAGTCAATTATGTTTTACAACATAAATCCCAAATCCCATATTTAACTATGACTTCATCCGAAGTTCATACCCAATTTCCCATATCCGGAAATTCATTTTTAAATCATAGTTTAAAACATTTTAAATTAAACATTTTTGGTGAATTTCCAATGGAAGCCAAATTTCCAATTCACTTAATTAAATTCCAATGAAATACGGCATTTCAAAACATTCTATTTTTCATTTGAACTTGTTAATTTATAGTTGGAAACCCCATTTAACATATTTTTAATTTTCGGATAACATTAGCCATTATTAAAATAAACACCGTTATTTTAAACAATTTATAATTTCATAAATTTAATCTCCAGAAAATTTATATTTCACATTTATCGATTGATAAATTTTCCCACAATATTAGATCCCAATTTTACCAATTTTTCATTTCCCATTCCAAACCAGATTTCAAATTCTATTTTTCAAAAATTCTTAATTTAACAATTTACTTATTTCGTAAAAACCCAATTTTGTCCATTTATAAATTAAATTCTGTAATTATGATTTATACAACAATTTCACAACACAATTAAATTTCCAGATTTATCAATCACAACATATAAACAGGTATTCACTAACAATTATAAAATAATTGCTACAATTGTGAGGAATCCAGTTGGATCCCTCCAACCTGTTTCTCCCTGCATCCACAAATATTAGCACATCACAATATAAATATCAATCCAGACTGATAATAACAATTATATTCAGCCATCCACACAGATATTTAAATATTATCTATTTAAAATGCCTAGCATCCAGATGTGAGTGAGAAAACTCACTTTGAGTTTCGGCGAGCGTTCGAAATTTAAATTAAACCGAACGACGTTCGATTTAACCCAAATTTCTACTTGCTCGGAATGACTCCGGATCTGCACCATCACGAAGTACGCGACACTGCGATTCCAACGGTTCCAGTTTCGTCGAATTCTGATATCATATGAACGAGTTATTTAATTTTATAGATTTTGAATATAAATTTAAATTAAATTATATATCAACCTCAAAAACAGATCTCGGCCGTTTATCAAAGTTCAAAATTAAGGCCGCAGGATCGTCATCTCCCTCACGCGACATCACAGATCGCGAAACCCACAATAGCCGAGATTAGGTCATGAGTCGCCCCCAACTACTATCGTTGATACCACGATCGGTCGCCGCCAATACGAGCGCCCAAACCCGCTCTGCCCATGGCCCAAAATCCATGAAGCTCGGTGCCTTCATCTCTATGATATCGCGAATGAACGCGTGGACGAACGGGCCCCAGTTCCGCCCCCAAACGACGATTATAGCCTAGATCCACCATCAGATTTAAAGATCTCGGCACGCTCTACGATCTTCATGTTGAAGCTTTTTGATATTATTGCGTGGATCTCGAGTAAAACGAGGAAGAAGATGATGAGGTATCGGCCATTGATAACAAAGAGTGGCGGCTGGAACGTTATTCTCTAGGGTTTGAATCATAATGTGAATTTATATAATGGTTTAATATTATTTTATTAATAAAATATCTCAATTTAACCATTAACGCGAACGACCTCCAATTCTCACGTTCCGACAGGCTACCCTGGGGTTTTTCCGCGTTCCGGACACAATGGAACAGGTTTCGTAAGCTAATGTGATCGTATGCGCAAGTTACGGAATAAAATGATCAATTTAAAATTAAATCGGTTAATCGATTTCGATGCGTTTCGAGCTGCCACGGTCAAACGACAACTCCGATAGCTACGAAAATTGAAATCCGATAATAACTAACTATTTCGGATCCAATGGAACTGGTTTCGTCGAATTCCGAGACTGTGCCCCGGAAGGCTATTTTAACTCGTCTATTAAATCGAGCAATTTTCAAAATTGACGAAACGTTTAAAATTTCACTTTTAAAATTTTATTAACTTAACAATAAATCATATAAAATTTATAAACACATTAAAAATCATTCTGGCTCATTCTAGACCAAAATCTGATTAAATTGCATTTTAATAATATTAAATTCATTATTAAATTAATATAAACCCCAAATATTAATTTATCAACTTAAAAATTCCTCTAAAAGTCCAACAACATTATTTATGTCCAAATAGACTTTAAAATAAATTTTAAAACCATTTTATAGCTATTTACACCCAGATTCACCTTTTTATCCTAATCCCGAATATTTAATTATTATTTTTCCATTAATCAAATTCAACCAGAATTGCTATAAATTAAAATTATAGCTCATTTTCATTGATTGAACCCAAATCCATTCATTTCAAAAACAATTAAGGATCCACATTAAACATTTAAAATGAATTAAATGTTCAAATTCAATAGCTTAAAAATACGGGATGTTACATTCCTCCCCCCTTATAAAAATTTCGTCCCCGAAATTTGCTAAGGTAAAAATATACTCTCAAACTCATTTACTTATCCAATTTGCTTAGTTAAAAGCTTATATTCACTTTCCCAAAAAGTTTCAGCTCCATTTCAAAACCCTTTGCTTTCTTTACTCTAAAGCCTTCATTTTAACATTCGCTTCCAAAATAACTTTACTAGTTATTAAAAATTTTCCCAAAACCCCAAAAATTTTCTAACTCCCAAATTTTTTGGAAAATTTTGGCAGAGTCTCCTTTGCACGGAGGAGCTTCTGCGATATCGCAGGATACTCAAATATATATACATCGGCTCACATGGCCGGAAACCCAAAATATATCACAATATATATCATTTTTCCAATTATATTTGCGTAGGCGTACCTTTTTTAGCAAATTTTTAATAGCTAACGGCTAATATAACGCATATACGCGCTCCAACTCTCTCGAACGCCTTCCATACCTGTACTTACTCAATAACTCATCAGTTTTCAAAGATATGAGCATTTTCATAATATTTCCAATATAAATGCAAGCCAAACATATCCATTTCATAACCAAACCAAGCAAACTTTATCATTAACAATGTCAACCATATTTTATCAACAATTCAAAGATTTCAATCACTTTTCAAATTACTTATTCAAGTCCAACTTCATTTTATTTCACTTGAATGATTTACATTCAAGTTTACTATATACCATTCATATTTATTTCACCAATTCATTTCCACTTCAACATGATTACATATGCCTTTCTTACCTTTTAATTTTACTTACATTCCAAATTTGATTTACAATCAAAATTCATTTTAAACTTGAAACATTTGCATTTCAGTTATGATCCATTTCCATTCATATGCACACATTACTCATTAAGAGGTCAATTCATTCCTATTGATTCAAAATCAATTTCATTTGCTATTCTTAACCAATTCACTTGCATTTATTAACAAACTCTCTGAATTGGATTCCAATTCATATCAATTTATTCAAAAATAAATTTCAATTGCTTGTTAAACAACTTAATTCCGAATACATGTGTATTTCATGTCATTCAAGCAAAAATAATTGCCACTTAAGCTTATCACCATTCAAAATTAATTTCAACTTGGATTCATATAAATTTTATTCCATTACAAGGTTCACAAACCAAATATTTTCTCTTTCCAATGTAATTGTTAAATTACATTTTCCTTACATCTTTATTTCCATTAACCAAATTCAAGTTTATATTAATATCATTCGATCCTGGGTTATATTCAACTCATACATTCTTAATTTACCACAATAATTAATGAATATCATTTCACTTTCAATTCAATTTTATTATCCAACAAATTCCATTCAAATTTCTTAATAAAGCTCATCCACAATCATTTGTTTCTTTCAATTTGCTTAAGTAGTTTCACAATATTACCATTATCTATTTAATTTTATTTCCATCTGATTCTCATTCAACCAATTTCAATTCATTTACAAAGTTTAATGCTCTTCGTTTATTTATCCAATCCATTTTAGATTTATTTTATCAACAAAGAGACCATTTAAATTATTTCTCTCATTTGAATTTACTTACAATTCAAACCATCACAATTATAATCTAATCCCATTATACATTCTCACTTCCAACGTTTATTACCAAACTTAAATTTCATTCAACAACTGGATTTTTCCCTTACTTTCTAAATTTTGACCAAACTATCAAAATTCTATTTATTGCAATACAAATTCCATTTAATTTAGCTTACACAAGATTTATTTCCAAACAATCATTTTGGATTTAGTTGAGTAAACATTTACTTCATTCATCATCACCTCAACTAAATTAAATTTCCATTAAACTAAATTCTTATCCCATTTTAATTCAAGGTTAACTAAATTATATATGCATTTTCAATTTAATTCCTTTCCAGAATTTATTCAAGTTCATCTAAATTTTATTTAGCCAACCTGAATTTTATACCATTTCCTTTACTACCTTAAATAAGAATTTAATTACATTCATTCTTATTCATAACACAACAGAAATTTTAATATTCAGCTTAATTCCATCTTAGTCGAAGTTAGACCAAATTCAATTTAATCTTAATTCTCCATATCCAAGTTCAACTTATTTACTAACTTCAGTTCACTTACCTCTTTATATTTTATAATTGTTTCACCTTACTTTGCATTCCATTTAAAATTAAGTTCGAATTCACCATTCCACTTAACCATTTTTATTTGTGATTATAATTCCATTTTACTTGAGTTAAAATCAAATCTTCCATTCTCAAGTTCTCCAACTTATTTACTTGTAAGTTTATATTGCTCATTTCAAACCAATCCACATTTTTTTTATAATCACAATGTCAAATTTTAACACTTAATAACTTAAGAATATGAATTCATTTGCACAATCATAAGCATTTACATTTCACCGTTATCTCAACTTCCATTTAATTCCAATTCATTTAGATTTAATTCAATTTCAAATTCTTAATTTTATTTAACTTATAATAAGTTAAATCCAGATATATTCCATTCACCTTCATTTATTCAAAGTAAATTTACATTCCATATATACTCAATTCTTCTTTAAATCAACTTTCCTTTATAAGTTATATAGTTGAATCATTTCAACTTCACATTTTTATTTTAAAATGTAATTTCCAGAATTCAATTTACCCGGATTTATTTCAAAACCAATTCGAAATAAAAATCAACACATTTCTCTTTTGATATTCAAATCAAATACCAAATTCCAAAGCAATTTGTTTTTGCCAAACAATTTTCCTTTTTGAAAATTCCCAAAATCACTTGTTTTCCCAAACAAGTCCAAACAATGTCATAACCAACTATTTTGGTAGCAATCCATCACTTTAGAAACTCGAAAATGAATTCTAATGATGTGGCCAGCATCATCAGGATTATTTTCCAGCGACTGAAGTGAGTTCAATGCTTTCCACTTCCAAAATCCACCTCAAAACAATTTCTATTCAAAAATATTTCCCCAAAATATACTCCATTCTTACAAATGATTTTGAAAACATTTCTAACATTTCCACAAAGTCAAACTCCCAAAACTTTGTTTAATTCCATTTGAAATCCCTTTCAAAATTTCCGAGGTCAAAATTCTAGTTTAAATCAAATTTTAATTTTTACTTTTCTTATTTAAAACATATCCAGTCAATTCCATTTGGTTATAAACCATTTAAATATTTTAATTTCTTATTTGCTTAGAAATCATTTCAAATTTTAGATCATGTTTTAATTTCTTATTTGATTATAGAAGAAACAACCAAACAAGCATCCAATACATATAATAATTTAGAAAATTATTTCTTTTTATATCAAAATACAATTTTGGGTAAAATTATTTCATTTACCCACTTTAAAAATAATACTATGTCGGTTTATCTTGTTTAAAAGTTTAGAAACCCCTATCGATACGGTTGTACTTCCCGCACCGACCAGAATTCATAAACGCTCAACCGATAAGTCAACATAGTACAAAAACAATTTTATATCCACTAACAAGTACGCTCTCATAGCTATTATTACACTCAACTCATTATAGAGTACTCCTGACTCTATTTAAAAATGAGTAATTTTCCCACCAAAGCCTAGGTTGTCGCCAATCTAAGCTCTGATACCAACTGTAACGACCCGCCCTTCTCGACCCTCGAAAATCGACACAAAATACTCAACAGTATAATATGCCGACGATCGAACGCCGGAAAAGACAGATTGTAGGAAAAGAAAGAAGGTAGAAGAAGAAGAACTAAACAACATCAAAACCTCACAGTCGCAGCGGAATAAAATATAATATATAGAACAGAACTTTACACAAATCAAAACTATATCTGTTTATATACAATACATCATCATCAGAGTATATCAATACAACCAACCATAGCCAGTCAAACAATCTCAACAATCACAGCAGCGGAATAATACAAGTACGAGAAATACGTCTCGGACTCCAGCTCCTCTCCTGAGCTCCATAGCAACCTACCCTGAAATATACTCGGTCTGACCCGAGCATTATAATAAAATAACACCCGAGTCAGTCTGGAATACCAGCGCATCATAAATACATCCAAACTGATTATTAAAGTTCAAAAATCCTTTGAAACAAAAGCATCTCGTAAGACCACGCCACAAATAAACATGTCGGGTTTTTACCTTACGATAGCTAAAACACTTTTTATAAAAATCCTCTGATATTATAATAGTGTCTATTTACAAATACTTATTAAAATAGCTGAAATTGTTACATGATTAAATTCCAGCATACTAGGTATACAAACAAATACCGTACAAGGCACGTAGGGAAAATGGATTTCCAACGAATGACTAGGCACTGGGGTACCACCTGTCACAGTACGTGGCCTAGATCACAGTACCGAGGAGTACGCCCGCTCCCCTGCAACACAAGACCGGAATCATCCCTTACTGGATAATTCCAAATAAGATCACCCCACGGTTGGGATAAGCAACCGCAACACTAAGCCGAAATAAAAGGGACATCTAGACAGGGATGACCTTACTCTCAAGTGGGTGCTACCCACGAAGCCTTGCTGCATAACCCCTGATTTTCAGTCATTCCCGGTTGATGAGGCTCGAGGCTAAACGATACCTTTATAGCACATATCCCTTAGAATGCCCATCGTCCGCCTGACGATGTCACGAAAGCATTCGTCCATACAAGTCCGTCCCGGGTCCGAACGGAACCGAAGGCACTATTCCTACTACATCCATTTTGGAAATATCCTCAGGATTAGTAGCGACTAGCCCTTGCACTTCACTGCTCCATCTTCGACTCCGAACACGTTACACGAAACGTACAAACCGAATCGAAGTGGTTTTTGAGTCTCCAGACCTAGAATCCCGGTATACGGAAACTCGATCCCGGTCTCTTCGAAACGATCAGCGCATTTGGCCAATATTGATAGTCGGTGATTTAACTATCAATTAATGTTCACAAACATCCATACACATCCATCACACAATAAATAATCTCCATATTATTTATTTGCCTCTAATATCTTTCAAAGATATATATTTCCACATTTTCAAAACTCGTTTGAAAACAATTTTCCAAACTCTTCCTTTACAAGGTAAATCTTTTACCCTTTATTCCCATCGGGAATAACCAAGTATAAAACAATTTGCATTTAAAACAGTTAAAATACTTTATACTGAAATATACTTTAAAATATGAAAATTACTTCTATTTATTTACTCAAAATATAAATTTAAAATATGTGAAGAAAACTAGTTATTAACACATAAACTTTGATTTAATGATAAGGGTTTAGTTTAACTAAATCCAAAATAGCGTTATAAGAAGAAAAATACTAATTTTAACAGCTTAAGCTAAAACCAACTTTTAAATAAATCCATTTGTAAAATAATTGCTAATATACTCCCAAATTATTACGGTATTAAAAATTATTAATTTATTTCTTTAAAAATAACGATTTCTTAAAAATACTTTTAAAACGATTTAAAACTTAACCTTAGTTAACTAAAATCTTTTTATAAACATTTACTTGGTTTTCCTAGGGAATCACTTTCCCGTTTCAAAACATTCCAAAGTACTCTTTCATATAAATCCACTGATTTATTTCAAGTCAATTATGTTTTACAACATAAATCCCAAATCCCATATTTAACTATGACTTCATCCGAAGTTCATACCCAATTTCCCATATCCGGAAATTCATTTTTAAATCATAGTTTAAAACATTTTAAATTAAACATTTTTGGTGAATTTCCAATGGAAGCCAAATTTCCAATTCACTTAATTAAATTCCAATGAAATACGGCATTTCAAAACATTCTATTTTTCATTTGAACTTGTTAATTTATAGTTGGAAACCCCATTTAACATATTTTTAATTTTCGGATAACATTAGCCATTATTAAAATAAACACCGTTATTTTAAACAATTTATAATTTCATAAATTTAATCTCCAGAAAATTTATATTTCACATTTATCGATTGATAAATTTTCCCACAATATTAGATCCCAATTTTACCAATTTTTCATTTCCCATTCCAAACCAGATTTCAAATTCTATTTTTCAAAAATTCTTAATTTAACAATTTACTTATTTCGTAAAAACCCAATTTTGTCCATTTATAAATTAAATTCTGTAATTATGATTTATACAACAATTTCACAACACAATTAAATTTCCAGATTTATCAATCACAACATATAAACAGGTATTCACTAACAATTATAAAATAATTGCTACAATTGTGAGGAATCCAGTTGGATCCCTCCAACCTGTTTCTCCCTGCATCCACAAATATTAGCACATCACAATATAAATATCAATCCAGACTGATAATAACAATTATATTCAGCCATCCACACAGATATTTAAATATTATCTATTTAAAATGCCTAGCATCCAGATGTGAGTGAGAAAACTCACTTTGAGTTTCGGCGAGCGTTCGAAATTTAAATTAAACCGAACGACGTTCGATTTAACCCAAATTTCTACTTGCTCGGAATGACTCCGGATCTGCACCATCACGAAGTACGCGACACTGCGATTCCAACGGTTCCAGTTTCGTCGAATTCTGATATCATATGAACGAGTTATTTAATTTTATAGATTTTGAATATAAATTTAAATTAAATTATATATCAACCTCAAAAACAGATCTCGGCCGTTTATCAAA
The DNA here is from genome assembly GCA_030737815.1 of Allium fistulosum. NCBI lineage: Eukaryota > Viridiplantae > Streptophyta > Magnoliopsida > Asparagales > Amaryllidaceae > Allium > Allium fistulosum. The sequence continues at coordinate 709,132,029 of CM060904.1, read as the reverse complement.
GTTCAAAATTAAGGCCGTAGGATCGTCATCTCCCTCACGCGACATCACAGATCGCGAAACCCACAATAGCCGAGATTAGGTCATGAGTCGCCCCCAACTACTATCGTTGATACCACGATCGGTCGCCGCCAATACGAGCGCCCAAACCCGCTCTGCCCATGGCCCAAAATCCATGAAGCTCGGTGCCTTCATCTCTATGATATCGCGAACGAACGCGTGGACGAACGGGCCCCAGTTCCGCCCCCAAACGACGATTATAGCCTAGATCCACCATCAGATTTAAAGATCTCGGCACGCTCTACGATCTTCGTGTTGAAGCTTTTTGATATTATTGCGTGGATCTCGAGTAAAACGAGGAAGAAGATGATGAGGTATCGGCCATTGATAACAAAGAGTGGCGGCTGGAACGTTATTCTCTAGGGTTTGAATCATAATGTGAATTTATATAATGGTTTAATATTATTTTATTAATAAAATATCTCAATTTAACCATTAACGCGAACGACCTCCAATTCTCACGTTCCGACAGGCTACCCTGGGGTTTTTCCGCGTTCCGGACACAATGGAACAGGTTTCGTAAGCTAATGTGATCGTATGCGCAAGTTACGGAATAAAACGATCAATTTAAAATTAAATCTGTTAATCGATTTCGATGCGTTTCGAGCTGCCACGGTCAAACGACAACTCCGATAGCTACGAAAATTGAAATCCGATAATAACTAACTATTTCGGATCCAATGGAACTGGTTTCGTCGAATTCCGAGACTGTGCCCCGGAAGGCTATTTTAACTCGTCTATTAAATCGAGCAATTTTCAAAATTGACGAAACGTTTAAAATTTCACTTTTAAAATTTTATTAACTTAACAATAAATCATATAAAATTTATAAACACATTAAAAATCATTCTGGCTCATTCTAGACCAAAATCTGATTAAATTGCATTTTAATAATATTAAATTCATTATTAAATTAATATAAACCCCAAATATTAATTTATCAACTTAAAAATTCCTCTAAAAGTCCAACAACATTATTTATGTCCAAATAGACTTTAAAATAAATTTTAAAACCATTTTATAGCTATTTACACCCAGATTCACCTTTTTATCCTAATCCCGAATATTTAATTATTATTTTTCCATTAATCAAATTCAACTAGAATTGCTATAAATTAAAATTATAGCTCATTTTCATTGATTGAACCCAAATCCATTCATTTCAAAAGCAATTAAGGATCCACATTAAACATTTAAAATGAATTAAATGTTCAAATTCAATAGCTTAAAAATACGGGATGTTACAATATATTTAGGAAAAAATCCAGTGTCTTGGTGCTCTAAAAAACAATCAACTATGTCAAGATCTAGTACTGAAGCAGAGTATAAGAGTGTTGCTAGTGCTACAACCAAAATTATGTGGATAGAATCTTTATTAATATCACTACAACAAAAGGACCCTTTAATAGCGTTTAAAAAACGCTATAAAAGGCTTTTACAGCGTTTTTATAAACGTTGTAAACCAACATGTTGTAATAAATCAGTGACCTATTATTGCACCAGAAGAAACGTTATAAAAAATCATGTTTTTATAGCGTTTTAGACATGCTATAAAAAGTCTTATTAATGGCATTCTTAATATGCTATAAAAGGCTTTTACAACATTTTTATAAACGCTGTAAATCAACATGTTGTACTAAATCGATGACCTATTATTGCAATAGAATAAACACTATAAAAAACATGTTTTTTATAGTGTTTTGAACATGCTATAAAAAGTATTATTAATGCCATTCTTAACAGCGTTTTAAAAATCATTTTTGTAGTACGTACATATCCATTATCACATTATAATCGATAAATTTACATAAACACAATGTACCATTCCACCCAATCATATAGATCACATTAAACGAAAAATAACTAACCATTTAACATTCACATAGAATAATGCATAAAATATCGTAATATTTAATGAACATTACATTAGAAGTGTAAAGAAGCGATAAAAAATCGTACTACACATGACGATTAAATGTGCAAACCAAAAAAGTTGTTACTTCAAAAGAACTTCAAATCGCTAATATATAACAGCATGTTGCCATTTGTATGCACCATAGATAGGTAATTACCTAGGAAAAAGAAATTTAACAATTAGCAATTATAACTATACATACATACATATATATGTGTGTGTATGAAACTTAATTATATAAATTTAATTAACTTATATGGAACTTAATTAATTTATATGAAACTTGATTAACTTAGTTAAATTTTATAAAATTAAATTGATTTATATGAACTTTATTCAATTTTATAAAATTTAGTTAATTTATATAATCATATGAAAATGATATCAATAACATATGGAAATTCCTGAAATGGATGTAAATTTTGTTTAAAATACTTTATTCAACAATTGCACGTGTATCGTTATAAACTTATTAATTTTTATAAAACTTAATTAAATTTTATAAAAAACCGCTGGCTTATTTAATTATTATAAAACTTAATTAACTTAACTACTTATTTTAAACTTAATTATTTTTTTTTGTTGCTGTTGTTATTATTATTATTATTAATATTATTATTTTATTTTGTTACTATTATTATTATTATATTATATTATTATTCTTCTTCTAAATTTAGTTAATTTTATTTAAACTCATTTAACTTAGTTAATTTTTATAAAAATTAGATAATTTTTATAAAAATTAGATAATTTTTATCAAACATAGTCAATTTTTATAACAATTTAACAAAGATTTCAAAATAGAGAACATGATTTTTATAAAACTAATTTTTACAAAACATAATTAAATTTTATTAACTTATTTAATTTAAAAAAAATAGTTAGCTTATTTAATTATTATAAAACTTAATTAACTTAGTTAATTTATTATTATTATTACTATAATATTATTTTGTTACTACTACTATTATTATATTATATTATTTTTCTTCTTTTAAATTTAGTTAATTTTTCTTAACTTAATTAATTTTTATAAAGCTTAGTCATTTTTTATAGCAATTTAATAAAGATTCCAAAATAGAGAACATGATTTTTATAAAAATAAATTAATTTTCATAAACATTAGTTAATTTAATTAAAAAATTCAAATTTTGTTGATTTTTATAAAACTCAATTAACTTAGTTAATTTTATATCCTTTAATTAATTTTTATAAAACTCAATTAACTTAGCTGAATATTTATAAGACTTAGTTTACAAATTAGTTAAATAATTTTAATTAATTTTTATATAACTTAGTTAAATTTTATAAGAATTAGTTAATTTTTATAAACTTTTAAATCTATTTAAATTTGTATAAAACTTGATAACGTAGTTAACTTTTATAAAAATTAGTTAATTTTTATAAATTAAGTTAAAAAATTAATTTTAATTATTTTTTATATAACTTAGTTATCTTAGTTAAATTTTTATACTTAGTTAATTTTAATAAATTTATTTAAATTTTATAGAATTTTATTAATATTTAGATATTAATTTAATTTTATAAAACTTAGTTAATTTTTAGAAAATTATTTAATTTTTATAAAACTTGGTTAACGTAGTTAATTCTTATAAACTTTGTCGATTTTTATAAACTTATCGGATTTCATGAATTTTCGACAACATATCCTTTACATGGTTAGTGCTTTCCCGCACACCCCAATTCAATATACATTTACACGATCAAAACAAGATCGGATTTATATCATATATAACAAAATATACTTCATAATAGCGTATACATTCAAATGCATAAAAACATACCTTTTGTTAGCAACTTTAGTTAGCAATCTTCCATATAGCAAATGAATGTTTTATGCACCTATATAGCAAAGTAAAGGGAATAATTAGGACGCAAATCTACGAAAGAGTAATGTAATTTGCTCTAGTAAATATAAAGGGACTATTATTCACATTGACTAATTTGTTTCGCAAATAACGAAGTAGCTTAGTAAAATGCAAAACGAAGTAGCTCGGTGTTAACAGTGCATAACCGACATAACGTCCGCATCACCCAATTTTTGTCAATGTAATCCGCCCATGGATTACACTTCGTGGAGTCCATTTCGATACAACTGGAATATCTCTCACGGACTTCCAAACCGCAGTATTATACTTATAAAACTGATCCCGATCTAAAATACACTGCATTAGAGAAAACTCTAAGTAGAAAATAAATTTTTTTAGCATAAAAAAGAGATTTAATATTATTCCCTAAGCAAATATTATGAGTTAATAATCGTCTAAGTCATTATTCTAGTACAAATAGCAAGTAATCATGTAGGTGTGTGTGTGTGTAGCTATATATGGTGTTATTCTATTATGTTTCTTTTCCATGGCAAAATATGATACAGTCCTTTTCTTATATTCGTAGATAAAATCAAAGGATGTTGAGATATAGTAAGTGCAATAGTGACATTTAAGGATGCCTTATAAGTAACTGTACATCAATTGGATTTGTCACTTATAAGTGTAATACACTTTGGTATTGAAATATGAGGTTTGAACAATGAATAGAAGTATGTATACTATGAAAATATAAAAGGGATTTTATATTTTGTTGATATACTTCCTTTATAAATGGGTAAGGAAATTAGTTTTTTACATCTAGCTTGGTTAACTAAATAAACATCCCTGTTTTCAAACCCTAAAAAAGAGGCAATGGCATGTGAGATCACAAACTGAGTTGATGTTAACTAACACCTGTATGTATGAACCATTGAATCAAGGTATCTAAAGTTTGCAAAAGGAATTCATCAGTTGTAGGAAGGGTGTCGCAAATTACAAATATCAACAGTAGTAAAGATGAGGAATTGCAAAAATTGTGAATTCATACCTTAGCCCAAGTATAGAAATGGAGTGAAGTTAATTTTCCAAAGTTCAACTGGTCCATGTGAATATTTAAGCTTTGACTCTGATCTATGTAGCATCCACGATCAACGACCATATCAACCACAACTCGTTGCTTGATCTCCCATACAGTTCTAAAATTGTCAAAATATTAATATTTAATAGACATAGATTTGATGAAAATAAACAACCTTTAGTCCAATAGCACGTATTTGTATATTGCCTTCAGATTCTCTGGAATCTCAGGAACATTGAGAACAGAACCATTTTCATACACTGTCTTGTTTTTAATGGACGGAGACCAAATTCGTTCAGTCAAGTCGTAAAGTAGATGTTTGTTCACAACAACAAACTCTCCGCTGAAAAATATACATTTAAAGAAATACAAAATCAACACATTAGAAATAGGTTCAATGGGCTTGAAGATGTATGATGCTTTAGAAGGTTATTAAAGAAAACCTTAGAACTCTGTGGCTGTAAATGTTTGATGTGTAGGGCTCAAAGTAGTCATTGTTTCCTAGTATTTGACTTGTTGAGGCAGTAGCAATTGGTGCAACAACAAGAGAGTTTCTAACTTCATGTTGAGATATCATTTTTCTAAGTTCAGGCCAGTCCCATCTATTGGATGGAGTCACATTCCACATGTCAGGTTGAAGAATTCCTTGTGATATTTAGATTGAGTAAAAACATATTTAAGACTAGCAAGGATTCACTACTGTATGTACTTGATATTCCTGATAGCTTTGTTGAAAATTTTTACCATCATAATATAACTCTATTATTACAAAATAAAACCATATCATAGCATAGGCATAAACATGATGCAATGGCATGGATGATAAAATGAGAAAATAATCCTTATTATCTTGAAACAAATAAATTGCACATAAAAAATTTGAGTTCTAATAAGAGGATAGTAGATGTACATACCTTGGTGACAGGACTTCTTTGATAAGTTTCATAAGTGCCTTATCTTGCTGCAATTTCTGAAGAAGCTTTTAAAGCATGATAATATATTGTCTCAAAAATATCTCTGTTTAGCTGTTGAGCCTGAACAAACAATTGAACAGTTAACAACGGATGAGGCACAAGGGAAAAAATTATCCATACAAGTTAAAGACAACCAAATACCTCTTCTGAATCAAAAGGCATGCCTAGCAACATAAATGCATCTGTTAGGCCTTGTACACCTAAACCAATTGGTCTATGCCTCATATTTGACCTCCTCGCCATCTCAACCGGGTAATAATTAACATCAATTATCTTGTTGAGGTTTGCAGTAACAATTGTTGTTATCTGTCATGAGCATATTCAGCAACACTTGACACATGAGTATAAAAATAACTAAGTATGCATATTAAAATAATATTCTAACCTCAGCTAGCTTGTCAAAATCAAAATATCTGTTCTTAGATCCAATGCTTCCAACCAATTTAGATGGATGATATTCCAATAGAACATTCTGACAATTCATAATTTTGTTTATAGTTTGCATGTAAGAAGCTAGTATACAAAGAAGTGTATTATTTGATGTAGGTAGTAGTACCTTCTCTCTAACAAATCTTGGTAGAGCTACTGAAGCCAAATTTCACATAGCAGTTTCATCAGGGCTAATTGAAGACAGACATTATCAATAAAGTAAGGCTTGAATGTACCATAATCAAAGTGTGGGGACGAAATTGATTTTCAGTGGAAGGGGAACAAAGTGAATAAAATTTCAAATGCACCTTATTCTTCAAAGCAAGCTGCATATGGTTGAAAAGTGACAATAAATTTTCAGTTTGATACAAGTACAAACTAAGGCATTGCCTTTCATAATTATTTTATGAATTAAAGACGTTTTGCTTTTTTGTTTGTTAAACTTCACCAACTTTAACTGAGCTAAGCTCAGTTTTCAAAACCAAGCAAAATGTGGAATGGACTAGAACATGGTACTAACCGGTCTTGCAAAAGTGAAACATATTTGTCACTACCCAAACTTAAATATGTTATGACTTTTGTTAACATAAAGTATGCTAGTCGGTCATGCAATAATCTAAACCAAATCCATAATGACAGTCAAAGATTTTAGATCTTTGTAATTGCGCTAGAATTAATGATGTAACAGAGCTTCTGAATTAAGCAGCAAATGAGTCAACAATTATACACAAAAACAAATATAACATAAAAAACAGGAACATGTGAAATTAATGGCTTAAAAAAGAAGTAACATCAGTTATTTTAAATGCTTTGAGATTACTTATCCGCATTTCCAAACATTATCTAATTTGAAACAAAAGTAATCCAAATCTTCATTTGGAAGAACTTTTTTGTGACGACCGCCCATAACCCCTGCACTGAACCTAGAAAAAGTGCGCTGTAATGTGTGCCAGGCGACCATGGACGATTGCCAAGGTAAATTAAAACAACAGAATCTATCGTATTACTCACAGCGCATGGACAAAATATAATAGAACATATACATAGTGAAGCTTCACAGAATAGAATCTCATCAATAAAACTTCATAATAGTTGAATACAAACATCTGAATAGTCAATACATCAAGACTCGCTACATAACACTCAGAGAATATACAAACAGCGGAACATCCAGTACATATAATAAGAAGATAATATGCAACCCTCCAGCTCGTCTTCGATATCAACACCGTGGAAAGCAAGAACATCACCTGTCACCTGCTACCTAGTTTGCCCGTCCCAAAATGGACGAACAGCCCAAGGCAATAAGAGTTAAAACATAAAGCCTTGAGTCAGACAACAGTCTTAGTGAGCGGTAAATTTACTAACAACATACCAAAAGAGCATAAAGGAAAAGGAATAGGAATACAACCCTCCCACTCCACCTCTTTCTACAGTGATAGCCCCCAGACACACACTAAGTAGAAGCAATCATAGCAAAGCATACAATTTAAATTAAAGCAATTATCACTCGAGTCAAGGGCGATGTTTTCCAAGTACAAACCCCCAAGGCCTAAACCAAGATCAGATAAGCACCCAGAAAACACTGCTCTTGAGTCTGAATGACGATACAACCAAACATCCATGACTCTGGCTATCACTGTTATCATTGCTTCGATATCATCGTTAATTGAATGACCGACTCATTCTTTCATCCGTCCGTCAAGGGCTAATGGAAACCCCGGTTCTAGACATAACTCTGCACGTTATCGTGACCTGTGCCTAGGACTATCGAATCTGCCCAGAGTACTTGACTACCCAATCAGTAGCCTTCAGGGACTATCGAATCTGCCCAACGTACTCTTGCTTTGAGCATGCTAGAACCTTCAACAACGATGAGATCTCAGCCTTCTAGTCATCCTCCTCGACGACTATTTCCATACTAGCACAAGCGCCTCTCGAGCAAATCATTATCCTCAAACTCGAACATTTCACCGAGTTATCAACATGCTTGGAATGATCCTGTCTGGATTAGACCAAGGCTATCTCATATCATGCTTCGCCTCATCATCATCATAGCAAAGCTTCATCTCAACATCATCATCAAATCTATCCATATGAGCTTCCTCATCCGCCACATATGCCACAAGCAGCTTTCCCAATTCAAGAGTCTTTCCCTTAGCTTTTGAATCATCTTCGGTCTAAATCAAATCATCAATCATCTAATTCATAGCAATCAATCAAGTCAAACATTAATCCAAGTAATCAAGCATTCAAATATGATCTAAATAGACAATTATAACAATAATGGCAATTTCGTAATTAAAGAGTCAAAAGTCTAACAAACATGAAAACATGAACAATATCTCTATAATCTTGATAAATGAACTTGGATAGGTTAACACTTAGTAAAATGGATGTCAAATAATCATGAACCATGGATCTATATGGATCTATACTTAGGTTTACAAGAATGCATGGAAATCACTACTTTAACACAAAATCAAGCCAATGATCTGATATACTCCTTTGGATCCGTGTGAGAGATAATCACCACTCACCAAATCACCTAAACAACCCCAAATCAACACGCTTCAGATCTGGACAGCGAAGGATCTAACTCGATCTATCACAAGTCCGCTTCAAACGATGAAATCTCACTTCAATGGATGTAGATCTTCAATCTAAGCTCTTGAATCTTCAATTTGATCTTCAACTTGGATGGATGGAATCACTAGATTAGAGTGGAGAAAAGAAGTGTAGAAGTCGAGCTCTTAAAATGGCAGCACTTCGTCGCTTAGAAATCCGGATCCCAAAAATGAAGAAATGGACGAGTATTTATAGCTCAAATCCTCCTTAAGTCGTCCACTTTTAGGTCGTCCATGACCTATAGAGCCCTGCGACCTACGACCTATCAAAACCCACCAGTCTACGACTTATAACTTAGCATATGCGCGCGCGAACCAGAACTCAACGAGTTACGACTTAACTACGCGCGACTTACGACCTAACTTAAATGTGCAACTCAACAGGGTCTCCGACCTAACGCAGGCGCACTCACGACCTACCAGACTCACCTATCTACAACTTACGACTTAGCAGCCTAACTCCTAAGTCGCTCGCAACTTAACACATAGCATATGGGCGCGACCTAACAACCCTTCGACCTACGACTTACTATAAGTCGCGACCTAAAAATGCCACGACTAAGCAACTCACGCGACCTAACTACCCACGCGACCTAGCTGGGTTACGACCTAACACTTAAGTCGTTTGGACGACCTAACTGTAACGACCCGTAAATTTCAACTGTTTTAATAACGTAATTAGTTGAAATTTTGTGAAATTTTAAACGATAAAATTTTGAAATAAAAATTTAATATTTGGAATACGTCTAGTTAAACATAGCGACTGGTAAATTTTCGTCCAAAAATATGAAAGTTTATTTCGCGCGTAAATTTACTTCAATTTAATCAGTTAAAAAGTGATGAAAATAAAATGTTTTCGAAACCTAAATATTATTACATAGAAAAATTCTAAACCATCTTCTGAGCAAGATGTTAGTTTGTCGTTTTTCCAAATTCGGACATCTTTGGCTCCGTCGATCTTATTTTTCAGCGTTTTTCTTGCATTTTCCGCCAGTAGAAAAATTCGAATTTTTATAATTCAATCATACCACTGATATCTGTATACCGCTTTGACCGTCTCGTCGTGTTGATATTCGCAGTATATTTATTTCTGCGATTTGAAGTCCGGTTCGCTGCGAAATCCGTGAAAACGACAACCGTGTCGATACCGGTTTCGTGTCCTTTTGTTCTTATGGCTATTCAAATCCCCATCGTGTATTTCAAAATTGAAATACAGTCTGTACCAATAATAATTTGCTTTAATTAATTAGATGAATCTTTGGGGAACCGTTGCTATTCCTATTTCTATTCTATCGGTTCTTCTTTCAAAAAGAAATATATGTGAACAGGCTACATTTCCTCTCAAATCCAAACTTCACCTTCTACCTACGCTTCCTCTCCTCCTCCCCACTTTCTTTCACTTCTTCCCTCCACCTGCTTTGAAAATTCGAACCCATCCCCTCTCTTCTACTTCGCCAATCATCACCGAGCCCACTATCTGCTCGCCTACCAGCCTGGACCCCACTCCGCCTCCACCATGCGAAGCACCTCACCGGATCTCCGCCTCTGGCCTCAAAACCCCAGGCGCTCACGTCCACGTCACCATGTCCACCACCGTACCTACACACGTACTCCACTACAACAAACCCAACCGGCCTCAGCCACCCTGATCACCCAAACCCTCCTCTAGCAACCATCCTCATTCACGCAAACAGCAGCCCGCCCGATAGTCGACCTGGCCAGCCTCCACGTGTGTAGTCTCCACTTCGGCCTTCTTTTTCTTTTTGCATATAGGTATGGATAGATATATAGTGTTATATATATTAGTGTATATTTGAAAGAGATATGAAGTAGTGTTATCCATAATTTCAATGATATATAGGTTGCGGCTGCATATATATAAATATAAGTGTTCTATTGTATAGCAGTGTGTATATTTGGGTTAAATTTTGTTAAAAATCTTATAGGTAAGGGGTTGCATGTTTCCAGCAGTTGCAACTTGTAAATATTTGTACTTGTAAGCTGTACGTTTTATATATAAATTATAAATGAAAATATGTTTTAGTATATATGTACAATACAAGTCTACATAAATGGTATGTTTGAAAGTGTATCATTTGTTACGTATTATTGGCGTATTACTTTATAACGTATATGTTGTTAGTTTTGGCTCAGTTTGTTTTATACTTTACTTAACTACAGTTTGTGTCATATGTTTATACGCGGGATAGTTATATATATATCTATTTTATTTTAAAATATATTGTTTAGTTATATACAATTTTATTTACATTAGTTACCGAAAGTATTGTTTTGCTGAATATATAAATATGATATATATAGATTTGCGTGAGATATTGATTTTCCATCTTGGCTTAGAATGCAATATATTTTGGTTATTAGTTTGAACTAGATTTTGTTCCTGTTTTGTTTTGAAATAACTTATATTATATTTAAATAAATAATGTTGTTTTAAACCTTGTTTTCGAAATTATATTGATTTTTAATAATACCTTATATATTAAGATTGTGATAACATATATGTCCAGGCTGAGTATTTATTTTGATAAGAAATGATAACATTTAATTTTGAATGGAGATATATGTGTTTTAATTTGAAACAATGGAGTTTGAAATACATATGTATATTTAATTTAATATAGGTTGAGTGTAGAATACGACTTTATATATATTGTTATATATAAATAAGTCCACTTATCTAAATTATCTTCATCGATCCATTTCTGATTTAAATTTGTCTCTCCCAAATTTTCAGCTTGATCGTCGAACTCAAGTCTTTTGCGCTTTGCTTTGAAATTCGTGTTTGGACCTGTAACCTGTTTGTCTATTCTCTCTAACCAAGAAAGGTGAACACTCACTCACGATTAACGTTCTTTTATTTATTAAATCTGATTTCAATTGAAACGACAATTGAAATATACTGCTGTTAGTTAATTACACTGTTATATATGTTATTGCCTGTATCAGTTCACCCGTGACATCTGACACCATTATCTGTTAATTATTTATGCGATGATAATACAGTTTGGCTGATAATTGATTAATTGTTTGATGTTTATATTGGACGTTAAATTGTTAATGTTAAAATGATAAATAGTATGAAATTGAACTTGATATAGGATAGTAAAATGTTAAATTTGATTAACTGACATTTGTATAATATGACCCCTTTAACTGTTAAATTATTGACACGTAGGATTTGTTTAATTACATTTTGAACCACTGAATGTATGTTGTTAAATTGATGATGGATGAAATTGTAGTAGATGACCAGTGAAAACCGTAATGTAATAATCTTTAATCTACATGAAATGATAGTGTAGATTCTAGAAATAATTATATTAATTCGTACAAATAACAATGCGAATTAATACGGTTATTTCGGGATTATCTGATTTGATTTTTGTATTGTTATTGATTGTTGTTATTGCTTGTTTATTTACTTTGACACCATCCCAGTTATCACACTGCAAGTTCCCTTTTGATATGCCTTGATTTTGAATTGAATTGGAATCGGGTTGAAATGATAAATACCCAAATTGAACTTTGACCTAGGATAGAGAATTAAATAAAAACCCGATTGGTCAATAATATGATTTAAAAATAAACGAAGATTGTATTTGAATAAATAATATGGTTTTGAAATGAAGTTGAAATTTGAATTTTTGATGAAAGGAAAATGGTAATATTTAATAATCTGAAACAAAAGATTAACAATGTAACCAATGAAAGAATGTTGTTTAATTTGGGAAATGATTGAATTAAGTTTGAAATGATTTAATAATTAATTTCGAAATTATAATTAAGTTTGAAATTATTAAACTTTGAAATTATTTAATAATTATGTTTTGAATTATTTAATAATTAAATAAGATTGAATTATTTAATGATTAAATTGAATTGAATTCTTTAATAAGTAAAATTGAACTTTTGAATAAGTGAATTTTATTTCGTAAATAATTGAAATTGAGTTTCTTTATTAATTAAGTTTTGGAAAATTATTTTAGTAAGTAAATAAGTGAACTTGAATTTCTTTAACAAGAAATAAAATGCGATTTATTGAAATTAATGTAAGACTTGAAATTTAATGAAATTGAGTTGATGAATTTAATTTAATTTGATTCAATTGTAAGTTTTGATTTAAGGAAGTTGAATTTAAATAATGGATTTAATGAATTGGAAATTTAATGGAAATTTCTTTGAATAACAAATTTACTTAACGAATATTAAATGAAATCGATAAATGAATTTAAATTGATTTGAAAGTTAAGTAAAATTTATTTAAAAGATTTTCGGAATGAAACCTATATTCGAACTTGAATTAATATTTGAATTGTTTTAAAGGAAATTGAAAGTGAATTATAAGATCTTGAAATGGTAATTTGGAAGTTTTGAAAATGTAAATTTTGGAAATTGGTTTAGAAAGACGAATGAAATGTTGATTTACGAATTCTATTTGAAATTGAAATTGATTTGGTTTTGAAATAAATAAACGACCAATCAGTGTAATAATTACAGAAGTTATTAAAGAGACCGGAATTCGGTTATGGATATACTCTCTATCTAAACCGGAAACCACTTTAATAACTATACGCGGAGTGATGATCCAGAATGAAGTGGTTGGATTGATGTACGTGTTGACTGAAGAAAGAGAACGATGATGGATAGCCTTGACACTTGTGTCAAATTGGAAATGACTAAAACAGGAGCTGTGCCGGGCCAATGGAGGATTAGCTACCTCAAGTGGACACACTTCTTCGAACTACTTATACTTGTTGTCGATTGGTGCACCCTTGATTTTGGGAGTGTTGTTTCACGGTGTTGCGGGCGCTACGGCGTTGCGTTCTCACCAGTCCGGATCAGGCGAACGGTAGTATCACTACCTTGGGTATTGCCTCATGTGCCTTGTCATACTTGTATTCCATTTATACGCGACTACTACGATTTTGATTTGTACCTTTAGTATATGGATTGCCCTCTGGTGACTTCCGGTTTTGGGGAAACTACGGTCTTGTATATGCTTTTGGGAATAAAAATGTGTTAAGGGTGGAATGGGCCATGACTTAACGCTATTTTGATATCTTTTTATATTACTGATAGACATTATCTACTTATCGTACACTACTACCTAGTAGATAGTTTAACGGATCCTTAGAGGATGGTTATTCCAAACATCCTTTGAGTTACTTGTATTTCAATTGCTATTTCACTTGAGTTGGATTTATTAATATAAGAATGTTAATCCTGACTCGAGTGTTTTGTATTTTGCTTTACGCTCGGGTCAGACTGAGTGGTTCAGCTTTCGAGACTCACCTTTGGAGTTGAAGCTTCGCTTGGAGATCCAGCTATCTATCCAGCTTTCAGATATTCGATGATTCCAGTGATGTATTCTGATTTGTATCTGATGTATTGTATTACTCTTCTGTTGTAAACTCTGATGTATCTTATATATTCATATAGTAGCTTCATGAACTACTATCTCTTTTATTTCCGCTGCATTTATTACTCTGTGTCTGTGATCTGTGATTATTTTATTTACTATATATGTTCAGTTTTGCCAAATTTAAATTAACAACGCGGTATTTTGAGCAATTCAACTCCGGCATGAGTGTCTACCTATACACTTATAATGGATGCGAATGGTCCAAAATGGCGGGTCGTTACAGTTGGTATCAGAGCCAGGTTGCTCTAGGCAAAACTCAACATATATGGTAAATGTATTTACAGAATCACTCTCATTCGAGTTTCAATCTCTCCCTTGACTCAATTCCTTTGAATTTTGGAACGTTTCCCTCGGTTCCGAAATTCATTCGTGTCCTTCACTATTTGTCTTCTTTCAATCCTGGAGCACCCTATAACTCCGTTCTGAATGTTATCTATAATAGATCGACGGTCTCGCCAATCTTCGAATGATTCGTAAAGGATTAAACTCCTTTACGATAAGGCATTGATTTACCGGAGATTTCTGTATCCTCGGTTTACGATGCTATCTATTCTCTGCTATAACTGAATTCTATCTCTTGAGATCGAGTGTTGATTTACCTCGGAATTCAGCATCGATCTTATTCTTGAAGTTACGGACGACCCAGTTAAGGTTGCCCGTGAATTAAATAAACTCATCCATCTCCTGATTGGGGTAATCGAATTATCTTATCTTCTGTTTCAAACTTATTTTGAATCAAAATTCTCTTTGATTTGAGTCCATCAAATTTGAATATCTGTCCTTGCTTTGAATCCATTCTTTTATCGTCGAGCGAGGAAGTGTATTTGTAAATTAGTATTTAAACGTTTTAAAATATATTGTGTTGTTTGAGTGTTGATGTTGATTTGGGTTTCCGATCGATTCGTCTGATCAACGCTATCGATAGGATTTCCAAAACACTTGAGCAGAGCAAACTGACACAATATTATTTCCAAATTTGGAAAATGAAATAAATTTGTTTGATTATATTGTGAAAATATAAGAAAAAAAAATTTCTAGAATTTAATAGGTAAATTAAATTGTTGTTTGAAATGATAATATTTGATTATCATTTATTGTTCTAAATAAATTTATAAATACGGATTATAAATTGATTTGGAATTTGAAATGAATTTAATTCAGAAATTTGAGAATTTAGTTTCCGGTGATTTCGAACTTTGGTTTTAAAATTTTAAAGTATATATTATTGGAAATATTTTCAAATAGAAATCGTTTCCAAAAAAATTTAAATGTTGAAATCGGTGCTCTTCTCTTTGTGGCTGGAAAATAATTTCGGTGATGGCAGCCGCATCATCGACATTCATTTTCGAGTTTCGAAGTGGAGAAACCATTCTGTAGCTTTGCTACGGTTTTGTTTTGAGAAAAATATTTTGATTTGAATTTCTTCAGTATAATTTGATTTATATATATAGGTATCTTATTTTAAAATTTAATTTGATTTGATATAAATATATTATATATATCTCTAAATTGTTTAAAGTTAATCGGAAATCTAATCCTTAAATTTGGTTAAAGGATGATTTTTATTACAAATAAAACCAAAATTTGGAATAAATATTAAAACTTGAATAATTGAATTGGGAAAATTTTATTTGTATATTGTTCAACTGCATTCTAATATAACTTACCTAAATCATTCAGAAGTTGAATATGTAATTGGATAATATATAATATAAATTGAATTTATAAATAAAATTTGAGTGTTTATAATAAATGTTATACACTAAATTTTGATTATAAAGATGTTAATAGAGTTAGATAGGATAATAAGTAAAACTCAGTTAATAATGAAATAAATTGTTTTGAGAGAATTAATAAATTTGTTTTGAAAGAATTAATAGATTGAAATTTGATCAACATATGAAAATACCTCGAATTTAAAAGCAATTAGTGGATATAAATTTACTTAAATCAAAACTTTTATGGTTTAAAATTAATTTAGATGGGTTAAATATAGGTGATTAAAAATATTAAGTAGAATAAATTTAACAATAATTTGGAATAAAGAGGAATTTAAATTGCTAAAAAAATATGATTATAATAAAAGACTATTCAAATTTATGGTTTTAGAAATTGTAAATTTAAGAAATAGGATAATAAGATAATGAATTTAGAAATAGTTGAGATTGATTTTAGTGAAATCCAATGGATTAAATCAATTATTGAATATCAATTAATTTAAAAATTGAATTTATATGGTGTAAATTAATTGTTATTTTGTATTTCAAATCTGTTTTTCTTTCTGGTTGTTTCTATTCTCCTACCTCGTTCCTTTTCGGGGACGAAAAGTTTTGAGTGGGGGAGAGTGTAACGACCCGTAAATTTCAACTGTTTTAATAACGTAATTAGTTGAAATTTTGTGAAATTTTAAACGATAAAATTTTGAAATAAAAATTTAATATTTGGAATACGTCTAGTTAAACATAGCGACTGGTAAATTTTCATCCAAAAATATGAAAGTTTATTTCGCGCGTAAATTTACTTCAATTTAATCAGTTAAAAAGCGATGAAAATAAAATGTTTCCGAAACCTAAATATTTTTACATAGAAAAATTCTAAAACATCTTCTGAGCAAGATGTCAGTTTGTCGTTTTTCCAAATTTGGACATCTTTGGCTCCGTCGATCTTATTTTTCAGCGTTTTTCTTGCATTTTCCACCAGTAGAAAAATTCGAATTTTATAATTCAATCATACCACTGATATCTGTATACCGCTTTGACCGTCTCGTCGTGCTGATATTCGCAGTATATTTATTTCTGCGATTTGAAGTCCGGTTCGCTGCGAAATCCGTGAAAACGACAACCGTGTCGATACCGGTTTCGTGTCCTTTTGTTCTTGGGGCTATTCAAATCCCCATCGTGTATTTCAAAATTGAAATACAGTCTGTACCAATAATAATTTGCTTTAATTAATTAGATGAATCTTTGGGGAACCGTTGCTATTCCTATTTCTATTCTATCGGTTCTTCTTTCAAAAAGAAATATATGTGAACAGGCTACATTTCCTCTCAAATCCAAACTTCACCTTCTACCTACGCTTCCTCTCCTCCTCCCCACTTTCTTTCACTTCTTCCCTCCACCTGCTTTGAAAATTCGAACCCATCCCCTCTCTTCTACTTCGCCAATCATCACCGAGCCCACTATCTGCTCGCCTACCAGTCTGGACCCCACTCCGCCTCCACCATGCGAAGCACCTCATCGGATCTCCGCCTCTGGCCTCAAAACCCCAGGCGCTCACGTCCACGTCACCATGTCCACCACCGTACCTACACACGTACTCCACTACATCAAACCCAACCGGCCTCAGCCACCCTGATCACCCAAACCCTCCTCTAGCAACCATCCTCATTCACGCAAACAGCAGCCCGCCCGATAGTCGACCTGGCCAGCCTCCACGTGTGTAGTCTCCACTTCGGCCTTATTTTTCTTTTTGCATATAGGTATGGATAGATATGTAGTGTTATATATATTAGTGTATATTTGAAAGAGATATGAAGTAGTGTTATCCATAATTTCAATGATATATAGGTTGCGGCTGCATATATATAAATATAAGTGTTCTATTGTATATCAGTATGTATATTTGGGTTAAATTTTGTTAAAAATCTTATAGGTAAGGGGTTGCATGTTTCCAGCAGTTGCAACTTGTAAATATTTGTACTTGTAAGCTGTACGTTTTATATATAAATTATAAATGAAAATATGTTTTAGTATATATGTACAATACAAGTCTACATAAATGGTATGTTTGAAAGTGTATCATTTGTTACGTATTATTGGCGTATTACTTTATAACGTATATGTTGTTAGTTTTGGCTCAGTTTGTTTTATACTTTACTTAACTACAGTTTGTGTCATATGTTTATACGCGGGATGGTTATATATATATATCTGTTTTATTTTAAAATATGTTGTTTAGTTATATACAATTTTATTTACATTAGTTACCGAAAGTATTGTTTTGCTGAATATATAAATATGATATATATAGATTTGCGTGAGATATTGATTTTCCATCTTGGCTTAGAATGCAATATATTTTGGTTATTAGTTTGAACTAGATTTTGTTCCTGTTTTGTTTTGAAATAACTTATATTATATTTAAATAAATAATGTTTTTTTAAACCTTGTTTTCGAAATTACATTGATTTTTAATAATACATTATATATTAAGATTGTGATAACATATATGTCCAGGCTGAGTATTTATTTTGATAAGAAATGATAACATTTAATTTTGAATGGAGATATATGTGTTTTAATTTGAAACAATGGAGTTTGAAATACATATGTATATTTAATTTAATATAGGTTGAGTGTAGAATACGACTTTATATATATTGTTATATATAAATAAGTCCACTTATCTAAATTATCTTCATCGATCCATTTCTGATTTAAATTTGTCTCTCCCAAATTTTCAGCTTGATCGTCGAACTCAAGTCTTTTGCGCTTTGCTTTGAAATTCGTGTTTGGACCTGTAACCTGTTTGTCTATTCTCTCTAACCAAGAAAGGTGAGCACTCACTCACGATTAACGTTCTTTTATTTATTAAATCTGATTTCAATTGAAACGACAATTGAAATATACTGCTGTTAGTTAATTACACTGTTATATATGCTATTGCCTGTATCAGTTCACCTGTGACATCTGACACCATTATCTGTTAATTATTTATGCGATGATAATACAGTTTGGCTGATAATTGATTGATTGTTTGATGTTTATATTGGACGTTAAATTGTTAATGTTAAAATGATAAATAGTATGAAATTGAACTTGATATAGGATAGTAAAATGTTAAATTTGATTAACTGACATTTGTATAATATGACCCCTTTAACTGTTAAATTATTGACACGTAGGATTTGTTTAATTACATTTTGAACCACTGAATGTATGTTGTTAAATTGATGATGGATGAAATTGTAGTAGATGACCAGTGAAAACCGTAATGTAATAATCTTTAATCTACATGAAATGATAGTGTAGATTCTAGAAATAATTATATTAATTCGTACAAATAACAATGCGAATTAATACGGTTATTTCGGGATTATCTGAATTGATTTTTGTATTGTTATTGATTGTTGTTATTGCTTGTTTATTTACTTTGACACCATCCCAGTTATCACACTGCAAGTTCCCTTTTGATATGCCTTGATTTTGAATTGAATTGGAATCGGGTTGAAATGATAAATACCCAAATTGAACTTTGACCTAGGATAGAGAATTAAATAAAAACCCGATTGGTCAATAATATGATTTAAAAATAAACGAAGATTGTATTTGAATAAATAATATGGTTTTGAAATGAAGTTGAAATTTGAATTTTTGATGAAAGGAAAATGGTAATATTTAATAATCTGAAACAAAAGATTAACAATGTAACCAATGAAAGAATGTTGTTTAATTTGGGAAATGATTGAATTAAGTTTGAAATGATTTAATAATTAATTTCGAAATTATAATTAAGTTTGAAATTATTAAACTTTGAAATTATTTAATAATTATGTTTTGAATTATTTAATAATTAAATAAGATTGAATTATTTAATGATTAAATTGAATTGAATTCTTTAATAAGTAAAATTGAACTTTTGAATAAGTGAATTTTATTTCGTAAATAATTGAAATTGAGTTTCTTTATTAATTAAGTTTTGGAAAATTATTTTAGTAAGTAAATAAGTGAAATTGAATTTCTTTAACAAGAAATAAAATGCGATTTATTGAAATTAATGTAAGACTTGAAATTTAATGAAATTGAGTTGATGAATTTAATTTAATTTGATTCAATTGTAAGTTTTGATTTAAGGAAGTTGAATTTAAATAATGGATTTAATGAATTGGAAATTTAATGGAAATTGCTTTGAATAACAAATTTACTTAACGAATATTAAATGAAATCGATAAATGAATTTAAATTGATTTGAAAGTTAAGTAAAATTTATTTAAAAGATTTTCGGAATGAAACTTATATTCGAACTTGAATCAATATTTGAATTGTTTTAAAGGAAATTGAAAGTGAATTATAAGATCTTGAAATGGTAATTTGGAAGTTTTGAAAATGTAAATTTTGGAAATTGGTTTAGAAAGACGAATGAAATGTTGATTTACGAATTCTATTTGAAATTGAAATTGATTTGGTTTTGAAATAAATAAACGACCACTCGGTGTAATAATTACGGAAGTTATTAAAGAGACCGGAATTCGGTTATGGATATACTCTCTATCTAAACCGGAAACCACTTTAATAACTATACGCGGAGTGATGATCCAGAATGAAGTGGTTGGATTGATGTACGTGTTGACTGAAGAAAGAGAACGATGATGGATAGCCTTGACACTTGTGTCAAATTGGAAATGACTAAAACAGGAGCTGTGCCGGGCCAATGGAGGATTAGCTACCTCAAGTGGACACACTTCTTCGAACTACTTATACTTGTTGTCGATTGGTGCACCCTTGATTTTGGGAGTGTTGTTTCACGGTGTTGCGGGCGCTACGGCGTTGCGTTCTCACTAGTCCGATCAGGCGAACGGTAGTATCACTACCTTGGGTATTGCCTCATGTGCCTTGTCATACTTGTATTCCATTTATACGCGACCACTACGATTTTGATTTGTACCTTTAGTATATGGATTGCCCTCTAGTGACTTCCGGTTTTGGGGAAACTACGGTCTTGTATATGCTTTTGGGAATAAAAATGTGTTAAGGGTGGAATGGGCCATGACTTAACGCTATTTTGATATCTTTTTATATTACTGATAGACATTATCTACTTATCGTACACTACTACCTAGTAGATAGTTTAACGGATCCTTAGAGGATGGTTATTCCAAACATCCTTTGAGTTACTTGTATTTCAATTGCTATTTCACTTGAGTTGGATTTATTAATATAAGAATGTTAATCCTGACTCGAGTGTTTTGTATTTTGCTTTACGCTCGGGTCAAACTGAGTGGTTCAGCTTTCGAGACTCACCTTTGGAGTTGAAGCTTCGCTTGGAGATCCAGCTATCTATCCAGCTTTCAGATATTCGATGATTCCAATGATGTATTCTGATTTGTATCTGATGTATTGTATTACTCTTCTGTTGTAAACTCTGATGTATCTTATATATTCATATAGTAGCTTCATGAACTACTATCTCTTTTATTTCCGCTGCATTTATTACTCTGTGTCTGTGATCTATGATTATTTTATTTACTATATATGTTCAGTTTTGCCAAATTTAAATTAACAACGCGGTATTTTGAGCAATTCAACTCCGGCATGAGTGTCTACCTATACACTTATAATGGATGCGAATGGTCCAAAATGGCGGGTCGTTACACTAACCATCTTAGGTTGCTTACGACCTAACTATCATAGCACTCCATAGGTCGCTTACGACCTAACTACTACTCCTAGGTCGTTAACTCGCAAAGCTTCCTATGCCGCTAACTCTTAGGTCACGCTATCTCTTAGGTCGTCTACGACCTAAACCCTTACCTCGTTCAGTCTACTAGGTCGCCAACTTCTATAGGTCATCGCATTCCTTAGGTCGCCCACTACCTTAAGTTGCTCATTCGACCTATCCTATCCCACGACCTAAGCCACCCCACGACTTACTTCCTACACGACCTAAGCTCTTAAGTCGCTCCACTGCTACCCAGCTTCCATAGGTCGTCGCCGACCTACCCCTTAGGTCATTATCTCCCCTAAGTCAGTCAGTTCCTTAGCTCGGTCACGACTTAGGACTTGAACAAAATTCTGCCCAAAATCTGAAGCGACTTAACAACGCTAAGAATTCCAGATTTTTACGAACTTTTCGATCCGTAAAATACGGGTCGTTACATTCTCTCCCCCTTAGGAATTTCGCCCCCGAAATTCCAAACAAACAAAGCAATCAAAGACTATTCTGCACGCCTACCATCCATAGCAATCAACAAACCATGCATCCAATTCTAGCTTAGCATGCAGAATTCTAAAACCAGAACAAGTTACAATATCGTGAGATGACACGACACCTTAGGGCCATACCTTGAAGAGTTCAGGATGAGCTACCTTCATCCTCTCTTCCACCTCCCACGTACAGTCGTTATCATCATCACTCCATTGTATCTTGAGCAACTTAACTACCTTCCTCCTAAGCTGTTTTGTGTCGGCTTCCACAACACGAAGTGGCTTACGATGTCTCTTATCGACTGGATCAACTTCGAAATCTTCACAGCTATCAGCAGAAACCACTGTATACGAGTCGTGCACATACTTCCGTAGATACGATACTTGAAAAACATTGTGCACGCTCGACATCTTCTCTGGTAACTCCAATCTGTATGCGAGCTTTCCAATTCGCTCGATGATCGGGAATGGTCCAACAAATCTCAGAGTCAATTTTCCTTTATTCCCGAATCGAATAACATTCTTCAGTGGAGATATCTTCACAAAAACCATATCACCTACGTCGAATTCCAAATCCTTACGACGCTTATCGGCATAACTTTTCTGACGGTCTTGGGCTGCCTTCATTCGTTGCCGAATGATCTCTATGAAATCCGAAGTCTGTCGAATCATCTCTGGCCCAAGCATCAACTTTTCTCCGGTCTCTAACCAACATGTCGAAGAGTTACACGGTCTTCCATACAATGCCTCATACGGTGCCATACCAATGCTTGACTAGTAACTGTTGTTATACGAAAATTCCACCAAATGAAGATGATCTTCCCATGATCCTCCGAAATCCAAAACACAAGCTCTAAGAAGATCTTCCAGAACTCGGTTGACTCTCTCGGTCTGACCATCTGTTTGAGGATGATAAGCTGTACTCAAACACAACTTGGTTCCCAAAACTTCCTGAAAGCTCTTCCAAAATCCACTAGTGAACAATGGGTCTCGATCGCTCACTATACTCTTCGAAATACCATGGAATCGAACTATCCACTTAACATACAACTCAGCCAACTTTGATGCGGTCCTAGTCGATCGAACAGGAATGAATCTTGCACTTTTAGTCAGACGATCTACGATGACCCAAATTCCTTCATTTCCCGTTCTGGTTCTAGGTAGTCCATCAATAAAATCCATCGACACTTGTTCCCACTTCCATGTAGGAACCTCTAATGGCTGAAGCAATCCACTGGGCTTCTTCTGCTCAGCTTTCACCAACTGGCAGTTCATGCACTTGGAAATAAAATTTCCAACATCCTTCTTCATACCTTCCCAGTAGTAGGTTCTCTTCATATCCCGATACATCTTATTTCCTCCTGGATGAATTGTCAGCTTCGAATGATGACTTTCCTTCAGAACTTCATCTCTCAATTCATCTATATCGGGAACAACTAGTCGCCCTTGCTTCCGAAGCCAACCCTCTCGATCGACCTCGAATCCTTTATCCTTTTCTGGGTCCATTCCAGATTCCACATCACGGATAATCTTGACAATCTTATCGTCTCGCTTTTGGCTCTCGCCAATCCTTTCCACAAGAGTCAGTCTTATCGATAAGTTTGCTAACATCTCAGGTTCCAATTCACATCTAGGCCTGAAGTCAAATCCAGCTAAATACTCGAGATTCTTCCATTCTGAAAACATGGCTCCCAATCCTGCATGTCTTCGACTTAACGCATCTGCCACCGCGTTACCTTTTCCCGGAGTATAAGCTATACCAAAATCATATGATGCCAAAAACTCTAGCCAACGTTGTTGCCGAAGATTCAAATCCTTTTGGGAGAAAAGATACTTCAACGACTTATGATCTGTAAACAACTCGAATCGAACCCCCAATAGATAATGTCTCCACATCTTCAGAGCAAAAACAATCGCCGCTAACTCCAAATCATGAGTCGGATAATTCCTTTCATGCGGCTTCAGTTGTCGACTCGCATACGCAATAACTTTATCCCTCTGCATTAGCACTGCTCCTAGTCCAGTACCACATGCGTCGGTGTAAACCACCATCTCATCATTCCCACTTGGAATAGTCAAAACAGGAGCGCTTTCAGTCGCTCTTTCAGGATTCCGAAAGCTTGCTCACACTTATCTTCCCATCTGAACACTTGGTTCTTTTTCGTCAATCCTGTCAATGGTGCAGCTACCTTGGAGAAGTCTTTGATAAACCGTCGATAATATCCTGCCAATCCAAGAAAACTTCTCACATCAGATGCATTCTTAGGTCTAACCCAATCCTGGATTGCTGCCACCTTAGCGGGATCAACCGCTATTCCATTTCCAGAGATAACATGGCCTAAGAACCTCACTTCACTCTTCCAGAAGTGACACTTCGAAAACTTAGCCTTCAGCTGATGTTTTCATAAGATTTACAAAACAATACGCAAGTGCGTCTTGTGCTCTTCTTCAGTTCTGGAATAAATCAGAATATCATCCACGAACACAAGCACGAACTTGTTCAACTGATCTCTGAACACTCTATTCATAAGATCCACAAAATATGCTGGCGCATTTGTCAATCCAAACGGCATTACCAGCCACTCAAAGAAACCGGATGGTGTCCTAAAAGCAGTTTTCGGCACACTATCCTTAGCCACTCTCAACTGGTGAAATCCCGTTGCCAAATCCATCTGAGAAAACACCTTCGCTTCGTGAAGCTGATCAAACAAGTCATCTATTCTCGGCAATGGATACTTGTTCTTCTTAGTCACTTTATTCATCTCACGATAATCCACACACAATCTCAATGACCCATCTGCCTTGGTTGCAAACACAACTGGTGCACCCCATTCGGACACACTACGCCGAATGAATCCTTTCTGCAAAAGATTATCAACCTACACCCTCAACTCCTGCTGTTCCCTAGGCGCCATCCACCTAAGAGGCATCACAACAGGTCTGGCTCCTTCAACTAGATCTATACGAAAATCGATCTCTCTATGCGGCGGTAACCCTTTGACCTCGTCAAAGACATCCTCGAATCCATTAGCGATTGGCACAAATGACAGTCCATCCCGTGGAACAACCAGCGAATACATGAAGCTCATGAAGACGCCTTCTTCATGCTTACATCGTATCAAAATCATTCGCCCCTCCACATTCTCGACTGTCACCTCCAACCTCTGACAATCAACCTTTGCCGCATACTTCCTAAGCCAGTCCATACCCAAAATAATTCCGAACCCCGCAAAGTTCAGAACAAAACAATCACAAACAAAAGAGCAATCATGACTCGATACAATCAGACCACGGCATAACATACACAAACAAGACGAACCCCCGATTGGATTAGTCACAACCAATGGCCTATCAACAATATCCGGTTCCAAACCCAACCGGCCTACAAGTTCACTACAAACAAACGAATGCGATGCCCCAGTATCAAATAACACTCTTACTGGAACTCCACATAGGAAAAGAGTACCTTGAACCACTACACTCTTTCCCTTCTCTTCAACCGTAGGAGCTTTCGAAGACGATGGAACAGCTCCTAAAGCATAAGCTTGCATA
Organism: Allium fistulosum; assembly: GCA_030737815.1. Taxonomy (NCBI): domain Eukaryota; kingdom Viridiplantae; phylum Streptophyta; class Magnoliopsida; order Asparagales; family Amaryllidaceae; genus Allium; species Allium fistulosum. The sequence goes on along the minus strand of CM060904.1, from coordinate 709,106,203 downwards.
ATCTGCTTGTCCTTCCTTGGTTCTGGACAATTCTTCCTGATATTCCCCGGCTTGTCACAGTTGTGACACTTCATCGGCACCTTCGGATTCTTGCAATCCCTGGAGAAATGGCCCTTCTGCTGACAATTGAAGCAGGTCACCTCTCCTTTCGGCTTCTTCTGACCATCCTTACCCTTTTGCTACTGCTGCTTCCTTTTCTTGCTTCCATCCTGCTGTGGTTTAGACTCTCCTCTGGTCACAGCAACAACAGATCCTTCCTTAGGAAACAGACTCTCATGCCTGAGAGCTTTCTCCACAAGCTTCTCAAATGAATCATCCAAATGATCCACCAACTGTCTCCCAAGATAACTGTCCAAGCCTGTCACAAACTTCTCATTCTTCTGATACGAAGATTCAATATACCACCGGGCATACTTGGACAAAGCTTCAAACTCAGAAACATACTCAAGAACTGGTCTTCCACCTTGCTTGAGCTCCACAAACTTCTTGAACAGAACAGACTTCTGAGCTGTAGAAATGAACTTAGCTTCAAATCTGACTTGGAATTGCTCCCAAGCTCTTCCTCCGGAGTATCAATAGTGATAGAGTTCCACCAATCAGAAGCTCTTCCTTGAAGCTGCCTCGATGCTAACTTCCTCTTAGTTACATCCTCAATTCCCAAGTCACCAAAGATCCTTCTACAAGTATCTATCCACCTCTGGACCTTAATGGTTGGTTCTGTTCCCAAGAAAACCTTTCCTCCAAGAGCAGTATAGTCTTTACACAACTTAGCAAAATCCACCGGTCTTGGAGTTTGGACTTGAACTCCAACATCCACCGATGGCCCTGGAGCTGGCATCCTTCTCATGATCGAAGTCATCATTGCTTCGAACATAGCAGCGTAATCAGCAGCCCCTTCAGTAGCACGGCCTTCCCTAGCAGCTGGTCTCCCTTTTCGACTCATTCTCAATATCTATAAAAGGAATGATTAGCACACCTAGAGAAACAACTGCATAAAGGATTTAAACTCTACTAAGCTACTATATTATATATAGTAATCATCCATCAAAATACAATTACGTCTCTCATACGTAGTTACGTCAGCGAGCGTTGGGTAAAATCGATTAACCAAAGCTTTGATACCAAATGTGACGACCGCCCATAACCCCTGCACTGAACCTAGAGAAAGTGCGCTGTAATGTGTGCCAGGCGACCATGGACGATTGCCAAGGTAAATTAAAACAACAGAATCTATCGTATTACTCACAGCGCATGGACAAAATATAATAGAACATATACATAGTGAAACTTCACAGAATAGAATCTCATCAATAAAACTTCATAATAGTTGAATACAAACATTTGAATAGTCAATACATCAAGCCTCGCTACATAACACTCAGAGAATATACAAACAGCGGAATATCCAGTACATATAATAAGAAGATAATATGCAACCCTTCAACTCGTCTTTGATATCAACACCGTGGAAAGCAAGAACAACACCTGTCACTTGCTACCTAGTCTGCCCGTCCCAAAATGGACGAACAGCCCAAGGCAATAAGAGTTAAAACATAAAGCCTTGAGTCAGACAACAGTCTTAGTGAGCGGTAAATTTACTAACAACATACCAAAAGAGCATAAAGGAAAAGGAATAGGAATACAACCCTCCCACTCCACCTCTTTCTACAGTGATAGCCCCCAGACACACACTAAGTAGAAGCAATCATAGCAAAGCATACAATTTAAAGTAAGGCAATTATCACTCGAGTCAAGGGCGATGTTTTCCAAGTACAAACCCCCAAGGCCTAAACCAAGATCAGATAAGCACCCAGAAAACACTGCTCTTGAGTCTGAATGACGATAGAACCAAACATCCATGACTCTGGCTATCACTGTTATCATTGCTTCGATATCATCGTTAATTGAATGACCAGCTCATTCTTTCATCCGTCCGTCAAGGGCTAATGGAAACCCCGGTTCTAGACATAACTCTGCATGTCATCGTGACCCATGCCTAGGACTATCGAATCTGCCCAGAGTACTTGACTACCCAATCAGTAGCCTTCAAGGACTATCGAATCTGCCCAACGTACTCTTGCTTTGAGCATGCTAGAACCTTCAACAACGATGAGATCTCAGCCTTCTAGTCATCCTCCTCGACGACTATTTCCATACTAGCTCAAGCGCCTCTCGAGCAAACCATTATCCTCAAACTCGAACATTTCACCGAGTTATCAACATGCTTGGAATGATCCTGTCTGGATTAGACCAAGGCTATCTCATATCATGCTTCGCCTCATCATCATCATAGCAAAGCTTCATCTCAACATCATCATCAAATCTATCCATATCAGCTTCCTCATCCGCCACATATGCCACAAGCAGCTTTCCCAATTCAAGAGCCTTTCCCTTAGCTTTTGAATCATCTTCGGTCTAAATCAAATCATCAATCATCTAATTCATAGCAATCAATCAAGTCAAACATTAATCCAAGTAATCAAGCATTCAAATATGATCTAAATAGACAATTATAACAATAATGGCAATTTCGTAATTAAAGAGTCAAAAGTCTAACAAACATGAAAACATGAACAATATCTCTATAATCTTGATAAATGAACTTGCATAGGTTAACACTTAGTAAAATGGATGTCAAATCATCATGAACCATGGATCTATATGGATCTATACTTAGGTTTACAAGAATGCATGGAAATCACTACTTTAACACAAAATCAAGCCAATGATCCGATATACTCCTTTGGATCCATGTGAGAGATAATCACCACTCACCAAATCACTTAAACAACCCCAAATCAACACGCTTCAGATCTGGACAGCGAAGGATCCAACTCGATCTATCACAAGTCCGCTTCAAACGATGAAATCTCACTTCAATGGATGTAGATCTTCAATCTAAGCTCTTGAATCTTCAATTTGATCTTCAACTTGGACGGATGGAATCACTAGATTAGAGTGGAGAAAAGAAGTGAAGAAGTGTAGAAGTCGAGCTCTCAAAATGGCAGCACTTCGTCGCTTCGAAATCTGGATCCCAAAAATGAAGAAATGGATGAGTATTTATAGCTGAAATCCTCCTTAAGTCATCCACTTTTAGGTCGTCCACGACCTATAGAGCCCTGCGACCTATGGCCTATCAAAACCCACCAGTCTACGACTTATAACTTAGCATATGCGCGCGCGAACCAGAACTCAACGAGTTACGACTTAACTACGCGCGACTTACGACCTAACTTAAATGTGCGACTCAACAGGGTCTCCGACCTAACGCAGGCACACTCACGACCTACCAGACTCACCTATCTACAACTTACGACTTAGCAGCCTAACTCCTAAGTCGCTCGCAACTTAACACATAGCATATGGGCGCGACCTAACAACCCTTCGACCTACGACTTACTATAAGTCGCGACCTAAAAATGCCACGACTAAGCAACTCACGCGACCTAACTACCCACGCGACCTAGCTGGGTTACGACCTAACACTTAAGTCTTTTGGACGACCTAACCATCTTAGGTTGCTTACGACCTAACTATCATAGCACTCCATAGGTCGCTTACGACCTAACTACTACTCCTAGGTCATTAACTCGCAAAGCTTCCTATGCCGCTAACTCTTAGGTCGCGCTATCTCTTAGGTCGTCTACGACCTAAACCCTTACCTCGTTCAGTCTACTAGGTCGCCAACTTCTATAGGTCATCCCATTCCTTAGGTCGCCCACTACCTTAAGTCGCTCATTCGACCTATCCTATCCCACGACCTAAGCTACCCCACGACTTACTTCCTACACGACCTAAGCTCTTAAGTTGCTCCACTGCTACCCAGCTTCCATAGGTCGTCGCCGACCTACCCCTTAGGTCATTATCTCCCCTAAGTCAGTCAGTTCCTTAGCTCGGTCACGACTTAGGACTTGAACAAAATTCTGCCCAAAATCTGAAGCGACTTAACAACGCTAAGAATTCCAGATTTTTACGAACTTTTCGATCCGTAAAATACGGGCCGTTACATTTCTAGTTATAAAGAGTTTTTTTTCAGTTCTATTTTAAATAAAATTTATTCAAAGTAACATCAGTTAATTTTGAATGAGTCCTAAATTTTGACCATGCTGAAAGAGGTGCAGCAGGTGACTGTGCTGTCAATATATCGACTCCAGGACCAATTAAAACAGGCTGCATGTTGATTCAATTATGATGTTATAGTTGCATATTATAAGCAATATAATGTGGATACTTGCATCCCTCATTTAACAGTAACGTGTACATGTATAATTTGTGGCATATAGATAAGTAATTTAATTATTTTGACTCTTTTTTAGAAAACACTGTCTTGTCTAATAATACAAAAAATTCAAGAAAAATGGATCAGTCAAGTTCATATTGGTTCGAAAAAGAATATTGGCACTAATGTAGGTTTCCAATTTTGACCGAGTAACTTAGAATTGAATAATATTGCAGGTTAGAGAAATAATTTTAGGATTCATTGTAGATTGTTACTACCATTTTAATTTCTTGATTTTCAGCTTAAACCATCCGCTTTTATTTCTGGTTTGATCTTTTTTGTGTTGAAATTATCTTATCTAATCTTTTTTATATGTAAAAGAATTCCCCCATATCAAAAACTAATGCAATTCATCTTCGGTCCTAACTACAATACATTATCTCCTTTGATTTCATTATCAGTTTGGAGTATCATTGTACTTTGATTTCAGGTCAGCTTGGATAAAGCTAAAAACAACCCTTAGTTATTAATTTTGTTAGTAAACTTTATTATCAATTTCTTTCTTAATTTATAACAGATGCTGAATGTTTCTCATACCTTATAAACTTTATTATCAGTTTTATTTGTTTAATTCCTGTGTTATATGTACCAGACTCATCAAACAAATATAACTTTGAGTCTATAGCTGAAGAAGATGACCAATTTATGTAATTATATTCATTCATATACTGATGATAAATGATACTTTCTATGTTTTGTATAGTATAAAATAATCAACTTTTGATCTAAAGCCAGTCATCCAATCTTATTCCTTTCTATATATAACCCAGACATAGAAAATTGCAAATATATGCATATTTTAAATTTTGTTGACAAAAATAAGAGATAAAGCAAGCTGGTTTTGAATTAACCTGTTAAGCAAAAAGGTCTAAACATGTATTTCTCGAATAACATGGTAAACAACAAGTGGTATATAAAACTTCGCTAAATGAAAGATGACAACTAACCTTTTATTTTTGTAAGACTCTTTATGCAGAAGTCGACAATAAAAATACGAATATGAAGCAAATCGTTTGCCCTTCTGTTTTGGTCACTTCTTGTCCATGAAAGGTTGTTTAGGAAGCAACATTATTACCTAAACATACAAAGAGAAAAATATACTGAAACAACACAACAATGAAATAAGAAAACAATGCAAAAATTATAGTTGATGTTTCAAGATTGTATAACCAAACAGTTAAAACACTTGTTCCAGCAACAACTATTTTTTGCCAATAAAAATCCAATGACAGCAAATATGGATTTCATAGTGCAAGGCATTGGGTTAACATCTAGGGATTCAAATGTTATCGAACAACTACAAAAAAAATACCTAACCATGCATTGAAATCAACTCAAATTGATAAATCAATTTTTACATAAATTGAAATCAACTCAAATATACCTTAGTGATCCAAATCAATTTCTACATAAATTGAAATTAACTCAAATTGATAATACTTACCAATAAGAAATAAATTACCTACAGATTTATGTGGAAGAAAGCTATGGAATAGATGGGGCTTGACTTGCAAGTAAAAGGTGGAAGTTCCTACATAGTCGACGATTGAAGTACGTCCATGGAAGTGCGGTAGGATTGTTGCGGAGAGCTAGGGTTATCAACATCGGCTTTCGTTTTATCAAAATCCTTATTATAGTTAAGAATAACATTGTCCAGAGATAATATTTTGTTATTTAGATCAGTGATCTCAAATTTCATTGTAAGATTTTCTGATCTTAAGGATTCATTTTCACTATTCAGTTTTTCAAAACTTTCAAATTTCAAATCATCACTAAGTCCATTAAGTCTTTAAATTTCATCTTTTAGACATTGTTATTTTTTGGTCAACATTTCGTTAAACATTTTTAATCTATCTATCTCTGCTAAATTAATTTGCACTCTTTTCTAAGCATTTTATATCTCTTATACATATCATTTAAAACATTCATGATTTCTTCGTTCGAATTCCACACCTGGTCATCCTTTTCCCTGAAGCATATGTTGACATTTTCTATTTCTGAATCACTATCACTTGATGGTACATCTGAATCATCCGATGTTGCATTGAAAGCATGTTTCCTCCTCTTATTGAAAGTGTTTGAAGGGTAGTTTGATTTCTTCATATTTGGACCGTCTCTTTTCAAATAACCGGGTTGATCACATTTGAAACACTTAACGACATTTCCATTTCTGGAATTAAAGTTGTTAGATTTTTGAAATTTGTTCATCTTTCTATATTTCAAGAAATTCTTGAAATTCTTGGTCATGAAATCGATTTCCTCATCATCATTATCATGTGGTTCATGATTGTCGTTTGTAGCGTTGAGGGCCGGTGATTTCTTCTTATTAGATTGATTCTCTTTTCTAACCTGCAACTTTACTTCATACGACATTAGATTACCACTTAAATCTTCTATTTCTATAGTACTAATATCATTGGCTTCTTTGTTTGCCATAGTCTTCTGATTTCATTCACTAGAAAGTGAATTTAAGATCATTCTGACTTGATCCTCTTCAGTAACATTCTTTCCTAATGATATCAATGAATGCAATAAATCCTGAAATCTAGAATACATATCAGAAATAGATTCACTCTGATTCATTTTAAATAATTGAAACTGATTAGTTAATATAGAAATTTTAGTCTGTTTAATTTTACTAGTGTCCTCATGTGTAACTTGCAGTGTTCTCCAGGTTTCATATGCAGACTTACAAATAAAAACTCAATTAAGTTCATTTTTATCTAATGAACAAAATAAGATATTCATAGCCTTAAAATTATTACGCGCTTGTGTCTTTTGGTCTAGTGTCAAAGATGAGTACTCGGTGTGGGGTTCAGTGTACTTACTCTGTGTAATATTCCAAATATCTAAACTATTATACTATAAATAAATCTTCATTCCACAAGCCCAATAAGAATAATCACTATCATTAAATAGTTGGGGTCTAGCAGTAGATTGTCATCCCAAAAAAGTGTTAAACAAGTGTTACTAATGTTATCATCCATTTATACTTTTCAAAAATCAAGTTATGAATTTTTGAAAATTAACTTGATTTTTGAAAATCGGTGCTCTGATAACAAATGTCGATGATGGGTTATCTATAGCACAATGCAGAATGGATCTTAAGGGTATTTGAACGCTGGAGAGGAAAAAGTGTGTATTTAAACTATTTAAAACATTCTCATGAATTTTAAACTATATCTAATCAAATTGCAAACAGAAACCAATAATCACAGAATAAGTAAATGGTAAAGTAAAATGTAGTCAAGTAAATAATATGGGAATTTTTATCCTGGTTTGGATTAACCAATCCTACATCCAATCTTGTAATGCATCATACATACAGAATTTCACTATAACTACATGCTTTCCACGGGTGGCAAGGACACCTTAACAATCTTGATTTCACAGACTATAAGATGCACCCACATAATTTATCGGGCTACAAGAACACGCTCTTGATTTTACAGGCTACAAGAACACCTTCTTCTCTTTACAAACAACAGTAGATTATGGCAAGTAGTCGTATCTTCAATAAAGATTCTTGCAAATTCAATATAATGATCCTATAGACCTCCAGTAGCAATAGTCTTTGAATTTTTTGAGGAATAGGATGAAATTAGAGAGTGAATTATATAACTTAAGTACAAACTCTCTGATATTGTGTGGTTTGCAAATTCTTGAAGAATTGGAGTGAAGGAGTATGGATTTGCAAAGAGAATGGAAGAGTATGCAATGGATTTCTCTCATAAATGTATGGAAATGAAAGAGTAAGAGAAAATGAGAATTGTTGATGTGAAAATTCATTTTCCAAAGCCTTTAAATAGTGGTTGAAGTGACATGTCTTTTGATGAAGAGGTGGTAAGAATCCCTTCATTTGAATTTAAAAAATGAAAAAGAGCTAGTATGTCGACGTACATGGAAGGCATATGTCGACATATAAGATAGTATGTCGACATACATGGAAGGCATACGTCGACATATGTGTGTTTAAAAAATCAGGAACTCCAATAAAGTGTTGGAGATTTTCAGATATCAAAGTACCTCATATTTGTGGATATTTTGTGATTTAGTTGAAGTCAATGTTTGATGATCTTTAAGTATAATTGTCGTGTGTTCTTTAACAAAGATTCTAAGATTCAACCAATTGCTCATCACTTTAAACACCTATGTCCTTTCAGCATTTGCATTTCATCTTCAACCAGCTTTGTTCTTCCATTTGCTCTGATTAATCTTCATATGTAATTCATTTGCTTCCACTGAGTTCTTGTTTATCTTTGTAAAATGTCTCCATAATATATCTAAAAGTACTGCATAACTCGAAGAAATGTTAGTAGTGATAATTATATGGTTGTTATCATCAAAATCAATATTTGAGGTAGTGACAAGAAACATGAGCATTTTCTTTACCATATGGAAAAAAATACATGGTTTGATTGTCATCGATGATTTCTCCATGTTAGTCATACTTTTAGAAGAGATAAAAAACTTTATAGCTAATATAGAGAAGATTAGACAACCACCAATTATTTGTTCAAGCAAAGAAATATATGATATTGTAAAGGAATATTCAAAGATAAATGAAACTGGAGTACAAATTGAAATTCTAGGGAAATCGACGGTTCATAATTAGTGCAAACAAAGTATAGTTTTGGAGTTACCTTATTAAAAAGATCTCTTACTTTGTCATAATATTGACGTGATGCACAATGAGAATACTTATGCAGGAGTTCCAAATCACACACCGCAGGAATTCCAAGTCATTTCAGTATTACCGTCAAGAGCCGGTAAATTTATTAATTATGATTATAGATACTTATTACATTGTATAATATTATATATTTATAATAATAATACATAATAATTATTTTAGGAAAGAGAGCGTGGTCGTCATGTCTCCTATATGGATGTGTTTACTCGTACTCACGCCATCGAGCATGACAATGAAGATGGCTCAATAGCGTACATATGGTATGACACGAAATCACAAGAGGCCATGGTAAGCATATTTTAAATTATAAGTTATTAATGATCACTTTAAATTATAAGTTATAAATAATTAAAATAATGTAGTATGAATTTTAACTGTAATTCTATTTGTAATCGTAGGATAAATTCATGCAGGAACGAGGGAAACTGCTCGAGGGAATAGGATGGGAGGAGCTAAATGCTGAAGAGGAGGACCGGAATTTTGATGTTGTCATGGAGCCCCAACGTGGAATAATCGTTATGGTTTTGGAAATCAAGAAGTAATGCTTATGTATAATATATTTATGAATAACGTATAACACACTGATTTTATTAATCACACTATATAAAACTCATACACTTTGGTAAACAATGTTATAAGATAGACATAGGAAAAGAAGCTATAAAAGAGCTCAAGACAATGGGAGATTGTAGTGCTGAGAGCTCGAATTGCCGACCTGAAGGAACGAAACATGCATCACGGAGATGTACCATATGTTAGATGAGCGCATTGCTGTGTATATGCAACAGCATGACACATTTCCTTCATTATCAAGATCTAGAGGCGATAAGGATCGGTAGGTATGATTTTTTTCTTTATGTTGAGACATTGTATATATATGCACTTTGAGATGGGTGAGGTAGTTTGACTATTTTACGAGGTATTTTGAGAGTTATATATACTTTAAGATAGGTGAGGTCGATGTGATTTGATATTTATGATACATTTTGAGTTGTCGTTGGATGAGTGAGGTTGATTTGAGGTGATGTTTGATATATTTTGATATGTTAACGGATGTTTGTGATTTGTAGTATATTATTAGATGCTTGAGATTGGTTCATTATATATATTGATGTTTTTCAATTATTGTATGATATATTTTGTTATATATATTATATACAATTTGGGCTTTGATAAATATGATTTATACGTATGAAATTGAGCTGCAAGATATATTTTTATATATGTATTGTTTGGGATGAAGTGCTGTTGTAATTAAAAATAAGCTCTAGATTTTCGACGGCTTCTGACAGCTTTTGGGTGGCCAATTTTTTGATGGTTTGCGATAGCTAGTTGGTAAATGCATGACCTTCCACGTGTATATGACGGAGCATCAAAAACCGTTGAAATGTCGTCAGAAAAATACTGATGGAGCCGTCGAAAAGTGTGTCAAAGAACAGTTGTTCGACGACTAATATTCCAAGGGCAATTTCTATCGGCTTCCGACGGCTTTCGACCGACGCCGACGGCAAATAGCCTTTGGAATAACTATTGTTTCTTGTAGTGCTTCCAATAAAGCGGTCTGAAAATAATAAAAATAATTATAATTAAAAAGAAGAGAGAGAAAGAGATGAAGAAAAAAATTTTAGAAAAGTTGTTTTTTTGGATTTTTGCTTAAATGCATGATTTAGTGCATATGGAACCGATTTACAATAAGTTTCAAGATAAGAGCATGGTTTAGTATAAGCTGTAGCTATGATACATTTTACCAAATTCGTATTTGCTAAAAAGCATAGTTAAGCAGCTAGAACTAAATTGAAATAATCACTTTATATTTTTACTATTTTTTTGCATGCACCACACTAATCAAAACGTTTAAATTTTACAAAAAATTCATTCTACCTTCCTGTTATGAACCTCATTTAAAAATAAACAATTATACGTCAAACTTAACACTGATTTGTGGGGAATAGAATGATAAAAAAATAGGTACATGTAAATTACCCTTAAATCTTTGATCTAATAGTTTGTCTCTTGACTCTAGTTTTAATGGATTTTTGTATCATATACGTTTGAATAAAAGTAATTTGGTGAAAAATCTAATGTTTATAATATTGTAAACATGGTCGTTAATTTATAATTCAAGTCTCTCTTATAATTAAATAACTAAATAATTCTATCACCACAAAAATTCAATTAACTAACTTATAAACCAAATCATGTTCTTCAAATCTTTTCCATCAAGAGCAACAACAAAGATTAAAATACACCTGATGGCTTGCATTGCATACAATCTAAGCCACCATGTAAACCATCAAATTGCATAAATAGACATGACTTTAAATACCTAAGAGCATCTTCAACCCAGCTCTAATTTCAATGTAAAGTGAATGACACATAGATATTTAACAATGTTATTCAATTTTCAATTTCCAATGGTGATGTGAATTAATTATGTAGTATAGCGTGACAATTAATTTACTAGACATTGTGAAGTTAAATGTCTAATTTTAGACATTGCGTTCCACAATTTCAAGTGATAATCACCAATAATATTGTGCCACGTGAGTTAATTTTAACATTTAAGTGTATTTGCATTGGAGTGAATAAATATATTTTATTGTGATGTGTAAATTTTTTTATTCACATCAATTTAACATTGGCTAATAAATAATGACACATAGCTATCAAATGAAATTACATTCTTCAAGGGTTGGAGATGCTCTAACAGAGTACGTCAGTTATATTTAACAATAGTTGTAAACTTTTAGTGTGTATTTTCTTTCTTTCCCTTTTTTTTAACTTTTTAGTTTTTTTGGAACTCTTCTATGTTTTTAACTAACATAAAGGTTATTACACTTACAACTGTACAAACCTCCCCTTAACCGTTTACAAGATATACATCCACTGTGTTAAACCATAACAACAATGTATGATTTTTACATGGTATTTATAATGAAATATACCCTTTAGTAATTTAAACTAGAGAAATAACATTTACACTGATGATATGCGCCTTCATGCACTAATAATAAGTGCATGTACGTATGATCTTACAAACAAACAAAACGATTGTGAAAAAATTTAGAATCATAGTTATTTATCACAAATAATGCAAGTTAAAGAAGAATAATAAAGTGGAAATTTGGACATGCGTCTCATTTTCAAGTTTGATACATGAAAACCCTCATTAAAATATGTTTTAAATTACACACATAATTTTACTTTTGATTAAAAGAATTGCTTTTTGCTTAAGATTAAATATGAACTTAATTGAATGTTTTATGCCCAAAACAATTGTTAAATTTTTTTGAAAATACCTACAAACATTTACAGCTTTTACTAGAAATATTGTAGTTCAAGAAACTGCAAATATTTACATTTTGGATAAAACTAAAAACATGTAATGTATTTTAAAACTTTTTTGAGTATGGACGGCTGTGAATATTAAACTTAAAGAAAGCGTTTTACAAAAGTAAAGTATTTTTTTTAGATCAAGAAGTTGAAAGCGAGATCTCAAATCAACTTGTTGGTCTCATGGTACATCTCAGTATAGAAGATGTTATATACTAAAGATCTTTATTAGTTTATGAGCGTTACGACACATGCTTTGTGCGTGATGATGGCACATGCTTCACATGTGAATTATTTTTCTGCAAATTGTATATGTTAGCATTCAAAAGAAAATGATTTGTAGAAATATTTAACCATATTTTTGCGTTAAAATCATTTGTTGTTAGTTTAGTTTTTATTTCTAAGTTGCAATATCTAATTTTTTTTAAGTTTGAATTTTTATTTTATATTATTGATTAATGAATTATTTGTTAGATCCTAATTTTAAATGATATTAAGATTCAATAGTATTTGTAGATAGACGTTTTAAATTTGTAAAAGAACTATATTTGTTATATCCTATTTTTAAGTGATATTAAGATTTGATAATATTTGTAAACAGACGTTTTGAATTTTTAAAAGAAAATTGTTAGATTTTATTTTCAAGTAATATTAAGATTTGATATTAAGGAGGTTTTTGGTAGTTCACGTTGACACCAAAAAAGTATCACACCAAAAACTTTACAACTATTATTAAAGATATATTTCTTTGGTGGATGGGAAATACGAGGTTTTCAAATTTAGAAGTATGATGCCTAACCATTATAAACAATTGCGGTGATTGTGGTAAAAGTTGTTAACCGACAACTACAGCTATGTGTGCAGTTACAGTTGGAACCAATAACCGCGAGTACCAAAACGATAAAGCCCCTAATCAAAATGTACACCTATTAATGAGGTCGCGAGTTCAGATCTCAGTATTGGTAAAAATGCCTCTTTATATTTGTCCAATAATCACTACATAAATAAGATCATGGATTCAGCTTGATTGAGCATTGACAAAAAGAATATATCTCTGTTTTGATTTTGTTTTTTTAGTACCCAACGAAACAAGATTCACTTATACATACTTTATGGATCTTACATAGGGTTTTATATGTCCACCACCTAAAGGGTTTTGTTTTTTTTAATTCCCAACTTTCAACTCACACCAAACAACAATTGGGAAGTTTTTGGGAGTTTAGATCTTTGATTTTCAAGTTTACAATTTTCTTATATTTTTGGTATCATTAGATACAACTTTTTAAAAAAAAAATAGTTTTATAATTTTTCACATTTACAACGGTAACAAACCGCAATTACATATAAATTCTTTACTCACTTTCAACTATCATTCAAATTGAGTAGTTGAAATAATGAGATTTGAAGGAGCGAAATATTTTTATTCATGTGGTTTGTCTCACGATGCAAGGCTAGTCGAGATGGTCATTTAAGTATATTATATGATGGGGTTCCATTCGTTTATCTAAGTTGCACGTTTTGCAGTACAAGGTGTTTGGGCTTCAAGCATATAAGCTTGAGATCAACTCATTTGATTATTTCAGAAGGCTGAGAAGGGCATAAAATCCAAGACTGCACCCATCCCTTATTCATGATACTTCTTTGTTCACTTATCCCTTCAAGTGACTAATCACCCTCTTTGATGGTTATTAGATAATATCATCTAAAATTAAGAAAACAAGGGATTATATATTGATTTAGTCTTTTCTCCTTAGGCAAAACTAGAGTTTGACTCGAGCAGGTCATTTAATACCAAACTCAAGAGCATTAATATCATAAATATTCGACCCATAAATATTCTTATCCACTTTACTTCGTTCCAACCCTAAAATGTTCGACGCTTTATACACATTCTAGAATCTATTACTTTATATTAAAGTAGGAACTTCCACATGCTGACGTGGCCATCTACCATCTTCTCAATTCAAAATGCTGCTCCCTCAGCCACTTCTTTTTTTTATAACATACAGCACGCTGCCGGATCACGTGCATCCCACCCCCTCTCTACCTCTTTTCAACCGCTCCCCCTCCATCTCCATATCCGTTCTGTGTTTTTCTTTTAAATAAATTGAAAAATTAATTTCTGTTTCCTTTTTCTTCCAACCACTCAAATCCAATTCACCTTCAGTGTCCAAACTGAACACCATTTCTTCCCCAAAATTTATAACCCTAATTAGTACTTTTTTCTGTCTCTCTCTTCCTTTACATTTCGAACTTAATTCATGACCGAGCGGCATCTTCTGTAATCGATACTTCACCAACCCGTATGCTTATCCTATCATTTTGCATTGTTTTCTTACTTTCCTGTTTGGTAGTGGTTTTCTATTACTCTACACATTCATTATCTGTTATTTAAGTACCTCGATCAAGATCTATATCCAAATTTCTACAGCAGAAGACTAGGTTTTGGATTTCAGCAAATATTTTGAAATCTTTGGTCGGGAAAGCAATATAGCTAAAGGTAATCTACCCACCGAACTTTCTACTTTATTTTTTGATAAGTCAACCAATTATTCAAGTAATTTTGTTTAAATTCATTGTAGGTTTATTTAACCTAGAAATTTGGAAGATTTCAAAATGGAATGAACTTTGGTTGATTAGATTTAGGATTTTTAGGTTAAAGATGAAGAGGAATAAAACCTAAATCCACTACCTATTCGATTCAGATTGATTGAGGTGATGCAAGTGACAAAAGTTATCCAATAAAGCTTGCTTTAAATGGATAAAATGATTGTAGGTGCACTACTTTTGGTTCACATTTATTGTTTTACTGTATTGTTATTGTTTTCATTTTTTTTAAATAATTGGTTTAGGCGTTTAATTTTATGAGAATTTCTTTTTATTCTCATCATCATTCTATGGCCAAAAGTGTATTCAAAGACCAAGTTTATTACTATTGCATTTTCCAAGTTTATATATATCTCATGTTCATACTGAAAACATTTAGCTCGGTTCGTTTACAGAAAATGTACATGCAAGCACATACATATTTGGAAATATAATAAGTGCTCGATTTAAGGTCTGCTTCATTAGTTATTATAATTTTATATTTTAAATGTTGCCATAGTCCCACTTAGGTTGCCTTCTGTAATCCTCACAGTGAAAAGTGTAAAACGTAAATTGGTTATGCAAATTAAAACAAAAAAATATGATTCTATATTGCTGGTAATCCTCAGCTTACTATATCTACCAGTAATTCCGAAGCAATAATACAAATTTTGTACTGCTGCTTTGCAGGGTTTACACTGACAGTTGAATGGGATTGAAAACATACAACCCTGTTGGATGCTTGAAACTTCATCATGCTATGCCCCTAATGTGAACACGTAACTCAGGTGTACTCTATTTTCCATTAGTACTGTTGAACCATTTTATATATTTGCCTCCCATTTGTACCATTGACGAATTGGTAGAAGTTTGTTAGTACAGTTGTATGACAACTACCCATAAACGCAGCCTTATTTTATGATGTAATGTTTGTACAATGTTTTTTTTGGGTACTTTGGATAGGCCGGACAGTCTTGGTAACTACTTATAACTGGAAAAAAAATTGACTGTACACTAATATTGTGTATGTGAACATACAATCTGATTGAATTTAATTAGTTATAACATGTATGTCATCTTCCAACTGTTAATTTACAGTACATAATAAGAAATGCCTGCTATATATTAGCAGTAAATATCCAAGCAGACTGTCTTCAGTGAATTTACAAAAAGCAAGTGATCTATACGTACATAAGTTTTTCAAATATATGTACGAACGATTTCTTCATGAATATGGACATGAAGTTTTTGACTTTTTTTTCAATATTCTATCAACATTTTAGTTTTCAATCTATTTGAATGTCAATAAACTGAGATCTGGTAAACTCTGTATACATACATATAACCGACTATACAAAAACTGATGCTGAATAGATTGTAGAAAAACTGGTGCATAAGTGTATGGCATAAATTTAAGTCATATACAGTATATTTACATACCTTTTCTTTGTTAATACTCATTTCCGCAATGTACAAATTAGATTTAAATCTACTATGCTATATACAAATCATAAATGCTTAGTTACTGATATGTAATTTTTTTTTAGCAAAAAAAACTATCTACACCTGAAGTGCATGTATATAATTTTAGGCATGTAGATTTTAACAATTATAGGTGGAATTGTGAATTGTAATTCTTACTAACTACAAAATGAATAACAGAAATACTTATCTAACTGCTGGAAAAATTGTCAAAAAGACTTGGGATAAAGGCTCTAGCAAGATAAAAACTGAAGGATTGCATTTGTAGCCAATACTTTGTAATTGAAACACATAAACTTCAACAACAGTTATTGCTATGCCTGTTCCCCCTAAATCAATTACGTTGTCACAGTCCGCATCACAAACTGAGGAAAGAATTATGCTCAACGAAGCTTTAGATGTAACTACTCCAACCACCGACATTGATGCAACAAGAAGGGGAAAAAATCATCAACCAGGTACTGTAAACCATACTGCAATGACATAGCAAATATGGTCAACAATTGATTTGTCTAATTAAGATTTGTGCAAACACAGGATAGGTAGGAAAAACGAAACCAAGTGACAACAAGACCACTACGGAATTCAGGTACGAATGGTGCACAACATGGGATAGTTATCACTGTAAGCAATCGATTCACATTACTTTTCTACACAATCACTGTGCAAATCTTTTTTACTATAACAAATTAGTCAATTATTCTAAGTTGTACTAATGGTACACGCACCCATTCAAAGGCAAATTTAACCTCATCAGATATTGGCACTCAATCGTTTTACTGTGAAGGTGTACAACATCAACTAATCCTTCTTTTTTTACACTACTTCTTAATTAATCTTTTTTCTCGGTAAACAAACATAATTACGCATTTTTTGCTGTTCATTTCACTATGCCCGTTTTAATATAAAGTAAATGTATGTGGATGTATATCTATCACATTACTACCTCATTACTCGCGTTGGGGCAGACAACTTTGTTTGCGCTCCTTTTGCAAGTCTAACCTTACCTCCTTCCTTCACATATTAGCTGCACTGGGTTGTAAATATTATTTTCCAAATAAATAATAACCATGCTGTTACAACACGGTTTTCATTGTTTTGTACTTAAATAATACTATACCTTATATATATCTATCAAGGCATATAGCCAGGGTATTATGTGGTTAGATATTGTTGTGAGTTTCAAAATATTAATCAAAACCTTCAGCATCCAAAACTGCTTTTAATTTGTATATATTATTTCACAAATAAATAACCACACTGTTACAACACTGTTTTCATTGTTCTGCCCTCGGCAAATGAGACTTATTAGTCTTGCTGGATTGTAAGTTTAAGACGCATTACCGCGTGCCGTAGTTAAAGCGCAGTAATAATAATCTGCGTGGACCCCGTAGATGGTAGAAACCCGACTAACCCACTAGCACACACAAATTACAACTTTACAGCTATGTGAATTATGACAGATTCCCTATGTTTTATACATCTTCTGTACCATCCCTCTTCAATTTGTACTGACACATTTAATTTGCTTTATCTACAACCCTCATTGTCATTGTATTGCACATTGTCTGCTCAGTACACGTTATTAGTTCACATGTATTTGCACTGCCACGCAATTTTTATTACCCTGTTGATAGTAACGTCAATAATGGCATGCCGTACACAGCGTACCTTAAAAAATTGTGACATGCTGCAGGAAAATGGGGTCCAGAAAATCGACAAGATTTTCCACCATCTCTCAAGGACCGAAGCAATATTTGAATTCAGACCAAGTAACTACGAGATTAATAATCCCGACGCTTACCTCACTATCAGAAAAATCACAAAAAATATAGTTGTGACAGAGATGGTTTGTTCTCAAATTTGGTTATATATTACCTTATAATTTACATACTTACTTTTTCTTGCTTATTGACGTCTTATTTTGTTTCCCAATACTTGGAAATTCACAGGTCACTCCACCCAGCGATCAAAGTTCTAACTTAGTTTATCCCACAAATACGGATAAACATGACACGCCGTCGGGAGCAGACATCAAAGGGAAGAAACATATTGCTCAGATTTGATCTACAATCATCGCGATTCTGCGTCTATTCAAGTGGTATCACAGAAATGACATTGATTTGTTTACCAGGACAACGATGGTGTCATTCATCTGGTAGTACGTGCTTCTGATCCACCACTCCCCAAAAAGACACTGAGAAGAGGAATTGTTATTCAGGTGCAGATTTATTTACTGCTTTGTTCCCTACTTTCTATTGTCAGTAGTTACTTTTACCAATGCGTTATTCTCTTGTGCCAATTACTTTGTCTACTGACAAATGTTATATAAGACACACGATGCTTAAATGATTGTCCTACGGTATGTTCTCACATGAGTTCACATTACCCCTATTTGTCCATATCAAACACTACTTGGCTGCTATACGTATGGATACTCCCGTTCAACACTGTTTCAACTTTCAAAACAGTACTGCGACACTGTATATTCACTTAATATCGTCACTTTCTACTACCTCCACATGTTTTGTACTCCCAAACCTAAACCCTGTTTTTTCCCCTTATTTGCAGGATGTTGATACAAATCAGCTGACTGCAGCATCTGCTGGAGTCAAGACTCGAGAGAAGAAGCAAAGAAATTAATTTGTACCATTTCATGATTTCGTGTTTTCAGATTCACATTTCTCTGTCTGTACCTACTACTTTTCCTTTCAATGTAGCCATAGACTCTTTTTTTTTCAAATTTCTCGGTACCTCATTTTGCACTCTTTTTTTTCACTGTGCGTCAGGATATATGACATTGAATTCGTTTGCTTTCGTATGCATTACATATGTGCTTTTTTTTATAAAACTCAGCTCCGGCCTTAAACTACTATTTACGGCTATCGTTGTTGCTTACATTAACAGGTAATTACACATCATATATGTGCTGATATATGAATTAGATTTTCACTGTCCATTAACAAGTATATGAACTATATGATCACTGTTACATTCTACCATTGCCTTTCTGCTATTGAGATCATAATTCATGAATTATAACAATGCCCGTGTGCGAAGCACGGGCTACTCACTAGTAAACTACTAAAGATGATAGCACTGATTGGGTTAAAATATGGCTGGTAGTCTAAATAAAACCTTGATTGGATATAACCTAGAAATATTCAAAGCCTTATACCATAAAAACTGCATTCTAGAAAAAACTAATAAACCCTATAAATACTATTCACTCTACCCACTCACACTCGTATCTCTCCACTGCTAACTCACATCTCTCCACTGCTGTTTTTTTTCACTGTTCTCTACTATCATTCGCATTCAAATCTCTTCAGCATGGTTTCATTTACAACACTGTCTATTGTTCACTTTTATTTAGTCGCTGCGTATAGCTCCTGGCCACCGTTGGTTTCAGTCATTGTAACTTTTAGGTTAGCTTTTATTTAGTCATTGCCTAATATTATTTCAACTTACTATAGAAGTATTCAGTCACGGTTTATATTCCTTTTTTGTTTATTTTTTCTTTTCTTCTTTTCTCTCTATTTTTTTACAAGCTTTATGGTGTCAACCAACATCGTGGTATCAAAGTTGTATTTCTCATTTTCTATTTAAATAACATTTTATACATTTGGGCCCATATATATAACAACATTGTGGCATTTGTTTGGTGATTCCCTCCTGATTATTATGAATGGACATATCTTTTTTTAAAACCGTGCATTGTCGTATATTTGATGTCTTAACATTTGCATCACGAAATGTTCATTTTGATATTATCCACGAGCACAATCTAAATATAAGAATCAGTTCATAATCAAATTGAACATTTTGCATATAATCAATCTTACCTTTAACCATTACACATTATATATAGACTAATTTACCAAAAAAATAATCAATAAATGAATCAGGAATGAAAAGTAAAGCTAAAGAATCAACTATAGTTGTCGCATGCTGAATAAGTCGAGTTTACACACGCTGGTTGTTGTTTTTTTGTTTTGATGCAGTTAAGTTTGCATTAGCAAAATAATGAACGATTTCGAAAATGAAAAATAATAATATTTCATATCCTATCTAACTGCTACCGACTTCATTTCGTGAGCTGGGTTCATATATGTAGAAATATAAGTTAACATATATACAAAACTAAACATCAAAAACCTGCGCTACTTGGGATCACCACAGTAAATATAATATGTAAAACATATGATCTTTTTTTTATTCCAGTATATGACGTGATCAGTTTGGGATGGAAGCGAATTTGAATAACACTTTGTACATACTATGTTATAATATTTGGTTCCAAGACTCAGTCAACACAAAAAAAATGTGTTTTTTTTTCAAGAAAAATAACGCAAGATTTATTACTAGAGAAAAAGTCATGCAATGTATACATATAGCACTAAGTGGAACATAAATAAAATGGGCATCAAGAACTAATAGTTCTAATCAACTTAAGTAATTCTTATATATAATTTATATTTAATGATGATTATTTATTCACAATTTTTGTACATGTTTATTTGAGATCTAAATTAACATGATAATATATTCTATTCAACAGGGTAACTTATTTTTTTAAGGCAACTACAGTATATTTGACATCTTCCACCGCAATAAGGTAATTTATTTATGAAATATTTAAAATAAAATGATTTATATTTACTTGGTGATATATTTCAAATTAGATAAAGTTTTCTATTTACAAAAGTTCTTTACACATACCCATAACAAAAATCATTATCATCCTTACATTAAGTAGAGCATACAACACAATATATCAGTCAAACAATGGATACTAAACATGTGATAAGTAAAGGTCAACTCAAAAGCATGATATATCTCCAAAAGCATCTTCAACGAAGGACGGTGCACATGTCCATGAACCAACAAATGCTAATAAAAAGTCTCTCGCGACGGATGATTTTTAGGATGGTAAATTTACTTTTGAAGTGTTAAGGGATATATCAATCAAGAAATTTGATAAAATAATATAATTAAAATTTATTGTTTTATTAGTTTTCTCTTCATGTTTTTGCAGATAAAATTTATGGAGGAAAATGGATGGCGATGATTATGAAATTTTTTTGAATAAAAAGTCACTATCTAAGAATAAACTATGATGAGTAATAAAAAAAAATTAACATCTATCAGTGGTACTTTTTAGGTGTTGCAGCTCTTACTATTAATAAGGAAATTACTATATAGCCTCTATTTTTATTTATTCCATTTTTGAAATAAAGTTTAACTTATATTAATTTTTGCAAATAGTATAATTAGTTTATCCTTTATGTGGTGTTGGAATTCGGTTTCATTCTAGTAATTTTACTATTATAATTATCGTAACGTTCATAAGTACCATCAACCACTATGTGAAACAAAGTATTAAAGATTAAAAATTTAAGGACATAACCATATTTATTTTTCAACCAGATGTATATCAAAGATGAATAGTCAAAGGAGATAAAATAGAAGAAGAAATACTTTAAGTGATGAACAAAGAGAAATGTGTTGTATGAGATATAGAGAACGAAGGAGAGCTATGAGTCAAGAACAAAGAGAAAATTATCTAGCTCAACATCGTGAAATGTATCGACAAAGAAGAGAAAGATCCCAAAATGCATCTTTAGGAAGAAATATAAATACTACAAGCAATGAATCTCATAGTTACCAACAAGAAAGATCCAGATAGTGGAAATGATATCAACTTTATTACAGCATATGTAATAATGTATGTAGCTATTACTACAAATATTTAGCACCGGGCATGAATTAAGTAGACAACAATATAAGAAGAGTCAATTTCTTACTAGGTCAAAATTTGATGTAAAACCTGTATAGAGTTGCCAGAAATTGTGGTTTAAATTCTTTTATAGTCTATTTTTAATAACATTGGAGGTGATATTTTAGGCTTGTAGTAAACCAAAATGGAAGAACTGAGATATTAGGAACTCTAACTGAGACCGCTATATTAGAATTTGGTCTAGATTTAGGTGAAGATTTTTCAAAAGATAGAAATGAAGTCAAGTTAATCAAAGTAGAGATAATTTATTCTACAAAAAGAGAATATGAGTTGTCATTCGACTTCGGAGATTGTATTAGCTGGCTGTTATAAATATTTCCATGTTGAGCTAGCTACTACAAAATGCTATTCTCTGTTTTATATTAATATAATTAACATTGCATTTATAAGCTGGCACCTAGATATTATCATTTCTTCCTAGCAATGGACATAATCTATTAGCATTTCTTGTTCACTAGATTCTTATCTTGTTTACACTCTTTTGCAGGCAAAACTAGTTTTGATTTGTTCCTAACGTCTTTATCCGAGATCAATTGGTTGAATGGTTATCATTCACAAGTTTGGGAAAAGGTTAGTTGGTCTTATGAACTCATAATATAACCATTTCTTTTATATGCTGCTTTATTAACAAATACATGTACTTGGAAAGTAATTATATAAATTTCATCAATGCAAATTATTTGATATGGTTGTTTGATTTGAAGATAATTTTATGTATATATAAAATATATGGTAGGTTTTGATGGATGTCATCAATGCAGGGTTAAATACAGTGCTTCTTGTATATGAATTAATTCCCAAATAATAATCAACATTAATAATTAATAATTGCTATTATTAAATAATCAATATTAATTCCCAAATAATAATCAACATTAATAATTAATAATTGCTATTAAATAATTAATACTTAACAATTAATAATTAATAAATAGTAATTATTATTTTTTAAATTACTATTGAATATTTAATAATCAATAAATAAATGATAATTAATGAATAATTACTATTAAATAATAAATAATAATTAATAATAAATTATGAATTAATTAATAATTTGTATATGAAATAGATATTTATATGAATTGATTAATTGTTTGTCACTAATAATTGATAATATTATTGTTTTTAATTTGTTTTAGGTATTTTTAAATTTATATTTAATCAATGACTCGTGTAAAGACAAAATGATCAACGGTCTATATTTGTTATGTCAAATTTTATGTTTAATTTTGTGTCTCAATAACCGCTCACTTTTGAATGTGTTTACCATTATTTATAATATTATAATAATCAATAATTTGTAATTTATAATTAATGACTAATACTTGTTAATAAGAAAAATCTTGGCTCTAAAATCTGAAAATCTTGGCTCCATATTATGAAAATTTTGCCTCTATTGTACAAATTTCCAATGCATGAAAATTTTCCCTGCAACGGACGAAAAATTTCCCACTAACCCTTATCTAAGTAAACCCTTATCCTACTTTACCGAAACACAGCCGCCTCAAACTTTTCTTCTTCATATTCGTACTTTTAACCATCAATTAAATCTCAACATCAGATTCCATACCAAAAACAAATCCTATTGCCCTACTGTCAACGTGGACAAGCTCTGGTCCCTTATACCCGATTCCGTCAACATGGGAAAAATCAGGTTGCTTGGTCACTGCTCTAGAGTTGTATGTTTGGGATGTCGCAGTTGACGCCTGAACTTGAAGGATAGGTAAATCAAATTTTCCTAAATTAAATTTGTTGTACATTGCGAAATTTGATATTTTTTTCTTCCTGAATCAAATTTTACGATAAACTGCTCATTCAGGATTATCTGTTGGAAATCGTGGAATCTATTTATTTTTTCTTGCAAATCAACTTTTATTTGAGGATGGATTTGCAAGTTCCACCTTCGTATTATTTTTCTTTGAAGAAAAATGTGTTGCAAGTGCAATGATTAATGATGCATGAGTTCATTAACTTATATGAGAACATATATTTGACAATCTAAGAGAGTCCGTTGTTGAGGTTACTTTGGTTCAACTGATCAGATCCGGTGACAGATTATGTGTGCTGGTGAACTTGTTGAGGTAGTACTATATTTACTGCTATCGATCAACGATAGGATATGCTCTAATGGTGATTACCTCAAAAAGTACTGTTGCTCTTCATCAGGTAAATGCAAGAATTATTATTGATCTTATTATTTCTTTTATTCGATGTTGGATGTATCGATAAGATTTGGTGTAACCATGCTTAGACTACACTGTTAATTGAGATTATTGAATTCATTTCTGTAGATATGAGAGTTTTTGTATGATGCTCAGAAAACTATAGTGGTACATTGTTAATGAATTTAGCGATGATTAATATTTGCTTGATAATATTTGTTTGATCTGGTTGTACTGGTTAATGGATATAATGAGAGTTATTAATTACTTCTTCCACAGGTGAAGGATGATAATGATGGTTGAGGTAGTTGGCTGAGATTGTATCAAAAAATTTGTAATCGGATGTTTATTTTAAGAACTGAGGTAATGTCCATGGGGAGACTGCTTGTTTCGTTGATTTAGGTGTTGTTCGCTAGGGAATTGCTGTCACATGTAGTTTGCTGATGTTGATGAATGATGAGCCTGATTTTTTGAGATAGCTTCTTTGCAGTTGAGCAATCTGACAAGTTCCAACCCAAGTCAGCTTTAGGTTCTAAAGGGTCCAAAAATAAGTCTGTATCATTCAGTCTCCCTGATGAAACCGAGAAAAGCTCCTCTCATGTACATTCCGTTTCCAATTCATTTTCATATTTTGCATGAATTTTCCTTCCCATCGTTAATGTGAATCAATATGCTTGAATTTACATGTATGCCATCTTTTCAGGAACAAGGTCTAGAGTCTCTCGATTTAAATACGACGCTTGAACTTGATGGAGATGATATTTTCAATAGAGAAGATTCGTCCGTAAAAATAGCTAATGAGCATGCTGAATTTCCTGAAATTGTGGAAGATTTTGAACCTATTGATGACGTCATGGATATTGATGTAAGTCCTAAATAACATATTCGACAACAACTTATAAATAGGAAAAATAACTTATGAGTTACTTCTATTACTTAAGCGCTTGGCGCCAACTTTATTATCTGACTTAGAATATAACAAATAAGTTAATAAGTAAGAAAAAGATTGCTAGCCATATTTTATAACTGAATTTCATTAGAATTTCTACTTATCTAAACACTTCCTTTTACTAATCACTTAAAACTACTTAGAACTTACAACTCATCTTTTTTCAATTGTTTCAAAAAGTTGTTGCCAAACGGTCTCGAAACCATGTCATGGTTTTGCTTTATTTATCGGTGCTTTGGTGCATATCAAACAAATGTTTGTACATGCAGAGTTGGGATGAACCATCAGTACCCACAAAATTGGAAATTGATGGAACCAATAAAAGTAAAACATTAGGAGGTCTGAGCAAAAGAAATTCTACTGGGAGAACATTTGAAAATTGCATGATATGACCAATTTATTAGTAATTGGATCTAAGTGATATACAGCAAACAATTTATTAGTAATTGAATCCTCATTTTTCATTTTGTTGCCAGGCTTGTACATGTGGGATCTGTTGGAGTTACTTGACCTGAGAGACCTGGACCCGAATAGAGCAAACAACCTCCAACAATGCCGATATGCATTATTCTGGTAATCAGTGCAAGCACTTGTTTGGGCACTATAGTTTAAAATTAAATTATACCTACTTTTTTGTATCAAAATATGTTGACATATAAAGATAAATGTAACCTAGTCATTGGTGTTAAAAAAATCATTATGTATGAGAGATTGAAAAAATTAATGTATTTTTTGGTTTGCTTTTATTCGGTTGTTTGGTTTGTTTGATATATTAGTTTTGTAGATAATAATAATGTATTGCTTGAATTTCTTATAGTGTACTATTTTTTCATTCTATTATTTATGTTTATCCGTCGCTTGCTTTAGTTACAAAATGTGTTTAGAAATTAATTTTTTTAATATTGAATTCTTTTTATCACAACTGCTAATAACAGTTATCCAGCAGTTGTCATACCTGCTACAGCACGAAATGTTACATATCTACAAGAGTTACCAACAGTTGTAAAATGGTTATTTGCAAGGGTAAGAAACAGTTGTAATATACAATATCACAACAGTTATATGCAACTAAAGAACAAAGTTGTAAAAAATTGATAGTCTTTTACAACTTCTTAAAATACGACTGTGGTTCCACCGTTGTAATATATATTTTACAACTGTGTTCCACCGTTGTAATATGCCTCTTTTGTTGTAGTGAGAAAATCCTTCTCCTTCATCTTGATGTTCGCTTGTCTGCTGTTTCCTAATAAAATTTTGGAGATTCTTCTAAGTTGCATGTGAAAGCATGCTGTGGCTTTCCACAGTGGCTACAGGCAAATAAATATATAGTTCTGGAATTTGCATTGAAAATTAATATTAAATTTTGTTCAATTGGTATGCTTGCTTTGATTCACTACAAAAATACTATATTATTTTAGTACAAGCACGGTTTCTTTGCAACCTAGCTATCAAATCTGACTTTCTCGAAAGAGGCAATTAGAAGCAGCAAATTATGAAATAAAGCATGAAATTATTATAAATGTATCTTCTTGGTATAATTACGCAAATATTATGTTACTTTCACAGCTACAGACATTAACACAGGTGGCACTCATGCATACCAGGCTAAGGTAACAAGGTGTTTTGTGATGTAGAAAGATCGGTCAACATATTTAGAAGGAAATATCATCAACAATTTGGCAAAGGTATTTGAATCATGTTTGAGATGAGTTTTTTAGCTGTTTTAGTTGCAAATTTCTTTTCTTCTTTATATGCGGACTGTGTATTTCCTAAGTTAAACTATAGATACGAAAACATGTTTCTTTTTCATGATGATTATGTTTTCAATGTGTGGTAGTAAAACAATTTTCTTTTTAATTTACATGTACTTTAATCATTTTTTGACATTTCTTTTATTATTTTAAAAGCCATATGTGGATGTCATATGTTAAATAAATGGATTTGAGTTATGCTAATGAACTTAGTTGTGGATATTTTTGATATGTTATTATATGGATTTTAAGTGAAACAAGTATTTGGAGGGGTCCAATTCATAGTTACATACAATATTTTTTGACATTATACATAACTTAAGATGAAAGTATGTTGATCTCGAAGTTGTCATTACATTACGACTTCAATATATGAAATACACATCAGTTTCAGTTTTTTTTCCACCATTTCTTCATTTTCAGTTTTAAATTCTACTTAGGCGTTGCTCGAAATTTTTTACACTTGCTCCTTTTATTTTTTTTCTCATAGAAGAAGAAATTCGCTTTCTTACCATATTTGCGATTAACTACCATCATAGGACTACGGTACACCTATGAAATTTACTGCATCCCTCTTCCTTTATGACAGATTACGTTAAGATATTATTTCTTCTATTTGATTTACTCTTTTTTTCTTTTTTTTGTGAATTTTCAATGAACATTTGACAAAAAGCAAGGTCAAGATCTCGAGCTAGTAAAAGGAATAGTTTATGATTAACCTTATTATTTGTTTGCAGAAACTATATGGAAGTTTTTAGGAGAATCAGTACCCTAGCAAGGAGAAAAAAGAGAGTTTGGCTCAAGAACTTGGGATTGATTATGTCCAGGTGTGATATTACACCTTCCATGTTATTAGGAGAATATAAGATTATTTATGTCAGATATTATGTAGTAGAAGCATAAATCGCTGGTAATTATGGAGGTTAAGGTCTCAAAATATATTAAACATAAATCTTATAGCTGGTTAAAAACACAACCGAGGCACCCTTGAAAACATCCTACTAGATATTGTATAAACTACTCTATATGGTCCAATATGCCTTATAACAGTATATTGTATAAACTGCTCTATAATGTTTCCAGGTTTTTAGTTCTTTCTGGGTATGTGCTATGGGTAATGAGAGAAATGCCTGTTAATATACATAATCTACGGTGGAGAAATACAAGTTCTTCCTCACAAAATACGTCTATAACTAAGGCCTTTTTATAATGCAACAACTTGTAGTTTTAGCTGCTTTAAGCAACTCATTTTTTTTATGACAGTTTGCCAGTTGCAAAATTAATTTTACAGGATAAACAATAAATATGTGTTTTGTCTGCAGAAATCTTAAATACTTCATATTAGGCACTGATATATTTTTCTATATGTGTACACATACACACAACACACACATATACTACCATCATATATGCTGCTTAAATGTTTAGGTGTCATTTTTTATGTCAATAACATATAGAAATACCTCATTAGGAAGTTGATAGCCATTTTTGCTGGATAACTAAGACGTTCTATGTATTCATACTCATGGATATTATGTTTAATATAAAGTAGTCCCTTGTCAATGATACATTTTAAAATGAAGGCAAAGTATGAATGGCATACAAAAAACTGCATTTTTTGGCAAAGTATAAGGAACTAAAAACACTTCTCAGTCATTCTTGCCTATGTTGCCATTAATTGTTGGTTGCTGTTAGTTCTGGAGGTACGGAAAGGTGAAACTAATAATGCTTCCCTTTTTATATATCGTCTTCTTCTTCATTTGTGTTAAACTTGCTTATTTTGTTGAAATAATATGGACTATAGAGAATGATATTAAGTATTATGGCTATACATTCCTACATGACTACATGTTGTGGTTTCCTACTACTTTGATGGATACTTTGTTATTGTTATTCTTGTGCTTATAGGGTTGAGGGATATTGTATCTTTATGAAAATTGATTTACAACTACATTAATAAGCTTGTTATTGAGGTATATATTATTTTAACATTTGATACCGTACAACATTTGCAAATTTCAATATGTAAATCTAATCATAACTTGTATACTTCATTATTTAAAGCTCATCATGAGTTCTTCAACGCCAAGGTTGTGTGTGCATGTATATGTTTGTACACATACATGTGTTTAGGCAACTCATTGACATGCAATGCTTAATGATTTGCGGATGATTGCAATGGAATAGTAGATTTCACAACCACGCTTCAAATTTGATTTTATATGTTGTTATAAGCAAATGTTTAAATTGTAGCAAAGCCTTGGCGTCTTACATAGTTAGTATTATATGCAGTTATAAGCAAATGTTTAAATTGTAGCAAAGCCTGGGCATCTTACATAGATTATAATTCTATGGTTTGAGTTCGAAAAAGATATGGCTAAGCTCTTAAGTACTGTTGCATTATAAATAATTTATGTTTTTATTTGGCCTGAAGCTAATTTGTGAACTTGGAAAAAGTTTCACTCATTACTGAGTATACCTTATGGTAAACCTGCAACTGTTTCAAGTTTTCGTTATATTATGTTTGAATAATAATCAATTAATATTGTTTGAAAGTTACTTAATAATTCATGGCAAATTCTTATTGTTGATTATGAACTTTGTTTACAGGTAAATTAGCTTTTCTAGAGTGAAGACCATCAGCAACAATGGACATGACTTCAATTGTTATATGTATTATGATATTTTTTAGTACTGGTTGTGTAAACTTGTTTGTGAATGCTTATGGTTTGAATATGGTAATTATACGATTGTTGCTGATTTTAATATGACTATTATATAACTGGTTGCTGGAAATAATATAAGCCATTAACAGTATATAGTAGCATTTAAAATATGCTACAAAACAATCAATACCTTTTAGTAGCTTTTTAGAAATGCTACAGAAACAAATGTAAAATACCACCTGAATTTATAGTAGCATAAAATAAATGCAACGAAAAGATTTTTAGTTGCACAAAATAAACGCTACAGAAAATCAAAGAACGATCCAAGTACAAACGCAACTAAAAATATTAGTTTTGGTAGGTTTTTGTAAACGCTGCAGAAAAACCTTTAGCAGCGTTAAAAAAACGCAGTTATACGGAAATATTTTGTAGAGTTTATTAAAACGCAACCAAATAAATCATACTTTTAGTTGCGTGACCTGTAGTAGCGTTCTTTAAAACGCTACTAAAAGTTTTGGTAGCGTTTTTTCAACGCACTAAAGGCCTTTTCTGGTGTAGTGTTAATGGGGTTTTCATGTCAAACATATCATAAAAATCTATATAAATATGCATAAATCATCAACAAGTATATATATAAACATTTTGCTCTTCTAAAACATGGCTAAATCATGCAAGATAAATTTGGGTTTTATCTTAAAACCGAAAACATATAGAAAAGTGAGATGTAGTCATTATTCACCTTAGCTTTGTGATTAAAGATATGAGATTTGATTTTGATTAAGTTGATTTGATTTTCCTTTTGAAAACTTTAGCTTTCTCTTCTTCTCCTTTGCTAATGGTGGCTGGCCTTGGTTTTGGTGTTTTTGTTTGTGATAAAATGAAATGAAGGTGTGTTCATTTTTCCTAAAGGTTTAGGGTATTAGGAAATCCCTTTTTCCTATTTTGCCCACCCTTATTTCCTAACACTTAAAGTCCATTTTACTTCATTTATCTATTCATTAATATGACACGACTATCCCTAATGATATTCAAATCTCAATCTACTAATCATCATACATTATTTAATTTAATTTAATAATCAAATATCCTAAATATTGTTACTAAAAATAGGAGGTGTTACAGGTTAAAAGCAGTTGCAATAGGTTCTTTTGCAACTGTAAATGCCACTAGTAAACCTGTAACATTTATTTGAAAAGTATGATAAAACAACCAATAATATTATAGTATAATTTAATGATTCATTTCTAAATCCCATAATAAATTTTATAGAATACATTTTTTGTCCTCAATAATATTATTATTACATCCATTTTTTATATTCACTTTATTTAACACATTTAATTCCTTTCTAAATTACATATTTTTTATTTTACATTCATTTTTCTTTCTTAAATTAATAAACCAAAAAAAGCCTTAATGCAACCATGCTAAACCTTAATGACCTCATCGTTATACATATATTATTAAAGAACATTACAAGTAATGTTGTCTAATAATACAAAGAATACAGCTGGTTAAGGACGATCGAATGTGAATATATCTTTCTACTAACAATAACACGTCTTTATTACCTTTTTGAGGATTTAAACTGAAAATTTTGACATTTACAATATTATTACAAAGAAATAAACACACCGATTAAAAATATTCAGAACAATATATAATATAGATAAAACAAAATTAGAGTCACAGGTCGCAACAGAATGATATACATCATATACAATAATAGTATGTGTCATGTATGTACTTTTGTAGTCACCGTGTATCAGATATTATATTTTAGATGAGATGTATATCCGGTCAAAATTTTGCACTGATTCGATCACCTTGATTAAGATTAAAGAATTGCTGACCACTCCACTCTCTCGACCATGCTCATTACTTCACTCTTTGCACATGCCTGACCTCCAATTCCAAGTCCAACGTTTACTTTATTCTCTAGCATGCTGTGGCTTGTGTCCATCATTCACATTAGTTTGTATAGTTTATTGTTTCATGCCATGTCATGTACAGCAACCTTATCAGTAATAATGGTCCATGCTTCTAGTTTCAGTCCCGTCTTATTGTCATGCTTTAAGCTAAGATCATCCACTCAGCAAATCTCTTAAATAGTGCACTCCACTGCAAAAAGTTTCCCCTTAGTCTATTTCCTGACCCTTCTCCTCCTTGACCCAAATTTCTCCTTTTGATAGCCTCTATATTATATGCATCGTTCTTCACAAACTCACCTACGTTTGTATTTGCCTACTTCGCATTTGCATGCTTCCTCACAAACTCAACCTCGCCTATGCTTGCATCATCATGCTTCACATTTCACATTTGCAATTGCAATAACCTCATCTTTGCACATGCTACCAGCGTCTCTGTTTGCTATTTCTTTATCCCTCACATTTTAAGTTGCCACAAACATTAAGCATGAAAAAGTCCAAAGAAAATGAATAATTTCTTTCAGCTATAAATGAATTCCATGTTAGGTGTGGCTCGCATTGTAAAATGGAGTGAGTGCGTGGATTGAACAGGTTAAAAGTCTCACATCGTAGGATATCTGAAATAATCGTGGTATATATATGAGATTGGTGGCACGTAACATTTGGAATTCCTTTTGTTACAATGTGTTGCCAAGACCAGATTATATGCTCGATGGAGGCGATGGTGGGATGTTCAATTGGGACGCCGGCATGAGAGACTTCGACCGTTGTCCCCGGCTAGACACGGTGAAGCGAACGCGTACAGTACGCGAGAATGCTGAAACTCAACATGGTATCAGAGCTCCATGGTTCGATGGGACCAGTATGATGCAGCGTGACCGAAGCATGGCTTCTAAGGGGCTTGAGCATGGGATGCTCGTCAAGGTGGAGATTGTTAGGTGTGGCTCGCATTGTAAAATGGAGTGGATGCGTGGATTGAACAGGTTAAAAGTCCCACATCGTAGGATATCTAAAATAATCGTGGTATATATATGGGATTTATGGCACTCAACATTCCACCCTTCACTTCAGATGTTCTATCTTAAATCAATATGATCCACTGAACTGGTATCAACCACCTGAAGCAAAATATAACTTAGTAAGAAAACAATTAAGAATCTTTCAATGATTACACTAGAAAGCACACGTTTTTCCAAGGGTCTCATAGAAGCGAGATTCAGATACCAAGTAATTTGAAGGTTTATTAAATTCATAATTACACGATGTAATGAAGTTATTTGACATAACATCCTCACCTCTAATGACTTCAGATAACAAGCAATTTGATGGTTATTTAAAAAAAAAATTTGAAAACCTAGGAGAACCCGACGAGCCGGTAAACTCCTAAGGAGGGTATAGTAAAGCCGTCCGCTGATCCAAGCCCCCATATCCCGTGTAAATTTATATAGGATAGGGAAGCACATGGTAGGAATCGAACCAGGTTATTTAAATCATGATTAAACAGTTTAATGAAGTTAACATTCACATAACATCCACTCTTTTAGTGGCTATTTCAAAAGTTTCATTAAACAAATACTGAACATCTAAAATTCTAACTGTTAATGTCAACTGCATGAATTTCGTGGAAAGTAACTATATTTTCCACAGTTAGTACTCTGCATTATACAAGCACAAAGGTGAAGAGTATTAATTCAAATATATTGTTCTACAAAATGCCATCTCGAACCAAAAATTTATGTAATATTTTCAAGTTTAGAAGAAAACAAAAATCTTCATAGCTAGAAAATAGACATATTTCAAAAAGGTCTGACATAAGAGAGATTACTTTCACCGTAAAATTCAATCAGATACACCAAGCAATTGTAAAATACTTGAAATCTGTAACAAAAACGTATAATATAATATCCTACGATAAATAAACATCTTTATTAATAGTTGGTTTGAAAGCACAAACTTTTGGTCCAGCCACGAACTTCCAAAATTACCACTATATGTATTTCTTTGTTAAAGGTTGTAATAAATTTGGTGTCACCTTTTTGATGTCAGCGTGAAATACCAAAATTTCTCTCTACAGATATTATCAAGATTTAGTATAACTCAAAAATAGGATCTGACAATTAAGCTTTCTTTACAGATTCAAATTTTCTTCTATAAATATTTACCAAGTCTTCATAATACTTAAAAATAGGATCTAAAAAATACACTACTTTACAAATTTGTTTTTAATAAATTAATAATATAAATAAAATTTTAAACTAATAAAAAATTAGATATTGCAACTTAGAAATAAAAATTCAAATTCAAATTAACAACATATGATTCAACATAAACATATGTCTAAATATTTGTGCAAAACATTTTCTTTTAAACGTATTAAACAAATACAATTTATACAAAAACAATTCAAGTACCTTCACCACGCGTGAAGCGTGTGCCATAATGCTCGTATAATATAATGTTCTATCATCTAATGACAGTTTAACAAGTCTAGGTCAGTTGACGAAAGTCGCGAAACAATAACTAAACAAATACTACCGGACTAAAACAATACTGTTTGATGTCAGCTGCTGAATTGAATAAATAGTACTATAGTTGGAGCATAAATTTAGAACTGAACAAGGGGGATTGGTCAATCTTTAGAGAAAAATAGTTTCCACATTAGCAAATTAGAAGAAATTATTCCACCTCCACATCGTTGCTCTTACCAAGTTGTTCCATACCTCGTCGCTCACCTCAACTCCACCTCTACCTCCATCCGCCCTATTGCAATCCAGGCTGCTATATCCGACCCGTCCAGTCCCTAATCCCTCTTCGACCTTGCCGAGCAAACCTTCCACTGCCCTGTCCACATCTTCATAAATAGTGCCGGCATAATCAACTCCACCTACTCCATAATCTTCTCCCTCCCCGTCGACGATTTCGACGCGATAATAAAAGTGAATGCACGCGGTGCGTTCTTGTGCCTACAGGAAGCAAGTAATTGTCATGCTCTTTACTCTTTTGGTTTTATGCTCGGGTTTGAGTCATACTGGAATGGATGGCAATGGTGGTTTCAAGTGATAGAATGGAGAAGTGCAGCAGGTTGAGAGTGAGAGGAAGGTGGTAACTAAACATGATTAGAAAAGAGGATGGTGAAACAACTTAGAATTTAAAAAGAATGTAGTGGAAAATCAGAAGAACGAGAATATGTAGTAAGAAGAAAATGCACACATGTAAAAGAAAGAGTCTGGTAATCTTTTTATTAACTCTCATATCATACTTAGGTACATGCTTTTGTTATCATATACGTACACTACCTAGAAAAGACTAATTCAAACTAGCCGTTACATAATACAACCCATCATAAATTTATCTCATTTCAGAGAATTTTGTAAGTAAAATCTGCTTTAATGCCAAAGTATTTTCCCAGGCTTGTGCACATGCACATGTGCATAACATGCACATCATAGAATCTTCTTCTCTATCTGCGATTTATTGTTATTACTTGCTTCTCCTTGAGTTTGAGTCTCCATTAAATCTTTAGAAACCTTTGTATTGATTCCAGATTATTGGGATGATGAGTTGATCTGGTTTTCCCTGTCTGTTTGATGAAATGTACCTTCTATTTGATGTTGAGCAGAGTTTGGTGAAATGCCAGAGTGTAACAACTCCCCTTCCCTTTAAAAAGAGACCTTGTCTCAAGGTCTAGTGTAGGAAATCTTTTGATAATGTCCTAATAATCTTCCCAAGTAGCTTTAGGAAGTGGTTTATTATTCCATTTGATTAAAATCTGCACCACTGCTTTGTTATTTCTGGGAACCATTCGCCTGTCAATAATTTGCTCTGGCTCATCAACTTGTGTGTCTTTAAATGAAGCTGTCTCTTGCTGAATGAGTATCATGGACCTATTCTCTTTTTTAACAGAGAAACATGAAATATAGGATGAATTTGAGCAGTTTCTGGGAGGTCTAGTTTATAAGTAACTTCACCTATTTTCTGTAGAATCTCGAATGGGCCATAATATTTAGGAGACAACTTTGTAGTTGAAGTAGAACTGACTGGTAGTTGTCTATATGGTTGAAGCTTTAGGTAGACCCAATCATCAACTTCAAAATGTCTTTCTGTCCAGTTGGCATCAGTGAATTTTTTTCATTCTTTGTTGTGCAAGTTGACGACTGTCCTTTAAGAATTGCATAGTAATGTCTCTTGAAAACATTGTTTTTCTACTTATTGTACTTTTGAAATGTTAGGCTCATAAGATAATAATGTTGGAGGATGTCTACAATATACAATTTCAAATGGTGTTAACTTTGTAGATACTTTTCATGAAGTGTTGTACCAAAACCCTGCCAGTGTCAACCAATTAGTCCAGTCATTAGGTTTATGGCAAATAGAGCATCTCAAGTAATTTTCTAAGATCTTATTTGTGATTTTGGTTTGGCCATCAGTTTGTGGATGATAGGCCGAGCTATACTTGAA
This sequence comes from Allium fistulosum, assembly GCA_030737815.1. Lineage (NCBI taxonomy): Eukaryota > Viridiplantae > Streptophyta > Magnoliopsida > Asparagales > Amaryllidaceae > Allium > Allium fistulosum. Next base: position 709,070,113 of record CM060904.1, on the reverse strand, counting down.
TGTGCAACCTTGTAGAGTGAACAACTCTTCCAAAAGTTGCTAAGAAATATTTAGTATCTATCACTAATTATTGTAGCAGGTATTCCATATAACTTAAAAATTCCATCAAAAAATACTTGTGCAACTTGCTTTGCTGTAAATGGATGTTTTAGTTCAAAGAAATGAGCAGACTTAAAAAGCCTGTCAACCACTACATAGATGACTGTTGCATTGTTACTTCAAGGTAGGTGGGTTATAAAATCCATTGAGATGTTTACCCAAACATGTCCAGGAATAGGTAGTGGCTGTGAAAGACTAGGGTATGGTATATTTCTGATTTTGCTCTTTGACATTCATCACACTGTTTTATGTAGTTTTCCACTAAAGATTTTGTATGCTTCTAGAAAAATACTTTTGAGAGATTTTTAAAGCCTTCTTTACTCCTACGTGGCCTCTAAGTGGTCAAGAATGGAATTCAAAAAGTAGTATATTTAATAAAGAATTATTGCTGTGATCCAGAAGTATTTTGCCTTTGTAGAAAATCAAGTCATCTATGATTTTGCATTTCTCTCCATTTAAATCTCCTTGTAGTATTTTTCTTCTTTTTTGACTTCATAGAATGGGCTTTGCTTCATTTCCTTTCTGAGTTCAGTGATCCAGTCAGCTTGTACCACTGATAGAGCATTGATATTTGATTGTTCGTGAATTCTTGATAAGCTATCCGCTACTATATTTCCTTTTCCTTTTTTATATTCCACTTGATAGTCGCCATGAAGCTTTGCCAACTATTTGGCCTAAATTCCAGTAGTTAATTTTTGTGATAAGGGATGTTGCAAACTTTGATAATCAGTACGAATAACAAATTTTCTAGTCGATAAATACTGAGACCAATTTTTTTGTTGCCTATATCAAGGCTAAAAGCTCTTTTTCATAAGTTGATAGTTGTAAATTTATTCCCTGTAGAGCTTGGCTAATGTACGCAATAGGTTTGTTGTCTTGAAGAATTACAACTCCTATTCTTGATCCACTTGTAATCTATATCTTGCGAATAATATAAACCTTAAGATCTAGAATTACATGATTATCACATATGTAATGAATTAATAAAACATACCTCCAGACATCTTGTATACGAATCAGCAATGGTTGTTGTCGAAGGCTGTATCAATGGATAAAGGATAATAGTTTTTCTCTCTTTTCCTATATTTTCTTTATGTGTTTTCTTATTTCTTTGTGATGGGCAAAGGTTAATATTTATAGGCAGAGAGAGAACCAAATTTCTAGATTTGTAGACTTAATCTTGATCGTCCATCAAGATCAAGATAAGAGAAATTAACGCTCTAGATTATAACCGTTTTATTTATTAGCATATTAATAGGAAAACCCTTTAGATTCTATTGACCACATAATGAGGAAGGAAACGGTCCATTAATGTACCACATAATGAAGAAGGAAACGTTTCGCATTAATTTCCTTACAAAACGGTCAAATTTCCTTATAGTCTCCCACTTGGTCAATAGTAAAATCCATTAATGTTTTCGTATTAAGGTCATAAGGCGCGCATGATATGCTAAACTTTTCGTTAATCAGTTATCATAAGTGTCTTGGCTAATCTAGTGGTCAATGGAAGTCATGACGTGTACACGTTATTTTGCAACATGCTTACTTCCATGTACTATAACATTGACAACTTTCATAACTAGACCGTAAATGAGCATAACTTAATGGTCACATAATGTCTTGAAGCAAAAGACTGTTTCTGTTATCATTTATCTAAATGTAAATGTGTACACATTATAAAACAGAAATAAAAGATGTCTAAATTATTAAGAGCTCAATAATTGTTATGTATGGATTAGTACAAAATAAATGGCATAATAAGAAGATAATTAGGAACTATCTACAAGACCCATGCTATCAGTATGTCTCTGAAAGGTCTTTAGAGGTAGTCCTTTCGTGAATATGTCTGCCACTTGTAAGTCTGTACTTATCGATTCAACAATAATTTTCTTTAGTTTAACATCTTGCTTCAGCAGTAGGTATTTAAGGTCCATGTGTTTGGAACCTTTGGTTATCCTATCATGCTTGGAGAAAAAGGTTGCAGCTTCATTGTCGCAGTAGACAGTTAGTGGCTTAGAGATAAAACTTAAAGTGCCAAATTGTGAGAGAAAATTACGCAGCCATGTTCCCTAAATTGAAGTCTCATAACATGCTACGTATTCAGCCATCATGGTGGATCCGAAAAGCATCTCAGATTTCTGGCTTCTCCATGATATTGCACCTCCACATAAGAGGTACACATAGCCAAGAGTGCAGATCCTAGTGTCAGGACATCCAGCAAGGTCTGAATCAGAATAACCAGTTACCTGTAGGTAACTTGATTTTCTATAGGTGAGCATGTAATTCCTTGTTCCCTTTAGGTATCTCAGTACCTTCTTTGCAGCTTTCCAATGAGCGATTCCTGGGTTACTTTGAAATCTACCCAGCATACCAACTGCATGATTTATATTAGGTCTTGTACAGACCTGTGAATACATCAAGCTCCCTACAAGAGATGCATAAGGATATTTGGTTATTTCTTCTCGTTCCATAGGAGTCTTTGGGCACTGCTCAAGAACAAGTTTGTCTCCTTTCTGCAGTGGGACAGGACTAGAGGAACAATTCGTCATGCCAAATCTCTCAAGAATTTTATCAATATATGCTTTTTGAGACAATTCTAGAATTCCTTGTGATCTATCACGGAATATTTCTATTCCTATCACATAGGAAGCCTCACCCATATCTTTCATTTCAAAGTTCGTCGAGAGATAATCCTTAGTTTCACGTAATAAACCAAGGTCGCTGCTAGCTAATAATATGTCATCAACATATAGAATCAAAATTATAAACTTGCTCCCACTGAACTTGAGGTATATACAAGGGTCAACTATGTTTTCTGTGAAATCGAAAGCGGTAATGATTTCATGAAACTTTAGATACCATTGTCTATAAGCTTGTTTCAGTCCATATATTGATTTCTTAAGTTTGCAGACCATGTCTTCCTGTCCTTCAATTATGAAGCCTTCAGGTTGACGCATGTAGACTTCTTCTTCCAAGTCTCCATTTAGAAAGGCTGTTTTCACATCCATTTGATGTAACTCGAGATCATAATGAGCTACTAATGCCATGATAATTCTAAGAGAATCTTTCCTGGAAACAGGAGCAAAAGTTTCATTATAATCAATGCCTTCTTTCTGATTAAAACCTTTGAAAACAAGTCTAGCTTTATATCGTTCAATTTTACCATTGCAGTCACGTTTGGTCTTGAAGACCCACTTACAACCGACTGCTTTATGTCCTTGCGGCAATTGAACGATTTCCCAAACTTGATTATTATCCATAGATTTCAGTTCATCTTTCATGGCATCAATCCATTTAATAGAATTAACATCCTTAATGGCTTGTGAATAAGAAATTGGGTCCGTAGTTCCTTCAGATTCTATTAGATGAAGCATATAATCATCAGGAATATCTTATCTTCTTTGTCTTTGAGATCTTCTTAATGCTAGTTCCTATGGTACTTCATCAACATTATGATTGGTGATAATTTCATTATGGATTTAATGATCATTTATTGGGTTTTCCTCATTGTGAACAGGTTCAACAATGGGATGATTCCCAATATCTTTCGAAATAGAGGGTAAGATAATGGGTATCCTTATTTCATGAATGACCACTTCTTGTTGTTTTGTACTCCCACTAATTTCACCATTCTCATAGAATTTGGCATTGCCAGTTTCAACAATTCTTGTACTATGGTTAGGACAATAAAATCTATATCCTTTAGATTTTTCTGGGTAACCTATAAAGTAACCACTGGCTGTCTTAAAATCCAATTTCTTTTCATTTGGATTGTACAGTCTAGCTTCAGCTGGGCAACCCCAAATTTTGAGATGTCTTAAACTCGGTTTCCATCCTTTCCAAAGTTCAAAAGGATTCTTTGGAACGGCCTTACTTGGAACTCTATTTAAGATGTAGACATCTGTTCGTAATGCATCCATCCATAATGATATATGTAAATTTGCATGACTCATCATGGATCTAACCATTTCCATGTATGTACGATTTCGCCTTTCAGCTACACCATTCTGCCATGGAGATCCAGGCGTTGTGTATTGTGCAACAATTCCAAGTTTTTGAAGAAGTCTAGCAAAAGGTCCAGGATGTTGTCCCGTTTCATCATACCTTCCATAGAATTCACCACCTCTGTCTGACCTAATGATTTTCGCTTTTCTTTCTAATTGCCTTTCGACTTCAGTAATGAACACTTGTACAACATCCACTGACTGAGATTTTTCATGCAACAGATAAAGATAGCAATAACGTGAAAAATCATCGATAAAAGTGATGAATATTTCTCTCCTCCAAAAGTTGGAACATCAAAAGGTCCACAAATATCTGTATGTATTATTTCAAGAAGTTGTGTACTTCTTGTGGCTCCTTTCTTTGTGTTTTTTGTTGTCTTTCCTTTAATACAATCAACACATGCTGTAATGTTAGTGAAGTCTAGGTCCGGTAGGACACCATCTTTCACTAACCTCTTGATTCTTTCACTGGATATATGACCCAGTTTTTTATGCCACAAGAAGTAAGAGTCATTCTTGGATGACTTTCTTTTAGTTTCTTTTCCATGCAGGGTGAGTTGGATTTCAGCATTTTGTTTAAGATGAAGTTTATAAAGTCCATCAATTAATATTCCAGAACCAATAAGACTAGAATTTTTAAATAAACTAAAATTTCCATTTCCATCTTCAAAAGAATATCCAAATTTATCAAGTACACTTACAGAAATCAAATTACGGGAAATAGACGGAACATAAAGAGTTTGACATAAATCTAACTGATAACCGCTATCTAAAATAAGACGAAAAGTTCCAATAGCTTCAACTGGAGCTTTATCTTTATTCCCCATGAAAATGAAATTCTCACTTGGGTTTGTGGTTTGGATCGTAATAAATCCCTGCATAGAATTCGAAACATGAACGTTAGCAGCAGTATCAATCCACCAAGTAGAAGAAGGTACATTAGTAAGATTTGATTCGAAATGACTTACGAAACACATTGGGTTAGCTTTCTTTTCGAACCATGCTTTGCGCTTAATGCAATCTGCCTGGAAGTGTCCAGGTTTCTTGCAGAATTTGCATACGTCATCCTTCTTTTTCTTCTTGGATGGTTGAGTGGCGTCATCAGATTTGGGTGGTGCTCTTTTATGTTGTGAGTTATTCTTTTTTCCAGCTTGTTTTCCAACCCCTTGAGTGAAATAAGCAACTTTAATGCCTTGCGAGCCTTGCCTAGACTCCTCTTGAACCAGTTTGTTAGTCAATTCATTTAGACTCCACTTTTCCGTAATAGTGTTGTAATGAATTTTGAATGGTTCATACTGAGGAGGTAAGCTAGTGAGAATGAATTGGACGAGAAAAGCATCGTCCATAACCAATCCCAAGTTCTTAAGTTTGGCAGCAAGGTTAATCATTTCAATGACATGAGCGCTCATTGAACGAAAACCATCAAACTTCATGGTTACAAGGTCTGCCATAAGTTTCCCAGTAAGGGATTTGTCTGCAGTCTTGAACCAATTTTCAATGGATTGCAAATATTATTTTGCTCTTTCAGTTTTGGGTAGGGAGGTTTTGATGTTGGTATCAATCACCATTCCCATAAACATCATGCTGAGCCCATTAGATCATTCCCAATCATCATGGAGTTTGTTTTCCTCAGGCGTACTTGTGTCAGTAAGTGGGGCTGGCTTTTCCTTAAGGAGAGCCATGTCCAGTTCAAGTACGCCTAAAGAAAACTCAACTTGCTCTTTCCATTCTGAGTAGTTCGTTCCATTGAGTTTGACGATAGATGTAGCGTACGAATTAAGGTTTGAGGGCATTGCAACTGCAGATATAAAAGAAATGTAGGCTTCTTTATTAGAATAAAATACAACATGTCATAATAAGAGGTTAGGTTTAGCGCCTCCTGTGGGTAGGCAGTAGAACCATACTCATGAAAGAATAATAAACATTAATGTTTCATGCGTTATTGTGCAAGCATCAGCCGCCTGTGGACGGGACTGCATGCATCAGACCAGAGGAAACAAGGAAATTAAATGCAGAAGCGAAAACTCCAACAAGAGAGAAAAGAGATAAACATTAATGTTTTTTTTTGCATAAACTTTTATCATTCTTTCAAGTAATCCACAGCAAGGATAATAAATGTCTAGTAACTCCAAGTAAATTCCATATATGAATTTAACATATAAATAATTATTTTGCAAATCATATATAGACAATTATCTTGCAAGTTCCAGGTCATGAATTTAATGTCAAACTAGAAAACAATTGTTTTCAATATGTATACTTTCTAAAAAGTATTCGCATACAATAAGTTGTTCCATATTATACAGTAGGTCAAATATTAAAGTAGAAAATTAACTTTTGCGGAAATATGAACTTTCCGGATCCAGATCTAAGAATACAGTAAATAGAACAATATTGATAATCATGATTACTGTAGGAACTTAAATAATATGAATATTAAACTTGAATCATATTAATATTAATAATCATTATCATTATCATAGTAAAATTACAAACATCATATCATAGATCTATGGTAGTTTCGTTTTATATATTGATGGATAATCATGAATTCTAAAATAGGCTCTAATACCACATGTAATCTATATCTTGTGAATAATATAAACCCTAAGATCTAGAATTACATGATTATCACATATGTAATGAATTACTAAAACATACCTCCCGACATCTTGTAAACGAATCAACAATGGTTGTTGTCGAAGGCTGTATCAATGGATAAAGGAGAATAGTTTCTCTCTCTTTTCCTATATTTTCTTTATGTGTTTTCTTATTTCTTTGTGATGGGCAAAGGTTAATATTTATAGGCAGAGAGAGGACCAAATTTCCAGATTTGTAGACTTAATCTTGATCTTCCATCAAGATCAAGATAAGAGAAATTAACGCTCTAGATTATAACCGTTTTATTTATTAGCATATTAATAGGAAAACCCTTTAGATTCTATTGACCACATAATGAGGAAGGAAACATTTGAGGAAGGAAACGGTCCATTAATGTACCACATAATGAAGAAGGAAATGTTTCGCATTAATTTCCTTACAAAACGGTCAAATTTCCTTACACCACTTGTATCACATTCTACTACAATTTTTTTATTGAAATTAGGCATAGCTAGAATATGTGGGTTGATGAGACAAGACCTTAATTTGTAGAAGGCAGCTATAGCTTCTTTAGTCCAGGAAAAAGAATCTTTTTTCAGCATTGATGTTAATGGCTTTGCAATTATGCCATAGCCTCTTATGAATTTTCTATAATACCCCGATAAACCCAAAACTCCTCTTATAGCTTTTATATTTTAAGGTTGTGGCCATTCTAGTATTGCCTTAGTTTTTTCCTGGTCAATTGCAATACCATCTTCTAAGATGACGTGGCTTAAATAATGTAGTTTATCTTCTGCAAATGAGCATTTAGGAAGCTTGATGACTAGATTATTGTTTTATAGAATTTGAAATGTTATTTTAAATGCTTCAAGTGGTCATCCAAACACCTGCTGTACACCAAAATGTCATAAAAAACCCAAAATAAATTGCCTCAAATTAAAAAAAAGAGCTTGAAATGTAGATGGAGCATTTGTTAAACCAATGGGCATAACCGAAAATTCATAGTGTTTATCATGAGTCCTAAAAGTTGTTTTATGGATATTATCTTCATGCATCCTTATTTGACGATAACCTGATTTCAAGTCAAGTTTGGTAAAATATTTAGATCTATATAATTCATTTAAGAGATCATCAATAAGAGGAATAGGATATTTTTCTTTTATAGTTAATTTATCTAGGCCTCTATAATCTATACAAAGTCTCCAAGATCCATCTTTTTTCTTGACCATAACCATTGGGGAAAGAATGCACTACTATTATTGCTAATGATACCTGAGCCTAACATTTCCTTAATTAATTTTTCAAGCTCATTTTTGATATGATAAGAATGCCTATAGGGTTTAAGGCACATTGGTTTTGAACCATGTAGTAATGGGATCTTGTGATCACATTACCTCTTAGGTGGTAGAGTATTTGATGATGTAGTTACTGCCTGAAACTCAGAAAGCAATTGTGTAATATTAGGATGAATAAATTGTTCACACGGAATAGAAATTGATGTTGAAAGAAGCATAAATTTTAAATGAGCAGAATTCAATTCTTTTGAAATATTTTTATCATTTAAGTGTTGAATATCTGAAGTGGTTAAACCTTACCACTTATATTCTTTCCCATTGTAATAAAATCCGACATGGAGTTTTTTGAATTAAAGCAAACTTCATCAAGTTCTTTCATCCATTTTGTACCCAAAACAATGTCACAGCTTTCCATTGGTAGTACTAACAAATCTATAGGTATTTCGCAACCTTGACATTTTAATAAAATTTGAGAAAAAATTTCATTACCTTGGAGCTTTTGACCATTAGCAATTTGCACCTCATAGGTTTTTGTTTGGTTTTTCTTCAGTGTTAACTTCTGTGCTAAATTGTTATCGATAAAGCTATGAGTAGATCCAGAATCAATCAATAGTATGATAGTTTTATTATTGATACCGCCTTTAATCTTGATAGTATGCAATGTGGGAATTCCTAAAAGAGCATTACTAGAAATTGATAGCAATGTGTGATCCCAATCTCGGTTGTTTTCTGCTTCGGTACGTTATAAATGCTCATCATTATATTCATCAGTATCTATATAATTGACTAAATCCATAATGCCTTCTAAAATATAAACTTGTTTTGTTTTGCATTTATGGCCATAATGGTATTTTTCATTGCGACCAAAACAATGATTTTTCGTTTTCTTTTCTAATATTTCCTTAGGGGTAAGGATTTTAAGCTTTGATAATTTATCAAAAGAATTTTGAGAAAATGATTTAGAAGAAGACACTTGATTATTTCCAGAAGAATTTTTGGAATTATAATTATTTTTAAAATAAATTTTGTTGGAAATTTAATTAGCCGAGAGCCATTTAGTTTCAAATGTCTTGGCTAAAGAAACTGGTGTGTCAAAATCAGAGGGATTAGCAGCTATAACATCAAATTTAATTTTTTTTCTTTCAAACCACCTAAAAACGTTTGTAAAAGATGAGTAGGAGTGATTTGTTCAATCATACCTTCAAGTTGCTCAAATTGAGTAACATAGTGCATCATTGATGTGGTTTGCTTGAGGGTAGAGAAGGTATCATAAGATCTTTTTAACTCATTAGGATTAAATCATACCTGAATTGCCTTGTAGAATGTTGTCCATTGATCATAGTCTTGAACCCTATGGGAAAATATGTAGAACCATTGTAGAGCTTCTTCTTTGAGATGAAAGGAGCAAATGTGTATCCATTCTTATATGTCAGTATTGTTATATCTAAAGAATTATTCTACTTGTCTCAACTAATCAATTACCTTATCTTCTACTAAAAATGTAGGGAAATCTATCTTGATGTTTAGCTTGGTTGAGACCCTTGAGTGATTAGGAGAATTATCAGAGTTTCTTGAAGGGGAATGGTGATCAAGAATGATAGTTTTCTTGTCTCTGGAATACAAGGGTCTATTGTTAGGAGGACATAAATTCTCTGATGTTGAGTGTGAGTTTGAGGAAGAGAATTAGATCTGTTAATATCAGATCTTGATGTTCCTTTATGATGCGTTTGATTCTTAACCTCTTTAAGTTCAAAAAAATGGTCATCGTTTCTTGCATCTTGTCTAGTTTATCATTGACTTCTTGGCTATTCCTTGATAGATTCACAGTTGTTGTTGATAGTTCTTGAGTGGTCTTCACCAATTTTTTCAGAGACAATGAATTTCTATTGTTGATGAGATCTTGTCTTTGCCATAATTCTGACAGGTTCTCATTATTTGCATATTCCAAAGAAGAGAAGCCATCTTTGTTTGCATCCAAATTAAGAGAAGGATCTAATAGGTGAGGGTCTAAGTCATGCTCACCAGACTGCTCTGATACCAAAAGTGTCATGCTCCTTACTCTTTTGGTTTTGTGCTCAGGTTTGAATCATATTGGAAAGAATAGCAAGTGTGGTTTCAGGTGATAGAATGATTCAAAGTGCAGTAGGTTGAGAGTGAGAGGGTGGTGGTGACTAATAGTGACAAGAAAAGAGGGTGGTGAAACAACTTAGAATTTAAAGAGAAGGAGGTGGAAAATCAGAAGAACAAGAATATGCAGTAAGAAGAAAATGCATATAGGTAAAAGAAAGAGTCTGGTAATCTTATTATTAACTTTCATATCATACTTAGGTATGCTTTTGTTATCACATATATAGATTAGGTAACACCCCATAATTTGACGCTACTTATTTAATTAGTTAGTTAATTAATTAGGCTTTAAAAATGAAATTTGTTCACATGATGGAATTTGACCATGAAACATACACCATTGCATTCGTGGTGAAATTCTAAGCAACTTTTATACTTGGAGTTTTGCGATCGGAGTTCAAACGAAGAAGTTACAGAAGAAAAACGAATTCCGAACAAAAATAATTAAATAAGAAATAATTAACCTTCTTATGTTAATTACCCAGGCCCACAAGCTGACCCATCATTAGGGACGGTCGACCCCTAGCAATCGACCGGTCACCCAAGGGCGATCGACTAGTGGCGACCTGGAGGCTCCAGTAATCCTAGGCCGCAATGACCGGATTTAATATATTTCGATCTAACGATTCTAGTTGATTCTAGCGTCTATAAATTCAGGCCTAGCCCTCCCTTCTCTTCTCATATTCTTATAGAGGCAGTAGCGAAGCTCTGCCGTTTCTTCTTCTCCACTTTCTTTGAAAATTATTAAGATAAAATATTTGTATCTATATTCATACAAATCAAAGAAGAGTAGAAATTTAATAAAAAGGAGAAGAGAATCAACCATATGCGTATTTGAGGTAATTTATATATTTGTATCTATTTCTCATCCAATCCCAAATCTCTTTTCAGATTCGTAATTCTAATGTATGTATATGCCCTTTTATACATATCTCTTGGATTAAAAGGATTTGGAGATGAATCAAATGTTCTAATTTAGATCTGGAGGTTTGGATCGCTTTTAAAAGGTGAGTGGGAATTTTTATAGATTATTATAATATGAAAATTATCCCATTGGCATTTATTTGATTTTTATGCCTAATTGGATAGTTATATATGAGTTGTAGGCAACAAATTAAACACGATCTAAATATAACAAATATCGTCTATATATTCTTATTTGTAAATTGATTTAGCATTGTATACAACCTGATCTAAAAATCAACCCCAAAAGTATGAATTTAGAATATTAATTTAAATGAAAGTTATTTTCGATCTGAAATAGGTTGTATAAGAATGTTATAAATTTGGATTATTACTCTGATCTTGTTAGAATATAAACTTTTCTATATTTGGAATTGCTGGAATTTAGATCCGTTTAATATTTGTAAATTAGTTTGATTTCTTTCCCTTTTAGAAAGATGCAACATTTGATCTAATAATGAATAGATACAAATAGAAAGAGAAAGAGATGTGTAAAGTATGAATCATTGTAGTTTACACTATTTCAATATTAAAAAGAAATGATTATTCCTTGTAATTTCAAACGATGCAATCTCTTATATTTTATGTAACGACCCGAAATTTTCTACCCCGAAAATTCCAGATAGTTAGGAAAAAGAAGAATAAGATAGAAGAAACAGAATCAAAACACAGAATCTCACATTCGCAGCGGATCAAAATATAATATCAAATAATAATAGTTATACAATGGAAATCTGTACTTGTCAATTTACACTTTAATACATCAGAGTCACAACATATATACAAACACTGGACAGATACAATCAACATGTCCTAGACAAACTACAATATATCACAGCAGAATACACTCCATACGTTCCTGTCATCCAGCTCGTCTCCTGAGCTCCAGAACGTCCTTACCTGAAAAATCTGTAATACTCGGTCTGACCCGAGCATTACATCAAAGTAACACCCGGGTCAGGCTGGAAACCAGCGTGAGTAAACTCATATAACATGAAATACTAATCCAATTTAAAAGGAAACCCGGGTAACTCGAACTTTACTACAAGTTCATTACTTGTTGTGCTCAACACTTATGACTCAAATACTAAGTATTCTAACTTAGTTCAAAGGTTCATATTATTACATTCCAGCCATTTGACATCACATATCAATTTATATAGAATCGAAGTGGTTTTGGGTATTAACTAATACCCGACTCCTGTCTCTTCGAATCCAATGTCATCTTAACCCAAGTTATTCAAATGATATACAATTCAAACTTTAAATATAGGATGTCACTGTTTTAACCCAAATATATAATATCACATAGCATTCCATATCACATACCAAAGATATCAACTAATCTAAGGCATACAATATCATTTAATCATTCATAGCAAGATTAATCAACCCTTCCATCTCTAATTAATTTAATTAACCACAAATGAATTAAATTAATTACTTCAATTACTTTTAAATCCTGCATACTTAACATTAATTAATTACTAACCAATCAATTAATCATCCCATAATTATTCGTCTTAATCAATCATCCTTGATTAATTACTCTTTAGTTACATTAAGTAATTACCCTCTAATAAATTAATTATTCTATAACCATTCACATTAATCAACCTTTAATAAATTAATTATTCTATAACCATTCACATTAATCAACCCTTAATTTCTCCTATTAATTAATGATCCTCTGATTACTTCCCTTAATTAATTATTCCTTTCAATTAATTACATTCAGTAATTAACTATCCATTAATTTCAAATTAAATTAGTTAACTTTTATCGATTTAATCCTTAATTACTTACATTAAGTAATTATCATTAAAGTAATTAATCTCTAATTACTTACATTAATTAATCCCTAATGATTTAATTAATCTCTAATTAATTTATACCCCTTAATTATTAATTAATTATCCTTAATCATTAATTAATTAATTTCTCTTTAATGACCGCATTAGTTTAATTAATCATTAACTATTCAAGACCTTAATTAACTTTAAGATAAACCATTTATCTTTATTTAATTTCTTAATTAACATAATCATATTTAAAACATTTAACTTACTTAATTAAACCATTTAATTTAAGTTTGAAATAACTTAAGCATTTAACATAACAAATTTAAGTTAAACAAATTATATAATTTCCTTAAACAATTATGTAAGACATTTATTATATAAAGAAATAAAATTTAAGAAATGGTTCAAAACTGGATTCATTTAAAATTTAAAAACTTTAAAATTAAAAAAAACTATACAAATTTTACTTCGGGTCAAACCCGAATAATACTCGATCCCCTACCCGAGACCATTACCTTCACTACCCCGAGCTCTCTCTTCTCTCATATTTGCTTGCGTACAAACCCGATAGCAAACTCGAGTTCCCACTCGAGCCTATCCTAATGCATCTTCTTCTCCGATCCTCTAAACAACAAAGCGACCATCAGACACCAATGATCACACGTGCACGTACACACAAATTCTGGCTAACTCCAATCCACGCTTCGGCCATCAACATGACGGCGACTATCATCTTGACTTATACGATCACCCAGAGATCACATCGACCTCCAAAATCGAATTCGAGTTAGTCAACACCATCAGGCATTAACTCGGTCACCCACACTCGCCTCGCATCACCCACTCCGATCAACAAAGACTATGCAATCACGCCTGGAACCTCGCCGCACTACCACCTCCTTAATCCCCTTACACTGTCCCACTCGCTGTCATAGTGACGAAAAAATCGTCACGATAATCATGTCGACCCACACGGGTCTTAAACCCTAAATCCAGACGATCCACAAACGCCGACGCCCAGAAAAATGCAAGGCCATTTTTCTCGAGACCGTTGTCCCATTACCCTGTTCTGGCCACAACCCCGAAGTGATAGAACATCGCGATCGCCGGAAATTGGCAATTTCCTAATTTCCGACCATCTAACCCTTCCTCACAATTTATAGTCCTAAAAATCATAAATCTTCCCTCAAAAATCATCTCTTTTAAAAACGAATCTAACCATATAATTAAAACATGAATTTCAGACAATTGATTTTTCGGATATGAATTGATTTTTACTGTAAAATTTCCTTTACCAGATAAATGTTCAAAAAAATTTACATGGAAACATTTAAAAAAAAGTATCACACCACTTCAGATAACCTTTCTTTAAACATCATATCCTTAAATTGATCAAGTGAAGAGAATTGGAATTTTGAGTGTTTATTTGGTCTGTTAATCAAGAACAGAGACATGCATTTCTGTTTAACCAATCATGCAATCACTTATCATATTCACTTCAAGGAATTACAGCATGTATCTATATATTTAAACAGATCTAAGACTTTTTAAATAAATTTGTTTATTCACCGGCATGCATTTTCAAATAGGTTTAACATTTAAAAGAGTAGCAGATTACTCACCTTATGTATGAACAGAGGAAGCCTGTAAACTTTGTCTTTGAACTGGAAATTTGAACTGTCTCTATATTTGATTGCTTACTGATCTTTAAAACTGGAAATCATTGTTGTTGAGATGATCAAGGCTTTTGATTTAGTTGAATATGCTGTTATATTTTTTTTTTCTTTTTTTATTATTCTCAGTTTTTGAATGAATCGAATTACAACATGAGATGATATTTATAAAAGAATATGCAGGCTTGAGTATGAAGATGATACAAGAATATTGTACTGGAAAGATTTTATAAATGTTGGTCAGAGATTTTTTTTCCAAATTGTAGGCTGAAATGAAAAAATGTATGCTGCATTTATTACTTATGGCTTGCTCTAAAAGCTTCTACATTCATCTATATATATATATATATATTTATGTGCAGCCTGATTTGTTTTGCTCTGGTGAGCATATTCATATATACATCTTGTCTATACTTATCATCATTATATTACTACTTGCCTAAGTGCATATGTATTCTAGAGTTTACCATAATGTTTATTACTTCTTAAAGTTAATAATTTACTATTTAATTTCCATACTTTATGTATTCAGCTCATTTTCTTTGTCCTAATTCTTATCACATGTCTGGTTTGCTTTTCATGTATATTATGAGCTTTTATAAAGTTATTATACCTTGAGAATACATACATATGCATGTTTGTCTTGTTTATTTCATATTACTTGTATATCCACCCATAGATGTGTTCTAGAATTTTTCTTGTATGTTCATATAATATTTTACACCACTATAACCTATAAGATATTTATTTTCACATCAATACTTATTTTATTTTGTTGTTAAAGTTGAACTATCAAACGTTGAATTTTTATTTATATATTGTATTTTAATTATACAATTGTTTTATACTTATCTTTATATAAATAAGATTTACTTCATTGTTAAATATTACTATCAAAATTACATCAAATATATATATATATATATATATCGATCAAAAGTCAAATAGTAGAGCTTTATTTTAATTTAAGGTGAATAAGCTAGATTTTTTTATTTTGAATATTTTAAAACTTTTTATTTATATTTCCAGATCAAAGTTCTCTTCCAAAAATACATATATATCCATTTATGTTAGCAAACCCGGGTCGTCACATTTTAAAGTTAAATCTTCTGTTTTGGACTAATTTATGGAAATTATAACAGATAATCGTTTAGATATGATTCCAACAATTTAACATGGAAAAGTATATTCTAGTGAAGATATATAACTAGAACATATTTAATAAAAGTAAATATTTGTACGTAGTTACTGTGATTATAATAATTAAATAAAAAGTTAATAATGATGCTAGCGCATAATATTCGCGTTAGGATAATTAACTAATGAGAAGAGAATTTAAAAGGTTGTTACTCCAATAAATGATAAAGGTGGAAGTTGCAATAAATTAATAGGGCAAATGGATTAATGGGATTGATAAAAATGGAATAGTATAAAAGGTTACTAATTTGAAATTAGCAATCATACATGAATGTCTTAGGAAATATCCGTTAGGATTTTATGGACAAATTGACAATTATGAGCATTAAACGGGATTTATCGGTAGATAAAAATTTAAGGTAAATCTTATTGCCTTAAATAAAAAGGGAATTAGTACGCTAAATCCAAAGTCTTCCTAAGCTAAAATAAATAAAGACTTAGGATGGTTAATTGGACTTAGTGGGTTAGTGATGCAAGGTCAGTAGAGTCACTCGATCGAAAATTGCCCTTCACTTTGAGGCTTCCAACAATCGAGTGTACTTACTACTGATGTGAGATGTCAGTAATCCAACGACCCATGACAACATGAGAGATTGGGCTTGCTTTTTTAATTAGAAAGTATTTATTGTTCCAATTTTGGAATTAGGAACGGTGAGGGATATTTCCATAGGGGTTCGCTTCTAGTTTGAAGTCTTAGGTGGCTAGAGCGTCCGCCTCTCTCCTAAATGAAAGTATTAAATAACCTAGTGAGATTTCAAATAAATAAATAAATATGTCTCTAAAACGGGTTTACTTCAGTGTTGAGGTATTAAGTGGCTGAAAGGTCCACCTCCCTACCGAAAGAAGTAACCTAATGAGATGCCATATTTATAATTAAACAGTGAGAGTGGATATCTCGGGAAGGGTTTGCTTTGGGTTTGGGGTCTTAAGTGATTGTAAAGTCCTCATATTTTCTTTAAAAGAAGTATTCAGTAGCCCAATGAGATTTCCAAGCAATGACAGCTAGATAGTACTGTTGAGGAGCACGCTTCTGGAATTAGGTCTTAAATGACGAGGTCTACCTATTTTCCATTGGAAAGTATTATGTGGCTTGGGTATAGTCTCTTACATTTATAAAGCCAAAATAATAATAGCACCATTTAGGAGCACGACTGGGGGATAGGTCTTAGATGATGGGGTCTGCCTTAGTTAAGGTCTTAAATGACCAGAGTTTGCCTATTTTCTAGTAAAAGGTATTAAGTGGCTTGGTAACTGTTTATTACATGGTTATGATTTTATCGATGATAGATGTGGTAGTAGTTGGACATTAAATGTCAGAAGCCTTAAATAGTAGTTAGAGATCTTGTAGCTAGGAGCAACTGATCATTGACAACATTGTTAGGAAAAAAACCTTGAGAATTGGTCTTAAATGATGTAGTCTACCTCAATTAAGGTCGTAAATGACAGAGTCTGCCTATTTTTTTAAAGGTATTATAGAAGCCCGCTTCATATTGAGAAGTATTAAGTGGCTAATGGATTTGGAAGTATTGCGTGGTTGATATGGCTTCATTAGTATTTCGTACATTGGAAAGGGATAAGTATGTAATCGTGTATGCAATGCAAGGTTAGATTAGAATTGCTAACTTTGATGGACATAACAATTAAATGGAAACCTATCGGTATAAGTTTATATTATGGATAATTTATATTATTTTTCCAGTCACTAGAACGTTGTTTTGACCCCCTTCTCATTACAACCTATATGATAGAATTTAAAGGAACAGTCACTGGAGCTGGATGTGCTTTGTTGTTGGAGAGTCTTCTTTCTCTAATGCTCGATGCTGATGTGAAAATCTGCTATCCAAGGAATACCCTTAGTTCCAAGTAGTAGTCATAGTTAGAATTGTTATCGTATTATTGTTTCTGCTATGAGTTTAGATTTCTATCAATCTCTGATAACGCTCATGTTTATATGCGAGTACCAAATCCAACGATCTATGCTTTGGTGGACTTGAGTTTCGATTTTTGTCGAAATTTGGGTCCATTAAGGTGCGGGTTGTTACATTTTGTATCAGAGCTCTAAATTAGTAGATCAGAGGAATTAGGATAAATTGAGATAACGTATTCATACTTTCCTATCTAGTAATATTAGATTCTTATGTTAGATTCTAAGTGTTCTGACTATAGAAGTAGTTGTAGTTCCATTTCGAAGGAATGGGCAAAGCAACTATGAATTGGAAATATCTTAGAGCTAAGATTTTCTTGCCGACTTCGATGTACCCTACGGAGTGCTGGCGATGCATAAAGCGCTATTGGTAAAGAGCTTGAGTACGACATATGGCTGAATCCTGGAGACTGGAGGTGTTCGACTTAACAGTTGATATTCTAGCTATCTTGTGATTTGGATTTTGAGTTTCAGTCGGAGACACACAATTATTCCAGATGGACGGAAAATTAGATTCTGTATGTTGCGATTATCTGGAAGCAAGTTTTTCTATGGTGCATTCATTGATCACCTCTTTGATGGAAAACCAGATTTTTATTTGAATAATTAGTGTCAATTCCTTAGTCTAAAAACCCGTGAGAGAAATTTTATAAAGTATATTTAGGAAATGCCTTAGATTTCTGAAAAAGGTTTTTTGAAGGATTTCTTTTCCCAATAACTTATTTTGGAAATTTTGTTTTAGGAAAGTTTTGTAATTTAAATTTTCAAAGAAACATGTATACCGCTAAGCCGGTCATGTTAAGAGATTTTTAGTTTATAAATGATCAATTCTTTAAATCCTTGAATATTTATATGTATATATCAGTAAAGGCACGATATTGATTTTTGGCATGAAAATAGTTTTCCAATTTGGAAAATTTGTGTGTTAAAAAGGTATTTGGAAACCCAGAAATATTTGTGTATATATATAAGTTTAACTTTTGTGGGAAGTTTTAGTATGAAATAGTTTCTATTATTTAGAAATAAGTATAAAGGAGCATATACTTAGCTCGATGATTTTTTGGTTTATAAACCAAAGGTTTTTATATTTTTTCTCTTTAAGGTACGGACAAAATAGGAATGACATTCAACTTTATTGGGGTATATAGTTTGAAGTGTTGTTAAATCCACCAGCTATTGGAAATAATATTTCCATTTGAAGTTGGCATGAAATAGCAGTTGAAATATTTTTGGGTTTTTGGAAGTGTTGTTGGTTGCAACAGTTTTGCTGAGGTTATCGCAATCTTGCCAAGGAAGGGTCAACACGGTAAGGTGGATACCGTCATGTGGAATGCATAATTTTTCTGGATGGGTTAAGTTGAAGATGGTGTGCAAACGGTCATAAGAATACTAATTTATTTTACCAGCCCTATTGGGTCCAGATTGAGGCCGCGCCCAACTCAGGGCTAGCGGTCGACCGGTTGACCTAGTAGCAGTCGACCGCTAGGTGGATTCGGACAGAACCCGAACCTGGAATGCGACTATAAGTCGCTTCCATACCTTTAGCCATTGCACCGCCCACACTTTCTTCCTCCTCTTCAATTTTTAGCCGAATCCAATTCAACATCCCCCTTCCTCCGCTTAACCAAGGCCTCTCTCCTTCATTCCTCCACCAACCAACGTCGAAACCGTTGTGCATCAGGTCTTGCCCCACCACTAATCCAAATCTAAATCCTTTTCCCCGTTTTTCCAACTACCTTTCAACCCATGGCACCGCCACGTATCAGTGACTCTTCCTCTCATTATCCCGACTCACTCCACAAGAAGCCACTTGGCTTGACCGTAGCGAGCGGAAGATCGCCACCTATCTTAGAACAGTGGACTTTGATTTTCTTCACGGACGACCTGTGAAGTTCGAAGATTTCTTCACTCTCGGGCTTAAAAAGCTTTTCATCGTGACATGACTTGCATCGATCCTCCGCTTTGAGACTTATGAGCGGGAATATTACCTACGTTGCGTCCGCCTTTTTGATGCATAGATGGCATAAAATTTCGATGATGGCAATAGCTACATTACGTCCAAGGTGAAGGGAGCTCAGATTGAGATGTTGGATGATGATCCTGCTGGAATTTTGGAGATATCTACATTAGGCACCGATTGGACGACATTGAGATGACTAATCCTGAGATTCTTCGGCAGATCTTTTCTGAAAATGTCGGTAATTGGAGGACCGACGACTTGCAACCAGTGGCCCATCTCATCGTGTGCATCATTTAGCACAATATCATTCCGAAGACGGGGAGTCTTAACCAAATCTATACCTCAGTGTCAAAATCCACTTATGCTATAATTGGCGGCGTAGCCGTCAATTGGGCTCATGTCTTGATGCTCCAAATAGTCGATCAAGGAGTTGGTACCCTGAGGACTCACTACCCATATTTCCACTTGCTCACTCGTGTGTTTAGGCATTACGAGGTAAATTTGAGCGGAGAACTAGTAGTGAGGAAGGTCCCTCCTGCTACCGACTGGACCACCATTAAGAGGATGAATATTCCTTTACCATCTGCCGCACCACCTATACCAGCACCAGCAGTAAGGGAAAGCGCAGGGTATCGAGGGATATATGAGTCCTGAGCTTGCTACTATCCGACAAGTTCAGGTAGAGCTCCGAGAGATTATGACGGAGCAGTAGCGCCAAGGGTGTGAGGTTGGTGCATAACCGCCATGCTATGACCATTACATGGTAGCTACAATGGCTCAAGCTACAACCGCGAAGCGGGACCTTATCACAGTTCTTAGGTAGTGTTTTATTTAGGATTGTTGTATCTTTTTATTTTCGACATTTGTTCTTTTCTTTTGGGTTGTTGGGTTGTAAAACTGTTAGTTGTCTCTTATAAAAGGAACGCACTATATAATGAGTTTCTATTCATTTTCTATATTATTGTTTCTAGATATGTGAAACGCTTATATGTATATGCATAGTAGAGAAACAATATAGATATGAGAATCTCATAAAGACATTTAACTAATAGTAAAAGCAATATAAGTCTGGAAATTTAGATTAGTTGGAAATTTTAGCGAAGGACGTGATAAAGTTGTTTTGATAGCACGAGTCATTACTCATATTCCTTAAAAGCTAAAACTATTGTATAATAGAAATGTTGACATTTTTAAATAAAATGTCAAATTCTTGGATAGCGGTTAGTTTTAAAATTCTGGAATTTGTTTTATGCGTTTGGTGCATAACCGACTTCCGACTACGCTGAAAGTGTAACTCAATTTATTAAAAAAATTTAGAAGAAAAACATTTTGAAAAATTTCCCCATGATTTGTAAAGTTCCCTTTTGAAAAAAAAGTCAAGTTTTATGTTTTAATTATTTTTGACACTTAAATTAATTTTAGAGTTTTTGTTCAAAATTTTATTTCAAAGGAAAGTGTCCGCATAGATTTTTAGGATTTTATTTTCCAAATGATGTACAAATTTGAAAAGTGAGAAAGATTTTTGTAAAACTCTGATTTTGAAGGCCACGTGTTAGGCGTAGGGAAGACAAATAGAGTTAGAATTTGTGATTTAGCGGTACATTATGGTCAACGATGCGATTAATGCAAGCGATAACAAAGGAAAATCTGTTTTAGCATTGGAATTTCTATTTTCATACCTTGTCGATGACATGCGCAAGTCTATTTTTAGAATTTGTTCTATTTTAGAGCTTGAAAATAAGCCTCCTTATGCATTTTGTGCGTGGAAAATTTGCAGTAAATTCAGGGTAGCAAAGAAATTTCCACTGTACTACGAAAATAAGAAGATTATAGTGTGATAAAAAATTTAAATTCTTCACCACAATTCCTTTTTCCAGCATAGGAGTAAAGTTTAGGAAGTGATTTTTCGATGTGTTAGATTATTGAATGGTAGAAAATGGATGAAAAAATTGGTTGCTTCATACTTCTATTTGTATGAGTATGGGGGTTTTGGTTAAAAAGATTTTTCAAAAAGCTGCATACATGTAGAACCGCCAGTATATATGTAGGTTATTTGTATATATTTTTAAAAAATGTTTTTCAGAGAAATGCATTCATATAGGAGGATCCAATTTAGGATCATTCTACATACATATATTTTCTGTGTGGTGATACAGTAATACACTATGCACTTATGCACGTTTGGTTGCAAAATTGGTTGTACACTCATTGGTTTTGTGGGATTGATAAAAATGGAATAGATATAAAAGGTTACTAATTTGAAATTAGGAAATATATGTTATGATATTATGGACAAATTGACATTTATGAGCATTAAACGAGGATTTATAGGTAGATAAATATTTAAGGTAAATCTTATTAGGCTTAAATAAAAAAGGAATTAGTAAGCTAAGTCCAATGTCTACCTAAGCTAATATAAATAAATACTTATGATGGTTAATTGGACTTAGTGGGTTAGTGATACGAGGTCAGTAGAGTCACTCACGGAAGACCGCCCTTCACTTTGAGGCTACCAACAGACAGGTGTACCTACTACTAATGTGAGATGTCACTAATCCAACGACCCGTGACGACGTGAGAGATTTGGCTTGCTTTCCTAATTGGAAAGTATTAAATGGTCCAAATTTGAAATTAGGAATGGTGAGGGATATCTCTGTAGGGGTTCGCTTCTGGTTTGAGGTCATAAGTGGTTGGAGGGTCCGTCTCTCTCCTAAATGGAAGTATTAAGTAACATAGTGAGATTCCAAATAAATAAATAAGGATGTCTCTAATAAGGGTTTACTTCAGTGCTGAGGTCTTAAGTTGTTGAAGGGTCCGCATCCCTACCGAAAAAGTAACCTAATGAGATACCATATTAATAATTAAAGAGTGAGAGTGGATATCTCGGGAAGGGTTCACTTCAGGTTTGGGATCTTGAGTAATTATAAAGTCCTCCTTTTTCCTATAAAAGAAGTATTAAGTGGCACAATGGGATTTCCAAGCAATGACAGCTAGATAGTGTTGAATATGCGAGTATATGATTTTTGTTTGATGATAATAAATATATATATATATTCATTTAAATGTATTTGTTAATGTACTATTTTATTTTTCACATAATTAAATAAATATTTGATGAATAAAATAAATAACACAGAATTTAAATTCAAACGAATATTTTATTCAAACAAATATTTATTACAATTTTGAATAGTAAAAATTCAAGCTCTCACTATATATATACAATTTGCAATTACAATACATTTCAATTTACATAACTGTCCTCACTACATATCGCTCATTCACTCGTACCTTATCTTCAACTCCAATCCAGATTGAATCCAGCATCTGAGCAATCTGCAAAAATACACATTGGCGTAGTAAAATTGAAAATAAAATATTTTTGCAGTGTAAAATAAAATGTGATTTTGAAAATATTATTTGCCTCGGTTATTTGGGTTGTTCGTCATCATTTAATTTGAATTCATCATATACGAACAGCTTGTGACATGCACAGTGTATCACTGTACATACCACAAGGTCGTGCACACCGATATACACTTGATAAATCTACATGGACAGGTGAGCACAAGGTCAAACCCAAATCAAAAGCCGGGTTCAACTCAAGTGTAATACAAATAAAGTCAAGATATCAGCACAAGGTCAAACCCAAGCTACAAGATGGATTCAACTCAGGTGCACTACAAAACATCACAAAACTGTCGAGCACAAGAATTCAAATACAACCAACAAATGAAGACATATATAAGTGCATCGAACCACACAGCAGCTCAAATGAGCAACTACACCAAACCAGACATGAGTTCAAATACAATGCAACTTGAATAACACATCAGTTCGAAGATAACTCCACATACAAAAGAATTATACAAGTTCAATGCATAGGGGATCGAAGGAGCAGCAGCCTAAGTGAATGGCCAAGCTTAAAAAATAAAACAAGGCCGGCCCAATAAAACAAATAAGTGATAAGATAATCCCTTTCTCCTTTTTATTCCTTCGGCCCGACTCCTCTTTGAAAAGGCTGCTCGTTCTCATTCGTTTCCTCTTTAAACAAAATTAGGGTTCGTGATTTGGAGCGCCGATTCTAATCAATTGCTGGTTGTTTCTCAATTGGCTTCAATGCTTCTCCAAGTTAGCTTGCGGTCGCTTCCAATTAGCCGAGTTTGATTGTTGAAAGAATTGGTATGTTTGTTCTTTTTGATTTATACAGTACTCGACTTTGATTCGAGTTTTATGATTTATTCTTCTTTGCTGTACTTAAACTCGACTGATTTTTACGGCCGATGATGATAGGGTTTATATAGGATTCGAATTCCTATTTTTTCGTTCGTCCGATAATTTGCTTGACTTTGTCTCAGCCACTTGATTATGTTTTGATGCTGGTGATGATTTCTGACTTGTTCAAATTTGTATAATTTCGTGTTACTTGATTGACACGGTTTCGATTGATTTCTTGGTTTCCACGATTTTGGTTTGAAACTGCTGTTGACTTGCTTATGTCGGTTTCGTGAATGTCTGATCACTTGGCTTTCGTGGTTGAACTTCCTTGATTGACTTGCGGCTTTGACTTGATTGACGATGTTGATTTCGTTCTTTGTGCTCGACTCTGGCCATTTGTGTTCATCCCTGTAGCATACTCGACTTGTAGCTTGATTTACTTCCGGCCTTGACTTTGTTTGTTCGATCACTGTTCTGTACTTGTGCATTCATGTGTGTTTGCCTGTAGTGTTGCAGTCTTGGGTCTTGTTGCATATATATATCATTGTACATGTTGTTTTGGTTCTTATTATGTTCATACTGCTTTGATCACAGTCCATATCTGGTTCACGATGTCTTTGAAACTGTTTTGAGCTGCACTGATGGTTGCATTCATTCTTCACTTTGATATTGCAGTCTTCATGTTGTATTTATATCATGTTGCCAGGCTTGACTGAATCTTCATTGACCTGTACATTCGAGTCTACATTGATGTAAGAATAGTTGTTGTAGACAGTTTGCATTGCATCACGTATTCATGTAGTCTGGTCTGGTCATAGTCATTGTGTAACCTGGTTGACACTTGCAGTTCACTGGTGACATTGTTTTCATTTGACGCTACATTGCAGTTTCATTCATCCTTGAGTTTGTACTGTGTATATATGTATGTGTTGGCTGCTGTGCACATTGTTCATTGTCCTGTGCCATTTGGTTGGTCATATTCATAACTGCATTTGTAAGCCTGATCATATGTGTTTGTAGTTTTGTATATAAGTGCTCGTGCATGCTTTGAGTTTGATCATTGTCGTTGCTTTGCACTTGTAGTCTTCACTTCCATACTGCTGTGTTGTATCTGGACCGGTCGATATGGCATGTTGACATTGTTTCAACTCCACTGTTAGTTTGATTCTTGTTTGCTGCCTTGTTTCTTATGTTTGGTCTTGGCCATTCCCTTGTTAAGGCTGCTGCTCCTTCAAGCCCATGTGCATTGAACTTGTATAATTCTTGTGTATGTGGAGTTATCTTCGAACTGATGTGTTATTCAAGTTGCATTGTATTTGAACTCATGTCTGGTTTGGTGTAGTTGCTCATTTGAGCTGCTGTGTGGTTCGATGCACTTATATATGTCTTCATTTGTTGGTTGTATTTGAATTCTTGTGCTCGACAGTTTTGTGATGTTTTGTAGTGCACCTGAGTTGAATCTAGCTTGTAGCTCGGGTTTGACCTTGTGCTAATATCTTGACTTTATTTGTATTACACTTGAGTTGAACCTGGCTTTTGATTTGGGTTTGACCTTCTGCTCACCTGTCCCTGTAGATTTATCAAGTGTATATCGTCGTGCATGACCTTGTGGCATGTACAGTGATACACTGTGCATGTCACAAGCTGTTCGTATATGATGAATTCAAATTAAATGATGACGAACAACCCAAATAATTGAGGCAAATAATATTTTCAAAATCACATTTTATTTTACACTGCAAAAATATTTTATTTTCAATTTTACTACATCAGTGTGTATTTTTGCAGATTGCTCAGATGTTGGATTCAATCTGGACTGGAGTTGAAGATAAGATACGAGTGAATGAGCGATATGTAGTGAGGACAGTTATGTAAATTGAAATGTATTGTTATTGCAAATTGTATATATATAGTGAGAGCTTGAATTTGTACTATTCAAAATTGTAATAAATATTTGTTTGAATAAAATATTCGTTTGAATTTAAATTCTGTGTTATTTATTTTATTCATCAAATATTTATTTAATTATGTGAAAAATAAAATAGTACATTAACAAATACATTTAAATGAATATATATATGTTTATTATCATTAAACAAAAATCATATACTCGCATATTCAATAATCTCCCCCTTTTGATGATAACAAACATATATTTAAGATTTTGAATTTATTAAATGTATTTGATTATTCAATTTGCTCCCCCTATTTGAATGCTCCCTCTCTACACAAAGCTCCCCTTCATATATGCACGAAAATAAATATTCAAATGAGCCTAGATGCAAATAGAAAAATATTTGACCTTTATTTTCCAAAATCTTAACTTTTGTCTCCCCCTTTTATTATCAACAAAAGAGTAATAGTGTTAGAAAAATAGAGATAAAGTGATAGACATTAATTCAACATTATTACTCAATCGAGTATAAATATTAAATTTCAATAAAAAATCAAACAAAAATCATAAATACTATGTTTGACGCATATTCCACTTTAGAATGTTAGGAATGGTGCCATCATATAAAATCATATAGTTGGGTCTATTTGTGGTATATTTATTTCAAGAATTTGAATATCTACTAACCATGCATAACCGTTAGGACTTTTAAATGAGATTAGTAGTATTCCAAATTTTTATTAAAAAAATGAATTCAAGTATCTTCTAACCACACATAACCGTGAGGACTTTTAAATGAGCATGGAAGCACATAATCAAAAATTCCAAGTAATGCATAACCGTGAGGACTTTTAAATGAGAGTGAATACTTTGGATGTTTTTATTTCTTAAAAATATAATCAATTGAAAAACGAATGAATTCCCGTTTAAAATACCACAAATTGACATACTATATTGAATTTTGATGAGTGATGGTCGATAGAAATATGATAGAAATAGAAATGGTCATGGAATTTTTACCAAACAAAAAGTTTTTGTAACTCTTGTTTAAATTTCTAAAGAAATTTACTAAATATACTATCTCAGTTTTAATATATGATTAATATCAACACTCATCACTTTTTCAATCACTATTTATCTTTTCGATAATCAGTAGGGAGTCAGAGTAGTCATTTTAGAATCAAATTCAAAAATAATTATAAAATCAAATTTTCAAAAAAATGACTAATCTGAAACAAGGTCAACAAAAATGATTTTCTAGAAGGGGTTTTTAGAAAAAATGTCTGTTATTTAAAAAATTATTTCAAGTGAAAAATATGCAGATATTTTCTTTGAAAAATGATGCGGTTACTGAATATCTCAACATAAATCACGTTCCACTAGTAACTTTTCTATCAACTAGATTACCAGTGTAATCTGCATCTGAATTTTTCTTTCACCCGAGATTATCATTAGTTGAAAGTTATAGACCAGATCATGAAATTGCAACAAAATATCTTAAAATCATTTTTAAAAGCTTTTAAAAGAAATTGAATTGAATTTGAATTGAAGTCGTGTAAATAGTCAAACAAGTGTCAGATTCCGAAGCAATAAGATAAGCAAATATATCCACGTGTATCGTGGGTAATCAACAATCAATAAAACACCATCATTAAACCAAGCAAATCTGTATTAAATAGTTCAAAAATGATTGTTCTACCTTTTGAATAAGTCAGAATCAATATCATCATTAAAACATAATCAAGTGGCCGAGACAAAGTCAAGCAAATTATCGGACGAACGAAAAAATAGGAATTCGAATCCTATATAAACCCTATCATCATCGACCGTAAAAATCATTCGAGTTTAAGTACAACAGAGAAGAATAAATCATAAAACTCGAATCAAAGTCGAGTACTGTATAAATCAAAAGGAACAAACATACCAATTCTTTCAACAATCAAACTCGACTAATTGGAAGCGACCGCAAGCTAACTTGAAGAAGCATTGAAGCCAATTGAGAAACAACCAGCAATTGATTAGAATCGGCGCTCCAAATCACGAACCCTAATTTTATTTAAAGAGGAAACGAATGAGAACGAGCAGCCATTTTCAAAAAGGAGTTGGGCCGAAGGAATAAAAAGGAGAAAGGGATTATCTTATCACTTATTTGTTTTATTGGGCCGGCCTTGTTTTATTTTTTAAAGGCTTTAGTTAATTAGGGTTTTAGATTGTTTAATTGTTTTAAATTTGTATTTTTCTTTTAAACAGTTGTAATTTCTAGTCGTGTGACTATGGGACAAACTACGTGGCGTAGTTTGAGAATTCGCAACTCAATGGCTGAGTTGTGGTAGGGTTTTGAGCGTAGAGTTAGGTTAGTCGATAGCGGGTGTCGTGAGTTTACGTGTGTAAGCGTCTGACTAGTTAATTTCTAGTAGAAACCTTGGGGAAGCACGTAGGCAGGGTTTTGCCGAAGCTGGATAAATCTATGTGTTCTATTTTCTACATTTACTATTCTGCTATTATCTGTGCTGCTTATATTATTCTGTTGTGATCTGTGTTGAAATTATTTTATATACTTCCACAATAAATTTTTATAACTTATAGTATCACCTTTTTCACCCCCCTCTAGGGTGAAATTGATCCTACAGATAGTACCGTGAGGAGCACGTTTCTGGAATTAGTCTTAAATGACGAGTCTACCCATTTTCCACTGGGAAGTATTAACTAGCTTGGGACAGCCTCTTACATTGCTAAAGCCGAAATAATAATTGTACCATTTACACGCCTTGGAGATAGGTCTTAAATGATGGGGTCTACCTTAATTAAGGTCTTAAATGACTAGAGTTTGCCTATTTTCTAATAAAAGGTATTAAGTGGTTTGGATACTGTTTATTACATGATTATGATTTTATCGGTGATAGATGCGGTAATAGTTGGACATTAAATGTCAGAAGCCTTAAATAGTGGTTAGAGGTCTTGTAGTTAGGAGCCACTGATCATTGACAACATTGATAGAAAAACCACCTTGGGAATAGGTCTTAATGATGTGGTCTACCTCAATTAAAATATGCTTTAATGCCAACGTATTTTCCCAAGCTTGTGCACATGCATATGTCCACAACATTCATATCATAGAATCTCCTTCTCTATCTTCGTTTTATTGTTATACTTGCTTCACCTTAAGTCTGAGTCTCCATTAAATCTTTAGAAATCTTTGTATTGATTCCATATTGTTGGGATGATGTTGATCTGGTTTTCCCTATCTGTTTGATGAAATGTGTCTCCTATTTGATGTTGAGCAGATGTTTGGTGAAATGCCAGAGTGTAATAGTAATTGGATCGTGAATGGAGGAGGCAAAAGAGTAGTTATGATATTGAGCTCGCTGGTTGGAGCGTTGATGTCTAATTACGGAGCGTACACGATGTTGAAGGCGGCGGTGAGACGATGGTGAAGGTGTTAGTGAAGGAGATGAACGGAGCTAGGGTTAGTGTGTACTGTGTGGCTCCAGGACCAGTTACAACTGCAATGTTGTACAAAGGGAAGAGTGAAGAGATGATTAAGAGGTTGGTGGATATGAACTCGATAGGGAGGATTAGGGACTTGAAGGATGTGGCAGTCGCTTTGGATGAATTATTGTGGTGGTAAGGTGGAGAATTTAGAGGCGGTACTTGGAATGTAGGGTTCAGTGGTGTAAATAGAAAATGAAATTGTTGAGGAAAAGAAAGCAGGAAACTATTACTACTAATTCCAACGATGACCAAAATGAAACTAATGACAAACATTACTATAAATTTGTTTAGAGCCAATTTTTTTGATTTGGAGTTAAAAATTTAGGTATGGAGCCTAAAGAAAACTTGTAATACTTTGTGTCATACAAATTGCAAAGTTGCAATAAATTTTGTTTTTAAATTTTATGAATATTTTTAACTTTTTATAGAAAAATTCAAAATTTTGCTTTTAAATTTTATGAATGATTTAAATTTATTATAAAAAATTTCAAAATTTCAATTTTTTGAAAATATTGAATACTAAATATAATTATTAAGTATTGAATAATAAATATTACTTCTTAATTATCAAATAGTACTTATTAATCACTAGTTATTAAATGTTAAATATTACTCTTAATTATTACATATTTAATAATAATTACTAATTAAAATCATTAAATTAAGTACTAAATATTAATAGTAATGATTTAATATTAAATACTAATAGTAATTATTATTAAGTATAATTTTTTAATAATTTAATACTAAATATTAAATGTGATTAATAAATATTAACTATAATTTACTAATTATTAATGACTGATTATAATAAATTATTAAATATAAAAGTTTTACTAACTATTAGTTAATTGTTAAATTATTAATTATTATTTATTAATTATTAATTAAATTTATTTATTATTAATTATTAATTACTAAATTTATTAATTATTAATTAAATTTATTAATTAATAATTAGTAATTAATTATTAAATTATTAACTATAAATACCTCTTCCTATTATTAAATTTTATTGTTAACTATTAATTATTAAATATTAGTCTTAATTATTATATATAATTAATTACCTAATAGTAGTTATTTAAAATTAACAGGAAATTATTGTCAAAGACAAAATTTCTCAGCATTTTAGCCACAAGGACAGACCTTCAGTATTTTAGCCTAAAGGACAACTTTCTTTAGGTATCAGTTTTTATAGTTTTTAGGTATCAGTTTGTAGTTATCGGTAGTAGTTTTTAGGTATCAGTTTTTAGTTCGGTAGCAGTTTTGGAAAAATATTTGTCTTATGAATAATTTTGAAAGAATGTTTGTCCTTATGAATAATTTTTAGGAGAATGTTTGTTCTTGTGGTTAAAATATTGAGGTCGTGTCCTTGAGGCTAAAAATATATAAATTTTTGTCCTTTAAATTAATTCCCCCTAAAATTAACATGAAATTATTGTCAAGGATAAAATTTCTCAGTATTTTAGCCTCAAGGACAGACCTTCAGTATTTTAGCCTGAAAGACAACTTTCTTTAGGTATCAGTTTTTAGTTATTGATAGCAGTTTTTAGGTATCAGTTTGTAGTTATCGGTAGCAGTTTTTAGGTATCCGTTTTAGTTCGTGATGTAGCGGCGGAATACAAAAATTGATGATACGATGAACGTAGCAATCGGTGGATTGATGAATACTGAAATGCCCAAATTCGTTGATCCGAAGATACCGAATTTTAGCTATCTACGTCACGTTGATCGATCACGATACCGTGAAAGTAGATCTTCAATTCTTCGAGCGTTGATCAAGCGCACTTGATACCGCGAATTGGCTCCACGATCGTTGAATTGAAGATCTACTTTCACGGTATCGTGATCGATCAACGTGACGTAGATAGCTAAAATTCGGTATCTTCGGATCAACGAATTTGGGCATTTTAGTATTCATCAATCCACCGATTGCTACGTTCATCGTATCATCAATTTTTGTATTCCGCCGCTGCGTCAGTTTGGTATTGGAGCTACAGCGCAAGGAGTTTGCATAGATTTTTGAAGTTGTGCGAGATTTACATCATTTGGAGAAGTGGGTTATCGAGATTTTGAAGAGATTTGTTCGTTTGGAGATTTTTGAAGTTTTCAACAAGTGGGTAGTTTTGATTTGAAGATTTTTAGATCGAAGTGAGGTTTTGTTGAAATTTGTTGAAGAGTGATCATGCCTCCGAGAAGAGCTAACCGTTATCGCAACATTGATGCTTTATATGGGAGAGAAGAAGCCGATGAGATGGAGCAAAGAATTAACGAAAACTTTAATGAGAAGATTAATGAAGGGATTGGTCGATTAGAGAGAATGATGTTGGAGATGAGTCAAAATCAGAGAAGGATATCGCCTGAATCGAGCCATGGGAGAAGTAGAGTTTCACCACATTCAAATCGAGAGAGAAGTGTTGATAGTGATCATAGAAGCGTGGATCGAGATTGTGATAGAAATGTTGATGATCGAAGTCGTGATAGAAATGTGACTGATCGAGATCGGAGAAATGTAGATCGTAGGAATGTTGGTGGAAGAAATGGTGGTGGTAGAGATGTTGGTGGTCAGGATCGACATCGATATACATCGGATTGTGAAGAAGAGTATGATGGTGGTAGTGTTCATGGACGAGGGCATGGACAAGGAAGAAATCAGTCGGAGTACGATCACAAGTGGGAATCTGGGATGAAGACTGAAATTCCAGAATTCAAAGGTGGTATGCAAGCTGAGGAGTTTTTGGATTGGTTGTCTAATGTGGAGGAGATTTTTGACTTCAAGGAAGTTCCAGAACATCGTAGAGTGAAGTTGGATGCTACAAGGTTGAGGGGTAGAGCTTTGGCAATGTGGCAGCAAACCAAACTTACGCGTGAACGGATGGGGAAGTCAAAGGTTGAATCATGGGAAAAGATGAGGAAAATGATGAAAGCCACATTCTTACCTTATAATTATCAATCGCTTATGTATCAGAGGCTGCAAAACTTGAGACAGGGGACGAAATCTGTGAATGACTATGCTGACGAATTTTATCAATTGATTGCAAGGAACGATATTATGGAGACAGAGGAACAATTAACAGCTAGATTTGTTGGAGGGTTGCGAATGCAGATTCAAGATATGGTTAACATGTTTGATCCCAGATCTGTAGCGGAAGCACACCAAAAAGCGTTGACTTGGGAGAAACAGGGAAGACGAGGAGGTGGTGTGTTTACAAGTTCCAACAATCCAGTGAAGGGTGTTAGTGGAAGTTCTAATGTTTCAAAATTTGTTGCAAAACCAGTTGTGAATGAGGTTGGG
Organism: Allium fistulosum; assembly: GCA_030737815.1. Lineage (NCBI taxonomy): Eukaryota > Viridiplantae > Streptophyta > Magnoliopsida > Asparagales > Amaryllidaceae > Allium > Allium fistulosum. The sequence continues at coordinate 709,037,566 of CM060904.1, read as the reverse complement.
AAGACGAAGGTCAATAATGGTTTCAAGTGTTATAATTGCCAAGAAATGGGCCACAAGAGTAATGAATGTCCAAAGCCGAAGAAGAGAGCTATGATAGCGGAGGTTGAGGATGAGGATGAAGAAGCTGAATGTTCCAATTCACCACCTGATGAGGAGGAAGAAGAAGTGACGGGAGACGAAGGTTATAATCTAATGATGAGGAGGTCCTGTTTAATACCAAAGCTAGAGGAGGATTGTAGTTGGTTGAGGAGCAATATTTTTCAGTCGACATGTACTATTCTGGGGAAATTTTGCAAATTTGTTATTGATGCTGGAAGCTGTGATAATATAATTTCTTCAGAAGCGGTGAGGAAATTGGCATTGAAGACTGAGAAACATCCGAAACCGTACAAGTTGGCTTGGTTGAGAAAAGGCGGGGAGGTGAAGGTTGGACGAAGGGCTTGTGTGAATTTTTCAATTGGGAAGAAATATAAAGACGAAATCTGGTGCGATGTGGTAGACATGGACGTATGTCATTTGTTGTTGGGGAGACCGTGGCAGTATGATAGGGCGGTGCAACATGACGGGCGTACCAACAGTTATAGCTTTATGTTTGAAGGCACAAAGATCACGTTAGTTCCCAAGAAGCGACAACAAGAAGAAAACAAACTGGAGGAGATTGAAGAGCTGAAAACTTTATTATCCTTAAAGGAGTTTGTTAAAGAAGTTGAAGAGGAACCTGAGGTGTTTTTGTTGATTGGGCGAGAGAGCAGTGAAGAGGTTGAAATTCCAGAAGAAGCGAAGCCAGTATTGAAAGAATTTGAGGATGTATTTCCAGAGGAGTTACCAAAGGAGTTACCGCCACTGAGAGACATTCAACATCAAATTGATCTTGTTCCGGGAGCAATGTTGCCACATAGACCACATTATCGAATGAGTCCGAAGGAACATGAAGAATTGAGGAGGCAAGTGGAAGAATTGCTTGAATAGGGGCGTGTGCAGGAAAGCTTGAGTCTGTGTGTTGTGCCAGCTTTGTTAGTACCGAAGAAGGATGGGACGTGGAGAATGTGCACTGACAGTCGAGCATTGAATAAGATTACTGTGAGATATAGATTTCCAATGCCGAGGTTGGATGACTTGCTAGATCAATTGAGCGGAGCTACTATCTTTTCGAAGATTGATTTGAAGAGCGGATATCATCAAATTCGTATCAGGCCAGGTGATGAGTGGAAGACTGCTTTTAAAACCAGGGAGGGTCTATACGAATGGTTGGTAATGCCATTTGGCTTATCAAATGCGCCAAGTACATTTATGCGGGTGATGAATCAGATTTTTAGACCATTCCTTGGGAAGTTTGTGGTGGTGTATTTCGATGATATTCTAATATATAGTGGAAGTTCAGAGGAACATTTGAATAATCTGAGAGAAGTGCTGATGGTACTGCGATAAGAACAATTTTATGCTGCAACGAAGAAATGCCTGTTCATGACGCATAGTGTTTTATTTCTGGGGTATGTTGTATCAGAGGAAGGGATACAGGTGGATCGGAGTAAAGTAGAGGCGATTAGAGATTGGCCACAGCCCAAGACGATAACAGAGGTTCGGAGTTTTCATGGGTTGGCTTCATTTTATAGAAGATTTATTCCACACTTTAGTAGTGTGATGGCGCCTGTTACAGATTGTATGAAGGGTAAAAAGTTTTCATGGTCAGAGGAAGCAGGAGATGCTTTTGGGAAGATCAAGGAGTTGCTGACGTCTGCACCAATTCTAATATTACTAGATTTTCAGTTGTTGTTTGAGCTACACACTGATGCGTCAAAGGTTGGAATTGGAGGAGTGTTGAGTCAGAGGGGACGTCCGATTGCATATTTCAGTGAGAAGTTATCAGGAGCGAAGATGAGATATAGTACGTATGATGTGGAATTTTATGCTGTTGTACAAGCGATTAAACATTGGAGACATTACTTATTTCACAAGGAGTTTGTGCTGTACACTGATCATGAGGCGTTGAAACATCTACAAGGGCAAGAGAAGATTTCAGCAAGGCATGCATCGTGGATTGCGTACCTGCAACAATTTACATTTGTGGTGAAGCATAAATCTGGAGTTACAAACCGTGTGGCAGATGCTTTGAGCCGAAGTAATCATTTGTTAACTACGATGAAAGTTGAAGTCACCGGGTTTGATGTGTTACCAGAGTTATTTGTTGATGATCCTCACTTTGCAAAGTTTGTTGATAAAGTCAAGGAGGGAGAAACGGATGAGTTTATGATGATAGATGGTTTTCCGTTCAAAGGAAATCGATTGTGCATACCTGATTGTAGTTTGAGAATGAAGATTGTAAAGGAGCTACATGAAGAAGGTCATGTGAGAAGAGACCGTACATTACAATTGATTTCCCAATCTTACTTTTGGCCATCGATGAGAAAAGAGGTTGAGAGATTTGTGGAACGATGTCATATCTGTCAAGTGTCGAAGGGAACCGCTACAAACGCAGGATTATATATGCCGTTACCTGTGCCTACTAAATCGTGGGTTGATATCAGCATGGATTTTGTTTTGGGATTACCAAGAACTCAGCGAGGGAATGATTCAGTATATGTTGTAGTGGACAGGTTTTCGAAAATGGCACATTTTATAGCCTGTAAAAAGACCACTGATGTCGTCCGTGTTGCTCAACTGTTCTTTAAAGAAGTGTATCGACTACATGGGCTACCTGAATCCATTGTTTCTGACCGGGATACGCGATTTCTAAGTCATTTTTGGCTGAGTTTGTGGAAGATGGTGGGAACGAAGTTGAAATTCAGTAGTGCTTATCATCCTCAAACAGATGGGCAAACGGAGGTGGTAAATAGATCGTTGGGAAACTTGTTGCGATGTCTTGTACAAGACAATTTGAAGAGTTGGGACTTAAAGTTGTGTCAGGCAGAGTTTGCTCATAATCATGCTGTTAACCGAAGCACTGGTTACAGTCCATTTCAAGTTGTATATTCAAGCTTGCCAAAGGGGCCGTTGGATTTAACGGTAGTACCACAACCGAAAGGAGTGATTAAACGGGCGTCAGATTTCGTTGATGAGTTGAAAGATTGTCATAGAATCATTCAGGAACGTTTGGAGAAGACGAATGAGAAGTATAAACAAGCTGCAGATAAAAAGAGAAGAAGTGTGGAGTTCAACGAGGGTGATTGGGTGTATGCGGTGTTAACGAAGGATCGTTTTCCAGTGGGTGCTTATAACAAGTTGAAAGCCCGAAAGATTGGTCCAGTAAAAATTATAAAACGGATCAATGAAAATGCTTATAAGTTGAAGCTGCCAGAGGATGTCTATACTTCTGACGTGTTTAATGTTAAACATCTTATACCTTATTATGGAGATGAACAATCCAATGGGGAGGAACTTTTAAATTCGAGGACGAATTTTTCTCAACCTGGGGAGGATGATGCAGTGCATACCTTAATTGGCGAAGTCGAACGACCTAACGAAGCTTGGCAACGACCTAACTCCAGCTCCAACGACCTAAATCCTCTCCGACCTAATTCCCGCGAGCTAAACTCCACCACAATGCCATTCCGCGACCTAACTTCCTCCGCGATACCATCCCCACGACCTAATTCCATCACCGACCGATCGCCAATGCTCCGCGACTTATCTACATTTCCGCGAGCTAACCTTCCACGCGACCTAACTCCACCACGCGACCTAACTCCACCACACGACCTAATTCCACCACAACCTAACTCCAGCGACCTAAACCCCTCTCCACGACCTAACTCCATCTCTCCAAGTCGCGAGCGAGACTATGCCGCAAGTTCACAAGCCCTAGGTCGCCAATAATCCAACCTTAAGTCGCGAATTATCGCTCCAGACTTTATTGTAGGTCGCGAACTGCCTTATGCGATTTCCAGAAGTTCACGAGCTATAACATTCTTTAGGTCGCGAAGTTTATTTTAGGTCGTTAACGACCTATCTTAAGTCGTGTACTATCTTAAGTCGTATGCTGTAAGTGTTGTAAGTGTTGTGATGTTTTTGTAATTTCTTAGGTCGCGTACGACCTATGTGATTGTGTTGTGTTGTAATTTTCTTAAGGGTGTGTTTTGTTGTAACCCTATAAATAGGGAGTTATGTCATTTGTAAACGGTTGTTGAATTTGAAATAAAATTTCCTTTGTTAGCTTTGTGCTTTCATCCAATTGGTAGTCGAGTGTGATCTCCTATCTCCACCTTCGGTCAATCGAGTGCGCTCGATTCAACGACCGTGAAGCCAATTCGCGGTATCAAGTGCGCTTGATCAACGCTCGAAGAATTGAAGATCTACTTTCACGGTATCGTGATCGATCAACGTGACGTAGATAGCTAAAATTCGGTATCTTCGGATCAACGAATTTGGGCATTTCAGTATTCATCAATCCACCGATTGCTACGTTCATCGTATCATCAATTTTTGTATTCCGCCGCTGCGTCAGTTCTGATAGCAGTTTTGGAATAATGTTTGTCCTTATGAATAATTTTGGAAGAATGTTTGTCCTTATGAATAATTTTTATGAAAATGTTTGTCCTTATAGTTAAAATATTGAGGTCGTGTCCTTGAGGCTAAAAATATTCAAATTTTTGTCCTTTAAATTAATTCCCCCTAAAATTAATTATTAATTGTTAAAAATTAATTATTAAAAACTACTTCTTATTTGTTAATTATTAATTATCAGTTGTTTCTTATTACTTCTTAATTATAATTGAATATTAATTATTAAATACTAATTATGTATATATTATTAATTATTAATCATCAATTATTGAATATACTATCAAATAGTAAATTAATGATTACTTATTTATTAAATATTAAATATTAAACTATAATGAATTATTAAATATTAATTATTGTAATGGTAAATTAATTAAATATTAAATGTTAAACATTAATTATTTACGACGTATGAGTAGGACAATGCTTATAAATAAATATTTACATCGGTCAAAATTAAGTAGCCGTTTCGATCTCTATTACAACTGGCTAAAACAAACAGTCGTTAAAAATACGTTTATTACAACTCGTAGGAAAACTTAGTTGTTAAAATACGTTTATTACAACCGGTGGGAAAACACAGTTGTTAAAATTAAGTTTATTACAACTGCTTGGAAAAACCAGTTGCTAAAAACCCATTATTACTATTGTTAGTAAATACTAGTTATTAAAAACTCTTTTTTACAACTATTATCTAACATCAGTTGTAAATAACTAGTTGTAATAAGATCATTTTCTTTTACCGCTGAGACCCATCGGTCTTACTCTTGTATTTGCTTAAGTTTCTATCAAAATGACAAGGGACTGTTCAAACCCACTTGTCCTACGAAATGATATAAAAGTATGTCCACAATATTATCAATACTTTTATATTGCATTTTAAAAAGTGCAAGCAACTTGAATCGTCGTTGTTGCACCTATTCGAAGATTCTGCATTTTAATTGATAATTTAAATTACTAATTTTGTATTATGATGAATTTGCGTGATTTTATTTTATAAATTTTAATGTTTAATTTTACATTTTGCATGTATTTAATTTAAGAAAACAAAATATCTACAAACTTCCTTTCAATCTATTCTTTGCTCAAAAAATAAAGTAGGAATTTTTGGGGAATTTATGCATTTAAGATTCTATTGTTAGACGTAGCCAACAATGGCTTGTTTAGTGACTAAATAAGTCATAGTACACCTAGTTGTTGTCTATTTAGGTCACTTAACCAACCATACAATGAAACTATGCCTGCTAGTGAACTAGTAGACTGCTCTTAAAACACTATGCTGCTTAGATCTTAATGAAAAACGAATTTAAACGACAAATTGTTTGCCGTTTTGTTTGTGTTATGTAACTTTTCTAAGAAAACGGCAACTGCTATGCTGCATTATTTAAAACTTGTATTTTTATAGTATAGTTTTTATAGGTGTCGTGGTTAGTTTGGTTGTTTCTTAATGTTAGGTTGTTTAGTTTAATTATTCGGAGGAATAAAGAAGAGAACCAAAATTTGTTAGGAATGACCTTATAAAGTTCATGCCATAAACTTTTTTATCTTCATTATGTCATATAATAGCTAGACACCAAATTACAATCCAACGATATCAGCACATCTTTATACAGTACACTTAGTTTTTACCTGCAAATTTCAGGCAGATCATCAGGATTCACAGGATCATCGAAGAAGCAAGATAATGTATCTCTGAAATTATTCGAATCATACATGGCTTTTTGCTCCTGTTCTTTCTCATGAAATTTCTTAACACTTTGGGCCATGCCATCAAGCACATTAATCGGCATTCCATGATTCAATAACTGGAAAACTCCCCATGAATTTGAAGCCACCCTGATTTCTTCTATAATCTCCGATCTTCTTGTAGGACTGTTCATGTCTTTTAAGTCAATGACTGGAATATGGAGGTCAGTGTTAAGAGTGCTAGTGGGACGTTTTGGTAGATTTTCAGGTGCATGAAGGAAAACTTTGGAATGATATTCTATGATTCCACTTGATTTGGCTTTCAGGGTGCTGAACTCGGTAGTAGCGTGGGTGAAGTTTGTGAGGATGTCTGTTGCCATTGTGTATTATTTGTTATTTCAGATGTTTGTTGGTTTTTTGAGAAATTTGATGTGCATTGTAGTTGATTATATATATAAAGTTAGGGTTTCCAAATTTGGACTGTAGCCAAATTCTTCAAAATTTGATCCTCTACGCATTCTAGTATATATTAGGGTTTATGACATTTGTATTTTGGATGTGTAAGCTGGAGGTGCTAAATTTACAGCTTTTATGTCACTTATTCTGGCAGTAACTGAAAATGAGAAGAAAGATGAAGAATGAAAAACAAATTCTTACGTATGATCTTGTACTAGATGCATACAACAAAATAAAATAAATATAATCATGCTAACTAAGAACTTAGAAGCCATACAAGTTAATTTTGTCATATATATTACGTACTTGCAAATCATGCTCACGTAATATATTAAGTGCGTTAAACCTACCTTTTAGAAGTCAATCTGATAGCCACGCAACTAAATTTGATTTCATGTATTCCCTTCCTTTCGAAAATATAAAACTGTGTTTCCTCAGCTTGCAATATGAGACACTGAAGTAACTCGGTCATCAATTTTGTATGATCCGATTACTCGAACAGTGCGGCGAAACTCATTCAGTAATTAAATCATATGATGTGTGGCTATGATTTAATTGGATATTTAAGAACAAAAGAACTGGGACAGAAGAATTTAGTTGGGTATTCCCACTGTAGAGTACATGGACTCCTTTATAACTTTGCCTTTTTTTTTTCAAAAACCAGAATATTATAAAAGAATGGAGAAATAAGCCTTTCTCCAACGGCTCACAAAATACGGCAAGACATACAAAGTATGCGACCCACATACCCGATAAACAAAGTATCAGAAAAAGAAGAAAAAGCTAAGCTGACAGTAGCAACATAATACAAATCTAAAAGGACTAAATAAACAGCCGCTCAACCAACAATCCCGCTACACCTAAAGGTGTAGGCCAGTCCACCAGAAAGAAAACCACCCACCGACATAGAGAGCAAGAACCACATAGAACCGCAAGCCAACACACGCTAATCATTGAGAACCATAAAAGCTGGCCGCAAACAAACCCAACCAGCGAAACAGCAATACCAGATGCGCTCTGGATACCAAGATCCGACTAGAATAACGGAAAGCTGAAGTGCTACCAATGGAATCAATCCTAAGAGAAGATAAAACTCCCTAAAAAACCTGGACCTGAAAAACTAGCGACCACATCAAAACAAACAAAACGGGGGGGGGGGGGGGGGGGAGGGAGAGTCAGGATCGTTGGATGAAGACCAACGCCCTGACAGGAACACTCAACCGACGCCAGTTCTAGCGGAACTCATCGCACAAGTAATAGAAAGAAGACCCACAAGAGGATGGATACCGGGACTAAAGCGTACCCTGAAAGGCCGACCTCGAAAAGCAAGGAATACATCATTCCTGACTCGCCTAATAATGGTCACGGGCTCCATAGGAGTACTATCGAAGATAGCCTTGTTCCGAGCACACCAAATGTGCCAGCAAAGGAGACAAGGAATCAAGCGTTGAATGATCGAACGAAGAGATTTCCTGGAGTTCCCAGACCACCATGATGAAGGTAGATCGTTAACAGATCTGGTAATTCCTCGGACACCTACCAAATTTCCGAAGAAGTTCCAGCAAGATCTGGCTGTGGAACCAGCGAAGAATAAATGGTTTAAGGATTCCGATTCCCTGCTGTCGCAGCAACTGCAACGGGAAACTAATGGGATGCCTATCCGCTGAAGATTCTCGTCTAAAGGAAGGCCATCATGGAGGATACGCCACATGAGGGTCGAAACTTTTGGTGGAGAGCGAGAATCCCAGATGAAAGAAAACAAAAGGCGAATGGGGGAAGGAATACGAATCGAAGTCAAAGCTCTGAGGATGGAAAACGGGGCGCCGTCCCATCCTAAAAGACCGCCATGGGAGTCAGATAAGGATTTCACTGACTGCATGTGCTTCCAAGTCTCGCTAGCATAGGACGGAGAACCCGTATAATTAGTACCCGCTAGCCTTCGGTACTTAGCGTGTAGGAACGAGGACCATAAAGAGTTGTTTGCACCGAATCTGTACCACAGTTTGCAAGCGAAGGCGGAGCAAATATCCTTGGGGTTGCGCAGCCCCAATCCGCCCTCGTTCTTGGGGCGACAAACCGTGTCCCACGAGATCCAGTGATGGCGGCGATCGTCTTCCTTGTTGCCTCAGAAAAAGGAAGAGGCCAAAGAACGATACGACCTAAAGAAGGAGGCGGTAGGGGTCATAGTCGCAAAGACATGAGTTCCCATCGAATCTAACACAGACTTTATGAGAACCAGTCTGCCAGCCTGAGAGAGAAGAGCCGCATTCCAACGAATGACCTTACCCCGTACCTTGTCAGCTAAAGGGTCAAAATAAGCATTAAGCTTCCTACCGCGGTACAGAACTATACCCAGGTAGGGAAGAGGAAGCGTGGTTTCGATGAAACCAGAAATTGTCTCAATCTAGGAAGCTCTAGAGGGGGAGCAATCCTTCGCCCGGACGAAACAACTTTTCGAAGAGTTAACGAGCTGACCGGATGATCTCTCGTAAAGATGAATGAAACTAAGGAGCCTCCGAATAGAGGAGCGACTACCGTTCGAGAAGATAACAATGTCATCTGCAAATGACAGAGACGAAATGAGAGGACAGCCCTTAGGAATCCCGAAACGCTGAATCTGACCGTATATCGTCAAGGAATGTAGACCGCGAATGAAAGCCTCAGCCGCGATCACAAAAAGAGAAGGCGATAGCGGGTCTCCTTGGCGTAGACCTCTCCCAGCCCTGAAATACCCATTAGCCGAACCGTTAATGAGCACAGAGAACCAGCAGTTGGAGATAAGCCTCCAAACAAGGTCAATGAAGGTTTCCGGGAAACCGAAAGTCATTTTCAAATGATATCCACACTGCTCACAAATATTCATTTTTGATCTAAAAAATTTTGTTATGTTAAATTATGGAAAAAATTCTTCTCGAACTATGCTACTAATACTTGTACTTGCTCTGCTATTCTGCCCAAGCCTGGCTGAGGAACCCAAAACCTTTATGATGAAAAACCACGACATACGATCGTAAGCCTTAGCCATGTCTAGTTTGAAAACAACATTAGAGCCCCGCACTTTCCTGTCTAACTGGGAAATAAGTTCCTGAGCCAACAGCACATTGTCAGAAATTAAGCGCCCTTTAACAAAGCCCGCTTGAGATGAAGAGATAATACGCTCAAGGAAAGGGGCCAACCGGCTAGCCAAAATCTTGGAAATAACCTTGTTAGAAAAGTTGCAAAGGCTGATGGGCCGAAAGTCGCCACAGGAGCGCGGCAGGTCGCACTTAGGGATGAGAAAAAGGTTGGTGGATGTCCAGCTAGAGGGGAGGAAACTACCGATGAAAAAAGACTGTACAGCACGACAGAAGTCATCCTGAATAATTGGCCAGCAGCAACGGTAGAAGGTACCGTTGAAACCGTCTGGGCCGCTAGCACTATCCTTACTAAGAGCGAAAGCACTAGATCGGATTTCCTCAGGCGACGGGAATTCCGAGAGGATATCACTTTCTGGCGAGAGGACCAACCTGGGAATGAAAGCTAAAAGAGAAGGGTCAGTTTCGGAAACCGAAGGCGAACCTAGGAAGGATTGGAAGTGAGTCACAATTGTATCTTTGACTTCCACAGGCGACGATGCTAAAGATAGATCAGGGCGCAGGATCTCCCGAATGGTAAGAAGGTTGTTTTTTTTTCCGAATGAAAGAGTGGAAGAACTTGGAGTTCGCGTCGCCGTCGACTACCCACTTGACTCTCGCCTTTTGGCGAAGGAAGTCATTCTCAAGACGAAGTTCCGAGGCAAAAAAGGATTGAGCAGAAGCCCACGCCTCCTTGTTGGATAATGACGGAGACTCATCAACCAAAGCTTCCGCAACAATTAGAGCTTCTTCGGCAGTTCGAACACGATCGAATATGTTCTTGAATACGTTCGTGTTCCACACCTTAAGACAGCCCTTGAGGCGCTTCAGCTTGCGACTGAAAACAGAACAGGGAGGACCGATGATGGGAGCTGACCAAGAATCAGCTACCACTTGATGAAAAGTATGGTGAGATCTCCACATACTTTGGAAGCGAAAAGACAAGGGCCCAGACAGCGAGAAAGGAGAGCAACGAACTATCAGAGGGGAATGGTCAGAGAAGGTCCGATGAAGATGGACAACCGAGAATGAGAAAGGTAAGCGAAACCAATCCTCCGAACCGAAAACCCGGTCTAGCCTGGATAGGATACGACTAGGGCCAACCTGGTTATTAGACCAGGTGAACGCCGATCCCACGAACGGGAGCTCAGAGAGACCAGATCCGACAATGAACGAGTTAAAATCCGCCATTGCAAGACGGTTGATGGCAGCTCCACCCCGTTTCTCTGCCTGGCATGCGACGATATTGAAATCGCCGCCAATCACCGAGGAAGAAAAACCCATAGAACCGAGACCTAAAATATCGGTCCAAAGAGTTAGCCTCTCTGACCGAACACATTTGGCATACACTGCCGAAAACAGAAAAGGAGAAGCAAAAAAAGAAGAAGTGCAGGCTACCGATAAGAGTTGAGAAGAGTCGAAAATAGGGAGGACCGAATAGGATTTGGACCATAAAATCCAAATCTTACCCGTGACATTGGCAGACCCTCCGCCAAAACCTAAGGATAAAACGGTACTGGTTATTCCCACCGGGTCTAGAAGAGGTTCCAGGATTGCTAGCACACCGACCGAATGTTTCCGAACAATGCGTTTAAGCCTAGCCAAGGAAGCATGGTTCCCAATACCGCGAACATTCTAGAAGAGAAAATTCGACATGACGAAACAAAAAAAGAAGAAAGATAAAGCAGACAACAACAAGCAGAAAGACCTAGCGAACTCAGACAAGATATAGTGAGTATCGAGAAAATCTATCGACCTGCTCGGACGCCGCTATAGAGCGTGTACGGATGGTGCGAGGAGTAGAATGAACTCTACGCAATCTGCGACGGGAAGGACGAGCTAAAGAAACCGCGGGCTCAACAGAAGCCATAGATGACTCCTCACAATCGGTCGATGATGACCGATAAGCCCCAGCAACCTCCGAACAAGAGTTCCTGGACAGACAATCAAGGCGCTCATTCAGTAGCGCAATTTCTGCCTTACTCATCATCGAGATGGTAATGGACAGAGAGCATGAGGAGGAGGGTAAGGAGCACTCTGCTGAGCAGAACGCTGGATATGAACGCGAAGGGACAGGAGGAGCAGAAACAGCAGAAGAAAAACGTAAGCAAAAGGGAAGGCGAATAAGGCAAACAGTGCACTGCCACCGGCTCTGATCAGAAACGGGGCAGATAGGAGCTGCTAAAAAGCGAATGAAGGAGGAGGGTGGGATAACAGGATCTGATACCCCCGACTCAGCTAACTGCTGGGATAGAACAGGGTAAAGGCGTACCGGAAGAGCGATACGGGGGAGACAGAAATAATACCCAACAGATGTAAGGGAACAATCCAGATGCATCCCATCTTGCGGTGGGAATCTTACCAATACGAGACTGTCACCAAAAGTACAGCCCCGAATCGAAGGTAAGATTCGCGCGGCGCACCAATCAGCGGAACGATGATAACGGAGCGCCGATGGCTAACAGTATTCCCTGCTGTCCGTATAGTGATCACCGACGATCACTATACGCACAGATAAAGAAGTAGGATACCGCCCACGCCAATCGCTCTCGGCCCACTGAGCTGAACGATGGCCCCGATAGAGTATAGTAAATACCGCGAACGAAAAATCAACCAAGTCACTCGCAACACCAAACTGCAGTCGTAGTGACTCAAAAACATAACCCAACAGAAAGAACCAGACGAAAAGTTCCAGACTAGGAACGAGAAAAGGACAACCACACTGCTGAAAGCCAACAACTCCGACGAGAACCTAACGCTCGTCTTAAAGCTACCAAGCAAACAGAAAGACGAGAAGGCGAAAAAATCACCACAGTGACCTGACACACTGCCAGGCCCAGAAAAGGCGGAAGTGTCAGGGAGCACACACCTAAGTGTGTCATGGCTCAAGAATACTAGATCGACAACAAAGGATAACCCCCAACAGACACAAGGCAACCCAGCACTAACTACCACCAAAGAAGGCGAGCAAGAGAGACATACCTTCCAACAAAGCTCCTCAACAACGGCAAGACAAGGGGCAGCCGAGACCTTATCTGCTGAATTGCCCAAAACCGAAACTGCAGACAAGTTCCCACCACCATCCATTGACCACCCATCAGAACCACTCACAATACCTGGAGAAAACCCACTCGAAACCGAAGCAGGCACCATCGGAAGGCACGGGGATGGAGACAAAGTGATCAAATCTTCATCTGCCAAACCACCGTTAACCTCACCAAAGCTGAAATCGACAGAGGTAGGACAAGTAACCGCACAACCCAGAACAGACAAGCGAGGAGAAAAAGGAGCGGTGAACTCTCCCTTCTTCCTTGACTCTAACTCATCCCCATGGTTCAAACCCAACTGACCACAGTCGAGACCAACATCAACGGAACCAAAAGTAATAGCAGTCGACAAAGAAGTCGACAATCCCAGCGCCTCCCCATAAATCAATTTGGGGGCAAACTGGATCTGGAGATCCCTAAAAGCCAGATCATCAGATCTAAACGAAAGCTGGGATGACTTCTCAAAGAAAGGCATCAAAACCATGAACTGACCATCCACCAACAAATACTTGTGACGAGCCAGAGTAGAGAAGGCCCCGGAGGAATAAACTTCAATGGCGACCGATCTTTCGCTCGAGAAACAAACCGACACCGGAGAAGGGACAATCGCAAGCAAGGCGTCAGCGACGACAACGAAAGGAGGACATCGCCTCACAAAATCGCCTGTAAAAGCGAAAACCCCCAAATCCATACAATAACCCATAGCCTCTCGCGGAGAAGCAATACGAGAAGCAGAAATGTCGAAACGCAAGTAGGATGAGAAAACAGGGGAGAGAAAACGGAGCAGAAAAATGAAATCAGGCAGCCATTAACGAGTATAAGAAAATAAGGCTGTTGCTCGTGAAAGTTTTTTAGTCAAATTTCCTTTATAACTTTGCCTACTATAATCTGAAAGCAACTTGAAAAAACATCAAGTATCTGATAATCAAATAAAATACAGGAAATGTGAGCAAACAACACTCAAAAGTTTCAAGTAAGTGAAATCCTCTTTTGGAATAAACCTTGCTAAATCTCATCTATATTTTTCAGAACTCTCCATAAATTATGGAAAAACATTGGAAATCAACATGCGCAAGCACTAATTTTTTCAAATCACTTTTTCTCTTTCCGTAAACGATTAAAAAAAACAATTAAATTAATGGAAAGAACTTCATTACTAGAAAATGTCAAAATAGCAACGGACATATCTGACAGTAGTTGACGCTGTCATTAAAATTTTCGACGGCTTCCGACGGCTATTTATTTTAAATATTTTAATTTACCATATTATTTTACCTTATTAATTATAGAAATTTGAAATTTATTTAAAAATAATAATTTCTAAAAATTTAAAAAATATTATTCAATTATTTGATTTTAAAACAGTTTGTGATTAATTAAGTTAGTATTTTCGATAATCTTTTGTTATGTAATTTGATATTTAACTTTCTTGAAAATCAAACTCAAACGATCAATTTATGTAACTTTCAATCCGTCTATTATACAACTTAAGTGAAATTTGATGTGTAACAGTTTTATGAATTTAAATATATTTTTAACCGTTATTTTACTAATTATGAATTTTTTAATATATTTAACATTATAAATTCATATGAAAGAAACTGTTTTTAGATGTTGTGAAATGTGTTTTACAAGTTTGTCTAAATGTTGCAGAATATTTTTTACAACCTTTTCTAAATGGTACGAAATATATACGACTTTGAAAACCAAAATCAAATAGACATTTGAACTATCTTCAACCTGTAGCTTTATCCTAAATACTATTATAAAATTAAAATTTAAGAAATTGAAATACATAAAATCCAACGGTTCAAATACATTTCATCGATTCAAAAAACAATTTGCATGCAATATAACAATCATTTTACTTATAATATTCAAACAATGATGCACAACTCTCTATATTACATTCACCATTAACAAAACAACCTTACATAGAACTACACACAACCTTGCCCAGTAAAACACTGCTTTGGAATATTATAAAATGCTCACTTCATTTGTTACCCAAACGACAACCACATTCTCCTTAGCATTTGCTCATGCCCTTGCTTAGGCAAGACCTTGTCAGCACCTCCCTCCAAATGTTTCACATTGAATATCACTCCACCTAGCTCCTTCTCTATATCATTCAACCTATATATAAATGCATGTACATGGAAATACATGATAAAATAACAACTAGTTGAAATACCATATTTAGACGAAGGCATATGTACAAAACATACATTAGTCACTATTACCTTATCATCAATGACACTACCAAAATGCAACAATGGAATTTCCAGTGATTGTCGCAGCAGGAAAACCCTCTTTTGGTGTTTAATGGCTCACCCATTATCCAAGTATTTAACCGTGGATTAAATATATCTAAGCTAGAAACCATTTTCTCACCATGAGCACAGTTTCACTTACAGCAAATCCAGTGTTACATTCAAGAACTAAACATATAGAACTAGATCTATATTTTGTACGAGAACAAGTTATGAAGGGAAAGCTTATAGTAAATCATATACCTGCTGCTTACCAAAGAGCCGACGTCCTAACGAAACCATTATCCAAACAAAGTTTCATTAAATTAAAGAAAGAGCTGAAGATCAGAAATGTTGATAACAACTCTAACGATAAGTAAATAGAGTCTCAGTGTCTTCTTACAGAATGAACTTTCTCACAAAACAAAGCTTAAAGAAGAGTTTTGTGAGCTTATCAATCAAAGTCGACAACACGAAAGAAACCTCAGAACTCAATTCAACCTCAAGCAGATGATTCAGAGACAATATTCTTTCTTATCTCAACCTCGAGCAAGATCTTTTTCAAAGAATTCAAGCAGCAGATTGAAAATTGGACCGTCAGTGGAAACTGGGAATAAAATCGCAAACCCTAACCCTCGTTAGGTTTGAGGGGGGGGGGTATTAGATAAGAAAACGAATAATCCTGAGTATATTATTGTATATTGCGGTATATAGGTAGGTTGCGGTATATGGGCCTGTACTCCTTCAGCCCATTACAACTTAACTTGCATATTATAAATAACCACCGCATATCGCATATTAGTATGTAACATTACTTTGCATTGTTATAGAGAATACAAAAGGTTACACTTTTTTTACAGCAAAAGTCTAATTAGGTATCAGAACAAGAAAAACTGCTTAACAGCAGTAAAGGGCCATGCCAGGATCTTCATCAGAGGTCAAATCATCATCTGAAGATCGGCTGCACTCCGGCTGCTATCAGAGAATTTATCTAGCCTCGCCTTTTCTTGAATACTCACTCATAATTTTATTTCATCTATCAAATCTTGATTTTATTCAAAGAATCTTGATATCTTGATCTGAATTCAGTATCCTCCATCAACCGAAACTGTTGTTGTGCCTCGCCTTTAGACCACAATCAGCAAATACTCTTCGTTTTGTAGTCAAGATTGCACATCTCAAATGGCTGAAGGCAATGTTGATAATTCAATCTCCTCAAATGCTTGAACCACATCTTCTTAACAAAATGCTACTCAAGAACTTATTAAATCTATAATCAAGCCACAAACCCAACTCATTAGCATTCAACTTGATGAGTCAAATTTTCTTCTCTGGAAATTTCAAATTGAGACAACAATCAGAGGTTATGGTCTAGAAGACCATGTTCTTGGCACTTTAATCACTCCAGTAAAATCCACTACAGATAATGAAGGGAAATTAGTAATCAATTAAGAATTTGTAATTCATCAAAGGCAAGACAGTCTTATTAGTTCTTGGCTGTTATCTACAATTAATGCAAGTTTACTTTCTTAATTGATGGGATGCAAGAATGCCTATGAAATATGGACAAAAATTGAGCAAGTATTCAATACTCAATGTACAACAAAGCAAAGGTGATGTATTACAAGAAACAACTGTAGAATCTAAAGAAGGAAAACATGTTAATGAGAGAATACCTCACCAAAGTCAAGTCATTGTGTGATCAACTTGCTTCAGTTGGTCACAAAATATCTGATAATGAGCAAATCTTGTCCATATTAGGTGGACTTGATGATGAATATGAGTCTATTGTGGTTGTTATCTCACCAAAGGGATCAACCCCAACTATTTAATATGTCTACTCCATACTTCGTGCTTATGAAAGCAGAATTTAGCAAAAGAAACCAACTGTATCAGATTTCTCAGAAAATTTCATTAGTAACAACAAAAGTAAAACCAAGAAAGAAATAATTATGGTAGAGATCAAAATGGTAACAGTCAGAGCGGTGGACAATCATACAGAGGTAGAGGAAGGGGTGGTAGGTGGAACAACTACAGTAACAATCCAAGATGTCAAATTTATGAGAAATTCGGTCATACTGCAAATAGATGTTATTTCAGATTTGATGCCAATTATGCTGCATCACAGCAAAATAACAACAACAGCTCAAGAAATTTCAATCCAAGTGCTTATATGGTGAATACTCAATCAGATACAAATGGTTACAATGGTAAAGCAAATGTAAATCAGGCAAAGAGATATACAAGATGAAAGCTGGTATGCAGATTCAAGAGCAACTAATCATGTGACCAACAATTTAAGCAACTTGAATCTTGGGAACAAAGGGTACAGAGGTAAACAGTCTTTACATATGGGTAATGGTAAGCATATTGAAATTACTCATACTGGCAATGCTTGTTTCAAAGGCAAGAAATTGTTTTATCTAAATAATCTACTTAGAGTCCCCTTAATCAAGAAAAATTTAGTAAGTGTGTCTCAGTTTGCCAAAGATAATGATGTATTTTTTGAATTCTACCATAAACACTGCTTAGTTAAAGACACTCTAACCAAAGAAATTCTTTTGCAGGGTAGAGAAGTTAAGGGACTATATCAATTCAATGTTGCTAATTCAAGAAATCATGGATGTAAAGGAAATTGGTGTAATGTGACTAAATTCAAACATGCTAAAAACTGTAAGAAATTTGATATTTGGCATTATAAACTAGGTCATCCCAATGTAAAGATTGTAAAGCAAGTGTTGAATAAAAATAATATTTCTGTTGATAAAGTCTCTATACCTTACATTTGTACATATCGTCAAATGGGTAAGAGTCACAAAATTCCTTTCAATAATTCCGAAACCAAATATAGTAAACCTTTAGAGTTAACTGCTAATGACTTATGGGGACCTGCACCAATAAATTCTGATAATGGTTCAAGTACTACATATCATTTATTGATGCCTATTCTAGATACATGTGGATTTATTATCCTAAAATCAAAGTCTGAAACTCACCATGTAGTGTTACAGTTTATTACTAATGTTGAAAAACAAACTGAATGTCAAGTGAAAATTATACAAATTGATGGTGGATCAGAATTTCTACCAGTAAAAGAATATTTTCAGAAAAGAGAAATTACTCAAATAACAACTTGTCCATACACTTCAGAACAAAATGGACTTGTTGAAAGAAAGCACAGATACATGTCTTACTCTTCTTGCTCATGCTTCTTTACCATTAAAATTTTGGCCCGATGCTTTTTCTACAGCTGTATACTTAATAAATAGACTCCCCACAAAAGTTTTAAAAGCCAAAAACTCCCTTGGAAATATTGTATAAAATTAAACCAGACTATCAAAGTCTAAAAGTTTTTGGGTGTTTATGCTTTCCTTACTTAAAACCATATAATACTAACAAATTGGATTTTAGGTCATCACCATGCATTTTTCTGGGTTATCCACCAAACCAGAAAGGATATAAATGTCTAGATAGCAAAGGAAGAATATATATATCTAGACATGTAGTTTTTAATGGACAAATATTCCCATTCAACAAATCTGAAATCAAAACCACTCAAAAAATATATAATCCAAGAGTGTCCTTACCAAGCATACCTTTGCAATTAGAAAGGGACATATCCAGTCAGAAGGTAGTAGTGTCAGATCATAATGCAACAACCATAAGCAATCATCATTCACATACTCCAACTGAAGGCAATCATGGTCCACAACACACTGTGCCCTGTCATGGACCAGGTCATGTACTGAATGAAACACCTGAAAATTCAAATCACTCACCATAGCAAAGTATTAGTAATCAAGTTGATCCTTGTCAAATATTGGACAATGCTCAATATCAACCAATACTCAACAAGGAATCATTGAAAATCAGCTAACATCAATCAGAAATGAGCATCATATGACAACCAGAGCAACGAGTGGAATATTCAAGCCAAAACTATACAATACAAATTTTAAAGCAGATGAACCAAATAATTATCATCAAGCTGTATAAAATAAGAAATAGGATCCCCTACCAAATTATAAAAGTCTTATAGCATGCAAGTGGACTTATAGGTTGAAGAAAAATGCTTATGGTTCAATTTGTAAATACAAGGCAAGATTACTAGCTAAAGGGTACTCACAACAGCATGGATTTGATTTTAATGAGACATTTTCACCTGTTGTGAAACCATCTTCTATCAGAATTATTCTAACAATTGCCTTGTACAAAAATTGAAACATCAAGCAATTAGATGTTAATAATGCTTTTCTAAATGGTGTTTTGCAGGAGGAGGTCTACATGGAGCAACCATGTGGTTTTAAACAAAAAGCAGTGAAAATATTTTGTGCAAACTAAATAAAGCCATTTATCGACTCAAACAAGCACTAAGAGTCTAGTTTGATAAATTAAAGTCAACTTTAACTAAATTGGGCTATAATTCATCAAAATCAGATAATTCACTGTTCACAAAATTTACCAATAACACTGTTACTTATATACTAATTTATGTTGATGACTTTATAATTACAGGCAACAGTGATTCAGAAATAAGCAATCTCACAAAGCATTTGAATCAAGAATTCTCTATCAAAGACTTGGGAAACTTAAGCTACTTTATTGGTATTGAAGTGAAAAGAGTGTCAAACAGTGAAATGTATTTAAGTAAGAGAAAATACATTTCAGAAATCTTATCAAGGGCTAAAATGGATCAAGCAAATCCACTGTCTACACCAATGACAAGCAATCTACATTTATCAAAGAACAAGGGTGAACTGATTACAAATGACAAATAGTATAGAAGTATAGTTGGAGCACTACAATATGCTACAATAACAAGACCAGAAATTACATTTAGTGTTAACAAGGTGAACAAATTTATGCAACAACCAAGGGATGAACACTGGAAAGCTGTAAAGAGAATATTAAGATATCTCAAAGGAACAATAAGTCAAGGTCTACTACTTGAATCAGGGAAAACATTAACTATCAATGGTTATGCTGATGCAGATTGGGCTACAGACTATGATGATAGAAAATCAACTTCAGGCTACTGCATATATTTAGGAAAAAATCCAATGTCTTGGTGCTCTAAAAAACAATCAACTATGTCAAGATCTAGTACTGAAGCAGAGTATAAGAGTTTTGCTAGTGCTACAACCAAAATTATGTGGATAGAATCTTTATTAAAAAATTCACTACAACAAAAGGACACTTTAATAGCGTTTAAAAAACGCTATAAAAGGCTTTTACCGCGTTTTTATAAACGTTGTAAACCAACATGTTGTAATAAATCAGTGACCTATTATTGCAACAGAAGAAACGTTATAAAAAATCATGTTTTTTATAGCGTTTTAGACATGCTATAAAAAGTCTTATTAATGGCATTCTTAATATGCTATAAAAGGCTTTTACAGCATTTTTATAAACACTGTAAATCAACATGTTGTACTAAATCGATGACCTATTATTGCAACAGAAGAAACGCTATAAAAAACATGTTTTTTATAGCGTTTTGAACATGCTATAAAAAGTCTTATTAATGCCGTTCTTAACAGCGTTTTAAAAATCATTTTTGTAGTACGTACATATCCATTATCACATTATAATCGATAAATTTACATAAACACAATGTACCATTCCACCCAATCATATAGATCACATTAAACGAAAAATAACTAACCATTTAACATTCACATAGAATAATGCATAACATATCGTAATATTTAATGAACATTACATTAGAAGTGTAAATAATACAAGCGATAAAAAAATCATACTACACATGATGATTAAATGTGCAAACCAAAAAAGTTGTTACTTCAAAAGAACTTCAAATCGCTAATATATAACAGCATGTTGCCATTTGTATGCATCATAGATAGGTAATTACCTATGAAAAAGAAATTTAACAATTAGCAATTATAACTATACATACATACATACATATGTGTGTGTATGAAACTTAATTATATAAATTTAATTAACTTATATGGAACTTAATTAATTTATATGAAACTTGATTAACTTAGTTAAATTTTATAAAATTAAATTGATTTATATGAACTTTATTCAATTTTATAAAATTTGGTTAATTTATATAATCATATGGAAATGATATCAATAACATATGGAAATTCCTGAAATGGATGTAAATTTTGTTTAAAATACTTTATTCAACAATTGCACATGTATCGTTATAAACTTATTAATTTTTATAAAACTTAATTAAATTTTATAAAAAAACTGCTGCTTATTTAATTATTATAAAACTTAATTAACTTAGCTACTTATTTTAAACTTAATTAATTTTTTTTGTTGCTGTTGTTATTATTATTGTTTTATTTTATTACTATTACTATTATTATATTATATTATTATTATTATTATATTATATTATTATTCTTCTTCTAAATTTAGTTAATTTTTTTAAAACTTAGTTAACTTAGTTAATTTTTATAAAAATTATATAATTTTTATCAAACATAGTCAATTTTTATAACAATTTAACAAAGATTTCAAAATAGAGAACATGATTTTTATAAAACTAATTTTTACAAAACTTAATTAAATTTTATTAACTTATTTAATTTAAAAAAAAATAGTTAGCTTATTTAATTATTATAAAACTTAGTTAATTTATTATTATTATTACTATAATATTATTTTGTTACTACTATTATTATTATATTATATTATTTTTCTTCTTTTAAATTTAGTTAATTTTTCTTAACTTAATTATTTTTTATAAAGCTTAGTCATTTTTTATAGCAATTTAACAAAGATTCCAAAATAGAGAACATGATTTTTATAAAAATAAATTAATTTTCATAAACATTAGTTAATTTAATTAAAAAATTCAAATTTTGTTGATTTTTATAAAACTCAATTAACTTAGTTAATTTTATATCCTTTAATTAATTTTTATAAAACTCAATTAACTTAGCTGAATATTTATAAGACTTAGTTTACAAATTAGTTAAATAATATTAATTAATTTTTATATAACTTAGTTAAATTTTATAAGAATTAGTTAATTTTTATAAACTTTTAAATCTATTTAAATTTGTATAAAACTTGATAACGTAGTTAACTTTTATAAAAATTAGTTAATTTTTATAAATTAAGTTAAAAAATTAATTTTAATTATTTTTTATATAACTTAGTTATCTTAGTTAAATTTTTATACTTAGTTAATTTTCATAAATTTATTTAATTTTTGTAGAATTTTATTAATATTTAGATATTAATTTAATTTTATAAAATTAGTTAATTTTTAGAAAATTATTTAATTTTTATAAAACTTGGTTAACGTAGTTAATTCTTATAAACTTTGTCGATTTTTATAAACTTATCGGATTTCATGAATTTTCGACAGCATATCCTTTACATGGTTAGTGCTTTCCCGCACACCCCAATTCAATATACATTTACACGATCAAAACAAGATCGGATTTATATCATATATAACAAAATATACTTCATAATAGCGTATACATTCAAATGCATAAAAACATACCTTTTATTAGCAACTTTAGTTAGCAATCATCCATATAGCAAATGAATGTTTTATGTACCTATATAGCAAAGTAAAGGGAATAATTAGGACGCAAATCTACGAAAGAGTAATGTAATTTGCTCTAGTAAATATAAAGGGACTATTATTCGCATTGACTAATTGGTTTCGCAAAAAACGAAGTAGCTTAGTAAAATGCAAAACGAAGTAGCTCGGTGTTAACAGTGCATAACCGCCATAATGTCCGCATCACCCAATTTTTGTCAATGTAATCCGCCCAAGGATTACACTTCGTGGAGTCCATTTCGATACAATTGGAATATCTCTCATGGACTTCCAAACCGCACTATTATACTTATAAAACTAATCCCGATCTAAAATACACTGCATTAGAGAAAACTCTAAGTAGAAAATACTTTTTTTAGCATAAAAAAGAGAGTTAATATTATTCCCTAAGCAAATATTATGAGTTAATAATCGTCTAAGTCATTATTCTAGTACAAATAGCAAGTAATCATGTAGGTGTGTGTGTGTAGCTATATATGGTGTTATTCTATTATGTTTCTTTTCCATGGCAAAATCTGATACAGTCCTTTTCTTATATTCGTAGATAAAATCAAAGGATGTTGAGATATAGTAAGTGCAATAGTGACATTTAAGGATGCCTTATAAGTAACTATACATCAATTGGATTTGTCACTTATAAGTGTAATACACTTTGGTATTGAAATATGAGGTTTGAACAATGAATAGAAGTATGTATACTATGAAAATATAAAAGGGATTTTATATTTTGTTGATATACTTCCTTTATAAATGGGTAAGGAAATTAGTTTTTTACATCTAGCTTGGTTAACTAAATAAACATCCCTATTTTCAAACCCTAAAAAAGAGGCAATGGCATGTGAGATCACAAACTGAGTTGATGTTAACTAACACCTGTATGTATGAACCATTGAATCAAGGTATCTAAAGTTTGCAAAAGGAATTCATCAGTTGTAGGAAGGGTGTTGCAAATTACAAATATCAACAGTAGTAAAGAAGAGGAATTGCAAAAATTGTGAATTCATACCTTAGCCCAAGTATAGAAATGGAGTGAAGTTAATTTTCCATAGTTCAACTGGTCCATGTGAATATTTAAGCTTTGACTCTGATCTATGTAGCATCCACGATCAACGACCATATCAACCACAACTCGTTGCTTGATCTCCCATACAGTTCTAAAATTGTCAAAATATTAATATTTAATAGACATAGATTTGATGAAAATTAACAACCTTTACTCCAATAGCACGTATTTGTATATTGCCTTCAGATTCTCTGGAATCTCAGGAACATTGAGAACAGAACCATTTTCATACACTGTCTTGTTTTTAATGGATGGAGACCAAATTCGTTCAGTCAAGTCGTAAAGTAGATGTTTGTTCACAACAACAAACTCTCCGCTGAAAAATATACATTTAAAGAAATACAAAATCAACACATTAGAAATAGGTTCAATGGGCTTGAAGATGTATGATGCTTTAAAAGGTTTTAAAGAAAACCTTAGAATTCTGTGGCTGTAAATGTTTGATGTGTAGGGCTCAAAGTATTCATTGTTTCCTAGTATTTGACTTGTTGAGGCAGTAGGAATTGGTGCAACAAGAAGAGAGTTTCTAACTTCATGTTGAGATATCATTTTTCTAAGTTCAGGCCAGTCCCATCTATTGGATGGAGTCACATTCCACATGTCAGGTTGAAGAATTCCTTGTGATATTTAGATTGAGCAAAAACATATTTAAGACTAGCAAGGATTCACTACTGTATGTACTTGATATTCCTGATAGCTTTGTTGAAAAATTTTACCATCATAATATAACTCTATTGTTACAAAATAAAATCATATCATAGCATAGGCATAAACGTGATGCAATGGCATGGATGATAAAATGAGAAAATAATCCTTATTATCTTGAAACAAATAAATTGCACATAAAAAATTGAGTTCTAATAAGAGGACAGTAGATGTACATACATTGGTGACAGGACTTCTTTGATAAGTTTCATAAGTGCCTTCTCTTGCTGCAATTTCTGAAGAAGCTTTTAAAGCATGATAATATATTGTCTCAAAAATATCTCTGTTTAGCTGTTGAGCCTGAACAAACAATTGAACAGTTAACAACGGATGAGGCACAAGGGAAAAAAATTATTCATACAAGTTAAAGACAACCAAATACCTCTTCTGAATCAAAAGGCATGCCTAGCAACATAAATGCATCTGCTAGGCCTTGTACACCTTAACCAATTGGTCTATGCCTCATATTTGACCTCCTCGCCGTCTCAACCGGGTAATAATTAACATCAATTATCTTGTTGAGGTTTGCAGTAACAATTGTTGTTATCTGTCAAAATTATGAGCATATTCAGCAACACTTGACACATGAGTATAAAAATAACTAAGTATGCATATTAAAATAATATTCTAACCTCAGCTAGCTTGTCAAAATCAAAATATCTATTCTTAGATCCAATGCTTCCAACCAATTTAGATGGATGATATTCCAATAAAACATTCTGACAATTCATAATTTTGTTTATAGTTTGCATGTAAGAAGCTAGTATACAAAGAAGTGTATTATTTGATGTAGGTAGTAGTACCTTCTCTCTAACAAATCTTGGTAGAGCTACTGAAGCCAAATTGCACACAGCAGTTTCATCAGGGCTAATTGAAGACAGACATTATCAATAAAGTAAGGCTTGAATGTACCATAATCAAAGTGTGGGGACGAAATTGATTTTCAGTGGAAGGGGAAAAAAGTGACAATAAAATTTCAAATGCACCTTATTCTTCAAAGCAAGCTGCATATGGTTGAAAAGTGACAATAAATTTTCAGTTTGATACAAGTACGAACTGAGGCATTGCCTTTCATAATTATTATATGAATTAAAGACGTTTTGCTTTTTTGTTTGTTAAACTTCACCAACTTTAACTGAGCTAAGCTCAGTTTTCAAAACCAAGCAAAATGTGGAATGGACTAGAACATGGTACTAACCGGTCTTGCAAAAGTGAAACATATTTGTCACTACCCAAACTTAAATATGTTATGACTTTTGTTAACATAAAGTATGCTAGTCGGTCATGCAATAATCTAAACCAAATCCATAATGACAGTCAAAGATTTTAGATCTCTGTAATTGCGCTAGAATTAATGATGTAACAGAGCTTCTGAATTAAGCAGCAAATGAGTCAACAATTATACACAAAAACAAATATAACATAAAAAACAGGAACATGTGAAATTAATGGCTTAAATAGTAGATTTCAACACTGTAAAAATTAGTCATTTTACTTCTTTTTTTTAAATGCTTTGAGATTACTTATCCGCATTTCCAAACATTATCTAATTTGAAACAAAAGTAATCCAAATCTTCATTTGGAAGAACTTTCTAGTTATAAAGATTGTTTTTTTTTCAATTCTATTTTAAATAAAATTTATTCAAAGTAACATCAGTTAATCGTGAATGAGTCCTAAATTTTGACCATGCTGAAAGAGGTGCAGCAGGTGACCATGCTGTCAATATATCGACTCCAGGACCAATTAAAACAGGCTGCATGTTGATTCAATTATGATGTTATAATTGCATATTATAAGCAATATAATGTGGATACTTGCATCCCTCATTTAACAGTAACGTGTACATGTATAATTTGTGGCATATAGATAAGTAATTTAACTATTTTGACTCTTTTTTTAGAAAACATTGTCTTGTCTAATAATACAAAAAATTCAAGAAAAATGGATCAGCCAAGTTCATATTGGTTCGGAAAAGAATATTGGCACTGATGTAGGTTTCCAATTTTGACCGAGTAACTTAGAATTGAATAATATTGCAGGTTAGAGAAATAATTTTAGGATTCATTGCAGATTGTTACTACCATTGTAATTTCTTGATTTTCAGCTTAAACCATCCGCTTTTATTTCTGGTTTGATCTTTTTTGTGTTGAAATTATCTTATCTAATCCTTTTTATATGTAAAAGAATTCCCCCATATCAAAAACTAATGCAATTCATCTTCGGTCCTAACTACAATACATTATCTCCTTTGATTTCATTATCAGTTTGGAGTATCATTGTACTTTGATTTCAGGTCAGCTTAGATAAAGCTAAAAACAACCCTTAGTTATTAATTTTGTTAGTAAACTTTATTATCAATTTCTTTCTTAATTTATAACAGATGCTGAATGTTTTTCATACCTTATAAACTTTATTATCAGTTTGTATGTGTTATATGTACCGGACTCATCAAACAAATATAACTTTGAGTCTATAGCATGAAGAAGATGACCAATTTATGTAATTATATTCATTCATATACTGATGATAAATGATACTTTCTATGTTTTGTATAGTATAAATAATCAACTTTTGATCTAAAGCTAGTCATCCAATCTTATTCCTTTCTATATATAACCCTAACATAGAAAATTGCAAATATATGCATATTTTAAATTTTGTTGACAAAAATAAGAGATAAAGCATGCTGGTTTTGAATTAACCTGTTAAGCAAAAAGGTCCAAACATGTATTTCTTGAATAACATGGTAAGCAACAAGTGGTATATAAAACTTTGCTAAATGAAAAATGACAACTAACCTTTTATTTTTGTAAGACTCTTTATGCAGAAGTTGACAATAAAAATATGAATATGAAGCAAATCGTTTGCCCTTCTGTTTTGGTCACTTCTTGTCCATGAAAGGTTGTTTAGGAAGCAACATTATTACCTAAACATACAAAGAGAAAAATATACTGAAACAACACAACAATGAAATAAGCAAACAATGCAAAAATTATAGTTGATGTTTCAAGATTGTATAACCAAACAGTTAAAACAATTGTTCCAGCAACAACTATTTTTTGCTAATAAAAATCCAATGACAACAAATATGGATTTCATAGTGCAAGGCATTGGGTTAACATCTAGGGATTCAAATGTTATCGAACAACTGCAAAAAAAATACCTAACCATGCATTGAAATCAACTCAAATTGATAAATCAATTTTTACATAAATTGAAATCAACTAAAATATACCTTAGTGATCCAAATCAATTTCTACATAAATTGAAATCAACTCAAATTGATAATACTTACCAATAAGAAATAAATTACCTACAGATTTATGTTGAAGAAAGCTATGGAATAGATGGGGCTTGACTTGCAACTAAAAGGTGGAAGTTCCGACATAGTCGACGATTGAAGTACGTTCATGGAAGTGTGGTAGGATTGTTGCGGAGAGCTAGGGTTATCTGCGACGGCGATATACTAGATAAAGAGAAAATTGTAGGGATTAGTTAGGGTTTGTTTTTGTTTTGGGGTAGACGAGAAAGGAAAAAAAGAACAAGTGGGGAATGAAAATAAGATTTAAGCGGGAATGCAAAAATTTGAGCGGCCCAAAAAAATTATTAGACATAGCGAGTATGACCGCCATAGGTACAGTCCCCGTGTGAAACACGCTGAATTTATTTTAATCTAGCCAAAGTGACAGTATCCAGCTTTGAAATGTTGTTTTTGATTGCAATAAAAAAGGGATTTTTCTTGTAGTGTAAGTGAACTGCGAATCAAAACTAGCAACAAAGCAACAACTTGGTGTGACAACATGAGCACAGTTTCACTTACAGCAAATCCGGTGTTACATTCCAGAACTAAACATATAGAACTAGATCTATATTTTGTACGAGAACAAGTTATGAAGGGAAAGCTTATAGTAAATCATATACCTGCTGCTTACCAAAGAGCCGACATCCTAACGAAGCCATTATCCAAACAAAGTTTCATTAAATTAAAGCAAGAGCTGAAGATCAGAAATGTCGATAACAACTCTAACGATAAGTAAACAGAGTCTCATCGTCTTCTTACAGAACGAACTTTCTCACAAAACAAAGCTTAAAGCAGAGTTTTGTAAGCTTATCAATCGAAGTCGATAACACAAAAGAAACCTCAGAACTCAAATCAACCTCAAGCAGATGATTCAGAGACATTATTCTTTCTTATCTCAACCTTGAGCAAGATCTTTTTCAAAGAATTCAAGTAGAAGATTGAATATTGGACCGTCGGTGGAAACTGGGAATAAAATCGCAAACCCTAACCCTTGTTAGGTTTGAGGGAGGGTATTAGATAAGAAAACGAATAATCCTGAGTATATTATTGTATATTGCGGTATATAGATAGGTCGCGGTATATGGGACTGTACTCCTTCAGCCCATGCCCATTACAACTTAACTTGCATATTATAAATAACCACCGCATACCGCATATCAGTATGTAACGTCACTTTTCATTGTTATAGAGAATACAAAAAGTTGCACTTTCTTTACAGCAAAAGTCTAATTTCGCGACCATGCGACTTTAGAACCCGATGCTCCATTGATCCCCCAATCGTAGTTAGACTGTAAACATCCTTGAGATCCATGACATCGTTCTCTGTTTCACTTCATGCACAGATCCACCACTTGAAGTAGACGAGTGCCTAGATGTTAAATCCATCAAGGTCAGAAATGATATGCTACGGGATCTGGATTTTGATTGAGAAGGGGTGCTAATTGGATTAGATGAGAAGGGGTGCTAATTGGGAACATTGATTAGAATTTGAGAATGGGGTTGCCAATTGGGAAAACTGTCCATGGAGTTAAAGATGAAAATAATTGTTTTGGAGCCAAAATTTTTGGTTTCGAAGCAAAATGATTGGGTTTGTTGCTAAAATTTTGGATTTGGAGGCGAAAGTCTGAGTTTGGAACCAATATTTTAAGTTTAGGGCCAAAATAAATCTGGTACGATACCGTTCGCAGTCAATAATTGGAACAGTACCATTGAACATGCATCCGACGCTCCCAATAGGCAATCCAACCCTCCAAGCACCGTTGGGAGGAAGTTGGAAAATGATACATCGGCATCTGACGCGTTGGACGCCAATGTATTGATGCCAACTTCCCCCGCTTATATCTATACGTTCTCCTCTTTTCTTTCTTACATCTTCTTTCCTCTTCTCTTCTCTTTTGATCTCTTCTCTTCTAATACTAATGGTTGATTCGAAAACAGATTCCGGCTATGAAAATATGCAGGATTTAGTCGTTATATCAACGTATCTACGTAGAAGAAGGAATGATATTAGACGAATTCATATGTCAAACTATACCATAAGAGATGAAATTATTGCAACAGAGCTGCACTGAAACATTATAGTTGTATCCAAGTCCATGTTTATCATTAGTGGATTTAGACGCAGATAGTAAATTTTCTAGATTATCATTCCCTTTGTTAAATTTATCAACATCGGTTTTCGTTTTATCAAAATCCTTATTATAGTTAAGAATAACATTGTCCAGAGATAGTATTTTGTTATTTAGATCAGTGATCTCAGATTTCATTGTAAGATTTTCTGATCTTAAGGATTCATTTTCACTATTCAGTTTTTCAAAACTTTCAAATTTCAAATCATCACTAAGTCCATTAAGTCTTTAAATTTCATCTTTTAGACATTGTTATTTTTTGGTCAACATTTCGTTAAACATTTTTAATCTATCTATCTCTACTAAATTAATTTTGCACTCTTTTCTAAGCATTTTATATCTCTTATACATATCATTTAAAACATTCATGATTTCTTCGTTCGAATTCCACACCTGGTCATCCTTTTCCCTGAAGCACATGTTGACATTTTCTATTTCTGAATCACTATCACTTGATGGTACATCTGAATCATCCGATGTTGCATTGAAAGCATGTTTCCTCCTCTTATTGAAAGTGTTTGAAGGGTAGTTTGATTTCTTCAGATTTGGACAGTCTCTTTTCAAATAACCGGGTTGATCACATTCGAAACACTTAACGACATTTCCATTTCTGGAATTAAAGTTGTTAGTTTTTTGAAATTTGTTCATCTTTCTATATTTCAAGAATTTCTTGAAATTCTTGAAATTCTTGGTCATGAAATCGATTTCCTCATCATCATTATCATGTGGTTCATGATTGTCGTTTGTAGCGTTGAGGGCCGGTGATTTCTTCTTATTTGCTTGATTCTCTTTTCTAACCTGCAACTTTACTTCATACGACATTAGATTACCACTTAAATCTTCTATTTCTGTAGTACTAATATCATTGGCTTCTTTGTTTGCCAGAGTCTTCTTATTTCATTCACTAGAAAGTGAATTTAAGAGCATTCTGACTTGATCCTCTTCAGTAACATTCTTTCCTAATGATATCAATGCATGCAATAAATCCTGAAATCTAGAATACATATCAGAAATAGATTCACTCTGATTCATTTTAAATAATTGAAACTGATTAGTTAACATAGAAATTTTAGTCTGTTTAATTTTACTAGTGTCCTCAAGTGTAACTTGCAGTGTTCTCCAGGTTTCATATGCAGACTTACAAATAAAAACTCAATTAAGTTCATTTTTATCTAATGAACAAAATAAGATATTCATAGCCTTAAAATTATTACGCGCTTGTGTCTTTTGGTCTAGTGTCAAAGATGAGTACTCAGTGTGGTGTTCAGTGTACTTACTCTGTGTAATATTCCAAATATCTAAACTATTATACTATAAATAAATCTTCATTCCACAAGCCCAATAAGAATAATCACTATCATTAAATAGTTGGGGTCTAGCAGTAGATTGTCATTCCAAAAAAGTGCTAAACAAGTGTTACTAATGTTATCAGCCATTTATACTTTTCAAAAATCAAGTTATGAATTTTTGAAAATTAACTTGATTTTTGAAAATCGGTGCTCTAATAACAAATGTCGATGATGGGTTATCTATAGCACAATGCAGAATGGATCTTAAGGGTATTTGAACGCTGGAGAGGACAAAGTGTGTATTTAAACTATTTAAAACATTCTCATGAATTTTAAACTATATCTAATCAAATTGCAAACAGAAACCAATAATCACAGAATAAGTAAATGGTAAAGTAAAATGTAGTCAAGTAAATAATATGGGAATTTTTATCCTGGTTCGGATTGACCAATCCTACATCCGGTCCTGTAATGCATCGTACATACAGAATTTCACTATAACTACATGCTTTCCACGGGTGGCAAGGACACCTTCACAATCTTGATTTCACAGGCTATAAGATGCACCCACTTAATTTATCGGGCTACAAGAACACGCTCTTGATTTTACAGGCTACAAGAACACCTTCTTCTCTTTACAAACAACAGTAGATTATGGCAAGTAGTCGTATCTTCAATAAAGATTCTTGCAAATTCAATATAAGGATCCTATAGACCTCCAGTAGCAATAGTCTTTGAATTTTTTGAGGAATAGGATGAAATTAGAGAGTGAATTATATAACTTAAGTACAAACTCTCTGATATTGTGTGGTTTGCAAATTCTTGAAGAATTGGAGTGAAGGAGTATGGATTTGCAAAGAGAATGGAAGAGTATGCAATGGATTTCTCTCATAAATGTATGGAAATGAAAGAGTAAGAGAAAATGAGAATTGTTGATGTGAAAATTCATTTTCCAAAGCCTTTAAATAGTGGTTGAAGTGACATGTCTTTTGATGAAGAGGTGGTAAGAAAATCCCTTCATTTGAATTTAAAAAAAAAATGAAAAAGAGCTAGTATGTCGACGTACATGGAAGGCTTATGTCGACATATAAGATAGTATGTCGACATACATGGAAGGCATACGTCGATATATGTGTCTTTAAAAAATCAGGAACTCCAATAAAGTGTTGGAGATTTTCAGATATCAAAGTACCTCATATTTGTGGATATTTTGTGATTTAGTCGAAGTCAATGTTTGATGATCTTTAAGTATAATTGTCGTGTGTTCTTTTACAAAGATTCTAAGATTCAACCAATTGCTCATCACTTTAAACACCTATGTCCTTTCAGCATTTGCATTTCATCTTCAACTAGCTTTGTTCTTCCATTTGCTCTGATTAATCTTCATATGTAATTCATTTGCTTCCACTGAGTTCTTGTTTATCTTTGTAAAATGTCTCCATAATATATCTAAAAGTACTGCATAACTCGAAGAAATGTTAGTAGTGATAATTATATGGTTGTTATCATCAAAATCAATATTTGAGGTATTGACAAGAAACATGAGCATTTTCTTTACCATATGAAAAAAAATTCATGGTTTGATTGTCATCGATGATTTCTCCATGTTAGTCATACTTTTAGAAGAGATAAAAAACTTTATAGCTAATAGAGAGAAGATTAGACAACCACCAATTATTTGTTCAAGCAAAGAAATATATGATATTGTAAAGGAATATTAAAAGATAAATGAAACTGGAGTACAAATTGAAATTATAGGGAAATCGACGGTTCATAATTAGTGCAAACAAAGTATAGTTTTGGAGTTACCTTATTAAAAAGATCTCTTACTTTGTCATAATATTGACGTGATGCACAATGAGAATACTTATGCAGGAGTTCCAAATCACACACCGCAGGAATTCCAAGTCATTTCAGTATTACCGTCAAGAGCCGGTAAATTTATTAATTATGATTATAGATACTTATTACATTGTATAATATTATATATGTATAATAATAATACATAATAATTATTTTAGGAAAGAGATCGTGGTCGTCACGTCTCCTATATGGATGTGTTTGCTCATACTCACGCCATCGAGCACGAAAATGAAGATGGCTCAATAGCGTACATATGGTATGACACGAAATCACAAGAGGCCATGGTAAGCATATTTTAAATTATAAGTTATTAATGATCACTTTAAATTATAAGTTATAAATAATTAAAATAATGTAGTATGAATTTTAACTGTAATTCTATTTGTAATCGTAGGATAAATTCATGCAGGAACGAGGGAAACTGCTCGAGGGAATAGGATGGGAGGAGCTAACTGCTGAAGAGGAGGACCGGAATTTTGATGTTGTCATGGAGCCCCAACGTGGAATAATCATTATGGTTTTGGAAATCAAGAAGTAATGCTTATGTATAATATATTTATGAATAACGTATAACACACTGATTTTATTAATCACACTATATAAAACTCATACACTTTGGTAAACAATGTTATAAGCTAGACATAGGCAAAGAAGCTATAAAAGAGCTCAAGACAATCGGGGGATTGCAGTGCTGAGAGCTCGAATTGCCGACCTGAAGGAACGAAACATGCGTCACGGAGATGTACCATATGTTAGATGAGCGCATTGTTGTGTATATGCAACAGCATGACACATTTCCTTCATTATCAGGATCTAGAGGCGATAAGGATCGGTAGGTATGATTTTTTTCTTTATGTTGAGACATTGTATATATATGCACTTTGAGATGGGTGAGGTAGTTTGACTATTTTACGAGGTATTTTGAGAGTTATATATACTTTGAGATAGGTGAGGTCGATGTGATTTGATATTTATGATACATTTTGAGTTGTTGTTGGATGAGTGAGGTGGATTTGAGGTGATGTTTGATATATTTTGATATGTTAACGGATGTTTGTGATTTGTAGTATATTATTAGATGCTTGAGATTGGTTCATTATATATATTGACGTTTTTCTATTATTGTATGATATATTTTGTTATATATATTATATACAATTTGGGCTTTGATAAATATGATTTATACGAATGAAATTGAGTTGCAAGATATATTTTTATATATGTATTGTTTGGGATGAAGTGCTGCTGTAATTAAAAATAAGTTCTAGATTTTCGACGGCTTCTGACAGCTTTTGGGTGGCCAATTTTTTGATGGTTTGCGATAGCTAGTTGGTAAATGCATGACCTTCCACGTGTATATGAAGGAGCAGCAAAAACCGTTGAAATGTCATCAGAAAAATACTGATGGAGCCGTCGAAAAGTGTGTCAAAGAACAGTTGTTCGACACTAATATTCCAAGGGCTATTTCTGTCGGCTTCCGACGGCTTTCGACGGACGCCGACGGCAAATAGCCTTTGGAATAACTATTGTTTCTTGTAGTGCTTCCAATAAAGCGGTCTGAAAAATAATAAAAATAATAATAATTAAAAAGAAGAGAGAGAAAGAGATGAAGAATAAAATTTTAGAAAAGTTGTTTTTTTGGATTTTTGCTTAAATGCATGATTTAGTGCATATGGAACCGATTTACAATAAGTTTCAAGATAAGAGCATGGCTTAGTATAAGCTGTAGCTGATGATACATTTTACCAAATTCAGATTTGCTAAAAAGCATAGTTAAGCAGCTAGAACTAAATTGAAATAATCACTTTATATTTTTACTATTTTTTTGCATGCACCACACTAATCAAAACGTTTAAATTTTACAAAAAATTCATTCTACCTTCCTGTTATGAACCTCATTTAAAAATAAACAATTATACGTCAAACTTAACATTGATTTGTGGGGAATAGAATGATAAAAAAGTAGGTACATGTAAATTACCCTTAAATCTTTGATCTAACAGTTTGTCTCTTGACTCTAGTTTTAATGGATTTTTGTATCATATACGTTTGAATAAAAGTAATTTGGTGAAAAATCTAATGTTATAATATTGTAAACATGGTCGTTAATTTATAATTCAAGTCTCTCTTATAATTAAATAAATAAATAATTCTATCACCACAAAAATTCAATTAACTAACTTATAAACCAAATCATGTTCTTCAAATCTTTTCCATCAAGAGCAACAACAAAGATTAAAATACAACTGATGGCTTGCATTGCATACAATCTAAGCCGCCGTGTAAACCATCAAATTGCATAAATAGACATGACTTTAAATACCTAAGAGCATCTTCAACCCAGCTCTAATTTCAATGTAAAGTGAATGACACATAGATATTTAACAATATTATTCAATTTTCAATTTCCAATGGTGATGTGAATTAATTATGTAGTATAGCGTGACAATTCATTTACTAGACATTGTGAAGTTAAATGTCTAATTTTAGACATTGCGTTCCACAATTTCAAGTGATAATCACCAATAATATTGTGCCACGTGAGTTAATTTTAACATTTAAGTGTATTTGCATTGGAGTGAATAAATATATTTTATTGTGATGTGTAAATTTTTTTATTCACATCAATTTAACATTGGCTAATAAATAATGACACATAGCTATCAAATAAAATTACATTCTTCAAGGGTTGGAGATGCTCTAACAGAGTACGTCAGTTATATTTAACAATAGTTGTAAACTTTTAGTGTGTATTTTCTTTCTTTCTTTATTTCCTTTTTTTAACTTTTTAGTTTTCTTGGAACTCTTCTATGTTTTTAACTAACATAAAGGTTATTACACTTACAATTGTACAAACCTCCCCTTAACCGTTTACAAGATATACATCCACTGTGTTAAACCATAACAACAATGTATGATTTTTACATGGTATTTATAATGAAATATACCCTTTAGTAATTTAAACTAGAGAAATAACATTTACACTGATGATATGCGCCTTCATGCACTAATAATAAGTGCATGTACGTATGATCTTACAAACAAACAAAACGATTGTGAAAAAATTTAGAATCATAGTTATTTACCACAAATAATGCAAGTTAAAGAAGAAGAATAAAGTGGAAATTTGGACATGCGTCTCATTTTCAAGTTTGATACATGAAAACCCTCATTAAAATATGTTTTAAATTACACACATAATTTTACTTTTGATTAAAAGAATTGCTTTTTGCTGAAGATTAAATATGAACTTAATGAATGTTTTTATGCCCAAAACCATTGTTAAATTTTTTTGAAAATACCTACAAACATTTACAGCTTTTACTAGAAATATTGTAGTTCAAGAAACTGCAAATATTTACATTTTGGCTAAAACTAAAAACATGTAATGTATTTTAAAATTTTTTTGAGTATGGACGGCTGTGAATATTAAACTTAAAGAAAGCGTTTTACAAAAGTATAGTATTTTTTTTAGATCAAGAAGTTGATAGCGAGATCTCAAATCAATTTGTTGGTCTCATGGTACATCTCAGTATAGAAGATGTTACTAAAGATCTTTATTAGTTTATGAGCGTTACGACACACGCTTTGTGCGTGATGATGGCACATGCTTCACATGTGAATTATTTTTCTGCAAATTGTATATGTTTAACATTCAAAAGAAAATGATTTGTAGAAATATTTAACCAAATTTTTGCGTTAAAATCATTTGTTGTTAGTTTAATTTTTATTTCTAAGTTGCAATATCTATTTTTTTTTAAGTTTGAATTTTTATTTTATATTATTGATTAATGAATTATTTGTTAGATCCTAATTTTAAATGATATTAAGATTCAATAGTATTTGTAGATAGACGTCTTAAATTTGTAAAAGAACTTTATTTGTTATATCCTATTTTTAAGTGATATTAAGATTTGATAATATTTGTAAACGGACGTTTTGAATTTTTAAAAGAAAATTGTTAGATTTTATTTTCAAGTAATATTAAGATTTGATATTACGGAGGTTTTTGGTAGTTCACGTTGACACCAAAAAAGTATCACACCAAAAACTTTACAATTATTATTAAAGATATATTCCTTTGGTGGATGGAAAATACGAGGTTTTCAAATTTAGAAGCATGATGCCTAACCATTATAAACAATTGCGGTGATGGTGGTAAAAGTTGTTAACCGACAACTACAGCTATGTGTGCAGTTACAGTTGGAACCAATAACCGCGAGTACCAAAACGATAAAGCCCCTAATCAAAATGTACACCTATTAATGAGGTCACGAGTTCAGATCTCGGTATTGGTAAAATGCATCTTTATTTTTGTCCAATAATCACTACATAAATAAGATCATGGATTCAGCTTGATTTAGCTTTGACAAAAAGAATATATCTCTGTTTTGATTTTTGTTTTTTAGCACCCAACGAAATAAGATTCACTTATACATACTTTATGGATCTTACATAGGGTTTTGTATGTCCACCACCTAAAGAGTTTTGTTTTTTTTAATTCCCAACTGTCAACTCACACCAAACAACAGTTGGGAAGTTTTTGGGAGTTTAGATCTTTGATTTTCAAGTTTACAATTTTCTTATATTTTTGGTATCATTAGATACAACTTTTTTTAAAAAAATTATGTTTTATAATTTTTCACGTTTACAACTGTAACAAACCGCAATTACATATAAATTCTTTACTCACTTTCAACTATCATTCAAATTGAGTAGTTGAACTAATGAGATTTGAAGGAGCGATATATTTTTATTCATGGGGTTTGTCTCATGATGCAAGGCTAGTCGAGATGGTCATTTAAGTATATTATATGATGAGGTTCCATTTGTTTATCTAAGTTGCACATTTTGCAGTACAAGATGTTTGGGCTTCAAGCATATAAGCTCAAGATCACCTCATTTGCTTATTTCAGAAGGCTGAGAAGGACATAAAATCCAAGACTGCACCCATCCCTTATTCATGATACTTCTTTATTCACTTATCTCTTCAAGTGACTAATCACCCTCTTTGATGGTTATTAGATAATATCATCTAAAATTAAGAAAACAAGGGATTACATATTGATGTAGCCTTTTCTCCTTAGGCAAAATTAGAGTTTGACTCAAGCAGGTCATTTAATACCAAACTCAAGAAAATCAAAGTAAGAAGCCACTAACCAAATTTGCACAATGAAAGTTCGCGATCCCGATCTATTATAGCCATACCATTTGTTTTGAGCAATAAGCACCATTTGTACTGCTAAGAATAGAATAGACGCATGAAATGAATATTAGTTTATGTTATGCCATGCATTTACTCATGAATGGGTCAAATCAGACGTAGTAGCATAAATTAATATCAGAAACTAAATAAGCATATATATATATCTAATTGTCAGATCATTGTACCTTAGATTCGTTCCAACCCACAAATATCCAAAGGTCACAACATTAATATCATAAATATTAGACCCATAAATATTCTTATCCACTTTACTTCGTTCCAACCCTGAAATGTTCGACGCTTTTTACGCATTCTACAATAAACTACTAAAGATTATAGCACTGATTGGGTTAAAGTATGGCTGGTAGTCTAAATAAAACCTTGATTGGATATAACCTAGAAATATTCAAAGCCTTATACCATAAAAACTGCATTCTAGAAAAAACTAATAAACCCTATAAATACTATTCACTCTACCCACTCACACTCGTATCTCTCCACTGCTGTTTTTTTTTTCACTGTTCTCTACTATCATTCGCATTCACATCTCTTTACCATGGTTTCATTTACAACACTGTCTATTGTTCACTTTTATTCAGTCGCTGCGTATAGCTCCTGGCCACCGTTGCTTTCAGTCATCGTAACTTTCAGGTTAGCTTTTATTTAGTCATTGTCTAATATTATTTCAACTTAGAGCATCTCCAACAGTTTGGAGTGCGGAAATTCGATTTTCCACACTCCAAAATGTTGGAGCCCTCATTTCTACAATAGAAATGAGGGCAGGCGTCTGTTGAACAGGCGCCTGATGCCCAGGCGTCTGTTCAACAGGCGCCTGTGGTTTTTAAGTGGGGCCATTCCACTGCCAGGCGCCTGTTGAACAGGCTCCTGAAAATGAGGCGCCTGTTGAACAGGCGCCTGGACACTAGACGCCTGTTGAACAGGCGTCTCATCCAATACCAAATTCTCAGCCCGAAGGCCTCCTTTTCCGCACTATTGCAAATTCTCATACCCTGTTGGAGAAGAATTTGGGTGCGGATTCGAGAAAATGTGAGCTGTTGGAGATGCTCTTACTATAGAAGTATTCAGTCCCTGTTTATATTTCTTTTTTGTTTATTTTTTCTTTTCTTCTTTTCTCTCTAATTTTTTTACACGCTTTATGGTGTCAACCAACATCGTGGTATCAAAGTTGTATTTGTCATTTGCGATGTAAATAACATTTTATACATTTGGGCCCATATATAAAACAACATTGTGGCATTTGTTTGGTGATTCACTCCTGATTATTATGAATGGACATATCTTTTGTTAAAACCGTGCATTGTCGTATATTTGATGTCTTAACATTTGCATCACGAAATGTTCATTTTGATATTATCCACGAGCAGAGCCGGCCCAAGCTTGTAAGTTGACCAAGGCAAAAAATAGCTCACCATGCTGGGATTTGATCCCAGGTCACAAAGGGAAACGAAGATACCCTACCACCAAACCACAAAGCCAATTAATACTAATATAATACATGACATTTTTATCAATAAACTGTTAAACCCACCATCACCACCACCAACCGTTGTCCCTGCCGGACCGGCTGCCTTAGGCGACTGTCTTGCTCGTCTTGCCCTAGGGCCGGCCCTGTCCACAAGCACAATCTGAATATAAGAATCAGTTCATAATCAAATTGAACATTTTGCATATAATCAATCTTACCTTTAACCATTACACATTATATACAGACTAATTTACCAACATTTTTTTAATCCTTGCCTTCGGGTGTTGGTTTTCATCCAACGTTCCCGTCACCCCCCCCCCCCTCTTTGTTGATTCTAATGTGGTTGCTAGTTTTGTAGTACATGTGGCTTCAGCTTTCTTTTTTCTTAGGGTGTTCTTTGTCTGGCTGCGTCTGGTTCTGTGTTACCGCTTCGGTGGAGGCTCCTGTCTCCTATCTTTGGTATTGCCTTGGTTGTTGGGTTGGTTGGAGGATATCCGACTATTCTTTTCCGCATTGACTACTTCTTGAGGCGCTTGGGTCTTCTTCTTTAGATGTTTGGCTTTGCTCGAGATCGATGAGGTTTTCGTCTTTGTTGGTGAGCCGATGATATCCCAGATTTCCATCTTTATTCGGATTTTCCTGTGGGTCTCGTCTCATGTACTGTGGTTTGGATTGGAGGTCTGGCTTACTCTTCTGAGCTCAGGCGGGTCGGTGGTTTGCTTGGTGGTGGTTTTATCTGGTTCTCCCTGTCTAGCTGTCTTTTTTTCTGCTGGCTTTTTCTTTTATGTTGATCTTTGTACTGCTGTTCGGTTTTTTACTGTCTAGGAGGTATATGGTCTTTTTTTATTGCACTATATGATGAGATCAGTTTGGGATGGAAGCTAATTTAAATAACACTTTGTACATACTATGTTATAATATTTGATTCCAAGACTCAGTCAACACAAAAAAGTGTGCTTTTTTTCAAGGAAAAAAAGTGTTTTTTTTTTCAAGAAAAAAATGCAAGGTTTATTGCCAGAGAAAAAACCATACAATGTATACATATAGCACTAAGTGGAACATAAATAAAATGGTCATCAAGAACTAATAGTTCTAATCAACTTAAGTAATTCTTATATATTATTTATATTTAACGGTGATTATTTATTCACATTTTTGTACATGTTTATTTGAGATCTAAATTAACATGATAATATATTCTATTCAACATAGTGACTTATTTTTTTAGACAACTGCAGCATATTTGACATCTTCCTCCACAATAAGGTAATTTATTTATTAAATATTAAAAAAAAGAGATTTATATTTACTTGGTGATATCATTCAAATTAGATAATGTTTTCTATTTACAAAAGTTTTTTACACATACCCATAACAAAAATCATTGTCATCCTTACATTAAGTAGAGCATACCACACAATTTATCGGTCAAACAATGGATACTAAACACCGTGATAAGCAAACGTCAACTCAAAATGATAATATATCTCTAAAAGCATCTTCAACGAAGGATGGTGCAAATGTCCATGAACCATCAAATGCTGATAAAAAGTCTCTCTCAACGGATGATTTTTGGGATGATAAATTTACTTCTGAAGTGGTAAGTGATATATCAATCAAGAAATTTGAAAAAATAATATAATTAAATTATATTGTCTTATCAGTTTTCTCTTCATGTTTTTACAGATAAAATTAATTGAGAAAAAGGATGGTGATGATTATGAAAAAAATTTGAATAAAAAGTCACCATCTAAGAATAAACTATAATGAGTAATAAAAAATTTAACATCTATTAGTGGTACTTTTTTAGTGTTGCAGCTCTTACCACTACTAGAAATACAGTATATAGCCACGAAGGCTTTCTAACGGCCGCCAACAGCATTTTCTAACGGCTACCAACGGCACGTTTTTTTTAACTTGCCGTTGGTAGCCGTTGATAACCGTTGAAAATAACGCCATTTGCGGCCGTTGGTAACCGTTGGAAATTTGCGTATACCTGCAACCAGGTAGAGACCAAAACATTATTCTCATCTTCCCCAATTCAACCAAAACCCTTCTCCTCCCCTCCTCTTTTCCACCTCCAACCTTCCCCACGCAACCAACAGCTGCTCCAACGCCCTCACTCAACGCCAACATCCTCTCTCCATTCCTAGAAGTCTCCAAAATCAGGTTTTTCTAAAACCCTACAGTTTTTATCTTTTCTAATTTTGTGTTAATTTGCTGTTATATTTGTATCCAATGACATATTGCTTGTTTATTACACCAAACTAAATGCTAATTACAATTATTGTCATCCAAATGTCCAAATTGTTTGTGTATGTATATATTATGCACATATGTAAAATATGTTTATAATTTAGTATAAATGCGCATGTGAATTAGCATTAGATTAGTTATGATTGATTTAAATTATTTTGTGTATGTTTTGTAAAATGTTAGAAAAACATGAATTAGTGAAATATTTTACGAACATGAATTATATATTTTGTGAAATATTAAAAATCATATAATTTACTATATATGTATTTATTAAAATAATAGAATATAATGCATAATATGCCTTATTTTATATATTTAATAAAACGGTAACATAAAAACCAAATTTAAATCCCTTAGTGAATTTTTGGCCCCGTCTGACAGGTATTGTATATGATCGTTGTATGAATATTCGTTTTTATTGCAAAACGGATATTCATATTCATCTGATACAATATCTGTTGGATTTGTCCCTGTATTGGACAAGTTACAAACACTATAAAGTAATTACGTTTCGTAAATCATATCGTTATAAACGGTTCACAAAATTTCGACGGCATTTCCTTTTTGTTCCTTGTGTACATGCATTGTGTACGATACAAGGAACACGGGGGAAGTGCTGCCGAAATTTTGGGAAATCGTTTATAAAGATATGATTTAAGAAATGTAATTACTATTGTGTTTGTAATGGGAAGTA
Source organism: Allium fistulosum (assembly GCA_030737815.1). Classification (NCBI taxonomy): domain Eukaryota; kingdom Viridiplantae; phylum Streptophyta; class Magnoliopsida; order Asparagales; family Amaryllidaceae; genus Allium; species Allium fistulosum. The sequence goes on along the minus strand of CM060904.1, from coordinate 708,994,952 downwards.
GGATAACCGACCATCACAAAAGGTACAAAAATGTAAACAAAATAGCAAGAAATATAACTTTGTATATAAACGAAAATGGATTATAAAAAACAGTAAAATCTAAAATGTGTTTATCGAATTTGATTAATAGTTTTTTTACTATTGATCATAGGTTTTACAGTAGGAAAAATATTCCAAAAGAACAAGCCTATCAAGCAGATATCGAAGAAAATGTTGAAACCACAATTACAGACGATCAAACTGATTTTGGACAATTAAATGATGAGACAAATGTATTAGTCGAAGCATTTGAGAGTGTAGAGGAAAACGATATAGAACACGAGATCGAGTCTGAATCAGAAAACGACGAGGACTGAGTTAAATCCGGTAATTTTTACAATTATATATTCACGCACACGCATCACATATATATCATCTCATCATCATTACATGCACCACATATCATCATCATTTTATCTATGTCTATAATTAAAAATGAAACTTTTCAACAGGTATTATGTCAGGCTCCAGACGTCGTAGCTCTTCTCGCTCGGCCGGCGAGAGTAGTGGTGAGCCTCCAGCTCGACCACTTGTATATTTGCAGCCGAAGGCTGATGGAGCGTAAGTATCAAAATTAAAATGATAACAATATAAATTTGTTCATACATATATATACTTGTCTAAAGCTTTGTTTTATTTAACACAGGAGATTTGATTTGGAGCCCTCAGGAGTTGTGCTTGGCATTTCCAAGCAATCATATATGAGCAGGATGACAGATTGCTGGCCTAAGTGGAGTAAGATCCCTGACCATGTCAGGGAGGCCATATGGCAGGATTTTCTGGTGAGTTTATATATACTACTTTACTATATGAATAAGTATAAATGAACACTTAGTAATGTTTTCTCTTTGTACAGGGGCAAGTGGACTTGGCGGAGGCCGATGTCGTCATGGTTCAGCGCCATTGGAATTCGAAGATCGCCAAAAATTACAGGGAGGTAATGTCAGCTCTTAAAAAATCGAGGAAGAAACCGAACTGGATGGGCGCTTCCGTATGGGATTCTTGGATGAGGTGGTGGGAGACCGACGAGTTCAAGGTAAATTTTCTACCTAATATATAGTTAATTATTTCGCAATTAGTATAAATATAATATTCAATTTATAAAATTGCAGATGGAGTCGGAGAGGAACTCTGCCAATAGAAGTAGGAATCCTGTAACGCATCGTGGCGGATCCAAGTCTTTTCAGCATCACCGTGAGGACTTGGTAAATTTATCTAAACCGTTATTACATTTTGTATATTAATTAGTTCGGTAATTAGCTATGAAAAAATAAAATATATAAATTATTTATTGCAGGAAAGATCGGTTGGACGTCGCGTGTCTATGATGGAGGTATTTACCCGCACCCACGCATCAAGACAAACAGACAATGCTGGCAATATTACATATCAGTGGGATGGTGATGATAAGGCGACGGCTGCATATGTATGCATATTTTAAAACTTATTTTATTAATATCGATATGTTTAAATCATATTCTACTAATTTTAACCTGTAATTGTTTTTTATTTTAGGCAAAGTTTCAGGAGGCACGGGCAGAGCTGCTTTCAGAATCGGATCGCGATGAGTTGACGGTAGAGGAGGAAGATAATATTTTCGACGTTATTATGGATCCGACGCAGCGGAATAGGCGCTATGGCTATGGAAACCAAGCGGTAATCTTATAAACATTGCAATATTATATTTAATAAATTAACATATAGATACACTATACATATGATGATTTCTAGTTGAGTTAACCTATATATTTAATAAGTTAACCTATATATTGTAATAAAAATATGCATTTATTTGTGGTATATGCATTGCTTAAGATCACGTCATTTACGTTTTTATATTTTAAAATATACATTGCTTACGAAAATGATTATAATACAAATGTGAACATCTCATATTCTATTTGCAGGTTCGGGCAGCTCAAAAGGCGTGTGACAAAGCTGAAATAAAAGAGCTTAGAACCATGGTTGAGCAGCTGCAAGAGCAGGACCGTCTTCGCGCTATACAAATGGAGCAGCTGAATCAACGTTTAGCGGAGTACGCGCAGAGGCATGGTTCCTTCCCTTCGTCGTCTGGTGCTTCCGGAGGTGATGATGATGCTTGAGAGGTATGATGATTATTGTTTTGTGGTTGGTTATTGTATATATTGACTTTGAGGTGGTGAGGATTGTGTTTGATGGTTATTGTGTATGTATTGACTTTGAGGTGGTGAGGTTTAAGTGTTTGCATTGTACATATTGACTTAAATATGGAGTTGTAGTTGGTGAGGGTTTGGTTGTAATGTTTGAATATGGAGTTGGACTTGAATATGTAATGTTTGATGTTGATTTTTGGTTGTTTATATTGTTTGTGGTATAATGTGTTGAATATGTGATATATATGTGAAATGGAGTGGAAATGGAATGGAAATTGATATATATTGATTGTGTGTGGTTGGAAGGTGAATCGCGTGCTGCTGTAAAAAAAATTCACCCAGATTAGCAACGGCTACCAACGGCTAACAACGGCTTATTGGTCAGTTTTTTGCCGTTGGTAGCCGTTGGTAGCCGTTGCTAATTCCCCGTTCCTTCCGTTGGAAGCTGTTGGAAGGCGTGGTACTCTATTCCCACGCTATTTCCAACGGCTACCAACGGCCGCCAACGGCTAGGAGCCGTTGGAATAGCCTATTTCCCTTGTAGTGTACTATTAATAAGAAAATTACTATATAGCCTCTATTTTTATGTATTCCGTTTTTGAAACAAAGTTTAACTTATATTAATGGTTGCAAATAGTATAATTATCTTATCCTTTATGTGGTGTTAGAATTCAGTTTCATTCTAATAATTTTACTATTATAATTATCATAACCTTCATAAGTACCATCAACCACTATGCGAAACAAAGTATTTAAGATTAAAAAATTAAGGATATAACCTTATTTATTTTTCAGCCGGCTGTATATCAAAGATGAATAGTCAAAGGAGATAAAATAGAAGAAGAAATACTTTAAGTGATGAACAAAGAGAAATGTGTCGTATGAGATGTATAGAACAAAGGAGAGCTATGAGTCAAGAACAAAGAGAAAATTATCTAGCTCAGCGCTGTGAAACGTATCGACAAAGAAGGAAAGATCCCAAAATGCATCTTTAGGAAGAAATATAAATACTACAAGCAATGAATCTCATAGTTACCAGTAAGAAAAAAACCCAAGAATACAAAGAGAACAAACAGAAATTGTTAGGATTTCATTATACTTTAAGATTGATTAATCATAAAACTCTAGATCTGAATAGGTGACCCATATTGATTTGATCGAAAAGAAATCAAAGGAAAGTAAATAAATTAGTGGAAGACATACCTGAATCCATTGTTGGTAATTGTAAAGGTAAATTTGGTACTGTTTTCCATATTGATGCAAAGCCCTAGATCTTATATTAGATCTGAAACCATAGTTGCTGCTTTCATGAACTGATTAAGTGAAAGAGACATATCTAAAAGATAAGACTTGGATTTGATCTTCCACATTGATACAAACCTTAGATTTGAATTATTTCCATAGAAGAGATTAGGAGAATAACTAGAGCTTGTGTAATTTGAGGACCATAACCATTTATTTACAATGTTGGCATTTACTAATTTGGCCATTCAACAAAGTAGAATTTCCCCAATATCTACACGTTAAATACTATGACAGTTATATCTTTAATCCTTTTAACTTTAATTAATAATTTGATAACTTTAATCAGGCTTTACACCAAAATAGAACAATACATTTTATTTTACATATATGGCCCATATGTTGAATTTTCCAACATCTACGCCTGAGCCATATATATGTAATAACCTTATAAATGTGTTAACTTTATGAGCTCCAAAATTTGCTATTTCTAATATAAGGTGTTTTCGAAACAATCTCGTCCATTAACTATGCTGGTAAAGGATCAATGCGGCTTTCGTTACTTTTAGCGTAATTAAACCCATCAATGGTCACATATACCAACACAATCAAATGACATAGATCAATCATGAATGCATAGCATAGAAATTACATGAAATGTAATATGTACATGTCTATTTCCAATTGGTCCTACTTTAGTGAGATCAAAATGTTTAATATTTGAACAACCTAGAGTGTAAGCAAAACTTTATTACTTTATTTCTGATCAGAAAAAAGAACTTGATATATGTTTGTAACCGAAGTATAGAGCAATGTGTCATATGATAGTACCAAAATACAAACTCCGCCTGAACCAAAATATCCTTACATAAAAGTTACACCAATTGAGCAACATGCTCATGAAAGACCTTGGATGATAATCATTTGGTAAACGGATCCGCCATAATGGAGCTCATCACAATATGCTCTATAAATTACAATTTATTTTGCACTCTCCCCTTATTGGAAAATAATATGTTGTTTATTGTCATAATATTATTTAGTGGTCTTTCAATCTCTTTTTTATTTTAATATTCCATAACTTTGTGATAAAATTTTGTAATTATTTTCCATTGTTGGATACCCCATAATAGAAAATAAAGATTAGTTCCATAGTACAGGAGCCTATAAGTGTCTATATGATAGCTTTCCTTATATAACTCCATCCAAAAAAAATATTATTACCTAAAGTGGATCTTTTGTACTCTCAGATTCAAAATTTTCAGATCATAATTCTTTTTTCTCCAACCAATTTGGTCTTTTATTTATGATCATATAATCTTTTTGTTCCTTAAAGATATCCCAAACCATTTTGGTTACTAACAGTGATCCACTTTCAATGTCAGTAAGACATCTGCCAAATAATACATGCAATATCCATATGTGTATATGCCTTAACATGCATTAGACTCCACATCGCAAATGTATGAGGAATCTTTTGTATTTCTTTAGCTTTAATGATGTTTATATAAGACAACTTTTGTCTCCTTTAGCAAAAAAGAATCAGTCGATTCATAGTTTGCATATCAAACCTTTTTATGCACTTATCTGCCCAACTCTTTTATGATAATCCAAATATCACCCCATGAATAACAACGGTGGATTGGAATCCATAATACAAAAGAATAATCCATCAATGGTTTTTTTAATTTGTTTCATCAATATCTCTAATGAGAAACACGACTTTAATATCCTTTCGATTTCATAATTTGCAACAAGTTCCAAAATAATTTTAAAGTGTCTTTCATTAAAACCAAAGAGAAAATCTCATTAAAAATAAAACAATATTTTCCTTTTGTGTACAGTCTTTTTGTGACGACCCGAAATTTTCGATTCCAAAAATTTCAGATAGTTAGGGAAAAAGAAAAGAGATAGAAGGAGAAATAGAAAACAAGTCACGGAATCTCACATTCGTAGCGGATGAAATATAATATCAAATAATATTCTTTACACAAAGAAAGCTGTATCAGTCAAATACATTTTAATACATCAGAGTTTTCAACATTTACACAAACACTAGACAGTTAATATCACATGTCCCAGACAATCTACAGTATAACACAGCGGAATACACTCCATACGTTCCTGCCATCCCGCTCGCCTCCTGAGCTTTAGAACGTCCTTACCTAAAAATCTGTAATACTCAGTCTGACCCGAGCATTACATCAAAGTAACACTCGGGTCAGGCTGGAAACCAGCGTGAGTAAACTCATCGAACAAGGAATACAAAAGCATACAACTTATATAACCCGGGGGTAACTCATATCAATTTACAAATCATCAACTTGTTATAGTCATCAATGATTCCACACATAAATTTCTAAGTACCAAAACTTAGATTAAATAGTCCAATTTACTTAAATCATTTCATTTCAGCTTATTTATTTCACATATCATTCTATGAAGAATTTAAGTGGTTTCGGGTATTTACAAATACCCGACTCCAGTCTCTTCGAATCCAATTGTTATCTAAATCCAAGTTATTCAATGAAATATAATTCAACTTAATTTACCGGATAACACTTTTACACAGCAATTCATAATTGATAGATAATCACATAATCACTGTCCATCTAATATATCATATCACAAAGCAATTCAAATCAGAGATATCAAGCAATCCAAAGCACTTATCATCATTCACTCATTCATCAGCAAGATTGATCTCTTCCAATAATTACATCAATTAATGATCCTCTAATTACTTTCGTTAGTTAATTATTCTTAAATTTCATTTAATAATTAACTTTTAACTTAATTACATTCATAAATCAACCTTGATTAATCTAAATTAGTAATTAACTTTCCTTAATTACTCCATCAATTAAATCAACTCCTTGATTTATTATATTAATTAGTCTTTTAATTACACTGAGTAATTATCACTTAATTTCCTCCACCAAGTAATTATCCTTTAATTACTTCTCATCAACTAATTTATTACATCCAGAAAATTTTCCATTAATTACTTCACTAAGTAATTATTAATAATCTTCTTAACATTAAGTAATTAACCTTTTAATTACTTATTGCTTAATTATTTCTTAATTACCCTTGATTAATCAATCCGTAATTAAGTGGTCATCTATACTTAATTAATTTCACAAATTAATTTATCTTAATTTAATTACCCAAATTTAACATCATAGTTATAATTAACCTTAATCAATTAATCCCTAATTATCCATTTATTTAACAATTAATCAATCCTTAATTTTTATTTGATTAATCCTTGATTACTAGTTGATTTAGCAGTTAATCAATCCTTAATAATATTTGATAAATCTTTAATTACCTAAAAAAATATTAAATTTTAATTATCTTTGAGATAAAACTCTATTTATTTCAAAACTAGGACTCAAACTAAACTTGAATCCCGATTTAAACTTATTTAGACTCTGTTTAAATCTTTAGTTTCAGATTTTAAAATCATTTTATAAGATACTTTAAAAAATTTAAGTTATTAAAGACATTTCATTTTTAAATTCAATTTAAATTCAAAATCCAAAACACTGACAGGTTTCAAAACCTGTAACAAAATTTGACCCGAGCCTATACTTAATAATACTTCGAGTCGACTACAGAAAAACACAAGCATGATACGAAAAAACCCGAGCGTCTCTCAAAACTATCGTCCCAGTCTTCATCGTGCACACGGTGCACGTGCAACGTCGCCTCTGACCATCGGTGATCGTTGCGGCCACCTTCAATAACCACTCGCACTCACACGACCACGAAACAACACCCAGATTGCGCACAAAACCAACAAATCGAAATCGAGCTAAAAAACTCGACCAATAGAAACGCCATGGCCAAAACTCCACTACTCCAATGCCTCCAGCCAACGAGAAGCCTCGCTATCCTTCCCAAAACTTCGTTACACCTTCCAGCTTGCATCCCTAACCGGCGAACCACTCTGATGCTTCACAGTTGCCGCAACAACCTCGACACTCCGATGATCCAAAGCCCATTACAAAACCCTACTTTGATCCACCGCAATCACCACGATGATCAAACATCACTTCCTTCATTTTCCCTGAGATTGACCGCTTCCCGGCCACCTCCAGACCAAAAATCGATCATCCCCATCATGCCGATCAATGACAATATCCAAAAATGCTCCAAATGATCAACCCCAAAATTCCAACGAATTACCAAACTAAAAATCATGAAATGCATGTTAAAAATCGTGATTTTCCATCTCTAATTCATTCATGAAATTCAAGTCAGAGATTAAGATTGTTGATTTTCATCATAAATATGAATTTTACTGTTGTTTCCATTTTTAAAATTATTTGTTGAATTTTTAATCCAGAAACTATTTTAATAAACATTAGTAGACTTCAATAAACAACTTCCATTTGAATATCAGAGGCTAATATGGGTTTGATTAAGATACTCGAATTTCTAAAAGCCAAACAGAACTATGAAATAACAGAGTTCATACATCTATGTATGTATATATATAGACTTACTAATATATATATATATATATATATCGATTCAAATAGGTTCAAGCAAAAGAACTTCCATTCAAAACAATATCATTACATGCATTAGATATAAATCCAAATTACCGTTTTTAAAAGAATGTTTACTCACCAGCATATGCCTCAAACAGAGGAGCAGTTTTGTTTCCAGGCTGATGGTTTCCAGACTCGCTTGAACTTCTTTTATTTAAGTTGAGTTTTCCTTTATTTCAGTTGAGCCTTTTTTTTGAAGATGGTAGTAATGTTTACAAGTTTTACTTAGTTCGAATGCAGTAAAGTGTGAAACAAGGTAGTGATGGATATCTAAATATATACATAAAATAGAGGCGTGCAGAAGAAGCTAGGCTGGGATATTTTGTGTACAATTTCTCACATATTTCCTTTTGTTTTGTTTTGATTTGAGTACCTGAAAATTTAATTTGATCAAATAAAAGTTTCAAGATAAGAGCATGGCTTAGTATAAGCTGTAGCTGATGATACATTTTACCAAATTCAGATTTGCTAAAAAGTATAGTTAAGCAGCTAGAAAATTGAAATAATCACTTTATATTTTTACTATTTTTTTGCATGCACCACACTAATCAAAACGTTTAAATTTTACAAAAAATTCATTCTACCTTCCTGTTATGAACCTCATTTAAAAATAAACAATTATACGTCAAACTTAACATTGATTTGTGGGGAATAGAATGATAAAAAAGTAGGTACATGTAAATTACCCTTAAATCTTTGATCTAACAGTTTGTCTCTTGACTCTAGTTTTAATGGATTTTTGTATCATATACGTTTGAATAAAAGTAATTTGGTGAAAAATCTAATGTTATAATATTGTAAACATGGTCGTTAATTTATAATTCAAGTCTCTCTTATAATTAAATAAATAAATAATTCTATCACCACAAAAATTCAATTAACTAACTTATAAACCAAATCATGTTCTTCAAATCTTTTCCATCAAGAGCAACAACAAAGATTAAAATACAACTGATGGCTTGCATTGCATACAATCTAAGCCGCCGTGTAAACCATCAAATTGCATAAATAGACATGACTTTAAATACCTAAGAGCATCTTCAACCCAGCTCTAATTTCAATGTAAAGTGAATGACACATAGATATTGTCACAACCCGAGTTTTTCTAACACGAAAAACCGGACCATTGAGTAAAAAGAAGAAGAGGTAGAAGAAGAAAATAAAAGAAAAACAACATCAGAATCTAACCATCGCAGCGGAATAAAATATAATATATCAACAGATCTTTACACAAATCAAAATTATATCTGTTTATACAATACATCAGAATACATCATCAGAGTACATCAACATCCATAACATACACTAAATACACAGCGGAAAAATAATAACAAGTACGGGAGTACGTATCGACATCCAGCTCGTCTCCTGAGCTCCACAGCATCATATCCTGAACCTGTTTATCTCGGTCTGACCCGAGCATCATATAAAACAATACCCGAGTCAGTCTGGAAAACCAGCGTGAGAAAATCACACTCAAATTGATTATTAAAGTTTCAAAATCCTTTGAAAACAAAAGCATCTCGTAAGACCACGCCACAAATAAACATGTCGGGTTTTTACCTTACGATAGCTAAAACACTTTATATCAAAATCCTCTGATATTATAATAGTGTCTACAGAAAGTAAAATATAATCTAGCTGAAATGCTTGCATCTCACATTTCAACAATAGTTGGGCACAATCAAAACCGTACAAACACGTAGGGAGAATGGATTTCCAACGAATGACTAGGCACTGGGGTACCACCTGTCACAGTACGTGGCCTAGATCACCGTACCGAGGAGTACGCCCGCTCCCCTGCAACACAAGGCCGGAACCATCCCTTACTGGATGATCCCGAATAAAATCACCCCACGGTTGGGATCAGCAACCGCACCACTAAGCCGAAATAAAAAGGGACATCTAGACAGGGATGACCTTACCCTCCAGTGGGAGCTACCCACGAAGCCTTGCTGCATAACCCCTGATTTTCAGTCATTCCCGGTTGATGAGGTTCGAGGCTAAACGATACCTTTTAGAGAACATATCCCTTAGAATGCCCATCGTCCACTGACGATGTTTCGCAAGCATTCGTCCATACAAGTCCGTCCTGGGTTTGAACGGAACCGAAGGCACTACTCCTACTACATCCATTTTGGAAATATCCTCAGGATTAGTAGCGACTAGCCCTTGCACTTCACTGCTCCATCTTCGACTCCGAAATCGTTACACGAAACGTACAAACCGGATCGAAGTGGTATTCGAGTCTCCAGACCTAGAATCCCGGTATACGGAAACTCGATCCCGGTCTCTTCGAAACGATCAGCGCATTGGCCAATATTGATAGTCGGTTATTTAACTATCAATTCACATCCATAGCAACCATCACACAATAAATAATTTCCCACATTATTTATTTGCCCAAATATCTTTCCAAGATATATTTCTATTTTCAAACTCCTTTTGAAAACAATTTCAAACAGTTTCCGCTTACGGAATACATTTCCCAAATAATTATTTCTCTGAAACACCAAGTACAAAACACTTAGATTTTAAAATAATCTTAAAACACTTTACTATAAATATACTTAATAATATTGAAATTAAAAAACTACTTTAATACCTTAGCAAAATATATACTTAAGAAATATTTAAAATGAAACCACTTTACAAATATAAACTAAATTTCTCTTTTTAAAATATAATACCAAATCACTTTTATATAATTACTACAATAATAGATCTTTGAAAATATTACTTTAGGCTTTAACATTTAGAAATAATAGATTCTCTAAAATATGCTTTTTAAACCATATTAAAACTTTTAACTTATATTTAAAATTGCTTTGGAAAAACATACTTGGCTATCCAGATAAATACACTTCTCTTCACATCTTTTAATAATAAATCAACAATTATTTTTAAACCAATTCATATTCCTTTTATAAATTCCCACCTTGAATTTTATATTTCAAATATCCTCTGATATTTTATTTTACTTTACAAACCCAATTTATCTCTCCCAAATCTCATTTCTCTTTAAAATTCAAATTCCAAAGTATTTAAATCAATTTATAATTGATTTCCCAATTTATTTTACTTTGAAATAAATTTTCTTACTTAATCCATTTATTTCCAAATTCATTAACTTCCAGATTTTATTTCTCATTATGATTTAAAATCTTTAAACCGAAACACAAGCTTCAGATTTCCCAAATTCCTTCTCTTTTTAATTACATTTAAACATTGAATTAAAATAAATTTTTATCCCTTTAAATAACATCACATAAGTCTTCTTTAAATTCAACATTTCTCTATTTATTCAAAATTCCTCTTTTCCACATTTAATTTATTCGAATTCACTAGAATTACTTAACTTAATTTTACTCTTTTATATTTTCCAAAAATCCAATTCAATTGCTTTTGATAACTCATTATACTGGGAAATTCAATCCAACCAGATTACCCAATATAAATTATCACAGGATAACAACAATCATATCACAGAATATTTAAACAAAAATTAAATATTTTGAGGAATCCAGTTGGATCCCTCCAACCTGTTTCCCTGCATCCACAGACGTTAGTACAATACCAATTCCACTTCGAGGTGGAATATCGCGGTATATGGGTTTATAAAATATCATCCGCTATTATGCGGCGCATAGGGTCTCATCCGCTATATAATGCGGAAATATCAACAACTCAAATATATACATATGCCAATATGTATATATTGGTATATACTACTATATACCATATCAATCAAATCAATCAATTCAATCATTCATCCATATTTAAATTTAACCAATTAAATTTAAATAAAATTAAACTGAGTGAGATTAACTCACCTTTGATTTTTGTTTGCAATCCATTCCAAACGGCTTGTTTCCTTGATTTTAAACCTTGTATAACAATTCACGATTTATTATTATTTGAATTAATCAAAAATTAATTTCTGTCTAGTTATCTAATTCTAAACTAATAATTTCCTATAAAAATCCTTTAGTAACTAAGATAATCAAATAAATTAATCACCTTAAATAATAATAATTATTATTATTATTTACATATCCTAGTAAACTGTATTTTATTTTTCTTCGTTTTCAAACTGCATATATAAATAATCTATATAGGTTTAAAAATCCAATCTTTTTCTTTTCTTTTCCTTCGAAACCCATACATTAATAAAATTAAATTATATAGATTAAAAATCTAATTTTATATAGACTCTTCAATATTTAAAATCCCAGTATTCAAATTTATTTCAAACTTAAATTGAATTAAGTAATTCGTAAATACCTTACTACCGAACGCAGCCCAGGCTACCATCGACTTGACCTTCCAGAGCTTCGACGTCGCGATCCCAGAACCAAAATCACCTAGAGCTCGAAGGCCACCAGAGCCACAGTTGCTCCTCATGTCTACTCGAGCATGGCGCTGTGCACGCAACCCAACGCGCTGCCTTTGGAAGATCGAACTCGAACGCCTGCCTGTTGCCTCGTCACTGCACCACACTCACCACGATGCTGAAACGACACGAGTCGCCGTCCCAAAATCGAACAACTTCCTCTCTCTCCAACGCGCGCGGCTACATCATGGCACGAACGACCAGCACCTCACGCGTGCCCTAAATCTCGATCGTCGAAGTATTTTGAAATAAAAACTCGGCTTGAAAAGGAACCAGAGGGGAGATAGGCTCGAGAATCAAATGTCGAACGAGATCCCTGAACTCGGCCATTATACTGAGCTTTGTTATTTCCTTGTAAATTTTGATTTTTTTTTTGGGCGAAAGAAGAAGTGTCGTGATTCATAAACAGATGGATTTGATTATAGCTTCTAAGGAAAGACAACGAACACGTGATCAAGTAAAGGGAAAGTCGGTTGAGTTGAAAAAGATTTGACAGATGAAAAGACGAAGGATATTTAAATTTAAAACGATTAATTATTTTCTCAGCGCTTTAACCTCGTACGATCACACGATAGCTCCAAAAATTACGAAATTTGAAATCCGGTAATAATTCAATATTACGGATCCAATGGTACTGGTTTCGTCGAATTCCGAGACTGTGCCTCGGAAGGCTATTTTTAAATATCGATTCAAACGATATAATTTCAAAATTGAACAAATCAATTTCAAATTAAATTCTGAAGCTTCTATTATCTTCAGTGTTATCAATATGAATTTTACAAGCTTTTGAAATATTTTTAATCAGCTTAGAATACCAGATTTACTATTTCATCCAACTTCAATAATTTAATTTAATAATTAAATTACTCAATAAACAGCGATATTTGAAATTTAAGTTTATAATTAATCTCTGAATATTTAAAATTAATTAAATATTCCAATTTCAAATATACAAAAATTTTGGGTCGTCACATTCCTCCCCCCTTAAAAGAATTTCGTCCCCGAAATTACTAGTTAGGAAGAATGATCCAATACCCATTACTATTTTGCAAAACCAAACAGTTTTAACAACACCCAAACAATCTTCTATTAATGATACACTAATCATTTTTTTAACTTCCCAAACTTATTCATAAGTTCAACCCATACCACCTACTTATCCATTCAAATTTAAATTTGAATTCAAATTTTGAATTATCAAAATTTTCCAAAAATTTTCTAACTCCCTAAATTTCCGAAAAATTTCGCCAGCGTCTCCTTTGCGCGGCTAGCTCGGTACTACTACAAAATGGCTCTATGGCCTCCCAATCTCAAAAAGAAAACAAAAAGCCAAGTGGCTGGATCCAAAACCCAATCAAATTTCATATAGAAATTCAAATACATACCTTTTGTCGGGCCATTAAATTTTATCTTCTAAAATCAAAAATCCCAATCTATCCGTTGCTTTTATACACCTGTATATCCTACTAAGCAATAATATTCAATCACAATTCCAAAGTCATTTTATACTTTCCTTTACAAATTTCCAATATTTGCTTTACTTAAGCCCGTACGATGCACATATATCATCCGTACGCAATATCACATTCGATCGCTCAATCGATCACACAATTCCACTTCCGAACTAGTATCGTCCACCCGACTTCCTAGTGCGGACTCAGATCTGGTTTCTTGATCAGAAACCGTCATTCTCCTTGCATAGCCACAAACTATGATAGAGAATATCCAGAATCAATCAACAATCCATATCCAGGTTCGCCATCGAAAATCGAGTGAAAAATTCCAACTCGGATCGATATATCTATCTCGAAATTCTGTGTTCGACATCTGGACCAAATAGCTATGCGAATAAAATAATATACGTACACCTTACGTAATTAGCCCAATTGATTATTAGTTATATCAATTCTCCTTTATTCACATTCCTTTTTTGATTGTTATCCCCTTATTCACAACTATCCCATTTCACAACTTCAGTTTTAGTCTTCATTCAACTATTCACTTAGTATATTTTTATTTTTCCATTCCAAAATTACTAAGTATATTTCCAATACAAATTTTCTTAAGAATTTCATTCTTCAATTCTTAAGTTCAATATAAATTTTCTTATATTTATTTACTACTTCACCACTGAAGTGTATATATTCAAATTGAACTCCCATCTCATATGAATTCCAACTTACTTCAATTTACTACTTCATTTCCAATTTTTTTCCTTAAATTCAATTCATCTCCAACTTCCAAAAATGAATTTTATTTAGCTCGAAAAAATCCAAGTTAATTCATTCAATAACTATTTCTCAACTTATTTAAACTCCTCTGTTTGAGTTCAGTTTCCATTCAACATTTACTTAAGTCAATAACTTAAGTTTATTTTCCATTTAACCAACCCTTTAAAGTTTTATTTCCATCTTTCATTTGATTCTTATTTAATCAAATTCCATCCATTTATTTATTTAATATAATTGGTTCATTCACTCAATCATTATGAATTTTAATTTCCATATTCAATTCATTTGGAATTATTTTATTAATAACCAGGTCATTTCCAATTTATTTCACTTATTTGGATTTCATTCGCAATTCAAACCATCACTATTTTAATCCAATTTCATTAACTCACAATTCAATTTCATTAACTAATTTATTATCTAATTAGTTCCTCCGCTGGTTAAAATTAAATACTTGCTTTTTAATTCTAAATATCACTTCACTTAATCATCTTAAGTTCAATTTATTTTATAATTCAAGCTTGGATTTATTTAAAAATTAAGATCGCTCATCTTAGTCGTTTCCATTTGATAATTACAATTTCAAATTATAACTCTTAATGGTTCAAAGAAATGAATTCCCATTTATGACTTACAATTTCATTTCTATTCATAAGTTTTAACTTACTTACTTAAGACCTGGGACTATTCATTTAAGTCCATTTCCATCTTCATATCAAATTTCAAATTATTACACTTAAGAACTTAAGAATATGAATTTCTTTACACAATTATAAGCATTTTACATTACCTTTATATCCAATTCAATTCAACTTCAACTTACTTACATTTAATTCAATTCCAATTCTCAATTTTATTTAACTTATCTTAAGTTAAATTCAAATACATTTTATTCACCTTCATATACTCGAATTAAATTTTAATTCTAGGATACAATTTTATACAAGTTTTACAATTCATTCACCTTCAAGTTCTCTAACTCTTTTATCTATCAACTTATATTACTCATTTAGTTATTTTCATCTCATAATTATAATCCCAGAATTAAACTTTCATTCTCTTCTTATTTCAATCAACTTCATTCTATATTTTATAGTGTTGATTCATTTAAATTTTCCACATTTATATTTTAAATAGAATTTCCAGAATCCAATTGCTCGATTTTATTCCAAAACCATTTTGAATCCATAAATAACTCATACACATCTGGTATATCACATCAAATCCCAATTTCTAAAACAATCTGCTTTTACCAAACAATTTTCCCTTTTGAATTTCAAAACCAACCCAGTTCACAATTATTTCCAACTTAAAACAGTTTGGTAGCAATTTCTCTTTGGAAACTCGAAAATAGACATCGATGATGCTGCAGTCATCACCGAAATTATTTTCCAGCGACCGAAAGAGAATTTAATGCTTTTATCACTTTAAAACTTTTCAAACATTTTTAAATCCCAAATCCCACCAGATTTCAATTCAATTTCAAAAATATTCATGAAATAATATCACCATTATTTCCCCAAAACCTTTAAACTATTTTTAAATCCAAAGGAATTTAAACCTTTCCCAAAACTTCAAATTCAAAATCTATTCAACTTTATATCCAAACATTACTCTGGAATTCTATCACATTTTATTCCAAGTTATAAGACACGTTTACAATTTACATTTACAAATTTCATTAGTTTATGAATTTATCTCATTTGATTATAAATCACATTTGTAATTCACATTTGTATATAAAGTCTATCTCAATTTATAAATTTCATTTATAGTCTATATTTCAAATTCCATTTTGTTATATAAATTTATTCTTCAACTTAGGTTATAAGTTTTCAATTTCTACTCAATAATGAGACTAACTCATTATGGTCATTTTCTAACAACCAAGCATCCAAATATAACTATAATAAATTTCGAATAATTATTTCTTTTATATACAAAATAATTTGGGCAAAATTATTTCATTCACCCTATTTAAAACAATATTGTGTCGAACTGTTCTATTCAAGTGTTTAGAAACCCCTTTGATACAGTTGTCCAGACTGTGCCGACGAAGGTTCATATGCCACTCAATAAACCAACCAACACAATATAAAACCATTTTATATTCACTAACAAATACGCGCTCATATCTATTAATACTCTCAAAATTCCAACCAGAGCCAAGGTTATCGCTAGCCTAAGCTCTGATACCACTGTCACAACCCGAGTTTTTCTAACACGAAAAACCGGACCATTGAGTAAAAAGAAGAAGAGGTAGAAGAAGAAAATAAAAGAAAAACAACATCAGAATCTAACCATCGCAGCGGAATAAAATATAATATATCAACAGATCTTTACACAAATCAAAATTATATCTGTTTATACAATACATCAGAATACATCATCAGAGTACATCAACATCCATAACATACACTAAATACACAGCGGAAAAATAATAACAAGTATGGGAGTACGTATCGACATCCAGCTCGTCTCCTGAGCTCCACAGCATCATATCCTGAACCTGTTTATCTCGGTCTGACCCGAGCATCATATAAAACAATACCCGAGTCAGTCTGGAAAACCAGCGTGAGAAAATCACACTCAAATTGATTATTAAAGTTTCAAAATCCTTTGAAAACAAAAGCATCTCGTAAGACCACGCCACAAATAAACATGTCGGGTTTTTACCTTACGATAGCTAAAACACTTTATATCAAAATCCTCTGATATTATAATAGTGTCTACAGAAAGTAAAATATAATCTAGCTGAAATGCTTGCATCTCACATTTCAACAATAGTTGGGCACAATCAAAACCGTACAAACACGTAGGGAGAATGGATTTCCAACGAATGACTAGGCACTGGGGTACCACCTGTCACAGTACGTGGCCTAGATCACCGTACCGAGGAGTACGCCCGCTCCCCTGCAACACAAGGCCGGAACCATCCCTTACTGGATGATCCCGAATAAAATCACCCCACGGTTGGGATCAGCAACCGCACCACTAAGCCGAAATAAAAAGGGACATCTAGACAGGGATGACCTTACCCTCCAGTGGGAGCTACCCACGAAGCCTTGCTGCATAACCCCTGATTTTCAGTCATTCCCGGTTGATGAGGTTCGAGGCTAAACGATACCTTTTAGAGAACATATCCCTTAGAATGCCCATCGTCCACTGACGATGTTTCGCAAGCATTCGTCCATACAAGTCCGTCCTGGGTTTGAACGGAACCGAAGGCACTACTCCTACTACATCCATTTTGGAAATATCCTCAGGATTAGTAGCGACTAGCCCTTGCACTTCACTGCTCCATCTTCGACTCCGAAATCGTTACACGAAACGTACAAACCGGATCGAAGTGGTATTCGAGTCTCCAGACCTAGAATCCCGGTATACGGAAACTCGATCCCGGTCTCTTCGAAACGATCAGCGCATTGGCCAATATTGATAGTCGGTTATTTAACTATCAATTCACATCCATAGCAACCATCACACAATAAATAATTTCCCACATTATTTATTTGCCCAAATATCTTTCCAAGATATATTTCTATTTTCAAACTCCTTTTGAAAACAATTTCAAACAGTTTTCGCTTACGGAATACATTTCCCAAATAATTATTTCTCTGAAACACCAAGTACAAAACACTTAGATTTTAAAATAATCTTAAAACACTTTACTATAAATATACTTAATAATATTGAAATTAAAAAACTACTTTAATACCTTAGCAAAATATATACTTAAGAAATATTTAAAATGAAACCACTTTACAAATATAAACTAAATTTCTCTTTTTAAAATATAATACCAAATCACTTTTATATAATTACTACAATAATAGATCTTTGAAAATATTACTTTAGGCTTTAACATTTAGAAATAATAGATTCTCTAAAATATGCTTTTTAAACCATATTAAAACTTTTAACTTATATTTAAAATTGCTTTGGAAAAACATACTTGGCTATCCAGATAAATACACTTCTCTTCACATCTTTTAATAATAAATCAACAATTATTTTTAAACCAATTCATATTCCTTTTATAAATTCCCACCTTGAATTTTATATTTCAAATATCCTCTGATATTTTATTTTACTTTACAAACCCAATTTATCTCTCCCAAATCTCATTTCTCTTTAAAATTCAAATTCCAAAGTATTTAAATCAATTTATAATTGATTTCCCAATTTATTTTACTTTGAAATAAATTTTCTTACTTAATCCATTTATTTCCAAATTCATTAACTTCCAGATTTTATTTCTCATTATGATTTAAAATCTTTAAACCGAAACACAAGCTTCAGATTTCCCAAATTCCTTCTCTTTTTAATTACATTTAAACATTGAATTAAAATAAATTTTTATCCCTTTAAATAACATCACATAAGTCTTCTTTAAATTCAACATTTCTCTATTTATTCAAAATTCCTCTTTTCCACATTTAATTTATTCGAATTCACTAGAATTACTTAACTTAATTTTACTCTTTTATATTTTCCAAAAATCCAATTCAATTGCTTTTGATAACTCATTATACTAGGAAATTCAATCCAACCAGATTACCCAATATAAATTATCACAGGATAACAACAATCATATCACAGAATATTTAAACAAAAATTAAATATTTTGAGGAATCCAGTTGGATCCCTCCAACCTGTTTCCCTGCATCCACAGACGTTAGCACAATACCAATTCCACTTCGAGGTGGAATATCGCGGTATATGGGTTTATAAAATATCATCCGCTATTATGCGGCGCATAGGGTCTCATCCGCTATATAATGCGGAAATATCAACAACTCAAATATATACATATGCCAATATGTATATATTGGTATATACTACTATATACCATATCAATCAAATCAATCAATTCAATCATTCATCCATATTTAAATTTAACCAATTAAATTTAAATAAAATTAAACTGAGTGAGATTAACTCACCTTTGATTTTTGTTTGCAATCCATTCCAAACGGCTTGTTTCCTTGATTTTAAACCTTGTATAACAATTCACGATTTATTATTATTTGAATTAATCAAAAATTAATTTCTGTCTAGTTATCTAATTCTAAACTAATAATTTCCTATAAAAATCCTTTAGTAACTAAGATAATCAAATAAATTAATCACCTTAAATAATAATAATTATTATTATTATTTACATATCCTAGTAAACTGTATTTTATTTTTCTTCGTTTTCAAACTGCATATATAAATAATCTATATAGGTTTAAAAATCCAATCTTTTTCTTTTCTTTTCCTTCGAAACCCATACATTAATAAAATTAAATTATATAGATTAAAAATCTAATTTTATATAGACTCTTCAATATTTAAAATCCCAGTATTCAAATTTATTTCAAACTTAAATTGAATTAAGTAATTCGTAAATACCTTACTACCGAACGCAGCCCAGGCTACCATCGACTTGACCTTCCAGAGCTTCGACGTCGCGATCCCAGAACCAAAATCACCTAGAGCTCGAAGGCCACCAGAGCCACAGTTGCTCCTCATGTCTACTCGAGCATGGCGCTGTGCACGCAACCCAACGCGCTGCCTTTGGAAGATCGAACTCGAACGCCTGCCTGTTGCCTCGTCACTGCACCACACTCACCACGATGCTGAAACGACACGAGTCGCCGTCCCAAAATCGAACAACTTCCTCTCTCTCCAACGCGCGCGGCTACATCATGGCACGAACGACCAGCACCTCACGCGTGCCCTAAATCTCGATCGTCGAAGTATTTTGAAATAAAAACTCGGCTTGAAAAGGAACCAGAGGGGAGATAGGCTCGAGAATCAAATGTCGAACGAGATCCCTGAACTCGGCCATTATACTGAGCTTTGTTATTTCCTTGTAAATTTTGATTTTTTTTTTTGGGCGAAAGAAGAAGTGTCGTGATTCATAAACAGATGGATTTGATTATAGCTTCTAAGGAAGACAACGAACACGTGATCAAGTAAAGGGAAAGTCGGTTGAGTTGAAAAAGATTTGACAGATGAAAAGACAAAGGATATTTAAATTTAAAACGATTAATTATTTTCTCAGCGCTTTAACCTCGTATGATCACACGATAGCTCCAAAAATTACGAAATTTGAAATCCGGTAATAATTCAATATTACGGATCCAATGGTACTGGTTTCGTCGAATTCCGAGACTGTGCCTCGGAAGGCTATTTTTAAATATCGATTCAAACGATATAATTTCAAAATTGAACAAATAAATTTCAAATTAAATTCTGAAGCTTCTATTATCTTCAGTGTTATCAATATGAATTTTACAAGCTTTTGAAATATTTTTAATCAGCTTAGAATACCAGATTTACTATTTCATCCAACTTCAATAATTTAATTTAATAATTAAATTACTCAATAAACAGCGATATTTGAAATTTAAGTTTATAATTAATCTCTGAATATTTAAAATTAATTAAATATTCCAATTTCAAATATACAAAAATTTTGGGTCGTCACAGATATTTAACAATATTATTCAATTTTCAATTTCCAATGGTGATGTGAATTAATTATGTAGTATAGCGTGACAATTCATTTACTAGACATTGTGAAGTTAAATGTCTAATTTTAGACATTGCGTTCCACAATTTCAAGTGATAATCACCAATAATATTATGCCGCGTGAGTTAATTTTAACATTTAAGTGTATTTGCATTGGAGTGAATAAATATATTTTATTGTGATGTGTAAATTTTTTTATTCACATCAATTTAACATTGGCTAATAAATAATGACACATAGCTATCAAATAAAATTACATTCTTCAAGGGTTGGAGATGCTCTAACAGAGTACGTCAGTTATATTTAACAATAGTTGTAAACTTTTAGTGTGTATTTTCTTTCTTTCTTTATTTCCTTTTTTTAACTTTTTAGTTTTCTTGGAACTCTTCTATGTTTTTAACTAACATAAAGGTTATTACACTTACAATTGTACAAACCTCCCCTTAACCGTTTACAAGATATACATCCACTGTGTTAAACCATAACAACAATGTATGATTTTTACATGGTATTTATAATGAAATATACCCTTTAGTAATTTAAACTAGAGAAATAACATTTACACTGATGATATGCGCCTTCATGCACTAATAATAAGTGCATGTACGTATGATCTTACAAACAAACAAAACGATTGTGAAAAAATTTAGAATCATAGTTATTTACCACAAATAATGCAAGTTAAAGAAGAAGAATAAAGTGGAAATTTGGACATGCGTCTCATTTTCAAGTTTGATACATGAAAACCCTCATTAAAATATGTTTTAAATTACACACATAATTTTACTTTTGATTAAAAGAATTGCTTTTTGCTGAAGATTAAATATGAACTTAATGAATGTTTTTATGCCCAAAACCATTGTTAAATTTTTTTGAAAATACCTACAAACATTTACAGCTTTTACTAGAAATATTGTAGTTCAAGAAACTGCAAATATTTACATTTTGGCTAAAACTAAAAACATGTAATGTATTTTAAAAAAATTTTGAGTATGGACGGCTGTGAATATTAAACTTAAAGAAAGCGTTTTACAAAAGTATAGTATTTTTTTTAGATCAAGAAGTTGATAGCGAGATCTCAAATCAATTTGTTGGTCTCATGGTACATCTCAGTATAGAAGATGTTACTAAAGATCTTTATTAGTTTATGAGCGTTACGACACACGCTTTGTGCGTGATGATGGTACATGCTTCACATGTGAATTATTTTTCTGCAAATTGTATATGTTTAACATTCAAAAGAAAATGATTTGTAGAAATATTTAACCATATTTTTGCGTTAAAATCATTTGTTGTTAGTTTAATTTTTATTTCTAAGTTGCAATATCTATTTTTTTTTGAAGTTTGAATTTTTATTTTATATTATTGATTAATGAATTATTTGTTAGATCCTAATTTTAAATGATATTAAGATTCAATAGTATTTGTAGATAGACGTCTTAAATTTGTAAAAGAACTTTATTTGTTATATCCTATTTTTAAGTGATATTAAGATTTGATAATATTTGTAAACGGACGTTTTGAATTTTTAAAAGAAAATTGTTAGATTTTATTTTCAAGTAATATTAAGATTTGATATTACGGAGGTTTTTGGTAGTTCACGTTGACACCAAAAAAGTATCACACCAAAAACTTTACAATTATTATTAAAGATATATTCCTTTGGTGGATGGAAAATACGAGGTTTTCAAATTTAGAAGCATGATGCCTAACCATTATAAACAATTGCGGTGATGGTGGTAAAAGTTGTTAACCGACAACTACAGCTATGTGTGCAGTTACAGTTGGAACCAATAACCGCGAGTACCAAAACGATAAAGCCCCTAATCAAAATGTACACCTATTAATGAGGTCACGAGTTCAGATCTCGGTATTGGTAAAATGCATCTTTATTTTTGTCCAATAATCACTACATAAATAAGATCATGGATTCAGCTTGATTTAGCTTTGACAAAAAGAATATATCTCTATTTTGATTTTTGTTTTTTAGCACCCAACGAAATTAGATTCACTTATACATACTTTATGGATCTTACATAGGGTTTTGTATGTCCACCACCTAAAGAGTTTTGTTTTTTTTAATTCCCAACTGTCAACTCACACCAAACAACAGTTGGGAAGTTTTTGGGAGTTTAGATCTTTGATTTTCAAGTTTACAATTTTCTTATATTTTTGGTATCATTAGATACAACTTTTTTTTAAAAAATTATGTTTTATAATTTTTCACGTTTACAACTGTAACAAACCGCAATTACATATAAATTCTTTACTCACTTTCAACTATCATTCAAATTGAGTAGTTGAACTAATGAGATTTGAAGGAGCGATATATTTTTATTCATGAGGTTTGTCTCATGATGCAAGGCTAGTCGAGATGGTCATTTAAGTATATTATATGATGAGGTTCCATTTGTTTATCTAAGTTGCACATTTTGCAGTACAAGATGTTTGGGCTTCAAGCATATAAGCTCAAGATCACCTCATTTGCTTATTTCAGAAGGCTGAGAAGGACATAAAATCCAAGACTGCACCCATCCCTTATTCATGATACTTCTTTATTCACTTATCTCTTCAAGTGACTAATCACCCTCTTTGATGGTTATTAGATAATATCATCTAAAATTAAGAAAACAAGGGATTCCATATTGATGTAGCCTTTTCTCCTTAGGCAAAATTAGAGTTTGACTCAAGCAGGTCATTTAATACCAAACTCAAGAAAATCAAAGTAAGAAGCCACTAACCAAATTTGCACAATGAAAGTTCGCGATCCCGATCTATTATAGCCATACCGTTTGTTTTGAGCAATAAGCACCATTTGTACTGCTAAGAATAGAATAGACGCATGAAATGAATATTAGTTTATGTTATGCCATGCATTTACTCATGAATGGGTCAAATCAGACGTAGTAGCATAAATTAATATCAGAAACTAAATAAGCATATATATATCTAATTGTCAGATCATTGTACCTTAGATTCGTTCCAACCCACAAATATCCAAAGGTCACAACATTAATATCATAAATATTAGACCCATAAATATTCTTATCCACTTTACTTCGTTCCAACCCTGAAATGTTCGACGCTTTTTACGCATTCTACAATAAACTACTAAAGATTATAGCACTGATTGGGTTAAAGTATGGCTGGTAGTCTAAATAAAACCTTGATTGGATATAACCTAGAAATATTCAAAGCCTTATACCATAAAATCTGCATTCTAGAAAAAACTAATAAACCCTATAAATACTATTCACTCTACCCACTCACACTCGTATCTCTCCACTGCTGTTTTTTTTTTCACTGTTCTCTACTATCATTCGCATTCACATCTCTTTACCATGGTTTCATTTACAACACTGTCTATTGTTCACTTTTATTCAGTCGCTGCGTATAGCTCCTGGCCACCGTTGCTTTCAGTCATCGTAACTTTCAGGTTAGCTTTTATTTAGTCATTGTCTAATATTATTTTAACTTAGAGCATCTCCAACAGTTTGGAGTGCGGAAATTCGATTTTCCGCACTCCAAAATGTTGGAGCCCTCATTTCTACAACAGAAAAGAGGGCAGGCGTCTGTTGAACAGGCGCCTGATGCCCAGGCGTCTGTTCAACAGGCGCCTGTGGTTTTTAAGTGGGGCCATTCCACTGCCAGGCGCCTGTTGAACAGGCTCCTGAAAATGAGGCGCCTGTTGAACAGGCGCCTGGACACTAGACGCCTGTTGAACAGGCGTCTCATCCAATACCAAATTCTCAGCCCGAAGGCCTCCTTTTCCGCACTATTGCAAATTCTCATACCCTGTTGGAGAAGAATTTGGGTGCGGATTCGAGAAAATGTGAGCTGTTGGAGATGCTCTTACTATAGAAGTATTCAGTCCCTGTTTATATTTCTTTTTTGTTTATTTTTTCTTTTCTTCTTTTCTCTCTAATTTTTTTACACGCTTTATGGTGTCAACCAACATCGTGGTATCAAAGTTGTATTTGTCATTTGCGATGTAAATAACATTTTATACATTTGGGCCCATATATAAAACAACATTGTGGCATTTGTTTGGTGATTCACTCCTGATTATTATGAATGGACATATCTTTTGTTAAAACCGTGCATTGTCGTATATTTGATGTCTTAACATTTGCATCACGAAATGTTCATTTTGATATTATCCACGAGCAGAGCCGGCCCAAGCTTGTAAGTTGACCAAGGCAAAAAATAGCTCACCATGCTGGGATTTGATCCCAGGTCACAAAGGGAAACGAAGATACCCTACCACCAAACCACAAAGCCAATTAATACTAATATAATACATGACATTTTTATCAATAAACTGTTAAACCCACCATCACCATCACCACCACCAACCGTTGTCCCTGCCGGACCGGCTGCCTTAGGCGACTGTCTTGCTCGTCTTGCCCTAGGGCCGGCCCTGTCCACAAGCACAATCTGAATATAAGAATCAGTTCATAATCAAATTGAACATTTTGCATGTAATCAATCTTACCTTTAACCATTACACATTATATACAGACTAATTTACCAACGGTTTTTTAATCCTTGCCTTCGGGTGTTGGTTTTCATCCAACGTTCCCGTCACCCCCCCCCCCCTCTTTGTTGATTCTAATGTGGTTTCTAGTTTTGTAGTACATGTGGCTTCAGCTTTCTTTTTTCTTAGGGTGTTCTTTGTCTGGCTGCGTCTGGTTCTGTGCTACCGCTTCGGTGGAGGCTCCTGTCTCCTATCTTTGGTATTGCCTTGGTTGTTGGGTTGGTTGGAGGATATCCGACTATTCTTTTCCGCATTGACTACTTCTTGAGGCGCTTGGGTCTTCTTCTTTAGATGTTTGGCTTTGCTCGAGATCGATGAGGTTTTCGTCTTTGTTGGTGAGCCGATGATATCCCAGATTTCCATCTTTATTCGGATTTTCCTGTGGGTCTCGTCTCATGTACTGTGGTTTGGATTGGAGGTCTGGCCTACTCTTCTGAGCTCAGGCGGGTCGGTGGTTTGCTTGGTGGTGGTTTTATCTGGTTCTCCCTGGCTAGCTGTCTTTTTTTCTGCTGGCTTTTTCTTTTATGTTGATCTTTGTACTGCTGTTCGGTTTTTTACTGTCTAGGAGGTATATGGTCTTTTTTTATTGCACTATATGATGAGATCAGTTTGGGATGGAAGCTAATTTAAATAACACTTTGTACATACTATGTTATAATATTTGATTCCAAGACTCAGTCAACACAAAAAAGTGTGCTTTTTTTCAAGGAAAAAAAGTGTTTTTTTTTCAAGAAAAAAATGCAAGGTTTATTGCCAGAGAAAAAACCATACAATGTATACATATAGCACTAAGTGGAACATAAATAAAATGGTCATCAAGAACTAATAGTTCTAATCAACTTAAGTAATTCTTATATATTATTTATATTTAACGGTGATTATTTATTCACATTTTTGTACATGTTTATTTGAGATCTAAATTAACATGATAATATATTCTATTCAACATAGTGACTTATTTTTTTAGACAACTGCAGCATATTTGACATCTTCCTCCACAATAAGGTAATTTATTTATTAAATATTAAAAAAAAGAGATTTATATTTACTTGGTGATATCATTCAAATTAGATAATGTTTTCTATTTACAAAAGTTTTTTACACATACCCATAACAAAAATCATTGTCATCCTTACATTAAGTAGAGCATACCACACAATTTATCGGTCAAACAATGGATACTAAACACCGTGATAAGCAAACGTCAACTCAAAATGATGATATATCTCTAAAAGCATCTTCAACGAAGGATGGTGCAAATGTCCATGAACCATCAAATGCTGATAAAAAGTCTCTCTCAACGGATGATTTTTGGGATGATAAATTTACTTCTGAAGTGGTAAGTGATATATCAATCAAGAAATTTGAAAAAATAATATAATTAAATTATATTGTCTTATCAGTTTTCTCTTCATGTTTTTACAGATAAAATTAATTGAGAAAAAGGATGGTGATGATTATGAAAAAAATTTGAATAAAAAGTCACCATCTAAGAATAAACTATAATGAGTAATAAAAAATTTAACATCTATTAGTGGTACTTTTTTAGTGTTGCAGCTCTTACGTACTATTAATAAGAAAATTACTATATAGCCTCTATTTTTATGTATTCCGTTTTTGAAACAAAGTTTAACTTATATTAATGGTTGCAAATAGTATAATTATCTTATCCTTTATGTGGTGTTAGAATTCAGTTTCATTCTAATAATTTTACTATTATAATTATCATAACCTTCATAAGTACCATCAACCACTATGCGAAACAAAGTATTTAAGATTAAAAAATTAAGGATATAACCTTATTTATTTTTCAGCCGGCTGTATATCAAAGATGAATAGTCAAAGGAGATAAAATAGAAGAAGAAATACTTTAAGTGATGAACAAAGAGAAATGTGTCGTATGAGATGTATAGAACAAAGGAGAGCTATGAGTCAAGAACAAAGAGAAAATTATCTAGCTCAGCGCTGTGAAACGTATCGACAAAGAAGGAAAGATCCCAAAATGCATCTTTAGGAAGAAATATAAATACTACAAGCAATGAATCTCATAGTTACCAGTAAGAAAAAAACCCAAGAATACAAAGAGAACAAACAGAAATTGTTAGGATTTCATTATACTTTAAGATTGATTAATCATAAAACTCTAGATCTGAATAGGTGACCCATATTGATTTGATCGAAAAGAAATCAAAGGAAAGTAAATAAATTAGTGGAAGACATACCTGAATCCATTGTTGCTAATTGTAAAGGTAAATTTGGTACTGTTTTCCATATTGATGCAAAGCCCTAGATCTTATATTAGATCTGAAACCATAGTTGCTGCTTTCATGAACTGATTAAGTGAAAGAGACATATCTAAAAGATAAGACTTGGATTTGATCTTCCACATTGATACAAACCTTAGATTTGAATTATTTCCATAGAAGAGATTAGGAGAATAACTAGAGCTTGTGTAATTTGAGGACCATAACCATTTATTTACAATGTTGGCATTTACTAATTTGGCCATTCAACAAAGTAGAATTTCCCCAATATCTACACGTTAAATACTATGACAGTTATATCTTTAATCCTTTTAACTTTAATTAATAATTTGATAACTTTAATCAGGCTTTACACCAAAATAGAACAATACATTTTATTTTACATATATGGCCCACATGTTGAATTTTCCAACATCTACGCCTGAGCCATATATATGTAATAACCTTATAAATGTGTTAACTTTATGAGCTCCAAAATTTGTTATTTCTAATATAAGGTGTTTTCGAAACAATCTCGTCCATTAACTATGCTGGTAAAGGATCAATGCGGCTTTCGTTACTTTTAGCGTAATTAAACCCATCAATGGTCACATATACCAACACAATCAAATGACATAGATCAATCATGAATGCATAGCATGGAAATTACATGAAATGTAATATGTACATGTCTATTTCCAATTGGTCCTACTTTAGTGAGATCAAAATGTTTAATATTTGAACAACCTAGAGTGTAAGCAAAACTTTATTACTTTATTTCTGATCAGAAAAAAGAACTTGATATATGTTTGTAACCGAAGTATAGAGCAATGTGTCATATGATAGTACCAAAATACAAACTCCGCCTGAACCAAAATATCCTTACATAAAAGTTACACCAATTGAGCAACATGCTCATGAAAGACCTTGGATGATAATCATTTGGTAAACGGATCCGCCATAATGGAGCTCATCACAATATGCTCTATAAATTACAATTTATTTTGCACTCTCCCCTTATTGGAAAATAATATGTTGTTTATTGTCATAATATTATTTAGTGGTCTTTCAATCTCTTTTTTATTTTAATATTCCATAACTTTGTGATAAAATTTTGTAATTATTTTCCATTGTTGGATACCCCATAATAGAAAATAAAGATTAGTTCCATAGTACAGGAGCCTATAAGTGTCTATATGATAGCTTTCCTTATATAACTCCATCCAAAAAAAATATTATTACCTAAAGTGGATCTTTTGTACTCTCAGATTCAAAATTTTCAGATCATAATTCTTTTTTCTCCAACCAATTTGGTCTTTTATTTATGATCATATAATCTTTTTGTTCCTTAAAGATATCCCAAACCATTTTGGTTACTAACAGTGATCCACTTTCAATGTCAGTAAGACATCTGCCAAATAATACATGCAATATCCATATGTGTATATGCCTTAACATGCATTAGACTCCACATCGCAAATGTATGAGGAATCTTTTGTATTTCTTTAGCTTTAATGATGTTTATATAAGACAACTTTTGTCTCCTTTAGCAAAAAAGAATCAGTCGATTCATAGTTTGCATATCAAACCTTTTTATGCACTTATCTGCCCAACTCTTTTATGATAATCCAAATATCACCCCATGAATAACAACGGTGGATTTGAATCCATAATACAAAAGAATAATCCATCAATGGTTTTTTTAATTTGTTTCATCAATATCTCTAATGAGAAACACGACTTTAATATCCTTTCGATTTCATAATTTGCAACAAGTTCCAAAATAATTTTAAAGTGTCTTTCATTAAAACCAAAGAGAAAATCTCATTAAAAATAAAACAATATTTTCCTTTTGTGTACAGTCTTTTTGTGACGACCCGAAATTTTCGATTCCAAAAATTTCAGATAGTTAGGGAAAAAGAAAAGAGATAGAAGGAGAAATAGAAAACAAGTCACGGAATCTCACATTCGTAGCGGATGAAATATAATATCAAATAATATTCTTTACACAAAGAAAGATGTATCAGTCAAATACATTTTAATACATCAGAGTTTTCAACATTTACACAAACACTAGACAGTTAATATCACATGTCCCAGACAATCTACAGTATAACACAGCGGAATACACTCCATACGTTCCTGCCATCCCGCTCGCCTCCTGAGCTTTAGAACGTCCTTACCTAAAAATCTGTAATACTCAGTCTGACCCGAGCATTACATCAAAGTAACACTCGGGTCAGGCTAGAAACTAGCGTGAGTAAACTCATCGAACAAGGAATACAAAAGCATACAACTTATATAACCCGGGGGTAACTCATATCAATTTACAAATCATCAACTTGTTATAGTCATCACTGATTCCACACATAAATTTCTAAGTACCAAAACTTAGATTAAATAGTCCAATTTACTTAAATCATTTCATTTCAGCTTATTTATTTCACATATCATTCTATGAAGAATTTAAGTGGTTTCGGGTATTTACAAATACCCGACTCTAGTCTCTTCGAATCCAATTGTTATCTAAATCCAAGTTATTCAATGAAATATAATTCAACTTAATTTACCGGATAACACTTTTACACAGCAATTCATAATTGATAGATAATCACATAATCACTGTCCATCTAATATATCATATCACAAAGCAATTCAAATCAGAGATATCAAGCAATCCAAAGCACTTATCATCATTCACTCATTCATCAGCAAGATTGATCTCTTCCATTAATTACATCAATTAATGATCCTCTAATTACTTTCGTTAGTTAATTATTCTTAAATTTCATTTAATAATTAACTTTTAACTTAATTACATTCATAAATCAACCTTGATTAATCTAAATTAGTAATTAACTTTCCTTAATTACTCCATCAATTAAATCAACTCCTTGATTTATTATATTAATTAGTCTTTTAATTACACTGAGTAATTATCACTTAATTTCCTCCACCAAGTAATTATCCTTTAATTACTTCTCATCAACTAATTTATTACATCCAGAAAATTTTCCATTAATTACTTCACTAAGTAATTATTAATAATCTTCTTAACATTAAGTAATTAACCTTTTAATTACTTATTGCTTAATTATTTCTTAATTACCCTTGATTAATCAATCCGTAATTAAGTGGTCATCTATACTTAATTAATTTCACAAATTAATTTATCTTAATTTAATTACCCAAATTTAACATCATAGTTATAATTAACCTTAATCAATTAATCCCTAATTATCCATTTATTTAACAATTAATCAATCCTTAATTTTTATTTGATTAATCCTTGATTACTAGTTGATTTAGCAGTTAATCAATCCTTAATAATATTTGATAAATCTTTAATTACCTAAAAAAATATTAAATTTTAATTATCTTTGAGATAAAACTCTATTTATTTCAAAACTAGGACTCAAACTAAACTTGAATCCCGATTTAAACTTATTTAGACTCTGTTTAAATCTTTAGTTTCAGATTTTAAAATCATTTTATAAGATACTTTAAAAAATTTAAGTTATTAAAGACATTTCATTTTTAAATTCAGTTTAAATTCAAAATCCAAAACACTGACAGGTTTCAAAACCTGTAACAAAATTTGACCCGAGCCTATACTTAATAATACTTCGAGTCGACTACAGAAAAACACAAGCATGATACGAAAAAACCCGAGCGTCTCTCAAAACTATCGTCCCAGTCTTCATCGTGCACATGGTGCACGTGCAACGTCGCCTCTGGCCATCGGTGATCGTTGCGGCCACCTTCAATAACCACTCGCACTCACACGACCACGAAACAACACCCAGATTGCGCACAAAACCAACAAATCGAAATCGAGCTAAAAAACTCGACCAATAGAAACGCCATGGCCAAAACTCCACTACTCCAATGCCTCCAGCCAACGAGAAGCCTCGCCATCCTTCCCAAAACTTCGTTACACCTTCCAGCTTGCATCCCTAACCGGCGAACCACTCTGATGCTTCACAGTTGCCGCAACAACCTCGACACTCCGATGATCCAAAGCCCATTACAAAACCCTACTTTGATCCACCGCAATCACCACGATGATCAAACATCACTTCCTTCATTTTCCCTGAGATTGACCGCTTCCCGGCCACCTCCAGACCAAAAATCGATCATCCCCATCATGCCGATCAATGACAATATCCAAAAATGCTCCAAATGATCAACCCCAAAATTCCAACGAATTACCAAACTAAAAATCATGGAATGCATGTTAAAAATCGTGATTTTCCATCTCTAATTCATTCATGAAATTCAAGTCAGAGATTAAGATTGTTGATTTTCATCATAAATATGAATTTTACTGTTGTTTCCATTTTTAAAATTATTTGTTGAATTTTTAATCCAGAAACTATTTTAATAAACATTAGTAGACTTCAATAAACAACTTCCATTTGAATATCAGAGGCTAATATGGGTTTGATTAAGATACTCGAATTTCTAAAAGCCAAACAGAACTATGAAATAACAGAGTTCATACATCTATGTATGTATATATATAGACTTACTAATATATATATATATATATATATATCAATTCAAATAGGTTCAAGCAAAAGAACTTCCATTCAAAACAATATCATTACATGCATTAGATATAAATCCAAATTACCGTTTTTAAAAGAATGTTTACTCACCAGCATATGCCTCAAACAGTGGAGCAGTTTTGTTTCCAGGCTGATGGTTTCCAGACTCGCTTGAACTTCTTTTATTTAAGTTGAGTTTTCCTTTATTTCAGTTGAGCCTTTTTTTTGAAGATGGTAGTAATGTTTACAAGTTTTACTTAGTTCGAATGCAGTAAAGTGTGAAACAAGGTAGTGATGGATATCTAAATATATACATAAAATAGAGGCGTGCAGAAGAAGCTAGGCTGGGATATTTTGTGTACAATTTCTCACATATTTCCTTTTGTTTTGTTTTGATTTGAGTACCTGAAAATTTAATTTGATCAAATAAAAGTTGATTTGAAGTTTTGGGGCTGATATGATATATGGTACACTTGAACATTAAATGCCTGACATGAATTATCAAGTTTTCAACATATGTGTATTCCTACATCATTCCCAGTAACAAAAGTTTTAGTTTACTCACTTTTCACTCTTTGAACCGAGCTTGTTTCCACTTTGGTTTTGATCCTCCTGTACTTGAAGTTGAACTACTTGAATCCTTATTTTTATTGCAGCTTGTAAAAACTTTGTTATTATATACATATATATATACTTGCCTTTCCACTATTTAATATATGCACTTTTGTTTGCATTTATACATATTGTCATTTCCTCATATATATAGGTGTATATACATATATATGTATATTCACATTTATACACATTCCTATATTTTATTTTATGAGGGTATATATGCATACATACTTATTTATATATTTTATATTTGAACATAAAACTTGTCTATATATCTACCCATATATATATATATATATATATATCTTTGAATACTTTATCTTTAATTTATATGGTGGGGTTTTATATATACATATGATTTATTTTTTATAGGATTCAAAAATTATAAAATACAATATACAATATAGTTTTTAATTTAATTTATATATATTCAGATATTTTAATTGTCAGAAATTTATTTGTTTGACTAATTTATATTAATATTTCAATAATAAATCAAGTAATTACCCAATTATCAGATGTTAAAAACTCGGGTCGTCACATTCCTTCCCCCTTTAGAACTTTTCGTCCTCGAAAAGAAACGAAGCCAGAATTTATGAAAATGCTTAAAATCAGATAAATATCCTTTGACTGTTTTTAAAACACCTTTAAATATCTATATAATGTTATTCTAAAATAGTTTTTATAAAAATACTTTTATACTTGATGTTTCGACAAGTCCATCCTTGTTCTCACAGAAATTCGGTCATACGTTGATCAGGCATAGGACTGAAAATCTATAAGTACTCGGTAAACCCGTTTTCAACACCCAGTGGAAATACTTGGAAAATAATTTTATTGAAAATATAGAAAACAGTTTTTGAAAATAGAGGAAATATCTTTGGTGAGAATGCTCTGGAAATCATCAGCCCCATCCATGGTCGCAGTTACATCCTGGGTTACGTTGCCATCGCAGCAAAAGTCCATGTAACCGTAGGTCTCCGCGCCCCTCGATAACGCCATGGAACCCACAACAGATCGCAGTTACATTCCAGGGTTACGTTGCCATCACAGCAAAAGTCCATGTAACTGTAGGCATCAGCGCCCTCGATTTTCGCTGTAAAAAATGAAACTTCTCCACTCTTACATAGGTCGCAGTCTACCGATATAAAATCAAACGTAGACTGTTGGCTCTCAACGGCACACACGACTTTCGCTATGTTACCATAGTGTCGCAGTCTACCGATATAAAATCAAACGTAGACTGTTGGCTCTCAGCGGCACACACAACTTTCGCTATGGTCTGCAGTAGATCGCAGTGACATCGAGTTACACTATCGTCACAGCATAACCCAAATGCCTCTGTAGGCATCAGCGCCCCCAACTTTCGCTGCCCAATAATCCTCAGGAACTAGTTTTGTCCGGACTCCTCATAGGATCAACTTTAGAACCTCCACCCTTGAGGCTCAAGGCAGTACCAACCTATGGTACTCCTGAGAAGTTCATTTCAAGGGAGCGCCTTTTTCCCAGAGCCACTTCAAAACACTTTATACTATACACATATAGTATTTTCAAATCATACACCGAGTATGAATTTCATATAAAGCTCCTTTACAAAATCGATTCCCAAAATCGATAATTCTCATATTAGGCTTTTCCAAATTCCAATATTGGTTTTACCCAAAAAAAATCAAAAGCCTTTCCAAATGCCATAGGTTCCCAAAACCTTTCCTCAAAATCATTTTCAAAAATCCTTTTTATATATACATATATATAATAATCTTGGAAAACCTTTGATTCAATTCATACTTGTATAAATTCATTTTTTATACTTCAAATACTTCCAAAACCCTTTTTCTCCTGGCAATAGATTCATTAAGGGAAGTTTACCATATATAACAAAGATATATAACTTTGTTTATTCCAAATCAAATATTCAAATTTGATTACTCTTTTATAAAGTTATTAACCACATTACTTTTCTTCATAAAGTGAGTCTTTAATCATAGAAATTTCCAATTTTCATTTTACCCCATCATATATTCCACAAAATATACTTTTCATTTCAAAGACCATTTTACAGTTCTTATCCATAAATTTTCAATATCAATTTTATTCAAACCCGTACAATGCACACAAATCATCCGTGCGCCATATCAATCTGATCGCTCACTCGATCACACAATTTCACTTCCGAACTAGTATTGTCCACCCGACTTCCTAGTGCGGACTCAGATCTGGTTTCTTGATCGGAAACCGTCATTCTCCTTGCATAGACACAACTATGATAGAGAATATGCAAAACCAATCAAAAATCCATATCCAGGTTCGCCATCGAAAATCGAGCGAAAAATCCCAACTCGGATCGATAATATTATCTCGAAATTCTGTGCTCGAATATGGATCAAACCACTATGTGAATAGAATAATATACGTACATCCTACGTATTTATCTTCATTGATTATCAGTTAAATCAATTTCCTTTCTATTCATCCTTACTTTGATTTTATTCACTTATTTATATTTGCCTTAATCCCCATTTGGATTATCACTTCAATTCTTATCTCGTTTGGGTATTTAATCAATAACAGTTTGAACTCCGACCAGTTTATATTTAGAAAATAGCTTGAAAAATTTTAAAATAAATAAATAGTTGGAAAATAATTATTAGTTTGTAAAATAGTTGTAAAATAGTTAAGTAACTGTAGTAAAAAAATAGTAATTATTTATAAAACAATTGAAAATAGTAATTAGTTTATAAATCAGTTGTAAAATTGTTAAATAGTTCCAAAAATAATTGTAAAATAAATATAAAATAATTTGGCTTTAAAAAGAAAGATTGTATATAGTAAATAGCTTGGAAAAAAATAGATTTATATGGAAACAATTTATTTTGAAAATAGTCCAGAGCTAAACTGTTCAACTTCCCAATCTCCATTTTAATCAATTTCCCATTAAATTGATCCAGTCCCAATTCCCATTTGAATTTAAACTCATTCAATCTTCAATCTTATTTCAAATTAGTCCAATTCAGATTTTCCATTTGAATTTTATACTTATCCATCTTCAATTCTAGTTAATTCAAACTAAATTCAATTTGAACTAATGAAATCTGAATCTCATCTTTAAACCATCTCAAATTATATAAATTCAAGTTAAATTTCAAATGTTGATTTAACCCCCTTAAATCAAATTAACCTTTATTTTTAAATCAATAATCCTAATCTTTAAACAATTTAATTCTGAGTCCAATTCTCAAAATTCCATTTTAAATTATCTTTACTTAACTTATTTCAAAGTTTAAATAAGAGTTCAAAACAATTTTAAAAATTCAATTTATTACCAAATTTTATCTTCCAGTTTTGAATCTAGTTCTTAAACAATTTTAATTTACAAATTCAATTCTTAACATTCAAATTTTCAGTTAAAGTAATTTCATACCCTTAATTTCAAATTAAAGTTTAATTTCATTTTTATCACAATAATGGATATATTACCATACTTCATTCCTCATTCATTTAAACACATCCAATTCACACTTTTAAAGATTATTAATAACAATAGGATGATGTTATCCAATTTATTTTAAAACATCCACCCATTTCCAATTTCCAGATCTCAAACCCATTTTGAGATCACAAAAACTCCCAATTCAAATTAACCATTTAACTTTCTAAGTTAAATCTCAATTTCATCTTGAAATTTCCAATTCAGGTTGCTTGTTAACTTATTTAACTTTCCCAAAGTTAAATTCAATTTACTTTATCCAACCAACCTTACCCAATTTGAATTCCCATTTCAAACTTTAAACTTCACATTAATAATCTTATAAGTTTAAAAACTTATCACTTTGGGTTTCACATCTCATTCCAAATTTAAAACTCAACATTTAGAGTTTATTTTCCAACCATATTTGATATTATGTATATTCCTCATATATACATATTATTTTCTTTACACACTAAGTTATCCTTAAATTTTAAATCACCTTTGGTTTTTAATTCAAACAGTTTCCTTTAATGCTTTCAAACAACTCTTATTTTAAATTAAGATCACATTCAAAATATTCTGAATAATACTCTTTATTATTTCTATTAACATTTGAAACAATTTCAAAACTTTTCGATTGACGTCCTTTCTAATTTACAAGTTATTCACATCAAATGGTTACTTCCTTAAAACATTTATTTGTTTGTTGGAAAACAATCATCCTGTTTAAACTCAATAACCATTCTATTTTTGGTTTGGACCCAATTCTAATTCATCTTATTTATATAGTTCATTTTATCCAATCCTTATTTGGATATATATATATATATATATATATGTTACTTTATTTCTTATTTAATAACCAATTATTGCTTTATAAATATGATATAAGCTTTTATAAAATCATCTAGTTTTAAAACCATTTTTAAAACCCTTATATAAGAAAATAACAAGTACGTTCTCATATATACATATATATATATATATATATATACACTCAACTCATCCTAGGGTACCGCTGACCCTATCCTTGATGAGTAATCCCACCAAAGCCAAGGTTCTCGCTTAACCTTCCTGCTTTGATACCAAGTGTAACGACCCAAAATTTTCGATTCCGAAAATTTCAGATAGTTAGGGAAAAAGAAAAGAGATAGAAGGAGAAATAGAAAACAAGTCACAGAATCTCACATTCGCAGCGGATGAAATATAATATCAAATAATATTCTTTACACAAAGAAAGCTGTATCAGTCAAATACATTTTAATACATCAGAGTTTTCAACATTTACATAAACACTAGACAGTTAATATCACATGTCCCAGACAATCTACAGTATAACACAGCGGAATACACTCCATACGTTCCTGCCATCCCGCTTGCCTCCTGAGCTTCAGAACGTCCTTACCTGAAAATCTGTAATACTCGGTCTGACCCGAGCATTACATCAAAGTAACACCCGGGTCAGGCTGGAAACCAACGTGAGTAAACTCATCGAACAAGGAATACAAAAGCATACAACTTATATAACCCGGGGGTAACTCATATCAATTTACAAATCATCAACTTGTTATAGTCATCACTGATTCCACACATAAATTTCTAAGTACCAAAACTTAGATTAAATAGTCCAATTTACTTAAATCATTTCATTTCAGCTTATTTATTTCACATATCATTCTATGAAGAATTGAAGTGGTTTCGGGTATTTACAAATACCCGACTCCAGTCTCTTCGAATCCAATTGTCATCTAAATCCAAGTTATTCAATGAAATATAATTCAACTTAATTTACCGGATAACACTTTTACACAGCAATTCATAATTGATAGATAATCACATAATCACTGTCCATCCAGTATATCATATCACAAAGCAATTCAAATCAGAGATATCAAGCAATCCAAAGCACTTATCATCATTCACTCATTCATCAGCAAGATTGATCTCTTCCATTAATTACATCAATTAATGATCCTCTAATTACTTTCGTTAGTTAATTATTCTTAAATTTCATTTAATAATTAACTTTTAACTTAATTACATTCATAAATCAACCTTGATTAATCTAAATTAGTAATTAACTTTCCTTAATTACTCCATCAATTAAATCAACTCCTTGATTTATTATATTAATTAGTCTTTTAATTACACTGAGTAATTATCACTTAATTTCCTCCACCAAGTAATTATCCTTTAATTACTTCTCATCAACTAATTTATTACATCCAGAAATTTTTCCATTAATTATTTCACTAGGTAATTATTAATAATCTTCTTAACATTAAGTAATTAACCTTTTAATTACTTATTGCTTAATTATTTCTTAATTACCCTTGATTAATCAATCCTTAATTAAGTGATCATCTATACTTAATTAATTTCACAAATTAATTTATCTTAATTTAATTACCCAAATTTAACATCATAGTTATAATTAACCTTAATCAATTAATCCCTAATTATCCATTTATTTAACAATTAATCAATCCTTAATTTTTATTTGATTAATCCTTGATTACTAGTTGATTTAGCAGTTAATCAATCCTTAATAATATTTGATAAATCTTTAATTACCTAAAAAAATATTAAATTTTAATTATCTTTGAGATAAAACTCTATTTATTTCAAAACTAGGACTCAAACTAAACTTGAATCCCGATTTAAACTTATTTAGACTCTGTTTAAATCTTTAGTTTCAGATTTTAAAATCATTTTATAAGATACTTTAAAAAATTTAAGTTATTAAAGACATTTCATTTTTAAATTCAGTTTAAATTCAAAATCCAAAACACTGACAGGTTTCAAAACCTGTAACAAAATTTGACCCGAGCCTATACTTAATAATACTTCGAGTCGACTACAGAAAAACACATGCATGATACGAAAAAACCCGAGCGTCTCTCAAAACTATCATCCCAGTCTTCATCGTGCACACGGTGCACGTGCACCGTCGCCTCTGGCCATCGGTGATCGTTGCGGCCACCTTCAATAACCACTCGCACTCACACGACCACGAAACAACACCCAGATTGCGCACAAAACCAACAAATCGAAATCGAGCTAAAAAACTCGACCAATAGAAACGCCATGGCCAAAACTCCACTACTCCAATGCCTCCAGCCAACGAGAAGCCTCGCCATCCTTCCCAAAACTTCGTTACACCTTCCAGCTTGCATCCCTAACCGACGAACCACTCTGATGCTTCACAGTTGCCGCAACAACCTCGACACTCCGATGATCCAAAGCCCATTACAAAACCCTACTTTGATCCACCGCAATCACCACGATGATCAAACATCACTTCCTTCATTTTCCCTGAGATTGACCGCTTCCCGGCCACCTCCAGACCAAAAATCGATCATCCCCATCATGCCGATCAATGACAATATCCAAAAATGCTCCAAATGATCAACCCCAAAATTCCAACGAATTACCAAACTAAAAATCATGGAATGCATGTTAAAAATCGTGATTTTCCATCTCTAATTCATTCATGAAATTCAAGTCAGAGATTAAGATTGTTGATTTTCATCATAAATATGAATTTTACTGTTGTTTCCATTTTTAAAATTATTTGTTGAATTTTTAATCCAGAAACTATTATAATAAACATTAGTAGACTTCAATAAACAACTTCCATTTGAATATCAGAGGCTAATATGGGTTTGATTAAGATACTCGAATTTCTGAAAGCCAAACAGAACTATGAAATAACAGAGTTCATACATCTATGTATGTATATATATAGACTTACTAATATATATATATATATCAATTCAAATAGATTCAAGCAAAAGAACTTCCATTCAAAACAATATCATTACATGCATTAGATATAAATCCAAATTACCGTTTTTAAAAGAATGTTTACTCACCAGCATATGCCTCAAACAGAGGAGCAGTTTTGTTTCCAGGCTGATGGTTTCCAGACTCGCTTGAACTTCTTTTATTTAAGTTGAGTTTTCCTTTATTTCAGTTGAGCCTTTTTTTTGAAGATGGTAGTAATGTTTACAAGTTTTACTTAGTGCCTTAATCTAAAATTATATAATAAGCTAAAACAAATAATCATATTAATCACCAAATAAAAATTAGAGACTTCATTATAAAAGGTATTCACCATAAGTAGATATAGACTGTGTTTTAAACCTTAGGGGCTTTAATTCCAACAGTGTTTGAATTTATTCATAAATCAACCTTATTATTTCTAAATGAATAGTAATAACCTAATTTGTTCATAATAGAAATAGAAATTCAAAATCTGTCTAAACAACAACATAACAAAAATATCAAATAAATCCAAACAATATAACTGAAATCTTAATAATAACATAAAAATATCTAGTATACTTTACTTGTATGTATGTATATCTCATTAAAGAAACAACTACAAATATATTTGTATGTTATTTCTTTTTTCAAGATCCTTAGTGACTTCTTTATCCTTATTTATACATTTGTTTACAATATATGTTAAATGAGTACTTACAATCTTACATGCTTCAACCTCTCTTCTTCTTACCACAATGCTAAATGAGCTCAATAAGAGGTCATTTTATTCCTAAAAAATAATAATTAATAATAACCTTAAAATGGTTATACTATGAATAAAGAGAGTACCAAAAAATTAACTTGAGTGCATTAACTTTTGAAGCAACCATTTTTTATATAGTACTCATTTATGTTTCCCTTACTTTGACTTTATGAAATCAAGCAATATAAAGCGTGCTTGTTCCCCTTATTGTTTTTGGCAAAAAATGCTTTTTAGTCTGTAAAGAACTCCTTAAATCGGTTATCCCCATAGATATTACATCCTTGAAAACTCCTGAAATATTGTACCTTATGATCCTTCGATTCCTGCTGTTTGAATTATCACACCTCTGAATGTTTATTATAATATTATAAGAGCATTCAACTATAATATAGGCGGGTGTGACCCTCCTAATTACAAGAGTTAGATCCATAAACTTAAGAATAAACAAAATGTTCTCTTAATAATCCTTAGAGTTAGTCGCAAACAAGATGAGAATATTATTAAATTGGCAAATACTTTAATCAAATTAGTTGAAAATTGAATAAAAATAAAGATTGACCATATATGCTCATATCCAAATATTAACCAAAAAAAATTCAAATAATCAACGAGTCTCTTCTCAAGATCTTCTAAAGATACCTAGTACTGCCTTAATATCAAGTCTTTGGATAGTAATATTAACTGTAAGTAGTACTCTTGTTGTAATGATCAAACACTGATAGCAAATTTAGGTCAAATAACAATCTTCCTTTGGGTCAATTAGTTATTCACTTGTAAAACCTTATAATTGTCACATATTTATCATCATACATGTGTAAGTGGTTCGACCAAATACTAATCTTTCTTTGGGCCGGCTAATATCTACATGAATAAATGCACATAAATATCAAACATTTTCATGAACAAATAAAATAAAAGATGTCACTTGGTGATATGTTATTTCAATTAGTTGTACGGTACAATTAGTTTGCAAAGAAACATATCAAAAATTTATTTAAATTTATTTTTTAGTGTACATATAACATATTTCAAGTGCTATAAAACACTCTTAAAAATGCCTTAGGTCTATATGACATTAGAATATCTCAAAATTATAACCGTGGCACAACATGTTTTAATCATAGATGTTCTAATCTTTTACTTTAAGTATGTAGTTATAATCATAACATTCCCTAAATAAATATGATAGAAGGCATCGTGAATAAATCATATAACAAATGTCATGGATGAACACTAGAATTAAATGCTACATAAAATTATACATAAATAACATAGTCGATGTCGTACTAAATAATATAAATGAATGTAGTAGCTATGATGTATTTCTGAGCCATAATATAGCTATACAGAATGCTACAATATCACTTTATCTTTAGTTTATTATTTGAATACTTAATAAAGATTAGTAACCATGCATTTTGACAAAATATGAAAATTGCTGCTCCTTTTATTTTATGTTAACCAAAGCACAAAAGTGAAACATGTTTTCAACAAGCATGGGTCAAATATATAAAATATCTGTAACTATTAAATATAAATGCATCAAATAATAAACCATATGTCTATTCTTATTCCAAATACAAACATGTTGCATCATTAAATAAATTGTAACTGACGCATTTAGTGCATTTTAGAAAATAAATTAATTCATTTATTACCATAATAACCACATTTAATGCATTTACGATAAAAATAAATGTAATTGACCGTTATGTGGTCCAAAATGTAAATTAGTGTCATGTTAAAATTTATTTTAATAATAAAATATACACAAACACTTTAAAGGAGCATACTTTATTTCTAATTAATCAAAATTTTCGAAATAACCCAAATAGCTTATATATCCAAATTACTTAATCAATAGTTAAGTAAGGTAAAATAATCATAGAATTGGTTATATTTCTTGCATATATGGTTCTAAATTATATATATCTATCCACACCACTAATAAAATTAAAGAAAATGACTATACATATTAAATCCAAATTATTCCCCACTTAAAATTCACAACTTATTTACAAAATATACAAGAATAAACATGTGAATGTTTTAATCAACATATGTTGTTTCCTAAATTTAGAGGAAATTAGACTATTTCTCACAATTTAATGGTTTCAAAATTCTAATTGTTTCACAAATACCATACAGATCATTTAGATCTATCTATCTTTCTACATCAAAATATTTTCATAAATCAGCCTTTCAATTTACAATAAAAAAAATTGGTACTAAACTAAATCTAAAATCATCGTAAAAAAATCCTTGATACATTGATCAAGCAGATCTGAAACTTGAGTAAGAAATTACAAAAAAACCAATGAATTCTAAAAGTAGTTTAGTTAAAATACATAATCGTAAAAAATTTCCCACTGAAATCAATGATAGATGGCTTTGATACTACTTATTAGGATTTCATTATATTTAAGATTGATTAATTATGAAATCCTAGATCTGAATAGGTGATTCATATTGATTTAATTGAGAAGAAATCAGAGAAAAGTAAATGAATTAGTGGAAGACATACTTGAATCTATGGTTGCTGATTGAAAAAGTAAATTTGGTTTGGGTTTCCATATTGATACAAGCCTTAGATCTTATATTAGATCTAAATCCATAGTTGTAACTTTCATGAACTGATTAAGAGAAAGAGACAGCTCTAAAAGATAAGAGTTGGATCCGATCTTTTAAATTGACACAATCCCTAGATCTGAATTATTTCCATAGAAGAGATTAGGAGAATAACTAGAGCTTGTGTAATTTAAGGACCATAACCCTTTATTTATAATATTGGCATTTTCTAATTTGGCCCTTAAATAAATTAGAACTGCCTCGGTATCTACACATTAATATAATGACAATTATAAGCCTTTTAACTTTAATTCATAATTCGATCACTTTAATTAGGCTTTACACCAAAATAGCACAACACATTTTATTTTACATATATGGTCCACATGTTGAAATTTTCCGAAAGAAACTACACATGGTGAGGATATAAAACATATTACAGATGTCATACCACAATCTAACCATGAGCAAAGACGATCAACATAAAATAATAATAAACTATAAAGGTGTCAAACCGTGTGAAGAAATGTTAGAACTCATAATGTTGCAAAAAAATTCAAAGATCATATTGGATTTCGAAAGCATTTATTAAAATAACACCAACATTTTGTCAACATTGTTTGGCAAAATTATTTCAATACAAAAGTGCATCATTGTGTTGTTTAAATGGAAAAACCATACCCTCCCCAGTGCATCCACCAAATGAGCTCTTAGAGCTCTACAAGGATACAAGTGCTCGTGGTATAAATTTCAAAAGAAATATCTGATCATATAACCATGTATTTTTGTTCACTTCAATAGGAGTGCATGTCGATGAAAACCTAACAAGTGGAAGAGCTGGTATTTACTCTTTCCATGCTCAACGATGTATATACGACAATATTGGAAGCATACTTCCCAAAGAAGGAGATATACCAAGATTTCCACAACTATATATATGATACTAATCATGAAATTGAAAAAGAATGGTTGAAAATGAAGACTTGAATAGAG
Organism: Allium fistulosum; assembly: GCA_030737815.1. Lineage (NCBI taxonomy): Eukaryota > Viridiplantae > Streptophyta > Magnoliopsida > Asparagales > Amaryllidaceae > Allium > Allium fistulosum. The sequence goes on along the minus strand of CM060904.1, from coordinate 708,950,324 downwards.
GAATATTGGAAAGGATAAAACATATATTTGATGAGCAAAATGATTTTGCTCAATACTTTCATCGAGTTTCACAACTTCCCGAGATCCATAATTATAAATTTATAGTTAAAGAAAAATCACTACATCAGCAGCATGTACTTTCTACATCTTCACAAGTTTCCGCAAAGATGGTTAGTCCGGATGAGACAAGTCTTATAAATGGTAGGGATATTGTTCTACATACGATGATGGGTCAACTTATGAGAATTCCAGAAACACATGGTTGTTATGACCCTCTGCAGTATCATCTCCTACTACCTTATGGAAGTTATGGTTGGGACCTTAACAGCCTTAATTTAAATGAAACTCCTGTTATATGCCGTGAGTACTATGCTTATATTTTACAGGTACCAAGCAATTTTACATTCATAAAATTATAAATTTATAACCAGCATCATCGTATGATAAAAAATGATAATTATTAGGTATAAAGTTAAACACAATGGATTTCATTCTTTGGATTCACACTTGAAGTCAAACATAAATAAAATAGGTATCAAGATATAATGGTTCTAATCAACTTAAGTAATTCTTAATATATATGTACACATATATTCCATTTACCCTTTCTAATCAACTTAAACTGCAGATTTGATATAAAGATACTTCTCTCTTCTTACATGGAGGACGTTTATTACAACAATATGTCGTGGAAAATTATGTGAAAATTGAATGTGGTAGAATGAGATGATTTCGTCAACAACAACATCACATTAGATTGGAATTGTATATGGCACTTCAAGATGCATTGAATGTTGGAGAAAATAATGCAAGTATGACACTTTTCTCTTCTTTTTGGTCCATTTATACAATATTTACATATAAACATACATACATACATATATATATATAATCTTATATCATATTTTTTTATATAGGTAACATAAGAAGAAGGGTAATATTATCCTCTTCATTCAATGGAAGTCTACGTAATATGTACCAACGTTATAAAGATGCAATGGCTTTAGTATAAAAGTTTGGAAAACCTGATTTTTTCATTACAATGACATGCAATCCTACATGGGATGAAATCACGTCAGAACTATCACATGGGCAAACTTCCCAATATCGCCCAAATCTTACTATTAGAATTTTTCGTGACTAATATGAAGAATTAAAGCATGATATCTACGACAAACAAGTTCTTGAATTGGTTGTAGCACATGTTCATGTCATCAAATTTCAAAAAAACGACTACTCCATGCTCATATGCTTATTATTCTAGACAACGAAGATAAATTACATAGCATAGATGATTATGATGTTGTTGTAAGGGGTAAAATCCCAAATTGTGATGAAGAACCAGAGTTGTACAATGCTATCATTAAATGGATGTTTCATGGGCTACGTGGAAAGCAACAACCAAATGCTCCATGTACGAAAGATGGAAATTGCAAAAAAAAAATATCCTAAGCAATTTTCACCATGTACTATTCAAGGTAATGATTCATATCCTATTTATCGAAGGCAGGATAATGGTAAAAACATTGCATTAGACAATGATGGTGATATTATAGTGAATAATTGTTGGGTTGTTCCATATAACCCATGGCTGTTGAAAAAGTATAATTGTCACATAAATGTTGAAGTGTGTAGTAGTATCAAATCTATCAAATAATTATACAAGTATGTATATAAAGGTCTGGATTGTGTGACAGTGGAAATTCATCCAACGTTTGAAAATGCTAAGTTTCAAAAGTTTTTAGACGCAAGGTGAATATGTCCCCAAGATGCCTTTTGGAGAATTTTTAAATTCTCGTTGCATACAATATATCCTTTAGTTCAATGTCTATAGATACACCTTCCAAGCATGCAACAAGTGACTTATCATGCTAACCAAACTATATCTGATGTTTTATTGGATGAGAACCTCTCTACATTAATGTTGATTGAATTCTTCAACACAAATTCACAAGACTCAGAAGCACGGAAATTTTATACCATGAATTTCCAAAGAAATACACTTGGATATCAAATATTAAAAAGTGGCTATGAAGATCATCGTATAAAAAGGTCATAGGATGAATTTACAATGTTTCTCTATTAGAAGGAGAACATTAATTACTACTTGTGGATTCTTTTGAATCATGTAAAAAGACCAACATCATTTGACTATCTTATAACCATCGATGGTATCAAATACCCAACGTTTTAGCAAGCAGTGGAAAATATGGGATTACTTGAAGAAGACCAAAGTATAAGGGTATGTTTGGTTGAAGCATTAAACATGCAAATGTCGTCAACTGTAAGAAGATTATTTCTTACGATCTTAATTTATTGTGCACCAATGGGAGTGAGAAAATCATGGGAAGAATTTTTCTATCATATATGCTTGAAGATTATCCAAGTTCAAGCACAATGGCTCGACCTATACTTGAAAATCGTCTTCTACATGATCTTAATGATATATTAATTAACCATTATAAACTAATATCTAATTTTGATCTTTCAAGTATCAGGAATGATATAGATGATTATTCCCACGTTCAAAATTGATAGAGGAACAATATTCTATTGTAACACTTAAAGAGGACTTTACATTTAACAAAAAGTTAAATAAATGTCAAAAATATGCATATACTTCAATTACTAATGCGGTTTACAATAAGGAGTGCAAAATCTATTTCATAGATGGCCTTAGTGGGACGAGAAAGACTTTTCTTTATCGAGAAATACTTGCAAAACTTAGACAAGATGGTTTAATTGCACTTGCAACAGCTACATCGGAGATAGTTGCAACAATTTTACCGGGTGGTCGAATTGTACATTCTCGGTTTAAAATATAAATCAATCCAAATTCAACATCAATGTGTACGAACCTAAACAGTCTAAAGTTGTCGAACTTATGAGGTTAGCGACTGTTCTTATTTAGGATGAAGCAACAATGGCCCACATATATGCTTTTGAAGCACTGGATAGAACTGTAAAAGACATATTGGGAAATGACATGCCATTTGGAGGTAAAGTTATAATCATCGAATGAGATTTTTGACAAGTTTTACCCGTTGTACAAAATGATACAATATCAGAAATAATTGATGCGTGCATAATTAAATCATCATTATGAAAACATGTAAAAGTGATCCATCTCACTCAAAATATGAAGGCAAAAGACGATCCATTCTATGCGGATTTCCTATTACGAGTTGGTGATAAAAATAAGTCACATATATGTGAGAACATGATAAGAATCCCAAAAGAAATGGTTATACCATAGAAAGATGAAAAATCAATAACTAATCTAATAAATTCAACTTTTCCAAACTTATACATGAATGCATTCAATACAAAATATATGATTACAAGAGCTTTGATAACTCCACTCAATGAAAATGTGGATATGATAAATAATCGAGTTATTAATCTTTTTCCTGGTGATCACAATGTCTACTACTCTTTCGATTCTGTGGAAGATGATATAAGAAATCTATACAAGCTTGAATATTTGAATTCAATAAATCTGAGTGGTTTACCCCCATATAAATTGGTCTTGAAGAAAGGTGCACCAATTATGCTACTAAGGAACCTTGATCGAAAAATGGTTATGCAATGGTACGCAATTTATATTTCGTGGACTTCATATAAACATCTTAAATGCAGAGATTGTCATCGCTCGCTTTGCTGGAACTCGGATTTTCTTATCAACAATACCTATGAACCCTTTGAAGATACCCATTTACCATTTACTTTATTACGTAAACAGGTCCCTATAAAACAAATTTTTGCTTTAACTATTAACAAAACTCAAGAGTAAACAATTCCAAATATTGGAATTTACTTACTCCAAGATGTATTTAGCCATGGTCAACTTTGTTTTGCATTATCAAGGTGAGTTTCAATGAAAAACACCAAAGTTTTAGTAAAAAAGGTGAAGTTCAAGGGCAATCCGGCACCTACACTAGAAATGTTGTGTAAGAGGATGTCCTAAAATCTTCAAAATGACAAATTTGATATCTTTTGTAATGACCCATAGTTGAATCACTATTTAAATGAATATCTAATTATATTTCTAAATAATAAATAAATGTATTTTTATTAACAAATAGACTTATTTTTAACCATAACTAATGATGATAAAATCATTTTCAAATTCTGTTTACCAACATACATAGTTTAGGAAAAAATAGAAAATGTGACTGGAAGTTATTTTCTGAAATCTTAATTTTTCATTGGTTAAAAGTTATCTAAAATGTTAAATCACTATTGTAAACACATATATACACATTACAAACTATTTTAGCATGATGGATACATGTATATATGCATGTATATATTTTCTTATTTAAGTGTATATATAAGATAAAAGAAAACCTTCTTATAAAAAAATGTATATATTATAATATATAAAAATGCCTCCTTCAACACATAGTACATAGTATCGTGGCTTGAATAGTTGCATGAGAGGAGGGGAAGTACGAAGTGGGCGGATAATGGGGGAGGAGTATGGTGATGCATACATTTGTATATGTTTAATTATAACCAATTTATATTTTAAAAATATTTTTTTAAGCCTATAAATACCCCTTCCATCTCATAATTTTCACTTTACAAATTCTCTTCTTCATTTCAAATTTCCTAAAGCTTGAGAAAGTTTTCATAGCTTCCTATATATTCTCTATGTTATATAAATATCAAATTTTCCACTTTAAATTCTTTCCATAACTTGTTTAAAACCCTTCTTTATCCATTTCTTCACTTCATATTCGAATTTCAACCCACGCTCACCTAACACTACATGTCTAAGCCCCAATAGTGTATGGCCGAGCATAAATTGTCCAAGGTTGTGCCCATTTTAGGTGTGTAGGCATCCATAGTCTTCAATTTTGCAAGATCCTAGGTTATTTCAAAGTTTTAGCAAAAGTTGGATTGAAATTAGTAAGCTTCGGCGAGTAAAACTCTCATTTTAAAATAGATATTAACTTGATTATATTGAACTATATGTTGTAAAAATATAGTGCTTGTTGTGTTGAAATACCATGTTGTTTTGATGACATATGATTACAAGTTTGTGGTTGAGCTTAGATTTGTGATTTGAATGTTAAATGAAATGTTTGGATATGCATATGTGAAAGGTTGGTTATGATATGATGGTAGTGTGTTTACGAAACAAAATCAAGTGTATGTGATGTAAATATTGTGAAGTTGGCATCTTGAAAAGTCGTAAAGGACTTGAGATCCGATTTGAAAACAAAAGCTTGTTTCTAGTTTTTAGATTTAGTAAATGTTTTCCAAGTATTCACCTTTTGTTTAAGTTTTCAAAACTCTTTCATTTGTGTTTTCAAATACGTAGTCAGAAGAGATAAAGTGAGATTTTCACTTAGAAAACCAATTCCAACGAATTGCAGTCATAGCGATAGTCGCTATTGATGCACTTCGGGAAAATTTTACGATTTCAACTTTTAAAGTATTTTCTCTGAATTGTTTTTTAAAACTCCTTTCAAACTCATTAAGTAAGTAAAAAGGTTAAGTTTTGTTATTAAATAATTTATTTATTTAATTTATTAATTATGGATAATTATTAATTTATTAAGTAATTAGGTTAAGTAATTAGAGTTTAAGAATTTACTGACAAAATTAATTATTTTTAACTAAGGAAATTTTAAGTAAGGGTTAATTAAGATAAAAGGTAATTAAATTTTTACTTAATCAAGTTTAATTATTTTAATTAATTATTAAATTAGAGTTAATTATTAATTAATTATTATTTAATTAAAGTTTAATTTTTCACTTAATTATTACTTAATTGGAATTTAATTATAAATGAATGTCTTTTTAATTAATGTTTAATTATTAATTAATTTTTAGTTTATTAAGGTTTAATTATTGATTAATTAAAACTTAACTAAGCTTAATTGAGATTTAATTTTTAGTTAAATAAACTAAGAGTTAAATAAGCTAATTTAGGGTTTAATTATGATTTAGTTTAATTATGATTTATTAATGTTTAATTAAGTTTTAACTTATGATTTAATTAAAGTTTATTCATTTTAAAAGTTCTCTAAAAATCTATCAGTTTTTTATTTTAAATTAGCTTTTTTATCTAGTGAATTATTTTCAAACCAAGGATCTCTTGTCTAAGCCTTAAATAACCCTTTTTGATTAGGAAACCAAATGACATCTATTGGCAGAATAAAACACCATTTTGCTATAATAAATATTGGGACATTTATCTGTATAATGGATTGATTGATTGTGATTAAATGATCCCCTTTACTTACTGCTTGCTCATGCAAATACCCATGCTAACTTGTTAAGTAGAGCTAAATTAAAAGATCCCTTATGGTCTCTAAACCTCTGATGGATTTCTGTGAAGTTAAATGTTTTTGTTTTCTCTTTTGATAATGACTTCAAAGTTATTCCATTTTGGGATAAGACATTTCAAGGATGATTTTGAAAAGGTTTTAGTTAAGATATTTTAATAATGGATGGGCTTGTCAAAAGGAACTTTTTGGATTAGGTTTTATTAAAGAAGTTTAAATATGAAAGGTTTATAAAGGAATTTATGAATGATTTCGAGGTTTCGTAAGGAAGTTTTAGAAAGGTTTTGAATATTCATAAAAGAAGTTTTTGGGAAGGGTTTGAATTTTTATAAAAGAAGTTTATAAAAGGTTTGGTTATTTATAAAGGAGTTATAAATGGTTTTGAATATTTATAAAAGACTTTTATAAATGAATTTAGAAGTAGGAAAGTATTTTGAAATGGATTTGGATTTCAAGTAAATGACATTTCATAAATAGAATAGATTTGATTAAAAGGGATTTATCAAAAGAAATATAAAAAGAATTTGAGAATGGGTTTGTAACAACCCAGGGTTTTGTAACAACTAATTATCATCAAATGACGATTAAATTGGTTGTTTGTTGCTATTGGGATTTTATCGGGTTGAAGTTCTTTTAAATAATTTGTTAAGTGTTGGTGGGCTTTTAAAATTTGAATCTAGCCCATGTTTTATTTTGTTTTTGGGGCTGTGTTATCAAATGTATACCCGCTCCTCCCTTTCATTTTTCGCAACCCTAAAAATAAAACAAACGATGGAATGGAGGCTTCCTGTTCGTTCGTTCCTCTTTGCAAACTAGGGTTTGTGAAATTGTAGGCGTCGCTATGACGATTGTCGATGCTTTCTTTCGTCGATCAGTTGGATCGTTCGCGGCTCCTCCTCTTAATAGAGCTCGTCTTTGCTTCGATTCAGGTGAGTAATTTTATTTACTCACATCTAGTTCAATCTTAAGTTTGTAGGGTTTGAATTCTGTGATTCTCGTTCGTATAAAATTGTTGAAGTCGTCACTTGATTTTTCGGCCATTCGACTATGTTGGAGGTTGATGTTTTCTGACTTTGTTCGTCTTCTTGATTGCCATGGCTTTGATTTTAGTTTGAAACTACTGCTTTGAATTCTCTGGCATTCTTGCCTGTGTGTTTTAAAATAGTGCTCGGGTTGCTTCACCTGATTCATTTGAAGTTGTAGCCTTGTTTTTGCACTGTGTCTTGATACATTTTTTACTTGTATTAGTTTTTGCAAGAGCTTGAGTATAGTTCCATTCTAGTTCATGTATTCACAGTGCATTATCTCTAGTCTTTGCTTCATGTAGGCACTGCCTATGTGCATTTCCAGTTGCAAGTGCATTTGTAGAATTAGCTCTTGTTTGGATTTTTGGTATACCTGCTTCTGATTCATATTTGAGGCAGTTTGCATTTATGAGCTTGATTCATATTTATGCTGTGCATTGAGCATTGCTTTGCATTTTAGATTGCCTGAACACTTTGATTGCTTTTGTGGTCTGGTTCCTTTATGTAGTTTGTACCACTGCCTTTGTGCACTTGGTCATTCGAGCCTTTGTGCTCTGCATTCGAGTTGAGTCAAGGTAGCAGTGACTTGACCTTTGCATTTTGTTTGTGGTTTGGTGCCTTTTGATTCTCCTCTGAGCCTTGCTCTTTGTTGTAATTGCTCTTGTTTCACTTGATGCCATTCCTTTGGCTGTAGTTTCATTTTGTATGCATTTTTGCCCTTGTATTCATGCGGTGGCTGCAGTTTTATTTTGTTTGCAGTTGTGTTGAGTCATGCTAGCCGTGACTTGACCTTTGCAGTTTTGACTTGCTGTTAGTATTTGGTGTTGAGATGATATCAGATGCTGTAGTGGCAAGGCAGTACACGCGTGCGTGTACTGCAGCCACACAGAATTGACATTTTAATTGATATTTCAATTGTTTGAATTGTTTCGTGTGTCCAATTCAATATTTTGAAATTGTATTTTGATTTGGGTTAATCTGATGATTTTGTTAGTATCTAATTATCTTTTTGATAATTAGGTTATGTGTTCTAATTATTTATTTAATAATTGGATTCTGCTGTTAATTGCTGTTTAGGCAATTCTGTTGTTTTCAAATTATCTTCATTGATAATCTTTTTATTTATCTTTGTTGATGATTTGAATTTGCTGATTTGTTGTTTAACACTGTTTCGTGTTATATCTACCGTTATCCGATTCTCTTATTGAAAGGTTGGATATACGAGATTTATTGTGATTGTCATCTATTTGATTATTTAATTATTATTGCTTCCGTGCATTAATAACTGAGTTTGAATTAGACTGACCCGTGTATTATTTTCTTTTGAATTAATACTCGGGTCGGACCGAGTTATTTCAGGTTGTTGATATCTTGCTTTGGGTTGCTGCTTGAGCTATGAAGTCTCTTCATATCTTTTGGAGTAGTCGTTGTCATAGTATAGGATGATATGTATTCATGTATATTATTTACAATAATGTACTTGTATATGTAACTTCCAGTGTCGACAGTTGTAGTTGTATCATATGTATTGTATCACATGTATTGTAACTGCCTTCGGTTATATATATATGAGATTTTTATATTATCTGTGTTCCGCATTTAGCTTATCTGTTTTATTATTATATATGTTGTTCTAAACTATTATGAACCATTGTAGTTCGTTTTATACTGGAATTGGGTATGTTGATGGGAGTAATAAACAAAGATTAAAGAAAAATAAATATATCACTCCTATCGAGGTAACCAATACTAGTGTAAGGCCTAACTACTGATGGCCGCTCCTATCCAGCCTTATTCTTCGTTATAACAGACAGTATTTCTTTTAATACTCTTTGTTATTGTGAGCATAGAGGTGGGGCGTCACATGGTTTCTCTAAACTGACCTATTAAAAATGATGGTATGGAATGTCCGTTCCACACTTAACACCGAGGGAATAGTGTTTAGGGTTGTCCTTATCTCCAATTTAAACAACATTGTTTAAATCTTTTAACATGATTTAGAAGTAAGAAGTTATTCGTAAATGTTATGTGAATATACTTCTATCAAAGAGATAAGTACATGAATGTTTTAGACAAATGTTTATGAAAAGGATTTATTAAATAAAGATTTGTTTTGAGGCTTAGTGGTTGCTATGGATGAATAAATTTTAAATGGAATTGGTTGTTGTTTGTTTATTTGATAGTTAAATAATCAACTATCAAATCTGGACTATTTTGACTCAGGAGGTATGTCAGGTTATTCGAGTTCTACGGTGAGGACTCGATTTCTTAGTGCATACTTCCAAAAGAACTAGAATTGAGTTAGTTGCAAATTATCTATTAGTTTTAGAGACATTGGTCCTCGGATTATCATAACCACACAAAACCAATAATGAACGATGTTAAATCATATTGAAGTATGCTGTGGAGTTATACTATTCTTCTTGAGGGTGATTCCAAAATGGAAGATAGTAATGTGGAATGTTTGTTCGATCCCAGAACAACTTGAATAGATGGATGCAGGTATTGCATCTCTGCTTAGAGGGTAGTGTTAGCATTCCAAGATGGTCTGTTAAGAGGAAGAAGATAAAGACGTGACCTCATGAGCCTTACAAAACAGAAAATGGAAAAAACAATATATGCAGTAGAAGAATGTGGTTAGCTACCATTACGAGCTGCCATCCCATTATATATTGTCCATATTCGAGTTGTTTTGCACGCAAACACCATGGTAGTATAAGACATCGGTGTCAAAAGGGATGAGGTTATCCTGTTCACCATGTTAAAGGGGCAGCCGACTTTGTGTAGCAGGGGTACAAGAAGTTCTTGTCATACTCTAGGTGCATTTTCTAGTGGTGTACCATTGGAAGGTAGTCCTTTACTTTGTCATAGTATGGAATCCATCTCCAATACATTCCTTTATGGTTTTGATTTTAGAGCCTACTATGCTGGAATTTAATATGGTAATAATTTCAACTATTTTGATATGTATTTGAATCCTTAGACATCATTATAATATCACTGGATTTTATATTCAAACATTTTGGTTATCATAAAGTAAAAACACGTCCGTGTTTATATGCGATATGATCTTATGAGATACCTTGGATTTCAAAGAGTTTTAAAGTAATAATTAAGTTGTTTGAGTTTACTCACACCAGACCCATGTCTGGCCTAGAGTTTATTTTCTTTTCCTAAACTCTTAGGTGCTCAAATTTGAATGGGAAGCCAAGTAGTTCAAGTTTTTCCATAGATTTACTAGGAGGAGCATAGAGCAGGTGGCTTCATCGATAGCTAGTTATTTTCCTTGTTATCTGATGTATTATATGAATATTATATTCGGTTAGGTAGGGACAGACTTTTATAACTGTCCTAGGGTAGAATTTGTATAAGTATAACTCTGATGTAACATTTTTGGAATGACTTTGTAATATATTATGTTGAGTAATATACATTATTCCATTGCGTTGTGAGATTCTATGTTGTTTAGTTTCTTCTCTTCTATCTTTTCTTTCTTTCAACCCTAATGATTGGTTTTCTGGAAGTTGAATGCTCGACACGTAATACAATGGATGTATTAGTGTCGATTTTTGAGTATCAAAAATCCGGTTGTTACATTTTGGTATCAGAGCCTTGGTTAAGCGAACACCTAAGCTTTTGTAGTGAAATTCATTAAGAGATAAGGTAATGGAATGCCTTATTATGAGTTTGAATGTATTATATATGCAAGTGCGTATTTGTTAGTGATATAAAAATGTTTTATATTGTGTTGATTTATTGGTTGAGTGGTTTAAGAATTCTGGTCGAGACGTGGGACACCATGATGTCGATAAGGGTTTCTTAAACACTTAAACAAGGCAAACTGACACAAGATTATTTTAAAATGGTAAATGAAATAATTTTACCTAAGATTATATTTTATATGTAAAGAAAAGGTTTTCAAAGTTGATAAAATTGTTGGGTGTAATGAGCGATAAGGAATGATAATATATGTCTATCATCATTTGGAAACAATACCTTTCCTAGCACGAACACAATCTGGAAGTCTGTTTTAAAGGAATCTTACTATAATTAGGTAGTAAGAATGGGTACGAAAGGAAGGAGAGGATAGGGAAAGAGATCGAAGAAGTTAACAAAGAATGGCAGCATCAATAAACGCAAAAAGAGGAAATTTCTACCATGTTGGAATAGGCCTTGGGAAGACAAATCAGAAGAGAGTGATCCACAATGGAAATTCTTCAAAAAGGTAAAGGGAATTGGTTGTTACTTATGTCATAATACAGGACACACTATGGACTATTGTATAGAAGGAAAGGAAGGACTAGTAGTTCCTAAAGTTTGCGAAAAACATTGCTTCTTTTGCCAACTTGGACACATCAAGAAAATTTGTCCTATGGTTCAAAGAGCACTACAGGATAGATGAATTATTAAGAAGAAATCAGCCACCTCAAGAGAGATAATTGAGGGAATGTGTATATATACGGAAAGAGGAGGAGAACAGTAGATTGGGGTAAATATGTTGAGTATGAACCCATAAATATGATGGTGTTTTGGGACATTACGTAAAATATGTATCCTTGGAGATGTTTTGAATGTTATGCAATTATTGTTGTTTGCTTTTAAAATCATTCTTTAAACTTAGGAAATGACTAGTAAGGTTTGAAATTAAATTTTTCGATATGAATCCAAATAACCAAGAATTATGAATCCTAAGGTTTTTGGAACTGAGGGGTATGTTGTTGAGGAAGGGCCGCAAGATCAAACCTCAATGGTCATGAGATTGACTAGTAAGCTTAACTTAAATATTTACAAACAGATTGTAGATTTCCACTCGAAAATTATCATGAGATTTCAATCGAACAAGTCCAAGAATTTACCGACGAAGTAAACGCAAGCGTTGCATACCACTTGTTTTGCTAAGTCGTTTAATTGGATTTCTCATACGAATGAGGTAAAGGTTTGTGTATACTAATAGATTGGAAAACGGTTTGTGTATTAAAAGTAATGTTGAAATCATTTTTGTGAAAGAGTTTGAGTATTTACTACTAGTATAGAAACCTTTGTATTTTAAAGTGACAAATCATAGAAACGATTGTAAAAACAATCTATCACCAAAAATCCACATTTCAATAACGTGAATCAAAACCATGGAAATCGATATCAAATCCATCAAATAGAAACACCAAAAATCCAGAAAAGAAGTCATCAAAGTCGGTATTGATTGACAATAGCTATTCGGATCGTCAAAGATCGATAAAAATTGGAAATCCACTCAAAAATAGGCAAATAGGCAAAATTTAACTGGACCAGATGTCTGGTTGGTTTGGCCAGACGTTTAACCCTAGGCTCTGCCATTTTTTCCCCGTTTTTGTTATTTTTTTTCTCAAAAGCCCCAACCGGACATCTGTTTGGTTTGACCAGACGTCTGGTTGCCTGGGCCTGGGTAGAATTTGCCTAGGCCAATGATGGCCAAATCAATTCGGAGGCGATCGGACGAGCGATGAAGGCTAGGGATTTATGCCAAATGACAACCCAGCCCTATAGGCTCTTCGATACACCCCAAACAACATGTCCAAACATCCAAGATAGGATCTTTAAAGATTTTGACTTTAAAATACCAAAATTGGGAAATTCGCCAAACCAATTCAAATCAAAAGCAATTGAACATGAAATAAATGTTAGGAATTCATACCTAACAACAATGAAAGATATAGACATAGATGTGAGTTCAAGAACTCACCTTTAAACTCAAAAACAACAATTGAGAAGCTCTAAAATAAGGAAAGATCAACTCCACTTCAATCACAACTCCAGAAGCTCCAATCTATGATCATATGCAAATATTTCCTAAGTTAGGTTATAGGAAATTATGAAAATTGGAGAAGGATTGAGATGGAGAAGATGAAGAGGATGCTTACCTAAGATTCTCTTTGATTTTTGAACTAGAACTTGAATTCCTAAGATAAACTAGGGTGTAGGAATTTTAGTTTCCTCTTCCCACCATTCTTCCTAGGGCTTGAGTGTTAGGAATTTAGAAAATGGAATGAATGAATGAAGAGGAGTAGAGTGGGATCTATTAGGTAGAAGAGTTTGGGTCTCTTATTGGGTTAATGGGCTAGAACCCAACTCAAAGCCCAAACGAAAATACCAAAATCCTAATCAACTCCAAACATATCGATGTTTATACTTAAACAAGTCGTAAATGTCATTTTAAACTCAATGGAAGTGGTCCCGAGTCCGAATTCGACTATTTACAAAAAGTCATATTTCGGACTTTAATTCAACTAATGATGCTATATTTAAATAAAACATTTAAATATATAATCATAAAATATGCGGGTTGGTATGGTAATGCTCTACGGTTTGAAGATTTTGCACCGCAGCCGCCTACTACTGCACCAACTGAAGATAATAAGTGTAAGTTCAAGATAAAGTTGCCAAAATATGGTTGCTTCAGATATAGAGAGAAATATCACTTGGTTCAAAAAAGTAGTTGGGGGTAAGAATAAGAGAATGGAGAAAGCAAAGGCTATGAGACAAAAGCTTGAGAAGCAGAATGCATAAAAGGATTGTTACTACTGCCACGGGTGGGTCATTTCATCAGAAATTGTCCCGAGCTCAAGGAAAGGAAGCAGCCTAAACCCTTTGTTATCATCATAGAACCATCTGCTTTAGTAGCAGCAAAGGGAAAAGGAGTTGTGGAAGGATCAGTTTAGCACTAGCAAGATAGAGACTAATATTAGGAATAGTATCCTAAGTTATGCCTTGTTAGTATCTTTTGTTGTATGTATCTTTTGAAGTATACTTCCCATCTATGATGGAGTCACTTGGCATGTATCTAGGATTATGTGTTATTTGAATGATATTTTATATCCATGTATCGTTTCTTCTATTGTTCTTGATGGATATTAGTTCCGATCATAGTTTTATCTCTCCTACCCTTGTAGATAGACTAGGACAAGAGCTAATATGATTCATGATTTTATGTTGTGTCAACTCGTTAGGTAAGGGTTGAACCGACATAAGGTATTTTGGCTAGAGGATAGATTAATAAATGAAGTTAAATTTTAATTATATAAATAAGAAGATTTAAATAAACTTGGTTTTATTAAACAATACTTTTGGGTTAGGATTGTGACAAATCCCAAGACGATATTCTTTTAAGGGGGAAGGTTGAACGACCCAAAACTGAATCATTATTTAAATGAATATTTAATTATATTTTTAAATAATAAATAAATGTATTTTATATTGAAAAATAAAATTATTTTTAATAATAACTAATGATGATAAAATCGTTTTCAAATTATGTTTACCAATATATATAGTTTAGAAAAAAAATAGAAAATGTGACCGGAAGTTATTTCCCGAAATCTTGATTTTTCATTGGTTAAAAGTTATCTAAAATTTTTAAACACTATTGTAAACACATATATACACATTATAAACTATTTTAGCATGATGAAAACATGTATATATGCATGTATATATTTTCTTATTTAAGTGTGTATATATATAAGATAAAAGAAAACCTTTTTATAAAAAAATGTATATATTTTAATGTATAAAATTGCTTCCTTCAACACATAGTGCATAGGATCATGGCTTGAATAGTTGTATGAGAGGAGGGGAAGTACATGAAGTGGGCGTATCATGAGGGAGGAGTATGGTGATGCATACATATGTATATATTTAATTACGGCCACTTTATATTTTTAAAATATTTTTCTAAGCCTATAAATAACCCTTCCATTTCATAATTTTCACTTTACAGCTTCTCTTCTTCATTTCAAATTTACTAAAGCTTGAGAAAATTTTCATGGCTTCCTACATATTTTCTATGTTATAAAAATCTCACATTTTCCACTTTAAATTCTTCCATAACTTGTTTAAAACCATTCTTCATCCACTTGTTCACTTCATATTCAAATTTCAAGCCAACAATCACCTTGCCCTAATGGAAGAGCCCCAATAGTGCATGGCTGAGCCCAAATTGTCCAAGTTCGAGCTCATTTTGGGTGTGTAGGCATCCAAAGTCTTCAATTTTGCAGGATCCTAGGTTGTTTCAAAGTTTTAGCAAAAGTTGGTTTGAAATTAGTAAGCTTCGGTGAGTAAAACTCTCATTTTTGGAAAAGATATTAACTTGATTATATTGAACTATATGTTTTAAAAATATACTGCTTGTTATGTTTAAATACCATGTTGTTTTGATGGCATATGATTGCAAGTTTGTGGTTGAGCTTGGATTGGTGATTTAGATGTTAAATGATATGTTTGGATATGGATATGCGAAAAGTTGGTTATGATATGATGGTAGTGTGTTTATGAAACAAAACCAAGTGTATGTGATGTAAATGTTGTGAAGTTAGCACCTTGAAAAGTCACAAAGGACTTGAGATCCGATTTGAAAATAAAAGCTTGTTTCTAGTTTTTGGATTTAGTAAATGTTTTCCAAGTTTTCACCTTTTGTTTAAGTTTTTAGAACTCTTCCATTTGTGTTTTTAAATACGTAGTAGCAGGAGTGAAAGTTATATTTTCATCTAGAAAACCAATTCCAGCGAACTACGTTCATAGCGATAGTCACTATGGATGCAGTTCGGGATAATTTTACGATTTCAACTTTTAAAATATTTTCTTTGAATTGTTTTTGAAAACTCTTTTCAAACTCATTAAGTAAAAAGGTTAACTTTTTTTATTAAATAATTAATTATTTAATTTATTAATTATGGATAATTATTAATTTATTAAGTAATTAGAGTTTAAGAATTTAATGACAAAGTCAATTATTTTTAACTAAGGAAGTTTTAAGTAAGGGTTAATTCAAATAAAAGATAATTAAATTTTTACTTAATTAAGTTTAATTATTTTAATTAATTATTAAATTAGAGTTAATTATTTAATTAATTAAAGGTTAATTTTTCACTTAATCGTTACTTAATTATGGTTTAATTATAAATGTAAGTTTATTTACCTAATATTTAATTATTAATTAATTTTTAATTTATTAAGGTTTAATTATTGATTAATTAAGACTTAGCCAAGCTTAATTGAGATTTAATTTTTAGTTAAATAAACTAAGAGTTAAATAAGCAAAATTAGGGTTTAATTATTATTTAGTTTAATTAAGATTTATTAAGGTTTAATTAAGTTTTAAATTATGATTTAATTGAGGTTTATTCATTTTAAAAGTTCTTAAAACTCTATCAGTTATTTATTTTAAACAAGTTTTCTTATCTAAGTGAATTGTTTTCAAACCAAAGGATCTCTTGTCTATGCCTTAAGTAACCTTTTTTGACTAGGAAACCAAATGACGTCTATTGGTAGAACAAAACACAATTCTGCTATTATAAATACTGGGACATTTACTCGTATAATCTATTGATTGATTGTGATTGAATGATCTCCTTTACTTACTGCTTACTCATGCAAATATCCATGTTAAATTGTTAAGTAAAACCAAATTAAAAGATCCCTTATGGTCTCTAAGCCTCCGATGGATTTTTGTGAAGTTAAATGTTTTCATTTTCTCTTTTGATAATGATTTCAAAGTTATTCCATTTTGGGATAAGACATTTCAAGGATGATTTGACAATGGTTTTAGTTAAGATATTTAAATAATGGATGGGTTTATCAAAAGAGACTTTTTGGATAAGGTTTTTATTAAAGAAGTTGTTTAAATATGTAGGGTTTATAAAGGAATTTATGAATGATTTTGAGGTTTCATAAGGAAGTTTTAGAAAGGTTTTGAATAATCATAAAAGAAGTTTTTGGAAAGGGTTTAAATGTTTTTAAAAGAAGTTTATAGAAGGTTTGGTTATTTATAAAGGAGTCATAAAGGGTTTTGAATATTTATAAAAGGGTTTTATAGATGAATTTGGAAGTTGGAAAGTATTTTGAAATGGATTTGGATTTCAGGTAAAAGGGATTTCATGAATGAAATAGATTTGATTAAAAGGGATTTATCGAAAGAAATATAAAAAGAATTTGAGATCTGGGTTTCTCTACTGACTATTTAAAAATGGTGATATGGAACATCCGTTCCACACTTACACTAAGGGAATAGTGTTTAGGGTTTTCCTTATATCCAATTTAAACAACATTGTTTAAACCTTTTAACATGATTTGGAAGTAAGAAGTTATGCGTAAATGTTTTGTGAATATACTTATGTAAGAGAGACAAGTATATGCATGTTTTAGACAAATGTTTTTGAAAAGGATTTATTAAATAAAGATTTGTTTTGAGGCTCAGTGGTTGCTATGGATGAATAAATCTTAAATGGAATTGGTTGTTGTTTGTTTATTTAATAGTTAAATAACCGACTGTCAAATCTGGACCTGTTTTGACTCAGGAGGTATGTCGGGTATATTCGAGTTCCCCGTTGAGGACTCGATTTCTTAGTGCATACTTCCAAAAGAACTGGAATCGAGTTAGCCGGAAATTATCGCTTAGTTTTGGAGACACCGTTCCCTGGATTACCCGAACCACTATAAACCAATAACGGACGATGTTAAATCATATTGAAGTATGCTGTGGAGTTATACCATTCTTCCTGAGGGTGATTACAAAATGGAAGATAGTAATGTGGAATGTTTGTTCGATCCCGGAACAACTTGCAAAGATGAATGCAGGCATTGTATCTCTGCCCGGATGGCAGTGTTAGCATTCCAAGATGGTTTGCTAAGAGGAAGACGATAAAGACGTGGCTACACGAGCCTCACAAACCAAAAATGGCAAAAACAGGGTTTGTAACAAAGCTATGTGGTCAACTACCATTATAAGCCGCCATCCCATTTTGATTGTCCATATTCGAGTTGTTTTACGTGCAAACACCATGGTAGTATATGGCCTTAGTGTCAAAAAGGAATGAGGTAATCCGGTTTGCCATGTTAAAAGGGCAGTCGGCTCTTTGTAGCAGGGTACAAGAAGTTCTTGTCAGACTCCAGGTGCATTTTCTATGGGTGTACCATCGGAAGGTAGTCCCTTAGCTTGTCATAGTATGGAATCCATCTCCAATACGTGCCTCTACTGTTTTGATTTTAGAGCCTAGTATGCTGGAATTTAATATGGTAACAATTTCAGCAATTTAGATATGTATTTGAATCCTTAGGCATTATTATAATATCACTGGATTTTATATACGAATGTTTTGGTTATCGTAAAGTAAATATCCATCCGTGTTTATATGCGGCGTGGTCTTACAAGAGACCTTTGATTTCAAAGACTTTTAAAGTAATAATTAAGTTATTTGAGTTTACTCACACCATATCCATATCTGACCCGGAGTTTATTTTCTTTTCCTAAACTCTTGTGTGCTCAAACTTGAATGGGCAGCCAAGTAGTTCAGGTTTTTTCGTAGATTTACTAAGAGGAGCTTGGAGAAGGTGGCTTTATTGATAGTTAGTTGTTTTTCTTGTTTTTCGCTATATTGTATGTATATGTATTCAGTTGGGTAGGGACAGACTGTTATAACTGTCATAGGGTAGAATTTGTATTAGTATGACTCTGATGTAACATTTTTGAAATGACTTTGTAATATATTATGTTGAGTGATATATATTGTTCCATTGCGTTGTAAGATTCTATATTGTTTAGTTTCTTCTCTTCTATCTTTTCTTTCTTTTAACCGTAATGATCGGTTTTTCGCCATTTGAATGCTCGGCACGCAATATAGTGGACATATTAGTGTCGATTTTCGAGGTCGAAAATCCGGTTGTTACATCTTTTTTCATTGGTTATTTCTTTTTGTGATGTTTGACACATAGTTTAAACAGTTTTTATTTTCGGCTCTTTTTTTCAAATAATATAACCTTACATAATAACAGTCATCAACAATGAAATAAATCTTCATTTTACTTATTAATTTTTATTTAAAACTTCGCTTTCATTCATGCTATTTGTATGTCAATTTGTATTTGTGAATCATGTATTTTTCCGTTACATATATATTCTTGCATTTTCGAACCATACATCGGTGTAGCGCTTTCCATTATGACTTAAATATATTAGCTTTGGTGTAGCACTTTTTTGGTATCAACGTCAACTTCCAAAAACACACACACACACACACACACACACACACACACATATATATATATATTAACAAATGTTAATATCACTTAAAAAATAGCATCTAGCAAATATACCTTTTTGTAAATTCATAACGCTCTTTTACATATATTACCAAACTTAATATCACTTAAAAATATAATTTAATAAATAAACTTCCTATACATTTTCACCCTTTATTAATTGATAACGGAAACAAAAATTCGAACTAACAAAAAAAATTAAACGATGTAACTTAGAAATAAAAATTCAAGCTAATTACACATGATTCCAACACAAAAACATAGCTAAATATTATTTCTCTTGAATATGTTAACACGTATAATTTATAAAAAAATCTATTTACCCATCCATTATTCATGATTAGGGATGGCAATGGGGTGGGTCTAGGGTCCAAACCCGGTCGACCCGCCCCTATTTTGGCCCGTCAAGGCCCGCCCCATTGGGTCATTGGGGCGGGTAGACCCGTGACCCGTTCTTGAGTACTCTGGGTCTAGGGTCGGGTCGGGGCTTGGCCGACCCGCCCCAACCCGACCTGCACTACTAACATCTCATAAAACCACTTTATTACTATAATGATTTATTAATCTTTTTAGATATAAGTGATTCTAGCATGGATTTTAAAACGTTCCAATCAATATCTATAGAAAAAATTAGAGTATTAAGTTGCATCATTGATAATTATACAATAACATATGTATATATTTTCTGAATTGTTATTGTAGACATCATTTTTATTAACTTCCCATAGACACATTGTTATTTGTATTTCATGTATTATTTGGTGATAACGAGTATAAACAAATAAATATATGTACGTTGCTACATAATTTTGAATCAATACGTAAAGACTCGGGTCTTGGGGCTGGTCGGGTCTACCCTGACCCGTACGGGTCCCGGGTACGGAGCAAAATTCCAGACCCGCACCGGGTCTACGGGACGGGTCTGGGACGAGGTCTAAAAAATCCGGGACGGGTATGGAGCACTAAATACCCGCCCCAACCCGCCCCATTGCCATTCCGATTCATGATACTTATTTATTCACTTATCTCTTCAAGTGATCAATCACCCTCTTTGATGGTTATTAGATAACATCATATAAAATTAAGAAAACAAAGGATTCCATATTGATTTAGCCTTTCCTCCTTAGGCAAAATTAGAGTTTGACTCGAGCTGGTGATCTAATACCAAATTTAAGAAAATCGGAGTAAGACGCCACTAGCCAAATTTGCACAATGAAAGGTCGCGATGTCGATCTATTATGGCCAAACTAGGGTACCGTTTGTTTTGAGCATTTAGCACTTGTTGAAGTGCTGATTGAAAGCGCCAATTCAATTCAGTATTTATTTAGGCGTTTGATTTAATATTTCAACTGTATCAAGTCAAACTAGCAAAATAGCATTCAACACAATTTTTGGGCTTTTTGAAATGCTGAATCGATCCATTGATATTTTTAAACATATACCCGTATGATATTTTAAATAGTACAAAATTTTCTTCTCTCCGTTCAAGGCAGCTCAATGGAATCAATTCTAAGACAGTACACATTGTTTCAGCTAAGGTTACATGTATTTTTTCTAATAATATAAACAAGTATGATTTGCTATTTGTATGTTAGTGGGATGTGTTTGAGTTTGGTGTGATATATCCACAGAATCTCTGTTATTTGCAATGTTAGGTACTAAATCTGTTTGATTCTATAATATTTTTTACACACTTTTCAAGGTTCTTTCACATACTCTTTAGAGCTTGTACACGTTTATTTATGTATTTCAAGACAAAGGCATTTAAATTCTGAAATGATATTTACAGTAGGCATTTATAACTTGTACACATTTATTTAGCTTGTACACCTAGGCATATGAGATGTTTATAGCAGATATTTGTTGCAATACATGGAGAATGAAACAAAAACATATGCTAGAAATTTCTAACAAGGGCGGCATATTACCATTGAGTGCAAATACTATTCTAGATTGTCAACAATAAAAAAAAATCATACAAAATATAATAACTGAACTTTAAATAGTATCACTGTTCAAAATTAGCGAGATTTATACATTGTTTTATAATATAAAAAAGTATTGATGGTTTCATTTCATGCTGCTGAGGTGCTTTTTTGATCCAAACAATTAGATATATCACATGAACATGTTAATATTGCAGCCTTGTGATAACTCATTCTATTGTTTTATAATAAGTAGTTTTGTTTTTAATTTCCTTTATAAGGCCATTGAATATATTGTTCGCTTCTAATTTGTAGTAACTCATTCTATGTAAATTCATCGTACTGTTCAAATA
Source organism: Allium fistulosum (assembly GCA_030737815.1). Lineage (NCBI taxonomy): Eukaryota > Viridiplantae > Streptophyta > Magnoliopsida > Asparagales > Amaryllidaceae > Allium > Allium fistulosum. The sequence goes on along the minus strand of CM060904.1, from coordinate 708,928,653 downwards.
ATAAATGATATTAACAATGAATGGTAAATTTGTCAACCAAAGTGTTATTACAATAAAACATAATTAGAATCAGCAATCAATCAAACAACATTTCAACTTTCAACATTCAGCATTAAGTATCCACTATTCAACATTCAGCCCTCAGCATTCAGCATCCAACATTAAGTATTCAGTCGTTTTAACAAACGAAGCCTAAGTTTTCTACTCGATAAGGATAATAAGTTTGGCTAGAGAAGGTGAAGACGGTTAGAGCGATATGATGATGTGGCAAGGGCCATGATGGTTAAAATTTAAAATTCCAATGTTGTGTTTACCTACGTGGCGGGCAAGGGCTTTATAGTCATGGGGTTTAAGAGGGAGGTGAAGGTGCCATTCGATATGTCTGATGGTGGGGAGGGTTTTGGTAATGGCGCTTGATGGAGTTATTACCTCTAGTGATTAAACCAAAACCAAAATAGAACTTTAAGTCAAGATGCATTGGTGCACCTTTAGAAGAGGAACGTAATGGTTGTCGTTGATTTGGTAAAATCACCTACAGTGGTAGTAGGCATCATTTAATGCGATGATAGAAATCATCCGGAGAAAAATTATAAAAATCCCTTGGGCTTTGAAGTCTAATGTCACATACCTCACATCATTTTGAAAATGTATAATCATAGATATAAAACAAACAAGTTAATAGTATGATCAAATGAAAAATGATGATATATAATTGAATAATTTTAGGATATATCATGGTTTAAATGACCATACATAAATAAATGACTCATGATCTCTCAATACAATGACTGCATATAAATAACTGCCTCTCAACATCATAATATAAAGCTAACTATACATAGCACTACATGGTAGAGTAATAGTAATAGCTCCTAATAGTAGAATAACAAGTATCCTTATCTCAATAATAACCATGTGTAAGTCATACCAAACTTATCTCTCAATCTACTAGTGAGAGTACACAAGAATTATAGAGAAAATATATAAATAACTTCGGATCGGATGTAAAGTTTGGTGTGAGAGATTATACTACAAAAATTATATAATAAGATATATAGATCATCTGAGTACAAGTACCCATATGTGACCTTCATGTCAGAGTAATCATGTACATGCCTACTACACCGCGCTTATATCATGTGCAAACATAGATATTTGCACATAACTCATAATGTCTAATTGTCATCATAGGTAACAGTTAACTACTTTACGAAGAGATGTGTCTGGGGTGTCAAAGAGACTATGATAACTTCTGAACTTACTAGAGGAATGAGATTAAGATTTTATAATTTATCCCAAGTGCAAATGGGAGATTGAAAGAGTTAGTAATGTGCCCCGGGGGAATAATGTAATTTGTTACATATATCTACATGTGGTCAGTCTTGTTCTTAATAAAAGTGTTTGAATTCGGTTATATATTTTATTGTATTGTGATATAATTAACTAAATAGAAAATTTAAAATATATTAATAAAAAAATCCTTAAATAAATATAATGAGATTATAGTTGTAACCATGAGTAATTAATCACAAAATAAAATAACTTTTTGTTTTAAATATTCCTGGCCAAGATGTTTTGAGAAAGTATATCGATACATCTATTGAGCCACAGTGGTTAACGCTCTTCAAATGTTGGACATCGTATTAATTATGCTTATTGGGAGCACAAAGAAGTTATGTACTAATAGCTATTGAATAAATATAGAATGACTTGTCCGAGAGTTTCATGTTGGTTGATAACTAGGTCAAATATGAAACCTTAATGTACACAATTCCCTTGGATACTACACTTTTAGTATAGTTGAATTATGGAAAGGCAATTCTTCGAGCAATTATAGTTGGGTCTGAGTTGAAGCATTGCAAGAGAAACACTATTTAATAGAGAATTCGCCTCCTCGATTATATGAGATTAATATAACAGTTAATAACAGTCAATTCAAAGTCAAAATCTTTGGTTATAGTAGAATGGTAAATAATAAATGTTATTATAGAATTGGACCATCCGGTAATGGAAGAAATGGATGAATTTCAAATTATATTTTTTTAGTTATTGTATGCTTTTAAGGTTACACACTTCATGAAAATGCCAATATTACCTCACCCTTTTCTGTACTTGACTTTAAAATAAATAACCATATACATATTCTTATCTTATGAGTTATTTATTTTACGAAACATTGCATATCTTTCTATTCAGCTATTCAATTGTGCAATAATAGACTTGTGAAACATTGGATTACAAGATTACAAGAGTAAAAGTACTAAGGTGCAAATGTAGAAATTCCTTTCACGAAGTTCTGACTTTGACTCACAAAGGAGAGGAAGGACCCCATGCCACCATCATTATCACCACCGTTTCTTTCTCACTTTACTTTCTATTTGCTCGAAAAAAGAAAAACAAATGATAAATGATGAAAAATTGATGAAAAAAAAATGAAAAATCAATGTGAAAAAAGAGAAGAAATAAAATAAAAAGAAATCATGACCACATATCATTCAATTGACCACTCATCATATCTGGAAGTGTTGTCTTATGAAGAGGAAGATAAAAGGAAAAATAAGTACAATAATGTCTTGTTACCTTTTTTAAGGATTCAACATTTGCACTTGCCCTCTCATCCAAATATGTTTAAACTTGAAAATTTTCCTTTACCTATGCATAGACTCATTCTTCCGATTACACGTCACTCATAGGTGCATTGTCCAAAAAAAAGAAGAGGGAAAAGAAAAGGAATAACATTCAATTATTGTGAGAAATTAACATGAGAAGTGACAACTAATGTATTTGGAAAGAATTTTTGAATCTACATCAACATGTAGTAAAATGTATTGGTAGGAGTATAGTGTTAAATTTTGGTGATACAAAATCACAAATAAAGGGAAAGAAATATGCAAAAGAAAGAAAGAGAAGATTTTGTTTCCCCTAATTAATAGGCATATTGAGTATGTTTATTTCTTTCTCTAATTGGCTGATCAAATTATTTTTTGCCATCTAATGTTAACTTGGGCATTAAGTAAGTGATTATATAAATAGAGACTAGAAGAGAGGGTAAAAGTATGGTGAAAAATCTATTTGCTAATTTTCTCTTCTTCATTTTTGTTCTTCTTCTCCAACAATTTTAGCCATATAGATATTTGCTCCCTTTCTCAATTTGGTTATTGATTTAATGGTATTTTGTTTATTTTAGCTTTGTTCTATTAATTGTAACAAAAATTTTGGTGAATCGATAAAGTGGGTGGTTGGGTGGAATATCCTATGTTATTGTGTTTTGATTTCAATTCCGTCTTGTTTTCAATCCAAGTTATCTCTTTGTGATTTGAGTGACAAAGATCCGTTGATATAAGCTTCCACAAAGCGCTACCATTTTTGCACAACAGTTTGGTATCAAAGCATAGATCATCGCAAAGCTTAGAGTAATTTCGGATTGAAAAATTATTGATGTCGGATATGATTTCATTTTCGAAGATGGCTATTTTGGATGGGAAAAATTGGGGTATTTGGAAGCCTAAGATGGAGGATGTTCTGTACCTCAATGATCTTCATGATCCGATTGATGGAGATGGAAAGAAGCCCTTTGATGTAGATGAGGGAAAATGGAAGAAGATGGATAAGAAGGCGATTGCTTTGATTCGCCAGTATCTTGATGATTCGGTTTTCCATCATGTGGCTAGTTGTGAATCCGCGAAGGCTTTGTGGGACAAGTTGGTATCTTTGTATGAGTCAAAGAGTGCTACTAGTAAGGCTTTTCTGGTTTGAAAGTTGGTACAACTGAGATTAGATGAAGAGAAGTCTGTTGTAGAGCATTTGAATGAATTTCAGGATGTAATAAATCAATTGGCAAATATGAAGGTCAATTTTGATGATGAGTTACAAGATCTTTTATTGATGAGTTCGCTTTCAGAAAGTTGGGAAACTTTGGTTGTATCATTGAGTAATTCCAATGCTAATGGAACTATCTCTTTGGAAACTGTTCGAAGCAGTCTTTTGAATGAGGAGCTTAGAAGAAAAGGGTCGGGTATGAAATCAATTCAAAGTGAGGCTATGGTGGCAAGAGAGTCGAAGAAAGATACAATTTGGAAGAAGAATGATGCTAATGGTAAATGTGTTATCACTTATCATTATTGTAATAAGAAATGTCACATACATAGCAAGTGTTATGCTTATAAAAGAGATCAGAAAAAGGCTGCGCTTGGTGATAGTAGTAGTGCTGCACATGTAGGTTTTGCTGAAGGTATCGATAGTGATGCTTCTTATGATGTCCTCTTTAGTGAAAATAAGCCTTGGAAGATGGATTCGGGAGCCAGTTTTCACATTTGTAGAGATGTGAATTGTTTTTCTTCTTATGAGAAGAGTGTCGACATGATTAGGACAGCCAATGGAGAAGAGCTACCGATTTGTGGTATTGTATCTATCTGGTTTCGTATGCATGATGGTGTGGTTAGAGAAGTCTCTGAAGTGAGACATGTACCCACTTGTTCGCATAATCTTATTTCTCTTGGTCAGTTAGATCGCCATGGTTGCACTTATGAGACTCAAGGTGGAGTTTTGAGAGTGAAGAAAGGTGGTCGTGTAAGGATGAAAGGAGTATTGGAAGAAGGAAACCTTTATAGCTTGGTTGGTTCTGTAGTCGACAATGGAAAGCGAGTGACGGTTGAAGGACCTAGTCCACAGCAAGGTGGAGAGGTTAATGTGGTCACTGCTTATGATTCTAGCATTGAGGATCATATTTTAGACATGGGTCTTCATGTTGATGATGCTCGAGGGATCGATAGTGATCAGGTAATAAGCTCAGATCGAGTGATAGACGGGTGTCGAATTGCAAAATCCACAAAGACAAGACGGAGATCTTTGTGGTATTACAAACGTTTTTGAGACCGGATTTGTGTGGTGCACCTCATGTGGGAGATGCATCACTTGCAGGCGGTGGTTGAGGATTGTAATTTAGTATGGTTGAGATATGGGGATTTGTGATAGATCTAGATATGGCATGCTTGATATGTTGGAGATATGTGATTTTGTATCAAGTTAGAGTGTTAATTTTGGTGATACAAAATCACAAATAGAGGGAAAGAAATATGCAAAAGAAAGAAAGAGAAGATTTTGTTTCCCCTAATTAATAGGCATATTAAGTATGTTTATTTCTTTCTCTAATTGGCTAATCAAATTATTTTTTTCCATCTAATGTTAACTTGGGCATTAAGTAAGTGATTATATAAATAGAGACTAGAAGAGAGGGTAAAAGTATGGTGGAAAATCTATTTGCTAATTTTCTCTTCTTCATTTTTGTTCTTCTTCTCCAACAATTTTAGCCATATAGATATTTGCTCCCTTTCTCAATTTGGTTATTGATTTAATGGTATTTTGTTTATTTTAGCTTTGTTCTATTAATTGTAAACAAAAATTTTGGTGAACCAATAAAGTGGGTGGTTGGGTGGAATATCCTGTGTTATTGTGTTTTGATTTCAATTCCGTCTTGTTTTCAATCCAAGTTATCTCTTTGTGATTTGGGTGAAAAAGATCCGTTGATATAAGCTTCCGCAAAGCGCTACCATTTTTGCACAACATATAGTTGATGGTAAAACCACATCATTGTGGTTTGGACCTTGGATTAATGGTGGTAGACTCATTTTAAAACTAGGTTCAAAAGCGAGGGAAAGAACAAGAGGTGAAAATCTACTAGTCAAAAACATCATGGATCATGGTGAGTGAAAGACAGGCTTAGTTTTCTTACTCTATTAAGGAATGGAATAGGAAATATCAAGATTCACAATAATAAGGATAACGACTACATGATATGGTCATGCTCGAAAAATGATTAATATCAGTTCAAAAACATATGGAATACAATTTGAGCAACGCATAATAACGTCAGTTGGGCTCAATTCATATGGTTCAAAATTCATATACCAAACACGTCAATCTGCTTATACAAGTGGATTAACAAATATCTGTCTATTAAAGCAAGATTACTTCAAAGAGGTATGGTCTGAATCGTGTGTAATAATCATATAGAAGACATTTAGCACTTGTATTTTACTTATGAATATCCAGACAAAATATGGAGATGGTGTAGAATAAGATTGAACTGGCCAGCACCTCAAAATAAACAATTACTTTTAGAGAACGAAATAGAAAATATAACCCTGAATTGAAAAAATAAACTCCAAGTCTAAAGAGGTGGCAAAGGTTGTATTTTCTACTAGTGTTTGGGCTATAAGGCATGAGAGAAACCTCGAAATTTTTGAAAATATTTCAAACCAGTATTCAACAATATGCAGTCAGATCCAAAACATAGTCAAAATTATAATTCTTAAATACGCATGTAAGAAACATGAGATAATTTGCATAAAATGGGAATAAAATCGCTTACCAACCAACAAGATTTTTGGTGGTTTGAGTCACTGTTGCATCGATTTGATCTTGTAAACAACCATACATGAACTCTCTCAGGCCAATCTTCTCATAACATATTTTAGGCTCCGTTTGTTTAAAATGCTGAATTCTGAATTCTGATTGCTGAGCTCTGAAGTCTGAGTGCTGATTGCTTAATGCTGAATTCTGAATAATCATTTACTTGTTTGCTTGCGTTCAATATTCAGAACAAATAACAACATTCAATATTCAGAATAAAAAATAAGCACTAAAAAAGTTCTAAATAATTTTGTCTGAATAGATGGCTTTATTCAGAATACGAATAAAAAAACATACAATATAGAAAGTTCTGATTTATAAATCAGAACTTGGATTCAGAACTTCTCATTAAAAACAAACGCAGCCTTAGTTACATTTGATTTCTTTTACATTAAACAATAATAATTATAGACTGAATATTTTGTTAAATCTAAAGCTAGTTTTGTAGATCTAGAACCCTCCGAAGCACAAGATACCTACCAAAGTTGGCTATAATAATTAACATTGATTAGCTCAACAAGTCAAGCAGAAGCTTTGATAAGGAACTAAAAAAACACAAACTTATCTTGCGTTGTAAGAAGCACGACAAGTGGTCGAACAATAGTTTTGGAAGAAAATCAAGACCACAATGGTAGATCACTAATAGATCTAGCGTCAGAGACAATCTACTGCGAAGTTTCCAAAGCTACTTGGTGATTTTTTTTCGGATGCTGCCATTAAAGAAGGAAAGTGGAAAGATGCTCTCGGTTGAAATTAATGAAGATAGGGCTTGAGTTAATAGTAGGATGCAATTAGAAACATTCAGATTTGTTTGCGAACTTATGGGCTCGGGCCTATACCCGATTAAATATTTATGGCCTGCATGTAAATAATACTTGTAAATATTTATTCTAAAGGTAATAAAGAAACAAGTTAAAAAAAGAAATAAAAAGGATTAGGTACATGTTCTTAACCGTGGAAATATGCTTGACACCGAATACCTTACCTTTTAATGATTACAGTTAATGATGAATTATATTTTAGCTAGAAATTTATTTGTTTCATTCTTGTACCAAAATTTGGTTAAATACAATTGATCTTAACAAGTGGAAATCGTAATAAGATGAATCCTAGTCAACATAACAAACCATGGACACATATTTTTTAGTGCATTCATGTAGTTGTATTAGTTCTTAACATATGCATTTGGATTTTGTATGCGATTTCCTGTAACATCCCAAAAATTTAAAATAATAAATTAAAATAATAATAAGGATAAAAATGTAATTTTACATTTAAGGGTAAAATATGAATTTTCACAAACTTTGATGTTAGTCTACAAGACCTATTCATTGCATCTGAAGCATCGGCTATAGTTAGAAAATATATACAACATGTTAAATTTGATAAAACGGGTCAAGATTAGAGATGACATTTCCGTAATTATTAATTTCTTTCTCACTTTACTTCTATTTGAGCGGGAAAAAAAGAAAAATAAATGAGAAATGATGAAAAATTGATGCAAAAAAAATGAAGAATCGATGTGAAAAAAGAGAAGAAAAGTAAATAAAATCATGACCGGATATCATTCAGTTGACCACTCATCATATCTCAAAGTGTTGTCTTACGAAGAGGAGGATAAAAGGAAAAATAATTACAATGATGTCTTGTTACCTTTTCTTAAGGATCCAACATTCACACTTGCCCTCTAATCTAAATATGTTAAAACTTGAAAATTTTCCTTTACCTATGCATAGACTCATTCTTCCAATCACACATCACTTATTGATGCATTGTCCCAGAAAAGAAGAGGGAAAAGAAAAGAAACAAAAGTCAATTGTTTTAAGAAATTAACATGAGAAGTGACGACTAATGTGTTCGGAAAGAATTTTTGAATCTACGTCAAGGTGTAGTAAAATGCATTGGTAGGAGGATAATTGATGGTAAAACCACATCATTGTGGTTTGGACCTTGGATTAATGGGGGTAGCCTCATTTTTAAACTAGGTGCAAAAGCGATGAAATAACAAGAGATGAAAATCTACTAGTTAAAAACATCATGGATCATGGTGAGTGAAAGACAGGCATAGTTTTCTTACTCTATTAAGGAATGGAATAGGAAATATCAAGATTCACAACAATAAGGATAACCACTACATGATATGGTCATGCTAGAAAAATGGTTAATATCAATTCAAAAACATATGGAATACAATTTGAGCAACGCATAATAACATCAATTGGTTCAATTCACATGGTTCAAAATTCACATACCAAACATGTCAGTCTGCTAAGTGCATTAACAAATATCTGCCTATTAAAGCAAGATTACTTCAAAGAGGTGTGGTCTTAATGGTGTGTAACAATCATATAGAAGACATTTAGCACTTGTATTTTACTTGTGAACATCCAGTCAAAATATAGAGATGGTGTAAAATAAGATTGAACTGGCCAGCCCCCCAAAATGAACAATTACTTTTAGAAAACGAAATCGAAAATACAACCTTGAATTGAAAAAAAAAATCCAAGTCTAAAGATGTGGCAAAAGTTGTATTTTCTACTAGTGTTTGGGCTATATGGCATGAGAGAAACCTAGAAATTTTTGAAAATATTTCAAACTAGTATTCAACAATATGCAGTCAGATCCAAAACTTAGTCAAAATTAGAATTCTTAAATCCAAACACAATAAATACTCATGTAGGAAACAAGAGATAATTAGCATAGAATGGGAATAAAATCGTGTTGGGTAAATTCATTTCAGATGATAAGTCTAAGGGAATAAAAAACTCAACGCAACGGAAAACAACTAGATCATGATTGTAGTGAGACGAAACAAACATAGATAAACATCAGAACAGACAGTCACAGATCTATGCAATGCAGGAAAAATAAATAACACCAAAATTTATAATGGTTCCACTACCGCAAGGCAGTGTACGTCCACTTGGGGAGATGAGATTTTATTAATCACTAAAAGATTAGAGATACAAGATTGATTCACTTTTGGAGGCTATACATAAGAATAATTAACAATACAGACAAAATTCTGTAGAGTTTCAGCTCTCTAGGATAGCTACCATTATTGTCCAAAAGCTCCACTATTTATAGAGTGAAGAAATGAGGAGGGGCAGATGCTATATAGCAGCCCAGGGTTTTGGTTCGGCATCCATTTGGACCGGCAAAGCCCATATCAATCCGGTTCGGCACAGTGCACTTCAAGTCTGGATCGGCATCTCCCAATTCCCGAACCAAACATCTGGAATAGCACTACTTGATTCGACATGCATGTGGTCCGGCAAATAGCACACATGGTTTGGTCCAGTATGATTTGGACCGGCATGCTCTAACACCGAACCAAATATTTGGTTCGCCCTTCAGCGTCTCAAATTTGGACCGGCATGCCCAAATACCGAACGAGATATTTCGTTCGGCATCACATGGATTGGTCCGGTACAATTTGGTTCAGCATCACTAAACTGGTTCGGCAATACATTTTCGTTCGGCACTAATTGGTTCGGCATTAAGCACTTCACCTAACCAAAACAAAACCATCGAACGAAATCTCCTCAGCAAATCACCGTTCCAAATCAATCCTTCACCGCAACTTTCAACCAACCGAATGAGAATTCTCGTTCGGTGATTTCACCGATCCAAACCCTTCCAAGCCCTAGCATTTCACTTTCGGACTTCCTCTTCGTAACGTGACTTCGGCTTCTACTCCTAGGGCTTCGCCTACTTCTCCTCCTCCGCGACCTCTACTTCTCCAGCGATGGAATCAACCGGTAACAATTCCAATATTCTCCACCTTGTTACTATATTCCATCAAGTCATTCAACTCTATCTACACCTTCATGCTTCAAGCAATAGATACTTACCCAATGAGCTTCGACAAAGCCATTACACTTTGTCAACGAACTCCGGCAAGGCCACCGCCCATCAACAAAGTGTTCGAAGTACCCAGTCCATGTAGAACCTATCAATCTCTACCATGAAAACAAACGTCTCTATGTACCATCTCAACTCTCCCCCCCCCCCCGCCACCCCATGGCACCTAGCACTTCATTAAGCGAATCAAGTCCGAGCAATGCTCAAACTTAGCAACAGGCAACAACTTGGTAAACATGTCAGCTGCATTCTCCTTTGTGTGAACTTTCTGAAGACGAACTAGCTTCTCTTCACTCATCGAGACAAGGAACGACTCTCTCACCTCAATATGCTTTGTCCTCGAGCTGAATGCTAGATTTTCAGCTAAGTGAATTGCACTCTGACTGTCACAGTACACATCCACACCTTCATATACGAAGCCCAAATCACACAACAATCGCCTCAAATAAAGCGCTTCCTTAGCTGCTTCAACCACGGCTATGAGCTCTGCCTCTGTAGTGGACAAAGCCACAATCGTCTGCAACCTCGCTCTTCAACTAATCGATGTCCCACCAATGGTGAACACATATCCGGAGGTTGACTTCCTTCGATCTCTATCACCGGTATAGTCGGAATCACAAAATCCAACCAAGCTGAAATCTCTTCCTCTGCCACCAAAAACAAGTCCATGATTTAGAGTTCCTCTAAGGTATCTGAAGATACACTTCACTACTTCCTAATGCGTCTTTCCTGGATTTTTCATGAACCTACTCACTAATCCAACCGCCTGTGTTATGTCAGGCCTAGTGCAGACCATGGCATACATCAAGCTACCAACGGCACTTGCATATGGGACCTTCATCATATAAGACTTGTCCTTTTCCGAGATAGGAGAGCCTTTACTAGAAAGCTATATGTGCTAAGGCATGGGTGTGCTGATTGCCTTTTCTCCTTTCGTGCTAAACCGAGCAAGCACCTTTCGAATGTACTCCTTTTGAGTGAGGCTCAAAAGTCCTAGCTTTCTATCCCTTTGGATTTCCATACCCAAAATTTTCTTTGCTTCTCCAAGGCTTTTCATTTCGAATTCCACTTTTAGCCTTGCTTTAACCTATTGATTTCAGGCTTATCCTTGGAAGCAATCAGCATATCATCCATGTACAAGAGTAGGTACACCCATCACCATTCTTTAAATGCTTGAAGTACACACAAACGTCTTTGATGCTACGATCAAAACCAAGTGAAAGCATAAAAGAGTCAAACCTCTTGTACCATTGTCTAGGCGACTACTTAAGTCCATACAATGACTTCTTCAATTTGCAAACCCAATTTTCTTTCCCATCTACAACAAATCCTTCCGGCTGCTTCATGTAAATGGTATCATGCAAGTCTCCATGCAAGAAAGTGGTTTTCACGTCCAGTTGCTCCAGCACCAAGTCATGAGCTGCGACAATAGCGAGCAAAATGCGGATGGACGTATGCCTCACTGCTTGAGAGAATATCTCATCATACTCCAATCCCTTTCTTTATGAAAACCCTTTAGCAACTGGTCTAGCCTTGTATCTTCCATCATCCTTCACCTTGAACAACCACTTGCAACCTACGGCACAGCTTCCTTGAGGAGGTGGTACCAAATCCCAAGTCTTGTTCTTCATCAACGACTCTAACTCCTCTTCCATAGCGCACATCCACTTCGAACTATCACGTGACTTCAAAGCTTCATCAAGGTTAAGCGGTTCCTTAAGAACCACATGTAGGGCATAGTCAAACTGATCACCACGGCTAAGGTTCGCAAACTGCCAATCACCATACCTTTCGGGCGACCTTGTAGTTCTACGACTGACCCGGGTAGGTACAGCTTCGCCTAAACTCCTTTTAGCTCCACCTTGAGCTGAACTTCCTCTAGATTTATGCACATCACCAGCACTACTAGAAGGTGCCTGTGGACTATCCTGTGATGTTTTATCAACTGTGTTTTCCTCGACAGCATCAACAACAACTCTACTATTTGGCTGGAACACGGGAACTTCCTCCATCTCCTTAATGCCTATCAGAATCTTCTGATGTGGTAGGTAGCTTCTCCTTCGGATTGAACGTAGCAGACTCATCAAAAGTAACATGTCTAGAATGAACAATCTTCCGATCAACAGGGTTCCAAATTCGATACCCTTTGATACCATCGGTGTATCCCATTAGTATGCCCTTGTATGCTCTAGCCTTCAACTTGTCATCACCTGTATGGTGAACGTATACAGAACAGCCAGAAATTCGGAAGTAACCAAGATACACTGCTTTACCTCTCCACTTTTCCTATGGAATCTTCCCATCTATGGTTGAGCACGAAATTGGATTTATGATATGCGCCGCAGTTGATAATGCCTCAGCCCAAAAGCCTCTAGACAAGCCCACCGTCAATTTCAAGCAACGAGCCTTCTCCAGTAAAGTCCTGTTCATCCTTTCTACAACCCCACTAGATTGCGGATCGCCGGGTGTAGTGAAATATCTTTGAATGCCATGCTGTCTACAAAAGTCGAGGAACTCCTTAGAGATAAATTCACCGCCATAATCAGATCTCAACACCTTCAACCTAGAACCAGATTGGTTCTCAACAAGCGCTTTCCAGTCTTTGAACTTCTCATAACTCTATGATTTGGCCTTCATCACATACACCCATACTTTTCGAGAAAAGTCATCAATGAAAGAGATAAAATACTTTGCTCCTCTAAAAGGAGTAGTAGCAATTGGTCCCCGGACATCTGTATGCACATACTGAAGTACTCGCCTTGATCTATGGAGTCCAACTCCAAAAGATACTTTAGTTTGCTTGCCTAACACACATTCCTGGCAAAAGTCCATCTTGTCGAAGCTTTCTTCTTTGATCATCTTACGTCTTCGAAGCAACTCTAAGCCCTTCTATGAAATATGACCCAACCTGAGATGCCAAAGCTTTGTGGCATCCAATGCACGAGAACTATCTACTCCACCACACGACTCTCCAAGAACCGTGGTTCCTTTCAGCAAATATAGATTTCGAAACACATCTCCTTTGATAAGAACTAGTGCACCTCTTGAAACCTTCAGGCTATCCTTCTCGATAGTTACCTTGCATCCCAAAGATGCCAATTATCCTAAAGAAATTAAAGACTCTCAAAGACCTGGAACATACCGTACACCTGTCAAAGTGCGTATCACTCCGTCAAACATCCTAATCCTAGCTGTACCTTCACCCATTGCTCTACAGCTAGCATCATTATCCATAAGAATAGTGCTTCCATCTCGTCCAATGAAAGAACTGAAGTAATCCTTATTAGGCGTCATATGGAAAGACGCCCCCGAGTCCAGTACCCAATGGTTTGAGACATCCGACACTGCTGCAGACAACACATCGTTGCATATAGAATTCTCCACCGCAAATGATGAAGATCCGTCTTCTTCTTTCTTATTCAAATTTGGACAATCCTTTTTCCAATGACCAGGTTTCTTGCAGATAAAGCACTTTCCGTCTTTTGACTTTCCTCTCCTGCCATTACCGGGCTTCCTGGACTTGGAACGCCCTCTAGAGTACCAATTCTTCTTATCTTCTCTACCTCTTTCAACAAATAGGCCGTGAATACTACTTCCACCTCTACTTCCTTCACTTATCTCCTTCATCTGATCTCTCAAGCCCTTAGATAGAAGACCCGACTTCACATCTTCCACTGTCAATGTGTCTCTAGCGAAGATAAGGCTGTTAGTGAAACCTGTGTAACGCTCCGGAAGAAAACACAAAACAATCATTGTCATTTGCTCCTCATCCATCTTCAAGTTAACCGCCTTCATCTTCATCACGAGATCATCAAAGAAATTAAGATTGTCCTTCACTGAAGTACACTCTCTCATCCGCATGGTGAAAAATGTCTTCAGCAATATTAAACGGTTAGTCAGAGATTTCTTCAAGTAGAGATTTTCTAGCTTGGTCAAAATGCCCCTAGCAGTGGTCTCACTGCTAACATCTGAGATAACATTCTCTCCCATAGCTAGTTGTAAAGTAGTAAACGTCTATTTCTTTATCTCCTTCCTTTCCGCGACTGAAATTTCGACCGTCAGCTCCTCAGGGGCAAGCACTACTAGATGGACTTCATTCCTCATTAGAACAGCATTCATCCTCCATTACCACATCTCGAAGTCTTTATCCCCATTCCATTTCTCAATTGCCTACTGTAATCCTGATGCGATATACATCCCTCTAGTATAGGGCCTTATAACAACTGAAGTCGCTTCATCTCCTACCATAGCGTCTAACACTCCTCAATCAACCTTGCAGCTCTGATACAGACTGTAGGGGAAAATCCCTTCAGATGATTAGTCTAAGGGAATAAAAAAAACCCAACGCAGCGGAAATCAACTGGATCGTGATTGTAGTGAGACAAAACAAATAGAGATAAACACCAGAATAGACAATTACAGATCCATGCAATGCAGGAAAAATAAATAATACCAGTATTTATAGTGGTTCCACTACCGCGAGACAGTGTACGTGCACTTGGGGAGAGGAGATTTTATTAATCACTGAAAGATTAGAGTTACAAGATTGATTCAATTTTGGAGGCTATACATGATAAGAACTAACAATACAGACAAAATTCTTCAGAGTTTTAGCTCTCTATGATGACTACCATTGTTGTCCAAAAGCTCCAATATTTATAGAGTGAAGAAATGAGGAGGGGCAGCTGCTATATAGCAGCCCTGGGTTTTGGTTTGGCATCCATCTGGACCGGCAAAGCCCATATCAATCTAGTTCGGCACAGTGCACTTCAAGTCTGGGCCAACATCTCCCAATTCCCGAACCAAACATCTGGAACGACACTAGTTGGTTCGGCATGCGTCTGGTCCGGCAAACAGCACACATGGTTTGGTCCGCTATGATTTGGACCGGCATGCTCTAACATCGAATCAAATATTTGGTTCGCCCTTCAGCGTCTCAAATCTGGACCGGCATGCCCAAATACCGAACGAGATATTTCGTTCGGCATCACATGGATTGGTCTGGTACAATTTGGTTCGGCATCACTAACCTAGTTCGGCAATACATTTTCGTTCGGCACTAATTAGTTCGGCATTAAGCACTTCACCGAACCAAAACAAAACCATCGAACAAAATCTCCTCAGCAAATCACCGTTCCAAATCAATCCTTCACCGCAACCTTCAACCAACCGAATGAGAATTCTCATTCGGTGATTTCACCGATCCAAACCCTTCCAAGCCCTAGCATTTCACTTCCGCACTTTCTCTTCGCAACGTGACTTCGGCTTCTGCTCCTAGGGCTTCTCCTGCTTCTCCTCCTTCACGACTTCTACTTCTCCAACGATGGAACCAACAGGTAACAATTCCAACAAATCGCTTATCAACCACCGAGATTTGGTTGTTTGAGTCACTGTTGCGTCGATTTGATCTTGTAAACAACCATGCATGAATTCTCTCAGGCTTATCTTCTCATAACGTATTTTAGTTACATTTGATTTCTTTTACATTAAACAATAATAAATATAAATTGAATATTTTGTTAGATCTAAAGCTAATTTTGTAGATCTGGAACCCACTGAGGCACAAGATACCTAGCAAAGTCACCTGTAATAATTAACATCGATTAGCTCAACAAGTCAAGCAGAAGCTTTGACAAGGACCTAAAAGGACATAAACTTATCTTGCGTTGTAAGAAGCACGTCAAGTGGTCGAACTATAGTTTTGGAAGAAAATCAAGGCCACAACGGTAGATCACTGATAAATCTAGCGTTAGAGACAATCTACTGCGATGTTTCCAAAGCGTACTTGGTGATTTTTTTTAGATGCCGCCATTAAAGAAGGAAAGTGGAAAGATGCTCTTGGTTGAAATGAATGAAGTTTGGGCTTGCATTAATAGTAGGATGTAGTTAGAAACATCTAGATTTGTATGCGAACTTATGGGCTCGGGCCTATGCCCGATTAAATTTTTATGGCCTGCATGTAAATAATACTTGTAAAAATTTATTCCAAAGGCAATAAAGAAACAAGTTAAAAAAAGAAATAAAAAAGGATTAGGTACATATTCTTAACCGTGGAAATATGCTGGACACCGAATACCTTACCTTTTAATGATTACAGTTAATGATGAATTATATTTTAGCTAGAAATTTATTTTTTTCATTCTTGCACCAAAATTTGGTTAAATACAATTGATCTTAACAAGTGGAAATCGTAATAAGATGAATCCTAGTCAACATAACAAACCATGGACACACATTTTTTAGTGCATTCATGTAGTTGTATTAGTTCTTAACATATGCATTTGGATTTTGTATGTGATTTCCTGTAACACCCCAAAAATTTAAAATAATAATAAGAATAAAATTGTACTTTTACATTCAAGGGTAAAAATATAAATTTTCACAAACTTTGATGTTAGTCTACGGGACCTATTCATTGCATCTGGAACATCGTTTATAGTTAGAAAATATATACAACATGTTAAATTTGATAAAATGGGTCAAGATTAGAGATGACATTTCTGTAATTATTAATTTCGAGTTAAGACCAGGTAATTCTATTTTCAACTATAAATAAGATCCTAACCGCCTCCTTAAATTTGAGTACTCTTCTTTTTCTTCTTCCTCTTCGTAAAATTCTCAAATTCAAATAGCAATTTTTTTTCTCTTCTATAATTCTAAAAAAAAATAAAAAATAAAGAGAGAAGGAAACAAACTAATCAAAGAGTGGAAGATTCAATCTGAAGAAGGAGGAACGAAGTCAACAACAAGGTAAAGGAAAGGAGCAGCAAATCCAAATCAAAAGAGAAATTTCTACAAACAATGATACATAGTGAGTGAGTTTGTCTACGAAGTGTTTATGATGTAGATAAGAAGTTGATTTCATTTATACAAAATTAAAAATATGGTTTTAATATTGAATCAATGTTTATTTCAAAAATATTTATGAATTGGAAAGAATTAGAAAACCTTAATTAGTAAATTAGTAAAATAGCCACTATGATGTGGGAGGGAATGATATTTGAATTAGAATTACACTAGTTGTATATACGTGATTTTTGTGTGATTTTTGTATAAAGTTCAGATTAATTTTTGATAGATGAGGAGTAAGTCAATATAACCCCTTGAATTTAACTAGGAGTTGACCCTATTAATTTTGAATACACATATGAGATTTGTTGATAAATAAATAAATAAATAAATAAATATATATATATATATATATATATATATATATATAATTGATTTAAAATGTAGGAAATTTAAATAGAAATGTTATATATGATTAATGAAACAAATTGCTTGGAATGTGTATACATCTCTACTACTAATAATGTAAATTCCCTCCACTGAATTCAACCGTGTCTTCGTGAAATTCCCAAACTGCCCTCCGCTTAATCATAGAAAATAAACTAATTTTATCCGTATTCTTTTGAACTTTGGAAAATGCCCTCTACCTGATTCCGTCCTCGCCTCTAAATTAAGCGATCGGCCACATTTCATTTCCTTAAATCTAATTTTGTCCCACCTAAAAATTCCTAACAGTCAACTAATGAAATTTATCCATATTTCCTACTCAGTAAATCAGCTCGCCGTTGATTGGATTTCCATCATCGAAGTTTGAGATAAGGTCAACAACCCCCTACAGGTTTGAGACAAATGCAATGACAAACGCTTGATGTTATCTGCGGTGTTTGTAATGCTCTCTGCTAGATGTAGTGCAATTGCCTGATATCGGATGTTGGGATGCCTAAAAGTTGTGGATTGAAAAAAAAAATCGAGACGAGGCTGCTCCAATAATCAATTTAGGGGTATCGATGTTGCTTTAATGGGGATGATACTTGAAATCACCGATTGCTATTTGTGGAGTCCTAACACTATAACAAAGTTCATGATTTGAAATATAGCTGAAAAAGTTAAAGACCTTTAAAAAAAAAATACAAGCTTTGAATGTATTTAGCAAAAGGAAGAAGTATATTGGTTCGCGTGCAGGTGAACATTTTGCAGACTAGGTTCTTAGAAGGTATGCAACATGTTTTTCCAGATATCAAGCATACATCAAAATTTAGTGCATATACACAGTTTAATTATGAGTTAAACTATAACGTTTACATTATTTATGTTTGGCAAGTTTAATATCATTAAACAGTTAGAAGAGGCATGTACTTATATGGATGATGGTGTTGAAATACACATGTTTCAATCCAATCCATGGAACTAAAATCATTTAATTCCACCTTTTACTTGAATCGAGGCAACTACAAAAAAGTTTTTCTTTTTTCTACATCTTCCATAGCCATGGTATTAACCAACAATTGGATAAATAAATTTCACTCTATTTTTGATAACTTATTAGAAGCATTGTTGTTTATTCACATACTTTGTACATAGAACTCGATCTTTTTTTTAATGAAAATGACATTGCTATTTCCACTTGAGCTACTATAATTAACTGTAGCAATTTGAAGGATATGTGTATGCCACTTAAGGTTATAGTGAAACACTACTATGATTTATTAGTATAAATGAATGTATATTGGTTTGGACTATAGTTCTATTTTACGTCCGTACATAAAAGAGGCCTGAAGAGGCTGTAGACTGTTACCGTTGTGTTTTGTTATAACTCTTCAAGTTTTGCTTACATAGATTGTGCATGATATTTCTTTATTCGGCTGTTGGAATTGAAATTCAGAACAACACTTCCAACTTTCAGGAGAGGAAGGATGCATGCTTGATGTTGTACACTGCAAATACACCTTGGACAATGTTTGGATGTGGGTTTGGCTAGAAAGTGTATATACAGAAATTATGTCACAACATACTTTCAAATGATGTTTCTACAGCAGGACAAGCGATACTTTAAAAACATTAGAGGTGAGAAGCATCATTTTCATGATTCCAAATTTTCTAATTGCGACTGTAGTTTGATTTAGTGTAAAGGCATGTTATTGTTATAGTATTTCAACAGTTTATCCTGGGTAAAATTTTGATGCAATTTGTATTTAAATTAGAGTTTGATAGTTCAAGGTTTTTTTTCATAGTTTATCCGAATTAGACTTAGATCCAGAAGTAATGCAACTGGAATCTCATTCATGGAAGGTTGATGATTATTATTAAGAGAAGACAATCATTATTTAGTAGAATGACTAACCATTATATGTCATCATATTGCTGCTATAACATATTTAATCAAAGATTTGATTAATGTGGAACCTTCTAAGCTGGTTGAAAAATATCAACTATCCTATTTGGATTAACTAATAACGGTTTTATGTTTTAAACTAGAAAATGGTCGCTACAAGGGGAGAACCACGAATAAACAAACATAATATTAGTTCTATAATATAATAAGGGTTGATATACGCGTATTAAGTGTTGATTTAAATGCATTTAACCGTTTCTTATGTTCTTGATTTGTAGGTTGAAACTAAAGGAAGAAAACAACATGCCCATTAAACATGACAATGTAAACAGTTATGATAAGTAAAGTTTATATGCCCAAATAATTAGATGCAAGTCCAAATGAACTTGCATATATACTCGTAATAATAAAAACCGTAGCTGAACCATTGTAAAAATTGAATCTAGCATGTATATCCGAATCCGTAAAGGAGACAAACAAATAAAATAAAATAAAATAAACAAAATCTGGAAAATTGCAAAACTAAACATTTGAAAAGTTAATCAGACGTTTGAAATCATTTTCAAACAACCGAATTTCAAACAGTCCGAACCATAAAGAAATTAGTTTAAAATTTACTCAATTCATTCAGACGTCTAAATTTTTTTTCCAGGCGTTTGGAATCAATGTCAGATCTCTTGAATCAAGGTCAAACGTCCAAAAAAGAAACTAAATGCCTGAATATCTAGAAATGTTTTTTTATATACCAGTCAGACGTCTGAAATATTTTTCAAATGCCTAAAATATTTTTAATTTAGACGTCTGAATTATTTTCCAGACCTCTGAATTATTTCAGCCTTCTATGTTGAATCTGACCCGGAACAGACCAAGTAGGAAGGATCGGGGGAAACTTATCCCCCCTTACTCGTTTCTAAGAAGTTCAGGCAGTTGAATGGAGTCGAGAGCAAACTGGAAACGCAATCAGATTTAGTGAAGTCCTAGGATCTCACTTCATGTAGTTGGTAAACGTGGCACACTTTAAAGCGGCTAAGTGGAGAAGGAAAACAAATGTATTTAGCTGCAACTTCTTTAATTACTATATTAATCCATGTCCAAAAGAGTGAAGAAAACAAGCAAAATGGTTACATATTTTGAAGTACACGTGAAAATAGGTCAGGAGAATCAGAATTTTCACAAGGCAAAGCTAGCGGTTTAATAAAAGAGGATTGCGTGTAGACTTTTGCCTGGTGTTGCTGAATTATTGATGGAAGTGTCTATTTATTATCTATTGCTAAATAGATAAACGACAAAGTTGGAAACTAGCTTTCTTACTTTCCTTATATGGCAAGGTGCTACCACTCATTGTAGTTGAGTAGCTAACTTGGCATGCTTAACATAGAAGACAATAAATACTGAATAAACATGCGTGAAAATGATGTTACACAGTTATTATTAGAACTTGCATTGATTTATCATGGATTAATACATATTGTCACATTTTATTTGAATATAATTCATTTTCCTATGTGCTTAGGTAGTATAAATCACCTCAATTATGTCAATATATGCCTATAAAATGACAAGAGAGTAGCTGTTATATATGTTTGGCTATCATTTCTCTTTTTTTTACATACAGGATCAAAGTCATTTTGACCATCATAGATGGAAGATTCAGCCGTTGGGAAAAAAATTACCTAATGACAGTGATATATCCAAACAACAACGTCGAAATGAATAATAGAGTCAACAATAGATTCTTCGGACTGCACCAATGTAGTAGCCAATGCTCTTCATATGTAAAAAACTTACAACTTTTAGAATTTTAAGAGCTTGGACGTTCGAAGAGCTAAATGTTCACAATATTTTCGTTATTGTATGAAATTACGATCCGATATTGAAGATTTCTTAGAGACCATTTGCTAGTAGTGGCATGATGGAGAAACTGAGCTAACTGTTCATCCAGTTTAGTTTATTTAGGCATTGGTCTTTTCTGTATAAAAAGACTGTATATCTCGATTGCTTATCAGAACATTTTATGGTTATCTGATGCTGCCAAAAGAAAAATATTTGCTGATTTGCTTTGCAAATCACCTAAACCTTTACACTGGAATCAAATGTTTGTGCAATCTTAATCTTGAAACTATAGTAGAAGAACTGTATTTTCATCAAGTTTGTAAACTGAACCTTAAACGTATTATTTGAGTGCCTATGCTTGTCAGTTGCAAGTTTGTATAAATCATCTATATCAATGCAATTTCGATCGTTTTTCTCTCTGTCATAAAATATATAATCATCCATGGTTGCCCATCGCAAGAGATATTTCTGGTTTCGTCTCGAACTAAAAGCCTGGTTGTAATGAAGCATCTAAAATGGCAGTGTACGTTACTTTCCATTCATTCACTAAGGGCCCGTTTGGTTTCATTTTGTATTTTGAGTTTTGTGTTTTTAATTTGCACTAAGAAACATAAAGAAACAAGAGAAGAAGATTTATAATTCTTAGTCGTTGCGACGACCAACGGACAACGAAGGAGTTGGATTGTTCCTCGTGCTTTTCTTATATCTCGAAACACGAAAAACAAAATAAACTTGTTTTTTATTTTACATGTTAATTTCATTTTTCAAAATCGTTTATTTTTTAACAATGCATACAACGGACGCGCTTTTGTATAGATGAAAACACAAAATTAAAAACGACAAACCAAACAGGGTCTAAGTTTTTTAGTTTTCAGTATTTGAATTATTTATATTAATGCAAACTTAATTAGTTCGTTGGTCTCTCCAACAGCAAGATCAAATTGGTGAACCTGTTAACGCACTCAAGTTCTTTTGGATTTTACTGTACCAATGAAGTGTAAATGATGAGGTTGACTTAAACCTTGACGCAACAGTTAGATCACCCGCATGGTGATCTGAACGTCCAAACTTGAGTCCGGAAACAGCCTATTCGTCGTAAGACGAGGAAAATGTTACGCACATTATCAACCTTCTTATAACGCGTTATCATGCGGGAGTCTCGTGCACTGGGTTCTACCTTTTTCAATCAAATATAAATGATTTGGAATAGGAATAATGGAAAAAGGACATGGACACAATGAAGAGTAGAGCTCTCTTTTTCTTTGTAGTCGTCTAGAAAGAGGCAAAGAGATCCAACAACCAGAAAAATATATATAATACAAGAGCCAAAATACATTGAGTGAAATGGTAATGACAAACCCATTAAAAAGTGGACGAAGTCTTATAAGGTGTATATAAACGATACACAGTTAGATCCAAAACTGATATTAATATTAAGAATTAGGATGACGTTACTCGGAGGCTTAAGGACACCATCTGCGAAGATATTAAAGTATTTTAAATTTATTTGTTCACTTATTATATTGTCAATTGGATCCTTTATGTTTGGAGTCATGAACCACTTGCATTGTTTATCAAATGGATTTTTGTCATTTTAGTTTCATATTTTCATTGTTTGACTTTGTTTATGTTTTATTTTTAATTATCTCAGATCGAATACCGCATCGATGACAAAATGGATGGCACTGTGTTAGAAATTTTTTTTTAACGATGAAAGAATTTCAAAACGAAATTGGTTAGCAATTGGATTATAAAGACAAAAAAGCTTTCAGGGGACCACAAAAAACCATGCGAATTTTACGATGGTATTTGATAAGCACATTGAAAAACATTTATGTAGAATTGCAGAATTGAGGAATTTAAGGTATATTTCTTTTTTGGATATTTATTTTATTATTTCACATTATCCATATTCATGTCAGCTATATGTTTTATCCATCATTGTACCTTAATGTTCACTAGTCTCGGTAAATCAGCATGACCTTTTGCCAAAATTGAAGTCCCCTGCTTACATAGATTATATGCAGTGCTTAGTCTTGAACTGTTGAAAACATTAAATGTAAAGTCTAACTCAGAAAGGGCATTGGCACATTCAATTTATGATTTATAAGTATTATGTATGCCTTGTTCATTTTGTAAGTTTGTGGTGGTAAAACCGAACGGAGTGGTTTGACTTATATTTCATGTTTGT
The DNA here is from genome assembly GCA_030737815.1 of Allium fistulosum. Classification (NCBI taxonomy): domain Eukaryota; kingdom Viridiplantae; phylum Streptophyta; class Magnoliopsida; order Asparagales; family Amaryllidaceae; genus Allium; species Allium fistulosum. The sequence goes on along the minus strand of CM060904.1, from coordinate 708,905,233 downwards.
TTAGGCCTGTCAAACGGTTTGGGTTGGATCAAAATGGGTTGGCTCGAGTTTGATCCAATCCATTTATGATCCATTCTTTTTTACCCATTTATGACCCAACCCACTTAATAAGCTGGTTACTTATTTAACCCATTTAAAAATTTAAATTTAATTTGACTAATAAAAAACAAATAAATATAAAATAATTCTAATTCTAATTTTTATGTGTTTTGAGTTTCGATAAAAATTTAAAATTCTAATTTTCATCAAAATTCAAATATGGGGATGCGGTAGCTTATTATTTTCTAAGTACAACTGTCAGTCCCCTTGGAGAACTACAGTGTGCGTTCACACGATGAAGTATCCAAGTGTTCCATACTGTCCGTAATTTAGGTGGAAGTTAATCGGTTGAAGTCCCGCCTGATTCTGAGTTAGAACGAAGGAGTTATTGCAGTTGGAACAAAAAAATTAACGGCTTCTACACTAAATATGTGGATGTGGTAGCCTGTTATTTTCTAAGTACAACTGTCAGTCCCCTTGGAGAACTAAAGTGTGCGTTCACACGGTGAAGTATCCGAGTGTTTCATACTGTCCGTAATTTAGGTGGGAGTTAATCAGTCGAAGTCTCGCCTGATTCTGAGTTAGAACGAAAGAGTTATTGCAGTCGGAACAAAAAAAATAGCGGCTTCTGCACTAGGCGGAGTTCAAATATGGGTATGCGGTAAACTGTTATTTTCTAAGTACAACTGTTAGTCTCCATGAAAAACTACAATGTATGTTCAAAATTCTTATTTTTTAAATTTATATTAAAATTTAATGTTTTTAATAAATGGGTAAATGGGTTATCCATTTATAACCCTTTTAAAATGGATCAACCCAACACATAACCCATTTAATAATATTTATAAATGGGTTGGGTTAATGGGTTGGGTCATATTTTGACAGGTTTATGTTTGTTACCTGTACACACCAATTTATAATTTTCTGCGTGCTTTTGAGATTCATGACATCAAGTGCACTAACATCTAAGAATTATGCCATGAGTTAGGAAAAATAAATTCTTTTTATATAACAACAAAACCATAATCTTTTATTAAAGTTCATGTCATGGTTTAGCAATTCTGTTCATTAATGCAAAGCCATAATCTTGTATATATTAATCTCATAAAATAGCAAATAAGTGAGAAGGTAGGAAGAGTCAAACATCTAATGAGCATCCTCACTATTTGGGGGCAAGCTGGGTGTGTCGGGAAGAAAACAAAATGGATAGTTGAAGGCCATAATTCCTCAATCAAACTACTAAGTGGACATATTTTGGATCGAAGTATCGATTGGATTTCGGCTATATCAAAGAAAGAAGCTGATGGAAGTTATGCAATTCCTAATGAGAAAAATAAGTTAGTTATAGATAAAGTGGTATAACTAGCTTCCATGCATTTTCTCTTTTGGTTAATCTCTTGCAAAGCACAACAACAAATTATTGAGAAAACTATTGTTTTTTGACATAATGATTGGAGAGACAAAGCCATCGAAGGGACATGAGTTTCAAATAGGCATGATGATGTCTTAAATCATGCTCTTTAATAAAAAGAGCATTCAGGTTGAGTTAGAGAAATAAGTGGAACGATCGGTATCAAAGACATATTTGGGGAGGTAGAGAGAAGAAAAGGTCCAAGTCGTGTAATATCAGTAGATGAGCTACATCTTATCAGCATAAAATAGAGGCTAATGTGAGCCAAAGAGTGATACAAGAGACCTTTGTCGAGGTTGGGTCTATGATGGATAAAATGGTTGAGTTGAAGAATACAAACATTTTGAATAGGATGGATATGTAGATGCCCATTGATATGACGGTCGACAACACACCATTAGTTGGTCATCATAGTAGTTGTTAATCAGTACACTTGGGCAAATTACAATTTGCAAACAAAATTCAAGAGACGGATTCCCATGTAGAGTTGTAGGTAAAACAGTTCAAAAGATGATTTTGTAAATGTATATAATTTTATGCATTTGACGGGTGTAAGTGAAAAATGTTGGTTTTGTACTTACCATTCCAGAAACTAACTAAATATCGTTTAGCTATGAATTTGGAATTCAAAGTTATCATAGTGGGATGTGGCATGTTACATCCTGCTTCAAGGCTCAGAGATCAATGTCATAATCAACAAAAATTGGTCGGTCGTGTAAAGGTTGGGATTGACGCAGTGGAGTCTAGTCATAAAGGAACCCCACTTTCAGTTCCAACTAAACGTGTAACGACCCGGCTTTTTCGTCAGTTGATTTTGAATATTTAAATGGTTTTAAATATTGGATTTCGAATAAAAATTGATTTTGAATATGAAGATTTTGGTTGAAATTATAGAATGAATTTAAATTTCAAATATAACGATTTATCCTAATACGGAAATGGTGAATAATTGAAATTGAGTTGAATATGAATCTAAACGATTTCTAGTTTTGATATAAATTCTATTTGAATTAGAATTTAGTTAGTAAGTTTTTAAAACTGAAATCTCAAGTGATTTCGTCAATTTTTGAAATCATCGATTTAATCGACGTATAAAATTAGCGATCCGGGGCATAGTCTCAGAATTCGACGAAACTAGTTCCATTGGATCCGTAATAGTGTATTATTATTATCGGATTTCAAATTTCGTAGCATTTGGAATTACTGTTTGGTTGTACGGGATTGAAGCGTGTTGAAATTAATATCGGAAATTTAATATTATAATTGGATTCAAAAAGCAATTTTCCACATACGATCGAATTGGGGCTCGAGACTTGTTCCATTGCGTTCGAAATAAAGGTATAACATTAGGAACGCCAGGCGGCACGTCTCGATAGGAGTTCAGGACTTCGAGTTACGGGAAACGGGATATTTTGAAAATTAAATAATATTATATAATTTTAAAGTCAACCCCATCAGCCAACCTACCATATATCAGCCACCCTACCGCCTGCATAGCCGCTTTCTCCACGTTTAAAATTTCAAATCCCTTCCTTCTCCTTCTTCAAAAAGAATTCATGGCTCGAAGATTATAAAATTTATACACACACATACATGATGGAATCACGATGTGGAGCACGAGCGAGTGGGGGACTGCGGCTCAACCGCGAGTGCGAGCGGAGGCTGCGATGGGGAATTAGCATTCGATTGGGGCCGATTAGGGTTTCTCGACTTGGGTTTTCATTGGCATGTGGTTCTCTGGCGCCGCAGAGGAGGTTGATAGGAATGCAGATTACGGATCTTAAGGCTAGGAATAACACTAGAGGGGGGTGAATAGTGTTTATAAGAAATTGCTAAATCTTTTTGGGTTGATGTTAATTTGAGCACAAATGTATGCAATATTCAGACACAGATATAATCACAAAAACAGACACATATGTAGAAATAAAGTAAATGCAGTAAAGGAAAGAACACACTGAATTTTATACCGGTTCGGGGTTACCCTACATCCAGTCCCGCACAACTAAGTATGGATTTCCTTTCAAAAGCAATTCAACAATTACAACCCTCGGTTTCAAGGCTACGAGGTACACCCTCCAGAATCACAATCCTTTGGGTAGAGATACTTGATTATGGGCGACAAGTTCACCCAATTGATTTCCAAGGCTACAATCACACCTTTTCTCGCTTGATTGATTTCCAAGGCTACAATCACACCTTTTCTCGCCAGATAGATTACAAAGAAGCCTATAACTCTGAATAGCACTTAGATCTTGTTGAGATAGTGATAGAGAATCAAACCAGAGATGATCTAGTTAAATTCAATGTTGATTTCGGCAGAGTAATGATAGGATTTTGAATAAGAAAATGTGAAAGAAGAAGAAGAGGAGTGAAAAACTAGAAAAACTAATTGAAAATTTGTTGAAACTAACCCCTATTTATAGAAGAACAACAGTCATGTCCATTCGTGAAGAATTATGACGAATAGACACTTCCTTTGAAATTTAAATTTTGAACTCAATTGTCACCATGTCGACATGGTCACCATAGGCATGTCGACATCCCAAAGCAATTTTTGATGTTTTGATTTTCTTTGAAAATAACTTTTATCTTATATTAAAACTATTTTAAACTTTATAAATATACTTGATTATACATAAAATACATAGATAAATATAGAGAATAATATATATAAAATTTTATTATAATTTTATATTTAAATCTGAATATAAATATATTATATTTAAAAGATAGTTTAAAATAAACGAAGTTTAAAAATAAGAATATTTAAGGCTAAAACATCTTTTTGAAAATCATTTGAAAAGATAATTTTTAAGGCTGAAACATTTTGTAAAGCAATTTTGAAAATTATTCCGAAGTAGTTTTGAAAATCATTTTGAAGTAGTTTTGCAAGCTTCTTCCTGCAGAATATCTCATCATGTCAGGACTCGAGAACTTGTACAAAACCAAGATGTTCGTGGGTTTGTAAGCCACTTGTCGTAGGTTTGTAAGCTACTTGTCGTGGGTTTGTAAGCCACTAAAAAGCTAGAAATGGGTTTCATCCCAAAAGAAAAATGGAGTGAAGATTTCAGTGCTATTATGAAGTTTTAACAAAATTCTAGACTCGATACTTATCTTGAAATCTTGAACTCTTGATAATCTTGATATCTTGAATCTCTATACTGTACAGTCTTCATTCTTGGTACCTGCATGGTTAAATCCTCCATATACATATATATCTAAACTATATTGTTAGTATTTATATTTTATAATCTTATTCTAAGGTTGTTGTCATCAAAACCATCAACTCATGGACTAACAATCTCCCCCTTTTTGATGATGACAACCTTTGTTTATAAAATATTACTTCTATCCTAATAACTCCCCCTTATAACTCCCCCTTAATCTATGCCTAACTATCCTATTTTATATTTCTCCCCCTTTGTCATCAACAAAAACAAACAAACTCTAAACTATACAACTCCCCCTCATTCTTGTACTGAAGTACCTGCATTAATAAACTATATAATAAAGTATATTAAGAAGTAACTATACTTATAGACATGATATTTAATCAACGATTATAAATATATCAGTGTATATTTATACAATCATTAAGCCACACCAAGTATAAATCAAATCAACCAGAAAAACCTTTTTCAATCAAAACAATCAATTCAAACAAAGTAATAAAACAAACAAATTAAACGTTATGGGGAACTTCCACCCATCCTTCTTCTCCGAAAATAGGGTCTGCTTTGATGGCATCCCAATTTTCATTGTCATTTGTGAAAGAGACAAGAGGATGTGCTTCGTTATCATCCTTGTGCAGAGAAGAAATCATCCATCGAATTGCATCGAAATGCCTTTCTTGCTCCTTGATCATCTGCATTTGACTCAATTCTAAGTGTCGCTGGTTACGAAGAATGAACGAGAGAATATTCTTGAATAATTAAGAGTTTCTTCAAGATTCTCGGATAAGTTATGAATTGGATTAGCCATTTTTGAAATTGTGAGAGGAATGAGAGATAGAATAGATAAGAAATAATATTCAGTAATGAATTCTGGAAGAAATGGGTATTTATAGGTGTAGAAATTCGTTTGAAATGAATAGACACAAGGTAGTTATTCAAATTTCAAATTCAAAATGAAGTGTCATTTCTGACCAGTACATGTCGACATGGTCAAGGGGGGATGTCGACATGGTCTAGTGAATTTTAATGACCTTATTGATTTTGTGAATAATTGTGTATATATATATTTCTATAATATACTAACATTTATTCAAGAGATAAGATAAGCTAGATAACAGAAAGGAAATTCAATTTCATTGCAAGAAAGAGAGATACAATGATTAATCATAAACAACTACATAAGCACTCAATTTAAAACAAACTTAAACTAATTCGTCATGATATAAAAATATAGAACTAGTTAGAGGATGATGAAGATGAAGATAATCCAAGTTTCTTGCTGACTTTAGAGAAAAACTTGTTCATCTTGGATGATATTTTGTCCAACTTCTTACTAACGTATCTTTTAAGAACCCATTGATTCTCAACAATAATCTTTTGATTTTTGAGAAGATTTTTGTTGGTAGGATTGGATGGATATTCAATACTTTCTAGGGATGTTTCACCTTCTTCTTCTTCTTCTATTTCCATTTCATCCCTTTCTTCTTCTTCTTATTCCTCTTCCTCCTCTTCCATTTCTTCATGAGCTAAACGCTCTTCCTTTTCGGCAAGAGTCTCATAAGGTTGAAAAACATATGAGATTTTCATGAGAGAAATGTTTGAGATATTAAAAACTTTTCTTGAAATAAATTCTTCTCCTTTGAAATTTACTCCAAAATAGTTGAAAATCTGAGTAAGGTAAATTCCATGATATAAAGTGTTTTCTCCCATTTTAAAATTTTTAGGACGAAGTTCATCCAAAATAACTTGCGCCCAATTGATATCATAATTTCCGAAAATAGCAAAAAGTGCTTTGCACACTTTTGAAGTAGGATTGTTAAAATTACCCGATCTTGGGGTCAAAGTATGTTGTAAAAGAAGATTGACAATCCTTGCTTTAGGACGAAAGTTTCAGTTTTTAAATTCAAAGTTTTCATCTTCTTCAAAAATATGATGAAATGTCTCACGATCATGTTCATCGATTTTAAAACTAGAAAGTTCCATTCCTGTGCTTTTGCAATTGAGAATGGTACCCAAAAGATCACAATTCAAAATAATTTTAGTGCCTTTGACCCTACTCCAAATTTCATTATCATTTCCTTGATAAAATTCTCGATTGAGATTTGCATAGAAAATTTTAACAAGATTTGGGTATCAAACAAAATCATTTTGAGAAGAATCAACAAGACTAAGAATTTAATTGTTTGCAAAAAGAGTATCAATTTCATAAGAAGCAAAATCTAGAAAAATAGCAAACTTTCCGGGATGGACTTTTCCATAGTTAGCATAATTGATGTATGCTTTTATTGCCTCCGGATTATTGAGGAGTTGCTCTTTCAAGTTTCTGGAAAGTCTCATGGTGGAGGGGTTGCTTGAAGAAGCCATTAAAGTAGAGAGTAGAGAGCTTGAAGTTTTGAAGAGAGAGTTTGAATTTGAAAATGAAAGTGAAAAGTTGTGATAAAAGATAGTGAATAAATAGATTTTTGAAAGACATGTTCTCTGGTCAAAAGATGCCTTTTCAGAGTATTGAATGAAGTGAAAAGGTGGAGGGAAATTCAAGCATTTGAATTCAAATTTTTAATTTCAAATTCTGGTACCCATGTCGACATCATGGTAGGGGCCATGTTGACATGTGCCTGTGAATTTCTATGATTTATTTTTCTTAAGAATTCTAATATATATATATATATATATATATATACTTATTATTTTAATGTCTATATATATATGTATATATCTGGAATATTATTAGAATTATAGTATATTCCAGGAAATATTATTATATTATTAAAAATAAAAAAAATAAAAAAAATTCAATCAACACACCAATTCAAAATCAATCAATCAAGCAATCAATCATCTAATTTTAAGCATGCAATTTCAATCAATTGTATTGTAAATGTGTACCTTTTTCTGAGTCCGTTTCCTTGAATTCGTTGAAGTCATGAACTGCCGTGAAACACAAATTTGAATTATCTGTCTTCTGATCATCATCGCTTAAGGACGAATCTGAGTCATCTAGAGTAGAAGTAAATGCATGCTTCCGTTTCTTTACTGATTCATTGTTTATATGAGGATTCTGCCTTTCTGGATACGGACAATCTCTTTTGATATGGCCCGGTTCATCACAGTTGAAGCATTTGACATTGTTTGGCACTATACTCTGATTTCCAGAATTCTTATAGTTGTTTCTCTTGAGATTATTCATCTTTCTATGTTTCAGGAATTTCCGAAAATTCCTGGTCATAAACGCTATCTCTTCATCATTATCACTATTTGAGTCTGATCCGTCGGTTAATGCATTGAACGCCATTGATTTCTTTTCTGATGTTTTGCTTTCTCTTCTCCCGATCATTTGAACTTCAAACGACATTAGATTTCCAATCAATTCTTCTATCTTTAAAGTACTGATGTCATTTGCCTCTTCAATTGCAAGTGTCTTTTGATCCCATTCTGGAGTGAGAGAATTTAAATTTTTTCGAACTTGATCTTCTTCTGAAAATTCCTTTCCCAAGGATATTAAAGAATGCACAATATCTTGAAATAGACTATACATATTTGAAATAGACTCATTAGTGTTCATTTTAAATAATTGAAACTAATTTGTGAGCATGGAAATTTTGGTCTGTTTAACTTTGCTTGTTCCTTCATGAGTCACTTGCAAAGTTTTCCAGATTTCATATACAGACTTACAAACTGACACTCTATTAAATTCATTCCTATCAAGTGAACTGTGCAAAATTAGTTGTGGGTTCAGAATATTTAGTTTGTGTGATATTCCAAGTTTCTAATCCTATAGATTGTAAATATATTTTCATCCTACATGCCCAATATGCATAGTTACTGCCATTAAAAAGTGGTGGTCTGACAGTAGACTGACCTTCTACAAATGAACTAGTGTTAGAAACAGTACCACTGTTGGTAGCCATTTTGAAAACTTTTCAAAAATTCAGATTATGAAACTTTTGAAAACCTTGCTCTGATACCAAATGAGAGGAATGCGGATTACGGATCTTAAGGCTAGGAATAACACTAGAGGGGGGGGTGAATAGTGTTTATAAGAAATTGCTAAATCTTTTTGGGTTGATGTTAATTTGAACACAAATGTATGCAATATTCAGACACAGATATAATCACAGAAACAGACACAGATGCAGAAATAAAGTAAATGCAGTAAAGGAAAGAACACACCAGATTTTATACTGGTTCGGGGTTACCCTACATCCAGTCCCGCACAACTAAGTACGAATTTCCTTTCAAAAGCAATTTAACAATTACAACCCTCGGTTTCAAGGCTACGAGGTACACCCTCCAGAATCACAATCCTCTGGGTAGAGATACTTGATTTACGGGCGACAAGTTCACCCAATTGATTTCCAAGGCTACAATCACACCTTTTATAGCTTGATTGATTTCCAAGGCTACAATCACACCTTTTCTCGCTAGATAGATTACAAAGAAGCCTATAACTCTGAATAGTACTTAGATCTTGTTGAGATAGTGATAGAGAATCAAACCAGAGATGATCTAGTTAAATTCAATGTTGATTTCGGCAGAGTAATGATAGGATTTTGAATAAGAAAATATGGAAGAAGAAGAGGAGTGAAAAACCAGAAAAACTAATTGAAAATTCGTTGAAACTAACCCCTATTTATAGAAGAACAACAGTCATGTCCATTCGTGAAGAGTTATGACGAATAGACTCTTCTTTTGAAATTTAAATTTTGAACTCAACTGTCACCATGTCGACATGGTCATCATAGGCATGTCGACATCCCAAAGCAATTTTTGATGTTTTGATTTTCTTTGAAAATAACCTTTATCTTATATTAAAACTATTTTAAACTTTATAAATATACTTGATTATACATAAAATACATAGATAAATATAGAGAATAATATATATAAAATTTTACTATAATTTTATATTTAAATCTGAATATAAATATATTATATTTAAAAGATAGTTTATAATAAACGAAGTTTAAAAACAAGAATATTTAAGGCTAAAACATCTTTTTGAAAATCATTTGAAAAGATAATTTTTAAGGCTAAAACATTTTGAAAAGCAATTTTGAAAATTATTCCGAAGTAGTTTCGAAAATCATTTTGAAGTAGTTTTGCAAGCTTCTTCCTGCAGAATATCTCATCATGTCAGGACTCGAGAACTTGTACAAAACCAGGATGTTCGTGGGTTTGTAAGCCACTTGTCGTAGGTTTGTAAGCTACTTGTCGTGGGTTTGTAAGCCACTAAAAAGGTAGAAATGGGTTCCATCCCAAAAGAAAAATGGAGTGAAGATTTTAGTGCTATTATGAAGTTTTAACAAAATTCTAGACTCGATACTTATCTTGAAATCTTGAACTCTTGATAATCTTGATATCTTGAATCTCTATATTTTACAGTCTTCATTCTTGGTACCTGCATGGTTAAATCCTGCATATACATATATATCTAAACTATATTGTTAGTATTTATATTTTATAATCTTATTCTAAGGTTGTTGTCATCAAAACCATCAACTCATGGACTAACAAAGGTTGTGGCCTCTGGTGACGATGGGCGCGATAGTTCGCCTGGATGTGGAGGGTAACGACGATAATCTGTTGCGCGCGCATGTTGAGCTCGAACGTGATGGTGGGTTTCGCGACTGGGAGGGTGAACGCAGGCTGGAGAAGATGGTAACGTTCTGTTTTTATTTTTATCGATTTAGTTTTTGGATTATTTGATTTACATGTTAATTAATTAAATTCTATCTGTATGTTTTTAAATTCGTAATTTATTCATACGAGGTCCAAAAATCACGGAATCAGTCACGTTGGACTCGTAGCTGCGAAGTATACAATTTGGAATTGATTTGGAATAACATGAATTTTAAGTTAAATCGAACGTCATTCGATTTAATTTAAAATTGGATAGGTTGGCAAATTTAAAAATCAAGGTGAGTAAATCTCACTCATTTGGATTACTGGATTTAATTAAAAATTAATTATTGGATGATTGGTTGGATTGATATATTATTATCAGTTGAATGTTATATTATATATATATATATTAGTAGTTAGATATATTTCCCGCCATTGAAGCGAATGAGACACTATGCGCCCCGCATAATAGCGGATGACCCTATATTATCGCGATATCCCGCCTCGAAGCGGGATTGGTATTTTATGTTATATAACATCTATGGTTGCAGGGAAATGGGTTGGAGGGATCCAACTGGATTCCTCAAAGTGGTTGACTTTATTTTCATATATAGTGATATATGATGTGTGTGGATAATCTGTTATAGATCGATTGTGATATGTTTGACTTATGTGATGCTATTATAGCACTAACCTTAATTTTGGTATTATAAATACCACAAATAGTATTTTTGAATTTTGAAAAGAAATTAAAAGGAGAATTTGGAAATAAAATATTTATACTTAGTTTTGGATTATTAAGAGATGAGTTTGAATTAAATACAAAATTTGATTTTGGAAATTTATTTAACTATCTTGTAAAGTGTTTTCGATATAGATATTTTTAAAATAATCCATACAAGGAATTTTTTAACAATAAGTTTTAAATGAGATTTCTTAAACTGGGGATGGAAGTCAAAATCGAGATTTATAAAAGAATTTGGAATATAGTTTGGATTATTTAAGAAATAGATTTCTAAATGAAATTTTAAATAGGAATCGATTTATAAATGGAGTTTGTTTAATATAAATCTGTTGTTAACAGAGAAAGAAAATGGAAATGAGGTTATAAATTTATAAATGATGTTTATAAATAAAGTGGAATGATTATCATTTGATAAGTTAGGAATATAAATTCACTGTGTGAATTTAAAATGAGATATGGAAATCGGTTTAGGAAAAAATAGTGGATTCTATTTTGGCATTTGGAAATAGTTGTGAAATTGGAAATGAAAATCGATTTGTGGTAAATCGACAGAGATCTATAAATATAAAAATGGTTACGCTGAATTTTAAAAATAATTTTTTATCGAGAAGTTAAGTTTTGTTTTTAAAAGGAGATTTTATTTCTTAAACTATGGAGTTTAAAAACTGTTTAAGTATTGAAATATTCGGGAAGTTGGTTATTTAAATATTCAATATTAGTTGAAATGAATTTTAATTTTTATAATAAGCTTTGTATTACTTATATATGATTTAGAAATTAGTTATCGCCGTCTATTTAAAAGTGTTTTGATATTTTAAATAATTACTTAAACGTATTTTGAATATAAATTATTATTCTTAAAAATTACTTATTATATATATATATATATATATATAGTTTTTGGAATTTGGTTGAAGTTATTTATAAATACTCTCGAGATTTTTAGATCGGGTTTTATTTAAAGAATGAGATTTTATAAGAGAAAACTCATAATGGAATTCTGGAGACTTAAGAAAATTTCCAAAATGTTAGATACAGGAACTTCGAAAATGAATCTGAATCCATAAAAGAAGTTATAAACTGTTAGTTGAGATTATAAATAGGTATAATCGATTTTTGAAAATTGTAAATGGAATTAAAAATATTCCGAAGATTTAGGAGATAAGTGATGAAAATGTTTCAAAGTATGGATATTAGAAATGATTTAGAAAAATAGACTTATAATATTTTCTAAGTATGGGAATGAAGGTTTTGGAAATGTTGTAACAACGGAATGATTAATATGGAAATATTTTTCTAAGTAATGAACTATGAATTGAATTTGGAAATATTTCTAAGCATTGAAATAAGATATGGTTGGGAGTATCCTGTTATGGATTTAAGTATTTGAAATTGTTTCTAAATATTGAAATATTGAAAGAAATTTGAATATATATCTTGCAGAGATATTTCTAAAATTAATGATTGAAAGATTTATAATATGGGCCTAGTGACTGCTTATGTGTGTAATTTGATAGTTAAATAACCAACTATCGAATCTGGCTAATTTCGTTAATCGCTCCGAAGAGACCGACATCAGATTTAATTATCCGAAACCCACTTCAATCTGATTTGTGTGTTACGAATTGTGATATCGTGAAGATAATGAAGGCGGTGATTTGGGAGATTCGGTTTGTTCAGACCCAGAACAACTTGTATGGATGAATGCTATCATTGCATCGTTGCTTGGAATGCAGTGTTAGCATTCCAAGAACGAATGCTATCCTTAAGGTAATACGTAGCCTCAAGCCTCATCAACCAGGAATGACTAAAACATAGGAGATGCAGCAAGGCTATGTGGGTCGCTCCCATTAGGGTATGATCATCACTCATCTAGAGTGGACATTTATCATCATCGCTATCTATTGTTCGTTGCGTCTCGGGGCCCATTAGTGGTGATCATATTCGGTACTATCTAGTAAGGGGTAGGCCGGTCTGTGTTGGTAGGGAACGATATGTTCGATCCCGATACATTTTTATAGAGGTGTACTGTGGCGGGCGGTACCCCAGTAGCCCTGTCATTGTATGGAATCCAATATCCACTACGAGCCTGTACGATTTTAGTTGTATACCAACTATGCTGAAACGTGAGATGCAAGCATTTCAGATATTTTATAGTTTATTTTCTATAGACACTATTATAATATCAGATGATTTTGATATAAAAAGTTTTTGGTTATCGTAAGGTAAAAACCCATCGTATTTATGTGTGGCATGGTCTTACGAGATACTTTTGTTTTCAAAAGATTTTGATAGCAGTAATAATTCAAATTGAGTGTGTTTCTCGCGGTGGTTTTCCAGACTGACTCGGGTGTTATTTTATTATAATGCTCAGGTCAGACCGAGTATTACAGATTCAGGTTAGGATGCTATGGAGCTCAAGAGACGAGCTGGAGGATTCTCAGGCGTATTATACGTACTTGGTTATTTCCGCTGTGTGTGTATGCTGTATATACAGCACTTGTGAGGACAAGTTATTATAACTGTCCAGATTGATTTGTTGATTGTTGTACTCTGATGATGGTATGTATAATAATAGTTATAGTTCTTTTTGTGTAAAGATATGTTATTACTTATTATATATTGTGCCACTGCGATTGTGAGATTCTGTGTTGTTTCTGTTTTCTTCTATCCCTTTTTCTTCTTCACCCCTAGCAATCGGTATTTTCGGCACTTGAATATTCGGCATGCTATACAGTGAACGTATTGATGTCAATTTTCGAGGGTCGAAAATCCCGGGCCGCTACAAAACGTCACACCACGAAAGGAGAAATAGTTGGTAGTTTTGTTTAATGACCTAAAAGTCTCGTGCTTTTAAGAGATAACGATACAATAAAGAAGACATCTGAATTCTTTTTCATATGTCTAGAACCAAAGTCAGACGTTTGAAAAACAAATCAGATATCTGAATAGCTGGAAATTTTTTTCTATATGCGAGTCAGCTGCCTGGAATATTTTTCAGACGTCAGAATTATTTCAGTCATCCCAAGTTGAACCTAGACTAGTTACAGGCCAAGTAGGAAGGATCGAGGGAAACTTGTTCCCACTTCCTCATTTCTTGGGAGTTCAAGAAGCAAAATGGAGTCGGGCAAAAAGCTAAAAATGTAATCAACTTCAGTGAAGTCCTTGGCTCTCACTCCATGAAGTTGGTGAACATGGCACTTAATGCATGACGACCACCCTACACCTCCGACACCCAATATATCTGTATAGTGCACTGGTATGATGCTCGACCGATGCAGGATGGTTTCGAAGGATTGTACGTAAATAAAATAATCATATGTATCGTATATATCACAATGCATCAAATAAAATATAATAATCATCACAAATATAAAACAAGCGAGACGATAATAACTAAATAAATCATAATATCAGAGCGCACAGGTTCACGATGTTCTACAAGATAGTAGTAGAGTTTATATAGCTGAAAATAAACTCAAAAGATAACTATCTCTAAATAAAAATAACAACAGTACCAAGCCTCCATAATTTTGCATAGTGGAATAAGCAATAATGAGTTCAAATATAAATACGAGAAAGCATCACCTTTTGCTCGTCCATCTGTACAGAAGCATGTTTCATCCAAACCTATTGTTTAGTCTACTTATTTAAGATTACCCGAGATAATAAGAAGTAAAGTATAAAATCTCGAGTCGGACAATAGTTTGGTGTAAGCGATAAGCAATCTCAAAATATTCTAAAGTCAATATAGTAAGGACAATAGTATAAGAATCATACCTGACATATTCCTGCATCCAAAGAGGTAGCATATAATAATAATATGCTAAACCACAAACATCATAAAGTGTATAAACATCCAAGTACACCATCGGGTGTCCAAATATCGAACTCCTGGATACTTATGTCATGTGACATCCTTAGAGAGATAAACAAACATAGCAAGTGTATCATCCATCAAACAATCCTTACTGTCACTCAATGTACTTTGGACATATGATAACTCTTATAATCATTCCTTTACTAGAGATTAATGGAAAAATACCAATTTTCTATGTACCCAAACACCAGCCCATAATTAACACTAAATCCCTTCCTCAATCCAAGGTATACGAATCCCTTCAATGATCTAGGGTAGTTAACTAAGTACCCAATGAGCATCCTCACAATACCTATGCTTTCGGGTACACTAGAAAGAACTCCGAGTATCATCGATCCCTCCGCACATGTATTCGAACCATTCATCATAACAGAATCCTTCAACGTTCCACATCCCACGGTAGAACCCTTTAACATTCTATTCACGGGTTCCCTTCCTCAAAGCCACCCTGGTGGATCATCATCACGACTCCATCAATTGAGTTACCATCATTTAAACACTTCTAGACGTCCATATCGATTGTAGAATCAATGCAACAAAGTTCTAAGCCATCACATCAATGCATCCCCTATCATTTATCATTGTTCTTCATCACACTGCAATCGTCGAAAACAAAAATCGAAAGGTCGACCAAACACATGTACACTACCACCAAAACATCACATGCATGCTCCTAGAGCCTCGCCCTTAATCACCAACCTCCAACACGGTCAGTACCGACCATGTATAGTCGGCCCCGACCATTTGGGTCAACCAATATCTTGCTAAGTCCAAGTTCAAGTCACCTCAAGTCCTAGAGCAACCCCGAAGCTTGCCTTCCCCAAACTCAAAGCAACATGATTGAAAGCTCGAAGCTACACAAAGTCGGTACCGGCCGTGTGTTCCTTTTCAAAGTTTGGCTAAGTCCAAATTATAGCTTCTCCGCATCATTCCAGAATTGACCCAAAGCTCCATGTCCAAAGACCCAAAGTTGTCCTCCCTTCAACTTGAAGCTCCACAATACTGACTTGATTTCACATGCCCTAAAATTCACTGAAGTCCAAGGCTCAACACCAACTTGATTTTTTTAGAACTTGTTTTGGGATCTCTTAGGATTTTGAACATCGTATCCAAGTTGCATCGCATTTCGAACACTTCGATGTCATTTGCTCCAAACGACGTATCGTAATCCTAACTACAAAAAACAACTAGAAAAAACATCAAAACAATTCATACAAAAATCAAAACATCATCATACAACATTCAAGCAATGTACACAATTCATCCAAACACAATTTACTAGCATGTTTTATCCTAGTTCTAATTTTCTTTAAAATAGCAATTATGGTTGGTAAATGATATAAAATGTATCAAAATCCAATTCCACCTTTTTAAGCACAGTTATAAGTTGTTATTAACGTCAGATCTAAGTTATTAAACATTTTAACTTTGAAAATCACTTTAAAAACCATAATTTAACTATGTCTATATGTATAGTATGGTGAGAAAAGCAATATCTCTCACCTAGCACAAAATTAACCCAATTATCAATGCAATTTCGAGATAAACGGTAATGGCATGGATTCCAAAAATGCCCAAACAATAATTCTTCAATCCCCTTGCTAATCACCCCTTAATGATGTGTTTTAAGCTAATTAAAGTGTGAAAAGGGAGTTTTTGGTTGAAATTGAATTAATGGTGGTTTAGACTTGTTCTGGGAAGTGGGAAATTGTAACAAACAAGGATTTTTGACGTCCGAAAATCGACATCAATACGTTCACTGTATTACATGCTGAACCATCGAATGCCGGAAATACCAGATCGTTAGGGAAAAAGAAGAAAGAGGTAGAAGAAGAAAATAGAAAACATCATCAGAATCTCACAATCGCAGCGGAACAACATATAATATATAGCAACCGATTTTTATACAAAAGAATCTGTAACTGTATAATACTTATAATCATCAGAGTACAACACAATCCATGGCACACAACTGGACAGTTATAATAACTTGCCCTCACAAAAACTGACTATACAGCTTACAATGCACAACGGAATATACTTCAAATACGAGTGATACGTCTCGCCATCCAGCTCGTCTTTTGAGCTCCACAGCATCCTATCCTGTATCTGTAATACTCGGTCTGACCTAAGCATTATAGTTAAATAACACCCGAGTCAGTCTGGAATACCAGCGTGAGAAAACACACTCAATTGGATTATTAAAGTTTTCCAAACCCTTTGAAATCAAAAGCATCTCGTAAGACCACGCCACAAATAAACATGTCGGGTTTTTACCTTACGATAGCCAAAACACTTTTTATCAAATCCGTCTGATATTATAATAGTGTCTATAGAAAGTAAAATAGAATCTAGCTGTAATGCTTGCATCTCACGTTTCAACAATAGTTGGGCACAATCAAAACCGTACAGGCACGTAGGGAGAATGGATTTCCAACTAATGACTAGGCATTGGGGTACCACCTGTCAGAGTACCTGGTCTAGATCAGTGTACCGAGGACCACGCCCGATCCCCTGCAACACAAGGTCAGAACTACCTAAGGGTAATTCCGAGTAAGATCACCCCACGGTTGGGATCAACAACCGCACCACTAAGCCGAAATAAAAAGGTACATCTAGACAGGGATGACCTCACCCTAATGGGCGCTACCCACATAGCCTTGCTGCATAATCCCTGATTTTCAGTCATTCCCGGTTGATGGGGCTTGAGGCTAAGCGTTACCTTTATAAAACATATCACTTAGAATGCCCACCGTCCACCTGACGATGTTCCGAAAGCATTCATCTATACAAGTCCGTTCCGGGTTTGAACGGAACTGAAGGCACTATTCCTACTACATCCATTTTGGAGTCACCCTTATGATTAGTAGCGATTAGCCCTTGCACTTCACCGCTCCATCTTCGATTCCAGACTCGTTTTCCCCAATAAAACGTACAAACCGGATCGAAGTGGTTTTCGAGAAGTAAATCCCGATCCCGGTCTCTTCGAAACGCTCAGCACATTGGCCAATATTGATAGTCGGTTATTTAACTATCAAATAACATTCACAAACAAACATCAAACAATAAATAATTTTCCTAAATTATTTATTTATCTTAAAATATCTTCGCAAGATATATGTCCACTTTTCAATCCTTTGAAAACAGTTTCAAAAACCATCTTTCTCTCACAGAGTAAAATCCCCAAATATTTCTATTTCGAGTGAAATCACCAAGTACAAACACTTTAGATTTTAAAAATAATTTAGAAACACTTTATTATAAAATATACTTTAAATTAAAAACTACTTAAATACTTTATTCAAAAATTTATACTTTAAGAATATTTACAATAAACTACTTTATACAATATAAATATTAATAATTATCTTTTTAAAACATAATACCAATTAACCTTTAAAAATAATTACGACTATAACTATTTTAATAAATATTTACCTTTAAAATTTTAACAACTTAAATAATAATTTCTTAAAATATTCCTTTAAACAACTTTAAAACTTACAACTTATATTTAAAATTTTACTTGAAAATGTACTTAGCTTTCCAGGGAAATACACTTCTCTTTCACACCCTTTTTAAAAATAAATCACTATTTATTTTTAACCAAATTTACCCATTCCTTAAATAAATCCCCACCATGAATTTATTCTTCCAAATATCCACTGATATATTACTTTACTTTTATAAACCCCGTTTATAAATTTCATAATCTCAACTTCCTTTTCAAATCCCAGTTTCAAGTACTTAATCAATTCTCAAATTGATTTCCAAAATTTACTCTGTTTTGAAATAAACTCCTTTACTTACTCAATTCATTCAAATCCGTTAAATCAGATTTTGTTTCTTCATTATGATTAAAATCTTTTTAACTGAAAATACAAATTTCAGATTTCCCAAATTCCTTCTTTATCCTTTTAAATAAATTCAAACCTTGAATTTAAAAATAAATTCTTTATTTCCTGATATAATATCACTTAAGTTTAAAATTTCATATTTCTCTGTTTATTTAAAATACCCTTTCCCATACTTGGAATTTATTTAACAGAATTTAAAAATCACTTTTATTCTTTCCCCATTTCATTCTTAAATTTATTCAAATTCTCTCTAATTATTTCACATACAAATTCTCTTCTTTAGTTTCCTTTTCCAAAGATCCAATTTATATATTTTTGTAACTCATTATACCCAATTAAATTCAATCAAACCATAACAACTAATACTCCAATTATCAATATAATTCATCACAGGATATCAAATAATCATATCACAGAATATTTAAACAAAACTAAATATTTTGAGAAATCCAGTTGGATCCCTCTAACCTGTTTCCCTGCATCCAAAGACGTTAGCACAATACCAATTCCACTTCGAGGTGGAATATCGCGGTATATGGGTTTTTATAATATCATCCGCTATTATGCGGCGCATAAGATCTCATCCGCTATATAATGCGGGAATATCAAACACTCCAATGTATACTATATACTACTATATAATATACCATATCCAATCAATTTAATCATTCAACCAAATATTTAAATTAAACCCAGATGAATGAGATTAACTCACCTTTGATTTTTGTTTTGCAATCCACCCCAAAACGGCTTGTTTTCTTCACGTTTTCTGACCTTGTACAAACATTATGGGTTTTATTAATTTTTGAATTGATCGAATAATTAATTACTTATTTAACTAAACTAACACTTTGGTTTTAAACTAATCATTTAGTTTTAAACTAATTTCCCTTTAATAAATATTTTTAGTAACTAAAAATAATTAAATTGGTTTATTAAACAAGTTAATTCTTATTTACAAATAATCTAGTAGATTACAATCTATATATGTATATTGATTTTATTTCCCATTTCCAGGCTGCATAAAAATAATCTCTGTAGGTTAAGAAATCTATTTTTATTTAAACTTCCAAATAGTTTAAAATTCCCATTTCCTAAGTATATTATTTCAAACAGAATGGCTTTTATAAATATTTGGAATAATCCAACAATCTATCTTTACCACTAAATAAATTTTAATTAACCAGTTTTAAATAAATTACCGATCTAATATATCTTCATTCAATTTGTAATCAAAATAGTTTAATTTACCGTTAGATCTATAAAAGAGATTATGAATATATTTATTTAAAATGACCAGTAAGTTATAGCATGAATATATATATATATATAAATATATACATATTAAATTAAATCAAATTTAGAGTAGAACTGTTACCTTACTGTAAATGTTTTCTTATTCGATCACCAAGACGAACGACAGTCTACCAAAATTGAAAACTACCATGCCCAACGAATCCATCGCTTATCTTGCCGATGAATCCTCCACCTCGCAACCACGAACTTGCCGACCACCTCAAAGATTCCCCCTTTGCATTCGCGTACGCGACCACCACGAACACGTCGCTCGAAATCGAGCTCCACCTCGACCTTGCCCAAAGACCGTCGCCTGCCGAGTAAATCCAAATCTTCATCCATCATTTCGCAGCCTCCCAGATCTGCGATCGACCCTGAGTATGCCTCGCAAATGAAGCTCACGATCTGATTTCCGCAATCGAACAATTTGATTTCGAATAGCTAATCATATTTCGAACTGGATTAAGAGAAAAGGGGAAGACAAGATTTGATACGAAAGAAGGAAGGCTCGTGATTTCGATTCAAAATGTTCGGTCATTAATATTGATTTATTAATTTTTTTTCTCGAGGAGAAGGCTTTGGCCATTTTTCTTTGATCGACTGGATGATTTAAAGGAAATGAGGAAGTGTGTTCGAGAAGGCAAAGGAAGCGTGTTGAAAAATCTAGCTACAGTAAGTTGATGGTAAAGCAAGCAGCTGATATGAGTATATATGTCAATCAACCATTAATATATATATATTTATAAAGTTCAAAATTTAAATTCAAATGCAACTTAAAATTTCAAACTCCTATCAAGGCGTGCCGCTAGGCATCCATAATGTTATACTCCTATTACGAACGCAATGGAAAAGGTTTCGAGTCCCAATTCGATCGTATGGAGAATATAGCTTTTTGGACCCAGTTATAATATTGAATTTTTATATAAATTTCAGAGCGTTTATCTACCGTACGATCACACAACAACTCCAAATGCTACGAAACTTGAAATTCGATAATAATACAATATTACGAATCCAATGGAACTAGTTTCATCGAAATCCGAGACTGTGCCTTGGAAGGCTATTTTTAAATATCAATTTAAACGATATATTTTTAAAACGGAACAAAACACTTCCGAATTCAATTTAAAAGCTTTTATTATCTTCAGTATTATCAATGTAAATTTTCTAAGCCTTTAAATTATTTTTAACAAGCTTGAAACTCCAGATTCAACATTTTACCCAACTCCAAATCATTTAATTTAATAATTAAATTACCCAATAAATAGTGATATTTGAAATTCAAGTTAAAAGTTTACTTTTGAATATTTAAAATCAATTAAATATTCCAATTTCAAATGTCTAAAATTCCGGGTCGTCACATTCCTCCCCCTTTAAAAGAATTTCGTCCCTGAAATTACTAGTTAGGAAGAACGATCCATAATCCATTAACTATTTCCTCAACCCAAATAGTTTTTAACAACTTGCCAAAACAAATCTTTTTATCAAAGACACACTAACCCTCTTTCTAACTTTCCAGCTTATCCATTAGTTCCAAACAATATTACTTACTTATCAATTCAAATTTAAATTTGAAACCAAATTTTGAATTATCAAAATTTTCTCAAAATTTTTCTAACTCCTTAAATTTTCGAAATTTTTTTCCAGCATCTCCTTTGCGCGGCTAGCTCGGTACAACTACAAAATGCCTCTACGGCTCCCAAATTTCAAAAGAAAACAATAAGCCAAGTGGCTAGACAAGAAAATCATCTAATTTCATATAGAAATTTAAATACATACCTTTGTCGAGCAAATTTCGATTTATCTTCTGAAATCAAAAATCAATTTTCCCTTTGCCTTTATTTACCTGTACCTTACTAAGCAATACTATCCAATTACAGAATTCGAAATCATTTTATTCACTTCCTTTACACATTTTCAATATTTGCTTTACTTAAGCCCGTACGATGCATATATATCATCTGTACGCAATACCAAATCTAATCGCTCACTTGATCACACAATCTCACTTCCGAACTAGTATTTTCCACCCGACCTCCTAGTGCGAACTCAGATCTGGTCTCTTGATCAGAAACCGTCATTCTCCTTGCATAGCCACAAACTATGATAGAGAATACCCAGAATCAATCAAAATCCATATCCAGGGTTCACCGTCGAAAATCGAGTGAAAAATCCTAACTCGGATCGGTATAACTACCTCAAAATTATGTGCTCGAATCTGGATCAAACCGCATGCGAATAAAATAATATACGTACATCCTACGTATTAATTCCAATTAATTATCAACTATATCAATTTTCTCTTATTCACATTCATTTTGATTGTTATTCACTTATTCACAATTTCCCTTTTCACAACTTTCAGTTTTAATCTTCATTCAATTATTCACTTAGTATATTTCTCCATCCCAAAATTACTTAGTATATTCCCAATACCAATTTACTTAAGAATTTCATCCTTTCATTTCTTAAGTTCAATATAAATATTTTATATACTTATTAAATTTATTTTTACTTCACTATTGAAGTTTATATCCATTTCTATTCACTTTGCCTTCACAATTCCATTTGAATTTAATTTGCTTCAATTAACAAATTATTTCAAATCTAAATACCTTTCCCAGTTTTCATTCAGATTTTTTTTTCAATTTTACTTGAATTCAATTCATCTCCAACCTCTGAATATTGAATTTTATTTACTTTATCTCAAATTCCAAATTTTAAATCATTTGTCGTTAGTGAAAATTTCCAAAAAAAATTCAAAAGTTTTCTAACTCCCAAAATTTTTGGAAAATTTTGGCAGAATCTCCTTTGTACGGAGGAGCTTTTGCAATTCGACAAGAGATATAAATATATATACATTGACCCACACGGTCGGAAAACAAAAACAGTTCATATTTCCTATCTTTTTATTGCGTAGGTGTACCTTTATTTAGAATTTTTAAGTAAGCGGCTTATTTAATTAGCATTTTTAATGTACCAACATTAGTTTTAATTGCTTACAACCAATCACCCATCATTCTACTTAATCAGAATGGTTAACAACTCACATGCTTACATTCAATTACTTTTTTAAGCAAAACAAACTCATATTTAATTCCTTCCATTTTAATTCATTCACTACCATTTTATTTAGCTCAACACATTCCAAGCTTGTATACTACTAACCCTTCCCAAATTAATTCAACCCAAACTTTTATTTAATGGCCTTCCATTCTTACTCGAAGTCGAGCTTCTAATTATTCTTAACTTAAGTTAATTTACTTCAATTTATCCCAACTTCAAACTTAAGCTCACTTCCAATTAATTTGATTCTCATCTAATCAAATTCCATTTAATTCAGTTAGCCCATCCATTTTAATTTTAAATTCACATTCTCAATTTATCAAAATAATATCCAAGCACATATTTAACTCATTTATACTCGAATTGGATTTTATTTGCAACTCAAATCATTTTCTATTATAATCCAATTCCATTTCATTTGACAACATTTCCACTTACATTTAATTCATCCCCAATCCAAGTTGAATTTTATTTATAACCTGAGTTTGTTTCACAATTCAACTTCTATTTTAACCACTTTAAATCCCATTAACAAATTCGACTTACTAATTTATTCCAATTTAGTTATTTCTAATTTTCGATTCAATATTTGGTTTTTATCTCAAAAATCACTTTACTTAGTTTACTTGAATTCAATTTGCTTACCTTTCTAACTTTATTAACTTTTTACAAGTTAATTTCACCCCAGGAAATTTCAAACTTTATGAATTTCCAAACCTGTTTATAATCCATAAACATTTTTAGTTAAACCCCCAGAGTTTAAACCATTACTTAGACACTCAAAAACATTTTCAACCAATTCCGAAGTCTTCAATAATCACTTAGGTATTTCAAAATTTATTTGAAATCAATTATATCCAAAATTCTTTGGTAAATTCAATTATCCCTTTGAATTTCAAAACCAAACCCAGTTTGCAAACAATTCCAATTTAAAACAATTTGGTAGCAATTACTCTTTTGGAAACTCGAAAATGAACATCGATGATGCTGCAGTCATCACCGAAGTTATTTTCCAGCGACCGAAAGAGTTCAATGCTTTTATCCCTTTCAAAAATATTTCAAATATTTTTAAATTCTAAATCTCACCAGATTTCAAATCCTATTCAAAAATATTTTCCAAACAATATCACCATTATTTCTTCAAAATCTTTGAAAACTATTTCAAGCCCAAAGGAATTAAATTTTCTCAAAATTTCAAATTCCAAATCCTTCCAAAACATTTTCAACATTACTCTGGAATTTTCATCTCAATTTATTTTCAAATATTTCACTGGAATTCTATTTCAAATTATAAATTACATTTACAATTTACGTTTACAAATCCCATTTGTATATGAATTTATTTCTTAGCTTTTAGTTATAATTTCAATTTCTCATTCAGATTTTACACAACTATGATAATAATTTGATATTATCATTCCTAACAATCAAGCAATCACATATATAATTATAATAATTTACGAAAATTATTCCTTTCATATACAAAAATAATTTGGTTAAAATTATTTCATTTACCCTATTTTAAAACAATACTGTATCGAATTTTTCTATTCAAGTGTTTAGAGATCCCTATCAATAACGTTAATTACTCGTATTGCCAGAATCCATAAACTGCTCAATAAACCAATCAACACAATATAAAACCATTTTATATTCACTAACAAATACGCGCTCATATCTATTAATACACTCAAACTCATTCTAGAGTACTATGAACTTTATTTCAATGAGTAATCCCCACCAGAGCCAAGGTTATCACTAGCCTAAGCTCTGAAACCACTGTAACGAAAACATATTTTCGACGCCCGAAAATCAACATCAATACGTCCACTGTATTACATGCCGAACCATCGAATGCCGGAAATACCATATCGTTAGGGAAAAAGAAGAAAGAGGTAGAAGAAGAAAATAAAAAACATCATCAGAATCCCACAATCGCAGCGGAACAACATATAATATATAGCAATAGATTTTTATACAAAAGAATCTGTAACTGTATAATACTTACAATCATCAGAGTACAACACAATCCATAGCACACAACTGGATAGTTATAATAACTTGCCCTCACAAAAGCTGACTATACAACTTATAATGCACAATGGAATATACTTCAAATACGAGTGATACATCTCGCCATCCAGCTCGTCTCTTGAGCTCCACAGCATCCTATCCTATATCTGTAATACTCGGTCTGACCCGAGCATTATAGTTAAATAACACCCGAGTCAGTCTAGAATACCAGCGTGAGAAAACACACTCAATTGGATTATTAAAGTTTTCCAAACCCTTTGAAATCAAAAGCATCTCGTAAGACCGCGCCATAAATAAACATGTCGGGTTTTTACCTTACGATAGCCAAAACACTTTTTATCAAATCCGTCTGATATTATAATAGTTTCTATAGAAAGTAAAATAGAATCTAGCTGAAATGCTTGCATCTCACGTCTCAGCAATAGTTGGGCACAATCAAAACCGTACAGGCGCGTAGGGAGAATGGATTTCCAACTAATGACTAGGCACTGGAGTACCACCTGTCGGAGTACCTAGTCTAGATCAGCGTACTAAGGACCACATCCGATCCCCTGCAACACAAGGCCGGAACTACCTAAGGGTAATTCCAAGTAAGATCACCCCACAGTTGGGATCAGCAACCGCACCACTAAGCCGAAATAAAAAGGGACATCTAGACAGGGACGACCTCACCCTAATGGGCGCTACCCATATAGCCTTGCTGCATAACCCCTGATTTTCAGTCATTTCCGGTTGATGAAGCTTGAGGCTAAGCGTTACCTTTATAGAACATATCACTTAGAATGCCCACCGTCCACCTGACGATGTTCCGAAAGCATTCATCCATACAAGTCCGTTCCGGGTTCGAACGGAACCGAAGACACTATTCCTACTACATCCATTTTGGAGTCACCCTCAGGATTAGTAGCGATAAGCCCTTGCACTTCACTGCTCCATCTTCAATTCCAAGCTCGTTTTCCCCACGAAAACGTACAAACCGAATCGAAGTGGTTTTCGAGAAATAAATCCCGATCCCGGTCTCTTCGAAACGATCAGCGCATTGGCCAATATTGATAGTCGGTTATTTAACTATAAAATAACATTCACGAACAAACATCAAACAATAAATAATTTTTCCAAATTATTTATTTATCTTAAAATATCTTCGCAAGATATATTTTCACTTTTCAATCCTTTGAAAACAGTTTCAAAAACCATCTTTCTCTCACGGAGTAAAATCCCCAAATATTTCTATTTCCACTGAAATCACCAAGTACAAACACTTTAGATTTTAAAAATAATTTAGAAACACTTTATTATAAAATATACTTTAAATTAAAAACTACTTAAATACTTTATTCAAAAATTTATACTTTAAGAATATTTACAATAAACTACTTTATACAATTTAAATATTAATAATTATCTTTTTAAAACATAATACCAATTAACCTTTAAAAATAATTACTACTATAACTATTTTAATAAATATTTACCTTTAAAATTTTAACAACATAAATAATAATTTCTTAAAACATTCCTTTAAACAACTTTAAAACTTTCAACTTATATTTAAAATTTTACTTGAAAACGTACTTGGCTTTCCAGGGAAATACACTTCTCTTTCACACCCTTTTTAAAAATAAATCACTATTTATTATTAAACAAATTTACCTATTCCTTAAATAAATCCCCACCATGAATTTATTCTACCAAATATCCACCGATATATTACTTTACTTTTATAAACCCCGTTTATAAATTTCATAGTCTCAACTTCCTTTTCAAATCCCAGTTTCAAGTACTTAATCAATTCTCAAATTGATTTCAAAAATTTACTCTATTTTGAAATAAACTCCTTTACCTACTCAATTCATTCAAATCCGTTAACTTCAGATTTTGTTTCTTCATTATGATTAAAATCTTTTTAACTGAAAATACCAATTTTAGATTTCCCAAATTCCTTCTTTATCCTTTTAAATAAATTCAAACCTTGAATTTAAAAATAAATTCTTTATTTCCTGATATAATATCACTTAAGTTTAAAATTTCATATTTCTCTGTTTATTTAAAATTCCTTTTCCCATACTCGGAATTTATTTAACAGAATTTAAAAATCACTTTTGTTCTTTCCCCATTTCATTTATAAATTTATTCAAATTCTCTCTAATTATTTCACTTACAAATTCTCTTCTTTAATTTCCTTTTCCAAAGATCCAATTTATATATTTTTGTAACTCATTATACCCAATTAAATTCAACCAAACCATAACACATAATACTCTAATTATCAATATAATTCATCACAGGATATCAAATAATCATATCATAGAATATTTAAACAAAACTAAATATTTTGAGGAATCCAGTTGGATCCCTCTAACCTGTTTCCATGCATCCACAGACGTTAGCACAATACCAATTCCACTTCGAGGTGGAATATCGCGGTATATGGGTTTTTATAATATCATCCGCTATTATGCGGCGCATAGGGTCTCATCCGCTATATAATGCGGGAATGTCAATCACTCCAATGTATACTATATACTACTATATAATATACCATATCCAATCAATTCAATCATTCAACCAAATATTTAAATTAAACCCAGATGAGTGAGATTAACTCACCTTTGATTTTTGTTTTGCAATCCACCCCAAAACGGCTTGTTTTCTTCACGTTTTCTGACCTTGTACAAACATTATGGGTTTTATTAATATTTGAATTGATCTAATAACTAATTACTTATTTAACTTAACTAACACTTTGGTTTTAAACTAATCATTTAGTTTTAAACTAATTTACCTTTAATAAATATTTTTAGTAACTAAAAATAATTAAATTGGTTTATTAAACAAGTTAATTCTTATTTAGAAATAATCTAGTATATTACAATCTATATATGTATATTGATTTTATTTCCCATTTCCAGGCGGTATAAAAATAATCTCTGTAGGTTAAGAAATCTACTTTTATATAAACTTCCAAATAGTTTAAAATTCCCATTTCCTAAGTATATTATTTCAAATAGAATGGCTTTTATAAATATTTGGAATAATCCAACAATCTATCTTTACCACTAAATAAATTTTAATTAACCAGTTTTATATAAATTACCGATCTAATATATCTTCATTCAGTCTGTAATCAAAATAGTTTAATTTACTGTTAGATCTATAAAAGAGATTACGAATATATTTATTTAAAATGACCAGTAAGTTACAGCATGCATATATATATATATATACATATTAAATTAAATCAAATTTAGAGTAGAACTGTTACCTTACTATAAATGTTTTCTTATTCGATCACCAAGACGAACGACAGTCTACCAAAATTGAAAACTACCATGCCCAACGAATCCATCGCTTATCTTGCCGATGAACCCTCCACCTCGCGACCACGAACTTGCCGACCACCTCAAAGATTCCCCCTTTGCATTCGCGTACGCGACCACCACGAATACGTCGCTCGAAATCGAGCTCCGCCTCGACCTTGCCCAAAGACTGTCGCCTGCCGAGTAAATCCAAATCTTCATCCATCATTTCGCAGCCTCCCAGATCTACGATCGACCCTGAGTATGCCTTGCAAACGAAGCTCGCGATCTGATTTCCGCAATCGAACAATTTGATTTCGAACAGCTAATCATATTTCGAACTGGATTAAGAGAAAAGGGAAAGACAAGATTTGATACGAAAGAAGGAAGGCTCGTGATTTCGATTCAAAATGTTCGACCATTAATATTGATTTATTATTTTTTTTCTCGAGGAGAAGGCTTCGGCCATTTTTCTTTGATCGGCTGGATGATTTAAAGGAAATGAGGAAGTGTGTTCGAGAAGGCAAAGGAAGCGTGTTGAAAAATCTATCTATAGTAAGTTGATGGTAAAGCAAGCAGCTGATATGAGTATATATGTTAATCAACCATTAATATATATATTTATAAAGTTCAAAATTTAAATTCAAATGCAACTTAAAATTTCAAACTCCTATCAAGGCGTGCCGCTTGGCATCCATAATGTTATACACCTATTACGAACGCAATGGAAAAGGTTCCGAGTCCTAATTCGATCGTATGGAGAAGATAGCCTTTTGGACCCAGTTATAATATTGAATTTTTATATAAATTTCAGCGCGTTTATCTACCGTACGATCACACAACAACTCCAAACGCTACGAAACTTGAAATCCGATAATATCACAATATTACGGATCCAATGGAACTGGTTTCGTCGAAATCCGAGACTATGCCTCGGTAGGCTATTTTTAAATATCAATTTAAACGATATATTTTTAAAACTGAACAAAACACTTCTGAATTCAATTTAAAAGCTTTTATTATCTTCAGTATTATCAATGTAAATTTTCTAAGCCTTTAAATTATTTTTAACAAGCTTGAAACTCCAGATTCAACATTTTACCCAACTCCAAATCATTTAATTTAATAATTAAATTACCCAATAAATAGTGATATTTGAAATTCAAGTTAAAAGTTTAATTTTGAATATTTAAAATCAATTAAATATTCCAATTTCAAATGTCCAAAATTCTGTATCGTCACAGAAATGATTTAGATCTGTCCCATTATCCCCAATTAGGCATAAATCCTGAAATGAGTTAGTGGGCATAAGTTTGGGCTTAATTAATTATCCACTAATCTAGCCAGTAACAGTCTAACTTTAAACAACCATAAATCCTAAACGATAAGTCCAAATTCTTAATCTGACCACTCTGCGGAAAGAAAAACCCTCATCTCGACCTAATGAAAGTGGTTTTAAACCTAAATTCAGCTCCCATCAAAGGTTATAGGCCTTAAAAGATTTTAAAGGTCAAAACTGTTCGATAAAAATTCTAAGGATAGAAAACGTGACTAGTAGACATTTTTCAAAGTTATAGATTCATACGACCTCAAACTAATTTAAAAATAATATTTTACGGTCCTTCCATACATAAAATACGGGTCATTACACTCCCTCCTCCTTTAAGAATTTCACCCTTGAAATCCCCAAATAAATCAAGCAAAAGTCAACCATATTTACGCTGCATGCCTAATAACTATAAGCAATCACCATATGCAACCGTATAATCAATATTACTGATATACATATCCTAGCATGCGAGATACTAAGATATCCTATATGATATCAGAAGTGAAAGTAAATGCGAGAAACAGAAATCCTTACCAAGTGAAGAGCTTTGGATATGCGGTCCTCATGCTCCTCTCAGTTTTCCTCATGTAACCACCTTCACTTTCACTTCATTGAACATTTACTAACTATACCGTCTTACTCCCAAATTACCTCGTATCATATCCGATAATATGAATTAGCCTGCGAGGTCTCGAAGCTTTTGGTTCACTTTCAATATTGTCAAGTTGATCTAGTGCAATCATGATGCCCGAGTCGTGCACAAACTTCCATAAACGAGAGACATGGAATACATTATGCATGCCCGCTATCTTTTGAAGTAAGCCGACTCTATATGTTAGGTTCCCAATCCTCTCTAATATTGAAAATAGACCTACAAACCTCGTTGCCAATTTCCCCCAATTAACGAATCGAACAACATTCTTCAGCGGAGATATTTTCATAATTACCACATGGCCAACAGAGAACTCTAAATCTCCACGTCTTTTATCAGCATAGCACTTCTATCTATCCCGATCTTCCTTCATTCGTTGTCGAATGATAACGATATTCTTTGAAGTTTCTCTGATCATATATGGCCCAAGTATCAGGTTTTTTGCCTGCTTCCCACCAACATGAAGGAGTAGTACACGATCAGCCATACAATGCCTCGGATAGTGCCATACTGATGCTAAATTGATAACTATTACTGTATGCGAACTCAATTAAATATAAGTGATCATCCCATGAGCCTCTAGAGTCGAGTATGCAAGCTTGCAAGAGATCCTTTAAGATACAATTCACCATCTCGATCTGCCCATATGTTTGCGGGTGATAAGTTGTACTACAACTCTATCCCCAATTCCTCCTGTAACCTCTTCCAAAACCTACTAGTGAATAAAGGGTCTCAGTCACTCACATTGCTCTTTGGCACACTATGGAATCGCCACTCATTTCACATACAATTCGGCTTGGATGTCGTTCTATTAGAATTAATGGGTAAGAACTAAGAACTCTTTGTCAATCTATCAACCATGACCCAAATGCTATCCTACCCTCCTATGTTCCTTGGCAATGCGCTGATGAAATCTATCGAAACTTGTTCCTACTTCCATTTGAGAACTTCAAGTGGTTGCATCAACCCACTTGGCTTCTTATGCTCTACCTTTAGCAACTGACAGTTCATACACTTCGAGATGAATTCCCCAACATCCTTCTTCATTCCCTCCTAATAATAGGTCTGCTTTATATAACGGTGCATCTTATTCCAATTAGAATGTATAGGCAGCTTCGAATGATGACACTCTTGCAGTACCTTATCCCGTAATCCATCAACAACGGAAATAAATAATCTCTCATTCTTACGAAGCCAATCATCACGGTCGAGTCCATATTGCCTCATCTCATCATACTCTACTCCTTCTATCTTTGCTATGATCTTTGCTAGTTTAGCATCTCGCTTCCGACTAGTGCCAATCCTCTTGATTAAAGTATCCCTGATGGTCAAACATGCCAACCTCTCTAGCTCCAGCACATAATGAGGTCTGAAGTCATAGCCAGTAATGAACTCGAGCTGCGTTCACTCTTGGAATATCACCCTCAAATTGGCATGTCTTCTACTCAAAGTATCAATGACTGCATTACCCTTGCCAGATGTATAATAAATGATATTCTGTAGTACTCTCGGGTGCTGCAATGGGACCTACAGACCAACTTCTTTTAAGGTGTTGGTTTTCAAATGAGTTCACAATATAGTTATGGCTCTCGATAGGTCATTTTAGTAGCTAATGGAAATTCGATGCGATTTATTGATATGTAATTTAAGCGTATGTATAGTTCGGTATGCTTGACTTGGGGTAACCGAATAGTGGATGAAATATATTACGTAGATATATAAATATGCAGTTCAAGTGATTCATGTACTATAATTATAGATGCATGGTTTGAGCGATTGATATATATTGGTTTGTTATGCTTGACTTGAGGCAACCAGGTAGGGCGAAGCACTTCATGAACGAATCACGATCAACACAAAAACAATAATACTTCAATGTTTTATACCCATGTAAGAAGAGTGTACGTGGGATTTAGCGTTTACATACGGTTTCGGTATGTCGATATAGACAACCAAAAGGAAAAGTTGCTAGTGAGGGAATCCATTATGCTATTAAGGCGCACGACCTACAGATGTTGTCCAAAAGTAGGTGCAGAGAGAGATTGGAATGTTAGTATAGAGTTAATCATATATTGTTTTGTAGTACGATTAGGTGCTGCGACAGGACCTACATGCCAACTTCTTTTGAGATGTTGGTTTTCAGAGTAGTCCACAAGTTAATTGTGGCCCTTGGTAGGTCTCTTTGGTAGCAAATGGCAATTCGGGACATATATCAATTCTAGATATCCGTATTTTGGTTTTAGATATGGAGATGCTATGTTAGTAGCATCGTTATATCACTGTAATTTTTTTATATTTCAGATGCTTCGATAGGGAGCATTAAATCGATTGTTGTCCATAGCGGACTCCACCCATCAATAATGATAGGCACCAACTTACTTTCTGTGTGTCTCTTATCATTATGATTTTGCATGTTATATTGGTTGGTTGATTATTGTTATTGAACATTGTGTGTTAGACTTACATTGTGATTTTGTATTACTTGCATTGGTACATTAGGTTACCCCTATCATAGTATGTTGTTACGTTTCAACCACATTATATTATTTGTGTTGACTCATTGATTATAGAAGAAGAGTAGGTTATGCTATGATTTCCTACCTTTGAGTTGGGTTTACTTTACTTGTTTATGGGCAGTCCAGATTACCGCGAGCCACATTTGTGAAGAGGACCGGCTGCATCTTAGATGTTTCATATTTTATTTATATAGGGTTTTGATGATCGGGCCTCACACTATCCCTTTCCGCACCTTAGGCAGTGCTTTCGTAAGGGGACCTAACTACGATCAAACCTCAAATAATCCTGGATCATGGACTACTTCGGTCCGGAACTCAATCACACCTCAATCGTGCACGTATCTAGGTCGGACCTTCGAATTACGGTCCAACCGTCCATTTTACATGGTTGAACCGAAGTTTTTTTAATTTTTTCTTACTTTCTCACTTTGTCATTCTTTCTCATTCTCATCTTATGTACTGTTTTGAAAAAAAATCTACATTGCAAAAGTTACCATCACACCAAAATCTAAATAGTAAGCTCCACAACTTTGTTCTTCAGGTGCCACAAGCTCTTTCAAACCATTACAAGTTTCATTAAGTTCGTCGTTACTAAACTTCTTTCGTTGATCATTGCTACTGTGTACGCAACTACAGTTGTGTTGGTGCAATTATGCACTGCAACAGTATAGAACGTCGGTTGTAGACTTTAAAGACCTTCTACAGCTCACCTACCTAGCACTTTTATTTCAATATTTTTACGTAGCTTGTATTTAAATGTATAAATTTCTATTAAAAAAATCAATTGTTCTAACAATTTGACTAGTTGAACTATCAAAATCTTAAACCTTGAATAATTATGGTTCGACTTATGGTTCGATCATGAAAACTATGACCTTAAGTCTTGACTTTGCTATTTGTTCCAGATCCACCTAGTTCGACTGAGCCGCCACATGAATTCTAAACCTAACCCGCATTGTCAACCTCCGTCAACTCCAAACTTTCTTGATTACCCTTATCTCTACTCAAATGACACTTAGATAAATTTGATTTAATTGCTCAAATTAGTATTGATGACTACAATTATTGACATGCACTAGTTATATAATATTGATAATTATAGCATTTTACTTGTTTGAATTGTTACCAAAGATTTTTTTGAATCATTAAAGTTTGCAAAAAGAAAAATGACCTAAAGCATGCTAATATCAATTTTGTGTACTGCTATCGACACTCAAGTTTTTGATTGCGGCCATCACGGTCGGCGGCCAACCACTGTGTGAACCTTGCAGGCTTTGGCGTTTGTTCGCTGACCGTAGTATATAAAATTTATTTCCACTACGCCATAGATTGCATACTGCAACACCAAAGAAGTGATGCAGGAAGTGCCAAAAAATGTTGCTGTAGGCTAAAAAAGGGCAAAGGCAACACTTTCTCGGTGATGCATTTTGCCGCGTTGCCGCAGACCTCAAAGGCAACATTTTGACTATCTAAGGCAACATAATAAATATTGTTGCAATAGAACCCTATTTGGGTCTATGGCAACATCCATAGGTGTCTGTACCAACATTCCAAAATATTGCTATAGATATTAACTTTCTGAAATTGTGGGGCCCACAATGTAGAGCATATTTGATTTTTTAATAGAAATAAAAATTTATTTAATAAAATGCTATTGCACAGAATTTGATATTCAAACAGTAATTTATTTAAATAAATATTTTATTTCAACATTTAAAATAGTACAAATTCCTGACTCCGCTATTTTACAATTCAATGATAAATAACACCGATATTCACATATACAGATATTCCTCACTACATCACTCAGTTCACTCATTACATATGCAGTTTCAATTTATATAGACACCGACACTGACAAATATATGACGAGCCGAGTGCCGAGCCGAAGGTGAGCCGAGAAGCGGGTCCGGGCGCAGCGCCGGCGGGGGTCCGGGGCACCGCAGTCCCGACGGGGATCGACCTACCCGGTTAGGTCGAACTAGTGGGCACCGCCCGATTCATCCGATTTCGGAAGATCGGGCTTTCTTTGAAACGACGTAAAATGGTGCACAAATGAACACCTCCTGCGAATTTGAACACCTCCTCGATGATTGACTTTTGCAACTCTTTGATGGCTTCTCCGACAACCCGAACTGCCCCTACACCCACCACGTTCACCATCTCCATCTCCATTTAAATCCCCAATCCCCATCACAACTAACTGTTCATCCCCAATCCCCAATGATTGACTTTTGCAACTCCATTGAAATGTCTGTAGCAATCTGAAGGTACTTTCTGGTAAGTAGTTAAATGTTTTGCGAAGGCAATTTACATATGGCTGATGGGGTTTAAACACTGCAGCATGAGGTAATTTTGACTTCTTCCAGTATTCATCTGGTGGAGAACCACAAAGTTTGAATATTTTATGTATTTGCTCCACCTAGTTGGCATGAACACAATTAGCAAAAATGTAAAAGAAATGGTTCAAATTCGTAGAAATTCTTGAAGTTTACCTCAGTCCTCCCCTGTAAAATAGGCTTCCCGATAAAAAGTTCAGCAAACACACACCCTATACTCCACAGATCTATGGAAGCTTCATAGTCAGTTGAACCTAAAAGAAGCTCAGGTGGTCGATACCATAAAGTCACCACACGACTAGTCAAAGGCTGATTATGAGGAGGCCTGTTACTGAAATTTGCTAACCCAAAATCGGCCATCTTCAGTATCCCTTCATTGTTTACTAGAAGATTTGCACACTTGATATCGCGATGCATTATACCATGAGAATGGCAATGCTCTAGCCCTGATAGCAACTGACGCATGTAACATTTCACCTGCATTACACAGAACACAGAGAGATCAACATATAAAAGCCTTCAGAAAATTTATTTACTTCTGACCATATACCTGAGATTCACTGAATTTGATATCGGGTGCAGACGAAAGTCCAGCAAGATCATGCTCCATATATTCAAACACAAGGTACAAACTACAAGAAAGGCGAGCAGTTATAATCCCTTCAAGTTTAATCACGTTCGGGTGATTAAGTCTGCGAAGAATCATTATTTCTCGTGCCATAAATCTAACGCTTTCTGGATCAAAATTGTCGAATCGCACCTTCTTCAGTGCAAATAGTTTCCCTGTCTCCAATTCTTGAGCTTTGAACACTGTACTATATGTGCCTTGACCAACCTTCATACACAGTTAACATAAAGTATTCCAGTTAAAAATTAGACTTTCCAATTATAGTGTTATGGATTTTTAACTGTTCAAGTACAGATTAGAAACTTTTTAAACAATTATGTATACAAAGAATATTTAAATTGTCATAAAGGCTACGTTTGTACCTACAAATTCCTATAGCTCTTACAATCATTGAACTTTTTTGTTTCGAACAAAATACATTTTTCAGATGATTCGTAATAAAATAAGCAAATTACCTTTTCAAGTCTCTCGAAAGATTCAGATTTAAGAGGAACCATGCCATGAACGGCCTCTCTTGCAACAGAACTAAGCCACGTGGGCCATCCAGCAGCAGTTTGTTCTCCTTCGATGTACCTATAGAGATTGCCTAACCGAGCGCTTGTGCGGTTCGAGCTGGCTTTGGCTGATTCTATAGACTCGGTTCTCTCCACATTAACTTTGTTAAAAAGGGAACCGTCTAGGATTCCTCTAGAAGATTCGTCCGCATTGCTTGAATACTCGAAGGGAGGCGATGATTTGACCACGCGCTTAGATGATACGCACGGGATTTGGATCTGAGATTTTCCATGGAAGTAGCAAGTATGAAACCTAGCCTTGTGCCTTTTTCACGGTTAATTTTGTTTTTGGAAGAAAAAAAAAAGAAACGAAAATATGATTTGGAAATTAGGGATTTGGAAATTGGGGTGAGAACGAAAATGATATGAAAAGTAAAGCGGAAAAACGAAAATTTGGAGCAAATTGTAGCGGTGATCCAGTTTAACAATCGGATTAAATGTAGACCGTTGGATCGTATTCACGCGGATTGCTAATTTTATTAATTTTTTAATTTGAATACATCTACAGCTACTGCAACATCTTGTTGATACCTATGCTAACACCTTGAAGCGAGTGTTGTAATAGACAAAAATCAGCATACCTATCGTTACATTATAGCTAGCAACACCATGTAATTTCGTTGCAGTAGGCCATCTATGGCGTAGTGTTCGTATGGTGGCCGCTAGCAAAAACGCGAGTGCTGATACTTAGACACTTTCTAAAAATGGGGATTTTCACTTCAAGGGCTTATTTGTGCAGGGTAATAAGTTTTAAGGACACAACTTTTAAAAAATTAGTTTTAAGGACATTTTATAGAAAAAAGATAAAAGAATTTATCATTTTCAGTTATACAGAAATAACGCTAAAAGGATTTATCATTTTCCTGTATAACGTAAAAAGATAAATGAATTTATCATTATCCTATAAATTGTCCTTAAAACTAATTATTAAGAAGTGCTGTCCTTAAAACTTATTACCTTGAAAATAAAAGTCCTTCAACCTAATTTCCACTTCTAAAAATAATGTAGATACAAGTCCCCGTGTAATCATAGAGGAATTAAACCATTGACTCATTCAAGAAACAACGAGGAAAAGCGATAAAGAACCATTGACGTTGGTCTACAATGAAACCTATACACTTGATAACACGTTTAATACAACAATTTAGGAGTAATCAATAGGATTTACGTATGATATTCATTAATCTAGAAAAAGCAAATGACAAAAGTGAAGATAGGATTACATATAATGAAGTTAATCAAAAATATAAATGAAAACTCCAGCATGCGATCTTCATGTAGAGAGACTAATGAGTTCTTAGTGAAGATAGGATTACATCAAAGATTGTTTTAATTTCTTTTTATTTGGGTCAGTCTTAAAAGAACTAACAACGAAAATTCATGACAATATGTCATGTTACAAGATGTTTGACGATGAAACTGTGTCGATCGATACCTTAAATGAAAAAGTAGAACAAAAATCAAAACAATGTAAGAATGTACTAGAACTAAACGCTCAAAGCTTATCAGAACTAAAACATAGCATATGTCTTGTGATTTCAATAAAGCAAACAGGTAAAATAATTTAACGAAAATACAATATCAAATGATTAACAAAAACATGTATGCTTAAATATATATTGTCAACAATAGAAGGACGTAGAGATAGACAAAGATGCATCATATTAACTCAAACTATATAAAGGACAGAAAAACTAGTGGTATTTTATATGATAAGAGAATACCAGAAAAACTAAATAATTTTTTATCAAATAGTTATTAAACTGTTCGTATTGTATAGAACATAATATTTACATTTAAAAGAGAAACAAGAAAATAATTCACATAATACCAGATATACAGATCACCAGCCTTGCGGCCACTTCTTGCTTATCCAACCCGTCCTCCTCCTGGAACCCAACACCACCTTCTTCTTCCTCCTCCACCAAAACTTCCCGAAACCCCAAAATAATCTCCTCTTCATCCTCCCACAACCCCCCGCCTCCTCACACTCTCCACCCATATCAGTACCAAACCGCAAGTACTCCAGCTCCAACGACTCCATCGGAACGTTAGAAGAAATCAAAGGAGAAGGCCCGCCCCACCTGTTGGTCCCGCTTGCCGGCCTCTGCGGCGTTCTGAACCCAACACACTCGTACTCCAACCCAACCAGCTCATCTGCACCGCGCGTGATGACCGAGGAGTTCCGGTGAGGGACGTAGCCGTGCTTCTCCACTGATGACCTGCATGGAGTCAGAGGTTCAAGCTCTTCTTTGTATGCTCCATGGCTTGTCGTCCATGGTTTTCTTGGTGTGCCTGGAAGTGATATGGTTCTGCTTTGTAGCATCGATGCCATTCTGATTTAATTCTAATTAGTTTTTCAACTGCTTTTTCAAGAAATCGTTGAACTGATAAATAATCTGCTGAGGCTTCGATGTGTTTGAGGGTGGTTATTTGAATACAATTGTACAGTAGGGCTAGTGACAAACGCAACAGCTTGTGGATGAGTATTGGTACCCTGGGAAATATCAAATTAATCATAGATTTCCCCTTACTTTGAATATAAGTAGATAATGCATGCATAATATAATACAATATGTGATGATGGTAAGCTTTTATACAGAAAGATCTTTATGCAAACTGTGCAATCACACTGCCATGAAGTTGACATCAACTACTAATGGGCCAGAAAATTTTAAACTTAATGCATGACCCATCTGGCGGCCCAGGACAGGTTAGGCCGAATTGGTTAATTAGAATTTCTGCAGAAGTTTCATTTTGGAGTACGATTCAATTTTTTTTTTTCTCCTTTCTAAAGGAAATTAGTTTAAACAAAAAACCCGGTATCAATTTTAGTCCCAATGATGCAAGCTTTAAAATTTAGACGTCGTTTGGTTAACATGCTGAATGCTGATTGCTGAACTCTGACGTCTGAATATTGATAGCTAAATGCTAATATCCGACGTCTGAATACTAATAGTTGAATTCTGAATAATCACTTGTTTGTTTCATTCACAATTTAGAACAAAAAAATTATTCAGCATTTAGAACAAAAAATAAGCATGAAAATTTTTCTAAATAATTTTGTTTGAATAGATAGTTTTATTCAGAACACTGGCAAAAAACAAATGACATAAAAGGTTCTTATTTATAAATCAGAAGTTGGATTTAGAACTTCTGATTAAAAACAAACACAGCCTTAGTATGAAGAATACTGAATGTTAAATTAATGCTGCATCAAGTAAAATAGAATGCTATATAGCATCAGATAAACAAAATGTTAAATTAAACTATCATCAGATAAACTATACCAGATAAACTAAAATAGCATTTATTTTCACAGCCAAAGAAATGTCAAATTAATATATCATTGTACATATATAACGCTAAGTTCATATAATATTACATATATACAATGCTAAATTCATATAACATTCATTTTCAAAGTTCATATAAGATCTGTTTTATCTGATGCTAAATTAATATAGCATTTGTTATCCTTCAGACTAGAGAACTTTAGTTAATAATAACATTTAATTCAAAATAACCGTACTAATTTTGGCTTTATTTTATAACATAACTAGTTAACCAATATCAATGGAATCAACTCCGCGCCTCTATATACACTTACTTCTATCCATATTACCTTTGACTTAGTATAGATAATCATTTGACATTCAATAATTATAATTATAACTATAATTATATTTATAATTATAATAAAAATAATAATTATTATTATAGAAAATCTAGTCTGATAACATAAGTTATTATCCAAACTAAACCTAAGCATGCAATTTAAAAAAGAAGATTACTAGATTCACACAATCGAACCTACAATGAATAAGATACAGATATTTGTTGTTCAAGACTACAAGCTGAAATCAATACAAGTGTCACAATAGATCACAAACTAAACGGTGCACATAAATTCTATAAGAGCATTCCAACACTAAGGCCATTCACGCCTCAGCAAGCTAACATCGGCTCACACCAACTCACCCAAACAAAGGAAAAGTCAATAGAGCCAATAACAAGTTTATGCGGTTTATATTGTCAGATAAGCTTTTGTTGAATACTGGTCGTAGAGATGGTGATCTGTGTGCAAAACATTGTGTAATCACAACCACTAGTTTATCCGGTATTATAAACATCGGCTAAACTGCTCTATTATCCCTGACTTTTCTATTAGCTAACATCATTTACATCTATCTACTTCAAATACTTTTCCAAATTTCAATTTCTGGCATTTTCACCCAATTTCCAGCAAATATTTACATAGGTTTTCACGAAGATTTCAAATTTCTTCACCTCTAAACAAGAATATGACGAGATTTATGTGTATCTTCCATATATAGTAGTAGGAGTGGTAAATTAAACCCAGAAAATAGGGGTAGCGAAGGTGATGGTGGATAAGGTGATAGCACAATGGGTTATCGAGCAAGCTCTAATTCTTTTAGAGTATGTAGGGTGGATGATGGAATAACCGTATCTAAAAGGAGGTGAATGGTAGTTTAAATAGAAGATGCTGCTTTAAATCCACATATTGACCAAAACCTAGGACCATACAAGAAGTTTGTGAATTCTCGTGTTCTTCCCATTCAACCAGTGCACGTATCGACTTGTAATGACATCATTGTAAATATAATTTAATATATGAATGCATATTATATATTTATGTCGACATTTATACTAATGGTTGGTGTTATTTGGTATTTGAACCAAACGATATCTCAGTGGATTTGGATTTCAAGATGGTAAAGCAATGGATCAAGAAGCTTCGAATATGTCAGGATTGATGGATAAATAGAGCATTAGAAGTTTGGCTAAGAATCGCATAAGGCAAAACATGTCGATACCGATCAAAACCAATCGGTATCGAGAGGTCCAAAAAGTAAGGGGACCCACTTTGAGCTACCGATGATGCTACTTTCTACTTGAAGAAAGAGGCAAATTTTGGTGGACAAAATCAGTCTGTATCAACCGCTTTAGATGGAACGCACTTTGGCAAATTTTGGAAATCCGATAGTGCGCACCGACGACCTCTAGTCCATAAGGTCCTAATACTTCAGGGATTTTTCATCACGAACGGCAGCCTTCTGCGTACCCTTATCTGCTTCTTATCGTTGATTTTAGGCTCCACACACCACCACCCCGTCTTTGTTTTGAAGGAACCTTTGTATGGGTTAACTAGCTTTTTCCTATCAAACAAACTAACAAACAACTGTGGTATTGCATAATCCAACTGAACCAATCCTGATAGGCAAAAGAGATCAGTTAGGTGTAATCATGTCCTTCCCGTTGACCGTAAGAGACCGATGCCAAGCTCGATAAATATGCAACTCCTACCCTATAGGTACCCAAGTATGCCAGCCTTTAACGTACACTTGTTGCAACTAGTTTTGGTACCTAAGCACACCAAACTTCACATGCCATGTTGCATAAGTCCGATCTCACTTACCGTCCATTTAGATTGCCTAGTGCAATCAAGGCAATACCCTCAATTAAAAACTTAAAAACTTTGAAGTTGACTTAATTTGACTGTGCACTCGACATAATTATAACAAAAAATTTATAATCAAGAAAATCAGCACAGTCCAGACCTAGGGGTACCCCTCTAGTATGAAATAGTACATTCAGCACGAGTCATATTGGTTGGACATGTTTTTAGCATTCCAACCCAGTCTAACGACCTTTACGTTGTTCCATTATAATTATAACAAACAATTTATAATTATTCACACCCGTAATAAACGCATATCTAAGGCTTCTTATATACGTATTTTAGACTTATGTATACTTATTCCTCTTTTGTTTTCTTTATTGTCTCAACATATTTTATGTTTGACTTTAAGTCTTCAGTTTTAATATGCATTTACCCTTAATTTCATTTATCACTTCTTAATTTCAAACATTAATATCGTTGCTACAACATTATTTAGTTCGACCTTGTATTTCTATTTCAATTCTTATTTCGTTTTCTTGCCTATAATCCAGACTTACACTACAAGAAAAAGCTCAAAAACCGGCAGGGTAGAGCGACGGCTCCCGACGGCTTATTTCCGACGGTTTCCGACGGGCCGTCGGCGGCCGTCGGAAGCCGTCGGAAATTCGCGAATATTATGCTCCAGCCGAGCCTGCTTCTTCTTCACTTTCATACGAAAATTCTAGGTTACTTTCCCCCAATTCTCTTCCCCAGCCCTCCAATCAGCAATTTCGAGATTTCAGGTTCTTCCCGGCTGTGCAATTAACTTCTACTACTCTTTAGAACAGGTATAATCTCTTGTTTTAGCCAAAATTTCAGTTTTTATCCTAATTCAAGATTTGCATAATTTGATAAATTAGGGGTAATTGTTGATTGAAATTGTTTACAATAGTGTTATAATAGTTTCTAGCATTCCATGGTATTCCTATTTCATCTGATATCGTGAAATTGCGAAAAACATGTATAATTTATATTGATTATATATGTGTGTAGCACTGTTATCATTGTATTGTGTTAGTTTATGCAACAAAAAAATACGTCGAACGAGCCTTTAGTTGATGCGTAATACGTTGAATAAATGTGTTAAATTAATATATATTTTTGTAAATGTGAACATTGAGTAAAACTGTATATTTTTGCAAAATGCGCGCATGTAACTGACAAATGTCACTTAGAGAGTTTTTGGCCCCGTCTGACGAGTGTTGTACATGATCGTTGTATAAATAGTCGTTCTTTTCGAAAAACGACCATTTATATTCATCTGGTACAATGTTTGTCGGATTTGTCCCTGTATTGGACAAGTTATGAACACAGTAAGCATTTACATTTTGTATACTACTTTGTCTCAAACGGTTCATAAAATTTCGGCCTAACTTTTCTTTTTTGTTTCCTGCGTACACGCATTTGTGTACAATGCAGGGAACAAAAGGGAAATGCTGCCGAAATTTTGTTGAATCGTTTGAGACGAAGTAATATACGAAATGTAAATGCTTACTGTGTTTGTAATGGGAAGTAGGATGCCTGACCAATGAAAAAAAAAATTATATATATTTTTAAATCGTTACGTTAAAAAATAAAATGTGCCCTATTTGAAAATATTTTTAAATTTGTGAAGCTGTTCTTTAAATTCAAAATATTATACGACCATGAAAATAATCTTTTTCGAATTTGTATTCTTCAAAATAAATATTAAAGTTTGAACTTCTCATTTTGTCAAATAGGAAAAATGATTGATTATTTTGTTGATCGGAGGAGATGGATGTACCAAAGAAAAGGACTGAGGGGCTCAATAAAAGAAGATTTTTATAATGGTATAAACGTGTTTGTTGAATTCGCTTTAAGTAATAACGGAAACGATCCCGAAATTCGTTGTCCGTGTAGTAGGTGTAGACATTTGAAGTATTTTTTACCAGATGTTGTGAAAGTTCATTTGTGCAAACACGGTTTCGCACCCGAATATTATGTTTGGGATCGGCATGGAGAAGTTGTAGCAAATACTTCTGTAGAGTCTGAAAGTGTCGTTAACGAAATAGTTTCAACGACCCGTATAGAAAATATGGTCGAAGATGCAGCACGATCAATGTTTCCTATGGTTGAAGTTGACGACGATGATGGAAATGTTGAAG
This sequence comes from Allium fistulosum, assembly GCA_030737815.1. NCBI lineage: Eukaryota > Viridiplantae > Streptophyta > Magnoliopsida > Asparagales > Amaryllidaceae > Allium > Allium fistulosum. Next base: position 708,861,202 of record CM060904.1, on the reverse strand, counting down.
AACCAAATATTGAAGCTAAAAAAATTTATGATTTACTAGATGCAGCTAAGAAACCTATTTGGGATGGTTGTAAAAGCGGCACTCAGCTGTCAGTAATCGCAGAATACATTGCGATGAAGTCAAAATACAACATCACTGAAGCTGGATTTACGGCTGTTGTACAAGCTGCAAAAAGGCATATGCCGCCCGATAATCACATGTGTGAAAATCACTACGAAGTTAAAAAACTTATGTCGGCTTTTGGTTTACCGTATCAGAAAATAGATACATGTTTAAAAGGATGCATGTTGTTTTGGAAAGAAGACGTAAACCTTAGAAATTGTAAAGTTTGTAACCAGGAGAGATACAAACCAAGAAAAAAGAAGGGGAAGGAAGTTCCATACAAGCGTATGCACTACTTACCCATAACTCCAAGACTTCAAAGATTATATGCATCTTCTGTAACTGCGTCTAATATGAGGTGGCATAGTGTGAGAACAGAGGAAGAGGGTACATTGACATCCGGCCGATGGAGAAGCATGGAAGCATTTCGATAAAACGTATCCAAATTTTGCAGCGGAGAGTCGAAATGTTAGATTAGGATTATGTACGGACGGTTTTTCTCCATTTTCTCAATTTGGTTCTAAATATTCATCCTGGCCCATTATCGTCACACCTTATAATTTACCTCCATGGATGTATGAAAACGCAATATATGTTTCTTACTGTTGTCGTTCCTGGCCCCGACGATCCGACACAAGGAATAGATGTATATTTACAACCGTTGATTGAGGAGTTAAAAATACTGTGGAACGAAGGAGTAGAAACATACGATGTGTCCAAGAAGAAAAATTTTCGTATGTTTGCTTCTTTGTTGTGGACTATAAGTGATTTTCCTGCTTATGCAATGCTTTCGGGATGGAGTACTGCTGGTCGTCTAGCATGTCCATATTGCATGGATGAAACACGAGCGTTTTCTTTACCTCATGGTAAGAAAATTTCATGGTTTGACTGTCATCGATATTTTCTCCATGTAAATCATCCCTTTAGAGGAGACAAGAAAAACTTTTTAGCTAATAGAGTAGAAACCAGACAACCACCGATGATATGGTCAAGCGAAGACATATATGAACTTGTTAAGGACTATCCAAAGATATATGAAACGGGCGAGCAAACAGAAATTCAAGGCAAATCAGTTGTTCATAACTGGTGCAAACAAACTATTTTTTGGGAGTTGCCGTATTGGAAACATCTTCTGCTTCGCCATAACATAGATGTGATGCACAATGAGAAAAATGTATTTGATAATGTTTTTAACACAATTTTGAATGTGAAAGGGAAGACGAAGGATGATTTGAAATCAAGACGTGATATAGAAGAATTATGCAAACGTCCTGAGCTTCATATGAAACCAAATGATAGTAAAAAACCCAAAGCATGTTACGAATTAGATAATAATCAAGTTAAAACTGTGTTAAAATGGGTGGAAGGGTTAAGATTTCCTGATGGGATATCATCAAATCTTCGTAGATGTGTTGACTTTAAAAATGGTAGATTGAGCGGAATGAAAAGTCACGACTGTCACATAATGATGGAAAATTTATTTCCCGTAATGTTCAAAGAACTACTGCCGTTAAAAGTTTGGAAGGTAGTAACGGAGCTTAGTATGTTTTACAAAGAGCTTTGTTCGACTACTTTAAAAGTGCAACGTTTACGTAAACTTGAAGTGGACATTCCTATATTGCTTTGCAAATTAGAGAAAATATTTCCGCCAGGTTTTTTTAATGTGATGGAACATTTACCTGTTCATCTCCCAACTGAAGCACGACTTCGAGGTCCTGTCCAATATGGATGGATGTATCCATTTGAGAGGTATGTAATATGTTATAATGTAATTTAATTGTATTTGAAAGATGAAGTTAATATAAATTAATTTTTCATAGATATTTGAATCATCTGAAGAAAAAAGTGAGGCAAAAAGCACGAGTTGAAGGTTCGATATGTAAATCTTATATCGAAGAAGAAGCTTCGTTCTTTTTCTCTCACTATTTCAGTGACCATGTGAACATTTCATTTCAAAGTGTTCCTCGTAATGACGAAGGCGACGAACAAGAGTCCTCTCAAACAATGTTATCTATTTTTAGACAATATGGTCGGCCTTCTGGAAAATGTGTAGAAATATGGTTAGACGATAGAGATCTTCATGTTATTTCCATTTGTCATTTATTTAGCAATTTTTATTGAAAATGCAATGAACTCTGCTTATCGTTGGAATAGTACACCCATTATGAATCAGGTATAACACACTTCCATTTCTATTTCCATTTCAGTCATTAATTAAGCAATTTATACCGTTGATGTCATTTTCATATGAAATATATTTCATTATCATGTTATTATTGTCTTATATAATGATGTGTATATGTCACAGGTTTAGCATTATGTCATATAGAGGTAGGAGCTCTTCACGATCGTCAGGAGGAGGCGATGGTAGTGGCCCATCGCAAGAGCCACAACGTGCAGTTGTATCGTTAGTCCCTAGAGTAGATGGGTAAGAATTAAATTTTATTCAGCATCTTATTTTTTCTATGATATAAGTACGTACTTATCTATATCGTACTTAAAAACAGGGGGTTCGATCTACTTCCTTCTAAGGTTGTGTTGGACGTCTCTAGAGCTTCTTATCGTAGTAGGATGAGTGCCTGCTGGCCGAAGTGGGATAACATCCCTCCTCACATCATAGAGTGCATATGGCAGGATGTCCTAGTATGCATATTTTTCTGTTTTCCATTTTTAATTCGTTTTTGTCGTTTTTTAACTGTTTATATCGTTTAAAGTGTAATCTTTTTTATAACACAGGCTGAGATAGACATCCAGACAGATGATATGATGCTGGCACGAGCATACTGGATGAAGAAGATGCGCAAGAACTACAGGGATACGATATCCGAGATTAAGAAATCTGGTAAGAAACCACGGTGGATGGGAGAGAGCGTGTGGGAAGCTTGGTTGAGATACTGGGAGACGGACGAGGCGAAGGCAAGTATACTAATTTTTTTTGAATTATTAATTTGACGTGATCGAAAATTAACGTATAAAATTTTGAATGTACAGGCAGAGTCGGATAGAAACTCTGCAAATAGAAATAAGAATCCCGTCACTCATCGCGGAGGATCGAAGTCGTTTCAGCAGTATCGGCAGGAGTTGGTAAATTTACTGAATAATAAATGTAAATAGTTTATATTATATGATTTTAAATGTATAATAATTGTATGTAATAATCACCTTCAGGAAGCCGAGTCACATGGTCCTGTCAGCTATATGGACGTGTTCACCCGTACGCATGCTGTCGAGCATGTTAATTCAGACGGGACTGTTTCGTACACATGGCAGGACGATAAATCTAGCAAAAGCCATGTAAGCATATTTTATTTTATTCAGTATTAGTAATTGTTTTAATTGTTAAATTATGATGACATAAGATATGATATTATTAATTTGTTAATGCAGGAGAAGTTTATGGAGCAGCGGAAGAAACTCCTTGCTGACACAGGTCGAGATCAGCTGACGACCAATGAGGAAGACGTTATATTTGAGTCCGTTATGGATCCAGCAGAGCATGGTCGACGATACGGATTTGGCAATTTAGCGGTAAATAATTTACTTTTTCTAAAAATATGATATTTTCACTTTTTCAAAACATTAAACTTGAATTTTATTTATTTTTCAATTATTGCAGTCCAGTAGTCAGAGTAGGGGACGGCGGGGTAGACATCAGAGCGATCTTGCAGATATAGAAGAATTGCGTACTAGAGTTGCCCAGTTGGAGGAGCAGAACCGCCAACAGGCCATGCACACCGCACAGTTGTTAGAGTACATGCAGCAGCAGCAACAGGGTGGTGGTCACTTTCCTTCCTCGGCTGGCTCTGGATCTGCAGGAGATTAATTCATTACTTGCTCGTTCAGGTATGTTTTGTTTTAACTTAGAATGATTTGATAGACGGCGTAGGTAATTATTGATTTATGTATAATTATGTTTGACACATTTGGTTCTATGGTAGTATGAGAACGTGTATGAGAATATTGATGAATTTGTGTATTAACAACATGGTAGAACAGTTATTGTTAGGATTATGTTAATGTTGGAATGGTTATTTATATTTTGATGTAATTTTATTTATTTGTGTGTTTATTAAATATTTTGTGGTTTGAGTTTGAATATTTGGTTGGACTATTGTATATTGGATTGTGTAGTAGTATTGATATTCTAATGTTTTGATGAGAAATGTGGTTGGAAGGCTAAATCTGAAGCAAATAAAAAAAAAACAGCAGATTTCCGACGGCTTCCGACGGCTTCCGACAGCTTATTGGTCGAAATTCCCGACGGTTACAGACGGATAACGACGGCCTGTTTCAGACGATTCCCGACGGTTTCCGACGGATTCCGACACCCGTCGGAATCCGTCGGAAACCGTCGGGAACCGTCTATGTCCGTCGGAAATGTATACGGCAGCGTCCGTCGGAAACCGTCGGAAATACCGTCGGAAATAATGCTGTCGAGCATGTTAATCTAGACGGGACTGTTTCGTACACATGGCAGGACGATAAATCTAGCAAAAGCCATGTAAGCATATTTTATTTTATTCAGTATTAGTAATTGTTTTAATTGTTAAACTATGATGACATAAGATATGATATTATTAATTTGTTAATGCAGGAGAAGTTTATGGAGCAGCGGAAGAAACTCCTTGCTGACACAGGTCGAGATCAGCTGACGACCAATGAGGAAGACGTTATATTTGAGTCCGTTATGGATCCAGCAGAGCATGGTCGACGATACGGATTTGGCAATTTAGCGGTAAATAATTTACTTTTTCTAAAAATATGATATTTTCACTTTTTCAAAACATTAAACTTGAATTTTATTTATTTTTCAATTATTGCAGTCCAGTAGTCAGAGTAGGGGACGGCGGGGTAGACATAAGAGCGATCTTGCAGATATAGAAGAATTGCGTACTAGAGTTGCCCAGTTGGAGGAGCAGAACCGCCAACAGGCCATGCACACCGCACAGTTGTTAGAGTACATGCAGCAGCAGCAACAGGGTGGTGGTCACTTTCCTTCCTCGGCTGGCTCTGGATCTGCAGGAGATTAATTCATTACTTGCTCGTTCAGGTATGTTTTGTTTTAACTTAGAATGATTTGATAGACGGCGTAGGTAATTATTGATTTATGTATAATTATGTTTGACACATTTAGTTCTATGGTAGTATGAGAACGTGTATGAGAATATTGATGAATTTGTGTATTAACAACATGGTAGAACAGTTATTGTTAGGATTATGTTAATGTTGGAATGGTTATTTATATTTTGATGTAATTTTATTTATTTGTGTGTTTATTAAATATTTTGTGGTTTGAGTTTGAATATTTGGTTGGACTATTGTATATTGGATTGTGTAGTAGTATTGATATTCTAATGTTTTGATGAGAAATGTGGTTGGAAGGCTAAATCTGAAGCAAATAAAAAAAAAACAGCAGATTTCCGACGGCTTCCGACAGCTTATTGGTCGAAATTCCCGACGGTTACAGACGGATAACGACGGCCTGTTTCAGACGATTCCCGACGGTTTCCGACGGATTCCGACACCCGTCGGAATCCGTCGGAAACCGTCGGGAACCGTCTATGTCCGTCGGAAATGTATACGGCAGCGTCCGTCGGAAACCGTCGGAAATACTGCTTCCCGACAACGCCATTTCCGACGGTTATTTCCGACGGCGGTCGACGGCTTCCGACGGCCGCCGACGGCTTTTGGCCGTCGGAAATTGCGTTTCCCCTTGTAGTGTTACCTTTTCATTAGTTTCCATTTTATTAACCTTTGAGCTACATTCTTATTTCAATATCCCACTTTTGAGGTTTATTATATTTTAATGAGTTGGAATTAAAGTTTAACAATTTAACTATTACAAAGTAAATTTCCATATCTTATCCTAAAGAGGCGGTTTGTGCGATGTTTGTAATTACAAGAAATTCTACTTTATTTATTGAAATAGACAATATAAAATACAACAATCATCTCTATTTTATACATCTCTCTCTTTTTATAAGTATATATTGATTACTTGTCATTTCAAAAATCACACTTTTGTTAAGTTTGAATTTGATAATATATGGAAATCCACTTCTAATAACATACATTCCAATAAATTAAAATATCACTAAAATTCCAAAAGTCTGGTTAGCTTTATTTTCAGTCTCATTCATCAACATCAAATAAATGGAATCTCAATTCATTATGTTTTTAGATAATAAATCTGATGTAAAACTGATAATTAAAATCATTTCACAAATATAGAATTAAATTTAATCATTACGTAATTACAGAAATAAAACTAATCATTATGTAATTGTAGAATTAAACTAATCATTACGCTTCTGTAATTATCACTATAAATTTATAGGCAAGTTTGCAGTCTTCAACATTTCATATATATGAATTCTTTTGAAATTAAATTATCAGAATTAGGCATATTAGAACATATCTACAACGATATAATATAGTATTATATAACAACATATAATATTCTCACTCACCTTTAATTAGCGCTTCCAAATCTCTTGATTTAATTCATATCTGACCCTATTATCCGTATTGTCCATTTTGACTCCCTATTCAGATCCACAGACAATATTTATACAAATTTCATTAGAAATTGGATTAGGAAAAAGAGATTTATATTTAGATTTATTAATTAGGTCCAGATCTAAAAGTTTTCTTTGATGTAGCAACCTGATTTGAATCTATCTTCTATCCTCTATTCTTTTCTATTCTTCTTCAAAGTGTATACGTGCAATCTACGCTATTTTTGTGTATCTAGAAATTCTGAAGGAGAAAGGAAAATGACAGAGCTTCCGTGCTCGTTAGAAAAATAATGAATTGGAAGTGAAAACCGAGGTCCTAATTTATAGAGTTCAAATCAGCGCTAATCCGACGCTAACCGTCGGATGAAAATAGATTAGATCTGGACCACACAAACAATTCTTCATCGCCGCTCAAAAGTCCTTCGGGTCGAACGTCCTAAGCCCATGGTCGGCCTAGGGAGGTCATGGTCGACCTATATGGTTTATTTTTGTGAATTATCAACGTGCGTTGATTTTGTTGCTGCGTTTAATGTGCATTTGTTTCTGTTTTCTAATTGATTCTTATCAATTCTTACCCATTTTATAAATCTATGAGATCTTAATTTGAATGTTAACAGTTATTAACATCCAATTAGTCTTAATTGATTTTATTGCCATATTCACATATATAATTTTTTCTGATGCTAAAATTTCAAACGCTAATAACTTTTGCGTTTGAACTCCAATCAGAAAAGTTTGTATATGAAAATTGATCATAAAATCGTCATGAATCCATTGGTATAATTCTCGTGGCCAAATTCCATTTTTCATAGTTTATTATTTATTAATTAATTTCTATTTTAATCAACTAACGTAAAAACGTGGGGTGTTACATTAATATATTAGGAAAGCACAACATGTTCGAACAACTATTAATGAGTAAAAAGTAATTTATCGATAAAATGATTTTCGGTCACATTATCGATATTTCTTCGAAAAATTTACTTTTGTAAAAAAAATTCAATAACAAGTTTACATCATTAGTTATTAGTTAAAAGTGGATTAATAAGGATCAATTTAATCATATTAAATCCAAGATTCAAATATTTAAATAATTTGGATATTTAAATATGAATTTTTTAAAATTCTGGGTCGTTACATTCTCCCTCATTTAAACATTTTGCTCCGAAATTCCAACACAGCCAATACAAAAAAAGAAACAAGCACTAATAAATACTCAATAGTGTTCAAAATTATTAGCAAACAGAGCTCATGGTTTTCTCAAGTTAAAAAACTTCTAATCGCACAAGGACGATAAATAATCTATTAAGCGTACCTTACACTCAATAGCCTTAGATTATTACTTAAGACTATTAGTCAAGCTACCTTAGAACAAATCGAAGAGTATTTCCCTGAACTCTCCATAAGCCAACAAAACATTGTATATATTATACGTATGCTCGTACAATGTGCACGGATCATTCAGATGCAATATTCGATCTGATCACTTGCTCGATTGCATAAATTTCACTTACTAACTAGTATAGATCACTGACCTCTCTAGTGCGAACTCCGATTAGGTTCCTTGATTACAAACTTCCTTTCCCCTTACATAGTCATATAGTATGATAAAAAACCTCAGGATCATATCAAGAATCCGTTTCAAATATTCACCGTCGAGAATCGAGTGAAAAGTCCTTGTTTGGATTGGTGTAAATCTCCTAGAAACTATGCAGTTAAAGCGATTAGCAGTTCGATAGCGGTGAATGTGCAAGAAGTTATAGCAGGGATAAACGGGGATATAGCTTAAAAAATCAGAGGTGCAAAATGTTTCATTAGATATAAATCCAAAATTGCCTTAAAATTAGGTCTTTACCCTAACTTTGTTGATTTGTTTTAAAATAGAACTAGTAAAATTAACATTTGTATATTGATGTTGCTAGAGCGGGTGTTAAAAAACCTTGATTTAACGGGTGTAGCAGAAAATTGCAGGGCTCAAAGTGGACATACTGTTTAATAACACTAAATTGAAATAGCATAGCAATCGAAGAGTGCTATGGCAGAGATTTTGCAGGGCATTAGCAGGGCTGTAACCGCACAGCCTAGAAATCATGTACTCGAATATTAGGCGAAGAATAGTCATGTGAATAAAATGTTCTATGTATAACTTATGTATTTTATTCCATTGATTTCTTAACTACATCAATTTCTTTTTCTATCATAATCGTTTACACAAATAGTATATCATTCATTACTAAAATCATTTATGAAGTATTTCATAAAACATTACTTAAAGTTTATAAACATTTTATAAAGACATAACCTTATTTATAAAACATTTCATAAAAACTTACTTCAAATTATTACTCCTATAATACTCCACCACATCCTAAGAGTATATACAAAACATCAAAATTATATTACCTTTTAAAATTCCTACGACTGCCCAAAATAAATCAGGGTCTTATAATTGAGTCAATCTTTTAAACTTCTTTAACCGTCGAGTTAGGCAAGTAGCTAGGAAGAGCAGGACTTGGTATCCAAACCTAAGTCTAGTCTACTTTCCTTAGAACCCTAAGGTAAAAATGTTTATTAGTCGGTTCAACAACATCGAATGATTTACATAACCTAGATGTTCAAAGCAATTTAAAACTTGTCCTAACTTACTACATTCTCAATTAAAGTGTTATTCATGCTCATATTTATATTCTCAAAAATACTTAACTTTAAGTTCTATAATGATTCAAAAGTTTCAAGCTGTCCAAAATCATAAAAAAATCTATTTCATTCTAACAAATGGAAACTACCAAACAATCGTATCATAACAAGATGAACATATCACGCTGCCCTAATGCATAGAATACATACGTCCATAAAATAACTTATCAAAGTTTACTTATTTATTAGACACACTTTTCAACAAAGAGAAAATATAAAAAGGTTTCATAATTATTTGGGTTATGCCAATACCACTCAGGCACCCTATATAGCACTTATGTAAAATTTTCGATAAGAAAGTCCATATCAAAATTTTATATTACCCAAAACTACTCTTTATTAAACTACTATTCATTTTATAAAATTTCTTTAAAGAGAACTTTTAGAACTAAAAACCGGGTTTTGTCTCAAATTATATGACATAGTAATATATACACATATCTTTTATATCAAATCATACTTTCAAGATTAAGTCAAAGTCTATTTCACCAAAACTACTATATAAAAACTAGTTTTGTAGTGTCCCCCATTTTAAAACCCAAAAATGAAAGTTGATGATGTTGCAGTCATCACTAGAATTATTTTTAAGTGACAGAAGTGAGTTCAGTACATTTAAATCATACTTTTGGGACTTAACAAAAGATCATTTTCCAAGCGGTATCAAATAATTTGTATAATAGTACTAAATATCATGGTCTCAATTTCATAAACCAATTTCCTAATTATTTACTTTAAAATCTACAGAAAATATACATAAAGATCCAGTAACACAAAAGCGATACTATGGAAATGGGTCCTACCAAGTCGTACCATATATTCCCTTACTAAGAAGGGTAATGCCCATGCGAAGTGCTTATCAATCGAACACATCTCTTGCCTATTTTAGTCACTTTTGAGCCACTCGAACAAGATAACAAAATATATTTGTTCCTGAATTGACTCGTCAATTCTAAGAGAAACCTCAAACTCGAACAAATCTTAAACTATTTTCAAAATGTTAGTATTCGGGAATACTTTCAAATAATGCTACATTATTTTCTCCAAAATCTTAGAAATCATTTTCAAAGACACCGGGATTTAAGGTCTCAAAATATCAGTTTAAATCCTCTTCGTTTATAAACCATATTTTATAAACCATACTTATATAAAATCATTTTCTTATATAAAACTATTTCACAAATATTTATTTCCAAAATATTATGTCTTTCCTTTAGATTAAATAATTTATTTTAAAGTTAACTTCTAACCCAACATTTTCACTGAAACCCTTATAGTCAAACTGTGGAACTTAATTCACTAAGTGTTTGTTTCAATGCACCGCCAATTATTGCCTACCCAACCCATGTTGTAAAAAGGTAAACTACTCACAAACTAGTCGAGCACAAATCAACAATCAATAGGCGATAATAAATAGACTGGCCGAGCATAAATCAATAATCAATAGACGACACTAAATACTCATAAACTGACCGAGCATAACTAATAAATCTACAAATGGTAACAATGCTCATAAACTTTTCGATCACGATTAATCTAATCAATAAATGATAACAATGCTCATAAACTGGCTAAGCAAGACTAAGCTAATAAATTTACAAATGATAATAATGCTCTAAAACTGACACAGCATGCTACAATAATTAATGAGGATTAATGAATGAACATCTTAATCCCTACATTAATTAAAATACACTTTAATAATTCATACTTATATAAGTTACCTTATATAAGACCTTTAATTTTCATAATTGGAGTACATTTAAGGCATACGCTTATAACAAATATAAATATGCTCTCATAGGTATAATACACTAAACTCATTCTATGACATCACTTACCTTATATCTAATGAGTCATGTCCAATCGAAGCCAAGGTTCTCGCTTAACCTTCAGCTCGGATACCAGCTGTAATGACTACCCTTTTCGACCTCAAATGTTGACGCTAATACATTTACAATATTCATGTGCTGGACACTCAAGTGTCGGAAAGAAAGATTGTTGGGGTAAAATAAAAAAGAAAAAGAACAAGAAAGAACAGAAAAAACATCAGAATCTCATAACGGAACGATAATATATAATATTAAGAAGATGATACAAAGAGCTACTCTAAGATGTATATCATTTTAGAGTTACAATCCTAAGTACTATCATCAACCTGGACAGTTATAACAGCTTGTCCTCACAAATGCTGGTGTATGTGTGTGTATTAGTACTGTAGCGAAAATAAAATACTATGGCAAGTGAATGGAAGAATCCAGCTCGTCTCTCGAAGTTCTAAAGAATATCCAACAAAAAAGTCTTTCTCAAACTGCTTGAAAGAGCACTCGAGGAATTAAGGGAAAAATCAAACCATGAGTTAGACAAAAGTTTGATGTGAGAAACTCAAGAAATACGCGGTCAACATATAAAAGTACTTTTGAGACAGTTCGAATCACCGTATCGGCTATCCCCTCAAAAGAACCAAACCAATCTAATAAGTACATAAGGTGATATAATAGAAATGTCAAGGGTGTAGAATATAAATCAAAAAATAGTTGTGTTGCTTGCATCTCACAACACAACAATATTAGAAGTATAACTAAAACTACTAAGGTACGTTCGCATATGGATTTTCGTTGGACGCGCCCCTAACACATCGAGGTGGACCACTATACAAGGTTCATAATTTACCTTTCAAAACAATGTATATCTCTAGATAAAATATACTACTAGGAAAACATAGTTGGTTCATGCCCGAACACGTGATACTGAATACAATCAAATCCCGCTAGCAACAATCGAAGGCATCTCTAAATATTTTAGACCTGATGTACCATTTTGGGTTAGCTAAACCCACTGGCTATGAGGCCTACTCTATTTTCTATCATTTTCGATGGCGAGGTCACATTTAGCATCTCAACACAGAAGTCCTAATCACTCGAATAGATCTCGAATCTCTCTCTGGAATCTAGCATCTTGAACAGTTCTCGAATCTCTCTATGGATTCCAACATAAGTCGTCCGACGAATGCTAACGTTGACCTCTTTCTTGGACTTAAACTTAGAATAAACATTTCAAATCTATAGCATTCCACTCCACAACCACTTCCAAAACAAAAAATCATATATCAGTTTTTGTGTAGTTTTCGGCAAGTAATATACTTATCCGATCTCGGACTCTTCAATACTAAATCGATGAATTTTTAGTTAACTCAATTTCGGTTCTTTAAGAAGTAAACGAATGACATAAAGAAGTCCTTCCTGGGAGATCTTGTATATAAACATTCTTAAAACAAGAGACGATTCATACGAATTAATCCTCCCCAGGGGACCTCAAACAATATCAATAGGTGATGCTTACATCTACTTCCATAGTTAATTTGGTCAATTTCAATAGTCGACTATTCGACTATCAAGTGCAAAATGAAAACATCGCATATGGAAATCATGTTTTGTATACTTACCACGCATCCAACTTTCTCAACTTATATTATCCTTTGGTCAAGAGTGAAGCTGGTAGGTTAGCGCATTATTTGCTTCTAAACCCTATTTGAACATCATTTTTACCTCTCGTATATAGAGCAGTCTACTTTGTCTATTTTTAGTGCTAAGTATAGGATTAAACATTTTCCATACATAAATAAATACACAAAGCACGATTAAGTCACACAAAACATGATTAAATCACATAAGCGACCTCTAATCCCCTTTTTATTTAATTAATTCTTTTATTGATTAAAACTTCTTTGTAAATGCTTGTATATATATTTAAAATACCTTTACCAAAGATATATACATGTATACTAATTTTCAGTATTCATCTTTATCCTTTCACTATTCATATTCCTACCCCAAATAGTATAAGAATATTCACAAATCTTTAACACGACTTCACATTTTCAAAATTAAATGGGTTAACAACAAAGGTTATTAAAACATTGCTACTATTCTTAAAACATTGTTACTATAAATCCAAAACCATTTAATTAAACTATTCTTTTTAAAGATCTAATTATTTTCAAAAGTGTATTTAAATGGGTTAAAAGCAAATATTGCTTAACCTCGTTACTTTAACCTCAAAACCATATTATAGTTAGCATTACCTATAAAACATTTTTTAAAAAAGATCTAAGTATACTTATTAACAAGATAATATACTTTTAATTAACTTCTCAAAAACATTTATTATAACTGTGTTATAATCAAAACCACCTTTATTCTTTTATAAAACACTCAACTTAACCTTCATAACTTATACATATACACACATACTCTAAAAATAATTAAATAGGTTTTAAATATCTATACAAAATATTACTGAAAAATAAATAATTTATAATTTTCTAAAAACCTTTTATTTTAAATGCTATAAAGGAAACCTTTTTCTTTTAAAAAAAATCATATTTAATTATTAAAAATATATTTAAACCTTTAATTTTCTCCATACTCTAATCCATATTATTTTTGTAAACATTTTTAGAATCATCCATAAAATCGAATCTAGATCGAGGAATGATGATCCTAACGATAGCTCACCATATAGCTCTGCGAGCATCCCCTGTTTAGCCATTTCCTGGGTTGTGAGGCTTATGAGGTTTCGCTTTTACCTTTTTCCTCCTAGCAATTACCACTTGGAATGCTAACACTTCCCTCCAAGCAATAATGCAATGCTGGCGTTCATCCATACAAGTTGTTCAGGATATGAACAAACCAAAGGCACTAATTTTATTACATCCATTTTGGCATCACCCTCAGGATTAGTTGCAAGTAGCCCTTACCCTTCAAAGAACTCCGTCTTCAATCCCATTTTCTCGATCCAGTCTTGAATCTCTTCTAGTGCATATAACGCGCATATGGTTTTAGAGTAGTTACGGTTTCAAGTCATCTCATATAAGTACACTCCCATGCTTATAGATCGCTCCAAAACCAAACGATCATTCTAATAAACTCAACTCTATTTCTTTTGGAAATAATCAGACAATACATAATAGCAGAGATCACCTCCTAACCGTTTCAAGTGGATGGATTTCTTTATTATTTATCCTAGGAGAACAAAATGAGATTTATACACATAGTACAACATCATCGAAGATGACTGTGCTATATAACTCTTGTATTTCCCCTAGATATTTCCAAAGTTATAATTTTGCCAAGATTTGATAATTGATTATTTAACAATCAAATATTGATTTTATTCCATATGGGATCCACTAAGCCTCTATTAATTAATCTTTCATTAATTAAATTTCTTTCAATTATTTGATTCAAAATACCTTCACAAAAGATAGTATTCACAAACCCCTTATACTTCTTTCAATCCTTGTAAAAACATCCATATATTTATCTCACGGTATAAGTATATTACAAACCATTATATATTTCAATACTTAGAAAATATACATATATTTATCCTAATGGTTTAAGTATATTAACAAAAGCATGAAGAAGATTTCCTCGTTTCCAAATTCATTTTTAAATGAGCGAATAAAATATCATTTAAAACATTGATTACTATAAACCAAACCACCGTCCTTCGGTGTTAAGTATGGAAAGAATGGTTTCATACCACTATAATTAAAAACAATTTTTTTATCAAACTCAAATATCATTCCTCTTATAAAATTCCCTTTTACTGGCCCATTTCACATTTACAAATCCTATTATAAATCTCCTAATTAATTTATAAAACTTCTATTATAAATCTCTAAATAAACTCTTTATTTAAAAATCATTTATAAAACTCCTTTACAAAAACCTTTATAAAAGTCCTTTTATATATCTAAGACTCATTTTCATAAATCATATATATTTAACACAAATCTTCGTTATCATTTAAGTTTTACTTATAAATCCATTCTGTTACTTATAAACTACCATTTATAAATCTCTTTTACAAACATCACATATAAACTCCTTTACAAATTATCTTTTAAAATTCTTTTTACAACACTTGTAAACCTCCTCTTTAAATAAGTCCTTTTTATTAAGTAAAATTCCTTCTATAAAACAATTTGTTTTCTATAAACACCTTTATTAAAATTAATTATTTGCCTTTAAACATCATAAATAAATAACTAATTAACTTTAAAACCTCATTAATAAAATAATTAATTAACTTAAAACATCAATAATAAAATAAGTAATTAACTTAACCCAACATTAGAAATATAATTAATTAACTTAAACCATAATTAATATAATTGATTAACTTAAACTAGTATTAAAAATATAATTTAATAACGTTAAGCATCTTTAATAATATAATTAAATAACTTTAAACATCTTTAGTAATATAATTAAAATCATTTATAATCAAATAAGCACTTAACCTCAAATTGTTATAAAAATTAAGGTTAATTTAAATCCATAACCATTCAAATTCAAAAATAGGCTTAACAATCACAATGATACTTAAACAAGTTACCATTTATTTTTTATTCACATTCCCAGTCATATCACTGGTATTTACATAAGTAGGCATATATGTAAATAAAATCAATTAGCAATTACTAGCTAATCCGTTACTTATCCAATATTAATTAATCCACGTATTAATTAACTAGCATAGGAATACATGTCCAAATAAATATAATAGTAGAACGGAGATTTATTCTGCTAAACAGATATCATCAATAATATATTCAATTAAATTACAATATAACGATGTTTTATTCTTCTCAATAGATGTCTATAATAATCTATTCCATTTAAAATAGCAGGATGGTGTTTTATTTGGCCAAATAGATAACACCAATGAAGTATAATTAATTTACCTACTTTATTGTTTAAAATAATGTAATTACATCCAACCTCTATTATTTAATCCTAAATATGTAATCTATTAAAACTACCAACTATTTATACTATAGTGTTGAACTCATCAATACGAGTCAAACGCAAAAATCCACGCATTAAACGGATTTAATATGAGCAAGATATCACCATTTTAAGATTAACATACTTAATTTACAATTTAAACAAACAAAATAAATTATTTCTCACCAAAGCCTACAAGGCCTAGGCCACAAGACATACCAACCCGCTCCACTTTGCTATAGCTCCTTCCTCACATCAAAATCCCTATATTGAACCCAACTCCTTCCTGTGCACAACGTGCACACGTGCACCACCACCCAACACCTCCGTTCGACCATCATCAACCACTCATAAATCCACCTTTTCCTCCTCACTCAGCAGCCACCTTCGCCACCACCTTCATCGCCTCCTAGCCCATATTAGTTGCGTTTCCCATTCAAAGTCGTGGGCCAGGAAACCTAACTCGAGCACATCACCTCATTCATCACGCAAACCCCGCTACTATAACTGCCCGAACCCCACGCTACAGTGCTGCCGATAGGACCGCCACATGACCCACCACCTCCGGCCTCATCCACGGCGGGCGCGATGCGCCAAAACGCCACCGTGAACCCAAAATACGTGAGCTTACAAACACACAGGCAAACCCCTAAAACCACCTCGTGCCACCATCGTAGTCCATCGGACCACCTTTGACATTTCCCACGACCTTGCCTTGAACGTCCTCCTGTCACCCTCCACCCCTTCCCTCGATTCTTACAACGCCGTAAATCATACGATGAACGAAAAATACTCAAAAATCCCTTACAGCCAACACCATCACCAAAAAGCATGCGATCACCTCCAAGAATCCCATCATGACCATGCGAATCCATCCATACCTTCCATTCGCCATTCCGATCTAGATGAAAGATTGTCATCTTCTACTACTCACTGTTTCCGACAGATCTCGGCCACCCTACTCGACTAAACTTAGAGCTACTATTTTTAGAAAATATTAGAGGAGGAAATGAACAATTTCATGTTCGATGATTGTGCTAATTTTGATCAGATTGTGATATATGGATTTTTGAAGTAAAGACATGAGTTTTTTTTTCATTTTACTCGAAACAAAAGAAGTAAGAAGAGGAAGGGAAGAGAGTTAACGAGAAGTGGATAAAACTTGTTTTTATAAATGAATGAAAAATGTTAAAAAACCAAAAGCACCCTTAACTACATCTTTTTAACCCTTCCATATTACCCAAGCCTCCAAAATGTCATCCATAAGGAAATATATTGGATATTAAGGTGATCCATGTACTTTAGTTTACTTTTGCACTTAAGATTTCAAATCCATATTTTCACTTTTAAATCTAGACATAGTTAATTTCTTTATTATTATTTAATTTATTTACACATTTCAAATTAAAATGTGTTCTTTTAAACACTTTAAAATGTTGTTTTTTAAAAGTATAACCAAAGGTATTACAACCTTTTACAACTTGTTCGATAAAAGATCGAAAATCCAAAAAAAGGGTTACGATCACATTTTCTATTTTTCATCGAACTACCTATTTTAGTAAACAAAATTCAAAAATTTAATTTTTTATCATTAGTTATAAATTAAAAGAGGGTAATTTAATTATTAAAACCATTCATTGAATAATTAAAATAAATTAAATATTCTCAAATCAATCGATAAAATTCTAGATCGTTATATTCTCACCTCCCTCCCCTCTAAAATAATTTAGAACCCGAAATTCCATCTTAAACAAACAAAGAAGAAAACCAGTTAACCCAAAACTTAACCATTTTACTTCCATAACTATTTATGAAAACATTTTTATAAACCACCACTTAAGTTTTTAAAACTTGTATAATACCCACTACATCCTGAGGGTATATATCACTATTTGGTTCAAACCATTTTTATTTTGAATTTTTCCCTTAAGTAAACTCAACAATCCAAATACCAGGTTCTATTTCAAAACCCTTTTTGAAAAGATACTATATGCCTTAACCATAGAAACTATACATATAGTCCGAGTAACCCTAAAATGATACTAAGAAATTGGGTACTACCAAATAGTATCATACATTCCCGTGCCCAAAAAGGGGTAATACTTACGAGAAGTGCTTACCAGCCAAACACATCTCTATCCCACTTCTAGTTATTCTCGAGCCACTCAAACTAGTTAATATACGAATATTTCTTTTATTTCAAAATTCTCTTTTAAAACAATACAGTTTATATTTCCAAACAAATAGTTTTATCAAAATATTAATAGCCAACTTGCTTTGGGTTTTGTTCGAATTTGAACTTGTTTTGATCGTACAATGATAAAGAGAATAATTTACTAATTGCACTACAACATTTGCCTAGGCAAACATTCGATCGTCACTTAGAAGATTATTCTAATTATCACAAAACAAATCGAGACTCATTTCCCGAACCAATCCAAAGAAAAAACTCCTTACTTAAAATTTCCTCTGCATGATATTTATACTTAAAAATATTTTCAAGTTAAACTTTTACTAACCTTTTCATTGAACATTTGAAATAATAATATACCTATTCCCTTTTGTAAATCAAATCATGGTTTTGGGATTAAATCAAAATCTATTTTATCAAAACAATCCTATAGCAAATTGCTAAGTGTAACGACCCGTAAATTTAACTGGTTTTAATAACGTTATTAGTTGGAATTTTGTTGAATTTTAACAATAAAATATTGAAATAAAAATTCAATATTTGAAACGCGTCTAGTTAAACATAGCAGCTGGAAAATTTTCATCCGAAAATATGAAAGTTTATTTTCGTGTATAATTTTATTTCAATTTAATCAGTTAGTAATTGATGAAAATAAAATGTTTTCGAATCCTGAATATTTTTACATAGAAAAATTCTAAATAATCTTCTGAGCAAGACGTCATTTTTCGTTTTTCCAAATTCGGACTTCTTTAGCTCCGTCAATCTTATTTTTCTGTGTTTTTGCTGCATTTTCCGCTGGTAGAAAATTCAAATTATTATAATTCAATCGTACCACTGATATTTGTATACCATTTTGATCGTCTTGTCGTGCTGCTCTTCGCGGTATATTTACTTCTGTACTTTGAAGTCCGGTACACAGTGGAGTCCGCGGAAATGGTAACCGCTGGTGATGGAATTTCAACTCTTTGCTTTCCTCTGTCTACTCAATTAACCACTGTGAACAAATAGCTTTGAGCTTTTAAAATTTCTAGAAATTTATGTGTGAGCTTCGCTTTCCAATGATAATTTATGGTTATTCAATGACATGCGCCTCTTCATTTGCTTGGGAAAGGAAAAGAAATCAATATTACTTTCGTTCGTTCAGTTTTATATTAGCCAGCAACTTTTCTTTTTCCACTCTCTGTCACTTCTCTTCCATTTTATTTTGAACCCAAATCATAGCCTCACTCGGCCATCACTCCATACAGTAGCAGCCGACTTCCCCTTTTCACCACTTGAAATCGCCACCCTATCACCGCAACCCCGTGCCCGCCATCGGCCTCCGCCACCTACTCCGCACGCAACCCAGATCTCCTCCGTGCTTTCCTGGGGTCCATCAGCTAGCCTCCACCATTTTCCATCGCCGCACCAATGCAAACCCCGGCCTTTAACCTCTCCACTTCATTCGCCAGCACACGCCCGACGCCCCTCCCACCAGCGACAAGTCGCGCCTCCACTAGCGCGCAGCAGACCATGTCGGCCACCTCATCATATCAACATCACCTCTCTCCCTCATGCACTAGCTCGCGAGCAGCTCGGCACATCTCGCCCATCTGATTTCATTAATTTTTAGCTCTACCGTCGAATCTGTATCTATCTAGCTTTGTTTGGAATTCGTGCCTGGATTCGTAGCTCATTTTTGTATCTAACCTCTAGCCTCGAAAGGTGAGCAATCACTTACGATTAATGTTCTTTTATTTATTAAATTTGATTTCAATTGAAACTACACTTGAAATATGCTGCCGTTAGTTATCTACACTGTTATATATATGTTTTACCTGTATCAGCTCACCTGTGATATTTGACACCATTGTCTGTTATTTATTCAATGATAATCCAGTTTGGTTGTTAAATGATTGATTGTTTGATGTTGACATTGGACGTTAAATTGTTAATGCTTAAAGTGATAAATAACATGCAATTGAATTTGATTTAGGATAGTTAATAATTTAAATTTGATATATGTGTTGAATTTGATTTGTTAAATTTGTATAATATGACCAATTTAAATGTTAGATTAATTGACACATAGAAATTTGGTTAAGTACACCTTGAACCATTGAATGTATGTTGAAAAATTGATGTAGTATGAAATTGGATAATAGATATCAAATGAAAAAAACCGTATTAATATTAGTGTAATAATCTTTAATCTACATGAAATGATAGTGTAGATTCTAGAAATAATTATATTAATTTGCACAAACAACAATGTAAATTAATACGATTATTTCAGGATTATTTGAATTAATTATTGGATTGTTATTGATGTTTGCTATTGCTTGTTTATTTACTTTGACACCATCCCAGTTATCACACTGCAAGTTTCCTTTGCTATGCTTTGATTTTTGAATTGAAATGGAACCGGGTTGAAATGATAAATACCCAAATAAACTTGACTTAGGATAGAGAATGAAATAAAACCCGATTGGTTAATAATTTGATTTAAAAATAAAATACAGATTTTATTTGGATAAATAATAAGGCTTTGAAATGAAGTTGGAAATTGAACTTTTATGAAAGGAAAATGTTAATATTTAATAATCTGAATCAAAATATTAACATAGTAGTTGATGAAAAACGCTGTTTTAAAATTAATTATTTAATAATTAAATTTGGAATTATTTAATAATTAAGTTTTGAAATTATTTAATAATTAAGTTTTGAAATTATTTAATAATTAAATAAAATTGAATTATTTAATAGTTAAATAAAATTGAATCTCTTGAATTAGTGAAATTTAGTTCTTTATTAATTGAGCTTTGAAATTGTAACTAAGTAAATAAATAAGTGAAATTGAATTTTATTTAACAAGAGATAAAATGTGATTTATTGAAATTAATGTAAGACTTGTAATTTAAAGAATTGATTTGACGAATTTAATTTAATCCAATTTGTAAGTTTTGATATAATGGAGTTGAACTTAAGTAATTGATTTAATGAACTGGAAATTAAATAGAAATTGTTTTGAAGGATAATTTACTTAACGAATATTGAATAAAATTGATAAATGAACTTAAATTGATTTGAATGTAGATTAAATCATTTTAAATGATTTCAAAATGAAACTTATATACGAATTTAAATGAATATTGGAATGGTTTTAAATAAAAATTGAAATTGTATTATATGATTTTGAAATGGTAATTTGGATGTTTTGAAACGTAAATTTTTGGAAATTGGTTTAGGAAGACAAATGGAATGTTGGTTTACAAATTCTAATTGAAATTGAAATTGATTTGGTTTTGAAATATATTAATCGACCAATCGGTGAAATAATTTCGAAGGTTATTAAAGAGATCGGAATTGGTTAGGGACATACTCACTGTCTAAACCGAATACCACTTTAATAACTATACGCAGAGTATGATCCAGAATGAAGTGGTTGGAATGATGTACGTGATGACTGAAGAAAGAGAACGATAATGGATAGCCTTGACAATTGTGTCAAATTGGAAATGACTAAAACAGGAGCCGTGCCGGGCCAAATGGGGTTAGCCACCTCGAGCGAACACACTTCTTCGAAAACTACTCATTACTTGTTATCGATTGGTGCACCCTCGAAATTTTGGGAGTGTTGTTTCGCGGTGTTGCGATCGTTGCGGTGATGCGTTCTCACTAGTCCGGATCAGGCAAACGGTAGTTTCACTACCTTGGGTATTGCCTCATGTGCCTTGTCATACTTGTATCCCTTTATACGCGACCGCTACGATTTGTTTTGCGTTATACCTATGGAGTACTCCCTGATATCCCACTAGTTTACAGTGTTGTATAGACTATAACGCTTATATAAAATGTGTTAAAGGGGATAATGGTAACGCCTTAACACTATTTTGATATTTTATATTACTGATAGGCATTATCTACTTATCGTACACTACTACATAGTAGATAGTTTAACGGATCCTTAAAGGATGGTTATTCCAATCATCCTTTGAGTTACTTGTATTTCAGTTGCTATTTCACTTGAGTTGGATTTATTGATATAAGAATATTAATCCTGACTCGAGTGTTTTGTGTTTTGCTTTACGCTCGAGTCAGACTGAGTGTACCAGTATTCGAGAGTCACCTTTGGAGTTGGAGCTTCGCTTGGAGATCCAGCTATCTATCCAGGTTTCAGATATCCAGTTGATTCCAGTGATTGTATTCTGATTCTTGTATTTTATTATTGTATTCGAGACATCTGTTGTACCTTATTTAACTCTGATATGTATATAGTAGCTTCATGAACTACTTTCTTTTGTTTCCGCTGCATTTATTACTCTGTATCTGTGATCTGTGTTCTATTTATTTACTGTATATGCTCAGTTTTGCCAAATTTAAATTAACAATTCGGTATTTTGAATTATTCAAGTCCGACATGTGCGGATGCGAATAGTCCAAAATAGCGGGCAAAACTTAGCATATAGGGTAAATGTATTTACAGAATCACTTTCGTTCGAGTTGAATCTCTTCCTTTTGACACGATTCCTTTGAATTTTGGAACGTTCCCTACGGTTCCAAAATCCATTCGTGTCCCTCACTATTCGTCTTTTAATTCTGGAGTATCCCATAACTCCATCTTGAATGATCTTTATAATGAGTTGGCGGTCCCGTCAATCTCAAATTGATTTTGTAAATGGGTGAAACTCCTTTACAATAGACATTGATTTACCGGAGACTTCTGTATCCTCGGTTTAAAATGCTATCTATCTTTTGCTATACCTGAATTCTATTTCTTGGGATCGAATGTAGATTTGCCTCAAAATTCTGCATCAATCTTATTCTTGAAGTCACGGTCAACCTAGTTAAGGTTGCCCGCGATTTATATAAACTTATCAATCTTCCCACTTTGTTATTTAATCATCATATCTTTGTTTCGAACTTATCTTCGAATCAAAAATTCTCTTTGATTTGAGTCCATCAAAATTTGAATCCCTATACTTATTTTGAAATCCATTCTGGTATCGTCGAGCGAGGTAGTGCATTTGTTATTAATATAAAAATGTTTTCTTTATTGTGTTGTTTGAGTTATTGATGTTGATTTAGGTTTTCGATCGATTCGTCTGATCAACGCTATCGATAGGATTTCCAAAACACTTGAACAGAGCAAACTGACACAATAGTATTTTCAAAATTGGAAAATAAAATAATCTTGTATGATTATATTATATATAAGTATAAATTTTCTGAAATTGAATTATTAACTGAATTGGTTGTCAGAAAGGTAATATTTGATTTTCACTATTTGTTTTGTAAATCATTGATTATTCCAACATAAAAATAAATGGAATTATAAAAGTTGGTTTATAGATTTATTTAGAAATTTAAATGAATTTAAAGTAAGAATTTGAGAATTTAATTTCCTAAAATTTCAAGCTTTGGTTTTTAAAATTTTAAAATGTATATTATTGAACGTATTTTCAAATAGAAACCTTTTTCAAAGAATTTTAAAATATTGAAATCAGTGCTCTTCTCTTTGTCGCTGGAAAATAATTTCGGTGATGGCGGCCGCATCATCGACATTCATTTTCGAGTTTCGAAGTGGAGAAATCATTCTGTAGCTTTGCTACGGTTTTGTTTGGGAAATATTTTAATTTGAATTTCTTAAGTATGACTTGATTTATATATATATATATATATATATGTGAATATTATTTTAAATTTAATTTGATTTAATATATATAGTATATACTTAATTATCTTTAAAGGGTTTGAAATTAAACGGAAATTTAATTCTTAAAATTATGTTAAGGGATGTTTTCAATTATAAATAAAGCTAAATTTTGGATAAATATTTAAACTTGGAATAATTGAATTTGAAAATTTTATTTATATAGTACTAAATTGCATTTCAATATAACTTACCTAAATTACTCAGAAGTTAAAATGTAATTGGATAATATACAATATAAAATGATTTTATAAATAAAACTTGAGTGTTTATAATAAATGTTTTACACTTAGATTTTAATTATAAAAAATGCTAATAAGATGATAGAATAATAAGTTAATTGAATGAGATGAATATAATAAATTTTGTTTTGAAAGAATTAACAAATTGAAATTAGATCAACTTATGGAAATACCTTAAATTTAAACCAATTATTGAATATAAATTAATTTAAATTGAAATTTATATGGTTTAAATTAATTTATATGGTTTAAATATATGTAATAAGATATATATTAAGTGGAATAAACTTGATGATAATTTGGAATAAAGAATTAAATTTGTTGAATAAAATATAGGGATAATAAATTATTATACAAATTGATGATTTATAAATTGTTAATTGAGGATGACTAGACAATAAGATAATGAATTTAGAAATGGATAAATTGATTTAACTTAGGTAAACAATGGTTTTAACTAGATAGTTGAATATTAATTAGTTTAATTTGAAATTCATATGGTTAATTTAATTGCTTTATTTGTATTTCAGTCTATTTTCTTCTAGATGTTTCTATTCTCCTATTTCCTTCCTTTTCGGGGACGAAAAGTTTTGAGTGAGGGAGAGTGTAACGACCCGTAAATTTAACTGGTTTTAATAACATTATTAATTGGAATTTTGTTGAATTATAAAAATAAAATATTGAAATAAAAATTTAATATTTGAAACGCGTCTAGTTAAACATAGCAGCTAGTAAATTTTCATCCGAAAATATGAAAGTTTATTTTCGTGTGTAATTTTATTTCAATTTAATCAGTTAGTAATTGATGAAAATAAAATGTTTTCGAGTCCTGAATATTTTTACATAGAAAAATTCTAAATCATCTTTTGAGCAAGACGTCATTTTTCGTTTTTCCAAATTCGGACTTTTTTAGCTCCGTTGATCTTATTTTTCTGCGTTTTTGCTGCATTTTCCGCTGGTAGAAAATTCAAATTTTTATAATTCAATCGTACCACAGATATTTGTATGCCATTTTAATCGTCTCGTCGTGCTGCTCTTTGCGGTATATTTACTTCTGTACTTTGAAGTCTGGTACACAGTAGAGTCCGCGGAAATGGTAACCGCTGGTGATGGAATTTCAACTCTTTGCTTTCCTCTGTCTACTCAATTAACCACTGTGAACAAATAGCTTTGAGCTTTTAAAATTCCTAGAAATTTACGTGTGAGCTTCGCTTTCCAATGATAATTTATGGTTATTCAATGACATGCGCCTCTTCATTTGCTTGGGAAAGGAAAAGAAATCAATATTACTTTCGTTCGTTCAGTTTTATATTAGCCAGCAACTTTTCTTTTTCCACTCTCTGTCACTTCTCTTCCATTTTATTTTGAACCCAACTCATAGCCTCACTCGGACATCACTCCATACAGTAGCAGCCGACTTCCCTTTTTCACCGCTTGAAATCGCCACCCTATCACCGCAACCCCGTGCCCGCCATCGGCCTCCGCCACCCACTCCGCACGCAACCCAGATCTCCTCCGTGCTTCCCTGGGGTCCATCAGCTAGCCTCCACCATTTTCCATCACCGCACCAATGAAAACCCCGGCCTTTAGCCTCTCCACTTCATTCGCCAGCACACGCCCGACGCCCCTCCCACCAGCGACAAGTCGCGCCTCCACCAGCGCGCAGTAGACCAGGTCGGCCACCTCATCATATCAACATCACCTCTCTCCCTCACGCACTAGCTCGCGAGCAGCTCGGCACATCTCACCCATCTGATTTCATTCATTTTTGGCTCTGCCGTCGAATCTGTATCTATCTATCTTTGTTTGGAATTCGTGCCTGGATTCGTAGCGCATTTCTGTATCTAACCTCTAGCCTCGAAAGATAAGCAATCACTCACGATTAATGTTCTTTTATTTATTAAATTTGATTTCAATTGAAACTACAATTGAAATATGCTGCTGTTAGTTATCTACACTGTTATATATATGTTTTACCTGTATCAGTTCACCTGTGACATCTGACACCATTGTCTATTATTTATTCAATGATAATCCAGTTTTGTTGTTAAATGATTGATTGTTTGATGTTGACATTGGACGTTAAATTGTTAATGTTTAAAGTGATAAATAACATGCAATTGAATTTGATTTAGGATAGTTAATAATTTAAATATTATATATGTGTTGAATTTGATTTGTTAAATTTGTATAATATGACCAATTTAAATGTTAGATTAATTGACACGTAGAAATTTGGTTAAGTACACCTTGAACCATTGAATGTATGTTGAAAAATTGATGTAATATGAAATTGGATAATAGATATCAAATGAAAAAAACCGTATTAATATTAGTGTAATAATCTTTAATCTACATGAAATGATAGTGTAGATTCTAGAAATAATTATATTAATTTGCACAAACAACAATGTAAATTAATACGATTATTATGGGATTATTTGAATTAATTATTGGATTGTTATTGATGTTTGCTATTGCTTGTTTATTTACTTTGACACCATTCCAGTTATCACACTGCAAGTTCCCTTTGCTATGCTTTGATTTTTGAGTTGAAATGGAACCGGGTTGAAATGATAAATACCCAAATAAACTTGACTTAGGATAGAGAATTAAATAAAACCCGATTAGTTAATAATTTGATTTAAAAATAAAATAGAGATTTTATTTGGATAAATAATAAGGCTTTGAAATGAAGTTGGAATTTGAACTTTTATGAAAGGAAAATGTTAATATTTAATAATCTGAATCAAAATATCGACATAGTAGTTGATGAAAAACGCTGTTTTAAAATTAATTATTTAATAATTAAATTTGGAATTATTTAATAATTAAGTTTTGAAATTATTTAATAATTAAGTTTTGAAATTATTTAATAATTAAATAAAATTGAATTATTTAATAGTTAAATAAAATTGAATCTCTTGAATTAGTGAAATTTAGTTCTTTATTAATTGAGCTTTGAAATTGTAACTAAGTAAATAAATAAGAGAAATTGAATTTTATTTAACAAGAGATAAAATGTGATTTATTGAAATTAATGTCAGACTTGTAATTTAAAGAATTGATTTGACGAATTTAATTTAATCCAATTTTTAAGTTTTGATATAATGGAGTTGAACTTAAGTAATTGATTTAATGAACTGGAAATTAAATAGAAATTGTTTTGAAGGATAATTTACTTAACGAATATTGAACAAAATCGATAAATGAACTTAAATTGATTTGAATGTAGATTAAATCATTTTAAATGATTTTGGAATGAAACTTATATACGAATTTAAATGAATATTGGAATGGTTTTAAATAAAAATTGAAATTGTATTATAAGATTTTGAAATGGTAATTTGGATGTTTTGAAACGTAAATTTTTGGAAATTGGTTTAGGAAGACAAATGGAATGTTGGTTTACAAATTCTAATTGATATTGAAACTGATTTGGTTTTGAAATATATTAATCGACCAATCGGTGAAATAATTTCGAAGGTTATTAAAGAGACCGGAATCGGTTAGGGATATACTCACTGTCTAAACCGAATACCACTTTAATAACTATACGCGGAGTATGATCCAGAATGAAGTGGTTGGAATGATGTACGTGATGACTGAAGAAAGAGAACGATTATGGATTGCCTTGACAATTGTGTCAAATTGGAAATGACTAAAACAGGAGCCGTTCCGGGCCAAATGGGGTTAGCCACCTCGAGCGAACACACTTCTTCGAAAACTACTCATTACTTATTATCGATTAGTGCACACTCGAAATTTTGGGAGTGTTGTTTCGCGGTGTTGCGATCGTTGCGGCGATGCGTTCTCACCCGTCCTGATCAGGCAAACGGTAGTTTCACTACCTTGGGTATTGCCTCATGTGCCTTGTCATACTTGTATCCCTTTATACGCGACCACTACGATTTGTTTTGCGTTATACCTATGGAGTACTCCCTGATGTCCCACTAGTTTACGGTGGAGTTTACAGTGCAGTATAGACTATAACGCTTATATAAAATGTGTTAAGGGGGATAATGGTAATGCCTTAACGCTATTTTGATATTTTATATTACTAATAGGCATTATCTACTTATCGTACACTACTACATAGTAGATAGTTTAACGGATCCTTAAAGGATGGTTATTCCAATCATCCTTTGAGTTACTTGTATTTCAGTTGCTATTTCACTTGAGTTGGATTTATTGATATAAAAATGTTAATCCTGACTCGAGTGTTTTGTGTTTTGCTTTACGCTCGGGTCAGACTGAGTGTACCAGTATTCGAGACTCACCTTTTGAGTTGGAGCTTCGCTTGGAGATCCAGTTATCTATCCAGCTTTTAGATATCCAGTTGATTCCAGTGATTGTATTCTGATTCTTGTATTTGATTATTGTATTCGAGACATATGTTGTACCTTATTTAACTCTGATATGTATATAGTAGCTTCATGAACTTCTATCTTTTGTTTCCGCTGCATTTATTACTCTGTGTCTGTGATCTGTGTTCTATTTATTTACTATATATGCCTAGTTTTTCCAAATTTAAATTAACAATTCGGTATTTTGAATTATTCAAGTCTGACATGTGCGGATGCGAATAGTCCAAAATAACGGGTCGTTACACTAAGGTAGCATTTCCCCA
Source organism: Allium fistulosum (assembly GCA_030737815.1). Taxonomy (NCBI): domain Eukaryota; kingdom Viridiplantae; phylum Streptophyta; class Magnoliopsida; order Asparagales; family Amaryllidaceae; genus Allium; species Allium fistulosum. The sequence goes on along the minus strand of CM060904.1, from coordinate 708,832,336 downwards.
CTTAGAAACTCGAAAATGAATACCGATGATGCTGCGATCATTATTGGAATTGTTTTCCAGCGACAGAACCGAGTTCTGTGTTTTCTATCTCCTTTAAAATCCCTTAGATAGTTTTATTCATAAATACCTTCAAATAATACTATTATTATTCTCAAAACTTTGAAAACCATTTTCCCAAAGTACTGGGATTTAAGTTCTCAAATTATCTACTTAAATCTTTTTTATTTATCAACCTTTTTTATTTATCAACCACATTTTTATAAATCATCTTCTTATATAAAATTATTTCTCAAATATTTATTCCAACATATTCTAGCTAACTTTTAATAAATACCCTTATTAAAATCCAATTTAACCTGACATTATCATCGAACACCTTATAGTCAAATTGTGAAACTTAATTCATAAGGTTTTTGTTTCCACATTCCCATAATTTCTATTTACCCAACCCAGGTTTAAAAAAATGAAAATTGTTGATAAATCAACCATCAATAGTCAATGCCAAAAACTAGATGAGCATGACTAATCAAACCATAAATGATAATAATTAAATATTATCATTACCAAATAAACAAACATATCAAAAATATTATATTAATTTTTGGAAATCATTCTTTCATATTTAAAATATACTCCCAGGTAAAATTATTTCATTTACTAAATTAAAACAACACTGTGTTGGTTGATCTTGTTCAAGTGTTTATGAATCTCTATCAATAACGTTAGCTACTCGTATTGACCAGAATCCATAAACCACTCAACCGATCAATTAACACAATACAAAACATATTTTATAAATAAACAAATACTGGATCTTATATATATACACGTAAACTCATTCTAGGGTATTACTAACCCTATCTCTAATGAGTTTGCCTCACTAGAGCCAAGGTTCTCGGTTAACCTTCAGCACTGATACAAACTGTAACAACCCGCATTTTCAATCTCCAAAAGTAGACACTAATACATTCGTAGTATTAACATGTCGAACATCCAAGTGTCGAAAAGACATATCGTTAGGGTGAAAGGAAAGAAAGACAAAATAGAATCTCACAACGTGACAAATAATCTATAATATAACAATGAACTTTATAAAAAGAAAATTTTTATATACATACATCAATCAGAGTACTAGCCTATAATTAGCCTGGACTGTTATAACCACTTGTCCTTACAATTGCTGGTGAATATGAAAAGAACAAAATAGCAGAAGATAAAATACGTGAGTACGCCTTAGAGGATCCAACTCGTCTCCTGAAGCTCTAAAGTGTCCAGCTAAATCTGAAAAAAATATGCTCAGGCTGACCCCAAACATTATTAGAAAATAACACCCAGGTCAGTCTAGTAAAACCAGTGTGAGAAACACAATGAACTAAAATTTTAATATTATAAAACCCTTCAAAATAAATGTATCTCGTAAGACAATGCCGCACATAAACATGGACGGGTTTTTGTCTTATGATAACCAAACCATTTTATAGAAAATCTTATCTGATATTATAATAATGCCTTGGCATGGAAAATAAATATATAAAATAGTTGAAATGCTTTCATCTCACACTCCAACATAGTTGGGCACAACTAAGTCCGTAAAGGCATATATTAGAGATTGGATTCCAACATGGCAAGTAAGAAACTACCTTCTGTAGAGTACACCTCTAGCCAAAATGTACCCAAGGTCGAACCTATCGACCCCTACGAACATTGAGCCGACTGCCCCTTTAACATGACATACCGGATTACATCACCCCTCGGGCACTAGGCTACAAACATTGCCCCATGGTCGCCTGCACGTGCACCATCATCCATAAAATAGACTTTAGATTGAGGAGTGATGTTCCTAATGGTAGCTCACCATATAGCTCTACGAGCTTCGCTTATTTAGCCATTTCCCAGTTTGTGAGGCTTGTGAGGTTTCCTTTTACCTTTTCCTCCTAGCAATTCCCCTTGGAATGCTAACACTGTCCTCCAACCAATAATGAAATGCTAGCATTCATCCATACAAGTTGTTAAGGATATGAACAAACAGAAGGCACTACATCTACTACATCCATTTTGGCATCCCCAACAAGATTAGTAGCAAGTAGCCCTTGCCCTTCAGAGAGCTCCATCTTCAATCCCATTTTCTCGAACCAGTCTTAAATCTCGTCTAGAGCATAGAACGAGCATATGGTTTTGGAGTGGTTATGGTTTCGAGTCATCTCATATAAGTACACTCCCTCGCTTACCAGTTGCTCCAAAATCAAATCAATCGTTTTAGTAAACTCAAATCCAGTTCTTTTGGAAATAATCCGACAATACATTAGACAAGAGATCAACTCCGAACCATTTAACTGGACGGATTTCCTTATCATTTGTCCCAAGAGAAAAAAACAAGATTTATATGCATAGTACAACATTGTCGAAGATGACTATGCTATATAACCCCCACATTTCCTCTAGCTATTTCCAGAGCTATAATTCGGCTAAGATTATATAATTGGTTATTTAAATATCAAATAAACAAACAATCAAATATTGGTTTTATTACATGTGGGATTTACAATGCCTCTATTAATTAATCTTTCATTAATTAAATCTCTTTCAATTATTTGATTTAAAATACCTTCATGAAAGATAATATCCACAAACCCTTATACTCCTTTCAATCCTTGGAAAAACATTCGTATACTTATCTCACCGGTATAAGTATATTAAAAACCATTATATATTTCAATACTTAGAAAAAATATCTATATACTTATTCCAATGGTATAAGTACATTAACAAAAGCTTAAGAAAGATTTCCTCTTTTCCAAATTTATATTTAAACATGTGAAAACAAATATCATTTAAAACATTGATCACTATAAACCAAACCATTATCCTTCGATGTTAAGTATGGAAAGAATGGTTCCATACCACCATAATTAAGAAGGATTATTTGTCAAAATCAAATCTCATTCCTCTTATAAAATTCTATTTTTATAAGCCCATTTCACATTTACAAATCCTATTATAAATCTCCCAATTAATTTATAAAACTTTATTTATATATCTCTAAATAAAAACTCTTATTTAAAAATTCCTTTATAAAACTCGTTTATAAAACCCCTTTGTAAAAATCCTTTTATATATCCAAGGCTCATTTTCACAAATCATATATATTTAACACAAATCTTCGTTATTATTAAAGTATTACTTATAAATCCGTTCTATTATTTATAAATTACCATTTATAAATCTCTTCTACAAACATCACTTATAAAACTGCTTTATAAAATATCTTTTATAAATCCCCTTTACAAAATATCATTTGTAAATCTCCCTTTTAAATAAGTCCTTTTTATTAAGTAAAATTCCTTCTATAAAACAATTCATCATTTATAAACACCTTTATTAAAATTAAGTAATTTCCTTTAAACATCATAAATAAATAAATAAATAACTTTAAAACATCATTAATAAAATAATTAACTAGCTTAAAACATCACAGATAAAATAAGTATTTAGCTTAACCTTGAAAGTCTTTAGTATGGTGGATCGATTATACAAATGACAAGTATATGACTAATTTAAACTATATTGTAACAATATTAAAGTATGTAAATAAGAATAATCACACCAGGGATTTTATACTGGTTCAGACCTCCCGTCCTATGTCTAGTCTCGAAGCTCCTCTTCGGAATTTCCTTTCACCGAATAACCCTCACTTCACCCGGAGGAACAGGTTTACAATAGCAGAGATTCTTTGTCAACTGTGTGTTCTCTATTACATGGATTTTGACTATATAGTACAAATGCTTCCAATATATAACTAGAGAATATTGTCTATGAGGAACTGTATATTTGGAAGAGTAGAATACAAGTATAAATTTGCTAGAAATCAAGAATATATCAGAGTATAAGAGTAGAAAGCGCAAGTAAGTCAGGTGAGTTCTTTTCTTGGATTCTTGATGCTATTTATAGTGGTAGAGAGATTCCTTGAGTGGTTGCATCCATTTGCAAGTGTTCTATGGTCGCTCCTGATGGTGATGAAGAGTTGCAGCGAAGAGGAGCGAAGGTGTATTTTCAATTGTGACAGTTATTCTTTGAATGTTAGCAGCCGAGTTCAAAATCAGACGTCTGGAAAATGTTTCAGACGTCTGACTCTCATATATATTTTTGTATATGGTTGCTTTTCAGACGTCTGACTAACCAGACGTCTGATTCTGTCTGATTTGTGAACCAGAGAATTTAATCAGACGTCTGGCTAGGGCACCTAGACGTATGAATTTGTGCATGTTGCTTTTCTTGTGTCTGTGTCATTGCTTTTCTGATTCTATTGACTTGTAGCTTCTTGATACGTTCTTCGAGTCTTGTTCTTGTCTCTCTAGTGATGTTTCTTTAGCAATTACCTATAAATAGAAATATATATGCACATTCGATTTCCATTGTATAGTTGTTGTCATCAAAACTGTAGATTCGATTTCCTAACAATCTCCCCCTTTTTGATGATGACAACTATACGATGTACTTATATATAATTTATAAATCTCCCCCTGAATATGTGCTTATTCTTAATGTTTTATTATTATACTTATATTTCTCCCCCTTTGGCATTATCAAAAAGAATTATAAACAATTTAACTAACGTCAAAGACAAAAGGAAAATTTCATTAATAATTCGAAAGTAAATGCATACATAGATTTTGTTAATTTACAAACGTTGAAAACCCAAAATCCTAAAATATATTATTCCTAAAATCTATGACTCCTTTGGAGAAGCTTTATCTTGATCATCTTCCTTTGTTTCTTCTTTTTTAGAAGTTCTAGTCTTTGTAGGAGATGTCAAAACTTGCTTGAGAGATTCATCCTCAGAAAGTTTGGAATGTTTTGCGGGAGGAGAAGGTACTGGGGTTGGCCAATCTTCAGAAGGCGGTGTTGGACCACGAACCCGTTGTAGTACTTCTTTGAGAACCAATAAAACAGTCGAAAGAGATTCTTCAACTGTGGATAGACGTGTAGCAAACGATGTTTCGAAGCTATCAATCCGCTTAGCCAAAAGTTTTTGATTTTGAGAAAGTATATGTTGATTTCGAAGGGCGAACACTTTCATTTGGATTTGTATCCATTCGAGTCTCCATAATTTCATATTCTCCTGGATAATCAAATGGTGCAGGAGGATCTGGAGTTGTTTCTCAATGTTGTTCCTCCTCTTGAGATGGTTCAATGTGTGGTTGAGGAGGAGTCTCAACTTGTCTAGCTTGACGATTGTGCATCCAATCTTCAAAGGATATAAACTCTGGAGGAATTTCGGGTAAGTGCATAAGCGAGAAAAATTTGGTGAAAGCATATTTAGGTGATATTTCTTCGAAGGTTGATAGGTAGGATGGAATGTTATGTGCACGAAGAAGTCTCATAATATAAGTTGGGTAAATAATTGATGGCCGTGATCGAGTCCAAAATTGTTTGAGCTCGTCAAAGATGAATTTGGCCCAATTCACCCTTGTTCCACTAAATAGAGCATATAAGGCTTTGTGCGCTAACTCGGTTATTTGCTCATGGCTTCCTATACGTGGAATGATGGTATTGATTATCATCCGAGTTAGGAGTCGTGCTTTTGGATGTAGATATTTAGAGGCAAACTTTGGCATTTCATCTTCCCAAATTTGATGCGTTATACTATTTCTTGGCTTGAAGCGCATATCAGGAATGTTGTATAAATCTTCGCCCGTGTTAGAACATCATAAGGTCCTATGTCAGGGGTTAATCTAATCGTGTTGCCATACACACTAGACCATAGACAGTTATCTTCATCTTCAGTGTTCCATACTAAAGTGCTATCCAAGTTTGCATAAAAAAGAAATATTGCTAATTGATCGATTTGGACGTCATTAGGAGTGAACGAAATTAAAGTTTCTAATCCGGCATTTTCACATATTTCATCCAAATCGTACATTGGAAATTTAAGTAGATTATAGAAAGGACCCATGTGAAGTTTTTTCTTTTGTATATTTTCATACCTCTTGATTGAATGTGGTACTCTATTCGTCCATTTTTCAATTTGATCATCCGAACAGACTTGGGGGTTTGAAGATGATGTTGGTTGGTCTTGCTTTCATTTTGATGTCTTGACATTTTTAGTTCTAGGAGGAATTGTGATTTGTGCTCGAATTTTTGAGAAACAATCGTCAATTGATGAAATCGCAAATGAAAAGTTTGAGATGGAAGAAAAAAATGACGTTATCTGGGCTATTTTAAAGAGTCGATTGAATTTCAGACATCTGGTTTGCCCTAAATTGAACATAGTAGATAAGTTCAGACGTCTCATTTATGTGTTAGACATCTAGTTTGATAGATTGTGTAAAATTTTATAGTCAGAGAGTTTTACCAGACGTCTGGAAACGAATTTCAGACGTCTGAAAAAATTTTATTTTTAACTTCGAGTAGACAGAGCAAATTTTCAGATGTCTAGGAGATATAACAGACGTCTGATATATGCAAAGTGGAAAAAATAGACATGTATCAGAGTATCAGACGTCTGAGGTCTATATCCAGACGTCTAGTTTAGGTAATTTTTCTAAAAATAGCCTAAAATTTGATGGTTTTGCTTATTTCTTGATTCTCTATTTTATATATAAAATAGTTTTATTTGTGTAAAGTAACAAACAAACATAGAGACATACAAATAACAAAAAATAAAATAATTTATTTAGAAGGCAATGGAGTTGTACGATCTCTTGACTTGTTATCCTTCCATGGTTTAAGTGGAGACCATATATTACCACGTTCGTCAGTTCTTGGAGAGCCAGAAAATCATCTCGGTGATGGATCCAAAGGTGTACGATATGAAGATGAGGGATCTAAAGAACTGCAAGGCTTTGGAAGCGGTTCATGGACATCTTTCTTTCGTGACGTACAAAACTTCATCGCTACTTGTTTTAAAAAGCTTAGGCGACGTGCTGTAACTTTTTGTTCAAAATATAGTTCTCGTTGAAGATCTATCTGTTGTTTCTGATAATGATGAATTTCATCAATTTTCTCCTTTGTGTTAGGAGATACAAACAGAGATCTTTTGGTCTTCTTGCTATCGGGAGTAAATCCCGTATGATATGAGGACCACCTATGCGTCGGTTCATGAATTGGTGTGGGTGTAGGAAGTCATTGGGGTGTATCAACCGAGCTATCCGGCGTAGGCATCAAGATGGAAATATAAGAGTTATCAGAAGACATGGCTATATTTTGTTTCTTGAGGAAAATATGAATTGTGTGTATATAATTTTTCTTGTAGTATAACTGTTTATATATACGTTAAAAAAAATTATTTATAGAAAAACTAACTATCTAAAAAAAACAAAGGGTGCATAAATTAGTGATTATAATTTGTGGATAGAAAAACACATGACTAAATATAGTCTAGATGAAGCAGGGATTATTCAGTATGAAGATCATGAAGAGATCAAATTCCTAAATCACGTCGGAGTTTAATAAAAGTTTGTTCATTTAGTGGTTTTGTGAAGATGTCTGCTATTTGATTTTCGGTATTTACGTATTCTAACGAGATATTTCCTTTTTCAACATTGTCTCGTAGAAAATGATGTTGTATATCTATATGCTTAGTTCGTGAGTGATTGACAGGGTTTTTTGATAAATTTATTGCACTCGTGTTATCACAATATATTGGAGATTTATTGATAATTTTGCCAAAGTCCGTAAGTGTTTGTTGCATGTATATTACTTGTGCACATGCTAGAGCTGCTGAGATATATTCGGCTTCGCAAGTAGATAAAGAAACACAATTTTGCTTGCTAAACCATGAAACTAATGATTGTCTGATAAAGTGACATGTTCCACTAGTACTCTTACGATCTATTCTACATCCACCGAAATCCGCATCACTATATGAAACTAGTTCAAACGATGATCCTTTAGGGTAAAACAAACCATAATCTCTACTACTAGATAGATAACGTAAAATACGCTTGACAACTCTTAGATGAGATTCTTTTGGTTTTGCTTGAAATCGAGCACAAAGACATACACTCATCATAATATAGGGTCGACTAGCCGTCAAATAGAGTAAAGAACCAATCATGCTACGATATAATTTTTCATCAAAATATTTAACCGTTATCATCTTTTTCTAAGTGAACAGTAGTACTCATCGGTGTTGGTTTGCTTGAAATTTTATCCATTTCAAAGCGCTGTAATAGGTCATCACAATATTTTTCTTGATGAATAAAAATACCATTTTCAAGTTGTTTTATTTGTAAACCCAAGAAGAAATTTAATTCTCCCATGTGAGACATTTCAAATTCATTGGTCATAATATTTGAGAAATGATTACAAAGATTTTCATTAGTTGAACCAAAAATAATATCGTCTACGTAAATTTGCACAACTAAAATATCGTTATTTTCTCGTTTAATAAATAAAGTTGTATCGATTTTACCTATTTGAAAACCAGATGTAATTAAGTGATTTTTAAGTCGTTCATACCAAGCTCGGGGAGCTTGTTTTAAACCATATAAAGCTTTTTGTAATTTAAAAACATGATCGGATATTTTTGTGAATAAATAGTGGAGGTTGTTCAACATATACGTTTTCTTTGATAAAACCATTTAAGAAAGCACTTTTGATATCCATTTGAAACAGTTTAAAATTGTGATGATTTGCAAAAGTGAGTAATGTTCGTATGGCCTCGAGTCTTGGTACTGGTGCAAAAGTTTCGTCGTAGTCGATACCTTCTTCTTGATTATAACCTTGAGCAACTAAGCGTGCTTTATTTCTAACAATATTTCCATTCTCGTCTGCTTTGTTTTTAAATACCCATTTTGTTCCTATAACCAATTGGTCTTCAGGTCTTGGTACTAGTTCCCAAACATTATTACGTTCAAATTGATTCAATTCTTCTTGCATAGCCATTGTCCAAAAGTTATCATTTGAAGCTTCTTTATAATTTTTTGGTTCAAGATTTGACACAAATGCTACATGGCTTATTTGATTAAGTTGATTTCTAGTTACTCTAGAATTGAGATCTCCAATGATATTATCTTTTGGATGATTCTTAAGAATTCTAGGGGATGATATTAAAGTGTTATTTTGCACATTTGTTTCATTATTAATAGAATTTGTTATTGGAATAATCTCTTCTTCATCATTAGTATGATGGTTAAATAGATTTTCGTCGAACGAAACATGTAAACTTTCTTCAATAGTATTATTTCATTTATTAAAAATTCTATATGTTTTGCTACGATTCGAATATCCAACAAAGTTACCTTCATCGGCCTTTGGGTCAAATTTTCCTAAGTTATCTTTTATATTTAATACAAAACATTTTGAACCGGAAGTTTTAAAGTATGATACTTTAGGTTTTCTTCCAAAAAATATTTCAAAACAAGTTTGTTTAGTCATAGGACGTATGGTTACTCGATTTAATACGCAACAAGCTGTGGCAATAGCTTCTGCCCAAAAGTGTTTTGGTAAACTACTACTATTTAGTAGTGTTCGTGCACATTCTTGTAACGTACGATTTTTTCTTTCTACTACACCATTTTGTTGAGGTGTGCAAGGAAAAGAAATATTATGACTTATTCCTTTCTTATTGCAAAAATTAGTAAAAAGATCGTTTTCGAATTCTCCTCCGTGATCACTTCGAATATTTTTAATTTTCAAGTCCATTTGTGTTCTAATTCTTTTAGCAAATATTTTAAACATTCCAAAAGTATCGCTTTTATGTTTTAAAAACAAGGTCCATGTATACCTCGAAAAATCATCAACTATCACGAAAACATATTTGTTGTGATTTATAGATCGTATTTGTGTTGGACCAAATAAATCTAAATGCAATAATTCTAATGGTTGTTTTGTAGAAATATTATTTTTAGATTTAAAAGAGGTTTTCTTTAGTTTTCCAATTTGACAATCGTCACATAAAGTTTCTACTTTGTAATTTATTTTAGGTAAACCTCTAATTAACTCATATTTTGCCAACTTATTAATACTTTTCAAATTGATGTGACAAAAACGTTTATGCCATAACCATGGATCATTATGTTTGGCGTTTAAACATAAATTTGAATTTTTATTTATATTCATATTTAATACATAGATATTTTTGTTTCTAAAACCTTCAAATATAAGTTGGTTGTTATTATCTAAAATATTACATCTAGCCTTTTCGAAATTTATTTGTAAACCTTTGTCACATAATTAACTAATACTTAGTAGATTGTGTTTTAGATTTTCTACTAATAAAACATTTGTAATAATAGGAGAGTTAGAAATACCATAGTGGACGACTTCTCCAGTGCCAACGACATATCCTTTTGAATTATCTCCAAAAGTTACCGTTCCACCATCGATGTATGTTATATTTGATAACATTTTTGAATTTCCGGTCATATGCTTGGAGCATCCGCTATCTAGTATCCATTTCTCCTTATGTTTTATTTTGGGTACCTGCAAAATAAAAGATGTTTTAATTGGTACCCATATACTTTTGTTAGGGTCCTAATTGTTAGGAGAAGGTAGCCATACCCAAGATGGTTTGGTACCTTTATAAATATAATTTTTATTATAGACTACATTCTCTAAGAAATTATTAATATGTTTTTGTTTAATCAAATTATTATTTGTCTTAGGAATCCAAATTTTCATAGTTTTGGTATTCATATTAGATGTAGTTAAACTTTTAGTTTTTTATTTCTAATTTTTTTTGCATCATTTCCTTTTTGTTTAGAAGTATTTTTAAATCCTATTCCATTTCTATTGCCTAATGGTTTTGAAGTTTTGATAAGATTTTCCCAATCTTGTTTTTCTTTATTGAATTTTGACACATTATTTGTAATTTTATCTAATTTTTCTTTAATTCTAAATTTTCAATTTTCAATATTCTAATATTGCTTTTCAAGTTGACATTTTCTTTTAACAAATTATCCTTTACTATTTTGGTGTTTTCAACATCAATAGTAATAGCCTTACTTTCTATCAAGTTATTTTTGTTTTTTTCTTGAGATAATTCTAGTTCTTCTTCTAAGATTGTTTTTTCATCTTTTAACATTCCTACTTCAAGTTCTAATCTATTTATTTTGGCTATATATTCTTTGTTTAATTTTTTAATTTGTCTAAATTTATCATCTAATTCCATGCTAAGTTCTAATAATTCGTCATAACTAAGTTTCGGACATACCTCATCAGTTTGTGCCATAAAACACACATTAGCTTGTTCTCCATTACTGTCACTATCACTTTCAGACGATGAAGAATCTGAGTCATCCCATGTTACTTTGAAAGCCTTCTTCTTTTTGAGTTTTTCAAATTTGTTCTTCTTTTTATCATTATTGAGTTTAGGGCAATCCTTCTTCATATGTTTGTATTGATCACATTCATAGCACTTGATTTGAGACAGGTTTGTTGTGTTGGACTTCCCTTCCTTTTGAAATTTGGTCATCTTTCTAAATTTCTTGAATCTGTTATAATTCTTGACAATGAAGACTATCTCTTCTTCATCTAAATCAGAATCATCATTTTTTGTTGCTGGAAATGCTATGTTCTTCTTTTCTGAATTTAGTTCTTTTCGTGCCTGCAAATTAGCTTCATAGGACATTAAATTTCCTATCAACTCTTCAGTTTTGAGAGTAGAGAGATCATTAGCTTCTTCAATAGCTAATACCTTCCTTTCCCAATCTGATGTTAATGAGTTGAGTATTCGAGAAACTAAATCAAAATCAGTAAACTTAACTCCTAATGCCATAAGATCATGTTGGATAGTTTGAAATCTAGAATACATGTCAACAATAGTTTCATTTTGCTTCATTTTAAAAGATGAGAATTGGTTTTGCAAAATTGAAATCTTAGTTTGTTTGACCTTTGTTGTACCTTCGTGTGTGATTTGTAAGGTACGCCAAATGCCAAATGCAGTTGTACATAACATGACACGTGAAAATTCATTTTTATCTAGAGAACAAAATAAAACATTCATAGCTTTAGCATTGTTCGATGTTAAGGTCTTTTGTGCATCAGTCCATGTGTTAATAGCAGTAGTAGGTGCTTCATATTTATCTTGAGTAGCTGACCAAATTTCTAGACCATTAGCTTCCATAAAAATTCTCATACATGTTGACCAATATGCATAGTTAGAGCCATTAAAAAGTGCGGGTCGTGCTATGGATTGTCCTTCTTGAAAAATACTTGCCATATTAAAATTATTCAAAAACGTGTTACTGTACTTTGATCAAACCTTGCTCTGATACCAAATGAAAGTCTATAGTATGGTGGATCGATTATTCAAATGACAAGTATATGACTAATTTAAACTATACTGTAACAATATTAAAGTATGTAAATAAGAATAATCAAACCAGGGATTTTATACTGGTTCGGACCTCCCGTCCTACGTCCAGTCCCGAAGCTCCTCTTCGGAATTTCCTTTCACCGAATAACCCTCACTTCACTCGGAGGAACAGGTTTACAATAGCAGAGGTTCTTTGTAATTGAGTGTTCTCTATTACACGGATTTTGACTATATAGTACAAATGCTTCCAATATATAACTAGAGAATATTGTCTATGAGGAACTGTATATTTGGAAGAGTAGAATACAAGTATAAATTTGCTAGAGATCAAGAATATATCAGAGTATAAGAGTAGAAAGCGCAAGTAAGTCGGGTGAGTTCTTTTCTTGGATTCTTGATGCTATTTATAGTGGTAGAGAGATTCCTTGAGTGGTTGCATCCATTAGCAAGTGTTCTATGGTCGCTCCTGATGGTCATGAAGAGTTGCAGCGAAGAGGAGTGAAGGTGTCTTTTCAATTGTGACAGTTGTTCTTTGAATGTTAGCAGCCGAGTTCAAAATCAGACGTTTGGAAAATTTTCAGACGTTTAACTCTCATATATATTTTTGTATATGGTTGCTTTTCAGATGTCTGAGTACATTAACCAGACGTCTGATACTGTTTGATTTGTGAACCAGAGAATTTAATTTGACGTCTGGCTAGTGCACCCAGACGTCTGAATTTGTGCACGTTTCTTTTCTTATGTCCGTGTCATTGATTTTCTGATTCTATTGACTTGTAGCTTCTTGATACGTTCTTCGAGCCTTGTTCTTGTCTCTCTAGTGATGTTTCTTTAGCAATTACCTATAAATAGAAATATATATGCACATTCGATTTCCATTGTATAGTTGTTGTCATCGAAACTATAGATCGAAATTAAATCTATAGCCTTTCAAATTGTTATTAATTAAATAAACACTTAACCTCAAATTGTTATTAATTAAAGTTAATTTAAATCTATAGCCTTTCAAATTTGAAAAGAGGCTTAGAATCACAATGGTACTTTAATAAGTTACCATTTAATTTTAATTCACTTTTCCAATCATATCACTGGTATTTACATAAGCAGACATACATGTAAATAAAATCAATTAGCTATCACTAGCTAATACGTCACTTATCTAATATTAATTAATCCACATATTAATTAACTAGCATATAAATACATGTCCAAATAAATATAATAGTTGAACGGGATTTATTCTGCTAAACAGATGTCACTAATAATTTATTTAATTAAATTATAATAGAATGGTATTTTATTCTGCTCAATAGATGTCTAAAATAACTTGTTCCATTTAAAATAGCATGACGGTGTTTTATTTTGCCAAATAGATAACATCAATGAAGTATAATTAATTAACTACATTATGGTTTAAAATAATGTAATTAAATCAAACCCCTATTATTTAATCCTAAATTTGTAATCCATTAAAACTACCAACTGTTTATACTATAGTGTTGTGTTCGTCAATACAAGTTAAATGCAAAAATCCACACGTTAAACGGATTTAATAAGAGCAAGATATGACCATGTTAAAATTAACATACTTAATTTATAATTTAAAAAACAAAATAAAACTATTTCTCACCAAAGCCTGCAAGGCCAAGCCCACTAGCCAAACCAACTTGCTCCATTTTGCTACAGCTCCTTCCCTACATCAAAATCCCCAAATCGAACCCAAATCCTTCCTGTGCACGTGCACCGCCATCCAACACCTCCGTTCGAGCATCAACAACTACCTACAAATCCGCCTTTGCCTCCTCGATCTGCAGCCACTCTCTCCACTACCTCCGTCACTTCCTAGCCTATATCGACCATGTTTGCCATTCAAAGTCACACCCAGGTAGCCAAACTCGATCGCGTCGCCTCGTTCATCGCGCAAACCCCACTGCTACAACCACCCCGACCCCACGCCGTCACCGTCGATAGGACCGCCACACACCCTCCACCTCTGTACCTACGGCGAGCGCGATGCGCGAAAACTTTGTCGTGAGCTCAGAATATGCAACCCCACAAACACACAAACAAAACCCTAAAACCACCTTCCGCCACCATGGTCCATCAGACCACCTCCGACTTTGCCCACGACCTCGCCTCGCCTCGCCTCAAACTTTCTCCTGACACCCCCACCCCTTCCCTCGATGTCGATGATGTCGTAAATCCTAGGATGAATGGAAAACACTCAAAAATACCCCCACGGCCAATGCCGGTCACCAAAAATCACGCGATCACCTCCACAAATCCCATCTTGACTGATCCATACCTTCCATTCGCCATTTCGATCTCAAGAAAAACTGTCACCTTCGACTGCCCACTTTTTTCGACAAATCATAGCCACCCTACTCGACGAAACATCGAGCTACTATTTTTAGAAAATATTAGAGGTGAAAATGAACCACTTTCATGTTCGAAGATTTTTCTAATTTTGATCGGATTGTGATATGCGAATTTTTGAAGTAAAGAGATGAGGTTTTTTCATTTTATTGGAAACAAAAGAAGAAGTAAGAAGAAGAAGGGAAGAGAGTTAATGAGAAGTGAATAAAACTTATTTTTATAAATAAATGAAAAATGTTAAAAACCAAAAATACCCTTGACTGCACATTTTTAACCCTTCCATCTTATCCAATCCTCCAAAATGTCACCCATAAGGAAATATGTTGGATATTAAGGTGATCCATATACTTTAGTTAACTTTTGCACTTAAGATTCCAAATCCATCTTTTCACTTTTAAATTTAAACATAATTTATTCCTATATTATTATTTAACTTATTTACACATTTTCAATTAAAATTTATTCTTTTAAACACTTTAAAATGTTTTTTTTTAAAGTATAACCAAAGGTATTACAGCCTTTTACAACTTGTAGTTCGATAAAAGGTCGAAAATCCTAAAAAAGGGTTTCAAACACTTGTCCATTTTTCATAGAACTACCTATTTTAGTAAACAAAATTCAAAAAATAAATTTTCTATCATTAGTTATAAATTAAAAGAGGGTTATTTAATTATTAAAACCATTGATTGAATATTTAAAATAAATTAAATATTCTCAAATCAATCAATAAAATTCCGAGTCGTTACACTTACTCCTTGGTATGAGCAATTCATATTAAACTATAATATGAATCCATTGAACGTAAGCCTAATGGAGCTCCCCAATATGTTGAGGTTGACCGAGTCATCGTCTAGAATCAAGGAGCCATACTTGCTGTTAAGGGGAATGCATCATCTTTGAATGGTTTGAAGAAGCGAAAAAGGGTTAGCAAGAAAATTAAAAAGACTATTGTTGTGGACAAGGGTGAATTCATCATTGTCACAAGAAGGATAAATGGAAATGGATTGTCCGAAGTACTTGAAGATTGTTTAAGAGAAGAAGCAGAATGATTCCATCGCTCCATCAAGTACATTTATGATTCAAAATTGTTTTGCAATCAATAAATTATCTTGGGTTTTAGATACTAGATTTGGAACTAGCATTTGTAATTCCTTATAGGGCTTAGAAATTGATTTGCATGGCAAAGGAAGAAATGAGGTTTCAATTTGCTGATGGGTCTATTGTAGATGCAACGACAGTTTATATATTAAATAATTGTTATTATGTAAAAGACTTTATTTGTGGAATTATTTATTTTCTAGATTGTATAATAACAATTACATCAAACTGTAATTTCCCCACTTGAAACTCAAAGATGCAACCAAACTGTAATTTCCCCACTTGAAACTGTAATTTCCCCACTTGAAACTCAAAGATGAACACCGATGATGATGCAGTCATCATTAGAATTATCTTCCAGCGACGAAAGTGGGTTAAGTTTAATAATTAACACAGATAAAGTAAACAAAACAGCTAAATATTTTCATTACATCATAAGTTTTCTTTTACATTCTTTACACGTACTTCAGTCATAATTAACCCAAAAATGTGCCTACGTAGGGGTCAAATATAATAGAAAAATAACATAGAAAGAGTCGGGTCAACATACGAAGATGCGACCTGCACTCCTTAAAAGAGCACAAAACAAAAATATCTATTAGTTACAAAGCCTCCTACTCCATCTTCGATGTGCTATTGTGGCCCTTATTTCAAACTTGTCTAATCCTATAAGCTCAACCTACTCAAATGAGAACCTTTGAGTTTATGGGGAAAACAAACATGGGTCAGACATAAAGTCTGGTATTAATTATACATACCCCAAAACTATCATATAGTAAGACCAAACCGCACTGCACAGGTTGGTTTTCCCCCTCACCATTCAAACATCAAAAGTGGAACATCCAAATACTGACGCAATTGGTTCTTATCTACGTCTTCATCTTACGCTTCCCCAAATGGTCACCATTTATTTTTACATCCCCGTGCTGTCCCTATTAAATTCCAAATTTAGTTCGTTCTCTATTTTTTATTTCATTATAATACTTTAATACTTCGTGCCCTACATAGCCCCCACTTGGTTCCCACCTTAGAGTATTATTTAATCAATTATAATACTACGCCCCGAGCATCTTCTCACTTGTTCTTCTTTAGCAACTTATTACTATGCCCTGCGTAGGTCTTACTATTCTTCTTTAGCTGTTTAATATTGTGTCCCACACAGGTCTTAATTGTTCTTCTTTTAAAACATTCAACATTGTGCCCCTACATAGTTCTTACTTGTTTTTCCTTAGTGGTTTAATACTGCACCCATCGCAGTTCTTATTTAATTCTATTTACAATTTAATATCACGCCCCGCACAGTTCTTACTCATTTCTCCTTAACAATTTAGTACCGCGCCCCGCACAGTTGAATGCCTTACCTCCCCCAGATGTGCATTCGTAAATGTCTCTTATCACCTTCCCAAGTTGTGAATCCACTTTAAACATTTGTTTATTTTATGGAGCTGCCCCCACAGTCCCTGGAAGTTGAACGCATATCCTCATCTTTCCAAGGTGTGCATTTGAGCGAGCATTCCCACTCGGTGTCAATAGCCCTTCTATCCTTATTTCTAGCGCAGGATCCCACCCTATACTGACTTAGCCTCTCCCCAAGTCCGACCTACTTATCTTTTATCAGGTTATGTTACTTACTTTTCTTAGCATTGTACCACTCTACCCCAATGTTGAGTTCTTTACACTTTCCTTGTCAAGTGTACACTTCCCAATTTTAGTGTAGTATGACCCCTTAATATTACGCGTGGTTTATATTTATAACATAGGGTCACCGCACCAATGCTATTATAGACAAATCCGGATATCCCTTATAATGTTTTTATATATGTTGTTATCTTATTCATCCTTATTTTTCTTTTGGTTATTTGCATTGTACTTTTTCTTTCTTTTCAGCCAATGATTTGGGTTAGGTTTCTCATTTTCCCAACACCCATTAATATATTTTTCCTATATAAATTTATTTTCCCTGTGCTCCCGTAGTTCCCCACTTGCCTCAATGTAGTACTTAGCCATTTTAGTCTATTCTTCCCTATAAAAACTTCTGATAAATTCCCAAAAAATTTGTGAACACATGTTCTTGCACGCTTAATTTTTTTGGACTTTTAAGGGTGTTTTCCCCATTTATTTTCTAGTTACCCTCCTTCAATAAATCAAATAAAATCATATAAGCTTAAGAAATTTCTCAAACTAAAAACCTATCTCTAAAACCATGATTAGAACATGATATAAAATTTCCATTAGCTTTTGAAATCATTAAAGTAGGGGAAATGCGTCTAAACATCCCATATTTATCTATCATTCTTGAGAACATTTATTAAACTTTTATATTTGCTAATAAAATCCATATGAACCCCATCATTCTTAAAAATATACAAATCTAAACCGAAACCATATATTAGAGATCGGCGTAGATAGATTAAGTATTACTTAACTAGATCTTTAAGATGTCTAGCTTTAGTCTTCTTAATCCCTTTTCGCATGCGTTTTCTTTATCTTCTTCTTATTTGCCTTCTCTAAGCTACCGCCATCAAAGTTCTTCCGTAGCTTTTTATTTTATTTTAGGTAGGATGAAGTGAATGAATGGAAAGAGTAATGTTTATTTTCCTACAATAATTTAGGCTTGAGCCCTCCTACCCCTTCTCCATTAATTCATTTCCCTTTACTTCTCTTATTTTGGCCGTCCTAGCCTTTTAATTAATTTATTTGATTAATTTAAATTTAGGGTCATTACACCATAGGAAAAGGAAATACGTTTGTGTATAGATGTGAGAATATTTAGCAAGGGTTCACCTTGGATTTGAAGTATTAAATAACTTGGTACCATTAGGGATGTCAAGGGGTTTACTTTGGGGTTGAGGTATTAAATGGTCGTTGGATCTGCCTCCTTCCTATATAAGAAGTCTTAAATAACCTATGATGGTACCTAATAGGGAAATGAAGTCTGGTTCATTTCTAACAAGCAGTATTAAGAAACTAGAATGGGAAATTTCCTTAACTTAAATTAGGTTAGTCTAAATGAGATTTCGGCTGTGTGTGTGTGGGGGAGGGGGGTCGGCGGGCTGTGTCAGTGTTTTTGTTGGACCGGTATTTAGCAGTAGGGCTGGCATATAGGCTTTGACCACCAGTGTTTCCATGCGATCGTTAGTAAAGACTCGAGTTGTGTCCTGACGGATTTCACTTCCTACTAGTGTAGAATCCATGTGGGATACACAAAGACCTCAAAGTTTAATTTAAATTGCTTGTTTATTGTTTATTTTGCATAGGTGGGCTAGTTAACCCTTAGATAAGTCTTTGAGATGTGTTAGTAATACGGTAATTAAATTATATAGCCATATCAAGAGGTCACTGGTCTCTGTAGCTAGGACTGACTGACTAGCATTTACGTTATGGAGGGCCCACTTCAGGGTTGAGGTATTAAATGGTCGTTGGGTCTGCCTACTCCCTATTTAAAAGTATTAAGTGGTCGGGGTTTTTGGGTAATACAACGTTTATATATATAGGCATACATATAGTAATGTCTAGGAGGAGGTTAGGCATATCACACACACATATAGTATCGAACAAATTGGCCATAAATAATTGATATAATAAATGGAAATTAATCGGTATAAATTAGTGTTATAGGTAAAGTATGTAATTTTACAATTACTAGAATGTTATTCTGACCCCCTCCATATTACAACCCATATGATAGATTTAGAAGGACGGACTACTAGCGAAGCAGGAAAGGTAGATGGTGAAGTCTTCTCATTCATGCTCGGCGCTGGCAAGACAAACATATACTCAAGGAATAATATTGATTCCAAGGTAGTAGCCTTAGCCAGTATGTATGTTCCATTATATTTTTCTTTTCCGTTGTGAGTTTATATTGATCACTCTCTGATATACTTATGTTTATTACAGGTTACCAAAACCAACGATTTGTATCCTAATGGACTTGCGTTTCGATTTAATTGAAACTAGGACCCATTAAGACATGGGTTGGTACAAAATGCTCTCCTCTGTCCATCTTTTCAAAAATATTTAATAACTCATTGTCTTGCTTTTGACTCAAATCAATAGGGTCCATAAGTGAAGGCTGAACATCTAAAGTTGCCAACAAACGTAGAGTAATGTCTAACAAAGGTCGAAAATCAAATGTAGAAATGAACTCTAAGTACTTTCATTCCAAAAACATAGGACTCAACATCGCATGCTTCCTACTTACGGCATCGGCTATAACATTGTCCTTACCCATAGTATATGAGATACTGAAATCAAAAGATGCCAAGAACTCATCCACCGCTATTGCTTCAAATTCAAATCTTTTTGGAAGAATAAATAGTTCGGAGACTTATGATCTGTGAATAGCTCAAACTGCTCCATAAAAGATATTTCCTCCATTATTTGAGGGTGAAGACAATGGCTGCTAACTTAAGATTGTGGGTGGGTTTCTCCCTTGTACCTTCGATTGTCAACTAGCATAATAAACAACTCTACCCTTATGCATCAACACTGCACCAGACCTGTACCACAAGCATCGTATATACCGTGAACACCTTCGTACCATCAGGGAGTACAAAAATAGGAGCACTAGTGAACAATTCCTTTAGCTTAATAAAATCATCTTCATGTTATGAACTCCACGTGCAAACTAAATTCTTCTTGGTAAGTAAGGTCAACAGTTCAAAATTATTAGTGAAGCCCTTAATGAACCTCTTACAATAGCCAACCAAACCAAGAAAACTTCTCAGATCTGTGGTATTCTCTGTTACATGCCAATCCTGTATTGTCGCAGCTTTACTTGAATCGACTACTAGTCCATGCTCCAAGACGACATGACTTAGAAAGCAAACCTCCATGTGTCAAAGTGACATTTGAAAATTTTCGCCTTTAGCTTATGCCTACGGAGAGTATTGAGCACTTCTCCTAAATGAAACATGTGCTCCTCCTCGTTTCCGTGTAGACAAGTATGTCATCGACAAATACCACCATGAACTTATTTAGAAACCCTCTAAACTCGACTCATGAGGCCGACGAAATATGCGGGTGCATTGGTCGGCCCAAATGGCATGGTTAACCACTTACAAAGTCCATGGGTTGTACGAAAATCGGTTTTCTGAATACTATTCTCAACTACACGTAACTTATGGAACCTGGTAGCCAAGTCAAGCCGAAAGAGTACTTTATTGCTCCAACTAACCGATCAAAGAGATTGTCTATATGAGGCAATGGATAATGATTATTCTTTGTTAGCCTTTTAACTCACGGTAATCGGTACAAAGCCTAAAAGAGCTATCTACTTTAGTAGCAAAGATAACTGGTGCTCCCCACTCCGAAATACCCCTCTGAATGAAGGCTTTCTAAAATATTCATTTACTTGCTTATTTAGCTTGCGCCTTTCTCTAGGAGCCATATGCCTAAGAGGTAAGAAAACATCCCTAGCATTCTCTAAAGATAAATTCAAAATTTGATCTCCCTATGGGGAGGAAGACCAGAAACTTCGAAAAAGACAACTAGGTAGTGAAAAACTACTAGTATTGAAGCTAACTAATCATATGACAGATCTAAAGAATATAGGTAATTCAACATAACTGAACTCCCTATGGTCATAGTAAACCTCAAGGTTGCACCCGCTACAAGTACCTAACCAAACCATCTTCCTATCACAATCTAATGTTGCTCTATACATAGTCATCCAGTCCATTCCCAAGATTAAATAAAATCCAAAAAATCCTAAAACAAAAGCATCGCAATTGAATTCGACATCTAAAAATACAAGTTCAAACCCTTAAAAATCATGGATAAACGAGTCGATCCTCCAACAGGCTTTGATATTACAATAGGGTCTGTAACTATGCTAGTTTCAAAATGCAAGTAATCTACTAGTCTACCCGAAATGAATGAGTGTGATGCTTCAGTGTTAAACAAAGTACAAATAGATAAATCAGAAAGTGTTAAAAGACCTTTTATGACAACGTTCTTTCCCTTTTCCATAGCTAGAGCAGCATTCGAGCTAGGTGTTGCATCAAAAATTTCAAAAATGTATTGACAAAAGATAAATCCATTATGTATTAATTAGAGTCACCGAGTGTTGATCAAGGACATTATGTGTTGAATAAACCCATCGTATATTCAGTAGAGCCATCGAAAATCGACAAGTTAAACTTGTTGAAGGTTTGTGTTATAAATAATGCCATTGAAAGATCGATAAGTGAAGCCATCGAAGGTTAGGCAAACGAATGTTAAGAATGAGCCATTGCATGTTGGAATATTACATGCCATCACATATTGATGAAAATCAAGCAATAGACTATGTGAAGAAGAAGTATGTTAATATGAAAGGAAATATATGTAATAAAGCTTCAAAGCACTCCTACCATGTCACCTTTGTAGATAACATAGCCAAGATAGTGATCTGCATGAACTACTATAGTATTGATATGATGACAAATAGCACCATCAAGGCCATCCGTCTTGCCAAGTATCAATTCATGTCAACTCCAATCAACCAATCCAAGCAAGTCATGTTACTCTCTAACCTCTATAAATAAAGACCCAACCCTACCTAAGAAGGGGCTCCTCTCTTCTTCCCCCTTCTTAGCACAAATCATCATTTTGGACTTGATATTTCCAAGTTCCCTTGAGAGCTTGAGACCTCATTTAATGGCCAACGAAGAAGAAGATGACTCGAACTTTTGAACATAAGGACCTTTAAAAATAGGAATTTGGATATTGACTTCATCCTTGACCTTTAAAATAGAACAAAGGAGATGGCTTGTATTTTTTGCATATCGACCAGTGGACAGTGAATATTGCATATGCACTCGAATTTTATATCATTTGCATGTAAGAAAAGAATGACTTCAATCTTGGACATTTTGGATTTATAATATTTTGATTCTGAGCATATTTGAACTTTTATTTGAATTTTACTTATTTTAAAACATTTTGATGTTAGGTTAAAAATTGGTTTAACATTTTGGTCCTTTAATTGAGAGTTGAACAGGGAACCTTTTCAAAAATGACCAAAATACCCTTAATTTTGAAATATCTTGTAAATGATAATACATATTTTATGAACAAGTTGGTCAAGGAATTTTTTAAATCAGGTTATTATTGAAGAAGAAATAAATTTTCAAAAGTTTTAAAATTTTAAAACTAGTTGTTTATAATTTTTCCTTCGCACGTAATAATTCCTCCTCCTTAAACTCACGGTAACCCCCTTCATTCAACTCACGATGACCCCTTTTCTTCAACTCACAATAACCTTCCTTCAATTCATGATGGCCCATTTCCTTCAACTCACGTTGGCCTATTTCCTTCAACTCATAATGATCACTTTCCTTCACCTCATGATAAAATTTCTTCAACTCACGATGACCCCATTGCTCCAACTCATGATGACCCTTCCTTCAATTCACGATGACCATTTTTACCCCATGATGACTCAATTGGCGACATGTTCCATTTCTCGTATTCCTCATTTCACTCCCTACCAACCCACGATAGCATTAATCACTCTACAACAACTCAATCCATGATGCCCTAGTCAACCCACGATATGTCTAATCATACGATGGTTATTTGTGATGACAACTTGCGACGACTTTGAACCTTGCTATTTAATTTCACACTAACCAGGACCTGCTGCAATACCAAGAGCCTCCAGGTAAAAAACTAAGTAATTGTTGTTTGAAATTTTGTGCCTTGAGTCATAGTAATTCTTAAATCAGTATTAGTATTTTTTTCTTTACATTTTCTACTGTTTCTTTCTGACTGTGGATGCCATATGATTAAGATAAAGGTCATGCCTACCATGTTTATTAGCAAATTTCCTTATTTAGATATTGCTACAATATGATATTGCTCCATCAAAATCTCAATGTTACTTATGAAATAAATTTGCTTTTCACTCCCTTTAGACCTCATTGGAATATGTGAACTTGAATAAAAAGTGATTTAGAAGAGCAGTTCTTATATTTTCTCACTGTATCTGTTACAGACAACCTTTTTTTTAACTTGGAATTTCTTAAAATTATGAAACGAAGGGTTTTATATTTTCTTGCTTAGTGCTTATGGAAAAAAAGATAATATATTCAATTAATTAATCTTTTAAATGTATAAGAGTAGTTGCTTAATTAGAAGTTTGCATTTATATGTTGAAGCTATATTTTAAAAACCAAGTTGTTTTTCTTTTAAATTTAAGTCATAATAGTTAATGAATTTGCTAGGAGCACATTTTTTCTATTAAGATAGTTAATGCAGAATAGTTATAGTGACGCTTGTGTATTATATTGATACTTGATTTTTTTTATTTTTAACTAATTGATATTTGTATATTATTTGTATATTATATTGATATATATATAGATATATCCCCTATTATCAGAATAAATTATTGACTCATAATCTGATGAAGAGATTGGTTCTAAAGTAAGATTCAAGCTATGAAAGTTTCAAATTTAGCCCAATACCCGAGATATTGAAGTTGTTCAAAAGTTCAAGTCATATGTTCTAGGTTGAAAAAGGCAAGACACAAGGTTGAGCAATAGTCCTTTACTGATATGTCAATGGGTAAAATAGGCGACATGTGTTAATATGTGATAGTCCCTTATTCATGTGCTAATGGGTAAAACAGGAAATATTCAGGGTAGCTTCTAATTTGAGCAGGCCTTAACAACCTTTCATAAATTAACAATAGCAAGTTCAAATTCAAATCTAAGTTCCGAAGATAAAGTCATATGCATGTCCATTATTTAATAACAATCAAGTTTATATTCTTTGAGAATAATATACTATGCAAAGTTGATGTCCAAGTCCTTATGTACTTTAGGGTTTACAATTTAAAATTTGAGAAAGAGGAAAGAATTATTTCCCCCCTTCTAAGTAGCGGAGGGGTCTATTTATAGAGGTAGTGGTAGAAGGGATGGCAGCCACGTATCCACCCATCTAGATACTTGTTATCATCTTTGCACTGTTAATACACGATATCCCCTCAGCACTGTTAATACTCAACATCCCCTTAGCACAGATAATACTTGACAATCTATATGATTGTAGATACTCAATATTCTTTATATCACTTGAGGTTCGACATCCCTTGCTACTTGTAAAAGCTCGAAAATCCTTGCTAATGTCGAAGCCCATCGTTCTTGTTAAAGATCGATATCTTTTATCCTTTACAACAACTAACATTGTAAAAGCTTGATAGCAGTTAATACTCCTAAGACTTGATTTCCATAGTGATTCGATACACCTCCCTTGCAATCAGATGCTCGACATCTTTCAGCAAACTCCTCCGTTATCTTATACTCTTCAACATTTTGTGTGGTAGTGGTTCGACACACTACAACAAAAAAGACTTTTCACAGCGTTTGAAAAACGCTGTTAAAAGTTTTCACAGTGTTTTTAAAAACGCTGTATAACGACATGCGGTCGTTGACCCTAAATTTTTAACTGCAAAATATAAACGCTGTCAAAAACCCAATTTCTACAGCGTTTTTTAAACGCTGTTAATAATTTTTCTACTGCAAGGTATAAACGCTGTTAATAGTTTTCTACTGCAAGGTATAAACGCTCTCGTAGGGATATGCATTTTTTTTCCCAATGAATTGACAGCAATGTATAAACGCTGTCGTAGGAATATGCATTTTTTCCAATGAATTGACAGCAATGTATAAACGTTGTCGTAGGGATATGCATTTTTTTTCAAAGAATTGACAGCAATGTTGTGCCATTGCAATATTCACACATATCATTAATATAAACTACATTTAATTATATTTTAATCAGTTAATGTACATAACATAAACAAATCAAACTAAAAATTGTAAAATAAAAGCATAACTATTAATCACTTCCATAAAATAAGTTGAACACAATATCCATGAACAAAGTTTACATAAACCCGTAAAGAGAGATAAAATTTATAAACCAACTGCATACAAAATTAGACAAATGCACAATATCTAGAAAGCAAGTTTGCATCTAATATTATCGACAAAACATGCATAAAAGTAGTTCAAATACAGGCTGAAAATGAAAAGTGGCAGTACGAAGATAGTTAGACATTGGTTTACTGAATTGTTGCCAACAGGGCAGTCTGAACTCGGCAAGATTCCTCCTTCTGTCTTTTTTTCTTGACTTTTTGTTGTTGAGCTATCACTAACCATGGCTTTGTCAACATCCTGTGAGTAGTAATTACAGTAAGCTTTAGACGTATAACTGTTAGTTAAATATAAAGAGTACAATTTCCAGTTGAAAAAAATGTGTTTTTCAATAAACATGTAACTGGAAGTTCTATGCAATATTTGCACAGTGATATATTTAATGCATATTTTTCAAGTTGCAGTAATTTTATCAGTCACATACTTTTACTTGATAAGGCAGTTCTAGTGAATATATCAAATCGGTTGAAACGTCAACCAAGTTCCAGCTATGTTGATGGGCAATAGTGTACAGAAAATTATATCAACGAATGCCTAGATAATAACAGAATTATTCATTCGTCACACCATGTGTGTTGACATATATCAGTGTTAGAAAAATTGATGGTATCTTTACCATATTAATAAATATGAAATCATAAGCATTCAGTACAGTATTTGATAATGAAGTGTACAACTATCAGGAATTTAATTGGATTAGTATGCTTGTTATATGAGAATAACTATATTTATTTTATGGAGGCAGTTTGGATACTTTAGAAAGTATTAGTGGTGTACAATTATTTCCAACTATATTGTTTTTGATGGCAAAGCGTTTAAATATTTTTCTCACCAAATCTTCGGTTGATCGAGCCATCCCTCGACGACTACATGTGTGGCATTTGCATGTCCTTCATGGATTTAAATTTTTCACTTCATAACTAGATTACAAGGTTGTGCTCCTAAAATGTCAATGACTACATATTTTGCAATATCAAACAGGCTGCCTACAAAGTAAATTCATAAACTTTCATGAAAATTCCAAAAATGAGTAAAACATATGTGAAAAGAGAAGAAAGTCACAAGGTCAGAGGTTCAAACAATACAAAAATCACCGTAAAATATTGAGTAAAGTGCAAACCATTTTTCTCTTTTTCTAGAAAATGTCAAAATGTTTCAAAAGATTTTAAAGAAAAATATAAGATCTTCGAAAATAATTCAAATACTTTCCAAACTTCAGTTCTTGTTTTCTGCAATTCACAGTTCTTTATCTTTTCAAACCCCAAGCATTAACCCCAAGCATTGATCAATATTTTCATTTATTTCTTGGTAATTCTTACTGTATACAGTTCATCAAATTCTCACATTAATACATTGCTTTTGCTCCATTAATCCCCAGTAATTCTTCCCACTGCAACTTGCATATCATTGATTAAAATCAAAGTGTGTCTGGCAACATATGAAGAAGAATCAGATGAAGTTTCAGAGTATTCTTTCGCCCTCCCCGTTGTTTTTAAATTAAAATCCTTCTCCAGTAACCAAGTTAACAGCCATATTCTATTATCCAACTTAATTTTGTTTAAAGTAGAATATCAAAAGATGGAAAAAAAATACAAAGCCTGACATAATGATTGCTCCAATGATAAGATTCTAGCTTCAAACATTTCAACTACCTAGTGCATCTTTTGAAAAGATTGAAAATGTCTATACAAGTGAAAAGAGGCTTGCTTAAGATGTCACGCAAACTGTTATGTAGGCCAAAGAAAAGAAGGTGGAGTGCGACTAAGAAACTTGAGACTTTAAGAAACATATGCAATGAAAATGTCCTGGAAAATCATATCTGGAAGAGGACTACGGATAGAATGGATGGAAAAATCTACAGTTTATGGATTATGGAGGAGGACAATAACGGTTTTGGTGCTTGGAAAGCAATTCTAAAAATGAGAAATGATTTGGCACAGCAAATATAAAGAAGTTAGCTAATTGTAAAAACACAAGCTTTTGATTTGATCCATGGGTAGATGGTAAGAGTTTTGTAAAAAGACTAGGATGTGACACATTATATGGAGGTAGAGATTCAAACTCAGCCAGTTTATTCAGAATAACCAGTGGAACCAAAGCTCAAATACCGCCACATCACAAGCAACACAAGAAACTAAATATATCTTGTTATTCACAGGAAAACAAGAAGACGTTTGGATTTCGAAACAGGCATTCACCATTAAATGGGCACAGGAACAATTAAGAAACAAAGACGAGGAACTAGAATGTCTAGAATTTGCAAAAACCATTTATTTCATTAAACGCAAGGATTCTAATTTCATGAATATTAAAAGTAAACTATTTTCATATTAAGCAAATCAGGAAGACACCCACTCTAAACAACGAATAAAGTCATGACATTGCAATATAGGTGGACAATTGATAATAATTACTGAACTCTGTAAAACAAACACATTTTCTCATCCTAATAAGCTAATATCTACAAAACACCCACTTCATATATGCTTTATATATGAATATTAAATTTATATGCATAAGTTGTCCTGTCATGAGTGAGCTCCCCGCCCTTACCTTCTTATAATGTAAAAATGATAGTGTCAAATTTTAGAACAGGAAAGGGTGGTATCAAATAATTCTACAATATAAACAATAATCAAACATTTATACCTCTTTGCCAGGGATGGAAATTAGAGCTTTTAGCTATGCACGTCTAAAAAGTGCAGTCATTATGACCAAGTAAATAAATTAAAAGCTGGATCAAAACAAATGAATCTGGGTATTCTGAGTAAGCTTCTTTAACTGAGTAAAACAAACCTGCAATATTGTATGGAAGAAAGGCAAGTAATAATTGATGATGGATGCGCAGAAATAATGATAAAACAACCTTTGCCTCCTCCCATTCAGCGACCAACAAGCTCGAAGGAATTGTTGTGACACTTCGACTTTGTTCCAGATTCATCTGCTTGTATGCAAATAACATTAAGAAGATTATTTCATGAAAACAGACAAAAAGGAATTGTTGAAGCAATTAATTATGACTAAAAGGAGAACATACTCACATGTATTTGCTCTACAGACTTCCAACTGTCCAGAAAGTTTAAGTTGAACCCTATGCAGTGAAAAATAAAAAAATTGAAAAAGAAAAAAAGCAATCGAGAACCAGGCAAAAGCTTTTCGCTGTTCATTGCCCGAGTGAAGTAAGATTGACAAGTGCCATGAGCATAATACCATAATGATGGTATACCCACCTGTAAAATCACATATATAATTTCACTCTTTACTAACAAATGATACCCTACCGAGGATAAAAGGCCAATTATATTATGTTTTGTGGTAACTTACTGGATGTGATCTCAGAAACATCCCACTACATTCTCGAGAGCTAAAACAGGACTCACTATATGCCTGCAGACATATCCAATATTAGCTCGGTTAACATCCAATATCCTAGTAAACTGAATCCTTAAGTGAAATTCTACCATAAAAAATAATACAGTTGTTAGCATAAAAAGTGGCACATGAATGATACAAATATAAATTGATATACCTATATTACCTTTTAGTTATAATTGAAAATAGATCATCAAGTTCCACAAGCCATTGAGCTTCATCCTAGCAGTAAAATATACATGGTCAAATAAGGATATTTAACGTAATTTTGATTGACAAGGTAATTTTATCATAGCACATCATATTTATGGAACAAATAAAGGTACATCAACTTTTAACCTTTGATAACTCAACACTCATAACTTGTAGCCTTTGATCACTCTCAGTTTGATAATTGAGATCCGCTATACATATTTCTTTTAGAAAAATAAAAACCAAATAATAATTTTCTAATTAAACAAAATTGGTTTTCAACTTATTTGCACAACCTTCTTCAAATTAGTTTTCAACTAGTACAGATGGTAAAATATAAAGATTTTATATATAAAAAATTAATTTCATAGTTCTTAGTTAAATTACAGAACTAAAGCTTTCGATCAAGTTCACTTGACTAGATTTTCATGGATAAGACATACATCTCTACCAATTAGTTTGATAAGCAAAAAGGTCAGCAAAATTAGGTATCTTCAGTTAAAGACATTTATGATAACGCATTTGTCAAATGATCACAATATAAGGTAGAAAAGTGTATTTTTGACTAATAGTTTGAGGTAGTGTGCTTTATTTAGCTGCAACTTCAGTTGCCTGTGAATATGCATTGAGAATAAATAGCTGGGTTGTAAAGACCCAACATTTGTTTGCATTAGTATAGTTTAAATTACAATAAGCATGTTGCATACTTACTGGTTATTACTTATCAAACTGGTAATCAAAATTGCAACATAGACTAATCATACTTCATTTTTTCCCCTCATATTGATGAAACATGGTTAACATAAGAGCAAAGTTCATCAAACTGTCAAGAAAATATATCCTTTTTATTTTTGTTGATATAACTATTTTTGTATGGAGTTATTTTGGTGTTATGTATAGTTTATTTTTGTATGTAATGCCTTTATAGGCTAACTTAAACTTTGTAACTAATTTTCTGATGAAAAACAACTATAGGCTCTGAATGTAACGAAACCAATTTTCAGAATTTCAAGCTAAAGAGTGATATGTTTCGTGCAGAAAAATATGACAATGTTATCTTTGTAATTTAAAATTTGCAATAGAAACAAATAAAAAAATAATAAATTTTAGAAATTAAGTACGAAGATATTAATTTTCATTTGTTGAACAGACTGAGATCACTTCCAGTAGTATTCATAAATCTACAAAAACATTTCAGGAAAATGAATGGTACATTTCATATAAGTAAATGTTGTATGTGAAAATCAATAGATGAAGATGTTGGGAAAATTATTTTTTTCATTTTTGCATGTGAATTAGTCTTATATCCATCAAAGAAGGGTAACGCATATTTTTACGGTACTAACCTTATAGTGACAAAAACGAAATAGAAAGAGAGCTCATTTGAGTTTATGGTTGAGGTGCATTGTTTTGAGATATCAAGAAGGTACACAAGATTGAGTGACAAAGAATAAACTTTAAAAAATAGCATGCTTTGATCAGTGTTTATAGATAGTGTTAATAGTAGCATAGGAAAAGTTAGGAAGCACATTATTGAAGTTACCTTCCTTCCACATCATGTATGCGTATTCTTTTTCTTACATCAACAACCTATAATTTCGCAGTTCTTAAATGAACATTTGCCACCTAAAATTCGGCTGTTCGGATTAAATGAGATTGTTAATATAACCAGTCGCATGCTATGAAAAGTACAAGTTAAGAAGAAAAGCCAAAAGTATAACTTTGTAAGCATGCCTTGTTTATTCATTCTTATGCAAACTTTAAGAATCATCACTATTTCAGAGAAAGAAAATGTCTGAGTAATGAATTTGTAAATTCTGCAAATACAAAATCAACTATTATTTATAACCTAGAAGTTAGGAATTTTGTGATCCAACCCAACCCGATAACATATGTTTCTGCTTTATAGGAAGCATGAACTATGAAGGGATTTACATTGTGAAAATGTCACTTACATGTTTATCTATACATATTGTTTGTGTGATTTATCTTGTGAAACCATGACTTCTAAGTTTGTCGGCTAATAACATTTGTTTCAGGTATTTCTTTGTGTGTATTGTCAGAATAGATGTAGTTCCGTATACATAACAGAACTAGTTACATTTGAGTTTGCTAAAATTAGTATCATGGTTTAGCTGTATCCATTTACACTACTGTAACTATATTACCTAAAGCTCTGCTTAGGCTCTGAACAACACAGCTTAGGCTCGCTGATACTGTCTAATAGGTAAGTCGTGCCAACGATCAAGGTTCAGATGGATTAATTGGTAGAAAACAGTAGTTGGTGGTTATACAAAGTATTGATGTTGATCATATAAGAAGTAATTAACAGATTAACATCTGCTTTTGTTAAAAATCAAACAGAAGTGCACTTTTTTTAGAAAAATTAACATAAATTCCAGATTAATTGGTGAAATTAAACAAATACACAAGTTGAAAAGTTACCAAACTCAGCACATAAACATCAACCTTTTTGCTCAGCTTAATTCTTAACTTCATGTTTCAGCTCAGCTCAATACATCGCCATTCGCCTATGAACACAATTTTGCATTGCTTTGCTTCATTTTAATGCTGCAGTCTATCTCCTATTTTACCTAAGTGCACGAATTCAAGTTCCAACTCAGCTCAAGGAGAAAGTGGTGGATTGATAGTCCAATCTATTATAAAAATATGAACGATATAAAAGAATTAAACTTTGGAATCTAAAAGGATGACTAAACCAATAAAGTTGATGCTTCTTTTAATTAGTGTTGATATCACACAAAAAGGATACAGATGCAAAATAAAATGATGCTGATTGTATTATATAACCCACAGCTGAACAATTAAAGCTTCCTATCTTCAAAATTACAATTTCTAAAAATAATGATTTTCTAAACAAAATTTATCTCTAGAATACTCCATATTCTGAAACTTTCAGTTTGAAAAATATAAATATTCTTGGTTTATAAAATCAACTTTAAAATGCTTGAATTAAAAAATAAAGAAATAAACATTACAATTGTCAAAAGTTTTAATTATAGAGTTTTGAATTTTCTTAAACCTGAAATATCAAAAGGTGATTTTCAAATTCAAAATTTATTATAATTTCCTAGATGTTAATAGTGATACATGGAAGAAATCATCATTCGGTTTAAAGAACTTAAGATAATCATAACAAAAAGTGTTGAACACTTTCCTCTTAATAGGAGCCTTACTAGAATCAAAAATAAATAAGCTTCAAAATCGGTAATTAGACGAGTAATCAAACATCTTTTATTAAAAACAAACACAACCTAGTAATAAATCAAATAAAAGTATTTTGTTTCATCTATTGAAGCTACCTGAAGTAGTTGAACTTTGGCAGCAGTTCGACTCCATTGAATTTCCATAAAGTTGTCTCGACAATTAATAATCGAACAAAGTTCGACTAATGGCGGTCCACAAAGTGACATGCTTGAAATATGAAATCAAAATTAACCAATGACATAAACCTAAAAATCGATGAATCAAATAGACCTAAAAACAAGGAATTAGCAATACCTAAAGTATGAATAAGGAATTAAGGCAGCGGCGATCAAATCCACCAAAGGAAATCGAAGAACGAGCGAAATTAGAAGGAAACTGAAAATAAAGGAGAACTGATTAAGGGAGCGACAGTATGGAGAGAAGAGGGAAAATGAATTTTTTCTGCAAAATGGAAGGAGAGAAGCGGCAAATATTAAACCCAGAGACCTAAGAATATCCTCAGCGTTGGTACGGGAATAAGACTCTTTGTGAAATAAGTTTTACTGCGTTTGAGGGCCAAACGCTGACAATATATGCAGTTAAAAGTAAGTTGTCTTGTAGTGACATCTCATTGCCTTTCATACATTTGATAGCTTCTTGTTGTTAGGACTTTGATACTTATCTTCATTATTGATCTGCTCGACATCCTTTCTTACATACTCTACAACACTTTATGTTGTAGAGGTTCGACATTTCTTGTTCTTCCAGTTTGTTATAGCTCGACATCCCCAAGCATTTACTGGTTCGATAACTTCTTATACTTGTTAAATACTCAGCAATTCCTACTATTGCAGATGCTCGTTGCCCCTGAAAGACTCGGCACCTTTTCATTCTTTGTAAAAGCTTACTTCTTGTTTAAGTATTCAACATATTTATGGCTATAGAGAGTCAACGACCTTTCTGTGTTCAAAGTTGATATCCCTTGTGCTTCGATATTTCCAGTTATTCCTTGATTCCTTTAAGTTACTTAACTCTTGAGTAGGAGCTTGATAACTACCTTCATACTAAATGATCGATATATCCTTATTGATGGAGTGCTTACATAATTGTCTTAGAAACTTAATATATCACCATAAATTCATTGGCTCATCATATGTTTATGCACTTATAGGCTCAACACCTGCTTTCTAAATGTTTCCATATCTTCCCATGCTTATTTTATCTTGATGACTTCCAAAGCATATTTAATGGTCGAAAAAATATGGATAACATTTGCCTCCCGTCTTGTATAAAAGAAGCCTTTAACACTTTAGTGTAAAATCAAGTATTTTCTCCTTTTTTAGCTCTCCTTCCATCGGATTTTTCTATCTAAATCTTGTTCTCCTAAAAAACCTAAAGTAAATGATGATAACTTTCATTATTTCAAGAAATTATTTCTTTCCCAAATTGATTACTTTGCTTTGTAAATTTGTGAAGAAGTTTCCTTGTTGATCTTCAAAACTTTGAAAACTTAGTTTTGGAATAATGACAGAATCAATAGAATTTTAGACGAATCCTTTAGATTTGGTAAAGTCATGGATCAATTTGCCTTCTTCCCCATACAAGGGAGCTTTTTTGTAACATCCTCCATTTTGAGGCCCGAAACTAAGTGCTATGGATGCGGCAGTCATCCATAGTTATTAATTTCCCATGATAAAATGCGGCTATGATAATCATTTTGATAATACCAAAAACACAAGAATATAGAAATTTCAAACATAATTTGAAAACAAATTTCACATTTCATTTCATGATAGCATTCCAGATTCATTACATAATCCCAAATGCAAACCACTTTCAGAGAAAATATAATTATTACAACATATTCCAAGAGCGAGATATGAAGATGCCTCCTTGGATGATCGGAGTCAAATATCTGACATTTAATACAAATTTCCATTACGACACAAAAGCAGAATCAAAACACAGCAGAAAATAGATATATAGCTCCTACTAGCTAGATTGCCTCCTGCACGTCTCCGAAAGCTTTTGTCTAAAGAGAATATAAAAAGCCCTTACTCTCGATCTACTCATGATTACTCGAGATTTTAAGGGGAAAGACAAAAACTTCGGGTCAGACAAAAAGTCTGGTGTGAATAATAATCTACCATCTCAAAACAATAGATTCTAGCAAGACCATGCTACTGTGCGGAACGGGTTTCCCCTTGCTAGTTCCCAATTACTTATCTTAACCATATATTGTGCTCCAGTATCCATAATGGTTATAACAAAATAATATAACCATATATAAACGTTTCATATATACCGGATTACCCATTCCTCATTTATTGGACTACACATCTAATTTCTCATTGACTATCCATCTTATATTTTTATGGACTACCCATCCCTCAGTTTATTTTAGTTAAGCTAATATGGACCATTCATCTCACATATTATCATTTAAACTGATGTGGACTATCCATCTCACATCTAATAGTTTTCCTAGGATGACTATGACACTTAACCAATTAGAGACTATCCATCTCCAACATGATGTAGACTATCCATCATACCTCTTATAGTTTTTCTAGGATGACTATGGACCCATCACTTGGCCATTTGATTCATGTTATCTACATGTTTCTATTTTTCCATGTTACCCACATGTTTGTGCTACCCACATTTCAGCATTAATCCATGCTATCCACATGTATAACTTATTTCTATTGGTGTCCTCAATTAAATTATTTCCCCTTAGTTATTTAAATTTTATGGTAATAAACATTGGTAACCCCAAAAGATTTAATGTCAACTCGTTAAGATATACTTCAGTGTCCTTAAGGTTCAAAGTTAAATTTTTGCAACAAATGGCTCTCCGCCGTTTATAAGCTCAATGTGTATTAGCATCGACATCCATAATAAAAGTCCTTGTAATCATTTTCTTAATTATGGATGGTTAATACCCTTAACCCATAATTTAAACAAGAAAATCATCTCTTTGTATTTTCAAAGTCTAATGTCATTTGTAAAATCCTTTTTATATTGCCATGTACATGATTGAAAATGATATAAGGTTTATTGCTTTCAAAACATCTTAGTTTGATCAACGTCAGCACCATATCATGTTGATGTAAAATCATAAGGCTTTCGATGCTCATGATACATAGGTTATCCACCTATTTAAAACTCGAAGTCTAGTTAAAATCGGGATGAGGTAGGCTCGATAATAGGTTAAAAGCGGCATAGGGTAAACTCAATAACAAGTCAAAAGCGGCAATGACAAGGCTCGATAACAATTTTAAAACGATAAGGGTTAGACTCGATGACAAGTTAAAGTATTAGGATCGATGACCATCGAGTCGACGATGAAAAAAATAGAATGGTAAATGTGGCAGCATACTTTCTAGTACATAAAATGTGGCAACAAGCCTCTTGGCATAAAACTCGGCATGTACAAACATCGACATGCCTATGTCAAGTCCACCTATTTGTTTTTGTTACTGTAACCTCAACGAGGTTCAAGACCAATCCATTTCATGCCAAACTTGTTGACATCATATGCATGGTTTTCTTTCGTGTCGATGACACCGAGATGTGGTGAGTTATGGCTCGATATGGCCGATGTCGACATGGCAGAGTTGTAAATAACTTACAAACTACAATATTACTATAAAAAGTTGTTTCTTTTCACCAAACCTCTATAATTTGTCAAAAGCTTATTGGCTAGAAAAACTTTATCAATTTTCTATACTGAAAAACTATCGCATTCTAGTTCTAAGATTCAAAACATTATTTCAAATAATTAATTACTAACCATAATTAATCAAACTTTTATATGCATACTCTAGCATGAATAATTCTCCTTAATTCAAAATTACATGGGAAAAAAATCCAAAAAATTCACATTAATTCCAAAATTATATTTCTTTTAACATAAGAATATTCGAGCCTAAAACCCACATTTAATTATCATTAATAAATTAAACCCGAATTTAAGCCTATTTAACCTTAGGAAATTCATATTAAATTCCTATCACTTTGGCAAATTCTCAAATTAAAAACCCATCTCAATTTTTTTTTATCACATATCTAAATTTCAAATCATTTGGAGGATAAAAACTTTGGATTTAACCATAAAATTGAAATAAACTATTTCTGATTAATTCCAAAAATTCCCATTAACCATTATTTTATCCCAACAATGATTATTAGATCATAACTTGACCAATCAAACACTTAAGATTCGGCTATTATCCATAACCGAATTAAAAAAAATCAAGAGATGATAAGTGTTATTATTCACCTTAGATTAATGGTTGGAATTTGAGATTAGGTGTTGCTTTGATTTCCTAAGATTGCTTCCCTTTGAATCCCTAAATTTCATCCTCCTTAGAATGATTTAATAGTCGGCTTTGATATCTCCTTTTAATTGTTTTATGAATTTTAGAAAATGAGAATAGAATGAGGGGAGAGGGTTTAAGGTAAGGGTTTAGTATATTCCTAAGTTACCCCTCTCATTCATTCTCCTTCAGGTCAAAATTTTAAAACAAATTTATTTAGTTTATTAAGGCACGACCGAATTAAATTGTCCATATCTCATTCTCCTTAATTATTCACATTATTCTATTTAATCTATCCAATTAAATGTCTTGAATAATGTTAACTAAAAATTAGGGGTGTTACAAGCTCCCTCTTAAAGAATTTCGTCCTCGAAATTTATTAAGGACCACAAAACAAGCATAACAAACATGCAACCAAAGCTAGTATATCCTACCAGGCATAAAATCTATGTACAACAAATATAGAACATACCCACACAATAGCTTAGGATAAGTATCCCTAATCATGTCCTCTGTCTCTCAAGTACAGTCTTTCTCGTTGTCGCTCAATTGAACTTTCACCAACTTGACTGTCTTGTTCCTTAACTTCTTCTCATCTCTCACTACAACTCGAATTAGTTGCCTAACAAAAGTCAGATCCGGTTCTACTATAAATCTTCCAATGCGGTCGGTGTAATAGTAGTCTCTAATCAAGCACATACTTTCGAAAATGAGAAAAATGAAAAACGTTATGGACACCTACCAAACAGCTCGGTAACTCTACTCAATATGCGAGCTTTCTGATCCTCTCTATAATTGGGAATGGTCCAACATATCTCGGTACCAGTTTCCTCAACTTTCCAAATCATACCACATCTTTCATCGTGATACTTTAATGAAGACTCTATCTTCAACCGAGAACTCTTGATCTTTATGCCTTATGTTCGTGTAACTTTTCTGTCTAGACTGAGCTTCTCTCATCCTACCTCGGACTAACTCAATTATCTCTATTGCTTCTCTCACCAGATCTAGACCTAAGATTAACTTGTCTCCGGTTTCCAACCAACATGCTGGTGACTTGCATGGCCTTCCATACAAATCTTCGAAAGGCGTTATTCCTTATACTAGTCTGATAACTATTATTATAGGAAAACTCGACCAAGTGTAGGTTGCCTTTCCATGATCCACCAAAATCTAGTATGCAAGCTCTCAATAAATCTTCGAGTAACTTATTGATTCTCTATGTCTACCAATCTGTCTGAGGGTGATAAGCGGTACTCATATTAAGCTTGGTACCTAACACTTCTTGTAGATTTTTTAAGAACTCACTAGTAAATAATGTATCTCTGTCAATGACTATACTACTAGAAATCTCATGCAGTCTAACTATCTTCTTCATAAATAGCTTAGCCAAAACAGATGCTATCCTGGTTCACTTAACGGGAATGAAATGGGAACTCTTGGTCAATCTATCAACTATGACCAATATACTCTCATTTCTTCGATTCAACCTTGGCAACCCATCAATAAAGTCCATGGATAT
Organism: Allium fistulosum; assembly: GCA_030737815.1. NCBI lineage: Eukaryota > Viridiplantae > Streptophyta > Magnoliopsida > Asparagales > Amaryllidaceae > Allium > Allium fistulosum. Next base: position 708,794,065 of record CM060904.1, on the reverse strand, counting down.
CGAATTCTATTTTCAAATTGGTATATCTAAAGGATGGAGCAAACCACTCGACTTTTGATATTCGGTTTTACTTGCTGGCAATTCGAACATTGCTTTACCCATAAGCCAACATCCCTCTTCATACCTTCTCATAAACTTATTTTTATATCCTGATACATCTTGGTTCCTCCAGGATGAATCATAAACTTCGATCGATGACATTCCCTAAGAAATTCTTTCCTTAGGTCTCCAACATTAGGAACACACAAACTGTCCCTTCTTTCTTAACCATCCATTCTGGTCAAGGCTAAAATCTTCAAACCATCAATCTCAGTTCCAATCTCAAGTCTTCTAATCTTCTCGGCCAACAATGGATCATCTCTCTATTTAGAAGCAATCATTTGATCAAAACTGGTCAAACTTCCAAATAGGATAACATGGCGGTACTCTGACTAGAACTAGAAATCGATCTTAATTGCACACTACACGTAGTTAATGCCTCAAGGTCCTTCCATTCTACTAACATAGCTAACAAAACATTTTGATGTTTTCTAGTAAGAGCATCCGCTACTTTATTTCTTTTTCCCGGTGTATACTCTATACCGAAATCATAAGCTGCTAAAAACTCCAACCACCTCTTCTGTCTATATTCAACTCATTCTGAGAGAATAAATACCTTAAAGACTTATGATCCGTACACAACTCAAATTTTTCTCCCAAATAGTAATGTCTGCACACATTCAATGCGAAGATCACCGCTGCCAACTCTAAATCATGGTTCAGATATCTTACTTCATGCGATCTGAGCTGTCGAGAAGCGTAGGCAATTACCTTAACCTTCTGCATTGACACAGCTCCTAATCCAGTCCCACATGCATCTGTATATACTACTAACCCTTGATTACCATCTTGCACAACTAACACGGGCGCATTGGTCAATAAATACTCCTATTTAGAAATGCTTCTTTGCATCTGTCGGACCAAACAAACTTTATGTCCTTTTTGGTTAGCTTAGTCAGGGGTGCTGCTATCTGCAAAAAATCCTAGATTAATCTCCGGTAATATCCAGCCAATCCAAGAAAGCTTCTTATCTCAGTCACTGTCTCGGGTCTCTTCCAACTATTAACTGCTTCAATCTTAGCTGGATCAACTGATTACCCTTCTCCTGAGACTACATGGCTAAGAAACTTTACTTCTTTCTTTCAAAAATAACACTTTGAAAACTTTGCTTTCAGCTAATGCTGTATCAGTGTCTATAATACTATTCTAAGAAGAACCTCATGCTCTCTTTTCATCCTTAGAATATATCAAAATGTCCCATATGAACACCAGTACGAACCTATCCAAGTGCTCTTGGAAAATTCGGTTCATCATATCTACGAAGAAAGTTGGCGCATTAGTTAACCTGAATGGAATCACCAACCACTTGTATGAACCATATCTCATTTGAAACGTCGTCAAAGGTATACTGTCCTCCACCACCGTTAACTGATGGCACCCTTTAGCCAAATCCAATTAAGAAAACATTTTGGCTTCACTCAGCTGATCAAATAAGTCGTCGATTCTTAACAAAGGATAACTATTCTTGATCGTCTTCTCATTCAACTTATGGTAGTCGATACACAATCTTAATGATCCGTTCGATTTCTTCACGAACACCGTTGCCGCTCCCCAAGACGAGTTACTTGGTCTTATAAAACTCTTTCTGTAACAACCCGCATATCTATCGATTTTATATTTAAATATTTTATTTAAATATTTTATCGTTAGTCGGATGTTAGTCCGAAAAGCTACTTTTTGCATACGGTCAAATTAGGACTCGAGACCACTTCCATTGAGTTCAAAATGACGTTTGCGATCTTTTTGAGTGTAAACTTCGATATGTTTGGAGATAGTGAAATTTTCGTTACTTTTTGGCTTAGGACTTTGGTTTGGGGCTGAACACACACTAACTTAGCCCAACCCCCTCTTCTCTTCATCACTTCATCAAATAACATTCAAGCTTCATCAAAAATGGTGGTGGGAAGTGGAAATTAAAACTCCAAACTTAAATTCTATTGCAAATCAAATAGAGCTTAGGTCGTTTGCTGTTGAAAAGTCACATAGAGCTTAGGTCGTTTTCGAACTTAATTCGTTCTGGCCATAGGTCGCCACTTTTAGGTCGCACACTTCCTTAGGTCGAACACTTCCTTAGGTCACTCGGCTTGCTTGCTTAGGTCGTTCGCCTTAGGTCGTGAGTCTTTAGGTCGTGAGCCTTTAGGTCGTGAGTTTTAAGTCGCGAGTCTTAGGTCGCGAGTTTTAGGTCGCGTTTCCTTAGGTCGTGAGTTTTAGGTCGTGTGCCCTTAGGTCGCGAGTTTTAGGTCGCGTGCCCTTAGGTCGTGAGTTTTAGGTCGCGTACCCCTTAGGTCGCGAACCACGTTAGGTCGTGTACCCTTAGGTCGCGAACCACCTTAAGTCGCGTACCTCTATTAGGTCGCTCGCCCCTGTTTTGCCGTTTCACTGTTTAGCTCGGCTATGAGTTAGGTCGCTCGCGAGTTAACCCTTAGGTCGCTCGACACTTCAGATCGTTAGGTCGCTCGGAACTTTGGTGTTAGGTCGCAAGACCTTGTTTCCCTTAGGTCGTAAGGCCTTAGGTCGCGCCTCATTATTAGGTCGCGCACTTCGTTAGGTCGCTCATGAGTTAGCACTTAGGTCGTTTGACCTGTTTCCCCTAAGTCGTTCGACTTGTTCTTCTGCTAGGTCGCACGGCAGTCTTCCCTTAGGTCGTATGATCTACTTTTCCTTAGGTCGCTTGACCAGCTTGGCTTCACTAAGTTGTACCGTACACCTCTGCGTAGGCGATCTTATCTGAAAAGCATTCAACGGAACTTCCACTTTGATGCATTTTGAGTTGATTTCCTTGGATTTTGTTCACGTCTTCGAATGTGAATTTTTGTGATAGATTGTTTCAATAATCGCTTTATGACTTGTCACTTTAAAGATATATGAAGGTTTCAATACTAGTAGTAAATATCAAAACTCTTTCATCAAAGCGATTTCAACACTATTTTAAATATCAAAAGTTCGTTTTCTCAAACCGATTTCCAATCTACTAGTATATACAAGCCTTTACTTCACTCGAATGAGAAATCGACTTAAACGACTTAGTAAAACGAGTGGTATGAAACGCTTGCGTTCACTTCGTCAGTTAGCTCTTGGACTTGTTCGATTGAACCCTTTTTGTGACAATTTCCTAGTGAAGATATACAGTTTGTTCGTAAATATTTAAGTTAAGCAAGTGGTTATGGGACATGAAGCTAAACTCATATATTTATTAGCTTGGTGTGATTGACACTTCTTTATGATCATGACGATCATTTTTATGATTTAGACTAGCGATTGAGCGATGTCTCTTTGTCTGCGAGGGAGACTATACCCCGTTTGTGTGATGTTTCGCCGTCACATATGTAGGGTAGCACCCTATGGTCTTCGGGCCATTCCTGTGTGAAAATTTAATGGATAGCTTCCATGAGATAGCTTCTCGTCATGTGTTTTACGCGTATGTGAGTTTTCATGCTCCTATTCATGTGTTAGGCCTCCCCCCTTTTTTATGTGTTTTCTGGATTTCTTATGATGATTTCTGGAATTTATGCTTCACCAATTTTCATGATTTTCATTGCTATGATATCAGTTTTTGTGCATTGGTGAATTTATGTGTTATTGACTTGTTATGAATACAAGTTTAGGGTATGATACCCTACTTTATCTTTGAGAAGATTCTTGTGATATTGATTAATCTCTTGTTGATTATCATTTACATGCTTATAGTAGTATGCCATTATAGTTATTACATGTTCATTCCATGTCTATTACTTTATACCATATCATCTGATATTTATAGCTAGACTGATCCGTTTATTATTTTCTTATAAATAATACTAGGGTCAGACCGAGATGTTACAGGTGCTTCTGCTTGACTTCCCTTCAGGATTATTCTGACTTTTGGCTAACTACTTAGATTAGTAGCTTTTGGATGTACACATTTGAGATATAGACGCTATGTAATGTACTTATTCTTTTGTATAGCATGTGATGCTATTCTTTTGTATTATCGTGGATCTTTCTGACCACTACTCTGATGTACACTTTCATGTGTTATATATATTTATTCATATCTTCTTCCGCCTTTGTGATTGGATGTCTGTGACTGATTTATGTTATGATTACTTCTATGTTTGTTTCCGAAGATCATATATAGCCACCGTGTGATAGCTTTGTGTTTGTATCGGTATGTCGAATTTCCTCCTTAAAATATATGCATTCTATTCTATCTGACATATCGGTGCTCGCACAAAGAAGTTACATGGATGGTCACTCCTCCACAGCCTTATTCTCCGTGCTAATTGACAGCACTACATCGTAGTGTTCTTGGTTAGCGTGGGTATAAAGGTGGGGGCGTCACACTTTCCTTCTAAGTCTAATAGATGCACTTTAATTCCTTCATCACGGTAGGTGTCATCCTGCTAGGTGGTCTACTTACGGGTTCTGCTCCTGGCACAAGATCTATTCGAAACTCGATAGCTCGATTTGATAGTAGTCCTATGACTGGCTCAAAAACATTTGCAAATTCTCTTGCTACCAAAACCCGATCCAATTCTTCTTCTGCTTCTATAGCATTCAATAAAGCAAAAATTCATAGACCGAATTCTCGACTGAGTATACTATTCGATCACTACTACTAGGATGTCTTAATGACATTTCCCTAGCCTGGAAAAATATCCTAGCATTATATCTTTATAACCGATCCATACCCAATATGATCCCTAAGCCCACGAAATCAAAGACATACAAATTGCATGCAAACTTGTGACCTAACAAATCAAGTCCTAACTGGTCACATCTCATCCTAGAGTTGCATACCCTCCATTTGGATTCACAACCCTTAAGGAAGTAACTAGGTTTGAAGGTTCTAAACATAACTTATCTACCACACACTGAGATATAAATGAATGCTATGCAGCGATATCAAATAGTATCCTAACTGATATATTATGGATCAAAAGCGTACCTTCCATCACAGATTTTCCCTTCTCAGCTGCTGTTGCACTAGAGAAAGATGGTTCTAAAGCACAAACTTCACCCTTCTCAGCCTTGACTGCTTTTGGACACTTGTTCTTCTAATGCTCCACTTGGTCGCAATTAAAGCACTTCACATTCTGCTTCCCCGCAACCACCTTTCCATCACCCGAGCGATACTCATTGGCATAGTGCTACTTCTTATCGCACCTATAACAAACAATATGTGTCTTCCCCTTCTTAGATGCTCCTTCTCCTTGAGCACCCTTCTTCTAAAAGAATTTTCTTTTCTTATTACGGGAACCCTGAGTCTCCATAGACTTCTCCTTCTAGAGGTATAAAACATTTCTTCATTTCTAATCGCCATCTCCACTACTACATTTGTGGATCTTGGAGATGTGGCATGGTTGCCCTAGCGATTTCCGGACTTAACCCCCAGATAAACTTTTCATTCCTCTTAATGACAGTGTCCACAGTGACATTTCCATACCTGGATAGCTCATCAAACTTCATAGAATACTCCAACACTGACATCTCCCTCTGCTCTAAATCCATAAATTTCCTGAGCAAAGCGGACTTAGCTACCTCTGACAAGAATCTCTCCTCGAATCTCCTTCAAAAATCTGCCCAAGTTAACTATTCTTTTGGCACACCCATGGTAACTCCATTCCACCAGAACAATGCTACACCTTGCAATTGTCTCGAAGCTAGTCTCTTTTTGTGCTCATCATCCAAACCAAGGTCAACAAAGATTCTCTTACAATGAAAAATCCAATTCTCCACTTCTATAGCATCCTCTGTTCTAAGAAAAGGCTTCCCACCCAAACTGGTATAATCTCGACTCAGCTTGGCATGGTTATTACAGCCAGGTACCACGGGATTTGCCCTTCCGCATTCACATAATTTCCTCCAACTGCTCTTGCAGTCACTCCAGCTTGCATCAAGTTAACGAAGAACTGATTCATCATCCCCATATCTACTGGTGAGGTTCTAGCACCAAAATTGGCATTTTCGTTTTGATTAGCATTTGCCTATCGACCATGGTTTCTCCAGGTATTTGATCGAACATGTCCATTAGTTATGGTGCTTCCTCCACCAAGATTCACTCTTCCATTTCCTGCTTTCATATCTTTCTTTTTCGTAAACTTGTATATGAGTCTTAGTAAGATATAGAAGGACAGCCTAAGAGAGAGGGGAATACGTACTCATATATAGCAAAATACAAGTATGTTATTATAGCATTATCCCAACCCCAATCTTATTCTCTGATTCATTGGATTATGTTTCCAAAATATATTAGGTTTAAATTACTTTTAAGTTTACATAAACCTATGCTTTGATACCAAACTGTAACATCCCCCATTTTGAGGCCCGAAACCAAGTGCTATGGATGCTGCAGTCATCTATAGTTATTAATTTTTGATGACAAAACGCGGCTATGTTAATAATTTTGATAATACCATAAACACATGAATATAGAAATTTCAAACATAATTTAAAAACAAATTTCACATTTCATTTCATATATCATTTCAGCTTCATTACATAATAAGAGAAAATATAATTAATACAACATATTCCAAGAGCGACATATAAAAATGCCCCCTTGGATGATCAGAGTCAAATATCTAGTATTTAATACAACTTGCCATTACAATACAAAAACAGAATCAAAACACAGCAGAAAATAGATATATAGCTCATACTAGCTAGATTGCCTCCTGCACGTCTCTAGAAGCTTCACGTCTAAAGAGAACCCGAAAAGATCTTACTCTCGATCTACTGAAATGAGCACCCAAGAATTTAAGGTGAAAGACAAAAACTTCGAATCAAACAAAAAGTCTGGCGTGAATAATAATCTACCATCTCAAACCAATAGATATCTAGTGAGAACACACCATTGTATGGAACGGGTTTCCCCTCACTAGTACCCAATTACTTATCTTAAACATATACCACGCTCTTGCATTTACAATGGTTATAACAAAATAATTTAATCATATGTAAACATTTCATATATACCGAATTACCCATCCCTCATTTATTAGACTACCCATCTAAGTTCTCATTCACTATCCATCTTATATTTTTGTGGACAACCCATCCCTTTGTTTATTTTACTTAAACTAATATGGATTATCCATCTAACATTCTCACATCTTATACTTTTCCTAGGATGACTATGAACCAATACTTAACTAATTAGAAACTATCCATCTCCAACATTATGTGGACTATCCATCATATATTTCATAGTTTTTCTTGGATGATTATGAACCCATTACTTGGCCACTCAATTCATGTTTTCCACATGTTTCCATTTATTCCATGTTACCCGCATTTTAACTTTACTCCAGGCTACCCATATTTCAACATTAATTTACGCTATCCACATGCATAACTTATTTCCATTGGTGTCCCTAATTAAGTAATTTCTCCTTAGTTATTTAAATTTTATGGTTACATACATTGGTAACCCAAAAGATTTCATGTCAACTCATTAAGATATACCTAAGTGTCCCTAAGGTTCGAAGTTAAAATTTTGCAAAAAATGGCTCTCCGCCATTTATAAGCTCGATGTGTATTAGCATCACATCCATAATTAAAGTCCTAGTAATCATTTTCTTAATGATGTATAGTTAATACCCTTACCCCATAATTTAAACAAGAAAATCATCTCTTTGTATTTTCAAAGTCTAATGCCATTTGTAAAGCCTTTTTTATATTGCCATGTGCATGATTGAAAATGATATAAGGTTTATTGCTTTCAAAATATCTAAGTTTGATCAATGTCGGCATCATATAATGTTGATGTAAAAGCATAAGGCTTTCCGTCTATTAAAACTCGAAGACTAAACATGCAACATCATGCCTCGATGACAATGAAGTCATCGATCCTCGTAATACATAGGTTATCCCCTATTCAAAAACTTGAAGACTGGTTAAAATCGGCATTAGGTAGGCTCATCCATAATTAATCCCCTATTCAATGATCAGTTCAGGTCAGTATATATGAATATGAGAGCAAACAATAGAAGGAACAACAAAAGCAACAGTGTGCAATGAAGATGTCAAGGAGACAGCATGCACACATGAATACAGCAAATTCGATGTGCACAGAGAAACGTACACAGTGGGGGTACAACATCAATGACCATGTTCAAAACCAACTCCAACGAAACTAGCTCATGTGGTCAGGGAAACCAAGTACACAAGATAATGGCACAATACAGTGAACTACAATGAACCAGACAAGCTACTTGAACACCAGCATCAATGGAACAGCCTCAGTTGAAAACAGAGCAACCCAGACTAATGTCACACAAGCAAACACATATGAATGCACAAGTACATTACAGGGATGAACACACTTGACTACATGATAAACAAAGCTCCAAGTCCAATATTAAACTGCAACTGGTCTCTACATCAAGTAGCAAACCAATATGAACATCAACACAGTAGTTTGAAACTGCACAAGTGACTCAAAGCAACTCAAACAAGCATGGTCAAACCAGACTCCAATGATAATGTACAAAATGTATACAAAGACTCCAAGCCTGCAAGCATTTCAGACTTGAAGAAAAAGAACTCAAGATGAATGCATATATATCAACGGTAAATAAAATGAACAAGTCAAAGTCAAGCCATAGTGGTATCAACTGGCCGATGTCAACAGAGTGAAGAACAGAATTAATATCAAGTGACCAAAGTCAATAAAATGCTATCAAAAATCAAAATTGTAAAAAATCCCAAAATGGCCGAGCATTGAAAATGTTACGGTAAATTTATCAGTTTGCAATTCAAGTCAAAAGAAGAAATATTTTTGCAGAGCAATAATCAAAGTCAGGTAATAGCAAATCAAAACCGAAGTCAAAGGGAATAAAGAACGGAATCAAAAAGTTCGAAATCAATACCGTGATAACCAAGTCAGAAATCAATGCTGTAGAAATCAAGTAAACAAATTATACGAATTGAACAAGTCAGTGCAAATCATCACCATTCAAACATAATCAAGTGGCCGAAGAAGATTATCAGACGAACGAAAATCAAGGGGTTCGAACCCTATATAAACGAAATATCATCGGCCATAAAAGATTATTCAAATTCGAGCAAAAAGCAACAAAGAACAATCATTCAACTCGAATCAAAGTCGAGAAAAGTATAAATCAAAAAAAGGACTAAACGTACCAATTCCATTCAAAGCATCACTCAATCTCAACTTCGCAGCCGCAAGCTAACTCTGACAGAGGAAAGTATTCGAGGCATCTTCAACAAATTGAAGCGGCGCCTCAAAGCCCTAATTTCAGAACAAACAGGAACAAACGAGCATTACAAAGAAGAAAGTTACCAGGCCGATAAAATAAAAAGGAGAAGTGGGCGTATTTTGTTATCTGAAAGTGACTATAGGATCGAGTAATATGGAATAGTATAAAAGCAGTGCGGAATAATAGAACAATTAGCAGATAATAGTAAATAATAAACGAGCACACCAGGAATTTTTATACTGGTTCGAACTTCCCGTTCTACGTCTAGTCCCAGACTCCTTCTGGAATTTCACTAAAACAACAATCCTCATTTAACCTGGAGGAACAGGTCTACACAACCCCTGAGTAGCCGAACAGGGACCTGAGCAACAGAACAGGTTTTTGCCTCAGCAGCCGAAGAGGACTTCACTTTGCCTGTGCAGCAGAACAGGACTTTTACAAATAAAGTTTTCTTGACTCTATGTGTTCTTTAATAACACGAATTTGTCAATAGTACACCCTTCCTATAATCTTCTCCTTTATGATATATATATATATATGAATACGTGAAGAATAAGGAAGTAATAGAATGAATTTTTATGAAATTGAATGCACAAGAGTATTAGAATCAAAGAATATGAGAATAGAGTAAGAATATATTGAATTAAGTTATGGAAACTTGATTCTAATGTGTTTATATAGGTTATAAATAGGTGCATATGTTCGTGAAGAGTTATCATGAAGAGATATGGTCATATCTATTGAAATGAAGAACGCATCTCTTCACGAATGGAAGTGCCTATTTGAAAATATAGCCGTTATAGATATTCAGACTTCTGAATCGAATAATTCAGACTTCTGAAATTGCACGGGCTCAAACCAGAAAGAAAATAGGCTAAAAACACCCATTTTCAGACGTCTGAAACTACCAAGTCAGATGTAACAACTCGCATATTTTACGATTGTGTATTTAAATATTTATTTAAATATAGCATTGTTAGTCGGATTATAGTCCAAAAAGCTACTTTTTGCAAACAGATGAATTAGGACTCGAGACCACTTCCATTGAGTCCAAAATGGTGTTTGCGACTTTTTTGAGTATAAGCATCGATATGTTTGGAGTAAGTTGAATTTTGCTATTTTCTACTTGGGCTTTTGGGTTTGGGTTTCACCCAACTCATTCTATAACCTAGCTCAGTCCACCTCTCCTCTTCATTCACTCATTCTATTTTCCTAACACTTCAAGCTTTAGCAAAATGGGGAGAGGAATGGGAAATTAGAAATCCTAAGCCCTAGTTTCCTTTGCAAATTCAAATTCTAGCTCCAACATCAAGGAGAAGCTAAGGTAAGCATCCTCTTCTTCTTCTCCATCTCAATCTCTCTCCAATTTCAGAATTTCCTATAAACTAATTTAGGAAATATTGCTTTTGATCTTAGATTGGACCTTCTTGAGTTGAGATTGAAGAGGAATTAGTCTCTCCTTTGTTTTAAAGCTTCTCATTCGTGTTTTTGAGTTTAAAAGGTGAGTCCTTTAGCTCACATCTACGTCTATATCTTTCGTTGTTGTTAGGTATGAATTCCTAACATCCATTCATGTTCCTTTGCTTTTGATTTGAATTGATTTGGTGAATTTTCCAATTTTGGTGTTTTGAAGTCAAAATCTTTAAAAATCCTATCTTGGATGTTTTGACATATTTTGGTGGTGCTTCGGAGAGCCTATAAGGCTAGGTTGTCGTTTGGCAAAAATTCCTAGTCTCCATTGCTCATCCGATCGCTTCCGGTTTAGATTTTCACCCATTTTGGGCAAGGCTGATTTTTGCCTAGCAGGCAATTTCAGACGTCTGGAACAAAATCCAGACGTCTGGTTTCAAATTCGGACGTCTGGTTGAAAAATCCGAACGTCTGGAATTGGTCCCTGGAAAACGCAAAAAGGCAGAGGAAAAATCCAGACGTTTGGAAATCCAACCAGACGTCTGGCAGACGTCTGGTTTGAATTTCAGACGTCTGAAATGTGCAGTTTTGCCTATTTTGCCTATTTTTGAATGAATTTCCAATGTTAATAGATTTTTGTCGATCTGCTTAGCTGTTATCACTTATTATCGACTTTGATGACTTCTTTCTTTAGATTTTTGGGAATATCCATTTTGATGGATTCGGTATCGATTTCTATGGATTTGGTTCACGTCTTCATATGTGAATTTCTGGTGATTGATTGTTTCTACAATCATTTCTGTAACTTGTCACGTTAAAATACAAAGGATTCTATACTAGTAGTAAATATTCAAACTCTTTCACAAAGATGATTTCAACCCTATTTTTAATACAAAGCTCGTTTATAAAACCGTTTTCCAATCTATTAGTATATACAAACCTTTACCTCATTCGTATGAGAAATCTAATTAAACGGCTTAGCAAAACAAGTGGTATGAAACGCTTGCGTTTACTCCGTCGATTAATTTTTAGACTTGTTCGATTGAAACTCTTGTGACAGCTTTCGAGTGGAAATCTACAATCTGTTCGTAAATATTTTAGTTAAGCTAGTGGTTATGGGACATGAAGCTAAACTCTTATATTTACTAGCTTAGTGTAATCGACACTTCTTGATGATCGATGATGATCATTTTATGGTTTAGACTAGCAATGTGCGATGTCTCTTTGTCCACGTGAGGGACAGTACCTCGTCCTAATGAGCTTCATCTCATTTTTATGGGCTAGCGACCCATGGTCTTTGGACCGTTCGTGGAGCAATCGGCTCAATAAGTCGGAGCATGGGGCGTATCTTTCTAGGTGCGTCGATGTTCGTCTATGCATGGGGCGTATCTTTTTAGGCGTGTCGATGTTCGACTTTGCATGGGGCGTATCTTTTTAGGTGCGTCTATGTTAGACTTTAAATGAGGTGTATCTTTTTAGGTGCATCGATGTTCGACTAGGCATGGGGTGTATCTTTTTAGGTGCATCGATGTCTGACTATACATGGGGCGTATCTTTTTAGGTGCGTCGATGTTAGTTTATACATGGGGCGTATCTTTTCAGGTGCGTCGATGTTCGACTGTACATGGGGCATATCTTTTTAGGTGTGTCGATGTTCAGTTTATGGTTAGCGACCATGGGTTAGCGACCCGTTTGTGATACACATGTTGGCGAGTTTTCATGCTCCCGTTTGTAATAGGCCTCCCCCTTGTGATTCCTGTATTTCTAATTGATGATTTCTGGAATTTATGTTTCACCAATTTTTGCGATTGGCAACGATGTGTTTGTCAATATTCGTGGCATGGTGAATAAAATAAAGAATATGACATTCTTTTTGATGTTATGAGATTTTTGAGATAATTGTATGACTTTTCTGTGTTGTTAAATGTATACTTGTCATGTTATGACATTTTTGGTTATCATACGTTTTTTTTATATCTCTTATCCTATCTCATTTTATCTGATATTTATAGCTAGACAGATCCGTTTATTATTTTCTCCTTAAATAATACTCGGGTCAGACCGAGGTATTTCAGGTGCTCCAGTTTGACTTCTTATTAGGGTCCTTCACCTGACTTTTGGCTAACTACTTTAGCATAGTAGTTTTTGTTATTATACATTTGAGATATAGACTCCTTGATGTATAATTATTCTTTTTCCTAGCACTTGTATCTATTCTTTTGTGATGTGGTGGATCTTGTTTGACCACTACTTTGATGTACACTTTTATGTGTTATATTCATATCTGATTCCGCCTTTGTGATATGAATATCTATGACTGATTTGTGTTATGTTTACTTCTATATTTGTTTCCGTGGTCCACATAGCCGCTGTGTGGTAGCTTTGAGTTTGAATCGGTATGTCGGATTTCCTCTTGAAACGAAATGTAAGTTATATTATCTGACATATCGGTACTCGCACAAAGCAATTACACAGATGGTCGCTCCTCAACAGCCTTATTCTTCGTGCTAGTCGATGGCATTACCCCGTAGTGTCCTTGGCTAGTGTGAGTATAGAGGTGGGGCGTCACAGCATGGTATCTGGGCCAAACTTTGGAACAATATAGAATAATCTAGCAAGGATCATTGTCCTAAGTCTCTCTTAGGAATCGTGCCATAGGATTTAATTCGAGTCTTCGTACCATTCTATCCTATTTTCTTTTGTGATGCCTTGTTTTATCAATCAAAATTTGTTTGATATTAATTTTGAGAATAACCTTTTTCCTCTTCTTTCTTTCTTTCTTAAAGAAGAGAAATGGTTAGACCTGGTCGTCCCAGCTCCAGTCAATCTAGTGCTACTCCTCAAGATGGAGTATTTATGAGTGCTCAACAACTTCGTGACCTTGTGAACAATGCCCAAGCTGTCGGACCCATTCCCGTGCCTACTCACCCTAAATCCGGGTTTGCACGCTTGTGCAGAGATCAAGGTTTTAAATCTCGCTCATCTCGGCCGAGATCTCGTTTTCAAGCCTGGGCGATTCGAAACAGGCTATTTCGTTTGAATCTCGTCTGACCCAAATCTCGGACGATATTTCGGTATCTCGTTCGATATCTCGGACGAGATTTAATAGCGAGATATCGGCCGAGTTGTTGAATTTTGGAAAAATCAACTCTTCTTCCATATTGGGCTGGCTCATCCTTTACCTTAATTTAAGCCTTCTTAATTGTACTTTTTTAACCCTTATTTCTTGTATAAATCTCATTTAATATTTGTCTCTTATTTTACGGCAGTGACGAATGTAAGAAGATGATAAAATCTACATCGATTATGGTAAGTATTTCACTTTATGGTTTTCATTTAGGTTTCTGATCCAAATTAATTTACATCCGGTTTCGATGTTCTTTTTTCGACCCTTTCTTGAGTTTTTTCCTAACCTATTTTTTTGTGGCTATAAATTTTAAGCTTCACTTATTTAACTTTATGTTCCAAATGGATTCCCAATTTGATTTCATTTAGTCTTTGCTGCTATAATTTTTTTTTCTCAAGGCTTATTTTTAAGCAATAAAGGAATTCTGTTTCATCTATTAATTTCATTTGATGATTACATGTTCATTCGTACATCATTTTTTTTTGCTTTTCTTATAATATTACTAAGTGTTTGAAAATTGTTTGTACTATATATGCTATTTTCTACATTTGTTTGAAATATCAATGTTATTAGTTGCTTAATGAGATTTTGTTTGCTAATAATTAAATACTATAATCAGACTAGAATATCTTAATTCTACTTTTAGACTTTTGTATTTGTAAAATTAAGATTTCTCTTGCAACACTATAAATCATAAAAGGTAGAAACGAGACATTATATTGTGTAGAAAGGTTAAGTGAATGATCAAACAAAGTAAAGGTGCATATATTATGGTTTGTTTCTTGTCTACTTTATCTCATATGACATTATATTGAACATAATTCATGAAATCTAGTTATTTGTTTATTTTACATGATACAAGTGATATTTTTCCATACTAAATTACTAATGATAAGCATGTGCTATATTCAAGGTAAGTGCATAGTGTTTTCCTTAAGGTAGTGAATAGTATTATAAATTTAGGTGTATGGAAATTAATTTTCGACATGACATATACTCCGAGATAACTCCGAAATGAATTTTAGAAATCGAGATGTAAATCCGAGATGGACGACCGAGATGCACTCATCTCGTTTGAGATCTCACTCGATATGAGATGAGCTCTCTAAATTCTTCGAGACGAGACGTGACCGAAATCCGAGATTTAAAACCTTGGCAGAAATTATACGGCTTTGGGTAGAGGGACATTCAAGGGTTCCCAAACCGTTATAGAAATCCAAGTTTGGCTTAGATCATGCGATCGCATCTTTTCCCGCATGGATCTTATTGATTCACTTCGAGTCCAAGTGGCTTCTAGCATGCTCCAAGAAAGAGCATTAGATTGGTATGAACTTTTGACTTCGAAAATGATTGAAGCAATCTTACTTAGGAGCAATTCCGGGAAAGGTTCGAATTGAAGTTTGTGCCGGAGGCTGAAAAAGTAACTTTAGCCCGACGCTTTATTGACCTTGTTCAAGGTGAATCTTCTGTGGCAGATTATGTCGCATCTTTTGAATCTCTCTCTAAATACGGGGCCGAGTATATTAATACCCCATTGAAGAAAAATCAGAGGTTCGTCTATGGGTTGAATAAGAACCTCAAAAAGCTTTTACTTCTGAAACTGGAAGTTTCTTTCGATCAGCTTGTTGATATCGCTCTTCGGCTTTAAGAGTCCGATAGAGGGAGTGATGTTGAAATTGTGCGTACCAAACAGAACTTCAACAATAACATGAAGAGGCCTATTAAGTTCAAAGGCCCCAATCCCGACAAGAAAGGGAAGCCAGAAACTTCTGTAGCAAAGACTCCTACCACTAGTCGCGGACGATGCTACAATTGTGATTCTGTGGACCACTATGCAAATGAGTGTCCGCAACCCCTCTATTGTCGCTATTGCAAAAGTTTGAGTCATCATATATCTGCGTGTCCCATACTTCAAGCAAGGAGGGAAAGCTAAATGTTGTGCAACCCTCTACTAGCACTTCTCTTGGTCAAGGTATTTTCCCTTCAATCCTTGATGACATTTGTTTTGTGATTATTTTATTCGAGTTCTTTTTGATTTGGGTTCATCTCATTATTATTATTATTTTATATCAAAAGAACTTGTTGATTCTTTTTCTTTAAAACATTTTAGGCTTGATGGATTCTTTGAGAATTGCGAATCTGGTTGATGGATCCGCAATACTCAATTTGCTTTGTATCGAGGTCAAGATTATTTTATGTGATTATTCTTTTTGAGCCAATTTGCATGTTATGCGTTATTTAGGCTTCGAAACTGATTTTTGGGAAAGGATTGGCTTAATTATTATGAAGTCATATCCTATGTCCCGAGTGGACTATTGATCTTCAACATTTTCAATCTATTAAGCAGATTTCTATTTTTCTCTGTGATTTCGATTCCAATTTGGTGGCATCATTTTCTTTAAGCCCACATGATGAGAAAAGTGTTATTTCTCTCATTCAAACGGTTTGTGAATTTTCCCGTATTTTTGAGCTTGTCTTAGGATTATCACCTAAGCAATCTTTTGAGTGGTGTTAACGTCTTTTTTTAGCTCGACCTTACCACCGGTTTTCATTAGCTACGAGTTGCGGAAGTTAGCATTCCACTTACCGCATTCTGCACTCGTTATGATTCTTATGAATGACTTATTATGTCATTCAGTTTGTCCAGCTTATTTCATCCATTTTATAAATCAAGTATTCTATGAATATCTCGATCACTTCATTCTTGTATTTATTGATTTTGGATGAAAACGGCAATTTAAAATTTTGCAAATCTTTTTAAGAAGATATTTTAGAAGTATAATTGAATTTTGCTCTTGAAACGAGCAAAACTTCTAAGAGATATTTTTTTCATATAGAAGATGATTTTGTGATTGTATTGCCCATTTAGTGCTTTAAGAATTCTGGTCGATGCGCTTGATCAACGTTATCGATAGGAATCTCCTAAACGCTATGATGAGACAGTCAAACACAGTAAATTCTTGTAATAAGTAAAATTTTCTAAAAAGATGATTACATTTAAGTTAATGATAATTTTGAATGTCTTAACTTTTCGGGAAAGAGGATCATTTAAAAGAACTCTTTTCCGATGCTTTTATTCTTGCGATTCCCGAAGGGAACCAAGACTTCACTATTTGTACCGATGCTAGTCGTATTGGTTTGGGTGCCATTCTCTTGCAAAGGGAATGTGTTATCACATATGATTCTTGACAATTAAAGCTTGTCGAGACTAGATATGCCACTCATGATCTAGAGCTTGCGACCATTGTTTTCGCTCTTAGAATTTTGCGTCGTTATCTTTTGGGAGAGAAAATTGTTCTCTACATCGATCATAAATCTTTGAAGTAATTATTTTCTCAAAAAGGAACTTAATTTGCGTCAACAACGTTGGCTCGAGTTCCTTGCATCTTATGATCTTGTTATTCTTTATACTCCCGGAAAGGGCAATCATGTTGTCGATGCCCTTAGCCGAAAGCAACAAGCAGTTGTTTCAATGATGATATCTGAATGGAATGATCTCGAGACTTTATCCACTTGTGAGATTTGAGATCGTGAATCCGATTCATGTTCATCTCTTGATTTGTGTAGCCTTGAGGCTCGTCCTTCTCTTTTGGACTATTCCTCTTTTGGCTAAACTCTATGTCAAAGAAATTGTTAAATTGCATGGAGTTCCTACTTCTATTGTCAGCAATCGTGATCCATTATTTTACTAGTGGATTTTTGTAAGGTCTTCAAAAGCTTTGGGAACAAAGCTTAATCTTAGCACCGCTTATCGTCCTCAATCCGATGGATAAACCGAGCATGTGAATTAAACTCTTGAAGATCTTCTTTGTGCATGTGTTCTTGATTTAGTGGAAGTTGGGAAGATCATATTTCTCTTGTTGAGTTTTCTTCCTATAATAGCTTCCAATCTAGTATTGGTATGGCACCTTTCGAGGCACTCTACGGAAGGTCATGCCGATCTCCTTCGTGTTGGCTTGAAGCCGGTGAGAAACTGGTTTTAGGTCCAGATTTTATTGGTATTCATTTGTGTTTCACCTATGATGGGTGTTGTGCGTTTCAGTTGATCGGAAAAGTTAGCACCTCGTTATGTTAGTCCATTTCCCATCACCGAACGCATTGTTCCATGGCTTATCACCTCTTTTATTTCCGGCTCAATCTTTTGCTATTTATGACGTTTTCCACGTCTCTCTACTACGGAAATGCCTTAGGGATTCCAATTTTTATTCTTGAGCCCGGTTGACAGAGTTGAAGTTTCACCAAATTTGACTTATGAGCAACATTCTATTCATATCATTACTTCGGAGGTTGAACGCCTTCGAAATAAAGATGTTCTTCTTGTGAAAGTTCAATGGTCCTCTAATCCTAAGGATTACTCTTAGGAATCTTGAGAATTCATCGAGCAAACACATCCGGACTTACCCCTTTGTGCTCTTTATGGTGAACTTCTTATTTCAAAATTTTCTTTTTTGTTGATATGCTTCTATGGTTGTTACTCTTTATTTTCCTCTTAATTATTACGAGGACGCAGTTTCTTTAAGAAGGGGAGTCTGTAACAACCCGCATATTTTACGATTGTGTATTTAAATATTTATTTAAATATAGCATTGTTAGTCGGATTATAGTCCGAAAAGCTACTTTTTTCAAACAGTCGAATTAGGACTCGAGACCACTTCCATTGAGTCCAAAATGGTGTTTGCGACTTTTTTGAGTATAAGCATCGATATGTTTGGAGTAAGTTGAATTTTGCTATTTTCTACTTGGGCTTTTGGGTTTGGGTTTCACCCAACTCATTCTATAACCTAGCTCAGTCCACCTCTCCTCTTCATTCACTCATTCTATTTTCCTAACACTTCAAGCTTTAGCAAAATGGGGAGAGGAATTGGAAATTAGAAATCCTAAGCCCTAGTTTCCTTTGCAAATTCAAATTCTAGCTCCAACATCAAGGAGAAGCTAAGGTAAGCATCCTCTTCTTCTTCTCCATCTCAATCTCTCTCCAATTTCAGAATTTCCTATAACCTAATTTAGGAAATATTGCTTTTGATCTTAGATTGGACCTTCTTGAGTTGAGATTGAAGAGGAATTAGTCTCTCCTTTGTTTTAAAGCTTCTCATTCGTGTTTTTGAGTTTAAAAGGTGAGTCCTTTAGCTCACATCTACGTCTATATCTTTCGTTGTTGTTAGGTATGAATTCCTAACATCCATTCATGTTCCTTTGCTTTTGATTTGAATTGATTTGGTGAATTTTCCAATTTTGGTGTTTTGAAGTCAAAATCTTTAAAAATCCTATCTTGGATGTTTTGACATATTTTGGTGGTGCTTCGGAGAGCCTATAAGGCTAGGTTGTCGTTTGGCAAAAATTCCTAGTCTCCATTGCTCATCCGATCGCTTCCGGTTTAGATTTTCACCCATTTTGGGCAAGGCAGATTTTTGCCTAGCAGGCAATTTCAGACGTCTGGAACAAAATCCAAACGTCTGGTTGAAAAATCCAAACGTCTGGAATTGGTCCCTGGAAAACGCAAAAAGGCAGAGGAAAAATCCAGACGTCTGGAAATCCAACCAGACGTCTGGTTTGAATTTCAGACGTCTGAAATGTGCAGTTTTGCCTATTTTGCCTATTTTTGAATGAATTTCCAATGTTAATAGATTTTTGTCGATCTGCTTAGCTGTTATCACTTATTATCGACTTTGATGACTTCTTTCTTTAGATTTTTGGGAATATCCATTTTGATGGATTCGGTATCGATTTCTATGGATTTGGTTCACGTCTTCATATGTGAATTTCTGGTGATTGATTATTTCTACAATCATTTCTGTAACTTGTCACTTTAAAATACAAAGGATTCTATACTAGTAGTAAATATTCAAACTCTTTCACAAAGATGATTTCAACCCTATTTTTAATACAAAGCTCGTTTTAAAACCGTTTTCCAATCTATTAGTATATACAAACCTTTACCTCATTCGTATGAGAAATCTAATTAAACGGCTTAGCAAAACAAGTGGTATGAAACGCTTGCGTTTACTCCGTCGATTAATTTTTAGACTTGTTCGATTGAAACTCTTGTGACAGCTTTCGAGTGGAAATCTACAATCTGTTCGTAAATATTTTAGTTAAGCTAGTGGTTATGGGACATGAAGCTAAACTCTTATATTTACTAGCTTAGTGTAATCGACACTTCTTGATGATCGATGATGATCATTTTATGGTTTAGACTAGCAATGTGCGATGTCTCTTTGTCCACGTGAGGGACAGTACCTCGTCCTAATGAGCTTCATCTCATTTTTATGGGCTAGCGACCCATGGTCTTTGGACCGTTCGTGGAGCAATCGGCTCAATAAGTCGGAGCATGGGGCGTATCTTTCTAGGTGCGTCGATGTTCGTCTATGCATGGGGCGTATCTTTTTAGGCGTGTCGATGTTCGACTTTGCATGGGGCGTATCTTTTTAGGTGCGTCTATGTTAGACTTTAAATGAGGTGTATCTTTTTAGGTGCATCGATGTTCGACTAGGCATGGGGTGTATCTTTTTAGGTGCATCGATGTCTGACTATACATGGGGCGTATCTTTTTAGGTGCGTCGATGTTAGTTTATACATGGGGCGTATCTTTTCAGGTGCGTCGATGTTCGACTGTACATGGGGCATATCTTTTTAGGTGTGTCGATGTTCAGTTTATGGTTAGCGACCATGGGTTAGCGACCCGTTTGTGATACACGTGTTGGCGAGTTTTTATGCTCCCGTTTGTAATAGGCCTCCCCCTTGTGATTCCTGTATTTCTAATTGATGATTTCTGGAATTTATGTTTCACCAATTTTTGCGATTGGCAACGATGTGTTTGTCAATATTCGTGGCATGGTGAATAAAATAAAGAATATGACATTCTTTTTTATGTTATGAGATTTTTGAGATAATTGTATGACTTTCTGTGTTGTTAAATGTATACTTGTCATGGTATGACATTTTTGGCTATCATATGTTTTTGTTATATCTCTTATCCTATCTCATTTTATCTGATATTTATAGCTAGACAGATCCGTTTATTATTTTCTCCTTAAATAATACTCGGGTCAGACCGAGGTATTTCAGGTGCTCCAGTTTGACTTCTTATTAGGGACCTTCACCTGACTTTTGGCTAACTACTTTAGGATAGTAGTTTTTGTTATTATACATTTGAGATATATACTCCTTGATGTATAATTATTCTTTTTTCTAGCACTTGTATCTATTCTTTTGTGATGTGGTGGATCTTGTTTGACCACTACTTTGATGTACACTTTTATGTGTTATATTCATATCTGATTCCGCCTTTGTGATATGAATATCTATGACTGATTTGTGTTATGTTTACTTCTATATTTGTTTCCGTGGTCCACATAGCCGCTGTGTGGTAGCTTTGAGTTTGAATCGGTATGTCGGATTTCCTCTTGAAACGAAATGTAAGTTATATTATCTGACATATCGGTACTCGCACAAAGCAATTACATAGATGGTCGCTCCTCAACAGCCTTATTCTTCGTGCTAGTCGACGGCATTACCCCGTAGTATCCTTGGCTAGTGTGAGTATAGAGGTGGGGCGTCACATCAGACGTCTGAATATTGTACTAACAATATTCATTTTTTCAGATTCAGATGTCTGATTTGGTACATTCAAACGTCTGAATGTAACTAAAAAATACCATAGCTCAGATGGTTAGAGCACTTGCCTTCTGAACTAGTGACCCGGGTTTGAGTCCCGCTCCATGCAATTTTTGAAAACTTGATTTTTCATTTAAAATATGAATGTATAAGTGTGTATATCATTTTGAGAAGATTTTAACATTTGTAAACTCTAGACACGACACTCTATGACTAATAATACTTTGTTTGTCACCTTCGTCTTGTCTCTATCATATATATCTCTTCTTGTATCTCCATATACATACTTTCATACTTTTGTACTGTGTATCTTCATTTTGAACGTATTTGATTATCTCTTTTTGATGCTCATGTACCTGCGAATTAGCTTAGAGATTCTTTGACATAATTGTATAGTTGTTGTCATTAAAATCCAACAATTGAGGTTCTAACATTCTCCCCCTTTTTGATGATGAAAACTATACAATTTTAAAAAATATTCATTCTATATAAAAAATAATATTAATAACATCTCCCCCTAAGTATAATATCTCCCTCTATTAATATGCATATGAATTTCTCCCCCTTTGTCATTATCAAAAAGAATGAGAGAATATAATAAATTATATATAAAATATCTTATAAATAACGAGATAAACTCATTATTAATTATGAAGGAAAAATAAAATAGATTTTACTATATTTGCTGAAGTCCATATTTCATTGTAAGCACGTAATTCTATTAAACGTATGGAACATTCTTTAAAATTTCAACATCTATCCTTTTTCTTTTTGTTTCTCCGAGTACCTGCAAAAAATAATAATCATTTTTGGTACCCACTTATTATGTTAGGGTACGGGGGGTTAGGTCTTAGGAAACCATACCCATTTGGGTGTGGTTGATCCTTTATAAATATAATTTTCATTATTAACTACCATATCAAAATAATCATCAATGTATTTTTCTCTATTTTTCTAATTAATAGGAACCCAAATACTTAGATAATTTTTATTCATATTTCCAGTCAATGATTTTGTACTTCTAGAATTGTAAACATTATTGGTCATAGCAGTATTTGAATTTCTATAAAAATTGGATTTAGACTTTACTCGAAATTTAGTACTAGCACTAACATTTTTACTATACATGAAAGCATATCTAGTGCTATTTCTACGATCATTTTTATTATATCCTAAACCACTTTTATCATTGTGAGCTTTTGAATTCTTAACATAACCTAATCCCTTCTTATTTGAAGCAGGTTGAGAATTTTCAATAATCCTGGATAAATTTTCTCTCCCTTTATTAAAATTGGAAATATTTTTAGTAATGTCATCAAGCTTAGTTTTAAGACTAGTGTTATCTAACTCAACAATTTTAATTTTTGTTTTTAACTCATGATTCTTAGAAGCTAGAGCATTATTCTTTTCTTTTTGAGCTTCTATTTCTTGACTTAATAGAACGAGTTGAGAATTTTCAGAGAGTGAATCTTGAATTTTCTCAAGTTTTTCTTCTAATATTTTCTTCTCGTCTTTAAGCATATCTCTGTCGAATTCTGCTTTCTTCTGATTTTCCAGAGCTTCCTTATATTTTCTTTTGAGACTTTTTAAAGTGTCTAGAAGTTCTGAATTTATTTCTATCATATCATCAAAAGTTAGATCACTAACCTCATTATCTTTTGCCATGAAGCATTTGTTTGTTTGCTCCTTTGATTTTTCTTTATTGCTCTTCCTCTTCTTATTGCCTTGACTAGATCTCTTTGTAGCCATTTATTCTAGGATGTTGTTACGATCTCTAGAATACCAGGTTATTAGATTATCAAATAACTTTGTTACGGTTATATGATGACCATGCTCTGATACCAAATGAAAGTGACTATAGGATCAAGTAATATGGAATAGTATAAAAGCAGTGCAGAATAATAGAACAATTAGCAGATAATAGTAAATAATAAACGAGCACACCAAGAATTTTTATACTGGTCCGAACTTCCCGTTCTACGTCCAGTCCCAGACTCCTTCTGGAATTTCACTAAAACAACAATCCTCACTTAACCTGGAGGAACAGGTCTACACAACCCCTGAGCAGCCGAACAGGGACCTGAGCAACAGAACATGATTTTGCCTCAGCAGCCGAAGAGGACTTCACTTTGCCTGAGCAGCAGAACAGGACTTTTACAAATAAAGTTTTCTTGACTCTATGTGTTCTTTAATAACATGAATTTGTCAATTATAGTACACCCTTCCTATAATCTTCTCCTTTATGATATATATATATATATATATGAATACATGAAGAATAAGGAAGTAATAGAATAAATTTGTATGAAATTGAATACACAAGAGTATTAGAATCAAAGAATATGAGAGTAGAGTAAGAATAGATTGAATTAAGTTATGGAAACTTGATTCTAATGTGTTTATATAAGTTATAAATAGGTGCATATGTTCGTGAAGAGTTATCATGAAGAGATATGGTCATATCTATTAAAATGAAGAACACATCTTGTGACGCCCCACCTCTATACCCACGCTAGACGAGAACACTACGGAGTAATGTTGTCAACTAGCACGAAGAATAAGGCTGTTGAGGAGCGACAATCCATGTAATTTCTTTGTGCGAGCACCGATATGTCAGATAGTATAACATGCATTTCATTTAAGGAGGAAGCCCGACATACCGATACAAACTCAAAGCTATCACATAGTGGCTATATATAATCTTCGGAAACAAATATAGAAATAAACATAACACAAATCAGTCACAGACATCCATATCACAAAGGCGGAAAAAGATATGAATATATATATATAACACATGAAAGTGTACATCAGAGTAGTGGTCTGAAAGATCTACGATAATATAAAAGAATAGCTACAAGCTACACCAAAAGAATAAGTATACATCACGGAGTCTATATCTCAAATGTATACATCCAAAAACTACTAATCTAAGTAGTTTGCCAAAAGTCAGAGCAATCCCAGAAGAGAAGTCAAGCAGAAGCACCTGTAACATCTCGGCCTGACCCGAGTATTATTTCATAAGAAAATAATAAACGGATCGGTCTAGCTATAAATATCAGATGACGTGATATAGAATAAAAGATATGGCATAAACATGTAATAACCATAATGCATACTACTATAAGTATGTAATTGAAAATCAACATGAGATTATCAATATCACAAGAATCTTCTCAAAGATAAAATAGGGTATCATACCCTAAGCTTGTATTCATAACAAGTCAATGACACACAAATTCACCAATGCACAAAAATTGATAAAACTTATCAATGGAAATCACGAAAATTGGTGAAGCACAAATTCCAGAAATCAACACATGAAATCTGGAAATCACATAATTCGGAGCAACGACGTCGTACAGCGTAACGTCCGATGATCCAGAGACACAATAAATAGGAACAACGACGTCATACAGCGTAACATCCGATTAACCAAAGCACAATAAAAAGGAACGACGATGTCGTACAGCGTAACATCCGATGAACCAACACATAGTAAAATGGAACAACGACGTCGTACAACGTAACGTCCGATGAACCAAATCACGATAAAACGGAACAACGATGTCGTACAACATAACATCCGATGAACCAACACATAGTAAAATGGAAAAACGACGTCGTACAACATAACGTCCGATGAACCAAATCACGATAAAACGGAACAATGACGTCGTACAGCGTAACGTCCGATGAACCGAATCAAAGAGACATTGCACATTGCTAGTCTAAATCACGAAAATGATCGTCATTGATCATCAAGAAGTGTCAATCACACTAAGCTAGTAAATATATGAGTTTAGCTTCATGTCCCATAACCACTTTCTTAACTTAAATATTTACGAACACACTGTAGATCTTCACTAGAAAATTGTCACAAAAGGTTCAATCGAACAAGTCCAAGAATTAACCAACGAAGTAAACGCGAGTGTTTCATTTCACTCGTTTTACTAAGTCGTTTAATTAGATTTCTCGTACGAGTGAAGTAAAGGTTTGTATATACTAGTAGATTGGAAAACGGTTTGAGAAAACGAACTTTATAATTAAAATAGTGTTGAAATCATTTGGAAGAAAGGGGTTTTGATATTTACTACTAGTATTAAAACCTTCATATTTTTAAAGTGACAAACCATAAAACGATTGTTGAAACAAATCGAATCACAAAAATTCACATTCGAAGACGTGAGTAAAGTCCAAAGAAATCAATTCCAAAACCATCAAAGTAGGAATACCCACGCGACCTAATCATGGCCGAGCTAAAGTGCAACGACCTAAAGAGGTAGCGACTTAAAGTAAAATAGGTCGAACGACCTAAGGATAGCATGCCGAGCAACCTAAGTGGACGCGAGCTATCTTGGTGACATGGCCGAGCGGCTTATCAAGGCAATAGGGCGAGCGGCCTATAGTGATGCGACCTAAGGTTCAAGCGACCTTAGGTGGTGAGGTCGAGCGACCTAAAGGAAGTAAGGCCGAGCGACCAAAAAGAAGTGAGGTCTAACGACCTAAAGAAAATAAGGTCTAACGACCTAAAGAAAATAAGGTCAAGCGACCTAAAGGAAATAAGGTCAAGCGACCTAAGCAGTGATGAGGCCGAGCGACCTAACCCATGAAGAGGGCGAGCGACTTAAGGCCAGACACGACCTAACGGTGTAAGCGACTTAGCACATGGTCGAGCTATCGTGCAACGACCTACAGGCTAACGACCTAGGGATGCAAACGACCTAAGCCTTGAACGACCTTGGGGTTTCAAGCACAAAACAGGTGCGAGTTAAATAGGTCGAGCGACCTAAGTGGGGGCGAGCTAGCCGAACGACCTAAGGTCTTACGACCTAACTTGTGCGAACGACCTAAAGGAGAAAAGGGGGCGAGCGACCTAACGATATCAAGGCCATGCGACCTAAAGGCTTTAACAAGGACAACCCAAGGCAAAACGAGCTAAAGATTCAAGGCAGAACGACCTAAGGCAGAATGACCTAAGGCAGAACGACCTAAAGAGGTGGCGACCTAACTCACGGCCGACCTAAAAGCGACAGAACGACCTATGGGCGAACGAGCCATATGCAGGCCGAGTCTTCTCGTGGCAGTGCGACCTAATTCCCAAAGACCTATGGCCGAGCGACCTAAGGCAAGGCCGACCTATATGCGAACGAGCTAAATGCACAGGGGCGACTTTTCCACGCCCGAGCGACCTAAGCCCAGTAATTTGTCAAAAACACTAAAAATTGGAGTTTTTCACCAATTCAATCCAAACCAAATGCAAATGCACATGAAAAAGTGATAGGAAATCATTCCCAACAATCCAAGATAGTTATAGACAAGAATGTGAGATAAAAATCTTACCTTTGCACCAAAAATCAATGAAGATGAAGCTTAAAGCAAAGCAAGAATCAACCACAAGCTTGAATCAATGGCTTCTTCTTGAATTTGGAGTTAGATGTTGGATTGCAATTGAATTTGAGCTTGGAGTTTTAATTTCCCATTCCCACCACCATTTTTGACGAAGCTTTAGTGTTAGGAAGTTATGAAGAGATGAGGAGAAGGGGGGAATGAAGCTCAAGTTAATAGTTTGGGCTAACCCAACCCAAAGTCCAAAGTGTAAAAAGTGGTAAAATTCCACTAACTCCAAACATATCAAAGTTTATACTTAAAAGATTGTAAACGACGTTTTGAACTCAATGGAAGTGGTCTCGAGTCCTAATTTGACCGTTTGCAAAAGGTAGCTTTTTGGGCTAAAATCCGACTAACGATAAAATATTTAAATAAAATATTTAAATATAAAATCGATAAATATGCGGGTTGTTACAGACTCCCCTCCTTAAAGAAATTGCGTCCTCGCAATATATAAGATGGAAATAAAAAGTAACAACCATAAAAGCATATTAACACAAAAAGAAATTTGAAATAAGAAGTTCACCATAAAGAGCATGAGAAAGCAAGTCCGGATGTGTTCGCTCAATGAATTCTCTAGATTCCCCAAGAGAAATCCTTAGGATTCGAGAACCATAGAACTCACACAAAGAGAACATCTTTATTTTCGAAGGCGCTCAACCTCCGAAACAATGATGCGAACAGAATGTTGCTCAAAAGTCAAATATGGTGAAACTTCAATCCCTACTATAACACCAGGCTCAAGAATACAAATCGGAAACCTAAAAGCATTTCCATAGTTAAAAGACGTGGAAAACGTCAAGAATAGCAGAAAATTGAGCCGGAGCAACGGCGTAGTACAAAAACGGTACGCCAAGTGAACCGAAAAGCCGGGACATCGATGTAGTACAATAACGGTACATCCGATGAACCAATAACCCGGAACAACGATGTAGTACAATAACGGTACATCCGATGAACCGAACACCATAAAAGAACATCGGACGCTAGTCCATAAAGGGAATGAGATGAAACTCAATAAAACGAAGTATATCGAAACGTCCGATGTTGGAAAGATGATCATTCCATTTGGACATCATCAAAGAAACAACCACTTGTTGTTTACAACAAAGTGCATTGACAACACGATTCCCCTTTTTGGGAATATACAAAGAATATCAAGATCATAAGATGCAAGGAACTCGATCCAATATTAAGTTCCTTATGAGAAAATAAATATTTCAAAGATTTAAGATCAGGGTAGAGAACAAATTTCTCACCCAAAAATAATGATGCCAAATTTTTAAAAGCGAAATCGATAGCCACGAGCACTAGATCATGAGTGGCATATCTAGTCTCAATAGGCATTAATTATTTAGAAGCACAAGAGATAGCACGTTCTCTTTTGCAAGAGAACGACATCTAAACCAATACGATAGTATTGGTACAAAAGATAAAGTCTTGGTTCCCATCGGGAATCACAAGAATAAGAGTATCGGAAAAGAGTTCTTTTAAATAATCCTCTTTCCCGAAAAGGTAAAACTTTCAAAATTGCATTTATCTTAATGTAATAATCTTTCTAGAAAAATTTACATTTTTACAAGTCAATCTATCATGTCTGTCTGTCTCATCAAAGCATTTAGGAGATTCTTATCGATAACGTTGATCAAGCGCATCGACCAGAATTCTTAAAGCACTCAACGGGCAATACAATCACAAAAATCATCTTCTATATGATAAACATGTTTCTTAAAAACCTTTAAGAATATTTTTTGCTCGTTTAAGAGCAAAATCAAATTGTACTAATAAATAAATCTTATGAAAAAAAAGTTTTGCAAAATTTTAAATTTTCTATTTTCATCCAAAATCAATAAATACAAGAATGGAATTATCGAGATATTCATAGAATACTCGATTTATAAAATGGATGAAACAAGATGGGCAAACTGAATGACATAATAAGTCATTCATAAGTTTCATAATGAGTGCGGAATGCGGTAAATGGAATGCTAACTCCCGCCACTCGTAGCAAATGAAAATCGGTGGCAAGGTCGAACTAAAAAGACCCTAACACCTCCCAAAAGATTGCTTAGGAGATAATCCTAAGATAAACTCAAAAATACCGGAAAATTCTCAAACTACATGAATGAGAGAAATAACACTTTCCTCATTATGTGAGCTTAAAGAATAAAATGATGCCATCAAATTAGAATCAAAATCACAAAGAAAAAATAGAAATCTGCTTAACAGATTGAAAATGTCGAAGATGAATAGTCCACATGGGACAAAGGATATGGCTTCATAATAATTAAGCCAATCCTTACAAAAGTTAATTCCGAAGCATAAGTAAAAAAATCGGCTCGGAAATAAAAATCACATAAAATAATTTCGACATCAATAAAAAGCAAATTGAGTGTTGCGGATCCACCAATCCGGATTCGCAATCCTCAAAGAAGTCATCAAGCCCAGAAATGTTTAAAGAAAAAGAATCACAAGTTCTTTTGATATAAAAATAATGAGATGAAACCCATATCAAAAAGAACTCGAATAAGATAATCACAAAATAAATGTCATCAAGGATAGAATGGGAAATACCTTGACCAAGAGAAGTGTCACTAGGAGTTTGCACAATATTCAGCTCTCCCTCTCTCCTACTTTGAAGAATGGGACATGTAGATATAAGATGACCCGAACTTTTGCAATAACGGCAAAAGAGAGGTTTCGGGCATTCCCTTGCATAATGGTCTGTGGAACCACAATTGTAGCATCGTCCACGACTAGAGGTAGGAGTCTTTGCTACTGGAGTTTGTTGCTTCCCTTTCTTGATGGGATTGGGGCCTTTGAATTTAATAGGCCTTTTCATGTTGTCGTTGAAGTTCTGTTTGGCACGCACAACTTCAATATCGCATTCTCTATCGGCCTCTTCAAGACGAAGAGCGATGTCAATAAGCTGATCAAATGAAACTTCTAGTTTCAGAAGTAATGGCTTCTTGAGGTTCTTATTCAACCCATAGACGAACCTCTGATTTTTCTTCATCGGGGTATTAATATACTCAACCCCGTATTTAGAAAGAGATTCGAAAGATGCGACATAGCCTGTCATAGAAGATTCACCTTGAACAAGGTCTATAAAGCGCCGGGCTAAAGTTACCTTTTCAGCCTCCGGCACAAATTTCAATTCGAATCTTTCCCGGAATTGCTCCCAAGTGAGATCCGCTTCAACGCTTTCAGAAATAAGAAGCTTATACATATCCAATGCTCTTTCTTGGAGCATGCTAGAAGCCACTTGGACTCGGTGGAGATCAACAAGATTCATGCGAGAAAAGATGCGGTCGCATGATCTAAGCCAAGCTTGGATTTCAATGACACTCTCGGATCCCTGGAATGGCCTTCCACCCAAATCGGTATAATCTCTACACAAGCATGCAAAACCAGATCTAGGATGAGTAGGCTCTGGAATGGGTTTGATAGCTTGAGCATTCTTAACAAGGTCTAGAAGCTGCTGGGCAGACATAAATACTCCCTCCTGAGGAGTAGCACTAGATGGACCGGCGCTGGGACGGCCAGGTCTAACCATTTCTCTTCTTAAGAAAGAAAGAAGAGAAAAAAGGTTATTCTCCAAATGAATATCAAACAACCTTGATTGATAAAACAAGGCATCACAAAATAAAATAGGATAGAATGGTACGAAGACCCGAATTAAATCCTACGGCACGATTCCTAAGAAGGACTTAGGACAATGATCCTTGTTAGATTATTCTACATTGTTCCGAAGTTTGGCTCTGATACCAAGCTGTGACGCCCCACCTCTATACCCACGCTAGACGAGAACACTACGGAGTAATGTTGTCAACTAGCACGGAGAATAAGGCTGTTGAGGAGCGACCATCCATGTAATTTCTTTGTGCGAGCACCGATATGTCAGATAGTATAGCATGCATTTCATTTAAGGAGGAAGCCCGACATACCGATACAAACTCAAAGCTATCACACAGTGGCTATATATAATCTTTGGAAACAAATATAGAAATAAACATAACACAAATCAGTCACAGACATCCATATCACAAAGGCAGAAAAAGATATGAATATATATATATAACACATGAAAGTGTACATCAGAGTAGTGGTCTGAAAGATCTACGATAATATAAAAGAATAGCTACAAGCTACACCAAAAGAATAAGTATACATCACGGAGTCTATATCTCAAATGTATACATCCAAAAACTACTAATCTAAGTAGTTTGCCAAAAGTCAGAGCAATCCCAGAAGAGAAGTCAAGCAGAAGCACCTGTAACATCTCGGCCTGACCCGAGTATTATTTCATAAGAAAATAATAAACGGATCAGTCTAGCTATAAATATCATATGACGTGATATAGAATAAAAGGTATGGCATAAACATGTAATAACCATAATGGCATACTACTATAAGTATGTAATTGAAAATCAACATGAGATTAATCAATATCACAAGAATCTTCTCAAAGATAAAATAGGGTATCATACCCTAAGCTTGTATTCATAACAAGTCAATGACACACAAATTCACCAATGCACAAAAATTGATAAAACTTATCAATGGAAATCACGAAAATTGGTGAAGCACAAATTCCAGAAATCAACACAAGAAATCCGGAAATCACATAATTTGGAGCAACGACGTCGTACAGCGTAACGTCCGATGATCCAGAGACACAATAAATAGGAACAACGACGTCGTATAGCGTAACGTCTGATGAACCAAAGCACAATAAAAAGGAACAACGATGTCGTATAGCGTAACATCCGATGAACCAACACATAGTAAAATGGAACAACGACGTCGTACAGCGTAACGTCCGATGAACCAAATCACGATAAAACAGAACAACGATGTCGTACAACGTAACATCTGATGAACCAACACATAGTAAAATGGAACAACGATGTCGTATATTGTAACGTCCGATGAACCAAATCACGATAAAACGGAACAACGACGTCGTACAGCGTAACGTCCGATGAACCGAATCAAAGAGACATCGCACATTGCTAGTCTAAATCATGAAAATGATCGTCATTGATCGTCAAGAAGTGTAAATCACACTAAGCTAGTAAATATATGAGTTTAGCTTCATGTCCCATAACCACTTGCTTAACTTAAATATTTACGAACACACTGTAGATCTTCACTAGAAAATTGTCACAAAAGGTTCAATCGAACAAGTCCAAGAATTAACCAACGAAGTAAACACGAGCGTTTCATACCACTCGTTTTACTAAGTCGTTTAACTAGATTTCTTGTACGAGTGAAGTAAAGGTTTGTATATACTAGTAGATTGGAAAACGGTTTGAGAAAACGAACTTTATAATTAAAATAGTGTTGAAATCATTTGGAAGAAAGGGGTTTTGATATTTACTACTAGTATTAAAACCTTCATATTTTTAAAGTGACAAACCACAAAACGATTGTTGAAACAAATCGAATCACAAAAATTCACATTCGAAGACGTGAGTAAAGTCCAAAGAAATCAATTCCAAAACCATCAAAGTAGGAATACCCACGCGACCTAATCATGGCCGAGCTAAAGTGCAACGACCTAAAGAGGTAGCGACTTAAAGTAAAATAGGTCGAACGACCTAAGGATAGCATGCCGAGTGACCTAAGTGGGCGTGAGCTATCTTGGTGACATGGCCGAGCGACTTATCAAGGCAATAGGGCGAGCGGCCTATAGGTGATGCGACCTAAGGTTCAAGCGACCTAAGGTGGTGAGGTCGAGCGACCTAAAGGAAGTAAGGCCGAGCGACCAAAAAGAAGTGAGGTCTAACGACCTAAAGAAAATAAGGTCTAACGACCTAAAGAAAATAAGGTCAAGCGACCTAAAGGAAATAAGGTCAAGCGACCTAAGCAGTGATGAGGCCGAGCGACCTAACCCATGAAGAGGGCGAGCGACTTAAGGCAAGACACGACCTAACGGTGTAAGCGACTTAGCACATGGTCGAGCTATCGTGCAATGACCTACAGGCTAACGACCTAGGGATGCAAACGACCTAAGCCTTGAATAACCTAGGGGTTTCAAGCACAAAACAGGTGCGAGTTAAATAGGTCGAGCGACCTAAGTGGGGGCGAGCTAGCCGAACGACCTAAGGTCTTACGACCTAACTCGTGCGAACGACCTAAAGGAGAAAAGGGGGCGAGCGACCTAACGATATCAAGGCCATGCGACCTAAGGGCTTTTACAAGGACGACCCAAGGCAAAACCAGCTAAAGACTCAAGGCAGAATGACCTAAGGCAGAACGACCTAAGGCAGAATGACCTAAAGAGGTGGCGACCTAACTCACGGCCGACCTAAAAGCGACAGAACGACCTATGGGCGAACGAGCCATATGCAGGCCGAGTCTTCTCGTGGCAGTGCGACCTAATTCCCAACGACCTATGGCCGAGCAACCTAAGGCAAGGCCGACCTATATGCGAACGAGCTAAATGCACAGGGGCGACTTTTCCACACCCGAGCGACCTAAGCCTAGTAATTTGTCAAAAACACTAAAAATTGGAGTTTTTCACCAATTCATTCCAAACCAAATGCAAATGCACATGCAAAAGTGATAGGAAATCATTCCCAACAATCCAAGATAGTTATAGACAAGAATGTGAGATAAAAATCTCACCTTTGCACCAAAAATCAATGAAGATGAAGCTTAAAGAAAAGCAAGAATCAACCACAAGCTTGAATCAATGGCTTCTTCTTGAATTTGGAGTTAGATGTTGGATTGCAATTGAATTTGGGCTTGGAGTTTTAATTTCCCATTCCCACCACCATGTTTGACGAAGCTTTAGTGTTAGGAAGTTATGAAGAGATGAGGAGAAGGGGGGAATGAAGCAAGTTAATAGTTTGAGCTAACCCAACCCAAAGTCCAAAGTGTAAAAAGTGGCAAAATTCCACTAACTCCAAACATATCAAAGTTTATACTTAAAAGATTGTAAACGACTTTTTGAACTCAATGGAAGTGGTCTCGAGTCCTAATTTGACCGTTTGCAAAAAGTAGCTTTTCGGGCTAAAATCCGACTAACGATAAAATATTTAAATATAAAATCGATAAATATGCGGGTTGTTACACATCTCTTCATGAATGGAAGTGCCTATTTGAAAATATAGCCGTTATAGATATTCAGACTTCTGAATCGAATAATTCAGACTTCTGAATCGAATAATTCAGACTTCTAAAATTGCACGGGCTCAAACCAGAAAGAAAATAGGCTAAAAACACCCATTTTCAGACGTCTGAAATTACCAAGTCAGACGTCTGAATATTGTACTAACAATATTCATTTTTTTTAGATTCAGACGTCTGATTTGGTACATTCAGACGTCTGTATGTAACTAAAAAATACCATAGCTCAGATGGTTAGAGCACTTGCCTTCTGAACTAGTGACCTGGGTTCGAGTCCCGCTCCATGCAATTTTTGAAAACTTGATTTTTCATTTAAAATATGAATGTATAAGTCTGTATATCATTTTGAGAAGATTTTAACATTTGTAAACTCTAGACACGACACTCTATGACTAATAATACTTTGTTTGTCACCTTCGTCTTGTCTCTATCGTATATATCTCTTCTTGTATCTCCATATACATTCTTTCATACTTTTGTACTGTGTATCTTCATTTTGAACGTATTTGATTTGGGCCGGTTATCTTATTTCTATTGGGCTTTAATATTCAAATTAGGGTTTTTAGTTTTATTTTGTTTTTAAATTTAAATTCTTCTTTTAAACCATTGTAATTTCTAGTCGTGTGACTAGGGGACAAACTACGTGGCGTAGTTTGAGAATTCGCAACTCAGTGGCTGAGTTGTGGCAGTGTTTTGAGCGTAGAGTTAGGATTAGTCGATAGCGGGTGTCATGAGTTTACGTGTGTAAGCGTCTGACTATCTAATTTCTAGTATAAACCTTGGGAGCAGCACGTAGGTAGGGTTTTGCCGAAGCTGGGTAAATCTGTGTTCTATTTTTCTGTTTTTATTCTGCTATTATATGTGCTGCTATTATTTTGCTGTGATCGGTGCTGAAAATATCTTAAATAAACTTCCACGATAATTTTTATAATTGATAGTATCACCCTATTCACCCCCTCCCCCTCTAGGGTGAAATCGAACCTTCAAGTGGTATCAGAGCTAGGTACAAAAGCCATTTTTGTTTTAAAAAGTTTGATTTTTCAAAGACCAATTTTTTTTACAAATTTGAATTTGTAAAATGACTACTTTTGCTGAGGGTTGGTCCAGTATTATCCCTCCTATTTTTGATGGAACATATTTTTTGAATTGGAAATTGAAAATGGAATTTTATTTAAAATCTGTTAATGTTAAATGTTGGGATATTATTGAAAATGGGTGTGATATAACAGACGAGAAAATTATCTCGATTAATGCTCTTGCTATGCATATAATATATTCTCATATTAATCAAGATAATTTTAACTCTATCTCTCATTGTGAAAATGCACAGGAAATCTGGAATACTTTTGATGCAATATATAATGCAAAAGTCAACAACAATGAGAAATCCTCCACAACCGACTCAGTTAAAGAAATGTGCTTAATAGGATTGGTAAAAGGCAGTTGTGATGAGGATGATGATGATGGAGCAGTTGAGCTGGCGTTACTAATGAAGAGATTTAAAAAGTGGAAACGCAAATATAGAAATCCAGCTCTAAATCAAAAATTGAAAAGCAGATTAGCCAAATCACTAGACAACCCGGAAAAGCAGGAGATCATCTGCCACAAGTGCAATCAACCCGGACACATCAAGCCCAATTTTCCTCAGAATCGACACGGTCTAGAAAAGAAATCGAAAAGAAGAAGTTTTGCAGCCACGTGGAATACAAGTGATGAAGATAATAAAAGTACTAGTAGTGAGAGTGAGAAAGCAGATATGTGCCTTCAAGGTGATATAACTGATAGCGACAATGACGAGCCAAGCGAGGTATCAAAACTCACTCACTCATAATTACTTATATATTTCCACGAAGTAAATGGCTGTTTTGAACGACTTAGGGAGAAGTACGCCAAAATTGAATCACAAAGAGATTGTTTGATAGAATCAAATAAACAGCTTAATCAATTGGTTAAAAACTATCAAACTAAGAGCCCTAAGTGTGATATGTGTCCATCACTTGAAGAAGAAATTAAAAAATCTGAAATCAAAATTAAAATGCTTGAAAATGAAATTCTGATTTTGAAAGAAAGTGAAAACACAAGGAGAGAAAATTCTATCAAAAAGTGCACTCAATTATTGAACGAAAACGAATCACTCAAAACACAAGTCCAACAACAGTCAATGAATTTAGGAAAATTTTCCAAAAGTGAAAGATCGTTGAATATACTATTAGGGAAACAAACTGTTAATACAGTTAGACAAGGACTTGGATATAGTCAATTTTAAAATGTTAGAAATGAAATTAATCAAGTCAATTCAATGTGCACAATTTGTAGAAAAATTGGACACGATCAAAATAATTGTTGGTATAGACCCAAACACGTGAAAACTATATAAATTTGGGTTCCAAAAGACACAAATATAAAATCCCTCAAAGTTAAACAAATTTGGGTGCCGAAAGGAACATATGTAAATAGTTTTGGGTCTTCACAAACATATTTTTCAAAATATATTGCCACTAACAACCATGGACCTATAAAAACAAATAGGTCACAAAAATCTTTTATCGTGTAGGTGTGGCGGCAGGCTAAGGAACATCAACTGTGTTACTTGGATTCTGGCTGTTCCAGGAACACAACAGGCGATAAATCATAGTTCCTTAGCCTAGTACAAAGGTGACAGAATCACAATAGACAACAACGAAAAAAAATATCGTAAAGGTAAAAGAGGTAACGGTATATTTATTTTGAACGATATATTTAATGTGAAAATCTGCACCGTAATTTAATCAGCCAATTATGTGATTATAAAATAAATGTTGATATTGATTCTGACTTATTCATATGTTCTTATTTGACTTGTTCTTATTTATGACTTTGATTTGTGCTTAAATGTTGACCAATCATCTTTTCATCTTTGAACTAATTCATATAAATTTGTTTGGTCATGTTACATTTGGTGATTATGTTCACTGATTTGTTTATTTGCACAGCTTCAAATTCAAATTCAATAGAATTCCATTTAAAAGCTGTTAAAAATGATTTCAAGGTATTTATTGCTACATAACAGTCTGGTCTATAACAATCAAACTAATGATAATCTCGAGTGAAAGAAAATTCAAATGCAGATTACACTGGTAATCTAGTTGATAGAAAAATTACTAGTGAAATGTGATCTATGTTGAGACATTCTGTAGCTGCATCGTTTTTTCAAAGAAAATATCTGCATATTTCTCACTTGAAATAATTCCAAAATAGCAGATATTTTTCTAAAACCCCTTCTAGAAAATCATTTTTGACCTTTTTTCAGATTAGTCATTTTTAGAAGATTTGATAATTATTTTTAAATTTGAGCATTAATGATTACATTACTAATCTGACCCCCTACTAATTATCAAAAAGATAAATAGTGATTCAAAAAGCGATGAGTGTTGATATTAATCATATATTATAACTCGAGACGGTATAATTAGTAAATTTCTTTAGAAATTTAAACAAGAGTTATAAAACCTTTTTGTTGGTAAAAATTCCATGACCATCTCTAATTCTATCATATTTCTATCAACCTCACTCATCAAAATCCAATATAGAATGTCAATATGTGGTATTTTAAACAGGAATCATTTGTTTTTCATTTTATTATTTTTTTTAAATAAAACATCCAAAGTATTCACTCTCATTTAAAAGTCTTCACGGTTATGCATGGGTGAATTACTTGGAAATTTTTATGTGCTTCCATGCTCATTTAAAAGTCCTCACGGTTATGCATGTATGGAACGCATATTAAAATTGATTAATTAAATAGACAAGTTGATTCTAATCCCATTTAAAAGTCCTCACGGTTATGCATGGTTAGTAGATATTCAAATTCCTGATATAAATATACCACAAATAGACACAACTATATGGTTTTATATGATGACATCATCCCTATCGTTCTAAAGTGGAATATGCGTCAAACAGAGTATTTATGATTTTTGTTTGATTTTTTATTGAAATTTAATATTTATACTCAATTGAGTATTAATGTTGTATTAATGTCTATCACTTTATCTCTATTTTTCTAACACTATTATTCTTTTGCTGATAACAAAAGGGGGAGATAAAAGTTAAGATTTTGGCAAATAAAGGTCAAATATTTTCTATTTGCATCTAGGCTCATTTGCATATTTTTTTATATGCATATATGAAGGGGGAGCTTGTGTAGAGAGGGAGCATTCAAATAGGGGAAGCAAATTGAATGATCAAATACATTTAATAAATTCGAAATCTTAAATATATGTTTGTTATCATCAAAAGGGGGATTGTTGAATATGCGACTATATGATTTTTGTTTGATGATAATAAACATATATATATTCATTTGTTAATGTACTATTTTATTTTTCACATAATAAATATTTGCTGAATAAAATAAATAACACAGAATTTAAATTCAAACGGATATTTTATTCAAACAAATATTTATTACAATTTTGAATAGTACAAATTTGAGCTCTCACTATATATATACAATTTTCAATTACAATACATTTCAATTTACATTAGCACCTCACTACATATCACTCATTCACTCGTATTTTATCTTCAACTTCATTCCAGATTGAATCCAGCATCTGAGCTATCTGCAAAAATATACACTGACGCAGTAAAATTGAAAATAAAATATGTTTACAGTATAAAATAAAATGTGATTTTGAAAATTTTATTTGCCTCGGTTATTTGGGTTGTTTGTCGTCATTTAACTTTGAATTCATCATACACGAACAGCTTGTGACATGCATAGTGTATCACTGTACATGCCAGAAGGCCGTGCACACCGAAATACACTTGATAAAATTACAGGGACAGGTGAGCATAGGTCAAACCCAAATGAAAAGCCGGGTTCAACTCAAGTGTAATACAAATAACATCACGACACGAGCACAAGGTCAAACCCGAGTTTTGAAACTGGATTCAACTCAAGTACAATTTCAAAAATCAACCTGAAATGATCAAGAACCAACAAAATAGCTCAAATCAATACTCAAGCAAATACACAAACCAACAAAGGCAAGGCAATGCACTTCAATGATCAGTTCAGGTCAGTATATATGAATATGAGAGCAAAGAATAGAAGGAACAGCAAAGCAATAGTGTGCAATGAAGATGTCAAGGAGACAGCATGCACACATGAATACAACAAATTCGATGTGCACAGAGAAATGTACACAGTGGGGTACAACATCAATGACCATGTTCAAAACCAGCTCCAACCAAACTAGCTCATGTGGTCAGGGAAACCAAGTACACAAGATAATGGCACAATACAGTGAACTACAATGAACCAAACAAGCTACTTGAACACCAGCATCAATGGAACAGCCTCAGTTGAAAACAAAGCAACCCAGACTAATGTCACACATGCAAACACATATGAATGCACAAGTACATTACAGGGATGAACACACTTGACTACATGATAAACAAAGCTCCAAGTCCAATATTAAACTACAACTAGTCTCTACATCAAATAGCAAACCAATATGAACATCAACACAGCAGTTTGAAACTGCACAAGTGACTCAAAGCAACTCAAACAAGCATGGTCAAACCAGACTCCAATGATAATGTACAAAATGTATACAAAGACTCCAAGCCTGCAAGCATTTCAAACTCGAAGAAAAAGAACTCAAGATGAATGCATATATACCAACGGTAAATAAAATGAACAATTCAGAGTCAAGCCATAGCAGTATCAACATGCCGATGTCAACAGAGTGAAGAACAGAATTAATATCAAGTGACCAAAGTCAACAAAATGCTATCACAAATCAAAATTGTCAAAAATCCCAAAATGGCCGAGCATTGAAAATGTTACAGTAAATTTATCAGTTTGCAATTCAAGTCAAAAGAAGAAATATTTTTGCAGAGCAATAATCAAAGTCAGGTAATAGAAAATCAAAACCGAAGTCAAAGGGAATAAAGAACGGAATCAAATAGTTCAAAATCAATACCGTGATAACTAAGTCAGAAATCAATGCCGTGGAAATCAAGTAAACAAATTATACGAATTGAACAAGTCGGTGCAAATCATCACCATTCAAACATAATCAAGTGGCCGAAGAAGATTATCAGACGAACGAAAATCAAGGGGTTCGAACCCTATATAAACAAAACATCATCGACCGTAAAAGATTATTCGAATTCGAGCAAAAAGCAACAAAGAACAATCATTCAACTCGAATCAAAGTCGAGAAAAGTATAAATCAAAAAAGGACTAGACGTACTAATTCAATTCAAAGCATCACTCAATCTCGACTTCGCAGCCGCAAGCTAACTCTGACAGAGGAAAGTATTCGAAGCATCTTCAACAAATTGAAGCGGCGCCTCAAAGCCCTAATTTCAAAACAAAGAGGAACAAACAAGCATTACAAAGAAGAAAGATACCAGGCCGATAAA
The DNA here is from genome assembly GCA_030737815.1 of Allium fistulosum. Taxonomy (NCBI): domain Eukaryota; kingdom Viridiplantae; phylum Streptophyta; class Magnoliopsida; order Asparagales; family Amaryllidaceae; genus Allium; species Allium fistulosum. Next base: position 708,753,664 of record CM060904.1, on the reverse strand, counting down.
ATAAAAAGGAGAAGAGTGCGTATTTTGTTATCAACTATTTTTGGGCCGGTTATCTTATTTCTATTGGGCTTTAATATTTAAATTAGGGTTTTTAGTTTTAATTTGTTTTTAAATTTAAATTCTTCTTTTAAACCATTGTAATTTCTAGTCGTGTGACTAGGGGACAAACTACGTGGCGTAGTTTGAGAATTCACAATTCAGTGGCTGAGTTGTGGCAGTGTTTTGAGCGTAGAGTTAGGATTAGTCGATAGCGGGTGTCGTGAGTTTACGTGTGTAAGCGTCTTACTATCTAATTTCTAGTAGAAACCTAGGGGGCAGCACGTAGGCAGGGTTTTGCCGAAGCTGGGTAAATCTGTGTGTTCTATTTTCTGTTTTTATTTTGCTATTATCTGTGGTGCTATTATTCTGTTGTGATCTATGTTGAAATTATCTTAAATAAACTTCTGCAATAATTTTTATAATTGATAGTATCACCCTATTCACTCCCCTCTAGGGTGAAATCGATCCTACAATTATATCATAACTTGACCGATCAAACACATAAGATTCGGGCATTACCCATAATCGAATCAAAACAAAAATTTAAGAGACAATAAGTTTTATTATTCACTTTGGATTAATAGTTGGAGTTTGAGATTTGGTGTAGCTTTGATTTCCTAAGCTTGCTTCCATTCGAATCCCTAAATTTGGTCCTCCTCAAAATGATTTAATTGCCGGTCTTGATATCTCCTTTTGATTTTTTTATAAATGATATAAAGTGAGAATAGAATGAGGAGAGAGGGTTTAAGGTAAGGGTTAAGTATATTCCTATGTCAACCATTTTATTCATTCTCCTTTAGGTCAAAATCTTAAAATAACTTTACTTAGTTTATTAAGGCACGACCTTATTAAATTGTCGAAATCACATTCTCCTTAACTATTTATATTTTTTATTTAATCTATCCAATTAAATGTCTTGAATAATGTTAACTAAAAATTAAGGGTGTTACATTTTTGCACTCTAGTTTAAAGCCAAGTTCAATTAAGAAGACCTGAAATCCGCTCGATAAAAAGACCAGAAATCCATCTCGTAAGAAGACCATTAATTCAATTAGTTAGAAGACCAAAATCCATCTGGCAAGAAGACCATAAATTCATTTGATAAGAAGAAAAGAAATCCATCTCGTAAGAATATTATATATTCAACTGATTAGAAGACTAGAAATCCATCTGGTAAGAAGACCATAAATTCATTTGATAAGAAGACTAGAAATTCATCTAGTAAGAAGACCATAAATCAATAGATTAGAAGGCCAGAAATCCATCTGGTAACTAGTAAGAAGATCATAAATTCATTTGATAAGAAGACCAGAAATCCATCTGGAAATTTTCATGCTATGGGTAAAATTCTCATTTCGGTCTAATGGGAGGCAAAAAATCCGATCAATAACGGAGATTTTCGTTGGAAGATTTGAATTCCAATCCAGATTAAAAGATTGAGAGCTAATTTAAATTAGCATTTCATAAAGTAATGCCCGTGGCTCTGATAATAATTTATGCTTTTGATAGGAAAGATTTATAATTTCCTCTACCACCATTATCGTTTAAAATATTCTACCATAGTAGCAATCTGACCTTTCCTTTGAAGGTTGCAAAAGATTGATCGTGTTTGATAATTATTCCTTCGAAAGATGGAATTGGATTTGCTGGATTGATTTCTTTTGCTCTTTCTTACCTTTTTAGGTAAGGATTTAGGCTTTAATCTCTTTCACCCCTTATTACTTATAGGTAATCATTTAAGCTTTAATCTCTCTTGCCCCTCATTACCTTATAGGTAATGATTTAGGCTTTAATCTCTCTCGCCCATTATTACCTTATAGGTAATTGTTTCTTTCTCCTTATTTCCTTATAGGTAATGATTTCTTGCCCCTTATTACCATACAGATAACGATTTAGACTTTAATCCCTCTCATCACCTTATTACCTTATAGGTAATGATTTAGGCTTTAACTAAGCCCCTTATTACCTTATAGGCAATGAATTAGGCTGGTCGGTGCATTTGGATAGCCATATTAGGCAGAACTAAAGTCTTACCTGTCCTCTCTCTAGGAGGCATTCTGGTCGGGCCTTATAGGCAAAACCGAAGGCTGGTTGGTGCTTTGGTTAGGCTATATTAGGCGGAACCTAAGACTTACTTCATCCACCCTTAGGAGGCGCTTCGGCCAGGCCATGTAGGCAGGACTGAAGCTTGTAGTGCTTTGGCCAGGTCCTATAGGCGGGACCAGAGGCTTACTTTGACCTCCCTCAAAGACTTTCCCTTTATAAGTTCCTTTCTTTCTTTTGATTATCAATTTCGTATATATACTTGTCTCAATTTCTTTATTCATTCATTGTAGGAAAATATAGTCTCAAGTGTTTGGCATTTCAAGTTCTTGCTATTACGTTGCCATCAGGTCGGCATAGTCGATAAGTCCCTGGTGGGATCACTTTGTGAATAACAAAGGGTCCTTCCCAATTTGGTCTGAGCAAGCCATCTATCAGATTCTTAGTATTTTCCATGACCCTTCGGAGTACCAATTCTCCTTTTTGGGATGATCTTTCCTTAATTTTGGAGTTTAACATTTTGATATCCTCTGTTGGTATTCAGTCGTTCGTATGTCCGCTTCATCCATTAACTCATTGATCAAATCTAGGGATTCCTTTCTTAGCACTTGATTGGGATTGAAGGCATATGTATTCCTCCAATGGGATGGTATTTTAACTTCAACTTGTAGCATTGCTTCACATCCATATATCAAAGAAAATGGAGTGTGTCTTGTTGCAATCTTAGTAGAAGTTTGATATGCCCAAAGTAAGAGTGGTAGCTCTTCTACCAATTTTTTTTTTGCCTTATCCAATCGTTTCTTGGGGATAGCCTTAATGGTTTTGTCGGTAGCTTCAATGGCTCCATTAGCCTTGGGATGAGCTATGAATGGAAAACTTTTGATTATTCCATTCTTGTTGCAAAATTTAGCGAATCCCTCACTTTCAAATCGAGTTTCGTTGTCAGATATTATTTTATGCGGTATTCCAAACCAGGTAATTATGTTCTTAATCACAAACTTTAGTACTTTTCCTGATGTTATATTTGGTAATGGTTAATGCCTCTACCCATTTGGTAAAGTAGTCATAAGCTATGACTGCAAACTTTGCACCCCCTTAGATATAGGCAATGGTCCAATTAAGTCGATCCCTCACACATCAAAGAGCCATAGACTTGAGATTGGGGTTGACTCACTTGGGCGCATATGTGGAATTGTTGAAAATCTCTGACATTTCTCACATCTCTTTACGTAATTCACTGCATAGTTATTCATATAAGGCTAATACAAACCTTATTTCATGACCCTTTTTTGCCAATTTTACGCCATTAGAATAATTAATTCGAAACCCTTCATAAGCTTCTCTTAACAATTTTGAGTCATTTTCTAGGCTAAGATACCTCAAGTAAGGGAGTGAATATCCTTTTTATAAAGTATTCCATTAAACATAGTAAAAGTTGGAGCTAGGCATCTTATCCTTTTAGCTTCTCTTTTGCCGCTTGGTGGTCTTCCTTCTACCGAGTATTCAATAATGGATGTCATCCAATTGTTCTCATATTGACTAACTATTTCCGTATAAAAGGTTTCATCTAGGTTTTCACCATTATCACTTTTTGGTTCATTTTCCTTCTTAATAGAGACTATGTATATATGTAAATCTTTGATAAGTTCATAACATCAGGGGTAACTCTTCTACCCAATTCTCTTTTCATTCAAATACACTTTGTGATTTTATTGATGATCCATATTCAGTTTCAAATCTCTGAACTCATATATTGTTGATATTAATTCTTGCTGAAATCTAATAATTATTTAGGACATTCAATATCGGTCCTACTTCATTGTTATTATTTGAGATTTCTTAGATAAGATTTTGGCTATCGTATTTTTGGATGATCTTTTCGAGTTTAGTCTAAATTCCATGGCCAGAAACATCTTTATGTATAAATTAGTATAGTGTTTAAAGATATCCGTGTTGGATGACGATTCATCCTCCAATTGGTTGGGTGAATAATTGGTTGTCACTTAAATTTTATCTCCTTTTGAGTCAAATAGTAGTTTACTATTCCATCAAAGGTGGTAAGTTTGAGCTAGGGCAATGTTAGGTTATAGATAACCATTGATACATATTTTGTCTTAAAGTATTGACTATTTTATCTTACCTTGCTTTCTTTATCTTAATACTGATAGCTTGGGATGATCCGTATAAAAATCCTTTTTGAATTCTTCTCACAGCTCCACTCATTTTTCTTAGGATGCAAGATTGTTCTTGGTCACGGTATGGTAATATATATCTATCATTCTAATTTTTCCGATGTTCTTCGATCTTAGGTTGACGCTCATTTACCCAATTACTATTACTGCTTTACTTCTCATATATTGATGATGGTGGTTACTTACTCTTTCTTAAATTTCACCTTGTTTGAAGTAGAAGCATAGTCTTTAAACATTTGCATGCCGAAACTATGAGGTGATTCATTAATGACATTGAATTTTCCTTTATCTGTGTATGAGGATTCACTATTGATACTTAAGGTTTGAAGATCAAGATTTTGCTTTTAACAGATGATAGGACCAAACTTTATCAATAAATATTAGCTCGACAGGTTCATCCTTTTGAATGTTCAAAACCATGATTATTAATGAGGACTCTCCTGTCTTTTAATTTCTTGAAAGCTACTTGAACAATTAAAGAAAACCCGATGTCTCAAGTAAGAGATTTTGTATCTATTATCTGAAATTCAAATTATGGCCTTGAAATCCCATAGTTTATTTTTGTGAATAGCTACTCTTTTTGGTCAATATTGGTAATATGTAATTTCTTTTTAGAAAATTTTAAAGGTGACCTCATTAAAACATACTTCCGGTTAAAATTATGGCTATTGCGATAAAAATTATATATTATTCTACAAACTACTTTTGAAGTAGTAATGTGTAAATTTTCTTGGATTAGTGGAATATTCAATGGTAATTAGACTCCTAAATTTTTTTTGACAAATGGGTTTAAAAATGAAAATATTTTACTAGAATAAGAGATGGTTTGTATTATTCCACCTTATTTGGTTGGACAAAAAGTCATGGAACTTTAAAGAGTGATTTTTCAAAAAGCCGGAGAGCTACAAAAATAACCCTTTTGGGAATTAATCCAATAGGAGGGCTTGAACATGGGGATTTGATTATATTTTGAATATGCATCTATAAAAAATAATAGCTTATGTCCACTTTTGGCATCAAACGATTGATCTATTATAGGCAAAGAATAGTAATCTTTGGGACATGCCTTATTCATATTAGTATAATCGATGTACGTTCTCCATTTTCCATTGGACTTTTACCTAGTACCGGGTTAGCTAACCATTTGGGGTAGGACACTTCTCTAATGAATTCGTTCTCCAGTAATCTTTTAACTTGTTCCTTATTAGCTCGAATTTTATCAAACTGTCTTTCCTTCTATCGAACAGGGTCGAAATTTAGCTCTATTTTTAGAGCATGGCTCATATTTGCTGGATCTATTCCGACCATGTATGAGTGGGTCCAGGAAAAACACATCTTCGCTAGATTAGAGGAGTCGGGTAAACTATCTTCTAAGACTGTTGCCTAGTTCTTTTTAATTTTTACGGTTTTGGTTGAATCTAGCAAATCTAAGCTTATGTCTTCTAGACCTTTGGAAGATTTCATTCTTTCTTGCTCACTTTTGCAATCTAATCCATTTACCCAAAAACCTTACAATATAGAATTACACACAAATCACACGCTTTAGTTATTTATTGATTCATAATGGTTTTATAATAAAATTTCCATTTTCAAAACCTTTGATTTAATTTCAAAAAGAAAAATATTAATTTCCAAAGTGGTTTAACTAATAACATTTTGTTCCTTTCTTAAATCTTTATTTACAAACCTCTTTTATAATAATAAAAAAACCTATATTTTAAGCATTTATTCAATTTCAAATTCCTTTCAAGCATAATTCATAAACTTCAAAACTGTTCTTAATAGTTTTAAAATGATAATACATAGAAGTTTTTATAGTTTATAATTTTTTTTAAACAACAAATCTAAATAATCTCACTTTTCCCGTAAAAATTTTCAATTCAAATATTTCCAAAAGCATGACTTGAAATTCCAAAATTGATATTTAAAACTCTTATTTATCTTCAATTTTTCCTTTTAAAATATTACTATCGAAAAATAATTAATCAACCCAAAAATTCTCTTTTATAATAATCTTTCAAATATTTAACATTAAAATATCAATTTGCTAAATTCATCTATATAACAAAATACCAAAATTTCCCTTTCTATAATAATTTAATTCAAACATTTCTAAATATTTATATATATATATATATATATATATCCAAACAACTCGAAAACCAAATTCCCTTTTGTATTAAAAATAATTAATTACTGAATGTATACAACTTTCAAAATCATTTTGATAAAATACCCTTTGTAAATTTTGTTCATAATAATTTTCATATAATAAATAAACAACATTTATCTTATTATCATTCCAAAATATTTTCCTTTTATTAAACTTCCCAATAAACCATCACATATAAATTTTAGATACCCTACTATAAAAATCCTCCAAATATTTTGTAACCGTGCATATATGTATACATATTTTTTTTTCAAAAGTACATTGACTTAAACAAATCTCAGAAATCATCGCTTTCAAAATAATTTCTATTCGTGTACTTCTCAAGAATAATTTCAATTCTAGATATAAATCATTCCAAAATTCATTATTTATTACCAAAATAATTTATTTCTTTCAACTTCACCTTTTAATTTTTTTACTTCTTTCCGATCAATTTCCAATGTTGAGCTAAAATAATGCAATCTCTATGTTCTCCAAATTGAAGTTCGAAGTGACATTGTCTTCCAGGCCTGTCTGTAGTAAAACTTCTTTGTTTAGAACATTAACTTTCTTGGCCTCCACTATTTTTTTGGAATAAAATATCACTTTGTTGGCTTCAAAGTAAGGAAATGATGACTTGGAGGTTTAGACCCTCCTTCTAGTGCTAAAAATGTTAGATCAAAATTTGTCCCAACATCCGAGATGGTGAAGTTGTTCCAAAGTTCAAGTCATATGTTCTAGGTTGAAATAGACAAGTCGCATGATTGTGCAATAGTCCTTTACTCGTATGTCAATGGGTAAAACAAGCAACATGCATAAATACGTGATAGTCCCTTGTTCATGTGTCAATGGGTAAAACATGCAATATGCAAGGTAGCTTCTAATTTGAGTAAGGGCTTAAGTGGCCTTTCACAAATTAAAAATATGCAAGTTCAAGTTCAAATCCAAGTTCCAAAGATAAAGTCATATGTATGTCCATTATTCAATAACAATCAAGTATATATTCTTTGAGAATAATATGTTATGAAAAGTTGAATGTCCAAGTTGTTATGTGCCAAATGTTCAAGTATTACAATAGGCTCTGAAGTCCGAAAATCAATTTATGATTTACAACTTTAAAATTTGAGAAAGAGAAAAGAATTAATTCCCTCCTTCCAAGTGGCGGAGGAAGTCTATTTATAGAGGTAGTGGTAGATAGGATGGCTGCCATGTGTCCACCTAGTTATATACTTGTTATCCTTTTTGCATTGTTAATACTCGATATCCCCTTTGCATTGTTAATACTCGACATCCCCTTGGCATTGCTAATACTCGACATCTGTATGATTATAGATACTCGATATCCTTTATGTCCCTCGAGGTTCGACATCCCTAGCTACTTGTAAAAGCTTGAAATCCTTTGCTAATGTCGAAGCCCATCGTTCTTATTAAAGCTCGATATCTTTTGTGCTTTACAACGGCTAACGTTGTAAAGGCTCGATAACAGTAATACACCAAGACTTGATTTGCATAGGGATTCGATACACCCCTTGTAATTAGATGCTCGACGTCTTTCAGTGGCAACTCCTCCCTTATCTTATACTCTTCAACGTTTGTTGACATGGAGGCCTAATTCGTAGTATATTGTTTAGTCAATATCTGCTGTGAGTTTAATAATTACCTAAATGTGTATATTGTCATGCTAATCAAAACATACACAAGTAAAAATTGTGTGCAAAGCTAAACATAAGCAATGAAACAATAAACAAATAATACAATGACCAACTTTAGTTTTAATACATGTTAACAAGTGATCGAAAGAGAACTAGTACACATTAGATTTTGTGAGAATGGGTTATTAAGGTCAAAAGGGAACACTATACAAGAGTTGCACTATCGTTGTCCATAGGCAGGTTATAACTTCTACTATAACAATTTGCATCCCCTTTATACCTATTATTGTGATGATTATACCATGGTACGTTTGTATCGTGATTATACCATGACATTACAATCATATTTGATCCTTCACCTTCAAGCATTAACTTCTTCAACATACTTGAAATCGCTATGGCTTTTGTTATGAACAGTGATGGTTTTTGTAATTTTTGCTTCTGCTGCTACAGTAGATACGTGAAAGGAATTGGTTATCAGTATCAATAGAGAAAATATGACATTCATGTTGATTGATATTGTAGGAAAACTGTGCTCTGCTGTTGACCTACTAGTTGCAGACTTAAGTTTAAACCTGGGGTTTTTTAGCTTGGCAGTAGAAGAATATTTCAATCCCATATAGAGATATGATTTGAGAGTGGATAGAATAGAATGTGTCATGGCCAAGAGAGTTCGAAGGTAGGAAAAACTCCAGTATAGTTTATGTGACAGTAGATCCATGTATGTAGGGTTCGCGGTCGTCAACGATATCATACTTGTGGCCAGTATTTGTTGCAAATTAATTATGAGCATTGAATATAGATTATAAATAAAAATTTAATGCGTAAATCAAGTAACCTTTCGCTTACCCTCCTATTGCAAAATATGCATGCTATTTTCCCCTGTACCAGTTGTAATACTTATATTTAAACAACAAAAGTCAGATTGTATAGTGACTTTTGTAGTTTTTTTAAACTTGAGATGAACTTCTGTACACAAATTCTGCATGGCAGAACTCGACATTAACCTGTTGAGTGTAGTTTTCAAATTCATTAACAGCTACTGTTTACCATCAAAACTGGGAGTAGATTCTGGCCTGGAATTCTATGTAGGCAATGAATCAAATTCTAAACCATAACCACTAGGAAGAAGCACCAATACCAATACCACTAAATCTACTAGGCTTCGTAATAGGAAATGGTCTCATCTAAGAAGCAATAGTACTGGGACTGCAGCTCTAATTCAATTAATTGATGAAACAAATATCAACCATATTTGGGATAATGACGATGGCAATGATGATGGTGATGATCAAGAAGCTTCTAATAGGAGCAAGACAGATGCAAATCACTAAGGTCCTAGTCCTAGTACTAATACCATCCACTTATCCTATTCATTCATTCATTGGTAAATGGCATTCAATCAGTAACAAGCTTGAAAAGCTAAGCTAAAGTCTAACCTCATGTGCTATCAATTCAAACTCCAACAATTCAGAATTCGGTCTGCTTCTAGAGTCCATTACTTTAACTTCAACTGAAATTCAGTTGCTCATCGATCAATGCATCGAGAGCTCTTATTCAAAAGATAAGCTTATATTGAGAAGTGATCGTGATATGGTATTGTCAATACTTTTTGAGACAAATGGATGGGATAATCCCAGCCTATAAATACCATAACCACCACAAATATTTACAATAGTAGCATACAAACAACATTTTCAGTACAACCCCAGTTAAAACCAGCAAAAATATACAATAAAAAGCTACCACAAAACATACACACAAATGAACAACTACAAAATGCACAGACCCAAAACATGAACAGCCAAAAGCACCAAATGCCACAGTCAGACTGAGGTAAGAGCTTCAGTTGTCCCCTTCAATTCCCCTTCTTCTCTTGGCCACCTTCTTGCCAATCGTGTCCAAGCTCTCTCTAACTCTCCTCTGCAACTCTGAAAGCATGAGTCTTCATTCCTGACCATAAAGGCAAGTACCACCTATCCAAAATGAAATATTAGAAATAATATTTCTAACTAAAATGTCATAAGGTTTAGAAGTTTGCTTGAAACATCTATTATTTCTTTCAATCCAAACAGTCCAAGATAAACTCAAATTAAGCAAATCTACCAAATTTCTTTCTACTACATTGGAAATTAGTTTTCTGTCTTCCTCCCAGTAACAAAACTGGTCAAGAAAGTGAGAATATTATCTATATGAAGATAGTGTAAGCATCTGATCCAAAGAAGATATATAAAAGGGTATTGAAAATAAAGGTGATCGATATCCTCATCTCTGTAGCAGCAGAAAACACATTTCGCATCTAAGCTCATTCCTTTATATGTGAGAAGTAGTTTAGTATTCAACTTCTTGTTAATAGCCAGCCACACGTGCATCTTAATCTTCGGTGGAACATGAGCTTTCCATAAGATTTTATGATACTTGACTTTCCTACCTCCAAAGTTCATGAGATTGTAAATTGAATTCACTTTAAATTTCTTATTGCTGCCTAAAGACCACTCTGCTTTATCTAAGTTATCCCTAAGAGAAACCTGACCAAGTATATTAACAACCTTAAAGTATTGAATAAGACTTTCACCCTCAAGCATTCTGTTAAAATTTAGTCTCCATTTAAAGTCAGCTTCTTCATTAATATACAGATCAGCCACCTTTGCACATTAATCAGAAGAGATAGAATAAAGATCAGGGTAAAGATACTTCAAAGCAATATTAGTTATCCATTTATTATGTCAGAATAGAATTTTCCTACCATTACCCACATTCCATTTTAATCCAATATTAAAAATGTCTTGCTGCTTTATTACCGATTTCCAGAAACTTGAGCATTGAACAGCAGCTGGAATGTCTACCATAAACTGTCCATTATAATAAGCCATCTCCATCCATTGTTTCCACAATGAATTACCCTCAATAGCCATTCTCCATAACCACTTACATAACAAAGCATAGTTTAACTCCCCAAAAGAGATAACACCTAAGCCTCTTTGATCCTTTGATTTGCAAACAACACCACATGCCACAAGATTATCCATGCTGCTACCATTTCTATTCATTTCCAAAGAAACTTTTTTCTAATTCCATCAATTCTTTTAATGACCCATTTAGGCAACTTATAAAATGACATCCAATATAATGGAAGTGTTGATAAAACCGAATTCATCAAAACAAGTCTACATGCCCTTGAAAGAGCATGACTTTTCCATCTCGAAAGTCTAGATCCCACTTTTTCAATTAATGGTAACCAATCGTCATGTAATAAAGAAGCTGGCCTGATCACCATACCCAAATAAGATAAAGGAAAAACTCCAACCTTATAGTTTAAAGTTGAAGCTACATTCTTAATATCAAAATTCATATCTCTAACAGTAATGACAGAACTCTTCCTAAAGTTAATTTTCAATCCAGACAAATTCTCAAAACCATAAAGAATTAACTTTAAGGCAGTTAAATGATGAGGCAATGGAGAGCCAAAGTTAATGGTATCATCTGCATATTGTAAAGATGATATTCCTCCTTTAACAAAAGAACTACCCATAGTATCTAATAGTTCTTATTGAGCAGCCACCTTGGTTAGCCTAGCAAATACATCCACAACAATATTAAAAAGAAGTGGGGAAAGGGGATCATCCTGCCTTAGTCCTCTTTTGGATAGAATTTTATTACTCTTACAGCCATTAATCAAAATAGAAGAAACTCCACCACATAAAATTCCTTTAATCCAATCTCTCCATTTATCATCAAAACATCTGGCCTTCATAACCTCAAGCAAAAAATCCCAATTTATAGAATCAAAAGATTTTGAAAAATCAAGCTTAAGAATATTAGACCGCACCTTGATTTTAATAAAGTGATTAATCACTTCATGAACTACAGCAACATTTTCCATAATACTTCTGTCTTTAATAAAAGCTGGCTGACTGTTAAGAATCAAAGAATCCATTAGACCTCTAAGTCTATTAGCAAGTACCTTGGTGATAATTTTGTATATACAATTAAGCAGACTAATAGGTCGAAAGTCTTTAACATTATCTGCACCATCACATTTAGCAATCAGGACCACTAAAGCATGATTTAACTGACAAAATTCCAAATTTTCATTGAATAAATTAGAAAAAAGAGCCATAACATCAGTTTTAATTAAATTCCAATATTTCTGAAAGAAAAAAGATGAGAAACCATCTGGCCTAGGAGACTTGTCTGCAGATAGCTCAAAAACAGCTTTTTTGATTTCCTGTTCTACAAAAGGTTGCTCCAGACTGCTTAAATCAATCTCATTATTTTTCCCATAAATCAAATCCCAATCTAAAGTAGAATCACTATGATGAGAAGATCCAAAAAGATCCTTTTAGTAGTTAAAGAATTCATGTAAAATAGTTTCCTGTTTATAAATCTCCACCCCTTTAATAACAAGATGATTCACAAGTTCTTTCTTCTTTTTCCATTAGCAATTTTATGAAAATAGGCAAACACCATTATTTAACCAACTCACCCTGGACCTTTGTCTCCACATAATTTCCTCTTGATCAATGACAAGCGTCAAATCCTCCTCCTTTTTAAGAGTATTAATTTCATCCACTGTAATAACTCCCAATTCTTCTTTATTATTTAGCTCCAAAATATCATCACAAAGTAAACTTTTCCTCTCTTTAATACTCTTAAAACATCTTTTTTCCCAACATTTCAGGAAACTCCTTAAATCCTTCAACTTGAAAATTATATTTTTTGGCAGCATTATCATCACTTTTAAGACTTCTCCACTTTTCTTCAATCAAGTTATCAAAGCTACTCTCCAAGCACCACATCTTTTCAAATCTAAAACATCTTCTAATTCTAACATCATCTCCAGTATTCAAAATAATTGGATAATGATTAGATATGATTCTAGCATGTCCATATTGAGTAGAAGAGGGTATTTTTCATCCCATTCATTATTAATAAAAAAAAACCTGTCTAGTCTAGCCATGGTTGGAACCTCCCTCCCATTACTCTAAGTAAACTTCCTATTACTTAAAGGTAAATCAGTCAGACCACACTCACTAAAAAATTCATCAAACTTCATCATATCATTGAGATTTCCTTCCCTACCACTTCTTTCACCAATATATCTAGTAATATTAAAGTCTCCCCCAACAGCCCATGGACCCTTAATATCATTTATGCTTCTAGTACAATTCTCCTAAAATTTCTCCTTATCCTTTCTATCACATGACCCATACACATTCGTAATAAATATCTTGCTTTTATCTCTAACATCTTCAAGAACAACATGAATTATATTATCACAACTACATTCCTCCACCAAAATCCATAGATCACTTTTCCAACCAATAAAAAGACCACCACAACTACTAATAGAATTTCTGGCACATTTATTAGGGGTACCCAATCCCTTATCCATAATAATATCTTCATGAATCACTATTAAAAGCTCTCAAAATTCTAAAGCCTTAATATTGTCAAGATCAGATTCACCGTTTTTAAAAATAAAACCATTTTCTTAGCAGTTTCACACTAATGCTTAGAAGAAAATGAATTAAAAATAGCAGGCACATGAATACTACCACAAAAAGGATGAATGGACTTACTATATGAAGCAGTAGCACACTCCAAGGATCTGACTTCAGCCCTCTTTTCAGCTTTGCTCAAAGTATCTTTCTTTCTTCCAATCAGCCTTGCACTTCTTCTAATTCTGCTAACACCCTCTTCCAGAGTTAGTGAATTGTCACTAATTTCAATTACGGGCACAGAATCTTTGGCAGTTTCAATAATCTGAACACTGTTCTCTTTAGAAATGGAGTCGCCGTCAATGATCTGGATACTGTTCTCCTCTAGTTTGTGAGCATCATCATCTTCTGCAACAATGCGACCACCTGACTTGATAGTTTCTGTATTTCTAATAAATTCTGCGACTTCCTCAGAATTATTAGCTCTGAATATAACAGCATTGGCATCATCAGAATCTGTTTCTGCCTCTTCCGCAATGACCTGATTAAGTATATTAAATGGATTCGCGACATGGATTTCTTCATGGAATATACTGGTACTCTGCAGCCCCTTCTCACCACTAGTATCAGAAACACGAGTAACCACCACTCCCTCATCAGTAACATCAAGATCTATCAAATTGTTATCAGTACTAGCAATTGTAGCTTTCCTTTTCCAAACCTTTCCAGAATTTGGTCCAAATTTCATATTGTTCCATTGATTCACTTTCAAATCCCCCACCACCGAGGTAAACTTCACAGATACAGTGTAACTCGCATTTCCAACAATGATATCAATCCCCTTCGGAATAGGAACAGATCTATGCCCAAAATCATTGCAATAAAAGCATAAAACACTATTGCGACAATCTTTGGCAATATGTTTTGTCATTCTGCACCTGAAACAAAGCTTTTTCAATTTTATTTGCTCGATTTTCTTCGAAATCGAATAAAGCTTCCGTATTTTTGGAGGAGATTGATATATTTGTTGATTTGAAGTAACGGCCTGAGCAAACAAAAACTTTCCATTTATCTCAGCGACGTTGATACAAGAGATTTGAGAAAATCTCTAAGAGAATTAAAAAAATTGGGGTAATGATTAGATTTCAAAGTGGTAGAGAGAGAAGGAGCAAGAGTCACGTGATCCGCCATTTTTATTATAATGGTGATTCAAACTCGAAGGAAGATTAATGCGTAGTATTGTTTATTCCATCCTTATTGTCAACACTTGATGTTCATATTAGAAAAATTGATGAAATATGCGCTTGTGGAGTTCTCACACAAAATCAAGCTATCATTCTATCTAGACCTGGATTGTCCGCTACTCGCGATGATATAAAACTTTATGTTCGAGATATTTTTACCAAACTGAAAATTGGTGGGTCAGAATTCAAAATTCAAGCGTTGGTTTCTCTGATTCAAATTTTTCATGAAGATGGTAAATTCATAAAGATTGCAGTAGCTACTGAAATAATCGATGAGGATACCGCCCTTTTGGTTAATTCTCTTGAATTTGATAGTACAACTATTCAAGAAGAGGCATCAAAAGCAATTTTAGTACTATCCAGGTTTGACTCTGGTAAAGGAAGTCTTACAAATGCAGAAGTTATCGGAGCTTTGATTCATTTACTGAATACAGGCAGTGAACTGGGAAAGGAATAGGCATGCAATTCATTAGAGAAAATGACTGAAAATTCATGGCCAGTTTCAGCTCAAGGATTTGAAGTATTGAGAAACGTAAGTGGTGTGTGAATGAGGTTAAACAATTCATGATAGATGAAGGTGCAGTTTCAGTATTTAAACAGCTTCATAATTCAGATGAAGAGATTATTCAAATACCAGCAGTGGAATTTCTGATTGCATTAGCTTCTAGTAGAAAATGGAGTGATCAAGATGAAGAAGTTATGTGTTCTTTTAATGTGCTTTTAATGTGAATACTCAACCAAATCATTCAAAATCCCATCTGTGTCGCTCTAAGCAATTCCTCAACTTAGTTACACCACTTTGAGTTATTTTCGTATTCATTGCTCGAAAATTCACCAAGGAGAGAATCTGGTATAATTCCACTCCAAAGAATTGGTATTGGACTGTTTGCTGTCACATTTCCAATAGTAGTTGTTGCTTTAATGAAGGAAAAGAGAGGAGACATCTACAAGGCAATGGTGATAACGAGATTTTTGGTCAAACGTTTACTGTAAGAATCATCTACAAGGTCCTTGTCTAATAATGAAGTTCAGGAGTATTGGAATCAGTGGTCGACAAAAAGTTTGATTAAGAGATTCGATCTTCTATTTCGAAAACAAGATTTGAATCATACATTACAATGATTTTTTATTATAAGCTAAAAGGAAAACTCTTTTATAAAACCCCATCACCCCAGTCTATGGATCGACAAGGATTGTTAGAAAGGATGTTATTTTGGTTCTCTCCGTCAAAAAGAAATCCAAATAAATAAAATTGTGTATCATCTGTTCACTGAGTTTTGCAAATCAAAGATCTCAATCTGTCTACTGTTGCTCCAAGGTTTCTACTAAAATTAAACAATCAACGCTTACAGATACGGTAAACTTGTGCATATCACTAACCTGATTGTTTTAATCCTACTGTCAAAACTCTACCGCAACTCAAATTCCGAGTTGCGAATTCTCGAACTACGCTTCGTAGTTCGTACCTACTTAAAAACTAGAGTTTTATAAAGTTTAAAAGGAAATTACAATAAAAATAAATAAACTAAAATCCTAAATTAGATTACACAACCCAAAAAATGTAAAAAAATGTGCGGCCCAAATAAGAAATAGATTAAACGATAATTCTTCATCCCTTCATATGCTTTGGTTTAAGGGTCGATCCTCTTTTCTCTTCTTCTTCAAATTAGAGTTCTTGAGTCAAAAAGCCGCCGCTTGAAATTTTGGTCGAATTGCACTCCTTCTTCTCTGATACTTATGTTCTTCGGTTAGCGGCAATTGATTTTGCGGTTGCTTTCATTGTCGAGAGGTTATGATGATAATTGTTTGGTATAATTTTTGCCCTTTTTAATTTTATATCATTTTTCGAATATATATATATATATATATATATATATATATATATATATATATATATATATTGGCCCTTGTATTGGTTTTTTGATTTTAGCCTTACTTGGTCAATTTCACTACTTCGGTTGAATTTATGTTACTTGTTATCTCTAGCCAATGATTCTCTGATGCATGTTTTTTGATGAACCAAGATGCATTAATTTCCATTTATATACATACATTTATATGTATGTATATATGTGTGAGATTTTCTGACATGTATGCCTACGTGTTGTCTTCCATGCCTGCATGTGTATGAAATGCTTGAGTGTTGATGTGCCTTTGGTTGTATCCAAAAATAGAAATTGTCTTGGTTGATGATGATCACTTGCCGAAGTTAGTCCCTAGTGTGCATGGCTGCATTTTGTGCTTGTCCACTGCATTTACTTGAGTAGCACTGATACACTGCCTTGCATGTGTGAGTTGATCTGGTTGTCTATGTTGTTGCCTGAACTGATGCTTTGTTGCATTGCTTTGATGCATCTTGAATTGTCTTAACCTTTGCTTGTACATGTCCTTGAGTGTGTGCATTCTGAACTACTGTGTACTTGGTCTTGCAAGTGTGCTGCCTTGAGTGTTGTTGTACCATACTGTACTGTGTGCACTATCAATTGCCTCTTTCCGGATTTGCATAGAGCTTTAGAAGTATTTCACCATCACATTGGTAATCCTTAATATCCAAGATGTTAATCAAATTAAACCCTAAACAGCAGCGCTGCTCACAATATTTTAGGATCAGCACATCCACAGTTTGCAATCAAAGTAATAGACTCCTCAATATCGTGATGGTTTCTTTCACACTTTTTGAAAGATATTGTTTCCTTTAGCAAATCTTGAAACCATTCAATGTTAACAATTTCGCTGGTTGCACTTGTATATGCTGAGTTTAGAAAGGTTGTGCATTTGCTGGCCTTATGCATTTGTTCATTTGCACTTTTGTTGAGTCCGAGCTTGCTTGGGCTTAACTTGTGTACACTTCTACTTGCACTGTGTTGAGCCTTCGGGCCTGACCTTTGCATTTGTCCCTAAAACTGAATTTGTGCAAATGGATTTTTTGTATGTGCGCGGCCTTATGGCATGTATGGTGATACACTGTACTTATCACCATGCATGTCATATGTTTCTCGTGCACATTTATTTTTGGTTCCAGTTTATAATATGAAAACAATAACCCAATTAACTGACGCAATATAACATTTAATTATATTCTTGTTTTTGGAATTTCAGTTAGTTTCTTTTTGCTTTCTACTTCATTGTTTATTGTTTGACAGGAAAAGTAGATAACTGGACACAAGCTAGTGCAAGAAGATAGCAAATCAAATCCGAGTGAGTGAGTGAAATAATGTCGTATGTGAGAGTTTGAAATAGTATTGTATTTGAAAATGTAAAATATAGTGAAAGTTGTGTTGTAAATGTGCATTATTGAAATTGTAATAAAAAATTTGTTGAAATAAAATATTTGTTTAAATGATATTCCGAATGAAATTTTTGTTTAAATGAAATTTTGATTTGTTTATTTCGTTGTGTGATATTGCAATAGTACTATAACAAACACATTTTATATATATATATATATATATATATCTGTGTGTGTGTGTTTACTATCATCAAACAAAAATAATAAGCTGTTATATTCTACAATCTCTCCCCTTTGGTGATAACAAACATATATTAAGATTTTGTGCCTAGTAAATGTGTTTGATGTGTTGATGTGTTGCGATCAAGCTCCCCCTTATACGTATACTCCCCTATACACAAATGCATGCAATTTAAAGATGAAAATTTTATTTGTCAAATAATTGAAAAAACAACTGTAAAAACAACTCTTGAATAATAAGAACACCCTCGAATATAAGTAAGGTTATTACTCAACCACCAAAATATTAACCTCTCTCTCCCTTTGTAATCATCAAAAATATCAATAATAATTGAAATAGTGATGAATTTTGATTAAAATCATAAAATCAAATCGAGAGAGAAATATATATTGCAAATTCTAATTAATCAAACAAAAATCAAAGTATTTTATTTACTAAAGACAAATTCCACTTTAGAGTGACGATAAGATTATGGTTTAAGGAAAATTATACGGTGAAGCAGTGTGGTATTTTTAATAAAGGAAATATTTTGTAAATTACCCTTTTAAATAAAATACAAAAAAATTGTTAAGCACTTTCTAACCATACATAATATTTAGGACTTTTAAATAAGGTTAGTAGTTACTTAAAAAAATATCAAGCATTTTCTAACCATAACCGTGAGGTTTTTTAAATAATGTTAGAAACTACTTGAATATTTATCCCTCTCTTGTATACGAGCCCCATCATGCATAACCATGAAAACTTTTAAATGAGAATGGAAGCACGTATTTAGAGATTAAAGTGATTCACCCATGCATAACCGCAAGGACTTTTAAATGAGAGTGAATATCTAGGGGTAGAATCATATATTACAAAAATATATTTCCTTGTTTTGAAATTCCAACTTCTGTACACTATATTAAATTTTGGTGTATAGTTGGAAGAAGAATGATAGTGATGGTGATGATCATGGAATATGTACTAACTAAAAAATATTATAAAATTTGTTTAATTTTTATGAAATTTTTAACATATATTTCTTCTAGCCATGAAGTATAATTTAATCACTGCTCATTACTTTCTCAAACACTATTAATATTTTAATAAGTTTTAAAAGGTTCAAGCAGTCAACAACCATTTTTTCTAGAGTAATCCTTTACCAAAATAAATAAGAGTGTTTCCATCAAAGTAAAATTTTGAGTTATTTCAAAAAAAAAATTCTAAATCCAAAAATGAAAATCTATTTTCCGCAAGAGATTTTGTGAAAATGATGTCTGCTAATTTTAAAGTCAGATGAAAATGCACATATTATTTCAAATGAAGTGATGTCTAATACCACTTGTACTCTAATTGCCCAAAAATGATATTATTAAGCAAGAAGACCGTGTACTCCTCAACTTCAATCGAATTGATTTTCAAATTTTCAGCAAGGCCATTTATATCAGACAGAGGCAAAAACATTTATATCAAAGCAAAAGCACATACATTTCTCCAATCACTAAATTTGATAGCCGTGAAAAAAACGATGAAAGTTAATCGTTCTAGCAAAGCAATTGAAAATCCCTGTTTTGAAAATTAAGTCCATTTGAAACCACTGTTTGGAAGTTTTAAGTCCATAACTTAATTAGTCACAAAATATGAAAGTTTTAGATATTCAAGATTGTTACTCACCAAAATTGGTTACTCACCAAAATTCAAGATTGTTACTCACCAAAATTGGTTTCAAGTCAAAACGATAAATCTCTCAAAATATCTAAAATACTACAACTTGTTTGTATAAAGTGGAGAAACTTTTCAAGGATGTATTGAAATAATTTTTGTTTTCCAAGATTTTACAAAATGAATCGGAAAAAACTCAAAACAGTATGGTTATAGTGCTATCAATTAGCTTTTCAAAACTTCAAATTTCAAAATTGAAGTAAAGATGTTCAAGTTTGATCAAATTACAACAGTTGTGTTAAGAAGTTCTGAAACAGTTTTCAAATAATATTCCGAATGATTTGCAGTTTTTACAAGTTTAAGTTCAAATTCAGGGAAATGCATAAAATAAAATTTATAGAATCTATTTTCCAGAGCATTTTGAATTTTGCAAATCAGAATTAAGGAGCTCAAGATATGGCAATTATACTACAGTAGTGTCGACAAAAACAGAATTAACAAAAAGAAAATAGGGTTTATAGATCATACCTTTACTTACCTTGATATAGTCTTCTTGTAGTTTTCCACCTCATCTTTATATGTTAAGGATTAGAATTATAGCCCATCAACCATATAGAATAACCTGAAATCTTTCTTTATCAAAGTTGTTCCTTAGCCCGCTTTTGTACCTAAATTTTGGAGAAGGCGAGTGGCCTAGGAAGGACGTAAGATCACTTTTATTTTCGATCGAAATCTTTGATACCCAAATTTGTTTATATGGCAAACAATTAATTTTAAAATCGTACCCTTAAGAACCCAAACTTGTCTAAATAGGAAAATTTATATTTATGCATTTTGAAATCCATATTTGTTTAACGGTTTTGTGTTTGTTTTTATTTCGATAATTATTATCGCTATGTCCTATTTTCCACACTTTATGCATTTGGTTACCACATTTCTCCCCCTAGCATTGTTATTAATCATTTGTTTGTATATTGACAAATTTTCAAATCCAAATCATTTTTTTTTATTCGCGAAGAGTAGATTTCCTAATAGCATATTAAACGATTTTTCTCCAGTCGAATTTTTATGAATAATCAACTCGAGTTCATTAACTATGGATTTTAAAAGATTATTCTCATTTAGTAGTTTAGAACAACAATTAATACCATTATCTCCCTTTTTAAAATCATTTCTTTTTAAGACCAAATTTTAATTTTCGTGCTCTTTTATTTTAGTCTCAAAATCAAGCATTTCAGTTTCAAAGAGCTGGCGTTTTTGGAATTCAAGTTTTTCAAAATCCTTGATTTTTTCGATCTCTTTTTCTAATTCGTGATTTATTTGAAGAATTTAAATTTTGCTATTTTTCAAAATCGCGTTTTTGTTTATAAGGGTTTTGAAATTTTCTTTGACCTCGCTTAATTCTCTTTCAAAATTTGCATAATTGGAATTTTCGGACATTTTAAAACTTTCCAACTCCTTTTGTAAAATGTCATTTTTTTTAAATCAACTCAGTTTCATTTTTCATCAAAATCAAAATTTCCTTTTCTAACTTTTGAAAATTTTCATAAAAACAAGCAAACTCTTTTCGTAATTCAAACAATTTTTGCAATTAGAATTTCTAATTTTCGTAATATTTGTAAATCATTTTCCAAATCAGCATTTTTCTGACGCAATTAAAAATTTTCACTTTTCAAATTATCATTTTTCATCTCAAGTTCATCAATATTTTTAGTTAATTTTTAACAAAAGAGAACTATATCTTTGAATGAAAAATCACTTATCTCGTTAGTTGTTGCATCTTCGTCATATCTTCTTTACTATCGTTGTCCAAACTACCTTTTATCAATCATGTCAAGCATAATTCTTTAACTAAGTCGATTTTGGGGATTTTCTCGCTTTTGTTGTCTTTTCTACTATATATTGCATCGAGAGTGTTACGGATTTCCTATGCAGTTAAATAATGAGAGATATGGTTAGATTCATCTCGAATAATTAAAGAACAGAGTATATGCACAGTAAGAGCATCAATTGAAATATGTTTTAATTTACCATATCATACCCATTTTATCCCAACATTTAAAATAAAGGTATTTTAAATGAAATTCCATTTTTGATTTCCAATTTAAAAAATCTATTCCATCAAAAATAGAGATACTAACACTGGACTGACTCTCGCTAGATCTACAATTAAGGTTAGATATTTATGTTAGTAACCTAGCTCTGATACCACATGTAGGATTGAATTAACCCTAAAGGAGGGTGGGTAGGGTTTATAATAAATTCACAGAACATTAAAAATTGCAGCATAGATAATAACAGAGTAAATGCAGAAATAAAAGCGGCACACAATTTCACCCACCTTCGAGAAAACTACTACCGCTGCCCTCAAGATTCTACTAGAATTAAATAATCGATGCTTATAGACACTGTAAATTCACGACTATTGCTAACCGAACTATTCTAATCCTACACTCAAAACCCTATTACAACTCAAATCCCAAGTTGTGAATTCTCGAACTACGTCTCATAGTTCGTACCTAGTTAAAACTAGAGTGTTATAAAGTTTAAAAGGAAATTACAATTAAAATAAAAGGAAATAAACTAAAACCCTAAATTATATTACACAGCCCAAACAAATGTAAAAGAGTGCGGCCCAAAAAAGAAATAGATTAAACGATAATTCTTCATCCCTTCATATGCTTTGGTTTCATGGTCGTTCCTCTTTTCTCTTCTTCTTCAAATTAGGGTTTTTGAAGCGAAAGCCATCGCTCGTAATTGTGGTCGAATTGCACTCCTTCTCTGATACTTGCGTTCTTCGATTAGAAGCAATAGATTGTTGCAGCTGCTTTCGTTGTCGAGAGGTTCTGATGATAATTGTTTGATATGATTTTTGCTCTTTTTATTTTTGTATCGTTCTCAACTTATCCCTAATGCCGATGATTATATTGAGTTTATATAGGGATCGAATTCGTATATTTCTATTTGAGTATTTCGGTTTGAATTTTTCAATTTCTTTCCTTGGCCATTGACTTTCTGATTGATGATGGTCTGATTTCTGACTTGTTCAATGCTTTGAAAATTCTGAGATATATATATATATGTATGTATGTATGTATGTATGTGTGTGTGTGTGTTCGTATATATTTTGACCGTCATATTGGTTTTTTGATTTTGGCCTTACTTTGTCAATTTCACTGCTTCAGTTGAATTTTTTTACATGTTATTTATGGCCGCCGATTCTTTGATGCATGTTTTTTGATGAACTGAGATGCACTAATTTCCATTTATATACATATATTCGTATGTATGTATATATGTGTGAAATTTTCTGACATGTATGCTTGTGTGTTGTCTTCCATGCTAGCATGTGTATGAAATGCTTGAGTGTTGATGTGCCTTTGGTCGTATCCAAAAATGGAAATTGTCTTGGTTGATGATGATCACTTGCCGAAGTTAGTCCCTCATGTGCATGTCTTTATTTTATACATACACACTTCATTTACTTGTGTAGCACTGATACACCGCCTTGCATGGTATGAGTTGATCTAGTTGCCTATGTTGTTAGATGAACTACTGCTTTGTTACATTGCCTTGATGCATATTGAATTGGGTTAACCTTTACTTATACAAGTCCTTGTGTGTGCGCATGTTGAACTATTGTGTACTTGGTCTTGCAAGTGTGCTGCCTTGAGTGTTGTTGTACCTTGCTATACTGTGTGCACTGTCCCTTGCTTCTTTCCTGGTTTACGTGGAGTTACACAAGTCTATTACATCACATTGGTAATCCTTAATATCTGAGATGTTAATCAAATTTAAACCCTGACAAGCAGCAGTGCTCATAATATTTTAGGATCAGCACATCCACAGTTTGCAATCAAAGCAATAAATATTCCCTTTGATATCATGATGGTTTCTTTCACAGGTTTTGAAAGATATTGTTTCCTATAGCAAATCTTGAAACCGTTCAATGTTAATCATTTCTCCGGTTGCACTTGTATATGCTGACTTTAGAAAGGTTATGCATTTGTTGGTCTTGTGCATTTGTTCATTTGCACTTGTGTTGAGTCCGAGCTTGCTTGGGCTTAACCTTGTGTACACTTCTATTTGCACTGTATTGAGACTTCGAGCTTAACCTTTGCATTTGTTCCTAAAATTGAATTTGTGCAAATGGATTTTGTGTACATGCATGGCCTTGTGGCATGTACAATGATGCACTGTGCATGTCATATGTTGCTCATGCACATTTATTTTTGGTTCCAGTTTAAAATATGAAACCAAACAACCCAGTTAACCGAGGCAATATCACATTTAATTATATTCCTATTTTTGCAATTTCAGTTTGTTTCTTTTGATAGAGTTAGGGTATGCCCTAGGGGTAATTATGTAATTTGTTACATATATCTAACTCGTTGACCAATCTTGTTTGAAATAGAGGTATTTTCTTTCTATTATATACTTAATATAATATGTTTATATTAATTAATTAATTTAATTAAAAGTATATTTAATAGAAAATTCGTATATGGTACGTTTTGTAATAGTAATTGCAAACTGTTGTAATCATGAGTAATTTATCACGGTAAAATTAAACATACATTTTCAATATAATTCCTAGTGAAGATGCATTATGACTGGATATCGATGTATCCGTTGAGATTAGAGTATGTATTGGGCAGTGTATTACTCATGGCTGCTGGGGGCACCTAGAGGTTGCGTATTGATAGTTATTGGATAATTACAGAATGACTCACTCCATAGTTTTCTGTTGGTTATATAACTAAGGTTAAACAGAAAATATCGATGTGACCGATTTACATAGTTCTCTCGACCTGAGAATATTGTGGATCTTCAATTGAAAGCTCCGCCTTGATTATAGTCAAATCATGGCATGGCGTCCATCGAGTGATTATAGTTGGGTCGAGTGGAAGTATTGGATATGAAGCACTATTCAAGGGAGAATTCGTCTCCTTGGTTATACAGGGTCGGTATCAAGGTCAACTCAAAGTCAGTTTCTGGCCAGAGCATTTCAGTTGATAATATTTGTTATTATTGAACCAAGGACTATGTGTCCAGACTATAGAATTGAATGTGGATGATATTGGAATTTTGACCATTACCAAATTCCATACTTCTTAATGTGATATAGTTTTGATGAAGAGAATTGGGGTAAATAATTGTTACAGTTGGGTAACGCTTAATAAAGTGAAATTGGATTTTTACCAAAGCTAAGTAAGCGATAAATTTGGTCATAACGTCACACCACCTACTAAGTGACGTGTGGACGTTAACATTCGAATAGTTCGATGTTAATCGCTGACCAAATTTACCCCCAAGAGTCACACAGTTGAAATGATGAATTCTCTTTAGACCAAATGATTTAATTAGTTTATAATTGTTATAATTTAATTAATATTTAGGAAAAATTAATTATGAAATTAGAATATGATTTGAGAAATAAAATTGTTGCATATATTCATAATAGTTATGAATATATTGATCGATATGAGATATGGATAACAAAGTAAGTTAAATATAATCATATATATTTAAATTGGATTAAATGGGCTCACAACCCATGATGATTAGAGAAAAATGCAACTAGTTTGGCTAGGGCTAGAGGCGGCTACAACATAGTATTAGGGGTTGGAGATATGTGGCTAAGATACAGTGAGAAACTTACATAGTTTTCTCTCTTATCCTACCATTATAAACACTAATCTCAAAACCCTAAACACATTTTAATTCATTCTTTTGAGTCGTCGTCTCCTTCTTTTATGGCTGCACCATTTTTGTAAATTAATCCTAAAATCTCAAATCTAAGATGCCATTTGATAGTGAAAGGTCGTGATTCTAGACTGGCAATTTAACGGATCAAGGAATTTTAGAGAAAGAGAATTCATTATTTTAACATGGACTTTAAGGCATCTGTTCTGGGTAATGTTTATTTATATGTTGATCATATTATTATGTTTTAGATTTTTCAATCATGCAAATTTATGTATATAATAAGATTATTGTTATTTCATTAGTCAGGTGAGATTTTTGTATGTATTGTTGTTGTCACAATGGAGATTAGATATGTGCATAAAATTTGAAGATCTAGTTCATGATTTATGCTTGCAATCTAATATTAAATATTAAAATAAATTTTATTTTAAAATTATATATGTTTATACGTATATATGTATTAATTTATTATTTAATATTCACATACAATTTGAATTAAAACATATGTTTTCATATTTAATTTATAATATTGATGTGAAATTTTTAAAGCACTTTTTTATATTTATTATGAATCATAAGTGCTGAAAATAATTTTTTATTATATATATATTATTAATATTTAATGATTATCTGATTCAATAAATTCCTATAAAATAATCCATGTTTCTAAAATTCAATTTCATATTTTTAAAATCATTTCATCATCTTCGGTGCCCTTGAAAAAATGTTCAGATTTTTTTAACTTAATTTTATATTTTTTAAAATTAATTTAATTTCTGCATGTTATCAATTATTTAATCAAAAATGCTATTTTAATTGAGAAAATTCCATAAATTTTTCCTTAAGTCCTAAAATGTGTTTCCAAATTTTCTAGAAATATAAAACTTCAATTTTTATCAATTTTTTTTATATTAATTTATTACGGTCGGAAGTATTTATTTCATTATTTTATATATGTATATAGATATTAAAATTATTGAAAATTCAAATCCGAGATGTTTTCTAACCGTAAAGTTAAAAAATTAATTATTTTATTAATTATATCTACATATATCTTTATTGTTATTTATTGTATAATATATAGTTATATAAATAAATAAATACTTTCTGTAATATTTTAATGATAAAACATATTTTAGCATACACAAATATATAATTATACACAAAAATAATCACTTGAAATTTATAACTGTATGTTCATGCGCTTATTTGACAACATACAAAATGAGCTAATGTGTTCGTTGCGATGTAAATCCTAACATCTATACACGGGCATGTTATACCCTACACAGGTTGCTATGTTACACATGCACACATATATGTATATATGTATATGATATGTATATATATATATGTATATTTATGTAAGTAAAACCAAAATTAAATAAATCTCTACCTATAATTTGTAAATTCAAATAAAATACATGATTTTATTTAAACTAAATTTAGAAAATTTCTAAATAAATTTAAACTTCATATGCTCAGAAGATTCAAAATGGTAAATTTTTAAAATTCACTCATTTCTTCTGTTGCGGGCTGGCCCAATTCCAACATCTTTTTGCTTTTTACTGCGTTGTTTATTGTTTGACAGACAAAGTGGATAACTGGACATAAGTTGGAGCAAGAAGATAATAAATCAAATCCGAGTGAGTGCATGTATGAGTGAATGAAATAATGTTGTATGTGAGAGTGTAAAATAGTATTGTATTTGAAAATGTAAAATATAGTGGAAGCTGTGTTGTAAATGTGTATTATTGAAATTGTACTAAAATAATTGTTGAAAAAAAATATTTGTTTAAATGAAATTTTGGATGAAATATTTGTTTAAATGAAATTTTGTTATTTTATTTTATTGTATGATATTGGAATAGTACTATAATAATCACATTTAATATATATATATATACGTTATCATCAACAAAAATTATAAGCTGTTATATTCTACATAAAGGTTCAACCACGCTAAGAAATAGCGTATCCCTAATAATCAAACTACGAACCGACATAAAAGTCCTTCGGTTTAGACAAACATGCATTATGAACCATGGAAAATTAAGAGAAATACTCTACATCCTAGTCTAGGAAATCATACAAGGAGAACGGTGAATGGTTTGGTATTCAAATGGTAATGACAAGAATCAAAAACAAGGCAAGTGACCTCGAAAGTCCACATTGGAAAGGATCTTCCCTTCTGGACTACTATTAGTCAAGCAAACTTAATGGGAATGCAGTACTAAGGATATAGAATTCCAATGATTTAAGGAAAAAAGACAAAAGATTTCGAAAGATTCATTCTAACAAATAGTCCTTAGACTGAGATGCAATATGTTTGACTTCGCCCCTAATCCGATGAGGTTAGCGATATTTGTGAGCAGAAGCACGCCTCGTTTCTGGAAGAGTTCAAATAATCCTTTAATCCCACTATTGGTCCTAGTCAAAGTATCTATCTAAGGGAGATGGACGAGAAGCCTTCGATCCCACCGTAAGACCTGGTCGAACCAACCATCCAAAGTGTGATGGTCAATTAAGCATTTGATCCTGACGTCGAGCTTGGTCAAAGCACCCATTCAAGAGAGATGGTTGAGAAGCCTTTGGTACTACCACAAAGCCTCGATGAAGCAACCATTCAAAGAGTGAGGTTCAATTAAAATTTTGATCTTGTCATCGGGCATAGTCAAGAACTCATCTAAGTGAGATGAACGAAAAGTCTTCGGTCCCGCCCCAAGGCCTGGCCGAAGTCACCATCCAAGGAGTGATGGTCAATTAAGCCTTTGATCTCACCATCAGGTGTGCTTAAAGCACCGATTCAAAGGAGATGGATGAGAAGCATTCGGTTCCTCCGCAAGGCCTGGCTGAAACAATCATCTAAAGAGTGATGGTCAATTAAACCTTTGATCCCATTATCGGGTTTACCCGAAACATCTGTCTAAAGGAGATGGTCAATGCGAACTTTGATAATTAAATAAGGTCTATGAGAACAACCATCCAAGGAAAGATGATTCACTGAGCTCCTGATCCGATGAACAACAAAACCAAGAACGAGCAAGAATGGTGAATGTTCCCTCAAGACTACGGAAAATTATCACGTAGCGGTAACATCAATTAATTCTGATAGAAATTATTTTCAAAAAGGTTTCAACAAAATTTCCTTACTTTCAAAAATTTATAATTAATATATATATATATATATATTAATGAATAAATTCGTCAACAACCAAATGCATGTAGAAAAGATGGGTCAACTAGAGAGCAGCCTCTTCGAAGCTAACTATAGTCGATGAAGTTATAGGTTGATGTGTACATAGATTTAAGTCTATCACGGTGCTTTTCTTTGTCATCTGTGTCGGAGTCATAGGGAATATGGTATACAGTCAAAGTCGTTACGCAAATACAACATGCAGGTTCAAGTTCGAAATCGAATAAGTATGCAAGTTCCCGATTTAAATCAGAGAGATGTGCAATGTTATGTAAGGTCAAGGTCAAAGTTCAATGATGATCAAAGGCAAGTATACGAATCTCAAGTTAGGAAAGACCAATGTAATATGCTAGTCGTAAGTCATAATTCAAGAATTAAGTAGTCAATTATGTTATGCAATTGTTTAAATTCTAATTCCATATGTGTACAATAATCAAGTATTACAATCGGCTAAATCCCCAAATCAGTTTGGGGTTTACAAAGCTGAAAACACGTAAGAAATGAGGAGGGAGAATCCAGTCCCCAAAACGACACCCCTAGGTTCGTATTTATAGAGGAGGATAGTAGGGTCTTTGACATGGTCAAGCTACGGCGACGGAGTTGATAAGGTCCTCGCCTAGATTTATTTGGAGATATGCGACAATAACTTCAGTAGCAACATTCTTGGCACAACATTCATGGTGGAAATGATGGCTTTGCTAAGCATGATGTCGTCGTCCTTCAAGTGATATGAAGATCGAAGTGTTATGTTGAACAATGGCGCAAAGCGATGTCGCTATGCATCCTTTTGGTGTTATCACAGAGCGGTGTTAAGATCTTCGTGGATATTGATAGTGTCCAACATTAATATTTCTTTGCATAGATATGCGAGGTACTTCAAACGCTGCTTAAAACATGCTAACAAAGTGCCATGTTGAACATTACTGAAGAGCGGTGTAGTAACTTCAAAGAGTTGCAAAGTGTAGTACTTCGTGATGATTGGCGAAAAGCTTGTGATTGGCGATCGGTGCTTGCTATCAATGAGGTACGCTAAGGTCACTTCGACACTCATTGTTGAAGTTGTTTGTACTTGACCTCTTCGCGCCACTAGTCATGAAAGGCGATGTCCTTTCTATGTCTCTTTTTGTATATCTTCGAAGTCAGTGAGAGGTGGTGTTGGTTGTCTTTGGTGTCTCTTTGGTAACATTTGACATTGTCTTTTTTTCCTTATTGAAGTAATGTGGCATTGACGGCTTGTGGAGTGACGACAAGCGGAGTGAATAAGGAGTGACCCTAAAGAGATGCAGGACTGATTAGCATCAAAGTAATGAGATATGGTTTCAATGGACAGTGGTGCTATAATCCTATCGAATTGGCCTATCTTCATGTCTTCGGCATTGTCAGTCTCTGTCAAAGATCCTCTTCTTGCAATGAAGTTCAATCTCATCTCTTTAGAGCCTTGAATCCAACACCGTATCTTTTTGTGAAATTATGTTAATAAAAATATATGTGTGTATGTGTGTGTGTGTCAATATATTCATTCTTAGCATCAAAGGATTTCCAAAGGAAGTTATGAAAATCTTCCCTATTTCAAAAAAGTATCTTCAAACAATTTGTGAAAAAAATTTAGTAGAATAGAACATTTTCGATGAAAACAATCATCGCAAATACAATATATTCAAAAGATTGCAAAAACCTATGTGTTTTGGAAAACATTTTCAATAAAGCAGTTTATAGGAAAGTCAAGCTTTTTAAGATCAAAAGCTATCGCAAGTCAAGGAGCACAAACAATCAATCATGAGAAATCCAATAACAAAGAATGACAACTTAAGAAGAGATGAAGCAAAACAAGAGCAGAAGTTTATTTAAGCTAAAGCATAAGAAAATTTATTTTGGAGGGTGGTAAAGTTTTACATCTAAAATTCCAAGAATGGATTGACAAAGATAAAACCATCGTGTATTGATTAGAGCCATTGAGTGTTGATCAAGGCCATCATATGTTGAATAAATCCATCGTCTGTTGAGTGGAGCCATTGGATGTTGACAAGTTGAAGCCATTGAAGGTTTGTGTTATAAATGAAGTCATCGAAAGATCGATAAGTGAAACTGTCGAAGGTTAAGGAAAATGAATGTCAAGAACAAGTCGTCACATGGTGGTAAATAGAGAGACTGCAAGTAGAGCCATCGAATGTTGGAAAAATTACAAGTCATCACATAATGATGAAAATCAAGCAATAGCCTATGTGAAGAAGTAGTATGTTAATATGAAGGGAAATCCATGTAATGACGCTTCAAAGCACTCCTATACAACTTTACCCTCTTTTTTGATAACATGGCCAAGATAGCGATCCGCATGAACAACTATAGTACTAAGACGATGACAAATGACACCATCAAGATCATTTATCTTGCCAACTCACCAATCTACATCAACTTCGATCAACCAATTCAAGCAAGCCATGCCATTCTCTGTCCTCTATAAATAGAGACCCATCCACACCTAAGAAAGGTTGCTCTCTTCTTTCTCCTTCTTAGCACAAATCATTATTTTAGACTTGATATTTCTAAGCTCCCTTAAGAACTCGAGACCTCCTTTAATGGCTACTGAAGAAGAAGATGGTGTGAACTTTTGAATATAAGGACTTTAAATATAGGAATTTGCATGTTGACTTCATCCTTAATATTTGAACTAGAACAAAGGAGATGACTTTTATTTTTTGCATATTGACCATTGGACAATGGGTATTGCATATGTACTCGAAATTTATTTCATTTACATATGAGAAAAGAATGGCTTGAATCTTGGGCATTTTGGGCGTTTTGGGCATTTTGGATTTATATTATTTTGATTCTAAGCATATTTGAACTTTTATTTGAATTTTACTTGTTTTAAAATGTTTTGATGTTAGGCGAAAAACTGGATTAACACTAGGAATATCATCAAGTGCATATGCTGGAGCCCCATGGGTAGAAGTTTTAAGCACATTCGGGCACTCTCTCTTCATGTGCCCAAATTGGTTGTAGTGTATCATTTGATCTTCCCAATTCCCTCTCTACAATCCTTTGTTAGTTGCCCCATTCCTTGGCAGTTCTTACACTTAAACTTTCGCTTCTTAATATTTCCCTAAGCCCCCATTCCACTTCTATGGTGGTCTTTCTGAACTGACTTCACATTTGCCTTCTTTGGTTCCTCATTCCCAATTGAATTCAACGTCATCTCAACCAAGCTCTCAAAAGTAGCTCTAGTAGGTACATGGCTCATAACAGTACCTCTCAAAGGCAGATTCAACCTTCCTTAGCAAACTTTATCACCATTTTTGCCATTATATTAATAAGGTCTAAACTATACTTTGCTAGCTGATAAAACTGTAACGATCCGTAAATTTAACTGGTTTTAATAACGTTATTAATTGAAAATTTATGGAATTTTAAAAATAAAATATTGAAAAAAAAATTTATTTAAAATGCGTCTAGTTAAACATAGCAACTGGTAAATTTTCATCCGAAAATGTGAAAGTTTATTTTCGTGTGTAATTTTATTTCAATTTAACTAGTTAGGAATTGATGAAAATAAAATGTTTTTGAAACCTAAATATTTTTATATAGAAAAATTGTAAATTGTCTTCTGAGAAAGACATCATTTTTCGTTTTTCCAAATTCGAACTTCTTTGGCTCCGTCGATCTTATTTTCGACGAAATATCCACATTTCGGTACCGATATCGACTTTTGATCGGATGATCGTACCACTAGTATCTGTATACTATTTTGATCGTCTCGTCGTGCTGATCTCTGCGGTATATTCAATCTTGTGTTTTGAAGTCCGGTACGCAGCGGAATTCGTGTAAATAACCACATCGGTAACCGGTTTGTCTCTTGATTTCTTAAACCATTTCATATTCCACCGTTTAATTCAAACAACCTTTTGTCATTATTTCCTTTTGAATTTAACATTTGACTATAACTATTCCCTATACTCCAATAATAATTTTTTTTCTTTTCTCAATTATCTGTTCATTTACTTTATCTGGTTCCAATACATTCTCTGGTTCATTCTCCAAACAATCGCTGTAATTCAAGCTTCTTCTCAAATCAAAAAAATATATTTATAAGACCAAGTCCGTCTATCACCTTTCACTTTCCCAAACCCGCGTCAGTCCCCACCTTCCCTGGCAAGCAGCTGCTTCTCCTTTTGCCAAAGCCTTACATGCAACCACCTGACCGTGCTCCTAGACTAGCATTGTTGAATATAAATGATTGCCAGCACTCTAACATGACACAAGCAATATTAATGCATGCCTTTCTGTCTTTGGCTGGCCTCCCCACGTCACCTGCTCCGCTGACTTAACCATCTCCTTACCGTTCTTCCTTTCTCACCACCACCCCACCAAGCATCGGCTCCGCCTTTTCCACCTTGTCTTTCCCCAACAGCCTCTCCACGATCCGCCTTCCCATCTTTGCTTGCCGAGGCCGAGAAACATCAGCTGCTCCTTCTTCCTCATCCTCTCAAAAATCGTGCTAGGTCTCGTATGTAAGTATATTTGTATATATATCTTAATTATACGACATGTATAGTATGTAAGCTGTTTTGTTTATATACGTTATGAATTTTACATTTTAAACTGTTTATAAAAGTAAAGTATGTATGTGTTATATATAGTTATAGTTTATATTGGTTGTATATGTTAATATATAGTTGTGTGTACATTTGCATATGAGTTTGTTTAGAGAGTAAGTAAATATATATATCTATACCCGATTAAAAGCTTAGTCCAGTTCATACTTTAACTGTTTACTGTAACATCAAATTTTACATATAAAATATTGGTTAAGGAATGGTTTCAGATAGTGTACACTTACAATATTGAATATAAATTTTAAGATACATGTATATCATATTTTCATGTTTTATAAATATAGGATACCGTATGCTTATTATTTTGTATACAAGCATGAGTCGCATATATTACTGTATGAGTTGTATATTTAAACTTGAAGTCATGTACCTTCTTTTAACCTGAAGCCGTTTCGTTTCTGTTTACATTTTTGTTGTATACGTGAGTGGGTTCTGACACATATATATCGTATATAAGTATAGTCTATTGATGTCGTAATCAATATATATTACCCATATATATTACAATTTATATACTGGATTTCAAACATATTTATTTCGCATATTAATTTAGTTCAAGTATTATGTTTATGCTTTTAGTATGTGAGTATATTCTATACTAGCGTACAAAATTATACAGTATAAGATTTTTATATACGTTGTTACTTTGTATAAATTATATATTTGACAGTTTATAAATGTAACACAGATTTCCAAGTATATCTTATGCAGTATATTGTTTATATAGAAAAAAAAAGTATATTGTACTATATTATGTATTTGTTTAAAAAGAAATGTAATATATACATTATGATTTTGTAGCTTGTTGCATATACATTGTGCATATATAGTCCGGGATAGTTTGTAGCTTGCACATATACATATTACCGTGCATAGTACATTTAGTGTTATTATATATTGGGTCTGCATATATATGTAGTCTACGAAGCAAAATATTTTTCAATATATGTTTTGATTTTTAATTAAAATATTTATATAGGTTGGTTATTTAAATATGTATTTTTAAATTTAGTATTGATTTAAAATATATATAATACAATAATAATATATCTATTTTTGGTTTATATCTAAAACTGATTCTGATTTCTTATCATCGATCTTCCATTTATCAGCTTTGTTCGTCGCGCCTGTTTTCTTCATCGAATCGTGTCCATCTAGCGTTGCTTTGGTATTCATAGGTCAATTTCATTGACTATCTTCTCTAGCCTCGAAAGGTGAGCAATCACTCACGATTAATGTTCTTTTATTTATTAAATTTGATTTCAATTGAAACGACAATTGAAATATGTTGCTGTTAGCTAATTACACTGTTATATATGTTATTACCTGTATCAGTTCACCTATGACATCTGACACCACTATCTGTTATATATACAATGATAATCCAGTTTGGTTGTTAAATGACTGATTGTTTGATGTTGACATTGGACGTTAAATTTTAAATGTTGTAAGTGATAAATAATTTAAAATTGAAATTGACGTAGGATAGTTAGATTTGATATATGTGTTAAATTTGATTAGATGACATTTGCATAATATGACCTCATTTAAATGTTAGATTAATTGACTGGTAGAAATTTGGTTATGTACACCTTGAACCATTGAATGTAGGTTGAAAAATTGATGTAGTATGAAATTGGATAATAGATATCAAATGAAAAACCGTATTAATATTAGTGTAATAATCTTTAATCTACATGAAATGATAGTGTAGATTCTAGAGATAATTATATTTAATTTACACCAATAACAATGTGAATTAATACGATTATTTCGGGATTATTTAAATTAATTGTTGCATTGTTATTGATTGTTGTTATTGCTTGTTTATTTACTTTGACACCATCCCAGTTATCACACTACAAGTTCCCTTTGTTATGCTTTGATTTTTTAATTGAAATGGAATCGGGTTGAAATGATAAATACCCAAATTGAACTTTGACCTAGGATAGAGAATTAATAAAAATCGATTGGTCAATAATTTGATATAAAAATAAAATGAAGATTTTATTTGAATAAATAATATGGATTTGAAACGAAGTTGGAATTTGAATTTTAATGAAAGGAAATGTTAATATTTAATAATCTGAACCAAAATATTAACATAGTAGATGATGAAAGAACATTGTTTTAAAATTAATTATTTAATAATTAAATGTGGAATTATTAATAATGAAGTTTTGAAATTAGTTCATAATTAAGTTTTGAAATTATTTAATAATTAAATGAGATTGAATTATTTAATAATTAAATAAAATTGAATTCTTTGTTAAGCGAAATCGAACTTCTTGAATAAGTGAAATTAAGTTTCTTTATTAATTGAGTTTGAAATTGTAACTAAGTAAATAAATAAGTGAAATTGAATTTCTCTAACAAGAAATAAAATGTGTTTTATTGAAATTAATGTAAGACTTGTAATTTAAGAATTTGATTTGACGAATCTAATTAATTTAATTTGTAAGTATTGATATAATGAAGTTGAACTTAATAAATTGATTTAATAAATTGAAAATTAAATAGAAATTGTTTTGAATGATAATTTACTTAACGAATATTGAATGAAATCGATAAATGAAGTTAAATTGATTTGAATGTTAAATTAAATTAATTTAAATGATTTCAGAATGGAACTTATATACGAACTTGAATCAATATTTGAATTGTTTACATAAAAATGGAAATTGAATTATAAGATTTTGAAATGGTAATTTGGAAGTTTTGAAACATAAATTATGGAAATTGATTTAGAAAGACAAATGAAATGTTGGTTTACAAATTCTAATTGAAATTGAATTTGATTTGGTTTGAAATATATTAAACGACCAATCGGTGTAATAATTACGAAAGTTATTAAAGAGACTGGAATCGGTTAGGGACATACTCACTGTCTAAACCGAAAACCACTTTAATAACTACACGCGGAGTGTGATCCAGAATGAAGTGGTTGGAATGATGTACGTGATGACTGAAGAAAGAGAACGATAATGGATAGCCTTGACACTTGTGTCAAATTGGAAATGACTAAAACAGGAGTCGTGCCGGGCCAAATGGGGTCAGCTACCTCGAGCGAGCACACTTCTTCGAAAACTACTCATTACTTGTTATCGATTGGTGCACCCTTGATTTGGGAGTGTTGTTTCGCGGTGTTGCGATCGCTGCGGCGATGCATTTTCACCAGTCCGGATCAGGCAAACGGTAGTTTCACTACCTTGGGTATTGCCTCATGTGCCTTGTCATACTTGTATCCCTATATACGCGACCACTACGATTTATTTTGGGTTATACCTATGGAGTACTCCCTGATATCCCACTAGTTTATGGTGGAGTTTACAGTGATGTATAGACTATAACGCTTATATAAAATGTGTTAAGAGGGATAATGGTAACGCCTTAACACTATTTTGATACTTTATATTACTAATAGGCATTATCTATTTACCGTACACTACTACATAGTAGATAGTTTAACGGATCCTTAAAGGATGGTTATTCCAAACATCCTTTGAGTTACTTGTATTTTAGTTGCTATTTCACTTGAGTTGGATTTATTGATATAAGAATGTTAATCCTGACTCGAGTGTTTTGTGTTTTGCTTTACGCTCGGGTCAGACTGAGTGTACAGTATTCGAGACTCACCTTTGGAGTTGGAGCTTCGCTTGGAGATCCAACTATCTATCCAGCTTTCAGATATCCAGTTGATTCCAGTGATTGTATTTTGATTCTTGTATGTGATTATTATATTCGAGACATCTGTTGTACCTTATTTAACTCTGATATGTATATAGTAGCTTCATGAACTACTATCTTTTGTTTCCGCTGCATTTATTACTCTGTGTCTGTGATCTGTGATTATTTATTTACTGTATATGTTCAGTTTTTCCAAATTTAAATTAACAATTCCGTATTTTGAATTATTCAAGTCCGACATGTGCGGATGCGAATAGTCTAAAATAGCGGGTCGTTACAGTTGGTATCAGAGCTTTGGTAGCTCTAGGCAAAACTCAGCATATAGGGTAAATATATTTATAGAATCACTTTCATTCGGGTTTGAATCTCTTTCTTTTTAACTCGATTCCTTTGAATTTTGGAACGTTCCCTGCGGTTCCAAAATTCATTTGTGCCCCTCACTATTCGTCTTCTATTAATTCTGGAGTACTCTATAACTCCACTTCGAATGATCTTTATAATGAGTCGGCGGTCTTGCCAATCTCAAATTGACTTATAAAGGGGTGAAATCCTTTACAATAGACATCGATTTACCGGATATTTCTGAATCCTCGGTTTACGATGCTATCTATCTCCTGCTATATCTAAATTCTATTTCTTGAGATCGAATGTAGATTTGCCTCAAAATTCTACATTGATCTTATTCTTGAAGTCACGGTCGACCTGGTTAAGATTGCCCGCGATTTATATAAACTTATCAATCTTCCTACTTTGTTATTTAATCATCATAACTCTGTTTCGAACTTATCTTCGAACCAAAATTCTCTTTGATTTGAGTCCATCAAATTTGAATCCTATACTTATTTTGAAATCCATCCATGTATCGTCGAGCGAGGTAGTGCATTTGTTATTAATATAAA
The DNA here is from genome assembly GCA_030737815.1 of Allium fistulosum. Lineage (NCBI taxonomy): Eukaryota > Viridiplantae > Streptophyta > Magnoliopsida > Asparagales > Amaryllidaceae > Allium > Allium fistulosum. The sequence continues at coordinate 708,715,686 of CM060904.1, read as the reverse complement.
AATGTTTTCTTTATTGTGTTGTTTGAGTTGTTGATGTTGATTTGGGTTTTCGATCGATTCGTCTGATCAACGCTATCGATAGGATTTCCAAAACACTTGAACAGAGCAAACTGACACAATAGTATTTTCAAAATTTGGTAAATAAAATAATCTTGTATGATTATATTATATATAAGTATAAATTTTCTGAAATTTAATTATTAACTGAATTGGTTGTCAGAAAGGTAATATTTGATTTTCACTATTTGTTTTGTAAATCATTGATTATTCCAACATAAAAATAAATGGAATTATAAAAGTTGGTTTATAGATTTATTTTGAAATTTAAATGAATTTAAAGTAAGAATTTGAGAATTTCATTTCCTAAAATTTCAAGCTTTGGTTTTTAAATTTTTTAAAATGTATATTATTGAACGTATTTTCAAATAGAAACCATTTTCAAAGAATTTTAAAATATTGAAATCAGTGCTCTTCTCTTTGTCGCTGGAAAATAATCTCGGTGATGGCGGCCGCATCATCGACATTCATTTTCGAGTTTCGAAGTGGAGAAACCATTCTGTAGCTTTGCTACGGTTTTGTTTGGGAAATATTTTAATTTGAATTTCTTAAGTATGACTTGATTTATATATATATGGGTATATTATTTTAAATTTAATTTGATTTATATATATAGTAGAGGAGCTAGAGCTACAACTTGCGCTTACATCGTGGGTCCGCCATTGGGGTTGAGTTCGCTCTGGCCTCTTGCCTGAAAATACAGACAGAACCATATAGGAATGTTCACGTCCGAAACCTTTGCCGCCTCACCAAAACTATTTCTAGTTTGATTGCTCATTCTCACCTATCTGTAAATAAGAATTATTAGCAACTTCTTTCAATAGTGTTAAGCATTACTGGAATATAAAGGTATGTTTGCGTTATACTTATTTATATCTAAAATAGATAAAATTTGAAAATATACAAGTACGCACTCTTAATACGCACCTAATCTCTAAGTAAATCCTGAACCTAAGCTCCGATACCAATTGTAACGACCCTACCGTGATACCCATATTATTAAAGAACATTATAATTAATGTCATCTAATAATATGAGGATTACAACTTGTTAAGGGTGACCATGTGAATATGACTTTAAACTAATACTGACACATCATACTTAGCTTTTCACTAAATCTTCGGGATAAAATTTGACGTGTACAATCTTTGTTCAAAGATATAAACACATTGTTTTCTTAGAATCATAACAGTATATCATATAAAATGGAAATCATAGATCACGGCGGAATAATAGATCTCATAGGTATAGAAACTATGAGTCTACAAAATAAAATACTAGGCTCACATAATATACAATTGTTATAAATCTTTAATCTCAAATATACATATCAAAATATATATACACGAAATCCTAGACGAGATAAACTAAAAGTCAAACAGCTTATCTCCCGGCTAGCCCATCCATCCAAAGGTCTACATGGCTTGTAACCTGAAAAGTCTAGGCATGACCCGAGCATTAAAATAACACCCAGGTCAGACTATCTCTAAATATCCGATAGGGTGAGAACAAGATATAACATAAGAATAAATAACATAAGTAGATCCAGATGTCTAAGGAATAACAAGTCATGGAACTAATTTAACTTAGAACAGGGTTTTGTATATTTAGGTCACAAACACAGATTAGCCACTAAACATAGATTCACAGAACAAAGCAACATATCTCTAAGAACAAAGAAACCAATTCCATACCAATCACCCACCTAATCGTACGTACCAATCATAAGGATTGCCCATACCGTGCAAGCAAATGTGGTATCACTTGTACCGGTCTGATATCAAGGATCATCCTCATAAACAGAATCTCGACTGATCACAAGGATCGAGGAAATCCTAAATCTTGACTGATCAAAACGATCGTGGTAATCTTGACTCGAAAACTCTAGATTATTCATTATTAATCATTTTTATGTTTGAAAGAAATCTAGGAATATACCTCTTAAGGATTTATTAGCCCTCGGCAAAACCCTAAAAGTAAATACTCTAGAGTGATAGATGCTACCACTTTCATTAATCACAAGAACTTACCAAAAACGTCCCATACCGTTTGTAAAATTCAAGTATTTACTAAAAGCTAGTAAATCTCATTCATTATAGATACCATTGGAAAACCTGAACTATATTCTCTTCAGGATCTAGCTGCCCCATGCCGCACATCAAAAGTGAATACAATTCTAAAGTGTTAAATACTTGCCTATAAGTAATCGCAAGAATTTAACTCAAATATGCTATACTATCCGGTGAAATTTAAATATTTGCTAATGGGTTAGTATATTCTACTCAAATAATCTATTCAATGAGTTATACCATATTCGATGAAGCATTATTCGAAAGCATTTAAATCACTCGATAACACTAAGTCAATTATTAGTGCTCCCACATTAAAGAACTAAGATTCTCAAAACAATTATTTGATTTATCATTTATTAAAATGTTCCATTAATCCAACTTGTTACAAAAGCCATATATATATGTAGTCATTTATTTTATAAAACCACATTTATAACTTTTATTCCAAATCCCAAATTAGTATTTATACATAAGTATAAAACAACTTAAGTTTGTACTTCCAAAACCATGACCATTTTATTTAGAAATAAATTAAGTTCATATTTCCCAAAACCACATTTCCAAATTTCATAACCATTTCTATATATATATATATATATACATACACACACACAAATATATATATATATATATAATTCTTTGTTAAAATCATTTATAAAAAGAAAATAGATTTGTTTTAAAACAGGTTTAATATTTGTTATTTAAATACACACTCTTTTATAAAATTACTTATATTCAATTTAACTATTTTTATATCTAGGAAATATATGAAAATAAGTTTTTAAATTCCAAAGCTTTGAATCAAGGCGATTCGAAGTCCATAGAACACAAGAGAATTCACTACTACATATCACAAGATCATAGTGACAAATTGGTCCATAGAGCTCGACTTCTATATTATCTCTAAAACTATTTTATGGATTAGCAAATCAATGAAGATATACATCCAAATGGCCATAAACAAACACGCAAAACACAAGAAACAACACCACAACAAAACAAGCAACACACAGGTTCAAGCAATGGGTCGGAGAGGGACCGCGGTCACCTAGAACTCATGTTTCAGGTGCCAACCAATGCACCAGTCATCATGACTGGTCCACCAGTTACGGAATTGGAACGTGAGTTCCAAGTGCCGTTTTCCCCCTCCGGCGACATTCATCAGCTCCGACATGAATCCAGTTTGTCCCGGCGACTAATGTCTGTTATATGATCTTAGAATTAATATGCATTCAAACTAAATATTGATTAAAGAAAGTAGAACATTAAAAAGAGGAGAAAACTGATTTATAGTAAATGAAACTGATAACAACCAGGGTTTCAATCCCATAAACAACCATTCACATATCTAATTTCACAATCATAGCATGCAATTCAAATGCATATATTTGAAGAATTTAGATATAGATTGTATGAGTGATGAACTCACCTTTTTAACTTTATAGCTTGCTAGATCTTTAATTAAGCTTTGTTAAACCCCTAGCTTCACTAAAATCACCTAAAAACTCAAGAAGAAAAACCAACTAGCAAGCAATTTGACCAAAAAGGGGATCAAAATCATTCTTTTATGAATCTAAAAGGTAGAGATAGGGTTTAGAATGTTAGTCCCTGAGAAGTTGGTTTTGATGACAACAACCCTAGAATAAGATTATAAAATATAAATACTAACATTATTGTTTAGATATATATGTATATGCAGGATATATATACAGGTACCAAAGAATGAAGACTGTACAGTATAGAGATTCAAGAACTGATGAACTCAAGATCGAAGATATCAAGATTCAAGACTCATGAGTATCAAGATTATCTAGAGTTCAAGATTTCAATATAAGTAATTTAGTTAGGAATTTTGTTAAAACTCCTAGAAAAGCACTGACATCTTAAAATCCATTTTATTCGTGGAATGGAATCCACTTCGAGCCCGTTAAAGGGATGGAACCCTAAGTAGGATGGAACCTACGAAAAATCTAGTGGAACATTGTTTTGTATCCACTAACTTTTATTCAAATGTTTTACAAAATTATATCTTGTTTTCAAAATGATTTCAAAATCTTCCTTTTTAAATCAAAAACATCTATCCTGGTTTTAAAATACTTTTAGCCTCAAAATAATCTTTATTTTCAATATCAAATTATCCTTGGTTTTAAACTATCTTTTAGTTATAATATATTTAACTTTTAATATTTATACTTAGATTTTAATATAAAATTATAGTAAAATTTTATATATACCAAAATATTATTCTCTATACTTATTTATTTATTTTAACTATAGTTAAGTATATTTATAAAGTTTAAAATAGTTTTAATACAAGATATAAGTTATTTTCAAAGAAAAACAAATTACCAAAAATAACTTAGGCCTGTCGACAACCCCAAGGACCCCTTGTCGACAAGGTGACAGTTTATTTCAAAAGTTTGAATTTCAAAGGAAGTGTCTATTCGTCATATCCTTTCACGAATGGACATGGCTGTTGTTCTACTATAAATAGGGGCTGTTTTAAACGAATTTATATTCAATTTTTCTCTGATTTCACTCCTCTTCTTCTTCCACACTTCTTTATATACATTTTTACCATTACTCTACCGAAATCACCATTGAATCTAACTAGATCATCTCTGGTTTGATTCTCTATCACTATCTCAACAAGATCCCAGTGTTATTTAGAGTTATAGACTTCTTTGTATTCAATCGAGCGAGAAAAGGTGTGATTGTAGCCTGGAAAATCAATCGGGTGAACTTGTTGCCCGTAAAATAAAGTATCTCTACCCAGAGGATTGTGAATCTGGAGCGGTGTACCTCGTGGCCTTGAAATCAAGGGTGTAATTGTAAGAATTGATTTTGAAAGGAAATCTGTACTTGTGTTGCGGGACTGGAAGTAGAGTAACTCCGAATCAGTATAAAATCCGGTGTGTTCTTTCCTTTATTGCTTTTACTTTATATCTGCATCTGTGTTTGATTCTGTGATCATATATGTGTCTGAATATTGCATACATTTGTGTTCAAATTAAGATAAACTCAAAAAGAATTATTAATTCCTTTAAACACTATTCACCCCCTTTTCTAGTGTTAATTCTAGCCTTAAGATCCGTAATCCGCATTTCTCACATTTGGTATCAGAGCAAGGTTTTCAAAGTTTCATAATCTGAATTTTGAAAAATTTCAAAATGGCTACCAACACTGGTACTGTTACTACTACCAACACTGGTTCTATTACCTCTGTCACTAGTTCATTTGTAGAAGATCAGTCTACTGTCAGACCACCACTTTTTAATGGCAGTAACTATGCATATTGGGAATGTAGGATGAAAGTATATTTACAATCTGTAGGACTAGACACTTGGAATATCACACGGACTGAATATTTTGAACCCACAACTGGTTTTGCACAGTGGACTGCTGAGCAAAAGACCGTCGCACAAAATAACTCTAAAGCTATGAATATTCTTTTTTGTTCACTTGATAGGAATGAATTTAATAGAGTGTCGGTTTGTAAGTCTGCATATGAAATCTGGAAAACTTTGCAAGTTACTCACGAAGGAACAAGCAAAGTTAAACAGACCAAAATTTCCATGCTCACAAATCAGTTTCAATTATTTAAAATGAATCCTAATGAGTCTATTCCCGATATGTATAGTAGATTTCAGGATATTGTGCATTCTCTAATATCCTTGGGAAGGGTATTTTCGGAAGAAGATCAAGTCGGAAAATTCTTAAATTCTCTTACTCCAGAATGGGATCAAAAGACACTTACGATCGAAGAGGCAAATGACATCAGTACCTTAAAGATAGAAGAATTGATTGGAAATCTAATGTCGTTTGAAGTCCAAATGTTTGGGAGAAGAGAAAGCAAAGCATCTGAAAAGAAATCAATTGCATTCAATGCATTGACCGATGGATCAGACTCAAACAGCGATAATGATGAAGAGATAGCCTTTATGACCAAGAACTTTCAGAAATTCCTGAAATACAGAAAGATGAATAATCTTAAGAGAAACAACTATAAGAACTCTGGTAATCAGAATGTAGTGCCAAACTATATCAAATGTTTCAACTGTGACGAACCAGGCCATATCAAAAGAGACTGTCTGCATCCAGATAAGCAAAATCTTCCTATAAACAATGATTCCGCAAAGAAACGAAAACGTGCATTTACTGCTACTCTAGATGACTCAGACTCGTCCTCAAGCGATGATGATCAAAAGACAGATAATTCAAATATGTGTTTCACGGCAGTTCACGACTCCGACGAATTCAGAGAAACGGACTCAGAAAAAGGTACACATTTACAATACATTGGTTAAAATTGCATGCTTAGGATTGGATGTTTGATTGGTTGATTTTGAATTGGTGTGTTGTTTGAATTTTAAAATTTTTATTATTATTTTATTATATTTTTACTATTTTTTTTTAAATAGTATCATAATATTTTATGGAATATACTATAATTCTAGTAATATTCCAGATATTATATAGACATTAAAAATAATATATATATATATATATATTAGAATACTTAAGGGAAATAAATCATGAAAATTCAGAGACACCTGTCGACAAGGCCCCCCCCCCCCACGTTGTCAACAAGGGTACAGAAATTTGAAATTCAAATGTTTGAATTTCCCTCCATCTTTTCACTTCATTCAAGTCTCTTAAAAGTCACCTTTTGACCAGAGAACCTGTCCCTTGAGAATCTATTTATTTACTATCTCTTATCACAACTTTTCACTTTCATTTTCAAATTCAAACTCTTATTTCAAAATATCAAGCTCTCTACTCTCTACTCTAATGGCCTCTTCAAGCAACCCTTCCATAATGAGACTTTTCAGAAATATAAAAGAGCAACTTTTCAATAATCCGGAGGCTATAAAAGCATATATCAAATATGCTAACTATGGAAAAGTCCATCTCGGAAAGTTTGCTTTATTTCAAGATTTCTCTACTAATGAAATTGATTCTCTTTTTGCAAACAACCAAGTTCTTAGTCTTGTTGATGCTTCACAAAATAACTTTGTTTGTTATCCAAATCTTGTTAAAATTTTCTATGCAAATCTCAACCGTGGATTTTATAATGGAAATGATGATGAAATTTGGAGTAGTGTCAAAGGCACTAGAATCATTTTAAATTGTGATGTTTTGGGTACCATTCTCAATTGCAAGAGCACGGGAATGGATCTTTCTAGTTTTAATATCGATGAAAATAATCATGAGACATTTCATCACATTTTCGAAGGAGATGATAACTTTGAATTCATAAATCGAAACTTTCGACCAAAAGCAAGAATTGTTAATCTTCTTTTACAACATTCTTTGACCCCAAGATCGGGGAGTTTTAACAATCCAACTTCAAAAGTTTGCAAAGCACTTTTTGCTATTTTTGGAAATTATGATATTAATTGGGCGCAAGTTATTTTGGATGAACTTCGTCCCAAAAATTTTGAAGTGGGTGAAAACACTTTATATCACGGAATCTATCTCACTCGGATTTTTAATTATTTTGGAGTGGATTTCAAAGGAGAAGAATTTGTTTCAAGAAAAGTTTTTAATCACTCAAACATTTCTCTTATGAAAATTCCATATGTTTTTCAACCATATGAGACTCTTGCCGAAAAGGAAGAGCAATTGGCTCATGAGGAGATGGAAGAGGAGGAAGAAGAAGAAGGGGATGAAATGGAAATAGAAGAAGAAGATGAAGGTGAAACAACCTTTGAAAGTATTGACTATCCCTCTAATCCAACCAACAAAACCCTACTCAAAAATCAAAAGACCATTGTTGAGAATTAACGGACTCTTAAACGGTCCGTTAGTAAGAAATTGGATAAAATGTCCAAGATGAACAAGTTTTTCTCCAAAGTAAGCAAGAAGCTTGTATTATCTTCATCTTCGTCATCCTCTAACTAGTTCTACCTTTTCATGTCATGTTGTATTGGTTTTAGTTTGTATTGATTTGAATGTTCGTATAGTTCTTAATGTTTAATCATTGTATGATTCTATTATGAAATGAAATTGAATTACTTTTCTATTATCTAGCTTATCTTATGTCCAGAATAAATGTTAGTATATTATATAAATATATATATATACACAAAATTATTCACAAAATCAAAATGAGTCATCAAAATTAACTGACCCCTGTCGACAACCTCCCAGAGACCCTGTCGACAAGTACTGGTCAGAAATGAATTTTCATTTTAAATTTGAAATTTGAATAACTACCTTGTGTCTATTCATTTCAAACGAATTTCTACACCTATAAATACATATTTCTTCCAGAATTCATCACTCAAAATCATTTCTTATCTACTCTATCTATATTTCTTCTCACAAACTCAAATATGGTCGATCCAATTCATAGTTTGACCGAGAATCTTGAAGAACCCCTTAATTCTTTTAAGAATATTCTTTCTTTCATTCTCCATAATCAGCGACACTTAGAGTTGAGTCAAATGCAGATGATCAAGGAGCAAGAAAAACATTTCGATGCGATTCGATGGATGATTTCCCCCTTGCACAAAAATGATAATGAAGCACATCCTCCAATCTCTCTCACCAATGAAAATGAAAATTGGGATGCCATTAAAGCAGACCCTATATTTGGAGAAGAAGGATGGATGGAAGTTCCTCGTAATGTTTGATTTTATTTGATTGCTTTGTTTGATTTAAATTGATTGCTTAGATTGATTTGATTTGATTTGGTTTGGTATGGATTGTTAATTGGTGTGCAAAACATAATATGTATAAATACACATTAATATTTATATGATCTTTGATTAGTTATCATGTCTATCAGTATAATTATCTCTTAATCTATCTATTATATACTCCATTATATATTTTTAATGCAGGTACTTTAGTACAAGAGTAAGGGGGAGTTATATAGTTTGGAGTTAGTTTTTGTTGATGACAAAGGGGGAGAAGTATAAAATAGGATAGTTAGGCATAGATTAAGGGGGAGTTATTAGTTTTAGGGGGAGTTATTAGGATAGAAGTAATATTTTATAAACAAAGGTTGTCATCATCAAAAAGGGGGAGATTGTTAGTCCCTGAGAAGTTGGTTTTGATGACAACAACCTTAGAATAAGATTATAAAATATAAATACTAACATTATTGTTTAGATATATATGTATATGCAGGATATATATACAGGTACCAAAGAATGAAGACTGTACAGTATAGAGATTCAAGAACTGATGAACTCAAGATCGAAGATATCAAGATTCAAGACTCATGAGTATCAAGATTTCAAGATTTCAATATAAGTAATTTAGTAAGGAATTTTGTTAAAGCTCCTAGAAAAGCACTGACATTTTAAAATCCATTTTATTCGTGGAATAGAATCCACTTCGAGCCCGTTAAAGGGATGGAACCCTAAGTAAGATGGAACCTACGAAAAATCTAGTGGAACATTGTTTTTTATCCACTAACTTTTATTCAAATGTTTTACAAAATTATATCTTGTTTTCAAAATGATTTCAAAATCTTCTTTTTTAAATCAAAAACATCTATCCTGGTTTTAAAACACTTTTAGCCTCAAAATAATCTTTATTTTCAATATCAAATTATCCTTGGTTTTAAACTATCTTTTAGTTATAATATATTTAACTTTTAATATTTATACTTAGATTTAAATATAAAATTATAGTAAAATTTTATATATACCAAAATATTATTCTCTATACTTATTTATGTATTTTAACTATAGTTAAGTATATTTATAAAGTTTAAAATAGTTTTAATATAAGATAGAAGTTATTTTCAAAGAAAAAAAATTTACCAAAAATAACTTAGGCCTGTCGACAACCCCAAGGACCCCTTGTCGACAAGGTGACAGTTTATTTCAAAAGTTTGAATTTCAAAGGAAGTGTCTATTCGTCATATCCTTTCACGAATGGACATGGCTGTTGTTCTACTATAAATAGGGGCTGTTTTAAACGAATTTATATTCAATTTTTCTCTGATTTCACTCCTCTTCTTCTTCCACACTTCTTTATATACATTTTTACCATTACTCTACCGAAATCACCATTGAATCTAACTAGATCATCTCTGGTTTGATTCTCTATCACTATCTCAACAAGATCCCAGTGCTATTCAGAGTTATAGACTTCTTTGTATTCAACCGAGCGAGAAAAGGTGTGATTATAGCCTGGAAAATCAATCGGGTGAACTTGTTGCTTGTAAAATAAAGTATCTCTACCCAGAGGATTGTGAATCTGGAGCGGTGTACCTCGGGGCCTTGAAATCGAGGGTGTAATTGTAAGAATTGATTTTGAAAGGAAATCCGTACTTGTGTTGCGGGACTGGATGTAGGGTAACTCCGAACCAGTATAAAATCCGGTGTGTTCTTTCCTTTATTGCTTTTACTTTATATCTGCATCTGTGTTTGATTCTGTGATCATATCTGTGTCTGAATATTGCATACATTTGTGTTCAAATTAAGATAAACTCAAAAAGAATTAGTAATTCCTTAAAACATTATCCCCCCCCTCTAGTTTTAATTCTAGCCTTAAGATCCGTAATCTGCATTTCCCACATAGAACACTTACTCTATTGGAATTAGCTGAAAACCTTGTGTTTTGCATTTTTAATTTGGGGAAATATAGAACTATGGTTTTGAGAATAAGAGGAGAGTTTATTTCCAAATTTTGAACTCGGCTGAAGAATGAATTGAGAAAGGAAGTATATGTACTTCTCATTTATCCTAACTAGTAATTAAAATGGGCTTGGATATGAAACCAAACCCAATAAGAAAAGTGTTACTAATCTAATCCATAAGAGAAGTGTTGCTAAATTTTTATTTTGTTTTACTTATAATATAAAACACTATTCTACACTAAACAATGTTTTATAAAATAAAAAAATTGATTACTCAATTTACCAAAACCAATCAACAAGGTAAAATCCTCATTTTAAACAATAAATCTCAATATTAACGCTTAATTAAATTTACAACACTTCAGAACTATTCTTATATTATCAAATATAAAAATTAAGTTTCATAAAAGGATATTCATTGAATTTCCAATTTGTTTAATCTCAAATTTATTTTTAATTTGAAAATTATAACTAATAAAATTCCCAATTTTTTATCTAATGATTAAGATAAATCAAATCAACTATTCTCAAAAACTAGATTTAATTTCATAATAAAATTTCGCAAACACAATTTAAAATTAATTATCCATAATTAAACTTAATTAATTAGGTAATTAACAATAGGATTGTTAAAGACTCCCCCTTAAAGAAATTGCCTCCCCATAAGTTCCTTAACGAAAGAAATATGTAAATTGAATTTCCAAATTTTAATTATTATTTCCAAATAACTCTTTCCAAAATTTACATCTTTTCAAAGAATAAATCCAAATTATCCAAAATAACGTGTGTGTGTGTGTGTGTGTATCTTATATATAAAGCGAATACTTGAGGAGGTGAAGCCTTTTTCGGATTGCCAAAACTGCCATTTCCTTCATTTGGAAAGATAACTGTTTAAAAGGGTATATCTGCCTTTTCAAAATTTACATGTTTCCATCCCATTCGTACGCCCACGTTCTCAACCCAGTTCCCGATTTCCCCAAACCCAATTTTCCTTTCTTCAGACTTCCAATTCTTCTCAGCTTCTCTACTGTACAAAAATTACATTCAAAACTGAGGCGACTTGAGTCATTCAGTGATACTGACATTCAAAACATTCTAAAACTTTGAGAAACAAAGAATCATTCGAAGGTACGTAGCTAATCAGAAATGGTTTAATTTGTTTATAGTATAAAGTTTTAAATGACATTTTGAATTTCATTTGATTTTTTTAAGATTTGGATCCAATTGTCATAGCAAAGAACTGCTTTGTCATTTGAGTTGGTAATGATTAATTGATTGGAGAAATTATCAGAGTATGGGCAGCTTACCAACCATTCAAGGTAAGATAATTTGATTTCCAATATGAATTTGTAAATTACTTTTCCAGAAATTTATGATTTCGATAAGCACACTATTTATATGATTTCGATAGTAACGCAGGTACACTGGCTATGGCTTTCACTCGCCATAGAACGAAGCCAAGAGCTCACATCAGATGCATGAAATCCAGTCCAGTTGTGTCGAACAGGTAACCAAAATTTTCTTACCCGATTTTTTGTTAAGCATAAAAGTTGATGCTGTAATATACAGCTTAAATTCATGTACTTTACTGCCAGCTTCTCAGCATAAATGTTTTGGATGATAGAAGTGTAAGCAAGTGCCACCAAATAATGTTGCAATCAAGAAAAGAAAGACCACTTAATTGACACTATTTTCTCTATTGCAGACGCATGGATCCTGCTTGGACTGGGATTAAACATACTTTTGACCAATCAAATTTTGAGAAAGGAGATTTCCGATGATGATTAGTGTGAAAGGGGAAAGGAGATAGACTGCAGGTAGACTTCTAAAACGGGGTTAATAAGGTACGGTTTATTTCTCAAATTTTTTCTCATATAATGTCAATTGAAAATGCATACCTATTCATATGGGTTCACTTGAATTTGGGTATTAACATTTTGTTGTTTAGATAAGTCTGGTACTTTGTATTGTATGGAACTGTCTTAATTAAGGATAGTTATGTAGGACTTAATTAAAGATAGTTATGTAGGACTTGATCAAGGATACCTATTCCAATATAGTTATGTATGGAACTGTCTTAATTAAGGATAGTACCAGACAGTTCCATTCCCAATAGACAATTTCATTCCCAATTGAAAACATTGAAAATAGAAAATAAAGTACCAGATTTTGTATTTTCATAGTTTTATTTTCTAAACATAAGTATTAAATTCTAAACAGCATATTTAATAGATTTATTATTTTCTGTTTTTAATGTTATGTGTGTAATATCTTTTAATCCTTAATTCTCTTTCACCTTAACTATAGTTAACAGTCCTTGCAAGCTTTCCTCAAGGTAAAAGGAACTTACTATTACTACTGTAGGTTGCCAGCTAAGACTGGGGCACATCTTATTTTGGCTCTTTATTATTGAAGTAATAATTGTGATGAGCATTGAAGGACCATTAAAAATGATTTATCAGCAAACTTTCTATACTTATAATTTAAAAGGTGGAAGCAACTATCTCCTTTGGTTTCACTTTTATTAAAATACTTGAATCAAAGTTATTCACACACTTATTTGATAGTATATGATGCATAAATAACTTATGTGATTGTTATTTATCAATTACTTTAAATTTCTTATGCATTGTCCGTTTAATTCCCGTATCAAATTGGAAATGACTTAGTTTCTAATTTGCACAAAAGTTATTAGTTTATGTAGAAGCAAACCAACTGTCAACTGTAAGGGAGGTTGTATGTATATATACATATGTATTCATAACTATATACATATGGCAGTGGATATATCTATACAAGCATGTGTTTGTTTATGTAGCAATGTATAGATAATTTAAATCTTGATTTACGTTATAAATAGAAAGTAAGTGGAGGTATAAGATGTCATTCGACTATCTACAGATCTACAGATACGTTAGCATATTTATAATTTGTGTTGGAGATCGAGTTAAATAACATGAAATATGGGATGACTATGTGCACAAACAACTAGAATCGGATTAAAAATAAAATGCCAATAGTAAATATTGAGAAAGAGGCATAAATCTTAGGACAATAGGGTATGATAGTCCAAGACATGGTTGGGTATGGAATCTAAACAAAATGATCTAAAAGTTAAGTAACAAAGCAGGAAATAAAGACTTTCCTGATTAATTTTGTAAATATAATATCCTTTAATCCATACCTTGCTGTTGTTGAACTTGCAATTGAATCCAAACATTATTGATTTAAACATTGTTACATCAGGATACAAGACAAATTTTATAATTAAGCTTGGAAAAATAGAACATATTCCAAGTATATGCCTCACTCAAAACATGTTACAAAAATAGACATTGTTTTTGTGAGATTAGGATTTTGTGATTGTGCACATTCAAAATGCATATGTACAGTTTTCATTTTCTGTCTTTTTATAGAAACTAATTTGTATGTGTACACTTGAAAGTGCACATTTACAACATAAATTTGTGGAATGCGCACGCACAAAACCTGACATGTTGATAATCTACTGTACTTAAGCAACGAGTTCTGAATGAATATTATACTGTGAATAAGTTTATTGTTCAAGATTAATTATAATTTTTATCTTATACACAATTCTCATCCAAAATACTCATGAGTATATTCACGTTTTTTTTTTCAGGATGACCTGTATTGATATATGATTAAAGAGCTTTGCGCAGTATACGACAGATAAAACATGGTACTTAAATTGGTGCCATTAAAGGTGGGTTGACGGTTACAACAACTCTTATGTTGCCACATCAACTCTTATTCTTTTAAAGCTTTCTTTGTTTAGTACACATAAATTCTGGTAGATACATTTGGTTTTGAAATGTTATATCAGTGATCATCTTTTACGCATTCCTCAATTGTAAAAAATTTAAATGGATGAGAATGATAAAAATCATGTCGAAGTATTATTTTATACAGTTTATTTACACACTACAGAAATAAAATTAGAATTAGCTTTTTAGATCCACTAACATATATTACTCCAACGACTACTGTTGTAAACTAATATGTGTAAACTTATATGTGCATATCTTTTGAACACATTTTCCACGTATGGTAACTTGAACGGCTATGCATAATCCACACTCAGGTAATATATCATAAAATTTTCAACATGGAACAAAAATAGCTGAATACTTTATCACCTTCAAGGTTGATCATATAAAATTAATCGCTATTATTGCAGTTGTAAGCTTTCTAACCATCTTTAGTTTATATATATTTTATTCAGGTAGGTGCTAATTCATGTCACTTAAATCTCTGTAAGTTCTTACTTTACACCTTTGCCTTAATCGTACTCAAATAACAATATTAACACTAGGTCTATAATCTAATCATGTGCATATCTGCCTTTTACTTAATTTATACAACTATAGTTGTTATATATTTGCATGTCATTTCAGTTCTCTGTTTTTCAGTATTCAAAATATTTATAATAGCACATTGGCTTATATGCGCATGCTCACATATCAAATATCCTCCAAAATATTTATACAACAGAGGCATTGTTTATCAAGATGCACAATAAGTACTTGCAGATTTAGAAGTACAGAACCGAGGGACAGAGATGTGTTGAGCTCTAAATCACCTTAGGCAAAAATCCGTGTTGAGCATGTTGTAAAATGGAGGAACTATGCTGCAAAGTGAGACTGGGAACAGTGCTGATGTGAGACTACTACATGATGGGGGCATATTGGATTGAAGTCTAAAGTTGCATAAGAACATCCTGACCTGATGTAGTACGTGAGGCAAAGTTTCTGGTGCATACATGAGTTGCAGCAGAACATTGGATGGAAGAGTGTTGACAGAGCTAAAACAAAGATTGAACATGCACACTGAAAAGAGAGGGAGCTAATACAATTGGTATTCAAATGATTGACATCTAAGGCCCAGTGCATAGCATCATAAAGATTCATTCATCTTGACTTAGTATGGGTATATTCAATTTTCATGAACCAAAAACTTAAATATAACATGGCCAATCATCTTCCAATGTATGTTGATCTTCCTACTACTTTTGTTCATTGAATATAACTTGGAAGTTGGAAGTAGGTGGAACATTCCATAGTAAAGGCTGTGCTTTCTGTTTGAACCAAAATGGCAAAGCCAATGTTTGTTTAGAAAGAAGACTAAATTTTTAAGTGCATAAATCCACAAACAATCTTTACTTTGCTTTCATTGCAAACCCAAGCATAATCACCTACTATACGTAACGTAGACCATATTCTATTTCCATTACCCATTGCTTTCTTCCTACCCACCCAATGTCAGTCTGATCTAACGCTTCTTCCCATGTTCGATACAAATTTTCTACGTCCACGTCCATCTGCTGTAGATTCATTCTACATGTCAATATCCAAAATATTCAACAATACATGTACGTCACAGTCATTTTGTCGCATTCAACAACTCTCATAGACATTGTTTCTTAACACCAGCTCCTTCTGCGCACGTGCATCGCACGTGCCAATCTACTCGTATATATATAATGCATATTTATAATTCCCGCTATCATTTCTAAATCACCAAACTTTTAATCACATATATACTAGTAGATAAATTTCCTTTTAAATTATTTTCCAAAATATTCAACTTTCACAAATAATAACATCAAGTTTCAAATTATTTACCTAATATTATTATCAAAGCTTCAATTAATATTTTCTTTCCAAAATAACCATATAACTCAACTAATCCCTTTCCAAATATTATTTATATCCAAAATACATACTTTTTCATAAAATATCTTTTACTTCCAAAATTTTATTTTCACAATTTCTGAACCTTTAACCTCTTAATTATTAAGATTCATATATAAAAATTTCAAATTAACTTCCATTTAACTTTAGTATACACAGATTTCAAATTTTAAATTATTTTCCTTAACTTATCCCATTATATAAAATAATATCAAGCCAGAAAATTTTAGTGATTCATTTTGTCACTTGGCTACAAAGTTGATTACACAGAATATCAACATCGCCTTGCCATGCTCTCCACTTCTCCCAATTTATTCAATGGCTAAAATATTATTTTAAATTAATTATTTTTGAAATCAAATATTTTCCAAATTTTCAAATTAATTATTTCTTATGTCAAAATGACTCGTTCGATGTTTAGGAACACCTATCAACATGGCATCCCACATATCGACTAGAATCCTTAAATAATGTCCGGACAAGTCAACACAATAGATAATCACAAGTTTTCATAGTTATACTTATTTTATTATCACTAGCATCCATGCATCCAATTTAAATAAATACAACTAAACAATCAATTCCTAACAACTAATCAACTGTGCATACATCATCCAATTAACCACATATATAGACTACTAAAAATTATGCTCAGTGGAAACAGTCTACTAGCTTCCGCTGCGCAACTCTAATCAATCCTTGATCATTTAATTTTTTTAAACTCATATGCTCAATTTTCCAAAATATCAAAATAAATTTTAGACTCTAAAGGATTTTAGTACATTATTTTCCAAAAGTTTAATATCACAAATTCCAATTTATTAAACTAAAATTTTAAATCAAAATACGTTCCAAATGATTATCCCAGCAATCATATTATATTCCTATCCCTATATAGATAATTGATATAACTATCTACCACACACCTCAGGGGACGGGACTCTATGTCTCACTAGGCCTCAGACCTGTGATACTATATTGTATAATGTTCTAACTCAGCTCTAATATACACTACACCAAACATAGGATTCCCAACGAGTATAAGAGTTGCGAAGAATTTCAGTAACACTTATATGTGTCGCTATAGGGATGTGGGCATTTATTTGCAGTGCTTATAAGCGTTGAAAGATTTTTTTCGCCAACGCTTATAAGCGTTGGGAAAAGAGATCTTCCAACCCTTATAAGCGTTGGCGAAAAAAATCTTCCAATGCTTATAAGCGTTGAGGAAAAATATCTTCCAATGCTTATGAGCATTACAAACAAATAAACACTTATTCGTAATGTGAATGTTGAATGATATAATGGTTTGAATGTTAAAAGATATAATTTAGACTATATTTAATATGAAATATTATCTTAATTTAGCAAATTATAACCCAATCAATATCAATAAACAATATTCATAATCAGTAATAATAGAAAGTATCAATTAACAAAAGAGAAGTTCGATACATAATTAAGTTATTAATACATAGTTTACCAATTCCATACTAATACCAATTGCAATAACAAAAGATAAGACATAGTTCATAGTTAAAGTCTACAGATACCGAATACGAAACTCTGGCCATATTTGTTTGAAGCGTCCAATCTGATGCAGTCCGACGATGCTGCTAATTCTAACTTTCCAACAGCTTTAGAAACGGGCGCAATTGTTGACCCTGCAACCGAGCAGTAAATTTGTGAACCTGCTACAATTAATAAACCTCGTTAATGAACTAGTTAGAAATGATAGAAATCCATTTAAATTCCATAACTCTTGAACCTATCAACCTGGTTACCAAGACCTTATTCAGGGCTGCATTGGTTACAAGATTATTGGCAACCCAATTTTCAGTTTCCTAAGCAAGCTCAAATTCACCAAGAGTTGTCTTAAATCCTAGAATAAAAGTGTTGTTGATTTTGAACAAAAATGTGACAATCTTAGAAAGTACTCCAATTTACTATATGCACAGTTGACGAATGACCCCATCAATAAAGAAAAATTATAGAAGAATATAGGAACGGTATTTATTAATAACATAACCTTTTGGAAGCTAAAGCCGGTTAGAACAATCAACATTAAAAGTAAACTAGCTTACCCAAGGTGGTCAACCAACCAAAATTTTTCATGCCACGATGACTGCAATGAAAAATAGGCTATTTACTCGCAATTTTATTGATGAGAATGGAGAAATAGTTTAAGACCCAACCAAACTAAAGGAGTAGGCAATCAATTATTTCACAAATTTATTTAATAGTGATCACCATCATCCTGGTTTAGGTAGATCACCCACATTGCGGTTGCACTGAGTCAGTAGGGCTGTAGTGTTTAACTTAGTGAAATAAGATTTTCATATATTATAAACTTAATACATGTAAGCTTAAAAAAATTATAAGAAATTTATTATATAATACATGTATCATAATAAATATATTATTAATATCCTTGTATGTAACCTCAATATTAGTGGTCGCAATATATATAAATAATGTATAGGATATATACAAAATATCAAATAAAATATTTGAATACTGTTATAATGATATAAATATATACAAATAAATTTTAATTATAAAATAGAATTTTTACGTAATAAAATTTAGAAGTTCTAAACCAAACTTATATTATCTAAAATAATAAATATACAAACATTTGTTATCTATAATTCTAGATAACACAGGACTTGTACTATATAAGCTTTTATTTTAAGTATTTTAAAATATTGTATATCCATTACATATCATAATACATAATATGTAGTGGATATGCAAATTAGTGTATATTATGTAGGTGTATATTACTTAAAACATAAAACATATTGGACCAATACTATGATATACAAACCATTTTAGGAAATTCACCTATTATAATGTAGACTTAATAAAAATGGAAGGCAAAATTCAAAAATGAAAATTTATTTGCATGACTTGCCACTTAATTTTCTACAAGTCTTGTATCATCCAGATTTATAACACTTATTAAAGTAAATGATCAATCTTACAAATAATATCATAAACTAAAAATATTCAAATTAAACAAAGCATGTACCATTTATGAAAAAGTTTGATTTTTGTTAGTTAACATGTGTTTTTGAATATTACATTTATAGTTTATATATTCCCATATTATATTCATAGTACTTGCAATAAACGTATATAAGTATCAATTATCACTTATATCCAATACATATCATAACAAAGATTACATATTATATACATAATACTATATTCCTCCATCCCTATTTTTATTTTTAACATAAAGAAACCCATATAGTATTTTGTATTTAACACTATAATATTAGCTATTTCAAGATAAGTAATATGGAAAAACATACTTATCATATATTATAAGTTAATATTAAACCTGTGTGTATTTGTTCAAGCTGTTTAACTCTTTCTTTAAAACACTATGAAAAAAATTTCGAAGGGAATTGAACAAGGACTAGACTAGCAATTAAAAGAAATATACGCTAAATATAAATTTAAATATGTTATACATCTATTACTGAATACCTCCTCCTCTAACTTTGATATTAGCTTGTCTTTGTCAAGTATGTCAGTTTGCATGGCTGCATTCTCTTCAAAGCTGCCACAAGATGTGTTGCTTAAAGGAAATTTTGTCCCATTCTTTTTCTCTTCATCTAAAGGTTGCTTAACTATCTCTGCATTGTCTGTGGAAGGAAGGATTATAGTGAATTGATCATCGGTATTAACTTCACTAACCAAATATAGTTTACATGTTATTTTGTTCTCTATGCTCTACGTGCATAAACTATGATTTAATTTTTTTTTTACTTTTACTTTTATGTTTAAAAAATTAATCAATTGAAAAACAGAGAGAAGTAGGGAATCAAAAATAGACATTTGACTATTCAACGAGATAATGGTTTGAATACCATAATTATTTGACTACTTAATAAAAAGATAGGTGCTCAATGTAAGTTCAATCATTTAGTAGGCAAATGAAATAGTGAACTAAAGAATAGTTTTGCTTGATTAAGATGATGGAATGTGATTTATACTTATTCACAATCGAGCCCGGTAACTCGGAGGAATGAAAGGATATCACTAAACCAGATAGTAGCAACCGTTATCTTACAAATTTCAGTAAACATGGATACCGACATGCTCTAGCGGATCCGTTGTTTACAGCCAAAAAATTAACTCCATCTTGTCATAATATAAAGCTTTAGTGGAAATAAAGCTGTAAAAATATGTCATAATCATACATTTATTGACATGGGATTATGATCAAGGCCTTGCGGCTATGAATAAGAAATATATAAACTTATATCATAAACGATAATTTCTACGAGTATGAAATATATCTGGAAGTACAAACAAGGGCATATATCGTATCAGCACATAACTAAAATTCATACTAAATGCATGATTCATACTGCACATAATATTATTTATCTTACCAGGAAAGATGACAATAATAAAAGGTCCACGTCTTTTATGACATAAAAAAATTAAACCAAACATATCCTATGTAAATAAAAATAAGGCTACTTGAATAGTTTTTTTTTGCATTCAAAAAAATAATGAACAATTCCAGATCATAGAATTATATAGGAAGAAACTGAATATAATCTAGAATACCCATTCAATGCACAGTTAAAAATCCTCAGGCTTCATATTGTTCGTGTCTGGTGTTATACATTTTAGAAAAATAAAGAGTCAAAAAAACAAGTTCAATGTACTAGTGTGTTAATCAGGTTTGACTCAAAGCATAGGCAATCTAGGCCGTCAACTAGGGCATCAAAATATGCAGGGGCAACAGAAAAATCTTTTCTTCCCTGCTGCTGCGAATAGCAATAAGGAGAGTAAGAGAGAGTCATCACCAATCAACAACCTGCCAACTGCCTCAGCCTGCATCGCCTTTCTCTACCTATCTGCTTTGCTTGCCCTCATGGTTTACGATGCTACCACTGATGCCAATCAGTTGTCCACTACCGACCTAACGCCTTTGCCCTAATTTTCCCAACTCTAACCCTAAAAGGCTAGAAACGATGTGAGTTTTAATTTATTTTGTGTATAGTTTAATTAAACAATGG
Source organism: Allium fistulosum (assembly GCA_030737815.1). Lineage (NCBI taxonomy): Eukaryota > Viridiplantae > Streptophyta > Magnoliopsida > Asparagales > Amaryllidaceae > Allium > Allium fistulosum. Next base: position 708,694,202 of record CM060904.1, on the reverse strand, counting down.
TCATTATTCATTATGTATAATTATTAGTTACAAACTGACAGTAGAAGTTACTGTATAATTTGATTGATTTTTTTATCAGATCATTGGTTGTAGACATGTAGTATAGTGAAATTATTGTAAAATATATATAAGTTGCAGTATATCACATGTTGTCCCATTTTGATTACCAGTTTAAGTGTTAATCAAATAATACAAAGTAGCTGCTAATTACTCCTTAATAAAATAATTGCTGAAAAGTTCATTGAGATCATTTGAATTATTATATTATGCAATTTCAAGATGTAAGCCGACTTCTCAATGTTTGGCTGCTAATCGAATTTCATGAACTATCCGATTATGGTTGCTTGGGCGCAAAAAAGCTTTTCAAAAATGAAATTGATAAAATCACAACTTCTACCCACTATCGAAAGAGAGATAAAGTGGACTAGCTCCGATTTTAATCGAAAATAAATGCTTTGATATGCTTAATTATGAAGGTATAATATATGAGTTTGGTTTCAAAAATGCAAGAGAAGTTGCTTCTTTTGATAGCTACTGATATGTTGGTATATCAAGTTCACATTTAATTTTTTTAACATGTAATCTAAATGATTTAGTTGATCGATATTTTGTAATCAATGTTAAATCTTATAATAGAATTTTTCTTTTTTTGTTGTTTATTAATTATGGGGCAACAAAGACACAATTTTTTTATTGGACTACGGCATTAAATATGTTTGGGTCAACCCTGGTGTTAGTGTCCTCTTACTAAGTCCTTTAAACAAAATCTTGAACAAACAACCTGATTTTCAAGTAGACAATTTGTTTTTTGAATTCGAGTGAACAATCTGTTTCGTATTGTTTTGAACTTTTAAGCAATATTTTCAATAATTTGTGAATATATTTAGATACTTCAATAGTTCTTATTCATAATTTAAGCTTTACCTAACCCAAATCAGCTAACTTAGATTATCTATCTATAAAATTGTACCAATAATATTGAACAAACTGCGAATTATACGGACAAAATTAAATTTTAAATCATTAACAACAAAACAAAAGCAAAATATGTCAAAATAACAATCAGATGCAGATCAATAAACCTATCAACCATTGCAGATCAAATCAAGATTGTTAATTGAGTAGAAAAATAACAACTAAAAGTACCAACTCAAATAGATTTTTAATTCGATTAGGGAAAACAGACCGCTAAGAGAAGTCTGGAAAAATGTTAGTGGATGTTGAGCGGCCCAAAATGGTCGATGTTGGCATCAGGAAAAGAGGTCAAATCGTTGAGTCGCGGATGGTCGCGATGTCGACCGTGATGCAAAGGGAAGTCTGGAAAATTCTACGTGAATGGACGAGATGTTGGATACGAAGCTGAGCCAAGAGAAGCAGGCCGTGATGCTGAGTCAAAAGAAGCATGTCGCGGTAGTGACGATAGCGTTAATGATGTTGGACAAGGGTAATTTTGCACCATTGGAAACCCTAGATAGAAAAGGGACAAGTTAAAAATAATGCGGCCTGATTTTGTGAAATGCATAATATAGTGTTACAAATGAAAGTATATGCAAAAATTACAACTCGCCCCAGCTGATTATGATGTATTTATGAATTTACCAATTATTATAACACTTTTTTATGTCACGTATTATAATCCATGAGTTGGAAAGTTTATATAGACAATATTCCATTTTACTAACGCTTTTTTAACTGTCCTAACACTTTTTTACTGTTGTTTGTTTGTAGCATTAAAAAGTGTTAGAACCTACAAAATATAAAATGTTACAAAAACCATGTTTTGGTGTAGTGATACCAACCTGTAATGACCCCACCACGATACCTGTAACATTCCGCTTCCAGAGGCTCAAAACTAACGACTACGGATGCTGCAGTTATCCATAGGTGTTATTTCTGAGTGACCGAAATCGGAGTCTTGAAACTATTGGCAACACAGAAACACAAGAATATGAAAAAATTTACTTTAACAAAACAGAATTTCTCATTTCTTATTAATTTCAATATAAGATTTAATTACATAATCTCAGACGTTAACCACGTTCAGATCACATATACATGTACAAAATACGATAAGAGTGACATATGAAGATGCCCCCTTATGATGATCAGAGAACTAATAAATATGAACTTTACAGTTCTTAGTACATCACAGCGGAATACACAAAATAGCTCATATACAGCTAATAGTGCCTCTTGCACGTCTCTGGAAGCTTATTCGTTCAAAACCTGAAAGTCTCCCACTCTCAGACTACTCAAATTAATTTTGAGTACCCGAGAGTTTGTGGAGAAACACAAAATTCGAGTCAGACAATAAGTCTGGTATGAATAATCCTCTATCATCTCTTATCATAAATAGATATCTAGTGAGACCACCGTCGCTTAGCGGAACGGGTTATCCCCTCACTAGTATCCAAAACAAACATGCAAATCATTTACTATGCCACTGCACCCAAAATGATTGGTCTTAACATAATACGAAATAAAGCCATACATCATATTTATTGGATATCACATCCACCCATTTATTAGATATCCCATCTAAAAGCAATTTATTAGATTTTCCATCTAAAATCAATTTATTAGAGTTCCCCTCTAAAATCTTTAAAATGACTATCCGTCATAATTTAATAGGACTATCCATCCCAAATCCATTCAAAATAAATGCAGATTATCCATCGTACATTGTTTTATAAAAGATGGTGTGGGCTATCCACTGCACACTCCATAGTTTTCCTAGGATGACTATGAACCCTAGGGTGCCAAATCCCGAGGCTAACCACCTTTGGCAAAACATTCTTTACTTTATAAATTTGATGTGAGCTATTCACTGCACATTCCATGGTTTTCCTAAGTTAACCAAGAACCCATCACTTGACCAGAAATATCATGATCCCCATGATTATTTATAAAACTTCATGATCCCCATGATTATTTATTTTTCCCAGGTATACCACTTGTTTAACCTATTCCCATTGGTAGCCCCAATTAGGTTAAATTAAATAAAACACATTGATAGCCCCAATGTATATTTTTGAAAGCATATTTTTGTTTGTAACCCCAAACTATGTAACTAAAACATTAAACCCACCCCGGTTGTAACAACCCACATATTTTACGATTATATATTTAAATATTTTATTTAAATATAACATCGTTATTTGAATTTAAAGTCCGAAATGTGACTTTTTGTAAACAGTCGAATTTGGACTCGAGACCATTTCCATTGATTTTAAAACGATGTTTAAAACTTGTTTAAGTATAAACATCGATATGTTTGGAGTTGATTAGGATTTTGGTATTTTCATTTGGGCTTTGGGTTGTGTTCTAGCCCATTAACCGAATAATAGAACCCAAACTCTTCTACCAAATACCCTAACTCCTCTTCCCTTCATTCATTCTACTCACAATAATTCCTAACACTCAAGCTAAAGGAATAATGGGGGAAAGAGGGGAGATAAGAAATTCCTAAGCCCTAGTTCTCTTAGGAAATTCAAATTCAAGTTCCAAAATCAAAGAGAAGCTTAGGTAAGCATCCTCTTCGTCTTCTCCATCTCAATCCCTCTCTAATTTTCATAATTTCTTATAACCTAACTTAGGAAATATTTGCATATGATCATAGATTAGAGCTTCTAGAGTTGTGATTGAAGTGGATTTGATCTTTCCTTGTTTTAGAGCTTCTCATTCCTTGTTTTGAGTTTAAAGGTGAGTTCTTGAACTTACATTTATGTCTATAGTGTTCATTGTTGTTAGGTATGAATTCCTAACATCTATTTCATGTCCAATTGCTTTTGATTTGAATTGATTTGGTGAATTTTCCAATTTTGGTATTTTGAAATCAAAATCTTTAAAGATCCTATCTTGGATGTTTGGACATGTTATTTGGGGTGTATCGAAGAGCCTATAGGGCTGGGTTGTCGTTTGGCATAAATCCCTAGCCTTCATCGCTCGTTCGATCGCTTCTGAATTGATTTGGCCATCAATGGCCTAGGCAAACTGTTGCCCAGTACAGGCAACCAGACGTCTGGTTGAAGAACCCAGACGTCTGGTTAGGGCACCATAAGAAAAAAAAAGTAACGGTAGAAAAAATAAAATCCAGAGTCAAGAACCAGATGTCTGGTTCAACCGGTCAGACGTCTGGTAGGCTTCAGAAAATAAAAGGAAAAAGGAGAAAAAGGATAAAATTTCCAGAACTCCGGGTCAGACGTCTGGCCAAACCAACCAGACATCTGGTCCAGCTGAATTTTGCCTATTTTGCCTGTTTTTGGGTGGATTTCCAATTTTTATCGATTTTTGTTGATCCGGCTAGTTGTTGTCATTTATTATTGACTTTGATGACTTCTTTTCTGGATTTTTGGGAATATCCATTTGATGGATTTGATATCGATTTTCATGGTTTTAATTCATGTCGTTGAATGTGGATTTTTGATGATAGATTGTTTTTACAATCATTTCTATGATTTGTCACTTTAAAATACAAAGGTTTTTATACTAGTAGTAAATACTCAAACTCTTTCACAAAAATGATTTCAACATTACTTTTATTACAAAGCTCGTTTTTAAAACCGTTTTCCAATCTATTAGTATATACAAACCTTTACCTCATTCGTATGAGAAATCTAATTAAACGACTTAGCAAAACAAGTGGTATGAAACGCTTGCGTTTACTTCGTCGGTTAATTCTTGGACTTGTTCGATTGAAATCTTGTGACAATTTTCGAGTGGAAATCTACAATCAGTTCGTAAATATTTAAGTTAAGCTAGTGGTTATGGGACATGAAGCTAAACTCATTTATTTACTAGCTTAGTGTAATTTACACTTATTGATCAATGATGATCGTTTGATGGTTTAGACTAGCGATATGCGATGTCTCTTTGTCCGCGTGGGGGACTATACCCCATTCTGTAGAGCTTCGGCTCAATTTAGTGGGGTAGCGACCCATGGTATTTTGACCGTTCGTGGAGCAATCGGCTCAATGAGTCTGTGCATAGGGCGTATCTTTTTAGGTGCGTCGATGTTCGGCTGTGCATGGGGCATATCTTTTAGGTGCGTCGATGTTCGGCTCATTTTATGTGATAGCGACCCATGGGATAGTGTCTCGTTTTTGATACACGTGTTGGTGAGTTTGCATGCTCCCGTTTGTGATAGGCCTCCCCCTTTGTGTTTTCTGGATTTCTTATTATTGATTTATGGAATTTGTGTTTCACCAATTTTTAAGATTTGCATTGATATGTTTTGTCAATATTTGAGGTTTGGTGAATAAGTTAAAGAATATGATATTCTTTTTGGTGTTTTGAGAAGCTTTGAGATATTATATGATTTTCATTGTTATCAGATATATACTTGTCACAGTATGACAATATTGTTATCATATATTTTTGTCATATCTCTTATCCTATCTCATCTTGTATGATATTTATAGCTATACTAATCCATTTATTATTTTTCTTTTTAAATAATACTCAGGTCAGACCGAGGTGTTTCAGGTGCTTCCACTTGACTTCTTAACAGGGACTAGCTTCTGACTTTTGGTTAACTACTTTAGGTTAGTAGTTTTTGTTTTTATACACTCGAGATAGAGACTCCTTGATGTATACATATTCTTTTGTCTGGCACTTGTACCTATTATTTTGTGATGTAGTGGATCTTGTATGATCACTACTTTGATGTTCACTTCTATGTGTTATATTCATATCTGTTTCCGCATTAGTGATATGAATATATGTGACAGATTTGTGTTATGCTTATTTTATATTTATTTTCGAAGGCCACATAGCCACTGTGTAGTAGCTTTGAGTTTGTATTAGATATGTCAGATTTCTTCTTGAAACGAAATGCATGTCATACTATCTGACAAATCGGTACTTTTACAAAGCAATTACACAGATGGTCGCTCCTTAATAGCCTTATTCTTCGTGCTAGTCGATAGCATTACCCTGTAGTGTCCTTGGCTAGTGTGAGTATAGAGGTGGGGTGTTACACCGGTGTCCCCAAGATTTTATAACATTCATTTTATATAAGGATCCCCCTTACATATTCAAACAAAGATAAGTATTTATGCTATAACCCTTCGAAGTAACCCATTCAAATTAGCAAATTTTACTTAAGAAAAATGGCTAAAAACAGCCCTTTAAAACCCTTCGAATAAAGTCCCATTCGAAAGCAAATAACCCTCTGAAGTTAGCCCCTTCGAAAACCTTACTTTCGAAAGCATCACAAAATCATACCTTTCGTAATCATTGAAGGTAACCCCTTCAAAACCTTTCGAAATCATTGAAACTAAAAACCTTTCGCAATTATTGAAGATAACCCCTTCAAAACCTTTCGAAATCAAACCTTTTGAAATCGAACCTTTCGAAATCAAAACCTTTCGAAATCAAACCATTCGAAATCAAAACCTTTTGAAATCAAACCTTTCGAAATTAAACCTTTCGAAATCAAACCTTTCGAAATCAAAACCTTTCGAAATCAAACCTTTCAAAATCAAAACCTTTCGAAATTATTCAATAACAATGAAGTGTTGGTGTTGGAACCAACCCTTTGAAAGTATACTTCTGACCATGTTGGAAGGTTTACCCTTCGGCTTGCCGAAAGGTTTTAAAACACCTTTTCGGAAAACATTTTAAAACAATACTCTTGAAGGTTTTATGCTTTCGAAGATCCCCTTCGAAACCCTTCTTGAATATAAAATTTTTAGTCCTTTATAAAATGATAGAGTCGAAGGATCCCCCTTCAACTTATTCGAAAATAATTTTTATTTCTATCTGAAAGCAAAAGAAGCAGCCTCCCCATCCCTTTGCCCTTTTCTTCCATTCGGCCCCGTTCCTACCTTTCGACTTTGGGCGGAAGGTAACTGTTTACCTGCCGTCTTAGGCAAAAGGTACCTTTCGACTTAGTCAAAAGGGAAAAAGCGGGCTTGTTGGAGTCGAAGACAGAACTAGACCCACTGAAGTGATGTTTTTATCTTGTTTTTCTAATTTTGATTGGCCGAGGAACCTTCTCCTGTACTTCCAAATAGTAAAAAGTATACAAAAGTCAACCTTTTTCTCAAAACACTGTACTTCTTCCCCACATATTTCCAAAAGCAAATTTCCTCCCAGTTTTAAGTAATTTTGGAAGCGAATTTTTCAGTTAACCCTTGGGCTTAGATAATTTAATTACCTTAGTGAATCACTAAGGAAAAATTCCCAAAAATCAGATAAATCATATACTTCAACATATTAAAATTTCAAAGCATATGAAGATCAAAACAATTCGAAATATAACAAAAACCGAACAAAAATGTGTTAATTAACCCATTAACATTTAAAATACCTATGTCTTATCCAAACAAAGGTTTAAATGGTTATATCCTAACCAAAATCACAAACATGAATCATGTATAACTCATAACCGATCCAAACATAGAAAAATAAGATGATAAACATGATTATTCACCTTGATTAGTTGATTGGAGAATGAGATACTTTCCTAGCTTTAATTCCTTAGCTTATTCTTCAATTTAAACTCTTCTTGGAGCTTTTAAATGGCTGGACGAAGTGATGAGGAATTAAGAATGAGAAAGTGTATTCAAGTGGAGGAAGAGATATATACAAAGAAATGTAACACCATTTCCAAGTTTACCCCTTAGGAAATTCCTCCTTCTAAATTTAGTTAAGTATCATTTTAGTTCATTCATTTAGACACGACCATTAGATTTATTAATCTCATCTCCCTACTTATTCACATTATTCTATTTAATTTATCCAATTAAATATCCCAAATAATGTTAATTAAAATTCAGGGGCATTATAGACTCCCACCCCTTAAAGAATTTCGTCCCCGAAATTCAGTAAGGACAAAACAACAAGCATATAGCCCATGCAATCAAAGCTAATATAACCTACCAGCCAAATTCTATATAAACCCTGTGTAGAACATACCATCTAAAATGGTCCAGGAAAATTAGCCCTAATCCTGTCTTCTGTCTCCCAAGTACAGTCCTTCACGTTGTCGCTCCATTGAACTTTCACTAACTTGACTATCTTGTTCCTTAGCCTCTTCTCATCTTTTGCCACAAAACGAACTGGTTGCCTCACAAAAGTCATATCCGGTTCCACCACTAAGTCCTCCAGTGCCGTCGGAGCGATAGTAGTTTCTGGATCATGAACATACTTCCTAAGATGGGAAACATGAAACATATTGTTGACCCCGTCCAAACTGCTCGGTAAATCTACTCGATATGCGAGTCTCCTAATCCTCTCTGACATAGGAAATGGTCCAACATATCTTGGTTCTAGCTTCCTGGTCTTCCCGAACCGAACCACACCTTTCATCGGCGATACCTTGATGAAAACTCTATCTCCAACTGAGAACTCTAGGTCCTTATGCCTTTTGTCTGCGTAACTCTTCTGCCCAAATTGAGCTTCCTTCATTCTTTCCCGTATCAACTCGATCTTTTCCGTCGCCTCTCTCACCAAATCTGGACCAAGGACCAACCTGTCTCCGGTCTCTAACCAACATACTGGTGATTTGCATGGCCTTCCATACAAAGCTTCAAAAGGCACCATTCCTATAGTAGTCTGATAACTATTATTATAGGAAAACTCCACTAAGTGCAAGTGATCTTCCCAAGAACCACTAAAATCCAGCACACAAGCTCTCAACAATTCTTCCAGTACCTTGTTGACTCACTCTGTTTGCACATCCGTCTGAGGATGATATGCGGTACTCATCTTGAGCTTAGTGCCTAGCACACTCTGCAGGCTCTTCCAGAACTCACTAGTAAACAAAGAATCTCTATCACTGATGATACTACTAGGAATTCCATGCAGTTTAACGATGTTCTTCATGAACAACTTAGCCAAAACATATGTCGTCCTGGTTGACCTTACCGGAATGAAATGGACACTTTTAGTCAATCTGTCCACTATGGCCCATATACTTTCGTTACCTCGGTTTGACCTTGGCAACCCGTCAATAAAATCCATGGATATCGAGTCCCACTTTCAAACTGGAATATCCAAAGGCTGAAGTAACCCACTCGGCTTCTGATGTTCGGCTTTTACTTATTGACATTTCAAACACTGTTTTACCCATAAGCCAACATCCCTCTTCATTCCTTCTCAGAAGAAACTTCTCTTCATATCCTAATATATCTAGGTTCCCCAGGATGAATCGTAAACTTTGATCGATGATATTCCCTAAGAACTTCCTTCCTAAGGTTTCCAACATCCGGAACACATAACCGTTCCTTCTTTCTCAACCAACCCCTGCGGTCAAGAATAAAATCCTTTAAGTCATCAATCTCGGTTCCAGTTTCTAACCTTCTTATCCTCTCGGCTAACGCTGGATCCTCTTTCTGCCTAGAAGCAATTCATTCGATCAGAACTGGACGAACTTCCAAATAAGACATCACGGCAATATTCCGACTAGATCCAGTAGTCGACCTCAACTGCACACTACAAGCAGCCAGTGCTTCCAATTCTTTCCATTCCGCCAACATAGCTAACACTACATTCTGATATTTCCTGCTAAGCGCATCCACCACCTTATTTCATTTTCCCGGTGTATACTCGATGCTAAAATCATAAGCTGCAACAAACTCCAGCCATCTCTGATGTCTCATGTTCAGCTCCTTATGAGAGAATAAATATCGTAGAGACTTATAATCTGTAAATAGCTCAAACCTTTCTCCCAAAAGATAATGTCTCCACACCTTCAATGCGAAGATTACCGCTGCCAACTCCAAATCATGAGTCGGGTATCTCACTTCATGCAGTTTTAGCTGTCTAGAAGCATAGGAAATAACTTTTCCATTCTGCATTAGCACAGCACCTAACCCGGCACTACATGCATCGGTGCAAACTACCAACCCCTAATTCCCATTAGGAACTACTAACACGAGCACATTGGTTAACAAATGTTTCAACCTAAGGAATGCCTCCTCACATTTGTTAGAGCAAACAAACTTCACGTCCTTCCTGGTTAGTATAGTCAAGGATACCGCTATCCACGATAAATCCTTAATGAACCTTCAGTAGTAACCTGCAAGTCCAAGAAAACTTCTAATCTCACTTACCGTCTCTGGTCTTTTCCAATTGTTAACAGCTTCGATCTTATCCGGATCAACTGCTAAACCTTCCTCGGAAACTACATAACCAAGGAACTTCACTTCCTTCTTCCAAAAATGACACTTTGAGAACTTTGCTTTCAGCTGATATTGCCTTGGTATCTCCAACACTATTCCAAGATGATTCGCATGATCCTTCTCATTCTTAGAATATACCAAAATGTCATCAATAAAAACCAACACGAACCTATCCAAGTGCTCTCGGAAAACCAGGTTCATCAAATCCACAAAGAAAGATGGTGCAATAGTAAGCCCGAATGGCATAACCAACCATTCGTAAGACCTATATCTGGTCCTAAACGGCGCCAAAGGAATATTGTCCTCTGCCACTCTTAGCTGATGGAAACTTATTGCCAAATCCAGCTGAGAAAACACTCTGGCTCCACTCAACTGATCGAATAAGTCGTCGATCCTCGGCAATGGATACCTATTCTTGATCGTCCTCTCGTTCAACATACGATAGTCGATACACATCCTTAACGACCCATCTGGTTTCTTCACGAATACCGCGACCATTCCCCAAGGCGAACTGCTTGGCCGGATGAAATTCTTTCCTTCCAATTCCACTAGCTGCACCTTCAATTCCTTCATCTCGGTTGGTGACATCCTACTAGGTGGTCTATTTATGGGTTTAGCTCCCGGTACAAAATCTATCTGAAACTCGATATCTCTTTTCGGCGGCAAGCCCGAAACTGGTTCAAACACATCCACAAATTCTCTTGCTACATAAACCTGCTTCAACTCTGCTTCCATTCCCATAGCACCCAATAACGCATAAGCATTTTCGTTCGAACTCCTTACTGAGTAAATAACTCGGTTATGGCTATTAGGGTGTTTCAATGATATTTCCCCCTCCTAGAAAAATATCCTAGCATCATATCTATCAAACCAATCCATACCCAATATGATTCTGAAACCCACGAAATCAAATACATATAAACTGCATGCAAACATATGACCTAACAAATCAAGTTCTAACTTGTCATATCTCATTCCCAGAGTTGCATACCCTCCTATAAGATTCGCAACCCTTAGAGGAGTAATAAGGTATAAAGGTTCCAAACATAAGCAATCTACCAAATACTGAGATATAAATGAGTGCGATGCACCGGTATCAAATAGTATCCTAACTGGAGTACTATGAATCATAAGCATACCTTCCATCACAGCTTTTCCTTTCTCAGCAGCTGTTGGTCTAGAGGATGATGGTTCCAATGGAAAGACCTTTCCCTTTCCAGCTTTAGCAGCTTCGGGACACTTGTTCTTGTAATGTCCCATCTGGCCACAGTTGTTGCACTTCACATTCGGCCTCACTGCAACTGCTCTTCCATCACCCGAGCGACACTCATTAGCATAGTGCCCTTTCTTGTCACACTTGTAACAAACAATATTAGCCTTGCTCTTCTTAGCTGCTACCCCTGACCGGGCACCTTTCTTCTTGAAGAACTTCCACTCCCACAGCTGCTCCAGCTTGCATCATATTCTCGAAGAACTGATACATCATCCCCATATCAACCGGTGGAATCTCAACACCAACATTGGCATTTGCATCTGGGTTTGCATTTGCCTGTCGACCCTGGTTGCTCCTAGTATTTAATCGAACATTTCAACGTGTTGCGGTGCGTCTTCCACCTTGATTCACTCTTCTGTTTCCTGCCTCCATATCTTACTTCCCTACTACCTAAAATCCAATTTTGGTTAGATACAGAAGAACTGTCTAAGAGAGTGGGGAATACATACTTAGCTATTTATAGCAAAGTACACATACGTTACTATAACGCTTACCCAAGCCCAACCATATTTTAGATTCATTGGATTATGCTTTAAAAATCTTTTAAGGTTTAAATTCCTTTTAAGTACATAAACCATGCTCTGATACCAACTTGTAACATCTCACTTCCGAAGGCTCAAAACTAACTGCTACGGATGATGTAGTCATCCATAGGTGTTATTTCTGAGTGACCGAAATCAAAATCTTGAAACTATTGGCAACACAGAAACATAAGAATATGAAAAAAAATTAAACTTCAACAAAACAGAATTTCTCATTTCTTATGAATTTCAATTTAAGATTTAATTACATAATCCCAGACGTTAACCACGTTTAGATCACATATACATGTACAAAATACGATAAGAGCGACATATGAAGATGTCCCCTCATGATGATCAGAGAACTAATAAATATGAATTTTACAGTTCTTAGTACATCACAGCGGAATACACAAAATAGCTCCTATATAGCTAATACTGCCTCCTACACGTCTCTGAAAGCTTATTCGTCCAAAACCTGAAAGTCTCCCACTCTCAGACCACTCAAATTAATTTTGAGTACCCGAGAGTTTGTGGAGAAACACAAACTTCGAGTTAGACAATAAGTCTGGTATGAATAATCCCCTATCATCTCTTATTATAAATAGATACCTTGTGAGACCACGCCGCTTAGCGAAACGGGTTATCCCCTCATTAGTAGCCAAACCAAACACATGCAAATCATCTACTATGCCCATGCACCCAAAAAGGTTAGTCTTAACATAATATGAAATAAAGTCATACATCATATTTATTAGATATCCCATCCACCCATTTATTAGATATCCCATCTAAAAGCAATTTATTAGATTTCTCATCTAAAATCAATTTATTAGAGTTCCCCTCTAAAATCTTTAAAATGACTATCCATCATAATTTAATAGGACTATCCATCCCAAATCCATTCAAAATAAATGCAGATTATCCATCGTACGTTGTTTTATAAAAGATCGTGTGGGTTATCCACCGCACACTCCATAGTTTTCCTAGGATGACTATGAACCCATGGGTGCCAAATCCCGAAGCTAACCAACTTTGACAAAACATTCTTTACTTTAGAAATTTGATGTGGGCTATCCACCGCACATTCCATGGTTTTCCTAAGTTAACCAAGAACCCATCACTTGGCCAAAAATATCATGATCCCCCTGATTATTTATAAAACTTCATGATCCCCATGATTAATTATTTTTCCCAGGTATACCACTTGTTTAACCTATTCCCATTGGTAGCCTCAATTAAGTTAAATTAAATAAAACACATTGATAGCCCTAATGTATATTTTTGAAAGCATATTTCTGTTTGTAACCCCAAACTATGTAACGAAAACATTAAACCCACCCCAGTGTCCCCAAGGTATTATTACATTCATTTTATATAAGGATCACTCTTACATATTCAAACAGAGATAAGTATTTTATGTTATGACCCTTCGAAATAACCCCTTCAAATTAGCAAAGTTTTACTTAAGAAAAATGGCTAAAAACAACCCTTTAAAACCCTTCGAATGAAGTCTCATTCGAAAGCAAATAACCCTCCGAAGTTAGCCCCTTCGGAAACCTCTCTTTCGAAAACATCACAAAATCATACCTTTCGCAACAATTGAAGGTAACCCCTTCAAAACCTTTAGAAATCATTGAAACTCAAAACCTTTCGCAATTATTGAAGATAACCCCTTCAAAACCTTTCGAAATCAAAACCTTTTGAAATCAAACCTTTCGAATTTCGAATCAAAACCTTTTGAAATTAAAACATTTAGAAATTATTCAAAAATAATGAAGTGTTGGTGTTGGAACCAATCCTTCGAAAGTATATTTCCAACCATGTTGGAAGGTTTACCCTTCGGCTTGCAGAAAGGTTTTAAAACACCTTTTCGGAAAACATTTTAAAACAATAATCTTGAAGGTTTTAAGCTTTCGAAGATCCCCTTCGAAACCCTTCTTGAATATAAAGTTTTTAGTCTTTTATAAAATGATAGAGTCGTAGGATCCCCCTTCAACTTATTCGAAAACAATTTTTATTTCTATCCGAAAGCAAAAGAAGCAACCTCCCCATCCCTTCGCCCTTTTCTTCCATTCAGCCTCGTGCCTACCTTTCGACTTTGGGTGGAAGGTAACTGTTTAACTGTTTGCCATGTTTTCAAATCTCATGACCATTTTATATAAAAATGAATTAAGTTCATATTTCCCAACAATTTCCAAATTCCATAACCATTTCTAATAGTAATACTTAATATATATATATATATATATAATTGTTTGTTAAAATCATTTATAAAAAGTAACTAGATCTGTTTTAGAAACAAGTTTGGTATTTGTAATTTAAATAAACACTCTTTTATAAAATTACTTATATACAATTTGACTATTTTTATATTTAGAAAATAAATGAAAATAAGTTTTTAAATGTCCAAATCTTTGAATCAAGGCGATTCAAAGTTCATAGAGCATAAGAGAATTCACTATTACATATCACAGGATCACAATAACAAATTGGTCCATAGAATTCGACTTCTAAATTGTCTCTAAAACTAATTTTATGGATTAGCAAATCATCGAAAATGTACATCCAAATGGCCACAAACAAACATGTAGAACATAAGAAGCAATACCACAGCAAAACAAGGGTTTAAGCGATGGGTCGGAGAGGGACTGCGGTCACCTAGAAATCATGTTCCATGTGTCGACCGGTGCACCGATCATCATGGCCAGTCCACTGGTTGCGGACCTAGAATGTGAGTTCCAAGTGCCATTTTCCCCTCCGGCGACATTCATCAACTTCGGCATGACTCCAGTTTGTCCTGACGACTAATATCTACCATATGATCTTAAAAACTAACATGCATTCAAACTAAAACCTGACTAAAGCAAGTAGAACATTAAAAAAAGGAGAAAAATGATTTACAGTAAATGAAATTGACAACAATCAGGGTTTCAATCCCAAAAGCAACCATTCACATATCCAATTTCACAATCATAGCATACAATTCAAATGCATATACTTAAAGAATTTAGAGATAGATTGTATGAGTGATGAACTCACCTTTTTAATTTCCTATAGCTTGCTAGATCCTTAATTAAGCTTTGCTAAACCCCAAGCTTCACCAAAATCACCTAAAAACTCAAGAATAAAAACCAACCAGCAAGCAATTTGATCAAAAATAGGATAAAAATCATTATTGTATGGATTTGAAAGGTAGAGATAGGGTTTAGAACACTTACTCTATTCAAACCCGTCAATTTTTTTATCTTAAGATTAATTAAGGTAAATCAAATCAACTATTCTCAAAAAACTAGATTTAATTTCATACTAAAATTTCACAACTCAATTTAAAATTAATTACCATAATTAAACTTAATTAATTAGGTAATTAACAATAGAGTTGTTACACTAATTGTGGCTACTCACACCACTGGACACACCGATTCAAAATCTAAATTGATTTTCGAACTCGAGTGGTGCCAAGAAGTACAAATCATCGAGGTTTTAAAACAGTACATAATCAAAGACTAACATAAAATTTAAAACATTCTACACATTCAGACCACACAGTGGAAGAAAATAAAATGCAAATATTGAAAATAGCCAAATCAGATAATAGTCTCAACAATATGTAGTCCATACAACAACTGACATACTAAGGTTTCCAAATACAACATAGTGTTTGACTGATAATATAATAAGATAAATAGTACATGGAGAGTAACTGTAAATAATATAACTCTGGGTGTCTGGTCTCCTCCTTCATGCACTGTACCTAGGCTAAATTACCTGCTGGCATGTCCTTTTGTAGTAAGTATAAAAGGGTAAAAATGAAGTACACTAGACAAAGTCTAGTAAATGAATTGCATTACTGGTGTATGGTGTTCACAAGCAATTAACTTCATTTATAACCTACATGACCTAAGATGTCCACTTTTGTTTAAGTACTACATATAAAGGGTTGGTTACTTTACAAATCAAGAGTATAATTCTAATTATACTTACACCCATAAACAACTTACAAAGGTTTCCAACCAAGGGTTGAATAACCAACATATAATAACTCTAGATTAATTCCAAGCCCTAGTAAATAATTTCCTAACCAATATTAAGTTAATAGTCTCGATAACGAATTACATATATTGCACTTACACACTGAGTTGACATCAAACTACTTGAGCTCACACCGAGTATACTACCGCAATGATTTATGGCATACCTAAGCATTTGAGTCCACTTCTCAATGGTAAGCGTGTTCTATGCTTTTTATGATTCAACCTGAAGCATTAAGAAAATCCCTATAGTGATTCCATCGTAGATCCAGCCGTTGTCCAGCCATGTAGCCCTACTATGTGAATGACACTGTCCACCTTCCTTGGTTCCTACACGTTTAACATGCGACCAAATGTGCCCCGGTAATAATAAGAGCATCTAATTAGGTTGTTGGCGATGAACCTGTTGAGTTCCATGTTACGCCTGCCACGAAGTGATACTACTCGCTATACCTGCTCTATGAAGCTACGTGAACTCCTAATAGTCGAGAAAGTGAGATATAAGTCCCTATATTCACTCTACATGGCCTACACCAGGTCTAGGTTCAACATGAGCTTGATGAAATAGTATAGACGTCAGATTAACTATTTTATACACCTGAACTCCTCTTTAAAAAAATGGTTTTCCAGGCATTCAGACATGTGACTCCTTTTATAGATGTCTAACTTTGATTTCAGACGCCTGAAAAAGGATTAGGCATCTAGATTGAATCGAATTCAAACAAGTTGCTTTCGTGTTGGAATTTCCTGAAATCCAGACGTCTGAATTCAATTATCAGACGTTTGGTTGAATTTTCAAACATAGGTCACACACCTGGTTGGGTGTTTCCTAAATTTTAAAGTTTTTTTATATTAGTTGTTTTCATTCGTCTTTTTTGTGATTTCGATTATAGGTCTAAGGACTTTTTTCACCAGGATTTTGTGTATAGTTCATACCTTTGTTTACATGAATTTAACTTGTTAATTTCACGATTATATATGAATATTTACATCATTTTATTTAAAACTATCCATGTGCTTTCAATGAAGATTCTACGTATATTTCAAATTACAAAATGAATTCAAGGTGAAATAAATGGTATTTGATTTCTTCATTTGTCCAAACTAACCTAAACATTATCAATAAAGATTTATCTTCATAGAATTTGATATGGATTCCACTAATCTAATATTTTCCTTTTTCAATAATTATTCAATCAAATTATCAACTGGGGTTTCGTTCATTTTAATTCATAGCTAAAATTGTAATTCAAATATATCTAAGTTGGAACTATTATTCAAATTCAACAACTACATTTCAAATCATATAGAATTATAAAGGGATTCAATTACTTATAAACAACAAAATGTTGTGATCAATTCACTCACCATTTTAAATCTATCTTCAACCTAGCTTGATTTGAATCATCCATCATTTCTCTTCTCCTTTTTATTTTGATTCTCTCTATTTAATTTGATTTTCCATTATTTTATTTACTTTGATGCAGAAATTTTGAAGAGATAAAAGAGTTTGTTTAAAGTGAGGAATTTCTGAGAGAGAAAAAAGAAATGTACATATAGGTGATGACTATGGTTTGGAATAAGGAAAAATGGAGGCTAATGTCTTTATAGTTGAAAACCAAGGTTTTCCAAATTATGCATGAAATCTGTATTTACAAAAATGCCACAGACCATATTTTTCATTATTTTCGATCCATTTTATCAAATTAAACAAGTTGTATATATTTTCTAAATGTAAACGATGTTCTGAACGTAATGAAATAGGTCCCGAAGCATAATTCTGATGTTTGTGAAAATTTGTATTTTTATCCCTCAATGGAAAATTACCTTTTTTACCCTTATTTTATGTTTTAATTTATTATTATTATTTACGGGGTTTTTTACCCAAATATTTGGAGAGAATTACATACACTAGTCTTAATAGATGCATCAATATCCTTTCCTCAATGCACCTTGAATAGGAACATTAAAAGTGTAGTTTTATTTCTAGATCTGTTCAATACTCATGGTTACGAACGATTTGCAAGTGTAGTTAATATAATACTCTACTTAGATATTTTCTATTTATACATGTCTAATGCTCATAATCATTATTTATATCATATACAACAAAGACACAAAATAGAAAGAAAAACCAAAAAGTGTAATTTTATTTCAAACAAATTTGTAATAGGGTTAAGAATACATAATAAATTATATAGTTATCTCTAAGGCATACTCTTAAATCTCTCATAAAGGACCAACAATCTGGAATATAACTGTTGATTGATGTTTGTGTGAGAATTTAGCTTCTAATTTTCATTAATTATGAGTTATATATATAGGATCTCATGTTTGGATATGACAAAATATATAAAAATAAAAAAGGAAAACAAGGAAAAGGCATAAAAAAATTTGTAGTGGTTCGACCTTGCCTACCTCCACTTTAATCAATTATTATTGATATTCGCTAGTTCCAAAGAGATTCACAACAATAAACTCAAAACCTACTAAAGATCTGAGTTTAGGATTCGATAGTCTCCTCTTAGTTTTAATAGTTAATCCTTTTCTATGATAAGTTCCCTTAAATTTATAGGCGTAGGGGACGATGTTTAGGATTCTAAATCACTCCATCTTTCTACAGAGTTCAACTGAGGAAGTCCTCGTCTGGATCCACAAAAATAAGAAGAACAATCAAGCTTTATTGACTCAACTCATAAGAAATATCTTATCGATCAGGTTTGATCGATAGCTTATTGGCCAGTACCGACCGATGGACTTAGGCAAAAATTCCCCTCTTCTTTGAAACATTGTCTTTCGACTATCGATCCATCATTGCTTCATGCCTTAGCTTCAAACTATGATCCGAGACTAGAATCCGTCGATTACTCCTAGAGAATTAACTAATTTATTGATTGATATAGATCCATGTTATCGATCGATACCTGTTTGCAACCAAAATGGCCACAAACACTCAAGAATAGTATTTACAGAGAAGTAAGTGAAGAAAAATAAAATTAAACTGAGTAGATAAATCAACAGGTAATAGAGAATAAGTAGTAATCAAAGACACAAAAATTTATAGTGGTTCGACGTTGTATGCCTACGTCCACTTTGAAGATTATCCTTTATTAATCACTTTTTAATCTGATTATAGCAGTAGTAAATAGCATACACTTGATTACAATGGAGCCTAGAGTAACAAGCAGCGTAAAAAGCTCCTCAAAATGAACTAAAAGGCCTATATTTATAGGGAGAGGTGATGAGATATTTCGCTAAGATTTTGGTAGAAGGCTCACTACGTCCACAGAGGCTTACCATAACGATCGATTGCTCTAACGTGATAATGTGGAATGATCGGCTAAATTTCACCGATCTGTATTTCTACCGCCAATTCATGTTCGATCGTTTTTGGAGGGTCCCACATGCCTCTTGAACTTGTCCCTAAAATATAAGGTCAATCTGAGTTGTAGACTACAAGATATGGATCAACCTTTGCTACACTTGGAATGTTCACCGGTCGTTATGAAGGGTCGGCAAATAATGATCAGCCTAAAACGATCGGGCATCTTTATATCTCAAGATCTTAATGTGTGATCATTTCTTTGGGCTTCACTCTTCAATATATTGATGCTCTGAAAGTTTCAAGTGAATTGGCCTTGTGGATTTTGACATATCGATCGACCTCCGCTGATTTGAGCTGTTTTATGGATCGTTCCCGATCCCATATAAATCCTTGTTTTGTCCGTAACTCGAGCATACGAACTCCGACCGACTCCAAATTTGAAATGTAACTTCACGGGGCTATGCCAGTCACTCCATACTAATTGCATCTCGATTGGGACATGGTCCAAATCTGCCCTACCACTGTCCATAGTATTGTATATAATCGATTGATTCCTAAGGTTGATAACTATCCATTCCTAGCCAAGTCGATGATAACACGGCCTTGCCAAAAGCGGGATAACATTTGCCCCCTAAAGTTAGTTTTGTTTCAAACATGACGTGCTTTGAATCGTCGCAAGCTAGAATCATCGAAAAGAAATCCATCCGGTTCATCGAACAATCGTTATCCTTCCATTAAGTTGTTTTCTTGTCGTGGGTCGTATTTTTCTTAGTGGTCATTATGATTGGTCGATTTCCAATAGTATAAATATGGGATCATAACTTGTTAGCGATCATCCTACTTTGCTTCTGGCAATTTCTAAGCTTCAACAACTTGGTTTTAATTTTTCTCTGGCCAATTCCAAGTGATCGTTCAATTTTTTCGATTTCAAAAAATTAGATTTCGAAAAGTATACTATCACGTATACGTGTTCGTACCTGACTCTCAATCACGGTTACACGTTCACGGGTCATTGTCAAATTTTGAAATTTTTATAAACAGTCTCTACCGATCGTTATTCTTATTTACACATATACCTTAAAAAATGTTCACTACCGATCGTCATTGCCTCATTTACATTCTCCTTTTTTATTTTTATGCTTTATTATTATGATTATTATTATTTTCTTACCGATCGGTTTCTTCATAGGAAGAATTTTCAGATCTTTCCTAGTCATGGAATGATCGGCCTAAAACCCTTCCTTTAAAACGATCAGCATCCAGCCTGAATATGGAACGATCAGCGTAAACCCTTCCTTTAAAACGATCGGCATCTAGACTGCATATGGAACGATCAGCTGAAGATGGTTATCTCGAAACGATTGGCATAACTTCAGGGCCACGAACGATCGGCATACATCTTACCTATATAAGCACCTATCCTTAGCCATTTTTCCTTCATCCTTCATTTCGTATCGTTTCCAGTTAAGAAGAAAAGAACAAACCGTTACAATTCCTTCCTTTACTGATCAAAGAAACGATCCAACTTTCCCAAAACTAAACCGCATCTCTTCATATTAATCACCATTCAAGTGCTCCTCCGGATCTTACCTCGCTTTGATTTCGAATCCATTTCCCTTTCCAGATTCCAACCTATGTAATTTGATTCGAACTTGCTTTATGAGTCGAGCACGAGACTTTGGGCTTCATCAATTTTGTGACGTTCGATTCGATCCATGGAACATGTAGTAGTTGGAGGAGATGAAAGCTTCGGCCAATCGTTTCTGGAGGAGTAGCTATCTTGATGTGGGACAATCGTTCTTGAACGATCGGATGAAGCAATGGAACGAACGATCCGTAAAAAAGGGGGGAAGTGGAAAGAACGATCGTATAGGATGGCTGAGATGAACGATCGATTGGAGATTGGAGATGAACGATCAGTTGGAGATTGGAGGAGATGAAATTTGGAGGAGATTGTGGCCTTAACAAATTGTTTGTTGAGGAGGATGAAGAAGTGGAGTTGGGGAAGTTGTTCGATCAACACAACACGATCGTTCTTTGACGTTCGGCAAAACTTTGGGACGTTGAGGCTTGAGTGTTTAACGATCGTCTACAAACGATCGGCAATGTTTGGAATTGTAGGCTTTTGAGGTGGACAGGGCAAAGTGGGACGATCGGTTGATGCATGGAGAAAACGATCGGCATTGAAGGCCAAGGAGAACGATCGGCGGATACAGCCAACTATGAACGATCGGTAGATGTTGTCTAAGGAAACGATTGGTAACGAGGCATTAAGGAAAAGGATCGGTGGGAGTGTTTTTATGAACGCTCGGCCTTGTTTTGGGGAATGATCGGCTGTTAGCAAATGAACTTTAAAAATGGAACTTAAACAAGTGAACTCGAACTAAATGATGAGCTTCGGCTTTGCATACTTGAACGGACATTTGAACTTGCATATGACTTGTATACGACTTGAGCTGCATATTTCGATAACAAATGACCTTAGAACTACGACATGAACCAATGCCTTTGACTATTCTCTTGATGCTCATCAGTGACTTAAATAAAAATCGAACTTTTGCTTGCTGAGGATCGATCGTGAAACTCAAACTGCATCATTTTCCGATGACACAGAGAAATGGTTGTGACATTCAGGAATGATAGTCTCTTCTGTTGAACTTCGAAGTCTCGTCGTCTTTTCCATCTTCAATTTCACATAATTTATTACTATATTGTATAGCACTTCACCGCACCACACTAGCACTCACTATGCATTGGAGGGTACAGGTTACTTTATCTAACCTTGATCTTTACTAAGTTTAATAGTAATGGGTTCTAGACGTTCTAGGCATCTTGTAGCTATGCCAATCAGATCATCTTCTCAACAGGATAACCCTGACGTGGAATCAAGTTCTGCAACTGAATTTGATATTTCGTCCTGTAGTCATCATTCGGAACAACCGAAAAGCCCAGACCCTCAATTTGATCTTTCTGATGTAGTTCACATCCTTCCACCAGAAGTTGTCGACCCCGCTCCCGACACTCTAGAGGACACAGTTATACGGGGAACCCTACTGATTTGGTAGCTTTTAAAATTAAGGAAGACGCTCTTCATCGAATCTGCATAAGGCACATAATTCCTTTTGACGACGTGTTGGTTCCATCGCGGGATGACAGGGCTCACAGACCCCCAGAAGGGTATACGGCGTGCAACAAGTTCATGTGCTGGGCCGGATGCATCCCGCCAATTAATTCATACCTTCGGGAAATTCTTCATTATTTATTGATAGTTGATGTGCACGTAAATGTGCATATATTTACATTCATATTTAATCTATTTTATTTAAATAAATGTCATAATTGGGTATTTTTACATATTTAAAACCAAATTTCAAATATACTTTCAAGTCATCATTCATACATCAATTTGAGGGTAAAATAGTTTTTTTTGTGCATAATTTAATTTGAGAATATTTATTTGCACATTTTATTTGTATTTGTAGGAAATTGGATGACAAAATAGAAGAGGGTTTCATGAAGATATGCATGCACAAGAAGGGAAACAAAGAAATGAAGATAGAAATAATTCAAACCAAGCATCATGGAGGACCCCATCTACCCACTTACCTTAATCTATTTAGAAGCTAATGGACAAGTTAGTGGAGGTTAAAGTTTCATGCATACTTAATAGTGGATTAATTAGAGACTAATGATTACTTGGTGGCCACACTTCCTAAAGGGTATTTTGGGAAGTCCCCTAAAATATGGATTAGGGTTTTGTGCATGTATAAATATCTCTCTTATGTACATGTAATGGATCTTCTTCTCTTTTAATTCCCTAGGAAATTGGAATGCAAGTTGTAGCCTCAAAGTTATATAAAATAAAAATGGCTTCCTAAGCCTCTTGATCTTTTACTTCTTTTTTGTTCTTATTTTATTTTCTTTGTCATTTTTATTTACATGCTCTTTCATTTCATGTTAGTAGCTTAGTCTTACTTTTATGCAACTAGTTTAGATATTCTTTTATTCTAATTAGCTCTTACCTCTTTGATTTTGTTTAAATGTTGAAATATACATGTGTTGATTTGGTAACACAAATGAGTAGCTAAACTCATTCAATTTAGGGGTAATAAAGCTCTCTAAAAGTATGTAAATTCAACATAATTTGTGATTTATGGTCTCATTTATATATCATGAAAGTGAATGTTGATGTAAGTTTATAAAATGGAATTCGATAGCCTATGTTGTAATTACAAATGGGCTATGCTTACTCCACATAAACACAATTTACATCATCATTTTACTAATTGATTTTTGATTTTGAAATTAAAGTAGAATCAAAATTTGATGATCCATGTTACTAAATACAATAGTAAATAGATCATACTTAAAATAGCTTTTGCTTTGACTTCATTTTCATGAGAATTGATAAGTGGCTTTGGTTATTGTATTATAATTTGATGGTTTATGTTATGTTAATTAATAACATAAATAAACCATACTTATGATAAATACATCACTAATTCCATTTAAAATCAAAATATAGATTATAGATTATTTTTCTGTTGATTTACAAAAATATGAGAGTGGATTTGCCTCTAAATTATTTTCTAATCTCATATTTTCATTCTATTGTTCTAGTTAGTTTTTACAATTTTTAGCTTAAAAAAATCTCAACTTCAAATCTTGATTTAATTTGATTGAATAGAAAATTTTAACATCTATATAATTCCCTGCGGATCGACCCGTATTCGCCACGTACTAGAATTGTACACCGTGCGCTTGCGGTTTATTTTTGTTTAAAAATTTTCGGTGATTTTCTAACTCATAGAAAAACCGTCGTTAAACAATAGCTCCAGCGCAGCTTCTCCAAATGGCTACGCTCTTCACAACTGTACTTATATGGTATTTATGGAGTTCATGTACCGTCCTCCAACCATCATACATCCGATTCATATTCACTTTTAAGCGATGGACATGGAGTCTTTCATTTAAATTCCTGGAGTCGATGAAGAGGTGCCAGATTCTAATTGGCGCATGGAACAAATTAAGCACCTTTAAAAGTGAGTGCTTCTTCGTTTGTTGTACGCCCGGTTTCGCTCGACAATGACTGGAAAGACGTAAGTGTTATCCACTATTTTTATACTAGCACGGAAAAACGATATTTAGGTTATATTCCTGACTACGCTATTCCTTTATATGTATCGTCACTTGGCCTAGCAGCAATACTTATGAAGAGGCGGTCATAACTCTGAAAAATGCACCTCCGGAGGATATGAACATCGAATATCTACTTATGGACGTACGTCTTGTTACTTTTTGTTTGATAGAAGAGGGCCTCAGCGTAGGCCTAACCAAAGTCGCCCAAACTGCAGGGATAAGACCATGGCCGCAGTCAGTCAAAGGGACAGCCGAGCCAATCTCGTGGTGTCCCAAGTCATGAGTGCTCAGGAATTCACTGATATCGATGCCGGAGGACATAGAGGCGATGTTCCTGGTCACAATGGTGACGAATCCGATCTTGGGGTTGATATTGAATCCTCGCAGACCTCACAACCCTCGGTTCCTGATAAGAGAAAGAAAAAAAACATTTGTACATAAATTCCAAAAAGTTGTCTCTTTGATTAATCCAAGTCGTCGATGGCTCCTAAGATTGTTCAAGATGAATCTACTTCTCAACCATCAGAGCGTTCAAGTTTATCACTCGATTCTTT
The DNA here is from genome assembly GCA_030737815.1 of Allium fistulosum. Taxonomy (NCBI): domain Eukaryota; kingdom Viridiplantae; phylum Streptophyta; class Magnoliopsida; order Asparagales; family Amaryllidaceae; genus Allium; species Allium fistulosum. The sequence continues at coordinate 708,669,229 of CM060904.1, read as the reverse complement.
GTCTGGTCTACCAATTCTGCATGACCTTGACGCTTTTCATTTAACTGATGTGAGCATCGAGGTGTCGGAATCTCCCGCTAGAATTGGCACTAAGGTTCCAACTTCTAGAGGATAAGTTACAGCAATAAGCAAAGTTTCTACACCTGGTTTGTTGGGGGGTTACACAAAGACACTTGCGCACACTTGCACCCCTCAACATTGAATTATGCTTGACTTGTACTTTTTATGCTTAAAATTGATTGATTTTTGTTTCCTTTATAGAAACGATGGTGAAGAAGAGGAACATGTTTGATTCCCTCCGGGATATACACCACCAATCCTCTGGTTCACGCTCTGGCTCTTACCGTGGTAGTCGAGAGTATTATAATTCCAGTTATCGCCCCGGCCGGGACCAGGGTCTTCAAGACAGAAGTGATAGGGATAAGCCACCCTAAGACAAACATCGATCAAGATCGAGATCCCCTCCTTCAAAAGGTCCCGAGAAGCCAACTGATCGCAGGGACCTACCTATCGACTCCTCTCGTGGTCCTCCTCCCGCTTCAGTGCCTCCACAGCCTTTGGTTTCTTCTCATTCTTAGCGGATGAGCGATCGTCATCGCTATAGTGAACATGCTGCTCCCCAAAGGCCCGACAAGGAAAGTACTGAAGTTGAAGCAGCTACTGAAGACCCTACGGTCAACCAACTGCACATATGGCACAACTTCGTGAAGAATTTCCACACTTATGTTTCGAAGGATTTTTTCCCCTCCCAACCTGAAGAGGGTCTCGGACAATGTTCAAAAAATGACTATTGACTGTGTCAATGACATCCACATGTAGTACCGCGAATGGATGAAGGCAGCGGAGAAAATGTTGAAAGTATCCTTCGAGCGCACGACGGGGATTGAAAAGCTAAAATACCAGAAAGCTCAGGATAAAAGAATTATTAACACTTTGACAAATGAGCTAGAGGCATCTAGGAACTCCCCGGCAGAAGCCGAAGGAAAAGCGAATGATGCTGTCAAATCCATGGAAGAAACGAAATCCACCCACCTTGATATGGTTCAAGTGTTACATCATCAAAATCAAGAGATAGCGCTTGAGCGGGATACAACTCGAAGTAATGAATCTGCAGCCTTGAAGGAGATAGCGGATCTCAAGGCTAAGCTCAAGTATGCAAATAAGGAAAAAGATGATGCCCAAAAAATTGCTCAAGATGCTTATGACGAGCTGGTAAATGTCAGACTTAAGAGAGACGCAGTTGTTGAAAGGGCCAAAAATGTCGATGCACTTATTCAGCGTGAAACAGAAGTTACCAAGGACAGGGTTAGGGAGGAGATAATGAATGAGCTTGACCTACTTCTCATTCTTTACAATGCCAATGTTCTCAAGCATAGAAATTTAACGTGGCTTGGTGACGATTATCCCTACTAACTCTGGCGCACGTGAGAATTTCTTGTTGTAGAAGAAAATAAACTTCTTAATTCGGAGGATATCGACCAGTCCAGGCTTGAAAGTGAAATGTTATTGGATGATAAACCCAAAACATTAGAAGATATCCAGCTTGCACTCCAGAAAGAATCTACTGCTGCTTCTTCACATGCAGTGGGTGAAGGATCCGGGTCGGTACAACCCAATATTGCAACTGAATTTCCCCCAGCACCTCAAGTCATCCCTAGCTCCATAGCAGGCTCTTCAACCATCCCCGTGTATGATCCAGACAAGCCATAGCTTTCTCGAATTCCCGAACACAGTTCTGAGGATATTTCAGCTCAACCTGAGAGCCACACCGAGGAAGGTATCCTGTCGACATTTCTCGTCTTTCAAAAAGTTGGAGCGTTATCAGTTGATATTTCTATTCTTTTCACCTATTTTTTCTCAGCTTTGAATCTATCAGGTGTCGCTCCTCTTCCCTCACAAGAGCCTCAGTTGGAATCACAAGCGGCCATGACAGAATCCATTAAAGTTACAATTTCGACCACTACTCAGGGTGCTCAAGAAGAAGCCTTTGTTATTGATGATCAGTTCATGTAAGCACTATTTAAGGAAGGAAGCGACCTACACCATGAAATTCCCTTTGATAAGGATGTTGTGATCATGGGTTCTTCCGACCCCATTGACGAGCTCAGCATAAAAGAGCATGTTGAGAGGGAAGAATTGTTGGAAAAGAAGATAAAAACCGAGCCTGTTGATTCGGGCTTCAATGAACCAATTCCTGTCCCGCTCCAAATGATCCCTCCTACCGGGACAATTCCCCTAGATGATATCCCCTCCTTTTGGTGCTGAGAGTGCCTCAATCCCTCCTGCTTCCAAAGTTGATACCGCCTCGATCCATACAACTGAGGATACTTCTTCAAAGAGAAGCTGAGGTGGAAAAGGGTCGAAGAGAGGGTCGAGTGGCAATTCGGAAGGAGCTACTCCAAAGGAGCAAAAGAAAGATAGGAAATTCAAGAAATAATCTTTGGGTTGGAGTGATATGTAAATAGCTTAAATGGCTGCTTTTTATTTTCGTCGGTCATGTTTGTATGGGTACGACCCCCACTTCTGTTTCTCATTTTAGATAAACTTGTATTGTGTGCAACAAGTTTAATGTTAATAAGATCGGATATCAATCTGATTTATCCATACCAAGGCATCCTTGAGGTCGTGGTCTCGAGTCATATCAAACACTAGGCTCGAGCCTTAATGTTACGCATGTCAAACTCAGCGGTTTGAGTAACTATACTCTTGTCCCTAGTCCCGGTTTAGCGGAGTTCGGTAGTGGATGGTTGAACTCCATCTTTAGCAAGTTTACACTCCTCATGTAGATTTCGGTCCAGAAGTTATGGAATGGCGAGCGGTCGAACCACACTCATATATTTGTTTATACTCATATCCGCACTCCAGGGAAAAGAGTTAGTTGACGTGTGATCGAATCGCACTCAATTTATGTTTAGACTTCAGTCCGCACTCCGGGGACTTAGAGTTATTTCGCGGGTGGTCGACTCACACTCGATTTATGTTTATTCTTCAATCCACACTCTGGGGACTTAGAGTAATTTCGCGGGTGGTCGATTCACACCTGATTTATGTTTATACTCCGATCCGCACTCTGGGGACTTGGAGTTATTTCGTGGGTGGTCGATTCAAACCCAATTTATATTTATACTCTAATCCGCACTCTGGGGGCTTAGAGTTATTTCAAAGAGCAGTCGGATCGTATTCTCATAATAGATTGATTTGCTCCCAGGAGTCAGGGGTTTGATTTAGCGAGTGATCTATCGTGTCACGATCACCCTTATTTTATTTTAGTCTCGTCGTGTAACTAATACGCAATGCTACAACAAACATAAATACGAAAGGAGTCCAAGACTTTATTTGCTAAATGGAAAAGAATGACGGAATCTGTCTTATTACACATATGGAAAATCAAATGCTAAAGCAAATTCTGAAAGTAAATACAACTGAAATGAAAAAGAAATAAACTAAGTGAAATAGCATCATAAATGCTCGCTTTTCCACGCCCTTGGAAGTGTGATGCCATCGACAGTCGCTAGCTTGAAAGTTCTCTCTCCAAGCTTCTGCTCGATGACATATGGTCCTTCCCAGATTGGATTCATGTGCGATGGGGTAGGAAAAACCCATTTCAGGACAAGATTGCCAATTTCAAAGGTTCTAGGTCGGACTTTAATGTTGTAATACTGGATGACTCGGTATCGATGCGCAACTACCCTAACATCGGCTTCTTCGTGCTTTTCATCTATAAAGTCAAGAGATTCCAAAAGGAGATCTTTATTCATTTTGGGATCGTAGTGGGTCACTCGATGAGATGAAACCTCGAGCTTAACAGAAATGACAGCTTCGGAACCGTAAGCAAGGGCGAAGGGAGTATGGCCAGTTACGGACTTGTGTGTGGTCCTGTAGGCCCACAGTGCTGTAGGGAGTTCATCCACCCACCTGCTTCTAGCCTTTTCCAATCGGTTCTTCAAAATGGATTTTATGATTTTGTTTACAGCTTCAACTTGTCCATTCGCTTGAGGGTGAGCGACCGCTGCAAACCTCTTTTCAATACGATGCCTCTGACAGAAGTCTTTAAATTCGGCACTGTCGAATTGAGTTACATTATCTGTTACAATAATTAGTGGTAGACCAAAACGACGTATGATGTTTCGAACAATAAAGTTGAATACTTTCTTTGTTATGACCGTGGCTTAAGGTTTTTCTTCGGCCCATTTGGTGAAGTAATCAACTGCGACGACAGCGTACTTTGCACCACCTTTAGAGATCGGTAAGGAACTGATAATATCTATACCCCATATGGAAAACGGCCATGGGCTGACCATTTGTATGATTTCCATCGACGGAGGTCTTGGAAATTTTGCACATATTTGGCACTTATCATATCGTCTTACATAGTCAGAGGTGGCTCGATTTATGGTTGGCCAACAATACCAGAACAGAGTATTTTCTTTGCCAGAGTTTGCTCCACAGTGTGATCGCCGCATTCTCCTTCATAAACTTCTTTTAGGACACGTTTTATATCATCATGAGCGACATACCGGAGTAGGGGAACAGAGAAATCTTTCATGTGCATAATTCCTTCTTGCATGATATACCGTGAAGCTTTGCGAAGGATTTGTCGCTTTTCATTCCTTCATTCGAGAAGAACTCCCTGTAACAAATAGTCGTTGATCAGAGTCATCAACGATTTTCCTCTTAGGCCCCGCTTCCAGTGTCTGATCAATTTCTATCATGTTTATACTTAGGGCGTTTAGTACTTCGATCGAAACCAAGCCCATCTGCAGTGCGTCACCGGTGGTAGCAAACTTTGCCAATGAATCAGCCTTTTTGTTTCGGTCCCGCAGAATATGCGAAATGTCATAGTACTCAAATTCTGCCAATAACTCTTGGACTTGGGTAAGGTATGGAGCAAGCCATTGTCCCTTAGCTTGATAATCTCCCCTGACATGGTACACTACCAACTGTGAATCGCAATAGATTTCAAGAGATTTTATTCCGAGTTCTCTAGCGAGTTTAAGCCCAGCAATCAGAACTTCATACTCGCTCTGCTATTTGTCGCTATGAAATCAAGCTCTAAAGCATAACAGATTGACCGACCTTCGGGAGTTACAAGCATAATTCCAGCTCAAGAACAATGATCATTGGATGCTCCATCAGTATACAATTTCCATCGTGCGGTAGGGATTTCGCTGCCCTCCGAGGAATCATCCTACAGAGTAAATTCTGCTATAAAATCTGCCAGTACCTGACCCTGATAGCCCTCTGAGGGAGATAAGTAATATCGAACTTACTGAGCTCGATATTCCACTTGAATAACCTTCTAGACATCTCAGGTCACTGTAGGTGCTGTTGTAACGGCTGGTCGATGTAAACATGGATCGGGTGTGCCTAAAAGTATGGATGAAGCTTTCATGATGCAATCAGCATGCCAGTTTCTCTATTTTCGGATAGTTCCAGCTTCCGTTAATCGTTTGCTGACATAATACACCGGACTCTGTATCCGATCCTCCTCGCGAAGCAATGCTGCACTTATAGCGTGTGTTGATACGGCCAAGTAAATGTACAAATATTCATGATCCACCGGCTTTGACAAGATGGGGGGTCTCTCCAAATGATTCACCAAAACTCGAAATGCATCTTTACAATCTTGTGTCCGTTCGAAGTTTCTTTTCCCTTTCCTAATCAAGTCAAAGAAAGGAATGCATTTGTTGGTAGCTTTAAAAATAAATCGGCTTAAGGCAACAACTTCCCCATTCAGACTCTGTACTGTTTAATAGTCCTTGGTGCTTGGATACCGCGGATAGCCTGAATCTTCTCAGGATTAACTTCTATTCCACGGGCGTTAACAATGAAGCCCAAGAATTTCCCTGATGCAACACCAAAAGAACACTTCAAATGATTTATTTTCATCTTGTAATGTTGGAGGATGTCGAGCATTTCTGCCAAGTCTTTAATGTGGTCGCTTGATCGTTGTGACTTCACGAGCATATCATCCATATACACTTCCATCGTTTTTCCAATCTGATCTTTAAACATCCTATTGACTAAGCGCTGATATGTAGCTCCTACATTCTTTAACCCAAATGGCATTACTACATAGCAGTACAATCCAACCTCGGTAATGAAACTGGTGTGCTCCTGATCGGGAATATGCATCGGGATTTGGTTATCCCAATTATGCATCCATGAAAGATAGCAATTCGTGTACCGCGTTGAATCCATTAGCTGGTAGATCCTTGGAAGGGAAAAACTGTCTTTTGGACACGCCTTATTCAAATCTGAGTAGTCAATACATGTTCTCCTGAAGATTATTGCAGATCTCCTTTGGAGAATTTATCCAATCCGGTAGCAAAAAAGTGATGCTAATACATTGTGAATCAAGGTTCTCAGTGAAAGCACCAAAATGCTTGCAACCAAAATGGTCACAAACACCCAATAATAGTTTTTGTAGAGAAGTAAGTGAAGAAAAACAAAATTAAATTGAGTAGATAAATCAACTGGTAATAGAGAATAAGAAATAATCAGAGACACAAAGATTTATAGTGGTTCGGTGTTGTATGCTTACATCCACTTTGAAGATTATCCTTTATTAATCATTTTTAATTTGATTATAGCAGTAGTAAATTGCATACACTTGATTACAATGGTGTCTAAAGTAATAAACAGCGTAAAAAGCTCCTCAAAATGAACCAAAAGGCTTGTATTTATAGAGAGAGATGATGAGATATTTCGCTAGGATTTCGGCAGAATGCTCTCTAGGTCCATAGGGGCCTACCATAACGCGGTTTCTCTAACTTGATAATTTGGAACGATCGGCTAAAATTCCACCGATCGATATTTCTCCTCCAATTCATGAGCGATCGTTTTGGAGGGTCCCACGTGCCTCTTGAACTTGTCCCTAAAATATGAGGTCAATCTGAGTTGTAGATTACGACATATGAATCTACTTTTGCTACACTTGGAATGTTCACTGATCGTTATGAAGGGTCGGCAAATAACGATCGGCCTAAAATGATCGCCCATCTTCATATCTCAAGATCTTGATTTGTGAACGTTTCTGTAGGCTCCACTCTTCAATATACTGATGCTCTGAAAGTTTCAAGTGAATTGACCTTGTGGATTTTGAGGTATTGATCGATCTCCGCTGATTTGAGCTGTTTTATGGATCGTTCCCAATCAATGCATATAAATCATTGTTTTGTTCATAACTCGAGCATACGAACTCCGATCGACTCCAAATTTGAAATGTAACTTCACGGGGATATGCTAGTTACTCCATACTGATTGCATCTCGATTGTGACCCAGACTGAATCTGGCCGATCATTGTCCATAATATTGTATATAATCGATTCCTAAGGTTGATAACCATCCATTCATAGCTAAGTCGATGATATCACAGTCTTGCCGAAAGGCGGGATAACTCTCCCCGAAACCTCTCGTCTCCCAAAAATTAAGGAAACTCTAACCTTAGTTTTCGAAAAAATTATCGATCACCACAAATTGAAGCCGCACCAACCCGAACTCATATGGATTGGCAGATCTCAACGATACAAACTCAAAGAAACTTGTTTGTATTTCTTCATTCAGTGGATTGATTGATTTTAATTTTTAAAGATGATGGATTTTATTTTCTTTTACAGAAAGTTTGTAAAAGTAGAGAAGGAAGAAAAGAAAAGTCGAGCGTGTTGACTAACCTTCGTTTTGATGTTTAGTTTATTTACAAATTTCCAACATCTCGCTACACAGCATTCCGTTCGCGTACGAACTGCGAACGATAAAACAAAAATACGATCGTTCATAAAAATGTGACAAGATCACAAATTAGCAATAAAATACATAGATTATTTCATGTTGTGAAATTTTAAAAATACCATCGTTGCCGAAATATACGTCAAACGATAATTTAATTATTTTCGAAATTAAAAATTATGGAAAAGTACAATATCATTTAAAAACACATCATTAAAAATCAAGTCATTTTAGTAACAATTGGTTTTCTTATTATTTATTCGAACTATTTATTATTGTAAATTTACAAAATGAGTTTGCTATTATTATTTATTAATTAAAAGGAATTAACTAAGTTTATTAAATCCATTTAATCCACGAATTCAAATATTTAAATAATCCCTATCTTTGAATATTAGTTATTTATATTTTAAAAATCAATTATTTAAATATTTAAAATTAATTAAATATTCAAAATTAAAATGGTAAAATTGTGAGATGTTACAAATTGCACAGCAATACTTTACAATAACTTGTGGGATTATTTTTAATTGATAGTATGATTTATAAGATTGTTTGCGCCAAAAGAAGAGAGGTTTATGAAATAACTAATAAGCATTTGAAAGAGGAATTAAAAAGGTAGTTGAATAGGAAGAAAAATATATCTTTTTTGGCAAAAAAACGATTAATTATTTGCGGAAAAGGAAAAAAAGAAAGACATAATGAGGTAAAAATGGATTAAATTAATTGTCCGTGTTTGAATATTTTGATGATTCCTCCTTCCGTTAGACCTATGAACGAATACTTTCGTATGTGGATATATAGTGTCGTATCATATCCGTATTCGAAATCATCTGCATCCGTGGATATGGACGGATATCAGATAATTATCCTATCTACTAACAACTGATAAATTAAGAAACATAAATAAAAAAATTTAGTTAAATAAAAACATTTTTCAATCCTATTAATTATTAAAGTGTTAAAAATAAAAAATATAAAGATAAGAAATAGTTTTGAGCAGTTAATATGCATTTAGACATATAATATGAACTTCTAACTTAATAAAACAATGAGTAAATATCTTTCATTATACTAACATGCACATAATTTAAACTATAATCTTAAAAAGAACCGGACAGATAATTTTCGGATGCGGATGTCTTCGTATCCGTATATACTATTTTTTTTCGAATATCGAATATTTATCCGCTTTTCGAATACGGATGTGGACGGATTTCAGATTTTTCGAATATCCATAGACAGCTCTACTTCCATTCTCCGTAGGAAACGTGAATTATGAGAACGGAAACTCAAGAAAGCAGCACTCTTAAAGTTAGGATGAGACTAAGAAAAGGAGCATGTGTCACTTCTCTCTACTTTTTCCTAATAAAACAGGCTTATTTAAACAAGGTTGGTCGACGGTAAACCTTTCCTCTAACACCGAAAGCAAATTAAACGTGTATATATTAAAATATGTAAAGAATATTAGGAGTTATCAAAAGCTCTATGTATGTCCAAACATTTGATAATATGTGTACGACAGTTGGAATTATAAATGGATCAGTCCAAATATGGATGTGAACGTCTTCGTTTATATACTCTTGACTCTTGAGAAGAAGGCATTAATTAGAGACACGCAATTATTGCGAAATCTTTTCAAGTTCAATTATTCAATTTCCATGCAAATTGATAACGCTTATCTTGGTTTCAATATTTTTTTTAATTGACTGACTCTTCATGCCAAACCTTTTTCTTCTCCGTATATCCCTTAATTGCTTGAATCAATTAATTATTTATTTTCTTTTTCTGATAAATATTTAAATCACACGTTTAACAAGCAATACTACTTCTGTCCGCGGATGCGGCGCAGTGAAAAGGAGGTTTTGATTTTGATAAAAATGCTTAATTTCGATTTCTACCGTACGCTTCCCTATTCTATATAAATTTAACAGAGGATATGAAGGTTTAGATCAGCGGACGGCTTTACTATACCCTCCTCAGAAGTTTACCAGTCCGCCGGGTTCTCATGAGTTTTCAAAAGAAGAAAAAACTACTAATGCACCGGTCGCATAACATAAATTATTATCTAAAATAAGCTTAGATATCCGAATCAAATATTAAACATGTAACATAAAAAAAATATTAATAGATTCCCAATAGAAGCTACAACGAATAAGATATAGATATTTGATATAAAAGACTACAGGGTAAAATCAATACAAGTGTCGGAGTAGATCACAAACTAAATGGAGCATAAATTCGTTTAAGAGCATTCCAACACTAAGGTCATTTAGTGCTAGCCACCTCAGCAATCCAACACCCGCTCACACAACCCGAGCCCAACAAAGGAAAAGTCAATAAAGTCAATACCAAGTTTATAAGGTTTATATTGTCGGATGAGATTTTGTTGAAAAACTGGCTGTAGAGATAGTGATCCGTCTGCGCAGCATTGTGTAATCAGGACCGCTGGTTTATTCATTATTATAAATGTCGAATCAAGGGATATATTGTCCCCCACTTATGCTTTCCAAATTTCAATTTTGGGCACTTTCACCCAACTTCCAACAAATATTCAGGGTACGATTGCAACGTACGATAACGGAACATTTGAACGGAGATGTTGGTTAAATGGAAAATGCGTTTGGCTGCAGACGAGTTGTTTGAACGGAGAATCTGAGCAGAGTATTTGAAATATATTTTTTAAATTCATAAATTGCTTGGATTCGGTTCAAACCAATTTTATAATGTAGAACACTTTGATACAATCGCAACGCAAAAAATTGTGTCTCAAACGAACTTTATTTGCACAAGTCATTAATTTTGTATATTTTGAAACCTTTAGATTTGAATTAAAAGTAATCATTAAAACATTATAAACAACCGTTCACATCTCAAACACACCAAATGGTTGCGTTCAGCTAGCGTGCCTTTTTGTAGGCCAACTTCAGTTATAGCGTCCGACGCAAACGTAATTTCTATCCCGTTCGTTTTCTTACGAACGGATCCTTACATAAATTTCACTAAGATTTCAAATTTCTTCACCACTAAACACAAATATGAGAAGATTTATGTGTATCGTTCACGGTAGTAGGAGCAGCAGGTCAAATCTGAAAATTATGGACAACGAAGGTGATGGTGGACAAGACGATAGCACAATTGGTGATTGAGCAAGCTCTAATTCAAGATTTAATTCTTATAGAATACATAGGGTGGGTGATGGAATGACGGTCTCTCGAAGGACGCGAATGGGAGTTTATCCAGAAGACGCAACTTTAGATCCACGTATTGACCAAAGCCTAGATTAGACAAGAAGTTTGCGAATTCTTGTGTTCTTCTCAATCAACAAGTACATGTTTCGACTTGTATCATCATTGTAAGTACACTTTAATATATAAATGCAACTTTTGGTCCTACCGTGAACTTCTCAAAATAATCTTCACTCATGTATGATTCAAATATTATATATATTATTCTCTTTACAACCACCTAAAACAAAAAATAATTTATGTTATTTCTACGCTGGACTGAAACAATTCAAACTAAGTTAAAACTTGAATATTTCAACGAATATATTTCTAAGTTTGCGCGTTCGCTAAAATGAGAATATGTCAAATATGCACATCAGATAATAAAAGATTCTTCTAGATAATTCAACACATCTTTGTTAATAATTGTAAGACGTTTGGCGTCACACATTTTTTGTACCAACTTGAACTACCAAAAATGTCACTCTATTTAATATCACTTAAAAATTGGATGCAACTTCTTCTACAAGTTCAAAATTCCTCTTTAATATTACAAAATTTTAATACCATTTAAATATAGGATCTAACAAATAAATCTCTATAAATATTATCAAATTTTAGTATCGCTCGAATATAGGATCTAATAAATAAGTTTCGTTTTACAAATTCAAAGCTTTTCCTCTATAAATATTATCAAATCTTAATAACACTTTAAAAATATTTAACAAATAAACCTTTTTTTACAAATTATTAGAAACAAAATTCAAATAACAACAAATCAACTAAGAAATAAAAACAAAAATTTACTGCACATGATTTCGATGTAAAAATATGACTTAACTTTTGTGGAAATCATTTCTCTTAAATATGTTAAACACATTCAATTTATAGAAAAACAATTCACGTGTAAAGCATGTATCATCATCACGCGTGAAGCGCGTGCCGTAACGCTCATATTAATAGTTGGTGTCATCCGACATTTGAATCAAGTGATATCTCAATGGATTTGGATTTCAAGATGATTAAGCAATGGATCAAGAAGCTTTGAAGTTGTCACGATTGATGAATGAAGCATTAGAAGTTTGGCTAAGTTTCACAGAAGGCAAAACCTTTCGATACTAACGAAAACCAATCGGTACCGGCCAAAACCAATCGGTACCGAAAGATCCAAAAAGTGGAGGGGACCCACTTTGAGCTACTAATGATGACGCTTTCTACTTTTAGGAATGAGACAAGTTTTGGTTGACAAAACTAGTCGGTGTAGACCGCTTTTGATAGGCTATTTTTGTCGATGAAGTTCCAAAGCTTGAACATTTAAACAGATACGAAGAAAGATCAAAGTTTTGCGAAACAATACCTCTTGACACCGACCAAAACCGGTCGATAATGAGAGGTCTTGATTGTCAATTTTGACACGATATTCTTTCCTGAATACTCGAATCTGTACATGTTCTATCGCATACTGGCGATTTTGGAGGAGGATTTCAACTATAAATACACCTCTTTTAGCAATGAAAAGAGAACTTCGATCTGAATTTTGTTTTCTCAAGGAAGCTCTGCCACTTTCGAGATTCAATAATTTCTAAAATTGAAATCATTGCAATTTGGTTGATTTTTTGTGAAAGCAAATCGAAATAAAACTGATAATGGACGTAGGCACGAATTCTTTATCGAACCACTTTAAAAATCTCGTCTTTCCTCATTTTCAATTTCGTTTTCCTTTGAATTGTACTCTTTTTTTTTAAAATTTGGGTGTTGTACCACTTTTTGGTACAACATATTTTATGCTTTCACCGAGAAGGATTCATTCTCAGACTTAGATCCATGCTTTGACCTTTGATTCGAAGGAATGTACTTGCTAGATCTAGAATTTCTTAGGCGTAAGTCTGTTGTTACTTGGACTTGAAAGGGTCTCCTATCAAAGCTAAGAAGAGATGACCCCTAGAAAAGAAAAGAGTGCTAAGTCTGAAGCTATTATCGAAGGAGATGACGATTAATCCCACCATGAAGAGGAAATTAGCCAACCGGTTGCTTTGCATGGATCTTCATCTTAGCCAATTGAAGTTTTAACAAAAGTTGAGATGAAGAAGATAATGTCAGATATGATTATGATGATGCCGAAGCATCAAAAAAACTCAAATGGATCTAATGATGAGTATGCAAGAGTAGTTGGCGGCATTGGCCTAACCTCAACAACAAAATGAATCTCTCACACAAAGGAGCAAGAAAGGTTCATGATCTTCTGATTTCAATGAAGAAAGCTTATCTTCTACATAATGGAAAAGAAGACCAGGCAATCAACCGATGTAGAGTGGCCGGGGGTAATGTAAAAGAGAGTTGTACAAGATGGAACCAACCGGACATTATCTAAACCGTCCAGTACCGAAAGGTCCAGACAAGTCGGTACCAAGTAACCAGGTGAGAGGCTTAATTTGCCTGACGGTAAGGACTTACAAAATGAGGACGCGGATGAAGGACAAGCTATTGATGCTCAAGCTGATGGTGTTCAGGCTAATACTACAAAACCAACTTGGAGGGGCCAGAATCCAACAAGGGGTTGGTAAAGATCGACCTAGACGTCATGCAACTAACCAAGGCCATTTGCAGAGTCAAATATCCGGAGATGTTCACGACGATCGTCGTCCAATCGACCAACGTAGTGAGGAATACTACCAACATGATTAAAAGCTTGATGAGTCAAAGCCAACAATGGGATGGTGAGTGAGGTTCGTCAGTGAGTAAGACCCATTCACCGAAGAGATTTTTAAAACAAGGTATCCAAAGAACCACTACACATCGTCATGCCGAGATTCTATGTTTTGATTTAGATATATTTAACCTACATAGGATTCTTGGTTGAGTCATTCTGCAACTATCTAATAATCACAAGCACATAACATCTTTGTGTCCCAACAATTATGAATAATTCACCTTCTAATATTTGGAGAACATTACGTAAATTAATCTCAATAGATGCATCCATATCATTTACTCGATGCATCTTGACTAAGAACCTTTAAAGTTGAGTTTTTATTACTAGATCAATTTGGTACTCATGGTTACGACCGATTCACAATTGCGATCGATATAGTTCTCTACTTAGAGATTTTCTATTTATATATATTTAATTCTATCAGTCATTATTTATATTATATAAAACAAAGGCAAATAATATAAAACAAAACTAGAAAACATATATTAGAAAACATACTTTTATTTCGAACAAGATTTGTAACATGGTTAAGATTACATAACAAATTATATAATTATCCCTATGGCATACGATTAAATCTCTCATAGAAAACCAACTATCTAGAATGCTTCTAATTATCCCTATGGCATACGATTAAATCTCTCATAGAGAACCAACTATTTGTAACTGCTGATTACTGTTTGTGTGTGAATTTAGCTTCTAATTTTCGTTAATTATGAGTTATATGTGTGTGTAGGACCTCATGTTTGGATATGAGAAAATATATAAAAATAAAAGGAAAACAAGGAAAAGACATCATAATTTTTATAGTGATTCAACCTTGTCTACTCTACCTTAATCGATTAATAGTGATATATGCTAATTCCAAAGATATTCAGAACAATGAACTCAAAATCTACTTTAGATCCGAGTTTAGGATTCGGCAGTCTCCCCTTAGTGTAAATAGTTGATCCCTTTTTATAATAGCATTCCCCTGTATTTATAAGCGTTTGGGAACATATTTAGGATTTTGAATCTCTCCGTATTTCTCCAAAATTCGACTAGGGAAGTCCTCATCCAGATCCACAAAAATAGGAAGAACAATCAGGCTTGGTTGACTCAGCTCATAGAAAATATCTTATCGATCAGGTTTGATCGATAGCTTGTAGGTCAATACCGATCGATGGACTTATGCAAAAATTCCACCTCTGCTCTGAAACGTCGTCGTTAGACTATCGATCCTTCATGTCTCATCTTCAAACTATGATTCAAGACCAAAATCCATCGATTTCTCACGGAGAGTTAACTAATTTATCGATCAATATTGATCCGTGTTATCGATCGATACTGGTCGATGATACTTAATCAATTTTAAATTTTTTCTTGATTTTTGGTATTTTTCATTTTATGATTATACTCCATGCAAATCACATCCTTTTGCATCCATTTGACGTGTTAAGCATAGCTGGTGCATTCAGTAGCTCCCTGTTTAGCGTTATACATATTTCCTTCATTTGAGCGCTTCTAGTTTCATCAGCCGCTAATATTGAGTCGAGGCATCTCTTCATAATTAAGGATTTGCGATCCATGTAAAATCGATTCAAGAATCATAGGGTATTTTTCTACTAAATAGAAAGGGCTTTGCGCAATATTTTTAACTAATTGCTCAATATATTCTATATTTATATATTTGACGAAGGAATCACACAAGTAAGGAGATTCTATATGTACAAATAACACTTCAAACTTGGAATATCATCTTGCACTCGATCATCTAAGATTTTTACATCCATTTTTTTATTGTTTTAAAGTCCAACATCATTGAAATTTCATGTGTGAAAAATAACATAACATTCATGGATTTCCTTTTCTTTATACTTTTCTACGAGTCAAACAAACTTGCAACATGAGTTGTGGCTGGGTTTGAATTAGAAAGACTGAAAACATCAAGCTGGTAAACCAAACCAAGCTCTCAGATTGTTGGCCAGTACAATCAACCCAATCAATCGTCAATTAGTCACCATCGACCTGAAAGATTCTTTCTAGAATCTATTAAAGCAAATTAACCTTACGAGAAAGCAATTTTGTAAAAATTGCAAAGCAAATACTTTGCAACAATTTGTGGGATAATTTTTGTTTTGATGGCATGATTTAAAGATTGTTTGTGTCCAAACTTACAAAAGAAGTATTTGAAAGAGGGATTAAAAAGGTACTTGCATTGGAAGAAAAATCAAGAAAAATCCGTCTTTTTCGACAAAAGTTGATTAATCATTTGTGGAGAAGGGAAAAATAAAATGGGTTAAATTAATCGACCGTGTTGGAAAATTTTGATGATTCCTTCCCGTCGGATGCAGGAAACGTGAACTATGAGAACGGAAACCCAAAAACGCAGCACTCTGTAAGGACGAGATAATAAAAAAAAAAGGACCAATATCTATCACTTTTCGTTACTTTTTCCCTAATAAAACAAGCTTATTTAAATAAGGTTTATAGACAGTAAACCTTTTACCCCATCACCGAAAGCAAATTAAACGTGTATATATTAAAATATGTAAAGAAAACCTGGAGTTATCGAAAGCTACATGTCCAAACATTTGATAACATCCATATGACACTTGGACTAATAAATGGACCATCCCAAATGCTAAACAATCATTTCCCTATCGAGTGCAGTTGGCACATAGAACAATACGCAATGACATTTAACGACGACAAAAATTGCATCATACAAACATTAAAATAGATTCCAGGACCACTGGAATGAATTCGACCTTTCAAATTGCAAATGCAATGAACCACAAAGTTAATGTAGCAATCACAACACGTGCAATACCGAATTTAAATTCAAAATGTTAGGAGATATCACCATGAGTCAATTGTTCGTATAACCAACTATACATAGAGCATACTTTCTAGTTTCTACTATACGTCGAAAATTTCATGTACTTTATGAACGTTATGTCATATAGTTAGCATGTTAGATTACTTTAACATAAATAAAAATCCATTTAGCAAGAATAACATCTAAAATATGGATACCAAACTTGTTAAACATATCAAGGAAAGAGTATATATAGTTCAATAACCAATTATTTTTCATGAAAAGATCTCATTAGTATACCCGTGATATTGTCATACAAAATAAAATCATTGACTATGTATCTAGAAGGTCAATTGATAGAGACAAATTCTACTAATAAATTCAAAAGTTAGATCCATTGAACTTCTGTATACAAATGAGTAGCTCCTCGTGCCTAACTAAGATAATTAATACATGGGTAGCCACAAATTTGATATTATACAAACTAATCTAGAAAGGGTCAAGTCTATCAGTATCAACATACTATAAGAACCATATGTTGATGTACCATTCATTTACACATACTTATGTAAAAGGTTTTACAAAAACTAATCATCATTATAATTCAAATAAATAAATTTTGCAACATAAATAGTTACAATTATTTTTAAAAGCTTTTGCTCCTGCAAAGATCTCGATCAGTGACTTGAATCAGCCCAAAAATTGTGTACATAAATTCCAAAGATGCCCAATATTATTTTTAGCAATTTTGTACATATTGTTTGTTTAAACACCATCCAATATCATGTAGAATTTATAAACACGCCCTTAAGAATGGAGTAAAAGCGTGTTTGGCAACTTCTACAACAAAAATAATACACTTCCAACTATTTACTCAAACGCTTCTATATCCTACTATTCACTTAAAACTCTTTTAATGTTTAAAACTAGTTTTTAAGTGTGTGTTCTTGTTACAGTTCGGAGAGGCACTAAACCCGCTATTCTATTCAAATAGTATCTAGGACCAGACACATATGATTCCTTAAAATACATACACTTGTACATGTATCTCAGATTCTCAATACAGCCACACCCTTCTTTTTTTCATATGCCAAAGCAAGTCATTCTCATATGGATGATGTCATTAAACTCACACTCCTAAAACTCAATCTTGACCCAGCCACCTTCTAATTACTCACGTGCTAAACCATTTTCAGATTCACATCCCCCACCACTGTCATATCTACTATAAAAACCAACCTAATCTTTTCAAAGCATCAAACCAGCTCACAAAAATGAACTACGAAACCTCACTTAATGAAGACATTTTCTCACTAAACACACCCCTACAATGCCCAACCACAAACACAAAGGAAGAAAATCCAAAAGGTGGCAACTACAGAGGAGTAAGAAGAAGGCCATGGGGTAAATACGCAGCAGAGATAAGAGACTCGACTAGAAATGGGGTGAGGGTGTGGTTAGGAACATTTGATACTGCAGAGGCTGCTGCATTGGCTTATGACCAGGCAGCTTTTGCCATGAGGGGGTCGCTGGCAATTTTGAACTTCTCAGTGGAAACAGTTGTTGAATCTTTGAGAGAAGTCAAGTGCTTAAAATCTGGAGGAGAGTCCCCTGTTGTC
Organism: Allium fistulosum; assembly: GCA_030737815.1. Lineage (NCBI taxonomy): Eukaryota > Viridiplantae > Streptophyta > Magnoliopsida > Asparagales > Amaryllidaceae > Allium > Allium fistulosum. The sequence goes on along the minus strand of CM060904.1, from coordinate 708,651,141 downwards.
GCTTTGAAAAGGCAGCATTCGATGGTTAGGAGAATGAATTTGGAGAGAGAAAGAAAAAAGCGTAAAAGCTGTGTTGTTGAATTGGAAGATTTAGGAGTTGAGTATTTAGAAGAGCTTTTGAGGATATCAGAGATGAATTGATGCATATAAACTATATATGGGGAAGATGTTTGATTGATTTGTTGTTGTATAAAACAAAGAGCGTTTTTATATGCATCCCATAATTTGATTTACACTCAGTTCTACTCAGTTTGTATAAATTTGATTTACACTCAGTTGAGCTGTGTCCCGTTCCAAAATGTCACAACAGATGTCATTGTGGTGTATAGAATAATACAGCAATGACTAAGAGTTGGATGTAAGATAACATTCAGGTGTACAAGAGAAACAAAAGCTAATGGTTTATTCATATTATTTAAATATAGCATACTATTCAAACAATTTGATGTGATTAAATATAAGAAATAAATAGGTAGTGTACATATGATACAAGGAAAGGATCTGGCACCTTTGGAAATCATTAGGTAAATCGGAAGCATTTGTCTCTTTAGTATGTAGAACCTGAATGGTTTTGATCATTTCATTCTTGGGCAAGTCCTTTTACTGCAGCTGCGAAAAGCTAGAACACGCTACTTTCAGTAAATGATGCAATGTAAGCTTTAATTAAACCAAGGCGATACACAAACACACGCACGAGCGTGCAAAATCTGTACATATGAATGTATGTTTTTGTGTTTGTGTAAATGTGTTGTTTGCATTATATTTGAGATACACTCCATGCAGTTAGTATATTAAATAAATAAATAACTGGTCACTGGCGCCCACTAGGGCTGTCAATGAGTATCCGAAAACTGAAAAGATATCTGAAATCCCAAAATGGATATGGATCTGATAAGATCCGCATTCGAAAATTATCCATCCAGCTTCTATCAATATAGTAGTTGAGATTATGCATATTTTACTATATATAAACTGATTTATATTTATTGTTTTATCTTGGTAATAATTCATATTATGCATGAATAAATGAATATTTGCTATCCAAAAGTGATTATTATCATTATATTTTTATTTTTTTGTAGTTATATAAACATTATTCTCAAAAAAGATTTGTTGAACCAAAAAAATCATTTACTTTTTTGACTTTATTAATTATGAGCGGAGCGGATAAATAACCAATATCCGTTCGTATCTATGAATACGGATATCCGATATCCGAAAATAATTTTGGATTCGGATATTGCACTATGTGGATACGAAAGTATCCATTGGTTGACAGACCCAGCGCTCACCCTCACTCGCCATCACTTGTGGCCTGATTGGCCAAGATACCAAGGAGTCTGCATTTTTTTTATTTAAAAATATATATGAAAAAAAAAATCAGTCAATCATCATAGCGAGTGATGTTTGCATCTGTGATTCTTTGCATGTTTTATCCTGAAGAAACCTGTTGATTTTTATGCATTTAAATTAATGTTGAGTAAATACAAGTGCAAAACTAGCTGCCCAAACCAACCAAACATACTCTCTTTGAAGTGAAATATATTCATGCAATTTGTGTCCTTTTGCTAAGTTAGACAGTAATTCAAATATCATAATTATCCATTCAACTGAAATGATTGTGCCTATATATGCAAAAATAGATGGTAAAATATACTTCATATGCCTCAACAAGTACAAGCATATTAGCTGTCAATATCATTAATGCCAGCATGATACTAGTTTCACTGCGTGCTAACTACTACTGATATAAGGGGCGGTGTTATTCAATCGTCCTTGTTTTAGTAATGATTACAAATGGCATATCACGATTCATAAACTGTTTATAAGAGTTTGCTTCAATAACACTCCTAAAATGTAACAATCACATTTGCACATCAATTAAAACTATTAATGAAGAGTTATTTAAGAAAGGTTACATGACGCAATGGCAACGGCAACAATAATAATAACAGTAAATAATAATAGTAATTACATGTCAATAATTTATAGTCATTGATTAAATGAACCCAATAGATGAGAATAAGCTGGTAAAATGCTAATTTTAGGTGTCACTGAACCTAGCACATCTGCAAAACTTCAGAATCATGGAATTTACTGAAGTTCAGGAAAAAAAATGTCTCTAGTTTTAATCAAATATTTACTTCAGTAGATTTGTAAGATTACTATGATAGTTGATTCAAAAATGTGCAGCAAGCACAAAACTTGACCCTTTAACTTTGCACCTAGACGTACGCTTTTTTGTGCAAATTAAAATATTAATTTGTGTTGTCAACTCACTAATTTTATTATGACTAATAAAATTTAATGTTTTGCGTTGATTTTGTGTAATAATTCTCCAAACAGTTCTAAACTTCAAATCTAAGAATTATACTATCATCACTATCATCATCATATCTCTCTTGCCTTTTCCCAAATGATTGGGGTTGCTCGCATGATAACACATTAAAACTCGGTAATTGGTGACATTTTGAATCAGTATAAAGTCTAGAGTTATATTATAATAGATTTATAACGTACCAAATGGAAATTTAATATTATATAGAAAATGTAAAATAAAAAGAAATTTTGATAAACAATAAAAAAATGTAATAAATCAATCCTTTAATCGATTTCAGCTTCAAACTAAAGTTTTTCAACAAAATTTAAACAGTTCAACGACAAGAAGTGCATTTCCTCTAATAGTAGTATTTCTGTGGAGAAGGAAAAAGATTTTAAAAGAAAATGACAAATAAGAAAAAGAACGGGAAAGAATATAAGAAAATGGAAAGAAAAAAAAATGATCATACGATCACATTGTTCTTGAGTCCCAAAAAAGTGCACCTTGAGCTTTTTCAGTTTTTGCAAAAAGTGCACTTTTGTGTGTTTTTATTGACGCCCCAGCTTTTATAAGTAGAAAACCGCAGAGGTCACGACATGAGTGTTTCTTTTAGTCTAAGCACACTTAAGCTCACACCTAGACAACGATGAATTTTACCTATTATGTTTTTCAATTTTTCATATGCAAGTTTTACATGATTCATACAGTCTCTACCATAAATGAGCAACATATCAAATGGACCAAAATTTGTAGAATTAAGAGATAACAGAAACAATGTTACCAACCTTTGATGAGTAAACGCCAGATTGTGATCCAAAACCTCTGCTATCAACTTGATTTTGCTGGCCAACATAATCTATTTTGCTGCTACTCTGAAGTGATACATTATTTACAGAAATGGAAGCATTCTGACCACTTTCCACTTTCTTGTTCATCTGAAAACTTGGACCTTCTTTGCTCTGATCCTCAAATGTATTGTTCTCTGAAAATTGTATAGCAGCAGCACCTTCTCCAGCTACAGCTGAGTTAACACTTTCAGAGTTCTCCACTACAGATTTTGTAGTTGAGTCCGAGATGAGTGATCCTGTTCTTGATAAATGTGGGTCGCATGGATTTGGAAGTGATTCATTGTTTACAGAACTAGAAACATTCTTACTACTTTCAACTTTCTTTTTCATCTGAAAACTCAGAATTTCTTTGCTTTGACTCTCAAGTAGAATTTTCGTGCTATCTTTCTTTGAAAATTGTGTGGCAGCAGCACGTGCTCCAGCTATAGCTGAATTAACACTTTCAGATTTCTCCACTTTAGATTTTGTAGGTGATCCCGAAATGATTGATCCTGGTCGTAACGAGTATGGATCACGTGGATTTGGAAGTGGGAACTTTACAGGTTGAGGCCCTTCAACTTCACGAAGGCCTCGTATTACTGCTTCGTAGATCTGTGGAAATACATTGTCATGGGTTCCAATTTATTCGGAATGGGATTCAAATCGTAAAGTCCTAATTTGAAGTCAAAATTGGATATAAATCAGGAATCGACTCGTACTAAAATCTTTATAGATACATCCATGTTAGAAATTTTGTTCTACATAGATTATTAAATGATTTTTACATTAGTGAAATCATTGATTCTTTCTTCCATAACAATAATGTATATTTCTTAAAGTGATCATGATGCTTGAGGCTTTGAGCTTCTCCACCTAAGCTTTGGATTGTACAATTGATCATGGTACAATTTCTCATGTTCCATTTTCATTATGCTTTTGAAACAATAAATTTTGGATTGTAGATCAAAATAAGTATCTTTGTTTTTTTTTTATTATTTCAACACGGCTGCGATTTGAATTGAAATTTGACGATCGGATTGTAGAGATCCAATTTGAAACAGGATTCAATTTGTAAGATTTTCCTAAGCATTGTACAGTTAGAATATCTGTGGCTAGTATCAAGAAAGAGCATTTCTATACATACAAAATTTTACTGCAATTCACCCTATTTCAGTTTATCCACCCTGGATCAACAAAATATTTCTTAGTGTAACCTTTATTTTCATTCAGCAAGGTAAAGCAAAGCGAAAATGTGTATTTTCAATTGGTTGTGTATTGCCAAGTTGGTAAATGAAGAAATGGATAAATTGCAGTTAAGTTTTCTGCTGTGTACAGATATATGCTCTTTAAGAAAATATGATGGCGTATAAGCGGTTATAGAAAACCTACCCTTCTTTCTAAGTTATAGACCCCTTGATAACCTCTCATTTCAAATGGAACTGCTAGCTTCTGCATTGAAAGAAGAGAAAGAATTACGTTTAGAAACAAAATTAAAATTCAGTGCTTAGTACTAGACACATGAATGTATGATCTTGGATTTGACACCTTGGGTTTTTCGCAAAGCCAGCAAAAATCAGTAAGGCCTTCTAATCTTACCTATCAAAACAACAGGATTAATTAGAAATTGAAGAAAATTTGAAATCGTTATTACTTATAATCAATCTGTTAATTAATAAAATTCCAACCGATTCAGGGACGGCATCCCACGACACAAGTTCTTCACATTTTAGACAACCAGTCACTTCAACACAGCCTATACGAAAGAAAAAGGCATATAACAAATTAACTTTTTTTATTCTTTGCCATTGATATAGCTAGGTTAATTACATGATACAGCAAATAGGGATAAGTTTAAAATAGTAGAAATTAAGCACGGACCCTTCTTCCCAAACTTATTAGGCGGCAGTCCCTCCCCAAAACCTAGGTTCACCAAACACCCCTCACTAAGTTTTAGAATTACTATTCTTTTCGTTTTTTTTTTCCAGAATTTTGATCTGTGCCATTTTGCTATAATTTCCGAGCAAAAATATTCTGAAACTTTGCAGTAAAAACTGCAAATATTTGCAGAAATAAATTTTGATTTTTTTTTTTTTTTTAAAGTTGCTCAGCTTGTGTCACTGTGGTGGAGATTCAAAACGTGAGAAAAAAAATATTTATTGAAAATAATTAGAGGGGCATTTGGTGGAATGCATTTTTGGAAGGGGGCTGCTGTGCATTTTGAACGAAAGGGTGTTTTAAAAATTGTTTCTTTAAGGTATCAACAGAATATTAAAACGGTAACTATAATTTAATGACAAGAACCTATGATTCATCAATTCCTACTAGATGATAACCAAAACTTCTACACAGTATTAAAAAGACAAAATATACAGCATTGTGAATTTATTTACTGATGCAGATAACGGTTATCAAAAACTCCTGCATGACTATCCCCTTTTAATAAGTAGCAAAAATTGTATATCATATTCATCTCTGCTTGAGAACAATGATTCATCGTTAACTAATCATATACCTAACAGACGTGACACGGGATAATGCTCTGGAAATTTGATATCAGTGATACCATTAACAGCGTATATTTCCCTATAAAATACTTCCATTGCTTTGATAGTCTCTTGATCCGGAATTTTTGAGGCTGCATGAATCCATAAGCGCCCTGAAAAAGAAAATTACATTTTGTGCATATGAAACAAACACACATCATATGACTGTTACATGCTAGGGAAAAATAGTATCAGACTAGCAAATCAACACTTAAATTTGGCATATTAGTATCAGCTTCTCATAAATAAAATTGATATTTTTAGACATTGTGTACGAGTGCTGAAGAATATTCTGATGAACGAGCTACCAGACTCAACATTGGGATTAATGAAGTTCAAGTATTCTAAGCAACAAAGACGTTGAGGTTTTTAAGGGCAATAGTTATAACACTTTAAGGATAAAAAAGACATTCACCAACAATAAAAATAAATAAATAATTCGATAGATCAATATCAACTGCTTCTTTCCAATAAAATCATCCAAAACACTAGCTCATGTGGGCAGAAGTTTAATAAGGGGTTGTTTAGCAACAACTTTTAGGTAATTTGAAAGAAGGTTGTTAAGTTTCAGCTTATAACTCATAAGTCAAAAGCAACAAATAGGTCCTTCTTAATTTAACTAAAAAGTGATTTATAAGTCAAAATACAATGGACATTCATGAACAAAGAAGCTGAAATAAGTTGTTGCCAAACAAACAAAGGAGCCCGTTTGAGAGCAACGTCTTTTATAGCTACTTAACAGTAGTTTGATTTGTAACTTTTCAAGTATTTGTAATTGCAAGTACATTTAAAAATAAAATTAAAATAGAAATGTATGTATATAAGTAGAATATTTGATAAATTCAGCAGAAAAAAGATGAAATAGTTGTAAGCGAGTTTTATTTATTATCATCATTGCTTGCTACAGTGAGGTGGAGTCTTGGCGCAACGGTTAGGTCACCCGCATGGTGAACTGAGCGTCCAGGTTCGAGTCCGGAGACAACCTCTTTGCAATGCGAGGGAAAGGCTGCGTACATTATCGACCTTCCCAAAACCCGCTATCGTGCGAGAGTTCGTGCATTGGGTTCAACCTTATCATTGCTTGCTACAATCAAGTCAAAAAATTAAGTTGTCAAACATTTCAAGTTGACAAAGTAACTTGTAAGCTATTTTTCCTACCGGTAATATATTACCAAACACACTCTAAGTTGAATTCAAAATCAAAATTGTTCATTGTTGCAAACGGTTTTAGCAATCTATGGGCACTTAAATCACGACAAAATGTTGAAAACATTAAATGCAAGATGACTAAAAAGTCAAAGGGACAAAAAAACACAAATAACTTGCATTAATTAAAACCTGATTCTGAAGCAGATAGTTGTACTACTAAGCTCAACTCAAACTACAATTAAATATTGGCTCGGATGGATCGGACAAACAAATTACTGTGTTTCTTTCTATGCAATTAAACCGTGGCTATAACACGATTTAGCGGGGATAAAGCACTTAGCAGTTAGCAGGATACAATTGCTACTATTTTACATCATAGGCAGCACTCGAATGTGTCAGATCTGCTTAATATAAACCAGGTGGTACAACGGGTTATTCTGAACGAGCATGAATGGACAAAGTTCAGCGAAAGATCAATGCGTTTTTGTGCTGCGAATGGGACAGCAAAAGAGGAAGATTGTTTGTATGAATTTGTGTATTTATTTGTTTAGTTATACTTTAGTACATATTAATACTTGATATTAAATTATAAATTAATGTGTAAATTGTGAAATAAAAAAATCGGAAACATTTAAAAATAAACTGCTAGACTGGAATTAAAAAAAATTACAACAGACAAAAAAAATACACAAAAAAATACAAACTCTACGGATTGGGGACGCATTTGTTAATCAAATATTGGAGGTGCTGAATGTTGGCCCTCAATTGTTCTTTTCAACTTTCAACCGACTTCATGCAGTTTCATCGTTCAAAACATTGAACAATTTTCTTTTTTTATCGGAATTGTTAATGCTTCGTCAACATCAATTTATCCAATCGTCTTGTACTTTGCATCAAATGTCCAGGTCAATAAACGGTTGCATAACATAGGAACGTGGAGGAGATTAATGTGATTTTTCATTTGGAATAGCAGTGGGCAAGAACACAGCGATTCCGGTAACATGTGAACCTAGAAATATTATTTGTAAAAATTCTACGTTCTCTACGGTCTTCTTCTGTACTTCAATATAGGAGTGTCAAAACTCTTTGAACGATCAACCCATCATTCATCGGTACCGGATATGGTTTTCTTAACAGAATCCCAGCACGACCCGGTTTTATTGCATAAACATTGTCAGACCATCCACTGTTCTTTTAAGCTTCTATTTATGTCGAACATGCTCGTCGGTCACCTCTGACCTCTAAGACACTTCGGAAAAACTGTATTGAACGCTTCGCAATTTTTTGATGCACTTTTCTGTTGGTTCTGGCGGTAGCATATGTATCCGTAGTGCATCGTAAAATGAGTTAAGTAACATCAACAGATCAGATTTTTGAACTTCTACGTAATTGTTTTTGTGACATTTTTGAACAGACGAAGTTATGAAGAAAGCAAAATTGATCTGAAAGAAGATAGGAAGGAGTTGCGAATTTATGGAAAAAAAAATAGCCGTTAGGAGAAAATTGGACCTTTTGTTGCCTACACATCGATAACAAATGGTCCAATTTTCTCCCACTCCATCAACTGGACAAAATGAGTTTTACCTAGTTCAGAACATTGGATGCATCGAACATTTAAACTGCTCAGTTTGTTATCTACGAACGCACCCAAAATGTTCTACTTTATCCAAAATGTTCTACTTCATTCAAAAAAAAAATGGCCCAGTGATGTTAGCATTTTTTAAATGATAAAATTAAACAAGGACCAACTATATTGGTCTAAAGAAACTGGGTCTATGGCATTTTTACCTGTTCTTAGACAACAAATTTAAAGCAGTCAAGCCCATGTGAACACAGCTAGGGGGTTTCAATTATAGAGAATAGAAAAGGAAGAGGCTCACAATTTCCACACCATGGACATAATTCGCTCTATATTCTCAGCCTTGAGCAGGAAACATCAGACAATGCTTTACTTACTAAACATATTTGCAAATTTTACGAACAACAGATAACTTTTGGAGTTCACAACTCATGCAGATCCCATGTATCATCTCTTCTACCTAAAGTTCACTAGCATATTTCTAGTAAGAATAGCATTATGGAAGAACATCTATGCTTTATAACTTCTCTCACCTTCAGCCGTCAGATTTATTTGACCACCTGGCACGTGCTAGCCTAATATAGGCGTATAGGTGTTACACAAATCACTATTTCCAGCCTATTAACTGTGCTGTTGGATTAGAGATGGATGATAAGATTCGATTAGAGTTTGATGACGTTGATTGTGTGCACAGTTTGAACCAATAATAGTTTATGAGTTTAAGATAGTCCAAACCATTAATTCGTTCTTTTACCTTAAAATTTGAAATTTTAACATACACTAAAAAAATGTAGGAAAGTACTTTTTTTCAGTAAGCATTTTATCATATTTTCATACACAATTTCCACGCCTCATTTTGGCTACACCTCAATTCCCCTTGATTTTCAGCAAATGCTCCAATTTAAATAATATATTTTCTTTTTTGTGTCACCTCATTGTATTATTTAATTCGAAGCATGTGGCTGAAATCAAGAGGAACTGAGATGTAGCAAGAATGAGGTGCTGCCAATCCTTGCCTATATGGGCAAGGATCGGCTACACCTTCTTCTAGTGCTACATCTCCTTTTGGCTACACCTTAATTCCCCCGATTTCCACCACATGCTTTGATTTAAATAATATATTTTCTCTTTTGTCGCTTCATTATATTATTTAATTCGGAGCATGTGGCTGAAATCAGAAGAAGTGAGGTGTAGTTGATCCTTGTATGTGTGTGTGTATAGACAGAGAGCGCAAGTGCAGTTTATTATCAGTGAAAGTTTTACATGTTCAACCTTCGTCTGCTGCAAAATTGCTGAGCGATATGAATGTACAATTTTCTCTTGTATAAATACTTCATTAAGACAAATTTTCATTATAGATCCAAGAAAAAAGTTTATTTCAATTTTAGACTTCAGTCAAAACTTATTACAAAAAAATAGGCCTTTTTTACGAATAACATTTTACACTTCCGCATTCCAAATATGCACAAGCACAAAAAAATTTTAAAAAAAAGTACACTTGCGCATTCCATATATGTGCAAGACACAAAAAAAAAAAAAAAATATATACTTGCGCAATTCATATTTGTGCAAGCACAAATTTTTAAAAAAATGTATATACTTGTGCAAACTTAGATTGCGCAAAACCAGGTCTCTTTCTGTAAATAGTTTTGATCGAGGTCTGAAGTTGAAATGAATTTTTTCTCGGGTCTAAAATGAAAATTTGTCCTGCTTCATTGTCATGCATTTACATACTGATAATAAGAGCATCTCCAACAGTTTGGAGTGCGGAAATTCGATTTTTCGCACTCCAAAATGTTGGAGCCCTCATTTCTACAACAGAAATGAGGGCGGGCGCCTGTTGAACAGGCGCCTGATGTCCAGGCGCCTGTTCAACAGGCGCCTGGTTAATGCGCCTATATCAGGCGCATTTTCCACGTTCCCTCTCATTCCACACTCTTCCCATCCCCCATTTTCTAACCAGCTTCGCGTCCAAATGCCGCCCCGTCCGGTCAAAACTGGTAGACGCACCGTTCGATATACGACTGATGTCAATATCGGACCTGTTCATATCCCTCCCGATGCTACCGTGACTCCAGCCGATCTTCGATCTTTGCACGACTTGCCTTCTACTGTTTCGCATCGACTTACTGCAGCTATAGCGACGCCACAGGTATACGTTATTTATTTATTGCTTAATAAACGACCATGTAAATATAAATGTATAATAATTCTTTATGTACTTTAACATTAAATAATCATATATTTAGGTTCGTCACGTAGCGATGCGAGGTAGTTGGTATAGGTGTATGTCTGAATATTTTGATCAGTTACCGGAGCCGATTTTGGATAGGCTACATGCATCACCTTTTGGTGAATTTCTTGCTTTACCTAGATTTGCACATGTAGATCGTTGTCTAGTAGAGGCCCTTACCGAGAGATGGTGACCGACCACTCACACATTTCATTTTCCTGATTTTGAGTTAGGACTGACTCCCCTAGATTTTTATATGCTCACTGGCATAGAGGTTGGTCGACCTGACCGTCTTCCTGTTCCATTTGATAGTTCATTTGAGGAGTTCGAGTCATATTCAGCTTATTTACCGACTATGGCCGATGAGGAGGTTAGAGGAGAAGCTGTTACTCTACCTTGTTTGCAGCGTTATATAGTAGAGTACATGGCCGTTGAGGATATGCACACTCCCGTTATCCGTGCATTCATACTATACCTTTTTGGGTCTACATTTTTTAGTAACAATAAGGGTACTATTAGACTTGGTTTTCTGGCTGGGTTAGTAGATGTGGATGGACTCCATATATATGATTATGGTACTGCTATTATTGGTTATTTGTACGTAGCATTAGATACATATGCGCTTCAGCAGTCCAGACAGATGCATGGCTTTTGGTACATTCTTCCATTTTGGTACTACGAGTATACTGCCAATATGCACCCCCGACTTATTGTAGAGGCGAATGCCACACCTTATATTTACTTTCCCAGATTGCGTCGTTGGGGTCCTCCTATGCATTTGTCCCGTGTTGCACAAGGGGTGCACAATGAGTTGATGGAGGCTAGACAGCAGATGGATATGAGGCGGCATGGTAACATTATCATTCGTCCATGGGATCAGTACTTACAATTCCTAGAGCCCGGTCCTGACCATCCACTCACTTTTCATGTATCCATGTCGCGACGTAGGATCTGCTTTCAGGTTGTTACATGTCCATTCATATGGTATTTAGGGGATCGGTGTTGGCTACAGTTGTATGGTATAGTTCGCATTCCATCAGATCCGCTACAATGGGATGATATGTATGGTGATATTCGGGTTGGACCAGCTTATATTCATGCGATGAGGGGTGCGGGTTGGGTGGATGGTGAGCCATTTACAGTTTTGGGAGACTTTGATTCATATTGGGCTCGAGTAGCCCCACGTGCTTACGCTTTACCTGATTATATTCGGGGTTTGAACTCCGATCATATTGGACCGCGTACCTCTTCTGGTAGAGTTCCACTACCGCCTGCCACCTTTGAGCCTACATCATCTCAGTACACACAGCCTCCTACTTTCGACCCACCACCTCATTCGTTTAGAGCGTATGATGTACACGGTCAGGTTGTGGAGTATCCCTTGCAGTATCCTACAGACGACGCTATTACGGGTATATCATCCGCCGGATTGTACCAGCCTCATCAGGTCTGTATTAGTTTTTAATTTTCCTTAATTTACTTGTCATTATATTACTTGTCATTATATTATCCACTTGTGTATAATTTTTCTTGTGCGCATATCAGTTTTCTCAGTACATGGATTATGATAGACGGATGATTGCTGCATTTGAGCGTATGACGCTCGATTATACAGGGATGATGTATCAGAGTTACCAGACCGCGGTCCAACAACAGCAGACTCAGTATGATGCGCAGATACAGGGATTACAGACCCAGATTCAGCATCTTCAGGAGCAGCTCCATGCGGGACCTCAGCCGCAAGACTTTGATGACGTCAACGACGATAGTGACGACGATGAGGAGATTGATAGCGGTTCTGATCACATAGACTGATGTGCTCCATTTAGATGTTTTAGACTGTGTTATTATGTGACTGTATATATGGTGGTGATGATGCTAATTTATGCTTGGTTATTATTGAGCGTATATGTACTAGAATTGTGAAGATTTTGATGTAACAAACACATTTGTGTTTGTTTGTCAAACAGTTTATGGATGTTTGACACGTGGTCTTTAATCTCATGCTTCATTTTATTGTACGCGGATCATGACTTGTTTATTTAAGAGAAAGTTTTGTACTCATATATCACAGCATTTAAAAGTTCGGTAAATTCAATCAATGAGTAACATAATATTTTCGGCTACGGAATTGAAACATTTAGTAAATGTTTTTATACAAACTGATCAGATGTGCGACGATGAAGAGATAATGGCAACTCAGTTTTGGGACACCATTGCTGAACTATACAATAACAATGTTGAGTGTAGAACCAGACGTACGAAGGTAGAGTTGAGGACTACGTATGGGAACTTCTGCAACGCCTGTACGCGGTACAGTACAGTTATCAATGAAGTTATATTTGAAAATGTATTCGAACCAACCCGTTCCACCTTTGAAGGTCGTTACTTTCTCAAATATCACAGCACGTTCACTGGACATGAGGCTTATATCGTACGTCAAAATTAGCTAGAACGATTTGGATATCCTTAAGTTGAGTGTATTCTCGTTGAGTTTGTTACTTGTTGGTTGTAGTGGTATTTTTTTGTTGGTTGTATTACTGTTGGCTGTTTCAGTAACATTGGCTTGTTTCTTTCTGTATTATTGCGTTAAGAAAATGGCTACAGTTGAATGATGTGATGATACAGTTGTTTGATGGGATGGCTACAGTTGTATGATAAGATAAAGTAATATTGCTATAGTTGTACGATAAGAACCATTCAACACTGCTCCTACATACAGTAGTTGCTTAAACATGGGATGGCTACAGTTGTTTGATGGGATGGCTACAGTTGTATGCTGGGATGGCTACAGTTGTATGATGGGATGGGAACAGTACCGGGAATAAAGCTATAAAAGGTTTGCTAGATGTTGAGAAGTATTATTGCTCAGTCTTATTTCATACAATTTCAAATATAACAAATGGCGGCCGAAGATTATATATTTTTTGATGATAGCGACGACGAATTTGATGAAATGATGGAAGATCATTTTCGCCGCGAAAAGGAACTACTAAGTATGGCTGCGCTACAGGTTGGTCAATCGAGCAGGCAACACGGTGGATCAGTTGTTGATCGTCGGTATAAAAATCGTAGACATTCATGGCACAACGACAGACTGATGGAAGACTACTTTGTTCCGAATCCTACTTACACAGATGCCGATTTTAGAAGAAGATTCCGCATGCGGCGTCCTCTATTTCTTAGAATCCTCCAATGTATCAAGCAGCATGACAAATACTTTATCTTCAAACCCAATGCATCTCGTACAATGGGTTTGACAGGAATTCAAAAATGACAGCTGCACTCAGAATGCTTGCATATGCAGGACCGGCGGACGCACTTGACGAAAATTTGAAAGTGGCGGAAAGCACGGTATTAGAGTGTTTGGAACATTTCTGTCAAGCTATCGTGGACATTTACGGTGATCAATACTTACGCCGACCGAACGAGGCCGATATAATTAACTTATTAAATATGCATGGTAGTAGAGGTTAGCCCGGAATGTTAGGCAGTATAGACTGCATGCATTGGGAGTGGAAGAATTGTCCAAAGGCGTATGCTGGAGCTTATCAGGGTAAATCTCATAGGTCCTCTATTATTCTTGAAGCTGTAGCGTCTTATGACTTATGGATATGGCATGCATTTTTTGGAATGCCAGGTTCGAACAATGATCTTAACGTAGTCGAACGATCTACGTTGTTCAATGATTTAGCAAACGGAAGATCTACTCCTTGTACATTTACTTTGGGAGGTAACACGTACGATCATGGATATTATCTAGGTGATGGTATATATCCGAAATGGAGTACCATTGTCAAGACAATTTCTAACCCACAAAACAATAAACAAGCAAAGTTTGCAGCGATGCAAGAAGGCCAGAGGAAGGATGTTGAAAGAGCATTTGGGGTTCTTCAGTCTAGATTTGCCATAGTCAGTAATCCATGCAGACTTTGGTCACTAGTTAAAATGACAAAAATAATATACACTTGTATTATTTTACATAATATGATTATAGAGGATGAAAAAGACATGGAAGAAGATTACGTGTACGAGGGTGCTCCTACACCACCGCCTGTTTGGCGCAACGATATGATTGAAAGCGCACTTGAACTCGAGTTTCATGTACAAAGTCAAATGTCATACCGTAGTGCTCAACTTCATCGAAGACTACAAAATGATCTCATAGATCATCTTTGGGGGTTTTCTGGAAATCAGTGAAACTCTATTTGTATTCTTACGTTTTCTACTACTGTTTATGTTGTTTCGTATTAAGGTTATTGTAATCTGTTTCTGTATAATTAAGCTAAGGTTGTTAAAATCATTTTTTAGTGTAATGCAATTTAAATGAAAAACTTATATTACTAATTGCTTGCATTAAGAACACAATACAAATAACGGTACTTAAAGATACAATGGTTGTAGAAACGGTAATTCATTTAATGATCCTCTTCAAGTCTACGCCTCATAATTTCTCTCCTTCTTTGCTCCGTATACTGCAGTTGTTCTGCAGACATATGTGACGTATCCATAAACATGATTGCATCTTCATCTCTTTGGCGGTTTCCAGCAATAAGTTGATCCATTCTTGATAACTTTTCTTGGTGTTGCAGTGCTCGAGTGTCCATTGCCCGGTTAAATCTTTCCTCAGATTCAAGCATGAGTTTTTTAATTTCATCTTGATCCGCTGCCGCAGTCTGCTTCTTTTTGGCCGTTTTTGCTCCCTGTGGCCTAACAAAATGATCTTCATTTGGGGATGGGCCTTCTTCTGATCCTAAACCGAAGCTTCCTTGGGATTCCATAGGACTGGAGGTTTCTCCAACTCTAGGCGTTTTACCCCTACCGCTGTTTGATTGAACTTGTTGAACGGTCTTCTGAAGCGATGATTTCCATTTAACATGCTCGACCAACATGTCATACACGTGCATGAACTGATAAAAATGTGGTGCTTGTTTACTATCAGGTTTATAGATTTGTTTGAACAACTTGTTTGCGGCCATTCTCTGTTCAAAAAAAAACTGGTAAACTTAAGGAACTAAGATAAAAAAATACAATGAAATTACATTGAAGCTTACTAAATGCGTTTCATTTCCAAAGCCACTAGGATTCGTTTGCTTCAATTTGAACATTTGAGAATCGAACGTTTGCGTTTGACGATTTATTTTTCCATAATGACCTTTGACCGAAGATAGCGTTCTTTTTCGATTAATGTTCTTCCGATTGTAGCAATTAGTAATTTTGCCCCAAAAAGATTCACCACTTTGATCGGTCCCTCGAATAGGATCGACTGATAGTGCACAGTAAATGTAGCAAAGATCGTAGTCTTCCGCAGCGCTCCAACTTGCATTAGTTACTTTCCCCCAATAGGAATCGTAGCGTCTTGCAAGTCGTATTCTTCAAAACTGGCCCTTGCAGCTACATCGTCGAAATCGGAGTACATTTTCAGTTGAGATCGGTGGCAGAAAAAGATTGCAAAAATGAAAATTGGTTTGAAATGAAAGAAGAGGGGGGGAGTGTTATTTAAAGAGGAAAAACGACCGTTGGGAAATAGCCGTTGAAGATAGTAGGCGCCTGTTCAACAGGCGCCTGGCAACAGGCGCCTGGCAACAGGCGCCTGTTCAACAAGCGCCTCAACGCATCTCCAATTCTCAGCCCGAAGGCCCCCCAATCTGCACTATTACAATTTCTCGCACTCTGTTGGGGACGAATTTGGGTGCGGATTTGAGAATTCTCGTTCTGTTGGAGATGCTCTAAGCAATACAACCATCAAACACAGCAACACCAATAACAAACAGAAAAAATGATAAATATCCCATAAAAGGTAATTTTGCAAGTGGATAACCAGCTTGATGACGCTACATGTATTTGAAATTCAACTTTCGTAAGCAAAATACTTAATCAACCAGTACTCAGTGGAATTGGTAAAAATTACAGACGGTAAAATAAGTGAAAATACCAGTAATAGGAGAAGGCCATGAACGACCCTCTATCCGTTTAATTCCATAAATTAACAATGAAGCCCAAGGCTGATGCATCGTTAAGCATGGGTTTTTGTAATTCGATGCTCCTCTTCCGCCGCCGCTATTACTATTATAACCGCCTCTTCCGCCTCCTCGATTCATCTGTTTTTTACTGATTTTGCGACGAGAGATAAGTTTCTGGGAAAGATTCAAATATATGTCTTTTTTCCGGAATCGTGAAGATATTTTAGGGAAGAATTGAAAAGTACGGATCTGAAATAAACCCTGGCCTGCTTATATACATGGTCAAGTCTTCAATGATTTATCCCGCTTGGAATGTGAGCATGTTTCCGAGTTGATTTGGATCCCTGCTCTCGAATTATTTAGGGAACGACAGCCCACACATTCAATTGGCTCCCCAAAATCGAGTGCGTTTGTTTTGTTTAGAATGCACCACTTTGCTCAAATTTACGTGGAATTTCAAAAGATCATCGGATTGGATCTGTAACTCAACGAGGTCCGGAAATCAGAGACTTACCGTTGTAATAAATAAATAAATATTTCATACCGAAGCGTTATATTAAATTTTAATAGAAACCTCTCTTTTATTTAACATCTATACAACATATCGAATTATTCCATATAAATATTTGATATGTGGTACATATGTCAAAATTTAAGGTCCCGTTTGACTTGTCGTTTTTAGTTTTGTATTTTCGTCTATACGAAAACGCGTCCGTTGTATGGATAGTTGAAAAACAAACAATTTTGAAAAATGAAATTAACATATAAAATAGAAAACAAGTTTATTTTGTTTTTCGTGTTTTGAGAGATAATAAAAGCATGGAGAACAATCAAACTCTTTTGTTGTCCGTTGGTCGTCCCAACGGCTAAGAATTATAAATCTTCTTTTCTTATTTCTTGCTATTTCTTAGTACAAGTTGAAAACACAAAACTTAAAATATAAAATGAAACCAAACGAGCCCTAAAGGTTTGTGTATCAAAATTTTGATACAGAAATCTTTATCATAGTTTCTTTAAATTTTATATGGTATATGTGCATTTGATAATTTATTCAAATAAAATTTTATATGCTTTTAAAACCTTTAAATGTATATTTGATATTGCATTCAATATTTAAAAGAAAAGAAAAACCATTAGCCTTTTATTCAAAATATTGGACGTACTCAAAATATTGGATGCATTGTTCCAGCACCGTCACTTATCTCTAAATTGACTAAATCAATATTGTATTCTATTTCGAAATTCAGCAAAAGTTTCCTTTATGCTAACATGTATTGGCTTCATTTTTATATTATATGTATGTAATCATTTTTTCTAGCTTTTACCTTAATGTAATTATTTTGCAGTTTATGGTTCAATCACTCGAAATAACGCAAAAACTTTCAAAACTAAAGGCTACCCTCCTGGTTTTTTATAAAGAAATTCAAAATAACTCAATAAAAGAATACATTTTTGAAAGTGTGTATATATTAGATTTCAAATCTTTTCTGAATGTCTCGTTCACGATAATGTCATAAAAGTTGAATCTTTGCTTCGAAAATCAAATACTCGAGCCATCAATGTAATTAGGTTGATTTTGCTATCAAATTGTTGGAATTTAAGGGTTCGAACAATAAGGGTTAAAACAATAAGAGCAAGCCGTGTAAGTTGTTGAAAATTGATGAAAGATTAGTAAAGAATAACCGATAGGACGTTGTTGTGTCGAATACAAACTGCTGTGTTAAAAACGAAATTTGGCACAACTACAGTGCAGTTGATGATGAAGTCCGCTCCTCATGATAAACACAATGAGTGCACTCAAGGCCGAAGTATTGGATTAAGCGCAATGGCAGCGGGATAAAAAAAAGATAATTTTCAAAAGTTATTGCACTAGATCTTTAGTTTGTGTTAGCACAAATAATTATGAAACGCTAAATCTAATTTAATGATATTATAATGTAAAGAGAGTTTTATGCTTAAATTTAATTTAATTTTGTTTTGTTTTGAACATTTTAGATTAAATTTTAAAAAAAAATTAACTTTACATTATTAAATTAACATTTACATTTATGTTGACTTTATTTATTTTGTATTGGATTTAATAATTAATATCATATGTTCAATGACAATGTGTGTGTTGTAGATATCATAAAAGATTAAATATAAAAAATAAACTAAATATCACATGGATATGTTTGTGTCATTATGTAAATAATGTGATAAATGCAATGTGTCATAATGTACTCAACATAAAAATAAATGGCCTTAAATTGAATTTGTACGCGCGAGCGCACATACATAGATACATACATACATATGTATATATATACATGTTTTGAAAATAAAAAAATTGATTTTATAAAAAATATGTTTTAGATTCCAAATTTGAGTTTTAAACTTCTTTTTCTTCACCAAATCAATTTAACTATAAAATTATACACACACACACACACACACACACACACATATATATATATATATATATATATATATATGTATATATATGTAGAGTCAAAGTAATTTAAACTTTTAATTGATATATTTAAACACACACGCAAATACACACACACCTCAATCGGAAACAATAATTCCATACATTAATTTCAAAATTCATGTATATGTATAATATGCATAAGTATTAAACAATTAATATATATATATATATAATATCTATAAAAAATTAAAGAGGCGGGACACAAAAGCTAAATATATGTATATAATATGTTTTTGTGTGTGCGTGTGTATTATAAAGTATACTATTGTACTTAAACTAATTTTCTTTCTTTTAATAAAAAGTGGACAGTCCATTATAAAACTGGCTTATCTTTTGAAAAACGGTATGATCTTAATATGTTATTTTATTGATATCCTAATGTGTATGTATATAAAAAAGTTATTGTTTACTTTAGATCGAAAATATAGAAGTAAGAAAAAAATATGAATTAAATTAAATACATTGATCTAGCCGATTGTTAAAATATTGTACTATAAGCTTTTCCTCATTAAAGACATTTTCATTTCTCTTCCTAGCTTGGCTTGCAAGCTTGAGCTATAGACTTCAGTTTATTATGATGGAGGTGATAGCTTAGGGTTCAAAAGTATAAGGAGAATGAGATAATGGGAGGGCATTTTTAGCCAACAAAAGTCTGGTATATTGTTAGAATCTATGTTTTGATGATGTTAATGAAATATATATCTCATTGTATTTAAAGGATTAGAAGATATATCAACATACCGATAATACAACTGCATAGAAACAATTAGGAGAATCAAGGCACCAGAACATAAGATGAGCACTTAAGTAATGAGGAAAGCATACAACAGAAGAACATTGTGGAGCCAACAATATGATTAGAACAAGAATGGATATTAGAAAAGAACTAAAAGAATATGTTTTATTTTGTACCATATTTAAGTCTTTGTGGAATAATCTTGTTATAACCAATGAACAATCTCTGAAGCGCTTAAAATCCTTGCACCATCCAAAATTCTTAAATTAATTTCAAGATTTTTCTCATATTTTTGGAGAAAGTTTTAAAGAAGAAAAAGGGAAGAAAGTACATTGTACAGTGGAAAAGAATCCATAACTGATCAATGGATTATCATAGTTAATTTAGTTAATTAAAAAAATTCCCTATTTGAATCATAGTGAGCCTATGAAGTCTAACGGGTTGCACTAAATACAATCTAATTAATTTAAATAAAATCCAATTTTATTTAATTTTTATGATTTAATTAATAAATGAGTTAATTAAAGTTGGTTTATAAATAATGTATGAGTACATCGTGATATACTCATATGTGTATAACGTGTGTTACACCTATATTTTCCCAAGCATTGTCAAAGGAGATCTGATACAAATATTGAGCTGGAGGAACTGCTCCCACCATAAAAGCTGGAATAAGAAATAGAAACAAAAACGAAATCAAGATGGAACTATGCCAAAATAATACGAAGTTGCGACAAAATATAGATACTGCACTCACTTATTCAACATACCATCGACACTATAATCTAAAATCGCTACAAGGTGAAGGAACCGATTTGTAGTCTTCATGCTTGCTTCAACAGGTAGAACTACGGCATAGTTTCTAAGTAACAACAAGATGTATAAACTGTGATGCGACCCTAAAAGCTACACTAACAATACAGGATTGTAGCACATCCCCTTAAACGACTATATGCAAACGAGGATTGTTAACCCGCCTTTTGGCAAGGCAGTACACAGGCGGACTTAACCCAACTGGCTTCACAATTATCAAGACCGGTGATTGCAAAGCGATGATTGTAGAGCCTAGAAATCATGTACAGATGACTACATGGAGTCAGGATTGAACGGAATTGGAAGATATGCAAGGCAGAATGTTCAAAGTATGGAATACGGTTCAACAGATGAGATAGTTCGGCATATTTCATCCCATAGAGGATGAATTGGCATAGTTGAATGACATGGATCGGCACGTGTTGCAGAAGAGGATGGATTGGCATGAGTTGGCTCCTATCGAGCGATCGGTACACTTCAAATAGCTTAGAAAATGAAAGCCCAAGGATCGGCATAGCTTGGATCGGCATGACATGATGGAGCACCACGGATCGGCATGGCATGGTAAGGCTCAAGGGGTTGGCACAAGTGAGGGTGTATGGATCGACATGGTTAGTTGGGTGAGGGATTGACATACTTCGGTCTATGAAGGAGGGATCGGCTTCAATCCAGGAGGGATCAGTATACTTCAATGGCTCAGCAACTTGGAAGGGCTCGGCATATCATTATGGCAGAGGTTGGATCGACATAGCCTTGAGGAACAAAAGGGATCGGCATGGCCTTGTAAAACAAGATGGATTGGCCTAGTAGAATAGAAGGAATCGGTATACTCAGGTAAGAGAGGGATCATAATGTGTTGTTTGGTTGGATCAGCATGGGTGCCGTGGAATGGGGGGGTTAGCACAGTCTCAGAAAGCAAGAGGGATCGTCATAATTACCTAAGGATGGAGGGATCAGCATTTTCTTATGAAGCAAGATGGATCGACTGAGATGGAAGGCATAGGCCTAGTTTTGTAAGAACTAAAGGGATCGACAATGGATCGTGGAAGAGCATGGATCGGTATAATCTATTAAAAAGGGATCAGCAGAGGGTAACTTGCAAATGAGTTCGAACCAAAGGTTAACCAAAAGCACGAGCTCCACATATCCAATCAACATGATATTTGAAATACCAACATGCCTAAACATGAAGAAGCCACCATAGGGATCGTTGCCCCAAAATCAACCAATGGAGGGATCGGTACCGGTCCCTCTCCATTGGGATTTGGGCCTAGCGATCCCTATGGTGGGCCTATATGGGTGAGAAGGTCCTGTAGCCAAAGTTTCACCTATAAATACAACATGCATGGCTTCAGAAAGGGGGGATTCATTCTGCTTCTCTTAATCTTCCACCTAGGCTATACTCTGTCATTTTTATTCTTGAATTTCATGGATTTGTAAGTGTAATCAGCAGTTTAAATTAATAAAAAGGAAAATCTTTGGAGTGGATGTAGGTCGGAGTTAGCCAAACCACTATAAATCTGTGTCTCTATTTACTTGTTTTCTGATTGTTTTAATTTTGTTCTTCATTTATTTCTCTTCATATTTCTGTGACTGGATTGGATATTGGTGCTTTCACATAATTGCGTGTTAGTGATCAATTTTGGAGCCAACATTTTGGTGCTTTCATTGAGAAGACTTGCATAAAACAGATTTTGAAGCTTGGATACTTGGATCTAGAAAGAAATGGCTAGGCAATCAACAAGGAGAGTGCTACCGAAAAAGAGTCACTATGGAGAGAGTCAAAAGGCTTCCTCAGGAGCTAGATCTAATCAAGTATCTTTCTACATCACCAGGGATGAAATGGAAGCAATGATGAATGCTATGCAGGAGAGGATGCTGAAAAGGCGGGAGGAGATGATGTAGAATCTACTACAACAAATCGGACAGGCTGGAGCCATAGGAGCTGCTAAAATTCAAAACCAAAATTAGAACCGGGAGCATGGAAATGGGGCAAATGGACAGAGGAATGTAACAGAGCAGTCGGGGGCAGTCCTCTGCCATCCTAGAGGGATCGGCACCGATCCCTCTAATGGGATCGGTATCGATCCCCAATGGCCAAGGGGCATTCCCCCGGGTCTGGTTGATCATGATGCTGAAGGACCTATGATCGACCCCATTGAGCTTGGTGTGAATCGAAATTTGGATGCTCGTCCGAGGGAGTACGTTCCAGAATCCCCTCGTAGACTCGGGGGACAGCTTGGGCATGATGATAGAAGACTACCATTAGAAGAAAATGATAGATTTGCGAAGATGATAAGGCGAGCTATGCATGAAGGATTAGTGAACAGGGATTTGGAGGACGTAAATAGAAGTCCATTCGCTCCTAATATCAGGCAAGCTAGGAATCCACCGTAGTTCAAACTACAAACGCTTGAGACACATGACGGAAAAACGGATCCCATTGTTCATTTGACGAGGTACATGAGACACATGGAAGTGCTGGGGGCATTGGAGGAAGTCATGGCACGATGCTTCCTCTTGTACTTAACGGACATAGCTGCACTATGGTTCAGACAATTGGAAAGCGGCTATATTAGCACGTGGGCGAAATTGATTGAAAGGTTTATGAGGCAGTTTAGGGTTCACATCTCGAGACCCAAAAATGTAATGAGTTTGGCAACATTGAAATAGAGGACCGGAGAGTCCCTGAGGAGTTCCTTAACACGGTTTTATGCCACGGCGACATCAATAGATCATCCAAATCCATCCATGGTTTTGATGGCAGTCGTATCTGGAATTGATGATGGCACGGAGTTCAAGGATTCATTGGCACGGGATCCACCTATGGATCTTGAGGAGTTTTATCATGAAGCAGAAAGGTTCCTGCAACAGGAAGATGCACAAGCAAACAAACCCGAGGTGAATACTGTGCAAAATGGAGGATCATTAAGAGATGTAAAGAAGAATGATAAAGCCAAACGGAAAGTGGATGATGACATTAATGTGTCGAAGAGGCATTGGAGAGAACCAAAATTATCTTCTTATACAGATTTGACCGAATCTTCGGAAAGGGTTTATTTGGATACTCAAGGACGTCTTTAGTATTGAAGGCCGACAAGGAGGGAACCCTTCAAATGTGAGCGGGCATCAAGAAAGCATTGCTTATTCCACGAGCTGGATGGGCACAATACAAATGACTGCAGGTATTTGAAGGATATCATTGAGGAACATATGAGGAATGGTTAGTTACAACAATACATATAAAGACTCGGGCTGCGATGGTGGAACAGGAGCAACCACCGTCCACCTCGAACGAAATGGCACTGGATCAAGGCATCATCATCAACTTGTAATCAATTGATTGGGATGGCATTGAATAAGTAATAAACTCCATAGTAATACGGCTAAGTCACTTACACATGTATGGGATCGAGGACGGTCCCTAAGCATGCTCTGAGATGATGATAAATCATAGTGATCGGGTTTGTGAAATTTTGTTTTTCCTTATTTGCTTTGAACTTTGGTTTATTGGTTGTATGGAATTTTATTTTATGGACTTAGGGATGCTTAAGTTCGGATCGATGTAATAAATAACACAAGTCACAGATATGGCCCCGACTTGAGAGACGGGGCAATAACCATGAGTCACGAGTCCCTTCGCTGGAGAGTGACAGGATGGATTCGTACACGAATTAAGTCCTCGACTGGGGATCGAGGCTAGAGAAGGATACCCCACGGTTTAAGTCCTCGACTGGGGTCAAGGCCGAAGAAGGATACCATATGGTTTAAGTCCTCGATTGGGAACCGAGGCCAGAGAAGGACACCCATGAATTAAGCCCTCGACCAGAGAGTCGAGGCCGGAGAGTAAAACCTAACAGATCGTCAAGTATGGATTGTGCTTGGCAAGGATCCGGAGAGATCAAGGTCGTTGGGTATGGACTATACCTTGCAAGGGGTAGGTCGCTTTGCCAGGGAACAACAGGATCGACCTACTCAGATCGTCGAGTATGGATTGTGCTCGGCAATGATCCGATGAGATCAAGGATTTGGATTAGGCTAATGACCCGGAGAGGTCTATGGATTTGGATATGGACCCGGAGCGGTCCCGGATTTGGATAAAGCGACCAGGAGAGGTCTATGGATTTGGATATGGACCCGCAGTGGTCTCAGATTTGGATAAAATGATCCGGAGAGATCGTGGATTTGGTTAATGAATTTGGAATGGATTAAGAATTGGATATCGACTCAAAACAGTCATATATTTTGCTAATGATCCAAAGAGATCAAGGAATGGGATTGACAATGGATTGGATTCTGGATTGGATAATATGAAAATCAATGGATTATGGACTTTGGATTCTAGATTTATGGCAATTCAAAACATGCCTTCCTATCACAAGGCATGTTTTGGAGGGAAAAGTGTTAACCCGCCTATTGGCAAGGCAGTACACAGGCAGACTTAACCTAACAGGCTTCACAGTTATCAAAGCCGGTGAGTACAGAGTGATGATTGTAGGGCCCAAAAATCAGGTACAAATGGCTACATGAAGTCGGGATTGAACGGAATTGGTAGATATGCAAGGCAGAATGTTAAAAGTATGGAATACGGTTCAAAAGATGAGAGGGTTCAGCATATTTCATCCTATAGAGGATGGATCGACATAGTTGAATGGCATGGATCAGCACATGTTGCATAAGAGGATGGATCGGCATGAATTGGATCCTATGGAGGGATCGATACACGTCAAATAGCTTAGCAAATGGAAGCCAAGGATCGGCATAGCTTGGATCGGCATGACATGATGGAGCATCACAGATCGACATGACATGGTAAGGCTCAAAGGGTTAGCACGAGTGAGGGTGTATGGATCGGCATGGTTAGTTGGGGTGAGGTATTGACATACTTCGGCCTATGAAGGAGGGATCAACTTCAATCCAGGAGGGATCGGTATACTTCAATGGCTCAGCAACTTGAAAGGGCTTGGCATAGAATTATGGCAAAGGTTGGATCGGCATAGCCTTGAGGAAAAAAAAGGATCGACATGGTCTTATAAAACAAGATGGATCAGCCTAATAGAATAGGAGGGATCGACATACTTAAGCAATAGAGGGATCGACATGTGTTGTTTGGATCGGCATAGGTACCGTGGGATAGGAGGATTGGCATAGTCTCAGAAAGCAAGAGGGATCGGCATAATTACGTAAGGATGGAGGAATCAACATTTTCTTATGAAGCAAGATGGATCGGTTGAGATGGAAGGCATATGCATAGTCTTGTAAGAACTAAAGGGATTGGCAATGGATCGTGGAAGAGCATTGATCGGTATAATCTATTAAAAGGGGATCGGCAGAGGGTAACTTGCAAATGGGTTTGAACCAATGGTTAACCAAAAGCACGAGCTCCACGCATCCAATCAACGTGATATTTGAAATACCAACATGTATAAACATGAAGAAGCCACCATAGGGATCGCTGCCCCAAAATCAACCAATGGAGGGATCGGTACCGATCCCTCTCCATTAGGATTTGGGCCTAGCGATCCCTATGGTGGGCCTATATGGATAAGAAGGTCATGTAGCCGAAGTTTCACCTATAAATACAACATGCATGGCTTCAGAAAGAGGGGATTCATTCTGCTTCTCTTAATCTTCCACATAGGCTATACTCTGCCATTTTTATTCTTGAATTTCATGGATTTGTAAGTGTAATCAGTAGTACAAATTATTAAAAAGGAAAATCTTTGGAGTGGATGTAGGTCGGAGTTAGCCAAACCACTATAAATCTATGTCTTTATTTACTTGCTTTCTAATTGTTTTAATTTTGTTCTTCATTTATTTCTCTTCATATTTCTGTGACTGGATTGGATATTGGTGCTTTCACATAATTGGGTGTTAGTGGTCAATTTTGACGCCAATAGGGATGTGCCGCAATCTCAAAGTAACGTTTAAAAATTACCGGTCTGCACCATAATTTTTTATCAAAGGGCTATAAGGATGCACTTCCATTTGATGTCGACGTGACATAACAGCACTGCAATCCTATTTGAATATCGAGTTAATGAAGAATGCATCATCATTTTGATGCGACAAAATATTGCTACAATCCTAAAAACATTGACCATAAGCATAAAGACTCATGGGATAAGGTGACTGAAAAAGACTGCTCCGCCATCAAGAACCGAACCTTATTCCTTGAAACAAACCAAAAGACTCCAATTTCACCCTCGAGATCATTAAATCTGGCTTAAAGACAAAGGCAATGGAGCATGCTTTCCCAATGTTGAGAGTAGCTGTAACACCCCACCTCTATACCCATACTACCAAAGAGTATTACAGAGTAATACTATCTAGCTGTACAGAGAATGAGGCTTGTTAGGAGAAAACGTATGTGAATATTCCCTTGGACTAACACTGATACGTTTTCTTACCTCGTGTGATACACAAATATATGTACTCGGTATTAACACAAAGCAATAAACACATGGATTTAGCAGGACATAATAATACACCATATAACTAGGGACCATAGAGTCATAGAACGTAGTGAAAAATATAATAGCACAACTTACATTTCACATAGTAGATCTACAAGATGAAGTATCAGACCTACCACTAAATATACATCGATACAAATCGAATGCTATATACAACTCAATCCAATCAAATTTTTAGTCAACCCAATCGCCTCATCCTAGACCAATCCCCACTGCAATTGCACTAACACCCTCCATGCAAGCAGCTTTGCCAGTGAAAAACGTCGCCTAAGACACACACGCCGCCACCCATGCTAGCCATCACCGCAGCAAGCACTTCCATGCCTTATCGCTTGCCTCCACAAACGAAACACCAATCATCGCTCCACGCTTCATTGCCTTCACATCATTGCATGATGCCAGATCCCCACCACCATCATCTGCATATCCGCCGCTTGCCGCCATCACACCTTCGTTCGGCTTTGGTCGCTTGAGGCAGACTTCACCACCGCTACTCCAGGCATCGCCTATCAAAGCGTGTGGTTATATATATATATATATATGCTCCCAAATTGTTGTTGTCGTTGTTTTTTCTTAATTTTCCTGGATAGGGCAAGAGAAGAGGGCAAAAGAAGAAGCAAGTATGGGTTTTCATTTTAACTTTGCCTTAGGCTTTAGAATATAAATAATGAGTTTATTGTTGAGTAATGAAAAGAAATAAGAAATCTAATCCTATTACTTTTAAAATTTTCTCTTTTTATTTACAACAAGCTTCTTTAACACATATCATTTTCTTTAATTCCCTTCATTTATAATAATTAATTATATCATTTATTTATGAATACTTCTTTCATTTAATTTGATCTATTATATATTCCCCAAAATATATTTTGATTAATTTCTTTACAATGTATATAAATTCAACGCTTATTTTGTCTCGAAGATTTATTGATTTTATTAATATCTAATGATATATCATTTGATATATATCAATCATATGAAAATTATTGATTATATAAAAAATATTCATCATAAATGGTTTATTCGAGTTCAATATTTTTTTTGGAAGCAAATTTATCAATTAATTCAATTTATTAAAAAATCATTTACTAAATAAGCTTTAATTCAATCGTATAATATTTTCAAAACTAAAATTTACCAAAACTTTGAATTAGAACATTTTATTTTAATTAATTTCGATTAACATAGAAAGTAGGGTTGTTACAGCAGCTCAGAACAGGTTCACGCAAGGCAATCACCCTTCAAAATAGCAACTCAGTCTCTTCTACTAAGCCATGCAACTCTACTACAACTATCCCTAGCGTTGTGCTATGCTTGTATTGCAAATGGGACAGTGCAATACGGCTTCAAAAGTATTGGAACATCACAATGGCTAAACGACATCACTACCTCGGTCATAATAAAGGCACAACTCCTAAAGAGGTGATGCATGATCCTAAAGTATTGATAATGATATAGCTCTCCCTGATAAGAGGAGCGATTCCTCACCATAGCTTCATCTACACACATGTGCAGTCCATAGGCCTGTCGCTTTGCAGAATTAGAAATGCTCAATCTATTCAAATTTGGGTTTCCCCACCTTAAATCCAAGCATTCCCGCTTCAATTTTAAGTTTTCGGCCAACGTCCAACATCCAACCGCTCAAATCACAATTTCCCACCAAAAGCCACGTTAGTAATCCTTGCGTATCAAATAGGCGAGATGGATGTTCAACATGTGGCGCAATCCAACAACAAAAATTAAGAGAGCTGAAGAGTGATGTTGGCAATTCGCATACATCTCTGTGTACTGTAAATAAATGGGGGTACTGTTGCAGGAAAGGGAGAAAATTTTACTTTACTCCTTTTAGGACACAAAAAAAATTTATAATCTCTACCATTTTTATTTGTACTAAGAATAAAGAATGAAGATAGTAATATTTTACCTGTGGATGTAGAATTCTTCAACAATCGAACTATGTAAATTCTTGTACCTTTATCATTTCTAGTATTTACTTTATTGTTTTTATTTTGTCTACATTAGTATCGAGATAAAGAACCGATTTTCGGTACTTCAAATATTTCCATCTTGTAATTACGTGAGCATTAAAAATAATATAATCACTTCGTAAAAGGAAAGATTAATATCACTTAATTTTGTTGATTCATAATCACGAAAGCATCCAACATCATGATTACTTCGTAAAATGTTACTTGGGTATTTTTGAGATGAAAAATCTTATTAACATTTTTTGCGCTAGAAGAAGGGCCGAATTTTCCTCACCAGCAAAACTTACCTACACTTTCTTTATAATACCATTACAATACCATGAATCCCACAGATTCCACTCCCCTTCTCCAAAAACAACTTCACCTTACTTCAAAGTTGTCTAAAAAGTCACCCCTTCCCTCTATAACCCAATCTGAGGTAGGCACCTTTATAGAGTCTACCTCAGACCCTATCTTAGCAGCTCTTCAAGCCTTTACAACCCAAATGGACCAATGCATGAAGGGATTAGAGAGATCTATGGCCCAACATACTGCTCTAAGGTCGATCTCCCATCAACCATCCATAGCTCATCGGCATCACTCACCGACAGCGCAGACGATGCATCGTCTGAGTGATAACTACACTCTCAGACATGAGAACGGTGAAACTGGCCCCAAAACCGATGCTAAACTAAAAGCTAAAATCCAGATCAATCCTCAAATCAAAAAAAGCCTGCTAACATCAATCTTGTTGCTAAAAAAGCAACCACGAACTGCTCTCGATGATGATGAAGTTTCCTCACTCTATAGGGATGGTTCATCTCAAATGGATCCCAAGGAAGATGAGATCCGACAGCTGTAATCTCATGTAGAGAAGCTCACAAAACTTTATCGACAAAATAACAAAGAAGAAGTAAGGAAAGATGGATCTTTCCCGTTTAGTGAAAGCGTCATAGAAGCAGATTTTTCTGATAACTTCAAAGCTTCATCGATTGATAAATTCAACAGAACCACAAACCCAAATGACCACATCTGCACCTTTGAGTACTATATGAACATTTCAAAGGTAGGGAGGATGGTTCGGTGCAAACTCTTCCTATATCTAGCTGGTGCGGCCTCCAGATGGTTTAGGAGGTATGGGCCAGAAGAAGTTCTATAACAATCCACCCCAAAAAAGGCCCAAATCCCGACCCATAAAAGGCCCATCGAAACATAGACCCATTCCAAAGCTGGTTATTGGTTGATAAAAAGAACCATACAGAGCTATATATCTATTCATTCAGAACTCACAGCAGAAGGATAAAATATAATAGCATAAACATTACCCATTTTATTTCAAATTCCAAATGTCACAAAACAAAACCATAACATAATTTCAACAATAATCGTTACATCATCTTGTTCAAAAATACATTTTTAACTTCAAATGGGTACATCGGAAAATGACATAAATATATAAATAGATTACTGCCACAAGTTCCTCTCATCGTCATCTCCATCTTGATTATCATCTCCTTCTTTCATCCTAATAATAGCTTAATGGTATATAAACAAAACCTTCGGTCGACCGTTAGGGTTCCCAGGTCGATTGTTGATGAGCAATTTTTAGGGTTTCTCCCAGTTTGTATTGTCAATTGTTTATGCATTTAAATCGGGCCTTAAGGGTGATTTGTGAGCCCTAATTACAATCTAATCAATAGTTTGCAATTAGGTTTAGGGTTTATTGATTTAGGATTTTCAATTTCAAGAGAAAAGGTTTATGCATAATTCCAATTAAAAGTTGACTGATAATTCAAAACTAGGGTTTTAGATTCAAACTTAGAGTTTAACATGTTACCATATTCAATTTATAATTTTCTAGCATCCTATTCAATTACAATAGTTTAAACTAACTATAATAATAGCTTATCGGTACATTTTTGCTTCTTGCATCATACTTTGAGGGATATTTTATTATGTACTCTGTATTGGATCATCTACTGATATTTTTCTGAGACTATGACTTAATATTTTATGGGATTTATGTTTTTTTGTGATATATACATGTTTATTTCCTTCCACTGTGAGATTTGAAAGTGTAATATATCTTAGATTATATCTTCCTGTATTAGTCTCTGTGATGTGAAATATTAGAACCTCAAGGATCTGCATTTCACAGCATGACAAGAGTCCAAAGTCACACTAGGTTTTGGATTGGCATGTTGGGAGGTGTAGGTTGTCATGATACTTAGGCAGCTTCCAAAAGGAAGACAATGGAGAAGGGACAAGAAACCTTACACCGGAGCCGAATGAGAACCTAGCATGAAAGCCCTCTAACCTTACAGCCTTAATTCATGGAGGACCACACATGGCAGGAAAGAGTAAGAAAGCACAAGAGAGATATGTGCAGGAAGCGAGAGTGGACCAAAATACCATTTTTCATGTTAAGCAAAAACTGGCATAGTACATAATCTTCACAGCAGCTGATGCCACTGGAATAGTCTTCCTACATCCAGATTCGATCATTATCACAATGCAGGTCTCAAAATGCACCACAAAGAAAGTCCTTATTGATTCTGGGAGTTCTATGAATGCCAAATTCAAATCTACATTCGATAAAATGAAGCTTCTAGCCAAAATATTGAAGCCTAACCGAAACCAATCTATGGCTTTAACAACACTACAAGCATTCCTGTGTGATCAACATGCTTGCTTGTCACTGCTAGAACTGCACCCCTTCACAAATCCTACTATGTGAGCTTCTTGATCGTTGATCAGCCATCATGATATAATGCATTTTTTGGAAGACTCGTGCAGATTGACTTGGGGGCAGTTATATCTCAAAAGGACCTGCTCATGAAATTTCATACCCTTGTCGAGATAGGATCAATTATGGGAGAACAATTGTTAGCTAGGATTTCAATGTAAACCTCAATCTTAGCAAAAAAGTTGTTCAAAACTATTCTATTTTTTCCTCTTATAATTGTGATAATGCTAATAAAAAAGAAATTAAGCTAATTATAAGAACTGCGTCGGTACAAGATATCAAGACTAATGCCGAAGAAGGTCACTCTGCGATCACAACATCGATAAGAAAAGAAAAGAGAAAGTATATGTATATGATTGGCACCGATGAGTATAACTCAGTATTGTGCAGTATTTTTCTAAAGAAGCACAGAAACATATATCCTCCACCACCTCTTAACCTGAAGAGAAAGAAGAAAATGAGATAGACCCACGATTGGGGGCAATAAGGAGAGAATTGAAGTTAGTATATGATCTGGAGGATGTGCAAATAAATACAAAAGACCCCATAAATGTTTTCAAGATAGGGAAAAATCTCAATGTAGAAGCACGAATTGAATTGATAGACTTCTTAAAGAAATCAGTAGATGTATTTACTTGGGCACATTCAGACACGGTAGGGATAGATCCAGCCATCATATCCATGCACTCAACATCGACCTAATGCTATATAGTCAGGAAAAAGCGTAGAACCCTATATCAAGAAAGATACAATGCTCTGCATGAAGAAGTCAAAAAACTAAAAGCAAATGGATTCATTAGAGAAATATACTACCCGAAGTGGATTGCCAAACCTGTTCTTGTGAAGAAGCCCACTGGGAAATGGGGGACTAGCATTGACTATACCAATCTCAACAGGACCTACCCAAAGGACAACTTTCCTTTATGCAGAATCGACCAATTAGTGGATGCAACTAGCAGACATGAATTGCTCTCATTTATGGACGCATACTCAAGTTATAACCAGATAGCTATATTTAAGCCAGATTAGGAGCATACTAGTTTTGTAACAAACAAAGGTTTAAACTACTATAAAGTCATGTCATCTGAACTCAAGAACACTGGAGCAACCTACCAAAGGTTGGTTAATATGATGTTCTCATATCAGATCGGCAAAAATGTTAAAGTATATATGGACAATATGCTAGTTAAGTCAAAAGAAGCATCAAGTCATGTACAAGATCTGGAGGAAACGTTTGCGGTCTTGATGAACATGAAATTGAATCCATTGAAATGCAATTTTGCTATTTAGTCAGGGAAGTTTCTAGGATACATAGTGAGCGCTCGCGGCTTTGACACAAACCCAAAACAGATTGAGGCCATAAAGAAAATGGGAGTTCTGAAGAAACCAAAAGACATCATGAACCTAAATGGCAGGTGGCTGCTCTAAGCAGATTTATTTTCAAAGCAACTTATAAGTGCATACCATTCTTCGACCAAGTGACGAAGGGGCATAACTTTGAGTGGACCGAGGAATGCAAAATCGCATTCCAGAATGTACAGGACCATCTGATTAGCACCCTTATCCTATCAAAACTGGTAACAGGTGAGGACCTGTATATATGTTTGGCTGTAACTGATAAAGCTGCTAG
Source organism: Allium fistulosum (assembly GCA_030737815.1). Taxonomy (NCBI): domain Eukaryota; kingdom Viridiplantae; phylum Streptophyta; class Magnoliopsida; order Asparagales; family Amaryllidaceae; genus Allium; species Allium fistulosum. The sequence continues at coordinate 708,617,686 of CM060904.1, read as the reverse complement.
TGTTGTAGTGGTTCGAGAAGATGAGGGAACCCAAAGGCCCATCCACTTTACAAGCAAGTGTCTATCAGGAGCAAAGCTCAATTATCCGGTCAGTGGAAAGCTAGCTTACAGTCTGCTTCTCACGACAAAAAAACCGTTGCCCTACTTTCAAGCACATCCCATCAAAGTCCTCACAGGCAAACCACTAAGGAAAATACTACAGAAACCAGAAACATTGGGTTGCTTGGTAAAATAGGTAATGGAGCTCAACTATTACGACATCTCTTATTGTCTAAGAATAGCAATCAGTGGTCAAGCACTGGCAGATTTCATTGAGGAATGTACATTACCTACCGAGCCCCAATCCAAGAAAGAAGCACCCACTTTGCAGCTTTGGCAATTATTTATGGATGGAGCATCAAATGAATAGGGGCAGAAATTGGATGTGCTGATTACTCCAAATAAGCAGAAACTGTATGAAGCAGTATAGCTTGGATTCAAATCTACTAATGATATGGTGGCATATAAGGCTCTTCTCGTAGGCTTAAGGATAGCTCAGGTAATGAAGGTAATCCATATTAAAATTCACAGTGATTTCCAACTAGTTGTGAATAAAATGCAAGGTAATTACCAAGAAAAAGAGCTGGCTCTAGGAACTTTCTAAAAACTATCAGAATGGTTCAAACACTTTGATATAGAACAAATTCAATGTGAGAACAACTCTTCTAGTGATTCATTAGCAAAACTCGCTAGCACAAAAGTAGCACATGAAATGAAGGCTATTCTAATTGGGCATCTAGCAGAACCAAGCATCACTAAAGCTAATCAAATACTAGTCCTAACTAGGGCCCAACGAGCCAAAATCCAAGAAGCTAAGGATCAGAAAACAGAGAAAAATCGAGAGTAGTCTCCGGTTGTGCCTACATCTCAATAAGCGGGGGAAAACTCATGGATGACCCCTATCAAGCTATTCTTATTTGACGGAATCCTACCACGAAATAGAAACGAAGCCCAAAAAATAAGATATTGGGCTATGCATTACTCCTTCTTTTATGGCATATTATACAAGAGCGGGTACTAAACCCTTTATCTTAGATTCTTTTCCTAAGAAGAGGGGATATGGGTCATGAGCGGTGTACATGAAGGGTAGTGCAAGGATCATTTAGAAGGGGTCAAATTAGCTAAGAAGGTATTGAGGCATGGTTACTACTGGCCCATGGTGATTCAAAATGCAAAGGAATATTGAGGAGATGTGACAGATATAAGAGGTTTGCAAGTATCCTAAGGTAGCCTTCTTATGAGCACATCCCATTTATTAGCCCATGGCCGTTCGATATGTGAGGTATAGATTTGGTAGGTCCGCTTCCTATGTCAAAGAGAGAGGCGAAGTATTCTATATTGGCAACAGACTACTTCACCAAATTGGCAGTAGCAGAACCCCTAGCTACAATCACCGCAAAGAAGATAGTCATGTTTGTGGTAAGAAAAATAATCACTAAGTTCAGGATCCCCTATGAAATAATTTCAGATAATGGAACCTAGTTTGAAAGCAAGGAGTTCACAGAGCTCTACGAAAGGAACATGATAATAAAAAGCTTCTCCTCAATCGTGCGCCTATAGGAAAATGGGTCGATCGAAGAAGCAAACAAAGCTATTAAGAAGTTGCTTAAGAAAAGACCGCAAATAGTAAAAGGGAAGTGGTTAGAGGAGTTATCTTTAGTACTATGGCCTATAGGACCTCATCTAGATCACAAACCAGCCATACACCCTTCTCCTTGACTTATGGCTGCGAGATCATTCCCTCGTTGAAGTAAAGGTCCCATCACATAGAAAAATATCATATATGTCAAAACAGAATAAAGAATTAAAAGAATCCGCTCTCGATTTTATTCAAGAAAGAAGAGATAAGGTAGCAGTTATATCCACCGCATACCAACAAAGGATGACAAAAAACTACAATGCTTGGCTTAAGGAGAGAAAATTCTGCGAGGGGGATCTAGCATTGTTTGAGTAATGGCCAACATCGAAGATCCAACGGATGGGGCTATGAGCCCAAATTGGAAAGGTCCTCTAGTTGTAGTAGAGCTCTTGGCTAACGGGGCGTACCGACTATCGAAACCTAATGGAAACCTTGTTCCGAGGACATGGACTTTGGAGCATATTAGGTCTTATTTTGTATAATCAATGTTACTTGTATAATGAACATTGTAATTATTATGAAAAATAGTAATACAATGAACTCGACATAGGGATATTAGGCGGCCCGAACCAATATAAAAGTCTCTACGTGTTAATTTTACTAACATGGCTAATAACATTGGGTTGTATCATACATGACTTGGCTTCTCGGCCAGATTGTTACACTGAACGTAAGAATATTAGATGGCTTGAACCAGCATAAAAAACCATGCGTATGAATTGAAAATGTTGTAAATACACGACCCGATTTCATAGTCAAAATACCGTCAGCCCCAAAATAACAAGGCAGACCGTGCCAAGTGCACAAACATAAAACTGCCCCCGAACAGAGGGGTAGACCATGCCAAGCACATAACAATACTAAAACACTAAAGACCAAGTTCAGGAAGCATGAACTACGTAAGGAATCAAATCCAAAAATGGCCAGATGAGACAATGCATGGAATGTAATACAACCTACAAATCAGGTACAATTCCAAAAACTACTCACAGCTTTCTAGGTAAGCACTAAAGACTAAGGCCTACTTACATTTACTAAGCCCTACTTATATTTACCAAGACCCATACAAGTTCACATACTTCCCACATTTATATACACAAGTAAAGATAAAGTTATTATCATGTGAAATTACATTAATAGTTAAGTTTGAAACTTTAGCTCTCGATAAAACAAACTGCATTACGACTCTAACTTGCCCTTAGGAGAATCGTCAACTATAATTCTCTTGCAATGACGAGATCTATGATCTTCCAATGAAGAACGTTGACTAGAACTGCTCCTTGCCCGAGAAGTCGAAACCAAGCCCCTTTTGTAGTAATTCTTTAACTCATGGAATTTAGTATCATAATAACTCTTCAAATCTTGTTCTAACTTCTTCCATTGGGAAACGACATTGCGATCAACACCCAGTGGAGAAGAAGGAACAACATCAGGCCTTGATATGACATCAGGAGCCAAGGATGCAATAAGATCGTCTTCAGCACTAGTTTGCTTAACAACCTGAAGAGACAACTCGTCAACTTTGTCGTTCAATACCTTGATATTATCTTCGTATATAGTATTATATACACCTTCAGCATCTTTCAATAATCCCTCCAGGTCAATAATTTGAGTTAGAGCAAACTTGAGCTTCTCTTCCTAGTCTGCTATCTTCGAACATTTTTTAGTTGTGTTAGGCTGAAAATCAAGTAGGCCCAAATAAGAAAAATTAACAGGCGGTATGATCAAGCAATGACTTATAATTAACTTAACTCTTTTGCAAAGGAATTCAATTTATATAGTACACTCATGGGTATTTGCACAACTAAAAATACTCTACACTATAAGTATACAAAAGTATTCTAAGTAACAGGGCCTTGGAACATTGTCCTAGTCATAGGACCCCTCATCTAAGGCATACTAACCAAAGGTGAATCTATTCTAATACAGAAGGTCTTTCTTAGATCATAATTAGCTCATGCCCAGTGGTCCATTAGTTCCTCCGTGGTTACCACAAAACTTGCTTTTTTATAAAGAAAGCTCAAGTCAAGAGTAGGGAAAAAGTAGGAAAAAAACATCCATGGCGCATTTTAAAGCAATCTGCCCCATCTGGCTATTAACCTACTCCCTTCTAAGCTTCTCCACAAGGTTGGCAATCCAATTCTGCCCAGGCAAGTTAGTTAGAGCTACTACAACATTTGGGGAGGCATAATCTTCTCGCAATAAATCTTTAAGCTAGTAGATCTTGAGCACGACATCCTTTCTCATCTTCTCTAAAATATTGATTAGTTTAGCCCTAGTCTTTTTGTATTCGTAGAAAAGTCACCAAAGTATTTAAGAGCATCTGCCATCCACCCCTTCCTCAGTGAGTAAGGAAGCACCTTCGGCCCCTATTGCTCCGTTTGCTACTTATAGTGAGCTTCCATATCTTTATGTTTACCCTGGAAGTGTACTTCCACTTTCTTCTTCCATTCATCCTTCAACGAGGGGCCAATACCTACAGGGGGCAGGAGCCACATCTAAGCTAAGCCCCTCTACCCTCACTCCTCCTTCAAACATCCTCCTTCTCCTTAATTTGATGGGCAACTTAAAGTGACATATCCTTGATAGTTTTTCTTGGATTCTTCATCTCCACTTCATAAACAATCCCATAAAGCGCCTCACTACCATTCAATGATTGCTGCAATTCATTCATCTTTGAATTTGCAACTTCAAGCTTAGTGCGCAACGTGATATTATGCTGATATCGACACTTAAGCGCATCCTTAGCTTCTCTGAGCTTAGAAAGGGCTTCCTTCAAATCTCTTTCAAGCCTTCTATTAGTAAGTGTTAGATGGACATTCTCATCTTCCAAGGCTGTAGTAGGATTCGCGACCACAACCTCAAATTCCAGCATACTTGTGTCACCCAGGCCATGAATGATGGAGACCGAGGGCTCATTGGACTGAAGGGCTCTTACAGACTCGAAGGAAGCCCTACGGGAACCGGCCTGGTTACCGATAATTAAAGTTTGATTCAAAAGAAACCAAACTACACAAAGTTAAATAAAATATATCACATAAAGAAAAAATTTATATAGAGAGTCTAACCAATTTATATACAAGAAACAAAAGCAGTATGCAACGCTCACTCCCTACTTAGATTTCTAAATCTAAGCCTAAACCACAACAAGTGAGGACTATTAGGTGTGAAAGAGCCGCTCTCTAAAGTATACTGCCACCGATGAAGTATAAAATCACTGTGCTTCTTTTTCTTAACTACTTGGTCAATTTTTGAAAGCAATCCTCGAGTTCCATTCCTAAGTTACATGAACAACTCATCTAACTTCTTTTCATGATTGCAAATCACCGCCGTACTAAGAAAAAGATGATCTAATGTTTGGGTTTGGAGTTTGTCCATGCTTTCCTTCAGGAGTTTAGTAAATATAACTTCCTTAGAGGACTACAAAAAGAGAAAATATGACACAGTCATTCATAGTGCAGTAACAAAAAAGAACAATTGTAACGATCTGGATTTTCGCGCTTGAAAATCGACATCCATACTTTACATCGTACTCGAATGCCGTAGATTCGACCATTCAAATCCGAGTCGCCGGAGCTTATAACACAGTTAAGTAAACAACACAGCGGAATAAAAGAATAATACATTGATATACAGCATTGGTACAATATCTGATCCAACAGAGTGATACAATGAATATCAATATACATCAGAGATATGATACAATAAATAGCAGCGGAAAAGAAAATGATAACAACAGCAGCGGATAATCTCCATCTTCAGAACACCGATCCAGAAATAGCTCGAACTCCCAATAACGAGACACAAAGATAAGCAAGTGCAGTCCATATCCAAAGACTGAACTAGCTCCAGAAAATCTACTAATCTGACTATCTGAAAAACCCAACTCTAAACTGCCCGTGTAGAAAATTTTGAGCATCCAGAGTTTAGGAAAGAAACAATAAACTCCGGATCAGTCATGGGACTGGTGTGAGCAACAAAAACAGTTTATCTTTAAAACAAATAGCAGAGAATTTTAAACTCAATTCGCAATGCTTTTGGAAAATGAAACTACCATAAGGCCTCCCACCACACACACAATGCAAACGCAGAATTGGAGGAGATTTCTCCTTATGATAGTCAAAGATGCTTACTATGCAAAATCAAATCATTTTTGATATTATTATTAGTGCATAGTGTAGAAAAATCATTTCGAAAGTATAATATAAATGTTAGCCACATACGACCATTATCGTATGCCTACTATAGCTACCATCTAAACAGTGGTGACCACCGTACGTAAATGGCAGGTTCTACAACTAATACCGTACAAAGTTCGTATTGGAAGATGGATTTCCAACAAATGGTCGGGAAAAGGAACTTCCCAAGTAAAATAGAACGCCTCTAGAGCGACGTTCCCGGATCCTAACCGGATCTGTGCTACACAAGGTCGGGTTACCTCTAGCTAGGTAACTACTGACACGAGTATGCCACCTCCCGGTCGTTAGCGACCTTTATCCGAGGTACCTCTAATCCAACAACCACAAAACAATAAGTCTGCAGCAACCACAAAGTAAGTATTTGGGCTCCATACCATGATACCACTCATAATCCAGAAGAAAATGGACATACCCTCAGAGGGCGCTACCCTCAAATAACCTTGCTGCCACGATCCTGTTTCGACCATTACCGATCTGTGAGGTTCGACGAAGTCTCGTCCACAAAGCTAAGCTTTGTCACAAAGCCATGCTTTGGGTCAACAGATGATCAAAGAATGATCACAAAGATAAATGATCAAACAAATGATCATATCACAAATGATCAAACAATGATCATCACACAGCAACACTCAGCATGTCACATTACCAAATTGGGAATATATCGCTGATAAATTTCAACTACATAACCTCTGAGCTCGTACGTCTCAGAGAAGGGTGTTAAGCTAAGAGAATAAATTCTCCGCCACCAAACAGAAATGTATTTGAAAGAAATTGGCTTTATATCTCAATTTGTAATGTCAGACATACAATCCATACAAGTCTGTTCCAGGATCGAACAAAACCGAAGGCACTTCCAAAGAAGCCCTTGCAAATCCGGATAATTTTCTAATCACGTCCGGACATCCCATCACAAAAAGAGTGATATAAATCTCTATACCGGAGCAACTCGATGTAGAGACATTCGACAGGTTGTCCTTTCATTTTCGAAAATATCCGGTCTTCAACACCGGTCTTCAAATGCCATCCATATACGACGTATCACTATTCGGAATGGGTTATACGACCCAAAGGTCCTTTCCCGGCTAACCCGAATAGTGAGCGCAATATTTAAAACGAATGGATAATGGGATTTCAATTAAGTCACAACTTAATAATTCAACTTCTTTTTAAATGGTTTCAATCGATTACCATTTCAAATCTTTTAAACAAAAAGATTTATTTCACAAAGTTCACCCAGTTTTCAACAAAAATCCATTCACAGATTTCAAAAAAAATTCTGTTTCAATTGGATTAACTCGTTAAATCTTTAAAACAAAGATTCAACTTATAGCTTTCAAAACAATTCCATTTCGAATGGGTTAAACAAATTATCATTTTCAAATATGTTAAAAATAAACAGATTCAATTCATAGCTTTCAAAAAGAATTCATTCATAACTTGGAAAACCATTTCTTAATTCAATCTTGAAATTCCTTTAATTAAACTGGAATTTCATTTCTTATCTGAAAGTTTTATCATTTGAAAACAAACAGTTTTCATCTTGGAAATTTGATTCATTTATACGAGTTAAGGTTCTTGGGGTTAAATTCAAATTCTCAAAATTTTACTTTTAAAATGGTTTAATTTCATATAAACACATTTATAATATCTTTAATCAAAATTCCAATCATTGGATTCAATTCCAATTTATCTATTTAAATTGGAAGCTTTATTAAGTTATTTAAAATAACTTTTATCTTACAAACTCCTTTTCAAAAGCTTTAACATTTACCCCAAATTCATTTCCAAAATCAATTGAAATTAAAATTTCAATTTCAAAAATATTAAATTTAAAATATCTGTGACTTAACCGATTTCCACGTGAAATCCATATTTATGTGTGTATGGTGTAGTCTAGGGGTTTTACACACAATAGTGCAACATCAATCATCACAGATATATCGATAAGCGGTATAATCGATAACGCTTATCTTCATTCACAGATTCATAGATAAAATAAATTTATCGGTCACAAAATTCACAATTATAATTCGATGTGGGTTTCGGATAACCAACTGGAATCCGACTCCCTATCGCATCGAAATTCAAGTGCCGTTTTACGGGCAAAGGGTTTCATATTCACATAGTAATATATATCACAAATATAACATCTCAATACAAAGCAATTTATATCACAAAGCATCATATCACAAAGCATTCGATAATAATCAACCATCTACAATTAAGATGAATTAATTGTGTAATTATAACTAATTAATCACATTAATAAATTTACCCTTTAATTAATTCCATTAAGTAATTATCTTTAATTAATTTGTCTAATTAATTATTAAAATTAATCATATTAATATATCAATTATTTAATAGTCTTAAGTTAATGACCTTCATTAACTATTACAATTCTTAATTTCCTTTCTTAAGAATTTAAACTTAATTAATCAATATTAATTACACTTTAATTTTCTCCTTAATAACCCATTAATTAACCACTAATTATTAAATTAATTCAAGTTTTTAATCGTAACTTATTTACATCATTTTAAAGTTATAAACTTTAGTCTATTTCAAAACTTAAGATTCAAATTTCAATTTGAATTTAGACTTAACATTCTAATTTAAACTTGGTTTTAATTTCTGTTCAGATTTTATATTAAATTCAAAAAGATCTGAAACTGCCAGGCTATACTTTACAAAAGCCTGGAACAGCTTTTACTCTAATCAAAACAAAACTGCTTCGAGCCATTCTTTCCCTACCCCGAGCAATCACTAGCAAAACTCGAGTGCAACCCAAATCTCTTCGAGCCAAAACTCACTCGACTTCGAGCATCTCATGCAATAACTCGAGTATTACTCGTGACAACCTTCCCTGCCAACCCAGATTCACAAAAACGAGGAAGTGCACCGTGCACGTGCACGGTGGCGCTGTCCCCTCCGATCATCGATGATGATCTTCACAAACCCAACAACACCGCTGCACACAAAATCGATCACTAGAAACGACCCTCCATACTCGAAATCGAATTCGAGATATCACAACAACCTGGAAACACTCGCTAGCCTCAACTCCACCACCTGTCATCGATTCATACTCGACGCTCCGACCACCTGAGAGCCATCACTTTCGGCCATGGCCTCGTCATCGACCCGGCTTTCATCACCCCGAAGCTCGCTACACTCGATCTATCTTAGGCGGAGAACGAGACGAAAATGTTAGACCTCACCAAACTAGGTTTAAAAACTTTAAACCTTTGCCGCCGCCACCATCGCTGTCTGTTCACCACCGCGCCAATTTTCCGAGCTACCCTGTTCGCTCCTCCATCTCCGGGCAAAAACTCGACTCCTCCAATCGATTAGATCACCCACGGCAACTCAAAAACCCCAAACCAGTCGAACTCGAACTGCTCTCCATTCTCAACCTTAAAAATTATGATTCCACTCCTAAAATTCATGTTTTGGGTGGAGTTTCAGATTTCTTGCCTGAAACAATTGAATTAAGATGCTGAGTTTTTATCAAAACTTGAGTTTGCTCTGTTCTGCTTGATTTTCCAGAGCAATTCAATCTTAATTCATTTAAATAAAATTTTAAACTTTAATTCATGATTAAACAAACCAAATTTATTTGAATCCTAAGTCCTAATAGTGATTGGTGCAAGAGATAATGAATTTTTATCAAAATCTTAGCTTTTAAAACTATAACCAAGCGAGACAAATACGACAGCAAGCATTTATCCATATCATCATATAAACACAATAAATTCAATCATGTACATCCACACAATACATACTTTCATCTTCAGAAATCTATATGCAACCAGATATTCCTACTTAAGCTTTTAAATTAGATGTTACTCATAATCAACACATATAAACAGATTAAAGGTTTAAATTAAAAGTTTGCTCACCTTGTTTTAGAAGAAGAACAGAGTTTTCTTTTGAATCAGACTTGAGAAATTTGCAAGTGGAATCTTTAATCCTGATTTGGTTTGAATTGAGTTGGATTTTGTTTAAGTTTTGAATGACATTGTTTACATCAGATTTTTTTTCTTTCAGCTTTGAGGAAACGAAATTGAAATGAGAAGAGATAGATGTATACAGGAAATGAAATGAACAGGGTATAAAATATTGGTTTGTACAACATAACCAGGGATATTTTCCTTTGTTTTGTAGGCTGAAGTGATCAATGGTGGCTGCATTAATGGTTTGTACAACTTTACATATTTTTTTCTACCTTTACTTCGGCTGAAATGATATAGGATGGTGTACAAATAGGCATGCTGAAGGTGCTTTCATTAAATGCATGAGTACTTTGTTCCCATGCTTGCCTATTTATGCTTCATACTTAAATATATTTACTCTTTACTTTATTTTACTTGTGTTCTTGTTTTACTCGGCTGACAACATTATGTTTTGTGCTTGCTTTTCTTGTACATGGATGTATATAATTGTTGTCTTGTTACTTTGCTAATTGAAAGAGTTTGGTTTTTCTTATTTTACTTTGTTAAAAGAAAAGTTGTTTTAGTTATCTGTTATAATTTTTAACTTAAGTATTTTTGTTCTATTCCTAATCATATATACTTATTTTCATCTTTCTTTTATTTTTTTAAACTTAACTATTAAATACTCCGTTTACTTGTTATATTTTTCATAATTTATAATGATATTAAATTTTATTTTGCCTTGTCTCATTATTTTAAAATTATTTTTAAACCATTTACTTGAGATAACTCAAATTCAATATATATACAATAATTTAAATTTAAATGATTCATCCAAAATTTATTCGAAGATCGGGGAAACTCGCTTCCATTTATAATCAATTTTACAATTTTTATTCAAAAATTCATTTAATTATAAATTTAAATTAATTAAAATCTGGGGTCGTTACAAACTTCCCCCCTTAAAAGAATTTCGTCCTCGAAATTCGCAGGCACGAAAACAACACAGAGATAGACAGATTCGATCTCCTATAATTCCTCAAACTTACGATATGAATTCCAAACTCTAGTCAGAATATCTCAGAATACATACCAATTTGTCCCTCTTCAGACTTTGGTATTCACAAGAAAATACAATAGAATTTCAAAATTGGGTTTCAAACGAAATCGTTTTATTGATTCAATTCAATTATATTCTTATATTCTATTAATCAATTTAATTCAGTTTAAAATTTCCAATTTGAAATTCATTAAGGTTTAAATCAAAAAGCTGATAAGAAATCCATGAAGATACAAAGTAAGGATTTTCTACAACGATTCGTAGGCCATCATCACACCGAAACTTCTTCTTATAGCTGGTACGAAGCAATCAAAATTTTTTTGGAAACGAATCAAAGAAGATTGATGGAGAAAATGATTTCCACTATTGAAGGGTATTGACCATTTATAGTCGTATTTCCTTGTCCCCTATCTCGTTCTCTTCTTGCACTCATACTCACTATCAGTGGTAGTAAGAGAATTTACTGAGACATTCAAACGGATATCTTAGGGATACACTCATTCTAGAGTTTACTTCACTCTATCTCTAATGAGCTACTTAACGTGTTATACTCCTGAGCTAAAGTTCAACCTTAGCTCTGATACCAAATGTAACGATCTGGATTTTCACGCTTGAAAATCGACATCCATACTTTACATCGTACTCGAATGCCGTAGATTCGACCGTTCAAATCCGAGTCGCCGGAGCTTATAACACAGTTAAGTAAACAACACAACGGAATAAAAGAATAATACATTGATATACAACATTGATACAATATCTGATCCAACAGAGTGATACAATGAATATCAATATACATCAAAGATATGATACAATAAATAGCAGCGGAAAAGAAAACGATAACAACAGCAACGGATAATCTCCATCTTCAGAACACCGATCCAGAAATAGCTCGAACTCCCAATAACGAGACACAAAGATAAGCAAGTGCAGTCCATATCCAAAGACTGAACTAGCTCCAGAAAATCTACTAATCTGACTATCTGAAAAACCCAACTCTAGACTGCCCGTGTAGAAAATTTTGAGCATCCAGAGTTTAGGAAAGAAACAATAAACTCCGGATCAGTCATGGGACTGGTGTGAGCAACAAAAACAGTTTATCTTTAAAACAAATAGCAGAGAATTTTAAAGTCAATTCGCAATGCTTTTGGAAAATGAAACTACCATAAGGCCTCCCGCCACACACACAATGCAAACGCAGAATTGGAGGAGATTTCTCCTTATGATAGTCAAAGATGCTTACTACGCAAAATCAAATCATTTTTGAAATTATTATTAGTGCATAGTGTAGAAAAATCATTTCGAAAGTATAATATAAATCTTAGCCAACATACGACCATTATCGTATGCCTACTATAAATACCATCTAAACAGTGGTGACCACCGTACGTAAATGGCAGGTTCTACAACTAATACCGTACAAAGTTCGTATTGGAAGATGGATTTCCAACAAATGGTCGGGCAAAGGAACTTCCCAAGTAAAATAGAATGCCTCTGGAGCGACGTTCTCGGATCCTAACCGGATCTCTGCTACACAAGGTCGGGTTACCTCTAGCTAGGTAACTACTGACACGAGTATGCCACCTCCCGGTCGTTAGCGACCTTTATCCGAGGTACCTCTAATCCAACAACCACAAAACAATAAGTCTGCAGCAACCATAAAGTAAGTATCTGGGCTCCATACCATGATACCACTCATAATCCAGAAGAAAATGGACATACCCTCAGAGGGCGCTACCCTCAAATAACCTTGCTGCCACGATCCTGTTTCGACCATTACCGATCTGTGAGGTTCGATGAAGTCTCGTCCACAAAGCTACGCTTTGTCACAAAGCCATGCTTTGGGTCAACAGATGATCAAAGAATGATCACAAAGATAAATGATCAAACAAATGATCATATCACAAATGATCAAACAATGATCATCACACAGCAACACTCAGCATGTCACATTACCAAATTGGGAATATATCGCTGATAAATTTCAACTACATAACCTCTGAGCTCGTACGTCTCAGAGAAGGGTGTTAAGTTAAGAGAATAAATTCTCTGCCACCAAACAGAAATGTATTTGAAAGAAATCGGCTTTATATCTCAATTTGTAATGTCAGACATACAATCCATACAAGTCTGTTCCGGGATCGAACAAAACCGAAGGCACTTCCAAAGAAGCCCTTGCAAATCCGGATAATTTTCTAATCACGTCCGGACTTCCCATCACAAAAAGAGTGATATAAATCTCTATACCGGAGCAACTCGATGCAGAGACATTCGACAGGTTGTCCTTTCATTTTCGAAAATATCCGGTCTTCAACACCGGTCTTCAAATGCCATCCATATACGACGTATCACTATTCGGAATGGGTTATACGACCCAAAGGTCCTTTCCTGGCTAACCCGAATAGTGAGCGCAATATTTAAAACGAATGGATAATGGGATTTCAATTAAGTCACAACTTAATAATTCAACTTCTTTTTAAATGGTTTCAATCGATTACCATTTCAAATCTTTTAAACAAAAAGATTTATTTCACAAAGTTCACCCAGTTTTCAACAAAAATCCATTCACAGATTTCAAAACAATTTCCGTTTCAATTGGATTAACTCGTTAAATCTTTAAAACAAAGATTCAACTTATAGCTTTCAAAACAATTTCATTTCGAATGGGTTAAACAAATTATCATTTTCAAATCTGTTAAAAATAAACAGATTCAATTCATAGCTTTCAAAAAGAATTCATTCATAACTTGGAAAACCATTTATTAATTCAATCTTGAAATTCCTTTAATTAAACTGGAATTTCATTTCTTATCTGAAAGTTTTATCATTTGAAAACAAACAGTTTTCATCTTGGAAATTTGATTCATTTATACAAGTTGAGGTTCTTGGGGTTAAATTCAAATTCTCAAAATTTTACTTTTAAAATGGTTTAATTTCATATAAACACATTTATAATATCTTTAATCAAAATTCCAATCATTGGATTCAATTCCAATTTATCTATTTAAATTGGAAGCTTTATTAAGTTATTTAAAATAAATTTTATCTTACAAACTCCTTTTCAAAAGCTTTAACATTTACCCCAAATTCATTTCCAAAATCAATTGAAATTAAAATTTCAATTTCAAAAATATTAAATTTAAAATATTTGTGACTTAACCGATTTCCACGTGAAATCCATATTTGTGTGTGTATGGTGTAGTCCAGGGGTTTTACATACAATAGTGCAACATCAATCATCATAGATATATCGATAAGCGGTATAATCGATAACGCTTATCTTCATTCACAGATTCATAGATAAAATAAATTTATCGGTCACAAAATTCACAATTATAATTCGATATGGGTTTCGGATAACCAACTGGAATCCGACTCCCTGTCGCATCGAAATTCAAGTGCCGTTTTACGGGCAAAGGGTTTCATATTCACATAATAATATATATCACAGATATAACAGCTCAATACAAAGCAATTTATATCACAAAGCATCATATCACAAAGCATTATGTCACAAAGCATTATATCACAAAGCATTCGATAATAATCAACCATCTACAATTAAGATGAATTAATTGTGTAATTATAACTAATTAATCACATTAATAAATTTACCCTTTAATTAATTCCATTAAGTAATTATCTTTAATTAATTTGTCTAATTAATTATTAAAATTAATCATATTAATATATCAATTATTTAATAGTCTTAAGTTAATGACCTTCATTAACTATTACAATTCTTAATTTCCTTTCTTAAGAATTTAAACTTAATTAATCAATATTAATTACACTTTAATTTTCTCCTTAATAACCCATTAATTAACCACTAATTATTAAATTAATTCAAGTTTTTAATCGTAACTTATTTACATCATTTTAAAGTTATAAACTTTAGTCTATTTCAAAACTTAAGATTCAAATTTCAATTTGAATTTAGACTTAAAATTCTAATTTAAACTTGGTTTTAATTTCTGTTCAGATTTTATATTAAATTCAAAAGGATTTGAAACTGCCAGGCTATACTTTACAAAAGCCTGGAACAACTTTTACTCTAATCAAAACAAAACTGCTTCGAGCCATTCTTTCCCTACCCCGAGCAATCACTAGCAAAACTCGAGTGCAACCCAAATCTCTTCGAGCCAAAACTCACTCGACTTCGAGCATCTCACGCAATAACTCGAGTATTACTCGAGACAACCTTCTCTGCCAACCCAGATTCACAAAAACGAGGAAGTGCACCGTGCACGTGCACGGTCCCCTCCGATCATCGATGATGATCTTCACAAACCCAACAACACCGCTGCACACAAAATCGATCACTAGAAACGACCCTCCATACTCGAAATCGAATTCGAGATATCACAACAACCTGGAAACACTCGCTAGCCTCAACTCCACCACATGTCATCGATTCATACTCGACGCTCTGACCACCTGAGAGCCATCACTTTCGGCCATGGCCTCGTCATCGACCCGGCTTCCATCACCCCGAAGCTCGCTACACTCGATCCATCTTAGGCGGAGAACGAGACGAAAATGTTAGACCTCACCAAACTAGGTTTAAAAACTTTAAACCTTTGCCGCCGCCACCATCGCTGTCTGTTCACCACCGCGCCAATTTTCCGAGCTACCCTGTTCGCTCCTCCATCTCCGGGCAAAAACTCGACTCCTCCAGCCGATTAGATCACCCACGGCAACTCAAAAACCCCAAACCAGTCGAACTCGAACTGCTCTCCATTCTCAACCTTAAAAATTATGATTCCACTCCTAAAATTCATGTTTTGGGTGGAGTTTCAGATTTCTTGCCTGAAACAATTGAATTAAGATGCTGAGTTTTTATCAAAACTTGAGTTTGCTCTGTTCTGCTTGATTTTCCAGAGCAATTCAATCTTAATTCATTTAAATAAAATTTTAAACTTTAATTCATGATTGAACAAACCAAATGTATTTGAATCCTAAGTCCTAATAGTGATTGGTGCAAGAGATAATGAATTTTTATCAAAATCTTAGCTTTTAAAACTATAACCAAGCGAGACAAATACGACAGCAAGCATTTATCCATATCATCATATAAACACAATAAATTCAATCATGTACATCCACACAATACATACTTTCATCTTCAGAAATCTACATGCAACCAGATATTCCTACTTAAGCTTTTAAATTAGATGTTACTCACAATCAACACATATAAACAGATTAAAGGTTTAAATTAAAAGTTTGCTCACCTTGTTTTAGAAGAAGAACAGAGTTTTCTTTTGAATCAGACTTGAGAAATTTGCAAGTGAAATCTTTAATCCTGATTTGGTTTGAATTGAGTTGGATTTTGTTTAAGTTTTGAATGACATTGTTTACATCAGATTTTTTTTCTTTCAGCTTTGAGGAAACAAAATTGAAATGAGAAGAGATAGATGTATACAGGAAATGAAATGAACAGGGTATAAAATATTGGTTTGTACAACATAACCAGGGATATTTTCCTTTGTTTTGTAGGCTGAAGTGATCAATGGTGGCTGCATTAATGGTTTGTACAACTTTACATATTTTTTTCTTCCTTTACTTCGGCTGAAATGATATAGGATGGTGTACAAATAGGCATGCTGAAGGTGCTTTCATTAAATGCATGAGTACTTTGTTCCCATTCTTGCCTATTTATGCTTCATACTTAAATATATTTACTCTTTACTTTATTTTACTTGTGTTCTTGTTTTACTCGGCTGACAACATTATGTTTTGTGCTTGCTTTTCTTATACATGGATGTATATAATTGTTGTCTTGTTACTTTGCTAATTGAAAGAGTTTGGTTTTTCTTATTTTACTTTGTTAAAAGAACAGTTGTTTTAGTTATCTGTTATAATTTTTAACTTAAGTATTTTTGTTCTATTCCTAATCATATATACTTATTTTCATCTTTCTTTTATTTTTTTAAACTTAACTATTAAATACTCCTTTTACTTGTTATATTTTTCATGATTTATAATGTTATTAAATTTTATTTTGCCTTGTCTCATTATTTTAAAATTATTTTTAAACCATTTGCTTGAGATAACTCAAATTCAATATATATACAATAATTTAAATTTAAATGATTCATCCAAAATTTATTCGAAGATCGGGGAAACTCGCTTCCATTTATAATCAATTTTACAATTTTTATTCAAAAATTCATTTAATTATAAATTTAAATTATTTAAAATCTGGGGTCGTTACAACAATAATTAAAGAAATTAACTGCAACAAACTTAAGCAACGAACTCATTTTCATTGCATATTAAGAAGCTTGAGCAGTAAAGATCATAAACGGAGGTTAAGGGATTACATTAGCTTAAGGAGTTGACGTGACCTCGGCTTCCTTAGACTTTGCATCCTCACTATCCGGTTAGGGCTATGGAGAAGAAGAAAGAGAAATAGTCTTCGCAACTAGCTCCATAGCCCACTGAGCTCTATAATAGGAGAGAGCGTCTTTGATCTTTTCGAGGTCCTCCAGAAAGCTATGGTCAACTGTTTAACGATGATTTTTCTATGAGATTAGAAAACCACCGATAAATTTAAATTAAAAATTAACCGTAAGCGCACGGTGTACAATTTTGGTACGTAGCAAATACGGGTCAATCCGCAGGGAATTATATAGATTTTAAAATTTTCTATTCAGTCAAATTAAACCAAGATTTGAGATTGTGATTGTTTTTAAGCTGAAAATTGCAAAAACTAGCTAGAACAAGGGAATGAAAATATGAGATTAGAAAACAATTTAGTGGAAAATCCACTATCATATTTTTGTAAATAAACACAAAAATAATCTATTATATCTATTTTGATTTTAAATGGAATTAGTGATGTATTTATCATAAGTATGGTTTATTTATGTTATTAATTAACATAACTTAAACCATCAAACTATAATACAACAACCAAAGCCACTTATCAATTCTCATGGAAATGAAGTCAAAGCAAAAGCTATTTTAAGTATGGTCTATTTACTATTGTATTTAGTAACATAGATCATCAAATTTTATTTCTACGTTAATTTCATAATCAAAAATCAATTAGCAAAATGATGATGTAAATTGTGTTTATGTTTGAATAAGAATAGCCTATTTGTAAATACAACATAGGCTATCAAATTCATTTTTATAAACTTACATCAATGTTTACTTCTCATGAAGCATAAAAGAGACCATAAATCATAAGAAATGTTGAATTTACATAATATTAGAGAGCTTCATTACCCCTAAATTGAAGGGGTTTAGCTACTCATTTGTGTTATCATATCAACACATGTAAATTTCAACATTAAAACAAAAGCAAAGAAGGTAAGAGCTAATTAGAATAAAAGAGAAACTAAACTATTTGCATAAAAGTAAAACTAAGCTACTAACATGAGATGAAAGAGCATGTAAATAAAAAATGAACAAGAAAAATAAAATAAGAACAAGGAAGAAGTAAAAGAACACGAGGCTTAGGAAGCCATTTTTATTTCATATAACTTTAAGGGTACAACTTGCATTCTAATTTCCTAAGTAATTAAAAGAGAAGAAGATCCATTACATGTACATAAAAGGGCTATTTATACATGCACAAAACCCTAACCCAATTTTTAGGGTGCTTCCCAAAATACGCTTTAGGAAGTGTGGCCACCAAGTAATCATTAGTCTCTAATTAATCCATCATTAAGTATGCATGAAACTTTAACCTCCACTAACTTGTCCATTAGCTTCTAATTATAGATTAAGGTAAGTGGGTAGGTGGGGTCCTCCATGATGCATGGTTTGAATTATTTCCATCTTCATTCCTTTGTTTCCCTCCATGTGCATGCATATCTTCATGAAACCCTCTTCCATTTTGTCATCCAATTTCCTATAAATACAAATAAAATGTGCAAATAAATATTCTCAAAATTAATTCATGCATAAAATTACTATTTTACCCCCAAATTGATGTATGAATGATGACTTGGAAGCATTTTTGAGATTTGGTTTTAAACATGTAAAAATACCAAATTACGACATTTATTTTAATAAAAATAGATTAAACATGGATGCAAGTATATGCACACTACCGTGCACTTCAAATACACCCACACTTATCTTTTTATTCATCCTCGAATAAAGAAAACCTAAGATAAATCCGTTTTCATAGGAAACACGATTGCATTGAGCATATGCAACAAGCCGTTAAACCTCTAGGCGTCCCTAGTAGGACGAGTGTTGTCTCATGAGGGTTTTTAGCGGATACTACCCACAAAATCCAAATGCAACATGAGAAATTCCTAAATGCAAGATTTATTTACAAAGAGATGAATGCAAGTTTTTGAAAATATTTACAAATGAAGAATTTTCTTTCAAATCGACACGAATAAGTTAAATATAAGTTCTGGTCATTATTAAGAAATTTAAGTCCTTTTACTCGTCAAACTTCAAACAAAAATTAAGTAATCATCACAATTAGGCTCTAGTTTGGCTAGTTGTTTCGGTTGATAACATAGTGCAACTATGAAACAAATCCTTAGTTCAGTATCAAAAATTTTCAAAGTGGTATTTTCATTTATTTTGAATAACAAGTCAAATCACATAAGTGAAAATAGTGCTTGGATTTCAATTGCTTACTCTCTCTTTATTTGAAAATTTTATTGATATTAACAATATTTACATATGCCTAACTCAGAAAACTGAGGCTGTATATATTACCCATGCACTGCCTTTCGGGCTTATATGAGGGGAATACAGAGCGTGGCGAGTGCACACACAAGTGTGTACACCTATCGACTGTAGGCATTATTAGTGAAAGAAATTTTTTTATCTACATACACCTAACTCAGATAAATTGAGGCCAGATATACCGATCATGCACTGCCTTTCGGGCTTACGTGAGAAGGGTACAGAGCATGACGAGTGTACACACTTGCGTGTGAACACATGACTCTAGGTGTTAAAATATATACCTATATACAATAAGATTTTTTTTTAGAAAGAGAGAGTTTTACAATATCATCTTAGTACCACTTAACTTAAAACAACCACTTATTAAACAAAGATTTCAACTAGGACATTCTTCATAATTATCACCCATGAACCTTCTTATATACTAGTTAAACCATTGTTACTTGTAATCAAACCTTATTTTTATTTTTGTTAAGACAAATAAATTTTCAAAAATTTCAATTTAATAACCAAAACCTATACTTATCCTATAGTGTTTCAAAAATAAATCAAAATGCTAAAAAGAAAATATTTTTGAGATTTAGAAATTTTGAGATTTTTTTTACAGAAATTTTGAGTTTTGGAAAAATGAAAATTCAAAAATGCCATGAAAATTTAAAAAAATGAAGATGAGACTCCCCTCACACTTAATTTTGACTGTGTCCCCTTAGTCAGTGCATGATATAGTGAGTGTAATGAGGAAAAATATGTACATATTTACAAAAGAGGGTTAACATTTCTTACTAGACGTAGCTTGACTCATGAAGAATCATGAGCTCCTCCTTTTGATCACACGGCAACTCAAAGAACAGTTTCAAACGATGACCATAGAATTTAAAAACTGATCCATCCCTAGGGTTTTGTGTTTCTATGGCACCCTATAGAAAAATAGTTCGTACCACAAATAGTCCGGTCCATCTCGATTTTAGTTTTCCAGGGAATAAATGAAGTCTAGAGTCATATAAAAGAACTCTCTAGTTTGGTGAAAACATTTTTCTTAGGATTGATTTGTCATGAAAAACTTTTGTTCTTTCTTTGTAAATTTTTTCATTTTCGTACGCATCGTTCCTATGTTCTTCTAGTTCGTTGAGTTGTAGTTTTATGTTTTCACCGGCTTTCTCGGGATCAAAGTTTAAGTTCTTTATTGCCCACAATGCTTTGTGTTTGATTTCAACTGGTAAATGGAAAGCTTTCCCGTAAACTAAACGAAATGGGGACATCCAGAAGTTTGTTTTAAAAGGGGTACGGTAAGCCCAAAGCACGTCGGTCAATTTCTAAGACCAATCTTTTCGATTTTTATTAACGGTTTTCTCCTAAATGTGTTTTATTTGTCGATTTGAAACTTCAACTTGGCCACAAGTTTGAGGATGATATGGAGTGGATAACTTGTGGGTTATCGAGTATTTCTTCATTAAAGTTTCAAAAGAACGATTGCAAAAATGGGTGCCGTTATAAATGATTATTGTGTGAGGTGTGCCAAACCTCGAAAAGATATTTTCTTTAAGGAATTTCACAACAATTCTATGGTCATTTGTTTTACACGGAACAGCCTCGACCAATTTTGAGACATAATCAACAACGAGAAGAATATACAAATTTCCAAAAGAATTAGAAAAAGGTCCCATAAAGTCGATACCCCAAACATCAAAGATTTCGATAGTAAGAATGGGGTTTAGAGGCATCATATTTCATTAAGAAATTCTTCCAAGCATTTGGCAACGATCACAAGTTTTGCAAAATTCGAACGAGTCTTTGAAAAGAGTGGGCCAATAGAAACCACACTGAAGCACCTTTTTCACAGTTTTTCGAGGACCGAAATGTCCACTACACGCTTGATCGTGGTAAAACGAAAGAACACTCTTGATTTCGCAATCCAGGATGCAACATCGAATGATTTGGTCGGGACAATACTTGAACAAGTATGGATCGTCCCAATAGAAATATTTCACTTGTGACATGAATTTGCATTTATCTTGTTTCGACCAAAATGATGGAGTTTCTTTAGTGACTAGATAGTTCACAATGTCGGCATGCCACGGATCGACAGAAACAGAAAGAAGTTGTTCGTCGGGAAGACGAGACAAATGATCGGCTATGACATTGTCGGATCCTTTTTTGCCTTTGATTGTAAGATCAAATTCTTGTAGTAAAATGATCCAACGAATTAAGAGAGACTTAGCGTCTTTTTAGCGAAAAGATATCAAAGAGCGAAATGGTCCATGTAAACAGTGATGTGTGAGCCTATCAAGTATTGTCGAAATTTTTCGAGAGCAAAAACTACCGCTAGAAGCTCTTTTTCAGTAGTTGTGTAATTGAGTTGAGCATCGTTCAGAGTCATACTAGCATAGTAGATAACATGAAGGATCTTGTTGATGTGTTGTCCTATGACAGCACCACTACAAAGTTCGAAGCGTCACACATTATCTCAAATGGAAGATCCCAATTCGGTGAGCAAATTACAGGAGCAGAAACTAGTTCGTTTTTTAGACGTTCAAAAGCAGAGATACAATTAGAGTTAAAGTCGAATGGAACGTCTTTTCCAAGAAGAGTCATAAGAGGTTGAGCAATCTTACTGAAGTCTTTCACGAAGCGTTGATAAAAACCCGCGTGTCCAAGGAAAGAGCGAATGTCTTTAACAGATTTGGAAATGGGTAGATTTGAAATGGCATCGATTTTCGCTTTATCTACTTCAATGCCTTTATTTGAAATGACATGTCCAAGGACTATGCCTTGAGTGACCATAAAGTGGCATTTTCCCCAATTTAGTGTTAAGTGTTTATCCTTGCATCGTTTAAGAATAAGTTCAAGATTATGTAAGCATTCAGAAAAAGAGTTTCCAAAGATAGAAAAATCGTCCATAAACACTTCAAGAAAACGTTCAATCATATCAGAAAAGATGCTGACCATGCATCTTTGAAAAGTAGCAGGAGCATTGCAAAGGCCAAAGGGCATATGACGATAAGCAAAAGTGCCAAAGGGACACGTGAAAGTTGTCTTCTCTTGATCTTTAGGAGCGATTAGAATTTGGTTATAGCCGGAATAACCATCAAGAAAGCAATAGAATTCGTGACCGGCTAAAGGTTCGAGCATTTTGGTCGATAAAAGGAAGAGGGAAGTGATCCTTTCGTGTTGCGGCATTTAATTTTCGATAGTGAATGCAAACACGCTAACCCGTTTGAGTATGAGTTGGAATAAGTTCATTAGAATCGTTCTGGACAACGGTAAACCCAGACTTTTTTGGTACAACATGAATTGGGCTGACCCATGAACTATTAGAGATTGGTCAAATGATTCCGTTATCAAGGAGTTTAAGAATTTCATCATGCACCACATCCTTCATTTTTGGGTTAAGCCTTTGTTGTGCATCACGAACAGGTTTGGCATCGTCGATTAAATGAATGTGTTGTTGAACAAGAGCGAGACTAATTCCCTTTATATCGGTGATCGACCATCCAATTTCTTCCTTGTTTTTCGAAAGGATTGAAGGAAGTTTCTTGATCAAAAGAGAGAGTTGTAGAAATTATGATGGGAAATGTTTTGTTATCACCTAAGTATGCGTACTTAATGTGATCGGGAAGGGGCTTAAGGCCCAACCTCGAGGGTTGCTCGATCAAAGAATTAGGTTGAGATTCAGACTCAACTGGAAGCGATTCAAAGGGGAGCATGTATTCAATCTCATTGGGGATCTCGTGAAACAATCTTTCGTACTTAGCTTCGCGTTCATCGTTAAGGTCAATCGTCTCATTTTTGAAGTTTTCGTGAATGGCACTAACTTCCAACGTTTGGCCGCGAGGTTTATTCAATTGGTTTTCAAGATTGAAAATGTTAAGATCCAAAGTCATGTTTCCAAAAGAGATTTTCATCGAACCATTGCGTTAATTAATTAAGGCATTTGAGGTGGCTAAGAATGGTTGGCCCAATATTAAAGGGATTTGACTCGCAGGGTTGGTCACATTTGTGTTTCGAGAACGATAAAATCAACGAGGAATATGTATTGCCCTACTCTAATGAGCACGTCCTTTATTTCTCCCACAGGCTTCTTAATGGAACATTCAGCGAATTGAAGCGTGACCTTTGTGGGTTTGAGCTCACCTAATCCTAATTGTTCGTACATAGAGTATGGAATCAAATTAACACTCACGCCTAAGTCTATCAAGCATTTGTTAATCGTCTTGTCTCCAATTGTACACAAAATCGCAGGGCAGCCAGGATCTTTGTATTTAATGAGCATGGATTGGGACAAGACTTCACTCAAACTAGTCGCCAAGAAGACTTTTTTGGGCACTTGAGTGTGTCACTTTTGGGTACACAAGTCCTTAAGAAATTTAGCGACTTGCTGAACGATGTCAAGAAGTGGGATGTTAACCTTCACTTGTCTAAAAATTTCCAACATCTTTTCCATTTGGTTCGAGTGTTTCTTTGGTCTAAGACAATGTGGAAATGGAACATGATACTCGGTAGGCGGGTCTACTTGAGTAGAAGAAGAATTTTGATTGGCATTCGATTCGATGTTTTGCTCCACATTCTGTTCAGATTCGTTTGTTGTTTTAAAAGCGTCGAGAGGAGTTTTCGGTAAATCATTTGGATTAACGACTTGATTATCGACTTGTTTACTAGAATGCAAAGTTGTGATAGCATTCAATTGGGTGACGTTGCTATCTTGAACAGCATTGGCTTGATTCGAATTAGCGTCTTGATTTCTGGGGTTTGGAATAGGCTGGTTTGGGAATGTGCCTCGTTTACGTTCGCTTATAGACATGGCTAATCGACTCATTTGCATTTCAAGTTTTGCGATAGATTGGCTTGTGTTTTGCATATATGAGGTCAATAAATTTTGCAAATTACTGTTTGATTGGAGACTTTGAGTTGTTGCTTTAGCCAATGTTTCAAGACTTTTCTCAAGTGAACTTAAATGTTTATCGTCTTGGGGAGGGCGAGCAGAATTTGGTTGAAAATTTGATTGTTGTGGTTGATTTTGAGATGGACCTGCAAAGTTTGGTTGAAAACGATTGGGCTGAAAGGGAGGATTCGAAGCATTATTCGGGAATGCTTGACAATTGGGACGAACCACATTCGTGTCGGGATTATTTTGATTCCACGCAAAATTCGGATGATTTCTCCAACCAGGATTGTATGTTGGAGATAACAGGTCATTTTTAGCTTTATTGAAAGCATTGATTTGTTTGACCGAATTAGGGCGCTGATCGACTATATGATTAGGATCGTTGCATTTATAACACATGGGTTGGGAAGCTTGGTTCATTTGGTTTGATGAGAAAACGTTGTCGAATTTATTAATCATTGCGTCGATTTTAGCTTCCAAGGCCAAAGATGATCCTATCAAGTATGCGCTCGATCGTGAGTAAATTGATTTTTCGTTCGAACGTTCCCATTGGGACGACTTTTCAGCTAGGTTTTCAAGAAATTTCCAAGCATCGTCGTGATGTTGGGCAAGAAAATTGCCTTGGCACATTGATTCGAGCATGGTTCGTGAGCTATTTTCAAGTCCATCTTATAAGATTTTGCAAAGCGTCCATTTTTCGTAGTTATGGTGTGGACATTTTATCAAAAGCACTTTAAATCTTTCAAAATATTTTCCGAATGGTTCTCCCCTGAATTGATGAAAATTTATGATTTCATTTCGGATTTTAGATGTTTTTTCCAAGGGGTAGAACTTTTTTAAGAAAACTTCCACAAATTCTTCCCAAGTTTTAAACGAGTTAGATGGTAAGCTATATAACCATTTTTCAGCGTAATCCGTAAGAGCAATTGGAATTAATCGAAGTTTGATTTCATCATCAGAAAGTTGTTGGAGTTTCATGCTTGCGCAAACTTGTTCGAATTTTGTCAAGAAAATGTATGGGTCATCATGTTCAAAATTGCCAAATTTTGGAAGCATGGCAATATGATTCGACTGAATTTCGAAATGGTTACCCATAGGGACAGGTAACGTGATGCAAGATGGAATAGAAACTCTATCGGGAAAGATTCTATCCATAAGAGTTGGATGGGCATTTTCGTTCGCTATTGTAGGAGGATCGTCTGTTCGAGTTAAACGATTAGTTGTTGAATTATGAGTCCAAGTGTTCATTGTTGTGTCACGAGTCCAAGTACTCACGCATAATTAAAAGTTGAGAAGAGAAAGAAGTTAGAATCGATTTTAGAGAATGAAACAAGATTTGGAAAATGAAGTGAAAAATTATTTTTGTTGTTTTTTATAATTTGTTTTTAAAAGGAAGAAAAAATATTTACCAAGAGAAATTTATTTTTCAAAAGAGAAGTTTGATTTTTGTTTTGTTTTTTTGGATTTTCAAATTTTTTTATATGTTTTTGTTTTTGTATTTTTTTTTTGTTTTTGAATTTTCAAATATTTACCAAAAGGAGTTTTGGTTTTAGACAATGCAAAATGGAAATTTGATTTTTGTATTTGTTTTGAATTTTCCAATTTTTTCTTTTTTTAATATGTTTTGTTTTGTTTTTTTGAAAAGATTATATATATATATATATATATATATATTTGGATTTTATTTTCAAAAAGAAACTTAAGAATTTTTTTTGATTTTGATTGAAAATTTTCAAAGGAAAGGATTTAAAAGGATTTTTTTTGGATTAAAAAAATTAAGTTAAGTTAAATTTACAATTTTTTTGGTTTTGGATTTTTGATTATTATTTTTTAAATATGCATGAACTAATGCAACTAAATGAATGCAAAGGACTTAATTACAAATTTTCTATCCTTTGTAGCTCCTAACCCAAAATTGTATAATCATAATTTGTCTTAAATCAACAAAATATTTTTTAGCCAGGTAATGGGCAAGGTTTATCGGTGCACCACGAATTACCGTAGCATCGCAACCGAAGGTTTAAGTACCTTCAAAGGAACAACCACTATAATATTTACGAATCACCGTAATATTTATAAATGGTTATTTCTCTGCCGTAGCATCGACACCAAGAAATAAAAATTTTCAAAGAAGACAATTGTCAAGATACAATTAAGCTCTAGGTGAGCTCGCGACACCCTTAAGTCGAATGTCTAACCGTTATTATTAATCAAAATTCTAAAATGAAATGCGATTTGTGGGCCAAAGAATGGGTGATGAAATCTCCCACCTTATGTGGATTTGGGTGTTGCCCTTAGAAAAGAAAAATAAGATGGTATGAATACAAAACAAAAATTAAACGTAGATTAACAATGCAACTACAATGAATTTTTTGTTTTTGTTTTTGAAATTTTTTTGGATTATATATATATATATATATATATATATATATAACTGCAAATGCAAGCAACCAACAATGCAAGATAAATAAAAACTGGAGATGAGAGTACGATACCAAAGCATGCAGATTATTAGCAATTTATTTTTATTATTCTTTTAGCGTCGATTTTTTAGCAAGCACAGTAGAGCGGTTATTTTAACAAGCGGTTCTTCTCCTTATCTACTCTAGCAATCTGAAATTTTTGAATAAGATATATACAATTTTTTTCAAATATATAAGGAGGAACTTAAAACAATTTAAAACAAAACAAAATTAATTTAAAATTAATTTTTTTAAAGGATAAGACAAAACAAAACAAAAAACAAATTAAACAAATTGAGCACACTCTTTTTTTTAATAAGGACGGAGTTAAAAAAAATGAAAACAAAACAATTTAAAACAAAAGAAAGCAAATTAAAAAAATTACAGGCCTATAAACTAAATGCTACCCGGTCCACTTGCAAATTAATTTAAACCACTCTAAATCAATACATAACAACGTTACTTCCCCTTTCTCTCTTCATATTAAAAAAAGTCGAAATCACATAAAATAACTACGGCGAATTTCAGAAGGAAAAAGAAAAAAAAATTGAAATCGCGAAATCAATTCGCTGGTTTGCGTGGTTGAAGATTTGTGTTCAATTCGTTGGTCGCATTTTTATGGGTTTGGAGATTGTCGAGGAAGGTGAGGATTTGGGTGTTCATTGCGATTAAGGGTTGCAGGTTCGAGCAAATTGGGTTCGATTTTGTTCAGGGGTTGCGGTGAAGTCGCGGTGGTGATTCGATGGCTGGTTGCGATTTGCTGTGAGATGGAGTAGGAAGCAGAAATGGTGATGTATGGCTGTGGTTATCTAGTTATGCAGTAGGGTAGTGGAAGTTTTGTTGATGGCAAAACCAGATGGTTAATGAATGCGATGAAGGGGGTTGCAAGAAGAGGCAGAGTGGTGGTTGCTTTGGTATGTGGTCGGTGAATGATGGTTTATGTTAATATGAAGTGCACACTTGATTGTGGGGAATTGCAGTTGCAAACTAGTGATGCTGATGATTAGAGGTTGTGGATGTGAGGAGATGTGTTAGCAGGCAACGACAATGTGTATGTATTGGGCTGTTGTAGTCGGTGGTGTTAATGAATGGTAAGGAAATTGTATGAGTTGTATGTTGACAGTTTGACCTAGTAAATTGCAGTTAGAAGTAATGAGAAGTTTGTGTGCAGGGGATAGGATATGATATGGGATGAAGAAGGGTTGTTTGATGTTTGGTAGGAGGATGAGTTTAATGCCAGTCAAGTATATGATATTGGTATGGTGATGAAGTATGGAGGTTGGAAGAAGTGAATGTGAATGTATGGTTGTTTGTTGGCTTGTAATAGCAGTTTGGAGTGGTGGCAGGGTGGTTGAAGGTGAGTGAATTGTAGTAGTAGCAGTTTTTTATGGTGGATTTTGTTGTCGAAGCAAAGGAATGGCAGAATTGGTTGGATGAATGTTTTGACATAGTTGAAATTGTGATGTATGTAGGGGCTTGGGTTGCAGGCTACATGTAATGTGGTTGAATTTTATGTATCGGTAATGAAGTTGTAATGAATGGTTTGTAGTGAAGCAGGTAGTTTGTCTTGTGAATTGTTTGTAATGAAGTAAGGTAAGGCAGAGTGCTGTATGGGTTGATGACTGGAAGTAAATATGGAAGGTTGGTATATGGAAGTTGTATGGTATATGCAGTTGATTGATGTAGTTTGCTGTTTGCAAGGTGATGTGATTATTTGGAAGTGGTCAATTGAAGTTAAGGAGAAGTTAATGGCTGTGAAGTGAAGTATTGGCAGGAGGAATATAGCGAGAAGTGTGTAGTGTTGTTGATTATAAACAGAGATGTGGTGGCAAGAGAGCTTGTTAGTGAATAAAGCAGTGTTTTGTGGTGATATGTACATGGTATGACAGAAAGGCAGGGAAGGCTGTGATGTATATATGGTTCTTGTATGGTAGGTAGAAGCAATGATGAAAATGTGATGTTTGGCAAGTGTTTGGCAGCAGTATTGTGGCAAGTGTGAGTTTATGATGTAACAGTGGTTTGTGGTGATACAGTGCACGATTACACTGTTGAATGTAAGAGAAAGGGTGATGGTTAGAAGATAGTAGGCATGAGGTGAAGTTGTATGTAGGTGAGGTAGAGGAAATTGCAATTGTGGTTGAGAGGCAAATGTAAACTTTTGTAAAATAAAGAGAAAATTGTAAAAAGGAGAATGTAAATGTAACAAGAGAAAATTGTAAATGTAAATAATAAATGCAAGTGTAAATAATAAAATATTTTTGTTTTTGAAATTGTGTGTTTTTTTAATAGAAATGCAAATGCAAAAATAGAAAAACAACAAGCACAAACACAAAATGAAAACAAAAATCACACAACAAACGCACAAAACTTTAAAAAAATGCAATACACACACAAAACAAACACACAATGAAATCAAATAACAATAATCCGAAGAATAGAAATTAAAATCAAATCAATTCCCCAGCAATGGCGCCAAAAACTTGTTTGACGATGGTTTTTTATGAGATTAGAAAATCGCTGATAAATTTAAATTAAAAATTAACCGCAAGCGCACGACATACAATTCTAGTACATGGCGAATATGGGTCGATTCGCAGGGAATTATATAGATTTTAAAATTTTCTATTTAATCAAATTAAACCAAGATTTGAAGTTGTGATTGTTTTTAAGCTAAAAATTGTAAAAACTAGCTAGAATAAGAGAATGAAAATATGAGATTAGAAAATAATTTAGAGGCAAATCCACTCTCATATTTTTGTAAATCAACACAAAATAATCTATGATCTCTATTTTGATTTTAAATGGAATTAGTTATGTATTTATCATAAGTATGGTTTATTTATGTTATTAATTAACATAACTTAAACCATCAAACTATAATGCAACAACCAAAGCCACTTGTCAATTCTCATGAAAATAAAGTCAAAGCAAAAGCAATTTTAGGTATGATCTATTTACTATTGTATTTAGTAACATAGATCATCAAATTTTGTTTCTACCTTAATTTCATAATCAAAAATCAATTAGCAAAATGATGACGTAAATTGTGTTTATGTTTGAATAAGAATAGCCTATTTCGTAGGCTATCAAATTCATTTTTATAAACTTGCATCAACATTTACTTCTCATGAAGCATAAAAGAGACCATAAATCATAAGAAATGTTGAATTTACATAATATTAGAGAGCTTCATTACCCCTAAATTGAAGGGGTTTAGCTACTCATTTGTGTTATCATATCAACACATGTAAATTTCAACCTTAAAACAAAAGCAAAGAAGGTAGGAGTTAATTAGAATAAAAGAGAAACTAAACAATTTGCATAAAAGTAAAACTAAGCTACTAACATGAAATGAAAGAGCATGTAAATAAAAAATGAACAAGAAAAATAAAATAAGAACAAGGAAGAAGTAAAAGAATAAGAGGCTTAGGAAGCCATTTTTATTTCATATAACTTTAAGGGTAAATTTCCTAAGTAATTAAAGGAGAAGAAGATCCATTACATGTACATAAGAGGGCTATTTTTACATGTACAAAACCCTAATCCAATTTTCAAGGGGCTTCCCAAAATACCCTTTAGGAAGTGTGGCCATGAAGGAATCATTAGTCTCTAATTAATTCATCATTAAGTATGCATGAAACTTTAACCTCTATTAACTTGTCCATTAGCTTCTAATTGTAGATTAAGGTAAGTGGGTAGGTGGGGTCCTCCATGATGCATGGTTTGAATTATTCCATCTTCATTCCTTTGTTTCCCTCCTTGTGCATGCATATCTTCATGAAACCCTCTTCCATTTTGTCATCCAATTTCCTGTAAATACAAATAAAATGTGCAAATAAATATTCTCAAAATTAATTCATGCACAAAATTACTATTTTACCCCCAAATTTATGTATGAATGATGACTTGAAAGCTTTTTGAGATTTGGTTTTAAACATGTAAAAATACCCGATTATAACATTTATTTAAATAAAAATAGATTAAATATGGATGTAAGTATATGCACACTTACGTGCACATCATCAACCTCGGTGGAAAATTAATGTTGAACTGTGGCGTATAGTTGGTAAAGCATGCAGTAAGTGATCAGCGAAAGATCGTTTTTAGATTCCTCGAACGCCTTCTCTTTCTCTCCCAACTCTTGACCCTTCAGTGCCAAGGCCTTATCAGCCACCTTCATCGCCTCTTCCTTTTTAGTTTCCACCCGTTGGGCTTTAAGCTCTTCCCCGTTTTAGTTTTCTCAATAGTGGCCACAATAAGGTCTACCTTGAGCTTGGCAGTATGGGCAATGGCTGCAACTTGATCGTCTTCCCTCCTCTTTCGAACTTCAATTGCTAAGGCTCTAATATGTTATAAAGCTTAGAAAATCAGGAGAAGTGTGATTAAGTAAACCACCATTAAATAAAGTACATATGTAAGTCCAAGATCTTTCAAGCTCAGAAGTAGAAGGGTAAGAGGACACAGTTGCGAAGCAGACAGAATACTAGATAGGTTGTTCAGAGTGACTTATCCTAATATCTTAGCGAGATCAGTAATGACACCCTCAGGCAAGTGCAAGTAGCGAATACGGGCGTCTTAGAGGGACCGAAGAGGCGGGACGGGAAGCTCTTCTGAGGGAGGAAGAGGGGGAGGCGCAATGGCTTCTTGAGGGGTTGGTCAGAGGCCTCTCCCCCAGCGAACTTCATTTTCCCCTTGCCGCTTTAATTTTCTTAGGGTCGAGGAACGCATTAGTAATTTTACTAGCGATTTCACATGTACATAAAAGAAATCCCAATATCAGTAAACGTTCTCACAAAGGTCAGGGACGAAAGATAAAATTTATGTTATCTATTTTAGTGAATTATACCCCTAGGTTCATCCGAAATTGAGGAAAGCTTAAAAATGGAACGAGAGAAGTTGTGGTTTGGGCGCAGGAAGTTATACTTTTGCAGTAGCGAATCAGTAAAAAATAATTTTATTTTTCTCTCATCTTCACTTAAACTTAAGATGCGATGCTTGTCAAGGTGCGATCCCTGCAAGACTCATATGAACTAATGGCCTGATCCTAAAAAATATCGATTAGGGTGTGGTTCAAATGAAGAAAGGAGATTATCAAGATTTAAAATGAAAAAGTATTGATCCATCCTTTTTTGGATCTTATAAGGAACATATGAAAGAATCGATTTCTTCGCTTGTGCATAGTAAATCCCAGAACCACCCCTAGAAGGACTTTTATGGAAATCAAATAAAAATTGGAGCTATTCACATTAGGGAGGCAAACCATTCTCAACAAAGAGATTAAAGGTAGTAATTATAAAGGAATAGGAAAAGGGGAAAATTGCTTGGGAACGATACCAATAGCGGCTAACCACTCATGGAGGATTTGATTAGGAGGAAGAAAAAGTCCATACTGAATGTGCTCGGAAGTGACGGAAATAAAACTATCGGGAGAAATGTGGATGCATTCATAAGATTCAGGTACTCTACCCACATAACCCTCAAAACTAAAATGGTTTAAAATGTTCTTGATTTCCCTTAGTTTACTTATCTTAGATGGCAGAAATAAAGGAAAGGAGGAACTCGATGCCATATCGAAGTTATTGGATAGATTATCAATTGCTGTTAAAGTATAAGAAAAAGGAAACTCCAAAAGGACAAAGAACCGTACTTTGGTTTGGAAAAAGAACGATTCTTGGAGAAGACGAGAGTAGCAATCAGGGTTTCTTTTAGATTAGCTTTCTTTTGTTTTGAAAGCTGTAAAAGAATAGAGAAGAAGAAAAGGAAAATATATACTTACCTTTATCAGAACTCAGCCACACATTCTGAATGAAGGAAAAAATCCCCAAGCATTAGTTTATTAATGACATGGAAGATTAGCGCAGGAACCAAGATGGATTTTCATAGGAAATGAAATGACTAAATGTACAGCTTTGTAGGAGATATGCCAATAAAGGAATGACATGTGTACTTGAGCATTAAATGTGAAACGACTACAAAGACTTTTTCTTTCCTTTGGAAGGAAAATGTAGAAGTAATGGGTTGCAGGGAAAATATAAGAATAGAGACAAGTCCACACCCATTTACGATTGCTGCAGACTTTTGTGGCAAGGGTTACACCCATCTTTTCCCAAGCGTTGTCAAATGAAATTTGATATAAATACCAAGCTAGAGGAATCTCTCCCACAATAAAAGCTGGAATAAGGAATAGAAACAAAAACAAAATCTAGATGGAACTACGCCAAAATAATATGAAGCTGCGATAAAATATAGATACTGCACTCACTCATTCAATATAGCATCAGCACTATAGTCTGAACTTGCTAAAAGGTAAAGAAATCGACATGCATCTTTTATGCTTGCTTCAACAAGCAGAACCATGGCATAGTTCCAAAATAACAACGAGATGTAGAAATTGTGTTGTGGCCTCAAAAGCCACACCAACAATACAGGACTGCAGCACATCCCCTTAAGCGACTATATGCAACTAGTGATGTGTCGCATCTCAAATGATGTCTAAAAATTACAGGCCTGTGCCGAAATTTTGTATCAAAAGGCTATAAGGATGCATCACCGTTTGGTGTTAATGTGGCATAACAGTGTCCTAATCATATATCAATATCGAGTTAATGAAGAATGCACCGTCGTGTTGATGTGACAGGACAGCACTGCAATCCTAAAATCATTGACCACAAGCATAAAGACTCACAGGATGAGGCAATTGAAAAAGACTGCTCCACGACCAAGAACCAGACCTTATTCCTTGAAGGGAAACCAAGAGACCCCAACTTCACCTCCGATATCATTGAATCTGGCTCAAAGACAAAGGCGATGGAGCAATATCTCCAATGTTGAGAGCAGCTCAGAACAGGTTCACGCAAGGCAATCACCCTTCTAAATAGCAACTCAATATCTTCTACTAAGCCATGCGACTCTACTCCAGTTATCCCCAATGCTGTGCTATGCTAATATTGAAAATGGGATGCTGCAATACAATTTTAAAAGTATTAGTGCAACATAATGGCTAAACGGCATCACTACCCCGGGCATAACAAATGCATGACTCCTAACAAGGTGAAGCGAGGTCCTAAAGTGCTAATAATGATACAACTCTCCTTGAAAAGATGAGAAATTCCTCACTGCAGCTTTATCTACACACATGTGCAGTCCATATGCATGCCATTTTGTAGAATCGAAAAACAATCTATTCAAATTTGGGTTTCCTACCTCAAATCCAATCATTCCCACTTCAGTTTCAAGTTTCCCACCAACATCCAACCATTCAAATCATAATTTCTTGTCAAAAGCCACGTTAGAAATCCTTGCATATCAAATAAATGAAATAGATATTCAGCACATGGAACAGTCAAATAGCAGAAATCAAGATAGCAGAAGAGTGATGTTAGCAGTCCACATGAATCTTTGTGCACTATAAATGAATTGGGCACAGTAGCAGGGAAGTGGGAATTTTTATTTTATTCTTTTTAGGGCACAAAAAATGAAAAACTTGCACTCTCTTCCATTTTTGTTTGTACTAAGAATCAAGAAGGAAGAAAATGACATTTTACCCATGGACGTATGATTCTTTAATGAATTGGTGGAGACCATCCATAGAATTTCAAATATTTCCATCATAACCGTGTTAGCATTAAAGTAACATAACTACCTCCTTTAAAGGCAATTTTAGTGTTACATAAATTTTTTTGATTCATAATCACAAAAGCATCCAGCATCTTGATTACTTTAAAAAATATTTGGGTGTTTCTAAGATGAAGAATCTCATTACCATTTTGATGTTGGAAGGAGAACCAATTTCCCTCTCCAGCAAAATTTACTCACATTCCTTTAGATACCACTATAACACCATGAATCCCACCGATTCCAACACTCCTTCCAACCAAGAACAACTTCACATGACCTCAAAAATGGAAAAAAAGCAACTCCTCGCCTCCATGACCCAAACTAAGGTAGGCGCTTCAGTAGAGCCACCCTTAGATCCTATCCTAGTTGCTCTTCAAACCTTCACAAACCAACTAAACCAATGCATGGATGGACAAAAGAGATCCATGGCCCAATATCCTGCACTAAGACTGATTTCCTCTCAACCTTCCATAGCTCACCGCCATTATTCACCGACTACACAGACTATGCAGTGTGTGAGTGACAACGACAATCTCAGAAATAATAATGGTGACACTGGTCTAAAACAAACAGATGCCAAGCTCAAAGGAAAATTTTGAATCAATCCCCATATCAAATCGAAGCCTGTAAACATCAACCCATTAATACTGAAAAAGCAAGGATGAAGTGTACCCGATGATGATGTTACTTCACTCTATAAAGATGGTTTATCCTAAATATATCCTAAGGAGGATGAGATCCATCAACTGTAAGCTCACGTAGAGCAAATGGCTAGACTTTGCTAACAAAACAATAGAGAGGAAGTATGAGAAGAGGGTTCTTCCTTGTTTAGTGAAAGTATTATAGAGGCAGACTTCCCTAACAACTTAAAAGACCCATCGATCAATAAATTTGATGAGACTACTAATCCGGATGGCCATATTTGCACCTTTGAGTAATGCATGGACATTCTAAAAGTATGGAGAATAGCCAGATGCAAGCTCTTCCTAGTATATGTAGCTAGGGCTGCTTCTAGATAATTCAAAAGGTATGGACCAGGGGAGGTTCGTTCCTGGCCATAGTTTACTACATATTTCTTAAGGCAGTTCAACTCTAGAAGAGTGGCTTCCCCAGATGTGAATACTATATCCCGCATGAGGTAGGGCGAAAATGAAAGCTTATGCAACTTTATAATTTGCTACAAATCTGAGGCACTTCGAATTTGTAGTGATGTAATGATCTGCCTTTCTTGCACCTAAAGACGACACTAAATACATCGTCGGTATTCGTGTACTTATCATTTAAGTATTTGAAAGACAGGTCGTTTTGTGTTAAAGAAAGAAAAAATAGAACAGAATCTCACATCGTGACGAGAAACATATAATATAAAGAAGTCTTTACAAAAGAAAACTTTATATACAAAATCTAATCATAGTACAATACTAATCCATCAACAATCATAGACAGTTATAACAGCCTGTCCTTGCAATTTCTAATAACTACAACTAGAACAAACAATGGAAGATAAAAGAAAAATACGAGAGTACATCTTGGAGGTATCCAGCTCATCTCCTGAAGCTCCAAAGTGTCCAGCTAAATCTGGAAAACATGTTCAGGCTGACCCGAGCATTATAAGGAAAATAACGCCTAGATCAGTTGGTAAAACCAGCGTGAGAAACTCAAATCACAAGGAATTTTATTATAACTTATAAAATCCTTTAAAATCAAAGGTATCTCGTAGGACTACGCCGCACATCAACACAGACAGGGTTTTACCTTCCGATAACAAAACCATTTTTGTATAAAATCCAGTGATACTATAATAATGTCTAAGGTCTAAAATAAATATTGAAACATAGCTGAAATTATTACAATAATT
The DNA here is from genome assembly GCA_030737815.1 of Allium fistulosum. Lineage (NCBI taxonomy): Eukaryota > Viridiplantae > Streptophyta > Magnoliopsida > Asparagales > Amaryllidaceae > Allium > Allium fistulosum. The sequence goes on along the minus strand of CM060904.1, from coordinate 708,581,328 downwards.
AAGTTCCAGCATAATAGGTATATAATCAAGTCTGAAGGCTCGTATTGGAAAATGGATTCCAACTATGAAAGGGTAAGGGTCTACCCACCGAATCAGTACATCTCTAGATAGAATGTACTAGAGACTATAACACATTGCACCTCTACTACTCAGGACCGGCCCTACCCCTTACTGGATAGAATCGAATATGATCACCCCTTGGTTGTGATCAACAACCCTAATTGGCCCCGAAGCATACATAAATTTGAGAAGATCACTCTAGATAAGGGATGATCATACCCTAATGGGAGCGACCTGTAACGACCCATAATTTCGATAATTAAAATTTGTTAATTTAATAAGGTTGTGATTTAATGTGGAAAGAAATAAAAAAACTTGTGATTTAAATAATAAGAATATAATTGGAATAAAATGTAATAGTATTAATTTAAGGTAATTTATAATTGCTTTGAATGAAATTCCAATTAATTAAAAGGATTTAAAAAGTTATAATTGATATAGATTGTAAATAAATTTTAGTAATGTATACATTAATTAAAAATTGGATTAAAGAGTAATTGATAATTTAAATGTTGATTAATTAATGAAATAATGTGTAATAAATTGTAATTGAATAAAATTAGTGTTGTAGTAGTAATTATAACGCTTGTTGTGGATAATAAACTTGTAAGGTGTGACCAAAAGTTAATGGTGACAATTATTATATGTTACCTATTTATTTATCATGTTAAATTAAATTTGAAATCAATTGCAATTAATTCACTTAATTAGTGCAGTTAATGTAAGTTAAATTAATAATTATAGAATTAGTATAGTGTAAGTTGTTATAACTTTTGTTGTAAATAATAAACTTACAAATGTGATTAAATATAGAAATGGTGACAATTGTTATTTGTTACCAATTCATTTAATCAATTGCAACTGAATGTCATTAAATGTTACATTAATGTGAGTTAAGACAATAACTATAAACTGTGAATGTAATAAAAGGAGTAGAAATGTTAATTATATTCATAATGTAATAGCTGATTAATAAAATAGTGAAATCAAGATAAATAAATAAATTTAGAATTTTAAATTATAATTACTGTGTGAAATTGACAAAAATTCAATATAATTGAAATATGGTAGTTAATACAAATAAAAAGATGGAAATTGTAGCATATTAGTATCAACAAATATTAACTATGCTATTAGAGTAATAATTGATTGAATATAAAGATTGAAATCAAATTAAATCAATTTATTGGGATTAAATTATAGTTAATTGGATTTAATTACAGTTGAAATTGAACACTGTAATTAGTGTAATAACCAGCACTAAATTGTTATATAAACTTGTATTAAGTCATTGTAAATGTCTAAGTGATTAAAAATGATGAAATTTGTCAACTATCAAATTTGAATGAAAAAGTGATTTAACTAATTAATTATTAATTTATTTAACTAACGTGAAAATAGCCATTTTGGCCACTGTCTTGGATTTCGATGAAACCAGTTTCATCGGATCCGTAGCGGTGAATTATTATCTAGTTTCAAGTTTCGTAGCAATCGGACTTGTCGTTTGATCGTACGGACTCAAAACGCGTAGAAATCAATTGAAAGCAATTTGAAATAAGCTGATTTTAAGCTAACTTCTTCATACGATGGGATTAGGACTTGAAACATGTTCCATTGAGTTTAAATTATCGAAAACATCTATTTTGATATATGGGATGACCCATTTTCATTTCGGGGTCAGAACGAGCTTTTGGGTCGCGTAGTCGTTTCGATCCAACCCTGCCTATATATAGGCTATTATAAACCCTAGTTATTTCTCATATTATTATTTCTGTACATACATCTTCTTCCTCCTTCTCAAACCTAATTCCCAAATTCCAAAACCTAATTTCAAAAAAAATAAAACCGAAATTTTTTTGCTCCAGGTTTACTTCGAGTCGGGAAGAGGTTTACTTCGAGTTTCAGAGGAGAAAACCTTGCAACGACTTGGGGTCAGAGAGAGTTCGAGGCCAAATAAGGCGGATCTGGGCGCGCTTCGAGTTCCAGGGGCGAAAACCCTGGAGCGACTTTAGGTCAGGAGCCAAATGACTTGGGTCTCTGGTCATTTTGGCAGAAACTCAGAGCAAGCACCGGGTAATTGAGGCGGCGACTCGAAGTAAGACCCGAAGTCGAAATTTTCCAATCTTCTAACATTAATAACTTTTGCATACTAGCTCGGATTCACGCGTGGTTTTCTCCATTGGGATCGTATCGGAATTCTGGACATTATAGAGCTGGTTTGGTTGAATTTTGAGACTGTTAAATTTTGGGCCTTATTTTGGATTTCAAATCAATTTGAAATCAAAGGTGAGTGTTTTAACCCACTCACAATTACTAAACTATCTTATGTTAGTTAAATTTAATTTATGATATGATTTGAAATTAATTGATTGATGTTTGGTATGTTTAAATTATCATTCTAGTTAAATTTAACTTTTATTGCATTTAATTATCGTTTAATTTAATATTGAATTTAAATTGTCAATTTAATACCTGTATTTATTATCAGTTATCTATTGATGTTTATAGGTTGATTTGGATGATGATTGTGATGGATGTTTGAAGTTTGATATTGGATGACTAGATGTTGTATTTTATATTGGAAAAAATCATTATGGGTTGAAATGATAGACTCGAGCGATTTTATGGATTTTTATTCAATTCGGGATTGCAGTTTGAAATGATATATAACCGCAAAATTTTAAATTGCGGATTGAAATGATAGATATCCGTATCACTTGACCCTAGGGTAGAAAATTATTTATGGACACCTGATTGGTTAAATTAAATGATTTTTAATTCCTTAAAATTTGAATTCAGTTAACTGGCATTTTGAAATAGAAACTGGTTTATATAAACTGAATTATTTTCGATAATCCAAGTGTTAATGTTGAAAGTGGAATTGATTTAATGTTCAAAGGATTTAAATTTGAAGTTCAAAGTTGAAGTGTCAAATATAAATGAATTTATCAGAATTAAGTTACTGAAAATGTTTGGATATAACTTTGAAATTTATTTTAAACTAATTTAAACTATTTTAATCAATTTAATTTATTTTAATCTATTATAACCTATTTAATCAAATTTAATCTATTTTACCTATTTTAAACTAATTTAATTTATTTAATCTATTTTAAATCTAATATAATTTAAATCTATTTTAAATTTAGTTAATCTATTTAAAACTACTTAATATAATTTGAATCTATTTAACCTATATTTAATCTATTTAAATCATTTTTAAATCTAATAAAATCTATTTAATCTATATTTAATCTATTAAAATCATGAAATCTAATTTAATCAAATTTAAACCTATTTAAACTATTTTACTATTTAAAACTATTTAATCTATTTAATCTATTTTTAATTATTTTCAACCTATTAAAACTATTTATGACTACCTAAACTATTTTCTAAAATTTCAGACTGTGTAAAGTTGAAGTATTTATATTTAAATCCTTGATGATGATACAACCTAAGTTGGAGTTTGGAATTGATACCTTTTGTAAAATGACATATTTGAGTGAATAAGACGATTTTGAAATGAAGAATCAACTAACATAACTTATCAATGATTTGAAAGTGAATATGATTGGAAGTGAATATGATTTTGAAAGTGAATATATAGTTTCGAAAGAGGTATGATTTGAAATTGAATATGAGATTTTGATATAAATTGTGAATTGACCGTTTTGAAATGTAAAAGAACCATCCAGTGTGAAATAATCGTTTAATTGTTAAAGAGACCAGGATCGGATATTGTTATACTCTCTGCCAATAATGAAAACCACTTTAACAACTGTGTACTTGGTGGAGATTCCAGAAATGAAGTAGGATAGTTTGGCGAACGATTTCTGTATGAGGTATTGACGTGACCCTGACTCTCGTGAGTCAGTTTAGATGCGACTAAAACAGGAGCCATGCCGAGGCAAGTGAGGTCATTCCTCCGATCGGACACATTTCTTCGATACCATGACTTTGTGATGATTTGGTGGCCACCCCTTGATTTTGATTTGGGAGTGTGTTTCGAGGTGGGCGGTAGTAGCTGCTATGCGTTACCACCAGTCCGGATCCGCAATTGGTATATCTACCCTGGCATTGCCTCAAGTGCCGTGTTCACATGCCCTAGCGCGCCTTCTACGAGTTTGGTTTGTACCATACCTATGGAGTGCCCTCTGATAGCCCTCCAGTTTATGGAGGAATTACGGTACTGTATAGACTATGGGAATATATAAAAATGTGTTAAGGGGGATATGGGTAATGGCTTAACGCTATTTTAATACTTTACTTTATTGTAGACACTATTATAATAGCGTATTGTACTACATAGTAGATAGTTTAACGAATCCTTAGGAGATGGAAATCCCGAACATCTCTTAAGTTATTGCACTCACTTTAGACACTGGATAGGAGATGTCAAACCCCGTAAACATCTCTGACGTCGTTCCACTCATATTTATTTACCGTTGATTTAACTTACATAAGATCTTTTAGTTCCGACTCGAGTGTTTTGTCTTTCAATTCGCTCGGGTCAGCCTGAGCATTTCAGGGTTGAAGACCTTATTTCTGGAGGACGAAGATGAAGATTTATACTATTATTATTTATTATATTTATTCCACCGCATCATGTTGTTCCGATGCATTATTTATTTATTTACTCATGTTTACGCAACTCTGATTTTTGTGTTGTAAAAGAATAATCAAATGTATTTATAAAACAGCTTCATGAACTGTTATTTGATTATTATATTTTGTCATTCCGCTGCGAGATCCTGTATTTGTTTTATTTCTTCTCTTTTCTTATTTACCCCATAACAATCTGCCCTTTTGAATGGTTTGAGTCTGGCATGTGTGTTTGCTTAAAACATCCAAAAAGGCAGGTCGTTACATGACCCACATAGCCCTGCTGCATGTTCCTGCTTTAGTCAATTTTCGGTTGATGAGGCTACAGGCTACATTTTACCTTTAGAATAGCAATCCTACTCGGAATGTTAACACTACCTTACAGGCAATAATGCAATGCCAGCATTCATTTATACAAGTTCGCTCTGGGACTGAACAAAACCGAAAGCATGACTTCTACTACGTCCATTTTGAATCACCCTCAGAATAAGTAGCAAGTAGTCCTTACACTTCAAAAGCTCCATCTTCGATTCCATACTTTTCAAAGTGTCTTCGGTTCAAAACGCTTGAGTTGGATCAAAGTGATTTTTGGATAATTTATACTTATACAATCCCGATCTCTTCAAAACAACATTCGATAGTTTTCAATAAACTCAACCCTGGTTCTTTGGGAAGTAAACAAACAAAAGATAAGAGTAGAGATCACCTCCTAATCGTTGAGTAAACAGATTTCCTTATCACTTATCCTAGGAGAATAAAACGAGTTTATATGCATAGTACTGCATCATCGAAGATGACTGCACTACACCAGAAAAGACCTTCAGTAGCGTTGAAAAAACGCAACCAAAACTTTAGTAGCGTTTTAAAGAACGCTCCTACAGGTCGCGCAACTAAAAGTATGATTTTTTTTGTTGCGTTTTAATAAACACTACAAAATATCTCCGTATAACTGCGTTTTTTAAACGCTGCTAAAGGCTTTTCTGCAGCGTTTACAAAACCCTACCAAAACTAACATTTTTAGTTGCGTTTGTAGTTGGATCATTCTTTGATTTTCAGTAGCGTTTATTTTGTGCAACTAAAAACTTTTCGTTGCATTTATTTTATGCCAATTCAGGTGGTATTTTACATTTGTTTCTGTAGCATTTCAAAACGCTACTAAAAGGTATTGATTGTTTTGTAGCATATTTTAAATGCTACTATATACTGTTAATGTCTTATATTATTTCCAGCAACCAGTTATATAATAGTCATATTAAAATCAGCAACAATCGTATAATTATCATATTCAAACCAACAATCATATAATCATCATATTCAAATAATCGAGAACACGTTAATCACATAAGTATAATAGCCATAACCATTTAGATAATAGTTATTTGACAAAATGAGAAAATTCACATACCACAAGCATTCACAAACAAGTTTACACAACTAGTACTAACAAATATCATAATACACATAACAATTGAAGTCATGTCCATTGTTGCTGATGGTCTTCACTCCGGAAAAGCTAATTACCTGTAAACAAGGTTGATAATCAACAATAAGAATTTGCCATGAATTATCAAGTAACTACTGTAATCATATTATCCAAAAAACAACAAAAAGAAAATGCAAGTATTAACAATACACGTGCACACTATTTTGGAATTCCACCACTTCAACAGATGGACTATTAAGATTTGAAATAAATCTCAATGTGCATGCAAATAAAAATGTATCAATAAAAATGTTTCAACTGATTTATTCATCTTAATAGTTTTGAAAGTGACCTGTATTGCAAAAAAAATACAGTAAAAGAATAACCACTACCCGCCTTTAAAATGGTTCAGTAAATATCTACAACTTTGCAAAATGGTTTTTGTAGACAAGCATTAACCTATGTTAATCATGCAACTTCCATTATTACTTTAAATAGCACAACATGCAAATATAATTATCGTTATCATTTTTTTACCTACAATGTTCTTCTGCATAAGAAAGTTGAAAGCAACGAATCTTTAGTAAAACTGAATTGTTAAAATGAGCACTTCGCTTTTTTGTGCAATGAATCATGTAGTCCTAAACATCATTCATAGTTTGCACTGGAATATAACCTTTTTTCTTTATGCTCTCTTACGATTGCATTTCGCATAGTTATTTTAATACACAAAATTTTCTCATAGAATGTTGCGGAATAGACTATAGAACAACAAGTTAATTGGTAAAATACGAAGTCGTGTTTCACTTCTAGAAGGTATGGAAATAAATATGGGAGATTTTCTTATGAATCAAGTAAACAGAGGACATCAATCCTTTTGATATATTTAAATTGTTGAAAAACAGAAAATGAAATGTTGGATTTCCAAAGATGATATAAAAAGGAGACTAGACGATCAGCCTCAATAAATATGGCATATTATACTCCAATAATTCATGGATGTGTTAAGCTAATCTATCTAGCGATATTGTTCCCCTTTAAGAAGTCCACAATAAATTATCATGGTATTTTATTGTTTTTTTGGTCTTAGAAAGTAACGGGATTATTACCAAGATATTGAATGGTAAATGGTTTGCTAATCTATACGATGCTAACGTCCATTAGTGATCTGAGTTAGATGCGTTAACTGGCTATTCTTTTCCCGATAATAGAAAAGAGACAAGTCAATATGACAATTATATGAGAACCTGATACTACAACATAAAACAATTCAGGGACACTCATCTTCATCCCTCCACATACATATTGAATCTAACATCCAAACCTGTCTATACCTCTTAATGATAAAACAGAGAATAGGATTAATATCTGAACCAAATATCATGCTTACATATCAACATTCTACCAAACCACTCTGCATATATCAGAAATTGGATGCAATTTCATAGTGTACATAGACACAAATATGAGTAAATAAATCACCTGTCAATGATAATCACCAATTAATTACTCTTGTTTCTCTTTCTTATTGCACTTCTACTTGCTGACAGTTTTTTTCCAGTGCACTAACCAATAGACTAAAGTAGGATTTCCTTCTATTCAATGAAGTGGATACACGCCAGGAATCTCTCTCTTGAATTTTTTAATTTTTAGCAATTTATCAGATTTGTTTTGAAATTTTGAAGTGAGAAAATGACAAGGTTTTTGTAAGAAAATTTTCATCCGCACCTCTTTTTTTTTCTAGGTAACTTATATTTAGCAATATAAACCAATGTTACTAATGAATTATCACTCCAACAACCCTCATCGACAATCTCGACCTGCCTGAAGCCAGTCCAACCACCGTCTCCCTCCAACAAATCTCCAAACCACCATCAGTTTCAACTCCAGCCTCTACCAAACCCATAACTAATCTCACTCAATTCCAGCCTCTGCCAAACCCAGAAGCCCCACCATCACCAGCACATACAGATCACCAACTTCTCCTTTCACAACAACCATCCTCTTCACCTTAACATCCTCTACACTCCAAACATTTTATCCAAACAAACACCTCGCCAACAATCACTCTACGAGCAGAACTATCACCTACAACTGCCACTGCCTGCATCTCAACCATCTGCAAGCATTCTCCGCCTGAAAACTGCTACCTCATTCAAGCACTACCGTCTGTCAATACACACTACAACCATTCTCTACACAGACTACACATCACGATAGTGCCAAAGCTAAGGTATATAAGGTGACTAAACAGCTAAAAGAGTAGGTATTGAACTCAACTACGTGCCAAATTCACACACACAGAGAGAAGAAAAAATTTAGTAGGCATTAGACAAGTTCATTTGCCCACTTAATATCCAGACATTTCTATATGTCAATGTTTCCTGGTCGTGTACGATTTAAACTTTAACACTAGATCATTAGATCATGACACTTTTTATTTCAACTAAAACAAGCATATTATAAATAAAAAACTAGGTTAGATCCTTTATGTACATTTTATCTTTCTAGGTCCCAATTTGATCTCAGCCCTTCAAATTTTACCTATTCGATTATTTTAACATTCAACTATATATGTGTTTGTTTATGTGTAGTGTGATAGGCAGAGTTCATATAATATTATTGTTAAACTGAAAAATAATACTTACTAGAACTTGATTCCCCAATGACTTATGTCGCCGGCCAAGCTACGGTGGTCCCAAAAGCATCTTCCATGTATGTACAATCCGATGTAGGTCTCCATAGTAATGTGTCATTAACTCTCACAAAGTCTACCTAAACTTTTATTGCATCTTTTCCTAATGGAACACAGCGAACCATTGTTGTTGGATCAGTTGAAGCGATAGTTCCTTCAACCACTACTCATCCCGTTTCACCCACATCAATCAACTTGCATCTATTCTTTGCTACCAAATTTGAGCTCTATTGGATAAGTAAACCAAAATTAAAAATTTTTACAAGATAGGCCAGTCAATTGTATCAGATATTGTATCATAAACAAGATATGTTTTTGGACAAAATCCTTATCACAAACACACTGGAAACCTTTAAAAGTACAATATTTATTGGTACAACTTCCAAATTTTTTCTAAAAATATTTTTTCTAAAATCATTTCAGCTACGTATCTATGTATTTTTTCTAAAAATATTTTTCAGTTTTATAATGTTTGATTTTTCATATTAATAATTAAAATGCCAAATTTAAGTAGAATTCACTTTATTTACTAGAAAAATCTTAAACATGTGATAAAAAAGAGGATTTCTTCTATACTTTTCTCAAGTTGAACCGACCAACAAAATAGTTTATATAATTTCATGAGTATTTCTCCTAAATGGAATTGGATTCAGGTTGCACAATTCAGAAATTTGAGTTGATATAATGACTTTAATTTTTGAGAAACGAGACATTTCGACTATTAATCGAGAAAAGAAAAATTAAAGAATCTCATTTGGTTAATCAAATTTTAAAAGGTTTGGTAATTGATGTCCAAGAATCTCAAACTCTGTTGAATCAATGATCCAAAGACTTTTAATGCTTTGCTTGTTGTACACGATAATTTTTCTGTACAGTAGCAAGGTCTGAGGATTAGCATTGTATATGTACTCCAACAAAATAAAATAAAATATGTGAACATCCACAACCTAGTTAGACCCGGCCCAAGTAGAAGTCATGCAAATCCATTGGGTTAGGATAACTCTAACCTTCTTTCATCTTTGTTTTTCATTCTTTATATAATTTTCCTTCATCAGTAATTATTATTGTTGAATGTATATAGATTAAAAATGAAAACTTTATTACAACACTCAATACTTATACAATTTGAGAGAAGTACCATTATCAGTTTATCATACAACTATAATTTATATACATATATATACAGTGAAATTTAGTTACCCGAGGAGTTGATTTAGCCTTGCAAGGAGAAGTTACAATACTTGCTCTAGCCTTGTAAGGAGAAGCCATAACGCTTGCTTTTTCAGCTACAACTTTTGATTTTGGCCATGCTATTTTCTTACCCACGGCCTCTTTAATGCATGACATATCTATTGTGGGTCACCACAAGAAAGCATCTTCTTTTTTTGCATAGTCTACCCAAACCACCACGGCTAACAGACCAAGTGGAATACCATTCACAATCATTTCTGAATCACTCGAGCAAAGTCTTCCTTCGGCAACCAACACTTCACCGTCATTCCAATCATAAAGCTTGCATTTGTTGTTTGCGCTACTAGTTTTACTCTAAAAAGATCAATAAATATATTTAATGGAAAAAATATGTATACAATTACAAATAGTTACCGCGAATCATAAATTTTACCATAATGTCTTCTATCATGTGTTCTCGTAGCGCAACAACACGATTTGCAGGCCATGCCATTGACTTACCATTGGCTTCTCCTAATACTGATAAACTAGATGTAGGCCTCCATAAATAAGTGTTTGCTCTCTTTATGCTATCTTTAACAACTTTCATAACATTTGGTCCAATACGAATGTCATTGACAACTTCATTTGGATCGGTGGACACCACACTCCCTTCGGCAACAATTTCGTCGGTTCCATCCCAATTCAATAGCTCACATATGTTGTCATTGTTCTATAATTATTCAGTCGAAAATTATGTTGATTATTGGATTTAAAACTAAACTCCAAATGATGTTATGTCAATATAAGTGATTTATACCATTTCAAGTGTGCTCCCTTCTTTCGAACATTTTTTACCCTGCCAATGCAAAATTAGTAGCAACGACTGTTAAAGGTTTAATTATAGGAGCAACATAAATAGTTGAAACTGAGAAGCAGCAGAAAACTGACAGTTAGTTACATATTATCACATATATAAATTAAAAGTTTACCTGTTTGTTCATTAGAAAGTATACCATACTCTCCAATTTTGAAATTCGTTTTTGACATTGAGTTATTTGATTATCCCTTGATTGTGACAAAGCTAACTTGGTTTTGGTGTATCCCCTTCCTAGTGCTCTTAACCGTCCTGGTTTACCTTGTCCAATATTTGTGCAATTGCATCTTCTTGGACATTCTTTATCGAATCAGATTGTTTGGGATTGTCAATTTTTTTAATCTCCTCCTATATAAATTAACATACATATATGTTATATACAATGGTAAAAATGTTACAATGTTCAATTAGTGACAAAAAATCAAAATACTTACAAGAACATGTGCTACAACCGTGTTCACTGGTTCACCATTCTTTTTAGTATGAGATTTAACCCAAACATCTGCTCTAGATATGGATGATGAATATTGACTCTGCTTTTTCTACATTTAGAAAGACACTAAATAAATCAATCAATAGTTAATTTACTAGCTATATGAATAATGCTACGTATAATTAAATAACCAAATCGTCGGTAAATCTAGCCATTTCTCTACGTCCAGTTGTGTGCGGCAATTGTTTTTGCCCAATGGCTCTAAATTTCTCACTTCTTATTTGAAAAAAGGTAAAGAATTTATTCTAGATGAAATAAATAAAATCAAACAGTCTCTTATAACGAACGAAACTGTGAAATAAAAGTGAAACACTACATAAACAAATATAGCAAGAAAGAGCAGAAACATTGACAAAAAAATAGATATAGCAAGAAAGAGCTGCAACCAAATTTTATATATAAATTTTAATTATTTACATATATATATATATATATATATATATATACATGTACTGTTGCTTCCACTGTTGGGAAATTCAAGTCCCATATTTTTATATATAAATTTTAATTATTTACACACACACACACACACATATACATGTAGAATGTTTGGTGTACACAAACATATTTAGAAAGGATTATAGACTTTTTTCTTTTGTATTCGCATTATTTTGATATTTGCTAAACTAAAATGAGTAAAGATTCAAGCTGTCTATTTGCCCAAAAAAGCAATGACATGTAAGCTTAATTTGCTTGGAAAGTGGAATATTGTGTTCGATGAGATTAGTGGAGAAGAGATTATAAAATCATTTTCTTTGATGATGCTAGTCTAGTTACCACACTGAAAATTGATTTTCTGTTGATACAGATTATTATCCTTTTGCTTTTTTTTATTGAGAGTTCCTGTTTAGAGCTTTCCAATGTCGAGCTTCTCTACATCGAATCTAGCCGAATAATTCATTTGTAGTATTAGGCTTCCAACTAATCGAGCTTCCTTCTCATGGCCTCAGATCATTCTTTATTAATGTACTTTAAATACCTTAAGGTAATGCCAATATTTGTTCTATTGAAGTCTGATTACGTTAACTATTTTAGATCTGGATAATCACCAATTGCTCTAATTTTATGTTGCATTTTCTAAGCTTGCAACGAAACCTTATCTAGGTGTTTTTTGGTTCAAATTTTTGTATCTAGAGTATCTAGTCGCTTTTTGATGGGTGATGGGAGATCGTGGTTGGGTCATTTAATGATGTGAAGACCTCATATTGAAAACAAAGTTTTAGTAGTTATTAATTTATACTCGATATTCAGTTTTGGCTTTAGTTTTTCTTGTGCCAACTCTTTACATATAGTTTAAAAAGCACTAGTTTTATTAGTTTTGATACAATTCATAGTTGGCATAAACACTATTACATATGTGCATAATTTAATTCATAGTACACATATTTCTCGTAGCATAAATCATAACAGTATTATTGATATTCAAAATACTATTTAGATTTGAGAAAAGTACATTAAAAAAATAATGTTTGATTTGGGAAACTATAAAATATTCAATATAGATTCGGTCTGATAAGGTATATTAAGTCGAATATTAATAGTAATTCATTATGTTTCAAACAATTACTGGATAATGTGTTTAATTGATTTAAATTGTATGGCCATTGTCAAAGAAAAGAGCCATGCTGCAATACATTTATATTGTATCCATTATTTTGTATACAAGTCAGCTAATAAATATGTTGGGTCAACATGTTCATTTATTTTTAATGAATCAATCAAAGGACAAAATAACAGTGGCATCAAATAATTTATGTATAGAATGTAAATATTTTGAATAATTTTCCATGTGATAACAGGATTAGGTAGGGGTATGTGTTTGTTATATTTAATGACTTGATAAATTTGATATTGTGAATGAAATAAGGGATACTCAATTTTTTAATCCACACTCTATGGATTACATTTGAACAACTGTGTGTATGTTTGGAAACATGTGCCTGACCAATTTTTCTCGCATTTGAATCACTATACTTTTAAAACATAATTAACGCATTTACCCATATTAAGGTGATTTACTCAAGTATGTTTATTTTTGGTTATTGGGAATCAGTTCTAACACCTATAGGGAAAAAGGATTTAGTACCGTGCTGGAAATCAATTTTTATTGCATCCCATTGAGGAGTTTTCTTTTAATACCTGAAGAAAATAACACTCAATAGTAAAGAGTCTAAAGACTGAGAAGCATGCATTCACAACACTTGCTCTAGTTATAGACACAAGTTGTTATATGGTCACCATCATTCTGAGTATTCGAATTCATTATATTTTGTCACATACTATCTCATTAGCACAACTGTGTGTTTAGAAAAGAAGTAAGAATCCAAATATAGCGTGCATTCATGGGGCTTTTTGCACAAGGATATTTGTTGTACATTCATAAATGACTCATATGAAAAAAGAATCAAATCTTAAATAAACTAAAGAACCTTATTGTCTAGACTAATGCGGTGGGAGTGGCTATTGCACTAAGAGAATACTCAGGATCGGGGTTCATCGTCTTCCTATTTACTATTGCTGAGTGGCTAGAAACATGGGTTTGCCAAAAGGTATTAAGATCTCACCACATATGTACTGAGTTATCAATTGAGTATTATGATTACTACATATAGCCTTGGACTAACGAATATATAAGCATCTTTAATAGTATCATACTGTAACCAGTCTCAAGAGCATTTACTAAGGTCTGCTTGAAATTATTTCTACTATAATGTAAACTGGTTTGAACTCAGCTATGGTATGCTTCTTACAAACCATTCTTATAAAAAAATTATGATAATCAGAAGCTGCAAGCTGCTAGGGATCTAGGGTTTAGATTCCAAAAAGCAAAGAAGCAACAATACATGTATATATATATATAATATACATAAACATACCCTAAACTCCAAACTTGTTTTCGCTTTTACAAACTTTCTCCACTCCTTCATGTTCTTTATATTGTAAGGTTTCAAACCAAGTCTTTCCTCTTCCGTCGTTGCATTAACTATTTTTCGGACCAATTTTCTTTTTGAGGATCTCCAAATAGTTCCCATTTGTTGAAATATGGAATTTTTTTGCCATTCATCCACTTTGAATCTAGCCTACAAGTAAAAATAAAACGAAAAATAAAATTGTTGTTATTTCATATTAAAAGGATTTTAAAAGGACATTTCATTAAATGGATTATTTTCGTAAGTAAAACAATTATTATATGACAAAAATGGTAATCTCTCATACATTAATCGAATCCCACAATACAACTTTCAATTCATCGCTTAGAAGCCTCCAATCATCAAGTGTAACCGGAACATGCTCTCGTACAAGCGGTCTAAGATAAGAAGATAAATGTACCAAGCCTTCTCCTATGGGTATGGCTACCTCATTGAATTCAACTTCAATTCGATTCACAAGACTTAACAAGAGTTTTTTGCTCTTATTGGACCTCTAGCATGTCTTTTTACATCTATAATTACAGTTTTAACTTCACTTGGTCTATTGATTTCCACCTCGGCATCAACTTTTTCTTCACAAGCTATTTCATCTTCTTTACACATTTCATTTTCTTCATGGAGCATTTCAATTTCTTCATGCATTTCAGTTTCTTCACAAGGCATTTCATTTTCTGCACACATCATTTGTATTGTCTCGTGCCGTAATTCTTGTTCCTTGTCTACATTGTAAGCTTCAACGGTTGGCTTAATATATTTGACCTTTGGCTTATGCTTTCGGGATTTCTCATTCTTCAATTGTTGGCGAGTACGTACTAAGCCTGTGTGCATATCCTTTAGCTATGAAAACATTTATTAACAAAAACAACAAAATTAGATAAACATTCACAATATATGTTTTTAATATCCATTTATATAGAATAAAACCATACCAAATTTTATTCTTAAAAAATTTGTTAAGTAAAATTTTAATCATTAGTTAAGTAAAATTTTACATACATATATAGATTATATTAATAAAATATGTAATGTTGTAAACGTTGGCAAACAAGTAAAACGAGAAGAATGAAGCATGCGATACCGTAGCTTATATAGCAAAATAGTCAAAGAAATAAATTGAAGTCTTATTTAACTAGTTAGTACAAGATGTGTTAAAGCCAAATATAAAGAAAATTATGCTTGATAATACTGCAGTAATTACAAGTGCTTTGTAAATAATAAAGATTATGTTGTAGATTATAAATAAAATCCATTTGCAGTTTTTGAAAGTAACATCCATTTTGCAAGTTTGATCATATAATCATTTATATTTATAAACCATTTGCAATTTACACTTTCATGCACTCCCCACATAAGCAAAAAAATATGCAAGACAACAGCAATCTTACCAAGCATGAAAACATGCAACACAAATCCATTCAAAAGCTCTCATAACCCAGGAAACTTGCAAACTATTACACGTTTGTCTATATTATGTATAAAAATATGCACACAGCTACGACATACGCAGAGACAAGCAAAATGCGCTCATGGAGAAAAATGAAAGACAGAGTTCAAAAATATATGCTGGGAAACTGAAAGCCTAAATTCATAGATGCACACAGAGAGAAGGAAGGCAAAACTAAAAATTTGCAAGCAAGAATGAAATGCCAGACTATAAAAAGGTACATATACACTAAAGAAAAATATAGCACCATTGACACGCATGCATACATCAAGGCGAACGTGCACGTAAGGGAGAAATGAGGCGGAATAATGCTGCCCTTGGTCACCGGTCAGCATCACAAAACAGTTTATGGAGAAATGAGGAAAACAAGCATAAGAACTTAAAAAAATTAAATCACAAAACAGTGTCCATATACAAATAGCTTCATTCCAAGTCTACTAAAATTTATTATGAACGTTGTTCTCATAGTATTAAAAGGTAACGGCATGTCAAAATATACATTTCTTCTTTTTTTCCATCTTCCTATCCTAGTTGCCATCAATTTATTTTGTCAAAACTAAGGTTAGAAATCATCTGAGATCAGGCTGCGCTAAGAAATTAATAACCAAAATTTAGTGCTATGTTACATTAGCTAATGCAATTAAATGTGAAGTAACCACCAAAAATTTATTAAACTGATAGCTAATACCTGCACTAAATACCAAGCAACGAAAATTTTCTAATAAACTATGCTGTTAGCTAATATCTAAATTAAATACTAAGTTGTAATGACTAACATGTTATAAACCAAAACTGATCTCTTGTAGCTATTGGTTCGTCTAATAACAAGATTCACTTTTAAGAGATTTTGGAACCTTTAAGCTATCATCTCTCATCAGTCCAAATAGCCTCTTCAACTCCTATTCTTATCTCAATATAAACATTAGTCATATAGAAAGAGATATATATGATTTTAGTTGCTATTAAACAAGTTCGATACACATATATGTATACAGATAAAACATATACAACCATATATATATATATATATATATATATAGACATATACTATAACGACCCGGAATTTTGGATATTTGAAATTGGAATATTTATTTGATTTTAAATATTCAAAAGTAAACTTTTAACTTGAATTTCAAATATCACTATTTATTGGGTAATTTAATTATTAAATTAAATGATTTGGAGTTGGGTAAAATGTTGAATCTGGAGTTTTAAGCCTGTTAAAAATAGTTTGAAGGCTTGGAAAATTTATATTAATAATACTGAAGGTGATAGAACTTTTAAAATTAAACTTAAAAGTGGTTTGTTCAGTTTTAAAAATATATCGTTTAAATCAATATTTAAAAATAGCCTTCCGAGGCACAGTCTCGGAATTTGACGAAACAAGTTCCATTGGATCCGTAATATTTTATTATTATCGGATTTCAAATTTCGGAGCGTTTGGAGTTGTCGTGTGATCGTACGATAGATAAACGCATTGAAATTTATATCGAAAGTTTAATAAAATAACTGGTCCAAAAAGCTATCTTCTCCTTACGATCGAATTAGGACCCGGAACCTTTTCCATTGCGTTCGGAATAGGGGTATAACATTATTAACACCTAGCGGCATGCCTCGATAGGAAGTCAAAATTTCATGTTGCGTTTATCGAGACAATTTGAATTTGAATTTAATTAAAAATATATTTATTTATATAACCTAAGTAAACAAGCAGAGATTCTTTCCCTAGCCTGTTTCCTTTCTACATCAAAACCTTTTGCCTTCACTGCAGCCTTTCTCCGCATGCCAAGATCTTCTCCTATCTCCCCATTCCTTTTTAAAATCACATGCAAAACAGATTTTTAAAATCAAAGAAGAAAAAAAATATAATGGCCGACCTTTTCTTCAAAATGTTAGAATCGAGCTTCAAAAATAAAATAAAAATAATGGCCGCCCTTTTCAACTTAATTTCGCGAACCAATTTCGTCGAATCACGCTCACATCTTCTCGAGCACGGCGACTTCGATCTCGGCATGGGGGAAGAGGCGCGTCATCTCATGTGCGCGTTGGGTGAGGGATTGGCAGCAGGGGTTGCGACGTAGGGGGCGGAGGCCAAATTTTCTCGAGCGACGCGACTTGAGGCAACTACGATTTTGAATGATGGTGAGGCGACGATGATGTCGAGAGTTGGAGGATTTGGTGTGTATCTTGAAGGGGCATGACTGGAAGGTGGACTCGAAGTCACTGGCAAGGAAAGGGAAGTACTCGCGTTCGATTTCGCGTGAGCTCGGCGAGTTCATGTTCGTATTGGTGCCATGGCAGTAGGGGTAGGCTGAGGTATTTGTTCTTTAAATTAATTTTTATATGAATATGTATATGTAGGAAGATAAAAATTAATTATTATTTACAATAAGATAAAAAAAATCTGTTTTAATAATTTTTACAGTAAGCTAAGTTTTGTTTTAAGGAAATATATATATATATATATTCACATGCCTATTTTAAATAGTAAACTGAAAATATATGTTTAAGATTTTGAAAATAATTTTGAACAGTTGAAGGTTTATATATAAAGATTTGATTTTTGAATCTATATAGGTTGTTTTATAAGTGTGTATATATATATATTTATATATATAGTTTCAAAGAGAAAAATAAATATACATCTATACATTTTAAATTTACTTGATTTTTTTGTAAAAGAGTGCATTAGGGAGATTAACTTAATTAATTATTTTTGTAACTCAAAAATTTATTTATTATAGGAAAAATTAGTTAATAGAATAATTTGGCTAATTAACTTTATCTAATAGGAAAATGATCATTAGATTAGTTCAAATTAAAAGGGTTAATTAATTTAATCTATTGAAAGAAAATTGACTGTTTGATTATTTCAAATATTAATAAATCATATAATGATTGTTACAAGGTCCAAAATGTGAAGAAATAGGCAAAATGGATCGGATTGCAAATTTAAAGTCAAAGGTGAGTTAATCTCACTCTTCTGGATTGCTATTTAAATTTAAATGGTTAAATTTAAATAACTGGTTGAATGATTGAATTGATTGGATGTGGTATATTATATAGTAGTATATAGTATATATTGGAGTGATTGATTTCCCACAGTATATAGCGGATGAGACCCTATGCGCCGCACAATAGCGGATGATATTATATAAACCCATATACCGCGATATTCCATCTCGAAGTGGAATTGGTATTGTGCTAACATCTGTGGATGCAGGGAAAACAGGTTGGAGGGATCCAACTGGATTCCTCAAAATTATTTAGATTGTTTAATATTCTGTGTTATGAATATTTGATTTTCTGTGATGGATTATATGGACAATTGAGGTTGAATGCTATGGTTTGCTTGAATATATTTCGATACTCTAAGTTATCAAAATATATAGAATTGGATTTTTGAAAGAAAATAAAAGAGTAAATTTTCAGGTAAAATAATTATAGAGAATTTGAATAAATTTAAGAATGAATTGGAAAAGAATATAAGTGATTTTAAAATCCTAATAAATAAATTTCGAGTATGGGAAAAGAGGATTTTGAGAAAACAGAGAAATAATAAATTTTAAACTTAAGTGATATTATTTAAAAGAATAAAGAATTTATTTAAATTCAAGGTTTAAATTTAATTAAAAGGAAAAAAAAGAAATTCGGGGAATCCGGAATTTAAATTTTCAGTTTAAATGATTTTAAATCATAATAAAGAAATAAAATCTGAAAGTTAATGGATTTTGAAATGAATGGAGTAAGTAAGAAAATTTATTTCAAAGTGAAGTAAACTGGAAATCAATTGTAAATTGATTTAAGTGTTTGGAATTGGAATTTAAAAGAGAAGTGAGACTTTGGAATTTATAAACTAGGTTTATAAAAGTGAAGTAATATATCAGTGGATATTTGGAAGAATAAATTCAAGGTGGGAATTTATAAAAATAATGGGTAAATTTGATTAAAAATAAATAGTGATTTATTTTTAAAGATGTGAAAGAGAAGTATATTTCCCTGGATAGCCAAGTACGTTTTCAAAGCAAATTATTAAGTATAAGTTAAAGTTTCAAAGTTGTTTTAAAAGTATGTTTTGGAAAATCTATTATTTTAAAATGTTAAAATGTTAAAGTGAGTATTTTTCAAATTTATAGTAGTAGTAATTATTTAAAGGTTAATTGGTATTATGTTTGAAAAAAAAAAAAATTTAGTTTTATATCTTATAAAGTAGCTTTATTTTAAATATTCTTGAAGTGTATATTTCTTTTAACATAAAGTATTAAAGTAGTTTTAAATCTAAATGTTTAAAAGTATATTCTATAATTAAGTGTTTTAAATGATTTTAAAGTCTAGTTATTTGTACCTTGTGATTTCAGTGGAAATAGAAAATATTGGGAAATTTATTCCGTGAGAGAAAGATGGTTTGAAACTGTTTTCAAAGGGTTGAAAAGTGGAAATATATCTAGCGAAGATATTTTGAGGTTAATAAATAATTTGGGAGAAATTATTTAAAAGTCTGATGATTGTTTGTGAATGTTATTTGATAGTTAAATAACTGACTATCAATATTGGCCAATGCGCTGATCGTTTCGAAGAGACCGGGATTGGGATTTATTTTCCGAAAACCACTTCGATCCAATTTGTACGTTTCATGGGGGAAACGAGTTTGGAGTCGAAGATGGTACGGTGAAGTGCAAGGGCTAGTCGCTACTAATCCTGAGGGTGATTCCAAAATGGATGTAGTAGGAGTAGTGCCTTCGGTTCCGTTCGAACCCGGGACGGACTTGTATGGATGAATGCTTTCAGAACATCGTCAGGAGGACGGTGAGCATTCTAAGTGAAGTTTTCTAAAAAGGTAACGCTTAACCTCAAGCCTCATCAACCGGGAATGACTGAAAATCAGGGGTTATGCAGCAAGGCTATGTGGGTAGCGCCCTTTAGGGTGAGGTCATCCCTGTCTAGATGTCCCTGTTGTTTCGGCTTAGTGGTGCGGTTGCTGATCCCAACCGTGGGGTGATCTTACTCGGAATTACCCTTAGGTAGTTTCGGTCTTATGTTGCAGGGTGTCGGGCGTGGTCCTCGGTACGCTGATTTAGACCAGGTACTATGACAGGTGGTACCCCAGTGCCTAGTCATTAGTTGGAAATCCATTCTCCCTACGCGCCTGTACGGTTTTGATTGTGCCCAACTATTGCTGAAACGTGAGATGCAAGCATTTCAGCTAGATTCTATTTTACTTTCAATAGACACTATTATAATATCAAACGGATTTGATAAAAAGTGTTTTGGCTATCGTAAGGTAAAAACCCGACATGTTTATTTGTGGCGTGGTCTTACGAGATGCCTTTGATTTCAAAGAGTTTGGGAAACTTTAATAATCCAATTGAGTGTGTTTTCTCTCGCTGGTTTTCCAGACTGACTCGGGTGTTATTTTTTATAATGCTAGGGTCAGACCGAGTATTATAGATTACAGGAATGGATTCTGTGGAGCTCAGGAGACGGGCTGGATGGCGAGACGTATCACTCATACTTGATGTATATTCCACTGTGTTGTGTATACTGGGTATTCTGTTTGTGGGACAAGTTAATATAACTGTCCAGTATTTGATTCTGATTGTGTTGTACTCTGATGATGTAATGTATAAAAACAGATATAGTTTCTTTCCTGTAAAGATCAGATGTTATCTATTATATATTGTTCCGCTGCGATTGTGAGATTCTGATGTTGTTTTCTATTATCTTCTTCTACCTCCTTCTTCTTTAACCCTAATGGTTCGTATTTCCATTCACTTTGAGTCGATATGTTGGAGAATAGTGTCGATTTAAGGGGTATGGGTTTGCGGGTCTTCAAACTTGGTATCAGAGCTTACGCTGGTGATAACCTTGGCTCTGGTGGGAATTACTCATTTGAAAATAGAGTTCGTAGTACTCTAAAATGAGTTGAGTGTATTAATAGATATGAGCGCATATTTGTTAGTGAATATAAAATTTGTTTCTATACTGTGTTGATTTATCGGTTGAGTGTTTATGGATTCTGGTCGATATGTGGGACGCCACGACATCGATAGGGGTTTCTAAACTCTTGAATGAGATAAACCGACACAGTATTGTTTTTAAATAGGGTAAATGAAATAATTTTACCCAAATTATTTTTGTAAATAAAGGGAATAATTTTTCATAAATTATTATAGATATATATGGTTGTTTGGTTGTTAGGAAATGATAATATTAAATTATTATCATTGTTGTGTAAAATTGAATAAGAAATTGAAAATTTTAACCAAAATTAAGGAATAAATTTATATAACAAATGGGATTTATGAATGTGAATTATAAATGTGAATTATAATTGAAATGAGGTAAATTCCGGAGTAATGTTGAATATAGATTGAAAGAATTTAAAATTTGAAATTTTGGGAAAGGTTTAAATTCTTTTGGGTTTGAAAATGTTTTCAAAGGCTTGAAGAAATAATAGTGATATATGTTTGGAAATATTTTTGAAATGGATTTGAAATCTGGTGAGGTTTGGAATTTAAAAATATTTGAAATGCTTTTGATTGGGATAAAAGCACTAAACTCTTTCGGTCGCTGGAAAATAACTTTGGTGATGACTGCAGCATCATCGATGTTCATTTTCGAGTTTCCAGAGGAGGAATTGCTGCCAAATTGTTTTGTATTTTGGGAAATGAATAAAAATCCAAAACTTGAATTATAAAATAGATTGAACTCAAGAAAATTAAGTGAAGTGATTTTTGAAGGTAAAAATAAAATATTGAATTAAAAGTGGGGAATGAACTAATTTGAACAAATTAGTCAAGTGAGTATGTTAATGGAATTTGAATTGGTTAAATGAAAGTTGAATTGTGAGTTAGTAATGGAGTTGGAAATGAACTCGAGTTATAAATAAAATTCAACTTGGGTTGTTGGTGAATTAAATATAATTGGAAATGTTGTCGAATAAAATAGAGTTGGATTGAAATAGTGATGGTTTGTGTTGTAAATAAAACTCAAGTTAGTAGAAATAGATTGAAATGGCCTTGTTAATTAATAAATAACTTAAGTAAATATTGGATGAAAGCTCGACTTAAGTAAATTATGAAATGGTTGTTGTCGAGATTTTATAAAATGATTCTAAATAAAACTTGTTGGGTTAATGAAATGAAATGCAAGTTAAATACCAATTTGAAGTGACAAATGTTTGGGTTGTAAATAAATTGTGGAATGAGTATTTGATGAAATAAATATGGAATGTTCTAAGATTAATAAAATTTATTTTGGAATCAATTGAAAGGGATGTGAGTTCATTTCGTTTAAAAATGAATAGAATGTAGGAAAGTGAGTTGTAAACTATTTAAATTGAATGAAGTTGTATATGGATTGGTTGAAAACAATTAAAATTAATGTCGGGACCCTATACGTTGCTTATAAATATTGTTTGACCGGCATTGCTTATAGAAACTCGCATGTTTACTAGTTAAATATGTAAAATGTTGTTAAGATACATGATTTTGGCACTTACATATTTAAATTGAGTAAGTACAGGTTCGGGAAAGTCGTTTGGCTGAATAGGGTCGTGCAAAGTGATAAAAAAAATAAGCCGCTTGCTTAAAAATGCTAAATAGAGGTACGCCTACGCAATAAAAATAGGAAATATGAACTGTTGTTAGTTTTTTTTTGTTTTTTGACCGTGTGGGTCGATGTATATATATTTATATCTCTTGTCAAATAGCAAAAGCTCCTCCGTACAAAGGAGACCCTGCCAAAATTTTCCAAAATTTTGGGAGTTAGAATTTTTTTAAAATTTTCACTAACGACAAATGATTTAAAATTTGTAAGCAAATAGAATTGAAACTGAATATTGAAATCTAATTTAAAATTGTGTATGTGAAGTAAGGTGAAATCGGAAAAAATTGTTCGAAGAAATTGAAGGAAGAAAAAGTTTGCAAATAAACTTTTATTTGAGATTTTAAATAAATTAGTCAGTGAAACTAATAAAAGGAAATGGTTAATTAAATATGGGTTGAGATAAGGTGAATAAAATTCAATATTCAAAGTTTGAAGACAAATTGAATTCAAGTAGAATTGGAATTGGAAATCTGAATGGAAATTGGGGAAAAGTGTTGAAGTTTGAAAATAATTAATAAATTGAAGCAAATTGAATCTATATGGAATTGGAATCCAATTTGAATATAAACTTCGGCAGTGAAGAAGTAAAATAAATATAATAAAATATTTATATTAAACTTAAGAAATGAAGAATGAAGTTCTTAAGTAAATTGGTATTGGGAATATACTAAGTAATTTTGGAATGGATAAATATACTAAGTGAATAATAGAATGAAGATTAAAATTTAAAGTTGTGAAAGGGGATAATTGTGAATAAGTGAATAACAATCAAAGTGAATGTGAATAAAAGTGAAATTGATATAGTTAATAATCAGTTGAAATTTATACGTAGGATGTACGTATATTAGTTTATTCGCATAGTGATTTGATCCAGATTCAAGCACAGAATTTCGAGGTAGTTATACCGATCCGAGTTAGGATTTTTCACTTGATTTTCGACGGCGAACCCTGGATATGGATTTTGATTGATTCTGGATATTCTCTATCATAGTTTGTGGCTATGCAAGGAGAATGACGGTTTCTGATCAAGAAACCAGATCTGAGTCCGCACTAGGAAATCAGGTGGACGATACTAGTTTGGAAATGAAATTGTGTGATCGAGCGAGCGATCGGATTTGGCATTGCGTACGAATGATATATGTGCATCGTACGGGCTTAAGTAAAACAAATATTGGAAATTTGTAAAAGAAGTGTATAAAATGATCTTGGATTCTGTTATTGGATATTTTTGCTAAGTAGGACACATGTGTTTAAAAAGCAAAAAGGAAATTGGGATTTTTGATTTCAGAACATAAATTGAAATTTGCTCGGCAAAGGTAAGTATTTAAATTTCTGTATGAAATTCGATGGGTTTCTGATCTAGCCACTTGGCCTTTTGTTTTCTTTTGAAATTTGGGGCCGTAGAGGCATTTTGTAGTTGTACCGAGCTAGACGCGCAAAGGAGACGCTGGCAAAAAATTTCGAAAATTTAGGGAGTTAGAAAAATTTTGAGAAAATTTTGATAATTCAAAATTTGATTTCAAATTTAAATTTGAATTGATAAGTAAGTAATATTGTTTGGGACTTATGGATAAGTTGGAAAGTTAGAAAGAGGGTTAGTGTGTCTTAATAAAAGATTATTTTGGAAAGTTGTTTGGAACTATTTGGATTTGAGAAAATAGTTAACGGGAATTGAATCATTCTTCCTAACTAGTAATTTCGGGGACGAAATTCTTTTAAGGGTGGAGGAATGTGACGACCCGGAATTTTGGATATTTGAAATTATAATATTTAATTTATTTTAAATATTTAATTGATTTTAAATATTCAAAAGTAAACTTTTAACTTGAATTTCAAATATCACTATTTATTGGGTAATTTAATTATTAAATTAAATGATTTGGAGTTGGGTAAAATGTTGAATATGGAGTTTTAAGCCTGTTAAAAATAGTTTGAAGGCTTGGAAAATTTATATTAATAATACTGAAGGTGATAGAACTTTTAAAATTAAATTTAAAAGTGGTTTGTTCAGTTTTAAAAATATATCGTTTAAATCGATATTTAAAAATAGCCTTCCGAGGCACAGTCTCGCAATTCGACGAAACCAGTTCCATTGGATCCGTAATATTGTACTATTATCGGATTTCAAATTTCAGAGCGTTTGGAGTTGCCGTGTGATCGTACGATAGATAAACGCGCTGAAATTTATATCGAAAGTTTAATAAAATAACTAGTCCAAAAAGCTATCTTCTCCTTACGATTGAATTAGGACCCGAAACCTTTTCCATTGCATTCAGAATAGGGGTATAACATTATTAACGCCTAGCATCATGCCTCGATAGGAAGTCAAAATTTCATGTTGCGTTTATCGAGACAATTTGAATTTGAATTTAACTAAAAATATATTTATTTATATAACCTAAGTCAACAAGCATAGATTCTTTCCCCAGCCTGTTTCCTTTCTACATCAAAACTTTTTGCCTTCACTGCAGCCTTTCTCCGCACGCCAACGTCTTCTCCTCTCTCCCCATTCCTTTTTAAAATCACACGCAAAACAGATTTTTAAAATCAAAGAAGAAAAAAATATAATGGCCGACCTTTTCTTCAAAATGTTAGAATCGAGCTTCATATCTTCTCGAGCACAGCGACTTCGATCTCGGCATGGGGGAAGAGGCGCGTCATCTCGTGTGCGCGTTGGGTGAGGGATTGGCAGCAGGGGTCGCGACGTAGGAGGCAGAGGCTAGATTTTCTCGAGCGGCGCGACTTGAGGCAACTGCGATTTTGAATGATGGTGAGGCAATGATGATGTCGAGCGTTGGAGGATTTGGTGTGTATCTAGAAGGGGCATGACTGGAAGGTGGACTCGAAGGCACTGGCAAGGAAAGGGAAGTACTCGCGTTCGATTTCGCGTGAGCTCGGCGAGCTCATGTTCGTATTGGGGCCATGGCAGTAGGGGTAGGCTGAGGTATATGTTCTTTAAATTAATTTTTATATGAATATGTATATGCAGGAAGATAAAAATTAATTATTATTTACAGTAAGATAAAAAAAATCTGTTTTAATAATTTTTACAGTAAGCTAAGTTTTGTTTTAAGGAAATATATATATATATATATATATATATATTCACATGCCTATTTTAAATAGTAAACTAAAAATTTATGTTTAAGATTTTGAAAATAATTTTGAACGGTTGAAGGTTTACATATAAAGATTTGATTTTTGAATCTATATAGGTTGTTTTATAAGTGTGTGTGTGTATATATATATATTTATATATATAGTTTCAAAGAGAAAAATAAATATACATCTATACATTTTAAATTTACTTGATTTTTTTTAAAAGAGTGCATTAGGGAGATTAACTTAATTAATTATTTTTGTAACTCAAAAATTTATTTATTATAGGAAAATTTAGTTAATAGAATAATTTGGCTAATAACTTTATCTAATAGGAAAATGATCATTAGATTAGTTCAAATTAAAAGGGTTAATTAATTTAATCTATTGAAAGAAAATTGACTGTTCGATTATTTCAAATATTAATAAATCATATAATGATTGTTACAAGGTCCAAAATCGTGAAGAAATATGCGAAATGGATCGGATTGCAAATTTAAAGTCAAAGGTGAGTTAATCTCACTCTTCTGGATTGCTATTTAAATTTAAATGGTTAAATTTAAATAACTGGTTGAATGATTGAATTGATTGGATGTGGTATATTATATAGTAGTATATAGTATATATTGGAGTGATTAATTTCCCGCAGTATATAGCGGATGAGACCCTATGCGCCGCATAATAGCGGATGATATTATATAAACCCATATACCGCGATATTCCACCTCAAAGTGGAATTGGTATTGTGCTAACATCTGTGGATGCAGGGAAAACAGGTTAGAGGGATCCAACTGGATTCCTCAAAATTATTTAGATTGTTTAATATTCTGTGTTACGAATATTTGATTTTCTATGATGGATTATATGGACAATTGAGGTTGAATGCTATGGTTTGCTTGAATATATTTCGATACTCTGAGTTATCAAAATATATAGAATTGGATTTTTGAAAGAAAATAAAAGAGTAAATTTTCAAGTAAAGTAATTATAGAGAATTTGAATAAATTTAAGAATGAATTGGAAAAGAATATAAGTGATTTTAAAATCCTAATAAATAAATTCCGAGTATGGGAAAAAAGGATTTTGAGCAAACAGAAATAATAAATTTTAAACTTAAGTGATATTATTTAAAAGAATAAAGAATTTATTTTAATTCAAGGTTTAAATTTAATTAAAAGGAAAATAAATAAATTCGAGGAATCCGGAATTTAGATTTTCAGTTTAAAAGATTTTAAATCATAATAATGAAATAAATTCTGAAAGTTAATGGATTTTGAAATGAATGGAGTAAGTAAGGAAATTTATTTCAAAGTGAAGTAAATTGAAAATCAATTGTAAATTGATTTAAGTGTTTGGAATTGGAATTTAAAAGAGAAGTGAGACTTTGGAATTTATAAATTGGGTTTATAAAAGTGATGAAATATATCAGTGGATATTTGGAAGAATAAATTCAAGGTGGGAATTTGTAAAAAGAATGGGTAAATTTGATTAAAAATAAATAGTGATTTATTTTTAAAGATGTGAAAGAGAAGTATATTTCCCTGGATAGCCAAGTACGTTTTCAAAGCAAATTCTTAAGTATAAGTTAAAGTTTCAAAGTTGTTTTAAAAGTATGTTTTGGAAAATCTATTATTTTAAAATGTTTAAATGTTAAAGTAAGTATTTTTCAAATTTATAGTAGTAGTAATTATTTAAAGGTTAATTGGTATTATGTTAGAAAATGAAAAAAATTTAGTTTTATATCTTATAAAGTAGCTTTATTTTAAATATTCTTGAAGTGTATATTTCTTTTAACATAAAGTATTAAAGTAGTTTTAAATCTAAATGTTTAGAAGTATATTCTATGATTAAGTGTTTTAAATGATTTTAAAGTCTAGGTATTTGTACTTGGTGATTTCAGTGGAAATAGAAAATATTGGGAAATTTATTCCGTGAGAGAAAGATGGTTTGAAACTGTTTTCAAAGGGTTGAAAAGTGGAAATATATCTTGCAAAGATATTTTGAGGTTAATAAATAATTTGGGAGAAATTATTTAAAAGTCTGATGATTGTTTGTGAATGTTATTTGATAGTTAAATAACTGACTATCAATATTGGTCAATCCACTGATCGTTTCGAAGAGACCGAAATCGAGATTTATTTTCCGAAAACCACTTCGATCCGGTTTGTACGTTTCGTGGGGGAAACGAGTTTGGAGTCAAAGATGGTACAGTGAAGTGCAAGGGTTAGTCGCTACTAATTCTGAGGGTGATTCCAAAATGGATGTAGTAGGAGTAGTGCCTTCGGTTCCGTTCGAACCCGGGACGGACTTGTATGGATGAATGCTTTCAGAACATCGTCAGGAGGACGGTTAGCATTCTAAGTGAAGTGTTCTAAAAAGGTTACGCTTAACCTCAAGCCTCATCAACCGGGAATGACTGAAAATCAGGGGTTATGCAGCAAGGCTATGTGGGTAGCGCCCATTAGGGTGAGGTCATCCCTGTTTAGATGTCCCTTTTATTTCGGCTTAGTGGTGCGGTTGCTGATCCCAACCGTGGGGTGATATTACTCGGAATTACCCTTAGGTAGTTCCAGACTTGTGTTGTAGGGGATCGGGCGTGGTCCTCAGTACGCTGATCTAGACCAGGTACTGTGACAGGTGGTACCCCAGTGCCTAGTCATTAGTTGGAAATCCATTCTCCCTACGCGCCTCTATGGTTTTGATTGTGCCCAACTATTGCTGTAACGTGAGATGCAAGCATTTCAGCTAGATTCTATTTTACTTTCAATAGACATTATTATAATATCAGACGGATTTGATAAAAAGTGTTTTGGCTATTGTTGGGTGAGATTCGACCGGACCAAGCCCTCACCGAACAGGCCTACTGCCGAACCAACCCATCTCCTCACCAATGCCGAACCAACTTTCCTCCAAGCACTGCCAGACCGAACTCCCTCTCCAAGCAATACCAAACCAGCCCACTACCGGTCCAAGTACTACCGGACCAAACCCAACTTCTTCACCGAACCAACTATCACTGCCGGACCACTCCCCTGCCGGACCAAATCCCCTCTCCTCCATTACCGAACCAAACCCTCACCGGACCAGCTCCACCAACTCCACAACCGAACCAATCCACTGCCGAACCAAGACCTCATCTCCACCCATCTACTACCGAACCAAGGCAATGCCGAACCAAATTTGCCAGGCCAGATTGTATCAGCCCGGGCCCATCAGCAGCTGTATACATCCAAGACCCCTACCCCCAGCCTCACTCTATAAATAGAGGGGCAGGGGTACAACAATAGGGGACAAGTTTGAGAGCTCAAGCACGGAGAGAACTTTCAAACAACTTTCTTTTACTTGTATCAAAGCTTTGTACTTGTAATCAAAACAAGGGAAGAGAAATAACATATAAAGTGGACGTAGGCACATTCTGGCTGAACCACTATAAATTTGCGTGTCTTTTTACAGTTTAGCCCCTGCTTTTCATATATTTGCATAAATCACTCAAATCACTAAGAACAACATAAGATCTACTAAATCATACAACTTTGAGGTGTTTGTCCATTTTTTGTGCAAACATTTTTGGTGCTTTCGCTGAGAACTAGAAGCTCGAAGCTTCAGCTTCATCCACTTAACAGTTTTCCTAACAGCATCGTTCGCTACTTGGAAAACATGCCTCCCAAATAGAGAAAAGATGTTAACAAAGGAAAAAACATCGCATTCAGCAGTCTTCCAGATCCAGCTGTCATCAAGTAAATCGTCCTCCTCCGGCAGCAGTAACAAATGAAGGACAGGCTAACCCAACCACTCCTGCCACAGAACAGCCTGCAGCAATTACTGGGGCAGATTTGGACAGAGTTGTGGTTGAAGTAACTAACCGCTTCACGTCCCAGCAGGAAGCCTTGGTGGACCATCTCATGTCACGCTTAAGGGACGCTGAAGAATCCAACCGCAACACTGAATCATGGGGCGAGTCCCAGTCTGGAGGATCTCAGAGACAACAAAGATCTTCCTTCTTCGAAGGAGCTAACGGTAGAAGTAGCCATGGTAGGAGCCGAGACCGAGCACAGTCCGAAGTTAGGCCTGAGGAAACGTTTGGTACCAAACCCAACGGGGGAGGTACCGGACGGAGGTCAACTGTAGCTGAGCCTGTCATACTGCCTAACCATGGAAACGCCAGTGAACGGGGCCGAGCTAGAGTCCAGCCCGAAGTTGGACCCGAGGAAGTGCTTAGATCAGAACCTGGCAGGGGAAGATCAAGGCAAGGGCCAACTGTAGCTGACCCTAGCATGCTCCCAGAAGATCAAAGGCAGCCACTGGAAAATATGAGGAATGATAAACGATACCATCCCTACAGGTCATCTGGACGGAATCAATCCCACAGAACAGAACCAAACTCATTTCTATCTGCTCCAAATTCTGATGAAAGGATGGCACGCTTATTCAGAGAGTGTGTCCAACGGGAGCAAAGAGATCGAGGGATAGGCGCTAGGGTAACCAGCCCTTTCGCCCGCAATATCGAAATTGCTATCACCCCCCGATAATGGAAGATGCCAACAATGGAACCCTACAAAGGAACCTCCGACCTCGTTGTACACTTACAGAGGTACACGCAACATATGCTCATGAGTGGGGCGACAGAGGGAGTACTGTGAAAATGCTTTCCGCTCTTCTTAGCAGATCTTGCTACCTCCTGGTTCTGTCATCTACCCCAAGGATCCATCAGCTCGTGGGAAATGTTGAAAGAAAAATTTATCAGTCAGTTCCGCATTCATGTGGAGCAACCTAAGGACGCTTATTCCTTATCCAGCGTCAAACAGAAACCTGGAGAGAAGCTGCAGCAATACCTAACCAGATTCAACGCCGCAGCAGCCGCAGTCCAAGATGCCGATGAGAAGCTTATCCTAATGGCCCTCTGTAGTGGTGTGCATCCGGACACTAAATTTGCTAGAAGGTTGACAAAAGAAAAACCAGCTACTTTACCCGATTTCTTCCATGAAGCCGAGAAATACATGAGGCTTGAGGATGCTACCGTTGAGGGGCAGTCAGGACAGCAAAATAAGACAACCCATAGCAACGCCCCTGCTGTGGCAAGGGACGTTCGAAGAAATGATTCCAGAGACAATGCTGGGGGCAAGAAGGGAGAAAAGCGCCTATATCGGCCAGGACCGAGATTCGACACTTACACTCCTTTGAACGAGACCGTCGAAAATATCTTCCTTGCACTACTACAAAATATGCCATTTGCATCGCCTCAATTGAATCGGTTGAAGTAAAAACTGATGCAAATAGAACTATTTGCATCAGTTCTGTCTTAATAACCGATGCAATTGGTACGTGAAAAGCAATATGTAATAAAAAAAATCAAATTTGCATCAGTTGTCACCAACAACCGATGCAAATACGTCGATGCAAATAGTTTAGTCGCATCGGTTTTAAAATTAACCGATGCAACTACGTCCAAAATAATAATTTTTGCATCGGTTCCCTAGCGGAGGCGATGCAATTTCAAATTATCTAGGTTATTCGTTGCTCGCCTGTTCCATCTCGGCTTTTCAATTTTTTTTCGCCGCTCCCGTTCTTTTCCCCAAATTATTCGCCTGTTTAATAAAAATTCGATTTTCCTCTAATTTATTTTTAAAAGATTGACTTTTCTCTGTTCAAGGCAAAGAAGAGGGGATTGTCGCTACAGATAAGTGGTATTCATGGGTTTCATTGCGGTGGTCGAGAGTCTCAATTGAAGGCGGGTTGATGTCGAGTTCGATTAGGGATTCACGATTGTAGTTCGAATGTTGGAGGAACGGAGTTCGGTAGTGGTTTCGTGGTGGCAAATTAGTGATATGTGGCAATGAGTTTGGGCTTGAAGTGCGATTCTAGAAGGTTGATGCGTGTTCGATTGCATTTCAGGTGGTGATTTTGGGTGGTGATTGGGGTTGCTGTCAGGGGAGTCAAGAGCAGTGAAGGTAAGGCGTTGTCGTATTCAGGCAAGTTTCTGCACTTTTTTTTTGTCAGTAGGAAGTGGCAGTGATTGGGATACAAGGCAATTCTCTTGTAAGCAAGTGTAGCTGTATTCAGAGGTTAGGAAATGATGGTTATGCAGTGGCTATAGGAGTTGTAACTGTGAATGTTGATGTTACGGGGGATGGCAGCAATATTTTGAGGAGGGGCAGTGCAAAATTCAGGTTAGGTTAAGAGTGTGATAAAAGAGGGGGGAGTTGTTGATGAGGCTGTATGTGGTTGTTGTAAGAGGAGAGGAAGTTGTGGTTTTGGGGAGTTGTTGATGAGGCTGTATGTTTCCACTTCAGAGATGTTCCTATCCATTCGACACCAACAGATAAACCAAATGTAACAGGTCAAGCATCTTACGATACTGGCATTTTTCCTCCACAAAGATGTTTTTATCCATTCGGTAATTGCTCAACAGGTAACTCCACTACCGAGCCTTATATTGCAGGTCATAAATCCTTTTAGCAGAAGTTTATCACCTGTAGAAGACCAACTATCAAGTAAGTTTTAAGCTTTTAACATTTATTATTTGGCATATTTATGCAATACCTTATATAGTCACACTACGTTTACTGATTTACATCAGTGATGACTTCTACAAAATAACAAGGAGTTGAATTGTCAACTGTTAAGACAAAAAATACAATACAGTTCAAGCAACCTTGTGATAGAATCAATGCCTAAACCTAAAAGTATCTCGGAATGCAAGAGAAAGGTCTACATTTATCCTGTCATGGAAAAAATATGTTTGTATGGTTCTCTGTGTCCTGCATACCAAAGTTAATATGAAAATAATATTTAGACGGTACATAGGAAAACAGAGACTGTACACCAGAACCATATTTTTGACTCCATGCACTTTCATTTGATAAAATTCAAACTGGTGAAATGACGTGAGTTTTATGCAGGCTAAATAAAAGGCTTGATATGCATAAATGTTTATTTCACTTAGGCTTTCTCCAGATTCTGACTCATATGCAGATATCAAGGCAGCTAAAAGGACACTCGATTTCTTTATTGGATGGTAAGGTGCATACAATTCAATGATTTCATCATAATGGAAAAACAATCCTAATAAGTAGAGGAATATGTCCTAGGAGACATGTCAACGTTACAAACATACCATAATATCCTTATGCATTGAATTCATTTTATTTATGGCCATGGATATATAGAGTATTCATTATTGTTACGAAACTGGAGCAACACAGACAATAATTCTGAACATGATACCTGTCACATTGTTTCTTCTTGCAGTCATAACAAGGCGTGAGCCTTTCAGCTTTAAAAGCGTATTGGGCCAGGTTAAGTTATTGGCTCTCGTTATCTCTACCATTGGCGCTACCATGTTAGTTTTCTTGTCAAAATCAGGAGATGATTTGGGTTCCGGGTCGGGTTCGATGTGGTGGGTTGGGTGTGTTTTGGTTGAACTTGCTATTGTTTTGGCTTCTGTCGGGTCCCTTTTTGTGGTAGGTTAGTTAATGTGTATGGTGTGTTACTTGCATGCAACTGAAATTAGATATTAAAGAATGTGAATGGTTATATAAATTTAGCATTATATATGTGTAATAATATATAAACTTAACATTATATTGACGTAATGATATATAGTAAATTACCATTTTGAATGATTTATAGCTAAGAAGTTTATTGGTAAGGACAAGAAAGTTTAGCAATTCTCTTTCAAATTTTCAGTTAATCTTTTTACTAGTTCATCGTAGTTTTAGCCTGTAACATTAATTACAAGCTAGTAAAGAGCATTGAAGTGTCTTGATAGCTTGTGACATCTACAATTATTTTTGGCCAAACGAAACTGACCCCGATATACACATCACACATGTATTGGAACTTGTTATGATTTTTTTACTCATGTTATAAGTTTCTCTTATCTATCTAGTGTAAACTGTATAGCTTATAAATATATTGTAGGAAGAGATGGATTAACACACAACATGCTGAATGACATTCACAATAATTGGAAGCAAGTTGAGGCAGTTAGGATCAAGTGTCTTGGAGTGCCTACTATTGATATGAAAAACATCTGCACCCAGCTTGAGGTACTTCTCTTAGTTATTTGGTAGAGTATCTATTGATTTATTCATATTTGTTTTGAAGCTATACACGAATCATAGAGGCTATAGATGCAGTTTGTAATTTAGAGTTACGTTTTGCGATGTAACCAAATATATATAAACAACCGAATACATAAATTATTGGCATCAATTCAACTATGTAAAACAGATCACACATAAATGCAGATATTATGCTTTAAGCCACATGTTATCAAATTTCGGTGATCTAGTTGAGTTTGATATAGCCGGGGTCATGTATATTTTCTGCTGAACACCATGTCAAAGGAGAATCTGACATACCTTTATTTGTATAAGTTATATGGAAATATGCTTTAATAATGAAAAAGTTATTTTTTCCTGAAAAATAATAATTCCAACCTAAAGTTTCTCTGTGGATGTTGGAAGATTCACTACCAAAACAGGTTATGCAAACCTGATGCTTTACAAGCCATGTGGATGTGGGAAGATTCACTACGAAAATGGGGTATGCACATCCTGAAGCTTTACAAGCTCTTTCTTTGTTTTCTGTCTCCTCAAATAAAATAAATTAATTAATTAATACTTAATGTGCACAAACCACTAGGTTAAACAGGAAAAACCATGTGTAGAGTCAGCATGATTTGCATGATTCTCATTATCATGTGACAAATATGAATAACTTGATCAAACCGTTTTGAT
The DNA here is from genome assembly GCA_030737815.1 of Allium fistulosum. Classification (NCBI taxonomy): domain Eukaryota; kingdom Viridiplantae; phylum Streptophyta; class Magnoliopsida; order Asparagales; family Amaryllidaceae; genus Allium; species Allium fistulosum. The sequence continues at coordinate 708,546,183 of CM060904.1, read as the reverse complement.
AAAATCTCACTCTAAGTTAAATTAGGTTTTGAATCAAAATAGTAGTGAAATTTGATTGAATTGTTGAGAAACAACCTGACTCTTAACCTGGATGTTGATATTTTTTCATATATTTGTCTTCGTGGCTGACACCATGGAATGTCATTTGTCCAATCTGTTTGACTATTTGAACTTGTTCGATTTGCATATCTGAAGCTGTTTCTTTTTGAAAATGATTGTGTAATTTTGAAACTTTTGGTCGTGTATAATCGGGGCTGTCATAAACTGGACACTGCGGTTGTGTTGCATTATTGAATTCCTAAACAAACTAATTGTCCACTTCGTTTTGAAATTGATGTCCTGTAACGAAAGATGACTGTTTAGTCTATGCGTTTACTAAACTGTTTTCAGTTCTGTTCTGTTTTGCAGTATTTTGATATGTGTGTACAACAGAACTTGTTCTGGGTGTGAATGTGTGTATATATGCGTGCGCATGTGTGTATATATGTGTGCGCATGTGTGTATATATGCGTTAGCATATATATTTATCTATTGAAATATTACAATGTCGTGGACATATATATTCTGGGTGTGAATGCATTGCATACAGGCCCTGTCCCCTTGGAATCAGATGTTAAACTTGGACTAACAACTGTAGTCCCTTGTCAAGCTTTGAAAATTGTCATTTTGAAGTTCGTTTTACATGCATATTTGGTTTTTTTTTTGTAAGAAAGTTGCAGTGGAGTTTAGTGTTATATGTGTACGTGAGTATTTTTATATATTAGGGTGTGTGAGTAATATAAAGATATATGGGTATTTGTGTGCGTCAGCCTATTTAGAGGCATCAAGCTTTATTGCTATTCATATATGGGATGCAAGAATATATAGAGTTGCGTATTTCTATGTTTTGGGTCTAGTTAGTTCACCTACTTACTATTATAAAACGTGTTATATTATATTTGCTGTTCTTCTCATTGATTTAATACTCGTTACTTTAAGACATGTGCAAGCAATGGGCTTAGTTTGAGTAATTATATTTGTTGTTATGGGCCTTGTTAGTTGCTCTTATGTATAAGTTAGTTTACTTATGATCTATCATTAATATGTATACACATACATATTTAACACATATATCAAAATACTGCATATTAGTTTACTTGTTCTGTTTAGTCTATGGCTTATAGTATATTTACTAATGCATTTGTTTCACAGAACTTGTGCACAACAGCAGCATACAGACCTGTAAGGGAGCTAATTCGAAAAGAGAGACTGAAGGAACTGGTATAATCCTAAAACTTTGATGCTTCTTAGTTCTAAATAGTGAAGCATTTTAATGCAATGTACACTTATGGTCTGAACATTGAGTTAGCATGCAATTAGACTGCTCTAATTTCTTATCTTCATCTTATAAATGACCAGTCTTACTTTTTTTTAACTGTCAACCAAACATTCAAACATATACTATTTTCAACATGAGAGGATGAAAAAAATAGAATAAGGTGAGGATTTAGAAGCTATTGAAGAAACAGGAACACCGGCAGTTTGTTTAATTACATATAACTACATTAATTTGTTTCACTGAGTAAATTGTTGATTTTGTGATGCTATAGGCTGAAAGTTGGAGCTTATCGCGTGTATCTGAATACGGTTACTCAAGATTACATGCTACTAAAGGGGATTTAGTCTAGAGGTGAGTGTAACTTAAGATACTTTGTTTTATCAAATATAAAGTATATACTGATTATAAAAAATTATACTTCATTTTCATTAATTTTGCATTCAGTTTGTCAATTCAAACACAAAGGTAGTGCTAGACAAGTTCCATATTATCAAGAACAACAGCAAATAGAATGACATATACTTGTGCATTAGAGTGTTTTTTCCTTTTTCTTTTATACTTATGATGGAAGGGTGTAATCAAAAGAAAGCGTTTGTATATTGGAAACTATGTATGTGTATTACTCAAGTTATGATTGATCTAAGTAAATATACATATTTACATTAGTAGTAATTACTACTCATTAGCTGCCAGGAATTACTTGTGTATGTTTTTTCTTTTATATATATATATATATATAAAGATTATCAATAATATATATAGTCTATTTGAGTACTATAATAATGGTTTCTGAGAGATTAGTTTGCATCGGTTGTTATAAAAAACCGATGCAATAGAGGGATTAGTTTGCATCGGTTTTCAACAACAACCGATGCAACAAGTTCCTTTGTTGCATCGGTTTTCATTACAACCGATGCAACATGGGGGCTGTGTTTAAGAAACCAATCATGATATTTTGCATCAGTTGTTACTAACAACCGATGCAAAAAGGACGTTTTTGCATCAGTTTCAGAACTGATGCAAAAGTGTTAAGCCTATTGCATCGGTTGCATATGCATCGGTTGTTGAACTGATGCAAAAGGGGGGTAAACAACCGATGCAAATGGCCTGTTTTGTAGTAGTGTTGCCACCCAAGGCGAAGTTAGATACAAATGCCCACCATACAAGAAGGAATCAGATAACGCACAGAAGTCTGGAAAGTTCTGCCGCTTCCACTAATCTCACGGGCATGATACCAACGAATGCCATCATCTCCGAGATCTGATTGAGGAACACATCAGAAGAAAGAAACTGGAACGTTATGTAAAAGGTCAGGACATGACCCCAGCTCCTGCCAATGAAAACCCAAGGCTACCCTCACCGGGGGCCGACAGAGGAAACCGCAACGCTAGCAGCTCTAGTCAAGAGAAGATAGTGGTCCATACCATCTCAGGAGGGCCGCACATCGCAGACAGAAGCTGGAAAGAGATGGAAAGATACGGAAAGTCGCTTAGAGACAATAAAGACTATGTCAATTCGGTTATAGAAGAGCGCCACCCGAAGCGGAAAGAAAGTGATGACATCACATTCGGTAAGCGTGACCTAGAAGGAAGGCAGTACCCTCACATGGATCCCATGGTAATCTCTGCCCGACTCGGTCCCGCTGAAGTTTACCGAATCCTGGTAGACACTAGAAGCTCAGTAAACATCCTGTTCAAACACGCATTCGACAAAATGAAGCTATCAATGAAGGATGTATCTCCCTGCGATAAACCACTACACGGTTTCACTGGAGATGCAAAGATGCCCCTCGGGCAACTGGACCTCTTTGTTGAGATTGGAAACCATCCCCGCTCCGTTGTACGGAAACAGACGTTTGTGCTAATAGAAGACCATTCGGCCTACAACGCCTTCCTAGGAAGGCCAGCCTTGTCTGACTTCCAAATCGTCCTAGCCCCATGGTGCCTGAACATGAAATTTCCAACGGACAATGGAGTAGGGGAAGTAAAAGGAAACCAGGATGTTGCTCGAGACTGCTATGTGACTGAACTTCGCAACAACCACAGGAAGGATAAAGGGAAGGGTGTAGAGATTGCCCTCTGCACAAAAAGTCTGGAAGCATAGCAACTAAAGAAAGCCCCTCCTCTTCGATATACCAGCGACCCTTTCAATGAATTAGACCCTAGGGACAAAGAGGAGGAGGCCACCGCCGAGCCTGCAGAGGCTATGGAGTTTATATCTGTAGACAAGCATGACTCAAGTAGACTATTAAAAATTGGGTCCCAACTAAAAGCCGAATTGAAGGAACAACTCATCGATTTTCTCCGCCACAACTTGGATGTATTCGCTTGGTCACACGCTGACATGACCGGAATCTCCCCCGACATAGCATGCCACGTATTAAACATTGATCCTACCAAGGCGCCTGTAAAACAAAGAAAGAGAAGTATGGGGGCAGAGCGATCAGCAGCCCTCGATGAAGAAGTAAAGAATCTACTCGCCAATGACTTCATACGAGAAGCTATCTACCCGGAATGGATCGCCAACCCGGTGCTGGTAAAAAAGGCTAATGGGAAGTGGCGAACCTGCATTGACTTTTCCAACCTAAACAACGCCTGCCCAAAGGATTGCTTCCCACTTCCCAGAATCGACCAACTTGTAGACAACACAGCCGGACACGAGCTCCTATCTTTTATGGACGCATACTCAGGATATAACCAAATTCCTATGCATGCTCCCGACCAAGACCACACTAGTTTCATCACCGACCGGGGTTTATACTGCTATAAGGTAATGCCTTTTGGACTTAAAAATGCAGGAGCCACCTACCAGCGCCTCGTCAACAAGATGTTTGCAGGGCTAATAGGACAAACTATGGAAGTATATGTGGATGACATGCTGGTAAAGTCAAGGAAAGCAAAAGATCACGTAAGCCACCTAGGCAAGATGTTTCAAGTACTTCGACAGTATGGAATGAAGTTGAATCCACTAAAATGCTCCTTCGGAGTGTCATCAGGAAAGTTCTTAGGATTCATCGTTCATGCCAGAGGGATAGAAGCAAACCCTAAACAAGTCCGAGCGCTTAGGGATATCAAGATACCTTCCACTCGGAAGGAAATGCAAAGTTTGAATGGAAAAGTGGCTGCCCTAAGCCGATTCATCTCCAAGGCGACGGACAAGTGCGTCCCCTTTTTTGAAGCCCTAAAGAAAGACAAGGGAAAGTTCGAATGGACTGACGAATGCTTAACCGCTTTCCTTAACCTAATCGAACACCTCCAGAAACCACTGGTACTCTCGACTCCAAGCGAAGGCGAAGAATTATACCTATACCTTGCTGTGTCATCTCACGCCGTAAGCGCAGCCTTGGTAAGGGAAGACAACCGCACGCAGCGGCCAGTTTACTTCGTCAGCAAAAGGTTTACTGGGGCAGAAGTCAGATATCCTAAACTTGAGAAGCTAGCATACTGTTTACTAATCACATCACGAAAGCTGCATCACTACTTCCAGTCCCATTCCATCAAAGTTCTGACCGATCAACCACTGAGGCAGGTACTCCATCGTCCCGACACTTCTGGGCGACTACTTAAATGGTGCATTGAACTAAGTCAGTATGATATCACCTATCACCCTTGCACCGCCATCAAGGGACAAGCTATGGCTAATTTCATTGCAGAATTCACTACCAACGAAGATAAGGAGAAATTGGAAATAGCAGAAGATATCAAGTGGAATCTCTTTGTGGATGGTGCATCAAACGAACAAGGCTCGGGGGCAGGTGTGGTAATAATCACTCCCAAGGGAAACAAACTACACTATGCTATAAGGTTGGAGTTCGCTGCTACCAACAACGATGCAGAATATGAAGCAGTGATAGCCGGACTAGAACTTGCCATAGACATCAGAGCCAATTCTTTGTGTCTTCACAGCGATTCTCAACTTATTGTTAATCAAATACTAGGAGAATTCCAAGCTCGAGAAGAACGACTCATGGCATATTTAAAGAAGACCAAGTCACTTCTTAGCCGATTGGACCACTACTTAGTCAAACACATCCCTCGGGAAGAAAACCAAGAGGCTGACGAATTGGCAAAGCAAGCAAGTATGAGAGACATCGCCATCTTCGGGGCAGTAACCATCTCAAAGCAACTGACCCCAAGTTTTGAGCAAGTGAATCTGATAGCTGCAACCGAAGAAGCAACTTGGATGACTCCCATCCGAGGCTACCTACAAAGTGGCACACTACCCCACGGGCGTAACGAAGTCAAGAAAATCTTGAGGAAAGCATCCCGCTACACAATATAAGAAGACATCCTCTATCGGCGCGGATTCTCTAACCCATTATTAAGGTGTGTCGCCGGGAGGGAAGCCAAGGAAATCTTGTCCAACATCCATCAGGGGAGCTGCGGAGATCACACCGGAGGGCAAACATTAGCAAAAAAGATACTCCGATATGGATATTTCTGGCCCACCTTAAGCAAGGACGCCCTAGATTTCGTCAAAAAGTGTGACAGATGCCAGAAGTTTGCTAAGATTCCGCGGCTACCAACAACTGAGATTACTCAAATGACCAGCCCTTGGCCCTTCGCAATATGGGGAATTGACTTAATCGGCGAGCTACCAATGGGCCGAGGCGGGGCCAAATATGCTATAGTGGCGGTCGACTATTTCACCAAATGGGTGGAAGCGGAACCCCTGAATAAAGAATCTTCAGCAAAAGTTATTAACTTCTTGATCAAAAATGTCCTGTGCAGGTACGGAGTCCCACTCAAAATCATATCAGACAATGGGCTTCAGTTTGACAGCGAGGAATTCGCCAACTGGTGCCAAGAGCACGGAATTCACAAAAGCTTCTCATCCGTAGCGTATCCCCAGGCCAACGGACAAGTCGAAGCCGTCAACAAAATTCTGAAAACTCTAATAAAAAAGAAGCTCGAAAAGTCAAAGGGCGCTTGGGTGGATGAACTCCCTACGGCACTGTGGGCCTACCGCACATCTTTCAAAACATCAACGGGGCACACTCCTTTCTCTTTGGCATACGGATCGGAGGTTATGCTCCCAGTTGAAACCATTGTGCCTTCCCACCGTAGGATCCACTATAACCCAGAAGAGAATGAAGAACTCCTCCACATGTCTTTGGATCTAGTTGAGGAGAGAAGAAATGATGCAGTCCTTAAAGCAGCAGCCTACAAACAGAAAGTGGCTACACAATACAACTCCAAAGTCAAGCATCGTACCTTACAAGAAGGGGATCTTGTCCTCAAGCGAATCTTCCCTCGCCCCGGAGCACTAGACCCAATCTGGGATGGACCATATGTAATTCATAAAAATCTCCACAACGGAGCTTATATTTTGTCAACAGTGGACGGAGAGGTATTCCAGAGGGCATGGAACATCCAACACCTCCGTCGATACTTTTCTTAACTTGTATTGCCCATATGAAGTGAATTAACAAAGAGAATCAGTGGACGTAGGCATTTTCGTGCCGAACCACTTTAAAAAACCTTGTCTCTTTTTTAACTTGTTCCTTTATATCTTGGCTGCTTGTTAACTTTATCCTTTTCTGTTGGAGAAAATCCTGTGCATACAGCATTTCAATTCGAGGCACTCCACAGTATAACTTCATCTGGACAAGACCTAACAGGTACTATGCGAATCTATGCCCTCGCCAATGAGACACTTTCACTCCAGCATCCCTCTGCTGCGGGTTAACTCATTGCTCGCGACGGCCCTTAAAGCCAACTGTAATGAGCCGATTATAAGCCACCGAGAAGGCCGACTATAGCCGAGGCAGCTCATTACGGCGTTCGGCTCGCCGGCGACTGTGAACCGATTATAAGCCCCAACATAAGGTGTGGCCAGCTAGGGGCAGTTCACGGTTGACGATCGGCACCCACGCTAGCCGGCCACAGTAAATCGAATAATACCCGCGATTACGGGCCATAATGGCCCGGGTAGTTACTGTGCGCGATCTCGGCTCCGATGTGTCTTAAGTACGACTGTGGTAAAAAAGAATTAACTCCCCGCGGAGGCGTAAGATGGGTGACAAATGTCTCCAAGACCCATAGCTAGGGAAAGTGACTACAAAGCCCGTTTGCCACGAACTTAAGCACATCGAAGGCCTTCCGTGATTGGAAGTTTTACTATTTCACATATTTCAATTTTACTTGAGAAACTTTTCTCCTATCCTCTGTAACAATTCTTGAAGTACAGAACACAGAACAGGAGACACTCACTAATAGAAGCGGATATTCGTAGCAAGATATTGGAACGCATCCCTTAATCGATCACACAGGATATTCAAAGCTGCCATCTACAAGCAAAATATAAAGGGCGGTATTTCTTTCTTTCATATGTAAACACGTGACTGTAATTTATTCACACCTCACACTAACATTGCAAGTCACGAAATTATGTTTCAAAACAAGATCCTGACATCGAACACAATTTGATCACAAGAATATGCATAGCTATATTTCTCATATGACATGTTGGAATAGCAAAAAACATTCAAAAAATGACAAAATCAGCTTAAGTTAAAGAATTACACGTCAAGAATAGAGCTATTTATTACAAGTAGCAAAATATTACAACCTAAAAGCTACTTTACTGTTTTAAGACTAACATATACAGCCATGTCAAGTCTACAAAAAGAATTTTCCAGGTCTAATCAAGGAGCCGGCTGCGTTGGAGTCTTGTCCTTGACCTGTTGCCCACCTGTCCGGTCATAAAAAGAAATCATTAGTGATGAGCAACAGAGTTAACAAAAGAAGAAACTAGTGGAGTAGAGGTTACCAGCAACTTCCCCTTGATCGTCTTGGTCGTCATCCCCTACTTCCACACCTGCCTCTTCAACCACGAACAACCGCATCCCCTCTTTCACCGCTGTCTTCTCTTCCTTGGTAAACTGAGCGGTGACCACATCCATCCTAAAAGCCGCTCCACCCTCTTTATCCGCCTCAGCCTTGGCCTCCTCTAGAGCCCTGAGGTAAATCCTAGCCATAACCCGGGGGTAGTCGTCCATCCAAGATAAGCTGCCCTGCTTCCAAGTGCGAAAGTACATATCCTGCAGCATATCGTCCATCATCCCCTCGTTTTCCTCAAACTCCCTCATCCGGGCCTCGGAAGCCGACAACCTTTCAACGGCATCATCTCTCTCCGATCGGTATCTCGAGCAGTCAGCCATAAGGGATTTCCACATTGCCTCCATCTCCTCCCTCAACTTGGCTTGGGAAAGCTCTGCAGTCTCAAGTTTTCCGGATAACTCCTCTATCTGCTCAAGTTTCCCAATCTCCTCTCCAGCCTTAACCAGCCGGGCATGATGCCCCATCAGCTTCCTAGTCTCCTCCGCCACCCGATCAATATTAGCCTTGGCCTTGTCTCCGATGGTAATTATCCGAGTAGTAAGTAAATCAAGATCTAAGGAATTAGCCTCATCAAGCACCCGTACCATGGGATTGCGGGGAAGAAGGTGCTCACCGGTAACCTCGTCAAAGGTAATATCATGGGAACTTGGATCCAGATCAGGATGACCCGCAAACGGATTTCGAGCTAAGTCAGGACGATCAATCTGAGTAACGGTAGGATTTTCAGACGGGTGCAGAGAGAGTACGAATTCAGTATCCTCCTCCGTGATATCATGAAGAGGTTGAGCTGGGGGCTGAGGACCAAGAGAAGGTTCGGATAAGGGATGACTCCTCTTTCTCTTTTGAATACCCTCTTCAATAACCCCGAGAAGAGGACGGTAGCCGACTACATCCCCGAAATGATGGGCCGAAGGCTTCGGCTTGGCGGAAGCTTTGGAGAGCTTGTACTGTTCAAGCCTGTGCCGAAGATCTGAGGCCTGGGCCGTTTTACCTGCTCCTGATATGAAGAACAAGTATCACAAGCTTACATTGATCCATAATTTGAGAAAACACGGTAAATTAAAAGTTAAAGGAAGAAAGAAAACACATCTGTGGTTGTACAAACCCTGGGGAGGAGTAGGATACTGCAATGAGTCCTGGATTTCATTCCAGGACGGGAGCGGATCATAAAATATTCCTAAGTCCCTATCATAAATGGAGCCCGCAGGAGTCAAAAGTTCACCTTGAGTCGTCGGAGCCACCTTGGCTGGAATAATCTGAGGAGGCTCGCTTGCACCAGTCCCAGCCTTGTCAGCTTTCCCAGATTTCTCTATCAAAGCCGGTTCCCCGTCCAGCCCCTCGAAAGCTTGGTGAAATGCATCATCCGTCCACTCCTGAATCTCGCCTGCTTGCCCAGGAAGCAAGGCCTCGATGCCATCACCACCGTCGCCACCTTCCCGGTCATCTCCACCCTCACCTCTCTCCTCCTCCACATCTTCCTCCCCCTGGGTAAGTGGACAATTGCTGGGGGAAGGACCGTCCGACTTCTTAAGTTTCTTACCTCCGACGGCTGGAGGTTTTGTGAAAGGTTTTCTCTTGCCACTCTCTATCGTGACACCTCCCTTAGCCTGAGCAGCCGCCCTCTCCTCCGCCGTTTCCCTCAGCTTGACTACTGACTGCTGTGGAAGGATCAAGTTACACTCCAGAAGGGTCGCGTTTCTGATCAGGTAGGCAGCTGATCTATCTCTCCCGGGGATAGCTTCTATCTCAGCCGCCGTTTGAACCAGGCGATCAGTCTCCACAACCGCAAAGCCACCTGTCGCTAGCAAAAATGAAAACGTATGAGAAGAAGCATCGCAATCAGAATGGAGATTATAAATAAAGCATCGACTTACATCCAGAAGTAAAACGCCGAATAGAAACAGAGTCGTCCCCGACGAAGAACCACTCCTTCTTGAACATGCTGAATTTGGAATACAGATCCAAGACCGGCTTAAAGGTTACAGCTGACTCCAAGCTGATGTATGGGGACCCCTTCTTATAGCCCCTTAGATTATATAAGTACCGGATCTCCCAGTTGGAAGGAGCACGACCATTCTTCCTTTGGAAGATGACGAAGAGGCTCACCAGTATAGCATAGGAGTTGGGTTGAAGCTGGAATGGGGCCACCTTTAAATATGTAAGGAAGCTGGCTACCCAAGCATTAAGAGGCAGAATGGCACCACACATGCAGTGGTATCTGCTGTAGGCAAAGTACCCTTCGGGAGGGTCATATGGCATAACGTCTCTCCCTGGCAACCGCATGCGCGCCCTATCAATTCCGAAAGAACGAGAGATGACATCGAGCTGCTCCTCCTTGAGGGAGCTGGGAAAGCAATCAGGTGGGGAGTTCAGAAGCTCCTGAGGACCGTACCCGTCCACTAGTGATCTCGGGGCAGGTCCGTGACGTTCTGGTCCTGACTGAGCAGGGGGCACTGTGGAAGATTCTCCTTCGCCCTGGGATTTCTTTTTATCTGATCGAGTTTCTGCTTTTCGAGACATTTATCTGCAAACACAAAAAGTACATCGTTAGAGCAGAAGAAGTAAACAAGCATCCGTATGCAGACTAGAATTGCATTTATGAGTTGAGACATAAAATCTCATTCGGCCTTATACCCCCAGTCTCATTCAGTACTAAAGATTTTCGAGTCCATTCGGTGTTGAAAAGTTTTTAGTTCATTCGGTACAGAGAGTCTTTATGCTCATTCGGTAAAACAAAGAAACCTCATTCGGCAAAAGAAACGCACCTGATTCGGCGCTAAGATGATTCGGCACTTGACTGATTCGGTGTTTATCTGGTTCGGCTATCTCATATGATGGAGGTTGAACGAAGGCCTGAAGCCCATACTTATAAGCAATTACGAACGACCAGACCAGTTGGTTCGGCATACGGGGCCGAAAGAAGATGTCCTAGCTAAAACAAAGCATGCCATGTGCATACACATGCCCTACTTTGGGGGGCAAGTGTTGGGTGAGATTCGACCGGACCAAGCCCTCACCGAACAGGCCTACTGCCGAACCAACCCATCTCCTCACCAATGCCGAACCAACTTTCCTCCAAGCACTGCCAGACCAAACTCCCTCTCCAAGCAATACCAAACCAGCCCACTACCAGTCCAAGTACTACCGGACCAAACCCAACTTCTTCACCGAACCAACTATCACTGCCGGACCACTCCCCTGCCGGACCAAATCCCCTCTCCTCCATTACCGAACCAAACCCTCACCGGACCAGCTCCACCAACTCCACAACCGAACCAATCCACTGCCGAACCAAGACCTCATCTCCACCCATCTACTACCGAACCAAGGCGATGCCGAACCAAATTTGCCAGGCCAGATTGTATCAGCCCGGGCCCATCAGCAGCTGTATACATCCAAGACCCCTACCCCCAGCCTTACTCTATAAATAGAGGGGCAGGGGTACAACAATGGGGGACAAGTTTGAGAGCTCAAGCACGGAGAGAACTTTCAAACAACTTTCTTTTACTTGTATCAAAGCTTTGTACTTGTAATCAAAACAAGAGAAGAGAAATAACATATAAAGTGGACGTAGGCACATTCTGGCTGAACCACTATAAATTTGCGTGTCTTTTTACAGTTTAGCCCCTGCTTTTCATATATTTGCATAAATCACTCAAATCACTAAGAACAACATAAGATCTACTAAATCATACAACTTTGAGGTGTTTGTCCATTTTTTGTGCAAACAGCTATCGTAAGGTATAAACCCGACATGTTTATTTGTGGCGTGGTCTTACGAGATGCCTTTGATTTCAAAGAGTTTGGGAAACTTTAATAATCCAATTGAGTGTGTTTTCTCACGCTGGTTTTCCAGACTGACTTGGGTGTTATTTTATTATAATGCTCGGGTCAGACCGAGTATTATAGATTACAGGAAAGGATTCTATGGAGCTCAGGAGACGAGCTGGATGGCGAGACGTATCACTCGTACTTGATGTATATTCCACTGTGTTGTGTATACTGGGTATTCTGTTTGTGGGACAAGTTAATATAACTATCCAGTATTTGATTTTGATTGTATTGTACTCTGATGATGTAATGTATAAAAACAGATATAGTTTCTTTCCTGTAAAGATCAGATGTTATCTATTATATATTGTTCCGCTGCGGTTGTGAGATTCATATGTTGTTTTCTATTTTCTTCTTCTACCTCCTTCTTCTTTAACCCTGATGGTTCGTATTTCCGTTCACTTTGAGTCGATATGTTGGAGAATAGTGTCGATTCAAGGGGTACGGGTTCGCGGGTCTTCATATATACATATGTATGTATATGCATACGATGCATTACGATTACAATCCCAGCTTCAAAACATCAACAATGGTAGGATGTATGAGTTAAAAACAAAACAAAACACTAGTAAATAGTACACAGACTTCTCAGTATCCAACTATTATGTAAATGCAGGTAAAATCTCACTTAATTGTTATATATCTAGATACATGAAGCATGTGTAGATAAAATTTTCAAATTTAATTACTACAGCCCTAAAGTCCTTTAAGTAACATACAAGAAGGGAAACAATGCTTTCAAAACAAAACCAATATGTCTTCAAGATAACAAGCAACTAATATGGCCTACAGGCTATGGGTAAGGCAAGCAGCGGGATAGGAGAAATTGGTAAACAGGAAGGGGCAAGCAAGGAGCAGCAATAAAGAAGTGAAACAAGTATACATGTGAACCATTTCAGTTCATATTAACTACAAGGGAATACACTATGGTCAACAAAGCCAGAAAACACACAACATGTTATCGCACACACGCATATAGGCACAAGCATGAAGAAACTCACACACGCAAGTCAGTAAACCCACACAAATAACTCACGCAACCCAGCATGCAAACACCCAAACCACAAAATGGCAGTTGGACAATAATTCAAGAATCCTCATCAATAACATAGAAGGTTCCAATATTCAAGTATTGTGGACATAGATGTGTGAGTGTTGAGAAAAAAATCAATTAAACAGTTATATTTACTTGAGTGAGAGGGGTAAGAGGCAAAAATCATTCCCATGGCATTTAAGCATCTTAACTATGGTTGTGTCATATGGAGAAGATCATATATCGATAGCTTTTATGATATCATATGGAAAAGATCATATGTAATGGCCCAGATTATCTTATGATAAAAAATGTGTAAGAATGATAATTTTAAATAATAATTTTTCTATTTTCAATAAAAGTAGGAGTTTGTTTGCCAATAATATAGTTTTTAGAATATTAATAATTAATAACTTTGACTTAACGAAAACTAAAAGTGATTTAAAGCTAACTTCATACCTTCATGATGAAGATTATGTGTGTCTTCAAGCATGTAAATCTCTATGATAATCAATAACTCAATACCTGCATACATGAAATAACAAATTGGTTATCAAACATATTAGTTACATTTGCCTAATTTGGATACAAACAATAATCATTGATCTTATGCGCAAATAATGGAAAAACAAACAAGAATGACATATACATGCACTCAAAAACAATTTCCATAATCAAACAAAATATTGAGCTACTCAAGTATGCCTTCGTAGTCCTCCCTAACATAGCTAACATCTTCAACATCCATATCGGTTACGTCGCAATCTTCTGGAATATCGATAGCTTCATCTACATAATCATTTATCTCTAAATCATGAAAACCTCTTAATGGTGCTTTCATTACAACATAACAACTTGAAGAATCGTTTTCTCTTGAATAAAATACTTGTTTCGCTTGAGATGCAAGGATGTATGGATCTTTTGAAAATGATGCTTGATTTTGATGTAAATTGACAAGAGTGAAACCATCTTCATCAACTTTTACTCCATTTCCTATATGTGCCCAACTACACTTAAAAACATGAATATAAAACACGTGATAATCTAATAAAATTATATCGGCCAATATGCCATAATAAGTGACCATATCAGCTACTTGAGAAATATCTTTTACACTTGCTCTACACATAGTAGTCGCATCATAAGTCACTCCACTATTATGAGTTTCTCTCCCTACATCTTTTATGTGAAACCGTTGTCCATTGATGATATATCCTTTGTAAGACAAAGCATCATTCTTCGGACCATATGCAATCCACTTCAGCATTCCATTGCGATCATTGGAGTTAATAGGTATCTATAAAAAGTTTGATTTACAGTGGATATTTTATAATAATATTCTTAAGAAAATGAGAGTATATTTAAAAAATTCATTTAACCTTTTTTTAATCCAATCAGCAATTTTTTTTGTATGTGTTTCCCAAAGCAAGGCTGAATTTCTCTCCATGCGCTTGCTTGAATTTTGTAATTCCTCCAAATGCAAACTAGTATAAAACAAGGAATGTCAAGTTATATTTACTGGTAGAAACACATCAAAATAATTGAAACATAATATCACATATACTTACTCTAAAAATGGTTCCACCACGGTCAAATTCATTAACGGCTAAATGAGCACTTTCTTTCTCACTTGAGGATAATGTAACTGTCTTAGACATTAAAATTGGACGTCCCTCGAGTATTACATTGCTTTCATAATCTTCATTTCGAGCCTCTGTCTCCTCAATGTGTCCTTATTTTTTCAAAAATTCACTAAAAAATTTCATGCATTCGTCCGCAAGATAAGATTCAGCAATACATCCCTCAGGTCGTGAATAGTTTCTTACATAATCTTTAAGTGTTTTCAAATATCTTTCAAAAGGATACATCCAACGAAATTGAACCGGTCCACAGATTAGTGCTTCTCTACCAAGATGAATTGATAAATGCACCATTATGTCAAAAAATGATGGTGGAAAATACTTTTCAAGCTCACACAGAATTTCTATAATCTCAACATTGATTTGTTGCAATTTCTCTCTGTCAAGGACACGTTGACATAATTCGTTGAAAAATGAGCATAAGCGAATTATTGCTTTTCTTGCCTTCTTTGACAATAATCCTCTTATTGCTACAGGTAATAAGTGTTGCATTAAAACATGATAATCATGTGATTTCAAGCCACTAATTTTACAATTCTTCAACGATATATGGTTTTTCAAATTTGAGCAGTAGCCGTCGGGTCCTTTGAAATCATACGGTCTTTTGCAGAATATTGTTTTCTCAGAATTTGACAATGTATAAGGAGCCGGCGGAAGATATGTTTTCTTCCCACGAGGTTGTCAAGAAGCTCATGCCAAATTCCCCAATCCTCTAGATCCTTTCTGGAGTTGGTTCCATCTTTTGATTTGTTATCATGCAACATTGTGCCTAATATGCTTTCGCCAATTTTTTCTCCACATGCATTACATCTAAATTATGTTGTAACGGAAGTTCCTGTTAAAATCAATAGTGTAACCCAGAATTATATTATATTATTATTTTTAATTACTAAAAAAATTAAAAAAATAACCACTAACCTCCCAATATGGCAAATCAAAGAAAATCGATCTCTTTTCCACCTTGATAGCTCCAATTTTATAGGATCGTTATCTTCATCATATTCATCTTCCATATCATGGACAATGTTCCTCTTCCTCTTTTTTAGCTTAATGGATTTTATCTTAATGGCCCTTTTCTTATTATTTCTCTTCTTCCTTTTTTTTCTTTTCTTTCTCTTTCCTAAAATCATTTGGAAAATCTTTTAACAATACGGAAATATTTCTTCCAGTTAATATTCTAGGAGCGTTACCTTTCTCTACGGTGTTATCAAACCAAGTCTTTTGTTTCCTCCATGCATCAAACATGGGTAGATATCTGCTATGACCCATATAGACATTCTTTCGACTATAATTCAACCAACGACGATGAGTATTAACACCACACAATGGACAAGCTTTTTCTCCCTTCACACAACATCCAGCAAGATTTCCATAGGCTGTCCATAGCAAGATTGCTTTCAGTTTAAATAACATTTTACTAAATGCATCATAAGCATCAACTCCATTACTCCACAAGTAATGCAAGTCTTCAATCAAATGCGCCAAATATACATCAATATCATTCTCGGGCTGCTTCAGACCGAGAATAAATAATGTTAACAAAATATTTTCCTTCTTCATACACAACATAGGTGAGGTTGTATGTCGCAAGCATTACCGGCCAACAACTATATTTAGAACTTAACATAGAAAATGGATCGAATCCATCTGTAACAAGACCAAGTCTAAGATTGCATGGACCGGCTGAAAAAGATTTCCATCGTTCATCCACCATATTCCATGTCATAGAATCCATAGGATGACGCATTTTTCCACCATTGCTTCTATTTTTGAAATGCCATCTTAAATCTTCTACCATTTTATGAGATCCAAACATTCTTCTAAATCTTGGAATTATTGGAAAATATCTCAACACTTTAATTGGAACACCATGTATAATCTCCTTGGTATCTTGATTTATTTTCCATCTCGAAGAACCACATTTTGGACAAGTATTTAAATCTTTGTATTCTTTTCTAAAAATGCAACAGTCATTCTCACAAGCATGTATTTTTTCAAAACCCATGTCAAATGCTTTAAGAATTTTTTTTACTTCATATAAAGTCTTAGGAAGTATGTTATCTTTCGGCAAAAACAATTGTTGCACATTTAGAAGCTTGTCAAACCCACTATCAGACAGCCCGATCTCACATTTAAGATTATACAAGACAGTGATGGCAGATAATTTTGTATGATCTATACAGCCAGGATACAATGGAGTTTCCGCATCTTCCAAATTTTTGAGTAACTCATCCTCTCTTCTTTGAGAATCAACATCATCCTTATCATCGGCAAAAAATCATGATTCATAAAATCTTCATCTTCGTAGTGAATCATCTTGAATAAGTCATACGTGTCAAACGAATTTGTTTTTTTATCCACATTTGTTTGCTTGCTATGGCTATACCACCTACTGCTATTATATTTAGGATCCATTCATTTTATAATTAAATGCTCAACGATGATGTGGTCATCATGACATCTAAGATTTCGACAATCCATGCATGGGCACAAAATTTTCTCCACATTTCTCAGATTTTTCTTTGCCACACGCACGAAATTCAAAGCTTGTCGATACTCTATACTAGTCCTATGACAAAAAATAAAAAAATAAAAAAAATTAAGTTTTACTATTAGCATATATGTTTTAATTCTCAAAATACATTTTATTTAAGTATTATATAGTCACCTGTTTAAATGCACCCAATTTTTTCCATCGACGATATAGGCAATCAAGTATTTTTTCAAGCTTTGATGTAGAATTTTCTTTTCTATTTTAATCAAACAAAATACTACATATTTCATAATTAGAATTTCTATTATCCAAACTAACTGCAAAAATGAAGATTGATGTAAATTAAACTTACTGCAAAAGCAATCCAAACTAGTAGGCACATCCAAATAAATAACAGCTTTTATATTTTTATATTGCCATCCAAACAGCATCTAATTCACATCTATAGAAAGTTATTTTTATATTCCTTAGAGGACAATGACAGTATACATCTATAGCAAGTGGAATATGAACAGAAGCCTAGGTGTACTAGAAGTGCGACTGTTTTGGACATCAACAAAAAATTTCTACGGTTGAAAAGGTAGGGGTGCAAAAATCACTAGATCCAAATGCTGATGTAGAGAGCAATTTAAACATTAACAATGCTACAAACGATCATGTTTAGTTCGTAAGTATGGAGCTTGACAACTCAGATAAGTCCACAACCAATAAGCACCATAATACACACTTGTTTTGAAGGGAATCAAGAATCCTAAAATGAGAACATGTAAAGAAGATATGCATTTCTTCATTTTCAGTCAATATTCCAAACTGGGATTCAAATTGTAAAGTAGGTATCAAATCGAAATGGGATACAAATAGGGAATAACAGATAAAATGATATACTTTTCCTAATCCTTATATGCATGTATGCATATATTATAGACAAGGACACTTATAATTTTGGCAAGCACTTCGAAAATTTTATGCATGTGATATACTTAATACTGATTTATGTGCAGACATGCATTCAGGCTTCATTTGCCTAATACTGATGCATACTAGATAAACCTGAACCTTCATACTTGAACTCAAACATTAACCCACACACTAGCAATTTTCATTCATGATAAATTGGTATATCATTAAACCGATACATATAGAAGCAACACACATTTTATAATGTACTAGAAAGTCTATTATTGATCTTAATGGTTTTGCTACCTGATGAAATACACATTTAGAACTAAAACCCATTGAAACTTCACACTTTTGTTCCCTATCAAATATTCCTGAAACTCCAAGCTTGGTAGACACATAAAAAATGATGTATATCCAAAATCTTCATTTAAGAGGAACTTGAAGCATAATTATATACTTAAAATCATATTCACATTTAAAACCTATGCACTTAGAACTACTCATCAAAAAAAAGGTTTACATTAGGTATGCTTTTGAGATTTTAAATAAATGGAGTTTAAATACCTCAGAAGCATTTGTTCCCAACATCGTAATATAACACATTTACTTTTATACCTTTGTGCATGTATTTATGTCTGCAACAACATATATATGAATTTTATATACTTAGACAATCATATTTTTATAGCTATATATGTATGTATATGTATTTAAGATCACATGATTGTTTGAAACAAAAAATTCATGCACATGCAAAACATCATATGCTTTAAAACTTAAAATTCAAAACTGACATGTATTTTGGATTCGTACATATTTATGAAATTGCACTTATCAAAAAGGTTACTTATATGAAAAATCGAAAATGTTGGGCTTATTTATTTCAGAATCCTTGATATTTTCAAAATTGTATGTCTATCAAAAACCATATATATACTTGAAGCTCAATACTCACATATGTATTCAAAGCCAATATATTTTTGGGACCTGACATCTTTTGAAAGTACTTATATCCCAAAACTAACTTAAAATTGATATATAAATATGTAATTTAGTTTATACAAAACTTTTATGTGAGCATAACCAAAGCTTTATATTTCCTCAGAAGAGCACGTGTGTTCAAAACAAAAACATGACTCATATTTATACCTATAAAATTTATTAGATCCTCAAGGACCTAGAGTCTTCCAAAATCATGTAGATCATATACGCAAAGTCATATATATTTAGAAATCCCATTAAAATCTGATGTATTTTAAACTTCATATTTGAGTGTATTCGAAACTAGAACATACTCAAAAAAAAATTCATACGTTAGAAACCCACAATACTACACTTATAAGATATTATATTTATAACTATATCCTATAAAACCTTGGGATATTTGAAACCAAATGCACAAAGCATTTATGTATTAAACTAGATATAGAAAACTGACACTTTTAACTTGTATACATAAGAGATTTAACACATTTAACATGCATACATATATTTGAATCTGAATACATATATATTTAATGACTGTCAACTTCATACATTCAAAAGTATTGATAAGTAGCCCAATCCAGTTTTCGAAATCACATATATTTGAGACAGTAATTATATACTCCTAATAAGCCATTTATATTTGAACCCTTGTATCACTTCGAAACCTCTCTTCAAAATTATAAACCTCATAAAAAAAGCAGTAAATGTTAATTATCTTGACTGGTTTTATATTTTTTGCAAGGGATAGGCATAACAGATTTCTACTATGCTAGTTCATTCACAATTATTAGTATTGAAATTTTCAATATACATGGTTATAACACATGAAAAATTATAATGCCAAGCCCCTACATAAACAAATTATCTGTTACATTTAAGCATTAAGCATTTACAAATATATCCTGACAAAACTAGTGCAGTGTTCGTAAATAGTAAAGCATATTTATGTTTCTAAGTCATTATCCAAAGCTAATAGATGACGGAACAACAAGGCATGAAGAAATTTATGTTTATAACTCAAACCGCCAACCAAAAAAAATTTGCAGCTAAAGAACAATTTAATACGTCAAAATCAAAAATTATTTACGTACCTTAACTACGGATCTAAATCTAAATCGATTACTTAATGTCGACCATTCCACTAACCCAAAAACACGATGGAATCGAACCCAAAACCTCAATCGAAAGCGCGATGGAAACAACCCCAAAAAGGTGATGGTAGCTGTTGAAACGAAAGCGGAGAACGAGATGAATTAGGTTGAATACGTTGGGAGGAGACGAAAGCCAAAACGCGGGAGAAAAAAATTGTGAATTTAGGTTGAATACGCAGGAGACGAAAGCAATAGAGGGGGAAAAAATTTCAAGTGGAGGGAAATTTTGGTGAAAGAGGGAAAAGGTGAATAAACGTGACAAGGGTTTGGCTATTCGCGGGTATAGGCTGTGAATTTTGTTCACGTTCTAGTAAAACAAAAATAAAAGGGCAAAAAGGTTTAAAATAATATTGTTTGCATTTACACCATAAACGCTACCAAGAAATGCAACTAAAGACATGTTTTCTTGTAGTGATGTGCCATATAACTCGCGTGTTTCTTCTAGATATTTCCAGAGTTACGTTTTGATCCAGATTTGATACTCTGCTATTTAACTATCAAATAAATGAACAACCAACAACCCAGAGATTTAATTACCCATAAAAACCACTAACTCATTTTAAATAAATCTTTCATTTATAAGATCTCTTTTCAGAATATTTATCAAAATATTCATATGCTTATCTCACTGGCATAAGTATATTCACAAAAAATTATGAAAGATTTCTTATTTCCAAATCATAGTAAAAGGTTACAAATTTCTTCCATAAATCCTTTTAATAAACCTCTTTCATTTATGAAGATCTTCTTTTCTAAAATTCTAAATCTATTAATAAACTCTTTATAAATATCCTAGTTTATTTATAAAGCTCTTTTATAAATTTTCCTTATTTAAAACAAAACTCATTGAATAAATCTTATTTGATAAAGCCCTTTGATAAACAAAGCAATTATTTAAAACACCTTTTAAATTAAAAAGTTATTATTTAAAACATCCTTTTATAAAATAATTGCTTAATTGTCCTTTAAATATCATATTTAAAATGATAATAAACTTTGAACATTATAAATAAGTAATAACTTTTCTTTAAAAACCCTTTGCAAATATAATAATTAACTTAACCTTTTGTTAAAAATATACTTAAGTGATCGGCTTTACAAATTCAAAAGGAGGCTTAGTGACCACAATGGTTCTCATTTAATTCAGTTTAGCATTCTAGTTATAACATGGGTATTTATGTAACAAGCAGATATGTAAAGAGATCAGTCAATAACAATCAATTAATCATATAAGTAAATGTCAAACTTACCCCAATAGCAGAACAAGATTTAATTTTTGCTTAATAGATGTCAAAACACAGTATATTCAGTGAATTATAGCAGAACGTTAATTTATTATGCTAACAGATGTCAATAATAATTTAATTAGCAGAACAATATTTTATTCTGCTAAACAAATATAATTGGGTTTCATATTTATTTGAGGTTACTTGAAGGTAGCCGACAAAGAAATTCCTTGGATTTAAAACATCCTCTAAAAGAGAGTTACTTTAAAACAAAATCGGTTTTCAAAAATAAAGCAATTTAAACTTAAAACTTTTATTCAATAATTAAATAGCATTTAACCCTTTATTTTAATAAAAATTAAAATTTTAATTAATAATTAAACATTGATTAACTTTTAAATAAATAAATAAATAATAATTATCCTTTAAATAAATATTTAAATAATAGTTAATCTTTAAATAAATAATAAACTATAATTAATCTTTAATTCATAATTAAATAATAATTTAAACCTTCATTAATAATTAGATTACTCTTTCAAGTCTTAATTAAATCTTAACTTAATTAATAATTAAATAAATATTTAAACTTTTTCTTAAATAATAATTAACCCTTAACTGATAATAAAATAATAATTAACCTTTTATTGATTATCTAATTAAACTTATCTTACTTGATTAATACTTAAGTACAAATTACTTTGTTTAACTAATGATCAAGTACTAATTACCTTAATTAATTAATCATTAAATAAATAGTTAGTTAATTAAGTTAAATAATAATTACTTACTCGTACTTAAAATAAGTTTGGAAACACTTTTCAAAACATACTTAAGTGAAAAACACTTTATATTTCAAAAGAGTTCGTTTTTACAAACTGCACTCATAGGGACTATCGATATATGATCCAAAATTTCAAATCTTGTTTTATATTCCAAATCACTTTCTAAACTCTATTTTTTATGATAACTTACTGTTATAAACTTTGGATAAGGTTTTGGAAACTATAAATAAATTTTACAAAAATAACTTCTATAAAACTTTTTTTTAAAATATAGCAAGGAAACCAAATTAAAACAAGCGATCTCGATGTCGCAACATGCAACTTAGGAGCTAACTCCTTTTAGTATACAACACATATCATATGCTCAAACATTATCACATGCCATACAATATACGTAGAGTAAAATCATTACTTTAAACTATAACTCGTAAAATTATACTTGACTTTAACTTTTAATTTCAAGTTTAAACAACACCATATCCAAGCATAAATATACACATGCAACTCAACATCAATCTAATTCAAACAAGCATCAAATTTAACAACCAAGTAGCATAAAAATTAAACTTTTAAAAAACTTTATGAAAGGAGTGAGCTTTATTCACCAAAAAAGCTAACCAAAAGCTTACTAACTCAACCCGAACTAGGCTACAACTTGAACCAAACCTAGGACTTTGTTTTGCTTTTGGAAAAATGAAGCTTTGAGGCTCTTAAGGGAACAATATGCTTTAGAAAAAGGTATACATGGCTCGACCATGGTTGTGGGAGGGGTCTTTGGACTCACTTTTGAAGGAGGAAGGTGTAGGAATGGAAGTAAGGTGTTTAAACCATGTTTTCAAGTGTTTTAAAGTAGAAAAAGGAGGGACTATTATTTTAAAACTATATGGAAGCCATGGAATTTTTTTGAAAAGCTTAAGGAAAGAGGAAGTAAAGTTTTGAAAATGTGTGAGAAATGAAAAATGAGAAAGAGAAATTATGGAATTGTTTTTATATAAAGTTAGATAAACAAATTACTAAAATAGCCTTAAGGTACATACCCTTCACAATTTTATGCCACACTATCACCATATGGTCCTCCCTCCCATGTAACTCACAAAAATTATGTCTCCCTTCCATATCTTAAGCCAACATGCATTTAATTCCTTAGTACTTATGTTTCATAAGGTATCTTTTCATGTTTAAACATCTTTTTAAATTTTATTTTATTTTTCCTAGCAAGTCACATCATTATTATATACTTAAGTATATATACAGATACATTGATATGATCCTAATCTTTATTTATAAAATGTATGTATATGTTTATACTATAGAGTTTACAATATCTCTAACAAATTTTAGTTGATGAAAAGTCTAAAATTCGGAACACGAATTCTGGTCACATGTTCAATTTTTATTCAAACTAATTATTTTTGTAAACAAATTTGGAAAACTATTTCACCATCACTAGTTATCATTTAAAAGAGTTTTATTTTAATTATAAAATCTATTTTTTAATATTTTAAATTAATTAAATATTGATAAATCGAAGCGGTGAAATTCCGGGTCGTTACATGTGACTTGTGAAGAAGCACTACCGATGGCAGTGCATGCTAGATCAGAAGAAACATAGGTATATAAGACAAGAACAATAGGAAGTCGTGTCATAGCATGAAGGCTTTCTATGGAAGAAGCCGGGGCCGCGGTATTACATTCGTCCGAAAGAACTTATGATCCTCACAATGAAAATAAGAGAGGGCAGAAGGATACCATCCATCTATAAAGCAGCAGTGAGAATTTAACTTCATAACTAAGACTTCCCTCACCCACACACTTGGTCAGATATATGAGATGACCAGAACTGAACTGGCCTATAATGTCTTGAACAAGGGGAAGAAACCAAAATAGAATAGAGGTGGAGCATATTGTCGCTTCCACAAAGCCAATGGTCACCATACTGATAAGTGCAAACCTTTTATGAATGAAATAGAGAGATTGATTCAAAATGGATAGTTCAGCAACTATTAAAAGGAAAATAGTGGAGAGAGGATTAGGAATCTCTCTCCAGATCCGAATAAAGACCTAGTAGTAAACCCCTCCAATCTCATAGCCTTAATCCATGAAGGATCGCACTTTGCTGGAAAAAGAAAAAAGCAAGAGAGAAGTATATACAAGAGGCTAAAGTAGAGCAAAGAACCATATTCCATATAAAGCATAAGCCTGCTCAAGACATAGTCTTCAATGCAGCTGATGCCGTTGGGGTAGTGTTTCGCATGAAGACCCACTGATAGTTACGGTGCAGATCCCAAACTGCACCATGAAGAAAATCTTTATGGATTCTAGGAGCTCTGCCAATGTCATCCTTAAATATGCATTTGACAAGATGAAGCTTCCAGGGAAAATATTGAAGCCAAGCCCAAACTAATTTACAACTTCAAAATACTATGGAGGTCCCTGTTGGATCAACGTGTCTTCTTTTCACTGTTGGGATTGCTCCTATTCACAAATCATTCTATGCAAACTTCCTGATCATTGATCAACTGTCTTCATATAATGCTTTTCTGGCAAGACCTACACTATTTGGCATGGTCGCAGTAATTTCTTAAAAGGATTTTCTTATGAAGTTCCATACTCCTGCTGGAATAGAACCAATTAGAGGGGAACAATTGTTGGCTAGAGAATTGTACAATGTAAAACTCAGTTCTAGCAATAAAATTATTCAAAATTATTCTGTTTTCTCCTCTAATAATTATGATAACGACGATGAAAAAGAAAGCAAGCTAGTTCAAAAAATTGTATCAGCACCAAGTACCAAGATTGATGTCGAAACAGGTCATTCTACTTCCCACTACAAGAAAAATAGTCTTTTATGCGACATATAGCCACTATTAAACACAACAATATGATAAATGTTGTATATTGACATGTTATATAAAAGAATTGCACATTTATAACACAAAAAAACCACTATAAAAGAGCATGATTTCATAGCATAAAATAGCCGCTATAAAATAGTTATTCTATAGCGCCTATTTCGTGCTATATATCAACATGTTTATAGTATATTCTACATCCATTTACATCATATATATACCGCTATAAAATGTGTAGATACAATAACGCCTATTTTCTGCTATCCTTTGATAGTAACCTCATACATTGTATTACCTTTTTATAGCACTTATGTCATATAGTTATAACACTTTTAAGGAGCTATGCTTTATTTTACTATATATTTGATGCACCCCACTATATATATTACATTTTAATAATAGCAATCAAAATGAATCTTTAAATAGATAACAATTTAAACAATGTATGAACGAAAAAGTATAATAATCAGCAAATGTAACGCATATTCATGATAACAAAATAAAGTATCAACTAACAAAAAATAAGTTCAGTACATGAGTTACCAAATTCAATACATATTCACGATAACATAAGACAACATAGTTCATAGTTAACGTCTATAAGTACCAAATGCATCACTAAGAACTTGAACTGCTCAAAGCCTTTCTTCATGCATGTCTTCGTTCATTATTGGTAGTACTTCCTAAAAATTCAGAATAATTTGAAAATAATTAGATAAAACTGTGAAAATAATTATATAAAAAGAAAGTGGCGAATTGATCACAAAGCAATAGAATGTGAAAAGTGCAGTCTATAGGAAGTTAGTATGAAGCAAATATGAGAAATGACCAACGTGTCGTAAATGTGGTGAATTAAGAATCTTGGTACACATATGATCACAAACCATAACCCTATAGTTTGCTACCTCAGTTCGCTACCTGTACATCACATCGTTTACATCTCTTCCCCGCCTTTTGCCTCACTGCAAATCCCACCTCTCATTTTCGAAAAAAACAAAACACTCCACTGTATTATTATATAAATTTAGTTATTTTTATAGACTTAGTTAATTATTATTATTATTAGTATTATAAACTTAGTTAATTTTTATAAACATTAGTTAAATTAATATTGTTATTATTAACTTAGTTTATTTTTATAAGCTTATTTATATTTTATATAACATAATACACGAAGTTAATTTTTATAATCTTAGTTAATTTATTATTATTATTATTATTATTATTATTATATATGACCTAGCACAAACTAGGACACGCACCCGGTCACACAAGAGCAACAGATGCTATCAAGCACTTGCACATCCACATACCTACAACACCGCACACACCACACAAGAACAACACACACTAATGCACACATCTATCCATTGAAACACACACAGTAGCAGCTACACTACCCAACCCAGCTAACTAAACATGCATCCCCAAACTAACATACGCATGCGCATAATGGCAATCACATGCCTGAACGCATATCACCACAGCATAAATGTACACCTATATACACTCTCACTAACACACACACATGCAAAAGAAAAAGGAAAGCACACACACTCTCATAAAAAATCACTAAATAGCAGCTTCTTCAAATATATATATATATATAGATAGACACACACACTCTTATATTATTTTAGAAGACCAACTTAAACTAATATGTTATCTCCCATTTATATCCCAGTAATTGAGATGTCATTTAGAGGTACCACTCAACATACACATGTAAGTGCATCAATGCACCGTTCAGCCACACAACTAAAATAAACCCTTGATACTAGGCCTTGCATGCAATCATCGTTACCTAATATAATTTTAAAGCATCCCAAAAACTACCAACAATATGCATTGAATTGGAAGCCTATACAAGCTTACTAATTGGATTGTAGACAGTGATATGATTTTACTCACCAATGATATCAGTCTCACTATATATGTACATGTAAATGTATATGCATATATATCTTATGTAAAATATATAATTGGATATTAGATAGAAATATGATTAGCTATATTACTTTGCATACTTCCTTGATAAATATATAAAAGCAAATCCACTTACCATTCCCGCTATACACATTTGTACACCTATTTACTTACCTAATACTCTTGATTTATGACTAAACATTTGCTTACACTTAATGATATAAAATATGGAAATAGAAGCATAGTGTTCCTTACATAGGCCAGCAATTTCTATTATATTATTAAATAAGCATTTTTTTCTTTTATAGTTTTTAGTTATTCAGTTCCAATTTTAAACTACTGTATGGTGAAAATATTTTCCTTTGTTCAACATAATGTAGTCTAACTGTTTCAGGGAAAATGCTAATAAAAGCACATATATTTCATATGCAAGTATTTAAGTACATATTTAGTATGATAAGAGTAAATTTCTATCAGGGAAAATGCTAATAGAAGCGCCATTGCATTTACCTGGCTAAAGCAATTCCCCAAGTAGACAAGGCATATATGGTTTTTTCCAACTTCCTACAGGTGTTTCAACTTGTCGTTTTCCTTGTATCTACCCAAAGCACTTGCAATACCTATGTGATCAACATAACTTATAATATTAGTTGCATTTTATTGATATATTTAGAAGAAAGTGTCACTTCATGTTTGCATGTGTGAAGATATGTTATCTATTTTCTGGCAAATTCATGATCCCACTTCTCTTATTTCTCAAGTAACATAATTCATGTTTTGAGTTATCAAAAATGCACACTGCCTCCTAACGTAAATATATTAATAGTTTAATAGATATACATATATTTCAGTTCTGATCAATTTTCCATAAGATCATCTTGAATAGTTTAAGAACATATTCACAAAATTTGTTTCTTTTAAAGACAAGGATTTAATAATGCTACAACTAGCTAACATGGCTTAAAAAGCCAAAAGGCTAAATTGTATAACCATACCTTCACATAAAGTTAAGTTAGTTTTGCATTAATCAACGGCTAAAATAAGAATAAAAACAATACCTGAAGCTTATAGTAAATTTATTATTTATTATTTTATTATTCTAAACTTAATCAATCGTTATAACACTTAGTTAATATTTATATACTTAGTTGTTTATTGTTATTATTACTACTATGACTCTTATAGTTGTTGTTGTTAGTATTATTAATTTTAGACTTAGTTAATGTATTATATATATAAACTTAGTTATTTTTTATAAAATTTAATAAACTTGATTAATATTGTATAATTTGTTACTTTACTATAATTATAATAAACTTAGCTAATATATTACTATTATTATAAATTTAGTTAATTTTTATAAAACTCGGTAAATGAAGTTAAATTTTATGAACTTAGTTAATTTATTATTATTATTATACAAATTTAGTTACTTTTCGCAAAATTTAGATAGCCTTGTTAATGTTTTATAATTTTTTACTAATATTATATAAATGTAGTTACATTTTATTAAACTTTGATAACTTGGTTAATATTTTTTAATTTATTATTGTTACTGTTAATAGTGTTATTATAATATAAACTTAGTTAATATTTATGAAACCAATAATTAATCTATTATTATTATTATACACTTCATTAATTTATATAAAACTTGGTTAATTTCAAATCAAATTTACTTATCAAAATTTCAAAAATTCCTTAAAAAATTTCTAACGGCTTAAATTTTCAAAAAAATTCGTCAGCGTCTCCTTTGTGCGGCTAACGTTTCGAAATTTTACAATGTATATATAACAACATAATATACATCTCATCTCAACGATGAGGCATCCTGTAGGAAAAACCATAAAAATACGGCATGTAATCCCAGATACATACCTTTTACAATCTTTAGCGAGCGTTTAAAGCGATTTATAATGCAAAAGCAAGCATGAAAGCTCCGAATGCAAAGCATTTGCCCTTGGTACCTACTACATACTCAAACAATTACATAAGTACATTATAATTGCATATAAAAATCAATAACCATGCATAGACAAGTACAAAGGAGAGCAAATCTCCTGTACCCAAACCCTTCTGTTCCTCTGTCCCCAACCAATCGAAGACACCGATTTTTAGCCATTTTGCAATTAAACCCCCAACAGCAGGAGAGAGAAAATGAGTTTAATTGCAAAATGGCTAAAAATCGGCGTTCCCGATTGGTTGGGGACAGAGGGACATGAGTGTTTGAGTACAGGGGATTTGCTCTCAGTACAAAGACCACAGCCATGTACACAGACTAGAAGACATCAAAATGCACATGCACATATATACATATGTGTACACATATATACATGCATATATAGGCAAATCCAACATGATAGCAAGGCATCAAGCAAGTCAGATACCAGATCTAGGGCTAGTTATATATACAGTACGCAAATGGAATAATAATTAAAAGAAAATGCACAAACATTAAATTACCTCATAATTAGGCATCTCCATTTTGATAGACCAAATGCTTTTTCACATAACTGTAATACTAAGTCAAAAATTATGATATTAAGTCAAGAGTAATTTAGTATGAATACAAGAGATAAAATAAACAATAAATAGATGCATTAGTACCAAAAATGAAGAAAGGATATTACATTTAAGGTCCAAATGTGATCATATACATCTTAAAATGTGTCAGTGGTCGCTCCCTCTAGGTATCAATCGGTGGCACTTACGCAGAACTTGAAATTGTACTACGAACTTGTTAAGTATCATTATTGAATCACAAAAATATGGTGGTTATCAATCATGTATAACACTTTGTATCCCGAGATAATAATAGTAAGCGACATAATGTCAACATAATTGCTGATTTCAAATTCAAAATTCAATTAAAACTAACTTGTCCATTATTGCATTTTCTTTGTTATCACAAAATAAGCCTTACTTTCTCTAACCATTCATTATAGGATAATAAGCCTTAATTTGTACATGGCACAACAGACGATACATGAATCATATAACAAAGCTATATCATAGAGTTCATTACAAGTTACCGATTCCATATTGTTTACTTAATTAAGTTTTAAAAGTGGAAGCTGAGGTTGTACAACTGAGAAGCTCGTCTAATGAAATCTAACGGTGGTAAATATCAAAAGAAGCAAGGACCAGAAATTAAAACAGAGTAAGGTCATTGATTATTAATTATAAAATAAAAAGTTAAATACTAATTATATGTTTATTGTACATTGATTTAAATAATGAATAAAAAATAAACGTATTTTGATATTACAGATGTGGTTGAATTAACTCCAAAAAATTACATAACTAATAAGCTATATAATGCAGCATAGTTAATTGTACATGCTAGATTGCCAAAGTATAAATGTGTGTTTCCTTCTTGTTATATGGCTATTTAACACGGTATAATATAGTATAACTAAAGCCAACACTTTATTTGCTCTCCTGTACAAAAGGGAAATCGATCATGAAGATTATTTAGGTCTGAACAGATCTTGTTACATTACAGTTAGAAAATGTGTAAAATAGGACCGAGAGCAGCCAAAGTGGGAAATGAGCATGTAGAAACTGTTAATGGTATAAACTAGAGAACCGGAGAACAAAAATAACTGAGGTGTACATAAAATGAACAGTTGAAAAATACACTTACCAAGCTATAACCTTTTTCTTTGACAGTGCTTGCAATTGCACAGATCATAAATTTCAGTCAGTTTTCAATCACAATAATGGCCTTGAAGTACAAAAAGGATGAATAGTAGCATGAATGAACTGAAATCACTACGTTTGGATTAATCTGTATTGTAAACTACTGAAATCATGCATCAACGAACATTGGATATGCAGGAAGTGAAATTTTAAATCAATACAAATCTAACAGGAAATGGTATTCAACAAATTCCATTTACTTGATATTGCTGACATTAACATAGAGGGACAAGGGAGAAGATGGTAGAGGTAGATTAAGTAATTACATGATATTAGGACAACCCTTCCATTTTAGGTGGAAACTCCATCATCGATAGCCGGTCGACCACTTGAGCTAGTGGTCTTTGAAGGCAATATTTACTTTGAATATTTGTTTTGTCGGTATTCACATTTTTGTTGAAGTTTTTGTACAAGCATTTAAAGGTTTATACTGTAGGTTGTTGCTGTTTTCCTGAAAATAATTCTTAAGATGTATCGTATGCTTGGTTTATGAAGGGACAAAATTATATTTTGAAACCCATAGATAGGTGTTTAATAAAACTTCCTTTTAATATTCACCATTAGTACACCCAACAAGCTCTGCATCCATGCAACACATAGGCTATTTACTAGTATAATATTAAAGTATGCAGTTTCAATCCTGTGCCATTTATATAAACACAAGCATGAGTTTTTATGAAGTATAACTTGCTTGTTTATCACAGATTTGGGAAGTAAATTGGTACGTTTTTGTTATATTTAGACTTTTCTTAAAGCAGATATATTTGTTATGTCTTTAGAAAGGCAACTTGATCCACGTATTAACAACTAGATGATTTACTACAAAGTAATAGAAAGAAAAAAAATCTATAAATGAGATAATGCACACATTATTTTTCATTCTTTTTCTATCATAGCTAGACGATAATTTTGTTGTAATTACTAGTATTGGCCAAAATGTGATATAATTTCTACAATATGTCTTTGGGATTTGCTAGGTCAGAAAAATATATCTGGATTATTAGTGCGTCAGGTGTTCCATACTCTCTAACAGCTTTAGTAACTAATTTTAGTGCAGCCTCTCATTTTGCTACAAGAACAAGACAAGCTCCCTTCTTCGCATATTCTTATACCGATTACTGATAAATTTACAGATTGCATATAGTAAACTTTAGTTTTATTTATTCTTTTTATAAATTTATTTTATATTTTCCAATTTGACGTTAATTAATGAGTATATTAAGTTACAGAGACTGCACTTAGTTATGGAGATTCACAAGAGGATTGAAATGGGGTATTCGATTTTCAAATAATAATAGTATGCACGAGTTTTTGATAAACATAAAATGAATCTTAATCCTACAAGTTTAAATTACTTATGATTTCACAGATGCTTTTGCAGTCTCTTAAGGAAATAATACACTTACAAAAAAATAAATTAAAAGAGGCTCAGCTTTGTTCTCTTTACAATAGCCCTACCTAAACCGCGATTTTTAAACAGTAATAAAACTAATTTCTTTATGGCATACCTGGAAATATAACCACTTGTGGTACAATTCCTTTTTATTTTTTCCTATCTTTATTTCTTCCTTCTCCTCTCATTTTCATCCTCTTTCCATTATCATCCTCCTCGCACAATAAGTTGCACAAGGACATAGTTCAAGAGTTCTGCAGGCCACCTTCTATCCATTGTTGACATTTGCAACTCTAGAAATTGAACGGCTGCACTTGGTATTGGTTATTCTATGGGTCTCCAATTTGCCTTACCATTGACATGAGCCAGAAAGTATTTTCAGGAAAACATAAGCATGTTTAACCAAATTTCCAACCATTTTACTATAATGCAAACACTGAATCCATTTCTTCTAGAGCTTATAATAAATGGATGGATATCACGTAAAGCAATTCAACATTTCCACATGCAAATCATCATCCCCTCGTTATATAAAATAAAAAATATCCATGCATACTCTTTAAAAAAATGCAAATACGAATAAAATTGTTGGTTAAACTTATACCCAAAACTATAAACTAGTAGAATACTGCATAAAATAATCAAATAATTTTGCAAGCAGGTCATCATCACCTCATTGTTGATGAGGTTAAAAAATAAAGTGGATGCAGGTTAGAAGTTAAAATTATGGTCATCTGATTAGTGGCATGGACACAGGGCGGTTCAAAATTAAGGAAGATAAAGAAATTGTATAAATACAATATTTAACATTTGATTATCATATAACCACAATTGACATCGACATTCACATTTCCATAAACTAACATGAAAAAGGTATTATTAATTGTTTAATGATATATCAAAGTAATCAAAGAAAATGAAATATAAATTTCCAAAAGTGGCTCGGATTTGTCGATTCATCAGGAAAGTTTCACACCTCAATTTACCACATTAGGTGCTTCATAGAACCGTTATTGCACTAATCTTTGGTCAACACAATCAAAAAGGCACCTTTATAGCATTATTGTTGTTATTGCTGCTGCTGTTATGACAATTAACATTCCCATTCCCATTCCTTTTCTCCTCTTCCTTTCATCCTACCACTTAAAAATAAGGGACACAAGGGTAAATGGCTGCATTAGGTACCTGCTATAAAGCCCACTAATCAATCCTACAACTTTTCTTGTAGTGTCCACAGCATCAGTAAGAAGCAAAAAGAGATAGTATATGCACACGATCGACACCAATGAGTATAATTCAATTTATGTGCTGTATTTTTCTGAAGAAGCTCAAAAATGGATTTTCTCTACTGTATGCCAACCTGAAAAAGAAGAAAGCGAAATAGATCCGAGATTAGGGGAGACAATGAGGGAATTAAAGCCATTGGATGACCTTGTGGATAAACAGATAGATCCAAAAGATTCTTCAAAGGTTCTTAAGATTGGAAAAAACTTCAGCATAAAAATTAGAACAGAATTAACAAACTTAAAAGACCGACGGATGTTTTTTCTTGGATGCACTCAGATATGGTAGGAATAGACCCAGCTATCATTTTCCATACACTTAACATCAACCTCGATGCTCACCCAATCAGGTAGAAGCGAAGTACCTTAGATCATGAAAGATATAATGCCCTAAATAAGGACTTAAGAAACTGAAGGCAAATGGGTTCATTAGGGAAGTATATTACCCGAAGTGGATTGCTAACCCTATCATTGTAAAAAAAGTATAATGGGAAAGGGAGAACTTGCATAGACTACACCAACCTCAACAAGGCCTGCCCAAAGATAGCTTCCTACTACCAATAATTGATCAATTTGTGGATGAAACTAGCGATTATAAACTGCTCACATTCATGGATGCATATTCAGGTTATAACTAGGTACTTATGTTTGAACCGGATCAGGAGCATACTAGCTTTATGATGGACAAGGGCTTATATTACTATAAGGTCATGCCGTTTAGACTAAAACACTATAGAGTAACCTACCAATGGTTAGTAAATATGATGTCCTCGGATCGGATTGGTAAGAAAGTTGAAGTATATGTAGATGATATGCTCGTTAAGTCAAACGCAGTGTCGAGGCATGTGTAGGATTTGGAACAAACCTTTGCAGTCCTATGGCAATATAATATGAAGTTGAGTCCCTTGAAGTGTGCTTTTGCTATTCAGTCAATAAAGTTTTTGGGGTACATAGTAAACACCCGAAACATTTAAGCAGACCCAGAGTAGATTGATGCCATAAGGAAGATGGGAGTCCTAGAAAATTTAAAAGATACTATGAGCCTAAATGGTAAAGTAGCTACTCTAAGCAGATTCATTTCCAAAGCAACCGACAAATGTATACCATTCTTCAACCAAATAAAAAAAGGACGAAATTTTGAATGGACCAAGGAGTGAAAAATCACATTCCGGAATTTGAAGGATCATCTGACCATTAGTCCTATCCTATCGAAACTAGTAAAAGGTGAGGACTTGTATGTGTATTTAATTGTAACCGATAAAGTTGTTAGTGTTATAGTGGTTTGAGAAGGTAAAGGAACCCAAAGGCCTATCTACTTCATGAGCAATCACCTATCAAGGACAGAGCTCAACTACTTAGTCATTGAAAAGCTAGCCTACTGCTTCTCACAACAAGGAAACTATATCCCCACTTTCAAGCACATCCCATTAAAGTCCTCAAAGACAAACCACTGAAGCAAATACTGCAGAAGCCAGAGACGTCGGGTCGCTTGCTAAAATGGTCGATGGAGCTCAGTCGGTATGATATCTCTTACTATCCAAGAAAAGAAATCAAAGGGCAAGCACTTGTAGATTTCATCATGGAATGCACGCTACCTACTGAACCCCAATCCGAGGAAGAAACACCTACTCCATAGTTTTGGCAATTATTTGTAGACGGGGAATTGAAAAAACATGGGATAAGGGTCAGATATGTACTAATCACCCCAGATGAGCAGAAGCTATATAGGGTAGTGCAGCTTGGATTCAAAGCTACTAATAATGTGCCAAAATATGAGGCTCTCCTTGCAGACTTAAGGATGGCTCAAGTGATGAAAGTAACCCATATTTAAATTCATAGTAATTCCCAATTAGTTTTAAATCAAGTGCAGGGGAATTACCCAACAAAAGATCCAACTTTAGTTAAATTCGTAGAACTGGCCAAAAAGTTGCTATAGCAGTTTGATCAATTTGATACAGAGCAAATCCCACGTGAGAACAATTCTTCTGTGGACTCGTTGGCTAAACTTGCTAGAACTAAAGTAACTCAGGAAATGAAAGCTACCATAATAGGGCATCAAGCTGAATAAATCATCACCGATGCCAACCAAATACTGAAGGCACAACGAGCTACAGTCAGAGAAGCCCATAATCAAGAAATAGCTAAAAATCAAGAGCAGTCTCCAACTGCGCCTATCCCTCAATAGACGGAGGAAGAGTCATCGATGACCCTATCAAAAAATTCTTGATAAGCGGAGTTCTACCTCCAAACAAAAATGAAGCCCATAATAAGATATCAGGCTCCGTATTTTTCCTTCTTTGATAGCATATTATACAAGAGAGGGTACTCTACCCTTACCTTAGATGTGTTTCCAAAGAAGAAGGAATACAATTCATGGGCTAAGTACATGAAAGATATTGCAGGGATCACTCTAGAGGAGCCAAGTTGGCAAAGAAGGTGCTAAGATATGATTACTACTAGCCCACCACACTTCAAGATGCGTAGGAATATGTGAGAAAATGTGATATATGTCAAAAGTTTGCCAGCATCCCAAGACGTTAACCAGCCCAAGGTCGTTCGATATGTGGGGCACAAATTTGATAGGACCACTTCCCACGTCAAAAGGAGGGACAAATTATGCCATGGTGGTAATAGACTACTTCACCAAGTGGGTAGAAGCAAAAGGCTTAGTTACAATCACTACAAAGAAAATAATTACTTTTGTTGTGAGGAACATAATTACTAGGTTTGAGATCCCCCATCAAATAATTTCGGATAATGGAACCCAATTTGAGAGTAAGGAGTTTATGGATCTTTATGAGAGGAATGGAATAATAAAAAGTTTCTCCTCTATCTCACACCTCTAGGCGAACGGACAAGTTGAAGCAGCAAATAAAACCATCAAGAAGTTGCTCAAGAAACGACTACAAAAGCCTAAAGGAAAATGGGCGGAGGAGTTATATTTAGTACAATGGCCTTATAGAAACTCATCAATATCTCCAACTGGCAACCCACCTTTCTCTTTAACCTATAACTATGAAGCGATGCACCTAGTTGGAACAAAAGTTCCGTCATAAAGAAGAATATCGTATATGGCAGAAGAAAATAAGGAGTTAAAAGAAGCCCCCTCGATCTTATTCAAGAGAGAAGAGATGAGGCGGCAGCCGTTTCACAGTATACCGACAGAGGATGACAAAATATTACAATGCTAGGCTCAAGGAGAGAAATTCTACGAGAGGAGCCTAGTACCGCAAAGAGTAATGGCTAACATCAAGGACCTAGCAGACGGAGCTCTGGGCCCAAATTGGGAAAACCCTCCAGTTGTAGCAGAAGTCTTAGCTAATGGGGCTTATCGATTCTCAAGACTTAATGGAAATCTAGTTTCGAGAACATGGAATTACGAGTATATCAGGCCTTCTTTTGTATAAGCAATGTTATTTATATTAAAATATTGTAATTATTATGAAAATAGTAATACAATGAATTGGACGTAGGGATATTAGATGGTTGAGTCAATATAAAAATCTTTCTATGTTAATCTTACTAACATAGCTAATAATATTGAGTTGTAACTTACACAATTTGGCTTTTCAGATAAACAATAATACTGGATGTAAGGATATTAGATGGCCTGAACCAGTACAAAAAACCATGTGCATGAATTAAAAAGGTTTTAAATACGTGACCTGAATTCACATTCAAAAAACAATTTTCCCCCAAATGGTGGGGTAGATAGTGCTAAGCGCATGACAAGTCATGAATGCCAAAGACCAAGTTAAGGCAACATGAACTGTGTGAGGAATCAACTAGAACTGACAAGAGAAGACAATGTATGGAATGCAGTACAACCTACAAATTAGGTATGATTCCAAAAACTTCCAGAAACTACATAAATCTTGCCAGGTAAATATTAAAATCGAAGTCTACTAATATGTATTGAAATCTACTCATATCTGCATATTCCCCATATTTGCACATACATCACAAGTGAAAATAAAATGATCATCTCATAAAAATTACATTGAAAATTAAGCTTGAAACTACGACTTATAGTAAAACAAACTACGTCATGATTCTAACTCACCCTAAGAAGAATCATCAATTATGATTCTTTTGTGATGATGAGATCCGCACTATCACCCAACGTTGAAAGTGATAGGTCATTTAATTCAGTAATAACAATCGATGAGCAACGAGGGGCGACACCACTAAATGAGATTCTAGGATCGCACTTTGCACTAGCCCAAATGTTACCATAGTCCTCCGGATTGAAAATAAAGTCCTCACAGTTATATAAAAATGCAAAGTTGAGTTTAGGCCAAAAGTGAGTAAAAACATCAATTTCACGCTTCGTGATAATATCTGCCATGACCCTTCTAACCTTCTCTTTACGAAGTTGCTCAATCAAGGAAGTCTTATCCAAACTTTCTAAAGCAGCAGTAGAAATCCTAGATGACGCTGTAGTGGGAACTCATCCAAGGGCATGCGAATTAGATTGAGCCTGTAAGGTAGATAATTTTCTTTCAAGGTTTACGCACTCTATAGCCACCCTTCTAACCCATTCAGTCTCGTCCAAAATCTGATCTTTGAACCCCTTTGTTAGTCTAGAATAGGAGCCAAAAAGCTCTTGTGTAATAGATATAACAAGCAAACTGCTACCCCTAGGGTTCCGTGATTCCTTTTTATAGTAATTCTTCAACTCATGAAATTTTGCCTCATATAGTTCTTTAAACCACCTTCCACTGGAAAAAACCATCATAGTCTGCCCCCGAGGAGTTGTAGGAATAACAACAGGCCTTGATACCGCGTTAGGGCCAAAGATGCAGTAGGATCATCTTTTGCACTAATTTTATTAGTGACTTGTAGTGATAACTCTTCAACCTTTCCATTCAGTACCTTGATCCTATCTTCATGTAAAACCTTATATACACCTTCGACATTTTTCAACAATCCCTCCAGTTCAGTAATTCGAACCAGAGCAGACCTAAGCTTTTCTTCAAAGTCAGTTATATTGGAATGTTTCTTAGTAATGCGAAGCTAAAAATCAAGCGAATCCAAATGAACAAAATTAAAAGAAAGCACGATCAAACTAAAGCTCATAAGGCACATATGCATATCTATATGAAAGTTCAATTTCTACAGTATCCTTATAAATATTCGCACAACCAAAAGAAGCATTTTCTACAATATAGTTTTACAAAAACATTCTAAATTGTAGGATCCTAAAGTACTGCCACGATTATGAAATATCTAGTCTAACTGTAATGATCCGAAATTTCTAATATTTCGAATGGGAATATTTAATTTATTTAAGTATTTAGATTTAATTCAAATGTGATAAATAATAAGAAAATCAATTGTTAATAAAATGACTTGATTTTTAATGACGTATTTGTAAATGAATTTATAAGATTTTTCCATAATTTTTAATTTGGAAAATATTTAAATTATCGTTGGACGTATTTTGCGGCGATGGTTAGTATTGTTAATATTTCTCAGAATAAGATAACCAGTGTATTTTATTGTTGTATTAGGATCGTATCACATAATTGTGCGCGATCATATTTTTATTTCTGTCATTCACAGTTCGTATGCGAACAAAATGCTATGTAGCGAAGTGCTAAAAATTATAGAATAGACAACCCCAGACAAGACTATTCATCATTTTTCTACTTTCCCTCTTTACTTTTCACTTTTCCTCTTCTCTTTTCCTTTTCTCATTTTAAGTAGCCACTTATTTTAGAAATAAAAATCAAATCATTAACCCAACGATAATTTACAAAATCGGACCCGTTGAGTTTGCATGGATAAGAGCTTCAAATCTGTGTGAGTTTGGTCAAGTGTGTTCGCATTTGAGGGGGATCGACGCGGCCAAAGCAAACTAGGGTTTGCAATTTTCGACAACATGGGAGGAGCTAGGCCACGACGTTGGTCGGTTTGAGTTTCTCGAGTGAAGTGGCACCTAGCGGTCGAGTTTGGGGAGAGTTGATCCACTATGGTAAAGTGTGACTTTGTGCTGCAAGGGAGAGGCGACATCAGGTCTTTTTGAGCAAGGCTCGATCGAGCTTTGAGTTTATGGGTGGGTTGTGATACCCATACGAAATGAAGTTTTTTAGTGGTCTCTTTGTTTGATTTCGTTAAGTGTAGGAGGAGAGGTGGCGTGTGTGCACGGTGAGGATTCATGCGTGTACAGAAGGAAGTGTTTTGGTGAAGAAGAGTTTAGGGGCGAATAGTTAAATGTAATTAAGTGGTTATGTTAATTAATTTTTTTAGTTAATCCATTACCTTAAAAAAATAACTTCTTCATACGAGGTCATCGAGATATGGTCTTTTGCATTGCACTCATAGGAATGTTATATATGCATTGGGGTTGATTTTGTCAAGTTTGAAGTAAGTGAAATTTTGTGCTAAAATCAAACACTATTCGATTTTAGATCAAACTGGAAAGCTTAAGGTCAAATGGAATATTATTGAGTTATCTCACTTTTGGATGAATACTATATAATATATAGTAGATATAAATTATTGTTTTTATTCTTGAATGATTTAATGGTTTGGTTTGGTTGAATTTCCACTTTAAAAAGCGGGATGACATATAAAATGAAATACAAGGAATTTTGTAGAGGAATCTAGATTCCTCACAGTTGTGATTTTAAATTTTAGTTATACACTTGCTGTATAAATTATTGAATGTCAAAGTTGGGTAGTTTGACCTTATTTGATGTGACATTGATATATGTTAAAAGTCAACGTTTTTAGTGATAAAGGTAGTAGCATTGGTTAAGTGTTATGGTAGCTGCTGGTCTCGTTATAGTATTTGTGAAATACTATTATTCGTTGTTTTTGATTTGAAATTGACTTTGATTCAGAGAATGATTTTAAATTGGATTTTTGGAATTTTCTGTGATATTCTATTGAAAACTAGTTTTTGAACCGCTCTATTTACTCAAATCTTTTTGAAAATATTTAAAAAGTATTTTGGAAAGTATTTATTTTACAAAAAATTATTATAATAACGGATATTTATTTTAAAGAAAAGAGGATTTTATCTTTTATAATAAAGTGATTCTGTTTGAAAAGAAGATAGAAATATTTTGGAATAAATATTTATGAAACGCTTTGTATAAAATGTTTTATATAAGAGAGATTTATAAACGGTATTTTAAAAATAAAGGAATAAATTTATAAATGATATTTAATAAAAAGGAAATGATATCGTTTCTACAATTTGGTATAATAAATCACACCGGTAGATTTATTGTAATATATGGAATGATCGTTTTATGGAAAGTATTTAGTTCTATCTTAACACTGAAGGTATGTGATAAGTAAATGAGGTGTATAAATATATTTAGAGATTTATAAATGGAGTTTTATAAATAAATTTGGAGAATAATAAAAGGAGTTTTATAAATATATTTAGAGATTTATAAAAGTAGTTTTATAAAAAACGAGATTTATAAAAGGAGTTTTATAGATAAATTTGGATATTTATAAAAGGAGTTTTATAGATAAATTTGGATATTTATAAAAGGAGTTTTATAATTATATCAAGAGATTTAGAAAAGAAGTTTTATAACTATATTCAAAGATTTATATAAGGAGTTTTATAAACAAATTTGGAGAATTATAAAAGGAGTTTTATAAATATGCAAGAGATTTATAAAAAGGAATTTTATAAAAGGAATGAGATTTGATTTCTATAAATAATCATTTTAAATTATGATGGTATGGAAAGTATTATTTCATACTTAACACCAAATTCCAAGGTAGGGAAACTTGTCCTTGTCTTAAGAATTAAGAATTTATGTCGAGGCAAGGATAATACACTTACTTATCTAACTTTATTGTTAATCAAAGGATAGCACTAGTTTGAAATTAGGAAGTGGTGGTAAGTATATTTTGTCTAATTTACATACGATCCATTTACTTACATAAAAGAGAAAAGTGTTTTGTGGTTATTGTTATCACTATTTTAAGTGACATTTGTTTAACCCAAATAAGTATGGTTTTGAAAGTGAAACCTTTCTTAAGATTTTGTGAATATACTTATACTGTTAAGATAAGTATATGGTTATATTTTCTAAGGATTGAAAGTGTAGTGTTTTGTGAATATGCTTATACCATTGAGATAAGTATATAAATACTTTTCTAAGTATTGAAAGTGAAATGTTTTGTGAGTGTACTTATACCGTCGAGATAAGTACATGAATGTTTTTCAAGCATTGAAAATAGTAATAAGGGTTGTGAATATATCTTTTAAAAAAGGAATTTTAAATACGAATATTTGAAACGAGATTTTAATTAATGAAAGGATTAATTAAAAAGTCTTAGTGGTTACATTTCTCACTCTGGTTTACCAGACTGATCTGGACGTTATTTTCTTATAATGCTCGGGTTAGCCCAAGCATATTTCTAGATTTAGTTATGGATTATTTAGAGCTTCACGAGATGAGCTAGATGCCTCCTAGACATATTCACGTATCTTTTATTTTCTCTGAATTTGTTGTTTTGTATTTATTAGCATTTGTGAGGACAAGTTGTTATAACTGTCCAGGCTGATGATAGGTTAGTTTACTCTAATTGATGTATGTATATAAAACCTTTCTTTTGTAATGATCTGTTGTATATTATGTATTACTCGTCACGATATGAGATTTTGTTTTGTCTTTTCTTTCTTTTCACACCAACAATTTGTCTTTCCAGCACTTAGATGCTCAACACGTAAATATTGTGGATGTATTAGTGTTGACTTTGGATGTCGAAAAGGCCGGTCCTTACAGTGTGGAATCAAAGCTTAGACTGAGCAAACACCTAGGCCTTGGTGGGGTAGACTCATTAGAGATAGGGTTAGTGACACCCTAAAATGAGTTTAAGTGTATTATATATGAGGGTGCATATTTGTTAGTGCTATAAAAATGTTTTATATTGTGTTGATTGATTTGTTGAGTGGTTTATGAATTCTGGTCGATACAGAAGATATAACTGTATCGATAGGGGTTTCTGAACACTTGGACAAGGCAAACAGACATAATATTGTTTTGAAACTTGGTAAATGAAATAATTTTACCTAGGATTATATTTTATATATAATGGGATAATTTTAAAAAAATTAATACAGTTATTTATGACATGTATTGTTATCCCGCCTTTTGGCAAGGCCGTGACACCAAAAAGTTGACTGGAAAACTAAAGACAGTTCGTCGTTAAAGTTCGTTATACACAAGTTCACCATGGATATCGATAAATTTTGTCCGAGTCCGGATCAGGCTACAATTGATAAGACATGACAAGTAAAGCCATGCAAACCAACGTTCCAAGTTTCAAGTCAATCCGAGTTCGTATGCTCAAGATATAGTCAATACAAGATGAGGAAATGAGCCTCAGTTCGAATCCATTGGCCGAGGTTCAGTTCGAATCCATAGGCCGAGGCTTAGTTCGAATCCATGGGCCGAGGCTCAGTTCGAATCCATAGGGCGAGGCTCAGTTCGAATCCATAGGCCGAGGCTCAGTTCGAATCCATAGGCCGAGGCTCAGTTCGAATCCATAGGCCGAGGCTCAGTTCGAATCCATAGGGCGAGGCTCAGTTCGAATCCATAGGCCGAGGCTCAGTTCGAATCCATAGGCCGAGGCTCAGTTCGAATCCATAGGGCGAGGCTCACTTCGAATCCATAGGCCGAGGCTCAGTTCGAATCCATAGGCCGAGGCTCAGTTCGAATCCATGGGCCGAGGCTCAGTTCGAATCCATAGGCCGAGGCTCAGTTCGAATCCATGGGCCGAGGCTCAGTTCGAATCCATGGGCCGAAGAACGTCAACTTGAATCGATCATAACTTGAGATCTACAAGTCCAAATGCTATGAAATTTTCACAGAAGCTTAAGCACATGATGAAGAATGTCCACCCCAAATTTCAGCTCGATTGGACTCTTTTTTGATCGATTCGAACCAAGGGTCGAATCGATCCCAAAGTGGGCCCGGATCTCCAGATTTCGGCCGTGTGGGCCCCCTGACGTACCAAAACTGGTCTCCCCTCATTTTAGGCGAAATATCAGCCTCCTACACCTATAAATAGAGCTCCTGGTCATTCAGAAAAGAGGTCGGACAATTCTAAGAGCTAAAGAGCGCCCAGACTTTGCCAAAGTTACTCAGAATCACCACTGCTTCCCTAGATTCAGATTCTAATCTTAAAATCAGTTGTATTACATCAGAAGAAATTGTAATCATCAAGCGAATATCAATAAAACCATCAACTTCAGAGTGGACGTAGGCAAGATCGCCGAACCACTATAAATCTCGTGTTTCTGTTCATTATTTCTGAATTGTGATACTCTGTTTGCTTAGATTTGAGATTTGTGTGTGAATATTGTTGATTTATATTCATACACTGGTGCTTTCACAACATTTGGGGTTTGTGACCAATTTTGGCGCAAACACTTTGGTGCTTTCACTGAGAGCTGAACTCAGGAGTTCTATCATTTGAAAG
Organism: Allium fistulosum; assembly: GCA_030737815.1. Taxonomy (NCBI): domain Eukaryota; kingdom Viridiplantae; phylum Streptophyta; class Magnoliopsida; order Asparagales; family Amaryllidaceae; genus Allium; species Allium fistulosum. The sequence goes on along the minus strand of CM060904.1, from coordinate 708,502,359 downwards.
TTGAATCAGAAGGCTAAGAGATTCAGATCCGAAGAATCATGACAAGACAAACAAGTAGAAGGCAGAGGCCAGAGCGAAGTCAGCACGAAGGGAGTCAAGAGGCTTCCTCGGGAGCAAACCAAGCTTCAGTTTTCATCACTAGGGATGAGATGGAGACAATGATGAAGAGACAAGAGGAAATGATCCAAAATTTGCTTCAACAGATTGGACAACTTGGAGCACAAAATCAAGGAGCAACTAGAATCCAGAACGGAGCAGGACCATCTAACGCAGCGCCGGAGCTGGGGGGCACACACTTAGGACATGTTGATCCGAACCTGGGAAGAGAGACAAGGACATCCGAGCAACCTGGCGGCGATAGAGGGATGAATGCTCAGCCAGGGGGGCAGACACCCGAAAGCTCACACGGACTTGGGGGCGGATCGAAGATAGTGAACGCGAACTACAGCTTGGAGACAATGATAGATTGGCGGAGATGGTCAGGTGAGCCATGAGGGGCGGATTAGTAAACAGAGATCTTGAAGACGTGAACAAGAGTCCCTTTTCTCCTGCGATTAGGTTGGCTAAGAACCCACCAGAATTCAAACTGCCAACAGTAGAAAGGTATGATGGGAGGACGGACCCTGCGGTCCATCTAACGAGGTATATAAGGCACATGGAAGTGCTGGGGGCATCACAGGAAGTCATGGCCCGATGCTTCCCATTGTATTTGACAGACATAGCAGCTTTATGGTTCAGACAGCTGGAGAGCGGCTCCATTGGGACATGGACCGATTTGATTGAGAAATTTATGAGGCAATTCAGGGTTCATATTTCAAGACCCAAGAATGTGATGAGTTTGGCAACGCTAAAGCAGAAAGCTGGGGAGTCTTTGAGGAATTTCTTGACGCGGTTCAATGCGGCAGCAGCATCGGTGTATCGGCCAGATCCATCCATGGTTATGATGACAGCTGTGTCCGGAGTAGCTGACGGCACGGAATTCAAAAATTCATTAACTAAGGATCCGCCTATGGATCTAGGAGAATTCTATCACGAGGCAGAAAAGTTTTTACGATTGGAAGACGCCAATGCTGAAAGAGAAGAAGGGGAGGGAATAGAAGTTTATGCACTTAAAGACAAAAAGCCCCTTGAAAAGGATTCAGACCAGGATAAAAGAAAACGAAAGGCTGAAGAAAATGATGACAGGTCAAAGCGGCAACGAAGGGAGCCGCGATTTACCACCTATTCAGAACTCAACGAGGGTTTGGATCGAATCTACCAAGACACCCGAGAGCAAGTTACCTATCGTAGACCAATACGACGGGATCCAACTACCGACGAGAGAAAATCAGACAAATATTGCTTATTCCACGAGCTGAATGGACATAGCACAAATGATTGCAGACTCCTAAAGGATGAAGTAGAAGGGCATATCAGGAACGGTAGGCTACTTCAGTATGTGAGGAGGCGAGCTCCAATGGTGGAACCAGAGCAACCACCGTTTACATCGGCTAGGGGTGATCCTGAACCAGGACACCATATGATTATCAATTAATTAAAATAACGATGAACAAGTCGTAAACCTCTCACCAACACGGGTAAATCATTTGCATATGTGCGAGATCACGAACGGTCCATAAGCATGCGCTGAATGACTACTAACCCTATCGTTGTGGGAATTTACACTTTGACATCCTTGCTTTGCTTTTGTTTCGTCTTGATTTGAACATTTGAACTTAGTTCTGTTTAACATTTCTGCTAAAGACTTATTTTCAATGAGAAAATGCTACTTGTAATTTCATAACGGCTAAGCCACTTACACATGTACGGGATCGCGAACAGTCCCTAGGCATGCTCTGAGATGGCGATAAACCGTTGCAACAAACAATCCGGGAATTCACCCGAACGTGAAACCTGGTATCGATGATACTAAGTCCCTCCCCGGGCACACTCAAATCGCCACGAACGGCACCCGACCACGAACGGTCACAACTCGCCACGAACGGCACCCGACCACGAACGGTCACAACTCGCCACGAACGGCACCCGACCACGAACGGTCACAAATCGCCACGAACGCCACCCGACCTCGAACGGTCACCATTTGCCTCGTACGGCACCCGACCACGAACGGTCACAATTCACCTAATATGACATTCGATCGCGAACGATCACATTTTTGCCTCGTACGGCACACGATCGCGAACGGTCACGTTCCTCTTTCCACATCATCCGACTTCGAACAGTCACAATCCGTCTAGAACAACCTCCGACCGCGAACGGTCCCACTTCTTTATTTGCCGCAAACGGCATCCGACCTCGAACGGTCCCATATTACCTCAAATGACATACGGTCGCGAACGATCGTCATTCATGGTCAGGAAAAACTATCAATTTCTTTGCAGATCATCAACAGGATATGAACATCCAGCTTATGGTATTACAAAACACGCCTTCCTATCGCAAGGCATATTTTGGGGGGCAAATGTTATCCCGCCTTTTGGCAAGGCCGTGACACCAAAAAGTTGACTGGAAAACTAAAGACAGTTCGTCGTTAAAGTTCGTTATACACAAGTTCACCATGGATATCGATGAATTTTGTCCGAGTCCGGATCAGGCTACAATTGATAAGACATGACAAGTAAAGCCATGCAAACCAACGTTCCAAGTTTCAAGTCAATCCGAGTTCGTATGCTCAAGATATAGTCGATACAAGATGAGGAAATGAGCCTCAGTTCGAATCCATAGGCCGAGGCTCAGTTCGAATCCATAGGCCGAGGCTCAGTTCGAATCCATGGGCCGAGGCTCAGTTCGAATCCATAGGGCGAGGCTCAGTTCGAATCCATAGGCCGAGGCTCAGTTCGAATCCATAGGCCGAGGCTCAGTTCGAATCCATAGGCCGAGGCTCAGTTCGAATCCATAGGGCGAGGCTCAGTTCGAATCCATAGGCCGAGGCTCAGTTCGAATCCATAGGGCGAGGCTCAGTTCGAATCCATAGGCCGAGGCTCAGTTCGAATCCATAGGCCAAGGCTCAGTTCGAATCCATGGGCCGAGGCTCAGTTCGAATCCATAGGCCGAGGCTCAGTTCGAATCCATGGGCCGAGGCTCAGTTCGAATCCATGGGCCGAAGAACATCAACTTGAATCGATCATAACTTGAGATCTACAAGTCCAAATGCTATGAAATTTTCACAGAAGCTTAAGCACATGATGAAGAATGTCCACCCCAAATTTCAGCTCGATTGGACTCTTTTTTGATCGATTCGAACCAAGGGTCGAATCGATCCCAAAGTGGGCCCGGATCTCCAGATTTCGGCCGTGTGGGCCCCCTGACGTACCAGAACTGGTCTCCCCTCATTTTAGGCGAAATATCAGCCTCCTACACCTATAGAGCTCCTGGTCATTCAGAAAAGAGGTCGGACAATTCTAAGAGCTAAAGAGAGCCCAGACTTTGCCAGATTTACTCAGAATCACCACTGCTTCCCTAAATTTAGATTCTAATCTTAAAATCAGTTGTATTACATCAGAAGAAATTGTAATCATCAAGCGAATATCAATAAAATCATCAACTTCAGAGTGGACGCAGGCAAGATCGCCGAACCACTATAAATCTCGTGTTTCTGTTCATTATTTCTGAATTGTGATACTCTGTTTGCTTAGATTTGAGATTTGTGTGTGAATATTGTTGATTTATATTCATACACTGGTGCTTTCACAACATTTGGGGTTTGTGACCAATTTTGGCGCAAACATGTATGTTTGTTAAGAAATAATGGTATTCAATTATAATCAGTTATTGTTTGATTAGCCATGCTCGTCCAGTTTAGTACCATTGACTATTGTTTGTTGATTAATTATTGCTTTGTGCTTGACCAATTTATATCAGTATGGTTTATAAATAAAAAGGATTTAAATTAAGAATTTTAGAACTTAAATCCCGGTGTATTGAAAATTATTTTTTAAAGTTTTAGGGAAAATAATAATAGTATTATTTAAAAGTATTATTTAATAGAAATATTTTAAAAGGATTTTAAAGGAGATAGAAAGCACTGAACTTACTTCTATTGCTGAAAAATAATTCCGGTGATGATTGCAGCATTATCAGCATTCATTTTCGAGTTTCAAAGTGGGGAATGTTACCATAGTAATTTTGCTTCATTGTTGTTTTGGTAAAACAAATTTTGTTTTAAATTTCGAAAGCATGATTTGATATACAAAAAAAGATATATATATATATATATATATTATTTCCAAATAATTGGAAATAAAACCCGGTGTTTAGTTCTTAAGTTTTTAGTTAAGTTATTATATGGATGCATGTAGGTTGTTTGGTTTGTGCATCTCATTATGATATGTTGTTGGTAGTTTTCATTTGTTGAGATGAAGTGGAATTTTCAACGATTTTGGACAGTTGAAAACATTCGAATTGGTTGGGAAATAGAAGCTAAGTGTTTTTGTGAAGTCATAAAAGTAAAATTTTGCAACTCTTGAATGGAAATATAGTAAGTAAAAATAAGTTTTAAATTTGTTGGACAATCATGTGAAGTAAAGCAAATTTATATTGTGTATATAATCTTAGGATGTAGACGAGTGCCATACGAATGTGAACTTATGTATGGAATGGTTTTAAAATAAAGATAGGTTTTTATGAAATGTTTACAAAAATTTAAGTAATGGTTTTATGAAATGGTTCATAAATGATTTTAGTATTAAATAAAATACTATAAGTATAGATGAATGTGACTTAAAATGAAGAAAAATTAGTATAGTTAAGAAACTAATGGAATAAATATGTAAGTTGTACGTAGATCATTTATTCGTAAACTGTTCTTGATCCAGATTCGAGTACATGATTTCATGTTGGTTTACACCGATCCAAACAAGGATTTTTCACTCGATTCTTGGTTGCAAGCACTTGATACAGATTCTTGATACGATCATAAATTTTCTATCACAGTATATGGCTATATAAGGAGAACGAAGGTTTCTAATCAAGGAACCCAATCGGAGTCTGCATTAGGGAGGTCGAGCAAGCGATACTAGTTCGAAAGAGACGTTTATGTGATCGAGCAAGTGATCATATTTGATATTGCGTACAGATGATATATGTATATCGTATGAGCTTTAACAAATGGTATGCTTCTTTTATTAGAAACGCAAGTTATATTGTTTGATGGTAATGTTTACATGAGATAATTGCTATATATAGGCTTAGATTCATAATATATGGTGGATGAGTTATTGTATTGTTTCATTTGTCATGTTTAACTCTCTTTTGGGTTATGTAAGTGAGGTAGAGGTACATGGAAGCAAAGGCTTGCTAGTCTCTTTTGGTTTCATGAATAGAGTTTAATTGCTCGATAAATAGGTACACGTTCATGCTTAACGGGTGTGTTTGCTATGTGTTATACACACTCTATAATGTATATCATAAGTATACATTGTTGTTGTGTTGTCCCTAGTTATGGGAGGTCCCAGATATAGGCTTATATTGATATTGTGATTTTTTCAGACTTAGCTGTGTAAAAGAGGTGCTACTGAAATATTCCAAACTTATGAGACTTTAAAATTTAAATAACTCATTTCAATTAATTAATTTTGAAAGGCTAAGGGTGAGAGTATATTTTCTTCCTTTTGGAATTTCAGGGATGAAATAGTTTTAAGTAGGGAAGAATGTAACGACCCAAATTTTTTAATGTTTGAATAAGAATATTTAATTTATTTAAATATTCAAATTTGATTCAAATGTGATAAATAATAATGGCTTGATTTTTAATGACGTATTTTAGATGAATTTAAAGGATTTTTCCATAATTTTTAATTTGGAAAATATTTAAATTATCGTTTGACGTTTTATGTGGCAAACGTAAGTATTTTTGAAATTTCTCAGAATAAGATAACTAGTATATTTTATTATCATTTTGGGATCATGTCACATTGTAATGCACGGTCGTATTTTATTTTTGTTGTCCACGGTTCGTATAGGAACGAAATGTTGTGTAGTGAAGTGTCGGAAATTATATAATAAACAAAACCCCATACAAGACTATTCTTCATTTTTCCACTTTCCCTCTTTACTTCTCACTTTCCCTCTTCCCTCTTCACTTTTTCTTTTCTCATTTTACAGTAAAAAGAAAAGTAGCCTCTTCTTTTCAAAATAAAAATCAAATCATTCACTCAACGATAAATTATAAAATTGGATCCGTTGAGTTTCTATTGATGAGAGCTTCAAATCTGTCTGAGTTTGGTCGAGTGCAGTCTCATGTGAGGGGGATCGACGTGGCCAAGGAATACTAGGGTTTGCAATTTTCGATGATTGTAGAGGAGTTAGGCCACATGTTGGTTGCTTTGAGTTTCTCGAGTGCAGTGGCATCTAGTGGCCGAGTTTGAGGAGGTGCGGTTGTCTATGGCAGTGTGCGACTTTGTGCTACAGGGAGGAGGCGACATCGGGTTATTTTGGGCTAGGCTCAATTGAGCTTCAAGTTGATGGGTGGGTTGCGATGCTCATACGAAGTGGAGTTCTTCAATGGTTTCCTTGTTTGATTTCGTTGAGTATGGAGGGAGAGGTGGCGTGCATGCACGGTGAAGATTCGTGCATGTACAAGAGGAAGGGTTTAAGGGAAGAAGAGTTTAGGGGTGGATAATTAAATGTAATTAAGTGATTAAGTTAATTAATCCAATATCTTATAAAATCAATAACTTCTTCATACAAGGTCCAATTGAGACGCAGTCTTTCACATTGCACTTGTAGGAGCATTAACTACACACTGGAGTTGATTTTGTCAAGTTTGCAGAAAGGGAAATTTTAAGTTAAAATCGATTAAACTGGAACGCTTAAGCATCAACTGGTGTTTTGGTGAGTTATCTCACCTTTGGATGAATATTATGTTATATATAATAGATATAAATTATTGTTTTTGTGCTCGAATGGTTAATTGGTTTGGTTGAATTTCAGCTTTGAAAAGCGGGATGACATATAAAATGAAATACATGAAATTTTGTAAAGGAATTTGGATTCCTCGCCTTTATAATTTTAAATTTTAGTTATATACTTATTGTATAAATTATTGTATGTCAAAGCTGGGTTGTTTGACCTTATTTGATGTGACATAGATATATGTTAAAAGTTGAATCTTTTTAGTGATAAATGTAGTAGCATTAGTTAAGTGCTATGGTAGCTGTTGGCCTCGTTATAATATTTTGGAAATACTATTATTCGTTGTTTTTGATTTGAAATTGACTTTGATTCAGAGAATGATTTTAAATTAGATTTTTGGAATTTTCTATGATATTTTATTCAGAAATTGTTTTTGAACTTCTCTATTTTACTCCAACCTTTTTGGAAATGTTTTAAAAGTATTTTTGGAAAGTATTAATTTTACAAAAGGTTATTATGATAATGGATGTTTATTTTAAAGAAAAGAGGAGTTTATCCTTTATAATAAAGCGATTCTATTTTAAAAGAAAATAGAAATATTTTGAAATAAATATTTGTGAAACGCTTTATATAAAATGTTTTATAAAAGAGAGAATTATAAACGGTATTTTATAAATAAAGGAATATATTTATAAATGGTATTTAATAAAAACGGAAATGATATCATTTCTATAATTTGGTATAATAAATCACACTTGTGGATTTATAGTAATATAGGGAATGATCATTTTGTTAAAAGTATTTGGTTCTATCTTGAAATTGAAGGTTTGTGATAAGTAAATGAGATTTTATAAAAAGAGTTTTATAGATATATTTGGAGATTATAAAATGAGTTTTATAAAAAATGAGATTTATAAAGAGAGTTTTATAAATAAATTTGGAATTATAAAAGGAGTTTTATAAATATATTTGGAGACTTATAAAACAAGTTTTATAAATAAATTTAGAGATTTATAAAAAACATGATTTATAAAAGGAGTTTTACAAATAAATTTGGAGATTTATTGTAACGACCCGTAAATTTTCGATAATTAAAAACTGTAATTTTAATAAGTTTTTTTATTTAATATTTGAAGAAATAAAAAAAAGTATGACTTATTAATGAAAATAATGACTAGAATAAATTGTAACAATATTAATGTAAGTTAATTATTAGCAAATTGAATGAAATTCCAATAAATGGAAATAAATGTAAATGTTATGCTTGGTTATAAATTGAACATATGAAAACAAATGTAAATATGGAATTAATTAGTGGAATAGTATAATAAATGGTAATTGAATTAAATCAATATTATGTAAGTAATTATAGTAGTTGATTGTAATTAATAAACCCTTACAAGTGTGATTAAAAGTTAATGGGTAACAATTATTATGTGTTACTTGTTTAATTAGTCTATAAAATTTAATTGGAAACCAATTGAAATTAAACGGAAATAAATGTTACATTAATGAGAGTTAAGGCAATAACTGTAAATTGTGAATGAAATAAAATGAATAGAAATGAAGTAGGATGGTTTGGTGAACGATTTATATACAATACCGTATTGAAATTGGGTTTTGTGATTTGGAAATGTGAAATTGTCCAGAGATGTTGAAATAAAATAAATAGTTAAATTTATATGAATTCCAAATTTCATATTTAATATAAACTGTTTTAAAAATATTTTTTAACTATTTTAGCCTATGTTAACTATATAAATTATTTTAACCTATTTCTGAACCAAGTAATTTATTTTAAACCAATTTAAGCATTTAATTTAATTTAAATCTAATTAATCTATTTTAAAGCTATTTAATCTATTTAAATTATATTTAAACCTATTTTAAATCTATCAACTATCTTAAATCAGGTTAAATTAATTTTTAATCTATTATTAAATTATTTTAGAATACTTTTACTATTTATAACTAATTACAACTATCTAAAACTATCTTTCTAAATTTCAAACTAAATAAGGTAGAGGTGTTATATTTGAAATCCTCGATTTTAAGTGAATATAGTTAAATGATATTATAACCTCAGTTGGGTTTAAATGTTGTATTTAATTGAGTGTGATGATTTTGAAGTAAGGATTTAGCCTATTTTGGAAAAATCATGATTTGGAAATGATATGATAAAGGTGAATATGAATTCAAAGTGAATATGATGTCGAAAGTATTATGGGTTTGAGAATATGATATTTTGGTATAAATTATGAATTGACTTTTGAAATGTAAAAGAACCATTTGGTGTGTAATAAGCGATTGGTTGTTAAAGAGACCGGGATCGGATATTGTCAAACTCTCTGCCAATACCGAAAACCACTTTAACAACTATGTACGGGGTGGAGATTCCAGAAATGAAGTAGGATGGTTTGGTGAATGATTCCTATATAGGTATGACGTGACCCTGACTCCAGTGAGTCAGCTTAGATGTGACTAAAATGAGGAGCTACGCCGGGCCAAGTGTCGTCATTCCTCCTATCGGACACACTTCTTCGATATTATATTCCGACTTCGTGATTGATTTGGTGGCCACCCTCTGATTTTTGATTTGGGAGTGTGTTCTGAGGTGGGCGGTAGTAGCTGCTATGCGTTACTACCAGTCCGGATCCACAAATGGTATATCTACCCAGGCATTTCCTCGTGTGCCGTGTTCACATGCCCTAGCACGCCTTCTACGAGTTTGGTTTGTACCATACCTATGGAGTGCCCTTTGATAGCCCTCCAGTTTACGGAGGAATTACGGTATTGTATAGACTATGGGAATATATAAAAATGTGTTAAGGGGGATATGGGTAACACCTTAATGCTATTTTAATAGTTTACTTTACTATAGACATATTATAGCAGCGTATTGTACTACATAGTAGATAGTTTAACGGATCCTTAGGAGATGTGAATCCCGAACATTTCTTAAGTTACTGCACTCACGTTAGACACTGGATAGGAGATGTCAAACCCCGTAAACATCTCTGATGCCGTTCCACTCATATTTATTTACCATTGATTTAACTTACATAAGATCTTTTAGTTCTGATTCGAGTGTTTTGTCTTTTCAATTCGCTCGGGTCAGCCTGAGCATTTCAGGATTTGAAGACTTGTTTCTGGAGGACGAAGACGAAGAATGTATTATTATTATTATATTTATTCCACTACATATGTTGTTCCGCTGCATTTATTTATTTATTCTTGTTGTATGTAACTCTGATTATGTATTGTATAAGTATAATCAAAATTATTTGTAAAACAGCTTCATGAACTGTTATTTGATTATTATATTTTGTCATTCTGTTGCGAGATTCTGTATTTGTTTTTATTTCTTTCTCTTTTTCTTATTTACCCCAATAACAATCTGCCTCTTTGTATGGTTTGAGTTGGCGCGTGTGTCTACTTAAAACGTCCAAAAAGATAGGTCGTTATAGTTTTTGAGGTGGGCGGTAGTAGCTGCCATGCGTTACCACCAGTCCGGATCTGCAAATGGTATATCTACCCTGGCATTTCCTCGTGTGCCGTGTTCACATGCCCTAGCACGCCTTCTATGAGTTTGGTTTGTACCATACCTATGGAGTGCCCTCTGATAGCCCTCTAGTTTACGAAGGAATTACGGTACTGTATAGACTATGGGAATATATAATAATGTGTTAAGGGGGATATGGGTAATGCCTTAACACTATTTTAATAGTTTACTTTACTATAAACATATTATAATCGCGTATTGTACTCATAGTAGATAGTTTAACGGGTCCTTAGGAGATGTGAATCCCGAACATCTCTTAAGTTACTACACTCACGTTAGACATTGGATAGGAGATGTCAAATCCCGTAAACATCTCCGACGCCATTCCACTCATATTTATTTACCGTTGATTTAACTTACATAAGATCATTTAGTTCTGACTCGAGTGTTTTGTCTTTTCAATTCGCTCGGGTCAGCCTGAGAAATTCAGGATTTGAAGACTTATTTCTGGAGGACGAAGACGAAGATTGTATTATTATTATTATTATATTTATTCCACTGCATATGTTGTTCCGCTGCATTTATTTATTTATTCTTGTTGTCTGTAACTCTTATTCTGTATTGTATAAGTATAATCAAAATTATTTGTAAAACAGCTTCATGAACTGTTATTTGATTATTATATTTTGTCATTCCGCTGCGAGATTCTGTATTTGTTTTTATTTCTTTTTCTTTTTCTTATTTACCCTAATAACAATTTGCCTCTTTGTATGGTTTGAGTTGACGCATGTGTCTGCTTAAAACGTCCAAAAAGACAGGTCGTTACATTTATAAAAGGAGTTTTATAATTATATATAGAGATTTATGAAAGTTGTTTTACAATTATATTTGGAGATTTATAAAAGGAGTTTTATAAATAAGGAATAAACTTATAAAAGAAATGAGATTTGTTTTCTATAAATGATCATTTTAAATTATAGTGGTATGGAAAGTATTATTTCATATTTAACACCATATTCTGAGGTAGGGAAACTCGTCCCTGTCTTGAGAACTAAGAAAGTATGTCGATGCAAGGATAGTACGCTAATTATCTGACTTTATTGTTAATTGAGGGATAACACTAGTTTAAAATCGGGAAGTTGGTAAGTATATTTGGTCTAATTTACATACGATCCATTTACTTACATAAAAAAGGAAAGTGTTTTGGCTTTATTGTCATCTATGTTTTAAATGACATTTGATTTAACCCAAATAAGTATGGTTTCAAAAGTGAAATCTTTCTTAAGATTTTGTGAATATACTTATACTATTGAGATAAGTATATGGTTACATTTTCTAAGTATTGAAAGTGTAGTGTTTTGTGATTACACTTATACCATTGAGATAAATATATAAATACTTTTCTAAGCATTGAAAGTGAAATTTTTTGTGAGCATACTTATATCGTCGAGATAACGAATATTTTTCAAGTATTAAAAAAGAGTAGAGAGGGTTTTGAATATCTTTTGAAAAAGGTTTTTTAAATATGTGTAACGACCCAGATTTTTGACTCATGTTATTAGGATAATTAACTGATTTTAAATATTAGAATAATGAATTTTATCAGTCAATATTAAATTTCTAATATATGAAATATCTATGTGTGTATATATATATATGTTCTAGGATTTTTGGTTTAAAAGTTTAAAGATCTAATTTCTGAGAAATATTAAATAAGCTTTACATTTTAAATATTGGGAAAAATTACATGTATATATATATATATGTTTGTATATGAAAAACTTATGATATAAAATAAAATAAAATATTATAAAAATAAATAAATAAATAAAATATATTCTTGTAAGTGGCTATATAGGTGAATGTATGCATATATATATATATATATGCTCCATGATAACAATTTCAAAGTCAAGACACCAAAACATTAAATCAAGCACATAAAAGAGCAAATCAACATAGTAAATCAAATCACTTATAAAATCTAATCAACATAATAAATCAAATAAAGCCTTAGATCAAATCAACACAAAAAATCAAATCAGCCAAAAGAAATAAAAGAAAAATAAAAATAAAAATCAAATGAAATTGTGAAAAACCTGTACATATGCAGGCCTCTACCTTGCTTACTCTGCACACCTTCTTTCCTCTCTATATATGCATAGCCGTGCTATACCACCTTGATTCATTTTGTTCTCACCCATTAAAAAAAAGATAATCTGCCATTATAATAAGAGGAAGGAGATAAAGCAGCAGTTCAACATTTTCAATATGTGAGTAAACATTCTCTTTTATATATATATATATATATATATTTGTTAGCATATATGTGCATATATCTGTGTATGTGGATGAATTTGATATATGCAGAATGTTATGTGATTGTTAGGAAAATATGTATAGGCTTGAATGTGTACAACAGGGTTAGTTCCACTATACTGTACCTCTTCTTCTCTTCTCTGTTCTTTGATTTAGAGAAAACAGTCAAGCTCATGGAGTTTGAAAATCTACACCTCAAAATCCTTCCAGTTTTAAAACATGGTTCCAAAACAAAAAGTGTGTGTTCTTCAATGAAGATCACTTTAAAAATTATTCCATTCGATTTCATTAAGCACAGGCCGAGTAAACTCTATTCTACAGTGGGTAGGTCAGTCATCACCAAAAATTAGGCATCGAAATATAGAGGATATATTATATAATTGTGTTCGCCATTGAAAAACGTGATTTTTTGGGGGTAGTTTGAATTTTTTAATCGTGTGTGGAGGGAGAAAATGGAAGATGACCGAAAATTGGTTTTTGGTCAAATTCCGGCGGTTGAGTCGATTTGGGGGTTCATAGTTCGGCGTGGAGGAGGCTTGGGTGTTGGGGAATCCACGAAAAATGGAATTTGATTTTCTTATTGGATGGTTTGCCTGGTAGAGGCGATTGTAGGGTTAATTTGGGTTGGGCCTCGTTCGTGGTCGAACCGCGTTAAAGAGAGGAAGGGAGGAGGTTGCGCACGGAGGGGAAAGGCAAGAGGAGGCCATGGCGATGTTGTTGGTGAAGTTTGGTGGTATACGATCAACTATAATGGCGTGGCGTGGTGCTCGAGTGGCACGGTGTGGTTACAACTTTGGGTTGGGTTGTTCGATTTTCGAAAGAGGGATAGGCGCATGTTCCAGGAGGTGGAGCGAGGTGCAGCGGTCATAGGCGAAGTGTGGGGATGGATGGCATCGGACTATGGCGGTCAAAGGTAGCGTGCATGTGTACGTGCATGTCTGCATGCATAATGCCTAGATTCTTGCAAATGAAAGTGGGAGGGAGGAAAAGAAATAGGAAAAGAAGGAGGGGAAAGGAGGAAGGGTGTTGGGCCGATCTGATTTGATTGGGCCATGACTTGTGGTTTGAGTTTTGTTTTTAAAGATAAAAGTGAAGTGATTAAATAAGTGTTATATTTAAAAACCTTTTAAACTTTCAAAATATTGTTCCTCTTTCAAATTAAATCCAATTAACATGGACACTTTTGCATGTGATCCTATTACCTAGTATCTTAATCTAATTTGTTAATTTTATGTAATATAAAACTTAAGTATTTATAATAATTTAAAGGAATAAGTAATTAAAGTGTAAATTGAATTAATCTTATTTTAGTTAGTAAAACAGTTATTAAATGGATTGTTTTAACTAAAAATAAATCGTATAAAAATTTCTTTAATTTATAAGTAATTTTGGATTAAAATATATATAGATTCAGTTGATTGAAGTTAATAAAATTCGGGTTGCAAATTGTTTAATATCAATTATTGGTCGTTAATTTAGTAATGATCTATACTTTAGCTTTATTGCTCTTGGATATTATCTCAATTGTTCTTTATCTGTGCCATTTGGTAGCCAAACCAGTTAAAATGTTAGAATAAAATATTGGCACGTTTTTATTTGAAATAAATATATGTGGTAATTCCTATATGTGAATATTGACATCCTGATTGTAGAATTCTTTATTTTAAAACAACTTGCCCTGTTCAAATTTACTGTTTTTATGCTCGAAGAGACCGGGATCGGATATCTGCATTATCCAGAACCACTTTGACCCAACAACCACCACGAACCTTTACAGTTTCAATTATAGAGCCTAATATGATGGAATTGGACTAATTTAACAAATTCGACCCTTTTTAATAAATAATTGTGCTTAGACATTATTATAATATCACTGGATTTTCTGAAAAAGTGTTTTGGGTATCGTAAGACAAAAACCCGTTGTGTTTACATATGACGAGTTACCTTGGTTTTCGAAGGAATTCGATAACCTTAGTAGTTCAAATTAAGTGTGTTTTACTCACGCCAGTTTCCAGCCTGACTCGGGTGTTACTTTATTGTAATGCTCGGGTCAGACCGAGTATTATAGATTCAGGTTAGGTTGATTTTGGAGCTCAGGAGACGAGCTGGATGACAGAGACGTATTGCACGTATTTGACTATATTCTGCTGTGTATTGTAGGCCGTATATTAAACATTTGTTTGAGGACAAGTTTTATAACTGTCCAGATTTTTATATGTGTACTCTGATAGTTTGTATGTGTATTAACTGATACAGTTTCTTTGTATAAAAGCTGTTATTGTATATTATATTTTGTTCCACTGCGATCGTGAGATTTCTGTGCTGTTGTTTCCGTTTCTATTTCTTCTATCTCTTTTCATCTAAAACACTAACTATTGGGTATTTCTGGGACTTGATTGCTCGGCACTCTATACAGTGAACGTATTAGTGTCGATATTCGTGGGTCGAAAATCGACCGGTCGTTGCAATATGAATATTTGAAATGTGATTTTAAATTATGAAAGGATTAATTAAAGGGGCTTAAGTGTTGCTTATGTACTCAACCATGCTTGCCGTAATGACCCACAACTCCGTACATTTTAAGTTGACAATAAACTACACATGTCCAACTCAATTTGAACTAAATGGTGGATAGTTATGGGAAAAAGAAAATAAAGATATAAACAGAGTAGAAAACAGAATCTCACACGAATGGAATAACATATATTATTTCAACATATAATATTTACAGTGGAACATTTTTAAATACATTTATCAGAGTTTAACTTAACAATAACATGGACAGTTATACATATCTGTCCTTACAAATGCGGAATACAATAGTACATTTACAATTATAAATATATCTTTACCTAAGCATTCTTGCATCACCATTCCATCTCATCTCTAGCCGTGAATTCCACCCCACATGTGTGTGTACCCATGTGCTTGTACTTAGTGTGTAAGAGTTTGACTTTAGTTTCACTTAAGGGTTAAGTTTTAGGAAAATATCTTAGATATTTTCTAACATATATATGTAATTGTATAAGTATATTCGTATGTGTATATGTGTTCATGTGCATGTGAATGTGTTCACGTATATGTACATGTATGTGTGCATATGTATCACAATGTTGTATTGATTACTTTAAAACTTCTATACGTTAAACCGTAATGAATTTCGATTCTGATCTCCGGTTATATTTTTACTTTTTAGTTAACGTACATTTATTTGTAAACAAAATTTGAAAACTAATTTCTCATCATTATTAATTAATTAGAATGATCTCATTTGAATTATAAAACCATATAAATTAATATTAAACAATTGTTTACAAAAGGTGTTATTATATCGATAAAGCGATACGAATTTCCTTAGATTTTAAATCAAGTATATATCTTTATAAACCCATTATAAATGATTTATTATCACTTCATAACTAATTAAAATGAATTATTATCATTTTAAAACAATTATTTGAATAATTATAATAATTATCAAATCATAAAAATCTTAATTTAAATTCATAAATCAATTATTGAATATGATGCCATTATTAATGATGTCATAAATACTTTTATTTTCCAAAATTAAAATAAATTATTTTATTTCATATTCTTGTTTATATGAATAAATGAGTGTATGTATTCAGCTCCATGCGCAACTTCTGATAATTATAGAGCTGTTTACAAATAAAATGATTTTCAGTCATTTTATCGATATTTTTTCAAAGTATATATTTTCATAAATTCTTATTCAAAATAAGGTTACCATCATTGTTTATTATTTAAGACAACATAATCTATGTTAAAAGCTTATATTTGAATTTTTTTAAAATAAATATAATTTATCAAAGTGATAAATTTGTAAGTCGTTACAAACTCCCATCCTTAAAAGAATTTCGTCCTCGAAATTACAACGCAAAATGCAAAGGTGTTTGCCCAAAATATTAATTTTTAAACTTACTCATGTACAATGTATATAAATTACCCATACAACATATTTGATTCAATCTACTATTCGAATCCACAACTTTACTTCCGAACTAGTATTGATCCCCTAATCCTCTAGTGCAGACTCCGATTAGGCTTTTCAATCAGAATTTTAGTTTTTCTTGCATAGCTCTCAACTATGATAGAAAACTCAAGTATCCAACCACAAACCCTCATCAATGTTCATCGTCAAGAATCGAGTGATAAATCCTTTTTCAGACTGGTGTAAATACCTCAAAGTTCTATACTCGAATCTTAGGTCAAATAATTACACGAATAAAATGACTTATGTATAACTAACGTATTCATTCTAATTGGTTTTTTAACTATCGTAATCAATTTCATACAACAATTTCTTAGGTTTATAAACACTTATAGAACACAACTTTGGTTTAATCAACATTTTTAATTTTCATAACCATTTATATCATACTAAATTCATTATTGAATTACTACTTATAACATTACTCAAGTGTATAAATAGTTCACGACTTAAGTCTATATTTGTATAATACTCCATTACATCGTAAGAGTATATATACAAACCCCAAATTTCAGATTGGTTTTACTTACATCAGGGTGTTTGACAAATTTAAAACTTTTTGTAATTTACTATCATCTCAAATTCATAAGTTATAAAACTTATCTCTTATATTTTTATTCAAAAATACTTCAAATAATACTATTATTATTTTCTCAGTTTTGAAGAACAATTTTCAAAATCACCAGGATTTAAATTCTCAAATTCTCAGCTTGTAAACCCTTTTTACATATAAATCACATTTATAAATTATACTTATATAATTTTATTTACTTAAAACATTTCACAATTGTTTATCTTTTATATTTTCAAAATTTCTTTGTTCTGAGTTAGGTGTGATTCGAAAATTTTCGACTGTCCAAAATCGTTGAAAATTCCGTTTTATTTTATCAATTAGTGATCCAAATTATCTTTAGTCTAACACTTTTATAAAGATGTTTATAATCACTAATCAATTTATCAACTGATGATTCATATTACCTTTTAACTTAAATTTTTTTATAGATCGAGTAACTCCAAATTGATACCAAGGAACTGGGTACAATTGATTCACATTATCTTTTAACTTAATTTTTTTATAGATCGAGTAACTCCAAATTGATACCATCCAAACATATCTCCTGCCCATTTTTAGTTACTTCCGAGCCACTCGAACTAGTTATCATAAGATTCTTCTTTTCAATTCCTTTGTTTATAAAACTTGATTTAAACATTCATTTCTTAGGATCATCTTATTTTTACATTTATAGGCTCATAAATTTATATATCTTAAATAAATTTTTTAACTTTAAACCAATATTATTACCTAACACCATATAGTCAAATAGTGAAAATTAATTTACTAGGTGTTCATATTTTTTCAAATAAAACAATCAATCAATGATAATAACTGAATATTAATATTCCCTTAATTGCAAACTATCACACTATAAACAAATATACATTTTCAAAAGTTATTTCTTTATATAAAATATCATCTTAGGTAAAAGTATTTCATTTACCCAATTTTTTTCAAAATAAATCATTTTTATATATCATTAACAAATATGCGCTCATATATAATACTCTCAACTCATTCTAGGGTATCATTTACCCATCTCTAATGAGTTACTCATCTTATGGAATTACTAACTCTAACTCCGATGAGACTTTACCCCTATCAGGCTCGAGTGTTTGCTCAACCTAAGCTTCGATACCAACTGTAACTACCCATAATTCCATACATTTTAAGTTGACAATAAACCACACATGTCCAACTCAATTTGAACAAAAAGGTGGATAGTTTTGAGGAAAAGAAAATAAAGATAAAAACAGAGTAGAAAATAGAATCTCATACGAATGGAATAACATATATTATTTCAACATATAATCTTTACACTGGAATATTTTAAATACATTTGTCAGAGTTTAACATGACATTAACATGGAAGGTTATAAATATCTGTCCTTACAAATGCGAAATACGATAGAACCTAAGTGTGGTGGAAATGGATAACAATCTTCAGAAGAATCTCCATGCTCTGGGCTCTTTCAAAATGCTTCAAACTAAACCTGATTACTAGGCTACCTGAATAAATATGGCACCCAGAGTTTAAGGAAAATGAAATAAACTCCGGGTCAGTCATGGAACTGGTGTGAGAAACTCAAAATATGAGTACTTGGAAAACAAAAGGGTATCTTATAAGTCCACGCCGCACATAAACACAGAACGGGTTTTTTACCTTATGATTACCAAATCATTTCTACGTAAAATTCCATGATATTATTTTTAACAACATTCTTTGAAAACACTTTTCAAGTAAATATACACAATCTTAGTTGAAACTATTACATTATTAAATTCCAGTATAATAGGTTTACAACTAAAACGAAGGCGCTTATTGGAGATTTGGATTTCCAATGAATAGCGAGGTAAGGGACTACCTCACATACAGTACATTTCTAGAGGAATGTACCGAGGATTGACATCTTCGAAACCTCTGCTAATTAAGACCAGTTTACCCGCAGACCCATCGAGTGGCAGATAAAACTGAATATGATATCATCCCGGCCGTTCCCGACCTCTTCGAGATGTCTCATAGCATACACCACATAGTTTAAACCTGATGTTATAGCGGGTAGAAATAAATAAATCTGGAAAGGTGATATCATACCTTAATGGTAGCGAACCACTTAGCCCTAAAGAAACCCCTGTTTCACAATTCCTCGGGTGTGAGGCTAGAGGCAACGTTAACCTTTCTTAGAACATTTTCACTTAAATTGCCACATTGCCATCTTTCGCAGCACTTAGAAAATGCTGCGGTAAGTTACATTTGAAAACAATTCAATTTAGCAAAGACAGCATTTATAAACTGATGTAGTAGTTCAGTTTCATTTGAAAATTAGTTCAGTTCATAAAAGACAGCATTTCAAAACTGCTGTAGTAGTTCAGGGTTCAATTACATTTGAAAATCTCATTTCAGCAAACTGCAACACTTATCAAGTGCTGCAGTAGCTCCTTTATTAGTTTCAGGTCTCAGTTTTTTAATTCAGCAACCACAGCACTTACCAAGTGCTACAGTAGCACTTAGTTAATTTAGCCTCTAGTTCATTGTATCAACCACAGCACTTACAAAGTGCTGCAGTATCCTTTACTTCAGATTTGAAGTTAAATTCAGAAACGATAGCATTTCTGAAGTGCTACTAATTGAATTTCCAGATTTATACCAAAAATTCCAGAAATAATTAAACTTCAATTTTTAACCAATTTAACTTATAAAAATCATATTTTTCCACTTCAAAAATGTTCATTTGAATACCCTTTAACTTATGATTTTTATAAAGAAAAAAAAATTTACAATAAAATCAAATTTTCCAATAATTTCACTTATTAAATTCAAGTGTACCAATTTCTTATTCTTTTCATTTTTAACAATTTACCTTAACACTTAAATTTAAATTTCCATTTCATGAATAAATTTAATTTTCATTTTTATTTAATTAACTTAAACTTCCATAAAAAAATCAAATCACAAATTTCCAAATTAAGTTATGTTTTAAATCACAATTTTTCCATTCATTTATTTAACATTTTTAATACATAGAAAAATCATTTTCACTTTATTAAATCATTTTAAATTCAATTTAAATCAAAGTATCATATTTTTACATTTTAAAATAATTAAATTTTTCCAGAAAAATATATAAAATAACCACGGGTCTGTATAATATTTTCTAGCCTAAGTCAAGTGATACAGATAATATATCATTTCAATCCCTAATTTACAAAGAAAAAATCTTGGTTCTATCATTTCAAACCCGCAATCCCAAATTAATAAAAATAAATAAAAATCGCTCAGGCTTATCATTTCAGCCCATAACGATTTTTCCCTATTCTAAAGTCCGTTCGGGTATGTATCATTTTAACCCATTGTGATTCTATTCTACAGGGAACTTGCAGTGTGAGAAACAATATAAGATAAACAATATAACAGAATATAACATAGCAGATGATGTGACCAATTTATAACAGAGTTTAACATCATATAATACATATCATAGGCAGGTATAACATGATATAATAGTTTCTACACATTCACTTATTGTCACTTCACAAATTATATAAGTATAAATGTCATGTGTGAATACTCACCTTTTTATGCTGGAGTTAGCAAATCAAACACATAAACAAAAATCCAGAAAACACGATAGCACGACTTTTGATTTGAGTGGAGAGATAGCCAAGATATTAATCTTGTATTCTGCAACAAAACAAAGCAAAATATAAATATAAATACAATACCAAAATTATTGGAACAAAAATGGAAATAGAATTTACAAAAGACATCACCAAGCTTTTAATCAATTTTCTTGTTCTTAACTCAACATATGCTCGGCTACAACATGTTTTAGGCTCGGCCATGGATGTATATTGGTGGAAAAAGGCTCGGGTTTGGCACATATAGGAATGGCTACAAAGGAATGCAAAGGGTTTGGAGTTACAAAAGGGAATAAGGTCAAAAGTCAAGGCCAATAGAGGAGGGTTTGGTCACCATTTAGGCTCGGCCTATGGGTCAAGTGGCTCAGCCAGGGGCTGCTACAGGTCAGGTGATGGACTGATGGTGATGTTCAGAGGTAGAGCATGCGCTGGTGGTGGTGGCTAAGGGTGTGGCCGTGGCTACAAATGAAGGGGATGGTGAAAAACTAGGCTCGGCTATGCAATTTCTAGGAGTTTTTTGCAACTTTTGTGGAGTTCGCAACATAGGATGGTCACGGCCAGTATTGGTCATAGGAGGAGGAGGTCAAGCTGTGGATGGTGATGAGGAGGAAGTGGTGGTGGTCGGTGAAGGTGGTGAAGGGATTTAGGCCGAGCAACATGTAGAGGAAATCAAGCAAAACAATGGAAAAAGAAGAAGAAAAGAGGAGGCCATTGGTTACCAAAAATTTCAGAAATGATGATGGCCGAAAATTATGATGGAAATGAGAAGTTTTCACGTGAAAAAGAAAATAAACTCACGGCTACCATAAAGGAAAAGAACGGCCAAGAAATGAAAGGTCGAGGAAATGGAAAGTCAAAAGTTTTAAAGCTTTTTGTCTCTTTAGATTTCCACTTTCTTTTTAATTCAATATAAACAAATAAAAATCAGTAAATAAAAATAAAAGACAAACAAAAATAAAGTGAAAATGGAAATAAACAATTATTCTTAAGAAAACTAAAAAGTAAATAAAGAAAATAGATTATTATATTGAAACTAGAATTAAAATTTGTAAAAAAATACAACAAATATTGGAAAATTACAACTACACTTTTAAAATGTTTTTAAGATAAAAATATTTGAAATAAAATTTAATTAAAAATAATTGCAAAAATATTGGGTTGTTACAAACAATGTTATTTAAGACATCATTTACTATAAACCTAAAAAATTAATTTTAAGTAAAAGAATCCATAGAAATTAAAATAATTCCAAATCATTTATTTAAATCTTGACAAAATATTTCTTATTTTCAACACATATCTTTTTAATAGATTGAAACCGTGTTATCTAAGATGGTAAATCCAAATTTGTTAGTATTCGAGTAAAAAGGATTCATGAAAATTATACTTAATTAAAATCATTTCTCATAAATCATATTGCAAAACCTTTTTGAGTAAAAAGGGTTGATAGATAGAAATCATACTAATTCTACTCAACATCAATTTTCCGTATTCAACTTTTACTGTCCGTCGAATAATAGTGAAATCACCTTTTAAATTCACACGGACAGTACGGGTTCCCTCTTTGGAATTTAATACCAATTATAAGAAGATTATTTCTATACAATCCAAGTTGTATTAAATTAAATTTGTATTTGAATCTTTATACTTGTCTCGTTTCCGACATTTCGACCTTATCTTTTACTCGCCCAAGAAAAAAGCCAGGTGAACCAAGGCACTAGTTGCTCTTGAACATCTCCTTAGTTTAAGCACCTCACATCTAGGTCACATGAATAGAAAAATCAAGTCTACTCATCGGCTTTTAGAGCCAAGATTAAATCACCTGATTATAATAGCTTTTCTTTAAATAATTTATTTAAACTTTTTATAAAAAATTATAATACCTTCAAATCATCTTTAAAATACTTAATTACTTATTTGAAAACATTTATAAAAGATTTGGAAAAGAATACTTAAGTTTAAAGCCATATTTTAAAAGTTATTAAAGTGCTGCAAAAAGTGCTACGAATAGTGCTTTTAAGGTTCATTTGATCAAAACAACTTTTCTATCATTTAGAAATCCATTTTTTATAACTCAAATCTCTTTTAAAATATTATAAATATTTATAGAATTTATTTCATATTTTTAAAGAATTAAAAATACCACTTTTAAAGAATTTATCGCTTTGGTTTTCGAACTGCCAAAGCACGGCTATTTTGTAAACTTGATTTGCTCATATTTCAAAATCTACTGAACGAAATCTCGATCGTTTTCTTTTGTTTGAAAACTATGATTGTAAAAGTTCGAAAAATTCTTATTACAAAGAATTCCGACTCCGAATCCATTGTATAAACTTCACCAAACTGGATTTGAGTGTTTATAAAACATTTATAAACCATATTAAAGAGGTTTAACAATCTCATATATACCATTTTATTTATTAAAGGAAAGTGATTTCCTTCGTGATATTTGACGTGTATTAAACATGAATTTTGTTTACACATCAAAATAAACATATAATCAACATTCAAACTTGATGATCAAAGCATAGCAAAACATCCATAATAATCATATCACATTATATATATATATAGTTTCTCACCTTTATTGGATATTAAACTTAGAAAAATGGATTATAGCTTCGCTATGATCGAATCAAAGCCTATAGAATCGAGCTCGGGACCTTTGGAATGCCACAACCTCGCTTGGAAGAGGTGGAACTCTAGGCCAATGGTGATAAAGGGTGGTGACCGTAAGTTTGGAAGGTGGAAAGGAGGTGTTTTACTTGGTTTTGGAGGTGGATTGACATGTTATATACATGTGTATATATTTTATTTTATTTTGGAATATTTTTCCATAGCTTTACTATATTTTTTCTATGAACTAGAAGCCATTAATGAGATTCAAGAAGTGGAAGAAGAAAAGAATTGTGTGAACGAATGTGTGAATGTAGGTGGGTATTTATAGGAAAATTTTGCTCCCAAAATATCATGATATTTTCTCCTTACCTAAGCATGCTTGCATCACCATTCCATCTCATCTCTAGCCATGAATTCCACCCCCCATGTGTGTGTACCCATGTGCTTGTACTTAGGGTGTAAGAGTTTGACTTTAGTTTCACTTAAGGGTTAAGTTTTAGGAAAATACCTTATATATTTTCTAATATTTATATGTAATTGTATAAGTATATGTAACGACCCAAAAATTTTAACGGTTTTTATAACGTAATTAATTGAATTTTTGCTTGAAAATAAACAATTAAATTTGAAAATTAAAATTTGATATTTGAAATGTGTCTATTCAAACGTAGCAAATATCAGATTTTCATCAGTAAATATGGAAGTTTGTTCTGTTGTGTAATTTTCAATTTCAATTTAAATCAGTTGAAATTTGATGAAAATAAAATAGTTTCGAAACCTGAATATTTTTATATGATAAAAATGTAAATCATTTTCTGAGTGAGTCGTCATAATTCGTTTCGTCAAATTTGGACTTCTCTAGCTCCGTTCATCTTATTTTCGACGAATTTACAACAGTTTGACAGCGAATATCGATTTCTGATAGGATGATCATATCGTAGATATTTGAGTACCATCCTGTTCGTCTCGTTGTGCTGATCTTCATAGTATATTCCTTTGTGCATTTCGGTGTCTGGATGCGGCGAAAACCGCGAAATGGTCAGCCGTATCGTTACCCGTTTGAGTCCATTTATTTCCCGTGACATTCAATTATCTACCGTACAAAATCAATAGTCACTTCCCTTTAATATATTCATAAATCAATATGCGACCTTCTGTAACGACCCACTATTTTGGTCCATTCAAATCGACAATAAATCCACACATGTCAGACTTGAATAATTCAAAACAATAGATTGTAAATAAAATTTGGCAAACTCATCATATACAGTAAATAAATAAATCATAGATCACAGACACAGAGTAATATTACAATGCAGCGGAAGCAAGAAATAGTAGTTCATGAAGCTATTATATATATACATCAGAGTTAACAAGATACGACAGAAGTAACAAGATACAACAGAAGTCTCAATATGATAATAAAGTATAAATAAGAATACATCACTGGAATCGACTGAATGACTGAAAGCGAAATAGATAGCTGGATCTCCAAGAAAGCTCCAACTCCAAAGGTGAGTCTTGAATGCTGTATCACTCAGTCTGACCCGAGCGTAAAGCAAAACACAAAACACTCGAGTCAGGACATACATACTTATATAATGTAAACCAACTCAAGTAAACTGTAATATAAAGGTACAAGTAACTTAAAGAATGCTTAGGATCACCCATTATTTAAGGATCCGTTAAACTATCTACTATGTAGTAATATTCGCTATTATAATAATGTCTATAATAAAATAATCTTACTTTTAAATAGCGTTAAGGGGTTATCCATATAGCCCTTAACACATAATAGTCCCAGTAGTCTATCCAGTATTAGCATACCCCCAGATCTAGAGCTACCCTCAATACTCCATAGGCTACGGCACAAAACCAAACTCGTAGCAAAGCTCGATATGGTAGGTGACATGGCACAACTAGGCAATGCCAGGGTAGATATACCAATTACGCATCCGGGCTGGTGGAAACGCATAGCAGCCACTACCGCCCACCTCAGAACACACTCCCAAATCAAAAATCGAAGGGTGGCCACCAAATCAAATCACAAAGTAATAGAATGGTATCGAAGAAATGCGTCCGATCAGAGGTGCTACCTCATTGGCCCGTCAATCGCTCCTATTTTAGCCACCTTATGCCAACTCACGGGAGTCGGGTCCACGTTCATACCTCAATAGAAATCGTCGCCACCATCCTACTTCATTCTGGAATCTCCACCGCGTACACGGTTGTCAAAGTGGTTTTCGGTATCGACAGAGAGTATGCCCATATCCGATCCCGGTCTCTTTGCCAAACAATCGTTATTATAACCCATGGACATTTATTTCAAAATCATTTACTTTAAAACCCAAAATATCATATCCATTTCAAAACTAAATACTATATTATTTCATTTCAAAGCCAAATCAATATATCATTTCCGTTTCAAAACCCAAAGTAATAATATATCATTTAAATTCCAAAAAACCAAATCACTGAATATTCCTTAAATTTATTAAACTTGAAATATTTCTTTAAATCATCTTAAACCAAACCACTTTATAAAGTCACATTCTTAAATCTTTAATTTCAATAAATTTCACGTTAATGTATTTAAAGACAATTCTTAATTAAATACAATTTCACACAATTTCATTTTCAAAACCATGGTACCTTTCAAAGTTATAACAACTCTGAAACCCAATACTTTGAAACCATAATATTTTGAAATCATAAAAATTTAGAAATGTTATTCTTTGAAAATCATAATACTTAGAAAGTCATAACACCCTTTAATTTAATATTCAATTAAACCGTTTAAATTCCTTGTCAAATAATATTCATTTCAAAGTTGAAGCATTTCTAAGTTCATTCATTCAATTATAAAATTTCCAAAACATTGTATTTTCAGCTAACAACAGCACTTATAAAGTGCTACAGTAGATATATTAGTAATATTTCAAAACATTGTCAAATTCAGAAACAGCAGCACTTATAAAGTGCTACAGTAGGTATTAGAATTCCAAAACAGTTCAGTTTTAGAAACAGCAGCACTTACCAAGTGCTACAGTAGATATTTAGTTATTATTTCAAAACAGTTTACTTTTAGCAGCAATAACACTTACAAAGTGCTGCAGTAGCTCTCTGGTTATTCCAAATTATAGTTTAGTTTCAGCAAAAACAACACTTACAAAGTGCTGCAGTAGCTCTTTGTTATTTCAGAACTTAGTCTATTTCCAGAAATGACAGCACTTAACAAATGCTGTCTTAAGACCAAGCATTTCTGAAGTGCTACCAATATTAATTCCAGCTTTATTATAAAAAATTTCAAAAACAATAAAACTTAAAATTTGGTCATTTTAACTTATAAAAATCATATTTTTTGCTTCAAAAATATTCATTCGGATATCTTAACTTATGATTCAATAAAATAAACACTTAATAAGTAAATATTCAATTTAAACAATAATTCATTCATTAAGTCAAAAGTAAATTATTTCTCAACTTTTACTTTAACAATTAACTTAATACTTTATTTTAAAATACCCCTTTCCCAAGTAAAATTTTAATTTCCCTTTATTTACTTAACTTAAAAGTTTCATTTAAAACCAAATTTCCAATTTCCAAGTTAAGTCATAATTAAAGTTACATTTTTCCATTTAAAAATCATCACTATTTATTTTACAAAACATAACATTTCACAAAAGAATATTTTATCATAGTTAATATAACAATCAAATCCTTTTCTTTTAGATCTATTCATTTAGACATCAATTAACTATGATTTTCTAGTTAAATACATTTTATTACAAAATGTCCAATTAAAAACTGTATTCCATTTTATCAGTTCAAAATACATTATTTATTACACAAAACATGTCCGTTTCATAAAGTAAAATTCATAACAACTACTAGGTTAGATTTAAAATTCCATATTAAGTCCAACTATATTATTAAGTTATTTATCATCAATAAATGTCTTTAAATTCAATTTAAAACCAACACATCTTTAAAATTTCCATTAAAGCCACTTATTGACTTATAAAGTCTTAACTTATAGAAAACCAACATCTTCTTATATTTAAGTCATTTAAACCATATCTTTTAGCTCAAATTTCATATATTTAAAACATTCAAAGTATTCAATAATTTTTAGGAAATATTATTTAAAAATATAACCATGGGCCTGTATAATATTTTCTAACCTAGGTCAAGTGATACAGTATGTATCATTTCAATCCGTAATTTAAAAAGAAAAATCCGGGTTCTATCATTTTGAACCCGCAATCCCAAGTCAAATAAATTACAATAAAAATACAATAAAAATCACTCGAGCCTATCATTTCAGCCCATAATGATTTTCCTTATTCTAATATCCGTTCGGGTATGTATCATTTCAACCCATAGTGATAGAGAACTTGCAGTGTGGGAAACAGTAAATAAATGAACAGTAGAACATATAATATCATATCAGATGATGTAACTAATATATAAACAGAATTTAACATCATATAATTATATCACAGGCATATATGAACATATTAACATAACATATGAATTTTCTACAATTCACATGCCATCGTTTCACCATTATAAAAGTACGTATGTCGAGAGTGATAAACTCACCTTTTTAAAGCTAGAGATCAAATTCAAAACACACAATTGAAACTCCGAAAAGCACGACAAAGCACGAATAAGATTTTTGTATATGGAGAGCCAAGATCCAAAATTGTATGCAAACAAATATCACAAACATAAGTCTATAATTCAACATACAAGATTAGGAATCAAAACAATGAAAAGAAATAAGAATTAAAATGACATAACCTTGCTTTAACAAATGCAAGTGGCTCGACCATGGTTGGATCTCGGTTCAAGGCAACCTAAATACACGGCTAGGGGATGGTAAGGTCATGGCAAAGCAAATAGGTGGTGCTTGGAATTGGTGGCCGCGGCTAATAGGCAATAGGAAGTGGTGAACTATGGTGATGTAGGCTATGTTTTCAACAAGTTTTGGTGGAGTTTGCCTATGGTGGTCACGGCTTGGTTTGGTGGTGGTGATGGGGTGATGGAGGTGATCATGGAGGAGGTGGAGAGGAGATGAGGTCGGAAATATGGTGGAGAGGCCGAGCATAGGAGGAAGAAAAACAAAAGAAAATAAAAGAAAAAGGAGAAAGAAAAAGAAGAGAAGCCATGGATCTAAAACTCTATATTTTTTTCTCAGGAGATGAAGTGAGAAGTGATGAGATGAGAAATATTTTATACGTGAATTACAACTTAGTGGCGGCTAGGGTTACAACAAAATGAACGGCTAAAGATGTGTAGTGAATGGTTAAGGCAAATAATAAAGAGGCTAGGCAATAAAGTCAAGAGTTTGAATGGTTTGGAAAATAAAATGGCAACACTAGAAACAAATAACTTGATGTATTTAATTAATTTTCTCCCTTGTTTGCATGCAATGAAAAGAGGAGTTTGAGGAATGTTTTGCGCGTGATTGATGAGAGGAATTCACGGCTAAGGAAAGATGAGAAGGCAAGAAAAGAAAAGGCAACAATTAAAGGAGAAAGATCTTGTATATATTCTATTCTTAAATTTGTATAAAATGTTACATTTCTAAATGTGAAATCTTGTTAATTGTACACATCAATTAAGATTTAAAACCAATTAATTAATTTACCTTAGTTCCATTCCTTTTTCCAATTTATTACTTTATAAATAAATTTACGTTTCTATTTATTTTATACATTCACACCTCCCGTTACTGCATAAATTCTTATTAATGACATTAAAGAGTTTCTAATTAATTTATAGACTAAATAGGCAACTTATAATAGCTGTTATCACTACCCTTTAATTTACACTTAAGTTTATCATATATTCAACTAATTATCATAATTACTTACCTAATATTGAACTCATTCAATTACTATCAATTATACAAATTTATTTATTTATACACCACTTACCCTTATTTACTTATATTTAAATTTATACTCAAATATAACTGTTATAACTAAATTAATAGACCAATTAAATAGTAACTCACACCCGTTACCATTACTTTAATCCACATTAATGAATCCATTATTATTTACAAATCAAATGTTACAATTACTCAATTAACACTGATTTACTTCAATCTCTATTTATCACATATTATCTCATTAATGATTTAACATTCACACTTGTTTCTTACATTCAAATTTATAACTAATTTACATTATTTCATCATTGGGACTTCATTTCAATTGTTACTAATTAGTTCTAATTACCATTGTTCAATTATTAATAGAAAGTTTTTTTCTATATTAAATCACTCAAATCTTATTAACCTAACAAATTAAATTATTGAAAATTTTACGGGTCGTTACACCTTCACTATTCCCACTATTAACTTTATAATTATGGTTCATTCGCATTTCATTCTCTTCCTATTCCGTTCGGTTCTTTGAGAAAATTTATAATATGTATTAGTTCATTCATATTAGATTTCACGGTTTGAAAGCCTGCTTATCTTCCTGGTGCTGTCCCCTTCTTCTTTTTGTTCGGCCTCTCCTCTATTATCTCTTCCTACCTCCTCTTTTATAAAAAAAGAAAAAATTATATAAAAATATCTTAAGCTTTTATACTTCTTCCATAAACATGCATGCTCATCCAAACCCAAATGCGCCTACACCCTCCCCTTGGCTTCGCACAGCCTGTCCCACCAACGCCTGCACCAGAGAACCACTGGTCGCATTCTCACCACCACAGCCGTACCTTGAAGCCTTAACACCCCACCTCTTCCACCCTACCCTTGCTTGCCTCACAGCCCACCAAATTATATCCACCTCCACTCCAGCCCAAGCAAGCCTCGCCGTTTCCCTTCCTGGCCTCTCTGCCACAAAACCCAAGACCCACAGCCTTGACCTAAACTCCACGCAACCATCACCGCCCTCAATCTCTACACCTTCCCATCGCAAGCGTACCCATCAACTCACACGAGGCCGACCACCCTTGCCTTGCTCATGATCGCCCAGTCAGCCTCCAACGGCCAGGAGCCCGTCCGCCTCCCTCTCTTGAACCACCGCCATCAGCCGAGAAAAAAATGAAGTGAACGTGGTGCACCCCGCAACTTCGATGCCTCCGCATCTTACCCTCCGACCACCATGTCCACCGAGCCACGCATCACCCAAACACTATCAGCCGTGGTCCCACTGTCCTCCGCATATCCTCCAATAGCACCTTCATTGATCTTACCACCAACCATTCCCCTCTCCGCAATCTTCTCCACGTGACCATGCACCCGTCATACGCAACCATAACCAAACGCCAAACCCTCACTGAGCCTTCATCCAGTAGCCGAACTAAACCCATCCTCTTCTTCTGGCAAAGCAGCCGCCTCCTCCTTCTAAAATATATATATATATATATATTATAATATAGCTCATATATGTTGCTGCAGTGCTTGTTCTCTTCCAGTTGCATCTTCACCCTATTCCCCTACCTGCTCCTCAACCCACGATAGCCAGAACACTGCCACCCTATCCCTGACAGCAGCAGTTTCTCCTTTATATATGAAGCAAAATATAAGTGTGTGTGTATATATATATATATTAGTATATATATATATGCTCGATTTGGCTATATATGTGTGTCGGTTTATATAAGATTTTTAAGGTCTGATTTGTTATAAAGTATAAGTTTATACAAAGTTGTTTATTTCTATTTCTACACTTTAAATTTGTTGTAATAACTTCTATATGTTTATGGTAGTGTATGTATGTATATTGACAGTATAAATTTGAATGTAATATATAAGTAGGTTGATTTGAAATAAGCATATATATAAGTATTGATTTTAAAATGTAATAGGTATATATTTTAAATATACGTGTTTAAATTTAATAATGGATTTGAATATATATATATATATATCTTTGATTTTAATATATATATATATATGTTTAAATTTCAAAACACACACACACACATATATATATATTATAATAAAATTTTATTTTGATACGTGTTTTAAATTGAGTATTGACTTTGAAAACGATATAATATATATACATATACATATATATATATATATGTATATATATATATATTGTATTTCATCAAAATCCAAGTTTGTTCACCTTGTTTTTCCTGTTTCCGTTGTTGTCCGGAGATTATTTCCGAAACTCTAGCTTGTTCGTGCATATTCGCATTTGTGCTTCTCATTCTCCTTGTTTCTCCAACCTCGAAAGGTGAGAAATCACTCACGATTAACATTCTTATATTTAGTAAATTTGTTTCACATGAAATGACGATTGAAATAATGTTGTTAAATTTAAATTGTTAGTTAATCAATTGTTAAATATGATCTGTTATTAGTTGCATTTGTTCACCGATGTTGATCGACATATGTCACCATAACTGCTGTATATATTATTTATTACTGATGATATATGCATGTTGTTGATCTGTTATATTATTATCATATTTGTTATCACTTTGCAAGTTCCCTATTAGTTTAGAAATTCCTATGGGTTGAAATGATACATTCCTGAACGATATTATAGATTAAGGGAAGATCGTTATGGGTTGAAATGATAAAAC
Organism: Allium fistulosum; assembly: GCA_030737815.1. Lineage (NCBI taxonomy): Eukaryota > Viridiplantae > Streptophyta > Magnoliopsida > Asparagales > Amaryllidaceae > Allium > Allium fistulosum. The sequence goes on along the minus strand of CM060904.1, from coordinate 708,470,289 downwards.
AAAGCGATTTTTATTTAATTTAAATTTTGGGATTGCGGGTTGAAATGATATACACCCATAAATATTAAATTATTTCGGATTGAAATGATAAATATTCGTATCACTTGACCATAGGATAGAAAATTATATACGGACACTGTTGGCCTATTTTGAAAAATGATCGCCAAAGTTTGGAAGGAAATATATGGATTTATTAAATATTGATTTTAAATTATAATATAAAGAATTTATTTTAATTTAGATTTTTAAAATTATATGTTTTGGAAATTTTAAATTTATAAGTTAGTTTTAAAATATAATTTTTAAGATTTTTCTTAGAATTTAATTATTTTAAAATATATAAAATAAGATTTAATACAAAATATATTTAATAATAAGATTTAATTTAATAAAATTGGTTTATAATATGTTTAAGTATTTATTTAAAATTTATATTAATATTTTAAAAATAGGTGTTTTATAAACTTTAATAATAAAGGTTGGGAAGATAAATTAATGTTGACTTGTAATTTAATTTGGTTAATAATTGAATTTAAAATAAGAATTGATTTGAACTTATTGATTTTTGAGATTTTGAAAGATATGATTGATAACTTGATTTGATAAAAAGTGATTAAATGAATATTCTCAATTTTAAATAAAATTGAGACTGGATATATTTATATTAATTTAAAATTTATAAATTGAGATTTTATTTAATTGTTATTAAAATAATTAAGTGAATATTTTCCAATTTGAATAAAATTAAAGTTAAATTTTGAAATCTTAATGAAACTTATATTGAAAATGTTGAATATTTAAACTTTGAACCTTATTGGAATTGAAGAGATAGTTCAAACCCGGATTTGAAATCGATAAAAATGAAATGGTTTATTGAGAATTTGAATTGAACCTTTAATCTTTTAAATTGAAAGTGTTGAACTGGGATTGATTTAAATTGAATTTTGGAATTTAAGTTGATTTGAATCGAATTGCAGAATTGGATGAAACAATTCTAATTTGGAAACTATTTCAGTATAATCTCTTTAAATAAATATAAACTATTTTTAATTTACAACTATTTTAATATATAAACTATTTTAATTTATAAGTATTTTAATATATATACTATTTTCAATATCTAAACTGTTTAAGTTGGAAGTATTATGATTTCAAAAGTGTTACAATTTCAAAAGTGTTATGATTTCGAAAGTGTTACAATTTTGGAAGTGTTACAATTCTGGAAATGAATATTTAAAGTGAATAATGAAATCGAATTGATATGGTTTTGAAATAAATATGATATTTTGATATGATGTACGAACTATTTGAAATGAAATGACCACGGTGTGAAATTAGCGTTTGGTTGTTAAAGAGACCGGGATCGGATATTGTCATACTCTCTACCAATACCGAAAACCACTTTAACAAGTGTGTACATGGTGGAGATTCCAGAATGAAGTAGGATGGTTGGCGACGATTCTATATGAGGTATTAACATAGCCCTGACTCCCACGAGTCAGCTTGATGTGGCTAAAACAGGAGTTATACTGGGCCAAGTGAGGACATTCCCCTTATCGGGCACATTTCTTCGATACCATTCTATTGCTTTGTGATTTGATTGGATGCACCTTTGATTTGGGAGTGTGTCACGAAGTGGGCGGTAGTAGTTGCTATGCGTTACCACCAGTCCGGGAGTGCAATTGGTATATCTACCTTGGCATTGCCTCGAGTGCCTTGTCGCATGCCTTATCGCGCCTTCTACGAGTTTGTTTTGTACCATACCTATGGAGTGCCCTCTGGGTAAACCTCACGGAGGAGAGTTAAAGGGGATATGGGTAATGCCTTAACGCTATTTTAATAGTTTTCTTTACTATAGACATATTATAATAGCGTATATTACTACATAGTAGATAGTTCCACGGATCCTTAGAGGATGGAAATCCCAACTATCCTTTAACTTACTTGTATTTCAGTGGACATTTCACTTGAGTTGAATTTACTGGTATAAGAATGTTAATCCTGACTCGAGTGTTTTGTGTTTTGCTTTATGCTCGGGTCAGACTTAGTGTTACAGCATTTGAGACTCACCTTTGGAGTTTGAAGCTTTGTTTGAAGATCGGTCTTTGTCTATTCAGCTTTCCAGTTACTTCAGTTTATTCCGGTTGTTTGTTTAGACTTGTCATTGGCATTTGTATTAGTAACTTCTGTGCATTCGAGATATCTGTTGTATTTTACTTTAAACTCTGATGTTTATATAGTAGCTTCATGAACTACTATTTATCAATTCTGTTGCTTATTGTTATATTACTCTGTGTCTGTGATTTTATGATTGATTTTATTTACTGTATATGCTGAGTTTTGCCAAATATAAAATTAACAATATGTTGTTTTGAGCAATTCAAGTCTGACATGAGTGGATGATTGTCGATTTGAACGGTTCGAAATACCTGGTCGTTACAGTATATTTGTATATGTATATGTGTTCATGTGTATATGAATGTGTTTATGTATATGTACATATGTGTGTACATATGTATCACAACATTGTATTGATTTGTTTACAACTACTATACGTTAAACCGTTACGAATTTCGATTCCGATCTTCGGTCATATTTTTACTTCTTAGTTAACATACATATATTTGTAAACAAAATTTGAGAGCTAATTTCTCATCATTATTAATTAATTAGAATGGTATCATTTGAATTAAAAAACCATATGAATTAATAATAACAATTGTTAACAAAAAGTGATGTTATATCGATAAAGCGATACAAATTCTCTTAGATTTTCAAATCAAGTATATATCTTTATAAACTACTATAATGGGTTATTATCACTTTAAAAAAATTATTTGAATAATTATAATAATTATTAAATCATTAAAATCTAAATTTAAATTCATAAATCAATTATTAAATACGATGCCATTATTGATGATGTCATAAATACATTTTATTTTCCAAAAATAAAATAAAATATTTTATTTCATATTCTTGTTTATATGGATAAATAAGTGTGTATATCCAGCTCTGTGCGCGACTTCTGAAAATCATAGAGCCGTTTACCGATAAAACGGTTTTCGGTCATTTTATCAATATTTTTCAAAGTTTATATTTTCGTAAATACTTATTCAAAATAAGATTATCATCATTATTTATTATTTAAGACAACATAATCTATGTTAAAAAGCTTATATTTGAATATTGTAAAAATAAATATAATTTATCAAAGTGATAAATTTGTGGGTCGTTACACTTGGTTTCCATATGAAGTTAGATTTCTAATTTGATCACATGTTTATTTGATAGTTAAATAATCGACTATCAAATCTTAGCCAGTTTTGAAAATTATCGATTGTTGGTTCGGAGACAACGTTTTCAAATATGTTTTTATCTAGTTTTTAACCTAGCAGAATCTAAAGGAAGTCGTAACAGCGTGGTCATGTTGGAGTAGCTCAAGAGCTAACAAAAAAGACTAGAACAACAAACCAAGAGAAGTCAGAGATGTAGAAATCGAAAATACGCAAAGGTGATGGATCGCTAGCGACCCATCATTATTGATTGTTAGCGATCCATCATCTATTGATCACTAGCGATCCATATTCTTGGCTCGTAGATTCATGAATTTACTTGCATCATGGTCCAATGGGTATTCTAAGGACAATGGCTTAATATGATAGGATTTCGAGCTAATTAAATCAAGAGACAAGCATTCGTCTAGTTCAATCAACGGTCTAATGCAACCAGTAAGCGGACCGTCATCAAAATAAGGCAATGTGCTGTGACATTACTTAGAGGACAACAACACGAGACAACAAATGCACCCCAGAAGACAAAGTCCAAAAATCAACTAAGTACATGGATCACTAGAGATCCATGTCACTTTGCCAGGTCGCCATGAATTTTGAGGTAGAAGGTAAGAGAAGTATCCCAAGTCATTAGGTCACCATCGAGCCAGAATCTATGGATCGCTAGCGATTCATAGCCTACGGATCGCTAGCGATCCATCAAGTTAGCTCGGTCCGAGATGAAATTTGTAGTGTGTCGTACAGTTGTTTGCGAGCATCTGACAAGAAGGCCTAGCCCAGTAGCTCTCCAACCTCTATAAATACTCACCTATTTGCAACATAAAGAGGATCCTCTGGATTGGCTGTTGAAACTCTGCAGAAACTATTCTTCACTCTTCTCCTCCCTCCTCACAATAGTCATCCAAGGAGTTTACTGTGATTGTCCAGCAAACTCCAACATTAAGGACTTAGTCTAACTCAGGGTATTCAACAACTTTGTAATCCAATTCACCTTGTAACACCAATCAATCAGTAATAAAGTTATAAAGTGGACGTAGGCTTCATTAATAGCCGAACCACTATGAAAGTCTTGTTGTCTTCTTACCATTTCTGCTTTTTTGCATTTATTCTCTGTATTATTGCTCTGTAAGTATAGGGCTGATGCTTTCACACTTAATCCAGGGTGTTGATCCATTTTTTGGGTTAACATTTTGGTGCTTTCACTGAGAAATCCAACTCTGGCTTAGATCTAGCTATCTACTTTGGATCAGATAGGTTCAGAAGTTAGATCCTTAATTTCTATTCAAAAGATCTGCTACTAAAAATCAATGGCTCCGGGAAGAAGAAGAATTGCTTCTGGAAGATCTATAGTGGCAGTAATAGCCAGAGAGGAGATGAATCATCAGCAAACCGAAGTAAATGGCACTAAAGTTGGGGATCAGGTGCCAGGATCCTCCAGTCAATGCGAAGTCATTACAAGAGATGAGTTGAATAAAATGATTGATGAAATCAATCAGAAAATGGAAAGTAGTCTGAGAGCTCTGATGGATAAGCTTAATGCCATCTTGACCTTAAAAGCACAACCTACTCCAAGAACTATGGCCGAACCCATGGCTGTTGTAGAACAAGAAAATTCTTTCGTTTCTGGTCTAAACAGAAGAAACGGAAAGCAGCCGCAAAGAGGAGTGATATCTGGAACCGTGGGAATCAACGTGGGGAAACACAAGTACTCCACCCACCACAAGGCAACCAGCTATGAACTTGAACCAAGGAGCGAAGACCCCATAAGAGGACATAGCCATGGACCTCTCCGACTTAGAAGATGGAGACCAATTTAACGACAGCAAGTTGGATGGAAATGCCAATTTATTCGATAACGCCAGGAATGTCCAAACTACCCCTAATAAGGCCAACCGCAAGCCAACATGACCCCGAGGGAGTGGATCTACTGAAAAGAGGAGAGCCTAGGCTTCAGCCCACTCACCAAGACCGTTTGTAAAGCCAAACGCTCGGTGTGGTGACTGACAGCCGACCCCTGGACTAACAGACATCAAAGGCATTTATCGCGGATATGGTCAAGCGGTTGATGGACGAGAATATGAATAGAAGAGATGATGAATGGGTATCCGCTCCACGTCAAACTCCCTTCACTGATGAAATCTTGAATGAGCGGTATCCAGAAAAGTTCACTATGCCAACTTTTCCATCCTATGACAGAATAAAAGACCCAAAACCACATTTGTATAAGTATAGTTGGTACATAGACGGAGCAAATGCTTCGGACACTGTTCGGTGTAGATGTTTCCCAATTTTTTTTTGGAAGGAATTGCTTCCATGTGGTTCACTAGGCTTCCACCAAGATCTATCTCTACTTTCGACCGGCTAGCAACGAGATTCCTTGATCAGTTTAAACTTCACACAGCGCAGCCTAAAGATGTGATGTCCTTGTCAGGCCTATTCCAGGGGCAAAGTGAATCTTTGAAGTCTTTTATGAACCGGTTTAATACCACAGTGACAGAGGTAAGCAATCCAAATGAGGATATGGTTTTCATGGCTTTCATTCGCGCCATCCACCTCAAAATTGAGTTCAAAAAATGGATCAAGATGAAACAACCCACCACTAGGAAGGACTTCAACCGTAAGGTGAGTCAATACTTGAGATTGGAAGAGGAGCATGATTTGGAAAGGAAGTCTACTAGCATGCAACTAATGAACGTCAGGCAGAGTGACATGGCGATGAACCAGAACATAAATGCCTCCGGGACCGCTGAAGGAAGTGCAGGGAAAGACAGAAACCAAAAAAAGAACCAAAATTCCAATAAAAGAAATGGTAACAATAAACGACTTAAAGGCTTTTGGCCCGAGGATTACACAATGCTCAATGATACTATGGAAAACATCTATCTCGCAACACAGGGGATAGAGGAGTGTAAAAAAACCCCTAAGAAGGAAGCAACTGAACAACAAAAGCACTCGAGAAAGTTCTGTCGCTTCCATGAGACGCATGGTCACAACACGAACGAGTACCATCATCTAAAGAACCTGATTAAAGAGCCGATCCGGGAAAACAAGCTTCAGCAATACATGACGAAGTCGCAAAATCCCGACCAACCCGCAGCTCCCCATGCTAATAGGGATCAGAGAAACCAAGCTGGAACAAGTAAAGAGGGATCAAAGCGAACCGAACAGAGACTCATCATTGGGATGATATCTGGAGAACCACATCTCGTGTAAAGAAGTTGGGGAGAAATGGAACGGTATGCGAGTTCGTTAAAGCACACTCTGAAGGAATCGTGCCTCGCAATCGAAGATGGAGCTCTAGCCAAGTAGTAGAAAACCTTGAATGATGACATAGTATTCCAGAATCAGGATACCGAAGGGATTAAAGCTCCAACTATTGATCCCATGGTCGTGACAATAAGGATTAGACCCGCTGTGGTCCAATGAGTTTTGGTTGACCGTGGCAGTTCTGTGAATATCCTTTTCAAACGCACCTTTGATCAAATGAAGATCAACATGAAAGACATATTTGCCTACCAAGCCAAAATTCAAAGATTCACTAACGAGCATAAACAACCCATCAGAACGATTGACTTACCTATAGAACTTGGGGAAGGCGACCAAGGAGTCACCCTCGCCGAAACTTTTATGATCCTAAACGAAATGTCGGCGTACAGTGCCTTCTTGGGATGACCCGCAATGGCGGATTTTAGAATCACTTTAGCCTAATGGTGCCTCACCATAAAATTCCCAACGGAAAATGGAGTTGGAGTGATCAAAGGGGACCAAAGTGTTACCAGGGAATGTTATATCGTAGAACTGCGTGAATCCAAAAGAAATGAAAAGGGGAAAATGTGGGGAGAACTCTTCACATTCACGAACCTGCCGAATGGCAACTATAGAGCCACCCATGGCTTGGGGACCATAGCCAATTCGAAAAGGCTTTGGACCCTAGAAAGAAGATTTCAGAAGAGGATCAGGCAACACCGGCAGAATTGACGGTGTCTGTTCTGGTCGATATGGATGACCTTACACGGGTCTTGAAAATTGGATCGCACCTTGGAAATAAGATGCAATTAGAACTCACCAAATTTCTTCATGAAAACTTGGATGTGTTCGCTTGGACACATTCCGATATGTGTGGGGTATCATCAGAAATTGCATGTTAGGCGCTCAACATTGACCATAGGTTTACACCAGTAAAGAAAAAGAGGTGCAACCTGGGCCCCGAGCGGTTCAAGGCATTGAGAGAAGAAGTAGACAAACTGATGGCCAATGGTTTTATCCGTGATCCGACCTACCCCGAATGGGTATCTAACCCGGTTTTGGTCAAGAAGTCCAATGGGAAATGGTGAAATTGCATCGACTACTCAGACTTAAACAAAGCCTACCCAAAAGATAGTTTTCCACTTTCCAGAATTGACCAGCTTGTGGACAAAACGGTTGGGCATGATCTGCTATCATTTATGGATGCGTACTCGGGCTACAATCAAATCCTGATGCATGAGCCAGACCAGGAAAACACCAGCTTCATCACCGACCTAGGATTATACTACAACAGGGTAATGCCATTCGGTTTAAAGAATGTAGGGGCAACCTACCAAAGATTAGTAAATGCCATGTTCAAGCATCAGTCGGAAAAACCATGGAAGTCTATGTGGATGACATGTTGGTTAAATCACGAGTAGCTGCTAACCACCTAGATAATCTCGCTGAAATGTTTGAAATACTTCAAAAATATGGAATGAAACTCATCCCACTCAAGTGCCACTTCGAGGTAGCCTCCGGAAAGTTCTTGGGATTCATAGTGAGCGCCAAAGGCATTGAAGTAAACCCAGAGCAAATAACTGCCCTACGAGAAGTCCAAGCCCCGAAGAACAAGAAGGAATTACAAAGCTTGAATGCGAAAGTCGCAGCGCTGAGCCGGTTCATCTCGAAAGCCACCAATAAGTGTATACCGTTCTTTGACGCATTAAACAAAGGAATGAAAAACTTCGAGTGGAATGAAGCTTGTCAAACTGCATTTGAAGAGTTGCTGCAACACATAGAAGCCCCGCTAATCCTATCAAAGCCGAGTGACGGAGAGGACTTGTTCATCTACTTAGCAGTCTCACCTCACGCGTTGAGCATAGCCCTTGTGCGTGAAGAAGCAAAAATTCAGCGACCCGTATACTACATTATCAAGCGGTTTACCGGAGCCGAGAAAAATTACCCGAAGTTGGAAAAGCTAGCGTATTGCCTATTGATCGCGTCTAGGAAGTTACGACTATATTTCCAGGTGCATCCGATCAAAGTACTGACTGATTAACCTCTGAAGCAAGTATTGTACCGACCCGAAACTTCCGAGTGACTCCTCAAATGGAATATCGAATTGAGCCAATATGATATCACTTACCATCCGAGAAGGGCAATCAATGGGCAAGCGCTAGCATATTTCATTGCCGAGTTTACTATACAGGATAACGAAGAAGAAATACCGTTGGAAGCGGAAACACGATGGAAACTCTTTGTCGACGACACACCTAACAACCTCTGTTCGAGGGCAGGGGTGGTGCTTGAAACCCCCGAAGTACAAGCCTTTTGCTATGCCTTACGCTTGGAATTCCCTACAACAAATAACGAAGCGGAATACGAAGCGTTGATAGCAGGACTGAAAGTCGTGAAGGAACTCAGAATAAAGTCCGTTCACGTCTACAACCACTCTCAACTAGTCGTCTACCAGGTGAAAGGCGAATATCAGGCTCGAGGGTAGAACCTTGCCCCATATCTATCTAAAGCACAAGAGTTTCTGAACGACAACGAACATTACACCATAACTCACATCCCACGGAAGCAAAACACAAAGGCCGACTACTTAGCTAAACTGGCAAGCTTTGGAGAAGCTCAATTGTTGGGTCTAGTCCAGGTTGAGACCCTAACCGCTCCGAATATAAATGAACTGGATGTCGACTGCATTTTTGAAACCACTGACAAACTAGAAACATGGATAACGCCAATCAAAGACTACTTGCTTACAGGGACTCTTCCAACTGATAGGAACCAATGAAAAAAGCTCCTCCGGAAGGCACCGCGATTCATAATACAGGATGGAATACTCTACCGAAAGGGATTCTCTACCTCTTTGCTCAGAGTCATGACCAATGACGAAGCTCGGTGGATCCTGAAGGAAGTTCACAAAGGCGACTGTGGAGACCATACTGGGGGGAAAACCCTTGCAAAGAAAATCCTCCGGTACAGATATTTCTGGCCAATGGTAAAACGCGATGCAGCAGATTACGCCAGATGGTGCGATCGATGCCAAAAGATTCAGCAAGATCAAAAGAACTCCCTCAGCGGAGTTAACATAGATGGTCAGCCCATGGCCATTCGCACTATGGGGAATTGACCTCATTGGCATATTGCCAATAGCTAAAGGAGGGGCTAAATATGCTATAGTTGCCGTTGACTATTTCACAAAATAGACCAAAGCGGAACCGCTGGCCACCATTACCACAAAGAAAGTTATTAATTTTGTCACTAAAAATATCATTTGTAGATTTGGCGTGCCACAAAAAATTATCACTGATAATGGGACCCAATTCGAAAGCGCTGATTTCAAAGGCTTTTACAAACGCTTCCGAATCGAGAAAAGCTTTTCTACAGTCGCTCATTCGTAAGCAAATAGGAAAGTGGAAGCAATAAACAAGATTGTCAAGTCCACTATCAAAAAGCGGCTGACTAAAGCTAAAGAAAATTGGGTTGATGAACTTCCACTCGCACTATGGGCCCATAGAACAACACATAAAGCATTTACTGGACATACTCCGTTCGCTTTGGCATATGGTTCAAAAGCAATGATCCCTATAGAGCTGGAAGTCCCCTCCCATCGAAAATAGAATTTCAATCAAAGGCAAAATGAGCAGCTCCTACTCGAGTCACTTGACATGATTGATGAAAAGAGGGAAGAAGCCATACTGAGGACCGCTGCTCACCAAAAAAGGATCGCACGGTACTTCAACTCCAGAGTTCGCAACCTAACATTTGAAGTGGGAGACCTTGTCTATACAAGAGTCTATCCCGTGCCGGGAGCCTTTGGACCGAACTAGGAAGGGCCATATGTGGTCAATCAAAAGCTAGGAGACGGAACTTTCAAACTGACAACCATAGACGGAATCCAAATTTCCCAAGCACGGAACATCGAATCGTTGTGTCCTTACTTTATCTAAAACTATCTTATGTACTTTCTATTTTTTAGCAAATAATCCATCCTGGGATACCGGGGGCATTGTAAATTGGCAGAAATTGCCTAACTTTTCTTAATGAAGCTGATTTTGGTTTTTGAACCAATAAAACTGCGTTCATAATAGTAACCTGCTGTGTCGATGGGGTCAAATGGACTCAAAACCATTCAAGAGCTGCTTGAGATAGTGGGATCATGCTTAAGTACGCTCCACTTTCTCACTGGGTCGACGGAAGCAAATCCACTCAAACCGTTGGATCGGTGGAACCCAATCTCCGCCTTCTAAGAACCGGTGTTGCTCCGGCGGCATCGGAAAGGCTCAAATCAAACCCGCGCATCCCATAAGTCGCGCACTACCTTTTCAAGTCATGGAATCACGCTCTTAAAAGCATAAAATTCTCACATTGCTCGAAGATTGGCAATGTCGAGAAGTTCCAAAATCGTTCTGGATCAATGAGTCATATGGTCCCAAAAGCCGCACATCCCATAAGCCGCGCACTACCTTTTCAAGCCGTGGAATCACGCTCTTAAAGCATAAACTCCTCACATTCCGCAAAGATTGGCAACGTCGAGAAATTCCGAAACCGTTCTGGATCGACGGGTCATATTGGTCCCAAAAGCCTCGCATCCCAAAAGCCGTGCATACTTCATAAAAAGCCGCACACTTAGTAAGCCCCACACACTTTTAAGTACCGAAATTGCCCTGGTGGTATCGGGAAACTCATCCATTGCAGGAATAAAAAGGATCACCCTGCTCCCATTATCAGGGTTAATAGGCATGAATCCAACGAAATCAAAGTGCTACAAATCGGCAGGAAATCCCAATTGTTGACCAACAATAAATCCGTAATTAAGCCGTTCAAATCATAAGTTCCCAAGGATAGGAACCATAAAGCAAGTCCAGTGATAAAGAAGATAATAATAAACCACCACTCGGATCAACCGGTCGTTTGTTAGGTGTTCAAAGTAAATAGCCTTGTGAACTGGGGGCATACACCGGTACTTGGATAGAACTCAAATAGAAATGCTCAAGAATAAAGACACTTCACAAGTTCTGTTACTCCAAACAAAGAATTTTGGCGGTAATCATAGGACTAGATAAAATAAAATATCAATAAATGAAATAGACATAAATACATATAACACAGATAAGCAGACATGTAAATTTACAAAATGCCAGCATTGTATTACTTAGAACTTTTTTGTACAAGGTCAAAATGTAGGGGCCGTACCCACACAATACTGGCCAACAAAAAGAAAAGGTATAAACGCTACAATAAAAGCAGTAAGTATAGACTCTGCACTTGAAAAAACAAAACAAAATGTCTCAAGAATCAGCTCCACTACCATCTGGGCTTCACAATGCCTCTTTCCACCGCTCCCCTTCCCACCTTTGGTTGGAAGTTTTTGCTTTCCCTCAGAATCCCGGCCAGGGGTAGTGTCGCTGTCGATGATATCGACTATCTCCTCAGTGCCGACATCTTCTCCCTGCTATTTAATATTCTCAGAAGTCTCCCCTTTCGTCTTGCGCTTCCGGGATTTGCAAGGGCTTTTCGAGGATTTTATCGCTTCAACCTTTTCTTTCTTGACGGCAACCAGTTGTTGTTTGGATTTACGCGGCTGCTCAATCTGGACCTCCTACTCCCAAGCTTCAACTGCCGTAAAGTCGCCCTCCAAAGATACGGAAGGGTCATCGAAGCCATCCAATGCAGCGATCTTCTCGAACTCTGGCCCCGACTGCGAACCGAACACAGACACAACAATCAGAGCAGCTATGGAAACAAGCACCGAGGCGGTTGAAATAGCAACGGGTCCGGGCATCGAGGAAACTGGCGGATCAGCAGGTAAGCAAGACGGACCTATAAGATCAAAAATGAAAGCATTAAGTTCTTCTTGCTCCTGCGGCGTGAGTTGAAAATTCTGGAACTCAGGAGAAACAAGAAGGTTACCTACATCGGAGGAGTGGCCAAGAATGTCGATCTCATATTCACCTTCTTCTCCTTCTTTTGATGGTTGCACAATTTGTGGAGAAGCTTCGGGCCCAAAACTTGCCAATTGATCGCGAGGCTATCTTGACTATTCGCCAAGTCCAGAAACAAGGGGCTCCGGCAACGTTTTGGTGATTGTGGTCATGGCCACATCGGCAACTTCCTGTTCCTTTTCAATTCGTAGAATTTCCCGGCCCTCTATCAGCGCTTTCTTTGACTCCTCATTAAGGTAGGCATCCTCTAGCTCCCGCTCATTGTAGACATCCCCGCAATCTCGAAAACGGGTCAAGATTTCCTCCCAAACCACGGCGAGAGTGTGTGGGAACTTGGGGACCAGATAACTGAGACTCTCCTGATGCAACAGGGAGTTGATGTAGAAGTTTAAGATGGTATCATCCATCTTCTCCATCTTCCTCTCAAAATTGTCCTGTAGCTCCAAATAATCCGCCGTAATGGTGGCCTTTTCAACTTCAATGCGAGTTTTGTCGGTGCTAAGCTGCGCAACTCTTTCCTGGAGCAGGGCAATCGTCTAGGCCTGATCGAAAATGGTCTTATCATGCGACTTCACGACCTCCTCATATTCCACAATCATTTTTGTTATTCCCTTCAACAATCTTGTCGTGATCAGTAATGGTCTTCTTCCGGGCTTCAATAATCGTGTTGCGGGCATCAAGCTCCTCATTCAACTTGACTTCTTCTGCATGGGCCTTATTAATTTCATCTCTGTAGATGATCTCTATTTTCTCATGGGCCTCTTTCAACTCTCTTAGCAAGCCGACACTATTTTTACACTACCAAAACGCCACGTCCCTTTCTTGTACCAGCCGTTCAATTCTGACATTGCGTTCCGCCAACGCATTCTCGAAGTCATCCTTCTCTGATTTAAAGGAGAGGATCTCTTGGTAATTGTTGCGGTTCATATCAACCAGCTGCTTGCATAGTTTTTCCCATCCCTCGGATTGCTCCAATCACTTTGGATCGCTTGAACATGGGGCATATATGAATCCTTGCAGACTAGGCAAAGGTCGCGGTCAAACTTAACCTCTTTTAAAAACCACTTGGGGAGCGCTGCTTCAAGTCTAGGTGGACCAGACGGAAGAATGTAAGCCGATCTCCAGTGAGGGCACGAAGAACCAGGGGCAAGTACCATGTGGGACGATGAAACTTGGGACGAAGATGGAGCTTGAAAGGAAGAAACTGGAAATTCGAGACCGACTGAAGCTGGAGTCGAGGCAAAGGCCTGTTGCTCTGAAGGACGAGAACTGCGATCGACCTTTGACATTTTGGATGGTTCCGCTCACTCATCAAAGGTCTTTCACTTCTTGTAACCGCTTTTGTAAGTACGACTATGTTGCCTCTCGTCCCGACGATGAGCTTCAGCCTTTGAATCCTTCCATCTTCTCCATTCCTCCTCGGTCTCACGAGGCTGATGACGGCTGGTGGATCGTTTTGACCAGCATTGTGAATCAGTGAACTTCTCGAGATCATCATGAAGACCGTGTCCTCTCATGGTACCTGACATGAAGAACAAATAAAGAGATTTAGTAACGGAAAATTGTCTTGAATAATGTGTGTGTAAGTGAATGTGACCCTAGTGAAACGTGCAATGTTTCTAGGGGGCCTAAAATGATGTCATGAACCAGATCGAGCAGCCATTGTGGTAGAAATCAGACTGATTTCGGGTGCAACATGGCCCGAACAAGGAGAAGTCTCTTCAAATATGAAATCTTCCCCCATAAGTTCGTCAAAATCGACGTAGACATTGCTCAGATCCCCGAAGTCCACACCGACATCTTTAATCGAGGAATCCTGACATCGCTTGACTTCTGGGGTAGCATCTTTCTTGCGGGTCTCTTGGGGAGGCGAGTTCGGAATAATGGGACTCATCCCCGGAGTCTCGTCACATGATTCGGAGTCTTCGCCACCAGAACCCGCTTCAAAATCATCATCGCTAGAGGAGGAATCATAACTACTGCTGCTCTCAACTACACCCTCCTCTTTTTCTGTTGCCGCTGCAGTCTTGCCTTCTCGTTGTTTAAACTCTTCTTCCCTTTCCTCTAGAATCGGGGGCATTCTGGCCGGACAGCTGGCTTCGGTCACACAACATCTCTTCCTTCATGAGTCTCTTCAGCAGACTCGCCAGACAAGCCTTCCTTTCCTTGAAAAACCCCTTCTTCAGAACCATGTGATGAAGAAGTGGAGCACGTTCATATTCTGAAATGGGAAGGAGACGGAGCTTCAACCGCTACGAAAAATCTCCTTAGATGAAACAGTCCATACCGAAGCAAGTTTTCATCTGTCAGCAAGAATTTAACCGACCTTTCCTCGGCATCCACAGCCTTCAGAGTATGGAAAATTTGGTCAAGCGATGAGTCTTTATTTGGTTTTAGAATAATTGCAGGAAGCATTTGACTTGTTAGAAATTCCATAGCGACATTTCGAAATTCAATGAGCAAAGAAGAGGACTTACCCCACGTTGTCTAAAGGCGATTGAACCCTTCGGGACACCTAATGAAGAAGTACTCAGTCTTGAACTAGGATAAATTACTTTGAAGCTACAACACGATCTTGCGATTCCTCTGGGTCTCAATGACGATAAGGGACGGAAACTCGTCTCTCCTCTTAAATGAGAGAAAATATCTCAACTTGTCGAAACTTGGAGCACGATTAAATGTCCGCATAAACAGAACGTGCAAGCAAGTTAAGATCACATACCTATTAGGATGGATTTAGAATGGGGCAATTTCCAAGTTCAAAAGAGTTTCTCTTAAGAAATCATTGAAGGGAGGCACTACTCCGTTTAAGCACATATATCGATGGCAAGCAGTGTACCTCGGAGGCGGCATATGGATGAATTCATCCTTCTCCGGCAGGCGCACATCATCCTCTAGAATGCCATGTTGCAAGAATATGTTATGCAAAACCTTGGCGGAGATCACGGAAGAAGATCTCTCCAGCGGGTTAAGAAGAACTCACTACAAGAAAATTTATTTTTGATGGCGCATAAAAAACGCTACCAAAACTTATGGTAGCATTTTGATAAACGCCGTTATAAAGCCCGCAACTAAAAATCCATGATTTTTAGTTGCATTTATTTCAACGCCACTATAATCCTTTTATTGCAGCGTTTCTCAAACGCCACCATAAATCTTTTTGTAGCGTTTTTAAAACGCCACCAAAAGGTTTTTTGTGCTACCAATAGACTTTCCAACTTTACCCCTACTTTATGGTTGCGTTTACTCAATGCCACTATATGTATTTCTGTAGCATTTTTGAAACGCTACTAAAAATTGTTGATCATTTTGCACCATTTTGTCATGCTATTATCTCCTATTGACGGTCTATTTTGTTTCTACTATGTCAATCAGCAATCACTCACATAATCATCATATTCAAACAATTAAAAAAACATATTAATCATATAATCAATAAGATATCCATAACCATTCTAATACAATAGTTTTTTGATAAAATGACCAAACTCACATATAATAACCATTCGTATACAAATTTACACACATAGTACTAATAAAATGTTATACCAAAATGGTGCTAACAAAACGCTTGATTACCCATAATTTTTTGTTGCATGCATAAGTGAGAGCTTGCACCATAAATGTCCAACCTTGCTTTCTTCGGAAATCCAATGCCTGGACAAGTGAAAGCACAACAAATAGTCAAACAATTATGTTAATTTGTAGGACTTCAAATCTAATATCAAACATCTTGTACGAGTATATCATATTATAAATAATGTCATATACATAATCAAAGTTATAAACGAAATGAAATAAATAAAGTCCAATCTTACAGTTATATATAAAATGTTGTTAAATTAGTTATATTATTATTATTTATAAAATTTAGTTAACTTAAACTTAGTTAATTTTATAAAACTTGTTTAATTTTAATAAAGCCTAGTTAATTTTTATTAACCTGGTTAACTTAATTTATTATTATTATTATTATTATTATTATTATTATTATTTTGAACTTAGTTAACTCAGTTATATTATTATTATTATTATAAACTTAGTTAAATTTTATAAACTAAGTTAATTTATCATCATCATCATTATTTATAAAACTTTGTTAAATTAGTTATATTATTATTATTTATAAAATATAATAAACAAAACTTAGTTAATTTTAACAAAATTTAGTTATTCTTCAGCAAGTAACATGTTAAGTAGGAAACACACGAGCAACATGTTCTAGTAAAAGAAACAATATACTGCAAATTCAATACTATGGCAGAGGACTACTTACCCAATGATTGGTAGCTTTATAAAGCAAGCTCAGGGCTGTGTCCATCTTCATACAATTTTCCAGTTGCAAAATTAATGCCCATCAGCTTCTACATGTAAAAATCACAATAACAGTGGAAGATTTACACGTGGTGCTGATTAAATATTGCAGTTAATAGAGCACATAAACCATATATATTGCAAAGCAACGGTATGTGGCCTTGCTTTCTGTAATATTATCTATTTTATTTTGAACTGCATATACACAACTATCAATCCCACCCGGCCAACAGTTCACTTTGACTAGGGACACAAAGGGTGATTGTTCGAAACGATATGAGTAGAAAATCAAAACATGAATCAATGTTTTATAGTCCTAGTGTACAACATTGACTAAGGCACATCTCTGCATTCTGACATTAACATGACCGAAAGTGCAAAGTATTGATCAAAATGAAGCAAAAACCAAAAGGCAGCAGGCTAAAGCAGTGAACTTGGATACAAATGCTCAAACTGCATGCAACATAAGTACAAGTGCAGTGACAGACTGTAGAGTGCAAAAAAGCCATAGAGACTCGTAGCAATTCAGCTAACAAAAGCAGGATGGATACTGGGAAAGGCACAAATAAAGATGAAGTTAAAACTGACTCAGCTACAGGCAGTATATGTAATAAAAAAGAAGAATTCATACAAGTGCCAAGCATACTTACCAGAAGATGCAAGACCGAGGAGAATGCTTTTGAGTTCAAAGCCACCATAAGCGCATGGTCCAACCTGGTATCACAAATCAAATCAAAAGCGCATAAAAGAAAAAGGAGTAGAGTGAGCAGATCACTTAGCAACTCTTGTAGTGTATGTAGCAATTTTGTTTAGCCATGGAAAATATGACACCAATTACTTTGTAAACAAATATGACAAACTTACAATATGAGGAGATATTAATGAGTACCTTAGCTACAACTTACGTGGCTTTGGATATCCGCAATTCAACGAAGCAAAAATTGTGAACCAGTACAAAATAGGTTTAAATGAAGTTGGATGTTTTATTATTGAAAAAATTAGTAATAATCACCATACAAACTACAATATACCTTACTAATTCTCACTTACCAGTCAATGGCCACACCTACTAGTAGCCTATCCAACTACACCCCTTGCCACTTCATCCCAAACAGCAACCCAAACACCTCCGCCTCCTTCACAAATACAACATTTACAGCCTGCAACCTATCAAAACTGCCACCGGTCACCTGAAAAATCCTCCCACGCTAGTTCTGCATCAACCATTTTCAAAACCCAACCTACCGCCAAAATCCACTACCATTCTTCATCCAACCTCCGTCTACAAATAACCCTGCTCAACTTACCCCTCAATCAGCATATCCCCATACCACTACTACTTCATCACATTTAACCACACTGCAGCAAATCTACCTCTAGTTGCAACATCAAATCGTCACAACGCAACTTCATTAATCATTATCCCTTCACTGAAACTGCAAGTTGCCTGCCTGAACCTTCATCACCATCTTCCCTCTGTCTCCATAAAATATCAGCAACTTCAAACTCCATACTTCCCACAACTTCATCCTTCACATCACGAACAACCTACCATCGAACAACTTCAAGCAAACAACCAGAATGAGGGAAGACAAATATTACCTGTATTGTTGAATTTATTTAGCAACTACATAGATATTTACATAAAATATAGTTGTTCTGTCAAATCAAAACATAACCTACCCTGACCCATCAATGAAATGGTTGATACAAGAAATAATTAAGTGGAAGGTGTTTTAATGTTGTAGTAAGGCTCTAGTCCCAAAAATCTGACCTGTTGAAAGTACAAGTTTCGGATTTCTTCAGCTCATATAGGGTTGCCTTATTCCTCCTTTAATGATGCCTAAGCCATCCATGTTATATAGCTTTGAGAATTTATGTTAAAGTGATGACTTAAATAATCTTCTAACTGCTGATAGATTACCGACCCTCTGTTCTAAGACACCCTATGCCAACAATGCATGTTACATTATACCATTAAGCATGTATATTGAAAAAAAATTAACAGAATATTGTCTAAATCTGTACACTAAGTAGGCAGTAATAACAGGTACAAATAGACGACAATATACACATGTATTTAACTTGGGATAGTAACAAATAATGGAAGCAGATACAATGAAATTCAACTAGTATATCTTCATTAAATATCACCAATTGTGTCATTATCTATGTCTCAATAGACTTTCCCAGAAGTAAATAACACAGGAGTAACTGAAGACAGCGTGCGGTGCACTCACTTCTTCCACCAACTGATAATACCTTTTGGTATAGTTCTCTTGCAGTACGCATATTCCTTCTTTCCACTCCATCCATCCTCATACCTGTTCCAATACAATGCAATGACATGGTTTGATTTGCATGATACAGTAAGTATTATGAACTTGACTACACTAATACACCGAGAAACAAGCATGCAGAAGTTGATGTGTTCTTACAAGCCATACTGGTTGATGCTTCAGGTCAAGTTCAGATGCTCTCCTAAACAGTACTCGGGCAAGATTAGCAAATGAATTTTTATATTAAACCAGAGCAAGGGAACGAAGTATGACAGGATCTTTAGGGTTTAGTGCATGTATGATTCTAAGTAACAGCCTCCCTTTATCAATGAAAGACATATAAGTGAAGTATTATTCAACTTTTCGGTGTACAATGTGTCTGCCTTTGTTCCAAGTTTCATTTACTTCATCCTTATAATTATAACATCCTTCCAAAACTGACATCAAAACTCTTTGTCATCAAACAATGACTTTGCTTTCATAGTGCAATGAACACCTTAAAAATAAGATATAATTTAAATAATGCGGATAGGAGTGAAGAAATTGGTAGGATATGTGTAAGTCATTTCTAGCTCCATTTTATCCTTAACTGGTCATAGTTTTGTTATTTAAAAAATAAAGAAAAGGGCAGGAATATTCACTTTATACCTATGAAGGCTAAGTTTGCATATGGAAATTATTGCTAAAGTGTGTAGTAGGCACTTTAGTTATATAACTAGTAATCTTCCTAATATTAATGAACCCAGCCCAAATAATAGATAGTATATACATATTTTCATAAACAGTAAGTAAGCATGCATGTTGTATAAGTAATCAAATAGGTATTTACTGGAATTATATTATCTAATTATAAAATCATGACAGAATGATCTCAGTTGGAAATGGTACTGAAAAACCGAGAATGTGCAATATAAAAATGAAGGTAAAATTTATATGACCAAGTTGTTATAAATAATCACACATACAGTATGACATGAGTATTTGGGTAAGTATTAATAGATATTTACAATAGAAGTAAAGTTATCATGGTAACCAGGAGTGTAAAATATTTTTTTTATAAGGATCCATAATCAGCTAATATGATGAACCACAAAACAATGCGATCAAATTTGTATTCCACGTTATAATTGATTGATAAGATAAAGAAATACAAGGGTAAATGACCCAGCAATGAGTCAAGAAATAATATTACTAACTTCATTTTAAATTTACATTTCCTGTCCAATTTATTCAAAATAAAATTAAACTTGATACTTACGTTCTAAAAAATCAAAATTGCATATGTTCAGCCGAAAACTAAGCTTAAGCAGCGTAATCAATAAATAACACAAGTAATGAGGCATCAAATATAAGAATTATTTCACTGTAAAATTTTTAATTTGCATTCTTCCTTTTGAAAAAATTATACAAAATTACAGTACGCAAACAAAATTATGAGCTTCGAACTATTCAATTAATCACATCTCCTCGGAGTTCACAAAAGTGAACATAGGAAAATTAAAAAATGATATAGTTAGTAAAAAATATAGACATTTTAACTGAAGTGCACCTACATAATCTCACGGATACCAAAAGTATATGGTTATACTGAATGTGCCATGGTTTGTAGAGACTCTAAGGCTATTAAGATCATGTTCAAGGGCTGGAAAAAAATCAAAACAACGATCAACCAAAAGAAAACCATAAAGAAAAGTGAAGCTTCCTACTTATCCATCCTTTAATCAAAGAATTTGAATTCGAATAAATTTTTTTCAGGGCCTGTTGTATTCCAACATTATGTATATCAACTCTACAAGGCAAAATATCATCAAACAATGAAGTCAACATCACGGAATTTAACTCACCAAATCACATTGGAATCCAATTTGCTGTCGGTTGAAGCTCACCACCAACCCACCTTGCTGTTGTATTCTACCACACCACATTGTGATAAGCTCAGCAACCTTGATATTTGATTTCAATCACTTGGATGATTGTACACACTTAACTTAAATCACTTGGAGCATCTATCTATGACTGAAACAACATTGCATTGTGTTAGAATGCGGATTAAGGATCTTAAGGCTAGAATTAACACTAGAGGGAGGGTGAATAGTGTTTTAAGAAATTTGTTAATCTTTTTGAATTTATCTTAATTTGTTAACAATGTATACACTAATTAGACACAGATATGAACATAGAATCAAACACAGATGCAAATATAAAGTAAAAGCAGTAAAGGAAAGAACACACCGGATTTTATACTGGTTCGAAGTTACCCTACATCCAGTCCCGCAACACAAGTACGGATTTCCTTTCAAAAACAATTCTTACAAATACAACCCTCGATTTCAAGGCTACGAGGTACACCGCTCCAGATTCACAATCCTTTGGGTAGAGATACTTGATTTCCGGGGCAACAAGTTCACCCAATTGATTTCCAAGGCTACAATCACACCTTTTCTCGCTTTATTGGTTACAAAAAGTCTATAACTCAGATTAGCACTTGGATCTTGTAGAGATAGTGGAGAGAATCAAAACCAGAAATTATCTAGTTAGATTCGATATTGATTTCGGCAGAATAATGGTGTAATTTGTAAATAAGAAAGTGGAGAAGAAGAAGAGAAGTTAAATCAGAGAAAAAAGTGATTAAAATTCTTTGAAAACACCCTTTATTTATAGTAGATCAATAGCCATGTCCATTGGTGAAGGAATATGACGAATAGACACTTCTTTTAAAAAACAATTTAACTGTCACCATGTCGACAGGGGTACATGTGACCATGTCGACATGCCCTTGTATTTTTTGGTGATTTGTTTTTCTTTGAAAATAATTTCTATATTATTTTATACTTATATTTAAACTTAAAAATATACGTATATATAGTTATAATACATAAATAACTATAGAGAACAATATTAAAATATATATAATAATTTTCTATACTTTTATATTTAAATCTTAAGTATAAATATATAAAACAGCTAAATATATTAATATCAAAATTGTAGTTTAAAAACTTAGGATAATAATTTAAAATCAAAGATATTTAAAACTAAGGATATTTAAAACTAAGGATATTTTTTAGGCTAAAATATATTGAAAAACCAGGACAGATGATTTTGGTTTTAAACAGGAATATTTAAAATCATTTTGAAAAACAAGATATATATTTTGAAAATCATTTTGAAATAAAAGTAAGTGGATACAAAAAGATGTTCCACTAGATTTTTCGTAGGTTCCATCCTACTTAGGGTTCCATCCCTTTAACGAGCACGAAGTGGATTCCATTCCACGAATAAAATAGATTTTAAGATGTCAGTGCCTTTCTATGAGTTTTAACAATATTCCTAACTATATAACTTATCTTGGAAACTTGAACTCTTGAAATTCATGATACTCATGAGTCTTCAATCTTGATATCTTCAATCTTTGATCTTGAATCTTTATACTGTATAGTTCTTCATTCTTTAGTACCTGCAAACATATCTATATATATTTACACAATAATGTTAGTATTATATATTTTATAATCTAATTCTAAGTAAAGTTGTTGTCATCAAAACCAACTCCTCAGGGACTAACAATCTTCCCCTTTTTGATGATGACAACCTTTGTTTATAAAATATCACTTCTATCCTAATACTTCTAATAAATCCCCCTTAATCTATGCCTAACTATCATATTTTATACTTCTCCCCCTTTGTCATCAACAAAAAACCATATAACTCCATAATTATAATACTATATAACTCTATATAACTCCCCCTGAAACTAAGACTACATTACTTGTGATTATAATGATAGTGTTATCATACATAATCAATACTTAACTTTAAACTAAACTCTTAATAACTATTTTTCCTAACTAATAAACTATATATTCAAAAGATAAGAGAATATACGAATAAGAGAACACAATTTATTATATAATGTTATATTTACATGTGTGTAAACTATGTAAACAAATATACATGTGTTTTTCAATATAAACAACTATATATACAACGATACGAACGAAAGAATGAAAGCAAGAACACTAAGGAGTATTCTTGACAATAGGAGACCTATGAATCGAACAATTAGGATAGTGGAGACAGAAGTTTCCACGTTGTTCGACAAGGTTTCCATCCTTATCAAAACATACTTCACCAACGCAAACTACGGTGTCGTCGTCTTCAACTTGCACTTCATGAACAGGTGCGTCCTCTTCTTCCAAGGATGCTTCTTCCTCTTCCATTGGCTCTTCTTCGTTGTCCTCTTGTGCATGGTCACTAGAAGACTCTTCTTCGATCAAGATCGGGTTCGCTTGGTTATCCATTAGGAACTTCTGCAAATTTCTAAGGATTCGACCTTGCTTCTCCTATTCTTTACTCATCCGAATTTGTTTGACTTGAATCTCAGTCACCATTTGCAGAATATCCTTTGTAGTATCCTCTAATTTTATCACACGAGCGTTAATGGAGCGTTGAAGAGGGCCGAGAGTAGGAGAGTGAAATGAAAAAGTCGAGTTTATGTTCGAATTTGACGGAGAAGCCATTATTTTCTTTGTTTCAGAAGTTAAACCAGAAGAAAATGAGAGAGAATGAAGAGAAAGTCGAAATATGGAAGAATATATAACCAACTTTTCAAATTTTGGTGGGAATTTTAATTTTCAAAAAATACCGTTATATGTCGACATGGTGGGATATGGGGTTGTCGACAGGGGTATTTTAATTTTGGCTTCTAATTTATTTTTAATTTATTTAATTATACTTGTTATATATTTATGTTTTATATTTCAGTTATTGAACAAATACCTAATTCTCTTCTTAATTTAGTAAATATTTATTCATTTAATGGTTTTGTTAAGATATCATCAGTTTGATTCTCAGAGTTTATATATTCGAGAGTAATTACTTCTTTAGTTATATTATCTCTAAAAAATGATGTCGAATATCAATATGTTTAGTTCGAGCATGATGAGTAGGATTTTTAGATAAATTTATTGCACTAGTATTATCACAATAAATTGGCGATTTTGAGATATTTAATCCAAAATCTCTTAAGGTTTGTTGCATATATATTACTTGAGAACAAGCCAAAGCAGCAGAAATATACTCTGCTTCAGTTGTTGATAGAGAAACTGTATTTTGCTTTTTGCTAAACCAGGAAACCAGAGAATGTCCCAAAAAGTGACAAGTTCCAGTTGTACTTTTTCGGTCTGATTTACATCCAGCATAGTCAGCATCACAGTATGATATTAAATCAAATGAATCATTTTTAGGATAAAATAAGCCATAATCAGAGGTGTGTTTAATATGTCTTATGATACGTTTTTACAGCTTTTAAGTGAGTTTCTTTAGGATGAGATTGATATCTTGCATAGAGACATGCACTATGCTTGATATCAGGTCTACTAGCAGTGATATAGAGCAATGATCCGATCATTCCTCTATACAACTTTTGATCTACATCTTTTGAGAGATCTTTTTTACTTAGATATTCATTGGTTGCCATGGAAGTAGGTTTTCCACTCGCAGTAGTCAAACCAAATTTATTAACTAGTTCTTTAGCATATTATTCTTGACTAATAAAAATACCATTATCTAACTGTTTTATTTGCAATCCTAGAAAGAAGTTTAATTCACCCATATGACTCATCTCAAACTCTTTTGTCATTATTTTAGAAAATTCTTTATTCATTTCGAAGTTAGTTGAACCAAAAATGATATCATCTATGTATACTTGAACTAGTTGAATATCATTTTTATTTCTTTTAATAAAAAGAGTATTATATATTTTACCAATTTCAAAATTTGATTGTAATAAATAAGATCTTAGTCTATCATACCAGGCTCTAAGAGCTTGTTTTAGACCATATAAAGCTTTCTTTAGTTTGTACACATGGTTTGGTAATTTTTCATCTTCAAAAAGTGGTGGTTGTTCAACATATACTTCTTCTTTTACAAATCCATTTAAAATGCATTTTTAACATCCATTTGAAATAATTTGAAATTATTATGATTTGCGAAAGCAAGTAGAATCCTAATGGCTTCTAATCTTGCTACAGGAGCAAAGGTTTCGTCACAATCTATACCTTCTTCTTGACAATAACCTTGGGCGACTAATTGTGCTTTATTTCTAACGACATCACCTTGTTCATTCATTTTATTTTTATAGACCCATTTAGTTCCAATTATAGTTTTATCTTCAGGTCTAGGAATAAGCTCCCAAACTTCATTTCTAGTGAATTGATTTAATTCTTCTTGCATAGCCAAAATCCATGAATCATCAGTTGATACTTCTTTAGGATTTTTTGGTTCAATAGATGATATAAATGCTACATTACTCATTTTACTTAGTTGATTTCTAGTTGTAACAATAAATTGCATATCTCCTATTATATTTTCAATAGGATGATCTTTTAAAAGTTTAATCCTTTTATTAGGATGATTAATTTCATTATTAATTTCGGTTGATTCCTGATTTTGAGTAATTAAATCTTCTTCATCATTTGTAATTTCAAAATCTTTTAAATTTTCATCAAACGAAACATGCATTGTTTCTTCGATGGTGTTAGATCTTAAATTAAAAACTCTATAAGCTTTATTTCTATTAGAATATCCGATAAAGATTCCTTTGTCGGATTTAGGATCAAATTTATCCAAATTATCTTTTGTATTTAAAATAAAGCATTTACTTCCAAAAATTCTGAAGTATGATACCTTAGGTTTCTTTCCATGAAGAAGTTCATAACGTGTCTTATCAGTTAAAGGTCTAATTAAAATTCTATTCAAAATATAACAGGCGGTAGCAACAGCTTCTGCCCAAAAGTGTTTTGGTAAATTACTATCTGAAAGCATAGTTCTCGCACACTCTTGTATCGTTCTATTTTTACGTTCAACTACTCTGTTTTGTTGTGGAGTTCTTGGAAATGAGAAATTGTGAGTTATTCCCTTTTTATTGCAGAATTCCTCAAACTTTTCATTTTCAAATTCACCACCGTGATCACCACGAATAGTTATAATTTTTAAAGATAATTGATTTTGAATCCTTTTTGTAAAGTTCTTAAAACATTCAAAAGTATCACTTTTATGTTTCAAAAATATTGTCCATGTAAATCTAGAATAATCATCTACAATTACAAAAAAATATTTACTATGATTTATTGACTGAATTTGAGATGGACCAAATAAATCAAGATGAAGTAACTCAAGGGGTTTTGAAGTTCAAATCATATCTTTTAATTTAAAGGAACTTTTTCTAAGCATTCCTAATTGACATGCATAAACTATCTACTTTAAAATTTATTTTAGGGAGGCCTCTTACTAGATCATGTTTTGATAGTCTAGATAAGAGTTTGAAATTCAAATGTCCAAATCTCTTATGCCAAATCCAAGGGTCACTTGTATTTGCCAAAAGACATAGGTTATCATTTGATACTTTCATACTAAGAATATAAATATTCTTTTTCCTAATTCCCTCAAATATTATGGTTGAGTTATTATCTTAAATATGACATTTATCTTTTTCAAATTTAATCTTATATCCTTTATCACAGAGTTGACTAATACTTAGTAGATTATGTTTTAGATTCTTAACTAGCAAAACATTAGTAATAATAGTAGTTTCAGAGTTACCGACATTGCCGATGCCAATCACGTATCCTTTCGAGTTGTCTCCAAAGTTAACTAGTCCTCTGTCTTTGTATATAATATTATTCAGCATATCCGGATTACGAGTCATGTGTCTAGAGCATCCACTATCAAGTATCCACTTATTCCTTTTGATCTG
The DNA here is from genome assembly GCA_030737815.1 of Allium fistulosum. Classification (NCBI taxonomy): domain Eukaryota; kingdom Viridiplantae; phylum Streptophyta; class Magnoliopsida; order Asparagales; family Amaryllidaceae; genus Allium; species Allium fistulosum. The sequence continues at coordinate 708,443,468 of CM060904.1, read as the reverse complement.
CACAGATTGTCCATTGTGGATTGATTCTTAATACCCATAAAGCATCTTTCCTGCACATTATAAAATTTGGGTAGACAACTAGAATTTGAATAACATTCATATGCAGACTCATGGAACAATGATGATTTAAACAATTCTAATCTAGTTTTAACAGATTTTTCAAAATAGCCATTTTAAAACTTTTCAAAATTCAGATTATGAAACTTTTGAAAACAAAGCTCTGATATCAATTGTTAGAATGCGGATTAAGGATCTTAAGGCTAGAATTAACACTAGAGGGGTGGTGAATAGTGTTTTGAGAAATTTGTTAATCTTTTTGACTTTATCTTAATTTGTTAACAATGTATAAACTAATCAGACACAGATAGGAACACAGAATCAAACACAGATGCAAATATAAAGTAAAAGCAATAAAGGAAAGAACACACCGGATTTTATACTGGTTCGGAGTTACCCTACATCCAGTCCCGCAACACAAGTACAGATTTCCTTTCAAAAACAATTCTTACAAATACAACCATCGATTTCAAGGCTACGAGGTACACCGCTCCAGATTCACAATCCTTTGGGTAGAGATACTTGATTTCCAGGGCAACAAGTTCACCCAATTGATTTCCATGGCTACAATCACAACTTTTCTCGCTTTATTGGTTACAAAAATTCTATAACTTAGATTAGCACTTGGATCTTGTAGAGATAGTGGAGAGAATCAAAACCAGAATTATCTAGTTAGATTCGATATTGATTTCGGCAGAATAATGGTGTAATTTGTAAATAAGAAAGTGGAGAAGAAGAAGAGAAGTTAAATCAGAGAAAAAAGTGATTAAAATTCTTTGAAAACACCCTTTATTTATAGTAGATCAATAGCCATGTCCATTGGTGAAGGGATGTTGCGAATAGACACTTCTTTTAAAAAACAATTTAACTGTCACCTTGTCGACAGGGGTACATGTGACCATGTCGACATGCCCTTGTATTTTTTGGTGATTTGTTTTTCTTTGAAATAATTTCAATATTATATTATACTTATATTTAAACTTAAAAATATACTTATATATAGTTATAATACATAAATAACTATAGAGAACAATATTAAAATATATATAATAATTTTCTATACTTTTATATTTAAATCTTAAGTATAAATATATAAAACAGCTAAATATATTAATATCAAAATTGTAGTTTAAAAACTTAGGATAATAATTTAAAATCAAAGATATTTAAAAATAAGGATATTTAAAACTAAGGATATTTTTTAGGCTAAAATATATTGAAAAACCAGGACAGATGATTTTGGTTTTAAACAGGAATATTTAAAATCATTTTGAAAAACAAGCTATATATTTTGAAAATCATTTTGAAATAAAAGTAAGTGGATACAAAAAGATGTTCCACTAGATTTTTCGTAGGTTCCATCCTACTTAGGGTTCCATCCCTTTAACGAGCACGAAGTGGATTCCATTCCATGAATAAAATAGATTTTAAGATGTCAGTGCCCTTCTATGAGTTTTAACAATATTCCTAACTATATAACTTATCTTGGAAACTTGAACTCTTGAAATTCTTGATACTCATGAGTCTTGAATCTTGATATCTTTAATCTTTGATCTTGAATCTTTATACTGTACAGTTCTTCATTCTTTAGTACCTGCAAACATATCTATATATATATCTACACAATAATGTTAGTATTATATATTTTATAATCTAATTCTAAGTAAGGTTGTTGTCATTAAAACCAACTCTTCAGGGACTAACAATCTCCCTTTTTTGATGATGACAACCTTTGTTTATAAAATATCACTTCAATCCTAATACTTCTAATAACTCCCCCTTAATCTATGCCTAACTATCCTATTTTATACTTCTCCCCCTTTGTCATCAACAAAAAACCATATAACTCCATAATTATAATACTATATAACTCTATATAACTCCCCTGAAACTAAGACTACATTACTTGTGATTATAATGATAGTGTTATCATACATAATCAATACTTAACTTTAAACTAAACTCTTAATAACTATTTTTCCTAACTAATAAACTATATATTCAAAAGATAAGAGAATATACGAATAAGAGAACACAATTTATTATATAATGTTATATTTACATGTGTGTAAACTATGTAAACAAATATACATGTGTTTTTTAATATAAACAACTATATATACAACGATACGAACGAAAGAATGAAAGCAAGAACACTAAGGAGTATTCTTGACAATAGGAGACCTATGAATCGAACAATTAGGATAGTGGAGACAGAAGTTTCCACGCTGTTCGACAAGGTTTCCATCCTTATCAAAACATACTTCACCAACGCAAACTACGGTGTCGTCGTCTTCAACTTGCACTTCATGAATAGGTGCGTCCTCTTCTTCCAAGGGTGCTTCTTCCTCTTCCATTGGCTCTTCTTCGCTGTCCTCTTGTGCATGGTCACTAAAAGACTCTTCTTCAATCAAGATCGGGTTCGCTTGGTTATCCATTAGGAACTTCTGCAAATTTCTAAGGATTCGACCTAGCTTCTCCTGTTCTTTACTCATCCGAATTTGTTTGACTTGAATCTCAGTCACCATTTGCAGAATATCCTTTGTAGTATCCTCTAATTTTATCACACGAGCGTTACTGGAGCGTTGAAGAGGGCCGAGAGTAGGAGAGTGAAATGAAAAGGTCGAGTTTATGTTTGAATTTGATGGAGAAGCCATTATTTTCTTTTTTTCAGAAGTTCAACCAGAAGAAAATGAGAGAGAATGAAGAGAAAGTCGAAATATGGAAGAATATATAACCAACTTTTCAAATTTTGGTGGGAATTTTAATTTTCAAAAAATACCGTTATATGTCGACATGGTGGGAATTATTTTTAATTTATTTAATTATACTTGTTATATATTTATGTTTTATTCAGTTATTGAACAAATACCTAATTCTCTTTTTAATTTAGTAAATATAGATTCATTTAATGGTTTTGTTAAGATATCAGCAGTTTGATTCTCAGAGTTTATATATTCGAGAGTAATTACTTCTTTAGTTATATTATCTCTAAGAAAATGATGTCAAATATCAATATGTTTAGTTCGAGCATCTTTAGGCAATAACATATAAGTAGATTCAAATGATGAATATAAACTATTAATAGAAACAAGGCTGCGAGTTTATCACCAAGCAACAAAGTCAAAGCCAAAACATATTTTTAATACAGAAGCATCAGGCAAACATCATTAGCAATTTTCTAGCAAGTCAAAACTAAAACACAGAACAACCTCACCTTCGCGTCCAAGCATCTTACATGTAAGTATCAAAACCCGAGCATCTTCAGGCAATAACATATAAGTAGATTCAAACGAGCTGTAACATCAACAATCGACCACAATTACTTTTAGTACCAGATCAACGCAAGAGTACCAGTAACCTCATCGCGACTCAGATTCCGATGGCTTCCCGATCTAACACGGTAGTGGTCACTTCCAATTCGCGAGAAACTCGAAAATGTGCGGTTTCCATATCAAAATCAATTATGATGGTGAGGCAGCATTGCGAAGTCACAAAGCATGAAAGGAAGCACGAAACAAAATTTTAAGGCTGTAGATTTTTTTAAGGAGAAGGCTTGGTTAGGGATTTTGGAAGATAAAAATGTTTTAAGTGTTAAGGAAGAAAAAAGAGCGGTGGAAATAAAAATTTTACCAAAATTTCACGAAATGATAGGCGGGATAAGTTGACATCGTTTATTTATTTGTTTTTATTTTTTATAAATGACTAGCAGTTGCATTTAGCATTAAACGCTACTAATTAATGCAGCTAATAACAATTTTTCTTGTAGTGACTCTGAAATTCGGTGGAGTTCGATCCACAACCGGACCAACTGGGACTAGCTGAGCATATTCGGGTCGTGAAGTGGAAGAGGAACGGGCGACAGACGATGATTCATCTTTTGAAAGTTCTAGGCTTCTTCCGTTGGACTTACGGCGAGAAGACGGATACTTCATTCTAGACAACAAGACTTGCGTCCAAAGCAGTCAGGTAATTCTATCTTTAACTAAAAACTCCCTTATAACACTTGAATTCCGAAAGGATGTTAATTCACACCGACACGTCGGATTTCAAGTATATACCGAGGCAAGTGCCGTGTGTTATCTATGGAGGGTGAGCTCGGTGTCCCGAACACTACAAATGCTCTATCCCGTGTAGATAGATCACTCGTAGTGGAAAGGGAAAAGGACCTTTCGTATCATTTTTTAGAATCACTTCTGCTACACTTACCCGTTATCGATCAACGATCGATAATGGATCTGTTGTCCAAAGCGACGCGGAAAGTTCTTCCCAGTACAGGTACGTCGAGCGTGCAAAAAACAAGACCAATCCAAATCCCCCGGAAGGGTAAAACCAATTCGTGATGCGTCGTGCGGTATCAGCAATGTAACTTAGTACAAGTCAATTTTGGTTCTATGGACGATGGCAACAAAACATGTCAGGCACTGGTGCAAGGCCCAAATGTCGTTCCATAAAGAACTTAAGACTCGACTATCTTCCTCCATAAAATCACAATCAACTCGGACTCTTTGCTACAATCATCACCAATAACTCCATCATCAAATTGCTAAATGAACGTCAGAATCATCATTACCCACCTTGAATCAAGAATCGAAAGGCAAGGATGGTCGAAGTTTTCAACCCAGCGATCCAAGCATAGTGGGTCGGTGGCGATCCAAGGAAGGAGATGATGGAGTTAGAGTTTGGTCTATGCGGTGATCTAGAAGAGGATAGGTCAAAATCAAGGCGACGGTGAAATTCAGGTTAACCAACGGCGAAGGGCTCCGGTAGTGGATGGTTGGTGACGGTGATAGATTGGATGGACTTAGGTCTGGAACGAAGCTTGGATCGAATCGTAGGTTGAAGGCTCGGGTTGCAAGTAGAAAGTAAGAATGAAGATGGATCGACTCGAGGAATTTATATAGGAGGATTGCACGAAAGAAAAAATGCTAAGTAATTGGGTTCCTAGTGATCCATAGGCTATGGATCGCTAGCAATCCATTGAATCACGTGCGATCGATCTCGAACTTGTCTAACAAGGTCCACGTGCTACTTCAAGGCATTCTAAAAGTTATGGGGAAAAACTTGGTCTGTTAAGACAAGCAACGATAGTTCAGGTCAAAACTTAACGAGCAACTAAGTAGCCAAAGTCAAATTTATATGTCCCTAACACGTTACTTGAACCTCGCCAAGCAGAAACTGAAAAGAAATTACTTCCAGAGCATGCCTTGTTTTCAACGAGGGCATACTCTAGGGGGGCAAATGTTATCTAGGTTTTTAACCCAGCAGAATCCAAAGGAAGCCGAAACAACTTGGTCGACACAGAGTAGCTCAAGGGCCAACCAAAAAGACTAGAACAACAAACCAAGAGAAGTCAGAGAAGTAGAAATCGAAAATACACAAAGGTGATGGATCGCCAGCTATCCATCATTATTGATCGCCAGCGATCCATTATCTATTGATCACTAGCGATCCATAATCTTGGCTCGTGGATGCATGAATTCACTTGCATCATGGTCCAATGGGTATTCTAAGGACAATGGCTTAATTTGATGGGATTTCGAGCAAATTAAATCTAGAGACAAGCATTCCTCTAGTTCAATCAGCAGTCTAATGCAACCAGTAAGTGGACCATCATCAAAACAAAGCAACGTGCTACGACATTACTTAGAGGACAACAACAAGAGATACCAAATGCACCCCAGAAGACAAAGTCCAAAAATCAGCTAAGTACATGGATCGCTAGCATTCCATGTCGCTTTGCCAGATCGCTGTGAACTTTGAGGTAGAAAGTAAGGGAAGCATCCCAAGTCGTGAGGTCATCATTGAGCTAGAATCTATGGATTGCTAGTGATCCATCAAGTTAGCTCAGTTCGAGATGAAATTTGCAGTGCGTCTTTTTACAGTCGTTTGCAAGCATCTGGCAATAAGGCCTAGCCCAATAGCTTTCCAACCTCTATAAATACTCATTTATCTGCGACATAAAGAGGATCCTCTGGACTGATTGCTGAAACTCTACAGAAACTATTATTCACTCTTCTCCTCCCTTCTCACAACTGTCATCCAAAGGGTTTATTGGGATTCTCCAGCAAACTCCAGCATTGGGGACTTAGTCTAACTTGGAGTACTCAACAACTTTGCAATCCAATTCACCTTGTAACAGAAATTAGTCAATAATAAAAGTTATAAAGTGGACGTAGACTTCATTAACAGCCGAACCACTATAAAAATCTTCTTGTCTTGTTACTATTTCTGCTTTTTCTACATTTATTCTCTGTATTATTGCTCTGTAGAAATAGGGCTGGTGCTTTCATGCTTAATCCAGGGTGTTGATCCATTTTTTGGGTTAACATATGTTATCTGAAAACCACTTCGAACCGGCATAAGCATTTGAATTGAAGACATCTTAAAAATGATGGACTTTGAACATGGAGTTCTTTGAAGTGCAAGGGTTACTAGCTACTAATCCCGATGATGTTGTAGAAGTAATGCCTTTGGTTCATTCATGTCCTAAATAACTTGTATGGACGAATGCTGGCATTGCATTGTTGCCTGAAGGGTAGTGTTTGCATTCCAAGTGGTATTTTCTAAAAGGGAAAACATAAACTCGAGCCTTACACCCAGAAATCGCTAAAATATGGTAGATGCGGCATAGCTATGTGGTTCGCAATTATTAGGGTATGATCATCACTTGTATATAGAGTGATATTTTTGAATTATGAATGCTTATAGCCACAGAAACGGTTGGTCAAGTTGGCAGCCAGGGTGGTGATAATATTTAGTACTATCCAGGCAGGGGTAGGCCAGTTTTGTGTTGGTAGAGGTGTAAATGGTTTTCAACCCCAGTACATTTTATCCAAAGTTGTAATATACGGAAGGTAGTCCCTTAACTTGTCATTGTTGGAATCCATTCTCCAATGCGTGCCTTACGGACTTAGTTGTATATTAAATGTGCTGTTGAATGCAATTAATGTAACCATTCCTACTATGATTCAATATTCATTTTAAACCCTATACATTATTATAATATCCAAAGATTTTCTATAAATGGTTTGGTTATTGCAAGGTAAAAGCTCGATCATGTTTATGTGTGCCATGGCCTTACGAGATACCTTTATTTTTGAAAGGTTCTATACCATTAAAAATCCATTTGATTTGCGTTTCTCATGCTAGTTTACCAGACTGATCCGGGTATTATTTTCTTAAAATGCTCGGGTTAGCACACACATATTTCCAAATTTAGTTATGGATGCTTTGGAGCTTCAGAAAATGAGTTAGATGCCTCCCATATGTATTCACGTATCTTTTATTTTCCCTGCATTTGTTGTTTTGTATTTATCAGCATTTGTGAGGACAAGTTGTTATAATCGTTCAGCCTGATGATAGGTTAGTTTACTCCGATTGACGTGTGTGTATAAAACTTTTTTTTGTAAAGATCTGTTGTATGTTACATATTACTCATCATGATGTGAAATTATGTTCTGTCTTTTCTTTCTTCCACCCCAACAATCCATCTTTCCAGCACTTGGATGCTCAGCACATGAATATCGTGGATGTATTAGTGTCAACTTTTAAGGGTCGAAAACACCGGTTGTTACAGCGTGGTATCAAAGCTTAGGTTGAGCAAACACCTAGGCCTTAGTGGGGTAGACTCATTAGAGATAGGATTAGTGACACCCTAGAATGAGTTTGAGTGTACTAAATATGAGGGCATGTATTTGTTAGTGCTATAAAAATGTTTTATATCGTGTTGATTGATCTGTTGAGTGGTTTACGAATTTTGGTCGATATAGAAGGTACAACTGTATCTATAGGGGTTTTTAAACACTTGGACAAGGCAAACAGACACAGTATTATTTTGAAAATTGGTAAATGAAATAATTTTACCTAGGATTATATTTTATCTATAAAGAGATAATTTAAAAAAATTAATACAGTTATTTATGACATGTTTGTTCGTTAAGCATTGATGATATTTAATTATTATCATTTATTGTTTGATTGGTCATGCTCGTCCAGTTTTGTAGCATTGACTATTTTTTGTTGATTAATTATTGCTTTATGCTCGATGAATTTATATAAATATGGTTTATAAATAAAAAGGATTTAAATTAAGAATTTTAGAACTAAAATCCCAGTGTTTTGAAAATGGTTTTTTTGAAATTTTGGGAAAAATAATAATAGTATTATTTGAAAGTATTGATTAATAAAAATATGTTAAAAAGATTTTAAAGGAGATATAAAGCACTGAACTCACTTCTATCGCTGGAAAATAATTTTGATGATGACTACAGCATTATCGACGTTTATTTTTGAGTTTATGCGGGGAATACTACCATAGTAAATTTGCTTCATAGTTGTTTTGGTTTTATTTTAAATTCTGAAAGTACAATTTGATGTACAAAAGGAGATATATATATATTTATATATATATATATTACTATTATTTCAAAATAATTTGAAATAAAACCTGATGTTTAGTTCTTAAGTTTTTACTTAAGTCATTTGGTTTGTGCATCTCATTATGATATATTGGTAGTTTTCATTTGTTGAGATGAAATGGAATTTTTGACTATTTTGGACAGTTGAAAACTTCCAAATTGGTTGAGAAATCGAAGCTAAGTGTTTTTATGAAATTATAAAAGTAGAATTTTGTAACTCTGGAATGGAAAGATAGTAAGTTAAAACAAGTTTTAAATTTGTTGGATATTCATGTTAAGTAAAACAAATTTATATTGTGTGTATAATCTCAGGATGTAGAAGAGTGTTATATGAATGTGAACTTAAGTATGGAATTGTTTTAAAATAAAGATAGATCTTTATGAAATGTTTATATGAACTTAAGTAATGGTTTTATGAAATGATTCATAAATGATTTTAGTATTAAATAAAGTACTATAAGTATCGATGAATGTGATTTAAAATGAAAAGAAATTAGTGTAGTTAAGAAACTACTAGAATAAATACGTAATTTCTACACAAATCATTTTATTCACATAACTGTTCTTGATCCATATTCGACTATATGTTTTCGAGGTGATTTACACCGATTAGAACAAAGATTTTTCCCTCGGTTCTTGATTACGAACACTTGATATGGATTCTTGATATAATCCTGAAGTTTTCTATCATGGTATATAACTATGTAATGAGAACGGAGGTTTCTAATTAAGGAACCTGACTGGAGTCCGCACTAAGGAAGTCGAATGAGCGATACTAGTTCGAAAGAAAAGTTTATGTGATCGAGCTAGTGATCGGATTTGATATTTTGTACGGATGATATATGTACATCATACGGGCTTTAACAAATGGTATGCTTCTTTCATTAGAAATGAAAGTTATATTGTTTAATGGAAATGTTTACGTGAAATGATCACTAAATATGGTTTAGTAGGCTTAGATTCATGATATATGACGGATGAGTTGTTGTATTGTTTCATTTGTCATGTTTAACTCTTTTTTTGGGTTATGTAAGTGAGATACAGGTACATGGAAGCAAAAGCTTGTTAGTTTCTTTTGGTTTCATGAATAGAGTTAGATTGCTCGACAAATAGGTATATGTTTATGCTTAATGGGTGTGTTTGCTATGTGTCACACACACTCTATAAGGTATATCGTAAATATACATTGTTGTTTTGTTGTCCCTACTTATGGAAGGTTCTAGATATGGGCTTTTATTGATATCGTGATTTTTTCGGACCTAGCCGTGCAACGGAGAACTCCGCCTGTGTAGTTTTCTATGCAGCATGTCCCAAGCCAGGATAAAGGAGGAGGGTTGTGATAGGCTTGGCGAGCCAACATAAAAACCATAGCCTCTCTTATGGAAATGGAACCTAATTATATTTCGTTGGGGCGTAACCCTCTTAGCGACGCGACATATCGAGGCTCGGGTATGGTGAAAAGTGAGCAAGGGCTGGATCACCACTCCCTTAGTGGCGCGCCATATCGAGGCTCGGGTACGGTGATAAATATGCAAGGACTGGGTCGTCACTCCCTTAGTGGCGCGCTGCATCGACGCCCCGATGTAGTGATAAATGAGTAAGGGTCTTCGCACTTTACTCGGCGGATGCGAGGGGCAAGGAAGCTAGTCGATGATAGTAGGATTCGGTTAGGTAGTTGGAATGTAGGATCATTAACAAGAAAGCTAAGAGGGATAGTTGATACTATGACTAGGAGAGGTGTAAATATCTTATGCGTTCAGGAGACCAAATGGATGGGCCAGAAGGCAAAGGAGGTGGAGAACACATGCTTCAAGTTATGGTACACGGGAAAAGAACATAACAAGAACGGGGTAGGTGTCTTAATTGATAAGAACTTTAGAAACGGAGTTGTCGACGTTGGGAGACAAGGGGACAGGATCATCCTAGTCAAGTTGGTAGTGGGCGGTATGATTCTGAATGTCATCCGTGCCTATGCCCCACAAGTAGGTCTAAGTGAAGCCGTCAAGAGGAATTTTTGGGAAGAGCTAGATATTATGGTTAGAGATGTGCTTAGTAGCGAAAAACTTTTCATAGGAGGAGATTTCAACGGGCATGTTGGTACGGCTAGTGGTGGGTTTGAGAGAGTGCATGGTGGTTTTGGATATGGCGATAGGAACCAAGAAGGAGAAGAAATACTGAATTTTGCTATTGCTCATGACCTCATGATAGCTAATACCTTCTTTAGAAAGAGACATACACACTTAGTTACTTTTATTAGTTGTCAACACTTTAGCCAGATTGACTTTGTCCTTACTAGAAGAGATGAAAAACGAGCTTGTGTAGATTGCAAAGTCATACTTAGAGAATGTGTCGTCTCATAACATCAGCTTCTGATATCCAAGTTTCGTTTTTGGATACGTGTTCGACAGGATAAAGGAGCCAAGATTAGTCGGACGAAATGGTGGAAGCTCAAAGGAGATGCTTCACGGGTGTTTAAGGACAGAGTGATGGGAGAAGCGGCATAGAATTTTGAAGGAGAAGCAAATCACATGTGGGATGAGATGGCAACACGCATTCGAAAAGTGACTACTGAGTTGTTTAGGGTAACGAAAGGAAATAAACGCGAACCTAAAGATTCGTGGTGGTGGAGCAGTGATGTGCAAAAGGTTATCAAAGAGAAGAAGAAATGCTATAAGTGCTTGTATCATCACCAGAGCGAGGACAACATGCAAAGGTACAAAGTGGTAAAGAAGAACGCAAAGAGAGCGGTGAGTGAAGCAAGGGGTCAGGCATTTGAAAACCTATATTATAAGCTAGGTATGAAGGAGAGTGAAAAAGACGTCTATAGGATAGCTAAGCTTCGTGAGAGGAAGACAAGAGACTTCAACCAATTTAGATGCATCAAAGATGATAATAATAGACTTTTGGTGAAGGACGATGAGATAAAAAATAGACGGAGAGATTACTTCGACAAGCTATTTAATGAAGAAGGTGATAGCACTATGATCGGATAGACGACTCTTTTGATGACACCAGTAAGCATTTTGTTCAGAGAATTCAAGAATCCGAGGTAAAGGAGGCGCTAAACCGGATAAAAGCAGGCAAGGCATTGGGGCCTGATGGCATCCCCATTGAGGTGTGGAGATGCCTCGGAGATGCAGGGATAGCCTGGCTAATTAAGTTGTTCAATAATATTTTCAAATCAAATAAGATGCCAAATGAGTGGAGGAGAAGCATATTAGTTCCAATTTTTAAGAATAAAGGAGATATCCAAAGTTGCACAAACTACAGAGGAATTAAGCTTATGAGTCATACGATGAAGCTTTGGGAGAGAGTCATTGAACACCGATTAAGAAGAATGACAAGCGTTTCAAAAAACCAATTTGGATTCATGCCTGGGAGGTCGACCACAGAGGCGATTTTCTTGATAAGACAACTTATGGATAGGTTTAAGGAGCAAAAGAAGGATCTACACATGGTATTTATCGATTTGGAGAAAGCTTATGACAAAGTACCGCGAAAGGTGATGGGGTGGGCTCTTGAAAAGAAGAGAGTCCCAACAAAGTATATTACCCTTATCAAGGATATGTACGATGATGTTGTGACTAGTGTCAGAGCATGCGATGGTGTAACCAGTGACTTTCCCATTAACATAAGATTACATCAAGGGTCAGCTTTGAGCCCCTACATTTTTGCCCTAGTGATGGATGAGGTTATGAAGGGTATACAAGAGGAGATTCCTTGGTGCATGCTACTTGCAGATGATGTTGTGCTAATTGATGAAAGTAGGATTGGGGTTGATAGACAACTTATGTAACGACCCCGAATTTTATAAATATTTAAAATGATAATTTATTAATTTTTTTTTTAAATTGTAAATAAATGATTTAAATTTAGGATTGATGGTTAATAAATATGAGAAATTATAACAAGTTAAATTTTAATAAAAATATATAGTAAACAAATTAGTTAGATTTAAACAATATATTAAAAATAGAAACCCATTTATATTACAAAATTTATAAATTGTAAAGGTATAGAATAACACATTAGTTAAATTAAAACCACACATTAAAAATAAACAAAATATCCTTAAGTATGTGCACTTGTAAATGAAGAAACATAAAGTACAAAGTAATTTAATGCAAGCACCACAACACTATCATCTCAGCCGAGAAAAAGAAAAAAAAGATATAGCCAAGTTGAACAAATACAAACAACACTTAATGACAAAGCAAAGTTCTAAATATAAAGTGATAAGGCAAAGCAAAATTATATCAGCCGAAGTCAACTGGTATTGTAAATGTAGACATAAAGGACATTGTCATTAAATGCTACTATCTCTAGTGTACATTGTATAGATCACTTCAGCCCCCATAGAGATAAAAATCTCTGAAACATGTTTGTACCAAAAGAAAGAATAACCTGTATATTTGTTCACACATATCTATCTGCCTCATTTCATTTTTCGTTCACAAGAAACAATGCCTGTAAAACATCTTTCTATCTATTTATCAACCTGCTTTAGCTTTTTCATTTCATCTCGTTTACATCTCGTTTACAAAAGAGACTGAGCATTCCAGTTTTAACAAGGCAAAGTTTTCAAGAAAATCAGAACAGGGTAGCAACTTTCAAACACCTTCCAGTTTTAAAGTATCAAAGCTTGTTTTCAAAATGATGCTCTGTTCTTCCTCTTTTTTTAAAACTGGTGAGTAACTTTTAAAACTTAAATAAATATGGTTGCTTGGTAATCTCTGTTATAAGTATATATAAGTGAGTACCTGTATATATATTGTGAATATATTTGTGAATATATTTGTGTGCATGCTGCTGTGTATCTGGGTTCTCCCAGACTTTGTTTCCAGGCCTAAGTTGTAAATCAATATTCATTATCTCATTTCTAGTCTAAGTTAGGATATTAGTTCTAAACAAAATTTGTTGTTTCTCAAAGATTTAAGTTATGAGAATTTATTCAAGATACCATAAACTTGAAATGGTTCTGGAAATAAAATAACAGAGTAAACTTGTATAAAGTGAAAATTCAAACATTCAAATTTATAATTTCAGGTTTGTGATCTGAAACCATAGAAAAAAAACCAGATTTTTAAAACTAAAAGCAAAAATTTTAGTTTAGGATTGGATTTACATTTCTGGTTTGAACAGAAATGGAGTTTTGGTTCATCTCTGGGGATCTGAATGATCTGGAGGTTCGAGTTTTCTTCTGGTGATAGTAGGATGATCAGAGGATCATGGAAAAATGTCAGGTGGTGGATCAAGACGATGTGACGGCGGTGGTGAGCTTTTGTTTTTCGTAACCCTAGTTTTAGTGTGCGATACTTATTTCGATTCGTGCGTGGTCCTCTGACGATCGAGCGTGGCGAGAGTTTGGGGAATGGTAGAGGAGACGTAGTCGAAGCAGTAGCCGGAGGAGGAAGCTCTCAGGTGGTCGGCACGTGGTGGTCGAGGCAATGTTGACAGGGTTGGTCGTGGTGAGTTCACTGTGCTGCCAGTTTTGGGGTCGAGCTTCTCGAATTTGATTTCGAGACAATTGGGTAGTTCAGGTGATCGGAAATGGAGGTGAGGTTGAACGTCGACGTGTTCGACGACGTGGGGTAGGCTGGAGATGAACGTCGGCGAAGTACACGTGCACGTGCACGTTTTCTCATCCCTGTTCTTTTTGGGGAAGGTGAGATTTTTCACTCGGGTTAAATTATGTTTTGCTCGAAGCAGTTTAAGTTGGGACTCGAAGCCATTTTGGTCATGGCTCGGGTGATGTTTGGTAGCAGATTTCAAAACCTGTTCTGTTTTGAAATTTCAAATCTTAATTTCAAATTATAAAAACAAGGTTTAAGCTAAGTTTTAAAATCAAAGTGTAATAATGAATTCAAGTTAGCTTTGAAACTTACTTTAGAAATAAATCAAGTATTAAATTAAATTGGTTAACTAATTGAAAGTATATTTTAAGGAATTTAAAAGTAAGTTAAAGGTGAATAATGTTTTTAAATGTGTTTCAAACTTTGTTAAGTTAAACTGGTATTCATTTTTTAGTCTTAAATTTAAAGTGAAATTGGAAAGTAAATGTGATAAGTATAATTACTTAATGTAATTAATGAAGCCTAATTATTTAGTAATGTAATTAAGGGTAATTACCTAACGATAATTACTTCATTAAAAGTAATTAATTAATGGATAAAGTTGATTAAGTGATTAAGAATAATCACCTATTTTAATCAATTAAGGATAATTAATTAAATGGTAATTAATAAAGGGTTAATTTATTAATTAAGATAATTAATTAAATGGTGAATTAAATAATTAAAGGTTAATTATTTAATGATTAAAGGTTGATTAATTGATGGTTAAAGAATAATGAATAGTAAGAGTTTGAAATTAATTAACCAGGATTAGTAATTAATCTGATTTAAGTTAGTCAGATAATTAATTGACCTTAATTATGATGTTTGGATTTCATTGAATGCTGCATATTGGATTTATATCTCTGTTATGTGATTATGATGCTATGAATTGCTTTATGCTGAACTGTGATACCTGTGATGAATATACCGCTATGTGAATATGAAAACCCTTGACCCATAAAACGACACTTGAATTTCGATGCGACAGGGAGTCGGATTTCAGTTGGTTATCCGAAACCCACATCGAATTGTAATAGTGAATCTTTGTGACCGATAAATTTATTTTATCTATGAATCGGTGAATGAAGATAAGCGTTATCGATTATACCGCTTATCGATATATCTGTGATGATTGATGTTGTGCACTATTGTGTGTAAAACCCCTGGACTACACTATACACACACAAATATGGATTTCACGTGGAAATCGGTTAAATCACAGATGATTTAAATTTAATGTTTTTTGAAATTGAAACTTTAATTTCAATTGATTTTGAAATTGGAAACTTGGGTTTTAAGTGAAGCTTTTGAAATGGAATTTCAAAGATAAAAGTTATTTTGAATAACTTGATCGAGTTTTGAAAATTTAAATAATTTGATTTAAAATTGAATTCAAGTTTGAAATTGAATTCTATGATTTGAAACTAGGGGTTAAAGATGTTGTACAAGTTATATATGGGTTAAACCATTTTAAAATTATTGATTTGGGAATTTGAATTTTTATTCAAGGGTTTTAACTCGTGTAAATATAACTGGATTTTTCTGAAAACGAAATTATTTGTTTTCAAATAGTAAAAGCTTTCACATAAGAAAGGATTTCCCAATTGTGTTGAACGATTTCAAGTTTGAAATAGAATTGAAATGTTTTGAAAACTATGAAATGAGTCTTTGATTTCAAAGACCGGATGAGTTAATCTAACTTGAAATAGAATTGTTTTGAAAGCTATAAGTTAAATCTTGATTTAAAGATTTAACGATTTAACCAAATTGAAATGGAAATCGATTTGAAAATCTGTGAATGAATCTTTGGGAATGGGGTGAACTTTGTGAATTGAATCTTTTTGTTTAAAAGATTAAAAGTGTGGAAATTGTTTAAACCATTGAAGGTTTTTGAAGTGAATCTTTTTGTTTAAAAGATTGGAAATGGTAAATTATTTTAACCATTCGAATGAAAAGTTTTGGGCTTTAAGCTGTGATTTAACTGAGACCCCAGTATCCATATGATTTTTAATTGCGCTCGTTATTCGGTTTAGCCGGGAGAGGACCTTTGTGTCATATAACCCATTCCGAATAGTGATACGATGATATGGATAGCATTTGAAGACCGGTGGTGAAGACCGGGTATTTGCGAGAGCGATATGATGACCTATCGATTTTCTCTGCATCATGGCTCCGGTATAGAGATTCCCTAAGTGATGGGAAGTCCGATCGAGATTGTGAATACCCGGATTTGCAAGGGCTTCTTCGGAAGTGCCTTCGGTTCTGTTCGAACCCGGAACAGACTTGTATGGATGTGTGTCTGACGTTACACTTTGAGATGTAAAGCTGGTTTCTATCAAATACATTTCTGTTGGTGGCGGAGAATTTATTCTCTTAGCTTAACACCCTTCTCTGAGACGTACGAGCTCAGAGGTTATGTAGTTGATGGTTACTAGTGATACATTCCCAATTTGGTAATGTGGCATACGAAGTGCTGCTGATCATTTGTTGATCAAAGCGTGGCTTTGTGAAAAAGCGTGGCTTTGTGAAAAAGCGTAGTGTATGTGGACGAGACTTCGTCGAGCCTCACAACCCGGTAATGGTCAAAACAGGAATGTTGCGGCAAAGGTTTGTAGGGGTAGCGCCCCTAGGGTATGTCATTTCCTTCTGGATAAAGGGTGGTATCATGGTATGGAGCCCAGATACTTACTCATGTGGATACACTTTATTTATTATGTGTGATGTTGGTTATCGAGCGCTCGGATAAAGGTCGGTAACGACCGGGGGATGACATGACTCGTGTGTTAGTTACCTAGTTACAGCTGTACAGCGTGAGGTAGCGTCAGTGTGTTAGTTACCTAGTTACAGCTGTACAGCGTGAGGTAGCGTCGGCCTTTTGTTTGCAGAGATCCGGTTAGGATCCGGGGCGTCTTTCCAGAGGCGTTTCTATTTCGGTAAGGAAGTTCCTTTGCCTGATCATTTGTTGGAAATCCAAAGAAACAATACGAACCCTGTACGGTTTTAGTTGTATTACCTGCTATGGAATGTGGCGGTAACCTGCTATTGAACGTAGTAGCTATAGTAGGCATACAACAATAGTTGTATGTTGGCTAAGATTGATATTATATTTTCGAAATGTTTTCGACACTATGCACTAATGATAATAATATCGAATGATTTTTGCGTAGTAAGCATTTTTGACTATCATAAGGAGAAATCTCCTCCAATTCTGCGATTGCATTGTGTGTGTGGCGGGAGGCCTTATGGTAGTTTCATTTTCGAAAAGCATTGCGGGTTTCAATGTTTAAAAGCCTTTGTTGCTTGTTTTAAAGATAAACTGTTTTTGTTGCTCACACCAGTCCCATGACTGATCCGGAGTTTATTGTTCCTTTCCTAAACTCTGGGTGCCCACTATTTTCCACACGGGCAGTCTAGAGTTGGGTTTTTCAGATATTCAGGTTTAGTAGATTATCTGGAGCTAGTTCAGTTCTTGGAGTTCATGGACTGACGTTGCTTATCTTGGAGCATTCTATTGGAGACATTCTATCCGCTGCTGGTGTTATCTATTTTCTTTCCGCTGCTATTTCTTGTATCATATCTCTGATGTATATAGATATTCATTGTATCATCATTGTATCTGGATATTGTATCAGATGTTGTATATCTATATTCTTTTTCTTTTCCGCTGGGTTGTTTACTTAATGTTGTTATAAGCTCCGGCGACTCGGATTTGAACGGTCGAATCTACGGCATTCGAGTACGATGTAAAGTATGGATGTCGATTTTCGAACGCGAAAAATCCGGATCGTTACAACTTAAGTTGTGGAGACAGATTTTAGAATCAAAGGGATTTAGGCTTAGCAGAACTAAAACAGAGTATATGAAGTGCGAGTTCAGAGGTGTCAGGTCAGAGGATGGAGATGTCACTCTGGCCGGACAAATAGTTCCTAAGAAGGAATCCTTTCGATATTTAGGATCGATGTTGCAGTGTAATGGTGAGATTGATGAAGATGTTAGTTTTAGAATTCAAGCGGGATGGGTGAAATGGCGACAAGCATCTGGCATTCTCTGTGACAGGAAAGTGCCCCAGAAGCTTAAAGGAAAGTTCTACATAACGGCAATCAGGCCTGCGATGTTGTATGGTGCAGAATGTTGGCCTACTAAAATCCAACACGTCCAGAAGATAAACGTAGTAGAGATGCATATGCTGCGATGGAGTTGCGGTCATACAAGAAGAGACCGAATTAGAAATGATGATATACGTGAAAAACTTGGAGTAGCACCAATTAAGAAGAAGCTAATTCAACATCGATTAAGATGGTTTGGACATCTCCAACGAAGACCGCTCGAAGTACCTGTGCGCGTTGGAATTATAGGTCGTGTCGTATGCTCAAAGAGAGGTAGAGGTCGACCAAGGTTGACATGGAAGGAAGTAGTGAAAAGGGACTTGAAGGATTGGAATATATCCGAAGAGCTGGTAAAGGATAAGAGCGCGTGGAAGTTAACGATTCACATACCAAAACCATGAGCTTTGAGTTTTATACGTTTTAGATTATAGGACTAGGGAAAAGGAGCCTAAGCCATAGTGTTTCGTCTTTGATCAATATTACTATCAGCACTATTATTACTATTTGTACTATTATCATCATTTATTTGTTTTTTTACATATATATGGGATTTTTATCTTTATTTTTACTTTACTTAGTTACTGTTATTATTAATTTATTTTATTATTTCTATTGTTATTGTTATAACCTTTAAATTAGCTCTGTCATTTAGTTTTTGGGTTCCATCTCTAGCCGACCCCAACTTAGTTTGGGAATAATGGCTTTGTTGTTGTTGTTTTTGTTGTTGTTGTTGTAGCTGTGCGAAGGAGGTGCTGCTGAAATTTTCCATAATATATAAGATTTTAAAATTTTATTAACTCGTTTCAACTAATTGATTTTTAAAGTCTAAGGGTGAGAGTACATTTTCTTCCTTTGGGAATTTTGGGGACGAAATTCTTTTAAGAGGGAAAGAACATAACAACCTAAATTTTATAATGTTTTGAATGGGAATATTTAATTTATTTAAATATTCAAATTTGATTCAAATGTGATAAATAATAAGAAAATCAATTGTTAATAAAATTATTTGATTTTTAATGACATATTTTTAAACAAATTTATAAGATTTTTCCATAATTGTTAATTTGAAAAATATTTAAATTATCGTTTGACGTATTTTGCGTCAAACGTTAGTATTTTTGAAATTTCTCAGAATGATAACTAATATATTTTATATTGTTTTGGGATCGTGTCGCATTGTTATGCACCATCGTATTTTTATATCTGTATTTCATGTTTCGTTCTCGGTTCGTACACGAACGAAATGCTATTTAGCGAAGTGTCGGAAATTATAGAATAAGCAAAACCCCACACACGACTATTCTTCATTTTTTCACTTTCCCTCTTTACTTTGCACTTTCACTCTTCTATTTTCCTTTTCTCATTTTATAGTAAAAAGAAAATTAGCCTCTTCTTTTAAAAATAAAAATAAAATCATTCACTCAACGATAAGTTACAAAATTGGATCCGTTGAGTTTGTATTGATGAGAGCTTCAAATCTGTGTGAGTTTGGTCGATCGCGGTCGCATTTGAGGGGGATCGACGTGGCTAAAGCAAACTAGGGTTTGCAATTTTCAACGATTGGGGTGGAGTTAGGCACGACATTGGGTTCTTTGAGTTTCTCGAATGAAATGGCATCTAATGGTCGAGTTTGGGGAGGTGTAGTCGTTTTGGCAGAGTGCGACTTTGTACTATAAGGAGGAAGCGACATTAGGTCATTTTGGGCTCAGCTCGATCGAGCTTCGAGTTAATGGGTAGGTTGCGATGCTCGTACCAAGTGGAGTTCGTCGGTGGCCTCCTTGTTTGATTTCGTTGAGTGTGGGAGGAGAGGTGGTGCGCGTGCACAGAGAAGATTCGTGTGTGTACAAGAGGTAGGGTTTTGGGAAGAAGAGTTTAGGGGTGGGTAATTAAATGTAATTGAGCGATTAAGTGAATTAATTATTTTAATTAATCCAATATCTTATAACAAAAATAACTTCTTCATACGAGGTCCAATTGAGACGCGCTCTTTTGCGTTGCTCTAGTAGGAATCGTTCTCTACGCACTGGAGTTGATTTCATCAACTTTGGAGCAAGTGAAATTTTATGCTAAAAGATCAAACTAGAATGCTTAAGCATCAATTGGAATTTTGGTGAGTTATCTCACCTTTAGATGAATAGTATATGATATATAGTAGATATAAATTATTGTTTTTGTGCTTGAATGGTTTATCAGATTGGTTTGGTTGAATTTTTGTTTTGAAAAGCGGGATGACATATAAAATGAAATATATGGAATTTTGTAAAGGAACACGGCATCCTCGCCGTTATTATTTTAAATTTCAGTTATATACTTGTTGTATAAACTGCTTAATGTCAAAGCTGGGTAGTTTGACATTATTTGATGTGGCATTGATATATGTTAAAAGTTGAACCATTTTAGTGATAAAGGTAGTAACATTGCTTAAGTACTATGGTTGCTGTTGGCCTCATTATAGTATGTTGGAAATAGAATTATTTGTTTTCTTTGATTTGAAATTGATTTTGATTCGAAGAATGATTTTAAATAGGATTTTTGGTATTTTTGTGATATTTTATTCAGAAATAATTTTTGAACTTCTCTATTTTACTCCAACCTTTTTGGAAATATTTTAAAATTATTTTGGAAAGTATTTATTTTAAAGAAAGTTATTATAATAATGGATGTTTATTTTCAAGAGAAAAGGATTTTATCTTTTATAATAAAGTGATTCCGTTTTAATGGAAGATAGAAATATTTTGGAATAAATATTTGTGAAATGCTTTGTATAAAATGTTTCATAAAAGAGAGATATATAAATGGTATTTTATAAATAAAGGAATAGATTTATAAATGGTATTTAATAAAAAGGGAAATGATATCATTTCTATAATTTGGTATAATAAATCACACTTGTGGATTTATAGTAATATATGGAATGATCGTTTTATAGAAAGTATTTGGTTCTATCTTGAAACTGAATGTTTGTGTTAAGTAAATGAGATTTATAAAAGGAGTTTTATAAATATATTTGGAGATTTATAAAAGGAATTTTATAAAAAAATGAGATTTATAAAGAGAGTTTTATAAATAAATTTGGAATTTATAAAAGGAGTTTTATAAATATATTTGAAAATTTATAAAAGGAGTTTTATAAAAAATGTGATTTATAAAAGGAGTTTATAAATAAATTTTGATTTATAAAAGGGTTTTATAATTATATCTAGAGATTTATGAAAGGTGTTTTATAATTATATTTGGATATTTATAAAAAGTGTTTTATAATTATATTTAGGGATTTATAAAAGGAATTTTATAAATGTGGAAGAAATTTATAAAAGGAATGAGATTTGATTTCTATAAATGATCATTTTAAATTATGGTGGTATGGAAAGTATTATTTCATACTTAACACCATATTCCGAGGTAGGGAAACTCGTCCCTGTCCTGAGAATTAAGAATGTATGTCGAGGCAAGGATAGTATGCTAACTTGTTTGACTTTATTGTTAGTTGAGGAACAGCGCTAGTTTGAAATCGGTAAGCGGTGGTAAGTATATTTGGTCTAATTTACATACGATCCATTTACTTAGACCAAAAAGGAAAGTGTTTTGGCTTTACCTTTATCAATGTTTTAAGTGACATTTGTTTTAACCCAAATAAGTATGGTTTTGAAAGTGAAATCTTTCTTAAGATTTTGTGAATATACTTATACCGTTGAGGTAAATATATGGTTACATTTTCTAAGTATTGAAAGTGTAGTGTTTTGTGAATATACTTATACCGTTGAGATAAGTATATAAATATTTCTCTAAGTATTGAAAGTGAAATGTTTTGTCAGTATATTTGTACCATCGAGATAAGTATATGAATATTTTTCAAGTATTGAAAAGAGTAAAGAGGTTTGTGAATATATCTTTTGAAAAAGGTATTTTAAATACATATATTTGAAAAGAGATTTTAATTAATGAAAGGATTAATTAAATAGGCTTAGTAGTTGCTTATGTACTTAACCATGCTTGGTTGCCATATTTAGTTAAATCTTCGATTTGAATTTTTGTTTATTTGATAGTTAAATAACTGACTATCAATCATGGCCAGTTTTGAAAACTTTCGATCGTTGGTTCATAGAGACAGGGATCAGACATGTTTTCCAAAAACCACTTCGAACTAGTATAAGCGTTCGAATTGAAGACATCTTGAAGATGTTGGAAATCAAAGATAGAGTTCTTTGAAGTGTAATGGTTACCAGTTACTAATCATGATGATGTAGTAGAAGTATTGCCTTCGATTTGTTCATATCGTGAACAACTTGTATAGATTAATGCTGGCACTGCATTTTTGTCTAAAGGGTAGTGTTAGCATTCCTTGTAGGATTTCGCTAAAAGGTAATACGTAAACTTGAGCTTCACACCCGAAAATGGCTAAAATAAGGTAGATGAGACAGGGCTATATGGTTCGCTACCATAAGGTATGATCATTGTAACGACCCACCTTTTTGGACAGTTTAAATCGACAATTAAACCCACATGTCAACTCAAACCATTCAAAAGGGAGGATTGTTAATGGGGTAAATAAGAAAAGAAGAGAAAAGAAACAAGAAACAATCACAGAATCTCGCAGCGGAAAGATAAAATATAATAATCAAATAAACAGTTCATGAAGCTGTTTAATATACTTTTGATTATCATTTATACAACATTTATCAGAGTTATACATATACAACAGAATAAATAAAATAATGCAGCAGACAACATGATGCAAGGATAATAATAGTAATAGTATACCAAATCTTCGTCTTCGTCCTCCAGAATAGATCTTCAATAAGCTGAAAAACTCAGGACTGACCCGAGCGTAATGAAAAGACAAAACAATCGAGTCAGGACTAAAATATCCTTATGTAAGTTAAATCAATCGTAAATAAAGATGAGTGTAACGGCGTCAGAGATGTTTACGGGGTTTGACATCTCTTATCCAGTGTCGACGTGCGTGCAATAACTCAAGAGATGTTACGGGATTTTCCATCTCTTAAGGATCCGTTAAACTATCTACTAAGTAGTACAATACGCTATTATAATATGTCTATAGTAAAATAAACTATTAAAATAGCGTTAAGGCGTTACCCATATCCCCCTTAACACATCTTATATATTCCCATAGTCTATACAGTACCGTACGCTCCTCCGAGAGGTTTACGCAGAGGGCACCCCATAGGTATGGTACAAAACAAACTCGTAGAAGGCACGCTAGGGCATGTGAACACGGCACACGAGGAAATGCCAGGGTAGATATACCAATTGCACTCCCGGACTGGTGGTGACGCATAGCAGCTACTACCGCCCACCTCGGACACACTCCCAAACAATCGAGGGGTGGCCACCAAAACAATCACAAAAGCAATAGAATGGTATCGAAGAAATATGTCCGATAAGAGGAATGACCTCACATTAGCCCGGTATAGCTCCTGATTTTAGTCACATCTAAGCTGACTCACGGGAGTCAGGGTCACGTCATACCATATAGAATCGTCGCCAAACCATCCTACTTCATTTCTGGAATCTCCACCACGTACACAGTTGTTAAAGTGGTTTTCGGTATCGACAGAGAGTATGCCCATATCCGATCCCGGTCTCTTTAACAACCAAACGCTTATTACACACCGGATGGTTCTTTTACATTTCAAAATCAATTCATAATTGATATCAAAATATCAAGTTCGCTTCAAAAATCAAATCCATTTCAAAATCATCGTATTTACTCAAAATATACGATTCCATTTCGAAAATCATTTTCGCCTCAATATCTCATTTCAATTTCAAAAATCGTTTCAAATTCCAATTTAGGTTGTAACTTCATTTAGCCCAATTCGTATTTAAATCCAAGATTTAAATATAAACATTTCACCTTATCGACCAGTTGGAAATTTTGGAAAATAGTTTTGAATAGTTTAAAGTAGCTTAAATAATTGAAAATAGTTAAAATACTCTAAATATTAAAGATAGATTTCAAAATAGTTTAAATTGATTTAATATAGTTAAATAGATTAAAAATAGATTTAATATAATTAAATAGGTTAAATAGCTTTAAAATTAGGTTAAATATAATTAAAAATAAATTAAATAGGTTAATTATTTTAAAATAAATTAAATTAAATTAAGTAGATTTAAAATAGATTAAAATAAGTTAACATTTTTAAATAAGTTAAAATAACTTAATATACTTAATATAGGTTAAAATAGTTTAGTATAAAATAGTTTAAGTATTTAAAATAGTTTATATAGCAGAATAACTTCAGAAAACCAAATTTGAAATAGCTTCAAAGTCAACCATTTTAATTTCCAACTTACCAATTCTGAATCAAATTCAAATTTTCCATTCAGTCGATTCAAATCTCAATTTTCAGTTCAAATCAATTTCGATTTCAAATTAATTCAATTCTATCCCAAATCCAATTTCCTCAAATTTCAAAATGTTGTCTTTAACACACTTTTACTTAATAATATTCAAAATCCGAATAAAAGTTGAATCCTTTAAAATCAAATCAATTTACGAAATTCAATTATCACAATTTTAATTTCAAAGTCTTAACTTCAATTATTAACCAATTTGTTTAACAAAAATTTATTTCAACATCTCAACCTCAAATTCGCGATAAATTCAATTTCTATAAAAATTGATTTTTTTTATTCCTTTAAATCAAACCATTTAAAATAATTCCAAATCAAAGATTTTACAAATTATTTAATTTAACCAATCCGGTGCCCATATATAATTTTCTATCCTATGGCCAAGTGATCAGTTATTTCAATTAAATTTCAGGAATAGATATATATCATTTCAATTCAAATCATAGTGTCATAGGTATATATCATTTCAACCTATTTCTCAATGTATTCAAAATGAATCAATTTACAGCTATAATTTATAAAAAGGGTGATGACAGGATATTGACAACCAAATAAACATCCAAACATTTCAAACATCAATCAATAGCATCCATCGCAACCAATCATCCAAACAGACAATATAAATCATGGAAATTTCATAGTTATAAATGTTCGGTAATTTAATTGCGATTAAATTTCAATTCTAATATGACTGTCAATTTCAATTTCTAACATTAAATTCGATGACAATTTAGATGACAGTTAAAATTTTATCAACAACGACTAATAAAAATCATATCACTTCACAATATTAAATTTAACAAGCATCAAGATATTTTAGTACGGTGTGAGCGTTATAAAACACTCACCTTGAGTTTACGTTGCCAATCGTTCAAATTTCTAATTAAATCGAGCGCGTTCGATTTAACCAAAAAATTTAACGAGTTCGAAATAGTCCCGGATCTGCACTGCAGCGTAGCTCTCGTCTCTGCGATTCCGGCGTCGCCGGTTTCGTTTGATTCTGATAACGAATGAAGGAGATACGACTTGTTAAAGTTTGAATTGAAATTTAAAAACAATTTCTTTTATTAAATTTTATACCATCACAGCCGTTCGTTAGCAAAAGAAATCAAGGCCGTTCAACATGCTCCTTCTCCCCTCACGTTACCAGACAGGAAAATCGAACCCAACGTTCACTCCTCACATACGAACGTCGCCCCTTCGCTGATGATATCTACGATGATCAGAAACCACCGCTTCGACACTCTACGTGACTCCTACCCTCGGCCTCGACCTGGCCAAGCTCGGTCCCTCCATTGCACGGCAATTCATGCTCGAAACCCTCCCAAACGCGGCCCCCTAGCTCCGTCTCTGGTCGACTAAACAACATCTCAACCGTACGGATGGCAAGCACTCGTCGACCTCTCCGTATCTCTAGTAGGAAGTTTCTCAAGAAAGGCTGTAGATTGAGAGAGAAATGGGGAAGAACGAGAGACGATTTCAGCCATTGAAGAAATTTGTGGCGGCCGGTGATTATTTAGCTAGGGTTTAGTGAGATAACGTGAATTTATATAATCGTTTAATATTATTTTATTAATAAAATTCTCAATAAAACAGTTAATGCAAACGATCTCCAAACTACGCGTTCCGACTGGCTATCCTGGGGTTTTTCAACGTTCCGGACACAATGGAACAAGTTTCGTAAGCTAATTTGATCGTCTGTGCGAGTTATAGAAATAAACGATCGATTTTAAATTAAACCGATTAAATGAATTTCTAAACGTTTTCAGCTGCCACGGTCAAATGGCAACTCCGATTGCTCCGAAATTTGAAATCCGATAATAATAAACTATTACGGATCCAATGGAACTGGTTTCGTCGAATTCCGAGACTGTGCCTCGGAAGGCTATTTTTACTCGTCGATTAAATCGACGACTTTTCAAAATTTACAGAATTTCTTACAAATCCTATTTTAAATGTTAACAAATTCATTGTTGTTTAAATAAAATTTTATATCAATCTTCGATATCATTTTCAATCATATTATATTCAAAACTCAATTATTCAAATATTTTCAATTTAAATTTTAAACAATTTTGATTATCCGAAATTCATTATCCTGAAATAATTGAAAATGAACTTATAAAATTTTACTTTAAAACGAATTCAAATTATGGAACAATTATTTCCGTTATACAATTATTCAATTCCCGTTATTAAATTTTATTCAATTATTCAATTAAATTTCCAATATTAAATTTAAACAATTTAATTGTTCAATATTCAACAAATTCCAATATTACATTCTAAATGAATTCTCGTTATCAATCAATTACTTTATTTACATCCATTAAATTCAACATTATTATTTAGTCCAACTATTGATCGTAAACTCATTCAATAAGTAGCATTTATATTTCAATATTGGATTTTTAAATAAATTTCCGTTATTAGTCAATTACCTTATTCACATCCAGTGCATCCAACATTTGTTATTCAACTTCAGTTATTGATTGTAAACCCAGTTAATATATAAAATTTCATTTCACTTACAATTGGTTTCTAAGTTCGATTCGACTAACAAATAAGCAAGTAACTTATAATAATTATCACCATTTACTTTTAATCACACTTATAAGTTTATTATTTACAAACAAGTGTCACAATTACCTATACAATACCAATTTGGTTCCATTACTGATGAATATATTTTATTTTATTAGTTAACTCAATATTTACATTTGTTGTTCTTATATTTTCTTATAACCAAGTTATAATATTTGAGACATTTCAAGTGTTTGGAATTTCATTCAACTCATTAATAATTAACTCAGATAACTATTGTTGCAATTCATTCTAGTTATTATCATTATAAATAAATACATTACAAATTTTTAATTCTTCCAACATGAAGCCATGAAATCTTATTAGATTAACTAATTTAATTATCTAAAATTTACGGGTTGTTACACTCTCCCCCACTCAAAACTTTTCGTCCTCGAAAAGGAAAAAGAAGGGAAAAGGAACTAAGTTAAGAGTTCAACATTTGATATCTTTTATTCGAAGTTATCAACTTATAAAACAAAGAAATTTCATTTATAAAGTCGTTACTACACTTCCTCTACGCTACTCCGATTGGCTTACGAAATTCAAGTTGGTTATCCAAACGAGTTATAAAAATTTAAAACCTGAAAATTTTCTAACACCCGGATTTACGGAAAATTTCGGCAGCGTCTCCTTTGCGCGGCTCGATCGGTACAACTACAAAATGCCTCTACGGGCCCCAAACCCATAAAAGAAAACAAAAGCCAAGTGGCTCCAATCAAAAATCACCAAATCCAATGACAAAATAAACACGTACCTTTTTGTCGGGCAATCCAAATTTCTTGATTTTAAATACCTGCATCTTATTTATCAATGATATCAAATCATATAATTTAAAATCAATTTAGAATTTTCATTTTCAATTATTTCAATATTTGCCTTACTTAAACTTGTACGAAGTACATATATCATCCGTACGCAATATCAAATCTGATTACTCATTCGATCACAAAATTTCACTTCCAAACTAGTATCGTTCACCTGACTCTCTAGTGCGGACTCAGATTTGGTTCCTTGATCGGAAACTGTTATTCTCCTTGCATAGCCAAATACTATGATAGAGAATTCCAGAATCAAATCAAAATCCATATCCAGGGTTCGCCGTCGAGAATCGAGTGAAAAATCCTAACTTGGATCGATATAAATTATCTCGAAATTCCGTGCTCGAGTTCGGTCAAATTGTTATGCGAATAAAACAATATACGTACAACTTACGTATTACCTTCCAATAGATTCCTATACAATTTGTCTATATTCAATTTATTTACTTACCATCATTTCATTTACAATTAATTATACACAATGCATTATTCATTCCTTAATTATTTAGCATATCCCTTCTTTACATGGCATGTTCTTTTATACTATCATTTCTTATGCATCATTTCATACAATTTGCTTAGTTAAGTTCATTTTAACCATTCCATGTAATTTAATTAAATTCACTTTCATTCTTCAATTGATTCTTAGCTATATCAAATTCATTTGTTAATTTTTACTTCATTTTCATAATTTCAGTTAATAATGTACTTCATTTTCATAATTTCAGTTAATAACAAATTTATAGGTGGGACATTTTATCAATCATCACTTTAGTTTATTAATCATCCTATAAAAGTCATATATAAGAAGTTAGACTTTATCTAAGTTTATAATTATCTCCAAAGCTACAAACCTCAATTTCACACTTTCTTTGCAAATTTATATTCAATTCTATAACAAATTTACAAAGATATTATTTTGTTCATTGGCCGGTTTTCTTAAGTTCTACTTACTTATTCCATTTAGCCATTTATCATTTCATATTATACATAAGTATATAACATTCTTATCACAATCAAATTTCCATTTATACACATTTCAATTACCTTTAGGTTTTGATTACTTGTATAATATCCCATTACAAATCTAAAACATCATTTTAACTTTTTTTTTTTGCCTTTGGTAAGTCATTTTATATGTTATTAGAATGCAATTTGATACAATACAAATTTTATAGGACTCATTTTACTAAATTAGAATGTTTACAATTTTTACCTGTTTAAATTTTCTTTACCCCCTTTTTTTTATACCTTTCAATTGTAAGAGTTACACTTCAATTCTAAAGTTTCTCAAAACATTTAGCTTAGAGTCTTTTTTTCTTTCTTATTATATAAGTTCTAACTATTCACATTTCACTCAGATAATTTGAAAAAAAAAAAATATTAATAAACAGAACTTGAAAATTTAAATGCCCGGTTTATTTCAAATCATTTGAAATAAATATACACATTTATATCTTATATATATATATCAAATCATACTTTTGGAGTTTAAACCAAAATGCAATTTTTCAAAACAGTTTCGAAGCAAAGCAAAGCTTCGCAGAAATCTCCTCCACTTTGAGACTCGAAAATGAACGTCGATGATGTTGCGCAGTCATCACCGAAATTATTTTCCAGCGACATAAGAGAGGAGTACTGAATTTATTCCTTCTTAAAAATCCTTTCAAAATATTTCCATAAATATTTTTCAACTCATATCACTACATATTTCTACAAAGTTTTGAAAAACCATTTTCAAAATCCCCGGGTCTTAAATTCAGTATTTCACAATTTAAATCTATCTTGATTTATAAGTCACATTTATAAATTATTCTTACAATTTTTTTTTTATACCTTCTTAAAACATTCTATAAGTTGTTTTATCATTATTTATTTTGTACTAAACCTTATTTATTAAAACACAATATCCAATTTATGATAACCATCCATATTATCATTTCTAACAATCAAACAAACTGGCTGAATCATAATAATTTCTGAAAATTATTTCTTTTATATGTAAAATATAATTAGGGCAAAATTATTTCATTTACCCAATTTCAAAACAATACTATGTCGAATTGTTCTGTTCAAGTGTTTAGAGATCCCTATCAATGACGTTAATTACTCGTATTGACCAGAATCCATATGCCACTCAACAAATCAACCAACACAGTATAAAACAATTCTATACCACTAACAAATACGCTCTCTCATATATATACACTCAACGGCTCATCATAGGGTATTACTACCCTATTTAAAGAGTCAGACCCCACAAAGCTAAGGTTATCGCTAAACCAAAGCTCTGATACCAACTGTAACGACCCACCTTTTTGGACAGTTTAAATCGACAATTAAACCCACATGTCAACTCAAACCATTCAAAAGGGAGGATTGTTAATGGGGTAAATAAGAAAAGAAGAGAAAAGAAACAAGAAACAATCACAGAATCTCGCAGCGGAAAGATAAAATATAATAATCAAATAAACAGTTCATGAAGCTGTTTAATATACTTTTGATTATCATTTATACAACATTTATCAGAGTTATACATATACAACAGAATAAATAAAATAATGCAGCAGACAACATGATGCAAGGATAATAATAGTAATAGTATACCAAATCTTCGTCTTCGTCCTCCAGAATAGATCTTCAATAAGCTGAAAAACTCAGGACTGACCCGAGCGTAATGAAAAGACAAAACACTCGAGTCAGGACTAAAATATCCTTATGTAAGTTAAATCAATCGTAAATAAAGATGAGTGTAACGGCGTCAGAGATGTTTACGGGGTTTGACATCTCTTATCCAGTGTCGACGTGCGTGCAATAACTCAAGAGATGTTACGGGATTTTCCATCTCTTAAGGATCCGTTAAACTATCTACTAAGTAGTACAATACGCTATTATAATATGTCTATAGTAAAATAAACTATTAAAATAGCGTTAAGGCGTTACCCATATCCCCCTTAACACATCTTATATATTCCCATAGTCTATACAGTACCGTACGCTCCTCCGAGAGGTTTACGCAGAGGGCACCCAATAGGTATGGTACAAAACAAACTCGTAGAAGGCACGCTAGGGCATGTGAACACGGCACACGAGGAAATGCCAGGGTAGATATACCAATTGCACTCCCGGACTGGTGGTGACGCATAGCAGCTACTACCGCCCACCTCGGACACACTCCCAAACAATCGAGGGGTGGCCACCAAAACAATCACAAAAGCAATAGAATGGTATCGAAGAAATATGTCCGATAAGAGGAATGACCTCACATTAGCCCGGTATAGCTCCTGATTTTAGTCACATCTAAGCTGACTCACGGGAGTCAGGGTCACGTCATACCATATAGAATCGTCGCCAAACCATCCTACTTCATTTCTGGAATCTCCACCACGTACATAGTTGTTAAAGTGGTTTTCGGTATCGACAGAGAGTATGCCCATATCCGATCCCGGTCTCTTTAACAACCAAACGCTTATTACACACCGGATGGTTCTTTTACATTTCAAAATCAATTCATAATTGATATCAAAATATCAAGTTCGCTTCAAAAATCAAATCCATTTCAAAATCATCGTATTTACTCAAAATATACGATTCCATTTCGAAAATCATTTTCGCCTCAATATCTCATTTCAATTTCAAAAATCGTTTCAAATTCCAATTTAGGTTGTAACTTCATTTAGCCCAATTCGTATTTAAATCCAAGATTTAAATATAAACATTTCACCTTATCGACCAGTTGGAAATTTTGGAAAATAGTTTTGAATAGTTTAAAGTAGCTTAAATAATTGAAAATAGTTAAAATACTCTAAATATTAAAGATAGATTTCAAAATAGTTTAAATTGATTTAATATAGTTAAATAGATTAAAAATAGATTTAATATAATTAAATAGGTTAAATAGCTTTAAAATTAGGTTAAATATAATTAAAAATAAATTAAATAGGTTAATTATTTTAAAATAAATTAAATTAAATTAAGTAGATTTAAAATAGATTAAAATAAGTTAACATTTTTAAATAAGTTAAAATAACTTAATATACTTAATATAGGTTAAAATAGTTTAGTATAAAATAGTTTAAGTATTTAAAATAGTTTATATAGCAGAATAACTTCAGAAAACCAAATTTGAAATAGCTTCAAAGTCAACCATTTTAATTTCCAACTTACCAATTCTGAATCAAATTCAAATTTTCCATTCAGTCGATTCAAATCTCAATTTTCAGTTCAAATCAATTTCGATTTCAAATTAATTCAATTCTATCCCAAATCCAATTTCCTCAAATTTCAAAATGTTGTCTTTAACACACTTTTACTTAATAATATTCAAAATCCGAATAAAAGTTGAATCCTTTAAAATCAAATCAATTTACGAAATTCAATTATCACAATTTTAATTTCAAAGTCTTAACTTCAATTATTAACCAATTTGTTTAACAAAAATTTATTTCAACATCTCAACCTCAAATTCGCGATAAATTCAATTTCTATAAAAATTGATTTTTTTTATTCCTTTAAATCAAACCATTTAAAATAATTCCAAATCAAAGATTTTACAAATTATTTAATTTAACCAATCCGGTGCCCATATATAATTTTCTATCCTATGGCCAAGTGATCAGTTATTTCAATTAAATTTCAGGAATAGATATATATCATTTCAATTCAAATCATAGTGTCATAGGTATATATCATTTCAACCTATTTCTCAATGTATTCAAAATGAATCAATTTACAGCTATAATTTATAAAAAGGGTGATGACAGGATATTGACAACCAAATAAACATCCAAACATTTCAAACATCAATCAATAGCATCCATCGCAACCAATCATCCAAACAGACAATATAAATCATGGAAATTTCATAGTTATAAATGTTCGGTAATTTAATTGCGATTAAATTTCAATTCTAATATGACTGTCAATTTCAATTTCTAACATTAAATTCGATGACAATTTAGATGACAGTTAAAATTTTATCAACAACGACTAATAAAAATCATATCACTTCACAATATTAAATTTAACAAGCATCAAGATATTTTAGTACGGTGTGAGCGTTATAAAACACTCACCTTGAGTTTACGTTGCCAATCGTTCAAATTTCTAATTAAATCGAGCGCGTTCGATTTAACCAAAAAATTTAACGAGTTCGAAATAGTCCCGGATCTGCACTGCAGCGTAGCTCTCGTCTCTGCGATTCCGGCGTCGCCGGTTTCGTTTGATTCTGATAACGAATGAAGGAGATACGACTTGTTAAAGTTTGAATTGAAATTTAAAAACAATTTCTTTTATTAAATTTTATACCATCACAGCCGTTCGTTAGCAAAAGAAATCAAGGCCGTTCAACATGCTCCTTCTCCCCTCACGTTACCAGACAGGAAAATCGAACCCAACGTTCACTCCTCACATACGAACGTCGCCCCTTCGCTGATGATATCTACGATGATCAGAAACCACCGCTTCGACACTCTACGTGACTCCTACCCTCGGCCTCGACCTGGCCAAGCTCGGTCCCTCCATTGCACGGCAATTCATGCTCGAAACCCTCCCAAACGCGGCCCCCTAGCTCCGTCTCTGGTCGACTAAACAACATCTCAACCGTACGGATGGCAAGCACTCGTCGACCTCTCCGTATCTCTAGTAGGAAGTTTCTCAAGAAAGGCTGTAGATTGAGA
Source organism: Allium fistulosum (assembly GCA_030737815.1). Taxonomy (NCBI): domain Eukaryota; kingdom Viridiplantae; phylum Streptophyta; class Magnoliopsida; order Asparagales; family Amaryllidaceae; genus Allium; species Allium fistulosum. The sequence continues at coordinate 708,409,807 of CM060904.1, read as the reverse complement.
GAGAAATGGGGAAGAACGAGAGACGATTTCAGCCATTGAAGAAATTTGTGGCGGCCGGTGATTATTTAGCTAGGGTTTAGTGAGATAACGTGAATTTATATAATCGTTTAATATTATTTTATTAATAAAATTCTCAATAAAACAGTTAATGCAAACGATCTCCAAACTACGCGTTCCGACTGGCTATCCTGGGGTTTTTCAACGTTCCGGACACAATGGAACAAGTTTCGTAAGCTAATTTGATCGTCTGTGCGAGTTATAGAAATAAACGATCGATTTTAAATTAAACCGATTAAATGAATTTCTAAACGTTTTCAGCTGCCACGGTCAAATGGCAACTCCGATTGCTCCGAAATTTGAAATCCGATAATAATAAACTATTACGGATCCAATGGAACTGGTTTCGTCGAATTCCGAGACTGTGCCTCGGAAGGCTATTTTTACTCGTCGATTAAATCGACGACTTTTCAAAATTTACAGAATTTCTTACAAATCCTATTTTAAATGTTAACAAATTCATTGTTGTTTAAATAAAATTTTATATCAATCTTCGATATCATTTTCAATCATATTATATTCAAAACTCAATTATTCAAATATTTGCAATTTAAATTTTAAACAATTTTGATTATCCGAAATTCATTATCCTGAAATAATTGAAAATGAACTTATAAAATTTTACTTTAAAACGAATTCAAATTATGGAACAATTATTTCCGTTATACAATTATTCAATTCCCGTTATTAAATTTTATTCAATTATTCAATTAAATTTCCAATATTAAATTTAAACAATTTAATTGTTCAATATTCAACAAATTCCAATATTACATTCTAAATGAATTCTCGTTATCAATCAATTACTTTATTTACATCCATTAAATTCAACATTATTATTTAGTCCAACTATTGATCGTAAACTCATTCAATAAGTAGCATTTATATTTCAATATTGGATTTTTAAATAAATTTCCGTTATTAGTCAATTACCTTATTCACATCCAGTGCATCCAACATTTGTTATTCAACTTCAGTTATTGATTGTAAACCCAGTTAATATATAAAATTTCATTTCACTTACAATTGGTTTCTAAGTTCGATTCGACTAACAAATAAGCAAGTAACTTATAATAATTATCACCATTTACTTTTAATCACACTTATAAGTTTATTATTTACAAACAAGTGTCACAATTACCTATACAATACCAATTTGGTTCCATTACTGATGAATATATTTTATTTTATTAGTTAACTCAATATTTACATTTGTTGTTCTTATATTTTCTTATAACCAAGTTATAATATTTGAGACATTTCAAGTGTTTGGAATTTCATTCAACTCATTAATAATTAACTCAGATAACTATTGTTGCAATTCATTCTAGTTATTATCATTATAAATAAATACATTACAAATTTTTAATTCTTCCAACATGAAGCCATGAAATCTTATTAGATTAACTAATTTAATTATCTAAAATTTACGGGTTGTTACAATCATCAATTGGATCTAGAGTGATATTTTCGAATTATGAATGCTTATGGCCACGTAAATGGTTTTTCAAGTTGGCAGCTGGGGTGGTGGTCATATTTGGTACTATCCAAGAAGGGGTAGGCCGGTTCTATGTTGGTAAAGGTGCCAATGTTTTGCAGCCTCGATACATTTTATCTAGAGCTATACTATACGAAAGGTAGTCCCTTGTCATTGTTGGAATCCATTCTCCAATACATGCCTTACAGACTTAGTTGTATACTAAATATGATGTTGAATGTAATTAATGTAACCATTCCAACTATGATTTAATATTTATTTTAAACCCTAGACATTATTATAATATCAAAAGATTTTCTATAAATGGTTATGTTTTTGTAAAGTAAAAACCCATCCATATTTATGTGCGGCATGGTCTTACGAGTTACCTTTATTTTCAAAAGGTTTTAAAACATTAAAAATCCATTTGATTTATGTTTCTCAGGCTGGTTTACCAGACTGATCCAAGTGTAATTTTCTTATAATACTTGGGGCTGCCCGAGCATCTTTTAAGATTTAGTTATGGATGCTTTGGAGCTTTAGGAGATGAGCTAGATGCCTCCAAGGCGTATTCACGTATCTTTTCTTTACGCTGCATTTGTTGTTTGGTATTTATCAGCATTTGCGAGGACAGGTTGTTATATCTATCCAGGCTGATGATAGGTTAGTTTACTCTGATTGATGTATGTATAAAAACCTTTTCTTTTGTAAATATATGTTGTATATTATAAGTTACTCGTTATGATGTGAGATTCTATTATGTCTTTTCTTTCTTTCACCCCAACAAGCTGTCTTTTCGGCACTTGGATGCTTGGCACGTGAATACAGTAGATGTATTAGTGTTGGCTTTTGAGCATCGAAAAGGTCGGTTGTTACACTAACGGATGCTAACCAAAGGTCGGTCTCTTCTGAAATGAACAGTTTTCCTAGGGTCATAGTTTGCACCTTTCCATGGGTCCATCGGATCCTCCAAGGTCATCATGAAGCCTTCTTTATTGTAAAGAAAGCTCTGATCAAGTGCGGGGTAAAAATAATTAAAAACATCTATGGTTCATTGCAAAGAAATCTTTCACATCTACATGTGACATTCTCCTTTCTAAACTTCTCTCCGAGATTAGCAATTCGACCCTGCTCTAGCACGTTAACAAGTGCTGTTGCGACACCCAAGGCAACCTGAACTTCTTGCAGTTGATCTTCGAGTTTGTACGGTCTTCCTTGTCTATTCCAAAGTTTTTTTTAACTCAGCCCTTGTCTTTTTTAAATCTCTAGAAAAATCACTAAAATATTTGAGAGTATCCGCTTTCCACCCCTTCCTTCATGTGCGAACGAGCACCTTCGGCCCTAGCTGCTCCAGCTGCTACTTGTAATGGTCTTCCAATTCTCTAAGCCTACCTTGATAGTGCAATTATAATGTCGTTTTCCACTCATCCACCAATACGGTGTCCATGCCTATTGGAGGAGAGAGGCCACACCCACGATGAGCCCCTATACTGCCTCTCCTTTTTTGGCATCCCCTTCTCTTTATACTGTCGAGCAGCCTGAAAGGACAAGCTTTCTATGTTTTTTTCTTAGTTCTTTGATCTCATCTTCGTAGACAACCTCATAAAATGCTTCACTTTCCTATAGTGTTTATTGTAGTTCCTCCACCTTTGAATTTGCGACACTAAGCTACAATGTGAAATTATATAGGTGCGGGCACTCGTGCACATCCTTGGCCTTTTCGAAATCAAAAAGTGCATTCCTTAAATCTCTTTCACGTTTTTCGATTGTAAGTGCTAGGTGGAGGTTCTCTACTTTAAGGTTGCATTAGAAGTTGTGGCCTCAACCTCAAATTCAGTTATGCTTTAATCATCCAGATTATATATAATAAGGACTGAAGATGCATTGAATTCAAAAACTATGTTAGCTTTAGAGGGATGCCCATAAGAAGGAAGAGAATTGACCAAATTGATAACCATCGAAACTAGTTTCTATAGAGCTCAAATTACGCAAAGTAAAATTTGGAAAAACATGTTGCATAAGACGAGTTTTATATAAAGAGTGCAACAAATTCACAAAAAATACATAATATACTGGGTTCACTCCCTATCAAGATTCCTAAGTCTAATCCTAAACCAATCTAAATGAGGGCTATCAGGAGGAAATAACCACTCTCTAGAGTATAGCGCCAAAGGCACAGCACAAAATCACTAAGCGCTTCTTTTTCTTTAACTACTTTGTCGATTTTAGAAAGCAACCCTTGGGTTGCTTCTTTAATTGCATGAATGCCTCATCTAACTCTTCCCTCGCTTGCAAATCACTACCGCACTAAGACCAAGGCAATCTAGGATTTGAGTTTGATGTTTTTCCATGCTTTCCTTTAAGAGCTTAGTAAAAATTACTTCCTTAAAAGACTATAAAAAACAAAGGAATGAAAATAACAAGATCATTTGTAGTGTAGTAGAAAAACAGTAAGACAATCAAAGAAATTAGTCTTGACACCATTGAAAAAAGAAATTTACTTAATTATACAACAAAAGATTCAAATAGTCAAGAAGAATAGTAAAATTATTTACAAGGGTTCAAGTTATTAAATGGGCTTGGGAAGTAGAGGTGACCTTAACCTCTTTAGACAGTGCGTTATCATTATCCTACTACAGTGAGGTTTCTTGAGAGGAAGAAGGGGAAGCATTATCCTTGGCCATCTCCTTAGCCCACTTGGCCCTACAATAGGCAAAGACATCCTCGATTCTTGCGGCGTACCCTAAGAATCTAAGGTCATCCTTAGCAGTATATCACTCAAGCGATCGATAAAAAATTAGCACTTAACCGCGACATACATCTTGAAAAGCACCCGTTAAGTAATCCGCTCAAGCCTGTCCTTGGAATCCTCCTGCTCCTTCTCCTTGTCCCCCAATGCTTTAACTTTCCCTTCCAACTACTAACCCTTCAACTTCAAGGCCTCCTCCATGGCCTTTGCCGCCCTTCTACCTTTTTCGCTCTATTCCATTGGGCCCTAAGCTCTTCATTTACCCTGGTCTTCTCAGAGACTGCCATAGTGAGGTCCACCTCAAGATTAATTATCGGAGCAGTAGATGAGACCATGTCATCAATAGTTCTCTTCTGAGCCTCGAATGCCAAAGCCCTCATCAGTTGTATAACATACATAAACCAGATAAGAATTTGCAAAATAAGTCATCATTAAAGTAAGGAAAAAAAGAAGGTACTTGCATAGGCCCAAGTGTGTTCAAGCTCAGTAGCAATCTCAGGGTAGGAGAGTGTAGGAAATGGAAGAGCAATGGGATAAGATTTTAGGGCATAAGTGATGTGGGATAAATCGTCTAAGGCGATATGCCCCACTCTCTCAACAAGATCGGTGATGGTACCCTCGGGTAAGAGTAAGAAGCGAATGCTTGGATCACGAAAGGACTGGAGAGGAGAAATGGGAAGTACTTTCGAGGAAGGAGGAGAAGGTGCATGAGGTTTCTTTGAGAGGACGGTCAGAGGCTTTAGCGCCATCCTTTCTCCTCTTATCCCCCTCTTCTTCTTTGACGTCTCCAATTTCTTTGATAGGGAATCATCCAAAAATGCATCAGAAAGACCACCAGCTATTTTACCTGCATAAAAAGGAATTTGGATTAGTAAATATATTTGTAAAGAACTAGGAAATATAATTTCGACGACCAACTAATCAAATTATGCCCCTAGGATCGTCCATAATCGAGGAGAATTTAAAGATGGGATGAGAAAAGTTGTGACTAGCATGCAGAAAGTTGTACTTGCGCAGTAACGAATTAGTGAAGACTAACTTTGTTTTCCTATCCACTTCACTCAAACCATGGATCTTGTTCCTACAAGATACAAACAGCCTAATGTCTTGATCAGAAAAGATAGGAAAACTAGGCTGTGGTTGGAAAGAAGCAGGAAAGTTATCTAAATTCAAAACAGATAAATATAGGTCGTTCCCTTTCTAGGTCTTTCGAGGAATAGATGTAAGAACCGATTTCATCGCCTAAGCATAGTAAAATCCATAATCATCCATGGAAGAACTTTTGTGAAGGTCAAATAGAAATTGAAGTTCATTGCCAGTAAGGGAGGAACATTTCTCTGCATAAAGAATGAAGATGACAATTAGAATGGAGAAAGAAATTGGGGCAAATTGTATGGGAGCAATACCAATAGTATGCAGATAACCAATCGCTAAGAATTTGATTAGGAGGAAGATAAAGTCTGCATCGAATATGCTCGGAAGTTATAGAATAAAATTTTTTGGGGGCATATGGATACGTTCATGAGATTCCGGTACTAAACCCATGTAATAATCGAACCTAAAATAATCCAGAATACCTTCTATTTTTCATATTCAGTTATCCTAGATAGCAGGGACAAGAGATTCATAATGAAAATACCAAATTGGTTAACGGCTACCAATGGATATAGAGGAAGAACAACAAAAAATGAATACCCTTACTTTTCATCGGAAAAGAATGAAGAAGGGGAAAATATATACTTACCTTGATTTGAATCTTAGCCATACAATTGAAATAATGAAAGAACCCCAAAATGTCGATTGATTAATGATAAGGAAGATCAACGCGAGGATCTATATAAATTTCTTAGGATTCGAAAAGATTAAAGTTATAGCTTTTTCAGAAGATCAACCAATAAGGGGATGACAATTGTCCATGGGCATTAAATGCGAAAACGACAATAAAGACTTTCTCCTTTTTGAAAGAAAGAGAAAATTAAGAAGTGATGGCTTACAGAAAAATATGGATGTAGAGACAAGTCCACACCAATCTACAATCGCGAAAGACTTGGAGGCAAGTGTTACGCCATATTTTCAAGTATTGTCAAAGGGAAATTGATGCAAGCATCGAGCTAAAAGAACTGCTCCCACAACAGAAGCTATACTATGAAATGGAAGTGAGAGCGATGTTCAAATAGTACTGTGTCAAAATCTAAAATTATGGCAAAACATAAGGACTGTGAATTTCTATTGAGCATTGCTTTGACACTATAATATCTCGTCGGTAACCTGAGATAGCCATAAAGTATAAGGACTAATCTACAATCCTAACATTTAGCTCAATAGGAAGAACTATGACACAACCTTCAAGTACCAAATATGAGGGTTGTGCTACGGTTCCAAAAGTAGACCCTAATAAGTTGGAACTGTAGCACAATCTTTAAGTAACAATAAGATGTAGAGATTGAGCTGCGGCCTTAGAAGCAACACTAATGATATAGAACTGTGGTACAACCCTTAAAGCAACAATACATGATGGTGATGCGCCTTATTCTTAAACTAACAATGAAAGTGGCAAGGCTGTGCCGCAATCTTATATTAATAGTAAAAGCAATAGGGATGCGCCGCAATCCTAATTTGACATTGAAGTGATAGAACAACATTGCAATTTCAAAGAAGATACTACCCACAAATACTAGGACTCAAAGGGTGAGGCAATGGGGCAAAAATGCTCTACGGCCATAGCTTATGGTACGATCCCCAAAAGAGACAAAGAGGACATGACTTCATTCTCAAATTCCCTGGACACAACTTAAATATGAAGGAGGTGGCACAATCCTCCATTGATAAAGATGACTCAGAATAGGTTCAGGCGATACGACCTCCCTTCAAAATGGCAGTGCCGTCTTATTTACTAAGATATACAACTTGGCCTCGATCACCCCTAACGCAGTGCTTTGTTTTTAATTTAAATGAACAGTGTAGCAAGGCTTTAAGAGGATTGACGTAGTTCGGATGTTGTACCATATTGTCACCCTGCATAACTATGGAAGCGTAGCTCCCAGTGGCACATTCACAATGGCAAAGTCCTGGAGTGCTTATAACTATGCAGTTTTCCTGAAATAGTGGTAGTTTCTCATTGTAGTTTCATCTACACATGTGTGCAATCCATTGGCTTTATTGTTTTATGAAACCATCAGGTCATGGTCTATTCAAAATTATGTTTTCTCACTTTAATTTCAAGCTTCCGGCCTAAATTAAAAAACTTCATCAACTCAAATTATAGTTTCCGCCAAAGACCACTTAATTGTCTGTGTACATCAAATAAGCAAGATGGATGATCGATGTGTGGCATAATTCAAAGGTAGGAATCAAAAGGGTGGAATAATGACATTGGTAATCCATGTGAATCTCTGTGTACTATAAATGAATAAGGCACTACAGTAGAAAAAAGTGGGATTTGAACTTTGCTCGTTTTGGACACTGAAATCAAAAAAATTATACTCTTTGTATTTCTGTTTGCACTATGAATCAAAGAAGAAGATAAGGACATTTTTCCCATTGATGTCGGATTGATTAACATCCAAACCATGTAAATTTTCCATGTCCTTTATTGCTATTATTACTTTACTTTACTATTTTCATCTTTGGTACTTGAATTGAAATGGATTGCTTTAACGAATTAATGGAGACCATCCATATAATTTCAAATATATTCCTTCATAACTATGTAAGCATTAAAGTGACATAACTACCTCCTCCGAAGGCAATTATAATATTACATAAATTTGCCGATTTATAGCCATGAAAGTATTCGGCATCGTGATTACTTTAAAAAATATTTGGATGTTTCCAAGATGAAAAATCTTATCAACATATAGTTACAAAATTAATTTTATTGTACGCATACATATTTTTACAAGCATATGTATAACTTAAAATTAGTAAATAGTACCATTTAAACTATTATAAATTAATTTAAATTTTTGTTAAATATAAATAGAATATAACATGGCCGATATGAAATCGTATTTTTTAATTTACAAAGATTTAAATAATATTCTATAATATTGCAAATACTTTCTCATTTGAAGCCTTTTTCGAAATTCTAAAATTAACCATTTTTTCATTCTTTTAAAAAATAGCATCATAACATAGCTGAGAGGATATATTTGTCTTTTTCGGCAACATTACTTTTTATCCTTCATGTTCCTATTCCCTGACCCCATTTCTTCCTCCTTGGTTTCTCAATCCCGCTTCATCCTCACCTTCCTGGCATCACTTTCCAAATCCCAAAAAAGGAACCTTACATATCAAACCCCAAAAAATAAAATTTGTATCAACAATCTAATTTAACATAACAACATTACAAATGTTGGCACCAATCTTTAATTTTCAATGACACTGGACGATTACCATTGAGAAAGAAAGCATCTTTAGAAGATATGTAACAATCAATCAAATATGGTTCAATTTGTTTATAGTTTAACGATTTAAATTTCACTTTGTATATTGTTTGATTTTTCTAGATATTAGGTATTGTCATCATATTAAATGTAATGAGAGGAGATGATTTATAGGAATTGGTATAGTTGGTAATGATAATTTGATTTGAGAAATTATTAGAGTGGGGGTATACCAATTTGATTTCCAATATGAATTTTTGAATCAGTTTTCCAAAATTTAATACAATAATTAAATTTACATCACCTGATGATTTGCATTTAGCTTTTGTTATTTTCTAATATTTTGTCACACAATATTTTTAGTACCACTGTTATCTTTTTTTTAAATGAGTGCATGTGCGCACGTGTGTGTGTATTACTTTATGTACCATAAACTTGTTAGTAATATAACTCATTGCATTATTTTGTAATTTAACTCTAAAACTATATATATATATATTACTTTACATACCATAAACTTATTATTAAAAGTAACTGCATAATTTGGTAATTTAACTCTAAAACAATAATCAGATAAGCATGGTGTGTATTTTTTAAACTATAAAACAATAATCACAAAAGCATGATATGGATTTTAGATTTGGCAATGTTTTATACCCTTAGACAAATAAGTTTTCTTCATTTTTTCCCTCGCCATGTAGGGACTCTATCATTTTATTGAAATATTTCTTTATTTTGTTACCGACTTATTTAAGCCTTAAACAAAACAATATTTAAGTGTATATCCTTTTATAGAATAAATCAATGGTTCGATGTATTCTCTTTAGTCATTATTGAATACCTAAAAGAACTATGTTTAGATGCATTATATTCGATAGAAGGAATTGCATATTTATGTACCTACACAAATTTTATTAGATGTTACCGAATTTTATGCATCAAATTTATCATTACTAGTAATGTTGATTACCACGTTAGTGGAATCGACCATAATTTTATAATTTTATTTACATATTCAAGTTATGCATATTTGTGTAATATATTTCATGTATTAGAACTATTAAATTCACAATATGGAAATTTTGAAAATGGAACGATTGATATGTAAGTCATATGACTTGCACTAGAAAAAATGGAACATGAATATGAAAATATAAGGAAACATTTAAAAAAACATGGAATGGTTGATATGTAAAGTTGTATACCTTGCATTAGAGAAAAATTAACCTTTTTCTTGGTTTTCACAAATTTTTTAACAAATATATGGTATAGTCTTATTGATTGATTTTTTAAAACTATCGAGTTAACTAAGTTTATACATATTTATTAAAGTGGAAATTGGTGACACGTCCTTATTTTTTTATTATTTTATAAATTACATCCCTTCCAACTTTACATTATGTTTTATGTCCCTATTTTTATTTTTCAAAATTCTATACATACTTTCGTTCACATATTTACTGCTCTTCTTCCAAAATCACCACCCCTGCGCTCTGAATTTTGATGCTTCTTATTTTGCCACTTTTTATCTTGATCTAATTTCATGCTTTCATCTTGTGCACATACATATTTTGTGCTTTTCCAGATCTTGATCTCTTCTACATCTCGAGCTATTTATTGGTTGGAAAAGCTTTTTAGTGAATTTAATTCGATTTGTGCATCTTATTCTTTTTCTATTTTGCACTGTTAAAATGAGTTTGAGATTAGTTATTTTTCTTTGTATTTATTTATGTGTGTTTAACGTTTGTTATTGCATTATTATGAATTGAATTTGTTGTTGCTATAATTGGTGCTTAATTATGTTATATTCGTTATACTTCAACTATGTTGTTGGTATTGTATGACATGAAAAGTATAGGTCTATCAATGAAGTTTTATATAGGCCATTATTTGTATGTAAATATTTTTCAATGTTGAATTGAATGCGGTTATTTTTGTTACCATTGCAATTGTTTAACTTAATTATGTTTTTATTGTTATGATTCAACTATGTTGTTGGTAATGTATGACATGAAAAGTATATGATAAGTTAGTGAAGTTTTATGTATGCTATTATTTGTATGACAAATATTTGCATATGTTAATGTGGTTGTTATTGTCATTGTTGTAATTGGTTGGCTTAATTATGTTGTCGATATTGTATGACATGAAATGTATAGGATTTGGCAATGAAGTTTTATGTAGACCATTGTTCGTATGGAAAATATTAGCCTGATAAATATTTGTCATGATAATATTTGTGTGGAAAATATTTTCCATGGTAGCTTTTCCTATTTTTCCTATTGTAGTACTTTTATTTTAATATTTTATGTATTTTTGCAAGCTTGATCCTATTGATGTTCTTATTGTTTATATGTTGGGTAATGATACTTATAGTAGGCGGTTTGGTTTGAGTGATTGCGTGTTGAGATTGAGAAATGATATTTGTGACCATTGACCTAAATTAATACCTGGTTTTATTGAATTGGTTTATTATAGAGACAACAGGAAAAGATTAATATAAACTAATTCTAATTTGCATAATATATTTTTGCTTGTTGCTCATAGATGTGATGATTTTCTAATTGATTTGGTTATAGTTTTTCATTTGCCAGTTCTCTTACTGAGTGTGGCTCATCTACTTCTTCAATGTCTGTTCTCTGGTTGATTCTAGTTCTACTTTCAAACGATTGTTAAAAAATGATTCCAATAATTAAGTGTTTACTAGTGTTGGTCAAAAATCCGCTAGTGGTGTTGAAGAGTTTCGATTGTAACCTATGATATATTTTATTAAGAACAAATAAAAAGATAACATTGTTAAAAATGATAGGGAACGAGTTACAGTTAGTTGTTCACGGAAAGGTTGTACTTTCTGTATTCATGTTTCTCATAGATTTAACCTACTAGGTTTTTTTTATTAAAACCATGCAACCTAATCATTCATGTAAAGCTGGTATTGTAGATATTCATTATCCACCTGTTCCTAGCAGACTGGTTAGGAAGTTGGCTGTTGATTTTATTCGTTTGAATTCTTCAATGAAAATGAAGGATATTGTTCATTTATTTCAAACCAAGTACAATATAGTGTAAAATTACCATTTTGCATATACGGAAAAAAGACGGCTCTTGAAGAAATGCATGGTAATGATTGCCTTCGTATCATCATTTGAAATCTTTTTGTGAAGCTATGGCTATTTGTAATTCTGGTAGTACTGTTGAACTTCAAGGTAATCATGTTAATCATGAATTTTCGAAGGTTATAATTGGGTTTGAAGCATGTAAATATGGATTCGATTATTGTCGTCCTTTGATTTTTCTTGACAGAACTTTCATGAGAAGTAGAGGACAAAGTTATATTATCCCTACTACTGCTAAGAATGGTAATCAAGGTATGATTTTGTTCTAAAATTTATAATGTAATTGTTCAGTATTTCAGTTAGTCTATTATTTGCATGTTAAATATTTTCCATATGTAGCTGATAAATATTTATTTTGTTAAATTGATATTATACATGTTATTTTATTTACCTTGCAAACTTTTTTTGTAAGTTTTAATTTCTTTGTTATATTTGCTGATTTAGCTTGTCAAATATTTTCCATATTCTTATGGCAAATATTTGACATACTTGTGCTTCTACAATTTGTATATTTTATGCATATATTTTTATTTTATGAATTGAAATATGTATTTTTCTTTATTTTAGGTGTTTTTCCACTAGCTTTTGGCATTGTATTTGGTGAAGATGAACTTAATTGGTATTAGCTTTTAACAAAGCTTAGGGAAATGTTATGTGATGATGATCGTGATTTCACCTTTATGTCTGATCAACATTCTGGTCTTTTGCTTGCCATTCCTCAAGTTTTTACAAGGTCAGCTCATGGTTCTTGTTATTATCATTTGAAGGATAATTAATTTTTTTTAACAAAATGGTGTCCTTAGGGCAAAACGGAATGGATTATTTTTTTGTTTTATCGAGTTGCTAATGCTGCTATAATAGATGTATTTAATCCAGCTTTGTCTGACTTTAGAAGTGATGGTGGAGTTGAAGTAGAATTTTTTTTTTGCATAGTTTTCCATTTGAAATGTTTGGTAATGTTTTTTGTTGGAAATCGATATGGGAAATAAATTCTAGTTGTGCGAAAACTTTTAAATCGCTGGATTTTAGAGGAAATATATTTTCCTATAACCTTGGTTGGTTATTGGAGATTTTAATGCAGTGCTTAGTACTAATGAAAAAATGGAGGAATTACATTGAAGCTTTCCCAAGTAGCAGAATTTAACAATTGTCTGCTTGCAAGTGGATTGATAGAGGCATTCTGGCCTGAATTACACATGGAGAAGTAGTGAAGCAAAGAAGATTACATCTAAACTGGATAGAGCTCTAAGAAATGAGCGTTATTTAATACAATTCCTGATTTAAAAATAACTGTATTGCCAAGCTCTACTAGTGATCACAGTCCCCTCCTCATTCAATTTAACAATGAAACAAACATCACAAAGGGCAAACCATTTAGATATGCTAACCAATGGCATATGTTAGAGGATTATAAGGAGGTTGTGGATTTTAATGATGTTCACATTCCACAAGGAAATCAGATGTGTAAGTATGTCATGCTGGTTAAAAAGATGAAACATAGATTAAAGGAGTGCAATCAGATAAGACCAAAGCTTAATGATGAAATTATAAAAATCCAAAACCAACTAGAAGATATTCAACTTCAACTGGATGATGACCCTCTACATGAAGGACTTGATGCAGACTATTATTCCCTTCAAAAGAAGCTGAAGGATGAACTTAAAAAGCAAGCAGTCGACCTCAAACAAAAAGCTAAATAAAAGTGGCTACTACAAGGAGATAAATGCAATAAATTTTTTTACACTAAAATGTCACAAAGGGATCATCATAATAACATTCTTAACTGTCTTAATGAACAGGGTAATGTCTCTGCAAATGTTAAAGAAATAGAGGAGAAAGCAATTGCATATTTCTCTGAATTATATAATGGGGATTATGAACAAAACATACCAGCAATTCAAAGTAGAAGGAAAGTTTCCATAGAAGGATGTGCCATGTTGACAACTAGGTTCAAGAAGGGGAACTGAAGAGAGACACCTTCTCGATTCATAATGACTCCAGTCTTGACCCTGATGGAATGGGGGCAGCCTTCTTTAAAGTGCATTGGATACACCTAAAAGATCAGATGTTAAGAGCTTATCAAGAGGCATTTGATACTGGTGAGTTCATTCAAGAAATTAACCAAACTTTTATCTCACTTATTGGTAAGGTTGAAAAACCTGAAAGAATTGAAGAATATAGACTAATAGCCGGTTGTAATGTTACTTACAAAATCCTTAGTAAAATTATATGCATGATACTAAACAAGGTGCTTCAAGATTTAATTTCTTAATGTCAAAGTGCTTTTATCAAAGGTCAATTTATATCAGAAAATTCCTTAATGGCCCATGAACTAGTTAGAGACTTCAACAAACATGGAGCAAACAAAATGTGCATAAAAGTTGATTTACACAAAGCATATAATAAGGTAAATAGGAAATTCATCATTCATATGCTCAGCTCTATGGGGATTCTAGATAAACTTCTAAAGCTAATAGAACACTGTATAAACTCCCCTACTTTCTCCATTCTTATCAATGGGAATCCTCGAGGTTACATTCATAGTAATAGAGGGATTAGACAGGGTGACCCTCTATCCCCCTACTTGTTTGCTGTGGCAATGGAATGGTTTTCCTTACAAATGGAAATAACATGTTTTCACAATAAGATCAGTCTAATTTATAGGCTACAACCTATAGTGTCCCATCTCATATATGCTGATGATCTTATTATTGTGACCAAAGCAAGTTTAATTGTAGCTGATACTATCAAAGAAATATTTAAAGAACTGGAAATATCAGTGGGGCTAAAACTAAATGAAGCAAAGACAAAATGCTACTTCAACAAATTTTGTAGAAACAAAAAACTTCTACTAAATAAAATTGGAGTTGTAGAAGGTTCTCATCCTGTTAAATATATGGGAGTTCCTCTATCAAACAACACTATTACTTATGTTGAGTGTGGGAAATTGGTTGATAGTATTAGAGAGAAATTACAGGGATGGAAATCAAAATTACTATCATTTGCTGGAAGGGTAGAACTTGTCCACACAGTTATTACTTCAAAGTTAAGATTTTGGTTGTAGACATTTCAAATCCTAGTCTACTCTATTGCAAAAATAAATGCAGTTTGTGCTAATTTCATTTGGAGAGGAAATGTGACGCCCCACCTCTATACTCACGCTAGCCAAGGACACTACGGAGTAATGCCATCAACTAGCGCGAAGAATAAGGCTGTTGAGGAGCGACCATCTGTGTAATTGCTTTGTGCGAGTACCGATATGTCAGAAAATATAACATACATTTCATTTCTGAAGGAAATCCGACATATCAAATACAAACTCAAAGCTACCACACAGTGGCTAAGTGGACCTCGGAAACAAACATAGAAATAAACATAACACAAATTAGTCACAGATATTCATATCACAAAGGCGGAATAAGACATGAATATATCACATGAAAGTGTACATCAAAATAGTGGTCATATAAGATCCACTACATCACAATGAATAGATACAAGTGTGAAACAAAAGAATAATTATACATTAAGGAGTCCATATCTCAAATGTATAATAACAAAAACTACTAATCTAAAGTAGTTAGCCAAAAGAATCAGATGACAATCCCTGATAAGAAGTCAAGCGGGAGCACTTGAAATATCTCGGTCTGACCCGAGTATTATTTAAGAAGAAAATAATAAACGGATCAGTCTAGCTATAATTATCAGATAAAATGAGATAGGATAAGGGATGTGACCAAAAACGTATGATAACAAAGAAATGCCATACTGTGTCAAGTATACATCAAATAACAACAAAAATCATACAATATCTCCAATCATCTCAAAATACCAAAAATAATATCATATTATTTATTTTATTCACCAAACTACAAATATTGACAAACATATAAATGCCAAACACAAAAGTTGGTGAAACATAAATTCCAGAAATCAGCAATTAGAAATCCAGAAATAAAAAGTGGGAGGCCTATTACAAATGGGAGCATGAAAACTCCCAACACGTGTAACACAAACGGAACGCTATTCCATGGTCGCTAACCATTGAGCCGGTGCAACAACATAGTACAATAACGGTACGTCCAAGGGACCAGAAACTCAAATATTGCGAAACAACGACGTAGTACAATAATGGTACGCCCGATGAACTCGAAAGCCGAAACATCGATGTAGTACAATAACGGTACATCCGATGAACCGAACACCATAAAAGAACATGGGTCGCTAGCCCATAAAAATGAGAAGAAGCTCATTAGGACGAAGCAGGTGGTCAGTCGACTGAACCAGGTGGTCAGTCGACTGACACAGGGATACGAATTCTGTATCCCCAGTGTCAGTCGACTGACCCAGATGGTCAGTCGACTGATACAGACCCAGGCAATTTCCTAGGTCTGGTTCAGTCGACTGAACCACTAGTTCAGTCGACTGAACCCGCTTCAAAGCATTTTTCAACTTCTTGTTCAGTCGACTGAACCACTGGTTCAGTCGACTGAACCTGCTTCTGAAGCACATTCAGTCTAGCCCCCTTGTGGGGCAAAAATCCAACAAACGGCGATCGGACGAGCAACGCGCACTAAGGGTTTACGCCAATCGACAACCCAGCCCTATAGGCTCTTCGATGCTTCACCAAAAATATGTTCAAACATCCATAAAAGGATTTTCCCCAAAATTGGACTTTAAAACCAAAAATTGGAATATTCACCAAATCAATCCAAATCAAAATCAAATGAACATGTAAAGGTGTTAGGAATTCATACCTAACAATCAAAGATAGTATAGACATAGATGTGAGATAAAAATCTCACCTTTAATCCCAAAAACATTGAATGAGAAGCTTAAAAGCAAAGGAAGATCAACCAATCAACCACTTCAACTCAAGAAGCTTGAATCTAAGCTCAAAAGAAGAACATTTCCTAAATTATGTTTAGGAAAATTCTGAAATCAAAGAGAGAATGAGTTGGAGAAGAAGAAGGAGATACTTACCAATGCTTTGCCTTGATTTTGGAGCAAGAATTGAAGCTTGCAAAAGGAAACTAGGGTTTTGAATTTCTATTTCCAATCTTTTTCCCCCATTATCAGTTGAGCTTGAGAGTGTTAGGAAAAATGAGAGTGAATGGAGAGGAGGGGGCTAAGTTAGGGTAATAGAATGAGTTGGATGAAACCCAAATCCAAAAGCCCACTTAGAAAATAGCAAAATTCAACTTACTCCAAACATATCGAAGCTTTTACTCAAAAAAGTCGCAAACGCCATTTTGGACTCAATGGAAGTGGTCTCGAGTCCCAATTCGACTGTTTGCAAAAAGTAGCTTTTCGGACTTTAATCCGACTAACGACGCTATATTTAAATAAAATATTTAAATATACAATCGTAAAATATGCGGGTTGTTACAGACTCCCTTCCTTAAAGAAATTGCGTCCTCGCAATAATTAAGAGGAAAATAAAAAGTAACAACCATAAAAGCATATCAACACAAAAGAAAATTTGAAATAAGAAGTTCACCATAAAGAGAACAAAAGAGTAAGTCCGGATGTATTTGCTCGATGAATTCTCAAGATTCCTAATAGGATTTGAGGACCCTCGAACCTTCACAAGAATAATATCTTTATTTCGAAGGCGTTTAACCTTCGAAGTAATGATTCAAGTAGATGGTTGCTCATAAGTCAAATCTGGTGAAACTTTAATTTCTTCAAATACACCGGGCTCAAGAATAGAACCGGAATCCCTAAGGTATTACCGTAGTTGAGAGACGTGGAAAACGTCATGAATAGCAGAAAATTGAGCCAGTAATAAAAAGGCGATAAGCCACGGAACAAATACGTTCGGTGATGGGAAATGGACCACATATCGAGATGCTAACTTTCCCAACCGACTGAATCGCACAACACCCCTCATTGGTGAAACACAAAGGAATACCAATAAAATCTAAACCTAAAACCAGCTTCTCACCGGCTTCAAGCCAACATGAAGAAAATCAGCACGGCCTTCCGTAGAGTGCCTTGAAAGATGCCATACCAATACAAGATTGGAAGCTATTATTGGAAGAAAACTCAAGAGGAGAAATATGATCTTCCCAACTTCCACCAAAATCACGAACACATGCACGAAGAAGATCTTCAAGAGTTTGATTCACATGCTCGATTTGTACATCAGACTGAGGATGATAATCGGTGCTAAAATTTAAGTTTTGTTCCCAAAGCCTTTGAAGACCTTACAAAAATCCACCAATAAAGTAATGGATCACGATTGCTAACAATAGAAGTAGGAACTCCAGGCTATTTAATTAGGCATAGAGTTTAGCCAATAGAGGTACGGTCCGATTGGACCGAACGGGAATAAAATGGGCGGATTTTGTTAGTCTATCTACAATTACCCATAAACTGTCATGACCCGAACGAGAACGGGGAAGACCGTTAATGAAGTCCATGGAAATATGATCCCACTTCCAAATTGGAATGTCTAAAGGTTGCAATAACCCACCGGGCCTTTGATGCTTGGCCTTTATGAGTTGGTAAGTCATGCATCGCTTAATGAAGTTAGCAATATCAGATTTCATTCCATCCCAATAATAAAGTTGCTACTATTAACGAGATGAATGGTAAATTTAGAACGATGAGAATCTTTTAAAATATCTTTACGAAGATCAATAATATTTGGCACAATAAGTCTACCAAATTTTGGAATACCGCCACGAGCATCGATTTCAAAACCTTTCAAACCATCAACCGTATTTGGATCCCTACAACTTTGGCTAAGAAATGCCAATTCGGGATCTTAATATTGGGCTTCAAGGATGCGGTTCAAAAGAGAAGGATGAGCCTCAAGGCTACACAAAACAAGAGATGAGCATAAATTGGATTCACGATCTCGAATCTTACAAGTGGATAAGGTCTCGAGATCATTCCATTCGGATATCAACAAAGAAACATCCGCTGTTGCTCACGGCTAAGGGCATCGGCAACTCGATTACCCTTTTCCGGAGTACAAAGAATATCAAGACCATAAGATGTAAGGAACTCGAGCCAACGTTGTTGACACAAATTAAGTTTCTTTTGAGAAAATAAATATTTCAAAGATTTATGATCGGAGTAGAGAACAAATTTCTCTCCCAAAAGATAATGACGTCAAAATCTAAGAGCGAAAACAATAGCCGCGAGCACTAGATCATGAATGACATCTCTAGGATCGACAAGCTTTAATTGTCATGAAGCATATGTGATAACACATTCCCTATGCAAGAGAATGACACTAAAACCAATACGACTAGTATCGGTACAAACAATAAAATCTTGGTTCCCTTCGGGAATCACAAGAATAAGAGTATCAGAAAAGAGTTCTTTTAAATAATCTTCTTTCCCGAAAAGCTAAACTTCCAAAATTACAATTATCTTTATGTAATAATCTTTTCAGAAAAATTTACATTTTACAAGTCAATTTACTGTGTCTGATTGTCTCATCATAGCGTTTAGGAGATTCCTATCGATAACATTGATCAAGCGCATCGACCAGAATTCTTAAAGCACTCAATGGGTAATACAATCACAAAATCATCTTCTATATGATCCTTGCTCATTTTAAGAACAAAATCCAATCATACATATAAATAAATCTTACGAAAAAGATTTACAAAATTTTAAATTGCTGTTTTCATCCAAAATTAATAAATACAAGAATGGAGTCATCGAGATATCCGTAGAATACTTGATTCATAAAATGGGTGAAATAAGCTGGATAAACTGGATGACATAATAAGTCATTCATAAGAATCATAACGAGTGCGGAATGCGGTAAGTGGAATACTGACTTTCACAACTCGTAGCAAATGAAAACCGGTGGCAAGGTCGAGCTGAAAAGACCTTAACACCACTCAAAAGACTGCTTAGGTGATAATCCTAAGACAAGCTCAAAAATACTGGAAAATTCCACAAACTACCCGAATGAGAAAAATAACACTTTCCTCATCAAGTGAGTTTAAAGAACTAAAATGATATCACCGAATTTGGAAATCAAAATCATTAAGAACAAAAGAAATCTGCTTAACAGATTGAAAATGTCGAAGATAAATAGTCCACTCGAGACATTGGATATGGCTTCCTAATGATTAAGCCAACCCTTTTAAAATAAAAATTAATTCTGAAGCCTAAGTAACGCATGACATGCAAATCGGCTTGGAAAGAAAAAATCACATAAAACAATCTCAACATCAAAACAAAGCAAATTGAGTGTTGCAGATCCACCATCCGGATTCGCAATTCTCAAAGAAGTCATCAAGCCCAAAATGTTTTAAATAAAATGAATCAACAAGTTCTTTTGATATAAAATAGCAAGATGAACTCATATCAACAAGAACCCAAATGAGAAGATCACGAAACAAAACAATGCCATCAAGGATTGAATGAAAAATACCTTGATTAAGAGAAGTGTTACCAGGCGTTTACACAATATCTAGCTTTCTCATGCCCTTGCTCAAAAGTTTGGGACATGCAGATAAAAGATGACCCGGTTTTTTGCAATAGCGACAAGAAAGGGGTTTCGGACACATATTTGCATAGTGGTCTGTAGAATTACATTTGTAGCATCCTCCATGATTAGGGATTGGAGTCTTTGCTACCAAAGTAGTTTGCTTCACTTTCTTATTGGGATTAAGGCTTTTGAACTTAATATGCCGCTTCTTGAAAATCCCAATATCACTATCACTTCCTTTACAAACTTCTTTATGTCGAAGAGTGATATCCACAAGCTGATTGAAAGGAACTTCAAGTTTCAAAGGTAAAATCTTTTCGAGGTTCTTACTCAAAGCACTGATAAACCTTTGATTCTTTACAAGATCCAAGAGTTGTTGGGCAGACATGAATACGCCATCCAGAGAAGGACTACTGGATTGACCAGCGCTGGGACTACCAGATCTAACCATCTCTTCTTCTTTAAGAAAGAAAGAAAAAGAAAGAAGAGGAAAAAGGTTATTCACAAAATGAATATCAAACAAACTTGATTGATAAAACAAGGTATCATAAAAAAGAAATAGGATAGAACGGTACGAAGACTCGAATTAAATCCTATGGCACGATTCCTAAGGAAGACTTAGGACAATGATCCTTGCTAGATTATTCTACATTGTTCCGAAGTTTGGCTCTGATACCAAGCTGTGACGCCCCACCTATATACTCACGCTAGCCAAGGACACTATGGAGTAATGCCGTCAACTAGCACGAAGAATAAGGCTGTTGAGGAGCGACCATCTGTGTAATTGCTTTGTGCGAGTACAGATATGTCAGAAAATATAACATACATTTCATTTCTGGAGGAAATCTGACATATCAAATAAAAACTCAAAGCTACCATACAGTGGCTAAGTGGACCTCGGAAACAAACATAGAAATAAACATAACACAAATCAGTCATAGATATTCATATCACAAAGGCGGAATAAGATATGAATATATCACATGAAAGTGTACATCAAAATAGTGGTCATATAAGATCCACTACATCACAATGAATAGATACAAGTGCGAGACAAAAGAATAATTATACATTAAGGAGTCCATATCTCAAATGTATAATAACAAAAACTACTAATCTAAAGTAGTTAGCCAAAAGAATCAGATGATAATCCCTGATAAGAAGTCCAGCGGGAGCACCTGAAATATCTCGGTCTGACCCGAGTATTATTTAAGAAGAAAATAATAAACGGATCAGTCTAGCTATAATTATTAGATAAAATGAGATAGGATAAGGGATGTGACCAAAAACGTATGATAACAAAGAAATGTCATACTGTGTCAAGTATACATCAAATAACAACAAAAATCATACAATATCTCCAATCATCTCAAAATACCAAAAAGAACATCATATTCTTTATTTTATTCACCAAACTACAAATATTGACAAACATATAAATGCCAAACGCAAAAGTTGGTAAAACATAAATTCCAGAAATCATCAATTAGAAATCCAGAAATAAAAAGGGGGAGGCCTATTACAAACGGGAGCATGAAAACTCCCAACACATGTATCACAAACGGAACGCTATTTCATGGTCGCTAACCATTGAGCCGGTGCAACGGCGTAGTACAATAACGGTATGCCCAAGGGACTAGAAACTCAAATATTTCGGAACAACAACGTAGTACAATAATGGTACGCCCAATGAACTCGAAAGCCGAAACATCGATGTAGTACAATAACGGTACATCCGATGAACCGAACACCATAAAAGAACATGGGTCGTTAGCCCATAAAAATGAGACGAAGTTCATTAGACGAGGTACTGTCCCCCACATGGACAAAGAGACATCGCACATTGCTAGTCTAAACCATAAAATGATCATCATCGATCATCAAGAAGTGTCGATTACACTAAGCTAGTAAATATAAGAGTTTAGCTTCATGTCCCATAACCACTGGCTTAACTTAAATATTTACGAACAAATTGTAGATTTCCACTCGAAAATTGTCACAAGAGTTTCAATCGAACAAGTCCATAAATTAACCGACGAAGTAAACACAAGCGTTTCATACCACTTGTTTTGCTAAGCCGTTTAATTAGATTTTCTCATACGAATGAGGTAAAGGTTTGTATATACTAATAGATTAGAAAACAGTTTTATAAACGAGCTTTGTATTTAAAAGTAGTGTTGAAATCATTTTGATGAAAGAGTTTGAGTATTTACTACTAGTATAGAAACCTTTGTATTTTTAAAGTGACAAGTCATAGAAATGATTGTAGAAACAATCAATCATCAAAAATTCACATACGAAGACGTGAATCAAATTCATAGAAATCGATGCCGAATCCATCAAAATGGATATACCAAAAATCCTGAAATAGAAGTCACCAAAATCGATAATAAATGATAACAACAAATCGGATAATCACGAATCGATTAACAATGGAATCTCAAACAAAATAATCAAATAGGGCTGAAGCAAGCAAGTCAGTCGACTGAACCAGGTGGTCAGTCGACTGACACAGGGATACGAATTCTGTATCCCCAGGGTCAGTCGACTGATACAGACCTAGGAAATTTCCTGGGTCTGGTTCAGTCGACTGAACCTGCTTCAAAGCATTTTTCAACTTCTGGTTCAGTCGACTGAACCTGCTTCTGAAGCACATTCAGTCTAGCCCCCTTATGGGGCAAAAATCCAACAAACGGCGATCGGACGAGCAACGCACGCTAAGGGTTTACGCAAATCGGAAACCCAGCCCTATAGGCTCTTCGATGCTTCACCGAAAGCATGTTCAAACATCCATAAAAGGATTTCCCCAAAATTGGACTTTAAAACCAAAAATTGGAATATTCACCAAATCAATCCAAATCAAAATCAAATGAACATGTAAAGGTGTTAGGAATTTATACCTAACAATCAAAGATAGTATAGACATAGATGTGAGATAAAAATCTAACCTTTAATCCCAATAACAATGAATGAGAAGCTTGAAAGCAAAGGAAGATCAACCAATCAACCACTTCAACTCAAGAAGCTTGAATCTAAGCTCAAAAGAAGAACATTTCCTAAGTTAGGTTTAGGAAATTTCTGAAATCAAAGAGAGAATGAGTTGGAGAAGAAGAAGGAGATACTTACCAAAGCTTTGCCTTGATTTTGGAGCAAGAATTGAAGCTTGCAAAAGGAAACTAAGGTTTTGAATTTCTATTTCCAATCTTTTTCCCCCATTATCAGTTGAGCTTGAGAGTGTTAGGAAAAATGAGAGTGAATGGAGAGGAGGGGGCTGAGTTAGGGTAATAGAATGAGTTGGATGAAACCCAAACCCAAAAGCCCACTTAGAAAATAGCAAAATTCAACTTACTCCAAACATATCGAAGCTTATACTCAAAAAAGTCGCAAATGTCATTTTGGACTCAATGGAAGTGGTCTCGTGTCCCAATTCGACTGTTTGCAAAAAGTAGCTTTTCGGACTTTAATCCGACTAACGACGCTATATTTAAATATACAATCGTAAAATATGCGGGTTGTTACAGGAAAATTACATAAAGTCAGTCATAAAGATTTGTGCACACCTAAAAAAGAAGGAGGAGTAGGGCTAAAAAATCAATTTGAACTGAATAGAGTTTATGGAATGAAACTGGCTTGGAAAATATTGTTTTCAAATAATCTTTGGGCTAGGTGGATGAGAGCTAGATACTTGAAAGACAATTTCTGGACAATTAAAATAGATAATAATGCTTCTGTAACTTAGAAAAATAATTTGAAACTCGGAGTAGATTTGAAACTTTTTATTGAAAGACAAATTACTAATGGTAAAAACACTGATCTTTGGATGGACCCATTGCTCAAAAATAAAAGTTTTATAGACAGGATGGGGTGGGGAGGCTATTCATCTTACGAAACTCCTTCATGCAAAGTAACCGGTATTATTACCGAAACAAATTGGGACTGTGACAAATAGATTATCACTAGAAACTTCAAAAAGGAAATACAGGAAACTCCTATATACAGAGATAAATCTAAAGATACATGGGTTTGGAAAAATTCAACAAATAGTCAGTTTAAACTTCATAATGTATGGGAAGACATCAGGGGGAAATTTCCTATTGTATCTTGGCACCAGCTAGTCTGGAGCAGATCTAATAACCCTAAAATGGCCCACACTTTATACAAAGCATTGTTTAACAAGTTACCTACTAAAGGCCGCTTTCATAATTGGGGGATACTGGAAGACACGACATGTAATCTACGCAATGCGGAAACAGAAAGCCATGAACACTTTTTCTGTAACGACCTGTAATTTTTCATAATTAAAAATAGTTAATTTAATAATATTTTGTAATTTAATGTTGGAAGAAATTAAAATTTGTGATTTAATTAATGAGAATAATAACTAGAATGAAATTTAATAATGTTAATTTAAGGCAATTGATAATTATCTTAACGCAATTTCAATAAATTGAAATAATTGTAAACAGAAAATTGGTTATAGATTTTAAATAAGGAAATAATTTAAATATTAATTTGTGAAATAATATGTAAGTATTGTAATTAGGTAAAATTAGTGTTGTATAAGTGGTTATAACATATGTTTGTAGATAACAAACTTATAAATGTGATTAAATTAAGCAAAAGGTGACAATTGTTAAATGTTATCTATTTATTTAATTTGTTGAATTAAATTGGAAATTAATTGCAATAAATGTAATTAAATATTACGTTAATGTATATTAAGATGATAATTGTAGAATAAGTGTAATAAGATGTAAGCCAATGTTAATTTTATTCATAATATGACAATTGATTGAATAGAGAGATTGAAACCAAATTAAATCAATTTATTGGAATTAAATTATAATTAATTAGATTTTATTACAGTTGAAATTTAACACTGTAATTGGTGTAATATTTAACACTGAATTGATATGTAAATTTGTTTTAAATTATTGGAAATGTCCAAGTAATCAAAAATGATAAAAATTGTTAGTTATTAAATTTGAAATTAAAAAGTGATTAAATCAATTTAATAATAATTTATTTAATTAACGTGAAAATAGCCATTTTGGTCACTATCTCGGATTTTGACGAAAAAAGTTTCATCGGATCCGTAATAGTGAATTATTGTAGGATTTCAAGTTTCGTAGCAATCAAACTCGTCGTTTGATCGTACGAGCTCGAAACGCGTAGAAATCAATTAAATTAAATTCAATTGAAATTAATTTGAAATAAGCTGATTTTAAAGCTAACTTCTTCATACGATAGAATTAGGACTTGAAACCTGTTCCATTGAGTTTAAAAATATGAAAAACATCTATTTTGATATATGGGATGACCCACTTTCGTTTCGGAAGCGAAACGGGCTTTTCGGGACGCTATTGTCATTCGTACAAATTCGATATGTGTTCATTTTCTTATCGGGCTTTGTTAATATAAATAGTCTTGTTTCCCAAACCCTAGCTATTATTTTTCTTATTTTGTACGTACATCAACTTTTGTCTATCTCTTTCTTTTCAACGGTAGAAACAAAATCAAATTTGCAAACCCTATTCCAATTTCAAAATCAAACTCCTCCAAACCCTACCATATTATATATCGTTGGAAAGCTCTCGACGAGCGTAATCCACTGCAACAATTGGTTTTCAAATTGGGTGCATCATTTGATCAAAAATCTAGGATGAAACTCGGCCATCCATATTAGGTTTTCACGATCCAACGGTGGATCTTCATCCGATCGATGATCGGGAGGTGTCGTTCAGAAGAGGAGGTCGAGCGGGTCACGGGGGTGTGGTTCGTTCATCGTAATGGAGTTAGGATTCACCATGATTGGCTGAGATGTCGAACGGCGGCGGTGTTGTTGGGGCGAGTCGCGCTACGTGGCGTTCATGGGATGGAGTCGGCCGGAGGTGCAAGGGCTGGTGGCGTCGCCTGATCAGGCAATCGAGCCTTGTAGTGGCGGCGATTTTTGATTGAAGGGCGGTGACTAGTGGTTGAACGCGAGGTCGCAATTGCCTCTGGAGCTTGGGTTTCGTACAGTGAAGAGCGGCTCTGGTGACCTGTTTCCATTCATTATTATTTTATAAATTCTAATTTAATTCGTATAATGTGTAATGTTAATAACTTCTGCATACAAGGTCGGATTTATGCATGGTTTGTTCCGCTGCGATCGTATCGAAATTCCACAGGTTTATGAAACTTGTTTGGATGAATTCTAAGACCGTTGAATTTTGGGCCTTATTTTGGATTTCAAATCAATTTGAAATCAAAGGTAGGTGTTTTAACCCACTCACAATTACTAAATTATGTTATGTTAGTTAAATTAAATTTATGGTGTGTTTTGGAATTGATTGGTTGATGTTTGGTATATTTAAACTGTTATTCTAGTTAAATTTGACTTTTATTGCATTTAATCATCGTTTAACTTAATATTGAATTTAATTATCAATTTAATACCTGTTAATGATAATAAGTTATCTATTGATGTTTATCGGTTGATTTGGATGATGATTGTGATGGATGTTTGATTTTTTATGTTGCATGACTGGATGTTATATTTTATACTGTTATAACACTGTAGGTTCCTTATGGTTTGGAATGATACATACCCGAACGATCATATAGACTAGGGGAAAATTGTTATGGATTGAAATGATAAACCCAAGATATTTTCATTGAAATAAATTTTGGGATTGCGGGTTGAAATAAGATATACCCGTAAAATTTAAATATTTGCAGATTGAAATGATAAATATCCGTATCACTTGACCATAGGGTAGAAAATTATATACAGACAGCGGATTGGTTAAATTAAATGATTTTAAATCTTTGAGTCCAGTTAAACGATATTTTGAAATAGAATTTGAGTGATATAATAAATTGAATAGTTTTAAGTAATTATTTAAAGGATTTAAATTGAAATTTTAAAGTTGAATTTGAAGTATAACGACATTCACCGAAATCGGGTTTTGATTTGAAATCTGGATATAGTCCAGATTTGTTGAAATGGAAGAAATAGTTAAATTTGATGTTAATTTAAAATTTAGTAATTTAATATAAACTGTTAAAAATGTTATTTTAATTTCTAATTAATAAGATTTTCAAACTATTAAACTAAGTTAATCTAATTTAAAATATTTTAAACCATTTAATCAATTTTCGTACAGTGAAGAGCTGCTCTGGTGACGTGTTCCCATTTATTATTATTTTATAAATTCTAATTTAATTCGTATAATGTTCTAATGTTAATAACTTTTGCATACGAGGTCGGATTTACGTGCGGTTTATTCCGCTGCGATCGTACCGAAATTCCGGACATTATGGAACTAGTTTGGATGAATTCTAAGACCGTTGAATTTTGGGCCTTATTTTGGATTTCAAATCAATTTGAAATCAAACGTGAGTGTTTTAACCCACTCACAATTACTAAATTATCTTATGTTAGTTGAATTAAATTTATGGTGTGTTTTGGAATTGATTGGTTGATGATTGGTATATTTAAATTGTCATTCTAGTTAAATTTGACTTTTATTGCATTTAATCATCGTCTAATTTAATATTGAATTTAATTGTCAATTTAATACATGTTAATGATAATAAGTTACCTATTGATGTTTATCGGTTTATTTGGATGTTGATTGTGATGGATGTTTGATTTTTGATATTCGATAACTGGATGTTATATTTTATACTGTTATAACACTGCAAGTTCCCTATGGGTTGAAATGATACATACCCGAACGATCATATATAATAGGGGAAAATCGTATGGGTTGAAATGATAAACCCAAGCGATTTTCACTGAAATAAATTTTGGGATTGCGGGTTGAAATAATATATACCCATAAAATTTAAATATTTGTGAATTGAAATGATAAATATCCATATCACTTGACCATAGGGTAGAAAATTATATACAAACACCGGATTGGTTAAAATAAATGATTTTAAATCTTTAAATCTTTGAGTCCAGTTAAACGATATTTTGAAATAGAATTTGACTGATATAAATTGAATAATTTTAAGTAATTATTCAAAGGATTTAAATTTGAAATTTTAAAGTTGAATTTGAAGTATAAACGACATTCATCGTAATTGGGTTTTGATTTGAAATCTGGATGGTCCGGTTTTGTTGAAATGGAAGAAATAGTTAAATTCGATGTTAATTTCAAATTTAGTAATTTAATATAAACTGTTAAAAATGTTATTTTAAATTCTAATTAGTAAGATTTTCAAACTATTAAACTAAGTTAATCTAATTTAAAATATTTTAAACCATTTAATCAATTTAAACTATTTTAATTCATTTTAATCAATTTTAATCTATTTAATCCAATTTAATCTATTTTATCCTATTTTAAACCAATTAACCCATTTTAATCTATTTTAAATTTATTAAATCTATTTTAAATTTATTTAATCTATTTTAAATCTATTTAATCTATTTTAAATCTAATTAATCTATTTTGAATCTATTTAATCTATTCTAAATCTAATTAATCTATTTTAAATCTATTTAATATTTATTCTACTAAAAACTATTTTAAATCTATATAAACTATTTTAATCCACTTTTTAAATTATTTTAAAGTATTTCAAACCATTTAGATTATATTTTCAAACTATACTAAACTATGTAAACTATTTGTAACTATCCATACTATTTTCTAAATTCTAAATTGTAAGTAGAAGTGGTTATATTTAAATCCTTGATTTAAAAGCAAATATGATTAAATGATGAAATAACCTAAGTTGGGATTGAAATGATACTTTCTAGTGAAATGACATCTTTGAGTAAATATGATGATTTTGAAATGAGGATTTAATTAACCCATCTTAGCGATATGATTTCGAAAGTGAATATGATTTTGACAGTAAATATGGTTTCGAAAGTGATATGGTTTGAAATTGAAAATGATATTTTGATATCAATCATGAATCGATTTTGGAAATGTAAAGGAACCATCCGGTGAAATAAGCGTTTGGTTGTTAAAGAGACCGGGATCGGATATTGTCATACTCTCTTCCAATACCGAAAACCACTTTAACAACTGTGTACGTGGTGGAGATTCCAGAAATGAAGTAGGATGGTTTGGTGTACGATTCTGTATGAGGTTTTTACATGACCCTGACTCTCGTGAGTCATCTTAGATGTGACTAAAACAGGAGCTATACCGGGAAAAGTGAGGTCGCACCTCCTATCTGGCACATTTCTTCGATACCATATTTTGACTTTGTAATTGATTTGGTGTTTATGGAAGTGTGTTCCGAGGTGGGCGGTAGTAGCTGCTATGCGTTACCACCATTCCGGGAGTGCAAATGGTAGAATCCTACCCTGGCATTGCCTCGAGTGCCGTGTTCACATGCCCTATCGTGCTTTCTACGAGTTTGGTTTGTACCATACCTATGAAGTGCCCTCTGATAGCCCTCTAGTTTACGGAGGAATTATGGTAATGTATAGACTATGGGAATATATAAAATGTGTTAAGAGGGATATGGGTAACGCCTTAATGCTATTTTAATACTTTACTTTACTGTAGACATTAATATAATATCGTATTTTATTATGTATGTAGATAGTTAATGGATCCTTGGGAGATGGAATCTCGAACATCTCTTAAGTTATTGCACTCATGTTAGACATTGGTTAGGAGATGTCAAACCCCGTAAACATCTCAGACGTCGTTACACTCATATTTATTTACTGTTGATTTAGCTTACATAAGATCTTTTAGTTCAGACTCAAGTGTTTTGTCTTTTCAATTCGCTCGGGTCAGCCTGAGCCTTTCAGTGTATCGAAGACTGCTTTCTGGAGGACGAAGATGAAGATTTAGTACTATTACTATTTATTATATTATTTGCATTGCATCATGTTGTTCCACTGCATTATTTATTTATTATTGTTGTATGTACTCTGATCTGCATTGTAAAAGTATAATCAAATGTTATTTGTAAACAGCTTCATGAATTATTTATTTGATTATTATATTTTGTCATTCTACTGCGAGATTCAGTATTTGTTTTTTCTTTCTTTCCTATTTTTTTCTTATTTACCCCATAACAATCCTCCCTTTTGAATGATTTTAGTTTGACATGTGAGGTTTATTATCGATTTTAACTGTCCAAAAAGGTGGATCCTTACATGTTCTTTAACTATTCTTTTAGTAAGAGAATTTGGAGTATTTGGAAAATTAAATGTATTCAAACAGACAGAGTAAATTCTCTAAAAGAGGAAGTGACATACCTGAATGAGAGGAGTCACATGTCAAATCTGATGAAGGAACTGATTAAAATTAACTTCACAACCACCGTCTGACACCTCTGAAGAGAGCGCAACGATCGGTCTTTTAACACAGGAAGAGGGAAATTGTGTCATTATCAACTCAGATAAATCGAGATATAAGTATAATAATTAGGAGAATTGCAAGAAGGAACTTTACCAGCTTAACGGGACAAGATGCTCAAGTAATGAAGAGGATGAGCTGCACGACACCGAGTAGAGAAGATCAACTAGGGAACTGGGAGCCGCCATAGCGGATCTGCCCTAAAAGAGGAATGTTTTAGTTTAAAGTATGTTTTCAGTATAAAGTGCTTGGTTGTATTTACTTGCTATGTATTCTTAGATTTTTGTAATTGGGCCGCAAAAGCCTGTTTGAGCTTTGAAATAAAATTAACCAAATTTCAAAAAAAAAAATAGATAGAACTCGTTTGAAGTTCACGAAACTTATGTATAATCGATGTGAGCTAAGTGAAACTTAGAATAGTCAATTATGCCTTGTTATAGGAAAGAGTTTAAGGGATTTATACTTTGAGGGTATTTGGTAGAAGGTCACTAGATCTACTATTGATGTTTATGAAGTTTAGTCAACTCAATTTTATTGTGTAGATTTGAGTGATCGACGTTGTAGTTGTAACTTATCATGCATGTGCCCATGCTATTCGATGTATTCTTGCTTCTAATTTGGATATTTATTTTTAATTGATGACGGATTCAATGTATCCTATATCCGAGCATCTTATTCTCACACGATTCATTCACTTGTTAATTTTCAAATGAAGATGTTTACCTGATGATGTTGAAGTTCATCCACCTAAGAGAAGATGTGGTGTGGGAAGGTATCCTTCTTCTAAATGGATTGAGTCGGCTGGTAAGGTAAATAAGTACAAACTTTGCACTTTATGTAAGAAATTAAGTCATAACAAAACATCTTGTTTATGAAATCAAGTATGGTTTTCATACCTTATAGGTTTTATATTTTGAAGACTATTAATGTAATTCCATGTTCTGTATTATTAAATTAATTGATTTATTTGTTATTTTATTTATTTATTTACTTATTACTATATTTTTGTTTGCTTGGAAAAAAACAACCTGATAAATATCTTCCATGCAAATATTTGTCTAGCAAATATTTGCCAGGCCTTGCCATGAAATAATTTACCGATGATAAATCTAGTAGTTTGTGCTTGCTTGTTATATATCAGTCATGCATTTTTTTCATGATAGCATTTTTTAGTATTGCTTTTGAAGATAAGCCCGATTAGTCATTATTTTAATTTAGTTATAAATAGTTTTCCATTTGTACTTGATTAGGTCGTGCATTTGGTTATCCTTTTCATCCATGTATATTTAATTAGGTTGTTGTTATCCGGCCTTTTGACTCGGCTATATTCGGGAGCTGTGGGCCTTGGAAGGATCCAACCGCAGGCTCGTGGCTCGAGCTCATAGTGTCATGATCGGTCTCATTAGCATCGCTACTCACCTCGCCTTCCTCTGCTACATCCTAAGCCACTTCGACTTGGGGCATGACAGTACCGGCTTTGTCACCTCCTTGCCCAACAACACCTCCTCTCTCTACAACTACCTCCTCGATGATTCTAGGCAGTCCCATGCTGCGACCTTCCTCTAGTAAGCCGAAGACAAAAAGGCATTCATCGGCGAGAAGAGATCTCATGTCTCTATCCGCCACCAGTATATTTTTGTATGCTCAAGCCACGTTCGAGTATATGTCGCTGGTGGGACGTGGATGGCTACCTGCAATATTCAATGAGAAATTACTTATTTCAAGATACAACTTGAATAAAAACACTTAAAATTAAATTTGAAGCGAAACTTACGTCATTCCAACCATCGTCCTGTAAAACCAGGTGGGTAGTGCACGTAGAAGCATTCATTCATAAAAGCGCTCAGTTTGTTCCAAGCACCGGTTACGACCCGGAAGTTTGTGACTGGTTCGAGGAAAGTGTATGAGAGGCTTCCTCTTCGCCATTTAAGGTTGTAAATGAATCTATTGTCTTTTGGAGTCAGCTCATGGTATAAGAACTTGAGGAATATCATGCATGTGCAGTGCAGAAACGCGTAGCTATTTGTGTGCAGTTGAGCCGATGCCAAACTTAAATAATGCAACATTTTTCGGATGAATGGGTTGAAAGGCGAAACACAGCCAATCAGTACTTAAACTTATTGCATGTAGTATACCCCTTCGGAGGCAAATGAGCCATGTCGTTACGGGACGAGACTTGCACATCCTTCTATGAAATCCCATGTTTAATACACAACCTACTGAGAGAGACATCATCAATCTTTGAAGCCACTGAATCCTCCGGATCATTCAAAAATATAGCATCTTCTAACATGTCAGGAGCTGGGTCGATTTCTGCTTCAGGAATCAAAGGAATTTTAGGCAGTTGATGAGAACTTTCGGGCTGTTCAGTTTGATGGCTTGAAGAGTTTCTAGCAGATACTGTTGCTGAGCTTGATTCAGCGCTAGAATCGTCATGTTAAGAAGTTTGTTTGGTACCCATAGCAGTTAAATGCTCCAAGCGTCTAAAAACCCATAGCTATCAAACTCAGCAGATAGTAATTATTAGGAAATAAACCTGTTCCTCCCGTGCTAAGTGTAAACTAGTGCGGCATGGTGCAGCGTCGTGCAGTGCAATGATCAACAGTTCGGAATTAAAATGATAGTTATGACGAGACTATGGGAATCAGCTAGAGTTACCATCATCATTGACCATCCTAACCAACTTTCATGTCGATCGGTTATGGATTTTATCCAAGCTTCGAGATCAATCATCAGCATATCGGGGTACGATATTCACATTCAAAGTTCATTGGAGACCATATGTTATACTAGTTCAAATACAAGTCAAATTTGAAAGTGTGTGACTTTGGTCAACATCGATTCAAGTCATATAAGCTCAATTACAAAGCCAAGCAAGATTTAAATCATGTCCCAATGCAAGGTCCAAACGTTCTAGTTCAAAATCATATGTCATGTGCAAGCTAATAAGGCAAATGCTTATGTTCGAGTAAGTTTGAGTATTCAAATTCAAGTGCATATATTCAACAGCTGAAAATGGCTAAGTCCCTCTAGGCTGAGGAATCGTACCCGATCCTTCCCTTAGGTAGATTTTCCTTATGCACTTTTTAACTCCCAAATGCAAAATCACCGTAATCGATCCCTCTAACCGATTGCTTATCATCGATCCATCATTCCAATATCCTCCCAATGAACACTCCACACTCATGTATCCCTATAACCGATCGCTATTCCAACATCTATCACCGATCGGTCCTCATCGACCACTTCACTCCATCTTCCACATATTACAACCGATCGCTTGGAACCAACCTGCAACCAATCGTACATCAACATCGATTGCTCCATCATCGTCGTCGTTCCAACCACATCAATTCCTACATCATACCATTACTCCAATCCCCCAAATTTCAATATCAATCTTTGATACATTCCTGGCCTTTCCCATCACCTATCTAGTCCACCATCGAACCCTAAAACACACAATAATATACACGGCAACATCCATCATCTCGTCGCACAACTTTAAGTCAAATCATGTACAAATTAAACCCACCTATGCAATTGAAAATTGACGGCAAGGAGTGAAGAACTATAAGGGTTCGGTTTGAATAGTGAAGTTGGATGATGGCAAGTAGATGGATGGCGATGACAAGCAATCTAGAGGGGTGGAGATGTAATTGAAGGTGATAAATCTTGAGCTTGGAATTGGTAATAGCAGTGAGAAGGGGGAGATAAGGGATCGGTTTGGCTTACAGGATGTGAATAAAATAAAGTGAAGTGGAAAATTAAAAAACTAAGTGTTAACTTATATAGTGATATGGGTACGGCCCGTTTCCTCTTTACCATGAAATGATTAAGACCATTAAGATGAAGGGATCTGATACGATCCCCCACCTAGAGGATTTATAATGATCCCTTCCAAAAAAGGGTGTGTGTATGTGTATGTGTCTATATATATATATATGATAAAATTGCACTCCAGTTGTAATTAAATTACGTGAAACTGGCAACGACCCGTGAGCGTACAAACATGATAGGGAGCCAATTATAAAAATGTGTATATGAACATGCACGTATATATCCAACATTCAATTTCTTGAATCGACATGAATTAAATTATTACTTGGATTTCTCAAAAAAGAAGTCACTACAAGTAGCCAAGGCCTACTAGCTTAATTGATTAACTTAATGGAACCAAGCATGGAATGTTATTGACAAGTTATAGTCCAATATTTGTACTGTCAAACAATGACCAAGCATCGCAACAAAATAGAGAGATATTGATCTTCGGAAAGATAGTTCATCGGAAGGGTAACAACTATTTGGGAAACTAAGTGGAATCCTTCACGGTGACTCTAACTTGCTTTGGTTCAAAGCACGTTATGTTCGAAACAAGATGTACTTTGGGAGGCAAGTGTTATCTAGCCTTTTGACTTGGCTACATTCGGGTTGATTGGACAAGTTAAACTCGATGATTGACAAGGCAAGTAGCTCGGAGAGGTGACAATAGAGTTCAGAGGTCAAGCATAGACGACAATATGAAGTAATGATCAAACAAAGCCAAGAGATAGACTTTACAGAACATTCTAAGTATGGAATAGTGCTTCCCCTAGGCAGGGGATCAGATCGGATCACTATGGTTATGAACAACTTGGATCATAAATTCAACTCAATGGGAATCGATCGATATCTTTTTAAAACCTGAAAGAAACTATGCAAACAACTTTGAAAACATGAAGCTAACATAAAGGGGGACCCACCTGACCGATCGTAG
Source organism: Allium fistulosum (assembly GCA_030737815.1). Taxonomy (NCBI): domain Eukaryota; kingdom Viridiplantae; phylum Streptophyta; class Magnoliopsida; order Asparagales; family Amaryllidaceae; genus Allium; species Allium fistulosum. Next base: position 708,374,481 of record CM060904.1, on the reverse strand, counting down.
CTCACCATGTGGCCAGGAAAACCGATCGGCCCCGACTGCTCAACATCGGGAGTTGGTCCTCGAAATTTTTTGGGCGATCTCGTCTACATCTGGAGATTTTGTCGGTGTATTTTATGGAAGATATTCGATCGTCTACGCCTATAAATACAGGGTTCATAGCTCATTTGAAGGATCTTTACGTTGTTGTTTTCTTTGTACTCCGTTATAATTACGGATTCCGATCTGATCCCTCTTGTACTCAGAAATTCAAGTTATTAATAAAGTTATCTCTTAAAAGTGGGCGTAGGCACTCAACGCCGAACCATTATAAATCTATTTGTCATTGTTCTTTACTTGCATTCTGCTTGTTTCCTCGGTTTTCATTTTGATTTCTTCATTTATTTCTCTACTAAAACTCGATTGGGTGTTTGTGACAAATTTTGGTGCAAACATTTTGTTTGTTTCACTGACAAAGAATTCTCAGTCCGAATGGATCTCATCATCTACTGGTGGATTCCTATATCCGCTAGATAGATCTAAATTTCTGCAAACAAGTTCCATTACTACTCAAATTTTAAGAAGATCTAGAGCCATTGCTAGAGGAAAGTCTATTACTTCCTATGTTGTTGAAGGAAATGACGATGCTAGTGTCCAACAAGTTGATCAAAATGTACAACCGGAGGCTACCGTTGCCCATAATCCAGCTGAATATATCACTAGAGCTGATTTTGAAGTCCTAATGAAGGAACTGATGGTAGTCGTCAGCAGCTCAATTAGCAAATCTAGGCTAACATCGACCTGATGAACCGGTTGAAAGACCGGCATGGAAAGACAAAGAGGGAGCCTACTCCATATTTAGGATCGGAAAATTCCTCCTCATCTAATGACTATCACTGAAGCAGACGCTACAAAACGGATCCATATGCACCTAGAACATCAAGACGAGGCCAGGCTTTTGGCCAAAGTTGATCAGCATCGATCGGTGTCGAACCCCCAAGGGAATGACAATGAACCCCATATTCATGGGGGATCGGTATGTAGATGGAGGTGCTTACTCTGGAGGTTTCGCTATCAATCAAAGTGTTGGAGCTCTACAAACGTGGTTGAACCACAGCTGAGAGACAATGATAGAACTGCTAATCAGGAAATGGATCAAGAGCAAGAGGATCTAAGGCAACATGGCACTTCCCATAGGCATGGATCGAGTCATTCAGGTGAGGTAGAGCACGACTACCGGCAGCCACCAACTCTTCAAACACTAGACTTAACATTTATGGTGAGGCAGCTCATGAAAGAAAGTTAAGGCCTTGACCAACGATGATTGGGGACTCTCTAAAAGTCATACTCCATTCACCGACAATGTTCTACATGCACAATATCCACGGAGGTTCCCTATGCCTACGGTGCCTGCCTATCCAGGAAAAACCGACCCTAAGCAGCATCTCTTGAAGTAAGAATGGCACATGAACTCCGCCCGAGCCACCGATGCAGTTATGTGTAGGTGTTTGCCCATTTTTTTTAGAAGATGTTGCAACCACATGGTTCACCAAGCTGCCACTGCGGTCAATCTCTTCGTTTGATGAGTTAGCAAAAAAATTCCTAGAGCAGTTCCGTAGGCACATGACTCGTCCTAGGGATGTATTGTCACTCCTTAGCTTGGTCTAGGCACTGGGGGAGTCACTGAAAGATTTTCTGGAGAGGTTTAATATAGTTGTTACAGAAGTTAGTAATCCGAATGATGACGCAATACTTATGGCACCGCCTAATAGAGTCGACCCCAGTTCTGAGTTTGGCAATTGGTTAGTAGGAAAGCCTCCTTCTACATTGGACCATTTCTTTGCAAAGGCGCCTCAGTTTCTAAGGAGGGAGGAGGCAAAGCAAACCAGGAAGAGAGATGTTGTAGGCCCAAGCGTCGAGGGAGTATAGAGTAATGTGATAGTAAAGTAGTCAGATGGTCAGCCCATGGCTGTTTGCTACTTGGGGGTATTGACATCATCAGCATTATGCCGATTTCCAAAGGTGGTGCGAAATACGCCATTGTAGCAGTCGATTACTTTACTCAATGGCCTGAAGCCGAACCTTTGGCCATGATCACTACAAAGACAATAATCAATTTCATTGTTTGAAACATCATCTATCATTTTGGTCTCCCCCGAACAATCATAACTGACAACGGGACCCAATTCGATAGAGCTAAATTCAAAGACTTTTGTCGCTGAAATCATATCTAGAAAAGATTTGCGACAGTTGCTCAACCTCAAGCTAATGGATATGTCGAAGCGGTCAACGAAATAATAATGTCCATTCTAAAGAGGCATTTGGAAAAGGCTAGAGGCAAGTGGGTTGATGAACTTCCATCAGCATTATGGGCATACAAAACTACCAACAAGTCCATGACTGGTCATACTCCATTCGTCCTTGCTTATGGCCCCAAAGTTGTGATTCTTGTAGAACTTGAAGTCCCTTCTCATCGAGTGACTTATTATGAACCCAGAACTAACAGAGATCTCCTTTTGGAATCTTTGGATATGGTCGACGAGAAGCATGAAGAAGCTAATTTGAGGGTAGTTGCACACCGATACCGAATTGCCCGGTACTACAATATTAAAGTCTGACCTAAGACCTTTGAAATTGGCGATCTTATCCTAAAACGGATCTTTCCTAGCCCCGCAAACATGGGTCCAAATTGGGAAGGACCATATGTCATCAATCAGAAGCTTAGAGATGGAACCATTGAGATAGCGACTGTCGATGGCATCACACTTCCTAGAGCATGGAATAGCGAGCATTTACGATGCTATTTCACTTAGTTTTCTTTCATTCGGTTGTATTTCATTTAGAATTTTCTTTTGCAGTTGAATTCAAAGACATGTAATAAGATAGAATCCCATCGCTTCTGTTTCAGTTTGCAAAAAAATCCGAAGTTCCTTCCATATCTATGAATTGTTTATAAATAAGATAATAGTTTTGATATACGACCAACTTAAATCCACATATGCATAACATGAACCAACAAGTACCCAGAGATTGGTGCCAACCAAAAACTCAGGTTCATACTTGAATTAAACAAAATGAACATAACTCGATCGTTCATCCATTAACTCTCGCCTGCGATCTGAGGGGCTGAGTATAAAGTAGAGAATAGGTGTGACTCGACCACCCGTTAACTAACTATGCCTCTCAATTCGATGGGATGAATGTGAAGTAAAAGTGGTCGTGATACAGCCGACCACTCTTTAAGTTTTGCCTCGGACTTAGGGGCAAGGGAATTAATCAAAGGAAAATGATTCGGCTGTTTACTAGAACAATCAGTCCCAAGAGCGCAGGCTAGATTGTGAACATCGAACGGGTGTGATTAACCGCCCATCGACTAATTCTGATCCTTGGAGTGCGGATAGGAGTATAAATAACATGAATGGAAGATATTTGACCATTCATTCTCCAACACTAGCCTGAACCAAACATGAGGAGTATAAACTTCTCATGGATAGGACCCGGCCATCCACGAACTCGCTTCGCCAACCCAAGACAGGGGGCAGGAGTATAGTCACTTAGCCGCTGAACACGAAAGCTGTTTACCCACTTTTTTGACTAAAGCAGCTAACTTAAAACGGATCTAGAGAACTCATACGGAGTCGAATTGACTTGAAATTTTGGAGAACACTTAGAAGAAATAAAAGAAGGGTCACAAAAAAATGGGATTGATTGGAGTTAGTATGATGGATCATTGGCGATCCATCTTAATAGACCGCTAACGACCCATTTATGATGGGCCCCACCATCTCAAATTTATAGGGTGGGTCCCAAACACCCTCTAGAGTGTGCTTGTAAAGTTTCATCTGATTTCATTAAGTTTTGATCGAGTTATGGATGATTCTTCTGGACGAGATGACTCATGAAGACAGATGATCAAACTAACTCCAAAAGACTTGATACTTGGACAACATATCAAAAGAACAAGTGAATAGCACTCAATGAAATTCAACCAAAAATAAACTAAGGAGATGGATCACTGGCGATCCATCACTTATGGATTACTAGTGATCCATAGGGATGCTTCACGAGTCATCATAGCCTCTTGCATCTTGATTCATTGTCTCTTCTATATATGTTTGTCAAGTTTCATAGCCTTCCAAGCAACCTAGTTCGAGAAGCAAAGACCCATATATTTCTTGTCATAGATCAATCTAACTCATGTACGAACCATCATCAAAACAAGGCAACTAGCTACGAAATCACATGGAGAGCATCTAAATGAGGCAAGGAATGCAACCCAAGTGAAACGATCTAAGAATATTCTAACTACATGGATCGCTAGCGATCCATCAGTTCAGGTCGCTGTGCAATTTTTGGAGCTCCTTCGTATCATTAAGTTTAGGTCTCGGGCAAAGCAGTTCAGCCCAATAACTCTCCGATCTCTATAAATACTCACCTACCTGCAACACAAACAGGATCTTCTAGACTAGCTATTGAAACTCTGCATGTATTATTCTTCACTCTTCTCTTTCCACACAATAGTCATCTAGGGGTTCACTGTGATTCTCTAGTGAACTCTTGGACCTGTGACTTTACCTAACGTAGAAGATTCAATCAAATTGTAATCAGATTCAACTTGTAATAGCAGTCTTTTAATAACAAAAGTTATAAAGTGGATGGCTTCATTAACAGTCGAACCATTATAAAAATCTCTCGTCTCTTTACTCTATCTACAAGTTACTATTCCTTTTTTCTATTTTTTTGCCTTGATAAACAAGGCTGGTGCTTTCACACTTAATCCAGGGTGTTGATCCATTTTTTGGGTTAACATTTTGGTACTTTCACTGAGAACTAAGGTAGATCCAGAAACTTGAAGCTTGAATATGAGATTTGGGAAAAATGAAAAGGCCTAACGTTAGATCTAAAACTGGAGCAAGTCAACCAGAGCCTGGGGGCAGTCAGGAAGTATCCTCAAATTCTCACCAATCTAACTATGTAGCTAGAGAAGAAATGGAAAGGCTGATAAAGGAGATGCAAGATGGAATCTTGGCTAGGCAACATGAGATGATGGAGGGATTCTTCCAAAGGATGGGACAACAAGGAATTGCAGAAGCTGAAGGAATTTAGACTCTAAGAAACAATACAGTAGCTGCTAGAGTTGGATTTGAATAGGATGGAACATTGCCTCCACGCCTAGAGCAACCGATACTTGGGGGCTACACGAGAGTCAACCTAGGAATCAATGCTGATGACGGGATTAATATTAGAGCTGGCACCGAAAGGGCCAACAACGGAGTAACTGTTGAAACTCCAGGAACGGGTGGTACGGGAGCTAATTTGAATACTAGAGTGTAACCATCAGATGAATGTATGCCAGGGCTACCCTAAAGGAGCAGAGGACAGAATGAGACTAGAAGAGTATGGCAGAACACTAGTTTGCAACCAGGGGAGTATGCGTCGGATTTACTTTGCCAATGCAGCGGGCACAATATCACTTTCGGAAGAAGACCTTCATTGGATAGTGAAAATCAAATTGCTGAATTGGTAAGAAGGTTGGTTAGAGGAGGACCTATAGATCAGGGTTTAGGAGATGTGAACAAAAACTCGTTTACAGCTGATACCTGGAACGCGTGAAATCCTCCCGATTTCAAGCTTGTCATGCTGGAAATGTACGATGGAAAGACCGATCCAATGATTCATCTGATGAGATACATTCGACATATGCAGGAATTGGGTGCTTCTAAGGAAGTAACAGGGCGGTGCTTCCCATTATATTTGATGGATCTAGCGATGATACAGTTTAGATAGCTGGAGAATGGGTCTATTGGCACGTGGACCGAGTTAGTGGGTAGATTTTTAAGACAATTTCGAGTTCACGTCTCACAACCGAAGAATGTAATGACATTGGCAAATGTGAAATAAAGGCCCGAGGAGACCTTGAGAAGTTATTTAACAAGATCCAATGCAGCAGCGGCTGCGGTCGATAGGATGGACCCATCAGTGATTTTGATGGCGATAGTGTTTGGAGTCACAAGCAAGACTGACTTCAAGGCTACTCTTAAGAGGGATCTACCAATGGATCTTACTGAGTTTTACTATGAATCTGAGAGAAATTTACGTCAGAGGATGCTGACACTAAAGATGAAGCTGAAGGCGCCAAAATTTATGCTGTAGATGGCAAGGGATCCTCTGGAGCAGGATTTGGAAAAGACAAAGGGAAAGGAAAACTGACGATGATTCTAGAGAACCGAAACGACAAAAGAGAGAGCCCAAATTCTATTCCTACTCTAAGCTGAGTAAAACCTTGGAAATGATATACCTAAACACTAGGGGGAAAATTCCCTATCGGAAGCCCCCGAGAAGAGAGCCCACTTATCGAGAGAAAGGATCCAAAATGTTTTGCATCTTCCATGAGTTGGGCGGACATGAAACGAATGAGTGCCGACATCTTCTTGATCTGTTAGAAGAACTGGTTCGAAACAACCAGCTACCACGGTATGTGAGGAACAGAGCTGCGATAGCACAACGAGAGTAGCCACTACCCATGGTAGATGCTTCGAGGAATGCCCAGGGATCTAGGCCAAGATAGGTAATCCCATAACCGGAATGGATGGAAAGTTAGATCCGGCTACTACTCTTTGCTTTGGTTTCTTTTTTGCACTTTTCCTTTCTTATATTAGCTGTAAAAACAATAATGACCCCAGATCGCTTAGACATGTGCTAAACCTAGATTGGTTCCTAGTCGTGCTCTGAGTCGGATATCTAGGATAACTACTTAGGATAATAATCTTAGACCGCTTGGACGTGCACAAAACCTAGATTGGTCCCTTGCCGTGCTCTAAGTCGGATGTCTGAGATAGACATTCAAGATTTCTGCTTATTTAATTTTTGCTTATTTGCTTTGACTTAAAATTAAAATTTTGTAAAATCCATATTTAATGTGATGACTGATTTTGAACGCCATAGAGTCCCGACTAGAGAGACGGAACCGGAGTGCAAGGTGCAAGTCCCCTTGCTGGAGAGAGAGTGGATGGACTTGTATGATATTGAACGCCATATAGTCCCGACCGCAGAGACGGGACCGGAGTGCAAGAGGTATGTCCCTTCACTGGAGAGTAAGTTTATGGGCTTACTTAAAACCCTTTAACTTGACAAACAAACGATCTGGAGAGATCATCCCCTTAACTTAAAACATTAAACGATCTAGAGAGATCACGCATTAAACTCAAATGATCAGGAGAGATTGAACCTTAAAACAGATTTGATTTAATAACATGATTTGAATGCCTTACAAAATAGAATAAAACTGATAAATTTTGGATGAACATAGGGTGATTTCGATATATGATGTGATTCTGATATATGATGTGATTTTGATATATGATTTGACAACTCTAAATGAGAAGCAAAATGATAGTGATGTAAATCCCAAATGAACAAGGGACAATTAGACATATGTGATGTAATCAGAGATGTTTGATGTAATAGCTCCGAATGAAATCGGATTGATTGTGATGTATCACTTAGGCAGAGTCTAGAGTCTTAGGCTGTAACAGGTTTGGAACGACTTATGATTGGGAAGAAAATCCGAAGGAACTGGATGACTCACCAAGGCTGAAGTGGCTTTTAAAGCTAGACAGGTTAAGATCAGAGATAGGAACTTATTCTTAAGCAAACCACACCTTTCATTCAAAAGGCGTACTTTGGGAGGCAAATGTTTACCTGCTCTTTGACCAAAGCAGCTAACTTAAAACAGACCTAGAGAACTCATACGGAGTTGGATTGACTCAAAATTTTGGGAGAACACTTAGAAGACATAAAAGAAGGCTCATAGAAAAATGGGATTGATAGGAGTTAGTATGATGGACCATTGGCGATCCATCTTGATGGGTCGCTAGCGACCCATGTAGGATGGGCCCCACCACCTCAAATTTATAGGTTGGGTCCCAAACGCCCTCTTGAGTGTACCTACAAAGTTTTGTCTGATTTTGTTAAGTTTTGAGCGATTGTGGATGATTCTTCTGGATGAGGATGATCAAACTGACTCGGAACGACTTGATACTTGGACAACACAATCAAAAGAACAAGTGAATAGCACTCAAAAATTCAACCAAAAATAAACTAAGGAGATGGACTGCTGGCGATCCATCACTTTTGGATCGCTAGCGATCCATAAGGACGCTTCATGAGTCATCGTAACCTCTTGCATCTTGATTCATTGTCTCTTCTAAATATGTTTGCCAAGTTTCATAGCCATCCAAGCAAACTAGTTCAAGAAGCAAAGACCCATCTGATTCTAGTCATAGATCAATCTAACTCATGTATGAACCATCATCAAAATAAGGCAACTAGCTACGAAATCACATGGAGAGCATCAACATGAGGCAAGGAATGCAACCCAAGTGAAACGATCCAAGAATATTTGATCCATGCCCTATGGATCGCTAGCGATCCACCAGTTCAGGTCAGGTCGCTGTGCAATTTTTAGAGCTCCTTCGTATCATTAAGTTTAGGTCTTTGGCAAAGCGACCCAGCCCAATAGCTCCTCAATCTCTGTAAATACTCACCTACCTAAAACACAAACATGATCTTCTGAACTGGTTGGTGGAACTTTGCATAGATTATTCTTCACTCTTCTGCTCCCACACAATAGTCATCTAGGGGTTCATTGTGATTCTCTAGTGAACTCTTAGACTTGTGACTGGACCTAACTTAGAAGATTCAATCAAATTGTAATCAGATTCAACTTGTAACAATAGCCAGTTAATAACAAAAGTTATAAAGTGGGTGTAGGCTTCGTTAACAGCCGAACCAGTATAAAAATCTCTTGCCTCATTACTTAATCCACAAGTTACTATTCCTTTTTTCTATTTTGTTTTCCTTGATAAACAAAGCTGGTGCTTTCACACTTAATCCAGGATGTTGATCCATTTTTAGGTTAACAGCAGCGTAAAACTGTAGATCGTGCCTAGTGTTTGACACAACTTAAGGCCACGACTGAAAGGAGGCCTTGATGGATTTGGCGGATCGACACCCGAAGCAATGGGCGACCAAAAAACATTGCAACTTAAATGACGAGTGTTGAATTACAAGTACATTGAATAGGAAGCATGATAGCTCGAACATTTAGACAAATTTTGGACAAAAGATGAACATAAATGAAAGAATCTTTATTTATATAATGGAACTTGGAAACTAGGTACTAGTTTATTTTGGAAACAAAAAACAAAAAAGGGGTCGTACCCGCATAATTGCGGCCAACAAAAAGAATAATTACTTAGTTACTCACTACCCAAGTCGGTTCAATGGCTATTTTCCCCTTTTCTGCGCTTCTTCGGGGTGGATTTTCCGGAGCTACCGCCTTGTCCTATCCACTTCAACCCTTTTTTACCCTTTCTACCCTTAGGGGAGATGCTTTCAGAGACAAACGGTTTCGCTTTGGGATACAGAAGGATCGACCTCCTCTTTTTCAATGTGCTCCTTTATGCTAAGTTTACCAATGTGTTCGAAGGTATGGGTCACTACGACGTCCTCTGCTTCATCCTGACCCTGACGGTCATCAGTTTTTTTCTTTATGTAAAGCTCCTATAACTTCAACATATAGGCTTGGAGTTTCAGCAGGTTGATCGGTAGGAGCCACCTGTATAGTGATGGTCGTAGTAGGCCCTGCGGTTTATGCTTGCTATCTAGGGGAAATATCATCGTCAGGAGCATGGACAGATGTGGACGGACCTGCAATTTCATGAAGACCAATAGGTAATCCCATGACTATTGGGCATGGGATGTAAACCTTCTCGAACTTCGAAGAAGTAAGAGATATACCTTCACCAGATTGGCCTTCGATCAAAGCTAGAGTGTCGCCTTCCAAAATCGAAGAGAGCCCAAAAGATATGTGTATCTCTAGATGATCCGGATCGTAGCCCACATCTTTCTCTAGGGCGTGAAAAATTGAAGCACCACCACTTGAGTAGTAGGGGGACTTGGAAACCATATCCCAAGGCTTCGCTGCCATCTTTCACCTTTTTGGTGATCACGAAATCATTGAGTAAATTGAGCTAAGCAGCCCTGAGCTCATCGGGCTCTTCATCGTGCAAAATTTCATGCATGAACTGCTCTTTATCCACTTCACCACTGTCGAGGGAATTCTTTTTCAAATCTACAATATGGTCCTAGGCTTCGACGAGCGACTCGGGATACCCCTCTCCAAGGAAGCGGAGGTTGCGATTCATCAGGACGCATGCATTGTAATATATCAGTAGCCGATCAAACTCATCCTTTATCTCTGTTTGGCCTGCCTCCTTAGCCTCTTCCTTGAGGGCCACTGTTTGCACGAGTTATCTATTGGCCTCTATTTTAGCTTCGCGAGCTTCGAAAACCTCCTCGCAGTATCATTAGGACTCCAGCCGAGTCTCAAGTTTCTCCTGTTTTTCCTTCTCGAGCTCTTCCTCAAGCTGTTTAATACAAAGGGCCATAACATCATTGTACATTTTTAGCACCTCCTTCTCCTTTTGTAAAACTTCTTTTTCAAGGGCTAAAGTACTACTACGATGAACGGTAGTATCTAATTTAGCTTGGTGCACTTTCATTAAGTGCTCGACGGCTTCAAAAGATTCATTTGCTTTTTCTCAGCATCGGCCAGCTTCGTACCCCACTGCTTGACCTCCTCGTCCAAGCACTTAATAATGTCTTTGTCGTGGATCACCTTAAGAGTTAAGCAATTGATCTCATGTGTCCTCTCCATCGATACCTCGGAAATTCTCTCAGAAACACAGAGAGTTGTACTGTGCTAGACATAGACATCGTTAATGAGGAGAGTACCGTGTCCTTGGCCTTTAGAGGAATTGAATGCCAAAAGGGAATAAATTTGAACTCATTGAAGCACAAATTAGGAAATGTGGCCTTGAGCTCAGCCGTCTTCTTAGTTTAGTGGCATCAAGAGTAGTCGAGGCTGAGAGGTTCTGCTTGTCGTACCTACGGGATGAAGTGTCAGGACGTTTTACACCAGACTGGCGGTACGAAGATCAACGGGCACTAAAAGGACATAAATGTTGCTCAGGCGCAGTGGCCGAAGTGGGAACATGAGGCAATGACTTGTTGCTACTATGTATAGGGGGGCGTTGACCGGCACCCTTGTCATGAGAAGATTGAAATTTTAATTTATGCTTGGATGACGAGTCCTTGGATCGATAGCTTCAGTCTCGGTCTTCTCTCTCTTTATAACCTTCTCTATCCCAACTAGGGTCTGGACCTCGAATAGGCCCAAAACAAGATGGCTGAGAGGACGCTGATCTCTTTAATCAATCATAGTTATGGGGGCATCCCATCGCGCCCGCAAACAAAATGAAATTGTATAAGAATCACTGGAATTAAAGGTGGATAAATTTTGAGCGGTGCAATGCACGTGATCGTGAGTGTCCTAGTGTCCCCCCCAATGAACCCGTTGTTGGATCTCTGCTTGTTGGAGTAATCTCTCCTATGTCAGTAAGGGGAATGTCAGTGCCGAATCAAATAGGAGATTTAGATCCCCCAAGGCTTAAGTTGGAAAAATCATAATTTCTGACATCGTCCGGGAGCAGGATGTTAGACAGCCCCTCAAATAGATTTTCTAAAGGCGAAGAGCTAGACTGATCTGTAGCAGTAGAGGTTGATTTGGGTTTCTTGAAGACCTGCCCTCTTCAAAGCTTATAAAAGAGCCATTTTCCTTTTCTCCTTTCTGAGGCAAGGAGCTGTGGGCCTTTGGAGGATCCAACCACAGGCTCGTGGCTCGGGCGTATAGTGTCACGATCGGGCTCATTAGCATCGCCTTTCGCCTCGCTTTCCTCGGTTACATCTTAAGCCCATTCGACCGGGGGCATGATAGGATCAGCTTCATCACCTCCTTGCCCAACAACTCCTCTTCTCTCTACAACTTCATCCTCGGTGATTCTAGGCAGTTGCATGCTGCGACCTTATTCTAGTAAGCCGAAGACAAAAAGGCACTCATCGGTTAGAAGAGATCTGATGTCTCCATCCACCACCAATATGTTTTTTGCACTGAAACCGCATCTGAGTATATATTCAATGAGAAATTACTTATCTCAAGATACAACTTGAATAAAAACACTTAAAGTTAAATTTGAAGTAATACTTACGTCCTTCCAACCACCGTCCTGTAAAACCAGGTGGGCAGCTCACATAGAACCATTCATGAAGCGCTCAATTTGTTCCAAGCACCGGTTACGACCCGACAGTTTGTGACTGATTCGAAAAAAGTGTACAAGAGGCTTCCTCTTCTCCGTTTGAGGTTGTAAATGAATCTAATGTCTTTCAGAGTTGGCTTACGGTATAAGAACTTGAGGAATATCATGTATATGTAGTGCAGAAACACATAGCTGTTCGGGTGTAGTTGAGCTGGTGTCAAACACAAATAATGCAATATTTTTTGGATGAATGGGTTGAAAGGCGGAATACAGCCAATCTAGCACATAAACTTGTTGCATGTAGTATACCCCTCCAAGGGTAAGTGAGCCCTGTCGTTACAGGAGGGAACTCGCACATCCTCGTACAAAATCCCATGTTTAACACACAGCCTACGGAGAGAGGCCTCATTAACCTTTGAAGCTACTGAATCCTCCAGATCATTCAAAAATATAGCATTTTCTAACGTGTTAGGAGCTGGCTCGATTTCTGCTTCAGGGCTCAAAGGACTTTTGGGCTGTTCAATTTGATGGCTTGAAGAGTTTCTAGCAAATACCATTACTGAGCTTGATTTAGGGTTGGAATCATCAGTTGAGAAGTTTGTTGATGCCCATAGTAGTTAAATGCTCCAAACGTCGAGAACCCATAAAAACTCAGCAGATAGTAATTATTAGGAAAATAAACCTATTCCCCTTACTAAGTGTAAACTAGCGCGGTGTGGTGCAGTGCCTTGCAGTGCAATGATAAACAGTTCAGAATTAAAATGATAGTTATGACGAGACTTTGGGATTCGGCCGGAGTGACCATCATCGCTAACCATCCTAACCGGCTTTCATGTCGATCGTTTATGGATTTTATCCAAGCTTCGAGATCAGTCATCAGCATATAGGGGTACGATATTCACATTCAAGTTCATTCGAGACCATATGTTATACTTGTTCAAGTTCAAGTTAAATTCGAAAGTGTGCGACTTCGGTCAACATTGATTCAAGTCATATAAGCTCAAGTACAAAGTCCAATCGAGTTTTAAATCATGTCCCAATGCAAGGTCCAAATGTTTGAGTTCAAAATCATATGTCAAACGCAAGCTAATAGTGAAAATGCTTATTTTCGAGTAAGTTCAAGTATTCAAATTCAAGTGCATATATTCAACAGCTGAAAATGGCTAAGTCCCCCTAGGTAGAGAGATAGTACCTGATCCCTCCCTTAGGTAGATTTTCCTTGCGCATTTTCGAACTCCCAAATGCCAAATCAACGTAATCGATCCCTCTAACCGATCGCCTATGATCGATCCATCATTCCAATATCCTCCAACCGAATGCTCCACACTCCTGTATCCCAATAATCGATTGATATTCCAACATCTACCACCGATCGGTCCTCATCCACCACTTCACTCCATCTTCCACATATTACAACCAATCGCTTGGAACTAACCTTCAATCGATCATCGATACATCACTCCATCTTCCATCTTCCACATTGATTCCTACATCATACCATTTCTCCAATCCCCTAACTTCAGTACCAATCTTCGATACATCCGTCGCCAATCTCATCACCAATCTAATCCACCACTGAACCCTAAAACCCACAACAATACAATATATGTGGCAATGTCCATTATCTCGTAACACAACTTTAAGTCAAATTGGGTACAAATTAAACCCACCTATGCAATTGAAAATTGACGGCAAGGAGTGAAGAACTAAAAGGGTTCAGTTTGAATAGTGAAGTTGGACGTTGGCAAGCAAATGGATGGCGATGGAAAGCAATGTAGAGGGGTGGAGATGTAATTGAAGGTGATAAATCTCGAGCTTGGAATGGGTAATAGCAGTGAGAAGGGGGAGATAGGGGATCGGTTTGGCTTACAGGATGTGAATATAATGTGAAGTCGAGAAATAAAAAACTAAGTGTTAACTTATATAGTGATATGGGTTTGGCCCGTTTCCTCTTAACCATGAAATGGTTAAGGCCATTAAGATGAAGGGATCGAGTACGATCCCCCACCTAGCGTATTTTCCGATCCCTTACAAAAAAGGGTGTGTGTGTGTATATATATATGTATGTATGTATGTGTGTGTATATTATAAAATTGCATTCCAGTTGCAATTAAATTAGGTGAAACTGGCAACGACCCATGGCTGTACAAACGTGAGAGGGAGCCAATTACAAAAATGTGTACATGAACATGCACGTATATATCCAACATTCAATTTCTTGAATCGACGGGAATTGAATTATTACCTGGATTTCTAAGAAAAAAGTCACTACAGGTAGCCAAGACCTACTAGCTTAATTGATTAGCTCAATGGAACTGAGCATGGAAAGTTATCGATAAGTTACAGTCCAATATGTATACTATCAAACATCAACCAAGCATCGCAACAAGCATAGAGAGATACGGCTCTTCGGAAAGACGGTTCATCGAAAGGGTAACAACTATTCGGGAAACTAAGTGGAATCCTTCACGACGACTCTAACTTGCACCTATTCAAAGCACATCATGTTCGAAACAAGATGTACTTTAGGAGGAAAGTGTTATCCGTTCTTTTGACCTGGCTATATCTGGGTTGATTGGAAAAGTTAGACTCGATGATAGATAAGGCAAGCAGCTCAGAGAGGTGATAATAGAGTTCAAAGATCAAGCACAGATGATTATATGAAGTAATGATTAAACGAAGCCAAGAGATAGACTCTACAGAACATTTTAAGTATGGAATAGTGCTTCCTCTAGGCAGGGGATCAGATCGGATCACTATGGTTATGAACAACTTGGATCAGTAGTTCAACCTATTGAGAATCGATCAATATCTCTTAAAACCTAAAAATAACTATGCAAACAACTTTGAAAACATGAAGCTAGCATAGAGGGGGACCCACCTGACCGATCGGAACTTGCTACGTGGCCAGGAAGACCAATCAGTCCTGATCGCTCAACGTTGAGAGTTGAGCCTCAAAAATTTTTGGGTGACCTCGTCTACATCTGGAGATTCTGTTGGCGAATTTTCAGGAAGATATTCGGTCGTCTACGCCTATGAATACAGGATTCATAGGTCAATTGAAGGATCTTTATGTTGTTGTTTTCTTTGTACTCCATTGTAATTGCATATTTTGATCTGATCCCTCTTGTACTTAGAAAATCAAGTTGTTAATAAAGCTATCTTTCAAAGTGGACCTAGGCACTCAACGCCGAACCACTATAAATCTGTTTGTCGTTGTTCTTTACTTGTCTTCTACTTGTTTCCTCGGTTTTTATTTTCATTTCTTCATTTATTTCTCTACTAAAACTCTATTGGGTATTCTAACCAATTTTGGTGCAAAAAGTTGTGTAGTTAGATTTTGCATCCATGCAAACCTAATTAGGTTGTGCATTATTCAAATATTTACTAGGAAAATATCAGACTGGTAAATATTTGCTGTGGAAATATTTGGTAGTCATATATATAGTAGTTTGTGTTTGTTTGTTATATATTTTCATGCATATATATATATATATATATATGGTAATATGTTTAATTATCTAGGTGTTACATCCATATATACTCGATTAGGTTATGTATCTGGTTAGCTTTTGCATTCATATATACTCGATTAGGTGGTGCATCCAGTTAGATTTTGCATTCGTAATTAGCTCGGTTTACCATTGTTCTAACTTTTTAAAAATTGGTTTTCATATCTACCGGATTAGGTTGTGGATTCAGCTAGCTTTTGTATCCTTATATACTCGATTAGGTAGTGCATCCAATTAGTTTTTGCATTCATGATTAGCTTGGTTAACCATTGTCCTAACTTGAGTACAGATGGGTTTTCATACGTACCCGATTATTTTGTGCATTCGGTTAGTCTTTGTATCCATATATACCCGATTAGAGTATGCATCCAGTTAGCTTTTGTTCCCATACGTACCCAATCAGGTTGTGCATCCCGTTAGATTTTATATGCATGTGTACCAGATTAGGTTGTGCATTCGGTTAGCTTTTGCTTCAAACTGTACCCGATTAATTTATGCATCCGGTTAGCTTTTGCATTCATGATTATCTCAGTTAACCATTGTTCTAACTCTGTTATAGATTGGTTTTCATATGTATCCGATTAGGTTGTGCATCTAGTTAACTTTTGTATCCATATATACCCAATTTGGTTGTACATCTAGTTAGCTTTTGCATTAATGTGTACTTGATTAGGTTGTGCATTCGATTAGCTTTTGCATTCACGATTAGTTTGGTTAACCAATATTCTAACTTGGTTATAGATTAGTTCACATATGTACCCGATCAAGTTTTGCATTCGGTTAGCTTTTTAACTATATACCCGATTAGGTGCATCCTGTTAGTCATTGTATTCGTATGATTGGTTTTCATATGTACCCGATTAATTTGTGCATCCGATTAGCTTTTGTATCCATACGTTCTCAATTAGGTTGCATATCCGGTTGGCTTTTGCGTCATACCTACTCGATTAGGTTATGCATTTTGTTAGCATTTGAATCCATATGCAATTAATTAGGTTGTGCATTCAGTTAGCTTTTGTATCCATATGTGCCCGATTAGGTTATGCATTTTGTTAGCATTTGAATCCATATGTAATTAATTAGGTTGTGCATTCAGTTAGCTTTTGTATCTATATATGCCCGATTAGGTTATGCTTTCTGTTGGCTTTTGCATACATACATATCGATTAGGTTACGTATCCAGTTAGCTTTTGCATAAATTTGTACCCAATACAGTGTGCATCCGGTTAGCTTTTGTATTCGTGATTAGCTCGGTTAACCAATGTTCTAACTCCGCTAAAGACTAGTTTTCTTATGTATCCGACTAGGTTATGCATTAGGTTAGCTTTTATATCCATACATATCTGATTAGATTGTGCATCCGATTAGCTTTTGCATTCATGATCAACTCGGTTAACTATTATTCTAACTTGGTTATAGATTGGTTTTATATGTATCCGATTAGGTTGTGCATCCAGTTAGCTTTTGTATCCATATATACTCGATTAGGTTGTGCATCCGGTTAGCTTTTGCATCCATATATACCCGATTAGGTTGTGCATTCGGGTAGCTTTTGAATCCATATATGCACAATTTGTGCATTGTTATCCATATAATTCCAATATTAGGAGTGACACAATAAACGGTGACATCATAAAAGGATTAAAGCCACTGAGTTCTATAGTGAAGAATAAAACCACTCCTCGTCAACAACTTATCTCTTCGAGGATATCTCTTCGCACTTCATCGTTTCGTCAATAACCTATCTCTTCGAAGCTGGAAATGTGCATCTTTGGTGATGTGCTTCACTACTTCAACATGGACCTTCTTTGGTAGCATATCACACCACTACTCAAATGACTTCGAAGGTGTTGATTATCAAAGATAAATCAACATCGAAGAGGCGTCTCATTAGCAATCATTGGGACTCCTAAAACCACAACAGCATCCCACCCTACAAGCTCTTCAAAAGTATTAAAGTCAAATAATGCCACATCACTCTTTGCCAATAACCATGTCACATTTATGCAGCTCATTGAAGGCATGCTACTATCAACAAGTGCCTCCATTTTGCTCATCAAAAACCAAAGCAGGCTCATCGAAACACTGCTCTTCGTCCATAAACTCACCTCATCATTCATAGAGCATTGCATGTTAAGGCAAAGCAATGTCGATGACCTTACATTGCATAAAGGCGTGGACATGTTCTACATTGCCTCGATGAGACCATCTTACATTAGCAGAGATAATCAATAAAGTCGAAGACATGAAAAGACAATGCTGCATTCATAGAGACTAGAATTAGGATAACACTGCCGAAGTCAACACAAACTGAAGTCAATACAGCCGAAGATTTGGAAGACGAAGTGGCCCAGCCGCATCTCTATAAATGTAACCTAGGCATGCCATTTTGGGGATTGGATTTTCATTTCCCCATCTCTCTTCTTAAATCAAAGCCTTGTAACCCTAAATCAAATTGGGGACAATTTTATTTTACTGTAATTACATTCGAGTTAAATAAACATGGACTTAATCTTGCATATTGACTTCGATTATGACCTCATTTAACAATATTGATTTGGACTTGCATAATATGGACTTATCATGATTAGTTCGGCACAAACCTAGTCGAAGTGCCTTAAACAATGATGAACTCCTATATGCACATTCATATGGACTATGGACTATGGACTTTGAACATAAGTGCAGAATGCATAACCTATTTTTATACATAACAAACTTCGACGTGACTCCATGACTTGTCTTCTATTGCTATTGAAAATATGACATACTATAAGCCATCTGGACAACATTATTCAATGAATAATGTAGATCCATATGCATGACAAACCTAATGGCCCTATAGGACTTTGAAGATAACAATTCAAAGTGATGAACAAATTTTCATATTTTCTTCCTTATGGGCCAATTGTCATTCATTAATAAATGATTCAACCTTATGATGAGTCATAGGTGATGAGTTAGACCTTGACAAATTGTCGAGTTGCTTGATCGCATCTCTGCACATGTTTACAACTAAGTCGATGAAGTCAATTAATGCTTGGTTATGCCTCCGCATATGTATAAATCAAGGACTAACTTAGCGCAATTTGCATCTAAAGTGTTAAACAATTTTTTGGTTTAACATTTTTGTCGTTAGAAGGAGGGCATGACTCTTCGACTTGTTTAACCCCCTTATCAACTAGACTAATTAAGTGAATTTTGTTTCAGAAAAATGAAATCATGAAGACTTAATGCTCAAGCCAAAGAGGTCATATAGACAACGAAACTAAAAGAGAGTGTGACTCCCAATTTCAACGTGGGAAATACAGAACGTGGGAAACCATCACAACCAGTGCAGCCAAGTAGTAGTGAAGCAAAAACCCAGAGCTTGGAGCAACAACTACCGATGGTGAAAAAACTCTATGAGGGAGTGCTTATCCAAAAATCTTCAAAGACTACCAAACTTATAAGAGGGGATGAAGCAGAATCTCCAAGAATAAACTTGATTAGTTCTCAACTTAGCAATAAGGATTAAAACAAGCTTATCGCCACTCCATAGAAAAAGAAAAGTAACTAGCAGACTAAGGAAGATTATCAAGGAAGGATCGAAGAAAAATCTAACAAACGGTCTAGAAGCTCTACTTTAGAAGGATATAAACCAAAAAGAAGCAATTATCATACCACAAGGACTACTTGAGGGATATGGCAGCAAAAATGGCAAAGGATATGCTTAATGCCAAAGGAAAAAGGACTCAAGATGAGAGAGTCAATGATAATCAGTGAGAAGCACCGTTCACTGATGAGATTATGTCTGTAAGAATTCCATCTCACATTAAGATCCCATTAATCAAATACAACAGAACAACTAATCCAGACGATCATTTATTGGCCTATGACAGTTAGATGGACTTGTATAATGCTTCTGGGGCAGTACGGTGTAGACTTTTCTAACCACTTTCCAAGGTGCAACAGCCAAATGGTATTGCCAATATCGTAAAAGGACCATATACTCTTAGAATTAGATCTCTTATGAGTTTTCAACTTAATTCTACATTTGCAAAGATCCTACCATCGATTATACTGTAGTAGCAAACATCAAACAAAGACCAGGGGATCTATTAGGAGATTATCTTAAAAGGTTTAATTCATAAGTTTTGAAAGCTAAAAACATGACCAATAAAGATAAGCCAGTGGAAGTACACTCGGGGCTAATCGAGCAAACCCCATTTTGGCATGAACTATACATTCATGGGTGCAAGGATTTACAAGACTTTCACTTCAAGCAGACAAGTTCATCTGAATGGATGCAATATACCATGCCAAAAAGAAGGCTCAGCTCAAATGGGAAATAGGAAAGAATAATCATAGCCATAATCACAAAAAGTCGATGTGGGAGGAAGACTCAAATGCAAGCCATGTTGCTTTAAACAAACCGATATCTTACATATACGCTACAAAGAAGGAGAATGGTAATTTCTTGATCTTTTAAAAGGCCAGGACTAACCCAGAACCAAGGAATGAGGGAGAATATTGCTCTTATCACAAATCCAATAGACATAAGACGGATGAATGCCCAGTGTTAGCAGGTATAATCTAACGGATGATTCGTAATGGATAGTAAAAGGAGTTTGTCTAGGATAATCAAAAAGGTACCCATCCAGAGAAGAGTAATTCAAAACTCTCGAATAACATTGCAAATGTGGTAGAAGAAGATGTTTAGCTTGATTTCATCCCACCTCTTAATAGAATTGACGTGATCCATGGGGGTCCACATATAACTGGAAATGGCAAAGGTGCCAGAAATTGTTACATCAAGGAAGAGAAGGAAGGAATTTTCTTTATCTAGGAAGAACCACCACACAAAAACCTTAGGTATTAGATTCAGATGCATAAACTATCCACTACTCCATAAGAGCTGAAGGAGTCCGCGTCCCCACAATGATCCACTCATGATACCTGCTCAAATTGGACTTTCAGTTGTGATGAAAATCCTTGTTGACACTGGAAGTGCAGTCAATGTAATCTTTAAGCATGCCTTTAATCAGAAGGGAATTCCTGAGAAGAAGCTGGAGCCTAACTGTGGATTCAACGATAAGAGGTCAACCCCCATAGGGAAATAAAGCAGCCGATACAGATGGGGGTTCCACCACATTGTAGGACTTTTGAAACTCTTTTTGTTATAATTAATCAGCCATCCTATTACAATGCGTTATTAGGAAGGCCAGCCCTGAATGAGGTTGATGCTTTTGTGTCACCAAAATACCTAATGGTGCAGTTTCTAACTAAGAGTGGTTGGGGAATAGGAGAGATTTAGCTCCCGTGAAATGTATTTTGGTACACTTGATCAATATAAGCGGAACTACATTCCTTGTTATGACACAGTCCAAGATAAGTCAATCCAAACTGAAATTACTCAGCCTTTGAATGAAGTTCCATGCAATCAATCATTCAAAGTGAAGGCAAAAGCATGCAGTGAAGACCAATATACATTTAGGAAATTCATCTTTTCAGAAAAGAAAAGAAAGAGAAAAGACACAAACCTAGTGGATGAAGAAGTAGAAGGAGAGGAGATTATCACTGAACTTAATTGAAGGGGTAACCAAGAGAGGATGAAACCCATTAAGGAACTGGAGGAAATATGCATAGACCTAACTAACATGACAAAAATAGTAAAGGTAGAAAAAAACTAGATAGTAAACTAAAAGGGGAGTTAGTTCATTTTCTTCAGTCCAGTAAAGACGTGTTTCCTTAGAGTCATTCAGATATGGTGGGCATAGACCCAACCGATATGTGTCATGCTCTCAACATAGATCCAAAATTCTCGCCAACCTGACAAAAGAAAAAGTAATTCGATAAAGTCTGATCTGACGCTTTGAAGGAGGAAGTCAAAAAGTTGCTTGAAAATGGATTCATCGAAGAGGTGCTCTATCCAAAGTGGTTGGCCAACCCATTTCAAGTCAAGAAATGCAATGGAAAATGGAGAACTTGCGTCGATTATACCGATTTAAATAAGATGTGCCCAAAAGATTGTTATCCACTCCTAATAATAGATCTATTATTTGATGCAACAAGCGGACACTAGATTTTATCTTTCATGGATGCTTATTCAAGATATAACCAGATTCCAATGTTCAAGTTCGATGAGGAAAATACCAGCTTTATAACAGATTGGGGAACTCACAACTACAAAGTAATGCCCTTTGGACTGAAAAATGTAGGGAAGACATATCAGGGACTGGTAAATAGAATGTTCAGGTAGCAAATTGGCCAGAACATGGAAGTATATGTAGACGACGTGCTAGTCAAATCTCAAGAGAGAAGTAGTCGTCTGAAAGTCCTGGAAGAAATGTTCGATGTATTGCGAAAATATCAAATGAAACTTCATCCATAAAAGTGTTCTTTTAGGATCCAGTATGGCAAGTTCTTAAGGTACATAGTGAGTGTGAGAGGAATTAAAGCTAACCTTGACCAAATTCAAGCTATTAAAGATATGGCAGAACCTGAAACAAGCAAGGATGTAATGAGCCTAAACGAGAGAGTGGCGGCATTGAATAGGTTCATTTCCAAGGCTACCAATAAATATATCCCATTTTTCAATGTGATTAAGAAAAAGAAAAACTTTGAATGTAGTGAAGACTATCGAAAAGCATTCCAAGAGCTAAAAGATAACTTGGAAAAACCGTCAATTCATTCCAGCCTAATGGATGGAGAAAATCTTTATATCATTATGGCAATTTTTGAAAATGCAGTCAGCTCAGTGCTGATAAGGGTGGAAAAAGGGGTTCAACTTTCGGTATATTATACTAGCAAAAGGCTCAAGGATGCAGAAACCAGATATCCAGTTATAGAAAAACTAGCATATTGCTTCTGCTTACCGCAGGCAAATTAAGGGCTTACTTTCAAGCATATCCAATTAAATTCTTAACTAATTTTCCACTTAAGCATGTCTTTAGCAAGCCAGAAACTTCATGAGGGTTAGTTAAGTGGGGAATTATGCTTAGCCAATATGATATCGAAGTCTTACCACGAGTATCAATCAAAGGACAGGCTCTAGCTGACTTCATCAATAAGTGCATAGAATTTATTAAGGAGCAATCAGAAAAAGAGAAAGAGAAAGATTTGAAACTTAAGTGATACTTTTTCGTAGATGGAGCCTCAAATGAACAAGGAGCCGGAGCCAGATATATGGTCATAACTCCTGATTATTACTTGCACTGCACAATGAAGTTAGGGTTCCAAGCTGCCAATAATATAGCAGAATATGAATCAATGATAGCGGAACTTACCCTAACCCTTCAGTTGAAGATCCCTAGAATTGAGAGCTTTAGCAACTCAAAATTAATGGTGAATCGGTTGAATCAGAGATATCATATGAAGGACGCTAAGCTAACCCGGTATGTTAAGAAGATATTGAAGGTGTTAACTCAATTCGAAGATTTTTTAATACGTCAAGTACCGCAAGGCAAAAACTCTCAAGCCGACTCTTTAGCTAAGTTGGAAAGTTCACGAGGGGCACCAGAAGCCCGAATTGTACCAGTAGGTTATCAAGAGAAACCGAGCATAGAAGTGGAAAGTCATAATCTAGGAAATGAAACCCTGGTGATGACCAAATCTCAAACCCTAGCACACAAAGAGAAAGAAAACGAAACTGAAATCCTTTAAGAAGAAATCCCTGAGATAAGAACCAATCATCAATACAAGAACAATTGGATGAATCCTATCATGGAGTATCTAACAGAAGAAGTACTACCAGCAGACAAAAAGGAAGCAAGGAGAATAAGGTGCCAATTCCTAACACTACGCCATAAACGACCTTCTGCAACATTTTTGCAAGGTGTTGCCAGCTAAAATGTTGCGATAGCTATAAAATTTTGGTCCTACTGCAACGTTGTATTTTTGGTGTTACCTTAGCCATAAAAATGTGTTGCTCTAGCTAAACAAGTGTAACACGATGCAACATTTTTATATAGTGTTGCTATAGATGTTTTCAAATTAAAAAATTAATAAAATTAGCAATCCGCGTGAATACGATCCAACGGTCTACATTTAATCTGATTGTTAACATGGATCACCGCTACAATTTGCCCTAAATTTTCGTTTTCCCGCTTTACTGTTCATACCATTTCGTTCTCACCCCCAATTTCCAAATCCAAATCCCCAATTTCCAAATCCCTAATTTCCAAATCATATTTTCGTTCCCATTTCGTTCTCACCCCCAATTTCGCTGCTGTTTGCCTACATGTCGATACACAACCTCTCCCAAATCCTACCAACCGCAGCCCCCAACAAAACTCCACTACCCCCCTCCGTTTCTACAGCCTGATTCCGATGGTCATCGAGCACACATCCCGTGGCCAGCGTGCCTGCGATATCTTTTCCCGGCTTCTCAAAGAGCGCGTCATCTGCCTTAACGGACCCATCGAGGAGGATACGTCGGCGATAGTTGTGGCTCAACCGCTGTTCCTCGAATCTGGTGGTTTCGTGACGGCAGGGTTGGCAATTTATGATACTTTGACCAGATCTGATGCTTGAATCTTTCTCGCCAATGTTCAGAAGAAGTTCGATTCTGATGAAGCTTTGCTCGATTGCTTCAAAAAGTACCATTTTTGGATTCAAGGAAGATGTCAAACGCAGATTTCTTGTTTGAGAGAATGCCGCTTAAATTTTCAAATTGGCCAGCAATCATAAAACCAGTTTCAATTCCTTGATTGATTGCTCGAATTGCTTTGACTTCGTCGTCGGGTGCGATGTGATATTATTTGGTATGTTTTATGCCTTCTGGTTTACTTGATTATTCTCGATTTTGGTTATACTCGCATGCTTTTGCCGATGATGAATTGGGATTTATTTATAGGCTTTATTTCCTATAATCTCGAGTTTAATCTTTCTGTTGGACTTTGATAAATCTGGTATGTTGGATTGCGATGATGTATTGGTATGTTGGATTGCAATGATGTATTGGTATGTTGGATTTTGGTTCACTGGCTTGATTTTTCTTTGCCGATGATGAATTGCGATGTGATATTATTTGGTATGTTGGATTTTGATTCACTGGCTTGTTTTTGATTTATGGTCTGAGCTTGTTAGCTCCTTTTTGCTGCATTTGTTAAACCAGAACATGAACTGGTGCTCCAAGTCCTCTGTATATCATATTACTGCCTATGTTTCTCTTGTACATGCCTGATGCATTCACTGTTTTTGCTTGATGGGCTGCCTATGTGTACTGCTGTGTTTCTTGCACTGGCTTGTCTATATTTTGCTGAACCTGTTTCTTGTTTGTTTTTTTGGTTGCTTGGCCCTGAGTTGAATCCAGTCGATGACTCGGGTTTGACCTTGTGCCGTGTCCTTGTATCCATGTGTTGCATTCATGTTTGGCTTATGCACTTATGAAAAGAAACAACCCAAATACCTGAGGCAAATATTATAACAAAAATATTTTCATTTTCTGTTTGAGTTAAATATTATTTTCCAGATTACTGCTTTTGAATTATATATGACAGGTATTGAAGACTGGACAGCTGGACCCCTGCCGGCGCTGCGCCCGGACCCGCTTCTCGGCTCGCCTTCAGCTCGGCACTCGGCTCGCCTTCGGCTCGGCATATATTTGTCAGTGTCGGTGTATGTATAAATTGAAACTGCATATGTAATGAGTGAACTGAGTGATGTAGTGAGGAATATCTGTATATGTGAATATCAGTGTTATATATCATTGAATTGTAAAATAGTGGAGTCAGGAATTTGTACTATTTCAAATGTTGAAATAAAATATTTATTTAAATAAATTACTGTTTAAATATCAAATTCTGTGTAATAGCATTTTATTAAATAAATATTTATTTTTATTAAAAAATCAAATATGCTCTACATTGTGGGCCCCACAAATTCAAAAAGTTCATATCTATAGCAACATTTTGGAATGTTGCTACAGATACCTATGGGTGTTGCAATAGACCCAAATAGGGTTCTATTGCAACAATATTACTTATGTTGCCTTAGATAGTCAAAATGTTGCCTTTGAGGTCTAAGGCAACGGCAAAAATTGCATCACCCTAAAAGTGTTGCCATAGACCTATGGCAACATTTTTCGGGCCTGAGCCAACATTTTTTGTGTTGCGGCAGGCCATTTATGGCGTAGTGTAACTTTTATCATGTCAAAAGGGATACTCAATAAAAGCCATACTCACTCCCTTACTTAAGATGTGTTAGTCCAGTGACGGGTTCCAAACTACTAAAGGAAGCTCATGAAGAATTCTATAGGGATCATTCTAACGGAATAAAGCTGGCTAAGTAAGTTATGAGGAAAGGCTTTTACTGGTCTCAAATGATTTTTCAAACTATCGATCATGTGAGAAGATGTGATAAATGTCAAAGATTCTCTAAAATTCCCCGTTTAACTCCGAGCGAACTGACTTCTATATCAAGCCCATGGCCTTTCAATGTATAGGGAATTAACTTGATAGGACCACTGTCAGTGTCCAAAGAAGGAGCTAAATACGTAGTGGTAGCAATTGATTAGTTTACAAAGTGAGTAGAAGCAGAACCATTTTCAAATATCACATCGGGAAAGGTCCTCAAACTTGTAATCAAGAATATCATCATTCGATTTAGAATCCCACATAATATAACCTCCGACAATGGAAGTCAATTCGAAAGCGAGGAACTCACCCGGTTTTGCAATAAAAATGGGATTATCAAAACTTTTCATCCATAGCCCGTCCCAAAGAAAATGGAGTTGTTGAAGCAGCTAACAAAACCGTAAAGACCATTTGAAAGAAACAACTGAACAAAGCAAAAGGGAATTGGGTGGAGTAGCTGCTCCTTGTCCTGTAGGCATATAGAACTTCTACTAAGGCTGCAATAGGGCATACCCTATATCCCCTTACATATTGATGTGAAGCCATGCTTCTAATCGAAGTCAAAGTTCCTTCTCATCGAAGTATCGCACATGCATTTGACCAAAATCAAAAGCTAAAGAAAGAATCCTTAGACTTAATCAATGAACTAAGGGAGGAGGCGATCGTTTGAACGATTGAGTACCAATGGAGAATAACCAAGTACTACAATTCTAAAGTAAGAGAAAGATCGTTACAAAAAGGAGACCTAGTACTCCGAAGAGTCATGGCAAATACCAAAAATCCAATAGGTTGGCCTCTAAAACAAAATTGGTAAGGCCCCTTGGTTGTGCACAAAGTAATCTCGCCTAGGGCTTATAAACTCTACCAGCAAGATGGTAATGTCATAGCAAGAACATGGAACACTAAACATTTACGACCATACTTCCCAACAATGGATGGATAAAGAAGGAATTTTTCAATCTAAGTACATAATGATATGAAATTCTCTTAGGACAAAGAAAGGCCCCAGCTATCAAAGTCTTGATTGCAAGAGGTCCCGACCATCAAAGGCCCCAGCCATCCACAAGAGGTCCCAGCCAACAAATGCCCCAGCCATCAAAGGCTTGGCCGCAAGAGGTCCTAGCCATCAAAAGGCCCCAATCATCAAAGGCCATAAGCCTTTAGTGTCATCATCAAAGGCCACACTGAAGCGCCTCTTAAATGGAGGCCAAAGTAATCCTTTGGTTAGTCCAAAGTTTCTACAACCCTTCAACCCCTACTTACGTGGCATGGTTGGAGTGCCTCCTAGAGGAAGGATGGAGCAAGCCTTTAGTGTTGTCATCAAAGGACTCACTAAAGCACCGACCAAGCCTTTAGTGCCATCATCAAAGGCCTCTCTGAAGCGCCTCCTAGAGGGAGGATGGCCATCAAAGGCCTCACTAAAGCATTAAAATCTTCGAAAGGAAGATCAATCAAAATCAAGGGTCAAGTAGTGCTCCCAAGTCAGTCAAAATTAGAGCAAAGTAGAGCTCTCAAACCGATCAAAATCCAAGCCAACTAGCGCTTCAAATCAAATCAAGTTTTCTAAATGAAGGTCCATCAAGTATGAGTTATTTATGCTCCCCAACAAATACAATTTTCAACTACCAGATAAGAGATTATGGTCTTCTTCTATTATTACCATATATGGATTTCTGGTCTTCTTTTATTATTGTCAAATATGGATTTTTGGTCTTCTTCTATTATTGCCAGATATGAATTTCTTGATTTCTGGTCTTCTTCTATTATTGCCAGATATGGATTTCTAGTCTTCTTCTATTATTGTCAGATATGGATTTCTGGTCTTCTTCTATTATTACCAGATAAGAATGTCCGGTTTCTCCTATTATTGTCAAACTAGTGAGTGGCCCGTGCTACGCACATGGGCAGTTTTCTGATCTATTATTATAAACATTATTTTGTGTAATGTTAAATTTTTTTTCTCTTGTTTTTTCTCTCGTGCTTGAAATACAACTGTATTTCATTATATTTTGCTATGTTACAGACAGATTTAAAATGTAGACTTTACCTATGTTATAGTTTTTCTGTGGAGAAAGAATATATAAGTTTAGATGGTTTATACATACAAAATGAAAAGTTATAGTTATGATTGTGCTATTTTGTTTTTCAATATTTAGTAATTAACCATAAGTTATTTGTTCTACATACATTGGGAATTCAAAAATGGTGAACTTTGGAGTAAATAGAGATGTTAGAATTGGAATTAAGTAGATTCATAAAGCATATACAACAAATAATTTGAAAGTATATTGTATGGTACAATAATAAAGTTGATATTAAATTGAATAATTGTTAGTTTGAAGTGAATTTTTTAACTTAGTTGAAATGGCAGTGTGTATTTTGCTTTTGTTCGAACTGCATTAGTGCTTGTGTTGCTAGACTGAATGGTAGAACCAAACTCGTTAGATATAATATTTAACATTAATGTGAGTGAGAAGGTGCATGCATGTGATGCGGGTAAACGATCCAATAAGAACATAGTAAATGCTATTTTCGTTGGTTGAAGCTAATATAAATCTTTTATTTCAATGTAGCATCATCTTGCTTTTTACTTTTAAATCTTTACTCAAAGTCGCCGCTACCGCAATAGCATAAGAAAATTGTAGGACATAAATCACATAAAAACAAATCTCAATGCAATTAATTTCATTACAATAGTTCCCATTAAGTGTTCTTGGGCCAAATTAAAACAACATGAATAGTAAAATAGAACATACAAATCGAAAACAATATGTAAATAAACTGATTTGAGAACATGTTAAAGAATTCTATTGTGTTATCATGCCTCTACCACCACGATATCCATGGAAAGCACAACCGTCGCGTCCACGGCCACTAATTGGAACTAAATTTTCTTTCCATTTAGCACTGTGGATCTTTCATTATTTCACACACTCAGCTTCTGTAACAACATTTGCATAGCTATCTTAGCTATATGGTTTTCCTACAAAATTTCAAATAATTAATGAGTAACCCAACAATGATATTTACACAACAGCATACACTTTGACCAGTTGCATACTTCTGCTTGAGATCGGTCAAAAAAATAGATTGATCAATACCAATATAGTCACATAGCTATTGAATGTGACAACATTAGCAAATGAATTCATAAAAGCTATGATTTTATAGCAATTGCTTGGGTGTGCTGCTTTATATATAATGCTAATCGGGTAAAATTACTTTTCCCTTAATATGCTCTACATCTCAAATCAAGCAATAACTAAACATAGTTTAAATGAATAAGAATTTCTACACATTAAACTGTAGAATAGCTAATAAAATTATTCCTAGGACATGGTTAACAGTTGTTCAACTCTATGAGTTCTTTAGCTTTCCGTAAAAAAAATATAGATAAAACAAAAGAAATTCTGCATACCCTATAAATTTGCATCACTTTCCTTGTCATTGTTGCGGCTTAGTCATCAAATTAAACATCAAGTTCCACCCAAAAGGAGCATTATTGCAGTCAAAATGATACAGTAACATGAGCCAAAAAAAATGGTCAAGCTTTGCCGTGCAAAAGAGTTGGTATATATGAAAAAATTGAAATATGTAGGAAAGTAAACAAAATAAACATTAATGAATGAAGAGGAGGAAACAAATTTAGTCTGATTTTGACATTAGCATTATTAGACTACCTGTAGGAACACATGTTCAACTATTCACACCCCTTTTAACTTATCACATGTACATTAGAGAAAATTATAGAGTTTATATACCATGAACATTCTAACGTTTATGTTTTTAGTGAACAGAAAATGTAACTACAATCCAAAAGGGTAAAATTAAATAGAAGGTTGGTTAGATTAAGCTCGTCGAAAAAATTATGTGAATAACCTATTACTTTGGGTCAACTTTTTTACCAACACTTTCTTGAATGATATTCTTTTATTACATGAACTTGATCTACATAAATTGGATGGAGTATTACATTAAAAGAGCATTAATCATATATGTCAGCATGTTCTTTATTTCAAAACAGAGACAGTAAAAAAATATCTCAAGAAAAATCAATAGCCAATGCAAATTATACCGTGGTACGTTACCAAACTGTTCCATCTTACATGCACAAATATTGGAACGTTTAAGCTAACAGTCAAACCGGACCTTATAGAGGAAACAAATTTATGTAAAATATATGTATATAACGCTAACTTTTTTATAACTGTATGGTACATTGTTGTGAAAACAGAAAACCAGACTATCCTCTTCTAGTCCTATGCCTAAAGCTATGAACAACCAAAACAGCCGACCGTGGAGCCCTACCACCTCCCTACCATTACATGGAAGATAATACAATTAGGTTAAATTACAGCAGCAGAGTATGGATAATGGAAACTGATTGTAAAAACAGATCATGGAGCACTAATTTATGAAACAAAAAATTAATGAAATTTTTTAAAGGCTATTTAACCAACATTTCAAAATTTTAAAACAACATATATACCATTAGTACCATAGAGAAAAGTACACGATATTTCAAAATTTTAAAACAACATATATACCATTAGTTCCATAGAGAAAAGAACACAATATTTCAGAAATCACACCATATATATGCACATATAAATAAATATACAAATACAACTGTCTGCCAGCA
Source organism: Allium fistulosum (assembly GCA_030737815.1). Taxonomy (NCBI): domain Eukaryota; kingdom Viridiplantae; phylum Streptophyta; class Magnoliopsida; order Asparagales; family Amaryllidaceae; genus Allium; species Allium fistulosum. The sequence goes on along the minus strand of CM060904.1, from coordinate 708,343,856 downwards.
CACACAATTTTACAATTCATTAAATTTTACTTGTCTGTGTTCATGCACATAACTAATACTGGAAGTAATCTAAAAATATCAGTAGTCGATATAAATTGTAGCACTGTACAGTACCAAAATAATCCACCTTATATGCACAAATGTGGATTTGTTAAGCTAGCGGTCAAAATGGACCCAACAGAGGAAATAAATATACGAAAACTATATGCATATATGATATAAGAATAACGAAGCATGAAATAATTTGAGTTAAATCAACTGAACGACTGAAAACAACAAATAAGTATATTGACAGAATTGATATTTTTCTACAGTTGTACAATACGCTGTTAAGAAAATTAGGTAAGCAAATAAGTCTGCAATTGATAACAGACAATAAAATTACCAGGCTGTCCTTTTCTGATATAAATCCAGAGGCTATGCACAACCAGCAAGGATTACAGTGGAACCCTCCGAACTCCCTACCATGACACAAAAGAGAATACAGAAAATTAAATTACAGTTAAAGTGCATAGGTAGAGGAAGTTGCTCATAAAAAATTGATTAAAATGACTAATTCACGAAACACAAAAATAATCAAAAATTATTTATAGTTTAACCACCCTTTCCATAATTACTTCATCAGAATTACCAGTTGCAACAGAAAGCCTACGACCATTGTCGAACTTGGTTATCCCCAAATTAGATGGTTTGGATATTCTGTTGACGAAGTAATCGACGTAAATCCTAATGATTTAACTCTGCAACTATGATAATGTAATCTCAACAGCCAAAAGTTTCGAAACATCGACACATAGGAAATTAAAAATGGTAGAAGAAAAAAAATACAAAGATACACTAGGCGCTCTCTCGCAAATGAGGATGGAAACTAAAATTGGGGGAGTAGTTGTGATTCGGTTTTGATTGGGCAGTAGTAACAGGGTAAACTAATTTTTAAGGCCACGGTATTGTGTTAATTTAAAATGGTTGCATGCTAATTGTCCACCTCAGCAAGGTTGAGGTTCTGTTTTTGTTTAAGTAAATTATCATTTCTACATCTTGTATTAATTTTCTTCAGTTATGAAATTAAATGTCAGACAATCCCAACTTATAAAGTATATCAATAATCAAAGAACAATCATATATAGGAAGTAGCAACAAACATCGAAGTACAAAAATAAGAAAATAAATGGAAAACATAAAATAAGAACACATGTGAGATAATAGATTGAAGAGTGTTCGGTGAACCGATTGAACTATCAAGGTCAAGAAAAGGTTACAATCTGCCAATTGCATTTCAGGAACGAACTACTTAAGATGGTACATGTGAATGTTAAATCAAAAGGTATGGAAACTTAAAATCACAAAAGGAGTTGATTAAATTACCAGATCTGAAGATTCGTATTGTCCTGTAATACATCAAATGTGAAGATCCATCAACAAAATAGCGGACAGAGAACATTAGAGCGTTTGGGTTGTACAACGAAGGACGTTGGTTTTTTGACTGAAATTTATTTGTTGGAGGAATAGATGATTTAGGGAGGAAATAAAATCTGTTTGGTACGATTTTAGGTTTCCGAAAGGGGATTTAGAGAAGTGATAATTATAGGGTACCAGAACTTAGTAGATTAACCGCTCTGCTTATTACTATTTGGTACGATGATATGATTTGATATTAGCGGGTAAGGGACACGTGGTGATAATACAACGCATGGTTTCTCCTTTCCATTATAAGTAATAGATAGATAGATAGATAGATATGGATTCTGGGTCTTCTTATCTATTACTTTCAGAAATGGACTTCAGAATTACTAATTTTATCACCAGAAGACAACATCATCAACTAGATACGAATTTCCAATCTTCTATCATAATCAGATAGATTTCTAGCCTTCTATTATTATTAACAGATAAAGATTTCTTGTAACGACTAAGAATTTCACTACTATGATTTGCGAATATTTAATTAATTTTAAATATTCAAATAATAGGCTTTATAATTAACATAAAACTCTTAACTAATAAATAATGATGGTCAAATGGTTTTCAAATTTTATTTACAAAAATATTTAGTTCGAAGAAAGATTGAAAATGTGACCGAAATTCGCTTTCTGATTTTTTGTTGGCTAAAAGTTGTCAGAAATAACGTAATACTTTTGTACACACATACATACCTATATAAATTGTTTTAGACATGTTGAATGCATATGAATATGTATGTGCACTTAAATACGCACGCACACACACACACACTAAGATAATATTTATTATTTTATAAAAAGAGTTAAAAACATATTTTGATATATAAAGATACCTTTAGAAACATAAGTACATAGCATTAAAAACATGTTGGCTTGGATAAGATGGGGTGGTGGCTACATGGGGGCGGATGTACATGGGGGAAGAGGGGTGGTGAGGTGGAAGGAAGTGTGTGGAGGTTAAAGAACAAAGGGTAAAGTGGGAATTCAACTTGTGCCTTAGTATATAAAATCATTTTTATAAATTTTATTCACTTTCTCATTCTCTTTTCCTTCATTTCCAAACCTCTTAAGCTCTTGAACACACTTCTATGGCTTCTCAAATATTTTCCTAAGTTATAAAAACCATAATTTTCAACTTGAATCTCTTTAAAAGCTTGTTAAAACACTTCTACATTCAATACTCCACTTCAGTTTTTTTCACAGTTCAATCGGCCATAGCTTCCTCTAGACCACTCCAAATCAAGATTTTCCTTTTTCAAACCATGTAGAATTCTAGTGCCTGCAATTTTAGTTTGAATCACTTTTCCAAATTTCGAATATTTTTGGATCAAAATTGCATTTCTTTCTGACTCATTTTCGGACCCACATTTTCAAGCCCGAAAATAACACTACTTCTTTTGACCATCTCCCTCAAAACTGATCAGAATTGAGTGATTCTTTTCTAGAAATGATAGAGAAAAGAATTTTCAAGAACATTTCTTTTGACTGCTTTTTAAAATTCTGAGAGTAACATAATCAAAAATCTGTGAGAAGATGACCCATTTTCGAGTTGCTTTTTGTGGGTTTCCAAGCTTTGCAAGTTCTAAAGTATTTCAAGTTTTCGAAAGAGCTTTGCAAAATTTTGGTGAGTAAACTTCTTAATTTTTGGGGAAGTTTTTACCTTTGCATTTATTGACTATTGGGTGATAAAATAATTTGATTGTTTGGTTGGATTATTGTAAGGTTTGGATGCATATATATGTTGCTTATATATGCGAATGCATGCGGTGAAGTTAGTGTGTGTTTAAATGCGAAGTCTAGATTTTGTGAATGATGTAAAAGTGTGATCTTGTTTGTTTGGGTTTGTGGTATGAATAAGTTGTTTGGACATAATTATGTGTCTGTTGTGCAAAGAAAAGTTAGCAAAGTTAATAATTTAGATTTGGTTATCGATGAAGAATCCTTTGTGAAGAGTACGAGTTTTGGTTTCTAATCAAAATCGATTTTAGAAGTTAGAAACTTGGTTTCAAATTATTTATTTTGTGTTTTAAAAAGTTAGTAAGCTTTTAAAGGGTTAAATTTTCAAAGAGGGATGCCAAAACATTTTCAAGTTATGGCATCCATAGCGATACTCGTTATGGATGTAGTTTCGCTTAAAAATCCAATTTTTGCAAAGTTTATTTTTTATAATTAAAAGTGTTTTGAGGGCAGTGCTTCTTTAATTACACCAGCAGGTTTCATTTTCAAAGTAAAAATCACTAGCCATGAGATAACATCCAAGATTCATTTGGTGCTTGTGGAGATGAGCGCAACATCAAAGTAGAAGCGAGAATGAAAAGTCTATGTTGAGTATGAATAGAAAGCCGTGGAATGCTATGTGGACATCTTCATTCTATAAAAGGAAACTCCTATTTGGAAACAAAAAATATCATAAATAGTTCGGAGTCTAGTATATTATTTAGGCATTGACGAAGAGAGCTAAAGAAAATATTCTACAAACTTAATAATAGTATTTTAGAAAGTTAATTAAGAATTTAATAATTAATTATTAATTAATTAATTTTGATAATTAATGATTAATTAAGTATTAAACAAGGTTTATTAGTTACAATTAAGTGAAGATTAATTACCAAATAAATATCTTTTAAAAGTAATATTAACTTTAATTAATGTTTGATTAAGCAAGATTTATTTTTAATTAATTGTGAGTTAAGTATATGATTTATTTTTAATTAATTAAGTATAAGGTTAATTATTAATTAATTATTAGTCAAGTGTTTAATTATTTTTAATTATAAATAAATTAAGGTTTTAATCTAAAATAATTATTTATTAAAGGTTTAATTTATTATTTAAGTTTTAATTAAAAGGTTATTTAATTAATTAATTGAGATTAATTAATAGTTAATATAAAGGTTTTAAATTCTTATTTAATAACTAACAAAGAATTAAGTAAGGGTTTAATTTACAAATAAATTATTTATTATAGGTTTAACTATTTATTAATTTATAATTAAATTAATTTCAACTTAATAAAGATTAATTATAGTTTAATAAGAGTTTAACTTGTAATTAATCATTTTATGGAGTTTTAAGTTTTTAATCCTTGTGTTTCCAAGAATCAAATTATTTTAAAGGTACTTCTTTTTCAAAGATGGTTTTGAACACAAGGGATTCAAGTGTCGATACCATTAAGGAACCATATAACTATGAATGAGTTATGACGTAAATAGTTTGATTATGTGGACATGTGATAGTAGAATAAATCACTGTTCTGCTATAATATAATTGTTCTTTGTGTGGGCATGTGTTTTAGCAGAATAAATTCCCGTTCTGCTATAAATTGATTGAATGATTTTGGACATCTATTTAGCGAGATAAATCACCATCCTGCTATTATGTTTGGACATGTATATGCTAGTTGAGTTGTATTGATATTGTATTCGCTGATTTGATAATGGATTTGATTTACGTGTATGTTAGCCTATGTAAATAATTGATAAGTGACTTGGAATTAAAGTGAAACTAAATGGTAACTTAAATAGGTACCAATGGGATTGCTAAGCTCTTTTTGAATTTATAAAGTATGGTTTTGAATTAACTTCAATTCTTTAATCAATTTGGGGTTAAGGTTTAAAAATGATTTTTCAAGTTAAAAGTATTTATAAATAATAACTTGTTTGTAAAATGGGTTTTACTAAGTAAAAAGGTTTATTTAAAGTGATTTAAAAGGATGAATTGCAAAAGATATTTTGTAAAGGATTTTTCTGAAAGAAGTTTTATCAAAGGAGTTTTTAATGGGGATATGTTTTATAAATGATTTTAGAGGTTTGTAAAGAGGTTTTGTACAATTGACTTGTAGACTTATAAAACTGTTTCATAAATTGATTTGGGAAATTTATAAAGGTATTTAAATATGAAGTGAGCTTTTAAAAGGGAATTTTTTTATAAAGGATAAGTGGATTTGGTTATAGTAAGTAATGTTTTCAAAAGGAATTTGAAAATATAGAATTTTCCAAATGTTTTGATAATATACTTATACCGCTAAGATAAATATAAATGTTTTCCAAGTATAAAGGGGAAATAAGGGTTTTGGAAATAGTGTTGTGTAAAACTCTTTTGATCAAGTTTTATAAAGTGATTTTATTAACTAAATATTAAATTAATAAAGGCTTAGTGGATCCCATGTGGAATTAAATCAAATTTTGAATGAATGTTTATTTGATAGTTAAATAACCGACTGTCAAACCTAGACCAAAACGTAAATTTGGAAATATCTAGGAGAAACACGTGAGTTATATGGCATAATCATCCCTAATGATGTCGTACTGTGCATATAAATCTCATTTCGTTCTTCTAGGATAAATTATAAGGAAATCCGTTCACTAATGGTTAGGAGGTAATCTCCGCTCTTACCTTGTCTGTTTATTTCCTAAAGAACCAAGGTTGAGTTTACTGGAAATTATTGAAAGTTGTTTCGAAGGGACCGGGATCGGATGTGTTATCCGAAAACCACTACGATCCAACTCAAGCATTTCAAACTGAAAACTTGAAGAGTATTTAATTGAAGACGGAGTTTTGAAGTGCAAGGGTTATTTGCTATTAATCCTAAGGGTGACTCCAAATGGGTGTAGTGGAGGCAGTGCCTTTGGTTTCGTTCAGTTTTAGAATGAACTTGTATGGATGAATGCTAGCATTGCATTGATGCCTGGAGGATAGTGTAGCATTCCAAGTGGGAAGTGCTAAATAAAGGTAAAACGTAGTCTCAAGCATCATCAATTAGGAAATGACAAAAATAGGGAATGTAGCAGGACCAAGTGGGTCGCTTCCATCAGGGTATGGTCATTCCAAATCTTGATCGATTACTATCTACTCATGTATGCTTCCGGGCCCAAAGTGGTGTGATCATATTCGGTACTACTAGTCTAGTAGTTGGCCAGTTCTGTGTGGTAGAGGTATAAGATATTCTTGTAAGATCCCAGTGCGTTTTAACTAGTGATGTACCATCGGAAGGTAGTTCCTTACCTTGTCATAGTATGTAATCCAATCTCCAATACATGCTTTTACGGTTTTGATTGTAGAACCTAGCATATTGGAATTTAGTTAATATAACAATTTCGGCTATGATTAATAAGAATTTGTACTCTAGACATTATTATAATATCACTTGATTTTCTATAAAAGTGTTTTGGTTATCGTAAGGTAAAAACCCATCCATGTTTATGTGCGGCGTGGTCTTACGAGATACCTTTGATTTTAAAAGGGTTTTAAACATAATAATTCAGTTTTTTGAGTTTACTCACACCAGACCCATGTCTGACCTGGAGTTTTATTTTCTTTCCCTAAAACTCTTAGATGCTCAAATTTTTATAGGCAGCCAAGTAGTTCAGGTTTTCCCACGGATCCATTTTGGAGGAGCTTGGAGCAGGAGGCTTCATTGATAGCTAGTTATTATCTTATTTCCACTGTATTATATGTATCTTGAATCAGTTAGGTAGGGACATGTGACGACCTACCTTTTTGAACAGTTCAAGCCAACAATAAACCACACATGTCCAACTCAAACCATTTAAAAGATAGATTATCAATAGTTTTATTTTAAAGAAATAAAAAGAAAAGAAGAAAACAACAGAATCTCGTAGCGAAACAACAAAATATAATAATCACATAAATAGTTCATGAAGCTGTTTAATAATATACATTCAATTCAATTTACAACATTAATCAGAGTTATACAATACTATCGGAGTTATACATTTAATAGACAGAATAAAATAGTATAGCGCAATAAATACTAGTAGATATGATATATCAAATCTTCATCTTCATCCTCCAGAGTATCTGTCTTCGATAATTGAAAAACTCGGTCTGACCTGAGCGTAATGAGAAACAAAGCACTCAAGTCAGGACTAAAATTCCTTATGTAAGTCAAATCAAAATCAAGAGAAATATAGTTTCAAAATGAATTGTTTCTTTCCAATTCCAACAAATCTGGACTCAGATCCAAATTCCAAATAAATGAATTGAATTTCCAATATTTCAGTTCAATTCCTTTCAAATTTAATTTAATGCAATCTCAATTTCGATTTCAAACTAATTCAATTTCGATTCAAACGATTTAATTTAGTGGCTCGAGTTTCAATTCAAGTCTCATTTCAAAACCATTTTAGTTTATATAAATTCGATTTTGATCTCAATACACCAATTTAAATCACTTAAATCAAATTAACTTCAATGTTCGAATTTTAAGATTCAAATCTTTTAAAATAATCCAATTTCCATAATTCAAAACATATATCGGTTATAACTTCGGAATTCCAAATTGAATTCTTTACCCAAATTCTTTTAACAATTTGAATTTCAACCTTTTTCCCAAGCTCGAATTTTAAAATAATCCAATTCAATCGTATCAAAATCATTTAATGGTTGGATTCCAAACATCAGCTTTCCTATAACATTTTCTTTTTATTTATTTAAGTTATAGGAATATTTGCAAACCTGCTTATTTCTCTTTTAAGAAAAATAAATTATTACAAAAATTAGAATTTAAATTTTATAAATGAAATTCATGTTAATTTAAAAATTAAATTAAATTTGATACACAAAATCAAATTTCTTATAATATATAAATTTCAAAAGGTTAGATTTTAAAGCCCTTTTGAAATTCAATAAATAAACCCAATTTTCCCCGAACGTCAATAAAATCACAAAATCACAATTTTTACCAAAGCAGTTAACTATGCATCAAATTCACATATCAAATAGGATATCCAACATCCATGTCAAATTTAAATGTCTAGGTGACCAAACACATCAATAGTGGTAATAACAGCGCGATAACACATAAATATCAAAACTACTAGCAACATACATCAAACCAATAATATCATCCATTACAATATAAGTTAACATCCAATCAACCAATTAAACCATATCACACAACAATCAATAATTATCAATGTTGAGGTGTTTAACTAAAGGTGATTTGCAATCCAATATTGATTTAAATATCAAATTTAGATGTCTATCTAATAAGTGTATAAAATGTCAAAATTTACCTATCAAATTTAAATGTCACATTTACCATCAATTCCAACCATCCATTTAACATTCAAATTCCTAACAATTTTAACCGTCAATTTACGCTATCAATTTTAATATCAAATTTATCAATAAGATTTAAATGTCGGTTTTAACTGTCAATCAATTCAAATTCAACCAATTCAATCAATAATTATAAATCATTTCATGATTTCGATTTAGCTAATCATAAGAATATTTAGTACTTCGTGTGCGTTTAAAACACTCGCCTTTATTTGAAAATGAAAATTTTTCAGTGTCAAATAAAGTTCAATTCAGCTCATGACATAGTCCTCGTCGATACGATCGCAATGCGACTTGTTTCACCCAAAACGGACCTCGTATGAAGAAGTTACGCTTTAATTAATATTCGACATAATTAAAAACATAGTTAACAAAATAATTAACTTAATTATATAATTAATTATAATAACCTCTCTAATCCCTTCCCTTTCGTTTGAACTTAGCACATAACATGACCCAAACCACGCGACCAAGCTTCCAGGCGCACACCACCACCAACGTCTAGACCTCCATCGATCACCGTCATTCGAAGTGCCACCTCAAAGCTCCACCCACACCAGCGACCCCTTTACCTCCGCCGCCACTGTCTGCATGCAATTGGAGGAAGAATGCCGGCCCTTCGAACTCGATTTGCTACCGCCTCACTTCGATCTATGACGATCCAACCGCACATCTCGTAAAGGAGGTTGAGATCTTCCTTTTTCCTTTTGGATGCGTTCGAATTTGATGAGTGGAGGAGGCGAGATTGAGGAGGGAAGTTAAAGAAATTTTCGCCCATTAAGAGAAAAGGAATGGTGGCCAGGGCTATGCTAGGGTTTGAATGAAAAAATGAATAATGACGGCCTTATATAGAAATCTCGCGGCACTATTCATCCGCGAAATTTCCGAAATCCAAACGACGCGTGCCGCCTGGTGTTCTTAATGTTTTACCCCCATTCTGAACACAATGGAACTAGTCTCGAAAGCCAATTCCATCATATTCAGAAGATAGCTTTTCAAAATCAATTTATTTTAATTAAAGTTCTGAAAATAAATTCTACGCGTTTCAAGCTCGCACGGCCAAACGATAAGTCTGATCGCTACGAAACTTGAAATCCTATAATAACTCACTATTACGGATCTAATGGTTTTGTTGAAATCCAAGACAATGACCAAAATGGCTATTTTCACACGTTAATTAAAACAAGTAATTTCCAAATTCAATTTATTCGCTTTTAAAATCAATTTTAAAAGTTAGCAATCGTCATTCTTGTTTAAATAAAACTTAAATTAACTTTTAAAATCATTTTCATTCATATTAAATCCAAAATTAAGTTATTTAACAATTTCAAATTATTAAATATAACAATTAAATCAATGAATAAATCATTATATTTGAAATATAAGTTATTTAACTTATGAAATTAACTTTTCAGTATTTAAAAATTAATTAAATAATTTAAATTCAATTTTTATCTTAACTATTTCGTAAATTAAAATGTTTGTTCAAATATAAAACAACAAAAGTTCTTACATGAAATACCAAGATTAAACTTAACAAATCAAAACCCTTGGATATATGAGTAATTCCAGTATTAGAATTTCAAATGAATTTTAGCTATCAAACAATTATTATTTTTTATTTAAATAATACAACATTTATTACACAATTTCAGCTATTGATTATAAACACATTCGATACATAGAATCTCATATAAATAAATTTATTCTTTTACTTATAAATGAACATTCATTCGACTCTTTATTTTACTTAACATTGATCATTTCAAGTACCGTTTTCAATTACTTACAGTTTAATATTATTTAATTTACTTTTAATATAAGTTATCATCTTTTCTTATATTGAATTTTGTTATTTGAAGTTTTATCTAACTTCACATTCAATAAATTACACTAATAAGCCATTAAATTTTATTTTGAACCATTTTTATTCAAAAATTTAATAATTTAAAATAGTTAAAAATACGGGTCGTTATAGGACGGGCTGTTATAACTGTCCAAGGGTAGAATTATATTAGTTGACTCCGATGTATCATTTTTGAAACGACTTTGTAAAATATTATGTTGATTAATACATGTTATTCTGTTGCGTTGTGAGATTCTATGATTATTTAGTTTCTTCTTATCTTCTATCTCCTTTCTTTCCCTAACAATCTATCTTTCAAGCACTTAGTTGTTCGGCTCGTGAATACCGTGGATGTATTAGTATCGACTTTTGGGGTTCGAAAAGGTGGGTCATTACAGCGCGGCATCAGAGCAAAAGGTTAAGCGAGAACCTTGGCTTTGGTGGGGCAACTCACTAAGAGATAAGGTAATGGAATGCCTTATTATGAGTTAGAGTGTATATACATAAGAGCACATACTTGTTAGTGATATAAAAATGTATTATATTGTGTTGATTGATCTATTGAGTGGCCTATGGTCAATACGAGTAGCTAACGTTATTGATAGGGATCTATAAACACTTGAACAAGGCCATCCAACACAGTATTGTTTTGAAATTTGAGTAAATGAAATAATTTTACTTAGGATATATTTTATATATAAAGAATGATTTTCAAAATTAGTATGGTATATTATAGTTATTTGAAGTGTAGGTTGTTAGGAGATAATAATATTTTATTATTATCATTTAGGATTTTTTAGTCATGCTCATCCAGTTTGAGCATTGAATATTATTAGTGTGTATAAGTAGCTTCCCTTTTTAAAATTTGGGGTGGGTAAATAGAAATTGAGAAAAACATAGAAACAAACGCCTTGTGAATTAAGTTTCACAGTTTGACTATAAGGCATTCGATGTAAATGTTAGGGTAAAAATTGATTTAATAAAAGATGTTTATTTAGAAGTTAAAATATTTTGAAATAAATATTTGAAAAATGATTTTATAAAAGTTAATTTATAAAGTGAATTTATAAGAAGGTGTCTTTTAATTAAAAAGAATTTAAGTTGAAAACTTGAGAACTTAAATCCCGGGACATTAGGAAAATGTTTCAAGGTTTTGAAAGATAATAATAGTATTATTTGAAAGCAATTTTGGTTCAAGAATAAAATTTTGGGGATGAAAATGTTAAGTAAGAAGTATTTTCCTTAGATTGGTTAGGGGAAATGAGGTCTTCATTGTTTTGTGATAAACGGAGTAATCTTTTAAGTGACGATCGGATGTTTGCCTAACCGAACGTTACAGTACACTTAGTAAATTATTCTCTTTATTATTATACAATCAAAACAAGTTCAACCTGTATGAACCCAAAATAAGTTGGTGATAAATATTTTGTTGGAAATATGAGAAGTATTGTTTCAAATGGGATTTTGACATATAAGTAATATTCTTAAGTTAACTAGTTCGAATGGCTCAAAAATAACTTAAAATTGGGGAAGAGATGTGTTTGGATGGTAAACACTTCTTTTGAGTATTACCCTTCTTGGTAAGGGAATGTATGATACTATTTGGTAGTACCCAGTTCCTTAGTATCATTTGGAGTTACTCGGGCTATATGTATATATTTTTCTATGATGAAAATATAAAGTTCATTTCAAAAAGTTTTTTAAATAAGACCGAGCATTTGGATCTTGAGTTTACTTAGGGAAATAAATGCAAAATGGAATAGTTGAATCACATAGGGGTATATACTCTTAGGATGTAGTGGAGTGTTATACATGTTGAACCTAAGTTTAGTTTATGAAATGTTTTCATAAATATTTTAGTTGAATAGAATTGGCATTAGAGAGAACCAATTAAGTAAGTGCGTAAGGTGGACGTAGATCATTTCTCCTTCCATATAGTTTTGATCTAAGATTCGAGTACATGGCTTTGATGTGATTCACACTATTCCAAATAAGGATCTATTACTCGATTTTCAACGAGGAGCACTTGATGTGGATTTTTGGTATGGGACCAGTGTTTTCTATCATAGTTACAACTATGTAAGAAGAATAGAGGTTCCTAATCGGGGAGCCTGATCGGATTCCACACTAGAAAATCGGGTGAGCGATACTAGTTTGGAAATGAAGTTAGGTATTTGAGTAGAGATCAAACCAGATTTTGCATAAGAATGATCTATGTACATCATATGAACAGATGTATCGTGTTAAGTGTTTTTTGGGTTAGGTTGAGGTGTAATTTCGGGGACAAAATTCTTTTAAGAAGGAAAGAATGTAATGACTCGGAATTTCACTACTTTGATTTGCGAATATTTAATTAATTTTAAATATTCAAATAATAGGTTTTATAATTAAAATAAAACTCTTTTAAATAATAAATAATGATGGTGAAATGGTTTTCAAATTTTGTTTACAAAAATATTTAGTTCGAAGAAAGATTGAAAATGTGACCAGAATTCGTTTTCGAATTTTCGTCTGCTAATAGTTGTCAAAAATATCATAACACTTTTGTACACACATACATACATATAAAAATTGTTTTAGACATGTTGAATGCATATAAATATGTATGTGCACTTAAACACGCACACATACTAAGGTAAGATTTATTATTTTATAAAAAGAGTTAAACATATTTTAATATATGAAGACATCTTTAGAAACATAACTACATAGCATTAAAAACATGTTGGCTTGGATATGATGGCGTGGTGGCTACATGGTGGCAGATGTACATGGGTGGGGAAGAGGGGCGGTGAGGTGGAAGCAAGTGTGTGGAGGTTGAAGGACAAAGGGTAAAGTGGCAATTCAACTAGTGTCTTAGTATATAAACTCATTTTTCTTATTTTTATTCACTTTCTCATTCTATTTTTCTTCATTTTCAAACCACCTAAGCTCTTGAAAACACTTCCATGGCTTCTCAAATTTTTTCCTAAGTTATAAAAACCATAGTTTTCCACTTGAATCTCTTTAAAAGCTTGCTAAAACACTTCAACATTCAATACTCCACTTCCTCCGTTTTTACTCATACTTCATTCGGCCAAAACTTTCTCTAGACCACTCCAAATCAAGATTATCTTTTTTTAGACCATGTACAATTCTAGTATCTAAAACTTTTGTTTGAATCAATTTTCCAGATTTCGAATATTTTTGGGTCAAAATTGCATTTCCTTCTGACTCATTTTCGGACCTGTATTTTCAAGCCCGAAAATAGCACTCCTTCTTTTGACTATATCTTCCTAAATGCTAAACCAAATTGTAACTACCCGGTATTTCTAACCATTCGCATCCGCACATGTCGAACTTGAATTGCTCAAAACAACAGATTGTTAATTTATATTTGGCAAAACTCAACACATACAATAAATAAATAAATCACAGAATCACAGACATATAGTAATATAACAATAATTAGCGGAATAGATAAATAGTAGTTCATGAAGCTAATATAAAAAAATCATAGTCTGAAACAAAATACAACAGAATGTCAAATACAAATGAATCTCTGATACATAAGCAACTGACGAGTCTGAACATAAATGACTGGAATAAACTAAAATAAATGAAAGCTGGATAGATAGATCTTCAAACAAAGCTCCAATCTCCAAAGGTGAGTCTCAAGTGCTGTGACACTCAGTCTGACCCGAGCATAAAGCAAAACACAAAACACTCGAGTCAGGATTAACATCCTTATATAGTAAATTCAACTCAAGTGAAATGTCAACTGAAATACAAATAACTTAAAGGATGTTTGGGATTCCCATCCTCTAAGGATCCGTGGAACTATGTACTATGTAGTAATATACGCTATTATAATATGTCTATAGTAAAGTAAACTATTAAAATAGCATTAAGGCGTTACCCATATCCCCCTTAACACATTTTTATATATTCCCATAGTCTATACAGTACCGTAATTCCTTTGTAAACTGGAGGGCTATCAGAGGGCACTACATAGGTATGGTACAAACCAAACTCGTAGAAGGCACGATAGGGCATGTGAACACGGCACTCGAGGCAATGCCAGAGTAGATATACCATTTGCACTTCCGGACTGGTGGTAATGCATAGCAGTTACTACCGCCAACCTTGTGACACACTCCCAAATCAAAGGTTCACCCAATCAAATCACAAAAGCAATAGAATGGTATCGAAGAAATGTGTCTGATAGGGGGAATGACCCCACTTGGCCCGGTATAGCTCCTGTTTTAGCCACATCAAGCTAACTCACGGGATTTAGGATTATGTAAATACCATATAGAATCGTTGCCAAACCATCCTACTTCGTTCTGGAATCTCCACCACGTACACAGTTGTTAAAGTGGTTTTCGGTATTGGCAGAGCGTATGACAATATCTGATCCCGGTCTCTTTAACAACCAAACGCTTATTTCACACCATGGTCATTTCATTTCAAATAGTTCATACTTCATATCAAAATATCATATTCATTTCAAAACCATAAAATTCGATATCATTATTCACTTTAAATAACATTCATTTCCAGAATTGTAACGCTTTCAAAGTTATAACACTTTCGAAATCATAGCACTTTTGAATCATAACACTTTGGAATTCATAACACTTGAAATCATAACACTTTGGAAATCATAACACTTTTGAAATCATAACACTTTCCACCTAAACAGTTGAGATGTTGAAAATAGTGTATATATATATTAAAATAGTTATAAATTAAAATAGTTGATATATATATTAAAATACTTCATATAATAAATAGTTTCCTCCAATTTCACAAATCGATTCAAATCAACTCAAATTCCAAAAATTCAATTTAATTCAATCCCAGTTCATCAATTTCAATTCAATTCAACCTCCCAATAAACCATTTTAATTTATATAGATTTCAAATATAGATTTGAACTACAAATTAAACCATTTCAAATTCAATAGATTCCAACGTTTAAATTTTCAAATATTTACAATAACTCGATTTGATACATTTCATTTACACTTTAAATTCAACTTTATTATTATTTAGTTTTGAAACATCCACTTAATCAATCCAATAATCATTTAAATAAAATCTCGAATTTCAAATTTAAATAAAACTAAATATCCCATTTCAATTTATTTAAATTTTGAAAATATTCCTTTAATCACCTTTAATCAAAAATCAAGTTATAAATCATATCCTTAATCTCAAATTCAATAAGTTTAAATCAATGCTTATCTAAATTCAATTATTAACATAATTTTAAATTCCAAGTCAACATTAATTTATCTTCGCAACCTTTATTATTAAAGTTAAAAATTTATTTTTAAAATATTAATATAAATTAAATTTAAATAAATACTTAAATATATTATATAATAATTAAATTAAATTTTATTAAATTAAATCTTATTATTAATTTATTTTATATAAAATCTATATATATATATTAAAATAGTAAAATTATAAGTAAAATCTTAAAAAATTTATTTTCAAAACTAACTTATATATTTAAATTTCCAAAACATAAAATTTAAAAATCTAAAATTTAGGCTTATATAAAATAACATTTATATACATATATTATTTTAAAAAATCAATATTTCTTAAAACCCATATATTTCCTTTCAAAACTATAGAAATCATTTTCAAAATATAGACCAACGGTGTCCGTATATAATTTTCTATCTTATGGTCAAGTAATACGGATATTTATCATTTCAATCCGCAATTTAAATATCTATGGTTATATATCATTTCAACCCGCAATCCTAAAATTTCAAAATAAATGAAAATCGCTTGGGTTTATCATTTCACCCATAATGATTTTCCTCTATTCTAGATATCGTTCGGGTATGTATTGTTTGCGCCAAAATTGGTCACAAACCCCAAGTATTGTCAAAGCACCAAAGTATGAATATAAATCAGCAATATTAGTCACAGATCTAAGTAAACAGCAAGCAACAATCCAGAATGAACAGAGACACAAAATTTATAGTGGTTCGGCTATCTCCGTCCTACGTCCACTCCAAAGTTTTATCCTTTATTGATTATCCTCGCTGGTTATAGTTGAATACCACCATTACAATGAAGAAATTGGTTTATAACAGCAATGGTAGAATGCAAGTTTGAATCCGGCAGTGTCTGGGCGTTGAACCGCCAAAAGATCCCTTTCTGGTAGGCTTCAGGGGGCTATTTATAGGTGTTGGAGGCTGATATCGCACTCAAACTTCGGGAGACTCCTTCTGGCACGTGAGTGGGCCCACGCGACCGGTCCCACCAAGTTTCGACTTGATTTGTGATCGATACGAGTTCATTTCGTATCGATCAAGAAACCATCCAATCGAGCTGAAACTTGGTAGAGACATTCTTTACCTTGTATTTAAGCTACTGTGAAAATTTTGTTGCATTTGGATCTATGGTTTGGGAGATATGATCGATACGAAATTGCAATTTTTGTATGTTGCCGAGTTCGAAACCATGATTTCGTATTCATTCCCGTCGTATCGATCAGAAGCACGCGCGCGCAGTGATGTGGCACTAATTTTCTGGATCGATCCGATCTCTGTGGCATGTTGACTGGGTTGCTTGCGCTTCGTTCGTTCCAAGATTGAAGTTTAAGTCATATTGCATCTTGTTCGCGTTGACTCTGCATCGATAGCATTTGCATCGTTTGTTATCTTATTCGCATCGATCAACTATGGTTATGTTTCGCATCGATTTGACCATCGATCGATCGATACGAAATGGCTGTCTGGGGATCGATACGAAATGCGTGGTTCAGAAGGATGCAAACAATATCGATGCACCGGCATGATACGAACAAGATGGATATGAATTGCACGAAGGCAGCGCCATTCTGGTGGATACGAAACCACTCGACTCGAACAAGCCAATGCTATGATTTCCTGATGGATACGAATCCGATGGGTTCGAATAGAACATCTTCTCGACTCTTTGATGGATACGAACGACATACTTTCTCTAATTTGAATCGATCATATCTTGTCCATACGAACTCCAATTAACCTAAAATTTGAAACATAGCCTTTTCTAGTACTCATCATCATCTCCAATCGATTCCGTCCCGATCGTAGCCCGGCCAAATTTCGACGACATCCATTGCAGCCTTGTTTCCAATTGATCTCCAATCCTGATATCCATCCTTCCTTGCCAATTTTGTTGATATTCCATCTTTGACCAAAAGGTGGGATAACATTTTCCCCCCAAAATATGCCTTGTGATAATAAGGCGTGTTTTGAATAACTCCAATCCGATATCCCAAGTCCATAGCCAATTCCATGCCCATCCAAACTCGATAACCGAGTTTCAATCCATCCTTATCCAATAGCCAATTACCGAATCCAGGACCTCTCCGGGCCGATATCCAAATCCATAACCTCTCCGGGCTCTTGCCAAGCACAATCCACAGCTGACGACCTTGGTCCAGTGTCCCTGGACGTTGAGCTAACCTCTCCGTGTTCTTGCCAAGCGCAATCCACACCTGACAACCGTGGTCCAGTGTCCCTAGACGTAAGTAATGCCATGGCTTAAGTCCTAAGCCGAATCCTGGTCGCTTCGGACCCTTGTTGAGCATAGTCCATACTCAACGACCTGAAACAATAATCGATAATAGGGGGCCTAAGTCCTAGGCCGAATCCTGGTCTCTTCGGACCCTTGCTGAGCATAGTCCATACTCAGCGACCTGAAAATAACAATTGATAATGCAAGGCCTAAGTCCTAGGCCAAATCCTGGTCTCTCCGGACCCTTATCGAGCATAGTCCATACTCGATGACCTGAATGAGTCACTTTACCGCGTTCAGGCAAAACGACTCACCCCTTGCCAGGCATAATCCATACCCGATGACCGTTTATCAAAACCCAAACAAAAATCCAGTCAAAATCCAATCCAAAATCCAAGTCAAACCAAAAAATCAGAAATCCAAACCAGCATCCAAAACAGAAACCAGTCATCCAAACGAAAATCCAAAACAGAAAGCAAACAAAACCAGGAGTTCAAACCAAACTCCAAAACCAAACCAGAAAACCAAGTGTCCAATCCAAAACAAAAAACAGATTTCGCAAACCATAGCTTTGCGGTTTATCATCATTCAGAGCATGCCTAGGGGCTATCTCTATCCCCGTACATGTGTAAATGGCTTGGTTGCTCGCCAATGGTTTGTTACTTATTTCATATTATCCTGGTCAATGGATAACCAATCGACCATCATTCCTGGGCCTCACACCATCATGGCTTGAGGTAGGCGGTGGTTGCTCCTGCTCCGCCGCTGCATTCCGAGCCCCAACATACTGCCTCAATTGTCCATTCCTCACATGCTCCTCAATTATGTCCTTTAAGTGCCTGCAGCTGTTGGTATCGTGTCCATCCAAATCATGGAAGAGACAGTGCCTTCCTGATGCCCTTTCTCGTTCAGAAGGTTCTCTCCTAGCTGGCCTTCGGTAAGGAAGGCGATTCCAGGTTTCCATGTATATCCGCTCCAACGTCTCGTTTAATCTTGTGTATGTGGAAAACTTTGGATCCTTCCATCGCTTCCTGGCTTTTCCTGAATCGTTATCCAGTTTCCTCTTTCCTTTGTCTTTGTCCGGGTTTCCGTTGGATGGTCCTCCACCTTCGGTCGCATTCACCCCCTTTAACTTTAAATCCATGCATTCGTCTTCTTGCCGAAGGAACCTTTCAGCTTCATGAAAGAATTCCCCGAGATCCATTGGCAGGTCTCGTACTAAAGATACCTTAAAATTCGAATCCTCTCTGACTCCTGACACCGCCGCCATCAAAACCATCGATGGATCTGGCCGATCCACTGAAGCAACTACCGCATTGAATCGAGTTAAAAATGCTCTAAGTGATCCATCCGTCCTTTTCTTTACCGATGTTAGCGTCATTATGTTCTTTGGTCTCTTGATATGAACCCGAAACTTCCCCAAAAACCTGTCCACCAACTCCCTCCAATTCCTAATAGATCCTTCTTCCAGTTGCCTGAACCACATTGCCGCTAAGTCCGTCAAGTATAAAGGGAAACAACGGGCCATTACTTCCTCCGATGCCCCCAGCACTTCCATGTGTCTGGTGTATCTCATCAGGTGATCGGTTGGATCAGCCTTGCCATCGTATACCTCCACGCTAGGTAGCTTGAACTTGGGTGGATTCCGAACTAGCCTGATTTCCCGAGTAAACGGACTCTGGTTCACTCCTTCCAAATCTCTGCTAGTCAAACCTCCACGCATAGTTCTCCTAATGATCTCAACTAATCCAACATTGTTTGTCAAAGGTTGCCCCCCATGACCCCGAGGGAACTCTAGTACATACTCTTCGTGTGGCTCGTTAGCATTAACGTTGGCTCTAGCCTGTGGAGCTCCTTCCATTGGTCTTCCAGTGTCGGATTCTGAGGGTCTGCCCCCAAGTCCTTGTTGATTGTCTCCTGGCTTCGTATTCTGTCCTCCATTGGTTTCCGCAACCCTAGCTCCTTGTTCCACATTCACAGCCGATGTAGTTGGTCCAAGGTTCAGTGTCCCTGCAGCTCTCATCTGCTCGAAGAAAGCCTGCATCATATCTTGTTGACTCTTCAATAACCTCTCATGCAATGAATTTGCCATAGCTTCCATTTCGTCTCTGGTAATGTAAATCGATGCTTGTCCTTCTCTAGCTCCGAAGGATGCCTCTTGACTTCCTCCTTGTTGACTTCGCTCAGCTCTCTGTCTTGTTTGTCGAGTCATTGTCTTTCAAATCTCAACTCTTCACGCTTTCCAAATCTGAACTTCAATCCGATGTAGCGGGTGCTAGTCCTTCTCAGTGGAAGCACCAAAGTGTATGCGCCAAAATTGGTCACAAACCCCAAGTATTGTGAAAGCACCAAAATATGAATATAAATCAGCAATATTAGTCACAGATCTAAGTAAACAGCAAGCAACAATCCAGAAATAATGAACAGAGACACAAAATTTATAGTGGTTCGGCTATCTCCGGCCTACGTCCAGTCCAAAGTTTTATCCTTTATTGATTATCCTTGCTGGTTACAGTTGAATACCACCATTACAATGAAGAAATTGGTTTATAACAGCAATGGTAGAATGCAAGTTTGAATCCGGCAGAGTCTGGGCGTTGAACCGCCAAAAAGATCTCTTTCTGGTAGGCTTTAGGGGGCTATTTATAGGTGTTGGAGGCTGATATCGCACTCAAACTTTGGGAGACTCCTTCTGGCACGTGAGTGGGCCCACACGACCGGTCCCACCAAGTTTCGACTTGATTTGTGATCGATACGAGTCCATTTTGTATCGATCAAGAAACCATCCAATCGAGCTGAAACTTGGCAGAGACATTCTTTACCTTGTACGTAAGCTACTGTGAAAATTTCGTTAAATTTGGATCTGTGGTTTGGGAGATATGATCGATACGAAATTGCAATTTTCGTATGTTGCCGAATTCGAAACCATGATTTCGTATCCATTCCTATCGTATCGATCAGAAGCACGCGCGCGCAGTGACGTGGCGCTAATTTCCTGGATCGATCCGATCTCTGTGGCGTGTTGACTGGGTTGCTTGCGCTTCGTTCGTTCCAAGATTGAAGTTTAAGTCATATTGCATCTTGTTCGCGTTGACTCTACATCGATAGCATTTGCATCGTTCGTTATCTTATTCGCATCGATCAACTATGGTTATGTTTCGCATCGATTCGACCATCGATCGATCAATACGCAATGGCTGTCTGGGGATCGATACGAAATGCGTGGTTCAGAAGGATGCAAACAATATCGATGCGTCGGCATGATACGAACAAGATGGATATGAATTGCACGAAGGCGGCGCCATTCTGGTGGATACGAAACCACTCGACTCGAACAAGCCAATGCCATGATTTCCTGATGGATACGAATCTGATGGGTTCGAATAGAACATCTTCTCGACTCTTTGATGGATACGAACGACATACTTTCTCTAATTTGAATCGATCATATCTTGTCCATACGAACTCCAATTAACCTGAAATTTGAAACATAGCCTTTTCTAGTCCTCATCATCATCTCCAATCGATTCCGTCCCGATCGTAGCCCGGCCAAATTTCGACGACATCCATTGCAGCCTTGTTTCCAATTGATCTCCAATCCTGATATCCATCCTTCCTTGCCAATTTTGTTGATATTCCATCTTTGACCAAAAGGTGGGATAACATGTATCATTTCAACCCATAGGGAATTCTAAACTAACAAAGAACTTGCAGAGTGAGAACAAATATGATAATAATATAATATATCAACAACAGGCATATATCATCAGTGATAAATAAAATATACACAACATGATATGGTGTCATATATCACAGGTGAACTATTGCAGATAATGGCATATCATATTTAACAATTAAATAACTAATAATGCAAATTTAACAGCATATTTCAATTGTCGTTTCAAGTGAAGTCAAATTTATTAAATATAAGAATGTTAATCGTGAGTGATTTCTCACCTTCTAGGCTAGAGAGATTTGACAATGAAATGGGTTACGAATCCAAGCACGAATTTCCAAAGCGAAGCAAGATGGACACGAATTCGACAAACAAAGCTGATAAATTGGAATCAATGGAAAAAATCAAAATCAGCTTGATATAACTGAAACGAAATATTATATATAACCAAAATTAAATTTAGAATTACACATTTTAAAAATAAAATGTCCATATTATATATATATATATATAATATATTAACGAAATTGATATATATTATTACAAAATCATTGCTCAAATTTAAACACATATATTTTAAAATCAAAACCTATACACTATATACAAAATTTTCTCCAAAGTAAATTTTAAAGCATATGTTTAAGATAAAATCTTCATATATTTTCAAATCACACATATAAAATAAATCTCTATATATACATATTTGAATATCAGACTCATATATACTTATATACAACTAATATATAAGTTACATACATTAAAACCAATATTTATTATAAAATCAATATAAAAATCCAACATATACATGCTGTAACCAAATGAAAAAAATAATATATATATATATATATATATGTACGGTCTTACATATTATAACAACAGACAAATTACATCAAAATCTTATACCTATATATATATATAAATCTAATAAAAACCTTTACATATATAAGCAGACCAATTAGATATAAACTAATATATATAAATATATATATATATACACACACACACATTGTAATACATATATATACACATACTTGTTAAAACATAAATCATATATGCTGCTACCGCTATGATGGAGAGAGGCTGTTCACGACCTTGGCCGTGGAAAGTGACGAGGTCCAGGCTGCGTAGAAAAATGGTCAGGGGCTTCGACGTTGCAAGGTGGGGCTGGGTGGGTTCGGCTTGGCTATAGGCGGCGCTGGGTTGCTAGCCTTGGGTGTACAAGGTGGCGTGGATGGTAATGGTGTTGTGATGGCGTTGGGTGCTTGGTTGTTGGGGTGGAGGTGGCTTTCGGTTGTCTAGACGTGGGTGAACTGTTGGGGAGGAGGCGATGAGGTTGACAAGGGGGACACGACTGTCACTGTGAGGCAGAGGCGGGTTCGGCGACTATGGAGATAGGTTGTTCGAAGGGCTGGTTCGGTGGTTGTCTTTGGTGGCGGAAGGTGGCGAATGAACAGCTGAAGGGGTGTGGGTGACCGGTTGGCATGGAAGGAAAGGGGATGAAGGCGGAGGGGAGCAGTGCGATCTCGACAAGGAAATGGAAGCAGGAGAGAGAGGAGCAAAGAAAAAGATGAGTTTTGGTTACAGGAAAATATGCAACTTTTGTATTATTATTATTATTTAATGAAGAAGAAACGAGTTGATAAAAGAAAAATAGAAGAAGAGGTGGGGATGGAGGAAGGTGAAATGTAGGGGAGGGCGAAAGTTTTCAAAGCAGATATATTTACTTTCCTTTCAATGAACAGGTTGTATACAAAAACGTATATAATCTTATTATTTTATTATATACTTTTATATACTAAGCCATGATCTGGCTACAGATAGGAAGAAGAAACATGTGCAGGCTTTCAAGCTTCCAATTCAAATGCCAACTGATATACAATAAAAAAAATTCTTAGTGAAAAGTGACAGAACTAAAGAGACAAAGAGAAAGGAAACGAACAGAAATAAAAATGAACCAGCATGTTATAAATTGAAAAATAAAATAGAAAAGGTTGGATATAAATTTCTGAGAATATAAAAGGATAGTGGCCATTTATTTTCATAGTGGATTATGAAAGGACAAAGAACACCAAAACGTTCCAAACGGGTACCGATACGACTAACCGTTTCGTTTCGCCGTGTACTGGACATCGAAACACACAAATGGATATACTGCAGAAACCAGCACGACGAGACGATCAAAATGGTACACAGATGTCGGCGAGACGATCATCCTATCAAAAGTCAATATTCGATGCCAAAAATGCTGCAATACACCGAAAATAAGATAAACGGTGCTATAGCAGTCCAAATTTAACGAAACGAAATACGACGTCTCACTTAGAAAATAATCTACATTTTTATTATATAAAAATATTCAAGTTTCGAAAATATTTTGTTTTCATCAATTGTTAACTGATTCAAATTGAAATTGAAAATTACACAATAAAACTAACCTTCATATTTTCCAATGAAAATTTACCATTTGCTATGTTTATATAGACGTATTTCAAATATCAAATTTCCATTGTCAAATTTAATTGTTTAATTTCAAGCAAAATTTCAGTAAATTACGTTATAAAAACTGCTGAAATTTACGGGTCGTTACACTCTCCCCCACTCAAAACTTTTCATCCCCGAAATGGAACGTGAGAGGAGAATAAAACTACCAGAAAAAGATAGATTTGAAATATAAAATACCAGATACCACAACTAATTCCAAACCATAAATTTCATTTATTTTTAAATTGGTTTATATTCAACTAAATGGTTTTAATTCATCTTATTTAATCAATCAATTTATTGTGTTCACATTTGATTGATTTCAATTCCATGTATTTTTATTCAATCGATTTTTTTTTCAATTTATTAACATTTATTACAAAATTTCTTTCAGAACAACATTTATTTGATTTAACTTATTTATTAAATCCATTTGACCTTAGTTAAGATGATTTCACTTAAAATTTAAATTTCACTATTCTTAAGTTCATATTTATTTTCTTAAATAGCATCTTTTTTCTCATTTAATTTATTCCACTTGACATATTTTACAACATATATTAAGTGTATAAATATTTATTATAACCATTTATTATTCAAAAAATTATTTCTTTTTTTATTGCTCAATTCATTATTCAATTTATTATTTATACATTCTCGTAACAAAATATCATTTTAGGACATCTTATTTATTTATTTTTATTTTTTTATATTATTCAATTTCATTCAAACCTTTCCAGGTGAGTTTTATTAATGATTCCAATGTAATTGAATACTATACAAATTTATCCTTTATTTACAATATTACCATTAAGCAAAATATAGTTTGAACATTTTATTACTTAAGTTTATCATATATAACCTTCCATTACAAAACTTATTTACATAACATTTTTAACTTTTTGGAAAATTCAGGTAAGTGATGTATGTTTTAGAATTTCAATGGGGTATTATACAAATAAATTTATCCAAATTCAACTATTTCAGGTTGTTACAAATTCCATATCTGATTTTAGACACTTAAATTATCCAAAATTTTGCTTAATTTCAATAAATTGAAAACCATCACTTAACAAAAACTTAAGAATTGAATTTTCGGTTTCCCTTCAAACCAATTTGAAATAAATATATACACACATATATTATATATATCAAATCAAATATATAAATATATAACTACATATATTTTATTCATAAAATCATACTCAAGAAATTTAAATCAAATCCATTTTTTTCAAAACAAAAGTGTAGGAAAGCTACAAGTGGTCTCTCCTCTTTGAGACTTGAAAATGAATGTCGATGATGCTGCAGTCATCACCGAAATTATTTTCTCACGACAAAAGAAGGGAGTACTTACTTCTTTTAAAATTTCATGGAAACAATTTTCATTCGAAAATACTTTCAAATAATATAATTTCAAAACCTTTAAAACCATTTTTTTTAAATACCGAAAATTGAATTCTCAAATGCTTAATTTAAATTCATTTCAATTTCAAATCAATTTATAAACCATGTTTTATAATTTCATCTATTTATATCATGTTGCAATAGTCAATGGTTTACAAAACAATAAATGATAATCAAATATTATCATTTCTAACAACTAATTCATTTAACTATTTAGTTTCAGAAAATTATACCTTTATATATATAATATAATCATACAAAAAATTATTTCATTTACAAATTTTGAAACCAATATTGTGTCAGTTTGCACTGTTCAAGTGTTTTGGAATTTCTATCGATAGTGTTAGCTAGACGAATCGATCGAAACCCAAAATTCAAACTTAACATCTCAAACAACACAATATATAAAACATTTTATATTATTTACAAAAACACTCCTTTACACGATGATTCAAGGATGGATTCCAAAACAAGGATAGAGATTCAAATTTATAGGGATCCTAATTACAAAGGATTATAACAAGGAAGATAGGCTCAAAACAAAGAAGAGATAATTGAATTACAAAAGAGGAAAGATGGATGGACATATATTAATCACGGCGACCTTAACCGGGGCAGTCGAGATTCAGGAATAAGATCAATGCGAAATTCAATTTCTCGCTGGGGAGAGAAGTGACTTCACCCAATATTAGGATAATCTCCGATTATCGGAGTGGAGTCAAGATTACAAGGGAATTACACTGATCGTCTACTAGAGACGGTTCGGCTTTTGCAAGAAATAATAGCATCTAAACCGAGGATGTAAAAATCTCCGGTGAACCGACCCTTGTTGTAAAAGAGTTTCACCCCTTTACAGATCATACGAAGGTTAGCGGGACTGCCGATGGGATCAGTCACACTTAAGGATAAAGCCGCAAATAGAAGTGGCAAGATTAGCTCAAATTGAATATAGAGATCAACATAAATAGAGCTATGGGATGCTCCAATATCAAGATGGCATGAGCAGGAGAAGACAAGAATGGATTTCAGAACAAAGGGGAGAGTTCCAAAAATCTAAAAGAAATCTTAAGCAAAGAGAATCCTAACGAAGAAATTCAAGCTCGAACGAATATGATTCTGTAATTGAATTTACTCTATATGCTAAGTTTGCCTAAACTAGAGCTTTGATACCACTAGTAATGATCCTGTATTTCGAACCATTCGTGTAACGACCCAGAATTTTAAACAATTTAAAATGAAAATATTTAATTAATTTTAAATATTTGAACGATGGTTTGACTTGAATTTCAAATTATCAGAATAAATTGGCGATTAAATTATAAAAATTAACCTATTGATAGTTGAACAACAATTTGAGTCTTCAATTTTAAGCTGAAGAAGATATTTCAAAGGATTGTAAAATCTATAATGATAATACTGAAGATAATAGAAGCTTCAGAATCGAGTTTGAAAGTGTTTTGTTCAGTTTGAAATATATCGTTTGAATCGATATTTAAAAATAGTCATTTTTAACATAGTCTCGGAATTCGACGAAACCAGTTCCATTGGATCCGGAATATTGAATTATTGTCGGATTTCAAATTTCGTATTTTTCGGAATTGATATATGACCGTACGGTGAGTAAACGTGTTGGATTTTAAATCAAATTCAATTTAATATTTAAATTTTAAATTGTTGCCGACATACACACGTTAGCTTCCATTAAAACACGCCGAGCATCACGGAAAGAGATCGTGAAAACCCATGCCTCTTCAATTTTAAATATCCCTCTTCAATTCCTTTTTTGTTCGTTCAATTCAAATTTCAAAGGAAGAAAAAAAATATAATGGCCGAAGCCTGAGGAATAAAAATCGATTCGTTCGTATAAAACATAAAGCAGTTCGAATCTTCCACCTCTCCTCTTCAGTTTTCCACATCATCTTCTAAATGAATTGAATCAAGTGAAGTCTGGGGTACTCGAGCATGAGCTAGGGTTCGAGTTCGAGCAGCGTCGTCGTAGGCGATCGAATATCGCGGCGATTTAGGGCTCGAAGGCAAGACGATTCGCGAGTAGCAAGGCGACGGCGTCGTGGGCACAGCAGGTGGGGAGCAACGCGTTCGCACGTAAGAAAAGGAGCACGCGCACGCGAGGCGCGGCGGCGATGCCGATGGGTGCGCGTCTGAGGAGGCTCGTCGAGTTCGATCTCGACTTAGGGTTTGGCGGCGGCGCTCTATAGGTCGCGTGGATGATGGTTGGGAGCCATGTTGACCTACGATGTCACGAAGGAGGGAGGACTGGTTCGAGCAGAAGGTATCTGCATCTTAATTCTCTTCAATTTTAATTTGAGATAGATACAGGATTGAAAAAAATAAAAAAAGAAAACGGGTTTAAAATTTAATTATTAGTTAAATTGAACTTTTGGTTAAAATAAATTTATTAGAGAAAATTGGTTTAAAAAGAATCATAAGTTATTAAACGGAAATAAATTATTCAGTTGATTCGAATATTAATAAACTGTGTAAATATTTATACAAGGTATAAAGCAAGAAAAAAATCGAGTCAAGTTGGAAATGGATGGCAAAATAAAAGCAAAGGTGAGATTTTTCTCACTCGAAGGAAATTTGATTTTTCAGTTATTGATTGATGATTGCTATTTGGATGTGATATTAGATATAGTAGGATATATCTATATATATAACGATATATACATATCGGCATATGTATATATTGGATTGATTGATTTCTCGCCTCGTATAGCAGATGAGACCCTATTGCGCCGTTAGTAAGCGGATGAATTTTTATAAAATCCTATATACCGCGATATTCCACCTTGAAGTGGAATTGGTATTGTGCTAACATCTGTGGATGCAGGAAAATAGGTTGGAGGGATCCAACTGGATTCCTCACCAGTATTTATTTATTTACAGATATCGTGATGTATATTCTGTTATCATATGATGTTGTATGATGTATGGTTGTCGTGATTGACGAATTGGTGCGTTGCATTATCGGATTCATCTTTGAAATTTAAAATAACGATGTTGATTTTAAAAGAGATTTGTAAAGTGATTTTTGAAAGCATACACTTTATTGGAATTTTTGAATTGATTTATTTTAAATAAAAATAAACTTTAAAATCTTAAAGTTATAGAAATTACAATGTTGTGAAATATAACCGAAAGGTAATTTCTTTTGGAATAAATAGTTAAGTAATTTATAAAATGGTTTTAATTGGAATTTTGGAATCATTAAAAACGATGTATGTAAAAGATGTACAAAATTGATATTTATAACTTTAAATTTTTGGGATTATAAAACAAGTTTTTATAAGCGTTAAAATAAATTTTTAAGAATTTATAAGTGAAAGAAATTTATAAATTGTGAACTTATAAATGGAAATGATTTTGTAAAATAAAGGAATTATAAGTATTTAACTTATAATATGGATTGTTGGTATAAAAATTGAGTTATGAATTGAATTTGTTAATAAAGGAGATTTATAAAAATCAAAGTTGTTATGAAATATAAAGGTGAAATTATAAACGTTGTTTTATAAATCCGAAATCACTTATTTTGATAAGTGAATTATAGAAGTTAATCAAAGGAGATTTATTAAATAGAAGTTGTTATAGAAAATAGAAATAGAATTTATAAACGTTGTTTTATAAATTTGAAAATCAATCAAATTTGATGAATTTAATATAAAGGTTATTAAGGGAATTTATCCACGATTTTTGACTGTGGATAATCTTTGAAATAAAATGTGTAGAAAATAGTGAAAATTGGTTAGTGAAGTATATTCACGATTTTGGACAGTGAATATATTTTTAAGAAAAAAAATTGATATGGTTTTGGGAAAGTGATATTTGAAATGAAGTTAATTATTTTAAAAGATGTTTTAAAATGTATTGAATATCGAAACCATAGATTTCCACAGAAGACGTTTCTGATTCTTTGACTCTTAATTTCATCAAACATAATTCCTTTTATGACCAAAAACACCACATCTGAAGCAACGGACGGGTTCTCGACAATGTTTAGCCAGATGATTATCTCCTTCACATCTATAGCAGAAGGAACCCTTTTTCTTAAAATTGATCCACTCTTTAAAAATTGGTTTTTGAAAAGTCGAATTATCCTTAGCAACGTGAATTTTAGGAATGGACAAAACCGAATTATCTTTTACAACTTGGAAATAGGAACGATACTCGATTAGATTCGATCTTAAGAGAGATGAAAAATGATTATTGTGCTTGCGAATTAGAAATAGAATCGCGATTTTGGAAGACGTACGCCTAAATACATGAAGAAGCAATCGACTGAAATCCAACTGAATCGGGCTAACCATGTTTAGGAAAGACATCGAAAAATAGCGGTGGAGAAATACCTGGAAATGCTAAGCTTGCCGCGAAGAGAAGCCTTCAGAGATACCCACTCGCAACGATCGATCAACGGTACATCGTTTGCTTGTTCGAGGTTTAATTGAAATTAGGGTTAGGTAAAAGGGACTGTGAAGGAATTAAAATACTCTTTTTATTTGTAGCTTACGGGAAAAAAGGATGAAGCGGAGAGCGAGAGCTGAGAAGGAAAAAAAAATATAAAATGGGATTGTTCGGTTGATAAAAATCAAGGAGGCTTGTGTACTCTTGAAATGCAACTCAGCAATAATATAATAGTATAGATATTAAAATCAATAGTTGAGAAATCAACTATGGAAAAGTAAATCAATGATTGTATATGGACATTAGATCGCATATACTTGTTGCCAATAAACGAATCAAGATTCAAAACGTTTGATTCTTACTTATGCTTGATTTTCACATCACAAATATTTGTAAAACACTTTAAAAATACTCTTTAAAAATATTCTTTCAAAGGGGAAAATTATATTTCTAAGTGTATTAAAAACATGGGCTAAAGGCAATTGTCTTTAAAACACTATTTACCTTAAAACCCAAAAACATTTTACATTTAGTATTATTTTTAAACATTCATTTTTAAAGGATTTTCTCATTTAAAACCTATCATTTATAATTATTAAAACAACATTTATTATTTTGGAGAGTAATAAATAAGTTTAAATACTTTTATTCATTTTAAAACAATGTTAATTATCCTAAAAGACAATTGGTATAATTCTTTCATAAATTTTAAAACCACATTAATTATCCCAAAAGACCATAAATAAAGTTATAATCTTTTTATATATTTTAAATAACATTAATTATCTCGAAGGAAAGTAAAACAAATTTATAATCTTGTATAAATTTTAAAAAAACATAAATTATCCCGGAGGGTAATTAATCAATTTATAATCATTTATAAATCTCAACCAAAACTTAACCTTTAATTTTCTAAATCCTCCAAATATTTGAAAATATAGTTTAATTTCAAGGTGCAAAAACGCGACCAAATATTTATTTAGTAATAATACAAGCACAAGTTCGACCTATATAAGGGTTTAAGGAGAAGATATTTTGTATGTGGTGATGTAGCGAAAATTGCTATAATGACACTAACTCTAATCAAAAGTATGTCACAAATATTTCAACCAACATTATTATAAGCAATAATAGAATATAATTAAGATGCAGATAATGTTAAATAAATAATGGCGAGAAACCATTAGGGTCTCCCTATATATATGCACTTCGAAGTGTCCTGTAACAACCTATTTGCTACGAAAACACTAGGATTCTACTTTTTGTCCCCTGCAACAAAATGGTTATTAATGTCATCCGCTATCTAGTGGGAATTCAGTTCCAAACAAACAATTAGATAACACTAATTTTTATTATTTTACAAGCACAAAACGATGATTTATTCTGCTCGGTGAATGTCCAAATAATCTATTCAATTTTATTATATAAGAATGAGGTTTTATTCTGCTAATTAGATGTCCCAAATGAAGTATAACTAATTTAACTAAGCTAAGTGTAATTAAATTTAATCATTATACTTTTATCACTAATTTATACTTCACTAAAATTATCAACTATCATCGGGCATTCACCAAAAATTTATAACAACACAATCATATAGTTTATTTAAAAGTGAACTCCAGTTGACGCTTTCGCTTTCCAGTTTGTTCTTTAGTCCGAATTTCAGCTAACTCCAAATTTGACGAAACCAGTTTCAATACGAAACTAACATTCTTACGAGTCTATGGCAACCGACCATGCCCAAATCCGACTTCGTATGAGCAAGATATAATTTTATAAGATGTCGAACTAATTAAATATAAACTAATTCGCTAATCACAAGATTATACTAATTACCCCTGCTTAACAAATAAATCCTTCTTCCCCTTAGTTGAAACACGGCCGCCTGATACAGATACATGGCGAATGTCGCTCTTCACCATAAGCAGCTGCACCATCTAAAATTATCACCACCAGTTCGCCTCGTCACGAGAAGCACACTCGTATTCCCCAATTGCCCTAACTCCGCCTCCATCGAACGGAAAACCAGAACCCTAGATCTAACCCTTACTGTTGAACAACCCAAAAACCCATCGAACATGACTAAACTCCAAGGATTACATGCCAATGCCTAAACAAACTCAAAAAACCAAGCTTTGTAATTTTTTACTGGCCTAGACTTTGTGATTTCAAATTTTAAGAGGGAAAGCGTTATTTAGTTTATTGTGGTTATGACGGCGAGGGAGTAAGGGTGAAAAGGGATGAGGTTAGTGAAAATGAAATGAGAAATGGGTTATGTGTTGACTTTGATTTCATTTTTTTATAAACAAACTCAACTACCTTGCTTCAATCGCACACTAACTAAAAAAATCAAGTTAAACAATATTTTCAAGCAACCTATCATCTCAAAATCACATCAAGCCATTTTGAAATTTTAAATTTTGATATAAAAAGATTTTGAAAAGAAATGTTTGTGGTATACCGCTACACAGTATTCTGTTCGCGTTCGGGCCACAAATGACGGAAATAAAAATATGATCGTGCACCAATATATAGGACGATGAAAAATCAACAATAAAATAAACATATTATTTAATTATGTGAAATTTCAAAAATACCATCATTTTTCAAAAATACGTCAAATGAAAATTTAAATATTTTTCAAATTAATAGTTATGAAAAAAATCCAATAAGTTCATTTAAAAATACGTCATTAAAATCGAATTGTTTTATTAACAATTGATTTTCTTGTTTTTTGTTCGAACTGCTTATTCTTACAAATAAATTTACAAAATGAATTCACCGTTATTATTTATTAAGTAAAAGGAGTTAAACAAGGCTATTTAATCCATTTAATTAATATTCACGATTCAAATATCAAAATAATCACTATATTTAAAATCAAGTTAAGTACTCTTTAAAATCAAATTATTTAAATATTTAAAATTAATTAAATATTCAAAAGCAAAAACGATAAAATTCTGGGATGTTACATTCTCCCCTCTTAAAAGAATTTCATCTCTGAAATTCCTGAAGGAAGAAAATATCTCCAAACCCTTAAGCTTAAAAACTATTAATTGGAATGAGTTATTAAACTTATTAGTTAAACCTAAATAATATGGAAAATTCCAGCAGTACCTCCTTTGCATGGCTAATCCGGAAAACTACAATTCGCCATAATTTGCCCAAATCAACCAAAAGGTAAAAAGCCAAGTGGTCTCTCATATCTGGGACATAAAATCATCGATAAATCAAAATGCTAATTTTTAAATCTACTACGTACCTCTTATGCATTTAATTTTTATTTTTGCAAGAAACTTGTTATCTCTATGGGAATGCAAGTGCCTAAAAAATCAAGTAGAAATCTCTTGTTTTCCTGTACATACATAATTCAAAAGAGAATCATGCTGATGAAAGAGAAATACACAAGCAACGTAAACAAGATAACAACCATATGCAACAAAAATACAGAGAATACTCTACAATAAAAATTTAAGAAGCCAATTTTTTTCCAAATGATAAATTTTAGAACTAAATACCTGGAATTTTATATTCAAAATATATTTTTAAATTCCTCCAAAGAGAAATAAATCAAAACCAATATCAATTTTGACAAGGAGGGGGCTCCTCCTACCGAAGCATTATGTACCTTAGAATTAAAACAACACGGAGCATCCAGTGGTATTCTGGTTCCTCTAACAACAATGACTGGAGAAAATAAATATACTTGTTGAGTCTTCCAAATCGAAAAACCCCCAATTTCCCAAATTTAGTCATAACCAAATATTTGAAACACACTTAACAAAACTCTTTTTGAATATTCTAAAATAATGATACTACTTTACTCAAGCTTTCAAAATAATTTTATTATTATTTCTTTCATAAATTCTTTCGAAATCACATTTTTCAAAAGCACCAAGATTTAAGTCCTAACAACAATAATTTTATGAACCGTAGTCTATAAAATAACACTATCAATCAATCAAATTCCATAAAGGAATAAATTAACACTAAATTAAAATGTTAAATGACTAACAAGCAAGATTTAGAATTTTGCTTAGATTTACACTTTCTTAAGTCCACACCAAGTATACAAATATACGTAAGCCCGTATGATATACATAAATCATTCGTATGCTATATTTGATTTGATAACTTGCTCGGATAAATAGACTTTTATTTTTGAACTAGTATCGCTCATTTGTCCTCGCTAGTACGGATTCTGATCAGGTTCTTCGATTAGAAACCTCCGTTCTCCTTATGTAGCCATATACTATGATAGAAAACCTCAGTATCATATCGAGAATTCGAATCAAGTGTTCACTGAGAAGAATTAAGTGAGAAATCCTTTTTCGGACTGGTGTGAATCACCCCGAAGCTATATATTCAAATCCTAAATCAAGAACCGTATGAATAAAATGATCTACGTATAACTTACATACTTAATTCGATTGGCTTCTTAATTATATCAGTCTCTTTCTAAATCTCTTTAGTTTTCATTTATAGTATTTCATTTAATACTAAAATTGTTTATAATTTCATAAATTTTCACTTAAGTTTATAAAAATTTATAAAGATCAACTTTATAAAACCCTAAATTGGAAATTTACTCCACTTTTATTTACTTGTATAATACTCTTCTATATCCTAAGAGTATATGCAAAATATAAATTTTATTTTATTTATATATTATTATTATTATTTTTCAAAATTCAAATGGAGGCCCAAAAAAATATGGGACTTTAAAACCGAGTCAACCTTTCGACCCCTTTACCTTAATGTGTTCTAAGGAAAGATGTTTACTTAGTCGGCCTAATAACATCAAATAGTTTATCTGAATTTAAACGAACCATGGTTTTAATAAAACAATGCTTATTAAAACCTTTCTGTCCAATTTAGCCCATTTAAAAAAACTTGAGTTAAATTATCTCGTTTCTATCCAAGAATTCAAAATCACATTTATCAAAACATTCTTTTTATATATGATTAATTTTTATTTTAAAATCAATTCCCTTTAAGGGAACTTAAGAAATAAATACCCGGTTTTTACTTTAAAACTCCTTTTTGAAATCATACTACATATATTTCTATATATTTAAAATAATCTTAACGGTTTATTCACTAACACTCGCTTTGGGTTCTCTCGGATTCGAACTCATCTCGATTGCATAATGATAAAGAGAATAATTTACTAAGTGCACTATAACGTTGGCCTAAGCAAGCATCTGATCATCACTTTGATCATATTACCACAAAACTAATAAAGATTTTTTCCTCGAACAATCCAAAGAAAATATATCTTTCTTAAAAAATTTCTTTGAAATATTCATACTTAGAAATATTTCCAAGTAATACTGGCATTCCTTTTCTCAAAATCTTTTTGAAATATTTTCAAGAAATACAAAGATTTAAATTTTCAAAAATTCATTTTAAAATATATATATCATTTTATATACCACTCGTATAAAATGTACTTTTAAAATCACCCAATATTATAATAACTTCCCTTTGTTATAATAAACTATTCTTCAAACACATTTTATAAACCAAATTTATATAGAATTGCCTTTTATACAAAATCATCTCATATTATAATAATTCTCTTTTATTGTAATAAACTTCTCAAATACTTATCCTATAAATACCAGATCTTACCATTTAGATTATTTTTAATAACTTTTTATTAAAAGTTTTACCTTTAACTCAACATTATTAAAAGATGACTTTTAAGTTAAAATTTTCTCCAAACATCTTATATTCAAACTGTAAAACTTAATTCACAAGGGGTTCATTTTTAAATTAAAGTGATAAATGCCCTTAAATAAGTCGAGCACAATTTAACAATCAACCAACAATAGTCAATGCTCCTAGACTATTAGAGCATGACAAATCAAAAAAATGATAATAAAGAGATATTATCATTAACAAACAAACAAACCATAAATAATTATACAATTTGAAAATTATTTCTTTATACATATAAAATATATAATCGTAGGCAAAATATTTCATCTGCCAAATTTTCAAAAATCAATACCGTGTCTGTTTGCCTTGTTCAAGTGTTTAGAAATCCCTATCGATACCATGGCGTCCCACGTCTCGACCAAAATTCACAAACAACTCAATAGAACAATTAACACAATACGTTTTTATCGCAATAACATATACACTCTCCTATATATAATACTCTCAAACTCATTCTAGGGTGTCACTTACCCTATCTCTAATGAGCTATGCCCTACCAATGCCAAGGTTATCGCTTAACCTTCAGCTCTAATATGAAATGTAACACCCTGCCTTTCGACCATCGAAAGTCGGCACTAAATACATCCACATATTTAAATGTCGAACATTCAATAATCAGAAAGGCAGATTGCTAGGGTAAAATAAAATGAAAAAGAAAAAGAATAGTAGAAGCAGGATCTCATAGCGGAACGACAACATATAATATAACAAAAATAGTAAAACTGTCACTCTAAGATACAAGGTAAATCAGAGTTAAAAACAAACCTTATCAGCCGGGACAGTTATAACATCCTGACCTTACAATTGTTGATGGGTATAATAATAATACAGTGGAAATAAAATACTATAACAGGTGAACATCCAGCTCCACTCCATAAGCTCCATGTTCCAACAATGACAACCTAGAAAAATACTCAGTCTGACTTGAGCATTATAATAAAATAACATTTGCATCAGTCTGGAAATACCAGTGTGAGAAAACTCAAGTAATATGGTATAAACAAGGTTAAAATCCACACATGAATGAATGATAGAAAATTAAAAAAATCAAACTTGAAAGGATGGGTATAAACAAGGTCAAAATCCAAACTTAAAGAATGGACACAAATAATTAAACATCAAGAAGGGCTCCAGTCACTTCTCGATTCAATTAAGGAAATAATTCAAAGGTTTGAATCAACAACAAGAAAAAGGAATTTTCTAACAATGAGTAAGAGTGTGCACCATCTTACCTAAATTATACCTCTAGAAAATATACTTGTGAGGGTCGTATACTCTGTGACTCCTCCCGGGAATTCCAAGCCAGACCCCGCCAACCTTACTGAAAATCCAATTATTTCACATCTTCGAAAGCATACAACTGAATCCAATCTAGAGTAGATGTGAAGATACCCTAATAGGAATAATCCCACAAAACTTGGCCCCTACTCACGCTTTGGTTTTAATCATTTCCAACAAAGGATAACAACGCTCAAACGAGCAACAAATCTTCTTGGATGGACGAAACACAAAAGATAAAAATATTAATTCCAAGGTTAGAATAGAACAAGGAAAATGAATTTATTCAACATGACTAGGAGGGTACGCCCCCCTACACCGAAAGTATATCTCCAGATAAAATATACTTGAGAGCCCACACCAAGCATGCATCACTCTCGAAAACTTCCAAGCTGGACCCCATTAAATCCACAAGCATCCGAATATACTCACATCGACGCATGCATATTACCAACAACTTTCTAGATAAATATGAATATATCCAAATGGGTGCGACCCACATGGCTTAGGTCTTACTTGATCTTTGGTTTTAGTTATCCACGCTGGTTGATGCCAATGCTCAAAATGAGTGAAAAATCGTCCTAGATTAACGAAGCACAAAGAATGATATCAAAATCAATAGTTGAGAAATCAACTATCGAAATGTAAACGAATGGTTGTAAATGAAATTAGATTGCATATACTTGTCGCCAATAAACGAATCAAGGTTCAAAATGTTTGATTCATACTTTTGATTGATTTTCACATCACAAATATTTGTAAAACACTTTAAAAACATTCTTTTAAGGGGCCAAATTATATTTCTAAATGTATTAAAAGATGGGCCTAAGGCAATTGTATTTAAAACACTATTGACCTTAAAACCCAAAAGCACTTTACATTTAGTATTATTTTTAAACATTCATTTTTAAAATATTTTCTCATTTAAAAACTATCATTTAGAACTTTTAAAATAACATTTATTATTCTGGAGAGTAATAAATAAGTTTAAATACTTTTGTTAATTTTAAAACAATGTCAATATCTTGAAAGATAATTGGTACAAGTGTTTCATAAATTTTAAAACCACATTAATTATCACAAAAGACCCAAAATCAAGTTATAATCTTTTTATATATATATTAAACAATATTAATTATCCCAAAAGATAATAAAACAAATTTATAATCTTTTATAAATTTTAAAACAACATAAATTATCCTTAAGGGTAACTAATCAATTTATAATCATTTATAAATTTCAACCAAAGTTTAGCCATTAATTTTCAAAATTCTCAATTTTTTTAAAATATAGTTTAATTTCAAAGACGCGACCAAATATTTATTTAGTAAATATACAAGCACAAGTTTAACCCACACGAGGGTTTAAGGAGTTGATATTTTGTAAGTGGCGATGTAGCTAAAATCGCTATAGCAACACTAACACTAATCAACAGTATGTCACAAATATTTCGACCAACATTATTATAGGCAATAGCAGAATATAATTAAGATGCAGATAACGGTAAATAAATAATGGCAAGAAACCCCTTAAGGTCTCTCTATAGAAGTCCCATATAAATCTCATATATATATATATATATATATATATATATGCGCACTTTGAAGCGTCCCGTAGCGACCTATTTGCTGGGAAAACACTCCGACTTCCAATTTTTTCCCCTACAAAAAGATGGTTGTTTCCATCTGCTATCCAGCTAGAATTTAATTCCAAACAAACAGTTAAATAATAATAATAATATATTATCTTATTTACAAGCATAGAATGGTGACTTATTCTGCTCGATGGATGTTCAAATAATCCATTCAATTTTATTATAGCAGAATAGTGTTTTATTATGCTAATTAGATGTCCCAGAAGAAGTATAACTAATTTAATTATGCTAGCCATAATTAAATTTAATCACTATGCTTTTATCACTATTTTATACTTCATTAAAATTATCAACTATCATCTTGGCATTCAACAACAATTTATAACAACACAGGAATCATATATTTTCTTTAAAGGTGAGTTAACTCACTAAAACTCCTGTTGATGCTTTCGCATTCCGATTTGGTCTAGTCCCAAATTCAACTAGCTCTGAATTTGACGAAATCAGTTTCAACACAAAGCTAACGTTTCTTACTAGTCAAACGAAACTTACCGTGCCTAAATCTTACCTCGTATAAGCAAGGTATAATTTTTTATAAGATTTTGAACTAATTAAATATAAATTAATTTGCTAATCACAAGAATAAATTAATTACCCCTAATTAACGAATAAATTCTTCTTCGCCACAATTGAAACAGAGTCGCTTGATACAGATATGTGCATGCAACAATACCCACTATGCCGTGCACTTCTATCGCCAATTCCCCCATCACCACTCTACGAAAACAACTTCCATCTCCACCGACGGTCTCTACTCCGATCTCTCTATGTGGCTCACCCCAACAAATCTCCGTTCCGTACCTTCCTTGTTCACGACTTCCAGGCCCGAAAACCCACATGGCGAATGTCGCTCTTCACCAAAAGTAGCCACAACATCTAAAATTATCACCACTTGTTCGCCTTTCCACGAGAAGCACACTCGTATTCCCCAATCCCCCTAACTTCGCCTCCATCAACGGAAAACCAAAACCCTAGATCTAACTCTTACTATCAAACAACCCAAAAACCCACCAAACATCACCAAACTCTAAGGATTAGATGCCTATGCCTAAACAAACACAAAGAACCAAGCTTTGTAATTTTTGGTGGCCTAGACTATGTGGTTTTGGATTTTAAAGGGGAAGGCATTATTTAGTTTACTATGTGCATGAAAGTGAGGGAGTAAGACTGAAAAGTAATGAGGTTAGTGAAAATGAAACGAGAAATGGGATATGTGTTGACTTTGATTTCATTTTATTATAAACAAACTGAACTACCTTGCTTCAGTCACACTCTAACCAAAAAATCAAGTTAAAAAATATTTTCAAGCCACCTATCATCTCAAAATCACATCGAGTCATTTTGAAAATTTAAATTTTGATTTACAAAATATTTTGAAAAGAAATATTTGCGATACTCCAATAAATTCGCATTTGCATTCTGACCACGAATGATAGAAATAAAAATACGATCGTGCACCAAAATACGACATGACCAAAAATCAATAATAAAATACATAGATTATTTTTATGAAATTTCAGAAATACCATCGTTTGCCATAAAATACCTTTAACGAAAATTTAAATATTTTCCAAATTAAAAATTATGGAAAAATCCAATAAATTCATTTAAAACTACGTCATTAAAATCGAATCATTTTATTAACAATTGATTTTCTTATTATTTATTTGAACTGCTTATTCTTGCAAATAAATTTACAGAATGAATTCACCATTATTATTTATTAATTAAAAAGAGTTAAATAAGGCTATTTAATCTATTTAATTAATATTTAATTCACGATTCAAATACCGAAATAATCACTATATTTGAATTCAAGCTAAAAACTATTTAAAACCCAATTATTTAAATATTTAAAATTAATTAAATATTCAAAATAAAAAACGATAAAATTTTGGGATGTTACAATATACGTGTGTGTGTAATTTGGTTAACTTACAATGGCTTTATTTGGATGATATGTGATGCCTATAGTTGTTTGACATGCTATAGCTTCATGTAGTGTAAGCATGCAATAGCTATGATT
Source organism: Allium fistulosum (assembly GCA_030737815.1). Lineage (NCBI taxonomy): Eukaryota > Viridiplantae > Streptophyta > Magnoliopsida > Asparagales > Amaryllidaceae > Allium > Allium fistulosum. The sequence continues at coordinate 708,303,284 of CM060904.1, read as the reverse complement.
TCTTGACATGTAATAGCATGATATGTTACAATGTGCAATAGCATACCTTTCGAGAAGGAAGATAGTTATTTTTATGACACTTGGCATATTTTAATCCTATGTTGGGCTAAGTTTTTCTTGAACAAAAAGGATGGTTTTTGTTAAATATTTTATAAGTGTTTAAAAATAGAAAAAGTGTTTTAACCCATTTTAAAAAGAGCTTTTGAGAAGAAAGGTATTACTTCGTTATAAGTTATTTTGTGTATAAATTGGTTATCACATGAATGTATATTTGTAACGGTTGTTGATGTGCTACATGTTTATCTTTGTACCTTGATCAGTTGCTTTTTCATATGATAAGTTGTTGACATACTCACTTATGTATTAAATACTATCACCGAACACTTAATCTTGGGGATTAGGAACTAATGACCAATTAGGATTGTTTTAGTAGTGGGTATGGTCAGAGTTAAACTCCTAAGTGAGTAGAATTGCATTTAGGAGATTGGGAAGATCAAACTGTGTTAGGATGCCTTAGACTGATCAAAATATATGACTCATGGATATTTTAAAACCTGATTTTTGCATGGAGACTAGGGTAGGGTCATGCCCTCTCCTCCAACTATTAAGCCCCCATTTGGGCAGGTTCGTGATACTAATATGTAGGGTTTTGCTGATATTGAGGCTAAAAATAGGAGTTATGCATCCGAAGGAACTCATAGCAAATTTCTCACCTATGCTTTTGTCCTACCATTTTTAGGAGACCATTGTTATTTTCTCATACCATTTTTAGAAGATCGTGAATATTTTCTATAACTGATCTTGGGGGACCATTATTAGTTTCTTTTAAATAGACTAGAAGTCCGTTGGATTATCTGGTATATCTTGGCCCGAGTCAGACCGATAAGTTTTTAGTTGGTCTGAGAAAACTAATATAGGTTCATAGTAACCCAGGGAAAACTATGCCATTGAATGGACCATTTTTTTGGATTGGGTAATTATGGGAATGTGTAACCCTTTTGGCCCTAGTGAATGATGAACTATTCATTTTAACCCATACATGCATGGTATATATTGATGTTATGATTATGTTTTAATCAATTTGGTCATAGGGTATGTTATGGATGAAATATTTTTTGATAGGTTATTAGTGAGGGGAACGCATTCGCTCAGCGGTGTGGTCTCACTAAGTACCTATATTTTGGTTTGACATGGACTAATATTATTCACATCAGACTTTCTGTCTAACCCAATGTGTTTGATTTTTCTCTAAACTCTTGGGTACTCAATTTGGGTTGGGTAGGTTAAGAGTAAGGTATTTCAGATTTAGATGAATAAGCTTCCGGAGATGTGTAGGAGGCAAGCAACTATCTAGGTGTATTAGTTCCACATGTAGTGTTAAATGTTTTTCTTTATTATTGAATGTATTTAATGGCGAGTATTGTAAACGTCTAAGTAGTTATGATTTTGATATTCCAAAGGGGCGTCATTATATGTCGCTCTTGGGATTATTTTTGTATTTATTATATTTTATTAGAACGATAGAATCATGGGTTATGTAGTGTAATGAAATTGGAATGTAATAAATCTAAAAATTAATGAATGGAAATGTTTTGTCAAAATTATAAATTCTTGTGCTTCTGATATTAATGGTACAATAACTGATCTCATTTTCTCATAAGAAAATAATGCTAAGGATGACATAGCATCAACATTATCTATTTCTGAGCTTCAAAATTGGGTATGTTACAACTAGAGTTACTTATTATAAGTTGAGACCAAAGATTATCTCTCTTATTTTCAAAATTTCTAGCATATATGGAAGTTATTAAAGGAACTGGGTTGGGTCACAGTAGGTAAAGTTGGCGAATTTAAAAAAAATCCATCTTTCGATCTTTGGCATATGAAGTTTAAATTATGTAGATCAAATCTAAAATAATATTAAATAAAATATTTATTTTATTTTATATATTTATATAAAAGGTTTTGTTTAGTTTCCATAGATTATTATATACGTGTATCAAATACACATATATGTATATAGTATATGTGCAACATATAATGAGTGTACTTGGCTAATGTGACCGTATATATATATGCTGGGATTTACACCGCAATGGATATATTTGTCCCTTTGTATAATCCTTTGTTTTCCATGGTTTTATATAAAAATTATACATATATATAAATATATAAAATAATAATTATGGTTTTTTATTTAAATAACTTTGACTAATTCAAAGTATTTTGAATTAACATCTTAAAGTATCATGTGTTAGCATAAAATTCAAAGTTAGATCTAGATCTAAATAAATATCTATTTTAAATTTTAAATTCAAATAACAACTTATGTATACATAAATAATCTAATTTTTTTTAAATATACATATACATATGATTTACATTTTAGTTTAATATATATATATATATATGTATGTAAATATTATGACTTGTTAATTAATACACACACTGATATATATATATATATATATATATTTGTTATCGGAAAAATTTCCATAGTCTTTGAACAAACTCGAATGATTGGACATGATAAAATAACGATAGAGAAATAGATACAAATACTTAGATAAACATCACGAGACGATAGAGTGAAGAAGTACAAAACGATAGTTGAAAAGTGAACTTCACTTCACAACTCGGTAAAGCATGGTTCAGACCCAAGTTTTACCTGAAGAGATGCTTAGGAAAAATGACAAGAAACCCGAGTAAAGCTTGGGAACAACTTGAATGAAGAAGTGGAGACACAAATGCAAGTGGACTCGAGACATTCTCAAAGCAAGGCCCTAAATAACTTAGGCTAAACACAACACGGTGCCAATTTGTAGTGCATAACTTGGGCCTGAGTTGTAAAATTTGGATCAGGTTTGGTTGTAAAAATTTTACAGAACGATGTGGTGAATGTGGGGAAATGTGTAGGGAATTTCGAAGCCAAAGTCACTAACCTTCGTCTATAAATAGGAGGAGAGACTCACTTCAAAGGGATCTTTTTTTGCTCTTTCTATCAAAACTTTGTTTACTACGAATTGTGAATTACACTTCTGAATTACACTCTGTTGGATCCTTTCCGAGTTGTAGGCAACCAATTTGTAAGAATAGCTTTGTAAATACAAAAGGATAATCAATAGAAATCGACTAAAGGACGTAGGTCGGAATATTTTCCAAACCACTATTGAAATTGTGTATTCTTTCTTGTTATTATCTTCTTTTCTTCTCTAATTTTCATATTCGATAAGACGTTAGGTGTTTATGCCATTTTGGTGCTTTCATTGAGAAAACTCGAATCAAAGGATCTAAAACGTGATTTGAAGAAGATAAAGAGGCTTAACACAAGATCTATAATTGGAGGAAGCCGACAAGACCAAGGTGGCAGCCATGAAGTGTCATGAGGATCAAAGCCTCTACAATCTATGTAACTAGAGAGGAGATTGAGGGAAAGATGAAGGAAATGCAAAATATGATGATAGCTCGCCAAGAGGAAATGCTAAATGGATTCTTCAAAAGGATGGAAAAGTAGAGAACAACTGGAATTGCTGGAAACTAGAATCAGAGATCGGAAAGCAGAATGAGCGCACCAAGAAATGGGGTGGAGGAAGTTAGAGCCAACCCCTTGGAAACTTCATAAATCAACACTGACTTGTGTGTACAACTCGGCACTGATTAGAGAAGAGTAGGGGCATGACCAGCATAAATTTAGGGCGAGCCAGAGCATGTTTGAGGAATGATGTCGAGCCATGGAATGAGAATTAAAATGCGAATGCAAAACAATAGGAGTTGGAGCTAGGAGTTCCTATAGAAACAAAAGAGGCAGGATAAGGATATTGATTAGAGACATGTATTGGATGAAAATGATAGAAGTACGAAAATGATAAGATGGGTGTTGAGAAGGAGGCCTTAGGAATGGAGTTAAAAGGAAGTGAACAGGAATCCATTTATCCCAAACATCTGGTATGCAAGGAATCTATCGAATTTCAAATTACCAGCACAAGAGATGTATGATGGAAGGTTAGATCCGACAGTTCACTTAATGAGATATATCTGACATATGGTGGTGTTGGGTGCTTCTGGGATGATAATGGAATGGTGTTGCTTGTTATATTTGACAGATTTGGAAGCAATTTGATTTAGACAATTGGAGAATGAGTTCATTAGAATGTGGATTGAGTTGGTAGATAGATTCATGAAACAATTAAGAGTTTACTGCACGATCGATGAACATGAACCAAAGGCTGGAGAGACCCTACGAAGCTATTTGACTAGGTTCAATGCAGTAGCCGCTACAATTCATAAGCCAGATCCATTGATAGTTCTGATGGTAATAGTTTCAGGAGCTGTGATTAAAACTGATTTCAAAGTTGCTTCGGAAAGAGGTCCATTAATGGATCTAGCGTATTTTTATTATCAAGCTGCGATATATTGCGCCAAGAGAATGCAGAAGCTGAAAGCGCTGATGTGAATGCTATGAGTGATGAAGGACCCTTTGAAACAAGATATGGAAAGGATAAAGGAAAGCGAAAATCTTATGATTTATATGTTAGTTTAATATATATATGTATGTATGTATGTATGTATATTTAAGTATTTATAAATTGTTAATTAATATACATACATGCACACACATATATGTATGTATGTGTGTGTGTATTATCAGCAAAATTTCCGTAGTCTTTGAACAGACTCGCAAGGTTGGATTGGACTAAAAAACAATAGAAAAACAAATACAAACACTTAGAAAACATCACAAGACGATAGAGTAAAGAAGTACAAAAGGATAGTTGAAAAGTGAAATTCACTTTACAACTCGGTAGAGCATGGTTCGAACCCCAGCTATAGCCAAAGAGAAGTTTAAGAAAAATGGCAAGAAACCCGAGTAAAGCTTGAGAAAAGCTTGAAGGAAAAAGTGGAGGCACAGATGAAAGTGGAACTCGAGATATACTCGAAACAAGGCCCTAAATGACTTAGACGAAACACAACTCGACACCGAGTAGTAAAACTTGGAAGAGTTTCATCATGAAACTTTTGAAGAACGACGTGGTGAATGTGTGGATGGATTTTTAGAGTTAAATTCACTAGCCTTTGTCCATAAATAAGAAGAGGGGCACACTGCAAAGGGATCTTTTTTCTGCTCTTTCTATCTGAACTTTTTTTTCAATGAGTTATGAATTACACTTCTAAATTACACTTTGTTGGACCCTTATCGAGCAACCAAGTTGTAAGAATAGCTTTGTAAAAACAAAAGGATAATCAATATAAATCAACTAAGTGGACGTAGGCTGGAGTATTTCCTGAACTACTATAAAAATTATGCGTTCTTTTCCAATTTTTATCTTCTTTTATAATTTTCATATTTGGTAAGAAATTGGGTGTTTGATTCATTTTTGGTCCAAACAATATTAAAAAATTGATTTCGACAGGAATGGATTTTTGAAAAAAATCTATTTTCTAATATCAAATCCATACGAAATTGATACAAGTTTTTGTGTGTGTGTGTGTGTGTTGATAAATATTGTTCAAAAAATGACCTTTAAAAAAAACCAAAAATACATATAATTATTAAAAAAATTAATACATACAATGTACAATTATATGTATTAATGTATAAACGATATTTTCATATGTTTCTTTTTTAAAATTTGAATTGGTGCATACAATTAGACATCACAAGTTATATACTTGTTTGTTATAATAATATCAATCCAAACAACATAAAAATCATGATCACTATATATAAAAGTTATTATTATTAGAAATGGAATGTTACTATCATAGCAGCCTATGATTAGAACCTTGAATAATGAATGAAACTCCATTACATCTGATCTAAACATCTCCATAAGTTGCAGCAAACTACAAATGAGTACCACACTTTTATCTTTGATATTGATTTCAATTGTTTTTGGGAATTTAATGGCACTAAGACTTCATAATTTTTGGTTGGGATAGAGGGTTAAAAGGAAGCACAAAATGAATGAAAGAGGGGAGTGAAATAGGCTTTGAGATAGAGTAAAAAGTGGAGATCTAATCTCCTTTATTTACTCTTTCTTTTCTACCAATTCAAAATCATATTTTAAGCATTTAAAATCCCTACCCCCACCTCTCTATGAGTGGCCAGAACATGGGCATAATGGGCCAACAAAATTTTCCAAACCCATTAAGTATTTATCAATTTAAATCAAATTTAAATATTTATTGATATTATAAATCGATATATATAACTTAGATACTCACTTTATTAAATACTAATGACGTTTAAATAAATCAAATAAAATTTAATAATTAATATTTCATATATATTAGTTAATTAATCAATTTATAACAATTATAATTTAACTAAATCGGGTGACATTTCAGAGTATTCAACATTACAGTTATGCGACTCAAAGGTGTAAATTCAGTCAATGATTAATATCGAACAATTCTAATATTAACATTCACACGTCACCTTAGCTAGTGGTGTGACAGTTTGGCTAAATTTGTCGCTTACACATTTTCAGTGAATCTAATTTCACTATTTTAAGTGGTACCATTTGGTAGCAATAATTTACACACATTTTCTTCATCAACACCATATCACTTTAGGAGTTACGAATTTTGATTTTGGTAAAAATACCAATACTGTCCGCATTTAACTTATTAAATCCAAATACAAAGTCCTTGGTTCAATAATAACAATCATTTTCAACTGTACTGTTTTGGCCAAACACTTTGACTTTGAGTTGACTAAAGTTGATTGTGATACTAAGCTCATATAACTAAGGTGACGAATTCTCTGTTGAATAGTGTTCACTTCGAATGCTTCAATTTAGACCCAACTATAGTCATCCAATGGACTCTATACCATGATTTAATTATAATCAAAGTAAAGTGAAGTCTAATGGTATTCTCAAATCAAGTGAAATATGTAGTATTGTCACTTCGAGATTCTCTATTTGACCTTAGATATATTAACCAATAGTAAGATCCTAAGTGGGTGATTTCATTAATCAAATAACTTTCAGTATGCAGCCTCTTGGTGCCCTCAACAACCATTAGTAACACACCACCTAAGAGTAGGAGAGTGTTATTGTTGATTAGAGATTTAGCCAATCTCAGAATTAGACTAATGCATAAAGGTGACTTTCTAATTATAATTAAAGTGAAAAATAAGTAGTTAAGTATGCAGTTGAAAGCTAAATAACACAAGATGTATAGTGTTTTGGCAAGCTGCCTACGTCCACTACGAACTTCTCATACTATTTGTTTCTCTTATAACTACAAGGAATTAAAAGAGAATAATAAAAAAACTGGAAGCATTTAAGATTAATAAGCTATGTAATCTTAAGGACTTGAGGTATCAAGAGACCTGAATTGTGTGTAGTATTCAAAATCCTAGTATATTCCAATCCTTTTGATGTTATTATGTTGGGGATATTTAGAATAGCTAAAGTGGATGGTGGACGATTGAAATTAAGTTGTAGAACTGGTGGGAAAAGCGCCTGACAATTGTTCTATTTGTAAGGGCAGATGGATGACAGTTTTATAGTGTAAGAAGATGTGTGCAGATGAAAATAAATCGATTTCTCCTTTGCACTAGGCATGGGCTTTGCATTTAATGCACATACTTTACATTAAATGCGCATTTAATACACATACTTTACATTAAATGCGCATTTAATGTTGATGGTATGCCACATCAGTTTAACCTCCCAACTACAGTCCTTTGAAATAGGTGGATGGACAACTTGTCTTTCACTTGAGTGCTTATGTAGCAAAGCTTATTGAGCTGGCCGACTAGATGTCGACAATATAAGAGAAACTAAATCTTGCTAAGGACCATGTTGAGAAGATGGTACATGACAAGGTGCAAGGTGACCGGGAGGGATACTTGGGACTGATCAGAAGTGGTTGTACTGAAGTCGGATCAAAGACGGATCACGCTTGAGCCAATCTTGTTTGGAATGTCATTTGCTGGGTCGGTCTTAGAGAGGTGTTGATCGTCAACATGTGCAACGTCGAGTGAACTTGATGATTTAGAGTTGTGTTGGAAGCTGATCGTCAACATGTGCAACTAAATCTTGCTAATGACCATGTTGAGAAGATGGTACATGACCAGATGCAAGGTGACCGGGAGGGATACTTGGGACTGATCAGAAGTGGTTGTACTGAAGTCGGATCAAAGATGGATCACGCTTGAGCCACTCTTGTTTGGAATGTCATTTGCTGGGTCGGTCTTAGAGAGGTGTTGATCGTCAACATGTGCAACGTTGAGTGAACGTGATGATTTAGAGTTATGTTGGAAGCTGATTGATAAAAGAAGGTTAGTTGACATTATGCCAGGCCTGATTGGGCCAGAAGGGGCAAGGTCTAGGTTTTGCTTAAATGTAAAAGATGCCTAGGGATGAGGCAATTGGGCTTCATCTTGGTGCAAACTTCGATTGAGAATATTTTTGTTATTTTTGCTTGTTTATCTGTGTATGACTTATTGAGCAGAGCACTTTGAATAGCCAATAGTTCCTATATTTGTATTGCAAAATTTCCTTTCTATTTAGGATATGTTAAATCTCAATGTGTTAATAAGTTGGTTTGGGTACAGTCATCATTGCAGACTGGGTACTAGCCGAATGTAGATTGCCGATTTACACCAGCATTAGTTGAAACACAAGTTTGCTCGTGGCTTCTCTTAGGTTGCAAGCGGTTGAATGAAGAGTGACGGACGAGCCTAGACTCGAACCTTAGCGCATGACACTATGAGGTTCTCCTGGGTGACACATCACCAGTTGTGAACCAACTGTTGATCCTAAATCGAACCGAAGTGCATTGCTTAGGTCACACACTCTAGTGTAAGTGAGTTGCATGATGGTGAGGCGGGTTATACACAGCCTGCTCCCAAATACTTGTAGATGGGAAAAAATTTACAACTAAGAACGTATTTATAATAATGGGTTAGAATCGAGGTTATGATTCCCTCGGCTCGCAAATGAGGAGGCGACTATGAGAGAGTAGAAGTTTCTGTTAGTGCTTCACGGTTGGGGGACCTGGTAAGAACCAAGGTGTTGGCTAGCTCATTAGATATGTTAAGAAAACCATCGCTAATTGTTGAATACTCTTACAGTAGCATGAGAACAACCTTCTATGTCTGCCTAAGGAAATTCCTATAACATTCCCTTGCTTTTTTGCTGATTGCCCTTGATTTATTCGACCCCGTCTTGGATAGGGAACTTCATGACAAGGTGGTTGTAGAAGACGATGGCATCCAGCTCAACAAGCCTTGGTCGTCCTATTAATAGGTTATAAATAGATGGGCAATCAACTACTATAAAGTTTACTTGGATCTTTGCAGTGAGGGCTCTTAGTCGAAGGTTGTTACAAGCGAAGTTGTGCCCATCGAACAATGCCTACATCTCGATAGCCATAAATGGGAAGGGCGTAGGAGTTACGGCTGGAGTAGGGAGGGTGAGAGCTTCAATGACATTCTTTAACATGACGTTGACCGAACTGCCCCTATCCATGAAGGGATGATGCATATTGGAGTTGGCTAAGACAAGAGTAATGACCATATAGCCATGATGGAGTAGGAAACTGCTTCCATACCTTCAGCCGTGAAGTTTATTAGCCATTTTGATTCTAGTCTGGGTATTTTGGACGTCGACACCCGAGATTCCACCCAATAAATATGCCCTGTTATGTCCACTTCTTTTGGATTTTGGGACTGGCACCCCACAGTTGCTGTTATCCACCTATGGGCCTTCGCATGTGGTTAGGAGCTCGATGATGGCTTGGACATTGGTAATATTTGGGTAAGGGGGATCATTTTTTCATTCTTCATGGTTTGCTTCTGCTCGACCTAATATCGAACGAATTCCAAGAGTATCCCTTCCTGGATGAGTCTTTCGATTTCATCCTTGAGCACATTGTAGTCTATTATAGAGTGGCGTTGATTTGATGGAACTCACAGTATCTTTCATTGTGGTGAGGTTCTTCCTGCATTCCGTTCCTAATGGTGGCAAGCCTTTGAAATTACACTCGGTTACTGGTGGCGGTGATCCTGCTCAAATGAGAGTAATTATTTCACCAAGGTTTGTATTGAGGTCCAGCCTTTGGACATCTCCTGGCATCAGTTGATGACCGCTTTTTAGTGATCGTTATTATTGTGAGGGATGGCTTATGAAGGATGCATTGCCTTCTTGTTTCTATTTAAAAGATCCACATCTTACATCCACATCATGTCGCTTACCCGTTAATAGAAGTCGGTTATGGATGAAGTTGGCTAATTCTGGAGCTCTCTCCATATCCTGGACCTATATCTGACCTTTGAACATAAGGCTATGACCAATTTGCTCACATTTTCACCTTTCGTTTGGGTGGACTTTTTGTTGAAGCGGCTAACATATGATCATAAGCTTCCAGAAGGACCTTATGTGATATTGCCTAGGTCAGTAGCTAACATGACATAGGTATGGGATGTCAAGAAACAAGTCCTGAAATTTGTGCACAATTGAGCCCAGGAGCTGATACTTCATGGTCGTAGATGCAAGAACCAGTGGGAAGCTAGCCTTAAGAGGGTGGATGGGAAGAGCAAGCACTTTGTTGACCAGGAAAGCTGGCCGGTATGGGTGATGGAGTTGAATTTCATGATGTTGTCGGATGGGTCTGCACTCCCATCATACTTGTCAATAAGCGACAAATCATACCGCTGATAGATGTACGCATCCAGGACTTCATTGAAGAGTGGATCTTTGTTCTCGTAATCTAAGAATGCCTTTCCCCCAGCATTACGGGCTAGTTGTTGAGCTATTGAGGGAGGATATGCATTTCTTCCCTAAGGTTGGCATCGACCTATTGTAGGATGTACTGGCCGACCATAGGCTAAAGGCTCAGGTTGCGCCTCGGTGGAGTAGGAGATCGGCAACGAGATGGAGAACGATAATGATGAGCAAGAGATCTACCCATATCCACAGAGGGTGATTTGGAATGCATGACCCACCCTTCCCTTTGTCTGTTTTCAGCCACATCTCTATGGAATCTGGAGTGTGCCGAGAGAACCATGCATGCTCTGCCGATGGTGGGGGACTGCTACTGAAATGATCAAAGGCAAAAGTGCATGGGTGATTACAGGCTGGTAGTTATTTCACTGAAGGGGAACGACGATGATTTGGCCCCATAAGTGTAGCAAAATCTGAGGCAAGATCAATCAGATTAGGTATGTGCATAAGCGGAGTTTTGGGTATGGACGTGAACGTCCATAAGTGGAGTTTTGGGTACCACCTTCTTCTTGGCTTCGACAATGTTCAAGAGTTGATAACCATCGAGAGGCATAGGCCTACGAGCAGGTAGGTCAACTAAGTCAGCCATTGGAGGAGCTGATGGGACAAAGTTCATAGTGGATTGAGCATACAGTCGTGTCCTCAATCCATTCACTTCAAGGGCCAGATAACCCACGATTGATAGTTGTCGCATCACAATACACATATTTTATGGTGATGCCCAGATTGGGCTGGAAAACACTGGCGAGAGTGTTGCCATTAGTTTCATGGTCATTGGAGTTGTTACTTCGAATGGCAGGAGATTGTCCATGGTAATAAGTCAGATCGGGTCTTTGCGGAGTAGAAAAGTGTGATAAGGTGAGAGATTTAAGTGAAGGCCCTCCTTCTAGCGCCAAAATGTTGACTAGAGATTTTAGCTAACCTCGGAATTAGACTAATGCACAAAGGTTACTTTCTAACATTAGGATTAAAGTGGAAAATTAGGAGTTAAGAAAACAACTGAAAGATAAATAACACAAGATATGGAGTGGTTCGGCAAGGCTGCCTACGTCTATTATGAAGTTCTCTAACTATATATTTCTCTTACAACTACAATGAACTAAAAGAGAATAGTAATAAAACATGAAGACTTAAGATTAATAAATTTGTGTAATCTAAAGGAATTATGGTATTAAGAGATTTTAATTTTGTGTAGTATTCAGAATCCTTGTATGTACCAACCCCTATGAAGTTATAATGCAGCGATATTTATAATAGCTGAAGTGGTGATGGACGATTAAGATTGAGCATTAGAATTAGCGGAAAAAGGGCCGCACCATTGATCTAGCTACAAGGGAAGATAGACGATAATTGTAAAGGTGTAAGTAGATGTGTGGCGGATGAAAATACACTTATTACTCCTCCTCACCAAGCAAGGGCTTTGGATAGGTGAATAGGCAGCTTGTCGTTTACTTGAGTGCTTATATGGAGAAGCTTGCTGAGCAAGCCGACTAGCTGTTTATGAGAGAGAAACTAGGAATCTTGCTAACAGCAATGTTGGGAAGATGGTCCACGATCGGGTGCGAGGTGACCAAGAGGACCGCCTGGGATCGGTTGGAAGTTATTGTACTAAAGCTAGATTGAGATGTGCCACGCTTGAGCCAATCTTGCCTAATGTGTCATCTGCTAGGGTGGACTTGGAGAGGTGTCGCCCGTCAACTTGTGCAATGCCGAGTGAACGTGCTGACTTGGAGTTGTGTTGGAAGTATATTGAAATAGGAAGGTCGGTCATCATTGTGCCAGGCCTGGCAGCACCAAGAGGGGTTGGGCCAAATCTTGCCTAAATGTGAAAGGTTCCCAGGAAAGAGATGACCTAGCCTCATCTTGATGCCTTGCCGAAGAATTGGTTTGAGACTAACATGGGCTTGGGCCGACTTATGTGGGCTGGGTGTAAAGTAATTGGCTATGTAGTTATTATCGGATAATATCGCTAATATATTACTGATATATCTCATATCACTCCTAAACCGATATTTTTTCAAACTATCGCTTAAAATACCATTACTGATATATCTCTCGATATTTGTCGATATATCGCTCTAATATTTATTGTAAAATACCTGATATTTATTAAGTATATCGTCCATTATTGTATGTGTTTATATTTACAAATAAATATCTTCACATTCTCAATATTTGTTTTTTATATATGGTGAATGACAATGTCTAGACCATATTAAAAATCCCAATGATCTTATTTTTCAGTTTTAACCATACAGTTATAGTCTTCTTCATTAGTTTGTTAATAAAGAAAACTCTACATGTTCCATTATTTAATATGTTTATTTTTCTAGAAGACTTTCCCAGTAAAAACAAAATCATGAAAGTGCTACATCTCTTTTTAGTTATTTTCTATTCACCATTTCTAATGGGTAAGTTAGCTTATGAAAATTAATTTTATTAGTTATTACCATGCACCGAGAACTAAAAGTTAAAGAGAAGCAAATTATAAATTTTACATATCAATATGGAACAAGCCGAAGTAGTAATTGGTATCAAATCAACATGCATATTTGATAAATTAAGTGCAAATAAAAATGACAAAACTATAAATATGGAAAATTTAGGGAAGCAATATAGATAATTAGATGATTGAAGAAACAATGAATATAGTATAAAACTAAAGAAGATAATAAAGATGTAAATTACATGAATTTCTCAGTTTTTACCAGCCTATATTATGATTTGTATTTAATAACTTAGTAAATGGATTGCAATATGTAAACTATATGCAATCAATCTTTGGTAGTAATTTGGCGTTATTTATCCAAATATTTAAAAACTTAACATCAATATAACATTGTAACATAGTACAATATCATTTATAACATGTTTTACACATATCCGAAATTTTATCAATATTATCTGATATTATCATGATATTTTAAAATATCTCATATTAGTACTTGACCGCCATGTACCCAATACTGATATTAACTACTTAAGTGGTTGGACTGGCCTTGATTAGGCCATACTTCTTTTACTTGACCTACTAATTACTTGCAAGAAAATTGAGCAATAGTTATGTGCACTAGTCTCAACGGGTGTATCAATATTCTATCTTGAAATACCTTGACTAGAAAAACTTAAAATAATATGTTATTTTTAATGTGATAGATTTTTTCATGATTACAACATATTATAATGACTATCACATAAAATATCATTTAAGGATTTTCTATTTAATATACTTAAATTATATAATTAATTAACATACCATAATATGATAAGTATATAATAGAAAGGAAAACGCCTTTTATTTCGAACGAGATTTTATTGCAAAGTTAATGTTGACAATAAATTGCAAAATTGCCATTTGGGCATAGGCTTAACTCTATCAATCTCCTACTTGCTTTTGGAGCTAATTATGGAATCTCAATCTCATCCCTTTGATCAATATTTCTCAAATTTAGTGAGCTGTTGGTTCTTTCGTGGTTTTATCTTGTTATCTTATAATAATGATATCGAATTCTCAACATTTGGAATCATCCTAAGCCCGGTTATAAATTTGTGCATTTACACACACACACACATATTGCCTTTATTGCATTATTTAAGGCGATTCACTTGACCTTTTGATTGAGTTAGCCATAAACTCTTGTTTGGAACATTTCCAAATAAATGCTTCTTAACTAAGATTAATCATAAAATTAGGATAGACATACTATACTCGATATAACTTATGAAGTTCGAGCCCAAATACTCCTTCATAAAGAGTTCATTGTCTCTATAACAATCCTCTGTTATTTTGGAAATTACTCCTTCATAATGATCTTAGCTCTGATTTGATATTCGCTTTATGTATCAAATACATAAGCAATATGCAACGACCCACTTTTCTGATCCCGAGGAATGACACTTAACACATCCTGGAGTTCATGTGTCATTGCCCAAGCATCGGAAAGATGAACCATCATAGGGTAAAATAAAGAATAGAATAGAAAACATCACAAGGAAACAGCTAAATAAAACGTAACAGTCAATAGTACATCAGGTTACTCCTAATAGGGAGTTACCATAGTTACATAAAAGTATTACAAATCAGCTTAGGCAGTTATAACATCCTGTCTTTACAAATGCTGAAACAAAATACACTTACACAAACTAGATAATATAGCGGAATAGATAACTAAGAAGATGAAAGCCTCCTGCTTGGACGACGTCTTCAAAAGAGCCTAACAATGACCTGCTACTCCCGGACTACTCAAATAAAATGAGTACCTGAGAGTTTAGGGAAAACAAACAACTCGGGTCAGACAATATGCCTGGTATGACTAAAACTCTAAACAATAGGTGTGAAATTAAACACAGACACGTGAGACCACGCCGCTGAACACGGAACAAGTTTACTCTCATATAAATCAACATCCAAACATAAAGAATGGATAAATAATTAAACTCCATGAAGAGTGATTGACTCTTCCCGATGGAAATAAGGAAATAAATATGAAGGTTCGAATCAAATCAGAAAAGGAAAATCTCCAACAAATGACTAGGATGGTGCACCCCCTTGAAGTATATCTCTATTAATATACTTCTGAGAAGATCATTTACTCTGTGACACTTCTTGAAAACCTCTAAGTCGGACCTTGCCATATCTTACCGAGTATCCGAATACTTCATATCTGATAGCGGTATCGAATCCAAATCTAGATGAGATGTGAAAGTATCCTGATGGGAGCAATCCCACATAGCTTGGCCCCTCTTGCACTTTGGTTTTAGTCATTTCCGACAAAGGATATCAAAGCTCAATGGAGCAACATATCATCTTAGAATGACGATAATAAAGAAGCTGAAGTAACTGATGGCCGAGAAACCAACTATCGAGGATATAAAACAATCATATATGGAACTTAAGTCTTGTATACTTACCACCACTCATCGAATTCAAACTTGTACTCTTCCTGGGTTAACAATAATGTTGGACAAGTCAAGGTAGTGTTACCTTAAAGTCATGTATCACGACCCTTCTTAACTTTCGAAATAGTAACAAGTCTACGTCTTCGATGTCTAGCGTTAAACATACAAATAAATCGTTTCCATATAAGTGATAACGTTCTATGGAAATTAATTCATTTCGATAAACGAATCAAACTTTTAAAAAAAACTCGAAATCGTACTTGGCTTCACATTACAAATATTAGCTTTAAAACACTTTGTTAAAAGAGTTTACTAACTTTGAGAACATCATTATAAAAAAAAATTAACAACTTAAAACATCCTTTTACATTGATTAATTAACTTTAAACTTTGTAAACTAAGTTAATTAATTAACATCAATAACCTTTAATTAAAAGGGTAAATCACCTATAAAACAACATTAATCAAACACTTTAAAAGAAAGATTAATTAAAGTTAAACAGATTTATTAACTTCTAAAAGCCATTAATTAAAAAGATTGATTAATTTAAAAACATCATTAGTAAATTGATTGTTTATCTTTAATCCATCATTATTAAAAGATTTATTAGCCTTAAACATCATTAAATAAACTGATAATTAATCTTAAAACATCACTAACTAAGTAATTAATTAAATTTAAAACACATCGTTAATAAGTTAATTAGTTAACTTTAACCCTTATTAATTAAATAATTAATTAAATCAAATAATCATTATTAAAATAATTAATTATTTTTGAAAACATCATTAATCAGGCACTTGCTTAACTTGTAAAATAATTCCAAGCACGATAATGAAACCAAATGGTTTCGATAAAAGGTGATTTTCTGAAAGTGCCGATATTGCGACTATCACTATACGAGTAGTTCAAAATTCAAGCTTATGTCATTTGCAATACAACCACACATCGCATAGCAAGGGTGTGAGCAGATATACATGATGGTTTACGGTAATACAACATATATCAAGCATTTATTAACAAAGGCATAAATCTAACTAATAAAATTTCATATGTCATATGATTCGCTTACTAACTTTTCAAAGCAACTAACTTTCAAGCAGCAAACCGATCTAACAACCAAACCATTATTACAACTATACAATAAGTGTTCAATAGCTACAAACATGAGCACGAATATAGTTTAAACTTTATGGTTCAAAGGTGGAAGCTTTACTCACCAAAACGCTTACTTTACCGAACTTGCCTAAACTCTTAGCAACTTGCCTTAACTCCAAAATAGGACCTAGTGCGGGCTTGTAGGGTGCGACATGGCTCGGCCAAGGGCTTATATGGGTTTGGCCTTGGATTTTTGGGGTGGAAATGGCTTTTTTCTTGGTAGAGGAGTGTTTGTAGATGAATATATAGAGTTTAACTTGATTTTTAGAAGTGTATTCACTAGTTTTTGGCTTGGGAATTCCTTTTGGAAGCCATAGAAGTATTAATGTGTATGAAGAGAAAAGAAATAAAGATAGAAATGAATATGTAAAGTGGAAAATGTGTGGAGATGAGAAGAATTTATAGGCAAAAGAAATGAAGAGGTGAACAAAATAGCTTAACATTAAATAATATAAAGTTGTCATGTGTTATTGCTTGCCATACTCTCTCCACCTCACCTAGTACACATGCACACTCCTCTCTCCCCCCTCCCTTCACCATGCCTTAGGTATTTATTTAGGTTATGGTTAGGGTACTTAATTAATTCCTAAGGTTATTTAATATATTTTTGTGCATTTTATGTCAAATCAAGTCTTGTATTTAAACTAAGCTTGATTATTAACTTTAACATATAGATTAGGTTATCACATGACATATGTGCATGTGTGTGCATGTGTATATGAGTGATACAAAATGTGCACAACGTTTCCAGCGACTTTCTTATGCCGAAAAGTTGAAATTTCAGAAAACGTTTTTCAGTCACATTTTCTATTTTATTTGAACTAATTATTTCGATAAACAAAATTTGCAAAATTATTTTAATATCATTAATTAATATTTTAAAATTTGTTTATTCGGTTATTAAAATCCATTATTTAAATATTTAAAAATGATTTAGATATTCAAGTATGAAATGATTAATTTACGGTTCGTTACACTCTTCCCCCAGGAGAATTTTATCCCTGAAATTTATACACAAAAAACAATCCAAAAGGTATATATTATACCAAGAAATTCATATAACAATGCAAAGCAATTATGCCATAAAAGATCATATATAATGCATTTAAACAACAAACAACTAACCTGACAATACATCAGGGTAAGTTTCTCTAATATGATCCTCAGTCTCCCAAGTACAATCGCAGGGGTCATTGCTCCACTGAACCTTCACAAGCTTCACCACCTTGTTTCTCAATCTCCTTTCATCTCATTCTACAATATGAAATGGATGTCGGATTACTGTCAAGTTCGGTTCTATCTCTAAGTCTTCCTGAGCAAATGTCTCAAAAATCAAAGACGGATTATAAATATGCTTTCTCAGATGAGATACATGAAAAACATTATGAACTTCTGACAATCTTTCAGGCAATTCTATTCTATAAGCCAACGAACCAATTCTCTCAAGGATTCTAAATAGTCAATGAATCTGGATTGCGAGCTTCCCTGCTCTTCTGAATCTTACAACTTCTTTAATCGGGGAAACTTTCACAAATACGAAATCCCCGACCGCAAACTCTAAGTCCCTTCTACGTTGATCAACATAACTTTTATGTCGATCCTGGGCTTCTTTCATCCTTTCCTTAATCATAGCCACTTTCTCTGATGCTTCTCAAGTTATCTTTGGTCCAATAACTAATCGGTCTCCAGTCTCAACCCAACATGAAGGTGATTTACATGGCCATCCATACAAAGCTTCAAAGGGAGCCATGCCAATGCTAGCTTGGTAACTGTTGTTATAAGAGAATTCTACCAAATGCAGATGATCTTCCCAGGAACCTCCAAAATCCAAAATGCATGCTCTCCAAAGATCCTCCAAAATTCGGTTCACCCTTTCGGGTTGTCTGTCCGTCTGTGGGTGATAGGTCATGCTCAAATTCAACTTTGTCCCTAAAGCGGCTTGCAATGCTCCTCAAAATTGATTGGTGAAGATGGGATCTCGATCACTGTCTATACTTACTAGTATTCCATGCAGTCGATCGATCTCCCTTAAATAAATCCCTACCAAAGAAGATGCAATTCTTGTTGACTTCATTGGAATAAAGTAGGCACTCTTCGTTAATCGATCTACAATTACCCAAATGCCTTTATTACCTCTTCTTGTTCTGGGAAACCCATCGATAAAGTCCATAGATACTTGCTCCCACTTCCAATTCGGTATCTCCAATGATTGGAGTAATCCAGTAGCCTTCTGTTGGTCACTCTTGACCTGTTGATAATTTTCACACCGGCTCACGAAGATTGAAATATCTCTCTTCACCCCTTTCCATCAAAAGGTCTTCTTCATATTCTAAAACATTTTAGTTACTCCTGGATGGATGGATAACATTGACCGATGGCACTCTCTCAGCACATCCTTTCTAATTCCATTAACATCTGGCACACAGATCCGTCCATTCATTCTTAAAATACCTCGAGAGTCAATCTGAAAACTAGAAACAATTCCCTCTTCAACATTCTTCTTAAACCAGGCTAAAATAGGACCTTCTTCTTGAAAATATGCAATTCTCTCCATTGGTACTGGCTTAACTTCCAAATTTGCAATCGTTGCCACATTCCTACTCCACGTATTTGCAACGACATTTGCTTTCCCTGGGTATAAAGAATTTCTAGGTCATAACAGTGTTTTCTTTCACCCAAAAGATATTGCTTCCAAACCTTCAATGCGAAGACAACTGCAAAAAGCTCCAGATCGTTCATAGCGTAATTCTTCTCATGAGCTTTCAACCGTCAACTTGCATACGCTACTACTTTTCCATTCTGCACCAAAACTGCTCCCAATCCTGTCCTACAAGCTTCCATGTAAATGATTAACCCTTCACTCCCATCTGGAATAGTCAAGATAGAAGCGCTAGTCAATTTCTCCTTTAACTCATTGAATGCTTGTTCGCACTTGGGTGTCCAAACATACATAGCATCTTTGTTCGTCAACTATGTTAGATGAGAAGCAATCTTTGAGAAATCTTTAATAAACCTTCTATAGAAACCTTCCAATCCCAAGAAACTTTTAACCTCAATCGCATTTTCGGGTTTCCTCCAACCTTGAACCGCGAGTACTTTAGCTGGGTCACTAATATGCCTTCTTCCAAAACTACGTGCCCTAGAAATCCGACTTCGGATTTTCAAAATTGGCACCGAGAAAACTTTGCCTTTAAAACATGACTTCTTAAAGTACTTAGAACAACATGAAGATGGTACTTATGCTCTTCCTCGGTTTTCGAATAAATAAGAATGTCATCAATGAAGATGAGAACAAACTTGTTAAGAAAATCCTAAAACAATCTATTCATCAAATCCACAAATAAGTGGGTGTGTTAGTCAATCCGAATGGCATGACTAACCACTCGTAAAAACTATCATGGGTTTGAAAAGCTGTTAAGGGTACACTCTCCTCTGCTACCCTTAATTTTTGAAAACTAGTGGCAAGATCCAACTGAGAAAATATCCGAGCTCCATGGAGCTGGTCAAACATATCATCAAGCCTAGGTAAAGGATACTAATTCTTGATGGTTCTCTTATTTAATTCTCGGTAATCCACACATAATCTAAGAGAACCATCGACCTTGGTAACAAACACTATTGGCGATCCCCTACTCAATGTGATGTGTCTGATCAAACCTTTCTGCAATAAATCAAACATCTGCTTCTCCAACTCTCTTCTTTCCTTTGGAGCCAACCTTCGAGGAGGTTGAACAATCAGTTTGGTTCCTGGAATCAAATCAATGCGGAACTCTACTTCCCAGTGGGGAGGTAAACCTTACACTTCTTCAAAAATATCCTTGATGTCCTAGATAATTGGTATATTCCTTATCTCCTCTTCGGATAGTTCGAGAGAATAACGGAAACTGCTCATTAATTCATTTGGCCTTCCACAATTAATATCTACCCTAACATTTCCAGCATCACTAACTCTAATAATCCTTCGATCATAATCTACGATTGCACTAAACTTAGACAACTGATTCACTCCCAATAATACTCCAAAACCCATGATTTCGAGAACAAATAAGTTAAAAAAGAAAGGCCGGCCTCGATAAAAAATAGGCACATTTAAACATATGGTATCAAGATTGGTCGGACCCCCAATTGGGTTCGACACAAAAAGAGAATTATAGAGAATAACATATTTAATATTTAACTTGTTCATTAGGTCATATGAGATAAATATGGGATGCATCGGTGTCAAATAACACTCTAACAAGAATATCAGAAATGGATAATGTACCTAGCAACACCTGCTTTCTTTTTGGGTCCATAGAAGTAGATGGTATTTCCTTAATAGTAGAAACTTGTCCCTATGATCCCTTCTTTGGAAAATGGCACTGGTTCTTCATATGTCCATGTTCGTTGCAATTGTAGTAGGGTAATCCACTAGCCGGGTTTGAGCACTGATTTGAAAAGTGGCCCATTTGGTTTCACTTATAACAAAAGATCTCGGTCAAGTCTAACTGTTTATTCTGCATGGAGCTTGACCTCCATGCTTCTTTCCTGACCACTTCATCTTCCCTTTGTGCTTGAAAAACACTTACTAGCAACTGGTATCACTAATAAAGGTTGGGCATTGACTGCTGGCAATACTCCCTTCTGAACTCCTTGCTCAATATCAAGAGCCTCAAATCTTAAAGCCATACTGACCAGATTGGCAAAGGTACTATTAAGATGATTGGTCATTTCCTGATGAACTTCTAGTTGCATTTCTTTCACGGACATTTCATTTTTTTTGAGTGGCATATCAATCAATCCAGATCCAAAGCGAGACAATGCATTGAACCTATGCTCATACCATGCCACTCTCATCTCAACTTGTTTCAAATCCATAAAAATCCTAAATAACTAAGTCCTCCTCGGATAAACTGAGCTTCAAAAACCTCCTTAAACTGCACCCAAAAGAAATATTCTTCTGATGTATTCATTGCGACCAAATCCCACCAATCCATTGCTGCTTTCTAAAGCTGACGAGATGCCAACAATCTCTTTCTAGCAGCTCTCAACTTAAGGTCCCCAAATATCCTTTCACAAGAGCAGAGCCATGTCTGAACTCCCAAAATATCTTCCCATCCATAGAAAGGCTTACCACCTAAAGCAGTGTAATTCTTGCACAAGGTCGCAAAGTTCTGAGGCGGCTGAACTTGCATCACTGCTTCTACTACCAGCTCTACAACTGGCTCATTTCTAGAACCTCTGCCATCTGTAGCCGTGCTGGTTCCAGATCCTCACCCTCTTCTTCCTCTTGTACTCATTTTCAATAACCTAGATAAGTGACAGGTATCATTAGAATACAAAGATAGGGCCAAAGATGAAAAAAGGAAAACTACAACAAAGGATCTAAAACCAGACTTTTAGGGGAGAAAAGAAAATGCTCTCTCAAGATAAACTCATTCCAGGCTCTGCTCACCCTATCTCTAATGAGTAATACCTCAATGAGGCTAAGGTGTTTGCTTAACCTAAGATCTAATACAAACTGTGACGACCCACCTTACTGATCCCTAGGAATGACACTTAACACATCCTCGGAGTTCGTGTGCCGTTGTCCAATCATCAGAAAGATGAATCTTCATGGGGTAAAATAAAGAACATAATAGAAAACCTCACAACAAAACTGCTAAATAAAACATAACAATCAAAAGTACATTAGGTTACTCCTTAACAAGGAGTTATCAGAGTTACACAAAAGTAATACAAATTAGCTTAGGCAGTTATAACATCCTGCATTTACAAATGCTGAAACAAAATACACTTACACAAACTAGATAATACAGCGGAATAGATAACTAAGAAGATGGAAGCCTCCTGCTCGAACGCCGTCTTTAAAAGAGCCCAACAAAGACCTACTACTCTCGGACTACTCAAATAAAATGAGTATCTGAGAGTTTAGGGGAAATAAACAACTCGTGTCAAGCAATATGTCTAGTATGAGTAAAACTTTAAACAATAGGTGTGAAATTAAACACAATCATGTGAGATCACGCCGCTGAACACGCAACGGGTTTACTTTCACATAAATCAACATCCAAACATAAAGAATGGATAAATAATTAAACTCTGAGAATGGTGGTTGACTCTTTCCGATGCAAATAAGGAAATAAATTTGAAGGTTCGAATCAAATCAGAAAAGGAAAATCTCCAGCAAATGACTAGAAGGGTGCACCCCCTTGAAGTATATCTCTAGTAATATACTTCTGAAAATCTCATTTACTCTGTGACACTTCATGGAAACTTCTAAGCCGGACCCCGCCATACCTTACCGAGTATTCGAATACTTTACATCTAATAGCGCTACCAAATCCAAATCTAGATGAGATGTGAAAGTATCTTGATGGAAGCAAACCCACATAGCTTGGCCCCCTCTCACACTTTGGTTTTAGTCATTTCGAACAAAGGATATCAAAGCTCAACAGAGCAACACATCATCTTAAAATGACGATAATAAAGAAGCTAAAGTAACCGATAGCTGAGAAACCAACTATCAAGGATATAAAACGATCGTATATGGATATTAAGTCTTGAATACTTACCACCACTCATCGAATTCAAACTTGTACTATTCCTGGGTTAACAATAATGTCGGACAAGTCAAGGTAGTGTTACCTCAAAGTCATGTCTCATGTCACTTCTTAACTTTCAGAATAGTGACAAGTCTACATCTTCGATGTTTAGTGTTAAGCATACAAATAAATTGTTTCCATATAAGTGATAACGCTTTATGGAAATTAATTCATTTCCATTAATGAATCGAACATTAAAAAAAAAACGAATTCGTACATAGCTTCACATTACAAGTACTAGCTTTAAAACACTTTGTTAAAAGAGTTTACTAACTTTGAGAACATCATTATAAAAAGGATTTAACAACTTAAAACATCCTTATTACATTGATTAATTAACATTAAAACTTTGTTAACTAAGTTAATTAATTAACTTCAATAACCTTTAAGTAAAAAGGGCAACTCACCTTTGAAACAACATTAATTCAATTAATTAATAATATTAATATATAATTAATTAAATTAATTTATAAATAATTAAATCTCATTATTTAAAATGATTCATTAATTTTAAAAATCTTTAAAGGAAAGATTAATTAACTCCTAAAATCCATTAATTAAAAAGATTAATTAATTTATAGTAAATTGATTATTTCACTTTAATTAATCATTATTAAAGATTTATTATCCTTAAACATCATTAAATAAAATGATTAATTAATTTTAAAAATTAATTAACTAAGTAATTAATTAAATTAAAAACACATCGTTAATAAGTTAATTAGTTTACTTTAACCCTTATTAATTAAATTA
Organism: Allium fistulosum; assembly: GCA_030737815.1. Lineage (NCBI taxonomy): Eukaryota > Viridiplantae > Streptophyta > Magnoliopsida > Asparagales > Amaryllidaceae > Allium > Allium fistulosum. Next base: position 708,279,150 of record CM060904.1, on the reverse strand, counting down.
AATAATCGTTATTAAAATAATTAATTATTTTCGAAAACATCATTAATAAAACACTTGCTTAACTTGTAAAATAATTCCAAGCACGATAATGAAACCAAACGGTTTCGATAAAAGACGATTTTTCGAAAATGGCGATATTGCGACTATCGCTATATAAGCAATTCAGAATTCAAGCTTATGTCATTTGCAATACAACCACACATGACGTAGCAAGGGTATGAGCATTTATACATGATTATTTACAATAATACAACATATATCAGGCATTTATTAACAAAGGCATTAACCAAACTAATAGATTTTCATATGTCTTATGATTCGCTTACTAACTTTTCAAAGTGACTAACTTTCAAGCAACAAACCAATCCAACAACCAAACCATTATTACAACTATCAATAATCGTTCAATAGCTATAAGTATGAGCATGAATATAGTTTAAACTTTATGGTTCAAAGGTGGAAGATTTACTCACCAAATGCTTACAAACTTTACTGAACTTGCCTAAACTCTTAGCAACTTGCCTTAACTCCAAAATAGGACATAGTGTGGGCTTGTAGGGCAAACATGGCTCAGCCAAGGGCAAACATGGCTCAGCCAAGGGCATAAATGGGCTCGGCCTTAGAGTTTTGGGGGTGAAATGGCTTTTGTCTTGGTAGAGGAGTGTTTGTAGATAAATATATAGAGTTTAACTTGATTTTTAGAAGTGTATTCACTAGTTTTTAGCTTGGGAATTTCTCTTGGAAGCCTTGAAAGTTTTAATGTGTATGAAGAGAAAAGAAATGAAGATAGAAATGAATATGTAAAGTGGAAAATGTGTGGAGATGATGAGTATTTATAGGCAAAAGAAATGAAGAGGTGAATAAAATAGCTTAAACATTAAATAATATAAAGTTGTTATGTGTCCATGCTTGCCATACCCCCATCCACCTCACCTAGTACACACGCACACTCCTCCCTCCCCCCTTTACCATGCCTTAGGTACTTGTTTAGGTTATGGCAGTAGGGGTAGGCTGAGGTATATATTCTTTAAATTAATTTTTATATGAATATGTATATGCAGGAAGATAAAAATTAATTATTATTTACAGTAAGATAAAAAAAATCTGTTTTAATAATTTTTACAGTAAGCTAAGTTTTGTTTTAAGGAAATATATATATATATATATATTCACATGCCTATTTTAAATAGTAAACTGAAAATTTATGTTTAAGATTTTGAAAATAATTTTGAACGGTTGAAGGTTTATATATAAAGATTTGATTTTTGAATCTATATAGGTTGTTTTATAAGTGTGTGTGTGTATATATATATATATATATATATTTATATATATAGTTTCAAAGAGAAAAATAAATATACATCTATACATTTTAAATTTACTTGATTTTTTTAAAAGAGTGCATTAGGGAGATTAACTTAATTAATTATTTTTGTAACTCAAAAATTTATTTATTATAGGAAAATTTAGTTAATAGAATAATTTGGCTAATAACTTTATCTAATAGGAAAATGATCATTAGATTAGTTCAAATTAAAAGGGTTAATTAATTTAATCTATTGAAAGAAAATTGACTGTTCGATTATTTCAAATATTAATAAATCATATAATGATTGTTACAAGGTCCAAAATCGTGAAGAAATAGGCAAAATGGATCGGATTGCAAATTTAAAGTCAAAGGTGAGTTAATCTCACTCTTCTGGATTGCTATTTAAATTTAAATGGTTAATTTTAAATAACTGGTTGAATGATTGAATTGATTGGATGTGGTATATTATATAGTATATATTGGAGTGATTAATTTCCCGCAGTATATAGCGGATGAGACCCTATGCGCCGCATAATAGCGGATGATATTATATAAACCCATATACCGCGATATTCCACCTCGAAGTGGAATTGGTATTGTGCTAACATCTGTGGATGCAGGGAAAACAGGTTGGAGGGATCCAACTGGATTCCTCAAAATTATTTAGATTGTTTAATATTCTGTGTTATGAATATTTGATTTTCTGTGATGGATTATATGGACAATTGAGGTTGAATGCTATGGTTTGCTTGAATATATTTCGATACTCTGAGTTATCAAAATATATAGAATTGGATTTTTGAAAGAAAATAAAAGAGTAAATTTTCAAGTAAAGTAATTATAGAGAATTTGAATAAATTTAAGAATGAATTGGAAAAGAATATAAGTGATTTTAAAATCCTAATAAATAAATTCCGAGTATGGGAAAAAAGGATTTTGAGCAAACAGAAAAATAATAAATTTTAAACTTAAGTGATATTATTTAAAAGAATAAAGAATTTATTTTAATTCAAGGTTTAAATTTAATTAAAAGGAAAATAAATAAATTCGAGGAATCCAGAATTTAGATTTTCAGTTTAAAAGATTTTAAATCATAATAAAGAAATAAATTCTGAAAGTTAATGGATTTTGAAATGAATGGAGTAAGTAAGGAAATTTATTTCAAAGTGAAGTAAATTGATTTAAGTGTTTGAAATTGGAATTTAAAAGAGAAGTGAGACTTTGGAATTTATAAATTGGGTTTATAAAAGTGAAGAAATATATCAGTGGATATTTGGAAGAATAAATTCAAGGTGGGAATTTGTAAAAAGAATGGGTAAATTTGATTAAAAATAAATAGTGATTTATTTTTAAAGATGTGAAAGAGAAGTATATTTCCCTGGATAGCTAAGTACGTTTTCAAAGCAAATTCTTAAGTATAAGTTAAAGTTTCAAAGTTGTTTTAAAAGTATGTTTTGGAAAATCTATTATTTTAAAATGTTTAAATGTTAAAGTAAGTATTTTTCAAATTTATAGTAGTAGTAATTATTTAAAGGTTAATTGGTATTATGTTAGAAAATGAAAAAAATTTAGTTTTATATCTTATAAAGTAGCTTTATTTTAAATATTCTTGAAGTGTATATTTCTTTTAACATAAAGTATTAAAGTAGTTTTAAATCTAAATGTTTAGAAGTATATTCTATAATTAAGTGTTTTAAATGATTTTAAAGTCTAGGTATTTGTACTTGGTGATTTCAGTGGAAATAGAAAATATTGGGAAATTTATTCCGTGAGAGAAAGATGGTTTGAAACTGTTTTCAAAGGGTTGAAAAGTGGAAATATATCTTGCAAAGATATTTTGAGGTTAATAAATAATTTGGGAGAAATTATTTAAAAGTCTGATGATTGTTTGTGAATGTTATTTGATAGTTAAATAACTGACTATCAATATTGGTCAATGCACTGATCGTTTCGAAGAGACCGAAATCGATATTTATTTTCCGAAAACCACTTCGATCTGGTTTGTACGTTTCGTGGGGGAAACGAGTTTGGAGTCGAAGATGGTACAGTGAAGTGCAAGGGTTAGTCGCTACTAATTCTGAGGGTGATTCCAAAATGGATGTAGTAGGAGTAGTGCCTTCGGTTCCGTTCGAACCCGGGACGGACTTGTATGGATGAATGCTTTCAGAACATCGTCAGGAGGACGGTTAGCATTCTAAGTGAAGTGTTCTAAAAAGGTAACGCTTAACCTCAAGCCTCATCAACCGGGAATTACTGAAAATCAGGGGTTATGAAGCAAGGCTATGTGGGTAGCGCCCATTAGGGTGAGGTCATCCCTGTTTAGATGTCCCTTTTATTTCGGCTTAGTGGTGCGGTTGCTGATCCCAACCGTGGGGTGATATTACTCGGAATTACCCTTAGGTAGTTCCAGACTTGTGTTGTAGGGGATCGGGCGTGGTCCTCGGTACGCTGATCTAGACCAGGTACTGTGACAGGTGGTACCCCAGTGCCTAGTCATTAGTTGGAAATCCATTCTCCCTACGCGCCTCTATGGTTTTGATTGTGCCCAACTATTGCTGAAACGTGAGATGCAAGCATTTCAGCTAGATTCTATTTTACTTTCAATAGACATTATTATAATATCAGACGGATTTGATAAAAAGTGTTTTGGCTATTGTTGGGTGAGATTCGACCGGACCAAGCCCTCACCGAACAGGCCTACTGCCGAACCAACCCATCTCCTCACCAATGCCGAACCAACTTTCCTCCAAGCACTGCCAGACCAAACTCCCTCTCCAAGCAATACCAAACCAGCCCACTACCGGGCCAAGTACTACCGGACCAAACCCAACTTCTTCACCGAACTAACTATCACTGCCGGACCACTCCCCTGCCGGACCAAATCCCCTCTCCTCCATTACCGAACCAAACCCTCACCGGACCAGCTCCACCAACTCCACAACCGAACCAATCCACTGCCGAACCAAGACCTCATCTCCACCCATCTACTACCGAACCAAGGCGATGCCGAACCAAATTTGCCAGGCCAGATTGTATCAGCCCGGGCCCATCAGCAGCTGTATACATCCAAGACCCCTACCCCCAGCCTCACTCTATAAATAGAGGGGCAGGGGTACAACAATGGGGGACAAGTTTGAGAGCTCAAGCACGGAGAGAACTTTCAAACAACTTTCTTTTACTTGTATCAAAGCTTTGTACTTGTAATCAAAACAAGAGAAGAGAAATAACATATAAAGTGGACGTAGGCACATTCTGGCTGAACCACTATAAATTTGCGTGTCTTTTTACAGTTTAGCCCCTGCTTTTCATATATTTGCATAAATCACTCAAAATCACTAAGAACAACATAAGATCTACTAAATCATACAACTTTGAGGTGTTTGTCCATTTTTTGTGCAAACATTTTTGGTGCTTTCATTGAGAGCTAGAAGCTCGAAGCTTCAGCTTCATCCACTTAACAGTTTTCCTAACAGCATCGTTCGCTACTTGGAAAACATGCCTTCCAAATAGAGAAAAGATGTTAACAAAGGAAAAAACATCGCATCCAGCAGTCTTCCAGATCCAGATGTCACGAATCAAGTAAATCGTCCTCCTCCGGCAGCAGTAACAAATGAAGGACAGGCTAAACCACTCCTGCCACAGAACAGCCTGCAACAATTACTAGGGCAGATTTGGACAGAGTTGTGGTTGAAGTAACTAACCGCTTCACGTCCCAGCAGGAAGCCTTGGTGGACCATCTCATGTCACGCTTAAGGGATGCTGAAGAATCCAACCGCAACACTAAATCATGGGGCGAGTCCCAGTCTGGAGGATCTCAGAGACAACAAAGATCTTCCTTCTTCGAAGGAGCTAACGGCAGAAGTAGCCATGGTAGGAGCCGAGACCGAGCACAGCCCGAAGTTAGGCCTGAGGAAACGTTTGGTACCGAACCCAACGGAGGAGGTACCGGACGGAGGTCAACTGTAGCTGAGCCTGTCATACTGCCTAACCATGGAAACGCCAGTGAACAGGGCCGAGCTAGAGTCCAGCCCGAAGTTGGACCCGAGGAAGTGCCTAGATCAGAACCCGGCAGGGGAAGATCAAGGCAAGGGCCAACTGTAGCTGACCCTAGCATGCTCCCAGAAGATCAAAGGCAGCCATTGGAAAATATGAGGAATGATAGACGATACCATCCATACAGGTCATCTGGACGGAATCAATCCCACAGAACAGAACCAAACTCATTTCTATCTGCTCCAAATTCTGATGAAAGGATGGCACGCTTATTCAGAGAGTGTGTCCAACGGGAGCAAAGAGATCGAGGGATAGGCGCTAGGGTAACCAGCCCTTTCGCCCGCAATATCGAAATTGCTATCACCCCCCGAGAATGGAAGATGCCAACAATGGAACCCTACAAAGGAACCTCTGACCCCGTTGTACACTTACAGAGGTACACACAACATATGCTCATGAGTGGGGCGACAGAGGGAGTACTGTGCAAATGCTTTCCGCTCTTCTTAGAAAATCTTGCTACCTCCTGGTTCTGTCATCTACCCCAGGGATCCATCAGCTCGTGGGAAATGTTGAAAGAAAAATTTATCAGTCAGTTCCGCATTCATGTGGAGCAACCTAAGGACGCTTATTCCTTATCCAGCGTCAAACAGAAACCTGGAGAGAAGCTGCAGCAATACCTAACCAGATTCAACGCCGCAGCAGCCGCAGTCCAAGATGCCGATGAGAAGCTTATCCTAATGGCCCTCTGTAGTGGTGTGCATCCGGACACTAAATTTGCTAGAAGGTTGACAAAAGAAAAACCAGCTACTTTACCCGATTTCTTCCATGAAGCCGGGAAATACATGAGGCTTTAGGATGCTGCCGTTGAGGGGCAGTCAGGACAGCAAAATAAGACAACCTATAGCAACGCCCCTGCTGTGGCAAGGGACGTTCGAAGAAATGATTCCAGAGACAATGCTGGGGGCAAGAAGGGAGAAAAGCGCCTATATCGGCCAGGACCGAGATTCGACACTTACACTCCTTTGAACGAGACCGTCGAAAATATCTTCCTTGCCACCCAAGGCGAAGTTAGATACAAATGCCCACCATACAAGAAGGAATCAGATAACGCACAGAAGTCTGGAAAGTTCTGCCGCTTCCACGAATCTCACGGGCATGATACCAACGAATGCCATCATCTCCGAGATCTGATTGAGGAACACATCAGAAGAAAGAAACTGGAACGTTATGTAAAAGGTCAGGACAGGACCCCAGCTCCTGCCAATGAAAACCCAAGGCTACCCTCACCGGGGGCCGACAGAGGAAACCGCAACGCTAGTAACTCTAGTCAAGAGAAGATAGTGGTCCATACCATCTCAGGAGGGCCGCACATCGCAGACAGAAGCTGGAAAGAGATGGAAAGATACGGAAAGTCGCTTAGAGACAATAAAGACTATGTCAATTCGGTTATAGAAGAGCGCCACCCGAAGCGGAAAGAAAGTGATGACATCACATTCGGTAAGCGTGACCTAGAAGGAAGGCAGTACCCTCACATGGATCCCATGGTAATCTCTGCCCGACTCGGTCCTGCCGAAGTTTACCGAATCCTGGTAGACACTGGAAGCTCAGTAAACATCCTGTTCAAACACGCATTCGACAAAATGAAGCTATCAATGAAGGATGTATCTCCCTGCGATAAACCACTGCACGGTTTCACTAGAGATGCGAAGATGACCCTCGGGCAACTGGACCTCTTTGTTGAGATTGGAAGCCATCCCCGCTCCGTTGTACGGAAACAGACGTTTGTGCTAATAGAAAACCATTCGGCCTACAACACCTTCCTAGGAAGGCCAGCCTTGTCTGACTTCCAAATCGTCCTAGCCCCATGGTGCCTGAAGATGAAATTTCCAATGGACAATGGAGTAGGGGAAGTAGAAGGAAACCAGGATGTTGCTCGAGACTGCTATGTGACTGAACTTTGCAACAACCGCAGGAAGGATAAAGGGAAGGGTGTAGAGATTGCCCTCTGCACAAAAAGTATGGAAGCATAGCAACTAAAGAAAGCCCCTCCTCTTCGATATACCAGCGACCCTTTCAATGAATTAGACCCTAGGGACAAAGAGGAGGAGGCCACCGCCGAGCCTGCAAAGGCTATGGAGTTTATATCTGTAGACAAGCACGACTCAAGTAGACTATTAAAAATTGGGTCCCAACTAAAAGCCGAATTGAAGGAACAACTCATCGATTTTCTCCGCCACAACTTGGATGTATTCGCTTGGTCACACGCTGACATGACCGGAATCTCCCCCGACATAGCATGCCACGTATTAAACATTGATCCTACCAAGGCGCCTGTAAAACAAAGAAAGAGAAGTATGAGGGAAGAGCGATCAGCAGCCCTCGATGAAGAAGTAAAGAATCTACTCGCCAATGACTTCATACGAGAAGCTATCTACCCGGAATGGATCGCCAACCCGGTGCTGGTAAAAAAGGCTAATGGGAAGTGGCGAACCTGCATTGACTTTTCCAACCTAAACGACGCCTGCCCAAAGGATTGCTTCCCACTTCCCAGAATCGACCAACTTGTAGACAGCACAGCCGGGCACGAGCTCCTATCTTTTATGGACGCATACTCAGGATATAACCAAATTCCTATGCATGCTCCCGACCAAGACCACACTAGTTTCATCACCGACCGGGGTTTATACTGCTATAAGGTAATGCCTTTCGGACTTAAAAATGCAGGAGCCACCTACCAACGCCTCCTCAACAAGATGTTTGCAGGGCTAATAGGACAAACTATGGAAGTATATGTGGATGACATGCTGGTAAAGTCAAGGAAAGCCAAAGATCACGTAAGCCACCTAGGCAAGATGTTTCAAGTACTTCGACAGTATGGAATGAAGTTGAATCCACTAAAATGCTCCTTCGGAGTGTCATCAGGAAAGTTCTTAGGATTCATCGTTCATGCCAGAGGGATAGAAGCAAACCCTGAACAAGTCCGAGTGCTAAGAGATATCAAGATACCTTCCACTCGGAAGGAAATGCAAAGTTTGAATGGAAAAGTGGCCGCCCTAAGCCGATTCATCTCCAAGGCGACGGACAAGTGCGTCCCCTTTTTCGAAGCCCTAAAGAAAGATAAGGGAAAGTTCGAATGGACTGACGAATGCTTAACCGCTTTCCTTAACCTAATCGAACACCTCCAGAAACCACCGGTACTCTCGACTCCAAGCGAAGGCGAAGAATTATACCTATACCTTGCTGTGTCATCTCACGCCCTAAGCGCAGCCTTGGTAAGGGAAGACAACCGCACGCAGCGGCCAGTTTACTACGTCAGCAAAATGTTTACTGGGGCAGAAGTCAGATATCCTAAACTTGAGAAGCTAGCATACTGTTTACTAATCACATCACGAAAGCTGCGTCACTACTTCCAGTCCCATTCCATCAAAGTTCTGACCGATCAACCACTGAGGCAGGTACTCCATCGTCCCGACACTTCTGGGCGACTACTTAAATGGTGCATTGAACTAAGTCAGTATGATATCACCTATCACCCTCGCACCGCCATCAAGGGACAAGCCATGGCTGATTTCATTGCAGAATTCACTACCAACGAAGATAAGGAGAAATTGGAAATAGCAGAAGATATCAAGTGGAATCTCTTTGTGGATGGTGCATCAAACGAACAAGGCTCGGGGGCAGGTGTGGTAATAATCACTCCCAAGGGAAACAAACTGCACTATGCTATAAGGTTGGAGTTCGCTGCTACCAACAACGATGCAGAATATGAAGCAGTGATAGCCGGACTAGAACTTGCCATAGACATCGGAGCCAATTCTTTGTGTCTTCACAGCGATTCTCAACTTATTGTTAATCAAATACTAGGAGAATTCCAAGCTCGAGAAGAACGACTCATGGCATATTTAAAGAAGACCAAGTCACTTCTCAGCCGATTGGACCACTACTTAGTCAAACACATCCCTCGGGAAGAAAACCAAGAGGCTGACGAATTGGCAAAGCAAGCAAGTATGAGAGACATCGCCATCTTCGGGGCAGTAACCATCTCAAAGCAACTGACCCCAAGTTTTGAGCAAGTGAATCTGATAGTTGCAACCGAAGAAGCAACTTGGATGACTCCCATCCGAGGCTACCTACAAAGTGGCACACTACCCCACGGGCGTAACGAAGTCAAGAAAATCTTGAGGAAAGCATCCCGCTACACAATACAAGAAGACATCCTCTATCGGCGCGGATTCTCTAACCCATTATTAAGGTGTGTCGCCGGGAGGGAAGCCAAGGAAATCTTGTCCAACATCCATCAGGGGAGCTGCGGAGATCACACCGGAGGGCAAACATTAGCAAAAAAGATACTCCGATATGGATATTTCTGGCCCACCTTAAGCAAGGACGCCCTAGATTTCGTCAAAAAGTGTGACAGATGCCAGAAGTTTGCTAAGATTCCGCGGCTACCAACAACTGAGATTACTCAAATGACCAGCCCTTGGCCCTTCGCAATATGGGGAATTGACTTAATCAGCGAGCTACCAATGGGCCGAGGCGGGGCCAAATATGCTATAGTGGCGGTCGACTATTTCACCAAATGGGTGGAAGCGGAACCCCTGAATAAAGTATCTTAAGCAAAAGTTATTAACTTCTTGATCAAAAATGTCCTGTGCAGGTACGGAGTCCCACTCAAAATCATATCAGACAATGGGCTTCAGTTTGACAGCGAGGAATTCACCAACTGGTGCCAAGAGCACGGAATTCACAAAAGCTTCTCATCCGTAGCGTATCCCCAGGCCAACGGACAAGCCGAAGCCGTCAACAAAATTCTGAAAACTCTAATAAAAAAGAAGCTCGAAAAGTCAAAGGGCGCTTGGGTGGATGAACTCCATACGGCACTATGGGCCTACCGCACATCTTTCAGAACATCAACGGGGCACACTCCTTTCTCTTTGGCATACGGATCGAAGGCTATGCTCCCAGTTGAAACCATTGTGCCTTCCCACCGTAGGATCCACTATAACCCAGAAGAGAATGAAGAACTCCTCCACATGTCTTTGGATCTAGTTGAGGAGAGAAGAAATGATGCAGTCCTTAAAGCAGCAGCCCACAAACAGAAAGTGGCTACACAATACAACTCCAAAGTCAAGCATCGTACCTTACAAGAAGGGGATCTTGTCCTCAAGCGAATCTTCCCTCGCCCCGGAGCACTAGACCCAATCTGGGATGGACCATATGTAATTCATAAAAATCTCCACAACGGAGCTTATATTTTGTCAACAATGAACGGAGAGGTGTTCCAGAGGGCATGGAACATCCAACACCTCCGTCGATACTTTTCTTAACTTGTATTGCCCATATGAAGTGAATTAACAAAGAGAATCAGTGGACGTAGGCATTTTCGTGCTGAACCACTTTAAAAAACCTTGTCTCTTTTTTAACTTGTTCCTTTATATCTTGGCTGCTTGTTAACTTTATCCTTTTCTGTTGGACAAAATCCTGTGCATATAGCATTTCAATTCGAGGCACTCCACAGCATAACTTCATCTGGACAAGACCTAACAGGTACTATGCGAATCTATGCCCTCGCCAATGAGACACTTTCACTCCAGCATCCCTCTGCTGCGGGTTAACTCATTGCTCGCGACGGCCCTTAAAGCCAACTGTAATAAGCCGATTATAAGCCACCGAGAAGGCCGACTATAGCCGAGGCAGCTCATTACGGCGTTCGGCTCGCCGGCGACTGTGAACCGATTATAAGCCCCAACATAAGGTGTGGTCAACCAAGGGCAGTTCACGGTTGACGATCGGCACCTACGCTAGCCGGCCATAGTAAATCGAATAATACCCGCGATTACGGGCCATAATGGCCCGGGTAGTTACTGTGCGCGATCTCGGCTCCGATGTGTCTTAAGTACGGCTGTGGTAAAAAAGAATTAACTCCCCGCGGAGGCGTAAGATGGGTGACAAATGTCTCTAAGACCCACAGCTAGGGAAAGTGACTACAAAGCCCGTTTGCCACGAACTTAAGCACATCGAAGGCCTTCCGTGATTGGAAGTTTTACTATTTCACATATTTCAATTTTACTTGAGAAACTTTTCTCCTATCCTCTGTAACAATTCTTTAAGTACAGGACACAGAACAGGAGACACTCACTAATAGAAGTGGATATTCACAGCAAGATATTGGAACGCATCCCTTAATCGATCACACAGGATATTCAAAGCTGCCATCTACAAGCAAAATATAAAGGGCGGTATTTCTTTCTTTCATATGTAAACACGTGACTGTAATTTATTCACACCTCACACTAACATTGCAAGTCACGAAATTATGTTTCAAAACAAGATCCTGACATCGAACACAATTTGATCACAAGAATATGCATAGCTATATTTCTCATACGACATATTGGAATAGCAAAAAACATTCAAAAAACGACAAAATCAGCTTAAGTTAAAGAATTACACGTCAAGAATAGAGCTATTTATTACAAGTAGCAAAATATTACAACCTAAAAGCTACTTTAGTGTTTTAAGACTAACATATACAGCCATGTCAAGTCTACAAAACGAATTTTCCAGGTCTAATCAGGGAGCCGGCTGCGTTGGAGTCTTGTCCTTGACCTGTTGCCCACCTGTCCGGTCATAAAAAGAAATCATTAGTGATGAGCAACAGAGTTAACAAAAGAAGAAACTAGTGGAGTAGAGGTTACCAGCAACTTCCCCTTGATCGTCTTGGTCGTCATCCCCTACTTCCACACCTGCCTCTTCAACCGCGAACAACCGCATCCCCTCTTACACCGCTGTCTTCTCTTCCTTGGTAAACTGAGCGGTGACCAAATCCATCCTAAAAGCCGCTCCACCCTCTTTATCCGCCTCAGCCTTGGCCTCCTCTAGAGCCCTGAGGTAAATCCTAGCCATAACCCGGGGGTAGTCGTCCATCCAAGATAAGCTGCCCTGCTTCCAAGTGCGAAAGTACATATCCTGCAACATATCGTCCATCATCCCCTCGTTTTCCTCAAACTCCCTCATCCGGGCCTCGGAAGACGACAACCTTTCAACGGCAGCATCTCTCTCCGATCGGTATCTCGAGCAGTCGGCCAGAAGGGATTTCCGCATTGCCTCCATCTCCTCCCTCAACTTGGCTTGGGCAAGCTCTACAGCCTCAAGTTTCCCGGATAACTCCTCTATCTGCTCAAGGTCCGCTTTCCGAACCTCGTCCACCGTGGCAATAGCCATGTCGATCCGTTCCTTGCAAGTAGCTTCCATTTTCCGCAGTTCGGCCCGGCTGGCCTCTTCCATGGTTTTCTTTAGTCGTCCAGAAGCAGCCTCATGCTGAGAAATCTGAATGGCCTGATCAACAAGCTGTTTGGCCTGATCTGAAACCACCAATCGTAGTCGGATGTTGGCACTCCCAATCTCCTCTCCAGCCTTAACCAGCCGGGCATGATGCCCCATCAGCTTCCTAGTCTCCTCCGCCACCCGATCAATATTAGCCTTGGTCTCGTCTCCCATGGTAATTATCCAAGTAGTAAGTAAATCAAGATCTAAGGACTTAGCCTCATCAAGCACCCGTACCATGGGATTGCGGGGAAGAAGGTGCTCACCGGTAACCTCGTCAAAGGTAATATCATGGGAACTTGGATCCAGATCAGGATGACCCGCAAACGGATTTCGAGCTAAGTCAGGACGATCAATCTGAGTAACGGTAGGATTTTCAAACGGGTGCGGAGAGAATACGAATTCAGTATCCTCCTCCGTGATATCATGAAGAGGTTGAGCTGGGGACTGAGGACCAAGAGAAGGTTCGGATAAGGGATGACTCCTCTTTCTCTTTTGAATACCCTCTTCAATAACCCCGAGAAGAGGACGGTAGCCGACTACATCCCCGGAACGATGGGCCGAAGGCTTCGGCTTGGCGGAAGCTTTGGAGAGCTTGTACTGTTCAAGCCTGTGCCGAAGATCTAAGGCCTTGGCCGTTTTACCTGCTCCTGATATGAAGAACAAGTGTCACAAGCTTACATTGATCCATAATTTGAGAAAACACGGTAAATTAAAAGTTAAAGGAAGAAAGAAAACACATCTGTGGTTGTACAAACCCTGGGGAGGAGTAGGATACTGCAATGAGTCCTGGATTTCATTCCAGGACGGGAGCGGATCATAAAATATTCCTAAGTCCCTATCATAAATGGAGCCCGCATGAGTCAAAAGTTCACCTTGAGTTGTCGGAGCCACCTTGGCTGGAATAATCTGAGGAGGCTCGCTTGCACCAGTCCCAGCCTTGTCAGCTTTCCCAGATTTCTCTATCAAAGCCGGTTCCCCGTCCAGCCCCTCGAAAGCTTGGTGGAATGCATCATCCATCCACTCCTGAATCTTGCCTGCTTGCCCAGGAAGCAAGGCCCCGATGCCATCACCACCGTCGCCACCTTCCCGGTCATCTCCACCCTCACCTCTCTCCTCCTCCACATCTTCCTCCCCCTGGGTAAGTGGACAATTGCTGGGGGAAGGACCATCCGACTTCTTAAGTTTCTTACCTCCGACGGCTGGAGGTTTTGTGAAAGGTTTTCTCTTGCCACTCTCTATCGTGACACCTCCCTTAGCCTGAGCAGCCGCCCTCTCCTCCGCCGTTTCCCTCAGCTTGACTACTGACTGCTGTGGAAGGATCAAGTTACACTCCAGAAGGGTCGCGTTTCTGATCAGGTAGGCAGCTGATCTATCTCTCCCGGGGATAGCTTCTATCTCAGCCGCCGTTTGAACCAGGCGATCAGTCTCCACAACCGCAAAGCCACCTGTCGCTAGCAAAAATGAAAACGTATGAGAAGAAGCATCGCAATCAGAATGGAGATTATAAATAAAGCATCGACTTACATCCAGAAGTAAAACGCCGAATAGAAACAGAGTCGTCCCTGACGAAGAACCCCTCCTTCTTGAACATGCTGAATTTGGAATACAGATCCAAGACCGGCTTGAAGGTTACAGCTGACTCCAAGTTGATGTATGGGGACCCCTTCTTATAGCCCCTCAGATTATATAAGTACTGGATCTCCCGGTTGGAAGGAGCACGACCATACTTCCTCTGGAAGATGACGAAGAGGCTCACCAGTATAGCATAGGAGTTGGGTTGAAGCTGGAATGAGGCCACCTTTAGATATGTAAGGAAGCTGGCTACCCAAGCATTAAGAGGCGGAATGGCACCACACATGCAGTGGTATCTGCTGTAGGCAAAGTACCCTTCGGGAGGGTCATATGGCATAACGTCTCTCCCTGGCAACCGCATGCGCGCCCTATCAGTTCCGAAAGAACGAGAGATGACATCGAGCTGCTCCTCCTTGAGGGAGCTGGGAAAGCAATCGGGTGGGGAGTTCAGAAGCTCTTGAGGACCGTACCCGTCCACTAGTGATCTCGGGGCAGGTCCGTGACGTTCTGGTCCTGACTGAGCAGGGGGCACTGCGGAAGATTCTCCTTCGCCCTGGGATTTCTTTTTATTTGATCGAGTTTCTGCTTTTCGAGACATTTATCTGCAAACACAAAAAGTACATTGTTAGAGCAGAAGAAGTAAACAAGCATCCGTATGAAGACTAGAATTGCATTTATGAGTTGAGACATAAAATCTCATTCGGCCTTATACCCCCAGTATCGTTCAGTACTAAAGATTTTCGAGTCCATTCGGTGCTGAAAAGTTTTTAGTTCATTCGGTACAGAGAGTCTTTATGCTCATTCGGTAAAACAAAGAAACCTCATTCGGCAAAAGAAACGCACCTGATTCGGCGCTAAGATGATTCGGCACTTGACTGATTCGGCTATCTCAAATGATGGAGGTTGAACGAAGGCCTGAAGCCCATACTTATAAGCAATTACGAACGACCGGACCAGTTGGTTCGGCATACGGGGCCGAAAGAAGATGTCCTAGCTAAAACAAAGCATGCCATGTGCATACACATGCCCTACTTTGGGGGGGGGGGCAAGTGTTGGGTGAGATTCGACCGGACCAAGCCCTCACCGAACAGGCCTACTGCCGAACCAACCCATCTCCTCACCAATGCCGAACCAACTTTCCTCCAAGCACTGCCAGACCAAACTCCCTCTCCAAGCAATACCAAACCAGCCCACTACCGGTCCAAGTACTACCGGACCAAACCCAACTTCTTCACCGAACCAACTATCACTGCCGGACCACTCCCTTGCCGGACCAAATCCCCTCTCCTCCATTACCGAACCAAACCCTCACCGGACCAGCTCCACCAACTCCACAACCGAACCAATCCACTACCGAACCAAGACCTCATCTCCACCCATCTACTACCGAACCAAGGCGATGCCGAACCAAATTTGCCAGGCCAGATTGTATCAGCCCGGGCCCATCAGCAGCTGTATACATCCAAGACCCCTACCCCCAGCCTCACTCTATAAATAGAGGGGCAGGGGTACAACAATGGGGGACAAGTTTGAGAGCTCAAGCACGGAGAGAACTTTCAAACAACTTTCTTTTACTTGTATCAAAGCTTTGTACTTGTAATCAAAACAAGAGAAGAGAAATAACATATAAAGTGGACGTAGGCACATTCTGGCTGAACCACTATAAATTTGCGTGTCTTTTTACAGTTTAGCCCCTGCTTTTCATATATTTGCATAAATCACTCAAATCACTAAGAACAACATAAGATCTACTAAATCATACAACTTTGAGGTGTTTGTCCATTTTTTGTGCAAACAGCCACCATTCAGTGAATTTTTAAATTTTCCTTAAAGAGCTCGGGCTTGCTCCTACTCAATTTCACTCTAATGGCATGCCTTGCTGAGCTCCATTTACTTTATTTTCATAATGCAACTAGCTCATCCTCCAAAATTCGGAGAGCTCGCTTACCTATTAAGCTTTAAAAGGATAAAGGATATACCTTCTTTGTTAATCATCGAAGCATTTAACTGCTAAAAAGTTACCAAGAGGCTCCATAACAAGCGCAGCTACTTCAAAAGTGAATACTTCTTTGTTCGCTACCCCCAAAGGCTTCAATTGTCTACGGTTATCTGACTATAAACTCCCTTATCCATTATCTCCTTTGCAGATCTCCCTGAATGTGTCATCTCTGATTCGCATGCCGATACCTTGGCGCTCTTGAAGGGGGTTAAGTTTAAGCATCACAAAATTTCCTATCTTCTCACAAATGATCGAATGTGCTATTATCAGCTTCTATACAATAGCAAGAGAAATATTCCAAGCAGACTTCCTACCAAGAGAACTCGAGATGTAGTCGGTTCCTCTATCCCAACCCATGATTCTGATGACAAAGACTGAGGGAATGAAGAGGGTCAGAAAGGCGAGACAAATCTAGAAGGGGAAGAAAGAAGAGAAGAAGAAAATATATTAGAAGATGGAGACGAAGTAGGAGGTGAAGGAGGATACGAAGAGGAAAACGAGGAAGATGACGATGAAGATTATGGCCTCAGGGGTGCGGGATAAATGAATCATATGGAGAAACATCTTCATTGGGCACCATAGTCATAACACCTTCCCAAACGAACTGCCTAATTATCAATTCTTTACAACTTGCACCCCAGCCCAAGCCTCAAACCAATCGAAGAATCAACACCTTCTGTAGGCTTCTCCAATAACATCTTTAACTCACTGGGAGATCTTGTGATCTTATCATCTTTTGGTTTTGGGTAAATAAACTTTGAAGACATTCTCATTAACAGTCATCGCGAACTCAGCTTCACTTTGAGAGTTTTTTTGCAATCGTCAAAGTTATGAAATTCCATCTTTGATACCCCTCGAACATAGTCTATATGTTACTTAGGGAAATGTTAGCACTTTACACACCTCTAGGATCACGTGCACAAGCACTTGACACTTGTCCTTAATTCAGTGTTTTGGTTTTGACATAACTCTTCTTCTTTTCAGGTATAATGGGAAAACAACACTTCAGCCCACTCTATGCAGGTGTAGACCAGCACCGCTCTTCAACTCTCGAAGCCTATTATCAATGACATGGTTCTTACTAAGAATTTGGTTTTGAGATGAGGAGAAGAGAGGATCAAGAGCAACTAGAAATGGAAGAAAGGGAGCATCGTCATGATGAACATGAGCGACATGATGCCAAGAAACAACAACGCCACCAAGATGAACAATATGGACCGTGTGACCACATTAGGAGGGACTTCAATCCTAAAAACAACCTCACTCCATTTTCATAGCAAAAACCATCATATTATAAGGCGCCTCCAACATCGTCTCAACCTCTAACTACTGCTATTCCAGCCTCCCAACAATCTAAAGTTGTCATCCTTATGTCGTCCTTCAATCTCATAGGGCTGGTATAGGAACTTAAAGTCACACTGCTCCTCCATCCCCCTAGTGCAAATCTTCTACTATTACAACAACGATGCAAGTGGCTTTTTGGACTTTTGTCTAGAGAGAGTGATGATTGATTGCAATATTAAGGATATCTCAAGAAAGGAAGCTAGTGAAGGCCTTGAAAAAACATAAAGAGGTTATGGAGTATGTGTTTGAATAGAAAAGGCTCACGAAAGTCCTCATTGATGTCAACCAAGCTAACGAGTTGATCATTCGTTCTTTTGACGCAAAGAAAACCAATCACCAAAAAATATGCAAGGATTATAGAAAGAGTTGGTTGAAATTACAAAGGAAAGGGAAGCAAAAAAATCAATCAAGAACTCCAAAGAGAGAATAACCGAGCTGTTTAAGGTCTATATGCAAGTGATCGCAATAAAGAATGACCAATTGAAAACTGCTCATGCTACCAATGTTAAGCTTGAGAAACAACTCAAAGAAAAAAAAGGAACAACTCACGGCGCTTCAAGCTAAAGTAGAAAATCTTAAAGCCAACTTAAAAGCCAAGACCAAATCCAAAGTGCAAGATCAAATTAAGCTTGTTGACCCCAAAGAGGAAACCACAGACCTCAAAACAAAGGTTATTCAAATTTAGGAAAAGAAGGAAGCTACTCTTCTTTAATTTTTCTTCAATTTCATAGAAGAGAAAATTTTGAAATGGCTTAGAGATAGCTATCCAGTAACACCGGCCAATGCTTGGGAAGAAATTTACATAGGGGCAGTAGATCTGGCCATGGAGTTGAAGAAGATAATCTAAAATAACTATTTCTAGATGAAGATGATTTAGTGGCCTTGGAAAAAGGAAAAGCAATCTTGGCAGCATATGTTGCAGCTAATTGGCAGACGTGTGTTGAGGCTCTCGTTGGTCTCAGTGCATAATTTCATATGGAAACTTCCACTCCAACTTCAAAAGAGCCTTCAACAAACATCATAACTTCCACGGTGACCACTTCTGAGGCCGCTATCATTGAGACATCTGTCCCTGCTGCATCTGGTGCCGATACTCCACATCTCACTCCTTCAGCTGCTCAACTGATCCAACCAACTCTTGAGGAGGAAGAGTCATCAAGTCCTCACTAAAGGACACTCCAGAGGGCCAAGGTATATCTCTAGTCTCTCTAGTCTTCGAGAAACTTCGGTTCTCTCCTGAGGACATCACTAATCTATACCTTTTTCTTTATCAAGTTACAAGTCATTCTTCACTGCCTCCTTCTCCACCAGATATTCATGCTTTGGACCAAGTGCTATCATAATGATGTCCACCTCCATTACCACATCGTTCATTCCTCTAATTCCACCTTCCAGCTTTGGCCCTGGTACAGACTCAGAAAAAATAAGGGTGCTTGAAGGGCTGGAAAAAGTTGATGCATCTCTCGACGAGGAAGTGACTGTCATTAGTGCAAAGGACCTTGATTCAATTCCACTGGCGGATAGGCTGAAACTCGACTTTTTTAAGATTAAAATTAAGATGGAGCTAGGAACAGAGAAGCCTATGGACAATTCTAGCAAATCAACACCTACTCCCAAGGTCCTCTTTTGAAAATTAAGCCGCCCCAAGGTCATGGTGTTGGCACCTCAAAGACCTCTAATCATGCCTCCAGAAAACTCAAAGATCCTCTTTATTGGACGACTAAGGAGGAAGCTCCTCCCTTTGAGGAATGTTCTATAAAGAAGGAAAAGGAGAAAGAGGAAACAAAGACTGTCACAAAAAAGCATCGTGCCAAACTAACTATCAGGAGCAATAAACAAGGGAGAGGGAAGTAGATGATCACTTCGGCTTCGAAGATGTTTCCCTTTTGCCTTTTTTATAAGTTGTTCTTTTTGGCATTTCCTATATATAGGCCATCTTTGTGAAAGAATGGCCCAACAACTTCTATAAAAAAATGTAAATAAAAGATATTTTCTGTTCAATCTTTTTCGCATTTACATTATTGTTTCCTTTGTTTCATTGTCTGTATACCTGCATACATATATAATATAATCATTTGTAATTCAATTATATTTACATTATATATATATATTCATATATTTGTGCAACACTATCATTTACTGTAACTCTGTATATATAAACACATTTCTGCAGTTACTGAGTATTACTTTATTACTCGGTTTTGTTTATTATCGCCAATATATTTCTTACTTGGCTAAATAAAACTATACTTATTTGGCTAACTCTACTAATCTATGGCTAAGTGTATCTCACTTAACTGTAAATAAAGCTATATTACTTTGGTCAATTTTGTAACCAACCTTGTTTATCTTTGGCTGGACATATTTTGTTCAATCGTAAACAAGGTTGTATTTGCCAAAGTCATTAACTTTGCATCATTTCCTGTCTTCAGGAAACAGAATTTTGGACTTTAATCTCTGGACATCCACCTATGACTTCACCTATCTCCGTTGATAATGAAAGACATCTCGTCAATCAACTTTGAGTATCATCATCCAAATATAACACATTGGCTATAAACATAGTTTTACTTGCAAAAAATTCAATTATGCATTAACTCCTATCTCTAGGAATCGGTGTCTCGGATGCCTATCCCTAAGCAATCATTTTCAACATTGCCTATTTCTAGGTGTTGGTCAAAAACATTCATTGACTATATTCACATATCTTTGGTCAAGCATTTCCCACCAGGCTTAGCATGGTTGTTCCTATAAAAGGACATAATTCTATGTAGTTTCCTACCTTTGAGATCCGGTTCTTTAGCTGCCTATCTCTGGGCATCAACCCTTAACCTGTCCATCCTTTGGGCACTGGTCAAAGGGCAATTATTTGATCAACCCTAGTATGATTACACTCCTTCAATCCAATCATGGATCAGAGAAGTTCACCAATACCTATCTCTGGGTATCTTGACATTTGGTTTTCCAAAATACAGAATATATGATTCCATTACTGATCACACGACATAAAGTTAGACTTTTAAGAATACGATTCCATTGATTACAAAAGCCAACTTTACTTTAAAAGGAATGGCAAATTCAACCTAATCACAACTCGTCCCATCAATCAGGATGTCTTATTTACAAAAGATAAATAAATCTAAGTGAAATGCACTTTAGATGCTTGCTATTCTATGCCCATGCAATTAGGATCCCATCAACAGTTAATAGCTTGAAAATTTCATCTTCAAGCTTTTGTTCAATCGCATAGGGACCTTCCCAATTTGGACCAAGTGCCCCATACCACGAAGGACCCATTTCAAAATGAGGTCACCTATCTCAAAGGCATGGTTTCTGCCTTTGGCATTAAAATGCCTTGCTACACTTTTCTGGTGAGCAGCTACGCTTCATTCCGCCTCTTCTCATTTTTTATTGACCAAGTTGAGGGACTTAAGCAAGAGTTACTCATTCATCTTGGGATCATAATGCATTCTTCGATGAGATGGAACTTCTAGTTCAATCAGAATCATGGCCTCAGCTACGTAGGCCAAAGAGAATGGAGTATTCCAATCGCGGACTTATGGGTCGACTTATAAGCCCACAATGCTAGTGGTACCTGATCAACCCAATTGCTGTTGGCTTTCATTAATTATTTCTTAAGGATGGATTTAGTGAGCTTGTTCTCCGTCTTCACACGTCCATTCAAATGTGAGTGTGCTACTACCGAAAAGCTCTTCTCAATTCGATGCTGGTTATAGAATTCATTGAACTCGACACTCTCGAATATAGTTCCATTATCAATGATGATCTTCAACAGAACTCTAAATATGCATAAGAGATTCTTCACCAAAAAGTTTATCACTTTATTCATTATGATCATGGCTAGCGATTTCGCTTTAGCCCACTTTGTAAAGTACTCCACAGTTATGATAGCATATTTTCCTCTACCCTTCGACATCGGTAGCACACTAATTATATCAATTCTCCACACTACAAATGACCATGAGCTAACCATTTGTGTAAGCGCTATGTACGGGGCTCTCGGTATCCTTGCAAACCTTTGGCATCTATCACATTATCTAGTGTATCAACTCTGTCTTGGTTGATTGTTGGCCAAAAGTATCTATAGCGAAGAACCTTCTTTGCCAATGTCTGCCCCCAATGTGATCATCATAGCTTCCTTCACGCATATCTAAAAGAATCTTCTTGCTTTATTTTTTGGTGACATGCCATAGCAAGGGGTAGAGAATCCTCTCCTATACAGCATTCCTTCTTGCATAATAAATCATGGCACTTGTAACACCCCATAAACTGAACGATAATTAGACAAAACGAAATTAATTAATTATTATTAAAGTCGAAATTGGAAATTTCACAAACGTTGGAATTTGACTACAAAATTTGCACCGTTATGTTCGTGGCAATTTTTTGATCAGTTTTAATATATAAAGTTTTACTATCGAAGTTCAAACGGAAAAGTTATTAACGTTTGAAGATTTCAAATCGAAAATAATTATATATGTAGTTAAGGTAATAAATATAATTAATTATTGTTAATGGATACTTAGCCGCTAAATAAAATTAACGTTAGTAAGACCAAACGTAATTGGTTCAAATAGGAAACAAAGCAAAGAAAAATCTATAATTAACATATAAAGATGACAAATCGACCGGTGGTAACATAGCGGTCAACTGGTGGTGAACTGGTGATGCATGTTGGACCTAGACCAAACGACCCGGATTTACTATAATCTAATCTGATGATTGGCATTGATTCGAACCCCTATAGACATAAGCCTTGATCCTCACTATTTTTTTCATATTTTAAGAAGCAACGGCAAAGCCCTACCATTTTCTTTTCTCCACAAATTCTAAAATCTATATAAACTATAATCCATATATATATATAAGTGGAGAATAGCAGATAATAATAAAGATGAAGAATAGGGTCAAATTAAATCGTCAAAGCAAAGGTAAATTATAAATCTAAATCCAAATCTATATTAAATTTAAATCTCTTCCCGGATCTAAAATTCTAATAAACATGTATATGCTTTAGATACATATTTTGGTAGAAAGAAAGGGAGTCAATCAGGAATAACAAATTTCGATCTAAAGATATGGATGTTTTGATGTAAGTGAAAATTTATAAATTTTTATATAATATTGGACTAATATCATTGTAAACCAGTTCCTTATATGCATGAATGTATAGTTTGGAGTTGTAGGCTTAAATATACATATGCAATGAATTTGAAAACTTTGCCTACATATTGTATGACTTGTTAACTTTGATTAAATATTGTATATTCCTAAACTTAGAAAGTAAGGGTGGAAGTAGTCCATAAAAGTTATGAGATAGTTCATTAATAAGGTTTGATGTAAATTCTAGGTTTGTTAGTTGAATGTTATATGTTATTAAATATGAATTGAAATTGGTTACAAATTGGATTAGGATTCAAGTAATATTTTAATTCATTGGAATGAAGTGTGTTGTAATGTAAATTTCTATAAATTATCATGTTTTATAATTATGTATAAAAGTGCATTGTTGGAAATAACAAGGGATATGACTAAAAGAAGGAGATGTACAAAACAGGGATGTTAGCTTATTTTGTACTGTTTATTCAATAATAACAGAAAAAATAATTCCTTCTAATTCCAAACATAACACAAATCCTCCTTTAGGTAATTCATGAAAAATTATAGTGCTAACGTTACCTTTTTGGAAGATGTAGTTCTAATGAATTAAAATATACGAATCCTTAAAAGTAAAGTTAAAATATTATAAATAGAAATAATAACAATAATTTCGTTGCTAATTTAATATATATGTTTAAAAAATATAAACATTAAGTGATGGAAGTAGTAACAAGACAACGGAATAAGAAATTAGAAAAGTTATAATAATAAAAGAAGTATAGCTATTAGTAAAAATGAATAGTAAAACATATCTAATTATACTAAATGTAATCAAGCTGTAAGAATACTTAATTTATTAAATTAGAAACAAGTGGTAAATGACATTTAATATTATTAAAGGAGTATGAAGCAAGTTCATGTAAAAGTGTAAGTATTAATAATTGAACTGAAGAGATAGGGAATTATACAGCTAAAACTATATAGCCTCAAGTATACGTTTATGATGGGTGTGAACTATTGGATCTATTCAATAATTTAAAATAACTAAGAATGATGTAGTCGTTAGTAAGGGTTGGAATGTGAGGTAAGTAAGGTTTCACAACAAAAGTCTACCCTCCAAAAGAGACTACCAGCAGTTGTGTATACATTATACTGATGTGAGACATTCCAACTTTAGGACCCTTGGGAATATATGTTCGTGTATGAGTGAAGGGAATATACCAAAATGGACTTAGCCTTGGTTTGAAGTGTTAAAGGGCAAAGTAAGGTCTACTTCAATCCTTATAGAGGGTATTAAGTAATAAGTGGGCATTTCCTTGATTGTATTAGGCAATCTAAAATGGAATGGTGAGCATATGCCCGGTGCTATGTCAGTAAGGGTACCATATATGCAAGGAGTAAGGATGTACACTTAGGTCAAGAGCATCTTAGTCCCGGAGAGATCAATAGAAAGACTTGGGTTACACCTATACAGACTACACATCCTACTAGTGTAGGTTTTGTATGGGACATGCACCTTCTCAAAGTTGTTAATTAGTTAGTTTGCAGTTAGGAGGCAAGACTAGATAACCCTTAGTTGCTTCTTTAAGATGAAGTAAAATATGGCTAAATAGTTGTAATGTCATTATTAGGCACAAACGGGAAGATCCTCAGTGTATGCGGGTAATTTGGCCTAGGCATAAATGGTAAGTACCCGGCGTGGTGCATAGTTACAAACACTAGTAGGGAATGTATCCTAGTCCTTGCGAGGACTGTGGTACTTACATATACACACATATATATACGTATGTAGTTATGGTATACCTTGAGTAGGTAGGAAGTATCGTAGGTGTACTTATGCTATTAGAGCCTCCGTTAAGACTGGGAGTAGAGATAGCATAAGTGTTAGGGAAATAATAGAGTGGAAGTTGACCTTGTCTACTCCAGTTTTTATTGTTTAAAGTTGTAAAAGATGTTTTAGAAACAATGTTAAGTGCATTTTCGAAAAATGGTTTGGTACAAATTCTTTTTGAGCTTTTGCGAATACAAAACTTAACAAATGATTTGAGTTAAAACACCTACTTTTAAAGTAAAATCTTTGTTGTGAAAAAGTTTTAAAGGAAATGATCTTTCTAAATTAAAATTGCTAACAATGACTTTTGGAACTTAATAAATAAACTTGCTTCATAAATCCTAAAATATAGTTTTAAAAGTTCTAAGTTCATATTTTAAAGATAAAAGTTTTGGGTTAAGTACTTTATGATTGTAAATTTTAATAAGTTTTATGGAGAGGTGAAAACCAAACCAACTTTAATGTAGAGTAGATAGGGATGACCGATGTTAACCCGCTTTTGAGCCAAAGAATATTTCAACCGGACTTAGAAAACAAAACCAGGACGAAATGATTCATGGACTTTGAAACACGATCAAGAGGACTAGAGGGATGAGCTCAAGAACTTTGAGATGAAAATTGGCCAGGTGTTTAACTCGGCCCCGAGTTAAATAGATCGGCCTCGAGTTATTTTGCCTTCACTTTTTGCCTCCCGAGCACCATATACATCTTGTGATACTCTAAGAACTCATGGTCAAGTGATTTTCCAATGATTTGGACGAGTAATTAAAAGGAATGACGAGAAGAAAGCGAAGGAAACAGCTATCGAAAAGATCATTAGAATCAACTCAAAGTCAATGGAGAAGGACTAAGAACAACTCCAAAGGAAGATAGAAGGAGCTCATAAGTGAAAGAGTATGATTAGGAGAAGCCAAAATAATTCAATGTCGAGTTATTTAAGTCGACACTGAGTTATTCTATGGAATTATGGGCCTTCGAGCTCTCTTGTGTAATGCATGGATATCATCCGGACTTCAATACAAGCAAGCCTCTAACCTAATACATCTATTTCCTTATAAATACCAGCCTACCTACAACCAAAGAGGGATCTTCTGCCTGATCTTTTGGCTCTTCACTTTGGATTTACTTCACAGACTTCGGAACCTTGGAGCTGCCATCTTCTTTACTTTTACTCTCTCCATAAAACATTCTAAAACTCTATTATAAATCCGAGATTCACTACATAGTGGTCAGATCTAATATAGTTAGTTGTAATCCGGAGAGATAACACTAATAATAAAGATTGAAGTGGACGTATGTTGGAGATTACGCAGAACCACTATAAAAATTCTTATGTCCCATTTTACTTTTCTGCTTTCTCTTTTATTTTGATAGAACTGGTGCTTTCATCTGATTTCTGGGTGTTGATCCATGTTCTAGGTTAACATTTTGGTGCTTTCACTGAGAAGGAACCAGATCTGAAGACTTGAAGCTTGAACATGAGATTTGGAGAAGATAAAGAGGCCTAACACTAGACTAAGGCTATAGGAAGCCAACCAGAGCCTGGGGGCAGCCAGGAGTTTTTCTCAAATTCTCATCAATCCATCTATGTGACTAGAGAAGAGATGGAAAGAATGATGAATGAGATGCAGGATGGAACGATAACTAAACAATGGAAAATGCTTGAAGGAATTCTCTAAAGGATAGGACAACACAGAATAGCTGGAACTATTGGAATTCAAAACCAACGGTAGGGAACTAATGCATAAACATCTGGAGTTGGAGCAGAGCAAACTGGAACGATGCCCCTACGAATAGAACAGCTTGGTGCCGATCCAAATCTACTTAGTACCGAGAGAATGATAGTAGGGGGTAATGTTGGTGTGACTGTTGAGATGCCGGGAGTGGATAATGTTGGAGCTAGAAACGCGAACCAGCGAATGGTCAACAACCAGAGGAATATATGTCGGAACTTCCCCGTAGGAACGGGGATAAAATAAGACAAGAGGAGTAAGTCAGAATGCTAGTGTGCAACTAGAGGAGTATGTGCCAAAGTTCCCCACAGGAGCAGGGGGCAGAATGCAGCTAGTGGTCTAAGATTTCTGTTAGATGACAACAAGAAGATGGCTGAGATGATTAAAAGAATAGTTAGAGGTGGGCCCCCAGACTAGAGTTTGGAGGACGTAAATAGGAATCCATTCCCTTCTAATATCCGGAATACAAAGAATCCTCCCAATTTCAAACTTCCGACCTTGAAATGTATGATGGAAAAACAGTTTCGACGGTTCACCTAATGAGATACATCCGATATATAGAGGTGTTGAGTGCTTCAGAAGCAGTAATAGGGTGGTGCTTCCCGTTATATCTGACGGATTTAGCGGCGATGTGGTTCAAACAGTTGGAGAATGGGTCCATAATCTTGTGGACTGATTTGGTGAATAATTTCTTAGGACAGTTCATGTCTCGTGATCGAAGAATGTGATGACGCTGTCAAGCATGAAACAAAGGCCCGGAGAGACCTCAAGAAGCTACTTGACAAAATTCAATGCGGCAACTACTGCCATCGATCAACCGGATCCACCTATAATCTTAATGGCGACAGTATCTGGAGTAACAAACAAGACCGACTTCAAGATTTCTTTGGAAAGGGATCCACCGATGGATCTCATGGAATTCTACCATGAAGCTGAGAGATATTTGCAATAAGAAGACACTGAAGTTGAGAATTTTGAAATTAATGTTGTGGATGATAAAGGACTGTCTGGAGTAAGGAACAGAAAATACAAAGGGAAATAAGAGCTGATGATGACTTCGGGGAGCCAAAATGACAAAGGAGGAACTAAAATTCTCCTCCTACACTGGTTTAACAATGACCCTAAGGAGGATATATCCGGACAGTAGAGGCAGATCCCCAACCGAAAGCCAGTTGGAGAGAACCTACTAATCAAGAGAGAAGGTATGCAAAGTTTTGCAACTTCCATGACCTAGAAGGGCATAAACGAACGAGTGACAATGCTTTCGTGATCTGATAGAGGAAATGGTTCGAAGCAGCCAGCAACAATAGTATGTGAGGAATCAAGTTGCGATGGTGTAGGCGGAGCAACCACCATCTACGGCACATGCATCAAGGAATAACCAGGGATCTGAATCAAGACTCGTAATCCCATGATCGGGATGGATGGGAGGCAGGTTTGCTTCCCGTTCTTTGCTTTTTTCTTTGAATAATTAAGATAATAATAACCTCAGACTACTTATGTACGAGGCCTAGATTGGTCACTAGGCATACTTTGAGTTGGATGTCTAGGATGACTAGTTAGGACAATAATAACCTTGGATTGATTACACATGAATGAGGCATAGATTATCCTCTAGGCATGCTCTAAGTTGGATGTCTGAGATAAATAATCTGGACTTCCATTTGCTTGTTTGCCTTGGTTTGATTATTTGATTTTTGAAAAATCCATATTGAATGTGATGACAGATATTGATCGCTTTAAGTCCCATCCGGAGAGACAGGACTTGAGTGCAGGGTGCAAGTCTCTTCGCTGAAGAGTGAGCAGATAGGTGTACAATATTGATCGCTTTAAGTCCTATCTGAAGAGACAGGACCAGAGTGCAAGGTGCAATTTCCCTTGCCAGAGAGCGAGTGGATGAAGTTGTATGATATTAATTCTTGTCCGGAGAGGTGGGACAAGAGTGCAAGGTGCAAGCACCCTTGCCAGAGAGCGAGTGGATGGGCTAGTATTAAAAGTAAGTCCCCTCACCGGAGAGTGAGTGGATGGGCTAGCTTGGTAGTTGGGTCCCCTCGTCGAAGAATGAGCGGATTGGACACGGTAAGAATCTGGAGAGATTGAAACCTTAGATTGGGTGATGGACGATCTAGAGAGATTAAACTCTATATTGGAAGATCAACGTTCTGGCGAGACCAAGCATCGGAGTGGATGTAGACTAGATAAAAGGATTTGAATGCCAATCAGAGAAAAGAAGATAAGCCTTGGGTGAATGTAGGATAGCTTGGATATATGGAATGACACTTTCGGATAA
This sequence comes from Allium fistulosum, assembly GCA_030737815.1. Classification (NCBI taxonomy): domain Eukaryota; kingdom Viridiplantae; phylum Streptophyta; class Magnoliopsida; order Asparagales; family Amaryllidaceae; genus Allium; species Allium fistulosum. Next base: position 708,250,629 of record CM060904.1, on the reverse strand, counting down.
TTCACCAAGATTGCGATCAATGAATAGCCAGAGAGCTCAACTATTGAAGACTGATTACTAGAACTTGTTCTAGAAAAAAGCAAACCTTACATTCAAAAGGCATGCTTTGCAAGGTAAGTGTTAATCCGCTTTTGAGCTAAAACAAATTTCAAACAGACTTAGAAGAACAAAACCAGGATGAAATAATTTACGGACTTGTAAACACGATAAGGAGGACTAGTCGGATGAGCTTAAGAGCTTTGAGATGAAAATTGTCTAAGTATTTACTCGGTCCCAAGTTAAATAGATCAGTCCCGAGTTATTTTGCTCTACTTTTCACCTCCCGAGCATCATATACCTCTTATGCTACTCCAATAACTCATAGTCAAGTGACTTTCCAATGATTTGGACCAGCAATTTAAAGGAGTGATGAAAAGAAAGCAAAGGAAACAACTATCAAAAAGATCATTAGAATCAACTCAAAGTCGATGGAGAAGGACTTAGGACAACTCAAAAGGAAGATAGAAGGAGCTCACAAGTGGGAGAGTACGATTTAGATAAGCCAAAATAACTTGGTGCTGAGTTATTTTGGTTGGCACCGAGTTATCCAATGGAATTGTGGTCCCTTGAGCTCTCTTGTGTAATGCCTGTCTATCATCTGGACTTTAATACAAGCAAACTTCTGACACAATACATCCGTTTCCCTATAAATACCATCCTACCTACAACTAAAGAGGGATCTTCTACTTGATCTTTTGTCTCTTCACTTTGGATCTACTTTATAGACTTTGGAACCAAGGAGCTACCATCTTCTTCACTTCTACTTTCTTCATCGAATATTCTAAAACTCCATTGTAAATCTAAGATCCACTAGATAGTGGTCAGATTTGATATAGCTAGTTGTAATCTAGAGAGATAGCAACTAATAACAAAGATTGAAGTGCACATAGGCCGGAGATTACACTGAACCACTATAAAAATTCTTGTGTCCCTTTTTGCTTTTCTATTTTCTCTTTTATTTTTATAAAACTGGTGCTTTCATCTGATTTCTTGGTGTCGATCCATTTCTAGGTTAACAACTGCCTAGGGAAGACGGTGTAAAGGTTAAAGCTATGAATAAAGTAGGTACGAATGCTCATAGAGTAGCAACAGGAAATCCCTGTAGAATAGAAGGAATATTGGTATGATCGAAATGTTTTATTTGGTATGTGTGAAAACCATAAGAAGAACTTGCAAAGGAATGATGGATGGTATTAAAGTACATTCTATGAATTCTACAGTATACTCGCATGAAAGGTCGAGGATAAAGAAAGTAAATACCAAAATTCGATAATACTATTAAGAGATTTAGATTAAAAGAAGAAAGTAATAAAAAGTAATGAGATGGAAAACACACATAGAAGACGTGGGTAGACTTAAGGTAAAGGAAGATAAGAAAGACGGTGGAAAAGTTATTCCGCCAAGCTAATTATCCAATAAGTTGGTTTAGAAGTGCATAGTTTATATTTTTTACCTGCTGCAATGTGAGGATGCACAGTTTAGCCTATATTGATGGTGGTAGTTAAAATAATGGATGGACCTTATTTATTAGAAGCCAAGAAGGTAAGTTAAGACATGTGGGTTATAGAAATATGGCATACTAAAAGTGTCCATTTGATTGGGTAAGGACTGACATGGCCACAACATTAGTAACACCAGTTGATGTTGAAGGGTAGTTTCCAGCAATTGTTTCTTTTAGGTTAGCTGGGTTATAAGTATTTTTTGTCTCTGTAGTATTAAAATGCATACAATATTATGAGAAAGGTTTCTTTTTATTACCATGTTGATTTTTTGGAGCGACCGCTATATATTAGAAAGCGCAATAAGTAAGAAAATCTCATGTAGACATTAACCAATGCAAAGCAAGACTGGAAGTTTATAAAATAAATTAGAAAATTTATTAGCTACTGAAAGTAAAATAATGTTAAGTACCAAAAGCCTTAAAATTTTGGCAAGATAAATTTTAGCAAGCAAAGGGCAGGGAAGGTTGTTGCAAAACCATGGGTCACTATCTTTATGCCTTAAAAGCTAAAATTTATACATATACTTGTATGTTGTGGTTCTGCTAAAGTAAAAGGGAAGAGTTTTTGAAATTTAATATTAATTGCATAATAAATTAGGATCAATTATAAGGTTAACCCATCGACTCAATCCCGATTGCGATGGATGTGGCTTGATTTGTTTTGAAAAAAATATTACTTATACTTTTGAAATTTTGTTCAAAAATCAATGATTTTTTAATATAAAATATTTTTGTAAAAGTTTATAAAAGTAAAGCTTTATTTTAAAATTTTCCAAGTATTGCAAAAATTAAATTGAAAAGGATTTTAAAGGGAAAAAGAAATTTTCCAATTTTTGAAATGCCACATGCTCAACAAAGGAAAAGTTAACGGGTTAGCTAATATGAATTTTTTTGTTTAGCAGAAATAACAGTATGTGAAATATAGTTAATGAAAAAGGAAAAAAAAACCATTTTAGCTCTGGGATTTATTTTTCCATACCTTGTCGATATGGAGCAAAAACTTATTTTGAAGTAACTCTGTTTTAAATTTTTAAAATTTTAAAATAAAATTCCTTATGTGGACTATACTTGGAAAAAGTAGAAAAGAGTATAGGGCAAAAGAGAAGGTTTTAAGGTACAGTGAAATGGGTACACAAGAGAAGGATGAAATATGGATCTGTCCATCTAAATCCCTTTTCAGGCATAAGAAGGAAGGTCTAGAAAACTAGATTTTCAAAATTTTGGATGTTAGAAACGATGTGCTAGGTATTGGATGATAGGGATTGGATGCAAAATTGGTCGAACCATATCCCTATTTATAGGAGTATGGGAAATTGTTAAGTGAAAAAGGATTTTTGATTTTTGAAAACTTGCATGCATATAGAACTGCTACTTTATATAGGTTATTTGCACTATATTTTCAAAAAATGCATTCATATAGGAGGCATCGATTTACTATTATTCAGCATACATATCATATGAATTGCGATGCACTGTGCATTTGTACACGATTAGTTGTAAAATTGGTTATACACTAATTAGATGGACAATTTAGAATGGTTGCGCATTATGTTACATAATTCGGTCCTTGAGTAATTTTGAGGACAAAATACTTTTAAGGGGGAAGAATGTAACACCCCATAAATCGAATGATAATTAATTAAAAAGAAATTAATTAATAATTATTAAAGCCAAAAATGGAATTTTCATAAATGTCCTTAATTTAGCTTCGAAACTTGCACTGTTGTGTTCATGGCAATTTTCTGCTCAATTTTCATATATAAAGTTTTATGATTGGAGTTCAAACGAAAAAGTTATTAATGTTTGAGCATTTGGAATCGAAAATAATTTTATATGCAATTAAGTAAATAAATATAATCAATTAAAGTTAACGGATACTTAGCCGCTAAATAAAATTAATGTTAGTGAGATCAAACATAATTGATTCAATTAGGAAACGGAACAAACAAAAATCGATAATTAACATATAATGATGACCGATCGACCTCCTTATTGGGACATGTTGACCGCTAGCGGTCAATCAGTAGTAACATAGCGGTCGACTAGTGTTGATCTGGCGATGCATATTAAACCTAAGATGGATGGCCCGGATTTAATATAATCTAATTCAGCTACTGGCATTGATTCGAACCTCTATAAATATACGCCTAGCTCCTCACTTTTCTTCTCATATTTTATGAAACAACGGCGAAGCTCTGCCATTTTCTTTGATCCACCAATTCTAAAATCTGTATAAACTATAAACCATATATATAAGTGGAGAATAGCGGAGAATAATAGAGAAGAAGAATAGGGTCAAATTGAACTGCCAAAGCCAAGATAAATTGTAAATCTAAATCCAAATCTATATTAAATTTAAATCTCTTCTCGGATCTAAAATTTTAATAAATATGTATATGCTTTTGATACTTATTTGGTAGAAAGAAAGAGATTCAATCTAGAATAACAGATTTAGATCTGGAGATTTGAAAGCTTAGAGGTGAGTGGAAAATTATATATTTTTATATAAAATTGGATTTATATCGTTGTAAATATGTTCCTTATATGCCTGAATGTAAAGTTTGGAGCTATAAGCTTAAATATACATATGCAATGAATTTGAGAACCTTGCCTACATATTTCATGAATTATTAACTTTGACTAAATATTGTATATACCTAAATCTGGAAAGTAAGGGTGAAAGTAGTCCATAAAAGTTATGAGATAGTTTATTAATAAGATTTGACGTAAATTCCAGGTTTGTTAGTTGAATGTATATATTATTAAATATGAATTGAAATTGGTTACAAATTAGATTGAGATTTAAGTAATATTTTAATTCATTGGAATGATGTGCATTGCGATGTAAATTTCTATAAATTTTCCAGTTTTATAATTATGTATAAAAGTGTATTGTTTGAAACAACATAGGATATGACTAAAAGAAAGAGATGTACAAAATAAGGATGTTATTGTATTTTGTACTGCCTATTTCAATAATAACAGAAAAGATAATTTCTTGTAATTCCAAACATAACATAAATCCTCTTTTAGGTAATTTACAGAAAATTACAATGCCAACATTACCTTTTGGAAGATGTAGTACCGATGCATTAAAATATATGAGTCCCTAAAAGTAAGATTAAAATGTTATAAATGGAAATAACAACAATAGTTCCATTGCTAATTAAATATAAATGTCTAAAAGTAAGTTAGCAAACAAACAATAAACGATGGAAGTAGTAACAAGACAACGGAATAAGAAATTAGGAAAGTTATGATAATCTAATAAGTATAGCTATTAGCAAAAAGGAACAGTAGAATATATCGAATTATATTAATTGGAAATCAAGCGGTAAGAATACTTAATCTACCAAAATAGAAAACAGTTAATGACATTTAACAGTATTAAAGAAGTAGGAAGTAAGTTCATGTAAAAGTGTTTGAGTATTAATAATTGAACTTAAGAGACAGGGTAATTATACAGCTAAAACTATATAGCCTCAATTATACATTTATGACCGGTGTGAATTATTAGATCGGGTCAATAATTTAAAATAACTATGAATGACGTGGTCATTAATAAGGGTTGGAATGTGAAGTAAGTAAGGTTGCACAACAGAAGTCTACCCTCCAAAAGGGGCTACTAGTGGTTGTTTATACATTATACTGATGTGAGACATTCCAATTGTAAGACCCGTGGGAGTCACGTATAGGTGAAGAAAATATATCAAAGTGGAGTTCGCCTTGGTTTGAAATGTTAAAGGGCAAAGTAGGGTCTACTTCAATCCTTATAGGGGTATTAAGTAACAAGTGGGCATTTCCTTGATTGTATTAGGCAATCTAAAATGAGATGGTGAGCATAGACTCGACGCTATGTCAGTAAGGTTGGTACCATATATGCAAGGAGTGGGTCTGTACACATAGGTCAAGAGCATCTTAGTCCTGGAGCAGTCGATAGAAAGACTTGGGTTACACCTACATAGACTAACACATCCTACTAGTGTAGGTTTCATATTGGACATGCACTACCTCAAAGTTGTTAGTTAGTTAGTTTGTAGTTAAGAGGCAAGGCTAGATAACCCCTAGATGGGTCTTTAAGACGAAGTAAAATACGGCTAAATAGTCGTAACGCCGTTAGTAGGCACTAACTGAAATATCCTCGGTGTACGAGGGTAATTATATATATATACTTATACATGTATATAGTTATTTTATATATCTCGAGTGGGTGGAGCATATCGTATGCGTACATAAAGTCAAATAGCTAAACTTTATGCAATAGATAAATATGTAATGGAAAACAATCGGCATAAACTAGTGTTATGGATAAAGTATGTAATTTACCGGTCATCAGAATGTTGTTCTGACTCCCTCCTCATTGCAACCCACGGGATAGATTTAGAGAGACGAGAATTAGTACAAGGCAAGAACGGTGGAAGGATAGATTTCCTTATGCATGCATGGAACTAAAAAGGGTACTAGATACCAGAGGTTTTAAACTTGGTCAGTAATTATATGTTTATTATACTTTGTTATTCCACTATGAGTTCTTCCTTATAGTGCTCTGATATACTTTTGTTTATTTACAAGATACCAATACCAACAATTTGTACCCTAGTGGACTTGGGTTTTTGATTTAGCGAAAATTTCTAGCCCATTAAGGTGTGGGTTGTACGGCACTTTACGTAGGAGTTTTCACTATTCATTTCTTACATTCGGTAGAGTTCCCTTTAGTAAATACTCTTTTATTAGAGTTGTCCATGACTCCTTTTCTTCCTCGACCTTCGAGATCCAATCAACATCCATATGGTCAATGCTTGGAGATTATAACCTTTGATTGAATGAGTCCCATAAGCTGCGCATCTGTAGAGCTAGCCAGATTGGTTAATAAATCGGCTTTTGTATTCTCTTCTTAAGGGATGTGCATTATCGTATAATGCTCAATGTCGTTTAACAATTATAGAACTTTCATCGGGTAAGAGGCCAGTCTCATTCTCCTAGCCTGAAATTCCCTCTTAATTTGACAAACCAACAACTGCGAGTCATGGGATATATGCAATGCCTTGACTTCCAGTTCCTTTGCTACCTTGAGTCCCACAATCAACGATTCATATTCTACTTCTTTGTTTGTTGCCAGAAACTCTAGCTTCAAAGTGTGGCATATCCCCATCCCTCTTGGGTTACAAGAATCGACTTCCCTATAACTACACTCATTGGAGGCTCTATCTATGTAGAATTTCCATTAGGACAATTGGACCACACCTTCTTCCACTTTCCTATCTTGTTTGGTGAACTCGACAATGACATCAGCCAATTCCCATCTCATATCTCCCTCCTAAGATTGTATGCTATATCATGATAACTCAACTCAATACTGCCTTAATGGCTGATCAGTCGGTACTTTGATCCGGTGGGCCAGGAAATATGGTCGTAACTTCCTTGAATAAAGTCAACAACTAGTAAGCCAATTTCTCTACCTTTAGATTTTTTTTTCCTTTTCAATGAACCTCTTACTGATATAATATCCGGGCCTTTGGATTCTGGACTCCTCACGCACTAAGGCTGCACTTAGTGGATGGATATATACTGCTAGGTAAACAAATAGATCTTCTCCTTCCGAAGGCTTTGACAAAATCGATCATCTCGCCATATACTCTAGCAAATTCTAGAAAGCTTCCTGACATTCCTTCATCAAGACAAACTTTCCTTTTTCTTCCTTGAGGACAGTAAAAACAGTATACATATATTCATTGCTTTCAAATGAATCGACTCAATGAGGCGACCCGATCAAGCTCTGCTTCATCCTCCTTGTCCTTGGGTAAGTAATCTCTTTCAATGCTCTGATCTATTTTAGGTTAGCTTCATTGCCCCTTGAGTTTATAATGAAACCCAAAAACTTGCCTAATGCAACTTCAAAACGGAACTTCAATGGATTAAGTTTCATTCTAAACTTCCAAAGCATATCGAACATTTGAGAAAGGTCGTCCATATGATTCATCAATCGTTGTGACTTCACAAGCATATCATCCACATAAACCACCATTGTTTGTCCGATTTGATCTTTGAGCATCATATTTACCAGTCGTTGGTAAATAGCTCCGGGGTTCTTTAAACCAAACGAGATCACTCGGTATCAGTACAACCCTTAATTAGTGATGACACTCGTACGCATCTGATTTGGAACATGCATTGCTATTTGGTTATAGCCGGAGTACGCACCCTTAAAGGATAACAGTTCATGTCCAGCTATAGCATCCACAAGTTGATCAATCTACAACAATGGGGAACTGTCTTTTGGACACGCTTTATTCAAATCTAAATAATTGATGCATGTCTGCCACTTCTTATTCGCCTTCTTGACTAATACAAGATTCAATACCCATTTGGGGTATAGTCCATTGCAAATGAAATTTTTGCCTTCATGTTATCCACCTCTTCTTTCAGTGCAGTGGTTCACTCCAAACCTAGATTGTGCCTTTTTTGCTTCGTAGGAGAGCATCTGAGGTCCACATTCAATGCATGGCGTGCTATCCCCAACAAAATTCCACACATATCGGAATGCATCAAAGCAAACACATCCATGTTTTACCAAAGAAACCCTACCAACTCCTTTTTCATATTTATGCCAGGCTGAGAACGGACATTGAGAACCCGAGTAGGATCATCATCATCGATCAGATGTAAATTATCAGCTCCGCGGGTTCCACCCTCGCATCCTCTTACTCTTTACGTGGGTCCATAGGTTTATATAACTTGCTATAGGACCTAAGCTAGGGCTTGGGTGGTGATTAATATACATTAGTAATTTTGATGTAGAGAACCTTCCCCGTATCTTTCGCTTTCTCACCTCGCTTTACCTCTTTGAGCTCTATGACATAGCATTCTCGACAAGTTGGTCGCCCTAAATAGCTCCTACTCTTTTCTTAGTGGGGAACTTCATCATCGCTTAAAAATTAACATGGGTTGGTCGTCCCAGAAAAACATTATAGGCCGAAAATCCATCGACCATCACAAATGTCTGTACCCTCGCTATCTTGTGGTCACCTTCACCCAATTCCACAAACAAGTCAATACAACTGATAGGCTCTTTAGCCTCTCCGTATATCCCTGAATACGAGATTTACATGCTTTGGATCCTTTGAACTGATCTTCATTTAACTAAAGGTTTTCTCAAACAAAATATTAACCGAGCATCCACAATCAATCAGAACTCGATGCACTATAGCTAGCCCAACAACGGCCGTAATAACCATAGGATCAAGCATCAGTGCTTCCATACCATATGCATCTATATTCCAAAAAACGATGTCATAATTCATCATCCTATGTTGTTCTGCTCGAGTTCCATTCTCTAAGGAAAAGCACATTTCATGAGGCACATGCCTAAATGAACTGCTATAACTCTCCATCGCATTCCATCTTTTTTCCATGGATAGAGTCCCCCAGATTAAGTGTTTATAGCAATCCCTCTCTCAAGCTATCTTGGTCCCTTTCCATTGGACCCAACCTCATCCCTTTGGGTATTTTTCCCTTGGGGCCTATCATTCATCTATCTTCCAGCATGCGGATTCCTCACATACTAATGTAGCTTTTTCTTTCTAATCAAGCCTTGGATTACATCCCTGAAAATGTTGACACTTATTATATTATGCCCATGAGTTTCATGGAAGGGGCAATACTTCCCTGAGTGTCTTTTTGCTTCAGTTGCCTCCCTTTACGGCGGCTTCTTATAATTCTCAGTTCCTTGTATACCAAGGTAGATGTTTTTGACAAAATCATTCAAGGGAATGTAATCTCCCGGTCTCATATACATCATGTGCTTCTTGGTGTCCTTCTTCTTCCCACCAATGCCTTGGTTTTTACTTTTTGGATTATTATTATTTCCAACATTTACAACAACATTTCCAGAACAATCACCGCTCTGTTTGATAGTGACATTGCTTTGTACAACATTATTTGATATTCTATCGCCAATCGATCCTATGGCCAGGTCTATCTATTCCAAGCGTAGAAACTAGGCCATCTTTCAGTAAAATTCTTGCATCGTAAATGGCTGCTATTTTTAGCATCTATGTAACAACCTGCACCTTAATGGGTTTAAATTTCAAATAAATCAAAACCTAATTCTATTAGGGTACAAATCGTTGGTCATGTTGACCTGTAATAACACAAGTATATCAGAGTGCGATCAATATAAACTCACGGCGAAATTGAAAAATATAATATCACATACGTATTGACTAAGGCTACTACCTAAGAATATCATTCCTTGGATATTTAATTGCCTTATCCGCGGCAAACATAAAGAAGACTTCACCATCTGCATTTCCCATCTTGCTCCAATATCCAGTCCTTCTAAATCTAACCTATGGATTGTTATGAGGAGGGGGTCAAAACAACATTCTGGTGATTGGAAAATTAAGTGCTTTGCTCATCCCATTAATTTATGTTCACCGGTTTCCATTTAGGTGTTATGTCTTATTATTTATAGCTAACCCGTTAAATCTTATGTACCGTATGATATGCTTAACCTAATCTTCTTTGAGGTATCATTATATATTTATATGCCTATAAACATATATATATATATATAAACCTATCTACCAAAAACCCTGACCACTTAATACTTCTTAAATAGGGAAGAGGTGGACCTAACCATTTACTACCTCAAGTACCTGAAGCGGGCCCTCTGCAATTTCAATGCTAGTCAATCGGTTCTAGCTACAGAGACCGATGACCCCTATATATGGCTCTATGATATGATATGATATGATATAATTTTCATAGTACTAACGCAACTCAAAGATTCACCTAAGGGTTAACTTGCCTAACTCTGATAAACTAATTTTTGTCTAACCATCCACTTTGAGGTCTGTGCTTCTTCCGTATGGATTCTACACTACTAGTAAGTGAAATCCATCAGGGCATAATCCATGTCTTTGCTACCGCTCGTCCAGGATCACTGGTGGTCATAGCCTATATGCTAAACCTGCTGCTAAATACCAATACCTAAATACTTACATAGCCTGTCGACCTTCCATTGCTGATATCCTGTTTAGAATAACCTAAGTAAGTTAAGGAAAATGCCCCTTTCAGTTACTTACTACCTCTTGTTGGATATGAAGCAACCCTTATTTCCTTAAAAGCATTGGGTCGTTTAATACTTCAAATCCAAGGCGAACCGTCTATATTTTCCCCTACCTATCTGCAACGCATATCCCTTCCTTGTAGGTCCTATGGTTGGAGATGTCTCACATCAGTAGTAAGTGTACATAATTGATGGTTGCCTCTAGGTGAAGGGCAGACTTCTATTGTGTAACTCTACTGACCTCGCAACCCAACCCACTAAACCAAACCTATCACCCAAAGCATAAGTGTTGGGCTAGGCCTACTAATTCATGCTTGTCCTAAACTTATAATTAAAGCTATATAATTTTTTACCATGAAAATTATATTGCCTTCTACGTGTATTTAATAGCATTAACATTTGATATTTAATTGTTCCCTACGTGATTATTCCCAAATTATACGTTTAAGCTTTGGTTTACTTTTAATGTCTAATCAATATCAGTTGCCCATAATAATCATCATTAACATCAAAATTGGACAATCTCTAATCAATCCTCATTTAATTCCTTTAATCTATTTACCACTTTCAAAAATCTACCTATTTTGCCTATTTAATTTCTCCATAAATGTCGTATTAAATTCCCTAATCAGTCCCCATTTAATTCCTTTTTAACTCTCTATTAATTACAAATGTATTGCCCATTAAATCTATGATTATTGTCCATAAATCCTAGTCCTATAATTACTACACTGTTAAAAACTAATACGAATATTGTCGTGAATTACGCTATTTATATATTTTTATTTTTAAATTTAAGCATGGTTATACATGTTTATTTATATATTTTTATTTATAACTAATAATTTCTAGACTAGAACATTCCTTTTCACGTTTTAATTTATTAGAGCTATCCTTCCAAAAAAAATTACCATTATAGTATTCCATATCTTAACCAAAAGTGAAATCTTTTCTTTATTTGAAATTACAAAGAATTATTTCTTTTCTTTTATCGAAATAGATAGTGTAAACTACAGAAAAGAATATCCATAACTTTACACATCTCTTTCCTTTAGGGTGTATTCCTTGTTAATTCAAACAACGCACTTTTTTACATATTTTAGAAATTGGATAATTTATGCAAATTACACAGAAATAGATATAATTAAATTATACCCTACTCCAAATAAATTAAAATATAGAAATTCACATTCCAAGTCAACCAGGGAAACCTGATTTACAACCAAATATAAATCTGGAATAAAAAACATTCTACAATAATAATATTTGCGACTGAATTCAAATTTCAAGATTAGGTTATGCATACCTATTCTAATTACCAATTTTATAGAATATGTAAGCGATATTCCTATACATTTATTTTAAGCCTACAATACATTAGATCTTATTTAGGCATAATAATTAAATAAAATCCAACGATATATATTTCAATGATATAATAAATTATATAATTTCTCACTCACCATTTTAAGCTTTCCAAATCTCCAAATCTGAATCCATTCCTTTACTTGACTCTCTTTTCCATTTTAATCCAAAAAAATATGTATAACATGGTATATACATACTATTAGAATTATAGATCTGAGAAGAGATTTAGGGTTAAGGGGAATATAAATTTATAATTATGAAATCTTACCTTTTTCTTTCGCAACGTTGCTTCACTTCTTCTGTTCTTCTCTTTTATTTTTCGCCCTTCTTTGATTTTTTTTGATCTTTGTGTGTGTCTATATATATATATATAATATTTTATAATTTTTAGAAATAGTGGAGAAGGTAAAATAGAAGAGCTTCGTTGCTTGGATTAGAAAATATGAGAAGAGAAGTGAAGGGTTAGGCTTGTATTTATAGGCGCTCGAATCAACCACAACAGTTAGATTAAAATAATTAAATCTGGGTTGTTTGGCCAGGGTAAAACCCTAGCCACCACCATACGACCAGTCGACCGTTCCCTTATAGATGGTCGACCTAGCGGTCGACCCGACCGACCTAAGAATAGGGTCGACCCGTGGGGTCCGCATTTAATTATAATTTATTTCCTTATTTCTTTTTTAATTATTTTTTGTCCGAAAATTTCAAATGTTGGTAACTTTTTCATTTGAGCTCCGATCGTAAAACTCCAAATATGAAAGTTGCTTAGAAAATCACCATGGACACAACGTTGCAAGTTTCATGGACAAATTCCACCGTTTGCTCAAATTCCATTTTGGAGCCTCATTAATTATTTATTAACTATCGTTAATTTTATAGGGTGTTACAATCGACCAAAGTCCGTATCAAGATGAACCCCCCGATTAATTCCATTAAGATGTTCTCTTCTTTCGACCACTTACTTCAGTCACTACAGTATTGAATCATTTCAAGAAATCCTTCAGAGTCTCTTTGAAACTCTGATGAACATTTGATAAGGACATCACATCCTTTGATTAAGTAGTATGCAGTTTGAACTGCTCCATAAACTTCTTCGTTAAATGGTCAAAAGTTGGTATGGGCCTCGGCATAAGCCGAGTGAATCATATCTTTGCAACTCTGTCTAAGACTATAGAAAAGAACCTACACCTTACCGCATTAATAGCCCAGGAAATATCCATGTGCCATACATACATAAGTAGATGTTGTTTTGGAAAAGTCATTCCATCATAAGATGGCATCGTTGGCAACACAAACTTTCTGGTAAAACTCTCCTGTAGAATGTTATCAGTGAATGGGGTCCGGCTAGGTGATGAACCTCACTCGTCATTACTCTTATGCTATTTGCATTCAGCAATCTTCTCACCATATTCACGATATACACTTTGTTGGATTGGGCAGCTGGATGACAATCGTTAGGAATAACCCCGAGCGTTTGACTCTGCAAACGTTCTTAATTAGTTGCATGACGTATGGACTCCTTTGTCTTTAGGAGAGTCGTTCATCAAAACCCACCATGATGCCTTACTATTTCTATGGCATTCATTTGAACACCATCAGTCTATGCACCGGTATCTTGTATTTCATCGGCGCCAACATCCTATAAATGTCCCTCACTGTCAGACAAATTCACTACATCAAGTGGTTGCTTACTGCCCCCACCTATAACAATACCGACCATATTGGTCAAGGCTAGAATGACTTCATCTCCTTCACTCTGCTTCTTTGATGTTCAAGCAGCCGCCTCCTTTATTTTTTGCTTGCTATCTCTTCTGTTCTGATTTAATGAAGATGGATGTTCCTCCTCAAAACTAGAAGATGACGAATCCTTACGGCTCTTCTTACACCTTTGTGGTTGGTGGGACAACATGACAAAAAAATTCTCCATTCTTTCAAAGATGACATTTTGACTATCCAACATTCTCTTATTCATCTTGGCCATTATTCTATCTAGCTCAGCCTTTGACACATCTCTTATAGGGAAGAAGGTATAGGTAAAGCATTCATAGACTAGTTAGTCTCTTCATTATGATGAGAAGCTTTATCTTCTCTGGTAGCAACTCCAAATCTCATAGGAGCTTTCTTAGGGGCCATATCCTTCAGATCTGATCTAGACTCTTCTTCAAATCCAAGTAACTTCAGATCTAATGCAACAAACTTCTAAGTTTCACTTTTGGATGCTCGAAATCCAAAGTCCTAAGATAGATCTTCAACTGAGAATCTCGTTTCTCAATAGAAGTACCAAAAATGTTCAGTGAAAAAGTGATACAACACCCCAAATCAAACACAAAAGCAAACATATCAAAAACAAAAATAAATAGCAAGAATGCATGAATTTTTATAGTGGTTCGACCTCAAATCACCGCCTACGTCGACTTTAATTTTATTACTATATATTTGACATAAATACAAACAATTTACAAGGTTTTAAGTCTATAAAAAAATGTAATTTCGGGTTCGATAGCAATAAGTCGCTAGATATGATGGTAGAGGAGAAACAGAAGATGAAGAGTGTCTAAAGAGTCCAAAAGTCTATGTTGCTCTAATGCTCATATCTATAGGAAAAATCATCCATCAGAGTCGTTGGACCGCAGAAGACTAGTAAGAACTCAGATTCATGCGATTAGAAAGGAAGGATGAGTGTTTTTCATAAACAAAATCATGTCAGTACCAACCATAATCATGTTGGTACTGACCGCAATTTTCTCCATGGTTGACCACTTTTTCTTCATACTTGCTTATATATTCAAGTTTTCAAGCTTCGTTCCAAAAAAAATTCTATCAAATCATGTCGATACCGATATGATTTATCATATTCAAGACTTATCTTTTTTTACAAAGTACAGGAGTAGTTCACATACTTGCTCAGAAGTAGGTCCCTTCATAAAATCATCTCGGTACTGACATGATTATGGTCGACACCAACTATATTCGAAGTACTCCATTTTCTTAGACTTCTTATGCTACATCATCTCAAGCAACCCCTTAAGTTCCTGATCTATTTAGTCATCATCTTGAGCCCCAAATTCACTGGGAAGTCGCTCGATTCAAATACTGGATAACATACACACTTTATTAAATACCGTGACATTCAAATAAATAAAATTTAATAATTAATAGTTATACCTAAATTTTCTAAGAATGGATAAGGTGTGAAACTATCGAAGGTTGGTAGTATAAAGCTAACGCACTTTGAAGCAATCGTACATGGAAAACTATCACATGTTGAGGAATGAAGGCCATCGAACGTTGAGAATAAACCATCACATGTTAAGAAGTAGAGTTATCACAAGTTGAAAAGCAAAGAGCTATTGCAAGTTGATAATATTGAAGTTATCACAAGTTAATATAGATAGAGCTATCGCAAGTTGATAATATTGACATTATTGTAAGTTAATATGAATAGAGCCATCACAAGTTGACACCATCATAAGTAGAGCCATCACATATTAAGGATAAAGAAACCATCGTAATTAGTGTCATCACATGTTAAGGATAAAGAAGCCATCGTAATTAGTGCCATCACTTGTTGAGGGTAAAGAAGCTACCATAAGATAAGCTATCTCAAGTCGAGAATATGGAAGCTATCATAAGTCGAGAATGAAGAAGATATCGCACGTTGAGTAAAAAGCTATCTTAAGTAGAGAATATAGAAATTATCATAAGTCAAGAATAAAGAGAAGCCATCGTAGATCAATATAGAAGCCGTTGCAAGTCAAGAATAAAGGGAATCTATCGCAAATCAAGGATAAAGAAGCTATCGCAAGTCGAGAATAAAGAAGCTATCATATGCTGAAAAGTGAAACTATCATCAAGAAGGAAGAGCTATTAGAAATATAAAAAGAAAATACTATTAAACTGAAGTAAAATATTAAATTAAAGTAAAAGTTAAGGATGCCACATAAAGAATACTTATCAAAATATATTGGTGTTTTACATCAAACAAATCAGCTCAAAGATATGGCAAAAGAAGATAAGGGCGACATTCAACACCGAAGAATATCAATAAATCATGTGGAAAAGTGATGCATTATATAAGGAAAATTCTATATAATAAAGCTTCAGGGCACTCCTATACAACCATGCCACCTTTGTTAATACTATGGTCAAGATAGCGATCCACGTGAATTACTACAGTCTTGAGATTATGACACTTAGCACCATCAACACCATCCATCATGCCAAGTCATCAATCTACGTCACCTTCAATCGACCAATACAAGTAAGCATGCCACTCTCCAACTACTATAAATAGAGACCTACCCATACATGATAAAGGCCTCCTTTCTTCTTTCTTTCTCTTAAAACTAATCATTTTTTGGGACTTGACATTTCTAAGGTCCCTTGAGAGCTTGAGAAGTCCTTTAATTGCTAATGAAGAAGAAATACTCGAACTTTTGAGCATAAGGACCTTTAGAAATAATAAATTGCATATTGACTTAATCCTTGATTTTTTGGACCATAAAAGGAAGATGACTTGTACTTTTTGCATATTGACCATTAGACAATGAATATTGCATACATGGTCAAATTTCATATCATTTGCATATGAAAGAAAGATAACTTGACTTTTGGACATTTTAGACATATATTATTTTGATTATGGGCATATTTGGAATTTTATGTGACTTATATATCTTTTAAATTATTTTGACGTTGAACCAAAAATTGGTTATAATTAATTTAACTAATTTACAACAGTTATAATTTAATTAAATCGAGTGGTATTTCAATGTATTCAATATTGTGGTTATGCGACTCATAGGTATAAATTCAATCAGCGGCTAATATTAAACAATTCTAACATTAACGTTCACACATCACCTTAGCTAGCAGTGTAAAAGCTTATCTAAATTATCACTTACACATGAAAAAATCTAATTTCACTATTTTAGGTGGTACCTAATAGTAACGATTATTTATAACAATTCTCTTCATCAAAACTATACTACTTTAGAACTTACGAAATTTGGTTTTGTTCAAAATTCCAATATTGTCCATATTAAACTTGTTTAGTTTAAATAGAAATTCGTGGTTTAAAAATAATAATTATTATTAACTAGTCACAATGGGTATATCAATATCCAGTCTAACACCTTGACTAGGAATATTTAAAATAATACGTTATTTCTAATGTGATAAATTTCTCTTGATTATAACACATTATAATTACTATCACATAACATATCATTTAAGGATTTTCTATTTAATATACTTAAATTATATAATTAATTAACATATCACAATATGACAAGTATGTAATAAAAAGAAGAATGCTTTTTATTTCGAATGAGATTTTATTACATAGTTAATAATTTACAATAAATTACAAATTTACCCCTAGGGCATACCTCTAATTCCATCGGTAATCTAGATAATCAAACCCACCGGCATGTTGATATACGCAGTTTATGAACTATGTAATATATTTAGTGGTGATTAAATTCCAGATACTAGTGTTCTGAAGTATAATAACCGTGCTTTTACTGCCTTCGCAGTTGTTTATTCCTTTCCACCCATAAGGTAGTAAATGATAAATATTTCAAAACTACTATTATATAGCTTGTTTTCTAGCAGATGGTAAATAGATGGTTTATAATAGTCAAGTGCATGAATGATATCACATTGTTTTGAGGGTGATTTCATCCTTCTTATATTCAAAGAGATAATTGACGTTAATATGATAATGAAAGAGATCTAGTAGTCATATCTACCCCTCGGGTGATTTTTTTCTCTTGTTTGTGGCGGTTTTCTTTACTTTTAAATTCTGATTTAAGTCATCCCACTTGGGTTGCTAGAGACATACATGTTCATGAACTCCTTACTGACCTTGTGTCTGTTGTTCATGTCTTCCTTATTCTTTGCAGATTGATGCAGACTTTGCTCATGAGAAAGAGGGATGGGAGGCATGCTTGTGTTATGATGGCATGCATGCTATTACTCTCCAGTACTGCTTAATTCTCTAGATTAGCACTATCCTTCACTTGCACACTTGATTCTTTTATTTTATATATTATTCCTGTAGTTGTAATATTTAATTAGTCTGTGGCTAAACAAGGGGTTGTAGGTTGAGGGTTGCAACTTCAAAGAACTGCATATTTTTTATCCCCTCATTTTATGTGTCTTTCTATTTGTATCATGTGTGACTGATTGGATTTTTCTACAGCTTCAGCAGAAGTTGGTCTTTTGGTGGAGGTTTCTTGGTGGATTCTTGATGACACTTTTGTTACTCGTTTACTTATATGGTTGATTTCATCACCATTATTTATGGATTTCCTTTCTTGATTTTCCAACATTCAACTTAGCATATTGGAATTATTCTCAAGATCTAAACTTTTTTCAACTACAATATTTTCTAGGAAAACGATTATGGCTCATTCTATTTCTATCGATTGAGTTGCATTGTTTGGAACCCATATCTTCTTAATCGTGCATTTCTTCTTTTGAATGATGGAAACAAGAACATGTGTCATAATTTGGGTACGTCATTCGTATGAAATGCTTTGTTTTATGATTTCTCCATTGAATAACAAAATGTTTAATTCTTTTGGAAAGTCGGTATCTACAACTATCTCCACTATAACATGAGCATGATTCAACCTCGTTTTCATTGTGGTAGCTACATCTAGTTTAAGAGGCCTGCCAATCACACTTGCCATGGCGCTAAACACTTCTTGATCCCATAAAGTTAAACTAATACTATGGAATCTGACCCAAATGGCTGAGATGTAAGAAGATCTCTATCGAGTTTAATCGATAGAGTCCATCTTCTCATAATGATGATTCTACCATCAAAAAGGTATGGACCATTTTTTAAGATTGTAAAGTGGTCATTTGGGTCCTCAAACTTAATAAAGAAGAAACAATTTTCTCTAGAAAAGACTTTAAAATCACCATTTGATTTCCTTGTTCTCTGAATGTAGGTGTTGAAATGAACATAATAAGGATTAGGGCCAGTAACATAAGCCATAATAATATTTTCTCACCATTTTTCCGCTTTTTGACATATGTTTTCCTTGATCAAGACGAAATTCTTGTTGCTTATTGAAATGGGTGTTATGTAATGCAAATCAAAATCATTATTCTCTTATTTGCTAAAGACAATGTATTTCCACAATTTTACGCCCTGAACCATGTTAAATGTAGACGGCTTCGCACCGAAAACATTCTAAGTCACTTTATAAGCTCTTTGGATTTTGGGTGCACGATCCTGAGCATTTTTGGTTTTTTCGTCTTCATCAACGACGGATCTATAGGCGGTTCTGATCTGTGAGAAGAAGATTGCTTGCCATGAGATTACCCTAGTTTAAAATTTCATTAGAGGAGGGAGTGAGATTGTGGGTTTGAGAGCTTCCCACCATGGCTTGGCTGAGAAAGCTTCTTAAAAGTTATTAAGAACCATTCGGTTTTGGCATATGAAAAAAAACACACTTCACTGATAGTAAACTCTGTAGAAGTGGAAGAAATAGAGTCATATGCGTTAGAACTCTAAAATAACAATAGGTTAGAAAGACATATCCGTTGAACGTGTTTAAAAAAAATATGAGCCAATTTTTTATTATCAAATAGCATGAAGAAACATAACCACACATTATAGTTTGTGCAAAAATTTTGTTATTGTACAAATATTAAACGAAAAAAATAATTTCACAAAAAATTTGAGGAGACGAAGCATGACTTGAAGAGATGTATAATTCAAAATTAATACAATTAAATAAAGTAAAGAGGCAAATTAACAAATAACTTTAAACAATTTACAGATGTTAGAAATAAAAAAGAAAGACCATGGAAATCTCCAGCCCATCCAACATTCCAATGGGATTTTTTTATCTTTTCTATTTATTAGAAAAAAATAAAAAGAAATGCATGAAACATGACATGCATTCTGCAATTCTACATGGAGATATTTAATATACTTAAATTATATGATTAAATAACATATCATAATACGACAAGTATATAATAGAAAGAAAAACACTATTTATTTTGAACTAGATTTTATTATCATTACAATAAATTACAGAATTGTTTCTAGGATTTATCCCTAACTTTTTGGGTTATCTGTATAATTAACCCACCAGTATTGGAAATATACAGTTCATGAAATGTGTATTATATCTAGTTGATTAGATTCCAGATACTAGTGTTCGAAAGTACAATAACCATGCCTTACCGCCTTCACAGGTGTTTCTTCCTTTCAACCCATAAGGTAGTAAATGTTTAAAATTTTCAAAACTATTGTAATCTAGCTTGTTTTCTATTAAAGAGTATATATGGTTTATAATAGTTAAGTGCATGAATGGCATCACGTTGTTTGATGGTGATTTCATCCTCTTATATTCCAAGAGATAATAGACATTAATATGGTAATTAAAGAGATCTGGTAGTCATATCTGTCCCCCTTGGGTGATTATTTTCACTTGTTTGTCGCATTTTTCTTTACTTTTAAATTACGAGTTAACTCATCCGGGTTGTTAGAGACATACCTACTCTTGAACTCCTTACTGACCTTGTATATGCTGTTCATGTCTTCCTTATACTTTGTAGATTGATGTGGACTTCGCTTATGTGAAACAAGGACGGGACGCATGCTTGTGTCATGATGACATGCATGTTATTGTCCTCAAGAAATGCATCGTTCTCTGGATTAGCTCCATCCTTCACTTGCACACTTGATTTTATTATTCCTGTAGTTGTAATATTTGATTGGTTCGTGACTAAGCAAGAGACTGTAGGCTTAGGACTGCAACAACTTCGAAGAACTGCATATTTTTTATCTTATTTTCTATGTGTTTTTCTGCTTCTGTTCGTAGCATGTGGGACTGGTTGGATTTTTCTGTAGCTTCAGCAGAAGGTGGTCTTTTGCTGGAGGTTTCTTGGTGGATTCTTGATGACTCTTTTGTTACTCTTTTACTTATATAGTTGATTTCGTCCTTTCTTGATTTTCCAACATTCAACTTAGCATATTGGAAATGTTTTCAAAATCTAAGGCCCCGTTTGGTTTGCTATTTTTAGTTTTGTGTTTTCGTCTAAAAAAAATTTGCATTTATTATGTATTGTTGAAAAACACACAATTTTGAAAAATGAAACTAACATAGAAAATAGAAAACAAGTTTATTTGATTTTTCGTGTTTTGAGACATAACAAAAGGATGAAAAACAATTCATCTCCTCCGTTTCTCGTCCATCGTCGCGATAGCTAAGAATTGTAAAAAATTTCTCACATTTTCTTGTATTTTGTAGTGTATGTTGAAAACACAAAACACAAAACTCAAAATGAAACCAAACGAGGCCTAAACTTTTTTCAACTACAATATTTTATGAGTATACGATTGTGGCACTTTCAATTTCCATCGGTTAAATTCTTGGAAACCCAGATCTTCTTAATTATGTTTCTCTTTTGAATGATGGAAACAAGAACATGAGTTATATTTTGGGGTACATCATTCGTATGTAATGCTTTATTTTGTGATTTCTCCATTGTATAACGAAATGCTTATTTCTTTTGGAAAGTCAGTATCTGCAGCTATCTCTACTAGAACATAAGTATAATCGAATCTTGTTTTCATTGTGGTAGCTGCATCCAGTTTAAGAGGCCTGCCAATCACACATGTCATGGCGCTAAATGCTTCTTGATCACATAAAGTTTAATCGATGATGTCCATCTTCTCATAATGATGATTCTACCGTCAAAAAAGTATGGACCAATTTTTAAGATTGTAGAGTAGTCATTCGAGTCCTTGGATTTAATCAAGAAGAAACCAATTTCTCCACAAAAGACTTTAAAATCACCATTTGATTTCCATGTTCTACGAATGTAGATATTGAAATGAACATAATAAGGACCAGAGCCAGCAACATAAGCCATAATAATATTTTCGCACCATTTTTGTGCTCTTTGACAAATGTTTTCCTTGAAATGATGAACTTCTTGTTGCTTATTGAAACAATGTTGGATACTGCAAATCAAAATCTTTATTTTCTTGTTCACTAGAGACAATGTCTCCATAATTTTACGCCCTGAACCTTATTAAACACCACAGGCTTCGTACAACATTCTAAGTCGCTTTAGAATTGATCTAAATTTTTGGTGCAAGATTCTGAGCATTTCTTGGTTTGGTGTCGCTTTTAATCCAATTTCTTAATGAACCTAAATGTTTTTATGATCTTGAAAGATTGATCTATTTAGTTTCCTGTTCATAACAAGTTTAAATCCGTCTTTATCAATGACCGATCTGTTGGTGGTTCTAATAGGCATGTCAACGGATATTTTAGATATCGGTAATGTCATATCTGCATCCGTATCCAAAATCATTTTCGAATATTAGATATCCGCATACGTAGATACAGACGGATATCGGATAATTATCCTATCCGCTAATGACCTATAAATCAAGAAACATAAATAGAAAATTTTATATTAATATACTTTTTTTTTTCAATTCCATTAATTATAAAAATGTTAAAAACAAACAAATATGATGATAATAAATAGTTTTAAGTAGTTAGCATGCACTAAGTGTATATAATATAGACTACTAACTTAATAAAACAATAAATAAATGTCTTTCATTGTACTAAATACACATAATTTAAATAATAATCTTCACAAAAAACGGATGGATAATTTTCAGATGTGGATGCCTTCATATCCGCATCCGCAATTGTTTTTTCGAATATCGAATATTCATCCGCTTTTCGGACACGAATGCGGACAGATTTTGGATTTTTCGGGCATCGATTGACATACCTTGGTTCTGATGTGAGAAGAAGATTGCTTGTCATAGGGTTTAACTTGGTTTAAATTTCATTAGAGGAGGGAATGAGATTGTGGGGTTGAGAACTTCCCGCCATGGCTAGGCGGAGAGAGCCACTAAAAAGTTTTTAAGAACGGTTCGATTTTGACATATGAAAAAAATACTTTTCACTATTCGGGAACTCTGTAGAAGTTGAAGGAATAGATAAGATGAAACCACATCATATGCGTTGTAACTCTAATATAACTACCAGTATGAAAGGCACGTCCGTTGAACGTGAAAAAAAAAATATGAGCCAACTTCTTTTTATTATTTAATAGTATAAAGAATTAATCCAATTTCTTCTTGATGAACCTAAATTGTTTTTCTGATCTTGAAAGATTGATCTATTTAGTTTCATGTTCATAACAAGTTCAAATCTATCTTCATCAATGACAGATCTGTTAGCGGTTCTAATAGGCATGTCAACAGATATTTTTGGATACTGATAATATCATATCTGCATTTGCATCCAAAATCATTTTCGAATATTAGATATCCGCATACGCAGATACAGGCGAATATCGGATAATTATCCTATCCGCTAATGACAGAAAAATCAAGAAACATAAATAGAAAATTTTAGATTAATATACTTTTTTTCAATTTCATTAATTATAAAAATGTTAAAAACAAACAAATATGATGATAATAAATAGTTTTAAGTAGTTAACATACATTAAGGGCATATAATATAGACTACTAACTTAATAAAACAATAAATATATATCTTTCATTGTACTAAAATACATATAATTTAAATAGTAATCTTCACAAAAACCAGACAGATAATTTTCAGATGCGGATGTCCTCATATCCACATCCACATTTGTTTTTCCGAATATCGGATATTCATCCGCTTTTCGAACACGGATGCGGACAGATTTTGAATTTTTCAAGCATCGATTGACATACCTATGTTTTGATGTGAGAAGAAGATTGCTTGTCATTGGGTTTAACTTGGTTTAAATTACTTAGAGTAGGGAATAGTTTTAAGAAGAGTAGGGAATGAGATTGTGGGGTTGAGAACTTCCCGCCATGGCTAGGCGGAGAGAGCCTCTAAAAGGTTTTTAAAAAGAACTATTCGGTTTTGACATATGAAAAAACATTTTTCACTATTCATGAACTCTGTCGAAGTTGAAGGAATGGATAAGATGAAACCACATCATATGCGTTAGAACTCTAAAATAACAATAGGTTAGAAATACATGTCTGTTGAACATGTATACAGAAAAATAGGAGCCAACTTTTTATTATCAAATAGCATGAAGAAACATAACCACATATTTTGTGCGACAATTTTGTTATTGTACAAATATTAAACGGAAAAAAATAATTTCACAAAAAATTTGAGGAGATGAAGGTTGACTTGAAGAGATGTATATTCCAAAATTAATACAATAATTAAATTACTTAAAAAGGCAAATGCATAAATAACTTTAAACAATTTACGGATGTTAGACAGAAAAAGAAAAAACAAGAAGCCTGGAAAATTCTAACCCATCCGACATTCCGTTGGGTTTTTTTTAACTTTTTTACTTATTAGAACAAAATGAAAGGCGTAAAACATGACATGCATTCTGCAATTCTATGCGATGTGTTCTGGTAATTTCAAAAGCTTCAAAATGAACCATTGCTGAAAAAAATCACATCGTATCTCCCTATTTATACAAGCGTTACATCCCCTCTAAATCTCAAACATTCGTTCATACTTACTAAGTGGGCACGTTACATTAAAATACAAGGATTGAAGATTTTGAGCTTGAAAAACATTGAAGCATGAAACTGATCTAGATGTGTAGTCGAAGTTGAAAACAAAAGAAAAGCTACCCCAATAATTTACATTAGCCTAAATCCTCACGATGCTCTCATCCTCAATCCGATTAAGTCGTAAGTTTCACTCTATCACAACAATATTATCCTGAAACCTACTACTTTTTTTAACCCTCTATTTATTGAATAATATACACTAACAATTATGTTTCTCACTGCTATAACTTACATAAATACAACCAATGACAACCGTTTGCAAACTAAGATACAAAATTGAATATTTCCACTCTTCACTTGTGTTTGAAAGTAATCATGCAAAAGTAAGCGATGAAGCGAAAAGCTACGCCATACAAAATGAGAATTGCTATAGAAAGCCACATATCCCCAATATCATAATTGCTTTTCAGTAAGGAACCACATCTTGTTACTAGCCACACACCGGAGTACCTATAATTTCAGAAAATGTTGTCAAAGAGAGGAATTTGTTACAAAAACGTTAAAACACACAAAAGCACTTTATATTTATTGGCTAATGTTGTAATTTATGTTTCAGGATTTTTTTTGCAAAACACCCAAAGTTTCAAAATACACGTTCATTTCTTCTTGAAAACTTTTTTTTTTAATTTTATTTATTTTTTATTTATTTTTTCATATTTTTAGTTTCAGCCAGATTGCAAATACTGCAGATTCTTGAACTTCATATATTTGCTCTTTTAAAAAAATCAAGAAAATTATAAAATGTAAAAACATGTAATTAAGTGCAGATTTGATTTTCGCCAAAACGTATAAACATAATTTATCAAAAATAATTGTAAGGGTATAATTTAAAACATGTTTTAGAGCAAGGTTTTATGTGTATAAGTTTGAAAATAAGGGACGGATCCTTATTTCCACTTTATATTTTTATTGTAAAAGACCACTAACAAAATGCATTTAAGCCTCTATATCCATAGGTCCTGGATTTGAAACCCTAAAAAAATGGATTTATAAATACAGTAAGATGATTATGTAGCTGCAGAATACAGACCATATTCCATACCATTGATGCAAAACACGGTTGTTTTACAACATACCTTAATAAATAACATAATAGTTCTATATTCTTTACTCGTAGAGACGTTTCGTTTTGCTATTACTGAAATCAACATAAATCTGTATACACCACTATCAGCAAAGACTCGGTCATATTTCAGAATTATATGGATAATTGTGTGAAAGTGCTGGTCTTAAACACAGACACCCAAAATCTGGAATAATTTCTTGTCTTTAATAATTTCAATGAAATGTACAACTCACAGATTATGCACATTGTGATATTTTATAACTAACGACTTACGAAGCACAGTAACTAGAAATAGGATCAAACAAATATCAAGCATACCTTTGAGCATTACATATTACAAATGCTTCAAGCGCCCACTTTGTGTAACATAAGTTCTTCAACCATTGAGCATTATTTTGCTGAGTTGCAATCAACGTTAACACGACCGGTAGAAGCGCAGACCACTGCATAAACAATGTTTTATATATTTAGACAAAATGAAGCCATCTTGGATTTACATAAAAATATTTAATCAATTTTACTCACCAACTGAGCAGAGCCAGGTTGAAAAGAAATGGCAAAAGTATAACCTATGCCAGTCACGCAGTAAACAAGTGCTACTAAAATGCCATAATTATCTTGTATGGATGACCTTGGATTATTGAAGAAATAGAACATAGAAAGGTAAACTATTGGTTTGACTACTGTATTAAAATGATCTACTGTATCTCTTGCTAAGAAGTAAGCAGCTGAACTCATGCCTGATGATCTCTCTCTCCAGTATTGCAGCTTCTCGAGTTGAAATGATCTTAAGGCCCCAATCATGCACAATAAAGCTACAAGAATATATTGATGTCAATATAAGAGTTAGAAGTGTATCAGGAAAAGTACGCGCATGAAATGTATTACATTTTAAGTAACACAATAAGTCCCCTGGCAATTTTATATCAAAAACAAAAGTAGACTTATTTCTTCTCAAGGGAAGTACAAACTACACATTATGCAGTATTTCAAGGATATTAAAATGACAAGTATAGTAGCTGTTTGAAGTTATAAATCATTAGTTGAATAAAGTGAAACTGGAGTCAGGATAATTTCGACTGGCAAGAATAGGAAGTGTACAGATTATTATTGAACCGCAAATATTTCCAGTGAGAACTGCAAATATTTCCAGTGAGAACTGCAAATATTTGTACTTTAGCAACATAAAAAAATAGTCCGTAAAAATTAAGTGCATATTAGATTTCTGAAGAAAATGGGAAAAATAAAAAAAGGAAAAAATTATCGAAAACATTTTTAGAGATGTAATTTAAAACATGTTTTTGAAAAGGGTTTTTCATGTATTAAGTATGAGAACAGGGACGCATCCTAATTTCCACTATTCAATTTACCCATTTTAATCAGCAATAATTTGCTGAATGTGGTGATTATTTTCATTCAGCAATGTAATCCAAGAGAAAATATGTCTATTTTTACTCAGCAATTTAACGTCGCGCAAGTAAATTGCAGTTAAGTTTTCCAGTATGCAGAAAAGCTCTTAAGATAATGCATTGAAATTTCAGCATTGCACTTACAAACTGCAATGACAGTGTATGAATAACCAAGTGCTCCAAAAGATTCATCGCTCACTTTAGCTAGCGTTCCTAAACAAACTCCGGCAAGACCTAATATAAGGTAATCAACTCCTTGTATTCTAGCTTCTCTTAATCGCTGCTTACAAACCCTGAAAAAGAAAATTAAATAATGTCAATAAATATCAAATTATAGCATGCAAATTTGCTCGAGTACTAGTGTTTTACCTTCCTAAAAAGTACTTATACTGCTGAAAAACGCCAGGTGTTCTCCGATTCGACAAGTCACTATGCTTTGTGAAATTTGTCTCTAGTAGTTCATCCTGCTTTACTTCAGTAGATGCAACATTTTGCATTTCTATATCAGAAGCAGATTGGTCATTAGCAGAAGAGGATGCTTCCCCATCATGTTCTGATGCATCATCTGCATGTAGAAGCTGTAGCATGTCTGGTGGTATTGGATATCCATTATGCTGCATCCATTTAATTGGTAAATGTTTAACATTTACATTTGGTGGTTTCACTATTCCCTCTAGAATGTCGATGAAATAATCTGGAGGATTTACACGCTCAGGGACATTGATTCCTAAACCTGAAAAGTACTCTTCGACTTTTTTTACGGATCCATGATATGCTGTTATACCTCCTTTTGCTAGAAGTATCAAATCATCGAACATCTTGAATAGAGTATAGCTGAAGATAAAGGTCATATAACATTATTAGCTGGATGACCAATGAGGCAATGAATACAACATATGCACAAACATAGAAAGGCCTGTGTGACTGTGAGTATGTGAGTGTCTAATTGTCTATGACAATGCATGCTCCTTTTCTTTCGATGTTGATATAAATATAATACGTTTATTAATAATCAATATAAGTCCAGCAATTCGAATCACATTATGCAAGTTTCGAACTTGTGACACCTCACACTGAAGTCAAAGCTATAACCACTGAGATAGTGGTGCCGATCTTAGTAAATAAACATATCTACTCAAGTTGTGCAACTGTACTCAAAACAATTGAACTACTTGTAACATGCTTGCATCATGCATGCAGTAAAATCAACATTATTATCCAAAATGATCGCCAAGGAATAATTAAAGATGAGACAGATGGATGTCGGGTAGAAAAATTAAAATTAAAATCAGGGATAGAAATAACCTAGGTTGGTGAACAACCAAGCATATGTTAACCCCTTCTAGTGCTTCGCGCTTAAGAGCTTTTAGAAGAAGTTGAGATGAAGAACTATCCAAACCAGATGTGGGCTCATCCAGTATCAGAAGTGAAGGTTCCATTACCATTTCTAAACCAACATTTACTCTTTTTCTTTGACCTCCAGAAATTCCACGCTTCTCAACTGTGCCAACTAGTGAATCTCTTATGGCTTGAAGCCCTAATGACTCGATAACCCTCTCCACAACTAAAACTTTGTCAGCCTTTTCTAGATCAGCTGAAAGTCTGAAAAGTCCAACAAAAAATTTCACCACTGTGGGCTTTCACATCAACTTTTAACTTATAAGCAGGAAAAGTAACTTATCTAACTTGGTATGTTTGTTAACAACCTAAATTTTTTGACTTATAAGTTGTTACTGAGTTAATAAGCCATAAGTAGGAAATAGTCGCTTATTTCATTTTGCATCTTATACAGCTAAATTTAAGCAATATTTCAACTTAAACATCCAAGCACTGATAATAATTTAACTTACAACTACTAGAAAGTTTCGACTTGAAACTACTTCTAAGTAGTTTTTAAAAAAAAGTGGTTCCAGAAAAGGTGCAGCCTTTATGAAATAAAAGAAAGATGCAGCAGTATAAATGGTTTGTTTGAAGCATAGAGTACCCCTCTATAATAACACCTTAACTGATTATATCCAACTGAAAAATCAATAATGAAAATAGTTGATAAAGACAGAGGTTAGTACCGGCATTTAGCACTAAACCAGAGATTCTCTTCCACTGTCAAATTTCCATGCACAATATCATCTTGTGGCACAAAACCAATCATCTTTCTATACGCACTAATCGGCTCCGCTTTCCCATTTACAAGTACAGAACCACTTGTTTCACATCCAATCACCTTTCCCGAAAGAGCATTTAAAAATGTAGTCTTTCCCGCCCCAGATGGGCCCATAAGCGCTGCTACTCGGCCTGGCATCAATTTGCCTGTTACACATCTCAATAACTTTTTACCACTCCCTTTCAAAGTCAATGTCAAATCCTTAAAAGCAACCTCGATTGGAGGCCTGCTTCTTGTTTCATCATGAGTAGCCATAGAAATAAGTCCAGAAAAGGTCAAGTTTTTATCCTGCTGCTGCATTGCCTTTTCCTTCTCAATTTGTCCATAAGCGTATTTAAATATTTGGCTCCGTGTATGTATTTGTTTTCCTTTAGGTGCATTCTTTTTATTATTCTTACCTCCAACTTGGATATGAAACCCCATCTCATTGTCTTCATTATCATCAATAGTATGAAGCATTTTAGTACTATCACCACCTTCCTTGGTACTTGATGTAGATGCACTACATGATTGTTCTGTTGTAGTTTGAAATATTGGAGGAGTATGCTTCTGAGCATTAGGATCTTCTAATCTGAATCTACCAATACCTTTAGATTTGTTACGAGAAAATGTACGAGATAATGAGGATTGAAGTCCAACTGCATGTTTTATTGCAGCATCTTTTGCGGATTTCCACCTTTCACGAGCATGTACAGTTTCTCTAGCCATTCTTGCTGCAGCTTCTCTTGACTTTGCTTGTTTTCTTTCACGATTCGTTAAAATTTGACCCGAGAAATTATAAATGATTAGGAGCAATAAAGTCAGTGCAACCTTCAAGAAAATGAAAGAAAGAACACTGGTTGGTATATCGTAAGTAAATTAACTACTTCTCGTAGATAAAATTTCTGGTATTGATTGAGTAGTCTTTTTAGATATACTGCTGAACCCTGTGGGTCCAGCACAACTTATAAGTGGCATTATCTTTTGGCCAAGAAGTGATTGTTGCAGAGTCTTGGACTAGGCAGTTTTACATTTTTCTTCTAGTACACCCTTTCTTTTGTACGATTAAAAAATATGTTTGTAGAGTTATAAGAATAGCATGGGTACATTTGAACATGGTATTATAATGTAGCTGAGGGATCCAAGAGGCTTCTTCTCAAAGTTAAAGATGTTAAGTTATAACTATTAAGCAATGTCGTAAAACATCATTAAAAGAATTTGAGAGATACGTCTAACTTATTCATTATTATTATGAAAAATGGTCTAAGGTTACATTGGTCCGAAACAAATGATAATCTGTTCCCTTCAAAATGAGAAGGACGTTACAAATTGCATATTCTAAAAATGATGATGATGTTAAAAATAGGGAAAACAATCTTCCGGTAAACTTTCAAATAGCAAAATAAATAGATGCACATTACAGAAAAACAAATATTACAACCATATTTTCAAAATTCTCAGGCATCACTTTTAAGAAATCTCCTGATTTATTCCTTTTTAAATGTTATTTAATATTTATAGCCAAGGAGTACATATAACAACATAATCGAGCCCATAGAAATCTATTGATTTCCATTTACTTCTTGTTACCAAACTGTCCCTTTCAATCACAACTTTAACTCCGAATCGGTAAATAGTCTATATATATATATATATATATATATATATATATATATATATATATATATATATGGAAAATACTTTTTATTTTTTGTTTTTTGTGTATGTTTACCTATTCTTTAATTTGACAGCATTGAAGCTGAAAATGAGTCTTATAATTATGACACACAAGATTTATATAATTGTGTTGCAGAATAATTATTGCTTCACCATGTACAGAAAATAATCACTTACTATCAATAAAATTCCGAATACAGTGATATTTTGAGTGGTAGAATTCGGCTTACATGATGCCTTGTTGTAGCACTCTGCAATTACAGACAGAATAAAGTCAGTGATCAATATCAATGGAAGACAAAAGTAAGGCAAGTAAAACCAAAAACAGATGCTATGACCATAACCAATTTTACAGATGATAATTGAATAATAAGCAGAAACTTACTCGTTTGAGAAGTAGAACCCATCCTGCAGTAATGTCTGCACTCACAAAAATTAAAGCTAGTTAATGACCAAAAATGGCATACTGCTACTTTAGAAATATCTCAAAAATGAAACTAGCATTATACTTAAAGTGATAAATGGTATATAAGCAATACCCGCTACTGCAAGAAATTTTCTGTATATTGCTGGGGCAATAATATCCTGCTGGACAAAATACTTCGCTACTACTTACAACATCAGCCCACTTATCAGCACCACCACACGTGTGATTCGGCTGTCCAGGAGGTAGCTGGTAATTGTAACTGCATAAAGTAATTTAACTGTTCTTATGAAATCTTGCTATATAAATATATTATCAAAAAATTCATTTGACATATATAGGGAGGATAGACTGGACTTACGGCTCACAAAGACCAGTAGTTCGATTTAATTTTGCAGATGGACAATATGAACCAAGTGGGCATGCTTCATATAAGAGGAAATATATCACAATCCACTTTAAAAGCTAAAAATTATTTTATAATGTATCATTTAAGCACACAAATAGGAATTGGTATACTTACGTATCATGCACGTGAGACCTTCTGGGCAAAAAAAACCCTCGCAACAAGGACGGCAATTGAGATTTCTTAGAGGTGTGTTCTTACCATCTTTGAGATTAACTTTTTGGTCTTTAGGTGCGCTACAGGCCCAACCTGGCTCACATCCAGGAACCCATGAAGTCAAATTACAGTTCAGATTTGGCCTGATAAAACTTTTGGGACCAACACTATCCATGAAACTGTTGAAATAGTATGTAACCTCTGCAGCAGTACAAATACGTCTTGAAAGATCCCCTGTTAGCATGTAAGCACAAATGATTCAAATAAAGAAATTAAGGGACTTACTTAAATGGGGAATAACATACACAATGCAATGGTGGTATCTAGTTGGCTAAATATAAGCAAATCAGTGAATACATCCAACAAATGACTACAATAGCAAACAAAGAGAAATCATATTTGAACTGATTTCAAATAAATTTGATTCTTTAACAAAGCAGTAAATGAAACAAGTAAGAGAGACATCAACGAGAAAGGGGAAAAAAAAAACTTCGCACATTTCAACTTGATATTGTAAGTTTGTTAAAATCTGTCTCATGTGTATGCATCACTTATTTACAGTCCAAAAAGTTCCATGCACTTGCACCTAATCACGAGCTGCTGCTTATTTATCAGAAAACATGGTTGTACATTACAGCATTATGCACACATGATGGGCCAAGGCTATTCGAACCCAAAGAAACTCCTTTTGCCTTCTAAATATTTACTTAAAATACAAAACCCACGTAGTATCTTCTCAGCAACACCACATTTCAGTTCACCCCTACAACAATTTTTCACTTTGCTACCCTTTTGCATTCAGAGTTTACTCCATTCATCTTTTTTACCGTTCCTCAACACTACATTTTTTCTTCCAACCGTTTCTTCGTTTACCTTAAAAACCAGTTAGGTTTTTTTTCCTGTTGTTTTGCACACACACATACAAGGTTTTAAATCTCGGGTTTCAGTCGCGTTTCATCTCGAAAATTTTACACACATTATCTCGTACCGGACAAGATCTCAAGTGCGATGAGTGTATCTTGGATGTACATCTCGGATTTAAAGTCCATCTCGGGACTATATCGGAGTAACATAAGTCTAAATTTGATATTTTTAAGATTATTGTAAATAATTGTTATCTATATATATATAATAGTTTTTAAAATACATAATTTATATAAAATGATTATATTAATTTTACATTTTAGATCAGAGTGATAACACTATTGATTTGGTATTAACTAAATGATTCCCTACTCATCTGAATATTAAAAGTAAAAAAATAAATAATAAGTTTTTTTGCCCACTCGTTAAACGGTAAAAGAAGAATTATAGGATGAGAAAAAAGTCGTTATAGTGTAATTTCTTGTGGAATCACATAAGAGATGTAAATGAAAAAGCATAACTTCATATGAGAACTTCTATTGGAATCACCTCAAATTTCACTACCTTGAACGAGATGATTGTCGGATGGTATATAAACAAAATTTAATGTCCCATTTCGCTAAATCTCGTCTCGCTCAAGTTCGAAAATGAGATCTCGAGCGAGATCTCGGGCGAGATGAACGAGATCTGAAACAATGTATATATATTATTATAAGGATTTTCATTAGTTTTTAATGGGTTTTAATTAGTGGTTAAATTATTTTGTTTATTCAAGTTTAAGAAAATTTTGTGTTTTCACTGGTTTGTGGCTGGAAAATGATGTTTTGTTGTTAGGTGTTGGACTTTCCACCTAGGACTAGCTAGTTAAGCTCTGTCCTGCAGGTCGAAAATTGAGGGAGTCGAACAAGATGAGGAAGCATGTGAAACAAAAATGAATTGTGCCCCAATTCTACACCCAAGCTAGGGCACAGCGTGGCACTTGTCCTACACGTTGATGCCTAGTGTGGTTTTATTAGTAACCATGCATGGTCCTTGCGTGATTACTCAGATTGTTTAAGAAAAAGAAAAGGTTTGTGATTGCAGTTTATTTAGAATGATGTTTTACTATACTAAATTGTAAGATAAGTAGGAATAATTTGATAAATGAGTCGAGTATATTTAATACAATCATTTTATTTCGTATATGGCTACCCTATGATAAGTGTGTAAATCAAAGGCGGACAACGTAGTGTATGTTCATTTCGTTAAGAAATTCAAATGAATGAAATCATACAGGTTAGACACGATTTATGTTGGGATGATGTTTGAATGGAGAGGATGACGTGCAAATAACAGAAAAATTATCAAACAATCCCAATGGGTTTAACTCTGAATAAATTCTCTTGTCCTTCTTTTGATATCAAACTGGATATTGGAAGTATTTTTTTGAGTCGAACAGGAACAAACTTTAAATTGTCATGCTTGTTTTACATCCCTACCCAACGGTTTTCATGACAATAGATATTATTGAGTCCACAATATCGAGTTCATAAGGGTTAAATATTAAAAATGATGGTGGACCAACTACAAATGATGTTTTTACTAGTTATACTTCTATTGCATCATCAATTTGAAGATGAATAAATTATATGTTATAAACAAATGATATTACGTTCAATTAAATATTATAAATAATGTTAAATATTTTGTAAGAATGTGATCCTCTCACTTGCATCATTCTGGCACTCGCATTCTTAATCGAAAAATACCACATGATACATTCATTTTCTTAAGACGGTTGAGAGACACAAAATTATCTTCTGTAGCTAAATCTTGCTATCATAGTGCCAATAAAGTCATGATATCGGCATTTATCGAGCATTAGTATTCAAAGACAAATTATTTTCATATGCTATTTGGTGAGACTACTATTAATCTTATGATATTAGTGCTTTACTACATATAACTAATGAAGGTGATCCAATTCAAGGTACGAATTATAACATAGATGCGACTGTTGATGCAGCAGAACTCAATTTAGAATGAAACTGAGCTGAAACTTTATCCATTAGAAATTATGAACTAGGATTTGGCTTTCACTAAGATGTATGATGTGTTAGATTGTGTCAATGATAATTTGGAGCTTATTAAGAATTTGATTTGCCACAAGTGCTTTTTGCTACTTCTGGTAGGTAAAAATACCTTAAGAATTCAACCATGTGTGCAAAATCCACAATATCCTTTTCAAAACCAAGAATTTAACGGAAGGTTTTAACTGAAATTTAACTGAAGGATGATGGCGGTGGAGGATGCAAATCGTTCGTGAAATTCCGTTGATGAGTGATGGTAAAGAAATGACGGTTGAGGCTGCGAACCTATGGTGAGATTATGTTGATGGATGGTTAGAAAATGTTATTTTCAGAATTTCAAAAAGACACGGTGGAAATCCTATTGATTAAGTTTTCATTATTAATAGTGGAGTCATATATATATATAGAGACACACACATGCATGCATGCATACATGAACAAGAATCCGCTACACCTCATTTTCGCTACACCTCTACGATTCTTGGTGCTGGACTATTCCATATCAAATGAAACTTTGGGAATGTTCGATCTACACTATGACATCATGTCCACAGAAAATAGATCATTTTGAAACTCCTAAAATATTCAAAATGCAAAGTCGAATATTAACCGCTAAAATACTCATTTAACAGTTGATTTGAAACATGATTTTGAACATGTTAGGATTATTCAAATTAAGCCAAATTTTGTAGAGATGATCTTGAGTTATGCAGGAACATATCTATAAATTTTTGTTGAACTGTGCAAGTCAACAGATAAGAGGGGTGTAGATTAGATGTGGCGGAACTCTTCCCTACACACACATACATACATGTGTGTGTATCTATTTATTTATGTGTATATACGTATAATTGTATGCTGATGTATTCATAAAAATACAAAGTTTGGATAGAGGCCATGGTACGTTGAATTAATCGGCCAAGTTGTCCTAGTTTCAATAATTGTGTTTGAAGCTAAATGAAGAAATCTGCGGTCCTTTACAAATATCAAGAAATGAATGTGGTGGATATGTTTGACATGGGCATTATACATTCAAATTTGTTGTGTCGTCATCATCCTTGCCTTTTTTCCAAATAATCGATGTCGGTCGCATAAAATTCTCATTTTCCATAAATTTCTATCTTGAGTCATGTTTTTAATTAAATTTGGTTGATTTAAATAATTTTTGATACTTTCTTCCCTATGTTCGTTTATACATTATTATTTGTCTTTTTTCTTCTATGTAAATATATATTATCTACTCTCCCCATTGGTTCGTTGATCTATCTTCTTTATATATGTACATATTTAATAAGTCTATTTTTTTCAAAAAAAACCGCTTGCATGTTTTACTTCTAGCTTCTCTCTCGTTCTTACATTTGAAACTCTTTCTCCAGTAATTTTTGAACTTGTTTATGTAAGTGTATCTCTTCTACTCTTGTTCATGAATCTAACTTCTACATTTGTATGTATATCTTAACTTCTATGCTTCGGGTAGGAATATGCAATGGAGATGTGTTGTTCGTGTAACGTTGTTCTAAGTTATACTATTGTAGACTTGTGTTCTCTATTGTTTTCGAAGTAATATGTACCTGAATTTCGATGCTTGTTTTTTATGGTTGTGGAGATTTGTTTGCTCTATTGTTGTGAAAGTAATATGTATATTAACTTATATGCTTTGAAGTTCTATTTTTCATGTTTACTGGGAAGACTTACTTCTATGCTCATTATCAAGCTTCTACGTTGGTATGTTCAAATCATAACTGTGTTTGATGCAAACATGGAGAAGTAAAATGGACTACTATTGTGACGTAGTCTTAGCACACCAGAACACCACATGTGCCAAACCAAAGATGATCCTTTAAAAGTCCACATAGAGCATAACTTTGAAAATCCACAATTTAATCTAGCATGGTTATGTTTCCAACATAGCAAAATGCTAGAGTCATTGAGTGACCAAGTCAAGACAAGATGAGGGCAAATAAAACGCTATGCCAGAATATGGCTAGGTTATCGAAGTAACCACACATTTCAAACACGGCCCCTTCAAAATCATGTGTAGTTTAGTGAACTCCCTGGAACGAGTCAATTCATGAAAATCTTATTCGATAACATTTATCCAACCCAGATTTCTATCCATCATGATCACACGAGACATATCTAAATCACACTCAACCATAACATATTTCAAGCACTCTAAAGCCCAATGTTAGATCTCTTCAAGTTTGAATACAAAGTATGTTATAACTACACAAAAAGTATGATGTGTAGAGATGATTTCAACAATTTAGAACAAGGACATGCCATGATTATTTATTTTCTATGAACATTACAAAAACAATTGAAACTACGTAAAAATATAAACTTATACATGAGCCAAAGTTATACTGGTAATTTTATAGAATTGATCTCTGGAATTATTGTGACACTCAAAGTGCTCAAGCTTCTTCGCTTTGAGAATACGAATCTGAAAATGTCATGAAAATTCAACCACTTTTTGATGAATACCATAGATTTTTTTATATTTGTGTAGTTTGTAGGATCATTTGTTTTAACGATATGCAAAATTAATTGTCTAAAGCGTACTTTTTAAATTTTCAAGCAATAATTTTATCTCTTTTATATTTAGTTTACCACCAAAAAACAATCTTCGCAATCAAACATTTTAAAAAATTGTGAACACCACATTGAACTTCTAACTTTCACTCATCTAATGTAAATGTTTCACACTTTTATGACAAAATGTATAGTTACATTTTTCTATACCATTTAACCTTGGACTGTTACGTTTTTGCTTTACGACCTTTACAAATGTCGCTTCTTTCGCATCCAAATATAGTTATTGATTCCCTACCAATAACATTTACATCTTATTTGAAGCTACTATAGCAAAATCAACTATTTCACTCGTGCTACAAATATTTTCTTTGGTATATTTTTTCTATTTGAAAAAATCCACATGTTATACAATGTATACCACTATAGTGGAACATAAATAAAATGATCAATAACTTAAAGTAATCAAACTTTCATCATATAGTGTGAATTTATTGGAATAATTAAATTAATTTCTTCACATTTTTTAGAAACTTGGTTCAATTCCCACAAGGATATGTAGTTAGCAACAATTGAACCATCGATCTTACGTACCGCTGCATGTCATAACCACCTACACTACCCATGTGGGTTTGTTTAATATAATATTTTTTTTTAAGGAATAGGAGTGGTTTGCATGGAAACACCATCGGGTTCAAGCATGTTATCTTAAGAATCCATGTCTAGACCTAGCATCAATTCTTGGTGGCCATGCCATCACCTTGAGTTGATGACGACTTTTGTTTCCTTACCCAAAAAACATAAAACTTTTAAATACTAAGAAATCTTATCCCGACAACTACACCTCATCTTTAACAATTTAGTTGACAACTACACCATCTCTTCACAACTCAATCAAATTCTCTTTTAAAGTTTTACTATTGTAACCACAATGGTGAGAATTGACCATTTGGATGTGAAATTTTAAAAAAGCCTATTGTTTTAATTTCATTAATTCCGATTAAACACATAATAATACATGGGATATCAAATTATTTGCATTATTGATACATAAAATAAAAATATTAGAGAAAATACAATAAAAACATTTCATAATTAAGTACCAAAATGATATGTGTGTGAGAGTTAGGATCAATAACTCCTTTTAGTTAGCACCATTTTGTAGCCCTGATATCAGCTACAAGTTTCTATTTAAATATTTGTTCTTTCTCTTTTTTGTCACATGAATCAAATATTTAAATATAAATTTGTGGCTAATATCAAAGGACTACAAATGGTGCTAAATAAACGAAGCTATTTTTAACACCCTATAAAAATTAATAAGAAATTAATTAATTATAAAGCTAAAAATGAAAAGAAAGAAAAATGCCGAAATTCGACCATGGAAGTTACACCATTAAGTTCATGGTGATTTTCTGATCAACTTTCATATATAAAGTTTTGTGATCGGAGCTCAAACGAAAAAGTTATTGACGTTTGAACTTTTTGAATTCAAAATAATTCAAATGGAATTCAAATTTAAATTTATAATTAATGCTAAAATTTGGAATTTAAAAGTTAATGTTAATTAGAAACTTGAAGGTTAAGTAAACGTTAAAATAGACGATAACGATAGAGCTAATTAAAGTAATTAAATAATAATTAAACGACAACAGTTAAAACGTTTCAAATATAAGCTACCGATCGACCGCCTTCCTTGAGCCGGTCGACCGCTTGAGGAAGGACGGTCGACCGATGAACGTAGAGGCGGCTAGGGTTCTGCTAGACGCGAACGGCTCAGATTTTATTGTATTAAACTGACTTAAATCTGACGGTTCTTATGTTTTCTAACCACTGCAAATAAGAGGCTAGCCCCCTCATTTTTATTCATAAATTATTTGAAAACGCAAGCGGAGCTCTGTCGGTTTCTTCTATTCAGATATTCAATTTCTAACTCTATTCTTTTTCAATCCTTGGAATTCTGAATCTAATCCATATACAATCCAATTGTTGTATATTTCAAAAAGGAAGAAGTCTGAAAAGAGATTAGAAGCGGGCGTAATCAAATCCAAGAGAAAGCTGGGAATCATCAGTGAGTGAGAATTCTCATCTTTAATATTTGTATGGTTGAATTTGGATTTGTTTTATGCCTTGGGGAATTTTATTCACAAAAACAAAACATAAAAAAACCTAAAATTCATCAAGCAAAATGTCAATTCTTATGTTATTGGAATCTCAATTGTTTTATATATTAAAATAGTAGAGTTTGTTTTGATATTGCAATTTGGATATTTTTATATTCTATTCCACTTCCAATACTTCTCTTTTGAAGTGTTAAGGATTCAAAAAGGAAATCTAGTTAGAAAATTGTCTGTAAAGTACGAATTTATTTATTCGTAGTTTGCGCTACCTATTTTCATAGTCTAACATGAATCCTTTTTCACTTTAGATTCGTTTATGTAAAAATCGAATAGAGCATAAAAGATTTAAATTATAAATGCTATTCTTTAAAATAGAAGCATTGATTCTATTTTTTTAATATAGAATAAGTTTGGTATAGATTCTATTTTATTTTATGCAAGTCCATTGGCTTGTCTAAAGATATTAGCAAGTTCGCAAGTTATTGTTTGGAGTTGGACTTGTATAATTTGAAATTTTAACATTTAAACGATTAGTTTAAGATGCATATATCTATGCAGCTTAGGAATTCGTTCTAATCTTGTGTATATGTGTGTATGTGTATATACATACATACATATATAAAGACCGGCTATTTGGACACAAAAAATACAATCGGTGACACGAAAGATATGGACCATTGAATTTTTTTTCCTTATATGGAAGGTGGAAATCAGAGGCAATCCAATGGTGAAGATCTATTGTATCATCAATTATGCCTACATTTTGTGTTCAAATAGACTTTCTCATACACATACAGATTAACGTATATTATAGCATACAATTAATAACATTTTAATCGCATAACATAAATAGGTTAATAATTAGTGTTAAATCCCCTTAGGAATAAGTGGAAATAATTACGAAAATTAATCCATAATTAAAGGCGAAACGAGGAGTTTTCTTTATAAGGTCTTAATGTTAAATGTGGTGAGGTATATATGATAGTATGTTAGGAGAGTGAAAATTATGACTAAATTATAGGAATGCGAGGTCAGTTAAAAGCACATAAAAACCTGTCCAATTATGTAGGGTAATTCTGTCTAACTAATTTGGCTACCAGCACCTACGAATGAACAGACTGATGTAAGATGTCGCCGTTTGGATTACGGATCATAATACGTAGTATTTGCTTCGGGGTTAGGGATATTAAGTGGTCATTGTAGGGTCCGCCTCCTTCCTACTTAAGAAGTATCAAATGGTCGGGTTATTGCTTAAGCACGGTACCGTGAAATCTCGGAAAGGGTCCGCTTTGAAGTTGAGGTATTAAGTGGTTGTTGTAAAATCCGCCTTTCCCATAGAGAAGTATTAAGTGGTCTGATGAAATTCCGTGCGATGTCAGCTAGAGAGTACCAGAGATGGTCTGCCTTGGGTTAGATATTAAATGACGGGGACATGCTTAAGACATATATATTAAACAATCAAAGTGTCTAACTGTCATTGAAAATATATTAAGTGGTTTAGGTATTTTCTCTCACATTATTAGGACATGGTTGACGGTAGTTGCGTGAGATTGGAAAGGGCTTTTGACCTATAGTTGATGGTAAGTTATGGAGTTGGATTGAGAGAGTGAGAGTGTGGTTAGTATTGGACTGGAAAAGCATTCTAAGCTTATAGTAGTAGGTATTTTTGTTAGGATAGAGCTAAAATGCGAAGACGTATTACCCATCTAAATAATACTACTCAAATACTATTATGGAAAGATTTGAGATTTTCATTCACCGGGCTTTGTTGTTCTGACCCTCTCCTCGTTACAACACACATGTTAGGTGCGATGATGATGATTTAGAGGATGAAGGCGAAGACGAGGACTTATGGCAATTATCAATCTACTTATGTTTTTATATGTTTTGATGTACCCATTTCGGACATGATGTGTATTTTGAGATATTGTATTTCGGATATTGGGATGTTATGTTTTGTTATGAGATTTGAATTTCTATAAAATGAGTACTACATCTAATATTATATTTTATCATTTTCGCTGTGAGATTTTGATAGCAGTAGTAGATAGCTCTGTGTATTATTCATTGTATCAATTTCACCAACCAACAGCCAGCTTCGGAATGGGTCTAAGGTTCAATGGGTCTTTACTGGGTCGAAAATTAGATCCGTTTTGAGCAGGGCCGGCCCAAAGGGCAGCCCACCAAGCTGATGGGCTGGGGCAACCCATTGGGTCGAGGCAAAATTTACTAGTATTTGAGTTATAAAGTATTTAAATATAAAGAACTTGTTAAAAATAACACATGTTGGAAGTTGTAGTTTTGTGGTAATGCCCATTGTTTGCTCCATTATGTGTTGGGTTCGAGTCTTGCAGGGGCAACAAATTTTGACATAACAGTTTTCTTCGCGGAATCTTCATTTTGGGCCGGGGCGGTAAATTATTTGGGCCAGGCCTGGTTTTGAGATGGGTTGCTACATCATTAATCCTAGCTCTATACACACACACAATGCATTTTAAAAATAAGAAGAATTGATAGATCATAGAGATGAACAAAACAAAAGGAGAAATTGATAGTACATTTGTAAAAAGGTGGAAACGGAAGAAAAAATAGTGCAAAAGAGGAAAAACATGTTATTTATAAAATAATGGGAGAAATTACAGTATGAGAAGAGGGGAAAATATATTATTTTGATTTTACACCATTGTATTTTCAATCCTACAGTAAACAAACATTTCTCACCGCTGGTCATACATGATTTTATGTTTTGGAAGAAAAACCAAATTTTAAATGTTTTTTGCAAAATTTTTGTAATTGTGAGTTGTCTGTAGGAGGACAAAACTGTCCAAACTTTGTTTCCCTTTTTCTAAATATTTGTAGGGTAGTGAGGGGTGGGGTGTGTGAGAGCAAGATTTGTGTGAAAGTAGCACAGAATTGGCCCACCATAATGTCTCATTTTTGTACTACGTATCATTTCATTGCAACCAACGATGATTGTTTGTTTACTTATCCAAAAACAGATTAACGTTACTTTTGTTACTTCATGCTAAGTCTATAGTTCGTGATTCACGTTTCATGATCTTTTTAAAAAGTTCTACAACCAATGAATGGTATTTGGATAGATCATAGCAATAAAGTATACAAGAAATCAAGATAAACTCACGATTCTGCCTAAGACAGTTAGTCATAAAAGTAGGATCCGATGAAAAATTGAACGCCGAATCCAGCTCCGCCTTCCTAATCAACCAATCAATTTTATATCCCAAAGACAGCAGGCAAAAAAAAAAAAAAGGAGAAACAGAACACAATAACACAACACATACGGATCTTTGATGCAGAATCCAAGCTCCTTCTCGATCTGAGGACGAAAAGCATCCGTGAGATTGGCGATTTTAGAAAACATGAGCTGACTGAAGTAGCTGTTTGCTGCAGGCGACGACGAAACTCCTCCTCCATCGCTACCGCCAGCTCCGTCGTTGTTGTAGTCTCCAGTATCTTGCGACCGCACGGAGATAGAAAATAACAAGACAATGGTGAGATGCAGAATGTGGGGGGTCCACCAAGAGGACCTACCCACCCGCATAATTATTCGACCTTTATGACAAGCGATGACTCTTGGGTTGCAGAAATGCGTGGATTAAGCAGAGATTTTGCATAATTTGAAGAAGAAATCGGAGGAAAGTGAAGACTTTAGGAAGTAGGAAAAAAGAGGAAGAGAAGAGAGAGAAACGGCGAGAATTAAGGGAGGGAAATGTGAGCGTGTCTGTGTTGCTTAATATCTTCCATAAATCAAATTAATTCTTTCATATGTAAAATAGTATGGTGCAAATTTATGATACTAAAATAGTAAGGGGAGACGGCAGCACGTCTTGTGTTTTTCCACAAACCCAAAGTCGGGGATTGACTTTGTGTTGGATATTAGTTTTGGTGCTCGCCGGTTGAATTAGAAATCGGATCTTTTATTGTATTGGCTGCTCCTAGGTTATTTTTCTAATTTTTTATGTTTTCAATCTTGTGTTTAAGATGATAGGAAAAAAGAAAGGTAAAAAAGGGATAATTTCAAACATAAATCATATTTACTTATTTATTTATAAAAGATTGATCTTCGTGTTTATATGAATAACAATTTATACTAAATCATATTTAATATTATTATTTTTATAAAATTGAGTGTTTATGGTGGTACTACATAATTGTACTACAAGTTTTAGAAGGTATTTAACATACTACGTGTCAATATATGTCCAATGATTCGAATTATGTGCTACGGGAGATTCGAATCTACGACCTCACCGACCAAAATCAAAGCAACTAACCACTGAAATGGTGGTGTTGGACATCATATTTAGTATTGATTAAGAATAGGGTTTGGAGGTTCGATTATAAATTAATTAATTTGTATATTAAACTTTATGTTTATATAAGATTTAATAATAAATTTTATATTAATTTAATTTTACATTTTGATATTATAATATGTTCATATTCATAATACAGATATTATAACTATATTAAATGTGGTGACCTAACCAAGGGTAAACATGATAACATATGTCACATGTGTATAGTTAACATTGTGATTTATGGTTAATGAATAAGATGTAATGCCATATGTATTATCAATTCAACATGGATGTAATATACAATGAATGAATATGTGTACATATATAAATATAATTATATTTTTATTTAATTTTTTATTTTTCCTCCATAAATTAAATTTAATATATAATTTTATAATATTATATTTATTAGATAATACGTGTGCGTGTTATTCTGGCTTATAAAAAATTATTTTAAATGTTAAAACCATGCATATATA
The DNA here is from genome assembly GCA_030737815.1 of Allium fistulosum. Taxonomy (NCBI): domain Eukaryota; kingdom Viridiplantae; phylum Streptophyta; class Magnoliopsida; order Asparagales; family Amaryllidaceae; genus Allium; species Allium fistulosum. The sequence goes on along the minus strand of CM060904.1, from coordinate 708,206,380 downwards.
TTTAAATATATTAAAATAAATCTCGAAATATAAATATTAAATTTTAAATTTCAATTTCAAATAATTTTGACTATTTCAAGATTTGAGAAAAAATGTTTTATTAATACTTTAAAGTCATAGGCTAAAATATATAAAAAAATCAATTTAAAATTATAAACGGTGAATAAAAAACACACGCACACACGTGTGTGTGTATAATCCAAGATTTTTATTTTGAAATTGAGAATGAAAAATAAATTTTTTTCTAAAACTTATCATGAGCAATTTTATATATAATTTTATAATAAAGTATAAATGTTAAAAATTACAGATTAGAAATTAGATTTCACCTGAATGATCTGTAACCGTTGAATATGTTCCTGATACTATACTTCAGCAAAGTCTGTATAGACTTCGGTATTAAAATTGTTTAAATATTAACTGAGGACGGAGTTCACACCAAAGAGTCAACAAACCATGTTATTAGTTATTTCCAAATTCAAAAATGGTAAAATTAATTTATAAATGTTAAAAGTTAATAATAAATTAATACAAATGTTGTATTAATAATTTATGAAATTTTTAGTTATTTATTTGAAGCTTGAAATCGATTAGAGTGATGTATAAAGTTGTATGTCGGTTTGATCGAATAAGGAGCTAAAGTTAAATAATTAAAACATTGATCCAAATAGGAGTCAAAGGGCTATTGACCATGCTTGGTCAAGAGTATAGGGTAGCCATAACATTTCAATGTGGATTGAAACTTGGTCTAAGTCTTCTAGGGTTAGGGTGAGGTATTTTTGTACCTCTTTGGCTATAGATAGGATGGCCTCCCTCCTTTTTTTCATGCTTTTTCGATAGATCTCTAGTCCCCATCAGCCTCATTGGTGAAGCCAAAGAGTCGGCATTACAAACTGTAACCGAGGAGGAAAACGAAAGGTTCAAAGAGGAAATAATAGCAAACAACATGTTTGACTTTCGACAAGATATCAACCGTGAATGGTTTTATTTTCTAACTTATATATACATACACACACATACACACACACACACATATATATATATATATATTATTGTTCATAATTGCTTCTATCCTTTTTTGTTTTTTGACCATGGAAAAAAAATTGTTTTTTTTCGAAATTATTTTATAAGTAAAAATATTATACAAAAAACAATTTAAATTATGTAATATATACATGTGTGTGTATTATGGTTTTTTTATAAATAGAAAGAAGAAGAAATTTATTTTTGATCCTCTATATGTATACACACACTTTAAATAAGATGGAAAATAGGCTAGAGGACATACTTGGAATTATTCTAGGCTAAAATATACTGGCCCAAAAATTTCAACAAAAGCCAAACTTCCCTTTTTTTAAGCACACGGCCTAAATTCCTTCTCTTTATCTTTTCTCGTTTTCCCTCTTTTCTTTCACTTCTAATTTGTAATGAAAATTGAATTTGATGTTTGATTTATATCCATATTTTTCAAACTTTGTTAAAGGGAAATTAAATAAGGCACAGAGCCAAGAGAGTTGCCCTTACAATAAAAGATGAGATCAAAAGAGAAGAGGTTGAAGTGATCCAACTAGTACTGCACCTGAACCTTGATCCAACCAAAAGAACTGTAGTCAAAAAGCAGAAAGTCGCAACAGAATAAAATACTGCACACATAAGATGAGCCACAAAAATATCAGATATGTGTCATCCCTTAGTTTTAATATTACATTATATTATTGAACCCAAAGTCTGATATAGTTACAGGAAGCAGAAAATAGTCCACAATCATAATACCCAGGACCCAAGCAAGGTGTAGATATTGCGTAGAGGGTTAAACGCTGCTTTGGAAAGTACGACACAACCCGATCCAAAAGTTGCACACAAATAAAATATACATGGGCAATCGGACTGTGCTACCGAAATCCTCAAAGCTAATACTTTATTAACACCTTCAAGAGAGGATCTGCATTGTACATGTCGGGGACTACCTAAGCAATACCGCATGGAGTCCTAAATCATTCCAAGGGCTGCACATAAGGTTACACAAACTCCGGTCCAACGCAAACCCATACTTATGGGCAAATAGTAAAAATTAGGGGTGGGCATAAACGACACCACTATACAAAAACTGTCCGCACCGGACCGCAAAAATGGTGTGGAAATCCGCACCGAATCTTCTAACCAAAGAAAATACCCTAAACCGGACCGACCCATATCGATACGGTTCGGTTTTAGTTTGGACGATTGAACCGACTATATTAAACCGGGCCGAACCGAATATTTACACTAGTGATCTTATGATGAAAATATAAACAACTTCCATCTCATTTTATATTCTAATGATGTATAATCGTTGTCATAAAGGAAGAAGTTATAGTTTTAGTATAATATTTTTCATCTCATTTTTTGGATAAATGCTAATTATAATCTTATTCTAGTCATTTTACTTAATGATTACATATTGATTAACGTTGATGATTAGTTAATCTATTAAAAAAATCTTACTTGTAGCTAAATGTCAAATTGAAATATTCATACAATTAAGAACTAATCTTTCATTTTAGTATAACATTTTGTGTTTTAATCTTTAAGCGTAAAAGCTTCACACAATTGCCTTCATAAATTGATTACTGATAGAAGTAATATTCTTATTTCATATTTAATATGGGTTCAAACCGGAGCGGACCAAAACTGAATCATATTACAATTAAACCAAACCATTTAAAAAATTACTACAGTGGTTTATATTTTTGGAACCGTTTGATGCGGTGCGGAAGCGGTTTGGGCTTCAAAACACACCAAACCGATATGCGCCCACCTCTAGTAAAAATATAAATCACCCTTACCAATAATTGATGCAACAAGGGCAATTTAGATCACAGTCAGCTCAGATCATGCTTGTACATGTATCGAACTAACTCCCTAAGTTAAGCAAATCACGCACCTAAAGCCCAAAGTAGCTCAGGACGCTCGCACCTAAGTATCGGGCAGACACTGCAGCATCGTGCAAATATCACGTGCCAACCAGTGCAAGCCTACTCCAAATATGTAGGCAGTGCCCCAAAACCAACGAGTCATACTTACTGTCTTCCCAAGGACTCAAATGCAATACCAATTCAAATATGAAGTCTCCCGCCACGATTTCAAATACTCCCGCCACGATTTCAAATATTCCCACTCTGATTTCAAGAGTTCTTGCTTTTATCTCAAACTTCCCACCAAAGAAACATCAGCAATTCGGGTGCACCAAATAGACGACATAGATAAATGACACCTGGCAGGATCCGAGGGCTGAAGCACGGCAACAAGAGAAGGATTGTAGTTATCCGTGTACATCTCCATACTATAAATAAGAAAGAACTATAGTAAGAAAGGGATCTTTTACCTTTTTCATTTTTGATACTTTTAAGGTTTTATTATACTCTCTACCATTGAAATCCGTACCGGAAAATATAAAGGAAGAAAAATAAATTTCTCCCATGGACATAAGATTCTTTAACATCTGAACCGCATAAATTCTTTATGTTCTTTACTATTTGCTGCATTTTGTTATTTACCTACCTAGTTTTTAGTACCAAATTTTACCTTATATGTATCATAATAAAATATCAATTGGATTTAAGATTTTAACAAACAATTAAAGTGCAACTACTTAATTGTGTAAGCATCCAATGACATAATTATTACTTAGTGGAAAATTTAATACTACTTAATTCTGCTAATTAAAAATCATTTAGGTAATTAGTACGATAGTTATTTCATCATTAGTTTGAGCGTTGTAAGACAAAAATCTTACAAACATTTTTGGTGTTAGAAAGAGGGCTTGAGCCTATGTTTATTTCATGATCCACTAAAACTTTACCCACGTTTATTCCACGTACCATGAATCCCACCGATTCACCTGTCCCTCCTATTCAAGAACATTTACACTTGGCTTCAAAGACTGCCAACAAGCCTTTAATAACCTCGAAAGCCCAAAGTGAAGCAAGAACCTCGATAGAATTCCATGCAAACCCCCTCTTGGTCACATTTCAATCATTCACTAACCAAATTAACCAACGAATGGAAGGGCTAGAGAAAATAATGGCCCAACATACTGTCCAAAGACCATTCTTTCCACCTTGGTCCATTTCTCACTATCTTCGTTCACCTACTACGCTAGCTATGCAACATGGGGATGATAACGACACTCCCAAAGATGGGGATGGTGACGCTAGTCTAAGAACTGATGTCAAGCTGAAAGGCAAGATCCAAGCAAATCCACAAATCAAGAAAAAACCAATCAATATTAACCCTCTACTACTTAAAAAACAAACTCGGTCTATTCTGAAAGAGGATGATGCCACATCACTGCTTAAGGATGAATCATCACAATCAGATCGTAGAGAAGACGAAATCTGCCAGTTAAAAGCTCATCTAGAGCAGTTGGCTAAACTTTACCAATAGGGAACTAAGGAGAAAGGATCTTCTCCATTCAGCGAGATTATCATCGATGCAGACCTCCTTGATAACTTCAAGACCCCCTTAATTGAAAATTTCGATAGGACTACTAATTTAGATGATTACCTATGTACATTTGAACACTACGTGGATGTTTTGAAAGTAGGAAGGACAGCTAGATGTAAACTTTTCTAGGTTTGAAACCTCTCTAACCTAATAGCATCAACTCAAAGGGGGTCGCACCCCATGGATATGAGAGAAAAAAGGCACAAGAGAGGTACATACAAGAGTCGAAAGTCCTCCAGAAGTCAATTTTCCATGTCAAATAAAAGCCTGCTCCAGAGATAACGTTCACGGTAGCTGATGCGGCGGGAGTTGTCTTCCTTCACCAGGACACACTTATTATTACAGTGCAGATATTAAACTACACTATGAAGAAAGTTTTCATTGACTGTCGGAGCTTAGACAACGTTATCTTCAAGTCTGGATATGATCAGATGAGACTTCCACTAGAAATCCTAAACCAAGTCCTGAACCGATCTTTGGCTTCAATAATATTACTACCGTCCCAGTGGGATCTGCATGCTTGCTTGTTACTGCCCCTATTGCATAAGTCATTCTATGCCAGCTTCTTAATCATTGCATCCACCGTATAATGCCTTCCTGGAAAGGCCTGCCTTGATAGACATGGGAGCAATCGTCTCTCGGAAAGATCTGCTTTCAACACTCCTGCGGGAATAGGGTCAATTAGAGGTAACTAATTTTTAGCTAGAGAGTTATACAATGTGAACTTTACTTTTGGCAATAAAAATGTTCGAAATTATTTTGATGTCTCTTCTAATATTTGTACTGATAATAACAAAAAAGAAGACAAGATGGTTCGTAAAACTTCGTCGGTACTAGATACCGAAACTAATGCTGAAGCAAGTAATCCGACGCTCTCAAAATCTTCGAAGAAGGAAAAAAACATATATGCACATGATCGGCACTAACAAGTATAATTCAGTGTATGCATGGTACTTCTTCGAAGAAGCCCAGAAGAAGGCATCCTCGGTAAACTCACCACCAGAAGTGGAAATGGAAAGTGAGATAGACCCGAGATTAGGAGCATCAAAGAAGCTAGAACCGATGGATGATCTCAAAGACGTACAAATATATCCAGAAGATCCCACCAATTTCTCAAAATGGAAAGAACCTTAGTGTAGATGCTCATACCGAACTAATAGAATTTTTTGAAAAAATTAGTAGATGTATTCGCCAGGACACACTCATACATGGTAGAAATAGATCCAGCCATTATCGGTCATGCACTCAACATTGACCCGGATGCCCATCCGATCAGACAAAAGCGCAGAACTCTAGATCAAGAAAGGTACAATGCTCTACATAAGGAAAATGAAAAGTAATGGAGAATGGATTCATTAGGGAAGTATACCACCCGGAGTGGATTGCCAATCTAGTACTTGTAAGGAAGCCTAACGGAAAATGGAGAACTTGCATATACTTCACCAACCTCAACAAGGCTTGCCCAAAGGATAGTTTTCCCTTGCCTAGAATTGATCAGTTAGTAAATGTAACTAATTGGCATGAACTACTCTCATTCATGGATGCATATTAGGGTACAATCAAATAGCCATGTTTGAGCCAAATCAGGAGCATACTAGATTTGTGATAGATAAAGGATTGTACTTATATAAGGTCATGTCTTTTGGGCTCAAGAACGTGGGGGTAACCTACCAGAGGCTAGTTAATATGATGTTTGTAGACCAGATTAGAAAGAATGTTGAGGTATATATAGACGACACGTTGGTTAAGTACAAGGTAGCATCAAGCCACATCCAAGACTTGGAGCAAACATTTGAAGTCTTAAAGCAATACAATATGAAGTTGAACCCTCTGAAATGCACTTTCGCCATCTAGTCAGGCAAGTTCCTATGGTATATAGCAAGCGCAGATAGCATTAAAGCAAATCCTGAGAAGATTGAGGCAATAAGAGGAATTGGAATCCCAGAGAAGCCAAAGGATCTGATGAGTCTAAATGGCAGGGTAGCGGTACTAAGAAGATTTATATCCAAATAAATAGAAAAATGCATCCAATTCTTCAGTCAAGAAGGGGCAAAACTTTGAATGGACTGAGTAGTGTGAAGCTGCATTTCAAAACCGAAAGGATCATTTGGTAAAATACTCCTATATTATCAAAACCGATGACATATGAGAACTTGTACATTTATTTAGCAATAACTAATAAAGTTGTTAGTGCTACAGTGATTCTAGAAGATGAAGGGACCCAACGACCCATTTACTTCACAAGCAAGTGGCTGTCAGGAGTAGAGCTAAACTACTGGGTCATTAAAAAGCTAGCCTACAACTTGCTCCTTATAACAAGGAAGCTGCGACCCTATTTCCATGCATATCCTATCAAAGTCCTTACAAACAAACCCCTCAAGCAGATACTACAAAAGCCAGAGACACGTGCCCCTTATTAAAATATGCAATGGAGCTTAGTTAGTACGACATCGCCTATTGTCCTAGAAAGACAATCAAAGGCTAACCACTTGAAGATTTCATCGCAAAATGCACCCTACCAGCTAAACCTCAATTAAAGGAAGAAGCAAACACCCCGTAGTTTTGGCAACTATTCATAAATGGAGCATCAAATAAATAGAGGTGGGAATTGGATATGTAACGATCACTCTGAATGGGCAGAAGCTGTATGGAGAAGTGCAGCTCGGTTTCAAAGAAACCAAAATTTGATAGAATATGAGGCTTTCCTTGCAGGCCTAAGAATGACCCAGGTAATGAAGGTAACACATATTAAAATTGACAGTGATTCCCAAATAGTTGTAAACCAAGTGCGAAGCAATTACCAAGCGAAGGAACCAACCTTAGCCAAATATGTGGAACTGTCTAAGAAGTTACTAGAGTAGGTCAAACAATTTGGGATAGAACAAATTCCACGTGAAAACAACTCATTCGCCGTCTCCTTAGCAAAACTTTCGAGTACCAAGGTGCCTAATGAAATGAAGGTGGTACCAATTAAGCGTCAAGCAGAGCTGAATATAGTAGAATCAAATCAGATACTGGTCCTGACCTGAGCTTAGCAGACTGCCATTCAAGGAATACAAGATCAGGAAACAGCAGAAAATCGAAAACAGCTACCAGATGAATCTACACCTCAGCACATCAAGGAGAATAACTGGATGACTCCGATCAAGCAATTCCTGCTAAATGAAACCTCACCCTTCAGCACATCGAGGAGAATAACTGGATGACTCCCATCAAGAAATTCCTGCTAAATGAAACCTTACCCTCGAACAGGAATGAAGCCTGAAAAATAAGATACCAAGCTTCGCACTACTCCTTCTTTGATGGAACATTATACAAGAGAGGGTATTCAACCCCTTATCTTAAGTGTGTTTCCAAAGAAGAAGGGGTACGAGTCATGAAGGAAGTACACGAGGGCAATTGCGAAGATCACTCAGGGGGAAACAAGTTCGCAAAGAAAGTACTGAGGTATGGTTACTATTGACCTACGACACTTCAAGGCACAAAGGAATTTGTAAAGTAGTGCGACAGATGTCCGCGCTTTGCCAGCATTCCCAAACAGCCATCCCATGAGCTCATCCCACTCGCAAACCCATGGCCATTCGACATATAGGGCATAGATATGATAGGACCACTTACAACGTTAAAGGGAGGAGCTAAGTATGTCATAGTGGCGATAGACTACTTCACCAAATGGGTAGAAGCAGAATCCTTAGCCATGATCATTGGGATGAAAAAAGTCACTTTTCTAGTGAGGAACATAATTACTAGATACAGAATCCCCGATAAGATCATTTCTGACAATGACACCCACTTTGAAAGTAAAGAGTTTACGGAGCTATATGAGAAGAATGACATAATAAAAGTTCCTCTTCAGTCGCTCACCCATAAGCAAATAGGCAGGTAGAAGCCACAAACAAAACCATTAAGAAGATGCTTAAGAAAAGACTACAGAAAGCTAAAGGAAAATGGGCGAAAGAGCTATCTTTAGTACTATATGCCTACCTAACTTCAATCAGATCTCCAACTGGCCATACTCCTTTTTTGCTAACCTACGGATATGAGGCCATGCTTCATGTCGAAGCAGAGGTCCAATAAAATAGAAGAATATTATATGCAGTAGAAAAGAATAAGAAATTGAAGGAAATTTCTTTAGACGGTTAGACCTCATTCAGAAAAGAAGGGATGGGGCAGTGATAATATCGACCGCATATCGGCAAACGATTGTAAGAAGTTATAATGCCAGGATTAAAGAAAGAAACTACTGCAAAGGGATTTGGTACTGCAAAGAGTAATGGCCAACAAAAAGGATCCAGCAAATGGAGTGTTGGGTCCAAATTGGGAAGGTTCGTTGGTCATAGCAGAACATAGCAGAAGTTTTATCGAATGGGGCATATCGACTATCAAGACCTAATGGTAATCTAGTTCCAAGGACTTGGAACCAGAGCACCTCATACCTTATGTTGTATAATCTACATTACATATGTCATGTACATTGTAATTATTATAAAAAGGTAATAACATAATGAACTGGACGGAGGGATATTAGACGGTCCAAACTAGTATAAAAATCTCTCTATGTTACTATTCTTTGTCATAGCTAAATAACTATGCTAGCCATTGGGATATCAGACTACCCGATGAGACTAGTTATAGGGATATTGGACGGCCTGAACCAGTATAAAAATCTATCTGTGTTAATGCAGTTAACATAGCACACTAAACGTATAGATACTTGACAGTCAAAACCAGTACAAAAAACCATGCACGTGAGAAGGTTGTAAACACGCGACCTGATTCCATAGTCAAAACTCAATCCTCCTCTAAATTGTGAGAAAGACCGTACCAAGCTAACAAACAAATAACATTTCATAGGTCACCACCATCGTTCGATAGTTGCATTGATAACACAACATATGGATGACATTGGCAATCTCAGAAATGAGAATGGTGACATCAAACTAAAAGAAAATGACACTTCACAGCTTACCACCGTTGTTCGATGGTTGTATTGACAACACAACATATGGATGACAATGGCATCTTAGAAATAAGAACGATGATGATAAAATAAAAATAAACAATTTCTTACATATCACCATCATTCGACAGTCGTGCTGACCACACAGCATATGGATGACAACAACCTATCCTCAAACAACAGGGCAAACCATGCCAAGTGCATGACAAAGCTTACATGGAAGGCAACGTCCAGAAAACAACTCATAGGACCCGAAGACCAAGGATGAGTAAAGACAAGTCTACATCGACCTGCAATCACTATAGACTTGGAGGGCGAATGTTACACTCATATTTTTCAAACTATGTTAAAGGGAAATTAAATAAGATATAGAGCCAAGTCAACTACCCTTATAACAAAAGATAAGATCAAAAGAGAAGAGGTTGAAGCGATCCAGTTGGTACAGCACCTGAACCTTGATCCAACCAAAAGAACATCAGCCAAAACGCGGGAAGTTACAATAGAACAAAATACTGTGCCTATAAGACGAGTCACAAAAATATCAGATCTGTGTTCATCCCTCAGTTTCAATATTACATTATAATATTGAACCCAAAATCTGACGTAGTTACATGAAGTAAGAAATAGTCCACAATCATAATACCCATGACCAAAGCAAGGCACAAATACTATGTAGAGAGGTTAAAGATGCTTTGGATAGGTCAAAGTACAACATAACCCGATCCAAAAGCTGTGCACAAACCAAAAATACATGGACAATAAGACCGCGCCATCAAAATCCTCAAAGCTTATACTTTCTTAACACCATCAAGAACGGATCTGCATCGCACATGCTAATGGTTACTTAAGCAGTACCATACAAAGTCCAAAAGCATTCCAAGGGTTGCACACAAGGTTACTTAAACTCTGCTCCAACGCAGACCCATACTTATGGGCTGATAGCAAAGATATATCACTCTTATCAATAACCATGCAAGGAGGGAAACTCAGATCACAGTCAGCTCAGATTACAATCAGCTCAGATCATGCTTGTACTTGAATCAAACCAACTGCTAAAATTAAGAAAATCATGCAACCTAAAGCCCAAAGCAGCTTAGGACGATCGTGCCTAAGTATCAACAAACACCACAGCATCATGCAAGTATTGCACGCCAACCAATGCAACCTCACTCAAATATGTAGGCAGTGCCCTGAAACTAACGAGTTACACTTACTGTCTTCCTAAGGACTCAAATGCAAAACCAATTCAAATTTGAAGTCTCTCGCCATGATTTCAAATACTCTCGCCATGATTTCAATACTCCCGCTCTAATTTTAGGAGTTCCCGCCTTCTTCTTAGACTTCCCGCCAAAGACACGTCAACAATCCGAGTGCACCAAATAGACGACACATATAAATAACACCTGGAAGGATCCAATGGCTGAAGCGTGATGGCAAGAGAAGGATTGTAGTTATCCGCATACATCTCCATACTATAAATAAAAAATACAATAGCAAGAAACTGATCTTTTACCTTTTCCATTTTTCGATACTTTTAAGGTTTCATTGTACTCTCTGCCATTGAAATCTATACCAGAAAATATAAAGGAAGAAAGAGAAACTTTTCCATGGACGTATGATTCTTTAACATCCGAACTAAGTAAATTCTCTGTGTTCTTTACTATTTTTTGCATTTTTTTGTTTAGCTACCTAGTTTTCAGTACCAAATCTTACCTTGTTTATATCAGAATTAAATATTAGTTGGATTTAACATTTTAACAAATAGTTAAAGTGCAACTACCTGATTGTGTAAGCATCCGCCTACATAATTACCACTTAACTTCAAATTTAATACTACTTTGTTAGACCAATATAACACCTATGATGCCAATTGTGATGAATTAATCCTTAATTTGAACATTTACGATGACACAATTAAGCATGACCCAATCAATATCAACTTAATAGTGTTATCAAGGACCAGTTCATCACTTGTGACTTAATGCATGATGGAATCATTAAAGAATGGATTTATGATGTTAATAGGCCTTTGAGGTACAATATATGAAAGTCTATATGTTTTCTTGGATCATAGTGCTCGAGATCTTCTAAGGTCACTTGGAGTTAACATATCAAAGGATTCATATGGGCTTTCAAGAAAGATGTTCCAAGAAGCGCCCATGTCATGCCATATGTTCATAAGAGGTATAAAAGACAAGTAACAAATTTGTGCAATAATAATCTCGTTAATGGGCTATGTAATCCGTTCTTATATTCAAAGTTCAATGCCCATATAATTATGCATGCATATGTGCATCATAGTCCAAAGCTCCTTTTAAATAATTATGTCAAGCTTTAGGCTTGAAGAGTTCGAGCATATGCACGTCCATGTCAATAACGTTCAAAAAGCATATTCAAAACAATAGGCATGTCCAAGTCCTTGTTCATATAAATTGTTTATGATTACAGTCAAATATTTTGTCCACAATTCGATTTGAGGTTTATAAGAATTTGATTTTGAGAACGGAGAAAAGAAAGGATCGCCTTTATTTGCAAGCCCGTAGGTCTGTATTTATAGGGGTAGTGAGGTTTGGCTCAGCAGCTCGGCGCCGCCTCTAACATGCTCAATCATCGCCATGCTTAACCCTCAAATCTATCATCAACGTTAGGTTCCTTTTCTTTATTTTGGATGTTCTTCGATGTGCTTCATTAATAGGAGGCGACATCAATCACATAACAACACCAACATGGTGACACCGTTACTTAGCAGTGGTAGTTAGCTTTTATGTGAACATTGATGATATTCATCATCAACATCGCATGGATGATTAGTGACGACAATCTCTTAAATGTTGTATTGACATAAGGTGATATTAAAGATGAGATGACATTGATGACGTGCGACGTCAATAGTGCATAGTGTTGTAACAGGCGATGTAGAGAAAAGGGCTTTGTGATATGCAGTATATTGAAGAAATACGACATCGGTTAAGAGATACTCTTGCTTAGTGGCGACGTTGATCCTTGACGGCGATATTGATTAGGTGCGATATACACACTGGACTTGAATGATGGTGTTGAAGAGTATCAACAACGAAGAGGTGCCGTTGAAACGGTATTGCATCCATCATCGTACGACTTCAACAATGGGCGGTGTGAGACCTGTGCAGCTTCGATCAAGTGCAATATTCTCCTTTTTCTTTATTGATGGAATGCGACACTGTCGAATTGCGACATGATGATGTATGGTGTGGATGAGAGGTGACACCAAAGAGAAGTGACATCGTCTATACACATTAGTGAACTCAGGAGGCACTGTTGACCTTCGACCTAGAACCTAGCAGCACCGATTCCTTTGCGACGCTGTCACTTATAGCATTACTTTTGATATTGAAATTATGTGATAACATACTTAATTTTGTTAATTCAAAATCATTGACGTAATTAGTACGATAGTTACCTCATCATCCGCTTGAGTGTTGTAAGACGAAAAATCTTACTAATATTTGGTTTTGTCAAATTTTCAATGTAGATTTGGATTTCTTCTCTTTTTTAAATTTGTTCTCGACTGATAGTGTTACATGTTAGTTTAACCTAATTTTTCAACTTAACTTGTAATTAAACATTGATTTTCTTTTTCCTTAATATATTGATGTCGTTTTGAAATTTGTATGTCATTTGAATACAATATGTATAAAATAGCTTCAGGCATAAGAGGTGTATGTGGGTATGATTCAATATGTCGTGTTATAGCATAGTTCATATCTACATTTAGCACTTTATGTCTGTTATCATAATAACATTATAATGATTTGTATATTTAACATTTTATGTTATTATTATATAGTGATACTTACACATTTTATTTTATTTTTAAAGTTGTTTATATTTGATTGCGTATTTATATTTTATATGTTAGTTACATTTTCCTTTTGTAAATTTTTTTGCAGGAATGTAGATGACAATATTCTTCTATTGTTTGTACTTGGTGAGAATAGTTATGCTCTTCAACCTAACATGGATTGTTTTTTAATTGGTGTTAAAAATAGTATATACAAACATTGGTCACACCTTACTCTTTTTCTATTGGTATGTCATATAATTTGTAGAATAAGGTCATTGCTATCGGTACTGATTCAAATTTGCACACTATATTATGCTTTTAAATGTAAAAGAAAAGTTCATTTTTTGTTTTTAATGTTAAGTCCAACATCCGTGCATTCGATTAAGACGTTGATAGTCATATTTTGATTAGTTCTAATCGTTAAAGTACTTCTATTTGTAGAGGTTTTTTGGGTATTAATTCTCATGTTGACGCATGTTCTTATTTGAAAGATATTATGAAGAAAGGATGTCAAAAAATTCTTTTGGATTTTATTGGTTATCATTTCATTGGTGTTGAAGATTTTAGTGAGTTTTTGATGGTCTGTTAATTAAAAGATCGGTATGATTTGATTTTTGTTAGGAATTTTTCTAAAAGAATATCTATTATTTGCTCATGGTCTAAGGTTGGTTGCAAGTTCAATGTGAATGCTTTTTTGGATCCTGGACAGCCTTTGTGTTTTTTTATTAGAACTTATAATTTTGAACATTCATGCGATGTCGATTAAGGGATGCTAGTAAAGTTCATATTTCTTGTAGATTTATGAAATCATTAATTATTGATCAAATTAGAGATGCTTTGATGAAGAAACCGAAAGACATTATGACTGAGTTCGGAATAGAATTTATTTCAATCTTTCTTATTATTATGCATACTCCAGAAAACAATTGGCTTTGAAATTTTTTTATTAAGATGATGCTATGTCGTATAATGATTTGAATTAGTATTTGGAGGATTTGTAAAAAAACCAATTCTGGAAGTTATGTTGCTTTGGATGTGGATCCATCGAGTAATCAATTTGAAGGAGTCCGCATTGGGTTTAATGCTTGCTTGCTTGGTTTCAGACGTTATTGTCCTTTGATATTTTAGATGCAACATTTTTGAAGGGCCGACCTGGTGTTTTATTAGCTACTACTGCAAAAAATCGCAATCAAGGTGTGAGTTTTATATTCATTTAGTATTTGGTGTTTTTTAATACTTTGTTTTACTGTTGTGATATGACAAAATTTAGTGAATATTAATATCATTTAGCATTATAGTTTTACTATCATTTTAATGGTTATATGTTCAGTGTATTATAATTCTATATGATATTATAATGCAATATAAATTTAGCATTTAATATTATACTATACGTGATATTGCCAGTACAATTTAGCACTTGTTATCTTTGTGTATTGTACCACAGCAGTATAAAATAATACGATACTGTATATGTACTTTAATTTTTTGCATTTTATGATAAAACAATATGGTAATAGTTTTTATCATTTTTTTAACATAGTTTGTTAATGCGAACAAGTGACGTTCTCGGGGATCGAACTTGTGATCTTTAATCTCGTAGTTTAAACTACCAACAGTTATTTAACAATTTACACAAATATTGTATGTGAATAGAATTTGATACATAATGTTATATTAATTTAGCATTAATCATACATATACATATACATACATATACATAAATACATACATACATACATACATACATATATATATATGCTTTACTACTTTGACAATCATTACAAAAGTACATTCGGACATCCTTAACTTTTAAGGACATCGTATAATATGCGCTAAAGTAAACTAATGAAACTGACATTTTAGTGATCGAATTTCTAGTCTGTTTAGTAGTTTTTGGTTGTTTAGGTTGCTTCTACTACAACAAGACGCTCATTGTATTCAATCATATTGAACACATGATCTTCCACTATGGTTTACTTGTTCATTTCGAATGAACCAATGTCATTAAGATTTCGTATATTATAAACGTGACTATTCACCATACAACTTTTGTATGTGCTCGAATATGGGTCAAATATCTACATTCTTTTACTGCTTTAGAGTTCCAAAACTCATAGAATACGATACACATTCTTTGGCATAAGTAATTAAGTGACCAAGGTATAAATGTGTTTAGCAATTGTATAATTTGGCTTTTACATGGGTCTTTGAGTGACAATATGCCAAAAATACTAGTAAGTACATTTTATATTTTTTGTCGGTCCTAATCAGCTCATTTATATATTTTGATAAAAAAAATTATTAGTTATATTAGTTGCTCGAATTTATTAGAGTATATTATCTTGACTTTATGCAACATATGTTCTAAAAATATTATAATGGTTAAATATTATCATTTCATTTTTTTAATAAGGCTCCCACCCGACTTCTATATTCCTTAACACCCTAAGAGAAATACGGAAACCTTATAATTTTTAGTTAGTGTTACAACTCACTTTCCTTAGGATTCTAACTTTGAGTTTGCTCAAAAAATCACATTCCCACAAGTGATGGATAACTCTTTATCGATTATATCGAATATAGATTGTAACCATGGTCTTTGCTTTAATCTTGATCTTGACCTTGAATTTGCTCAATAAATCAAGAGAGACTATTCGCTCCGACCAACCATTTCTTGACAGCCTAAATATAATACATGTATTTTGAGTTTGCTCAACAAATACATGTATGTACCTTACCTTATCTGTGCGATATATTAATAGTATTACACATAATAGCTTTGATTTGAGTTTGCTCAACAACTAGTGTGTATGCATGTAATCTATCAATATATAAATGATAAAGGATAACCATATTAAAGATTCCTAATCTTTAATGTATTTTGAGTGATATTTGTTTAAGGAATAATATATTTCTTATGAAACACCCTCATGATTCAAGTGTCATACATATAAAATCACGGTCTATGTAACATGTCTATGTATTTATTCCAAGAATCTATTTGGGTTTCTTATATTTCACGTATATTATATTCATAACACGTATATAATTATACAAGTTTAATTTATTTATATAACTACTATAATTTAATTAGCTTATATAATATTTATATATGCCTTATTAATTAAATCAAATTTAATTTAATTAACTAATTTAATTAAATTTTTATTAAAATTTCAGAAATTTTACTTTTTTCATCTTATACTATCTAAGAAGAATATTTAATTATAACCTTTATAGTTATTTTAGTGTATGTACCAATATATATCGGTGTGTGTGGGTATACGTATATTAGCATATAATTAATTAATTATCAAATAAATTATTGGTTTAAACAAGATAAACCGATCGAATTCCTTTACAATATAATAATCAAATTAGCAGTTTAAATTTAATTTATTTAATCCAATTTGTTTTTCTATCGATCTTCAAATTTTTATCCTCAAGCTAATATCTAATTGATTTTGAGTTCAATGTGTATGCAAATGACTAAAGTTTTGTCGTTTTGGAGCTAAGGAAAGGTAAGACCTCCACATGTTTGTTATTAACCATTTTAATTAAAAAAATTAATAATCTTCAAAAAAAATATTTGATTTACCTTAAACAAGTTTAAGATAAAATTTCAACTATAAAATTTATAGTTATATAGATATATCAATATACACATATGTATATTTTTAATCAATAAAACCAATTAAATGTTTATAAAAAATTTGAAAAATATTAAATTAATTTCTCAAAACAATTTTGGAATTTTTTAAATTTATTTTATAACATTTATAAATTTCCTTTTTATATTAAACTTAACATTAAATTTAAAATATATCTTAAATTTTCAATTCTTAATTTGAAAATTAGCACAAGGCCCAAAATAAATTTGGCCTTACATCTAGGCCAACCTTTTAGGCTTACTCCACCCATTATGTTAGGCCAGTAACCAGAGAGGGAGAAATACTTTTTATCTAACCCCAAGCTAGACATTGCAATTCTTGACATCCTTCAAATAGACAAGTTTATTAAATACCCTAACAGTTGACTAATTAATTTGTATAGACCATACAAGCTTTGATACCATATAATGCCCATTTGGCAGTGGGTGAAATGAGTAAATTTCAAAAAATAATCTCTATTTGGATCTTAATGAGCATATGAATTCTATTTACTAGCATTAGATCCAATCCATATATGTTAAAATAAAATCATATTAAATTTTATATTTATATAATTAGGGATACTTCTTCAGTTTATTTAATATTTGTTTTGAATACATCGTATATATTCGTAACATAGATGACAATATAAGATACACATCATACTCAAAATATATTATAAGTGTGATGTGTGTTTGTGAGAGAGATTTAGTTAGGTTTTTTATGTTCTATCATTTAGGTGTGTGAAATTTCATATTTTTATTCATGGAGTATAAATAAACAAATCATAAACATGACATATGTGTAATTAATTAGGAGTTTTTTATCACCTTTGGGTATGTGAAAGGGAATATTGATATATAAGGGGTGTATTGAAAAGGAAGACATATGTATGACATGATAATATGTTCATGTGTATAACTATATATATACACACGCATGTAGATATTGGAATTTATATCTATTGTGTGTACGTATATGTATGTGTGTGCGTGCGTATATCTGTGTGTGTGTGTTGTACTTACATATATGATAAATTCATTTGCATATTAAGAATATAAATGTCCAAGTACATACATATGTTTAAATATACTATAATATATATGTATATGGTTGGATACACATATTTAATAGTATTATATATATAGACATACGTACATATATATACATACACAAACACACACACACACACACATATTGTATTATCATTTATATGCGTGCGTGTATGAGAATAGTAATACATTATACAAATAAAATTAAATATGTATATTTAATATTTACACGACTTAGTAAATCATATAAATTTGAATTAAAATCAATATTTAAACTTTTCTGAATTCAAACCCAGTTTTGACTAAGTCAAAGATGTTTTAAATTTAAATTTTAAATCAAAAGACCAATTCAAAATATCTTAGATTCAAAATATTAAAACAACCATCTATAAAGTTAACTAATATAAATGAACTGACTTTGAAATGTGTGTATTATTCATGTGTATTTGCAATGATTTATAATTTGAAACAAATCAAAGCTTACTTTTAAATTTCAATTATTGAATAAAACCATAATAATATGTATTTAGCAATACAAATATATATCAGGGATTATTACTTTTTCAAAATAAGATATAAAGAACCACCTCAATAGGTCTAGCTCTTTGTCACACCTTGATCTTTGAATAGCCTCCTAGATTCATTAAATCACCACTCGATGTTGCTAGGATTGAATGAACCAATTTAATTTCATTTAATTTAATGTTGTATGGGTGAAAGAGCTTGGTAAAGGTAAAAGGGAGCAAGGAGTGGCCGACCAAAATTCAAGAAGGAGGAAGAGCTAAATGAATGAGGAAGTTTTGGTATTAAAGAGAAATGGAAAAGACCTTCCACCTTTCTCTCTTACAAACTCCTAATTAACTCTTAATTAGCTAGATCTAACATCTAAACTATTTCTCTTCCTTGTCCGGTCAGTGATACATGGTTTCCTACATGCACTAAAACATCCCACAGCCCGTTAAGTAATTAAATACATTCTAAGCATGTTCGTGTGTGTGTGTATTGCATATTGATACTTGCATATATAACTTTCCTATATGAGCCCAAATAATTACTAATAGCACATTGAAAATTTCTAGGAGCAACCCCACTTAATAATAACACGTCAAATACAATAATAACTAATATTTCTCATATATTAATTAATTTATAATATTTTATAAACTTATTAAATCGTGTGGTATTTTGGATAACTCAAAAATACATATGTTGACTTTGAGGTGTGATTCAATTAGCAATTAATATTATAAAATTCAAATATTAACTTTTATATATCATCTTAGTTAGTGATGTGACAGTTTGACCGAATTCATTGCTTATAGATCTTTTCGGTAAAATCATATTTTACATCACATTGAGCGGTACCAATAGTGATAATAATTTATGCACATTCTCTCCATCACCACTATATCAGTTTAGGATATATGGAGTCTGGTACTGATCAAAACTCAACTATTATCCACATTTAACTTGATTAGTCCATAAACAAAGTTCTTGATTCAATAATAACATTTATTATTAACATTCTACTCTGATCATAAATTTTGACTTCGAGTTGACTAAGGTTGACCATGATATTAACCTCATACAACCAAGAAGAAGAATTCTTTATTGAATAGTATTTCACTTTCAATGCTTCAACTCAAACCTAACCATAGTCGCTCGATGTACAGTATGTCATGGTTTAACTGTAATCAAAGTGGAGTAGCATATTGAAGCTCAATAGTATACTCAAGTTGAGAGAACCATACAACATCGTCACTCTGGAATTTTATGTTTGACTTTAGTTGTTATTTATCAATAGGAAACACTCAGACGAATCAATCCATAATTATCCAATAACTATGAGTGCGTAACCCTTTGATGCACCCAATAGTCATGATTAATACACTATCTAATATTCGGAGAGTGTTACATACTCTGATCTCAATAGATGTAACGACATACATTATCTTGATCAAGAATATTTAAAATAAAATATTGTTTATATTATAATAAATTACTTACGATTACAACCATTTGTAATTATAATCACATAACATTTTACTCAAGTATATTCTTATTATTATAATTTGAATTAATAATAAATTACTCTCACTTCCTCAATCTATTCCTCCACCTTGCTTTACTCTCACTTCACCCTACCTTTTGTTTTTCTTCTTTTTCTTTCTCATTTTGTTTGTTCTTGCATGCCCTTTATTCCAGTCATCAGAGCCTCGCCATGGCCTCCAAAAGTCAAAATCTCCTTTTTCTCCCTTCACTCGCGTAACCCCGGTTATATGTAACCCTTGTTCCAATTTCCACTCTCCTCCTCATTTGCATCCCCCTCTTCTCCTTCCCTTATAAACCCTAGTTTTGGCTTCCACAATCCTATTTTCTTACGTCACTATTATCCTACTCCTATTCTACCATCCCTTGTCCTTCACGTTTCAAGCAAAGCCAACACCTTCCTTGTTCCCACTTATCATTTTCATTTAGAGAGGTGGTATGTTGTTGGATTTTGGGAATGAGTGCGTCTCATCTTGATTGGTGTTTCACTTAGCTGCGTGGTTGGATTTTGGGAGTAGTTAGTGTGTCTGGTTTTGGTTTTGGAAGTCGCTGTAAGTTATAAGTTGCATGGAGATCTGGTTTGCGGTTTTATATTGGTGTTTGTAACCTTTTAGGCTCCCTTTTTCAAGACTGTTCATAGGAGTGGTTATGTTGTTGATAGTGAGTTTGTTCCACTGGACTAGGTTTAGCTATTATTTTCTGAAGCTTGCCTCCACTTGCCCATGTACCTCGTCGCCTTCGGTTCTTTTGTTTTGTTAGTGTTTCTCCTTTATGAACCCTGCAGCTGTTGTTCTCCTCAATTACCTCCAATTCCCCGAACTACCCCTATAGTTACTAGTAAGAAGAACTTCTATGAGGTTATTTTTTGGTTTTAGGGAATGAGCATGCTTGTCAAGCTTTGGTATCGTTTTTGGTTTGGGCTTTTGATTGGGTTGGAGTTCTCTATAGATGCCGTGGTATTGTCAATGGCGTTGCATTGGGTGAGGTGTTTTGGTCGACTTGGCTTTTTCGTCTTAGTGGTGTTGTGTAGTCTTCATAGTTTTGTTCAGTGATTATAGAATAACCGTAGGCTTTCTCTAGCACACCCCATCTTAGTCCCCATATGAAGCCGTGATTGAAGTCATGATTGGAATTTTGTATCTACTATTTTTAATCCCTTGTAAAGCATTGTGTTTATGCTTGAGACTTAACTCTTGTCTGTATTCTTAAATGTTAGTGTGGGACTACCTTGTGCAGCCGACAGTCGTATGTGAAAACCCTACGGGGTGCTAGTGTAACGTCGCTTGTTATAATTTTTAATAAAATGGTAAGGGTCATTCAGCCTCATTTGCCTTGGCAAAAAAACAAAGTATATAACAAATATTAAATAACATTATTACAAACAAATTGCTTACAGAGTTAGATATATGTAAAAAATCATCTAATTGCTCCTAGGGAATACATCCAATCCTCTCGATGTTCAACGTAATAATCATTTTAATATATATATATAATATAGTGAGTGAATATGTGTGTGAAATTATATCTTATTTGTTTAATTTTTCAACCATGAATTTATTTGCAAAATAATAATTTTATATTTATTAAATATACACCCACACACGCATATGTATGTATGCATGTGATGATATTTGAAATTTTATGTTTGGAATTAATTTTTTTTCAAAACATTATATATAGGGTACTTTTGGCACAGGTCCTTATTAAGTTTCAAAATTCACGAAAAGTCCTTCACTAAATTTCAGTGTAAATTAGGTCCCTGTTTTTTATTCACGATTATTGCAGAGCATGATGCAACATTTCATAAAAGTTGCTGACATTTCCGCAACATTTCTGTACACTGTGAACATAGTGTATGAAAGTTGCTGAAATATCAACACTTATTTATAAAAGTTGCTGATATTTCAGCAACATTTATGTACACTGTGAACACAGTTTATGAAAGTTGCTGAAATATCAGCACTTATTTATAAAAGTTGCTGACATTTCAGCAATAATTTTTCTTTGTTTTTACAATAAAACTTTGACACAGATAGTTGCTGAAATATCAGCACTTATTTATAAAAGTTGCTGACATTTCAGCAATAATTTTTCTTCGTTTCCAGAAAACAGGGACCCGCTTTACAATGAAACTTTGACAGGGACCCGCTTTACAATATGAAAGTATGATAGGGATGCCTCCCTGATTTCCACTTATATATATGTATATATTATTATAAAACATTTTGTTTTAAATTCAAAATCTAATTATGTTTGACAAGTTATATATATCTAATATAATTTGACTTATTCAAATATTTTTCTCAAAGCATGCACGCGCACACACACAGACACGAGTGTGTGTAACAGCCCGTGTTTTTCATATAAGAAAAATCGAACCATTGGAGTTAAAGAAGAAGAGGTAGAAGAAGAAAAATAGGAAACAACATCAGAATCTAACCATCGCCGCGGAATAAAATATAATATATATTAATAGATCTTTACACAAATCAAAACTATATCTGTTTTATACAATATATCATCAGAGTATACATCAGAGAACACATAACATACAACTGGACAATAATCATATCATGTCCTCAATACAACTGAATGTACAGCAATCTGCACAGCGGAATAAACATACACAAATACGGAAGATACGTCTCGCCAACCAGCTCGTCTCCTGAGCTCCACAGCATCATATCCTGTATCCTATAACACTCGGTCTGACCCGAGCATCATATAAAACAACACCCGAGTCAGTCTGGAAAACCAGCGTGAGAAAATCACACTCAAATTGATTATTAAAGTTTCAAAAATCCTTTGAAATCAAAAGCATCTCGTAAGACCACGCCACAAATAAACATGTCGGGTTTTTACCTTACGATAGCTAAAACACTTTTTATCAAAATCCTCTGATATTATAATAGTGTCTATATACAAATACTTATTCAAATAGCTGAAATTGTTACATCTATTAAATTCCAACATACTAGCCACAAAGTGGGTAATACAAACAAATACCGTACAAGGCACGTAGGAAGAATGGATTTCCAACTAATGACTAGGCACTTGGGTACCACCTGTCACAGTACGTGGCCTAGATCACCGTACCAAGGACCCACCCTAAGTCCCCTGCAACACAAGGCCGGAACCATCCCTTACTGGATAATTCCAAATAAAATCACCCCACGGTTGGGATCAGCAACCGCAACACTAAGCCGAAATATAAAGGGACATCTAGACAGGGATGACCTTACCCTCCAGTGGGAGCTACCCACGAAGCCTTGCTGCATAACCCTTGATTTTCAGTCATTCCTGGTTGATGAGGTTCGAGGCTAAACGATACCTTTCAGAACATATCCCTTAGAATGCCCATCGTCCACCTGACGATGTTTCGCAAGCATTCATCCATACAAGTTTGTCCCGGGTCCGAACGGAACCGAAGGCACTACTCCTACTACATCCATTTTGGAAATATCCTCAGGATTAGTAGCGACTAGCCCTTGCACTTCACTGCTCCATCTTCGACTCCGAAATCGTTTCCACGAAACGTACAAACTGGATCGAAGTGGTTTTCGGGAAAAACTCCCGATCCCGATCTCTTCGAAACGATCAATGCATTGGCCAATATTGATAGTCGGTTATTTAACTATCAATCAACATTCACAATCATCCATCAATCCATAAATAATTCTCCTAAATTATTTATTTATCTCAAAATATTTTCGCAAGATATACTTCTATTTTCAAATCCCTTTGAAAACAATTTCAAAACAATTCCCGCTTGCGGAATACATTTCCCAAATATTTATTTTCTCTGGAACACCAAGTACAAAATACTTTAGATTTAAAAATAATTTTAAAAGCACTTTACTATAAATATACTTTATAACATTGAAGTTTAAAACCACTTTAATACTTTATCAAAATATATACTTTAAGAATATCTAAATAAAACCACTTTATAAATATAGACTAAATTTCTCTTTTTAAAACATAATACCAAATCACTTTTATATAATTACTATAATAATAGATTTTTGAAAATACTACTTTAGGCTTTAACATTTAGAAATAATCAATTTTCTAAAATATGCTTTTTAAAACATATTAAAACTTTTAACTTATATTTAAAATTGCTTTGGAAAAACGTACTTTACTATCCAGAGAAATACACTTCTCTTCACATCTTTTAAAATAAATCAACATTTATTTTTAAACCAATTCATATTCCTTTATAAATTCCCACCTTGAATTTATATTTCAAATATCCTCTGATATTCCATTTCACTTTATAAACCCAGTTTATATCTCCGAAATCTCATTTCTCTTAAATTTCAAATCCCAAAATATTTAAATCAATTTACAATTGATTTTCCAATTTATTTTACTTTGAAATAAATTTCCTTACTTAATCCATTTATTTCCAAATTCATTAACTTCCAGATTTTATTTCTCATTATGATTTAAAATCTTTGAACTGAAACACAAGTTTCAGATTTCCCAAATTCCTTCTTCCTTTTTAATTACATTTAAACATTGAATTAAAATAAATTATTTATTCTTTTAAATAATATCACATAAGTTTTTAAATCCAATGTTTCTCGGTTTATTCAAAATTCGTCTTTTCCATATCTTTTAGAATTTTGGAAATCACTTTTATTCTTAATCAAATTTATTCTCAAATTTATTCCAAACTCTTCATAATTATTTTACTTAAAAATTTACTCTTTTATTTCTTTCCAAAAATTCCATTCTAGAGATTTTGATAACTTAGCACATCCAAATCAGTCCAACCAAACCATAACATCCAATATAAAATCATCACAGGATATCAAATATTCAGAACACAGAATATTAAATAATCTAAATAATTTTGAGGAATCCAGTTGGATCCCTCCAACCTGTTTCCCGGCATCCACAGACATTAGCACAATACCAATTCCACTTTAAGGTGGAATATCGCGGTATATGGGTTTATAAAATATCATCCGCTATTATGCGGCGCATATGGTCTCATCCGCTATATAATGCGGGAATATCAACAGCTCCAATATATACGTATGCCAATATGTATATATTGCTATATACTACTATATATATAGTATCACATCAAACTAAATCAATCATTCAATCAATTATTTAAATTTAACCATTAAATTAAAATTAAAATTCAACTGAGTGAGATTAACTCACCTTTAATTGATTTTTGTTTTTCTTGCTTTGCAATTCGACCCAAACCAGCTTGTTCCTTCCAATCTCAGACCTTGAATAATAGTTTATATGATTTATTAATATTCAAAATATAAACCAACCCCTTAATTACCATTTAATACTTAAATTTTAAATTAACAATTTGGTTTTACCCGATTAAATCCTAATTTTAATTAATTATTCTAATAGATTATTTCAGGAACTAATTAAATAATTTATTTAAACCAGATAATCCCTATACTTTCCAATATCCAAACTCCCATTTATACATATTTTATTTTTCCCTTTTTAACAAGAACATTCTAGCAACTAGAATAATTGAATAAGTTAATTAAATAAATTATACTTCAAAAATCTAACTTTCATAAATTCTTTAAACGTTTTAAAATCTTATATATATTTCATACCAGTATATTTTCCCATTTTAACATTTAATTAACATACAGTAACTTATGCTAAGCAAATTTCTGTACTAAATATATTTTACTATCTGTCTAAAATTTTAGGATATATATACTTTAACTTTTATCTTTCTATTAAACAGATCCTTGGTTTAACATTATAATGCCTGTATAAATATATATAACATCAAAAATCAAAATTATTTTATACCTTGCAAAATATAAAAATCCTGTTTAAATCTATTTATACGAATAACATATAACTTCCTTAATTTCAATTTCTTTCCAATCAGAAAATTGGTTTCCTTACTTTTTATAAACAAAATAACAATAATAAAATTTTATACCTAACAATCGATTCCAGGGAGAACTCACAGCCACCACCACCCCTCATTCCACTCGAGCTCAAGGTTGCGAGCCCCTACCCTAGTCGAACACGACTCAGCCTTCGCCCATCTCCTGCTCGCGGCCAGGCGTCTCGCCGAACCCCTCCAGCACTGCCACTCCATTTTCTCGCGACATCGAAATGCCAAAAACGCAACCGCCTCCTACCTCCGATTCGCGACCTTGCCTACCCAAAAGGATGCTGCCGCAACTCTTTGCAAACTCGAACGATTTAGGGTTTAAAACCGAGCCATGCCCTTTTTCTATTTTGAACAGTTTCGATCGAATGAAAATAGGGGAAGCAAAGAAAAAGTTCGCGACTTCGTTCGGTTATCTTGCCGAAGACATGCCCAGATTCATTCGAACGAGGAAGAACGAAGACTTCGACTTCGTTCGTATATAAATTCTTTTTTTCTCTCCTCGATTTTGTGGAATTTAAAAGGGAGGACGGAAGAATACGATTTCGTTCTTTTGTGAATTTATAGAGGAAAAAGGGAAAGAGTAATTGCTAGAAATTTGTTCGGCCATCCCCATTTCTTTTCTATGCTCTGATATTTTTTTTCGATCCTGTCTGTGTGATTTAACAAGAGAAGAAACAAAGGGTGGTGGATTGTACGTATTGTCGGGTTTAGAAAAACAATTATACTTTATTTAAATTTAAATTTGTTTCAAAACAAAATTCAACACGTTATATGTCGTATGCTCCCCCAACAGCTCCAATTACTACGAAATTTGAAATCCGATAATAATACAATATTACGGATCCAATGGAACTGGTTTCGTCGAATTCCGAGACTGTGCCTCGGAAGGCTATTTTTAAATATCATTTTAAACAATATATTTTTAAAACTGAACAAAACTCTTTGAAATTCCATTTTAAAAGTTCTATCATCTTCAGTATTATTAATATGAATTTTACGAGCTTTTAAATATTTTTAATTAGCTTAGAATACCAGATTTACTATTTTATCCAACTTCAAATAAATTAAATTTAATAATTAAATTACTCAATAAACAGCGATATTTGAAATTTAAGTTTATAATTAATCTCTGAATATTTAAAATTAATTAAATATTCCAATTTCAAATGCTCAAAAATTCCAGGTCGTTACATTCCTCCCTCCTTAAAAGAATTTCGTCCCCGAAATTACCAGTTAGGAAGAATGATTCAATCCCCGTTAACTATTTTCTCAAATCCAAATAGTTTCAACAACCCCAAAACAATCTTTTATTAATGATACACTAATCATCTTTTAACTTCCCAAACTTATTCATAAGTTCAACCCAAATCACTTACTTATCAATTCAAATCTAAATTTGAATTCAAATTTTAAATTATCAAAATTTCTCAAAATTTTCCTAACTCCCTAAATTTTCGAAAATTTTTGCCAGCGTCTCCTTTGCGCGGCTAGCTCGGTACAACTACAAAATGGCTCTACGGCCTCCCAATCTCAAAAAGAAAACAAAAAGCCAAGTGGCTGGATCAAAAACCCAATCAAATTTCATATAGAAATTCAAATACATACCTTTTGTCGGGCCATTAAATTTTATCTTCTAAAATAAAAAATCCCAATTTATCCATTGCTTTTACACACCTGTATATCCTACTAAGCAATAATATTCAATCACAATTCCAAAGTCATTTTATACTTTTCTTTACAAATTTTCAATATTTGTTTTACTTAATCCCATACGATGCACATATATCATCCGTACGCAGTATCACATTCGATCGCTCACTCGATCACACAATTCCACTTCCGAACTAGTATTGTCCACCCGACTTCCTAGTGCGGACTCAGATCTGGTTTCTCGATCAGAAACCGTTATTCTTCTTGCATAGTCACCAACTATGATAGAGAATATCCAGAATCAATCAACAATCCATATCCTGGTTCGCCGTCGAAAATCGAGTGAAATATCCTAATTCGGATCGATATAATTACCTCGAAATTCTGTGCTCGAATTCTGGATCAAATCACTATGCAAATAAAATAATATACGTACATCCTACGTATTAATTTCAATTGATTATCAGCTATATCAATTCTCTTTTATTTCGCATTCCTTTTGATTGTTATCCACTTATTCACAACTTTCCCATCTCACAATTTACAGTATCAACCTAAATTCAATTATTCACTTAGCACACTTTCAGTACCAAATTTACTTAAGAATTCACTATTCATTTCTTAAGTTCAAGATAAACATTTTATATACTTCTTGGATTTGTTTCACTTCATTATTGAAGTTTATATTCAATTTTATTCACTTTTGTCTTTACAATTCCACTTGAATACAATTTGGCTTCCACTTCGAATATTTAATTAGTTGCACTTACTAATTAATTTAAATCTCAATTAAAGGTTTATTTGCAACTTTACTTTCTTAAGTTCCTTCGATTTCACTTACCTTACATTCATATTTAAAATAGATTTAAATGTCCAATTTCAAGTTTTCAACTTTATTTGCTTAACAAATTTTAAATCATTTATCGTTAATGAAAATTTCCAAAAATTTTCTAACTCCCAAAATTTTCGAAAATTTTTGGCAGAGTCTCCCTTGTACAGAGGGACTTCTGCGATATCACAGGATGCACAAATATATATATACATCAGCCTCAGGCCGGAAATCACAATATATATCAATATATGCAGTTCATATTTCCTATTTTGAATTTTTGGCGTAAGCGTACCTTATTTTAGCATTTTAAGCAAAGCGGCTATTTATTTTAACATTTAGCGTGCCCAAATCCAGCCAAACGGCTTCCAAAAACATGTACTGACTCAATTTAAATATGTGACAATATATGCAATTTATTAATACTTCACTTACTTTCAATAGCTAAACACATGCATTTCATAAGCAACATACACCGAACAGTTCCCAAATGCCATTTTTAAGGTTCGATACTAACTTTAATTACTTACAACCAATACTTAAACTATCAATTTCAATTTTAAGTGATTTACAATTCACTTTCCTTTATTCAGTTTATTTTCAATCCAAACAAACCCATATTCAATTCAATTTATTTCAAAAATCAACTTTATTTCACTTCTATCAATTCATTGAATTTTATTTAATCTCATTTAATCATATTAACTTCCCATTACATTCCAGTTCAATTTTAAATTCATTCACAATCCATTTTTGAATTTATTCTATTAATAACAATGCCATTTTAATTCATTTGCAACCATTACAAATTTATTTTATTTCTCAAGTTTGGATTTTCCCATATACTAACAAATCTTATTTGGGTTTTTGTTTCACTTTCCAATTTCTTATTAGCCACACACCTACATTTCCATACTTCCATGCATTTTACTTTTTAACTTGGAATTATACACTGTATTTAGCCAAGTGTATTACTTTTATTATTCTATAAACATTTTAACTAAGATTCCAGAGTTTAAACAATTTCCCCAAAATTTCAATATCACCTTTGAAATCAACCATTTCTTTTGAATCTCAAAACCAAATCCAATTTTGCAAACATTTCCAATTTAAAACATTCGGGTAGCAATTCCTCTTTTGGAAACTCGAAAATGAACACCGATGATGTCGCGGTCATCATCAGAATTATTTTCCAGCGACCACAAAGAGTTTAGTGCTTTCATTTCTTTAAAATCCCTTCAAATATTTTTAATTTCCAAATCTCTCCAAAACTTTTGAAAACTGCTTTCAACTTTCAAGGGATCTGAACCTTTCTCAAAATTCTAAATTTGAAACCCATTCCGATTTATTTCCAAATATTTCTCTGGAATCCTATTTCAAATTTTAAATCACATTTGTATATGAAGTTTTATTTCAACTTATAAATTACATTTATAATTTATATTCTCGAATTCCATTCGTTATAACAATTTATTTTTCAACTTGGTTATAAACTTCCAATTTCTTATTCAATTTTACACTTAAATGATAATAATTTAATATTATCACTTCCTAACAACCAAGTAACCAAATATATAATTTACAAAAGTTATTCCTTTATATACAAAAATAATTTGGGCAAAATTATTTCATTCACCCTATTTAAAACAATACTGTGTCGAACTGTTCTATTCAAGTGTTTAGAAACCCCTTCGATACAGTTGTCCAGACTGTGCCGACGAAGGTTCATATGCCACTCAATAAATCAACCAACACAATATAAAACCATTTTATATTCACTAACAAATACGCGCTCATATCTATTAATATACTCAAAATTTCCGCCAGAGCCAAGGTTATCGCTAGCCTAAGCTCCGATACCACTGTAACAGCCCGTGTTTTTCATACAAGAAAAATCGAACCATTGGAGTTAAAGAAGAAGAGGTAGAAGAAGAAAAATAGGAAACAACATCAGAATCTAACCATCGCAGCAGAATAAAATATAATATATATTAACAGATCTTTACACAAATCAAAACTATATCTGTTTTATACAATATATCATCAGAGTATACATCAGAGAACACATAACATACAACTGGACAATAATCATATCATGTCCTCAATACAACTGAATGTACAGCAATCTGCACAGCGGAATAAACATACACAAATACGGAAGATACGTCTCGCCAACCAGCTCGTCTCCTGAGCTCCACAGCATCATATCCTGTATCCTATAACACTCGGTCTGACCCGAGCATCATATAAAACAACACCCGAGTCAGTCTGGAAAACCAGCGTGAGAAAATCACACTCAAATTGATTATTAAAGTTTCAAAAATCCTTTGAAATCAAAAGCATCTCGTAAGACCACACCACAAATAAACATGTCGGGTTTTTACCTTACGATAGCTAAAACACTTTTTATCAAAATACTCTGATATTATAATAGTGTCTATATACAAATACTTATTCAAATAGCTGAAATTGTTACATCTATTAAATTCCAGCATACTAGCCACAAAGTGGGTAATACAAACAAATACCGTACAAGGCACGTAGGAAGAATGGATTTCCAACTAATGACTAGGCACTGGGGTACCACCTGTCATAGTACATGGCCTAGATCACCGTACCGAGGACCCACCCTAAGTCCCCTGCAACACAAGGCCAGAACCATCCCTTACTGGATAATTCCAAATAAAATCACCCCACGGTTGGGATCAGCAACCGCAACACTAAGCCGAAATATAAAGGGACATCTAGACAGGGATGACCTTACCCTCCAGTGGGAGCTACCCACGAAGCCTTGCTGCATAACCCCTGATTTTCAGTCATTCCTGGTTGATGAGGTTTGAGGCTAAACGATACCTTTCAGAACATATCCCTTAGAATGCCCATCGTCCACCTGACGATGTTTCGCAAGCATTCATCCATACAA
Source organism: Allium fistulosum (assembly GCA_030737815.1). NCBI lineage: Eukaryota > Viridiplantae > Streptophyta > Magnoliopsida > Asparagales > Amaryllidaceae > Allium > Allium fistulosum. Next base: position 708,175,051 of record CM060904.1, on the reverse strand, counting down.
GTCCGTCCCGGGTCCGAACGGAACCGAAGGCACTACTCCTACTACATCCATTTTGGAAATATCCTCAGGATTAGTAGCGACTAGCCCTTGCACTTCACTGCTCCATCTTCGACTCCGAAATCGTTTCCACGAAACGTACAAACCGGATCGAAGTGGTTTTCGGGAAAAACTCCCGATCCCGGTCTCTTCGAAACGATCAGCGCATTGGCCAATATTGATAGTCGGTTATTTAACTATCAATCAACATTCATAATCATCCATCAATCCATAAATAATTCTCCCAAATTATTTATTTATCTCAAAATATTTTCGCAAGATATATTTCTATTTTCAAATCCCTTTGAAAACAATTTCAAAACAATTCCCGCTTGCGGAATACATTTCCCAAATATTTATTTTCTCTGGAACACCAAGTACAAAATACTTTAGATTTAAAAATAATTTTAAAAGCACTTTACTATAAATATACTTTATAACATTGAAGTTTAAAACCACTTTAATACTTGATCAAAATATATACTTTAAGAATATCTAAATAAAACCATTTTATAAATATAGACTAAATTTCTCTTTTTAAAACATAATACCAAATCACTTTTATATAATTACTATAATAATAGATTTTTGAAAATACTACTTTAGGCTTTAACATTTAGAAATAATCAATTTTCTAAAATATGCTTTTTAAAACATATTAAAACTTTTAACTTATATTTAAAATTGCTTTGGAAAAACGTACTTTACTATCCAGAGAAATACACTTCTCTTCACATCTTTTAAAATAAATCAACATTTATTTTTAAACCAATTCATATTCCTTTATAAATTCCCACCTTGAATTTATATTTCAAATATCCTTTGATATTCCATTTCACTTTATAAACCCAGTTTATATCTCCAAAATCTCATTTCTCTTAAATTTCAAATCCCAAAATATTTAAATCGATTTACAATTGATTTTCAAATTTATTTTACTTTGAAATAAATTTCCTTACTTAATCCATTTATTTCCAAATTCATTAACTTCCAGATTTTATTTCTCATTATGATTTAAAATCTTTGAACTGAAACACAAGTTTCAGATTTCCCAAATTCCTTCTTCCTTTTTAATTACATTTAAACATTGAATTAAAATAAATTATTTATTCTTTTAAATAATATCACATAATTTTTTAAATCCAATATTTCTCGGTTTATTCAAAATTCGTCTTTTCCATATCTATTAGAATTTTAGAAATCACTTTTATTCTTAATCAGATTTATTCTCAAATTTATTCCAAACTCTTCATAATTATTTTACTTAAAAATTTACTCTTTTATTTCTTTCCAAAAATTCCATTCTAGAGATTTTGATAACTCAGCACATCCAAATCAGTCCAACCAAACCATAACATCCAATATAAAATCATCACAGGATATCAAATATTCAGAACAAAGAATATTAAATAATCTAAATAATTTTGAGGAATCTAGTTGGATCCCTCCAACCTGTTTCCCGGCATCCACAGACATTAGCACAATACCAATTCCACTTCAAGGTGGAATATCGCGGTATATGGGTTTACAAAATATCATCCGCTATTATGCGGCGCATATGGTCTCATCCGCTATATAATGCGGGAATATCAACAGCTCCAATATATACATATGCCAATATGTATATATTGCTATATACTACTATATATATAGTATCACATCAAACTAAATCAATCATTCAATCAATTATTTAAATTTAACCATTAAATTTAAATTAAAATTCAGCTGAGTGAGATTAACTCACCTTTAATTGATTTTTGTTTTTCTTGCTTTGCAATTCGACCCAAACCAGCTTGTTCCTTCCAATCTCAGACCTTGAATAATAGTTTATATGATTTATTAATATTTAAAATATAAATCGAACCCTTAATTACCATTTAATACTTAAATTTTAAATTAACAATTTGGTTTTACCCGATTAAATCCTAATTTCAATTAATTATTCTAATAGATTATTTCAGGAACTAATTAAATAATTTATTTAAACCAGATAATCTCTATACTTTCCAATATCCAAACTCCCATTTATACATATTTTATTTTCCCCTTTTTAACAAGAACATTCTAGCAACTAGAATAATTGAATAAGTTAATTAAATAAATTATACTTCAAAAATCTAACTTTCATAAAATCTTTAAACGTTTTAAAATCTTATATATATTTCATACCAGTATATTTTCCCATTTTAACATTTAATTAACTTACAGTAACTTATGCTAAGCAAATTTCTGTACTAAATATATTTTACTATCTGTCTAAAATTTTAGGATATATATACTTTAACTTTTATCTTTCTATTAAACAGATCCTTGGTTTAACATTATAATGCCTGTATAAATATATATAACATCAAAACTCAAAATTATTTTATACCTTGCAAAATATAAAATCCTGTTTAAATCTATTTATACGAATAACATATAACTTCCTTAATTTCAATTTCTTTCCAATCAGAAAATTGGTTTCCTTACTTTTTATAAACAAAATAACAATAATAAAATTTTATACCTAACAATCGATTCCAGGGAGAACTCACAGCCACCACCACCCCTCATTCCACTCGAGCTCAAGGTTGCGAGCCCCTACCCTAGTCGAACACGACTCAGCCTTCCCCATCTCCTGCTCGCGACCAGGCGTCTCGCCGAACCCCTCCAGCACTGCCACTCCATTTTCTCGCGACATCGAAATGCCAAAAACGCAACCGCCTCCCACCTCCGATTCGCGACCTTGCCTACCCAGAAGGATGCTGCCGCAACTCTTTGCAAACTCGAACGATTTAGGGTTTAAAACCGAGCCATGCCCTTTTTCTATTTTGAACAGTTTCGATCGAATGAAAATAGGGGAAGCAAAGAAAAAGTTCGCGACTTCGTTCGATTATCTTGCCGAAGACATGCCCAGATTCATTCGAACGAGGAAGAACGAAGACTTCGACTTCGTTCGTATATAAATTCTTTTTTTTCCTCTTCGATTTCATGGAATTTGAAAGGGAGGAGGGAAGAATACGATTTCGTTCTTTTGTGAATTTACAGAGGAAAAAGGGAAAGAGTGATTGCTAGAAATTTGTTCGGCCATCCCCATTTCTTTTCTATGCTCTGATATATTTTTTTCGATCCTGTCTGCATGATTTAACAAGAGAAGAAACAAAGGGTGGCGGATTGTACGTATTGTTGGGTTTAGAAAAACAATTATACTTTATTTAAATTTAAATTTGTTTCAAAACAAAATTCAACACGTTATATGTCGTATGCTCCCCCAACAGCTCCAATTACTACGAAATTTGAAATCCGATAATGATACAATATTACGGATCCAATGGAACTGGTTTCGTCGAATTCCGAGACTGTGCCTCGGAAGGCTATTTTTAAATATCATTTTAAACAATATATTTTTAAAACTGAACAAAACTCTTTGAAATTCCATTTTAAAAGTTCTATCATCTTCAGTATTATTAATATGAATTTTACGAGCTTTTAAATATTTTTAATTAACTTAGAATACCAGATTTACTATTTTATCCAACTTCAAATAAATTAAATTTAATAATTAAATTACTCAATAAACAGCGATATTTGAAATTTAAGTTTATAATTAATCTCTGAATATTTAAAATTAATTAAATATTCCAATTTCAAATGCTCAAAAATTCCGGGTCGTCACAGTGTGTGTGTATACATATATATATATGTATGTATGTATGTATGTATGTATGTATGTATGTATATGTATGGGCAAGGATTGATTACACCTCAATTTGGCTACACCTGTATCCCCTCGATTTCCACTACAAATTCCGAATTAAATAATATAGTTAGTTGGAAAAGGGAGAAAATAGTATTATTTAATTTGGAATGTGTGGTGGAAATTAAGGGGATTAGAAGTGTAGCCAAATTGAGATATAGCAGATCCTTAACATATATATATATATATATATATATATATATATATATGTGTGTGTGTGTGTGTGTGTGTGTGTGTATTTGTGTGTGTAATAATTTTTTTCTGGTCGTGATCAGTACATTAGAAAGAATTTTATTATTCTTATTATTAAATTTGAATATAACAATGTGTATATTTAATATATCATCTAATTATATATATTCAATATTTTTTATTTTGGTCAAATATAATAATGGGAAAGCAAGCTTATAAATAATATATATCTATAAAATGATTAAAAAAAGGAATCATTACCTTTTTCTAATCCTATCGATTATCGAACACCATTGTTAGTAGTCGTTTCCTTCTCCAAACTTCTTGCTTCTTTCCCCTTGAGCACGTCTTGCCATTTCGACTATAAGGTATCACCAATGTCCAGCAATGGAGGCTAGGGTTCGGGTTTGATTCCATGTAAAAAGAGAATGAACGAGGTGACTATTTATAGCTAACTAGGTCATAAATATCTACTTTGGCTTTGAAGACTAGAACTCTACCCTTTTCTACAATGCTTTGGCTGACCCCCTTTAGTTTGGTCTTCCAAACTTCGGGTCAAATTGGTTCAACCATTAAATGAATTACTTGCTTAATTTATTCAAACTCGTTCTTTGATTAAATCAACATATAACTTTTATACATCATTTTAGTTAATTTTTAGGCTTCAAATAATAATTGCAATGACATAAAAATTTAATAAACATTTTTATTAATTATATTATTAATTTATAACACTTATAAATTAATTTTACATTGGTCAAACTTGGAAATTAACTAACAACACCGTTTGGTGCAAAATCTGTTCTCAATCAATAGTTAAACAATTTAAACACTGATCATATATAGATTTTGCTGAAGCATGGTACCAGACACAAGTTTAATCACTTATAGATCATTTAGGTAAAATCTAATTTCTAATCTTTATTAAATTAGACCTGGTTATGACATTTGTACACATTTTCTTTTGGTCAACACAGTATCACTAAGATGTTTAGAGTTTGGTCTAAGGTCAAAAACTCTATTAATATCTGTAGTTAATTTCATAAACTACATTAAAATCCTAATAGAGTTAGGGGTATGCTTTTAAGGTAATTATGTAATTTATTATAAATTATTAACTTTGCAATCAAATTTCATTCGTAATAAAAGTTTTTTTCCTTTCTGTTGTATACTTATTATAATGCGTTATAATTAATTATTTAATTTAAGTATATTAATAGAAAATCCGTAAATGGTATGCTTTGTGATAGCAATTATAATTGTTATAATCATGAGTATATCATCGCAATATAATAAACACATCATTTTAAATATTCCTAGGCAAGATGTATCAAGACTGGATAATGATGCATCCGTTAAGACTAGAGTATGTAATGCTTTTCAAATATTGGGTAGTGTATTGCTCATACTGCTAGGGACACCTAGAGGTTACGTAATGATAATTATTGGATAATTATGGAATGACTCACTTGATAGTTTTCTATTGGTTAATATAACTAAGGTCAAATAGGAAATATCGATGTGATAATATTACATAGTTCTCTTAACTTGAGAATACTGTTGATTTTTAATATAAAAGCTCTGCTTTAATTAGTTAAATCATGGCACGACGTCCATCGAATGCCTATAATTGGGTCGAGGGGAAGTATTGGAAGTGAAACACTATTCAAGACAGGATTCATCTTCTTAGTTATATGTCATTATTACCACGGTCAACTAAAGTCAATTCAAAGTCAAAACCCCTTGCTAGAGTAGTTCAGTTAATAATAATTGTTACTATTGAATCAAGGACTTTGTGTTTGGACTGTAAAGTTGAATATGGATGATAATGAAATTTTAGCCATTATCAAATTCTATAAGTCCTAATATGATATGGTTTTGACGAAGAGAATTGATGTAAATAACTATCACTATCTGGTAATGCTTAAATAAAGTAAAATTAGATTTTACTGAATCTACGTAAGTGATAAATTTAGCCATAATGTCACACCACCTGCTAAGTAATATGTGAACGTTAATATTCGAATCGTTCGGTATTAATCGCTGATCAAATTTACACCTAAGAGTCACACAACCAAAATGTTGAATACTCCTACTACCACCTAATTTAACTAATTGTAATTGTTATATTAATTAATATTTATAAAATTTTACTCATAAAATTTTATTTAATTTGTGTTGATCAATATTAAATAGTGTGTATATAATAGTTACAAACACACGTATTGATATACGATATCGATGTGCATTTAAATTAGATTTAAATGTGTTTTTGTATTATTTGAAATTGAAGTGATTTTGAGGCCCATAAGGGAGCCTATCATGGTCGGCTGTAGGAAGCTAAAGGGGGCTTGAATTTTGATTCAAAAGGAGGTGAATTGGTAGGAGAGAAAGTAGGATTTGGATCATCCTTTTACTCCTTAGATCTTTACTATATATCCATCTCTAACCTCATCATTCTACCCTCTCTTTCTTGCTCCATTTTCAACCAGCCAAGGTCAGCCATATTTCATCCCTCGTCCTTAATTTCAAGCTTCAAAATTTACAAATTAAATTCAATTCGAAGACCGATGGTTGCTGCACTCAGATTGGTAGCTCTATCCGAAGGTTTGGATACTGATTCAAGGGGTGATAGATTCAATATCACAAGGTATTTCTTGTAGGCCATAGAAAGGTAATAATCTAATTATATTCTTTATCTTGTCATTATGCTTCCTTTAGTTATATGTATACTATCATGAATCTATATATGTAAATGTTGTTAACATTTGATGTATATGTTTGTTTATATATATGTTGATTAAATTTTTTACATACATACACACACACACATATATTCATATATCAATTGGCACTAAATGAATTTTATTTTTTATTTCTAATTTTTCAAAAATAATTTTTAAACAAGTTTGATTTTAAAATACGCACACACACACACATATATATATATATTATGTTTCTAATATACATATAAATTTTATCAATACACGTAATTTGATTTCAAATTAAATATTTTTTAAGCCGTGTGTGTATTATATAATTTATTTAAACACAAAACCGAAGTGTTATAATATTTACATATCTATATTATACACACACACATATACATATATTATGCAAATATTTACTTAATAAAATTTATACATATTTTAAATTGCTTTCGAAAAATAATTATATATATACTTAAAGATTTCCATACGAAAATTAATAATAAAAAAAAATTAATTGTACAATGTAAACAGTGAACTTTATTATCATTTTAGCCAAATGTGTGTGTGTATTTAATCATACATTTACATCAAAATATATTTCATGTATATATATAATTATAAGTAAATTTCTTAATATTAATTTAATATGTCTTTGTATGATAATGTGTGTGTGTGTATTTAAAATAAAAAATAATAATTTTTCTAGGTTTTGAAATACACATATAATATATGTATGTATTTATGTATGTATGTAAGAGTGTGTATGTGTGTGTTAGATTAATATACTAATTTAAATTAGCATTGTTAGATATTTACTATATATATCTAGATCTAAGATCTAACATTTGAATTTTAAATTTCAATTTGAATTTACAATTATTTATATTAAATTGCAATCACAACATATTACAATGTTAACTATACACACACAGACATATATATATATATATATATATATTTACATAAACTTATATACTTTACAAATATTATTATTATTACACACACATATATACATATTAGATGACATATATGCATATGGAAGGGCTAATATGTCTGTTGCGATGTAAATTCCAACATCTATCCATAGATATGTTAAACCATATACACCTTTTATGCTGCACGTGCATGTACACACATATGTGTATATGATACATATATTATACTATATATTAACCATAACATTAATATAATAATACTTTATTTAAATAAAATAAAATATTGATTTTATTTAAAATAAATTTAGATAAGATATAAATAAATTTAGAATTTATAGGCCCAATAAGATCCAAATGGATTTTTTTTTGAAATTTACCCATTTACCCCATTACATGCGGGCTCAGATCCAATAATGGTATCAAACCCTAATAACCTATGCGGTCTAAATTAGTCATGTTATGGCTAACTAATTAAGCTTTCCCATTTAGTCGGTTGTCTAGAAAAGTAGGGTCTAAGGTTGGGTTTAGAAAATCAAGTATTCTGCCCTACTTGGCTACCGGCCTAGTCCGAAAGGTAAAGAAGCCCAAAGGGTTATCTCTAATAGAAAAAGCCCAAATTGCATTGGGCTTTGGGTTAATTTAAAAGTTAAAAAAATAAGAAACATATTATAAATGTTATAATATAATTTTCAAAAGTGTTTTGAAAATATAACATATATATATATATTTTAAAAAATTTAAAATATTAATAAGATTGAAAAAATTAATTAATTAAATAAATAGTTAATTATATATATAAGATATATTATAATGTGTGTTAATTAATCAAAGAGCTGGAGCTCATCAGCAATCGGTTTGATCAGAAAGGCCTCAGCCAAGAATTCGCATTTACTGCTGCTTCCACAACTATTCATCAAATTTGGATGGAAATAATTCAAAGAGTGTTTGAAGGTAAGAGCTATGTTGTGGATCAGAGAGGAAAATTGATTTAACTTGAGCTACATACTCAATTTTTTAGGCGATTCAAAGAGGTGAATGAAGAGGACATGAATTTGGTTCGAAGTTGGAATTTGGCATTTGATCTAGGGTAGAAGATGCAGCGTGTGATCGGGGCTTTGTATCTCGTTAACTAGTATGGGTAGTTGGTTTTTTATTGTATAGGGGGTGTTTATTTGTTGTTTGTATTTATAACTGTGAAAATATTTAAGGATTGCCGTTCTCTTTTTCCTTGCTACAGAGGTAAGGTTTTTCAAGGAATCGGGATCCTTAGTATTATTTCATCATTAATAAAGAACCCATTTTCAAAAAAAGATATATTATAATTTATGTTACATTGACTTGAATTGTTTAAGACGATGTAAGTCTATATATATAATAAAAGAATATTAGAAATTAAAAATATTTAATTAAAATCATTTATAATTTAGTTAAAAGTTAATTAATAAATAATAAAGTGTATATATATATATAAAGATATATACATATATATAACTATAAGTGTTATGGCATGCATATTCAATATAAAATGTTATAATTGAATAATATAAAATTAATTAAAATGTTAATTAATTAAATTAACTCAATAAAATTTAATTAATATAATATTATACATAAGACTATTATATAAGCTAATTAAATTATAAAAGTTATACAATAAGTTAAAAGGTTATATAATATGAATGTATAAATTAAAGGTAGAACATCAAGAAACCCTAAATAGGCTTAAGGGATAAATAAAGGCATACAATAGGTATGCTATGATTTCTGATGTCTTTGACACTTGAATCATGATGGTATTTAATAAGAAATTCATTATTCCATAAGTCGATATCACTCAATATAGTATATTAAGGATTATGAATCTTTAATATAAAGTTGTCCTCTACAATTTATATAATAATAAATCACTTGCATACTCTCTGGTTGTTAAGCAAACTCGAGCTAGAGATGTTATGTATAGTATTATTAATATATATAAAATAGACTAGGTAAGGTAACTATATGTATTTGTTGAGAAAACTCAAGGTACCTATAGGCCACTACAAAATGGTAGGTACGAGTGAATAATTTCTTTTGATTTGTTGAGCAAACTCAAGGTCGAAATAAGATTAAGACAAAGAACCAAGGGTTATGAGTTGTATATTATACAACAGATAAGGAGTTATTAATTGTCTATGGAGCTTTAATGTAACATCCCTAATCTTGAGGCCCGAAGCTAAGCGCTATAGATGCTATAGTCATCCATAGTATTAACTTCCGGTGACAAAATACGGTAATGTTAATGGTATCCATAATATTAGAAGCACATGAATATGAAATAAAATCAACACAGATTTAAAACAACTTTTCTGATTACATTTCAAATCAATATATCATATTCAGATACATAATCCCAAAATGATTCCTAGGTTTTGATCAAATATAATTGTTACAAAATACGCCAAGAGTGACATATGAAGATGCCCCCTTGGATGATCAGAGTACTAAATAGACATAGTAGTCTTAATACATCACAACAATAATAAAAATAACAACTCCAAAATAGCTATCTTTGCCTCCTACACGTCTTCGGAAGCTTTATTCGTCCACCTACTAAACCTGTAAAACCTTAACCCTCAATCTACTCAAATTAATTTTGAGCACCCAAGAGTTTAAGGGAAAAACATAAACTTCGAGTTTGACATAAAGCCTGGTGTGAATAATACTATTACATCTCGGTTTACTGATATTAAGTGAGACCATGCCGCTTAGCGGAACGGGTTTCCCCTCACTAATATCCCTTTAAAATATTTCTTTTTGCAAATCAGAATCCTACAATCAAACCGATTAAAACAATAATAGCAATATCATATATGCTCATAAATTAGGTAATAAATGGACTATATGTCCTAACAATATAGTTTTTGTTTGCGCCAAAATTGGTCACAAGCCCTAAAAGTAGTGAAAGCACCAGTGTATAAACACAGATCCTCAATATCCGGACACAGATCTTAGATCCAGATTAAGTAGAGAACAAAAATGAAGAAATAGTAAAATTAAAATGAAAGAAAGCAAGAAAGAACACAATATTTATAGTGGTTCGGCTATCTCCGGCCTACGTCCACTTTGAACCAATCCTTTTATTCCTTTTATGTTGTGATTACAGTTACAAGCCTTTGAAAATCAATAACAAAAATGGCAGAGTTTTGTCTAGGAAAGAAGAAGAAGATCCCCCCTTTAGTTGTCATAAGACTGCTATTTATAGGTGTAGATTCGAAAATATCCTCCCCAAAACCTGGAATACCTCTTCTCGTGCGCAGGTGGGCCCACATGATCGATCCAGTGTGATTTGGGATCGATTCAAGTGCAATTCGTATCGATCCCAAAATGGTTCCAATCAAGTCAAGATTGATCATGAACACTCTTGAGTGCATAAGCAAGCTTCTGTGAAAATTTTATAGCATTTGGACTTGTAGATTTCGAGTTATGATCGATGCAAGTTGGTATTTGCGAGCAGGCTGAATGCTCCGTGTCCATGGATTTTGTACCCGTCCATCATACTGCTTTCATATCCATCAATACAGGCTGTTTGTATCCATCGACCAACCCACCTTCGTATCCATCCAACGTTACCACCTTCTTATCCATCAGCTGCTCTTTATTTCGTATCACTCCCTGAATGCCTGCCTTCGTATCGATCTATAAGCGATTGATATGAAATGTCCATCCGAGTTCCTAAAACCGTTGCTTCTCCCTTCGTATCGATCCCAGCCTTGATTGATACGAAGTGTATTGATGTACTTCGCCATCTAATTGATACGTACTTATCAACCCGAGCTCTATATCCATGAACCAATTTCCTATCTAAAGTTGATAGATCAATGCAGAAGCCTTCGATACATGATGCATCGTGTCAAAGACCGATCGAGCCGAACCCATCCTCACCTCGATCGATACGAAGATATCGATCCTAACCCATTTCGCACTGATATTGATCCATCCATAACTTGAGCATATGAACTCCGATTGACCTGAAATTTGAAACGTAGCTTTTCCTAGCCTTGTTCATCATTTCCAATTAATCCCATATTGATTGGAGCTCGGTCAAATTTTGACGGTATCGATCATAGCCTTGTTTCCAATCGATCTCCAATCCTGATATCCATCCTTTCTAGCCAATTTGTTGATATCCCGGCCTTGACCAAAAGGCGGGGTAACAGTTTTGTTTTGCTAACTACTAACCATTGGCTGACACAGGCCTACCAGAAAAAATAAAAAATCTAACATTTGTTAGACACACTTCTAGACGGTCTGTCCTTAACTTACTTCTCCCAGGGTCACATGATCCTAATGGTTTTGCAGGCTCACCAATAACCTATTCTCCTTCTCTGTATATTCCTTTCTGTGTGTAAAGTCATTTAAGTCTTACCTGTGACTAAGCCCTACACACTAGAATTTTGGACTAAATTAGCTAGGGGTTATAGCTAATGTATATATAGGGCGTGACCCTATACCAATCCCATCTGGTATTCAAATATCTGAGCCATTTACATAGGGTTAACTACCCTTCAAATTTTCCTTGAAAACATCTTTCAAATTGATTTAACCCGTTATATCATACTTAAATAAGGAAAATATACTATTTGCTTTATTCAAATCTCTTTACCATGATATATGCTTTACTCAAAACATTGTTGATGAAAACTTCCGAAACCCTTGTTTAAAATCTTTAAATAATCTCTTTCTAAACCTTTGAAAGTACCCCTTTTGAAACCATTGAAAGTGCCCCTTTCGAAACAAGTGAACTACTTTACTTTGTAACATTAAGCCGATAGGCCAAAACATACCTTTCGAAACCATTTGGAAAAGACCTTTCGAAAACATTGAAAGTGTCCCTTTCGAAAGCTTTATAAAACTTTAGACATCCTCCTTTCAAAACACTTCTATTTTCCATTCGAAAACATTGGAAACCTTCCATTCAAACACTAAAGGTAAACCTTTCGAAAACATTGGGGAAACCTCTCCCTTCGAGACCTTCATTAGACACCTTTCGAAAGTATTAAAGTCCTTTACTTAAAAACAAACCTTACGAAAGCATTAGGTTCAAGTAAAATTGTGTGGAACATACTTTCGAAACCTTTAAAACCATTCCTCTCGAAACCTTTGGATTTAGCTTTCAAAATATTAAAATGGTCTTAAATGAACTGGGACAAAAGCAACTCTATCAAAAGCATTTTCCTAAATAAAAGAAAGTGGATGGTGTCGAAACCAACCCCTTCGAAAGCATTGGAGAAGCGGCTTCAAAGTTAAAGCAAAACAACCCCTTCGATGGCATTGCTTCGAAAGGTTAAATGCGGTAGATGGGGTTTCGACCCCTTCAAAAGCTTCTTTTTAAAACAAAGGCGGGAACCTGTTTCGAAAGCTCTTTTCTTTAAAACAGTTGACCAAGTCGAAATCCATCTCATTCGAAAGCCTCATTTACAACCAAAATAGTTCTAAGTTTTCAGAAGCTACTTCAACCCCTTCGAAAGCCCTGTTTCAACTCCATACCTTTCGTCCAACTCCAATCCACTATGTACCGAAGCTGATACCATGTGTATTGGTTTCGACTTAGATGGAGGCGATAGTATGAGGTCGAAAGGTGCTGCTATAAGTGGCGAAGTAGATAAACCTTATATAACTTATTTTTAACTTTATAAAGTAATTTCTTTCTAACTAACTTGCTTTGTTTATCAACATATGATTGGTTGCCAATACTTTTCAAAATCTTTTCTAAAAGTGCTGCCGAATTTCGGAGATCAACAATTTAAACAATTTACAAATTGCCCCCTCTCCTTTTGTAAACATATAAAACATTTAAGTCTCATACCTTAAATAATTTAATATACTTATTAAAACACTTAGGAAAATTCTCCCAAATTCTCATTAATCACTTTTAATATGTTTTCTAACATATATAAATTTCTGACCCAAAGCTAATATATAATAGCGGTAATTAATATAACTATTTTCTTCACTAGAAAATTCATAATAAATCCACAATAATTCAGAAAATTATGAAACTTCAAAACCCATCTATAAGTAATATTTTGACCTTATATGAATAACGCAAGGCATTTGGATGTCGTTTGATAGGTTTTTCAAATCAAAACTTGTCATAAAATCTATACGAACAAACAAAATTCATCAACAAGCATATATATCTATTTAACATTCAAAACATAGCGTATACTTTGCAAAACATATTCGTATCTGATCTAGAACCAAAAATAAGAAATATGAGATGTAATCTATTATTCACCTTAGCTTGTTGTTACGGAGTTGAGATTTTCTCTTGAATTAAATTGATTAAGCTTCTTCCTCTTGATTTTAGCTTATCTTCCTCTTAATTTCTCGTAATGGTGGCCGACCTCTCTTGATTTTAGTTTTGTTTATGAACATGGAAATGAAAGTGGCATGAGGGTATATGGTATAAGAATATTACCTATTCCTATTTTGCCCTTATCTATTACCCTTACTTATTTCATTTTAATCCCCTTTATATTCATTTGTTAATTAGGCACGACTACCCTCTAATATTCAAATCTCAATTCCCTTAACCATTTACATTATTTCATTTCATTTATCCAACTAAATGTCCTAAATAATGTTAGTAAAAATTTGGGTTGTTACAGACTCCCCTCCTTAAAGATTTTCGTCCTCGAAATTACGATAAGGTACTTATCAAAATCAATCATAAAGGTAAAATTAACATACCATGAAACAAGTTAGGATAAGTATCTCAAATCCTGCTCTCAGTTTCCCAAGTACAGTCTCTCTCGTCGTTACTCTGCTAGACTTTGACTAATCTGACTGTCTTGTTCCTTAGCCTCTTCTCATCTCTCACGACTATACGAACTGGTTTTCTAACTATAGTCAAATTCGATTCCACTACTAAGTCATCTAACATAGTTGGTGCTATAGTAGACTTTGGATCTTGAATACACTTCCTTAGATGAGAAATATGAAAAACATCATGGACTCTTGCCAAATTGTTTGGTAACTCTACTCTATATGCGAGTTTCTCAATCCTTTCTACAATAGGAAATGGTCCTACAAATCTCGGCGCCAATCCCCTTGATTTTCCAAACCGAATTAAGCCTTTCATCGGTGATACCATGACGAAAACATAATCTCCAACTGAGAACTCTAAGTCTTTCCATCTCCCATCAGCATAACTCTTCCGCCTGGACTGAGTTTCCTTCATTTTGGCTCGAATGAACTCAATCTTTTCTGCAGCTTCTCTAACCAAATATGGACAAAGAACTAACCTCTCCCGGTCTCTAACCAACAAACGGGAGATTTGCACGGCCTTCCATACAAAGCTTCAAACGGTGTCATCCCTATAGTAGTCTGATAACTGTTGTTATACGAAAACTCGACTATGTGTAGATGGTCTTCCCATGGTCCTCCAAAATCTAGCACGCAAGCTCATAACAAATCTTCTAAGATTTTGTTAACTCTTTCCATTTGCCCATCTGTCTGTGGATGGTAAGCGGTACTCACCTTGAGCTTGGTACCCAAAGTCTCCTATAGACTTTTCCAGAACTCGCTAGTGAATAAGGAATCTCTATCACTTATTATATTACTAGGAATTCCATGCTATCTAACTATATTCTTCATAAATAACTTAGCTAAAACAGGTGTCGTCCTGGTTGACTTAACTGGAATGAAATGTGCACTCTTGGTCAACCAGGCCACTATAACCCATATAATTTCATTTCCTCTATTTGACCTTAGCAATCTCTCTATAAAATCCATTGAGATAGAATCCCATTTCCACACTGGAACATCTAAAAGCTGAAGTAACCCACTTGGTTTCTAATGTTCGGCTTTTATCTATTGACAGTTCAAACACTGTTTCACCCATAAGCCTACATCTCTCTTCATACCTTCCTAGAAGAAACTTCTTTTCATATCCTGATACATCTTAGTTCCTCCCGGATAAATTGTGAACTTCGAACGATGGCATCCTTCAATAACTTCCTTCCTAATGTTTCCCGCATTCGGAACACACAGTCTTCCTTAACCATCCATTCTGATCAAGACTGAAATCTTTCAGGTCATCGCTCTCTGTTCCATCCCTTAGCTTTTTGATCCGTTCAGCTAATAATGGATCCTCCTTCTGCTTAGAAGCAATCTTTTTGATCATCATCGGTCGAACTTCTAAACATGACAACATTTAGTTTCCTTACTAGATCTAGCTTCATATCTCCATTGTATCCTGCATGTAGTCAATGCATTTAAATCTTTCCACTCGGCTATCATTGCCAACACTGCATTCTGATGTTTTCTGCCAAGTGCATCTGCAACCTGTTGCCTTTTCCTGGTGTGTACTCAATACCAAAGTCATAAGCGGCTAAAAACTCTAACCACCTCTGCTGTCTCATATTCAACTCCTTTTGAGATAATAAATACTTCAGCGACTTATGATCCGTATACAACTTAAATCTCTCACCCATAAGGTAATGTCTCCACACCTTCAACATGAAGATTACTGCAGCTGATTCCAAATCGTGCATTGGATATCTAACCTCATGCGGTCTATGCTGTCGAGAAGCATAGGCAATCACTTTGCCCCTTTACATTAACACGGCTCCTAATCTTGTTGCACATGCATCCATATACACTGCTAAATCCTGATTCCCTTCTAGAACAACTAACACAGGTGCATTTGTCAATAAGTGTTTTAGCTTTTGGAATGCTTCCTCACACTTATCAGTCCAGACAAATTTCACATCTATCCACGTTAGCTTAGTCATTTTTGCCGCTATCCGCAAAAAATCCTTAAAGAATCTCCGATAAAACCCAAGTAATCCAAGAAAACTCTTTATCTCAGTCACTATCTCGGGTCTCATCCAATTATTCACCACCTCGATCTTAGTCGGTTCTATAAACAACCCTTTTTCTGAGACTACATGACCAAGAAACTTCACTTTCTTCTTCCAGAAACGACACTTCAAAAATTTCGCTTTCAGCTGATGCTGCCTCAACGTCTCCAGCACTACTCTAAGATGAACTTTATGCTCTTATTCATCTTTAGAGTATATCAAAATATCATCTATGAAAACCAACATGAACCAATCCAAGTGTTCTCGGAAAACTCGGTTCATCAAATCTACAAAGAACGCTGGCGCATTAGTTAGTCCGAACGGAATTACTAACCATTCGTACGATTCGTATCGGGTCCTAAACGCCATTAAAGGAATAATTTCATCTGCCACTCTAAGCTGATGGAACTCTGTTGCTAAATCCAACTGGAAAAATACTTTGGCTCCACTCAACTGGTCGAACAAATTGTCAATTCTTGGTAACAGATATTAATTCTTTATCGTCTTCTCGTTCAACTTATGATAATCGATACTTAACCTTAACGATCCGTCCAGTTTCTTAGCAAACACTGCGACTGCTCCCTTAGTCGAACTGCTTGGTTCGATAAAATTCTTGCCTTCCAAACCCACCAACTGCACCTTTAGCTCTCTCATCTCGGTAGGTGTCATTCTACTTGGCGGTCTACTCATCGGTTCTGCTCTTGATACTAAATCTATCCGAAACTCAATAGCTCATTTCGACAGCAGTCCTACTAAAGGTTCAAAGACATTTGCGAATTCTCTAACAACGAAAACTTGATTCAACTTGTCTCCTACCTCCACAATACCCAACAAAGTATTAAACTCAAAACTAGGGTTTTCTACGGTGTATACAATCTGATCACTACAGTCAGGGTGTCTAAGTGATATTTTCCTATCATGGCAAAATATCCTAACATCGTATTTACTTAACCAATCCATACCTAAAATAATTCCGAACCCTACGAAATCAAACACATGCAAACTATAAACAAATGTATGACCCAACAATCAAACTCTAACTGGTCACACTTCATCCCAAGTGTCGTATAACCTCCTATCGGGTTTGCAACCCTTAAGGAAGTAACTAGGTATGAGGGTACAAGGTTAATCTTATCTACCAAACAACGAGATATAAAAGAATGCGATGTACCAGTGTCAAATAGAACTCTAACTGATACACCATAAATCAAAAGCGTACCTCCCAACATAGCTTTTTTCCCCTCCTTTGCTGTTGGTCTCGAGGTAGCTGGTTTCAATGCAAACATCTTGCCTTTCCCATCCTTGGCTGGCTCCTTGCACTAGTTCTTATAGTGACCAATCTGATCGCAGTTGAAACACCTTACTCCTTTCTTCTCAACAGATTTCTTCCCTTTGCATGTCCGACATTCATGAGCGTAGTGTCCTTTCTTATCACAGTTATAATAGAAAACTTCTGCTTTTCCTTTCTTATCGGTTCCACTCTTCTGAGCTCCCTTCTTATGGGAAAAAATTCCTTTTCTGGTTTCGCCCTCCTTGAGTTTCCTTGGCCTTATTTCCTTCAAGAAAAGCAAGCATCTCTTCCTGTCTTAAAGCCATCTCAACAACTACATCACACAGATCTCTAATATGCGACAATGTGGCCTTAGCTAATTCAGGCTTGAACCCACGAATGAACTTATCATTCCTCTTAATAACGGTATCAACCGTAGCGTAACCGTTCTTGCTAGCTCCTCAAACCTGGTTGCATACTCAAGTACTGTCATATCCCCCTGCTTCAACTCAGCAAACTTCCTGAGTAGAGTAGACTTAGCAATCTCTGATATAAATCTTTCTTCAAACCTCCTCCTGAACTCAGCCCAAGTCATAGTCTCCTCATTGTCTCCTACAATAACACTATTCCACTAATACAGTGCTGCCCCTTGTAGATGTCTAGAAGCGAGTCTCCTTTTCTGCTCGTCATTGAGTCCCAAATCAACAAAAATCCTCTCGCAATGAAGTAACCAATTCTCCACTTCGGTTGCGTCCTTAGTACCAATCAATGTCTTTTCTCCCAACCGAGCATAATCTCTACTCAAAACAGCATAGTTATTGACCACTGGAGCTTTCTGATTTCCTCCTTCAGCATTTCCTCCAACCAACCCTGCAGCAACTCATGCTTGCATTATGTTAACGAAAAAATAATACATAGCTCCCACATCGACTTGCGGGACTCCAGCACCTACATTTGCAACTTGTGCTTGACCTTGATTCCTTCTAGTATTTGGTCTGACATTTCCATTTGTTCTGGTGCTTCCTCCTCCAATGTTATCTCTTCCACTTCTAGCATCCATATCATACGTCCTTAAAATCTGCATTCAAGACTTCGTAAGATACATAAGAATAGCCTAAGAGAGATGGGAGAATAGAGATAAAGCATATACTTATATATAGCAAATACAAGTATGTTACTATAGCGTTATCCCATACCCCAATATTTTCTCTAATTCCTTAGGATTATGTTTTAAAAATCATTTTAAGTTTGAAATTTCTTTTAAGTATTTCATAAACCTATGCTCTGATACCAAGTTGTAACATCCCCTATCTTGAGGCCCGAAGCTAAGCGCTTTAGATGCTGCAGTTATCCATAGTATTAACTTCCAATGACAAAATACGGTAATGTTAATGGTATCCATAATATCAGAAGCGCATGAATATGAAATAAAATCAACACGAATTTAAGACAACTTTTCTGATTACATTTCAAATCAATATTTCATATTCAAAATACATAATCGCTAAACGATTCCTAGGTTTTCAAATATAATTATTACAAAATACGCCAAGAGCGACATATGAAGATGCCCCCTTGGATGATCAGAGTACTAAATAGACATAGTAGTCTTAATACATCACAACGACAATATAAATAACTACTCCTAAATAGCTAACATTGCCTTCTGCACATCTTCAGAAGCTTTATTCGTCCACCTACTAAACCTGTAAAACCTTAACACTCAATCTACTCAAATTAAATTTGAGCACCCAAGAGTTTAAGGGGAAAACATAAACTTCGAGTCAGACATAAAGCCTAGTGTAAATAATACTATTACATCTCGGTTTACTGATATTACGTGAGACCACGCTGCTTAGTGGAATGGGTTTCCCCTTACTAATAACTCTTTAAAACATATCTTTTTGCAAATCAGAATCCTATAATCAATCTGATTAAAATAATAATAGCAATATCATATATGCTCATAAATCAGGTAATAAATGGACTATCTGTCCGGACAATATAGTTTTGTTTGGCTATCTACTAACAATTGGCCGACTCGGGTCTACCAGACAAAATAAATAATCTAACATCTGTTAGACACACTTCTGGACGGTCTGTCCTTAACTTACTTCTCCCAAGGTCACCTGATCCTAATGGTTTTGCGGGCTCACCAATAACCTATTCTCCTTCTTTGTATATTCCTTTCCGTGTTTAACATCATTTAAGTCTTACATGTGACTAAGCCCTACACACTGGAATTTTGGACTAAATTAGCTATGGGCTATAGCTAATGTATAAGATGCGACTCTATACCAGTCCCATCTGGTATTCAAATATCTGAGTCATTCACTTAGGGTTAACTAGCCTTCAAATTTTCCTTGAAATCATCTTTCAAATTGAGTTAACCCTTTAAATCATATTTAAATAAGGAAAACATACTATTTGCTTTACTCAAATCTCTTTGCCATGATATATGCTTTACTCAAAACATTGTGGATGAAAACCTTCGAAACCCTTGTTTAAAATCTTTAAACAACCTCTTTCGAAACCTTTGAAAGTACCCCTTTCGAAACTACTGAAAGTGCCCCTTTCAAAACAAGTTAACTACTTTACTTTGTAACATTAGGCCGATAGGCCAAAACACACCTTTCGAAACCATTTATAAAAGACCTTTCAAAAACATTGAAAGTGTCCCTTTCGAAAGCTTTATAAAACCTTAGACATCCTCCTTTCAAAACACTTCTATTTGCCTTCCGAAAACACTGGAAACCTTCCATTCAAACACAAAAGGTAAACCTTTCGAAAACATTAGGGAACCTCCCCCTTCGAAACCTTCATTAGATACCTTTCGAAAGCATTAAAGTCCTTTACTTAAAACAAACCTTTCAAAAGCATTGGGTTCAAGTAAAAATGTATGGAACATAGTTTCGAAACCTTTAAAACCATTCCTTTCGAAACCTTTGGGTTTAGCTTTCAAAATATTAAAAGGGCCTTAAAAGAACTGGGACGAAAGCAACTCTTTCGAAAGCATTTTCCTAAATCAAAGAAACCAGATAGTGTCAAAACCAACCCCTTCGAAAGCATTGGAGAAGCGGCTTCAAAGTTAGAGCAAAAGAACCCCTTCGAAGGCATTGCTTTGAAAGGTTGAATGCGACAGATGGGGTTTCGACCCCTTCGAAAGCTTCTTTCTAAAACAAAGGCGGAAACCTCTTTCAAAAGCTCTTTTCTTTAAAACAATTGACCAAGTCGAGAGCCATCTCATTTTAAAGTCTCATTTCCAACCAAAATAGTTTTAAGTTTCCAAAAGCTACTTCAACCCCTTCGAAAGCCCTGTTATGACTCCATACCTTTTGCCCAATCCAATCCACTACGTACCGAAGCTGATACCATATGTATTAGTTTCGACTTAGATGGAGGCGGTAGTATGAGGTCGAAAGGTGCTGCTATAAGTGGCGAAGCAGATAAACCTTATATAGCTGATTTTTAACTTTATAAAGTAATTTCTTTCTAACTAACTTGCTTTGTTTGTCAGCATATGATTGGTTGCCAATACTTTTCAAAATCTTTTCTAAAAGTGCTGTCGAATTTCAGAGATTAACAATTTAAAACATTTACAAATTGCCCCTTCTCCTTTTATAAATATATAAAACATTTAAGTCCCATACCTTAAATAATTTAATATACTTATTAAAACACTTAGGAAAATTCTCCAAAAATTCTCATAAATCACTTTTAATATGTTTTCTAACATATATAAATTTCTGACCCAAAGCTAACATATAATAGCCGTAATTAATCTAAATATTTTCTTCATTAGAAAATTCATAATAAATCCACAATAGTTCAGAAAATTATGAAACTTCAAAACCCATCTATAAGTAATATTTTGACCTTATATGAATAATGCAAGGCATTTGGATGTCGTTTGATAGGTTTTTCAAATCAAAACTTGTCATAAAATGTATACGAATAAACAAAATTCATCAACAAGCATATATATCCATTTAACATTTGAAACATGGCGTATACTTTGCAAAACATATTCGAATCTCATCTAGAACCAAAAATAGGAAATATGAGATGTAATATATTATTCACCTTAGCTTATTGTTAAGGAGTTGATATTTACTCTTGAATTGAATTGACTAAGCTTCTTCCTCTTAATTTTACCTTATCTTTCTCTTGCTTTCTCCTAATGGTGGCCGGCGTCTCTTGGTTTTAGTTTTGTTTGTGAACGTGAAAATGAAAGTGGCATAAGGGTTTAGGGTAAAAGAGTATAACCTATTCCTATTTTGCCATTATCTATTACCCTTACTTATTTCATTTTAATCCCCTTTATATTCATTAGTTAATTAGGCACGACTATCCTCTAATATTCAAATCTCAATTCCCTTAACCATTCACATTATTTCATTTAATTTATCTACTTAAATGTCCTGAATAATGTTAGTCAAAATTAGGGTCCTTACATTTAACTTATTGAGCAAACTCAAGGTTAGAATCTCAAGACAAACGACTCCTAACACCCACTAGTGAAGTTGAAAGACTTAATGTTTCGTCTTATGGGTTTGAAGAAACATAAAAGACTAAAGGAAGCTTATTAGTAAAATGAAACATAAAGTTTAACCTTACTAATATTATAAGAACATTTACTATGAAATTGTCCTAATATACTAATTTTAAAACTTGTAGAAAATTGTCTGCACCTAAATTATTTTCTGAAAGTGACAAACTTACCAGGCCTAACTATGTCGATTGACTAAAAGAGATTAAGATAGCATTGACTTATGAATGCCTTTGGTCGTTGATAACTGCACCTCCAAAAGAACAACTTGCTGTTAACACGGACCCCGAACATTGGCTTTCTTTTGAGAAATGGGTTTGGACCTAGAGATCGCCTAGGTTTCCTTGCCATCTACATTAGACAATCCATTGAAGAGGCAGCACAAAAGTATGTACATCCATGAAATTTTTGATAGTCTCAAAGCTCTTTTTGGTGAACAGTCCCAGTCCACAAGGTACGAACTTTCGAGGAAACTGTTTGTAACAACCCAGTGTTTTATAGCCGTTGAATATCGTCAAGTGGTGATTTAAATTGTTTATCAATTGCAATTGAAATTTTTAAATCAAGTTAAACTTCAATTGGATTGTTAGAGTTAAAACTCTTTTATAAATTGCTAATTGGGCTTCATTATCAAATTTGATCTTGTTTCATTTGTTTTAATTTGGGCCGTGAAAATTATCAAGTGCCATTCCCTTTTTCTCTACACTCGAAAACCCGACCCCTCCATTCATTCATTCGAAAACCCTAGGCTAAGAAAAAAAAGAAACGAAAATGGTGGCAACCTCTTTTCTCGTTCGTCCCTCCGCCTCCATTATCCTCGCATCGTAAAGAAAAGTGGTGGCTCGTTTTCGTTTGCCTCCGTGATGCCAGGACGTCGACTCCGCCGAGTTGCTCGCGGCTGCCTCATCGAAAATGGTGAGTGACCTCACACTCACATCTAATTCAAACAGTATGAGCTTGCTTGTTGATTTATTCTCCTTGGCTTCGGCCGTTCTTGTTTATAGTTGGCTTTAATCCTTTGATTGGCTATCACTGTTTTGAATTGGTGAATTTGTAGTAGTAATTGGGTTTCGACCATTTGATTTTGGTTGATGCCTGAAATGATTCGATTTTGTCAATTCGTGCACCTTGAGATTTTTAGCACTCACGGCTGCGAGTTTTAACCGTTCGAATTATGTTGAAATTGCTTTGGGTTTTGATGGTATTCAAGTGATTGAGTTTTTCGTTTCGCTTTGCTCACCGTTCGAATTATGTTGAAATTGCTTTGGGTTTTGATGGTATTCAAGTGATTGAGTTTTTCGATTCGCTTTTCTCACCGTTCGAATTATGCTGAAATTTATTTGACTGCTTCAAGTTCGCTTTGCTTCTGGTTAACTTTGAAATATTTTCGAACTCGAGAATTACTTGTTGGCCCCGGTCCCTTGGATTTTTGGATATTTGGATGGGGTAATGTTGATGATTTCTGGTTTTCTGACCACCTCGGCATGGTTGTATCTTATGACTATCACAATTTGATTTCACTTGATGTGGAACTGCATTTGTTAGTTCCTGATTTCACTCTCTAGTTTTATGAATCTCCACTAGCTTTGGCCTTAACACTGATAATGTTTATTTCAGTCATTTCGATTAGAAGCTGGTGATTTGTTGAATTGATATTTATAGTCCCTCGTTGCACTTTTGTTCATTTGTTTTGTTCCTGGGAGTTGTATTTCGCTGGTTATTCTATGCTTTGGTTTGGGTACACATGCTTATTTCATTTTGTGGCATTAGAGATGCAGCCGTTAATTAGTTACACTTGCTGTTTCAACTTGGGATTGCACTGTCATTGTTTAGTGCACTTGTCATTTGAATTGATGATGCTTTTTTTAGTTGCTTATGAGTCATGTATAGTCTGGTTTGCATTCGTGCTCTTCTTGTAGTCTACATGTGATTACTGATTCAAGATACTGCCTTGTAATTGCAGTCTTCATTTCTAGGTTTAGATGTGTCATGTACATGCAGTGTCTTTATGTTGTATTGCATTCATATTTGGGTGATCTCAGATACATTTCACTATAGTCGTGAAACTTCATCGACCTTTATACTTGTTGTCGCTTGGTCTTGTGCCTTGAACTGCTTCATTTATGCTTTGGTCTTATGCCATGAGTCTGGACCATATGTATTGAATTGTTCATGTGTTCATATGTTTTATATATGTGTATACATGCTTATTCCCACATGTATACATGTATATACATGAAAAACCTTTTTCCAGATTTTGAATAACTTTGAGCTGCTATCGAATTGTTCCTGTGTTCATGTATATATGTACATACATAGGTGTTTTGAGCAGATTTTGAATAACTTTGAGCTGCTATCGAATTGTTCCTGTGTTCATGTATATATGTACATACATAGGTGTTTTGAGCTGATTTTGAATAACTTTGGGCTGCCTTTAAATTGTTCATGGATTCATATGTTGAATTTTAGATGTTGTTGCCAATTTGGTCGTTTTGACCCTTTTATTGAACCGTTAGCTTTTGGGGTGAAATTTCTGATTCATCGGTGACTTTGTTGATTTTTGGGTTGGCTTATGGCCTTTGCATTCTGGTCATTTGTGTGGTAACCATACACTGGCATATATCCTGGGTGCAGTTACATCCCTACTCTTGTCATTGTTTGTATTGTTGACTTATGTGGTTTATGAGGTTGAAGTATTTTTGTTGTCCACTGTTTGGACATTTGGGCTCTTTGTAGCTGCAGCTTCATTTGTGTTGGCATTACACTTGAGTTGAACCCGATCATTGGGTTTGACCTTGTGTTCATTTGTGATCTTGTGTGTATCTCTTGCGATAGTGGCGAGGCAGTACACGCGTGCGTGTACTGCAGCCCTATCAGATTTGATAGTTTTAAATTGATGTTTCGATTTGTTGAATTGTTTCGTTGGTCAATTTCAATTGTTTAAATTGATTTGGATTGCTGATTTGTTGTTTAACACTGTTTAGTGTTATATCTGCCGTGATCCGATTCTTTTATCGAGGAGTCAGATATACGAGATTTCTGTGACTGTCGTCTATTTGATATTTGATTATTATTGCTCCTGTGCACTAATAACTGAGTTTGAATTAGACTGACCTGTGTATTATTTTCTTTTGAATGTAATACTCGGGTCAGACCCGAGTTATTTCAGGTTGTAGATTTCCTGCTTTGAGTTGCTGTTGAGCTATGAAGACTTTTTACCTCATTTGAAGTGGTCTTCGTCTTGTTGTTGTAGTCAGTGTGTCTGCTTTAAATTGATATGTATTCATGTATATTAGTCGATAATGTACTTGTATATATAACTTCTTGAGTCGATAGTTGTAGTTGTATCATATGTATTGTGTCAACTATGTATTAACTGACATCAGTTATATATATATGAGACTTTTGTTTTTATCTGTGTTCCGCATTTATATTATCTGTGTTATTGTTATATTTAATGTCCTAAACTATTATGAACCGTCGTAGTTCGTGTTATACTAGTATTGGGTGTGTCGATGGGAGTAAATAAATAATAGATGAAAAATAAAAAGTATATACCACTCCTATCGAGATAACCAATATTAGTGTAAGGCCAATTACGGATGGTCGATCCTATCCAGCCTTATTCTTCGTAATAATAGACAGTATTTCCTTTAATACTCTTTGTTATTATGAGCATAGAGGTGGGGCGTTACAGTTGGTATCAGAGCTTGGGGTTTATGGACATAATATAAAACATAACTCGGATGGAACATATGTTACAACTATT
Source organism: Allium fistulosum (assembly GCA_030737815.1). Classification (NCBI taxonomy): domain Eukaryota; kingdom Viridiplantae; phylum Streptophyta; class Magnoliopsida; order Asparagales; family Amaryllidaceae; genus Allium; species Allium fistulosum. The sequence goes on along the minus strand of CM060904.1, from coordinate 708,149,001 downwards.
GGTCGATGTTTTATTTGTGCTTGAGTCAAAACTAAAGTTTTGAAATTTGGATGAAATTTTTAAATATCTTTATTTAAAAATAATAGTGAAAGTGTGTTCTGATGATTTGATTGATTTGTGTTCTGTTTATCAGAGTGCGCAGCGGAAACAGTGAAACTGTCTTCGCTGAGTACAACTGATAATCTTTTTGATTTAAAAATCAAAATACGAAATTAATATTAATCTCATTTGTTGTTTACATAGCTGTAATTATTGTGTTTCTTTGAGAATTTCGAATCCGAATTGAGGATTCGAAGAAATTGCAGATATGTGATTTTTGTTGAAATTTCCGCTGACTTTCTTTTATACTAATCATATATTGATTAGATTTTTGCTGTTTTGAATTATCTTCATTGAAGATACATTCGAATGATTTCTTTGCTCATTTTATAATACGTGCAAAATTTGAATTGCACGTTATTGCTATTATTTTACGTTGAACCGATGCTTGGTTATGAAACGTACTTTGTTGCCGTTATTTTTATAACGGGATTTTACACCAATGCTATATTTTGAAGCATGGTGTTTTGTGGCATTTTGATGAATGATAATTCACTGATATTACATTTTGATGTAGGTTGTTTTGATGTGGTTTTTGACGTTTTATAACTACTGTCGCTTTGGCTTCAGTAACCGTCAAATTTGAAAAAGTGGATTTTCAAGCGGTTATTCCGCAATGCTGTTTTGTGACCGTTTTTACGGTATTTTGAGAAGTACAATTTCCTTATCGAAATTGTTACTGATTTGCTGCTTTAATCACGTGGTTGGAAAATCGTTTTAAAAATGAAAATTGTTTTATAAATTTTTAACGATTTGCGTTTTCAAAAGAATGAGAAAGCGACTTAAACGATTCAGCAAAATCGAGGATTATGACCCCTTTCTTTTACTGTTTCGCTTAACTCCGGACTTGTCCAGTTGAGAATATAAATTGTTATTTTTACAAAATAAATAAAATTGTTTTCAAGAATTTTAACAGTTTGCGCTTTCAAAAGAATGAGGAAGCGATTTAAACGTTTCAGCAAAATCGAGGACTATGACCCCTTTCTTTTACTGATTCGCTTAATTCCGGACTTGTCCGTTTGAGAATGTAAAGTGTGTTTTTACAAAATACACAATCTTGCACTTTCAAGGAAACGATGAAGAGATTTAAACGATTTAGCAAAAGTGCGGAGTATGGAACCACACTTTTACTATTTCGGTTAATTCCGGACTCGTTAATTGAAATATCTGTTGTTTGATGATTTTGATGAATTTTGCACTTTTAAGGAAACGATGAAGAGAATCAAACGATTTAGTAAAACACGTGGTATGGGACATGTGCGTTTGCTATTTCGGTTAATTCAGGACTCGTTAATTGAAATATTTTGATGCTTTCGTGTGCTTTCGAGCCACTATGGGGACCTTCGGGTCATTTGTTGGGCTTTCGGGCCACTCTGATGGACCTTCGGGTCAAATACTAGTACTAGACCTTCGGGTCACTCTGCGGACCTTCGGGTCAATCTGATGGGCGCCAAAATTATGTTGAGTACTTGGTAGGCTTCAGCCATTTGTTGATGCACGTGCGGCGAATTAAAAACTCGCCATCTGATGGGATCGATCCAAGCTTTTATGTTGATTTTCTAGTTTTCTTAATTGATTTCTAGATATTTGTTGTTTCTAATTATCTGTAGGTAATTAGATATATGATGTTATGAGATTTAATTATCGTATCGGTAATTAAATATTTGTTGTTCTGATTATCGTTTTTGATAATCGGATATTTGTTGTTTCTAATTATCGCTTGTAATAATTAGATTTTGGTTGATATGAGTTCTGGTTATCGTTTTCGATAATCGGATATTTGTTGCTTTTAATTATCGCTGTTTGATAATTAAATATTCGTTGATTTGAGATTTAATTATCGCTTGAGATAATTAAATATTTGTTGATTTGAAATTTAATTATCGCTTGTGATAATTAGATATTTGTTGATATGAGTTCTGATTATCGTTTTTGATAATCGGATGTTTGTTGAAATTTAATTATCGCTGTTAGATAATTAAATATTTGTTGATTTGAGATTTAATTATCGCTGTTAGATAATTAAATATTTGTTGATTCGAGAAATTTGATTATCGCTTGAGATAATCAAATATTTGTTGAATTTGAAATTTGATTATCGCTTGAGATAATCAAATATTTATTGAATTTGGAATTTGATTATCGCTTGAGATAATCAAATATTTGTTGAATTTGAAATTTGATTATCGCTTGAGATAATCAAATATTTATTGAATTTGGAATTTGATTATCGCTTGAGATAATCAAATATTTGTTGAATTTGAAATTTGATTATCGCTTAAGATAATCAAATATTTGTTGAATTTGAAATTTGATTATCGCTTGAGATAATCAAATATTTATTGAATTTGGAATTTGATTATCGCTTGAGATAATCAAATATTTGTTGAATTTGAAATTTGACTATCGTTTTTGATAATCGAATATTTATTGAATTTGAAATTTGATTATCGTTTTTGATAATTAAATATTTGTTGATTTGAGATTTAATTATCGCTGTTAGATAATTAAATATTTGCTGATTCGAGATTTAATTATCGTCTTTGATAATTAAATATTTGCTGATTCGAGATTTAATTATCATCTTTGATAATTAAATATTTGCTGATTTGAGATTTAATTATCATCTTTGATAATTAAATATTTGTTGATTTGAGATTTAATTATCGTTTGAGATAATTAAATATGTGTTGATTTTAGATTTAATTATCGCTTGAGATAATTAAATGTTTGCTGATTTGAAATTTAATTATCGCTTTAGATAATTAAATATTGGTTGATTTGAAATTTGATTATCGTTTTTGATAATCGAATATTTGTTGATTTGAGAAATTTGATTATCGTTTTTGATAATCGAATATTTGTTGATTTAAGAAATTTGATTATCGTTTTTGATAATCGAATATTTATTGATTTGAAATTTGATTACCGTTTGTGGTAATTAAATATTTATTGATTTGTTTTCTGACTATCGTTTAGATCATTGGATGTTTGCTGATTTTATTGATACGAGATTTTCTAGTTTCTTATTGATTCTAGATTACGTTGATTATATTGAATTGCTGTTTTCTATCTATCTCTGTTGATAGTCAGAGTTTGCTGATTATGAAGTTCGTGTTTTCTATTTATCTGTTAGATAGCTAGATGCTTGCAGTGTTGCGAATTGCGATTTGTGTTTTATAATTATCCTTGTTGATAATTGGATTTTGTTGTCTTCTAATTATCGTATCGATAGTTAGATATTGATGTTTTGTGAATTTCTGTATTTTAATTATCTAGTTGATAATTGAAGATTGCTGATAATTGCATTTATCCAATTTTGCTGCTTTCTGACTATCTATTGATAGTTAAATTTTGTTGCAAATTTGAGAATCTCCTTTAGTGGAATTAAAGGATTACTGTGGCATTTAAATTCTCGACTTTTACTTTTCTAGCATTAACCAGTTTATGTTAGAAAAGTAATTGTTAGCGACGACCTTAGTTATGAAAATTGCGGGGACGCAATTTTTATAAGGAAGGGAGTCTGTAACAACCCAGTGTTTTATAGCCGTTGAATATCGTCAAGTGGTGATTAAATTGTTTATCAATTGCAATTGAAATTTTTAAATCAAGTTAAAATTTCAATTGGATTGTTAGAGTTAAAACTCTTTTATAAATTGCTAATTGGGCTTCATTATCAAATTTGATCTTGTTTCATTTGTTTTAATTTGGGCCGTGAAAATTATCAAGTGCCATTCCCTTTTTCTCTACACTCGAAAACCCGACCCCTCCATTCATTCATTCGAAAACCCTAGGCTAAGAAAAAAACGAAACGAAAATGGTGGCAGCCTCTTTTCTCGTTCGTCCCTCCGCCTCCATTATCCCCGCATCGCAAAGAAAAGTGGTGGCTCGTTTTCGTTTGCCTCCGTGATGCTAGGACGTCGACTCCGCCGAGTTGCTCGCGGCTGCCTCATCGAAAATGGTGAGTGACCTCACACTCACATCTAATTCAAACAGTATGAGCTTGCTTGTTGATTTATTCTCCTTGGCTTCGGCCGTTCTTGTTTATAGTTGGCTTTAATCCTTTGATTGGCTATCACTGTTTTGAATTGGTGAATTTGTAGTAGTAATTGGGTTTCGACCATTTGATTTTGGTTGATGCCTGAAATGATTCGATTTTGTCAATTCGTGCACCTTGAGATTTTTAGCACTCACGGCTGCGAGTTTTAACCGTTCGAATTATGTTGAAATTGCTTTGGGTTTTGATGGTATTCAAGTGATTGAGTTTTTCGATTCGCTTTGCTCACCATTCGAATTATGTTGAAATTGCTTTGGGTTTTGATGGTATTCAAGTGATTGATTTTTTCGATTCGCTTTGCTCACCGTTCGAATTATGCTGAAATTTATCTGACTACTTCAAGTTCGCTTTGCTTCTGGTTAACTTTGAAATATTTTCGAACTCGAGAATTACTTGTTGGCCCCGGTCCCTTAGATTGTTGGATATTTGGATGGGGTAATGTTGATGATTTCTGGTTTTCCGATCACCTCGGCATGGTTGTATGTTGTGACTATCACAATTTGATTTCACTTGATGTGGAACTGCATTTGTTAGTTCCTGATTTCACTCTCTGGTTTTATGAATCTCCACTAGCTTTGGCCTTAACACTGATAATGTTTATTTCAGTCATTTTGATTAGAAGCTGGTGATTTGTTGAATTGATATTTATAGTCCCTCGTTGCACTTTTGTTCATTTGTTTTGTTCCTGGGAGTTGTATTTCGCTGGTTACTCTATGCTTTGGTTTGGGTACACATGCTTATTTCATTTTTGTGGCATTAGAGATGCAGCCGTTAATTAGTTACACTTGCTGTTTCAACTTGGGATTGCACTGTCATTGTTTAGTGCACTTGTCATTTGAATTGATGATGCTCTTTTTAGTTGCTTATGAGTCATGTATAGTCTGGTTTGCATTCGTGCTCTTCTTGTAGTCTACATGTGATTACTGATTCAAGATACTGCCTTGTAATTGTAGTCTTCATTTCTAGGTTTAGATGTGTCATGTACATGCAGTGTTTTTATGTTGTATTGCATTCATATTTGGGTGATCTCAGATACATTTCACTATAGTCGTGAAACTTCATCGACCTTTATACTTGTTGTCGCTTGGTCTTATGCCTTGAACTGCTTCATTTATGCTTTGGTCTTATGCCATGAGTCTGGACCATGTGTATTGAATTGTTCATGTGTTCATATGTTTTATATATGTGTATACATGCTTATTCCCACATGTATACATGTATATACATGAAAAACCTTTTTCCAGATTTTGAATAACTTTGAGCTGCTATCGAATTGTTCCTGTGTTCATGTATATATGTACATACATAGGTGTTTTGAGCAGATTTTGAATAACTTTGAGCTGCTATCGAATTGTTCCTGTGTTCATGTATATATGTACATACATAGGTGTTTTGAGCTGATTTTGAATAACTTTGGGTTGCCTTTAAATTGTTCATGGATTCATATGTTGAATTTTAGATGTTGTTGCCAATTTGGTCGTTTTGACCCTTTTATTGAACCGTTAGCTTTTGGGGTGAAATTTCTGATTCATCGGTGACTTTGTTGATTTTTGGGTTGGCTTATGGCCTTTGCATTCTGGTCATTTGTGTGGTAACCATACACTGGCATATATCCTGGGTGCAGTTACATCCCTGCTCTTGTCATTGTTTGTATTGTTGACTTATGTGGTTTATGAGGTTGAAGTATTTTTGTTGTCCACTGTTTGGACATTTGGGCTCTTTGTAGCTGCAGCTTCATTTGTGTTGGCATTACACTTGAGTTGAACCCGATCATTGGGTTTGACCTTGTGTTCATTTGTGATCTTGTATGTATCTCTTGCGATAGTGGCGAGGCAGTACACGCGTGCGTGTACTGCAGCCCTATCAGATTTGATAGTTTTAAATTGATGTTTTGATTTGTTGAATTATTTCGTTGGTCAATTTCAATTATTTAAATTGATTTGGATTGCTGATTTGTTGTTTAACACTGTTTAGTGTTATATCTGCCGTGATCCGATTCTTTTATCGAGGAGTCAGATATACGAGATTTCTGTGACTGTCGTCTATTTGATATTTGATTATTATTGCTCCTGTGCACTAATAACTGAGTTTGAATTAGACTGACTCATGTATTATTTTCTTTTGAATGTAATACTCGGGTCAGACCCGAGTTATTTCAGGTTGTAGATTTCCTGCTTTGAGTTGCTATTGAGCTTTGAAGACTTTTTACCTCATTTGAAGTGGTCTTCGTCTTGTTGTTGTAGTCAGTGTGTCTGCTTTAAGTTGATATGTATTCATGTATATTAGTCGATAATGTACTTGTATATATAACTTCTTGAGTCGACAGTTGTAGTTGTATCATATGTATTGTGTCAACTATGTATTAACTGACATCAGTTATATATATATATGAGACTTTTGTTTTTATCTGTGTTCCGCATTTATATTATCTGTGTTATTGTTATATCTAATGTCCTAAACTATTATGAACCGTCGTAGTTCGTGTTATACTAGTATTGGGTGTGTCGATGGGAGTAAATAAATAATAGATGAAAAATAAAAAGTATATACCACTCCTATCGAGATAACCAATATTAGTGTAAGGCCAATTACGGATGGTCGCTCCTATCCAGCCTTATTCTTCGTAATAATAGACAGTATTTCCTTTAATACTCTTTGTTATTATGAGCATAGAGGTGGGGCGTTACACTGTTCAATACCAAAATTACTAAAGGAAAGAAAGTGAATGGTTATGAAAGGCTCTAGTGATAGATTTGCATAGTTAGACGTGTAGCTATAAACAATAAAATGCAAGTAGATTTGATTATTGGGTCTCTCGCTCCCTAATATGAGCCGTTCATATTAAACTATTATATGAACCAACCGAATGTAAGTCTCGTGGAGCTCCACAATATGTTGAGGTCGGTCGAGTCTTCATCTAAGGATCTAGGGGCTAAAATTGATGTTAAGGGAAACACGTCATCTTCAAAAGGTTCGAAGAAGTAGAAAAGGGTTAACAAGAAAAATAAGAAGACTGCTGCTGTGGATAATGCCGAATGTCATCATGTCACAAAAGGGTAATTGGAAACGTAATTGTCCGGAGTACTTGAAGATCATTAAAGATAAGAAGCATAATGGTTATGCAACTCCATCAAATATATGTAGAAATCAAAATTGTTTTGCAACTGATAAATTATCTTGGGTTTTAGATATTGGATCCAGAATCACATTTGTAATTCGTTACGGGGTCTTAAAAACCGGCATCGCATGGCAAAGGGAGAAATGAGAATTCAAATTGCTGATGGGTGTTGGAATTGGGCTAGCCCATAGTGGATTTAAAGGGTAAATTTTGACAAAATTCCTTTATTGGATCTTTTATGGGCCTAAGTAGTCTAAATTCATTTAGAAATTTTCTAATTTTTTTAAAATAAAATCAATATTTTATTTAAATTTAAAATAATAAATTATTTTACATAATTTGTATTATATTAAATCAATATGTGTATTGTATATGCATATGTGTGTACATGCACGTACAATAGGATAATAATGTGTACATGGTTTAACATGCCTATACATAGTTGTTAGGATTTACACTACAACTGACATGTTACACCCTCTGTATATAAATGTATTGTCTAAACATACCTATTTGTCCATCGAATTATTATACGAGTAAATGTATAAATATGTATAAATTTAATTATATAATTATTATAAAATATTAGTTGTAAATTATTTTTATAAGCATTTATGAAATACATACATACATACAAACATACATACATACATACATAGATATATAATTTAATTAAAAAATATTTCAAATATTAATTTGTAAAAATAATTTAGAGTATTTATCATATATTATGAAATCCAAGATTTTTTTCATTATATTTATATAATATATAAACATATAACTGGTTATAAATTAATTATATATATATATATAAATTTTTTAATAAAAATAAATTTGCTATTACGTTCGGTCAGAAACAAATTTTTTTAATTTTTTTTGATTTAATAATATTTAATAAGATACTTATTAAATAATTAAAAAATCATACAAAATAAATAAAAAAATATTAGAAATTATTTTCGAAATCATAATGTATATTTTATATTATATAAGATTTTCTAGAATTTTATAATATTTATAAATGCATATAAATGTGTTTTATTTATTTAACTAATGTTAAATAAAACAAATAATTAAAGTGTATATATACATAATAAAGAAATAAATCTTTACTGTGGAATACCTTTTAAGTATAAACAAACAATTTAAAAAAAAATTAATATATATTATAATTTGATATTTTATATTTAGATTTAGTTGGTAAAATAATTTAATAATATTATTTTAATTAATTTTTTTAATCGAGCCTTGAGCATGTAGCATGTATACTAAATAATAATAATTTTTTCACATATAAGTATTACCATCCATTATGACAACGTAGTTATATACAGATTAGTCATATCAATAACTATTAAAACTAACATATGGTATGATGATATATTAAGCATTAATATATGATAATAAGTAAAGAATGATACCCTTCACCAATACCTAGAATTCGCATGTTGAAACAAAGAATAAAGCTTCTGGAATTGAATTTGAATTCAGAAGTTGTCAACTACCGAATGCAGCTACCACCATCAATGGAATTGGATTGAATTTGATGTGTTTTTATATTTAAATTTTTGGTCTTGAATGGGGAGTTTGCTGCCAAAATTTTCAAAGAGGAGGGTGAACAAAAATCAAGTCAAAAGGTGAGTGTTTAAGTGGTTAGTTAAAGGACACACAAGAGGGCAAAAGTACGATTAAAATCCTTTTCTTTTCTTTTGACCATTCAAAACCCCACCTACCTACCAATCCTTGGTCGACCCAACCTTGCCACTCTTTAGACGAATCACTATGCCTCATATGGGCCTCAAACCTAGTCCAAGCTCGAACAAAATTCATCTCAATTTAAATCCAATTTAAATGCATGCTAGTATCGTATATCCATAAGTATATTTATAACTAGTATAAACACACTTTTAATATTGTTCAACACATCATATATATTTTTATAATTTATATTTCATAAATATTAATTAGTTATAACAATTATAAGTTAATTAAATTGGGTAGTAAAAAGGAGTATTTAATGTTTCAGTTATGTGAGTCTTGGGTGTAAATTTGGTCATCTATTAATATCGAACAATTCGGTTATCAATGTTCACACTTTACTTAGTAGGTGGTGTGACATTATAGCCAAATTTATCGCTTGCTCGGTATTAGTAAAATCCAATTTTACTTTATTAAGCATTACCCAGTAGTGATAATTATTTATACTAATTATATTCGTCAAAACCATGTCACTTTGGACTTGTGGAATTCAGTAATGGTCAAAATTCCAATATCATCCATATTCAACTATATAGTCCAAATACAAAGTCCTTGGTTCAATAATAAAAATTATTATTAATCGAACTACTTTGGCTAGAGATTTTGAGTTCGAGCTGACTTCAGTTGGCCGTGATACTGATCTCATATAACTGCTCAGGCGAATCCTCTCTTGAATAGTGTTTCACCTCCAATACTACAACTTGGCCTAACTATAGCCATTCAATGAATTCCATGCAATGATTTAACTAAAATCAAAGCGGAGTTTTCATATTAATGATTAACAACATTCTCATGTCAAGAGAACTGTATAAAATAGTCACATCGATATATTTTGTTTGACCTTAGTTATATTAACCAACATAAAACTATCAAGTGAGTCATTTCATAGTTATCTAATAACTATCAATACGTAACCTCTTGGTGACCCCATCAATCATGATTAATACACTGCCCAATATTTTGGAGAGCGTTGCGTACTCTAGTCTCAACGGATGCATTGATATCTAGTCTCGATACATCTTGCTAGGAATATTCAAAATGATGTGTTTATTATATTATGATAAAACACTCATGATTACAACTATTTTTAATTACCATTGAAAATACATCATTTATCAATTTTTTATTAAATATATTTTAATTAAACATTTAGTTATTTATAACATGTTATAACAAATATATAACATAAAGAAAACACCTTTATTACGAATGATTACAAAGTTGATAATTTACAATAAATTACATAATTGTCTCTAAGGCATACTCCTAATTCTATCAATCTCCCACTTGCACTTTGGGGCCAATTATGAAATCTCAATCTCATCCCTTCAATTTGATTCTCAAGAGTTAACGTAGCAAGACCCTTAGTGTATGGATTTGCTATGTTGTCCTTGGTATCCACCCTCTGTATCACGATCTCATTCTTCTCAATGACTTCAATGATGAGATGGAACTTGCAAAGAATATATCATGACTTCTTGTGTGATCTGGGCTCTTTCGCGATCATATTGCCACATTGTTGTCACAAAACAATGCAATTAGATTCTCGGTATAGGGAATCAATCCGAGCTCACTTAAAAACTTGTGCATCCAGACTACTACATTAGCTTCTTCATTGAGGGCGATGTATTTGGCCTCCATCGTCGAATCTGCTAATGTTTTTTATTTGGAACTTTTTCAATTGACAGATCCATCGTTAAGTGTAAAGACATAACTAGACATCGATTTACTATCATCAACGTCACTCTAAAAGCTAGAGTTAGTATACCCCTTCATATGGAGGTATCCATTTCCATATATAAGGAATAAGCCCCTAGTATTTCTTAAATACTTCAGTAAATATTTTACAACTGTTCAATGGTTTTCTCCAGGATTAGCCTGGTATCGGCTTATGCATTCTAATGCATATGCCATATCCGATCTGGTACATAGCATAGTATACATAATAGACCCTGTGGTTGAAGCATATGGTATCCTTTTCATATGCCCTTTCTTCTCATTTGTATGAGAAGCATCCTTCTTAGAAAGGACGATTCCAGATTGCATTAGAACATTTCCATGTTTGGAATTCTCCATATTAAACCTTTTCAGTATGGTATCTATGTATAAGGATTGGAACAATCCCAACGGTCTATTAGATCTATCACTGTAGATCTTTACGGTCAATATATATGCTACTTCTACCATATCCTGAGAAGTTTTTGAAAAGCCAAACTTTCGCTGATTGCAATAACGAAGTGTCATTACCAATTAGAATATCATCGACATACAACACTAAAAATATGATAGTGTTGCCCCATTTCCTTCTATATATGCACACTTCCTTCATATTCTGATAAAAACCAAAAATTTTGATTACCTTATTAAAACACTTATTCCAACTTTTTAAAGCTTGTTTAAGTCCATAAATGGACTTCTAAAAGTTGCCATGCGGATTGAGTAATATGAATTGTTCTACTAAATTAAAATTTGTATAAGATAACAGCGGAAATAAAGAACTACAAAGTAAAGTGCACGAGAGATTTTTATACTGGTTCGAACTTCCCGTTCTACGTCCAGTCCCAGACTCCTTCTGGATTTAAACCAGTACCCTCGCTTAAGCCGGAGGAATAGGTATTACAGACTGCATGAGCTGCCGAACAGGACTTCTATATTACAAACCGCCTAAGCTGCCGAATAGGACTTCGTGTCTGAAGATCTCTAACCAGACTTCGACTATAGATAGTTATAAAGTTTCTTGATTGATTATATTATAGATAACATGGATAAGTCTATTAAGTATACCCTTCCTATAATCTCCTTGAAATGATGATTTGAACATGTAATTATAGGAAGTAAATAGTTGAGAATATTGGAAATTCACAAGCACGTATAGATTAGAAAGATAGAAAGAATTGATTCTTGGTGAAAATAAAAGTGAATTCTTAACTCTATTTATAGATTTGAAAAGTTCTAATTCAATAGTTGCAAGCATTTGAAGAATTACAACTTTTAGGAAAGAAGACGACTCTTTAAATTTTAAATTTCTACGAAGAGGAACTTCTGTTCATCAGGTTAAGATGTCTAAATAAAATGTCCAAATGTCTGAGCAAAACGTTGGAGAAACAGAATGGGAACAAAATACACCTATATCTAGACGTTTGGATTTTTTATTCCAGACTCCTGTTTCCATAACAGACATCTGTGATAAAAAATTTAGATGTCTGTTTATGTATCCAAACGTCTGTTACAAAAGTTCCAAATGTCTTAATCTTGCCTATTTTGTTCCTCTATGTGTATATTTCATAGTTTCTGATCGTGGCTTATTTTGTTTATGAAAACCTTTGAATCTTTAAATAAAAATTGGTTAAATACTAGTTTAATCTTAAAGATGGTTTTTGAAATAATTTTTATTGTGTATTTGTGATCATCAAATTGGAGATTTTACATAATATCTAAAACGACAAAAATAGTAGACAAACCTTTTTTTGTCTTCTTCAATTGAGCTCGATTTCAATGCCGATCATTATATCTCCTTGTATATACTCCTTTGTCTTGTCTTCGTTGTGTATATCTCTTCTTGTATCTCCATGCATATGCTTTTACCTTCTTTTGTATCATGTATCTTCTTGTTGAACTTATTTGTCTGTCTTTTTTTGATATTTATGTACTTGCAAGTTAGCATTGAGGTTCTTTGGCATAATTGTATAGTTGCTGTTAGCACCAAAATTGGTCACTAACCTCGTTGAGAAAGATTTGTGTAGAGAGATAAATGATGAAAGTAAATTTAAACAAGGAACAATATGCTAAATTGAATGCAAAGACGAGAACACCAGATTTATAGTGGTTCGGCGTAACTGTCTACGTCCACTTTGGGGTTAATCTTTATTGCTTCACTTGATAATTGATTACAGATACAATCTGTTTGCCAACTACTTGAATACAATTGCTAAGTAGAGAGGATGAGTTTTTAAAGTGGCAGAGTCTCCCTAATGTTCTCGAAAAAAGGTCCTTTTTCACTGTGCCCCTGCCTCTCTATTTATAGACAAAGATGGGTTGGATTTCCCTGGTGGGCCTGGTAGCTGAATACCTCGGCCCAAATGGAGTGATCTCCATTTGCCGATCCATAGATGTCGAACGCTGAATGCCGAACAAGGCGTGAATGCCGAACGATCTTCTCATGCCGAACAGAAATGAGGCCGAACACCTTGAATGTCGTGGGAAGCATTTGTGCCGAACGATACTGGGGGTCGAACAAGTGTATTTGTGCTGAACGACTGAACGCCGAACAAAACTTAGGTCGGACGATACTCTGGCCGAACGCTATCAAGGCCGAACCATGTCTTGGCCGAACGATACTTTATGATGGACAATTCTGCCATGTCGAACGTTCGTACATTCCGAACGTTATACCATGCCGAACGTCTCTCGATGCCGAACGTTCCTTGATGCCGAGCGCTTCCGAGATGCTGAGCATATCATGACGCCGAACGCCATCTGGATTTCGGCCGTAGCGAGAGTCCGACCGAACCAGTTGAGCCGAACGATAGAGATGCCGAGTACTAAGTTGCCTGGTCAAATCTCCAGGAAACACTTGCCCCCTAAAGTGTATCACATGACCGAACGTGATACGCTTTGAATTATTTATCCTCCGTGCTTCACTTTGATCCTTAGCTTGTTCCTTTCAGAGATGTCTTCTTGTGATTAACAGGTGAGGTGGCGTGTGCCGAACGATATGTGAGTGCCGAACAGAACAGCTGAAGCCGAACGCTGCTTGTATGCCGAATGACTTCGTTTTGTCCGGTTCTAACAGTCATCGTCTCTTCGACTTCTTCTTCTTCCCTTTAAATGCCGGACTTCCTCACCTTCTTTCTTCTTTACTAACACCTCTGCTACTTTGCACTCGCGAACCAATCCTGTTTAACTGACGCTAAAGATCGACAATCCTCTTCAATCTATACGGCATCCTCGCAAGTCTTGATCTCATAACTAGGTATCGACTCCCCTACTTAAATCCTTCCTACGAATAAAGGGGTTTTAGCACGAGGCTCGAATTCATAAATTAGAACCCAATTGGTGTTGCGTCGAACTTCGATTAGGGTACTGATATTGTTGAGGGAAAGATAAATGGCCAGAGCCGAATGCACGAGGGAATTGTTGGGTAGTGTATTGTGGTTCGACATGGATCCCACATGCCGAACGAGATTAGAGGGAAAGAATAGAGGAAGAGCAGGAGTTGGTTAGAATGCCAAATCAACATGGTTTGACATAACTCGCCGAATGATTCATCCTCGTTGTTCTGTGTGGACGGAGGAAGAAGAGGAGAATGAGGTTATTGTTAAGGACGGTGTGTCGAGCATTGGGGCTCAGCGTAACCTTGGCTCGGCATGACTCGTCACATGCCGGGCAGTGTAATGGAAGGATATGGAGGGAGTATGTGTTTAGATAGAATGTCGAACGTTGTCTCGGTCGAACAGAATCTTGGCCGAACGATGCTTTGCCGAATAATCACAAATGCCGAACCATATCAAGGCCGAACAATCATAAATGCCGAGACATACTTAAGCCGAACAATGTGAATGCCGAACCATACTTAGGCCGATCAAACATAAATGCCGAACCATACTTAGACCGAACAACACAAATGCCGAACCATATCAAGGCCGAACAATCATAAATGCCGAACAATCATAAGTGTCGAACCAACAATTGTCTTGCCTAATCACATAACAAAACGAGGACAAGGACTCTAACATACTAGCATATCAAACTGATCCGAACTATTAACTCCCTAGCTTCGGTAGACATAAACCTGAACTTAGATTGACATAATCGGATAACTTCTTTTAACGTTTTCTAAATCTGAAACTGTAATCACCATAAGGCAGGTTTTTGGAGACGGTCAGCGATGACGGTCTTCGAAGGCGATGATTCGAAGCTCAGTTTTATATCAGTAACCTTATGACTTTCAAATTTTCAACGCTTATACACGATTGATTGCACTAGTTCACACACCACGTGGGGGGGGAATATTCGTGTTGTTAATTCTAATGTTGAACATTTTTCAAGTATAGTTCTCACAGGTGATTTGCCAGATTCACTATTTATTGGAGATGTCTAAAAAATCTAGCTCCGCCACTATCTCAGATAGGCCCGAACCGTCTTCAAAGAAAGAAGTCGCGGACACTTCAAATCCATCGACTTCCCTTGCTCATAATTTAGCTCCTGATGCCTTGGAGGCATCGATTCTCTTGGATAATCCGATCGACTCACAGGCTTCGAAGATTAACGAAGTCACGCTTCGGCGAATATGCTCCATCCACGGAATCCCTTTCGCCGACGTGTTGGTTCCGTCAAGTCATGATCGTCCTCATCTGCCCCTAATCGAAATACTACCTGTAATAAGTTTATGTGCTGGATGGGCAGCGTGCCTCCATTCAATCTATTTCTTCGGGATGTGTTGCAATACATAGACATCGCCCCGTCACAGCTGCATCCAAACGGCCACGCTTTCATATACGAGACCTACCTCCTTTTCATGGCCGTCTTCTCTAGGCCTCCAACTTCCGGCAACATCAGATATATTTATATGATTAAGAAGCGAAAAGATAGCCCCTCCTTCGTGTTCCTCCAGCCATACCACAAATGCCAGATTTTGACCGGAGCATGTAGCAAATTTGCCCTGTACAAACAGGAATGGTTCTATGTGCGCTGCCCTTATGGTTTCGTGAGGAGATGGATTGAAGGCAGTAAGTCTTTTCCCTGAGTCGACATTCGCACTCTATCGGAGCTATGCTTTTTCTAACTTCTGGTTTCATATTTTCAGGTATCAACCCACGTCCTGAGGGCCGAGGATATTCTGAGACCGTCGAAGCCATCAGAGCTCTTCCTACCGAGGAACGGGACATCCGAACCCTCATTTCAAATGAGTCATTATCGAGGTTCGGACTGTTAGCAGGAGGTCGCCGGATTAGCCTTCCTGAGGGAGTTTCCATTCCCAAGCCCGCATCTGGTAAAGGGAAAAAACTAGCTGAATCGTCATCACGCCATACCCCTGATGTACAGGAAGGGGGGAAAAACAAAGAGGATGAAGCTCCTGAGACACAAGGCGAGAATGTGGGTCCTGCTTGGGACCCGACGGTCGAAGTGCATGATATTGAAACGTCATCTTCCCCTTCGAAGGGGAAAAAGAAATTGACGTACAAGATACGGAAGGAGAAAGTTGGCGGAACTTCCAAAGTTACGCTCATCCCGACAGAGAAAGAGGCTTCTTTACAGCACATGGAAAGTTCTTTAAAGGGTCTGTCGAACCTTACCATTCCCGATGATTTACTCAATTACGGTTTCAACGATCCAGAAGCCCTTAAAATTCATTTGCCCGCTAGAGGAGACACGGGAGTTCAAGCCCCAGTCCAGGGAGATAACACTCCAATCAGTAAAGATAAAGGAACTGGTCCGTCAGGGGGAACACTAGGACACACACGCACCTATGCACTTCACCATACACTTCAATTTTTGCCATTACCCCGATTATTACTAACTCGCTGTTATTTTTACTCTACGCAGGTGACATGGGGCGCTCCCACGGATTCGATCGCCTCCACGGCTCTTCTATATTTCACCATTCTGGACGGGATTCAGGCTCCGGTAGACGCAGGGACAGAGATGATTATGAAGATCGAGACAACTATCCCCGTGAGTCATCTTATCGAAAGAAAACATATTCCCAGTCTTCATACTCTCGCGATCCCCCTCCTCAAACCGAGCCAGACAGAGAAAAACTTTTGCAGAGGGGGTCTTAACCCGATGTCTCCCGAGATCAACATTCCGGTTCATCGAGCACACGACAAACTCGGGAACATCGGAAGAGAGCAGAACTTTCAAAGCCTCCTCCCCCTACTCCTGCGGCTGACCCAACGATAGCAGAGAAGATGGTCGATCTTAAAGCTAAATTTCCCAAGATCTGCTTTGACGGCCTGAAGTTCCTCCCAACTATTCACCACATTCCAGGGCACGTCAAGCAGAGTGCCATCGCCTGCAACAACGACGTCTATGTTCAACATGACGCATTTGTTCATCTAGTCGAAAAGGTCTCAGAAGTATCCGTCGAGCGTCAGCATGAAATCGACCGCTTGAAGCTCGAAGCTATCTTTAATAAAGACATTATCAAGAACCAAGACGAAGAGCTCGCTTCGTACAAGTCCAAACTTAAAGCCACAGAACAGAGCGCTAAGGAGACTGCGGAGGTCGTCACTCGTCTTGAGACAGCCCATAAGAAAGAACTTGATGCCGCAGTCCAACGCAGTGGAGTCCTAGCTCTAGAAAAAGACTCCATTCAAAAAGAAAGGGATACACTCGCCCTGCAGGTCAAAGAGCTGAAGGAGCTACTCTCTAAGGAGAGGGAAGAAAAAATAGCAGCTCAAGAAGAGTCTCAACGGTACTATAACGAGATCGTTGATACACGTCTCCTAAAAGCAAAGCTCAATGATGAGCTTTCCAAGGTTGAGACGATGAAGAGCAAAGCCCGTGAGGAGGGCAAGAGACTGGCTTCCGAGGAGATCGACTCCCACCTTGAAGCAGCCACAGAGGCCGGTAGAGAAGAGGTCAAGTGTATGTTTGACCCATTGATCGCCGAATACAGTGCCCGCGTCCTCATGCACCGGGACCTGACTTTCTTGGGCGAGGGCTATCTTGAATCTCTAGCTGAGGCCTGGGAGACTTTAATAAAGATCGAGTCAGGCACTGAGGAAGTCGACGAGGAGGCTCTAGTGAAAGAATTTCTCAGGGGGAACGAGCCATCAGACTTGTCTGCAGCTATGGCTCTCTATGGTAAAAGCTCTCCCCTATCAAAAGAGAAAGACGATGGAGCCGGTCCATCTAGAGCTGAGGCTGCAGCTCCTCCTTCCACTCAACCGGCCGGTCGGCCAGTACTTGACCCATTTGAGCAGCACGCCGGCTACGATCCGGAAGATCCCAGCCTCGACGTTCATGTGCTATCCCCTATTCTAGAGGGTGAAAATCCGCGCACAGCTGATAGACAGCCAGAAACTGGTATAAAACTCTTCTTTTAGAAGTTCAAAGATCTGTCACTTTCTGTTAGCGGTTATTGGTCCTAACATTCATTATTTATGTTTTTATGCAGGCCGCTCTGATCCTGAACCAACTCCGAGGAGCGACGACGCCAAGGAGGAGGCAGGGAAAACAGGCGATGTCGCTCATGCGGGAGTAACTCCCAGCCCTGACGCTCAAGTGATCGGGGAGCTAGATGATGATAAGTTTGACACTTCATCTCCCGTTGAAGGGAGCGATGAAATCGAGATCACTGGCGCCTCAGAACATACTTCAAAGATGGGCATGAAAGAGCGACTCGCAGAAGAGAAGAAGAAGAAGGTTGAGATCAAGGTCGAGCCTCAAATATTAGAACTTTCCGACCCGTTGAATAGGCCTCTGAAAGTCATTCTTCCCGGCAAATCCAAACCTCTGGATGTTCCTTCTCCCACTCTTGACTCCGCTTCTTTGGCAAGCAAAAAGTCCAAGAAGAAGCGTGAGGGAGAGGAGTCATCTGAGAAAACAAAGGAAGACAAGAAGAAGAAGCCGAAAAAATAGCCACTACGCTCGTTCAACGAGATTTTGCTTAAGTCCTGTAACTACTTTTGCTTTTTCTTTTTCATAGTTTATGTAGATATATTTTTGACTCCAAGTTTTGAAGGAGTGGTTGTATAACCCCATTTTGGATTATCGAATAAAGTCTAGTTTCTTTGTCATTTGAGCGATTTTTGCCTTTTAGCTTTCTGTATAACTGTGGTTGAAACTTAAGTTCTTGTGAGTTGCATAAATTCCCAATCCATTCTTACATTGTTCGGACATTCTTGGGAATTGTACATCTCTTGTTTCACATTTTTGGTACTTAGAATATTTTCTAATCCACGCTCCGTGGACTTAGAGTAATTCGGTCCGCATTTAGGGGACTCGGCGGTTCAATTCGTTTATACTCTAGTCTGCACTCCAGGGACTTAGAGTACTTCGGTCCGCACTCAGGGGACTCAGAGATTAAAGTCGTTTATTACTCTAGTCCACGCTCTGGGGACTTGGAGTACTCCGATCCGCACTTAGGGGACTCGGAGATTAAAGTCGTTTATACTCTAGTCCGCGCTCCGAGGATTTAGAGTACTCCGACCCGCACTCAGGGGACTCGGAGATTGAAGTCGTTTATACTCTAGTCCGTGCTCCGGGGACTCAGAATACTCCGGCCCGCACTCAGGGGACTCGGAGATTGAAGTTGTTTATACTCTAGTCCACGCTCCGAGGACTTAGAGTACTCCGGCCCGCACTCAGGGGACTCGGAGATTGAAGTCGTTTATACTCTAGTCCGCGCTCCGAGGACTTAGAGTACTCCGGTCCGCACTCAGGGGACTCGGAGATTGAAGTCGTTTATACTCTAGTCCGCGCTCCGGGGACTTAGAGTACTCCGGTCCGCACTCAGGGGACTCGGAGATTGAAGTCGTTTATACTCTAGTCCGCGCTCCGGGGACTTAGAGTACTCCGGTCTGCACTCAGGGGACTTGGAGATTGAAGTCGTTTATGCGAGTTTGCACGTCGTACAGAATAATGTAACTCCAGTTGTTTATCACCCGACTATAAGGTATAGAAACATTAGTAATTCATGGAAAATACGACTTCAAGCCTTTATTAATGAAACAAACTAAATCGTCTGATTACATGCTGAAAAGAAACTAAGAGACAATGGAACAAAAACATACAGGAAATAACTGCACCTAAAACATGAAAGAAACAAGCTAAGTGTAATAACGTCGCAAATGTTCACTGTTCCACGCTCGGGGAAGCGTCATGCCATCAACGGTCGCTAGCTTGAAAGTTCCCTCTCCAAGCTTCCATTCAATGACATATGGACCTTTCCAGTTGGGATTCATACGTGATGGTACCGGGAGAACTCGTTTCAAAACGAGATCACCCACGTCAAGGATTCTTGGGCGGACTTTTTCATCGTAATATCGCTTGACTCGATGCCTATATGCTGCTGCCCTTAATTCAGCTTCTTCACGTTTTTCATCAACGCAGTCCAGTGATTCCAACAAGAGATCCTGGTTCGTGTTAGGATCATAATGCATCACCCGATGTGATGGAACTGCAAGCTCCACGGGTATAACAGCTTCTGAGCCGTATGCCAACGCGAATGGAGTGTGGCCAGTCGTGGACTTGTGAATAGTTCTATAAGCCCACAGTGCTGTTGGAAGTTCATCTACCCACTTGCGTCCAGCCTTTTCCAAACGCTTCTTCAATATGGACTTGATTATTTTGTTCACGGCTTCAACTTGTCCATTAGCCTTCGGATGAGCAACGGCGGCGAACTTTTTCTCAATGCCGTACTTCGAACATAAATCTTTGAACTCTTTACTTTCAAACTGAGTTCCGTTGTCCGTAATGATGGTTCGTGAGAGGCCAAAGAGGCATATAATGTTTCGTACAACGAAATTAATGACCTTCTTGGAGGTGATTGTGGCTAAAGGTTCTGCCTCGGCCCACTTCGTGAAGTAGTCAACTGCAACTATTGCGTATTTTGCACCACCTTTGGATATAGGCAAAGAACCGATTATGTCGATTCCCCAGATTGCAAACGGCCAGGGACTAACCATTTGTGTGAGTTCCGTTAGAGGGGATCTCGGGATTTTCGCATATCTTTGACACTTGTCACATTTTCTTGCATAGTCTGCAGCATCCCGATTCACAGTTGGCCAATAGTATCCGTAACGGAGGATCTTTTTTGCTAACGTTTGCCCCCCAGTATGGCCGCCACATTCTCCTTCATGAACCTCCTCCAAGACCCACTTTGTCTCATCATGGGCAATGCATCATAATAAGGGGACCGAGAACCCCTTCCGATACATTATTCCATCATACATCACATACCGTGCGGCTTTTCGAATGACCTGTCGTCTTTCGCTCCTTTTTTCTGGTAAAGTCCCGGTCATCAAGTATAGTTTGAATGGAGTTATCCATGACTCCCTCTCGATTTGCATTTCCCACACAAAATCAACTTTCATCGCATCTATGCTTGGAGCATGTAAGGTTTCAATAGGAACCAATCCCATTTGCTGTGCATCGCCACTGCTTGCGAATTTAGCCAACGAGTCGGCTTCCTTGTTCTGTTCACGTGGGACATGCGAAATGTCATAATGTTCAAAGTTCGCCAATAGTTCCTGAGCCAGAGCAAGGTACGAAGCAAGCTTCTGTCCCCTTGCTTGATAATCTCCCCGCACTTGGTAGACCACCAACTATGAGTCATAAAATATTTCAACTGACCTTACCCCGAGTTCTCCAATAAGCTTTAAACCAGTAATAAATGCTTCATATTCTGCTTCATTATTCGTAGCCGGGAAATTGAGCTTCAAAGCGTAACAAATCGATCGATTTTCTGGAGTTACGAGAACTACTCCAGCTCCGGAGCATCGGTTGTTTGATGCCCCCATCGATGTACAATTTCCATCGAATGGGGGGAATGACACTGCAACTATCTAGTTTGTCGGGTACAGTAAACTCAGCGATGAAATATGCTAGTGCTTGCCCTTGTATGGATCTTCTTGGCAGGTAGGTAATATCGAATTGACTCAACTCAATATTCCATTTTAACATCCTTCCAGAAGTTTCTGGTCATTGGAGTACCTGCCGTAAGGGCTGATCGGTATAGACACTGACCGAGTGTACTTGAAAGTATGGACGTAGCGTACGTGATGCAATCACCAAGCAATAGGCCAATTTCTCTATTTTGGGGTAATTTCTTTCTGCCCCCGTTAAACGTTTACTAACGTAATACACCGGCTTTTGGACTCGGTCCTCTTCGCGGACCAAAGCCGCACTTATAACATGCGGGGATACGGCCAAATATGCGTACAACATCTCATGGTCCACTAGCTTCGACAGCACTGGAGGACTCTCCAGATGCTCACCAGATCTCGGAATGCTTCCTCACAGTTAGATGTCCACTCGAAATTCCTCTTCCCTTTCTTTATTATATCGAAGAAAGGAATGCACTTGTCCGTGGCTCTGGATATAAATCGACTCAGCGCAGCCACTTTCCCATTCAAGCTTTGCACCTGTTTTATAGTTCTGGGAACTTGCACATCTCGAATAGCTTGAATCTTTTCTGGGTTAGCTTCAATTCCCCTAGCATTAACAATGAATCCCAAAAACTTCCTCGACGCAACGCCGAAGGAACACTTCAGAGGGTTGATCTTCATCCCATAATATCTGAGTATATCGAACATCTCTGCTAAGTCTCGAATGTGGTCGTTAGACTGTCGTGACTTCACGAGCATGTCATCCACATAGAATTCCATCGTTCTACCAATATGGTCTTTGAACATTAAATTCACCAAACGCTGATAGGTTTCTCCTACGTTTTTCAATCCGAAAGGCATTACTACATAGCAATACAGCCCAACGTCTGTGACGAAACTGGTGTGCTCCTGGTCTAGAATATGCATCGGGATCTGATTGTATCTCGAGTACGCATCCATGAATGACAACAACTCATGTCCTGCAGTGGAGTCGACCAACTGATCAATCCTGGGCAATGGGAAACTGTCCTTGGGGCACGCTTTGTTCAAATCGGAATAATCTACGCAAGTTCTCCATTTCCCGTTTGCCTTTTTCACCAGCACGGGGTTTGATATCCATTCAGGGTAGAGGGCATCGCGGACGAACCCATTGGCTTTGAGTTTGTCCACCTCCTCTCTGAGAACAGCGGACCTCTCCGGGTCCATTCCTCTCCTCTTTTGTTTAACTGGGACGTACTTCGGGTCTATGTTCAACATATGACTCATAATAGCGGGAGAAATCCCACACATATCAGAATGTGTCCAAGCGAAAATATCAAGATTTTCTCGAAGGAAATCACTAAGGTCTTCAGTCATTGCGGGGTTGAGTTGTGATCCGATCTTTAGTACTCGCGATGGATCGTCTCGACTGACTGAAATGTCAATTGTCAGTTCAGCTGGTGCTGCTTTTTCTTCCCTGGGTTCCTCATCGTCGTCTCTCGGATCTAGGTCTCTGTAGATCCGAGAATTATGCCCGAGCCAGGGCTCGAGCATTACTTGTCAATTGTCGGTATTCTGGATGCGGACGGAATTGTCCGCAACCTTTCCTTTCTCTCTCCGTTGGGCCTCTCGGAGCTCAGCCACATAACATGCACGACCGATCATCATGAACAAACCTACTCTTTTGTCGGTTGGAAATTTTAAAGTCAAACACCACGGGGCTAATGCCGCCCTGAACTCAACCAGGGCCAGTCGGCCCAAAAACACATTGTATGGAGAATCAACATCCAAAACTACGAATGGTAGGATTCGCACCCTCCTACGCTCGCCTTGTCCCAATTCAACTGGTAACTCAACATACCCCACTGCATCGGTCGCTGCTCCATTAAAGCCATGTATACGAGCTTTAGACGGTTTCAAATCCTTCATTTCCATCTTCATCTGGTCATAAGCCTTCTTGAAGATGACATTGACAGAACTTCCACAATCAATCAAAATTCTCTTCACATAAGCCGGCCCGATTGTCGCAGACACGACCATCCGGTCGATGGTAGGAGCTTCTACTTGGTCAGCATCTCTGCTCCTAAATACTATATCGTCTGTCATCACGCACAGCTGTTTAGCAGGGGTCCCATCCTCTACGTTGGAACAACACTCGAAATCTGCGTGCTTCAGGGAACTAGCATACCGCTCCATCTCTTGCTAGCTCTTATCCGCAGGGTGAGGCCCGCCGATGATCGTGTTTATGACCAGTCTGCCCACAGTCCGGGCAGGCTCCTCAGGATGACGCGGAGCTGGTGCACAACCTGGGTTGGATGTTCCCTGTCCTCCTTCCTGTGGATTCTTCACAAACTCCTATAACTTTTTCTACCTGATCAACTTCTCTATAGCGTCGTGTAGGTGTCTGCACTCTTCCGTATTGTGCCCATAAGTCTCATGGAAGTGGCAGTATTTCCCAGTCCGCTTTTGTTCTTCGGTTGACTCCTTTGGACGTGGCTTTCTATACTGAAAGGTATTGCAGGTTGATAGGTAAATGTTCTCAAGAGATGCATTCAGCGGGGTATACTCGTTGTAGGTTGGAATTCTCGGCTTCCACTTCCCCGCTTCTCTCTTCTTTCCTTGATTTCTTCCTCCAGATTCCTTAGATTGCCCAGGCTTGTTCTGGACATTGACTTGAACCTTTCCCGAGTTGTCTCCGGACTACTTCACAGCAATGTTGCTTTTCACGGACTCCTGGACAGGCCCTGGTGCCTTATCTCGTCTTATCCACCTAGCCTCCTCTCTTCTTATGAACTGGTGTGCCTTTGAATAAAAACGCTCTAGCGTAGTCGGAGGCTTTCCTGCCAGCCAGTCTCCAAACTCTGAATCCGGATCCACACCTCACATCACAGCCGTAAGAATTGCATGATCATTGGGATTGCTGACTTCAGTCGCCGCAACATGGAATCTCTGTAAATACTCCTTCAATGACTCCCCAGGAGCTTGGATTACACTTGATAGAGACATCACGTCCTTTGGACGAGTAGTGTGTATCCTAAACTGTTCTATAAACTTCTTCGCCAACTCCTCGAAACTGGATACGAACCTCGGAGGAAGTCGGGTGAACCACATGGTAGCGATCCTAGATAGGGTTATCGGAAAGCACCTGCACTTGGTTGCATCATTTGCTCTAGCTGAATCCATCATCCACTCGTACCTCATGACATGCTGTCTGGAATCAGTCTTTCCTTCATAAGCTAGGATAGTTGGCATATTAAACTTTCTGGGGTACGCTGCCTGTAGAACAATGTTTGTGAACGGAGTATGACTTCTTGACACTCCCCAATCGTCGTTCGATAAGCCTTGATTCTCTTTCATCAATTGTCTGATCATGGCTGTCAGGTCTGGTGTTTGTATGGAAGGTGGAAGGTTGGAGTCTGTTCTACGTGATTGATCATGCTGATGCCTCCTCTACTGGCGATCTGCGAAATGTGCATCTTGAGGTTCGACACCGTTGGCATCTTGATGGTCTGGGCCTCCAGCCTCCACTTGCACTCCAGCTCCTAAGTTTCCAGCTCCGGCTTGGTCACGGTCTCCAACTGTTCGGACAGCAGCACCTGCCTGCGTAGTTTCAGACTTACGGCGTCTACGCCTGGGAGGTTCATCGGACGAAGTTGAGCTGTCAGATGAAGAATAAGGAGCGGGATTGCCCCCAGCATTCTGGTGCTGTTATTGAGTGAGTTGTGCCATGAGGTTGGCGTTGGCTTGTATCTGCTCTCCGAGTTGTCTCCTGCTTTCCCTGAGTTCTCTCATCAAGTCGTTGAACTCTATTCTGGTGACAACCGGCATTTGGTCCTGGGCGATAGCCCCTGCACCTGGAATCGCTTGCTGATTGCTAGGTCCTGCTTTTTGTACGCTAGCAGTCTCATGGGCATCCACATTATGAGAAGCTGATCTGGTATGTGGTCTTGCCATTGTAGATTTATTGGTAAGAACTCTAAGTAGAATCAACGGACGTCCTACGAATGAATCGGATCTTCTTTGGGGGATTTATTCAATCAAGTAGCTTCAAAGCAGATCCTTGAGGTCTGAGAATTCAACTCTCAGTGAAAGCACCAAAGTGTTAGCACCAAAATTGGTCACTAACCTCGTTGAGAAAGATTTGTGTAGAGAGATAAATGATGAAAGTAAATTTAAACAAGGAACAATATTCTAAATTGAATGCAAAGACGAGAACACCGAATTTATAGTGCTTCGGCGTAACTGCCTACGTCCACTTTGGGGTTAATCTTTATTGCTTCACTTGATAATTGATTACAGATACAATCCATTTGCCAACTACTTGAATACAATTGCTAAGTAGAGAGGATGAGTTTTAAAGCGGTAGAGTCTCCCCAATGTTCTCGAAAAAAGGTCCTTTTTCACCGTGCCCCTGCCTCTCTATTTATAGACAAAGATGGGTTGGACTTCCCTGGTGGGCCTGGTAGCTGAATACCTCGGCCCAAATGGAGTGATCTCCATTTGCCGATCCATAGATGCTGAACGCTGAATGCCGAACAAGGCATGAATGCCGAACGATCTTCTCATGCCGAACAGAAATGAGGCCGAACACCTTGAATGTCGTGGGAAGCATTTGTGCCGAACGATACTGGAGGTCGAACCAGTGTATTTGTGCTGAATGACTGAACGCCGAACAAAACTTAGGCCGGACGATACTCTGGCCGAACGCTATCAAGGCCGAACCATGTCTTGGCCGAACGATACTTTATGACGGACAATTCTGCCATGCCGAACGTTCGTACATGCCGAACGTTATACCATGCCGAACGTCTCTCGATGCCGAATGTTCCTTGATGCCGAGCGCTTCCGAATGTCGAGTGCTTCCGAGATGCCGAGCGTATCATGACGCCGAACGCCATCTGGATGCCGGCCGTAGTGAGAGTCCAACCGAACCAGTTGAGCCGAACGATAGAGATGCCGAGTACTAAGTTGCCTGGTCAAATCTCCAGGAAACAGTTGTTGTCTCTAAAATCTAACAAGAGAGGTTCTAATTTTCTCTCTCTTTTTGATGATGACAACTATACAATTTTTGAAAAATATTTATTCTATATAAAATGATATGATATAATTAAAGCTCCCCTTAAGTATAATATCTCCCCTATTAATATGCATAGAATTTCTCCCTATTAATAGGCATATAAAAAAGAATGAGTGAATAGATGAAGCATATGAAATGATGATATACATAAATATGAAGAAAATGGTTAAGAATGTCATGAAAAGAGTCATGAGTAAGAAATAAAATGCAAATACCATAACAAGATTGAAAAGCCACGTACAATAATTACATATAGGTTGGATCATTAATTATGGTGGTCTGTAGCATTCCAGAGGTCAGGTTGAAATAGTTTAGATGTTTAGATTTATCCAATCCAAACCACTAAGAAGTGGAACAATTTGAACTGTTTCCAAATGTCTAGAATTTTTGAACCAGACGTCTGTTTTCCTACTTAGACGTCTGTTTTAAAAATTGTAGACGTCTGTTCTAGGTAAAGTGTAGAAATTTTATTACGTATAGTGTTCCGAACATCCGGATCTTTTTCCAAACGTCTGATACACCATGTATTCAGATGTTTTGATCTTAGTTTTTCAAAGTTGACTTTAAACTTATTGTTTAAGAATTTTGAGCTTATCTATTTGATTTCAACTTATTTATAATTATTAGCCAATTTCGAAAATATTTAAACAAAATGTACATAATATTAGCTAATGTTAAAACATGATCTATACAATATTAGAAATAGTTATATATTTTTAAAATATTGTTACTTTCAAAAAATATTTTTATTTTTCTTGAAATACCTTTTCACACTTATTTAGTATAATAAAAATATTTCTAACACTTTTGAAAGCAACGTACTATATAAAAAGTGCATCTAATTTACTTGTTTATTTTTAAAAATATATTACTTTGTAACACTCTAAAATTAATAATACTAACCCCAAACTATATATATATATATAAATTAGATATTTCAAATTTGCTACAGTTCTGTTATCCATAAAGGCTCTTTCTCCATCATATGTATGAAACATTTAATATTCAAAATGCTTTTCATCCTTTTATCTTTCTTTGGTACCTGCAAAAATTAAATTCTATATTTTGGTACCCACTTCCTACATCAGGGTCCAAGGGGTTAGATCGAAGGTAACCATACCAAAGAGGGTTTGGAGCTCCCTTTGAAAATATAATTAGAATTTTTGTGAATAGTAGACAAAAATGTATCTATTGACTTATTTCTTATCAAATTGTTGTTAGTTTTCGGAACCCAAATTTTTAGTCTTAGACTTATCTATTGACTTGTTTTCTATTCAAATCTTTTAGCTTATCTAATAACTCAAAATTTATTTCAACTAGATCATCGAATGAAAGTTCATTTACATCATCATTAGTAGCTATGAAACATACATTTTCTTGTTCGGAGTTGCTATCACTATCTGATAAAGAAGATGAGTCGGAGTCATCCCAAGTTATTGAAAGAGCCTGCATCTTCTTTTTATGGCTTGTCTTGTCATATTCATAACATTTGAGTGATGAAGATGACGATTGTTATTATTGTTGCCAAACTTTTTAGTCTTCTTATGTTTTAACAACTTTCTAAAACTTTTGGCTAGAAATGCAATACCATCGTCATCTATATCAGATTCCTCTTTCTCTACTTGAAATGCAATTGTCTTTCTGTCTTGATCTTGTACTCGTTTTATCTGCAAGTTCACTTCATACGACATGAGATTTCCTATTAACTCTTCTGGTTTTATGGTTGAAATGTCATTAGCTTTTTCGATAGCTAAGACTTTTCATTCCTACTCATCCGTTAAAGAGTTTAGGATTTTTGAAACAATACCAAATCGGAGTATTTTTCTCCTAGTGCTAGAAGTGAGTGATATATGTCTTGAAATTTGGAGTACATGTCATCTATAGTTTCATCTTGCTTCATTCTAAAATTTTGAAATTGATTTTTAAGCATAGAAATCTTGCTTTGTTGGACTTTGTTTGTACCTCATGAGTTATTTTAAGAGTATGTCAGATTACATATATGGATGTGCACATTCTTACATACTCTATTAAACTCATTTTTGTCTAAAGAACAAAATAACATATTCATTGCCCTATCATTACTAGTAGCATATAGTTTTTGGGTGTTTAACCATTGTGCATAAGTAGTGGTAGGAATAGTGTATTCCTGTTGTGTAATATTCTAGGTGTCATACCCATTATCCTGCATATATATTCTTATCCTAGTTGACCAATAAGCATAGTTTAATCCATTAAATAGTGGTGGTCGTAAAATAGATTGTTCTTTATCAAAACATGATGAAGTATTATTATCCATATTACTTAAATATCAAAAACCATGTTACGGTTATATGATAGCCTTGCTCTGATACTAAATGAAAGTTGCTATGCGGATCAAGTAATATGAATTGTTCTACTAAATTAAAATTTGTATAAGATAGCAGCGGAAATAAAGAACTATAAAGTAAAGCACACGAGAGATTTTTATACTGGTTCAAACTTCCCATTCTATGTCCAGTCTCGGTCTTCATCTGGATTTAAACCAACACCCTCACTTAACCTGGAGGAATAGGTATTAAAGACCGCCTAAGCTGCCGAACAAGACTTCTATATTACAAACCGCCTAAGCTGCTGAATAGGACTTTGTACCTGAAGATCTCCAACAGGACATCGACTACTAATAGTTGTAAAGTATCTTGACTGATTGTGTTGTAAATAACACGGATGTTTATTAATTACACCCTTCCAATAATCTCCTTGAAATGATGATTTTAACGTGTAACTGTAGGAAGTAAATAGTTGAGAATATTTGAAATTTACAAGTGCATATAGATTAGAAAGATAGAAATATTGATTCTTGGTGAAAATAAAAGTGAATTCTCAACTCTATTTATAGATTTGAAAAGTTCTAATTCAATAGTTGCAAGCATTTGAAGAATTGCAACTTTTGGGAAAGAAGATGACTCTTCAAAATTTGAATTTCTATGAAGAGGCACTTTTATTTGTCAGGTTTAGATGTCTGAATAAAATGTCCAAATGTCTGAACAAGACGTTGGGGAAACAGAAACTATAGGAACAAAATACACTATATCCAGACATCTGGATTTTTATTCCAAACGTCTATTTCCATAATAGATGTTCATGATAAAAAATTCAGATATCTGTTTATGTGTCCAAACATCTGTTAGAAAAGTTCTAGATGTCTGAGTCTTGCTTATTTTGTTCCTCTATGTGTATATTTCATAGTTTCTGATCATGGCTTATTTTGTTTACGAAAACCTTTGAATATTTAAATAAAAATTGGTTAAAGATAGTTTTACTTTAAAAATGGTTTTTGAAATAAAGTTTAGTATGTGTGTGATCATCAAATTAGAGATTTTACATAATATCTAAAATGAGAAAAATAATGGACAAAACTTTTTTTGTCTTCTTCAATTGAGCTCGATTTCGATGTCGATCGTCATATCTCCTTGTACATACTCCTTCATCTTGTCTTTATCATGTTTATCTCTTCTTGTATCTCCATGTGTATGTTTTTTTATCTTCTTTTGTATTGTGTATCTTCATGTTGAACTTATTTTTTTGTCTCTTTTTGATACTTATGTACTTGAAAGTTAGCATAGAGGTTCTTTGGCATAATTGTATAGTTGTTGTCATTAAAATCCAACAAGAGAGGTTCTAACAACTTCAACAACTTGCAAGCCTTACGCTCACTCCCACTGACCACAAAACCCTCAAGCTATGACATATGGATGGTCTCTTATAAATCACAATTTAGAAAAGTCATTTTTACATCCATTTTTCATATTTCATAGTCATAGAAAGCAGCGATGGCCAGCATAATCCAAATGGACTTAAGTATGCGTATGGGCAAAATGTCTCGTCATAGCTAACACCTTTAATTTGATTAAATCCTTTTGCAACCAGTCTCACCTTATAAGTCTCTACTTCCCTATCTGCATTTAGCTTTTTCTTAAAATTTAATTTGCAGCCGATGGGTTTTATCCCTTCGGGTATATCCGATAAAGTCCATACTTTGTCGTCGTACATGGGATCAATCTTGGATTTCATCGCTCCAAGCTAGAGTGCGGAGTCGTTACTCTGCAGCATTTGTTGGAAATGTAGAGGAGTGTCATCATTTAAGACACAACCCTCCTTCTCTCCATAAATAAGAAAATCATAGTATCTCTTTGGTGCGCGATATTCCCTACTAGACCTTCTAATAGATTGCATGTTTTTGTGACTGGTTTGGTCTCAACATTAACTTCTTGGATCTCATCCAAGTCTACAACCTCATTGTTAATTTCCATTGATATTCCTTTTCCAAAATGGCAAGCATGCTAAGAAACAATAACCTTTTACTCCTCGATATTGTAGAATATATATCCCGTTGAATTTATGGAATATCCTATAAATTTAAATAGCACCGATCTTGCCTCTAAATTATTCAGACCAACGTTCTTAATGTAGGCCGAAAAACACCACACTTTCAAATACTTGAGTTAGGATTTCTTTCCACACCACATATCATATGGTGTTTTTGGCACAGATTTAGTGGGTAACAAGTTCAACATATGCGTGCATTTTTCAGCGTATATCCCCAATAGGGTAGAGATAAATCACCCTTACTCATCATGGAATAAACCATATCTAATAGGGTTCAGTTCCTTCATTCTTACACACCATTGTGTTGCAGAGTATAGGGTGGATAACCTGAGAGATAGCCCTATTAGCTTTTAGTATTATTGGAATACTTATCCAACGTACTAGCCTCCTCGATTGGATCAAAGAATTTTTATCTTTTGATTCGTTTGATTTTCAACCTTATACTCAATAAATTTCTCATAGAAATCGGATTTGTTCTTCATAAGATACACATATCCTAATCTTGAGAAATCATTCATGAAGGTAACAAAGTAAGAACTATTATCTCTTATGATAACTGACACATACATCACTATATACTAACCCTAAGAGTTCATTTACTCTTTCATTGCTCTAATTGAAGGGGTGCTTGGTCATTTTACCATTGAGAACGACTCACATATGTCAAATGATTCAGAATCAAGTGATAGGAGAAAGCCTTCGGTTTTCTATTTGTGCAGTCGTTTATAACTAATATAATTGAACCTATAATGCCAAAGATAGTTATTTATTTATATTGTTATTAGAACTACTCACAGAACACACATGATTCGTATCGATAACATAAATGCTATTTTCAAGAAAACCTTTATAGACTTTATTTCCATTCAAATCAATGTATATAACATTATTTGCATAGCGAAACAAATATCCATTCTTAGACAGTCTAGAAATAGATACAATCCCACGAACATAGTCTTTTACAAAATAGTAGTTATTCAATATCAAACAAAACCACTTAGCAAACATAAATGAAATTCTCTTGCTGTTGTTACATCTACAATAGACCCATTAGCAACCTGAAGCCTCATTTCACCCTTTTCCACGTGTCGCCAGTTCCCAAGCCTCTATATTACAAATATGGGTTCCAAATCCAGTATCTAAAACCAAAGATACTTTATTGAATGCAAAACAATTTCAAATCATAAATGTACCCGACAAAGCTACATAACCGTTCTACTTTCTTTCCTTAATAATCTTGAAGCATTATGGATAGTTGCTCTTCCAATTACCTTTCTTATAACAATGGTGACATTTACCCTTGTTATTGGGAGATTTCTTACTCTTTTTATTCTTCTTACCTTCTCTCTACCACTTCTTCAAACTCTTTGAAGATGACACCCCGCCCTTAACCACAAGCATAGTCCCCTGATCCTTCGATTGTGAGTCGGCCGACCTCAACATATTGAGGAGCTCCACAAGATTCACATTCAGTTGGTTCATATTATAATTTACTATGAACGGTTCATACTGAGGGGTAAGTGAATTGAGGATCATGTCTACCTATAACTCGATTGCTTATCGCCACATCTAATTATGAAAGCATATCAATATAGCCCTTCATCATTAGGACATAATCGTCCACCTCTGTCCCTTCTGCATTTTGATGTTGAACAATTTCTTATTAATCTCGTCTCTCGGGGAATGAGATTTCTCACCAAACAGTGCATTCAGATTATCAAATATCCAACGGACAAACAAAGTTTTGTACTGCATTCGTAGCATCTTATCTAATGTAAACAACATGAAAAACTAGGCAATTCCAGACCAGCGACCCACTTATTATAAGCAACATTTAGTTCAGGGTCAGCGTTATCAGTGGGTCTTGTCATATGAGTAAAAGTAACAGATGACCAAAGACACTCATAAGTCAATGCTACCTTTATAGGTCTTAGCCAATCGACATAACTATTTAGTCCAGTTTGTTTGTTGTTTTCACTAAACAGTCTTGTAGTTGACATTTTCTATAAGTTTTATTTGGTAGATTATTAGGACAAAATCATAGTAGATGTTCTTATAATATTAGTAAGGTTAATGTAACAACCGTCTTCGAAATGGGCCTAATTTTCGATCCGATAAAAACCCATCGAACCTTAGGTCCATTCCAAAGCTGGCTATTGGTTGGTAAAATTAACACAATGAACAATATACAGAGCTATCTATCTATGCTTTTAGAATCTCACAGCGAAAGAGAAAAAATATAATAAAAAATAAGTACCTACTTCATAAAAACCAAATCTCAAAAACACAACATCCTAAAATATCCATAATATATTATCTAAAAATAAAACATCAGCATGTCTAAAATCTGGGTACATCTGAGTACATCAAAAACATAGATAATAACTAAACTGTCACAAATATTCACTGTCGCATTCATCTTCTTCATTGGCATTATTCTCTCTAACCTGTGGGTTGTGATGAGGAGGGAGTCAAAATAACAATGTCGGGTGAATGAAAATCTCAAGTTTTACCATAATAGTATTTGGGTAGTTTCATTTAAATAAGTGTTATGTCATACGCATCCTATACTTAACGCGTCGAGTATACCTCCAATTGTAAGCCAAAGGCTCTTCCAGTCCAGCTCCATAACATATCCCTAGCCCAGGGTCCCTTTCCAATCCAACTTTATAACTCTAATGTGGGTTCAATGCAACTACGGGGTCCTAATGATCCTTCTCCATCAATCATGCCCTAATGATGCGGGAGAAAGCACCTGAGCCACTTACTACCTCTAAAATGGGAAGTAGGTAGAAACTGATCATTTAATACCTATTCCCTAGGCAGATCCCATCATTTAATACCCAGACCTAAGGCGAACCCTCTTTGGCACTTCCTAGATGTCGTCGTAAGAAATCCCTTAAGATCACCTATTAATTCTTTTATGGGAAAGAGGCAGACTCTACAATCCACTTAATACCTCAACACCAAAGTGGACCCCCCCCTAAGATTTCTCACTACCATACTTAAAAGATAATCCCAATCATTTAATACTTCTTGAGTGGAAAGGAGACGGATCCTACAATAGCCACTTAATGCCTTTAGCCAAAAGCAGGCCCGTACTGGGTTATCCATCTTATGACCCATAACCCAAACAGTGATGTCTCATATTAGTCCGACTATTCGTAGGTGCTAAAAGCTAGATTAGTTGGGCAGACATACCCTAAAGAATTGGGACCAACCTCGAGTCCACCGTGGGTACTTATTATAGGCGATGTTTCACATCAAACCTAAAGTCACACTATTGGTAGCCCGATTATTTGGGCAAACTTCTGTGTACTTTTGACTGACCTTGCATCCCTATAAATTAGTCATATTTTCATTCTCTGACATTGAAATATAAATTATACAAAATATACCTCACCCACATTTACGCATTGAGGCCATATAAGAGAACTCCTTGTTTCAACTTTAATTATGGATTAATTTCCATAATTATCCTTAAATTACTTACTATAGGGTTTAGTGCTATCTACTAACCTATTTATTTTATACGTTTACGACTTATGTGTTACTAATATGTTTATACCTAACATAAAATATTAGACTAACTAGTTTTATCAAATGTTCCTAAGAGGACATGGTATTATTTCGATAATAAGGCTTTCTCTTCCTTTACTAATTGTTAAAAATGTCAAAACTTCCATATTCATATAAGTCTAAGTTCCATATAATAATTTACAAAATAGTTAATATCCTTAGGTCGACAAAATAGACTTGCATATATTTAAAAATGGAATCAAAATACCAAACTTATTTTACATTAACATAATAGAATCTATTCCTTTATTTCAAGTAAACGCAACTCTACAATTTAAACCCTTTATACTCTATTCAACTTTTACATATACAAACTTGAAGTGGAAAAATATATTCATATTGTCTAAATTATGAAAATAGTTGATGCAAACATCGAGTAGGAGAATCCATACATTGCGCACCATTTCTTAATTTTTTTTCATTTAGTACTCTTCATCACAACAACATAAATTAGAATTGGAATTTGAATAGAACATAAATTATTCAAATTTCAAACAACAAATTAAATTCTACTATATTAACATAAAACAATTAAGGTTCCAACTAATTCAACAACTAACATTTTATTGGAGGAATTTTAGGGTTTTGGATTTAAGGTTTTCGTATACAAAATTCTTCAAGGCACAATACAAATCCAAACTTTTAGTACACAAATTACTGTAAAAGAAAATCTAAGATTTCCACTCACATATAGCTTTTCCTGATTTCCTTTGGATCTGATTTCATGCCTTCACCCTGTTTCCTCCTTCAATTATCTTCTTTTGGAATATACAACAATTAAATTGTGTATAAACTAGATTCAGAATTCAGAGATTAAGGAAGAATAGAAATAGAAACACACACACACACACACACAACTAAAACTTATTACCTTCAAATCCAATTGATTCCTTCCCTATAAGTTGAATAGTGAATCTAATGAAGAATTAAGGAAAGGGACTGATAGAGTTTCACTAGCATTCCTATTTTTTTGTAAATGAAAGTGAGGGGGCTAGCCTCTTATTTATAGTGGTTAGAATGCCCGTGGATCGTAGGATCCAAACCAGTTTAAAATAATAAAATCCAGGTCATTCCCGGCCAATGCAAACCCTAGCCGACATTCATTAATCGATCGACCAGCCTTTCCAGGGTGGTCAATCGCTAGCGGTTGACTGGTGCAGTATAGGTGGTCAAACAGCCTCTTGTAGTTAGCCCTACTTTATTCTTTACCATTATTTTCTAATTTCAACATTAACATTTTCCTTAAATGTTAACTTTCCCTTAACATTAAAATATTTATTATCCTTTTTAATTTTTAACTTTAACATTGTTTAATATTTTTTAAATTTAAATTCATTTGAATTATTTTAAATTCGAAATTTCAAACGTTAATAACTTCTTCGCTTAAGCTTCGATCGCAAAACTTTATATATGAAAGTTAATCGGAAAATCGCTATGAACACAATGGTGTAACCTACATGGCCAAATTTCAACGTCTACGTAATTCTCGTTTTTAGATTTATTATTAATTAATAATTTATCTTAGTTAAATTTACTATTTATTTTATGGGATTCTCCCCAAATTAAAAAGGATTTTTCCCTAAAATCCTTAAGGACAAATAATGTAACACATGCACTCTACAACCATGTTACCTACTCAGCCATATACTCAATCAAAAATGTAATGTGATTATGTAAGAAACATACTATAGGTGAGATCATCCCTAGCGTGAATGTAAGATCGTGACATGTAGGCATGTATGCAAAACATCCTAAATATGCATAAAATTCTATATGAGTGTAAAAATAACAGTAAAAAGTGCGGCAACCATCTCGTACCATTCAATCTAGCAACTATGGTGCAACCAAAACATATATGATACTAAAATTTGGAGATAGAAAATTTACTGGAGAAAAGCTCAGAATAAGAAGCCTTCGTCTTCTCTTCTGCCTCCTATGCGCTTTCCACTGAATTATCTCCCCATTGCACTCGGATCAACCTAATTTTTTTAGTTATGAAGCTTCCTAACTCCGTGCCCTATTATGCGTGCTATAGCATAGACTGCTATTTGCTTCGTCTCTATGTCTGCTAATTGATCAGGTTCTACTACAGTGGCGGTGTCGTGCAGACATTTCCTTAAATGCGATACATGGAAAACATCGTGGACTCTCGCAAACTTTTCCGAAAGCTCTCCTTAAATGCAAGTTTCCCCACCCTTTCCAAAATCGGGAAATTCCCAACAAATCTCGGTGCCAACTTCCTCGATGTCCCAAAACTAATAACCTTCCTAAAAGGGGAAACCTTAACAAATACCATGTCTCCAACTGAAAACTCCAACTCATTTCTTCGCCTATTAGCATAGGACTTTTGTCGATCCTAAGTGGCCTTCACTCGTCACCTAATCACCTCAACATTTTCCATAGTCTTGCAAATCCAATCTAGGTCAAGTAGAATTTTGTTTGTAGTTTTCCACCAACAATTAGGTGCCTTGCACGACCTCCCATATAAGCTTTAAAAGGTGTCATGCCAATTGTCACCTGATAACTTATTATACATGAATTCTACTAAACATAAATGCTGCTCCCAATATCCTCTAAAATCCATGATGCAAACCCTTAATAAATCCTCCAAAATTCTATTCACCCTTTTTGTTTGTCCGTCGGTTTGGGGTGGTAAACGGTTCTTAGATTCAATGTCGTTCCTAAGGTCGATTGCAAACTTCTTCAAAATTCACTTGTGAATAAGGGGTTTTATCACTAACAATGCTGATCGGAACCCCATGCAATCTTACAACTTCTCTGATATAAATTTTCGCTATAGATGTTGTTGTCCTATTACTCCTTACTGGAATAAAGTGGGCACTCTTAGTGAGTCTATCCACTATAGCCCATATAGCTTCATTGTCACATTAACTTCTAGGCAACCCATTTATAAAGTCCATCGATATATGCTCTCATTTCTAAGTCAGTGCCTCTAACGACAATGATAGAGCTTCGGGCTTTCCTTGTTTCGCCTTTATCCTTTGGCACGTCAAACACTTGGTGGCATATTCCACTACTCGCATTTTTATTCATGACCAGTAGAAAATTCACTTCATATCCCTATACATCTTATCTCCATCAAGATGAATAGTCATGTTAGAATAGTGACACTCAGCCAAGAACGTCCTATAGCACATCCTCATGTAATGGAACACATAGTCATCCATCTCTCCTTAGCCATCCTCTTTCGTCGATCGAATACCTACATGTATGGGGGGAATGCTCTCCTCTACCTAACCTATCAAAAATGTCTACTATCATCGCATCTCACCTTTATTCTTGACTGATGCGGTCCATCAAAGTTAGCCCCACTTCCATAGCCATAAGATAACCAGGAGTGAACTTTGATGGTGGTTGGAAATTAAAATTCGAGAGGAACTCCAACTACCTCCCCTTGTATATAGCACCAAGAGTAGCATGTCTTCGACTAAGGGCTTCGCCAACAACATTCCCTATACTGGGGGTATACTGAATCTCAGAGTCATATGATACAATAAAATCCATCCACCTCTCTTGTCTACCATTTAAATCTTTTTGGGAAAATATGTATGTAATGGATTTTTGGTCGATAAATAACAGAAACCTTTCTCTTAAAAGATAGTACCTCCATATCTTCGAAGCGAAAACGATAGCCGCTAACTCTAAGACATGAGTGGGGTACTTTTTCTCATGGTCCTTCAACTGCCTTCTTACATAGGCTATCACTTTTCCTTCCTGCATAAGAACAGCTCCTAGCCCCGTACCACGTGCAACGGTGTAAACAGTGAAAGGCTTTATCCCATCCAAAATAGTAACTACTAGCGCACTGGTCCATGGCTCCTTCAGCTTCTCAAACGCTTCCATGCATTTTTTATCCCATGTAGAATCCAAATTTTTCTTTGTTAAGCGAGTAAGTGAGACCGCTATCTTTGCAAAGTCCTTAATGAATTTCCTACAGTAACCCACCAACCCCAGAAAACTCCTAACTTCCATGGCGTTCTTCTGAATCTTCCAGTCTTAAATAGCTTATACCTTACAAGGTCAACTAATAATCCCTTCTTGAAAACAAAATGACTAAGAAATCTTACCTCCTTCCACTAAAAATGATACTTTTAGAATTAGGCTTTTAGTTGGTGCCTTATCAAGGTCTCTAGTACCTCCCTTAAGTGATTTTCATACTCACCTTCACATTTATAGAATACTAGGATATCATCCACAAATACTACGACGAACTTATTTAGCTGCCCCCTAAAGACTCTATTCATCAAATCTACAAATTATGAAGGGGCATTCGTTAACCTAAAAGGCATTACCTCCCATTCATAAAGTCCATCTTTGGTGCGAAAAGCGGCTTCCACTTGCTATCCTTAGCTATTCTCAATTGGTGGAATCTAATGGCTAAGTCCAACTGGCTCTAACATGCTAGTCAAATAAGTAATATGTCTTAGGTAAGGGATACTTATTCTTCTTGTTTAGCTTGTTAAGCTCTCGACAGTTGACGCATAGCCTTGAAGAGTCATCCGCCTTAGTGGCAAAGACAACTGTGGCTCCTCACTCTAAAGTACTACGATGAATAAATCCCTTCTGTAGTAACTTCGAAATCTGTTTATCCAGCTCTCGCCTTTTTATGGATACCATATGCCTCAATAGGAGCACGATGGGTCTAGCGCCCTTCTTCCAATCAATCCTATGCTTGATCTCCATTTGGGATAAGAGATCGAAGACTTCTTCAAAAAAGTCTGGATAGTTTTGGACTAGGGGTACAGATGAGAGCTCATCTTGTGATTGCTAAGAGAATATAAATAGCTTAACTCGACTTAGTTTTATGATGCACAATGAACATCAATATCTTTCCCCTTACAACTCCTTAGCCAAACGATCCTCCTATCACAATCGAAGATAGCCTACTAGTAAGATAACCAATCTAACCCTAGGATAAGTTCATAGACTTCATACCCCTCAAAACCTAGAACATAACGTTACAAATAAAATCAACATTACATATATCCACCACTAGGTTTTTACAAAACATAGAAAGGCATGTCGGCCCCTCCAATAGGA
This sequence comes from Allium fistulosum, assembly GCA_030737815.1. NCBI lineage: Eukaryota > Viridiplantae > Streptophyta > Magnoliopsida > Asparagales > Amaryllidaceae > Allium > Allium fistulosum. The sequence continues at coordinate 708,109,354 of CM060904.1, read as the reverse complement.
TTAGACACGACTATTGGGTTGGCGACATATTGGGTCTTTAATCCTAAAGAATTAACTAAATTATTAGCTATGAATGAATGCGATGCTCCAGAACCAAATAAGGTACGAATAATATTTCCAAAAATGATAGTTACACCTTCCATCGCAGCTTTCCCTTTGTCCCTAGAAGGAGGTCTGCTTGAGATAGGTGCAACCTTAATGGCATAAGCTAGACCAATTTGTCCCTCCTTTGCTAGTTTTGGGCACTGGTTCTTATAGTATCCTTATTCATGGCAGTGGTAGCACCTCTCCTTGAACTCTTCCCTCATCAAGCTAACTTTGCAGTCCTTAGCAATGTTCCCCTCTTCTGAAATCTACGACATGTCAGTGATGTCACACCCCCTTTCTTGATCTTTCCCTTGGCTTTCCTAACCGCCCAGAATCCCCCTTTCATTGCTCCATCTTGACTTTGCGTCTGTCCTACCTTCTCCTTTTCTTCTAAGCCAACGATTTGAAGCAAGCCATTTCGACTATCATCTCATAGGTGGTGCCTGTGGGGACTTAAGTTAGAAGTAGTTCCCTAAGTAGAGAATTTAGGCCTTTGACAAACTTCATTGCCTTCTTTGCTGAGGTGTCAACCAGGCTCATCCTAAACTTAGCTAATTCCATGTACTTATTAATATACTCCTTCATCATAGAATTCCCTGCCTTAGATGGATAAACTTCTCCAATTGCGGACTTACTTCAGCCTTGGACATGAATCTTGGCTCAAAGCAGGCTCTAAACTTAGCCCAAGTAATTTCTTCCTCTTCATTCTCTTGAATGGCTACGGTCCACCAATCCAGCGCATCTCCCTTTAGTGTCATGCAACTATTCTTCTCTTGACTCGGCCTTTCCATCCTAGCTCTCAAAATATAAGTTCACAAACGTTAATCCATGCCTTGGTTGCTACAAAATCTTTCATCCTCAAAAATTCCCATCCTCCAATATTTTGAAAATCCTTACACATCTTTGGAAAGTCTAGCGGGCGGGGTGCTGGTTCAGTAGGCTGAGTAACTAGCGCCGTTGGTGCAGCTTGTTGATGAACAGGAACTTGCCCCACTAGCCATACATATTGTTGGAACCATGATGGTGTACCTGGAATAGTGAATATCTCTTAAGCAGGGTAGTTTCCAACTTTAGAGGTGTTATTCTCAGCCATTATCAACTATGTATAGTTCAAAATTTTGGATTAATCCTGACTTCCTACGATAGTAATAATAGCTGAATAATTAGTTTGCCTAGGGTGTTTGCGTATGTCCATACATGTATCTATATAAAAGAATTTTAAAAAATATTTTCAAAAACAACAAATACCCACTCTCGCATATACCTATTCTCTTTTGATTTGGAAACCTAAGATCTGATACCAAATGTTAATAGCCCTCTTCGAAACGAGCCTAATTTTTGATCCAGTAAAAGCCCATCGAACCTTAGGTTCATTCCAAAGCTAGCTGTTGGTTGCTAAAATTGCAATTAACAATATGCACAGCTATCTATCTATGTTGTTAGAATCTCATAGCGAAAGGAATAGAATATAATAAAAAAAATAATTACCCATTTCATAAAAATCAAATCTCAAAAATGCAACATCCTAAAATATCCATAATACAATATCTCAAAATAAAACATCAACATGTCTAAAATATAGGTACATCTGAATACATCAACAACATAGATAACTAACTAAACTGCCACAAATCTTCACCACTGCCTTTATCTTCTTCATCAGCATCGTTTCCCCTAACATATGGGTTGTAACGAGGATAAAGTCAGAAAAATAATGTCTAGCGAATGAAAATATCAAGTCTTACCATAATAGTATTTAGGCAGTATCATTTAGATAAGTGTTATGTCTTACACATCCTATACTTAACCTGTCGAGTATACCTCCAACCGTAAGCCAAAGACTTTTCCAGTCCAACTCCATAACGTACCTCTGATTATAGGCACGGGACCCCTTTTTAGTCCAATTTTACAACTCTTAAGCCGACGCAACACAATTACGAGGTTTAATAACCCTTCTCCATCAACCATGTCCTAACGATGCGAGTGAAAGCACTTTAGCCACTTAATACCATTTTAATGGGAAGTAGGCAGACTTTAACCATTTAATACCTATACCCTAGGTAGATCCTTATCATTTAATACATAGATCCAAGGTGGAACCCTCTTTGGCACTTCCTTCCTGACATCGTAAGAAATCCCATAAGGCCACTTAATACTTCTTTACGGGAAAGAGGTGGACCCTGCAATAGCCACTTAATACCTTAACCCCAAAGCGGACCCCTTAGAGATTTCCCACTATTGCACCTAAAAAAATCCCAACCATTTAATACTTCTTTAGTGGGAAGGAGGCGGACCCTACAATAGCCACTAAATACCTTCAGCCCAGCTGATCTGGCTACCAACACTACAGATAGTTGGACTAATGTGAGACATCGCATTTTTAGTTATGGGCCCTAAGATAGATATCCCAATGTGGGCGTGCTTCTAGGCTGGAGGTATTACGTGGCTATTTTAAGGTCCGCCTCCTTCCCACTCAAGAAGAATTAAATGGTCGGGATTATCTTCTTGGCACGATAGTGGGAAATCTCTTCAGGGGTCTGCTTCGGGGTTGAGGTGTTAAGTGGCTATTGTATGGTTCTTTTCCATAAAAGAAATATTAAGTGACCTTATAGGATTTCTTACAATGTCAGCGAGGAAGTGACAGAGAGGGATTCGCCTTAGGTCTAGGTATTAAATTACGAGGATCTACCTATAGGTATTAGATGATCAGAGTCTGCCTACTTTCCATTAAAGAGGTATTAGGTGGCTCAGGTACTTTCTCTTGCATTGTTAGGGAATGGTTGACAGAGAAGGGTCATTAGACTCTATAGCTGCATTGCACCCGCATTAGAGTTATAAAGTTGGATTGGAAAGGGCTCCTTGGCCTAAAGTTAGAGGTACATTATAGAGTTGGATTGGAAGAGCCTTTGGATTACAGTTGGAGGTATACTACACAGGTTAAGTAAAGACATAACACTTATCTAAATGATACTGCCTAAAATACTATTATGGTAAGACTTGATATTTTCATTCATCAGACATTATTATTCTGACTCCCTCCTCATTACAACCTATAAGTTAGGAGGAACGATGCCGATGAAGAAGATGTAGGCAACGTTGAAGATTTGTAGCAATTTACTTACTTATCTATGTTTTTGATGCATTCAGGTGTTCCCTGATTTCAGACATATTGATTTTTGATTTTGAGATATTGTATTATGAATATTTTGGGATGTTGTGTTTCTAAGATTTGGTTTTTATGAAATAGGTACTTATTTTTGTTATTATATCTATCCCTTCCGCTATGAATTCTAAAAGCATAGATGAATAACTCTGCATATTATTCATTGTAACAATTTTACCAACCAACAATCAGCTTTGGAATGGACTCAAGGTTCGGTAGGCTTTTATTAGTTCGAAAATTAGGCCTGTTCCGGAGAGGGTTGTTATAGTTAAAATTTATGTTTCATTTTACTAATATTCCCCCAGTAGTCTTTTATGTTTTGCCAACCCTAAGTCGAAAGATAGAAGTCTTTCGACTTCACAAGTAGGTGTTAGGACTCGTCTGTCTTGGAATTCTAACCTTGAGTTTGTGCAATAATTCATTGCTCCATAGACGATGGATAACTCCTTATCAGTTATATCATATACAACTCCTAACCCTTGGTACCTTGTCCTAATTTCACTTCGACCTTGAGTTTGCTTACACATAACAAATTGATTACACATAACATGTCCTAATTTCACTTCGTACCTACCATATTTCAATGGCCTAAGTATAGTATACATATCTTGAGTTTGCTCAACAAATACAAATAGTTATCTTACCTCGTCTATTCGATATATTAATAATACTACACATAACATCCCTATCTTGAGTTTGCTCAACAACTAACAAGCATGTAAGTAATTTATTAATATATATGGTAGTGGGCAACATTATATTAAAGAATCATAATCTTTAATATAATATATTGAGTGATATCGACTTATGAATAATGTATTTCTTATGAACCTCATGATTCAAGTGTCGGACACATCGAAAATCATGGTATACATATATTTACATTTTTATTCTTTAAGTCTGTTTTAGGTTTTTATTATATTCCACTTTTAGTTTATACATTCACATTATATAAGTTTCATTATTATATAATTTTAATATTCTAATTAACTTGTATAATATTCCTACGTATAATGATATATTAATTAAACCTTGTTTAGTTAGTTTTATTTAGTTAACTCTTTAATTAATTTTATAATATTCCAATATAACATTTGTATTGAATATTTATATATACAATAACCTTTATAGCATAACACACATATCTTATATATGTGTATTTTAATTTAATTAATTAACCTTTAATTAACTAATTTTGATTAAATATATTAATTTTGTAAATTACCTTACATACATATATGTATACTTATATTATCTTAAACATTTAAAAATAACATAGCTTATATCGATATATAATACATGCATATATGTATATATTAACCTATTTTAATTAATTTTTTTATTTTATTAATCTTATTAATATATTTAAATTTTGAAATTAATATTTAAATAATTTTTAGCATTTTCGAAAACTTATGTTATTTTATAACATTTATAATAAACATGTTTTAATTCAAATTTGACTTTTAAATTAAAACCTTTATTTAATTTTCAATTTTTTTAAATTAGCCTAAGGCCCAATTCAAATTGGCTCATTTCTATCAGTTGTAACCTTTGGGCCTACTTCGCCTTTTAGGCCAGGCCAGTAACCAGGTAGTACAACGTACTAGATTACCAAATTACAATCCTAGACATTACGTTTTTAGACACTGTACTAAGTGGACAAGCTTAATTAGTTAACCATAATATAACGAATTTAGACCACATAGGCTATTGAGCTCTAATACCAATGTTGGAACTAGGCCAGTCCATAGTGGATTTAAAAGGTAAATTTAAAAAAATTATTTATTGAATCTTTAGTAGGCCTATGTATTCTAAATCCACTTAGAACTTTTCTAATTTTGTTTTAAATAAAATCAATATTTATTAAGATTTAAAATAATTTTATATTCTATATAATTTGTATTATATTATATATATGTGTGTATTGTACACACATATGTATGTATGTGCATGTGCAACATGATAATGTGTACATGGTTTAACATGCCCGTGTATAGATGTTTGGATTTACACCGCAATGGACACGTTACGCCCTTTGTATATAAATGTGTTGTCTAAATATATATATATGTGCATTAAATTATTGTATAAATAAATGTGTGTGTATATGTACAAATTTAATTATATAATTATTATAAAGTGGAAATCAGCCACAAGGGCCTCTTTAGCAAGTGAAATTAGTTTCTAGGACACACAACTGAAATAATTACTTTCAAGGACAAAACACAAAATAATTAGTTTCTAGGGCCTAAAAACCTATGAAATTATGTCCTTGAAATTAATTGGATTGCTGACTTTGTCCTTGAAAGTAATTATTCTGCTGACTTTGGCCTTGAAAGTAATTTCTTTGAATGTGTGTCCTAGAAACTAATTGGACTGCAAAGTTTGTCCTTCTGGTGAAATGCCTCTATATATAATTGAATTACAAAATCGTTTCAAATACTAATTTTAAACATTAGTTGTAAATTTTTTGTTCATTATATTGGTATAATATATAAACATATAACTGGATATAAATTACCTAATATATATATATATAGCTATTGCTTTGGGCTAATAACAATTTTTTAAATTTCATTTATGGTTTAATAATATTTTAATAAATTATTTATTAGATAATTAAATAACCATATGGATTAAATATAAAAATCTTAAAAGTTATTTCGAAAATCATATTGTATATTTTATATTATATAAGATTTTTCTATAATTTTATAATATTTATATATATGCATAAATGTATTTTATTTACTTAACTAATTATAAATAAAACAAATAATTAAATTATATATATATAATAAATAATTTTTTTACTACTGAATATTTTTTAAGTATAAACAAAAAATTAAAATTTATTAATATATATTATGATTTTATATTTTATATTTAGATTTAATTGATAAAATAATTTATTAATATTATTTTAATTAATTTATTTTAATTAGGTCATGAGCATGTAGCATGTATAATAAATAATAATTTTTTTATATGCACATGTAAGTGTAACCATCCAATATAACAACACAGTTATATACAGGTTCATTATATCGATAACTATCTAAACTAACATATGGTATGTTGATTTTATAAGCATTGACATATGATAATAAGTAAAGAATGGTACCATTTACCAATGCCTAGAGTTCGCACATTGAAAAGAAGAATAAAGCTCCTTGAATTGAATCTAGATTTAGAAGTTGCCAACTCTCGCATGCAGCTACCACCACCGATGGAATTGGATTGAATTTGATGTATTTTGTGTTTGGATTTTTGATCTTGAATTGGGAGTCTGCAGCCAAAATTTAAAGGGAGGAGGGTGAACAAAAATTAAGTTAAAAAGTGAGTGTTTGAGCGGTTAGTTGAAGAACACATAAGAGAGCAAAAGTAGGATTAAAATCCCTTCTTTTTCTCTTGCCTTTTCTTTTTCTTTTAACCATTCAAAACCTTACCTACCTACCAACCCTTGGCCAGCCTGACCTTTTCACTCCCTATCTGAAATCATCATGCCCCACGTGGGCCTCAAATGTAGTCCATAATTACTATTTCATAAATATTAATTAATTTAGTTAATTATAATTAATTAATTATACATTAATTAAATCATGTGGTAAAAAGGAATATTCAACATTTCAGTTGTGTGACTCTTAGGTGTAAATTTAGTCAACTGTTAATATTGAACAATTCGAATATTAACGTTCAGACTTCACTTAGTAGGTGGTGTGACATTCTAACCAAATTTATCACTTACTCATCATTAGTAAAATCCAATTTTAATCTATTAAGCATTACCTGGTAGTGATAATTATTTATACCAATTCTCTTCGTCAAAACTATATCACTTTGGACTTTCGAAATTTGATAATAGTCAAAATTCCAGCATCGTCCATATTTCACTCCATATTCCAAATACAAAGTTCTTGGTTCAATAATAATTATTATTATTAACTGAACTACAATGGCAAGTGATTTTGACTTTGAGATGACTTTAGTTGACCATGATATTGACCTTACATAACTGAGGAGACAGATCCTTTCTTGAATAGTGTTTCACCTCCAATACTTCTACTTGACCCCACAGTCGTTCGGTGGATGCCTTGCCATGATTTAACTAATTAAAGCAGAGATTTTATATTGAAGATCAATAGTATTCTCAAGTCAAGAGAACTGTATAAAGTAGTCGCATCGATATTTTCAATTTAACCTTAGTTATGTTAACCCATAGAAAACTATCGAGTGAGTCATTCTATAGTTATCTAATAACTATCAGTACATACCGCTTATGACCCTAGCAATCATGCGTAATACACTACCTAACATTTAGAGCGCGTTATGTACTTTAGTCTCAATAGGTGCATCGATATCCAATCTCGATACATCTTGACTAGTAATATTTAAAATGATGTGTTTATTATATTGTGATATAATACCCATAATTATAACTGTTTGTATTTATTACCACAAACACATCATTTATGGATTTTCTATTAAATATATTTTAATTAAACATTTAATTATTTATAACACATTAGAAGAAATATATAACAGAAATAAAGCACCTTTATTACAAACGAGAATTGATTATAGAGTTAATAATTTACAATAAATTACAGAATTACCCCTAGGGCATACCCCTATCTCTATCAATGGGTCTATTGTAGACGCAATGATAAATGGAGATCGTTTGAGTTTGCCAAGTCGATTTGTCTTGATATTAAATAATTTCTATTATGAAAATGAATTTATTTGTGGAATTATTTTTGTGTCTAGATTGTTTAAGACTGGTTATATTTTTCATTGTGCTAATAATGTTCTGAACATTAATTTAGATGGTAATAAAGTTTGTGATGGTATTTTAGATAATGGCATTTATGCGATCAATACAAATTATGTCTATTCTGTGACTAGTTCTCCGAATAACGATATAAATAAAAATTATCTTCGACAATGTAGGATAGGTCAAATTAGTAAGAAACGACTGGATATATTAAAATCTGAAGGGTTTTTCCTATCATTTGATTTCAAATCATTTGACATGTGCGAGTCGTGTCTCAAAGGTAAGACGACCAACCATCCCTTCGGTAGGAGAATGAAAGAGTTGAAGAACCTGAGGCTCGTACATTCTGATGTATGTGATCCAATACCTATAATTTCCAAAGATAATTATTCTTATTTTGTAACCTTTACCGACAATTTCTTAAGGTTAGGATATGTGTATCTCATAAAGAACAAATTTGATGTCTACGAAAAATTTATTGAATATAAGAATAAGGGTAAGAATCAGATGAACTAAAAGATTAAAATACTTCGATCCGATCGAGGAGGTGACGACATTGGACAAGAACTCCAAAAGTAATTAAAAGATAATTTGATTGTCACTTAGGTTACTCCACCATATACTCCACAACACAATGGTGTTTTGGAGCGAAGGAATCGAACCTTATTAGATATGGTTCATTCCATGATGAGTAAGGCCGAGGTACATGTCTTATTGGGGATATGTGTCAGAAACTATTGCGTATATGTTGAATTTGATGCCTACAAGATCTGTGCCTAAGACATCATATGAGATGTGGTGTGGGAAGAAACCCCAATTCAAGATTCAAAGTAATGAGGTTGTCCAGCCTAAATTAAGAACATTGGTCCAAATAAACTTGAGGAAAGATCGGTATTATGTAAATTTATAGGGTATACCAAAAAATCATTAAGATATATTTTCTATAGTACCAAGGAGCAAAAGTTATTATTTCTCGGCATGCTGTCTTTCTAGAAAAGTAATCTCCATAGAAAGAAATTAACAGCGAGGTTGTAGTGAGATCCAAGAAACTAACACCGAGGCTGAACCAGTGGGAGAACCAAGTTCATTCATATATGAAAACACACAACTTATTAGAAGGTCTAGTAGGGAATCTCGTGCACCATAGAGATACTACGATTTTCTCATATATGGCAAGAAGGAGGACCTTGTCTTAGATCATGATACTCCTCTATCATTCCAACAAGCACTACATTGTAAAGACTCTACACTCTGCTTGGAGCAATGAAAAATGAGATGGATTCTATTTATGAAAACAAAGTGTGTACTTTATCTGACATATCTAAATGGATAGAAACCATGGAGTACAAATGGATTTTCAAGAAAAAGGTAAATGTAGATGGACAAGTGGTGAGTTATAAAGTTAGGCTAGTTGCAAAAGAATTTCGTTAAATTCAAGGTGTTGATTATGACGATACCTTTTTGCCTATAGCCACATTACGTTCATTTGGGTTATGCTGGTTATTGGTGCATTCTATAACTATGAAATATGCAAAATGGATGTAAAGGGGACATTTCTAAATGGTGATTTAGAAGAGACAGTCTATATGCCACAGCCCGAGGGTTTTGAGGTCAATATGAGTGAGGGCAAAGCTTGCATGTTGTTAAAGTCCATTTATGGACTTAAACTAGCTTCAAGGAGTTAGAACAAGTGTTTTGATAAAGTAATCAAATAGTTTGTTTTTTATCTGAACACAGAGGAAGCATGCGTATACCAAAAGAAACGGGGAAACGTTATCATGTTCTTAGTATTATACATTGATGATCTACCAGAGATTGGCAATGACGTTCCATTATTGGAATAAAGGAAAGCTTGGTTTTCCAATAATTTCTCCATGAAGGATTTGGGAGAAGTAGCCTATATACTATGCATAAAGATCTATAGAGATAGATCAAAGAGGCTGTTAGGATTGTTCCAATCCTTTTACATAGATACCATACTGAAAATATTTGGTATGGATAATTCCAAGTGTGGAAATGGTCAAACGCAATCTGGCATCATCCTTACTAGAAAGGACATTCCTCATACTGATGAGGAGAAAAAGCGTATGAAGAGGATACCGTATGCTTTAGCAATCGATTCGATAATGTATGTTATGCTATGTACCAGACCGAATGTGGCATACACATTAGGATGCGTAAGCTGATACTAGTATAAACCTAGAGGAAAGCATTTGATATCTGTAAAATGTATACTGAAGTATGTACGAAATTCTAGGGACTTATTCCTAATATATGGGAATGAAGACCTCCTTATGAAGGGGTATACTGGCTCTAGATTTCAAAATTATATTGATGATAGTAAGTCAGTATTAAGTTATGTTTTTACTATCAATGGTGGGGCAGTTAGTTGGAAAAGTTCCAAACATGAAACATTAGCTGATTCCACGATGGAGTCCGAGTACATCGCCCTCAATGAAGCAGCTAAAGAAGTGGTTCTGTAACACCCCACGACAGTAATGACAAAATATTTAAACAATTAATTTAAATATTTAATTATTTATTAACAGAATGCCCATTATACTTGATTTTCCACAGACGGATAAATTAGGACTCGAGACACCCGTAGTTGAGACCGCTTTTCCACTGCGTGAAAAAATAGTATAAACTTGACTATGTTTAGAGTTGATAAATTATTAGAGTGACTAGTGTTTTCATTTAGATGAAATGAATTTAGGTTAAGCTCACTAGCTTGCCCATAAGTTTGCTTATATATAGCTAACTCCTCATTCATTTTCATTTCAATGTTACTTTTCATTTCCATCTCCTAATCTTTGTCCTTATTCACTCTTTTAAGCTTAGACCTAAATAAACCAAATCATGCTCAAATAAATTCTGTAAATCCTAATAAAATAAGTGTTAACCTGCCTTTTGGCAAGGCAGTATACATGCGGATTTAACCCAATAGACTTCATGATTATCAAGGCCGATGAGTGCGGAACAACAACTATAGAACCCAAAAGCAGAGCTCAAGTGGATATATGAAGCCAGGATTGGACAAAGTTGATAGATAGACAATGCAGGGCTCTAGAAATATGGAAGTTAGGTTGGAACCCAAGGGATCGGCATAGCATATGAGGGATCGACATGGCTTGGTAGCGAAAGAGGGATTGGCATACCTTCATGGCATAGGAGGGAGCGGCATACCTTTATGGAATAGGAGGGATCAACATAGTTTCATGAAGTAGGAGGGATCGACATAGCATTGTTGAGTAGCATGGATCAGCATAGCTTGGTAATATCAAAGGGATCGACATGATTGGTTATACGAGGGATCAGCATGGATGAAGTAAAGTGTGGATTGGCATGATTGGTTATACGAGGGATCGGCGTGGACAAAGTAAAGTGTGGATTGGCATGGTTGGCAGTGTATGGATCGGCATGGTCAAGGCGTATGGATCGAAATGGTTGGTTCTAGACGGATCGGCATACTTCAATAGCTTAGCAAGATGGAGGGATCGACATTCCAAATAGATCGGCGTACTTTGACTCATAGAAAAGGGGTCGGCATGGTTGGTTGCATTGGATTGGCGTACTTCATTGGATAGGGGTTGGCGTTCATCAATGCCCAAGTACATTCTTGCATTCAACAGTCAATAACTCGAGCTCCCTTATTCCAAATGACATGAAACTTGGGGATTAAACATACTTTATCATGAAGAATCCATCATAGGAATTGCTGCCCAAAAATCAACCAAGGAAGGGATTGGTACCGATCCCTCCTCATTTGGTTTGGGCCTAGCGACCCCTATGGTGGGCCCATATGGATAAGAAGGCCTTATAGTCGAAGTTTCAGAGAGATTAGTGCACGTCTTCCCCTATAAATACAACTGGCATGGCGTCAGAAAAGGGGATCTTGATTTTGCTTCTCTTCATCTTCTACCTAGGCTATAGTCTGCCATTTTTATTCTTGATTTTCATGGATTTGTAACTGTAATCAGAAATATAAACTACAGAAGGAAAATATTTGGAGTAATCATAGTTTGGAGTTAGCCGAACCACTATAAATCACTGTCTCTATTTACTTGCTTTCTAATTATTTTAATTTTGTTCTTCATTTATTTCTCTTTATATTTCTGTGTTTTGATTGGATATTGGTGCTTTCAAGTAATTGGGTGTTGGTGGCCAATTTTGACACCAACATTTTAGTGCTTTCACTAAGAATGACTTGCATAAGCGGATTTGGAAGCTAGGAGCTCAGATTTTGAAGCTTGGATACTTAGAGATAGGAAGTAATGTCTAGGCAATCAACAAGGAGAGTGCTACTAGAAAGGAGCCACTATGGAGGGAATCAGGATGCTTCCTCAGGAGATGGAGCTAATCAAGCATCAATCTATATCACCAGGAATGAAATGGAAACAATGATGGATGCTATGTAGGAGAGGATGTTGAAAAGGCAGGAGGAGATGATCCAGAATTTACTCCAATAGGTTAGACAAGCTGGAGCACATAATCAAGGAGTTGAAGCAGCAGGAATCACTGGAAATCAAAATAGGGAGCATGGAAATGGGGCCAATAGACAAAGGAATGGAACAGAGCAGCCGGGGGCAGTCCCCTGCTAACCTAGAGGGATCGGTAGCGATCCCCAAAGGCTATGGGGCGTGCCCCCGAGTCTGGTTGATCATGATGTTGGAGGACCTACGATCGCCATGGAGCTTGGTGCGAATCGGAATTTGGATACTCGTCTGGAGAAGTACATTCTAGAATTCCCTTGTAGACTCGGGGGGTAGCTTGGGCATGGTGATTGGAGACTACTATTGGAAGACAATGAAAAGTTTGCAGAGATGATAAGGCGAGCTATGCATGGAGGATTGGTGAACATTGATTTGGAGGATGTAAATAGAAGTCCATTCGCTCCAAATATCAGGCAAGCTAGGAATCCACCAGAGTTCAAACTACCAACGCTTGAGACATATGACGGAAAAACGGATCCCGCTGTTCATTTGACGAGATACATGAGACACATGAAAGTACTGGGGGCATCAAAGGAAGTCATGGCATGGTGCTTCCCCTTGTACTTAATAGATATAGTTGCACTATGGTTCAGACAGTTGGAAAGCGGCTCACGTGGGCGGAATTGATCAAAAGGTTTATGAGGTAGTTTATGGTTCACATCTCGAGACCCAAAATTGTAATGAGTTTGGCAACACTGAAACAGAGGACCGGAGAGTCCCTGAGGAGTTTCCTAACACGGTTTAATGTCTTGGCGGCATCGGTAGATCGTCCAGATCCATCCATGGTTTTGATGGAAGCTGTATCTGGCATTAGTGATGGCATGGAGTTCAAGGATACACTGGCGTGGGATCCACCTGTGGAACTTAGGGAGTTTTATCATGAAGCAGAAAGGTTCCTATGACAAAAATACGCACAAGCAAAAAAACCGGAGGTGAATGCTGTGCAAGGTGGAGGTCCGCCCGAGGAAGGTTCAAACAAGGATAAAGGAAAACAGAAAGTAGAGGATGGCTTTGATGGATCGAAGCGGCCATGAAGGGAGCTGAGATTCACTTCTTACACGGAATTGACTGAAACATTGGAGCAAATATATCTGGATACTAGGGGCAGAGCCACTAGAGTAGGCCAATGAGTAGAGAGCCTATAAATAATGAAAAGAAATCAAAAAATACCATCTGTTCCATGAGCTGGGCGGGCATAGTACAAACGATTGTAGGCACTTAAAGGATGAGATTGAGGAACATGTCCGGAACGACGGGCTGTTATAATACGTAAGAACTTGGGTAGCGGTAGTGGAACATGAGCAACCACCATCCACATCGAATGAGAACTACCTTGGATCAAGGTGTCAATTTATCATCAATTGATCGGAATGGCAAAAAATAAGTAATAAACTCCACAATAAAACGGCTAAGTCACTTACACATGTACGGGACCAAGAACGGTCCTTAGGCATGCTCTGAGATGACAATGAACTGTCACACCCGGAGATGCATACATTGTAGTGTTTAGTTTTTGTTTTTGTTTCCCTTTTAGTACTTGGCTATAAAACTCACTTGAATGTGAAATCTGACATTGATAATTTTGAGTCCCATTCGGACAGTCAAACTGTAACATCCCCTATCTGGAGGCCCAAAGCTAAGCGCTACAAATGCTGCAATCATCAATAGCATTAACTTTCGGCGACCAAATACGGTAATGTTAATGGTATTCATAATATCAAAAGAACTTGGATATGAAATAAAATCAATACAGATTAAAACACTTTTCTGATTACATTTCAAAACAACATTTCATATCCAAGTTACAAAATTCCAAACATTTCCCAGGTTCAGATCAAATATAATTATTACATAAATAAGCCAAGAGCGACATATGAAGATGCCTCCTTGGTTGACCAGAGTACTAAATAAACATAACAGAATTAATACAACATAGAGGAAATAAAACAAAACAACTCCTAAATATAGCTAACTTCAGCCTCCTGCTCGTCTTCAGATGCTTTCCTTTCGAAACCATTTAAAAACCTTTCCCTTCGAAACCTTTGGGTTCTACCTTTAATAGAACAAAAGGGTTATAAAACAACTAAGTTTGAAACACTCTTTCGAAAGCAATTCCTAAGTAAAGAAGTGATGGTGTCAAAACCAACCCTTCAAAAGTATTGGAGAAGTGGCTAAGTTTTAAAACAAAGAAACCCTTTCGAAGGCATTGCTTCGAAAGGTAGAAAGTGACAACAAGGGGTTTCGGCCCCTTCAAAAGCATTTACTTAAAACAAAAGGTGAAACCTCATTCGAAACCATTCCTTAAATCAATTTGACCCAGTTGGAAGCCAACCAAGTCAAAAGCATTCCTTTCAAAAGCAAAGCTGGCGCATTTCCATTTGAAAGCAAAATAGCGCTTCGACCCCATCGGAACCCCTTGTTTTGACCCAATACCTTCCTCCTATATCCAATTCACTATGTACCAAGTCATTGATACTATGTGCATTGGTTCCGATGGTGATGGAGGCAGAAGTACCCAGTCGGAACCTAGGTGCCGAAAGTAGTGAAACATGTAAAAAGCATGTATAATCTGATTTTTAACTTTTTAAAGCAATTCTTTTCAACTAAACTTTCTTGTTTGTCAAAAGATGATTGGTTGCTAATTTTCTTTTCTAAAAGTACTGCCGAATTAAAGAAATACAAATTAAAATATTTACAAAATACCGCTTCTCCTTTTATAAATATATAAAACATTTAAGTCCCAAACCTTAAATAATTTTATATATTCATTAAAACACTTAAGGAAATTTTACAAAATTTCCTATAAATCATTTTTAATATGTTTTCTAACATATATAAATTTCTGACCCAAAACATATATAATTTAGCCGTAAATTATTTTGAACCCAATTATCCATTTTCCTCACTAGAAAATTAATATAAAACCCACATTAATTTAGAAAATTATGAAAATTGAATAAAATATCATTTCTGATCTCAATCTAAAATGACAAGTCATTTGGATGTCATTTAATAGAGTTTTCACATTAAAACATATCATAAAATCTATATGAAATACCATAAATCATCAACAAGCATATATTTATTTCTAACGATTAAAACATGGCAAAACCTTGCAAAATAATTCGGATTTAACCTAAAACCAAAAACAATTAGAAAACATGAGATGTAGTCATTATTCACCTTAGCTTTGTGATTAAGGAGTTTGAGATTTGAGAATGTATTAATTTGATTTAGCTTCTTCCTTTTGCTTATCTTCCTCTTGTATCTTCTAATGGTGGTCGGCCTCTATATTTTGATTTTTGATAATGAACATGTAGAATGAACACGGCTTAAGGGTTTAGGATGTTATAATATGACTTTTCCTATTTTGCCTCTTATCTAACTTTCCTTATCTATTTCATTCTAATTCATTTTAGTTTATTTATTAACAAGGAATGACTACACCTTAGTTTACACAAATATCAATCCCCTAATCATTACATTATTTTACTTAATTTAACCAATTAAATGTCCTAAACAATGTTACTAAAAATAGGGTCGTTACAAACTCCCCTCTTTAAAGAATTTCGTCCTCGAAATTACAATAAGGTACACAACAAATCAATCAAAATGGTAAAACATACCATCAAACAAATCAGGATAAGCGTTTCTAATCCCGCTCTCACTCTCCCAAGTACAGTGTCTCTCATCATCGCTCCACTAAACTTTAACTAATCTGACTGTCTTGTTCCTTAGCCTCTTCTTATTCCTCGTGACCATACGAACTGGCTTTCTAACTATAGTCAAACTCGGCTCTACTACTAAGTCCTCTAATATAGTCGGTGCTATAGTAGTCTTCGGATCTCTAACACACTTCCTTAGGTAAGAAACATGGAAAATATTGTAGACTCCTGCTAAACTGTTTGGTAACTCTACTCTATATGCGAGTTCCCCGATCCTCTCTACAATAGGAAATGGTCCTACACATCTCAGTGCCAATTTCCCTGATTTCCCAAATCTAATAACAACTTTCATCAGTAATTCCTTGACGAACACATGATCTCCAATCGAGAACTCCAAGTCTTTCCATCTTCTATAAGCATAACTCTTCTGCCCAGACTAAGCTTCCTTCATCCTATCTCGAATTAAATCAATCTTCTCTGCAGCTTCTCTAACTAAATACAGACCAAGAACCAATCTATCCCTGGTCTCTAGTCACCAAACGGGAAATTTGCATGGCCTTCCATACAAAGCTTCAAATGGTGCCATCCCTGTACTTGTCTGATAAATGTTGTTAATGAAAACTCGACTAAGTGTAGATAGTCTTCCCATGATCCTCCAATAATACACAAGCTAGTAACAAATCCTCCAAGACTTTGTTAACTCTTTCTGTTTGCCCATCGGTCTATGGATGGTAAGCGGTACTCATCTTGAGCTTGGTTCCTGAAATCTCCTGTAGACTTCTCCAGGACTCGCTAGTGAACAAGGAATCTCTATCACTTACTATGCTACTAGGAATTCTGTGTAGTCTAACTACATTCTTCATAAATAACTTAGCTAAAACAGGTGCCATCCTAGTTGACTTTACTGGAATGAAATAGGCACTCTTAGTTAACCTGTCCACTACAACCTATATACTTTCATTTCCTTTATTAGATCTTGGCAACCCGTCTATAAAATCCATAGAAATAGAATATCACTTCCATACCGGATCATCTAATGGCTGAAGCAACCCACTTGGCTTCTGAAGTTCAGCCTTTATCTGTTGGCAGTTCAAACACTGCTTTACCCATAAGCCTACATCCCTCTTCATACCATCCCAGAAGAAACTCCTCTTCATATCCTGATACATCTTTGTGTCCTCCTGGATGAATAGTGAACTTCAAACGATGTCATTCCTCAAGAACCTCCTTCCTTATGTCTCCCACATTTGGAACACATAACCTTCTTTTCTTCCTTAACCAACCATTATGGTCGAGATTGAAATCTTCCAGGTCATCGCCCTTGGTTCCATCCTTTAACTTCCTGATCCGTTCAACTAACACTGGAACCTCTCCTTGCTTAGAAGCAACCCTTTCAATCATAACCGGTCGAACTTCTAAACATGACAACATAGCAGTTTCCTTACTAGATCTAGCTTTAGACCTCCACTATACTCTACATGTCGTCAACGCTTCCAAATCTTTCCACTTAGCTATCATCGCCAACACTGCATTCTGATGTTTCCTGCTAAGTGCATCTGCAACCTTATTGCCCTTTCCTGGTGTGTACTCAATTCCAAAGTCATAAGCAGCAATAAACTCTAACCATCTCTGCTGTCTCATGTTCAGCTCCTTATGAGAGAACAAATACTTCAATGACTTATGATCCGTATATAGCTCAAACCTCTCTCCCAAAAGGTAATGTCTCCACACCTTCAATGCAAATATCACCGCAGCTAATTCCAAATCATGCATTGGATATCTAATCTCATGTGGTCTAAGCTGTCGGGATGCATAGGCAATCACTTTACCTCTCTGCATTAACATAGCTCCAAATCCAATTCCACATGCATCTGTATATACTACCAAATTCTGATTCTCTACTGGAACAACTAGCACCGATGCATTAGTGAATAAGTGTTTCAGCTTCTGGAATGCCTCCTCACATTTATTGGTCCAAACAAACTTCACATCCTTTCGCATTAGCTTGGTCATCGGTGCTGCTATCCGCGGAAAATCCTTAATGAATCTTCGATAAGATCTAGCTAATCCAAGAAAATTATTTATCTCAGTCACTGTCTTGGGTCTCTTCCAATTATTCACCGCTTCAATCTTAGTCGGATCTACAGACAACCCTTTCTCTGAGACTACATGACCAAGAAACTTCACTTCCTTCCTCCAAAAACGACACTTCGAAAACTTCACCTTTAGCTGATGCTACCTGAACGTCTCTATCACTACTCTAAGATGAAATTCAAACTCCCTTTCATCTCTAGAGTATATCAATATATCATCTATATAAACCAACATGAACCTATCCAAGTGCTCTCGGTAAATTCGGTTCATCAAATCCATAAAGAATACTAGCACATTAGTTAGTCTGAACGGCATCACTAACCAATCGTACGATCCATATCTAGTTCTAAACGCCGTCAAAGGAATACTATCCTCTGCTACTCTAAGCTGATGGAAACCTGTTGCTGAATCCAACTGAGAAAATACCTTGGCTCCACTCAACTGATCGAACAAATCGTCAATTCTAGGCAATGGACATCGCTTCTTTATCGTCTTCTCATTTCACTTACGATAATCGATACATAACCTCAACGATCCGTCTGGCTTCTTAGCAAACACTACGGCTGCTCCCCAAATTGAACTACTAGGCCTAATAAAATTCTTTCCTTCCAAATCTACCAACTGCACCTTTAGCTCCCTCATCTTGGTAGGTGTCATCCTGCTTGGAAGTCTACTCACTGGTTCTGCTCCCGGCACCAAATCTATCTGAAACTCAATGGCTCGTTTCGGTGGCAGTCCTACTATAGGTTCAAAAACATCCATGAATTCTCTGACCACGAAAACTCGATTCAACTTGTCTTCTACCTCCACAACACCCAACAAAGCATTCACCCCACAACTAGGGTTTTCTATGGTTTATACAATCCGATCACTACAGTCAGGGTGTCTAAGCGATATTTTCCTATCATGGCAAAATATCCTAGCATCGTACTTACTTAACCAATCCATACCCAAAATAATTCCGAACCCTATAAAATCAAACACATGCAAAATGCAAACAAAGGTATGACCTAACAAATCAAACTCTAGGTGGTCACACTTCATCTCAAGTGTCGCATACCCTCCTATCGGATTTGCAACCCTTAAGGAAGTAACTAAATATGAGGGTTCTAGGTTAAGCTTATCTACCAAACAATGAGATATAAAAGAATGCGATGCACCAGTATCAAACAGAACGCTAATTGACATACCATTAATCAGAAGCGTACCTCCCAACACAGCCTTTCCTTTTTCCTCTGCTGTTGGCCTCGAGGTAGCTAGCTTCAATGCAAACACCTTGCCCTTCCCATCCTTAGCAGGCTCCTTGCACTGGTTCTTATAATGTCCAATTTGATCGCAGTTGAAACACCTCACCTCTTTCTTCTCCGCAGCTTTCTTTCCTTTGCCCATCTGGCACTCATAGGCATAGTGTCCCTTCTTGTCACACTTAAAGCAGACAACCTCCGACTTTCCTTTCTTGGCAGCTCAGCCCCTTCTAAGCTCCTTTCTTATGGAAAAACATTCTTTTCTAACTCTGCCCCACCTAGACTTCCTTTTCCTTATTTCTCTCTAGAAAAGCAAGCATCTCCTCATTCCTCAAAGCCATCTCTACCACAACATCACAAGGATCCCTGATATTCGGTAATATTGCCCTAGAAAGCTCAGGCTTCAACCCCCTGATGAACTTCTCATTTCTCTTAATATTAGTATCAACCATATCATAGCCATGTCTTTCTAGCTCCTCAAACCTCCTCGCATACTCAAGCATAGTTATGTCTCCCTGCTCCAATTCAAAAAACTTTTTGAGTAGTGCAGACTTAGCAATCTCTGACATAAATCTTTCCTCAAATCTCTTTTTGAACTCAGCCTATGTCATCGTCTTTTCGTTAACTCCAATAGTCACACTATTCCACCAGTATAAAGCTACTCCTTGAAGCCGTCTCGAAGCAAGCCTTCTCTTCTGCTCATCATTGAGCTCCAAATCTGCAAATATCCTTTCGCAATGAAGTAACCAGTTCTCTACTTCGATTGCGTCCTCAGTACCAATAAATGGCTTTCCTCCTAACCGAGCATAATCTCTACTTAGAATAGCATAATTGTTGACCACCGGAGCTTCCTGAACTCCTCCAACTACTCCAGCAGTAACACCCACCTGCATCATGTTGACAAAGAATTGATACATTGCTCCCATGTGAACTTGCGGGACTCCAGCACCCACATTTCCAGCTTGTGCCTAACCTGGGTTTCTCCTGGTATTTGGTCTAGCATTTCCATTTGTTGTGGTGCTTCCCCCTCCAAGGTTAACTCTTCCACTTCTAGCATCAATATCTGTATTCAAGCCTCATAAGATACAGAAGAATAGCCTAAGAGAGATAGAAGAATAGAGATATAGCGTATACTTATATATAGCAAATATAAGTATGTTACTATAGCGTTATCCCATACCCCGATCTTACTCTAATTCCTTAGGATTATGTTTTAAAAAATCATTTTAGTTTAAAGTTTTTCATAAACATATTCTTTGATACCAAGTTGTAACATCCTCTATCTGGAGGTTCGAAGCCAAGCGCTACAAATGCTGCAGTCATCTATAGTATTAACTTTGGTGACCAAATACGGTAATGTTAATGGTATTCATAATATCAGAAGCACTTGAATTTGAAATAAAATCACCACAGATTAAAACACTTTTCTAATTACATTTCAAAACAACATTTCATATCCATGTTGCATAATCCTAAATGTTTCCCAAGTTCAGATAAAATATAATTATTACATAAATACGTCAAGAGCGACATATGAATATACCCCCTTAGTTGACCAGAGTAATAACTAGTCATAATAGACTTAATACAACACATCAGAAATAAAACAAAACAACTCCTAAATATAGCTAACTTCAGCCTCCTGCTCGTCTTTGGAAGTTTTATTCATCCACCTACTAAAACCTGAAAATCCTCAACCCTCAGCCTACTCAAATCAATTTTGAGCACCCGAGAGTTTAAGGAGAAAAACATAAACTTCGAGTCAGACAGAAAGCCTGGTGTGAATAATACTATACATCTCGGTTATTTGATATTAAGTGAGACCACGCTGCTTTCCGGAACGGGTTTCCCCTCACTAATATCCTTTTAAAATGTATCTTTTGCAAATCTTAATCCTGTAACCAAAACTAGTTAAAACAATAATATCAATATCATGAAAGCATATAAATCAGGTAACAAATGGACTATCTGTCTGAACAATATAGTTTTGTTTGGCTAACTATTAACCTTTGGTTGACTCGGGCCTACCAAACAAAATAAACAAATAATCTAACTTATGTTAGATACTCCTCTTCTGGACGGTCTGTCCCTAACTTACTTCTCCAGGATCAACCGATCCTAATGGTTTTGCGGGCTCACCAATAACCTATCCTCACTCTATGTATTCCTTTCTGTGTGTAACATCATTTTAGTCTTACCTATGACAAAGCCCTACACACTAGAATCTTGGACTAAATTAGCTATGGGCTAATAGCTAATGTATAGAGCGCGACCCTATACCAGTCCCATTCGGTATTCTAATATCCGAGTCATGTTACTTAGGGTTAACTACCCATAAAAATTTCCTTGAAAACCTTTTCTCTCAAATTGATTTAAACCTCTAAATCATAATTTAAACAAGGAAAATATACTCTATGCTTTAATCAAATCACCTTGCCATGTTCTATATTCTTTACACAAAACTTTGTCGATGAATACATTCAAACCTTTGAAAGTACCACTTTCGAATCCATTGAAAGTGTCCGTTTCGAAACCAAGTGAACCACTTTGATTTATAACCTTCGGCCAAAGGCCAAAACATAACTTTTCGAAATCCTTCATAATAAATCTTTTGAAACCATCGAAAAACATCACCTTCGAAAGCTTTAAAACCTTAGACATCCTATTTTTAAAACACTTAGCATTGCCTTTCGAAAACATTGTAAACCTTCCTTGTAAACCTTTCGATCATTGGGGAACCACCCCTTCAAAACCTTCATTTAGACCTTTCAAAAGCATTAAAATCTTTTATAAACATCAAACCTTTTGAAAGCATTTGGGTTCAAGTAAAACATGTGGAAAACTTTCGAAACCATTTAAAAACCTTTCCTTTTGAAACCTTTGGGTTCTGTCAACAGAACAAAAGGGTCATAAAACAACTAAGTTGAAAGCACTCTTTCGAAAGCAATTCATAAGTAAAGAAGTGATGGTGTCGAAACCAACCCTTCGAAAGTATTGTAGAAGTGGCTAAGTTTTAAAACAAAGAAACCCTTTTGAAGGCATTTCTTCGAAAGGTAGAAAGTGACATCAAGGAGTTTCGGCCTCTTCGAGAGCATTTACTTAAAACAAAAGGTGCAACCTCATTCAAAACTATTCCTTAAATCAATTTGACCCAGATGGAAGCTAACCGAGTCGAAAGCATTCTTTTCGAAAGCAAAGCAGGCGCATTTCCATTTGAAAGCAAAATAGCGCTTCGACCCCATCAGAACCCCTTTTTTCGACCCAATACCTTCCACCATATCCAATTCACTATGTACCAAGTCATTGATACTCTGTGCATTGGTTTCGATGGCTATGGAGGCGGAAGTACCCAGTCAGAACCTAGGCGCCGAAAGTGGTGAAACAGGTAAAAAAACATGTATAATATGATTTTTAACCTTTTAAAGCAATTCTTTTCAACTAACCTGCCTTGTTTGTCAAAACATGATTGGTTGCTAATTTTATTTTCTAAATATACTGTCGAAATTTCAGAAATACAAATTAAAATATTTATAAATACCCCTTCTCCTTTTATAAATATATAAAACATTTAAGTCCCATACCTTAAATAATTTTATATATTCATTAAAACACTTAGGAAAGTTCTACCAAAATTCCTATAAATAATTTTTAATACATTTTCTAACATATATAAATTTCAGATCCAAAACATATATAATTTAGCTGTAAATTATTTTAAACCTAAATATCCATTTTCCTCACTAGAAAATTAATATAAAATCCACATTAATTCAAAAAATTATAAAAATTGACACCCATCTCTAAAATATCATTTTTGATCTAAATCTAAAATCAGAAGGCATTTGAATGTCATTTAATAGGGTTTTCACATTAATACATATCATAAAATCCATATAAAAAACCATAAATCATCAACAAGCATATATATTTTTTCTAAGGGTCAAAACATAGCAGAACCTTGCAAAATAATTCTGATTTAACCTAAAACTGAAAACAATTAGAAAACATGAGATGTAGTCATTACTCACCTTAGCTTTTTGATTAAGGAGTATGAGATTTGAGAATGGATTAAGTTGACTTAGCTTCTTTCTTTTGCTTGTCTTCCTCTTGTATCTTCTAATGGTGGTCGGCCTCTATATTTTGATTTTTGATAATGAACGTGTAGAATGAACACGGCTTAGGGTTTAGGGTATTAGAATGTGTCTTTTCCTATTTTTCCCCTTATCTAATTTCCCTTATCTATTTCATTCTAATTCATTTTAGTTTATTTATTAACAAGGCATGGCTACCCCTATGTTTACACAAATCTCAATCCTCTAATTGTTACATTATTTTACTTAATTTAACCAATTAAATGCCCTAAACAATGTTACTAAAAAACAGGGTTGTTACACATGCCTCGAACGGCACTCGATCTCGAACGATCACATTTCGCCTCGAACAACACTCGATCTCGAGCGATCACATTTCGCCTCGTACGACACTCGATCTCGAGCGATCACATTTCGCCTCGTACGACACTCGATCTCGAGCGATCACATTTCGCCTCGTACGGCACTCGATCTTGAGCGATCACATTTAGCCTTGAACAACACTCGATCTCAAACGATCACATTTGCCCTCGAACGACACTCGATCTCGAACGATCACATTTGCCTCGAACGACACTCGATCTTGAATGATTGAATTTTGCCTCAAACAGGCATTCGATCTCGAACGATCGCATTTCGCCTCGCATAGACACTTGATCCTATGCGGTCATCATCAGCCTGGGATGGTTACGAATTTGATTAACTGTCCCGAACGGTCGTTACTAACAATCAGGCACGATCACTAATTTGTTCACAGGCCATCAACGGGTTTCAAACATTGGACTTATGGCAATTCAAAACATGCCTTCCTACTGCAAGGCTTGTTTTGGAGGGCAAAGTGTTATCCCATCTTTTGGCAAGGCAATACACAGGTGGATTTAACCCAATAGACTTCACGATTATCAAGGTCGATGAGTGATGAACAACGACTGTAGAACCTGAAAGCAGAGCTCAAATGGATATATGAAGCCAGGATTGGAAAAAGTTGATAAACATACAATGTAGGGCTATAGAAATATGGAAGTTAGGTTGGAACCCAAGGGATCGGCATAGCATTGGAGGGATTGGCATGGCTTTGCATATGAGGGA
Source organism: Allium fistulosum (assembly GCA_030737815.1). Lineage (NCBI taxonomy): Eukaryota > Viridiplantae > Streptophyta > Magnoliopsida > Asparagales > Amaryllidaceae > Allium > Allium fistulosum. The sequence goes on along the minus strand of CM060904.1, from coordinate 708,084,651 downwards.
TCGACATACCTTCATGGCATAGTAGGGAGTGGCATTCCTTCATGGCATAGGAGGGATTGACATAGTTTCATGAAGTAGGAGGGATCGACATAACATTGTGTAGTAGCATGGATCGACATAGCTTGGTAATATTAGAGGGATCAACATGATTGGTTATACGAAGGATCGGCATGGATGAAGTAAAGTGTGGATCGGCATGACTGGTTATACGAGGGATCGACATGGATGAAGTAAAGTGAGGATCGACATGGTTGGTAGTGTATGTATTAGCATTGTCGAGGCAATGTTTGGATCGGCATGGTTGGTTCTAGAGGGATCGGTATACTTCAATAGCTTAGCAAGATGGAGGGATCAACATTTCAGATGGATCAGCATACTTCGACTCGCAGAAAAGGGGTCGGCATGGTTGGTTGCATTGGATTGGAGTACTTCATTGGATAAGGGTCGACGTTCATCAATGCTCAAGTACATTCTTGCATTCAACTGTCAATAACTCGAGCTCCCTTATTCCAAATGACATGAAACTTGGGGATTAAACATACTTTATCATAAAGAATCCATTATAAGAATCGCTGCTCAAAAATCAACCAAAGAAGGGATCGGTACCGATCCCTCCTCATTGGGATTTGGGCCTACCGGCCCTTATGGTGGGCCCACAGGGATAAGAAGGCCCTGTAGATGAAGTTTCAGAGAGATTAGTGCATGTCTTCCTCTATAAATACAGTAGGCATGTCATCAAAAAAAGGGATCTTGATTCTGCTTCTCTTCATCTTCTACCTAGGCTATACTCTTTCATTTTTATTCTTGATTTTCATGGTTTTGTAACTGTAATCAGCTGTATAAACTAATAAAAGAAAAATCTTTAGAGTGGACGTAGGCCAGAGTTAGTTGAACCACTATAAATTAGTGTCTCTATTTACTTGCTTTCTAATTATTTAATTTTTTTCTTCATTTATTTCTCTTCATATTTCTGTGTTTGGATTGGATATTGGTGCTTTCACGTAATTGGGTGTTGGTGGCCAATTTCGACGCCAATAATAACCATAGTTCCTCTCTGCTCGTTCCTTACATAATCTGTGAAGGAATTAGCATGAGGTGGAGTTTAGAGCAAGATCTCAACTTTAAAGAGAGCATGAAATGAGTTTTTGTGATTAATGCTTGATTGGGTGAATAAGAAGGTGAGTGAGATGATTCTCCATATATATTTAGTTGTTAATATTCATTATTATATTTATTAATGATTATGGAATTATATAAAGTGATTTGTAGATTGTTTGGGTAGCTTTAAACTAGTATCCCTGTTATAAACATTCTTGTATTAACTCATTATTTGTTTAAGACCATAATAACTATTTTTGAAAGTAGCTAATAAGCTAAGAATTGGATATTGGATTAATTGAATGATTATATGTGATATTATGATAGATTAGAGACTAATTACATGATAAAGTGCATGTTATTAGTTAGAAATATTGAAACTAATTTGAATGGTTTTAGAAAAGTTTGTAAGCTAATTAAGTGAGTTTAGGGTTCTACGCTTGTTATTAAAGTGATTAGAGGGTTAATGAAGCTTTATTGACACTTGTGAATATTATTTAAAAATAAAGAAACAATCTTTATTAGCGAATAGTTTACTTATAAATATTATTTAAATTAAGAAATGATTTTATAAGTAAAAGAGGTATGTGATATTTATAAAATAGTATGAATGAAGCTTAAATTAGCATTTATAAAATTATGGTTTTATAAATGAAATATATATTTTATAAAATGGAAATGATGTTTTATAAAGTAGTAATATGATGCATACTTAATTTTAATGAGGTAATTAAGTATTTAAAGGCTTAAAAATGATTAATAAGACAAATTTTATAAAATTGTTATGAGATTTTATAAAATAGTATGAAGTCATATTAAACTTTTATTGAAAAGATTTAATTAAATAAAATTAAGTTTTGATTAAGAAATAAATGAATTACTTGTTTAAATATGCGTCTATGTATATGTATATGGGTAAGTATGCATATTCATGTATTTGAAGATATATAACAATCAAAATAATTTATGTATTGTAGTTAGAATTGTTGTGTATATTTGTTTGTTTATATATGTTTGCAATTGTTTGAATATATTTATATATTAATATGTACAAGGGCATTGCGAGCATCTCACATAGCCATAGCGACCATAATGTGTGCTAAATTACATAAGAATATACTGGGTCGAGTAATCGCGTTGGTGAAGTCCGAAACATGGATTTGTTTAGTGTAGTATGTTTGCACACGCATGTGTGAATGTGCATGAATGAGTGTGTTGGCATGCGTAGGCATCACTTGAGGTTAGATGGTCGTTTGAATTTGTTTTGGCATGGTTAAAGGAAGCTGGGTCGCCATAAGGGCTCATTGAACTCTACATGTACCAATGAGCTCCGAAGGAGGTCCGATGGGGTGAAGGCAAGATTGCGTAGCAAGGTGGCTTGTCAGGCAAAGCAGAGGAGGAAACGACGCGTGAGAAGCGACCGTCTCGAGTGGTTTGCACCTAGGTAGTATGCCTAGGTCTAGTGTCTATTTCAATAGAAATTTCTCCTTTGTTTTGAGTGCGGTTCTTCATGAGGTCTTGGAACGACTTTGGAGAGGCTTTTGGCTACTCGGGAAAGTGAGATGCAAAGTGAAGCACGAGATTTGGATGTGGATGCAAGACAATGGGTAGTGATCGCTAACGATCGGTAAGGCTTTTGGACAAGCAATCAAGGAAGAGATCAAGGCATATGGCACAAGGCATAGACTATTCCTACATGGGAATAGTAGGAGATTGAGACAACAGTCGAGAGCAAATCAGATATGAGATCGGGATGTGATTGGTTTCATGATCATGTACGATAAGCGTATATGATTGGGAGAAGCACACGAAGGCAAGGATTGGTTCCAGACTCAGGCAGATGTGCGAGTATATGACGGTAGCGATCGGTACCAAATAGGATAGACATAGAGGCATATGACTAACATAGATTCCATGCTTCCAAGCGCTTTTATGCTTGAGTTGTCCGTTGGGGTCAAAGAAAGTGCATGGCAAGGAAATTATGTGGTGGGCCACAAGATTCATGTCATAGTGCAGTTCTAGTGCTTTGCATCTGTTTAGACGTTGTTTTATGGTTTTGAACCAAGCCTTAGGGAGGGTCGGAAGCAGTGCTTAAGGGGTACTTTACCCAGTAGAAATAGCATATATATAAATGCTTGGGGCACTACAGTAGTAGGGATCTTCATTGTTGCTAGGAGAGGGGTATAGGTTTGTATGAGGGCACCTGTATAGATAAGAGGTCGTATGAGGATGCTCAGTTCCATTCGCGGACTCCTAAGGGTAAGAATGTATATAAATCCAAGATCACATAAGGTGCAGTTACCACATTTATATTTCATTTAGTTTGGGATGATAGTAGATATCCTCATCATTGTTATGTTGTGCTTGCACTATACTAGTTGATTAATATTATCTTTGTGTATAGCATAGCATAGACTTATATTATGACACTTTATCACTTCTACATTAGTATACTTGCGATTACCTTTATCACAGTGTATTTTTACATGGCATTCACATTATATTAGCTGCGATGACTTGTTGATGATAGGAGAAGAGCAGGTTATGGTATGATTTCTATTATTTTGAGATAGGTTTACTTTAATCATTTATGAACAGTCTACATTACCCCTAAGCTACGTTTGTGGAGAGGACCGACTATGCTTTAGTGGCTTTTTGTTTATTTATATTTTTTTTGAGGTACAGTATTCCCCTTACACCAGACTTTATATCCAACCCGCATTTTATCTTTGTTTATTCATGTCATCACAACTCTTAGTTACTCGATCGAGTAGTTTAGGAGTCAGATGCTTTTAGGGATTGGCTACCAGGATGCGAAGTTGGAGAATTCTGGAGACGTGGCATCGATATTTTGGATATGTGTACTTGATATTTTAGTAGTGCATGGTAGTCCTGTTATTCATATATGAGACCTGTTGTATCAAATATTATTCAGAACTCCTTGTTGTTGGAATTTGATGTATTATGACTTCTGTATTGATATTTATTTATCAGTTGATTTCGCTAGCGCGATCTTTGATATATATATATATATTATAGTTCATCCTATTCTATTCATGTATATCATGTATATTATATGTTAACATTCCAATGTGACATCCTATCAATGTATTGGTTTGGTGTTTTATTCTGAATTTACCTCGACAATCTATCTTTCATGGTATTCGAAAGCTGAACGATGGTGTAAGGAACCAAATTTTGGGTATTACAAAGGACAGGTTGTTATTGGCTTGGATGAGCAAGTTTTTAAGTGAGCTTAAAGTGATTCTCGATAGGGAGAATCTAATGGCATTGTTCTATGACAAAAATGCGATGCTACAGATCACAAAGGAGCCAAGAGAACACAAGAAATCATGACAAATTCTTCGAAAGATCCACCTTATCAGAGAATTCTTAAAGAAGAAAGAGGTTGTGATACAAAAAGTAGATACCAAGGACAACATAGCAGATCTATTCATGAAGTGTCCAGCTCGATCGGTTCTTGAGAAGTTGATCGCAGGGATTGGATTGAGATTCCATAATTAGCTCCAAGTGCAAGCGAAAGATTGATAGAGTTAGAGGTATGCCCTTGAGATAATTCTGTAATTTATTGTAAATTATTAACTCTATAATAAAATATTGTTCATAATAAAATGTGTTTTCTTTTTGTTATATGCTTGTTATAAGTGTTATAATTAATTAATTATTTAATTTAAGCATACTAATAGAAAATCCATAAATGGTGTGTTTTGTGATAGTAATTATAATTTTTTATAATCGTTAGTATATTATCACAATATAATAAACACATCAATTTAAATATTCCTAGTCAAGATGTATCGAGACTAGATATTGATGCATCCATTAAGACTAGAGTACATTTTGATCTCTAAATATTTGGCAGTGTACTACTCATGACTGATGGGGGCACCTAGAGGTTAAGTACTAATTGTTATTGGATAACTATGAAATGACTCGCTTGATAGATTTTTGTTGGTTAATATAACTAAGGTCAAAATGAAATATCAATATGATATACACAGTTCTCTTGACTTGAGAATACTGTTGATCTTCAATATGAAAGCTCCACTTTGATTATAGTTGAATCATGGCACGGTGTCCATCGAATGATTATAGTTGGGTTGAGTGGAAGTATTAGAAATGAAACACTATTCAAGAGAGGATTTGTCTCCATGGTTATATAAGGTTTGTATCATAGTTAACTGAAGTCAAATCAAAGTCAAATTATTTAGTAAGAGTAGTCTGGTTAATAATTATTATTATTTTTGACCCAAGGACTTTGTGTTAGGACTTTAAAGTTGAATATTGATGATATTGGAATTTTGACCATTACCAAATTCCATAAGTCCTAATATAATATAGTTTTGACGAAGTGAATTGGTGTAAATAACCGTCGCTGCTAGGTAACGCATAAATAAAGTAAATTGGATTTTTCCAAAGCTATGTAAGTGATAAATTTGGCTATAATGTCACACCACCTGCTAAGTGATGTCTGAATGTTCATATTCGAATTGTCCAACCATAATCGATGATCAAATTTACACCCAAGAGTCACACAATCCAAATGTTGAATACTCTTACTACTACCTAATTTAATTAATTATAATTGTTATAAATTAATTAATATTTGTAAAATATTAATTATAAAATTTTATTTAATTTGTGTTGACCAGTATTAAATAATGTGAATATAATAGTTATACACACACATATGGATATACGATATCGATGTGCATTTGAATTAGATTTATATGTGTTTTTTTAATTAATTGGGCTTAAAGTGATTTTGAGGCCCATAAGGGAGCCTATCATGGCTGGCTATAAGAGGCTAAAGGGGGGCTTGAATTTTGATCAAAAAGAGGTGAATTGGTAAGGGAGAAAGTAGGATCGAGATCCTCCTTTTACTCCTTAGATCTTACTATATATATTCGTTTCTAATCCTATCATTTTGCCTTCTCTCTTGTTACATGTTCAACAGCCAAGGCCAGCCATATTGCCTCCCTCCTCCTCAATTCAAGCTTCCAAATTTAAAAATTAAATTAAACTCAAAGAAAGGCGGTTGCTGCACTCAGATTAATAGCTCTATCTGAAGGTTTGGATACTGATTCAAGGAGTGATCGGAGTCAACATTACAAGGTGTTACTTGTAGACCATAGAAAGATAATAATCTAGTTATGTTCATTTATACATATATCATTTATTTTGTCATTATGTTTCCTTAGTTATATGTATGCTATCACGAATCCATTTACGTTAGTGTCATCAACATTAGATGTATATGTTTATTTATATGTGTGTTGATTAAATTATATATATATATATATATATATATATATATTCATATATCATTCAGTAGTTAAAAAAATTAATGTTGTTTATTCTAAGTTTTTGAAAATAATTTTTAAACAAGTTTAGTTTTAAAATATACATACACATGCTTATATATACACATTATGTTTTTAATATACATATAAAATTTTTCAATACTCATAATATGATTTTGAATTAATTTTTTAAGGTGTATGTATGTATTATATATATATATATACCCGCCTTTTGGCAAGGCAGTACACATGCGGATCTAACCCAATGTACATCATGATCATCAAGGCGGGAATCCCGAAGAAACGATTACCAAGCTTGAAGATCAGTTATAAATGAGACTATGGATGATGGTCAAGCGTATTCGGATCGGATCCCTATTTTTCGTCCCAATCAAGATTTGGTTGTTACCAAGTGATAAGGAAGGCCTCATGAGGATACATTTCAAATTTGAAGTCGATCGGAGTTCGTATGCTCGAGTTATGGGTAAAAGAAGAGGGATTAGATCATATTCAGCTCAGCAGCACAACTCAACGATGATCGCTCCGTAAGTCAACAACCACAAGGAGAATTGAAGTGAAACTTTGGAAATAAGAAGAGGGGACCCTAGGGAGTCTACCCTAGGGATTGCATGGCATTTGGAGAAGTTAGAAGGATCAGTACCTATCCCATAAGGATCAGCTATAATCGGCCTTAGCACCAAATTGCAACAAAGATCGATCAATAACTCGAGTTCTACTAATCCAACTAGCATGAAACTTGAAGGTTATACATAATATAACATAGAGAAGCTCCCCTAGGGATCGCATATCATTTAGAGGAGACTGGAGGGATTGACACCTATCCCTCTAGAGGGATCGGCAGAAAATAGAATTCAAGCAACACTACTTCACAGAAAATGCGATATCTCACAAGCTGTACATCGAAATTACATGAAATTTGGGAACCAAGTAGCTAACATCATGGGGCATCCCTCATAGGGATCGCAGCCCATTTGGATTCACTAATATGGATCGGTATCGATCCCTATCGTGGGCCCTGATGTGTCTGGAAATTTTTGGGTGGCCTCGTCTTGGTCTCTTTAACCTTCTACCGAAGTTTCAACCCAATCTGTGCACATCATCTCCTATAAGTACAGCAGACATGGCATTAGAAAGAGGATCCTTCTTTCTCTACCGAGGCTCTGCCATTTTTATTCTTCACTTTTCTACTAATGAATCCTAGCTGATCTAAACATTCTTGTAATCATAATCAAGTGGAAGATCAATAAAAAGATGAAGTGGACGTATGCCAAGATTGTTGAACTACTATAAAAATTCTGTGTGTTCATTTATAATTTCTGCTATGTTTTAATTTCATTTTTCATTTAATCTCTACTAGATTTTATTGGGTATTAATGCCTATTTTTGGCATCAACAATTTGGTGCTTTCATTGAGAGATGAATTCTCAGCTTGATTGGATCTCATCATCTACTTGTGGATTCCCATATTCGCGAGATAGATCTAGCGTTCTACCAATAAACTTCCTATTCTACTCAAATTTGAAGGAAATCTAAAAGAAGCCGATAGCCATGGTTAGAGGAACTAAGTCTACTTCCTGTGTTTTTGCAGGACTTGATTATGCTAGTGTTCTAGTTTGGAGTTTTTCATGTTCATTTGGAAGGGATCAGATTCACTCATGTATGTAATTTCTTGGGATTAGATGCTGAAGTTTGCACACAAGTTAGCTAAAATGGTTGATCCCCCTCTCGAAGCCTAGATGGCCGATCCCTCCAATCTCAACTGCAACCGATCCCTTAGCCTAAATGACCGATCCCTTACCAAGGCAATTCAACCGACCCCTAAATACATATAAATGCTCAATACCGATCCCTCCAAATACATCAATACCGATCCCTCCGAAACAGCTATACCGATCCATCTACAAGGTGTATATATACTGATCTCTCTCCAAGGTGGATATACCGAACCCTCTCTAAAGTATGTATATGGATCCCTCTACAAAGTATATATACCGATCCCTCTACAAGGTATATATATCGATCCCCCGATCCCTCTACAAGGTATACATACCGACACCTCCGAAATAGCAATATCGATCTCCTCAAAGACGTCAATACCGATCCCTCCGAAGCAGCAATACTGATCCCTCCAAAGACGTCAATACTGGTCCCTTTGAAATAGCTATACCGATCCCTCCATATTATCAATCCCTAATATGACCGATCCCTTTATATGACTGATCCCTCTCTTATAGCAAACTACCAATCCCTATACAACCGATCCCTATACTAAAAAACTATGGATCGGGTACGATCCATTTTTAAAAATGGTACATTCTATCCACCTCCCTTACGTCCTATGACTGATCGGGGCATAAGGGATCAAGCAGCAGCTACTAAATTGCAGGCAAGGAATGGACAAGAAACTGCTACTCAAACGGTGCTCCCAAAGGCTCGAGAACCGAGACGATATGACACAAACTAGGATTGATTACCGAGTCAAGCTCCCAGGGTAGATTGCGAGTGCCCTCAACTTACCAGCTTCCAAACACCTGACTTGGCAGCTATGGTACGATGGATTGTTATAGAGAGCCAAGGTAGATTGACGACGATTGGAGCATCTCCCCCCATTGGAACCCTTTCATTGAAGCCATTCTATGAGAAAAATATCCAAGGATGCAATGTCACCATCCAAAATATTCTAAATGCCATGCAAGCTACTCAAAGACTTCTTGCATGAAATCAACATCGCTGTCACTAAAGTGAGCACTCGCTGCAAGGATATCAAACTAATGGCATTGATAAGGGGAATCGACCCCAAGTCAGATTTTAGTGATTGGTTAGCTGGAAAGCCTCCTACGACTTTGGATCACTTCTATTACAAAGCGAATCAATGTTTATGCAAGGAGGATGTTAGACTAACATTGATAGGAAACAATGCAGGCTCGATGGCTGGAGGGGTTCAAAACAAGAGAAACGATGATGCCCTAAATGAGGACTCAGATTCTAGGAGACAACCCATAATCTTAAAATTCGACACATATACTCCTTTGAATGATTCAATCGAAAACCTCTTCTTAGAGACTCACGACTCGGAGCAATACTGGAAACCATCCTCTGGAGCGTCGATCAAAATGCAGAATAAATCCAGGAAATGTTGTATATTTCAAGATACATACAGTCATAACACCAGCGATTGCAGACACCTCCGAGATGTGATTCGAAAAGGAAAGCTTCAACAATATGTGCAAGCCCGACGGAATAGCCGGTAGGGAACATCCGATCGATAAAGAACATTGATTATCAATTGGTCCACTTACATTCGACTCCAGTTAAAAAAGGGCTGGGGCAAGTAAATAGCGAGCATACGACGCTTCTTCACTTAATAAGATTTATTTCAATTTCAATTATGTTGTGAACTACGACCAACTTGAACTAAACTACTTTCTAACAATGCAGGTGACCAAGTACTTAGAATTGGGCGCTAAACAACCTTCAGGGAGCAGTATTGGACCTTTGGAGGATCATTAGGATGAGTGTGATTCAACCGCTCATAAGCTAACATATGCCCTTGACCCTTAACTTAGGGCCAAGGACTCGAAATTGAAAAGCCCGACAAGGTCAGAATCCAATACAAAGTGGACACGACTGACTGTCCAGTCATCGACCTCCACACTTGACTTAGAGACCAAAGAAAGACTTGGAGCGGATGTAACCTGATCATCTACTCCTCAGATCATACTTGAAGTTCTCCAAAATACATATGCCTCTCCTGAAGCTCTGTGATGCCGGGATCTAACTAAAGTGGACGTGATTTGATCGTCTACACATCGACTCCTACCCTAGACACAGAGGGCAATTCGAAAGCTTGACTTAAAGTAGGCATGACTGATTACCTACTCATCAACCACCGCCCTCAATACGTGCACACGACTGCAGCTTGAGGTGGATGTGACTTGATCGTCCACTAGACAACTCTCTCCGTCGACTTTCTAGGAGGAGTACTAAGTAAATTGGACGAGACTTGACTGCCCAATATAGGCATGGATGTGATCTAGCGATCCATCACTTACTCCCTTCCTCGACTTGATTGGAGGAGCTATAATCACCAAGTGGACATGAATCGACCGTCCATTTGTTAAGTTTTGTCCTTGATGCTGGGGTTAGAATTCCATTCCATGGATGAACATGGTTCGACCATTCATTCGACAACTCTTACCTCAACTTGACAACTGGAGTATAAATCAAAAATGGATGTGACTGACCACCCATTACCTAACTCTAGTCCTCAAAGTGTGGACCGGAGTATAAACACCAAAAAGAAGGATGTAATATGACTATCCATTGACCAACTCTGGTCCACAGAGTGTGGACAGAGTATAAACATCAAATGGGTGCGACTGACCACCCATTGACTAACTTTGGTCCCCAGAGTGTGGAACAGAGTATAAAAACCAAAAAAATGGATGTGATACGATCGTCCATCGACCAACTCTAGTCCCTAGAGTGCGGACTGGAGTATAAACATAAAACATATGTGATTAACCACCCATCAACCAACTTTGGTCCCTAGAGCGCAAACTGGAGTATAAACATATAACGGGTGTGACTGACCACCCATCGACCAACTCCGATCCCCAAAGCATGGATTGGAGTATAAACATCAAATGGGTGTGACTGACAACCCATCGACCAACTCTAGTCCCTAGAGCATGGACTGGAGAATAAACATCAAACGGGTGTGACTGATGACCCATTGACCAACTCCGGTGCCCAGAGCGTGGACAGGAGTATAAACATCAACGGGTGTGACTGGCCACCCATTGACCAACTTTGGTCCCCAGAGCGTGGATTGGAGTATAAACACAAATTGGGTGCGATTCGACCACGCACCAACAAACTCTTATCCCCAAAGTGTGGAAATGAGTATAAAAAAATAGATGAGTGCTGTTCGACCACTCACTTTTCCATAAACTCTAACTTGAACTCGACAAGAGGAGTATAAACTCACTATGGGTTGAATTTGACCATCCACAAACTAAATCCGATAACCCAAGACTGGGAGCAGGAGTATAAACTACTTAAAGCTGAAAAAGACAACTTATTATAGCTTCGGCTTGGTTTTCTTTACGACTTATGGCAAGGACTGCAAGGAGGTCTTAATACACAACCAATCAGAACAACGTCTGAAGTTACGGGTGACTGACAACATCATACCGCCAGATCGATGGGCAATATCGATCTAAACCTTCTATATCATACCACCGAATCGATAAGCGATGTGATCTGAGCATTCTATATCGTGTCGTTGAGTCAATGGTCAATATTAATCCACACCAAACAAATAGGGATGTGATCGAGACATCCTTCGAAAACATTTGATCACCAGAGTGGGGATAGGAGAGTAAACCACAAATGAGTGCGACTTGATCATTAATTCTCTAGCGCCCTCCTTCGATCTGTCAGGAGGAGTATGAAACTAGATGAGCATGACCCGACTGCACCTGAGCCAACTCTACACTAGATCTAGCGGAAGAATATGAATCAAAATGGACGCGACTGACCATCCAGCCCCGGATGAATACGACACGACCGTTCATTCGTTGACTCTTACCATGATCCGACTAGAAGAGCAATACAAAACGGATGCGACTCGACCATCTGCATAATGATCCTTGCCCTATGTCCGGCAGGGAGAATATCAACCATTGATTGGAGTGACTTGGCCATCTATTCTTTAGGTCCTCGCCCAGAGTATGGCGACATTTGCATTGAAAGTGGACGTGATTGACTGTCCAGTACCCAACTCATGCTCGAAAACCGGTGGAGCATCAAAATATTTCCATTGCAAGGAAAAACTAGAATACAATCCATGATAGGTGAGACTCAGCCTTCCATCAACTAACCTGATCTCGTAATTCAACAGGAAAGAGTATAAGGCTAAGGTGGATATGGCTTGCCTTCCTACTTATCGACGTATGCCTTAGACTTGGGGGCAAGAACGAGAAACAAGATGAATGTGAACCGACCATTCATCGATCAACTCTAAACCTTTGGAGCTTAGGTGGGAATATAAACATAACTAGGACGAGACTCAACCATCCATGCAATACATTTATCAACCCGAGACCGGGGGTAGAAGTGTGATCATCCAAAGACTGACTATGACAGCTCAATACCGTGACTCATATCTGGTGTTTACAATGGCTCGAGGCTATGACCAAAAGGATGTCCAGATATAGAATTATCGAATCGATGCCCTAGCTCATGGGCGGCTGACTATCATTCCATCCTGAATGACGAGCAACAGATTGCAAATACAGTGAACCAAAAGCATATTACAATCAGTTCAAGTACATATATGCTAATCTATTTAAGTCTGAAGTGGTTAACATCCAATTCAAGGCCATGTGCTAGTTCAAGTATGCAAGTCATATATGGCATGCCCCATTGTTAGATTTCAAGTTCACATGGTCTAATATATTCATGTCAAACAAAAAATTGCTTAAGTCCCACTAATATATGGGATCGGAACCAATCCCATTGCTTGGGAAAATCCACTTAAGCATTTTTTTAGTTCACAACATAAGGCCAATATCAAGCAACAACACCACAGTCAGTTCTTAAAGATATAGACCCGAGAGATAAAGAAGAGGAGCCTAAAGAATCCAAGGCCGCACCTACTAAACTAACGATTGACATTACGGTCGGTCACGATGACCCATCAGGGTCCTAAAGATAGGATCGCAGCTCAGGGCAATGATGATGAAGGAATTAGCCATCTTTCTTCGATGCAAAATCTTGATGTGTTCACTTAGACCCATTCTGACATATTTGGGATCTCACCGTTTATCACGAGCCATGCATTGATTATCGACCCGAGGCATGTCCCGATGAAATAAAAGTGATGCGGCATGGAACCGGATAGATCTGCTGCACTTAAAGAGGAGGTGGATAAACTCAAAAACAATGGATTTACCCGCGATGCCCTCTACCTGAAATGAGTATCCAATCCAGTTTTTATGAGAAAACCCATTGGAAAGTGGAGGATATGTGTTGATTATTCAGGCCTAAATAAGGTGAATCCGAAGAAAAACTTTCCACTTCCAAAGATCGACTAGCTAGTAGACTCAACCACTGGACATGAACTACTTTCATTCATGGATGGGTACTCTGGATGCAAATAGATCCCGATGCACATCCTCAACCTAGAACACACCAACTTCGTTACTGACCTGGAGCTATATTGCTACGTTGTAATGGCATTCGGATTTGGACTGATGGATGCTGGTGCTACTTGCTAGAGGTTGGTCAACCAAATGTTCAAAGACTAGATTGGGCGATCAATGGAGGTATATGTGGGTACTATGCTCGTTAAGTCATGGAAATCAAACAACTACATCTGTGACTTGGTAGAGATACATAGTTTTATCTGAAGATATGGAATGAAACTCAGTCCCATGAAACGCTCTTTCGCCATTGCATCAGGGAAGTTCCAGGGTTTAATGCTCAACTCTCGTGGAATTGAAGCCAATCCCAAGAAGATTCAGGCAACCAGAGACATCTTGGTATTGAAGACAATCAAGCAGGCTTAGAGCCTAAATGGGAAGGTCATCGCCCTAGGTCGATTCATCTCCAGGGACACTGACAAGTGTACTCTCTTCTTCGACCTAATCAGGAGATGGAAAAGAAACTTTGAATGAAGACAGGACTACGTTGACATGTTTCAAGCTCTGGTAGATCACTTAGAGAGACTCTCATCCTATCCAAGCCGCTAGATCACAAAGATTTATAGATCTATTTAGCCATGTTAGTACACGTCATAAGCACCGCAATGCTATGCGAAGAGAACCGTATCCAAAGACTGGTATATTATGTAAGAAAGTGATTGACAGGCTCGCCCCATTAACGTCTATGCTGACCAGCCATTACGATAGGTCACACAATGACCTAAGATGTTTGGGAGACTATTCAAATGGAACATTGAATTAAGTCAATTTAACATCACTTATCTCCTTCGAAGAGCTATCCAAGGGTAGAAATTGGCGGATTTCATAGCTGAATTCACCACATTGGACGACTGTCCAGAAAGCAGTGGAGAACCGACCAACCGATGGAAAATGTGCACGGATGAAGCATCCATCGATCAATGTACTGGCACTAGGGTCATGTTGGTGGTTCCTAAGGAACGATCGATCTACTACGCCCTGAAACCGACTTCTCTGCAATAAAAAAATTACTGGGCTCAAACTTGCCAGAGAACTAGGGGTGAAAACTTTATAATTCTTTTGTGATTCCCGGTTATTGGTATGCCAAGTTAGGGGAGATCATCATGCTAGGGGGTAGCAACTTGTTCCTTATCTCGGTCGGGTCCAAGAGCTACTGGAAAACTTCTAGTATTACACATTTACACACACACCTAAAGAACAAAATAAGAAAGCCGACTCACTAGTCATGATGGCCAATTCCTAGGATGCGTAACAAATTGGCTTGGTCCCAGTTGAAGTACTAAATGCTCCGAAAATCAACCAAATTGAGATCGACCAGATCTTGGAGATGGACCCGGAAAAGGAGTCATGGATGACCCCTATGAAAGACTATCTACAATGGGGAATCCTTCCCTAATAGAGGAATGAAAAATGACAGATCCTTCGCAAAGCTTCATGCTATGTCATCCAAGAAGGAATCATGTACAGGAAGGGTTTATCCATTTCCCTAATTTGGTGAATTGCCCACGACAAAATTAAATGAATATTGAGAGAAGTCCTACACTCAAAATCATTTTTGAAGGAATACCATTCCTCTTTCCATCAACATCCAAGCCCAACCATGATGGCAATTGATCGAAACCGCCCTTTATTTCATCTCCTAGGAGATCAAATGCAACCGTCCACATTCAACCTCAAAACCGATCCATATGCTTCAAACCCATAATCGATCGTCATCAACGATCTCTTCAACATCAACTTCTCTAATCCCTTCATCTTGTATCCACAAATATTTGGAGCGAGAAGGATCAGTGGACAAAAGGTTGCAAATGACCGAATTGCATCCCACCAAATTAGCAACGACTCGTGAGCATATGGACGCATTCGGGAGCCAACAACAAAAACGTGTACCTAAACATGCACATGTACATCCTAAAAATTCGATTTCATGAAATCGACAGAAATTGGATTCTTACATAGGAAAATCAGAGAGGGAATTGGATCAGATAACCAAGGCATACTAACTCGACTAATCAGCTCAATGGAATTGAGTGTAGACGGTTACCGACAGATTCTACTTCAGAGCTCACATCATTTGCTAGATAAAATGACCCAGAGAGATCATAGATTCGGAATTGGATATTGACTCGGAATGGTCATGGATTTCACTAACGATCTAGAGAGATCATTGATTTGGATTGGAAAATACGGCTATCAATGGATTATGGATTTTAGATTTATGGCAATTCAAAAGCACACCTTCCTATCGCAAGGCATATTTTGGGGGGCAAAATGTTAACCTCCTTTTTGCAAGGCAGTACACAAGTGGATCTAATCCAACGGACATCATGATCATCAAGGCGGAAAGCCTGGAGAAATGGTTATCAAGCTCGGAGATCGACTATAAACGAGACTATAGACGATGGTCAAGCAGATTCTGATCAGGTCCCTAATTTTTATCCCAATCAAGGTGCAATTGGCATGAAGTGATAAGGAAGGCATCGTGAGACTACATTTCAAATTTGAAGTCGATCGGAGTTCGTATGCTAGAGTTATGGGCAAAAGAAGAGGGATTAGATCATATTCAGCTCACCAGCACAACTCAATGATGATCGCTCCGTAACTCAACAACCACAAGGCGGATTCAAGTGAAACTTTGGAAACAATAAGAGGGGACCCTAGGGAGTCTACCCTAGGGATCACATGGCATTTAGAGAAGTTGTAGGGATCGATACCTATCCCTCCATAGGGATCGGCTATAATCAACCTTAGCACCATATTGCAACAAAGATCGATCAATAGCTCGAGTTCTACTAATCCAATTAGCATGAAACTTGAAGGTTATACATAATATAACATGGAGAAGCTCCCTTAGGGATCACATGTCATTTGGAGGAGATTGGAGGTATTGGTACCTATCCCTCTAAAGGAATCGGTAGAAAACAAAATTCAAGTAACACTACTTCATGGAAAATGCGATATCTCACAAACCGTATGTCGAAATTGCACGAAATTTGGGGAGCAAGTAGCTCACATCATGGAGGCATCCCTTATAGGGTTTGCAGCCCATTTGGACACACTAATAGGGATCGGTAACGATCCCTATTGTGGGCCTTGATGGTCCTGGAAATTTTTGGGTGGCCTCGTCTTGGTCTCCTGAACCTTCTGCCAAAGTTTCAACTCGATCCGTGCACGTCTTTCCCTATAAATACAGCACGTATTGCGTTAGAAAAGGGATCCTACTTTCTCTACCGAGGCTCTGCCTTTTTTATTCTTCACTTTTGTACTAGTGGATCCCAGTTGATCCAAATATTCTTGTAATCATAATCAAGTGGAAGATCAATAAAAAGATGAAGTAGACGTAGGCCAAGATCACTGAATCACTATAAAAATTCCGTGTGTTCATTTATAATTTCTTCTCTGTTTTAATTTCATTCTTCATTTAATCTCTATTAGATTCTATTGGGTGTTGATGCCCATTTTTTGCGTCAACAATATATAATTTATTTAAATATATACATATTTGTATATGTAATTATTTTTTAATAAAATTTGTACATGTTTTGAATTGCTTTCGAGAAAAAAATTATGCATATACATTTAAATGATTTTTATGCAAAAATCAATAAGAAAACCAAAATTTTAAACTTAAAAATTAAATAGAAAAACTTTATTATTATTTTGACCGAATATATATATATATATATATATATATATATATATATATATATATATATAATGTGTATGTGTAATGCCCCCACCTCCATACCCTTACTACCCAAGAGTACTACAGAGTAATACTGCCAAGTAAATGGAGAATGAGACGATATGGGACACGTACATGAATTTCTCTTGGGCTAACACTGGTACGTATTTAAACATTAAACAAGTAACCGACCTATACATATACATTATCGGTACAAAGCGATAAACACATGAGCCTCCAAGATAGAACAATGCATAATGTACAGTAAGTAATAGAGAACACATAGTCAGAATCATAGTGATGAGATATATATAGTATACACAAACACAGAGTTCCAAAATATACATCAGGTATACTCTATCATCAAAACACCCAATACATAAATATATATACATCTCAAGTGTACACAATGGCAATAAATATAATGATATCCTAGCTTCCATTTATGCTTAACATCCATAAATTGGTCGCCTCGTCCCTGAACCTAAAATGTCTCGGATTGACCCGAGATTATATAAATAATACATGGCTCGGACTATGTCTAAATCATAGGGTTCATAAATATAGGTGAAACAGTAAATACTGAGTATATGATAACACAGTGTATCAACTTATGTAAACGATTATAATGATTACAGTATAAATATATAGAGAAGAAGACGTATGCATGGTTTATAATTACAACAACTTAAAAGATCACCGAAACATTTCGTAACATAAATATCACTAAAACCATGCATAAAGATGTCATCACCCATATAAAACAATTCAACAGAAATCAAGAATATTATGTCCAATGTGTGAATCATCCATACCCTAAAACATCATCATAGAAAATGAAGTCATCAAGTAAATCAGGCAACCACACAGAAATGCCCCAATAAAGTATCATAAAATCGTATAATCAATAGATAAGGTGAGATAGCCCATCAAATCATACAAATAATATCCAATACTATACAAACCACAAAGATAATCTAACACAATCCAAATCACAGTCAGTAAACAAAGACTATCTCTAAAATATCAAACCAGAATTGTATGGATATACGGGGACTGACTACACTTTAGACATACAGTCTCTAATATAGCAAACTAATTAGATAGTGAATAATATATGCTAATCTACGATACACATATAACCCTGAATCTGAAACGGAGACTGATAGCACATAGCACGCTCCTGGAACCCAGGGTCTATTAGCCTTCCGCTAATAGCCGAATCTATTCCTGCAGTCTTTAGTTACCACAATGGACAACATGACCCACATCACCTAAGGCTCATCTACGCATAGCCTCGGTCACGACTCTATGCTTGCCTCTATGGTAACAGACTGCTAGCCTATGCAACACAAGGGGCTACCATTTATCAATCCTGCGATGTGCATCGAATATTATAACAACAATGGTGTCATGGATCTAAGATGCAACCCCACGATCAGGCTGCCAGGGTGGATACTGGCCAATCTAGTTCACTCCCGAACCATAAAGGGAGGTGAACACAAGTAGACGACATATAGTACTAATATCCTATATCAACATATAGCTCTAAACTTAAGCCAACATGTGGCTTTACATGAATGTAAGTCAATACATGACTATAAAAATGAATAAAAAGTACTAGAGCTTTAATCCTAACCGACACACGGCTCTATGTACATGCCAAATCTTGGCTATAAAATATACCGATCACATAGTCACAGAAGTGCATCCTCGTTCGAGTGACATTTACTTACAATGAATAATCAAACAAATAACATAATGACGTCCCATAACATCGTATGTTATTCGGATAATTATTCAAGGCTCATAAACTACACTCGATCCACACTAGGTATCTCTATATGATAAGTCCGATGAATAACCAGAAAAGTGTTGCCGAAAGTCTCATACTAGACGGTATCACTAATATGTTTATTCAAATTTATCGTTACACAAAAATGAAATCTCACAAATCAAATCAATAGCAACGGTGAATCATTCATATGAATAAATTCAATACAAATGACGATAAATTCAGTAAAGCATGATAAAATAGATTAACCAAATATATATATATATATAATTATAGATATAAAACAAACAATTCAATATTCGACAATAAATCAATTACAATACGCACTCTTATATAACAAAATTAATACTTAGAAATGGCTAATAAATAATATATATATATATTCTAGAGCTAACCAAATAATTAACTAAACTCAAAAATAATATATTCTACATAATAAATAAATAATTTCTCAATCTTTTATAAAACTAAATAATAATTTAGTATTCACATATAGTATTAGAAAACCCATTTCTTTCATTTCATAACCTAAACTAGATTGTAAAATAAAACACCTTGCTTAAGAATAACTCCACAACTTATCCACATAATTTCTAAGAAAAATATAATGCATAATTGAAAAAAGCTAATGTCAAAGGCCGCATCAAGGAACTATGTTGATCTTAAGATCCAAGGCCATCTTGCACCAATGAAGTACAATAAGTTATGCCATAGATAATGAATGTCGTAAGTAAGCAATATTGAAGGATGAGTTATGATGTAAGGTTGTTATTGCCACAATATTCAATGATGCCGAGAGAACAATGGCACTAGGCTGCATCCTGATGCTGCAAGGATAAAGAATAGCTCCAACTGCATCTTGATGCCATTAAATGGTTATCATCAATAATGCATCTTATTGATGCCACACTTTGTTGACATTGCATATCATAAACATTGAATAATGACAAAGACAGGGCATTGAAGCAATATCAGAAGTATGATACCATAGCCTATCAGTATAAGAGGAGTATAAAGGCCATCAATATCGCATGTCATGAGATACCAGCAAAAAGGCCGTATTGTTCATCAAAGTAGAGATTAATGTCAAATAACTGAATGACGCTCCTCTTCAATGTCACTTCCTTCTAATCTGCATCTCTTCAATGCCACCTTCATTCGATGCCACTCCTCTTTAATGCCCCTTCCTCTAATGCCGCATCTCTTCAATATCGCTCGTCTTCCATGCCGCTCGTCTTCCATGTCGCTTCCTTCTAATGTCGCATCTCTTCGGTGCAGCTTTTATCGATGCTCCGCTCTATCAATACCGTCTCTTCTCAATTCTACATCCTATCAATGTCGTGCTCTATCCTACTATCAATGCCTCATCCTATTGATTCCGCCAGTTGTTAATGCCATCTCTTGTTAATGTCACTCATCACAATGTCGCCTCTTATTATTACCACCTCTTATCAACATCACTCATCATCAATGTCGCCTCTTGTCAATGTTGCCTCTTAGTAATGCTGTGTCATGCCTTGGTGATATCGCTCTTCCTCAACCATTAAAGAATGTCACAGGTCTTCAATGCGACATTGATAACAGATGTCATCAATGTCCAAGAAAACTATCGAGACAGAAGTTATGCCACAAGTTTATCAATATCAAAGATTAACGAAGATGAAGTATGGGGCCTGGCGCCATTAATATGTCCATTGATATGAATAGTTATGCATGCTGAAGGCGGCATAAAGCAGCCATGCCGAACCCCTCTACCCCTATGAATACAGACCTAGGGAAAGGAGGAAGGGGTGATCATTTCTTATCCCTCCTCTCAAAATTAAACAATTGTAACCCTAAATTGAATTTGGGAAAAACTTGGTTTGATTGTATTATGATGGAATTATATAAACAAGGACTTGAATACACCCATTACCCTGATTGTGCACTTTGGATGATAAAGCTCTTTGGACCCAAAGCTTGTCGTGATTTTATATAAATCATACGGGCTTTGGTCTAAACTAGTGTTCATTGGCATAATCACTATCTTGCCATTTACATGTAGATATAGGACTAAGAACTAAGAGGATTGCTTATCTCATCCATTAACATGCTTAATAGGCTATCGCATATTTACGGCCTATTCTTTTATTTCCTTTGGTCATGTGGCATGGACTTTCGAATGTCTTACTCCAAAAGAACATATAGGCTTTTGAACAACTTGTTCCAAAAGACTATATGGGTTTTTAAATTCCTCATTTCTAAACTCCATGGGCATCAACGAGCAATTCCTTAATGACATCATCTTGTACTAGGCCTTGAATGCTAAGCCTAATCTTGATCTCTTAACATCATTTGGTCAACACCAACTAAGCTATGCTTAGTCATGTCATCAAGCATGTTAAAATCAAGTTTTGGCTCATGATACTTGGCATCATGGGTGTTATACCAATTTTTGGGTTAACATTTTATTGCTAAAAGGAGGGCTTGATCCTTCATTTCTCTATAATTCACTCCCTAAACTAATTACATGAAGTTTCCTTTTGTTCCAGGAAAATACTAAGGTCCAGGCAAATTAATGTTCCAAATGAAGAAGTCGTACAAACAATGACATTGGAAGATAATGTTGTCCCCAACTTTAACTTAGGGAATGTAGGACCTGGACAGCCATCAGAGCCAGCAAAGCCTACTAGTAGCGAAGCTCAGATTAAAGATCTAACACAGTAGGTGGCAATGATGCATGATTTATTGGAGAAGATCCTTGCACGAAAATCTTCCGAAACTTCCGAGTTTACTAAAGAGGTGAAAGTTGAATCTTTGAGAAGGAATTTGGATGCTTCTTAGGGAATAGAGGCAAAGATAAGTTCACTATGACTCCACAAAAGAGGAAATGGAATCAAAAAGCTGAAGCAACAGAACTCTCCCCTAAATTAGTGGCAGGCAATAAGGTTAAAGCAAACTACCAAGGAAGATCGGTGGATAAGTCTAATGAGCAATCCAAAAGTTCAACCTCCAAGGAGTATAAACTTGATAGAAGTAATTACCATAGCGACGAGGCTTATCTAAGAGACATGACCAAAAAAAGGGCAAAAGATATGCTTAATTTTAAAGGAGAAAGAACTCTTGATGAAAGAGTCAACAATAACCACCAAGAAGCACCCTTCATGGATGAAATCATGTCCATAAGAATCCCGTCCCACATCAAAATTCCTTTCTTGTTATAGAACAGAACTACCGACACAGATGATTATCTAATGGCATTTGAAATCCAAATGCACCTTTACAACGCATCTGAAGTAGTGCGTTGCAGGCTTTTCCCTACTACCTTCCAAGGAGTAGCTGCTAAGTGGTACAGACATTATCATGAGAAGACCATCTACTCCTGAAAACAATTCTCTTATTAGTTCTTTGCACTGTTTTGTATTTGCAAAGATCCCACAATTGACTATAGCATGCTAGCTAATGTCAAGCAAAAGCCGGGGGAACTATTGGGTGATTATCTTCACAGGTTTAATGCAAAGGCATTGAAGGTGGAAGATATGATTGACAAGGCCAAATTGATGGTTATGCGCTTAGGACTGATCGAACAGATACATTTTTAGCGAGAGCTCTATATTCATGGGTGCAGAGATTTACAAGATTTTCAATTTTAAGCTGATAAATTTATTTGTATTGATGAAACGCATTAAGATAAGAAGAAAGTTCAGACAAAGAAAGAAGTAGGAAGAGCTGACTATAATCACAAAAAATAAGAAGTCGAGATGGGAGGAGGCCCCAAAAACCAATCATGTTGCTTTGAACAAGTCAATATCATACATATTTGGTATGACGAAAGAAAGTGGCAATATTCTGAATTCTTACATAGCTAAAACCAATACTGAACCAAGAAGAGGGGAGGATTACTGTGCCTTTCATAAGGCGAATTAACATAACATAGATGAACGTCGAGTGTTGGCAGGCATAATTCAACGTATGATTCGTTCTGGACACTTGGAATGAGTTTGTCAAGGATAATCAGAAAGATTCTCATTTTTAAAAATGGAAACCAAAGACTCCTAAAAAACGCTGCAAATTTAGTAGAAGGTGACATTCAACCATATTTCATTTAACCTTTTAACTGAATTGATGTTATCCATGAAGGCCCACACCTAGTTGGAAGCAGTAGAGGAGCCAAAAGTCGCTACATTAGGTAGCAGAAGATGGGATTTTCTCTATTCATGAAGAGCCACTGCTCAAAAATCAAAGGTTCCAAATCTAGATGCATAACTTAACCATCACTCCGCAAGAGCTAAGAGGAGTTTGTCATCCGCATAACGATCCACTTATGATCACTGCGCAAATTGGACTCTTTGTGGTTACTAAAATTTTGGTGGATATTGGAAGTGCAGTCAACATGATCTTTAAACATGCATTCGACCATATGGGAATTCTAGGGGAGAAATTAGAGCCGAGATTTGAGCCTATTTTTGGATTCAATAACAAAGGACCAACTCCTATTGGGTGGATAAAGCTTCTCATGCAAATGGGAATTCCGCCATGTTCCAGGACCTTTGAGATCTCTTCATCGTCATAGACCAGCCTTCTTATTATAATGCCTTCATTGAGAGGCCAGCTTTAGACGAGGTTGATGTTTTTGTCTCACTAAAGTATTTGATGGTAAAGTTCCTGACTAAAAGCAGATGGGGGACCGTGAGAGGAGAGCAATTTAGCTCTAATGAAATGTACTTTGCCACCCATGAGCATTACAAATGGGATAATCTTTCTTGTTATGACTCGGGGAAAAATGAATTAATCGAACTGATATCACAAAGCCTTTGGATTATGATTCTTTAAGCCCATTATCCAAAGCAAAAACAAAGCCTATTGAGAAAACTAAGCATGCATTGAGAAAATTTGACTACTTTTAAAAGAAAAGAAAGAGAAAAGAAATAACTAGTGGAAGATGAGGAGATCATCACTGAATTAGATTGTAGAGGTGAATAAGAAAGAATGAAGCCCAAAGAAGACATAAGAGATATGCTTGGATCCAGTTGATCCAACAAAGACCGTAAAAATTGGATAGAAAAATTAAAGGAGAAATAATTTAATTTCAATCCAGCAAAGAGGTATTCGCCTGGACTCATTCAGATATAGTTGGAATACATCCAACCGTTACATGTCATGCTTTGTATATAGACCCGAGTATCACACCTATCCGGCAGAAGAAAAGACAGTTTGACAAAGTTCGATCTAATGCTTTGAAAGAAGAAGTCACAAGATTGTTCGAAAACATATTCATTAGAGAAGTACTTTACTTGAAATGGCTAGCCAATCCTGTACTAGTCAAAAAATCTAATGGAAAATGGAGGACATGTGTCAATTATACTGATTTGAATAAGGCATGCCCGAAGGACTTTTACCCCCTTCCAAGGATAGATCAATTAGTCGATGTAACAAGCGGGCACAAACTATTATCTTTCATGAACGCTTACTCTGGATACAACTAGATTCCAATGTTCAAACCAGATGAGGATAATACTAGTTTTATAACAGACTAGGGAACACATTATTACAAAGTAATGCCTTTCGGATTAAAGAATGTTAGAGCGAGATACCAAAGATTGGTGAACAAGATTTTCAAAGAGTATATTGGCCGAAACATGGAATTATACGCGGATGATATGCTAGTTAAATCTCAAGAGGGAAGTGACCATCTGAGAGATCTTGAAGAAATGTTTGGTGTATTACGAAGATATCAAATGAAGCTTAACCCACAAAAATGTTCCTTTGGAATTTAGTCTAGAAAGTTCTTGAGATATATAGTCGTTGTAAGAGGAATCGAAGCCAACCCTGACCAAATTCAAGCTATTAAGGATATGGCAGATGCTAAGACAAGTAAAGATGTAATGAGCCTGAATGGAAGAGTAGCAGCATTGAATAGATTCAATTCCAAGGCCATTGACAATTAAATCCCATTCTTCAATGTGATTAAGAAGGAGAAAAACTTTGAATGGGGGGAAGATTGTCAAAAAGCCTTCAAGGAATTGAAAGACCATCTTGAGAAACCACTAATTCTGTCCAGTCCCATAAATGAGGAAAACCTTTACCTTTATATGGCAGTTTCTGAACATGCCGTCAGTTATGTTCTGGTAAGAGAAGATAAGGGAACTCAACTTCTAGTATATTATATGAGTAGAAGGCTCAAAAATGCAGAAAATAGATATCCTATTATAGAGAAATTGACATACTGCTTGATGCTCACTGCTCGAAATCTAAGAGCTTACTTCTAAGCACATCCGATCAACATCTTAACTAACTTCCCACTTAAGCAAATTTTTAGTAAGCCTGAAACTTCAGGAAGACTAGTAAAATAGAGAGAAGAGATCAGGCAGGATAATATTGAATTTCTACCCCGAGTGGCAATCAAAAGACAAGCCCTAGCTGATTTTGTTAATGAATGTATAGGTTCATTAAAGAACTATTAGAAAATGAGAAGGATTAAAAGCCTAAATGACAGTTGTTTGTGGATGGAGCTTCAAACGAGCAAGGTGTTGGAGCAGGATATGTGATTATTACCCCCGATGGACATTGTTTATATGCAATGAAATTGGGATTTCCAGCCACCAATAATGTAACAAAATACGAGTCAATGGTGGAAGGACTCCCACTGGCTCTATAGTTAAAGATCCCTAGGATTGAGATTTTTAGTGATTCCCAACTAATGGTAAATCAGCTGAAAATATCAGACAAAGGATGCCAAGTTGGTCTTTAATGTCAAGAAGGTGTTAAAAATGTTAATCAATTTGAGGATTTCTCCATACACCAAGTACTGAAAGGGAAGAATTCTCAAGCTGATTCTTTGACTAAATTAGCTAGCTCACGGGGAGCACTAGGAACATGAATTATACAGGCAGGCTACCAACCAAATCCTAGTATAGAAGAGAAAGAACCAAAATCAAGAAATGAATCTATGGTATTAACCATATCTCAAGCTTTAACACATGTCGAGGAGTAGTTGGAAAATGGAAGTGAAACCCTCCAAGAGAAATTTTCTAGTCCAGAGAAGAATTTCCAATATAATGTAATATCCCGCCTTTTTGGATGTTTTAAGCAGACACACATGCCAACTCAAACCATACAGAAGGGCGGATTGTTATTGGGGTGAATAAGAAAAAGCAGAGAAAGAAAAAAAAACAAAACAGAATCTCGTAGTGGAATGACAAAATATAATAATCAAATAACAGTTCATGAAGCTGTATACAAAACATTTGATTATAGTTATACAATACAAAATCAGAGTTACACATATCAGAGATAAATAAATGATAATGCAGCGGAATAGTATGAATGCAGTGGAATAAATATAGTAGATAATAGCAGTACAAATCTTCGTCTTCGTCCTCCAGAAATAAGGTCTTCAAATCCTGAAATGCTCAGGCTGACCCGAGCGAATTGAAAAGACAAAACACTCGAGTCAGAATTAAAAGATCTTATGTGAGTTAATTCAACGGTAAATAACTATGAGTGGAACGGCGTCAGAGATGTTTACGGGGTTTGACATCTCCTATCCAGTGTCTAACGTGAGTGCAGTAACTTAAGAGATGTTCGGGATCCACATCTCCTAAGAATCCGTTAAACTATCTACTATGTAGTACAATACGCTATTATAATATGTCTACAGTAAGGTAAACTATTAAAATAACGTTAAGGCATTACATTTCCCCCTTAACACATTTTTATAATGCCAATAGTCTATACAGTACCGTAACTCCCTGTAAACTGGGGCCGCCAGAGGATACCCCATAGGTACGACATAAAACAAACTCGTAGAAGGCGCGCTAGGGTAGGTGACACGGCACAACTAGGCAATGCCAGGGTAGATATACCAATTACACTTCCGGACCGGTGGTAATGCATAGCAGCTACTACCGCCCACCTCGGAACATACTCCTAAATCAAAAATCGAGGGTGGCCAC
The DNA here is from genome assembly GCA_030737815.1 of Allium fistulosum. Taxonomy (NCBI): domain Eukaryota; kingdom Viridiplantae; phylum Streptophyta; class Magnoliopsida; order Asparagales; family Amaryllidaceae; genus Allium; species Allium fistulosum. The sequence continues at coordinate 708,057,586 of CM060904.1, read as the reverse complement.
CAGATCAATCGCAAAGTCAGAATATAGTATCGAAGGAATGTGCCCGATCGGAGGAATGACCTCACTTAGCCCGTCAATTGCTCCTGTTTTAGCCACCTTATGCTAACTCACGGGAGTTAGGTCCATGTATGTATACCTTTAGGATCGTCGCCACCATCCTACTTCATTCTGGAATCTCCACCGCGTACACAGTTGTCACAGTGGTTTTCGGTATTGGCAGAGAGTATGACAATATCCGATCCCGGTCTCTTTAACAACCAATCGCTTATTACACACCAGATGGTTCTTTTATATTTCCAAAACCATTTCATAATTGATATCAAAATATCATATTCAATTCAAATCATATCATTTTCGAGATCATTACTTACTTCCGAAATCATATTCACCTTTGAAATCATATCATATTTGAAATCATAGTTCGAAGTTATATTACCTTTCAAAAATCATATTTACAAAATAGGCTAAACTCTCATTTCAAAATATCATATTCAACCAAATATGTTATTTAAATCCCAACTTAGGTTATATTGTCGCTTAACCAAATTCACTTTAAAAATCAAGAATTTGAATATAAACCCATCCATTTTACTTAGTTTGGAATTTAGAAGAAAATAGTTTTAAATAGTTATAAATAGTTAATACAGATTTAAAATAGATTAAATATCATTAAAATAGATTAAGTAGCTTCAAAATAGATTAATTAGATTTAAAATAAGTTAAAACAGGTTAATTAGTTTAAATAAATTAAATGATTTAAAATAGGTTAAAATGATTTAATATAATTAATACAGGTTAAAATGGTTAAATACTTTGAAATCTTAATACTTAGAAATTTTGAAATAATATATTTTTAAAACAGTTTATATTAAAACATGAATTTGGAATTAATCAATTTAAACTATTCATTTCATTTCAACACATTTGGACTATTTTCAATTTCCGAGTCAACAAACCAAATTCCAAAACTTTCAATTTAACATTTCAATAAACTATTGAATTTCATATCATTTCAATCCATGTTCAAATATCAATTCAGATTACTCCAATTTCAAAATATTTCAAAGTATTTTCAATCAACTTCAATAACTTAATTTCGAAAGAATTTCATTTATACTTAAAAGTTTAACTTTAAACTTCCAATTTAATTTCTTAAAGTAATTCCTTTTTAACCAAATCACATTTCAACACAAAACTTGATTTTCCAATAATACTTCAATTTATATACATCAAATTTTATTTCAAGATATCATTTAATTGATTCAAAATTTAAGAAGTTCAAAATCATTAAATTTAACCAATCCGGTGTCCGTATATAATTTTCTACCCTAGGGTAAAGTGATACAGATATTTATCATTTCAATCCGCAATTTAAAATGTTACGGTTATATATCATTTCAAACCGCAATCCCGAATTAATAATAAAATCCATAAAATCGCTCGAGTCTATCATTTCAACCCATAACGATTTTTTCTTAATCTATTGATCATTCTGGTATGTATCACTTCAACCCATAGTGAACTTGCAGTTTATAACGATATAAAATAAAACATCCATTCATCCAATATCAACAGTCACACATCCATCACAATCATCATCCAAATCAATCAATAAATATCAATATAGAACTGATAATCAATAACAGGTATTTAACTTACAATTTATATTCAATAATAAATTAAATAACGATTTAATTCAAATTAACTGAGATGATGATTCAAAATATACCAAATAATCATAAATAAATTTCCAATCACATCACAAATTCAATTTAACAAACATAAGAAATTTTAGAAGTTGTGAGTGGGTTAAAACACTCACCTTTGAATTTAAATTCGAATTTAAATCCAATTTAAATCCAAAATTCAAACAGTCTCAAAATTCGTCCAAACTAACGTCAAAAAGTCTGAAATTTCGATACGATCCTGGCAGAGAAAACCGTTCGAAAAACAGACCTCGTATGTGAAAATTATAGTAGTTAGAAGATTATACGATTTAAACTAAAATTAATAAAATAAAACAAAACAATTTACCAATAAAAAACTGCCACGTCCACCCCCGGTACACAGCCGAAACCCTATCCTCCTTCAACACGTAAACGCGCCGCCTCCTTCAGAACGAAATCGAGCATGCGCCTAACGCCTCGGCCACCCACGCTGACGCCGCCGACCACATCACCTCCCCAGGCCGACCCCCTTCGGCCATCTACGACTTCACGCGACACCAAGAATGCAGCCGCCGCCGCCATGTATATAAACCCTACTCGAATTAATTCGACCGATCCAGCCATCAACACGTCAAGCAGCCCACTCTGATGGACAACGCTTGCCCCTCTCCACAGCCCGGTATAGTTGATTCGCCGATCGGTTGTAGTCGATCGCGATGAAAAAGAACGACCGAAAATAGATCAACAATTTCTGGCCACATTGTAACCCGGATCGAAAAACGAATCACATATTTGACTTGAGCTCGTCGAGAGCTTTAAATTGATATATAATTCGATATAGTTTGAGGAGTTTGATTTTCAATTTGATTTTTGATTAGGATTTGCAATTTGGGAATTAGGGTTTGCAGCCATTGGGAAGAGAGAAGCAAATGGAATTTGTACGTATAGAAATGAGGAATAAGAGGTGACTAGGGTTTATAACGAGGTATTTATAGGTAGACCAGAAAATAAAACGAATGAACATGATTGATTTGGGTTTGAACGATAAACGACCCGAAAAGTCCGTTTCGACTCTGGAACAAAAATTGGTCAACCCATATATCAAAATAGATGCTTTCAAATATTTTAAATTCAATGGAACAGGTTTCAAGTCCTAATTCCATCGTATGAAGAAGTTATGCCAAAATCAACTTATTTCAAATCGATTTCAATTGATTTCAATTAAGTTGATTTCTAGGCGTTTCGAGCCCGTACGATCAAACGACAAGTCCGATCGTTACGAAACTTGAAACACTACAATAATTCACTGTTACGGATCCGATGAAACTGGTTTCATCGAAATCCGAGTCAGTGGTCAAAATGACTATTTTCACGTTAATTAAATTAATTAATAATTAATTAATCAAATCACCTTTTCAGTTTAAATTTTAATAATTTACAACTTCTATCATTTTTGATTTCTTAATCACTTACAATAATTTAAACAAATTTAGATGTCAATTTAAAGTTGATTAATCCACCAATTTCAGTGTTTAATTTCAATTTCATTAAATTCAAAAATTATAAATTAAATTTTCAATAATTCCATTTAATTGACCTTTTATCCTATTATTCAATCCATTATTATCAAATAGATGGAATTAACATTGGTTCATGATCTATTACATTAATATTCTCAAATTTCATCTTAATCTCCATTAACGTAATATTTAAATATTTAATTTCATTTATTTGCAATGAATCCAATTATTATAATTTGAATTCCAATAAATTAATAAATCTTGATTTCCATTCCTTTTATTAAATCCATTATTACTTTATGAAATAAACTAACATTTCCATTCATCTTATTACATTCATATTTGGCAATTATTGTCTTAATCTTAATGTAACATTAAATTTCATTTTAATTTAATTGATTCCCCATTTCAATTTAATAGCCTAAATAAAGAGGTAACATATAATAGTTGTTACCATTAATCTTTAATTACATTTACAGGTTTATTACTTACAATAGATGTTACCATTTCTTTCATGACACTAATTTTTGTTCAATTACCATTAACTATCTATTATTTCCTTGGTTAATCCAATATTTCATTTATTCACTTATATTCAATTTATAACCAAGTATAGCATTTTTATTATTTCAATTAATTGGAATTTCATCCAAATTTGTTAATAACTAACTTAGATTAACACTATCACATTTCATTCTGGTTATTATTTCATTAATAAATCCCAATTTTTTTATTTCTTCCAAAATTAAATCATAGAATCTTATTAAATTAACTATTTTAATTATCGGAAATTTATGGGTCGTTACACTCTCCCCCACTCAAAACTTTTCGTCCTCGAAAAGGAAAAAGAAGGGAAAAGAAGGAATTAAGTAATCAATATATCTTATTTAAAATACTAAATTTTATAACACATAAATTTACAAAATCAAATAATTTAAACAAAATATATCAATCTGTAACAGTTAAATCCTTTTGTTCAAGTAAATAAAAGTTTGGAAAACATTTTTCAAAATCTTCTAATTCCAAATATTTCGAAAAATTTCGGCAGAGTCTCCTTTGTACGGAGTGTTGAATCATAAGTTTTGATTCATGACAAAGAGCATTAAACAACTCAGTGAATGAGACTATATGGGCAAGCGACAAAAAGAGAAAGAAATATGCTGTTAAAACTACAAAGGAGACAAGACTTCAAAACTGAGTGTAGTATGTTTATTTGTTGAAGTTTTTTAGTCTTAGAATTGTTAAAATCTATCCTCAAGTAGTCCACGCAGACCAAAGTTGTTTTAAACTTCAAATTCTTTAAATTATATGTGAACTGTGCACTGACAGCCAGGTCAGTCGACTGACCAAATATGACCAGTCGACTGAACCTGCTCAGTTGCACAAATACACTCTGTTTTGCACCAACTTTGAACATTCGGTTGACTGGTCGTTTTGGGTCAGTCCACCGTACTTTTCCAACAGCTATTTTTCTGAACAGACACTTCCATTTGCCAAGAGATATGATCCAAATTGAAGAGTTGTGCCTGCTTCCTTTGGTCAAAACTCTTCTTAAATGGTTGCAGCTGTTTATCCACTATATAAACACATAAGATTCACTTCACAAATCACCGAATTTCACTTTATTTTCTGATCATACTCTCTACTATCTTTGCATTCTAAAAAACAATCACAACTTACATATATTGCTTGAATCTCTAAATCAATTAACTTATTCTTCGATTCAAAGCAATATTCTCCTTTCTAAATCTTTGCACACACATATATACTTGAGGAAAAGATTATATGAAGGTTGTACTATCAAAGACAAATCAGTGTTATCAAGAACACAAAGTGTCAAAGCAATTTTATTTAAACTGTTGAAGTCCTGTTCGGTTGTTCAGGTGGGTAAAGTCCTCTTTCGGTTGTTAGAAGCGAAAAAATCTTGATCAGTTGCTCAGGTGTTGTATACCTATTCCTCCAGGTTAAGTGAGGGGTTATTGTGAGAAATTCCAGAGGGAAGTCTGGGACTGGACGTAGAACGGGAAGTTCGAACCAATATAAAAACTCTTGGTGTGCTTATTCTTATTTACTTTACTATTATTATCTGTTTCGCATTTAGATTATAATACATTCCATATTACACGATCCTAAGTGATATCTAGCCACATAGTATTAGCTATACGGCATAGTAGTCACCTTCATTTGGTATCAGAGCAAGGCATCTTATAACCGTTACACAGTTATTTGATATTTTTTAATATGGAAAACAACACCAGCACAAGCACTATCACTAACACTAGTTTTATTGAAGGTCAATCCACTACACGACCACCACTATTCAATGGCATGAATTATAATTACTGGTCAACTAGAATGAGAATATATATGCAAGCTAATGGTTTTGAAACTTGGAATATTACCCAAAAAGAGTATACCATGCCAACAGAAGATTTTTCAACTTGGACTACTGCACAAAAAAACCGATGCTACTTTAAATGCTAAAGCTATGAACATGTTATTCTGTGCATTAGATAAAAATGAGTTTAATAGAGTCAGTATGTGTACAACTGCTTATGAGATATGGAGAACTCTAAAAGTAACTCATAAAGGAACTAACAAAGTCAAACAAAGCAAAATTTCTATGTTGAAAAATCAGTTTCAAAATTTCAAAATGAAATCAAACGAAAGTATAAATGACATGTACTCTAGATTTCAAGATATATATCACTCTCTATTGGCACTAGGAGAAAAATTTACTGACTTTGATATAGTATCAAAAATGCTAAACTCTTTAACGGATGAATGGGAAAGAAAGGTCTTAACTATTGAAGAAGCAAACCAGAGGAGTTAATAGGAAATCTAATGTCATATGAAGTGAATTTGCAAGCAAAGAAAGTCCAAGCACAGGATAAGAAGAATCTAGCATTTCAAGCAGAAGAAGATGATTCTGATTCAGATGAAGAGGATATGGCACTTATTGCTAAAAATTTCAAAATGTTTTTGAAATTCAAAAAGAATAACAAGTTCAGGAGTTACAAAAATTACTCTAGCAACAACAATAATAGCAATAAACCATCATCTTCTGTCGTAGAATGTTATGAATGTCATAAAAAGGGTCATATGAAGAAAGATTGTCCAGAGAAACAGAAAAATAAATTCAAGAAGAAAGCATTTTCAGTAACATGGGATGATTCAGATTCTTCATCATCAGAGAGCGACAATGACAGTGACACAGAGCAAGCAAATGTATGCTTCATGGCTACAAATGATAATGCAAGTGATCTAAGTTTTGAAGATTTAGTTGAAATCAATTCAGAACTGGTGGACTTTGCAAAACAAACAAAAAGGCAAAATAAGGAGTTACAAGGAAAACTGAATATATCTAAATTAGAAATTAGTATGCTAAGAGATGAAAAGAAAATTCTGGAAGAAGAACTTGAAAAATCTCAAGAATCTAATTCTAATTTAGCATCTCAACTTTCTATGATAACTTAGGAATTAGAAATTCAGAAAAATAAAAATGATGATTTATCAGTTGAAATTAATGATTTAAAATCTAACACTAAAGTATTAGAGTTAGAAAAATCTAGTCTCAAAACTAAGCTAGAAGATATTAATAAAAATATTTCTAACTTCAATAAAGGATGAGAAAACCTTTCTACAATATTAGAAAATTCTCAGTCTACTTCAAATAAAATGGGACTAGGATATAAGAAAAATCCAAAGAAATCTGGAAAGTTTAAAAATAAGTTTAAAAACAAAATTAAGAAAGATATTAATAAAACAGTTTCTAAAGATTTTAAAACTATTAAAATATGGATTCCTAAAACCAACAATAATTTAATTAGGAATAAGCATATCAAAACATTTATGGAAACTGTTTATAAAAATAAGAATTATATATATAAAGGGAATTCTGAACCTTCTTGGGTTTGGTTTCCTAAGATCTAACTCTTAGGACCCTAAAAAGAAAAGTGGGTACCATCTTAATCTTTATTTTTTGCAGGTACCACTTAAAAAGAGAGGAAAATGGATTTTAGACAGCGGTTGCTCAAAACACATGACTGGTAATAAAGGCATGTTAACAAACATAGTCTACTCAAATGGAGGATCGGTCACTTTTGGAGATAATTCAAAAGCATATATCATCGACAAAGGCGATGTGAGCAATAACGGTATCTCTAACTCACCTCTCATTACTGATGTTTTATTAGTTGAAAACTTAAAACATAATTTATTAAGCATAAGTCAATTATGTGATAAAGGTTTTAATATGTCTTTTTCAGAAAATAAATGTAATATTTTTGATAAAAATCAAAATTTAATTTTTGAAGGTTTAAGAGATAGAAATATTTATATTTTAAATATGAATATAAATTATAACACAAATATGTGTTTAGTAGCTACAGAGAATGATTCTTGGCTATGGCACAAAAGATTTTGTCATATAAATATTAATACTATTAATAAAATAGCTAAAAATAAAATTGTTAAAGGACTACCTGATATGAAATTCAAAATTGATAATATTTATGATGCATGTTAGTTAGGAAAATTAACAAAATCTTCGTGTAAATCTAAGAAAATCATATCTAAAACACAACCACTTGAACTACTACATATGGACCTTTTTGGACCGACTCAAGTTCAATCTATTAATCATAATAGATATGTGTTTGTTATTGTAGATGATTTTTCATGATATACATGGACTATTTTTATGAAACATAAAAGTGATACTTTTGAGAATTTTTAAATTTTTGTAAAAAGAATTCAAAATATAAAGAATTTAAAAGTTAAAAATATTAGAAGTGATCATGGAGGTGAATTTGAAAATGAAGCTTTCGAACATTTTTGTAATAAGAAAGGAATTAATCATAATTTCTCCTTTCCTAGAACACCACAACAAAATGGAGTTGTAGAAAGGAAAAACAGAACATTACAAGAATGTGCACGAACTTTATTAAATGGAAGCACTTTACCTAAGCATTTTTGGGCAAAAGCTGTTGCAACTGCCTGTTATGTTTTGAATCGTGTTTCTATTCGATCATTAACAAAACATACTCCATATGAACTTTTAAATGGTAGAAAACCTAATATATCTTATTTCAAAGTTTTTGGTTCAAAGTGTTTTATACTTAACACTAAAGATCAGCTTGGCAAATTTGATCCAAAATCCGATGAAGGAATATTCATAGGATATTCGAAAAGAAGCAAAGCCTATCGAGTTTTTAATACAAGAACTAAAGTAATCGAAGAAACTCTTCATGTTTCATTCGATGAAAGTGTCAAAATTTCTTTTAAAATTCCAAATTTGGAAAATATTCAAATAAAATTCTGACAAATAATTCAGAAGATGATGATATTATTTTTCAAAATAATAATTCTGATATTTCTATAGAAAATGAAAACATTGTTAATAATGATACTATAGTAAGATCTCCTCCAAGAATTCTTAGAGATCACCCTGTTCAAAATATAATTGGAGAAGTAAATTCAAATGTAAGAACAAGACATCAATTAAATCAAATGGGCCATATAGCTTTTCTCTCTAATATAGAACCTAAAAATATTAAGGAAGCCTCAACTGATGACTATTGGATTATAGCTATGCAAGAAGAGCTAAATCATTTTGAAAGAAACGAAGTTTGGGAATTAGTTCCTAGACCAAGTGATTAATCAGTCATTGGTACAAAATAGGTTTTCAAAAACAAAGCTGATGAACAAGGTAACATTACTAGAAATAAAGCTAGATTAGTAGCACAAGGTTACAATCAAGAAGAGGGAATAAACTATGAAGAAATTTTTGCTCCAGTTGCAAGACTTGAAGCTATACGTATTCTATTGGCTTTTGCATGTTTTCATAACTTTAGATTATATCAAATGGATGTTAAAAGTGCCTTTCTAAATGGATATATAAAAGAAAATGTTTTTGTTGAACAACCTCCTCTTTTTACTCATGAAAAATTTCCAGATCACGTTTATAAACTTAAGAAAGCTTTATATGGTTTAAAACAGGCACCTCGTGCTTGGTATGACCGACTTAAGAGCTATCTAATAGAATCTGGTTTTGAAATTGAAAAAGTTGATCAAACATTATTTATTAAGAAAACTAAACAAGATATTTTAATTATACAAATATATGTTGATGATATTATATTTGGTTCAACAAATGAAAAATTATGTCAGGAATTTTCGACTATCATGACAAATAAATTTGAAATGTCACACATGGGAGAACTATCATAATTTCTTGGACTTCAAATCAAGCAATTACAAAATGGCATTTTTATTAATCAAGAAAAGTATTGTAATAATCTAATTAAACGATTCGGTATGGAAAACACCTCTGCCAAACCGACTCCTATGAGTACAACTATACATCTCGATAGAGATGAAAATGGTAAGAATGTCGACCATAAACTATATCGTAGCATGATTGGATCATTACTCTACTTAACTACTAGTCGACCTGATATTATGATGAGTGTTTGTTTATGTGCTCGATTTCAAGCAAATCCTAAAGAATCAGATATGCAAGCAGTTAAACGTATAATTCGTTATCTTAGCAAAACCAATGACTTAGGATTATTTTATCCAAAAGAATGTCCTTTTGAATTAGTATCTTATAGTGATGCTGATTTTGGAGGAAGTCGACTGATAGAAAGAGTACAAGTGGAACTTGTCACTTCATTGGACGATCCTTAGTATCTTGGTTTAGCAAGAAACAAAATTGCATTTCACTATCGACATTTGAAGCAGAATATATATCTGCAGCTTTAACATGTGCTCAAGCAATCTACATGTAACAAACATTACAAGATTTTGATATAAAATTAAATAAATCTATAATATATTGTGATAACACTAGTGCAATAAATTTATCTAAAAATCCTGTCAATCACTCACGAACTAAACATATTGACATTCGTCATCATTTTCTTCATGATAATATTGAAAAGGATATAATAAATTTAGAATTTGTAAATTCTGAAAATCAGTTAGCTGATATTTTTACTAAACCACTAAATGAAAACTGTTTTATAAAACAAAGAAGAGAACTAGGTATAATTTCTTTAAAAGAATTGTAAAATTTCTAAAGTAATTAATTTTTTTTTTACAAATATATATATATATATATATATATATTTTCTGGTACTCGAACTCAGCACCTTGAGTTTGGTAAGCTTATGACTCTACAGCTTGACCATTTACTTTTTCACAACCACTTCTAGTGCAGTTTACTCCTTATCTATTTTTTATTTTTTTATAAAATATTTTTTCATCCACAAAATTTGTGTTTTGTTTTCATCCTCTAATTCTTTCAAATTTTACGTAAATCCATCAACTTCCAACTATTTATTCTCCTATATATATCTCAGAGTTCTGCACTCTATCCTTCCATCAAAATTTTGTTTCAAAACATATTTTATCTTCTCTCTACCACAATGTCTTTACAAGAAAATTCAACAAATGGTTCCGCTTACTCTTCTGTCGATTTTTCGATGCCTTCATCTGGTTCGTCAAGCTTACCTACACCTAATCATGAACCGGCCAGACCGTCAAACTATCACACTGGCCATACTCACGAAAAAAAGAAGGCGCGACGTTTTCTGTTCTTTGGTTCTCCTCAAACAAAACAAAAAATTGATGATTTACATCATTACCAGAGGGAATCTATAGCAATTCAACGCGAGATGTACTATGAACCGAAAATGAATTCAAGAGAAATTCTGCGGCTCATCTTCATCTGCGGTTCATCAACCTACATCCTCTTCCTCTCGGAATCCATGGGATCAGTCACCACAACCTCCACCTGTGTCTCCAAATTCATGGGAGTGTGGAAACCGCTGGTTACCATTGAAACCATATGAAGAGAAGACGAAGAATGAACCAGACAAATCGAAGTCTCCATCCACTCCTTCATCCAAATAATTTATTTTCTTTCTATATTTTTTTAATAAATTTTATTCTTATTTGTATGTAGTATTTAAATATTGAATATATATTTTTTTTACCAAAATATGCTGCAAAATACTGAGAATAAAAATTCAGTCGACTGAACATATTCGACCAGTCGACTGAATCTGAAAACAGAAAGCTTTCAGACTATATTCAGTTGACTGAATGAATATGGCCAGTCGACTGAATCATGAAACAGAAAGTTTCGGGATACTGTTTCAGTCGACTGACCGTATATGACCAATCGATTGAATGGCATTCTGACCTTTTTTTAACTATTTTCACCTACCTTTTTAACCCTTCAACCCACTATCTCCTTTTTCACTCTTCACTTTTACCTTCTCATTTCAGTTTTCTAAAAACCCTAACTCCCAATTTTTTTAAATTTCCCTCACTACATTGTTATTTCCCATGGCTCCACGTCAACCCAAGAGATCTAGACATGCCTCTACCTCATCCTCTGAGCCAATTGACACTCGAATTGTTCAATAGCTCTATGATTCTACAGCTCTCCAACGGTGGAACAAAATGAAAGAAGCATGCCTTTTTGACGATTCATTTGTTGTCTTTCTCGATTTTGCTCCGTATAGATTTCAAGAGCTAGCAAGGAGAAGCCGTTTAGAGTCTCCCCTAGACCACAATCAGAATAATATCAAGATAAATCACACTTTGGTAAAACTTTTCTATGCGAATTTGAATTTAGTCCATCAAAACCCATGTAATCGTGATAATTGCGTTTGGAGTTTAGTTTGTGGTCGACAAATATTTCTGTCATTAGATCGAATTGGTCATATTCTCTATACTCCAACTGATGGTATTCCATTGGAAGAATTAAATATACCTATAGGCAAGCGAGACGAAGTAAGTCATCAGTTCTCAGAAGATGACATGACAGAACTAAAGTCTATCGCCTTACATCCTACAGCTAGAATTGTGCATTGAGCCTTAATGCACACGGTTCTTCCTCGTACTGGCTCTTATGAGCTTGTATATCAAACCAACTTTAGGGCATTATATGCTATTTGGGGAGATGTGCAAATAAATTGGCCTAAGACTATTCTAGATGAATTCTTATCTTTTAACCAAGGTCGTATGAACATTATTTATTATAGAGAATATATTATGCGGCTACTTATGAACCTCTAGGTTCCTATTCCAGAATCTGATACTTCCATTCCCAAAACTCTAAATAGCCGCACAATAAGTCTTATGAAATTGCCACCTAGACCTCTATCTATCATGTCTTTTCAAGAATGGCAATCACGACCTCGTCAACAAACTTCTACTCCACAGCAACAACAATCAAGAGATGACATTTAACACCAACTCCATCCCAAAGCACTCGGGAATCCATTGATCTAATTGTGCGAAATCAAGTCATTTTGGATTCTCGCATAAAAAATCTCGATAAGAAAATTGACAAAAGATTTGACAAAATTAAGAGCTTCTTCGGAATTTTATGGGATGCGATATCTTGTTCCTCTTCCACCACTACGGAATCTTCACACCATGATCCGGGAAAACGCCCAACCCCTCGATTTACTTGGTCTACGTCGGAAGAACAAACAAGTTCCGACACAAGCGGCAATGGGGTGGCAGACAGTTTGTGGGAAGTTCTTCCAGAGGCAAAAATCTAATACAAGTGGAAGAAGAAGAGACAGAGTCAGAATCTGATTGATATTGTTATTACTTGGTGGTAGTAAGTTATCTTTATTTATTCCAAACATTCTACTTCTATTTATTTTAATGAGCTTGTATAAGTAGCTCAAAACAATTCGATACATTATTTTGTGATTGTAATTTTGTTAGCTCAATGATATAATTATTGTTGTTTCCTTTTTGTCGATGACAAAGGGGGATAAATTTCTATGACTAACCATCTCTTGCAGGATTAGATATGTCGCCAGATATTCGGGGGGAGATATATATAACTTCCGCTATATATTTCTTAAAATATAGTATCATCTGTAACAGGTTGTCCTCAATCAAAAAGGGGGAGAATGTTGAATCATAAGTTTTGATTCATGACAAAGAGCATTAAACAACTCAATGAATGAGACTATGTGGGCAAGCGACAAAAAGAGAAAGAAATATGCTGTTAAAACTACAAAGGAGACAAGACTTCAAAACTGAGTGTAGTATGTTTATTTGTTGAAGTTTTTTAGTCTTAGAATTGTTAAAATCTATCCTCAAGTAGTCCACACAAATCAAAGTTGTTTTAAACTTCAAATTCTTTAAATTATATGTGAACTGTGCACTGACAGCCAGGTCAGTCGACTGACCAAATATGACCAGTCGACTGAACCTGCTCAATTGCACAGATACACTCTGTTTTGCACCAACTTTGAACATTCAGTTGACTGGTCGTTTTGGGTCAGTCGACTGAACTTTTCCAACAACTATTTTTCTGAACAGACACTTCCATTTGCCAAGAGATATGATCCAATTTGAAGAGTTGTGCCTGCTTCCTTGGTCAAAACTCTTTGTGAATGGTTGCAGCTGTTTATCCACTATATAAACACGTAAGATTCACTTCACAAATCACCGAATTTCACTTTATTTTCTGATCATACTCTCTACTATCTCTGCATTCTAAAAAACAATCACAACTTACATATATTGCTTGAATCTCTGAATCAATTAACTTATTCTTCGATTCAAAGCAATATTCTCCTTTCTAAATCTTTACACACACATATATACTTGAGGAAAAGATTATAGAAAGGTTGTACTATCAATGACAAATCAGTGTTATCAAGAACACAAAGTGTCAAAGCAATTTTATTGGAACAGTTGAAGTCCTGTTCGGTTGTTCAGGCGGGTAAAGTCGTCTTTCGGTTGTTAGAGGCGGAAAAATCCAAATCGGTTGCTCAGGTGTTGTATACCTATTCCTCCAGGTTAAGTGAGGGGTTATTGTGAGAAATTGCAGAGGGAAGTTTGGGACTGGACGTAGAACGGGAAGTTCGAACCAGTATAAAACTCCTGGTGTGCTTATTCTTATTTACTTTACTATTATTATCTGTTTCCGCATTTAGATTTTAATACATTCCATATTACACGATCCTAAGTGATATCTAACCACATAGTATTAGCTATACGGCATAGTAGTCACCTTCACCGAGAGTCTCGGGAGAAATTATAATATCAATAATAACAAAATATATCATAATTTTCAAAATAATATATATCCCAACAACGGGAAAAACAATATAATATCGCTAGAAAACCGTAATCCGAGAACGTACCTATTTGTCGGGCAAACAACGCTTAGTGACAAAACCAAAAGTAGTGGCAATTGCTTCCATAACTTGTATTTCACTTATATAATCCAAACAGAGTTAATAATTATATAAAATGAAATATTTAAAGTTGTTTCAACCACTAACAAACAAATCAATATAAAACAACAATCACTTGCAATCACAGCATACAATCATCATATGAAATCAATACAAATCAATTATCCATCCATAGCAACCAAAATAAATAGTTTGTCCGGGTTCAGAAATTTTTAACCGCCTAGAATGACAAATAAACTACTGAGTTCACCATTTACTCAACAGTCTTAGATGAACTCAACAGATTATTCATACATCTTAAACAATTAGAAGTATCCTATCCCAAACAACCCATAAACCAAAACAAACAATAATTTATAATGTACTTGAGTTATTCTTATTAAATTTCTTTCACAACATTACAGTTTTTGTTTATTTTTCTTTTCATTCATATAAGGATTATTTCTTTAACTTACATTTACCTCTTACAAAATTTTATTCCCATTCATTCATTCAGTGTTTATTTCATTTATTTTTCCTTTATTACTTACAAAAATTCATTTTCATTTATTCATATCATGTTAATTTCTTTTATTGCATTACATTTATTTTATTATTTACTTTAATTATAAATAGTTTCAATATTAACTTAAGTTCAAAATCCTTTACTTACAGTACTTATTTTCTATTTCATTTAATTAGTTATTTACTCAAGTTTATAACTATCTTCATATCAAATTTCATATTTATAAAAGTAAATATCGTTGAACACTTCCATTACATAAGTTTTACTTGTAAAAATTTCCATTACATATTCTTTTAACATTTCAAATTTTTATAATTGGTAAGTTATATATATGTCTTTAAGAATGCAATTGAAAGTTACACAAGTTTGACTTAATTATTTTAATTAACTTAAGGTTCAATAATCATCATTTCTTATTTTCATATTCTTTTCATTTACAAGTTACAAATTTCAAATTCCTTGCATATTTCAGTTATAACTTATCATATCATTTCTTATTTTCATTTAGAAGTTTCAATTATTAAATAGTTAAAATTTTATTCCTTTACAATGATTGAAATCTTTAGTTTATAAAAATTTAAGAGCTAAATGCCGGGTTCCATTTTTTTAAAATCATTTAAAATAACATCTACATATATATATATACTCATAACTTTTATCCAATCATATTTAAACTTAAAATTTTTATTTGTTTATGAAAATAGATCTGTAGTAAAACTACTACAATGGCCTTCCCACTTTGAAACTCGAAAATGAACGTCGATGATGCGTGCACTCATCACCGAAATTATTTTCCAACGACAGAGAGGGGAGTACAAAACTTATTTCTTTCCAAAATTTCTTTAAAACAATTCTTTCAAATCATATTGAAATATTAATATCAGAAAATACTTCTAAATAATATTATTATTGTATTCCAAAATCATTCGAAAGAGATTTTCAAAAATCCCGGAAATTAAGTTCTAAATTTCCAAATTTCATTTATCTTATTTTCAAATCTTATTTCCAACCTATATTTATAAATTTCACTACCTAACAACCGATATATTACAACCAAATATATAATTTATAAATCATTATTTTATATATAAAATATACAATAGCCAAAATTATTTCATTTACCTATATTCAAAACAAATATTATGTCGGTCTGCCCTATTAAGTGTTTAGAAATCCCTATCGATGTCATAGCGTCCTATGCACCAACCAGAATTTATAAATACAAAACGGAACAAATTAACACAATATAAAACCTTTTATAACACTAACAAGTACGCCCTCTCATATATATACTCTCAATGACTCATTCTAGGGTATTACTACCCTATTTTTAAAGAGTCAGACCCGACAAAGCTAAGGTTATCGCTAAACCAAAGCTCTGATACCAATTGTAACATCCCACCTTTTTGGACGGTTTAAGCAGACACACATGCCAACTCAAACCATACAGAAGGGCAGATTTTTATTGGGCTGAATAAGAAAAATCAGAGAAAGAAAAAAAACAAAACCGAATCTCGCAGCGGAATGAAAAAATATAATAATCAAATAACAGTTCTTGAAGCTGTATACAAAACATTATTTTATTTTATTTATCTAATTAAATATTCTAAATAATGTTAGTCAAAATTAGTGTTATTACAGACTCTCCTCCTTAAAGAATTTTCTCCTTGAAATTACGATAAGGTACTCACAACAATTAAACAAAAGGTAAAACATACCATCAGACAAGTCAGGATAAGTATCTCTAATTCTGCTCTCGGTTTCTCAAGTATAGTCTCTCTCATCATCACTCCACTAGACTTTGACTAATATGACTGTCTTGTTCCTTAGTCTCTTCTCATCTCTCGCAACTATACGAACTGGTTTTCTAACTATAGTCATATCCGGTTCCACTACTAGATCTTCTAACACAATCAGTGTAATAGTAGTTTATAGATCCCGAATATACTTCCTTATATAAGAAATATGAAAAACATTATAAATTCCTGCCAAACAATTTGGTAACTCTACTCTATACGCGAGTTTCCCGGTCCTTTCTATAATAGGAAATGGTTCAATGAATCTTAGTGCCAATTTTCCTGATTTTCCAAATCTGATTACACCTTTCATCGGTGACACCTTGACGAAAACATGGTCTCCAACTTAGAACTCTAAGTCTTTCCATCTCTTATCAGCATAACTCTACTGCCTAGACCGAGCTTCCTTTATTCTAGCCCGAATTGACTCAATCTTTTTTGCAGCTTCTTTAACCAAATCCAGACCAAGAATCAATCCATCCCCGATCTCCATCCAACAAATAAGAGATTTTCATAGCCTTCCATACAAAACTTCAACCGGTGCCATCCCTATACTAGTCTGATAACTGTTGTTATACGAAAACTCGACTAAGTGTAGATGGTCTTCCCATGATCCTCCGAAATTTAGAATACAAGCTCTTAACAAATCCTCCAAGACTTGGTTAACTCTCTCTGTCTACCCATTGGTCTGTGGATAGTAAGCAATACTCATCTTGAGCATGGTACCTAAAGTATCTTGTAGACTTTTCCAGAACTCACTGGTGAATATGGGATCTTTGTCGCTTACTATACTACTAGGAATTCCATGCAGTCTAACTATATTCCTCATGAATAACTTAGCTAAATCTGGTGCTGTCATGGTCGACTTAATGGGTATAAAGTGTGCACTCTTAGTCAGTCTGTCCACTATAACCTAGATACTCTCATTTCCTCCATTCAACCTTGGCATCCCATCTATGAAATCCATTGAGATAGATTCCCATTTCCATACTGAAACATCCAAAGGCTGAAGTAATCCACTCGGTTTCTAATGCTCAGCCTTTACTTGTTGACAGTTTAAACACTGCCTCACCCATAAGCCTAAATCTCTCTTCATACCTTCCCAAAAGAAACTCCTTTTCATATTCTGATACATCTTAGTTCCTCCCGGATGAATAGTGAACTTTGAACGATGGCATTCTCTAAGAACTTCCTTCCTAATGTTTCCCATATTCAGAACACATGGTCTTCCTTTCTTCCTCGACCACCCATTCTGGTCAAGACTGAAATCTTTCAAGTCATCGCTTTCTGTTCCATTCCTTAACTTTCTGATCTATTTAGCTAATAATGGATCCTCCCCTTGTTTAGAAGCAATCCTTTCGATCATCACCGGTCGAACTTCAAAACACGACGACATAGCAATTTCTTGACCAGAACTACTCTTAGATCTCCATTGTTTTCCGCATGTAGCGAATACTTCTAAATCTTTCCACTCGGTTATCATTGCCAATATTGTATTCTGATGTTTCCTGCTAAGTGCATCTGCAACCTTATTTCCTTTACCTAGTGTGTACTCAATACCAAAGTCATATGCAGCTATGAACTCTAACCATCTCTGCTGTCTCATATTCAACTCATTCTGAGAGAATAAATATCTTAATTACTTATCATGCATAAACAACTCGAATCTTTCTCCCAAAAGGTAATGCCTCCACACTTTCAAGGCAAAAATTACTGCAACTATTTCCAAATCATGAGTCAGATATCCAACTTCATGCGGTTTGAGCTATAGAGAAGCATAGGCAATCACTTTACCTCTCTGCATTAACACAACTCCTAATCCTGGTCCACATGCGTACGTGTACACCATTATGTCCTGATTCCCCTCTGGAACAACTAACACGGGTGCATTTGTCAATAAGTGTTTTAGTTTCTGGAATGCTTCCTCACACTTATCAATCCAAACAAACTTCACATCTTTTCGAGTTAGCTTAGTCATCGGTGCTGCTATCCATGAGAAATCCTTAATGAATCTTCGTTAATAGCCAGCTAACACAAGAAAACTCTTTATCTAATTCACAACCTCGGGTCTCTCCCAATTATTCACTGCATTGACCTTAGCCGGATCAGCTGACAAGCCCTTCTCTGAGACTACATGACCCAGAAACTTCACTTCCTTCTTCCAAAGGTGACACTTCGAAAATTTTGCCTTCAACTGATGTTACCTCAATGTCTCAAGCACTATCATAAGATAAACTTCATGATCCCTTTCCTCTTCAGAATATATCATTATGTCGTGTATGAACACTAGTACAATTCTGTCCAGATGTTCTCGGAAGACTCTGTTCATTAAGTCCACGAAAAATGCTGGCGCATCAGTTAATCCGAACGACATCTCTAACCATTCGTACGATCTATATCTGGTTCTAAACACCATCAAAAGAATACTATCCTCTGCTAGTCTAAAATGATGGAACCTTGCTACCAAATCCAACTAAGAAAATACTTTGGCTCCACTCAACTAGTCGAACAAATCATCAATTCTAGGTAACGAATACTGATTCTTTATCGTCTTCTCATTCAACTTATGATAATTGATACACAACCTCAACGATCCTTTCAGTTTCTTAACAAATACTGCGGCTGCTCCCCAAGGCGAACTGCTTGGCCTGATAAATTCTTACCTTTTATATCCACCAACTGTACCTTTAACTCCTTCATCTCGGTAGGTGTCATTCTACTTGGCGGTCTACTCACAGGTTCAGCTCCTGGTACTAAATCTATCCAAAACTCAATGGATCGTTTCAGCAGTAGTCCTACCACGGGCTTAAAGACATCTTCCATTCTCTAACAACGAAAACTTGATTCAATTCGTCTTCTTTGTCCATAACACCCAACAAAGCACATGAATATAATTTTGGGTTTCTACAGTGTATATAATCCGATCACTACAACTAGGATGTCTAAGTGATATTTTCCTATCATGGCAAAATATCCTAGCATCATACTTACTTAACCAATCCATACCCAAAATAATTCCGAAACCTCCAAAATCAAACACATGCAAACTACAAGCAAATATATGACCTAACAATTGAAGCTCTAACTGGTCACATCTCATCTCAAGAGTCGCATACCCTCCTATCAGATTCACAACCCTCAAAGATGTAACTAGGTATGAAGGTTCTAGGTTAAGCTTGTCTACCAAACAATGAGATATAAAAGAATGTGATGCACCAGTATCAAATAGAACTCTAACTGATACACCATGAATCAAAAGCGTACCTTCCAACACAGCTTTTTCCTTCTCCTCTGCTGTTGGTCGCGGGTAGCTGGTTCAATGCAAACACTTAGCCCTTTCCATCCTTGGCCAATTTCTTGCACCGGTTCTTATAATGTCCAATCTGATCACAGTTGAAGCATTTGATATTCTTCTTCCCGATCACCTTCTTTCCATCTCCCGAGCGACTTCATTAGCGAAGTGCTCTTCCTTATCACACTTGTAGCAGATAACTTCCATCTTTTCTTTCTTGGTCACTCCTCCTTTCTGAGCGCCTTTCCTATAGAATAACTTTCTCTTCTGGTTCTGCCCACCTTGAGTTTCCCTTGCTTTGTTACCATTAAGGAAAGCGAGCATCTCCATATTCCTCAAAGCCATCTCAACAACTACATCGCACAGATCCCTAATATGTGGTAAAGTTACTTTAGCAAGCTCAGGTCTCAATCCCTTCGCAAACTTCATAGCTTTCTAGTGTGGCGTGTTCACCAAATCCATACCAAACCACGACAGCTCATTGAATTGATTGATGTATTCCTTAACAGACAAACTCCCTTGCTTCAAATTGATAAACCTCTCCAGCTGAACACTCTCTTCCGCCTGAGACAGAAACTTCCTATCGAATCGCTCCCGGAATCCATCCCAATTAACATTTCTACCCTCCAACTCTATCACCTCCCACCAATAGATGTCTCCTCCTTCAGCTGCTAAGTGGCTAGCTGAACTCACTACTGACCATCAAATCCCAAAAGACCAAAAATCCTCTCTGTGTCCCTTAGCCAAGCTCTAGCCTCTATAAAAGTCTCCTTGCCAAAAAAAGGTCTTCCCACCCAAACTCGCAAAATCTTTACAAATCTTTACAATTAGTGTAGTGTAAATGACCCTAACTAATGCAAAAGATTAGGCGGTCCATTGATTCAGTTGACCTCCTTTTATGCAATCATGTATGTGCCATGTATCCAAATGAATGCAAAAATTCCTAATGATAACTGATAGTTCTATATGCGTGCTACAACCATCATCCAAATGCAACAATCATGTGATAAACATCCATTTATGGCAACCATGGAAATAAAGTAAAAATGCGCACACATCCATTTGCATATGCTCTAGTGTCCTAATTAGGCTGATCCCTAAAGAATAATAGTGCCTAGTGTACTTATATGCGTCCATAGCATCTGTGACGACCCGGAATTTTTGAATATTTGAAATTGGAATATTCAATCAATTTTAAATATTCAGATATTAATTATTAACTTAAATTTCAAATATCGCTGTTTATTGGGTGATTTAATTATTAAATTAAATTATTTGAAGTTGGATAAAATAGTAAATCTGGCATTCTAAGCTAATTAAAAATATTTTGAAAGCTCGTAAAATTCGTAATGATAATAATGAAGATAATAAAAGTGATAGAATTGAATTTAAAGGTGTTTTGACCAGTTTTGAAAATATATCGTTTAAATTGAATTTAAAATTATCCTTCCGGGGCACCGTCTCGGAATTCGACGAAACCAGTTCCGTTGGATCTGTAATATTGTAATATTATCAGATTTGTAATTTAATAGCATTCAGCGCTGTCGTGTGATTGGACGAGATAAAGACGCCTAGAAAATAATTAATCATTTTAATTTAAATATCATACATCATCTCACCTGTTAAATTCTTTTCACATCAGCCACCCTATATCTTCTTTGCCGACCTATTTCACTCTATCTTCTGAAGCAAGCCAACAACTCCCTTACTTATGTCACTTTGATTTCTTATTTCCTCAGTTCCTCAACACTAAATAAATGGCCGAATAAAAGAAAATATATACCAAACGAAATCGAACCCAGCCTGCTACCTTATCTCAAAATCAATCCAAAGAAAAAGAAGGGGGAAATCGAGACTTCTGTTTTCAAATTTCGAAACCTAGATAAATGGGCAGCCGATCTCGACGCAAGGGGCGAGTGGTGGAATCGAGTTTCGCGACTCGATTTGGAAGCCAGTTCGATTAAAAAGGGGTCGCGTGTGAGATGGCAGGGGAGAAGCACGGCGTTTGATGGAGTGGGGTCTTCATAGGCGATCGCGATTTAGGTCTTCGACTCAGCTAGGGTTCTGGGGTCTTGGCGAAGTGTGCTTGCGTCGGTGGTGGTTTCTTCGATGAGCAAGGGGTTGGTGGTGGAGGTGGCAGTGGCAACAAAGATCGCGACATAGTGGTGATCGACGGGTTCGTGACGCGAGGTAGAGGGTTCGTCGGCAAGAAGCGATGAACTCGCGAGCACCATCGAAGGATTCGAACAGTAAGGGTTATGTTTTGTTTAATTTAATTTGAATAAATATAGAAAAAAACTGGAATCGAAACAGCAAGGCATATAGACCAATTTTTCTTCAATATCCTAGAGGTATAGTGCGTTTATATATAGGCAGTTGAGAATATGAGGGAAAGGGAAATACCAGTTAAGGATATGTGCACACCTTTGTTCATTTAAAACAATATATACATTAAATTGAAGTTTGTTTAGTTGGTGAAAATATTTTAATGAAATAGAAGTAGTTCACATTTAAATTTATCTGTTTAGCTTTTTAAGTCAAACTCTAAGTCATTTTTCCTAGTATAGGAAGTTGTTAAGGAAATAAATAAAATAAAATAGTAAATTTAAATTTATTGGTTAATTAAATCTATTCAATGATAATTGATCATTCGATTAATGTAAATATTAATAAGCCGTATAATGTGTGTACAAGGTTATAAACTGGGAAACCGAGACGGGTTGGATCGGGTTGCAAAACAAATCAAAGGTGAGTTAATCTCACTCAGTTAAATTTTAAATTTAATTGGTTAAATTTAAATATTGATGGATGATTGAATTGATTGATATGGTATATAGTAGTATATACCAATATATATATTGGCATATGTATATATTGGAGTTGTTGATATTCCCGCATTATATAGCGGATGAGACCCTATGCGCCGCATAATAGCGGATGATATTTTATAAAACCCATATACCGCGATATTCCACCTCGAAGTGGAATTGGTATTGTGCTAACATCTGTGGATGCAGGGAAACAGGTTGGAGGGATCCGACTGGATTCCTCAAAAATATTTAATTTTGTTAAATATTCTGTGATATGATTTTTGATATCCTGTGATGAATTATATGGATAATTGGATGTTATGGTTTGGTTGGATCGATTTGGATGTGCTGAATTATCAAAATCTCTAGAATGGAATTTTTGAAAAGAAATAAAAGAGTAAATTTTTAAGTAAAATAATTATAAGAGTTTAGAATAAATTTGAGAATGAATCTGATTAAGAATAAAAGTGATTCCCAAAATTCTAATAAATATGGAAAAGAGGAATTTTGAATAAACCGAGAAATATTGAATTTAAAAAAAAACTTATGTGATATTATCTAAAGGAATAAATAATTTATTTTAATTCAATGTTTAAATGTAATTAAAAAGAAAGAAGGAATTTGGTAAAATCTGAAACTTGTGTTTCAGTTTAAAGATTTTAAATCATAATGAGAAATAAAATCTGAAAGTTAATGAATTTGGAAATAAATGGATTAAGTAAGGAAATTTATTTCAAAGTAGATTGGCAAATCAATTGTAAATTGATTTAAATATTTTGGAATTTGAAATTTAAGAGAAATGAGATTTTGGAGATATAAACTGGGTTTATAAAGTGAAATGGAATATCAGTGGATATTTGAAAATATAAATTCAAGGTGGGAATTTATAAAAGAATATGAATTGGTTTAAAAATAAATGTTGATTTATTTTTAAAGGATGTGAAGATAAGTGTATTTCCTTGGATTGCCAAGTACGTTTTCAAAGCAATTTTAATATAAGTTAAAAGTTCTAATTTGTTTAAAAAGGCATGTTTTAGGAAATTGATTATTTCTAAAGGTTAATTTCCAAAGTAAGTATTTTCAAAAATCTATTATTGTAGTAATTATATAAAAGTGATTTGCTATTATGTTTTAAAAGGAGAAATTTAGTTTATATTATAAAGTGGTTTATTTTAAAGTATATATTTTTAATAAAGTATTAAAGTAGTTTGATTTCAATGTTATAAAATATATTTAAAATAAAGTGTTTTTAAATTATTTTAAAATTAAAAGTATTTTGTACTTGGTGATTCAGTGGAAATAAATATTTGGAAATGTATTCCGTAAGCGGAAACTGTTTTGAAACTGTTTTCAAAGGGAGTTGAAAATTTGGAAATATATCTTGGAAAGATATTTAGGCAAATAAATAATGTGGAAATTATTTATTGTGTGATGGTTGCTTGTGGATGTTAATTGATAGTTAAATCACCGACTATTAATATTGGCCAAATGCGTTGATCGTTTCGAAGAGACCGGGATCGAGTTTCCGTATACCGGGATTCTAGGTCTGGAGACTCGAATACCACTTCGATCCGGTTTGTACGTTTCGTGTAACGTGTTCGAAGTCGAAGATGGAGCAGTGAAGTGCAAGGGCTAGTCGCTACTAATCCTGAGGATATTTCCAAAATGGATGTAGTAGGAATAGTGCCTTCGGTTCCGTTCGAACCCGGGACGGACTTGTATGGACGAATGCTTTCGTGACATCGTCAGGTGGACGATGGGCATTCTAAGGGATATGTGCTATAAAGGTATCGTTTAGCCTCAAGCCTCATCAACCGGGAATGACTGAAAATCAGGGGTTATGCAGCAAGGCTTCGTGGGTAGCCCCCACTTGAGAGTAAGGTCATCCCTGTCTAGATGTCCCTTTTATTTCGGCTTAGTGTTGCGGTTGCTGATCCCAACCGTGGGGTGATCTTATTTGGAATTATCCAGTAAGGGATGATTCCGGCCTTGTGTTGCAGGGGAGCGGGCGTACTCCTCGGTACTGTGATCTAGGCCACGTACTGTGACAGGTGGTACCCCAGTGCCTAGTCATTCGTTGGAAATCCATTCTCCCTACGTGCCTTGTACGAGTTTTGTTTGTATTACCCACTTTGTGGCTAGTATGCCGGAATTTAATAGATGTAACAATTTCGGCTATTTTAATAAGTATTTGTGAATAGACACTATTATAATATCAGAGGATTTTTATAAAAAGTGTTTTAGCTATCGTAAGGTAAAAACCCGACATGTTTATTTGTGGCGTGGTCTTACGAGATGCTTTTGTTTTCAAAGGATTTTGAAACTTTAATAATCAAGTTGAGTGTGATTTTCTCACGCTGGTATTCCAGACTGACTCGGGTATTGTTTTATATGATGCTCGGGTCAGACCGAGTATTATAGGTTACAGGATATGATGCTGTGGATCTCAGGAGATGAGTTGGATGGCGAGACGTATCTCCCGTACTTGCTTATATATATTTATTCCGCTGCGATGGTTAGATTCTGATTTTGTTTTCTATTTTTCTTCTTCTACCTCTTCTTCTTAACTAAAATGGTTCGATTTTTCGGGTATGAAAAAGTCGGGCTGTTACAGTGGTATCAGAGCTTAGGCTGGCGACAACCTTGGCTCTGGTGGGAATTTTGAGAGTATTAATAGATATGAGCGCGTATTTGTTAGTGAATATAAAATTGTTTTATATTGTGTTGATTGGTTTATTGAGTAGTTTATGGATTCTGGTCGATGTGTGGGACGCCACAACATTGATAGGGATCTCTAAACAGTTGTATAGAACAATTCGACACAATATTGTTTTAAAGTAGGGTAAATGAAATAATTTTACCCAAATTATTTTTGTATAAAAAGAAACGTTTTGTAAACTATTCTAGTTAATATATATGGTTGTTTGGATGTTAGAAGTGATAATATGGAATTATTATCATTAATATATGGAAACTTAACTAGAAATTGAAATTTATAACCAAAGCAAAGAATAAAATTTTATAATAAAATAAAATTTGAGATATAGATTACAAATGTAATTTATAAAATTGAAATAAACTTCATATACAAATGAGATTTGTACTTTAAAATAGAATTCCAGAGAAATGGGGAAAATAAATCGGAATGGATTTTAAGTTTGAAATTTTGGGAAAGGTTTGAAATTCCTTGAGATTTGGAGATAGTTTTCAAAGAGTTTGAGGAAATAATAAGTGGTATTATTTCAGGAATATTTTGAGTTGAGTTTGGAATCTGGAAAGATTTGAAATTTAAAAATATTTGAAATGGTTTAAAGAGATAAAAGCATTTAATTCTCTTCCGGTCGCTGGGAAATAATTTCGGTGATGACTGCAGCATCATCGATGTTCATTTTCGAGTTTCCAAAGAGAAATTGCTACCAAACCGTGTTAAATTGAGATTGTTTGCAAAACTGGATTTGGTTTTGAAATTCAAAGAGATAGCTGAATATACAAAAGGAGTTTGGATGTGATTGATTTCAAAAGTGATTTTGAAATTTTGGGAAATTGTTAAAAACTCTGGAATCTTATTTTAATTGTTTATAGAAAAACAAATAAAAAGAAATAAATATACTTGACTAAATTTAATGTATAATCCGGAATAAAGAGTAAAATGTGAATGGGATTGCTTTAATGGATTGAAGTGATGAAATAAACCAAATATTAGGTATAAATTGGAATAAATTACTTAATGGAGTAATGGATTATGGAAATAGAACCTTAATTGGCTGAAAGAAAGTTGATTTTGTAATTTGGATATGAAATGGGAAATGAACTTAGATTAAGTAGAAATTATTAATTGCAATCCAAGATAAAATACTAACAAATCGAATGTGGATAATATAAATAAAGCTCGACACATATATTTTGGTTGCTGTTAAGTGAAATGAATTGGAACAAAATTAACTTAAGTGTGAATGAACTCAAGTATAAATAAATGGAATATGACCTTGAAATATTATCCAAATGAGTTTGGGTTATGGAATTTAAATTGGTTAAATAGAAATTGAATTGTGAATTAATAAAATTGGGTAGTGAATTAAAAATGAATAGTAGAATCAGAATTTGAGTTATTAATTAAAATTCGACTTGGAGTATCAACACATTAAATATATGTGGAAATGTGTTAAACAAAATGGAAATTTGATTAAGGTAATAATGGTTTGTATTGCAAATGAAATCGAAGTAAGTATGAATGAATAATGGCTTTGAATACTATTCAATTAACAGAATATTGAATTCAGAGTTAAATGGGCTAATTGAATAAATTAATGCGAACTGAAATAGAAATGAACTTTAGTTGTTAACTCAAGTAAATATTGAATGAAAGTGAGCTCAAATTGAAATGGAATTTGAGAATTGATGATTGAATGAAATAGCCTGGATTGTTTTCGAGCTAAATAAATGGATGTGAATAAATTAAATGGAATGGGTTGAGTATTGTTTGGAAAAAAAATGGGAATAAGGGTCGAAACATTTCATATGTGCTTATGGAAGTATATAACATGCATTGTTTGTAGAATCCATGTTTTAGCAATTTAAATTTTAGTGAAATGTAAATAAACTTTGTATATTTGGCACTTACATGTTGTAATTGAGTTAGTACAGGTTCAGGGAAGCCGATTGGCTGAATCTGATGGCACAACATGCTAAAATAAATAACCGCTTTGCTTAAAAATGCTAAAATAAGGTACGCTTATGTAAAAATTCAAAATAGGAGATATGAACTGCATATATTGATATATATTGTGATTTCCGGCCTGAGGCCGATGTATATATATATTTGTGCATCCTGCGATATCGCAGAAGTCCCTCCGTACAAGGGAGACTCTGCCAAAATTTTCCATAAATTTTGGAAGTTAGAAAATTTTTGAAAATTTTCATTAACGATGAATAATCTAAATTTGCTAAGCAAATGGAATTGGAACCGAATAATTGAATCTAGTTTAAATATGAATGTAAAGTAAGTGAAATCGAAAGAACTAAGGAAAGTAAGCTTGCAAATAAACTTTTAATTGAAATTTAAATTAATTAGTAAGTGGAACTAATTCAATAGTCAAATGGAAGCCAATTTGAATTCAAATGAAGTTGCGTGGGCAGAATGAATAGTAATGAAAATAAACTTTGATAGTAAAGTGAAAATTAATGTAAGAAGTGTATAAATATTTATATTAAACTTAAGGATTGGAAAAATGAAATTCTTTAAGTGAAGTGGGTATCGAGGAAATTATTCTAAGTGGATAATTGCATGAAGGGTTAAATTGGAAGTTGTGAAATGGGATAGTTGTGAATAAGTGGATAACAATCAAAATGAATGTGAATAAAAAGGAAATTGATAAAATGGATAATTCAATTGGGCTAATTACGTAAGGTGTACGTATATTATTTTATTCGCATAGCTATTTGATCCAGATGTCGAGCACAGAATTTCGAGGTAATTATGCTGATCCGAGTTAGGATTTTTCGCTCGATTTTCAACGGCGAACCTGGATATGGATTGTTGATTGATTCTGGTAATTCTCTATCATAGTTTGTGGCTATGCAAGGAGAATGACGGTTTCTGATCAAGAAACCAGATCTGAGTCCGCACTAGGAAGTCGGGTGGACAATACTAGTTCGGAAGTGAAATTGTGTGATCGAGTGAGCGATCGAATGTGATATTGCGTACGGATGATATATGTGCATCGTACGGGCTTAAGTAAAGCAAATATTGAAAATTTGTAAAGGAAAGTATAAATGACTTTGGAATTGTGATTGAATATTATTGCTTAGTAGGATATACAGGTGTATAAAAGCAATGGATAAATTGGGATTTTGATTTTTGAAGATAAAATTTAATGGCCCGACCAAAAAGGTATGTATTTGAATTTCTATATGAAATTTGATTGGGTTTTTGATCCAGCCACTTGGCCTTTTGTTTTCTTTTTGAGATTGGGAGGCCGTAGAGCCATTTTGTAGTAGTACCGAGCTAGCCGCGCAAAGGAGACGCTGGCGAAATTTTTCGGAAATTTAGAGAGTTAGAAAATTTTGGAAAATTTTGATAAGTTAAAATTTGAATTCAAGTTTAAATTTGAATGGATAAGTAGGTGGTATGGGTTGAACTTATGAATAAGTTTGGGAAGTTAAAAGATGATTAGTGTATCATTAATAAAAGATTGTTTGGGTATTGTTAAAACTGTTTGAATTTGGGAAATGGTTAACGGGAATTGAATCATTCTTCCTAACTGGTAATTTCGGGGACGAAATTCTTTTAAGGGGGGAGGAATGTGACGACCCGGAATTTTTGAATATTTGAAATTGGAATATTCAATCAATTTTAAATATTCAGATATTAATTATTAACTTAAATTTCAAATATCGCTGTTTATTGGGTGATTTAATTATTAAATTAAATTATTTGAAGTTGGATAAAATAGTAAATCTGGCATTCTAAGCTAATTAAAAATATTTTGAAAGCTCGTAAAATTCGTAATGATAATAATGAAGATAATAAAAGTGATAGAATTGAATTTAAAGGTGTTTTGACCAGTTTTGAAAATATATCGTTTAAATTGAATTTAAAATTATCCTTCCGGGGCACAGTCTCGGAATTCGACGAAACCAGTTCCGTTGGATTCGTAATATTGTAATATTATCAGATTTGCAATTTAATAGCATTCAGCGCTGTCGTGTGATTGGACGAGATAAAGACGCCTAGAAAATAATTAATCATTTTAATTTAAATATCATACATCATCTCACCTGTTAAATTCTTTTCACATCAGCCACCCTATATCTTCTTTGCCGACCTATTTCACTCTATCTTCTGAAGCAAGCCAACAACTCCCTTACTTATGTCACTTTGCTTTCTTATTTCCTCAGTTCCTCAACACTAAATAAATGGCCGAATAAAAGAAAATATATACCAAACGAAATCGAACCCAGCCTGCTACCTTATCTCAAAATCAATCCAAAGAAAAAGAAGGGGGAAATCGAGACTTCTGTTTTCAAATTTCGAAACCCAGATAAATGGGCAGCCGATCTCGACGCAAGGGGCGAGTGGTGGAATCGAGTTTCGCGACTCGATTTGGAAGCCAGTTCGATTAAAAAGGGGTCGCGTGTGAGATGGCAGGGGAGAAGCACGGCGTTTGATGGAGTGGGGTCTTCATAGGCGATCGCGATTTAGGTCTTCGACTCAGATAGGGTTCTGGGGTCTTGGCGAAGTGTGCTTGCGTCGGTGGTGGTTTCTTCGATGAGCAAGGGGTTGGTGGTGGAGGTGGCAGTGGCAACAAAGATCGCGACATAGTGGTGATCGACGGGTTCGTGACGCGAGGTAGAGGGTTCGTCGGCAAGAAGCGATGAACTCGCGAGCACCATCGAAGGATTCGAACAGTAAGGGTTATGTTTTGTTTAATTTAATTTGAATAAATATAGAAAAAAAACTGGAATCGAAACAGCAAGGCATATAGACCAATTTTTCTTCAATATCCTAGAGGTATAGTGCGTTTATATATAGGCAGTTGAGAATATGAGGGAAAGGGAAATACCAGTTAAGGATATGTGCACACCTTTGTTCATTTAAAACAATATATACATTAAATTGAAGTTTGTTTAGTTGGTGAAAATATTTTAATGAAATAGAAGTAGTTCACATTTAAATTTATCTGTTTAGCTTTTTAAGTCAAACTCTAAGTCATTTTTCCTAGTATAGGAAGTTGTTAAGGAAATAAATAAAATAAAATAGTAAATTTAAATTTATTGGTTAATTAAATCTATTCAATGATAATTGATCATTCGATTAATGTAAATATTAATAAGCCGTATAATGTGTGTACAAGGTTATAAACTGGGAAACCGAGACGGGTTGGATCGGGTTGCAAAACAAATCAAAGGTGAGTTAATCTCACTCAGTTAAATTTTAAATTTAATTGGTTAAATTTAAATATTGATGGATGATTGAATTGATTGATATGGTATATAGTAGTATATACCAATATATATATATTGGCATATGTATATATTGGAGTTGTTGATATTCCCGCATTATATAGCGGATGAGACCCTATGCGCCGCATAATAGCGGATGATATTTTATAAAACCCATATACCGCGATATTCCACCTCGAAGTGGAATTGGTATTGTGCTAACATCTGTGGATGCAGGGAAACAGGTTGGAGGGATCCGACTGGATTCCTCAAAAATATTTAATTTTGTTAAATATTCTGTGATATGATTTTTGATATCCTGTGATGAATTATATGGATAATTGGATGTTATGGTTTGGTTGGATCGATTTGGATGTGCTGAATTATCAAAATCTCTAGAATGGAATTTTTGAAAAGAAATAAAAGAGTAAATTTTTAAGTAAAATAATTATAAGAGTTTAGAATAAATTTGAGAATGAATCTGATTAAGAATAAAAGTGATTCCCAAAATTCTAATAAATATGGAAAAGAGGAATTTTGAATAAACCGAGAAATATTGAATTTTAAAAAAAAACTTATGTGATATTATCTAAAGGAATAAATAATTTATTTTAATTCAATGTTTAAATGTAATTAAAAAGAAAGAAGGAATTTGGTAAAATCTGAAACTTGTGTTTCAGTTTAAAGATTTTAAATCATAATGAGAAATAAAATCTGAAAGTTAATGAATTTGGAAATAAATGGATTAAGTAAGGAAATTTATTTCAAAGTAGATTGGCAAATCAATTGTAAATTGATTTAAATATTTTGGAATTTGAAATTTAAGAGAAATGAGATTTTGGAGATATAAACTGGGTTTATAAAGTGAAATGGAATATCAGTGGATATTTGAAAATATAAATTCAAGGTGGGAATTTATAAAAGAATATGAATTGGTTTAAAAATAAATGTTGATTTATTTTTAAAGGATGTGAAGAGAAGTGTATTTCCTTGGATTGCCAAGTACGTTTTCAAAGCAATTTTAATATAAGTTAAAAGTTCTAATTTGTTTAAAAAGGCATGTTTTAGGAAATTGATTATTTCTAAAGGTTAATTTCCAAAGTAAGTATTTTCAAAAATCTATTATTGTAGTAATTATATAAAAGTGATTTGCTATTATGTTTTAAAAGGAGAAATTTAGTTTATATTATAAAGTGGTTTATTTTAAAGTATATATTTTTAATAAAGTATTAAAGTAGTTTGATTTCAATGTTATAAAATATATTTAAAATAAAGTGTTTTTAAATTATTTTAAAATTAAAAGTATTTTGTACTTGGTGATTCAGTGGAAATAAATATTTGGAAATGTATTCCGTAAGCGGAAACTGTTTTGAAACTGTTTTCAAAGGGAGTTGAAAATTTGGAAATATATCTTGGAAAGATATTTGGGCAAATAAATAATGTGGAAATTATTTATTGTGTGATGGTTGCTTGTGGATGTTAATTGATAGTTAAATCACCGACTATTAATATTGGCCAAATGCGTTGATCGTTTCGAAGAGACCGGGATCGAGTTTCCGTATACCGGGATTCTAGGTCTGGAGACTCGAATACCACTTCGATCCGGTTTGTACGTTTCGTGTAACGTGTTCGAAGTCGAAGATGGAGCAGTGAAGTGCAAGGGCTAGTCGCTACTAATCCTGAGGATATTTCCAAAATGGATGTAGTAGGAATAGTGCCTTCGGTTCCGTTCGAACCCGGGACGGACTTGTATGGACGAATGCTTTCGTGACATCGTCAGGTGGACGATGGGCATTCTAAGGGATATGTGCTATAAAGGTATCGTTTAGCCTCAAGCCTCATCAACCGGGAATGACTGAAAATCAGGGGTTATGCAGCAAGGCTTCGTGGGTAGCCCCCACTTGAGAGTAAGGTCATCCCTGTCTAGATGTCCCTTTTATTTCGGCTTAGTGTTGCGGTTGCTGATCCCAACCGTGGGGTGATCTTATTTGGAATTATCCAGTAAGGGATGATTCCGGCCTTGTGTTGCAGGGGAGCGGGCGTACTCCTCGGTACTGTGATCTAGGCCACGTACTGTGACAGGTGGTACCCCAGTGCCTAGTCATTCGTTGGAAATCCATTCTCCCTACGTGCCTTGTACGAGTTTTGTTTGTATTACCCACTTTGTGGCTAGTATGCCGGAATTTAATAGATGTAACAATTTCGGCTATTTTAATAAGTATTTGTGAATAGACACTATTATAATATCAGAGGATTTTTATAAAAAGTGTTTTAGCTATCGTAAGGTAAAAACCCGACATGTTTATTTGTGGCGTGGTCTTACGAGATGCTTTTGTTTTCAAAGGATTTTGAAACTTTAATAATCAAGTTGAGTGTGATTTTCTCACGCTGGTATTCCAGACTGACTCGGGTATTGTTTTATATGATGCTCGGGTCAGACCGAGTATTATAGGTTACAGGATATGATGCTGTGGATCTCAGGAGATGAGCTGGATGGCGAGACGTATCTCCCGTACTTGTTTATATATATTTATTCCGCTGCGATGGTTAGATTCTGATTTTGTTTTCTATTTTTCTTCTTCTACCTCTTCTTCTTAACTAAAATGGTTCGATTTTTCGGGTATGAAAAAGTCGGGCTGTTACAGCATCCACTAGCAAACACTTGCAACCACTAGCATACATCATTCATAACATGTTCTAATAACATGTTTACATCAAATCCTACCACCCATAGGTTAAATCCTAAGTTCTACCCTCCTAAAGGATAATAAAGGAAAGAACCTATTTAAAACTAAAGATGGAAAAAGAAAATTCGAAAGCTTATTATCAAAGAGATATGGATATGAGATATGAATTTTCTCCTAATCAAACCAATCTTCTCCAAAGTCTTATTAACCCTATTGAAACTAAGCAGCAATCTTTTCATAGACTCTAATCAACACAAAGGCGACTAGCACGGTCTTCGATAAAGAGCTTCAAAAGATGCCACTCCAATGCTAGCTTGAGAACTACTATCACATGTGAATTCCACTTGAGAAAGATGCTTCTTCCAAGTTCCTCCAAAATAAAAAATATCCATTCTTAACCATGCGTGCCTTATTATCTTACCGATCCCACTTTACTGCTCATGAATCAACATTCCTGGGTCCTCACAAGTGTCCTATGCACTTTACGAGAACATCCACTATTACTTAAGTAATTCCTACTGTCTCCTTCGTAGCCTTACACTTTATTCCTAGGAAATGATTC
The DNA here is from genome assembly GCA_030737815.1 of Allium fistulosum. Classification (NCBI taxonomy): domain Eukaryota; kingdom Viridiplantae; phylum Streptophyta; class Magnoliopsida; order Asparagales; family Amaryllidaceae; genus Allium; species Allium fistulosum. Next base: position 708,023,563 of record CM060904.1, on the reverse strand, counting down.
CTATCTACTTCACATTTAAGAGTTTGGTTTGTTATTTATCACTTTATTTTAAAAACTAAGGTTTCTAAATTTTTAAAACATCAAATCCCAAATTATTTGTCTTTAAAAGTGTTTCTATTAATTTCAAAAATACTTGGCTACTTAATATTATTTCCCAAACCTAGAGGGAAAAACTTCCAAATTTTTAAGTCTAAAACTTATACCACTCTTTATTTTAAAGACTTTTATAGTTTTCTATAAAAATTTGAATTTTCAAATTTTACTTTTAAGTTTTTCATTTCAAAAACCTATTTACTTTTTTATCAAACCATTTTCTTTTAAACTATCTTAAAAATATCCTTTATGTTTTTCCAAAACATCTTCTTATCCTACTTAACAGCCTCATACCTTAATGTATTGGAACTACTTTCTCTTATGAGAAGTTATTAATGCTAAAATCATCTATGAACCTTTTAAAACAGGACTTCATGTTTTTGTAAAGTTACAAGGAATTTATTCTATATTTTCAAAAAGGGGTTATACAAAATATGGTGCTTCCCATACCTTGTACATCTCTTTCATGTATTCCCTTGTGACTTACACAAAACATTTTTATTGGTTTTATAGAAAATTACACCATTATTCTTTTCATTCCAATAGATTAAAGTATGTCTAATTTATATTCTTTCATGATAAATATTTTCTAATATCTAACTTTCACATTTTCTTTTTAGAAAAACTCATCTTTAAAACTGTTTTAATGCATCTATAACCAGAAAACATTTTCTTATACTTATTTAATTAATAAGTATATTCATAAATCACTTTTATTTTTATTCTTAGAAATTATCTTTAAAAATATTTTTATTTGGGTTTAAAATAGATGTTGCGTAAAACACCGTTACTACAATCCAAAAGTACTAGTGTATGAATTTAATAAATACTAATAAATCTCATATACTATATAAAAACATTTCTCTTTGGAGCTACTTACTATAACAATAGGGTTATGGTTTATGCTCCTTTTATTTTTCACGAAAACATCTATTACAACAATAAATGTTGTAACCTATGTTTTTGATACTTAATAGACTCTATGTTTTTATATTTAAAATTTTTGTTTACTAACAAAGAAACTAGTGAGCTATTTATGCTTTATAATAAAATTTTTCAAAAAGAATTTTTTTTAACAAAATTTTCATCATATAAAAACAAATTTAAATTTCTTACCGTATTTCCAAAAACCCAATATTTACATTTAAAAATATTGACAATTCTTCTTTTCAATTCTAATAATTTCATTTTATTGGGTTAGACGTAAAGTGGATTTTCCTACCTCTTGCCCTAGGAGTACCTTTCCTAAACTGAAGTCTTTTACTCCTATTCCTCTTTGCTACTTATACTTATTCTAAGGCGTTAACATTAATCCACTTATATGAAGCAATTATAACCTCTACAATTATCTACACATAGGCTTTCTTATATATCGAATTTTTATTGTACATCTCTAACCTTTGCCTACCTTTCTTTGGATTTCCAAAATCCAAATCCTAAGTGTACAAAATCATTCCTACAACGTGTAGACCTTCTCAATGCGCCGAGAAACGCACTTCCTTATGCCAAAAGTGGTACTTTAAGAATTCTATCTTCAACTGTACGAAGTACTTTCTTAAGATGATAACATGCTCTTCCATACTTCTTGGAAAACACCAAATTATCGTCCACGAATACCATCACGAACTTATGTAGGACATTTCAAAAAACATGACTCAACCATATTAGCCTAAAAAGGCATAACCATCCACTCATAGAATCTGTCGGATGTCCTAAATGCAGCCTTATCTATGTTATCATCAACGACCCTAAGCTGATGGAATCCAGTGGCTAAATCAAGCTGGGAGAAAACCGAAGAGCCAACTAACTGGTCAAAAGATCATTAATCCTAGTGAGTGGATTTCGGTTCTTCTTGGTGAGCTTATTTAATTCCCTATAGTCCACGCAAAGTCGAAGAGAACCATCCGCCTTAGTGGCGAAGACGACTGGCGCTTCCTACTCCGATATGCTCCTTCTTATGAATCCCTTTTCCAAAAGCTCACGGATCTACTTGCTCAATTTTTCCTCTCCCTAGGTGCCATGTACCTCACAGGTAATTTTATAGGCTTAGCATTCTCGGTCAAAAAAATCCAAAAGTCAATCTCTCTCTTAGGGGGTAGTCCCCTAACCTCCTCAAAGACATCTGCAAAATCTCCGACGACAGGAACCGAATGAAACTTTGATGACGATGAATCGAGGGAGTATAAGAAGCTCAACATAACTGACCTTTGCGAGTTTCAAGATACCTCTAAAGTCCTACCACTGCAAGTCTCAACTCTAATGACTCTCCTCTCACAGTCTAAGATAGCTCCGTATATGGATAGCTAATCCATCCTTAAGATCATCCCATACCCCGAAAATCCCAAAACATAGGCATCGCTGTCAAATTCCATGCCTAGAATAAAGATTTCAAACCCCTACAAACTAAGTGTGCCTGTAACGACCCAATATTTTGGACCATTCGCATCCATTATAAGTGTATAGGTAGACACTCATGCCGGAGTTGAATTGCTCAAAATACCACGTTGTTAATTAAAATTGGCAAAACTGAACATATACAGTAAATAAATGAATAATCACAGATCACAGACACAGAGTAATGAGTGCAGCGGAAAATAAAAGAAATAGTAGTTCATGAAGCTACTATATAAATGTATAAGATACATCAGAGTTTACAACAGAAGAGTAATACGATACATCAGATACAAATCAGAATACATCACTGGAATCATCGAAGATCTGAAAGCCGAATAGATAGTTGGATCTCCAAGCAAAGCTCCAACTTCAAAGGTGAGCATCGAATACTGGTACACTCAGTCTGACCCGAGCGTAAAGCAAAAACACAAGACACTCGAGTCAGGATTAACATTCTTATATTAATAAATCCAACTCAAGTGAAATAGCAATTGAAATACAAGTAACTTAAAGGATATTTGGAATAACCATCCTTTAAGGATCCGTCAAACTATCTACTAGGTAGTAATGTACGCTAAGTAGATAATGTCTATCAGTAATATAAAAAGATATCAAAATAGCGTTAAGTCATGGCCCATTCCACCCTTAACACATTTTTATTCCCAAAAGCATATACAAAACCGTAGTTTCCCCAAAACCGGAAGTCACCAGAGGGCAATCCATATACTAAAGGTACAAATCAAAATCGTAGTGGTCGCGCATAAATGGAATACAAGTATGACAAGGCACATGAGGCAATACCCAAGGTAGTGATACTACCGTTCGCCTGATCCGGACTGGTGAGAACGCAACGCCGTAGCGCCCGCACCACCGTGAAACAACACTCCCAAAATCAAGGGTGCACCAATCGACAACAAGTATAAATAGTTCGAAGAAGTGTGTCCACTTGAGGTATCAATCCTCCATTGGCCCGGCACAGCTCCTGTTTTAGTCATTTCCAATTTGACACAAGTGTCAAGGCTATCCATTATCGTTCTCTTTCTTCAATCATCACGAACATCATTCCAACCACTTCATTCTGGATCATCACTCCGCGTATAGTTATTAAAGTGGTTTTCGGTTTAGATAGAGAGTATATCCATAACCGAATTCTGGTCTCTTTAATAACTTCCGTAATTATTTCACCGATTGGTCGTTTAATATATTTCAAAACCAAATCAATTACAATTTCAATTAGAATTCGTAAATCAACATTTCATTTGTCTTTCAAAACCAATTTCCAACAATTTACGTTTCAAAACTTCCAAATTATCATTTCACCATCTTATAATTCAATTTCTATTTCTATTTAAAACAATCCAAATATTGATTCAAGTTCGAATACAAGTTTCATTTCGAAAACATTTAAAACAATTTTGATTTAACATTTAAATCAATTTAAATTCATTTATCGATTTCATTCAATATTCGTTAAGTAAATTTTCCATTCAAAACAATTTTTATAAATTTCCAATTCATTAAATCCATTATTTAAATTCAACTTATAAATTGAATTAAATTAAATTCATCAAATCCAATTCTTTAAATTACAAGCCTTACATTAATTTCAATAAATCACAATTTTATTTCTTGTTAAAGAAATTCAATTTCAGTTATTTACTTCCTTAAATAATTTTCCAAAACTAAATTAATAAAGAAACTCAATTTCAATTATTTACAAAGTAAAATTCACTTATTCAAAAATTCAATTTCACTTATTAAAGAATTCAATTCAATTTAATCATTAAATAATTCAATCTTATTTAATTATTAAATAATTCAAAACTTAATTATTAAATAATTTCAAAGTTTAATAATTTCAACTTAATTATAATTTCAAACTTAATTATTAAATCATTTCCAAGTTTAATAATTTCAAACTTAATTCAATCATTTCTCAAATTAAACAACATTTTTTTTTCAATTACATTGTTAATATTTTGTTTCGAGTTATTACATATTAACATTTTCCTTTCATAAAAATCCAAATTTCAACTTCATTTCAAAACCATATTCTTTATTCAAATAAAATCTTCGTTTATTTTTAAATCAAATTATTGACCAATCGGGTTTTTATTTAATTTTCTATATCTAAGGTCAAAGTTTAATTTGGGTATTTATCATTTCAACCCGATTCCAATTTAATTCAAAATCAAAGCATAACAAAGGGAACTTGCAGTGTGATAACTGGGATGGTGTCAAAGTAAATAAACAAGCAATAACAACAACCAATATCAATCCAATAATCGAATCAATAATCCCGAAATAACCGTATTAATTCGCATTGTTGTTTGTGCGAATTAATATAATCATTTCTAGAATCTACACTATCATTTCATGTAGATTAAAGATTATTACATTACGGTTTTTCACTTGTCATCTATTTACAATTTCATACATCATCAGTTTAAACAACATACAATTGATGGTTCAAGGTGTAGTTAACAATCCTACGTGTCAATAAATTTAACAGTTAAAGGGGTCATATTATACAAATGTCAGTTAATCAAATTTAACATTTAATTATCCTATATCAAGTTCAATTTCATACTGTTTATCATTTTAACATTAACAGTTTAACGTCCAATATAAACATCAACAATCAATCAATTATCAGCCAAACTGTATTATCATCGCATAACAATTACAGATAATGGTGTCAGATGTCATAGGTGAACAGATTCAGGTGGTAGCATATATAACAGTGTAAATAACTAACAGCAGCATATTTCAATTGTCGTTTCAATTGAAATCAAATTTAATAAATAAAAGAACGTTAATCGTGAGTGAGTGCTCACCTTTCGAGGCTAGAGAGAACAGGAGATGACACAGATACGCACACAGATACGGACACTGAAATTGAGTTACGAAATCCAGGCACGAGTCCAAAACAACAAGGTTGGTAAGATTTCGACGGAACGAGCTGATTACAGAAAACGATGAGAACAAATCAAATCAGTTTGATATCACCGAAACGAAATGTACACTATATTGTTTTTTTTTAATTTTCAAATCAATATTAATTTAAACACATATTAAATTAAATATATATGTAATCCAAAATCATTGTTTTAAACAACACATATGTAACAAATATTTTTACATAGTATAATTTGAAATAAATGAATATATACCTATAAAGATAGACAACATATTACATGTATTTATATATCATAACAAAATCCTATATAAACTATATGTATATACACATTATGTTTTAAAGCAATACTCGTATATATAAATTGATGGTCCACTAAATATAACTAACTTACATATCAATTTATTCGGTATTAAACATGTATGCTACCAGAACTAATACATTGTATGATATACAAACAAATACACTTTATTAAATGCCTTAGAAATGTAAGTAAAAAAAATATATAAATTTTAACATATTTCACTATACGTTAACAGTCTATCAATACAGTAAGTACAAAATTTCTTCACCCATATTATCATATATAGTTAACAAAACAAAACAAGTATAACCCCATGTCTTTATAAAATAAATTTTTATAACACCAACCAAAAGATGTACATATTATTATATAAACTTATCATATAACTAATCTATATGAACCTATAGCCTATATATGCTACTAACTAATTATAAGCCCTTACCACTAACATATGAAAACCGTTTAAAGCTTATATATAAATATGTATAGTGCGGAATTTTTTTTTTTACTAACTTATTATAAACTGATATTATAAAACTACCGTGTATATATATAAACTAAGTTCAGCACATACATATGCAAATAAACAATATACTTTACCATACTTGCCCTAGAATCTACAAAGTAAATCACCTTCTCGGCATATCTACGTTTATATAAAAAAATATATATATACTATATGATACAAAACCCATATGCAAACTAACTTTAATACGAATACAAACAAAATATCTTCATATAAGAACTTACATACACCTTGAATTATATATTGTAACATATATATATTTGTATATACGTACTAGAATATGTAAACTGTTCTATAAATATAACTCATACACTATACAAACAGTTCAAACAGAACTTATGTAATAGTTTAAACATATTAGCTGATAGTAACAATATAATACTTAGAAAAATCTGGTTCACATAATAGAACTTTATATAGTATAATATATACTATATGCCTTACTATACATATTACCAGAGAAGCAAACAATGAATACATGCGAGCATCGGCAACACGAAAGATGAGACGCTGCTCTTCTCGGCCAGGAATGAATGTCAGGTCGGCTATGGTGGAGGGTGGAACGGGTCTGGGTGGCGTGAGGTCGGTGGGAGGAGGTTGGATCTGGTGTGAACGGCGGCTATGGTAGCTCGGTGATATAGGGAAGGGCGAGCAGTGAAGAAGGTGGTCAGGCGGTGGGGATTAGTACGGCGAGGTGGCATGGGCTGCGTGGGGTTTGAGGCTGAGTGGCGAGGCCGAGAGGGTGTGAGATGAGCCAATGAAGACATCGCATGCTTCAGGAAGAACACAAAATATATTTGCCTTGCTTTATGAAATAAAACTGTTCATCATTTTTTTTAAAAGCAATGAACAGATTAAAATGAACAGATCAAATTAAACGAAAGATTGGGATAACCCAAAAGTCCAAACTGATTTTCGGGATATAAAATGGCAATGGCCATTTGTCATAACTTGGTGGGTAAATGAAAAGACAAAGAAACCAAAATCTCGAATGTGGAACCGGTACGACTGATCAGTTCACCGATTTCGTCGTGTTTCGAACTCTGAAACACACGAATGAATATACCGAAGAGATCAGCACGACGAGGCGATCAAAATGGTATACATATATCAGTGGTATGATTGAATTATAAAATTCGAATTTTCTACTGGCGGAAAACGCAAGTAAAACACTGAAAAATAAGATCGACGGAGCCAAGGACGTCCGAATTTGGAAAAACGACAAACTGAAATCTTGCTCAGAAGATGGTTTAGAATTTTTCTATGTAAAAATATTTTGGTTTTGAGAACATTTTATTTTCAACGCTTTTTAACTGATTAAATTGAAGTGAATTTACGCGCGAAATAAACTTTCGTATTTTCGGACGAAAATTTACCAGTTGCCATGTTTAACTAGACGCATTCCAAATATCAAATTTTCATTTAAAAATTTTATCGTTTAAAATTTCACAAAATTTCAACTAATTCCGTTATTAAAACAGTTGAAATTTACGGGTCGTTACACTCTCCCCCACTCAAAACTTTTCGTCCCCGAAAAGGAATGCGGTAGGAGAATAGAAACAAGCAGAAAGAAAAACAGTTTTGAAATACAAAATAACAATTAATTTAAACCATATAAATTCAATTTAAATTGATTGATATTCAATAATTGATTTGATCCATTTGATTTCACTAAAATCAATCTCACTATTTCTAAATTCATTATCTTACTATCCAATTATCTTCAATTTACAATTTCTAAAACCATAAATTTGAATAGTCTTTTATTATAATCATATTTTTTAGCAATTTTGAATTCTTCTTTATTCCAAATTATTGTTAAATTTATTCTACTTAATATATCTAATCACATATATTTAATTTAAAACATAAAATTTAGATTTAAATTAATTTACATCTATTAATTTCTTTTAAATTCAAGGTATTTTCATACGTTGATCAAATTTCAATTTATTAATTCTTTCAAAACAAAATTTTTATATTCATCTATTATTCAATTAACTTATTATTCTATTTATTTCAATTAACATTTTATAATTAAAATTTAAGTGTATAACATTTATTATAACCACTCAAATTTTATTTATAATTTCAATTTATATCATCTATTATCCAATTACATATTCAACTTTTGAATGATTTAGGTAAGTTGTATTAGAATGCAGTTGAACAATATACAAATAAAATTTTCCTAATTCAATTATTCAAGTTTAATTATTTATTCCAAATTTTGGTTTTATTTATAATTAAAATCATCCTTTAACCAAATTTAAGAATTAGATTTCCGATTAACTTTAAACAATTTAGAGATATATATAATATATTTATATCAAATCAAATTAATTTTAAAATAAGATACCTATATATATATAAATCAAATTATACTAAAGAAATTCAAATCAAAATATTTTCCAAAACAAAACCGTAGCTAAGCTACAGAATGGTTTCTCCACTTCGAAACTCGAAAATGAATGTCGATGATGCGGCCGCCATCACCAAAATTTATTTTCCAACGACAAAGAGAAGAGCACTGATTTCAACATTTTAAAATTCTTTGAAAACGATTTATATTCGAAAATATTTTAAATACTATACACTTTAAAACTTCAAATCAAAGTTTGAAATCACCGGAAATTAAATTCTCAAATTTTTATTTAAATTCCTTTCAAATCCCAAATCAATTTATAACCAAGTTTCATAAATTCATTTATTTATTTTATGCAATAATCAATGGTTTACAAAACAATAAATGAAAGTCAAATATTATTATTTCTGACAACAAATTTATTAACACTTTAATTTCAGAAAAATTTATACTTATATATAATATAATCATACAAAACTATTTTATTTACTAAATTTGAAAACAATGTTGTGTCAGTTTGCTCTGCTCAAGTGTTTTGGAGATCCTATCGATAGCGCTGATCAGACGAATCGATCGGAAACCCAAATCACATCAACAACTCAAACAACACAATATATAAAACATTTTTAATATAAATTTACAAATACATTTCTTTGCTCGATGATACAGGAATGAATTTTCAAAATAAGGATAGGGTTTCAAATTTTGATGGACTCAAATCAAAGAGAAATTTGATTCGAAGATAAGTTCGGAATAAGAGATAAGATAAATATATTAACAGAATCGGGAGACGGATAAGCTTTTTAATTTTACGGGCAACCTTAACCGGATCGACCGTGACTTAGATAATAAGATCGATGCTAAATTCCGAGGTAAATCAACATCCGATCTCGAGAAATAAAATTCAGGTATAGCAGGAGATAGATAGCATCGTAAACCGAGGATACAGAAATCTTTGGTAAATCGATGCCTATTATAAAGGAGTTTTGCTCCTTTACGAATCATTCGAAGATTGGCAGGACCGCCGATCTATTATAGATAACATTCAGAATGGAGTTGTGGGGTGCTCCATGATTAAAAGAAGACGAATAGTGAAGGACACGAATGAATTTCGAAACCGAGGGGAACGTTTCAAAATTCGAAGGAATTGAGTCAAAAGGAAGAGATTGAAACTTGAATGAGAGTGATTCTGTAAATACATTTACCCTATATGTTAAGTTTTGCCTAGAGCTACCAAAGCTCTGATACCAACTGTAACGACCCAATATTTTGGACCATTCGCATCCATTATAAGTGTATAGGTAGACACTCATGCCGGAGTTGAATTGCTCAAAATACCGCGTTGTTAATTAAAATTGGCAAAACTGAACATATACAGTAAATAAATGAATAATCACAGATCACAGACACAGAGTAATGAGTGCAGCGGAAAATAAAAGAAATAGTAGTTCATGAAGCTACTATATAAATGTATAAGATACATCAGAGTTTACAACAGAAGAGTAATACGATACATCAGATACAAATCAGAATACATCACTGGAATCATCGAAGATCTGAAAGCCGAATAGATAGCTGGATCTCCAAGCAAAGCTCCAACTTCAAAGGTGAGCATCGAATACTGGTACACTCAGTCTGACCCGAGCGTAAAGCAAAAACACAAGACACTTGAGTCAGGATTAACATTCTTATATTAATAAATCCAACTCAAGTGAAATAGCAATTGAAATACAAGTAACTTAAAGGATGTTTGGAATAACCATCCTTTAAGGATCCGTCAAACTATCTACTAGGTAGTAATGTACGCTAAGTAGATAATGTCTATCAGTAATATAAAAAGATATCAAAATAGCGTTAAGTCATGGCCCATTCCACACTTAACACATTTTTATTCCCAAAAGCATATACAAGACCGTAGTTTCCCCAAAACCGGAAGTCACCAGAGGGCAATCCATATACTAAAGGTACAAATCAAAATCGTAGTGGTCGCGCATAAATGGAATACAAGTATGACAAGGCACATGAGGCAATACCCAAGGTAGTGATACTACCGTTCGCCTGATCCGGACTGGTGAGAATGCAACGCCGCAACGCCCGCAACACCGTGAAACAACACTCCCAAAATCAAGGGTGCACCAATCGACAACAAGTATAAATAGTTCGAAGAAGTGTGTCCACTTGAGGTATCAATCCTCCATTGGCCCGGCACAACTCCTGTTTTAGTCATTTCCAATTTGACACAAGTGTCAAGGCTATCCATTATCGTTCTCTTTCTTCAATCATCACGAATATCATTCCAACCACTTCATTATGGATCTTCACTCCGCGTATAGTTATTAAAGTGGTTTTCGATTTAGATAGAGAGTATATCCATAACCGAATTCCGGTCTCTTTAATAACTTCCGTAATTATTTCACCGATTGGTCGTTTAATATATTTCAAAACCAAATCATTTACAATTTCAATTAGAATTCGTAAATCAACATTTCATTTGTCTTTCAAAACCAATTTCCAACAATTTACGTTTCAAAACTTCCAAATTATCATTTCACCATCTTATAATTCAATTTCAATTTCTATTTAAAACAATCCAAATATTGATTCAAGTTCGAATACAAGTTTCATTTCGAAAACATTTAAAACAATTTTGATTTAACATTTAAATCAATTTAAATTCATTTATCGATTTCATTCAATATTCGTTAAGTAAATTTTCCATTCAAAACAATTTTTATAAATTTCCAATTCATTAAATCCATTATTTAAATTCAACTTATAAATTGAATTAAATTAAATTCATCAAATCCAATTCTTTAAATTACAAGCCTTACATTAATTTCAATAAATCACAATTTTATTTCTTGTTAAAGAAATTCAATTTCAGTTATTTAGTTCCTTAAATAATTTTCCAAAACTAAATTAATAAAGAAACTCAATTTCAATTATTTACGAAGTAAAATTCACTTATTCAAAAATTCAATTTCACTTATTAAAGAATTCAATTTAATTTAATCATTAAATAATTCAATCTTATTTAATTATTAAATAATTCAAAACTTAATTATTAAATAATTTCAAAGTTTAATAATTTCAACTTAATTATAATTTCAAACTTAATTATTAAATCATTTCCAAGTTTAATAATTTCAAACTTAATTCAATCATTTCTCAAATTAAACAACATTTTTTTTTCAATTACATTGTTAATATTTTGTTTCGGGTTATTACATATTAACATTTTCCTTTCATAAAAATCCAAATTTCAACTTCATTTCAAAACCATATTCTTTATTCAAATAAAATCTTCGTTTATTTTTAAATCAAATTATTGACCAATCGGGTTTTTATTTAATTTTCTATATCTAAGGTCAAAGTTTAATTTGGGTATTTATCATTTCAACCCGATTCCAATTTAATTCAAAATCAAAGCATAACAAAGGGAACTTGCAGTGTGATAACTGGGATGGTGTCAAAGTAAATAAACAAGCAATAACAACAGCCAATATCAATCCAATAATCGAATCAATAATCCCGAAATAACCGTATTAATTCGCATTGTTGTTTGTGCGAATTAATATAATCATTTTTAGAATCTACACTATCATTTCATGTAGATTAAAGATTATTACATTACGGTTTTTCACTTGTCATCTATTTACAATTTCATACATCATCAGTTTAAACAACATACAATTGATGGTTCAAGGTGTAGTTAACAATCCTACGTGTCAATAAATTTAACAGTTAAAGGGGTCATATTATACAAATGTCAGTTAATCAAATTTAACATTTAATTATCCTATATCAAGTTCAATTTCATACTGTTTATCATTTTAACATTAACAGTTTAACGTCCAATATAAACATCAACAATCAATCAATTATCAGCCAAACTGTATTATCATCGCATAACAATTACAGATAATGGTGTCAGATGTCATAGGTGAACAGATTCAGGTGGTAGCATATATAACAGTGTAAATAACTAACAGCAGCATATTTCAATTGTCGTTTCAATTGAAATCAAATTTAATAAATAAAAGAACGTTAATCGTGAGTGAGTGCTCACCTTTCGAGGCTAGAGAGAACAGGAGATGACACAGATACGCACACAGATACAGACACTGAAATTGAGTTACGAAATCCAGGCACGAGTCCAAAACAACAAGGTTGGTAAGATTTCGACGGAACGAGCTGATTACATAAAACGATGAGAACAAATCAAATCAGTTTGATATCACCGAAACGAAATGTACACTATATTGTTTTTTTTTAATTTTCAAATCAATATTAATTTAAACACATATTAAATTAAATATATATGTAATCCAAAATCATTGTTTTAAACAACACATATATAACAAATATTTTTACATAGTATAATTTGAAATAAATGAATATATACCTATAAAGATAGACAACATATTACATGTATTTATATATCATAACAAAATCCTATATAAACTATATGTATATACACATTATGTTTTAAAACAATACTCGTATATATAAATTGATGGTCCACTAAATATAACTAACTTACATATCAATTTATTCGGTATTAAACATGTATGCTACCAGAACTAATACATTGTATGATATACAAACAAATACACTTTATTAAATGCCTTAGAAATGTAAGTAAAAAATATATATAAATTTTAACATATTTCACTATACGTTAACAGTCTATCAATACAGTAAGTACAAAATTTCTTCACCCATATTATCATATACAGTTAACAAAACAAAACAAGTATAACCCCATGTCTTTATAAAATAAATTTTTATAACACCAACCAAAAGATGTACATATTATTATATAAACTTATCATATAACTAATCTATATGAACCTATAGCCTATATATGCTACTAACTAATTATAAGCCCTTACCACTAACATATGCAAACCGTTTAAAGCTTATATATAAATATGTATAGTGCGGAAATTTTTTTTTTTTTACTAACTTATTATAAACTGATATTATAAAACTACCGTGTATATATATAAACTAAGTTCAGCACATACATATGCAAATAAACAATATACTTTACCATACTTGCCCTAGAATCTACAAAGTAAATCACCTTCTCGGCATATCTACGTTTATATATAAAAAAATATATATACTATATGATACAAAACCCATATGCAAACTAACTTTAATACGAATACAAACAAAATATCTTCATATAAGAACTTACATACACCTTGAATTATATATTGTAACATATATATATTTGTATATACGTACTAGAATATGTAAACTGTTCTATAAATATAACTCATACACTATACAAACAGTTCAAATAGAACTTATGTAATAGTTTAAACATATTAGCTGATAGTAACAATATAATACTTAGAAAAATCTGGTTCACATAATAGAACTTTATATAGTATAATATATACTATATGCCTTACTATACATATTACCAGAGAAGCAAACAATGAATACATGCGAGCATCGGCAACACGAAAGATGAGACGCTGCTCTTCTCGGCCAGGAATGAATGTCAGGTCGGCTATGGTGGAGGGTGGAACGGGTCTGGGTGGCGTGAGGTCGGTGGGAGGAGGTTGGATCTGGTGTGAACGGCGGCTATGGTAGCTAGGTGATATAGGGAAGGGCGAGCAGTGAAGAAGGTGGTCAGGCGGTGGGGATTAGTACGGCGAGGTGGCATGGGCTGCGTGGGGTTTGAGGCTGAGTGGCGAGGCCGAGAGGGTGTGAGATGAGCCAATGAAGACATCGCATGCTTCAGGAAGAACACAAAATATATTTGCCTTGCTTTATGAAATAAAACTGTTCATCATTTTTTTTAAAAGCAATGAACAGATCAAATTAAACGAAAGATTGGGATAACCCAAAAGTCCAAACTGATTTTCGGGATATAAAAAGGCAATGGCCATTTGTCATAACTCGGTGGGTAAATGAAAAGACAAAGAAACCAAAATCTCGAATGTGGAACCGGTACGACTGACCAGTTCACCGATTTCGTCGTGTTTCGAACTCCGAAACACACGAATGAATATACCGAAGAGATCAGCACGACGAGGCGATCAAAATGGTATACATATATCAGTGGTATGATTGAATTATAAAATTCGAATTTTCTACTGGCGGAAAACGCAAGAAAAACACTGAAAAATAAGATCGACGGAGCCAAGGACGTCCGAATTTGGAAAAACGACAAACTGAAATCTTGCTCAGAAGATGGTTTAGAATTTTTCTATGTAAAAATATTTTGGTTTTGAGAACATTTTATTTTCAACGCTTTTTAACTAATTAAATTGAAGTGAATTTACGCGCGAAATAAACTTTCGTATTTTCGGACGAAAATTTACCAGTTGCCATATTTAACTAGACGCATTCCAAATATCAAATTTTCATTTAAAAATTTTATCGTTTAAAATTTCACAAAATTTCAACTAATTCCGTTATTAAAACAGTTGAAATTTACGGGTCGTTACAGTGCCGATCCTCCTTTGGGGTTTGAAACAATAATGGGGTCTACTACTAATGATATGTCCAAGCGCAAACAATCTACTAGAGAACTGGAGATAAAAGAATGTGATGCTCTAGAATCAAATAAAGTCTGAATGGGAAAATCAGATATAGAAATCAAACCTTCAACTGTGACTTTCCTACCTCTATCTGGAATGCTACCGAAAGGTGCTATGTCTAACGCCTGAATCTGTGCAACTGGAGCACTCGCTCCCTGACCAGCTCTCTGGGGACAACTCCTACTCATATGACCGGGCTACCCGCAAACATAGCACTTACCCTTCATCTTATCCTTCCTGCAATCCTTGGACATATGTCCAATATTCCCACAACTATGGCACTTTACTCCTTTCTTAATCTGCTTCTGAGGACCATCACCTTTCTTCTTCTTCTTATTCTTTTCCCACCACTTCTTCTTTGAACCTTCTGACTAACCTCCTCTTTAGACTCTCCCTCCTTGACTATATTCGACATAAGCGCCATCTCGACCAAAGAATCATAAGTAGCTCCCATCAGTACATGAGTCAGCAATAATCCCTGAAGGGGTTGATTCAATCCCTTCGCAAATTTCATAGCTTTCTTGTGCAGCGTGTTCACCAAATCCATACATTGAATTGATTGATGTATTCCTTAACTGACAAACTCCCTTGCTTCAAATTGATAAACCTCTCCAGCTAAACACTCTCTTTCGCCCGAGACAAAAACTTCCTATGGAATCGCTCCCGGAATCCATCCCATGTAATATTCCTTCCCTCCAACTTGATCACCTCCCACTAATAAGATGCCTCCTCCTTCAACTGCCAAGAGGCTAGCTGAACTCGCTGCTGATCATCCAGTCCCAAAAGACCAAAAATCCTCTTTGTGTCCCTAAGCCCAGCTCTCGCCTCTACAAAAGTCTCCTTGCTCGAAAAAGTATTCCCGCCCAAACTCGAAAAATATTTACAAAGCTTAGAGAAATTGATGGCGGCATGTGGGTTGATGGGATTCCCACCCGCTGGTGCAGGATTGGGCATTGGCCCGTGCACCTCTGGAGTTATGGCTTGTAAGTACCTACGAAACCAGGCTAGGATAGCGATGCCCTCGGGAAGGTTCGGGAACATCAACCATTCTACGAAAAGAAAAATATAGTTTAGGAAAGAGTAAAAGGGAGATTGAACTGGACTTATGAGGGGATTTTTGTAAAAATTCTTTTATACTTAAAAACATTTCTAAGAATTCTTTTCTGAAAAATACTTTTTAAAACAAGTTATTTGGAAAAATAATAAATTTTTAGGAATCTTGTAACCTTAGGCTCTGATACCAAATGAAACACCCCACACCCCTTAATATACCCAAAAGGACACATTAAAAGGCGTGGTGCGTTGTAGGTATAACTAAAGATAATAGAGACTAAGATTCACAAGACAAAATAGGTAAAAACAGTGGAAACTAAAATAATAACTTATTTAAAATAAAACTTCATAATTGCTTCATAAATAAGTCAAATACCAAATACAACATCCAAGTCTCAAAACCCATCACGTCTTATGGAATAAAAACTCATAGTTTCAAAATCAGAGTACATAATATCCCACAAAATAAGCCAGTACACAAAAAGAACTAAAGCTGAAATAAAAGAAATACACAGTAGAGAACTCCTCCAAGAAACCACCAAGCAACTGCAATCTACTGCCCTCTCCCTTGATTGTCTATGGGGGAAAAGGGGAAAATAGAGGAGTGGGTCAGACAAAAAGTCTGGTGAATGATCGTAATTACTAGAGTCTTTAAGCAAGATAAAAGTAATAGTCTCTATAATAGTTCTAGCATAAATAGGGGAAACAATAGGAAATAGGAAAGAGATAAACTTGAAATAAATACAATTAAATACTGCTCAATTTATAAGATATGTTAATTTTGATTGCTTGCACTTGTCCTTGATTTCTGCTTTTGATTAGGTTGAATTCCTAATCCTGTAATTAGGATGTAACCCTAATTCTACCCTTTTTGATCAGCCTGCTACTCCATAGACCTTACTATGGACCAAATGCTATATAACTTCCTACACAGCAACCAATGGTATCTACGAAAGATGCACAAAGCACCCACTGTGGATCCGAATGACATATATAGCTCCCTACACAGAAGGCAATGGTGTCTACGAATAACACCTACACTAAGCGCTTGGAACTCATAGCGATTACCAAGCACCAGACTGGAGGTCGCACGCGTAACTACCACCATGCCCTTGCTACCTTTTGCCCCACCTATTGGGCTTCTTATTACCTAAAACTCCAGCATAAGCGTTCCCCTCATCTCACTTCAGGCTAATGTGAGATCACCATGTGTCCATAGAAACTATAGGGGAAATGCTGTTGGTACTGGCCCGTCATCCAAACAATATCTGTAACGACCCGTAAATTTTTAATAAATTTTATTTGTTTTATTTATATATTTAACTGAAATTTTGTGAAATTTTAAACAATAAAATTTTGAAATAAAAATTTAATATTTGGAATGCGTCTATTTTAACATAGCAACTGGTAAATTTTCATCAGATAATTTGGAAGTTTATTTTCTAGTGTAATTTATTCCAATTTATATCAGTTAAAATTGATTATTATAAAAGTGTTCCGAAACCTAATATGTCAACATGAGAAAATTTATTTAGAACACTCTGAATAAGACTACGTAATTCGTTTCGCAAATTTTGGACGTTTCTAGCTCCGTTTGGATTTTCCGTACGGAATAGCAACGTATATCGATGTCCGTATCGACTTTTGAATGGATAATCGTATTGCTGACATTTGTATACCGTTTTGATCATTTCGTCGTGCTGATCACTACGGTATATTTATTTCTGTGTTTTGATGCCTAGAACTGAGCGAAATCAATAAAACGATTTTGTAACGGTACCTATTTGATTACAGAATCACTTTCATTCGAACTTGAATTCCTTCTTCTTTGACTCGGTTTCCTTTGAATTTTGGAACGTTCACCTCGGTTCCAAAGTCCACTCTTGTCTCCCATATTCGTGTCTTCTTGATTCTGGAGTATCCCATAACTCCACCTCGAATAATCTCTATAATAAATCGGCGGTCTCGCCAATCTTTGAATAATTTGCAAAGGGGTGAAACTCCTTTACAACAGACATTGATTCACCGGAGGTTTCTGTATCCTCGGTTTACGATGCTATCTATCTCCTGCTATGCCCAAATTCTATCCCTTGAGATCTGATGCCGATTTGCCTCAGAATTCTGCTTCGATTTCATCCTTGAAATCATGGTTGACCCGGTTAAGGTTGCCCGTGATATATATAAGTTTATCCATCCTCCTTATTTGAAATTCAGTCATCTTATCTCCCTATCGAGTCTATCTTCTAGTTTGAATTCTTTTGATTAGAATCTCCCAAACTTGAATCTCTATCCTTGTTCTAGAATTATTTCTAGAATCATCGAGTGAGGGAGTGTATTTGTAATTAATATTTAAAATGTTTTATATATTGTGTTGTTTGAGTTGTTGATGTTGATTTGGGTATTCGATCGATTCGTCTGATCAACAGTATCGATAGGAATTTCAAAACACTTGGATAGAGCAAACTGACACAAAATTATTTTCAAATTTGATAAATGAAATAAATTGGTGTGATTTTTGTTATATATAAGTAAAACAATTCTGGAATTTAATAAGTTAATTAAATTGGTTGTTTGAAATGATAATATTTGATTTTCATTTATTGTTCTAAATGAATTTATAAACATTGTTTATAAATTGATTTGGAATTTAAATGAATTTAAATAAGGAATTTGAGAATTTAATTTCCGGTGATTCCAAACTTTGGTTTTAAAGTTTTAAATGTATATTATTTAAAGTATTTTCAAATAGAAATCGTTCCAAAGAAATTTTAAATGTTTAAATCAGTGCTCTTCTCTTTTGTTGCTGGAAAATAATTTCGATGATGGCGGCCGCATCATCGACATTCATTTTCGAGTTTCGAAGTGGAGAGACCATTCTGTAGCTTTGCTACTGTTTTGTTTTGGAAAAATATTTTGATTTGAATTTCTTAAGTATGACTTGATTTATATATGTATATGGGTATATTATTTTAAATTTAATTTGTTTTAATATATATAGTATAAACATAATTATCTTTAAAGGGTTTGAAATTAAACGGAAATTTAATTCTTAAAATTATGTTAAAGGATGTTTTCAATTATAAATAAAGCTAAATTTTGAATAAGTATTTAAACTTGAAATAATTGAATTGGAAATTTTATTTGTATAATATTAAATTGCATTTCAATATAACTTACCTAAATTATTCAGAAGTTGAATATGTAATTGGATAATATACAATATAAAATGTTTTATTGATAAAATTTGAGTGTTATAATAAATGTTATACACTAAAATTTTATTATAAAGATGTTAACAGAGATAAATAGAATAATAAGTTAATTGAATATTAGATGAGACAAATAAGTTTGTTTTGAAGAAATCAATAAATTGAAATTAGATCAACTTAATGTAATACCTTGAATTTAAAATCAATTATTGAAGATAAATTAGTTTAAATTGAAATTTATGGTTTAAATTAATATATATGGTTTAAATTAAATTATATGGTTTAAATATACGTGTTAAGGTATATTGAGTGGAATAAACTTAATAATTATCTGGAATAAAAGAATTAAATTTGTTGAATAAAATATGAGTATAATAAATGAATATACAAATTGATGATTTAGAAATTGTTAATTTAGGATGACTAGACAATAAGATAATGAATTTAGAAATAGATGGATTGATTTAACTTAAGTGAACTCAATTGGATTAAACCAAATGTTGAATATTAATTAGCTTAATTTAAAATCTATATGGTTTTGAATTAACTGTTTTATTTTGTTTTTCAACCTACTTTCTTCTGGTTGTTTCCATTCTCCTACCTCGTTCCTTTTTGGGGACGAAAAGTTTTGAGTGGGGGAGAATGTAACGACCCGTAAATTTTTAATAAATTTTATTTGTTTTATTTATATATTTAATTGAAATTTTGTGAAATTTTAAACAATAAAATTTTGAAATAAAAATTTAATATTTGGAATGCGTCTATTTTAACATAGCAACTGGTAAATTTTCATTAGATAATTTGGAAGTTTATTTTCTAGTGTAATTTTATTCCAATTTATATCAGTTAAAATTGATGATTATAAAAGTATTCTGAAACCTAATATGTCAACATGAGAAAATTTATTTAGAACACTCTGAATAAGATTGCATAATTCGTTTCGCAAATTTCGGACGTTTCTAGCTCCGTTTGGATTTTTCGTACGGAATAGCAACGTATATCGGTGTCTGTATCGACTTTTGAATGGATAATCGTATCGCTGATATTTGTATACCTTTTTGATCATTTCATCGTGCTGATCACTGCGATATATTTATTTCTGTGTTTCGATGCCTAGTACTGAGCGAAATCAATAAAACGATTTCGTAATGGTACCTATTTTAAACACTTTCGGATTCTTTGACCTTTCAGTTTCCAACGTGAAATCGAAGAGCCACCAGCTATTATTTATTTCAGCCAGCTGTTTGATTTATGACTTTTACTTTTCCTAACTTTTTTTTGTTGCGTTCAGTTGCTTTGTTCCAAAAAAAAGCAATATGAAATATTTACTTTGAGATCCACATATCTTCCTTTCTCCCATCTCCTTCTATGTTTTCCTCCCCGAGCCACCTCGGCCATCATCTTTCCCACCAGATAACCATGGCTGATACCACCTTTCCACGCCTGCATCTCCAGCCTTCGGCAATCACCTCGTCAAGCCCACCACTTTCCGAATGGCCACGTTTCCGGCCTTAGCAGTTCTTCTTCCCACCTATGCTTGCTCCTTCCCCCGATCCAAACCTCTGCCGTACTTCCTCCTCGTAATGGCCAGCAGCCGCCCGAAGCCAATCACGGACGAGCACGCTGCCCCTTCGCCAACATCGGCCTTGTGCCTTCTCCCCTGCTTCAGCCGAGTCTAACCACCTATATCATGTGTCAAGGTACTATATATTTATATAAATCTTATATATTACTATTATGGTTATATAGAATATATGCATATATTTGTTAGCATATGTAGCGATGTCTGTAAGTGACATATATGTTTGATTTTGGTTCATATATTTGTATATTGTGATGTAGGTTAGTATAGCTATGTTATATATAAATTGACTACAGTATTTCTTGTACAGTGAATATATGTATCGATTTTGAGTTACATTAAATTATATCAAGGCCTTATTTGATTTTTTTTACATGGATATATAAGTATTGACCTGTTTATATGGGTACAGTTGGTTTGCAATTTTATAATAAGGGGTGATATTTATATTGATTTCTAAAATGATATAGATTTATAAATTTATAGATAGTTGTCTACTTATATATATATATATATATATATATATATATTTAGACGCGAGTTATTATTATCTCCATTTTGGCTGCTGGTTCATATCACAGTTTGTATTGCAAGTTACTACATTTTAAAAGTAGTATCGTATGGGTTTAAAAAAATAGATTTTTATATATATATAATATAAAGTAGTTTTCGTTTATATGTTGAAAGCAGCTGTACCAGTTTTGTTTTTTTTTCTATAAATTTAGACGTGTTGGTTAGTATATATATTTATTTCTAGTTTTACATATAAAGTTTACTTTAGTTTGTACAAGATTGGTAGTTTATATGCCGAGTTGATGGGTCTAAGTAAGTTTATATTTAAGTTGCAGTAGCTTGATGAATACGTATATATAAGTTGAGATATGGTTGCTTTGCCTGTTACTTTATATTATATTTTATATATAAAGTACACATGTACATATTATAGGTTATATAAAAATTTATGTTCGGGTTTTATATGCATAAGTATATTAGTATATATATTAGTCCATATATTTTGATTTTGATTTGATGTGTAAATATGTATATATGTATATATATATATATATAAAATATGATTTTGAAATTTTATAGTATTTCAGTGTATTTGGCTTAAATTTTTTTTTGAAACATATATATAAATAGAATAATAATGTGTATATTTTCAGTTTATATCAAAACTGATTATCTTATTCTTCGATCCAGTTCTGACTTAATTTCGTCAATTCCTATTTACCAGCTTTGATCATCGAATCGTATCCATCTTGCGTTGCTTTGGAATTCGTAGCTCATTTCTTTGTCAAATCTATCTAGCCTCGAAAGGTGAGCAATCACTCACAATTAATGTTCTTTTATTTATTAAATTTGATTTCAATTGAAACGTCAATTGAAATATGCTGCTGTTAGTTATTTATATTGCTATGTATATGCCATTATCTGTATCTGTTCACCTGTGACACCTGGCACCATTATCTGTTATTTATATTGCTATATATGTGCCATTATCTATATCTGTTCACTTGTGACATCTGACACCATTATCTATTATTTATATTGATGACATATGCCTGTTATGTTATTATCATATCTGTTATCACTCTGCAAGTTCCCTGTTAGTATAGAATTCGCTATGGGTTGAAATGATACATACCCGAACGATCTGTAGAATAGGAGAAAATCGTTATGGGTGAAATGATAAACCCAAGCGATTTTCATTGACATTGAATTGGGATTGCGTGTTGAAATGATATATACACGTATGTATATATATATATATATATATATATATATATATAAATTGCGGATTGAAATGATAAATATCTGTATAACTTGACCATAGGATAGAAAATATATACAGACACCGTTGGTCTATATATAAATATTTTGAAAATGATTTCTATGGTTTTGAAAAGAAATATTTGGTTTTAATAAATATTGATTTTAAAGATTTATTAAAGCTGATTTAATAAAGTTGATATATAATACGTTTAAGTATTATTCAATATCTACATTTTCAAATATAGAGTTTATAATGATTCAGGTTGGAAAGATAAATTTGAAATTGATTTGGAATTACATTTATCTAAGAATTTTACTTAAATAAGTTTGATTTGAAATTTATTAAATTTGAAATTTTAAAGATATGTTTTATAACTTGAATTTGATTAAAAGTGACTTAAATGAATATTTCAAACTTATATAAATTTAAATGAGATATTTTGTTTATTTTAAATTTGTAAATTGATGTTGTGTTTTGATGTTATTGAAATGATTATGTAAATATTTCAAAACTAAATAATAGTAAAGTAAATTTGATATATATATATGAAATTATCAAATTTAGTCTTGAGATTGTGAAATATTTAAAGCTTTGGAATATATCAAAATTTAAATGGTTTATTTATGGTTCAAATTTGTATTTGAAATTGATATAATAGTTTATTGAGAACTGAATTGAAATTGATGATTTGAGATTTGACTAAATTAGAAATTTTGGGATTGGTGTTGATTTGGAATTGATTTGTGAAATTTGAGGAAGCTATTTTATTATATAAAGTATTTTTAAATTATATTTAAAACTATTTATATATGTTACTTTATAAATTTATTTCATATAAACTATTTTAATATAAATTATTTTTAATATAAACTATTTCAAATTATAACTATTTTTATATAAACTATTTTTATATAAACTATTTTAAATTATAAACTATTTTATTATATATACTATTATTTATATTTAAATGGTTAAGTGGGAAGTGTTATGATTCCATAGCATTATGATTTCTAAATTTTGATTTCCAAAGTATTATGATTTCCAAAGTGTTTGATTTAGAAAGTGTTATAACTTTGAAGTACTAAGATTTTGTAAATGGATATATTTGAGATGGATATATTTGAAATGGAAATGATATCGTATTTGGTTTTGAAATGGAAGTGATATCATATTGATATGGTTTTGAAATGGCAATGATATTTTGGTTTTGAAATATAAACTATTTTGATAGTTTATTAAATGACCAATTGGTGTAATAATTACGTAGTTATTAAAGAGTCCGGAATCGGTTTGGGACATACTCTCTGTCTAAACCGAAAACCACTTTAATAACTATTATATGCGGAGTGTGATCCAGAATGAAGTGGTTGGAATGATGATGTTGCTGGATTTGAAGAAAGAGAACGATAATGTATGACCTTGACATTTTTGTCAAATTGGAAATGACTAAAACAGGAGCCGTGCTGGGCCAAATGGGGTTAGCTACCTCGAGCGAACACACTTCTTTGTAAACTACTCATTACTTGTTTTTGATTGGTGCGCACCCTTGAATTGGGAGTGTTGTTTTGCGTTGTTGCGATCGTTGCGGCGATGCGTTCTCACCAGTCCGGATCAAGCAAACGGTAGTTTCACTACCTTGGGTATTGCCTCATGTGCCTTGTCATACTCGTATCCCTATGCACAACCACAACGATTTGTTTCGTGTTATACCTATGGAGTACTCCCTGATAGCCCACTAGTTTACGGTGGAGTTTACAGTGCTGTATAGACTATGACGCTTATATAAAATGTGTTAAGGGGGATAATGGTAACGCCTTAACGCTATTTTGATACTTTATATTACTGATAGGAATTATCTACTTAGCGTACACTACTATATATAAATAGTTTAACGGATCCTTAGAGGATGGTTATCCCAAACATCCTTTGAGTTACTTGTATTTTCAGTTGTTATTTCACTTGAGTTGGATTTTTTGATATAAGAATGTTAATCCTGACTCGAGTGTTTTGTGTTTGCTTTACGCTCGGGTCAGACTGAGTGTACCAGTATTCGAGACTCGCCTTAGGAGTTGGAGCTTCGCTTGGAGATCCAGCTATCTATCCAACTTTCAGATATTCAGTTGATTCCAGTAATGTATTCTGATCTTGTATTTGACTATTGTATTCAAGACTTCTGTTGTATCTTATTTAACTCTGTTATATATATAGTAGCTTCATGAACTACTATTCTTTTATTTCCGCTGCACTATTATTATATTACTCTGTGTCTGTGATTTTGTGATTATTTATTTACTGTATATATATGCTGAGTTTTGCCAAATTTTATTTACAATCTATTGTTTTGAATTATTCAAGTCCGACATGTGTGGATTTATTGTCGATTTGAATGGTCCAAAATAGTGGGTCGTTACAATATCTAGTTGCGCCCCTTATCCAAATATCTTGTGATTTGGACTTCTATTTGACCAATTGATGTGCAAGTAAATGTGCATATATTTACATCCATATTTTATCTACTTTTATTTAAATAAACATCATATTTAGGTATTTTTACATGTTAAAACCAAAATTCAATTATTTTCAAACCATCATATTTTCATCATCATTCAGGGGCAAAATGGTCATTTTTGTACATGTGTCAATTTAAGAATTTTTACTTGGACAATTTTTATGATTTTTATATGATATTTTGATGCATATGGAAGTGGGATTCATGATGATATATGCATTCACAAGGAAATACAAAGGAATGAAGAGGAAATAATTCAAGTTCAAGATCATGGAGGACCCCACCCACTTACCTAAATGTACAATTAGGAGCTAATGGACAACTAAGTGGAGGTTAAAGCTTCATGCACATCAAATGATGGATTAATTAGTGGCTAATGGTTACTTGGAGGCCACACTTCCTAAAGAGTATTTTGGAAAGCTCCCTAAAAATGGAATTTGGGTTTTATGCATGTATAAATAACCCTCTTATATACAAGAACCTATCCACTACTCTTTCATATTAGTTAGGAAATGAAAAATACAAGTTGTAATGGCAATGTTTTATGAAATAAAAATGGCTTCCAAGCCTCTTTCTCCTCTCTTTTCTACATGTTTTTCTTTGTTTTTATGTTAATGCTTATTTCTATGCTCTCTTTCTTTTAATGTTCATAGCTTAGATTTACATTAATGCAAGTAGTGTAGCTTCAATTATTATGCAAATAGTTAGTAGTTAATCTCTCTTTCTTCCTTTGCTTAGTTTTCATTTCTTTGCTTTTTCATGTTGAAATTTACAAGTGTTGAATTGATAACACAAATGAGTAGCTAAACCCCTTCAATTTAGGGGTGATGAAGCTCTCTAACTTTATGTAATTTCAACATTTTTAATGATTTATGATCTCTTTTGGTTTGTGCTTCATGAGAGTGAATTTTGATGCGAGTTTATACAAGTGGGTTTGATAGCTAATGTTGCTTTCGCAAATGAGCTATTCTTATTCAACATAAACATAATTTGCATCATCATTTGCTAATCGATTTTTGATTTTGAAATGAAAGTAAAAATGAAATTTGATGATCTATATTACTAGTTACAATAGTAAATAGATCATACTTAAAATAGCTTTTGCTTTGGCTTCATTTTCATGAGAATTATAAGTGGTATAATTGTTGTGCTATAGTTTGATGGTTCGAGTTATGTTAATTAATAACATAAACAAACCATACTTATGATAAATGCAATGATTATTTCACTTAATATCAAAGTTAGAGATCATAAATTATTTGTTTGTTGATTTACAAAAATATGAGAGTGGATTTGCCTCTAAATTGTTCTTTAGTCTAATAGTTTTTAAATCACATTTTAACTCTAGTTTTAGCCTCATTTTATTTCTAATTAACAATTTCTTCTCCATTTGGTCTAATTTGATTGAATAGATTTTTAAACTCTAACAATTCCCTGCGGATCGACCCGAACTCGCAACTCCAAGACATCGACATCGCCATCGTACTCGACATCGACGGCAGTACCACCGCAACTAAATCCAGTCAAAAATCCTGACTTCCTTTACTTCATTTACAATTCGCGAACATCCATCACTCCCTAAATTCAACCTGCATACAACCACAATCAGCAGCGAGCATTGACCACGTCCCAATCGAACACATGAATCACCTCAATCGACTTCCCCTCCTTCTCTCTGCCCTCTGCCGCAAATCACCAACATCATCGCAATCGAACACCTACCTACCTCAAATTGAAAACTCCTACAACCCAAAGCAAATTGAATCTCCTTGCCTCGCTGAACATCACCACTTCTACCAATTACTCAAACAGCCTCCTCGAGAACTCCCAAAAATTCGATTTGGTTTGTGATTTCTTTCTTTATTTTTCTTTTTTGTTTTCTGAGGATTTTGATTGAGTAAATTTGGGTTGCAATTAATTTTATGAGCGGTTGCATTAATCTGTTTCACTTTGATCAAGGAAATTTTTCTTTTTTTATTTGGGTCGGGCCGAGTTTGTCTTAAAAAAACAAAAGAAAACATTGTTCAGCATTCTTTTTTTAAGTATACATTCATTTTCTTTTGTTTTCATTTTTGTTTTAACCCTAAAAAAAGAATTCATTTTCGTTTGGTATGTTAAAAAAAATTATTTTGTTTTACTTGTTTTATTTGGTCTTCCTTTGATATATAAAACAAAAAGTTGTATATATTGTTTTTATTTCCAGGTTGCCCAAGCAGAAAATAAAGAAGAATCGCTTTGCTTTGCTTGCTTAAAAAACGTCGCTAAAAAAATTATTATTGCTAAATAATTTGCACGCTCTGGTACTGTAATTTCATCCCTTGTTTTATTTTGAATTGCATTTTTGGTTGCTTGCATTTGCATTTTAAATAGAATTTCGAAAACAAAAACAAACTTCATTTTAGTTGCGTTGTAAATTCACATTTAATTTCTGTTTTGCATTCATCTCATCTTGTTTTATTTTCTAAGGGCAATACCCCAATTCACATAAGGTGAGAGATTTCATCACCCTTTCCTTAGCCCACAAACGCATTTCATCATAGAATTTGACTAATAATAAAGGTTAGACATTCGACTTAAGGGTGTCACGAGCTCATCTAGGGCTTAATTGTATCTTTAAAATTGTTTTCTTTGAAAATTTTTATTTCTTGGTGTCTAGGCTACGGTAGAGTAATAACCAATTATAAATATTACGGTGATTCGTAAATATTATAGTGGTTGTTCCTCTGAAGGTACTTAAACCTTCGGCTGCATTGCTACGGTGATTCGTGGGGCACCGATAACCCCTGCCCGTTACCTGGCTGAGAAATATTTTTGTTGATTTAAGAAAAAGTGTGATTATACAATTTTTGGGTTAGGAGCTACTAAGGACAAAAAACTGTATTTAAGTCCGTTACATTAGTTCATGCATATTTCAAAAAAAAAATCAAAAAAAAAATTGTAAATTTTACTTACTTAGTTTTTAATCCAAAAAAATCCTTTCTTTCCTTTCCTTTGAAAATTTTCAATCAAAAACAAAAATCCAAAAAAATATAGAATCTTTTCAAAAAGAATTTTTTTTTAAAAGTTCAAAAACAAAAACAAAAATAAATTTCCATTTCCTAATAACAAAAAGAAATTTTGAAAAAATTCTTTTGGTAAATAATTGAAAATTCAAAAACAAAAAAAATTACAAAAACAAAAAACATATAATTTTTTTTTGAAAAACCAAAAACAAAACAAAAATCAAACTTCTCTTTTGAAAATAAATTTCACTTGGTAAATAGTTTTCTTCCTTTTTAAAAAAAAAACAAAACAAAAACAAATTTTCCCTTCGTTTCTCAAATTTTCTTTCATTCTCTAAACTCGATTCTAACTTCTTTCTCCTCTCGACTTTCACTTGTGTATGAGTAATTTAACTTGTGACACAACAACAAATCGTTGGACTAGCGACTCAACAACCAACCGTTTAACTCGAACAGACGATCCTCCTAAAATGGTGAACGAGAATGCCCCTCGAACTCTTATGGATAGAATCTTTCCCGATAGAGTTTCTATTCCATCTTGCATCACGTTACCTGCCCCTACAGGTAACCACTTTGAAATTCATTCGAACCATATTACCACACTTCCAAAATTTGGCAATTTCGAACACGATGACCCATACATTTTCTTGACTAAATTCGAACAAGTTTGTGCAACCATTAAACTCCAACAACTTTCCGATGACGAAATCAAACTTCAATTAATCCCATTCGCTCTTAAAGATTACGCAGAAAAATGGTTGTACAGCTTACCATTGAACTCGATTAAAACGTGGGAAGAATTCGTAAAAGCTTTCTTAAAAAAGTTCTACCCCTTGGGGAAAACAAGTAGAATCCGAAACGAAATTGTAAATTTTCATCAATTCAAAGGAGAACCATTCGGAAAATATTTTGAAAGATTCAAAGAGCTTTTGATAAGATGTCCACACCATAACTGCGAAAAATGGACGATTTGCCAAATCTTATACAATGGACTTGAAAACAGCTCACGAACCATGCTCGAATCAATGTGCCTAGGAAAATTTCTTGCCCAACATCACGATGATGCTTTGCAATTTCTTGAAAACCTCACTGAACAGTCATTCCAATGGGAACGATCGAACGAAAAATCAATTTACTCACGATTGAGTGCACACTCGATAGGATCTTCTTTTGCTTTGGAAGCTAAGATCGGTGCAATGATTAAAAAATTCGATAATGTTTTCTCGTCGAATCAAATGAACCAAGCTTCCCAACCGATGTGTTATAAATGCAACAATCCTAATCATATAGCTGATTAGTGTCCCAATTCCGTCGAACAAATAAATGCTTTCAATAAAGCCAAAAACGACCCGTTTTCTCCAACGTACAACCCTGGTTGGAGAAATCATCCGAATTTTGCGTGGAACCCAAGCAATCCCAACACGAATACGATTCATCCCCATTTTTAAGCATTCCCGAATAATGCTTCGAATCATCCCTTTCAACCCAACAATTTTCAACCAAACTTTGCGAGTCCGTCTCATAATCAACCGCAACAATCAAATTTTCAACCAAATTCTTCTCATCCTCCCGAAGACGATAAACGTTTAACTTCGCTTGAGAAAACTCTTGAAACATTGGCTAAGGCAACTACTCAAAGCCTTCAATCAAACAAAAAATTTCAAAATTTATTGACCTCATATATGCAAAACATGAACCAAACGATTCCAAAACTTGAAATGCAAATGAGTCAATTAGCCACGTCTGTAAGTGAACGCGAACGTGGAACATTCCCAAGCCAGCCACTTCCAAATCCCAGAAATCAAAATGCAAATTCAAATCAAGCCCATGTTGTTCAAGATAGCAATGTCACCCAATTGAATGCTATCACAACTTTACGTTCCGTTAAACAAGTCGATAATCAAGTCGTTAACCCAAACGATTTACTAGAAACCTCTCTCGACACTTCTAAAACAACGAACGAAGCTGAACAGAACGTGGAGCCAAACGTTAAATCGAATGCCAATCAAAATTCTTCTTCTTCTACTCGAGTAGACCTGCCTACCGAGTATCGTGTTCCATTTCCACATCGTCTCTGACCCAAGAAACACTCGAACCAAATGGAAAAGATGTTGGAAATTTTTAAACAAGTCAAAGTTAACATTCCGCTTCTTGAAATCGTTCAGCAAGTCCCAACGTACGCGAAATTTCTTAAGGACTTGTGTACCCAAAAGCAACACACTGAAGTGTCCAAAAAAGTCTTCTTAGCCGCCAGTTTGAGTGAAGTCTTGTCCCAATCCATACCCGTAAAATACAAATATCCTGGTTGCCCTACGATTTCATGTACAATTGGAGACAAGACGATTAATAAATGCTTGATAGACTTAGGCACGAGTGTCAACATGATTCCATACTCCATGTACGAATAATTAGGCTTAGGTGAGCTCAAACCCATAAAAGTCACGCTTCAATTTGCCGATCCCTCGATTAAGAAGCCCGTGGGAGAAATCGAGGACGTGCTCATTCGAGTAGGGAAATTCATATTCCCCGTTGATTTTATTATTCTCGAAACACAACCCGTGACAAATCCTTTGAGTCAAATTCCATTGATTTTAGGCCGATCATTCTTAGCCACCTCAAATGCCTTAATCTATTGTCGTAACCGTTCGATGAAAATCTCTTTTGGAAACATGACTTTGAATCTCAACATTTTCAATCATGAAAACCAATCGAACGAACCTCATGACCAAACGTTGGAAGTTAGTGCCATTCACGAAAACTTTAAAAACGACACACTTGATCTTAATGATGAATGCGAGGACGAGTATGAAAAATTGTTTCACGAACTTCCCAATGAAATTGAATACACTCTTCGTTTTGAATCACTTCCAGTTGAGTCCGCATCTCAACCTAATTCTTCGATCAAAAAACTCCCGAAGTTGGACCTCAAACCACTTCCCGATCACCTTAAGTACACATACTTAGGTGATAATGAAACGTTGCCCATCATAATTTTCGCAACTCTCTCTCTTGAGCAAGAAACTTCTCTTATCTCTATTCTTTCGAAAAACAAGGAAGCGATTGGATGGTCGATCTCCGATATAAAGGGAATTAGCCCTGCTATTTTTCAACATCGCATCCATTTAATCGACGATGCCAAGCCTGTTCGTGACATGCAACGAAGGCTTAATCCGAAAATGAAAGATGTGGTGCATGACGAAATTCTTAAACTTCTCGACAACGGAAGCATTTACCTAATCTTCGATAGTTCATGGGTTAGCCCAATTCACGTTGTACCGAAAAAGTCTGGGCTAACCGTTGTCAAGAATGATTCAAACGAACTTATTCCAACTCGTACTCAAATGGGTTGGCGTGTTCGCATTGACTATCAAAAATTAAATGCCGCAACACGTAAAGACCACTTCCCTCTTCCTTTCATTGACCAAACGCTCGAACGTCTAGCCGGCCATGAATTCTACTGCATTCTTGATGGTTATTCAGGCTATAACCAAATTCCAATCGCTCCCGAAAATCAAGAGAAAACAACTTTCACCTATCTATTCGGTACCTTTGCTTATCGACGTATGCCATTCGGACTTTGTAACGCTCCTACGACTTTCCAACGATGCATGGTTGGAATCTTTTCCAACATGATTGAATGCTTTCTAGAAGTTTTTATGGACGATTTCTCAATCTTTGGCAATTCTTTTTCTTAATGTTTACATCATCTCGAGTTGGTTCTAAATCAATCTGAAGAAAAACATGTGACTTTGAATTGGGAAAAATGCCACTTTATGGTCAAACAAGGCATAGTCCTTGGACATATCATCTCAAATAAAGGCATTGAGGTAGATAAAGCGAAAATCAATGTCATTGCAAATCTACCCATTCTAAAATCTGTTAAGGTATTCGATCATTTCTAGGACACGCTGGCTTTTACCGATGCTTTGTGAA
Source organism: Allium fistulosum (assembly GCA_030737815.1). Lineage (NCBI taxonomy): Eukaryota > Viridiplantae > Streptophyta > Magnoliopsida > Asparagales > Amaryllidaceae > Allium > Allium fistulosum. Next base: position 707,991,336 of record CM060904.1, on the reverse strand, counting down.
AGACTTTAGCAAAATCACTCGTCCTTTGACCACTCTTCTTGGAAAAGACGTTCCTTTTGATTTTAACTCTGATTATATCTCTTCTTTTGAACGTCTTAAGAACGATCTCATTTCTGCTCCAATCATTTGCACACCCAACTGGGATCTTCCTTTCGAAATAATGTGTGATGCTTCGAACTTTGCCATTGGTGCTGTCTTAGGACAATGCATCAACAAGATCCTTCACGTCATTTACTACGCAAGTATGACTTTAAACGATGCTGAACTCAACTACACAACAACTGAAAAGAGCTTCTAGCTGTCGTTTTTGAGCTCGAAAAGTTTCGACCTTACTTGATAGGTCCACACATTACTGTGTACACGGACCACTCTACGCTTTGATATCTCTTTGCTGAAAGGGATGCTAAATCCCGTCTGATTCGTTGGATCCTTTTATTTCAAGAATTTGACCTTACAATTAAAGACAAAAAAGGATCCGATAACGTCATAGCCGATCACTTGTCTCGTCTTCCAAAAGCACCATCTTCTTTACCAATCAATGAAAACTTCCCCGATGAACAACTTCTTTCAGTTTCTATCGATCCATGGTATGCTGATATAGTGAACTACTTAGTCACTAAAGAAATTCCCTCATCTTGGTCTAAACAAGACAATTGCAAATTCATGTCCTAAGTGAAATATTTCTATTGGGACGATCCATACCTGTTCAAATATTGTCCCGACCAAATCATCCGACGTTGCATTCCGGATAATGAGATCAGGAGTGTTCTTTCGTTTTGCCACGATCAAGCGTGCGGTGGACATTTCGGTCCTCGAAAAACTGCGGAAAAGGTGCTTCGGTGTGGTTTCTATTGGCCTTCTCTTTTCAAAGACTCGTTTGAATTTTGTAAAACTTGCGATCGATGTCAAATGCTTGGATGAATTTCTCGACGAGATATGATGCCTCTAAACCCCATTCTTACGATCGAAATCTTTGATGTTTGGGGTATCGACTTTATGGGACCTTTTCCCAATTCTTTAGGAAACTTGTATATCCTTCTCGCTATCAATTATGTTTCAAAATGGGTCGAAGCCATTCCTTGCAAAACCAACAACCATAGAATTGTTGTGAAATTTCTCAAAGAAAACATCTTTTCGAGGTTCGGCACACCTCGCACAATAATCAGTGATAACGGGACCCATTTTTGCAACCGTTCTTTTGAAAATTTAATGAAAAACTACTCGATAACCCAAAAGTTATCCACTCCATATCATCCTTAGACTTGTGGCCAAGTTGAAGTTCCAAATCGACAAATAAAACAAATCTTGAAAAAAACTGTTAACGAAAATCGAAAAGATTGGTCTAAGAAATTGACCGACGCGCTTTGGGCTTACAGTACTGCTTTTAAAACCAACCTTGGGATGTCCCCATTTCGTTTAGTTTACGATAAAGCTTGCCATTTACCCTTTGAAATCGAACACAAAGCGTTGTGGGCAATTAAGAACTTAAACTTTGATCTTGAGAAAGCTGACGAAAACCGAAAACCACAACTCAACGAACTAGAAGAACTTAGGAACGACGCATATGAAAATGAGAAAATCTACAAAGAAAGAACCAAAATTTTTCATGACAAGTCAATCCTAAGGAAAACGTTTTTGCCTAACTAGAAAGTTCTTTTATATGACTCAAGACTTCATTTATTCCCTTGGAAACTTAAATCAAGATGGACCAGACCATTTGTGGTACAAAATGTTTTTCCACATGGTGCCGTAGAAATAGAAAATCCCAGGGATGGATCGATTTTCAAAGTCAACGGTCATCATTTGAAACCTTTATTGGAATTGCCAAATAACCAAGAGGAGGAGCTCATGATCCTTCATGAGCCAAGCTACGTCTAGTAAGAATGTTAACCCTCTTTTGTAAATATGTACATAGTTTTCCCCGTTACACTCATTATATCATGCACTGACTGTGGAGACACAGTCAAAGTAAGTGTGGGGGGGGAGTCTCATTTCCATTTTCATTTTTTTTAGTTTTTCATGGCATTTTTGAATTTTCATTTTCTTTTCACTAAAAAAAATCCCAAAATTTCTAAATCTCAAAAACATTTTCTTTTTAGCATTTTGATTTATTTTTGAAGAAACGCTATAGGATAAGTACAAGTTTTGGTTAATAAATTGAAATTTTTGAAAATTTATTTGTCTTGACAAAAATAAAAATGAAGTTTGATTACAAATAACAATGGTTTAACTAGTATATAGGAAGGTTCATATGTGTTAATTATGAAGATGTTCTAATTGAAAATCTTTGTTTTAAAAAGTGGTAAATTTTAAGTAAAGGATATAACAATTTTATCTTCCAAGTTAAATGGTGCAAAGATGATTTTGCAAAACTCTCTCTTTCTAAAAAAAATATAAAAAAAAGAAAAAAATTCTTTTGTATATATGTACATATTTTTAACACCTAGAGTCATGTGTTCACTCGCCATGCTCCGTACCCTTCTCATGTAAGCCCGAAAGGCAGTGCATGATTGGTATATCTGACCTCAGTTTATCTGAGTTAGGTGTATGTATATATAAAAAAATTCTTTTTAATAACGCCTACAGTCGATAAGTGTTCACACTTGTGTGTTCACTCGCTACGCTCTGTATTCCCCTCACATCAGTCCGCAAGGTAGTGCACGGGTACTATATCTGGCCTCAGTTTACCAAAGTTAGGCATATGTAAATATTGTTAATATCAATGAATTTTTCGAGTAAGAGAGAGTAAGCAATTGAAATCCAAGCACCATTTTCACTTGTTTGATTTAACTTGTTATTGAAAAGAAATGAGAATACCACTTTGGCAAACTTTGATAATCAACTAAGGATCTATTTCATAATTACATTGTGTTATCAACCGAAACAAATTGCCAAACTATTGTTTATTTGCTATGATAACTTTATTTTTGTTGGAAGTTTGGACGAGTAAATTACTTAAATTTTCAAGACAATGACCAAAATCTATATTTAACTTATGAGTGTCGAATTGAAAGTGAATCCTTCATTTGTAAATATTTTCAAAAACTTACATTCATCCCATTGTAAATAAATCTTGCACTTTGTAAATATTTTCACTTTGCATTTGGATTTTGTGGGTGGTATCCGCTGAAAACCCTCACGAGACAACACTCGTCCTACTGGGGACACCTAGAGGTTTAACGGCTTGTTGCATACGCTCAATGCAATCGTGCCCCCTACGAAAACGGATTTATCTTAGTTTTCCTTTATTCAAGGACGAATGAAAAGATAAGTGTGAGGGTATTCGATGTGCACGTAAATGTGCATATATTTACATCCATTATCTCTTTTTATTTAAATAAACATCATATTTGGGTATTTTTACATGTTAAAACCAAAATTCAATTATTTTCAAACCATCATATTTTCATCTTCATTCAGGGGAAAAATGGTCATTTTTGTACATGTGTCAATTTAAGAATTTTTACTTGGACAATTTTTATATGATATTTTGATGCATATGGAAGTGGGATTCATGATGATATATGCATGCACAAGGAAATACAAAGGAATGAAGAGGAAATAATTCAAGTTCAAGATCATGGAGGACCCCACCCACTTACCTAAATGTACAATTAGGAGCTAATGGACAACTAAGTGGAGGTTAAAGCTTCATGCACATCAAATGATGGATTAATTAGTGGCTAATGGTTACTTGGAGGCCACACTTCCTAAAGAGTATTTTGGAAAGCTCCCTAAAAATGGAATTTGGGTTTTATGCTTGTATAAATAACCCTCTTATATACATGAACCTATCCACTACTCTTTCATATTAGTTAGGAAATGAAAAATACAAGTTGTAATGGCAATGTTTTATGAAATAAAAATGGCTTCCAAGCCTCTTTCTCCTCTCTTTTCTACATGTTTTTCTTTGTTTTTATGTTAATGCTTATTTCTATGCTCTCTTTCTTTTAATGTTCATAGCTTAGATTTACATTAATGCAAGTAGTGTAGCTTCAATTATTATGCAAATAGTTAGTAGTTAATCTCTCTTTCTTCCTTTGCTTAGTTTTCATTTCTTTGCTTTTTCATGTTGAAATTTACAATTGTTGATTTGATAACACAAATGAGTAGCTAAACCCCTTCAATTTAGGGGTGATGAAGCTCTCTAACTTTATGTAATTTCAACATTTTTAATGATTTATGATCTCTTTTGGTTTGTGCTTCATGAGAGTGAATTTTGATGCGAGTTTATACAAGTGGGTTTGATAGCTTATGTTGCTTTTGCAAATGAGCTATTCTTATTCAACATAAACATAATTTGCATCATCATTTGCTAATCGATTTTTTATTTTGAAATGAAAGTAAAAATGAAATTTGATGATCTATATTACTAGTTACAATAGTAAATAGATCATACTTAAAATAGCTTTTGCTTTGGCTTCATTTTCATGAGAATTATAAGTGGTATAATTGTTGTGCTATAGTTTGATGGTTCGAGTTATGTTAATTAATAACATAAACAAACCATACTTATGATAAATGCAATGATTATTTCACTTAATATCAAAGTTAGAGATCATAAATTATTTGTTTGTTGATTTACAAAAATATGAGAGTGGATTTGCCTCTAAATTGTTCTTTAGTCTAATAGTTTTTAAATCACATTTTAACTCTAGTTTTAGCCTCATTTTATTTCTAATTAACAATTTCTTCTCCATTTGGTCTAATTTGATTGAATAGATTTTTAAACTCTAACAATTCCCTGCGGATCGACCCGAACTCGCAACTCCAAGACATCGACATCGCCATCGTACTCGACATCGACGGCAGTACCACCGCAACCAAATCCAGTCAAACATCTTGACTTCCTTTACTTCATTTACAATTCGCGAACATCCATCACTCCCTAAATTCAACCCGCATACAACCACAATCAGCAGCGAGCATTGATCGTGTCCCAATCGAACACATGAATCACCTCAATCGACTTCCCCTCCTTCTCTCTGCCCTCTGCCGCAAATCACCAACATCATCGCAATCGAACACCTATCTACCTCAAATTGAGAACTCCTACAACCCAAAGCAAATTGAATCTCCTTGCCTCGCTGAACATCACCACTTCTACCAATTACTCAAACAGCCTCCTCGAGAACTCCTAAAAATTCGATTTGGTTTGTGATTTCTTTCTTTATTTTTCTTTTTTGTTTTCTGAGGATTTTGATTGAGTAAATTTGGGTTGCAATTAATTTTATGAGCGATTGCATTAATCTGTTTCACTTTGATCAAGGAAATTTTTCTTTTTTTATTTGGGTCGGGCCGAGTTTGTCTTAAAAAAACAAAAGAAAACATTGTTCAGCATTCTTTTTTAAAGTATACATTCATTTTCTTTTGTTTTCATTTTTGTTTTAACCCTAAAAAAAGAATTCATTTTCGTTTGGTATGTTAAAAAAAATTGTTTTGTTTTACTTGTTTTATTTGGTCTTCCTTTGATATATAAAACAAAAAGTTGTATATATTGTTTTTATTTCCAGGTTGCCCAAGCAGAAAATAAAGAAGAATCGCTTTGCTTTGCTTGCTTAAAAAAACGTCGCTAAAAAAATTATTAGTTGCTAAATAATTTGCACGCTCTGGTATTGTACTTTCATCCCTTGTTTTATTTTGAATTTCATTTTTGGTTGCTTGCATTTGCATTTTAAAAAAAAATTCGAAAACAAAAACAAACTTCATTTTAGTTGCATTGTAAATTCACGTTTAATTTCTGTTTTGCATTCATCTCATCTTGTTTTATTTTCTAAGGGCAATACCCCAATTCACATAAGGTGAGAGATTTCATCACCCTTTCCTTAGCCCACAAACGCATTTCATCGTAGAATTTGACTAATAATAAAGGTTAGACATTCGACTTAAGGGTGTCACGAGCTCATCTAGGGCTTAATTGTATCTTTAAAATTGTTTTCTTTGAAATTTTTTATTTCTTGGTGTCTAGGCTACGGTAGAGTAATAACCAATTATAAATATTACGGTGATTCGTAAATATTATAGTGGTTGTTCCTCTGAAGGTACTTAAACCTTCGACTGCATTGCTTCGGTGATTCGTGGTGCACCGATAACCCCTGCCCGTTACCTGGCTGAGAAATATTTTTGTTGATTTAAGACAAAGTGTGATTATACAATTTTTGGGTTAGGAGCTACTATGGACAAAAAACTGTATTTAAGTCCGTTGCATTAGTTCATGCATATTTCAAAAAAAAAATCAAAAAAAAATTGTAAATTTTACTTACTTAGTTTTTAATCCAAAAAAATCCTTTCTTTCCTTTCCCTTGAAAATTTTCAATCAAAAACAAAAATCCAAAAAAAATATAAAATCTTTTCAAAAAGAAAATTTTTTTACTAGTTCAAAAACAAAAACAAAAATAAATTTCCATTTCCTAATAACAAAAAGAAATTTTGAAAAAATCCTTTTGGTAAATAATTGAAAATTCAAAAACAAAAAACATATAATTTTTTTTTGAAAAACCAAAAACAAAATAAAAATCAAACTTCTCTTTTGAAAATAAATTTCACTTGGTAAATAGTTTTCTTCCTTTTTAAAAAAAAACAAAACAAAAACAATTTTTCCCTTCGTTTCTCAAATTTTCTTTTATTCTCTAAACTCGATTCTAACTTCTTTCTCCTCTCGACTTTCACTTGTGCATGAGTAATTGGACTCGTGACACAACAACAAATCGTTGGACTAGCGACTCAACAACCAACCGTTTAACTCGAACAGACGATCCTCCCAAAATGGCGAACGAGAATGCCCCTCGAACTCTTATGGATAGAATCTTTCCCGATAGAGTTTCTATTCCATCTTGCATCACGTTACCTAACCCTACAGGTAACCACTTTGAAATTCATTCGAACCATATTACCACACTTCCAAAATTTGGCAATTTCGAACACGATGACCCATACATTTTCTTGACTAAATTCGAAGAAGTTTGTGCAACCATTAAACTCCAACAACTTTCTGATGACGGAATCAAACTTCAATTAATCCCATTCGCTCTTAAAGATTACGTAGAAAAATGGTTGTACAGCTTACCATTGAACTCGATTAAAACGTGGGAAGAATTCGTAAAAGCTTTCTTAAAAAAGTTCTACCCCTTGGAAAAAACAAGTAGAATCCGAAACGAAATTGTAAATTTTCATCAATTCAAAGGAGAACCATTCAGAAAATATTTTGAAAGATTCAAAGAGCTTTTGATAAGATGTCCACACCATAACTGCGAAAAATGGACGATTTGCCAAATCTTATACAATGGACTTGAAAACAGCTCACGAACCATGCTCGAATCAATGTGCCAAGGAAAATTTCTTGCCCAACATCACGATGATGCTTTGCAATTTCTTGAAAACCTCGCTGAACAGTCATTCCAATGGGAACGATCGAACGAAAAATCAATTTACTCACGATTGAGTGCACACTCGATAGGATCTTCTTTTGCTTTGGAAGCTAAGATCGGTGCAATGATTAAAAAATTCGATAACGTTTTCTCGTCGAATCAAATGAACCATTTATTTGATGTGCACGTAAATGTGCATATATTTACATCCATATTTTATCTACTTTTATTTAAATAAACATCATATTTAGGTATTTTTACATGTTAAAACCAAAATTCAATTATTTTCAAACCATCATATTTTCATCATCATTCAGGGGCAAAATGGTCATTTTTGTACATGTGTCAATTTAAGAATTTTTACTTGGACAATTTTTATGATTTTTATATGATATTTTGATGCATATGGAAGTGGGATTCATGATGATATATGCATTCACAAGGAAATACAAAGGAATGAAGAGGAAATAATTCAAGTTCAAGATCATGGAGGACCCCACCCACTTACCTAAATGTACAATTAGGAGCTAATGGACAACTAAGTGGAGGTTAAAGCTTCATGCACATCAAATGATGGATTAATTAGTGGCTAATGGTTACTTGGAGGCCACACTTCCTAAAGAGTATTTTGGAAAGCTCCCTAAAAATGGAATTTGGGTTTTATGCATGTATAAATAACCCTCTTATATACATGAACCTATCCACTACTCTTTCATATTAGTTAGGAAATGAAAAATACAAGTTGTAATGGCAATGTTTTATGAAATAAAAATGGCTTCCAAGCCTCTTTCTCCTCTCTTTTCTACATGTTTTTCTTTGTTTTTATGTTAATGCTTATTTCTATACTCTCTTTCTTTTAGTGTTCATAGCTTAGTTTTACATTAATGCAAGTAGTGTAGCTTTAATTTTTATGCAAATAGTTAGTAGTTAATCTCTCTTTCTTCCTTTGCTTAGTTTTCATTTCTTTGCTTTTTCATGTTGAAATTTACAAGTGTTGATTTGATAACACAAATGAGTAGCTAAACCCCTCCAATTTAGGGGTGATGAAGCTCTCTAACTTTATGTAATTTCAACATTTTTAATGATTTATGATCTCTTTTGGTTTGTGCTTCATGAGAGTGAATTTTGATGCAAGTTTATACAAGTGGGTTTGATAACTTATGTTGCTTTAGAAAATGAGCTATTCTTATTCAACATAAACATAATTTGCATCATCATTTGCTAATCGGTTTTTGATTTTGAAATGAAAGTAAAAATGAAATTTGATGATCTATATTACTAGTTACAATAGTAAATAGATCATACTTAAAATAGCTTTTGCTTTGGCTTCATTTTCATGAGAATTATAAGTGGTATAATTGTTGTATTCTAGTTTGATGGTTTGAGTTATGCTTATGATTAATAACATAAACAACCCATACTTATGATTAATGCAATGATTATTTCACTTAATATCAAAGTTAGAGATCATAAATTATTTGTTTGTTGATTTACAAAAATATGAGAGTGGATTTGCCTCTAAATTGTTCTTTAGTCTAATAGTTTTTGAATCACATTTTAATTCTAGTTTTAGCCTCATTTTATTTCTAGTTAACAATTTCTCCTCCATTTGGTCTAATTTGATTAAATAGATTTTTAAACTCTAACAATTTCATGCGGATCGATCCGTACTCGCCACGTACTAACTATTGTATGCCGTGCGCCTGCGGTTAAATTGAATTTGAAATTTTTCGGCAAATTTCTAATCCGATAGAAATTATGTCGATTAACACCAATTACTACCATTATTAGCATAAGTGTGCCCTCATCTCACTTTAGGCTAATGTGAGACACCATTTTGTCTAATAGGGAATGCTATATGGTACAAGTTCTACTTTCATCTTTGCTTATTAACTTAGATAAATTATTTAAATAAGCCTTTATTATCATCTTTACTTTCTATGCTTATTAATTTATCCCAAGTCTTAAAATAAGCCTCATTCTATTCTTTTTCTTATTATAACCTACGTTATAATCATGCTTATTACTTAACCCAAGGTCTAAGTGTGAAAATATGCTTCTTTCATCTTTTACTCTTTTTTTGTTATAATTCTACGTTATAACTAAGCCAATTAATTAGTCCAATTCTAATCATAATTAGGCCAGTCCAATTCTATTTATATTACAGTCCAATTCCATTATTTATTATAGCCTTTATAATTTACATTTTATTTTCTTCATTCAATATGCTTACTTATATAATCCATATTCACGTTTAATTTATTCTAATCCATACACGAAGAAAAGTAGGAAGAAGAGAATAGATGCTTGCATAAAATCCAAAACATAGAAAAAGATGTAAATAAGAAATAAATAACAGTAAATAAACTTAAATACTGTAAATAAACTGTAAATAAATAAAAAGCTATGCTTAACAGTAATAAATTATAATTAATTGAAAAAGAATAACTAGAAGGGAATAGACTGAAAAATAGATCTAAAACTGATAAAAAGGCTATTTCAAAATCGTAGTAAAACTACAACTATTGGAAACCCTATTATTTTAAATTACTTAAAGAAATCTTAAAATAATTACAATCACTCACCTCCGATCCTAAGCTCTTCCTTTGGTCTTCGCGGATCCACTTGGAGTTGTAAAATAATTTAATTTATAATGATTTTCTCCTTGGAAAAATTATTCCGTTTAGGGTCCTTCTTAGAAAGGTGAACCCAATTGGAGAAAATCTATAATGAGAAAATGTGTTAGGTCTAGGGGTCTATTTATAGGGGTAGAAGTGATCTTGGACCGTTTGATTTGGGGATTGAATAGGATGCAACTACATCATAGGCTGAATAGGTGCCATCAGATGCAAAAATAGGTGGACTGGATTGGTCAAAAGAATGCAAAACACGTCATCAATAACCTCTGGAACATTCAAATGAATGAACATTCATTCGTTCGTAATTAGCAGAGGCGGGTCGACTAGGCGGTCGACTGCCTTGGTGCACAGGTCGACCAGCTGGTCGACCTACCCTTTTTTTCCTTCTCGATTTTTGTTTAATTTGTTTCTCGTTCATATTAGCTCAGTTTCTGATGTTCTATATATGGAAATTGACTAGAAAATTACCACGGACACAATGATGCAACTCCCGTGGCTCAATCCTGATAATTTCGCAAAGTTATTTTATTATTTAATTACCTAATGAATTAATTATTATGGGTTAAATTTCGAGTTGTTACAATCATAATAAAGGAATTTCTTTTAGAAATTATTGATAGTAAAATGAATTTGGATACGATCCAGAGATAAAATTAATAATGAAGGATAGAATGAAATTAAGCGAACAAAATAGGCATGACACGCTAGAATGTCTATGTAATGACCGCCCTATACCTTAAGTATAGAATTGTTGTCGAAGAAAAGGAAAAAAACATCAAAGAATCACATAACCTATAGAATATCTCACACCACATCAGATAAAATATAATAATCAATACAAGTATAAAACAGTCGAGACAGTAATAATAATATAAACTAATCATCGGGTATAAGATCCACAAAGTTATACAACATAGTAACAAAGTTTATGCAATTCAAAAATAAATGCAACCGATACATTGTCTCTAATAAAAATAAGCCAAACACCGTCAAGGCTCTATAGTGCCAAACAACGGAATATACAACGATAAACTCAAATATAAGTATAAGTAAACGTCACCTCCTGCTAGTCCATGTACATAACTCCATATGTCATCCACACCTGTTCTCAAGTCTATACATTTAAGAGTACCTGAGATAATAAGAAGCAAAGCATAAAACCTCGGGTCAGACAACAGTCTGATATGAGCGATAACATAGATATAAGAAGAAAATCATAAAAGTCGATATAGTATACGGAACAGTGGGTACACAAATCATACCCGACCTGTCCCTGCAACCAAAGAGTCAGCACGTAACATAGATAATATGCTACTTTACAACATCATAAAAAGGATACTCCATACTCAATATCTATCGGGGTGCCTAGGTATCTCCATCTGTAATACATACTTCATATTAAGAAGACCGTCTGAGGTGTCTAGGTATCCCTATACACAATACCTACCTGGCATGACATCCCTTGGATGACAAGTGGCTAGTGAAGCAACCATAACAAACACAACATCCATCAAACAATACTAACTATTACCCAATGTGCTCTAGATATATGATAACTCATATGACTCCCAAGCCAGGGACTAGTGGTAATCCCGGTTCTCCGTCGCACTCTCGTATCTCGCAGCCCAAAGCTGGATATGTATCTTGCAGCCTAAAGCTTGACACAAGAACCAAAGGGTCCAGGGTATATGGATCCTTGCTACTAATCCATGGGCGTCCCCACTATACAATACTCTGATTCGAGTTCAACTCTCCGAGTCATCGGCGATCCTTTAGCACATACACATCCATCTGAGCCTTACTTGCTCAATACAATTTCCACTATCCGGAACCCACCATGTTCCTCCACTCCATAACTCCCAAAATGAGCCTCTTCGGTACCTTCTACCCTCACGAGTAGTAAACCGAAGATACAAGACTTCTCATCATGTTGTACATTGCCATCCCCATTGATGCAAACGAGTCAACACCTCCAACACGATATACAGAGTCCTGAAACTATCTACCTTGGAACCTACTCCCAACAGGAGCAAAATCCAAAGTACCAACTCTCATGTCGAAGCATCATATCATCACCTCGCCATTTAAATCGCTCATCAGAGAGCAACAACATCAAGACTGTAAGTCGATCGCATGAACAAACCATCAAATCGCGCACTTTGAAATCTTCTCAACGTCCAAGCCAAAGATCGACCAAATCGCCAATCAACAATTGTGATGGACATTGACCACTCTTGTAACACCTCTAATTTTTAATAACATTATTCAGGAGATTTAATTAGATAAATTAAATAGATTAATGTAAATGCTAGAGCGATAAGGAGATTGAATTTTGAAAATTCAAAATTAGAGGCCTAACTTAATGATATAAATGGGCTTATAAATTGTTTTATACGTTAAGTAATTAATGCAAGGGTATTTAGGGTAATTGCACACCATAACCCTTATATATTCCGTTCCCTTCATGATGCACGTTCATTTTTCATTTCATAAAAACGTAAACAAAGAGGAGCAAAGCCGGTCATTAGGAGAAAGAGGAGAAAATCAATTTAAAGCCAAGGATTCAAGCTAGGGGAAATTAATCTCAACCAAATCTCAAAGACCTTATCCTTATCAAGGTGAATAATAATCTAAATCATCTCTATTTTGTTTTGTGATCATTTGTTTTTCGAGTTTCAGATTAAATCCATTATTATGATGATTTTTGATTGATAATATGCTTGGATTTGGACATGTTGGATTCAAACAAAATAATTTGATTATTATGTTACACGGTTTTAAGGGTAAAATCGATTACAATGATTTTCATATGCCATGATAAAATTTTATGTTATGTAAAATATAATTTTAGAGATGGGTTTTAATTCTTATAATTTTGCAAGCTATGGAATAATTATTATGAATTTTCGAAGGAAAATATGAATAATTCGGTTTAGAAATTTATTTTGATTATTTTATGAGGTATTTGGGTCTAGAATTTTTATATGTTAGATAACATATTGAAAGTGAATTTCTGTAATTTTTGGGGATTTTTCCTAAGTGATTTATTATGGAAATTAAATTATTTTTGAAGAAGGACTTGTATGTTTTATTTGCTTAGCTTAAACAAGGGCTTATTTCCTAAAATGGTGTTAATTAGATCTGAAGTAATTTCGGTAGTTATTTTTGTAAAGAATTTGAAAAGTATATGGCAACCAATTAAATGTTTACAAAAAGGCAGGTTAGTTATAAAGTAATTACTTTAATTGGCATTAAATCGGTCTTTACCCAGAAAAGTGGGTTCCGCCACTTTCAAAGGCACCTTTCAACCCATTACTTCTGCTTCGACCAAGTCGAAACCTACCACAGCTGAAACCAATACACAATGTATCACAATGATGGTACATAGTGGATTGGAGAAAGGCGGAAGACATGGTATCGAAACCATTGCTTTCGATGGGGTCGAAACCTTTGTTTTGCTTTTCAAAGATAAGCGCCTACCTTGTTTTCAAATGAATGCTTTCGACCAAGTCGAAACCTTTTCTTTCAAATCTGTTGCCGCCTCTTTGTCTAAGTGGGGCTTTCGAATGAGTTCCTTTCTTATAAATCAATGCTTTCGAAAAGGGTAGTTTCGACCTAGTCGAGACCTTGCTGCCAATCTTATGCCTTTCGAAAGTATTGAAGTCATCAATGCTTTCGAAAGGTAGCTTTAGTTTTAAAATTGTACTAAGTCATTTCCTAAAAGCTTTCGAATGGGTTCAAGGGTTTCGAAGGCAATGGCTTCGAAATGTGGTTTCGAAGCTAACCTTCAGATGTGTTATTTAAATGCTCCGAGCTTTCGAAAGGATGGTTCTGAAGCCATCAATTTTCCCCAAACAATTTTATATAAAGATTAAAGGTTACAAAAGAGGTACTTTTGCTTGTATTCACATAGACCCGATAAGATATGTATTAAAATAAACCCAATGGTTTCGAAAGGGGTACTTTCAAATGGTTTCGAAGCCATGCTTCTATAATTGAATGGTAATACTTTAATACATTCGAAAGGTTTTAAAGTGTTTCGAAAGGTAGGAGCCTAGAATTTTGAAAAGAAGATTTTAATGCTTTCGAAAGGAAGTTTTCCAATGGTTCCAAAAGTAAAATTAAAGGTTTTGAAAGCCTTAGTTTTCAAGACAAAGAACCCAATCTCAATTTTTATAGGCAAAACCGATGGAACTATAAAAGAGCTTTTTGAAGAGGCTTTCCTTGATAAAATAGTAGGTTAAAGAGATTAACCATGTTGGTATTATTATGTTAATATGTTTTCTTCTTCTATTTTACATATTCACTTTAAATTGGACACATAACTGTAATTTGGGGAAAAGAGGCAGAATAACCAACTAGGTTGACCCAGTACTAAATATAAATTGAGTTAACTCCTGAATGAGTAGAATTGCATCCAGGAGGTCAGATGGACCAGAATGTTGGAAGCCTAAACATTGAAGTTGTCAGATAGACAGGTTCATAGTAAACCTATGAAAACTATGTTTAAAAGAAGTTATTGGCAAAGGCCAATAGGTTCGTAGTAAAACCCATGAAAACTTTGATTCGAAAGAGTTAGTGGCAAGGGCCAATAGGTTTGTAGTGAACCCATGAAAACTATATCCGAATTAAGTTCTTGACAGAAGTCAATAGGTTCCTTGCCAACCCATGAAAACTAGGATAAGAGGGAAGTTATTGGGGATACCAATAGGTTTAGGGAGAACCCACGAAACGATAATGTTAGTGGCAGGGGCCAATGGGTTCTTAGTGATCCCATGAAAACTATGAAACCAGATAGGGAGTCCACAATCCCTAACAGATTATTAGTAAGCCCACAAAAACTAATAGGTTAATAGTGACCCTAGAAACTATAAATGAGACAGTTAGTCAAAATGAAAGAGGGATGGTAAATCCAAAATTGATTTACTTGTTTGCATATCATCATATTATTTTGAACTACTATGTTTCAACCAGTGTGGATGTAGGAGCATAGTATATGGTTTTATAAAGTTTTAGGATACTAGTGAGGGGAAAACCCATCCGCTAAGCAGCGTGGTCTCACTAGATATCTAAATGGTTTGAGATGGTAAATTATTATTCATACCAGGCTTTATATCTGACTCAAAGTTTATGTTTTCCCCTTGTACTCTTGGGTGCTCAATTAACTTTGAGTAGTTTGAGAGTTCAGGTTTTCAGGTACCTCTTTAGATGAATAAGCTTCCAGGGATGTGCAGGAGGCATGCTAGTTATTTAGAGTTATTTTCTATTTTGATTACGTTGTGTTGTTGTTATAAAGGCAAAGTTGTTAATTGCCTATATTATACTCTGATCATCCAAGGGGGCATCTTCATATGTCACACTTAGCGTATGTTGTAATAATTATATTTTCTCCGAATGTGGTTAACGACTGTGGGATTATGTAATGAATTTGAAATGCTTTGAAATGGAATGAGAAAGTTGTTTGTTGATTTTAAATTTTTTCCATATCCATATGTTTCTGTTATATCAATGTATCTACCATTACCGTATTTGGTCGCCAAGGATTAATAACTATGGGTGACTACAACATCCGTAGCCATTAGTTTTGGGCCTCCAAGTGGGGGATGTTACAAGTTGGAATCAGAGCATAGGTTTATGAAACTTAAAAGAAATTTAAAACAAAACGATTTTTCAAAACATAATCCAATGAACCAGAAAATTAGATTGGGTTTGGCTTAACGCTATAGTAACATACTTGTGTTTGATATATATATATATATATATATATATGTACGTATTCCCCTCCCTTAGACTGTTCTTATGTATCTTACTAAGGCTCGTATGCAGATTTATGAGAAAGAAGATATGGAGGCAGGAAACAGAAGAGGAAATCTCGGTGGAGGAAGCACCACAACCAGCGAAAACGTTCGACCCACCAGGAGGAACTCGTGTCAATAGGCTAATGCTAACCAAAATGCAGATGCCAATGTAGGTGCTGGAAATCCACCAGTGGATATGGGGTCGATGTATCAGTTCTTCGTCAATATGATGCAAGTAGGAGTTGTTGCTAGTGTTGCTGGGATTGTAGGAGGAGCTAATCCTGTGGCTCCAGTTGGGAATAATTATGCTAAGCTGAGTAGAGACTACACCAGTCTTGGTGGAAAACCGTTTATGGGAACACAGGATGCTGTAGAAGTTGAGGATTGGTTGTTGCATTGTGAGAGGATCTTCGCTGATTTGGGTTTAGATGATGAGCAAAGGAGGCTGGCCTCTTGGCAGTTGAAAGGGGCCGCACTTTATTGGTGGAATAGTGTTACTGCCAGGGTTCCGGCGGAGGAGTTAACTTAGACAGAGTTTAGAGGGAGATTTGAATAGAGGTTTTTGTCTGAAGTTGCCAAGTTGGCATTACTGAGAAATTTTATGGATTTTGTGCAGGGAGAGATGTCGGTAATCGAGTATGCTACTAAGTTTGATGAGTTGTCCCGATATGGGCATGCTAATATAGACAACGATATTAGGAGGAATGAGAGGGTCATTCGAGGATTGAGACCCGAGATTGCTAGGGCAACCCTGCCACATCTCCATGATCCTTATAATGTAGTTGTGGAGATGGCAATTCGACATGAGGAGATGCTTGCTATTTGTGCTAGAGAAAAGCCGGTTGAAACCCAGGGTTCTCGGGGAAAGAAGAGAAAGTTCTTTAAGAAGAAGGGAGCTCAGATGGGAGAGGCTGCCAAGAAGAAAAAAGCTGATTTAGTTTAAGTGTGATAAGAAAGGTCATTATGCTTATGAGTGCCGGTCAAGCAAGGGGAAGAAGGCTACAGAAAAGAAGAATGTGAAGTGCTTTAACTGTGATCAAGTTGGGCATTATAAGAATCAATGTCCAGAACCAGTCAGGGCAGACAAGGGAAAGGTTTTTGCTGTTGGACCATCATGTGCTAGACCAACTGCAGTTGAAAAAGGAAAGACTATGATGCAAGGTATGCTTTTGATTCAAAGTATACCAGTTAGGATACTATTTGATATCAGTGCATTGCATTCATTTATATCTCAGCATTTGGTTGATAGGTTATGATTAGAACCAACATACCTTATTACTTCTTTAAGGGTTGCGAATCCAGTAGGAAAGTATGCAACTCTAGGGATGAGATGTGACCAGTTAGAACTAGACTTGTTAGGTCACAAGTTTGCATGCAGTCTGTATGTTTTCGATTTCGTAGATTTCGGAATCATTTTGGGTATGGATTGGTTGGGTAATTGTGAGGCTAGGATATTTTGCCAGGATGGGGAGATATCACTAAGACACCCTGATAGTCATAACCAAATTATATTCTAAGTGGAGAATTCTGACTGGAGTAGTTGTGCTTTGTTAAGTGCTATGGAAGTGGGAGAAGAGCTAATTTAGATTCGAGTAGCAAGTGAGTTTGCATATGTTTTTGAACCGGTTATAGAACTACCACCAAAACGAGCTGTTGAGTTTTGGATAGATCTTGTGCCAGGAGCTGAACTTGTAAGTAGACCACCTAACAGGATGACACCGACCGAGATGAAGGAATTGAAGGTGCGGCTAGTGGATCTAGAAGGGAGAAATTTTATTAGGCCAAGTAGTTTGCCTTAGGGAGCAACTGCGGTGTTCGTGAAGAAGCCAGGTGGGTCGTTGAGGATGTGTATCGACTATCGTAAGTTAAACGAGAAGAGAATTAAGAATAAGTATCATTTGCCGAGAATTGATGATCTATTTGATCACTTGTGTGGAGCTAGAGTGTTTTCCCAGTTGGATCCGACGACGGGTTTCCATCAGTTAAGAGTGGCAGAGGACAGTATTCCTTTGATAGCATTTCAGACTAGATATGGTTAATACGAGTGGTTAGTAATGTCATTCGGGTTAATGAATGCACCTACTTTCTTCGTGGATCTGATGAACCGAGTTTTCCGAGAGTACTTGGATAGGTTCGTGTTAGTGTTTATAGATGACATTTTTAGTATAATCTAGGAATGAAAGAGAGAATGTGGATCATCTTAGAGTAGTGCTTGAGACGCTGAGGCAGCATCAGCTGGAGGCGAAGTTTTCCAAGTGTCATTTTTGGATGAAAGAGGTTAAGTTTCTTAGTAACATGGTTGTAGAGAAGGGGTTGTCAGTCGATCTAGATAAGATTGAAGCTGTTAATAATTGGAAGAGACTAGAGACAGTGACTGAGATTAGAAGTTTCCTTGGATTTGATGGCTATTACCGGAGATTCATCAAGGATTTCTCGCGGATAGCAGCACCTTTGACTATGTTAACCAAGAAGGAGGTGAAGTTTGTCTGGTTCGACAAATGTGAGGAAGCATTCCTTAAGTTAAAGCATTTGTTGACTGCACACCTATGTTAGTAGTTCCAGACGGAAACCAAGGGTTGGTGGTTATACCGATGCATGTGGAACTGGATTGGGAGTTGTGTTAATGCAGAAGGGTAAAGTGATTGCCTACGCTTCACGACAGCTTAGACCGCATGAAGTGAGATATCATACTCATGATTTGGATTTGGCTGCAGTAATCTTCGCATTGAAGGTTTGGAGGCATTATCTCTTAGGAGAGAGATTTGAGCTATACACAGATCATAAGTTCTTAAGGTATTTATTCTCTCAGAAGGAGCTGAATATGAGATGGCAGAAGTTGCTGGAGTTTTTAGCAGCTTATGATTTTGGTATAGAGTATACTCCTGGGAAAGGAAATAAGGTAGTGGATGCTCTTAGCAGAAGACATTAGAATGTGGTGTTAGCTATGTTGGCAGAGTGGAAAGATTTAGAAGCTTTGACTACTTGTAGTGTGCAGTTAAGGTCGACTGCTAGTTCTAGTCAGAGTACCACCATGTTGTCCTGTTTCGAAGTTCGACCAGTGTTGATCGAAAGGATTGCTTCTAAGAAAAAAGAGGATCTAGTATTAGCCGAGAAGATTAGAAAGCTTGAGGTGGGATCAGAGATTGATGATCTAAAGGATTTTAGTGTTGACCAGAAGGGAAGCTTGAGAAAGAAGGGACGATTGTGTATTCCAAATGTTGGGACTTAGGGAGAGAAGTTCTTGAGGAATGTCATCGATCTAAGTTTACGATTCATCCTGAAGGGACCAAGATGTATCAAGATATGAAGAGGAGCTTCTATTGGTAATGTATGAAGAGGGATGTTGGCTTGTGGGTTAGGCAGTGTGCAAACTGTCAAAAAGTGAAAGCCGAACATCAGAAGCCGAGTGGGTTGCTTCAACCTTTGGAGATTCTAGTTTGGAAATGGGATTCGATATCCATAGATTTTATAGACTGGTTGCCGAGGTCAAATAGGGGAAATGAAAGTATATGGGTCATAATGGATAGGTTGACCAAGAGTGCCTATTTCATTCCAGTTAAGTCAACCAGGACAACACCTATTTTTAGCTAAGTTGTTCATGAAGAACATAGTTAGACTACATGGAATTCCTAGTAGTATAGTCAGTGATAGAGATGCTTTTTTCACTAGTGAATTCTGGAAGAGTCTACAGGATGTGTTAGGAACTAAGCTCAAGATGAGTACTACGTATCACCCGCAGACGGATGGGCAGACAAAGGGAGTCAATAAGGTACTCGAGGATTTATTGAGAGCTTGTGTATTTGACGCAGCGGATTAATCA
The DNA here is from genome assembly GCA_030737815.1 of Allium fistulosum. Taxonomy (NCBI): domain Eukaryota; kingdom Viridiplantae; phylum Streptophyta; class Magnoliopsida; order Asparagales; family Amaryllidaceae; genus Allium; species Allium fistulosum. The sequence goes on along the minus strand of CM060904.1, from coordinate 707,971,712 downwards.
AAAACAATGTAGATCGATGAAAGTAGCGATCGATGGATTGGAAGATATCGTAATGCCCAAATTCGTTGATCCGAAGATGCCGAATTCTAGCTATCCCGAACTCGTTGATCGCGCACGATACCGGGTTCAAAGATCTTCAATTCTTCGAGCGTTGATCTAGCGCACTATATTCCGCGAATCGGCTTCTGCAGTCGTTGAATCGAGCGCACTCGATTAACCGAAAGAGGAGATAGGAGATTACACTCAACTACCAATTGGGTGAAAGCACAAAGCTAACAAAACAAGAGTTTTATTTCAAATCAACTAAACTATTACAAATGTGACACTCGGCCTATTTATAGACGTTCAACTTTACAACAGAAATTACACAAGTCTTAAGTCGTTTCCGACTCATCCCCTACGACCTACGACTCATCATTAGTCATTCACGACTTATCAGATTACAACACAAACATCACGACTTACGACTTAACAATATGTACAAAGGAAACAATACAACATATAGATCGGTTTCGACTTAAAATACAACTCAACAAACAACACACGACTCAACTTAAGTCGGTAACGACTTAGACACATCATAGCAGCATCTTCACGCGGCTTAAGCTTGGACGACTTATGAGATAAAGTTTCAACGACTTAAAGAATCAACGGCTCAGATTAAAGCGGCATAGAAATCCACGGCTTCAGTCTTCAGCGACTTAACTTAGGTCGGTAACGACCTAAAAAGAAAACAGGTAACGACTTAAGAAACCAACGTCAGGGATAAAGTCGGCAGAAAAGATCCACGGCCTCTATCTTCAACGACTTATCTCTTGACTCGTTAGGTCATTCACGACCTAACACTCCACCAATTCGTTCTGCCTTTTCATTGCGTGACTCGATAGGTCGTTCAGATGACTTAAAGGCCTTGTTAACTCGTAAGTATCCACTAAGTCATTCCAACGACTTAAAAGCTTCGTTAGGTCGCCGTTCTTTACTAAGTCGTTCCAACGACTTAAAACCCTTGTTAGGTCGGAGCCCTTTTCCCTCAGCTTGGTTAAGTCGTAACCCCCTGGAATTAAGTCGTAGCTTCCCCTCATGTGGTTCTATAAGTCGTGGACGACCTATAGTTCCTTCCATAAGTCGTGTGCGACTTACATCCTTAAGTCGTGTGCGACTTAGTCCTTCACCTCTGTCCTGATCTGCATCATCCTCCCCAGGTTGAGAAAAATTCGACCTTGAATTTGTAAATTCTTCCACATCAGCTCGTTCATCCCCATGATATGGTACGAGATGTTTAACATTGAACACATCAGAAGTGTACACATCCTCTGGCAGCTTAACTTATAAGCATTTTCATTAATTAGTTTCACGACTTCTACAGGACCAATTTTCCTGGCTTTCAATTTGTTATAAGCGCCCACTGGAAAACGATCTTTTGTTAGCACTGCATATACCAAATCTCCTTCATTAAACTCAACCTTTCTTCGCTTCAGATCTGCAGATCGTTTGCACTTCTCATTCGCTTTCTCCAATCGTTCTTGAACGATTCTATGACACTCTGTCAATTCTTCAACAAAATCAGCAGCTCGTTTGACTGTCTTCTTTGGTTGTGGTATGACCGTTAACTCCAATGGCCCCTTTGGCAAACTAGAATATACAATCTGAAATGGACTGAAACGCGTACTACGGTTCACTACATGATTATGAGCAAACTCTGCCTGGCATAACTTCATGTCCCAACTCTTCAGATTATCTTTCACAAGACACCTCAACAAATTTCCCAATGATCTGTTCACAACCTCGGTCTGTCCATCTGTCTATGGATGATAAGCGCTACTAAAGTTCAACTTCGTTCCCACCATCTTCCATAAACTTAGCCAAAAATGACTCAGAAAACGAGTATCCCTGTCCGACACAATCGATTCTGGCAATCCATGAAGTCGATATATTTCTTTGAAAAACAACTGAGCAACATGAACAACATCCGCCGTCTTCTTACAAGCAATAAAATGTGTCATTTTCGAAAATCGATCAACCACCACATAAATGGAATCATTACCACGTTGTGTTCTCGGCAACCCCAACACAAAGTCCATACTCACATCAACCCATGGTTTAGTTGGTACAGGTAACGACATATATAATCCAGCATTGGTCGCAGTTCCTTTCGAAACCTGACAGATATGACATCGCTCAACAAACCTCTCTACTTCTTTCCTCATCGACGGCCAAAAATATGATTGCGAAATTAATTGCAAAGTACGGTCCCTACTCACGTGGCCTTCTTGATGTAACTCCTTCACAATTTTCATTCTCAAGCTACCCTCCGGTATGCATAATCGATTTCCTTTAAAAAGAAACCCATCCACCATTACAAACTCATCCATCTTTCTCTCCTTGACTTTGTCAACAAACTTTGCAAAGTAAGGATCATCGACAAATAATTCTGGTAGTTCTTCAAACCCCGTCACTTCAACCTTCAATGTAGTTAACAAGTGATTTCTTCTACTCAACGCATCCGCAACACGATTCGTCACTCCCGATTTATGTTTCACAACAAATGTAAACTGTTGCAGATATGCAATCCACGATGCATGTCTTGCTGAAATCTTGTCTTGCCCTTGTAAATGCTTCAACGCCTCATGATCAGTATACAGAACAAACTCTTTCTGAAATAGATAATGTCTCCAGTGTTTAATAGCTTGCACAACAGCATAAAATTCCACATCATAAGTATTATATCTCATCTTCGCCCCTGATAATTTCTCACTGAAATATGTGATAGGACGCCCCTTCTGACTCAACACTCCTCCAATCCCAACCTTTGACGCATCAGTGTGTAGCTCAAACAATAACTGAAAATCTGGTAAAACTAGAATTGGTGCAGACGTCAGCAACTCCTTGATCTTCCCAAAAGCATCCCCTGCTTCCTCCGACCATGAAAACTATTTACCCTTCATAGAATCTGTAACAGGTGCCATCACACTACTAAAGTGTGGAATGAATCTTCGATAGAATGAAGCCAACCCGTGAAAACTACGAACTTCCGTTATTGTCTTGGGCTGCGGCCAATCTCTGATAGCTTCGACTTTACTTTGGTCAACCTGTATTCCTTCTTCCGACACAACATACCCCAGAAATAAAACACTCCTCGCCATAAAAACACACTTCTTTGTAGCAGCATAGAATTGTTCTTCATGAAGAATAATTAACACTTTCTTCAAATGTTGAACATGCTCTTCGGTACTAGCACTGTAGATCAGAATATCATCAAAGTAAACCACCACAAATTTCCCAATGTATGGCCTGAAAATCTGGTTCATCACCCTCATGAATGTACTCGGTGCATTCGATAGACCAAACGACATTACCAGCCATTCATACAATCCTTCCCTCGTCTTGAATGTTGTCTTCCATTCGTCCCCTGGTCTAATGCGAATCTGATGATAACCGCTCTTCAAGTCAATCTTAGAAAAGATGATGGACCCACTGATCTGATCCAGTAAATCATCAAGCCTCGGCATCGGAAATCTATATCTGATTGTGATCTTATTCAATGCTCTACTATCTGTGCACATCCTCCACGTTCCATCCTTTTTGGGTACCAATAAAGCTGGTACAGCACAAGGACTTAAACTCTCCTGCACAAGCCCCTGTTCAAGCAATTCCTCTACCTGCCTTCGCAACTCCTCATGCTCCTTCGGACTCATTCGATAATGTGGTCTATGTGGCAACATTGCTTCCGGAACAAGATCAATTTGATGTTGAATGTCTCTTAGTGGCGGTAACTCCTTTGGTAACTCTTCTGGAAATACATCCTCAAATTCTTTCAAAACTGGCTTCGCTTCTTCGGGAATTTCAACCTCTTCACTGCTCTCTCGCCCAATCAACAAAAATACTTCCGGCTCTTCCTCAACCTCCTTAACAAACTCCTTCAGAGATAGTAAAGTTTTCAGCTCTTCAATCTCTTCTGACTTACTTTCTCCCTGTTGTCTCTTCTTTGGAACTAAGATAATCTTCGTACCTTCAAACATAAAACTGTAGCTATTGGTCCGACCGTCATGTTGTACTGCTCGATCATACTGCCATGGTCTTCCCAAAAGTAAGTGACAAACATCCATCTCTACTACATCACACCAGATCTCGTCTTTGTATTTCTTCCCAATAGAGAATGGAACACGAACTCGTCTATCCACTTTCACTTCTCCTCCTTTTCTCAACCATGCTAACTTTTATGGATTCGGATGTTTCTATGTCTTCAACTCCAACTTTGTCACAGCCTCGGTTGAAACGATATTGTCGCAGCTTCCTGCGTCAATCACAAATTTACACACCTTCCCCAGTATAGTGCATGTCGACTGGAAGATATTACTCTTCAACCAGCTAGCTTCTTCCTGCTTCGGTGTCAAACACGATCTCCTCAGCATTAGATTACAACCTTCATCTCCTGACGCAATATCCTGTTCATCCTCCTCAACTGGACTAGAATAATCTCCATCAACATCCTCAACTTCTGCAACCATGGTTCTCTTCTTTGGGTTTGGACACTCATTGCTTTTATGACCCAATTCCTGACAATTGTAACATTTGAAACCATTGTTAACCTTTGCCTTCTCAGCCTCCTTCACCACTGGTCTACTGATAGGTTTAGAAACATTAGAACTCCCACTTACACCCTTCACTTGATTGTTGGAATTAGTAAACACACCACCTCCTCGTCGTCCCTGTTTCTCCCAAGCCAACGCTTTCTGATGTGCTTCTGCCACAGATCTTGGATCGAATATATTAACCATATCCTGAATCTGCATTCTCAATCCCCCAATGAATCTAGATGTCAGCTGCTCTTCCATTTCCATAATATCATTTCTTGCAATAAGCTGATAAAACTCATCCGCGTAATCATTAACAGTCTTCGTGCCCTGCCTCAAATTCTGCAAACGTTGATACATCAAAGATTGATAATTGTAAAGTAAGAACGTTGTTTTCATCAATTTCTTCATCTTCTCCCAAGATTCAACTTTTGACTTCCCCATTCGTTCACGTGTAAGTTTGGTTTGCTGCCACCATGCTAAAGCTCTACCCCTCAACCTTGTAGCAACCAACTTCACTCTGCGATGTTCTGGAACTTCTTTGAAATCAAAAATTTCTTCAACATTAGCCACCCAATCCAAAAACTCTTCAGCTTGCATACCACCCTTGAATTCTGGAATTTCAGTCTTCATTCCCGATTCCCACTTATGATCATACTCTGAATAATTTCTTCCTTGACCTCGTCCTTGAATACTACCACCATCATACTCCTCTTCAAATTCAGATGTATATCGATGTCGATTCTGACCACCAACATCTCTACTCCCTTCACGTCTACCACCATCCCTTCTATCTACATTCCTCCGAACATGATCTCGGTCATCAACATTTCTATAACTGTCTCGGCTCACACTTCTATGATCATTATCATTACTTCTCCCTTGATTGGAATGTGGTGAAATTCTACTTCTCTCATGGTTAGATTCTGGTGAAACCCTTCTCCAGTTTTGATTCATCTCCGTCATAAGCTTCTCTAACCTCCCAATGCCTTCATCCAACTTCTTATTGAATTTGTCACTTATACGTTGCTCCATTTGCTACGCATCTTCCCGCTTATACAAATCTTCAACATTTTGATGACGGTTAGCTCTCCTTGGCGGCATGATTCAAAGTGATACCAAATGATGGATCTACTCTTCACACTTCAAAATTCAAACACAATCCGAACTTAGATCCAAAATGAAATGGATCGAAAACTTCCCCTTTGTTTCAATTTGCGATGAACACGATGAACAACAACTTCAAACTTCAAACCAAATGGCATGGCTCAATACTTCAAGCTCGGCTATTCACTTCAAACTCTTCAAGATGATTGGCTCCAAGACTCGATTTAGCTATGATTGGCTAAAACAAGCTCTGATACCAAAACTGACGTAGCGGATTAATCAAAAACAATGTAGATCGATGAAAGTAGCAATCGATGGATTGGAAGATACCGTAATGCCCAAATTCGTTGATCCGAAGATGCCAAATTCTAGCTATCCCAAACTCGTTGATCGCGCACGATACCGGGTTCAAAGATCTTCAATTCTTCGAGCGTTGATCTAGCGCACTAGATTCCGCGAATCGGCTTCTGCAGTCGTTGAATCGAGCGCACTCGATTAACCGAAAGAGGAGATAGGAGATTACACTCAACTACCAATTGGGTGAAAGCACAAAGCTAACAAAACAAGAGTTTTATTTCAAATCAACTAAACTATTACAAATGTGACACTCGGCCTATTTATAGACGTTCAACTTTAAAACAAAAATTACACAAGTCTTAAGTCGTTTCCAACTCATCCCCTACGACCTACGACTCATCATTAGTCGTTCACGACTTATCAGATTACAACACAAACATCACGACTTACGACTTATACAAAACGACTTAACAATATGTACAAAGGAAACAATACAACATATAGATCGGTTTCGACTTAAAATTCAACTCAACAAACAACACACGACTCAACTTAAGTCGGTAATGACTTAGACACATCACAGTAGCATCTTCACGCGGCTTAAGCTTGGACGACTTATGAGATAAAGCTTCAACGACTTAAAGAATCAACGGCTCAGATTAAAGCGGCATAGAAATCCACGGCTTCAGTCTTCAGCGACTTAACTTAGGTCGGTAACGACCTAAAAAGAAAATAGGTAATGACTTAAGAAACCAACGTCAGGGATTAAGTCGGCAGAAAAGATCCACGGCCTCTATCTTCAACGACTTATCTCTTGACTCGTTAGGTCGTTCACGACCTAACACTCCACCAATTCGTTCTGCCTTTTCACTGCGTGACTCGATAGGTCGTTCAGACGACTTAAAGGCCTTGTTAACTCGTAAGTATCCACTAAGTCGTTCCAACGACTTAAAAGCTTCGTTAGGTCGCCGTTCTTTACTAAGTCGTTCTAACGACTTAAAACCCTTGTTAGGTCGGAGCCCTTTTCCCTCAGCTTGGTTAAGTCATAACCCCCTAGAATTAAGTCGTAGCTTCCCCTGATGTGATTCTATAAGTCATGGAAGACCTATAGTTCCTTCCATAAGTCGTGTGCGACTTACATCCTTAAGTCGTGTGCGACTTAGTCCTTCACCTCTGTCCTGATCTACATCAGTATTGGACTTTGGTGGATCTTGGGAAGACTGCCAAGAAGGAAAAAGCTGATTTAGTTTAAGTGTGATAAGAAAGGTCATTATGCTTATGAGTGCCAGTCAAGCAAGGGGAAGAAGGCTACAGAAATGAAGAATGTGAAGTGCTTTAACTGTGATCAAGTTGGGCATTATAAGGATCAGTGTCCAGAACCAGTCAGGGCGGACAAGGGAAAGGTTTTTGCTGTTGGGCCATCATGTGCTAGGCCAACTGCAGCTGAAAAAGGAAAGACTATGATGCAAGGTATGCTTTTGATTCAAAGTATACCAGTTAGGATACTATTTGATATCAGTGCATTGCATTCATTTATATCTCAGCATTTGGTTGATAGGTTATGCTTAGAACCAACATACCTTATTACTTCTTTAAGGGTTGCGAATCCAGTAGGAAAGTATGCAACTCTAGGGATGAGATGTGACCAGTTAGAACTAGACTTGTTAGGTCACAAGTTTGCATGCAGTCTGTATGTTTTCGATTTCGTAGATTTCGGAATCATTTTGGGTATGGATTGGTTGGGTAATTGTGAGGCTAGGATATTTTGCCAGGATGGGGAGATATCACTAAGACACCCTGATAGTCATAACCGAATTATATTCTAAGTGGAGGATTCTGACCGGAGTAGTTGTGCTTTGTTAAGTGCTATGGAAGTGGGAGAAGAGCTAATTTAGATTCGAGTAGCAAGTGAGTTTGCAGATGTTTTTGAACCGGTTATAGAACTACCACCGAAACGAGCTGTTGAGTTTTGGATAGATCTTGTGCCAGGAGCTGAACTTGTAAGTAGACCACCTAACAGGATGACACCGACCGAGATGAAGGAATTGAAGGTGCGGCTAGTGGATCTAGAAGGGAGAAATTTTATTAGGCCAAGCAGTTTGCCTTTGGGAGCAGCTGCGGTGTTCGTGAAGAAGCCAAGTGGGTCGTTGAGGATGTGTATCGACTATCGTAAGTTAAACGAGAAGAGAATTAAGAATAAGTATCCTTTGCCGAGAATTGATGATCTATTTGATCACTTGTGTGGAGCTAGAGTGTTTTCCCAGTTGGATCCGGCGATGGGTTTCAATCAGTTAAGTGTGGCAGAGGACAGTATTCCTTTGATAGCATTTCGGACTAGATATGGTTAATACGAGTGGTTAGTAATGCCATTCGGGTTAACGAATGCACCCACTTTCTTCGTGGATCTGATGAACCGAGTTTTCCGAGAGTACTTGGATAGGTTCATGTTAGTGTTTATAGATGACATTTTTAGTATAATTTAAGAATGAAAGAGAGAATGTGGATCATCTTAGAGTAGTGCTTGAGACGCTGAGGCAGCATCAGCTGGAGGCGAAGTTTTCCAAGTGTCATTTTTGGAAGAAAGAGGTTAAGTTTCTTGGTCACATGGTTGTAGAGAAGGGGTTGTCAGTCGATCTAGATAAGATCGAAGCTGTTAATAATTGGAAGAGACTAGAGACAGTGACTGAGATTAGAAGTTTCCTTGGATTTGATGGCTATTACCGGAGATTCATCAAGGATTTCTCGCGGATAGTAGCACCTTTGACTATGTTAAGTTGTTAACCAAGAAGGAGGTGAAGTTTGTCTTGTCCGAAAAATGTGAGGAAGCATTCCTTAAGTTAAAGCATTTGTTGACTGGCACACCTATGTTAGTAGTTCCAGACGGAAACCAAGGGTTGGTGGTTATACCGATGCATGTGGAACTGGATTGGGAGTTGTGTTAATGCAGAAGGGTAAAGTGATTGCCTGCGCTTCACGATAGCTTAGACCACATGAAGTGAGATATCATACTCATGATTTGGATTTGGCTGCAGTAATCTTCGCATTGAAGGTTTGGAGGCATTATCTCTTAGGAGAGAGATTTGAGATATACATAGATCATAAGTTCTTAAGGTATTTATTCTCTCAGAAGGAGCTGAATATGAGATGGCAGAAGTTGCTGGAGTTTTTAGCAGCTTATGATTTTGGTATAGAGTATACTCCTGGGAAAGGAAATAAGGTAGTGGATGCTCTTAGCAGAAGACATTAGAATGTGGTGTTAGCTATGTTGGCAGAGTGGAAAGATTTAGAAGCTTTGACTACTTATAGTGTGCAGTTAAGGTCGACTGTAGTTCTAGTCAGAGTACCACCATGTTGTCCTATTTTGAAGTTCGACCAGTGTTGATCGAAAGGATTGCTTCTGAGCAAAAAGAGGATCCAGTATTAGCCGAGAAGATTAGAAAGCTTGAGGTGGGATCAGAGATTGATGATCTAAAGGATTTTAGTGTTGACCAGAAGGGAAGGTTGAGAAAGAAGGGACGATTGTGTGTTCCAAATGTTGGGACTTAGGGAGAGAAGTTCTTGAGGAATGTTATCGATCTAAGTTTACGATTCATCCTGAAGGGACCAAGATGTATCAAGATATGAAGAGGAGCTTCTATTGGGAATGTATGAAGAGGGATGTTGGCTTGTGGGTTAGGCAGTGTGCAAACTGTCAAAAAGTGAAAGCCGAACATCAGAAGCCGAGTGGGTTGCTTCAACCTTTGGAGATTCTAGTTTGGAAATGGGATTCGATATCCATAGATTTTATAGACGGGTTGCCGAGGTCAAATAGGGGAAATGAAAGTATATGGGTCATAATGGATAGGTTGACCAAGAGTGCCTATTTCATTCCAGTTAAGTCAACCAGGACGACACCTATTTTTAGCTGAGTTGTTCATGAAGAACATAGTTAGACTACATGGAATTACTAGTAGTATAGTCAGTGATAGAGATGCTTTTATCACTAGTGAATTCTAGAAGAGTCTACAGGATGTGTTAGGCACTAAGCTCAAGATGAGTACTACGTATCACCCGCAGATGGATGGGCAGACAAAGGGAGTCAATAAGGTACTCGAGGATTTATTGAGAGCTTGTGTATTGGACTTTGGTGGATCTTGGGAAGACCACCTACATTTGGTTGAGATTTCCTATAATAATAGTTATTAGACTAGTATAGAAATGGCACCTTTTGAAGCTTTGTATGGACGGCCTTGCATATCACCAGCATGTTGCTTGGAGACTGGACACAGATTAGTCTTAGGTCTAGATCTGGTTAGAGAGGTGACAGAGAAGATTGAGTTAATCCAAGAAAGGATGAAGGAAGCTCAGTCCAGATAGAAGAGTTACGCAGATAAGAGGCGTAAAGACCTAGAATTCTCAATTGGAGATAAGCCTTTCATTAAGGTATCACCGATGTAGGGTGTGGTACGATTTGTAAAGTCAGGGAACACCGAGATATGTCGGTTCATTCCAGATTATAAAGAGCATTGGAAAGCTCGCATACAAAATAGAGTTACCGAGCAGTATGGTAGGTATCCATAATGTATTTCATGTGTCTCATCTTCGCAAGTATGTGCATGATCCCGAAACTACTATTCCTCTGACAGGTTTGGAAGATTTGATAGTAGAGCGTAATTTGACTTTTGTTAGACAGCCAGTTCGGGCTGTAGTGGGAGATGAGAAAAGATTGAGTAACAATACAATCAAGTTGGTGAAGTTTTAGTGGAGCGACAATGAGAAGGACTGTACCAGGGAGATAGAAGATAGGATTAGAGATACTTATCCTATCTGCTTTGAGGGTATGTCAATATTAGATTTATATAGATAGTTGCTAGTCAGGTAGGCTAGTATGGTTGTTAGGAGTGGTTACAGACGATTGCTATGTTTAGTATTTAGTCCTTACTGAATTTTGAGAACGAAATTCTTTAAGGAAGGGAGCCTGTAACAATCCTAATTTTTAATAACATTATTCAGGAGATTTAATTAGATAAATTAAATAGAATAATGTAAATATTAAAGTGATAATGGGATTGAGATTTGAAAATTCAAAATTAGAGGCCAAGCTTAATGATATAAATGGGCTTATAAATGGTTTTATATGTTAAGTAATTAACACAAGGGTATTTAACGTAATTGCGCACCATAACCCTTATATATTTAGTTCCCTTCATTATGCACGTTCATTTTTCATTTCATAAAAACATAAAGAAGTGGAGCAAAGTCGGCCATTAAGAGAAAGAGGAGAAAATCAATTTAAAGCTAAGGATTCATGCTAGAGGAAATTAATCTCAATCAAATCTCAAAGACCTTATCCCAATCAAGGTGAATAATAATCTAAATCATCTCTATTTCGTTTTATGATCATTTGTTTTTGGGTTTATGTTTAACGATAAATTTTCTATTGAGTAAGAAAAATGCCGATAAATTTTGAATTAATTTTAACCGCAAGCACACGGCGTACAATTTTAGTACGTGGTAAGTACGGATCGATCCGCAAGGAATTTTTTTAGATTTTAGAATTTTCTAATCAATCAAATTAGACCAAAGTGGAGAGAAGATTGTTAACTACAAATTGTAAACAAGATGAAGCTAAAATTAGAATAAAAGTGAGATTTAAAAACTATTAGATTAGAGAATAATTTAGAGGCAAATCCACTCTTATATTTTTGTAAATCAACAAACAAATAATTTATGATCTCTAGTTTTGATATTAAGTGAAATAATTGTTGCATTTATAATAGGTATGGTTTATTTATGTTATTAATTAACATAACTTAAACCATCAAACTATAATACAACAAATAAACTACTTATAAATCTCATGAAAATGAAGCCAAAGTAAAAGCTATTTTAAGTATGATCTATTTACTATTGTAATTAGTAATATAGATCGTCAAATTTTGTTTTTACTTTCATTTAAAAATCAAAAATTAATTAGCAAATAATGATGTAAATTGTGTTTATGTTGAATAAGAATAGCTCATTTGCAAAAGCAAACTAAGCTATCAAACCCACTTGTATAAACTTACATCAAAATTCACTTTCATGAAGCATAAATAAAAGAGATCATAAATCATAAAAAATGTTGAAATTACATAGAATTAGAGAGCTTCATTACCCCTAAATTGAAGGGATTTAGCTACTCATTTGTGTTATCAAATCAACACTCGTGAATTTCAACATTAAAAAGCAAAGAATTGAAAACTAAGCAAAGGAAGAAAGAGAGATTAACTACTAACTACTTGCATAAAAGTTAAAGCTACACTACTTGCATGAATGTAAATCTAAGCTATAAACATTAAAAGAAAGAGAGCATAGACATAAACATTAACATAAAAACAAAGAAAAGCATGTAGAAAAGAAAAGAGAAAGAGGCTTGGAAGCCATTTTTATTTCATGAAACATTGACATTACAACTTGCTTTCTTAATTTCCTAACAAATGTGAAAGAGTAGAAGATATTTACATGTACCCTAATTCAATTTTTAGGGTGCTTCCTAAAATGCCCTTTAGGAAGTGTGGCCATCAAGTAACCATTAGCCACTAATTAATTCATCATTTGATGTGCATGAAGCTTTAACCTCCACTTAGTTGTCTGTTAGTTTCTAATTGTAGATTTAGGTAAGTGGATGGGGTCCTCCATGATCATGAACTTAAATTAATTCCTCTTTATTCCTTTGTATTCCCTTGTGCATGCATATATCTTCATGAACTCCTCTTCCATATGCATCAAAATTTCCTATAAAAATCATAAAAAATTTCCAAGTAAAAATTCTCAAATTGACACATGCATAAAAACCATTTTGCCCCTGAATGAAGATGAATATATGATGATTTGAAAATAATTGAACTTTGGTTTTAAACATGTTAAAATGCCCAAATATGACTTTTATTTAAATAAAAAATAGATAAAATATGGATGTAAATATATGGACATTTACGTGCACATCAAATACCCCCACACTTATCTTTTTATTCGTCCTCGAATAAAGGAAAACTAAGATAAATTCGTTTTCGTAGGGAGCACGATTGCATTGAGCGTATGCAACAAGCCGTTAAACCTCCCCAGTAGGACGAATGTTGTCTCGTGAGGGTTTTTAGCGGATACTATCCATAAAATCAAAATGCAAAGTGAAAATATTTACAAAGTGCAAGATTTATTTACAATGGGATGAATGCAAGTTTTTGAAAATATTTACAAATGAAGGATTCACTTTCAAATCGACACTCATAAGTTAAATATAGGTTTTGGTCATTATCTTGAAAATTTAAGTCATTTACTCGTCAAAATTTCCAACAAAAATTAAGTTATCATAACAAATAGACAATAGTTTAACTCGTTGTTTCGGTCGATAATATAGTGTAACTATGAAATAGATCCTTAGTTGATTATCAAAGTTTATCAAAGTGGTATTTTCATTTCTTTCCAATAACAAGTCAAATCAAACAAGTTAAAATGATGCTTGAAATTCAATTGCTTACTCTCTCTTATTTGAAAATGATATTAACAATATTTACATATGTCTAACTCAGGTAAACTGAGGCCAGATATATTACCCATACACTGCCTGCGGACTGATGTGAGGGGAATACAGAGTGTGGCGAGTGAATACACAAGTGTGAACACTTATCGACTATAGGCGTTATTAAAAAGAATTTTTATACACATACACCTAACTCAGATAAACTGAGGCCAGCTATACCGATCGTGCACTGCCTTTTGGGCTTATGTGAGAAGGGTCCAGAGCATGGCGAGTGAACACACGAGTGTGAACACATGACTCTAGGTGTTAAAAATATATACATATATACAAATGTTTTTTCTCTCTTTTTTTTACTTATATATTTTTTTTGTGTTTTTTTTCTATTTTTTTAGAAAGAGAGAGTTTTGCAAAATCATCTTAGCACCATTTAACTTAGAAGATAAAAATGTTATATCCTTTACTTTAAATTTACCACTTTTTTTAAACAAAGATTTTCAATTAGAATATACTTTATAATTAACACATATGAACCTTCCTATACACTAGTTAAACCATTGTTATTTGTAATCAAACTTCATTTTTATTTTTGTTAAGACAAATAAATTTTCAAAAAAATTTCAATTTATTAACCAAAACTTATACTTATCCCATAGTGTTTCTTCAAAAATAAATCAAAATGCTAAAAGGAAAATGTTTTTTGAGATTTAGAAATTTTGAGATTTTTTTTAAAGTTAAAAGAAAATGAAAGTTCAAAAATGCCATGAAACTTAAATAAATGAAAATGAGACTCCCCCCACACTTAATTTTGACTGTCCCCACAGTCAATGTATGATATGATGAGTGTAACGGGGGAAACTATGTACATATTTACAAAAGAGGGTTAACATTCTTACTAGACGTAGCTTGGCTCATGAAGAATCATGAGCTTCTCCTCTTGGTTATTTGGCAATTCCAAGAAAGGTTTCAAACGATGAACGTTGACTTTGAAAATCGATCCATCCCTAGGGTTTTCTATTTCTACGGCACCATGTGGAAAAACAGTTCGTACCACAAATGGTCCGGTCCATCTTGATTTAAGTTTCCCAAAGAATAAATGAAGTCTTGAGTCATATAAAAGAACTTTCTGGTTAGGCGAAAACGTATTCCTTATGATTGACTTGTCATGAAAAATTTTGGTTCTTTCTTTGTAAATTTTCTCGTTTTCATCACGTCGTTCCTAAGTTCTTCTAGTCCATTGAGTTGTAATTTTTGGTTTTTGCCAGCTTTATCAAGATCAAAGTTTAAGTTCTTTATTGTCCACAACGCTTTGTGTTCGATTTCAACGGGTAAATGACAAGCTTTACCGTCAACTAAACGAAATAGGGACATTCCAAGGTTAGTTTTAAAAGCAGTACGTTAAGCCCAAAGCGCTTCGGTCAATTTTTGAGACCAATCTTTTCGATTTTTGTTAACAGTTTTCTCCAAAATTTGTTTAATTTTTCGATTTGAAACTTCTACTTGTCCACAAGTTTGAGGATCATATGGAGTAGATAACTTATGGGTTATCGAGTATTTTTTTCATTAAAGTTTCAAAAGATCGATTGTAAAAATGGGTCCCGCTATCATTGATTATTGTGCGAGGTGTGCCGAACCTAGAAAAGATGTTTTCTTTGAGAAATTTCACAACAATTCTATGGTCGTTGGTTTTGCAAGGAACGACTTCGACCCATTTTGAGACGTAATCAACAGCAAGAAGGATATACAAGTTTCCAAAAGAATTGGAAAAAGGTCCCATAAAGTCAGTACCCCAAACATCAAAGATTTCGATCATAAGAATGGGGTTTAGAGGCATCATATCTCGTCGAGAAATTCGTCCAAGCATTTGACATCGATCACAAGTTTTACAAAATTTGAATGAGTCTTCGAAAAGAGAAGGCTAATAGAAACCACACCGAAGCACTTTTTCTGCAGTTTTCCGAGGACCAAAATGTCCACCACACACTTGATCGTGGCAAAACAAAAGAACACTCCTGATATCATTATCCGAAATGCAACATCGGATGATTTGGTCGAGACAATATTTGAACAAGTATGGATCGTCCCAATAGAAATATTTCACTTGGGACATGAATTTGCATTTGTCCTGTTTGGATCAAGATGTGGGAGTTTCTTTAGTGACTAAGTAGTTCACTATATCAACGGACCATGGATCGATAGAAATTGAAAGAAGTTGTTCATCGGGAAAGTTTTTATTGATTGGAAAAGAAGATGGTGCGTTCGGAAGATGAGATAAGTGATCGGCTATGACATTATCATATCCTTTTTTATCTTTTATTGTAAGGTCAAATTCTTGAATTAAAAGGATCCAAAGAATCAAACGGGATTTAGCATCCTTTTTAGCGAAGAGATATCGAAGCACAGAGTGGTCCATGTACATACTAATGTGTGAACCTATCAAGTAAGGTCGAAACTTTTTGAGCGCAAAAACGACAGCTAGAAGCTCTTTTTCGGTTGTTGTGTAGTTGAGTTGAGCGTCGTTCAAAGTCATACTCACGTAGTAAATGACATGAAGGATTTTGTTGATGCGTTGTTCTAAGACAGCACCAACTGCAAAGTTAGAAGCGTCACACATTATTTCGAAAGGAAGATCCCAATTGGGTGCGCAAATGATTGGAGCAGAAATGAGTTCCTTCTTAAGACATTCGAAAGAAGAGATACAATTAAAGTTAAAACCGAAAGGAACGTCTTTTTCGAGGAGAGTTGTCAAAGGACGAGCGATTTTGCTAAAGTCTTTCACAAAGAGTCGGTAAAAGCCGGCGTGTCCTAGAAATGATCGGATGTTCTTAACAGATATGGGAATAGGTAGGTTTGCAATGACATCGATTTTCGCTTTATCTACCTCAATGCCTTTATTTGAGATGATATGTCCAAGGACTATGCCTTGTTTGACCATAAAGTGGCATTTTTCCCAATTCAAAGTCAAATGTTTTTCTTTACATCGATTTAGAACCAACTCGAGATGATGTAAACATTGGGAAAAAGAATCGCCAAAGATAGAGAAATCGTCCATAAAAACTTCTAGAAAGCATTCAATCATGTTGGAAAAAATGCCAACCATGCATCGTTGGAAAGTAGCAGGAGCGTTACAAAGTCCGAATGGCATACATCGATAAGCAAAGGTACCGAATGGACACGTGAAAGTTGTTTTCTCTTGATCTTCGGCAGCGATTGGAATTTGGTTATAGCCGGAATAACCATCAAGGAAGCAGTAAAATTCATGGCCGGCTAAACGTTCGAGCATTTGGTCAATGAAAGGAAGAGGGAAGTGATCTTTACGTGTTGAAGCATTTAGTTTTTGATAGTCAATGAAAACACGCCAACCCATTTGAGTTCGAGTTGGAATAAGTTCGTTTGAATCGTTCTTAACAACGGTTAGCCCAGACTTTTTCGGTACAACATGAATTGGGCTAGCCCATGAACTATCACAGATTGGGTAAATGATTCCGTTATCGAGAAGTTTAAGAATTTCATCACGCACTGCATCTTTCATTTTTGGATTAAGCCTTCGTTGTGCATCATGAACAGGCTTGGCATCGTCGATTAAATGGATGCGATGTTGAACAAGAGCGGGAATAATTCCCTTTATATCAAAGATGGACCACCCAATTGCTTCTCTATTTTTCGAAAGAATAGAGAGAAGAGAAGCTTCTTGGTCAAGAGAAAGATTGTTAGAAATGATGACAGGAAAAGTTTCATTTTCACCTAAGTATGCGTACTTAAGGTGATCGTGAAGTGGTTTGAGGTCCAACTTAGGGAGTTGCTTGATCAAAGAATTGGGTTGAGATTCGGACTCAACTGGAAGCGATTCAAAGGGAAGAGTATATTCAATCTCGTTGTGGATTTCGTGAAACAATATTTCGTACTCGGCCTCGCGTTCATCGTTAAGATCAAGTGTCTCGTTTTCAAAGTTTTCGTGAATGGCACTAACTTCCAACGTTTGGTCATGAGGTTCGTTCGGTTGGCTTTCAAGATTGAAAATGTTGAGATCCAAAGTCATTTTTCCAAAACAGATTTTCATCGATCCATTACGACAATTGATTAAGGCATTTGAGGTGGCTAAGAATGGTCGTCCTAAAATCAATGGAATTTGACTTGTGGGATTTGTCACGGGTTGTGTTTCGAGAACGATAAAATCAACGGGGAATATGAATTGCCCTACTCGAATGAGCACGTCCTCGATTTCTCCCACGGGCTTCTTAATGGAGCGATCGGCAAATTGAAGCGTGACTTTTGTGGATTTGAGCTCACTTAAACCTAATTGTTCATACATGGAATATGGAATCAAATTGATACTCGCGCCTAACTCTATCAAACATTTATTAATTGTCTTGTCTCCAAATGTACACGAAATCGTAGGGCAGTCAGGATCTTTGTATTTAACGGGCATGGATTGGGACAAGACTTCACTCAAACTGGCTGCTAACAAGACTTTTTTGGGCACTTGAGTGTGTCTCTTTTGGGTGCACAAGTCCTTAAGAAATTTCGCATGCGTGGGGATTTGCTGAATGATGTCAAGAAGCGGGATGTTCACTTTCACTTGTTTAAAAATTTCCAACATCTTTTCCATTTGGTCTGAGTGTTTCTTGGGTCGGAGACGATGTGGAAATGGAACACGATATTCGGTAGACGGGTCTACTCGAGTAGAAGAAGAAGAATTTTGATTGGCATTCGATTCAACGGTCGGCTCCACGTTCTGTTCTGATTTGTTTGAAGCATCGAGAGAGGTTTCCGGTAAGTCATTTGGGTTAACAACTTGATTATCGATTTGTTTATCAGAACATAGAGTTGTGATAGCATTCAATTGGGCGACATTGCTATCTTGAACAACATGGGCTTGATTTGAATTTGCGTTTTGATTTCTGGGATTTGGAACAGGCTGGCTTGGAAATGTGCCTCGTTCGCGTTCACTTACAGATGTGGCTAATTGACTCGTTTGCATTTCGAGATTTGCAATTGATTGGTTTGTGTTTTGCATATATGAGGTCAATAAATTTTGCAAATTGCTGTTTGATTGAAGGCTTTAAGTAGTTGCTTTAGCCAACGTTTCAATAGTTTTCTCAAGTGCACTTAAACATTTATCGTCTTGGGGAGGATGAGCAAAATTAGGTTGAAAATTTGATTGTTGCGGTTGATTATGAGATGGACCCGCAAAGTTTGGTTAAAAATGATTGGGCTGAAAGGGAGGATTCGAAGCATTATTCGGGAATGCTTGAAAATTGGAACGAACCGTATTCGTGTTGGAATTTTTTTGGTTCCACGCAAAATTTGGATGATTTCTTCAACCAGGATTGTACGTTGGAGAAAACGGGTCATTTTTGCCTTTATTGAAAGCATTGATTTGTTCGATAGAATTGGGACACTGATTGGCTATATGATTAGGATCATTGCATTTATAACACATCGGTTGGGAAGCTTGGTTCAATTGATTTGATGAGAAAATGTTATCGAATTTTTAATCATTGCGTCGATCTTAGCTTCCAAAGCAAAAGAATATCCTATCGAGTGTGCACTCGATCGTGAGTAAATTGATTTTTCGTTCGAACGTTCCTATTGGGATGATTTTTCGATGAGGTTTTCAAGAAATTGTCAAGCATCATCATGATGTTGGGCAAGAAAGTTGCCTTGGCACATTGATTCGAGCATGGTTCGTGAGCTATTTTCGAGTCCATCGTATAAGATTTGGCAAACCGTCCATTTTTCGAAGTTATGGCGTGTACATTTTACCAAAAGCTTTTTGAATCTTTCAAAATATTTTCCAAATGGTTCTCCCTTGAATTGATGAAAATTTACAATTTCATTTTGGATTCTACTCGTTTTTTCCAAGGGGTTGAACTTTTTTAAGAAAGCTTTTACGAATTCTTCCCAACTTTTAATCGAGTTTGGTGGCAAGCTGTACAACCATTTTTTAGCGCAATCCGTAAGAGTTAATAGGATTAATCGAAGCTTGATTCTGTCATCGTAAAGTTGTTGAAGTTTAATGGTTGCGCAAACTTGCTCGAATTTAGTCAATAAAATGTATGGATCATCGTGCTCGAAATGGCCAAATTTCGGAAGCATGGCAATATGATTCGATTGAATTTCAAAATGGTTAGCCGTAGGGGTAGGTAATGTGATGCAAAATGGAATAGAAACTCTATTGGGAAAGATTCTATCCATAAGAGTTCGAGGGGCGTTCTCGTTCACCATTTCGGGAGGATTGTATGTTCGAGTTAAACGATTAGTTGTTGAATCATGAGTCTAACGATTTGTTGTTGTGTCACGAGTCCAAGTACTCATGCACAAGTGAAAGTCGAGAAGAGAAACAAGTTAGAAATGAGTTTAGAGAACGAAAGAAGATCTGAAAAATGAAGTGAAAAATTATTTTTGTTTTTTTAAGGAAGAGAACTATTTACCAAATGAAATTTATTTTCAAAAGAGAAGTTTGATTTTTGGCTTTTCAATTTTTTTTAAATGTTTTTGATTTTGTAATTTTTTTTGTTTTTGAATTTTCAAATATTTAACAAAAGGATTTTTGTTTTTAGAAAATGAAAATTTGATTTTTGTTTTTGTTTTTGAATTTTCAAATTTTTTTGTTTTTGAAAAGATTTTATATTTTTTTTGGATTTTTGTTTTTGATTGAAAATTTTCAAAGGAAAGGAAAAAGGATTTTTTTTGGATTAAAAACTAAGTTAAGTAAAATTTACAATATTTTTTTGGATTTTGGATTTTTCAATTTTTTTTGTTTTTTCTAAATATGCATGAACTAATGCAACTAAATGAATGCAAAGGACTTAATTACAGTTTTCTGTCCTTAGTAGCTCCTAACCCAAAATTGAATAATCACACTTCGTCTTAAATCAACGAAAATATTTCTCAGCCAGGTAACAGGCAGGGGTTATCGGTGCACCACGAATCACCGTAGCAATGCAACCGAAGGTTCAAGTGCCTTTAGAGGAACAACTACTATAATATTTACGAATCACCATAATATTTATAAATGGTTATTACTCTACCATAGCCTAGACACCAAATAATAAAATTGTTCAAAGAAAACAATTGTGAAGATACAATTAAGCCCTAAGTGAGCTCGTGACACCCTTAAGTCGAATGTCTATTTGTCAAATTTTACGATGAAATGCGTTTGTGGGCTAAGGAAAGGGTGATGAAATCCCTCACCTTATGTGAATTGGGGTATTGCCTTAGAAAATAAAATGAAATGAGATGAATGCAAAACAGAAATTAAACGTGAATTTACAATGCAACTATAATGATATTTGTTTTTGTTTTTGTTTTTGGACTTTGAAATATATATATATATATATATATATAAAAATGCAAATGCAAGCAACCAACAATGCAGTTCAAATAAAAACAAGAGAAAAGGCACAATACCAGAGCGTGCAGATTATTAGCAATTTATTTTTAGCATTTTTTTAAGCAAACAAAGCAAAGCGATTCTTCTTTATTTTCTGCTTGGGCAACCTGAAAAACAAGGTATATACAGTTTTTTTCTTCTTTTTTGTATTTTAAATTAGAAATTAAATTAAAACAAACAAGTGAAAACAAATGACAAATGAAAATTAAACAAGTGAAAACAAATGACAAATGAAAATTAAACAAGTGAAACTTTTTTTTTAATTAAAGAGAAGGAAGACTAAAACAAACGGAAAATTAAAACAACTAAAACCAAATGAAACAAAACATAACAAAACAAATGAAGGAAAGAAACTAAACAAAAGAAAGAAGCTTACTTGTACGAAACCAAAAACAAGTAGATGTACAACAAACTCACAACACCATCATAAACTAAAGCAATTTCTCATTTTGTTTTTTGGAATCTTTTTTTATAATAAAGTTTTAGAAAGAAAACAACACAAAATGAAACAAACTAAACTAGTTCACTCTCTTTTTAAAAATAAATAAATAAAATAAAATGAAAACACTCAATTAATTTCACTTAAATAAAAATAAAGTAAATCCGGCCCATGTAAACAAAAGATACAACAACATTTCTTTAATTAAGTTCACGAATTGAAACCAAAATAACAGCCGCTGTTCTCAAAACTTCAAAGGAAATTCTCTCTAAATTGCAATTCAATTCAGTGCAAGGCAAAATTCACAAATCTCCTACCAATTCCCAAATCAAAATTCGATACAGCAATTGAAAACTTGTTCGCGTTTGGTGATAATTGGGTTGATTATGAGAAATGGTTCCAGTTGCGTGAGTTTGCGTGCAGTTGTCGATGGTTCAAGGGCAGAGGTGATGTTTGGAAGCGAAGGTAAGCGCTTTGGAACAGTGGGAATCGTTCGTGGTTGGTGGCCGAGAAGACTGGATTGATTTGCATGAGGCGGTGAAGAGGAGATGTAGTTGCGTTGAAGTGGAATTGAAGGCAGAGGTTGTTGTGGACAGATTTGTGGAGGAAGTTAAATAAGGAGAGGCAGTTGTTTTGTCAGAGAAGAATGGTGAAGGAACTCGGTGCAGAGGAGGGAGATGGCACACCACTGGACTGTGGTTGCAGTTACGATTTGGTTTGTGAGTTTAGGTGAGGTTCTGGTATGTCAGTTTTGGTCTCTGGCGTTGAAGATGTTGTGGTGGTCTGACTGTTACAGTGGGGTTGCAGAGGAGTGGTAGGAGATGTAAGTGATGGTCAAAGATGAGATTTTGTTGGTCTAGAAGCAACATGAAGTGGAGAGAGGCCGTGATATATGATATGTGGGATGGTTTGCTTGTTGATGGAGGTGGAGGTGTTTGTCTGGATATGTGACAGGTTTGACTGGGAGGAGTAGTGAAATTGAAATGTTGCAAATGTGTAGATGTTTGTTGATGGTGGTAGTTTGGGTTTTGTCAGTTGTGATGTAGTAAGGGATGTGGTGATGGTTGTATGGGATTGTATGGGTCAGTGGTTGTTGCTGTGTAAGTAGATGATAGTCAGGGAGGTTTTGTAAAGTGAAGTTGTGATGATTACAGGAGGAAGCGAGGTGGTGTTGTAGTTGAAGTACAGACGTGGTGTGTTATGTTTGTGAATGTGGAAATATTGGTAGAAGTGAGTGTGATATTTGCAGTGATGAGGTTTTGGGGAGCTGCTTTCACAGTGGTATGTTGTTTGCTTTGATATGAGATATGCACATAGTGATTTGAGTTAGTTGAGATGTTGTCAATGAGGTAGAGGCGTTTTCAATTACTGAGGAGGTGGTGGAACTATGAATGCAGTGTAGTGTTTGTTGAGGTTAGAGGTGGTAGTGATGTCTGAGTGCACTGTACAAGGAAGAATGTGCATAAGGCTGGAGCAACAGTGGTGGATAACTTGAAAGTGCACAATTTTGAGTTTGTATAATGTACAAATTATTGAAAAGGAAAATGGGATTGTTAAAGAAATTGTAAAAAAATGAAAATGGAATAAAAGTGTTTTTTTAGATTGAAATTTGTGTGTGTATATATAAATATATATATTTTAAATGTGAAATGCAAATGCAACTAGAAAATCAACAACAAGCAAACAAATCAAAATGAAAGAACAAATCACACAAACAAATTTTTTTAAAACCAACACAAACAAAAAAAACACACCATAATCAAAAGAAAAGTAATTCGAAGAATAGAAATCAAAAATCAAAACAATTTCCCTACAATGGCGCCAAAAACTTGTTTAAGGACAAATTTTCTATTGAGTTAGAAAAATGCCGATAAATTTTAACCACAAGCGCACGGCGTACAATTTTAGTACGTGGCGAGTACAGATCGATCTGCAAGGAATTTTTTAGATTTTAGAATTTTTTAATCAATCAAATTAGACCAAAGTGGAGAGAAGATTGTTAACTACAAATTGTAAACAAGATGAAGCTAAAATTTGAATAAAAGTGAGATTTAAAAACTATTAGATTAGAGAACAATTTAGATGCAAATCCACTCTCATATTTTTGTAAATCAACAAACAAATAATTTAATCTCTAGTTTTGATATTAAGTGAAATAATTGTTGCATTTATCATAAGTATGGTTTATTTATGTTATTAATTAACATATATTAAACCATCAAACTATAATACAACAAATAAACCACTTATGAAATCTCATGAAAATGAAGCCAAAGCAAAAGCTATTTTAAGTATGATCTATTTACTATTGTAATTAGTAATATAGATCATCAAATTTTGTTTTTACTTTCATTTCAAAATCAAAAATTAATTAGAAAATGATAATGTAAATTGTGTTTATGTTGAATAAGAATAGCTCATTTGCAAAAGCAACATAAGCTATCAAACCCACTTGTATAAACTTACATCAAAATCCACTTTCATGAAGCACAAACAAAAGAGATCATAAATCATAAAAAATGTTGAAATTACATAGAGTTAGAGAGCTTCATTACCCCTAAATTGAAGGGGTTTAGCTACTCATTTGTGTTATCAAATCAACACTCATAAATTTCAACATTAAAAGCAAAGATATGAAAACTAAGCAAAGGAAGAAAGAGAGATTAACTACTAACTACTTGCATAAAAGTTAAAAGCTACACTACTTGCATGAAAGTAAATCGAAGCTATAAATATTAAAAGAAAGAGAGCATAGAAATAAACATTAACATAAAAGCAAAGAAAAGCATGTAGAGAAGAAAAGAGAAAGAGGCTTAGAAGCCATTTTTATTTCATGAAACATTGACATTAAAACTTGATTTCTTAATTTCCTAACTAATGTGAAAGAGTAGAAGATATTTACATGTACATAATAGGGCTATTTATACATACATAAAGCTCTAATTCAATTTTTCGGGTGCTTCCTAAAATGCTCTTTAGGAAGTGTGGCCACCAAGTAACCATTAGCCACTAATTAATCCATCATTTAATATGCATGAAGCTTTAACCTCCACTTAGTTGTCCATTAGCTTCTAATTGTAGATTTTGGTAAGTGGATGGGGTCCTCCATGATCATGAACTTGAATTATTTCCTCTTCATTCCTTTGTATTCCCTTGCGCATGCATATATCTTCATGAATCCCTCTTCCATATGTATTAAAATTTTCTATAAAAATCATAAAAAATGTCCAAGTAAAAATTCTCAAATTGACACATGCACACAAATGACCATTTTGCTCCTGAATGAAGATGAATATATGATGATCTGAAAATAATTGAATTTTGGTTTTAAACATGTTAAAATGCCCAAATATGACTTTTATTTAAATAAAAATAGATAAAATATGGATGTAAATACATGCACATTTACGTGCACATCAGTTTAAGATTAAATCCATTATTATGATGATATTTGATCGATGATAAGCTTGGATTTGGACATGTTGGATTCAAACAAAATAATTTGATAATTATTTTACACTGTTTTAAGGGTAAAACCGATTACAATGATTTTCGTATGCCATGAGAATATTTTATGTCTCGTAAAACATGATTTCAGAGATGGGTTTTAATTCTTATAATTTTCCAAGTTATGGAAAATTTATTATGAATTTTCAAAGGAAAATATGAATAATTGGGTTTAGAAATTTATTTTGATTATTTTATGAAGAATTTGGGTCTGGAATTTTTATATGTTAAATAACATATTGAAAGTGAATTTCTGTAAAATTTGGGGATTTTTCCTAAGTGATTTGTTATGAAAAATAAATTATTTTTGAAGAAGGACTTATATGTATTATTTGCTTAGCTTAAAGAAGTTCTTATTTGCTAAAATGGTGTTAATTAGATCTAAAGTAATTTCAGTAGTTATTTTCGTAAAGAATTTGAAAAGTATATGGCAAACAATTAAATGTTTACAAATAGGCAGGTTAGTTATAAAGTAATTACTTTAATTGGCATTAAATCGGTCTTTACCCAGAAAAGTGGGTTCCGCCTCTTTCGGAAGCACCTTTCGCCCCTTACTTCCGCTTCGACCAAGCCGAAACCTACCAAAGCCGAAACTAATACACAAGGTATCGCAATGATGGTACATAGTGGATTGGAGAAAGGCGGAAGACATGGTATCGAAACCATTGCTTTAAATGGGGTCGAAACCTTTGTCTCGCTTTCCAAAGATAAGCGCCTGCCTTGTTTTCAAAAGAGTGCTTTCGACCAAGTCGAAACCTTTGCTTTCGAATCTGTTGCTGCCTCTTTGTCTAAATGGAGCTTTCGAATGAGTTCCTTGTTTGTAAATCAATGCTTTCGAAAAGGGTAGTTTCGACTTAGTCAAGACCTTGCTGCCAATCTTATGCCTTTCGAAAGTATTAAAGTCATCAATGCTTTCGAAAGGCGGCTTTTATTTTAAAATTGTACTAAGCCACTTCCTAAAAGCTTTCAAATGGTTCAAGGTTTTCGAAGGCAATGACTTCGGAAGGGGGTTTCAAAGCTAACCTTTGGATGTTTTATTTAAATGCTTTGAGCTTTCGAAAGGATGGTTCCGAAGCCATCAATTTTCCCTAAATAATTTTATATAAAGATTAAAGGTTTCGAAAGGGGGTACTTTCGCTTGTATTCACTTAGACCCAATAAGATATGTTTTATATAAAGAAGTCAATAGGTTCCTAGTAAACCCATGAAAACTAGGATAAGAGGGAAGTTATTGGGGATACCAATAGGTTTAGGGAGAACCCATGAAACGATAATGTTATTGGCAGGGGCCAATAAATTCTTAGTGATCCCATAAAAATTATGAAACCGGACAAGGAGTCCACAATCTTTAACAGTTTATTAGTAAGCCCATGAAAACTAATAGGTTAATAGTGACCGTAGAAACTATAAATGTGACAGTTAGTCAAAATGAAAGGGGGATGGAAAATCCAGAATTGATTTAATTGTTTTCATATCATCATATTATTTTGAACTACTATGTTTTAACCAATGTGGATGCAGGAGCACGGTATATGGTTTTATAAAGTTTTAGGATACCAGTGAGTAGAAAACCCATTCCGCTAAGCGGCGTGGTCTCACTAGATATCTAAATTGTTTGAGATGGTAGATTATTATTCATGCCAGGCTTTATGTCTGACTCAAAGTTTTTGTTTTCCCCTTAAACTCTCGGGTGCTCAATTATCTTTGAGTACTTTGAGAGTTGAGGTTTTCAGGTACCTCTTCAAACGAATAAGCTTCCGGGGACGTGCAGGCGGCATGATAGTATTTAGAGTTCTTTTCTATTTTGATTCCACTGTATATTGTTGTTGTGAAGGCAAAGTTGTTAATTGCCTATATTATACACTGATCATCCAAGGGGGCATCTTCATATGTCGCCCTTGGCGTATGTTGTAATAATTATTTTTTCTCTAAACGTGGTTAACGACTGTGAGATTATGTAATGAATTTGAAATGCTTTGAAATGGAATGAGAAAATTGTTTGTTGATTTCAAAAATTTTCCATAAAATATGTTTCTGTTATATCAATGTATTTAACATTACCGTATTTGGTTGTCGAGGATTAATAACTATGGATGACTGCAGCATTCATAGCCGTTAGTTTTAGGCCTCCAAGTGGGGGATGTTACAACTCTACAGTGGTCAATACCAACCACTGTGGTCTTGTACTTACCCAAAACGGATAAGTGCAAACCAAAATAGAAACGTCCGACATCCAACCTGAAGTCAGAAGCCTTGTCTTTCACCTTCAGATCCGTCGGCACGTATCCTAACACTACTTTACAACTTATCTCATTCGTTTGGTTTTCATGTATGCGACATTTCAACATACAAGATATTCTCCTAACACCCGATAGTCGCTAATCGACGTTTTCAACCAAAAACAACCAAACAAGCAACCATGCAACCAACATCCGTACATACATCCAATACAGCATACATACAACATGTACAGTACATACATACTAACCAATGGGGAAATCATGTCAAAAATAGCCCAAATCTAATAATTTCCTAAAAATGGCACGTCGATGGAAAATATTCGATATACATCATTTTAAAATACTTTTGTTTTTTATTAAAATAATAAGTATATTGTAATGACCCTAATTTTTAGTACCATTATTTAGGAGATTTAATTAGTTAAATTAAATAAAATAATGTAATGATTAGGGGATTGAGATTTATGTACTTAAGGGGTAGCCGTGCCATGTATCCAAATAAACTAAGTAAATTGAAATGAAACACAATGTTAGGAAGTAGACAAGGGCAATATAGGAATTAGTATTATTCTTATACCCTAAACCCTTTAAGCCATATTCTATACGTTCATTTCACATTCACAAAAAAAAATATAAACTTGAAGCCGATCACCATTAAGGGAAAACAAGAGAAGATAAAGCTAGGATCAAGAGGAAAGCTTAAGCAACAAAATCAAAGATCAAATCTCAACACCTTAATCACAAAGCTAAGGTGAATAATGACGACATCTCATATTTTTCTTGTTTTCGGTTTTATGATGAAATCCGAATTATTTTGCAAAGTTATTTGCCATGTTTTTTATTGTAGAAATGGAGATATATGCTTGTTGATGATTTATGATAATTCATATAGTTTTTATGGTATGTTTTAGGTTGAAAAACCAATTATATGACATCCAAATGCTTAGCGATTTTAGTATATGATCAGAAATGATATTTTAGAGATGAGTTTTTAATTTTCATAATTTTCTAAATTAGTGTGGATTTAATATTTATTTTCTAGAAAAGAAAATGATTATTGGTGATTAAAATTATTTACGGCTAATTTTGGGTCTGAAATTTATATATGTTGGAAAATATATTAAAAATGATTTATAGGGATTTTTGTAGAATTTTCCTAAGTGTTTTAATGAATATATAAAATTATTTAAAGTATGGGACTTAAATGTTTTATATATTTATAAATGGAGAAGGGGTATTTTGTAAATAAATTATTTGTTTATTTCTGAAATATTGGCAGCACTCAAGAAAAAAGTTAGCAACTAATAATATTTTGAAAAACAAGGTAGGTTAGTTGAAAAGATTACTTTAAAAAGCTAATAATTAGTTTAAACAAGCTTTTTACATGTTTCACTACTTTCAGCACCCTCCGTTCGATGCCTTACTTCCGCCTCCTTCTCAGTCGTAACCAATGCGTCTGGTATCACTACTTGGTACATAGCGAATTAGACTAAGGTGAAAGGTATGAAGTTGAAGCATGGGGTTCCGAATGGGTCGAAGTGTGTCTTCGTTTTCAAAAGAGAATGCGCATGCTTTTCTTTCGGCTTAATTAGCTTTCGACTTAGTTAGTTTGCATCTAGGTTAAATTATTTTAAAGGAATGGTTGAGCCTTTTTGTTTTAAGTAATTGCCTTTGACTAGGTCGGAACCCACCTTGTTGCCGCCTTTTTCCTTTCGATTTAGTGCATTCGAAAGATCCCTTTGTTTTAAAATCCAAGCCGCTTCTCCTTTGCTTTCGAAGGGAATGGTTTCGACACCATCACTTCTTTTACTTAGGAAATAGCTTTCGAAAGTGTTGCTTTCAACCCTATTCTTTTATGACCCTTTTGAGATTTTTAAAGATAAACCTAAAGGTTTTGAATGGTTTCAAAAAGTTGTTCCACATGTTTTACTTGAACCCAAATGCTTTCGAAAGGTTTGATGGATTTAATGCTTTTGAAAGGTTTTAAGAGAAAGGTTTCGAATGGGTGGCTCCCAATGATTTCGAAAGATTTTAAATGGAAGCTTTCCAAAGGTTTTGAAAGGCATATTTAAAGTGTTTGAAAAAAAAGGATGTTTAAGGTTTGTAAAGCTTTCGAAAGAGATGGTTTTAATGTTTTCGAAAGGACTATGTGATTGGTTTCGAAAGGTATGTTTTGGCTTTTCGGCTTAAGGCTTTACTTGATCGAAAGGGGTACTTTCTATGGTTTTAAATGATATTGTTTAAAGGTTTAGACAAAGGTTTAATGGTTTTATCAACATTATTTTTGGGAGAAGCATATACAACATGGCAAAGTGATTTGAGTAAAGCATAGTATATTTTCCTTATTTAAGTATGATTTAAAAGGATTAAATCATTTTGATAAGAAAAGGTTTTCAAGGAAAATTTATGGGTAGTTAACCCTAAGTAAAATGACTCAGATATTAGAATACCAGATGAGACCGGTATAAGGTCGTGCCCTATACATTAGCTATTAGCCCCTAGCTAATTTAGTCCAAAATTCCAATGTGTAAGGCTTTCTCATAGGTAAGACTAAAATAATGTTACATATAGAAAGAAATATACAAAGAGAGGATAGGTTATTGGTGAGCCCGAAAAACCTTTAGGATTAGTTGACCCTGAAGAATTAAGTTAAGGACAGATCGTCCAGAAGAGGAGTATCTAACAGAAGTAAGATTATTTGTTTATTTTTTTTGGTAGGCCCGAGTCAGCTAAAGGTTAGTAGTTAGCCAAACAAAACTATAGTGTTCGGACAGATAGTCCATTTGTTACCTGATTTATATGCTTTCATGATACTAATATTATTGTTTTAACAAGTTTTGGTTGCAGGATTAAGATTTGCAAAAGATATGTTTTAAAAGGATATTAGTGAGGGGAAACCCGTTCCGCTAAGCAGCGTGGTCTCACTTAATATAAAATAATCGAGATGTATAGTATTACTCACACCAGGCTTTATGTCTGACTCGAAGTTTATGTTTTTTCCCTTAAACTCTCAGGTGCTCAAAGTTGATTTGAGTAGGCTGAGGGTTGAGGATTTACAGGTTTTTAGTAGGTGGACGAATAAATCTTCCAAAGACGAGCAGGAGGCTGAAGTTGGCTATTTAAGAGGTGTTTTGTTTTTTTTATTCCATTGTTTTGTATTAAATCAGTTATGACTATTTAGTACTCTGGTCATCCAAGGAGCCATTTTCATATGTCACTCTTGGCATATTTTTAATAATTATATTTGATCTGAACCTAGGAAATGATTAGGATTATGTAATGGAATATGAAACATGTTTTGTGAAATGTAATCAGAAAAGTTGTTTTTGAAATCTATGATTTTGTTTCATATTGATGTGCTTCTGATATTATGGATACCATTAACATTAATGTATTTGGTCACCGGAAGTTAATACTATGGATGACTACAGCATCTGCAGCGCTAGCTTCAGGCCTCCAGATAGGGGATGTTACAACTCGGTATCAGAGCATAGGTTTATGAAAAAATTTAAACTAAAATGATTTTTGAAACCATAATCCTAAGGAATTAGAGATAAGTTTGGGGCATGGGATAATGCTATAGTAACATACTTGTATTTGCTATATATAAGTATACACTATATTTCTAGTTTCTTATCTCTTTTAGGCTATTCTTCTATATCTTACGAGACTTGAATATAGATATAGATGCTAGAAGTGGAAGACTTAACCTTGAGGGAAGCAACACAACAAATGAAAATGCCAGACCAAGTACGAGAAGGAACCAAGGTCAGACACAAGCTGGAAATGTGGGTGTTGGATCCCGCAGGTTGACATGGGAGTTATGTATCAGTTCTTAGTCAACATGATGCAGGCGGGTGTTGATGCTGAAGTAGTTGGAGGAGGAGTTAAGGAAGCTCCATTGGTTAACAACTACGCTATTCTGAGTAGGGATTATGCTTGGTTGGGTGGAAAGCCATTTATTGGAACTGAAGACGCTATTGAAGTAGAGAACTGGTTACTGCACTGTGAGAGAATATTTGTAGATTTGGGGCTCAATGACAAGCAGAGGAGAAAGCTTGCTTCGAGACAGCTTCAAGGAGTAGCTTTATAATGGTGGAATAGCCTGATGGTAGGAGTTAATGAGGAGACGATGACATGGGGCGAGTTCAAAAGGAGATTTAAGGAAAGGTTTATGTCAAAGATTGCTAAGTTTGCTCTATTTAGGAAGTTTGCTAAATTGGAGCACGGAGACATGACTGTACTTGAGTATGTGAGGAGGTTTGAGGAGCTAGCAAGATATGGCTATGCTATAGTTGATACTAATATTAAGAGAAATGAGGAGTTCATTAGGGGGTTGAAGCCTGAGTTGACGAAGGCTACATTACCGCATATCAGAGACCCTTGTGATGTTGTAGTAGAGATGGCTCTGAGGAATGAGGAGATGCTTGCTTTTTTGGAGAAAAACAAGGCAAAGGAAGTCTAGGTGGGGCAGTGTCAGAAAAGAAAGCTCTTCCATAATAAAGGAGCTCAGAAGGGTGGAGCTGCTAAGAAGGGAAAGGCGGAAGTGGTTTATTACAAGTGTGACAAGAAGGGACACTATGCCCATGAGTGCCGGACAGGCGAAGGAAAGAAAGCTACGGAGAAGAAAGCAGTGAGGCGTTTCAACTGCGATCAAATTGGACATTACATGAACTAGTGCAAAGAGCCTGCTAAGGATGGAAGGGGCAAAGTGTTTGCATTCGAGCCAGCTACCTCGAGGCCAACAACATAGGAAAAATAAAAGCTGTGTTGGGTGGTATGCTTCAGATTCATGGTATGTCAGTTAGCATTTTGTTTGATACCGGGGCATCGCACTCTTTTATATCTCATTGTTTGGTCCTTAAACTAGAACTAGTTACCTCCTTAAGGGTTGCAAATCCAATAGGAGGGTATGCGACACTTGGGACGAAGTGTGACCACCTTGAGTTTGATTTCTTAAGTCATACCTTTGCTTGCAGTTTGCATGTGTTTGATTTCGTAGGGTTCGAAATTATTTTGGGTATGGATTGGTTAAGTAAGTACATTTCTAGTATATTTTTCCATGATAGGAAAATATCACTTAAACACCCTAAATGTAGTGAACGGATTCTATATACCGTAGAAAACCCTAGTTGTGAGGTAAATGCTTTGTTGGGTGTTGTGGAGGTAGAATACGAGTTGAATCAAGTTTTCGTGGTTTGAGAATTCACGGATTTTTTTGAACTTATAGTAGGATTGCTATCGAAACGAGCCATTGAGTTTCACATAGATTTAGTACCTGGAGCAGAACCAATGAGTAGACTGCCAAGCAGGAAGACACCTACCGAGATGAGGGAGTTAAAGGTGCAGTTGGTGGACTTGGAAGGAAAGAATTTTATTAGACCTAGTAGTTTACCTTGGCGATCAGCCATAGTGTTTGTTAAGAAGCCGGACAGATCGTTGAGGTTATGTATTGATTATCGTAAGTTGAATGAGAAGACGATAAAGAATCGGTATCTGTTGCCTAGAATTGACGATTTGTTCGATCAGTTGAGTGGAGCGAAGGTATTTTATCAATTGGATTTACAACAGGTTTCCATCAGCTTAGAGTAGCAGAGGATAGTATTCCTTTGATGGCATTTATATGGATCGTATGAATGGTTAGCGACGCCGTCCGGACTAACTAATGCGCTAGCATTCTTTGTGGATTCGATGAACCGAATTTTTCGAGAGCATTTGGATAGTTTGTGTTGGTTTTTATAGATGATATTTTGATATACTCTAATGATGAAAGAGAGCATGAAATTCATCTTAGAGTAGTGCTTGAAACGTTAAGGCAGAATCAGCTAAAGGCGAAGTTTACGAAGTGTCATTTCTGGAAGAATGAAGTGAAGTTTCTTGTTCATGTAGTCTCAGAGAAAGGGTTGTCTATAGATCCGACTAAGATTGGAGCGGTGAATAATTAGAAGAGACCCGAGATAGTGACTGAGATAAAAGTTTTCTTGGATTGGCTGGATATTATAGAAGGTTCATTAAGGATTTTTTGTGAATAGCAACACCGATCTCCAAGCTAATGCAAAAGGATGTGAAGTTTGTTTGGACCGATAAGTGTGAGGAAGCATTCTAGAGCTTGAAACACTTATTGACTCATGCACCTGTACTAGTTGTTCCAAAAGGGAATCAGGATTTGGCAGTATATACAAATGCGTGTGGAACTGGATTAGGAGTTGTGTTAATGCAGAGAGGTAAAGTGATTGCCTATGCTTCTCGACAGCTTAGACCGCATGAGGTTATATATCCAACACATGATTTGGAATTAGCTACAGTGATATTTGCATTGAAGGTGTGGAGACATTACCTTTTAGGAGAGAGATTTGAGCTTTATACGGATCATAAGTCATTGAAGTATTTATTCTCCCAGAAAGAGCTGAATATGAGATAGCAGAGATGGTTGGAACTTAGAGCTGCTTGTGACTTTGGTATTGAGTACACATCGGGAAAAGGCAATAAGGTTGCGGATGCACTTAGCAGAAAACATCAGAATGTAGTGTTGGCAATGATAGCTGAGTGGAAAGATTTGGAAGCGTTGCCTACATGTAGAGTACAGTGGAGGTCTAAGAGTAGTCCTAGTACTGAGACTATAGTGTTGTCATGTTTAGAAGTTCGACCAGTGAAAATTGAAAGGATTGCTTCTAAACAGATGGAGGATCCAGTATATTTTGAACGGATCAAGAAGTTAAGGGATGGAACGAAGAGCGATAACATGAAGGATTTCAATCTTGATGAAAATGAGTGGTTGAGAAAGAAATGAAGGTTGTGTGTCTCGAATATGAGGGACATAAGGAAAGAGATTTTAAAGGAATGCCATCGTTCGAAGTTCATCATTCATTCAGGAGGAACTAAGATGTATCAGGACATGAAGAGGAGTTTCTTCTGGGAAGGTATGAAGAGGGATGTATGCCTATGGGTGAAGCTGTGTTTGAACTGTCAACAGGTAAAGGCCGAACATCAGAAGCCAAGTGGGTTGCTTCAGCCATTAGATATTCCAGTATAGAAGTGGGATTCTATTTCTATGGAATTTATAGACAGGTTGCCAAGATCAAACAGAGGAAATGAAAGTATATGGGTTGTAGTGGATAGGTTGACCAAGAGTGCCCATTTCATTCCAGTTAAGTCAACTAGGATGACACTTGTTTTAGCTAAGTTATTTATGAAAAATATAGTTAGACTTCATGGAATTCCTAGTAGTATAGTATGTGATAGAGATGCCTTATTCACTAGTGAGTTCTGGAAGAGTCTACAGGATACTTTAGGTATGAAGCTCAAGAAGAGTACCGCTTACCATCCGCATACAGATGGGCAAACGGAAAGAGTTAACAAAATCTTGAAAGATTTGGGATCATGGGAAGAATATCTACACTTAATCATGTTTTTGTATAACAACAGTTATCAGGCTAGTATAGGGATGGCACCGTTTGGAGCTTCGTATGGAGGCCATGCAAATCTCCCATTTGTCGGTTAAAGACCGGGGATAGATTGGTTCTTGGTCTGGATTTAGTTAGAGAAGATTGAGTAAATTATGGATAAGAGGAAGGAAGCTCAGTCTAGGAAAAAGAGTTATGTATATAGAAGATGAAAAGACTTAGAGTTCTCTGTTAGAGACCATGTGTTCGTCAAGATATCACCGATAAAAGGTGTAACTCTATTCAGGAAATCAAGGAAGTTGGCACTGAGATTTGTAGTTACATTTCCTATTGTAGAGAGGATTGGGAAACTCGCATATAGAGTAGAGTTACCGAAAAGTTTAGCAGGAGTCCATGATGTTTTTCATATTTCTCATCTAAGGAAGTGTATTCGAGAACCGAAGACTACTATAGCAACGACCATGTTAGAGGACTTAGTAGTAGAGCTGAATTTGACTATATTTAGAAAGCTAGTTTGTATAGTTGCATGAGATGAGAAGATACTAAGGAACAAGATAGTCAGATTAGTTAAGGTCCAATGGAGTGGCGATGAGAGAGACTGTACTTGGGAGACAGAGAGCAGGATTAGAGATGCTTATCATGATTTATTTGATGGTATATTTTACCTCTTTGATTGATTTATTGAGTACCTTATCGTAATTTCGAGGACGAAATTCTTGAAGGAGGGGAGTATGTAATGACCTTAATTTTTAGTAACATTATTTAGGAGATTTAGTTAGTTAAATAAAATAAAATAATGTAATGATTAGGGGATTGAGATGTATGTAATTAAGGGGTAGCCGTGCCTTGTATCTAAATGAACTAACTAAATTGAAATGAAACACAATGTTAGGAAGTAGACAAGGGCAATATAGGAATTAGTATTATTCTTATACCTTAAACCCTTTAAGCCATATTCTATACGTTCATTTCACATTCACAAAACAAAATATAAACTTGAAGCCGACCACCATTAAGGGAAAACAAGAGAAGATAAAGCTAGGATCAAGAGGAAAGCTTAAGCAACAAAATCAAAGATCAAATCTCAACACCTTAATCACAAAGCTAAGGTGAATAATGACAACATCTCATATTTTTCTTGTTTTCGGTTTTATGATGAAATCCGAATTATTTTGCAATGTTTTTTGCCATGTTTTTTATTGTAGAAATGGAGATATATGCTTGTTGATGACTTATGACAATTCATATAGGTTTTGTGATATGTTTTAGGTTGGAAAACCAATTATATGACATCCAAATGCCTAGCGATTTTAGTATATGACCAGAAATGATATTTTAGAGATGGGTTTCAATTTTCATAATTTTCTGAATTAATGTGGATTTAATATTAATTTTCTAGTAAAGAAAATGATTATTGGGGTTCAAAATTATTCACAACTAATTTTGAGTCTGAAATTTATATATGTTGGAAAACATATTAAAAATGATTTATAGGGATTTTTGTAGAATTTTCCTAAGTGTTTTAATGAATATATAAAATTATTTAAGGTGTGGGACTTATGTTTTATATATTTATAAAAGGAGAAGGGGTATTTTGTAAAAAAAAATTAAATTGTTTATTTTTGAAATATTGGCTGCACTTTTAGAAAAGAAATTAGCAACCAATAACATTTTGACAAATAAGGAAGGTTAGTTGAAAAGATTACTTTAAAAAGCTAAAAATCAGTTTGAACGTGCTTTTTACATGTTTCACTACTTTCAGCACCCTCCTTCTGATGCCTTACTTCTGCCTACTTCTCAGTCGAAACCAATGCGCCCGGTATCAATACTTGGTACATAGCAAATTGGACTAAGGTGGAAGGTATGAAGCTGAAGCATGGGGTTTCAAAGGGGTCGAAGCGTGTCTTCATTTTTAAACGAGAATGCACCCGCTTTGCTTTTGACTTAATTAGCTTTCGACTTGGTTAGTTTTCGTCTGGGTTATATTGTTTTAAAGGAATGGTTGTGCCTTTTTGTTTTAAGTAATGGCTTTCGACTAGGTCGAAACCCCCCTTGCTGCTGCCTTTTTCCTTTCGATGTAGTGCGTTCGAAAGGTTCCTTTATTTTAAAATCCAAGCCGCTTCTCCATTGCTTTCGAAGGGAATGGTTTCGACACCATCACTTCTTTTACTTAGGAAATAGCTTTCGAAAGTGTTGCTTTCTACACTATTCTTTTGTGACCCTTCTGAGATTTTTAAAGGTAAACCCAAAGATTTTGAATAACATAGTTTTGAATGGCTTCTAAAAGTTGTTCCACATGTTTTACTTGAACCCAAATGCTTTCGAAAGGTTTGATGGATTTAACGCTTTCGAAAGGTTTTAAAAGAAAGGTTCCGAAGGGGTGGTTCCCCAATGATTTCAAAAGGTTTTAAATGGAAAGTTTCCAAAGTTTTGAAGGGCATATTTAAAGTGTTTGAAAAAAAACGATGTTTAATGTTTGTAAAGCTTTCGAAAGAGATAGTTTTAATGTTTTCGAAAGGACTATGTGATTGGTTTTGATAGGTATGTTTTGGCCTTTCGGCCTAAGGTTTTACTTGATCGAAAGGAGTACTTTCTATGGTTTTAAATGATATTGTTTAAAGGTTTAAATAATGGTTTAATGGTTTCATCAACATTATTTTTGGGAGAAGCATATACAGCATGGCAAAGTGATTCGAGTAAAGCATAGTATATTTTCCTTGTTTAAGTATGATTTAAAATGATTAAACCATTTTGATAAGAAAAAGTTTTCAAGGAAAATTTATGGGTAGTTAACCCTAAGTAAAATGACTCAGATATTAGAATAACAGATGGGATAGTATAAGGTCGCGCCATTTACATTAGCTATTAGCCCCTAGCTAATTTAGTCCAAAATTCCAGTGTGTAGGGATTTGTCATAGGTAAGACTAAAATGATGTTACATACAGAAAGGAATATACAGAGAGAGGATAGGTTATTAGTGAGCCCGCAAAACCATTAGGATCAGTTGACCCTGGAGAATTAAGTTAGGAACAGACCATCCAGAAGATGAGTATCTAACAGATGGTAGATTATTTTTTTATTTTGTCTGGTAGGCTCGAGTCAGCCAAAGGTTAGTAGTTAGCCAAACAAAACTATAGTGTTCGGACAGATAGTCCAATTGTTAACTGATTTATATGCTTTCATGATATTGATATTATTGTTTTAACTAGTTTTGGTTGCAGGATTAAGATTTACAAAAGATATGTTTTAAAAGGATATTAGTGAGGGGAAACTCGTTCCGCTAAGCGATGTGGTCTCACTTAATATCAAATAACCGAGATGTATAATATTATTCACACCAGGCTTTATGTTTGACTCGAAGTTTATGTTTTCCCCCTTAAACTCTCAAGTGCTCAAAATTGATTTGAGTAGGCTGTGGGTTGAGGATTTACAGGTTTTTAGTAGGTGGACGAATGAAGCTTCCGATGATGAGAATGAGGCTGAAGTTAGCTATTTAAGAGTTGTTTTGTTTGTTTTATTCCACTGTGTTGTATTAAGTCAGTTATGACTATTTAGTACTCTGGTCATCCAAGGGGGCATCTTCATATGTCGCTCTTGGTGTATTTTGTAATAATTATATTTGATCTGAACCTGGGAAATGATTGGGCTTATGTAATGGAATATGAAATATGTTTTGTGAAATGTAATCAGAATAATTGTTTTTGAAATCTGTGATTTTGCTTCATATTCATGTGCTTCTGATATTATGTATATCATTAACATTACCGTATTAGGTCACGGAAGTTAATACTATGGATGACTGTAGCATCTGTAGCTAGGGCTGTCAATGAATACCCGAAAAATCCGAAATTCGTCCGTATCCGTATCCGAAATATGAAAAATTATCCGATATCCGAAAAACGGATATGGATACGGATATGACCATATCCATATCCGATAATTATCCGTTCGGTTTTTATCAAGATTATAGCTATTTTTTATGTATTTTAGTACATAAAATAATTGTCGTTTACTATTATATCCCGATAAAAAAAATTAATATGTATGTAAAAAATCAATTTTTACCGCTTAAAATTATTTTTCTTAGTGTATTTATTATTTCTATATATTTAGTACAAAAACAAATTTATGATAAATCAAAATTTTCTATTTATTTGTTTTAGATTTATCAGTTGTAAACTGATCGAAGAATATCCGATAAATATCCGATATCCGTCCGCATCCGCGGATACGGATATCCGATATCCGTCCGCATCCACGGATACGGATATCCGATATCCGAAAATGATTTCGGATACGGATACGGGTATAGCACTATCCGTATCCGAAAGTATCTGTTTACAGGCCTATCTGTAGCGCTTAGCTTCGGGTCTTTAGATAGGGGATGTTACACGTATAAGTATAGGAAAAACACATTTCAAAACCAAAATCATTCTCGAACATCAATCTAATACTATACAACCAATCATAGTATGGTCAAAAACAATATCACGAACCTTAATGAAATCTGTCCAAACCAGCACCAAAATGTAGATCTCTCCATCACAAGCGCTACACAAGAAATCGAATCTAGAACGGATCTCGTATGCAAAAGATATGGATCAAATATGATTTGAGATTAATTAAACAATTAATGAACTAATTAAAATACTTATTTACTTAATTATTTGTTAATCCTACTTCTCCATTTAAATTTCTTGTACACACATTTCATTCTCGCATGCACGATCATGGGTGAAACGGAGCTACATCTCACGGAATCGAACGCCGTTTGCTCAGTTGCGCTCCTCATCAGATGCTCAATCTGCTGACATCACATCCATCTCCTCTGATGCCTTGGTCTAGATCGTGACTTGACATGATGGTCATGCCCAAGTCAAAGTCGCAAATCACCCAATTTGGTCGGATATGCCCAAATTTCGAGGAGAGATGCGTCTCATCGAGAGAAACACAGTGGTAATTGCCAATTCACCTATCGTCGCTCCAATCCCTAGCTAGACCAAACCATAGATCGATCCATGACAAGTTGGTCGATCTCGACCATCGCTATCGTACCTTAGATCGAGGATATGGACTCGAAGGCTTTATCAATACGAGCTCATTGGAGGTGGTTTCTTAATTTTCCATGGAGTATATCACTCGATTTTGATTTTTGAAGTAAAGGTGAGGAGAGGCCATTATTCTTAGATGAAATGGTGAAATGAGAAATGAAATTGGAGGGAGAATCTAATTTGGGGATTTATATAAAATATTATAATATTCCATTTATTTAAATTCTCAAATAAATGGTCGTCCATTTCAAGTTCGTATGATCACACGACGCGTTCGATCTCCACGAAACTCGTCTACGTACATCACCTCATTTTTCCAGATCCAACGGTATAAATTTCATTGCCATCTGAGATTATGCCTCGGGATGCTAATTTCGCGCATTTTGAGATCTGTTCGGCCATCGGATCGTCCGATCTCCAAATATAGCGATCTTTATACTCATTTTAGTTTGCAACGTCAATTCGAACTCAATGGAAATGGTCTTGGGTCCCGATTGGGCCATGTGAAAAATCATATTTTGGAGCCTTCATTTAATTAACGATTAAATATTTAAATCAATTTTTTAAATATTCGATCGCTAAAAATATAGGTCGTTACATTATTCTCCCTAAAAAGATTTCGTCCTCGAAATCACCAAACAAAGAGAAAATCTTCTAACCCAAATGCTATTAAAAGCTCTCGGATTCCAGAAAAATTAGGCAGCACCTCCATTGCACGGCTAGATCCGGGAAAAATCCAAATACAACAAAGATATATATACATCTCATATTTAAATATACTAGATCATATATAGCAATCATCTCAAATAAGTATGCTATATCAAACCCTAACTAACTCGGATGCCTAACAACCATACCAACATAGGCTATCATCTCAAATGTTAACATCCAACATCAAACATGCATACATAAGATGAACCATCAAAAGGTAACATATAAACCTATCCAAGCATGTAGAATACTAAAATATCTAGTATAAAACATCAAATATGATATCCCATAGAAAGCCGACGATAAAAATGACACCAAGTGAAGAGCTCTGGATAAGTGGTCCTTATGCCCTTCTTAGTCTCCCATATATTATCGCTTTTACTTTCAATCCAGTGAACCTATACTACTCCATTGTCCTCCTCCTAACCTATTTCGTATCACGTCTTTCGGTATGAATAGGCCTAGGAGGTCTCGAAGTCTCTGGTTCAGTCTCGATATCATATAATCGATTCAGTGCCAAATTTCCAAATGCCTCTTGTAAGTTCTCCCAAAACCCACCATCGAACAATGCATTTCGGCGACTCACAATGCCCTCAGCACACAATGGAATCACAGCATCCATCCCACATATAACTTTACAAATATGGATGTCGTTCTGCTGGACTTAAGGAATACAAATCTAGAATTATTCGTCAACCAATCGACTGTAACTCAAATGCTATCACACTATCCTTAGTCATCAACAATCCATCGATGCAGTCTATAAATACATGTTCCCACTACTCGAAAACAAGCAATCTCTCATTCCTTTAGAACCAACAGCCTCGGTCGGGCCTGCACTATATCACCTCTACAGACACTACTTACTCTTCTAATTTAGCCATTATCTCCACTAGTCTAACCAAATACCTCTGACTAGTACCAATCCACTAAATCAAAGTAGGTCTGATGGTCAAAATAGTCATCACCCTTGACTATAGCTCATCGAGTTCTTAAGTCATAACCAGTGATAAAGTCGAGCAATGTCCACTCTAGGAATATCGCACCTAAACTGGTATGTTTTCCACTTGAACCATCAACAACTACATTTCCCTTACAAATGTATAGGAAATGTCAAATCCATAGGAGGCTAAGAACTATAATTATCACTGCCAATGAAGATTGAGATCCTTCTTGGAGAAGAGATACTCTAATGATATAAAGTCATTGAATCGCTCAAACACCTCTCCTAATAGATAATGCCTCCAATCCTGCAAAGCGAACTCTATCACCTCCAACTCCGAATCAAGAGTCAAATACTTCCTCTCATGCGGTTTCAATTGTCGACTAGCATGGACAACTTTACCTTACGATATCATTACCGCACCCAATTAAGTACCATAGGCATGTGCGTACTATCGCCTCCTCATTCCCACTCAGAATGAGTAACATCGGTGAATTCGTCAATCCCAGTCAGACTCACTAATGCGTGTCCGCACCTCATGTCTAAATAAAAGTCTAATCCACTCTCATCAAATAGGTCAACAATACTGCTACCTTGGGTCTATTCAAATTCCAGACAGCCATAACTACAGGATCTACAGCGATGTCCTACTCTGAAACAACGTGACCCAAATATCTCACTTTCCTCCTCCAGAAGTGATACTCCAAAGTCTCATTATTAATCAGTGTTTTCTTAACACCTACAACACAATCACCAATCGTGCCTTGTGCCCTTCTTTTGTCCATAAGTAGATGAAAGTATCACCAACAAACACAAGCACAACTCACTCAAGCGACTCCTCGAAACATAGTCCTTGAAATCAATAAAGTATGCCGATCATCGGTTAGCTCGAATGGCATAACCAACCAATCAACAATCAAAGTAGCGTACAAAACACATAATCGACACACTCTCCCAAAATACTCTCGGTTGGTGAAAACCCCATCGACAGATCCAACTAAGAGAACATCCTCTGCTATAGAGCTGATCTAACAAGTTATCAACAAATGGGATTAGAAACTTGTTCATTGTCTCATTCAGCTCACTACAGTCTACAAATAACCCTAAAGAGCCATCCGCCTTAGTGGCGAACATTATAGGTGCATCCTACCTAAATATACTCCTACGAATAAACCATCACTTCAATAAGCCATCCGCTCGCACCTTTAGCTTCCTCTGTTCTTTTGGCATCATATGCCTTAAAGGCATAACTGCTGGTCTAGCTCCTCTGACCAGATCGATACGGAACTATATCCTTATATGGTGGTAATCCGGTCGCCTCAACGAATATGTCCAAACACTCTCTAGCTACAGGCATATATAACAACTCATCATGTGGAATATCGAGCAAATATAAAAAGTTAACCATAACCCCATCCTCTATAGGTAGCTAATCACTATTGTTTGCTCCTCCACAACCCCAATCGTCATCAACGGTCTCTCATAGTCCACCACTATACTATACCCCCTTCAGCCAGTCCATTCCCAAACTATAATACCGAACCCAATCAAACCATAAAACAAATAAATAACAAATGAACAAACAAATAATATCCATGTCTTAGTAAGACAAAGTCTCGACAAATCATGCATAGGCTGGCTGAGCCCTTAACTAGGTCCATCACAATTAAAGGTTGGTTAACCATCTCGAGTCTCAACCCCAATATCTCCATCAAACCTAGATATAAAGGAATATAAAACCTCGACGTCAAGTAAAAC
Organism: Allium fistulosum; assembly: GCA_030737815.1. NCBI lineage: Eukaryota > Viridiplantae > Streptophyta > Magnoliopsida > Asparagales > Amaryllidaceae > Allium > Allium fistulosum. Next base: position 707,928,788 of record CM060904.1, on the reverse strand, counting down.
ACGTATGGAACACCATAAGCGGAAAGCATACCTTACGTAGTAATGTCATTTCCCTTCTCTTTCGTCGATGGAGCACTCGATGAAATCGGAACAACAATCAATACATTTGCTTCCACTATTAATCCCTAATCAGCTGTTCGGGACAACCTTCTACACTGGGTACAGACCCTCATCATAAAGCCTTCTCGATCATCTTATCGAAGCCCTCGTCAATATATCCACAATCGCTTCTCAAGATGATCACTTAACCTAATGTTAAATTCTTCATCCCTCCTGTGTGGGGTATCAACAGAAAATAGATTGTACTTCGATAGTGCATCAAATTCGATCACCTACTCTAATACGAACATATTGCCTTACTTCAAACTGACGAACTCTCTAACCAACATCGAGTTGGAAAGGTCGAGATAAATTTTCTTCGAAGCGAACTATGAACTAATCCCAAGTAAATTGATTCTTAGGAATCAAAGCTACAGAAGCACTCCACTAGTTCATTGTTCGTCCCTGGAGTTATCTAGAGGTCAACTTCTACCTTATGGCATTATCTAACTCCAAGTCATCAAAGATCCTCTTACGAGTAACCATCCAATCTTTCCTTTCAATAGCCAACTCCATTCCTAGGAACGGTCTGCTTCCTGGACTCTCATAATCTAAATGCATCTCAGCAAAGTCGACTCTAACCATTTGCACTTGAGCACCATAATCATCCAGAACAGCTTGGGAATTACAGGAAATGGTCCATACCGTCTCTGCGAATGTATTCTATCAATCAGGGTTAGTGACCTCATTCCTGCCCAATTCTCAACTCTAAAGATAGAGTCAATAGCAGTATTTCTCATGTGCCAGATCGTTCCTACTTTATAATAAGGATGATCAGTCTCTTATAGAGAAAACTGCATCAATAGTTCTCGTATATGTAATACAACTATATATAATATATACTACTATATAGTTTGAAAATCAAAACCTATAACAAATACGAACTATCTCGTATATATGCACACTCTAGATCCAGTCTATGACAGCAACTCCTACCCTATCTCTACTAGATCGCAGTATCAACTCAGGTTAATCATATAACCTACGCTTTGATACCAAATGTAGTGACCGCCCTACACCTTAGCTATAGAATGGTTGTCAAAGAAAAATAAAGAAGATGAATTAGAAGAGGAGAGAATGGAAAAGAAGAAAAAGGAAATATAATAACCAATGCAAGTATTAAATAGTTGAGACAATAATAACAGTGTAAACTAATCATTAGAGTATAAGATCCATAGAGTTATACAACATGGTAATAGAATTTGAACAACTGGAAAATAAACTCAATAGATACAATGTCTCTAATAATAATAAGTTAAAGATTGTCAAGGCTCCATAGTGTCACACAGTGGAATATACAATGATAAACTCAAATATAAGTATATGTAAACATCACCTCCTACTAGTCCATATGCAAAAATCCATATGTCATCCAAACCTGCTCTCAAATCTACTCATTTAAGAGTACCTGAGATAATAAGAAGCAAAGCATAAAACATCAGGTCAGACAACAGTCTGGCGTGAGCGATAAACAATCTTAAAATATCATAAAAGTTGATATAGTATACGGAACAGAGGGTACACAAATCATACCTGAGCTGTCCTTACAACCAAAGATTCAGCATGTAACATAGATAATATGCTACTCCACAACATCATAAAAAGGGTACTCCATACTTAGTATATGTCGAGGTGCCTAGGTATTTCCATCCACAATACCTACTCTATACTAAGTAAACTGTCTGGGGTATTTAGGTATTCCTATCCAAAATACCTGCCTCATGCGACATTCCTAGGGTGACAAGTGGTTGGTGAAGCAACCATAACAAACATAGCATCCATCAAACAATACTAACTGTCACCCTATATGCTCTAGATATATGATAACTCGTATGACCCCAAGCCAAGGACTAGTGGTATTCCCCGTTCTTCGTCATACTCTTGTATCTCGCAGGTCAATGCTGGATACGTGTCTCAGAGCCCAAAGCTGGATATTATACCCAAAGTGTCCAGGATATACAGATCCTCGCTACCAATCCATGGGCATCCCCACTATACAATACCCTTGCTTCGAGTACAATAGAAAACCCTCCAAGCTATCAATGATCCTTTAGCACATACACATCCATCTGAGCCTTACTATCATAATACAATTTCCACTGTCCGGAATCCACCATGTTCCTCCACTCTACGACTCCTAAAATGAGCATATTCGGTACCTGCTACCCCCATGAGCCACAAACCATAGATACGGAGTGTTTAATCTTGGGTACCTACTACCCCTACGAGCCATAAATAAAAGATACAAGACTTCCTATCATGCCGTACATCGCCATCCACAAATAGAAGATGCAAGACTTCCTATCATGCTGTATATCGCCATCCCCCATGATGCGAACGAGCCGACACCTCAGCACGATCTATAGAGTCCTCAAACTATCTACATTAAAACCTACTCCCAACACGAGCCAATATCTAAAATACCAACTCTTATGTCGAATTATCACATCATCGCCTCTCTATCTAAATCACTCGTCGTAGAGCAAGAATATCAAGACTCTAAGTCGATTGCACGAATAAACCATCAAATCATGCACCGCGAAATCTCCCTAACGTCCAAACCAAATATCGGCCAAATTGATAATAAACAATGGTGATGGACGTTAATCACTCTACAGTGGTCCATACTAACCACGTTGCCTTGTACTTAACCAAAATGGATAAGTACAAACCAAAAGAGAAACGTCCGGCATCCATCCTGAAGTTTGAAGTCTCATCTTCCACCTTCAGATCCGTCGGCATGTATCCTAACACTACTCTACAACTTATCTCGTTCGCTAGGTTTTCATATGTGCGAAACCCCAACTTACACCCCTAACACCTGATCGTCACTAATTGGCATTTTTCAACCAAAAAATAACCAAACAAGCAACTATGCAATCAACTTCCATACATACATCCAAAACAGCATACATACAACATGTAAAATACATACATACTAACCAATAGGGAAATCATATCAAAAAAGCCCAAATCTAATAATTACCAAAGAATGGCACGTCGATGGAAATATGTGATATTTGATTAAATCATTTTAAAGTACTTTTATTCTTTTTTTTAAAAATCTAGTAGGTATATATGTATAGGAAAATCACATTCAAAATCAAAAATCATTCCCAAACGTCAATCTAATAACATACAACCAATCATAGTATGGTCAGAGACAATATCACGCACCTTAATGAAGTCTATCCAAACCATCGCCAAAATGTGGATCTCTCCATCATGAGCGTAATGTAAGAAACTACATCCAAAATGGATCTCGTATGCAAAAGATATGGATCAAATACTATTCAAGATTAATTAAACAATTAATGAACTAATTAAAATAGTTAATTACCTAATTAATCATTAATCCTTCTTCTCCATTTAAATTTCTTGTATACACATATCATTCTTGTGTGCATGATCTCAGGTGATATGGAGCTACGCCTCATAGAATCGAACATCGTCTGCTCCATTGCGCTCCTTATCAAATGCTCGACCTGCCGACTCCACACCATCTCCTCCGACGTCTTTGTCCAGATCATGACCTAACATGATGGTCACACCTAGGTTGAAGTCGCAAAACACCCTAGTCAATTTGACACACACAATTTCAAGGAGAGATGCGTCTCATTGAGAGAAACACAATGTTAATCGCCAATCCCCCTATCATCGCTCTAATCCCCGTCTAGACCAAACCCTAGATCCACAGCAAGATGGTCAATCTCGACCATTGCGGTCGCACCTTGGATCAAGGATATGGAGTCGAAGCCATCATCGATACGAGCTCATTAGAGGTAGTTTCGTAATTATTCATGGAGTATATCACTCGATTTTGATATTTGAAGTAAAGGTGAGGAGCGGCCATCATTCTTGGATGGAACAGTGAAATGAGAAATGAAATTGGAGGGATAATCCGATTTGGGGATTTATATAATAATATTATAATATTCCAATTATTTGAAAATAAATGGTCGTACATTTCAAGTCTGTATGATCACATGACGCGTTCAATCGCCACGAAACTCATCTGCGTATATCACCTTATATTTTAAGATCCAACTGTATAAATTTCATCACCATCTAAGACTACACCCCAGGATGCTAATTTCGCGCATTTCGAGATTATTTCGGCTATCGGATCATCCGATCTTCAAATATTGCGATCCTTATACTCATTTTCATTCGCAATATCAATCTTAACTCAGTGGAAGTAGTCTTAAGTACTTTCATCAATTAACAATTATTGATAGTTGTACCCATTCATCAATTAACAATTATTGATATCAATCTGAACTCATTCGCAATAAAAATCATATTTTCAGACCTTTCATTCAATTAACAATTAAATATTTAAATCAATTATTAAATATCCGATCGTTAAAAAAATGTGTCGTTATAGTCTAATAATAAATCTCGCACATTAATAAGAAATCATGAATTTTGTTAATGCAGAGAAAAGAATTTCCCCGGTTTTAAATAAGGTGTTAAGATTATTGAGTCTGAAATATGGAATTATGTGCAAATTCATAATGGATTCCAAGTACATTATTGATAGTTGTACCCAATAGGATATGATCATTGGACACAAAAATGTCTTTAGGAAGAAGACCAATGCAGTAGGAATATAAGCCATATTGACAAGAATAACATCGTAAATTTTAATTGTTTAAACTAACTTACAGATTCATTATTCAACGAGCTTTAGTTAATTCGGATTATCGCTCGATATGACTTTGAGTTTTAGTACATATGCGTTGAAACATAAATTCAAATATTGATTTAGGGTAGACTATTTGCATATAACAACCAAATTGTCTCAAAGTCAGTAGGAGCGATGATTGAATTTGTGAGTACTGGATATGATCCAAGAGATGATACAAAGTATTATTCGATAAGCATCAGATTTAAGCAAGTATTTTGACAGAGAAATCAAGTAGTTTGAATTTTAGTCGAAATCCAAAGGAAGCATGTATCTATAAGAAAGAACGTTAAATGTACCAAAATATTTCTTAAGGTAAACACAAACTAATGATTTTTAACTACGTGCTCGTGTAAATATTTTTTAATTTGGTTGTTTAATTCTCAATATAGGATTTGAAAAGATACCTTTTGTAATCAGCATAAAAGGATGTTGGAAATGTCTCAACACGATGCATACAGACACTATATTAAATTGTTTGATATGGATCATGTAAGATAAGTTTCTTATGCATTAGAATATTAATCATCATACTTGTATGTTGTCTACAACAGCACACTTCGCTTACGTACTTGATACATAGAGCAGGGAACAAATCTGAATTAAGATTATTATATGAAAGTTGAGAGTATTCTCAAGTATTTGTGAAATACTAGAGAATTGTTTATAAAAACAACGAACGGCTTATGAAGGAGTGCACATACTCGAATTTTGTAAGTAATTTCAAGTATAGTATGCCGATCCTAATTTCATATTCAGTCTTAAGTAAAGAACTTTAATTTGGAAATGTTCTAAAATAATTAGCGGTCTATTCAACCAAAGGTTATGTACATTGCCTTGAATCAGTGCTGCAATAAAAGACATACAAATAAATGCATAAATTTATATCTGAGCTGAGGGTGATTCCAGATGTTGAGAATCCCATTACATTGTTATGTAATAAGAATGCTACGATACAGTTCGTAAAAGAACCTAAAGCTCACTAGGAATTGAAAACCAAACTTCGAAAAGTTCCACATGATAAAGAAAGTTTATCAACGTCAGAGAGAGTTGATTGACCAGAGTCGATATTTAAAACAAAATAGCATACCCATTCACTAAGGGATTGACCTGATTAGTTTTTGACAAAACCGATCGAAGGATTTGGAATAATATTCCATAATTAACCCGAAGTGAAAGTAGGAGATTCGTAGAGTTAGGAGATTTTTCTAGTGGCAATAGTGTAATCTGTTGCATAGATCTAATTCGATAACCAATCATGTTCAAAATAAAAGGTGTTTTTATCTACCGTATACTTGTTGTATTGATATAATTAATTAAGTAATTAATTTAAATTATATTAAATTGAAAGTCCTTAAATGATATGTTATATGATAGTGATTACAATGTGTTAAAATCATGAGAAATTCACCACATTAAAATTAACATATTATTTTAAACATTCCTAGTAAGAATGTTTTGAGATAGGATATCGATACGTTAGTTGAGACTAGAGTTCGTAACGCTCTCCAAATGTTAGAAAATGTATTACTCATGGCTGATGGAAGAACCAAGGGTTTACTTACTAAAAATTATTGTATAATTATGGAATGACTCACTCGGGAGTTTTCTGTTGGTTAATATAACAAAGGTCAAATGGAGAATCCTAAAGTAACGATGTTACACAGTTCTCTCTACTTGAAAGTACCATTGAACTTTAATATGGACATTCCACTTTAATTATAGTTAAATCTTGGCATGGAGTCCATCAAACAACTATAGTTGGGTCTAAGTTGAAGCATTGGAAGTGAAACACTATTCAATAGAGAATTTGTATCCTCGGTTATATGGAGTTAATACCACGATATACTACATTCAACTTAAAGTCAAAGTCTATGGCCAAAACAGTGCGATTAATAATTATTATCTTATATATAAAGCAAATACCTGGACAAGTGAAGCCTTTTTAGAACTGTCAAAATTGCCCATTTTATATTTTACCTTGGTATTAACTCCTTCAGACATTGAAAGGATTTATATGTCTTTTAACTTAAAAGATCCCCACGTTTCCATGTAATAAGAGAACGGTCAACACGTTCTTTCATCTGCATCCTTCCTTGCTTTTCCTAAACGTGCACTTTATTTCTCTCTCCCATTTGTTTGTAAATCCAAAACCCCTTCTTCCTCACTAAAAATGCATTGTTGAATTTACAAATCACTAATTACTAAAAGAAAACAACTGCTAAACCATAGATCTGTAATTCCCCAATTAGACATGCAAGCTTGTGGGATTTGAAATTGAAGAAGAGCCATTTCCAATTTGGTATTTCTTGATATTTTTGCTACTAGGTAAATTACTCCTTTCAATTTACTATTCTGTTTATACTACTACGGATATTAGACAGTTTTCCTTCACACGTTTGATGATTAGTTCATATATGCGCATAATTCTGCTCACTTCCCCTGATTTTATCTTCTTCTCCCTTACCACACTACAAAACCAATTCGATCCATCTTCAAATTTCGTGTTGAGTATTCAATATGCAAGACGGTTTTCTTTGAACCGGCAAGGACTAGACCTACAATACAAAAGAGTAGCTTCTCCTCTCTTCTTCCTTAACGTAAGCATCTTTTTGAATTATTGTTTACAGAATTTGTTCTTTTCCTTCAATTATTTTAATGTTTTCTTTTCTGATGGTGCTAGGGATTCGGTTGAGGAATTTGAATTAGGGTGGTAAGCGCTGACAACGACTTCGGTAAATCTCACACTGCTCTTTTAAAGGTTTAATTTTATTCCAAATCAAACATTTGTCAATTTAAATTTGAATTTATGTTTCAATGGATTAATTATTTAATTACGCAGCAAACCATGTTTGGGATTCGTCTGTAGCAAAAGCAAAAATAGAGTTTTGTGCTTTATATTAAGTTTCAATTTCCTGCTTTGTATTTATTAGATGATAGACTACAACCGTGGCATCTGAAGACTACATCATAAAAAAGGGCCTTTTGAACAACCCCTTTTTGTTATTTTTAATAATTTTATGACAGTAGTCATTCAAAACCTTGGTTGTTTTGGTTAGCTTGAGTTAGTAGATAGCCTTTGAAGTCTACAATTTGGATTTTCCTGCAGTGCAGCAACTTAGTTGAGCAGAAGGCAAAAATAAGAAAGTTTCATCTTATTATTTAAAATATGAGAGTAAATTTTAGTAAATCAAATAGGTTGAAACACATTGATTGATCAAAATCTAGATTTTTGATCTGATGGTTCAGTCATGCTTTAGTTTCTGACCAAAGCAAATGAATCCCTTTCATAATAATTAACAGGGAATGTTTAGATAATTAGATTGATAGCAAAACCAGCTAAGGTAGAGAAATATTTGTCCAAATTCATTATTATATGTCACTGTAACTATGAACCCAGACATGAATTAGAAAGTTATAAATTTGTTTCAGTTGAGTTTATAGTTTATATTTTTTGGCCGACTATCATATATTTCTAATTTGTAAGTTGTTTGTTTGTATATTTAGGATTCGATTTAATGTGAATTATTTATCCTTTTCAATCAGTTCATACCAGCATGGACAATAATATATTGACTAATAAATTAGTCATTAATATTGGAATGACGTCCAAAGAAGTAAGATATTTCATAATTCATTATTAGGCTATCACTTATTTGTTTGGCACTATATATAAGGTTCAATTTACTGTGAATTAATTATCATATTTAGTCAATTTGTTTATTTTATGTAAAAAGCGATGTTGCGTCATGCTTATTTTATTCATTTGGCGATGATTATGCTTCTTAATATAGGATCAATATGATAGTGCTTACCGTATTATCCTTGGTTTAGAAGATTGAATTACCATAAATTGAAATGAAAATAAACTATAATTTATTGTGGAAAACTAATTTGTTCTACTGATTCCATCATCTTTTTAGGTTATTGTTTATAAATGAAAACTTTTAATTCTTTCCTTCAGTATTCTATTTTTGTTTTTTCCATTTAATTTGCTTATAGTGGCTCTTTATATGCTCCAGCCTGATATTAATGAGTATCCAAGAAAGTCCGCGTTGACTGTCCTTTTAGAATTAAAATTTATGGGTGAGTTCTTGACATTGAAGGGTAAACTTCATATCTATTAGCTATGTAATAATATTGTATTCATATCCAATTTTTACTTCATTATTTTTCCAAATAATTGGCACTTGATGTTTATAACATATCCTACATATGCATTGTCGTCTATGATTTTTCAGTTGTATACAAATAGACCCCTTCTATGATTACATGCAGTATAATTGAATTCCCATGGTGTAGACGAATGTTATAAGATTCATTTTAAAGAATGTTTAATATTTTTACACATAGCAGATATTCATTTTTTTTCTCAAGTTGTATGGGTAAAGCATGGTTCTTAATAAAGGAAATGCTAGATGTAAAGTTCAGCATAGCATTAAAGTTAAGGTTAAGTCATAGAGACAACAATTTGACTGTAGAAAAGACTCAACTTCTTGAATTTAGCTCACCAAGACCATTGCATGAACTTGATGCAGCAGCGGTTAAGCTGCAAAAAGTTTATAAGAGCTACAAGACCCGTAGAAATCCTGCTGATTGTGCTGTGATTGTTGAGGAGCTTTGGTTAGTTTTCTTCTTCTTTTTTCTTTCTTTAAGCTTTCAGAATCTGCTAATTAATTATCACAGCTGAAGCTATACCAATATCTGTTGAAAAATTATAGTTAGAAAGGTATTTGGTTTTGTGTTGTGCCACATAGATGCAAGATAGTGTAGAATTTGATTAAAATGCTTTCACTTTGGTTATTTAAGAAGAGAGATTTCCAAAATATATATTACTTCAATTTAGTTTGTCTATACTGCTACAAACATTGGTTTTTAGGTGGAAGGCATTAGATTCTGCTTCTCTGGAGCTTAGCTCAGTCTCTTTCTTCAGTGTTGAGAAGCATGAATCTGCAATTTCTCGATGGTCAAGAGCTCAAAAAAGAGCTGCCAAAGTATGTGTTTCTTTTTTTTTCAAAAACTAATACGTTGATATATGTGAATCTGAATTAGTAATTGTGTGAATATTTTAGGTTGGTAAAGGTTTGTCACAAGACGAAAAGGCGCAGAAGCTAGCACTAAAGCGCTGGCTAGAAGCAGTATGCATTCCACACATTACATGCTGTATAATTTGTTAATGATTTTTGTGCTAACTTGGCTTTGTTACTTAGTTAAGGTTAAGTTCATGTATAACAATATTTGAAGTTTCTTCACATGATGACGTGTGGACCATTTTGGTCCTTATTTTTAACTTTGTACTTTGCTTCTGTTTTCTCCTGTATTACATTAGCTCAATAGTGCCTAGCTTGCTAAGGTTTATTTCCATTTGTTTTCCATAAGAGAGTCTATGTTAACTGAGCTTCTGCCTTACTATTCCTTTTTTAACTTATATAGTTTTCAGTATCACTTACTAATTCCGACCATTGGTTACAGTGTAATATTACAGGTTATACCACTGCAAGGAAGGTGTACAATCCTTTCAAAGTTTCACAATGTCCAGATGTAGGAGTGCTTCCATTGGAATAGACTCTTCCTGTTTTCATTTGGTTTTCACCACTCTACTGTATTAAACCTATAGCATATTACTGTCTTTTGTTTTGCATGTGTTGTGTTATTTAAAATTGCAGACTTTTTTTATTTAGTACTGCGCACGTTATTTGTAGTAACTACGAATCATATCTCACCATTATGACCGACTATTCATTTATTTCGTTTTTATTCAAAATATTAACCCTTAAGTTTTCTCATGTATGCTTACTTTTATGCAGCACTATAGTAAAGTTATTGGTCATGTGAAGTGACAAGTTTTATTTTAAAGCTTCATTTTAGTTTACTTTTTTTTTCCAGAAGTCTCTATCAGTGCCAATGACAAGGATGCAACTTTTTTCCTTGCTTTAGTTTCAATGCTATAAGTTAGTACTTGAATAATTTGTTTGTAGCCTAACAGATTATACTATCAGACAAATTGATCATGTGAAAATTAATTAGGTGTTGCATTATACATACAAGCTGGCTGTTTTTGCATATGTAAGTGACTCATGCATATGATACACACATGTTAAGTGACAGCCTGGAATCTGAACGCCAAAAGACAAGTATGAAATGGAGATAGAGATTTCAAACAATAATAAAATATTGTTGGTAGATGCTACCATAATCAAGTGATCAAGAATGAAGGTGCATTGACTCGGTTGTTTGCAATATTTAAGTGCAATAAGTTTTATGGAAATAGCTTATATTTAACACTAGATCTTATTATTTATATATGAGATTTAATCAGTCATAAAAGGCATCATTTACCACCTCTTTACTTAATATCCTAGGCTTATGTATTATTCTTTGATGTGATTTTGAAGTATGTTTCGGCCTTTTTATACAGGCTAGATATGTTTATCAATAACATACAAAATGAAGATGGACAACCTGGACTAACAGTGGTAACATACAAAATGATATAGTTAATTATGTTAGTATAATGATAACCATCTATATATTATTAACAATGCTAATCACACAGTGTATAGCCATGATGTCCACTAATAACATGCAGAATATAAATACACACCTTAAAAAGAGTATGGTCAAATTATTACATCAATTTAAGTCCAACAAATTTTTATAACAATATTAATGTAAAAAATTTGATTTTTGCATGTATGCACATAAAAATGCAACATCGCATACAAAGTCATTTCGTAAGATAAAAAAAATCTTACAAACAGTGTTTTATAATACAAGTTCCTCCTATGCACGTGCATCGCACGTGCCAAAGTACTCGTTATTATAAAAACCAAATATTTTGTTCTGGACTTGTGAAATTGAATGTGGAAGATGCTCAAATGTTGACCAAAAATAAATTCTATAAGTCCTAATGTGATACTGTGTTGATGAAGAGAACTGGTGTAAATAATCGTTGCTTCCTAGTACCACTTACAATAAATAAAATTGGATTTCACTAAAATGACATGTAAGCAATAATTTAACCAAAATGTCATGCCACTGGCTAAGGTGATGTGTGAATGTTGATATTCGAATTGTTCGATACTAATCGCTAACTGAATTTACACCTTTAAGTCGCTCAACTGAAATGGTGAATACTTTGAATAAACCACACGATTTAATTAATCTATAATCACTGTAAATTGATTATATTAACTAATATTAATGAAATATTACTTATTAAATTTTATTTTATTTGTTTGGAACATCATAGTATTTAATAAAGTATGTGTATAAAAATTATAAACGAGCGTATCAATATGTGATATCAATAGAATATTAAAATAGATTTAAATGGAACAAATGCCGAATGGGTTAGGAAAGTTTTGAGGCCTACTCCACCTCTTTATATAGCCTACCATGCATGGTGGGAGAGGGAGAGGTTTTGATGAGATATAATTGGGAACTAAATAGAGAGGTTTTAAAGGATGGAGTTGAAAGGTTTTAATGTTTTCTTCAAAACATATTCACTCTCATTCATTTTATTATTCTTTCCTGACAAAATTTTTATCTTCCTCTCATCAAGTAATGGCTAAAAATTTCCATGGTATTCTAGGTCTAATAATTCCAAAATCAAATACGAATTAAATCAATTTATTAATGGTGGTTTTTTCTCTTGATCTTTACAAAATCTGTTGGTTGATTGAAGAATCTAGGAGTAACGGTTCATCATTCAAGGTGTGATTTTTGGTAACATCCTAAGGCATTTCCCCAATTAATTTGTTATATGTTTCTATTATTTATATGCTTGGACTCTATATGATTCATCTTGTGTTTTAATTTTTCATCTTACAATATCTAATTCAAACCCCTATTTGTCCATCTTGATTAAAAGTATGTTGCTATGTTGATTTGATTCAGGTCTACTTTTGTTTTTCATCTCCATTCATTATAATTGATATGATTTAGATTCTATGTCTCCTTTGTTGTTCTCTATATTATTTTGATTTGAATATCTATATCCCAAATTCACATGTGCCTAATTTCCAATTCCTTTCCTTCTGTTTAGGTAATTTTGTAAAAAAGGCTAATTTTCGTTGAGATCTATTTATAATTTTATATTATTTACATACACAAATGTAGAAAAACTGTATATGTTAATTATTTAACTTTACCATGAAAATTAGTTTCTTATATTATATGATTGATGTTTTGGATATAAATATTTTGGATATTGTTTACATATGAATAAAAAAAATTAATCTAGAATTCATGAATGAACTTTTGTGTAAATTCTGAATCCTTTATCTCTATCCTAAATTTTATGTTTTGTGTAAAATCCTAAACGTTAGTTTCCTTTCTTAATTAAAAGTTTGATTTAAATTATTAACTTTAAATTCCAATATATATATATATTGTAAATTACAATGTTTACATATATATGTTGTTTTATATCCAAAATATTAATTGGAGTATTTATATATATGGAAACATACATGTGTTGCTTTAATTCAGTATCACAAGATGGATCTTGTGTAAAAATTTAATAATTAATATCAAACTTTTTTTAATTAAAACTAAAGTCACTATTGTTAATTTTAGATTCAAAAACATATAAAATTGTATATTATGATTTATATATATATATATATCACCTACTATTTCACATCTATTATGTATATATTTTAAATTCAAACCCGTGGACAACAAAGCCATATGTAAAGTAGAAATGGATCCGTTGCGGTGTAAATCCTAGAACCTACATATAATCAAATTAAATATGCACATTTCTTATCTATAGCACTTGCACTTTACAGAAACAAGTATATTTAATATACTTATAACTAGAACTTATAAAACCTTTTAAACATATTAAATAAAATGAAGATTTCATTTGAAATATTTTCTATTAGATCTCAAATTCATTTAAGCTTAATAGAGTCAGCTAAGTCAAAATTGAAAAATTAAAATTCACCCACTTATCCCATTTTATACTGGCCCGGTTCTTTCATCCATTAGCAAGTGTCACATGGTATGCTCCCACCATTTCAACTATTACAATAATAATGTTTGAAATACGAGCTTGATTCAATCACTTATTATGGGCTACCCATTTCTTTTACTATAAATAATTTACAACTGATAGTTTCGAACCAAGTATCCTGAACTCAAAGAAATAAATATTATAGAAAATAATTTGCATAAGAAAAACATTAGGAATAGAAACCATATTTCTTGTTCCCAATTAAGCATCTACAAATATTTCAAATAATTATGTTTTCAATGTCTCTTTGTGAAGTAGAGGTGACTATTCAATCTATGCATCCCAACTATGTCAATAATATTACCATTATCAAACATTCATTTTCTCTTTCAAAAGGTCGAACCGTTCTAAATGGAAACCCTTTAATTCAAGACTGCATGTGTTTATTTACAAAAATGAATTTAGTCATCCTTACTTCTTAAGGTTATCGAGTATGTTGCTGTGACGACCGCCTTACACCTTCGATACCCAATATGCATGTATGATGCACCGTGGAAGTACCTAGCCGATGTAGGACGGCGGTTAAGAATGTAAAGTAGAGAAAAATCCAAACACAGAACCAATAGAACATCTCACAACGCACAGACAGGATATAATATAATAACATAGATGTAAAATATGCGAGATAGTAATATAATCAAATGAACCATAAATAAGAACATAAGAGTACATCAGGTTTGTAGATTATACAAATACAAAAACCGAAGTAAAGAGTTTATACATCCAAATCTCCAAAATAAACTCTATAACTGTCTCTCAAAATACAAGTACTGATATAGCTCCACAGTACTGCACAGCAGAATATAAGCGATAGTAAGCTCCAAAGTATAGATATATGAAAGCGCAGCCTCCAACTCATACTCCGTACAGCTCCATGCACTACTTAAACCTGCTATCCCTAATGTATTCATTTAAGAGCACTCGAGATAATAAGAAGGGGTTAGCCAACAATCAAGTGTGAGCGACACGTCATCTCGGAATAGTATAAAATGTAAATAGTAAATAGGGGTATATGGTATGAAGAACCATTTAGTTAGCATATAATAGTCGATATATGCTAATCTACTGTCATAACCATATAAGTGTACTGCAATCGAAGTATAATGTCAAGTTTCTAGGTATACGGTCGAATATACCTACGTCGCGTGACACCCAAGAGTGATAACAACCGTGGCAAACATAGCATCCATTTAAAAATCCTCACCGTCACTCGTGTGCATTGGATATATGATAACTTGTATGGGATAAAAGCAAACCAAGGACCCAATCAAAATCTCGGCTTCATTGGTGCTCGAATCATGCCACTTCGAAAGGTTAGGAAGCAGGCCCACAATTGCAATGCCAAGGGAAATCTACTATAGCAAAATCCGGACACAATCGCAAATCCAGTGGGTATCCCAACAAACCCTTCTTTACGAGCACACTAGAATCTTTCGAGTTATCAACAATGCCTTCGCACGGTCTCCATAATGGAACTCAATCGTTATTCGATCACGGCTATTTCCATAGTAGGATACAGTCACAAATCCCATTCGCAAGCCCCCATCGTTGAACTTGCCCTTGTGGATCACCGCCACAACTCCCATCGTTAAGACCTCATCTTCAGAATGCCTCTAGCCACCATCGCTAGTCATAGAGCCATCGTACTAAGGTCCTGAAGTCATCATGTCGTCAATGTCGAAGCAGCATGCCATTTCTTCACTAGTCACTGCATGAAGTCCAAGGTTATCATGTGTCACCCTGGAATCATCCATCCTTACTCCCTATCAATTCATCAAAGACCCTCAAACTCTTCCTCGCGGTATGTTTGTGCCATGCCCAAAGTCTATAGTCAAACCCTATGCTCCATTATTGTTAGTCCACCCTCCGACCGGGTCAAGCAAAATGCAACCGCTGAGCCAACTACACAATCACCCGAACCATGCTTCGTGTTCAGTCACCGAACACCTCATCATTGAATAGACTTCCATGTTCGGCACCCAAGCCGGTCCCACCACCCGAACTGAATTACATGTTTGGACACCATACCGGTCCACCAACGAATAGACCTCCATGCTCGGCCATCGAACCACCACCCACTGAACCAAGTTTCTTGGTCGGTTGCCAATCCAATTCCCCCGTTGAGCCAAAACCTAGCTCGAACCAACCAATGCCGAACTAAGCATGCCGAACCAAAATCCTATGGAATTGTAGAATCCAAGCATCGCATTGATCTTCCCCACTATGCTCCATTCTACGACCCTTACACATTCCATTTGCACCGATACAACTCCCGACAATCTCGAGTCAATCCGTCAAAGTTCGGTTTCACGGTTCCTGACTCTAAGTCACTTTGATGAGCATTTTAACCACACAAGCATTCACACAAACACAACACACATAAATCACATCCAATATTCAATCATCCAAACACACATCAAAATCATAGCAATTCATCATGTAAATACATCCATAATATAGCCTATCACATACAAAGGCAATTATGCTTCAAGACAACATGAATAAAGCAATTTAAATACTTCAAAATTCAGTTTACTTTAGGTTTGACTTAAAAATAGTTTTTAAACATTAATTTGAGTTTAAAAATAGGTTTAAAACATATCAAAACCTATAGATACATATGTATAAAGGTGAGAGATGATAAATCGCTCACCACTGCTCAAATCCAAGTTTTGCATGCAAACTGATGCAAATTTGAAAATGAATAGAAAATGTGGGATTTTCTCTCCCCTAAAGTACAGATGTGAAGGTCTCTAATGAATCCCCTTATTAACTATCCTAATTTATGATTTAGACTTAACTTTGAGGAGAAAAGAGAAGGTTTTGGGTGGAGAAGGGGTTAGTGGAGGCTTATCCTTTTGGGAAGAGGTAAAAGTGAACTGGGTATGATGGTTCAATGTGTAATATGCTCCCCAAGCCCGAAATGTGGTAGTGGGGTTGCACTTAAACTCATTAATTACCCACTAAGCTGGTTCAAAAACTACTAATCTTCAAACAGTCGTATCTCCTAGCCGAAAAGTCCAAATCGCTATTATGATCACTCTACGGAAAGGGAAATCATCGTATCTTTTAAATGGAAGTGGTGTCGGATGCTAATTTGGCTTCTATCAAAAGTTATAGTCGTTATTGAAATGATTGCACAAATAGCCCTTGAAATATATTTCCCAAAGTTATAGAGTCATACGACCTTGCATGAATTTAAAAATAATATTTAATGATTCTTTAATATGTAAAATACAGCTCGTTACACTCTCTCCCAATTAGTAATTTCACTCTTGGAATGACAACAAAAATAAGGTAAAGTCAACATTGCTACCCTTCTTGTCTATTGTCCACGCACAAACATGTCAAACCTCAAACATGCACACAAAAGAAATACATGATATTTACACCTACCCTAGCATTCAGGATACTAAACTATTCGTATATGATATTGAAATTGAAAGTAAATATAGTAAACAGAATTCTCACCAAGTGAAGAGATTCAGATAAGCGGTTCTTATGCTCTCCTCGGTCTCCCAAGTACAATTGTCTTCACTCTTACTCTACTAAACCTTCACCGGCTCTACCGTCTTCCTCCTAAGCTGCTCGTTCCGACGATGCGAATAGGCCTATGAATCTTGATGCTTTTGGTTCAATCTCGATATCATCAAACTAATCCAGTTGAACTATTACACCTAAGTCATGCACAAACTTCTGCAAGTGAGAGGCATGGAATATATTGTGCACGCTCGCCATCTCTTGGGGTAAGTCGACTCTATAATCCAGGTTCATAATCCTCTCAAGTATCGAAAAAGGACCAATGAATATTGGCACCGAGTTCCTCTTAGTACTAAATTAAACAACATTCTTCAGTGGAGAGATCTTGACAAATGCCATATCATCAATGGAGAATTCTAAATCTCTTCTCCTATCAGCCTAGCTCTTCTATCTATCTTGAGCAGCTTTCATTCCATTTTCGAATGATCTCGATCATCTCCAATGTCTCTATAATCATATTTTGACTAAGTATCAGTTTCTCATCCGCTTCCCACTAACACGAAGGAGTATTGCACGGTTGGCCATATAACACCTCAAATAGTGTCATACCAATGCTATACTGATAGTTGTTGTTGTATACAAACTCTACTAAGTGTAGATGATCATCCCATGAGCCACCGAAATCAAGAACGCAAGCTTGCAAGACATCCTCTAAGATATAATTCGCCGTCTCGATCTGCCCATCTGTTTGTGGGCGATAAGGTGTATGAGATGTAGCTCTGTTACCAAAAATTCTTGTAAGCTCTTCCAAAATCCACTATTGAATAAAGGGTCTCTGTCGCTCACAATGCTCTTTGGCACACCATGGAATTGCACAACCCACTTCACATACAACTTAACCAATATGGATGGTGTTCTACTAGAATTTATAAGTATATATCTAGCGCTCTTCGTCGGTCTATCTACTATGACCCAAATGCTATCATACCCTCCTCTGGTCCTCGGCAATCCAATGAAACTCGTTCCCATTTCCAATTGGGATTTTCGAGTGATTGCAGCAAAGTACTTGGCTTCTTCTGCTTTACCTTTACCAACTGACTGTTCATGCACTTCAAGACAAATGCCCCAATGTCCTTCTTTATCCCTTCCTAATAAAATGTCTGCCTTGTATCATGGTACATTTTATTTTCAAAAATTCATATAGTCATCCTTACTTCTTAAGGTTATCAAGTATGTTGCTATGATGACCGTCTTACATCTCCAGTACCCAACATGCCTGTATGATGAGCCGTGGAGCTACCCGGTCGATGCAGGACGACGGCCAAGAATGTAAAGTAAAGAAAATCCAAACACAAAACCTATATAACATCTCACAATGCACAGAACAAGATATAATATAATAACATGGATGTAGAATAGGCGAGACAGTAATATAATCAAATGAACGATAAATAAGAACATCAAGGTACATTAGGTCATAGACTATACAAAAACTTAAATAAAGAGTTTATACACCCAAATATCCAAAATGAACTTTATAACTGTCTCTCAAAATACAAGTACCGACATAGCTCCACAGTACTTCACATTAGAATAAAAGTGATAATAAGCTCCAAAGTATAATATATAAAAGCGCAGCCCCTTACTCGAACTTCGTACAGCTCCATGCGCTATCCAGACTTGCTATCCCTAATTTACTTATTTAAGAGTACTCAAGATAATAAGAAGCAAAGCATAAAATCTTGGGTCAGCAAACAGTCTGGTGTGAGCGATTCATCATCTCAGATACAATAAACCGTATACAGTAAATAGGGGTATAGGGTATGAAGAACCATACCTGACCAGTCCCTCCATCCAAAGAGTTAGCACATAACTATCGATATATGGTAATCTACTGTCATAACCATATAAGTGTACTGCAACCAAGGTACAATGTCTAGTGTCTAGGTATACGGTCGAAAATACTTATATCATGTGACACCCTAGAGTGATAACAACCATGGCAAACATAGCATTCATCAAACAATACTCACCATCACTCGTGTGTGTTGGATATATAATAACTCATATGGCACAGTTGCAAACCAGGGACCCAATCAAAATCACAGCTTCATTGGTGCTTGAATCCATGCCACCACGAAAGACTAGGAAATAGGCCCACAGTCGCAAAACCCAAGGTAATCTACTATTGCAACATCCAGACACAATCGCAAATCCAGGTGGCACAATCTACCATGTTATGTCTACTATTTTAAGGTTAACCAAATTAACCTAATTTTGCATGCAAGATTTATCTACCTACTCTTTCCTAAGGTATATAATGCTGACGAAGCCTATCAACCCTCTAATACTTCCCAAATCCATTAGCCACTTAATACTTCAAAATATGAAGTGGGCGCGTACTAACATCAAGTCCATCAGCTGGTTAATATTTCTACAAGAGAAATATGTATACTTTAGTAATTTAAGACCACAATCGAGGAAGATCCCGTCGTTTAAGACCTATCTTTAAGGTGGACACCTAGCATCGTCCTCGCTGGTCTATTGGTCTTGGCTATGGAGACCTCCGACCACTATTTAAGGCTTCATAATATCTAATAGCCATACTTTCACAACTAGCGCCAATAAAATAGCAGCCATGTAAGAGACAGTACCTAAGCCACTTAATACCTTATAAATAAGGAGTATGCAGACTTCTAACCATTTAATACCTATATTCTAGGTTGGTCCCACATCATTTAATACCTAACTCCAAGGTAGACTCCTCACAGGTACTATCAAACCGACATTGGTTGGAATCACATTGGGCTACATAATCCTTCTTTTATAGGAAAGAGGTGGACCATATTATCTAATGCCACTTAAGGCCCCAATCCTGAAGCAAACCCTTCTAGAGATATCCACTATCACTCTTAATTATCTGTTTGGAGTCTTACCAGGTTACTTAATACTTCTTTTCAGGAGAGAAGCGGACCCTACAGCCACTTAATACGTCAAACCTGAAGCGAACCCCTCTGAAGGTATCCCTTACCGCTCTTAATTACTAATTTGGATCATCTAATACTTTTTAATTAGGAAGTGGCGGGCCCTCAAACAATAACTTAACACCTCTAATCCCAAAGTAGGTCCTATCTCTCATGTAGTCATGGGTCCTATGATTGGTGATGTCTCACATTAGTAGTAAGTGCACACGACTGCTAGTAGCCTCTGGGTGAAGGATTGTTTTCCATCGTGTAACTCTATTGACCTCGCATCCCAATCTACTAAGTCCAAATAACTATTCAAAGCCTATACAAGATTTAGGTCATATATCCTAGGTCTTAGTGTTATTCCTAGGTTAATATTGGACATAGTTTACTAATCCCATTTGTATTTAAGGTAAGGAGATTTACGTTAAATACTTAATTACCCATAAGTCCCCTTCTAATAATCTGTAAATGCCAATTTATCATAATAATCCTAACGGACATATCCTAAGACTTTTGTGTATAATTACTAATTTCCTATTAGTAACCTTTTATAGCCATTCCATAGTTATTTATATTACCTTCCATATTTATCAATCTCATAAACCCATTTGCACCTATTAATTATAAGTCCTAATTCATTCCTCATTTATTTGCCCATTAGTTGGAGTTATTACCTTCTATACCATATTAATTAATTATAAACCCTCAACTCAATTCACATTTATTGCCTATCAATTATGGTTACAATCTTTTATATCCTATTAATTATTGGCAACTCCTAATTTTATTGCCTATTAATAGAAATTATAACCTTCCCTAATCATCCTGTTCACTTTCCTATCCTACCTATAAATAATCTATCCTAAGTGAGCGGTACACGTAATTCAACGCTATTATTTAAATTTTATACTTATTTATGAGTGTAGTAAATACGTATAGACTATCTACTCCTACCTAAATATATTCCAGTCATAAATATTGAACTAGAATATGCTTTCCATGTTTAATTTGCTGGAATTAGATTCCTTAAGAAGATTTTCTATTATAATTTTCGTAAATAAGTTTAAAACAAAAGCTAATAAAAAAAGATTGACTTCGTTTGAAATTACAAGGAATGAATAATTTCTTTTTATTTGGAATATACAGTGCAAACTATGGGTAATAAATCTGTACTTTACACATCTCTTTCAATTTATTTGCATGTATTCCTTGTTAAATCAAACATTGGCTTTTTCTATGAAAAGTGGAGAAATAAACCAATTTATAAAAATCAAACGGATGTTCTTCCCACAAATTAACCTATGGAAAATCTACAATTCAGCATAAATAGGGCAATAATCCAAATCCTATGAATAATTTTACACCCCGAGTATAGAACTAGAATAAAATTATACATCATTCAAATTTTGAAAATCTTTGGGATTGATTTCTGGATCAAGGTGTAAACACAATTGCAAACAGATTTAAAACAAGAATACGTATGCAATGATTTTCTATGCTAGATTGAGCCTACAACTCACAAATAAGATTGATTTAGGCATAAAAATCAAACGTATGTCAACGGAATAGATTCAAAATCATAAACAATATAAAAATTTCCCACTCACATTATAAAAGCGCTCCAAATCTCCAGATCTAAAGAAAAATCCTTTTATCCAACTCCAAATCCTTTTTAATCCAAGGAATATGTACAAAAAGAGTATATACATACATTAGAATTTCAGATCTGCGAAGAGATTTGGGATTAAGAGAGAAAATAGATATAGATCTAAGTATAAATTACCTCGATAACGCGTAGTGTTGATTCTCTTCTCTTCTCCTTTTATTTGATTTCTATCCTTTTCCAATTTGTATGACTATAGATACAAATATCTTATTTCAATAATTTAGTAAGAATGTGGAGAAGAAGAAATGGTAGAGCTTCATTGCTTTATTCAAAAAAATATGGGAAGAGAAGGGAAGGTTAAGTTTGAATTTATAGGCGTTAGAATCAACCACATCCGTTAGATTAAAAATATAAAATCCAGATCGTTTAAACCAAGCGAAAATTTGGCCTGCACGTGTGAAGCGATCGATTGCCCCCATCCTAGGGGTTGACACCCCCAGGTTGACCACCACTATGAAGGGGTCGACCCGTGGTCCCCTTATATATATTAATTATTTCTGCTCAAAATTGGTTTATCATCCCTAACTTCTTCGTTTGGCCTCCAATCGCAAAACTCCAAATATGAAAGTTGTTTAGAATTTCACAACGAACGCAATGGTTCGAGTTCCATGGTCAAATTTTATCGTTTCCTAGATTACATTTTTGGAGTTAAATTAACTGACTAACAAATTAAATAACTAACGCTAAATTATGGGGTGTTACATTCTCCACCTTAAAACAGTTTCATCGCCAAAATTATACCAATGGCTAAGTCATGGTTCAAGCTGGTAACCATCCTAATCTACACGACCATTTAGTGTATGATCAATTTTGCAACCAAATGTGCACACATGCATAGTGTATCACAACATAGAAAACATGCATGCATAATGAGTCTAAATTTGATCCACCTATATGAGTGCACTTCTTTGAAAACATTTTTGAATAATATGATGCAAACAACCTATATATATACAACGGTTCAATATGTATACAGATTTTGAAAAATCTTTTTACCCAAAATCCACACACCCCTACGAATAAAAGTATGGTGCAACCAATTTTGCATCCAATTTATGCCATCCAAAAACCTAACGCATCGCAAAATCGCTTCCTAAATTTTACTCCTATGACGAAAAAAGAATATTAGTGGAGAATTTAACATTTTTACCACTCTATAAGTTTCCCATTTCTGCAGTACAGTGGAAATTTCCCTATATTCCCAGGTTTACTTCAAATTTCCCATGCCCAAAATGCATATGGAGGCTTGTTTCCAAGCTCTAAAATAGAAATTGAGTCTAAAAGTAGACTCGTGCGTATCAACAACAAGGTATGGAGATATAAATTCCAAGGCTGAAATAGCTTTTCCCTTGTTATCGCTTGCGTTTTATCGTACCACTGATCCTAATGCACCACTAAATCCACCAATTCTAGCTCTATTTGTCTTCCCTACGCCGAACATGTGGCCTTCAAAATCACAGATTTCACAAAAATCTTTATTTCTTTTAAAATTTGTACGTCATTAAAAATAAATTCAAAAATATTTAGACGTACATTTTCCCTTGAAATCAAATTTTGGACAAAAACTCTAAAATTGTTTAAGAACCAAAAATAACTCAAACCCAAAACTTTTTTTATCAAAAGAGAAACATTTTAAATCAAGGAATCTTTCCAAAATATTTTTCTCCTCAAAAATTTTGATAATTCAAGCCACAAGTCAGCATAGTTGGAAGTCAGTTGTGCAAAACGCATATAACAATTATAAAATCCCATAACTATCCTTACTCCACAAAAAATGACATATTATAAAAAAAATGTCAACAAATTTATTATTCAAAAAATTTAGTTTAAGGAACAAGTACAATGACCCGTGATACCAAAACAACTTTACCGTGTCCTTTGCTAAAAAAATTCAAGTATTCTAATCTCCCAGTCTTATATTGCATTTACTATTAGTTATGTGTCTTTATGATATTTCCATATTTATATTGTTCCTACACTATGCATGTATAAGAGCGGCTCACATATCTAGAAACAATAGCATAGTAAATAAATAGGAACATTCTTATAATATCATACATGTTTTTTTCAAGAGATAATAACAGTTACAACTCAACAACCTAAAAGGAAAGAATAGATGTTGGAAGGGAAAAGACAACAAAACCATAAACCCAAAAAACTGCCTACAGACTTCGAGGCGTCTTGCTCCGCAACTGGAGCTCGAGCCATTGCCGAAACCCTTGAATGGTCATAGCATGGTGGCTATATACCCAATCTAGTGTTGTTGGCGCTGCTGCTGTTGTTGGCGGCTTTGGAATCACCATCTTTCTAAGGGAGGATCTACCGATGGCAGAAGGAATCTTTTTCTAAACTGCCTCTTCATGGAGATTCACCCATATTGCCTAAAGCCGAGAATGAATATGTGACAGTACGGAAAGTAACCCAATGGAGTGTCGACTCCTTGATCGAAAAAATGAACCATGAGGGTGCGGGTCCAATTGAAGGCATGCTGCCAATAATAGCATAGGTGGTCTTCCATACCATGGGATAAATCCGATCGTAGCTTCCCGTCTTTGGGATGATATTGTGCTGAATAATGCACTCAACAAGATGGGCAGTTGGACGTAGATTATCAATCTTTCAGACTCCGACATTCTAGGAAAAGATCCGCTACAAAATCTATGGGTTGGTCGCTTCTAAATCTTCCAAGTCCACATCCTCTATGGAAACCTCCAAAACCTCAGCAAGATCATTATTAATCAACTCAATCTGAACACCCCTTAGCTCCGAACGAATCAAACTATTTCCTTTATCGAAACTTTGCGCCAATAGGGCATCGAAAAGGTGAATGCAGCGGGATATCATACCCGCTCAAAGGTCTCAAAATGGAGGATCGGTGCAAGTCTACTACAATGAATAACTCCTCTAGCCTAAAAGCAGTGAAATCTTCTACTCATTCCAATCTAGCCAAGCGACCTCTTGAGGGGTGAGACTAGGACGACATGAGGAGGAACCGGTAGTGCGGGAAGGTGCCATAGGCTATGAAGTGGTAGGTTTAAATCTGGAGTAATTGTGGGGTGAGATCTAACATGCAAAAACCAGCGCGAGGGAGAGGCGATGCTGCTGCTCATGGGAGAGGGAGAAAAACTACATCGCTTAATGGTGGATCGGCTGGTTGAGGAAGGAGGAATGAAAGAATGCAACCGAAGAAATTCGGATGTGACTTTTATAGTTGCGTTCCAGGTTCAGACTGTGCCAACATTGACCGGTAGACTGCTCCAGGTTTACAGTTAGGTGGTCAACCATTGAGCGTTGGTTGAACCTGGACCCAATTAGGTTCGGATTAAAAAAATAATCGTTTCACGCCGTCTCCTTTGAATTGACACGCTCTGAACAAGTTCTTATCTTCATCATGGTGGTGTCAAAGCCAACCATCTAGTTCTGAACCATTCTCCAGCAATTCACAGTAGTCCCAACAAAAACTGCTATGACCAACAGCATTACCAAAAATACTTCAACTATTATTCCGCATTATATGGAAATATTCCTTCTAATAGCTGGCGGGTAGAGCAACACTTTAACTACAAACCCCAATAGAATTAAATGTCATTCCTATTTTGTCTCTCCCTTAAGAGAGTGAAATTTAAAACCTAAATTTTATAAACCGTAAAAAATCATTGAGCAATGTATATGCTCCTTTATACTTGTTTCTACATAATAGAAACTATTTCATCCCAAAACTTCTTAAAAATCAAACTTTTACTATTATATATATGTATATAAATATTTCAGAGTTTCAAAAACTTTTTTAAAATACAAACTTCCCATATAGGTCTAGCAGCAAAATCCTTTGAAACCCTTTCCAATATTTTGAAGCATTTCTAAAATATATATATAATAAATTTCTCTCATATGGTTGGTCTAAGGAATTGACTAAATTTCTTAAAATAAAAAGGAGGTGATCGATGAATGCACCTTTGTAAGAACTTGCTTTCGGACAGTGCGACATACATACTCCAATGTTCTATCCATTTGGAATAAATGCGTGTCTCCGACTGGAACCCATCATCAAAATCCAAAATTACAACGTAGCTAGATCTCAACCATCAAGTTGAACACCTCCAATCTCCAGGATTCTGCCATATGTCGTACTCATGCTCTTTCAAACTACCACCTAACGCACCATGGGGTAGTTCGGGGTCGGCATGAGAATCTTGAACCTTAAAATATTTCCAACCCATAGTTGTTTGCCGATTCCTACGAGGTAGGACCACAACTATGCCATAGTCGGAATTCTTAAAGTCAAGTGCAAAGATGATAATGATAGATAGAAAACACAAATACATTCTCTAATTTTTATCCTAATTCTTCTTATCAACTAACTTAGGCTCTGCTACCAAATGTAACAACAAGCACTTTAATAAGCCTAAATTTTGACAAAATCGAAACCCAAGTCCATCAGAGTATAAATCGTTAGATTTGGTACCTGCAAATAAGCATGAGCATTATCGGAGATTTATAAAATATAAACTTAGAGCGAAAACAGTAATATGATATAAATACTGATATGGCTACTACCTTGGAATTAATGGTATTCCTTGGATATTAGATTGCCACATCAGCATCGAGCATGAGATAAAAGAAGACTTCTCCAACAATCAACCACGTCCAGCTCTAGTGACATGTTCCTCTAACTCTATCCTATAGGTTGTAATGAGGATGGAGTCAAAACAACGTTTTGATGATTGGAAAATCAATACAGTGTCCATAACATATATTTATATCGATTGGTTTCCATTTAATAGTTGTCTACTATTTTAAGGTTACCCAAATTAACCTAATATTGCACGCACGATTTATCACCTACTATTTCCCAAGGTATAGAATGCCGACGAAGCCTATCAACCCTCTAATACTTTCCAAATCCATTAGCCACTTAATACTTCCAAATATGAAGCGGGCTCTTACTATCATTAAGTCCATCAGCTATTTAATATTTCTAAAAGAGAAATATGTAGACTTTATCCATTTAAGACCTCAATCGAGGCAGATCCGATCATTTAAGACCTATCTCTAAGGTGGACTCCTGGCATCATTGTCGCTAGTCTATTGGTCCTGGCTACAAATACTACTGACCACTATTTCAGGCGTTATAATATCTAATAGTCATACTTGCACAACTATCGCCAATAAAATCGCAGCCATGTGAGAGACAGTACTTAAGCCACTTAATACCTTATAAATAAGGACTATGCATACTTCTAACCACTTAAGACTTATATTCCAGGAAGGTCCCACATCATTTAATACCAACCCCAAAGTGGACTCCTCGCATGTACTATCTAGCTGACATTACTTGGAATCTCATTGGGCTACTTAATATTTCTTTTATAGGAAAGAGGTGGACCCTATGATCTAATGCCACTTAAGACCCTACTCTTGAAGCGAACCCTTTTAGAGATATCCACCATCACTCTTAATTATTAGTTTAAAATCTTACTAGGCTACTTAATACTTCTTTTTTAGGAGAGAGGAAGACCATATAGCCACTTAATACCTCAAATCTGAAGCGAACCATCACCGCTCTTAATTACGAATTTGGACCATTTAATACTTTTTAATTAGGAAGAGGCAGACCCTCCATGTGACGCCCCACCTCTATGCTCATAATAACGAAGAGTATTAAAAGAAATACTGTCTATTATTATGAAGAATAAGGCTGGATAGGAGCGACCATCCGTAATTGGCCTTACACTAATATTGGTTATCTCGATAGGAGTGGTATATACTTTTTTATTTTTCATCTATTATTTATTTACTCCCATCGACATATCCAATTATCAGTATAAAACAAACTACGATAGTTCATAATAGTTTAGGACATTAGATATAACAATAGCACAGATAATATAAGTGCGGAACACAGATTAACAAAAATCTCATATATATATAACCGATGTCAGTTACAATATAGTTGACACGATACATATGATACAACTACAACTGTCGACTCTAGAAGTTATATATACAAGTACATTATCGACTAATATACATGAATACATATCGTTCTACACAATGACACGACCACTACAAAATGACACTGACAACTTCAGAAGATGTGAAAAGTATTCATATCCTGAACAACAACTCAAAGAAGAAAATCTACAACCTGAAATAACTCGGATCTGACCCGAGTATTACATTCAAAAGAAAATAATACACGGGTCAGTCTAATTCAAACTCAGTTATTAGTGCACAGAAGCAATAATAATCGAATATCCATAAAATGCCAATACTGTTTTGGCTGCAGTACACGCACATGTGTACTGCCTTGCCAAAACCAGATATACTCAAATGCTCAATGAATCAGAAACAGAAAGAACCAAATCAAATTAAATCTCGATGTGGCTGCAGTTCACGCATGCGTGCACTGCCTCGCCACTACCGTATGTCGAACTCGGTGTGGCTGCAGTACACGCACGCGTGCACTGCCTCGCCACAACCGTGAAGAAATAGAAATCAGCAAAACGAAGCTACAGAGGTCAAATCCCAAAAATCTCTATAGGCAGTCCCTAGCAAGGCCAAATCAACAAAACAGCACACAAATGTCACCAAATGAACATGTTTACAAACACATATTAACCCATATATGCAAACTGCTTCAAATATGAATTAGAAGCAGTTATACCAAAATCCAACAAGAGCTAATTCTACAATTGCACTTGCAACAAGAACTGCACATAGACGGTACCTACAGGAAGCAACGACCCGAGATGTGTGATGCAAGAAAAAAATGACATCAACAAGTTGATAAGCAACCAAGACAGGGGACACAAATGTTGTACCGACAATGCAAGTCTAGGAGAAAACAACCAGACTACTTCAACACAATCAGGTACATGCTTGTGCAAGATAGCATGTATAAATATGTAGTCAGACTTTCAAATGGACACATGAACATGTACACAATGACGACCAGAAAAACTACAATGAATATCCAGACTCGATGAAACTACACTGCAGAGGCAGCAAAATTCGCATCAATGCCCAACCCAAATGAACTACATGATGTATAAGTATGCAGCGACGACAACAATAAATATATGCAGTGCCAAGACCACAATGAACATGTACAGGTAGGATGAGGATGTAATGAAGCCAATATGGCAACAAAGCAAGCACAGGAATGCATAGTGCAACTCAAATGCAACTGTAATTACATGGGGAATTTCGCAATATAATAAGAACCAAAGAATGTAACTATAACTTCATGCTAAAATGACTGGCCAATGTCATCCTAAATACAAAACCAGAATCAAATAGTAGTTCTGATCAAAACTGATGCAATGGGCCAAACTGGTTAAGCCCAATATACTCGAAATCATGTACAATGCAGAAAATTGAAGCAACTCGAGTTCTAGACAATAAAATCAAGCAGAGTAATTCATATCTGAGAATAAAGCCAGAAATTCCCACAGCAAAATCAGAGCGATCGAAGTCAAAACAAAATCGACTATGAATAATTATCAAAATCAGGTGGCGATGAACATGTCAAAGTCAAGCTATAAATTCACGAAATTATTTTTAATAGTTCAAACTTAAGGTCGTAAGCCAACACCGAAATCAAATAACAGTTGCAACTCAAATGCAATTGAAAGTCTCAACACAAATACAACTGAAACAACAATACCAACCAGTCATAGCAGTTTCGAACAAAAACAGAGTGAATATCAACTAACAGTGACAACGCCGAAGTCACGGAGGAAAACACAATTAGAGTTAAGGCCGAAGACAATAAACATCTGTCCAAGTCAAACTAACTCATCAACATCATAACGAACTAAATCGCTTCGAATAAACAAAGTCATGATGACCACAAAAATCAAAACCGAGAGCATCAAGTATAGGCAAAAATGAAAACAGATGGACAAACCAATGTCGTAGTGGACCATCAAAACAAAATCAAAGCCGAGCTTAATATCGCCAGAGAAATGGTGAGAATCGAACTACACAAAATTACAGCCAAGCATAGTTAAATTAGATGTGAGTTGAGAGTACTCACCTTGTCGACGAATTGAAGCAGTCGAAATGAGGCCGAAGCAGTCGAGGATACGAACGAAGTTAGCAGCATAAACTGCGGCAGCCCTAATTTTCGAAGAAGCCGAAGCCACCATTTTTTTTCGATCGATTACTCTAGGGTTTTGAACGAATTAGGTTGAAAAGAGGAACGGGTCCAATGGAATTAAAAAGGGAAACGGGTCGAGTATAAATGAAAAGGAATATTGGGCCGAGATTAGAATTTTTAGAGCCCAATCAATTCTTAGCCAAAATTACTTAAAAAGAATTTTAACTAGATTTAAATTCCAATTGCAAATTTTTAAATAACCAATTTAACAAAGGATTCCGATCGATCAAAATCTCAATCGAGCAATTAACTAGCATTCTAATCGATTATTGACGAAGATAAATTTAACAGCAAAATCCCGGGTTGTTACAGACTCCCCTCCTTATAAAAATTGCGTCCCCGCAATTTTCATAATTACGGTCGTCAATGACAAGTACTTTTCTAACATAAACTAGTTAAGCTAGAAAAATAAAAGTCGAGTATTCAAACATCAAAGAAATCTTTTAATTTCATAAAGGAAATTCGCAATCTTCACAAAATCTAATTATCAATAGATAATCAGAAAACAGCAAAACCGGATAAATACAATTATCAGCTATATTCAATTATCAATCAGACAATTAGAATACAGAAATTCATAAAACCATAATATCTAATTATCGATACGATAATTAGAAAACAACGAAATCTAATTATCAACAAAGATAATTATGAAACATAATCATAAATCGCAATTGCAAATATCTAGTTATCCAACAATTAACTAGAAAACACAAATTCCATAATTAACAAACTCTAACTATTACAGAGATAGAGATAGATAGAAAACAGTAATCCAATAAAATCAGCATACTCTAGAATTAACTAGAGGTTAGAAAACCTTACAATCAGCAAAATTTGCAATTACCTAATGATCAAAACGATAATTAAATCTCAAATCAACAAATATTTAATTATCAAAAGCGATAATTAAATCTCTCAAACCAACAAATATTTAATTATCTAAAGCAATAATTAAATTTCAAATCAGCAAATATTTAATTATCAAAAGCGATAATTAAATTTCTCAAACCAATAAATATTTAATTATCTAAATCGATAATTAAATTTCTCAAATCAACAAATATTTAATTATCTAAAGCGATAATTAAATTTCTCAAATCAACAAATATTTAATTATCTAAAGCGATAATTAAATTTCTCAAATCAACAAATATTTAATTATCTAAAGCGATAATTAAATCTCAAATCAGCAAATATTTAATTATCAAAAGCGATAATTAAATTTCTCAAACCAACAAATATTTAATTATCTAAAGCGATAATTAAATTTCTCAAATCAACAAATATTTAATTATCTAAAGTGATAATTAAATCTCAAATCAACAAATATTTAATTATCAAAAGCGATAATTAAATTTCTCAAACCAACAAATATTTAATTATCTAAAGCGATAATTAAATTTCTCAAACCAACAAATATTTAATTATCTAAAGCGATAATTAAATCTCAAATCAACAAATATTTAGTTATCAAAAGCGATAATTAAATCTCTCAAACCAACAAATATTTAATCATCTAAAGCGATAATTAAATTTCTCAACTCAACAAATATTTAATTATCTAAAGCGATAATTAAATCTCAAATCAACAAATATATAATTATCTAAAGCGATAATTAAATTTCTCAAATCAACAAATATTTAATTATCTAAAGCGATAATTAAATTTCTCAAATCAACAAATATTTAATTATCTAAAGCGATAATTAAATCTCAAATCAGCAAATATTTAATTATCAAAACCGATAATTAAATTTCTCAAACCAACAAATATTTAATTATCTAAAGCGATAATTAAATTTCTCAAACCAACAAATATTTAATTATCTAAAGCGATAATTAAATCTCAAATCAACAAATATTTAATTATCAAAAGCGATAATTAAATCTCTCAAACCAACAAATATTTAATCATCTAAAGCGATAATTAAATTTCTCAAATCAACAAATATTTAATTATCTAAAGCGATAATTAAATCTCAAATCAACAAATATTTAATTATCAAAAGCGATAATTAAATCTCTCAAACCAACAAATATTTAATCATCTAAAGCGATAATTAAATTTCTCAAATCAACAAATATTTAATTATCTAAAGCGATAATTAAATCTCAATTCAACAAATATTTAATTATCTAAAGCGATAATTAAATTTCTCAAATCAACAAATATTTAATTATCTAAAGCGATAATTAAATTTCTCAAATCAACAAATATTTAATTATCTAAAGCGATAATTAAATTTCTCAAATCAGCAAATATCCAATTATCACAAGCGATAATTAAAAACAACAAATATTCGATTATCAAAAACGATAATCAAAGCTCAAATATTTAATTATCTCAAGAGATAATTAAATCTCAACTATCTAATTATCACAAGCGATAATTAGAAACAACAAATATTCGATTATCAAAAACGATAACCAAATCTCATAACATCAGATATCTAATTACCTGCAGATAATTAGAAACAGCAAATATCTAGAAATCAATTAAGAAGACTAGAAAATCAACATGAAAGGTTGGATCGATCCCATCAGATGGCGAGTTTTTAATTCGCCGCACGTGCATCAACAAATGGCCGAAGCCTACCAAGTACCCAACATAATTTTTGGCGCCCATCAGATTGACCCGGAGGTCCGCAGAGTGACCCGAAGGTCTGGTACTGGTATTTGACCCGAAGGTCCATCAGAGTGGCCCGAAAGCCCAACAAATGACCCGAAGGTCCAACATAGTGGCTCGAAAGCACACAAATCATCAGAATCATCAAAACATCAAATATTTCAATTAACGAGTCCGGAATTAACCAAAATAGCAAACGCACATGTCCCATACCACGTGTTTTACTAAATCGTTTGATTCTCTTAATCGTTTCCTTGAAAGTGCAAAATTCATCAAAATCATCAAAACAACAGATATTCAATTAACGAGTCCGGAATTAACCGAAATAGTAAAAGTGTGGTTCCATACTTCGCACTTTTGCTAAATCGTTTAAATCACTTCATCGTTTCCTTGAAAGTGCAACATTGTGTATTTTGTAAAAATACACTTTACATTCTCAAACGGACAAGTCCGGAATTAAGCGAATCAGTAAAAGAAAGGGGTCATAATCCTCGATTTTGCTGAATCGTTTAAGTCGCTTCCTCATTCTTTTGAAATCGCAAACTGTAAAACTTCTGAAAACAATTTTTATTTATTTTATAACATAACAATTTACATTCTCAAACAGACAAGTCCGGAATTAAGCGGACCAGTAAAAGAAAGGGGTCATAGTCCTCGATTTTGCTGAAATGTTTAAATCGCTTCCTCATTCTTTTGAAAATGTAAACCGAAAAATTTTGAAAACAATTTTATTTCTAAAACGATTTTCAATCCACGTGTTTAAAGCAACAACATCAATGGCAATTTCGAAAAGAAAATTGCACTCCCCAAAATATCATAAAACGAATCTCCAAACCAGCATTGCGGAATAACCGCTTGAAAATCCACTTATTTAAAATTTGACTGTTACTGAAGTCAAAGCGACAGTAATTATAAAAGATCAAAATCTCATTAAAATAATTCACATCAAAATGTGACATCAGTGAATTTTCATTCATTAAAATTGTCAACAAAACACCGTGCCTCAAAAATTCAGCATTGGTGTAAAAATCCCGTTATAAAAATAACGGCAACAAAATACGTTTTATAACCAAGCATCGGTTCAACGTAAAATTAATGTAGTAACGTGCAACTTAAAATTTTCACATATACCACAAAATAAACAAAGAAATCATTCAAATATCTCTTCAACGAGAATAATTCAAAACAGCCAAAAATCTAATCAATATATGATTAGCTCAAAAGAAACCAGCAACAATCTCAATAAAAATCACATAACTATAATTGTTTCGAATCCTCAATTTGGATTCGAAATTCTCAAAGAAACAAAATAATTACAGCTATGTAAACAACAAATGCAATTTATTTCAATTTCTAAATCAAATAGATTATCAGTTGTACTCAGCGAAGACAGTTTCATTGTTTCCACTGCGCACTCTGATAAATAGAACACAAATCAATCAAATCATCAGAACACAATTTCATCAAAACAACAAACATAGTTTCACTTTTATTTTTAAATAAAAATATTTAAAAATTTACATCTAAAATTCAAAACTTTAGTTTTGACTCAAATCACAATAAAACATCGACCAATAGTTGTAACATATGTTCCATCCGAGTTAAGTTTTATATTATGTCCATAAACCCCAAGCTCTGATACCAACTATGACGCCCCACCTCTATGCTCATAATAACGAAGAGTATTAAAAGAAATACTGTCTATTATTATGAAGAATAAGGCTGGATAGGAGCGACCATCCGTAATTGGCCTTACACTAATATTGGTTATCTCGATAGGAGTGGTATATACTTTTTTATTTTTCATCTATTATTTATTTACTCCCATCGACATATCCAATTATCAGTATAAAACAAACTACGATAGTTCATAATAGTTTAGGACATTAGATATAACAATAGCACAGATAATATAAGTGTGGAACACAGATTAACAAAAATCTCATATATATATATATATATATATATATATATATAACCGATGTCAGTTACAATATAGTTGACACGATACATATGATACAACTACAACTGTCGACTCTAGAAGTTATATATACAAGTACATTATCGACTAATATACATGAATACATATCGTTCTACACAATGACACGACCACTACAAAATGACACTGACAACTTCAGAAGATGTGAAAAGTCTTCATATCCTGAACAGCAACTCAAAGAAGAAAATCTACAACCTGAAATAACTCGGATCTGACCCGAGTATTACATTCAAAAGAAAATAATACACGGGTCAGTCTAATTCAAACTCAGTTATTAGTGCACAGAAGCAATAATAATCGAATATACATAAAATGCCAATACTGTTTTGGCTGCAGTACACGCACGCGTGTACTGCCTTGCCAAAACCAGATATACTCAAATGCTCAATGAATCAGAAACAGAAAGCACCAAATCAAATTAAATCTCGGTGTGGCTGCAGTTCACGCATGCGTGCACTGCCTCGCCACTACCGTATGTCGAACTCGGTGTGGCTGCAGTACACGCACGCGTGCACTGCCTCGCCACAACCGTGAAGAAATAGAAATCAGCAAAACGAAGCTACAGAGGTCAAATCCCAAAAATCTCTATAGGCAGTCCCTAGCAAGGCCAAATCAACAAAACAGCACACAAATGTCACCAAATGAACATGTTTACAAACACATATTAACCCATATATGCAAACTGCTTCAAATATGAATTAGAAGCAGTTATACCAAAATCCAACAAGAGATAATTCTATAATTGCACTTGCAACAGGAACTGCACATAGACGGTACCTACAGGACACAACGACCCGAGATGTGTGATGCAAGAAAAAAATGACTTCAACAAGTTGATAAGCAACCAAGACAGGGGACACAAATGCTGTACCGACAATGCAAGTCTAGGAGAAAACAACCAGACTACTTCAACACAATCAGGTACATGCTTGTGCAAGATAGCATGTATAAATATGTAGTCAGACTTTCAAATGGACACATGAACATGTACACAATGACGACCAGAAAAACTACAATGAATATCCAGACTCGATGAAACTACACTACAGAGACAGCAAAATTCGCATCAATGCCCAACCCAAATGAACTACATGATGTATAAGTATGCAGCGATGACAACAGTAAATATATGCAGTGCCAAGACCACAATGAACATGTACAGGTAGGATGAGGATGTAATGAAGCCAATATGGCAACCAAGCAAGCACAGGAATGCATAGTGCAACTCAAATGCAACTGTAATTACATGGGGAATTTCGCAATATAATAAGAACCAAAGAATGTAACTATAACTTCATGCTAAAATGACTGGCCAATGTCATCCTAAATACAAAACCAGAATCAAATAGTAGTTCTGATCAAAACTGATGCAATGGGCCAAACTGGTTAAGCCCAATATACTCGAAATCATGTACAATGCAGAAAATTGAAGCAACTCGAGTTCTAGACAATAAAATCAAGCAGAGTAATTCATATCTGAGAACAAAGCCAGAAATTCCCACAGCAAAATCAGAGCGATCGAAGTCAAAACAAAATCGACTATGAATAATTATCAAAATCAGGTGGCGATGAACATGTCAAAGTCAAGCTATAAATTCACGAAATTATTTTTAATAGTTCAAACTTAAGGTCGTAAGCCAACACCGAAATCAAATAACAGTTGCAACTCAAATGCAATTGAAAGTCTCAACACAAATACAACTGAAACAACAATACCAACCAGTCATAGCAGTTTTGAACAAAAACAGAGTGAATATCAACTAACAGTGACAACGCCGAAGTCACGGAGGAAAACACAATTAGAGTTAAGGCCGAAGACAATAAACATCTGTCCAAGTCAAACTAACTCATCAACATCATAACGAACTAAATCGCTTCGAATAAACAAAGTCATGATGGCCACAAACATCAAAACCGAGAGCATCAAGTATAGGCAAAAATGAAAACAGATGGACAAACCAATGTCGCAGTGGACCATCAAAACAAAATCAAAGCCGAGCTTAATATCGCCAGAGAAATGGTGAGAATCGAACTACACAAAATTACAGCCAAGCATAGTTAAATTAGATGTGAGTTGAGAGTACTCACCTTGTCGACGAATTGAAGCAGTCGAAATGAGGCCGAAGCAGTCGAGGATACGAACGAAGTTAGCAGCATAAACTGCGGCAGCCCTAATTTTCGAAGAAGCCGAAGCCACCATTTTTTTTTTCGATCGATTACTCTAGGGTTTTGAACGAATTAGGTTGAAAAGAGGAACGGGTCCAATGGAATTAAAAAGGGAAACGGGTCGAGTATAAATGAAAAGGAATATTGGGCCGAGATTATAATTTTTAGAGCCCAATCAATTCTTAGCCAAAATTACT
This sequence comes from Allium fistulosum, assembly GCA_030737815.1. NCBI lineage: Eukaryota > Viridiplantae > Streptophyta > Magnoliopsida > Asparagales > Amaryllidaceae > Allium > Allium fistulosum. The sequence goes on along the minus strand of CM060904.1, from coordinate 707,891,710 downwards.
TAAAAAGAATTTTAACTAGATTTAAATTCCAATTGCAAATTTTTAAATAACCAATTTAACAAAGGATTCCGATCGATCAAAATCTCAATCGAGCAATTAACTAGCATTCTAATCGATTATTGACGAAGATAAATTTAACAGCAAAATCCCGGGTTGTTACACTCCAACAACCACTTAATACCTCTAACCCCAAAGTAGGTCCTATCCCTTGTGTAGTCACGGGTCTTATGATTTGTGATGTCTTATATCAGTAGTAAGTGCACATGACTATTGGTAGCCCCTGAGTGAAGGGCAGTCTTCCGTCGTGTGACTCTACTGACCTCTCATCCCAATCTACTAAGTCCAAATAACTATCCTAAGCCTATACAAGATTTAGGCCATATATAGCAAGGTTTTAGTATTATTCATAGGTTAAATGTTGAACTTAGTTTACTAATCCCCTTTTTATTTAAGGCAATGAGATTTAGCTTAGATACTTCCATAAATCCCCTTCTAACAATCTGTAAATGTCAATTTGTAATAATAATCCTAATTGACATTTCCTAAGGCACATATATATATAATTACTAATTTCCGATTAGTAACCTTTTATAACTATTCCATAGTTATTTATCTAACCTTCCAGATTTATCGGTCCCATAAATCCATTTGCACCTATTAATTGTAACTCCTAATTTATTCCTCGTTTATTTTCCCATTAAGTGTAGTTACTACCTTATATGCCATATTAATTAATTATAACCTCTAATTCAATTCACGTTTATTGCCCATTAATTAGGGTTACAATCTTTTATATCCTATTAATTGTTGGCAACTCCTAATTTTATTGCCGTTAATAGGAATTGCTACCTTTCCTAATCCTCATATTCTCTATACCTATCCTACCTATAAATAATCTATCCTAAGTGAGTGGTGCACGTAATCCAATGCTGTTATTTAAATTTTATACTCATTTATTAGCACAATAAAGACTACCTACTCCTATCTAAATATATTCTTATCATAAATATTTAACTAGAATAAGCTTTCTATATTTAATTTGTTGGAATTAGATTCCTTAGAAGATTTTCCATTATAATTTCCATAAATACGATTAAAAAAAGTTAATAAAAGGAAAGATTAAATCTATTTGAAATTACAAGGAATGAATAATTTATTTTTATTTGAATATACAGTGTAAACTATGGAGAATAAATTTGTACTTTACACATCTCTTCCTTTTAATTTGCATGTATTCCTTGTTAAATCAAACATCGTCTTTTTCTATGAAAAGTGGAGAAATAAACCAACTTATAAAAATCAAACGGATGTTCTTCCAACAAATTAACTTAGGGAAAATCACAATTCAACATAAATAAGGCAACAATCCAAATCCTATTAATAATTTTACAACCTAAGTACAATCTGGAATAAAACAAATACACCATTCAAATTCTAAAACCTTCGGGACTGATTTCCAAATCATGGCGTAAACACTATTTCAAAGTATATCTATAACAAGAATATGTTGGCAATGGTTTTTTATGTTGGTTTGGGCCTACAACTCACAAATAAGATTGATTAGGCATAAAAATAAAATGTATGCCAACGGAATAGATTCAAAATCATAAAAAATATAAAAATTTCCTACTCGCCCTATAAAAGTGTTCCAAATCTCTAGATCTGAAGAAAAATTCTTTGATCCAACTCTAAATCCTTTTTAATCCAAGAAATGTATATAAAAAGGGTATCTACAGATATTAGAATTTCAGATCTGAGAAGAGATTTGGGATTGGGAGAGAAAATAGATGTAGATCTAAATATAAATTACCTCGATAATGCGTAATGTTGATTCTCTTTCTTCTCCTTTTATTTGATTTCTATCCTTCTTTAATTTGTATGAATATAGATACAAATATCTTATTTCTATAATTTAGAAAGAAATCGGAGAAGAAGAAATGGTAGAGCTTCATTGTTTTATTTAGAAAAATATGAGAAGAGAAAAGAGGGTTAGGCCTAAATTTATAGGCGCTATAATCAATCACATCCATCAGATTAAAAATATAAAATCCGTACTATTTAGGCCAAGCCAGAACTTGGCCTGCACATGTGGAGCGATCGACTGCCCCCATCCTAGAGGTTGACCGTCCTAGGTCGACAGCCCCTATGAAGGGGTCGACCTGTGGTCCCATTATATATATATATATATGTTAATTTTTATTAGTTAATTTTTTCTACACTAAATTCGATTATCGTCTATAACTTCTCCATTTGGACTCCGATCGTAAAACTCCAAATATGAAAGTTGCTCATAATTTCACCACAAATGCAATGGTGCACGTTTCTTGGTCAACTTGCATCGCTTGCACTGAATCCATTTTTGGAGCTAAATTTACTGACTAAAAAATTAAATAACTAATGTTAAATTATGGGATGTTACAGGAATGCCTCTAAACACCCATCGCAAGTCGTAAAGCCGTCGTATTAAGGTCCCCAATCATCATATCATCGACGTCGAAGCACTATGCCATTGCTTCACTAGTATCTGCATAAAGTCCAAGGTCATCTCGAGTCATCCTTCCTTACTCCCTATTAACTCATCAAAGACCCCTAAATTCTGCCTTGTAGTACGTCCATGTCATGCCCGAAGTCTATAGTTAAATCACATGCTCCATCATTGCTAGTCCACCCTCCGATTGAGTTAAGAAAGACGCAACCACCAAGCTAACTACACAATTACTCAAACCATGCTTCGTGTCCGTTCATCGAACACCTAACCACCAAACATACTTCCATGCTCGGCTCTTGAATAGGTCCCACCATCAAACCAAATTTCATGTTCGACCGCTGCTCCGACCCACCACTGAATAGACCTCCATGCTCGACCACTGAACCACCACCTACCGAAATGAGTTTCTTAGCCAGATGCCAATCAAATTCCTCCGTCGAGCCAAAACCTAGCACGAACCAACCAATGCCAAGCTAAGCACACCGAACCAAAATCCTTTAGCATCGTAGAATCCAAATTTCACATTGATCTTCCCTGCTATTCTTTGTTCCTCGACTCTTTTGCATTCCATATGCAATGATACAGCTCCGACTAATCTCGAGTCAACCCGTTGGAGTCCGGTTTTATAGTTCCTGACTTTAAGTCGCTCCAATAAGCGTTTTAATTATACAAGCATTCATACAAATACAACATATACACAAAAATCACATCCAACATTGAATCATCCAAACACGCATCAAAATCAAGCAAAATTCATCATGTAAATACATCCATAATATAGCCTATCATATACAAAGGCAACTATACTCCAAAACAACATGATTAAAGTGCTTTAAATACTTCAAAATTCATTTAACTTTAGGTTTGACATAAAATATAGTTTTAAAACATTAATTTAAATTTTAAAATGGGTTTAAAACATGTCAAAACCTATAGATACATATATAGTATGGTGAGATGATAAATTACTCACCAAAGCCTTTAAAATCTAAGTTTTGCACGCAAGTCGGTGCAAATCTGAAAATGAACAACAAATGTGAGATTTTCTCTTCCCTAAAATGTATATGTGAAGATATCTAATGAATCCCCATGTTGACCTATCGTAATATGTGATTTAGACTTAATTTGGAGAACAAAAGAGAAGGTTTTGGATGGAGAAGGGGTTAATAAAGGCGTAGATCTATTTGGGAAGTGGTAAAAGTGAAGCAAGGATGATGGTTTAGCCAAATATACTTTCCAAACCCAAAATGGGTTAGTGGGCTTGCCCCCAAACTCACTAATTACCCACTAAGCTGCTAAAAAAACTACCAATCTTCAAATAGTCATATCTCCTAGCTAGAAAGTCTAATTCGCTTTTATGACCACTCTAAAGAAAGAGAAACCATCATATCTTATTAATGGAAGTGGTCTTGGATGCTAATTCGACTTCTATCAAAAGTTATAGCCGTTATAAGTTTCCATGGGTAAAATCGTTCTAAAAAATTCTTAAGACAGAAAATGTCACTACTAGGCATCTTCCAAAGTTATAGGGTCATACAACCTTGTATGATTTAAAAATAATATTTTACGATCCTCCAATACGTAAAATATGGGTCGTTACAGTTACACTCAAGTAAATAGATCAAAATCGACATTTCAGTGATCAAAATCCTAGGTCAATCTATAGTTCTTAGTATATTGTTGTTTCTGACATAACAAGTTCCTTATTATATCCAATCGTATTAAAAATATGATCTCACAATATGGTTTACCAGCTCATTTCAAATGAAACAATTTAATCGAGAATTCGTACATTACGAATGTGATTATTCGCCATATAACTTTTGTAGATGAGCAAATATCCATACTATTATAATTTTTTTAGGGTTAAAAGCACATAGAAGACAAATTAAGGTTTAAGTATCCAAGGCATGAATTTGATAGTTGTACAATTTGGTTATTACATGGGACCTGAACTGGCAACATGTATTGGTAAGTTTATTTTAATATTTCTCCGCCAATCTTTATTTCAGTTCATTTAGTATATTTTGATCGATAAACATTTTTTTTAATTATGTTAACTTTGAAAGTTTACTTTTAGTATATTATTATAATATCACATATGTTTCTATACTTATTAGATTGGTTTATTATATTTATCTAATAAGACTCTTATTGAATTATGCATCTCTCAAAAACCCTATAAAAGATATTATAATTTTGTGAATTCCATCAATGGTGTAACAATTCGTTTATTGTGTTACTATAATCTTGAGGGTGGTCAACAACATGCAACCCCATAAACAGTAAGTCTTTACTAATTATATCTATATATGACTCCAAACCATACTTTTACAATGCTCATAATCATCTTTATGACCTTGAAAGTGCTCAACAAATCATAAACCACGTTATATACCCGAAGACCCATCATTTTTTGATAGCTTAAGGGTAATTATGTAACCCTTGAGGGTGCTTAACAAATTTACAAAATACCCTTACCTATCTAGGGGTAATATAAACACTACTTAAGATATTCTATGGCTTGAGGGTGCTCAATAACCATAGGTATGTAAAGCACTCTATTTAGATTATAAATAATGGAGAGAAATTTTATTTTAAATTCATAATTATCGATTATGTAATTGAGATGAGTATAACACATAACACCATATATGCATATACATCCAATGTATACTCCCATAAGTCTCTATAGGTTTTAATTTATTTAACCCTCTCAATTTCTTTATACATCTATCATATGTATGTATGTATGTATGTATGTATGTATGTATGTATGTATGTATGTATGTATGTATGTATGTATGTATGTATGTATTTTTTAATTCATTTGCATGTGTGTGTGTGTATTCACATGTGTCCTTTCATTAATTAAATATTTTTGTTTATTATAACATTTATAATTCATCAAGTTATATACATACATACATACATACATATATATATATATATATATATTCATATGTATCCTTTCATCAATTAAATATTTTAATTAATTATAAATACAACATTTATATTTATGTATAAATTTAAAACAATTTCAAATTTATTTATTTATAACCTTTATGAACATAAGTTTAAAATAATTTTTAATTATACTCATAACCCTTATAAATTTTTATTTTTATTTCTGCATTTCATAACTCTTTATAAGATTATGTAATACTATATTTAAATTTAAAATAATTTTAAATTTATTTTATAATATTCATATATGTTTATTTGAATCAGCCTATGGCTCAAAACACTTCTGATCCTCCCAAAAGGGCATACCCTTTAAACATACCACTTTGACGAGCTAGGAAAAGGCTAAGATATCATGAGGTTTTTTATTCATAAGAACATTCCTTAATTAGAGTAATTTTCTCCTTAGTTCAATCATAGCTTCCTTAGATAGCCTTTTAATTGGCTTTTCCAAGAGAGTGCCTTACGTATTAGTTAATTATTCAAATAAACAAAATGCGGGCTCTAATAGCATTGTTGAATCAGGTGCATTGGATGCGGGGTTAAAAGGGAAAATTTCAAAAATAAATATTTATTAGTTTGCATAAGAATGTATTTCATGTCCACATGTGTAATAATTTTATATTAAATTATATTTAGTTGTGATTAATAAAAGAGTTTGGGAATTTAATTGCAATTTAGTTGATTTATGTGTTATAACTTTTATGTTTATATTTTAATAATTTGTTATATATATATATATATTTATGAGTGTGCATGTGTTTTCAATTTATTTAATTTTAATTTAATTTAGTTTTTATAATTTAATTTTGTAATATGTTTATATTCAAAATACAAACATTATAACTACATTAAATATGATATGATAATCTAACCTAGGGTATACATGATGAGTATAAGTTGTAGGTGTATAATTAACCATTGGGATTTATAGTTATTGGTTAATAAGTATAGTGTCAATGTAATAATCATTTCAATAGGATATATATAACATATATAATGAATGAATATGTATACATATAGACGTAATTATATTTTATTTATTCAATTTTTTAGCCACAGATTTATTTATAAAAAAATTATGTTATAATTTTATATTTAATATATAAATATATATATTAAATTTTATATTTAGATTTGAAATATTTTTTTACCGAAATTTTTGTGTGTGTATATATATGTATATATTATCATAAAACATTTTATTGTAAATTTGAAATTTAAGTGTGTTTGACTAATTATATATATTTATTATAGTTTGACTAAATCAAAATATGTTTAAACATAGTCAATAGTAATAAAATAATTATATTTTTTAAATTAAAAACATGATTTAAATATATGTATGTATGTATATATAATATAATTCAAAATTGCCTTTATATATAATACATATAAAATATTAATTTTTTTAAATAAGAAAGCCAAATATATTTTAAATTGGAAAAATACACGCGTGCACGCGCACACATACATAAAAATAATAATTTTAATTTTTTGAAAATAAGAAAGCCAAAAAATATATTTTATATACATATGTATAGTTTAAAGTACGAACATATTTTAAATTGGAAATTGATAGATAGATATATATATATATACACACGTATGTATGTATGTATGTATGTTTGTATATGTATGTATATATGTGTGTGTAAGATTTTTTTATTTTTTATTTTTTTACTCTTGAGCAATACATAGGAAATAAATTTTTGATTATTGAATCTAAACAAAATAGTGTATACATATAACATACGGTTTAATTATTAAAATATATTTATTTATTTATTTTATTTTTATTTTTTTAAATTTAGTTTGGTCGAATATAAAAATGGGAGAGCGCTATAAACAATATACATTTATGAAATAATTAAAAGAAGAATTATTACCTTATTCTGATCTTGGTGATTATCGAACACCGTGGTTGCTAGTCATTTTCTTCTCTGAACTTCTTAGTTAGAACTCCTTGACCACGAAATGATATTCCATCTACAAGACATCACCAATGTCTAACAATGGAGGCTAGGGTTAGTGTTTGATTTCATATGAAAAGATAATGAATGGGTGGCTATTTATAGCAACCTATATTACAAATACCTAGCCACTTTTTCTGTAGCCTTGAAGACAATGTCTCTACCCCTTCCTACCATGCTTTAGCTTCCCCACTTAGTTTGGGCTTCCAAATGTCAGGCCAAATATTCAACTATTAAATCAATTAGTTAATTGATTTATTTAAATCAATATATAACATTTATACATCATTTTACTTAATTTTCAGGCTTTAAATAAATAGTCAAAATGCCATAGAAATTTATTACAATGTTTTTATTAATTTTATTATTAATTTATAACATTTGTGAATTAATTTTACATTGGTTGAACTCGGAAACTAACTAACAACAATGCTGTATTGACTCTCTGGTGTGAACTAGGTCCTCATTCAATATTTAAAAAATTCAAATACTGAAGCCTATACAGACTTTGTTGAAGTGTAGTATTGGGTACAAGTTCAATTACTTATATATCATTTAAGCAAAATCCAATTTCTAAACTTTATTAATTAAACCTATTAACAACATTTTATGCATGTTTTCATTCCATCAAAATTATATCGCTAAGATATCTAGAATTTGGTCTAAGTTCAAAAATGTTACTAATATATGTAGTTCATTGCATAGACCATATTAAAATCCTTTGTTCAATTCGATGACATTTAATGGAGACGAGTCCTCTCTTGAGTAGTGTTTTCATTTCATGTTGTTTAATGTATACTCAACTACGGTCGTAACGAGGTTGTCATGCCCTATATTTGACCATAATCAAGGTACAGTCTAGCTACTTACGATCGATAGTACCCTTAAGTCTAAAGACTACCTCATGTCATTACCATGAGATCTTCTATTTTGACTTGGTTGTATCCTATATAAGACCTCATTGAGTTGTTTGGTGATTGTTCCGAAATAATCATAAGTGCATAACCCCTTGATGCTCCCAACGGTCATGAGTAATTCATTGTCCATCATGCAAAGGTATTACGTACACTAATCTTAACAGACATATCGATATCCTTTTCTTGATACATCTTGACTAAGGAACATTTAAGCAATAAGTATTTAAATATCGATTCAATACTTATGATTACGAACACACTCATAACCGTAATTGATAAAATGATTCTCCTTAGGATTATATATATATATATATGTTTAGTGTATTAATTGGCATTACTTATATCTCAATATAACAACATATATAAAAGAAAATAAAACCAAAAGCACACTTTATTTCATGTAATTTGTTTTATAAGAGTTCAACAATGTAAAAAATTACGTAATTACTCTTAGGGCAAACCCTTAGCTCTATCACTTAAAAGAATAGTTGGGTATTAATAGTGTAGGATGAAAAATAAGACCATCGTATTCTTCTATTAAACAAATAAGAAAGTTGACATAAGCATTTGCCCAATAAAGCAGTCTAGCTAAGATAACATAACATATGGATTGGATTTGATGTTGTGTAGATATTTATAGTTCATCGATAATCAAGTTCAATGAGTTATTTATTTTGTGTGGTCGAACTCGATTGTATCTCTTACGTATTTGATAGATAAACATTGATTTATGCTTTTATAGTCCAAACCTATAACCACTTCAATAATTTCCCACTGTTGCTTTATACATATACACCTATTGCAGCCTCCTATTTTAGCTCAATGGTATTATTTCTTTAATGTGCTCTTGTAGATAGGGCATATCTAATAGCTTGAAGAATGGTGATGTACGTTTATATTCATTCTTCTTTGTAATGTGGTTGTGAATGCAAAATAAAGATTATATAAATTTATAAATATGTAGATCGAGCTTTTATTTTGGAAAAATAGAAAGTGCAAGCTATCTTGTACATTTTAGTCATAAAATGCAAGTTAATTTACGCTTTTGGAGATTTATTTTTGTTAACTTGTAAGTAGTATCTTGAAAAGTATTAATTAACTCAGACTTTATATTTTAAAACCGCAAGTCGCTTTGCACTAAATTGGGAGTTAATGGTCAAAACCGTATACACTTTTTGGATGTAAATATGTTTTGGTAGGTGTTCCTTTGCATGTGCACCAAACTGGATCTACAGAAGATGGAAAAAATGGGTCGACCTACCAAGGTTTCATAAATTTTGATTATTAGTTTCATAGTTATAGCTACTTAGGATTAATTATTGATACATTTTTTTGTAGAAAGTTAGAATTACATAAGCAAGTAATTCGAAATTTTATATATATGCATGCAAAAAGTGAAGAAAATAAAGAAAAACTTATTTTCCCTCTCTCTAAATATAGGACTCTGGTAAAGACTCAAATTTTTAGGGAAGGATATTAGATTGCTTTAAATGATTTTAATGGGTTAAAACGAGTGTAATCGAGTTAAGAGTAATTTTATGTGACAAACAAAATTTTGAAGTTGATGGAGTTAGGATCTGAAACAAGTTTTATTGTGTTTGTAATGTCGTTTGCGTTTGAAAAACATATAAGACTTAAAGGAATCGAAGAATGGAAGAAACCAAGGTGGGAGCGGCAAACTTGTAAATTAGTTGAGGAAATGTCTTTAAGAAGGAAAATTATTAAAAGAGAGCCACACCTCCTCTATTTTCATTTGCTTCCTTCTTCATCTTCTCCACCTTCCTCAAGCCTTAGCTTACCTTCCTCTTCCCATAACTTCTCCATTCATTTACTAAAAATCACATAATAGTACTCTAAATTCAAATAAGAATGTCATCTATAATACCTATAAGCCAGATTTACATAGAATTTAAGAGTTTTTTTTGGATTCCTAAAATAGAGATTTCAAGAGTTGATTTCAAGAAAATTTAGTGGATTTCTACTAGCTTGAGTGAGTGGGAATGATTCTTTACCTTATAAGATTTTCTTTATGCTTGTTTATTTGCTATGTTGGGTTAGGGCTTAGCCATAAGTGCTTTGCCACCTTTTAAACGATTAGTATTAGGTTGTTTAATTATAATATATTGAATATATTATTTGAATGTTGAATCAAAACAATGAACTTAAGTCAGTAACTATATAAATAGACTAGCTTGAATGGGAATAATGAATGATAACAGTGTGTTAGTGTTGCTTGAGAATGATTGTTGTTGGTTTATAGTTGTGTCATATTGATGGTTGAGCACTTCATACTCAAATTATTTGTGAACTATTTGAGTTCCGGGATTATTTATCGAATTTATTTCTAGGCAGATCATTAATGGCATGAACTCAAACATGAGATATACTAGGTGGAAGTAAGGTAGTAATGCTAGAGGACACAACTTCAAGGAACGAAAAGCTGAGGCGACTGTCAAGCGTAATAGAGAGGTAGGATAAATTAAATTAGGGGGATTTTACCCATCAAGGTTTAGGTTGGCTCCCCTACAGGCAAATAGACTAATGATTATGAGGTATTCAACGAATGATCAAGGGGAATGTACGCGGTTTTGTAGCTAAGAAGAAATAGGACAAATTGGCCTAGAACAGTTGACTAGTCGACATCAACCAGTCGACTATTAAAGTGGTCAGTCAATTGGTTGATCTTGACTAGCTGACTGGTAGGTTATATCCAAAATTGGCTATTGGGAGTCAGTCGATTAAAAGTTTCTATACAATCAACTGATCGACTGTATGGTTAAGGATTTGGCAGTTCTCTAAGGTTTTGGCTTTTGGGTTGGACTTTGATGTTCGAATGTGGCTCGTGCATTTTAGTGTGACTGCGGAGTCATGTTTTGGGATCCATTGACATAGAAGCACATGTGGCTCAAGATCGAGGCTTTGGTGGCACGTACTACACTGTATAGTGACTAGAAGGTGATCGAAATGCGATCAGGATGTGAGTCACGAGTTAGGATACTCAGATGACATATACAGAAGACAATTGGCGATTATGCTTGGCGTGACTTCTATGCAATTACAGTGTTAGGTACGACTTCAGTATATGAACATTGGGATACCGAAGATGCATGGATCATGGCTGGGTACCATATGATGCTAACCACACCTGTGGCCTATAGCTATAACTTAGGCATTATTATTTTCTATCGATGCCGCCGAGGATCAGCCACAACTTTCACCGAGTGTGATAGTCGAAGAGATATAGGAATGCTTTTTATACCGTAATTGCCATGAAGTGGTGGTAACCAATTTACTTTTTCTAGCGTATAGTGCTTCAACGGAAAGGTGTTATAACTCGTTAGTATCAATTTCAGAAATGTTGATTGTTACGATATAGCGTTACCTTAAAGTTATGGTTATAGGTATGATACAGCATTACCTTAAGGCTTTGGCTCATTTTCATATGCACGTGGGTTTTTATATACTTTATTTGATAATCTCAAAGGTTTAATTTGAAAGGGTTAGTGATATGCTCTAGGAGCAGTTATATAATTTATTACGTATATCTAACTTTATAATCGATCTTATTTATAATAAAGGTATTTGTTTTCTATTATATACTCTGTTATATTATGATATAATTACTATTTAAAGTATATAATAAGAAAATCCTTAAATAAAATGTTATGCAACTATAGTTGCAAAAGTTACAATCATGAGTAATTAATCACAAAATAAAATGATATTTTATTTTAAATATTTCTAGTAAAGATATTTTGAGAAAAGGATATTGATTCATCCATGGAGACCAAAATGTGTAACTGATGTGCACGTAAATGTGTATATTTTTACCACCATACTTAATCTATTTAAATTAAATAAATGATCATATTGGGTATTTTAACTTGTTTAAACCAAAATTCAAATTATTTGAAATTGTCACATATTCATCTTCATATAGGGGCAAAATGGTCATTTTTATGCATTTATTAAATTGTGAAAATTTACTTGGAATTTTCTATGTTGTTTTGTAGGAAATTTGGTGAATTTTACAAGTGGTTACATGATGATATATGCATGCATAAGAGTGAAGAGAACAAATGAAGATGAAAATAATTCAAAGTGAAGATAATGGAGGACCCCACCTACCTTAATGTACAAATTAGAGGCTAATGCACATGCTTATGGAATTAATGGCTTCATGTACACTTAAATGAGGATTATTTGAAGCTAATGATTACTTGGCCTCCACACTTCCTAAGAGGGTATTTTGGGCATTCCCCAAAAATATGAATTAGGGTTTAACACGTATAAAATCCCCTTATGTTTCATGTAACCCCTTCCCCCTTTAGTCTCTCTTTAGTTAGTTTTTAGCTTAGAAAATAAATCAAAGCTCTCTTTCTTTTCATGACTACTTAGCCATTTCTTCTCTTATGCAATTTAATACATGTTCTTTTTCTTTACTTGTTTATTTCCTTTCATGTTGTAGTGTAGATTTACATTCATGCAAAGTAGATTAGTTTTAATTCTTGTACATTAGCTTCTCTTTTCCATTAGCTTTCACTTTCCTTTCTTTTTTGCTTTCATGTTGCTAGCTACATTTGTTAATCAAATGACAAATATGAGAGGCTAAACCCTTTCAATTTAGGGGTAATGAAGCTCTCTAATTATGTAGCTTCAACTATTTGTTAATTCATGCTCTCTTTTTGTGCTTAATGATGATCAATGAAGTGTTTTATTTGTTGTTCTTGCTCTGAATTTGATAGCCTATATTGTTGACACCAAATAGGCTATGCTTAAACAATCACTAACACAAATGCCTCTTCATCAAAATATGATTATGGCATAAGAAAGTGATTTGAAATTAAAATTTGATGGTCTAAATTTCTAATCAATAGTTAATAGGTCATACTTAAAATAAATTTCATTTTCATTTTCATTGTCAAGTTTCATGAAAGTTAGTAAGTGATTTAAGGGGTGTGTTAAAGTTTGATGGCTTATGTTGGCTAATCAATAGCAGAAATATGCCATACTTATGATAAGAACATCAATTAAAGCACTAATGACCATAAAAGAGAGATTATGATTTCATATGTGTTGAACTACATGATCTAGAGAGTGGATTTATTCTCTAAATTGTCATTTAACTCTTATATTTGCATTTCCTTTCTTTTAGTTAGTTAGCCAATTCTCTAATTCTCTAGCTTAACTTTCTCTTCAACTTTGGTTAATTTGGTTGAATAGAATTTTAAAATCATCAATTCTCTACGGATCGACCCGTATTCGCCACGTACTATAGGTATACGTCGTGCACTTGCAGTTATATTTTATTTCTAAATTCGTTCGACGGTTTTCTAATCCGATAGAAATTCCGTCGATGAACAAGTTTTTGGCGCCGTTGCCGGGGAACGAACCCGGGTCACCCACGTGACAGGCGGGAATACTCACCACTTAAACATGCTTTAAATACATGTGTGTGTGTATGTATATATCTCTATGTTTGTGTATGTATATTTAAACATGCTTTAAATACATTTGACAACTCAATGGACTCTGGATTTTTTCTCCATTAAAGGGGCAAGGTATGGCTGGCTAAAGAGGTAAAAATTAATTTGAATATTGATTTAGATTTAATTTTAATTAATAAGGGAAGGTTCTAAGGAGAAAAATGAGAGAAGTTTTCATTCTCTCGATAAAAACAAATCTTCCACAATAATTACATTTGGTTTTTTGATCTTCCTTCCTTTTCTCTTTAGTGGACTGATCATTGTAGGTTGAATGATTTAAGGGTTCTCTAGGGTTTTGGTGTTTAAGCAGGAATTCGATGGTCGGACGAGCTTCGTGGGTCCTGTGTAACTATAGAGCAATGTTTTAGGGTCCTTTAGCATAGCATCACGTGTGGCTTGGAGTCGAGGTTTTGGTGGCACATACTAAAATGTATAGCGACAAGAAAGTGACTAAAGTGCGATCATGATGTAATTCATGGGTCAGGATACTCAACTGACCTATGTGGGATACAACAAGGCAATTATGCTCGACGTGACTTCTATTCATTTTCAGCGTTAGGACGAATTCAATAATGGTTATCTGAATATTGAAGACACATAGATCGAGGTTGGGAATGATAGGAGCAACCTATACCGAGGCCTATAACTATGGCTTAGGCATTATTATTTTCCATCAAGGCTGTTGGGGATCGATGATGATTTTCACCGAGTGTGATAATCAGGAAGAGAGATGGATGCTCATTTATATCAATAATTGTCATGAAGTGGCAATAACAACTTTATTTTCTCCAACGTATAATGGTTCGATGGAAAGGTATTATTGTAGTGACCCGAAAATTGAAGACTTTTGTTTCCTGGAGGTTTGACCAGACAACTAGGTACTCGGCATCCAGAAGTACTCGGCATCTAGGAGTGCTCGGCATCCATGAAGTGCTCGGCATTCCAGAAGCATTCGGCATCAGGAGATGTTCGATGTGGTACAACGTTCGGCCAGAGCCATCGTTCGGCTAAAGGCAACGTTCGGCCAGAGCCATCGTTCGGTCAGAGACATCGATCGGTTAAAGGAAACGTTCGACCAGAGCCATCATTCGGCCAGAGACATCGATCGGTTAAGAGCTTCGTTCGGCCAAAGGTAGCGTTCGGCCAGATGCTTCGTTCGGCCAGAGGCACGTTCGGCTTTGACTGTTATTCGATCTACTCTTCCCACACAACAAGCGCCTCGTTCGGCATGAAGAGAGTGGTTCGGCATTGTTATCCCGCCTTTTGGCAAGGCCGTGACACCAAGGACTTGACTAGATACCGATGACGGGTCGTCTCGGAAGTCGATTACACGTAAGGATCGCTACGGATATCGATGAATTTTGTCCGAGTCCGGATCGGGCTACAATTGATAAGACATGTCAAGAGGGACCAGATGAAACAACGTTCCAAGTTTCGAGTCAATCCGAGTTCGTATGCTCAAGATGTCGCCAAAAGGAAATGGATGAGATAAGCTAGTCTCGAATCCATAAGGGAAGGTTGGTTCGAATCGAGGAGAAGAGCATTGCGTCGAATCCATCATGTTCGACTCCGTCCACTTCGTATCCATCAGAGCTACAGGTCTTCGACTCCATCGAAACGAGTTCCCTCGAAATCACAGAGGCGTATCGCTTCGAATCGATCTGGTATCGTTAGTTCGAATCCATCCTTAAGAGGTGACTTCGTATCGATCGTTTTCCAACAATCGATACGAACGAGCACACTGGAACCATCCTATGCTTAGCATCGAATCCATGCGGTTTGAACGACTTCGAATCGAACAACAAGTATAAGCCATGACCGATTCGAACATACCTTACCTCGACTCCATTCCCATCTTCGAATCGATACATCTCGAATCCACCACAGCTAGAACCAAGGATTTGACTCAGTAAAGCCAGGAGAAAAAGGAGGATCGACTCGAAGGAGGCGATCCACGTCATCCCAGAAGCACGCGCTGGATCGATTCGAACTAGATCGATTCGAACCAGGCTAGTCAACCAGAAATGCAACCTTGAATCGATCATAACTTGAGATCTACACATCCAAATGCTACGAAATTTTCACAGAAGCTTGAGCACATGATGAAGAATGTACACACCAAATTTCAGCTCGATTGGATGATTTCTTGATCGATTCGAACCAAGGGTCGAATCGATCCCAAAGCGGGCCCGGATCTTCAGATTTCGGCCATGTGGGCCCCCTGACGTGCCAGAACTGGTCTCCCCTCATTTTGAGCGAAATACCAGCCTCCAACACCTATAAATAGACCCCCTGGTCGTTCAGAAAAGGGGTCGGAGAATTCTAAGTACGGAAGAGCGCCCAGATTCTGCCAGATCTACTCCAGAACACCGTCGCTGCTTTAGATTGACACTTAGCATTGAAATTCAGTTGTATTACACTGTTAACTACTGTAATCTTCAAGTAATCGAGCAATAAAATCATCAAACTTCATAGTGGACGTAGGCAAAACGCCGAACCACTCTAAATCGTTTGTCTTTGCAATTTACTTTCTGTTATTTGGAGTTTTTGTTAGATAATCCACAGTTTTAATTTTCATTCTTCACTTTTATCTCTTCAAAAACTTCCGAAGAGTGTTGTGCCCATTTTTGGTACAAACAGGCATCTAACTGTTCGTCCTGTTTGGTTCGGCATATAGTGACCACTCCTTTTGGGCCAAGGTGTTCGGCTGCCAGGCCCGCCTGGGAAGTCCAACCCATCTTTGCCTATAAATAGAGGGGCAGGGGCACAGTGAAAAGGGACCTTTTTTTCGGAAACACTGGGGAGACTCTGCCGCTTTCAAGACTCATCTTCCTTACTTAGCAATTGTATTCAAGTGTTTGAGCTACGGATTGTATCTGTAATCAATCATTAAGAAGAGCAATAAAGTTTAACCTCAAAGTGGACGTAGGCAATTACGCTGAACCACTATAAATCCGGTGTTCTTACTTTCTGCATTTAAATTAGCATAGTCTTCCTTGTTTAATTTATCTTCATCACTTATATCTCTACACAATCTTTCTCAACGAGGTTAGTGACCAATTTTGGTGCTAACACTTTGGTGCTTTCATTGAGAGTTGAATTCTCAGACCTCAAGGATCTGCTTTGAAGCTACTGGATTGAATAATTCCCCCAAAGAAGATCCGACTCATTCATAGGACGTCCGTTGATTCTACTTAGAGTTCATACCAATAACTCTACAATGGCAAGACCACGTACCAGATCATCTTCCCATAATGCGGACGCCCACGAGACTGCTAGCGTGCAACAAGCAGGACCAGCAATCAACAAGCAATTCCAAATGCAGGGACTACCGCCCAGGACCAAATGCCGGTTGTCACCAGAATAGAGTTCAACGACTTGATGAAAGAACTCAGGGAAAGCAGGAGACAACTTGGAGAGCAGACACAAGCTAACGCCGACCTCATGGCACAACTCACTCAACAACAGCACCAGAATGCCGGGGGCAATCCCGCTCCTTATTCCTTATCCGACAGCTCAACTTCCTCCGATGAACCTCCTAGGCGTAGACGCCATAAGACTGAATCTGCGCGGGCAGGTGCTGCTGTCCGAACAACTGGAGACCGTGACCAAGTCGGAGCTAGAAACTTAGGAGCTGGAGTGCAGGTGGAGGCTAGAGGCCCGGACCATCAAAACGCTAACGATGTCGAACCTCAAGATGCACATTTGGCAGATCGCCAGCAGAGGAGGCATCAGCATGATCAGTCATGAAGAACAGACTCCAACCTTCCACCTTCTATACAAACATCAGACCTGACAGCCATGATCAGGCAATTAATGAAAGAGAATCAAGGCTTATCGAATGACGATTGGAGAGTGTCGAGAAGTCATACTCCATTCACAGACATTATTCTACAGGCAGCATACCCTAGAAAGTTTAGTATGCCAACTATCCTTGCTTATGAGGGAAAGACTGATCCTAGATATCTTGTCATGAGGTATGAGTGGATGATGGATTCAGTTAGAGCAAATGATGCAACCAAGTGTAGATGCTTTCCAATTACTCTATCTGGGATCGCTACTATGTGGTTCACCCGACTTCCTCCGCGGTCCGTATCCAGTTTCGAGGAGTTGGCAAAGAAGTTTATTGAACAGTTTAGGATACACACTACTCGTCCAAAGGACGTGATGTCTCTATCAAGTGTAATCCAAAATCCTGGGGAGTCATTGAAGGAGTATTTACAAAGATTCCATGTTGCGGTGACTAAAGTCGGTAATCCCAATGATCATGCAATTCTAATGGCTGTGATGCGAGGTGTGGAACCAGATTCCGAGTTTGGAGACTGGCTGGCAGGAAAACCTCCGACTACGCTAGAGCGTTTTTACTCAAAGGCACACCAGTTCATAAGAAGAGAGGAAGCCAGGTGGGTAAGGCGAGATAAGGCACCGGGACCTGTTCAGGAATCCGTAAAAAGCAACATTGATGTGAAGCAGTCCCGAGACAACTCGGGAAAAGTCCAAGTCAATGTCCAGAACAAACTCGGGCAGCCTAAGGAATCCGGAGGAAGAAGTCAAGGGAAAAAGAGAGAAGCGGGGAAGTGGAAGCCGAGAATTCCAAGCTACAATGAGTATACCCTGCTGAATGCGTCTCTGGAGAACATTTATCTATCAACCTGCAATACCTTTCAGTATAGAAAACCACGTCCAAAGGAGTCAACCGAGGAACAAAAGCGGACTGAAAAATACTGCTGCTTCCATGAGACTTATGGGCACAATACGGAAGAGTGCAGACACCTACACGGCGCTATAAAGAAGTTGATCAGGCAGAAAAAGTTACAGGAGTTTGTGAAGGATCCACGGGAAGGAGGACAGGGAACATCCAATCCAGGTCGTGCACCAGCTCCGCGTCATCCCGAGGAGCCTTCCCGGACTGTGGGTAGACTAGTCATAAACACGATCATCGGTGGGCCTCACCCTATGGATAAGAATTGGCAAGAGATGGAGCGGTATGCTAGTTCCCTGAAGCACGAAGATTTCGAGTGTTGTTCCAACGTAGAGGATGGGACCCCTGCTAAACAGCTGCGCGTGATGATAGACGATATAGTATTCAGAAACATAGATGCTGACCAAGTCGAGGCTCCTACCATCGACCCGATGGTCATATCCGCGACAATCAGACCGGCTTATGTGAAAAGAATTCTGATTGATTGTGGAAGTTCTGTCAACATCATCTTCAAGAAGGATTATGACCATATGAAGATGGAAACGAAGGACTTGAAACCGTCCAAAGCACGAATACATGGCTTTAATGGCGCAGCGACCGATGCAGTGGGGTATATTGAGTTACCAGTTGAACTGGGACAAGGCGAACGTCGAAGGGTGCGAATCCTACCCTTCGTAGTTTTGGATGTGGATTCTCCGTACAATGTGTTCTTGGGCTGACCGTCCCTGGCTAAGTTTAGGGCAGCATTAGCCCCGTGGTGCTTAACTTTGAAGTTCCCAACTGATAAAGGAGTAGGTGTTGTGCATGGTGACCAGGAGACTAGTCGTGCCTGCTATGTGGCTGAGCTCTGAGAGGCTCATCGGAGGGAGAAAGGGAAGGTTGCGGACAATCCCGTCCGCATCCTCAATACTGATAATTGACAAGTAGTGCCCGAGCCCTGGCTCGGGCATAATTCTCGGATCTTCAGAGACATAGATCCGAGAGACGACGATGAGAAACCCAGGGAAGAAAAGGCAGCGCCGGCTGAATTAACAGTTGACATTCCAGTCAGCCGAGATGACCCATCGCGAGTACTGAAGATCGGATCACAACTCGGCCCTGCAATGGTTGAAGACCTTAGTGATTTCCTCCGGGCGAATCTTGATGTTTTCGCCTGGATGCATGCTGATATGTGCGGGATTTCTCCCGCCATTACGAGTCATATGCTGAACATAGACCCGAAATACGTCCCGGTTAAACAAAAGAGGAGAGGAATGGACCCAGAGAGGTCCGCTGCTCTCAGAGAGGAGGTGGACAAACTCAAAGCTAATGGGTTCGTCCGCGATGCCCTCTACCCTGAATGGGTATCGAACCCTGTGCTGGTGAAAAAGGCAAATGGGAAATGGAGAACTTGCGTAGACTATTCCGATTTGAACAAGGCATGCCCCAAGGACAGTTTCCCGTTGCCTAGGATTGATCAGTTGGTCGACTCCACTGCAGGGCACGAGCTGTTATCATTCATGGATGCATACTCAGGCTACAATCAAATTCCGATGCATATTCTGGACCAAGAACACACCAGTTTCGTCACAGACATCGGGCTATATTGCTATGTAGTAATGCCCTTTGAATTGAAAAACGCAGGAGCAACTTATCAACGTTTGGTGAATCGAATGTTCAAAGACCAGCTTGGTAGAACAATGGAAGTCTATGTGGATGACATGCTCGTGAAGTCACGATAGTCAAACGACCACATTCGAGACTTGGCAGAGATGTTCGATATACTCAGATATTATAGGATAAAGATCAACCCTCTGAAGTGTTCCTTCGGCGTTGCATCGGGGAAGTTTTGGGATTCATTGTCAATGCTAGGGGAATTGAAGCTAACCCAGAAAAGATTCAAGCCATTCGAGATGTGCAAGTGCCCAGAACTATAAAACAGGTGCAAAGCTTGAACGGAGAAGTGGCTGCGCTGAGTCGATTCATATCCAGAGCCACGGACAAGTGCATTCCTTTCTTTGATATAATAAAGAAAGGGAAAAGGAATTTCGAATGGACATCTAACTGTGAGGAAGCATTCCGAGATCCGGTAAGGCATCTGGAGAGTCCTCCAGTGCTGTCAAAACCAGTAGATCACGAGATGCTATACGTATACTTGGCTGTATCTCATCATGCTATAAGTGCAGCTTTGGTCCGCGAGGAGGACCGAGTCCAAAAGCCGGTGTATTACGTTAGAAAGCGTTTAACGGGGGCAGAAAGAAATTGCCCTAAAATTGAGAAATTGGCCTATTTCTTGGTGATTGCATCACGTAAGCTGCACCCATACTTTCAGGCACACTCAGTCAGTGTCTGTACCGATCAGCCCCTACGGCAGGTGCTCCAACGACCAGAAACTTCTGGGAGGTTGTTGAAATGGAATATCGAGTTGAGCCAGTTCGATATCACCTACTTGCCACGGAGAGCCATACAAGGGCAAGCATTAGCAGATTTCATCGCTGATTTTACTGTATCTGACGAACCAGATAATCACAATGTCATTCCCCCCATTCGATGGAAATTGTACACCGATGGGGCATCAATGACCGTTGCTCCGGCGCTGGTGTAGTTCTTGTAACTCCGGAAAATCGATCGATTTGTTATGCTTGGAAGCTCGATTTCGCGGCCACGAATAATGAAGCAGAATATGAAGCACTGATTGCCGGCTTAAAACTCATTGGAGAACTCGGAGTCAAATCAGTTGAAATCTTTTGTGACTCGCAATTGGTGGTCTACCAAGTGCGGGGAGATTACCAAGCAAAGGGACAGAAGCTTGCTCCGTACCTTGTTCTGGTTCAAGAGCTACTGTCGAACCTTGAGCGTTATACATTTCGCATGTCCCGCGTGAACAGAACAAAGAAGCCGATTCATTGGCTAAATTCGCAAGCACTGGCGACGCGCAGCAGATGGGATTGTTTCCCGTTGAGGCCTTGCATGCTCCAAGCATAGACGTGATGAAAATTTATTTTGTGTTGGAAACAGGAATCGAGAGGGAGTCGTGGATAACCCCATTCAAACTATATCTAATGACCGGGACTTTACCAGAAAAAAGAGGCGAAAGACGGCAAGTCATCCGAAAAGCCGCACGATATGTGATTCATGATGGAATAATGTATCGTAAGGGGTTCTCGGTCCCCTTATTACGATGCATTGCCCATGATGAGACAAAGCGGGTCCTAGAGGAAGTTCATGAAGGAGAGTGTGGCAACCACACTGGGGGCAAACGCTAGCAAAAAAGATCCTCCGCTACGGATACTATTGGCCGATTGTAAATCGGGATGCTGCAGACTACGCAAGGAAATGTGACAAGTGTCAAAGATATGCGAAAATCCCGAGAGCTCCACCAACAGAACTCACACAAATGGTTAGTCCCTCGCCATTTGCAATTTGGGGAATCGACATAGTCGGCTCCTTACCTATATCCAAAGGTGGTGCAAAATACGTGATAGTTGCAGTAGACTATTTCACGAAATGGGCCGAGGCAGAACCTTTAGCCACAATCACCTCTAAGAAGGTCATTAATTTCGTTGTACGAAACATTATATGCCGCTTTGGTCTCCCTCGAACCATCATTACGGACAACGGAACACAGTTTGAAAGCAGAGAATTCAAAGATTTCTATTTAAAGTACGGTATTGAGAAGAAGTTCGCCGCCGTTGCGCATCCGAAGGCCAACGGACAAGTCGAAGCCGTGAAAAAAATAATTAAGTCCATACTGAAGAAGCGTTTGGAAAAAGCCGGAGGCAAGTGGGTAGATGAACTCCCTACAGCATTATGGGATTATAGGACTACCCACAAGTCTACGACTGGCCACACTCTATTCGCATTAGCCTACGGCTCGGAAGCCGTTATATCTGTGGAGCTTGAAGTTCCATCGCATCGGGTGACATATTATGATCCTAGGACGAATCAGGATCTCTTATTGGAATCACTGGACTACATCGACGAAAGACGTGAGGAGGCCGAACTAAGGGCGGCGACACATAGGCATCGAATCAAGCGATATTACGACAAGAAAGTCCGCCCAAGAATCCTGGATGTGGGCGATCTCGTTTTGTAACGAGTTTTCCCGATACCATCACATATGAATCCCAACTGGGAAGGTCCATACGTCATTGAACGGAAGCTTGGAGAGGGAACATTCAAGCTAGCGACCGTTGATGGCGTGACACTCCCCCGAGCATGGAACAGTGAACATTTGCGACATTATTACATTTAGCATGTTTCTTTTTTGTTTTAGGCACAGTTATTTCCTGTATGTTTTTGTTCCGTTATCACTTAGTTTCATTTTGACCATGTAGTCAGGCAGTTTAGTTGGTTTTCATTAATAAAGGCTTGAAGTCGCTTTTCCATAAATTACTAATGTTTCAATATCTCACAATCGGGTGATGTATTTTTGGAGTTACATTATTCTGTATGATGTACGAACTCATATAAACGACTTCAATCTCCGAGTCCCCTGAGCACGGACCGGAGTACTCTAAATCCCCGGAGCGTGAACTAGAGTATAAACGACTTCAATCTCTAAGTCCCCTGAGCGCGGACCGGAGTACTCTAAGTCCCCGGGGCACGGACTAGAGTATAAATGATTCAAATCTCCGAGCCCCCTGAGCGCGGACCGGAATACTCTAAGTCCCTGGAGCGCGGACTAGAGTATAAACGACTTCAATCTTCGAGTCCCTTGAGCGCGAACCGGAGTACTCTAAGTCCTCGGAGTGCGGACTAGAGTATAAACGATTCAAATCTCCGAGTCCCCTGAGCGCGGACCGGAGTACTCTAAGTCCCCGGAGCGTGGACTAGAGTATAAACGATTCAAATCTCCGAGTCCCCTGAGCACGGACCGGAGTACTTTAAGTCCCTGGAGCGCGGACTAGAGTATAAACGATTCAAATCTCTGAGTCCCCTAAGCGCGGACCGGAATACTCTAAGTCCCCGGAGCATGGACTAGAGTATAAACGATTCAAATCTCCGAGTCCCCTGAGCGCGAACCGGAGTACTCTAGGTCCCCGGAGCGCAGACTAGAGTATAAACGACTTCAGTCTCCAAGTCCCCTGAGCGCGGACCGGAGCACTCTAAGTCCCCGGAGCGTGGACTAGAGTATAAACGATTCAAATCTCCGAATCCCCTGAGTGCGGATCAACTTACCCTAAATCCCTGGAGCGCGGATTTAGAAAAAATTCTAAGTACTCAAGAACGTAGAACAAGAAGTATGCCACTCCAAAGAATGTTCGAACAATGCGAGAATGGGTTGGGAAATTATACAACTCATAAGGACTTGAGTTTTGACCACAGTTATTCAGAAAGCTAAAGAAGCAAAAGAATCGTTCAAATGACTAAGGAACTAAACTTTATTTAATAAGTCCAAAATGGGGTTACACAGTTATTCCTCCAAAACTTGGAATCAAAAACCTATCTACACATACTACGGAAACGAAAAATAAAAGTAGTTACAAAACTTAAGCAGAATCTCGTTGAACGAGCATAGCGACTATTTCTTCGGTTTCTTCTTCTTGTCTTCCTTTGTTTTCTCAGATGATCCCTCTCCCCCACACTTCCTCTGGGATTTTTTTCTTGCCAACGAGGCAGAGTCAAGAGTGGGAGAAGGAACATCAAGCGGTTTGGATTTGCCGGGGAGAATGATTTTCAAAGGCCTATTCAGCGGGTCGGTAAGTTCCAGTATTTGAGGCTCGACCTTGATTTCGACCTTCTTTTTCTTCTCTTCTGCGAGACGCTCTTTCATGCTCATCTTCGAAGTGTGTTCTGAAGAGCCAGTGATCTCAATTTCATCACTCCCTTCAACATGAGATGAAGTGTCAAACTTATCATCATCTAGCGCCCCGATCACTTGAGCATCGGGGTCGGGAGTTACACCCGCATGAGCGATATCATTGCTTTTCTCTACCTTCTCCTTGGTGTCATCACTCCTCGAAGTCGGTTCGGGATCGGAGCAACCTGCATAAAAAACATAAAGAATGAGCGTTAGGACAAATAACCGCTAACAGAAAATGACAGATCTTTGAACTTCCAAAAGAAGAGTTTTATACCGGGTTCTGGCTGGCTGTCAGTTGCACGTGGAGTTTTGCCCTCTAGAATAGGGGATAGCACATGAACGCCAAGCCCGGGATCTTCTGGATCGTAGCCGGCATGTTGCTCAAATGGGTCAAGTGTAGGCTGACTGGCCGATTGAGCAGAAGGAGGAGCAGCGGTAAGAGGAGCTGCAGCCTTAGCACCAGATGAACCAGCTTCGTCGTCTCTCTCTTTTGATAGGGGAGAATCCTTGCTATAAAGAGCCAAAGCTGCAGACAAGTCCGCTGGCTCGTTCCCCCTAAGAAATTTTTTCACCAGAGCATCCTCATCAACTTCCTCAGAGCCCGACTCGATTTTTACGATCTTTATTAAGGTCTCCCAGGCCTCAGCTAGAGACTCGAGATAGCCCTCGCCCAGGAATGTCAAGTCACGGTGCATGAGAACGCGGGCGTTGAATTCAGCAATCAGCGGGTCAAACATGCACTTGACCTCTTCCCTACCGGCCTCTGCAGCTGCTTCGAGGCGAAAGTCAATCTCCTAAGAAGCTTTTCTCTTGCCCTCCTCGCGGGCTTCATTTTTCACTATCTCAACCCTAGCAAGTTCGTCATCGAGCTTCGTTTTCAAGAGCCGCGTAGCAACGATCTCATCACAGTATTGTTGGGACTCTTCTTAAGCAGTTTTTTTCTCCTCTTTCTCTTTAGAGAGTAATTCTTTCAACTCTCTGACTTGCAGGGCGAGCGCGTCCCTTTCTTTCTGGATGGAATCTTTCTTAAGGCAAGGGCTCCGCTGCGTTGAACTGCTTCATCAAGTTCCTTTTTATGGGTCGCCTCTAGAAGTGAGACGACCTCGACAGTGTCTTTTGCACTCTGCTCTGCAGCTTCAAGTTTCGACTTATATGAAGCAAGCTCTTCATCTTGACTCTTGATGATGTCCTTGTCAAAGCTAGCTTCCAACTTCAAACGATCAATTTCATTTTGTCGCCCAACAGATACCTCCGAGACTTTTTCGACCAAATGTGCAAACGCATCATGTTGAACATAGACGTCGTTGTTGCAGGCAAGAGCGCTCTGTTTGACATGCCCTAGGATGTGATGAATAGCTGGGAGAAATTTCAGGCCATCGAAGCAGATTTTTGGAAATTTTTCATTAAGATCAACCATCTTCTTTGCTATCGTTGGGTCGGCCGTAGGAGCAGGGGGAGGAGGCTTTGAAAGTTCTGTTCTTTTCTGATGCTCCCGAGTTTTCCTTGTGCTCGATGAATCAGAATGTTGTTCTCGGGAGACATCGGGTTAAGGCCCTTTCTGCGAGAGTTTTTCTCTTTCTGGCTCAGTTTGAGGAGGGGGATCACGGGAATATGAAGACTGGGAGTATGTTTTCTTTCGATAAGACGAATCACAAGGACGGTTGTCTTGATCCTCATAATCGTCTCTGTCCCTGCGTCAGCCCGATCCTGAATCCCGTCCGGGATGGTGAAAAATAGAAGAACCGTGGAGGCGATCGAGTCCGTGGAAGCGCCCCATGTCACCTGCAAAGAGTAAGAATAACCGAGTTTAGAAAAATCGGGGTAATGAAAAAACTTGAAGTGTATGGTGAAGTGCGTGTGTGCGTGTGTGTCCTAGTGTTCCCCCCAACGGACCGGTTCCTTTGTCTTTACTGACTAGAGTGTTATCTCCCTGGACTGGGACCTGAACTCCTGTATCGCCTTTAGCAGGAGAATGAATTTTAAGGGCTTCTGGATCGTCGAAACCGTAATTAAGTAGATCATCAGGAATAGTGTTTGTACCAAAAATGGGCACAACACTCTTCGGAAGTTTTTGAAGAGATAAAAGTGAAGAATGAAAATTAAAACTGTGGATTATCTAACAAAAACTCCAAATAACAGAAAGTAAATTGCAAAGACAAACGATTTAGAGTGGTTCGGCGTTTTGCCTACGTCCACTATGAAGTTTGATGATTTTATTGCTCGATTACTTGAAGATTACAGTAGTTAACAGTGTAATACAACTGAATTTCAATGCTAAGTGTCAATCTAAAGCAGCGGCGGTGTTCTGGAGTAGATCTGGCAGAATCTGGGCGCTCTTCCGTACTTAGAATTCTCCGACCCCTTTTCTGAACGACCAGGGGGTCTATTTATAGGTGTTGGAGGCTGGTATTTCGCTCAAAATGAGGGGAGACCAGTTCTGGCACGTCAGGGGGCCCACATGGCCGAAATCTGGAGATCCGGGCCCGCTTTGGGATCGATTCGACCCTTGGTTCGAATCGATCAAGAAATCATCCAATCGAGCTGAAATTTGGTGTGTACATTCTTCATCATGTGCTCAAGCTTCTGTGAAAATTTCGTAGCATTTGGATGTGTAGATCTCAAGTTATGATCGATTCAAGGTTGCATTTCTGGTTGACTAGCCTGGTTCGAATCGATCTAGTTCGAATCGATCCAGCGCGTGCTTCTGGGATGACGTGGATCGCCTCCTTCGAGTCGATCCTCCTTTTTCTCCTGGCTTTACTGAGTCAAATCCTTGGTTCTAGCTGTGGTGGATTCGAGATGTATCGATTCGAAGATGGGAATGGAGTCGAGGTAAGGTATGTTCGAATCGGTCATGGCTTATACTTGTTGTTCGATTCGAAGTCGTTCAAACCGCATGGATTCGATGCTAAGCATAGGATGGTTCCAGTGTGCTCGTTCGTATCGATTGTTGGAAAACGATCGATACGAAGTCACCTCTTAAGGATGGATTCGAACTAACGATACCAGATCGATTCGAAGCGATACGCCTCTGTGATTTCGAGGGAACTCGTTTCGATGGAGTCGAAGACCTGTAGCTCTGATGGATACGAAGTGGACGGAGTCGAACATGATGGATTCGACGCAATGCTCTTCTCCTCGATTCGAACCAACCTTCCCTTATGGATTCGAGACTAGCTTATCTCATCCATTTCCTTTTGGCGACATCTTGAGCATACGAACTCGGATTGACTCGAAACTTGGAACGTTGTTTCATCTGGTCCCTCTTGACATGTCTTATCAATTGTAGCCCGATCCGGACTCGGACAAAATTCATCGATATCCGTAGCGATCCTTACGTGTAATCGACTTCCGAGACGACCCGTCATCGGTATCTAGTCAAGTCCTTGGTGTCACGGCCTTGCCAAAAGGCGGGATAACATTTGCCCCCCAAAGTACGTCTTGTGTAAACATGACGTGCTTTGAATAGTGAGGTTCGACAGACCCTTTAAAGAACTTTCCATCTGTTGTGAAGAAGCCTCTTTCTCTGTCGGGATGCACTTCGACTGTCGGGTCCCAAGCTGGACCCACATTCTCGCCTTGTGTCTCAGGAGCTTTATCCTCTTTGTTTGTCTCCCCTTCCTGTACATCAGGGGTATGGCGTGATGACGATTCAGCTAGTTTTTTTCCCTTTACCGGATGTAGACTTGGGAATGGAAACACCCTCCTGGAGACTAATCCGGAGACCACTTGCTAATAGTCTGAACCTCGATAGTGATTCATTTGAAAGGAGGGTTCAGATGTCCCGTTCCTTGACAGGAAGAGCTCTAATGGCTTCGACGGTCTCGGAATATCCTCGGCCCTCAAGACGTAGGTTAATACCTGAAAAGATGAAATAAGGAGTTAGAAAAAGCATAGCTCCGGTTGAGCGTGAATGTCGACTCAGGAAAGAGACTTACTGCCTTCGACCCATCTCCTCGCGAAACCGGGTGGGCAACGCACATAGAACCATTCCTGTCTGTACAGGGAGAATTTGCTACATGCCCCGGTTAAAATCTGGCACTTGTGGTACAGCTCGAGGAACATAAAAGAGGGGCTATCTTTCCGCTTCTTGATCATATAAATATATCTGATGTCGCTAGTAGTTGGAGGCCTAGAGAAGACGGCCATGAAGAGTAGGTAGGTCCCGTATATAAACGCGTGACCGTTTGGATCCAGCTGCGACGGGGCGATGTCTACGTACTGTGTAACGACCCGTAAAATTTCAACTGTTTTAATAACGTAATTAGTTGAAATTTTGCAAAATTTTAAACGATAAAATTTTGCAATATAAATTTAATATTTGGTATGCGTCTAGTTAAACATAGCAACCGGTAAATTTTCGTCCGAAAATACGAAAGTTTATTTCGCGCGTAAATTCACTTCAATTTAATCAGTAAAAAGCGATGAAAATAAAATATTTCCGAAACCTAAATATTTTTACATAGAAAATTCTAAACCATCTTCTGAGCAAGACGTCAGTTGGTCGTTTTTCAAAATTCGGACTTCTTTAGCCCCGTCGATCTTATTCTTTTACGTTTTTCTTGCATTTTTGCTGGTAGAAAAATTCGAATTTTTATAATTCAATCATAGCACTGATATCTGTATACCGTTTTGATCATCTCGTCGGGCTGATCTTCCCAGTATATTCAATCGTAAATTTCGAAGTCCGGAAGACGGCGAAATCTACATAACAGTTTCTATATCGGTTCCAAAATTTTGAACCTTTTGAATTCCTTGTGTCCACTCGTTATTTCATGTAACCCACCAGCCATCAACAATTATCATCTCACCTTTTTAACTTTTCTATTCCCACTTTCCAATAAATTCTTGTTTCTGTTCGTTCATCTTCTATGTGAATATCTGGCCAGTAGCTTTTTAGTATTCCCAAAATTTATTTCCGACTTGTGTGATTCTACCTTAATTTAATATTTGTCTGTCCATGCAACTATCTGATTGGTAAACGAAATAATGTGAGTTATATTAAAACCTTTTCGTTTGCCTTGAACCTCTCATCCCCTCTCTAATCTTTAATTCTCCTCCCTACTCATTTTCGTCTATTTTTATTTTCATTCCCGAGCCATCTTCCTTCAATTAACAACCGACACCTTCCTCCACCGTCCACTCATGAGCCACCAACGCGAGCAGCACCTCCGGTCTCGCCACTTCCTCCCCTCCTCCAACTTCGGCCACCGAGTCAAGGCCGAGATCCACTTACCTCATGAAAATCGCCACCCTGACCCGTCTCCCCAGACCCGTGCCGCCTGCTTCAACGTCTCGGCAGTTTGCGAGCTCCAATTCGCCCACCTCACCGATACAACCACCCACCTCAACCCTGACCTTCCACTGGTTCTCTCTCCCCTCGTCCACCACCGCAACACACATCCCTTCGCCTCTGCAGCCCTTGAACCACCTGACCCGAGATCCACCTTCACCACTCCGAGTAAGTGGCCGCAATCTTTCCCCTCCGCCCTCGAACATCCATCTCACTGCATGCATATATTTGGTTATCGTATATGTGTATATTTGTTTTGCCTAGAACTGTTTATACCCTGATTACATATATTTGTTTGTAAGTATAGTTATATATTTACATAACAGTTCATTTTATATTTAGTATATCCGGCTATAATATATATTTATGTGTGTTTAAAACAATGTTTTTGAAAATTATAAATACAAATATATTGTATTTAATATATGTTTGGATTAACACGAGATTTATATATGTATAATTATATATTCTTACATGTAAGTCTCGGCATGTCAAGCTTTCCAAAGGCAAGCATGTTCTGTGAATTTTCGAGCAACATATATACATTGTTATAAGAAGTATAAACCATAGAATCTATATATAGAGTTGCCTGTAACATAATAAAAAAATATATATGTGTTTACGTGGCTGGTTTTAGTATATATATACATTTTACAGTTTCGTATGTATATATATATGTAGTATATTTATCTATAAGTTATCATTGTTTATACAGCTTTATATTTATAGTGTGTATAATTAGGTAGTGGTGTTTGTAGTTGCTGATATGAAATAGTTGACATTCATGTTGGGTTTTTGTAAGTTATATGTTGTCATTATACAGTACGTGTGTTATATTTTAAAGGTATTTGGTTAATATATGTTCAAGTCATTTGATTTATAACATGCTGCAGTAAAGTATTTTTAATATTAAACTTTGATGTTGTATATATATGTATTATATATCGGTTATATATGGTATGTTTAGTCAAATATATATGGTTTATAAAGCGTAAGTCATGTATAAGTCTACATATTAGTTATACTCTTATATTTGTATTCATGAGTTCATACACCTGTACATATATAGTTTGATAGGCATAATACGTTAAGAAGTTTACTTACAATCCATATTTTTAAAAGAATTTGTATAACAAGTTATATATATAATCTGTTAGCTGTTTAGATAAGCTTCAACTAGTTGGTATGATTTATTTAAGTATGGATATAATGGTAAGTAAGTTTGTATTGTTATAATAAGGATTATAAAATAAACATATGTAATAACTATATAAGTTTAGACATATGTTTATATACATGGATTTTATATGTGTTTAGTTTTCAAATATATGAATTTGAATTTAATAATGATCTTGTATATATATAAATATTTTGATTCTTATACATATACGTTTTCACTTATACCAATTATCTTCTTTGATACAGTTCTGACTTGATTTCGTCAATTCCTTATCCATCAGTTGTCCGTCGAATCCGTATATATCTAACGTTGTTTGGAATTCGTGTTGGATCCTCCATTCGCTACCATTTCCGTTCATCTCTAGCCTCGAAAGGTGAGCACTCACTCACGATTAACGTTCTTTTATTTATTAAATTTGATTTCAATTGAAACGACAATTGAAATATGCTGCTGTTAGTTAATTACACTGTTATATATGTTATTGCCTGTATCAGTTCACCTGTGACATTTGACACCATTATCTGTTAATTATTTATGCGATGATAATACAATTTGGCTAATAATTGATTGATTGTTGATGTTTATATTGGACGTTAAATTGTTAGTGTTAAATGATAAATAGTATGCAAATTTGAAATGGATTTAGGATGGTTAATGATTTTAAAACTGATTTATATGTTAAATTTGATTAGTGGAATATGACCCCTTTTAATTGTTAAATTAATTGACATGTAGAATAGTGATAATTACACTTTGAACCATTGAACGTATATTTGATAAATTGTTGTAGTGTCAAAATTAAATCGAATGACAAGTGAAAACCGTAATGCAATAATCTTTAATCTACATGAAATGATAGTGTAGATTCTAGAAATAATTATATTAATTCGTACAAATGACAATGCGAATTAATACGGTTATTTCGGGATTATTTGAATCGATATTGGATTGATATTGGTTGTTGTTATTGCTTGTTATTTACTTTGACACCATCCCAGTTATCACACTGCAAGTTCCCTTTTGTTATGTTTTGATTTTGAATTGAATTGGAATCGGGTTGAAATGATAAATACCCAAATTGAACTTTGACCTAGGATAGAGAATTAAATAAAACCCGATTGGTCAATAATTTGATTTAAAAATAAATTGAAGTTTTTATTTGAATAAATAATATGGTTTGAAATGAAGTTGAAATTTAAATTTTAATGAAAGGAAAATGTTAATATTTAAAAATCTGAAACAAAATATTAAAAATGTAATTGATGAAAGAATATTGTTTAATTTGAGAAATTATTGAATTAAGTTTGAAATTATTAAACTTTGAAATTATTTAATAATTAAGTTTTGAATTATTTAATAATTAAATAAGATTGAATTATTTAATGATTTAATTAAATTGAATTTTTGAATAAGTGAATTTTACTTCGTAAATAATTGAAATTGAGTTTCTTGATTAAGTAAGTTTTTGGAAAATTATTTAAGTAAGTAAATAAGTGAAATTGAATTTCTTTAACAAGAAATGAAAATGTGATATTTTGGAATGAATGTAAGACTTGTAATTGAAAGAAATGATTAGATGAATTTAATTTAATTCAAAATTGTAAGTTTTGTTTTAATGAAGTTGAACTTAAGAAATTGATTTAATGAATTGGAAATTTAATAGAAATTGTTTTGAATGATAAAGTAACTTAACGAATATTGAATGAAATCGATAAATGAGTTTGAAATTGATTTGAATGTTAAATTAGACTAATTTAAATGATTTCGGAATGAAACTTATATACGAACTTGAATCAATATTGGATTGTTTTAAATAAAATTGGAAATTGTATTATAAGATTTTGAAATGGTAAATTGAAGTTTTGAAACGTAAATTTTGGAAATTGGTTTTTGAAAGACAAATGAAATGTTGGTTTACGAATTGTAATTGAAATTGAAATTGATTTGGTTTTTGAAATATATAAACGACCAATCGGTGTAATAATTACGAAAGTTATTAAAGAGACCGGGATCGGCAATGGATATACTCTCTATCTGAACCGAAACCACTTTAATAACTATACGCGGAGTGATGATCCAGAATGAAGTGGTTGGAATGATGTACGTGATGACTGAAGAAAGAGAACGATGATGGATAGCCTTGACACTTGTGTCAAATTGGAAATGACTAAAACAGGAGCTGTGCCGGGCCAATCGAGGATTAGCTACCTCAAGTGGACACACTTCTTCGAACTACTTATACTTGTTGTCGATTGGTGCACCCTTGATTTTGGGAGTGTTGTTTCACGGTGTTGCGGGTGCTGCGGCGTTGCGTTCTCACCAGTCCGGATCAGGTGAACGGTAGTATCACTACCTTGGGTATTGCCTCATGTGCCTTGTCATACTTGTATTCCATTTATGCGCGACCACTACGATTTTGATTTGTACCTTTAGTATATGGATTGCCCTCTGGTGACTTCCGGTTTTGGGGAAACTACGGTCTTGTATATGCTTTTGGGAATAAAAATGTGTTAAGGGTGGAATGGGCCATGACTTAACACTATTTTGATATCTTTTTATATTACTGATAGACATTATCTACTTATCGTACACTACTACATAGTAGATAGTTTAACGGATCCTTAAAGGATGGTTATTCCAAACATCCTTTGAGTTACTTGTATTTCAATTGCTATTTCACTTGAGTTGGATTAATTAATATAAGAATGTTAATCCTGACTCGAGTGTCTTGTGTTTTTGCTTTACGCTCGGGTCAGACTGAGTGTACCAGCATTCGAGACTCACCTTTGGAGTTGGAGCTTTGCTTGAAGATCCAGCCATCTATTCTGCTTTCAGTATTCGATGATTCCAGTGATGTATTCTGACTTGTATATGATGTATCGTATTACTCTTCTGTTGTAAACTCTGATGTATTTTATATATTCATATAGTAGCTTCATGAACTACTATCTCTTTTATTTCCGCTGCAATTATTACTCTGTGTCTGTGTTTTGTGATTACTTATTTACTGTATATGTTCAGTTTTGCCAAATTTAAATTAACAATGCGGTATTTTGAGCAATTCAACTCCGGCATGAGTGTCTACCTATACACTTATAATGGATGCGAATGGTCCAAAATATCGGGTCGTTACATACTGCAACATGTCCCGAAGAAATAAATTGAATGGAGGCATACTGCCCATCTAGCAGAGGAACTTGTTACAAGCAGTATACCCGACTGGGGGCAGGTGAGGACGATCATGTCTCGACGGGACCAACACATCGGCAAAGGGGATTCCATGGATGGAGCATATTCGCCAAAGCGCAACTTCATTAATCTTCGAAGCTTGTGAGTCAATTGGATTGTCCAAGAGAATCGTTGCCTCCAGGGCATCAGGAGCTAAGTTACGAGCA
Source organism: Allium fistulosum (assembly GCA_030737815.1). Classification (NCBI taxonomy): domain Eukaryota; kingdom Viridiplantae; phylum Streptophyta; class Magnoliopsida; order Asparagales; family Amaryllidaceae; genus Allium; species Allium fistulosum. Next base: position 707,857,527 of record CM060904.1, on the reverse strand, counting down.
GGGGAAGTCGACGGATTTGAAGTGTCCACGACTTCTTGCCTTGATGACGGCCCAGGCCAATCAGATATAGTGGCGGAGCTAGATTTTTTAGACATCCCCAATAAATAGCGAATCTGTCTAAGCGCCTGTGAAAACTATACTTGAAAAATGTTCAATGTTAGAATTAACAACATGAGTATTCCCCCCACATGGTGTGGAAACTAGTGCAAGCAATCATGTATAAGCATTGAGAATCTTAAAGGTTACAAAGACATAAAAATGAGCTTCGAATCGTCGCCTTCGAAGACCGTCATCGCTGACCGTCTCAAAAAGCCCGCCTTGTGGTGATTACAGTTTCAAATTCAGAAAACGTATGTTAATCTAAGTTCAGATTTATGTCTACTAAAGCTAGGGAGTTAATGATCCGGGTCAGTTTCATATGCTAGTGTGCTTAGGTCCTGGTCCTTGTTTTGCTATATGAATAGGCATGGTTAATAAGTGTTCGGCCTAATTCCTGCTCGGCTAAAGGTATCGTCCGGCATGTTCGGCTTAGTTTTGTCCGACCAAAGTGGGTTTCAGCATTCACAATCGTTCGGTGAATTGTGGTTCGGCATTTATGTTGTTCGGCGTTTGCATTGTTCGGCATTTATGTTGTTCGGCATTTGTATTGTTCGGCATTTGTATTGTTCGGCATTTATGTTGTTCGGCATTTGTATTGTTCGGCCTAAGAGTGGTTCGGCATTTATGCTGCTCGGCACTTATGATTGTTCATCACTTATATGGTTCGGCCTAAGTGTGGTTCGGCGTTTATGTTGTTCAGCACACATGGTGGTTCGGCATTTGTGACTGTTCGGCAAAGCATCGTTCGGCCAAAATCTTGTTCGGCCGAGACAACGTTCGACATCCTAACTGGCTCCTACTCCCACCATATCCTTCCATCGCACTGCCCGGCATATGACGAATCATGCCGAGCCAAGGTTACGCCGAGTGCCAACGCTCGACACACCGTTCTCAACAGCGACCTCATTCCCCTCTTCTTCCTTCATTCACACCAAACCACGAGGACAAATCGTTCGGTGAGTCGTACCGATCCATCCTGCTCGGCATTCTAGCCAACTCCTACTTTCCTCTACATCATCTGGCCCTAAAAATTCCAAATCGGAGTTCGATTCCTTCATCCACGCAACACCCATCAATTTACGAACTCAAAGCTTCATGATTAAAACCCCCTTTGTGGATTTAGTTAGAGGGATTATTACCTAGTTAGTAGATCGCGACTTGGAGAAATCTGGAGTTGAGAGCGCGGTTTTGATTAATGCCGAATAGGTTAGGAAGAGTTGTTAAGTTTTCAAAGGCTGTTAACAGGCGAGTTTCTCGAAAACAAGATAGAAGAAGTGAGTGTGAAAATAGAAGGAGGAAGAAGGTGCCGGCTTTTATAGGGAAGAAGAAGTCGAAAAGGCTATATCCGGTGTAACCGGTCAAAGCCACAGTGTTCGGCATCGGCATACAAAGTCGTTCGGCCAGAGGCACGTTCGGCTTCGACTGCCTCGTTCGGTATCTATACCACGCTTGGCACACACCTCCACCACTGATATTCTCAAGAAGGCATCTCCAAGGAGAGTTAACCTAGATTCGAAGCGAAGTACAGGGGATATGCAATTCAAAGCGTATCACGATTCAGTCACGTAATACACTTTGGGGGGCAAGTGTTTCCTGGAGGTTTGACTAGACAACTAGGTACTTGGCATTCAGAAGTACTCGGCATCCAGGAGTGCTCGGCATCCACGAAGTGCTCGGCATTCCAGAAGCATTCGGCATCAAGAGATGTTCGGTGTGGTACAACGTTCGACCAGAGCCATCATTCGACCAGAAGCATCGACCGGCTAAAGGCAACGTTCGGCCAGAGCCATCGTTCGGCCAGAGCCATCGATCGGTTAAAGGCAACGTTCGGCCAGAGTCATCATTTGGCCAGATACATCGATCGGTTAAGAGCTTCGTTCGACAAAAGGTAGCGTTCGGCTAGATGCTTCGTTCGGCCAGAGGCACGTTCGGCTTCGACTGTTATTCGATCTACTCTTCCCACACAACAAGCGCCTCATTCGGCATGAAGAGAGTGGTTCGGCATCTGACTGTTCATCCTGTTTGGTTCAGCATACAGTGACCACTCCTTTTGGGCCAAGGTGTTCGGCTGCCAGGCCCATTTGGGAAGTCCAACCCATCTTTGCCTATAAATAGAGGGGCATAGGCACAGTGAAAAGGGACCTTTTTTTCGGAAACACTGGGGAGACTCTGCCGCTTTCAAGACTCATCTTCCTTACTTAGCAATTGTATTGAAGTTTTTGAGCTACGGATTGTATCTGTAATCAATCATTAAGAAGAGCAATAAAGTTTAACCTCAAAGTGGACGTAGGCAATTACGCTGAACCACTATAAATCCGGTGTTCTTACTTTCTGCATTTAAATTAGCATATTCTTCCTTGTTTAATTTATCTTCATCACTTATATCTCTACACAAACTTTCTCAACGAGGTTAGCGACCAATTTTGGTGCTAACAACTTCGTTTTCGAATATCGAAACATTTTAAAATATAATTAAGTATTATGATTTAATAACCTTGTTGAACATCAATTAATTAATGGATAGTGATAAGAAACTTGTTTTTGAAAGTTGTTTACAAAAATATATTCTTTGATGGAAAATTGATAATGTGACTGAAAATCGATTTATCAGTAAACAACTTTCGATCGATATAAGTTGTTCGAACTCTTTTGCATTAGTCTAATGATAAAATGGACACATTAGCAACTAATTAACACACTCCTCTTCATAAAGTAATGTAATGTTCTAGATGCTTCTATTAGGATAAGAGACATATCATGTTAAGGATATAAGTGTATTTAGCATAATGGAGAAGTGATGTAAAGAAGAAGTGATGGGAAGTGAGTCTTCCATGGCATGGTGGGGGGTGAAGGCAAGCTTAGAAAACACCATCTTGTGTCTATAAAAGGATAGGCACACCCTTATATATTATTCACAAATTCAGAAAGCTTAAAGTAAGCAAATCTGTGTCATCTTCTTCCTCCTCTTTACAATTTCCTAAAGAAAAATAATTGCAAAACAATTCCAAATCAACTCAAATTTAGAGTGAAGCCTTACTACAATATAACAACACCTTCTACCAAGTTAGATTGTGAAAAAGTGAAGCACATCTCCACCCACACTCCATAGCCGTGAGTAATAAGGAAGTAGAGGAGGCAAAAGACAAGTGGAAAGCACGGAAGCAAGAAAGGAAAGGAGGTATCTAGGTTGGGTTTGGACATGGATTCTTGGTTGTTTGTTGGATAAAAGTAAGCTAAATCACCACTTTGATTGAAAATGTCATGTGTATATATTGGTGTTTTGTTTGGTTAAAGTTGTTTGAATTGATTTGGACATATGTTGGAACAATGGTTTTGATTCTTGCTTTGAAAGCAAGTGGTATATGTATGGACTTAAATGAACTTAAACGGGCTTGTATGACTTGTGACGAAACCTTAGAATAAAGCACATAGGTTATAGATGGACTTAGGTTTAGGTCGGTCTCGGATTTGATACTGCACTTATAGCAATAGTCGTTATAGATGCAGTTCAGGATTATCTTGTTTTTAACGATTTCTATGGAACTTTATAGAGAGATCCTTATGGGTTTCACGTCACATTTATAATGTTCTATATGTTTGTTTGTTTCCATAAAATGTTTGGAAGGTATAAAGTTAAGTAACATCTAAAAAACAACCAAAACTTCACTTGTACAAAAGTGCACCGTGTAGACTTAATTTTTGAACTTTAAAGGTTTGAAAAGATATTTAAATATAAGTATTTTGTTTCATTTCTTTTACAAGTGTTTAGTAACTATTATTAGAGTATTTTAAAAGTGGTTAGAGGTTCTTATGAATTTTTAAGAGTAAGTTGTGAATTTTTAAAGAAGTAGTTTTTATAAGAAAAACTTGTTTTTCCAAGTTTTAAAGATTTTATAAACTTGTCATTTTAAAGTAATATTTTGAATAAATGTTTTAAAACCTATTATAATTATTCTCAAGTATTTTAAAGACATAAACAAATGTTTTCAAAAAGGGGTACGAATTACTTGGTGGCTAAATGGTTTTATTATGCGATTACTTATTTAAAAGTAATCATCAATTATGCTTAACACTAAAAGTCGAGCGAGGTAGACTTCTCTATTTATGAGAGTTGAGATTGGTGCTGAGTAGGGACGAAGCAATAGAGCTTTAACCCACTGGATTCCCTCTCGATCAATGAATAGTTAAGTTGGAATGTCAAAAACATGTTAATCTTCTTGATTTCTTATTTGCTTATGGAAATCATTAATATTATATTTAACACTAAAAGTCGATGAGCAAACTTGTCTATTTGTGAGATTCAAGAATGAAGTGCCTAGGCAAGGCTTTGATATGCAACCAGTGCTCTAACTTATCCGGCTTCATTCTTGGATGAGGAATAGTTAAGTTGAAATGTCGGAAACGTGTTATGTATACGAACATTGATTTGTATAAGCAAACGTTTTAACTGGATAGTCGACTATCAATCTTGACCTAATATTAACTTAAAAAGTAATCGAAAGGCTTCGCGATTTCATACCAGTGCGAACCCAGTGGAGGAGTATTGGTATGAAACGTCTCTAGCTTTCGCTTACTTTTGAAAGAATAAGAATTGAGTTAATTGAAAACTCATCGATTAGTTTTGAAGAGTCTGGGATTGGAAAGTGTTTTACTTATCGAATACCACTTCAAAACTAGTATATGGATTCTATGTTTTGGAAGAGTTTGAAAAAGGGAATCTATGTGGAGATTCAAGATCTGTTCGAGATGCTCGAATCCATGTAGTGATTCGTGATCTGTTCGAGATGTGGGAATCGATTTGGGGATTCGTGTTTTTGTCCGAGTGATGAAGACTCATGTTAATGATGCTAAACGTAACCTTAACATTAGAAATGGTTAAAGGTGGAGTAGGATGCACAATCTGGGGGTTGGTTGAACCACGATAGGATATTATCAACTCCATATCTGGAGTATACTTATCGTTGTTGGTACAGGGAGTTGATGATATTTGATACCATGCGGTTCATGTTTATGTTCGGGCGTGGGACTTTGTGTAGACCTTATGGTATATTTTATCTAGAGATATTTGATTCTTGGAAGGTGGTTTCTGATCCTTGTGCATGGAGATTGGGTTTTGGATTGACCGAAGAGATATCCATAGAAAATCCATTATGCGAATGTACCTTAGCGGTTTTGATTATAACCTAAACATGTTGTGGTGTGACCAATGTAAGCATTGCAACTATTTGATATGACATATATTCTACAGCCTAGACATTATCTATCATATCACTATATTTAACTTAACGAATGGTTGGTTTCTTTTGAGGGAAAAATTGTTACGGGAATCCATACGGTCTCAATAGTTACTGTTAAATGTTGCATGTATCTCAGGTTTTCTCATACTAGACTTATGTTCGACGCTTGGTTTTTGTTTTCCCAAAATTCCTTGCATACTCTTTCGGGTAGGCTGATTATAATTGTACCTTAGACGCTTCAGAGTTTAGGAGACGAGCTGGAGGCTTCCATTATCTATCTATTTCTATTTATGTTATTCTGTATTAGCTATGTATATATCAGCATTGTAAGGATAGGCCATTATAACTGTCCAGGCTGACGATAGTACTTAGGTTTATAACTTTGAAATTCTTATATTCAAAGTAACACTATGTACTATTCTTTTGATATTGTATACTATCGTTCCATAGTGAGATTCTGATGTTGTATTCTTCCTTTTTTGTTCTATTCTTTTTTATTTTACCCTAACTCTCTATCTTTCCAGCACTTGGGTGTTTGGCACACGAATACCGTTGATGTATTAGTGTCGACATTCGAGGGTCGAAAAGTCGAGTCATTACATTTGGTATCAGAGCCTAAGGTTGAGCGAACATATTCACTTTGGTTAGTTGTGGCTCATTAGAGATAGTGTAAGCGACACCCTAGAATGAGTCGAGTGTATTGTCTATACTAGAGTGTATTTATATTTTCTATAAACCTATAACTCTTTTTAGCTTTTCTTAAGAATAATCTCTTTCTTTGAAATAACTCTAGCCTTTCATACCTAAATATATTCTGCTATGTTCAAGTAATACAAATCATGAGTGCTAGAGTTGCCAATGCTCGAGGAGGTAGAGGTGGTCGAGGTAGTACCATCACAAATAGTGGAGATAGAGCACCAAGGAATGTTGCTCCAGTCAAGGAACCAAGGGTGGATATTGTAGAGGAGGTCGTTCAGGTCAGGCCTTAGGTGAATTTTGCTTCACTCTAGCACGATTATGAGAGGCTGGGAGGTAAGAGGTTTGGTGGTATGGAGACAATCATAGAATTCAAGATTTGGATCAAATTTTGTGATCGAATATTTAGGGATATGGAGTTAGATGATGCGATAAAGCGTTGGTTGGCATCACGACTTCTGACGGATGCATCCATGAATTAGTGGAGTTCTGTCACTGTTGATGTCCAAGAGAATGACTTTTTTGGCCTAATTTAAGGAGGGATTCGAGATTATGTTTGTCCAAAAAGCCGGGGAGACATTGTTGTTTAAGAGCTTCCTCAACTTGAAGTAGGAGGCCATGCTAATGGCAGAGTATGATAACTAATTCAGTGCCTTATCTTGGTTCGAGCCTTGTTTGGTAGATACGCCATTGAAGAGGAATGAGATATTCATCGCAGAGATGCATCCAGAATTCAAGGGTAATATGACAAACCACATCTTGAGGTCTTATGTGAATTTGGTGAACATGAGGTTAAGGTTTGAGAGCTTAGCACTGAAGTTTTTTATTCCTACACCAGGTAGGAACAACAAGTGAAAGTTTCAGCCTCCGAGGAATATTTCTGGTTTGGCTTGCCATAAGTGTGGAAAGAAGAGGCATTTCATCAAGAGTTGTACATTAGTTGGGGAAAAATGAGTGGCAAAAGCACCATTGTTGAGGCACATATTGCTAAGATACTGTAGATAGAGCCACAGATAGCCATGGCACAGTTTGCACCAATGAGCTGCTACAATTGCCACCAGCCCGATCATCTAGTTAAAAGCTATCTGATGCTTCATAAAGGGGAGCAACCTATAGTTTTTGCTTTAGCTTCAGCACCTTCCACTTCTGCCACAGCAAAGGGGCAAGTTTTGGAAGGTATTCTATCTATTTTTGGCATTCAAGTTTGTGTCTTATTTGATATTGGTGCTTATCTTAGTTTCATATCTCACACACTTGTTGATAGATTGGAAATTTAACCAGTTATGGCTTTAGATCCTATTTGTATGTCAAACCGGTTTGGGGGCTGGACCAATCTTAGTATGATTTACTTAGGAGTTTAGGTTACTTATTTTGACCAACTCTTTCCTTGTGACATGTATGTTTTGGGTTTTAAGGGTTTTGATTTTCTACTTGGGATGGATTGGTTACTGAGGAATAATGTGGTCTAGGATTGTGATAAGTGAACAGTGTTATTAAAGAAGGGGATGGAAACTTTGATTATGGATTTAAAGGACCTAGCTTGCTTATGACTAGTTCTCTTTGTTCTCTTGATGTGGCGGAAGAGGATTTGGTTTCGATCCCTTTTGTTCAGAAATTTGCGGATGTCTTTGAAAACATGTTAGGTTTACAACCCTATCGAGAGATAGAATTTCACATTGATTTAGTGAAGGATGCAAAGCCTATCGTGTTACATGTTCGTAGACTTGCCCTGAAGGAAAAGTTGGAGCTAACAAATTAGTTTAGTGATTTGTTACAGAAGGGCTCTATCCGACTGAGTCGTTTAAGTTGGAGAGCTCCTGTCATCTTTACTATGAAGGAAAACGGTTCCCTAAGACTATATGTAGATTATCACGAGCTCAAAAACGGACTGTTAGGAATAAATATCCTTTGCGTAGAATAGATGACTTGTTCAATCGGCTTCATAGAGCTCGATTATTTTCTCAACTTGATCTTGCTATAGGGTTCCATCAGTTGAGCGTCATGGACGAGAGTCTACCCTTGCCCTCTTTTAGACTCGACCAATTTTATGAGTGGTTAGTTATGTCGTTCGGCTTAACTAATGCTCCAGAATATTTCATAGATTTAATGAATCAAGTTTTCTGAGATGTGTTGAAAAAGTTTGTTCTAGTTTTTATCAATGATATTCTGGTCTATTCCAAGACCGAGGAGGAACATTTGCACCATCTAAGGACTGTACTAGAAATGCTAAGAGTGCATGTGTTGAAAACTAAATTCTTGAAGTGTCATTTTTGGCATTCAGAAGTTAGGTTCTTAGGTCATGTTGTTTCGATGGAAGGTATTTCTATTGATCTCGCTAAGGTTGTTGCCGTTCAGGACTGGAAGAGGCCGGAAAGCGCAACAGATATCAGGAGCTTTTTGGGTCTAGCAGTTTATTATAGGAGATTCATACAGGAATTCTTGAAGATTGCCTCTCGCTTAACGAATTTGACGAAGAAAGACATCAAATTTGTATGGACTGATAAATGCGAGCAAGCATTCGTAGAGTTAAAAGAAAAGTTGACTAGTGATCTTATTCTTACTATGCCAAATGGAGGTAAGGGTTTGACTATTTACGCTGATGCGTGTGGAACAGGTCTATGTGTTGTGTTGATGCAGCATGGAAGGGTTATTGCTTATGCGAGTCAGTAACTCAAACCGCATGAAATGAGGTATGCAGCTCATGACTTGGAGTTGTTAGTAGTGGTACTTGCATTAGAGACATGGAGACATCATTTTCTAGGTGAAAGGTTGGAGTTGTACACAGACCATAAATCTTTGAATTATCTTTTTATGGAAAAAGACCTAAACATGAGGCAGCAAAGGTGGTTGGAGTTTCTTGGGGCCTATGGTTTGGATATATTATACACACCAGGGAAAGCTAATGTCATAGCTTATGCGCTCAGTGGGAGGTATGCAGTTATGGCAAATGTTAAGGTTCGTCAAACTCTGAATAGTCATATCGAAGAGAATCGGCTTAGGGATCTTCATTTTGCTAGGGTGGCTAAAAATGTAAGCAAGAATGAGGCACTGGAGAGGTAGTTGAGATTCGAGGTGGATGGCTGTGACATTTTGAGAATGACCGGTAGATTATGTATCCCAAATGTTGATGGGATCAGGCAGAAAGTTCTAGTAGAGAGTCGCCATTTTAGGTTGATGAAAAATCCTGAGGTCACTAAGACAAGACATGAAGAGGACGTTCTGGTGGGAGGGAATGAAGAGGGATGTTGATATCTTTATGAGCAGGTGTGCTAATTGCCAACCAGGTGAAAAGTAGTCACCAAAAGACGGGATGACTGCTACAGCCACTCGATATTCCTAAGTGGAAATGGGAGCAAATTTCCATGGACTTCATCAATGGATTGCTTAAGACGATAAGAGGTAACGAGGTTGTTTGGGTTATCGTGGATCGATTGACCAAGAGCACGCACTTCATACCTGTTAAGACTATAAGAACAACTTCTAGTTTGGCTAAGTTATATGTTAAGGAGATCACCAGATTGCACGGTGTTCCTTGTGATATCATGAGTGATAGAGATCTGATATTCACAAGCCAGTTCTAGGAAGGTTTACACAAGGCCTTAAGGACCGAGCTTAGTTTGAGTACAGCTTACCATCCGTAGACTGATGGGCAAATGGAAAGGGTGAACCGAGTGTTGGAGGACTTTCTTCGAGCATGCATTTTAGATTTTGAGGGTTCGTGTGAAGAACACTTACCACTTGTTGAGTTTTCATACAACAATCATTATCACGCCAATATCGGAATACACCGTTTGAAGAGTTGTATGGAAGGCCTTGCAAACTCTATCGTATTGGGGAGATCTTGGGGCTCGTCTTGTGCTTGGGCCAGATATCATCTAAGAGGCATCAGATATGGTCATAGAGATTCGAAGTGAATAAAGGAATGCAGAATTGACAGAAGAGCTATGCAGCAAAGTCCATAAAGACTTGAAGTTCTCAGTTGAGGACTTTGTGTTTGTAAAGGTTTCTCTGATAAGAAGTGTAGTCCAGTTTGGAAGATCTAGGAAGTTGGCTCATCGATATATAGGACCATTCCAGATTCTGGAGAGGATTGGTACACTCGCGTATAGAGTCGAGTAACTTATTAGACTATCAGGTGTGCACAATGTATTTCATATGTCGCATTTTCTTAAGTTGTTGCATGATTCTTCGATGATAGATGAAGCATCCCAGTAGGAGTACTTGGAGATTTGTATTGAGATAACCTACTCGCATTGTTGATAGAGATATGAAGTGATTGAGGACTAGGGTTGTGAAGTTAGTTAAGGTACCATGGAGCAAGGATGCTCAGGATTATACATGGGAAACAGAGGATAGTTTGAAAGGATCTTATCCAGATTTGTTCTTAGACTAGAGATTTCTTATCTTAGTATCATACATCTATTTAGTATACTCACTGCTTGAGGTGGAGTCGCTTCGTATGCATTTTCGATCGTAGTTTAGTTTGTATATAGTTTCAGCGGTACTCTATATATGTATCTTGTTCTTCTATTTTCTTGGATGAGGATGAAATGTTCTAAGTGGGGGAGAATCCAATGACCGAGAAATTCATAGACTTTATCTTCGAATAATAAAACATTTTGAAATATAATTAAGTGTTAAAATATGATTTTATAACCTTGTTAAACATTATTTAACTAATGGATAATGATAAAAAAACTTGTTTTTGGAAAATTATTTACAAAAATATATTCTTCAATGGAAAATCGGTTATGTGACCGAAAATCGGTTTATCGGTATACAGCTTTTTGATCGATATAAGTTGCTCGACCTCTTTTACACTTGTCTAATGATCAAATGAAAATATTACCAACAAATTAACACACTCTCATCTTCATAAAGCAATGGAATGTTTTTAAGCTTCTATTAGGATAAAAGATATATCATGTTAAGGGTATAAGTGTATTTAGCATAAAGGAGAAGTGGTGTAAATGAGAAGTAATGGGAGGTGAGTCTTCCATAGCATAGTGCAGGTGAAGGCAAGTTTAGGTAACACCATATTGTGCCTATAAAAGGAGAGGCACACCCTTGTATATTATTCACAAATTCACAAAGCTTAAAGTAAGAAAATCCATGTCTTCTTTCTTCCTCTTTATAATTTTCTAAAGCAAAATAATTGCAAAACAATTCCAAATCAACTCAAATTTGGAGTGAAGCTTTATTAAAATATAACAACACCTTTTACCAAGTTATATTGTGAAAAAGTAAAACACATCTCTACCCACACTCCATAGCCGTGAGTAATAAGAGAGTAGAGGAGGCAAAAGATAAGTGGAAAGCGAGGAAGCAAGAAAGGAAAGGAGGTTTCTAGGTTGGATTTGGGTTTGGGTTCTTGGATCTTGGTTGTTTGTTGGATAAAAGGTGAGTTAACTCACCACTTTGATTGAAAATATTGTGCATGTATATTGCTGTTTGATTTGGTTAAATTTGTTTAAATTGATTTGAACATATGTTGAAACAATGGTTTTGATTCTTGCTTTGAAAGTAAGTGGCATATGTATGGACTAGAATGAACTTGAATGGAATTTTATGACTTGTGACAAGACCTTAGAAAACATAGGTTATAGATGGACTTCGGTTTAGGTCGGACTTGGATTTGAAACTGCACTTATAGCGATAGTCGCTATAGATACAGTTCGAAATTGCCTTGTTTTTGGTGATTTCTATGGAACTTTGTATAGAGATACTTAGGTATTTCACACCATATTTATAATGTTATATATGTATGTTTGTTGCCATCAAAATTTTGGATAGTAAAAAGTTAAGTGACATCAAGAAAACGACTAAAACTTCACTTATGCAAAACTGCCCTCTTTAGACTTGATTTTTGAAATTTAAAGGTTTGAAAAGATATTTAAATTTAAGTATTTTTTTTTCTTTCTTATTACAAGTGTTTACTAACTATTATTAGAGTATTTTAAAAGTGGTTAGTAGTTCTCAGGAATTTTTTAGGGTTAGTTGTGAATTTTTAAAAAAGTGGTTTTATATAAAAAAAAATTGTTTTTCCAAGTCTTAAAGATTTTTTAAACTTGTCATTTTAAAGTAGTATTTTAAACAAATGTTTTAAAACCTATTATAAGTATTTTCAAGTATTTTAAAGATATAAACAAATTTTTACAAAAAGGGTAAGAATTGCTTCATGGCTAAATGGTCTTATTATTCGATTACTTATTTAAAAGTAATCAATTATGCTTAACACTAAAACTCGAGCGAGGTAGACTTCTCTATTTGTGAGAGTTAAGATTGATATTGAGTAGGGATGAAGCAATAGAGCTTTCACCTATCGATTTTCCTATTGACCGATGAATAGTCAAGTCAGAATGTCAAAAACGTGTCAATCTTGTTGATTTCTTATTTGTTTATGGAAATAATTAATACTGTATTTAACACTAAAAGACGACGAGTAAACTTGTCTATTTGTGAGATTCAAGAATGAAGTGCCTAGACAAGGTTTTGATTTGCAACTAGTGGTCTAACTTAACTGGCTTCCTTCTTGGACAAGGAATAGTTAAGTTGAAATATCGAAAACGTGTTATGTATACGAACATTGATTTGTATAAACAAACATTTTAACTCGATAGTCGATTAGTCAACTATCGAACTTTAACTAATATTAACTTAACAGGTAATCAAAAGGCTTCGCAATTTCATACCCATGGGAACCCTTGGGGAGGAGTATTAGTGTTAAACGTCTCTAGCTTTTTCTTACTTTTGAATGAATCAGAATTGATTTAATCGAAAATTCATCGATAAATTTTGAAGAGTCTGGAATTAGTACGAATTTTACTTACCGAATACCACTTCAAAACTAGTATACAGATTCTATGTTTTGGAAGTGTTTGAAAAAGGGAATTTGTGTGGAGATTCGAGATCTGTTCGAGATGCTCGAATCCATGTAGTGATTCATGATATATTCGAGATATATGGTTCCATTTAGGGGTTTGTGTGATCGAGTGATGAAGTCTCATATGAAAGATGCTGAATGTAACCTCAACATCGGAAATTGCTAAAGACAGAGTAGGATGCACAATCTGTGGTTAGCTGACCCATGACAGGATATTATCAACTCTATATCTAGAGTATACTTATCGATGTTGGTACCGGGAGTTGATGATATTCGGTACCACGAGGTTCATGTTTATGTTAGGGTGTGGGCCTTTGTGTTTACCTTATGGTATATTTTATCTAGAGATATATGACGCTTAGAAGGTGGTTTTCGATCCTTGTGCATGGAGACTGGATTTCAGCTTGATCGAAGGGATCTCCATAGAAAATCCATTATGCGAACATACCTTAGCGGTTTTGATTGTAACCTAAATATGTTATGGTGTGACCAATGTATGCGTCACAACTATTTGATATGATTTATATTATATACCCAGGCATTATCTATCATATCACTATAATACACTTAATGAATGGTTGGTTTCTTTTGAGGGGAAAACTATTATGGGAATCCGTAGGGTCTCAATAGTTACTGTTACATGTTGCATGTATCTTGGATTTTCTCATAACAGACTTATGTCTGATGCTTGGTTTTTGTTTTCCTAAATTCCTCGTGTGCTCTTTTGAGTGGGCTGAGTATAGCAGGTTTTACCTTGGACACTTCCGGGTTTAGGAGACGAGTCAGAGGCTTCCATTGTCTATCTATTTCTATTTCTGTTGTTCTGTATTAGCTATGTATATATCATCACTGTTAGGATAGGTAGTTATTACTTTCCACGGATGATGATAGTGCTTAGGTTTTGTAACTTTGAAATTCATGTATTCAAAGTAACCCTTTGTACTATTCTTTTGATATTATACATTATCATTCTGCGTGAGATTCTGATGTTGTGTTCTTCCTTTCTTGTTCTTGTTTGATCGGATAAATATCTATCAGATCAGAAAATAGCCAATCAAATTTAAATTTAAAATTAACCGCAAGCGCACGGCGTACAATTTTAGTACGTGGTGAGTACGGGTCGGTCCGCAAGGAATTGTTTAGATTTTAAAATTTCCTTTCAATCAAATTAACCAAGAGTTTGAAATTGTTTTAAGCTAAAAATGTAGAAAAACTAGCAAAAGAAAATGGATAAAAATATGAGAGATTAAAGGCAATTTAGAGGCAAATCCCTTCTCATGATCATATAAATCAACATATATGAAATTATGATCTCTCTTTTGGTCATTAGTGAATTTAATTGATGTGTTTATCATAAATATAGAATATGTATGCTATTAATTAGCTCAATATAAACCATCAAACTATAACACACCCATTAAACCACTTCTTAACTCTCATAAAAATGACAATGAAATTAAAAATAAAATCTATTCTAAGCATGACCTATTAACTATTGATTAGAAATATAAACCATCAAATTTCGATTTTAAAATCACTTTTTTGAGAAAAATGTGTGATCCTCTACGAGTAGAGAAGAGCACACATGTGAATATATATATCACGGACATAAGATGCTGCCAACATGCCTGGCAGGTAACAAAAACTAAATACAAATATCAAATCTCAGATACTCCTAAGATGAGTTCCGGCAAGGCCACCACCCATCACACCCCGATATTGAGCTCCTGCATAGTCACCGCCCGATATTAAGGTGTCAGGAGTACCTAAAAAACTAAAGAAAAAAAATCAAAACTACTGGATGACGTCACAAACTAATAAGGAAGCTCTAAACATCTGGATCAGAAGGGGTGAATAAGTATCTGCTCTGAAGTGGATCTGCTGAATAGAGAACACTCTGAAGGCTTTGAACAAGAGGAAGGAGTGCCAAGCTGAAGAATAGATCCTCCTGGAAAAGTACTCCATAATGAAGATAGCAGTATCATATATCTGAGGAGAAACTGCTAGAAGACCTGGATAAAGAAACTCTGCTCTGATGACCTCTCTATAATCTGATATCCTGCAATCTGAAGACATGAGTACCTACAAAATGAACCTGATATCCTATCGCCCATACTTGTATCTGAAAAATGACTAAGGAAAAAATTAGAATGATACATATATATGTATATTTAAAAATTAATATACATATATATGTATTTATAAGGTAGGAAATAAAAACCTAAATAAGACTAACTGGACAATAATAAAAGAATTGAATTACCTGTAAACTAATACCAAACAGAGACTAGTACAAAAAAATGAGACAGATCTATCTTATGAACCTTTAATCATAAGTAAGTTATGATTAAAAGTGAAATCATCATAAAAATTTGAGAAAATATTAATAATACTATTATTAATGTTAAAAAAATTATTGTTGTGTTTAAAAAAATTAATATTATGACTAACCTTGTTAAGATACCGTTTGAAAAGGATATTTTTAGCTAATTTATATTTGGGATTAGAAATCCAATTAAAACAAAATAAAGAAATTGTAAAAATAAGTTTATTACAATGACTACTATTATTATTAAAAATTCTTTGATTTCTTTCAAACCAAATAAACCAACTAATAATAATGAATAAAGTGTCCAGTAAAAATCTAATATTCTTTTTGAACTTGAATCTATAATTATTCCAGTAGAATTCACAATCCGAAATTTTAGTTATTATATTAAAGTTAAAAAATTTAAGAGTTTTAATTAGGATGTAATTAGAATCCAAACAGTCATAGTATATATGATTAATGTCCTCAAGATGCAGATTATAAAAATAACATTTATTATCATTTTGAATGTTTTTTCTCTTTAAAAATTCTATTGTATTAAGTTTTCCATAAAGTATTAACCACATGTGAATTTTAGATTTAGGAGGAGCATTAGATTTCCACATATATTTAAATGAGTTGTTTATTGTACCCGAAAAATTAATAAATCTGTAGAAAGAAATAGAAGTATATTTCTTACTCTTATCCCATTCCCAACTAATAAAATCATTATCATTATCAGTATTATAAAGATTTAATCTGGCATAAAGCAAAGAACGTTTCCTAAGGGTTGAATCAACTAAAATTCTATTAAAACTGAAATTCCAAGGAGGATCATTTTTAGGAGAATAAACTTCATTGATTAAAGCATACTTAAAGTTACAAATTTCATACAGCTCTTTAAATTCTAACTTTAGAGGAAAGATCGAAATCCAACGGTCGTGCCAAAAAGAAGTACAATTACCTGAATGTACTATCGTATTAATTCCTAAGTTAAAAATTTCATGACATTTTAAAATGTTTTTCCAAAAATTAGATAAATTTTGGGTGTATGGATAAGCAATTTGGCATAAATTGCTATTACTGTTATAGTAATATTTAGAAATGATCTCTTTCCAAATAGTGTTATCATTTATATCTTTAAACTTCCAAAACCAATTACCTAATAGAGACAAATTCATATTACGCAAATTAATAACTCCTAAACCACCTTCCTTTTTGGCCTTACAGACGGTTTCCCAATTTACTAGACATTTATATTATTATTAGAATTTTACCCGCTCCATAAGAAATCTCTTCTAATTTTTTCAATTTCATCAATAACCCAATCTGGAAACAGATGCATGGACATCCAATAAATCGAAAGGGATGATAAAACCAAATTTATTAAAAATAGTCTTCCTGCTCTAGATAAAAATCTTCCATTCCAGTTAGAAATCTTACTATTAATTTTATCAATGATAATATTCCAATCGTCATGTTTGAGATTGGTGGGTCTAATCACAAAACCAAGGTAGTCAAAAGGAAAATTCATAGTTTTTCAATTTTAAGTATTAGCAACTAAGTTTTCAACTTTTTCAAAATCATTTAAAACTAACACGGAACTTTTATCAAAATTTATTTTTAAACCAGATAAAAGTTCAAAACTGTAAAGGATAAACTTAAGGGTAATAATGTGTCTAGGAAGATGGGAAGAAAAAAGTAAGGTATCATCAACAAATTGAAGAACCGATATACCATTACGTGATATGTCATTGCCTACACATTCAAGAGATCCATTATCCACTGCTCTTTTAATAATTTTAGCAAAAACATCAGCAGCTAAGTTAAATAATAAAGGCGGTAAGGGATCCCCTTGCCTTAAACCTCTCTTAAATTGAATTCTATTACCTAATATGTAACGACCCAGAATTTTTGATAATTAAAATTCGAATATTTAATTGATTTTTAATATTAATAAATGAATTTAATAAGTCGAATAATTTATTTAAAGGATATTGGATTTAATTTGGTCAATTGAATCGATAATTTAATGATTGAAATTCCAGAGATAATTGAAAATCAAGTTTAAAATGATTGAAAATGATTTGTAAAATTTTATTTAATCATACTGGAGTTATAGAAAGGTTATAGAACTTTTAAAATTGAATTTGGAGTTAATCTATGAAAATTGAATATTTTAATATTTAATTATCGACTGAAAAATAGCCAATTTTCGAACAGTCTCAGAATTGAACGAAACCAGTTTCATCGGATCCGTAATGTGATATTATTGTAAGATTTCAAATTTCGTAATTTTTGGATTTATCGTTTGTCCGGGGCAAGCCAAAACGCCTCGAAATCGATTTAAATCTGTTTAATTTAAATTGATCGTTTATTGCCATATCTCACACGTACGATCGAATTAGCTTCCGAAACCTATTCCATTGTGTTCGGAACGCGGGGTAAACCTTACGAACGTTAGCCGGCACGCTCGATTTGGAGTTCGAAAAATTTCGGATGAATAGTAAATTGAGAAATTTTCTATAAAAGCACCTACATATTTTCATTTGCAAAAGAAAACTAAAACCCTAATCCTCTCAAGCTTCAGCCGCCATTCTCAAAACCTACGGCCAGAAAGCAATTTTCTTCCTCCCTCAAATTCTTCAAATCCGTTCATCGATTCGATAAACCTTCAACATGAAGAACGTAGACCTTGGCGAGACGAAGGCATTCAACGGTGGAGATCGAAGATAACTCGATGGATTGACAGCAAATTGGGTGTGAAGTACCCACGTTCGTGCACGATTACAGGTGCTATTTGATGACCGAGTTCCGCCGCATTCATGCTAGAGGTGGAGACGACGTCGACCTTCGTGGTGGAACTCTCTGATCGAAGTGAAAGCCAGTGGGGTAGCCGCGATTCCCAACCCTAGCGATGGCTTCATGGGTCTCGAACGTGATTTACAGCCTGGGGAAGAAGAAAGGCACGCGGCCTGGATTGCTTGGTATTGAAATCAACGGCCCAGGAATAGGTTGGAAAATAATAAAAAGAAAATGTAAATAAATTTTATATTAAAATTGTACGATGTTTAAAAATGTATAACCCATATACCGCGATATTCCACCTCGAAGTGGAATTGGTATTGTGCTAACGTCTGTGGATGCAGGGAAACAGGTTGGAGGGATCCAACTGGATTCCTCACCAGTAGTTATTTATTTACAGATATTGATGTATATGCTGTTATCATATTGATATATGATATTGAATGTTATAATTGACTAATTGATGCTGTTGCATCGTCGGATTCAGTTTTGAAGTTTAAAAATAACGACTTTTACTTTAAAAGGATTTTAAAGTGATTTTTGGAAGTAGACGTTTTATTTAATTTTTGAATTAATAAATAAACGTTCAAACTTTAAAGTTATAAAAGTTAAGATTTGTGAATTATAACCAAAAGGTAATTTCTTTTGAAATAAATAGATAAGAAATTTATAAAATGGTTTTAATTGGAATTTTTGAATTATTAAAACGATGTATGAAAAAGATGTACAAGATTGATATTTTATAAATTAAAATGTTGGTATTATAAAACGAGTTTTTATAAGCGTTAAAATGAATTTTTAAGAATTTATAAATAAATGAAATTTATAAATTGTGAACTTATAAATGGAAATGATTTTGTAAAATAAAGGAATTATAAGTATTTAACTTATAATTATGGATTGTTGGTATAAGATTTGAGTTATGAATTGAATTGTTAATAAAGGAGATTTATTAAATTGAAGTTGTTAGAAAATAGAAATAGAATTTATAAACGTTGTTTTATAAATTCGAGATCAATTGAATTTGATAAATTAAATATAGAAGGTTATTAAAGAAGATATATTCGCGATTTTGGATAGCGAATTATTATTGAAATAAAACGTGTAGAAAATAGTGAAATGTAATTAGTGAAGTATATTCACGATTTTGGACAGTGAATATATTTTTAAGTAAAATGGATATGGTTTTGGGAAAGTGATATTTAAGATGAAGTTAATTGTTTTAACGATGTTTTAAAATGATTAAATATCGAAATCATAGATTTCAACATTCATTGTTGAAATAGACGTTTTCGAGAAGTAGAAGGAAATGATGGACTATAACACTATTGTTATAGTAAATGATTTCCGAAAGGAAATGTTTTGACGTAGTATTGGGATTTATATATCTATCAAAATCCGAATCCCTATACTGGTGATTTTGAGTCGTCGTAACGATGTTTTACGTAACATTCGTTTTGACTCAAATAAATGTTATAGTAAATGGTTTCCTTAAAAGAATGAAATATATACTTAATTTGATTTAAGTTAAATAGATTTGTGAAATACTTATTATTAAATAAGTATGGGAATGTTTTCCAAAATGAAATGAAACGTTTTTGAGATTTTATCTTCTTAAAGATAAAATGAAGTTGAATATTTGAAATCGATTTGAGAATCGTATATCAGTAGATATTTTGAAAATATAAATTCACTATGGAATTTATAAAGGAAAGGGAGACTGTTTAGAAAAATAAACGTTGATTTATTTTTGAAGTGTGGAAATTTTATATCTAGTAAAGATATTTTGGAAGATAAATAATTTGGAAAATTATTTGGAATCTGATGATGTTGCGCATCTTTATTGATAGTTAAGTAACCGACTATCAATAATTACCTTGAATGGTATTTGTTGTGAATTGGATGAATTTGAATGCCACACTTATTTTTGAATAATCGCTCACTATTCGGGTTAGCCGGGAAAGGACCATGGGGTCGTATAACCCATTCTGAATATGTGATACGTCGTTATGAATTGCATTCGAAGACCGGTGTTGAAGACCGGATATTTTTGAAAACGGAAGGATTACCGTCGAGTTACTCTACATCGGCTGATCTCCGGTTTAGAGGTTTTATCACCCTTAGTGACGGGAAGTCCGGACGTGATTAGAAATTTATCCGGATATGCAAGGGCTTCGTGAGAAGTGCCTTCGGTTCTGTTCGATCCCGGAACAGACTTGTATGGATTGTATGTCTGACGTTACAATTTGAGATATAAAGCTGATTTCTTTCAAATACATTTCTGTTGGTGGCGGAGAATTTATTCTCTTAGCTTAACACCCTTCTCTGAGACGTACGAGCTCAGAGGTTATGTAGTTGAAATTTATCAGCGATATACTCCCAATTTGGTAACGTGGCATACTGAGTGTTGCTGTGAAATGATCAGTGTTTGATCATTTGCGATATGATCATTTGTTTGATCTTATATCTTTGTGATCATAGGATGATCATTTTGTTTGACCCGAAGCATGGCTTTGTAGAAAGCGTAGCTTTGTGGACGAGACTTCATCGAGCCTCACACACCGGAAATGGTCAAAACAGGAAGGATGCAGCAAGGCTCTAGGGAGTAGCGCCCCTTAGTGTATGTCATTCCTTCTAGATAGAGGTGGTATCATGGTATGGAGCCCAGATACTTAACCTATGTGGTTGCTGCAATTTTACTATGTGGTTTGTTGGAAATCGGGGATCCTCGGGAAGATCGGTTACGATCGGGGGATGGCATACGCGTGTCAGTAGTTACCTATTTTTGCAGAGGTAACCCGGCCTTGTGTTGGCAGAGATCTAACCGTAATGTTAGGTTATTTCTCGGGTCGTCTATTCCAGGGACGTACCCATCGTGGAATAGGAAGTTCCTTAGCCTGACCATTTGTTGGAAATCCAAAGAAACAATACGCGACGTGTACGGTTTTAGTTGTATTACCTGCTATGGAATGTGGCGGTAACCTGCTATTGAACATAGTAGCTATAGTAGGCATAAGTGCGGAATGCCTATGCTGGCTAAGATTTATATTATACTTTCGAAATGTTTTCTACACTATGCACTAATAATAATATCAAAAATGATTTGATTTCGCGTAGTAAGCATCTTTGACTATCATAAGAAGAAATCTCCTCCAATTATGCGTTTGCATTGTGTGTGTGGCGGGAGGTCTTATGGTAGTCTCATTTTCCAAAAGCATTGCGAATTTGTTTTATTTCCTTTGTGAAAGATAAACTGTTTTACGATCTCACACCAGTCACCATGACTGACTCGGAGTTTATTGTTTCCCTTCTAAACTCTGGGTGCCCACCAATTTCCACACGGGCAGCCTAGAGTTATGTTATCAGGATATTCTGGAGCTTTGGAGATAAGCTGGATGACGAGACGTAGTATTTGTATCTGATAGTATTTATTCCGCTGTGTATTCTGTATGAGGACAAGTTATATAACTGTCCATTGTTGTATATTGACTCTGATGATTGATGTATGTATAAACTGATATAGTTCTTTGTTTTAAAAGACTAGTAATTATCTATTGTATATTGTTCCGCTGCGATGTGTAAGATTCTGATATTGTTTTCTGTTCTGATGTTGTTCTGTGTTGTTCTTCTCTTCTTCTCTTTTTTTCTTCTATCTTCTTCTTCTTCTTCTGCCTTTTTCTTCTTTCTTAAACCCTCACTATTGGAGTTTCCGGCACTCGATTTCTCGGCAGTCGATAAAGGGAGTATCGATGTCGAATTTTCGAAAGTCGAAAATTCCGGTACGTGACAGCGTGGTATCAGAGCATATGGTTAAGCGACAACCCTGCTCTGTTGGGTGTTACTCATTAGAGATAGAGTCAGTAGTACTCTAGAATGAGTTGAGTGTAATAATAGATACGAGCGCGTATTTGTTAGTTAATATAAAATTGTTTTATATTATGATGATTGGTTTGTTGAGTGGTATATGGATTCTGGTCGGTATTGTCCGTACAACTCTATCGATAGGGATCCCTAAACACTTGTATAGAACAATTCGGCACAGTATTGTTTTAAATAGGGTAAATGAGATAATTTTGCCCAAAACTATTTTTGTATAGAAAAGAAATGTTTTTCTATAAAGTACTATAGTATATGGTTGCATGGATGTTAGGAAGTAATAATAGTGAATTATCATCACTAAAATTGAATAAGAAATTGAAATCATAACTCCAAAGTTAAGAAATAAATCCATATACAAATGAAATTTAAGAATGTAAATTATAAATGTGACTTATAATTGGAAACGGAATTCCAGAGAAGTATTTGGAAATATTTTGAAAAGAATTTGTAAATTTTGGAGATTTGGAAAGTTTAAGTCTTTTTGATTTGAAAAGGGATTTCAAGGGTTTTGAAAAATGTTTTGAAGGAATGAAAAGCTCTAAACTCTTTTCGGTCGCTGGAAAATAACTTCGGTAATGACTGCTGCATTATCGATGTTCATTTTCGGGTTTCCAAAAGAGGAATTGCTGCCAAATTGTTTTAAATGGAAGTTGTTTTGAAAATTTGGATTTTGTTTTAGAAAATTCAAAGGATAATTTGAACTGTTTTCAAAAATGGTTTTTGAAATGTTGGTAAACTCTGGAATACTATGTAGAAATATTTATGAAATATTATTAAGTTGATAACTTATACAATTTGAATTGATAGAATAAATTCAATTTAAAGGATGGAGTTAAATTAAATTAAGTATAAGTGAATCAATTAAATAAAGTGAAATGAATAAAATTCATATGGAATTTGAAATCCAGTTTAATATGAGTGGTTATAAACCAAAATGGCAAATTGAAAATAAATTTTGGGAATGAACGAAAGAATAAAACTGGAATTGAAACTGAATGTTGAAAACAAATTTGAATAAAGTGAATTACAATTTGTGATAAATTAGTAAATGAAACTAATTTAAAATGATGCAGTTGTGAATGAAAGATAATTGATAAAATTCAATATTCAGAAGTTAAATAGAATCCAAATAAGGTTGGAATTGTGAATTAAATTCAAATGAAATTTGAAATGTGAAATTGAATGAAAATGAATATGAAACTTCAATAGGGAAGTAAAGATGATATAAGAAGTATCGAAATTTTGTAATAGACTTTGCAAATTGGTTTGAATGTTATAACTAGATATTATGGCTAGTAGGACATACAGGTGTATAAAGGATTGGATTTGATTTCAAAGATAATTTTGAATTGCTCGACAAAAGGTAAGTATTTAAATTTCAATATGAGATTTGATGATTTCTTGTCTAGCCGCTTGGCTTTTTCTTTTCTTTTTGAAATCTGAGAGTCCGTAGGGACGTTTTGTAGTCGTACCGTATTAGCCGCGCAAAGGAGGCTATGGCGAAATTTTTCGAAAATTTAAGGCGTTAGAATATTTTTGAGAAAATGGAAAATTTGAAAATCTAATTTGAACAGTTTGTTTTGAGAAATTAACGGATTTTGTATCTTTTCCTTACTTGGTAATTTCGAGGACGAAATTCTTTTAAGGGGGGAGTTTGTAACGACCCAGAATTTTTGATAATTAAAATTTGAATATTTAATTGATTTTTAATATTAATAAATGAATTTAATAAGTCGAATAATTTATTTAAAGGATATTGGATTTAATTTGGTCAATTGAATCGATAATTTAATGATTGAAATTCCAGAGATAATTGAAAATCGAGTTTAAAATGATTGAAAATGATTTGTAAAATTTTATTTAATCATACTGGAGTTATAGAAAGGTTATAGAACTTTTAAAATTGAATTTGGAGTTAATCTATGAAAATTGAATATTTTAATATTTAATTATCGACTGAAAAATAGCCAATTTTCGAACAGTCTCATAATTGAACGAAACCAGTTTCATCGGATCCGTAATGTGATATTATTGTAAGATTTCAAATTTCGTAATTTTTGGATTTATCGTTTGTTCGGGGCAAGCCAAAACGCCTCGAAATCGATTTAAATCTGTTTAATTTAAATTGATCGTTTATTGCCATATCTCACACATACGATCGAATTAGCTTCCGAAACATGTTCCATTGTGTTCAGAACGCGGGGTAAACCTTACGAACGTCAGCCGGCACGCTCGATTTGGAGTTCGAAAAATTTCGGATGAATAGTAAATTGAGAATTTTCTATAAAAGCACCTACATATTTTCATTTGCAAAAGAAAACTAAAACCCTAATCCTCTCAAGCTTCAGCCGCCATTCTCAAAACCTACGGCCAGAAAGCAATTTTCTTCCTCCCTCAAATTCTTCAAATCCGTTCATCGATTCGATAAACCTTCAACATGAAGAACGTAGACCTTGGCGAGACGAAGGCATTCAACGGTGGAGATCGAAGATAACTCGATGGATTGACGGAAAATTGGGTGTGAAGTACCCACGTTCGTGCACGATTACAGGTGCTATTTGATGACCGAGTTCCGCCGCATTCATGCTAGAGGTGGAGACGACGTCGACCTTCGTGGTGGAACTCTCTGATCGAAGTGAAAGCCAGTGGGGTAGCCGCGATTCCCAACCCTAGCGATGGCTTCATGGGTCTCGAACGTGATTTACAGCCTGGGGAAGAAGAAAGGCACGCGGCCTGGATTGCTTGGTATTGAAATCAACGGCCCAGGAATAGGTTGGAAAATAATAAAAAGAAAATGTAAATAAATTTTATATTAAAATTGTACGATGTTTAAAAATGTATAACTCTTTCGTACGAGGTCGAAAAATTACGAAACAAGCGGCGTTGGATCCGTATTAACGAGCTCTTCGCAATGAAACTGGATTGGAAGCGATCGGGGTCAATGAAAATTTTGAGTGAAATTAAACGCGCGTTTAATTTTATTCGAAATAAACGCTGAAACGGAATTGAAATCAAGGTGAGATCTTCTCACTCAAAATAAATTTGAATTTACAGTTATTGATTGATGATTGCTATTGGATGTGATATTAGATATAGTAGGATATATATCTATATATAGCAATATATACATATTGGCATATGTATATATTGGATTGATTGATTTCCCGCCTCGTATAGCGGATGAGACCCTATTGCGCCGTTAGTAAGCGGATATTTTTATAAAACCCATATACCGCGATATTCCACCTCGAAGTGGAATTGGTATTGTGCTAACGTCTGTGGATGCAGGGAAACAGGTTGGAGGGATCCAACTGGATTCCTCACCAGTAGTTATTTATTTACAGATATTGATGTATATGCTGTTATCATATTGATATATGATATTGAATGTTATGATTGACTAATTGATGCTGTTGCATCATCGGATTCAGTTTTGAAGTTTAAAAATAACGACTTTTACTTTAAAAGGATTTTAAAGTGATTTTTGGAAGTAGACGTTTTATTTAATTTTTGAATTAATAAATAAACGTTCAAACTTTAAAGTTATAAAAGTTAAGATTTGTGAATTATAACCAAAAGGTAATTTCTTTTGAAATAAATAGATAAGAAATTTATAAAATGGTTTTAATTGGAATTTTTGAATTATTAAAACGATGTATGAAAAAGATGTACAAGATTGATATTTTATAAATTAAAATGTTGGTATTATAAAACGAGTTTTTATAAGCGTTAAAATGAATTTTTAAGAATTTATAAATAAATGAAATTTATAAATTGTGAACTTATAAATGGAAATGATTTTGTAAAATAAAGGAATTATAAGTATTTAACTTATAATTATGGATTGTTGGTATAAGATTTGAGTTATGAATTGAATTGTTAATAAAGGAGATTTATTAAATTGAAGTTGTTAGAAAATAGAAATAGAATTTATAAACGTTGTTTTATAAATTCGAGATCAATTGAATTTGATAAATTAAATATAGAAGGTTATTAAAGAAGATATATTCGCGATTTTGGATAGCGAATTATTATTGAAATAAAACGTGTAGAAAATAGTGAAATGTAATTAGTGAAGTATATTCACGATTTTGGACAGTGAATATATTTTTAAGTAAAATGGATATGGTTTTGGGAAAGTGATATTTAAGATGAAGTTAATTGTTTTAACGATGTTTTAAAATGATTAAATATCGAAATCATAGATTTCAACATTCATTGTTGAAATAGACGTTTTCGAGAAGTAGAAGGAAATGATGGACTATAACACTATTGTTATAGTAAATGATTTCCGAAGGGAAATGTTTTGACGTAGTATTGGGATTTATATATCTATCAAAATCCGAATCCCTATACTGGTGATTTTGAGTCGTCGTAACGATGTTTTACGTAACATTCGTTTTGACTCAAATAAATGTTATAGTAAATGGTTTCCTTAAAAGAATGAAATATATACTTAATTTGATTTAAGTTAAATAGATTTGTGAAATACTTATTATTAAATAAGTATGGGAATGTTTTCCAAAATGAAATGAAACGTTTTTGAGATTTTATCTTCTTAAAGATAAAATGAAGTTGAATATTTGAAATCGATTTGAGAATCGTATATCAGTAGATATTTTGAAAATATAAATTCACTATGGAATTTATAAAGGAAAGGGAGACTGTTTAGAAAAATAAACGTTGATTTATTTTTGAAGTGTGGAAATTTTATATCTAGTAAAGATATTTTGGAAGATAAATAATTTGGAAAATTATTTGGAATCTGATGATGTTGCGCATCTTTATTGATAGTTAAGTAACCGACTATCAATAATTACCTTGAATGGTATTTGTTGTGAATTGGATGAATTTGAATGCCACACTTATTTTTGAATAATCGCTCACTATTCGGGTTAGCCGGGAAAGGACCATGGGGTCGTATAACCCATTCTGAATATGTGATACGTCGTTATGAATTGCATTCGAAGACCGGTGTTGAAGACCGGATATTTTTGAAAACGGAAGGATTACCGTCGAGTTACTCTACATCGGCTGATCTCCGGTTTAGAGGTTTTATCACCCTTAGTGACGGGAAGTCCGGACGTGATTAGAAATTTATCCGGATATGCAAGGGCTTCATGAGAAGTGCCTTCGGTTCTGTTCGATCCCGGAACAGACTTGTATGGATTGTATGTCTGACGTTACAATTTGAGATATAAAGCTGATTTCTTTCAAATACATTTCTGTTGGTGGCGGAGAATTTATTCTCTTAGCTTAACACCCTTCTCTGAGACGTACGAGCTCAGAGGTTATGTAGATGAAATTTATCAGCGATATACTCCCAATTTGGTAACGTGGCATACTGAGTGTTGCTGTGAAATGATCAGTGTTTGATCATTTGCTATATGATCATTTGTTTGATCTTATATCTTTGTGATCATAGGATGATCATTTTGTTTGACCCGAAGCATGGCTTTGTAGAAAGCGTAGCTTTGTGGACGAGACTTCATCGAGCCTCACACCCCGGAAATGGTCAAAACAGGAAGGATGCAGCAAGGCTCTAGGGAGTAGCGCCCCTTAGTGTATGTCATTCCTTCTAGATAGAGGTGGTATCATGGTATGGAGCCCAGATACTTAACCTATGTGGTTGCTGCAATTTTACTATGTGGTTTGTTGGAAATTGGGGATCCTCGGGAAGATCGGTTACGATCGGGGGATGGCATACGCGTGTCAGTAGTTACCTATTTTTGCAGAGGTAACCCGGCCTTGTGTTGGCAGAGATCTAACCGTAATGTTAGGTTATTTCTCGGGTCGTCTATTCCAGGGACGTACCCATCGTGGAATAGGAAGTTCCTTAGCCTGACCATTTGTTGGAAATCCAAAGAAACAATACGCGACGTGTACGGTTTTAGTTGTATTACCTGCTATGGAATGTGGCGGTAACCTGCTATTGAACATAGTAGCTATAGTAGGCATAAGTGCGGAATGCCTATGCTGGCTAAGATTTATATTATACTTTCGAAATGTTTTCTACACTATGCACTAATAATAATATCAAAAATGATTTGATTTCGCGTAGTAAGCATCTTTGACTATCATAAGAAGAAATCTCCTCCAATTCTGCGTTTGCATTGTGTGTGTGGCGGGAGGTCTTATGGTAGTCTCATTTTCCAAAAGCATTGCGAATTTGTTTTATTTCCTTTGTGAAAGATAAACTGTTTTACGATCTCACACCAGTCACCATGACTGACTCGGAGTTTATTGTTTCCCTTCTAAACTCTGGGTGCCCACCAATTTCCACATGGGCAGCCTAGAGTTATGTTATCAGGATATTCTGGAGCTTTGGAGATAAGCTGGATGAAGAGACGTAGTATTTGTATCTGATAGTATTTATTCCGCTGTGTATTCTGTATGAGGACAAGTTATATAACTGTCCATTGTTGTATATTGACTCTGATGATTGATGTATGTATAAACTGATATAGTTCTTTGTTTTAAAAGACTAGTAATTATCTATTGTATATTGTTCCGCTGCGATGTGTAAGATTCTGATATTGTTTTCTGTTCTGATGTTGTTCTGTGTTGTTCTTCTCTTCTTCTCTTTTTTTCTTCTATCTTCTTCTTCTTCTGCCTTTTTCTTCTTTCTTAAACCCTCACTATTGGAGTTTCCGGCACTCGATTTCTCGGCAGTCGATAAAGGGAGTATCGATGTCGAATTTTCGAAAGTCGAAAATTCCGGTACGTGACAGCGTGGTATCAGAGCATATGGTTAAGCGACAACCCTGCTCTGTTGGGTGTTACTCATTAGAGATAGAGTCAGTAGTACTCTAGAATGAGTTGAGTGTAATAATAGATACGAGCGCGTATTTGTTAGTTAATATAAAATTGTTTTATATTGTGATGATTGGTTTGTTGAGTGGTATATGGATTCTGGTCGGTATTGTCCGTACAACTCTATCGATAGGGATCCCTAAACACTTGTATAGAACAATTCGGCACAGTATTGTTTTAAATAGGGTAAATGAGATAATTTTGCCCAAAACTATTTTTGTATAGAAAAGAAATGTTTTTCTATAAAGTACTATAGTATATGGTTGCATGGATGTTAGGAAGTAATAATAGTGAATTATCATCACTAAAATTGAATAAGAAATTGAAATCATAACTCCAAAGTTAAGAAATAAATCCATATACAAATGAAATTTAAGAATGTAAATTATAAATGTGACTTATAATTGGAAACGGAATTCTAGAGAAGTATTTGGAAATGTTTTGAAAAGAATTTGTAAATTTTGGAGATTTGGAAAGTTTAAGTCTTTTTGATTTGAAAATGGATTTCAAGGGTTTTGAAAAATGTTTTGAAGGAATGAAAAGCTCTAAACTCTTTTCGGTCGCTGGAAAATAACTTCGGTAATGACTGCTGCATTATCGATGTTCATTTTCGGGTTTCCAAAAGAGGAATTGCTGCCAAATTGTTTTAAATGGAAGTTGTTTTGAAAATTTGGATTTTGTTTTAGAAAATTCAAAGGATAATTTGAACTGTTTTCAAAAATGGTTTTTGAAATGTTGGTAAACTCTGGAATACTATGTAGAAATATTTATGAAATATTATTAAGTTGATAACTTATACAATTTGAATTGATAGAATAAATTCAATTTAAAGGATGGAGTTAAATTAAATTAAGTATAAGTGAATCAATTAAATAAAGTGAAATGAATAAAATTCATATGGAATTTGAAATCCAGTTTAATATGAGTGGTTATAAACCAAAATGGCAAATTGAAAATAAATTTTGGGAATGAACGAAAGAATAAAACTAGAATTGAAACTAAATGTTGAAAACAAATTTGAATAAAGTGAATTACAATTTGTGATAAATTAGTAAATGAAACTAATTTAAAATGATGCAGTTGTGAATGAAAGATAATTGATAAAATTCAATATTCAGAAGTTAAATAGAATCCAAATAAGGTTGGAATTGTGAATTAAATTCAAATGAAATTTGAAATGTGAAATTGAATGAAAATGAATATGAAACTTCAATAGGGAAGTAAAGATGATATAAGAAGTATCGAAATTTTGTAATAGACTTTGCAAATTGGTTTGAATGTTATAACTAGATATTATGGCTAGTAGGACATACAGGTGTATAAAGGATTGGATTTGATTTCAAAGATAATTTTGAATTGCTCGACAAAAGGTAAGTATTTAAATTTCAATATGAGATTTGATGATTTCTTGTCTAGCCGCTTGGCTTTTTCTTTTCTTTTTGAAATCTGAGAGTCCGTAGGGACGTTTTGTAGTCGTACCGTATTAGCCGCGCAAAGGAGGCTATGGCGAAATTTTTCGAAAATTTAAGGCGTTAGAATATTTTTGAGAAAATGGAAAATTTGAAAATCTAATTTGAACAGTTTGTTTTGAGAAATTAACGGATTTTGTATCTTTTCCTTACTTGGTAATTTCGAGGACGAAATTCTTTTAAGGGGGAAGTTTGTAACGACCCAGAATTTTTGATAATTAAAATTCGAATATTTAATTGATTTTTAATATTAATAAATGAATTTAATAAGTCGAATAATTTATTTAAAGGATATTGGATTTAATTTGGTCAATTGAATCGATAATTTAATGATTGAAATTCCAGAGATAATTGAAAATCGAGTTTAAAATGATTGAAAATGATTTGTAAAATTTTATTTAATCATACTGGAGTTATAGAAAGGTTATAGAACTTTTAAAATTGAATTTGGAGTTAATCTATGAAAATTGAATATTTTAATATTTAATTATCGACTGAAAAATAGCCAATTTTCGAACAGTCTCATAATTGAACGAAACCAGTTTCATCGGATCCGTAATGTGATATTATTGTAAGATTTCAAATTTCGTAATTTTTGGATTTATCGTTTGTCCGGGGCAAGCCAAAACGCCTCGAAATCGATTTAAATCTGTTTAATTTAAATTGATCGTTTATTGCCATATCTCACACATACGATCGAATTAGCTTCCGAAACCTGTTCCATTGTGTTCGGAACGCGGGGTAAACCTTACGAACGTCAGCCGGCACGCTCGATTTGGAGTTCGAAAAATTTCGGATGAATAGTAAATTGAGAAATTTTCTATAAAAGCACCTACATATTTTCATTTGCAAAAGAAAACTAAAACCCTAATCCTCTCAAGCTTCAGCCGCCATTCTCAAAACCTACGGCCAGAAAGCAATTTTCTTCCTCCCTCAAATTCTTCAAATCCGTTCATCGATTCGATAAACCTTCAACATGAAGAACGTAGACCTTGGCGAGACGAAGGCATTCAACGGTGGAGATCGAAGATAACTCGATGGATTGACGGCAAATTGGGTGTGAAGTACCCACGTTCGTGCACGATTACAGGTGCTATTTGATGACTGAGTTCCGCCGCATTCATGCTAGAGGTGGAGACGACGTCGACCTTCGTGGTGGAACTCTCTGATCGAAGTGAAAGCCAGTGGGGTAGCCGCGATTCCCAACCCTAGCGATGGCTTCATGGGTCTCGAACGTGATTTACAGCCTGGGGAAGAAGAAAGGCACGCGGCCTGGATTGCTTGGTATTGAAATCAACGGCCCAGGAATAGGTTGGAAAATAATAAAAAGAAAATGTAAATAAATTTTATATTAAAATTGTACGATGTTTAAAAATGTATAACTCTTTCGTACGAGGTCGAAAAATTACGAAACAAGCGGCGTTGGATCCGTATTAACGAGCTCTTCGTAATGAAACTGGATTGGAAGCGATCGGGGTCAATGAAAATTTTGAGTGAAATTAAACGCGCGTTTAATTTTATTCGAAATAAACGCTGAAACGGAATTGAAATCAAGGTGAGATCTTCTCACTCAAAATAAATTTGAATTTACAGTTATTGATTGATGATTGCTATTGGATGTGATATTAGATATAGTAGGATATATATCTATATATAGCAATATATACATATTGGCATATGTATATATTGGATTGATTGATTTCCCGCCTCGTATAGCGGATGAGACCCTATTGCGCCGTTAGTAAGCGGATATTTTTATAAAACCCATATACCGCGATATTCCACCTCGAAGTGGAATTGGTATTGTGCTAACGTCTGTGGATGTAGGGAAATAGGTTGGAGGGATCCAACTGGATTCCTCACCAGTAGTTATTTATTTACAGATATTGATGTATATGCTGTTATCATATTGATATATGATATTGAATGTTATGATTGACTAATTGATGTTGTTGCATCATCGGATTCAGTTTTGAAGTTTAAAAATAACGACTTTTACTTTAAAAGGATTTTAAAGTGATTTTTGGAAGTAGACGTTTTATTTAATTTTTGAATTAATAAATAAACGTTCAAACTTTAAAGTTATAAAAGTTAAGATTTGTGAATTATAACCAAAAGGTAATTTCTTTTGAAATAAATAGATAAGAAATTTATAAAATGGTTTTAATTGGAATTTTTGAATTATTAAAACGATGTATGAAAAAGATGTACAAGATTGATATTTTATAAATTAAAATGTTGGTATTATAAAACGAGTTTTTATAAGCGTTAAAATGAATTTTTAAGAATTTATAAATAAATGAAATTTATAAATTGTGAACTTATAAATGGAAATGATTTTGTAAAATAAAGGAATTATAAGTATTTAACTTATAATTATGGATTGTTGGTATAAGATTTGAGTTATGAATTGAATTGTTAATAAAGGAGATTTATTAAATTGAAGTTGTTAGAAAATAGAAATAGAATTTATAAACGTTGTTTTATAAATTCGAGATCAATTGAATTTGATAAAT
Organism: Allium fistulosum; assembly: GCA_030737815.1. Taxonomy (NCBI): domain Eukaryota; kingdom Viridiplantae; phylum Streptophyta; class Magnoliopsida; order Asparagales; family Amaryllidaceae; genus Allium; species Allium fistulosum. The sequence goes on along the minus strand of CM060904.1, from coordinate 707,824,822 downwards.
TAAATATATAAGGTTATTAAAGAAGATATATTCGCGATTTTGGATAGTGAATTATTATTGAAATAAAACGTGTAGAAAATAGTGAAATGTAATTAGTGAAGTATATTCACGATTTTGGACAGTGAATATATTTTTAAGTAAAATGGATATGGTTTTGGGAAAGTGATATTTAAGATGAAGTTAATTGTTTTAACGATGTTTTAAAATGATTAAATATCGAAATCATAGATTTCAACATTCATTGTTGAAATAGACGTTTTCGAGAAGTAGAAGGAAATGATGGACTATAACACTATTGTTATAGTAAATGATTTCCGAAAGGAAATGTTTTGATGTAGTATTGGGATTTATATATCTATCAAAATCCGAATCACTATACTGGTGATTTTGAGTCGTCGTAACGATGTTTTACGTAACATTCGTTTTGACTCAAATAAATGTTATAGTAAATGGTTTCCTTAAAAGAATGAAATATATACTTAATTTGATTTAAGTATATCGAATATTTTCCAAGTGTTGAAAATAAATAGATTTGTGAAATACTTATTATTAAATAAGTATGGGAATGTTTTCCAAAATGAAATGAAACATTTTTGAGATTTTATCTTCTTAAAGATAAAATGAAGTTGAATATTTGAAATCGATTTGAGAATCGTATATCAGTAGATATTTTGAAAATATAAATTCACTATGGAATTTATAAAGGAAAGGGAAACTGTTTAGAAAAATAAACGTTGTTTTATTTTTGAAGTGTGGAAATTTTATATCTAGTAAAGATATTTTGGAAGATAAATAATTTGGAAAATTATTTGGAATCTGATGATGTTGCGCATCTTTATTGATAGTTAAATAACCGACTATCAATAATTACCTTGAATGGTATTTGTTGTGAATTGGATGAATTTGAATGCCACACTTATTTTTGAATAATCGCTCACTATTCGGGTTAGCCGGGAAAGGACCATGGGGTCGTATAACCCATTCCGAATATGTGATACGTCGTTATGAATTGCATTCGAAGACCGGTGTTGAAGACCGGATATTTTTGAAAACGGAAGGATTACCGTCGAGTTACTCTACATCGGCTGATCTCCGGTTTAGAGGTTTTATCACCCTTAGTGACGGGAAGTCCGGACGTGATTAGAAATTTATCCGGATATGCAAGGGCTTCGTGAGAAGTGCCTTCGGTTCTGTTCGATCCCAGAACAGACTTGTATGGATTGTATGTCTGACGTTACAATTTGAGATATAAAGCTGATTTCTTTCAAATACATTTCTGTTGGTGGCGGAGAATTTATTCTCTTAGCTTAACACCCTTCTCTGAGACGTACGAGCTCAGAGGTTATGTAGTTGAAATTTATCAGCGATATACTCCCAATTTGGTAACGTGGCATACTGAGTGTTGCTGTGAAATGATCAGTGTTTGATCATTTGCGATATGATCATTTGTTTGATCTTATATCTTTGTGATCATAGGTTGATCATTTGTTTGACCCGAAGCATGGCTTTGTAGAAAGCGTAGCTTTGTGGACGAGACTTCATCGAGCCTCACACCCCGGAAATGGTCAAAACAGGAAGGATGCAGCAAGGCTCTAGGGAGTAGCGCCCCTTAGTGTATGTCATTCCTTCTGGATAGAGGTGGTATCATGGTATGGAGCCCAGATACTTAACCTATGTGGTTGCTGCAATTTTACTATGTGGTTTGTTGGAAATCGGGGATCCTCGGGAAGATCGGTTACGATCGGGGGATGGCATACGCGTGTCAGTAGTTACCTATTTTTGCAGAGGTAACCCGGCCTTGTGTTGGCAGAGATCTAACCGTAATGTTAGGTTATTTCTCGGGTCGTCTATTCCAGGGACGTACCCATCGTGGAATAGGAAGTTCCTTAGCCTGACCATTTGTTGGAAATCCAAAGAAACAATACGCGACGTGTGCGGTTTTAGTTGTATTACCTGCTATGGAATGTGGCGGTAACCTGCTATTGAACATAGTAGCTATAGTAGGCATAAGTGCGGAATGCCTATGCTGGCTAAGATTTATATTATATTTTCGAAATGTTTTCTACACTATGCACTAATAATAATATCAAAAATGATTTGATTTCGCGTAGTAAGCATCTTTGACTATCATAAGAAGAAATCTCCTCCAATTCTGTGTTTGCATTGTGTGTGTGGCGGGAGGTCTTATGGTAGTCTCATTTTCCAAAAGCATTGCGAATTTGTTTTATTTCCTTTGTGAAAGATAAACTGTTTTACGATCTCACACCAGTCACCATGACTGACTCGGAGTTTATTGTTTCCCTTCTAAACTCTGGGTGCCCACCAATTTCCACACGGGCAGCCTAGAGTTATGTTATCAGGATATTCTGGAGCTTTGGAGATAAGCTGGATGACGAGACGTAGTATTTGTATCTGATAGTATTTATTCCGCTGTGTATTCTGTATGAGGACAAGTTATATAACTGTCCATTGTTGTATATTGACTCTGATGATTGATGTATGTATAAACTGATATAGTTCTTTGTTTTAAAAGACTAGTAATTATCTATTGTATATTGTTCCACTGCGATGTGTAAGATTCTGATATTGTTTTCTGTTCTGATGTTGTTCTGTGTTGTTCTTCTCTTCTTCTCTTTTTTTCTTCTATCTTCTTCTTCTTCTGCCTTTTTCTTCTTTCTTAAACCCTCACTATTGGGGTTTCCGGCACTCGATTTCTCGGCAGTCGATAAAGGGAGTATCGATGTTGAATTTTCGAAAGTCGAAAATACCGGTACGTGACATAATATACCATTAACCATAATACTAGAGTTTCCAGTTCTAAGCAAAGTCAAAATCCAACCGATCCATCTATGACCAAAACCTCTAGCATGAAAAATATCTACAAGAAAATCCCAATCCACCGAATCAAAAGCTTTAGCAAAATCAAGTTTTAAAATTGCACAGGTTATGTTATTCTTACAAAAGTAATTAATACATTCTTGAACAACTACCACTCCATCAGTGATATTTCTCCCTTTAATAAAAGCCGATTGTGAACAATTTATTAATTCGCTCATTCTTTTACTAAGTCTATTAGCTAGAACTTTAGAAATGATTTTAACTGAATAGTTAATCAAAGAAATAGGTCTAAAATCTTTTAAGTTTTTAGCTCCTACTTTTTTGTGTAACAAAATAACATTTGCAAAATTAAATCTCCCTAATTGCAAATTACCATTATAAAAATCATTAAACATATTAACTAAGTCAAATTTTAAAACGTCCCAAAAAGTATTATAAAATAAAATTGGAAACCAATCAGGTCCCGGGGATTTATCACTTGGCATGTCATTAATTGATTATCTAATTTCCTATTTAGTAAATGGATTATCTAACTCTGATAAATCAACAATAGAATCAGATGGATACAGATCTATCCATCTAACATTGATTCTATGTTTGATTTTAGAATCAAAAATATCCTTATAATAGTCAGTAAAATCCTTATTAAGATCTCTTTGATCAACTAACTCTATATTATTAACAAATATAGAGTTAATTGTATTACTACATTTTCTACCATTAGCTATATTATGAAAAATTTTATTATTATTATCTCCTTTGTTGATCCATTGAATTCTGGATCGCTGTTTCCACATAACCTCTTCCTTTTCTAAAATAGAATTTAATTCATCTTTTAAATTAGCAAGAACATTACGTTCACCTAGATTTAGAGATCTAGATTCTTCTATCTTATTAATTTTAAGAATTTCATTAAGAATATTATCTTTTTTGATTTTTACTTTGCCAAAAACATTTTTGTTCCAATTTTTAAGAAAAATCCTAAGATCCCTAAGTTTAGAAACAAAAGCTTTTGTAGAATTTTCCTTATTTCTGATATTATGGAAACTCAAAGAAACCCATTTACCTTTAACTAGATTCACAAAGTTAGATTCCAAAAGCCACATCTTTTCAAATTTAAAATTGTTTATAATAACTCTATGATACTTACAGGTAAGAATAATTGGACAATGATTAGAGTAGGTATAAGGTAAACCAGTGACTCTACAGATTGGGAATTTGTCTTCAATTTCATCACTAACAAAAAATCTATCGAGAAGAGCCATGGATGGAGACTCTCTAGCGTTACTCCAAGTAAACTCTCTATTAGAAAGGAGAATTTCAATCAAATTAGAATTAATAATAAATTGGTTGAATTCCTCCATAGCAGAGTAATCCTCTTCCCTAGGATAATGCTCACCTATGAAACGCGTAACATTAAAATCACCCCCAAAATCCAAGAACCCGGGGCAAAGGATCTAAATTCTAAGCATTCATTCCATAAAATTCTCCGATTAATTTTAGAATTAGGCTCGTAAACATTAGAAATATTTAAAAAAGAGTTATCAGAAAGATTAATAAGAATAACATGAAGAGAATGCTGTTTAACAATACATTGAAGTAATTCAAAATAATTATCTCGCCATCCTTTCATTAATCCCCCTAAAGAACCCACGGAAGGTAAAAAACCCAATTTCTAAAGTGATAACCGCCTAATCTTCTAAAAAAACGAATGTCGGGGCAATTAATTTTAGTCTCCTGAAGTAAAGCAATGTCAATAGAATAGTCTTTAAAGAACGCTCTAACCTTATCACACTTATTCAAATCATTCAAACCTCTAATGTTCCAACTAATGATCCTCATAAACCAACTGTACTAGCCCTCTCTAATTCCTTACATCTAATATACTCTCTATCAATCTCAACGTCTGAAAAAATAAAAAAAGTATCACAAGCTAGCTGACTAAACTCAGCAGATGATAGACTGCCCAAAACATAAGTAGAATACGTACTGCCCGAAATAGAACTCATACCTGAGCATGTATTCGTAGCGCCACTCATGATGCTCGAACCAGGTAACTTACCCATAGGCCTAGACTGACAACTATGAATCCTAGCACTCCGACGCACAGAACCACTAGAAGCCACAAATTTCTTACGCTTTCCTTTCTTCAACGCAGAAGGCATAGGATCAGAACTGTTGCCCTTCTCCAACATTTTTAACTCTAAAGTATTAACTTCTTTATTCCCAATCAAAGAATCCTCACTGTTTCTAAAAACCAAAAAACTACTACCAGAAGAAGATCTAGCAGCAGTAATAATGCTAGAACCAACAGTCAAATTTCTAGAAATAATATCATTCACCACTTCTGATGATTCACTCAAAACCATATTATCCTTTTCAGCAACTAAACTCTCTAAATCTGCCTTGTTCTCAAGATGATCTATAGCCATAACTATTTTCACCATTCCAGCATTAGAGTATTGAATTGGAGAACAATTCAACATATTAAGGACAACAAGCTCCTGATTACCAGAAACATCATCATCTAAACTGGAACTGTCCTTAAAAAACAACAATCTATTCTCATCTCCAATATCTGAATTAGCGAAAGTAACATCATTTATATCTTCATCAATCAAATAGGATGCAGCATCTATATGATCTACAGTCTGCATATCATGCACACCGTGTGCACTGATATCAATGAGCGAGTTATCGGTTATTGACACTGGACAAACTAACTTCTCTTTGATTACTTCAGGCAAAGAAATTGACAAAATCTCATCGAAGACCTCACCATGATAAGTCTTAGCAACCTCATCAATATTATTAGATATTCCAGCTATCGAAAACAAAGAAGGAACCAAATTACTAACCTAAACAGAATTGTCAATGATATATTGCATTTCATCACCACAAAAATTGGAATTCTTTTCAATACTAACAGCAAAATCTCCATCTTTATTCTTCTCAAACAAGTTGTTGTTTCCAGAAGTCTTTGAACAAATCAATCTTGTAACAGAAACTCTTTTACATGCTAACGTATTACTGTCTGGTATGACATCAAGAGATTCCAGTTCAATATCTTGATCAGCAATGATAGTATTCAAGCAATCAAATCTGTTACTAGTTTTTAACTCGAAATCCTGAGAAATTGCTCTCATACCACTAACACGAGTAAAATCCAGATCTTCATCATTAACCAGAATATTTGAAACAGACGAACTCATCTCTTTATTTACCATAGGTGCATTTGAACAAAGTATCATAGAGGCATCCAAAAGCATAGGGTCTTGATTAATGTTCACGTCTTCCTTATTTGCAAAACTGACATAGTTTATAGATTCTTTTTCCTCAATCTGATTATCTATTATCAAATCACTATCGACGGTGATCTTGAAAGACGATTTTCCAAAGTAGTCATTAGGGTCTCCGAATTTATCCATATACCCCTTGCCTATATTAGGTGAATTTACCACATCAAAGTGAGAAAATAATTCTTCTAATAGCTGCAATCCATCATATCTTGTGATGATCCTGAACTCGGCCTTCGAAAATCGGCACACGTACTTCACTTGTACTCAAAATGCCGCAGATTCAAACGCCGAATCTGGCTCACCGGAGCTTATAACACCATTAAGTATAACAACATAGAGGAAGAAAGAAATAGATGATATCATATACAACTCCAATAAATACAATATCCAGAATGATATACAACACTGCTATCAATATGATACAACAATATCAGAGACAAATAATGATATTACAGCGGAAACGACAGAAGTGATAACTCCAAATGATCCGACAAAGAGAATGAGACCAATAACTCCAACATTAAGCTCAAACCATCTTCACATTTCACAAAGAGAAGCAAGGTCAGTCACCCGTAAACTCCGAACATTGAACTAGCTCCCGATAATCTACTAAACCTGACTATCTGAAAAAAAACCAACTCTAGACTGCCCGTGTGGAAAATTGTGGGCACCCAGAGTTTAGGAAGGGAACAATAAACTCCGAGTCAGTCATGGGACTGGTGTGAGTAAAAAAAATAGTTTATCTTTAAACAAACAACAAAGGAATTTTAACATTGAAATCCGCAATGCTTTTTGGAAAATGAAACTACCATAAGGCCTCCCACCACACACACAATGCAAACGTAGAATTGGAGGAGATTTCTCCTTATGATAGTCAAACATGCTTACTACGCAAAAAACTCTTTTGATATTATTATTAGTGCATAGTGTAGAAAACCATTTCGAAAGTATAATATTAATCTTAGCCAACATACAACCATTATCGTATGCCTACTATAGCTACTATGTTCAATATTAGGTTACCGCCACATTCCATAGCAGGTTATACAACTAAAACCGTACAAGGTTCGTATTGTTTCTTTGGATTTTCCAACAAATGGTCAGGCTAAGGAACTTCCTACTACCACATAGGTACGCCTCTGGAGGGACGTCCCGAGAACCTACCCGGCTCTCTGCCAACACAAGGCCGGGTTACCTCTGTAACTAGGTAACTACTACTCGAGTATGCCACCCCCCAGTCCTTTGGGACCTTTATCTGAGGCCTCGATCACACAGCAACAATCACACAGTAAATGAGATTAGAGCAACCACACAGGTAAATATCTGGGCTCCATACCATAATATCACCTTTTTCAAGAAGGAAATGACATACCCTAAAGGGAGCGACCCTCATAACCTTGCCGCATCTTTCCTGTTTCGACCATTTCCGGGTTGTGAGGTCCGATGAGGTCTCGTCCACAAAGCTACGCTTTTCATAAAGCCATGCTTTGATCAACAAATGATCAACAACACACAGCAACACTCAACATGCCACATTACCAAATTGGGAATGTATCACTAGTAACCATCAACTACATAACCTCTGAGCTCGTACATCTCAGAGAAGGGTGTTAAGCTAAGAGAATAAATCTCCGCCACCAAACAGAAATGTATTTGATAAAAACCAGCTTTACATCTCAAAGTGTAACGTCAGACATACAACCATACAAGTCTGTTCCGGTATCGAACAGAACCGAAGGCGCTTCCAAAGAAGCCCTTGCAATCCGGGTATTCACAGTCCCGATCGGACTTCCCATTACTTAGGAAATCTCTATACCGGAGCAACTCAGTGCAGAGATAATCGATAGGTTATCCTATCGTTCTTACAAATACCCGGTCTTCAAATGCTATCCATTTACGTCGTATCACTATTCGGAATGGGTTATATGACACAAAGTCCTCTCCCGGCTAAACCGAATAATGAACGCAATATTTAAAAACATATGGATAATGGGATTCCAATTAAGTCACAATTTATTATCCAAAGCTTTCTTTTCAAATGGTTTAAACAAATTACCATTTTAATCTTTAACACAAAAAGATTCATCTCACAAAGTTCACCCAGTTTCACAAAGATCTATTCATAGATTTTCCAAATCAATTTGGATTAACTCGTCCAATCTTTAAACAAAGATTTATTCATAGATTTTCCAAATCAATTTCCATTTCAATTGGGTTAACTCATTAAATCTTTAAATCAAAGATTTAACTTATAGCTTTCAAAACATGTTTCCAAAGATTTATTCGTAACTTGGAAAACCATTTTTAACTCAAACTTGAAATTCCTTTTGACACAAATTGGAAATTCATTCCTTATATGAAAGCTTCTATTATTTGAAAACAAATAGTTTTCATTTCGGAAAATCTGATTCATTTATACGAGTTAAAGTCCTTGGGTTAAATTCAAATTCTCAAAACCATACTTTTAAAATGGTTTAAATTCATATAAACACATTTATAACATCTTTAACCATAATTTCCAAACATGGAATTCAATTCCAAATTTTGAATTCAAATTCAAATTAAATTATTTAAATTGGAAACTTTACCAAGTTATTCAAAATAACTTTTATCTTGAAAACTCCTTTTCAAAAGCTTTAACATTTAACCCAAATCCATTCCCAAAATCAATTGAAATTAAAATTTCAATTTAAAAAATATTAAATTTAAATCATCTGTGACTTAACCAATTTCCTCGTGAAATCCATATTTGTGTGTGTAAAAGTGTGGTCCAGGGGTTTCACACAGTAGTGCAACATCATTCAATCATCACAGATCAGAATACAGAGATATAATTGATAAGCGGTATGAACTATAACGCTTATCTTTTGTTCACAGATCACAGATAATATATTACATTCATCCCAGATAAATAAACTACAGTACAGATCACACACAAATCAGAATATATATCACACAACATCACAGATCAGGGAATATCAACAATTCAAGGCATTTAATACAATTCAATCATCCATAAGTAAGATCAACTAATCACTTGATTAAATTTTTTTTAAAACCAGATTAATTACTTATGAATAAATTACTAATCCTGGTTAATTATTAATTAATTACAAACCATTTTAATTAATTATCCTTAATAAATTTTAATAAATGATTATCTCTAATCACTCATATTAATAAATCACAAATTAATTACATTAAGTAATTATCCATTAATCACTTGATTAATCAACTTTAATCATTAATTAATTACTTTTAATTACTTTCATTAATTAACCCTTAATTAATTACATTGATTAATTATCTTTTAATTAATCACATTAACAAATTAAACTTTAATTAATCTCATTCTTAAAATAAGATAATAGAATTAATTAAGAAGTTGTTTAACTTTTAAAACTTGGCTAAAATATTTTATTTTGCTTTTTAAGCCAAGCACAAATTCACTTATAAAATTCAAAAACCTGAACATAGTTTATTTGTAAACCTTAAAACCTTGTTTAAGATTCTATTAAAATTTTAAAACCTGTACAACTTTACTTCAGATTTGAAAACCTATTACCAATAGTCAAACCCAAGCCCACCTCAAACTTTCTCGAACAAAAACTCGAGCCAATCTTCTACTTTCCGGAGTATATACCCGAGAATCATCTTCTTCTTCCCATACTTCACAAACACCAGACATCCAAATGCATGCGTACACGTGCACGAGACGCTGGAGCCACGGCGATCGACGCTGCCACCTCCCACATGTCGCCGGTGATCGACATGATGACCCACACCACCCAGTTCGACGAATTTGAACGGAATTCGAAAAACAAGCTATCCACGAACCCACTGGAACCCATCGATCAATGAAAAACATCTCGCCACGCCAACCTAGACCACCAGAGTCTATGCCGTTCCACACAGACATTCACCAAAGCCCTCTGCTTCGTATCCCTCGGGTCCGATGAACCCCATTGCACCATCGTCAACGAAATCACCTTGAAAACTCACGTCAACTTATTTGCTTGTTATACCCTACATCAATTTCGATACGCCACCTCGATGATTTATAAATTCATCCATTATTTTTCCCTCGATCGTCAACCTTCATATTACCTCCAACCTTGATCGCGACCACTATTACCTCTCCGTTCGTCGACAATTGACAAAAACCCAAATTTAGATCAACTCAGGGATTCACAGTAACCCCATACTTAAAAATCCAGATAATGTTATTAAAAATCATCATATTCGAATTCGAATTGGTTAATATAATCAAAACTTGAATTTAAGATGATTGATTTTTACTGATTTGTAACAATTTCCACTGTATTTTCTTCTTCGAGTAAAATTGCTTGTTGATTTTTACTTATAAATATTTTTTTTAAAAGTAGCATTTGTCAAATACAAACAAATATCTTTCAAATATCATAACCTAATATTGTATATGTGAAGAGATATGCATTTGTTTTGATCGAGTTAAACCTGAAAACTAAAGAACAGAGTTTGAAATATATATCCACAGACATGCACACCATTATTCACATGTGTGTATATATACACATACATGCAGGCAAAACAAAACATTTTTCTGACATGCTTCCATTATCAATCCAAAAAATCAAGAGATATAGATAGTTTTAGTGAGTTTACTCACAGGTAAAAGAAACAAAGAAATCTAGTTTAAAAAGAAGGTTTACTCACCTTGTAAAAGCAAAGACAGAGTACTCAAGCCTAGAATTGTTGAACAGAGACAGTGCTTTTAGTTTTTAAATCTGAAAACTTTGAATCATTGCTTGTATATTGAGTTGAAACTTTGCTTGATGAATTTTTTTGCTTAACCTTAGCTTGATATTGATTTGATCTTCATCTCCAGGTTTTGAAATGTTTCCAGGTTTGAAGACTTTATTACTTTTGTTTTTGAATTCTATTTTTCTGGTTTACTATGTTTTGATGAACGAAATGAAATAAGAAGATGGATATATATAAAGAAGAAAGACTTTGCACATGGGAGGCTATAGCTGGTACAACATTTTCTTAAGTCAGATTTTTCTTGCTTGCTTTGACTAAAGATTTTTATCTTTGTTTACTGAAATGAAATGATCTCATTTTGGCTGAGATGATGGAAATAAATGCATGCTTCCCTTCCTGTTCACAGCCTCCATTTAATTTTGTATATGTACTTCTTTTGTTTTGTGGATATTTTGTTTGGTGGCTGATAAGTATATATATTTGTGTACTAAATAACTTGCATTAATTTGCCTGGCTTATTTGAGAAGCTTCATACTTATATTTCGTTTGTTGTGTCTAGATTTGAATATATATTATTTCTTTGCTTTGTTTTACTGCCTATATATCTAAGTGAAATTTTATAGTTAACATGTTGATTGAATTTATCTAAGGTGCTCACTTTACATTTTATAATTTATCTTATATACATTTCTATTTCAATTTCCAACATAAATATTTATTATCTTGTATGTCTACATATATATTTATTTTTCATACTTTATTTTGTAAGTACAATTTGTTTATATTTTACTTTTCTTTATAATATTTATTTTTATAGTTTATATAATCCTAGAATTACTTAATATGTTCATTTCACATTTTTTTTTGAACTTGGGAAACTCGCATCAATTTATCAATTAATATTACAATTTTTATTCAAAAATTCAATCAATTATCAATTTAAATTTAATTAAAATCCGGGGTCGTTACATATCTCTTCTGCCATAAATTGTCAAGAAGCAATCCTTTAAGCATCAAAAACTTTAAAGTGAATTGAAAGCCATGGTCAATAAGTTTTGGTCCAGAGGCTATGTGTTTTAATTTCAATAAGTTTCTATTCCGATCGGCATTGATCTAGGATTTAGGAACTACAATCTTAGAATTCAACAAGCAAGAATCTTTCTTATGCCTGAATTTTCCACAAGCAAAACACTTAATGGGGTCACGACATTGATACACAAAGTGATCTTTATCCCCACATCTATAGCAGTAGTTCCTTTTCCTTAATTCAGACCAGATTTTAAAACGCTGGCAATCCCACAAGCAACCGCGAGATTGAAAAGGCATAACTGGTAATCCATCCTTAACAATTTGGGCATAAGATCGAAATTTAGAACCGCATCCAGAACTCCAGATTGAATTAGGCAAAATTGGTCTCGAATTTGATTGAGAAATAGGAGGGAAAGATAGATTGTAAGTAGTTGGATTATCTCGAATTAGCATAGAAGAAAGCGAATATTCAGAACGAACGCCATTTTCTAGAATTCGAGAGTTTTTCCAGTACGCCATTTTGCTTGTTTTTTATTCAATTAATATTAATATATGTATATTTTAAAATCACTTCATTACCATAATTATATGTAGATGAAGAGGTTATTTGTGTTTTGTTTGTTTAAGCATATCCTATTTGGTGTCAACAACATAGGCTATCAAATTCAAAGCTAAAAAACAAAGTTTAACCACATCCACCAATTCCATTAAGCACAAAAGGAGATCACTAATTTGAAAAATGTTGAATCTACATGATTAAGAGAGCTTCATTACCCCTAAATTGAAGGGGTTTAGCCTTTCATTTTTGTTATCAATTCAACAATTGTAAATTGCAACATGAAGCAAAAACAAAAGGAAAATGCAGGCTAAGTAAGAAGAGAGCTAATTAACATATAATAAAAGCTAATCCACTTGCATAAATAAAAAGATCTACACTACTAATATGAAATGAAAAATAGTATGTAAATAGAAAAGAGCATGAATTAACATTGCATAAAAGAATATTACATGAAAGAAAATGGCTAAGTAGCTATGAAAGAGAAAAGAGAGCTTTGTTTATTTTTGAGCCTCAAACTAAACTAACTAAAATGGAGGCTAAGAGATTAATTACATGAACATATGGGGTATTAATTATAGAAGCCTAAAACCCTAATCATATATTTGGGAACTACCCAAACTACCCCTCTAGGAAGTGTGGCCACCAAGTTATCTTTAGCATGAGATAATCCTCCATTTAAATGTGCATGAAACTTTAAGCTTCATTAGCATGTGCATTAGCTCCTAAAAGGTGAACGTGGTTTGTGGTCAGGTGGGGTCCTCCATGTTGCATAGTTTGAATTATGTTCATCTTCATTCCTTTGTTTTCTCTTGTGCATGCATATTTCAAAGAAGCCTCTTGCATTTGAATCCAAATTCCTACAAAAATAATATAAAAATGTCAAAGTAAATTTTCTCAATTTAATATATGCACAAAAATGACAATTTTGCCCCTATATGAAGATGAATAAATGATGATTTGAAAATAATTTTAATTTTGGTTTAAACATGTTAAAATACCCTATATGATCATTTATTTAATTAAATTTGATAAAATATGGAAGTAAAAATATGCACATTTACGTGCACATCAAATACTCCCACACTTATCTTTTTATTCGTCCTCGAATAAACAAAAACTAAGACAAATCCATTTTCGTAGGGAGCACGATTGCATTGAGCATATGCAATAAGCCGCTAAACATCTAGGTGTCCCTAGTAGGACGAGTGTTGTCTCGTGAGGGTTTTCAGCGGATACTACCCACAAAATCCAAATGCGTCATGAAAATATTTATAAAATGAAAATTTCCCAAATGCAAGATTTATTTACAAATATATGAATGCAAGTTTTTGAAAATATTTACAAATGAAGAATTTACTTTTGAATTGACACGAATAGGTTAGATATAAGTTTTGGTCATCATCGTGAAATTTAAGTCCTTTTTCTTGTCAAAATTTCCAACAAAAATTAAGTTATCATAACAAATAGACTCTAGTTTGGCTAGTCGCTTCGGTTGATAACACAATGCAACTATGAAATGGATCCTTAGTTGATTATCAAAGTTTTTCAAAGTGGTTTTTTTCAATAACAAGTCAAATCAAACAAGTCAAAATAGTGCTTGGATTTCAATTGCTTACTCTCTATTTTTTGAAAATTTTATTGATATTAACAATATTTACATATACCTAACTCAGAAAATCGATGCCAGATATATTACCCATGCACTGGCTTTCGGGCTTACGTAAGGGGAATACAGAGCGTGGCGAGTGAACACACAAGTGTGCACACCTATCGATTGTTGGCATTATCAATAAAGAATTTTTATATACATACACCTAACTCAGATAAACTGAGGCCAGATATACCGATCATGCATTGCCTTTAGGACTTGCGTAAGAAGGGTACAGAGCATGGCGAGTGTACACTTACGTGTGAACACATGACTCTAGGTGTTAATAAAATATATACATATATACAAAATATTTTTATTTTGATTTTATTTTTGTTTTTTTTATGAAGAGAGAGTTTTACAATATCATCTTGGCATTATTTAACTTAAAAGATTTAAAATGTTATCACCTTTACTTTAAATCAACCACTTATTAAACAAACATTTTAATTAGGATATCCTTCATAATTATCACCCATGAATCTTCCTATATACTAGTTAAACCATCATTATTTGTAATCAAACTTTATTTTTATTTTTGTTAAGATAAATAAATTTTTAGAAATTTCAATTTAATAACCAAAAAAATATATTTATCCTATAGTGCTTCTTTCAAAAGTAAATTCCTATGCTAAAAAGAAATTTTGTTTTGTAATTTTTGTTTTTTGTTTTTTTTGGAATTCTTTTTAAATGTTTGGAAAGAAAATTTAAAAATAAACCATGAAAAATAAAAAATGAAGATGAGACTCCCCTCACACTTGATTTTGACTATGTCCCCACAGTCAACCCAAGTGAAAGGAGAAAAATAAAAATAAAAATATGATTTATATTTACAAGAAAATGAAAAATTATTATTTACATGATATTAGAAAATATGCTGTCAAAGAGTAAATGAAACAGTCTTTCAAAGACCAATTCATTTGCCTTGTCAAGTATGATAGACACGGCTTAAGCACAGAAAACCAAACCATAAAAGATTTCGGAGTTGAATGTTGAGTTGGAAAAACGAATGTCTTTTTATTAAAAATTGGTTGAGTTGTTTTATTTTCGATGATTTTCGGGGTTGATAAAACAATTGGTTGGAGTTCAAGTTTATTTTCATTAAATTGAATTTCAAGCCTATCATTGAAAAATTCTTCAGAATTATTGATTTCAAAATCAAAATGGTGATTTATATCTTCCCCTTCAGCATTTAACAACTCATCTTCGAAAAGTCCAAAGAATTTATATTCACAAAATTCGTCTTCCTTTGTTGAATTATTCACAACTTCATTGCATTTATCGATTTCAAAATCTAAAGTTGTTGTGTTCAAATTTTCAAAATCAAAAAAAGGAAGATTGTGACGCCCCACCTCTATACCCACGCTAACCAAGAACACTACGATGTAGTGCTGTCAATTAGCACGGAGAATAAGGCTGTGGAGGAGCGACCATCCATGTAACTTCTCTATGCGAGCACCGATATGTCAGATAAAATAGAATGCATATCTTTTAAGGAGGAAATCCGACATACCGATACAAACACAAAGCTATCACACGGTGGCTATATATAATCTTCGGAAACAAACATAGAAGTAATCATAACATAAATCAGTCACAGACATCCATATCATAAAGGCGGAAGAAGATATGAATAAATATATATATAACACATGAAAGTGCACATCAGAGTAGTGGTCAGAAAGATCCACGATAATACAAAAGAATAGCATCATGTGCTATACAAAAGAATAAGTACACTACATAGAGTCTATATCTCAAATGTGTACAACCAAAAGCTACTAATCTAAGTAGTTAGCCAAAAGTCAGAATAATCCTGAAGGGAGGTCAAGCAGAAGCACCTGTAACATCTCGGTCTGACCCGAGTATTATTTATTAGAAAATAATAAACAGATCAGTCTAACTATAAATATCAGATGATAAGGTATAGGATAAATAATATGGCATGAACATGTAACAACCATAACGGCATACTACTATAAGTATGTAAATGATAATCAACAAAAGATCAATCAATATCACAAGAATCTTCTCAAAGATAAAATAGGGTATCATACCCTAAACTTGTATTCATAACAAGTCAATAACACATAAATTCACCAATGCACAAAAGCTGATATCATATCAATGAAAATCATGAAAATTGGTGAAGCACAAAGTTCCAGAAATCATCACCAGAAATCCAGAAAAACACATAAAAAGGTGGAGGCCTAACACATGAATGGGAGCATGAAAACTCACCTACGCGTAAACACATGGATGAGAAGCTATCTCATGGAAGCTATCCATTAAATTTCCTGTAACGACCCAGAATTTTGACCAAATTAAATTGAGAATATTTAATTTATTTTAAATATTTGAACGATGATTTAATTTGAATCTCGATTATAACTTTGAAAATTTGCGATTAAACTTTAAAATTTAATCTATTGAATGCTGAATAAAAATTTGAATCTTCAATTTTAAGTTGAAGAAAAATATTTCGAAAGCTTTTAAAATTCGTATTGATATTACTGAAGATAACAGAAGCTTCAGAATCGAATTTGGGAGTGAATGGTCCGGTTTTGAAATTTTATCGTTTCAATCGAATTTAAAAATAGCCGTCCGAGGCACAGTCTCGGAATTCGACGAAACCAATTCCATTGGGTCCGTAATATTGAATTATTGTTGGATTTCCAATTTCGAATTTTTCGGAGTTGTTTCGTGACCGTACGAGATGCAAACGCGTTAGAATGAAATGAAATTCAAATTAAAATTTAAATATATATTAATCTACATCAGCCCCTTTCTCTTCCATAAAACACGCCCCTTTGTTTCAGCCTAGAATCACGAAAGAAAACGTGAAAAGAGCATGGCCGCGTACTTATTCCCTCCCCAGTTTAAACTATATAAAAATCGAACTCTCCCCCTTCAATATTCTTCACGAATTCAAAACCCAGTTCGAAGCTAAAATAAAATAAAAATCGAAGCAGCTTCAAACGAGAGGAGATAGAAGTCTCAGTTATTCTAGGGTTCAATTCAATTCAAGGGAATTCGAAAAAAATCAATTCAAACCCTTCATTATTCGAGCATCGATGAGCTAAAGGAAAGGGGGGGTTGCAACCCTATCGCGACTGCTATTCTCGAGTCACGGCGATTGCCCGCAGCGTGGAAGTTGTCGTAGGTCGTTGATGGCCGCGTTGGGCTCAGGAGGTGGCGGCGCGACTGCTGTGTTCGCCGCTAGGGTTCGCGCACGCACGTTCGATCGAAGCTGGGAGGAGAAGCTCGTGAATTAGGGGTTGGCAAATGGCTGTACATCGTGATCGACAGGAGGATGTTGACGATGGTGATAGTCTCGCGAAGCAGACTTGGGAAGCTCGCGATCGAAGTTGGGGTGACTCGATGGTATTCGAAGATGTCAGCGACGAAGGTCGGGCTGGGAACACACGTACGGCGATGTGGATGGAGGGTTCGCCGATGGCTATGGGGGAAGACGTTGCAATCGCGTTCGAGCATCGGCAGAGATTCTGATCTGGGTTCGTAAGTGAGGTATACGAACTTCATTGCCTTGATTTAATTTTTTGATTACAGTGAAGTATATTTTGTTGTTGATCTCGATTTAATATCAAGTTAAAGTGAAAATTTATTTAATCTTAAAAATATATATGTATGCATATTTACAGTAAAGAAAATTTGTTTAAAGTATTTTGTAAAAGAAGATTCGTTAGAAATTTAATTTATTGGATAAAAAGATTTATTTAAGGAAAGAAAAAAAATTTGTTAAGATAAAATCATTGGTTAATATAAATTATCAAATAGAAGTTTGTTTAAGATTTAAGGTGTTATTTTAAAAATAAGAAAATTTGTTAAAGAGAATTAGTTTGAAAGTAAATCATTGGATAATTAAAATTACTAAAAATGAAATTGAATTTTAGTTAAATGAATTTATAAAAAGAAAATAGGTTTAAAGAAATTTAAAATGTTGGATTAGATAAGATTATTAATTGAGAAATTGGTTTAGAACAGAACTATCAGGATTAAACAATTAAAAACGGAAACTGGTTAATTAATTGTTTCGAATATTAATAGATGTGTACAAATGTTTATACAAGGTTAATAAAGTCAAGAAAATCGAGTCATGATGGAAACGGATGGCAAATTAAAAGCTAAGGTGAGATCTCCTCACTCAGATTTATATTTGGATTGTAGTTATTGATTGTTTGATATGATTGCTGTTTGGATGTGTATTAGATATAGTAGGATATATCTATATATATATATAGCAATATATACATATTGGCATATGTATATATTGGATTGATTGATTTCCCGCCTCGTATAGCGGATGAGACCCTATTGCGCCGTTAGTAAGCGGATTATTTTTATAAAACCCATATACCGCGATATTCCACCTCGAAGTGGAATTGGTATTGTGCTAACGTCTTTGGATGCAGGGAAACAGGTTGGAGGGATCCAACTGGACCCCTCACATTGATTGAATTTATATTCTACTGTGATGTGTTAATCTGTGAATGATTATTGATGTTATTAATCATATTGATGTCTGGAAATTGTTTGAAAGCTAAAATTTAGCTGAATGGATGTTTGATATCATTGGATTCCAAAAATAAACGAAACTGAATTTTTGAAATCAAAATAGAAATTTCTAAGTGAATTAATTTTAGAAATTGAATAAATTTTGAAGAAAGGAATTTTAAAGTATAAAAAGTTAATTTTTATAATCTTATCGAATTAATTCCAGAATCAAGTAAAAATGTTAAATAAATGGATTTCGTAAAATAGTGATTATAAATTGAAGAATTTAATTTAAAAATTTGGATTTTTAAATAGATTGAAAGAAACGATTGAAATTTATTTTCTTAAAAAGGAATTTATTAAAAGAAGATAAGTTGGAAATCCAACTAGAAATTCAATTGGTAAATTAAAATAATTTGGGAAATCAATGTAAAATGATTTCAATTTGAAGAATCCATTTAAAAACAGAATATTGAATAATTTGAGAAAAATAAGGAATTTATTTAGTAGTGATAAATAAAATTAGAAATCAATCTGTAATTGATTTAATATTTGGAAATGAATTTTTGAGAAATCAGTATGGAAATTTTATTTAAGGTTGAAAATAAATTTAGAAATCAATATTGAAATTGATCTGGTATTGAAGTTTTTACAAATAGAATTGAAATTTATAAAAGTTGTTTATAAATCCAAAATCACTTATTTTGATAAGTAAAATATAGAAGTTAATAAAAAGAAGATTTATAAGTTGAAGTTGTTATTAAAACAGAAATAGAATTTATAAACTTCGTTTTATAAATTCGAAATCGATTGAATTTGATAAATTATATATAGGAGATTATTGAAGAAGATATATTCGCGATTTTTGAATAGCGAATTTTTATTGAAATAAAATGTGCAGAGATTTTTGAAAAGGTGGTTAGTGAAGTATATTCACGATTTTGGACAGTGAATATATTGTTAAGTAAAATGGATTCATTTTTGAAGAAGTGACATTAAAAATGAAGTAAACATTTTAAAGATGTTTTTAAAATGTATTATGAATCGAAAGCATAGATTTCAACGTTCATTGTTGAAATAGACGTTTTCGAGAAATAAGGAAATGATGGACTATAGCACTATTGTTATAGTAAATGATTTCCGAAAGGAAATGTTTTTATCTAGTATTGGGATTTACATATCTATCTTAATTTCGAATCCCTATAAAAGTGATTTTGAGTCGTCGTAACGATGTTTTACGTAACATTCGTTTTGACTCAAATTGATGTTGTTATAGAAAATAGATTTCCTTAAAGAATGAAATATATACTTAATTTGATTTAAGTATATCGAATATTTTCAAATGTTGAAAATAAAAGATTTGTGAAACACTTATTATTAAATAAGTATGGAATGTTTTCCAAAATGAAATGAAACGTTTTGAGATTTTATCTTCTTAAAGATAAATTGAAAATGAATATTTGAAAACGATTGAAAATCGAATATTAGTAGATATTCGAAAAATGTAAATTCAATATGGAATTTATAAAGGAAATGGAAACTGTTTAGAAAAATAAACGTTGATTTATTTTTGAAGTGTGGAAATTTTATATCTAGGTAAAGATATTTTTGAAGATAAATAATTTGGAAAAATTATTTGGAATCTGATGATGTTGCGCATCTTTATTGATAGTTAAATAACCGACTATCAATAATTACCTTTAGATAGGTATTTGTTGTGAATTTGATGAATTTGAATGCCACACTTGTTTTTAAATAAACGCTCACTATTCGGGTTAGCCGGGAAAGGACCATGGGGTCGTATAACCCATTCCGAATATGTGATACGTCGTTATGAATTGCATTCGAAGACCGGTGTTGAAGACCGGATATTTTTGAAAACGGAAGGATTACCGTCGAGTTACTCTACATCGGCTGATCTCCGGTTTAGAGGTTTTATCACCCTTAGTGACGGGAAGTCCTGACGTGATTGAAAATTATCCGGATGTGCAAGGGCTTCGTGAGAAGTGCCTTCGGTTCTGTTCGATCCCGGAACAGACTTGTATGGATTGTGTGTCTGACGTTACACTTTGAGATATAAAGCTAATTTCTTTCAAATACATTTCTGTTGGTGGCGGAGAATTTATTCTCTTAGCTTAACACCCTTCTCTGAGACGTACGAGCTCAGAGGTTATGTAGTTGAAATTTATCAGCGATATACTCCCAATTTGGTAACGTGGCATACTAAGTGTTGCTGTGAAATGATCAGTGTTTGATCATTTGTGATATGATCATTTGTTTGATCTTATATCTTTGTGATCATAGGTTGATCATTTGTTTGACCCAAAGCATGGCTTTGTAGAAAGCGTAGCTTTGTGGACGAGACTTCATCGAGCCTCACACCCCGGAAATGGTCAAAACAGGAAGGATGCAGCAAGGTTCTAGGGAGTAGCGCCCCTTAGTGTATGTCATTCCTTCTGGATAGAGGTGGTATCATGGTATGGAGCCCAGATACTTAACCTATGCGGTTGCTGCATTTTTACTATGTGGTTTGTTGGAAATCGGGGATCCTCGGGAAGATCGGTTACGATCGGGGGATGGCATACGCGTGTCAGTAGTTATCTATTTTTGCAGAGGTAACCCGGCCTTGTGTTGGCAGAGATCTAACCGTAATGTTAGGTTATTTCTCGGGTCGTCTATTCCAGGGACGTACCCATCGTGGAAAAGGAAGTTCCTTAGCCTGACCATTTGTTGGAAATCCAAACTCCAATACGCACTTTGTACGGTATTAGTTGTAGAACCTGCCATTTACGTACGGTGGTCACCACTGTTTAGATGGTAGCTATAGTAGGCATACGATACTGGTCGTATGTTGGCTAAGATTAATATTATACTTTCGAAATGTTTTCTACACTATGCACTAATAATAATATCAAAAAAGAATTTGATTTTGCGTAGTAAGCATCTTTGACTATCATAAGAAGAAATCTCCTCCAATTCTGCGTTTGCATTGTGTGTGTGGCGGGAGGTCTTATGGTAGTTTCATTTTCCAAAAGCATTGCGAATTTGTTTTATTTTCTTTGTGAAAAATAACTGTTTTACGATCTCACACCAGTCACCATGACTGACTCGGAGTTTATTGTTCCCTTCTAAACTCTGGGTGCCCACCAATTTCCACACGGGCAGCCTAGAGTTATGTTATCAGGATATTCATGATATTCTGGAGCTTTGGAAGCAAGCTGGATGGCGAAACGTATCACCTATATTTTTGTATTATTCCGCTGTGTATTCTGTATGAGGACAAGTTATATAACTGTCCATTGTTGTATTATGACTCTGATTGATGTATGTATAAACTGATATAGTTCTTTGTTTTAAAAGACTAGTGTTATCTATTATATATTGTTCCACTGCGAATGTGAGATTCTGGTATTGTTTTCTATTCTGATGTTGTTCTGTTGTTCTTCTTCTTCTTTTTCTTCTATCTTTTCTTCTACCTCTTCTTTTAAACATTAAAGTTCGCGTTTCCGCCATCCGATCGTTCGACAGTTGCTACAGTGGACGTAGCAGTGTCGGGTTTTCAGAAGACGGATTTGCGGGTCTTTACATTTCCACACAGTAATGGCCCGAAGACCATGGGGTGCTACCCCATATAAGTGATGGCGAAACATCACAAAAGCGTGGTCTAGTCTCCCTCGCAGACAAAGAGACATCGCTCAATCGCTAGTCTAAATCACAAAAATGATCGTCATGATCATAAGGAAGTGTCAATTACACTAAGCCAGTAAATATATGAGTTTAGCTTCATGTCCCATAACCACTAGCTTAACTTAAATATTTACGAACAAACTGTAGATCTTCACTAGGAAATTGTTACAAAAAGGGTTCAATCGAACAAGTCAAAGAGCTAACCGATGAAGTGAACGCAAGCGTTTCATACCACTCGTTTTACTAAGTCATTTAAGTCGATTTCTCATCCGAGTGAATTAAAGGCTTGTATATACTAGTAGATTGGAAATCGGTTTGAGAAAACGAACTTTTGATATTTAAAATAGTGTTGAAATCGCTTTGATGAAAGAGTTTTGATATTTACTACTAGTATTGAAACCTTCATATATCTTTAAAGTGACAAGTCATAAAACGATTGTTGAAACAATCTATCACAAAAATTCACATTCGAAGACGTGAACAAAATCCAAGGAAATCAGCTCAAAATGCATCAAAGTGGAAGTTCTGTTGAATGTTTTTCAGATAAGATCCCCTACGAAGGGGGGCACGGGGTTCGACCTGCCCGGTCAGGTCGCGGGGGTCCAGGGGGCAGCGCTCCGTCAAAACGGTTCGACCTAGTGAAGGCAAGCGGCCTCGAGAAGCCAAACGACCTAAGGGAAGACTGCCGTGCGACCTAGCAGAAGAACAGGTAGAACGACCTAGGGGAAAACAGGTCAAACGACCTAAGTGCTAACTCGCGAGCGACCTAACGAAGTGCGCGACCTAACGAAGTGCGCGACCTAACAGTGAGGCGCGACCTAACGAAGTGCGCGACCTAACAGTGAGGCGCGACCTAAGGCCTTACGACCTAAGGGAAACAAGATCTTGCGACCTAACGGAGTTAAGTCCATACGACCTTAGAAGTAAAGGCCTTGCGACCTAACAGAGTTACGCGACTTAAGGTGGTTCGCGACCTAAGGGTACGCGACCTAACGTGGTTCGCGACCTAAGGGGTACGCGACCTAAAACTCGCGACTTAAAGCTTGCGACCTAAAGACGAACGACCTAAAAGATACGCGATCTAAAACCACGCGACCTAAAACTCGCGACCTAAGGGCACGCGACCTAAAACTCGCGACCTAAGGAAACGCGACTTAAAACTCGCGACCTATCGCTGTTAAGGCCAGCGACCTAAAGACTAAGCCGAGCGACCTATCGACTTATAGGCCAAGCGACCTACGACTTATAAGGGGACGAGCGACCTAAAGTTTGCCGAGTGATAGTAGGTCGGAAACGACCTAAGGCCATGCGAGCTAACAGTCCAGAGCGACCTAGTGCCAGAAAATCACCAAAACACTGAAAATCGGGGCTTTTCGCCAATCCAATCCAAACCAAAAGCAAATGTTCATTCAAATGCGATAGGGAATCATTCCCATCAGTCCAATGACAGTTATAGTCAAGATGTGAGATTAAAAATCTCACCTTTTCACTAAAATGGATGAAGATGGAGATTGAAAGCAAGGAAAAGCAACCCAAAGCTTGAATCCACTATCTTCTACTTGAATTTGATGTTGGATCTCGGATTTGCAATAGAATTTAAGTTTGGAGTTTTAATTTCCACTTCCCACCACCATTTTTGATGAAGCTTGAATGTTATTTGATGAAGTGGTGAAGAGAAGAGGGGGTTGGGCTGAGTTAGTGTGTGCAGTCCAAACCAAAGTCAAAGGCGGGAAAAGAGACAAAAATTTCACTATCTCCAAACATATCGAAGTTTACACTTAAAAAGATCGCAAACGTCATTTTGAACTCAATGGAAGTGGTCACGAGTTCTAATTTGACCGTATGCAAAAAGTAGCTTTTCGGACTAACATCCGACTAACGATAAAATATTTAAATAAAGTATTTAAATATAAAATCGATAGATATGCAGGTTGTTACAAAGATCGAATTTTAAATCTAGTTTCTCAACCTCAAAAGAATTGAAATCCAACTCAATTACCATATTTTCAACAACTTCATTAAGATTGTCATTTTCTATTTCAAAAGTTGTTATTTGAAAATCGTCAATTTTGGTAAAAGGTGGATTATTACTTGACTCGTCACACATTGGGATTTGATTTTGTTTCTCACGTTATTTTATATATGTTTCAAATAATAAATCCGTGTGGTCATTGTAAATTTTGTCCATTTGCTCAACAAAATAAAATTTATAATTATTAACTTGAGAATTTTTGATTTGAAATTGCTGAGAATGAAAATTTTCATCATCATTGAAATAATTCTCATTGCCAAAATCATTTAAACATTTATTTTCCATTTCCGTTTTTGATTTTGTAATTCATTTTGGAGGTCGAAATTGAATTGGCATGAGTTATACTTGAAACCATTTGAATTTTGAAGTGAATTCAAATCTTGATTACTTTGAAATCCTTGACTTGAGTTATTGCATAAATATGAATTACACAAATCATTTATCCTTTGATCATTTTGTGTAGAGAGTTCAAGTAAAGACGAAATCGTTTCAATGCTTTCTTCAAGATTTGAGGGTTGGTCATCATTTTGAAAACTTTGCGGTTCAAAATTTGAACTGTTTATACAATAGTTGTTATTAAAATATCCATAAGAATTTGGTGTGAAATTATATGGATTATATGGATTTTCACAACTATTGTAAAATTCAAATGTGTAGGGAAATTTAGACATTTTCAAAAGTATTTTTCTTGTTTAGATTTTTTTGAATTTTTTTATAAAGGAAAACTATTTACCAAAAGGAATTTTTATTTTTCAAAATGGAAATTTGATTTTTGTTTTGTTTTTGGATTTTTAATTTTTTTTGTTTTTGAAAAGGTTTTATATTTCTTTTGGATTTTTTCTTTTCTAAAAAAAATAACTATTTTTTTTGGATTTTTGATTTTGATTGAAAATTTTCAAAGGATTTAAAAACTAAGTTAAGAAATATTTACAATTTTTTTTGTTTTGGCTTTTGAATTTTTTTTTAAATATGCATGAACTAATGCAACCAAATGAATACAGGGGCTTAATTACAATTTTCTACCCGAAATAGCTCCTAACCCAAAATTGTATAATCACACTTTGTCTTAATCCAACAAGATGGTTCTCAGCCAGGTAACGAACAGGATTTATCGGTGCACCACGAATCACCGTAGCAATGCAGCCGAAGGTTTAAGTACCTTCAGAGAAACAATTCGGTAAAATATGTACGAATCACCGTAATATTTATAACTGATTATTGCTCTGCCGTAGCCTAGACACCAAGAAATTAAATTATCGAAAGAGGACAACTTGTCAATATACAATTAAGCGTTATCGATGTCTAACCGTTATTGTTAATCAAAATTCTATGACGAAATGCAAAGCAAAAATTAAACGTGTATTAACAATGCAACTACGGATGGATTTTGGTTTTTGTTTTTGAAAATGTTTAAAATGCAAGTAACCAACAATGCAATATAAATAAAAACAAGGGCTAGGGACACGATACCAAAGCGTGCATAATTATTAGCAATTTATTTTAAAGCAGCAAATTTTTTATATATAAGTAAGCAATTTATTTTGGCAAGCGGTTCTTCCTTTCGAATTTCTGCTTTGGCAACCTAAAATGTAGACAAGATATATGCAGAAGGAAAAAAATTTACTTTTAACTAAATTATATATATATATATGCAAATGAACCAAAATAAAATCAACTCATTTCTCCTTTTTTTTAAAGAAGAAAGAAGAAAAATAATAAAATAAAACAAATATTTGATGAAAGTCAGCCCACAAGCCTAATTATACTGCTTTTAACCCCGTTCTCTTCTTCTCAAAAAATAAAATAAAATGAGAACGCGATGATGTCGCGATTAAAGAAAAAGGAAAACATGAATTGAAATTAAAAAAATGGCTTTATGATTCGATCTCAATGACGTAGAGATTGCGATTTAGGATTTGCTCGCAGATTATAGGAGACGACTGTTTGGGATAGTCGATGGACGATTTTGGTTTTGGGTTTTAATGGATTTCAAGGACTTGTGGAGTTCAAGGTTTGGAGTTTTGGAGTTTGAAGTGAAAGCGTCGGGATATTTGGTTGTAGGAAGCCGGTTGCTGGGCAGTAATGGAAGTTGATGTGGTTCTGGCGATTTAGGGTGTTGTGGTGAGGTGTTTGAATGGGGGAATCTTAGTCGCGATTGAAGTTGCGGCTCTTGGTTGTAGAACTTCATTGGTCGAGGCAGTGATTTGCAGGGGTCGATGAAGGCTGTGTTTTTTTTTTTGGATTGTAAATGTTGAAATGGTTACAGTTGAATGTTGGAGGAGGATGATGACTGTTATATTGAGCAGGGGATTGTAGAGGAGAGGTTGATGCTACAGGTTGTTTGGTAGTTTTTTGAGTGGCGATATGCAGTGAAGGTCGATAGGGGAAGTTGCTGTGCACTGTGAACAAAGGGGTGATGGAAGGTTGTTTTGTGTGAAGTTGCTGGTTTGATGAAGTATGGTAGATGAAGTATTGCTGAGGAAGTTAAAATTTTGTTGGTAGTTATAGGAAGTTGAACTGCTGTTGGAAGAAAATGTGAGATAAATGGAGAAGATGGCAGTTCAGTAGTATTAAAGGTGAACGTATGTATGGTTGGCTGTTGTAATTGATATGGTAGTGATAAGCTCTAGTGATATGGAATGGCTGCTGTGTTGGATGTGGGTAAGGCAATGAATGTTTGTGGAGAAACAATTTTGTGATGTTTTGTAGCTTGTATGTCTGAAGTTGTGATATGAAGTATGTAGCAGTATATGATGATGATTGGGATGGTATGAATAGTGTGCAATTGGTGGTGTTGCAGGTTGGTTTTGGAGGTGGTTTTGTGGTAGAGTGATGAAGTTGGATAGGCAGTAAGAAGTGGTTGATATGCAACAGAGAGGTGGTTACTGTTGTAAGTGATGCAATAGTGAGGAATTGTGGTTGTGACAGAGAGATGGCAGTGGATAGGGGATAGTGAATTAGAAAAGTGTTATGATGGATAATGAAGTTTTGCGGTTTTTGATGGTCGGGAGGAAGTGTTAATGTAATGCAGGGATATGAAAATGGTTAGATGGAGCAGTTGTCAATGTCGAGGCAAGATGACTGTTTGGTAACAGAGGTATTCAGTGGTGTTTGGTGATTGGAGTTGTGATTTTGTGACTGTGGTCAGAGGAGAAGGGGGTAGGCAAGTTGAATGAAATGCATAAGTAGGCAGGTTTATAAGCGGATGTATGAAGTTGTAGTGAGTTTACAGTGAGGAGGTAGTTTGGAGGGGATGTGCAAATGGTGTTGATGAGGAATGGGTAGTTGTGATGGTAAAGTTAAGATGTGAGGCTAGGGGAAGCAGGGAGTAGTGATTGGTGGTAGTGAATGATGGAGGTGGTGGTCTAGTTGAGATGGTATGTGTCGCTGGTCAGAGGTGATTGTTGAACTGGTGGGATGGTATTTATATTTACAAAGATGGTTGTTAGCAAGGAGATGAGGGAGTGAAAGCAAGTTGATATGCAAATGTGCACAAAGCAACAAATGCACAGGGCAGTGTAAAATGTAAATGTAATCGAAAATTGTAAATGTAAATTGAAAATGAAATGGAAATTTTTTTTTCAAATGAAATTGTGTATATGAATTTTTTTTAAATAGAAATGCAAATGGAAGACAACAACAAGCAACAAATCAAAATGAAAGCAAAATTCACATAACAAACACAACATTTTTTTAATGCAAATTAACACACAAAAAAACACACAATAAAATCAAACAACAATAATTCGAAGAATAGAAATAAAATCAAATCAATTCCCTGGCAACGGCACTAAAAACTTGTTTAGATTTTAAAATTTCCTTTCAATCAAATTAACCAAGAGTTTGAAATTGTTTTAAGCTAAAAATGTAGAAAAACTAGCAAAAGAAAATGGATAAAAATATGAGAGTTTAAAGGCAATTTAGAGGCAAATCCCTTCTCATGATCAAATAAATCAACATATATGAAATTATAATCTCTCTTTTGGTCATTAGTGAATTTAATTGATGTGTTTATCATAAGTATGGAATATTTTTGCTATTAATTAGCCCAATATAAACCATTAAACTATAACACACCCATTAAACCACTTATTAACTCTCATAAAAATGACAATGAAATTAAAAATAAAATCTATTCTAAGCATGATGTATTAACCATTGATTAGAAATATAGACCATCAAATTTTGATTTTAAAATCACTTCATTACCATAATCATATGTAGATGAAGAGGTAATTTGTGTTTTGTTTGTTTAAGCATAGCCTATTTGGTGTCAACAAAATAGGCTATCAAATTCAAAGCTAAAACAACAAAGTTTAACCACATCCACCAATTTCATTAAGCATAAAAAGTGATCGCTAATTAGGAAAATTTTGAATCTACATGATTAAGAGAGCTTCATTACCCCTAAATTGAAGGGGTTTAGCCTCTCGTATTTGTTATCAATTCGATAATTGTCGATTGCAACATGAAACAAAAAAAAGGAAAATGCAAGCTAAGTAAGAAGAGAGCTAATTAACATAAAATAAAAGCTAATCTACTTGCATAAATAAAAAGATCTACACTACTAACATGAAATGAAAAAGAGCATGTAAATAGAAAAGAGCATGAATTAACATTGCATAAAAGAATATTACATGAAAGAAAATGGCTAAGTAGCCATGAAAGAGATAAAAAGAACTTTGTTTATTTTTGAGCCTCAAACTAAACTAACTAAAATGAAGGCTAAGGAGGCTAAGAGATTAATTACATGAACATATGGGGTATTTATACAAGCCTAAAACCCCTAACCATATTTTTGGGATCTACCCAAACTACTACTCCAGGAAGTGTGGCCACCAAGTTATCGTTAGAATGAGATAATACTCCATTTAAATGTGCATGAAACGTTAAGCTTCATTAGCATGTGCATTAGCTCCTAAAAGGTGATCATGGTAAGTGGGTAGGTGGGGTCCTCCATGTTGCATGGTTTGAATTATTTCCATCTTCATTCCTTTGTTTTCTCTTGTGCATGCATATTTCAATGAAGCCTCTTGCATTTGAATCCAAATTCCTACAAAAATAATATAAAAATGTCCAAGTAAATTTTCTTAAATTAATATGTGCACAAAAATGACAATTTTGCCCCTATATGAAGATGAATAAATGATGATTTGAAAATAATTTGAATTTTGATTTAAACATTTTAAAATACCCTATATGATCATTTATTTAATTAAATTCGATAAAATATGGAAGTAAAAATATGCACATTTACATGCACATCAGTTCTATTTTTTTATTTTACCCTAACTTTCTTTCTTTCTAGCACTTGGGTATTCGACACATGAATGTCGTGGATATATTAGTGTCGACATTCGAGGGTCGAAAAGTCAGATCGTTACAGTTATGACTCGTCAATGTCAGTTACAGTTATGACTCGTTAATGTTCAGTTTTAAATATGGTGATGGGTATGATTAGGCGGTAACTTGGAGTTATAGTTATGGGTACGATGCGGTGATACCTTGGGACTTTGGCTCATTGTTATATGCATGCATGCGGGTTTGCATATGCCTTTTTTTGATATTCTCGATGGTTATATTAGCACTATTATTTATTATGCTAACTCGCTGGATGTAGGGAAAGAGCAGGGTTTGGTAACAGAATGGTGTTACGCTAGAGCTCCTACTTATTTATAATGTGTACAGTTGATTGACTTATGTTAGATATTCTGGGGTAATACTTAGTATATTATTGATCTCAGACTAATGTGTCAGATGTTATATTTAGTAATGATGTTTCCTTTTCACCAGTCTTTATGTATAACTCGCTCTATGTTTTTATTTTTTTAAATCTATCCCTTGAGTAGGTATAAACTAGGGATTCGGGGAGACATTGCTAGTTGAAGTATGTTTTAGAGCCATAACTGTTATTGCTATGATAATCTATCGGTATTTTTTCATATGGACATGTCGGACTTTATCTTGCATATAAGACATTAATTTTGGATGTTGTACCATTTGAAATCCATTTGTTCATAGTGTTATGTATTATACTAATGGACCCCCATTAT
Organism: Allium fistulosum; assembly: GCA_030737815.1. Lineage (NCBI taxonomy): Eukaryota > Viridiplantae > Streptophyta > Magnoliopsida > Asparagales > Amaryllidaceae > Allium > Allium fistulosum. The sequence continues at coordinate 707,794,419 of CM060904.1, read as the reverse complement.
CTTCATATTGTTTAATAATAGTAGTATTGCATATGTATATGTTAATACTATATTTTGTCCTAGTGTGAATTTTGTATGAATTTGTAATAGATGCGCTTTATTTGTTTGCTCTTTACCATCCATAAGAGTCATCATTTAAGGTATTTAGAGGTGTAGGTGCCTTGTACATGGATTTTCAGGTAATTTGAATCGAAGATCTTTACAAAACTTATTCAGCATTTGCTAAGGAATGTCATGTCACACTTGAATTGTTTTAGAACCGACCCAACATATGATGTACAAATATTTCACGAGGAAGCATGGCCTTATATACACACACTCAAACTAAAAACATATTAGACAATTTATACGTTTTGAAATCTAAAATTAAAAATAATGAATTTAATTTCTTTTATAGAAAAGTTTGATATTGATTATTACATTATTACACAATATCCATCCAATGATTCTGAATTAAAGCAATATATGTATGTTTCCATAAATATTATAATTAATATTTTAGATTTTGTAACACCCTGTAAATAAACATTAGTTAATTAAAAAAGAATTAATTAATAAATATTAATGCTCAAAAAAGGAATTTATGCAAATATCAAAATCTGGCTATGAACTTGCACCATTATGTTCGCGGAATTTTTCATAGCAACTTTCATATATAGTTTTGTGTCAGAGTTCAAAGGAAGAAATTATAAACATTTGAAGTTTTCAGATCGAAAATAATTAAAAAGGAATAAGAAAAATTAATAATAATTAATGCTTGGACCCCATTGGGCAATAAAAGGGCACGACTGGTCAACCCATAGCGATCGACCGCCACCTACCACCGGTCGACTTAGGGCCTGCATGCGCTAAACCCTGGTTGAATGGGCAAGATTTAATAATAGTTAATAAAACATTAATCTAACAAATTGAATTGACTCCAACGCTTATAAATGCAGATCCAGCCTCTCACTTTTCTTCTTATATTTTCTAAACAGAGCAATGTAGCTCTGTTATTTTCTCTTCTCCACTATCTATAAAAATTATATAAAAATACTATATATGTATATATATTCGAGAAGGGCAGAAAATAAAAGAGAAGAAGAGGAGTGAATCGACTCTACGAAAAAGGTAAATTCTATAATTATAAATCTATACTCCACTTAACTCAAATCTCCTCTTAGATCTATAGTTTTAATGGATACGTATATATATCTTGTTATACATATTTTGGGATGTAAAGGAAGAAGGAGTCAATTAAAGGAATGAATTCGGATTTGGGAGATTTGAAAAGCTAGAAAGGTGAGCAGAAAATTGTATGATTTATATATAACATTGAAATTTATATCATTGAATTTTTTTATTATGACTATGTAATATCTGTTGAATTGCAGGCTTAAATGAATGTGTTTAATTGAAAACTTGCCTACATATTCCATAAGTTATGTAAATGTGATGGAATGGCATATACACTATAATCTGGAAATCTTGGAAATTAGTCCCCTCAATATTTTAAAGTATAATGTTGATAAGATTATGAAGTTTATTCTAGATTTATGTTATTTGGGTTGTAAATTTGTTAGTAGTCATTTGGAATATCCTAATTTGACTTGAAATGTAAATTTCTATGTTTTAATTTATTAGGAGCGTTGTATGAACAATTTAGTTGTATCTATTTCCATACAGATTTCCATAGGCTGTCTAACTTCACAACTATGCATAAAAAGTGTGTAGTTTGGAATAATAAGTAATATACCAAAATGAAAAGGATGTGTAAAGTATAGATGTTCTTCTCTGTAGTTTGCACTGTCTTTTTCAATAGAAATAGAAAGAGACAACTCCTCGTAATTTCAAACGAAGCAAAAGTCTCACTTTTAGATAGTTTATAGAAGTTATAATAGTAATAAATTCCTTTTTGGGAAGGATAGCTCCAATACATTGAAATGTGAAAACGAATGTTCTTTGGAAGAATGTGCATATAAGTGTATATTTTGAAATCCCTAAATGTAGAAATTAGCTATATATATATTACATATAACGGTGCCTACTAATTAAGTAAATAAATATATACACGCATAAGGTAAATTATAAATCATAATAAATAAATTTACATTGGTACTCGTATTAGTCACAACTAGAACAATTAAATATGATTATTGTAGTAAATCATAGGATTAGGGGGTTGCAATGAAAAAAGGGAATAACTTCAACATTTATGCATAATGATTGTAATATTAATGGGTAATAAATGCATAGTTAATAGAGAGTTACATATATCAAATGGGCACTTAAATTTGTTTAAGGCGATTAACCTTGGAGAAGATTGGATATATCATATGTGCATATGGAATTAAATGGATATACCATGAATAATTGACATAACACTTAAACATAAATCTATCAGCATAAACTAGTGCTATGGATAAAGTATGTAATTATCTAATCACCAGAACATTGCTCTGACCTCCTCCTTATTACAACCCACATGATAGATTTAGAGGGACATATTACTGATATAAAAAGGGAATGGTAGATGGAGAAGTCTTTTCATTCATGCTTTGCACTGACAATGCAACTAGATATCTAAGGAATAATATTGATTCCATGGTCGTAGTCTTAATCAGTATATATGTTATATTATATTTTTCTATTTCGCTGTGTGTTTATGCAGATAACTCTCCGATATGTTTATGTTTATTTTAGGTTACCCAAACAAAGGATCCGCACCCTGATGGATTTTGGTTTCGATTTAGTCAAAATTCAGGCCAATTAAGGTACGGGTTATTACATTTGGTATTAGAGCTTAGGTTAGTCAATCATTGGAATTAGGACACACTGATTGAACGTATTTGTATTTTACTTATAATTATATATATTATACGCCAAACTCTATGAATTTTGATTATAGAAGTAGTTGCGCATGTATTCTGAAAAGATGGGTGAGGCAACCATGAGTTGGAACAATAAATAGAGTTAAATTTATGTGCCTATCCCGATTAACCCATAGGGTGTAGTTTGTACCGTAAGGTGTTGACTAAGAAGAGCATGAGCATGACATATAAAGGGATCCCTGAAGCTAGATGGTTCTTGACTCCTTTGTTGGGCCTGGACTACCCTATGATTGTGGATTTTGATGAATTGTCGATTGGAGATGTACATTTTACCTAGACATATGGGAAATAAGAACCTATATGTTGTAACATTCGGAAGTAAGATATAAAAAAGGATTGAACAAGTTCTCACAAGAAGGTATGCATTAACTACCATGAGATGATAGTCGAATTTTTGATATGTTTTTAATAAAGTTGAGTTAAGAATGAGTAGCAAAGAAGGAAAGTCCAAAAGAAGGAACGAATAAGAACCCATTTCTGAGTCTGACCTTATGTGAAAGAATCAATTTTTTTAAAAAGGTTTCTTGAATTATTTTATATGGTTTTAAAAGGGATTCATTTAAAATAGAAGAACCCTCCTAGTGGAAAGTTATTATTCTAAAAAAAGCAAGAAAATTTGAAAATTTTAAATTATGTAGCTATTTTGAGTGAAGTTAAAATTGATTGGATCACAAAAATTCAATTTAAAGGGTAAGGGATTTTTCATTTCTAAAATGGATGGAAAGAGAGCGTATGTTTAGCTCGATGATTTTTCCTTTTTCTATAAATTTAAAAGTTTAATTTTATATTCTTTTAAGGGGTGGATAAATGGAACTGATACTTGATTTAAATAGGATAAAGAGAATGAAAGGGTAAGAACTCCTGATTATGAAGATAGGATAAATATTCCCATATAAGGAAAATACGAAGGTAAACAACTAAAATAGATTTATAAATATCTCTTTTCATTTTAATGAAGGAAAGCACAATGGCTAAAAAAGGTAGCGAACGCAATGCATTAAGTCAATGAGAAAAAACAATAAAAGAAGAAAAGTGCTATAAGCCACTTAGGTAGAAGAAGTATAAATAGTATCAACGGTAGGAAACTTAAATAGAAACAATTAGGAATTTACATAAAAATAGGGTTAGAAATCTAATTAGAAATAATATAGGAGAAAACAAAAGGAAAATGGATAATTTCCATAAATATGTGTAGTAATTGCGCATATCTTTTAAAAGTCCCTTCATAGGCTATTAGAATCTCTACTATGGTTGAAAGCAGAAGTAGTATGAGTACTATAAAAATAATAGAATGGAATTTATCCCTGTCTACTCTAGTTTTCATTATTTAAAGTTACAGAAGATGTTTTTGAAAAATGATTTGGTATGATGGTTGATTTTTTGAACGCAACCAAATACTTTGAGTTAAAATCCTACTTTTAACAAAGTAAGTCTCTGTTGTATAAAGTCCCTAAAAAGGAAAAGTAGGTTAGAATGGGAACTTTTTTATGGCTCCTTTTGGAAACCAAACAATTTTTGAGTTTAACAAAAGGGTTTCTACATTTATATTTTCAAAGATAAAAGCTTTAGAATAAGTACTTCGTTACTGTGAAGCTTTAATTCTATAAAGAGCGGTGGAACCAAACCAATTTTTGATATGAAGTGAATAGGGATGACTGCCTAGGTAAGACGGGGTAAATGTTAAGACTATGAATAAAGTAGCTACGAATGCTTGGTAGCAATAATGAATCTCATTGAATATAAGGAATATTGGTATGAATTTGGGGAAATATTGTCAAACATGTGTGAAAACCATAAGGAGAACCCACAAAGGAATGGGGAATGGTTTCAAAGTGCACTTTTACAAGTCCTAGGCTATACTTGCATGAAGGATCAAGGATAATAAAGTTAATACCAAAATTGCGAACACTATCAAGAGATTTTGATTGAAAAGAAGATAGTAGTACAATTGTAGAAAAGGGTAATGAGATGGAAAACACATATAAAGGACGTTGGTTGACTCAAGGTTAAAGAAGGCAAGACAGGTGGTAGAAAAGTTATTCCACCGAGCCAATTTTCCGATGAGTTGTTCTAAATGTGCATAATTTATATTCCTTACCACTACGGCATGGGAATGCACAATTTTTCCTATAATCGAGCGTAATAAGTAGTAATGGATGGGCCTTATTTATTATAAGCCAAGGAGTTAATTTAAGACATGTGAGTTATAGTAAAATGTAATACTAGAAATATCCAACTTCATTGAGTGAGAAGTGATAGGGCCATAAGATTATTAATACCAGTTGATGTTGAAAGCTAGCTTTCGGCAATTGTTTCTTTAAAGGTATTTAGGTTGTAATCGCAAGTTGTTTCTTTTCGAGTATTGAAAAAAAGCGTACGATATGATATGAGACATATTCATATTTTATTACCGTGATGATTTTCTAGACGAGTTTTGACCACTATACATATTGGAAAACGTTATAAATTAGAAAATCTCATAAGGACACTTAATTAGCAATGAAATGTAGGGTAAGGTTGGAAATTTATAAAATAAATTAGGAAACTAATTAAATTAGCCACCGAAAATAAAGGATGCCTGAATCCCAAAGATTTTAGAATTTTAGAAAAAAAATTAGCAAGCGAAGGACAGGGAATGGTTGTTGCAAATTCGTGGGTCACTATTCATATGCCTTAAAACTTAAAATTTATAAATATGCTTGTGTGTTGTTTTGAAATAAAAGGAAAGGTTTTTAAAATATAAGACTAACTACGCAATGCTATGGTCGATTATATGCTTGATTTGTTTTAAAGGATGTAAAAGCTAACCCTTTTGAAAAATTATGTTTAAATGCTTTTGAATTTTTTTTTGTGTTTAAATGCTTTTGTAAACTAGTATTAATGCTTTTGAAAATTTTAATTTTTAAGCTATTTTGAAAGTTTGATTGAAAGTGGAAATATATTTTTATAGAAAATGAGAAAATTTTCAATTTTCTAGTGTCGTATGCTTAGTGTAGGGATGGTCGACTTATTAGTGAATATGAATTTTACTGTTCAATAAGAGTGACAGTATATAAAACATAAATAATAATAAGAGAAAATGTTGTTTTAGCTTTGAAATTTTTATTTCCATACCATGTTGATAGTAAAGAAAATTTGCTTTTAAAGTAATTCCATTTTAAAATCCAAAAATAAACCTCCATTGTAAATTGTACTTCAAAACATTTTGGGGAGAAAAGAGAAGTTTCCAAGGTACAATGGAATAGGTATCCAAACGAAGGACGGAAATATAAAATTCTTCATCTAAATTCCTTTCCTGGCATACAAGTACAGATTTAATAAAACTAAATTTTCAAAATTTTAATGTTAGAAATGATGTGTTAGGTATTGGATGGTAGGAATTGGACATAAAATTGGTTGAACCGTACTCCTATTCGTAGAAGTGTGGAATTTGTTGTGTGAAAACAAGGATTTTTGATTTTTGAAAACTTGCATGCATATAGAACCAGTATATATATATATAGGTTGTTTTCATCATATTTTCAAAATTGTTTTAAAATAATATATTCATATAAGAGGCGTCGGTTTAGAATTTTAGCATGCATATCATTTATGTTGCAGTACACCATGCACTTGTACACGATTAGCTGCAAAACTGGTTATACACTAATTGGTTGGATAGTTTAGAATGGTTGCACGCTATGTTACATATTTAATCCTTGAGAAATTTTGGGGATAATAGAATTATATATGTACACATAGTATGTATAACCATGCCTAATAATAAAATACACACACACAAGGTAAATAATAAAGCATAATAAATAAATATACATCGGTACTCGTATTAGTTACAATTAGGACGATTAAATATTATTAGCATAGTAAATCATAGATTAGTAGATTGCAATGAAAAAAAGATTGTAACTCCAACATTTATGAATAATGATTAATATTTATGGGAAATAAATGCATAGTTAATACGGAGTTACAGAAATCAACTGGGTACTTAAATGTGTTTAAGGTGATTAATTGCAGAATTAAACATGACATTTATGGAGGAAGCAGATAGACATAATTAGTTCGATTTGAAGTGAATGAGTAAATGTCATTAATGATTATTCAATTTGAATAATAATGAACATTTATTAAGGACAATTAATTGGAGGTAAAGGAATAAGTGACATTTAAGTGACATAAAAAGAGAATGAAAAATATAGGAAGTAAGCGCATAAGATAGGAATAGGTTCGTAGCAAAAGAATAAATATATACTAATAAATGAACTTAGGAGGTAGTATAATTTCCATAGTGGAAGTTATATGACCTTAATAATACTTTTAGGACGATCGTGAATTAGTGGGCCAAGCCCAATATTTGGGTTTAGGGTAAATGGTTTGGTTTAGTATGGGTTTAGATACGAGGTCAGTAAAGTTAAACAACGAGAATTTGCCCTTCACTTAGAGACTACTAGCAGTTGTTTATATGTACTATTGATGTTGAACATCTCCAACTATAGGATCCGTGGGGAATGTTCGCGTTAGTGCGGGATACCAAGGGTTCGTCTCAAATTTGAAGTATTAAATGGCTCGATACCTTTAGAGATGTTGTAACAACCCGATATTTAAGCTATAATAATTAATTAACAAATTAATGAAATGATAAAATAACTTTATGAAATTATCAGAATTGAGCCACGGGAGTTGCACCATTGTGTCCGTGGTAATTTTCTGGTCAATTTCCATATATAGAACGTCAGAATTCGAGTCAATATGAAGAATTTATACACGAAACAAGAAATATATATATATATATATATATATGTCGACCTGGGCAAGGGGGCAGTCGACCGCCTGGTCGATCCGCCTTGCTTTTTGGCTAGCGAATGAACGTTCATTCGTTTGAACGCTCCAGAACCCCTAACCGATGTATTTTGCATCGTTTTGACTGATCTGGTCCCTCCGTTTCTGCATCCGATGGCCCCTACTCAGCCTATAACGTGGTTGCGTCCTATTCAATCTCCAAATCCAATGGTCCGAGATCCACTTCTACACCTATAAATAGACTTCTAGACCTAACACTTTTTCTCATTCTAGGTTTTCTCCAATTGGGTTCACCTTTCTAGGAAGGACCCTAAACGGAATAATTTTTCCAAAGGAGAAAATCGTTATAATTTAAATTATTTTACAACTCCAAGTGGATCCGGGAAGACCAAAGGAAGAGCTTAGGACTAGAGATGAGTGATTGTAATTATTTTAAGATTTCTTTAAGTAATTTAAAATAATAGGGTTTTCAATAGTTGTAGTTTTACTACGATTTTTGGAAAAGCCTTTTTAGTAGTTTATTTACAGTTTTTAGAATTATTTTCAGTCTATTTCCTTTCAGCTATTCTTTTCAGTAATTTTGGTTTATTTCTGTTAAGCATAGTTTTTTTTATTTACAATATTTAAGTTTATTTACTGTTATTTACATCTTTTTCGACGTTTTGGATTTTATGCAAGCGTCTATTCTCTTCATTCCCCTTTTCTTCGCGTATGGATTAGAATAAAGTAAACGCGAATATGGATTATATAAGTAAGAATATTGAATGAAGAAAATCAGATGTAAATTATAAAGACTGCAATAAATAATGGAATTGGACTGTAATAAATAATGGAATTGGACTGAAATTACACCTAATTATAATTAGAATTGGACTAATTAAAGATAATTGGCATAGTTATAACCTAGAATTATAACTAAATAGAGTAAAAGATGAAAGAAGCTTATTTTCACACTTAGACCTTGGGTTATGTAATAAGCATGATTGTAACGTATGTTATAATAAGGAATAGAACAGAATGAGGCTTATTTTAAGACTTAGGATAAATTAATAAGCAAAGATAGTAGGGATAAATTTTAAAGGCTTATTTAAAATAATTTATCTAAGTTGATAAGCAAAGATGAATGTTAGACCTGTACCAAATAGCATTCCTTATTAGACAAAACGGTGAGTCTAGGGCATGCTTATGCTAAGAATGGTTGTAATTGGTCAAATAGTAGTCCAAATCATGGGGGATTTGGATAAGGGGAGCAACTAGATATTGTATAGATGAAGGGCCAGTACCAACAGCATTTCCCCTATAGATTCTATGGACACACGGTGATCTCACGTTAGCCTGAAGTGGGATGAGGGGCACGCTTATGCTGGACGTTGAGGTAATAAGAAGACCCAATAGGTGGAGCAAAAGGTAGCATGGGCATGGTGGCAGTTACGCATGCGACTTCCATTCGGGTGCTCAGTAATAGCTATGAGTTCCAAGCGCTTAGTATGAGTGTCTTTCGTAGACACCAATGCCTTCTGTATAGGGAGCTATATATGTCGTCTGGTGCATAGTAACATTCTGTGTAGAGAGTTATATAGTATCTGGTCCACAGTAAATAAATGCCTTCTTTGTAGGGAGCTATATATGTCGTCCGGATCCACAGTAGGTGCTCTGTGTATCTTTCGTAGATACCATTGGCTGTTGTGTAGGGAGTTATATATCGGCTGGTCCACAGAAAGGTACTATAGAGTAGCAAGCCGATCAAAAGGATAGAATTAGGATTAAATCCTAATGACAGGATTAGGAATTCAGCCTAATCAAAGCAGAAATCAAGGACAAGTGCAAGCAATCAAAGTTAACCTATCTTATAAATTGAGCAATATTTAATCGTACTTATTTCCAGTTTATTCCTTTCCTATTTTTTTGTATCCTTATTTATGCTAGAACTGTTATAGAGTCTATTACTTTTATCTTGCTTAAAGACTCTAGTAATTACTATCATTCACCAGACTTTTAGTCCGACCCACTCCTCTATTTTCCCCTTCCCCCCCTCCCGTATAGGCAATCAAGGGAGAGGGCAGTAAATTGCAATTGCTTGGCGGTTTCTTGGAGGAGTTCTCTACTTTGTATTTCTTTCATTCTCAGCTTTTGTTCTTTCTATGTACTAGCTTATTATGAGAGATATTATGTACTCTGATTTTGAGACTACGAGTTTTTGTTTCATGAGACATATTGGATTTTTTAACATGTATGTGGTATTTGACTTATTTATGAAGCAATTATGAAGCTTTGTTTTAATTAAGTTATTACTTTAAGTTTCCACTGTTTTTATCTATATTTGTCTTGTGAATCTTAGTCTCTGTTAGTTTCAGTTATACCTACAACGCACCACACCTTTTAATATGTCCTTTTGGGTATATTAAGGGGTGTGGGGTGTTTCAGATGTTAAAGGGTTTACTTCAGGGTGGAAGGTATTAAATGACCATTAGGTATGCCTCATCCTTATTTAAGAAGTCCCAAATAATCTATGACAGTGCCTAATTGAGAACTGGGGTCTGCTTCATTTCTATACCAGTAGTATTAAGTAATTGGAATGGGCATTTTCCTTCGCTTATATTAGGAAAGTATAAACGGTATTTCGGTTGTGAGAGGTCGGCAGGCTATGTTAGTGTTGTTGGTAAACCGGTATTTAGAAGTAGGGCTAGCATATAGGCTTCAACTCCACGGTCCCGAGCATTCATTAGCAAAGACTTGGGTTATGCCCTGATGGATTTCGCTTTCACCTAGTGTAGAATCCGTATGGGATAGGCAAAGACCTCAAAGTTTAATTAGTTGTTTGTATGTTGAAGGTGAGTTAGTTAACCCTTAGATGAGTTATTGAGATACGTTAGTAATATGAAAAATTGAATTATAAAGCCATATTCAGGGGTCATCAGCCTTTGTCGCTAGGGCCGGTTGACTAGCAATTACGTTACGGAGGGCCCGCTTTGGAGTTAATGTATTAAATGGCCGTTGGGTCTGCCTCCTCCCTATTTAAGAAGTATCAAGTGGCCGAGGTTTCTTTTTTGGGTAGTATAAGGCTTATATATATATATATATATGCATATATATATATACATAGTTATAGCTCCATAAAGGTTGGATATATTGTGCATGCATATGGAATTAAGCGGATAAACTAGGAACAATAAACAAAACACTTAAATAGAAATCAATTGGCATAAACTAGTGCTATGGATAAAGTATGCAATGTTCCGGTCATCGGAACGTTGTTTTGACCCTCTTCTTATTACAATCCACGGGACAGATTTAGAGGGATGGGGTGCTAATCGAAGACGGGAACAGTAGATGGAGAAGTCTTCTCGTTCATTCCTAGCATCGACAAGGCAACTAGATATCCAGGAAATAATATTGATTCCATGGTAGCAACCTTAGTCTGTATATAAATTCTACTATATTTTTCTACTCTGTTGTGAGTTTATGTAGATACCTCTCTGATATATTTCTGTTTATTTCAGATTACCAAAACCAACGATCCACGCCCTAATGGATTTAGGTTTCGATTTAGTCAAAATTCTAGCCTATTAAGGTACTGGTTGTCGCAGATTTAAAATAACTTATATACATGTAAACATTACAATTCACAATATATACATACACACACACACACACACACACACACATATATATATATATATATTCAAAGTTAATAAATAAAATCAAATTTTTAGTTTAGAAAGGAAACTAAAGTTTAGGATTTTACACAAACTTTATATTAATAAAGAGACAAAAGATTTAGAATTTTCACAAAAGTCTATTCATGAATTTTAGATCAAAACCTTTTTTTTCTTTCTAAACTATATCTAAAATAATCATATTTAAAAATCAATCATATAACATAAGAAATTAATTTTGAAGATAAAAACTAAATAATTAACATATATAGTTTATTTACATTTGTATATGTAAATATTATAAAATTATAAAGTAGATCTCAATCAAAATGACACTTTTTTATTAACAAAATTCCAAAACAAAATAAAGGAATTGGACAAATTAAGCATATGTAAATTCATGATAAGAATATTTATATCTAAATGATACAGATGACAACAACAAATCATCAAAGGAGTTAGAGGATCTAAATCTTATCAATTATTATGAATTTGTATTGAAAGGAGATAAAGAAAAAAGGTAGATTGAATCAGAATAACACGATAAACATACTTTTAATTGAGATGGACAAATAGAGATTTAAATCACATATTGCAAGATAAACCATTAAAAACAGATGAATTATGAAGAATCCAAGAATATGAACAAGATAACACATAAACAAATTAATTATAGAAATACCTTAGGATGGTGCCAAAAATCACACCTTGAATGACAAATCGATGTTACTTGATTGCTGAATCAACCTCTAGATTATGCAAAGTTCAAGAAGTAAAAACCACCTTTAATAAATTGATTTAATTTGTATTTCATTTTGGAATTTTTATCCCTAAACCACTATTGAAATTTTCAACCATTACTTGATGAGAGGAAGAGATAAAATAAATTCTGTCAAGAAAGAATAATAAAATGAATGAGAGAGAATATGTTTTAAAGGAAATATTGAAACCTTTCAATTCCCTCCTTTAAAACCTACCCTATTTAATTCCTAATTAAATATCATCAAATCCCACGGCTATAGAAAGAGGTAAAGTGAGCCTTAAAATTTTCCAAATCCATTCGGCATTTGTTTCATTAAATCTAATGTAAATATTCTATCGATATCGTAATATGCACGTTACAACTTTTATACCCGCACTTTATTAAATACTGATGGTATTCAAAATAAACGAAATAAAATTTAATAATTAATATTTCATAAATATTAATTAATTTACAATGATTATAAACTAAATAAATCATGTGGTTTATACGGAGTATTCATTATTTCGGTTGTGCAACTCAAAGATGTAAATTTAGTCAACGGTTAATGTCGAACCATTCGAATATTAACGTTCACATGTCATCCTAGCTGGTAGTGTGATATTTTGGCCAAATTTATTGCTTATGCATTTTTTTGTAAAATCCAATTTTATTATTATAAGTGGTACTAGGTAGTATGATTATCTACACCAGTTTCCTTCGTCGACACCAGATCACTTTAGAATTTATGAAATTTGGTTTTGGTCAAAATTTCAACATCGTCCATATTCAACTTGATTAGTCCATACACAAAATTATTAATTCAATAATAACATTTATTGTGAATCATATTTCTCTAGCCAGGGACTTTGAGTTTGAGTTGACTATGGTTGACTGTGATACTAACCACATATAACTGAGGAGATGAATTCTCTATTGAATAGTGTGCCGCTTCCAATGCTTCAACTCAGACCCAACTATAGTCGTTTGATGGTTGCTATGCCACAATGTGACTCAAAGTGGAGTGTTCTCATTAAAATATCACAATTTTCTTAAGTTGAGAAAACTATGTAACATCATCACTTCAAGATTCTTTGTTTGACCTTCGTTATATTAACCAACAAAACATTTCGAGTGGGTCATTCAACATTTATCCAATAACTATCAGTACGTAACCCTTTTTTTCCCAAGCAGCCATGAGTAATACATTGTCTAATATTTGTAGAGCGTTACATACACTGGTCTCAGTGAATGTATCGATATCTTATCCCAAAACATTTTGACTAAGCATATTAAATAATATTTTTTATGTGATAAGTTTCCCATGATAACAACACATTGTAATTACTATTATATAACACATAATTTAAGGATTTTCTGTTTAATATGCACTAAACTAATTTCTTAATTCATTATATCATAGTATAACAAGTATGTAATAGAAAGAAAACACTTTTTATTTTGAACAATATTAGTTATCGAGTAAGATATATGTAATAATTTATATAATTTCCCTAGGGCATATCCTTAACTCTATTAATCTCTCACTTGTACTTAAGGTCTGTGTAGTTAATGCCCCGCTATTACCCCGCTATAACCCTGCTATATCTCATAGCGGATTTCTTCCGCTACGATTTTTCCAAATAGCCCCAAATATAGCCTTTCCGCTTTAAGCCTCGCTATTTTCGCTATATCCCGTTATTCCCGCTATATTCCGTTATTTCCGCTATATCTTCTATAAAAGAAATGAATTGAAAAATGACATTTATACATTATAAAACTTATGAATTAATTTATTTAATTTAATTTTTAATATATTTTTAGAAATGAAAATACTCTAATATTCTACTAAATTCAATTATGTTATATAACAGTTTTATGTTTATTTACAGTATATTTGCACATGTTTTTATTTAAAGTTATTTATGTATTAATTATAATTCAAGTGAATGTTAATTTTTCATTTAAATATCATTTATATATTTGTAAAAACATTAAGTATGAGTTTTATATGCTATTTTAGAGTCATCCGCTATATCCCGATATATCCGCGTTGTATCCCCGCTATGACTTTTTGCACCTCCGTCGCATTGAATACGCCAAGCACTTTAACGGCATAGCTTAGGGTCAATTATAAAATCTTATTGCAACTCCTTCGATCGATTTTCTTAAAAACCGATGGAGCCAGTCCCTTACTGAACGAGTACGTTATATTGTTTTAATTATCTAGTCTGTCAATCAATTCTCTCTGAAGCTGATAATCTGCCTTTATCTTGTGGAACTTTTCAAATTATGTTTCTCGACTTTTAGTGAGCTTTAGGTTCTTTTACAAAGTGTATCATAGCATTATTATCCTATAACAATATCGTAATTTTTACAATATTTTGAATCACCCCTAGCTTAGTTATAAATTTGTGAATTTATTTATACTTTATATATTACAACACAATTCAAGGTGATGTACTTAGCCTTTGGCTAAATCAACGACTTGCTTATTATTTGGAACATTTCAAACTTAAAGTTCATAACTTAAGTTTGAACATGAATTTAGGATTGACATACTATACTCGATATTACTTACAAAGTTCGAGTCTGTGCACTCTTTTATAAGGAGTTCATTGTTTCGATAAACGATTATCTAGTATTTTGTGAATACTTAAGAAACTCTAAACTATCATTTAGTGATCTTAATTCTAATTTGATACTAGCTCAATGCATCAAATGCACAAGCAAAGTGTGATATTGTAGACAATATAGCATGTACGATAATTCTTACTGGCAATGCATAAGGAATCCATCTTGCTCTATATTAAACATTCTACATAGTGTTTTTGTATATCATTTAGGACATTCAAAACATCCTTTTATACTGATGATTAATGATGTCATTTTCAAATCCAATATCAAGATTCAAACAACCAAACTAAAATGATTTTAACATGTGTACATTGTTAATAATCATAAGTTCGCTATTTACTTATAGTTTTGAAATATTTTAGGACCTTTATAGTGCTTTCACGCTTCCTTTGCATTTTGGTTGAAATTCAAACTACTTTTATTTTTCTATCAAACAATTTACTCAACTTTAATGCTTATTGAACGATACTTCAGTATTTGTTCTTGGTTTCTATCCAATACTCACAAACTCGATTATCGCTCCTACTGATTTCGAGACACTTTGGTTATTAAGCGAAAACAACATATTCTAGATCATTATTTAAAATTTCTATTTCAACCTACATACATCAAAACTCAACATAATATCGAGCGATAGTTTTTTGAGTAATATTTAAATTAATTTAAGTACTTTGTATTATGAATCTCTTATGTTAATTTCAACAATTGAAATTTATGATGTTATTCCATCACTATAGCTTACCATATTTCAACTACATTGGTCTTCTTCTCAGAGATACTTTAGCATTCAGTGGATCATATCCCTTTGGGTACAACTATCAAAATCATGCTTGGATTACATTTCAGATTTGCGCATCATGGCATATGGTAGAGTCAATACTCTTAATGGCTTATGGGCAACTGAGGAAATTATTTTCTCGACTTTGATAATAAAATCATAGTTTGTTTAACGTGCAAGAGTTCTTTACAGACATTCTAATTGGTTGTGTCCATTTAGGTTTGGTCAATTTTATTTCATCCTTTGTAACCAGTTTTACCTTTGGATCATATCCAAATCTATTTTACTACCAATAATTTCTAAAAGACATGAAGTTGGTGTTTGTCAAAACAACTATAGTTTCTCAGTGCAACGGAATAGGTATTCATTATGTTTCCTATATATATGTACAAAGTAATTTGGATTTTAAGTTTACAAAACTTATGTTCATTATGTAAATTGATCAATCGATATTAACGGTCCCAAACTCATTTGGGATGTTCCACATAAGATCACTTGCGAACAAGTATTACGTGTAGTCTCTCGACTCACACAGCATGTTAACTCCTTGACCTAGAATATGTAGGTGTTGTTGAAAACTCTTATCTTGTATGGTCTCCTAAACTATGCTTTGTATGAAATTAATTTTCACCTTATGCGGTTACTCTTAAGTACATGACCTTACAGAAAGAATTTAACTCAACTTCACTCATCATTAACCGTGGTTGTCCAAAAAAGCCCTATTACTTTTCATTGATGCATTATTATGTATCATGAGGAGAACAAACTTTTGAGATAGAGTTACATTCTTTCCAATATACTCGCTTCTTCGAGAAAATCAAATTATTTTATTTCCATTGCATATTATGTTTTCTAATTTTGTTCTATATTCAATGAATTTATCATAAATACAATGCTTGTATATAAAATACACATGTTCATTTCTATGGTAATTCGTATGTGAATTAAATGAGGTAAGTGGATCCTTCTTGGTATCATTAGACTTTTGATTACATACATCTTTATGTATCAAAATGAAGACTTCACCAACTCTTTTGTTGCTCCCACTGAATGGGTGCTTCGCTCTCATCAGTACCATATGATTCATAATCATATTATTTAAAGAATTATTCCTCCAGGGTATGGCTTAGTCCATAATCCTCAAAATAATTATTAAAATTTTAGATACATCCATGTTATGTAGCTAATGCAACAAATATTGTTATTCTAATAAATTTACTTCATGATGAATATTCAAAATATTCTTAACAAAACACAACTATATTTGCAAACAACTACTATATCATAAATAATATTTGGTATATTTATGAAAATTATTTTCTACCTTGATGCATCAAATGATAAGTATTATATGACATGCTTTCACTATTTCCGACAATACTATAATAGCATATGAATATGAAGCTTTATTTAACTACTCAATATGGGTTATTTTTTTCTTTTACTTTAACTAGTTTACGGTATGGAGCTTTTGATCAAATGTCTTAAATTCGTAGAAATAACCGTTATAGTAAAAAATTCTATATTATAATACAACTAGAATAGAAATCACATTTCACATTCCATATTAAGTATCTTTTAGTATTTTACACAATTTTCGTTTTTAAGGTCCCTTTATGAAGCATAGATGATCATTCACTCTCTTTCTCCTAAGCACACTTAAGTTACATCCACTCTTATACATTCGCTCTCATTTCCAAAATGGTAGAACAATTCAAATGATATCCTTATTGTACTCAATCTTGTTAAGTACACGATTTTGCATTATAGTTTTTTTTTGCTTATTTCTAATGAACTAATTTCCTTTAAGTTTCATACATTATGAACCGCGATCGTTCACCATCTAACATTTATATGTGATTAAATATGGATGAAATATCCATATTCTTTTATTTCTATTAGAGTCCAACACTTCTAGAAGACAATACATAGTCTTGTACAATCAAGCGACCGAGACAAGAATGTTTTAGTGGTTGTACAAACTGGCTCTTGAGTGGGTTTTGAAACAAAAACATGCGAAAGAATTAAAGGTAAGTGTATTTTATATTTATTTGTCAATCTTAATTTAGTTTGTTTTTATATATTAACTAATAAACATTTCATCAATTTTATTACTTGCACAAATTTATCTATGTAGATTATTTTAACTTTATATAGCAGATGCTCTTACAATATTGGAAAGGTTATATGTTACCATTTCATTTTTCTAATAAGGCTCCCACTATATATGTTCCCCAAGACCCTAAGAAAAACATAGAAATAATTTGATTTCTCTAGTGGGCGTAGGACTTGTATGCCTTGGGATTCTGATCTTGAGGAATATCAAAAAATTATTGGCCCGCATATGAGGGTTAACCCCTTATTAGTTGTATCATATACAACTCCTAACCCATGACCCTTGTCCTAATCTCATCTTGACCTTGAGGAATATTAATAAATCAAAAGTGATGATTCACTAATACATACCATTTCGTAATGGCATAAGTATAAGCACGTGTCTTGAGGAATATCAACAAATACATGCATGTATCTTACCTCGTCTAGTCAATATACCAATAGTGCTACACATAAAATCTCTAACTTTAGGAATATCAATAAATAAAGAGTATGTAAGCAATCTATTAATATATAAATGGTAGAGGAAAACTTATACATTAAGGATTCATAATCTTTATTCCACACACATAAAAGAGTGATATCAATTTTGGGAATAATGTATTTTTTATGAAACACCCTCGTGATTCAAGTGTAAGACACATTAGGAATCACGGTACGCATAAAATACATATGCATTTATTCCTTGAATCTAATTTGGGTTTCTTATAATTTCACTCTATTTAATTAAATTAAATTGTATTAATAAAATAATATTTAATTAATTTAATTAATTAATTTAATTAAATGTTTTTAATTAACACTATAATTTTGAATTCAAATTTCAACCATAAAATTTTACTTCATTCATCCTTAATAATTTAGAGATGAATATTGATAATAACATTTATAATAATTATGTACACATAAATATTATACATATATATTGTTTATTGATTAACATTTAATTAATTTAATTTAATAATCCTTAACAATTTAACGATGAATATCGATAATAACATTTATAATAATTATGTACACATAAATATTATACATATATATTATTTACCGATTAACATTTAATTAATTTAATTTAATTTATTAAAATAATATTTTAATTAAAACTAATATTAAATAATTCAAAATTTTCTCGTTATTAACCTTGAACATTTTAAGATCAATATACATATATCATAATACATGTTTTATTTTAATTAACTAACTTTTAATCAATTATTTATTTATTTCTTTAGTTAATCCAATTAATTAAATGATTAAGATAGATTTTTTTAATTAACTTCTAAAACTAATTTTGAAAAGTTTATAACGTTCATAACATGTCATACTTTAAACGTAAATTTAGATTTAAAATATAATTAATAAGTCTTCAAAACATATTTTGAAAAATTTTCCCAATGCCCAAAATCAATTTTGACTTTTATATTAGGGATAACCTTTGGGCTTACTACATCTTGTAAGTCAGGCTAGTAGTCAGGTAGGGTAGGATATAGTACTTGATTACCTAATCCCAGCCTTCGACATTACCTTTCTAAACATCCTACTAAAATGATAGACTTTAATTAGTTAGCCATAACATTGCTAAATTAGACCGCACAGACTATTGGGCTCTAATACAGTTGAAGGAACACAACTAGTTGGAAGCGGGTTAAATGGATGAATTTTTTTAAAAAATCCATTTCGATCTTAGTCGAGTCTAAGAAGCTTAAATGGATTTTAGATCCATTCTAAAATATTTTTAAATAAAATCTTTACTTTATTTATTTGGTTAAAATAAATATTATGTGTATAAAACTTTTTGCTTTTGTTTACGAATGTATCAAATACACTTGTATAGAGAAGAAGTGTACATAATTAATATGACATTATGTAGGTGTTGAGGTTTACACCACAACGGATCCATTTACCCTTCACATATGCCTTTATTGTCCAAGATTTTGATATATATATATATATATATATATATTGTATAGAAGCATGAGCGTGTCTGTGTATATTGGAAATGTATTATACAATTTTATATGTTTGAAATCTAAAATTAACAATAATGAATTTAGTTTCTATTAGAGAAAAGTTTGATATTAATTATTACATTGTTACACAAGATCCATCTTGTGATTTTGAATTAAAGAAACATATGTATGTTTCCATGTATATAAATATTACAATTAATGTTTTAGATTAAAAATAATTTTTATACATGTAATCATTGTAATTTATAAGATATGTTTGTATGTATGCATGCTATGTTTGAATTTAAAGTTAACAATTTAAATCAAACTTATAGTTTAGAAAGGAAACTATAGTTTAGGATTTTACATAAAACTTTAGATTTATGAAATAGATAAAAAGGTTTAGAATTTACCCAAAAGTCCACTCATGAATTTTAGATCAAAACCCTTTTTTCTTTGTAAATAATATTTAAAATAATCATATTCAAAATATAAATCATATAACATAATAAATTAATTTTCATGGTAAAAATTAATTTTCAAGGTAAAAATTAATTGTTAAGATGGATTATATAAAATCCAGGCATATAAATAAGAGAAAAACATAAAAAAATTAGTTAAAGAAATACTTCAGGATATTACCAAAAATCGTACCTTAATTGATGAATCGATGCTCCTATATTTTTTGATCAAACTTCAGATTTTGCAAAGATCAAGAAGTAAAATCCACCTAAAATAAATTGATTTATTATTTTATTTCGGAATATTTATCCCTAGACTACCATTGAAATCTCCAGCCTTACTAATGAGAGGAAGAGAGAAAATAAAATTTTGTCAGGAAAAAATAATAAAATGTATGAGAGAGAATATATTTTAAATGAAACTTTGAAACCTTTCAATTCCCTACTTTGAAACCTTCCCGGTTTAATTCCCAATAAAATCTCATCAAATCCTTCCCTCCCCAACCATGCATGGCCGGCTTATAAAGAGGTAGAGTGGGCCTCAGTAATTTCCAAATTCATTTAGTATTTTTTCCATTAAATCAAATTTAAATATTTCATTGGTACTGTGTATCGATACACACATTTATAACTATTATACACACACTTTATTAAATAGTTATGGTATTCAAAACAAAATAGGTAAAATTTAGTAATTAATATTTCATAAATATCAATTAATTTACAATGATTATAAATTAATTAAACCATGTGGTTTATTTAGAATACTCATCATTTCGGTTGTGCGACTCAAAGGTGTAGATACGGTCGACGATTAATATCGAACAATTCGAATATTAATGTTCACATGTCACCTTAGCGAGTGGTATGACATTTTGGCTTAGTTTATCACTTACACATATTTTCGGTAAAATCCAATTTTACTATTATAAGCGGTTCCCTATAGTAATGATTATTTACACCAATTTTCTTCGTCGGTACTGTATCACTTTAGGACTTATGGAATTTGGTGTTGGTCAAAATTCCAACATCTTCTACATTCAACTTGATTAGTTCAAACACAAAATCCTTGATTCAATAATAATAGTTATTGCTAATCTTATTTCTCTGGCCAAGGACTTTGACTTTGAGTTGACTATAACTGACTGTAATACTAACCCCATATAACCGAGGAGACAAATTTTCTATTGAGTTTCATTTCCAATGTTTTATCCCAGACTCCACTTTAGTCGTTCAATGGACATTATGCCACGATTAGCTATAATCAAAGTGGAGTATCCATATTGAAGTTCCATAGTATTCTCAAGTGGAGGGAACTATGTAATGTCGTCACTTTGAGATTTTTTTTATTTTACCTTAGTTATATTAACCAATAGAAATCTCTCGAGTGAGTCATTCAATAATTATCCAATAATTATCAGTACGTAACCTCTTGGTGTCCCTATAGCCATGAGTAATACACTACCCAATATATGAGAGCGTTACGTACTCTAGTCTCAACAGATGTGTCGATATCCTATCTCGAATCATCTTGATTAAGAATATTTAAAATAATATGTTATTTAATGTGATAAATTTCCCATGATTACAACATATTGTAATTACGATCACATAACATATCATTTAAGGTTTTTCAATTTAATATACTTCAAATTAATTTCTTAATTCATTATATCATAATATAACAAGTATATAGTAGAAAAAAACATATTTTTGAGTAAGATTGGTTATCGAGTTAGATATATGTAACAAATTACATAGTTGCCCTTATGGTATACCTCTAACTCTATCAATTAAGGCAAGTACAATGTTTTGGTGTGGTCATCTTATGCATTTCTTTTGGATGACAATCCCTCTTTTTCTGTTGTTAAGTATTACTTGATGAGAGTGTGGAATCTTAAAGGCAAAGTTATAATGCATTGTGAAAACATAATGTTCTTCTCTGAGTTTAGCTATTTGGAAAATAAGCTTCCGATTCTACAGGCCGAACCTTTTAGTATTTTGAGAAAACCTTTTATAAATACTTAGTGGAACCCTAAATTTAACTCTGCTAGGGAACATGTTCTTTCTATACCTATTTGGGTTCAATTTTTGAGAATACCTACAATTGGAGTCTTTGATTGGCATTGGTGGGTTGGAAAACTTAATTGGTGACTTGGTCTATTTACATATGGCAATAGTTAAAAGGGACAGACTTTGTTACACTTAAGCTTTGATTGAGATCAAACCTAATCATTTGTTGCCATTTGTTTTGCCTGTTGAGCCTATTTGGGACAAGGTTCCATAGTGGATGTATGTTACAAATGGAAGTCTCTGATCTGTTCTGCATGTCTCTCCTTTGGTCAACTTGCTTCTTCTTGCAAGCATTCTCCCATCTCTCCTCCTATAGTGCCAGTTGTGAAAGAAGACATCAAAATTCTCATCCCTCGTAAGATCCCTCTTCCTAAGGTAGCGAAGCATGTGTGGATTTGCAATAACCGTCTTATAGTTGATACACTTGTGCCCGAGATAAGTAAGCATGCTCCTCCTAAGCCTATCTCCTGGAATTTGAATGAAATGACTTGGGTTCATGATGCATCTCATTTTAGATACAATCCCTTGGAATGATATGTATTTCAAGTTCATTACAGATGAAGATGGCAAGCAGAGGTCATTATACTTTCATATGTCTGGGGAATCACTAGCTCTTTCTTTGGAGAGTTAGTATATGACAAAATTAACAAAGAAATTTTAAAGATGAAAGTTGGAATAGGAATTTTATTTTCACGGAGGAGTTGGTTGGCTTTGTTTCCAACTTTGCTATGTTATTTAAAGATTATATCCATGCTATAAACTCTGATTCTTTTAAGGACGAGAATGAATCCTCCATCTTTAGAGGAGGAATAGTTGCATGTTCTTTCTATTGGTCGGGACAATGTGGCCTTACACCTGTACAAAAATGTGACTTTATAGTTATCATGTTTTTTTTGCCTCACACCTGTATATATATAAAGTGGATAGTCCATGATAAAAATGGCTTGCCTTGGAAAAAATAAAATAGAAAAGGAAACATGTTCAACTATATTTGGATCGCGCTTAATGCTATACACCTTGACCTCAAGGGATTGGTGGGCTATTGCATAGGAAAAGTCTACCGGCATGCCCTTTTGGGATCAAGCCCATATAGTTCTGTTTTCTGCTCTTCTCCTACATCAAATACTTGTTAGCATATGGCATTGCATAACAATCACAACCAAGTAACTAACATAAGCAGTAAACATCATATTCTACTATGTCACCATAATCAATCATCATAAATAAATATAGAGTAATAATAATAATTACAACACATAGCTATCGAACATTGCACAAATTTGACACCACTAAGTGTCAGCCCCAAATGTCAAATAAATCAACAATAAAAACACCATCAAATGCGTACTAAATATTTATCTCTGTGAGGTAATATTAAACTCATCGAATGTGTATTGACTACCATATGTTAGTAACATAAACATCAATGTCGTCAACACAACAAACCATGATTAACCACACAACATCTATGTAGTAATAATAGTAAAACATCGCACAACTAGTCCTAATCGTGGATAGGGTGATGATATGTGTGATAATCTAATCTGTACTACAGTGAAATGGATCTTAAGGCTATTTTACATTAGAATGGGGGGTAAATATTATATTTAAACTTTTTATCAATGCACTTCTGTAACGGCCCGAAAGATTTTCAACCTCGAAAATCGACACTAATACGTTCACTGTATAGAGTGCCGAGCAATTGAGTGTCGGAAACCCCATCCTGTTAGGGTAAAGAAGAAAAAAACGGTAGAAGAAGAACAGAAAACAACAGCACAGAATCTCACAATCGCAGCGGAACAAATATAATATACAAATAACAGCATTTACACAAAGAAAAGCTGTAACTGTCAATATACATACAATATATCAAAGTACAATCACCAATAAAATAATCTGGACAGTTATAATAACTTGTCCCTAAATATTGTCTACATAGCCCAGAATACGCAGTGGAATCTAATCAATACACCTCTGCCATCCAGCTCGTCTCCTGAGCTCTAGAACGTCCTAACCTGAAAATTTGTAATACTCGGTTTGACCCGAGCATTACAATAAAGTAACACCCGAGTCAGGCTGGAAACCAGCGTGAGCAAAACCCATTTAATATGAACTGCTTAAGACTTAAAACATCCTTGAAAACCAAGGTAACTCGTACATCAGTACGCGTTTTTATCTTGCTATAGCCAATCACTTGTTACACATATCCGCTGATATTTAAATTAATATATGAGTATCGTTACTTATTTTAAATGCTCGGATTTTACTCAATTTTATTCAATTCCAGCCTACCAGATTCTATAATCAAATCCATAAGGAATTTTAGGGCTTATTAAATCAAAGTGGTTCCGGATATCACTGATATCCGATTTCGGCCTCTTCGAATCCAATTAATAAATTTAAAAGGACAAATTGTTTAAAATAAGTAATTTATTATGTGGGTAATAATATTCAAATATGGCGGTCTGTTATAGACGTTTATTTTCAATACCCTGTTTCATCATTTTATCTACTATTAACTAAGTTGATCCCATTTATACTTTTATCAATTAAATTACAAATTAAACGAATTTATTAACAAAAAATAAATTATAAAATAACATTAACTTTTCATTAGTTTAAGTCAAAAATAATAGTATAATTTGTTACCCATTGATTTATAAATGCCTTTGAACTTAACATCACGGATTCAAAATTTCAATACCATTTTAGTTAAAGAAGAAACATAAATTTGCTTATAAATGTATATGTAAAATTTCACTTCTTCTCTTCTTTTCTTCCCCTTTATTCTTTTATTCTTATTCTTTCTTTATTTCTTCCCTCTTTGTTTCTTTATTTCCTTTTCTTTATTTCTTTTACTTTTAATTCTTTTATTCTTCTACTTTACTTTTCCTTTATATTTTTCTTTCTCTTCTTTCCCTTTTCCTTATTATATTTTTTCCCTTCCTCCTTTCTTTTCTTTTTCTTACTTTTCTTTTACTTTACCTATTTTCTTCGGCCCAAACTTTTTCCTTCGGCCCACTACCTCTTTTCACTTCTACTTCCCTTCCCATTTCCCCTGCTCCATTTTATTCTTTGCTTCGACCTGCACAAGAACGTCGCCGTGCACGTGCACACAACGTCAAGCCCTCGCCGTCCCCTTCCGACCATCGTTCCACGTCACCTCCGACCTCCCGAACCTATATCCAACACACTTTCCCCACGACAAGCCCGATTGCGAAATGTCAAACGCTAAACCACCTCTAGCAAAACAACCCCGACCCCTATCTTCACCCCATTCAGTCACCACGACCCACCATCATCCACCGCCCTTCGCCAGAACACGCGCCACCTTCTCTACTAGCTTCTCCCCACCTGTGCACGCCTCCCTATTTTCCCCGTCGCCACCTTAGCCTCGAATCCAAAACCCAAAATACAATACCTTAAACCCTTGTTTGCCATCGACCAGGCACTTCACCCTATAAGAAAATCAATCACCATTTTTCCCATGCTTCCTACTACCACAGCCACCTTCTGACCCGTCGCCGACCTCTAACATCGCCTGACCCGCCGTAATTTGCTCAATAACAAAAAAACTGGCCATCCCCTATTTCTCAACGCATACACGATTAAAAATCACAAATCCACCTCCAAAAATTCTCTTTTTCAAAGCCGGTCAAGATTATATAAACAAAAATCCAGAATGAACTACTCGATTTCCTGACCATGTTGGCTAAACTACTATAAATTTCATTTTTATTTCTCTATATAGTATAATATTTACTAAAGCTAATTTTAATACAAAGTAGAATAAAAACAATCCTTTTTCCCTTTAACATCCTAACCTACATCTAACTATATTGGGTGATAGGGATTTTTGAAGCTAACAGAAAAAAAAAGAACAGGGCAGAATAAGAAAATATTGTACAGATTCTAGTAATAAGACCATATATATATATACATCACTGTACATATATATACATGTATTCATGTGTAACCAAGACTTATCAAAACACTACAACTTACATACTCATGTATTATTTAAAGATTTATGTAGAAGGGATTTTTGTTTTACTCATATTTCATTCTTTGAACAGAGCCTGTTTCCACTTTGGTTTTGATCCTCATGTACTTGAAGTTGTAATACTTGAATCCTTATTTTTATGGCAGCTTGTAAAAACTTTGTTATTATTTTTATTTTATTTCATTTTCTGGTTATCTTCTCGAATATAAGAGAATGTGAGGCTAGTCAGTGCCCATATATATATAAAAGTAGTTGTGACTTTCTGTATACAGTAGTTCTTTTTACTTTTATCCTTTTACATTTGTTTGTATATTTTATCTTGAAAATGACTTGATTTGATTATTTGAAAAGGAATTGATAATTTAAAAAGTAGATTTGATATAATGTATGTTGAGAGGACATGCATTTAATGAGGTTGTCCCCTTGTGTGTTTACATGACATTCATTTATATATATATATATATATCTTATGTACCTACATGCATATTCCATATATATATATATATATTCTTATATATGTATTTTGCCATCATATTCATATGTTCTCATGTTATAAACATGTTTTGCCATCATATACATTGCTTAGGTATATCTTTGATATTATATATATATACACATATTCACATTTATACAACTTTCCCATATTTTGCTTCATAACACACATATATACATATATATATTTATATACATATATTTTTCCCACAACATAAACTTGTATGTTTATATACCTATATATATATATATATTATCTTGCATCATAAAGCTTTGTACATATTATCTATTTGGGTGTTTATCCTAATTCTTAAATGGTGGAGTTTATATGTTTATACATGAGACTCAAATATTTATCATATCCAGAAATTTATAAATTTAAAATTAAATATAGTTTTTAACCAATTTATCTAGATATTTCAAATATCATAAATTTATTTATTCGTTTGACTTATAATATTAATATTTTGATAATTTAAACCGGTTAATTACCTAATTGACCGACGTTAAAAATCCGGGTCGTTACAACTTGCAAATTTCAAACTTTATCATAGAAAATTTAAACATAGGTAATAATATAATCGTAGAACAATCGGATAATAGTAAGTAAATGCAGCAAAAGTAAAGGTAATAAAGACACCAAGAATTTTATACTGGTTCAGATTCCCAATCCTATATCCAGTCCTGTACCCCATATAGAATTTCACTAATCATGTCTTCACTTTAAATAACGTGGCAAGAACACTCTTAACACCTCTTGAATTTGACTCAAGTGTCAAGGACACCTGCTAGAATTTGACTCAGGTAACCAGCACACCCTTTGGAATTTAACTTAGGTAACTAGAACACCTACCTGTCTTTGAATCAGAAGGCAAGGAAACTCCCTTTACAATCTCGTCTTGACTTTCACTGGGTGGTTAAGATCACCCTTTTACAAGTAGTATTGGTGGACTACAAGAAGTTAAATCTTTCAATCACAATTTCAAGTAGTTACAGATACAATTTCCTATAGACTTTCAGTAGTGTAGTATCTTTGCTTATGAGTAAAATAGAGTGAAGATTAGAGAGCTAATAGTGTAGAACAGAAGTGAATCTTCTCTAATCTTTTGTACGAATATAGAGAAATAGGATTGATGAAGAAATCAGTAGCACTTTGTTGAAATTTTAAAAAGAATGAGAGAGCAGAGAGATAAAGAAACTAGTTAGAATTATTGTTAAAATTTCGAAATTAGAGGCCTTTAAATAGTGGTTGAAGAGTTGTGTCCATTTGTGAAAGGATAGTGCCAAAAGTTGCTTCTTTTGAAAATTTAAAAAACACTTCAATGGTCTATATGTCAACATATACATGTTGAACTGTATAATTTCAAAAACACTTTAAATGTGTTTCAAAATATATTTCTTTGTATAAACTCTATTAAAATTAATTTTTAATTAAATATTATTCTTTTATAAAAACATTTTGTGTGGAAAAATAATTTTTGAAGTAAAGATAATCAAAGATATGATACTACTCGGGTCTTTAACATTTAATCTAAGACTCAATAAAATACTATCACAAATGTCTTGAGCTCTTCATGCTTTTACTCTTGAATTATTCAAAACTCATGAGTCTTCAAATATATCTCGATCAACTCTTGATTCATACTGATCGGTTCTTCAAGCTTTTATTCAATCATCACTTGTATAAACCTGTTAAATATTCTTGTTATCCTACACAATATACTATATAACTTGAGAAAACATTAGCAATAATATTTATATGGTTGTTGTCATCAATATCAATACCTTGGGTATTAACACTAATGTGATTCCATCTCCACACTACAACCATATAAGATAATTTCAACAAATAATTAACACATAAGCACCACAAAAATTCAGAGTAGTTTATTTACACCTACTATTTTCACTTAAGTATAAAATTGTTTTATTATTGTTCAATATAAACACATATTTATTTATTTTATCTAAAAATAATATTAATTTGTATAAACGATAACATACTTCAAAAATCTTTAGTTGTGCACTTATTACTTCAAATATATCAAAACATCTCTATTTAAACGAAAATAGTAACCTACGCCAAATTAGTTTAAAAAATATTATTATTATTACTTTATGTCAAATAAAAATATATACTAAAATCTCTTTATTATTTTCCTTAATCTCCTTAAAAACAACCATATTTTTATTTTACTCAAAAATAATATAAGCCCTAAAAAATCATATTGTTATTTATCAAATTTATACTTTACTTTATAAATAATAATAGTAGATCCCTAAGATTCACTTTAAAATAGATTTTTTGCTATTATTTATGAATTTTCCAAAAAAATTCACAAATAATAACTTTATAAAAAAATTCACATCAATTTTAGTATAAATTGTTAAATCGCTATTATTTACAAATATCACTGAAAATATATAAATATGCTTGGTTTCCATTAATTTATCTATTTTCCCAAAATTGTAAAATTTTACTTGTTTTCTCTTAATTCATTATTTTCTATCAAATCTATGACTAATTACTATAAAATATCAATATACAACGACATAATAATTAAACAGCCAAACAACCAAATCAGAACACATATCTTCTCAAAACACTGCAATAACCAAACAATCATTAAATGAGGATAGCATAAATTAACAGTGTATATTTTATCGATGAATATTGATTTAATATTTTAAAATATAAATTATTTCAACTATTTAATCTTACTAATACGCTTTATAAAGAGCTTTAAAATCCAGCAAACCACATGCCAAAATGTTCAAAATTTCGCCATGAATCCAAGGGGATAAACCGTGTGCAAAATGGAGGTTGTATGTAAAAGATATTCGAGTTAGAAGTTATAAGGTTTAAAAGATAACTAATATTGTATAAGGAATTAAGTGTAAAATTTTCACCTTACAATGATCTTTCTTCTCTTCCGATACAGTCATGCCACCACCTCCCCATCATCCTCGTACTCCCCTAAGTTTGCCGCAAACCCCCACATAACCCATCTTAAACCCCTAACATCGTCGCCATTATACCCAACTAACCCTGCTCTGGCTCGTGCCGTCCTAAATTTTGTAACCCTAATCGATTTTTCTAGCCAAATTCGTGCACCGTCTCCCTAATTCAATCTGATAGATTAACTTCGATCCTCCTTCTCTGTCCAACCATACTAGCCATCATCTCCTTCATCGTTGTTCAAATCGATGACCAAGGGTTCTCCATGATTCCATAACTTCCAAAGTATTTTCAAACTAGAGGTGACTAAACTACCACATATGAACACCACCATTGTGTTTGTGTCATCGCGCCATATGAAATGACATATCATAAGGCCAAGTTTTGGATTGATTTGTAAACCGCTTTATTTTGTAATTGGTAGGGATAATCTTCATTGGTTTAGGGAGATTTAGATCCGAGGAGGAGGTTAAAAGAACGAAGAAGAATAGAGTGCGACTACCTAGTTTTTTCACATAGCACTTTATTTACAGAAGTAAAGGAGCGTGTTAGGCCAAAACAGTCATAAAGGCCCGAAACACCTATTTCAGAATGCCAACTGAAGTATATCATGTTATATATTAAATTATAAGTTTACGACATTTTTAAACATAATGGAAGTACCAAAATCACTCAAAAGACAACTATGCTCAAAATTCTCTTTTATCGCCAATTTAATTTTAATGGTTATTTTATAATTAATTAATAACTAATATATCAAATTTGTACGGCATTACATCCCCCTCCCCTAAAAGAATTGTGCTCCTGCAATTCCTCAAAGAATAAACTCCTAACCCGATGCATAAAATATCATACCATATCATATGCTTAAGTATACAAAATATGAGGAAGTATACTAATCACAACTAACTACCTCTAGTGTAGTACATGATAATTGCACATCATAATCAATCATGACATAATAAAATCCATCCACAAATGACGAATGCAATTTTCTACACATGCGTACTATAGTAAAACATACATTTCAACAACCATGCAACCAAAACTATAGTATGTAAAAATAACACTCCACCAACAAAGAGTAAAACACTCCCAATCATAGATCAACTCCATTCACAAGTCATATCATGCATCTCAATACTCCAACCACAATAGCCCACAACAAAAGCTTACAATAAAACTAAGGTGGGTTCAAATATGCATGCCAAGTAAATATATAAACCAACAATCAATATAGCTCATCAAAATACATACTCAAAGATGGCAACTCCACGTTATCATACCACCAAATAACACGTGAGTGCTAACCCCTATATTGATTACACATCCACCATAATATGTATGTACTGAAAATTGTCGATATACTTCCTTTAGTCCCATCTTCAAAATAAATACCGTATCATATCATACTTACGCCCTCTAAAGTATCATGTGCACCCATTCACGCTTGCGCTCCCAAAATGTTATATGTACCTACTCAGTGCTACATCCTCAAGATAATATACACCTACTCATGGTTACATCCTTAAAATAATATGTGGCTACTCATAGCTACATCCTTAAAATAATAATGGCTATCTACTCATGTTGAAGCTACATCAATCCTCAATTCGCAATTCCACTCAGACAGTTGGGAAGTCCCCTTATATAGTCTTGTACTAAGCGCTCTTGGACATATGATGACACAAATGACCACCCCTATAAGGTCAACGAATACTCAACATCATAAGATCATCACAGCTACATAAATGCTAGAATCCTTGCCTGTTAGATGGCCAGGGACTAACCATCCCCATAAGGTCTAGGGTGGATACCATCATAAAAATCCATGGTTAGTATCTGCACCTTACCCTTCTTTATGAGTGTAAATCAAAGCCTTTGGTCACCAACGATTGCTCAGTACGCATCCATATCGGAACCTATCTTGTTCCAACCTTTAGATTATATTGAAAATCTGATTTCACAATCCTCTTATACTGATTCCTTCATTAGATTACGTTGATGACTCACCCAAAATACCAAAAAGGGATCTACTAATGCATCGTCTCTAGCGATGAGATTTCTAATACATCTTAATATCAAATCAATTATACCAAAATAATTTCATTTTCAAATCAAAGCTTCCACGCTTTCTTCAAACCAAAATTTTCTCTTATACAAAATATCATCATCGTCGTCATTTTTCTTTAAGATCAACCTATTTTTTTTTGAGAAAACACTATTTCCTACAAATTTCAAACTATATAAACTGCTTTAAAATAATCAAAATAGAAGTCGTCGTTAAAATTAAAACACTTATGGAAGCTAGTATTGCTTGCATAAAAGTAGATTTTGAAACATGCATTTGTTGAACTTCTATATTTTAGTAAAGATGCAATAAACCTCTCACCCGTTGCTTTGATTCCTTAGTGGTATCCCCAAGTCTTTAGTAGCTAAAACTCTTCAGTCACTTCTACTCATCTTCAAGGAACATCATCACATCTCTTAGTCAACCTGAATAACTAGTCTTCCTTGGTTTAGGAAATTAGGTCATCCCATAATGACTAAACCAAACATGTTCCTTAATACCCCACTAGTCTCTCCAATGTACACCAAGTCAACAATGGATGGCTACCTAGTCATCATACAATTATCGTACATAACAAGTAATACAATATAACATACAAGAGAAACGACCATAACAAGCAATCAAACAATGTAGTACAATATTCCTAACATAACCAACCACTTAAAAAGCATACGTGCAATGCAATCAATTCAACCAAAGAAAATATAGCTAAAGTAAAATGTCTCTATCTCATACGTCAAATTTTGCAATCACAACGTTAACCCAACTTTATCTGGAAGGAAATAACTACACATCCCTACAACTCATTAGGAAAAGTCACATATATAGGCATAAGGGCTACATCATCATAATGGATGTTAGGGAAACTCAAAACCAATATCATCCAATCGTCTCGCACCCCTTGCCTCGGTCTAGTCTCATAGTCTTCAAAATGTTCTATAATAAAGTTTTCCAAATAAAATATCTTCTTAATAAAATGCTTTGTA
The DNA here is from genome assembly GCA_030737815.1 of Allium fistulosum. Lineage (NCBI taxonomy): Eukaryota > Viridiplantae > Streptophyta > Magnoliopsida > Asparagales > Amaryllidaceae > Allium > Allium fistulosum. The sequence goes on along the minus strand of CM060904.1, from coordinate 707,761,827 downwards.
AAATACACCTCTAAAGTTTGTTTCTCAAATCAAATATTCTACCTTTTCGACTATGTACTTCTAAATCAAAATTTTCCCATCTTTATAAATATTTTCCATGGTATTTTAAAAATAATTTTTTCATAACTCATCCTTTCATAGTAAAGTATTTTCAAATATATTCCTAATAAAACATTTTTTCCTATTTGAGTATTTTCCATCAATAGTAATTTACCCAAAAATGTTTTCCTTTCTAAACATTGTTTGTCGAAAGTATACTTTAAGTAAAATACTTAAAAACAAAACTAAATTCCAAACAAAAAGTTTTCCAAACTCAAAGATATTCTATGAAATACATTTTTCTTAAATGAAAATTTTCTCTCACACTTTACTTAACCGGGCATCTCTTAAATCAAATATTCCCAACCAAAATATTTTCAGATATTTTCCTAACCGAAATATTTTCTAAAAATATTTTTCTAGATATAATCAAATATTATTCTATCAAAATAACTTTCTTGTTAAATTCCTTTTTGATAAATACTCCACAAAACATATAGTATTTTTTACAACATCTATTTTAAGCAAAGAAAATTCAAAGTTTTCAAACTAAAACCAATTTTTAATTAAATTATTTTCTACTAATTTTTTTTCAAATAGTTTAAATGATTATCCTGTTACAGAAATTATTTTAACTAATATATTTTTATACTAATTATTTTTCCTTACGAAAACATCTTCATATAGAATATATTTTATTTCTCAAATTAAATGCTTTATTTTTACCCATGTAAAGTAATCAACAAATCATGTTTAGTCTAAAACATTCATTTCCTTTTAAACAAAATATATTAAAACCCAAAACATTCATCATCGTGTTTGCAACACATGGATCTTAACCAGCACTCAATCCCTCCTATAAATGCTCATCCTAACCCACATTTATTATATTTATTTTCCACAAAAGGTCATCATAAATAAACATCGTCATTGGGTGAGGTAATGGTGGTTATGCACACATCTCATATACACACAAATGATTTAATCATAACTAAGAATGCTCTCTCATTCTATATTTAACCGAACCTAAAATGCAAATTAACATATTCCAAATGGTTTAAACCTACCCAAGGCTAAGGTAATTGCTAAACCTAAGCCATTATACTAATTATGATGCCCTACTATTCCTAACATCTAAAATTATTGACAAATGCAATCAAAATGTGCTTGCACACTAATCTTATATATTAAAAACAATGTGTCATTGCTTATATAAATTAAAAATCTAAAACTATGAATAAAATGGGAAAACCTCACAACGGAATTAAAACAACAATATATGTGGCATTTCAACAAATAAATATCATACAAGATCCTATACATCAAATGAATATCTACACTTTCCAATACATCCATAATTATTAAATCTATAAAAAATTAAATTATGATACGGGGAAATATACCGAGTCAACAACTACAGATGTGGTCTACATCCACACTTTTTTTCCTCATTCGTTCTCACCTGCAATTTTACAAATACATACGTGCGCACACATACATACACACACAGTAAAAGGAAAAGATGATCAATTTCGTTTGGATTGCGCCTTGCTCTATTAATCCAGTCTCAAGGGATCAGTGGCTATTGCATAGGAAAAGACTCTCTACATATCCTTTCGGGATCAAGCTCATGTAGTTCTTTTTCCTTCTCTTCTCCAGCATCAAATACTACTTAGCACATAATATTGCAAACAATAGCGACCAAGCAACCAACATAAGCATAAAACATCATATTCTACTATGCCACTGCAATAAATCATCAAAATTATATATGAGATAGTAGTAATAATAACAGCACATGACCAACAACCATCGCCCAAATATGACAATGCTCAATGTTAGTCCCAAACATTAAATAAGTCAACAGCAACAAACACTATTAAATGTCTACTAATCACCCCTCATCAATGACATAACATCAAACAAACGAATCGAATGTGTACTAACTAATCTACAGTAGTAAAACAAACATCAATGTCATTAACACACCAAAAACCTAAATTAATTACACAACGTTCGCGTAGTGATAATGCACAACCCGTCCTAATGTGATTCCATCTTCACACAATAACCATATATGATAATTTCAACCAATAATAACATATATGTGCTAGAACAATTCAACCTATTTTTTTACACTTATTATTTCAACTTAAGTATGAAATTATTTTATTATTATTTATTATAAAGACACATTGTTTATTTTACCTCAAAACAATAATTCATCAAAATGATAGTATACTTCAAAAATCCTTCATTACACATTTATTACTTCAAATATCTCAAAAAATTATTATTTAAACAAAAATAGTAATTACTCTAAACTACTTCCAAAAATAATGATATTATTACTTTATGTCAAAATAATAATATATACTCAAATCTCATTATTATTTCTCTATAAAATCCTTGAAAATAGTTGCATTGAGTAAATAATAATATTATTTATTAAAATTCTACTTTACTTTATAAATAATTATAAATCATCTAAATTCACTATAAGGTAGTTTTCTTCGATATTATTTATGAATTTCCCTAAAAATTCATAAATAATTACCATATTAAAATTTTCACATGAATTTCTTTATAAATTGTTAAATCGCTATTATTTACAAAAATCACTCAAAATTTGTATATAATCATATTTTTCCGGTAATTTATCTACTTTTCCAAAATTATACAATTTTTATTATTTTCTATTAGTTAATTATTTTCCCCCAAACCTACAATTATTTACTATAAAATATTAACATCGAACGACACAACAATTAAAAAGCAGAACAACCAAATCTAAACACATATCATCTCAAAACACTGCTACACCCAAACAATCATCAAAAGATCATAGCATATATCAATAGATGCATGTTTTATCGATGAATATTTATTTAATATTTTTAAAATATAAATGTAACATCCCTCACTTTAAGACCCGAAAATCAACATCGATGATGCTGTAATCATTAGCAGAATTATCTTCCAAAGTCAGAAATGAGTTTAGTTTATATAATAAAATTCATACTAAGTAAATAGAGCAGCTAATCTTTTCATTACATAGAAATTCTTTTTAATATTCATTACATACATCCTACATCAATATTAACCCCCAAAGTCGTGCCTATGCAGGGGTCAAATAACAGTAAAAAAATAACATGGTAGGAGTCAAATCAACATATGAAGATGCTGCCTGAACTTCTTAAATAGGAAAAACAAAATCTTTATTAGCTAACCAAGCTTACCGCTCCATCTTCGATTTGCTACAATGAAGCCTATTATTAACCTGCCAATCATATAAACTCAGCCTACTCAAATGAGTACCTATCAGTTTTTGGGAAAAAGAATTATAAAAAAGGGTCAGACAATCTGGTGTGAATAATACTTACCCCAAACAAATACAAAGGGAGCCCAGACTGCTCGTTATAGAATGGGTTTCCACCTCACTATCTCAAAACACTATAAAAGAAACAATCTTGGTTCTGACGCAAGTAGTTCTCCTTTACTATTGTGCCTTTATGCATTTTTAAGTGATTCCCATTTATTGTTGCACCCCCGGCACAGTCCTCATTTACTTCTGTACTTAGATTATTCTACAACATATTCTTTGCATTGGCTATTGTGCCCCTGGCATAGTCTCCTACTTAGCTTCCATTTTTAGATTATTCTCTAATCTATTTAATATTGTGCCCCCCGGTATAGGCCATTTACATTCCCCACTTTAGTTTATTCTTTAACATAAACCGCTTCCCCGATGTAGTCTCCTTAAATTCTCCTTTTTAGTTAATTTTTTTATCTATCCAATACCCCAATGCGGTTGAATGCCTCTCCCCACCTTCCCAAGGTGTGCATTCGTGAATGCCTCTCCTCACCTTCCCAAGGTGTGCATTCACTTAAACATTTGTTTTAATCTGGAACATTCCCGCAGTCCTTGAGTGGCTCTTCTCACCTTCCCAAGGTGTGCATTCAAGTGAGCCTCCCCACCCGACGTCAATAACCCTTCCAACTCTATTTTTTATGTAGGAAACCATCCCCATGCTATCCTGGACTCTCCCTGAGTTCTCTCTAATTGCCTTTTTATTAGGTTTGATTTACTTCTTTCCTTGGTGCAGTACCACAATGCCCCAAACCCTGAGCATTGTACACTTTTCTTATTTAAGTGTTTCGTTCCAAATTGCGGCGCAACATGACCTCTACACATTGCAGCGTACCTTCATCCTTTCCTTCCTTCCATTTTTGTGGTGTGGTATGTTTCCCCCAAATTGCGATGCAACTCTACTTTCTCCTGAAAGTTTATAGATCCCTTTAGCGAATCACTATCTCCTACATTGTACGTGTAATTCTTTTATAAACATTAGGCCGCCGCCTAAGTCCCGTACTCAACATCTAACAAGTATGACTCTATATTTACACATATTGCCATATAATTCATTCCCATTTCCTTTTTCTATTATTCACAGTGTCCTTTATTTTTTTAGTAATTTACCTGGATCCAGTTCCATATTCGCCTAACACTTGTTTTATTCTATAATTTATTATATCGCAAGCATCCCTGTAGTTCCCACTTTTCCTCGACGTAGTACTTAACTCATAGTAACTTATTTTCCTCTTAGGAAACTTTATTAAAATCCCAGAATACCCATGAACACTTCTTTCAATATTCTCTACCTTTTACTTTAATTTAACGGTATTTTCCTTATTTATTTTCAAGGTGTTCACCTTTAGAATTTCATAGTAAATCATATTGATCTAAGAAGTTTCTCAAATTAAAAACAATTTCTATAATTATGGTTAGATCTTTATATAAAACATTTCGAGCTCATTAAGATGGGGAAATACATCTAAACATCCCATATTCATCTACTTCTCCCCAAAAACATTCATTAAACTTTTAGAAATCATTAGAGTAGGGAAGTCACCCGAACATCCCATATTCCTCTTCCTTTCTCCAAAACATTCATTAAACATTTATGCTTATTAATGAAAATCCTTATGAAACTCTATCATATATAAAAACACACAAGCTCATACCGAGACCATATATTAGGGAACTGTATAAGAAGGTTAAGTATTACTCACCAAGATCCTTAAGATATCTTGCTTTAGTCTTCTAAATCTCCCCCATTAGGTTATGTTTTGCCTACCTTTACTTTATTTTCTCTCCTTAAGCCACCACTATTAAATTCCTCTTAAACTTTTATTTTATTTTTAGTAAGATGAAATGAATGAATGGAAAAGAGTAAAGTTTATTGTCTCATAATAATTTGGGTTTGGGCCCTCTACTCTTTTTCATTAATTCATTACCTATTTTCCTTCTTGCTTAACTTGGTTTTGCTCTTTAATTGATTAATCTAATTAATAATAAATTTTGGGTTGTTATAGTCTCCCCCTCAAAGGAATTTCGCCCTCAAAATTCAATTAAGGCACGATAGTAATTTGCCAACTATCCCATGCTTACGCTAAACATACCTGTGAATTCCTAATTCATATATAAAATGTACTGGAGCTATCTACTAATACGACAAACAACCATAATATTCATACATATAAACGGTCCACAAAATACAACTCGATACATAACTCATATGCTAATCTAAAATGAACTCTGGATATGTCTTCATAACCTTATCCTTTGTTTCCCACATGCAGTCCTCCCCATCTACGTTCCACTAGACACATACTAGCTTCACACCTTATCCTGAAGCCTTTTCACATCCTGATCCAATATCAGAATTGGTCAACGCACATATGTCATATTTGGCTCTATGACTAGGTCTTCTACTGCCCCTTGACTAACTATTGTGCCCGGATCCCTAATGGCAGATGTGATACGTGAAACACATTATTAATCCCTACAAAAACACTAGGCAGCTCTACCTTATACGCCACCTTCCCAATCTTTCCTATGATCAGAAATGGTCCTATATATCTAAGTGCTAACTTCCCAATCTTTCCAAAGTGCATCATGCCTCTCATCGGAGAAACTTTCACGAACACCTGATCGCCTATTGCAAACTCCAGTTCTTTCCACCTCATATCGACATAACTCTTTTGCCTAGACTAAGCTGCCAACATCCTAGTTTGGATTAGCTCTATTTTCTCAGAAGCATCTTTAACCACATCTGGTCCTAACACAATCCCATCCGCTATCTGCAATCAACATGCAGGATACTTACACGGCCTTCCATACAATGCCTTAAATGGGGTTATCTCAATGCTGCCCTGGTAGCTGTTGTTATATGAAAACTCTACGAAGTGTAAATAATCCTCCTAAGGTCCATCGAAGTTTAAAATGCAAGCTCTTAGCAAGTCTTTAAGGACGTTGTTGACTCTCTCGGTCTGTCCATCTATTCGTGGATGATAAGCAGTACTCATGCGCAACTCTGTACCTAACACGTTCTGCAAACTGCACCAGAACTCACTAGCAAACAACGAATCTCGATCACTAATAATAATGCTAGGCACCCCATGAAATCTCACCATTGCCTTCATATATATCTCTGCTAACTTCAGCTCAGTTCTCCTAGCCTTCACTACAATGAAATGGACACACTTAGTTAGTCTATCAAGTATGACCTATATGCTCTCATTCTCTGCCCTTGACCTTGGCAACCCATCTATGGAATCCATAGATACTGAATCCCGTTTCCAAACCGAAATATCGAAAGGTTGCAGGAGCCCATTAGGTTTTCGATGTTCTGCCTTCACCTGCTGGCATGCAAGACATCTTCTCACACACTCTCCTACATCTTTCTTCATCCCTTCCCAGAAGAAATTCCTCTTCATATCTTGCTAAATCTTCATACCTCCAGGATGTATGGTAAACTTTAAATGATGGCATTCATAAAATACTTCCTTCTACGGTTATTTTACACTCGGAACATACAACCTTCCATTCTTCCACAGTCCGCCTTCTCTATCAACACTAAACTCTTGCGGTTCCACTGCCACAATTCCCGAGTCAAAGTTCCTTGTTATACCGGAGTATAACTTGTCCCCCTTCTACAGTTCAACAATCCTTTCTATCAGCGAGGACTTACTTCCAAGCATGATAATATTCTCGAACTACTACTCGAACCTGCACTGGACCAAAAATGCACATTACACACAGACAATGTTTCCTATATGATCCATTCCTCTATTATAGCCAAAACACAACTTTGCTATTTTCGGCTTAAGGCATTAGCTACTTTGTTGCCTTTTCTTGGGGTATACTCTATCCCAAAATCATACGATGCTAGAAACTCTAACCACCTCTGATGTCTCATGTTCAACTCCCTCTGCAAGAACAAATACCTCGAAGACTTGTGGTCAATATACAACTCAAACGTCTCGCCTAGGAGATAATGTCTCCAAATCTTCAATGCGAAGACAACTGCCGCTAACTCCAATTCGTGAGTTGGATATAGAACATCATTGGGTCGCAACTTCCTAGATGCATAAGCAATTACTCTTCTCTTCTTCATCAATACTGCTCCTAACCCCAAGCCTAACGCATCAATATACACGGTCATACCATCATTCCTTTTAGGTATCACTAACAAAGGCGCATTCGTCAATCGATACTTCAATTCTTGGAATGCCTTCTCATACTCCTGCGTCCAAACGAACCGCTCACTCTTCCGAGTCAATCTCATAATCAGTAATAACCGGCCAATCCTAAGAAACTTCGCACCTTTGTCAAAGTCTCATATCTCTTTCACCCATTTACTGCATAAATCTTTGAGGATCTACTACTAACCTTTTTCCCAAAATCATATGGCCTAGGAATTTCACTTCCCTTCCCCAAAAATGGCACTTTGAAAATTTCACCTTCAACTTATGTTGTCTTAAGTCTCCAGCACAAGCCTTAAGTGAAATGGGTGTTCCTTCCCATCCTTACATTAAGATGTCACTTATAAAAACCAACACATGTATCCATCTTACCTTGGAAGATTCTTTTCATCAAGTCTACAAAGAACGTAGGTGCATTGGTTAGCCCAAATGGCATTACTAACCATTCATATGTACCGTACCTCGTTCTGAACGCAGTCAAAGGAATACTTTCCACTGCAACTCTCAATTGATGGAACCATGTAGCCAAGTCCAACTGGAAAAACACCCTAGATCCACTTAACTGATCAAACATATCATCAATTCTCAGCAAGGATACATATTTTTCACCGTTCTTTCATTCATCTTTCGATAGTCTATGCATAGTCTTAAATACCCATCGGACTTGTTTACGAACATCGTTGTTGCTCCCCAAGGTGAACTGCTTGGCCTTATGAAGCTCTATCCTTCTAGCTCAATTGTTTCTTCAATTCCTCCATCTCCTTTGGAGGAATTCTACTTGGGGGTCGACTAAATGGTTCAATCCCAGATAATAAATCTATTCAAAACTCCACCGCTCTTGGGGGTGGTAACCTCGAAACTGGTTCAAACACATCTTGGAATTCTTTTACTACCCGTACTGCTCCAAGACTTCTTCTTCCAAAGCTAAAGCAAATAAAACTCTTCTGCACCTTAGCTCCACATTCTTCCAAGATCGAATACACTCTATCTCTATGGTCCATATGACTTAGAGTGATTATCCTTTTAGCATAATGCACCCTTGCACAATACTTCTCCAACCGGTCCATTCCTACAATAACTCCGAAACCTATGAAGTTAAAGACATAAGGATCACAAGAAAAATTACACTCACCTAACTCAATATGTAGGTTAGTGCATCTTATATGAGAGTGGCATATCCTCATATTGGATTTGCTACTCATATGGAAGTGATCAAATAGGTAACCCCTAACTTAAGTTTATCAACCAAATATTTAACCATAAATGAGTGTGTGGCACTAATATCAAACAGTACTCTAATTAAAATACCAAAAATCAAAGCCATACCTTCCAAGACTTTCCCCTTGCCTCTTACCCCGGTAGACGGTCCTTCCCTTCTCCAAAGCATAAACCTTTGTTATAAGCTCCGGATGGTACTTCTTCAGATGACCTATCTTGTCATACTTTAATCACTTCATTTTTCTAGAGTCCTTAGGCATAGAGCACTTTGAAGAATAATGCCCTTTCTGACCGTAGTTAAAGCAAACTACTTCTATGGTAGCAACTACTCCACCCTTCCCCTTTGGTACTCCCTTGTTGCCTTTTGTATATGGGGGTAAACTTTTTCCTTTGCTCCGCTTTGTGTCTCACCTCTACCCCCCTCTGCTCCTAGCATATCCCATCATACCTTCTAGCCATGTCGACAAAAAAATCAAAAAGAGATGCTAGAAGAGCCATCACCTTATGATCAAGAACTTGCTTCAAGCCCTTGATAAAATTATCATTCTTTTTCATCGGTGTGTTGATGATCTCCCTGCCATACTTAGACAAAGAATTAAACTTCTAGATGTACCCCTCCACCATAAGGTCATCCTACTTCAGATCAATAAACTCTCGTAATAGCACACTCTACTAAGACTCTTATATGAACTGAGCCTTAAACCTCCCTTTGAACCGCTCCCAAGTAATCTTCTCCTCTGGGGGTCTATACAACTACTGTCTCTCACCAGTCCAATGCATCTTCCAGCAATTGTCTTGATGCTAGCCTTTTCTTCTATGCATCATTCAATCCTAAGTCTCTAAATATACGCTTACAGCTTCTTAGCCAATTCAATACTTCAACTGCAGGCTCCTTCCCTGTATACGCTTTTCCTCCCATATTTCTATAGTCTTTGTCCATCTTTGGGAAGTCCTCTCTCACTGCTACAGGCCTTAGCCGAGTAGCCTCTGATGCAGCTTCCCTCATTATCTGAGCCATGAACTGCCTGAATAAGACATTCACATCTATGCCTACTCATTTGTTGGCTGTGCAGCTTCCTTCCCTACTACCCTTGGAATTCTTTCCTTGTTCCCTTCATTAGTCGACATACTTTCATCCTCCCTTCTTACACTTGCACCTGCTACCGTAATTCTCCCACTCCTTAGATCCATCATGCTTCTTCTATTAAGCAAGTCTTCATTAGGAACGGGAAGAAAGAGAGTGGAACAACAATAGAAGAATAGATACATCTTCCTATATACCTATATAGCATAAAAGTACGTTATATATATGTTAACGCATTCCTCCTCTAGGTGTTCATTTTATCTAAATACTACTCCTATTTTTCTAGCTCTGTTTTACTTAAGTATCCCTAACCTATGCACTGATACCAACTGTAACATCCCCACTTTAAGACCCGAAGATGAACGCCGATGATACTGCAACCATCACCGGAATTATCTTTCAACGATGGAAGTAAGCTCAGTTTAAATATTCAAATACATACCAAGTAAACGGAGAAGTTAACCTTTTCATTACATAGAAATTCTCTTTAATATTCATCACATACATTTTACATCATCATTGACCCTCAAAGTTATGATGTAGCGGTCAAATAACGATAGAAAATAACATAGTAGGAGTCCAATCAACATACGAAGATGCCACCCAAACTCCTTAAATAGCAAAAACAAAATCTTTGTTAGCAAACCAAGCCTCATATTCCATCTTTGATCGGCTACTATAGTGCTTATTATTAACCTACATATCCTATAAAATTAGCCTAGTCAAATGAGCATCCGTGAGTTTATGGAGAAACAATTATAAAAACATGGGTCAAACATAAAGTCTGGTGTGAATAATACTTACCCTAAACAAATACATAGTGAGATAGACTGCTCGTCAAAGAATGGGTGTCCCACTCACTATCCCATAACACCATAAAAGAAACAATCATGGTTCTGATGCAAGTAGTTCTCCTTTAATATGGTGCCTTTATGCGTTCTTAAGCGATTCCCATTTACTACTGCGCCCCCATCACAACCCCATTTACTTCTATACTGATTAGTCTGTAACCTATTCTTTCCATTGGCTACTGCGCTCCTAGCGTAGTCCCCTACTTAGCTTCCATTTTTAGATTATTCTCTAATCTATTTAATGTTGTGCCCCCGACGTAGTCCATTTACATTCCCTGCTTTAGTTTATTCTTTAACCTAAACTTCTCTCCCAGCGCAGTCTCCTTAAGTTTTCCTTTTTAGGTTATTCTTTTATCTGTCCAGCACCCTAGACACCGTTGAATGCCTCTCCTCACATTCCCAAGGTGTGCATTTGTAAATGCCCCTCCTCACCTTCCCAAGGTGCACATTCACTTAAACATATGCTTAAGTTGGAACTACCGCCACTATCCTTGAAAGTTGAATGTCTCTTCTCACCCTCCCAAGGTGTGCATTCGAGTAAGTGTCCCTACCCAGCATAAGTAGCCCTTCCAACCCTATTTCTTACGTAGGAAACCTTTCCTTTGCTATCCTAGCCTCTCCTCGAGTCCTATCTAATTGCCTTTTTTTTAATTTTCATTTACTTCTTTCCTTGGTGCAGTACAACTCTGCCCCAAACCCTGAGTGTTGTACACTTTTCTTATTTAAGTGTTCCCTTCCAAATTGCGATGCAATATAACCTTTACACATTGTAGGGAGTTCAGTCCTTTCCTTCCTTCCATATTTATGGTGCGGTATATCTCCCACAAATTGTGAAGCAACTCTACTTTCTCCAAAAAGTTTCTAGATCCCTTTGGCGAATCACCACCTCCTACCATGTACGTTTAATTCTTTTATAAAATGTTAGGTCGTTGTCTAAGCCCCATAACCGATAATGTCTGACACATCTGATAATGTATTTACACATGTCGCCATACAATTTGTTTCCATTTTTCTTTTCTGCTATTCATAGTGTCCTTTATTTTATTTTCAGCAATTTAGTTGAATCTGGTTCCCTATTCGCTTGACACTTGTTTTATTCTATAATTTATTATATCACAAGCATCCCCGCGGTTCCCACTTTCCTCGGTGCGGTACTTGATTGATATTAACTTATTTTTCTCTCAGGAAAGTTTACTAAAATCCCAAAAAACCCATGAACACTTGTTTTAATATTCTTTATCCTTTACTTAATTTAAGGGTATTTTCCTTATTTATTTTCAGGATATTCTCTTTTAAAAATTCATAATAAATCATATTGACTTAGGAAGTTTCTCAAATTAAAAATCCATTTATATAATTATGGTTAGATCTTCATATAAAATATTTCGAAATCATTAAGATGGAGAAATACATCTAAACATCCCATGTTCATTTATTTGTCCCTAAAAACATTCACTAACTTGTAGAATCATTAGAGTAGGAAAAATCTTCCAAACATCCCATGTTCTTATTTCTTTTCCTAAAACTTTCATTAAACTTTTATACTTGTCAATGAAAATCTGTATGAAACTCCATCATACATAAAAACACACAAAATTCATACCAAGACCATATATTAGGGAATGATATAAAAAGTTTAAGTATTACTAACCTAGATCTTTAAGATATCTTGATTTAGTCTTCTAAATCTCCCCCGTTAGCTTACGTTATGCCTATCTTTACTTTATTTGCTCTTCTTAAGCCACTACCATTGAAGTTCCTCTAAAGCTTTTATTCTATCTTTAGTATGATGAAATGAATGAATGGAAAAGAATAATGTTCATTGTCTTGAAATAATTTAGGCTTCGGCCCTTTACTCTTTTTTGTTAACTCATTACCCATTTTCCTTCTTAACTTATTTCGACACTTTAATAATCGATCTAATTAATAATAAATTTCAAGTTGTTACAATAAATAATTATGACTATTTAATCTACCAATGCGCTTTTACAAACAGCACCAAAAGCCAGCAACACATGCCAAATTGTTCAGAACTTCTACATGAATCCAACATAATAAATCACACGTGAAATCGATGGCGTATGAAAAAATTATTCAAGTTAGAAGTTATAGGGTTTAAAATGTAACTAATTATTTTACAGGGGATTAAGTGTAAAATTTACACCTAGCTACTGTCTTTCTTCTTTTCCGATACAATCATGCCGCCTCCTCCCCATCGTCATTGCACTCCCTTACGGCCGTCGTAGACCCTTACACAGCCCGTCGTAAGCCCCTGAATGTCGCTGCCATCGAACCCAACCACCCCACTCTATCTCGCACCGCCATATGCACAAGCACCGCCCTAAATTTTGCAACTGTAATTATTTTCAATCAAATCTTTGCACCATCTCCCCAATCTGAGCCAATAAATCAATTATGATCCTCCTTCTCTCTCCAACCATAATAGCCATCATCCTCTTCATCGTCATTTCATCATTGTATAAATTAAGGTTAAGGCTTCTCGTAAATTCCAAAACTTCTAGAGAATTTTCAAACTAGAGATCACTGAACTACTCAACTACCACAAGAAAACAACATCATTATGTTCGTCTTGTCACGTGTATGAAATGACATATCATAAGGCCTGCTTTTGGATTGATTTGTAATATCACCTTATTTTATAATTAGCAATGATAATCTCCATTAGTCTAGGAAGATTTAGGTCTGGGGAGGAGGCAAGAAGAATAGAATGATGATTACCTAGGATTTCCACATAGCATTTTATTCATAGGCATAAAGGGACGTGTTAGGCCAAAATGGTCATAATGCCTGAAACACCCATTTTCGAATTCCAATGGAAGTATGTCATGCTATATATTGAATACAGGTTTTTGATATTTTTTTAGCAAAGCTAAGCGGGGTTAACTGGGCCCCTACTAGTTTAGTGCAGAAACAATAAACGTGAAAGCATCGTAACAGGCTACGATACATGAGAGAAGATACAAAAGAAAAAACAACAAAGGGAGAAACAACAAAATTTAATTTGCAAAAATAAAACTAAATCCAAATGTTAACTATTCTACTGTCAAAACAGTAAGAGCTACAACTAATTCCATGCTTTATGGCTTGCTTCAATTCATTCCATAATTGAACATCACTCTTAATCTTGGCATTGAATATTCTATCATTCCTTTGCTTCCACAAAACCCTAATAAAAGTTTTAAGAATCAATAGCATCAGGATGCCTGAATCTTCCTTCCATCTAGTAGCTTTGTATATATTGCACCATTCTATATTGCTAGCTCTTGAAGTGTTATCCCTACCAAATAGCTACATGAGTCTTTGCCAGAGGGTATAAGTGAAGTTGCAGTTAAAAAACAAGTGAACATTTGATTCATCACCATCGGGATAGAAAACACAAATAGGGTCAACCTACATACCCAAAACCAATAACTTATCTTTTGAATTGAGAGCATTTCTAAGAACTTTCCAAAGGAGCATGTTATCCAAAACACAAGCAGGTTTTTGATATTTGTAAATGCAATGAAATACCAAAACCTCCAGAAAGATAACTTCCCTCAAAATTTTCTTTTATTGCCAATTTAATTTAAATGGTTATTTTATGTCAAATTTGTGAGTTGCTACATTTATTGCTTTGATTGTGCCTTAACTGATCCCTTCCTTAATTATTTTTGTTAGTTAAGGTATTTTCTATCTTACCAATATATTTATAACGATGCAAAAAATCATGGGAAGATTCCCAAAAATTCATAGAAATTTGGAAACACCTTTCTTTACTGTTAAACATTTTAAATCAAAATATTAAAATTTTGCATTTACAATTATTAATTACAAATGAAATTGCTTATTTTTAGCTTAGAAAATTCATAAAACAAAATTTCCTCATTCGAAAATTAAGAAAAGTAAAAATCATCATTGTTTTAATGTTGTAAATAACATATTAAAATTCCAAATCATTTAAAGAAGGTTAAGTCGTGTTTTTCCCTTAAACACATAAAAAACAATGATGTTTAACACTCAAACATGCAGAGATTCATTCTATTAGCATCTAAACATTATTATCATTATTTAAAACAGTAAATACAAGTTTCATCTGAATCTAAACATATATAACGGTGTTTCTTCTTATGTCTTTGCTTATCATGGTTATAACACTTAACCTTGTCTATCCCGATCAGTTTCAAGCACTTAGATACATAGTGCCCCATCTGTCCATAGTTATAACAAGTGATTTTGAAAATATCCTTCTGTGCTCCTCCTCCTTTAGTTGTTCCCTTTTATTGCTTGTCATTCTTACCCTTTTGATACAGCATGAACTTCTTCCTTTTATCAGTCTGATCATTTTATCCCACATTCCTCCTTTCAGTGTACATCAGCTCGTATCATCTCACCATATCCACTACTTCGTTAAATGGAAGTGCCAAGTGAGTCATTGTCCTATCACCCAACCCTGACCTCTATCTTAAGATTAAATTCTCCACCTTCTTCCTTGGTATTTTGATCAGATCTACCCCATACTTGGACAAAGCATTAAATTTCTACGAATATTCAGACACGGTGCTACTCCCATGTTCCAGTTATACAAAGGCTCGGAACATTGCCCACATGTCTGATCCAGGGATGATTTACTCTTCAAACATCTCCTTGAACCTTTCTTGAGTTATTTCTTGCTTGGGAACTTCATCCCTCACAATCTCCCACCAAAGACTAACCAAACCCTTATCGTCTAGACACTAACTTCACCTTCTGAGCATCGATGAATTCCAAATCTCCACAGATATGATCACATATCTACAACCAATCACCCATTTCCATAGCCTGCCTTGTTCTATCGAATATTACTCCTCCCAAACTTTGAATATCCTAGTTCAGATTTGAAATAACCCACTCTATGGCAACCCTAAATTTTTTACCATCGAATAATAGTGACTGAATTAAAGTTCCATAAAGAGAAGCTGTATATAGTTAACTTAAAGTTTAATTATTTATCTAAGTTAATTTAACTATGGTGTAATGACAATATCTCACATGGGATGATTGTTATCCAACCTTTTGGACCGACTATATTCAAGCTGATTAGACAAGTTAGACTCAACTGTCATCAGGACCGACAAGTCAGATTAATAATTACGAAGCCCAAAGATCGAGCATAGATGATAATATGAAGCAGTGGAGAAATGAAAGCAGAAGACGGACTCAATAGAACGATAAAAGTATGAAAATATACCATTTACTGAAAATGGATTGGGTACGATCCATATTCACCAATTATGGATCGTACTGTATCGATATTACAGTTCAACTTGGTGGAAAACAATTGATATCTCAAAATCTACAAGTCGAATACACATGGAACTTTGGGAACATCAATATACTAAAGAGTGGAGCTCACCATATTGATTGCATGCCAAAACAAGCCCATAGAATGATCGGTACCGATCGTTATTATGAAAGATGTAGGACCCACGATCGGTACCATGACTTCTTTTGGATCTGGAGACTCCGCTGTTGAAATTTCAGGAGGATATCATCGTCTTCCCCTATAAATATAGACTTGATTGTTCATTTTTTGTATCCTTTACACTACTTGTTGCTTGGAACTTCCTCGTAACAAAGGGTTCTACTCTGATCCATCCCTCTGTACTCTGCAATTCAAGTGATTAATAAAGTTATTTCTCCAAAGTGGACGTAGGCTTTCAACGCCAAATCACTATAAATCGTTATATTCTTGTTATTACTTATTTTCTGTTATTTAATTGCTTATTTCCTCTGTTTTCATTCATTATTCTTCATTTGCTTATCTACAAAATCTCAATTGGGTATTTGTGCCAATTTTGGTGCAAACATTTTGGTGTTTTCACCGAAAAACAAGCTTCTCAACTTCCCTTTGCTGCTACTGGATTGCACAAATCCTAGGAAGAGATCTAGAATTATTTTTAAATAGTTCATCCGTTCTATTCAAATTTTCAAAAGTCTAAGGAAAACTATCAACAATAGTTAGTAACACTAGATCTACCACTCAAAACACAGAGGCAAACGAGAATGCCAGCATCTAGTAAGGAGGCCAAAGTAATCTACCAGTTGATGTTAATGCCACCAATACAGTTGATGTCCAGAATCCAGCTAATTCCATCACAAGAGCTTATTTTCACAGCCTAATGAGAGAACACATGGACAGCCGTCGATAGTTGAACCAGTAGATTCAAGCAAGTATCGATCTAATGAATCAACTCAGGGATCAACAACACATGAAAATTAGGAGGGAACCAACTCCCTATTCTACATAGGAGAGCTCAAGTTCATCATATGACTATCACAGACATAAATGTCATAGAACCGACGGATACCACGTCGAAATGTCAACCGCCATCATCTGACCGATCTAGAAATACCGATAATGATCGATACCGATCCATTTGGAACGATCGGTGCCGATCCAACTTTTGGAGGCAGGTTATAGCAGATGACGGGAAGAGTGCACACTAGTGATGCCGCGGTTGATCTTGATGCTGGAAAGTTAATGTAGATTAGTTACCATTCTGGAATGACAACAATGTGAATGCACATGACTCACATCAAAAGGATGTTGAGCCAAGAAGGTGTGGAATGGCCCTTAGACATCGACATAACCATTCACATGAGGTGGAGCACAACTACCACTTGGCTCCAACTATCCAAATGCCGGACGTGTCGATAATGATCAAACAACTAGTAAGGGAAAGCCAAGGCTTGACCAATGATAATTGGGGGATCTCAAGAAGCCATACCCCATTCACAGACAATATTTTACACGTGGAATATCCAAGGAGATTTAGCATGCTCTCGATGCCTGCCTACGAGGGAAAAACTGACCCCAAGCAGTACATCCTGATATATGAATGGTTGACGGATTCCACATGAGATAATGACACCAAAATGCAGATGTTTTCTTATTACTCTCTTTGGCATAGCAATGATGTGGTTCATGAGATTATCCTTACGGTCAATCTCTAGATTTGACAATTTAGTAACAAAGTTTATGAAGCAGTTCTGTATGCATGCAACTCGCCTCAACTATGTAATGTCCCTATTAAGCGTGATCTAGGCTCCGGGAGAATCGCTATTTGGATATATTTCATATAGCTATCACAGTAGTCGATAGTCAAAATGACTTCAATATTGATGGTGGTAATAAGAGGGATTGATCTAGAATTTGACTTTGGCAATTGGTTAGCTGGCAAACCACTCACAATGTTGGAGCATTTCTATGCAAAAGCAGCTTAGTATTTGAGGAAAGAGGAAGCTAGATGCTCTAGGAAGAAGAATTTGTGGGATTGAGTGGATAGGGAGTGCAGAGTAACATTGTAGTGAAACAGTCTAGTGAGAGTTCCAAAAAAATTCAAGTAAATTTCCAAAATAAACCGAATTAGCAAAAGAAAGGCGGTGATGGGAACCATGAATGAGAGAGGGATTTTGGAAGAGGAAAGTCTAGGATTCCAATGTATGATACCTACACACCACTGAATACGTCTCTAGAAAATGTCTACTTGTCTACATGCAATACCATGCAATATAGGAAGCCACCTCTGAAGGAATCGACGGAGAAACAAAAGAACACTAGAAAATATTGTCGGTTCCATGAATTCTATGGTCACAAGAGTGTATGCATCTCTAGGATGTTATCAAGAAACTGATTTGGGAAAGAAAACTATAGCAGTTTGTTAAAGCCTCGTAGGATGGCGGGTATCTGACGCCAACCGAGGACAAGCGTCGCACAGGGCTTAGGACCCTATATGGATTGGTGGAAGATTAGTTATCAATACAATAGCCAGAAGACCACATCCAGGTGACAAAAGTTGGCATAAGATGGAGCGCTATGCTAGCGTAATCAAGCATGTGGATTTTGAGTGTTGTTCAAATGTTGAAGATCGGGCTCCATCCAAACAGCAGCGTAAAATGACAGATGACATTGTATTTAGAAACAGAGATGCAGATAAGGTGGAGGTACCGATGATCGACCCAATGGTCATGTCAGCCATGATCGACCCCGCCTTAGTGAGAAAAGTTTTGATTGACAGTGGCAGCTTGGTGAATATTATTTTCAAAAAGGAGTACAACCAGATGAGAATGAAAGCCAAAGATCTTAAACCGTGTAAAGCCCATATTCATAGCTTTAACGGTGTTTCAACGGAAGCAGTGGGCTATGTCGAACTACCGGTGGAGTTATAAGAAAGTGACCATAGGAAGCGCTTGAACTTTGGCCAAGTGCTTGGCCTTCTCATCCTCAAGTGCCTTGATTGCCATTTCTGCTTTTCTCTCGGCTTATGTCTGTGAGCTCATTGAATACTCTAACTCATTAGTTATAGTTTCGAAGATCCGTCTGTCTTGGGCCTCTTGGCATTCAACTTCTCAATCTCTGCCACTCTCTCCCAAGATACCTTAGAAATCCTCTCCCTCGCTCTCATCCACTCCTTATACTACTTATGGATATCATTCACACAATCTACGGTCATTTGCTGTACTTTTTTAGGAACTTTCTTAAGATTAGGTACAAAGAAAAATCCATCGAGACATACATTTGGAAAATCCGACTTAAGTTGGGCCATACGAGCGGCGACATCGACTTGCTGAGCTTTAGTGACAACTTGGGTATCAGTGCTTTCTTTGCCCGGCCTTTGTTGATGAACATCATGCTCACTATGATGACGATGATTGTTGGGTCACTGAGGACGAGATGGAACAAGAGACTATGAAGAAACTGAAGTGGTAGGTGGATCATGAGAGGTGTAAATGAGAGGAATGTCGTTACAGCAATCTTGTTGCCTTTAAGAATCTTTAAGAGAAGGAGATCTAGACTTGGATAGAAATTTATCATGGGAAGATCTATCTTTGTCGCCTCTGTTCTAATAATCCCGATCCTGGATGGAGTAATAGCTAGCGTCGTATTCATGACCACTACCTTGGCGGTATGAGCCCGAACGAGAACTAGGATTCTGGTGCGATATTTCCTGTAGAGACTAAAATATGTGCTTCTTCCTCATTACTGTTTCTGCAAAGAAAGACAAAGAATGAATCAGCTCTAAGTATTGAAGGACATGAGATAAGTGTAGTGCAAAATTGTGAAGTTAGGAGGGATTCCAGTCCCAGCTCTGGAAGGAGATTCTGATCTGTTGACGCTCATACCAGTAAAGTGAAAGGCATCAATGTCATTTGTTATTAGGAGATCAGATAATTCCTTAAATATTTCATCCAAGTGCTCTGAAGGTTAAGAAGCAGACTGATCCGAAGTAGCCTAAGGGGTGATGGATAGATTGGGCTATTTGAAGAGGCGACTCTTAGGGAACCTACAAATGAGTTTCTTTCTTTTTCTTTTTTCGAGAGTGGGGGGCTGTGAGGTTTGCGAAGATCCGACCGCAGCCCCGAAATTAGAACCCACGTCATCGCCACTGGGGTCATCACCCTTATCTTCTGCTGTGTCTTTATCGGTAGCTTCCTGAGCCCCCTCAACTGGGAGCATGATAGGATTCGCTTGATGGCCTTCATCATCATCTACATCCCGTTGCTCAGCTACTATAACCCTAGTAGTGACCGGTAGCCCTATGCTATGACCTTCTTCCAACAAACAGTAGGTAATGAGGCATTCATTGGTAAGGGGATTCTCAATGTATCTATCTTCTGGTGGAACCCTTTTGAGTGTCAGGACCGCATCTGTGTATTGTTTTCCATTGGGCCATGGATAAGAGCCTGCACAAACCAGAAAAGTTGCTTAGCCCAGGATACGACCTGGATACAAGCACCCAAGAATTAAGCAAAGAGCAATAACTACGTCCTTCTAACCACCGTTTAGCAAAGCCGAGCAAGCAACGAATATAGAACCATTCGCTTTTGGAAGTACTCAACTTGTTCCAAGTACCAATCAAGCTTTGACACTTCTTGGTTGACTAGAGAAATGTGAACGAAAGGCTTCCCTTTCGTCGTTGGAAGGTAAAGAAAAATCGAATGTCTTCAGGAGTTGGAGGATGAAATAAAAACTCTGTGAATGCCATGTAGGTGTAGTTAAGCGAGGCATAGCCATTTGGATGTAGTTGTGCCAGTGCTAACCTCATATGATGTAGCATCTCTCGGATAAATGAATTAAGGGTGGGATGCATCCTATCCAACACATGAACTTGTTACATGCAGTGAATCCCTCAAGGGGCATATGAGCTCTACCATCCCGAGTCAAAACTCGCATGTCATCAAACGAAATCCCGTGTCTGGTACAAATTTTGTGCAGAGAGGCTTCATTAATTTACGAAGCCACAGAATCCTTCGGATCTTCCAAAAATATAGCGTCTTCTAGAGTGTCGGGAGTAGGGTTTATCACTTCTGCTGGAAGGGCAAGAATGACAGAGAAAATGTAGAGTAATGAACATGGACTTTTCGGTTGTTTAGCTTGATGTTCAGAGGAGAGTCTATCGAAAGCAGTGGCGGAGCTCGATTTGGTACTGGTATTGTTGTGCTGCAAAGGTTTTCCAAAAGACATGGAAGCTAAACGCCCTGAGCATCTGGAAGCCATGACTACCAAACTCAGTAGATAATCATCATTAGAAAAAAAAACTTGTTTCCCCCCATGAAAAGTGTGTGCTAGTGCAGAGTGGTGCAGTGTCATGCAATTCAATGAAAAATAGTTCAGAATTAAAGACAACAAGGCCCAATTTCTATATACTAAAAAACAAGATAAACGGTATGTTTAACCGTGCTTCTAGCTGCTTTAAAAATTACTGCTTTAATAAGTGTATTATGGTATGAAAGAATTTGGAGGGAAATATACTATTATTGTCTAGGTTGAGATCTGTAGTTATAGGTTCCTCTTACTAAACTATCTTGGGTTTGTATTTCAATTTAATTTTGTAGGAACCCGATTGTTGACTTCATGTATTTTGTATTTATAGCAAAGTAAAATGTATAACTATAACATTAGGTGAGTTTACAAAAAACATATCATTTACTACCCTTAGCTTCCATTTTAAACAACCGAAATGTTTTGCAGTTATACATATATATTTATAGTAACATCTATCATACTAGTATATATATATATATCTTGTTTCCTTACTATAGTATATCTTATTTTAAACCTTTGACTACTCTACTATGTATTAGTAAATCAATATATGCTGCACAATTTAGCTCTATGTTAATATATGCCAACCCTTGGATTTGAGATTTGTTATTCTTAGTGTATTGTTATTCTGAATGTACTATTTATGCTTATCTTCTACTTGTTTGTAGCCACACCTGGTAGTAATAACTTCACAAATGGTGGTAATATGAAACCCAAGATCATCCAAGAAGTTGAAAATTACCGAGTTGGCAAAAGAATGTTGTTATAGAAGGGACAACTGCATCCACCGATTATAATGCCTTAGCGCACCATGTACCACTTGGAGCAGATGCTTGGAAGGTTTTGGTCGATTTGGCTTTGAAACCTAAAGGTTTTTTTATATAGGTCGAGTTTGCAAATGTATATAATTGAACAGGATGTTGGAACAGCTTTTGTTTGGCATAAGGACTTCATCTCTTTCGATTAGTATGTATTTGGGGGTTATGTATTGTACTACATGTTTATGTTTGTTAAGTGTTGGACTACATTGGGACGACTAGGTCTTGAGACCCTTGGAAATTGACAGTAATATGTCCACTGTATTGTGTGCCGACCTTCAAGTGCTGGAAAACCCGAATGTTAAGGGTAAAATGAAAAATAAACATAAAACGGAATCTTACACGAATGGAATAATATATATTATTTCATTATATAAAATCTTTACAGTGGAAATTATAAATACATTTATCAAAGTCAAATATGGACAGTTATAAATCTCTATCCATACAAATGCGGAATAAAATAGTACACAAGTGTGGTGGAAAAAGAGGTAATAGTCTACTGAATAATCTTCTAACTCCATGCACCGAGCTCTTCTAGATTTCTTCTAACTAAACCTAACTACTAGGCTGCCCAGAAAAATAGGGCATCTAGAGTTTACGGAAAAAGAAATATACTCTGGATCAGTCATGGGACTGGTGTGAGAACTCAAAATATGGGTTTTGAAAGGTTTTGAAAACAAAAAGGTATCTCATAAGACCACGCCGCACGTAAATACGAAACGGGTTTTTATCTTATGATAACCAAAATCTTTACTATGCAAAATTAGAGATATTATTTTTAATGACGTTCTTTTTTTATGAAAACATTTGCAAATAAACTTATAAATCTTAGTTGAAATGCTTACATCTCACATTTCAATACTTTGCACAACTAAGTACGTAAGACACTTATTGGATATTGGATTTCCAACTGAATAGCGAGGTAAGGGACTACCTCCCGCACAGTGCATTTCTAGAGGAATGCACCTAAGGCCCCTATGTTGGTCCACATGCAAATTAAGATTGGCCTATCCAAAAATTACACGAATAGCATCGAGTATTACATCAGCCGGCCGTTACCGACCTATCCGAGACGTCTCATAACATACACCACTTAATTTAAACCCGATGTTATAGCAGGAATTTTTTATATATATTTAGAAGGTGATTTCATACACCGATTGGTTGCGAGCCACTTAGCCTTAAAGCATCCTATGTTTCACCATTCTTGGGTGTGAGGCTTTGATGTAACGATTACCTTTTATACAGAACTTATTCCAATTTTAATGCCACTTTGCCATTTCTCAATCACACAATTGATTTCTACAAACGGTTAACTCCCGAGCTCGTACGTCTCAGGAAAGGGTGTTAAGCTAAGAGAAGTTGTCTTCTCCGCCATCAAATATATGATATGTTCATAGAGATTAATCAATATGATCTAGAAATGCAACGTCAAACATTCGTCCATATAAGTTGTCCAGGAACAGGACAAACAGAAGGTACTTTCCTACCACATCCTATAGGGAATTACCTCTAAGATTAGTAGCGAATAGTCCTCATGTTTCGAAGATTTTCAAAAAGAAGGGACCACTGCTATTTATTTATCTCAGGAGCTACCCAAAGATTATCAACAAGCAATCCTTTCTAAATGAAGATCCTCTATCTTCCAAAATTATGGTCTTCAATATATATCTTCATTTTCGAACGCGTAAATTGGTTTGAAGTGGTTTTCGGATAGGGATTACCCAAATTTGATTTCGGTTTCGACGAACCAATCATCGATAAAAAGATATTTTATAAGGTGATTAATATTTCATTAATTCATATGGGGAGGGAACTCATACCACTCATATGAATTTAAATATACAACCCAAGTTGTTTAAATTTGGGAAAATTTAATCTTTTATACTTAACTCGTTTCCGACATTTCGACCTTATCTATCCGTCGCCTAGGTGAGGCCAGGTGAGCCAGGACACTGGTTGATCCCAAAAATCTTCTTAATTTAAGAACCTCAACTAGATCTCACAGATAGAAAAATCAAGTGTACTCATCGGCTTATTAGAGCCAAGATTAAAACAATTACTTATAACAGCTTTTCTTTAATTCATTTATTTAACTTCTTTTAAATAAGTTATAAAATATTCAAATAATCTTTAAAAATCTTAGTTATTCATTTAAAAACATTTATAAAAGGTTTGGGAAAGAATTGTTAAGTTTAAAGTTATATTTCAAAAGTTATTGAAAACCGTTGCAAAGAGTGCTGCGAATATTGTTTTTAAGTTATATTGATCAAAACGACTTTTCTATCTGTTGAAAATTTATTTATATAACTCAAATCTCTTTTAAAATACTTTAAAAGATCTATAAATATTTTTTCATATTTTTAAAAAATTCAAAAATATTAAATTTTAAGAAGTCCTTTTTTGAATTCGGAACTGCAAAACCGCGGTTATTTCGAAAACTTGTTTTACTTATATTTTAAAAACTACAAGATGAAATTTTGATTTCCTTCCTTTTTTTGAAAACTATGGATATAATAGTTCGTAAAATTCTTATTACAAAGAATTCCGAGCTATATTCCACCTTATATACTCATTTAACTTTTGCGGCGCGAAATCATGAATTACCGTTACACGACGCATCTTGTTTTGACTCGTTTTCCATTTCTTATTCAAACTTCACCAAATTTGTTTTTAGTGTTTATAAAACATATCTAAATCATTTTAAAGAGTTTTAATGATTCCATACTACTTTTATAATTTGATTCGGAAAGTGATTTCCTTGTGTAATATCGACGTGTATTTAACGTGACCTGTTTATATATCCAAACAACAATATTTTCACAACATCAAAACATGATAAACAATCATTATAAACAACCATAGCCAAACATATATATCATCCAATATATAGTATATATAAATAGAGTTCTCACCTTCGTTGGATATCGTATTGACTAGATTTCACTATAGCTTCGCTAACTCGAACTAAAACTAAAAATTCGAGCCCGGAAGCCCTTGGAGTGCTCGGCCTTGGTCCTTGTGCTCATGGCTAAGCAAGGAGAGAGGTGGTGGCTGGCTAGTTGTAACGACCCAAAATTTTCGACCTCAAAAGTCAACACTAATACGTTCACTGTATAGAGTGCCGAGCAATCGAGTGCCGAAAATCCCAGACTGTTAGGGTTAAGAAGAAAAAGAGGTAGAAGAAGAAACAGAAAACAACCGCATGGAATCTCACAATCGCAGCAGAACAAAATATAATATCAAATAACACCATTTACACAAAGAAAGCTGTAAATGTCAATTTACAAACAATATATCAGAGTACAATCATTCATAAATAAACTGGACAGTTATAATAACTTGTCCCCGAATACAATCAATACAAGTTCTAATACACAGCGGAATATACTCAATACGTCCCTGCCATCCAGCTCGCCTCCTAAGCTCCAGAACGTCCTAACCTGAAAATCTGTAAGACTCGGTCTGACCCGAGCATTACAATAAAGTAACACCCGAGTCAGGCTGGAAACCAGCGTGAGTAAACCCATTTAAATTGCAATACTAAGGTTGTAAAACTTTCTTGAAACCCAGGGTAACTCGTTCATCACTATGAGTTTTAATCATTCTGTAGCCAAACACTTATTTCACAAAATAATGTCTAAGTACCGTTACTTAGTTTCAATGGTCCAGATTTACTCAATTTATTCCATTCTAGCCTATTCGATTTAAAAATCAAATCTATAAAGAATTATTGATTACTAATCGAAGTGGTTCCGGATATCGCTGATTTCCGATCCCGGTCTCTTCGAATTCAATACCATCTTTTAAGCCAAGTTTTTTAAGTTAAATAATTCAATTAAACTTCAGAACAACACATTCACACAGCAATTCATCACAG
Source organism: Allium fistulosum (assembly GCA_030737815.1). Taxonomy (NCBI): domain Eukaryota; kingdom Viridiplantae; phylum Streptophyta; class Magnoliopsida; order Asparagales; family Amaryllidaceae; genus Allium; species Allium fistulosum. The sequence continues at coordinate 707,735,801 of CM060904.1, read as the reverse complement.
ATCGATAACTTACATTATCACAGTTCAACCAAAGCATTTCATATCACAAAACACCATAATTTATCAGACTAGAGATATTAATCAATCCAAACATTCAATACAATTTAATCATCCATAAACAAGATTAATTAGTACATTTCTAATTAATTTAATTAACACCAAGTAAATTAATTACTTTTATAAATCCTGCTTAATTAACATTAATTAAACCATTTAATTAATTATTGAAATTAATTAATTATTCTTTAATCATTTAATCATTCACATTAATTGATTAACCTTTAATTACTTACATTAATAAATGATCCCTTAATTACTTACATTAATTAATTATCCTTTAATTTATCACACTAATTAATGTTCCTTTAATTACAAAAATTAATTATCCTTTAATTTATCACACTAATTAATAATCCTAATATATAATTATTCAAAACCAAATCAATTAATCTTCAAAACACATTTGACTTCAAAATTTAACTTTTGAAACTTGTTTGAAAACTTGATAACTACTTTTACTTTGAAAACTTGTTTATTTTCATTTTGCTTTGAAAACTTTGATAATGCATTCAATTTAAAATACTCGTGCCCAAACCCAGAAATCACGATCCCTAACTCAAGCCAAAACCAATTCTACCCGACCCTCCCCCTCTTCTCTATTTTTAAACTTGTATTTGTTTTAACTTTTAAAACTTGTTATTTCCACTAGTGCACAGTCTCAAGCCCAACCCTAAGCAAACTCGAGCCAAAAACACTTCTTCACCGAGCTCTCTCTCTTCTCTTATTCCTACAGCAACCCAACCCAGACACAAGACACTCGTGCACATGTACACGCTATCGCCGTTGCTTCGGTCATCGCCGCTACCACCAGCACGTCGACGACGTCTCCCTAGTTCGACCCGACCACCCAGGACTTGGATCCCACCTTCAAATCGAAATCAAGAAAAATGTAACCCACTGGGACGAAACAGATCACCCAAAACCACCTCGCAACGCCACCTCCTACCACTAGACACCACGTCGTCGAGCCCAAATCTTCACTAGAGCTTCCCGCTCCTATTCCCCTACCTCCGATCAAGACCGATGCAACCACGACGTTGCTAGGCCCTTGAAAACATCATCGACCAAAACAGGTCGATAAACCCTAGATCGTCGTTGCCAGGCCTCCCCGATGACCTAAAAATACTCCGACTATTTTTCCCTTGATCCCCAACCTTCACACTACCTCCAACATCAACCCATGGCTTCACCCATCACCGATCGTCGAGAAATCAAACGAAGTTCAATTTCCGTTCATCTAACAATTTCTCACAAATTAAAAACCTAAAAATTATGATTTGATCACCAAAAATCACCATTTTCGAAAACGAAACTAATTATATAATCAAAGCATGTAAATTAAACAATCAAATTTCTGACTTGAATTGATTTTCACTGTAATTTCTTATTTCCGAAATAATTACTTAATATATTCACCTGAAAATATTTTTAAAAAAATGCTATTACATCCATATAAACATTTCCTCTTTAATGATCATAGCCTAAATTTGTTTAGGTGAGAAGATATAAATTTATTCTGAGAGTTCTTGAGCCTGCTAAGCAAAACAGAAGCATGCATATCCAAACACAAACATGCACCCAGTAATTCAACTTATATTTCAAACAAAATTCATTTCTACATCCATGCAAAACATTTTCACAACATTCCTACCATTATTTATCACATGCATCTGAACAATTAGCTTAAAGATTTAAGTTTACTCACCTTAAAATTGTTGAACAGAGGAACTCAGATGTTTGAAGTTGAAAACTGCACTTGCTATTGAAATAGCAGGCTTGATTTACTTGATTTTAGTTGAACTTGAACTTGAATCTTGCTTTAAATCTTTGCTCAGGTTAAAACTTGAAGTTATTGCTTGATTTCAGTTTGAAAGCTTTAAGTTTGATTTTAGTTTTCTTTTCTGGTTTTGGTTTTAGAAAGAAAGAAAAGAGTTGAGAAAATGAAAATGAGAAAATTTTGAACTGTACCTTTGCTATATAATCATTTTTATTATTTATATTTTTTTCTCTCAATTTAAAAAAAAACAATTGCCACTTTTTTACATATATCCCTCTTAAGCCTACACATGTCCAAAAGCCTATATTTTATATTTTCTTTAAGTTTTTATACTTATTTTTATACTAACTATGTTTTATTAATTTATTTTATGTTCTTATATTTATACTTACAAACTATATTTATTCATGTATCACTTAAAAGAAAGTATATTAAATCTTTTATTAAATCTTATTTAAAGCTTAAACTATTATACTTTAATTAATAAATATTTATCTTTAGTATTTTAAAATACAAAATTTAACTTTAAATGTCTCTTGAGAATTATTACACTACAAGGGGAAACACGTTTTCCGACGGCCAAAAGCCGTCGGCGGCCGTCGGAAGCCGTCGGCCGCCGTCGGAAGCCGTCGGCCGCCGTCGGAAATAACCGTCGGAAATGGCGTTGTCGGGAAGCAGTATTTCCGACGGTTTCCGACGGACGCTGCCGTATACATTTCCGACGGATACAGACGGTTCCCGACGGTTTCCGACGGATTTCGACACTCGTCGGAATCCGTCGGAAACCGTCGGGAATCGTCTGAAACAGGCCGTCGTTATCCATCTGTAACCGTCGGTAATTTCGACCAATAAGCTGTCGGAAGCCGTCGGAAGCCGTCGGAAATCTGCTGTTTTTTTTTAATTTGCTTCAGATTTAGCCTTCCAACCACATTTCTCTTCCAAACATTAGAATATCAATACTACTACACAATCCAATATACAATAGTCCAACCAAATATTCAAACTCAAACCACAAAATATTTAATAAACACACAAATAAATAAAATTACATCAAAATATAAATAACCATTCCAACATTAACATAATCCTAACAATAACTGTTCTACCATGTTGTTAATACACAAATTCATCAATATTCTCATACACGTTCTTATACTACCATAGAACCAAATGTGTCAAACATAATTATACATAAATCAATAATTACCTACGCCGTCTATCAAATCATTCTAAGTTAAAACAAAACATACCTGAACGAGCAAGTAATGAATTAATCTCCTGCAGATCCAGAGCCAGCCGAGGAAGGAAAGTGACCACCACCCTGTTGCTGCTGCTGCATGTACTCTAACAACTGTGCGGTGTGCATGGCCTGTTGGCGGTTCTGCTCCTCCAACTGGGCAACTCTAGTACGCAATTCTTCTATATCTGCAAGATCGCTCTGATGTCTACCCCGCCGTCCCCTACTCTGACTACTGGACTGCAATAATTGAAAAATAAATAAAATTCAAGTTTATTGTTTTGAAAAAGTGAAAATATCATATTTTTAGAAAAAGTAAATTATTTACCGCTAAATTGCCAAATCCGTATCGTCGACCATGCTCTGCTGGATCCATAACGGACTCAAATATAACGTCTTCCTCATTGGTCGTCAGCTGATCTCGACCCGTGTCAGCAAGGAGTTTCTGCCGCTACTCCATAAACTTCTCCTGCATTAACAAATTAATAATATCATATCTTATGTCATCATAGTTTAACAATTAAAACAATTACTAATACTGAATAAAATAAAATATGCTTACATGGCTTTTGCTAGATTTATCGTCCTGCCATGTGTACGAAACAGTCCCGTCTGGATTAACATGCTCGACAGCATGCGTACGGGTGAACACGTCCATATAGCTGACAGGACCATGTGACTCGGCTTCCTGAAGGTGATTATTACATACAATTATTATACATTTAAAATCATATAATATAAACTATTTACATTTATTATTCAGTAAATTTACCAACTCCTGCCGATACTGCTGAAACGACTTCGATCCTCCGCGATGAGTGACGGGATTCTTATTTCTATTTGCAGAGTTTCTATCCGACTCTGCCTGTACATTCAAAATTTTATACGTTAATTTTCGATCACGTCAAATTAATAATTCAAAAAAAATTAGTGTACTTGCCTTCGCCTCGTCCGTCTCCCAGTATCTCAACCAAGCTTCCCACACGCTCTCTCCCATCCACCGTAAATCATAATTTTTTTAGCTTCAATATTTGGTTCTTCAACATTTCCATCATCGTCGTCAACTTCAACCATAGGAAACATTGATCGTGCTGCATCTTCGACCATATTTTCTATACGGGTCGTTGAAACTATTTCGTTAACGACACTTTCAGACTCTACAGAAGTATTTGCTACAACTTCTCCATGCCGATCCCAAACATAATATTCGGGTGCGAAACCGTGTTTGCACAAATGAACTTTCACAACATCTGGTAAAAAATACTTCAAATGTCTACACCTACTACACGGACAACGAATTTCGGGATCGTTTCCGTTATTACTTAAAGCGAATTCAACAAACACGTTTATACCATTATAAAAATCTTCTTTTATTGAGCCCCTCAGTCCTTTTCTTTGGTACATCCATCTCCTCCGATCAACAAAATAATCAATCATTTTTCCTATTTGACAAAATGAGAAGTTCAAACTTTAATATTTATTTTGAAGAATACAAATTCGAAAAAGATTATTTTCATGGTCGTATAATATTTTGAATTTAAAGAACAGCTTCACAAATTTAAAAATATTTTCAAATAGGGCACATTTTATTTTTTAACGTAACGATTTAAAAATATATATAATTTTTTTTTTCATTGGTCAGGCATCCTACTTCCCATTACAAACACAGTAAGCATTTACATTTCGTATATTACTTCGTCTCAAACGATTCAACAAAATTTCGGCAGCATTTCCCTTTTGTTCCCTGCATTGTACACAAATGCGTGTACGCAGGAAACAAAAAAGAAAAGTTAGGCCGAAATTTTATGAACCGTTTGAGATGAAGTAGTATACAAAATGTAAATGCTTACTGTGTTCATAACTTGTCCAATACAGGGACAAATCCGACAAACATTGTACCAGATGAATATAAATGGTCGTTTTTCGAAAAGAACGACTATTTATACAACAATCATGTACAACACTCGTCAGACGGGGCCAAAAACTCTCTAAGGGACATTTGTCAGTTACATGCGCGCATTTTGCAAAAAAATACAGTTTTACTCAATGTTCACATTTACAAAAATATATATTAATTTAACACATTTATTCAACGTATTACGCATCAACTAAAGGCTCGTTCGACGTATTTTTTTGTTGCATAAACTAACACAATACAATGATAACAGTGCTACACACATATATAATCAATATAAATTATACATGTTTTTCGCAATTTCACGATATCAGATGAAATAGAAATACCATGGAATGCTAGAAACTATTATAACACTATTGTAAACAATTTCAATCAACAATTACCCCTAATTTATCAAATTATGCAAATCTTGAATTAGGATAAAAACTGAAATTTTGGCTAAAACAAGAGATTATACCTGTTCTAAAGAGCAGTAGAAGTTAATTGCACAGCCGGGAAGAACCTGAAATCTCGAAATTGCTGATTGGAGGGCTGGGGAAGAGAATTGGGGGAAAGTGACCTAGAATTTTCGTATGAAAGTGAAGAAGAAGCAGGCTCGGCTGGAGCCAAATATTCGCGAATTTCCGACGGCTTCCGACGGCCGCCGACGGCCCGTCGGAAACCGTCGGAAATAAGCCGTCGGGAGCCGTCGCCCTACCCTGCCGGTTTTTGAGCTTTTTCTTGTAGTGTTATATTAAACTCAAAACAATGCTTCCTAATCACAATATATATATATGTATATATATATATATATATGTATATATATATATGTATATATATATATTATAATTAGAACATATTTTTATTTGTTTTGAAAAAAGATAATTTTGCTAATTTAAATAATTATATTAGGAAATTATCAAATAAATATTTCCAAAATTCTGGGTCATCACACTAGTGGTGGTAGATGATGGTGCCCATGGGTTTTGAGGAGAAAAGGAAGTGATTTTGAGGTGTATATACTATTATATATGTATTATATAAATTTAATTTCTTTTCACAAATATTTTCTTCATTATTTTATTAAGTTGAGAAGCCATTGAAAAGCTTTGAAATGTGGAGAAAAGACGAAGAAAAGTTGTAGGAAATTTGTGAAATGAGGTGCGGTATTTATAGACAAATTAGAAAATGAAATATCTTAATATTAAATGACCTTTTTAACCTCACCCATCCTATCCTTCCCTCCTAGGCGCACGGTAGCTGCCCTCTCCCCCTCCTTAGCCATGTGGTGGTGAGGTGTAGGTGATGGTGGTGATGATAGTGCAGGGTGGTGACGTGATGAGGTGTAAGGTTGATTTGATGTTTGCTTTTTAAAAGTAATAATTACTTTAGATTTTTATTCCTTTACCTTATGTAAATATATACTTACTATTATCATGTGTATACGTATATGATAATGTGTGTGCGTGCATGTCACAAAGGTGTACAAACCATTTAAACAACGTCGTGTAACTTATATAAATTAAACCGTAACAAATTCGGATTCCGATCTTCGGTCATATTGTCATTTATTAATTAACATATATATATATATATATATATATATTTAGAAACAAAGTTTGGAAATTATTTTCTTATTATTATCCATGAATTAAAATGATCATATTTGATTTATAAAACCATATAAATCAATATTAAACAATTGTTTACAAAAAGTGTTATTATATCGATAAACCGATATCGATTTTCCTTATAATTTCAAGTCTTATTTATAAATTTATAAAACTATCATATTGATTTACAATCAATTTATTACTATTATAAATGAATTATTATCATTTTAAAACTATTATTTGAATATTTATAATAATCATTAAATCTCAATTTAAAATCGTAAATTAATTATTTTATATATTAACATCACTAATGATATCATTAATCAATTAAATCTTTGTTAATATATTTTTAAACGGGTTTACCATTTTTATTTATGGTTCAAAACATTATTATTGGGGTTATAAATCCTTATATTTCAATATTTCAAAAATAATCTTAACTTATTAAAATGATGAATTTGCGGGTCGTTACATACACTTTGTTGAAGTTTTGTAACTGTGTTAAGACTTTATGAATAGTGTGAATGTGAATATTTTGTGTAATTATGAGTAAACGTGAATGATTTTGTTATTAGTAGTAAAATGTTGGCTACATTTCCAAAATGATGTCAAATCTACAGGTGTGCGCTACAGCAGTACCTAGAAAATAATTTATTTTTTATTTTTCCTTTTTTTATGCAACAGTTAAAAACAACTATAAAGGACCTTATGGCATTAGTTTGTAATAATTGTAAAAGATATTTCTTCAACTTTTATTAACTGGTATAAAAAAGAGCTTGTGCGAGATTTGATGCAGAATTATAATTCTTTGTAAGTTATAAAAAATATATCTTGCACTATTTTTATCAGTTGTAGTAGATCTTAATACACCTATTTTGAAATATAAAATATTTCTTACAGTTGTTGGTAAACGTCGTAATATAAAAAATTTCTAAGAAACATTGCAGATTTACAACTGTTATGAGCAGATGTAAAATGTTCTATGACAACAACTATGAACCGTTGTAATATATCTATAGTACAATGTTTCTTTACAGCAGTTAAAAACGTTGTTAAAATCTACGACCCTATGACAAATTTGCATATTACGATGTTTTCAAAACCGTTGTCTTAGCCCTATCATAACAGTTATTGGTAGCTGCGAAAGGGGTATTTTATTTTGTATGTTTTGCTCTTGTGATAAATTGGTTACCATATGTGCTTGAGGTTATAAAATTTTTCAGTGTTAATTCATATTTTATTTTTCAGTGTTTTATTGGGTGACAATTGCATGACTTGGCCACCTTTTAGGAATGAGCTTGATTTGGCTTTGGTCTATGTACACAATAGTTATAGTTTTTGTAATTTAAGGTTATCATGTAATGGCACTTGTGTAGATGTGTATTGTTTCATGGATTTGTAAGTTTATGTAGGATTTTAAGTTAGAAATATGACCAACTCCTGTATTAATTGGATCATAAAACAATAGAGGGTACAACTTGTGAACTTCTACTATCCTGGTATTATCCTACCTTTCACCTAATCATTCAATAACTCCATAGCAACCATACACGTGTCCATCCTGCGGCTGAAGTTCAACAACTGCCGAACGCGGAGAAGCAGCCAGATTATGCCAGGCGAAAAGCGTGACCATCGAAGGCTTCAATATTGTAAGATATGATATAATATTAAACTTTTAAATTTAATAAATTAAAAGAAAACGTATCTATCTTTCTCTAAAAATCTATAAATTAAATTATAATCATTATAGAATTTCGGTCGATCGCGTATCTTGCAGCAGTCTTTCTATTCAAGTTTTGTTTCATCGCTTCCATTTCAAGTAAGTTATTCATCTGCTCTTCCTTTCATCCATTCATTATTTTGGATTTGGGCTCTTTTAAATTTTGCTATTTAGTTGTTTATTTTAACATTTTTTATTTCTTTAATGTTGATTGGATCGAATTTGTTGCATATGAAATACGTTTATCTCCATTGTTTCGCTAATTGTGTACTGATTTGTTACAATGATATCGGGAATATCTTGCTGATGGAATGCCTAAATGAAAATTCTCTGAAAAAATAATGAAATTGGAAACAAATATATGGAACTTTTTGGATTCTGACGTACTCAGTTGTTTATGTGAAATATACGATTTATCATTGAAAAATGGTGTGGCTAGGGTCTGCTCCTGAGTTTTGGTGCAGCGCTATCGGTTATAACCATTAACGAAGTATGGTTGGATAATCAGTCCGAACCAACGATCAAAAGAAACCCCAAAAGAAAGGTTTTTTTTTTTTTTACCACCAAACCCCTCGAAAATCAAACTGGCCAAAAGTGATAAAACCAATGGGAAAAACACTGGAAGCGGAGTCTTAAGTGTCCTTTTGTTTTCATTTTTGTATTTTGCGTTTTCATAGAATCATATGCATTACAAAATATGAATATAGCAAAAAAGAAGATTTAAAATTCTAAACCATCACGACGAATGATGAATACGACGATGAAGGGTCGACGATAAATTGTTTTTCGTGCTTTTGTTATTTCCCGAAACGCGGAAAATAAAATAAATTTATTTTTTATTTTGTATGTTAATATCATTTTCCAAATAGGCTGTCTTTCAAAGATACATATGTCGTGCGCATTTTTATTTGGATAAAATCCCAAAACTAATATCGACAAACCAAACGGGAACTAAGTTTTTTCTTTGTGTTATATAAGAATGTGTTACATAAGAACATATGTTTGGTATATCATAAAACTTATTGCAGCAATTACATCACAGCACATTGTCTATACAATGTCTGTAAAGTTGTTATCTACTTTTTTTTAAGAACCAGATAAACCTGACACTGTTTGTAAATTTCTGAAGGAATATGCAGAGGTACAACAATATGTAGGATAATTGTTAAAGAGAATTAGAGTCCATTTGGCAACAACTAATATTAAAACTACTTAAAAGTAGTTCTGAGTTGTAAAATTTTTTTGAGTAATTTTGAGTAAATAGTAATAGAAATATTTATATAAATCAACACTTCAATAAATTTTAGCTGTAATATATGAAATGAGTATAAAGCTAGTATTTCAGGCTTACGGCTTATTAACCTTTTTGTTACTTTCAGTCAAAAATTTAAACTGTTGTCAACTCAAGTTATAGAAGTAACTTATAAGCTATTGCCGAACATGCAGTTAAATGCAGCAGTATTCATGCAGTTAAATGCAGCAGTATTCGATCTTTACACCTTTCGTAGCTGTTTTGGGGGTAAAGCTGTTATCTACATCATTTACAGTAAAATAAGAAATGTGATCGATTAATTAAAAGCAACATTTGAGCATAATGAGTATCTTGTAAAGAGGGATCTTATTTTGTTAATTTTTGAATCAAGTAAAAGCATATGTTAAAAGAGTATAAAATGTAAATATTGAACAAAATTTCAACATTTTTTTAAAAAAATTCATAGAAAGTAATATTAAACAACAGTTATTATTATAATTGTTTCATTTTTCTTTCTACTAACTACATAAGCTTAATCTAGGTCCATATTTTGAGCATCCAATATATTTTTTGACCTATTTGGCTCACCATGCACTTGGCATGTGACATCTTACTTGTGTTTCTAACCTAGAATCAATAATTAAAAACCATGTGTGTGGTGTAGTTAGTGTGGGTACTTTACTTACTATATGTTAAAAATATCGGATACAATAATTGCACATTACCAAAAATTTGTCTTTTGCTCATTTCATTTTTCTTCTGTTTTACCCCTAGTAGTATTCTAGAATTCATTGTTATTTGTTATCTTCATTTCTATTTTATGGCGTTTGCAAATAAAGACGCTTTTGAAGTTGTGAATGGTGACTAGATTGAAAAGTTTATAGGCTGTGATGTAATGTTATGTGCTACCCTCCATATTAGTTAAATGCAGCATTAACAATTATAGATTAAAAATAAATAAATACATAAATCAATTAATGAGTGAATTTCACTGATAAGATCATAAGAATAGCCAAAATTTAATTTTATGGCATTGAGTAAATAATTCAACAATTGAGAGAGCAGGAAAGTGATCGGACATTTTATGGGGGAAATCTAGTACTTTAATGAAGGTTTATGAATTTTAATCATTTAATGATATCTCAAATCATATTAAACTTTGATGACTATGCGAAATGCTCTTAGAGTTAAAGAATTATATAGATTACTGAAGGTTATTATTTTGATCCCAAGTTTATCTCTAGACTCTAGTTATCAAAGATGGATGATAAATTTCATTTTCTTTCTATTGATGCTTTTCATGATATATTGATTCTCATGCCAGATCTCCTGCTACCTTTACTTCGTTGTGCTCTGCATAAAATTGATGACTTCGTGCGAACAAGATCCTGATATATTTCGATGGGGTTTACACCATCTTCTTGGTGATCTATCTATGAAAGATTATTATGGGACTGACGTGCAAGACAGTACTAATATTTGTGATGGAGGGTACATGCAAGAAAATAACTCCCACATGGATCATTCTTCTGTGGAGAATGATGAGGTCATTGCTCACACCCTACAAGAAGAATACAGCAATATCGCTAATGCTGAGTCATCGAGGCCTCAACATGAAGATGAAGAACAAATGCAAACATCTGTTCTTGCACAAGATTGGTTTGACCCGCCAATGATGAATAATAGTTATTCAGGTGCTAGGAGAATTTAACTTTACCCCTTATATTATTTATATTTTGGGCCATTAGGGTATTCACACTCCATAGCGTCAAACGCATTTTTAGCATTTTTTTTTCCTGAGTTGTATTCAGTGCTAAGAATTGAATATGAATTAAAGTTTTTGTATATGGGAATCAAAACATCAAACAGAAACCTATTAATATTTATTTTCAAAATAAACGGATTTAATATGATAGTTAAATAATAAATACAATCAACACCCAAAACATTTTTATTGTTTCTTGAACACTATATAATCAGTATTATATAAAAACTCGATATATTAATTTAATTGTGAAAGAATCAATTACTTGATGTCTAGCAGTACATTTAGTTTATTTTTTTTGTGGTGCAATAGGCAATGTTTGCAACATATCATTTTTGATGCTCAGGATTGTTGAACCTATTTAATATTACTATGCTCATGTCTTTCTTACTTATCACTTAATTCTTGCCAGACATCTTAATTTGAGAGAATAAATTGATATCTAACCATTATAATGTTGAGTGAGTTCAGGATACATGAATAAGTATTTTTTTTTTTAAGATTTAGAAAGTTCATTTATTCCTAGAAAATAATCTTTCATGGGTTGTACATTGATGTTAATAAATGAAATATATTGCAGGGAATGAGAGTAGTCATAATGCGGGTGATAATGTTCATCCATCTAGCTGGTGTCCTAGCCCTGAAGAAAAGGTTTATGACAATGAAGGTGAAATTCCATTGGAGCTTACAGATGAATTTTCCTCCTTTGATGGAGAAGTAGGCAAAAGATTGAATCATGTGGTTCCTGTTCCTGTAAGTAAAGCTATCCCTATGTCCAATTATCAACAAAATAATCAATTTCTAAGACAAATAGTTTTGAAAATATTTTTCTTCCCAGGAGGTTCGTCCAACTATTTATACATAATTTGAAGGATTGCCTTATTTCTTTCTTTTCTGAAAACAATGTTTATGCAGTAATGCGCCTCTTTGTTTTCAAGCTTCTCCCTTCTGTGTATAAATATCTTTAAGCTGTTTTTCTTTGTTCTAATTTTTTTTCTCACGACAGTTATTGAGAATGAACTTTTCTAAATGTTGTGTGTGCTTCCAAAATATGGTTTTTCTTTTCCTCATAGAAATCAATTTTTCATGTCTGTCATATCAATTTATTCTGCACTTTGTATACACTGATTCTGTTCTTTTGTTCTATTCTTAGCATGTTCCAAAAATTAACGGTGAAATACCTACCATTGATGAAGCAACATCTGATCATCAAAGACTACTGGACAGGTACACATCCAACTTCATATCATATTGGATTGATTTAACTGGGATTCTTAAATTTGAACTGAAAAATGAAAATAATAATTGAAAAAAGGTTTTTATTTATCTTTGATTATTAATTTACATAATTGTAAACAAATATTATTTGTATGTTAGTTCACAAATCATAAATGTGGATAAGTGTGCTTATATTGATTAGGTAAAGGTTATTATCCTTTCCTTTATAAGACGAGCTGTAGGAAAAAATAATGCAAAAGTTGGAACTGGCCATGTTCAAATATATGAATGTAAATGACTGGTAAATTTGAGAAACTGTTACTTTTGATATTGTCAGTTTCATGGTTATATCATTTATCATGATCATCTGCTATTTTATTACTACCTTTAATATAGTGCTGCATTATGTCAATCGGTTGTTTGAATTCAAAGTTTATGTTGGATGGTAAAGAGAATGCACGCTTAATAAATGAAGAGATGAAAGATTCTTTTTTTTGATCAGCTGCTCATTTGGTGTGTACCTTTGCTTAGCCTAGTTCTGGAAGTTATACCCTAAAAGCTTTCTTGTGAGAATACTTTATGAAACACGATCCTACTTACTTTCTTGCATGTTCTTTAAACACCTATCTGATGAAAATGCTATGTATACATTTTAAAGAGTATTTGAAAATTGTTAACACTTCAAAATCTTTGAACCCCATCTAATTGTCATCGCCGTCTTTTGCCCCACTATATCAATTACCAAAATATTAAACAATTGCAGGTTGCGTGTATATGATTTGGTTGAGCTCAAGGTTCAAGGAGATGGAAACTGTCAGGTTTGGTGGATTTTTTTTTTATTACTTTTAGGTTTGCTTTCTTGCATAACCAATCAGTCCTCCCATTCATATTTTCCTCTGTTATCATTTACTTATAATTTGCTCTAGTTTACATTCAAAATCATCGACTGTCTCCTTTTGCGCCAGAAGTTATTTTTTTGTGGAAATTTATGTCGAAGGTTTATCTTTCTCTTTAGACATCGAGGACAAACTTTTTACTTTTTTAGTGCTTTAGAAAAAAGGGGGTAACAAAGACATATCTATATTTCCTTTTATAATAATAATAATTATTATTTACACGTTTAAGAACTTAGATAAATTCATTTATCTTTTTATATCAAAAATGCAAGCGTTATTTCAGAACAAGATATATTCCTTTTCTTAATAGAAAAGCTAATATGCTATGTTTATTTATCATCTTTTTTAGAGAAAAGAAGACATGTACATACTTGAATCTATCTTCATTAGAAAAGATGAATCTATTTATTTTGTCCTTGAAACATAAAAAAAAAATCTTGCTAGCCCTTTAAACTTATTTGAACTTGAATCAAGCTCTTGATCCAAAATATTTCCTATTTTCTTCTTATCGGTGCAATTTACAGTTCCGAGCACTATCTGATCAACTTTATCGCACTCCTGAACATCATAAGTTTGTGAGAAAGCAAATTTTAAATCAGGTTCATTTATCCTTCTTGATTTTCAGTTCGATATTTCTCATTTTTCTCCTATGTGTAAATTGAATTGGTGAAATTATTACATGTCCACAGCTGAAGTCTCACCCTGAGATGTATGAAGGATATGTTCCCATGGCATACAGTGAATATCTAAACAAAATATCAAAGTATGTTTTCTTAATATTTGGGTTACTAGTTAATTATTTGTCTTAAGAAATAATAATTTTCATTGCTTCTATACTGAACTAATAGAAACGGAGAATGGGGTGATCATGTTACCTTACAAGCTGCGGCAGACACGGTAAATATGTTCATTTTTTTCAAAGATACTTCATAATATTTCTTACCTAAGTACTTTTAATTTAGTCTAAAAAGCATATATTCCAAAAATTTAGACAAGAATTGTATTCGATGATACAACATACTACAAATTTGTCAAATAGTTTTCGGGTGGCGTCTTCATTAGCATTTTGCAAGATATAAAATTGAAATTAATTTCTAGTATTAGCATTTTTCATTTTTAGTTTGATTTTTTTCTCCTTCACCTTTGTGTATGTATATATCTTTATTTAATTATTTTTTCTTGTTTGCACTTTGCATGTCATCAGTATGGCATAAAAATATTTGTACTCACATCATTCAAGGACACGTGCTACATTGAGATTTTGCCGGTTGTTCAGAAGTCTATAAGAGGTGTGTACCAAAAACCTTTTTTTTCTTCTGTGTAATTTAAGATTTTAATAATCGCATCATGTTATTATTCTGGTGTCTAAACATGTTTATGTCATTTGATGTTTATGCATACAAACTCATTTTAAATATCTCATAACTCCCCATCCTTTAACTGTTTTGAAATTTCATATATTTTGTGTTTTTACAACATTGAGTGCCCTGCTGAATATAAAAATGCAAATTATTGATTTATTTTCCTTTATCTTTTTTCTATATTGTAGTTATTTTCTTAAGCTTTTGGGCCGAGGTTCATTACAATTCTATATACCCAGAAGGAGGTAAGTATGTAACACTTTTCTTACATCAAACACTGCATATGATTTTAATTTTTTTTTTCTTGAATTTGATTTTCAGATTTTCCAGAAATGGAAACAAAAAAGAAGAAAAAATGGTGGCATTTTGGAAAATAATTACCATTACTTCAGATGACTTCATAACCTCTCAAAATATTAACAGCATAACTGATCTGGCAACTTTTGTATATATGAAGTATTACATAAGCTTGGTGCTACTAAGTAGAATAGCATTTTTTTTGTATGTACGGCATCTGCTTATGACAGTTAGTTACATTCTTTTATTACTTTATATACATTTGTTTTTAATGTACATACACAGGTTTTCTATATACTGAAGTTAATTTATTTGTTAGGAGCTTTCTTTTATATGTATTATTAACTTAATCCTTGCTCTGCTAATTACTTCTGGGTTTAAAATTGTTCAGTGATATACAGGAGTTGGTATTCAAATTTATTTTGATTCTCTTTTCTTTCAATTGTTGCAATACACACTTCACTTTTTACTATTGTGTTTATTATACTCCAGATTTACCCTATTTGCAAGAGCAATTTAAGAGAAACAATGCAAATGTTAGCCCAATTAACAAAAGCCCAAATGATGGTGCATGTTTAAGGTGTGGCGCCAAATTGATTTGGTCAGCGTACTCGCGCCTAAATTATCTATACCTAGGCTTTCACCCGTCCATTTAACTATGACTGAGCGAAGCAGTTTCTGAGTACAAGGATCAAAAACATTAAAAATATATATTTTTAGTGCTATCATCCAACTGGATCCAAATCGATCCTATCCGAACTAAATCTCGAATCAGGTCGGGTTGGGTTTTGATTTTAAAATGTATAGTTTAAACTCGACTGATCAGTCTAAAACCGAGACCTATCGGAGTTGTTCTGGGTCCGTTGGATCGGTTCTACTTGACACTTCTAACCCTTGACGTTTTAAAGTGTAAGTCTGTAAGCAGCTTTTTATATTATTTGAACTCTTTATAACGTTATAACGGCAAATAAATATATTCATCCGTTTAAATAATAATATATAATTACATAAAAAATTAAAGCGTAAAGGAATTTTTTTCACCATTTCAATTTTTTGGATTCCCATAATCGATCAAGTTCATTTAGTGTTTTCGTGAATTCTAATCAATCGCGAGCAAGCACTGATATCAATTTTGTATCAGAATGAAATAAAAAATATTACCATATGAACTTCAGAACAAACACGTATAGACCCGGAGAGACGATACGACGATGACAACTGTATTAAATACAAAATTCATGTTGAAGTGACAAATTAGGAAACATGTTGATATAACAGTGTGTATTAATTAATTAAACACAGAGCAACATCACATATCAAACAAAATAAATTTATACCTACTGCTACAGCTATAAATTTGGATGACCGCAATCTATATCGTTAAGTACTGTGTGTATGTGACTAGGATGAATGCCATTATATCTATAGATATACACATATAAATGAGAAATGGTCTACATCTCTATCGTATAATTCCTCCTAAATTGTCGGGTAAGTTCTCTTGATCTACACATTTCCGATTTGTCAAATATTTTGCACATGCAGTGTTTATATCATTCAAGGAAACTTTTATTTTTAAGTAAAAGTTGTCTATATCCAAAGCAAAAAGAGCATCCATTTTGATGTATTGAATTCTTGAACTCACGACTTTAGCTAACTCACAATATACATGGGGCTATATAACACATTTAACATTCTCTTACTTGATTAGCTAACTCATATTCATATGAACAAATCAATCTTTTTATGTTCAAGCTAAAACCAAAGCTACGTGGAAGAACTCAAAATGAAACTGGCCTTTAGCATGATGAACGAGTTTCTTAATAATAATCTTTATATATAGTCTTTATTGTGCAAACCTTAGTTATGTACAAGAATAGTACTGTTAACTTATAAGAAGAAACAGTTAATGGGCCAACGATCATCAACTTTGTCTCTATATCTTTAAAAGTCATCCCTTTCTTTATCGACAATGCATTTGCTTCAGTTACTTCTCCTTTTGTTATTAGAAAACGAAACAGTAGAGGAGTTGTCACTGCATATCCTTATTGGTTCTATAATTCACTACCATTATATCAATAATAAAATTCTTCATATCCTTAAAGCCTCTGATGTGGCCTTTAAATCGAATACCTCATCAAGATCCACATTCATGTGTCATTTTCACATCCAATATGATGCAGCTCGAAATGATAATGAGATATTAAAGTCTTTGATATTTTTTTTAATGAATCCTTTAAAGAGAATATTTTATGATAATCAACACCTTCCTGATGAGTGAGCCATTTTGCTACTGCGAGTATAGTTAAATAACATTATACATTTTCCAATGAGTATTGTTTCGGAAGCCTAGCTGACGTCTTTTCATGATAACTAAAATACAAGCTGTCTGATGCATTTTGCAAGAAGGAACAACAAGCAAAGTCTAAAATACAAGCACTTCTTTTTATATCTCAGGGTTAGAACCATGATCTTTTATAATTCTGTTTAAAATGTCGTACCCACAACGTAACCATAATTTGAACTTGAGGTCATTGACAAATGTGCATCAATGCACACACCCACGAGCATATATTTTCAAAATGATTTTCATGAGCAAATATATCAAAACACTTGATTTGAGATTCAATTAAAATTCAAAATTTTGAATTCAAATTCAACGGGTGATTGTTGAGAGACTGCTTGACTTTGTCTACGTATAAGTATCATATTATGAAAAGGTACTTCAAAATTGATACAAAAACTTAGTGTTATTTGGAAAAGACGTGTACTTTTTCACACTATAATGACACAATGATTTCAAAATACGAATACAATTTTCTACAAAACTTTGACCTTTTCTTCTGAAAACTCAGATTATAAATCTCAATTTAATTTGTTGTAGATGCAACGGTCATAACTCATATGTTGGAATTTCTTATAGATGGTGAATGAGATATATCCCACATCACCAAAAGTATGCCCGATTATATTTTTGGTAAATAAAAGTGAACAGTTATACTGTTTGAATATGAATAGATGCGATGAAGAGACGCGACGTTTTAAACAGCAACGGTTCTGGAGCGTTGCAACTGAACGGACGCGACTGTTGCAAACAGCAACGGTTCTGGAGTGTTGCAACTGAACGGACGCGACTGTTGCAAACAGCAACAGTTCTGGAGCGTTGCAACTGAACGGACGCGACTGTTGCAAACAGCAACAGTTCTGGAGCGTTGCAAATGAAAGGAAGTGACTGTTGCGAACAATAACGCTTTTTTGACGAAGAGGTGCGACTTTTCTCAACGGATGCAGCCGTTGGGAATTCGGCTATAAATAAGGAGGAAACCTGATCACTTTCCTCACTCATTTTTCAAACCGAATTATCTCTTCTATCTCTTCATCTCTTAAATCATATTCAGTCCTATCACACAGAAGATCATACACATCACAATCTCGTGCAGATTACGTCTGTTGTATCTTGGGAGAATTTTGAAATAAAATTCTTAAGGAAATCGTTACGACGAGCCTCAGACAAAATCGGATTAGAACTTTTATTCTACATTCTACCATTTAATTTTGTTATACTATTTATTCAAAATAGTATAACGTTGTTGTTGTAATTTATTTACAACATTCATATTATTATTATAATTAATACAGAATTCCAGTGTAGTGGAAATCTGAGTTATAAACTTGTGCGACGAGTTTATATTTGATTATTCTCTGTTTTGGTATACTAGACAAATAACATCTTAAGAATTTTACTGTTTTAACTAAAACAGAGATGACAACAGTAGAGTTGTCAACAAAAGCTGAGGTAGAAAATCAGTTAAATAAAAAGATCAAGATATTGAGATCTGATCGAGGTAGAGAATATGAATCACCATTTGAACAGTTCTGTGCCGAAAATGGTATAATTCATCAAACAACGGCTCCATATTCACCACAACAAAATGGTGTAGCCGAGAGGAAGAACAGAACGTTAAAAGACATGATTAATGCCATGCTTTTAACATCTGGTCTACCGACGAACTTGTGGGGGGGAAGCCTTAAATATGTCTAATCACATATTAAACAAAGTCCCTCATAATAAAACAGGAACAATTTCATATGAGATATGGAAAGGACACAAACCAAGTTTTAAATACCTCAAAGTGTGGGGGTGCTTGGCAAAAGTTCCAGTTCCGCCTCCCAAGAAAGTCAAACTTGGACCAAAAACGGTAGATTGTTACTATTTAGGGCCAACCCAAAATAGTAGTGCCTATAGATTTTTGGTATTCAAGTCTGATATAGCTGATATTCATGTAAATACAATCATGGAATCTAGAGATGCCTCATTCTTTGAAGACGTGTTTCCGCACAAAAGGAATGAAGGGAATAATGTCCCTAAAAGGACAAGAGAAGAATCAAGCAATTCACATGAAGATGAACTTCATCATGAGATTGAGGAAGTTGAACCAAGAAGAAGCGTAAGGGCTAGAACTTCCAAGACATTTGGTTCGGATTTTTTCACATATGTGTTAGAACATGAACCTCAAACGTACAAGGAAGCAATGTCATCTTCCGAATCTTCATGTTGGAAAGAAGCAATCCAAAGTGAGATTGATTCAATTCTAAGTAATAAAACTTGGAAAATTGTTGATATTCCACCAGAAATAAAACCTATTGGCTGCAAATGGATTTTCAAGAAGAAAATGAAAGCAGATGGCTCTATCGACAAGTATAAAGCCAGATTAGTAGCCAAAGGATATCGTCAAAAAGAAGGAGTAGACTTCTTTGATACATATTCGCCAGTAACACGAATAACCTCTATAAGAATGCTAATAGCAATTGCATCAATTTATGGACTAGAAATTCATCAAATGGATGTAAAGACAGCATTCTTAAATGGAGATCTCGATGAGGAGATCTACATGGAGCAACCTGAAGGTTTTATTTCCAAAGGAAATGAAAACAAAGTCTGTAGATTAGTAAAATCATTATACGGACTAAAACAAGCTCCAAAACAATGGCACGCAAAATTTGATAGTGTCATGATGAGAAATGGTTTTCGTATAAATGAATGCGATAAATGTGTTTATTATAAACAAATTGGACAATCATATGTGATGATTTGTTTATATGTAGACGATATGTTAATATTTGGTCCAAATACTCAGATAATAGAGACCATAAAGAAGATGTTAACTAACAATTTCGATATGAAAGATTTAGGAGTTGCAGACGTTATTTTGGGAATCAAAATAATAAGAACTCCTAATGGAATTGAATTATCTCAGTCACACTATGTAGACAAAGTGATTGAAAAAATTTCCAAGACTATGGAATTAAAGGAGTGAGAACATCTTTTAATCCATCAGAAGTACTGCATAAAAACACTAATGAGAGTGTAATGCAACTGGAATACTCTCGTGTAATAGGATGTCTCATGTATCTCATGAATTGCACAAGACCAGATATAGCTTATGCAGTAAGTCGACTGAGTAGGTATACAAGCAATCCAGGAAAGGAACACTGGAAAGTACTAATGAGAGTGCTTGGATATTTAAAAAATACCACAAATTATTCCTTACATTATGAAAAATATCCTACCGTCTTAGAAGGATATAGTGATGCAAACTGGATTGCTGATTCAGAGGAATCAAAATCAACAAGTGGTTATGTCTTTACCGTAGCAGGGGCAGCAGTGTCATGGAAATCTACTAAACAAACATGCATAGCTCGATCCACTATGGAATCAGAGTTCATCGCTTTAGATAAAGCAGACGAAGAAGCAGAATGGCTTCGTCACTTTTTAGAAGATATTCCATTTTGGCCTAAACCTGTACCGGCCATATGCATACACTGTGATAACCAAGCTGCGCTAAGCAGAGCGCACAACTTTGTGTATAATTGAAAGTCACGACATATTCGTCGACGCCATAACACAGTTAGGCAGTTACTCTCAAATGGAACTATTTCCATAGATTATGTGAGAACAAATGATAACCTAGCGGATCCATTTACTAAAGGTTTATCAAGAGAGAAAATTGACTGCGCATCGAGGGGAATGAGTTTAAAAGCCTAAACCAAAAAGAGTTATCTTATACGGAAACCTATCCTAGCGACTGGAGATCCCACGGACTAGGATCAATAGGCAAACCAGTTCTGAATAACTCAAGACGTAATGCATTTGCGTGGACATAGTCCAACTCCATTCCTATGGTGCACAATATAAATGCATGCCTACAGAAGTATTTAAAGGTTAAAACTATGTTTTTTAATGATGACCATATCTTGGAAATAACAAGTGGGGTATATGTAGGATACTCTTAATGGTTGCGATCACCTATGTTAGTGTGAGCAGGGTCGGCTCTATGAGAATATTAAAAGGCTTTTATTCTCTAAAAACACTCGCAGAACCAAAAATTGTTCAGGACCAAAATGAACACAACCAAGAGATTGGATGTGAAGGGAAATAATGCTTTGTAAAGCTTATTGTCTGGTTATACAATAACGGCTGACGGTTCAAGATGAAATAATTCACCGATTAGCCAAGTATATCCGATAAGTTTTAACTAGGGAAAGTTCAAAGTGAAATATCTACTTATCCTCGATATAGCATTATTTTCATATGAACTGTGTGATAT
Source organism: Allium fistulosum (assembly GCA_030737815.1). Taxonomy (NCBI): domain Eukaryota; kingdom Viridiplantae; phylum Streptophyta; class Magnoliopsida; order Asparagales; family Amaryllidaceae; genus Allium; species Allium fistulosum. The sequence goes on along the minus strand of CM060904.1, from coordinate 707,714,097 downwards.
TACACTTTGTGTGGGGGAGAGATATATCATCATTCATGTGGGGGATTGTTGGAATTCCTTATAGATGGTGAATGAGATATATCCCACATCACCAAAAGTATGCCCGATTATATTTTTGGTAAATAAAAGTGAACAGTTATACTGTTTGAATATGAATAGATGCGATGAAGAGACGCGACGTTTTAAACAGCAACGGTTCTGGAGCGTTGCAACTGAACGGACGCGACTGTTGCAAACAGCAACGGTTCTGGAGTGTTGCAACTGAACGGACGCGACTGTTGCAAACAGCAACAGTTCTGGAGCGTTGCAACTGAACGGACGCGACTGTTGCAAACAGCAACAGTTCTGGAGCGTTGCAAATGAAAGGAAGTGACTGTTGCGAACAATAACGCTTTTTTGACGAAGAGGTGCGACTTTTCTCAACGGATGCAGCCGTTGGGAATTCGGCTATAAATAAGGAGGAAACCTGATCACTTTCCTCACTCATTTTTCAAACCGAATTATCTCTTCTATCTCTTCATCTCTTAAATCATATTCAGTCCTATCACACAGAAGATCATACACATCACAATCTCGTGCAGATTACGTCTGTTGTATCTTGGGAGAATTTTGAAATAAAATTCTTAAGGAAATCGTTACGACGAGCCTCAGACAAAATCGGATTAGAACTTTTATTCTACATTCTACCATTTAATTTTGTTATACTATTTATTCAAAATAGTATAACGTTGTTGTTGTAATTTATTTACAACATTCATATTATTATTATAATTAATACAGAATTCCAGTGTAGTGGAAATCTGAGTTATAAACTTGTGCGACGAGTTTATATTTGATTATTCTCTGTTTTGGTATACTAGACAAATAACATCATATTCTCCGATTTGCATTTAAAACGATTAAGTGATCCTACTTCAGTTCAGTTTCCTATATTTTTAGATTTCTACTCTTCATGCACAAATAAGGATATCCAATGTGAGAAACTGCAGGAGTTTTTGTAATCTTTTTAATCCTTGGATCGTTTGTTAAATTAGGATGTTGTTATTTAGTTCTCTTTTGTATAAGAGGATGCCTTTTTTTAATATTTTTAAAATTGTTACATGGCATATTAGAAAAATTCTTCCTCTTGTACCAAATCAAAATAATTCTATTATTAGCCTCGTCATGTGAGTTTTCAGCGAGTCTTTACTATTTTTTGATTTTTTTTCGATCAAACCCCTCTGAATTTAGATTTTGGTGGACTATTATCGTTTTTCTTTTAATTTTTCGATATAGTATGTCAAATTTGCTTTGAATAAGAGTAAGACGGTAAATCTTCTAAATTTGTTCCATTTATCATGCCGCACTCATAATAATTTTACTTTTTGACGAACTACTGTGCCAAAAATTGACACAACATCCCAATTTGGGTAGAAATAAGAACAATCAAGTGAAAAACGAAAATAAAAATTAGAAAGATAAGATTTTTAAGGTGGTTCGACCTCAATTTTATAGCCCATGCCCAATATTAGTTTTATTTTAGACAGTCCTTGCAATTACAACAACTTTCAACAAGCATAGCTCAAAAACTAATTGACAAAAAAGGGTAACAATTTAATGTAAGAATTTAAAAGTTCTCACTTTGTTGATGATGGCCCTCTATTTATATGTGAAATCCCCCGCCAGAATCACGGAATCGAGTTTGAACAAGTATACATCTCCAAATCCGAAGTTTCATCAATTAATATGGTTCAGTACTAGATCGAAACTGACCGATATCATTAACCCATATCAACTTCTTTCTTTGGCACATTCACGTCTTCAAAGCTCTTCCTCTAATAATATTGGAATCTCTATGGGTCGGCATCGACCCATATGGGTCAATACTGACCTATATACATTGTTGTAAAATCTTTCTAGGTCCCGCCTAAGCGCTAGACAAGGCTTACCGCCTAGCGATTCACTTATACTATCTATATAAGGTTTTTCATCACACGTAAGAATCGAGATATGTATTTAAGCATTTGTTAGGCATTATTTTAGATTTAGTGTCATGTATAAGCATCAATGTGCTAGTTTGAAGTGGTCTTGTTCTCTTGGCTACTCGTAGGCACATCCAAACCCCAAATTTCCAATTTATATATGTTGACACTAAAAAAAATAGTAAAAATTTATTCGAAATGCATGAGTTATTTAAAACGTTTAGTTTTGATTAATTCTCGATTAATCCCCACCTAGACTATTAATCCATAGTCCATACTTACCGCCTAACATTCGTCTAGCGATTTTTACAACATTGGACCTATGTCACTTCAATCATAGCTTCAACTTCAAGTCTTTCTCTTTTCTTCCATGGGTCCCCATTAACTCCATATGGTTTGGTACCGACCCATATGGTTCGGTGCCGACCCATATGACTTGAGTTATTCTTGGTTTTAACTTTTTGCACTTTGCAACATTAGCACTCTATGTCTTCAAGCTTCTTGGTTCACATCGTCACAATCTCGTAGTTTGAATGTAACATCCCCCACTTTGAGACCCAAAAATAGATATCAATGATACTACTGTCATCATTAGAATCATTTTCAAGCGACAAAGTGAGTTAAGTATTATTTTGCATAACATTAAGTAAACAGACTAGTTAAATAAATTTTCACTATATCAAGTTGTTTTACTTGAGTCATAACATCACCATTAACTCACTCTTTCCCATGTAGGGGTAAATATAGTAAGAAATAAATATAGTATCATGCCCGATATATGAAGATATCGACCTAACACTTAACCAGTTATCACTACACCAAAACAGGTGATTCCCAACGAGTATAACTGTCGCAAACAGTTTCAGCAACGCTTATTAGCGTCGCTGTAGGGGCGTCACAATTTATTGCCAACACTTATAAGCGTTGGGGAGTTTAGTTTGCCAACGCTTATAAGCGTTGGAAGGCTGTATTCGCCAACGCTTATAAACGTTGGTGTATATTATTTAGCAACGCTTATAAACGTTGACAAATTAACCATCCAACATTGTTTAATTTTCTATGCTGACGCTTATAAGCGTTGGTAAATTTTAATTGCCAACGCTTATAACGCTGAAATATTTTCATTCTCAATATAGTCAATTATTTTAACATTAATAAACAATTAATAACTAACATGATATGCATTATTATACTACATTCAATAGGAACCCAAAATTTACAATATTCATAATCAAATAACAACATAAATTTCATAGTCAACTACTTCATAACAATGTCAACTACTTCATAACAAGTACAATACATAATTAAGTTGGTTAATTCAATACATAATCAACTACTTCATAACAATGTCAAATTGGAATACAAAAGACAACGTAAATTTCATAGTGAAATTCTACAAATACCGAATACGAAACTCCGGCCATATAACGAAACCTTCATCTGAAAAATCACATAACTTGTACATTCCATTTTGAGGACCATCATAAATTGGTGCATTCGGTTCAAGAACATCAACCACCCAAATTACTTTCTCTACATTCGGTATCACCTTCCTAAAATGACAAGTATCTTCATTCAACTACACTTTGTGATAAATATGGGTAAACCAAAAAGGACGGGATTACTCACATTGTTTTAATGCACACCATGCAGCAAATGCAGCATCTTTTTGAGCATGCTTCTTTGTCTTAGACTTCCATAATCAACTCTCACGTGTGATGCATTTTCCCAGCAATTAACCAACCAACTACAGGAAAAAACATCAAACGTTTACAGCAATTTCTCAATTATCTTAACTAGTCTATAACCATGGAAGGCTTGCTTAAATAGTTGAACAAAATAAATAGCTAACACACAATTATCTAGCAATTAAAAGGACGCAATAGCAGAAACACAACTCAGCATACTATTACAAAGACAAATATACCAGCAGTAATTAATATAATATAATCACAGCCGGATTATCTTGCAATTGAATAATCATATACCTATACTTGCTATCTTTGTGATGAGTTTATTTGGATCAAACTAAGTAATCTATAACTGGAGCACTGTCATGCTGAAGCACCGGGCAGAATTTCCAATGTCATTGGCATACCTATCCGCACTGCTAGTGTCACTACAACAAGAAAACGCACAAATTTTGCCCCCGTGTTAGTTAATATTAACTACACCACTAAATACCCAAACTTTGTCACAATTAGAACAAGCATTGGAGAGGAATGCATTGTTATTGTCGACTATGAGTTTGAGCCTTATATCTAATTTTAACTTGTCAACGGTTTGGACATATGACTTCAAAATGCAAAAAAGGCAATATAACATCGGTGAATGGGAATACACATAGGGATGGCAACCTAAATTTATGCATACTTCTACAGAAACCACTATAGAGGAGAATTATGAAGGGAATAATGATCACAATGGCACAGGGCAACACTGCTCTCCCAATATCCCCCATTCCAATGTACCAAAGGTTACACAAGAACATAACACATCATATGTACATAGGGAACCATAATATACAGAAACAGACCACACTCCACAGACCCAAACTGATACACATTCTACAGGGAAGCAACCACAGGTAAATTCTGGAAATAAGTTCGAGACAGTGAAAGCTAAAGCATATAATAACTCACATCAGACAGACAGAACAGATGGCAAAGGAAAACAACATCAGGAAGTAAAAACAACATCAAGCAATAGGTTTAAAGTACTTAGCTCAACTGATGGTGAAGATGATCCTAATCCAGAAGACAAGGAAGAGCCAAATGAATTTTGCCTTGCTCGTGAAGAATTCATAGAATCTGTCAGTACATATTCAACAAAAAGGGAATGAGCAAGTCCAAGACTCCAAATTTGCATCATTTGTCTCTAACAACCTTGCTTATGAGAAAGAATTATTAGAAGCATCAACTAGTCCACAAACTCAAACACAATGGCTTGAAAAAATGGTAAATGACTTTTCTTGTCTGGAATGTAAGGGGGCTTAATACTAATCTGAAAATGGATCAGATTATATCCTTCCTTACACTCAATAAACCAAGTATTATTGCTTTATCGGAAAATAAATTATCTACTGACAGAGTTTGAGTTTTTATCTAAATTAGATAAGAAATGGAATAAAATGCATAATAACAACTATGGATCTAAAGGTAGAATTCTTTTACTTTGGGATACATCTATATAGACAGTTCAATTTATTTAAGCTAGTGCTCAACACATTACATGCATAATCAATAGTTTGGGTGGGTATTCTATGGTTTTAACTCCTGTTTATGCGAGTAACTTGCTTTCAGATAGAGAATTATTATGGCTCGAACTATCTTAATTAGCAAGTGTTGTAGATAAAGCTTGGTTAATAGGTGGGGACTTCAACAATGTTCTAAACTCTTAGGACAAGAAAGGAGCGTCTGTACATATATTGCTAATTAGCTGTGAATTGACCTGAACATGATAGTTCAACATCAGTTCTGTAATATGGAAGTAATATATTACTTACTAGAGAATAACTGAATAGAAACAATACACAAAAAGTAGCAGATGAATTGATATTAATTATATGCTAATATGATACCTTGCCAATGGTGTCAAATCCAACATTTGCTTCCACAAACTGATTTTTAAGGTCCTCGTTCAAAGTAACAAGAACATCAAGAACCTGCGTATGTAAATTTGGACGAGAATCATCATTAGAAACTAAATATTTATGGGGGTGAATGGAAAAGTAGTTCAATAGCTAATGAAACTGAGCACTGCACAGTTGCAAATGCAACTGGTCTAAGCACTGTCCAGTTGCATTTGCAAGTGGGCACAGTGCTCAGATGCAAATGCAATTGAGCACAGTTCTCAGTATGCTCGGTTGCAAATGTAACTGAGCATTGTGTTCAGTTGCAAATGTAACTGAATTCCGACTACTCTTTTGAAGCCAGAGGCGAGGTAAGCACCCAAACTTGCAATAGACTCCGCCATCATTGCTGATGCTCCTCCATTCAACACTCCAAACGGCTATTCAGTCAATTTTTTTACATCAAACACTGAACTTTAATATTCTTTTACCGATGACTATGATATGTAATAGTACAAAGTGGATACGGATGGGTACCTGACAGCAAGTTTCTGTGACTTTAAGCTTGCCTGTTACTTTTTTCGGTGATATCAGCTCATACTTGAAGCCTAGAGCGTTCGGAGGGCGGTCCAAGAATGTTGTTGCTTCCCTTATCTTAGAATTCCCTTCGCTTTCAGACATTTTCTCACTTCCCTCCTCTCTTTGTTTTGGTACGGATTTGATATATCGTTGATTGATACAGAAAATGTAATCTATCGCTGTTTCCTATTTTGCAACCGTAAATTTTCGGCTTCATCCTCAATGTCCTATCTTCTATTTCCGTCGTAACTGTTCCTGGCCGAGCAAGCTTGCCAGCTTCTTCCTTGGGGTTTGCCTCCTATCGACGTGGAGGATTTGATTTGTACGTGCCATTCATAAATTGGGAAATTAGGGTTTTTCTCTATTTGGGAGATGACGGTTTAGGAGCTATGATTTTGTTTTTTTTCGAGCGGCTGAGCGTTGAGAAGGAATTAGGGAGAAGGAATTAGGGTATAGATGACTAAAGGATGCTAATTTACTTTGTTGCCCCAGCAACATTTAGTTAATTTTTATTTAACCTGATTTTCCAACACAAATATGTGTTGGCAATAAAAAAATTGTAAATGTGCATTTTTGGTGACACATTTTTAGCTTAGCAATGGATATTGTTGTGATTAATCTACCACACAAATAAGTGTTGGCAATTGAAAAAAATAAGTGTTACGAAATGGCTGTTATGGTGTAGTGTATAATTCCTGGTTTTACGTAGTGGAGTTTTCAAAATAACTTTTATTTGCTATATAAGCCTCCTTCTTCATCTTCAGAGTCTTTATTCTTCTTTCCAAAAGGTACATGTATAAACTATAAATTCAACCTACTCGAATGAATACTTGTGAGTTTATGGGAAATAATAAAAACACGAGTTAGACATAAAGTCTGGTATGAGTAAAATCTTTACCCTAAGCAATCATAGTAAGACCATACCGCTGTAACACGGATGGGTTTCCCTCTTACTTTATCATCATAACACTTGCATTATATCATGTAAACATGCATCTCGTCAAAAAGAAACCATGTGCATTACACTTTCCTTTCAATTATGAATCATGTCATATTTATATTATTAATCCAAATTAAGTATACAATATACTTAACATACAACCATGAGCCAAGTCATGTAATCATCCATCACCAAACAAACATCGCCTAATCTCTTGTTAAGGTGTTTATCTTTAAGTTATCACTAACTTATTTTAGTGATGATCTCCCTAGGTCTATTTATCATTAATTTATCTTTTCTCAAATAACGTCAGTTGATGAAATGACCACTCATTCCACCATGAGAGTTACCCTGACTAGAGCCACACTCTCCTAAGAGGTTGAATGTAAGCGCCATGAATACATTCTAAAAAACATCCTTACTTACTGTTAATAGCTCCTCTTAGTCCCAAACCACTATCGTTCACGTTGTAGATTTATTTTATTATAACACTACCCTAGTAGAGTTAGGGATATGTAACTTCCCCTATCTAGAGGCCCAAATCTAAGCGCTACAAATGCTGCAGTCATCTATAGTATTAACTTTCGGCGACTAAATACGGCTATGTTAATGTTATCCATAATATCAGAAGCACTTGAATATGAAACAAATCACAGGTTTCCAAAACAGAAATTTCCATTGCATTTCAAAACACATGTTCCATATTCATAATCCCAAAACGTTTCCTAAGTAAGGATAAAATATACTTATTACAAAATACGCCAAGAGTGACATATGAAGATGCTCCATTGGATAGTCAGAGTCATATAGTCATAATTGACTTAATACATACACAACGAAAATGAACACAAAACAAAGAACTGCAACTCTTAAATAGCTATCCGTTAGCCTTCTGCTCACCTCCGGTAGCATTATTCGTCATCCTACTAAAACCTGAAAGAATCTCAACCCTCAGCCTACTCAAATCAATTTTGAGCACCCGAAAGTTTAAGGAGAAAATATAAACTTTGAGTCAGACATAAAGCCTGGTGTGAATAATACTATACATCCCGATTATTAATGTTAAGTGAGATCACACCGCTTAACGGAACGTGTTTCCCCTCACTAACATTCTTTTTAAAACATAGCTTTTGCAAATCTTTTCCTGCAACCACAACTGGTTAAATGCTATAAAGCATCATTATGTAAACATACATATCAGGTAATAAAAGAACTATCTGTTCAAACACTTTAGTTTTGTTTGGCTGACTATTAACCTTTGGCTGACTCGGGCCTACCAGACAATATAAACAAAATAATCTAACATCTGTTAGACACTCCTCTACTGGACGGTCTGTCCTTGACTATCTGTTAAATAATTTTCTTCTGGACGGTCTGTCCCTAACTTAATATCTCCCAGTGTCACCTGATCCTAGTGGTTTTACGGGCTCACCAATAACCTATCTGTATACAAATATATATTTTCTTCTATGTTGAAATCATAATTTTAGTCTTACCTGTGACAAAGCTCTACACACCGGAATTTTGGACTAAATTAGCTGGGGCCAATAGCTAATGTATAGGGCGCGACCCTATACCAGTCTCATATGGTATTCTAATATCAGAGTCATTTTTACTTAGGGATCCCTTCCCATAATTTTCCTTGAAAACCTTTTCAAAATGATTTTAAACCTTTAAATCAAACTCACAAGGAAAATATATAATCTCTATACTTTACTCAAAATCACCTTGCCATGTTATATATATATATATATACTTTATTCAATCCTTAGTTGATGAAAACATTTAAACGCTTAAAAGTACCACTTTCGATTCTATTGAAAGTCTCCCTCCAAAATCATTGAAAGCATCTCTTTCGAAACCATGTAAAACCCTTCATTTATCTAGGCCGAAAGGCCAAAACCTTCCCTTTCGAAACCATACTTAAACCCTTTCAAAACCTTTAAAAACCTTCCTTTCGAAAGCATTAAAACCTTAGGCATCATATCTTAAAACACTTCAAAACAGTGCCTTTACATGGAAAACCTTCCACTTCAATCCTTTCGAAACCATCAGAAAATAACACCTTTTGACTCCTTCGAAACCCTTTGGGGAACCACACCTTCGAAACCATTTTAAATAACTTTCGAAAGCATTAAACCTTTTGAAACTCTACCCTTTCGAAAGCACTTGGGTTCAATTTAAAACATGTGGAAAAACACCTTTCGAAACCATTTAATTCGAAACCATTCTCTTTTGAAACCTTTGGGTTATACTTCAATCAGAATAAAAAGGGTCATTTAAAACATCTAAGTCGAAAGCCTTCCTTCGAAACCTATTCCTAAGTAAAGAAGTGATGGTGTCGAAACCATCCCTTCGAAAGCATTGGAGAAATGTTAATTTTTAAAACAAAGTATACCTTCCGAAACCATTGACTTCGAAAGGTAGAGTGGCGGCAACTAGGGGTTTCGACCCCTTCGAAAGTATTATTTAAAACATAAGAGTGCAACCCATTCGAAACCTTTCTTTTTAAAATATTTGACCCAGTCGAAAGCCAACTGAGTTGAAACCTAACCTTTCAAAAGCAAAGCAGGCGCTACCTTTTTTTAAAAACAAAAAGGCACTTCACCCTTTCGGAGCCCCTTGGTTTCGACTCTTACCTTCCGCCCTTTGTCCAATTCACTGTGTATCAAGAGGTTGATACTATGTGCATCGGTTTGTGGAAGGAGGTAGAGGGTCTTAGTCGAAAGCTACCTGGGAGAAACTAAAAGAGGCAAAACATGCTTTTAACATGAATTTATGACTTTAAACCTTTTTAAGTAAACTTTTTAACTAACCTGTCTTGTTTGTCAAATCTTATTGGTTGCTAATTTTTCTTTTCTAAAAGTGCTGCCATAATTTCAGAATTAATTAATTTAAATTATTTGCAAAACACCCCTTCTCCTTAATTAAATATATAAAACATTTAAGTCTCATACCTTAAATAATTTTATATATTCATTAAAACACTTAGAAAAATTCTATAAAAATTCCTGAAAATCCTTTTCAATATGTTTTCCAACATATAAAAATTTCGGATCCAAATAATTAATTATTTTACCGTAAATAATTTATAACCCAATAAATCATTTTCTTCACTAGATAATTAATATAAGATCCACATTAATTCAGAAAATTATGAAAATTGAAATCCATCTCTAAAATATCATTTCTGATTTACATTTAAATTTTCCAGGAATTTGGATGTCATTTAATAGGGTTTTCATATCAAACAGATCATAAAAACTAATATGAACATGTATAAATCATCAACAAGCATATATAAACTTTCAATCATCCAAAACATGGCATTATCATGCAAAATCATTTCGGGTTATCCTTAAATCCGAAAACTATAAGAAAAAGGGGATATAGTAATCATTCACTTTAGCTTTTTGATTAGGGCGTGAGATTTGATCTTGATTATGTTGATTTACTTCTTCCTCTTGAAAATCTTAGCTTTTTCTTCACTTGAGATTGAAAATGGTGGCCGGCCTCTCTTAATTTTAATTTTTGCAAATGAGTGAAAGTGAGGATTCACGGCTATGGTTTAGGGTATTAAAATGCCCATTTTTCTATTTTACCCCTTACTTATTTCCTAACACTTATTCCCATCTTATTTTCTTAATTCATTACACATATAGGCACAGCTACCCTTAGTTAAATCAAATCTCAACCCATTAATCATCTTACATTATTTTATTTTATTTAACTAATTAAATATCCTAAATAATGTTACTAAAAATATGGGGTGCTACAATCTCCCTTCCTTAAAGAATTTCATCCTCGAAATTACGATAAGATACACAAGAAAACAATCAAAGGTAAAACATACCATCAAACAAATCAGGATAAGAGTCTCTAAACCTACTCTCGGTCTCCCAAGTACAGTCTCTCCTATCGTCGCTCCACTGGACTTTCACTAGTCTGACTGTCTTGTTTGTTAGCTTCTTCTCATCTCTCGCCACAATCTGAATCGGCTTTCTAACAATGGTCAAGTCCAATTCTACTACTAAATCCTCCAACACTGTCGGTGCTATAGTAGTCTCCGGGTCTCTAACACACTTTCTAAGATGAGAAACATGGAAAACATCGTGGACTCCTGCCAAACTACTTGGTAACTCTAATCTATACGCAAGTTTCACGATCCTCTCAACAATGTGAAAAGGTCCAACGAACCTCGGTGCTAACTTCTCCGTCTTCCCGAACCTGATAACACCTTTCATCGGCGATACTTTGACGAAAACATGATCTCCAATAGAGAACTTTAAATCTTTCCGTCTTCTATCTGCGTAACATTTCTATCTAGACTGAGCTTCCTTCATTCTCGCCCTTATCAGCTCAATCATTTCTGCAGCTTCTCTCACTAATTCCGGACCAAGAACCAACCTATCCCCGGTCTCTAACCAACATGAAGGGGATTTGCATGGTCTTCCATACAAAGCCTCAAACGGTGCCATCCCTATACTAGTCTGATAACTATTGTTATACGAAAACTTGACTAGATGTAGATGGTCTTCCCATGATCCTCCAAAATCCACAAGCTCTTAAAAAGTCCTCCAAGCTCTTGTTAACTCTTTCCGTTTGCCCATTAGTCTGCGGATGGTAAGCAGTACTCATCTTGAGTTTGGTTCCTAAACTTTCCTGCAGACCTTTCGAGAACTCACTAGTGAACAAAGAATCTCTATGACTAACAATACTACTAGGAATTCCATGTAGTCTAACCAAATTCTTTATGAACAAATTCGCCAAAATAGGTGCCGTCCTAGTTGACTTGACTGGAATTAAATGGGCACTCTTGGTCAACCTATCCACTATGACCCATATACTTTCATTTTATTTACTAGATCTTGGCAACCAATCAATAAAATCCATAGAAATAGAATCCCACTTCCAAACCAGAACATCCAAAGGTTGAAGTAATCCACTTGGCTTCTGATGCTCGGCTTTCACTTGCTGAAAGTTCAAACAATATTTCATGTATAAGCCAACATCCCTCTTCATGCCTTCCAAGAAGAAACTTCTCTTCATATCTTGATACATCTTCGTTCATCCTGGATGAATAGTGAACTTCGAACGATGGCATTCCTCCAAAATTTCCTTCCTTATGTCTCCCACATTCGAAACACATAATCTACCCTTCTTTCTCAACCATCCGTTCTAGTCAAGACCGAAATCCTTCAAGTCATCGCTCTCCGCTCCTTCCCTTAACTTCCTGATCCGTTCATCTAACATTGGATCCTCCTCCTATTTAGAAGCAATCTTCTCAATCAATACCGGTTGGACTTCAAAACAAGACAACCTAGCAGATCCTCCACTAGAATCAACCTTGGATCTCCACTGCACTCTACAAGCTGTCAGGGCTTCCAAGTCTTTCCATTCTGCTATCATAGCCAATATTGTATTCTGATGCTTCCTACTAAGCGCATCTACAACCTTGTTGCCTTTCCTGGTGTGTACTCTATTCCAAAATCGTAAGCGGCAAAAAACTCTAACCACCTCTGGTGTCTCATGTTCAGTTCCTTCTGATAGAACAAGTACTTCAACGACTTATGATCTGCATAGAGATTGAACTTCTCTCCCAAATGATAATGCCTCCACACCTTCAAAGCAAAAATAACTACAGCTAACTCCAAGTCATACGTCATATATCTAACCTCATGCGGTCTTAGCTGTCTAGAAGCATAGGCAATCACTTTACCCTTCTGCATTAGTACAGCTCCCAACCTTGTTCCACACGCATCTGTATAAACAACTAAGTCTTGATTCCCCTCCAGAACCACCGACACAGGTGCATGGGTCAATAAGTGTTTCAAGCTCTGAAATGCTCCCTCACACTTATCAGTCCACACAAACTTTACATCCTTTCACGTTAACTTGTTCATCGGTGCTGCTATCTGCGAGAAATCCTTTATAAACCTTTGATAATACCCAGCCAACCAAAGGAAACTTCTTATCTCAGTTACCATTTCTGGTCTCTTCCAATTATTTATGGCTTCGATCTTTTCTGGATCGACAGACAATCCTTTCTCCGAAAACACGCGACCAAGAAACTTCACTTCCTTTTTCCAAAAATGGCACTTCAAAAATTTTGCCTTTACCTGATGCTACCTCAGCGTCTCCAGCACAACTCTAAGATGAACTTCATGCTCCTTCTCATCCTTAGAGTATACCAGAATATCATCTATAAAGACTAACAAAAACCTATCCAAATGCTCTCTTGGAAAATTCAGTTCATCAAATCCACAAAGAATGCCGACGCATTAGTTAGTCCGAACGGCATAACTAACCATTCGTATGATCCATATCTCATCTTAAACACTGTCAAAGGTATACTATCTTTTGCCACTCTAAGCTGATGAAATCATGTCACCAGATCCAACTGAGAGAATATCTTGGCTCTACTCAACTGATCGAACAAATCATCAATTCTCGGCAATGGATATCGATTCTTTATCATCTTCTCATTCAACTTACGATAATCGATACATAGCCTTAACAATCCGTCCGGCTTCTTGACAAATATCGCGGCTGCTCCCCAAGGCAAACTACTCGGTCTAATAAAACTTCTGCCTTCTAAATCCACCAACTGCACCTTCAGTTCCTTCATCTCTGTAGGTGTCATCCTGCTTGGCGGCCTACTCCTCAGTTTTTCTCTAGGTACCAAATCTATCCAAAACTCAATGGCTCGTTTCGGCGGCAATCCAACTACAGGTTCAAACACATCCGTGAATTCTCTAACTACGAAAACGCGATTCAACTCATCTTCCAACTCCATAACACCCAACAAAGCATTCACCTCACAGCTATGGTTTTCTATGGTATAAACTATTCGATCACTACAATCCGGGTGTCTAAGTGATATTTTCCTATCCTGGCAAAATATCCTAGCATCATATTCACTTAATCAGTCCATCCCAAGAATAATCCCAAACCCTATAAAGTCAAACATGTGCAAACTGCAAACAAAGGTGTAACCTAGCAAATCAAACTCTAAATGGTCACACTTTATCCCAAGCGTTGCATATCCTCCTATTTGATTTGCAACTCTTAAGGAAGTAACTAAATATGTGGGTTTTAGGTTAAGTTTATCTACCAAACATTGAGATATAAAAGAATGTGATGCACCTGTATCAAACAAAGCGCTAACAGACATACCGTGAATCTGAAGTGTACCTCCTAACACGGCCTTTCCCTTCTCCTGCATTACTGGCCTTGAAGCTGTGGGCTCCAATGCATACACTTAGCCCTTTCCATCCTTTGCGGGCTCCTTGCATTGATTCTTTTAGTGGCCGATCTGGTCACAATTAAAGCACCTGATATTCTTCTTTTCAACCACCTCCTTTCCTTTTTCTTTTCCAGTACGACACTCGTGAGCATAATGTCCTTTCTTGTCGCACTTGTAACAAACCACCTCAGACTTTTCTTTCTTTGCTGCTCCTCCTTTCTGAGCATTCTTCTTGTGGAAAAACTTTCTCTTTTGGCCCTGCCCAACCTGGACCTCTTTCTCTTTCTTCTTCTCTGAACAAGCTAACATCTCATCATGTCTCAATGCCATTTCCACCATTACATAAAACAGATCTCTGATGTGCGGTAAAGTAGCCCTAGCCAGCTTCGGCTTAAACCTCTAATAAAATTTTCATTCCTTTTCAACACTTTGTCAACAGTGGCATACCCATACCGGGCTAACTCCTCAAATCTACCAACATATTCCAGAACAGACATCTCCCCTTGTTCCGTAAACTTCCTAACCAACACAGACTGCGCCATTACTGACATGAACATTTCTTGAAACCTCCTCCTAAACTTTGCCCACGTCATAGTCTCTTCATCCATGCCAACAGTTACAGTATTCCACCAAAACAAAGCAACTCCCTGAAGCTGTCTTGAAGCAAGTCTCCTTTTCTGCTTGTCATTGAGCCCTAAGTCAGCAAAAATCCTTTCACAGTGTAGCAGCCAGTTTTCCACCTTGATAGCATCCTAAGTTCCAATAAACGGCTTTCCCCTAAGCCTAGCATAATCTCTACTCAAGTCAGCATACTGATTGACCATCAGAGCTTCCTGAAATCCTCCTCCAGCGGCATTCCCTCCGACAACTCCAACCGCGATTCCAGCTTGCATCATGTTTTTGAAAAACTGATACATGGGTTCCATATCCACTTGTGGAACCCCAGCACCAACATTCTCAGCCTGAGCCTGACCTTGAGTTCTTCTAACATTTGGTCGGGCATTTCCATTTATGGTAGTGTTGTCTCCTCCTAGATTAACTCTGCCTCTTCTTCCGTCCAAATCTATATTCAAGCCTCGTGAGATATAGAGGAATAGTCTAACAAAGATAGGAGTCTAGAGATAAAGCGTATACTTATATATAGCAAATACAAGTACGTTACAATAGCGTTATCCCATACCCCGATCCTAACTCTAATTCCTAAGGATTATGTTTTCAAAAGTCATTTTTAGTTAAAGTATTTCATAAACCTATGCTCTAATACCAAGTTGTAACATCCTCTATCTAGAGGCCCAAAGCTAAGCGCTACAGATGTTGCAGTCATCTATAGTATTAACTTCCAACGACTGAATACGACTATGTTAATGTTATCCATAATATGAAACAAATCACAGATTTCCAAAATATAATTTTCCATTACATTTCAAAACACATGTTCCATATTCATAATACATAATCCTAAAACGTTTCCTAAGCAAGGATAAAATATACTTATTATAAAATATGCCAAGAGCGACATATGAAGATGCCCCCTTGGACGATCAGAGTCATATAGTCATAATTGACTTAATACATACACAGTGAAAATGAACACAAAACAAAGAACTACAACTCCTAAATAGCTATCTGTTAGCCTCCTGCTCGCCTCCGGTAGCTTTATTCGTCATCCTACTAAAACCTGAAAGAACCTCAACCCTTATCCTACTTAAATCAATTTTGAGCAACTGAGATTTTAAGGGGAAAACATAAACTTCAAGTCAGATATAAATCCTGGTGTGAATAATACTATACATCTCGATTATAAATGTTAAGTGAGACCACTCCGCTTAGCGGAACGGGTTTCCCCTCACTAACATTCTTTTTAAAACAAAGCTTTTGCAAATCTTTTCCTGCAACCATAAATGGTTAAATACTGTAAAGCATCATTATGTAAACATACATATCAAGTAATAAAAGAACTATCTGTTCAAACACTTTAGTTTTTTTTGGCTGACTATTAACCTTTGGTTGACTCGGCCCTACCAGACAATATAAACAAAATAATCTAACATCTGCTTGACACTCCTCTTCTAGACGGTCTATCCTTAACTATCTGTTAAATAATTCTCTTTTGGACGATCTATCCCTAACTTAACATCTCCCAGGGTCACCTAATCCTAATGGTTTTGTGGGCTCACCAATAACCTATCTGTATACAACTATACATATTCCCTTATATGTGTAATCATATTTTAGTCTTACCTATGACAAAGCCCCACACACTGGAATTTTGGACTAAATTAGCTGGGGCCAATAGCTAATGTATAGGGCGCGACACTATACCAGTCTCATATGGTATTCTAATATCTGAGTCATTTTTACTTAGGGATCCCTTCCCATAATTTTCCTTGAAAACCTTTTCAAAATGATTTAAAACCTTTAAATCAAACTCACAAGGAAAATATATAATCTCTATGCTTTACTCAAAATCACCTTACCATATTATATATATACTTTACTCAATCCTTAGTTGATGAAAACATTTAAACACTTGAAAGTACCCCTTTCGATTCTATTGAAAGTCCCCCATTCAAAACCATTGAAAGCATCTCTTTCGAAACCATGTAAAACCCTTCATTTATCTAGGCCAAAAGGCCAAAACCTTCCCTTTCGAAACCATACTTAAACCCTTTCGAAACCTTTAAAAACCTTCCTTTCGAAAGCATTAAAACCTTAGACATCATATCTTAAAACACTTCAAAACATTGCCTTTAGAAAACCATGGAAAACCTTCCATTTCAATCCTTTCGAAACCATCAGAAAATAGCACCTTTCGACGCCTTCGAAACCCTTTGGAGAACCACCCCTTCGAAACCATTTTAAATACCTTTCGAAAGCATTAAACCTTTTGAAACTCAACCCTTTCGAAAGCACCTGGGTTCAATTTAAAACATGTGGAAAAACTCCTTTCGAAACCATTTAATTTGAAACCATTCTTTTTCGAAACCTTTGGGTTATACTTCAATCAGAATAAAAAGGGTCATTTAAAACATCTAAGTCGAAATCATCCTTTCGAAACCTATTCCTAAGTGAAGAAGCGATGGTGTCGAAACCATCCCTTCGAAAGCATTGGAGAAGTGGTTAATTTTTAAAATAAAGTATCAAGAGGTTGATACTATATGCATTGGTTTGTGGAAGGTGGCATAGGGTCTTAGTCGAAAGCTACCTAGGTGAAACCAAAAGAGGCGAAATATGCCTTTAACATGAATTTCTGACTTTAAACCTTTTTAATAAACTTTTTAACTAACCTGCCTTGTTTGTCAAACTCTTATTGGTTGCTGATTTTTCTTTTCTAAAAGTGCTGCCATAATTTCAGAATTGATTAATTTAAATTATTTGCAAAACACCCCTTCTCCTTAATTAAATATATAAAACATTTAAGTCCCATACCTTAAATAATTTTATATATTCATTAAAACACTTAGTAAAATTCTATAAAAATTCCAGAAAATCCTTTTCAATATGTTTTCTAACATAAAAAATATTTGGACCCAAATAATTATTTATTTTTCCGTAAATAATTTATAACGCAATAAATCATTTTCTTCACTAGAAAATTAATATAAAATCCACATTAATTCATAAAATTATGAAAATTGAAATCCATCTCCAAAATATCATTTCTGATCTACATTTAAAATTTCAAGGCATTTGGATGTCATTTAATAGGATTTTCATATCAAACATATCATAAAAACTAATGTGAACATGTATAAATCATTAACAAGCATATATAAACTTTCAGTCGTCTAAAACATGGCATTATAATGCAAAATCATTTCGGGTTATCCTTAAATCCAAAAACTATAAGAAAAATGGGATATAGTAATCATTCACCTTAGCTTTTTGTTTAGGATTTGAGATTTGATCTTGATTATGTTGATTTACTTCTTCCTCTTGAAAATCCTAGCTTTATCTTCACATGAGATTGAAAATGGTGGCCGACCTCTCTTAATTTTAATTTTTGCAAATGAGTGAAAGTGAGGATTCATGGCTATGGTTTAGGGTATTAAAATGCCCATTTTCCTATTTTACCCCTTACTATTTCCTAACACTTATCCCCATCTTATTTTCTTAGTTCATTACACATATAGGCACGGCTACCCTTGGTTAAATCAAATCTCAACCCATTAATCATCTTACATTATTTTATTTTATTTAACTAATTAGATATCCTAAATAATGTTACTAAAAATATGGGGTGTTACAGGATATGCCCTAGGGGCCATTATGTAATTGTTATATTATCTAACTCAATAACTAATCTTGTTCAAAATAAAATGGTGTTTTCTTTCTATTATATACTTGATATAATCTATTATATTTAATTTAATTAAAAGTATATTTAATAACAAATCCATAAATTGTATGTTTTATGATTGCAGTTACAATGTATTGTAATCATGAGTGATTCATCATAATAAAATAAACATACCATTTTAAATATTCCTAGTCAAGGTATATTAAGATTAGATATCGATACATCCATTAAGACTAGAGTACATAACGCTCTCTAAATATTGGGCATTATATTACTCATGGTTATTAGGGGCACCTTGGGGTTACGTACTGATAGTTATTGGACAACTATGGAATGACCCACTCGATAATTTTCTGTGTGTGTGTGTTTGTTAATATATACATTTATTTAATAATTATTAGCGTTAAATATACATATGTATATATGTTTATTTTATACTGAATTTAAAATTAATATAATAGGTATATAAAATTACATGTATATGTAATTTAAAAAAAATTCTATTCCAATATATATATATATATTAAGTATTCATATTTATTTAGAAAATTAATAAATTATTTTGAGCTTGAAATTAGTAGATATTTTATGTAGATCTGGGTCTGATATTTAAAATTTGAATCCAAACTCTAGATTATTTATATTAATATCTAAAGTTATTTTATATTATAATTGTGTGTGTGTGTGTGTACATTAGACAACACATATGTATATGAAGAGGTTAATATGTTTGTAGCGGTGTAAATCCTAACAGTTATACACTAGCATGCTAAACTATGTACACTATATATGTTGCACGTGCACACACTTGTGTGTATGATACACGTGTTATATTATATTAATCAATATAACATTAAAATAAAATTTTATTTATAAATTAAATAAAACAACGATTTTATTTAAAATAAATTTAGACTTCATAGGCCCAATAAGATTTAAATGGAATAATTTTTTTTGCTCCGTTTTCCTAATTGTATGCCAGCCTAAATCCATCAATAGCACCAGAGCTGTAATATCCTGAAATTTTCAACCATTCGCATCCATACATGTCGGACTTGAATTGCTCAAAATATCATATTGTTAATTTAGAATTTGGCAAAACTTAGCATATACGGTAAATAAATAATCACAGAATCATAAACACAGAGTAATATAACAATAATGCAGCGGAAACAAAGAATAGTAGTTCATGAAGCTACTATATATATAACAGAGTTAAACAAGATACAACAGAAGTCTCGAATACATAAAAGTCTCAATACAATAATCAAATACAAGATCAGAATATATCTCTGGAGTCAACTGAATAACAGAAAACTGGATAGATAGCTGGATCTCCAAGCGAAGCTCCAACTCCAAAGGTGAGTCTCAAATGATGTATCACTCAGTCTGACCCGAGCGTAAAGCAAAACACAAAACACTCGAGTCAGGATTAACATTCTTATATCAATAAATCCAACTCAAGTGAAATATCAACTGAAATACAGTAACTTAAAGGATGTTTGGGATAACCATCCTCTAAGGATCCGTTAAACTATCTACTATGTAGTAATATACGCTATTATAATAATGTCTATAGTAAAGTAAACTATTTAAAAATAGCGTTAAGGCGTTACCCATATCCCCCTTAACACATTTTATAGTGCCAATAGTTTATACAGTACCGTAATACCCCGTAAACTGGGGCTACCAGAGGATACTCCATAGGTACGACACAAATCAAACTCGTAGTAAAGCACGCTATGGTAGGTGACACGGCACAACAAGGCAATGCCAGGGTAGATATACCAATTACGCATCCGGAATGGTGGTAACATAGAGCCGCAGCAATCGCCTACCTCGAGCCACACTCCCGAATCATGGTGCGCACCAAATCAATCACAAAGTAATAGAATGGCATACGATGGAGTGTGTTCGATCCGAGGAGCTACCTCATTGGCCTGGAATCGCTCCTGTTTTAGCCACCTTATGCCAACTCACGGGAGTCGGGTCCACGTATATACCTCATATAGGATCGTCGCCACCATCCTACTTCATTCTGGAATCTCCACCGTGTACACAGTTGTTAAAGTGGTTTTCGGTATCGACAGAGAGTATGCCCGTATCCGATCCCGGTCTCTTTAAAAACCAAACGTTATCATAACACCGCGGTCATTTCAAAATAGTTTATACTTCAAAACCAAAATATAATTTCCATTTCAAAAACCAAATCAATACGATGTCATTTCCATTTCAAAAATATTCACTTCTAAAATCATAGTAATTTCAAAGACATAATACTTTCGAAACCAAAACAATTTGAAATAATAATACTTTGGAAATCATAATACTTTGAAATTCATAACTTTGGAAATCATAACACTTTGAAATCATAACACTTTCCTTCAAACAGTTTAGATATTAATAATAGTATATAAAATAAAATAGTTATAAAATAATTTATATAAAATAGTTATGAGTTAAACAATTTATATTAAAATAATTAGTATATTAAAAATAGTTTATATGAAAATAGTTATTTTAAAAATAGTTTATATTAAAAATAGTTATATTAAAAATAGTTTATATTAAAAATAGTTTATAAAATAAAATAATATAAAATAGTTTTAAATATAATTTAAAATACTTTATATAATAAAATAGTTTCCTTAAATTTCACAAATCGATTCAGAATCAACTCGGATTCCAAATTTAAATTTAATCCAATCTCAAATCCTCAAATTTCAATTCAATTCGGTTTCTCAATAAACCATTTCAAATTATCGATTTTCAAATACATATTTGAACCATAAAATAATCCATTCAAATTTCAATATATCTCAAAGTCAATATATTCAACATTTCAAAACTAAATTCGATAATTATATATATATATATATATATATATCAAATTCACTTTACTATTATTAGTTTTGAAATATTTACTTAATCATTTCAATAATATCTAAATACAGCTTCAATTTACAAATTTGAATAAACAAAATATCCCATTTAAATTTATATAAATTTGAAATATTCATTTAAGTCACTTTTAATCAAATTCAAGTTATAAAATCATAGCTTTAAAATTTCAAATTTAATAAATTTTAAATCAAACTTATTTAAGTAAATTCTTAAATAAATATAATTTCAAATCAATTTCAGATCATTATAAACTCTATATTTGAAAATATAGATATTAAATAAATACTTAAACATATTATATATCAACTTTATTAAATCAACCTTAATAAATCTTTTAAAATCAATATTTATTAAAACCATATATTTCTTTTCAAAACCATAGAAATAATTTCCAAAATATTTATATATAGACCAACGGTGTCTGTATAAAAGTTTCTATCCTATGTTCAAGTGATATGGATATTTATCATTTCAATTCGCAATTTAAATACATATACGGGTATAAATCTTTTCAACCCGCAATCCCAAATTCAATTCAATGAAAATCGCTTGGGTTTATCATTTCAACCCATAACGATTTTCTCCTATTCTAAAGATCGTTCGGGTATGTATCATTTCAACCCATAGTGAATTCTATACTAACAGGGAACTTGCAGAGTGATAACAGATATAATAATAATAAACAAGCATATATCATCAATAAAAATAACAGATAAGGGTGTCAGATGTCACAGGTGAACAGATACAGATAACATCATATATATAACAATGTAAATAACTAGCAGTAGTATATTTCAATTGAAATCAAATTTAGTAAATATAAGAATGTTAATCGTGAGTGATCGCTCACCTTTCGAGGCTAGATAGATTTGACAAAGGGATGAGCTACGAATTCCAAAGCAACGCTAGATGGACATGATTCGACGAACAAAGCTGATGGATAGAAATTTGACGAAATCAAATTAGAACTGGATCGATGAAGATAGTTTATATAAGTGAACATATATATGTATATAGCTATATATAACTATATATATATAAATCATATTTTAAATTCAAACACATTTATATTGAATACATATATGTATTTCAAATTCTATTATTCAAATTAAAGCACATATATTAATATTAACATATATACATTATTATTATATTAAAATCAAAAATTATAAAACCCACATTACAACAAGCATCATCATTCATGGTACACACTTATATTATATAAAACAATTTTAAAAATAAGCATTTTATATAACAAAATATCACCCTTATATTTTAAAGCAACATATATACAACTGAAATATAAACTGACCAATATACATATATATAATTTAACATATTATACAAATACTGTAACCTATATGTGCAGAAACGAACATAGCATACAAATATCAATATAAAATGAAGTATTGTAATAAACCATCATAAACCTATATGCATATGAACAAAGTATATAATATTCTAGCTATTATAACTATCAAAGTATTAATATATTCAATAAAGTAATTATGCAGGTCAATATATACTTATAAACAAACTTTATATAAACTATAAATAAATATATACCTACATAAGTAACATTCATAGACTAATATATACACCGTAAACAATATTTCGTTTAAATATACGTTATGTGCTTTTGTTAAGACCAAATATATAACAAAACAGCAACATAGTTTACAAACTAAAATTTTGAAATATTACAACTGTAAATAAACAAGCAATATATATATTTAAAACCATACCCCAGCATGCTTCTTTAAAAAAAATCAAATATACCGTACTAACATATATGATGTATGCTCATTTGAAAATATCAATATATGTGTTATATAATCAATTCAAACATCTATCTCGAAATTAACATTTAGATGAACAGATCAACATAGTGCGCTTAAACATAATATTTTATATAACTACAAATTATATATATAAAAACTAGAAACACTGCATATATATATACCAATATAACTGTGCAGACAATACATATAAATATATACAACAAATCATGTTGAAACATACATATAATATTGTGTATATATATATGTATATATATAAATAAAGTAAATATCGTTTACATATACATACGCAACCTGTATGTATCCTTTTATGCATACACAACAGATCTATATATACATATATATAATAATACTTTAAACAAACAACTATATAATACCTTAATAAAACAAACATCGGCCAAAGAACAACAGGAAGGCTCGGTAGAGCGTGGGAAGGGGAGGAGTTTGATATGGGTTTTGGGTTGTGGGAAGTCTCGGGCTGACGAGAAGGGGAAGGATTGAGTAGGTGTCTGTCATGCGGCAAGGTGGAGGTTGCTTACATGCTACACGAGTGGGTTTGGAGTTGTTCGGCCTTGGGGAGGAGGCGGGTGTACTGGGTGATGAAGGCCGAACTGTCTATTTGCTTTATATATATTTTAAGATAAAAAATGGCAGAAACGAAAATAAAATAGACAGAGAGAAAGAAGGAAGAGAATAGGAATGAACGAACCGAAATTAGATTGAACCAGCGAATATAAATTTAACCATGGGGAAAAGCAACAATCAGGGAATAATAAAAGCCAAAAAGCTGGGTTTAATAATAATAAAAGGCTATTGGTTTCATTGGATAGCGAATAGTCACAAGAAATCTAAAAGACTCGATTGTGTAACCGATACGCTGAGCGTTTCGCTGATTGCACCACACATCGGGCTCCGAAATACAGAAGTGAATACATTGTTGAGATCAGCACGATGAGACGATCAAAAAAGTATACAGATATCAATGGTACGATCATCCGATCAAAGCCGATATCGGTACCGAAAATGCTGCTAAATTGCCAAAAATAAGGTAAACGGAGCAATAGCAGTCAAAATTTGAAGAAACGAAATATGTCGTCTCACTCAGAAGATGATTTACAAATTTTCTATGTAAAAATATTCAGGTTTGGAAAACATTTTATTATCATCAATTTTTAACTGATTAAATTGAAATAAAATTACACAAGAAAATAAACTTCCATATTATCTGATGAAATTTTACCATTTGATATGTTAAAATATACGCATTCCAAATATCAAATTTTTTATTTAAAAATTTTATTGTTTAAAATTTCACAAAATTCAATTAATTAAATTAATAAACCACTAAAATTTACGGGTCGTTACACTCTCCCCCACTCAAAACTTTTCATCCCCGAAAAGGAAGGAGGTAGGAGAATAGAAACAATCCAAAAAGAAAAATGGATTGAAATGCAAATAAAACAATTAATTTAACCTATATAAATTTCAATTTAAACAAATTAATATTCAATAATTGATTTTAAATTCAAGGTATTTTATTTCAGTTAATTTAATTTCAATTTATTAATTCCCTCAAAACAAAATTTATTTATTTATACTATTTATTATACATTTAACTTTACCTAAGTTAGTTTAACAAAAGTTCAACCCTAATTATTTATTTATTTATTTACTACCTTATTATTCAATTTATCTCAGTTAACATTTTATATAATCATAAATTAAGTATAACATTTATTATAACCACTCAAATTTATAAATTCTTTTAACATCATTTTACATTGTAAATTATTCAATTACATATCCAACTTCCGAATGATTTAGGTAAGTTATATTGGAATGAAATTGGGTATTATACAAGTAAAATTTTCCCAACTAAATTATTTCAAATTTAATATTTATTCAAAATTTTGGCTTCATTTTATAATTAAAATTACCTTTAACATAAATTTAAGAATTTGATTCCCGGTTATCTTCAAACCATTTCATAGATAAATATATATATACCATATATACCAAATCAAATCTAAAATCATATATATATATATTGTTATTCAAATCATACTTTACGAAATTCAAATCAAATTTAACTTCCAAAACAAAAGTGTAGCAATGCTACAGGATGGTCTCTCCACTCTGAAACTCGAAAATGAATGTCGATAATGCTGCAGTCATCACCAAAATTATTTTCCAGCGACAAAATAGGAGAGTACTGATTTAAACTTAAAATTTCTTTGGAAACCATTTCTATTCGAAAATACTTTAAATAATATACACTTTAAAACATTAAAACAAAAATTTGAAATCATCGAAAATTAAATTCTCAAATTCTTAATTTAAATTCATTTCAATTCCCAAATCACTTTATAAACCATGTTTATAAATTCATTTTTTCATAGAATAATAAATGATAATCAAATATTATCATTTCAAACAACCAATTTAATTGACTTATTAAATTCTAGAAAAATTTATATATATATATATATATAATATAATCATACAAATTTTATTTCATTTACCAAATTTGAAAATAATATTGTGTCAGTTTGCTTTGTTCAAGTGTTTTGGAAATCCTATCGATATCGCTGACCAGACGAATCGATCGAAAACCCAAATCAACATCAACAACTCAAACAACACACTATAAAACATTTTATATTAATACAAGTACACTCCCTCACTCGATTATACAAAATGGATTTCAAAACAAGAATAGAGATTTAAATGTTGAAGGATACTAATCAAAAGAATTTCTAACAGGAAGATAGGCTTGAATGGGAGATAAATAGATTTCAAAGAGAAACGAATGGATAGACTTATATAAATTGCGCGCAACCTTAACCGGGTCAACCGTGACTTCAAAATAAGATCGAGGTAGAATTCTAGAACAAATCGACATTCGATTGCCAGAGATAGAATTCGGGTATAACAGAAGATAGCAGCATCGTAAACCGAGGATACAGAAATCTTCGGTGAATCAATACCGATTGTAAAGGAGTTTCACTCTTTTATAAATCATTCTATGATTGGCGAAATCGCCGATTATTATAGAAATCAATCGAAGTGGAGTTATGGGATGCTCCAAAGTTAAGAAGAACACGAATGTGTAGAGACAAGACATATTTCAGAACGAATGGAAGAGCTCCGAAAATTCAAAGGAAACCAAATCAAAGAGGAAGAGATTCAAGCTCGAACGAAAATGATTCTGTAATTAAATCTACTCTATATGCTAAGCTTTGCCTAAAACCAGAGCACTGATACCAAATGTAACATCCTGAAATTTTCAACCATTCGCATCCATACATGTCGGACTTGAATTGCTCAAAATATCAGATTGTTAATTTAAAATTTGGCAAAACTTAGCATATACAGTAAATAAATAATCACAGAATCACAGATACAGAGTAATATAACAATAATGCAGTGGAAACAAAGAATAGTAGTTCATGACGCTAATATATATATAACAGAGTTAAACAAGATACAACAGAAGTCTCGAATACATAGAAGTCTCAATACAATAATCAAATACAAGATCAGAATATATCTCTGGAGCCAACTGAATAACATAAAACTGGATAGATAGCTGGATCTCCAACGAAGCTCCAACTCCAAAGGTGAGTCTCAAATGCTGTATCACTCAGTCTGACCCGAGCGTAAAGCAAAACACAAAACACTCGAGTCAGGATTAACATTCTTATATCAATAAATCCAACTCAAGTGAAATATCAACTGAAATACGGTAACTTAAAGGATGTTTGGGATAACCATCCTCTAAGGATCCGTTAAACTATCTACTATGTAGTAATATACGCTATTATAATAATGTCTATAGTAAAGTAAACTATTTAAAAATAGCGTTAAGGCGTTACCCATATCCTCCTTAACACATTTTATAGTGCCAATAGTCTATACAGTACCGTAATACCCCGTAAACTGGGGCTACCAGAGGATACTCCATAGGTACGACACAAATCAAACTCGTAGTAAAGCACGCTATGGTATGTGACATGGCACAACAAGGCAATGCTAGGGTAGATATACCAATTACGCATCCGGACTGGTGGTAACGCAAAGCCGCAACAATCGCCCACCTCGAGCCACACTCCCGAATCAAGGTGCGCACCAAGTCAATCACAAAGTAATAGAATGGCATACGATGGAGTGTGTCCGATTCGAGGAGCTAACTCATTGGCCTGGAATCGCTCCTGTTTTAGCCACCTTATGCCAACTCACGGGAGTCGGGTCCACGTATATACCTCATATAGGATCGTCGCCACCATTCTACTTCATTCTGGAATCTCCACCGCGTACACAGTTGTTAAAGTGGTTTTCGGTATCGACAAAGAGTATGCCCATATTCGATCCCGGTCTCTTTAACAACCAAACATTATTATAACACCACGGTCATTTCAAAATAGTTTATACTTCAAAACCAAAATATAATTTCCATTTCAAAAACCAAATCAATACGATATCATTTCATTTCAAAAATACTCACTTCCAAAATCATAGTACTTTCAAAGATATAATATTTCGAAACCAAAACAATTTGAAATAATAATACTTTGGAAATCATAATACTTTGAAATTCATAACTTTGGAAATCATAACACTTTGAAATCATAACACTTTCCTTCAAACAGTTTAGATATTAATAATAGTATATAAAATAAATTAGTTATAGAATAATTTATATAAAATAGTTATAAGTTAAAACAATTTATATTAAAATAATTAGTATATTTAAAATAGTTTATATTAAAAATAGTTATTTTAAAAATAGTTTATATTAAAAATAGTTATATTAAAAATAGTTTATAAAATAAAATAATATAAAATAGTTTTAAATATAATTTAAAATACTTTATGTAATAAAATAGTTTCCTCAAATTTCACAAATCGATTCAAAATCAACTCGGATTCCAAAATTTAAATTTAATCCAATCTCAAATCCTCAAATTTCAATTCAATTCAGTTTCTCAATAAACCATTTCAAATTATCGATTTTCAAATACATATTTGAACCATAAAATAATCCATTCAAATTTCAATATATATCAAAGTCAATATATTCAACATTTCAAAACTAAATTCGATAATTTTATATATATATCAAATTCACTTTACTATTATTAGTTTTGAAATATTTACTTAATCATTTCAATAATATCTAAATACAGCTTCAATTTACAAATTTAAATAAACAAAATATCCCATTTAAATTTATATAAATTTGAAATATTCATTTAAGTCACTTTTAATCAAATTCAAGTTATAAAATCGTAGCTTTAAAATTTCAAATTTAATAAATTTCAAATCAAACTTATTTAAGTAAAATTCTTAAATAAATATAATTTCAAATCAATTTCAAATCATTATAAACTCTATATTTGAAAATATAGATATTAAATCAGTACTTAAACATATTATATATCAACTTTATTAAATCAACCTTAATAAATCTTTTAAAATCAATATTTATTAAAACCATATATTTCTTTTCAAAACCATAGAAATCATTTCCAAAATATTTATATATAGACCAACGACGTCTGTATAAAAGTTTCTATCCTATGGTCATGTGATACGGATATTTATCATTTCAATCCGCAATTTAAATACATATACGGGTATATATCTTTTCAACCCGCAATCCCAAATTCAATTCAATGAAAATCGCTTGGGTTTATCATTTCAACCCATAACAATTTTCTCCTATTCTAAAGATCGTTCGGGTATGTATCATTTCAACCCATAGTGAATTCTATACTAACAGGGAACTTGCAGAGTGATAACAGATATAATAATAATAAACAAGCATATATCATCAATAAAAATAACAGATAAGGGTGTCAGATGTCACAGGTGAACAGATACAGATAACATCATATATATAACAATGTAAATAACTAGCAGTAGTATATTTCAATTGAAATCAAATTTAGTAAATATAAGAATGTTAATCGTGAGTGATCGCTCACCTTTCGAGGCTAGATAGATTTGACAAAGGGATGAGCTACGAATTCCAAAGCAACGCTAGATGGACACGATTCGACGAACAAAGCTGATGGATAGAAATTTGACGAAATCAAATGAGAACTGGATCGATGAAGATAGTTTATATAAGTGAACATATATATGTATATAGCTATATATAACTATATATATATAAATCATATTTTAAATTCAAACACATTTATATTGAATACATATATGTATTTCAAATTCTATTATTCAAATTAAAGCACATATATTAATATCAACATATATACATTATTATTATATTAAAATCAAAAATTATAAAACCACATTACAACAAGCATCATCATTCATGGTACACACTTATATTATATAAAACAATTTTAAAAATCAGCATTTTATATAACAAAATATCACCCTTATATTTTAAAGCAACATATATACAACTGAAATATAAACTGACCAATATACATATATATAATTTAATATATTATACAAATACTGTAACCTATATGTGCAGAAATGAACATAGCATACAAATATCAATATAAAATGAAGTATTATAAACTTAAATAAACCAACATAAACCTATATGCATATGAACAGAGTTTATAATATTCTAGCTATTATAACTATCAAAGTATTAATATATTCAATAGAGTAAATATGCATGTCAATATATACTTATAAACAAACTTTATATAAACTATATATAAATATATACCTACATAAGTAACATTCATAGACTAATATATACACTGTAAATAGTATTTCGTTTAAATATACGTTATGTGCTTTTGTTAAGGCCAAATATATAACAATACTGCAACATAGTTTACAAACTAAAATTTTGAAATATCACAACTGTAAATAAACAAACAATATATATATTTAAAACCATACCCTAGCATGCTTCTTTAAAAAAATCGAATATACCGTACTAACATATATGATGTATGCTCATTTGAAAATATCAATATATGT
Organism: Allium fistulosum; assembly: GCA_030737815.1. Taxonomy (NCBI): domain Eukaryota; kingdom Viridiplantae; phylum Streptophyta; class Magnoliopsida; order Asparagales; family Amaryllidaceae; genus Allium; species Allium fistulosum. Next base: position 707,683,825 of record CM060904.1, on the reverse strand, counting down.
GCTATATAATCAATTCAAACATCTATCTCGAAATTAACATTTAGATGAATAGATCAACATACTGCGCTTAAACATAATATTTTATATAACTACAAATTATATATATATATAAACTAGAAACACTGAATATATATATATACCAATATAACTGTGCAGACAATACATACAAATATATACAACAAATCATGTTGAAACATACATATAATATTGTGTGTGTGTGTGTATAGAAAGTAAACACTGTTTACATATACATATGCAACCTGTATGTATCCTTTTATGCATACACAACAGATCTATATATACATATATATATATATATAATAACACTTTAAACAAACAACTATATAATACCTTAATAAAACAAACATCGGCCAGAGAACAGCAGGAAGGCTCGGCAGAGCGTGGGAAGGGTCGGAGTTTGATAGGGGTTTTGGGTTGTGGGAAGTCTCGGGCTGACGAGAAGGGGAAGGATTGAGTAGGTGACTGTCATGCGGCAAGGTGGAGGTTGCTTACATGCTACACGAGTGGGTTTGGAGTTATTCGGCCTTGGGGAGGAGGCGGGTGTACTGGGTGATGAAGGTCGAACTGTCTACTTGCTTTATAATTTTTTTTAAGATAAAAAATGGCTGAAACGAAAATAAAATAGACAGAGAGAAAGAAGGAAGAGAATAGGAATGAACGAACCGAAATTAGATTGAACCAGCGAATATAAATTTAACCATGGGGAAAAGCAGCAGTCAGGGAATAATAAAAGCCAAAAAGCTGGGTTTAGTAATAATGAAAGGCTATTGGTTTCAATGGATAGCGAATAGTCACGAGAAATCTAAAAGACTCGATTGCATAACTGATACGCTGAGCGTTTCGCTAATTACACCACACATCGGGCTCCGAAATGCAGAAGTGAATACACTGTTGAGGTCAGCATGATGAGACGATCAAAACAGTATACAGATATCAGTGGTACGATCATCCGATCAAAAGCTGATATCGGTACCGAAAATGCTGCTAATTTGCCAAAAATAAGATAAACAGAGCAATAGCAATCAAAATTTGAAGAAACGAAATATGACGTCTCACTCAGAAGATGATTTACAATTTTCTATGTAAAAATATTCAGGTTTGAAAAACATTTTATTATCATCAATTTTTAACTGATTAAATTGAAATAAAATTACACAAGAAAATAAACTTCCATATTATCTGATGAAATTTTACCATTTGCTATGTTAAAATATACGCATTCCAAATATCAAATTTTTTATTTAAAAATTTTATTGTTTAAAATTTCACAAATTTCAATTAATTAAATTAATAAAACACTAAAATTTACGGGTCGTTACACTCTCCCCCACTCAAAACTTTTCGTCCTCGATAAGGAAGGAGGTAGGAAAATAGAAACAATCCAGAAAGAAAATTAGATTGAAATACAAATAAAACAATTAATTTAACCCATATAAATTTCAATTTAAACAAATTAATATTCAATAATTGATTTTAAATTCAAGGTATTTCATTTCAGTTAATTTAATTTCAATTTATTAATTCCCTCAAAACAAAATTTATTTATTTATACTATTTATTATACATTTAACTTTACCTAAGTTAGTTTCATAAAAGTTCAACCCTAATTATTTATTTATTTACTACCTTATTATTCAATTTATCTCAGTTAACATTTTATATAATCATAAATTAAGTATAACATTTATTATAACCACTCAAATTTATAAATTCTTTTAACATCATTTTACATTGTAAATTATTCAATTACATATCCAACTTCTGAATGATTTAGGTAAGTTATATTGGAATGAAATTGGGTATTATACAAGTAAAATTTTCCCAACTAAATTATTTCAAATTTAATATTTATTGAAAATTTTGGCTTCATTTTATAATTAAAATTACTTTTAACATAAATTTAAGAATTTGATTCCCGATTATCTTCTAACCATTTCATAGATAAATATATATATACCATATATACCAAATCAAATCTAAAATCATATATATATATAAATAAATATATATATATATAGTAATTCAAATCATACATCATGAAATTCAAATCAAATTTAACTTCCAAAACAAAAGTGTAGCAATGCTACAGGATGGTCTCTCTACTCTGAAACTCGAAGATGAATGTCGATAATGTTGCAGTCATCACCGAAATTATTTTCCAGCGACAAAATAGGAGAGTACCGATTTAAACTTAAAATTTCTTTGGAAACCATTTCTATTCGAAAATACTTTAAATAATATACACTTTAAAACTTTAAAACAAAAGTTTTAAATCATCGGAAATTAAATTCTCAAATTCTTAATTTAAATTCATTTCAATTCCCAAATCACTTTATAAACCATGTTTATAAATTCATTTTTTCATAGAACAATACATGATAATCAAATATTATCATTTCAAACAACCAATTTAATTGACTTATTAAATTCCAGAAAAATTTATACATATATATATATATATAATATAATCATACAAATTTTATTTCATTTACCAAATTTGAAAATAATATTGTGTCAGTTTGCTTTGTTCAAGTGTTTTGGAAATCCTATCGATATCGCTGACCAGACGAATCGATCGAAAACCCAAATCAACATCAACAACTCAAACAACACACTATAAAACATTTTATATTAATACAAGTACACTCCCTCACTCGATTATACAAAATAGTTTGTTGATATTCCTCAAGGTTAGAAATCCCAAGGAAAATGAGTACTAACACCCACTAGAGAAGTCAAAAGCTTTGTTTTTTCATCTTAGAGTTTGGAGAAACATAAAAATCTTGTACGAGCCGTATTAGAAAAATGAAATTGTAGCGGTCCATATTTTACATATTGAAGTGTCGTGAAATATTATTTTTAATTTTATATTGGGTCATATGGCACTATAACTTAGGGGATGTTGAGTAATGACATTTTTGACCGCAAAAAATTTTACCAGATGATTTTACCCTTGAAAACATGTAATGACTATAACTTTTGATAGATGCTGAATTAGGACTCGAGAGCACATCAATTCGAAAAATATGATGGTTTTTCCTTCCGTAGAGTGGTTAGAATAGTGATTTGGATTTTTTGGCTAGGAGATATGGTTGTTATAAGTTTAACAGTTTTTGAAGCAGCTTAATGGGTAATTATTGAGATAATGGATAAGCCCTCATCCATTTCAGGTTTTACACTATTAATGGCCGAAATAACATTCCTCGAATTATTTTACTCGTCTCCTAAATAGATTTAAGTCTCCATTAACGCTTTCTTTACCAAAATCTTCACCTTTCTCTTCCAAATCAAGTCCAAATCATAGATGAAGGGTGTATTAGCAAGAGGATAGTTAGAGATTTTCAAATCGATACTTTTGAGGAAGAGAAATTAGGTCTTTGCTGTTCATTCTTGGATTCTTCTCGACATACGTGCAGAACTTGGATTTTTTAGGGGTTTGGTGAGTGATTTGTCATCTCACACCTTTCTATATAAGTATTTATAGGTTTTAACATGTTTTGGATCCATTTTAAAAGTCAAAATTATGTTTAAATGCTGTTTAAAAACCCTACCTATAGTAAAAATGTGAATAAATAGATATTTAGTGTTTGAATCATGTTATTTGAATGTGTGATTGACTTGATTGATGTAAGGCTATGTTGTAGATGCATTATATGATGGTTGCAACGATTTGTTATATGTTTTGCATGCTTGAATGTTGATTGGTTCTTGTGTAGTGTTTGTATGTATGCTTGAATGATTGTAAACGCTCATCGAAGCGAACTAGAGGTAAGAAGCGTAGAACTGAACTTCATGGATAGGCTCTATGATGTTAGGAGTGGTATCAATGCATACGAAATGCACACAGGTCGAAGAACGAAGCATAGCGGTGAAATTGATGGGAAATTGGAGTTTGGAGAAATTATAACATTTTTTGTTCGGTAGCATTTGCTCGATGGCCGGGGAGGAATTCTTGCTTAGGGTGTGCTTCAGGCCTGGGGATAATGTGCTTAGTGGTTACTGTGGGTCGACACTGGGGAAGACCAGACAGCAAATGCTGCCCGATGGTGCTGTGTTCAAGGGCCGATCAGGAGTTCTTTTTTAACGGCAGTGTGTAAGGCATTTCGGGTCTGGCTTTGGGATAAGGAGGCTTTCCTTTGGGACCGGATAGGTGTTTTCTAGGCAGAAATAGAGTAGTGCAAATCTTTGGTTGCTTCGAATCAGAGAGGGGGCTGCTTTTGGTTTTAAGGGCTCGGGTTTTCCCAGGAGGTACCCGAGCCAAAAATCTGGATTTTTGGATTTTGTTTTTAGGAAAAAGTGAACAACTATGGGACGACTCAAGGTGACTTTGAGGTTCGTGTTGTGACTAGTGAAGCAATGGCATGGCACTTTGACACGACGATAACTTCAAAACTTTTGTATGATAGCTCTATGACTTACAATGGGGATCAAGAGGTGTTTGGATGACAGCGACTCAACAATGGAAGTTATGACAGTGATCCACAAGGATTAGTTAATTGACGAGGACTTATGAGTAGAATCCGGATCGTGTACTACTGTGAAGATGGCCGGGTTGAAATAACAATTGAGTTCCATTATATAGACACGTGGAAAGGGATCATTGATGACTCAGAGATTTTTAGTGTACTGGTATAGAAGGGGTACTTGGGGACACCCACCCGGATTACGATTATGTTCGGGCCTTTTGATTGCGGATCACTTGGACTTTACGATTGTGAGTCTACACTTCCTAGCCTTATGAAGTGGCGTGGATTCAAGCACTAAAGAAGCCGGGGTTTGATTGAGTCCCTGGTTTGCGATTGTGCCATACTAGTCATCATATATCCCATGCACATGAGTGATGGTGATGATTGTTTGATGGATGTTATGTTTGCCATGGTTGTTTATCACTCTGTGTGTCACGTAATGTAGGTATCTTCGACCATATACCTAGAAATTGGACATTGTATTTTTATTGCAGTACACTTATATAATGATGGTAGTAGATTATCATAGATCAATTGTTATATGATAACTCTTTGGATGTAGGGACATGTTAGGTTTGATTCTTCATATCCTATGCCTCTATTTACTGTAACAATTTTTATAGTATTTTTTGAGATGATGATCGCTCATACTAGACTATTGTTTGACTCAATATTTTATGCTTTCTTTCTTATTATCTTGAGGGCTCTTAAATGAGTAGGTTAGGGATAACGGGTCTGGATAGCGCATGCAGCTGTATGGAGTACGAGTAGGAGGCTACGCTTTCATGTATCTACACTTTGGAGCTTACTATCGCTCATATTCTGCTATGTAGTACCGTGGAGCTATACCGGTACTTGTCTTACTTTAGAGATAGTTATAAAGTTTATTTGGAGATTATGATGTATAAACTCTTTTTTTTTCAATTTTTTATAATCAGTGAACCTGTTGCACTCTGATGTTCTTACTTATGATTTATATTGATTATATTATCGTCTCGCCTATTTTAAATTGGTATTATTATTATATTTTGTCTATGCATTGTGAGATGTAAACTGTTTCCGTGTTTTGATTTTTGCTACTTTTCACCCTTGACTATCACCTTGCTTCGACCGGATACCTCCATAACGCACTTTATAGGTGTATTGGATACCGAAGGTATAGGGAGGTTGTCACATTTGGTATCAAAGCTTAGGTTGCGTAGACAGCCTATGTTGATACCAAGTTCCACTAGAGAAAATGTAACGATATGATTTTTCGACGCTCGAAAGTCGACATTAATACGTCCACTGTATCAAATGCCGCGCAATCGAATGCCGGAAAACCGAACCATTAGGGTTAAAAGAAGAGGTAGAAGAAGACAGAAGAAAAGAAAGAACAGAAAAACAGAAACAGAAACAATATCAGAATCTCACATTCGCAGCGGAACAATATATAATAGATGAAACAATAATCTTTAAAAACAAAAGACTATATCAGTTTATACATACATCAATCAGAGTCAATATACAACTCAATACAACAATGGACAGTTATATAAACTTGTCCTCATACAGAATACACAGCAGAATAAATAAACAAGTACGGGAGTATGCTTCGCCATCCAGCTTATCCCCAAAGCTCCAGAATATCCAGAATATCCTGATAAAAATAACTCTAGGCTGCCCGTGTGGAAAATTATGGGCACCCAGAGTTTAGAAGGGAACAATAAACTCCGAGTCAGTCATGGTGACTGTTGTGAGATCGTAAAACAGTTATTTTCACAAAGAAAATAAAATTAATTCGCAATGTTTTTGGAAAATGAAACTACCATAAGACCTCCCGCCACACACACAATGCAAACGCAGAATTGGAGGAGATTTCTTCTTATGATAGTCAAATATGCTTACTATGCAAATCATTGGATTATTATTATTAATGTCTAGTGTGGAAAACATTTCGAAAGTATAATATTAATCTTAGCCAGCATATGTACCATTATACTATGCCTACTATAGCTGCTATGTTAAATAACAGGTTCTACAACTAAAACCGTACAAGTTCCGTATTGGGAAATGGATTTCCAACAAATGGTCAGGCTAAAGAACTTCCTTTCCTACTGCCACATGGGATCGCCTCTGGCTGGACGTCTCGAGAGACAACTTCTCTCTGCCAACACAAGGCCGGGTTACCCCTGTAACTAGGTAACTCACGAATATGTCATCCCCCGGTCCTTTGGGACCCTTATCCGAGGCGCCTCGATAAACACACAATCACACAATAAATGAGATCGGAGTATCCATAGAGGTTAAATACCAGGGCTCCATACCTGATACCACCCTTTTCCAGAAGGAAATGATATACCCTAAAGGGCGCGACCCTCATAACCTTGCCGCATATTCCTGTTTCGACCATTTCCGGGGAGTGAGGTCTGACGAAGTCTCATCCACAAAGCTACGCTTTTCCACAAAGCCGTGCTTTGATGACAATTGATCAATAAATGATCAACACACAGCAACACTCAACATGCCACATTACATATTGGGAATATATCGCTGATAACCTTCAACTACATAACCTCTGAGCTCGTACGTCTCAGAGAAGGGTGTTAAGCTAAGAGAATAAATTCTCCACCACCAACAGATATGTATTTGAAAGAAATCGGCTTTACATCTCAAAATGTAATGTCAGACACGTAACCATACAAGTCTGTTCCGGGTTCGAACAGAACCGAAGGCACTTCCGAAGAAGCCCTTGCAATCCGGGTATTCACAATCCCGATCGGACTTCCCATCACAAAAAGAGTGATATAAATCTCTATACCGGAGCAACTCGGTGCAGAGACATTCGACAGGTTGTCCTTTCATTTTCGAAAATACCCGGTCTTCACACCGGTCTTCAATACGATCCATATTGTCGTATTATTATTCGGAATGGGTTATCTGACACAAAGGTCCTTTCCCGGCTAAACCGAATAATAAGCGTTTGTTTTAAAAACAAATTCAAGTGCCATTTCAAAGGCAAATATTGATAGTCGGTGATTTAACTATCAACAATATTCACAACAATCATCAGATTCAAATAATTTTCCCAAATTATTTAATTTCAAAATATCTTCACGAGTTATATATTTTTCCCACACTTCACATTTGAAAACCAATTTCAAATCATTTTTTCACCTTTCAACTTTTGAAAATAAATTTCAAATCAATTTCCTTACACGGAATATATTTCCAAATATATCTTTTCAAAAACCAGCTTTAGAACCTTTAATTTATATTTTAAAAAGGTACTTTGGAATATACTCGGTTTTTCAAGGAAAATACACTTCCATTTCAAAATGGTCCATTTAAACCAATTTAATAAATCCTTATCGATTTATTTTAAATTTACGTTCCAAATCCGTAAATTTACTTCTACACTTTATAAACAAATCAGCGTTTATTTTTAAAACAAATTTCCCTTTCATTTCATAAATCCCATTTCAGGTAGGCGATTCAGGTAGGCAACGTTGCAGAAGAGTGGCAGGGGTGGTGGAGTGTTGTAGGCAATAATTTGTCAAGGAGAGGATGGTTTGAAGGCGTGGTGATGACAGGGGATGACTGAGTATGGCTGTTGTATACAACTGTAGTAGAAATGATGAATGCCGGAGGGAGTTTGTGAGATTGTATGGTAAGCAGCGGTGATGAAGTGGAGTTTTGTTGCTGTCTTGGTAGTGACTGTCTTGGCAGTGAGATGAACTGCAGTGATATTGGAAGTAGTGAACAGAGTGGTAGCAGAGGAGGGGGTGTGTTTTGGTTTTGATATAATGGAGTGTGCAATTGTTGTATGCACACTGTTATGGTAGAGGATGTAAGAGGAGTTTGCAATGGTAGATGTGGTTTGATGATAGTATATGGTTGCGGGTTGTGCTCTGAGATGAAGTGAAGAGTTTATGTGTAGTATTTAACAGTGGTGAAGTTGTTGTTTAAGGGAAGTTGTTGTTATGACAGTGGTATCAACAGGCAGCGTTGTAAGTGGGTTGTATGAAGACAGAGGCGGTTCTTGTTGTTGCAGTGTTAAGTATTGGGAGATACAATGGATGATGAATGAACTTGTTGGTAGAGGAGGAGGTGTGAGATGATCAGGTTATGTATTGACAGGGAGATGTAGTCAGTGAAGGCAAATGGTAGTGGGGAAGGGCAGTGTGGATGAAAATGAAGTGGGTCTGATGATAGTGACTGGAAGGAATGACAGAGGTCTAGGCTGTTGAAGTGCAGCTGTTTGTTTGGTGGTGAATATGGTGGTAGTTGAGTGATGTTGGAGATGTAAAGAAGAGGGTTGTGGATGTGATTGTAATTGGATGTAGTTGAACGGAGTGCTGCTGCTCTATAATTGGATGAGTTTGTGGTTTAACAGAGAGATGTTTATGTGGGAAAGGCAGTGAAGAGGAAGTTTGAATGTGCACAGGGAAGGAGTGCACTGTTTTGAAAATGTAAAAGCTAATGCAATTGTAAAATGAAATGGAATGAAACTGCAATGTAAACAAAATTGAAATGCAAAGGAATGTTCTTTTTTTTTAGAAATTGTGCATGTTTTTTTTAATTATGCAAATGCAAATGGAAAAGAAATAAATGCAAACAAATACTATCAAACAAAAATCACACACAACACACAAAAGTATTTTTTTAAATGCAAGTTAACACACACAACAAACACATACTAAAATCAAATCAAAATAATTCGAAGAATCAAAAATCAAAAATCAAAGAAATTCCCCGGCAACGGCGCCAAAAACTTGTTCGTCGACGGAATGTCTATCGGTTTAGAAAACCGTCGAACAAATTTAGAAATAAAATAACCGCAAGCGCACGGCATACTATTGAAGTACGTGGCGAGTACGGGTCGATCCGTAGGGAATTGATGAGATTTTAAAATTTCCTATTCAATCAAATTAGACCAAAGTGAAATGAAGTTGTTAACTACTAAAGCTAGAATTAAAACATGATTTAAAAACTATTAAACTAGAGAACAATTTAGAGGCAAATCCACTCTAATATTTTTGTAAATCAACAAACATAAAATTTATGATCTTTAACTTTGATATTAAGTGAAATAAGTGTTGCATTTATCATAAGTATGGTTTGTTTATGTTATTAATTAACATAACTCAAACCATCAAACTATAATACAACAATTATACCACTTATAATTCTCATGAAAATGAAGCCAAAGCAAAAGTTATTTTAAGTATGATCTATTTACTATTGTAACTAGTAATATAGATCATCAAATTTCATTTTTACTTTCATTTCAAAATCAAAAATGGATTAGCAAATGATGATGCAACTTGTGTTTATGTTGAATAAGAATAGCTCATTTGCATAAGCAATATAAGCTATCAAACCCACTTGTATAAACTTGCATCAAAACTCACTTCATGAAGCATAAACCAAATGAGATCATAAATCATAAAATGTTGAAATTACATAATATTTGAGAGCTTCATTACCCCTAAATTGAAGGGTTTAGCTACTCATTTGTGGCATTGAAGCAACACTTGTAAATTTCAGCATGAAAGAGCAAAGAAATAAAAACTAAGCAAAGGAAGAAAGAGAGATTAACTAGTAACTAATTGCATAAAAATTAAAGCTACACTACTTGCATAAATGTAAATCTAAGCTATGAACATTAAAAGAAAGAGAGCATAGAAATAAACATTAACAATAAAACAAAGAAAAGCATGTAGAAAAGAGAAGAAAGAGGCTTGGAAGCCATTTTTATTTCATAGAACATTGAGCTTACAATTTGATCTCTTAATTTCCTAAGTAAAATGAGAGAGTAGATGATCTTTTCATGTACACAAGTGGGCTATTTAAACATGCATAAAACCCTAATTCCATTTTTAGGGTGCTTCCCAAAATGCCCTTTAGGAAGTGTGGCCACCAAGTAACCATTAGCCACTAATTAATCCATCATTTGTTGTGCATGAAGCTTTAACCTCCACTTAGTTGTCCATTAGCTCATAATTGTACATTTAGGTAAGTGGGTGGGGTCCTCCATGATCTTGAACTTGAATTATTTCCTCTTCATTCCTTTGTATTTCCTTGTGCATGCATATATCATCATGAATCCCACTTCCAAATGCATCAAAATATCCTATAAAAATCATAAAAATTGTCCAAGTAAAAATTCTTAAATTAACACATGCACACAAATGACCATTTTGCCCCTGAATGAAGATGAAAATATGATGGTTTGAAAATAATTGAATTTTGGTTTTAACATGTAAAAATGCCCAAATATGATGTTTATTTAAATAAAAAGAGATAAAATATGGATGTAAATATACGCACATTTACGTGCACACCAAATCCCATTTCGAATTTACATTTCCAAATATTAACTTTTAATCCTAAAATCAAATTCCAGATTGATTTCAAATTTTATTTCAATATCAAATCGATTACAAAATGATTTCTAAGCTTAATTTCAATAGAACAAAACATTGCAAATTTATTTCTAAGTTTATCTCCAAATAACAAACCATTTGCAAATTGACTTCCAAATTTATTTTTCAAACACTAAATCAATTTCAAATAGATTTTCCAATGATTTATTTTCCACCACCAAATAAATTACAAATTTGATTTCTAAATTTATTTCAACTCCAAATAAATTTCCATATTGATTTCTCAATGATTCATTTTCAAAATCAAATCAATTACAAATTGATTTCTAAAAATTTATCACTTTTAAATAAATTCCTTTGTTCTTTCCAAATTATTCAAAATTCCATTTTTTAAATGAATTCTTCAACTCTTAAACTATATTATTCAAAACTCATTTATTAATATCTTTTCCCAAAATTTTCGAATTAATTCGATAAGATTACAAAATTCAATTTTAATACTTTAATATTCCTTCTTTAAAATAAATTCAATTCTTAAAAATAAATTCACTTAAAGTTTTTCACTTTAATTTCAAAATCTAATTTATATTCATTTCTGGTATCCAACGATACCAAAAATACATTCCGCTAAATTTTAGCCTTCAACAATTTCAATTATCAATAAATCATTCACAGATTATCCATAAATCACATCATTCACATATGAAATAATATTCAAACAATTTGAGGAATCCAGTTGGATCCCTCCAACCTATTTCCCTACATCCACAGACGTTAACACAATACCAATTCCACTTCGAGGTGGAATATCGCGGTATATGGGATTTTATAAAAATATCATCCGCTATTATGCGGCGCAATAGGGTCTCATCCGCTATATAATGCGGGAAATCAATCACCAATATATACATATGCCAATATATATATATATATATATATATATATTGCTATACATATAGATATATCCTACTATATCTAATATCACATCCAAACAGTAATCAATCAATAACTGCAAATCAATTATATCCAATTTGAGTGAGAAGATCTCACCTTGACTATACATGCAACCCATTTCCATTCCCGACTTGTTTTCTTCACAGTTTTAGACCTTTAACACACAATTGTATGATTTTTATTAATATTCGAATAAATCAAGCAATTCAATTGCCATTTTAATAGTTAAATTAACTGATAGTTTTATTTAAACCAATTTCTTCTTTAATAAATTTATTTAAATAAAAATTTAATTTAAAACTAATTTTCTTTTTCAAAAATCTTTGGTAACCAAAATAATTAAATAAATAAATTAAACTAATTATTTACATTCAAACATTTGTATATAGGGTTTACTTTCCTTTATATATATATATATATACATAAAAAAAAAGAGCTGCCTCTTTTTTTTCTATCGAAATCAACATTTTTATCTTTATTTTAAAAATCTGTATATGTATATATTTTTTATATAGATAATTTGATATTCATATATGGAAAATCTCCAAATTTAAGTTAAATTTGAAATTATCACAAATCTAAAAACTGTTGTTTATCTATATATATGTATATAAATTTTTTTCTGAGTACTTATATACATTTATTTAAAATTCTTCTCTGTACGTATATGTATATTAAATCAAAATCAACTGGAAAAGGAAAAGGATATTCGAACCTTACTAGCTAAAACCTCCAGGCTATCCACGAAACCCCCCTTTCCCTTAAATGACGAACTGCTCCTTGCTTCAGCATCTCGCATGCGAGATCGAACTCGCCCACATCAGGCTTCCAACGAACTCGCGACTGACCTGATCGCAAACGACTTCGAGCTCGTCTCCGATAATGCCACCCCTGGTCCTTTGACGCGAAATCGAACTCGCGATACACCCCAATAGTCGCCTTCCCTTGTCGAGCTCCCCCCTTCAGACGAGAGAACGCGCGTGCATGAGCAAGCGACCAAAAGTCGAGTTTCCCTTTTCTTTTCGTTATGATGTTTCGAACAGGTGAGGGAAGGGAACAATTTTGGTATTTGAATGAAAGAGGGCTCGATTTTTCTTTTCTTTTAAACGAACTAATTGCGTTCAATTTTTAGAGGAGGAAAGGAATTCACAGATAAAAATTGAAGGCAGCGGCCATTATTATTTTTGAACGAGATAATGGGGAACGAGAATAATGTTTCGTTCGTTTATTTTTCTTTTCGATCGACATTGCTCTGAAAAGGAAGATAGGGTAGCGTGCTTTAAACGAGAAGAGGAGACAACTAGGCGACGGAAATCAGATGCTAGGGTGGCTACTGATTTAACCTTTATATTTTATATTCAAAAATATCTCGTTATATTATATCAACGCGTTTGCTTATCGTACGATCACACAATAACTCTGAAAGCTACGAAAACTGAAATTCGACAATAATACAGTATTACGGATCCAATGGAACTGGTTTTGTCGAATTCCGAGACTGTGCCCCGGAACGCTATTTTTAAATATCGATTTAAACGATAAAATCCAAAACTGAACAAAACAGTTCTGAATTCAATTCTGAAGCTCCCATTATCTTCAGTATTATTAATATAGATTTTCTAAGCCTTGAAAATATTTTTAATCGGCTCAAAACTGAAGATTCAAATTTTTACCCAACTTCAGTAAATTAAATTCAATAATTTAATCGCCAAATTCACTCTGATATTTGAATTTAAAATCAAATTATCATTCAAATATTTAAACTCAATTAAATATTCACATTTCAAATGTCAAAAATTCAGGGTCGTTACAGATAAGGAATGAGCTATCACCTTAGAATGGATCAAGCGATATATGAGAGAATGTACTTGTTATATTTTGGTTTTCAAAACTGTATAATAGTATATAAGTCACATTGCATTCACGAACATCACTTATTCCTTTTTGAGAGACTGATCTCTGCTTACCGCTTATAAAAATGAGGCAGCTGACAAGGAATGCCGCTAGGACTTCTACTTCTGGCATACAATAGGAAGTGGGCGATGGGGCAGCTGTTAACCCCATCATGCAAATTCTGTTCAATAACAGATGAGCAACATGCTGCAAAATTCCCGAGTTGTTACTCTTGTGGTTGCTGTTGGTGGTGGTGTTCCAGTACAAGCATGGAGGGCTGACTTTGCCAAACTGAACAAAGATTACTCTACTCTGGGAGGAAAACCATTTCTTGAAATAGAATCATCCATCAAAGTGCATGATTAGTTAGACAACTGCTAACAATCTTTGAGGATATGGAGTTGGAGGATGCGATGAAGAGGAAGCTGGCCTCTCGACAGCCTCAAGGGCGAGCTATGGGGTGGTGGAATCTATCAAGATTACCACTCCCCAGGATCAGATTTCTTAAGAGCATTTTAAGGCGAGGTTTAAAGAGAAGTATATACCGATTCGTTAGAAGTCAATGCTCTTCGAGAAGTTTGCTGATTTGAGATAAGGAGAGATGTTTGTGTTGGAGTACGTGGCCTAATTCAATATTCTGTCAAAGTATGGTTTATCTTTCATCGATACTCCACTCAAGAAGAATGAAAGCTTTATTATGGGCTGGACGAGTATGTAGGAGAGAAGTTGGTGGGACATATTGTTGAGTCCTTTGAGAAGCCGGTGGAGAAGGCCTTCGACATGAGAGTCTGTGTCCGAAGTCTAGGTCGGTTGTTGATTCCAAAGATGGGTCAATGCTGCAAGCAAGAAAGGGAGGCAAGGCGAAGTGGAATTACAATAACAATAAGAGGAAGCAACTACTGAACAAGGGTAGCCATAAGAAGGGCAAGTGGGAGCCTACTTGCTACAATTATGTGGAGAAGGGCTATTTTGTTAAAGATTTTAAGGTAGAAGGTAAGAAGTGCTATAATTGTAACAAGCCTAAACACACCAAGAAGGACTGTCCAGAACCGCCTAGGAACAAGTAGGTTGTGTCTACTTACACTTTGAGCACTGTTCTAACTTCGTTAAGTGCTCCATCAACAAAGGAGAAGGGGAAGAACATCATTATATAGGGTATTGTTTCTATTTTTGATGCACTTCTACGTGTTTTATTCGATATCAGGGCTTTCACATTCCTTCACATATAATGATTTGGTAGATAGATTAGGATTGAAACCTGAGATAGATGACTGACCTTTGATTGTTACCAACCATATTGGAGGATCGACTAGCCTTTGCATGGTTTGTTGAGATTTAGCCTTATCGAGTCATGGATGTTTGCATGTTTATGATTGCTTTTTTTAGGTTTCATGATGTTAGATATTCTTCCGAGGATGGACTGGCTAAAGAAGTATGAAGTGGTGGTGGATTGTGGGAGGCCGTTAGTGACGATAGGGGTGGATTATGGGCGTAGATTGGAGATAGGCCGCATGCCTGACGATAAGGTGATGATTAGCTTTTTGTATTCGATCTAGATCTTGCATGACGAGTTGTCATCTGTTCCTATAGTGAAGAGGTGACTAGATTTCCACCACATAGGGAGATCAAATTTTGTATAGATTTAGTGAAGGATGTCAGACCGATTGTTATGCCATTGAGGCATATGGTTTTCAAAGAGCTGAAGGAAATAAAGCTGCAAGTGAATGACCTATTACGAAGAGGGTTCATTCAATGGAGTATATCAGAGTGAGGAGCACCTATAGTGTTCGCCACTAAGTTGGATGGCTTTTTGAGATTGTGTGTTGACTACTGTGAGCTAACTAAGAGAACGAAGAAGAATAAGTATCCACTCCCGCTTATTGATGACTTGTTCGATCAGCTCCATAGTGCTAGGGTGTTCTCTTAGTTGGACCTTACGACGGGGTTCAATCAACTAAGAGTGGCGAAGGAGTGTGCCAATTATAGCGTTTTGTATGTCGTTTGGATTTTATGAGTAGTTGATTATGCTGTTTAGGCTAACCAATACATCTGCATACTTTGTTGATCTTATGAATCATGGTTTGAGGGATTGGCTAAATAATTTTGTACTTGTGTTCATAGATGATATCCTTATATATTCTAGGAAACAGGAAGAACATAAGGAGCATTTAAAGATTGTGCTCGAGGTGTAGGTGAAGTTTTCTAAGTGTCACTTTTAAAGGAGGGAAGTGCGTTTTTTGGATCACGTTGTTTCTAAGCCGGGCATTGCTGTAGTTCCTACGAAGCTGACAGCAGTACAGGATTGGGATCGACCTAAGACTGCTACATACATGAGAAGTTTCCTTATGTTAGTGAGATACTGTAGACGTTTTATCAAGGACTTCTCTAAGGTAGCAATAGAGTTAACCAACTTGATGAAGAAGAATCATACTTATGTTTGGGACGTGAGGTGTGGGCATGCATTCGTGAGTCTGAAGGAGAGGTTAACGAATGCACCATCGCTAGTCATTCTGAGCAAGAATAGGAGCTGACAATATACACAAATGCCTATGGTATTGGACTAGGTGTAATGTTGATACATAGGGGAAAGGCTATCAGATATGTTAGTTGGCAGTTGAAATCTCATGAGAAGAAGTATCTATAACACCCCTTATTTTTGGTAACATTATTTAGGATATTTATTTAGTTAATTAAATAAAATAATGTGTTGTTAAGGGATTGAGATTTGATTTAATCAAAGGGTAGCCGTGCTATTTAACCGATGAATTAAAATAAGAGTTAAATTAAAATAGAGGAGGGGTATAATAGGAAAGAGCCCATTCCTATATCCCTAAACTCTTAGCTATGTATTCCCATACACGTTCATTTCATTTTTATAAAATTTTCTAACTTGAGGCCGACCACCATTAATAAGAGAAAGAGGAAGAAGAATTAGAAAAGCTAAGGAAGAAGCTTAAGAAAATCAAATCCATTCACATCTCAATTTCTTTAATCTCTAAAGCTATGGTGAATAATGTTTACATCTCAAATTTTTATTGTTTTCGTTTTTAAGACGAATTCTGAATATTTTGCAATGATTTTCCATTTACACTCAAATTTGTATTGTTTTCGGTTTTAAGATGAATTCTGAATATTTTGCAATGATTTTCCATGATTTTGAATGATGGAATGGTTATATATACATGTTGATGATTTATGTATGTTCATATTGATTTTATGATATGTTTTATGGTGAAAACCTTATAAAATGACATCTAAATTCCTTGCAAATTTTTATAAAGATCATAAATGATATTTTAGAGATGGGTTTCAATTTTTAGAATTTCCTGAATACTTGTGGAATTTATATGGATTTTCTATTAAAGAAAATGTTAATTTGGGTTAATAATTATTTACGGTTAAATAATAAAAGATTTGGGTCTGAAATTTATATATGTTGGAAAACATATTAAAAGAGATTTTCTGGAATTTTTGTAGATTTTTCCTAAGTGTTTTAATGGATATATAAAATTATTTAAGGTATGGGACTTAAATGTTTTATATATTTATAAAAGGAGAAGGGGCATTTTGCAAATAATTCAAAAAGTTACTTCTGAAAATTGCAGCACTTTTTATTGGTAAAGAAAAAAGGCAA
Organism: Allium fistulosum; assembly: GCA_030737815.1. Classification (NCBI taxonomy): domain Eukaryota; kingdom Viridiplantae; phylum Streptophyta; class Magnoliopsida; order Asparagales; family Amaryllidaceae; genus Allium; species Allium fistulosum. The sequence goes on along the minus strand of CM060904.1, from coordinate 707,666,489 downwards.
CCAATCAAAATTTGACACATAAAGCAGGTTATGTGAAAAGAACTATTTGCTACATGCTAATTACTGTTTTGTTGCTTTCGGCACCTGCTTCCGCCATGGTTGGCTTTCGACTAAGTCCCTCCGCCTTTAACACCATCGAAACCAATGCGCATGGTATCAATATATTGGTATGTAGTGAATTGGATAGAAGGCGAAAGGTATGCCGTCGAAACCAGGGGTTCCGAAGGGGTTGAGGCATCACTTTGCTTTTAAATTAAAAATGCGCCCGCTTGCTTTCGACTAAATAGCTTTCGACTAAATAGCTTTCGACTTAGTTAGCTTTCGACTAGGTCAAATGGATTTAAAGGAAATGGTTTCGATTTGGTTGCACCTTTGTTTTTAAATAACTACTTTCGACTAAGTCGAAACCTTTTGCTGCCGCCTTTTTACCTTTCGACTCAGATGGTTTCAAAGGGGTACTTTGTTTTCTAAAATTTAGCCACTTCTCCAATGCTTTCAAAGGGATGGTTTTGACACCATCACTTCTTTACTTAGGAAATGGTTTCGAAACAGATGTTTTCGACTTAAATGTTATAAAGACCCTTTTTCTATGATTGAAGTAAAACCCAAATGGTTTCAAAAGAGACAGTTTTAAATGGTTTCGAAATAGATGCTTTTGACTTTAATGGGTTTCTGATCCTTTTTCTCTACTTGAAGGCATAATCCAAATGGTTTCGACCGGGATGATTTTCAGAGGTTTCGAAGGGGTAAATTTTTGAATGGCTTCAAAGGTTTCTACATGTTTTAAATTGAACCCAAGAGCTTTCAAAAGAGTTGAGTTTTGATGCTTTCGAAAGGTTTTAACAAATGGTTTCGAAAGGGGCGGTTCCCCAGGGTTTCGACAGGGTTGAAAAGGAAGGTTTTTCCTATTTTTTTCGTAAGGGAATATTTAAAGGTTTTAAAAAGGGATGTCTAATGTTTTGAAGCTTTTGGAGAAAAGAAAGGAAAGGTTTTTCCAATATTTTCGAAAGGCTTTTAATGGTTTCGAAAGAGTCACTTTCAATGGTTTCGAAGGGGTTACCTTCAATTGCTTCGAAAGGGTTGTTTAAAGGTCTTAAACAAAGGTTTCGAATGTATTAAATAGGTAGTATAGCCTAAGTATTTTCAAGATAAAAAGGGGTTTAACTTGTTTTGGAAGGATAGCTAATCCTCGTTAAAATTCATCAACATTATTTTGAGTAAAGTATATATATCATGGCAAAATAGCTTAGAGTAAAGCTAAGAATATATTTTCCTGTATAAGTATGATTTAAAAGGTTAAACCATTTTGAAAAAGTTTTCAAGGAAAAAGATGAAGGGTAGTTAACCCTAAGAAAATGATTCGGACACATAGTCCATTTTGATTCGGACAGTTAGTCCAGTTTGCAGACAGTTAGTCCAGTTTACGGACAGTCAGCCTAGTTATCGGACAGATAGTCCATTTAGTACTTATGGACAGATAGTTCATTAGTTACCTAATTATAGCTTAATGGACTTAGCTATTATTATCGTTATTATATCAGTTTGATTAACCAGTTTGGTTGCAAGAAAGGATTTTCAAAATGTATGTTTTAAAGAGGATATTAGTGAAGGGAAACTCGTTTCGCTAAGCGGTGTGGTCTCACTTAATATCAATAAATCGAGATGTAACAGTATTATTCACATCGAGCTTTATGTCCGACTCGAAGTTTTTGTTTTCCCCTTAAACTCTCGGGTGCTTAAAATTGATTTGAGTAGGCTAAGGGTTAAGGTTTTCAGGTTTAGGAATTTTGGAAAATAAAGCTTTCGGAGACGAGCAGGTGGCTGATGGATAATTAGGAGTTACATATTATTTTGTTTATTTTTGTCATGTATTAAGTCAGATGTGACTATATTGCTTTGATCAACCAATGGGGCATCATCATATGTCGCTTTTGGCGTATTTTTGTAATGATTATAATTAATCTTTACTTGGGAAACGATATGGGATTATGTAACTTGGATATGAATTTGTTTTGAAATGTAATCAGTAAAATGTTGTTTTGGAAATCTGTGATTTTGTTCATATTCAAGTGCTTCTGATATTATGGATTAGCATTACCGTATTTTGTCACCAGAAGTTAATACTATGGATGACTGCAGCATTTGTAGTGCTTAGCTTTTGGCCTCTAGATACTGGATGTTACAGTATCCAACTCACGATTTGGAGTTAGTAGCAATAGTATTATATTTGAAGACATGGAGTCATTATTTGCTTGGGAAGAGGTTCAAGTTATATACAGAACATAATCGTTAAAGTACCTCTTCTCATAGAAGGATCTTAACCTTCGTCAATAGTGATGGTTGAACATTCTGACCTCCTTGACTTTGACATTTCTTATACACACTCGGTAAGGGAAATGCATTCGCTGATGCTTTGAGTAGAAGATGTGCAAGTTTGGGGGCGTTGTTCCTAGAGTGGAAGCAGTTGAATTTTTCGTTGGCTATGATTTTAGACCTCGATGTGAGGTAGAGCCGAAGTATTGGCTAGCTTGACGATCATACCTACCTTGATTGAGCAGATGGGTACTGGTCAGAGCCAAGATGCTAGACTAGCAGAGATCATGGGGAAGAAAGAGGAAGGAGTAGAGTCTAAGGAGATGTGGCGATACAGGCTCGACCGTGATGGTTGGCTCTGTAAGTACGAGAGGATTTTTGTGCCTGATGTTAATGGGTTGAGGGATGAGGTGATACAAGAGTGCAATCATTCGAGATTGACTATACATCCCTAAGACAATAAAATGTACAGTGATATGAGGCAGACATTTTATTAGGAAGGGATGAAGAAGGATGTTGGTGTATTCATCTCAAAGTGCATGAACTATCAGTTGGTGAAGGTAGAGCTGAAGAAACCAAGTGGTTTGTTGCAGCCACTCGAGGTTCCCAAGTGGAAATGGAAACAAGTTTCTATGGACTTCATCGATTTATTGCTGAGGACTAGAGGAAAGTATCATAACATCTGGGTTACAGTTGATTGATTGACAAAAAGTTCTAGGTTTACACCTGTAAAGTCTAGTAGAACGACATCCAAATTAGCCGAGTTGTATGTGTAGTGGGTTGTGTGATCCACTAAGCACCGAAGAGCATTGTAAGTGACCGAGACCCTTTGTTCACTAGCGAGTTTTGGAAGATCTTACATAAGACATTAAGGACAGAGCTAAATCTCAGTACACCTTATCGCCCATAAAATGATGGCCAAACTAAGAGGTTGAATCATATCTTGGAGGATCTCTTGCGAGCTTGCATTCTCAATTTCGGTGGCTCGTGGAATGATCACTTGCATTTTGTAGATTTTTCATACAGTAAACATTATCAGTCTAATATCGGTATAGCACAATTTGAGGCGTTATATCATCGACTGTGCAATGCTTCTTTACGTTGGTGGAAAGTAGACGAGAAACTTATACTTAGGCCAAATAAGGTTTGAGAGACATCAGAGAAGATCTAGATCATTCAAAAATGAATCGCAACTGCTTAGGATAGATGAAAGAACTACGCTGATAAGAGAAAACGTGACTTAGAGTTCTCTATCGACAATATGGTGTTTCTCAAGATCTCTCGATTGAAGAATGTTATTCGATTCAGTACCATGGAGAAGTTGGTGCCAAGATTCATTGGTCCTTTTTTGATACTCGAGAGATTGTTAACCTAGCTTAAATAGTCGACTTACCTCAGAAGATGGTGGGCATGCACAACATGTTCCATGTCTCTCACTTGGGGAAGTTTGTGCATGGCTCAGGCGTGATAGTTGAACCATATCAGCTTGATGATATCGAGATTGTACCAGAAGATTCGAGCCCTCATAGGCCTATTCGTATCGTCGAACGCAATACGAAGGAGCTTAGGAGGAAGAAGACAGAGGTGGTGAAACTTCAGTGCAGTAAGAGCAAAGACGATTGTACTTTGGAGCCAAGGAGAGCATGAGGACCGCTTATTCGGAGCTCTTTAGTTAGTGAGAGGTTTAATTTATCACATTTGTTACACCACAAGTACAATAGCCATTACAAGTAAGTAAAAGAAATAACATTGCCAAAAGTAGGGGCTGTCGTGAGAAAAGATCAAAGGGAAATGCTAGTCATCACATGATGATATGAAATCCTTCATGAGTTGACTCATAAAAGCCATCACATGGTGATATAAGATCCTTTATGGGTTGACTCACAAGAGCCATCGCATGATGATATAAAATCCTTGATGAGTTGACACATAAAATCCATCGCATGATAATATAAGGGCCTTCATGGGTTGACTCACAAGAGCCATCACATGATGATATAAGGGCCTTCGTGGCTTGACTTACAAGGGCCTTCGCATGATGATATAAGGACCTTCGTGGCTTGACTCACATGAGCCATCCATGATGATATAAGGTCCTTCATGGGTTGACTCACAAGTGCCATTGCATGGTTATATAAGAGCCTTTGTGGGTTGACTCACAAGAGCCATCGCATAATGGTATAAGAGTCACTATTGCGTGATGATATAAGGGCCTTCATGGGTTGACTCACAAGAGCCATCTTATGATGATATAAGGGCCTTCGTGGGTTGACTCATAAGAGCTATCACATGATTGCAAAAGAGCCTTCTGGGTTGATTCACATGAGATATTGCATGATGACTATGAGAGCTACCAAAGAGTGATTCTTGAGAGCTATCGGATGATGAGTACTGAAGACCATCGAAGGATTACTTATACAAGCTATCGCATGATGACAAAATTAGCTACCAAGGGATGACTATTTAAAGCTATTACGTGTTTATGGAGCAAGCTATCGAAGGGTTATAATCTAAAGTTGTCGCATGATGATGAATTAGGCTTTCGAATAGTGATATTTCTGTGATGTCGTGTGATTAACCTGCATAATAATAATATTCTACTAGTGGCATGCCAAGTTGTGATTGGATCATCAACTCCATAACATCTCAACCAATAAAGGAAAATGTGCCATATGCCACTTTGAACATGTGCCACATCAGCAGATCGTGACCATCATTTTTTGATAGAGTGCCACATATCAAGAATCTAATGGTTCAAGTATACTATAGGTAGAATGTATCCCCACCTAGAAAAGGGCCGAATTCTAGATTCATTTCTTCCTCATTTTTCATTTTCGTATGAGTGTAAAAGGGATTAGGTTAAATTGAATTCAAGACTTTGTAATTGGAATAAATTGCATATTTGACTTCTTAGATTATGTCTTACATGTATAACACTTAATTCCAAGCTAGCATATACAACTCTTGACTATGGACTTGCATGTATGGCTCAAGATCGCTGATTTGAATAAATGGACCAAGGACTTCCTTTTGGCTTGAACCTTTAAGTTGCACAAGGCCCAACTTTCAAGCTAACATCATTTACTTTCACTTTTGATATCATATAGGATAGTTTAGTATCCTACATGTTTCTTGCTCCCATGTGAATGTTTGATATTTGATATGGTTGCTCATGGCTGTTAGGTATGCGGGATAGCTATTTTTGACTTTACCTTGTTTATATTAGGGCTTTTGGGTGTGGAATGCCTAAAAGGTGGGGGGATAGTGTAACAACCTATATTTATATATCAGATAGTTGTAAACTATTATTTTTAAATTCATATTAGGTTATATGACACTATAACTTTGAAGGATGTTGATTCGTAATGTTTTTGACCTCGAGAAATTTTATTGGACGATTTTACCTCTGAAAAATTGTTACAGCTATAGCTTTTTATAGAAGCCAAATTAGGATCGAATTCGAGACCACTTTCATTTGAAAGATATGATGGTTTCCCTTTCCGTATAGTGGTTATAATTGCGAATTGGATTTACTGCTAGGAGATATATCTGTTTAAAGTTTGGCAGTTTTTAGAGCAGCTTAATGGGTAATTAGTCAGATTGGAGATATGCCCACAAAACCCATTTCCTGTTTAACACTAGTAGAGATTGAACTAACCTTCCTCAAATCATTTTCCCATCTTCCAAATGGATCTATGCCTCCATTTCCTCTTTCTTCACCAAAACCTTCACCTTTCTCCTCCAAATTAAGTCTAAATCATATACTAAGGGTAGATTAGTAATGGGATTAGTTTAAAATCTTAAAATCTACATTTTTGGGGAAGAACAATTGGGTGTTTGTTGTTCAGTCTTAGATTTACCTCGATTTGCATGTAAAGCTTGGATTTTTGGGGGTTTCGTGAGTGATTTATCATTTACACCTTACTATATATGTATCTATAGGTTTTAACATGTTTTGGATCCCTTTTTAAAATCAAAATTATGTTTTAATGCTATTTTAAAACCTTACCTGTAGTAAATACATGAGTAAATGGCTTTTTGGTGTTCTAGTCATGTTATTTGGATGTTTGTTGGCCTTGATGGATGTTTGACCATGTTGTAGATACATTATATGATGGTTGCCATGATTTTGGGTATGTTTGCATGCTTGAATGTTGATTGATGCATGTGTAGTGTTTGTGTGTATGCTTGAATGTTGATTGATGCATGTGTAGTGTTTGTGTGTATGCTTGAATGGTTGAAAACGCTCATCCAAGCGAACTAGAGTTAGGAAGTGTAGAACTGGACTTTGATGGATAAGCTCTAGGATGTTAAGGGTGGCATCGATGAATACGAAAGGCACATGATTCGAAGAATGGATCATAGCGGTGAAATCGACATGAAACTAGAGTTTAGAGAAACTACATCATTTTTGTTTGGTAGTATTTCTATTCGGAAGCATTTGTTGGTGCCTGGTCATAAATTCTTTCTTGGCATGTGCATTAGGTTAGGGGATAGTGGCTTGGTAGTTGCTCCGGGTCGGCATTGAGGTGGACCGGATAGCTAATGCTGTCAGGTGGTGCTGTGTTCATGGGCCAGTTGGGAGTTCTTGTTCGGGAGTATTATATGTATCACTTCGGGTCTTGCTTTGGGACAGAGAGGCTATGCTTTAGGACTAGACATGGTGTTTTCTATGCGGAAATGGAGGAGTGGAAACCTTTGGTTGCTTTAGGTCATGGAGGGGGCTGCTTTGCGTTTTAAGGGTGATGACTTCAGGTTTTCCCAAGAAGTGACCCAAGCCAAAATTTTGGATTTTGGAGTTTGTTCTTGGGTAAAGGTGAATGTCTCCCGGATGACTCAAGACCACTTTGGGTTTCATGTAGCGAATAGTGAAGTGATGGCATGGTGCTTCGACATGTCGACGACTTTAAAACTTTGGTATGATGGCTCTATGACTTATGATGAGGATCGAGAGGTGTTCCGATGATGATAATGATGGGAGTTGTGACGATGAGTACTTATGAGTAGAATTTGCGACCGTGTTCTCCTATGGAGATAGCCTGAATGGAATAAAATTGAGTTCCATTATGGAGATGCATGCCAAGGGATCACCGGTAACTCGTAGGTTTCTAGTGTGCTCATACAGAAGGGGTACATGGGGATGCCCTCTCGGATTATGATTGTGGATAGTCATGGACTTTGCGATTGTGTCTAATTCCTAGCCTTATGAAGTGCAAGGCTTCGAGCACCAAAGAAGTCGAGATTTGATCGAGTCCTTGGTTTGCGATTGCGCTATTAGAGTTATTATATATCCATTTGTATATGAGTGATGGTGGGAATTGTTTGATGGATATTATGTTTGCTATGGTTGTTTATCACTCTAGGTGTCACACGATATAGGTATTTTCGACCGTATACCTAGACACTGGATGTTGTACTCTGATTGTAGTACACTTCTATGATGATGGTAGTAGATTAACATATATCGATTGTTATGTGCTGATTCTTTGGATGCAGAGACAGGTCAGGTATGATTCTGCTCCTGTCTCTGCACACCCTATGCCCCTATTTACTATATACGATTATTATAGTATTTTTGAGATGATGTATCACTCACACCAGACTATTGTCTGACTTGAGGTTTTATGTTTTACTTCTTATTATCTTGGGTACTCTTAAATGAGTAGATTAGGGATAACAAGTTTGGATAGAGCATGGAGCTGTATGGAGAATGAGCAGGAGGCTATGCTTTCATATATCTATACTTTGAAGCTTCCTATTGCTTATATTCCACTGTACAATGTTGTAGAGCTATACTAGTACTTGTATTACTTTAGATACAGTTACAGAGTTTATTTTGGAGATTATGATGTATAAACTCTTTTGTTTTCAGTTTTGTAGAATCTGTAAACCTATTGTAATATGATGTTCTTATTTATGGTTCATATTGATTATATTACTATCTCGTCTGGTTTACATCTGTATTATTATTTTTATTATATTTTCTCTATTCGCTCTGAGATGTTCTACAGGTTATGTTTGGATTTTTGCTAGTTTTCACCCTTGACTATTGCCTTACATTGACTGGGTACCTCCACGGTCCACTCTACAGGTATATTGAGCATCAAAGGTTAGGGCGGTCATCACTGAAATGGTAAGATTTAATCTTTTTTATATTGCAAGAAATCTTCTATGTATAAGTTCAACTAATTTACATTAATAAATTTATGCATTAAATATAATTGATAAAATGTTTATCAATTAAAATATATAAATGAACTGAACTAATATTGACAAATATAAAATATATTTTCTAATAAATTTTTGCATATTGACCTATGCAAGAGGCTAACTTTAAACTGCTAAATACATCCATTACTCGATCACTTGCATGTTTATTTGCCCAAGACCGTGTATTGTCTTCTGTGAGTTATCGAACTCTAAAAGCAATATAAGACTATGGATATTTGATCCTTTCCGATCATATATAAATGTTACATAGTGAACGGTCGCAACTCAAAATGTATGAAACTTCGATGAAATTAGTTCGTTCGAAATAAGAGAGTAAACATAATGTGTGATCATGTATTCAATATGATTGATTATAATTATATTATTATTGTCTTAAATGTAACACTAGACCAAAAGATACAAAATAAGTATGAGAACTCGATTACTGAAATGTCAGTTTAATCGGCTTACGGAAAGTGCAATTTATTGTTATTCTTAAAAGCTAAGGATGACCAAATGCATTTTTGTAAAGAGTTCATTACGATATTGTAGAAAGGCTTTCCTTTAAATGGCTTGACCATTTAGAAAGGCAAGTAAATGTACAAGGGTAGATGTAACCTAAGGCACAGTTGGGATAAAGAGGGTGAATGATCACTTCTCTTCGTAAAGAAACATTGGAAACGAGCACAGTTGGGATAAAGAGGGTGAATGATCACTTCTCTTCGTAAAGAAACATTGGAAACGAGAATTGTAAAAGAATAATAGATACTTAACATTGGAATGAGAAATATGATTTCTATTCCAAAATGTGTTTTCAAGTAGAAAATGGTTTCTATTTGATTTATTTCTTTGAATTTAAGATATTTGATCTAAATGCTCTCGATTGTAAACTGGTTATAGTAGATGGAATAAATAGCCTATATTAAATAGTTGAGTGGACCTCTATATTTCGTACGCTATTATAATAATTGCAGAAATAGTGGAAGAATGCCATATAACACTTCTTAGCCACTTCAACTTACGAAAATTGTTTTCGTAACACATACCATACATTATTTATGAAAAAATAATTGTTTATCAACGTTGGCTGAAAAATAGACATAGTTTTATTTTAATATAAATTTTATGAATATTCGTTATAAAATAAAAATATAATAGTGGTATTTGTGATGCATTGGAAAATACAGAAGTATCTAAATTTATTTGCAATTATTTTGAATATAGACTAACCATAATTTTGAGAAATAATTCAGTGGGAGTGACATAAGAGTTGAACTCTTTAGATTGATATATATATAGATGTATGGAATCGTAAGTTTAATAATACCAAAACGTTTCCACATACTTCGTTGAATTCACCGATGAATCATGAACATGTGTATTTGATACATGCATAGCCTGTCTTTAATAAGTTCGTAGAATATAAACCATAAATAAATGAAATTACCTGCAATGAAACATAAAATAATTTGATTTGATCGAATAGATGAGTATATTGGAAAGAGTTCCAAATGTACCTTAAGTGACTAAAGATTCAATCTCAAAAGTCACACTTCCCTATGATACATAGTGAGGTATCGATAAGGAGTAATCAAACTTTGTTGAGCAAAGTATGATTAATGGTGAGTAAAGTTGAGTTAACTTCTTTCAATAAGGTAGTGTACTTAATAGTAGCATACAAGGTTAAAATAAATTTCATTTAAAGAATAATTTACAAATTCATACAAGGTAAAGGTTTATAAGAAACCTCAACATATCCTAGGTTAAGGAGTTGGCAAGTTATGCGAGTTGAAAGATTACATGTAATGATTGTACGTGAAGGATCTTGTATGGATCACCCAAAAAAGAGTTTGGGAATTATCCTCACTGGATGACAATTTTATGTTTCAAACCTGAATTTCATAAACTAAACCAAATTAGTTATATATATATAAGGGTATTCATAAAGTGTTTATGAATACCTTTTCCGTTGCACTGAGAAATAACTGTTGTTTCAGGAAATTCTAACTTTGTTGCAAAGAAATTTCTTTTATAAACTGTTGGTAGTAAATTGGATTTAGATATGATCCAAGGATAAAATAGATTATGAGAGATGACATGTAATTAACAAAATCTGAATAAACATAATGCATTAGAATGTATAATAAATAGTCTTGCACATTGAAGAAAAACTATAAGTTTCTTATCAATGTCGAGAATAGATAGTCCTCAATTGTCAATTAAACCATTAAGAGTTTTGACTCTGCCATATGGTATGATGCATAAATCCAAAAGGATTCCAAGTATGTTATCAGAATATGATTTTGATAGTTTTATTGGAAGGGATATGATCCATCGACCGCAAATGTGTCTTTAAGAGAAAGAGTAATGTAGTTGGAAGAAATTGGCATAAAAGATTCTTCATTCAGCGTGCTCAAGTTCGGATCTTACTCGTAAAATTATCATCTTGTATGACTTTGTGTTTTAGTACTTATATGTTGAAATAGAAAAATTCTAAATAATAACTTAGAATGGACTATTTGCACATAACTACCTAAATATCTCGAACTAGTGGAAGCAATATTGAGTTTGTGGACTTTTCGGATATGATCCAAGAATGAATTCGAAAGTATCATTCAACAAGTATCATAGTAGAACAAGTGTTCTGATAGAAATATCAAATAATTTGATTTTCAATTAGAATTCAGGGAAAGCAGTGTCCATGAGAAAGAACATTAAAAAGCACATAGATATTTCTAGATTATAAGGAGACAATATACCACTAATTGATAACGGTGTACTCATGTTAAAATCAGCTCTAATTTGGTTGTTTAATACTCAATACTATATAAGTAAATTATATCTTTTATAATAAGAATAAAAGATATTGGGAATTTCCCAAATGATATACAAATACACATTATTAAAATGTTTAATATGGAACATATACGATAGATTTCTTATGCATTAACAATTGAAATTATTCTTATGCATTAACAATAGAAATTATCATACATGTTGTATTGTCTATAATATCGTATTATGCATATGTATCTAATGTATGAAGCAAATATCAAATTCGAATTAAGATCACTAAATGATAGTTTAGAGTGTTCTAGAGTATTTACAAAATATTAGAGAATTTTTACCAAAACAACGAATTCCTTATGAAGGCTTGCTCAGACTCAAACTTCATGAGTAATATTTAGTATAATAGGTCAATATTAAATTCATATTCAAACCTTAGTTAAGGAGCTTTACGTTGGCAATGTTCCAAACAAATGATTGTGATCGATTTAACAAAAAGGCTAAGTACATCGCCGTGAGTAGCCCCACGATAAAAGCAATGTATAAATATGAATGCACAAATTTATAACCGAGCTAGAGGTGATTCCAAGTATTAAGAATACTATATTATTGTTATATGATAACAATTTAATGATAAGAGATCACTAGAAGTCAAGAAACATACTCTAAATAATTCCATGTGATAAAGGTAGTTTACCAGCATCATAGAGAGTTGATTAACAGAGTAGATAATTAAAACAACATAGTAGATCCATTCATAAAGGGTCTAACTTGATCAGTTCTCAACAAACTGATTGAAAGGATGAGATAAAGATTCCATAATTGATCCCAAGTGAAAGTGGGAGACTGATAGAGTTAGGAATATGCCTTAGGGGCAATTGAATAATTATTACGTATATCTAACTCGATAAACAATTTTGTTCAAAATAAAAGGTGTTTTCTTTCTATTATATACTTAATATAATCTGTTATATTTATCAATTAATTAATTTAAAGCATATATAGGAAAACCATAAATGATATGTTTTGTGATAGAGTTACAATGAGCTGTAATCATGAGTGATTTATCATAATAAAATAAACATGCCATTTTAAATATTCATAGTCAAGGTGTATTGAGACTAGATATCAATACATACGTTAGACTAGAGTACGTAACAGTCTCCAAATGTTGGAAAGTGTATTACTCATGGCTGTTGGAGGCACTAAGGGGTTATATACTGATATTATTGGATAACTATGGAATGACCACTCGATAGTTTTCTATTGGTTAATATAACTAAGATCAAACAAAAAATATCGATATGAAAATATTAAACAATTCCCTCAACTTGAGAATACTATCAAGCCCCACCATGAAAATCCTGCTTTAATTATAATTAAATTATGGTACGACATCCATCGAAGGATTATAGTTGGATCGAGTGGAAGCATTGGAAGTGAGACACCATTCAAGAGAAAATTCATCTCCTAGGTTATATGGGGTTAGTATCATAGTCAACTGAAGTCAACTCAATATCAAAGTCTCTAACTAGATATTCAGCTAATAATGATTGTTACTATTGAACCAAGGACCTTGTGTATGTACTATAAAGTTGAATATGGACGATAATGGAATTTTAACCATTAACAAATTCCATAACCCATTATCATAGAGTTTTGACGAAGAGAATTAGTGTAACTAATTGTCACGACTAGATAATGCTTAAATAAAGTAAAAATGAATATTGAGGAGTATATGTCTTGTTTGATGATAACAAATATAATTTTATTTTTGATTTTGCTTTTAGAGTGTTATACAATTTAAAAATCATCACAGCATAATTTTGCTTCAAATTAAATTGACATCTATTACGTTTCATATGCCCAATTTATATGTATTGCATTTCACATATCTATTTCAACTTGCAAAAAATAATATGCATTTATTGTTATCAAAGGGGAAGTATTATCAAGTATTGCAGTTAATTTTTTTTGATATTAATAAATATATGATTATTTAACAATGCGTATTCACAGGGTTGTGATTTTAGTAAAAGAAATAATTGGATTCAATTACATATCTCAAATTGGAGCAAAAGTGGAAAGGAATTTGTCAATAAAAATTTGGAAGATATAGGAGAACTTGACCAAATACAAATATTTAAGCAACATATATTAAAGGAGAGGTATCTTTCAAACAAGGAAACTTCAAGGAAAATACCATATAGAGAGAAATATTAATTTAAATATGAAGACTTTGAAGCAAAGAATATTCCAACTAATACAACTCTCTATATACATTGTTTTTTTGTTATCAAAAGATTGCATATCAAGAACAAAAAGGAAATTTCCATTATTTAGTGGATACAAAATCAACGAGAAGGGAAATATCTTTCTCAAAGGTCATATATGGATTTGAAGATCATAAAACCAAAGAAAATATCCTTCAAGAGATTCTCAAGCAATATTTGATTTAGCCAATACATCTATATATATTGCAAAACATTCTCTTTGTCAAATATCAGGTATAACAACGACAAAAGAAAGGAGAAAAGCTTGATTGAAGAAATTTCATATCAAATGTCTATCCGATCAAACAAAATACACAACTCATCTTCTTCTTCGATATCTCATCTAGACATCATCTTATACATACAAAAGGTCAACAACCAATAGCATCTTAATTCAAAACCTAAAGTTAACCATCAGTAACGACATCATCTGTGTGGCATCTTTCAACTAGAGGCGATCTCAACCACTGCCATCTCCAAACATCTCAAAGTCTGACCGAAGTTTGTTTTCAGAGAAGGAGGAAGAAATGTTAATTGAGGGGAATTGATTTCTTTTGGAAACTTCACATGATTAAAGGAGGAAGGGAAAATTTTCTTTGGTCCCTCACTTTTACTATATGCACATTGGGCATTTATATTCTTTTGTATTTTGAACTCCAGATTTTCTAGGTTGAGCTACGTGTTGTAGTTTAGGGATTCTGATCTTAGGGCATTGAGTTCAGGAAGGGTTACTAGGTATAGGATTAGTATATTCAGGTTTGTAGAGGTGCGAGTTTACATGTGTTGTAAGCGTTGAATATATAATCCTAGTAGTAACTTTAGAGGCAGCAGTGGGCATTAGGTTGAAGCTGGGTATATCTTGTGTTATTTATTTTCTACATTTATGTTTCCACAGTCTATTCTATATTTTATTAGCATCTCTACAAAATATTTTTAAATACCCTATTCACCCCTCCTCCAAGGTATATTACTTAATCCTATAAGTGGCATCGGAGCAGATTATTAGGAAAAACCTGATATCATGTCTTACCATATCTGCTATAGTTTTAGTGAGAGTCAGTCCATTTTCAGTCCACCTATTTTTAATAAAACATATTTTTCATGTTGGAAATATAGGATGGAAATTTATTTAAAATCTGTTGATTTTTATATTTGGAATATCATTGAAAATGGATTGGATATGGTAGATGAGAATAATTATTCGCTTAATGCAATGCTATGAATATTCTTGTCTTTGGACTTGATAAATCAAAATTTAACCATATCTCCCATTGTTTAATTGCATAAGAAATTTGGAGCACTCTCGATGCAAAATATGGTGGTAAAGTCAAGGACGAAGAAGAAGCTTGCAAAGTTGATACGAGAGCAGAACTTTGTTTAGCGGAATACATAAAAGAAGATTTAGACGATGACGGTGAAGATGACGATGATAGTGATTCAACATATGATGAGATAAGTGATTTTTCATTTAAAGATTTAGTTCTTTTATGCTATAGATTGACTAAAACTATTGATGATCTTGAATTGAAAAATAACAAGATGAAAAGAGAAAATTTTAAACTTCGTCGAAAAAATGATAAATTGGAAAACGAGCTTGAAAATATTAAGAAAATTGAAAATTTTGAATGCAAAAAATATTTGAAATACAAAAAAGAATTTGTTCGCTTTACTGAAATTTTTTAAAAGCTTGAAAAAAATTCAGATTTTGAAGGAGAATGAAATTGAGATGATTTGGAAGAATAACGCTTTACAAAAGGAGTTGGAAAGTTTTAAAATGGTTGAAAATTCCAAACATGAAATCTTTGGAAAAAAATTATTTGGTGAAAACTGAAATGATTCTAGATGGGCTTGAAAATAAAATTGAAAAAATCAGAACTCTTAAAAATGAAAACATGTTTTTGAAAAATTGTAAAACTAAAAATTATTCAAATAAATCACGAACTGGAAAAAGAGATTAATAAACTCAAGGATTTTGAAAAACATGAATTTGAAAAATGGCAGTTTTTGAAAGTGAGATGCTTGAACTTAAGACCAAAATAAAAGTGCTCAAAAATGAAAATACAGTCTTAAAGCAGAATAATTTTGAAAAAAGTGATAATGTTATTAGTCGTTGTTCTAAGCTAATAAACGAGAATAATCTTTTAAAAAATCCAAAGTTAATAAACTCGAGTTGATTATTCAAAAATTTTGCATAGAAGATAAATCATTTAATATGTTATTCGGAAATCTACTCTTTGCGAATAACATAAAAAGACCTGGATTAGAAGAAGTGTCAATTTATAAACAAACAACTACTAACAACGTTAGGCGGAGAAGTGCGTTTCCCAAATGAGTAAAGCGTGGCAATATCGAACATATTTATAACAATTTTCAAAATAGGAACATAAATAAACAAGTAAAACAAATTTGGGTTCCTAAAGGTGCAGTTATTAATATT
Source organism: Allium fistulosum (assembly GCA_030737815.1). Taxonomy (NCBI): domain Eukaryota; kingdom Viridiplantae; phylum Streptophyta; class Magnoliopsida; order Asparagales; family Amaryllidaceae; genus Allium; species Allium fistulosum. The sequence continues at coordinate 707,650,469 of CM060904.1, read as the reverse complement.
AACGGTCAGCTATACAAACAAATTTTGGTACCAAATATTTCAAATGTAAACAAAAGTGGTCTTACATCTCTTTTTAGGCCATTCACTTCTTCTTCTAATATGTAGGTACGAAGATGAGCTAACAACTATGATGAAAGTAGATTTCAAGTTGTTCTACACATTTGATGAGTGATATTTATAATGTTACCTAGCCTAGTAAAATGAGGTAAAAATGGTGAATGTGAATGCAACTTTAAAGGCAAGCAAAGCGATGGTCAGTGTGCAATGATAATTGTTTCCATACATATGTTTGTGATATACTTTTACCTGTGATGATCCTGTGGTTATTTCTTCTGATGATAACAAACAAATTTTTTGCTCGAGAATTTTTGGTACAGAGATATCTTTGCTAGAAAACTCGAAGGTTGGATCAAAATTAATTGACATTGTGGAGTATGCAATATGCTTATTTGATGAAGCTTATCTTTCACGCTTAGCATTGATGATGAGTCATTGAGAGGCTGGACACCAATGTTTGAGATACCATTATTCGCCGCCATTGACACATCAATAGTAACAAGTGGTATCTGAGGTATCATTGTTCGCCACCATAGGCAGCCTGGTTGACAAGTGGTACCGTGGTAGAGAAATTTGTTCTTTTTTTAGAACATCTGGCATGACTTCTAATTTTGTAGTTTCTCCAAACTAATATTATTTAATAGCCCATATGTCTCGTTGATTGACTGACATTTCACATAATTTTTCATCCACATGTGGAGAGTTTGCATTTTGTCTTCTGTTTCATTTTATTTTCAATACTCCAAAAACATGCTTTTTTCCATTCTTATTTTTTTGTGAAAAATTGAAAAATTTAGAAATATGATTTTTCTTTCTTAGAATTTTCTCTCTCTCCCTCCATATTTATTCATGATGTGAATATTTTTGAATTGACTTTTTTTTCACTAAATCTTTGACATGAATTTTCGGCGAGAAACTCTTTTTGATATGAGAGCCTTCACTTAAAAATTTGATACAAAACCTTGTGAGATGAGCTTTTATTTTCTTCACTTGACATGATTTTTGATAATGATTTTTTTTGTAAAATGAAAATTTTGAACTTTGTGATGAACTTCATGAAATGGTGTTGTTGATATTCAAAATTTGAGATGATTGTTGAAGAAAACATTTTATGCTTTGTGATGAAATCTTTTGAGATGAATGATTGCTTTTGTTTTTGATACATTAATGCGTATATCCTTAGACTATATGCTCCTCTTTACACGAATAGTTGTAAAACTGATTCATATTGCATGTTCACTGATAGAATATAAAACTGAAAATATTTTTGAGATATTCATAGAGAATTTACTTTTGAAATCATATCACGATTGATTGAACTTCCTTATGTGATTTTCAAAAGTATTTATATAGATTACATAGATGATTAAGGATATAACTCTTGTACTTGAATAAATAACGCCATTATATCTTTTTTTGATAGTCAAACTATAGTTTCTATTTTTTGACAATTGTATATCCCACATCATCTCTGAATCTGCCATTTATATTCTATCAACTCATCTTACATTCTTTCTTTTTTCTATTATTCTTGTTCTTATATGAGTTGACAAAATTGACATACCTGAATTTGTTTGGTGAAAGCCTATGAAATATATATATATATGATAACGATACTTCCTAAGCCCTAACATGCTTATGAAATAGGTGTGTCGGTACTCGTCAAGTAACGTCCATCCTTATTTAAGAGGCCTCGCGGCAATGCATGGATGGGATCTCATCTACGATGAGTTGGAGATAAGTTATTCTAACTTGATTTCATAATAAATTAAAAATAAACCATTTAATCACGTAACTTCTTATGGACTATGTCATTTGAATCTCGCTACATATAACTACTTTTATTTTTGTCACTCTCTTCCGTTTATGGGATATGAATTTGATTGATATAGTTACTATGGTTTATGGTTGATTTTTTATCAGATATTTTTTCACATTTTCATCTAGTTTCATTATTCAGCATCACTTTCTCATCGTTTTAATTTGATATTTATCCTTTAATGAAAACAAAAGGGGCAGAGAGCGGTTAAGATTTGTTACATTATGAATTCATTATTGATATTGAAATAAATATATCGGTTTAGTATTTTATTCTAGAATATATATACCACATATGTAGGGGGAGCACATCAATAAGGGGAGCATGTTGTATATATCGAAACATTGTGCTATGATTTTGATCATATGATATTGAATATACACTCAACACATGTTACACCTGGCAAATCTTAGCATATTGTTTGTTATCATCAAAAGGAGGAGATTGTGGAGTATACGTCTTTTTTGATGATAACAAATATAATTTTATTTTTCTTTCAGAGTGTTTTACAATTTAAAAATCATCACAACACAATTTTGCTTCAAATTAAATTGACATCCATTACATTTCATATGCCCAATTTATATGTATTGCATTTCACATATCTATTTTTTATTTGTAAAAATAATATGCATTTATTATTATCAAAGGGAAATATTGTCAGGTATTACAGTTAATTTCTTTTTTATATTAATAAATATATGATTATTTAACAAGGTGTATTTATAAAGTTGTGATTTTAGTAAAAGATATAATTGGATTCAATTAGATACCTCAAATTGGAGCAAAAGTGGAAAGGAATTTGTCAATAGAAATTTGGAAGTTATATAGGAAAACTTGACCAAATACAAATATTCAAGCAACATATATTAAAGGAGAGGAATCTTTCAAACAAGGAAACTTCAGGGAAAATATCATATAGATAGAAATATTAATTTGAATATGAAGACTTTGAAGCAAAGAATATTCCAACTAATACAACTCTCTATATACAGTGTTTTCTTTGTTATCAAAAGATTGCATATCAAGAACAAAATGGAAATTACCATTATTTAGTGGATACAAAATCAAAGAGAAGGGAAATATCATTCTCAAAGGTCCAATATGGATTTGAAGATCATAAAAACAAGGAAAATATCCTCTAAGAGATTCTAAAGCAATATTTGATTCAACCAATACATCTATATATATTGCAAAACATTCTCTTTGTCAAATATCGGGTATAACAACAACAAAAGAAAGGAGAAAAGAGTGATTGAAGAAATTTCATATTAAATGTCTATCCGATCAAACAAAATACACAACTCATCTTCTTCTTCGATATCTCATCTAGACATCATCTTATACATACAAAAGGTCAACAACCAATAGCATCTTAATTCAAAACCTAAAGTTAACCATCAGTAACGACATCATCTGTGTGGCATCTTTCAACTAGAGGCGATCTCAACCACTGCCATCTCCAAACATCTCAAAGTCTGACCGAAGTTTGTTTTCAGAGAAGGAGGAAGAAATGTTAATTGAGGGGAATTGATTTCTTTTGGAAACTTCACATGATTAAAGGAGGAAGGGAAAATTTTCTTTGGTCCCTCACTTTTACTATATGCACATTGGGCATTTATATTCTTTTGTATTTTTTATTTTTTATTTTTCTTTTTGAATTTTGAACTCTAGATTTTCTAGGTTAAGCTACGTGTTATAGTTTAGGAATTCTGATATCAGGGCATTGAGTTCAGGTAGGGTTGCTAGGTATAGGGTTAGTATATTCAGGTTTGTAGAGAGTGCGAGTTTATAGGTGTTGTAAGCGTCGAATATATAATCCTAGTAGTAACTTTGGGCGCAGCAGTGGGTATTAGGCCGAAGCTGGGTATATCTTGTGTTATTTATTTTCTACATTTACGTTTCCACACTCTATTCTATATTTTATTAGCATCTCTGTGAAATATTTTTAAATACCCTATCCACCCCCTTTAGGGTATATTACTCGATCTTATAAAAATGGATTTACCGAAGCTATGCAAGTGATAAATTTGACCATAAGGTCACGCCACTTGTTATGTGACGTGTGAACGTTAATATTTGAATTGTTCGATATTAATCGATAACCGAATTTACACCTAAGAGTCACACAACTGAAACATTGAAAACTCCTATTACCACTAGATTTAATTAATTATAATTGTTATAAATTAATTAACATTTACGAAATATTAATTATAAAATTTATTTAATTTATGTTAATCAATATTAAATAGTGTGAATAAAATAGTTATAGACACACGTATCGATATATGATATCGATGTGCATTTTAATTGGATTTAATTGCACATTTATTTGATCGGGCTTGAAGCAGTTTAGAGGCCCAAAATGGTTTATATAGGACTAAATAAGGGTTGGATGTTGATTAAAAATAAGATGAAAAGTAAGATAAAAAGGAGGATCTGAATTCCATTTTTGCTTCTTAGGACGTATGCTATTTATTCATCTCAAACACTCACTTTAGATTTCTCTCGTTTTGCTCCTCCCAATACCAGTTTAATTCGACCCCTACTCCAGCTTTCCTCCTTATTTTCAAGCTTCCAAACACACAAATTAAATACAAATGAAGATTGGTGTTGCTGCTTTCAGTTTGGGAGCTCTATTTGAAGGTTTGAATAAGATTCATGGAGTTAATGGATCAACGTTCCAAGGTGTTACTTCTAGGCCATAAAAAGGTAATGATTCAATTTGCATTCATATCTATATATTTATTTATTATGTTATTCTACTACTTTTATTTATTTACATAATATCATAGATTCACATATGTCTGTGTTGTCAACATAGGATGTGTGTGTGTTATAGTAATTTTTTATATATGTTTACATATATATCATTCAACCAGCGAAAAAACTTATTTTTGATTTTTGAAATAATTAACACTTTAAAACAATTAACAAAAATTTGATTCATGTATGTATAATTTTGTTAACTTGTACACATAATATATGTACACACACACATATATACATATATATACATATATTCAAATTTTAAAAAATCTATTTATATATTAAAATAAAATTGTATATATATAAATCTATATTTTATATTAGACATAAAACCAAACTTTACATAGTGTGTGTATATTATAATATATACACACAATTGTTTAAACTTATGTATATATGTTTCATGTATGTTTTAAAAATATTGATTTTTTTATGATTTCCGTATGTAAATCTTTTATTTAAAAACATATTAAAACTTCACAGATTTTAATAATAATAAAAATTATTTTTTCATATATAATTTGGCCGAATATATATACACATACACACACATTTACTTAATAATTTTTGACGTTAAATAAATAAATAAATATATATATATATATATCTACATATATGTTTAGTTTATATTGAATTTAAAATTTATATAATATGTATATAAATTACGTATATATGCAATTTCAAAAAAATTAAAATTTTGTGTTTTGAAATATATATATATATATATATATATATATATATATTAAGTATGCATATTTATTTAGAAAATTAATAAATCATTTGAGGTTTAAATTAGTAGATATTTCATGTTGATCTTGATCTGAAATTTTGAATCTAAATATAAATTCTAGATTATTTATATTAATATCTAAAGTTATTTTATATAATAATATGTTTGTGTGTGTGTATTTATAGATGTATACAAATATTTATATTTCACAAACATAATTTTATATTGTATAAAACTATACACACATAGATATATATATATGTGTGTATGTATGTATGTATATGTATATACGAGACATCACATATGTATATGGTGGGGCTAATATGCCTATTGCGTTATAAATCCCAACACTTATACATGGGTATGTTAAACCATATACACTGTATATGTTGCATGTGCACATACACACACATATGTATATGATACTAATGTTATATTATATTAATCAATATAAAATTAAAATAAAACTTTATTTATAAATTAAATAAAATATTGATTTTATTTAAAATAATTTTAGACTTCATAGTCCCAATAAGATTCAAATGGAATAATTTTTTTGAAATTTACATATTTATCCCACTGCATGTTGGCCCGGACCCATCACACCTTAATGTTTTGGCACCCTACCATAACACCCTGCCATAACCTATTTTAGAGATTAAATTTTTTATGGATTGAACCTTATTGTGGCAGCCTGACATATACCATTGGACTTTAATAGTCTTGACTTCCTGCCATCCAATAACTTTATAAGCAGGTATATCTTTACGATCATGGTTTAACCCTTTTCTTTCATTGATTTATTTTGCAACCTACACATTCATTACATAAACATCTTGTAACGACCCGAAATTTTCGACTCCGAAAATTCCAGATAGTTAGGAAAAGAAGAAGAGCTAGAAGAAGAAGAAACAGAAACACACCACAGATTCTCACATTCGCAGCGAATCAAAATATAATATCAAATAAATAATAGTTTATAAAAGAATTTTGTATCTGTCAATTACATTTTTATACATCAGAATTACAACATTTACGCAAACACTGTACAGTTAAATATAACTTGTCCCAGAGAAATAACAATATCCCACAGCGGAAACACTCCATACGTTCCTGCCATTCGGCTCGCCTCCTGAGCTCTAGAACGTCCTTACCTGAAAATCTATAATACTCGGTCTGACCCGAGCATTACATCAAAGTAACACCCGGGTCAGGCTGGAAACCAGCGTGAGTAAACCCATCTAACATAAATTTCAAAAGCATACAATTTATATATAACCCGGGTAACTTGTATCAATTACAACTACACAAATTGTTATTGACATTATTTATTTCACTCACCAGTTTCTAAGTACCAAACTTAGATTTAATGGTCTAATTTACCTAAATCATTCCATTTCAGCTTATTGATTTCAACTAGAAATTTAATAAGAATCGAAGTGGTTTCGGGTATTTACTAATACCCGACTCCGGTCTCTTCGAAACCAATGTCAACTTAACTTAAATTATTCAAGTGAAATACAATTCAACGTAAGATACAGGATGTCACAGTAATTCACCATCAATAGATAACCACATCATCACAATTTAAATCAAACATATCATACACAAAAGAATCCATATCACACAACATTACTTATCTCAATCTGAGATCTCAAACCATTAAGGGCAATCAATATCACCCATCAATACATAAGCAATGATTTATTAATCATCATTCATAATTAATTTAAGATGAATTAAATTAATTACTTTCATCACCATAAGTCTTGCTTACTTATTCATTAATAAATTACAGATCAATTAATTAATCATCCTCTAATTAATCACCCTTGATTAATTATCTTTAATTACATCAAGTAATTAACCCTTAATTAATTACACAAATTAATCATCCTTAACTATTCACGGTAATTAAACTTTAATTACCTTCATTGATTAATTATTCTTCTAATTACATTTAATAATTAATCTTTAACTTAATTACATTCATTAATCAACCTTGATTTATTATCTTAGTAATTAACTTCCTTTAATTACTTATATTAATTAAATCAACCCCTTAATTAATTAATCCTTTAATTATACTGAGTAATCCCCACTTAATTACTTCCCTCAAATAATTATCCTTTAATAAATATACATCAAGTAATTGCCCTTAATTAATTAAACTTAATTAATTAATCAAATTAACTAATTAATTAACACTTAATTACTTCCATTAAGTAATTATCTTCTAATTACTTCCATCGATTAATTACTTTCTTAATTAATTTCTTAACAAGTAATTAACCCATCATTAATAATTCCAAATTCTTAAATTAATTAATTACTCTATAATTAATTAACTTCAAACAATTATATAAATCAATTCTTTAATCAAGTGATTATCCATTAATCACTTCCATTTAATTACTTACATGAGTAATTTTCCACTAATTGCTTCCCTAGGTAATTCCTTTTCTTAATTACATTTATTTCAACAAATAGTTTTAAATCTATAAACTTTATATTTTAACACAGAAATAACCAGAAAAGCGTCACCTAAAACTCAGGTTGATCATATCAACAACTCGTGCCTACCCCAAAGTAAAACCCAGATCCATCTACTTCGAGTCGCCACCCTAAAACGCGAGAGCTATCCCGAGTTCAACTCGTCTTTCCCAACCTGCTTTTCTAACCAGTGCACAACGTACACTCGTGTACGTGCGCAACCAAACCAAACTCCTCTGACCATCTTCCTGGACGCCGACCAACCACGCAAGGCCTCGACAACCTTTTCCACAACCCAGATCCAAAAATCCTACCACAAATCGAAATTCGACCTTCAACTCGAAAACTACAGCAACTCAATCTCGAAAACCCATCGCCGTCGGTCATAGCCACACCGGAAACTCCAACAATCACCTCAAAGCGTCGCTGCAACTGCCACGCCTCCATCCCTCATCTCGCGATCGCCTCCGGTCCACTACCCATGTCGATAATGCCTCGACAGCCAAGACAAACGAAACAAAATCTTAAACCCTAGTTCGATCGAATCTGATCATCACGGCCCTAGGAAAATTCAAGATCATTTTTCCCTTCATCAACACTACGAAAGCTAGCTTCGACCAAGGGTTCAACTCAAATCATCGAGCTGCTTATCGGCAATTCATCAATTTGCCGAAAACATTCAACTCAAAATTCCCAATCGAATATAAAATTTAAAAATTTGAAATTTATGTTAAAAATCATAATTTTTAACTACTAATTCATCTATACAATCCAAAGCAGGAATTAAAGTTATTGATTTTTGACACAGATGTACATATTACTGTTATTTCAAAATTTTGAGATAAATATTAATTATAAATTACTGGGATATGTTTTTATAAATGTATTACACCAATTCAATCATCCTTCATTTGCAAGTCAAAACTAAATATTGATGTTATGTTGAGATTTTGGATTAATTGAATGATCAAAACCTGTAAACAACAGAGCATATTTATACAGTCACCATACATACATATCATCTTTGTATTCAAACATGCAATCATCCTCACAACACCTTTGCAACTAAACTACTGTATAAATCATCACACATGTCTAGGTTTAATAACAGGTTCGAATCTGTTTTAAAATGAAGATTTGCTCACCTGAAAAATTGTAAATAGAGAACACTTCTGGTATTTGAAAACTGCAGTTTTGACCCTCCTTTTTACTTAGTTGTTGAGTTGTTAATTAGCTTCAGTTGGAAGATGAAATACTTCCTCATTTTTTGGTTTGCTAAGTTTCACTGAACGGCAGAAATAGCAAAATGCATACATGTATATATAAGGGGGACAGGATGTATAAGGGGAGGTTTAACTGGTCAAGTATTTATCTTTTGTTTGAATAGATTTTTATTGCTTTGACTAAAGATTTTTTTTTATATTTCGGCTGGACATACCTTTGTGGTGCTGAGATGAAAGCATTAAATGCAATTGTCTTCAAATATGTTTACATACTTATGGTTTTGCAGATACCTATTCGTACAAGGATATTTGTATAAAGATTTGTATATTTACTTCTATTTTAAACTTAAATTATCAAGTACTTCATTTACTTGTCCATTTTATACTTATATTAATATTATAGTCTTCTTATCTTTATACACTTATGTTTATAACCATAAATTTGTTTTATACTTGTGTTTTAATATTTATAAGGTTCATTTTATTTTAAATCGTACAAGTTGTTGTTAGAATGACTTCTTAGTTTTATTTTTTTATTTAGAGTTTAACTTTCAATTATTTGATTTATAACCTATATTTGCATTTATATATTTTATATTCCTATTTATATCCTATATTTTGTATTCATATTCAATATTGATAATATGGAACCTTTAATTTAATTGAATAAGATAAATTTTATTATAAATATTATTAATAGAGTTAGTTTAAATTTACATATCAAATCCCCTTTCAAAATACAGATCTAAATAAACAATGACAAATATTTCCAAAGCCCTATTTTATTTAAGGTGATAAGTTTATATTTAATTAGATTAAATATTTATAATATGGCCAACATACCGGGTCATCACACATCTTTATCTTTGATTAAATGATACCATATCATTTCTTAACTTCTTTAAGCTTTCTTTCGTTTCAAAATAAGTTAACACATTTTTAACATATAAAGTTCTTACATTATTTTATTCCTATGAAGTAGTCAATCAACACTTGGAAATTGTCTTCTAAAGTGACACTAAGTATTTCTTGTTTTAGTTAGAAAATTTTAGCTTTCAAAGTTATCGCATTGACCCTAACTATCACATATTAGCTTTCCCAAAGCAATCGCAAGTCAAGCCTAGCTATCGCAAGTTGGTTTCTTCCTAAGCCATCGCATGTTGATCTTATAGAATATCGCTAGTTAACCCTCAACTAACTATCATTGGTTGATAGCTTAGTTTGCCGTCGAAAGTTGAGCTCTTATGAGATGTGCAAACTAATGCTTCCCTAGATATCGCACGTTGATCTCTAAGTAGCTATCACCCAAGGACTTCCCTAAGCCATCGCATGTTAAGCTTCCTCCAAGCCATCGTAGGTTGAACTTTCTTTAAGCTATCACACGTTGGGTAACATTTAGCTTTCACAAGTTGATAGCTGTCGCTGGTTGTGTCTTTAGGAGCTATCATTCATTAGCTTCCAATAGCTATCGCAAGTTGACATCCTATTGGCTATTGTAGGTTGATTTATATATACTACCGCTAATTAGTGCATGTATATGCTATCTCAAGTTGACTATTTGATGGGTCATCACAAGTTGAAATGGCTTTTTTATACTTAACTTGAAAAATGTTTTGTTACCTTGTTAGGTAATTACATTTGCCCAAACCCTATTTGGTGTCAAATTTTCATTAGTTAATCTATCCCATTACGGTTTCTTTTCAGAATTTGTTAATTACTTTTCAAGTTAATTAATTAATTACCCTCAATTAAATAATCCTTTCCTTAGCCAATAATTCATATAAAATCGAAAATTAATGGGAACATCCCAAAAATTCACTCAAAATCCGATTTATCATAATTTATATCAGACCAAAATTTCAGATCTAAATAATTATTTTTATTATTTTTAATAATTAATTTTCCCGAAATTAAGCCTTTTCTCAACTTAGAAAATTCATAGCAATTCTAAATAAATTCCATAAATCATGAAACTAATAATCCAACTTTATTTTATCATTATAAACATCATTTTAAATTTTTGGAGCATATAAATGAGATTAGATCATGTTTTACCCTAAAACATAAACAATTCCTTTCATTTGAATTTCTAAACATAATCAAAACCATGTTTAATCATCCAAACATGTTAATCATCAACAAAACATTCATTCAAAATCAATTCTGAACCCAAATGGGTTAGAACGGGTTTGAGAGAAAAATTTACTCACCTTGATTTAGAAAACCTTGATTTAATCTTTTTTTCCTTCTTAAAATGGAATCTTGATCTTCTGGCTTGCGATTTCCTCTTCTCTTGATTAAAAAGTGTGGTCGGCCTTGGTATAGGTCTAGGGATTTAGTTTTGTAAAATGAAAATGAAGTGGAGTGAGGGAATATGGCTAAGGAAATTATGTTGGTGGTTTTGGCTTAGGCTAATATCCCTACTTGCTTAATCTCTCAAATATATTTTCCTTACATAAAATCCTTCTCATTCTAAGATTTAATTTATTTACCTACATTAACAAGGCCAACTTAATTTCCATAATTACTCTTGGTCCATTCAGTTAACCTTTCAAATTATCCCGCACCTAATTAATCAAATCTCCCTTTAGGTAATTCTTGCTATTAAATCATTTTATTTCTTCTTTTAATAATTTCTTATTATTATTAATTTCATTTAATTTTCCATATTATGGCACTTCAAAATATGGGGTGTTACGCCTAATCCATCGAAGTGTCGCTTGGTTCAAATGTCGGATAACACATGCCCCGTACAATTGTAGAATTAGATCTCTTTAGCAGATATATAAGGTGAAGTATTCCATTTAGATTCTTCATACAACTGTGATATTTTCTAAAAGCTATCTTGTCTCTTTGGCTAGGTAGGATTCTAGCTCCTTTTCTTTCATTACCGCTTCTCATCATTCATTCATTTGTCACGTCTTCTTTTCTTTTTCATTTTGTATGGGTCGGTATCAATCTATATCGATCGATTCCGATCCATTTTAAATTTTTTGATACGAAGTTAGAGTAAATAGCAAAGTTTTTATATCTTCACATTTCTGGCTTTCTTTATTTCATTCCTTTACGACTTCACTACCATTGTGACCTTATTAACTTTAGATTCACTGCCAAAACCTCCATGAAATCTTGATCAAGCCTTGTCGTCGAACTATTCAAGCAGTGCCGATCCAATAGAACAATACTCGATCTTGAGCCCTCTTCCAACCTTTAGCCTCATCGTCTCAACTTCCAGATCTCAACTTTTACTTTGAGTAAGTAGGCGTCATGGCCATCTTTGGTCATCATAGCATAACTTCGACTGCCGTCATGCTTTGGTATTGACCTTCCACGTCTAGCAGATCCATGTCATGCTCCTATTTGCTCTCCACTGCCATTGTTTAGGATAGTTCATTATTGTGACTATATCCTAGGGTGGTGGTAGAAGGCTAGAGCAATACTCATCCAATTCAACCAAATTCTTGGTCATCTTCGAGTATGAATCATCCATGTAGGGAGTAATTAGCATAACTTCAAGAATTGTCTTCACAAATGCATACTAACACTTTTTGGATTCAATTATCGATGTTCTTCGGGATATGCATCCAATTGACACTTGAGCCCTACATCGCATTCCCACAATCCTACAAAGAGAATTTCTGCATTACTTTAGATAATAGCTTCATTAACATATGCTCAGCTTTAATGGTAACACCCAACACTACTGTTTCATCGTGTGTTGGAGCTTATTTTCCAACAGGAGCGAGCTATCTACATAGAGCATATTCATTTATCATGCTAAGGACATGGGACGCACACTTCATATAACAAATTACACATCACTACCCCAATCGATGTACAGAACCCGATTGCTTGACACATGTCAACATCTGTTAGATTCTATATATCGGCAACATGTGATTTTAATTAAAGTTGACACAGATCTTATATCATACATAACCATGCTTATATGTCAAATTTTTGGTGCATTATGGAACCTCCTATAAGTTCAAGACATATCTCCATTGTGGGGCACCCATCCACACATCCAATTGCAGGTTCTTCCAAACCAGCTTCTACGTCAACCTCACTGAGGATAGGAAGCCACGACGCAAGCATCAACAGCCAATGCCTTTAATTTCATATGCACCTATGGGTGATGATGTTGCCTCAAATGCCAACTTGAAAGATGTTATGATCTAGGATAATCCCATAGATTTCCTAACTTCAAGTCTTCAACCCGAAGACATTCATAGAATTTTCGAGGCCATGGCATTCCTCAGGAGGAGACTCTTTTCCCATTGTTATCTCAAAGAGCATATATGCCCCCAGAAGGATGCACTGCTTGAAGATGATATACATGACTTGTTGGAGCCATTCAAACATTCAATCCCTTTATGAAGTTAGCACTCCAATACTTCAGATTGAATCCAACCCAATTTCATCCAAATGCATACGCTGCTCTTGCTTGCACATACATGCTTTTTCTTTAACACTTGCACTAATTCCAACTTTTGAGGAGATCATGTATTTCTTAAACTTTGAGAAGAGGTCTGAAAACCAGTTGCTCACTTTCTTGGAGGCCTTCCATGGTCATCAAATTGTCATCGCCCTCCGCAACAAGCTTAGTCACTTTAAATACAAATACCTTTTCATTTGATGTCCAGCCGACATTGTTTAGAAGTGGTTGTCCAGATGTAAGCACTTTTTCCTCCCACTTCATTGTGTTAGTTCTTACTTCACCCAAGTCACTAACTTTTCCTTGCTCCTTATTTTGTGGTTATTCCTCAAGAACCACTAGCGATGATATAGAGCAAACATATGAATGTTTGAAAGAAACCTCAAAAGATGACTGAAAGAGTATCAACCTTCAAACCAATATTCCGTTATGCTAGTTTAGGCTCATGTACACTGACCAAAGAACTGGTCATCATATTCCCACACCAAGTTCTAAGCAGGAAGTCAAGCTACATACAAAGCTTAAGAAGAAGAAAAAGAAGTCGATCCCCTACCACATGAACCTTAAAACGTTCAAAATTTAGCCAAGGAAGATGGAGGTGCATGTGAAGAAGAAGAAGCTGGAATGAGAAAAGGTGAAGAGGAGGAGGAAGGCAATGAAGATGAAGACGATGAGGGGAGAAGAAGGAGATGGTAATGTGGAAGATAGCAAGGAAGAGCTGATATGAGAGACTACTCCCGGTAATAAAACTCATATAGGGGAAGAGGCAACTTTGTAGGAAGAAGTAACTCCACCTACTTCTAGATCCCTAAATCTGAAGGTAAAAAACTCGAAACCAATAGCTGAATCCAAGCAAAATCCTACCAAGGGGCCATTCTTCGACATAGCCATGGAAGACATCTCTGGCAGTTTATCCAATCTCGACATTGCCTTTATTTTACTGGACCAAACTTTAACCTCGACAACTTCTCGACCCTCAATCTCTTATCTGGCACTAGCACACCACTTACTTTGGTGGGGAAGTTACTCCGACTTTTGAACCCTGTGAGCGTGGTCTGTAGAATTAATAAGACACGCTGACACTCTACACAACACTAGGATCACAACACTCTGACTCTGCACGTATCGCTCTCCAACTTTAAGTTCTAACTTAGTTTTTCCTTTTTTATGTACAATGGGAAAATCCAGGTTTTATACTATTACCGTGAAAACAAGTAACAACTGTCCTTCATTCAACCGAATGGATTCGTACCCCCATCGGGATCACTATTATGAGTCTAACTACGATAGAAATAAAAGGAAATAGAGGAAGAAAGAAGATATAGAGAGAAAAGAGGAAGAGAAAAGAAGACACTACTCTGAGCATGAAAGGTCATAGGACTACTCTGGGTTCCAAATTGATTCCAACCCACGATAATGGGCATAATCTATACTTTCAAGGGACCAAGACACATACTCCAACATGCCCATTTCTCTCAAGATACAAACTTTCTTCCTCCTCCTGCTCACCATCAGGCCTTAGCACCGACCAAATATGGATCAAACACAGCACAATCATCTTCTTCAATTTGGGCATGACAACATGGAAATGAACATATTCTTGTTGCCACTAGCTTTCCACTCCCTGATGCGGATGCTTCGACTTCAAAGATACTCGTAAAGAACGAGGTTGTACATCTCAAAATGGGTCTCACCAGCCATGAATAATGTAAATAAAATCCCTTCTATGGACTTAGGGACTGGACTATCGCTTCAGAAGGATTTAGTGTAGTGGTATACTATGTGGATGAAACTATACGTAGGCTGGTTGATTTGAATAAAAAGAATCACTTGATAATAAGGACTCAAGAGAAGGGAGTGAGAATGATGATAAGATCAAGAAAACCTTTTTGACCAAATTGAGAAACTAGAGAGAGTTAGTTGTCAAAGACAAGGTAGCCAAGGAGGCCGAGGACCAAAAAAAAAGCTGTGATCTAAATTATGGAACCTAAGTTGAAAATATGGACAAACAAGTCTAGGCAGCTCATGTCCGGACCAACGATGTTACTAAAGGGAGGGATGAGCTATATATTATAATGGCGAAGAGATCGAGAAGCTCAAGCTAGATATCATGAATGAGAGAGATTAGAAGAATGAGGCTCTTAAGGCCACTCAAACTTACTGCAAGGAAATCTGCGACCTTCGGTAGGAAAAGAAGACACTTAAAGATAGGGTCACCAAGCTGCAACCCCACCATGCCCAAGTGGAAAATAAGAAGGCATATTTTGAAAACAAGATTAACTCCACCGTCCTAGGCTTCTATGTTAATGTTGTTGGATCTAGCAACATTAGATGGTTAGAGGAAGAGTATCTTAAGACCCTAGCCGAGGTCTATGAAAAAGCCTTAAAATAGGAAAGAGATGAATCAAGAGGGGAGGTAAATGAATCAAAGCCCTCCTACAATTTGAACATTTTTATTTGGAGGTCCTATCTAAGGGTTAAGCATTGTGGGCTGCAAAAGCTGCATCTTTGGCATAGGTGCCCATCGAGGCTAATGTCGAGTCTAGTTCCAAGGGTTTAGTGGAAGACACTGCCACTGTCACCATAGAGTCTCAAGCAGATGTGATTGTTTCTACGATGGCTAGCTCTAAGGCCACCGATATTCCTATGTCTGTGTCACCTCTACCTATTAGTGTTGGGTATAATCCTAATGATTCTAGTTTTGTCCCACCATAACTGTCCCTATCCTTCCATTCATGCCTTGATTTAGGAAGGGGGACAAGTTGAGGACTCCCTTCATTCCCTAACGTCAACTACGGGAGCTATACCTCTAACCTCTCCAATCTTTGAGAAACTTCAAATGTATCATAAAGACGTTTTAAATCTTTTTACATCTCTTTTCCAATCTCCAAGTTGCCTGCTGACCACAACCCTTCCTACAACTCCAAAGGCTTCTACTTCGGTAACCACAACTACCATCACAACATCAATCTTCTTTTCAGTCTCTAGTCTAGTCTCCACTTCCACTGGTGGATCTACTCCCGGACTCAAAGTATAAAAGATTGGCACACTTGAGGATGAGAATCTAGATGAACTCAATGCTACAGCTGATGAGGACTATGATGATGAGATGACTATCACCTAGGTCATGAGCAAAAAGACCTCAATATTTGATGCCAAAAATGGCTCTACATCCAAGAATGAGTTGTAGGAAACCTTTGATACCTACATCTAGCAGATAACAGTTGAAATCAAAGAAAAATAACAGGTAGTCACAAAATTTTATAGTGGTTCGGCAATCTCTAGCCTACATTCACTTTGTAGCTTTATTGATTATGGATCTGAGAGAGTTTTATGAGATTACAGAGAGTTAAAGTCACAAGTACAAGAAGGTGACAAGTTCTTAGGCCTAGAACTACCAAGAGTAGCTTCCTTGGTGACTATTGTGAGGGAGGAAGATGGTGAAGAGTAGTGGAATCCCAGATTCAGAGTGAAGAGAAACGATCAGGAAGAAGATCCTATTTTGGTTGCACTATGGATTGTATTTATAGGGAAACATAGGTACTGAGTTAAAAGCCTGCTTGCACCGAGGTCTAAGAGATAGCTCAAATTCATAAAGTAGAAACCGAAACCCAACAAGTTAAAATTATAACTCGGTACCGACCTAACATAACTCGGTACCGACTTATAGATATTCATGCAAGTTGAACTTTTTCCCTTTCTTTGCTCTTCTATCTTCTATTAGACGTATTTCAAGCTCTTTTTTTTTACCAAATTTGAGTTGATTCTAGTAATCTTCTTAATAGCAATTGAATTATCCTGCCTTCTTAGTCTTCTTCTCATCAACCTTGGAATTGGTTTTCAAAACTCTAGGGAAACCACTTGATCATGAGTAATTAGGTAGTATGTAAGAAGTATGGAGTTTGAGAGGTGAAACGGGGAGAAATTATAGGTCGATACCAACATATGTAACTCGGTACCAAGTTATGTCATTTGCTCCAATCCATCTTAAACTTCTCTGCGTTATTTATTTATTCCTTCTAATCTTGCTTCCAAGTTTTCAAGTCATTTCATCTCCGTCTTGGTGTTCTAACTTCCATTAACTTCTACTTGATTAAAAATATGATTAACACTTGCATCCCCAAAGTATGCTTTTGTTGAAAACAAAGCATGCTCTAGATCAAGACAAGTTTTGGACTTCTATCCTATAAATTTTTGTTGATTTTTCAAGTGTTGTCTCAAGGCATTACCTTCACTCGATAGTTTTCCTTTTAAATGCTTGGCTTAGTTATAATTAGAATTTCATTTCTATACACTAAGGATGTGGTCTACACTTCGGTGGTACCATTTCATGCCTTAGGTTAGCACATCCTTTCTCTGTCATGCTCTCGAATTATATGGGCAGAGAAAAACAACTTAGTACCGAGTTATACAACTCGGTACTGAGCTATATGATCTTCCCCCAACCTATAAGTTCAGTACTTAGAAAAATTTCATGCCACTTTTCATTTTCCTTTACTTTGCATCTGAGATACTTTGCCTTCACTCGAGCTTTCAAGCACTAACTCGAACTTCATCCACCACCGCATGCCCTTTGTCGACGTTACCGCTCTTTGTCACTGCCCAGTTGTCGTCGCTTGAACCACCACCTCATGGACTCGGATCCGATCAATATAAACCCTTGTACCGATCCATCCTTGCATGATTTTAGATTGGTAATAGTTGATGTCGGTTGTGATGTCAATGGTGATGGGGGTTTGATCGATTGCAATTGAAGGGAGATGATAGAAATACAGGTTGTTCTTGACCGGTGATGAACATGAGTTTTGCGTTGGTCAAGTGCATGCAATTTTGGAGACAAGACTTGTTTTCCAGATTGAGCTATCTTTTTTAAAAAATTTGGCTAAGCCCCAATCATCGCTTGAGTTCTAGTATGACGGCTTATTCCAAGATCAGTCGTATTGGATGATTCCACTGTGTTGCTTTTCACATTTCCGCACTTTCAGTGATCCTGACAAGAAAAGCTTTCCGCATCGCTCCAGATTGAGGCTTTGTTATCAATTACTCATTGATGATGGGTGTGTCTCAAGAATATTATTCCAAAGTATGATGTGGCTCGTTTTTCTAGCACGAGCGAGCTATCTA
Source organism: Allium fistulosum (assembly GCA_030737815.1). Classification (NCBI taxonomy): domain Eukaryota; kingdom Viridiplantae; phylum Streptophyta; class Magnoliopsida; order Asparagales; family Amaryllidaceae; genus Allium; species Allium fistulosum. The sequence goes on along the minus strand of CM060904.1, from coordinate 707,631,813 downwards.
CATAGAATGGTCCGTTCGTGGTGTACGGGACATTGGACTCACACTACATAGATTGACACACTATGCTTACCCCGATCAATGCTCAGAATTCGATTGGTTAACACACATCGACTTCCCTTGGATTCTAGGCATTGATCACATATGCATATTATTCAAAATAAAACATACCCGACCATGTTGAACACTGAGTTTTATTATTTAGAATGACTCGTAAGTCATCCTGTCTTAAGTCCGACCATGTTGAACACTGAGTACCGACAGTGGGCCAATTACCTCCAAGATTGGGAATCTTGAACAACCGACCAAAGAAGGTGCTTTCAATTCTATCATCTAGGTCGCTTCGAAACATATGTCTCCAATATGGTATCCCTGAGGCCGATGTTTATTTGCCGATGAGGGCTGAATTTGCACATAATCCTCCATTGGAGTTCCCAACATGCAACCGATACATGTGCTTGGGTGGTGCCATCCTACCATTCAATATTTTTCTCATGATGGTGCTACAAGAACTTAGACTGGCTTCTTTCCAAGTTCATCCAAACGACTATTCTCTCCTGAGTTTGAGGTATGTTCTCTTGATGAATAATTTCAACCGGGCCCTCAGATTCAATAAGCTCACATATTTGCTTCAATTTAAGAGAAGGCATGATTCACTATCCTACCTTATAATAAAAGCCTAGAGAGGATGCAATGTTATTGATTTGCTCCATAAAAAACATTCTTACTTCAAGAACGAATATTTCTTCATGCGATGCTCGCACGGTTTCAACCAGTTTTGGCTATCTGGTTGTACCCCTCTCTTTCCTTACTCCTTCCAACAGAATTTCTAAGTTTCTAACTTGATATGTGTTTCCTCGTAGGCATCCCGGCTGGAGATAATATTGATAAACGCAAGAGAACATTCAATGCTCTGAAGACAGTTAGACCTAATCAGCGGACTATTGCATTCCTTCTAATGAATGACAATCTATGATGATGTGGTCTACTTTGCCATGATAGATTTGTTGTTGCTGAGTCTCCAACACATAGCGGCTCCAGGGCTCATACCCATTCTTCTGCCCCACTCGTAGCTCTGACAAGAATGTTCAAAGGGAAATTGTGGGTCCTTTTGGCAAAGTACATGCATAGATGCCCATGATAAGAGAGCCTATAGGGCCTGTTGAAGCTGACATTCTTAAGTGTTAGAGATGAAGATGGAGGATGTCTCCGATCCCAGAAAAAGACAAGGGATTCACTAGGAGAGAAGGAAAAAAAGTGGTTGAGTAAGAAAAGGATGACGGTGATAGCGATTATCACGCCAGTGAAGGATAGGATGAATCATTCGATGAATCGCCCGGGATGAGTCATGATCCCCCTAGTTCGCCTCGTCAGGAAAATAATGCCATAGAAACTTCCCAAACGGCTGAAGATCAATCAAAATTGCCTTCTGTTGAGATTTTGCCTCGATTCTGCCCCTTTAGCAACATCTTTGTCGGTTTAAGTGACATTGGTAAGATCTACTTCGCCGTTAGCGACATTCTGGGACATGCTGGATTAGACTTCACTCTTTCACTAGGGAGCTTTGTAAGTGAAGGTGGAGAGACCCCTACTTTAATTCCTTGCTAATACGGTTGGTAGAGTACTTAATGGGTCATCAGCACCACACACTTCACTATGATCACAAACACTCATTCTTGCATTGAATTTTACATTGTAGTTCCAACATTAATGTTGTTCTCCTCCTTGTTTCAGGTTCCATAGGCTATAGTTATTATAAGAAGTTCCGCCACACTAGTGCACACATAGGCCAACTCCTGATCCCAATCTGTTTCATTGCTACGAGTTCGAGAAAGAGAGGCGAAGGAGGAAAGGCCGCAAGTACAACGAAGCATGCAAGGCTGGTAGGGTGACAGATAGGAAGAGAGAGAGAAGGAAAGAAGAAAGAGGGAAGTCGATATTGAGCTATCTCGCGACCCTGCTAAGTGCCCAAGAGATTCCTCAAAGCATCGTAGGCTTATTTCTGCCGATGTTCCGCCTCATACACAGGCTTAAACATCCTCAACTCAACAAATTCCGACCTCCTAAGCTATGACTACAGCTGCCCTGCTTCCAAGGGAGCTTCCACCATAAAGTTCGCTGTCTTGGTTGGCCCATGTAGTTTGCAGGCTGCATTTCCACATCTCTTTCTACACAAGGTGAAGTTTGACCAGGATATTAAGGATGTCTGGAAGGAACTTGCCCTGAGATGCCTTCAGGCCATTCAAGAAGATGTAGAGGCTAACTACGAATGGAAGCATTTATGTAAGGCCCTTTTTGATGTGAATCGAATTAATTACACACAAATCCAATCATTCGAAATGAAGAAAGCTAAATATGATAGGACGATTTGATTAAAGTCACTAGAGAGAGGGACCTTGCTCTAAAGCAGAAGGAAAGCACAGACAAGCTGATGGAAGAGTTAAAGCTCGCCCATGACTGTGCCGAAATCGTGATGAGGAACGAGCTGAAAGCTGCTCATGCTGAGAGTTTAGAGTTCTAAAAACAAGCTGAAGAGAAGGCATAGGTGCTTATTCAAAAATATGAGATCATTAGAGTCAAGGACTAGACTATAATAGAGCTAGCTGCTGAATTTTCCAAGCTTCGTGAGAACGATCAAAAAATTGCTAAAGAAAAGGAGAAGTTGTCAACTAACAAAAATGACGTCAGCCTTGAACTTGCAATTTCTGAGCACGAGATCAAAGAGCTTAAAGAGGAGAAGTCCAAGATCCTGGCCGGGCTTGATGCCAAAATGTTGTATTTCTACACCAATGTGGTCATGTTTAAATCTGAAATGGCAGGGAAACGACTATCTCATGGTGCTAGCTGGCGCTTGGGAGGAAGTGCTATGCCAGACTGCGTAAGTCGGATATAATTGCTTCAAAGAAGAACCGACAGTTGCTTATCTTGAAGCTGAATATATCAAGTCTCTTTTTATTGGAAAGGTTATCCTAGCTAAAGATGTTGTCCATGATGCTGCTACTGATGCTGGGAAAGCTCACGTTGGCCCGAACTCTTCAAGTCAAGGTGAAACGTCCGCTTTGAAATCTCAAGAGTCAGCAGCGATTATTCCTACATCCTCAGGAGTTAGCTCCGTAGCTACTTGCATTCTTTTAGCTTCATTAATGAATACCCTCCATGATCCATATGTTCCTCCTATTGTGGTCCTACCCGGGGAGCTTGGAATTGAGGAAGGTGAATTCGTCGTATCTCACTAGGGTTCCGCTATAGGTATATCACTGTTTCTCTAGTCTTCAAGGAGCTTCAATTCTCGTGAGAAACTATCACTAAACTTTACCAATCTGTAAGTTAACTTGTAGGTCAACTACATTTGCCTCCTCCGCCTCCAGCTGCGTAGGGGTCAGGAACTGCCGCTATCTTTACTACATCAACTTCCATCTCTGCCGGACTTGCTACTTCGATCTTGCCTTTAGGTTCCAAGCCTGATTCTAGAGCTCAAAATATCGGTGCTCTGGAGAGGCTAGAGGACATGTTCGCGTCCCATAAAGAAGAGGTTCAATTTACCGGCGCTTCGGACCCTACAGACCCAGTTACCATGGCGGAGAGACTCGAGGCTGATGATTTAATGTTCAGGACTGTGAAGGAGGAGCCTGAGACCAACAAACCTGCATCTTCAAAACCGGTAAGTCCCCAATATTCAGTCTTGCTACCAACACCTCATATTTTTCCTCATTGTTGGTGGCAGGGAATTACAGCTTCAAAGCATAGCAAATTGATCATCCTTCGGGAGTTTCAAGCACAACTTCTGCTCCTGAGCAGAATTCATTTGATGCGCCATTAACAAAAAATTTCCATTAGGATTCCGTGATCCTTATATCCTCCTCCTTATCATACCGATTGGTGAACTCAGTGATGAAGTCGACCATAGCTATGATATTCAATTTCAATGTCTTTTCAATTTCGATGTCAATTCAAATTTCCAAACATCAATCAATATAATTTTATAACTTCATGATTTTAATTTAATTTGCATTAGAAATTTTAGTATTATGTGAGTGGGTTTAAGAACTCATCTTTACACGAATCTGATATTTTGATATGAAGTATGATCCATTTTTTGAAATTTAAAATAGCCGAATCGGAGTGTAAAATGATGTTTGGTTGTTAAAGAGACTGGGACCAGCCATTGGCATACTCTCTGTCAATACTAGAACCAGTTTAACAACTGTGTACGCAGAGGATGTTCCAAAATGAAGTGGTTGGATTAGCGAATGTTGCTGGATTTAAAGAAAGAGAACGGTGATGGATAGCCCCGACACTTGTGTCAATTTGAAATGACGAAAACAGGAGACTTTCTGTGCCATTGAGGCTAGCTACCTCTAGCGAACATCTATTCTTCGTATTACTATCTCATTTTTGGACCCGATTAGCCATAATGCTATCTTGATTTTGATTCAATTGGTGCACCTTGATTTGATCGTGGGACGGAGGTCCCTTGACTTGATTATGAAATGGATGTTCGTGATGGGCCATTAAGGGTTGCCACCAGTGCGGCGACTCAAAACGGTAGTATCCTACCTTGGGCATTGCTTCATGTGCCTTGTTATGCAATTTATCCTTATACGAGACCACTACGAATTGGTTTAATATTGTCATATCATGGTGCATCGCTGGCTATCGACGTTCTACTGGTTGTGTTACATGCAAACTGTATGACAATGCTTAAAAACGCGTTAAGGGGGATCAATGTAAAGCCTTAATGATGTGCACGTAAATGTGCATATTTTTACCACCATATTTAATCTATTTAAATTAAATAAATGATCATATCGGGTATTTTAACTTATTTAAACCAAAATTCAAATTATTTCAAATTGTCACATATTCATCTTCATCTAAGGGCAAAATGGTCATTTTTGTGCATATATTAATTTTCTAAAATTTAATTGAAAATTTCTATATTATTTTGTAGGAATTTAAATTCATATACAAGTGGTTTCATGATGATATATGCATGCACAAGAGTGAAGAGAACAAATGAAGATGGAAATAATTCAAAATGAAGATCATGGAGGACCCCACCTACTCACCTTCCTTCATGTACAAATTAGAAGCTAATCCACATGCTAATGGTCATCAAATCTTCATGCACACTTAAATGGATGATTATGGGAGGCTAATGATTACTTGGCCACCACACTACCTTAAGGGCAATTTGGGCATTCCCCAAAAATATGAATTAGGGTTTAACACTTGTATAAATATCCCATATCTTCATGTAACCTCCTCTCTCTCCCTTAGTCTCTCTTAGTTTTAGTTTAGGCTCAAAATAAAAAGACAAGCTCTCTTTCTTTCTTTTTTCATGGCTACTTAGCCATTTTTATTTTCATGAAATTTCCTTTCTTTTTCTTATGCAATTTAATTACTTGTTCATTTTACTTTCCTTGTTCATTTACTTTAATGTTGGTAGTGTAGATTTACATTCATGCAAAGTAGATTAGTTTTAATTCTTGTTAATTAGCTTCTCTTTTCCATTAGCTTTCATTTTTCTTTCTTTTTTGCTTTCATGTTGCTAGCTACATTTGTTAATCAAATGACAAATATGAGAGGCTAAACCCCTTCAATTTAGGGGTAATGAAGCTCTCTAATTATGTAGCTTCAACTATTTGTTAATTCATGCTCTCTTTTTGTGCTTAATGATGATCAATGAAGTGTTTTATTTGTTGTTATTGCTTTGAATTTGATAGCCTATATTGTTGACACCAAATAGGCTATGCTTAAACAATCACTAACACAAATGTCTCTTCATCAAAATATGATTATGGCATAAGAAAGTGATTTGAAATTAAAATTTGATGGTCTATATTTCTAATCAATAGTTAATAGGCCATACTTAAAATAGATTTCATTTTCATTTTCATTGTCGAATTTCATGAAAGTTAGTAAGTGGCTTAAGGGGTGTGTTATAGTTTGATGGCTTATGTTGGGCTAATTAATAGCACAAATATGTCGTACTTATGATAAGCACATCAATTAAAGCACTAATGACCATAAAAGAGAGATTATGATTTCATATGTGTTGAACTACATAATCTAGAGAGTGGATTTATTCTCTAAATTGTCATTTAACCCTTATATTTTCATCTCTTTTCTTTTAGGTAGTTAGCTAATTTTCTAATTCTCTAGCTTAATTTTCACTCGACTTTGGTTTAATTTGATTGAATAGAATTTTAAAATCAACAATTCCCTGCGGATCGACCCGTATTCGCCACGTACTACGATAGTACGCCGTGCGCTTGCGATTATTTTTAATTTAAATTCGTTCCACGGTTTTCTAAACCGATTGAATTTCCGTCGACGAACAAGTTTTTGGCGCCGTTGCCGGGGAGTTGTCTTGATTTTGATTTTCTATTCTTTGAATTATTTTCTTTTGATTATATTGTGTGTTTGTTTTTTGTTTTATTTTTTGTTTTCAATTTATTGTGTGCATGCTCTAGTTTTCCATTTGCATTGCATTTTCTATTTGAAAAAAAAGCATCCACAATTTCATTCCAAAAATAAATTTTCTTTTGTTCATTTACAACTTTCTTTTTTTCCTTCTCTTTACAACTTTACATTTACATAAAAAAAAGAAAAAAAATCTCCATTTACAAGCTTGCACATACATTACTGTTACTGTGCATCTGTGCACAAACTCCTCTTTGCATACATAACTTCTCTGATCTTTTCATACTCTGTTCTTTGCATTTCCTACAACTTACTGTCAACAGTATCACCAGTTGCATAACCTATTTGCTGCCCGAGACCATCAAAAACCACAAAACTTCACTATCCATCAGCTTCATCTCCTATCCACCATCCACTGATCGCCTGCATATATCACCACTGCAGCCAGAACCTTCCACAACCAAACACTCCTCTGATCAAAACCATTCACATCTCCCTGCACAAAACTATACTTGTGCACATTCATCTCTCTGCATATACAAACTGCTGTGACCACTTCTGAAGAGCAACAATATACCACTTCCTACATCATCAAACTCTACCACCTACTTCAACTTTCACCCCTGTCTTCACAGTTCTCCACATATCACAAGCAGTACACACAACAAAAACCAAAAAACCAAACTGCAATAGTTCCAGATCCTCACCAGTGCCTGCCTAACTCCGACAGTCTTCCTAAACTGTTCTGCGGCAACTTCCCTCACCAAAACTTCTTGCATTCTCCATTTCACTGTTCATCTAAAACCCACCTGAACTGCCTTCATTTCCACCCCACAAAACTGCACGTACCCACCCATCATTGAACACACCAATACTGCACAACTAGTGATATCATCATCATACTGTGCCAACGCTGTGCCAATAGATATTGTCCACTCTCTTCAACACTATCTTCAACAAATACATCACTGCCGCAACCTGTCTCTGTTCAGTACCATAATCATCAGCTCCTCATAAACATCACTTCAACATTCCATAACTGCAACCATAACAGACTACAACCATAACTACAAACATTCCATCACAAACCCTCCAAAGCACTGTCGAACTCCCCCAATTTCTACAATCGCAACCCCTTCAAAGCACAGTAGCACCAGCCTCCAGCGAAACAAACTCCACCGCCTCCGCAATTCACTGTAACTTCCCTCTCAACCAAAGGCCACTGCAAACACATCCATCTTGGACATCAACTCCACTGCCTAGAAAACAACATCACACTGCTCTGACAACTTCCAACTGCAGCAGCCCCTTCGTGACCATTCCAACATCCATCACCAATCGCGATCAATCACAACAGCCTTGAACTTCGACCCCCACCCCTCGCCTGACCTGACGGTGACCGAGCCCACTTCCTCATCCCAAATTCACAACAAATTCACAATACCCTCACCTCAACAAAACAGAGAATTTCAACTGCTCATAGAAAAAAAAATTGCAACAGTCAATACATCGACCATTCTTCCAAACCACGGCCATAAAAAAATTGCGATCATCACTACTGACAGTACAACTCGATCACCCCCTGAGCATAAACTACCCCATCGCGACAACTTCGGCCAACCACAATCGAACGAAACCCCCAAAAGCGACTCTCAACCATCACCTCGAGTCGAACTCCAACCTACCACCGCAACATCAACAATCCCTTCAATCCAAAACCGCGTCCTAATTCAACAAATTCGAGCTTGCATTTCTCGCCTTCGAACAAATTTTTGGCTACGAGATTTAATTTTGAGTTTGATTTCAAGAATTGAAAATTTAATTTGGAGAATTGAGAAGGAGATTTTGATGATTCGTTGTGAAATTTAGCGTGCTCATTTCATTTTAATTTTTTTTAAGTGAGATTAGCTTTGTTTTTGTTTTTTTTAAAAGTGGGTCGGGCCGTGTGATTAAAAAAACACTCTTTTAAGTGTATTTGGGTGGATTTGGTTTCAACTGGTTAGTGGGTCGGGCTGTAGGATTGGTTCAATTCCTTTTTTCTTTAATTGTTTAGTTCACTTTAGTTTTCCATTTTTCAAAAAAAAAATTTATGTAAAATGTCACTTTTAAGTTTCCTTTTCAAAAAATAAAATAACAAAAAAAACAAAAAAAACTGTATATATACTTTGTTTTTATTTCAGGTTGCCAAAGTAGAATTGCAGAAGGAGCAGAAGTGCTTGCTAAAATAAATTGCTTGTGTGCTGAGCTTGCCAAAAAAAGCTGCTTATTTATATTTTTCTCTTTATTTGCCTTGCATTGTATACATCTATTGTTTTTGTTTGTCTTGCATTGTTGTTTGCTTGCATTTAAAAAAAAACCAAAAAAAATAACAAAAACAGAAATTTCATTCGTAGTTGCATTGTTAATACACGTTTAATTTCTGCTTTGCATTTCATCCTAGAATTTGTTAATAATAACGGTTAGACATTGATAGCTCTTAATTGTATATTGACAAGTTGTCTTCTTTGAACAATTTACTTTCTTAGTGTCTAGGCTACGGTAGAGTAATAACCATTTATAAATATTACGGTGATTCGTAAATATTATAGTGGTTGTTCCTCTGAAGGTACTTAAACCTTCGGCTGCATTGCTACGGTGATTCGTGGTGCACCGATAACCTGGTTGAGAACTATCTTGTTGATTTAAGACAATGTGTAATTATACAATTTTGGGTTAACTTAGTATAAATCATTTGTAATTAGCCCTTGCATTCATTTAGTTGCATTAGTTCATGCATATTTAAAAAAAATTCAAAATTCAAAACTAAAAAAAGTTGTAAATATTCCCTTTCTTTTCCTTTGAAATTTTTTATTTTCCTTCGAAATTTCAAAAAAATCCAAAAAGAAAAAAATTATAAAACCTTTTCAAAAAAAAAAATTTTGTAAAATTTAAAAAAAAAAACAAAAATCAATTTCCCTTTTGAAAAATAAATTCTTTTTGTACATATTTTTCCTTTATAAAAAAAACCAAAAACATTCTCGAAAATGTCCGAGTTTCCCCACTTACGTGAATTTTACAATAGTTGTGAAAATCAATATAATCCATATGATTTCACTCCAAATTCGTATGGATATTTTAACAACAACTATTGTTTAAATGATTCGAATTTTGAACTACAAAATTTTCAAAACGATGACCAACCCTAAAATCTTGAAAAGAGCATTTCGTCTTTACTTGAAATCTCTACACAACAAAATCAAGAGATAAATGATTTGTGTAATTCATATTTGGGCAATGATTCAAATCAAAGTTTTCAAAATAATCAAAATTTGAATTCACTTCAATATTCAAACGACTTCGAGTATAACCCATGCCAATTCAATTTTGAACTCCAAAATGAATTTCAAAATCAAAATGAAAATGTGATCCACTTTTCAAATAATTTTGGCAATGGGAATAATCTTAACCACGTTATAATTGAAATTTTTTGTTCTCAACAAATCCAAATTGAAAATTCTCAAGTTAATAACTATAAATTGGATTTTGTTGAGAAAATGAATGAAATATACGATGATCACACGGATCCGTTGTTTGAAACATATATGAAACAACGTGATAAACAAAATCAAATCTCAATGTGTGATGAGTAAAGTGATAATCCATCTTTTGCCCAAATCGACGATTTTCAAATAACAACTTTTGAAATTGAAAATGATAATCTTAATGAAGTTGTTGAAAATTTGGTAATTGAGTTGGATTTCAATTCTTTTGAGGGTGAGAAACTCGATTTAAATTTCGATCTTCCTTTTTCTGAAAATTTGACTACAACAACTTTGAATTTTGAACTTGAGATACACAATGAAGTTGTTGATAATCCAACAAAGGAAGACGAATTTAACGAACACGATTTCTTTGGACTTTTTGAAAACGAGTTGTCGAATTCTGAAGAGGAAAATTTAAATCACCATTTTGATTTTGAAATCAATAATTTTGAAGAAGTTTTCAATGATAAATTTGAATTTCAATTTAGTGAAAATAAACTTTAATTTCAATCAATCGTTTTATCAACCCCAAAAATCATTGAAAAGGAAACAACTCGTACGATTTTTAATAAAACGACATTCGTTTTTCCAAATCAACGTTCTACTTCAAAATCTTTTACGATTTGGTTTTTCAAGCTTAAGTTGTGTCTCGTATACTTGACGAGGCAAATGAATCGGTCTTTGGAAGACCGTTTCATTTACTTTTTGACAATATACTTTCTGATCTCGTGTAAATACCGTTAATTTTCATTTAAATAAAGGTCATGTTTTATTTTTAGTTTTCTTCTTCCACTTGGGTTGACTGTGGGGACACAGTCAAAATCAAGTGTGGGGGGAGACTCGTCATCATTTTTCAATTTTTCATGGTTTATTTTTAATTTTTCTTTCCAAAATTAAAAAAAAAATCTCAAAAACAGAAAAAAAAATTGTTAAGCATTTTTGATTTATTTTTAAAGAAACACTATAGGATAAATATATGGTTTTGGATAATTAAATTGAAATTTTTGAAAATTTATTTGTCTTAACAAAAATAAAAATGAATTTTGATTACAAATAACAATGATTTAACTAGTATATAGGAAGATTCATACGTGATAATTATGAAATATATCCTAATTGAAAATCTTTGTTTTAAAAAGTGGTGAATTTAAAGTAAAGGATATAACATTTTTTTTGTCTTCTAAGTTAAATGGTGCTAAGACGATTTTGCAAAACGCTCTCTTCGAAAAAAAAACAAAAAGAAAAAAATACAAAATAAAAAAAAATATTTCTTGTATATATGTATATATTTTTTAATAAACACCTAGAGTCATGTGTTCACACTCGTGTGTTCACTCGCCATGCTTTGTACCCTTTTCACGTAAGCCCGAAAGGCAGTGCACGATCGGTATATCTGGCCTCAGTTTATCTGAGTTAGGTGTGTGTATATAAAAAAATTATTTTACTAATAACGCCTACAGTCAATAAGTGTTCACACTTGTGTGTTCACTCGTCATGCTCTGTATTCCCCTCACATCAGTTCGCAAGGCAGTGCATGGGAAATATATCTGGCCTCAGTTTATCTGAGTTAAGCATATGTAAATATTATTAATATCAATAAAATTTTCAAAAAAAATAGAGAGAGTAAGAAAATGAAATCCAAGCACTATTTTAACTTATTTGATTTGACTTGTTATTGAAAAGAAATAAAAATACCACTTTGATAAACTTTGATAATCGACTAAAGATCTATTTCATGGTTACACTTTGCTATCAACTGAAACAACGAGTTAAACAATCGTCTATTTGTAATGATAACTTCGTTTTTGTTGTAAATTTTGACGAGTAAATGACTTAAATTTTCAAGATAATGACCAAAACCTATATTTAACTTATTCGTGTTAATTTAAAAAGTAAATCCTTCGTTTGTAAATATTTTCAAAATCTTGCATTGTGTAAATATTTTCATCCTGCATTTGGATTTTGTGGGTAGTATCTGGTGAAAACCCTCACGAGACAAAACTCGTCCTACTGGGGACACCCAGAGGTTTAACGGCTTGTTGCATACGCTAAATGAAATCGTGCTCCCTACAAAAATGGATTTATCTTAATTTTTCCTTTATTCGAGGACAAATAAAAAGATCAGTGTGGGGGTATTTGATGTGCACATAAATGTGCATATTTTTACCACCATATCTAATCTATTTAAATTAAATAAATGATCATATCGGGTATTTTAACTTGTTTAAACCAAAATTCAAATTATTTCAAATTGTCACATATTCATCTTCATCCAAGGGAAAAATGGTCATTTTTGTGCATATATTAATTTTCTAAAATTTAATTGAAAATTTCTATATTATTTTGTAGGAATTTAAATTCATATACAAGTGGTTTCATGATGATATATGCATGCACAAGAGTGAAGAGAACAAATGAAGATGGAAATAATTCAAAGTGAAGATCATGGAGGACCCCACCTACCCACCTTCCTTCATGTACAAATTAGAAGCTAATCCACATGCTAATGGTCATCAAATCTTCATGCACACTTAAATGGATGATTATGGGAGGCTAATGATTACTTGGCCACCACACTACCTCAAGGGCAATTTGGGCATTCCCCAAAAATATGAATTAGGGTTTAACACTTGTATAAATATCCCATATCTTCATGTAACCTCCTCTCTCTCCCTTAGTCTCTCTTAGTTTTAGTTTAGGCTCAAAATAAAAAGACAAGCTCTCTTTCTTTCTTTTTCATGGCTACTTAGCCATTTTTATTTTCATGAAATTTCCTTTCTTTTTCTTATGCAATTTGATTACTTGTTCATTTTACTTTCCTTGTTCATTTACTTTAATGTTGGTAGTGTAGATTTACATTCGTGCAAAGTAGATTAGTTTTAATTCTTATTAATTAGCTTCTTTTTTCCATTAGCTTTCATTTTCCTTTCTTTTTTGCTTTCATGTTGCTAGCTATATTTGTTAATCAAATAACAAATATGAGAGGCTAAACCCCTTCAATTTAGGGGTAATGAAGCTCTCTAATTATGTAGCTTCAACTATTTGTTAATTCATGCTCTCTTTTTGTGCTTAATGATGATCAATGAAGTGTTTTATTTGTTGTTATTGCTTTGAATTTGATAGCCTATATTGTTGACACCAAATAGGCTATGCTTAAACAATCACTAACACAAATGCCTCTTCATCAAAATATGATTATGGCATAAGAAAGTGATTTGAAATTAAAATTTGATGGTCTATATTTCTAATCAATAGTTAATAGGCCATACTTAAAATAGATTTCATTTTCATTGTCAAATTTCATGAAAGTTAGTAAGTGGCTTAAGGGGTGTGTTATAGTTTGATGGCTTATGTTGGGCTAATTAATAGCACAAATACGTCATACTTATGATAAGCACATCAATTAAAGCACTAATGACCATAAAAGAGAGATTATGATTTCATATGTGTTGAACTACATAATCTAGAGAGTGGATTTATTCTCTAAATTGTCATTTAACCCTTATATTTGCATCTCTTTTCTTTTAGGTAGTTAGCTAATTTTCTAATTCTCTAGCTTAACTTTCACTCGACTTTGATTTAATTTGATTGAATAGAATTTTAAAATCAACAATTCCCTGCAGATCGACCCGTATTCGCCACGTACTACGATAGTACGCGGTTATTTTTAATTTAAATTCGTTTGATGGTTTTCTAAACCGATTGAATTTTCGTCGATGAACACTTAACGCTAAGAAAAATATTTACTTTACTAATAGACACTACATATATAGCGTATCTTACTATATATAGATAATGTTCTTAAGTTATTGCACTCACTTAAGATAACGATAAGAAAAATATTTACTTTACTAATAGACACTACATATCATGTAGCATCTCTTAAGTTATTGCACTCACGTTGTACACTTGATAGGAGATGGAAAATCCCGTAACATCTCTGTATCTATTACGCACATATTTTCCCATGATATTGAATTAACTTACATAAGAATTTTTAGTTCTGACTTAGGTGTTTTTTTCATTATGCTTGGGTCAGTCTGAGTATTACTGTGTTTCGAAGACATTGTTCTTATGATGAAGATGGAGTTGGAAGACTGTATTTACTAGTATTATTCCACTGCATTATTGGTATGTCTGTTAAATGTATAACTCTGATTATATTGTAAAATGAAATTTAATGTATATTGTTAAACAACTTCATGAATTGTTTATGTAATTACTATATTTTGTCATTCTGCTGTAAGGTTTTATTTATTGTTTTCTTCTTTCTTTATATTTCTTTAAATCAAACCCTAATGACAACCTATCTTTTGGACTGTTTGAGTTGGCTATGTGTGGTTTATTATCGACTTAAATTTTCCAAAAAGTTGGGTCGTCAACCCTAGCTTCCTCATGCATAAGTGTTGTGCTTAATGCGTGGGTCGATATCATAAGGTAAGTGAATAAGTTCTCACCATCCACCATTTTAGACAGAACCGGTGGTGTCTCCATATGTCACAATAATTCTTTGAAAGTAGTTTGGCAGCCCTGATTCCATTTAAAGTTCTTCTTACCCTTCTTTAATGCATCAAAGAGTGGTATACACTTATTTCTATCTCTAGAGGTGAATCGGCTCAATGTCGTAATAAGATTTGTAATTCCTTCTTCGGTGTCGGGGCTCTAATGTTTTATAAGGTGTCAATCTGCTTCGTATTAGCCTTAATGCCCCTTGCATTCACAATAAAACCAAAAAATCTCCCAGAAGCAACTCCAAATGAACATTTGAATTATGTACTTTCGAAGGATCTCAAACAACTCCGAGAGATCATTCAGATGGTTTCCAATCACTTGCGACTTCGTTGGCATACAGACACTTCTATCGTTCGCCCAATCTTATCTTTGAACATTGTATTCACCGGTCTTTGGTAAGTAGCTTTGGCGTTTTTCAAACCGAACGAAATTATGCGATGACAATATAGTCCCAAGTCTGTGATGAAGCTGGTGTTCTCTTGATATGGTTCATGCATCATAATCTGATTGTTCCCTGAGTAGCTTCCATAAATGAGAGCAGTTTGTGCCCTACGGTTCCATCAACAAGTTGGTCAATTCTGGGCAACGGAAAGCTAACCTTCGGGCAGGCTTTGTTCAAGTTTGAGTAATCAATACAAGTTTGCCACTTCCCATTCAATTTTCGGACCAACATGGGGTTTAACACCTACTTAGGATATGTTGCATCGTGGATGAAGCCATTGGCCAATAGCTTATCCACTTATTCCTTCAATGCAGCGGATCGCTCTGGACCCAAGCTGCATCTCTTCTACCTCATTGGCATGAACTTGGGATTGATGTTAAGTGCATGGCACACTACCTTCGACGTTATCCCATATATATCGGAATGCGTCCAAGCGAACATGTCCAGATTGGCACGAATAAAGTTTATCAATTCATTTTGCATCATGATTCCAAACCGTGAACTTGTTTTAAAGACCCGAGTTGGGTCGTCCGCGTCAACAGGGCAGCCACCGTAATTTCTGCCGGTGCTGCCCATATTTCCTATGAACCCTTCTTCCTAGGGTCTATAGCCTTATCGAAGCGACTATAGTCCCTGAGCCAAGGGTGCTTTTGAAATTATTAAGCCTGCAGCTTCTGAATGCGGAAAGTCTTCCCGTTATTCTCTCCCTTTTCACGGCATTTAGCTTCATGTAATTCAGTGGTATAGCCTTCCCTTGCAGCACTTTAGTATCCTCTTACAACTCCTATCCCATTCTCCATTAGGAATTTCATCATGAGACACAATGGAGACAAAATGATTCTAAAGTTGGCAAGGGTCGGTCGGCCCACGAAAGCATTATATGCATAATACTCATTAACAATCACAAAGGTATGGATAAGAACCACTCTTTGTTCTCCTTCTCCGAGTTCTACAAGTAGGTCAATCATCCCAATCCGCTATTTAGGTTCATCTGTAAATCCTTGAATCTTTGTTTTACAAGCGGCCACATCCTTCATGCTAATCTTCATTTGGTCGAACATTTTTCGGAATAGGATATTGACCGAACTTCCATTGTCAACCAACACATGATGTACAACAGCCGGTTCGTTGCCAACCGTTATCACCATTGGATCAAGATTTGGTGCTTCTAAGCCTTCAGTGTCTCGATTCCTTAACACAATGTTGTCAATAATCATCCTTTGTTGCTTGGCTAGAATTCCGTCTTTGACAGCGTTGCAACTCTCCTGTGGTGCATGCTTCAAAGAACTAGCATATCATTCCATCTCGACCCACCTCTTCTACGTTGGGTGAGGTCCTCCAGTAAGGGTGTTTATAACCAATATTTATTTTGTTTTCCTGGGCCCTTCTCCATTGGGTCCAACCCGATTTTCTTGAGCATTTGGCTCTTGGGGTCTGGCAAGTTGATCGGCGTTTTGCAGTTTTTTCACATATTGTTGGAGCCTGTTGTTTCTTATAAATTCTTTAATTAAGTCCTTCAAATGCTGGCATTCATTTGTGTTATTTCTCGTGAGTTTTGTGGAAGCGGCAATACTTCCCTAATCTTTTTTTTCTTGATCGCTTTCCTCCTAGGCGATTTGTTATATTGCCCAGTTCCCTGAGTGACAAGATAGATATTCTCTAAACCGTCATTCAACGACATATAATCCTTGGGTCTTAGATTCCTCGGACATTTCCTATCCCCGTTATGCCTACCAGCACTCTAATTCCTCTTCTTCTAATTTGCAGTTTTCCCTGCATTTTCTACAGTAGTTCCAAAACTATTTCCATCCCGTTTGACCGCGACGTTACTCTGTATCGCCTCTTTTGACCGCTCATCGATGGGCTTGCCTTCAACCATATTTTCTTCTCCCAGCCTCAGAAATTGATTTGCCTTTCGATGGAATTCCTCCATGGTAGTTATTTGCTTCATTTTTATCCATCTACCGAAATCCATGTCTAGGGGAATGATTCGATAAGTTCCACGAAGACAAGATCCTCCTTCGGATTGCTAACCTCCATAATAGTGATATTAAATTGGTTCAAGAAAGCTTTCGATGACTCCTTGGGCCCTTGAGAATAGCCAGATAGTGACATCATGGAATTTGGTCGTGTAATGTGCAGCCTAAACTACTCTAGAAACTTCTTTGCCAATTCATCAAACGTCAATATCGATTTAGGCGCATGCCTGGTAAACCACATCGAAGCGACTCCTTCCAAGAAAGTAGGGAAACACCTACAATGAACAACATTTATAGCACTAGCTTCATCCATATGTCATTCGTACTTAAAAAAGTGATGTTTGGGATACATCGTCCCATTATACGACGGCATAGTCAGTATGGTGAATTTTTAGGGATATTCTTCTCTTAGAACATTTTTAGTAAATGGAGTTTGGATTGGTATGGAACCCCAATAATTTTCATCCTTCCTTCCCCTGCTCTCATCCACCAACCGTTTGACCATATCAGTGACATCCTCCTCACTGGCATAGTAATTTGTAGGTTGACTATTAGGGGCTGCAGAGTGTTTGACTCTTTAAACGATCTCGCTTACCAGTTGATATTTGGATTCTCCATTCTTTGGGAGAACAACTCCTACGGAGTTTCATTGGTGGCTGGTTGGTCTGGCCGTGGCAGTTTAGACTCCACCTCCAGTGTTCTATCTATCAACACCTGCGTCGAACTCCAAATCATCACTATCAAGCTGCAAGTCCTTTTCCTCATCGGATACAACCATTGCATCACCTTCCTGAACATCCTCCATACGAACATTCCTATTGGTGCCAAATTTTCCTCTTATGGGAGGAGCAATCCTGCTTCCTCCTACGGTGGCTCCTGTAGTTACTTCCTTCTGCTTTTGTTTTCCATTTCTCCTTTTTAGGCCAGAAACTGAAGAGTACTCTTGTTCTGTTGCAAGGGAAGTTTCTCTTCTAACTCTTCTTGTCGCTTGCGGCTGCAAGGTTAGCAACAAGTCCATGTTATCCATGAGAGCGTTTTGGTTATCCGCCATCTTCTGGTTAAGTTCATGAATCATCTTATTAAGCTCTCCTCAAGTAACAACTTCCTATTGAGTAGAGGATTTTGATGTTGCGTTTCCATTATTAACTTTCATTTGGTTAGTGTTCCTTCATCAACATTAGCCACCGCTCCTACGGATCTTCTAGAAGTAGATCTTCCTTTTCTAGGCACCATTGATCTTCAATAGCAAACTCTCAAACTTCTTAGAGTTAGTTTTCTAGATCTAATTACTAGATCTCTTCAAATCCACAATAGCAAGTTAGATCTAAGCCTAGATTCAGTTGTTCTCAACGAAAGCACCAAAATGGATCAACACCTAAGAATGAGCTGTAGGGAACCTATGAGACCTAGATCTAGAAGATAACAGTTGAAATCGAAGAAAAATAACAAGGAGACACAAGATTTTTATAGTGTTTTGGCAATCTCTGGTCTACGTCCAGTTAATAGTTTTATTGATTTAGATCTGAGAGAGTTTGTATGGGATTATAGAGAATTAGAGTCACAAATACAAGAAGTTGACAAGTTCTTAGGCCTAGAACTGCCAAGAGTAGCTGCCTTAGTGACTATTATGAGGGTGGAAGATGGTAAAGAACAGTGGAATCCCAAATCCAGAGTTAAGAGAAAAGATCAAGGAGAATATCATGTTTTGGTTGCACTATGGTTTGTATTTATAGGTAAATAGAGGTATTGGGTCAGAAGCCTGCTTGCACTAAGGTCCAAGATACAGCCCGAAGTTGCATAAGAGAAACTGGAACCCTATGAGTTAAAACTATAACTCGATACCGACCTAACATAACTTGGTAACGACTTATATATATTCATGCAAGTTGAACTTTTCCCTTGCTTTGCTCTTATATCTTCTATTCGATGTGTTTCAAGCTATTTTATATCGACTGTGAGTTGGTTCTAGTGATCTTCTTGATAACACTTGAATTATCCCACCTTCTTAGTCTTCTTCTCATCAACCTTGGAATTGGTCGTTCAAACTCTAGGAAAACCACTTGATCACGAGTAGTTGGATTAGTATGTAAGAAGTATGGAGTTTGGGAGGTGTAACGGGGAGGAACTATAGGTCGGTACCGACCTATGTAACTCGGTACCGAGTTATGCCATTTGCTCCAATCCATCTAAAACTTCTCCAAGTTGTTTCTCTATTCCTTCTAAGTGTGCTTTCAAGTTTTCAAGTCATTTCGTCTTTGTCCTGGCGTTCTAACTGTCGTTGACTTCTGGTTGGTTAAAAACTCAGTTAACATCAATGGAGGCTTCTAGGACCATATATGTTGAGAAGCTAAAGAGCACTAAGAAGGAGTTGGGCCTTAAAAAAATTCCTCCCTGGCTCTTGATAGCGTTACCTATTCCTCCAGCACCCATAGGACCACCTTTTGCTTCCATTACTAATGCTTCCGAATTCCACCAAGCATTCATGCTAAACTGAAAGATCCTCTCTACTAGACCAAGAGGAGACTTCTCATTTGGAGAAAAGCACCCTAGAGAAAGTGGGAATTATGGAGATGAAGAGCCCTACCTAGGAAGTGATGAAATGAGGAAAGCAAGGGAGGAGGAAATAGTCAATTGTCACTATTTACGAAGGACGCGTTCTTTTTCTCGTTTTATTTTGGATCCTATGTACATAGGCCATTGTATTATAGATACGGCCGCCGCTCTTTTGTGTACAAAAGCTCACGAAATGAAAGTTGTTTTCTGTTCAACTCTATCTCATTTACTTTACTGTACTTTGCTTTCTTGCCTTTATACATGTCTGCATGTTTAAATATAATTATTCGTAATTCAATTACTTTTATGTTATACCTACCTGCGTCCATGATCTGTGCAATGCCATTATTTTTTGTAACTATGTACATATCTCTGGGATCTCATTTGGCCTAACGTATCCCGTTTGGCCATAAACAAAGTCAAATTTGCTAAAAGGATTCAATTTTACACCCATTCCTATCTCTAGGATCTCATGCCTTAGATGCCTATATCTGGACATTCATCATTGACCTTACCTATATCTAGGTGTAGATCAAAGATATTCCATCAACTAACTCTGTTTATCATTGGCCAAACATATCTTGTTAGGTCATAAACATAGTTATACCTGCAAATGGTTTAATTGCACAAGTATTCCTACCTCTAGGAACTAGTGTCTCGGATGCCTATCACTGGGCACCTATCCTTCTTGACCTCGCACATCTCTGGGCATTGGTTGAGGAATAGATATGTCGGAGTGAATCATCTAACTGACCCCAACACGATTGTACTCCAGCAACCCCATCATGGATCGAAGGAGTTTCATGGTATATATCTCCAGGTACCTACATACTTGGTTTTTTCAGAACTCAGAATGTCTAATTGTGCCATTATTCACGTAGCACAAAGTCATACTTTAAAAATACTGCTCCACTGATTCAAAAGTCAACTAAACTTATGAAAAAATGAATGGAAAATATTTCCTTATTACATTAAATCCTAATGAATAGGATGTCTTATTTTCTAAAAAGAAAATCAAGTGAAATAGCACCATAGTTGCTCGCTATTCCATACCCGTGGAATCGAGATCCAATCAACAGTTGATAGCTTGAAAGTTCCATCTCCAAGCTTCTGTGCAATCACATGGGTACCTTTCTAATTTGTACCTTTTACCCTTGTACTAGGAAAGAGTCATTTTAAAATGAGATCGCCTATCTTAAAGGTGCAGTTTCTGACCTTGATTTTGAATTGCTTTGCTACTCTTATCTAGTGAGAAGCTACCCTCTTATCAGCCTCTTTCCACTTCTCATCAACTAAGTTAAGGGACTTAAGCAAGAGCTCCTCATTCATCTTAAGATCATAAAGCAGTCTTCTATAGGAAGGGACTTCAACTTCAATCGAAATCATGGCCTCAGTTTCGTAGGCCAGTGCAAACTAGTCATGGACTTGTAGGTTAGTCCAATAAGCCCGCAACGCTAGTGGTAACTCATCCATCCAGTTGCCCTTTTCTCCTTGCAATCTTTTCTTAATAATGAATTTGATGATATTTTTCACTGCTTCCACCTGTCCATTTGCCTATGAGTTTGCTACTGCTTGGAAGCTCTTCTCAATTTGATACCACACATCATATTCTTTGAACTCGAGACTCTCGAATTGAGTTCTATTGTTATTGATTATCTACTATGGAACTCCAAACCTTCATAAGATGTTCTTCGCTAAAAATTTAATCATTTACTTCAAAGTGATCATTGTAAGTGCTTCTTCTTCAGCCCAATTTATATAGTATTCCACAGCCACTATTGCATATGTCGTACTACCTATCAACATTGACAACACATCAATGATATCTATCCCCATACCATACGTCCATGGCCTAACCATTTGTGTATGCTTATTGGATGAGGATCTTGGCACTCTGTCACTTATCACATATTCTAGAATAGTCAGCCATATCCCGTTGACTATTGGCTAGAAATATCCATAAAGAAGAACTTTTTTGCTGATATCTACTCTCTAATAGGATCACCACAACTCCCTTCATGCACATATGCAAGAATCGTTTTAACTTTACCTTTGATGACATTCCTCAGCACGACCATTGAGAATCCTCTCATATATAACCCTCCTTCTTGCATAATGAACCTAGACACTTTACACAGAAGTTTTTGCAGTTTGTTTCTTCCGTTTGGGAGAGTCCCTTTCAGCAAGTAACCTTTAATCGAAGTCATCCTTGACTCCTTCTCTTCTTCAGCGTCCAAGATCTAATTGATATCCATCTCATCGATGCTTGGATTTGTCTAAACCTCTACTGGTACAAGTTCCAAATGCTATGCATCCCGATTACTGCCTAGTTTGTCCAACGACTTAGCATTCGTATTCTCCCCTTTAGGGATGTGTGTTATCATATAATGCTTAATATCGTCAAGTAGTTCCAATACCTTCGTCGGGCAAGGGGCAAGTTATGCACCCTTAACATGAAATGCCTTTTTCACCTGGTGGACCACCAACAAAGAGTCATTGAATATATAAAATGTTTTCACTCCCGATTTATTGGCTATCTTGGGTCTCGCAATCAATGCCTCATATTCAGCTTTGTTGCATTCACTTGGAACTCTAGCTTTAAGGCATAACATATCTTCCATCCTTCTAGGGTCATAAGAACTACTCCTACCTTAGAATCATGCTTATTAGAGTTTCCATCTATGTACATCTTCCAATGAGAAAGCTAAATCCTTTCTTCTTCCACTTTATCATACCAGATGGTAAACTCAATAAAGAAATCTGCAAACGATTATCTTTAAATCGCCTTACTAGGATGATATGTTTTATCGTACTAGCTGAACTTGATATTTCACTTTATCAATCTCGCAGTCTTGGTTGATATTGCACCTACCTCAATGGATAATTATTCAACACCTTTATCGGATGAGCCTTGAAGTATGGCCTCAACTTCCTTGCAGCAATCAACAAATAGTACGCCAATTTCTCCAGTTTCGTATAATTCTTTTCCACTCTAGTAAACTATTTGCTAATATAGTAAACGATCCTTTGGATTCTATTTTCTCAAGCACCACTCAGTACATGAGTAGACATTGCTAAGTAAATAAACATATCTTTTCCTTCCAAAGGCTTTGAAAACACTTGATCTAACCAATTCTGGAAAGCATCTTGACATTCCTTCATCCACTAAAACTTTCCGTTCTCCTTCTTGAGGCCATCAAAGAAAGATATACATTTGTTTGTCTCTTTCAAAATGAATCGGGTTAATGCGGCGACCTTACCGTTCCAAACTTCCAAAGTATATCAAACATCTTCGAGAGATCACCCATGTGATCTTTCGACGCTATGATTCACAAGCATATTGACCATATAGACCTCCATAGTCTATCTGATCTAATCTTTAAACATTCTATTCTCCCATCACTGGTAAGTAGCTCCAACAGTTTTCAGGCCAAATGGCATGACTTAGTAATAATACAACCCCAAATCTAGAATGAAACTGGTAAGTTCTTAATCTGGGACATGCATCGCTATCTGATTTTAGTTGCAGTATGCATTCATGAATGATCACAGTTCATGTCTAGCAATCCCATCTATAAGTTGGTCGACCCTCAGTAAGGGGAAACAATCCTTTGAGCATGCCTTATTCAAATCGAAATAGTCAATGCATTTTCATCATTTTCCATTCACCTTCTTGACCAATACAAGATTCGATACCCACTCTTGGTATTGTGCATCATGGATTAAGCCATTTACCATTAGCTTATCCACTTTTCCATCAATATGGCGGATCACTTCGATTCCATAATTCACCTCTTTTGCTTTGCAGGAGGGTATCTTGGGTCCATACTCAATGTGTGGCATGCTATCTCCGATAAAATTCCGCACATATCAAAATGTGTCTTAGGAAACACATTGGTGTTTTCCTGGGGGAACCCTACCAACTCCTTCCTTATTTTCAGGTTAAGATGAGACCTAATCTTAAGAATCTTCATAGGATCATTGTCATCAATCAAAATGTTGATTGTTAGCTTTATCGATGATGCCCTCGCTCCCTCTGACTCTTTTCGTAGGTGCATGGGATTATGAAATTTGCTGTTAGACCCAAGTCAGGGCTTATAAGGTAGTTTCTATACTTTTGAATATTTTACTCTAGAGGCTTCTTCACTACCTTCCCATTCTATCGTCGCTTTGTTTCTTTGAGCTTTGCAAAATAGCACTCTCGAGCAGTGCTCTTGTCACCTTGTATTTTTCCTACTTTATTCTTTGTAGGAAACTTCATCAGTGACACTATAGAGAGAGCACAATTCTAAAACTAGAAAGGGTTAGTCGGCCTAGAAAATTATTGTAGGTAGAAAATCCATTCACCACAACAAACATCTACAACGCATTAAGTTGCGGTCTCCTTCAGCCTACAACGAGTAACTCTATGCACTTAACAGGTTTTTGGCATTTCTAATTAATCCTTAAATACAATATTTACAAGGCTTCAGACTCTTCTCACTTAATCATATCCAATCAAAGATTTTCTTAAAAAGAATATTAACCGAGTTGCTATAGTCAATAAGGACTCGGTGCACTGTTGTCGGCCCAATCATGGCCTTAATCACCATGGGTCTAGCGTCGGCGCTTTGACCCTGTTTGCATCTCTATTGTGAAACACAATATCATCATCTATTAATTTCTATTGCTTTGCTGGAACACCCTCCTATATGGACTAACACACTTCTCGAGGCATGTGTCTTGGTGTGTTTCCTTAACTTTGCATTACATTCCAGCTCTTTTCTATAGGATGCGGACCATTAAAGATAGTATTTATCATGATTCCTCTAGCTGGCTATCTTGGTCCCTTTCCACTGGATCCAGCCTAATTCCCTTAGGCAGACTGCCATTGGGGCTGACTATTGTTTTGCCCACCAGCTTGCGGATTCCTCACATACCATTATGACTTCTTTTATGAATCAAATCTAAAATAACATCTCTCAAACACGTACATTCATTTGTATCGTTCCCATGGGTCTCATGGAAGTGACAATATTTCCCTGGTGTCTTTCTTCTTCCATAGCCTCCCCCATGGGTAGCTTCTTGCAATACTCTGTACCTTGTGTAGCAAGGTATATATTCTAGCATTATTAGTCTATGGAGTATAATCTCTTGATCTGGTGTACCTAGTATGTTTCCTGGTGTCTTGCTTCTTACCACCAGCACCTTGGTTCTTCCGTTTACTGTTATTGTTATTCCCAACATTCACCGCAATGTTTCTAACACTATCATCACTCTATTTGATAACAATGTTGCTCTATATTTCAGCATTCGCTCCCACTTGACCATCAGCAGCCAAATTTTCCTCTTTCAAGCCCAGAAATTAAGAAGCTTTATAGTAAAAATCTTCCATAGTATATGGTTGCTTTCTTTTGAGCCATATGCCAAAATCTATCCTTAGGTGAACCCCATTTATCAGTGTCATCAATACAATCTTCTCGTTGGGGTTGCTCACTTCCATGATTGCAACAGTAAATCTCTTCAAAAAGTTCTTCAAAGTCTCTTTGGTACTATCATGCACGTTAGCGAATGACATAACATCTTTCGATCACATGGTGTGGGCTAACTACTTCATAAATTTCTTAACCAGTTGATCAAATGGTGATATATACCTTGGACGGGCCTAGTGAACCACATCATTGCTACTCAATCCAAGGATATACGAAAGTTGTTGCACGAGCATTGTCCATATGCCATCCGTACTTCAATAGATGTTTCCTTGGATCGGTCATTCAATTAGGTGGACATAGCCAACATCACAAACTTCTTTGGATACTTCACTTAAAGGATGGTTTCAGTGAACACGGGTTGACTCGATGATGAACCCTACTCCTCATCCCTTCTATGCTGGCACTTGCTCAACAATCTTTTAACAATATCAATGATATACTCCTCACTTCCTTCGGCGGTTGGACATCAATCGTCAAAAATACCCCCGAGTGTTTGACTCCACAAACATTCTTGGTTAGTTGCATGAGGTCTAGGTTTCCCTTATCTCTAGAGGAACCACTCGTCTTGACCATTGTCATTCTCTTCTAGCTAGTTCGGTTATATTAGCTTCAATAGTTCCAATGAGCACTGGCAACTCATCCATTTCCACCAGCATAATAGTCTCTGCAGCTCATCCTCTGAGTCACTTAGAGCCACTCTTTACGATCAATTGGTACCAATCCATATAGGTCGGTCAATACCGATTGACTGAGTTGATGGCATATCTACTTCAGCTCTAGCCCTCAACTCTTTTGATGTCCTCGACACCTTTCTTCTCATCTTTTTCTTTCCATCTCTTTGATTCCCTTCTGATAAAGATGAACTTTCTTCTTTGGAGTTTAAACATAACAAATCTTTATGGATTTTCCTACGCCTTTGCGGTGGCTGGGAAATCAAAGCAAAGCTCTTCTTCATTTCATCCATAACTCCTTACTCTCCATCATTTTCTTATTAATTATGTTCATCATCATATCCAACTCAACTTTTATTACCACTTCTTGCTGAGATGGGGATTCTGGAAAAGCAGTCAGAAGTTTATTTGTTTCTCCAAGTTGTGATATTCTTCATTGTCACCTTTAGTAATTGCACAGATCTAGTTTTCCTTGGAGATATATCATTTAGATCTTACCTTTAGACTTCTTCAAATCCAAAGTGAAAATGCAAATCTACACTAAGATTCTTCTTTTTCGGTGAAAGCACCAAAAATATTATGCCAAAAATTGGAACAACACTCCAAATCGAATCAAAACGAGAACAATCAAGTGAAAAACAAAAATACAGAGCAGAAAAACAAGATTTTTAAAGTTTTTTTGTCCCTAATTTGATTGCCTACATCCATTATTTGTTTTATTTCAGACGATCCTTGCAATTACAACCACTTTTAGCAACAAGTATTGCTCAAAAACTAGTTATAACAAAAATGGAAGCAGTTTAGTGTAAGGATCTAAAAGTCCTCACTTTGTTGATGATAGCTCTCTACTTATTAGCTAAATCCTCCATCAGAATCATATAATCTAGTTTGAACAAGTATACATCTCTAGATCCAAAGTTTAAGTATGAAGATTTGGTCAAATCGTGCAAGTTTTGGTAATTAATATTGTTCGATATTGACCCATATGGATCATTTTATGGCCAATGTTATTGACCCTATGTCGACTTCTTTCTTTAGCATGTCCACGTCTTCATTGCTCTACCTCTCACAATATTAGAGTCTCTATGGGTGGGTACTGATCCATATCACTTCAATCATAGCTTTAATTTCGAGTCTTTCTCTTCTCTTCCAATAATGCATGGGTCCACCTTTTACTCCATATGGTTAGGTACCAACTCATATGGTTTGTGTAACGACCCGCCTTTTCGACCCTAGAAGTCAATACTAACACATCCATGGTATTCATGTGCCAATCAACCAAGTGCCAGATTGTAGGGAAAGAAAGAAGAAAGAAGACAAGAGAAACTAAACAACACCGAATCTCACAACGCAACGGAACAATATATAATAATTAACATAAAAATTTACATAGTCATTTCCAAAATGATACATCAGAGTCATAATAGTATAGATTCTACTTTGGGACAATTATAACTGCCTATCCTAATTTAAGTGATACAAAACACATAAAGGACAGTGGAAATAAGATAATAACTGACTATCGATGAAGCCTCATGTTCCAAGCTTCTCCAAAATGCATCCATAGGAAACCTGAACTACTTGGTTGCCCATATAAATTTGAGCACCTAAGAGTTTTAGGAAAATAAAATAAAACTTCGGGTCAGACATGGGTCTGGTGTAAGTAAAGCATAAGTTTAACTTTATAAAAACCTTTTTAAAAATAAAGGGCATCTCGTAAGACCACGTCGCACATAAACACAGATAAGTTTTTCCTTAGATAACCAAAACATTTTCTATAGAAAATCTAGTGATATTATAATAATGTTAAGGGTTAAAGTAAATATTGAATCATAGCCGAAATTATTACATTAATTAAATTCCAGCATAATAGATATACAATCAAGTCCGAAGGCTCGTATTGGAAAATGGATTCCAACTATAGCTAGGTAAGGGGCTACCTTCAGATGGTACACCTCTAGAAAATGTACCTGAGGGCTGCAGACACATCTGCCCCTCTGTATATAGAGTTGGTTGCCCCTTTAATGTGACATGTCGGATTACATTATCCCTTGACACTGAGGCTGCAAACATTGCCCCTCGATTCCTGCGCGCAAAACAACTCTAAGTGGACAATCTAGAATGGGATGACGGCTCCTAATGGTAGCCAACCATATAACTCTACTACATACCCTATTTTAGCCATTTTTCTAGGTTATGAGGCCTGAGGCAATGCTTTTACCTTTTCTACTAGCAGACCATGTTGGAATGCTAACACTGCCCTCCACGCAAAGATGAAATGCCAGCATTCATCCATACATGTTGTTTCAGGATCAAACAAACATTCAACATTTACTATCTTCCATTTTGGAATCACCCTCAAGATGAATAGTTTAGCTCCATAGCATACTTCATCACGAATGTCATTAGTTTGGAGTGGTTCGGATACATCCAAAAACCGGTGTCTCCAAACTAAGCGATAATTTCCGGCTAACTCAATTCCGGTTCTTTGGAAGTATGCAACAAGTATTCGGTTCCTCACCGGGAACTCGAATATACACAACATACTTCCTGAGTTAAAATAGGTCAAGATTTGATAGTCGGTTATTTAAGCATCAAATAAACAAACAACAACGATTCAGAGATTATATTACCTAAAGTAACCTCTAAGCCTTAAAACAATTCTTTCATTTATTAAAATATATTTTCAAAAGTGTTTATCAAAAACATTCATATACTTATCTCACTGACATAAGTATACTCACAAAACATTTGTGAAAGTTTTCTCATTTACAAATCATATAAGAGGATCAAAACAGAATTTTATTTAAATTTTATTTCGGTGTTAAGTATGGAACGAATGTCTATACTACCAGAATTAAAAAGGGCAGTTAAAGGAAATCAAATCTCATATTCGTTTATAAATTTCCTTCAATAAATCCTTTTAAAAAATCTCTTTTGTTTATAAAATCTCCTTTACTTAAATTCCAAATCCATTTATAGCACTTTATAAACCACCAAGTTAAATTATAAAACTCTTTTAAAAATATCCAAATCATTTATAAAAACTCTTTTATAAATTATCCTTATTTATAACAAAACTTCTTTAATACACTTAATAAATAAAGTTCCTTTGATAAAATCAATTATGTAAATCACCTTGAAATAAACAAGTTATTATTTAAACATTTTCCATTAAATTAGCCTTTAAATCACATTAATACAATATTGATTTTAAACAATCATTTAAAAAGTATTAAATTAAATTCAAATATTTTTAATAAAATAATTTCTTAATCATCCTTTAAATATCATATTTTAAAATAACAATACACTTTAAACCATTTTCAAAAAGGATAAAATTTAAATATTTGACTTCACAAGTTCGAAAAGAGGCTTAGTGACCACAATGGTTCACATTTAATTAAGGTTAACTTTCCAAGTTATAGCATGGGTATTTACATAACAAGCAGATTTGTAAAGAGAATCGGCCAATAACAATCAATCAATCATATAGGTAAGATGACCAAGTTACCATAATAGCATATAGGGATTTGTTCTACTAAACACATGTCCAAGCAATTCAATCAATTTACAATATAACTCATTCACAGTTATTTGGCTACTTAATGGTATCGACACTTGAATCCCTTGTGTTCAAAAACTATTCTTTGCAAAGAAAGTTCATTCTAAAATAAATTGATTCTTAGAAAACAAAGCAATTTTAAAACTTTAACCTCCTTTAAAATAATTAATTACAAGTTAAATCTTTATTAAACCATAATTAAAGTTAATTAAACCTTAACTTAATTTAATTAATAATTAAGGAATAATTGAACCTTTAATAAAAAATTTATTATAAATTAAAACCTTAATTAATTTATAAATTAAGAATAATTAAAAACTTAATTAATAATTAACCTTATTTTAATTAATAATTAGCTAAAATAAATTATATACTTAACTCAAAATTAATTAAAAATTAATCTTTCTTAATCAATAATTTATTAAAAATTAATCTTACTTTTAAAAGATAATTAATTAATACTAATCTTTACTTTATTAAAATTAATAACCATTGTTTAATACTTAATTAATTATTAATTATTAAAACTTAATTAATTTGAAAATTAATTATTAATTAACTTTCTAAAAGATCATTATTAAGTTTATAAAACATTTTTAAAACACTTTAAAGTATAAAAACTAAATTTTGCGAAAATCGGATTTTAAATGAAACTGCATCCGTAGCGACTATTGCTATGGATATCATAACTTGAAATTAGTTTCCAAAGTTTACATTCAAAGTCTATCTCTTTGAAAATCCTTACTAACTTAATAAAACATAAAGGAAAGTTTCTTGAAAAATTAAAACAAAGTTTTAACTTATAAATATTGAAATTTCAAAACTAGTAAACATAGTTTAACAAAAGATTCCATGTCATTTTAACACTAAAGATACTACCTTTTCTTATCATACCACCACATATCCAACATCATAACATACATACATATAGGCAACAACAATCAACACAACCAAACTTACACACAGTCACCACAACATATACAAATCTCATCTTTAAAATCAATCACAAATATTAGGTTCTAATTTACAAATCTAACTTGCAATTTCATATACAAGCATACATATATACACATATGATCATTCAAACCAACATCATATTCACCCAAACAAGCAAGGATTTAACAATAAGGTGTAGCTTTAAACTAAAGTTAGAAATTTTAATAAAGGTGTTAGTTTTTCACATAAAGCTTTCTAAAATACTCTGAACTTCACCAACACATGAATACAACTTTAGATCCTAGCCTTTGCTTGTGAAACAATAAGATTTTGATGACCTTATGGCCATGAAAGGTTCGGCCTAAATGGGAATGTGGTCGTCCATGACGTGGTTAAGGGTGGTGGGGCTTGATCTTTCAAGGAGAAGGAGGTAGAAATGAAAAGGATGAGTTTAAAACTATTTTGAAAACATTTTAAAAGTTTTAAATCTTAGATTTTTAATCTTTTGAAAACTGAAAAGAAACCATTAAAAGGTTTTAGAAAACTTAGAAAGAAGCAAATAAGATTTGGAAAAAATAGAAAATAAAAAAGGAAGTGAAAGAGAAGAGGGTGAAATTATTTTTATATAAATTGAAATAAGCAAAATTACATAGTTATCCTTGGTCCTTTGCCCTCCACACATCACTTGCCACAACATCAATCCCTTCCACCTCACCATGATCACGCCTCCACCTTGTTCACCCCACCCTCTCTTTTTAATACCAACATGCATTTATGCTCAAGCCAACATGTTTAAACATGTTTTCTACTCTTAATGTACTAAGTTGCCAATATGTCACATCATGCTTATCCTAACTTAATTAAATTTGTTTAAACCTTTTTATCTCAACTAAGATGTTTACAAATATTTAAATGTTGTTTTTAATCATAAACAAAGGTTCATAATATTTCAAACAACTTATATATGATGAAACATCGAAAATTCGAAAAACGAATTCCAGTCACATTTTTTGTTTTCCATTGAACTATATATTTTTGTAAACCAGCTTCAAAAATGAATTTTATATTATTAGTCATAATTTAAAAGATGGCTATTTTAATTATAAAAACCATTATTTTAATATTTAAAATTAATTAAACATTCATAGACTAAAGCGATGAAATTCTGGGTCGTTACATTCTTGCCCTTAAAAGAATTTCGTTCCAAATTTTACCACAACCCTAACCAAGAAAATAAACCAATCCAGGAATACATAACACTATTCATTAGTTCGTATGATGTGCATAGATCATTCCTATGCAAAATTTGATTTTATCACTCACTCGAATACATAGCTTTTACTTCTAGACAAGTATCGTTCACTCGACTTCCTAGTGCGGACTCTGATCAGGCTTCTTGATTAGGAACCTATGTTCTCCTTGCATAGCCATATGTTATGATAGAAACATTGGTCATATACCAAAAACCCTTAACAAGTGCTCGCCGTCAACAATCGACTAATAAATCCTTATTCGAAATGGTGTGAAACACCTTAAAGCCTTGTACTCGAATCTTAGATCAAAACTATATGAAATGAGAAATGATGTACGTCCAACCTATGCACTTATTTAATTGGTTTCCTTTAATACCAATTCTGTTTCCGCTAAACTTATTTATGAAAACATTTCATAAAACTAACTTACGTTTACTTGCATATTACTCCACTACATCCTCAGAGCATATACCCCTATTTGATTTAACTATTCCATTTTGCATTTTAAAGAAAACTCAGGATCCAAATACCCGGGTTTTATTTCAAAAGCATTTTGAAATGATACTTTATTTTAAACCTTAGAAAATATACATATAGCCCGAGTAACTCCGAAATGATACTAAGGAACTGGGTACTACCGAACAATATCATACTTTCTCTTACCAAAAAGGGTAATACTTAGGAGAAGTGTTTACCATCCGAACACATCTCTTCCCTAAATGTAACGACCCATAAATTTTTAATAATTTTTATTTGTTTTAATAATATATTTAATTGATTTTTTGTGAAATTTTAAATAATAAAATTTTGAAATAAAAATTTGATATTTGGAATACGTATATTTAAATATAGAAGATGGTAAATTTTCATCTGATTTTATGAAAGTTTATTTCATTGTGAAATTCTATTAAATTCAAGTCAGTTAATAATTGTTGATAATAAAATATTTTCCAAACCTGAATATTTTTACATAGAAAAATTCTAATTCATCTTCTGACTAAGACGTCATTTTTCGTTTTTCCAAATTCGGACTTCTTTAGCTCCGTCGATCTTATTTTTCTGCGTTTTTGCTGCATTTTCTGCTAGTAGAAAATTCGAATTTTTATAATTCAATCATACCACTGATATTTTTATACCGTTTCGACTGTCTCATCGTGCTGATCTCTATGATATATTCAAATGTCAATTTTGAAGTTCGGTGTGCGGTGCAATCTACAAAACGATTGTCATATCGGTTCCATAATTTGACCTTTTAGCTTTTCATACTCTTTCGTATTACACCCTATAATCATTAGTTATTGATATTCCAGCTGTTCAACTTCAGACTCTTTATTTTCCCAATGTTTTGTTTCGTCCATTTTTCTAAGCTTCTGTTAATATATTTTTCTACCTTGAATACAACGAGTCACGTGCAAGCATTGAATTATACATAGCTGCAATCTTCATTTCCAAGCATCTCTTTGTCCACTCTTTTCATCTTCTCACTTTTGCTCCTTCTTCCAGGAACACTCATGGCCGCCTTCACCTCTTAACTAAAAAAAATGTGATATATGCAAACTTATATTTCTTTCTAAAACCTTCTTTCTTTGCTTCAAGGATTTCATTTCTTTTCTAAGGGATCCGGCCGCCATTCTCCAGGTGGAACACTTCTTTACTTTGAATATATTTTTTATTTTTACAAGTTTACATATAATCGCGGTCGCTTTCATGTTTCTCTCGAGGGAAACCGGATCGTGCTCGAGTTTTACATCTCCCTGACCCGAGTGGCCACTGACAGTTCCACTTTCACGCAACTCTGCACGTGCTTTCCTTCATTGATCCACCATCAACAGTTTTCTAAAACCAAGTACGCGATCCCAACCACCTCGGCCTCAAAGACCGCCGCATAGCCCGGCCTTCCTCCCCTCTCCCATCGCCAGTGCAGCCATTCCCTGGCCGAATGCTTATCATATACGAAGGTATATATATTTTTCTATAGTTGATGTTAGTACGTATATGCTATATATTAGCTTATTAAGTAATGTATATGGTTCCTTTAAGGTGTCAGTATGTGTGTTCGTATAATAGTGTGTGTATATATATATATCAATTTGCAGATTTGTTAAATTGTGTTAGTGTATATTTATGAAGTAGGTTATGTTGGGTCTGTAAGTCACATATATTTATATCTCATATATGTCAGTTTATGATATATAATTAGAGGGTATATAGTACATATGTTTCAATTTGCATAGCAGTTGTTACATGATTTTAACAACACTGGTCTAAAAAGATAATGGATATACGTTACAGTGATATTTATTTTAAGCATACACACATATATATATTAATAAAGTATGTATATACCATATGTTCTGATCCTTGAGATTCTTACAGTAAACTATATATAATGAATTACATATATATTCGACATATTAATTTTAGTTACGTTTTTTGTATTTTTTTCTGGAGGTATAGTTTTGTTAGTATATGAAAGTTTTACAAGAACAGTTTATATATACGTACATTATATTAAAGTAAGTTGTGTTGATTTTTCAATAGATACCATTTTTTTATATAATATATACTATATTTTAGTTTACAATTCTGTTGTTTTAAATGTATATTATACAAGTTGATACGTATATATATGTTGAAACCTTTGGAATACTGGCATTCATATGTTCATAGTATTATGTTATATATATTTTGTTGTTGTGCGACTTTTACTAGCTTATATGTGAGTATAAACGAAAAACTTAGGATAGCCCGTATATATATATATATATCAGTTGCATAACCAATATAGGTTATACTTTATATGTTGTACAGTTTTGCAAGTTGCACACAACCTGTTCGATCTTATGTATAAGCCTATATTGGGTTTTGTTTATATATTATTATGTATATATAAGTTTGTCTATGCGGTTGCTGTAGTGGTTTGAAAATTAATACTAAAGTAGTGTTATATATAATAATATATATACTTTTTATAATATCTGGGTAGGTTTTAAATATAATATATAAGCTTTGTTTTTCGAGATGGCTACCTGTAGCATTTTATATATATATAGATATGACAGTCTATACATTTTTAATTCATAAAGTATACAAAGTATAAAGTTTATATATGTGATATTTGAGATGTTGCACTAAACATACACTATATATGTAAGTAATTTGTAGTTTAATAAGTATATATATGTATCTATTTCAAATGATATATGGTATATGTGGTGATTTTTAATAGATGTGTTTTAATTTAAAAACAATGATTTTGATTTAATTCAATTTATGCTAAAATTTAGAATATGACTCTCTCTCTATATATAATTTTATATATAGTTATATATACAGTCATATATATATATAGTCCACTGTACCAATTATATTCATCGATCCAATTCTGATTTGATTTCATCTTTCCTATTGATCAGCTTTGTTCGTTGGTTCGTGCCCATTTCACTTTGCTTTGGATTTCGTAGCTCATTTCTTTGTCAAATCTATCAATCCTCGAAAGGTGAGCAATCACTCACGATTAACGTTCTTTTATTTATTAAATTTGATTTCAATTGAAACGACAATTGAAATATGCTGCTGCTAGTTATTTACATTGCTATACATATGCCATTATCTGTATCTGTTCACCTGTGACATCTGACACCATTATCTGTTATTTATATTGCTATATATATGCCATTATCTGTATCTATTCACCTGTGACATCTGACACCATTATCTGTTATTTATATTGCTATATATATGCCATTATCTGTATCTGTTCACCTGTGACACCTGACACCATTATCTGTTATTTATATTGATGATATATGTCTGTTATGTTATTATCATATCTGTTATCACTCTGCAAGTTCCCTGTTAGTATAGATTCACTATGGGTTGAAATGATACATACCCGAACGATCTGTAGAATAGGAGAAAAACGTTATGGGTTGAAATGATAAACCCAAGCGATTTTTGTGACGACCCGGAATTTCGAGCAATAACTATTTAATAATTTATATTAAATATTGAATTGTTTTGATATATCTTGGATTTATAAGACTTAAATAAATACTTTTCTTTTAATAAATATCGTATTGGTGAGTTTTATCTTTTAAAACTAATAAATTATTTTCTATTTATAATGTATATATTTATATATATTGTAGATAGGAAAGCTTTGTTTTAAATGCAACTAATAAATTATGTTTTCAAATTTCTAATATATATTTTAGTGATTTGGGAATTTTGATTTATTTAAAATAATCTTTTCAAAGCTAATAAATAAATATGTGGGTTTTAAATATATAAGATAAATGTTTAAATAGTTTTAAAACTTGTTCTAGCTTTAGTTTAAATTTAAATTTAATTAACAAAAAGATTTGTTTTATTTTCTTTGTAAGTTTAGCTTGATAAATATAGTTTAAAAATGTATATAAGTTTTAAATTCAATTTTGGTCAAATGATACTTTAGTATATGTTATAAAAGAAGTAGTTTATAGTAAGATATGGTTTCTTTTATAAATCATTTCAATTTGTTAAATGTGTTATTTATTTTAAAATAATAAATAAGAATGTACATATGAGATAAATAGATGAAAGAAAAATATAGGACTTCACTTATATTTTAAAGCAACTTGACTAAAAATAACAAGAAAATATAAAGCAAGTAACAAAGTAAATGTATCAAACAAGGAAATATAAAATATACATAAGTTAAATTTTAATGTTTGTAAAGTTGTAAAACAAATACACTAAATAATCAAACAACACATTAGAATAACATTTCATTTATACAACATCATCAAACAAGAAATCTGCTTAGGGAAGTGAGCAAAGGAAATTAACAATCACTTACATTCCTTATCAAACTAGTAGCATATGTTGCATAGCACATAAGAAGATTGGCCAGCTTCAAATAAAAATCTGCTAAGTCAAAAATAAAAGTAACTTGTTAGAAAAGCTTGTTAAGATAAGTATGTAAAACAAGTGGCTCGAATATGATATGGATATGCAGTCTTTAGTACAACAAAAATCAGAATGAAAAGGGTTTGTAGGCTGTAAAGTAAACATACAATATTAAATAAGTTGGTAGGGTATAAAATCTGGTCAAGCATTAAATGACAGTAAGGCAATATCTTTTCTAAGTACAAAGGGATGTAATCTCGGCCATAAACTATAAAACAATCTCTGAGAATTTGTACATTTTGTACACTGTTTTGCAAAAGAAGAGATAATGCCCTGTTTCATATATATCAGCCTGTAGGCTATTTCCCTACCAGTTTTCATTTCTTTCGAGCTAAGTAAAAACTGAGATGAAACTTCAATTAAAATCCTATAACAAACACTCTATAACAACAATCAAACAACCCAATACAACAGAGAAGCAAGAAGAAGACTTCAGCTTGAAATGTTAAAGCCTGTTTCAAGTAGAGGCTCTGTTCTTCTTTTTGAATCGAAGTGAGTAACATTTTTTCTTTAAAACATAACTTGATAATTGGGACCCTGCTTTTCTCTGTGATGATATATTTTGTATATATATGGTTGTGCACATCTGTGTGTATCTGTTCTCTGTGATACTCTGTTAATTGTTATTTCTTTTGAGTAGATTGGCAAACGAACCCTCACCACTTGATCTATTGATCGTTTGATTGTAAGATGTAAACAAAAGATGTTAGTTTGGTTATGATTTAAGTATTAAAAATTTATCAAAGTAGAATCAACTTGTAATTGTCTCTGGAAACAAAGAAAACTATGTACAACTTTATATATGCTTAAATCAAAAACTCTGGTTTTAAGAATTCAGGAGTACAAATCGAATCTACATACAAAACTATGATTTTTAAAATGAAAATGAGGATTTTTACATTGGTATTTCATGAGCAGTTCATATGTGAATAAAAACTGCATTTTTATCAATTTCTCGAAATTGAATCAATAATAAATGATGAAACTTGACTTGAAGCAAGTTTAAACCTTTGTGATTTCGTGAAAATTAACAGAAAAATTTTCTATTGCGTGAGTTTTGGATTCGAGATCATTGTAGGGTTTTATTTCAAGTTTTCGAGCATGTCAGCAACGAGCCGAGTTTGTTGCCTACACATGATCGAGTGTCACGAGGGTCTGGAGGGAGGAAGTTCGTCGTGTTGTCGTGGTGTGGTTGAACTTTAGGCATCTCCGGTGGAGTGAGGGGTGGTGGCGAGGTGATTATGTTGATTTGGGTTGAGCTCTGAGTCTCGGTCGAACTGTTGTATTTCGATTCGACATTCCTGTAGGCAATTCGAGTTTGGTTTTCGTGTATACGTGGGTTTCGTGACTTGCCGACGACGTGGGTGTTCGCCGGAGATCAGTGGTGCCGCCGTGCACGTGTACGGCGCGGAGGATGGGGGCTGCGTCGTGTCAGTGGGTACCTGATGTTTAAATTTATATCTAGGTAAACAAAACCTGCTGAGAAAAGAAGGGAGAAGAAGAGAACTCGAGAGTTACTCAGAGTAGATACGTGTTTTGCTCGAGTGAATTCGTATTTTACTCGAAGTAAATAAGGGGAACTCGGGTTTAATTGTTTCCAGTTTTAACCTGTAACTTGTTTTCAGTTTTAAATGTTGGTTTTAAAATTTAAATCAAAGTTTAACTGAGGATAAATAAATGTTAATTCCAGATTTTGAAATGAAAGGAAGTTATAAATTTAAATAAGTTTAAATGTTTGAATTTAAGGGATTTGACTTAGAATCCCTCCATAGCAAAGTATTGTTTAATTTGTAATTTAAAGTTTTTAAAAGTTAGATTATAAAGTGATTTAAAGTAAATTGGTGATCGTTTAAACTTGGAATTTTAAATGAAAGTTCAAAGGAAAATGGCATATATGTTTCAAACATATGGAAGTGAAACTTAAATAAATAAAGGGAAAATGAGTTTTCTTTAAGTAATAAAGATTAAGGTTTAATTCTCTGACTATTAAAAATAATTGGAATGAGAATCGATAAATTGTATTGATTAATTTAGTAATTAAGTTGAAATGTATTAATTTAAGTAAATAAGGAGTTAAGAAATTTATATGTAATTAAGAATCATAGATTTGACTTTAATTAATTAATAAATAGTTAATTGAACTTATAATTAAAAATGAGGAAATTGTAAGTTATTATTTAAGATAAAGTAATTAATAGATAATAATGAATGTCATTAACTAGATTATTTTATGATTAATTAATATAATTGATTTTTAAATAGTTAATTAGATTAATTAATTTAATAATCAACATTGTAATTGTTTAAGTGTAATTAATTAATGGGAATTAATTAAGGAATAAATTACTCACTTTAGTAATTTGATTTATTCGAGTTAATTAATTTAGTTTAATTGATTTGGATTAATCACTTGATAATTGGGAGATATAATTACTCAGGAAAGTAATTGATGAATAATTACAGGATGTAATTTATGGATAATGATTTGTTAATAGAAGTAATTTGGATATAATTACTTGAAATTAATCAAGGGATTAATTAAATCTGTTTATTGGGAGTAATTAATTAAGGATAATTAATTACTGTATGTTATTAATCAAGGTGATTAATATATGTGATTTGGAAATTAGTTTTCTTAATAAAAATTAAGAAATAAAATAACTAATTAAAAGTTAATTACTTGATGTAATAGAATTAAATAGTAAATGTAATTAGAGATCATTTATTATAAATGTT
Source organism: Allium fistulosum (assembly GCA_030737815.1). Classification (NCBI taxonomy): domain Eukaryota; kingdom Viridiplantae; phylum Streptophyta; class Magnoliopsida; order Asparagales; family Amaryllidaceae; genus Allium; species Allium fistulosum. Next base: position 707,592,801 of record CM060904.1, on the reverse strand, counting down.
GAAATCTTAGAATGAATTTATTTGGAATTAATTAATAAATGAATAGATTTATTAATGTAATAAATTAAGTCTTGTAATTAATTTAGGTTAATTAATAAATGAAGTAAGGTAAAGGTTATTTCCTATGTTTGGTTAAAGATAATTAATTTGTAAAAATAACTAAAGGATAATTTACTTTAAATGTAATTAAAGATAATTAATCAAGGACGATTAATTAAAATGAATAATTGGATGATGATTAATTAATTGATTTATAATTAATTAATCGTAATATAAGCAAGTTAATAATGATGAAGTAATTAATTTAATTTACTTTAAATTAATTAGAGATTTGTAATTAGTTTAATTCATTTTAAATTAATTATAAAATGAGGTGATTATTAATCTTTGTTTATATATGATGGATGATATTGATTTCCATGATTGATTGTGATCTCAGATATATATCTATTGTGTTATGGATGCTTGGTTAAGTATGATGATATTGATTATCTGTTTGAGTAGATAATATGGATTATCTGTTTATGATGATGATGTTATTGATATCCTGTGATACCAACTGTGACGACCCAACTTTAACTACTAAGCTCTGATACCAATTAATTTAATCCTACTTATATTTAAATGTTAAATGTTTAGATTAAATAAATGCTTAAATATTATATAAGTATACTAACATTAAATGTTAAATGTTAAATGTTATTCTATTTGTGATTCTTTTTTTTTTATATCAAAAAACCAGATTTGGGTAAAATTATTTCATTTACCCACTTTAAAAATAATACTATGTCGGTTTATCTTGTTTAAGAGTTTAGAAACCCCTATCGATACGGTTGTACTTCCCGCACCGACCAGAATTCATAAACACTCAACCGATAAGTCAACACAGTACAAAACCAATTTTATATTCACTAACAAATACGCTCTCATAACTATTATTACACTCAACTCATCATAGAGTACTTCTGACTCTATTTAAAATGAGTAATTTTCCCACCAAAGCCTAGGTTGTCACATTTGGTATCAGAGCTTAAGTTGGCGACAACCTAGGCTTTGGTGGGAAAATTACTCATTTTAAATAGAGTCAGAAGTACTCTATGATGAGTTGAGTGTAATAATAGTTATGAGAGCGTATTTGTTAGTGAATATAAAATTGGTTTTGTACTGTGTTGACTTATCGGTTGAGTGTTTATGAATTCTGGTCGGTGCGGGAAGTACAACCGTATCGATAGGGGTTTCTAAACTCTTAAACAAGATAAACCGACATAGTATTATTTTTAAAGTGGGTAAATGAAATAATTTTACCCAAATCTGGTTTTTTGATATAAAAAAAAAAGAAATAATTTTCTAAACTATTATATATATTGGATGTTTGTTTGGTTGTTAATACAGTAATCAAATAAGAAATTAAAACATGATCTAAAATTTGAGATGATGTCTATGCAAATAGGGATTTAAAATATTAAAATGGTTTATAACCAAATGGGATTGACTGGATATGTTTTAAATAAGAAAAGTAAAAATTAAAATTTGATTTAAACTAGAATTTTGACCCCGGAAATTTTGAAAGGGATTTCAAATGGAATTAAACAAAGTTTTGGGAGTTTGACTTTATGGAAATGTTAGAAATGTTTTCAAAAGCATTTGTAAGAATGGAGTATATTTTGGGGAAATATTTTTGAATAGAAATTGTTTTGAGGTGGATTTTGGAAGTGGAAGGCATTGAACTCACTTCAGTCGCTGGAAAATAATCCTGATGATGCTGGCCACATCATTAGAATTCATTTTCGAGTTTCTAAAGTGATGGATTGCTACCAAAATAGTTGGTTATGACATTGTTTGGACTTGTTTGGGAAAACAAGTGATTTTGGAATTTTCAAAGGAAAATTGTTTGGCAAAAGCAGTTTGTTTTGGAATTTGGTATTTGATTTGAATATCAAAGAGTAATGTGTTGATTTTTATTTCGAATTGGTTTTGAAATAAATCCGGGTAAATTGAATTCTGGGAATTCTATTTTGTAATAAAAATGTGGAAGTTGAAATGAATCAACTATAAACTTATAAGATAAAGTTGATGTAATTAAGAATTTGGGTTAAAAATTGAAATACATCAACTAGAATCGTGCAAGTGAAGTTGATTTAAGTAAGAAGGGAATGAGATTTTATCCTGAAATTAAAATTTAATTTGAGTATATATGGAAGTAAATGGAACTATTAAAATGAAATTGAAGTTCTTTAATGGAAGCAATTGAATGGGTGGCAAATTCAAACTTAACCATAAATGAAGGTGAATGGAATATATCTGGATTTAACTTATGATAAGTTAAATAAAATTAAGGATTTGAAATTGAATTAAATCTAAATGAATTGGAATTAAATGGAAGTTGAGATAACGGTGGAATGTAAATGCTTATGATCGTGCAAATGAATTCATATTCTTAAGTTATTAAGTGCTATACTTATAATCTCAAATGTGGATTTAAATTTGTGCCAGAAGTTGAATGAAAGAAAATTTATATTTTTAAGAATGCAGAGATACATATATATGAAATTTGGAATTGTGATTATAAAAATGTGGATTGGTTTAAAATGAGCAATATAAACTTATAAATAAATAAGTTGGAGAACTTGAGAATGGAAGAATTGATTTTAACTCAAGTAAAATGGAATTATAATCACAAATAAAAATGGTTAAATGGAATGGTGAATTCGAACTTAATTTTAAATGGAATGCAAAGTAAGGTGAAACAATTATAAAATATAAAATAGGTAAGTGAACCGAAGTTAGTAAATAAGTTGAACTTGGATATGGAGAATTAAGATTAAATTGAATTTGGTTTAATTTCGACTAAGATGGAATTAAGCTGAATATTAAAATTTCTGTTGTGTTATGAATAAGAATGAATGTAATTAAATTCTTATTTAAAGTAGTAAAGGAAATGGTTTAAATTCAGGTGGGCTAAATAAAACGTAGATGAACTTGAATTAATTCTGGAAAGGAATTAAATTGAAAATGCATATATAATTTAGTTAACCTTGAATTAAAATGGGATAAGAATTTAGTTTAATGGAAATTTAATTTAGTTGAGGTGATGATGAATGAAGTAAATGTTTACTCAACTAAGTCCAAAATGATTGTTTGGAAACGAATTAGTTAAATTAAATGGAAGGTGTATGGAAATGAATAGAATTTGATAGTTGGGTTAAAATTTAGAAAGTAAGTAAAAATCCAGTTTTGGGATGGAATTTAAGTTTGGCAATAAATGTTGGAAGTGAGAATGGATAATGGGATTAGATTATGGAGAGTGGTGGTTTGAATGATAAAGTAAATTCAAATGAGAGAAATAATTTAAATGGTCTCTTTGTTGATAAAATAAATCTAACATGGATTGGATAAATAAACGAAGAGCATTAAAGTCGTAAATAAATTGAAATTTGATTGAGTGAGAATCAAATGGAAATCAAATAAAATTGATATAAGAAGATAATGAAACTAGTGTGAAAGAACTTAAGCGAACTAAATTAAATTTGTGGTCGAGCTTTATAATGTAATCTTGAATGAAATTTGTTAGCAAATAAAATGGAAATGTTTGGGTAATTGTATTAATTAATTATTGAGATGTTATAATTTGAACTAAAATGTTAATCTTGCAGTGAGAATAAGAAATTGAATTAAAGGTAGCGATTGAATAAGCATGCTTGGGCTGTGAACCTTGTAATGGAATAAAAGTTATATGAATCCAAGTTGGAAATAATTTTAAATGGTTATAAGCTTAAGTGGTGATTATTTTGTTTGAATGAAATGAAATTGATTTTTGCATAAATTAATATGGATTGGAACCCAATTCAAAGAGTTTGTAAATGAATGCAAGTGAATTGGTTAAAAGTAGCAAATGGAATGGATTTTAAATCAATAGGAATGAATTGATCTTTTTATAAGTAATGTTTGCATATGAATGAAAATGGATCATAAAAGAAATGCAAATGCTTCAAATTGAAATAAGAATTGGTTGGTAAATCAGATTGGAGATGTAAGTTAAAATAAAGAAAATGTAAGTATATCAAATTTAAGAATAAGAATTTGATTGTGAATCAATTTGTAATTGAATTGAAGTAAATTGATGCAAGTGATACGCATGTAATCAAATTGATGTAAATATGAATTGAGAATGTTAAACTTGAATGTAAGTCATTCAAGTGAAATAAAAATGAAGTTTGGGTTTGTAAAGAGGATTTAAAATGATTTCGAAATTGGGAAATTGTTTATAAGATGGTTAACATTGTTAAATGATGAAGTTTGCTTGGATTGGTTATGCAATGGATATGTTTGGCTTGCATTTATATTGGAAGGGTTATTAAAATGCTCATATCTTGAAACTGATGAGTTTGTTGAGTTTAGTACAGGTACGGAAAGCGTTCGAGAGAGTTGGAGCACGTATATGCGATATATTAGCCGCTTGCTTTTAAAAATTTGCTAAGAGGTACGCCTACGCAAAAATAATTGGAAAATGATATATATATTGTGATATATTTTGGTTTCCGGCCATGTGAGCCGATGTATATATATTTGTGTATCCTGCGATATCGCAGAAGCTCCTCCGTACAAAGGAGACTCCGCCAAAATTTTCCAAAAATTTTGGGAGTTAGAAATTTTTGGGGTTTTTGGGAAAATTTATTAATAAGTAAAGTTATTTTGAAAACGAGTGTTAAGATAAAGGCTTTAGAGTAAATAAAGCAAATGGTTTTGGAATGGAGTTGAAACTTTTTGGGAACTGGATATATGTTTTTAACTAAGCCAATTGGATAAGTAAATGGATTGGAGAGTATTTTCTACCTTAGCAAATTTCGGGGACGAAATTTTTATAAGGGGGGAGGAATGTAACATCCCAGATTTTGGCTGCTAGATTTTTGGACATTTAATTCGTTTTAAATGTTTAATGTGGATTCTTAATTGATGTTGGAATGAATGGATTCGGGTGTTATTTTATTATAATGCTCGGGTCAGACCGAGTATTTTACAGGATAGGTTGCTATGGAACTCAGGAGAGGAGCTGGAGTTCGAGACGTATTTCTCGTACTTGTATTATTCCGCTGCTGTGATTGTCGTATTGACTGATCGACTGGTTATTGATGATTGTATTATGACATACTCTGATGATGATGTATTGTATATAAACAGATATAGTTTTCATTTTGTGTAAAGATCTGTTCTATATATTATATTTTATCCGCTGCGACTGTGAGGTTCTGATTTTGTTTAGTTCATTCTTCTTCTTCTTCTACCTTCTTTCTTTCCTACAATCTGTCTTTTCCGGCATTCGATCGTCGGCATATTATACTGTTGAGTATTTGGTGTCGATTTTCGAGGGTCGAGAAGGGCGGGTCGTCACATTTTTTATTTCAAAATCATTTTGAATCCATAAATAACTCATACACATCTGGTATATCACCTCAAATCACAATTTCCAGACCCGGAATACTAGGTAATTACAGATTTGGTATCAAATCCCAATTTCCAGACCCGGAATTTCAGATTTTGGAAATAAGTGGGTATGATAGTTTTAAGGTCTCTGGCACTTGGGTGAATACTAGGTAATTACAGAGATCATCTCTGTTTATTACAGATATTAAAACTGGAACCAATATTCAAGGAAATTACTTATTCAAACATTTGAACTTAAGTATTTAAAAAACAAAGATGTTGTTTAAAACTTAACTAAGCATTTAAAAGAGATGCAAGGATAACAGCTAGAACTACTGACTGGAAAATGAAAACACTGAGAAACTCGAAAATGTGGTAAAATAAAAATGTGTAATTTGTTGATATGATTATATAAGTAGAATCGTATATAAAAAGTAGGATTTTTAAAATCAACATTACCATTTTAATGTAAGATTGATTGAGAAAATTTGGTTTGTCTGGAAGTATGGTTTCGAGCATTTTCTGATGATCTAGAGTGTTTTGACGATCGGGATTCTTTCTGGTGGAAGAAGGATGATCGGCGATGGTGAGAAAAGTGCCAGGTGGGTAATCAAAGCATTGGGGTGAGGATGGTGATCGAATCAAATTTTTAACCCTAGTATTTACGAGGGTACTTGCTTGGATTCATTCGCTCCCTATGATGGATCGAGTGCGACCGCACTCTGGAGGATGGTAGCGAGGTGGTAGGTGAAGCCGTGGCCAGAATTTCGTGACCTCCGGGGGTCGAGGCGGTGAGATTGGATCGTTGACAGGTTTGAGGAGGTGTTGAGTGGCGTTCCAGGTTTCGTTCTTCTTCTCGATTTCGAATTCGAGAATTATGGTGATGCTCGAGTGGGTCGGGGATGGTTTTGGGATGATCGACGTTTTGTTCGACGATGAAGTGATGGCTGGAAAAGGCTCGCCGGCACCGTGCACGTGCACGAGCTCGGTTTTGCCTGAATACGGTTATGCCTGGGAGTTTGTTTCCCTGGTTTCTCTCTCGCGAGTTCTCGAGTAAAGTGGGGAAGTTGCCGAAGTTTTCTGATGTTCGACTCGAAGCTAAAGGAGGAAAACTCGAGTTAGTTTATGGGTTGTTGCCAGGTTTTGTAAAGCCTGTTAGTTTTAAGATTTAAAATTTAAACAGGATTTTAACTAAGTTTAAAACCCGATTTTAAGATAGGATTCAAATTATTTTGTCTCCTAGTTTTAAATAAATATAAGTTTATAAGGAATGAAATGTTTTAATAATTTTATAATGTTAAAGTATATTTAAAATGTTTTAATTTAGCTAAGTTAAGTTGTAATTATCTTGAATCTAAAACTTAAAATGAATTGGAAAAGTAGATTCAAAAGTAAAGTATTTCAAGGCATTTATAAATGTGAATTTGACCATTAATAAGAAAATGCTTTATCTTTTAAATAAATGAAGATTTAAAGATTGTAATTATTAAGTAAATAAATAATTAGCTAATTTGATTAATTAATGATTGAATTAATTAATTTAGTAATTAAAGGTTAAATTAGTTAATTAAGGGTTTAAGGTAACTAATTGGTAATAAATGGATAATTAAGAATCATTAATTAAATAAGAGTGGAATTTTAATTTATGATTATTTATTTAATGAAGTAAGAATTAATTAAGTTATATTGAATACTTAATTAATTAAATAATTAAGGATTTATTTATGAGTAGTAAAGTTAAAACTTAATTGTAAGTAATAATAAATCTTAATTTATTACTTTGGAAAAGTAATTTAAAGAAGTGTTAATAGTTAATGAATGTTATTAACTAGGATGATAAAATAATGAATTGATATGATTAATCTTGATAATTAATTGGATTATTAAATAATTGTGAATTAGTTAAATATAATTACTTATGAAAGTAATTAAGGAAGTTATTTCTCATTATAATTAATTAAGTTAAATGTGAATTGTTTAAGTTAATTAATTTAGTTTAATTAATTTAAATAACCCTTTGATGATGGGGTAAGTATAATTACTTAGGGAAGTAATTAATTTTGGATGATTTAAAAATGAAAGAAATTTGAGTATAATTACTTTGTATAAATTAATCAAGGGATTAATTAGAGAATAATTAATTATGGAGTAATTAAATTATTGATTGAAGTAATTAAGGGTAGTTAATTACTGAATGGAGTTAATCAAGGTGATTAACATTTTGTTTAATTGGAGATAAATTACTAAATGAAATAAATGTAATTAGAGATCATTAATTATTGTAATTAATGATGCAAGTTAAAATGGATTTATTTGGGAATAATTAATAAATGAAGCAATTCATTAGAGTAATTAATTAAGAAGAAATGTAATTGATTTTAGTAAATTAAAAGTTTACTTTCTATAATTGGTATAAGGTAATAAATTTGTGAAAATAAATAAAGGATAATTACACAAATGTAATTAAAGATAATTAATCTAGGAAGGTTAATTAAGATGGAAAGTAGGAAATGATTAATTAATTAACTTGTAATTAATTAATGGTTATGTAAGCAAGATTAATATTGATGGGGTAATTAATTTAATTTACTTTAAATTAATTAGAGATTTGTAATTAATTTAACTCATTTTAAATTAATTATAAATGAGGTGATTATTAATCTTTGTTTATATATGATGGATGATATTGATTTCCATGATTGATTGTGATCTCAGATATATACCTATTGTGTTATGGATGCTTGGTTAAGTATGATGATATTGATTATCTGTTGGAGTAGATAATATGGATTAGCTGTTTATGATGATGATGTTATTATCCATTGTGATATTGTTATTTATCTATCTGTGTGTATATAGATAATTGAATTGAACTGTTTTAACTTTAAAACAACTTGGCCTTAAAAGACACGGTTTGGATTTCGATGAGACCGGGATCGGGTTTCCGTATACCGGGATTCTAGGTCTGGAGACCCGAATACCACATCGATCCAAAATAACGTTAGGTCGTGAAATTCAAATGGAGCAAGTGAAGACTCGAGGTATAAGAACTATACGTCAGTATAACTCTGTGGGTGATTCCGTAATGAGTTTGACGAAGATAGTACTTATAGATTCGAGATGGTGATTCAGAATGCAAGGGTTATTGTCGTTAACTCTGAGGGTGATTCCAATACGAGTGTAACGAGATAATGCCTTCGGTTTCGTTCGAACCCGGAACGAACTTGTATGGATTGAATGCTTTCAGAACATCGTCAGGTGGACGATGAGCATTCTAAGAGATGTATTCTCTAAAGGTAATCGTGACCTCAGGCCTCATCAACCGGGAATGGCTAAAACAGGGGAGGTGCAGCAAGGTTAGTGGGTAGCACCCAAGTAGGACGAGTTTACCCCTGTCTAGATGTCCCTTATTATTCGGCTTTGTGTGCGGTTGATCATGACAACCGTGGGGTATCTTGTGCGGGAATTATCCAGTAAGGGATGTTCCGACCTTGTGTTGCAGGGGATTAGGAGTAATCCTCGGTACGGTGATCTAGGCCACGTACTGTGACGGGCGGTACCCCAGTAGCCCTGCCATTGTATGGAATCCAAAATCCAATAAGTGCCTTCGGTTTTGATTGTATTACCCACGTTGTGGCTAGTATGCTGGAATTTAATAGATGTAACAATTTCAGCTATTTTTCTATTTACTTGAAAACCCTAGACACTATTATAATATCACCGAATTTCCTATCAAAGTTTTGGTTAGCGTAAGGTAAAAACATTTCCATGTTTATGTGTGGGATGTCTTACGTGATACCTTTTGTTTTCAAAGGTTTTTGAAAGTTAAGAAACTTTAACCGTTTACTCATACCAGACCCATGTCTGACCCGAAGTTTATTTCTGTTTTTCATAAACTCTCGGGTACCCAAATTTTTACGGGTAGCCAAGGGATTCAGGTTAGCTTTGACAAATACTGGAGGAGCAAATGGAGCAGGAGGCTTCAGCGTATAGATATATATATATATATTGGTTCCGCTGTGTTAGTGTTTATCTGTATTTCCGCTGTGTTGTATTTGTGTTGTATCGAGTTGTATTAACTAGGCAGGTGTTTATAACTGTCTAGTAGGTGTTGTATTATCTGTGTGACTCTGATGTATATGATACTATGTAGTCTTTTATGTGATATATTATATTTTATTCGTTCCGCTGTTGAGATTCTGTTGTTGTTTCTTCTTCTTCTCTATCTTTTCTATTTCTCACCCCTTTCTTTCTTATCGATGATGCGATTTTCCGGGCGTGGAATTTCGGGTTGTCACAGTTGGTATCAGAGCATCAGGTTGAGCGAATACCTAGGCTCTGGAGTGGTGTCTTTCTGAGAGAGCGTACTTGTAATTTTTATCTATATATATATATATATATATATTTCTACCTATTTGTTGGGTTACCTGTTCGGGTTTCCCAATATAAGTTATAAAGGTAGATAGGGTAGTGGTGTGTCACACGACTACCGATGGTTGGAGTTTGTTGAGATTGGAAGTGTATCAACCGAAACGGTATTGGGTCTACAGTCTTTCTCGAGTGAGCTTTGTTGATGTAAGGATTTCATCGATCTCTGAAGGAAACCTGTAAAGGTTCGGAGTCCATCTTTGAGTAGAGATTGGATATGTCGGTTAGATAGAAGCTAGTGATGATATCTTGATATCTCAGGGATTAGTAGCTGTGTGATGAGACACGGAGACTATGGATGTTTCCGAAGATGTTTTCTTTGGAACAAGTTTTAAAGAAGTGTGTCTGCTTCGGTGATGTGGCTGAGTGCAACAGGGTGTTTCTGTTTGGTTTGAGGTTCGAGTTTCTCGAAGAGCTTTTGGATTTGTAGTCGTTGGGCATTGGTGTCAGCAGTGTAGCTCGGAATGTTCTGTGTGTTGGCAAGGAAGATTTCTAGCTTAGTAGTGGACTCAGAAGCAGCAGAGTGATTCCATTTCTTCATTGGGTTGGCTGGTTAAGCATTAGCTGTTCTGTTTGGTAAAGAGAGAACAGTTTTCTTTGGATTAGGCCGAGTTGATCGCAAAAGTGACTTGCGATAGTCGGAGTGTTCTCTTGTGTATCAGAGATATTGCTGGATGTTTTCAGGTAGTCAGAATTTTGTTAGCATCTGGAGTTTGAGATGGTATCGACTTGATTTCAGGAGTGGTACCGATGGTTCAGCTTAGTAGTAGGATGGTTTTTGGAGAAAGTTTAGTGAAGCAGCTCGGGTTTTGGAGGAACTTTTGAGTTTTCTCTTTATGGATCTATTGAACCATATTTTCGGAATGGTTGAGAAGCTTACCAGTTGTGGCTACTGACCGACGGTTGCAAAGCCTAGGTCTGTCACAGTTGGTATCAGTGGAAGTTTGTGCTTGTGTTCGTCATCAGCATTTTCATCTGCTCGGATCAGAGTTGTGCAGCGGAAGCAGTTTGGAGAGCATCTGTTTTATCTCTTCCGGATGTGTGCAGTGAGATCTGTCTTTTGATTTTGGAGTAGAGTGGAGTTCTGAGTTGTGGTTGATCTTGGAAAGATCATTTTGTTGATTGTTTTGGTTCAGGATGTTTCGGGAGGGCATCAGCGAAGGATAAGCTGATCAGTAAGGATGTAGGAGTCCCAGGATCGTTCGAAGGAATTTGGATTTCGGAATCGGAGATTTGATTTTGGATAAGTGTTTGATCTTCAGGAGTGAATTGTCAGTTTGGATAACTGAGATTCGTTGGTTTCACGTGTCTCTGAGGGAGTACGTGTATGAGTTATCTCTGGTTGTAGAACCAATAGTTCAGGGAGTTTGGATGTTGAGTCAGACTTGTCTATAGTCTGATTTCTTATCTTGTTTTGTAGATCTAGATGTGCCTATCTTAGTAGTATTGATTATTTGGATTCTATAGAACGAGTAACCCGGTATTTATACTCGGGGAAACTCGAGGAAATTCTATCCAGTATTTTGTCTGGATAGTTAGATCTGCTTGATAGGATGATTGATTGCTATGGTTGTTAGTATATATTGATGATATATGCTTGTGTTTAAAATTAAATCATTAATGAGATTATTAAATTACCTTTGTTTTAAATTTCGGGGACGAAATTCTTTAAGGGGGGAGGAATGTGATATCCCGGAAATTTTGAACAATATCAATTTAATAATCTTTATTAAATATTAAATTGATATGATGATAATTGTAAATAAATATGAATTGATTTGATAATTCTCTTTTAAATAAATATTTAATTGATAAATTTATCTTTTGAAAGCTAATAAACTGTTTCTATTTATTTATATATATTTGTATATATTGTAAATAGTTAAGATTTGTTTTAAAATTTAATAAATAAGGAGATGTTTTTAATTTTCTATCTTTTTGGGTAATTTGGAAATTTGACTGAATTCAATATTAAATAAATAACCTTTGGCTAAAAGTATATTTAAGATAAAAGTTAAATTGTTTTAAATGGTTTTAACTTAGATTTAAATCAAACAAAGAATTGTTTTGTTTTATAGCTTGATAAAATAAATAATGAAGTAATAACTTCTTTTATAAATTTTATTTTAATATAATAATGAGTTTTATTTATAATCCAATGTCTATACGAGTAGATTTTTATAAATAAAATTTGTTATACATATATCAGAAAGGAATTTTGGTTTTTAAATTTATATAAATCTCTAGAATGATACATATATTAATATATATATATATATATAGATAATAAAATATATTTTATAAGTATTTAAAGTAAGTATAAAATAAATAATAATAGGTCATTTTATTTGATAGTTTATGTTTTAAAATAAATACACTTAAGTTAAGAATAGGATTGAATACTAAGTTTTAAAAATTTATAACAGGATAACATAACCATAACCACCTTTAAACAAAAATATAAGTCAAATATTATTTAATCTATAACAAAATACATATGCAAGCAAGAGAATTTTCAAAATATAAACAAAGTAAAATGATTGCTACCTATATAAACAAGTGATTTAAAAACAACTTAACATCTATAAACAAACTAACAACAACAATAACAAGCTAACTAATGACCATAACAATCTTTAAACTACAAACTTAAGTAAAACATAAACAAAGGCTAAAACAACTTCATATCTATATAGTACAAAGCAAATAAAATACATTTGCAGGTATGGGAATCACATAGTACAAGACAATAAGATAAGTCAAATAAATGTTATAATCTATAGCAAAACATGTTGCAGGCAGGTAAAATTCATTTCTATGCATACGAAATAGGGAAGTATACTCAGTATCTAAATCAAACAAACAATAAGCATATATAATACTTGTAAGTACATACCAATATGGATTGTAGGATAAGCAAGTGAGTAAAATATCTATGTACACAAGTACATTTGCATTTAATGTCTTCACCCTAGCACATAAACAAAGCCTGTTTGAAAATTGTTTTCAGCCACCAAAAGAAAAAAAAAATCTCTGAAAATCTTGTACTAGAACAGTAAACAAATTTTGTATACTTGTTTATTTATCAAGTTACCTCACTTTATTTCGTATGTAAAAGACTTTGTATTTCCAGTTCTGTAAGTTTAAACAATACAAACCTTAGTAAAAGAAAAAGAAAAATATACAAACCTGGAAAACAACTAGGAAGCCAAACACTTCAGTTTCAGGATCAAATTCATGTTCATGTTTCAAGCTAGCTCAAAGTTTTTAGGAATCCAAACTAAATTGCATGCAAGTTCAAAGCCCAGTTTTCAAGTTTCATGTTTCAAACAAAAGAAGAATAAAGCTCTCTGTTTTAATGCCATGTGAGTAAACTTTTAAATTGAAAATTTAAATAAATAAATATGGAATCTCTGTGCTTATGACTGTTCATGTTTATATGTTTGTGAAAGCCTTTGTGAATATACATAGGTGTGCATATCAGTAGTTTAAAACAGCTTGATTTAAGTTCAACTTCTGTTTCCCACCTGTAACCATGAAATGCATTTAGTTGTAACTCATATGGTATGTCATATGTAAATTTGTAATATATATTTGGAAATAAGTGGGTATGATAGTTTTAAGGTCTCTGGCACTTGGGTGAATACTAGGTAATTACAGAGATCATCTCTGTTTATTACAGATATTAAAACTGGAACCAATATTCAAGGAAATTACTTATTCAAACATTTGAACTTAAGTATTTAAAAAACAAAGATGTTGTTTAAAACTTAACTAAGCATTTAAAAGAGATGCAAGGATAACAGCTAGAACTACTGACTGGAAAATGAAAACACTGAGAAACTCGAAAATGTGGTAAAATAAAAATGTGTAATTTGTTGATATGATTATATAAGTAGAATCGTATATAAAAAGTAGGATTTTTAAAATCAACATTACCATTTTAATGTAAGATTGATTGAGAAAATTTGGTTTGTCTGGAAGTATGGTTTCGAGCATTTTCTGATGATCTAGAGTGTTTTGACGATCGGGATTCTTTCTGGTGGAAGAAGGATGATCGGCGATGGTGAGAAAAGTGCCAGGTGGGTAATCAAAGCATTGGGGTGAGGATGGTGATCGAATCAAATTTTTAACCCTAGTATTTACGAGGGTACTTGCTTGGATTCATTCGCTCCCTATGATGGATCGAGTGCGACCGCACTCTGGAGGATGGTAGCGAGGTGGTAGGTGAAGCCGTGGCCAGAATTTCGTGACCTCCGGGGGTCGAGGCGGTGAGATTGGATCGTTGACAGGTTTGAGGAGGTGTTGAGTGGCGTTCCAGGTTTCGTTCTTCTTCTCGATTTCGAATTCGAGAATTATGGTGATGCTCGAGTGGGTCGGGGATGGTTTTGGGATGATCGACGTTTTGTTCGACGATGAAGTGATGGCTGGAAAAGGCTCGCCGGCACCGTGCACGTGCACGAGCTCGGTTTTGCCTGAATACGGTTATGCCTGGGAGTTTGTTTCCCTGGTTTCTCTCTCGCGAGTTCTCGAGTAAAGTGGGGAAGTTGCCGAAGTTTTCTGATGTTCGACTCGAAGCTAAAGGAGGAAAACTCGAGTTAGTTTATGGGTTGTTGCCAGGTTTTGTAAAGCCTGTTAGTTTTAAGATTTAAAATTTAAACAGGATTTTAACTAAGTTTAAAACCCGATTTTAAGATAGGATTCAAATTATTTTGTCTCCTAGTTTTAAATAAATATAAGTTTATAAGGAATGAAATGTTTTAATAATTTTATAATGTTAAAGTATATTTAAAATGTTTTAATTTAGCTAAGTTAAGTTGTAATTATCTTGAATCTAAAACTTAAAATGAATTGGAAAAGTAGATTCAAAAGTAAAGTATTTCAAGGCATTTATAAATGTGAATTTGACCATTAATAAGAAAATGCTTTATCTTTTAAATAAATGAAGATTTAAAGATTGTAATTATTAAGTAAATAAATAATTAGCTAATTTGATTAATTAATGATTGAATTAATTAATTTAGTAATTAAAGGTTAAATTAGTTAATTAAGGGTTTAAGGTAACTAATTGGTAATAAATGGATAATTAAGAATCATTAATTAAATAAGAGTGGAATTTTAATTTATGATTATTTATTTAATGAAGTAAGAATTAATTAAGTTATATTGAATACTTAATTAATTAAATAATTAAGGATTTATTTATGAGTAGTAAAGTTAAAACTTAATTGTAAGTAATAATAAATCTTAATTTATTACTTTGGAAAAGTAATTTAAAGAAGTGTTAATAGTTAATGAATGTTATTAACTAGGATGATAAAATAATGAATTGATATGATTAATCTTGATAATTAATTGGATTATTAAATAATTGTGAATTAGTTAAATATAATTACTTATGAAAGTAATTAAGGAAGTTATTTCTCATTATAATTAATTAAGTTAAATGTGAATTGTTTAAGTTAATTAATTTAGTTTAATTAATTTAAATAACCCTTTGATGATGGGGTAAGTATAATTACTTAGGGAAGTAATTAATTTTGGATGATTTAAAAATGAAAGAAATTTGAGTATAATTACTTTGTATAAATTAATCAAGGGATTAATTAGAGAATAATTAATTATGGAGTAATTAAATTATTGATTGAAGTAATTAAGGGTAGTTAATTACTGAATGGAGTTAATCAAGGTGATTAACATTTTGTTTAATTGGAGATAAATTACTAAATGAAATAAATGTAATTAGAGATCATTAATTATTGTAATTAATGATGCAAGTTAAAATGGATTTATTTGGGAATAATTAATAAATGAAGCAATTCATTAGAGTAATTAATTAAGAAGAAATGTAATTGATTTTAGTAAATTAAAAGTTTACTTTCTATAATTGGTATAAGGTAATAAATTTGTGAAAATAAATAAAGGATAATTACACAAATGTAATTAAAGATAATTAATCTAGGAAGGTTAATTAAGATGGAAAGTAGGAAATGATTAATTAATTAACTTGTAATTAATTAATGGTTATGTAAGCAAGATTAATATTGATGGGGTAATTAATTTAATTTACTTTAAATTAATTAGAGATTTGTAATTAATTTAACTCATTTTAAATTAATTATAAATGAGGTGATTATTAATCTTTGTTTATATATGATGGATGATATTGATTTCCATGATTGATTGTGATCTCAGATATATACCTATTGTGTTATGGATGCTTGGTTAAGTATGATGATATTGATTATCTGTTGGAGTAGATAATATGGATTAGCTGTTTATGATGATGATGTTATTATCCATTGTGATATTGTTATTTATCTATCTGTGTGTATATAGATAATTGAATTGAACTGTTTTAACTTTAAAACAACTTGGCCTTAAAAGACACGGTTTGGATTTCGATGAGACCGGGATCGGGTTTCCGTATACCGGGATTCTAGGTCTGGAGACCCGAATACCACATCGATCCAAAATAACGTTAGGTCGTGAAATTCAAATGGAGCAAGTGAAGACTCGAGGTATAAGAACTATACGTCAGTATAACTCTGTGGGTGATTCCGTAATGAGTTTGACGAAGATAGTACTTATAGATTCGAGATGGTGATTCAGAATGCAAGGGTTATTGTCGTTAACTCTGAGGGTGATTCCAATACGAGTGTAACGAGATAATGCCTTCGGTTTCGTTCGAACCCGGAACGAACTTGTATGGATTGAATGCTTTCAGAACATCGTCAGGTGGACGATGAGCATTCTAAGAGATGTATTCTCTAAAGGTAATCGTGACCTCAGGCCTCATCAACCGGGAATGGCTAAAACAGGGGAGGTGCAGCAAGGTTAGTGGGTAGCACCCAAGTAGGACGAGTTTACCCCTGTCTAGATGTCCCTTATTATTCGGCTTTGTGTGCGGTTGATCATGACAACCGTGGGGTATCTTGTGCGGGAATTATCCAGTAAGGGATGTTCCGACCTTGTGTTGCAGGGGATTAGGAGTAATCCTCGGTACGGTGATCTAGGCCACGTACTGTGACGGGCGGTACCCCAGTAGCCCTGCCATTGTATGGAATCCAAAATCCAATAAGTGCCTTCGGTTTTGATTGTATTACCCACGTTGTGGCTAGTATGCTGGAATTTAATAGATGTAACAATTTCAGCTATTTTTCTATTTACTTGAAAACCCTAGACACTATTATAATATCACCGAATTTCCTATCAAAGTTTTGGTTAGCGTAAGGTAAAAACATTTCCATGTTTATGTGTGGGATGTCTTACGTGATACCTTTTGTTTTCAAAGGTTTTTGAAAGTTAAGAAACTTTAACCGTTTACTCATACCAGACCCATGTCTGACCCGAAGTTTATTTCTGTTTTTCATAAACTCTCGGGTACCCACATTTTATCAACTATACCGTTAAAGTTTAAGATACTTTAACCGTTTACTCATACCAGATCCATAATATACGTACACCTTACGTAATTAGCCCAATTGATTATCAACTATATCAATTCTCTTTTATTCACATTCAGTTTGATTACATTCACTTATCCACAATTTTCTCATTTCACAACTTCAAATTTTAATTGTTATTCAATTATTCATCTAGAATAACTGTCCTCAATACCAAATTACTTAAGAATTTCACCATATTCCTTAAGTTCAATATAAATATTTTACATACTGCTCATACTTATTTTCACTTCATTATTGAAGTTCATATCCATTTCTATTTACTCTTGTCTTTACAATTCCATTTGATTTCAATTTGGCTTCCACTTGAATTATTTTACATAAATTTTTATCCTTTTATTTCTTTCCAAAAATTCAATTCCATAGAATTTATAACTCATTATACTGGGAATTCAAATCAACCACGTTATCCAATATAAAATCAGAAATTATGGAAATCAAATGTTTTCCCTAGGCTCTGTAACCAAGTGGCTCTGATACCACTGTAACAACCCGAGTTTTTCTAACACGAAAAACCGGACCATTTGGTTAAGAAGAAGAGGTAGAAGAAGAAGAAAAATAGAAAACAACAACAGAATCTCACATACGCAGCGGAATAAAATATAATATATATCAACAGATCTTTACACAAAAAGAAATCTATATCTGTTTACACAATACATCAGAATACATCATCAGAGTACATCAACATCCATAACATACAACTGAATACACAGCGGAAAAAATAATAACAAGTACGGGAGTACGTATCGACATCCAGCTCGTCTCCTGAGCTCCACATCATCATATCCTGTAACCTATAATACTCGGTCTGACCCGAGCATCATATAAAACAATACCCGAGTCAGTCTGGAATACCAGCGTGAGAAAATCACACTCAATTGATTATTAAAGTTTCAAATATCCTTTAAAAATAAAAAGCATCTCGTAAGACCACGCCACAAATAAACATGTCGGGTTTTTACCTTACGATAGCTAAAACACTTTTTATAAAATCCTCTGATATTATAATAGTGTCTATTCACAAATACTTATTAAAATAGCTGAAATTGTTACATTATTAAATTCCAGCATACTAGCCACAAAAGTGGGTAATACAAACAAATACCGTACAAGGCACGTAGGAAAAATGGATTTCCAACGAATGACTAGGCACTGGGGTACCACCTATCACAGTACGTGGCCTAGATCACCGTACCGAGGAGTACGCCCGCTCCTCTGCAACACAAGGCCGGAACCATCCCTTACTGGATGATCCCGAATAAAATCACCCCACGGTTGGGATCAGCAACCGCACCACTAAGCCGAAATAAAAAGGGACATCTAGACAGGGATGACCTTACCCTCCAGTGGGAGCTACCCACGAAGCCTTGCTGCATAACCCCTGATTTTCAGTCATTCCCGGTTGATGAGGTTCGAGGCTAAACGATACCTTTTTAGAGAACATATCCCTTAGAATGCCCATCGTCCGCTGACGATGTTTCGCAAGCATTCGTCCATACCAGTCCGTCCTGGGTTTGAACGGAACCGAAGGCACTACTCCTACTACATCCATTTTGGAAATATCCTCAGGATTAGTAGCGACTAGCCCTTGCACTTCACAGCTCCAATCTTCGACTCCGAACACGTTACACGAAACGTACAAACCGGATCGAAGTGGTATTCGAGTCTCCAGACCTAGAATCCCGGTATACGGAAACTCGATCCCGGTCTCTTCGAAACGATCAGCGCATTGGCCAATATTGATAGTCGGTTATTTAACTATCAATTAACATCCACAAGCAACCATCACACAATAAATAATTTCCCACATTATTTATTTGCCCAAATATCTTTCCAAGATATAATTCCAATTTTCAAACTCCTTTTGAAACAATTTCAAACAGTTTCCGCTTACGGAATACATTTCCAAATATTTATTTCCTCTGAAACACCAAGTGCAAAACACTTAGATTTTAAATTAATCTTAAAACACTTTACTATAAATATACTTAATAATATTGAAATTTTAAAAAAAAAACTACTTTAATACCTTAACAAAATATATACTTAAGAAATATTTAAAATGAAACCACTTTACAAATATAAACTAAATTTCTCTTTTTAAAATATAATACCAAATCACTTTTATATAATTACTACAATAATAGATCTTTGAAAATACTACTTTAAAGTTTAAATATTTAAAAAGAATAGGTTTCCTAAAATATACTTACTTAGGAAATTAACATTTTGAAATAATAAATTTTCTAAAATATGCTTTTAAAAATACAATTAGAACTTTTAACTTATTTTAAAATTGCTTTGAAAACGTACTTGGCTATCCAGAGAAATACACTTCTCATTTCCATCTTTTTAAAAATAAATCAACATTTATTTTTAAACCAAACCATATCTTTTTATAAATTCCCACCTTGAATTTATATTTTCTAATATCCACTGATATTTTATTTTACTTTATAAACCCAGTTTATATTTCCAAAATCTCACTTCTCTTTTAAAATTCCAATTTTAAATAACTAAATCAATTTCCAATTGATTTTCCAATTTACTTTACTTTACTTTGAAATAAATTTCCTTTACTACTTCATTTATTTCAAAATACATTAACTTTTAGATTTATTCCTTTATTTGAGTTAAAACCCTTTTTTTACTGAAAATACCAATTTTAAACTTCCAAAATTCCTTCTTTAGCCTTTAATTAAATTTAATCCTTACATTCAAAATAAATCCTTTATTCTTTAAATTTAATATCACTTTAGTTTAAAGTTAATATTTTCCTTGTTATTTCGAAATTCCCTTATTCCAATTCACTTGAATTATTTACTTAAATTTTACTCTTTTATTTCTTTCAAGATCCAATTCAATATATTTTGATAACTCCTTTTATTGAAATATTCAATCCAACCATATCATCCAATATTTCAATCATCAATAAAATCATCACAGGATATCAATATTCATAGAACAGAATATCAAATAATCTAAATAATTTTGAGGAATCCAGTTGGATCCCTCCAACCTGTTTCCCTGCATCCACAAACGTTAGCACAATACCAATTCCACTTCAAAGTGGAATATCGCGGTATATGGGATTTGTATAAATCATCCGCTATTATGCGGCGCATAGGGTCTCATCCGCTATATAAATGCGGGAATATCAACAACTCAAATATATACATATGCCAATATGTATATATTGCTATATACTACTATATATAGTATAGCACATCAATCAATGCAATCATCCAATCAATTATTTAAATTTAGCCATTTAAATTTAAATCTAACTGAGTGAGATTAACTCACCTTTGATATCATTTGTAAATCTGATCCACACCGGTTTGATTTCTTTACGATTCCAGACCTCTCCCTGCTCGACGCAGTCACTATCGTCACCTATCAGTCGCGATCGACAATCCGTCCATCACCCTTCGTCGCGTCGCCCTCCTCTTGAACGAATCGCACCTTAGCCCTAACTCCGCTTAGGCGATGCAGTCACGAGATTCGTCTCTTCCCCCTATCGTGGCGACCACCGGTGCCACTAACCCCATCCCACGACCGAGCCTCTCGCCAACTTCGAGCATCCAGACCCATCGCACTTGCCGTACGGCTCCTCGGCATCGCGCGCGCTGCTCCATCCCTCAAAGACAACGACGAAATCGATCGCCTCCACGAGTTTAACTAAATCGAAACGATCATTGGCTTGAACAGATCTGCAGTTGAACGAAGAGAGGGGCGCGATTTGATTTGTTGCGTTCGTTCTGAGGAAAGGGGACGGCATGATTTCATTTTCGATTTTTTTTTGAATTTAAGGGGGCTCGGCTGAATTTAAGAATGGAGGGGGAAGTAAAATGATTTCCGATTGGCCATTTTATTCTTTCGAATCGAACTGTAAATTTTGATTTTGAATAGCAGCCATGATTTTCTTTCATATTAAGGAACGAACGAGATTTGGATTCTCGCAGAAGCTTCGTTTTGTTTTCTGAACGAAAAAAATATCTACCCCTTTTTAAATTATTAAACGAAGAAGCGTATTGGAGAAGGATCAGGAAGGCTCTAATGTGAAGAAATCTGGACCAGTCAACAATATAGATTATATTTTGAATTCTCGAAATAAATTCCAACGCGTTTATCTACCGTACGTTCACACAACGATTCCGAACACTACGAAAATCGAAATCCGATGATAATACAATGTTACGAACCCACTGGAACTAATTTCGTCGAATTCCAAGACTGTGCTCCGGACGACTATTTTTAAATTCAATTTAAACATTATAAATTTTCAAAAGTGATCAAAACAATTCCAAATTCAAATTTAACACTTTTACTATCTTCAGTATTATCAATATAAATTTTACAAGCCTTTAAAATATTTTTAACTGGTTCGAAACTCTCAATTTAACATGTTATCAAAATTTTAATTGTTTAATTCAATAATTAAATTATCCAACAAATGTTGATATTTGAAATTTTAGCAAATAATTTACTTTTGAATATTTAAAATAAATTAAATATTCAATTTCAAATGCTAAAAATTTTCGGGTCGTCACATTCCTCCCCCCTTAAAAGAATTTCGTCCCTGAAATTACCAGTTAAGAGGAATGATTCGATACCCGTTCTATTCTCCCAACCCACATAGTTTTTAACAATTTACTCAACAAATCTTTTATTACTGATACACTAATCATCTTTTAACTTCCCAACCACATTACCCATATCACCTACTTATCAATTCAAATTTAAATTTGAATTCAAATTATAAATTATCAAAAAAAAATTTCTAACTCTCTAAATTTCCGAAAAATTTCGCCAGCGTCTCCTTTGCGCGGCTAGCTCGGTACAACTACAAAATGGCTCTACGGCCTCCCAATCTCAAAAAGAAAACAAAAAGCCAAGTGGCTGGATCAAAAACCCAATCAAATTTCATATAGAAATTCAAATACATACCTTTTTGTCGGGCCATTAAATTTTATCTTCTAAAATCAAAAATCCCAATTATCCATTGCTTTTATACACCTGTATATCTTACTAAGCAATAATATCCAATTACAGCTTCAAAACCATTTTAGATATTTCTTTACAAATTTCAATATTTGCTTTACTTAAGCCCGTACGATGCACATATATCATCCGTACGCAATATCACATTCGATCGCTCAATCGATCACACAATTTCACTTCCGAACTAGTATCTTCCACCCGACTTCCTAGTGCGGACTCAGATCTGGTTTCTTGATCAAAAACCGTCATTCTCCTTGCATAGTCACCAACTATGATAGAGAATATCCAGAATCAATCAACAATCCATATCCAGGTTCGCCGTTGAAAATCGAGTGAAAAATCCTAATTCGGATCGATAAAACTATCTCGAAATTCTGTGTTCGAATCCGGATCAAATAGCTATGCGAATAAATAATATACGTACACCTTACGTATAAATTCCAATTGATTACCAATTATATCAATTCTCTTTTATTTCGCATTCCTTTTTATTGTTATCCACTTATTCATAACTATCCCATTTCACAACTTCATTTTAATCTCCATTCAACTATTCACTTAGTATATATATATATTTTTCATTCCAAAATTACTAAGTATATTTCCAATACCAATTTTCTTAAGAATTTCATTCTTCAATTCTTAAGTTCAATATAATTTTTCTCTTATATTTATTTACTACTTCACCACTGAAGTGTATATATTCAAATTAAACTCCCATTTCATATGAATTCCAACTTACTTCAATTTACTACTTCATTTCCAATTTTTTTCCTTAAATTCAATTCATCTCCAACTTCTGAATATTGAATTTTATTTAGCTCGAAAACAATCCAAGTTAATCCATTCAATAACTATTTCTCAACTTGTTTAAACCACTCTTCTGTTTGAGTTCAGTTTCCATTCAACAATTACTTAAGTCAATAACTTAAGTTTATTTTCCATTCAACCAACCCTTTTAAAGTTTTATTTCCATCTTTCATTTGATTCTTATTTAATCAAATTCCTCCCCCCTTAAAAGAATTTCGTCCTCGAAATTACTAGTTGGAGGAATGTTCCAATTCCCTGTTTATCAATTCCCTTAAAGAAAACAGTTCTATCAATTTATCATCCCAAATCTTTTATTAAAGGTTATCATTTCAATTAACTGTCCACATTTCAACCATAGTTTTTAATCAACTTAATTTTACTTCACAATTCAAATTCAAATTTGAATTCAAATTTAAATTATTCAAAATTTCCCAAAATTTTCTAACTCTCTAAATTTCCGAAAAATTTCGCCAGCGTCTCCTTTGCGCGGCTAGCTGGGTACTACTACAAAATGGCTCTACGGCCTCCCAATCTCAAAAAGAAAACAAAAAGCCAAGTGGCTGGATCAAAAACCCAATCAAATTTCATATAGAAATTCAAATACATACCTTTTGTCGGGCCATTAAATTTTATCTTCTAACACGAGTTAAAGTTGGATCGTTACAGTTGGATCGGATAAACTTGATACCAACTGTCACGACCTGACCTTCTACGCCCAGAAAGTCGTATCGTTTTAAAGAAAAGAAAGAGGTGAGAAAGTAGAAAAGAAGAAAAGAAGAAGAAACAACATCAGAATCTCAACAGCGGAACGAATAAAATATAATATATCACATAGATATTACATAATATCATATACATCAGAGTACACAGATAATACAACACATACTAGACAGTTATAAACACCTGTCTAGTTATTACAACTCACACATCACAGAGATACAACACAGCGGAAATACAGGATAACACTAACACAGCGGAACCACTATATATATCTATACGCTGAAGCCTCCTGCTCCATTGCTCCTCCACAATTCGTCAAAGCTAACCTGAATCCCTTGACTACCCGTAAAAATTTGGGTACCCGAGAGTTTATGAAAAACAGAAATAAACTTCGGGTCAGACATGGGTCTGGTATGAGTAACAGGTTAAAGTTGTTTAACTTTGAAAATCATTTGAAACAAAGGTATCACGTAAGACTTCCCACACATAAACATGGAAAAGTTTTTCCCTTACGCTAACCAAAAATTTGATAGAAAATCCAGTGATATTATAATAGTGTCTAGGGTTTTCAAGTAAAATACAGAAATAGCTGAAATGCTTACATCTCACATTTCAACATAGTTGGGCACAATCAAAACGTACGGCACTTATTGGAGATTGGATTCCATTCAAGTAAAATACAAGTTTGTCGGGCGTAGAAGGTCAGGTCGTTACAGTTGGTATCAAGCTTATCAGGCAAGCTTATCACCATCTCGAATCTATAAGTACTATCTTCGTCAAACTGTCACGACCCGACTTCCTACGCCCAGGAAATCGTATCGTTTTGAAGAAAAGAAAGAGGTGAGAAAGTAGAAAGATAGAGAAGAAGAAGAAACAACAACAGAATCTCAACAGCGGAACGAATAAAATATAATATATCACATAAATTAATACATAGTATCATATACATCAGAGTTACACAGATAGTACATCACATACTAGACAGTTATAAACACCTGTCTAGTTAATACAACTCACACATCATAGAGATACAACACAGCGGAATATAGAATAAACTCTAATCACAGCGGAATCACTATATATCTACACGCTGAAGCCTCCTGCTCCATTGCTCCTCTAGAGTTCGTCAAAGCTAACCTGAATCCCTTGACTACCCGTAAAAATTTGGGTACCCGAGAGTTTATGGAAAACAGAAATAAACTTCGGGTCAGACATGGGTCTGGTATGAGTAACAGGTTAAAGTTGTTTAACTTTGAAAATCATTTGAAAACAAAAGGTATCACGTAAGACATCCCACACATAAACATGGAAATGTTTTTACCTTACGCTAACCAAAAACATTTGATAGGAAATCCGGTGATATTATAATAGTGTCTAGGGTTTTCAAGTAAATAGAAAATAGCTGAAATTGTTACATCTATTAAATTCCAGCATACTAGCCACAAAGTGGGTAATACAATCAAAACCGTAGGGTCTCGTAGGGAAAATGGGTTTCCATCAATGGCTGGGCTACTGGGGTACCGCCCGTCACAGTACGTGGCCTAGATCACCGTACCGAGGAGTACGCCCGCTCCCCTGCAACACAAGGCCGGACCCATCCCTTACTGGACAGTTCCAAATAAGATCACACCACAGTTGGCGCGACCAACCGCAACTAAACCGAAATAAATAGGGACATCTAGACAGGGGTAAACCTTACTCTCAAGTGGGGGCTACCCACGAAGCCTTGCTGCACCTCCCCTGTTTTAGCCATTCCCGGTTGATGAGGCTTGAGGTCACGATTACCTTTACAGAACACATCTCTTAGAATGCTCATCGCCCACCTGACGATGTTCTGAAAGCATTCAATCCATACAAGTTCGTTCCGGGTTCGAACGAAACCGAAGGCATTCTGAATCACCATCTCGAATCTATAAGTACTATCTTCGTCAAACTCATTACGGAATCACCCACAGAGTTATACCGACGAATAGTTCTTATACCTCGAGTCTTCACTTGCTCCATTTGGATTTCACGACCTAACGTTATTTTGGATCGATGTGGTATTCGGGTCTCCAGACCTGGAATCCCGGTATACGGAAACCCGATCCCGGTCTCATCGAAATCCAAAACGTGTCTTTTAAGGCCAAGTTGTTTAAAGGTTTAAAATAATTCAATTCAATTATCTATATCAACACAGATAGATAAAACACAATATCACAGATGGATAATCACATATCAGCATAATGGAAAATCTATATCATCACACTTCAAACAAAGCATCCATATCACAACAATATTACTCATCTCATATCTGAGATCACAATCAATCAATGGGATATCAATATCAATCATCATACATAAGCAAGGATTAATAATCACATCATTGATAATTAATTTAAAATGAATTAAATTAATTACCTTACCTTTAATTAATTTAAAGTAAAGTAAATTAATTACTTCATTCTATAAATCCTGCTTACTTAACCATTGATTAATTACAAATCAATTAATCAGTCATTCTCTAGATTTCCATCTTAATTAATCATCCTGGATTAATTATCTTTTAATTACATTCAAGTAATTATCCTTTAATTAATTTCACAAATTAATTATTTATAACCAAATACAGTAATTAATCTTTAATTACTCTATTTATTAATTAACCATAATTAATTACATTAATCCTTAATTAATTATATTAATTAATTACTCAAATCACTTACTATTTATTAATTAGCTTTAATGAATCAATCCTTACTTACATCATTAATTATATAAATTAATGATCCCTAATTACATATTTGATTTAATTATTCCATTTAAATCAATTACATTGAGTTATTAGTCTTTACTTAACCATAATTATTAATCATCCTTGATTAATCCCATTCAGTAATTAACTAGCCTTAATTACTTCACCTAATAAATTAATTACTCCTTAATTAATTTTCTAAATTAATCTCTTGATTAATTTCACAAAGTAATTTAATCCAAATTACTATCATACTCAAATCATCTCCAACCATTTACATACAGTAATTACCATTAATTACTTCCTTATGTAATTGTACTTTATTATTTACATTTAAGTAATTATACTTTTCAAATAATCCAATGATTAATTTAAATCAATTAAACTAAATTAATCAACTTAAACAAATTATATTTAACTCAATTAATTATATTAAGTAATTAATTCCTTAATTACTTCCATTAAGTAATTACACTTAAACATTTTCACAAATGTTTATTTTTAATTAATTTATCTAATTAATTATTAAAATTAATCACATAAATGTATTAATTTGTTTAATAGTCTTAAGTTAATGACCTTCATTAACTATTACAATTCTTAATTTCTTTTCTTATGAAATTAACTTAATTAATCAATATTAATTACAATTTAATTTATCTTTAATAACCCATTAATTAACCACTAATTATTAAATTAATTTAAGTTTTTAACTGTAACTTAATTAACCTTAATTACTTGATTAATTAACATTTAACCATTAATTCAAAATCTAATCTTATTAAATTAATGATCTTTAACTCCAAATTAATTATTCCTAATTAATTTGCTTAAACTTAATTAATGAGTTTAAAACTCATAATTACTTAATTAATCCAGTTATTAATTAGATTTATTAATCCTTTTTAATTAACTTATTAATTTAATGAATCCAAATCATTTAATTCAAACTTAAGGATTTTTAACTAAATTCCCTTTTAAATTTCAAATCATTAAGATATATTTTAACTTAACTTATTTACCTCATTTTAAAGTTATAAACTTTAGTCCATTTTCAAAACCTAAGATTCATATTCAATTCGAATTCAGATTTAAAAATTCAAATTTAAACTTGGCTTTAAATTATTTTCAGATTTTATTAAATTTAAACAAAATCTGAAACTGCCAGGCTTTACTTACTACAAAAGCCTGGAACAAACGATACTCAAATCGACTAAAACTGCTTCGAGTCGTCTCTTCCCTTACCTTCGAGTATCACACTCAATAACTCGAGTAATACCCGAGTCAAATCCTCGTCTCCCCCAAAGAAAGACAGAGCCAAGGAAACGTGCACGTGCACGTGTACTTCGCCGGCGTTCATCTCCGGCCTACCCCACGTCGTCGAACGAGTCGACCACGCCGCACCTACCAACTTCAGATCGACAATCCACTCGATCATGTCGCCATTCGAAATCGAACGCGAGAACCCAAAAGAGAAACCTGGAAACAGCAGAACGAAAACAACCCAAACCTGACAACGTCTCGTCCTTACATCTCTGATCGCCAGCAAAGCAATGACTCCGGCCACAAGCTCGTCTATCGCCATACTTCCATCTCACCAAACCTCACTGCACTCGATCAACCACAAAAGTCGAGATGACCAATTTACTAAACCAATCAAAACTAGGGTTACGGACAAGAAAACGTCACCGCTGCCACCTTGATGAAGTTCATCGCCATCCAGTATTTTCGCAAGCTTCACTGATCACTCCCCTACTTCCTACGCCCAGGAAATCGTATCGTTTTGTTGGATACCACTGTAACAAAAAGCCAAGTTGTCGTTACAGTTGGATCGGATAAACTTGATACCAACTGTCACGACCTGACCTTCTACGCCCAGAAATACCTCTAAACAAAAAGCCAAGTTGTCGTTACAGTTGGATCGGATAAACTTGATACCAACTGTCACGACCTGACCTTCTACGCCCAGAAAGTCGTATCGTTTTAAAGAAAAGAAAGAGGTGAGAAAGTAGAAAAGAAGAAAAGAAGAAGAAACAACATCAGAATCTCAACAGCGGAACGAATAAAATATAATATATCACATAGATATTACATAATATCATATACATCAGAGTACACAGATAATACAACACATACTAGACAGTTATAAACACCTGTCTAGTTATTACAACTCACACATCACAGAGATACAACACAGCGGAAATACAGGATAACACTAACACAGCGGAACCACTATATATATCTATACGCTGAAGCCTCCTGCTCCATTGCTCCTCCACAATTCGTCAAAGCTAACCTGAATCCCTTGACTACCCGTAAAAATTTGGGTACCCGAGAGTTTATGAAAAACAGAAATAAACTTCGGGTCAGACATGGGTCTGGTATGAGTAACAGGTTAAAGTTGTTTAACTTTGAAAATCATTTGAAACAAAGGTATCACGTAAGACTTCCCACACATAAACATGGAAAAGTTTTTCCCTTACGCTAACCAAAAATTTGATAGAAAATCCAGTGATATTATAATAGTGTCTAGGGTTTTCAAGTAAAATACAGAAATAGCTGAAATGCTTACATCTCACATTTCAACATAGTTGGGCACAATCAAAACGTACGGCACTTATTGGAGATTGGATTCCATACAATGGCTGGGCTACTGGGGTACCGCCCATCACAGTACGTGGCCTAGATCACCGTACCGAGGAGTACGCCCGCTCCCCTGCAACACAAAGCCGGAACCATCCCTTACTGGATAATTCCCGGATAAGAAACCCCACAGTTGGTGCGCAATCCAACTGCCACTAAGCTGAATAAAAAGGGACCTCTAGACAGGGGAAATCTCATCCTACTTGGGTGCTACCCACTAGCCTTGCGTCACCTCCCCTGTTTTAGCCATTCCCGGTTGATGAGGCTTGAGGTTACGATTACCTTTAGAGAACACATCTCTTAGAATGCTCATCGCCCGCCTGACGATGTTCTGAAAGCATTCAATCCATACAAGTTCGTTCCGGGTTCGAACGAAACCGAAGGCACTATCTCATTGCACTCATTTTGGAATCACCCTCAGAGTCAACGACCATAGCCCTTGCATTCTGAATCACCATCTCGAACCTATAAGTACTATCCCGTCAAACTCATTACGGAATCACCCACAGAGTTATACTGACGTATAGTTCTTATACCTCGAGTCTTCACTTGCTCCAATTGAATTTCACGACCTAACGTTATTTTGGATCGATGTGGTATTCGGGTCTCCAGACCTAGAATCCCGGTATACGGAAACCCGATCCCGGTCTCATCGAAATCCAAAACGCCATCTTTTAGGTCCAAGTTGTTTTAAAGTTAAAACAATTCAATTTATTATCTATATCAGCACAGATAGATAAAACACAATATAACAATGGATAATGACATCATCATCATAAACAGATAATCCATATTATCTACTCAAACAGATAATCAATATCATCATACTTAACCAAGCATCCATAACACAATAGATATATATCTGAGGTCACAATCAATCATGGAAATCAAAATCATCCATCATATATAAACAAAGATTAATAATCACCTCATTTTATAATTAATTTAAAATGAATTAAACTAATTACAAATCTCTAATTAATTTAAAGTAAATTAAATTAATTACTTCATCATTATTAACTTGCTTATATTACTATTAATTAATTATCAATCAATTAATTAATCATCATCCAATTATTCATTCTAATTAATCATCCTCGCTTAATTACCTTTAATTACATTTAAAGTAAATTATCCTTTAATTATTGTTACAAATTAATTATCTTAACCAAATATAGAAATTAACCTTTACATTACTTCATTTATTAATTAACCTAAATTAATTACATTTCTTAATTAATTACATTAATAAATCTAGTCATTAATTAATTATTTTCAAATTAAACCATTTTAAATTCCAACATCAATTATACTAATTAATGATCTCTAATTACATTTACTATTTAATTTAATTACATCAAGTAATTAACTTTAATTAGTTATTTTATTTCTTAATTTTTATTAAGAAACTAATCTTCAAACCACATATATTAATCACCTTGATTAATATCATACAGTAATTAATTATCCTAGATTAATTACTCCCAATAAACAAACTTAATTAATCCCTTGATTAATTTCAAGTAATTATATCCAAATTACTTTTATTATCAAAATATTATCCAATTAATTACATCCTGTAATTATTCATCAATTACTTTCCTAAGTAATTATATCTCCCAATTATCAATTGATTAATCCAAATTAATTAAACTAAATTAATTAACTTAGATAAATCAAATTACTCAATTAATTAAAATGAGTAATTAACTCCTTACTTAATTCCCATTAAGTAATTACACTTTAACATTTTCAAGGTTGATTATCAAATTAATTAATCTAATTAACTATTTAAAAATCAATTATATTAATTAATCATAAAATGATCTAGTTAATGACATTCATTATTATTTATTAATTACTTTATCTTAAATAATAACTTACAATTTCCTCATTTTTAATTATAAGTTCCATTAACCATTTATTAATTAATTAAAGTCAAATCTATAATTTTTTAATTATACATTAATTACTTAATTCATTATTCAAACTTTAATTAATACATTTCAACTCATAATTACAAATTAAATCGGTTACAAATTATCGATTATCATTCTAATTTTCTAATGGTTAATGAGTTTAAATCTTAAATCTTAATTACTTAAAGAAAACCCAATTTCCATTTATTGTTTAAATCCCACTTAAATATGTTTAAAACATTTATTTCATTTTTCCTTTGAACTTCCATTTTAACTCCAAGTTTTAAACAATCACTAATTAACTTTAAACCCAAACCTTTAAAACTGGTACCAAGTTTCCAGGTGAAAACTGGGAAACAATTAAACCCGAGTTCCCTATTTTTTTTACTTCGAGTAAAAATATAAATTCACTCGAGCCAGTCCCTCAAATACCCGAGCCCAAACGCAGATCGCACCAGAGATGACTTCAGGATATTCCACCTTCCATCTACTTCGAGTAAAACATGAATTCTCTCGGGCCAAAACAGAATTAACTCGAGTAGATCTCGAGTTCTCCTCCTACCCACCCACACTAACCACCAGATACAGGAACGTGCTCGTGCACGTGAACAACGGCGACGTTCGTCTCCAGGAGGTGCTGTGTCGTCGAGCGCGTCGACGATGATCCATGCTCCTCTCCCCGACCGCCAACTCCACGTTTCCACTTCAAATTCGAAAACAACCCAACCTCAGACCTGAGAAAAAAACAGTGCCACCCCACCATCCAACCTGAAAAACATCTCGTCCTCGCCTTCCCGACCACCAACGACTCTGGAAATCCGGCCTCGACCTCGTCTACTACCCCTCTACCAAATCCCAGAGGCACGAGTCACTCGATCGTGAGAAGACGCCGTACGAATCGATAATTCACAATGCCTTTAAACTAGGTTAAAATAAAACAAAACCCCACCGTCGCTTCCACGTCGAACTGGAGCAACTCCAGCTATTTTTCCCAACACCACCGGAGGCTCCGTCACCCTCACGCGAAACCCCAACTCCTAACGCTCCACCCATCACCGTATTTTGATAAAAATCCATTTTTAGTTCATATTCAAACTGCTCTAAAAATACTTGAATATAAACCATCATTTCTATCTTAAAAATCCTATTT
This sequence comes from Allium fistulosum, assembly GCA_030737815.1. Taxonomy (NCBI): domain Eukaryota; kingdom Viridiplantae; phylum Streptophyta; class Magnoliopsida; order Asparagales; family Amaryllidaceae; genus Allium; species Allium fistulosum. The sequence continues at coordinate 707,560,503 of CM060904.1, read as the reverse complement.
TCTAATAGTGGTTCAAGTTATATAAATGAATTTATAATTCATGATATTCGAATTTTTCATAGATTTAAATTCTCTCTGTAAAATCAAATTCCCAGAGGTATTTACAAGTTGTTTTAACAAACATAAATTTTTAAAGCTTAATTCTTGAACAAACAAACTATCTTTGTTTGTATTTTAATTTCTAATGGTTACTAGATTAAGAGATAAAAATTTGTTTTACAAATCTGGGTAAAAACTAAAAAAAAAGAAACAGAGGTTACCTGCATACATCATACTTCAACAATAGGAATACAAATCTATTTCATAATACGATATCGAACTCAACAATAACTTACAACCAAAGTTTTACTTTAAGCTTAAAGGTGAAGTTACTCACAAATTTACAGAGGAGAACAGAGTGTAAAGGGAACAGATATACCCAGATTTTGCACAAACATACATATACAAAATATATATCATCACAGAGAAAGCATGCTCCATAATAACTTAGATTAAATTTTTAAATAAAACGTTACTCACCAATTTTGTAAAAGAACAGAGCATCATCTTTATTTTTGAACAGCCTGCCATTTGAACTTGTTTTGAATTCTTTGAAAAACTGGAAAGTGTTTTCATTTACATCCTTTTGCCAAGTCCCTTGCTTTTGTTTTAGTTGTAGTTGCTGATGATGTTTTAGATGAAGACTTGTTTGGGTTTCAAATGAAGTTTTATCTTAGTCTTTTTATTTACTTAGCTCGAATTGGAAATGAAAAGGTGATAAGGGAAAGAAGTTTACAGAGTGATGTTTAAACAAGTTACAGGGTATAATATCCTATACAAGGCAGTGTACACACTTGTACAATTTCAGTGATTTTTTTAACAAAATGGAGGCTGAAGGATTTGTATATACTCGAATAGATTTTGATATGCTGCTAAGATAAGAGAGCATTAAATGTTGTTGTACTTTATGTCTTCATTTTACACATATCTCATTTTCTTTATACACTTGCCTGGCTTAATCTACAAGTCACATGTATTTTATATTTTGACTTTGTTTGATTCATATTGCTCTTAAATTTTGCAGGCATATCCATATTCGAATTATAGCTTCCATATTTTCCTATACAAGCTACAAACAATATTGTTCAATTATAAAATGTAATAGATGTTGTTTTAATATGTTGTTTAGATTATTTGGTGTTTGTTTGAAATTTACAAAGTTATAAAATCTACTTACGAATATATAACACTTCCTAGTTTTTTTACATTTTAAAATGTAGTTAGAATGTTGTTTTATTGTTTTTGTTTAAATTTACAAAACTATGAATTTCACTTGTATATTTTTGTTTCACTCATACCATTGTTAAATTGTTATTTTTAACTTTTAACGTTATTTAAAATAAATTACACATTTAAATCAATTTGAAATGATTCATAAAAGAATTTATATTTTATTAATATTATATAAGTTCGTTTATCAAATTTTAAAATAGCTAAACAAGAAATTACTTCTTTATTATCAACTGCTTATTTTTAAAATATACAGTAAAGTAATATTTGACAAAACTGAATTTAAAACCATATATATATATTTCAAACTATAATTTTACAAGCTATACTTTAACAGAAAGAAAGAAGAAGGAAAAAAAATCCTTTGTTAATAAATATAAATTTAAATCAAAGTTAGAAATAATTCAAAGCAATTTAAACATCTATCTAAGTATTTAAACTATATATCTATTTATTAAATAGCTTTAAAAAGTATAGTTTAAAATAAATTATAATTTCCAAATCATCAGAATATATGTATATATATTAGAAATTTAAAACAAAATTTATCAATTAAATTTAAACAGAGTTTTTCCTATCTACGATATATACCGATATATATAAATAAATAGAGAATAATTTATTGGATTTTACAGATAAAAATCACCCATCGGATATTTATCAGAAGAAAAATATCGATTCAAATCTTATAATTCAATAATCAATTTAATATTTAATACCACTGTAACGACCCGACTTTCCAGACCCGGAAAATCGAACCATTTGTGTTAAAGAAGAAAAGGTAGAAGAAGAAGAAACAGAAAATCAACAACAGAATCTCACATCGCAGCGGAATAAAATATAATATATATACAAAACAGATCTTTACTCGAACAGAAAAATATATCTGTTTATACAATATATTTACAGAATACATCATCAGAGTTCATCACATCAATGATATACATCCAAATACACAGCGGAACAATAAACAAGTACGGAAGTACGTATCGCCATCCAGCTCGTCTCCTGAGCTCCACAGCTACAAATCTGAACCTGTTTATCTCGGTCTGACCCGAGCATTATATAAAACAATACCCGAGTCAGTCTGGAATACCAGCGTGAGAAAATCACACTCAAATTGATTATTAAAGTTTCAAAATCCTTTGAAAACAAAAGCATCTCGTAAGACCACGCCACAAATAAACATGTCGGGTTTTTACCTTACGATAGCTAAAACACTTTTTATAAAAATCCTCTGATATTATAATAGTGTCTATTTACAAATACTTATTAAAATAGCCGAAATTGTTACATCTATTAAATTCCGGCATACTAGCCACAACGTGGGTAATACAAACAAAACTCGTACAAGGCACGTAGGGAAAATGGATTTCCAACGAATGACTAGGCACTGGGGTACCACCTGTCACAGTACGTGGCCTAGATCACAGTACCGAGGAGTACGCCCGCTCCCCTGCAACACAAGGCCGGAATCACCTATGGGCAATTCCGAATATGATCACCCCACGGTTGGGATCAGCAACCGCACCACTAAGCCGAAATAAAAGGGACATCTAGACAGGAATGATCATACTCTCCAGTGGGGGCTACCCACGAAGCCTTGCTGCATAACCCCTGATTTTCAGTCATTCCCGGTTGATGAGGCTTGAGGCTAAACGTTACCTTCAGAACGTTTCACTTAGAATGCCCATCGTCCCCTGACGATGTCCGAAAGCATTCATCCATACAAGTCCGTTCCGGGTCCGAACAGAACTGATAACACTATCCCCTTATCAATATTACCCTCGTTTCCCCACGAAACGTACAAACCGGATCGAAGTGGTTTTCGAGTCTCCAGACCTAGAATCCCGGTATACGGAAACCCGATCCCGGTCTCTTCGAAACGATCAGCGCATTTGGCCAAATATTGATAGTCGGTTGTTTAACTATCAATTAACATCCATAACAACCATCAACAATCAATAATTTCTCCAAATTATTTATATCCCTCAAAATATCTTCACAAGATATTATTTCCATTTCAATCCCCATTTGAAACAATTTCAAACTATATTCCTCTCACGGAATAATTTCCCAAATATTTATTTTCATTGGAATGCCAAGTACAAAACCATTTTAGATTTTTAAAATAATTTTAAAACAGTTTATTATAAAAATACTTTATAAGAACGCCTTTTTAAACTGCTTTAATATTTAAGTTAAAATATATTTTTAAAGATATTTAAAATAAAACCATTTTAAAGAATATAAACAAATTTCCTTTTAAAACATATTATCAAATCTCATTTGTATTAACTACAATAATAGATTGAAAATTACTTACTTTAGAAATTTAACACTTGGAAATAATAGATTTTTAAACTTGACTTTTAAAAATAACAATAAATCTTTAACAATATTTGAAATTTCTTTTTAAAACAAAATGTACTTGGCTATCCAGAAAATACTTCTCTTTCACAACCTTTAAAATAAATCTCTGTTTATATTTTTAAAACAGATTCACAATCCTTTATAAATTCACACCTTGAATTTATATTAAAATCCGCTTCACTTTATAAACTCAGTTTATAGATCTCAAAATCTCATTCCTCTTTAAAATTTCCCAGTTTCAATATTTAGATCAATTCTACAATTTTATTTCAAATTTGCTTTATCTTGAAATAAAATTGTCTTATTTACCTTATTTATTTCCAATACAATTATTCGGGTTTTTAATTTTAATTTCTAGTTAAAACCCCTTTAACTGAAAATTCCTATTTTAAATTCCCAACATTCCTTATTAACGCTTTTAATTAAATTAACTCATTTAATTAGAAATAATTTCTTTATTTCTTTAAAAACCATATCACTTGAGTTTTAAATTTTTATTACTCCTTCGTAAATTTAGATTCCTTTTACCCATATTTATTACAATTCCAATTCACTTTATTTTATCTTATTTTCAATTCACTTTTAAATTTATTCCAATTTACTTAAATTATTATTCTTTATTTTCTTCAGAAATTCAATTCCATAGATTTTCAAAATTTATTATACTGGGAATTCAATCAACCACAACATCCAATATCAAATCATCACAGGATATCAATATTCAGATCACAGAATAATAAAATAAATTTTTTTTGAGGAATCCAGTTGGATCCCTCCAACCTGTTTCCCTGCATCCACAGACGTTAGCACAATACCAATTCCACTTCGAGGTGGAATATCGCGGTATATGGGATTTATAAAATATCATCCGCTATTATGCGGCGCATAGGGTCTCATCCGCTATATAATGCGGGAATATCAATCCCAATATATACATATGCTGTAACGCCCCACCTCTATGCTCATAATAACAAAGAGTATTAAAAGAAATACTGTCTATTATTACGAAGAATAAGGCTGGATAGGAGCGACCATCCGTAGTTGACCTTACACTAATATTGGTTATCTCGATAGGAGTGGTATATACTTTTTATTTCTCATCTATCATTTATTTACTCCCATCGACACACCCAATTATCAGTATAAAACAAACTACGATAGTTCATAATAGTTTAGGACATTAGATATAACAATAACACAGATAATATAAATGCGGAACACAGATAAAAACAAAAGTCTCAGATATATAAAACTGATGTCAGTTAATACATAGTTGACACTATACATATGATACAACTACACTGTCGACTCTAGAAGTTATATATACAAGTACATTATCGACTAATATACATGAATACATATCATTCTATACAATGACACGACTACTATAAAATGACTGACAACTTCAGAAGATGTGAAAAGTCTTCAATCCCGAACAGCAACTCAAAGAAAGAAATCTACAACCTGAAATACTCGGGTCTGACCCGAGTATTACATTCAAAAGAAAATAATACCCAGGTCAGTCTAATTCAAACCAGTTTATTAGTGCATATAGGCAGTAATAATTTAAATAGACGACAATCACAATAATTCTCGTCTATCCGATTCTTTAAACAAGGAAATCGGATAACGGTCAATATAACACTTAACAGTGTTTAACAAAAATCAGCAGATTTAAATCATCAACAGAGATAAATAAACAATTTATCAAATCGACTAAATCGATTTAAAGCCGTCAAATCTGATAGGGCTGCAGTACACGCATGCGTGTACTGCCTCGCCACTATCGTAGGAGATACACAAAAGCTCAGTGAAATTCATAAAGGGTCACAAGGTCAAACCCTGAAATCGGGTTCGACTCAGGTGATAACTAACAGCAATCAAAACTGTGATATCGAACAAGTCATGACCGCAGTCAATACCCAAAGTTCTCAAATTCAACATGACGATCAAAAGTCCAAAGCTAAGGTAATACGACTGTAGCATAACAACAAAAAGAAAACTGCATATACAACTAGGCAGTGTACAGTATTGAAACTGTAATTTCCAAAGTGAAACAAGACTAATGTTCATGAACATGAAGGCAACATATACAATTCACCAGTAACACTGTATGAAGGCAATGCACATGCTAACATAATAAGTGGATGCATACATATGCTATAGTGAGCACTAAATGAAGCTGGATAGTGCCACCAAAATGCATGAACAATGTATGCTATGGGTCTGACAACATGGATGAACAATCACATATATGCGACAGTGGACAGAGTCACATATGCAAGGGTCAAGCAAATGATACAGGTTGAAGACAACAACACTACGACAACAATAGGTGACAGTAGTGTGAAACTAAACCCCAAAGAATTCAATGCAATTACAACATGCAGTGATACACCGCAATACTAGAGATCGGAGATATATAGTGCAGACTATATCATGTCTACAATGACCAATATGCTATCAAGACTTCAAGTCCAGAGCAACAGAGAATTCAAAGAAACAGGAATAAGCAAGCACAGAGGCTCGCATGACCCAGTACACCAAAGACCAAATTATATTATGGAAAAATGTAACCGATCAGAGGTGACAACATTAGACATCAGACCGAGCAGTGCACTCAAAAATGCAACATGTATATAACTATAAAACCGGGCAATACAAGTATCGAAATCAAGAACAAAGCACAGTAAATACAAACTGCAACTACAACATGTTACAATTATACTTGAAAACAAATGCACATCATACATAAAAATGAATAGCATCTAGGCACCCAGGCCACAGGTTGACAACAATTGAATTTTGCATGCAACCTGTACACTGCAGTTGGGATAACAAGGACACACAAGTGCAGCAAGCAACAAAGACCAAAGACACATAAACTAAATGACAATATAGAAGTATGGTGGAGCAACAAAACAAGAAATGAACCAACTCATATGTCAGTGGAACCAGGTAATATCAACTCAAATTAACAACACAGTGGGTGCTGCAACTACACGCAGAAGCCTTAAGTTAAGGCCGAAGTCAAATACCATCACAAAAACCAAAGTGACCGGGGTCAACAGAAATACAAAGAGATCATTAAAGATCAATTTCGAACCAGATTATATGGCAGGGTCTAACTAAAAATCTCAAAAATCAAGTTTGAACTCGTGAGCAACTGACCAGAGTCAACTGAAACAAAGTCGAAAAATCAACACTATCAAACAATCTCAATATCAACTAGAACAAAGACGAACTGTTCAAAGGCAAAATCGCAAAGATCCCTAGTAAACCCACACGTTCGAATAAGATGTGAGTGGAAAGAGCCACTCACCTTTTTCGATGCGACTTGGAGGAATCTCGAACGAGCACGAGTCTGGGGATCGAACAGCTCCGAGTTGAAGCCGTGGCACACCTAAGTCGAACGAAGCCAAGCACGCAATCTCCCTCGACGAAAAGAAGCAGTTGAACTTCACGATAAATCGTCAGAGAGGAGACGAACGAAGCAACTATGAGCATGCCCTAATTTCGTGAAAAAGGGACAAGGACGAGCCACCATTTTTTTTCGTTCTCGCGATTTAGGGTTACGAATTGAATTGGATGATGAGGAGAAAGAATGGGTATCCACTGATATCACGGTCACGAACAAATGTGGATCGATATTTTCAAATTCGTAAGGTCCAGTACCCATTTACAATTTATAAAAGAGTTTTGACTTTATAAAATCCAATTGCAATCTTGAAAGAAAATTTATCAAAGGATTCCACCCGATCCAAATTCAATATCAATTTCCATCACTTTAATCGTCTAATGATGATAACTGACTTTTAAAATCTCGGGTTGTTACAGACTCCCCTCCTTATAAAAATTGCGTCCACGCAATCATAGGGAATAAATGGATAAAAGGTAACAACCAAAAGATCATGGCAATGTCGAATGTAAAAGCAAAGTAAGTGTCAGCGGGGAAGTATTAGGTAAGAAATCAAAAGGTTCGACTGATTCAAATCAAAAGAATCAACTTCGTGAGGATCAAGGAATCAAAATCAGACGACTGTCTAAAGCAAGAATCAATCGAGTTCCAGCAACTAAAAGAGAAGAAAAACAGAGTAGAAATCCCATACAGAGCACGAATTGAATGTGAGTAAATCAAATTACTCACCTGAATCGCCAGAGAAAAAGACGAAGCTCAAATCTCAAAAGTCGCAAATATTCAATCATCAAAACGATAATTGAATTTTCGAATCGTAAATATTTACTTATCTCAAACGATAATCAGAAGACAAATCAAATATCTGATTATCTCAAACGATAGTCAGAAAATAAATATTCAATTATCAAAAAGCGATAATCAAATTTCTCAAATCAACATATATTTAATTATCTAAAGCGATAATTAAATCTCAAATCAACAAATATTTAATTATCAAAAGCGATAATTAAATTTCAAATCAACAAATATTTAATTATCTAAAGCGATAATTAAATCTCAAATCAACAAATATTTAATTATCAAAAGCGATAATTAAATCTCAAATTCAGCAAATATTTAATTATCAAAAGCGATAATTAAATTTCAAATTCAACAAATATTTAATTATCAAAAGCGATAATTAAATTTCAATCAACAAATATTTAATTATCAAAAGCGATAATTAAATCTCAAATTCAGCAAATATTTAATTATCAAAAGCGATAATTAAATTTCAAATCAACAAATATTTAATTATCAAAAGCGATAATTAAATTTTCAATCAACAAATATTTAATTATCAAAAGCGATAATTAAATCTCAAATCAACAAATATTTAATTATCTAAAGCGATAATTAAATCTCAAATTCAGCAAATATTTAATTATCAAAAGCGACAATTAAATCTCAAATCAACAAATATTTAATTATCTAAAGCGATAATTAAATCTCAAATCAACAAATATTTAATTATCTAAAGCGATAATTAAATCTCAAATTCAGCAAATATTTAATTATCAAAAGCGATAATTAAATTTCAAATTCAACAAATATTTAATTATCAAAAGCGATAATTAAATTTCAATCAACAAATATTTAATTATCAAAAGCGATAATTAAATCTCAAATCAACAAATATTTAATTATCTAAAGCGATAATTAAATCTCAAATCAACAAATATTTAATTATCAAAAGCGATAATTAAATCTCAAATTCAGCAAATATTTAATTATCAAAAGCGATAATTAAATTTCAAATCAACAAATATTTAATTATCAAAAGCGATAATTAAATTTTCAATCAACAAATATTTAATTATCAAAAGCGATAATTAAATCTCAAATCAACAAATATTTAATTATCTAAAGCGATAATTAAATCTCAAATTCAGCAAATATTTAATTATCAAAAGCGATAATTAAATTTCAAATTCAACAAATATTTAATTATCAAAAGCGATAATTAAATTTCAATCAACAAATATTTAATTATCAAAAGCGATAATTAAATCTCAAATCAACAAATATTTAATTATCTAAAGCGATAATTAAATCTCAAATCAACAAATATTTAATTATCAAAAGCGATAATTAAATCTCAAATTCAGCAAATATTTAATTATCAAAAGCGATAATTAAATTTCAATCAACAAATATTTAATTATCAAAAGCGATAATTAAATCTCAAATTCAGCAAATATTTAATTATCAAAAGCGATAATTAAATTTCAATCAACAAATATTTAATTATCAAAAGTGATAATTAAATCTCAAATCAACAAATATTTAATTATCAAAAGCGATAATTAAATTTTCAATCAACAAATATTTAATTATCAAAAGCGATAATTAAATCTCAAATCAACAAATATTTAATTATCTAAAGCGATAATTAAATCTCAAATTCAGCAAATATTTAATTATCAAAAGCGATAATTAAATTTCAAATTCAACAAATATTTAATTATCAAAAGCGATAATTAAATTTCAATCAACAAATATTTAATTATCAAAAGCGATAATTAAATCTCAAATCAACAAATATTTAATTATCTAAAGCGATAATTAAATCTCAAATCAACAAATATTTAATTATCAAAAGCGATAATTAAATCTCAAATTCAGCAAATATTTAATTATCAAAAGCGATAATTAAATTTCAATCAACAAATATTTAATTATCAAAAGCGATAATTAAATCTCAAATTCAGCAAATATTTAATTATCAAAAGCGATAATTAAATTTCAATCAACAAATATTTAATTATCAAAAGTGATAATTAAATCTCAAATCAACAAATATTTAATTATCAAAAGCGATAATTAAATCTCAAATCAGCAAATATTTAATTATCTAAAGCGATAATTAAATTCGAAATTAGCAAATATTTAATTATCTAAAGCGATAATTAAATCTCAAAGCAACAAATATTTAATTATCTAAAGCAATAATTAAATCTCAAAGCAACAAATATTTAATTATCTAATGCGATAATTAAAAACAACAATTATCCGATTATCGAAAACGATAATCAGAACTCATATCAACAAATATCTAATTATTACAAGCGATAATTAGAAACAACAAATATCTGATTATCAAAAACGATAACCAGAACTCATATCAACAAATATCTAATTATCACAAGCGATAATTAGAAACAACAAATATCTGATTATCAAAAACGATAACCAGAACTCATATCAACAAATATCCAATTACCTGCAGATAATTGGAAACAACAAATATCTAGAAATCAATTAAGAAGACTAGAAAATCAACATAAAAGCTTGGATCGATCCCATCAGATGGCGAGTTTTTAATTCGCCGCACGTGCATCAACAAATGGCCGAAGCCTACCGAGTACTCAACATAATTTTTGGCGCCCAACAAATGACCCGAAGGTCCAACAAATGACCCGAAGGTCTAGTACTGGTATTTGACCCGAAGGTCCAACAAATGACCCGAAGGTCCAACAAAGTGGCTCGAAAGCACACGAAAGCATCAAAATGTTTCAATTAACGAGTCCGGAATTAACCGAAATAGCAAACGCACATGTCCCATACCACGTGTTTTACTAAATCGTTTGATTCTCTTCATCGTTTCCTTGAAAGTGCAAAATTGTGTATTTTGTAAAAATACACTTTACATTCTCAAACGGACAAGTCCAGAATTAAGCGAATCAGTAAAAGAAAGGGGTCATAGTCCTCGATTTTGCTGAAACGTTTAAATCGCTTCCTCATTCTTTTGAAATCGTAAACTGTAAAATTTCTGAAAACAATTTTTATTTACTTTGTAAAAATAACAGTTCACATTCTCAACTGAACAAGTCCGGAGTTAAGCGAAACAGTAAAAGAAAGGGGTCATAATCCTCGATTTTGCTGAATCGTTTAAGTCGCTTTCTCATTCTTTTGAAAACGCAAACTGCTAAAATTTTATAAAACAATTTTCATTTTTAAAACAATTTTCTAACCACGTGATTAAAACAGCAAATCAGTAACAATTTCGATAAGGAAATTGTACTTCTCAAAATACCGTAAAAACGGTCACAGATCAGTATTGCGGAATAACCGCTTGAAAATCCATTTTTTTTAAAATTTGGCGGTTACTGAAGCCAAAGCGACAGTAGTTTTAAAACGTCAAAATCACATCAAAACAATTTACATCAAAATGTAATATCAGAGAATTTTCATTCATCAAAATGCCACAAAACACCGTGCTTCAAAAATTTAGCATTGGTGTAAAAATCCAGTTATAAAATATAACGGCAACAAAATACGTTTCATAACCTAGCATCGGTTCAACGTAAAATAAATGCAGTAACGTGCAATTCAAATTTTTGCACGTACTACAGAATGAACAAAGAAATCATTCGAAGGTATATTCAATGAAGATAATTTAAAACAGCAAAAATCTAATCAATAGATGATTAGTACAAAAGAAAGCCAGCGGAAATTTCAACAAAAATCACATATCTGCAATTTCTTCGGATCCTCAATTCGGATTCAAAATTCTCAAAGAAACAAAATAATTACAGCTATGTAAACAACAAATGAAATTCATATCAATTTCGTATTTCGATTTGTAAATCAAAAAGATTATCAGTTGTACTCAGCGAAGACAGTTTCACTGTTTCCGCTGCGCACTCTGATAAATAAAACACAAATCAATCAAATCATCGGAACACAATTTCATCAAAACAACAAAACACAATTCCACTTTTATTTTTAAATAAAGATATTTAAAAATTTCATCGAAATTTCAAAACTTTAGTTTTGACTCAAATCACAAATAAAACATCGACCAATAGTTGTAACATATGTTCCATCCGAGTTAAGTTTTATATTATGTCCATAAACCCCAAGCTCTGATACCAACTGTAACGCCCCACCTCTATGCTCATAATAACAAAGAGTATTAAAAGAAATACTGTCTATTATTACGAAGAATAAGGCTGGATAGGAGCGACCATCCGTAGTTGACCTTACACTAATATTGGTTATCTCGATAGGAGTGGTATATACTTTTTATTTCTCATCTATCATTTATTTACTCCCATCGACACACCCAATTATCAGTATAAAACAAACTACGATAGTTCATAATAGTTTAGGACATTAGATATAACAATAACACAGATAATATAAATGCGGAACACAGATAAAAACAAAAGTCTCAGATATATAAAACTGATGTCAGTTAATACATAGTTGACACTATACATATGATACAACTACACTGTCGACTCTAGAAGTTATATATACAAGTACATTATCGACTAATATACATGAATACATATCATTCTATACAATGACACGACTACTATAAAATGACTGACAACTTCAGAAGATGTGAAAAGTCTTCAATCCCGAACAGCAACTCAAAGAAAGAAATCTACAACCTGAAATACTCGGGTCTGACCCGAGTATTACATTCAAAAGAAAATAATACCCAGGTCAGTCTAATTCAAACCAGTTTATTAGTGCATATAGGCAGTAATAATTTAAATAGACGACAATCACAATAATTCTCGTCTATCCGATTCTTTAAACAAGGAAATCGGATAACGGTCAATATAACACTTAACAGTGTTTAACAAAAATCAGCAGATTTAAATCATCAACAGAGATAAATAAACAATTTATCAAATCGACTAAATCGATTTAAAGCCGTCAAATCTGATAGGGCTGCAGTACACGCATGCGTGTACTGCCTCGCCACTATCGTAGGAGATACACAAAAGCTCAGTGAAATTCATAAAGGGTCACAAGGTCAAACCCTGAAATCGGGTTCGACTCAGGTGATAACTAACAGCAATCAAAACTGTGATATCGAACAAGTCATGACCGCAGTCAATACCCAAAGTTCTCAAATTCAACATGACGATCAAAAGTCCAAAGCTAAGGTAATACGACTGTAGCATAACAACAAAAAGAAAACTGCATATACAACTAGGCAGTGTACAGTATTGAAACTGTAATTTCCAAAGTGAAACAAGACTAATGTTCATGAACATGAAGGCAACATATACAATTCACCAGTAACACTGTATGAAGGCAATGCACATGCTAACATAATAAGTGGATGCATACATATGCTATAGTGAGCACTAAATGAAGCTGGATAGTGCCACCAAAATGCATGAACAATGTATGCTATGGGTCTGACAACATGGATGAACAATCACATATATGCGACAGTGGACAGAGTCACATATGCAAGGGTCAAGCAAATGATACAGGTTGAAGACAACAACACTACGACAACAATAGGTGACAGTAGTGTGAAACTAAACCCCAAAGAATTCAATGCAATTACAACATGCAGTGATACACCGCAATACTAGAGATCGGAGATATATAGTGCAGACTATATCATGTCTACAATGACCAATATGCTATCAAGACTTCAAGTCCAGAGCAACAGAGAATTCAAAGAAACAGGAATAAGCAAGCACAGAGGCTCGCATGACCCAGTACACCAAAGACCAAATTATATTATGGAAAAATGTAACCGATCAGAGGTGACAACATTAGACATCAGACCGAGCAGTGCACTCAAAAATGCAACATGTATATAACTATAAAACCGGGCAATACAAGTATCGAAATCAAGAACAAAGCACAGTAAATACAAACTGCAACTACAACATGTTACAATTATACTTGAAAACAAATGCACATCATACATAAAAATGAATAGCATCTAGGCACCCAGGCCACAGGTTGACAACAATTGAATTTTGCATGCAACCTGTACACTGCAGTTGGGATAACAAGGACACACAAGTGCAGCAAGCAACAAAGACCAAAGACACATAAACTAAATGACAATATAGAAGTATGGTGGAGCAACAAAACAAGAAATGAACCAACTCATATGTCAGTGGAACCAGGTAATATCAACTCAAATTAACAACACAGTGGGTGCTGCAACTACACGCAGAAGCCTTAAGTTAAGGCCGAAGTCAAATACCATCACAAAAACCAAAGTGACCGGGGTCAACAGAAATACAAAGAGATCATTAAAGATCAATTTCGAACCAGATTATATGGCAGGGTCTAACTAAAAATCTCAAAAATCAAGTTTGAACTCGTGAGCAACTGACCAGAGTCAACTGAAACAAAGTCGAAAAATCAACACTATCAAACAATCTCAATATCAACTAGAACAAAGACGAACTGTTCAAAGGCAAAATCGCAAAGATCCCTAGTAAACCCACACGTTCGAATAAGATGTGAGTGGAAAGAGCCACTCACCTTTTTCGATGCGACTTGGAGGAATCTCGAACGAGCACGAGTCTGGGGATCGAACAGCTCCGAGTTGAAGCCGTGGCACACCTAAGTCGAACGAAGCCAAGCACGCAATCTCCCTCGACGAAAAGAAGCAGTTGAACTTCACGATAAATCGTCAGAGAGGAGACGAACGAAGCAACTATGAGCATGCCCTAATTTCGTGAAAAAGGGACAAGGACGAGCCACCATTTTTTTTCGTTCTCGCGATTTAGGGTTACGAATTGAATTGGATGATGAGGAGAAAGAATGGGTATCCACTGATATCACGGTCACGAACAAATGTGGATCGATATTTTCAAATTCGTAAGGTCCAGTACCCATTTACAATTTATAAAAGAGTTTTGACTTTATAAAATCCAATTGCAATCTTGAAAGAAAATTTATCAAAGGATTCCACCCGATCCAAATTCAATATCAATTTCCATCACTTTAATCGTCTAATGATGATAACTGACTTTTAAAATCTCGGGTTGTTACATATGCCAATATATATATATTGGTATATACTACTATATACCATATCATATCAATCAGTCCAAAACAATCATTCAATCAATTATTTAAATTTAACCAATTAAAATTTAACTGAGTGAGATTAACTCACCTTTGATTTTTTGTTTGCAAACCAATCCCAATCGGCCTGTCTTTCCATGGTTCCAGACCTTGAATAAACATTTTACATTTTATTAATATTTGAACTTATTGAACAATTTCTTCTCTTTGATAATTTTACTTAGCTAATTATTTATTCAAATTACTTTTCCTTTAATAAAATAATATTTGGTTACTAAAACAAATAATGCGTTTTATTTACAATTTAATTACCACTAAATAAATAACTCAACTAATAATCTAGTTAAACCAAATATTTTTTCTCTTACAATTCTTTCAGTAACTAAATAAATTTTTTCCATTAACCTTATAGATATTCAATCTACATATCTATATACTTATTTAAATTAAATTCAAACATAAAGCAACCTATACTCTTACTGTATATATATATATAAATCAGGCATTTCTTTCTATCTTAGCTTTGTGAACATATATATAAATAAATTAAATAAATAAATAACACAAACACCCTCACCTTCTTGACACAGATCGAAACCAGTCGAACGCCAACGACCTCGAACGAATGTCGCCACAGATTGCAAGGCCAGCAGCCTCAACCGCCATCCCAAAGCCCACTCAGATCTGAACGCCACCGAAATCTTGTCACCGCGTCCCACTTCCCACCACTCGAGACTCATCAACCGGGAATGACTGAAAATCAGGGGTTATGCAGCAAGGCTTCGTGGGTAGCCCCCACTGGAGAGTATGATCATTCCTGTCTAGATCTATATCATCATACTTAAACGTTTAACTTAAATGTTGGGTTAAAGTTGGGTCATTCCGGGTCTGGATTAAATTAATTATTAATAAGTTTAAATTTATCATTTATAAATTAAGTTAAGTCTCGTCTGTGACTTTAATATTATATTAACTACTTCACTAAGCGATTATACTTAATTAATTATAAGTGATGTTCTTAATTAATTTCATAAATTAATCACTCAGTTATCCATCACTTAATCTTTCATTAATTCATTTCTTAATTACGTTCATTTTCACTAATTACTTCATTTAGTAATTTATCCTTAATTACAAAATGTAATTAACCTTTAATTTTTAATTTTTAATTTATTAATAAATTATCCTTTATTAATCTCAATATAACTAAATTAAAATAAACTTGTATTTATATCCCATACTTACTCAAATCATTTACTTTCATTAAAACCCATTTAGAAATAAAGTTTTGAAATATAATTTATTTAAACAAAATAATTCAAACATTAAATTTAATATATTTAAATCTTTGGAGAACCATTTTCAAACATGTTAAGTCAAATATATAATTTATTTAAAACTTGATTTAAATACTTAAGAAAACTCGTTCATGCTTCAAATCTTAAAACTACGATATGATCAGGTTTAAAAATTCAAAACCAGGTTACTTAAATGAACACCCCGAGTAAACTCCTCGAAAATCACGTGCCTGGTCCGAGTTTTCTCGCGAGAAACTCGCGTACATCCCTGCTTCGAGTCGCCTGCCAAAAATCACGAGATTTTCCCCGAGTCGTTCCTTTCTTCCCCGATCACAAGAATTCCATGTGCACAGATCAATCACCGTGCACGTGCACGATCATCCAACGCCACTCCGATCAACATCACTCCCTCCAGCACATCATCGGCGACCAGTTCAAAAACCCTGACCACCCAGCTTCTACAATTTTCTCGACAATCAAAATCGAGCAAACGCCTCGATTTAGCTGAAAACACCATGGCCGGAAATTCTCCCTTCGTCGACGAACTCCGCCACGAGAAGCCCCTCCGACCTCACCGAAACATCGCCTCGATCTCCAACAAACTTTTCCCTCCATCGCGATCGTCTCCGCCTTTCCTTGTTCATCGCCATTATCTCGACAGTCCAGACGAACCAAATACTAACTTAAACCCTAGTTCGATCGAATCTGTTCACCTCGATCATTTGAATTTTTTTTTTTTTACATTTTTCCCCTCATCCTCGATACCCTAGCTAGCCTCGACCACGAACTCGACCTCATCCATCACGTTGATCACCGGCAATTCGTCAATTTGCCGGAAACGTTCATCTCCAATTTCCCGATCGAATATCAACTTAAAAATCTGGAAATACATGTTAAAAATCATAGCTTTTAACTACAAATCCATCTATACAACCCCAAACAGAAATTAAATGTGTTGATTTTTGACATGTATCAGTGTTTACTGTTATTTTCCAATTTAAAAATTATTTGTTAAATTAAAAATCTCCAAACCATTTTTAAAATTATCTTCATACCATAACAAACAACTTTCGTTTATATATCAAAGTCAAATATAATTTCTATTGTGAGATTTTGAAATTTGAAATAGCAAACCAGAACCAGTAAACAAAAAAACACAGAGCATGAAAATAACAGGTATCTATATACTTACACAAACACACATATACAAGATATATATCTCAAGGTAAGTATTCCACGTAAACTTGAGTTATTAACTTTTAAAAATGTTACTCACCAATTTTCAAAGAAGACAGAACACTGTTTTGCAAGCTGGTTTTGAACTCTGAGAAAACTGGAAACTGTTTTCCACTTTGATCTCCTGTCAACCATCTTGCCTCTCTGTTTTATTTGTAGTTGTTGATGATGTTTTGATGAAGGCTTGTTTAAGCTTTTCAAATGAAGTTTTATTTATTTTGCTGAGCACGAACTGGAATGAGAAAGTGATAGAGGAAGATAGCTTCCAGTTTGAAGTATGTAGAAGGTTACAGGCTGAAGCTTTTAAACAGGGTTTGTATTTTTTTCTTTTCTTCTTTTAAACAAAAAGGGTCAGAGATATTTTGTAAAATGGAGGCTGAGCATCATATTTGCATATACTCGAATTGATTTTTGTTGGCTGGCATTTAATGTTTGTTGTACTTATGTTTCATCCTCATACTTATCTCATTTCTTTTCTACATACTTACTTGCTTCAACAACAAGCTACAAATATTTTACTTTTTACTTTGCTATCTTTTTATTCTTGTTGCCTGCAATATCATCATTCGAACATCAGTTTCCCATATGCAAGTTTTGTTAACATTTTATGATAGTTTCTCTTTTAATTTGTGATTGTTATTATTTTGAACTATGCAGATATATATAAAGGCTGGGAGTCACTCTCATGCTTATGGTATTATAATCTTCTGGTTTGATGAGGTAGTATAAATGTTATTCTAATATATTGTTTAATTATGAAATGTATTCGTTTTATTATTTACAAAACGATAAAATGTTAAATGTTAAATGTTAAATGTTAAATAAATGTAATTAATACCGGATATTTTAACTTATATGTCCAAATCAACGTTTAACTTAAATGTTTAGATTAAATAAATCTTGTCTATATTAAATATAAATATAAAACTAATATATGGTCATTAATGTAAGTATTATTATATAAACTTATAAACATATTTAACATAAGTAAAAATAAAATAAAGTGAATAAATATAAATGTAGTGTTTGGTAAATTAAGTTTAAAATAGAAAATATACCTTAGTAAATACATTAAGTATAAACAGAAATTTATGGTCATGTAACACTAGAATTTAATTCACAAGCCAACATAATAAAATACATATATCAACTCTATTAAAGCTCTGATACCAACTGTAACGATACGACTTTCTGGGCATAGGAAGTCGGGTCGTTACAGTATGATGATATAGATTTCCAAATATATATTATGTAACTTAAATACGTTTAACTTAAATGTATGCAGCAAGGCTTCGTGGGTAGCCCCCACTGGAGATTATCTGTGTTGTGTTTCTGTATGATGATGATGTTATTGCAATCACAGGATATCAATAATTTCACTACTAAGCTCTGATACCAACTGTGACGACCCAACTTTCTACTACCAGAAAATCGCATCATCTTTAAGAAAGAAAGGGGTGAGAAAATAGAAAAGTTAGAGAAGAAGAAGAAACAATCATAGAATCTCAACAGCGGAACGAATAAAATATAATATATCACATAAAACAATAAATAGTATCATATACATCAGAGTCACACAGATAATACAACACATACTAGACAGTTATAAACACCTGTCTAGTTAATACAACTCACAAATCACAGAGATACAACACAGCGGAAATACAGATAAACACTAACACAGCGGAACCAATATATATATCTATACGCTGAAGCCTCCTGCTCCATTGCTTCTCCAGAATTCGTCAAAGCTAACCTGAATCCCTTGGCTACCCGTAAAAATTTGGGCACCCGAGAGTTTATGAAAAACAGAAATAAACTTCGGGTCAGACATGGGTCTGGTATGAGTAAACGGCTAAAGTTGCTTAACTTTGAAAATCCTTTGAAAACAAAAGGTATCACGTAAGACATCCCACACATAAACATGGAAATGTTTTTA
The DNA here is from genome assembly GCA_030737815.1 of Allium fistulosum. Taxonomy (NCBI): domain Eukaryota; kingdom Viridiplantae; phylum Streptophyta; class Magnoliopsida; order Asparagales; family Amaryllidaceae; genus Allium; species Allium fistulosum. The sequence goes on along the minus strand of CM060904.1, from coordinate 707,541,122 downwards.
CCTTACGCTAACCAAACAGTTTAATAGGAAATCCGGTGATATTATAATAGTGTCTAGGGTTTTCAAGTAAATAGAAAATAGCTGAAATTGTTACATCTATTAAATTCCAGCATACTAGCCACAATGTGGGTAATACAATCAAAACCGTAGGATCTCGTAGGGAAAATGGGTTTCCATCAATGGCTGGGCTACTGGGGTACCACCCGTCACAGTACGTGGCCTAGATCACCGTACCGAGGAGTACGCCCGCTCCCCTGCAACACAAGGCCGGACCCATCCCTTACTGGATAGTTCCAAGTAAAAATCACCCCACGGTTGTGTACATCAACCGCACCACTAAGCCGAAATAAAAAGGGACATCTAGACAGGGATGACTTTACTCCCCAGTGGGGGCTACCCACGGAGCCTTGCTGCACCTCCCCTGTTTTAGCCATTCCCGGTTGATGAGGCTTGAGGTCACGATTACCTGAATAGAACTCATCACTTAGAATGCTCATCGTCCACCTGACGATGTGCTGAAAGCATTCAATCCATACAAGTTCGTTCCGGGTTCGAACGAAACCGAAGGCATTATCTCGTTACACTCATTTTGGAATCACCCTCAGAGTTAACGACAATAACCCTTGCACTCTGAATCACCATCTCGAGCCTATAAGTACTATCTCCGTCAAACTCATTACGGAATCACCCACAGAGTTATACTGACGAATAGTTCTTATACCTCGAGTCTTCACTTGCTCCAATTGAATCTCACGACCTAACGTTAATTTGGATCGATGTGGTTTTTGGGTCTCCAGACCTGGAATCCCGGTATACGGAAACCCGATCCCGGTCTCATCGAAATCCAAAACGTGTCTTTTAAGGCCAAGTTGTTTTAAAGTTAAAACAGTTCAATTCAATCATCTATATACTACAGATAGATAAATCATAACATAACAATGGATAATCACATCATCATCATAAACAGAAAATCCATTTTCATCATCTCAAATAGATAATCAATATTATCATACTTTAAAACAAGCATCCATATAACAATAGATATCACTCATCTCATATCTGAGATCACAATCAATCAAGGAAATAAATGTCATCCATCATATATAAACAAGGATTAATAATCACACCATTTATAATTAATTTAAAATGAATTAAATTAATTACAAATCTCTAATTAATTTAAAGTAAATTAAATCAATTATTCATCAATATTAATCTTGCTTATATAACCATTGACTAATTACAAGCCAATTAATTAATCATTCTCTATTCCCATCTTAATTTATCATCTTGATTAATTATCTTTTTAATTACATTTAAGTAATTATCCTTTAATTGTTTTATAAATTAATTACCTTATACCAAATATAAGAAATAACCTTTAAATTGCTAAAATCAATTACAGTACTTATTAATTAATTACATTAATGAATTCTTCCCTTTATTAATTTCAAATTAAATCCATCTTAACTTGCATCATTAATTATAAAAATTAATGATCTCTAACTACAATTATTACATTTAGTAATTTTTCATCAATTAAACCCAATCTGTTAATCCCCTTGATTAACTCCATTCAGTAATTAACTACTTTAATTATTTCAATAAATAATTTAATTACTCTACAATTAATTATTTTCTAATTAATCCTTTGATTAATTCATACAAAGTAATTATACCCAAATTACTTTTTTTTAAATCATCCACAATTAATTACTTCCTTAAGTAATTATACTCATCATATTATCAAATGGATATTTAAATTATTAAACTAAGTTAATTAATTTAAACAATTCATTTTGAACTTAATTTATTTAAGATGAGAAATAAATTTCTTAATTACTTCATAAGTAATCATACTTAAATAATCTCACGATTGATTATCTTAGATTAATAAATCTAATTCATTATCAAATTGATCAAGTTAGTCCATTATTTTATAATACAAATTAGAAATCTCATAAATTATTATCACTTCCTTAATTACTTTTCCCAAAGTAATTTATTAAGATTTATTTTTAATTACAACAAGTTTCATCTTTAATAACTCATCAATTCATTAGAATTTAAATATTATTTAATTAATTCTAATTATTCCTTTATAAACCTTAAATAAATTATCTTACCTTAATTAACTAATTTAATCTTAATAATTTCAAGATTAATTAATTCAACCATTAATTAACTAAATTAGTTAATTATTTATTTTTAATTAACCTAGAAATTTCAAATCCTTAATATTACCTTTATTTAAGAATAAAACTTTTCTTATTTATAAACATATTCTCGTTTCAAACACTAGATTCAAATAAATATAAGTTTTCAATTTGAACACACTTAAAAATATACTTTAACATTTTTAAAGTTATTAAAACATTAATTTTATAAACTTATATTTGTTTTAAACTATGGAAACAAAATTTAATTTGAATTCACTTTTCAATTTTTGTTTTAACTCCATTAAGATCCTGCTTTAAAATTTAAACTTAGGCTAGACAGTTTTCGAAACTATCAATATCTCCAAGACCCGAGGGCACCAAGACTTGCTCCGAGAAATCTGCCCCTTTGCTTCGAGTAATTCCACAAAAACCCCGAGCTTTTAAATATAAAACTTCAAACTCCGCCAGGCTTTAAAAACAGGGATCACATTTATGACCCGAGACTACACAGGCTTTGCTTCGAGAAATTCACGTAAAAACTCGGGCCATTCTTCCATTTACTCGTGAAACTCGAGTACCATTCCCAGCTACCCAGACTATCACCGTGCACATGCACGCTGGACCAGATCAACAGCGACCACCACCTCGACGCCTCACAAGTTGCCCCTGACCCCACCGACCATCTCGATCGCCCTGATCATCGCTAACGCCAAAGTATCGAAATCGAGCACCCTACCCAAAGCCTGGAACTAACCAGACATCACCATCGCAACTGAAATCACCTCGTCCTCCAAACTTCGACCACCGGAGTTCACGAGATTCTGGCCATGGCTTCACCTACCACCTCGCTACCATCCTCCAGAGTGCGGTCGCACTCGATCCATCAAAGGGAACGAATGAATCCAAGCAAGTACCCTCGTCAAAACTAGGGTAAATTTTTTTGATTCGATCACCATCCTCACCCCAATGCTCTGATTAACCACCTGACATTTTTCTTGTCATCGTCGATCATCCCTCTTCCACCAGAAAGAACCCCGATCGTCAAAATACTCGAGATCATCAAAAAATCACAAAAACACATTTTCCAGACATCACTAAATATCACCTTCACTACTTCATTAAAAATTTTGAATTTGATTCTAAAAATCCTATCTTTCATAGTCGATTTCAGATATATAATTATATCAACAATTTACAAGATTTGATTTTCGACAAATTCCAAGATTGCTCTGTGTTTTCTTCTACCAGACAATGTTTCCTATTTAAATTTTTTGCAAATATTTTTAAAGCCTAGTTAAGTTTAAAACAACAAACTTGGGTTTAACAACTTAAACCTAAGGAAGATTTAGGAAAGAAGAATTTAAAGATGAACTCAGTTTTAAATTCCTGGAACACTAAACAGAGGTGGTCACAAGCCTTAACTAACATACTCACAAGTTTCAGAGGCTTAAAACCCATCATCCAAGCATATATACAAGCATACATCACATGTTTACTTCAAAAATAAGTCATATATATATCAAACAAAAAGATATCTCATATTAACAGTTTTAAAGGCAGAGGCTTATCTAAGATCAGAGATGTTTTTAGTAGCATCAGATATGCACACACATACATAAGTTCACAAAGCATTGCATATACACCTTCATATAGCCAAACATAATCACAGAAATTATCAGAGTATTTAAGTTTTAGTTTTTTAAAAGTTTGCTCACATTTAAAGTTCAAGTCAAAGATTGGAACTGAGATCAGGGAGGTTTTTAAAATCTACAGACATGCACGCTACATAAAGTCACAACATTTGCACATAAACATACACATAAACAAACTTCATCACAGAACTCATATGCAACAGGAGATTAGCTATTTAAGTTTTAATTTAAAAATGTTTACTCACTAGGCTTTGAAATAGAAAGCTTGCTCTTTTCTTGCTTGAAACAGGAAGCTTGAAAACTGGCCTTAGAAACTTGCATATATTTAGTTTTGATTTCTAAAACTTTGAACATGCTTGAAACATTAACCATGAGTTGCTGGAAAGCTTGCTTGTTGTAGTTGAGATGCTTAAATTTTGAATTGAAACTGAAGGCTTGTTTTTCTCATCAGTTTATATTTGTTTTGAGACTTTGCTTTGTTTTTAAAACTTTTAGAAACTGGGTTGCTCAGCCCTTTGTATACGAAATGAAATGAGGTAGGGTTGCTAAATACATAAGTATACAATAGTTTATTATCCTAGTACACGAGAAATCAGAGATTTTTATCTCTTTGGGGCTGAAAGCATACTTCGAACAGGCTTTATTGGGTTAAGGTGGAAAACATTAAATGCTATGTACTTTCTTGTATACAAGCTTCTCCTACAATCCACTTTCGTATGTACTTACAACCTTACCTATGTTTATATTTGTTTGACTTTAAACTTAGCATACTTATCCAGCCACATTCGTATGTATTGAAATGATTTTTTTTCTTTTTCTTACCTGCATGCTTTTTCTTCCAAGTTATAAATAGTATTTGTTGTCTGACTTGCTTTAGCTACTTACAGGTTTCAACATACTCTATTTTTGCCTAGCCTATTTCTATTATAAACACTTGCTTAACAACATATTATATTTAAAACTACAACTATACAAGGTCTAGTATATCTCCATTTTGTTGTATGAGCATATTTTAGTTAACTTATATATTTTGCCTAGCTTATATTTGTTTATAAAGTTTCAACTCAAGTATAAACACAATTTTATACTTAACAAAATTTTAAAAATCTTGCCTTTACTTTCTTTTAAAACTTATATTATTAAATGCTTAATTTATTTAAAATTACTTCAAACCTATGTAAATTTTTATAAGATTCATTTTATATTTTAAATCATAGTTTACCAAAGCATGTGTATAAGTATAAACATAAGTTTAAAATAACAATTTCTATTTATTAAAAATCCATTGTAAAGATATTACAAAAATTTATATTGTCTAACTATAACTCATTCTAAAGATATTTTATTTAATATTAAAATAAATCAAATTCCAAATTACCAGAAAGATTAGAGTTTGAAAACATATCCTTATTTATTAAAATTTAAAACAGACTTTAACTATTTACAATATATACAAATATATATATAAATAAATAGAAAACAATTTATTAGTCTTAAAAGATAATTTATCAGTTAAATATTTATTTAAAAGACAATTATTAATTCAATTCATACCTTATTAACAATTATATATCAAATCAATTTAATATTTAATATAGATTATTAAATTGATATTGCTCAAAATTCTGGGATGTCACATTCCTCCCCTCTTAAAAGAATTTCGTCCCCGAAATTTAAAGCAAAGGTAATTTAATAATCTCATTAAAGATTTAAATTTTAAACACAAGCATTTATCATCAATATATACTAACACCCATAGCAATCAATCATCTAATCAAACAAATCTAACTATCCAAACAAAATACTTGATAGAATTTCCTCGAGTTTCCCCGGGTATAAATACCGGGTTACTCGCTCTATAGAATCCAAACAATCAATACTACTAAGCTACACACAACTAGATCTACAAACAAGATAGGATATCACACTATAGACAAGATACGGTTATTAGCTGGAAAGTCGGGTCGTTACAGTGGAAAGTCGGGCCTTAAAAGATACGGTTTGGATTTCGATGAGACCGGGATCGAGTTTGCTTCATTACAGCATGATAGGGGGTTCTCGCTTCGCGGTTTGGTGGCGAACGGGAGACTCTTACCCCTACATGTCCCTTTTGGGTAGGAAGGCCCTGGGTTGGTTGCGAGTCGAGAGGCTGGCCGTAAAAGCAAATTCGAGGTATCACTGTATGCCACGGTGGGTCTGGGATGGTTGCAAAGCCTACCGGTCGCCACTGCCTCGGGCTGTTACAGGTGGTATCAGAGCAATAGGTTGAGCGAATACCTAGGCTCTTAAGTGATTTCTTTCTTGAGAGAGCGTACTTGTATTTTGATATATATATATATATTTATTTATTTATTTATATTCTACCTATTGTTGGGATACCCGTTCAGGTTTTCCAATATAATTTATAAAGGTAGATAAGGTAGTGGTGTGTAACACGACTACCCATGGTTGAATTTGTTGAGGTCGGAAGTGTATCGACCGAGACGGTATTGGGTCTACAGTCCTTCTCGAGTGAATTTGTGGTGAAAGGATTTCACCAAGTCTCTGAAGGTAATCTGTTAAGATTTGGAGATCATTTTTTGAAGTGTATAGTTTGGATGAGTAGAGTTGGATCTGTCGGTTGGACAGCAGCAAGTTATGATATCTTGATACCTTAGGATGTTGTAGCTGTGTGATGAGACACAGTGACTATGGATGTCTCCGAAGATGTTTCTTTGGAACAAGTTAAGGAAGTAAGTCTGCTTCGGTGTTGTGGCTGTGTTCAGCAGGATGTTTCTGGTTGGTTTGAGGTCCGAGTTTCTCGAAGAGCTTTGGATTGGGAATTTCTTTGGCATTGGTGTCAGCAGTGCAGCTCGGAGTATTCTGTGTATTGGCAAGAAGCTTTTCAGCTTAGCAGTGAAGTTCAGAAGCAGCAGAGTGGTTTCGTTTCTTTGTTGAATTGGCCAGTTAAGCGTAAGCTATTCTGTTTGGTAAAGAGAGAATAGTTTTTCTTTGGAATCAGGATGGATTAATCGCAAAAGTGACTTGCGATAGTTGGAGCGTTCTCTTGTGTTTCAGATATTTTTCTAGATGACTTCAGGAAGTCAGAGTTTTGTTAGCATTTGGAGATTGAGTTTGGTATCGACTGGATTCCAGGAGTGGTACTGATGGTTCATCTTAATAGTAGGATGTTTTTGGAGGAAGTTTTTAGTAGAGCAGCTCAGGTTTCGGAGGAACTTCTGAGTTTATTTTTGGATCTGTTGAACCATATTTTTGGAATTTGTTGTCCCGTGTTTGTTTGTGTTCGTCATCAGCATTGTCATCTACTCAGATCAGAGTTGTGTAGCGGAAGCAGTTGGGAGTGCATCTACTTTTCTTTCTTGGAGAAGAGAAGTTGTTTTCTACGGATGATAGTAAAGGTTGTGTTCTTGATTTTAGTGGGTTTGAGAAGATTATTCTACTGGATTGTTGTGGATTCAGATTGTTCTAAAAGGCATTAGCGGAGATTTAGCTGATCAGTAGGGATGGAGGCAGCTATGGATCGTCCGAAGAGTTTGGTGGATAAGAGACGGAGGAATTTGGATTTCAGAGTTGGAGATTTGATTTTGGATGAATTTTCTCTGATTCAAAGGAGCTCTATAATTTGGTAAGTTTGGGAACTTAGCTCCGAGATGTTCTGGATTTTCTCTGTGTTCTGGAGAGGTAGGTGTTTGGTCTTCAGATTTGGATTGCTAGTTTGGATAGCTGGGATTCGTTGTATTTCACGTATCTCTGAGGGAGTACGTGTAAGATTCTATCTCTGGTTTTGGAACCAGCAGTCCAGGGAGTTTTGGTTGCGAGTCAGACTCGTCTGTAGTCTGATATCCTGTCTAGTTACGTAGATCTAGATGAGTAGGAGTTCTGTAGCTTAGTTGTATAGATTGTTTGGATTCTGTAGAGCGAGTATCCCGGTACTTACACTCGGGAAACACGAGAGAATCCTATTCGGAATTTTTGTCTGAATAGATAGATTTGTTTGTTTGGATGAGTTGGTTGATATGGTTGTTAGTATATAGTTGATAAATGCTTGTGTTTTAAAAATTTAAATTCTAAATAGATTATTAAATTACCTTTGTTTTAAATTTCGGGGACGAAATTCTTTTAAGGTGGGAGGAATGTGACGACCCGGAATTTCGAGCAATAACTATTTAATAATTTATATTAAATATTGAATTGTTTTGATATATCTTGGATTTATAAGACTTAAATAAATACTTTTCTTTTAATAAATATCGTATTGGTGAGTTTTATCTTTTAAAACTAATAAATTATTTTCTATTTATAATGTATATATTTATATATATTGTAGATAGGAAAGCTTTGTTTTAAATGCAACTAATAAATTATGTTTTCAAATTTCTAATATATATTTTAGTGATTTGGGAATTTTGATTTATTTAAAATAATCTTTTCAAAGCTAATAAATAAATATGTGGGTTTTAAATATATAAGATAAATGTTTAAATAGTTTTAAAACTTGTTCTAGCTTTAGTTTAAATTTAAATTTAATTAACAAAAAGATTTGTTTTATTTTCTTTGTAAGTTTAGCTTGATAAATATAGTTTAAAAATGTATATAAGTTTTAAATTCAATTTTGGTCAAATGATACTTTAGTATATGTTATAAAAGAAGTAGTTTATAGTAAGATATGGTTTCTTTTATAAATCATTTCAATTTGTTAAATGTGTTATTTATTTTAAAATAATAAATAAGAATGTACATATGAGATAAATAGATGAAAGAAAAATATAGGACTTCACTTATATTTTAAAGCAACTTGACTAAAAATAACAAGAAAATATAAAGCAAGTAACAAAGTAAATGTATCAAACAAGGAAATATAAAATATACATAAGTTAAATTTTAATGTTTGTAAAGTTGTAAAACAAATACACTAAATAATCAAACAACACATTAGAATAACATTTCATTTATACAACATCATCAAACAAGAAATCTGCTTAGGGAAGTGAGCAAAGGAAATTAACAATCACTTACATTCCTTATCAAACTAGTAGCATATGTTGCATAGCACATAAGAAGATTGGCCAGCTTCAAATAAAAATCTGCTAAGTCAAAAATAAAAGTAACTTGTTAGAAAAGCTTGTTAAGATAAGTATGTAAAACAAGTGGCTCGAATATGATATGGATATGCAATCTTTAGTACAACAAAAATCAGAATGAAAAGGGTTTGTAGGCTGTAAAGTAAACATACAATATTAAATAAGTTGGTAGGGTATAAAATCTGGTCAAGCATTAAATGACAGTAAGGCAATATCTTTTCTAAGTACAAAGGGATGTAATCTCGGCCATAAACTATAAAACAATCTCTGAGAATTTGTACATTTTGTACACTGTTTTGCAAAAGAAGAGATAATGCCCTGTTTCATATATATCAGCCTGTAGGCTATTTCCCTACCAGTTTTCATTTCTTTCGAGCTAAGTAAAAACTGAGATGAAACTTCAATTAAAATCCTATAACAAACACTCTATAACAACAATCAAACAACCCAATACAACAGAGAAGCAAGAAGAAGACTTCAGCTTGAAATGTTAAAGCCTGTTTCAAGTAGAGGCTCTGTTCTTCTTTTTGAATCGAAGTGAGTAACATTTTTTCTTTAAAACATAACTTGATAATTGGGACCCTGCTTTTCTCTGTGATGATATATTTTGTATATATATGGTTGTGCACATCTGTGTGTATCTGTTCTCTGTGATACTCTGTTAATTGTTATTTCTTTTGAGTAGATTGGCAAACGAACCCTCACCACTTGATCTATTGATCGTTTGATTGTAAGATGTAAACAAAAGATGTTAGTTTGGTTATGATTTAAGTATTAAAAATTTATCAAAGTAGAATCAACTTGTAATTGTCTCTGGAAACAAAGAAAACTATGTACAACTTTATATATGCTTAAATCAAAAACTCTGGTTTTAAGAATTCAGGAGTACAAATCGAATCTACATACAAAACTATGATTTTTAAAATGAAAATGAGGATTTTTACATTGGTATTTCATGAGCAGTTCATATGTGAATAAAAACTGCATTTTTATCAATTTCTCGAAATTGAATCAATAATAAATGATGAAACTTGACTTGAAGCAAGTTTAAACCTTTGTGATTTCGTGAAAATTAACAGAAAAATTTTCTATTGCGTGAGTTTTGGATTCGAGATCATTGTAGGGTTTTATTTCAAGTTTTCGAGCATGTCAGCAACGAGCCGAGTTTGTTGCCTACACATGATCGAGTGTCACGAGGGTCTGGAGGGAGGAAGTTCATCGTGTTGTCGTGGTGTGGTTGAACTTTAGGCATCTCCGGTGGAGTGAGGGGTGGTGGCGAGGTGATTATGTTGATTTGGGTTGAGCTCTGAGTCTCGGTCGAACTGTTGTATTTCGATTCGACATTCCTGTAGGCAATTCGAGTTTGGTTTTCGTGTATACGTGGGTTTCGTGACTTGCCGACGACGTGGGTGTTCGCCGGAGATCAGTGGTGCCGCCGTGCACGTGTACGGCGCGGAGGATGGGGGCTGCGTCGTGTCAGTGGGTACCTGATGTTTAAATTTATATCTAGGTAAACAAAACCTGCTGAGAAAAGAAGGGAGAAGAAGAGAACTCGAGAGTTACTCAGAGTAGATACGTGTTTTGCTCGAGTGAATTCGTATTTTACTCGAAGTAAATAAGGGGAACTCGGGTTTAATTGTTTCCAGTTTTAACCTGTAACTTGTTTTCAGTTTTAAATGTTGGTTTTAAAATTTAAATCAAAGTTTAACTGAGGATAAATAAATGTTAATTCCAGATTTTGAAATGAAAGGAAGTTATAAATTTAAATAAGTTTAAATGTTTGAATTTAAGGGATTTGACTTAGAATCCCTCCATAGCAAAGTATTGTTTAATTTGTAATTTAAAGTTTTTAAAAGTTAGATTATAAAGTGATTTAAAGTAAATTGGTGATCGTTTAAACTTGGAATTTTAAATGAAAGTTCAAAGGAAAATGGCATATATGTTTCAAACATATGGAAGTGAAACTTAAATAAATAAAGGGAAAATGAGTTTTCTTTAAGTAATAAAGATTAAGGTTTAATTCTCTGACTATTAAAAATAATTGGAATGAGAATCGATAAATTGTATTGATTAATTTAGTAATTAAGTTGAAATGTATTAATTTAAGTAAATAAGGAGTTAAGAAATTTATATGTAATTAAGAATCATAGATTTGACTTTAATTAATTAATAAATAGTTAATTGAACTTATAATTAAAAATGAGGAAATTGTAAGTTATTATTTAAGATAAAGTAATTAATAGATAATAATGAATGTCATTAACTAGATTATTTTATGATTAATTAATATAATTGATTTTTAAATAGTTAATTAGATTAATTAATTTAATAATCAACATTGTAATTGTTTAAGTGTAATTAATTAATGGGAATTAATTAAGGAATAAATTACTCACTTTAGTAATTTGATTTATTCGAGTTAATTAATTTAGTTTAATTGATTTGGATTAATCACTTGATAATTGGGAGATATAATTACTCAGGAAAGTAATTGATGAATAATTACAGGATGTAATTTATGGATAATGATTTGTTAATAGAAGTAATTTGGATATAATTACTTGAAATTAATCAAGGGATTAATTAAATCTGTTTATTGGGAGTAATTAATTAAGGATAATTAATTACTGTATGTTATTAATCAAGGTGATTAATATATGTGATTTGGAAATTAGTTTTCTTAATAAAAATTAAGAAATAAAATAACTAATTAAAAGTTAATTACTTGATGTAATAGAATTAAATAGTAAATGTAATTAGAGATCATTTATTATAAATGTTGAAATCTTAGAATGAATTTATTTGGAATTAATTAATAAATGAATAGATTTATTAATGTAATAAATTAAGTCTTGTAATTAATTTAGGTTAATTAATAAATGAAGTAAGGTAAAGGTTATTTCCTATGTTTGGTTAAAGATAATTAATTTGTAAAAATAACTAAAGGATAATTTACTTTAAATGTAATTAAAGATAATTAATCAAGGACGATTAATTAAAATGAATAATTGGATGATGATTAATTAATTGATTTATAATTAATTAATCGTAATATAAGCAAGTTAATAATGATGAAGTAATTAATTTAATTTACTTTAAATTAATTAGAGATTTGTAATTAGTTTAATTCATTTTAAATTAATTATAAAATGAGGTGATTATTAATCTTTGTTTATATATGATGGATGATATTGATTTCCATGATTGATTGTGATCTCAGATATATATCTATTGTGTTATGGATGCTTGGTTAAGTATGATGATATTGATTATCTGTTTGAGTAGATAATATGGATTATCTGTTTATGATGATGATGTTATTATCCATTGTTATATTGTGTTTTATCTATCTGTGTTGATATAGATAATAAATTGAATTGTTTTAAACCTTTAAAACAACTTGGCCTTAAAAGATACGGTTTGGATTTCGATGAGACCGGGATCGGGTTTCCGTATACCGGGATTCTAGGTTTGGAGACCCGAATACCACATCGATCCAAAATAACGTTAGGTCGTGAAATCCAAATGGAGCAAGTGAAGACTCGAGGTATAAGAACTATTCGTCAGTATAACTCTGTGGGTGATTCCGTAATGAGTTTGACGGAGATAGTACTTATAGATTCGAGATGGTGGTTCAAATTGCAAGGGTTATTGTCGTTAACTCTGAGGGTGATTCCAATACGAGTGTAACGAGATAATGCCTTCGGTTTCGTTCGAACCCGGAACGAACTTATATGGATCGAATGCTTTCAGAACATCGTCAGGCGGGCGGTGAGCATTCTAAGAGGTGTTCTCTAAAGGTAATCGTGACCTCAAGCCTCATCAACCGGGAATGGATAAAACAGGGGAGGTGCAGCAAGGCTTCGTGGGTAGCACCCACTTGAGAGCGAGATATACCCCTGTCTAGAGTCCCTTTTTATTTCGGCTGTGTGGGCGGTTTAGTAGCTACAACCGCCGGGGTTGTCTTGTTTGGAACTGTTCAGTAAGGGATGGTTCCGGTCTTGTGTTGCAGGGGACTTAGGGTGGGTCCTCGGTACGGTGATCTAGGCCACGTACTGTGACGGGCGGTACCCCAGTAGCCCTGCCATTGATGGAAACCCATTTTCCCTACGAGACCCTACGGTTTTGATTGTATTACCCACGTTGTGGCTAGTATGCTGGAATTTAATAGATGTAACAATTTCAGCTATTTTCTATTTACTTGAAAACCCTAGACCTATTATAATATCACTGAATTTCCTATCAAAGTTTTGGTTAGCGTAAGGTAAAAACATTTCCATGTTTATGTGTGGGATGTCTTACGTGATACCTTTTGTTTTCAAAGGATTTTCAAAGTTAAACAACTTTAACCTGTTACTCATACCAGACCCATGTCTGACCCGGAGTTTATTTTTCTGTTTTTCCTAAACTCTCGGGTACCCAAATTTTTACGGGTAGCCAAGGGATTCAGGTTAGCTTTGACGTATTCTGGAGGAGCAATGGAGCAGGAGGCTTCAGCGTATAGATATATAGTGATTCCGCTGTGTTAGTGTTTATCTGTATTTCCGCTGTGTTGTATCTCTGTATTATATTGAGATGTATCGAGTTGTATTAACTAGACAGGTGTTTATAACTGTCTAGTATGTGTTGTATTATCTGTGTAACTCTGATATATATGATATTATGTAATCTCTTATGTGATATATTATATTTCATTCGTTCCGCTGTTGAGATTCTGATGTTGTTTCTTCTTCTTTTCTTTCTTTTCTACTTTCTCACCTCTTTCTTTTCTTAAAAACGATACGACTTTCTGGGCGTAGAAGGTCGGGTCGTTACAATTTTCATTGAATTGAATTTGGGATTGCGGGTTGAAAAGATATACATCCGTATATATATAAATTACGGATTGAAATGATAAATATTCGTATCATTTGACCACAGGGTAGAAAATTTTATACAGACACCGTTGGTCTATATATATATATATATATATATATATTTGAAAAATGATTTCTATGGTTTTGAAAGAAATATATGGTTTTAATAAATATTGATTTTAAAGATTTATTAAAGTTGATTTAATAAAGTTGATTTGAATCAATATAAAATATGTTTAAGTATTTATGTAAAATTTATATTTTCAAATATAGAGTTTATAATGTTTCAGGTTGAAAGATAAATTTGAAATTGATTTGGAATTCTTAATTATTTAAGAATTATATTTAAATAAGTTTGATTTGAAATATATTAAATTTGAAATTTTAAGATATGTTTTATAACTTGAATTTGATAAAAAAGTGGCTTAAATGAATATTTCAAACTTATGTAAATTTAAATGGGATATTTTGTTTATATAGATTTGTAAATTGAAGTTGTATTTAGATGTATTGAAATGATTAAAGAAATATCTTAGAAACTAAATGTAATGAAATTAAATTGAGATATAAATGGAATTATCAAATTTAGTTTTTGAAATGTGGAATATTTAAAGCTTTGAAATATATTGAAATTTAATGGTTTATTTTGTGTTTCAAATCTGTATTTGAAATCGTTATAATTCAAAATGATTTATTGAGAAATTGAATTGAGTTGAAATTTATGAATTGAGATTGAATTAAGTTGAATTTGGAGGTCGAGTTAATTTGAATCTATTGTGAATTTGTGGAAACTATTTTATAAAGTATTTTAAACTATATCTACAACTATTTATATTTACTTTATAAATTATTTTAATAGAAACTATTTTGTATAAATCATTTTCAATATATTATTTTATTATAAACTATTTTAACTTATAACTATTTTATATAAACTATTTTTATTTTATAAACTATTTTATTATATACACTAATTTTAATATCTAAACTGTTTAAGAGGGAAGTGTTATGAATTCCAAAATGTTATGATTTCAAACTATAGTTTCAAAGTGTTATGAATTTCAAGGTTTTGATTTCCAAAGTGTTTTGATTTTAAAAGACTTACGATTTCGAAAGCGATATAACCTTGGAAAGTTATATGATTTTGGAAATGGATTTATTTGAAGTGAAAATGATATCGTATGGATATGGTTTTGAAATGGCAATGATATTTCAGTTTTGAAATATAAACTATTTTGAAAGTTTATTAATGACCAATCGGTGTAATAATTACGTAGTTATTGAAGAGTCCGGGATCGGTTCGTCCCTTCTAAAAGCTGGAAATTGTCTGATTAACGCTATCGATAGGATTTCTGTAATTGGGATACTTTATAGGGGAGACACGAATTTGGGTTTTCGATCGATTCGTCTGATCAACGCTATCGATAGGATTTCCAAAAAACTTGAATAGAGCAAACTAACACAATATTATTTTCAAATTTGGTAAATGAAATAAATTTGTATGATTATGTTATATATATAAGTGAAAATTTTCTGAAATTTGATAGTTAATTAAATTGGTTGTTGAAATGATAATATTTGATTTTCGTTTATTGTTCTAAATGAATTTATAAACATGGTTTATAAATTGATTTGGAATTGAAATGAATTTAAATTGAGAATTTAAGAATTTAATTTCCGGTGATTTCAAACTTTGGTTTTAAGTTTTAAGTGTCTGTTATTTAAAGTATTTTCTAATAAAAATTGGTTCCGAGAATTTTAAAATGTTGAAATCAATGCTCTTCTCTTTGTCGCTGGAAAATAATTTCGGTGATGGCAGCCGCATCATCGACATTCATTTTTGAGTTTTGAAGTGGAGAGACCATTCTGTAGCTTTGCTACGGTTTTGTTTGGAAAAATATTTTAATTTGAATTTCTCAAGTATGACTTGATTTATATATATATGGGTATATTATTTTAAATTTAATTTGATTTAATATATATAGTACATACATAATTATCTCTAAAGGCACTACAACAAAAAGTGTCTTTTATAGCGGCATATAGCCGCTATTAATCACAACCATAGCAGTTTGATAAGCGCTGTATATCGACATGTTATAAAAAACTGTTGAATATTTATAACACAAAATATGCCGCTATGGTTGAGCTTAGTTTTATAACGCAAATTCGCCGCTATGGTACGTTAATTCAATAGCTCATTATAGCCGCTATAATACAGCTAAATTTCAACGGAACTGGAAATCTTTATAACACCATTTTGCCGCTATAAAATATTTATTCAATAGCTCATTATAGCCACTATAATACAGCTAAATCTCAACGGAATTGGAAATCTTTATAACACCATTTTGCCGCTATAAAATATTTATTCAATAGCGGTCATTTCACGCTATTAAATCAACAAGTTATAGTATTGATAAATTCTTTTACAGCTCATATATGCCGCTATAAAAATCGTAGATACACTTTTCAAGAGCTATGCCTATATATTACATTTTAATAATAGCAATCAAACTAAATCTTCATAAACGAATAAAGATTATAATCAACAAATATAACATAAGAGCATGCTCAGAAAGAAATGTGATATATTTTTCATTACAGTGTACAAACATTAAAGCAAGTGCATAACCATTGAATAAAGCATAAGCCTGCAGCCAAGTTAACACAGAGAAACAGAAAATAATGTCAGTTTAATAAGTGTACAAACATTACAGAGTACAAACATTACAGAGTTCCAACATGCAAGATCTGATCTAGTTGCGTACTAAGGACCTTGCTTCCTTCCAAATAAGCCTGCGAAGTTAACACAAAGAAACATGAAATGTTAAAACAAGTGCATGCTCAGATAGAAATGTGATATATAATTTTCATTACGGTGTACAAACATTAAAGCAAGTGCATGAACTGCATGAACTAGAAACTACAATTGATTATTTCTACTGATCTATTTTCCCAATATGGAAAATAGATTAAAGCAATGTTAACCTCACTTTTCTCAGTTGCAGCAACCATCTGTTGAAGCATTTCTAACACTCCAACATTTTGCCATACATTTCTAACTTCTATTTCTTCAATGCACCCATGAAAATACAACATATCCTTCCACCGCATGCTCCATACATACCAACATTTTCTGTTATCTATTTTCTGCTACAGGCAGTGTTTGTGTAACTTATATTCAGTCCTAAAACTATAATGTATGTTTTTTAACCAGGCCAATGACAACATTCCTTTGTTAGTTTGTTTAAAAAAGTCTATTTTCCTCTCTACAAATTTTGTTGCATGTAATTACTGTTGACAATATTATATGCTTTTCTCAAACTATTGCAATCTGTTTATGTCATCTTCAACTCAGCCAAATTAATTCACAAACAACATATTACGTGGCCACAGTATAAAGGTTTGACAATCTATAATGCTTCCTACGTTTCATCTGCACTGACTGCAGTTCTAACATACGGAACTCAAACTCACCACTGCAGCTTTCGGCATGCACTGCCACAGTACACAGTGGCCTGAAAAATAACAGCCGTAAATTTGCTACCTTATACGTTAAACATTCTACCCACTTTTTGCTGCAATTTGCCACCAGTGACTACAACTCATTCAACTGCCACAACTCATTCAACCGTTCCCTATTCCACAAACCCCTATGTGACGACCGCCCATGACCCCTGCACCGAATCTAGAGACAGTGCGCTGTAAAGTGTGCCAGGCGACCATGGACGATTGTCAGGGTAGATTAAAGCAACAGAATCTATCGTATTACTCACAGCGCATGGACAAAATACAATAGAACATATGTATAGTGAAGCTTTACAGAACAAAATGACATCATATAAAACTCCATAATAGTTGAATACAAGCATCCACATAGTCAATACATCTAGCCTCACTACATATCTCTCAGAGAATACAAAACAGCGGAATATCCAGTACATATAATAAGAAGATAATATGCAACCCTCCAGCTCGTCTTCGATATCAGCATCGTGAGAAGAGAACAACAACTGTCACCTGCTACCTAGTCTGCCCGTCCCAAAATGGACGAACAGCCCAAGGCAATAAGAATTAAAACATAAAGCCTTGAGTCAGACAACAGTCTTAGTGAGCAGTAAATTAACTAACAACATACCAAAAGGGCATAAATGAAAAGGAATAGGAATACAACCCTCCCACTCCAACCTCATTCTACAGTGATAGCCCCAGACACACACTAAACAGAAGCAAACATAGCAGAACATACAATTTAAAGTAAAGCTACTATCACTCGAGTCAAGGGCGATGTTTTCCAAGTACCAAGGCCTAAATCAGATAAGCACCCAGAAAATACCGCTCTTGAGTCTGAATGACTATACAACCAAACATCCATGACTCTGGCTATCACTGTTATCATTGCTTCGATATCACCGTTAATTGAATGACCGGCACATTCTTTCAGCCGTCCGTCAAGGGCTAATGGAAACCCCGGTTCTAGACATAACTCCCGCACGTCGTCGCAGCCCATGCCTAGGACTATCGAATCTGCCCAGAGTACTCGACCATCAACAGTTAGCCGTTGGGACTATCGAATCTGCCCAAACGTACTCTTGCTTAGAGCATGCTAGAACCTTCAACAACGATGCTATCCAAGCCTCCTAGTCATCCTCCTCGACGACTATTCTCATATCCATTCATTATCCTCAACTCGAATCATATCACCGAGTTATCAACATGCTTGGAATGATCCCGTCTGGATTAGACCAAGTCTTCATCACATGATTGCCTCGCTTCATTACATCCTCGCAAAGCCTCATCTCAACATCACATCATCAAATCTATGCATAAGAGCTTCATCATCCCGGTACATATGCCACGAGCAGCTTTTCCAATTCAAGAGCCGTTCCCTTAGCTTTTGAATCACCTTCGATCTAAATCTAATCATCAATCATCTAGTTCATAACAATCAATCAAATCAAACATCAATCCAAGCAATCAAGCATTCAAAAATGATCTAAGTAGACAATTATAACAATAATGGCATTTTCGTAATTAAAGAGTTGAAAGTCCAATAAGCATGAAAACATGGATTATATCTCTACAAACTTGATGAATGAACTTGCATAGGTTAACATATGAAAAAATGGATGTAACATCATCATGAACAATGGATCTTTATGGATCTACACATAGGATGAAGAAAATGCATGGAAATCTCTATTTTAACACCAAATCGAGCCAACAATCCGATATACTCCTTTGGATCCGTGTGAGAGATAATCACCACTCACCAAATCACCTAAACAACCTCAAATCAATACGCTTCAGATCTGGACAGCGAAGGATGAAGCTTGATCTATCACGAATCCGCTTCAAACGAAGAAATCTCTCTTGAAAAGATGAAGATCTCCAATCTAAGCTCTTGAATCTTCAATCTTGATCTTCGATTTGGATGGATGGAAGCACTAGATTAGAGTGGAGAAAAGAAGTGAAGAAGTGTAGAAGTCGAGCTCTCAAAATGGCAGCACTTCGTCGCTTCAAAATCCGGATCCCAAAAAGTGAGAACAACCCCTCCTATTTATAGCTGAAATTCCTTAAGTCGAAATCTGGCTATCTCCCTAAGTCGCTTCCGACTTACGACCTAAGCCTCTCCGACCTAACCCTTCTGCGCATCCAAACACCCAGCGACCTACGACCTAACGCAACGCGCGCCTTAACACATAGGCTACGACTCAACTCCTCAGCGACCTAACACATCGCGACTTAACAACCATAGAAGTCCACGACCTAACACTTAACTGCCTTGCCGACCTACGACATAACAAGGTTATGACTTAATACCTTAGACTCCCACGCGACCTAACACTTAAGCCAACCCACGACCTAACAACTTACTAAGCTACGACCTAAGACTTACAAAACCCTGCGACCTAACAACTTAGCACCCACGCGACCTAATGGTGTTACGACCTACCACTCAACTCTTAGGTCGCTCACTATAGCCCCAGCTTCCTTAGGTCGTTGCCGACCTAACTATACACTAGGTCGCTAACTCGTTAACCACTAGGTCGTAAGTTCCTTAGCTCGCGCTTCCCTTAGGTCGCAAACATTCTATAGGCTGACCCAAACTAACTCGCGACCTAAACCACTACGCAATCCAACTGCTGGTCCTCCTTAGGTCGTCACCGACCTATCCCTTAGGTCACTCAAAAACCCTTAACTCGCCCGAAACTCTTAAGTCTCCTATCTAAGGTCGTCTGCGACCTAAACCCAACATACTTAGGTCGCACCACATGCCTAAGTCGTCTACAACATAGCTCTTAACTCGCTACCATCCTATAGGTCGGTCACGACTTAGCTCTTAGGTCGTCCACGACCTAGGACTTAGACAAATCTGCCTAAAAATCTGAAATGACATGAAAGTGCTAAAATTCCAGATTTTGACGAACATGTCGATCCGTAAAAATACGGGTCGTTACATTCTCTCCCCCTTAGAAATTTCGCCCCCGAAATTCCAAGCAATCAAAAACTATTCTGTACGCCTACCATCCATAGCAATCAACAAACCATGCATCCAATTCTAGCTTAGCGTACAGAATTCTAAGACTTAGAACAAGTTACAATATCGTGAGATGAGACGACACCTTAGGGCCATACCTTGAAGAGTTCAGGATGAGCTGCCTTCATCCTCTCTTCCACCTCCCACGTACAGTCGTTATCATCATCACTCCATTGTATCTTGAGCAACTTAACTACCTTTCTCCTAAGCTGTTTCGTGTCGGTTTCAACAACACGAAGCGGCTTACGAGGTCTTCTATCGACTGGATCAACTTCAAAATCTTCATAGCTATCTGCAGAAACTACTGCATTTGAGTCGTGCACATACTTCCGTAGGTATGATACATGAAAAACATTGTGCACACTCGACATCTTCTCTGGTAACTCCAATTTGTAAGCGAGCTTTCCAATTCGCTCGATGATCGGGAATGGTCCAACAAATCTCGGAGTCAATTTTCCTCTCTTCCCGAATCGAATAACATTCTTCAGTGGAGAAATCTTCACAAAAACCATATCTCCTACGTCGAATTCCAAATCCTTTCGACGCTTATCGGCATAACTCTTCTGACGATCTTGGGCTGCCTTCATTCGTTGCCGAATGATCTCTATACAATCTGAAGTCTATCGAATCATCTCTGGCCCAAGTATCAGCTTTTCTCCAGTTTCCAACCAACATGTCGGAGAGTTACACGGTCTTCCATACAATGCCTCATACGGTGCCATACCAATGCTTGACTGGTAACTGTTGTTGTACGCAAACTCCACCAAATGCAGGTGATCTTCCCATGACCCTCCGAAGTCCAAAACACATGCTCTTAGAAGATCTTCCAAAACTCGGTTGACTCTCTCGGTCTGACCATCTGTTTGGGGATGATAAGCTATACTCAAACACAACTCGGTTCCCAAGACTTCCTGGAAGCTCTTCCAAAATCCACTAGTGAACAATGGGTCTCGATCGCTCACTATACTCTTCGGAATACCATGGAAACGAACTATCCACTTAACATACAGCTCAGCCAACTTTGATGCAGTCCTAGTCGATCGAACAGGAATGAATCGTGCACTCTTAGTCAGACGATCCACAATGACCCAAATCCCTTCATTTCCCGTTCTGGTTCTAGGCAACCCATCGATAAAATCCATCGACACTTGTTCCCACTTCCATGTAGGAACTTCTAATGACTGAAGCAATCCACTTGGCTTCTTCTGTTCGGCTTTTACCAACTGGCAGTTCATACATTTGGAAATAAAATTTCCAACATCCTTCTTCATACCTTCCCAGTAGTAGGTTCTCTTCATATCCCGATACATCTTATTTCCCCCTGGATGAATTGTCAGCTTCGAGTGATGACTTTCCTTCAGAACTTCACTCCTCAATTCATCTATATCGGGAACTACTAGTCGTCCTTGCTTCCGAAGCCAACCCTCTCGATCGACCTCGAATCCTTTATCCTTTTCTGGATCCAATCCAGATTCCAATTCACGGATATTCTTGACAAGCTTATCATCTCGCTTTTGGCTCTCACCAATCCTTTCCACAAGAGTGGGTCTTATTGATAAGTTTGCCAACATCTCAGGTTCCAATTCGCATCTAGGCCTGAAGTCAAATCCAGCTAAATACTCGAGATTCCTCCATTCAGAAAACATGGCTCCCAATCCTGCATGTCTTCGACTTAACGCATCTGCCACTGCGTTACCTTTTCCCGGAGTATAAGCTATACCAAAATCATATGATGCCAAAAACTTTAGCCAACGTTGCTGCCGAAGATTCAAATCCTTTTGGGAGAAAAGATACTTCAACGACTTGTGATCCGTAAACAACTCGAATCGAACTCCCAACAGATAATGCCTCCACATCTTCAGAGCAAATACAATCGCCGCTAATTCCAAATCATGAGTTGGGTAATTCCTTTCATGCGGCTTCAGTTGTCGACTGGCATACGCAACAACTTTATCCTTCTGCATCAGCACTGCTCCAAGTCCCGTACCACATGTGTCGGTGTAAACCACCATCTCATCATTCCCACTTGGAATAGTCAAAACAGGAGCACTCATCAATCTCTCTTTCAGGATTCCGAAAGCTTGCTCACACTTAGCATCCCAACTGAACGCTTGGTTCTTCTTCGTCAATCCTGTTAATGGTGCAGCTATCTTGGAGAAGTCTTTGATAAACCGTCGATAATATCCTGCTAATCCAAGAAAACTTCTCACATCAGATGCATTCTTAGGTCTAACCCAATCCTGGATTGCTGCCACCTTAGCGGGATCAACCGCTATTCCATTTCCAGAAATCACATGGCCTAAGAACCTCACTTCACTCTTCCAGAAGTGACACTTCGAAAACTTAGCCTTCAGCTGATGTTTCCGCAAGATTTCCAAAACCATACGCAAATGCGTCTTGTGCTCCTCTTCCGTTTTGGAATAAATCAGAATATCATCCACGAACACAAGTACGAACTTTTTCAACTGATCTCTGAACACTCTATTCATAAGATCCACAAAATATGCTGGCGCGTTAGTCAATCCAAACGGCATTACCAGCCACTCAAAGAAACCGGATGGTGTCCTAAAAGCAGTCTTCGGCACACTATCCTTAGCCACTCTCAACTGGTGAAATCCCGTTGCCAAATCCATCTGAGAAAACACCTTAGCTTCGTGAAGCTGATCAAACAAGTCATCTATTCTCGGCAATGGATACTTGTTCTTCTTAGTCACCTTATTCAGCTCACGATAATCCACACACAATCTCAACGATCCATCTGCCTTGGTTGCAAACACAACTGGTGCACCCCACTCGGACACACTACGCCGAATGAATCCTTTCTGCAAAAGATCATCAACTTGCACCCTCAACTCCTTCTGTTC
The DNA here is from genome assembly GCA_030737815.1 of Allium fistulosum. NCBI lineage: Eukaryota > Viridiplantae > Streptophyta > Magnoliopsida > Asparagales > Amaryllidaceae > Allium > Allium fistulosum. The sequence goes on along the minus strand of CM060904.1, from coordinate 707,517,966 downwards.
CCTAGGCGCCATCCGCCTAAGAGGCATCACAACAGGTCTGGCTCCTTTAACTAGATCTATACGAAACTCGATCTCTCTATGCGGTGGCAACCCTTTGACTTCGTCAAAGACATCCTCGAATCCATTAGCGATCGGCACTGATGACAGTCCATCCTGTGGAACAACTAGCGAATACATGAAGCTCATGAAGACGCCTTCTTCATGCTTACATCGTATCACAACCTTTCGCCCCTCCACATTCTCGACTGTCACTTCCAACCTTTCGCAATCAACCTTAGCCGCATACTTCCTAAGCCAGTCCATACCCAAAATAATTCCGAACCCCGCAAAGTTCAGAACAAAGCAATCACAAACAAAAGAGCAACCATGGCTCGATACAACTAGACCACGGCATAACATACACAAACAAGACGAACCCCCAACTGGATTAGTCACAACCAATGGCCTATCAACAATATCCGGCTTCAAATCTAACCGGCCTACTAGTTCATTACAAACAAACGAATGCGATGCTCCAGTATCAAACAAAACTCTAACTGGAATACCACATAGGAAAAGAGTACCTTGAACAACCACACTCTTTCCTTTCTCTTCAGCAGTAGGAGCTCTCGAAGACGACGGAACAGCTCCCAAAGCATAAGCTTGCACAATCTGCTTATCTCTCCTCGGTTCTGGACAATTCTTCCTGAAATGCCCCGGCTTTTCACAGTTGTGACACTTCATTGGCACCTTAGGATTCTTACAATCCTTCGAGAAATGGCCCTTCTGCTGACAATTGTAGCAAGTCACCTCGCCTTTCAGCTTCTTCTGGCCATCCTTACCCTTCTGCTGCTGCTGCTTCCTCTTCTTGTTTCCACCCTGCTGGGGTTTAGACTCTTCCCTGGTCACAGCAACAACAGATCCATCCTTAGGAAACAGACTCTCATGCCTGAGAGCTTTCTCCACAAGCTTCTCAAATGAATCGTCCAAATGATCCACCAACTGTCTCCCGAGATAACTGTCCAAGCCTGTCACAAACTTCTCATTCTTCTGGTAAGCAGACTCAATATATGACCGGGCATACTTGGACAAAGCTTCAAACTCAGAAACATACTCAAGAACAGATCTTCCACCCTGCTTGAGCTCTACAAACCTCTTGAACAGAACAGACTTCTGAGCTGTAGAAATGAACTTAGCTTCAAATCTGACTTGGAATTGCTCCCAAGTAATCTCTTCTTCCGGAGTAGTGATGGTAATAGAGTTCCACCAATCAGAAGCTCTCCCTTGAAGCTGCCTTGATGCCAACTTCCTCTTAGTTGCATCATCAATTCCCAAATCACCAAAGATCCTTCTACAAGCATCCATCCACCTCTGGACCTCAATAGTTGATTCTGTTCCCAAGAAAACCTTTCCTCCAAGAGCAGTATAGTCCTTGCACAACTTAGCAAAATCCACTGGTTTCGGAGTCTGAACCTGAACTCCAACATCAACTGCCGCCCCCGGAACTGGTATCCTTCTCATGATCGAAGTCATCATAGCTTCGAACATGGCTGCATAATCAGCAGTCTCTTCAGTAGCACGGCCTTCCCTAGCAGCTGGTCTCCCTCTTCGACTCATTCTCAATATCTATAAAAAGGAATGATTAGAACATCTAGAGAAACAACTGCTTAAAGGACTCAAACTCAACTAAACTACTATATTATATATAGTATTCATCCATCAAAATACAATTACGTCTCTCATACGTAGTTACGACGGCGAGCGTTGGGTAAAATCGATTAACCTGGCTCTGATACCAAATGTGATGACCGCCCATGACCCCTGCACCGAATCTAGAGACAGTGCGCTGTAAAGTGTGCCAGGCGACCATGGACGATTGTCAGGGTAGATTAAAGCAACAGAATCTATTGTATTACTCACAGCGCATGGACAAAATACAATAGAACATATGTATAGTGAAGCTTTACAGAACAAAATGACATCATATAAAACTCCATAATAGTTGAATACAAGCATCCACATAGTCAATACATCTAGCCTCACTACATATCTCTCAGAGAATACAAAACAGCGGAATATCCAGTACAAATAATAAGAAGATAATATGCAACCCTCCAGCTCGTCTTCGATATCAGCATCGTGAGAAGAGAACAGCACCTGTCACCTGCTACCTAGTCTACCCGTCCCAAAATGGACGAACAGCCCAAGGCAATAAGAATTAAAACATAAAGCCTTGAGTCAGACAACAGTCTTAGTGAGCAGTAAATTAACTAACAACATACCAAAAGGGCATAAAGGAAAAGGAATAGGAATACAACCCTCCCACTCCAACCTCATTCTACAGTGATAGCCCCAGACACACACTAAACAGAAGCAAACATAGCAGAACATACAATTTAAAGTAAAGCTACTATCACTCGAGTCAAGGGCGATGTTTTCCAAGTACCAAGGCCTAAATCAGATAAGCACCCAGAAAATACCGCTCTTGAGTCCGAATGACTATACAACCAAACATCCATGACTCTGGCTATCACTGTTATCATTGCTTCGATATCACCGTTAATTGAATGATCGGCACATTCTTTCAGCCGTCCGTCAAGGGCTAATGGAAACCCCGGTTCTAGACATAACTCCCGCACGTCGTCGCAGCCCGTGCCTAGGACTATCGAATCTGCCCAGAGTACTCGACCATCAATAGTTAGCCGTTGGGACTATCGAATCTGCCCAAACGTACTCTTGCTTAGAGCATGCTAGAACCTTCAACAACGATGCTATCCAAGCCTCCTAGTCATCCTCCTCGACGACTATTCTCATATCCATTCATTATCCTCAACTCGAATCATATCACCGAGTTATCAACATGCTTGGAATGATCCCGTCTGGATTAGACCAAGTCTTCATCACATGATTGCCTCGCTTCATTACATCCTCGCAAAGCCTCATCTCAACATCACATCATCAAATCTATGCATAAGAGCTTCATCATCCCGCTACATATGCCACGAGCAGCTTTTCCAATTCAAGAGCCTTTCCCTTAGCTTTTGAATCACCTTCGATCTAAATCTAATCATCAATCATCTAGTTCATAACAATCAATCAAATCAAACATCAATCCAAGCAATCAAGCATTCAAAAATGATCTAAGTAGACAATTATAACAATAATGGCATTTTCGTAATTAAAGAGTTGAAAGTCCAATAAGCATGAAAACATGGATTATATCTCTACAAACTTGATGAATGAACTTGCATAGGTTAACATATGATAAAATGGATGTAACATCATCATGAACAATGGATCTTTATGGATCTACACATAGGATGAAGAAAATGCATGGAAATCTCTATTTTAACACCAAATCGAGCCAACAATCCGATATACTCCTTTGGATCCGTGTGAGAGATAATCACCACTCACCAAATCACCTAAACAACCTCAAATCAATACGCTTCAGATCTGGACAGCGAAGGATGAAGCTTGATCTATCACGAATCCGCTTCAAACGAAGAAATCTCTCTTGAAAAGATGAAGATCTCCAATCTAAGCTCTTGAATCTTCAATCTTGATCTTCGATTTGGATGGATGGAAGCACTAGATTAGAGTGGAGAAAAGAAGTGAAGAAGTGTAGAAGTCGAGCTCTCAAAATGGCAGCACTTCGTCGCTTCAAAATCCGGATCCCAAAAAGTGAGAACAACCCCTCCTATTTATAGCTGAAATTCCTTAAGTCGAATCTGGCTATCTCCCTAAGTCGCTTCCGACTTACGACCTAAGCCTCTCCGACCTAACCCTTCTGCGCATCCAAACACCCAACAACCTACGACCTAACGCAACGCGTGCCTTAACACATAGGCTACGACTCAACTCCTCAGCGACCTAACACATCGCGACTTAACAACCATAGAAGTCCACGACCTAACACTTAACTGCCTTGCCGACCTACGACATAACAAGGTTATGACTTAATACCTTAGACTCCCACGCGACCTAACACTTAAGCCAACCCGCGACCTAACAACTTACTAAGCTACGACCTAAGACTTACAAAACCCTGCGACCTAACAACTTAGCACCCACGCGACCTAATGGTGTTACGACCTACCACTCAACTCTTAGGTCGCTCACTATAGCCCCAGCTTCCTTAGGTCGTTGCCGACCTAACTATACACTAGGTCGCTAACTCGTTAACCACTAGGTCGTAAGTTCCTTAGCTCGCGCTTCCCTTAGGTCGCAAACATTCTATAGGCTGACCCAAACTAACTCGCGACCTAAACCACTACGCAATCCAACTGCTGGTCCTCCTTAGGTCGTCACCGACCTATCCCTTAGGTCGCTCAAAAACCCTTAACTCGCCCGAAACTCTTAAGTCTCCTATCTAAGGTCGTCTGCGACCTAAACCCAACATACTTAGGTCGCACCACATGCCTAAGTCGTCTACAACATAGCTCTTAACTCGCTACCATCCTATAGGTCGGTCACGACTTAGCTCTTAGGTCGTCCACGACCTAGGACTTAGACAAATCTGCCTAAAAATCTGAAATGACATGAAAGTGCTAAAATTCCAGATTTTGACGAACATGTCGATCCGTAAAAATACGGGTCGTTACACCCTACACTGTGAATTTGATTTTTCTTCATTGCGACACCTACGCGCACTTTATCTCTCAGCTTCTCCTAAGCTAAATCGGTATTTCTTCAGTTATTTAATATAAACTGCATAAAGTTATTTCTGTAAAATGGTTATTTGTCAAGTATGTAAAATGAAAAAATATTCATGGTTACATAACAGGTAACATAATCAATGTTTTATAGCTTGCTTCAATTATTATATTCAGTATTTATTTTGAATTTTTATCAATTTATCATTTGTTCACCTATAAATGGATATATTACTAATCATAACGATTCAATATATATTTTACTCAAATTTGTTTCATGTAAAAGATCTTTTAATTATGGTAACTATTACACAAAGAAGAGATGAATATGGTTTTGCTTCATCATGCTGTATCACTACATACATTCAACTGTATCATCTCTACCTCATCCCTGAACTCCAAACAGTCAACTACAAACAAACCACTACAACTGGTACTCCACCAACCAGAATTTAAAGCTAATTGTAACGACCCGTAAATTTCAACTGTTTTAATAACGTAATTAGTTGAAATTTTGTGAAATTTTAAACGATAAAATTTTGAAATTAAAATTTAACATTTGAAATACGTCTAGTTAAACATAGTAACTGGTAAATTTTCGTTCGAAAATATGAAAGTTTATTTCGCGCGTAAATTCACTTCAATTTAATCAGTTAAAAAAAGCAATGAAAATAAAATGTTTTCGGAACCTAAATATTTTTACATAGAAAAATTCTAAACCATCTTCTGAGCAAGATGTCAGTTTGTCGTTTTTCCAAATTCGGACATCTTTGACTTCGTCGATCTTATTTTTCAGCGTTTTTCTTGCATTTTCCGTCAGTAGAAAATTCGAATTTTTATAGTTCAATCAAACCACTAATATCTGTATACCGTTTTGATTATCCCGTCGCGCTGATCAAAATAATATATTCATTTGTGTATAACGGTGTCTGGTACGCGATGAAACCGTCGATCGGTAGCCGTATCGATAATCGTTTCAGTTTTGTTGATCTGTCTTTTCACTTGCTCTGCCATATATTTCGGTAACCACGTATGACCTTAACTATTTCCTACGTTCAATAAATTTCATTCGTTCCTTTCAACATAATTTTCTTTAACTTCTGCAGAATCAAAGCGTTACCGTGATGTTAGATTTATTGTCAACTTCTATTTTATACGTTTGCATTTGCTTTGTGGCTGTTCATTCTCTCCTGTTCCTTCTTTGTTCCATGTTTTATTTTATTTTTCTTCTTTCCTCTGTTCTTCAAACCATTCACCTTCCTTTCACATCACCCCTACTCCCTCTCCCACAGCCGATAGCAGCATCCATGCAACTTGCTCCACCCTGGCCACCGCCGTCCCATCCTCCTCGCAGCCCCTCCCCTCTGTTCGCCTCCAGCCCACCAATGATCAATCCACCTCATCACCACATCCGCCCATGCATGCCAAGCAGCCGCTTGTCCCAGTACCACAACCTCCGGCCTCCGCCTCCAAGACCCTCTGACCTGCCACCAACGTCTCCATCTTCTCCCACTGCCTTCCACGCGTCCTCGTCACCAAAGCCACACTGCACGCGTGCCTACTTCCCACTGTCCTCCGCCTGGCCTCATCTCCAAGCTTCCACCTCATCCACGTCACCTTTGACCTGCTTACCCGCCTCTTCACTCTCTGGTTGCTATCATTTGTAAGTTATAAGTTGTATGTCACTTGTCATTTAGGTATATTCATTTTATATATTAGAGTATATAGATAGTTATATATGAGTTCTGTTCCTATATAGATCTGTTATATAATATGTGTATTGGTATTAGTATATTATAGTCAGTGCTACATCATGAATTGTATATATATATATATTTATTAGTCTTACTTGTTGTTACAACGTTTGCATCTTTTTGGGTTTTGATGTAGTATTTTATATATAGGCTGCTTTGCCTCCTTTTGTTCTATCTTAGAGATTTGTAGGCTGTCAAAATCTACTTTGTTTTACAGCTATCTGTCCTATGTCGCTTATTTATATATATATATCTACATTCGAATTTTGAACTGTATAAGATTTACAATGATGTTACTTTGCTAGTCTATCTTTTGTTTCTTGGAAACCGTACTTGCATTTTATGAAGGGAAGGTGTAAATTTATATTTGGTTATAGTTTCTATATTTGTATACAGAGGTTTAAGAATATGTTTGTTTCATGTATAGGTTTGTACATCGCTGATTTGTAAGACTGGTAAATATTATATAAGTGAAATTATGAATTTGTTGTATATTTTATATGTAGTTAGTTTTTAAAGCTGTTTATTTTATATCAATATATAATGTATATGATTATTGTAATATTTACATTTGCTGTGATTCTAAAAAAATATATATATGCAGTGCTTATATGTGCGTCTTATATGTGTATTTGTATATATATATAGCTATAAACCAGAAATATATATATAAGATTTTCTGAAATTCTATTATTTTAACATAATTATAGATGCAGTTTAGGTATACTTTGGGGTTCGTATATATACAAGTTACCTCTGGCCAGTTTTATTTATATACAAGGTTTGTAATAGCTGTAGCATACTGTAAAGCTTTACAGTTTATATACTTTAAAATATACCTATAGTTATATTAATTTGGATATAAGCAATGATTTTTGTCTGCATATATTATATTGATTTTAAAGATAATTTACTACTTAATTTATGTTGGTATTTAAATTGTATATATTATTTTAAATATAAGTTCCAAGTTTAATGTTGGTTTAAGAGAATAACATAAAATGTCATATATAATTTGTTTCAGTCTATATCAAACATATTCTGATCAATTCCATCAATTCTATTTTATCAGTTGTTGTTCGTCGTGCCTGCTTTCTTCATTGAATTCGTGTCCATTTCATTTTGCTTTGGAATTCGTAGCTTGCCCTGTTGTCAAACTCTCTAGCCTCGAAAGGTGAGCAATCACTCACGATTAATGTTCTTTTATTTATTAAATCTGATTTCAATAGAAACGACAATTGAAATATGCTGCTGTTAGTTAATTACACTGTTATATATGCTATTGCCTGTATCAGTTCACCTGTGACATCTGACACCATTATCTGTTAATTATTTATGCGATAATAATACAGTTTGGTTGATAATTGATTGATTGTTGATGTTTATATTGGACGTTAAATTGTTAATGTTAAAATGTTAAATAGTGTGAAATTGAAGTTGATATAGGATAATTAATTGTTAAATTTGATTAACTGACATTTGTATAATATGATCCCTTTAACTGTTGAACTTATTGACACGTAGGATTTGTTTAATTACATTTTGAACCACTGAATGTATGTTGTTAAATTGATGATGTATGAAATTGTAAATAGATGACAAGTGAAAACCGTAATGTAATAATCTTTAATCTACATGAAATGATAGTGTAGATTCTAGAAATACTTATATTAATTCGTACAAATAACAATGCGAATTAATACGGTTATTTCGGGATTATTTGAATTGATTATTGGATTGATATTGATTGTTGTTATTGTTTGTTTATTTACTTTGACACCATCCCAGTTATCACACAGCAAGTTCCCTTTGCTATGCTACGATTTTGAATTGAATTGGAATCGGGTTGAAATGATAAATACCAAAATTGAACTTTGACTTAGGATAGAAAATTAAATAAAACCCGATTGGTCAATAATTTGATTTAAAAATAAAATGAAGATTTTAGTTGAATAAATAATATGGTTTTGAAATGAAGTTGAAATTTGAATTTTTTTATGAAAGGAAAGTGTTAATATTTAATAATCTGAAACAAAATATTAATAATGTAATTGATGAAAGAATGTTGTTTAATTTGAGAAATGATTGGATTAAGTTGAAATTATAATTAAGTTTGAAATTGTAATTAAGTTCAAAATTATTAAACTTTGAAATTATTTAATAATTAGGTTATGAATTATTTAATAATTAAATAAGATTGAATCATTTAATGATTAAATTGAATTGAATTCTTTGATAAGAGAAATTGAACCTTTGAATAAGTGAATTTTATTTCGTAAATAATTGAAATTGAATTTCTTTATTAAGTAAGTTTTGGAAAAATTATTTAAGAAAGTAAATAAGTGAGATTGAATTTCTTTAACAAGAAAAAAAAATGCAATTTATTGAAATTAATGTAAGACTTGAAATTTAAAGAAATTGAGTTGATGAACTTAATTTAATTCAAATTGTAAGTTTTGGAATAAGGAAGTTGAATTTAAAGAATTGATTTAATGAATTGGAAATTTAATAGAAATTGTTTTGAATGATAAAGTAACTTAACGAATATTGAATGAAATCGATAAATGAGTTTAAATTGATTTGAGTGTTAAATTAAATTGATTAAATGATTTCGGAATGAACTTATATACGAAATGCAATGAATATTCGAATTGTTTAATTGAAACTTTGAAATTGAATTATGGAAATGTTGAAATTGAAATTGGAAAGTTAAAACGTAATATTTGGAAATTGATTTCGAAAGACAAATGAAATGTTGATTTGCGAATTGAAATTGAAATTGAATTTGATTTGGTTTTTTTGAAAATATAAATGACCAGTCGGTGTAATAATTACGGAAGTTATTAAAGAGACCGGAATTCGGTTATGGATATACTCTCTATCTAAACCGAAAACCACTTTAATAACTATGCGCGGAGTGATGATCCAGAATGAAGTGGTTGGAATGATGTTCGTGTTGACTGAAGAAAGAGAACGATAATGGATAGCTTTGACACTTGTGTCAAATTGGAAATGACTAAAACAGGAGCTGTGCCGGGCCAATGGAGGATTGATACCTCAAGTGGACACACTTCTTCGAACTACTTATACTTATTGTCGATTGGTGCACCCTTGATTTTGGGAGTGTTGTCTCACGGTGTTGCGGGCGCTGCGGCGTTGCGTTCTCACCAGCCCGGATCAGGCGAACGGTAGTATCACTACCTTGGGTATAGCCTCATGTGCCTTGTCATACTTGTATTCCATTTATGCGCGACCACTACGAATTTGATTTGTACCTTGAGTATATGGATTGCCCTCTGGTGACTTCCGGTTTTGGGGAAACTACGGTCTTGTATATGCTTGTGGGAATAAAAATGTGTTAAGGGTGGAATGGGCCATGACTTAACGCTATTTTGATATCTTTATATTACTGATAGACATTATCTACTTATCGTACACTACTACATAGTAGATAGTTTAACGGATCCTTAAAGGATGGTTATTCCAAACATCCTTTGAGTTACTTGTATTTCAATTGCTATTTCACTTGAGTTGGATTTATTAATATAAGAATGTTAATCCTGACTCGAGTGTCTTGTGTTTTTGCTTTACGCTCGGGTCAGACTGAGTAGTTCAGCTTTCGAGACTCACCTTTGGAGTTGGAGCTTCGCTTGGAGATCCAGTTATCTATCCAGCTTTCAGATATTCGATGATTCCAGTGATGTATTCTGATTTGCATCTGTTACTCTTCCGTTGTATCTAGTTTAACTCTGATGTATCGTATTACTCTTCTGTTGTAAACTCTGATGTATTTTTATATATTCATATAGTAGCTTCATGAACTACTATCTCTTTTATTTCCGCTGCATTTATTACTCTGTGTCTGTGATCTGTGATTATATCTATTTACTGTATATGTTCAGTTTTGCCAAATTTAAATTAACAACGCGGTATTTTGAGCAATTCAACTCCGGCATGAGTGTCTACCTATACACTTATAATGGACGCGAATGGTCCAAAATTCTGGGTCGTTACAGTTGGTATCAGAGCTTTGGTAGCTCTAGGCAAAACTTAACATATAGGGTAAATGTATTTACAGAATCACTCTCATTCGAGTTTCAATCTCTTCCTTTCGACTCGATTTCTTTGAATTTTGGACCGTTCCCTACGGTTTCAATTTCATTCGTGTCCCTCACTATTCGTCTCCTTTCAATTCTGGAGCACCCCATAACTCCATTTTGAATGATATCTATAATAGATCGGCGGTCTCGCCAATCTTCGAATGATTCGTAAAGGAGCAAAACTTCTTTATAATAGGCATCGATTTACCAGAGATTTCTGTATCCTCGGTTTACGATGTTATCCTTCTCCTACTACACCTGAATTCTATTCCTTGAGATCGGATGTCGATTTACCTCGGAATTCCACATCGATCTTATTCTTGAAGTCACGGTCAACCCGGTTAAGGTTGCCCGCGGTTTATATAAACTTATCCATCGTCTTATTTTGTTATTTAATTATCTCGTCTTTGTTCAAACCTATCTTCGAATCGAAATTCTCTTTGATTTGAGTCTATCAAAATTTTGAATCCCTATCCTTGCTTTGAAATCCATTATTGTATCGTTAAGTGAGGAAGTGTATTGAAATTAATTTTAAAATATCGTTTTCAAATTTGATAAATAAAATAAAAGTTTTGTATGATTATATTATATATAAAAATATAAGTTTTCTGAAATTAAATTGTTAATGAATTTGTTGTCAGAAATAATAATATTTCATTTTCATTTATTGTTTTGTAAACCATTGACTATTGCATAAATATATATAAATGAATTTATAAACTTGGTTATAAATTGATTGGAATTCGAAATGAATATAATTCAGAAACTTGAGAATTTATTGGTTTCCGGTGATTTCCAACTTTGGGTTTAAATTTTAAATGCATATTATATAAAGTATTTTCGAATAGAAACCGTTTTCAAAGAACTTTTAAATGTTGAAATCAGTGCTCTTCTCTTTGTCGCTGGAAAATAATTTCGGTGATGGCGGCCGCATCATCGACATTCATTTTCGAGTTTCGAAGTGGAGAAACCATTCTGTAGCTTTGCTACGGTTTTGTTTTGAAAAAAAAATATTTTTGATTTGAATTTCTTCAGTATAATTTGATATATATATATGGGTATCTTATTTTAAAATTTAAATTGATTTGATATAAATATTATATATATCTCTAAATTGTTTAAAGTTAATCGGAAATCTAATTCTTAAATTTTGTTAAAGGATGATTTTAATTACAAGTAAAACCAAAATTTGGAATAAATATTTAAACTTGAATAATTGGATTGGGAAAAATTTTATTTGTATATTGTTCAACTGCATTCTAATACAACTTACCTAAATCATTCAGAACTTGAATATGTAAGTGGATAATATATAAGACAAATTGAATTTATAGATAAAATTTGAGTGTTTATAATGAATGTGATACACTAAATTATGATTATAAAGATGTTAATAGAGTTCGATAGGATAATAAGTAAAACTCAGCAATAATGAAATAAATTTGTTTTGAAAGAATTAATAGATTGAAATTTGATCAACTTATGAAAATACCTTGAATTTAAAAGCAATTAGTAAATGTAAATTAATTTAAATCAGAACTTTTATGGTTTAAATTTATTTATATGGGTTAATATATGTGATTAGATATATTAAGTAGAATAAATTTAACAATAGTTTTGAATAAAGAAGAATTTAAAAATGGTTGAAGAAAATATGATTATAATAAAAGACTATTCAAATTTATGGTTTTAGTAAGTGTAAATTTGGGGATAATTGGATAATAAGATAATGAATTTAAAAACAGTTGAGATTGATTTTGGTGAAATCAAATGGATTAAATCAATTATTGAATATCAATTAATTTAAATTTGAATTTATATGGTTTAAATTAATTGTTATTTTGTATTTCAAAATCTGTTTTCTTTTTGGTTGTTTCTATTCTTCTACCTCGTTCCTTTTCGGGGACGAAAAGTTTTGAGTGGGGGAGAGTGTAACGACCCGTAAATTTCAACTGTTTTAATAACGTAATTAGTTGAAATTTTGTGAAATTTTAAACGATAAAATTTTGAAATTAAAATTTAACATTTGAAATACGTCTAGTTAAACATAGTAACTGGTAAATTTTCGTTCGAAAATATGAAAGTTTATTTCGCGCGTAAATTCACTTCAATTTAATCAGTTAAAAAAAGCAATGAAAATAAAATGTTTTCGGAACCTAAATATTTTTACATAGAAAAATTCTAAACCATCTTCTGAGCAAGATGTCAGTTTGTCGTTTTTCCAAATTCGGACATCTTTGACTTCGTCGATCTTATTTTTCAGCGTTTTTCTTGCATTTTCCGTCAGTAGAAAATTCGAATTTTTATAGTTCAATCAAACCACTAATATCTGTATACCGTTTTGATTATCCCGTCGCGCTGATCAAAATAATATATTCATTTGTGTATAACGGTGTCTGGTACGCGATGAAACCGTCGATCGGTAGCCGTATCGATAATCGTTTCAGTTTTGTTGATCTGTCTTTTCACTTGCTCTGCCATATATTTCGGTAACCACGTATGACCTTAACTATTTCCTACGTTCAATAAATTTCATTCGTTCCTTTCAACATAATTTTCTTTAACTTCTGCAGAATCAAAGCGTTACCGTGATGTTAGATTTATTGTCAACTTCTATTTTATACGTTTGCATTTGCTTTGTGGCTGTTCATTCTCTCCTGTTCCTTCTTTGTTCCATGTTTTATTTTATTTTTCTTCTTTCCTCTGTTCTTCAAACCATTCACCTTCCTTTCACATCACCCCTACTCCCTCTCCCACAGCCGATAGCAGCATCCATGCAACTTGCTCCACCCTGGCCACCGCCGTCCCATCCTCCTCGCAGCCCCTCCCCTCTGTTCGCCTCCAGCCCACCAATGATCAATCCACCTCATCACCACATCCGCCCATGCATGCCAAGCAGCCGCTTGTCCCAGTACCACAACCTCCGGCCTCCGCCTCCAAGACCCTCTGACCTGCCACCAACGTCTCCATCTTCTCCCACTGCCTTCCACGCGTCCTCGTCACCAAAGCCACACTGCACGCGTGCCTACTTCCCACTGTCCTCCGCCTGGCCTCATCTCCAAGCTTCCACCTCATCCACGTCACCTTTGACCTGCTTACCCGCCTCTTCACTCTCTGGTTGCTATCATTTGTAAGTTATAAGTTGTATGTCACTTGTCATTTAGGTATATTCATTTTATATATTAGAGTATATAGATAGTTATATATGAGTTCTGTTCCTATATAGATCTGTTATATAATATGTGTATTGGTATTAGTATATTATAGTCAGTGCTACATCATGAATTGTATATATATATATATTTATTAGTCTTACTTGTTGTTACAACGTTTGCATCTTTTTGGGTTTTGATGTAGTATTTTATATATAGGCTGCTTTGCCTCCTTTTGTTCTATCTTAGAGATTTGTAGGCTGTCAAAATCTACTTTGTTTTACAGCTATCTGTCCTATGTCGCTTATTTATATATATATATATCTACATTCGAATTTTGAACTGTATAAGATTTACAATGATGTTACTTTGCTAGTCTATCTTTTGTTTCTTGGAAACCGTACTTGCATTTTATGAAGGGAAGGTGTAAATTTATATTTGGTTATAGTTTCTATATTTGTATACAGAGGTTTAAGAATATGTTTGTTTCATGTATAGGTTTGTACATCGCTGATTTGTAAGACTGGTAAATATTATATAAGTGAAATTATGAATTTGTTGTATATTTTATATGTAGTTAGTTTTTAAAGCTGTTTATTTTATATCAATATATAATGTATATGATTATTGTAATATTTACATTTGCTGTGATTCTAAAAAAATATATATATGCAGTGCTTATATGTGCGTCTTATATGTGTATTTGTATATATATATAGCTATAAACCAGAAATATATATATAAGATTTTCTGAAATTCTATTATTTTAACATAATTATAGATGCAGTTTAGGTATACTTTGGGGTTCGTATATATACAAGTTACCTCTGGCCAGTTTTATTTATATACAAGGTTTGTAATAGCTGTAGCATACTGTAAAGCTTTACAGTTTATATACTTTAAAATATACCTATAGTTATATTAATTTGGATATAAGCAATGATTTTTGTCTGCATATATTATATTGATTTTAAAGATAATTTACTACTTAATTTATGTTGGTATTTAAATTGTATATATTATTTTAAATATAAGTTCCAAGTTTAATGTTGGTTTAAGAGAATAACATAAAATGTCATATATAATTTGTTTCAGTCTATATCAAACATATTCTGATCTATTCCATCAATTCTATTTTATCAGTTGTTGTTCGTCGTGCCTGCTTTCTTCATTGAATTCGTGTCCATTTCATTTTGCTTTGGAATTCGTAGCTTGCCCTGTTGTCAAACTCTCTAGCCTCGAAAGGTGAGCAATCACTCACGATTAATGTTCTTTTATTTATTAAATCTGATTTCAATAGAAACGACAATTGAAATATGCTGCTGTTAGTTAATTACACTGTTATATATGCTATTGCCTGTATCAGTTCACCTGTGACATCTGACACCATTATCTGTTAATTATTTATGCGATAATAATACAGTTTGGTTGATAATTGATTGATTGTTGATGTTTATATTGGACGTTAAATTGTTAATGTTAAAATGTTAAATAGTGTGAAATTGAAGTTGATATAGGATAATTAATTGTTAAATTTGATTAACTGACATTTGTATAATATGATCCCTTTAACTGTTGAACTTATTGACACGTAGGATTTGTTTAATTACATTTTGAACCACTGAATGTATGTTGTTAAATTGATGATGTATGAAATTGTAAATAGATGACAAGTGAAAACCGTAATGTAATAATCTTTAATCTACATGAAATGATAGTGTAGATTCTAGAAATACTTATATTAATTCGTACAAATAACAATGCGAATTAATACGGTTATTTCGGGATTATTTGAATTGATTATTGGATTGATATTGATTGTTGTTATTGTTTGTTTATTTACTTTGACACCATCCCAGTTATCACACAGCAAGTTCCCTTTGCTATGCTACGATTTTGAATTGAATTGGAATCGGGTTGAAATGATAAATACCAAAATTGAACTTTGACTTAGGATAGAAAATTAAATAAAACCCGATTGGTCAATAATTTGATTTAAAAATAAAATGAAGATTTTAGTTGAATAAATAATATGGTTTTGAAATGAAGTTGAAATTTGAATTTTTTTATGAAAGGAAAGTGTTAATATTTAATAATCTGAAACAAAATATTAATAATGTAATTGATGAAAGAATGTTGTTTAATTTGAGAAATGATTGGATTAAGTTGAAATTATAATTAAGTTTGAAATTGTAATTAAGTTCAAAATTATTAAACTTTGAAATTATTTAATAATTAGGTTATGAATTATTTAATAATTAAATAAGATTGAATCATTTAATGATTAAATTGAATTGAATTCTTTGATAAGAGAAATTGAACCTTTGAATAAGTGAATTTTATTTCGTAAATAATTGAAATTGAATTTCTTTATTAAGTAAGTTTTGGAAAAATTATTTAAGAAAGTAAATAAGTGAGATTGAATTTCTTTAACAAGAAAAAAAAATGCAATTTATTGAAATTAATGTAAGACTTGAAATTTAAAGAAATTGAGTTGATGAACTTAATTTAATTCAAATTGTAAGTTTTGGAATAAGGAAGTTGAATTTAAAGAATTGATTTAATGAATTGGAAATTTA
Organism: Allium fistulosum; assembly: GCA_030737815.1. NCBI lineage: Eukaryota > Viridiplantae > Streptophyta > Magnoliopsida > Asparagales > Amaryllidaceae > Allium > Allium fistulosum. Next base: position 707,501,747 of record CM060904.1, on the reverse strand, counting down.
ATAGAAATTGTTTTGAATGATAAAGTAACTTAACGAATATTGAATGAAATCGATAAATGAGTTTAAATTGATTTGAGTGTTAAATTAAATTGATTAAATGATTTCGGAATGAACTTATATACGAAATGCAATGAATATTCGAATTGTTTAATTGAAACTTTGAAATTGAATTATGGAAATGTTGAAATTGAAATTGGAAAGTTAAAACGTAATATTTGGAAATTGATTTCGAAAGACAAATGAAATGTTGATTTGCGAATTGAAATTGAAATTGAATTTGATTTGGTTTTTTTGAAAATATAAATGACCAGTCGGTGTAATAATTACGGAAGTTATTAAAGAGACCGGAATTCGGTTATGGATATACTCTCTATCTAAACCGAAAACCACTTTAATAACTATGCGCGGAGTGATGATCCAGAATGAAGTGGTTGGAATGATGTTCGTGTTGACTGAAGAAAGAGAACGATAATGGATAGCTTTGACACTTGTGTCAAATTGGAAATGACTAAAACAGGAGCTGTGCCGGGCCAATGGAGGATTGATACCTCAAGTGGACACACTTCTTCGAACTACTTATACTTATTGTCGATTGGTGCACCCTTGATTTTGGGAGTGTTGTCTCACGGTGTTGCGGGCGCTGCGGCGTTGCGTTCTCACCAGCCCGGATCAGGCGAACGGTAGTATCACTACCTTGGGTATAGCCTCATGTGCCTTGTCATACTTGTATTCCATTTATGCGCGACCACTACGAATTTGATTTGTACCTTGAGTATATGGATTGCCCTCTGGTGACTTCCGGTTTTGGGGAAACTACGGTCTTGTATATGCTTGTGGGAATAAAAATGTGTTAAGGGTGGAATGGGCCATGACTTAACGCTATTTTGATATCTTTATATTACTGATAGACATTATCTACTTATCGTACACTACTACATAGTAGATAGTTTAACGGATCCTTAAAGGATGGTTATTCCAAACATCCTTTGAGTTACTTGTATTTCAATTGCTATTTCACTTGAGTTGGATTTATTAATATAAGAATGTTAATCCTGACTCGAGTGTCTTGTGTTTTTGCTTTACGCTCGGGTCAGACTGAGTAGTTCAGCTTTCGAGACTCACCTTTGGAGTTGGAGCTTCGCTTGGAGATCCAGTTATCTATCCAGCTTTCAGATATTCGATGATTCCAGTGATGTATTCTGATTTGCATCTGTTACTCTTCCGTTGTATCTAGTTTAACTCTGATGTATCGTATTACTCTTCTGTTGTAAACTCTGATGTATTTTTATATATTCATATAGTAGCTTCATGAACTACTATCTCTTTTATTTCCGCTGCATTTATTACTCTGTGTCTGTGATCTGTGATTATATCTATTTACTGTATATGTTCAGTTTTGCCAAATTTAAATTAACAACGCGGTATTTTGAGCAATTCAACTCCGGCATGAGTGTCTACCTATACACTTATAATGGACGCGAATGGTCCAAAATTCTGGGTCGTTACAGTTGGTATCAGAGCTTTGGTAGCTCTAGGAAAAACTTAACATATAGGGTAAATGTATTTACAGAATCACTCTCATTCGAGTTTCAATCTCTTCCTTTCGACTCGATTTCTTTGAATTTTGGACCGTTCCCTACGGTTTCAATTTCATTCGTGTCCCTCACTATTCGTCTCCTTTCAATTCTGGAGCACCCCATAACTCCATTTTGAATGATATCTATAATAGATCGGCGGTCTCGCCAATCTTCGAATGATTCGTAAAGGAGCAAAACTTCTTTATAATAGGCATCGATTTACCAGAGATTTCTGTATCCTCGGTTTACGATGTTATCCTTCTCCTACTACACCTGAATTCTATTCCTTGAGATCGGATGTCGATTTACCTCGGAATTCCACATCGATCTTATTCTTGAAGTCACGGTCAACCCGGTTAAGGTTGCCCGCGGTTTATATAAACTTATCCATCGTCTTATTTTGTTATTTAATTATCTCGTCTTTGTTCAAACCTATCTTCGAATCGAAATTCTCTTTGATTTGAGTCTATCAAAATTTTGAATCCCTATCCTTGCTTTGAAATCCATTATTGTATCGTTAAGTGAGGAAGTGTATTGAAATTAATTTTAAAATATCGTTTTCAAATTTGATAAATAAAATAAAAGTTTTGTATGATTATATTATATATAAAAATATAAGTTTTCTGAAATTAAATTGTTAATGAATTTGTTGTCAGAAATAATAATATTTCATTTTCATTTATTGTTTTGTAAACCATTGACTATTGCATAAATATATATAAATGAATTTATAAACTTGGTTATAAATTGATTGGAATTCGAAATGAATATAATTCAGAAACTTGAGAATTTATTGGTTTCCGGTGATTTCCAACTTTGGGTTTAAATTTTAAATGCATATTATATAAAGTATTTTCAAATAGAAACCGTTTTCAAAGAACTTTTAAATGTTGAAATCAGTGCTCTTCTCTTTGTCGCTGGAAAATAATTTCGGTGATGGCGGCCGCATCATCGACATTCATTTTCGAGTTTCGAAGTGGAGAAACCATTCTGTAGCTTTGCTACGGTTTTGTTTTGAAAAAAATATATTTTTGATTTGAATTTCTTCAGTATAATTTGATATATATATATGGGTATCTTATTTTAAAATTTAAATTGATTTGATATAAATATTATATATATCTCTAAATTGTTTAAAGTTAATCGGAAATCTAATTCTTAAATTTTGTTAAAGGATGATTTTAATTACAAGTAAAACCAAAATTTGGAATAAATATTTAAACTTGAATAATTGGATTGGGAAAAATTTTATTTGTATATTGTTCAACTGCATTCTAATACAACTTACCTAAATCATTCAGAACTTGAATATGTAAGTGGATAATATATAAGACAAATTGAATTTATAGATAAAATTTGAGTGTTTATAATGAATGTGATACACTAAATTATGATTATAAAGATGTTAATAGAGTTCGATAGGATAATAAGTAAAACTCAGCAATAATGAAATAAATTTGTTTTGAAAGAATTAATAGATTGAAATTTGATCAACTTATGAAAATACCTTGAATTTAAAAGCAATTAGTAAATGTAAATTAATTTAAATCAGAACTTTTATGGTTTAAATTTATTTATATGGGTTAATATATGTGATTAGATATATTAAGTAGAATAAATTTAACAATAGTTTTGAATAAAGAAGAATTTAAAAATGGTTGAAGAAAATATGATTATAATAAAAGACTATTCAAATTTATGGTTTTAGTAAGTGTAAATTTGGGGATAATTGGATAATAAGATAATGAATTTAAAAACAGTTGAGATTGATTTTGGTGAAATCAAATGGATTAAATCAATTATTGAATATCAATTAATTTAAATTTGAATTTATATGGTTTAAATTAATTGTTATTTTGTATTTCAAAATCTGTTTTCTTTTTGGTTGTTTCTATTCTTCTACCTCGTTCCTTTTCGGGGACGAAAAGTTTTGAGTGGGGGAGAGTGTAACGACCCGTAAATTTCAACTGTTTTAATAACGTAATTAGTTGAAATTTTGTGAAATTTTAAACGATAAAATTTTGAAATTAAAATTTAACATTTGAAATACGTCTAGTTAAACATAGTAACTGGTAAATTTTCGTTCGAAAATATGAAAGTTTATTTCGCGCGTAAATTCACTTCAATTTAATCAGTTAAAAAAAGCAATGAAAATAAAATGTTTTCGGAACCTAAATATTTTTACATAGAAAAATTCTAAACCATCTTCTGAGCAAGATGTCAGTTTGTCGTTTTTCCAAATTCGGACATCTTTGACTTCGTCGATCTTATTTTTCAGCGTTTTTCTTGCATTTTCCGTCAGTAGAAAATTCGAATTTTTATAGTTCAATCAAACCACTAATATCTGTATACCGTTTTGATTATCCCGTCGCGCTGATCAAAATAATATATTCATTTGTGTATAACGGTGTCTGGTACGCGATGAAACCGTCGATCGGTAGCCGTATCGATAATCGTTTCAGTTTTGTTGATCTGTCTTTTCACTTGCTCTGCCATATATTTCGGTAACCACGTATGACCTTAACTATTTCCTACGTTCAATAAATTTCATTCGTTCCTTTCAACATAATTTTCTTTAACTTCTGCAGAATCAAAGCGTTACCGTGATGTTAGATTTATTGTCAACTTCTATTTTATACGTTTGCATTTGCTTTGTGGCTGTTCATTCTCTCCTGTTCCTTCTTTGTTCCATGTTTTATTTTATTTTTCTTCTTTCCTCTGTTCTTCAAACCATTCACCTTCCTTTCACATCACCCCTACTCCCTCTCCCACAGCCGATAGCAGCATCCATGCAACTTGCTCCACCCTGGCCACCGCCGTCCCATCCTCCTCGCAGCCCCTCCCCTCTGTTCGCCTCCAGCCCACCAATGATCAATCCACCTCATCACCACATCCGCCCATGCATGCCAAGCAGCCGCTTGTCCCAGTACCACAACCTCCGGCCTCCGCCTCCAAGACCCTCTGACCTGCCACCAACGTCTCCATCTTCTCCCACTGCCTTCCACGCGTCCTCGTCACCAAAGCCACACTGCACGCGTGCCTACTTCCCACTGTCCTCCGCCTGGCCTCATCTCCAAGCTTCCACCTCATCCACGTCACCTTTGACCTGCTTACCCGCCTCTTCACTCTCTGGTTGCTATCATTTGTAAGTTATAAGTTGTATGTCACTTGTCATTTAGGTATATTCATTTTATATATTAGAGTATATAGATAGTTATATATGAGTTCTGTTCCTATATAGATCTGTTATATAATATGTGTATTGGTATTAGTATATTATAGTCAGTGCTACATCATGAATTGTATATATATATATTTATTAGTCTTACTTGTTGTTACAACGTTTGCATCTTTTTGGGTTTTGATGTAGTATTTTATATATAGGCTGCTTTGCCTCCTTTTGTTCTATCTTAGAGATTTGTAGGCTGTCAAAATCTACTTTGTTTTACAGCTATCTGTCCTATGTCGCTTATTTATATATATATATCTACATTCGAATTTTGAACTGTATAAGATTTACAATGATATTACTTTGCTAGTCTATCTTTTGTTTCTTGGAAACCGTACTTGCATTTTATGAAGGGAAGGTGTAAATTTATATTTGGTTATAGTTTCTATATTTGTATACAGAGGTTTAAGAATATGTTTGTTTCATGTATAGGTTTGTACATCGCTGATTTGTAAGACTGGTAAATATTATATAAGTGAAATTATGAATTTGTTGTATATTTTATATGTAGTTAGTTTTTAAAGCTGTTTATTTTATATCAATATATAATGTATATGATTATTGTAATATTTACATTTGCTGTGATTCTAAAAAAATATATATATGCAGTGCTTATATGTGCGTCTTATATGTGTATTTGTATATATATATAGCTATAAACCAGAAATATATATATAAGATTTTCTGAAATTCTATTATTTTAACATAATTATAGATGCAGTTTAGGTATACTTTGGGGTTCGTATATATACAAGTTACCTCTGGCCAGTTTTATTTATATACAAGGTTTGTAATAGCTGTAGCATACTGTAAAGCTTTACAGTTTATATACTTTAAAATATACCTATAGTTATATTAATTTGGATATAAGCAATGATTTTTGTCTGCATATATTATATTGATTTTAAAGATAATTTACTACTTAATTTATGTTGGTATTTAAATTGTATATATTATTTTAAATATAAGTTCCAAGTTTAATGTTGGTTTAAGAGAATAACATAAAATGTCATATATAATTTGTTTCAGTCTATATCAAACATATTCTGATCTATTCCATCAATTCTATTTTATCAGTTGTTGTTCGTCGTGCCTGCTTTCTTCATTGAATTCGTGTCCATTTCATTTTGCTTTGGAATTCGTAGCTTGCCCTGTTGTCAAACTCTCTAGCCTCGAAAGGTGAGCAATCACTCACGATTAATGTTCTTTTATTTATTAAATCTGATTTCAATAGAAACGACAATTGAAATATGCTGCTGTTAGTTAATTACACTGTTATATATGCTATTGCCTGTATCAGTTCACCTGTGACATCTGACACCATTATCTGTTAATTATTTATGCGATAATAATACAGTTTGGTTGATAATTGATTGATTGTTGATGTTTATATTGGACGTTAAATTGTTAATGTTAAAATGTTAAATAGTGTGAAATTGAAGTTGATATAGGATAATTAATTGTTAAATTTGATTAACTGACATTTGTATAATATGATCCCTTTAACTGTTGAACTTATTGACACGTAGGATTTGTTTAATTACATTTTGAACCACTGAATGTATGTTGTTAAATTGATGATGTATGAAATTGTAAATAGATGACAAGTGAAAACCGTAATGTAATAATCTTTAATCTACATGAAATGATAGTGTAGATTCTAGAAATACTTATATTAATTCGTACAAATAACAATGCGAATTAATACGGTTATTTCGGGATTATTTGAATTGATTATTGGATTGATATTGATTGTTGTTATTGTTTGTTTATTTACTTTGACACCATCCCAGTTATCACACAGCAAGTTCCCTTTGCTATGCTACGATTTTGAATTGAATTGGAATCGGGTTGAAATGATAAATACCAAAATTGAACTTTGACTTAGGATAGAAAATTAAATAAAACCCGATTGGTCAATAATTTGATTTAAAAATAAAATGAAGATTTTAGTTGAATAAATAATATGGTTTTGAAATGAAGTTGAAATTTGAATTTTTTTATGAAAGGAAAGTGTTAATATTTAATAATCTGAAACAAAATATTAATAATGTAATTGATGAAAGAATGTTGTTTAATTTGAGAAATGATTGGATTAAGTTGAAATTATAATTAAGTTTGAAATTGTAATTAAGTTCAAAATTATTAAACTTTGAAATTATTTAATAATTAGGTTATGAATTATTTAATAATTAAATAAGATTGAATTATTTAATGATTAAATTGAATTGAATTCTTTGATAAGAGAAATTGAACCTTTGAATAAGTGAATTTTATTTCGTAAATAATTGAAATTGAATTTCTTTATTAAGTAAGTTTTGGAAAAATTATTTAAGAAAGTAAATAAGTGAGATTGAATTTCTTTAACAAGAAAAAAAAAATGCAATTTATTGAAATTAATGTAAGACTTGAAATTTAAAGAAATTGAGTTGATGAACTTAATTTAATTCAAATTGTAAGTTTTGGAATAAGGAAGTTGAATTTAAAGAATTGATTTAATGAATTGGAAATTTAATAGAAATTGTTTTGAATGATAAAGTAACTTAACGAATATTGAATGAAATCGATAAATGAGTTTAAATTGATTTGAGTGTTAAATTAAATTGATTAAATGATTTCGGAATGAACTTATATACGAAATGCAATGAATATTCGAATTGTTTAATTGAAACTTTGAAATTGAATTATGGAAATGTTGAAATTGAAATTGGAAAGTTAAAACGTAATATTTGGAAATTGATTTCGAAAGACAAATGAAATGTTGATTTGCGAATTGAAATTGAAATTGAATTTGATTTGGTTTTTTTGAAAATATAAATGACCAGTCGGTGTAATAATTACGGAAGTTATTAAAGAGACCGGAATTCGGTTATGGATATACTCTCTATCTAAACCGAAAACCACTTTAATAACTATGCGCGGAGTGATGATCCAGAATGAAGTGGTTGGAATGATGTTCGTGTTGACTGAAGAAAGAGAACGATAATGGATAGCTTTGACACTTGTGTCAAATTGGAAATGACTAAAACAGGAGCTGTGCCGGGCCAATGGAGGATTGATACCTCAAGTGGACACACTTCTTCGAACTACTTATACTTATTGTCGATTGGTGCACCCTTGATTTTGGGAGTGTTGTCTCACGGTGTTGCGGGCGCTGCGGCGTTGCGTTCTCACCAGCCCGGATCAGGCGAACGGTAGTATCACTACCTTGGGTATAGCCTCATGTGCCTTGTCATACTTGTATTCCATTTATGCGCGACCACTACGAATTTGATTTGTACCTTGAGTATATGGATTGCCCTCTGGTGACTTCCGGTTTTGGGGAAACTACGGTCTTGTATATGCTTGTGGGAATAAAAATGTGTTAAGGGTGGAATGGGCCATGACTTAACGCTATTTTGATATCTTTATATTACTGATAGACATTATCTACTTATCGTACACTACTACATAGTAGATAGTTTAACGGATCCTTAAAGGATGGTTATTCCAAACATCCTTTGAGTTACTTGTATTTCAATTGCTATTTCACTTGAGTTGGATTTATTAATATAAGAATGTTAATCCTGACTCGAGTGTCTTGTGTTTTTGCTTTACGCTCGGGTCAGACTGAGTAGTTCAGCTTTCGAGACTCACCTTTGGAGTTGGAGCTTCGCTTGGAGATCCAGTTATCTATCCAGCTTTCAGATATTCGATGATTCCAGTGATGTATTCTGATTTGCATCTGTTACTCTTCCGTTGTATCTAGTTTAACTCTGATGTATCGTATTACTCTTCTGTTGTAAACTCTGATGTATTTTTATATATTCATATAGTAGCTTCATGAACTACTATCTCTTTTATTTCCGCTGCATTTATTACTCTGTGTCTGTGATCTGTGATTATATCTATTTACTGTATATGTTCAGTTTTGCCAAATTTAAATTAACAACGCGGTATTTTGAGCAATTCAACTCCGGCATGAGTGTCTACCTATACACTTATAATGGACGCGAATGGTCCAAAATTTTGGGTCGTTACACTAATAACTAAATGTAACAATAAACAAAAAAATGAACGGTAAAGACTTACTCAAAATTCATTCCATTACGACGTGCGTAGCAGGCCAAGCTATAATAGAAGAGAGGGCATCTTCCATGTATTGTAATTCGGATGTTTGCCTCCATAGCTCTACCGCTGGCTCTTTTACGGTCATTATCCAAACTTTAACTACATTGTGTCCTAGTGGTTTGAAATGCACCCTTGCATTTGGATCGGTTGACTTCACCCATCCTAAAGCAACTACTTTCCCATTTCCCGATAAATCCATTAACTTGCATTTATTGTTTTTTCTTGAATTTGCAGTCTGTAAGTTGAAAAAAGAAAAAAATAATGAAGTTGCTAATCATTAAAAAATAGAAACACACAATAAAAATCAAGTACCATAAATGTTTTCACCACATCCATAGGCGTAATAGGAGCTGTAGTGTCAACCATCTCAACAACTACTTGCGATCAGGCCATGCAACCTTCTTACCAACAGCATCCGCAATTCGGATCAAACCAGTGGTTGGCCTCCACAAAAAAGCTTCTGGATTTAGTGGATCATCTATCCAAACAATCATAGCTGATGGCCCAAGAGGAACATCATTAACAATTTCCTCTGAGATGCTCGAATGTAATCGTCCTAAAGCCACTAATTGCTTGCTCCCTCCCCAATCAAAAATCTTGCATTTGAATTCTAAGCTGTTATTTCTACTCTATTAGAGGTAAAAATATTTATTTAGTAAATAATGTATATAATAAAATTGCATGTTCATTGTGAAGAATTTTTTTTTACCTTATCCTCTTCTTCTTCAATGTGATTGGTTGAATTTAAAACAACTCTATTCTTCGACCACGCCACAATATTAACCTTTGCTTCCCCAATAAGTGTGAAAGAAGGTGTAGGCCTCCATAGAAAAGCATCAAGCTTGATTGGACAGTCAACTAAAACTATCATCGCATCCGGCCCTAAAGGAACATCATTGACAATCTCGTTTGGATTGTCTGACACGAATCTTCCTTCAGCAACGATCTCTTCATTCCCTCGCCAATCCAATAAATCACACTTCTTCATATTTTTATCAAAGTTGCACTACATTTAAACATAGGTGTAACGACCCTGAATTTTTGACATTTGAAATGTGAATATTTAATTGAGTTTAAATATTCGAATGATAGTTTAAATTGAAATTCGAATATCAGAATGAATTTGGCGATTAAATTTAATTTAATTATTGAAAACTGGGTAAAAATTTGAATCTGCAATTTGAAGCCTGTTAAAAATATTTTCAAGGCTTTGGAAATTCATATTAATAATATTGAAGATAATGGAAGCTTCAGAATTAAATTTGAAACTGTTTTGTTCAGTTTTGAAATTTATCGTTTAAATCGATATTTAAAAATAGCGTTCCGGGGCACAGTCTCGGAGTTCGACGAAACCAGTTTCATTGAAGCCGCAATATTGTATTATTATCGGATTTCAATTTTCGTAATGTTTGGAGTGATCGCTTGGCCGTACGATATATAAACGCACTGAAAATTATATTGAAATTCAATATTATAACTGGTTCAAAAGGCTATCTTCTCCATACGATCGAATTTGGAGTCGAAACATTTTCCATTGCATTCGGAATAGGCGTATAACATTACGAATGCCTAGCGGCACGCCTCGATAGGATATCGAGATTTTGAGTTGCAATTTGTGACGATTGGGTTTGAATTTGAATTTAAGTTAAAAATATAAATTTATATACCCTAGTCAACTTCAGCCTTTCATCTCAGCCTCATTTTTGTCTCTCCGCCGTACTTCAATTCTTTTCTTGTCTGAAGCCAGTTGACAAGTAAAGAAAATATCTCGTCCTCTTTTCGTTCAAAAATAAAACGAGGCAGACGAAAGAAAAAAATATAGCAATGGCCGAACTAAATTTTGGTGCTCCATTCTTCAATTCAAGCTGCCACTTCTTTCTCTTCTCTCCCCAATCGAAACGAAAATCGTTCGTTTATATATAAAAAAAATTCGATCGAATCCATGGCGGCCAGGGAAAAAAATCACGAGTCTGGAATCGCGCCTGCTAGACTTTGGATTGGGGTCGCGTGCGATGTCGCGTGGGCGACGAAGGTGGAGGCGGTGCGATCGGAGGAGAATGATAGGGGTAGCGTCAAATCATTGACTAGGGTTTCGGCGAACGGCAGAGGAGGCAGGATGGGTTCGCGCGCGTTCGAATGAGGTGTTGTGGAGTTGGCCGAGCACGGTGGCGAGTTCGTCGACTTCGGTGAAGACAGGCGAGGCAGGTCGCGACTCTGGAGGCATCGACGAAGAGGTATTTGATCTTCGTATTTATCGAGTTTGAATTTTTTTTAAAATATACGAATATTTTCTGTTTAATCTTGATAAATTACTTTTACATTAGTTCTACTTGCTTAATAAAAAAAAGGAAAAAAGAGAAAAAAAAAAGAATACTGGAACTTACTGTCTTGTTTTAAATGTGTACATATATACATATCTATTCTAATTTAAAAGAAGATACTGTAAGAACATGTATAGCTATAATTTTGAAAATATAAGGGTTTTAAAATTTAAAAAGTTCACTTAGAAATTATATTTGAAGTTTCGTGGCTTTGGAGAAGAAAGGGATGACTTGGGGACGTACTCGAGAAAAATGAGAGTTGGTCTCGAAGTAAAGTGGAAACGCGAGTTACTCGAAGTAGAACTCAGGTATTCAAGCATTTGGCTCGGGTCTGTTGATTTTGTTTTAAAACAGTTTTTAAAACTTTAAACATAAATCAAGTTCTATCCGAATAAATTGTTTAAAACACTTTTAAATAATAAGTGTTGTTTATGTCTGAGATTAAGTAAAGGTTTTAAAATGGAATTGTTTTGAAAGTTTATTTTAAATAAACTAAATAATAAAGGTTAGTTAATTAATATAAAGAATGTTTTAATGGTTAATTAACTTATAAAGTTTAAAGTTAATTTATTTGTTGAAGGAAATTAATTACTTGAAGCGAATTTCTTAATAAAAGTAATTAAGGTAAATTTGTTAATAATTAAGTTTGATTAACCAAGTAATTAAGGAATAATTAATTTGAGGATAATTAATTATGTGATTAATTAATTAAGGTTGATTAATTAATAAATAAATGTTGATGAATTATAATTAATGGTTAATTAACTAATGTAATTAATTAAGGATAATTGATTAAAGAATAATAAATAAATTAAGGATAATTATTTAATAATTAAAGATTGGTTTATTAATTGAGATTGGTTAATTAATAATTAAAGGCTAATCAATTTATTTTTAAAGGTTAATGAATGATTAAAGATTAGTTAATAGATAAGATTTGTAATTTATTAATGTTAATTAACCAGGATTAATAATTCATAAGAAATAAATCTGATTTGAATTAATCAGATAATTAACTGATCTTCCTTATGAATATTTGGATTTGATTGGATGATGGAATTTTTGATATTTCCTGATAAATGATGCTTTGTGATATATTCTGATTTGTGTGTGATCTGTACTGTAGTTTATTTATCTATAATATTTATATATCTGTGAATAAAGATAAGCGTTATAGTTATACCGCTTATCACTTATTAACTATATTTCTGTAATTGATCTGTGATGATTGAATGATGTTGCACTATTGTGTTAAACCCCTGGACTACACTTTTACACACACAAATATGGATTCCACGGGGAAATTGGTTAAGTCACAGATAATTTAAATTTGAAGTTTTTGAAAGTGAAATTTTAATTTCAATTGATTTTGAAATTGGAAATTTGGGTTTAAAGTGAAAAGCTTTTGAAATGGAATTTCAAAGATAAGACTTATTTTCGAATAACTTGATTAAGATTTGAAATTTAAATAATTTGACTTAAATTTGAATTCAAAATTTGAAATTGAATTCTATGATTTGAAACTAGGGATTAAAGATGTTATACTAGTTATATATGGGTTAAACCATTGTAAAAAGCATGGTCTCGAGAATTTAAATTTAACCCAAAGACTTTAACTCGTATAAATGAATCAGATTTCCAAAATGAAAACTATTTGTTTTAAAATGATAAAAGCTTTCATATAAGAAATGAATTTCCAATTTAAGTAAAGGAATTTCAAATTGAATTGAAAAATGGTTTTCCAAGTTACGGATGAATTGTTTTTGAAAGCTATGAATTAAATCTGTTTATTTTTAACAGATTTAAAATGATGATTTGTTTAAACCATCTGAAATGGAATTGTTTTTGAAAGCTATAAGTTAAATCTTTGATTTAAAGATTTAACTAGTTAATCAATTGAAATGGGAATTAATTTTGGAAAATCTGTGAATGAATCTTTTGTTTAAAAGATTAAAGTGTGGAAATTGTTTAAACCGTTGAAGGTTGTTAAAATGAATCTTTTTGTTTAAAGATTTGAAATGGAAATTTGTTAAACCATTTGAAAAGAAAGTTTGGGTTTAAGTTGTGACTTAATTGAAATCTCAATATCCATATGTTTTTAAATATCGCGCTCATTATTCGGTTTAGTCGGGAAAGGACCTTTGTGTCATATAACCCATTCCGAATAAGTGATACGTCGTATATGGATCGCATTTGCTATATTACAGCATGATAGGGGGTTCTCGCTTCGCAGTTTGGTGGCGAACGGGGGACTCTTACCCCTACATATCCCTGAGAGGGATGGGTTGGTTAGGAAGAGGCCGTGACAGTCGAGAGGCTGGCCGTAAAAGTAAATGCGAGGTGCCAGTGTAAGCCACGGTGGGGCTGGGATGGTTGCAAAGCCTACCGGTGCCCACTGTCTCGGATCGTCACATTTTGGTATCAGAGCTGAAGGTTGAAGTTTAGCTCAGGAGTATAACACATTAAGTAGCTCATTAGAGATAGGGTGAAGTATACCCTAGAATGAGTAATCCTAAGATATCCGTTCGAGTGCCTCAGTAAATTCTCTACTATCCACTGATAGGGAGTATGAGTGCAAGAAGAGGATGAGATAGGGGACAGGGAAATATGACTATAAATGGTCAATACTCTGTAACAACAAGGAAGCAATCTTTTCTCTATCAATCTCTTTTGTTCGTCATCTTTTCTCAATTCTTCGATAATTTCTGGTAGATCCAGGAAGAGATTCGATATATTAATATGGGATGTAAACTCCGGATAAGTTAAAATTGTTTGTTTTGATGTATTGATTGCTTTGTTTGCTATGGTTGATAGGTATAATTTAGTTCTAAACTGAAAGTTTTGAAATCGTATCCATATATCTATCTATTCTTTGGGTCCGGATATATTCTACGAATGGTTAGTTATCACTTCGAACTAACCAATGTCACTGCATATTTCGTAGATCTGGATAACCCGAGTATCTTCTGAAGTGTTAAAACAGATTAGTTCTTGTATCTGTTATTGATATTTTGATTTGGTAAGCCAAATGCAGAATAGACGTTCAGTTTGATTTGAGGAAATGTTCTTCATCTATCTTTGTGTCTTCTTGGCAATTTCGAGGACGAAATTCTTTTAAGGAGGGAAGTCTGTAACGACCCCGAATTTTTATAAATTTAAATTGATAATTAATTGGATTTTTGAATTAAAATTGTGAATTAAATCGATGGAGTGATGCGAGTTTCCCCGAATCCAAATAGATTTGGTATAAATCACTTAAATTTAAAAATATTGTAAATATTGTATATATATATATATGTATTTGGGCATATATGAGTGAATTTGAAAATAATAAATATATAGATATATATTTGACTTGAATTTAAATTGTAAATAAATGATTTAAATTTAGGATTGATGGTTAAAATATATGAGAAATTATAACGAGTTATTTTTAAACAATATTTATAATGTAATTATTATTTTAAACTTATGAATATATATATATATATATGTATGTATTTTGGAAAGCTATGATTTGTAAGTTTAAAATAAAATAAACCTTGTTGATATTAAAGATTTGTGTAAAATAAGTAATAAGTAAACCAAGTATTGGATAGTTAAGTTTTTAAAATAAAAGAAAAAGATAAAATAAAACCAAATACATATGAAAATAAAATTCATAAACACTTACAAATGAAAACAAACAAAAGAAATATGAAACAAGTAAATAGGTAATATATTCGACTATATAAAGATAAGTATGTACTCATGAAAATAAAGTCAACCAAAACAATTTTCAACCGAAAAGAAGAGCAAAGATTTGATGTGTATGAATAAAAGAAGATATATATTCAAGTTTGTACAAAGGCAATTAATGCCATCTCATTTCAGCCACCACTTGATAAAAATATCCCTAATATTGTACCAAGCATAACATCACTTGTACAAAGAAAATGATATCCTGTAATCCATTTCTATATATCAGAGCATTATCTAAATTCGTTCAGCAAAGCTAACGAATAAAAATATAAACTAAAGTAAATATTATCTTTAAACTTAAACAAAAAGCTTCAACATAAACAACAAAACAAGATTCAACTCGAACCAAAGATTGAAGAAAGAAGACTTCATCTTGCAAGTTCAAGTCTGCTTCAAGTAGCAACTCTGTTCATCTTCTCAAATCAATGGTGAGTAACATTATTTTTAATTTTAAGTATATAAATTGTATTGCCTGATCATCTCTGAAAACAAGTATGCCTGTGGATATATTTTAAACTCTGTGTATATATATGTGAATATTTTGTTGTTATGATCTGGATGATTCTCTGATTTTAGTTCCAGGTTCTAAATCAATACATAAATCAAATACTCATGATCCAATCTTCATTTGTACCTAAGTCTAGAACAATATATGTTGTTATATCATAGATTTTGGATTAAAAACTGGTTTAAGTTAAAACAACTTTGTGTTTCCTTTGGAAATAAGGAAACTACAGAGCAAACTAAAATAAGTTAAAATCCAACTATCACAATTCTTAGATTCAGGCATATAAATCAAATGTTTATATAAAAATATGATTTTTAACACTAGAATCTTAATTTTTAGTGGTGGGATTCGAGAGTAGTTCTGGTTTGACCAGAAATGTGTTTTGAGGGGTTTTCTGATGATCTATTGAGTAGTGGGGGTCGGGGTTGTTTCTATGGTAAGGTGATCGATCAATAATATTTGGAAAAATATTGTATCAATGATTTATACATTGAGGAATTTAGAATCGAGGATTTAAATCTGTAAACCTAATTTTCTGGGTTGTGTGTTTTGGTTTGGATCGACCACTCGGGTTGATCGAGCGTTGAGATACTTCGGGAAGTTGAAGTTCAGGTGTTGTCGAAGTCGTAGCCGAAGTAGTGGATTTTCTGGTGATCGGTGGTGGCACTGCGAGGGATGTTTCCGGTGATGTATCGTTCCAGTTCTGGGTTGAAATGCTCGATTTCGAATCACGGTGAACTTGAGGGTGTTAGCTGGTCGGTGTTTGTAACGACCCGTATTTTTACGGATCGAAAGATTGTAAAACAATTGTCATTAGGTCGTAGTGTTAATAAGTCGTCTAGTGTTGTTAGAACGTTTAGAGCTTAAGTCGTTCGGAGCTTAGGTCGTATAGTAGTTAGGTCAGAGGAGCGACTTAAGGAAATTGGCGACCTAAGGAAGTTGGCAACTTAAGGATTTTAGGATAAGTCGTGTAGAAGTTAGGTCGTGTGGTGGCTTAGGTCGAGTGAATGACTTAAGAGTTAACGACTTAAGTATTGGGGCGACTTAAGGAAAGACAGCGACCTATGGAAGTTAGTATTAAAAGTGAACGACCTAGTAGTTAGCGGCGACTTAAGAATTAGCGAGTTAACGACCTAGGAGATAAGTGGGTTAACGACTTAAGGAGTTGTTGTAGTTAGGTCGTGAGCGACCTATGAGGTGTTGTGCTTAGTTAGGTCGTGAGCGACCTAAGTTTAGCAGTTATGAGTAGTTAGGTCGTCCAGACGACTTAGGAGTTAGGTCGGAAGACCCTGCGTGTAGTTAGGTCGTTAGTCGACCTAAGGTGTTAAGTCGTTAGGTCGTGTGGTGAGCCGTGTGTGTGTTAGGTTAGTACTTCTGTTAAGTTGTAAGTCGTGAGATCCGTTAAGTCGCGTCTCGGTTAAGTCGTAGGTCGCGCATTAGTGTTGAGGCCTAGGTCGTTGGGTTATTGGGTCGCGCACGTGAGGATAGTTAGGTCGTGTGAGGATTTGTGTTGTTAAGTCGCGAAGCCGCATTCTGTTAAGTCGTTAAGACATAGGTCGTGGGGTTTCTTAGGTCGTGGACGACCTAATAGCGAGCAAACGACTTAGGGATTTTAGCCTATAAATACACGTCCATTTCCTCACTTTTTGGGATCCAGATTTTGAAGCGACGAAGTCTTGCCATTTTGAGAGCTCGAGTTCTACACTTCTTCACTCCTTTTCTCCACTTTAATCTTGTGATTCCTTCCATCCAAATCGAAGATCCAAGAGCTTAGATTGAAGATCTTCAACCATCGAAGAGAGATTTCATCGTTTTAAGCGGAATTTTGGAGAATCGAGCTAGATCCTTCGCTGTCCAGATCTGAAGTGTGTTGCTTTTGAGTTGTTTAGGAGATTCGGTGAGTGGTGATTATCTCTCACACGGATCCAAAGGAGTATATCGGATTGATGGCTTGATTTGGTGTTAAAATAGTGGTTTCCATGCATTTCCTTAAACTTAAGTATAGATCCATTGTTCATGATGATTTGACATCCATTTTACTACATGTTAATCTATGCAAGTTCATTCATCAAGTTGTAAAGATATTGCTCATGTTTCATGCTTGTTAGATTTGGACTCTTTATTTACAAAATTGCCATTATTGTTATAATTGTTTATTAAATCATGTTTGAATGCTTGATTACTTGGATTAATGATTGACTTGATTGATTGTTATAAATTAGTTGATTGATGATTTGATTTAGACAAGATGGTCGAAGATGATTCAAAAGCTAAGGGAAAGGCTCTTGAATTGGAAAAGCTGCTCGTGGCATATGTGGCGGTTGACGAAGCTCATATGGATAGATTTGATGATGATGTTGAGATGAGGCTTTGCTATGATGAGATGAAGCGAGGCATGATGTGAGATAGCCTTGGTTTAATCCAGACGGGATCATTCCAAGCATGTTGATAACTCGGTGAAATGGTTTGGGTTTGAGGATAATGGTTGGCTCGAGAGGCGCTTGAGCTAGTATGGAAATAGTCGTCGAGGAGGATGACTAGAAGGCTGAGGTTTCATCGTTGTTGAAGGTTCTAGCAGACTCAAAGCAAGAGTATGTTGGGCAGATTCGATAGTCCCTAAAGACTATGATTGTAGTCGAGTACTCTGGGCAGATTCGATAGTCCTAGGCACGGACTGCGATGACATGCGGAGTTCTGTCTAGAACCAGGGTTGCCATTAACCCTTGACGGACGGCTGAAAGAATGTGCCGGTCATTCAATTAACGGTGGTATCGAAGCAATGATAACAGTGATAGCCAGAGTCATGGATGTTTGGTTGTATCGTCATTCGGTCTCAAGAGCAGTGTTTTCTGGGTGCTTATCTGATCTTGGTTTAGGCCTTGGGGGTTTGTGCTTAGAAAACACCGACCTTGACTCGAGTGATAATTACTTTACTTTAAATGTTTGCTTTGCTATGTTTACTTCTGCTTAGTGTGTCTGGGGGCTGTCACTGTAGAAAGAGGTGGAGTGGGAGGGTTGGATTCCTATTCCTTTTACCTTTATGCTCTTTTGGTATGTTGTTAGTTAATTTACCGCTCACTAAGACTGTTGTCTGACTCAAGGTTTTATGTTCAACTCTTATTACCTTGGGTTGTTCATCCATTTTGGGATGGGCAGACTAGGTAGCAGGTGACAGGTGCTGTTCTTAGTGACCGACGATGCTGATGACGAAGACGAGCTGGAGGCTTGCGTATTACTTTCTTACTATATGTACTGGATGTTCCGCTGCTTGTATAATCTCTGAGTGATATGTAGTGAGGCTTGATGTATTGTCTATTCAGATGTTGTACCAAACTATTATGAGGTTTAATAGAGATTCTATTCTATAAAGCTTCACTATATATACTTCTATTGTATTTTATCCATGCGCTGTGAGTTATACGATAGATTCTGCTGTTTTAACTTAACCTTGGTGATCGTCCCTGGCTTCCTGGCACACTTTACAGCGCACTATTTCTATGTTCAGTGCGGGGGTCATGGGCGGTCGTCACATTTGGTATCGGAGCTTTGGTTAATCGATTTTACCCAACGCTCGCTGACGTAACTACGTATGAGAGACGTAATTGTATTTTGATGGATGATTACTATATATAATATAGTAGCTTAGAAATATATGAGTCCTTTATGCAGTTGTTCTCAAGGTGTATTAATCATTCCTTTTTATAGATATTAAGAATGAGTCGAAGAGGGAGACCAGCTGCTAGGGAAGGCCGTGCTACTGAGGGGGCTGCTGATTATGTTGCTATGTTCGAAGCTATGATGACTTCGATCATGAGAAGGATGCCAGCTCCGGGGCCATCAGTAGATGTTGGAGTTCAAGTTCAAACTCCAAGACCAGTGGATTTTGCTAAGCTGTGTAAAGACTATACTGCTCTTGGAGGAAAAGTTATCTTGGGAGGCAGTTGGTAGATCATTTGGACGATTCATTTGAGAAGCTTGTGGAGAAGGCTCTCAGGCACGAGAATCTGTTTCCTAGAGAAGGATCTGTTATTGCTGTGACCAAGGAGGAGTTTAAACCACAGCAGGGTGGAAACAAGAAGAGGAAGCAGCAGCAGCAAAAGGGTAAGGATGGCCAGAAGAAGCCGAAGGGCGAAGTGACCTGCTACAATTGTCAGCAGAAGGGCCATTTCTCCAGAGATTGCAAGAATCCAAAGGTGCCGGTGAAATGCCACAACTGTGACAAGTTGGGGGCATATTAAGAAGAATTGTCCAGAACCGCGAAAGGACAAGCAGATTGTGCAAGCTTATGCTTTGGGGGCTGTTCCATCATCTTCAAAAGCCTCTACCGCTGAAGAGAAAGGAAAGAGTGTGGTGGTTCAAGGTACTCTTTCCAGTTAGAGTGTTATTTGATACTGGGGCGTCGCATTCTTTTGTTTGTAATGAACTTGTAGGCCGGTTGGGTTTAGAACCGGATATTGTTGATAGGCCATTGGTTGTGACTAATCCAGTTGGGGGTTCATCTTGTTTGTGTATGCTATGACGTGGTCTGATTGTATCGAGTCATGATTGCTCTTTTGTTTGTGATTGTTTTGTTCTGAACTTTGCGGGGTTCAGAATTATTTTGGGTATGGACTGGCTTAGGAAGTATGCGGCAAAGGTTGATTGTGAAAGGTTGGAGGTGACAGTCGAGAATGTGGAGGGGCGAAAGGTTGTGATACGATGTAAGCATGAGGAAGGCGTCTTCATGAGCTTCATGTATTCGCTGGTTGTTCCACGGGATGGACTGTCATTGCTGCCAATCGTTAATGGATTTGAGGATGTCTTTGATGAGGTCAAAGGGTTACCGCCGCATAGAGAGATCGAGTTTCGTATCGATTTAGTTGAAGGAGCGAGACCTGTTGTGATGCCTCTTAGGCGGATGGCGCCTAGGGAACAACAAGAGTTAAAGGTGCAAGTTGATGATCTTCTACAGAAAGGATTCATTCGGTGTAGTGTGTCCGAATGGGGTGCACCAGTTGTGTTTGTAACCAAAGCGGATAGATCGTTGAGGTTGTGTGTGGATTATCGTGAGCTGAATAAAGTGACTAAGAAGAACAAGTATCCATTGCCGAGAATAGATGACTTGTTTGATCAGCTTCACGAAGCTAAGGTGTTTTCTCAGATGGATTTGGCAACGGGATTTCACCAGTTAAGAGTGGCAAAGGATAGTGTGCCAAAGACTGCTTTCAGGACACCATCCGGTTTCTTTGAGTGGCTGGTAATGCCGTTTGGATTGACCAATGCACCAGCATATTTTGTGGATCTTATGAATAGAGTGTTCAGAGATCAGTTGAACAAGTTCGTACTAGTGTTCGTGGATGATATTTTGATTTATTCCAGAACTGAAGAAGAGCACAAGATGCACTTGCGTATTGTTTTGGAAATCTTACGGAAACATCAGCTGAAGGCTAAGTTTTCAAAGTGTCACTTCTGGAAGAGTGAAGTGAGGTTCTTAGGCCATATTATCTCTGGAAATGGAATAGCGGTTGATCCCGCTAAAGTGGAAGCAATCCAGGATTGGGTTAGACCTAAGAATGCATCTGATGTGAGAAGTTTTCTTGGATTAGCAAGATATTATCATCAAAGACTTTTCCAAGATGGCTGCACCATTAACAGGATTGACAAAAAAGAACCAAGTATTCAGATGGGATGCTAAGTGTGAGCATGCTTTCGGAATCCTGAAAGAGCGACTGACAAGTGCTCCTGTTTTGACTATTCCAAGTGGAAATGATGAGATGGTGGTTTACACCGACGCATGTGGTACTGGACTTGGAGCAGTGCTGATGCAGAAGGATAAAGTTGTTGCGTATGCAAGTCGAAAACTGAAGCCGCATGAAAGGAATTATCCGACTCATGATTTGGAGTTAGCGGCGATTGTATTTGCTTTGAAGATATGGAGACATTACTTATTGGGAGTTCGATTCGAGTTGTTTACAGATCATAAGTCATTGAAGTATCTTTTCTCCCAAAAGGATTTGAATCTTCGGCAGCAATGATGGCTAGAGTTTTTGGCATCATATGATTTTGGTATAGCCTATACTCCGGGAAAGGGTAACGCAGTGGCAGATGCGTTAAGTCGAAGACATGCAGGATTGGGAGCCATGTTTTCAGAATGGAAGAGTCTCGAGTATTTGGCTGGATTTGATTTCAGGCCTAGATGTGAATTGGAACCTGAAATGTTGGCAAACTTATCGATAAGACCGACTCTTGTGGAAAGAATTGGCGAGAGCCAAAAGCGAGACGATAAGCTTGTCAAGATTATCCGTGATTTGGAATCTGTATTGGACCCAGAAAAGGATAAAGGATTCAAGGTCGATCGAGAGGGTTGGCTTCGGAAGCAAGGACGACTAGTTGTTCCCGATATAGATGAATTGAGAAATGAAGTTCTGAGGGAAAGTCATCACTCGAAGTTGACAATTCATCCAGGTGGAAATAAGATGTATCGGGATATGAAGAGAACCTATTACTGGGAAGGTATGAAGAAGGATGTTGGAAATTTTATTTCCAAGTGCATGAACTGCCAGTTGGTAAAAGCCGAGCAGAAGAAGCCAAGTGGACTGCTTCAGCCATTAGAAGTTCCTACATGGAAGTGGGAGCAAATATCGATGGATTTTATCGATGGACTACCTAGAACCAAAACGGGAAATGAAGGGATTTGGGTCATTATAGATCGTTTGACTAAGAGTGCAAGATTTATTCCTGTTCGATCAACTAGGACTGCATCAAAGTTGGCCGAGCTGTATGTTAAGTGGATAGTTCGATTCCATGGTATTCCAAAGAGTATAGTGAGCGATCGAGACCCATTGTTCACTAGTGGATTTTGGAAGAGCTTTCAGGAAGTTTTGGGAACCGAATTGTGTTTGAGTACAGCTTATCATCCCCAAACAGATGGTCAGACCGAGAGAGTCAACCGAGTTTTGGAAGATCTCCTTAGAGCATGTGTTTTGGAATTCGGAGGATCATGAGAAGATCATCTTCATTTGGTGGAATTTTCGTATAATAATAGTTACCAGTCAAGCATTGGTATGGCACCGTATGAGGCATTGTATGGAAGACCGTGTAACTCTCCGACATGTTGGTTAGAAGCCGGAGAAAAGCTGATACTTAGGCCAAACATGATTCGACAGACTTCGGATTGCATAGAGGTCATTCGACAACGAATGAAGGCAGCCCAAGACCGATAGAAAAGTTATGCTGATAAGCGTCGTAGGGATTTGGAATTCGACGTAGGTGATATGGTTTTTGTGAAGATTTCTCCACTGAAGAATGTTATTCGATTCGGGAAGAAAGGAAAATTGACTCCGAGATTTGTTGGACCATTCCCGATCATCGAGCGAATTGGAAAGCTCGCCTACAAATTGGAGTTACCAGAAAAGATGGCGGGTGTGCACAATGTTTTTCATGTATCGTATCTACGAAAGTATGTGCACGACTCGAATACAGTGGGTTCTGCAGATAGCTATGAAGATTTTGAGATTTATCCGGTCGAGAAGAGACCTCGTAAGCCGCTTCGTGTTGTGGAAACTAACACGAAACAGCTTAGGAGGAAGGTAGTTAGGTTGCTCAAGATACAATGGAGTGATGATGTTGACGACTGTACATGGGAGGTGGAAGAGAGGATGAAGGCAGCTCATCCTGAACTCTTCAAGGTATGGCCATGAGGTATCGTGTCATCTCACGACATTGTAACTTGTTCTAGTTTTAGAATTCTGCATGCTAGGCTAGTAATTGGATGCATGGTTTGTTGATTGCTATGGATGGTAGGCATGCAGAATAGTTTTTGATTGCTCTTGTTTGTTTGGAATTTCGGGGGCGAAATTCCTAAGGGGGAGAGAATGTAACGACCCGTATTTTTACGGATCGAAAGATTGTAAAACAGTTGTCATTAGGTCGTAGTGTTAATAAGTCGTCTAGTGTTGTTACAACGTTTAGAGCTTAAGTCGTTCGGAGCTTAGGTCGTATAGTAGTTAGGTCGGAGGAGCGACTTAAGGAAATTGGCAACCTAAGGAAGTTGGCGACTTAAGGATTTTGGGATAAGTTGTGTAGAAGTTAGGTCGTGTGGTGGCTTAGGTCGAGTGAACGACTTAAGAGTTAACGACTTAAGTATTGGGGCGACTTAAGGAAAGACAGCGACCTATGGAAGTTAGTATTAGAAGTGAACGACCTAGTAGTTAGCGGCGACTTAAGAATTAGCGAGTTAACGACCTAGGAGATAAGCGGGTTAACGACTTAAGGAGTTGTTGTAGTTAGGTCGTGTGGGGTGTTGTGTTTAGTTAGGTCGTGAGCGACCTAAGTTTAGCAGTTATGAGTAGTTAGGTCGTCCAGACGACTTAGGAGTTAGGTCGGAAGACCCTGCATGTAGTTAGGTCGTTAGACGACCTAAGGTGTCAAGTCGTTAGGTCGTGTGGTGAGCCGTGTGTGTGTTAGGTCAGTACTTCTGTTAAGTCGTAAGTCGTGAGATCCGTTAAGTCGCGTCTCAGTTAAGTCGTAGGTCGCGCATTAGTGTTGAGGCCTAGGTCGTTGGGTTATTGGGTCGCGCACGTGAGGATAGTTAGGTCGTGTAAGGATTTGTGTTGTTAAGTCGCGAAGCCGCATTCTGTTAAGTCGTTAAGACATAGGTCGTGGGGTTTCTTAGGTCGTGGACGACCTAATAGCGAGCAAACAACTTAGGGATTTCAGCCTATAAATACACGTCCATTTCCTCACTTTTTGGGATCCGGATTTTGAAGCGACGAAGTCCTGCCATTTTGAGAGCTCGAGTTCTACACTTCTTCACTCCTTTTCTCCACTTTAATCTTGTGATTCCTTCCATCCAAATCGAAGATCAAATCGAAGATCTAAGAGCTTAGATTGAAGATCTTCAACCATCGAAGAGAGATTTCATCTTTTTAAGCGGAATTTTGGAGAATCAAGCTAGATCCTTCGCTGTCCAGATCTGAAGTGTGTTGCTTTTGATTTGTTTAGGAGATTCGATGAGTGGTGATTATCTCTCACACGGATCAAAAGGAGTATATCGGATTGATGGCTTGATTTGGTGTTAAAATAGTGGTTTCCATGCATTTCCTTAAACTTAAGTATAGATCCATTGTTCATGATGATTTGACATCCATTTTACTACATGTTAATCTATGCAAGTTCATTCATCAAGTTGTAGAGATATTGCTCATGTTTCATGCTTGTTAGATTTAGACTCTTTATTTACAAAATTGCCATTATTGTTATAATTGTTTATTAAATCATGTTTGAATGCTTGATTACTTGGATTAATGATTGACTTGATTGATTGTTATAAATTAGTTGATTGATGATTTGATTTAGACAAGATGGTCGAAGATGATTCAAAAGCTAAGGGAAAGGCTCTTGAATTGGAAAAGCTGCTCGTGGCATATGTGGCGGTTGACGAAGCTCATATGGATAGATTTGATGATGATGTTGAGATGAGGCTTTGCTATGATGAGATGAAGCGAGGCATGATGTGAGATAGCCTTGGTTTAATCCAGACAGGATCATTCCAAACATGTTGATAACTCGGTGAAATGGTTCGGGTTTGAGGATAATGGTTGGCTCGAGAGGCGCTTGAGCTAGTATGGAAATAGTCGTCGAAGAGGATGACTAGAAGGCTGAGGTTTCATCGTTGTTGAAGGTTCTAGCAGACTCAAAGCAAGAGTACATTGGGCAGATTCGATAGTCCCTAAAGACTATAATTGTAGTCGAGTACTCTGGGCAGATTCGATAGTCCTAGGCACGGGCTGCGACGACGTGCGGAGTTCTGTCTAGAACCGGGGTTGCCATTAACCCTTGACGGACGGCTGAAAGAATGTGCCGGTCATTCAATTAACGGTGGTATCGAAGCAATGATAACAGTGATAGCCAGAGTCATGGATGTTTGGTTGTATCGTCATTCGGACTCAAGAGCAGTGTTTTCTGGGTGCTTATCTGATCTTGGTTTAGGCCTTGGGGGTTTGTGCTTAGAAAACACCGACATTGACTCGAGTGATAATTACTTTACTTTAAATGTTTTCTTTGCTATGTTTACTTCTGCTTAGTGTGTCTGGGGGCTGTCACTGTAGAAAGAGGTGGAGTGGGAGGGTTGGATTCCTATTCCTTTTACCTTTATGCTCTTTTGGTATGTTGTTAGTTAATTTACCGCTCACTAAGACTGTTGTCTGACTCAAGGTTTTATGTTCAACTCTTATTACCTTGGGTTGTTCATCCATTTTGGGATGGGCAGACTAGGTAGCAGGTGACAGGTGCTGTTCTTAGTGACCGACGATGCTGATGACAAAGACGAGCTGGAGGCTTGCGTATTAGTTTCTTACTATATGTACTGGATGTTCCGCTGCTTGTATAATCTCTGAGTGATATGTAGTGAGGCTTGATGTATTGTCTATTCAGATGTTGTACCAAACAATTATTAGGTTTAATAGAGATTCTGTTCTATAAAGCTTCACTATATATACTTTCTATTGTATTTTATCCATGCGCTGTGAGTTATACGATAGATTCTGCTGTTTTAACTTAACCTTGGCGATCGTCCCTGGCTGCCTGGCACACTTTACAGCGCACTATTTCTATGTTCAGTGCGGGGGTCATGGGCGGTCGTCACAGTGTTGGCAAGGGGGTCACCAGTGACTTATCGACGATCTTTGCGATGATCGGAGTTACTCCGATCGAGTGTACATGTGCACAAGTATCATCAGTGTCAGGTGGGTATCTGTGAGTTTCGTGGCTTTGGAGAAGAAAGGGATGACTCGGGGACGTACTCGAGAAAAACGAGAGTTGGTCTCGAAGTAAAGTGGAAACGCGAGTTACTCGAAGTAGAACTCGGGTATTCAAGCATTTGGCTCTGGTCTGTTGATTTTGTTTTAAAACAGTTTTTAAAACTTTAAACTTAAATCAAGTTCTATCCGAATAATTTGTTTAAAACACTTTTAAATAATAAGTGTTGTTTATGTCTGAGATTAAGTAAAGGTTTTAAAATGGAATTGTTTTGAAAGTTTATTTTAAATAAACTAAATAATATTAAAGGTTAGTTAATTAATATAAAGAATGTTTTAATGGTTAATTAACTTCTAAAGTTTAAAGTTAATTTATTTGTTGAAGAAAATTAATTACTTGAAGCGAATTTCTTAATAAAAGTAATTAAGGTAAATTTGTTAATAATTAAGTTTGATTAACCAAGTAATTAAAGAATAATTAATTTGAGGATAATTAATTATGTGATTTTAATTAAGGTTGATTAATTAATAAATAAATGTTGATGAATTATAATTAATGGTTAATTAACTAATGTAATTAATTAAGGATAATTGATTAAAGAATAATAAATAAATTAAGGATAATTATTTAATAATTAAAGATTGGTTTATTAATTGAGATTGGTTAATTAATAATTAAAGGTTAATCAATTTATTTTTAAAGGTTAATGAATGATTAAAGATTAGTTAATAGTTAAGATTTGTAATTTATTAATGTTAATTAACCAGGATTAATAATTCATAAGAAATAAATCTGATTTGAATTAATCAGATAATTAACTGATCTTCCTTATGAATATTTGGATTTGATTGGATGATGGAATTTTTGATATTTCCTGATATATGATGCTTTGTGATATATTCTGATTTGTGTGTGATCTGTACTGTAGTTTATTTATCTGTAATATTTATATATCTATGATCTCTGAATAAAGATAAGCGTTATAGTTATACCGCTTATCACTTATCAACTATATTTCTATAATTGATCTGTGATGATTGAATGATGTTGCACTATTGTGTTAAACCCCTGGACTACACTTTTACACACACAAATATGGATTCCACGAGGAAATTGGTTAAGTCACAGATAATTTAAATTTGAAGTTTTTGAAAGTGAAATTTTAATTTCAATTGATTTTGAAATTGGAAATTTGGGTTTAAAGTGAAAAGCTTTTGAAATGGAATTTCAAAGATAAGACTTATTTTCGAATAACTTGATTAAGTTTTGAAATTTAAATAATTTGACTTAAATTTGAATTCAAAATTTGAAATTGAATTCTGTGATTTGAAACTAGGGATTAAAGATGTTATACTAGTTATATATGGGTTAAACCATTGTAAAAAGCATGGTCTCGAGAATTTAAATTTAATCCAAAGACTTTAACTCGTATAAATGAATCAGATTTCCAAAATGAAAACTATTTGTTTTAAAATGATAAAAGCTTTCATATAAGAAATGAATTTCTAATTTAAGTAAAGGAATTTCAAATTGAATTGAAAAAT
The DNA here is from genome assembly GCA_030737815.1 of Allium fistulosum. NCBI lineage: Eukaryota > Viridiplantae > Streptophyta > Magnoliopsida > Asparagales > Amaryllidaceae > Allium > Allium fistulosum. The sequence goes on along the minus strand of CM060904.1, from coordinate 707,473,980 downwards.
GGTTTTCCAAGTTACGAATGAATTGTTTTTGAAAGCTATGAATTAAATCTGTTTATTTTTAACAGATTTAAAATGATGATTTGTTTAAACCATCTGAAATGGAATTGTTTTTGAAAGCTATAAGTTAAATCTTTGATTTAAAGATTTAACTAGTTAATCAATTGAAATGGGAATTAATTTTGGAAAATCTGTGAATGAATCTTTTGTTTAAAAGATTAAAGTGTCGAAATTGTTTAAACCGTTGAAGGTTGTTAAAATGAATCTTTTTGTTTAAAGATTTGAAATGGAAATTTGTTAAACCATTTGAAAAGAAAGTTTGGGTTTAAGTTGTGACTTAATTGAAATCCCAATATCCATATGTTTTTAAATATCGTGCTCATTATTCGGTTTAGCCGGGAAAGGACCTTTGTGTCATATAACCCATTCTAAATAAGTGATACGTCGTATATGGATCGCATTTGCTATATTACAGCATGATAGGGGGTTCTCGCTTCGCAGTTTGGTGGCGAACGGGGGACTCTTACCCCTACATGTCCCTGAGAGGGATGGGTTGGTTAGGCAGAGGCCGTGACAGTCGAGAGGCTGGCCGTAAAAGTAAATGCGAGGTGCCAGTGTAAGCCACGGTGGGGCTGGGATGGTTGCAAAGCCTACCGGTGCCCACTGTCTCGGATCGTCACATTTTGGTATCAGAGCTGAAGGTTGAACTTTAGCTCAGGAGTATAACACATTAAGTAGCTCATTAGAGATAGGGTGAAGTATACCCTAGAATGAGTAATCCTCAGATATCCGTTCGAGTGCCTAAGTAAATTCTCTTACTATCCACTGATAGTGAGTATGAGTGCAAGAAGAGGATGAGATAGGGGACAGGGAAATATGACTATAAATGGTCAATACTCTGTAACAACAAGGAAGCAATCTTTTCTCTATCAATCTCTTTTGTTCGTCATCTTTTCTCAATTCTTCGATAATTTCTGATAGATCCAGGAAGAGATTCGATATATTAATATGGGATGTAAACTCCGGATAAGCCAAAATTGTTTGTTTGGATGTATTGATTGCTTTGTTTGCTATGTTTGATAGGTATAATTTAGTTCTAAACTGAAAGTTTTGAAATCGTATCCATATATCTATCTATTCTTTGGGTCCGGATATATTCTACGAATGGTTAGTTATCACTTCGAACTAACCAATGTCACTGCATATTTCGTAGATCTGGATAACCCGAGTATCTTCTGAAGTGTTAAAACAGATTAGTTCTTGTATCTGTTATTGATATTTTGATTTGGTAAGCCAAATGCAGAATAGACGTTCAGTTTGATTTGAGGAAATGTTCTTCATCTATCTTTGTGTCTCCTTGGCAATTTCGAGGACGAAATTCTTTTGAGGAGGGAAGTCTGTAACGACCCCGAATTTTTATAAATTTAAATTGATAATTAATTGGATTTTTGAATTAAAATTGTGAATTAAATCGATGGAGTGATGCGAGTTTCCCCGAATCCAAATAGATTTGGTATAAATCACTTAAATTTAAAAATATTGTAAATATTGTATATATATGTATTTGGGCATATATGAGTGAATTTGAAAATAATAAATATATAGATATATATTTGACTTGAATTTAAATTGTAAATAAATGATTTAAATTTAGGATTGATGGTTAAAATATATGAGAAATTATAACGAGTTATTTTTAAACAATATATATAATGTAATTGTTATTTTAAACTTATGAATATATATATATGTATTTTGGAAAGCTATGATTTGTAAGTTTAAAATAAAATAAACCTTGTTGATATTAAAGATTTGTGTAAAATAAGTAATAAGTAAACCAAGTATTGGATAGTTAAGTTTTTAAAATAAAAGAAAAAGATAAAATAAAACCAAATACATATGAAAATAAAATTCAGAAACACTTACAAATGAAAACAAACAAAAGAAATATGAAACAAGTAAATAGGTAATATATTCGACTATATAAAGATAAGTATGTACTCATGAAAATAAAGTCAACCAAAACAATTTTCAGCCGAAAAGAAGAGCAAAGATTTGATGTGTATGAATAAAAGAAGATATATATTCAAGTTTGTACAAAGGCAATTAATGCCATCTCATTTCAGCCACCACTTGATAAAACTATCCCTGATATTGTACCAAGCATAACATCACTTGTACAAAGAAAATGATATCCTGTAATCCATTTCTATATATCAGAGCATTATCTAAATTCGTTCAGCAAAGCTAAAGAAGAAAAATATAAACTAAAGTAAATATTATCTTTAAACTTAAACAAAAAGCTTCAACATAAACAAAAAACAATATTCAACTCGAACCAAAGATTGAAGAAAGAAGACTTCATCTTGCAAGTTCAAGTCTGCTTCAAGTAGCAGCTCTGTTCATCTTCTCAAATCAATGGTGAGTAACATTATTTTTAATTTTAAGTATATAAATTGTATTGCCTGATCATCTCTGAAAACAAGTATGCCTATGGATATATTTTAAACTCTATGTATATATATGTGAATATTTTGTTGTTATGATCTGGATGATTCTCTGATTTTAGTTCCAGGTTCTAAATCAATACATAAATCAAATACTCATGATCCAATCTTCATTTGTACCTAAGTCTAGAACAATATATGTTGTTATATCATAGATTTTGGATTAAAAACTGGTTTAAGTTAAAACAACTTTGTGTTGCCTCTGGAAATAAGGAAACTACAGAGCAAACTAAAATAAGTTAAAATCCAACTATCACAATTCTTAGATTCAGGCATATAAATCAAATGCTTATATAAAAATATGATTTTTAACACTAGAATCTTAATTTTTAGTGGTGGGATTCGAGAGTAGTTCTGGTTTGACCAGAAATGTGTTTTGAGGGGTTTTCTGATGATCTATTGAGTAGTGGGGGTCGGGGTTGTTTCTATGGTAAGGTGATCGATCAATAATACTTGGAAAAATATTGTATCAATGATTTATACATTGAGGAATTTGGAATCGAGGATTTAAATCTGTAAACCTAATTTTCTGGGTTGTGTGTTTTGGTTTGGATCGACCACTCAGGTTGATCGAGCGTTGAGATACTTCGGGAAGTTGAAGTTCAGGTGTTGTCGAAGTCGTAGCCGAATTAGTGGATTTTCTGGTGATCGGTGGTGGCACTGCGAGGGATGTTTCCGGTGATGTATCGTTCCAGTTCTGGGTTGAAATGCTCGATTTCGAATCACGGCGAACTTGAGGGTGTTAGCTGGTCGGTGTTGGCGAGGGGGTCACCAGTGACTTATCGACGATCTTTGCGATGATCGGAGTTACTCCGATCGAGTGTACGTGTGCACAAGTATCATCAGTGTCAGGTGGGTATCTGTGAGTTTCATGGCTTTGGAGAAGAAAGGGATGACTCGGGGACGTACTCGAGAAAAACGAGAGTTGGTCTCGAAGTAAAGTGGAAACGCAAGTTACTCGAAGTAGAACTCGGGTATTCAAGCATTTGGCTCGGGTCTGTTGATTTTGTTTTAAAACAGTTTTTAAAACTTTAAACTTAAATCAAGTTCTATCCGAATAATTTGTTTAAAACACTTTTAAATAATAAGTGTTGTTTATGTCTGAGATTAAGTAAAGGTTTTAAAATGGAATTGTTTTGAAAGTTTATTTTAAATAAACTAAATAATATTAAAGGTTAGTTAATTAATATAAGAATGTTTTAATGGTTAATTAACTTCTAAAGTTTAAAGTTAATTTATTTGTTGAAGGAAATTAATTACTTGAAGCGAATTTCTTAATAAAAGTAATTAAGGTAAATTTGTTAATAATTAAGTTTGATTAACCAAGTAATTAAAGAATAATTAATTTGAGGATAATTAATTATGTGATTAATTAATTAAGGTTGATTAATTAATAAATAAATGTTGATGAATTATAATTAATGGTTAATTAACTAATGTAATTAATTAAGGATAATTGATTAAAGAATAATAAATAAATTAAGGATAATTATTTAATAATTAAAGATTGGTTTATTAATTGAGATTGGTTAATTAATAATTAAAGGTTAGTCAATTTATTTTTAAAGGTTAATGAATGATTAAAGATTAGTTAATAGATAAGATTTGTAATTTATTAATGTTAATTAACTAGGATTAATAATTCATAAGAAATAAATCTGATTTGAATTAATCAGATAATTAACTGATCTTCCTTATGAATATTTGGATTTGACTGGATGATGGAATTTTTGATATTTCCTGATATATGATGCTTTGTGATATATTCTGATTTGTGTGTGATCTGTACTGTAGTTTATTTATCTGTAATATTTATATATCTGTGATCTGTGAATAAAGATAAGCGTTATAGTTATACCGCTTATCACTTATCAACTATATTTCTGTAATTGATCTGTGATGATTGAATGATGTTGCACTATTGTGTTAAACCCCTAGACTACACTTTTACACACACAAATATGGATTCCATGAGGAAATTGGTTAAGTCATAGATAATTTAAATTTGAAGTTTTTGAAAGTGAAATTTTAATTTCAATTGATTTTGAAATTGGAAATTTGGGTTTAAAGTGAAAAGCTTTTGAAATGGAATTTCAAAGATAAGACTTATTTTCGAATAACTTGATTAAGTTTTGAAATTTAAATAATTTGACTTAAATTTGAATTCAAAATTTGAAATTGAATTCTGTGATTTGAAACTAGGGATTAAAGATGTTATACTAGTTATATATGGGTTAAACCATTGTAAAAAGCATGGTTTCGAGAATTTAAATTTAACCCAAAGACTTTAACTCGTATAAATGAATCAGATTTCCAAAATGAAAACTATTTGTTTTAAAATGATGAAAGCTTTCATATAAGAAATGAATTTCCAATTTCAGTAAAGGAATTTCAAATTGAATTGAAAAATGGTTTTCCAAGTTACGAATGAATTGTTTTTGAAAGCTATGAATTAAATCTGTTTATTTTTAATAGATTTAAAATGATGATTTGTTTAAACCATCTGAAATGGAATTGTTTTTGAAAGCTATAAGTTAAATCTTTGATTTAAAGATTTAACTAGTTAATCAATTGAAATGGGAATTAATTTTGGAAAATCTATGAATGAATATTTTGTTTAAAAGATTAAAGTGTGGAAATTGTTTAAACCGTTGAAGGTTGTTAAAATGAATCTTTTTGTTTAAAGATTTGAAATGGAAATTTGTTAAATCATTGGAAAAGAAATTTTGGGTTTAAGTTGTGACTTAATTGAAATCCCAATATCCATATGTTTTTAAATATCGCGCTCATTATTCGGTTTAGCCGGGAAAGGACCTTTGTGTCATATAACTCATTCCGAATAAGTGATACGTCGTATATGGATAGCATTTGAAGACCGGTGTTGAAGACCGGGTGTTTGCGAAAACGATAGGATAACCTATCGATTGTCTCTGCACCGAGTAGCGCCTGGTATAGAGATTCCCTAAGTGATGGGAAATCCGATCGGGATTGTGAATACCCGGATTTGCAAGGGCTTCTTCGGAAGTGCCTTCGGTTCTATTCGAACCTGGAACAGACTTGTATGGTTACATGTCTGACATTACATTTTGAGATATAAAGCAGATTTCTTTCAAATACATTTCTGTTTGGTGGTGGAGAATTTATTCTCTTAGCTTAACACCCTTCTCTGAGACGTACGAGCTCAGAGGTTATGTAGTTGAAGGTTATCAGCGGTATATTCCCAATTTGGTAATGTGACATGCTGAGTGTTGCTGTGTGATGATCATCGTTTGATCATTTGTGATATGATCATTTGTTTGATCATTTATCTTTGTGATCATTACTTTGATCATCTGTTGACCCAAAACATGGCTTTGTGCCAAAGCGTAGCTTTGTGGACGAGACCTCTTCGGACCTTACAACCCGGAAATGGTCGAAACAGGAATATGCGGCAAGGTTATGAGGGTCGCGCCCTTTAGGGTATGTCATTTACTTCTGGAAAAGGGTGGTATCAGGTATGGAGCCCTGGTATTTAACCTATGTGGATACTCCAATCTCATTTATTGTGTGATTGTGTGTTGATCGAGGCGCCTCGGATAAAGGTCCCAAATGACCGGGGGGTGGCATATTCGTGAGTTACCTGTTACAGGGGTAACCCGGCCTTGTGTTGGCAGAGAGCAGTTTGTCTCTCGGGACGTCCAGCCAGAGGCGATCCCATTCGGCAGTAGGAAAGGAAGTTCCTTAGCCTGACCATTTGTTGGAAATCCAAAGAAACAACACGAACCTTTACGATTGCAATTGTATAACCTGCTATGGAATGTGGCGGTAACCTGCTATTGAACATAGTAGCTATAGTAGGCATAACGTGAAATGCCTATGCTAGCTAAGATTAATATTATACTTTCAAAATGTTTTCTGCACTATGCACTAGTAATAATATCCAATGATTTGTTTTGCGTATCAAGCATCTTTGACTATCATAAGGAGAAATCTCCTCCGATTCTGCGTTTGCATTGTGTGTGTGTGCGGGAGGCCTTATGGTAGTTTCATTTTCCAAAAGCATTGCAGACTTCAATATTTTAAATTCCTTTGTTGATTGTTTAAAGATAAACTATTTTTGTTTCTCACACCAGTCCCACGACTGACTCGGAGTTTATTGTTCCTTTCCTAAACTATGGGTGCTCATAATTTTCTACACGAGCAGTCTAGAGTTGAGTTTTTCAAATAGTCAGATTAGTAGATTTTTTGGAGCTAGTTCAGTCTTTGGATATGGACTACACTTGCTATCTTTGTGCATCTTTATTGGGAGTTCGAGCTATTTCTGGATTATTGCTTTGGAGATGGAGATTATCCGCTGCTGGTGTTATCATTTTCTTTTCCGCTGCTATTTCTTGTATCATATCTCTGATGTATATTGATATTCCTTGTATCACTCTGTTGTATCAGATATTGTATCAGATATTGTATATCAATATATTATTCTTGTTCTTCTGCTGTGTTGTTTACTTAACTGTGTTATAAGCTCCAGAGAACCAGATTCGGCGTTTGAATCTACGGTATTTTGAGTACAATTGAGGTATGGATGCCGATTTTCATAGGTCGACTTTTGGGTCTTTACATGAAGTGTGGAAATAAATTTACTGATTGGGATGTAAATTTGAAATAAATCGATAAGAATTTATTTAATTGGTTTAAATTTACCATTTTGAGATGAAGTGTGAAAATGTGATTTGAAATTGGTTTTCAAATGTGAAGTGTGAAAATGTGATTGAAATTGGTTTTCAAATATGAAGTGTGGAAAATATATATCTCATGAAGATATTTTGAAAATAAATAATTTGGGAAAAATTATTTGAATTGGTTGTTTGTTGTGAATGTTGTTGATAGTTAAATAACCGACTATCAATATTTGCCTTTGAAATGGCACTTGATTTGTTTTTAAAACAAACGCTCACTATTCGGGTTAGCCGGGAAAAGACCTTTGTGTCATATAACCCATTCCGAATTAGTGATACGACGATATGGATCGTATTGAAGACCGATGGTGAAGACCGGATATTTTCGAAAATGAAAGGACAACCTGTCGAATATCTCTGCACCTAGTTGCTCCGGTATAGAGATTTATATCACTCTTTTTGTGATGGGAAGTCCGGACGTGATTAGTGAATATCCGGATTGCAAGGGCTTCTTTGGAAGTGCCTTCGGTTCCTTTCGATCCCGGAACGGACTTGTATGGATGTGTGTCTGACGTTACACTTTGAGATGTAAAGCTGGTTTCTATCAAATACATTTTTGTTGGTGGCGGAGAATTTATTCTCTTAGCTTAACACCCTTCTCTGAGACGTACGAGCTCAGAGGTTATGTAGTTGATAGTTACTAGTGATACATTCCCAATTTGGTAATGTGTCATACGAAGTGTTGTTGATCATTTGTTGGTCAAAGCGTTGCTTTGTGAAAAAGCGTGGCTTTGTGAAAAAGCGTGGCTTTGTGAAAAAGCGTGGCTTTGTGAAAAAGCGTGGCTTTGTGAAAAAGCGTGGCTTTGTGAAAAAGCGTAGCTTTGTGGATGAGACTTCGTCGAGCCTCACAACCCGGTAATGGTCGAAACAGGAATGTTGCGGCAAAGGTTTGTAGGGGTAGCGCCCCTAGGGAATGCCATTTCCTTCTGGTTAAAAGGTGATATCATGGTATGGAGCCCAGATATTTTACCTATGTTGATGCCACACATTTATTATATTTTGTTGTTGTTGCTTTGTGATTGAGGATCCTCGAATAAAGGTCGGTAACGACCGGGGGATGGCATAGCTCGTGTGTTAGCTACCTAGTTACAGCTTGGTTAAAGCGTGAGGTAGCGTCGGCCTTGTGTTTGCAGAGATCCGGTTAGGTTCTCGGGGCGTCTTTCCAGAGGCGTTTCCATTATTCGGTGTAAGGAAGTTCCTTTGCCTGACCATTTGTTGGAAATCCAAAGAAACAATATGAACCCTGTACAGTTTTAGTTGTATTACCTGCTATGGAATGTGGCGGTAACCTGCTACTAAACGTAGTAGCTATAGTAGGCATACAACAATGGTTGTATGTTGGCTAAGATTGATATTATACTTTCGAAATGTTTTCCACACTAGACATTAATAATAATATCAACTGATTTTGCGTAGTAAGCATTTTTGACTATCATAAGGAGAAATCTCCTCCAATTCTGCGTTTGCATTGTGTGTGTGGCGGGAGGCCTTATGGTAGTTTCATTTTCCAAAAGCATTGCGAAATTGTTTTATTTTCTTTGTGAAAATAACTGTTTTACGATCTCACACCAGTCACCATGACTGACTCGGAGTTTATTGTTCCCTTTCTAAACTCTGGGTGCCCATAATTTTCCACACGGGTAGCCTAGAGTTATGTTATCAGGATATTCTGGATATTATGGAGCTTTGGAGATGAGCTGGATGGCGAAGCGTACTACCGTACTTGTTTATTTATTCCGCTGTATATTCTGTATGAGGACAAGTTTATATAACTGTCCATTATTGTATTGAGTTGTATATTGACTCTGATTGATGTATGTATAAACTGATATAGTCTTTTGTTTTTAAAGACTAGTGATTATCTATTATATATTGTTCCGCTGCGAATGTGAGATTCTGATATTGTTTCTGTTTCTGTTTTTCTGTTCTTTCTTTTCTTCTGTCTTCTTCTACCTCTTCTTTTTAACCCTAATGGTTCGGTTTTCCGGCATTCGATTGTGCGGCATTTGATATAGTGGACGTATTAATGTCGACTTTCGAGCGTCGAAAAATCGTGTCGTTACAAGTGGTATCGGAGCAGCCGGTTAAGCGATAACCTTGGCTCTGTTGGGTGTTCCTCATTAGAGATAGAGTCAGTAGTACTCTAGAATGAGTGTGAGTGTAATAATAGATATGAGCACGTATTTGTTAGTGAATATAAAATTGTTTTGTATTGTGTTGACTTATCGGTTGATTGTTTATAGATTCTGGTCGGTGCAGGGTGGCCAACTGTAATCGATAGGGATTTCTAGACTCTTAAACAAGATAAACTAACACAGTATTGTTTTAAATAGGGTAAATGAAATAATTTTGCCCAAAATTATTTTTGTATAGAAAAGAAGTGATTTTCTATGAATTATTATAGTATATGGATGCTTGGTTGTTAGGAAGTGATAATATTGAATTATTATCACTGTTATATGGAATTGAATAAGAAATAATGGTATAACCAAAGATTTAGAGATAAATTCATTTAACGAATGAAATTTATAAATATGAATTGAAAGTATAAGAAATAAATCCATATACAACTGAAATTGGTAATGTGAAATTATAAATGAGTTTTATAAAATGAATTGGGAATTAAATAATGAGATGAGATTTGATTTGAATCAAGTTGAATAAAAAAAATCCAAACTTGGAAAATAAAATAAAAATGGATTGAGTTTAAGTAAACTGATTTGATAATTTATTAATTTATGAAATAATGAATTGGAAGTTGGATTTGTTAAATTAAAATTGAATTGTGAGCTGAATAAAAATGGTTTCAATGAACCGAATGTGAATATAGAATGCAAATTGAATTGAATGGAATCAATTGAAAATGAAACGGATTTAAAATAAATTGAGTTGAAATCAATTTAAATTAGTTATAAACTAGAGTGAATATTCTATTAAGTGAATATCGTTAAATTTGCATATAAATGGTTGTCGTTTGACGCAAACGAGATTGAATAAAAATTATTAAGTTAATAAAAGCAAATGAAATTGATTTTTGTATCAATTGAAATAGATATGAGTTTGTTCCGTTAAAAAAAATGAATTGAATGGAAGAAAATCCATTGAATTGAATAAAAATGGTATGTGAATTGGTCGTAAGCAACTAAAGTTGAATTGAAACCATATAAATTGCTAATGGAATTCATTTTGAATGTATTGCTTATGAAAATTATGTGTTTGCTATTGGAATTAAATGAAATGTTAATAGATTTCCTATATTTGTCACTTACGTGTTTAAACTGAGTAAGTGCAGGGTTTTGGAAGCCGTTTAGCTGCATTTTGGTTGCATTAATAAGCTAATAAATAACTGCTTTGCTTAAAATGCTAATAAAGGTACGCCTACGCAATACAAAATAGGAAATATGAACTGTTTTTCTGCTTTTCCGACCGAGTGGGTCGATGTATATATATTTATATCTTTTGTCATATTGCAAAAGCTCCTCCGTACAAAGGAGACTCCGCCAAAATTTTCCGAAAATTTTGGGAGTTAGAAAAAAATTTGGAATTTCTGAAAATTTTCACTTAACGACAAGTGATTTCAAATTAAATTTGAGATAAAGGTAAATGAAATTCAATATTCAGAAATAGAAGATGAATCGAATTCAAGTAAAATTCGAAATGAAAATCCGAATGAAAAATTTGGAAATAGAAGTATTGAGATTTGAAATAAATTCCAAATAGAATTGAAATTGTCAATTGAATTCAAATGGAATTGGAAATACAAAGTTGAATGGAAATGAATATAGAACTTTGTATTCAAGAAGTATGTAAATATTTATATTGAACTTAAGAAAGAATGGAGAAAATTCTTAAGTAAAATTTAGAATTGAGAAATATTCTAAGTATATAAGTGAACGAAAATTTAACTAGAATGTGTAATTGGACATTATTGTCAAGTAAATTATACAGGGGTATAAAGGAAAATGGAATGGAATTTTGATTTTGAAGATGAATTTGAATTTCTCAACAAAAGGTATGTATTTAAAATTTCAGTATGAAATTTGATGAGTTTCTGATTTTTCCACTTGGCATTTTGTTTTCTATTGGGATTTGGGAGTCCGTAGGGACGTTTTGTAGTCGTACCGTATTAGCCGCGCAAAGGAGACGCTGGTGAAATTTTTCGAAAATTTCGAGAGTTAGAAAATTTTTGAGAAAATTTTGAATTCAAAATTTGAATTTGAATTTAAATTTGAATTATTGAGAAAACAATATTGTTTGAAACTATGAAAGTGTTTGGAAAGTTAACTGAAGTGATAACGAATCTTTAATAAAAATATTTGTTTTGAAATAATGATAAAACTGTTTGGTTTTGGGAAAATAATTAACGGGTGAGGATCATTTTTCTTAACTTGTAATTTCGGGACAAAATTCTTTTAAGGGGGGAAGATTGTAACGACCCTGAATTTTTGACATTTTAAATGTGAATATTTAATTGAGTTTAAATATTCGAATGATAGTTTAAATTGAAATTCGAATATCAGAATGAATTTGGCGATTAAATTATTGAATTTAATTATTGAAAACTGGGTAAAAATTTGAATCTGCAATTTGAAGCCTGTTAAAAATATTTTCAAGGCTTTGGAAATTCATATTAATAATATTGAAGATAATGGAAGCTTTAGAATTGAATTTGAAACTGTTTTGTTCAGTTTTGAAATTTATCGTTTAAATCGATATTTAAAAATAGCTTTCCGGGGCACAGTCTCGGAATTCGACGAAACCAGTTTCATTGAATCTGTAATATTGTATTATTATCGGATTTCAATTTTCGTAATGTTTGGAGTGATCGCTTGGCCGTACGATATATAAACGCACTGAAAATTATATTGAAAATCAATATTATAACTGGTTCAAAAAGCTATCTTCTCCATACGATCGAATTTGGAGTCGAAACATTTTCCATTGCGTTCGGAATAGGCGTATAACATTACGAACGCCTAGCGGCATGCCTCGATAGGATATCGAGATTTTGAGTTGCAATTTGTGACGATTGGGTTTGAATTTGAATTTAAGTTAAAAATATAAATTTATATACCCTAGTCAACTTCAGCCTTTCATCTCAGCCTCATTTTTGTCTCTCCACCGTACTTCAATTCTTTTCTTGTCTGAAGCCAGTTGACAAGTAAAGAAAATATCTCGTCCTCTTTTCATTCAAAAATAAAACGAGGCAGACGAAAGAAAAAAATATAGCACATGTGCAAGTGCATCTGCTCTATAATTAATTGGCGAGCTCGATTGTGAAACACTTTCAATTTGTTTAATCTTTTCCTACAAAACATGATTAATTTCATATTATTGCAGTTTAAATTAAAACGTTGTATTTAAATTAAAATTGGAAACACACTAAGAAGCTTGCAAATTTATTTTAGCTTGGATTAAATTTGGTGATTGATTTGGCAACATGCCAAAACCAACAGAAATATATGAGATGCAACATGCCAAAACCAACAGAAATATATGAGATGCATTCAGAGGATTAGTCGACTGAGTTTAAGCTAAATTAGCATGAGAATTTAGTCAAAATATGACATGCTCAAAATATTTTTGCAAACAAGGGAGCCAATTTTGTGTATATCACAAATCAACAATATTTTATATTATTTGTACAGGTTATACTACGAAGTAGATTATTTTCAGGCTACACACATACTGTTTTGCTTAAATCTGATATTTGGGAGGGAAGTTAATACCTGAAAAATAATTTTCTTGAAGTTTATAGATCTCTCGAATCTCTCACATATTCAGGAGCTAAAATTTTGCAGACCGAAGGAGCAATATATGAATACATTATACTAAGTTTGCAGACTTAAGGGGAATTCAAACTAAAATACAATAATCCTACAACACGGTATCTCTTTGCTCCATTTTCTTTAAGAAATTAATTAATATTAGCAGCCTCTTGCTATGAAAATTATTAGGCAGTACAAGGATTTGCCACAATATGAGACTCAAGACCATGTACTATAGAATAAATTTCATCGCATAATTCAATAAAACACAGTGTAGTGTGTTACTTTTATGTCATAGATAATTAGAAATATACACCAGTTGCACAGATTCTTCTCCACACCAAAAGCTGGATCTTACAATATGCTGACAATATTTTTATACAAAAATATATTTAGCGCCACCGTAACAACTTATTGGAACATTATATAGCATTTTAGAGGTTCCTCTAGCGTAATAGCTACTAATGCATTTTCATATATACTAAAAACATTCTTCGTCACTATCATAAATAACCTCTATGACAGCCAACTTCAAATCATTTACAGAAATACTAGAAATTATCATAAAGCTAAACCATACACAGAGTTCCAACATTTTACAAATTCAAGTGCATGATTACTAATAAACTTAAATGCTGACAGTCAAAACATTAGGAAACTGATGAGGTTTTTTTTATTTGGAACAAGCTAAGATCAAATTAATTCAAGCAATTAGGTGATGCCTAAGTCAGGCGATGCATATATATTAAGTTGGTGAATGCTAAACAAGTAAACATGTATCACACAAGTATTTATATATGTACCATAAGTATTTGAAAAGTATGAACTTACTATAGCATCTGCAACAATCAAATTCACCGGTTCACCATTTTTCTTAGTGCGAGATTTGATCCAAACTTCACTTCTAGGGATAGAAGAGCGATCACCACTTTCGCTTTTCTACATTCAAAATAACACCAAACAACAAATTTCATTAACTTAAAAGTTTTCATAAATATTGCAGTAAATAAAACTACTATTTTCTTACCAAATCTTCAGCCAGTCGAGCCATTCCTCTACGACTGCATGTGTGTGGCAACTGCCTCTGTCTAATAGCTTTGTTCTTCTCGCTCAAAGCCTAAAATAAGAATCATTTCAATAAATGTAAGAAAGAAAGAAATTTGTTAGTGAACTCGGATTTTGTAAATGAAGTTTCGTATGTATTGATTTCATAGGGCAAAAGATTTCGAAGGACAAAAGGTTTTGAAAGCATATAGGTCTGCCAGGTTTTAATATTATCAAGTTTCACATATGTTGAGCTTCAAACAGGGTATTATTAGTCTCTAAAATATATCTGCCCCTAAAGTATGTAACTATAAGCGTGAATTCCTAAAATATAAATTTTATATATTTAAGGCCTTAGAGAAAGTTTTTTATACAAATTTCTGCTTTTTTTTTCAGGTATGAGTATCATATGAAGGAAATTTTGGAGTAATCATTGAACTCATAACAAAGTTCATATTTTTACAGCTTTGAATATAAACGAGTATTTTGTACACAGTGGTTATAAATATATCAAATTTTAAATACAAAATTTAGTATGCATATTAATTTTGTGTCAGAATTCCTTAATTTTGGTTTTGAAGGTTTCGAATATATGGGTATGAAAGATTTACTATATGTCTAAACGTCATATCGCCTGATTTCAGATTTACTATACACTAGTTTTAACAATGTCTAGTATATGTAATTTGATATGTACAAATGCCAGTCATCTACTTTTGATTTTGAAAACTGTAAATATGCCATGACTTCAAATGCATATAGAATATTGTATTTTCGTTTGATATTTACACTAATTTTAATAGTTTTTATCTGCATCATTCTTTAATATGTATTTGAAGACTGAAATTTCTCATACCTTGAATTCCGAACTTGTTTCAACTTGATAAACTTCTTCCACTCAAGCATACATTTAATGTTATATGGTTTCAACTGAAGTCTTTCTTCCATAGACTTTGCTTGTACCAACCGCCGAACTAATCTACATTTTGATGCCCGCCAAATACCACTCATTTGTTGAAAAACTAATGTTTTGTGCCAATTTAAATCCAATTTAAACCTTGCCTGCGACAATCAAAATTCGACGTAAAGTGTTTGAGGTAAGCAATCAATATAAGATTTAATCTTAAAGCAAAAGAGAGTGTCACCTGAATGCTTTCCCATAAAACATCTTTCAATTCGGTACTAAGTTGCTTCCAATTACTTAGTGTAACCGGAACAATTTCTCATACAAGTGGTCCTAAGTAAGAAGATAATTTGACCGACCCCGGTCCTATTGGTTCGCCTGCGGTATTAAATTGAACTTCTATTTGCTCTAAAGAATTGAATGGAAGTCTTCTAACTTTGGTTGGCCCTCTAGGTTTTCTTCTCAGATTTCCTTCCGACTGAACTATGTTATCTTCAAGTGTTTGTGGGTTGTCTTCTATTTCAGCATTGTTTTCTGGATCGATTTGTACTTGATTCTTTTCTAATGCATGTGGGTTGTCTTCAATAGAAACCTCGTCTTCTACTTGATTGTCTTCAAACAACTCCTCTCTTGTATGTTTCTTCCTATGTTCGTCAATTTCTTTTTGCATGCGACCTCTCTTTTTCACAGCCTTACTCTTCTTCCCTATTTTCTGTATATAAAAATAATAATTTACATATTAGATCATAAAAGCCCATAAAATTCTCACTTTCAAAAATATACAGTTTAAATTTTGCTCAAGTTTCATATATGCTCCCATTAAACTTGGTTTTATGCATGCGTAAAATCCTGCACTTATATCAAGTTGCACTTATATCAAGCTTTATGTCTCCTGAAAACCTGGAACTTTTGTGAACATATTAGAGGACTGCATTCCTAAAAACTGGAGGCCTACGTAAGTTTATATGTATATTCAGAACTTATGTAGAAAATGGAACTTGTATAACTACAAATCCTTGACCTTAGACAGATGATTTTATGCTTCCAAAAACCAGTTCACAGAAGTATATACCTGTAAAATCTCCCATATGAAACTGGGCATTCATTAAAGTTTATTCTTCCGAGTACTTAAACTGTATATTTTTGAAAGTGAGAAGTTTCAGATTACACATATGACAGGATTTCAAATGAATATCAAAGTTTGAAAGGATTTTGAAGACAGAACAAGAGATATCAAAAAGCATCCACCCTAGGGGTAGGAAACAAAAGCATAAGCATAACTACAGATAAACCCTAGACTGAAATTTCTCAAAATGATTTCAGCAACCAGGTTCAGATTGCACTTGATTTATTATTTAGTAGCCGAACAGGAAAATTGCCAAGTAAATTGAAATAAATCCATTATTTAGTAATGAAGCAAGATTTATTATGAGAAAAGTTTGTACTTGATTTTTTTATAATGCTTGTGGATTGTCTTCGTTATGAATCTCATCGTTTACTTGATTGTCTTCAAGCTGCTTATTTCTTGCACCTTTCTTTTTTTGTTCATCGATATTTTTTTGCATGTGAGCTCTCGTTATCACATTCCCAATCTTGCTCATTTTGAATTCCAGTGAGCAGATCCTGAGAAAAAATGAACAGTGCATGAGTTATTTTGTTATAAAAGAAAATTTAAATGCAAATGACATATTTTAATGCAAACGATGCTGACATGAACAAAAATAAAATATATCAACCTTATGTAATCACAATGAACAACTTATTTATGATGAATATCTTATCAATAGCAAACAGATAAAATGATCAAAGTATTTTCATTTATGCACGGTACAATAAAATATGAAGCAAAAAATTTATATGAAGCAAAAAATTTATTACAACTACAAGTGTGGTCAGTAGAGGTAAGTTTGCATTTGAAGTTTAATGAAATTATGTAAAATAAAAATGAAAACATGAATTTGGTTTAACTTGGTTTAACTTGGATTGTTGGATGTTTCAAATGTCGTAAAGGAATCAGATCTATCAAAATAATTGATTTAATTATCAAAAAGAAAACCTGTATTTTGATTGTTGGATGAACTAGTGACTGAAAGGGTGCAGCGCTGCAACCAGTTCTGACATGTCGGAGATATGGAGAGGGTGAGAGATTGAAAGGGAAGTTCCCATGCACGATCTGGTCTGAATGGCTTCCGTAGCCGAAGTAGATCCAAGAAGCAAGACTGTAGAGCATGAATAGGCGAATGGCTGTCAATGGTGATCTGGATTTGTACGGTGTAAAGAGTCGAAGCCAGAACTGGTCGAAGTTGAACTTTATTGTATTGGTTGTCCAAGGTTGGAGGTTTTAAAGGTCTGATCGGTCGAATCGTAAAAATCGTACATGTATGAAATCTAATACAATAAGTGTCTTAATGTAAGAAATTAAGTATTTGGTAAGAAACTAGGAAAAAATGTTTCTACAGTATCCACATGCATATCGTGCGGGCTATTACCATATCATCATTCAAAGGTCATAAACATCCTAATTGTTACAGATTTCCCAAATTGAACATGTAGAATCTACTGAATTAGCCAAAGTAGGATTGTAGTTGATTTAAACCTTATGGTACGTTACCAATTCAATGATGATTGGTTGAATTAATATATAAACTTGATAAATTGTAGTCGAAGATTGGTATAGTGTAAAAAAGTTGGGTTGTGTTAAAACAGCAAATGTAGGTCGAGTTGTTTATGCGAGAGGTGATTGCCGAAAATTTCAATAGATTATGATTTGGCGTTGTCAAACTGTTTTTGTGTTTTGTATTTTTTTTTGTGATATATGGTAAAGATTAGGCGAATGTTTTACCTTTTTTCAACAAAGCTATGCTGATTCTTTTCTAAATTTTGGCTGCAACCTGTCGAATTGTATTTTATTTTACTCCCTATTGTAATTAAGATAATTCCACAGTGTCTTTATCTTATTAATAGTGTGGCAGAAATATTCTTTAAGACCGATTCTTTTGGCTTTGGTATAAAAAGAAGGAGCTCTTTACATAGCTTCAGCATAATAAGTATGGTACAAATTTTGATAATTTTGATAGTTGATAAAGATTGAAAGTGCTACTATTTTATCTTGCTAAATTTAGATTAAAGCAGTCCAACTGATGGTAATTAGCAAATATGCTATTCATAGGATATTGATACCTTTTGCATGAATATTTCAAGCAACAAAAGTTACAAATATTTGACTATTTTTCTCTTTTGAATTTTGTAAAGTGGTAAACTAATTAATCTGGATTTGGTTAATCAAGCTATCTACATTATAAGAGAATGAGTTATTTATAAGTAGACAAACCACATAGAAGTTACGGGCCTTCAACAATTTATATGCTCCAAAATTAAATTTTTTTCTATTCTATCTCTTTTTCGAGGAAAAAACGAAACAAATAGAAAGAAAGAGGGATATGGGTAACGCATTAATGCTATAGCTGAATAAATGGATAGATTTAGCCAAAAATCATCTTCAGAAATAATCTAATTATCAATCCCCATCCATAAAAATAAACCCGCTATATACATCTAGCTTTTAAAGTTTACCAAATTGCCAATGTGGCTAAGAGCATCTAGAATAGGGAAGTTAACTATCACAAATTAAACTAGGCTACGTAGTTAATTTAGCTAACTATCTTTTATATTAAATTTTGATCGAAAATAGAAATTAACGGATAACACAATAATTCAAGTGACCAACCTATTCATTTGGAAAAAAGACAAAGGTGATAATGATAATCTATAAGTTAAATTTTCCTACTATGTGACCATCTCCATTCTAGTTAACTATGAAAATTTAGATAGCTAACCAATGTAATGCTACTACTATATAGAGGACCTGCAAATAATCATTGTAATGTTTACAAAAACAATCAATAGTATTATACAAGATGTTGCAAAATTCATTAGTTGGTAAATCTTACTATGTACTGTTGATTTCTTATTTAACATTATGCTTCTGCAAAATATTTTTTATGTTCAAGAACAGTTATAAAAATGTTTTGAAATCAGTTCTGTTCATTTGACCTAAGAAATAGAACTAAAGTAGTGTTGGTACAGAAATACTTCAAATATTTGCATTTGTAACCTTACTCAGATACTACAATGTACTAAATCTCCAAAGTAAACCTAAGACATAATAAGCAAAAATTTATTCCAAACTCATTGTCTTATGCTAAAAATCATGTGCACAAATTTCGTAACTAAATTGTATAAATAAAGCTGAAAGTTGTGTGATGTTCTAATTATGAAACTTTTTTCTTGAGGATAAATTAAAAATAAAGCACTGGATCGGTCTTAATTACATGTAATAAGCAAGAAAAATCAATTTGTTTGTGTAAAAAAATTAATTTAGTTGCCAGTATGGATTATGATGACAAAGTTGCACATTTATTTCCTATAATTTGCTAATATAAAAATAATCTGAAGATTAATTGTATCAACAAAGCTGAAAATTGTCCACTGTTCTAATCATAGAACTTTTATCTTGAGGATAAACCTAAATAAAGAACTGGATCTATCTTAATTACATGTAATAAGCATGGAAAATCAATTTGTTCGTGTAAAAAAACCAATTTAACTGCTAATATCGAATATGATAAGCTCCAAAGATTATATATATAAAACTTCTCTAATTCAGTATTTGAACACAATATCATAACCATAAAAAAATGAAGCAATCTGAAGATTAAAAGCTCATAAAATGAAGAAATCAAGAAAGAGTGCGAGGAGAAAGATTAAAGAGACCTGCTGCATTGTTGGCAAAAACGCTGCTGCAAGCCAAAATCAAAATCGAAGATTATATCGCTTACCAGAATCAAAATCGAAGATTATATCCAAAACGCGAAGCCCTAGCTTCGACAGATCGGAGCTACACGCAAAGCCCTAGCTTCGAAATCGAAGGAGTTTGCTTTCTTCGACAAAACTTGAGAGGGTTTCTGCTTTCTTCGAATCGTTCTTCGAATCGCTAACGTAATTTGGAGGAGGGAGCTGTGCACGTTTTGGAGTCTTCGAATCGCTAACGTAATTTGGAGGAGGGAGATGCGCGCATTTTGGAGAGAGACGGAATGGTTTTGGAGGGAGAGGGAAAATAATTTGGGAGGTTGGAGGGAGATGTTTGGGGCAGCGTTACACATGAAGGGGAAGGGAGATTCGCGCGTTACACCTGTAGGGAGAACAAAAATCAACCGGTAACTAGATAATTAAGGGTCAATAATAACGCTTCAGAATAACGCGTTATTAAATAGCGTTATTAATAACATATTTTGTTGTAGTGAGGGTTTGAAATTAAACGGAAATTTAATTCTTAAAATTATGTCAAAGGATGTTTTCAATTATAAATAAAGCTAAATTTTGAATAAGTATTTAAACTTGAAATAATTGAATTGGAAATTTTTATTTGTATAATATTAAATTGCATTTCAGTATAACTTACCTAAATTATTCAGAAGTTAGAAATATAATTGAATAGTATACAATATAAAATGATTTTATAAATAAAATTTGGGTGTTTGTAATAAATGTTATACACTTAATTTTTAATTATAAAATGTAAATAGAGATAAATAGAATAATAAGTTGATTGAATAGTAAATGAGACAAATTAAATAAAATTTTGTTTTGAAAGAAACCTTTTGTATCAAATATTAATAAATTGAAATAAAATCATCTTAATGAAATACCTTGAATTTAAAATAAATGGTTGGATAAAATATGATTATAATAAATGATTTTGCAAATTTATGATTTTTTTAAAATTGTTAATAGAGGATAATTGGATAATAAGATAATGAATAAATGAGATAAATTAAATAAATTTTGTTTTGAAGGAATTAATAAATTTGAAACTAAATCAATTGAATGAAATATCTTTAATTTTAAATTTTAATATTGAATATTAATTAATTTAAATTGAAATTTATATGGTTTGAATTAATTGTTTTATTTTTTTTTCAATCTATTTTCTTTCTGGTTGTTTTTATTCTTCTACCTTGTTCCTTTTCGGGGACGAAAAGCTTTGAGTGGGGGAGAGTGTAACGACCCGTAAATTTTTAATAATTTTTATTTGTTTTAATAATATATTTGATTGAATTTTTGTGAAATTTTAAATAATAAAATTTTGAAATAAAAATTTGATATTTGGAATACGTATATTTAAATATAGAAAATGGTAAATTTTCATCTGATTTTATGTAACGCCCCACCTCTATGCTCATAATAACAAAGAGTATTAAAAGAAATACTGTCTATTATTACGAAGAATAAGGCTGGATAGGAGCGACCATCCGTAGTTGACCTTACACTAATATTGGTTATCTCGATAGGAGTGGTATATACTTTTTACTTTTCATCTATTATTTATTTACTCCCATCGACACACCCAATTCTAGTATAAAACGAACTACGACGGTTCATAATAGTTTAGGACAATGAATATAATAACAACACAGATAATATGAATGCGGAACACAGATTAACAAAAATCTCATATATATATATAACCGATGTCAGTTACAATATAGTTAACACGATACATATGATACAACTACAACTGTCGACTCTAGAAGTTATATATACAAGTACATTATCGACTAATATACATGAATACATATCGTTCTATACAATGACACGACTACTACAAAATGACACTGACAACTTCAGAAGATGTGCAAAGTCTTTATATCCTGAACAGCAACTCAAAGAAGAAAATCTACAACCTGAAATAACTCGGGTCTGACCCGAGTATTACATTCAAAAGAAAATAATACACGGGTCAGTCTAATTCAAACTCAGTTATTAGTGCATAGAAGCAATAATAATCAAACGTCAAATAGACGACAGTCACAGAAATCTCGTATATCCGACTCCTCGATAAAAGAATCGGATAACGGCAGATATAACACTAAACAGTGTTAAACAACAATTCAGTAATCCAAATCAGAATACAACTCCAAAACATTGAAATTAACCAATGAAACAATTCAACAAATCGAAACATCAATTTAAAACTGTCAAATCTGATAGGGCTGCAGTACACGCACGCGTGTACTGCCTCGCCACTATCTCAAGAGATACACAAAAGCTCAGTGAAAATCACAAATGATCACCAGTTCAAACCCTGAAATCGGGTTCACTCAAGAGCAATAAAATAATGTCACAAGGTCAAATCCAGATCGGATTCAACTCAGGTGTAATTCGAAAATCAAATTCGAATACAATCAAATGGTCAAAACAGTCTACACAAATTCAAGGAGGCACCAAACAACAAACAAAATGCAAAGTGTTCAAGACTGGTCAGAGAAACCATGATGCGTCTCAATTCAAATATGCAAAGGAACAATGGAGTATAAACCCAGTATCAACAATATTTGGAGTGAATGCAAGACAGTGGCTAGAAACTGCAAGGGTAAAACTGCACCCAAATACAACTGTCCAGAGTAAAGACCGGACCAGACTACATGAAATACAATGGAACAATGCAGAAACTACTCCAGACAGGGATGGACATGTCAGAAATATCATCACCGAAGACATGGTTATCAAGCTATCAAACAAATGCAAAGGAACAAAGCATGATGAAGCACAGTGGACATATAGCAGCAATGTAAACAAACAAATGCAGACAACAGTGAATCAAGTCCAAGCAATACAAATATATATATGTACACACATATATATCTGTATCAAACATACAGCTGCCATCAACATGAACAAAAGATCGTTACAATGCAAACTCAAGCTTGAAGACAACAGAAGAGATGTCAGAAGTCATACAGTTCAGACTACACAAACATCACAAGTTCAAGTCCAACATGATCAAGTTCATCAATGCAGTTCAACAAAGATGTACCAAGCAACTACAGGGATGAATACAATGTCAAAGATCAAAGACCAGACTACTACAGCAATATACTCAAGTGATTCAAACTACTAGAGAAATCCAATGCAATGCAGATGCCAACAAATATGTAAAATCAACCCTGATCAATATCGAAGGCCTGGAACAGTTCAAATCCATGCTAAAACAAAGTCAACATAAAGGCAACTATTAATATCCGATACTCAAGTCCAGTGCACACTTACAGGTTACGGAATTTCAAAAATCAAGACAAAGTCGAAAACGAACAAGTCAATTTTTCATCTCAACACTTGTTCACAAAATCAAGTGATTCAATGCCGAGAAACAATGTGACGAAGACCAGGAGACAAGTTCGAATTAAATGCAGAAGTGAACAAGTAACAAAAATTCAAGTTTTAAAAGTAGCCAATGCCAAAGTTCGAATGGTAAACAAATCGAAGCCCGAAATCCTCCCATAACCACATCACGACCCAAATGCCAAAAATCATCATCAACGAACAACTCGAACAATGCCGAGATGAATTTAATCACAATCCAACAAACAAAATATAGAAATTCAAATCGAGTGAAACAGTGGTTTAAATTAGACGTGAGATAATAAAAACCTCTCAAGCTCGAAGAAGTAGTAGCCAAGAAAGCGAACAATAAAATTCACGAATCATGGGATTAAATTAGATGTGAGAATTACTCACAATTTTTTCGAAGCGAAGACGAGCTCGATCGAGGGAAGGAGCTGCGAACGGTCGACGAAGAAAAGTTGAAAGCCTCCTTCGATTGAACTTCTGAGAGTGGCGCTATCTATTTCCCCCAAAACCCAAATTCTCGAGCAAGCATTGAAGAAGATCGACAACATCGCCGAAGCCCTAGTTTTACGAACGAACGAACAAGAATTTTGTGGCCGCCATTATCGTTTTTTTTCGTTCATTTGATTTTATTTTTTAGGGTTTGAAAAAGAAAGGGGGACCGGGTTTGAACGAAAATGAACGGAGGAACCAAATTGCCTCAAGTCATTATTACAACAAAGCCCAAGATAGAAACATGGGCCAAGATTTTAAATTTGTAAAATCACATATTTATTTAACCAATTTTTTTTGAACGAATTTTACTAGTAATTAAATCACTTAACAGCAATTAACCACTAAGTTAGTCGTCATTTGACGATGATAACTTTCACAAAACCCCGGGTCGTTACAGACTCCCCTCCTTATAAAAATTGCGTCCCCGCAATTTTCATAACTAAGGTCGTCAATAACAATTACTTTTCTAACATAAACTGATTAAGCTAGAAAAATAAATGTCGAGAATTTAAATGCCACAGTAATCTTTTAATTCCAATAAAAGAGATTCTCAAATTTTCAACAAAATTTAACTATCAATAGATAGTCAGAAAGCAGCAAAACTGGATAAACCCAATTTATCGGCAATGTTCAATTATCAACAGGATAATTAGAAATATAGAAATTACAAAACAGAGATATCTAATTATCGATACGATAATTAGAAAATGACAAATCTAATTATCAACAAAGATAATTATGAAACACAAATCACAATTCGCAAGCTGCAATTATCTAGTTATCCAACAATTAACTAGAAAACACAAATTTCATAATCAACAAACTCTAACTATTAACAGAAATAGATAGAAAACAGCGATTCAATAAAATCAACATAGCCTGAACTCAATTAGAGATTAGAAAATCTCTCATCCATAAAATCAGCAAACATCCAATTATCCAAACGATATTCAGAAGACAAATCAACAAATATCAAATTATCAAAAGCGATAATCAAATCTCAAATTCAACAAATATTCGATTATCAAAAGCGATAATTAAATCTCAAATCAGCAAATATTTAATTATCAAAAGCGATAATTAAATCTCAAATCAGCAAATATTTAATTATCAAAAGTGATAATTAAATCTCAAATCAGCAAATATTTAATTATCAAAAGCGATAATTAAATCTCAAATCAGCAAATATTTAATTATCAAAAGCGATAATTAAATCTCAAATCAGAAAATATTTAATTATCAAAAGCGATAATTAAATCTCATATCAACAAATATTTAATTATCTAAAGCGATAATTAAATCTCAAATCAGCAAATATTTAATTATCAAAAGCGATAATTAAATCTCATATCAACAAATATTTAATTATCTAAAGTGATAATTAAATCTCAAATCAGCAAATATTTAATTATCTAAAGCGATAATTAAATCTCAAATCAGAAAATATTTAATTATCAAAAGTGATAATTAAATCTCATATCAACAAATATTTAATTATCTAAAGTGATAATTAAATCTCAAATCAGCAAATATTTAATTATCAAAAGCGATAATTAGATCTCAAATCAGCAAATATTTAATTATCAAAAGCGATAATTAAATCTCAAATCAGAAAATATTTAATTATCAAAAGTGATAATTAAATCTCATATCAACAAATATTTAATTATCTAAAGTGATAATTAAATCTCAAATCAGCAAATATTTAATTATCAAAAGCGATAATTAAATCTCAAATCAGCAAATATTTAATTATCAAAAGCGATAATTAAATCTCAAATCAGCAAATATTTAATTATCAAAAGAGATAATTAAATCTCAATCAACAAATATTTAATTATCTCAAGCGATAATTAGAAACAACAAATATCTGATTATCAAAAACGATAATCAGAACTCATATCAACAAATATCTAATTATCACAAGCGATAATTAGAAACAACAAATATTTGATTATCAAAAACGATAATTAGAACTCATATCAACAAATATCCAATTACCTGCAGATAATTGGAAGCAACAAATATCTAGAAATCAATTAAAAAGACTAGAAAATCAACATAAAAGCTTGGATCGATCCCATCAGATGGCGAGTTTTCAATTCGCCGCACGTGCAACAACATATGGCCGAAGCCTACCAAGTACTCAACATAATTTTGGCGCCCATCAGATTGACCCGGAGGTCCGCAGAGTGACCTGAAGGTCTAGTACTGGTATTTGACCCGAAGGTCCGCAGAGTGGCCCGAAAGCCCAACAAATGACCCGAAGGTCCAACAAATGACCTGAAGGTCCTCATAGTGGCTCGAAAGCACACAAAATCATCAAATATTTCAATTAACGAGTCCGGAATTAACCGAAATAGCAAACGCACATGTCCCATACCACGTGTTTTACTAAATCGTTTGATTCTCTTCATCGTTTCCTTGAAAGTGCAAAATTGTGTATTTTATAAAAATACATTTCACATTCTCAAACGGACAAGTCCAGAATTAAGCGAATCAGTAAAAGAAAGGGGTCATAGTCCTCGATTTTGCTGAAACGTTTAAATCGCTTCCTCATTCTTTTGAAAGCGTAAACTGTTAAATTTCTGAAAACAATTTTATTTATTTTGTAAAAATAACAATTCACCTCCTCAACTGGACAAGTCCGGAGTTAAGCGAATTAGTAAAAGAAAGGGGTCATAATCCTCGATTTTGCTGAATCGTTTAAGTCGCTTTCTCATTCTTTTGAAAACGCAAACTGTTAAAATTTTATAAAACAATTTTCATTTTAAAACGATTTTCCAATCACGTGATTAAAACAGCAAATCAGTAACAATTTCGATAAGGAAATTGTACTTCTCAAAATACCGTAAAAACGGTCACAAATCAGTATTGCGGAATAAACGCTTGAAAATCCACTTTTAAAATTTGACGGTTACTGAAGCCAAAGCGACAGTAGTTTTAAAACGTCAAAATCACATCAAAACAATTTACATCAAAATGTAATATCAGAGAATTTTCATTCATCTAAATGCCACAAAACACCGTGCTTCAAAAATTTAGCATTGGTGTAAAAATCCCGTTATAAAAATAACGGCAACAAAATACGTTTCATAACCAAGCATCGGTTCAACGTAAAATAAATGCAATAACGTGCAATTCAAATTTTGCACGTACTACAAAATGAACAAAGAAATTATTCGCAGGTATCTTCAATGAAGATAATTCAAAACAGCAAAAATCTAATCAATATATGATTATTACAAAAGAAAGCCAACGGAAATTTCAACAAAAATCACATAACTGTAATTTCTTCGAATTCTCAAAGAAACAAAATAATTACAGCTATGTAAACAACAAATGAAATTATATCAATTTCGTATTTCGATTTGTTAATCGAAAAGATTATCAGTTGTATTCAGCGAAGACAGTTTCACTGTCTCCGCTGCGCACTCTGATAAATAGAACACAATTTAATCAAAATAACAAAACACAATTCCACTTTTATTTTTAAATAAAGATATTTAAAAATTTCATCAAAATTTCAAAACTTTAGTTTTGACTCAAATCACAATAAAACATCGACTAATAGTTGTAACATATGTTCCATCCAAGTTATGTTTTATATTATGTCCATAAACCCCAAGCTCTGATACCAACTGTAACGCCCCACCTCTATGCTCATAATAACAAAGAGTATTAAAAGAAATACTGTCTATTATTACGAAGAATAAGGCTGGATAGGAGCGACCATCCGTAGTTGGCCTTACACTAATATTGGTTATCTCGATAGGAGTGGTATATACTTTTTACTTTTCATCTATTATTTATTTACTCCCATCGACACACCCAATTCTAGTATAAAACGAACTACGACGGTTCATAATAGTTTAGGACAATGAATATAATAACAGCACAGATAATATGAATGCGGAACACAGATTAACAAAAATCTCATATATATATATATAACCGATGTCAGTTACAATATAGTTGACACGATACATATGATACAACTACAACTGTCGACTCTAGAAGTTATATATACAAGTACATTATCGACTAATATACATGAATACATATCGTTCTATACAATGACACGACTACTACAAAATGACACTGACAACTTCAGAAGATGTGCAAAGTCTTCATATCCTGAACAGCAACTCAAAGAAGAAAATCTACAACCTGAAATAACTCGGGTCTGACCCGAGTATTACATTCAAAAGAAAATAATACACGGGTCAGTCTAATTCAAACTCAGTTATTAGTGCATAGAAGCAATAATAATCAAACGTCAAATAGACGACAGTCACAGAAATCTCGTATATCCGACTCCTCGATAAAAGAATCGGATAACGGCAGATATAACACTAAACAGTGTTAAACAACAATTCAGTAATCCAAATCAGAATACAACTCCAAAACATTGAAATTAACCAACGAAACAATTCAACAAATCGAAACATCAATTTAAACTGTCAAATCGGATAGGGCTGCAGTACACGCACGCGTGTACTGCCTCGCCACTATCTCAAGAGATACACAAAAGCTCAGTGAAAATCACAAATGATCACCAGTTCAAACCCTGAAATCGGGTTCACTCAAGAGCAATAAAATAATGTCACAAGGTCAAATCCAGATCGGATTCAACTCAGGTGTAATTCGAAAATCAAATTCGAATACAATCAAATGGTCAAAACAGTCTACACAAATTCAAGGAGGCACCAAACAACAAACAAAATGCAAAGTGTTCAAGACTGGTCAGAGAAACCATGATGCGTCTCAATTCAAATATGCAAAGGAACAATGGAGTATAAACCCAGTATCAACAATATTTGGAGTGAATGCAAGACAGTGGCTAGAAACTGCAAGGGTAAAACTGCACCCAAATACAACTGTCCAGAGTAAAGACCAGACCAGACTACATGAAATACAATGGAACAATGCAGAAACTACTCCAGACAGGGATGGACATGTCAGAAATATCATCACCGAAGACATGGTTATCAAGCTATCAAACAAATGCAAAGGAACAAAGCATGATGAAGCACAGTGGACATATAGTAGCAATGTAAACAAACAAATGCAGACAACAGTGAATCAAGTCCAAGCAATACAAATATATATATGTACACACATATATATCTGTATCAAACATACAGCTGCCATCAACATGAACAAAAGATCGTTACAATGCAAACTCAAGCTTGAAGACAACAGAAGAGATGTCAGAAGTCATACAGTTCAGACTACACAAATATCACAAGTTCAAGTCCAACATGATCAAGTTCATCAATGCAGTTCAACAAAGATGTACCAAGCAACTACAGGGATGAATACAATGTCAAAGATCAAAGACCAGACTACTACAGCAATATACTCAAGTGATTCAAACTACTAGAGAAATCCAATGCAATGCAGATGCCAACAAATATGTAAAATCAACCCTGATCAATATCGAAGGCCTGGAACAGTTCAAATCCATGCTAAAACAAAGTCAACATAAAGGCAACTATTAATATCCGATACTCAAGTCCAGTGCACACTTACAGGTTACGGAATTTCAAAAATCAAGACAAAGTCGAAAACGAACAAGTCAATTTTTCATCTCAACACTTGTTCACAAAATCAAGTGATTCAATGCCGAGAAACAATGTGACGAAGACCAGGAGACAAGTTCGAATTCAATGCAGAAGTGAACAAGTAACAAAAATTCAAGTTTTAAAAGTAGCCAATGCCAAAGTTCGAATGGTAAACAAATCGAAGCCCGAAATCCTCCCATAACCACATCACGACCCAAATGCCAAAAATCATCATCAACGAACAACTCGAACAATGCCGAGATGAATTTAATCACAATCCAACAAACAAAATATAGAAATTCAAATCGAGTGAAACAGTGGTTTAAATTAGACGTGAGATAATAAAAACCTCTCAAGCTCGAAGAAGTAGTAGCCAAGAAAGCGAACAATAAAATTCACGAATCATGGGATTAAATTAGATGTGAGAATTACTCACAATTTTTTCGAAGCGAAGACGAGCTCGATCGAGGGAAGGAGCTGTGAACGGTCGACGAAGAAAAGTTGAAAGCCTCCTTCGATTGAACTTCTGAGAGCGGCGCTATCTATTTCCCCCAAAACCCAAATTCTCGAGCAAGCATTGAAGAAGATCGACAACATCGCCGAAGCCTTAGTTTTTCGAACGAACGAACAAGAATTTTGTGGCCGCCATTATCGTTTTTTTTCGTTCATTTGATTTTATTTTTTAGGGTTTGAAAAAGAAAGGGGGACCGGGTTTGAACGAAAATGAACGGAGGAACCAAATTGCCTCAAGTCATTATTACAACAAAGCCCAAGATAGAAACATGGGCCAAGATTTTAAATTTGTAAAATCACATATTTATTTAACCAATTTTTTTTGAACGAATTTTACTAGTAATTAAATCACTTAACAGCAATTAACCACTAAGTTAGTCGTCATTTGACGATGATAACTTTCACAAAACCCCGGGTCGTTACATTTTATGAAAGTTTATTTCATTATGAAAATGGTAATACCTCTAGCGGACACACTTCTTCGTATACTACTCATTACTTGTTTTTGATTGGTGCGCACCCTTGATTTGGGAGTGTTGTTTCACGGTGTTGCGATCGTTGCGGTGATGCGTTCTCACCAGTCCGGATCAGGCAAACGGTAGTTTCACTACCTTGGGTATTGCCTCATGTGCCTTGTCATACTTGTATCCCTATGCGCGACCACTACGATTTGTTTCGTGTTATACCTATGGAGTACTCCCTGATAGCCCACTAGTTTACGGTGGAGTTTACAGTGCTGTATAGACTATGACGCTTATATAAAATGTGTTAAGGGGGATAATGGTAACGCCTTAACGCTATTTTGATACTTTATATTACTGATAGGCATTATCTACTTAGCGTACACTACTACATAGTAGATAGTTTAACAGATCCTTAGAGGATGGTTATCCCAAACATCCTTTGAGTTACTTGTATTTTCAGTTGTTATTTCACTTGAGTTGGATTTATTGATATAAGAATGTTAATCCTGACTCGAGTGTTTTGTGTTTTGCTTTACGCTCGGGTCAGACTGAGTGTACCGGTATTCGAGACTCACCTTTGGAGTTGGAGCTTCGCTTGGAGATCCAGCTATCTATCCAGCTTTCAGATATCCAGTTGATTCCAGCGATGTATTCTGATCTTGTATTTGACTATTGTATTCGAGACTTCTGTTGTATCTTGTTTAACTCTGTTATATATATATATAGTAGCTTCATAAACTACTATTCTTTTGTTTCCGCTGCATTATTGTTGTATTACTCTATGTCTGTGATTCTGTGATTATTTATTTACTGTATATGCTGAGTTTTGCCAAATTTTATATACAATCTATTGTTTTGAATTATTCAAGTCCGACATGTGTGGATTTATTGTCGATTTGAATGGTCCAAAATAGTGGGTCGTTACACTAAATTTAAATTTATTTTCGAGGTGCTCGAACTAATTAACTTAAAAATATTTATTTTGTTTCAAAATCTCATTTTTGAAATAATACTTTACATATTTCCAACAAAATATTTGTCATCGGCTTGCTTTGGGTTCGTTCGAGTTTGAACTTGTTTTGATCGTACAATGACAAAGAGAATAATTTACTAAGTGCACTATCACATCTGCCTAAGCAAACATCCGATTATCACTTAGAAGATTATTCTGATCATCACAAGACAAATCGAGACCTATTCCTCGAACTGTCCAAAGAAAAATATTGCTCTCAAATTTCATTTTAATATATTTATACCTAAAAGTATTTTTATAAAATTATTACTACTTTTCCAAGAATCGTTTGGAAACTTTATCAAAGCCATGGGATTTAAATCCTTTGAAAATCCATCTTATTTTCAAAACATATTTTATAATCCTGATTTATAAAATCAACTTTTATAAAATCATCTAAAAATATTTCTTTTAATGAACACCTTTTATTAAAATCAAATTTTAACCTAACGTTATCATCGAATGCGTTACAATCAAACTGTGAAACTTAATTCACAAGATATTCAATTCAATGTTCCTACAAATTTTATCTATCCAACCTATACTTAAAGGAAAAAATATTAATAGATTAGAAAATAGTCAATGCTAAAAAATGGACGAGCATGACTAATAATATCTTATATGATAATAATTAAATATTATCAACTTCTGACAACAACCATATCATAGATAACTATATAAATTTTTGAAATTTTTTCCGTTATATATTTAAATATTGTGATAACCCGGATTTTTGGACATCTGTTGATGGGTAATTAACAAGATTAAGATTACTAAAACACTGGTTTGTATGTTAAACAAATAAAAAATTCTAGAAAATATCTGGATGTATATAAATGGATTTGCAAATATAATAATTTTCCAGAGCTATTTAAAGTGAAAATAAATATAAAAACATAAGAAAAGATTTAAATAAAGAATTAATACTCTTTCTTTTAAATTACACATGAATAAGAATACTTAAAATATGTATAGATTTAAAAACATATTCATTTATAAATATAAAAACAAATTGATATATAATATAAAGATCATATAAAAACATTTAATACATGCAAATTACATGTGTAAGCATCATAATAAGAAATTAGGCAAGTGTAATCATCTTAGCATGGGATTTTACAAGTGTTAGCTTGATTTTATCATGAAATAAACAAGTGTCATGCTTCTAAATTTTCTTTTCATTTTTTTTTTAAATTTCAATAAATAAAGGGAAAACAAGTTATATACATCTACGTCTCTTCTTTTCATATTTTTCTTTTATATGATTCAAAACCTTGAACCTGAGAGAAAAACCAGTAAACAAGATCAAAACCTGAGCAGATTAAAACAAAAACAAATTCAAAACATTTTAAACTGGAACAATCTCAAACCTGGAAGCAAAAGCAAACATAAGGATTCAAATTCAAACTGAAGTAATCAAAGCAAAAGTAAGCAATATTCAACTCAATTGTAGAAGATCGGATCAAAGTCAGGCAAACCAAAATTCCTAGTTTTCAAAGTAAGATCAAACAAAACAAGGAAGCAATACTCTGGTTTTAGAAGAAAAGGTGAGTAACTTTAAATTTTTTTAAGTTAAATCATCTGTATAGTTATGCATGCAACAAATTAATGGTAGTAACGTCTTGAATATAATTTGCATGAATGAATTGAAGTTTTGTCTGGGTATATAGGTTGAGATACTATGTGTATGCATGTAGGTAGATATGAAAACCTCTGTTTGTTTACAGAACTCCAATTCACTCAAAATGAATTCATATCCTCTTCATTAGGCAACTATAGGTTATGAAGTCTATAAGAAATATGTTTGTATTGATAAAATCCTAATTCTAAAAATGGTTTCAAATGAATTTATTTAGTACTTTCTGGGAAAAATAGAAATATACAGTGAGAATTGAACATTTCATAAAAATCGACTTTCATGATTTCTTGATTCACCTATATAATCTTATTCGATTATGAAAACCATGATTTTTAATGATAAAATCAAGATTTTTAAGCTTGTGGTTTGAGAGGAATTATGGGATGATCGGAATTGGGATTTTATTCGAATTCAGGCGATCACGAGGCTCGGTGAGGTCGGGGTTGTGGCCGAAGGAAGGTCGTGGGTCGGCGGTCTCGAAAAAAAATGGTGTCGCATTTTCTGATCGCCGTGGTGGAGAGGTGAAGGCAAAGTAGGGTTTTAGGCTTTGGTTTGGTCGAGGTTGTTTCCATGGCCAGTGCAGTGACGTGGTGGCGCCGGAGTGATTCGGTGGAGGGGGAAAAGGAAGGAGAGGGTCTGACGTAGCTCCAGGCGTAGCGACGAGTGTTCCAGTGGTCTGTGGTGGTGGTACGAGGGGAGAGAAGGTGTCTGGTTTTCGTTCAGGCGATGGTATTTCTGTTCGAATTCGTTCAAATTTGATTCGAAGAGTCGTCGTAAGTTCTGGGTGGTCAAGTCGAACGGGGGTGACAACGGCGACTTGCTGGTGATGGTGATGATGATCGGAGCTGCGGCGAAGCTGTGTGCACGTGCACGCATATCTTTGGGTACGTTTTGTTGCTGTAGATTTAAGGGGAGGAGATCAAGGTGGACTCGAGGAAACATCGGGTTGTACGCGTGTTGACTCGAAGAGAAGAAGAAGGGAGAGTGGCTCGGAAATTTTTGGGTTTTGGCCCGGGTATTTTAGAAACGATTTAACAAGTTTTTAAAAAAATAATAATAAAAGTATGAACTAAGTTTTCAAAGCAAATATTAAACAAGTTTTCTAAGTATAATATTTGTCAAGTTTAAAACAAGTTTCAAAATTTAATTATAAAGTCAAATGGGATTTGAATTTAAGTTGAGTTGATTTGAATAATTATATATTAGGTTAATTTATTTAATTAATTCCAAAGTAGTTGGTTAAAGAAAATAAATGTTTTAAGCTTATAATTAATCAAAAGGTCTCAGGAGATTTTGTATAAATTAATTTCAAGCATTTAATTTAATAAAGATTTAAATAAAAATTAAGTAATTAATTAAGATAATGGTTTATCTTAGATTAATTAAGGACTTAAGTAATTAAGGGTTAATTAATTAATTTAAGTGATTAAAGGTTAATTACTTAATGTAAGTAATTAAAAGATAATTAATAATTAAAGGTTAACTAATTTATGATCAAAGGATAATTAATTAAGGGTTAATTAATTAATGTAATTAATTAAAGGTTAATTAATTTATGTGGTTAATTAAGGGATAATTAATTAATATAAGTAATTGAGAATAATTACTTAAGATGGATAATTAAGGATGATTAATTAATTTCATTAATTAATAACTAATGGTTTGTAATTAATTAATGTTAATTAAGCAGGAATTAAAAGTAATTAATTTAATTCAATTATATTGAATTCCTTGGATTATTTGATATATCTGATATGTGATTGTGATGCTCTGTGATATGAAATGCTTTGGATGAATTGTGATAATGTAAGTTATCTATCTATGATAGAATTGCCATGTGAATATGATATCCCGAATATAAATTGAATTGTTTAAACTTAAAACAACTTGGCTTAAAAAGGATGACATTTGAATTCGAAGAGACCGGGGTCGGATATCGGTGATATCCGAAACCACTTCGATTAGAAATCTAAATTCCTTATAAATTGGATATGTGAGATTTATCAGGCTGGAATGGAATAAGTTAAGTAACCTGGACATTTAACCTAAGAATGGTTGTGTGTGAAAATGATTGACTATAATAAGTAAGAACTCGTAGTGAGGTACGAGTTACCCTGGTTTTCAAAGAAGTTTTATAACTTAATATTTCATGTTAGATGAGTTTACTCACGCTGGTTTCCAGCCTGACTCGGGTGTTACTTTGTGGTAATGCTCGGGTCAGACCGAGTATTACAGATTTTCAGGTAAGGACGTTCGGAAGCTCAGGAGGCGAGCTGGATGGCAGGAACGTAAGGAGTATAATCCGCTGAGTATTATTGATTTGTATCTGGAACATGTTGTTTAACTGTTCAGTGTTTGGGAAAAAGTTGTAACTCTGATGTATTGATGAAAATACAGTTTTCTTTGTATAACTGATATTATTATTTGATATTGTATTTTGATCCGCTCCGAATGTGAGAATCTGTGTCTTGTTCTGTTTCTTTTTCTATCTCTTTTCTTTTTCTCCTAACTATCTGGAATTTTCGGGTTCGAAAATTCCGGGTCGTTACAGTTGGTATCAGAGCTAAAGGTTAAGAGAACCTTGGCTCTATTGGGATTACTCATTAAGGATAGGGTCAATGGTACCCTAGAACGAGTTGAGTGCATATATTTATATGAGAGCGTAATTGTTATTTTCTTATATAAGAATTTTAAATGATTTTATATAAGAATATATTTTGATATATAAAATGATATTTCTTTCTAATAAAGATTAAGGTAATTGGTTGTTAAAATATTGGAATTAAATTAAGTGGTAATAGAAATACAACCAAATTGAAATTGAATGAAGATAAGTTTGAAATGGATCCAAATTGAAATTAAAATCTTGAATTTGTAGAAGTGTTATCAAGAATAAAAATAATAATGATTTGGTTTCCAGATATGATAATCTTGGTTATTATCATAAATGATTGTTGTGTTTAATAATGAAATGTTGTAAATGATTAAGTAAAATAAAATGTTTTAGGGAAGTAAACTTTTAGGTGAGTATGACTTATAAATTGGAATTGAAGATAATTTAAAATTGTGAAATTTTAAATCTAAATCCAGAAAACTTGAAAATTGTTTTAAAGGAATTTGTTTTGAAAATTAAAAAAAAACAAGAATGATTTAAAATTTAAAGTATGACTTGAAGTGCAAATGAAATAAATATGTATATATGTTAGGTATACATAAGGTCAAAGTTGATTGGAAGTAAACACTAAGTGTTGAGTTTTAAATTTTATGGATGATAAGTTTTTAAAACTTAAGTGGGAAAGTTTATTAATATAAAGTTTAAAATTTGAAATGGGAATTCAAATTGGGTAAAGTTGACTGGATTAAATTGGATTTAACTTAAGGAAAGTTAAATGAGTTTAGAATGAACAACTTGAATTGGAAATTTCAAGATGAAATTGAAATTTAACTTGGGAAGTTAAATGGTTGATTTTAAATGAGAGTTATGAGTAATCTCAAAATGGGTTTGAGATCTGGAAATTAAAAATGGATGTTGTTAATTGGTGTTTGGATAAATTTGGATGTTTATTTATCCTGATATCATTCTATTGTTATAAATAATCTATGAAACTGAGAATTAGTTTTGAATTTAGAAATGGATAATAAAATAGAATCTGAAGGTTAAATTGTTTTTGAATTCTTATTTGAACTTTGTAATAAGTTAAGTAAAGATAATTTTAAAATGAAATTTTGGAATTTGGATTCAAAATTAAATGGTTTAAAGATTTAAGTTGTAAAATTTAAAAATTAAGGTTGATTTAATTTAAAAAGTAAAGGTTAATTTGATTTAAAGGATTAAATAAACATTTAAAATTTAACTCGAAATTATAATTTGAGATGGTTTAAAGTTGAGATTTAAATTTAATTAGTTCAAATTGGATTTGATTTGAATTAATTTGGAGTTTGATTTAAGTTGAATAGGTTTAAAATTCAAATGGAATTTGATTTGAATTTAGGAAAGAATTGAGGATAATTCAACTTGAATTGGGAATGGATCAATTTAATAGGAAATTGATTGGAAATGGGGATTGGAAAATTGGACAGTTTGACTCTAGACTATTCTCAAAATAAATTGTTTTAAAATAAACCTATTTTTCCAAACTATTTACTATACAACTTTTCTTTTTAAACCTAAAACTATCTTAAGCTTGTTTTACAATTACTTTTGGAACTATTAAACAATTTTACAACTGATTTATAAACTAATTACTATTTTTCAACTATTTATAATTACTTAACTATTTTACAGCTATTTTACAAACTAATAACTATTTTTCAACTACTTATCTATTTTAAAAATTTTCAAGCTATTTTTAAATTTAAATTGGTCAGAGTTCAAACTGTTTGTAATTGAAGTAATAACTCAATTGGAAATGGAAGCAATTGAGAATAAGAGAATAGAATTAAAGGAATGTGGATAGAAAGGAGAAATTGATTTAGCTAATAATCAATAATGATAAATACGAAGGATGTACGTATATTATTCTATTCGCATAGTGATTTGATCCTGATTCGAGCACAGAATTTCGAGATAATATTATCGATCCAAGTTGGGATTTTTCACTCGATTTTCGACGGTGAACCTGGATATGGATTGTTGATTGGATCTAGATATTCTCTATCATAGCCATGACTATGCAAGGAGAATGACGGTTTCTGATCAAGAAACCAGATCTGAGTCCGCACTAGGAAGTCGGGTGGACGATACTAGTTCGGAAGAGAAATTGTGTGATCGAAGAGCGATCAGATTGATATTGCGTACGGATGATATGTGTACATCGTACGGGTTTGAATGAAATTGATATTGAAAATTTGTGGATAAAAACTGTAAAAATGATTTTGAAATGGAAGGATATATTTTGAAAAATAAATGATAATAAAATGCGAGTGGAATATTTCTGTGATTAGAACTCATTTTATAGAAAAATGATATGGTTAATAACTTTATAAAAGAGCAATCAAATTTGAATATTTGATTTGGAATAAAATAAAGTTATATATCCTTGTTATATAAGATAAATCTTCCCTTGTTGAATCTATTGCCAGAAGAAAAAGGGTTTTGAAAATATTTGAAGTATAAAAGAGGTTTTATACAAGTTGAAATGATCCAAAGATTTTTAAAGTTTTATATATCTATATATATATATAAAGGATCTTATGAGAATGATTTTGGAAAAGGTTTTTGGAACCTATGGATTTTGGAAAGGCTTTTGATTCTTGGGTAAAATCAATTTTTGGAATTTGGAAAGCCTAGTTTGAGAATTATCGATTTTGGGATAATCGATTTTGTGTAAAGGAGATTTTGATATAAATCATAAAGGGTATGATTTGAAGATACTATAAGTGTATAGTATAAAATGTTTTGAGAATGGCTTTGGGGAAAAAGGCGCTCCCTTGAAATGAACTTCTCAGGAGTGCCACAGGGTGGTACTGCCTTGAACCCCAAGGGGGGATTCTAAGGTTAATCCTGTGAGGAGTCCAGACAAAACTAGTTCCTGAGGATTATTTGTGTAGCGAAAGTCGAGGGGCTGGTGCCCACAGAGGCATTTGGATTATGCCGTGACGACAGTGTAACTCAATGTCACTGCGATCTACTGCAGACCATAGCGAAAGTCGTGTGAGCCGCTGAGAGCCAACAGTCTACGTTTGATTTTATATCGGTAGACTGCGACACTATGGTAACATAGCGAAAGTCATGTGTGCCGCTGAGAGCCAACAGTCTGCGTTTGATTTTATATCGGTAGACTGCGACCTATGTAGGAGTGGAGAAGTTTCATTTTGACAGCGAAAATCATGTGTGCCGCTGAGAGCCAACAGTTACATGGACTTTTTCTGCGACGGCAACGTAACCCTGGAATGTAACTGCGATCTGTTGTGGGTTCCATGGTGTAATCAGTTACATGGACTTTTGCTGCGATGGCAACGTAACCCAGGATGTAACCGCGACCATGGATGAGGGTGATGGTTTCCAGAGCATTCTTACCAAAGATATTTCCTTGTTTTCAAAAATGTTTTCTATATTTTCAATAGAATTATTTTTCCAAGTATTTTCACTGGGTGTTGGAAACGGGTTTACCAAGTACTTATAGATTTTTAGTCGTACGCCTGATCAACGTATGACCGAATTTCTGTAAGAACAAGGATGGACTTGTTGAGACATCGAGTTATAAAAGTATTTTTATAAAAACTATTTTTGTAATAATATATAGATTTTAAAGTGTTTTAAAAATGAACAAAAGAAATTTATCTGATAATAAGTAAATAATAAATTTTGGCTTCGTTCCTTTTCGAGGACGAAAAGATTTAAAGGGGGAAGGAATGTGATAACCCGGATTTTTGGACATCTGTTGATTGGTAATTAACAGGATTAAGATTATTAAAACACTGGTTTGTATGTTAAACAAATAAAAAATTCTGGAAAATATCTGGATGTATATAAATGGATTTGCAAATATAATAATTTTCCAGAGCTATTTAAAGTGAAAATAAATA
Organism: Allium fistulosum; assembly: GCA_030737815.1. Classification (NCBI taxonomy): domain Eukaryota; kingdom Viridiplantae; phylum Streptophyta; class Magnoliopsida; order Asparagales; family Amaryllidaceae; genus Allium; species Allium fistulosum. Next base: position 707,434,637 of record CM060904.1, on the reverse strand, counting down.
TAAAAACATAAGAAAAGATTTAAATAAAGAATTAATACTCTTTCTTTTAAATTACACATGAATAAGAATATTTAAAATATGTATAGATTTAAAAACATATTCATTTATAAATATAAAAACAAATTGATATATAATATAAAGATCATATAAAAACATTTAATACATGCAAATTACATGTGTAAGCATCATAATAAGAAATTAGGCAAGTGTAATCATCTTAGCATGGGATTTTACAAGTGTTAGCTTGATTTTATCATGAAATAAACAAGTGTCATGCTTCTAAATTTTCTTTTCATTTTTTTTTAATTTCAATAAATAAAGGGAAAACAAGTTATATACATCTACGTCTCTTCTTTTCATATTTTTCTTTTATATGATTCAAAACCTTGAACCTGAGAGAAAAACCAGTAAACAAGATCAAAACCTGAGCAGATTAAAACAAAAACAAATTCAAAACATTTTAAACTGGAACAATCTCAAACCTGGAAGCAAAAGCAAACATAAGGATTCAAATTCAAACTGAAGTAATCAAAGCAAAAGTAAGCAATATTCAACTCAATTGTAGAAGATCATATCAAAGTCAGGCAAACCAAAATTCCTAGTTTTCAAAGTAAGATCAAACAAAACAAGGAAGCAATACTCTGGTTTCAGAAGAAAAGGTGAGTAACTTTAAATTTTTTTAAGTTAAATCATCTGTATAGTTATGCATGCAACAAATTAATGGTAGTAACGTCTTGAATATAATTTGCATGAATGAATTGAAGTTTTGTCTGGGTATATAGGTTGAGATACTATGTGTATGCATGTAGGTAGACATGAAAACCTCTGTTTGTTTACAGAACTCCAATTCACTCAAAATGAATTCATATCCTCTTCATTAGGCAACTATAGGTTATGAAGTCTATAAGAAATATGTTTGTATTGATAAAATCCTAATTCTAAAAATGGTTTCAAATGAATTTATTTAGTACTTTCTGGGAAAAATAGAAATATACAGTGAGAATTGAACATTTCATAAAAATCGACTTTCATGATTTCTTGATTCACCTATATAATCTTATTCGATTATGAAAATCATGATTTTTAATGATAAAATCAAGATTTTTAAGCTTGTGGTTTGAGAGGAATTATGGGATGATCGGAATTGGGATTTTATTCGAATTCAGGCGATCACGAGGCTCGGTGAGGTCGGGGTTGTGGCCGAAGGAAGGTCGTGGGTCGGCGGTCTCGAAAAAAAATGGTGTCGCATTTTCTGATCGCCGTGGTGGAGAGGTGAAGGCAAAGTAGGGTTTTAGGCTTTGGTTTGGTCGAGGTTGTTTCCATGGCCAGTGCAGTGACGTGGTGGCGCCGAAGTGATTCGGTGGAGGGGGAAAAGGAAGGAGAGGGTCTGACGTAGCTCCAGGCGTAGCGACGAGTGTTCCAGTGGTCTGTGGCGGTGGTACGAGGGGAGAGAAGGTGTCTGGTTTTCGTTCAGGCGATGGTATTTCTGTTCGAATTCGTTCAAATTTGATTCGAAGAGTCGTCGTAAGTTCTGGGTGGTCGAGTCGAACGGGGGTGACAACGACGACTTGCTGGTGATGGTGATGATGATCGGAGCTGCGGCGAAGCTGTGTGCACGTGCACGCATATCTTTGGGTACGTTTTGTTGCTGTAGATTTAAGGGGAGGAGATCAAGGTGGACTCGAGGAAACATCGGGTTGTACGCGTGTTGACTCGAAGAGAAGAAGAAGGGAGAGTGGCTCGGAAATTTTTGGGTTTTGGCCCGGGTATTTTAGAAACGATTTAACAAGTTTTAAAAAAAAAAAGTATGAACTAAGTTTTCAAAGCAAATATTAAACAAGTTTTCTAAGTATAATATTTGTCAAGTTTAAAACAAGTTTAAAACAAGTTTCAAAATTTAATTATAAAGTCAAATGGGATTTGAATTTAAGTTGAGTTGATTTGAATAATTATATATTAGGTTAATTTATTTAATTAAATCCAAAGTAGTTGGTTAAAGAAAAATAAATGTTTTAAGCTTATAATTAATCAAAAGGTCTCAGGAGATTTTGTATAAATTAATTTCAAGCATTTAATTTAATAAAGATTTAAATAAAAATTAAGTAATTAATTAAGATAATGGTTTATCTTAGATTAATTAAGGACTTAAGTAATTAAGGGTTAATTAATTAATTTAAGTGATTAAAGGTTAATTACTTAATGTAAGTAATTAAAAGATAATTAGTAATTAAAGGTTAACTAATTTATGATCAAAGGATAATTAATTAAGGGTTAATTAATTAATGTAATTAATTAAAGGTTAATTAATTTATGTGGTTAATTAAGGGATAATTAATTAATATAAGTAATTGAGAATAATTACTTAAGATGGATAATTAAGGATGATTAATTAATTTCATTAATTAATAACTAATGGTTTGTAATTAATTAATGTTAATTAAGCAGGAATTAAAAGTAATTAATTTAATTAAATTATATTGAATTCCTTGGATTATTTGATATATCTGATATGTGATTGTGATGCTCTGTGATATGAAATGCTTTGGATGAATTGTGATAATGTAAGTTATCTATCTATGATAGAATTGCCATGTGAATATGATATCCCGAATATAAATTGAATTGTTTAAACTTAAAACAACTTGGCTTAAAAAGGATGACATTTGAATTCGAAGAGACCGGGGTCGGATATCGGTGATATCCGAAACCACTTCGATTAGAAATCTAAATTCCTTATAAATTGGATATGTGAGATTTATCAGGCTGGAATGGAATAAGTTAAGTAACCTGGACATTTAACCTAAGAATAGTTGTGTGTGAAAATGATTGACTATAATAAGTAAGAACTCGTAGTGAGGTACGAGTTACCCTGGTTTTCAAAGAAGTTTTATAACTTAATATTTCATGTTAGATGAGTTTACTCACGTTGGTTTCCAGCCTGACTCGGGTGTTACTTTGTGGTAATGCTCGGGTCAGACCGAGTATTACAGATTTTCAGGTAAGGACGTTCGGAAGCTCAGGAGGCGAGCTGGATGGCAGGAACGTAAGGAGTATAATCCGCTGAGTATTATTGATTTGTATCTGGAACATGTTGTTTAACTGTTCAGTGTTTGGGAAAAAGTTGTAACTCTGATGTATTGATGAAAATACAGTTTTCTTTGTATAAATGATATTATTATTTGATATTGTATTTTGATCCGCTGCGAATGTGAGAATCTGTGTCTTGTTCTGTTTCTTCTTCTATCTCTTTTCTTTTTCTCCTAATTATCTGGAATTTTCGGGTTCGAAAATTCCAGGTCGTTACAAATATAGTCCTAGGTAAAATTATTTCATTTACCAATTTTAAAATGATATTGTGTCGAATGGACTTGTTCAAGTGTTTAGGAAATCCCTATCGATAACTTTGGCAAAACGCATCGACTAAGATTCTTAAGCCACTCAACAGATCAAACAAGTAAAACATTTTTATACACTAACAAATACGTGCTCTTATATATAATATACTCACAAACTCATCCTAGTGTCTCACTTACCCTATCTCAAATGAGTCAACCCCACCAGGCTAAGGTTCTCGCTTAACCTTGCGCTCCGATACCAAATGTAACGATCCGCCTTTTCGACCCTTAATTCGACACTAATACATCCACGATATTCACATGCCGGTCAACTAAGTGCCGAAAAGACAGATTGTTAGGGGAAAGAATGAAGAAAGAAGACAAGTGAAACTAAACAACACCGAATTTCAAAACACAACAGAATAATATATAATAATTGACAAAAAAATTTACATAGTCATTTCCAAATGGATACATCAGAGTCATAATAATACAAATTCTGCTCTAGGACAGTTATAACTGCTTGTCCTAATTAAAGTGATACAAAATACATAAGACATAGTGGAAACAAGATAATAACTAGCTACCGATGAAGCCTCCATATGACTTGATTTATTTTTGGTTTCAATTTTTTGAACCTTACAACCTCGGCATTATGAATTTCTTCCAAGCATCTTGGTTCACATCGTCACTATCTCATAGTCTGAATCCATTGAAGTGTCGCTTGGTTCAAACGTTTGATAACAGAAACCCCTTAAAATTATGCCCCTCATATCCAAAAGTGGGGTCCCATGAACAATGCCGAACTTTTTGGAAGAAAATTTATTTTTTGATTTGTGGTAGCATCTTTTGGAAAAAGAGATCTTATAAGGAAATGTAGAGTCTCTTAGATGACAATTATTTACTAAAAACTCATTCTTGTAAATTATAACAGCCGATGATATCGAAAATACAGAGAGAAGTTGTTGTGTACTAGATGTAGGATTGATTTTGATATAGCTAAAGGTGTGCCCTACGGACGATTATGTAATTTGATTATAAAACTTAACTCTTATAACGAATATTATTTGAAATAAAGTAAGAATTTGATTTTATTTTTTATTCTATATATATTGTTATATTGGGATATAAATAATGTTGTAAATATATTAAATATATACTAGTAGAAAATCTGTAACAATCCACGAATTTGACGCAGTTAGTACTAGATTAATTAAAAATGGGTTTTTAACATAATGGTGATCTAGGTGTTTTATCTATAATCATTGTGTATATCTTTATGAGCTGATTAGTTTAGAGTATAAGTTTGATAGATATAGAGTTACAGTTTGTGAAACAATGGTTTTACAATGTTAAAAATAGGGCACATAACCGTATCTGGGTCAAAAAGTTGTAACTAATCAAATATGCATAATTATCTATATAAATTAAGATACAACCCTAGGTAGGAGCCATCGCTTTAGAATTTATTCCCTAATCCTTAAATTCCTCTTAATCTTGTTCTAACGACGAATAATTTTCTCCATTTACAAATTATTCCAAAATTTAGAGTACCCAAACCCTAACTTATAATATATCTAATCATAGGTCTCGAAAAGGTGATGAGACGGGCTTGATCGAATTCCATCGGATGTAAGATCTCAATAGTCCATATTGTCAACTTCATTTAACAGTGAAACGACAACCAAATGAGGATTAGAAGACAATGTTCCATAAAGGATGATTAATGGAAACATCTATGGTTTTCGATCTTCTTAGATCGAATCAAGTTGGCCTGAAAATTTTAAACACGTGCCGAAAATTTGGTGATTATGGGGTCATTCTGGTCGACAACGATGCCAACAGCGCGATGCTATTCTCAGATCTGGCGACGGGCTAGGGGTTAGGCATAACGGCAAGATGAAGATGGCAGTTAAGTTTCATGTGCAATATTGAGGATATGAGGAATTTACGCGTAAGCCTTCAAAATTTTATTATTTACAAATTAGACCCTATTACTTCTAATGACTATAACTTTTGCATATGACCTCCATTTCACGTGTGGTTTACTTATTTTATTTATGGCAAGATTTTGGACATTTATCATATGGTTTGCTGGGTTTTGAGACTGTTAGTGAAAGCGTCTTAACAGATTTCAAAGGCCATAAGTATCTATATTTTTAAGTACTAAATTATTAAATAAATACCATTATTGACATATATATCCTATTGATACGTAGTTATGCTCATATGATGATGATTTGCATACTTTGATATCTTGTTGTGAAATATGACTGAATTGGACTTGATTATATTGTTTATTATTTAACCATTATATTTATTGGGTGGGTATTTATATATATTAAATTATTAAAAGAATAAAATTGTGTAGTTATATTTGATAGTTCTTATAGGGTATAGTTTGCCAGTTACTATAATATATACCTTATAAGCTGGTAGTAGATTATTTAAATCTACACGTAGAACCATCATAGAAAGAACCACATATAATCATTTATAAAGAACTCTTAAAATAAGGATATTTAAAGAGTAAGAATTCCAAACAGTATTATTTATGAATTTATGGAGAAATTCATAAATAATAATAATAATAAATATTATAAATTATAAATTAATGTTTAACGTTAAAAATTGTTAAATTCAGATAATAGAATAATAATAAAAATGGTTTTTATAAGAAATAATATATGTAAATATATATAGTATATACATTCAAGTAGTTAAACTGACTTTTATTTAATAAATGGTTTATTTATTAATAATGAGCTTTACTGGGACTTAATATAAAGTGAATTAATATCTTTGAAAAGATCTTAATAATAACGTACACATTAAAAGTATAACATAAAACATTATAGTCATTATTACTACTATTAAGAGAGTAATAATGATATAATTGAGAAGAAGTCATAAACTATTATATAATGACTTATAGCATTTGAAATAAGCGAAAATACTTATTATGGGTTACGGTTATTGTTATGGACATACTGTTATCAGCAAATTTTCCACAGTCTTGGAACAAACTCAAACGAATGAACTAGACTACAAAATGATGAAGAAACGAGTCAATAAGTTTGGAAGATGTCAAGATTGAAGAAATTAAAGATTTTCCAAGTTTCAAAAATGCATGATTTGGTTGGTACTGGCATGATTTGATTAGTGTTATCCAATGTTTAAACCAAGCAACTTCTAAGTGAAACTGGGCATCAAGATAAAGACAAAATGGATTAGAAAATTAGGGGCATGCTTAGAATGACGATATGAAACCACATAAAAAAATTTGAAGTCAAAAAGGAAAAGTTAATTTTGATCGGTACTGATTAGAATTGTGATCGGTACAGATATGATTCTTGAAGTGTGGTCATCCTTGTGGAAGTTGAAGAAGATGCATATAATATGGGATGTTTTGACACTAAGTGGATTTAAGCAGTATATATATGATTCGAGTATTCCAGATTGAATCTCTCCTTTATCCTGCTTTCTCGGATCTGAACTCTTACTCGATATTTTGTGATTTAGCGACTATGGTGGATGATTTTGACTATAAATAGGGGACTTAAAGGAACATAGAATTGACTTTTAGATCTTTCTCTCTTTCCCTGTTAGAAACTCTAGCAAATGTGAAATCTACTAGACTGTGGTTGGATTTTGAATGTAAACATTGTATTCCAAAGAGAAAACATAAATAAAAAAGATGTAAGTGGATGTAAGCCGAAATATTTTTCGAACCACGATAACAATTACGTGTTTGATCTTATTTCTATTGATTTTCTTCACTTTTACCTTTGTTTAATTTGGATCTGATTATTATTGGGGTATTGTGTCAATTTTTGGTGTAACATTTTTGGTGCTTTCACTCAGAATGACTTAGATTTGAGGTTCGAAGAAGCTGAAGAGGCCTACTACAAGAGCTATTGCTAGAGGATGTCAACAAGGACAAGGGTAAGTGTCCTTAAGTATAAACACACCTTTTATCTACATTATTAGAGAGGAGATGAAATGGATGATGATTGAGATTCAGATAAGATAATGGCTCAGAAAGTGGAGATGGTTAAAGGATATTTCAAAAGAACGAAACAGCAAATGACGGCTGAAGCAGCTAATAGTCAGAATCAGAGGCTGAAAGGTGAAGCGAATACACATTAGAATAGAGCAGAATAAAATGGAACCAAACCCTAGCAGTTAAAAAACTTGGCACCGATCAAAATTAGATTGGTACCGACCACAATGGCCAGTGGCATGGCTATTTTAGGACTTAGGCAAGCTGTGATGCTGGAATTAGAGATGCAGACCAAAATGCGAACATACAACCATAAGAGTTACGACTAGAAACTCCCCGTAGGAACAGAGGGGAAACAAAAATATGAGTCAAGGGTGTGTTGAGCTCCAAAGATTCTAGTTGAACTATAATGATATGATTGATGATATGATAAAATAAGTTTCGAGAGGTGGACCCCTAGATTGGAGTTTGGAGGATATAAATAGAAACCCCTCTACCTCCAAACATCCAATACACCAGGAACCTACTTGGTTATAAGGTACAACACTAGAAATGTATAATGGAAGGAAAGACCTCACTCTTCATTTAATGAGACAAAGCTAGCATATAGGAGTGATGGGTGTTTCGAAAGAAGTGATCGGACGATGCTTCCTATTATACTTAATGGATTTAGTAGTAATGTGGTTTCATCAATTAGAGAATAGGTCCATCGGCACATGGACCAGACTAGTGGAGAATTTATGAACCAGTTCAGAGTTGATATAGAGCAACCCAAGAATGTAATGGCCCTTTCAAGCGCGAGGCAGAGAGCAGGTGAGACACCGTGGAATAACTTAACCAGATTCAATGCTGCAGCAGCGGTAGTATATTAGCCAGATCCATCAATAGTTCTGATGGCGGTGGTTTCCAAAGTTGTGAATAAGACTGGTTTTAGAATTACTTTGGAGAGGAAACGACTTATGGATTTTGCGGATTTCTACTATCAAGTTGAAAGATATTTGCGTCAAGAAGATGCTGAAGTGGGAATGCTAAATTTAACCATTAGTACTAAAATTAGGTTAAAATAATTTAAAATGCTTGAGTAGTGTTATACACCGACTCAAGTGTGTTAACCACAAGTCGATGGATGTTCGCTTTGGAGTCTTGAGATGTCATTATGCAATTTCTTTATTGTCTAAGTCCTTCCATAGAAAATTATAAATCATCGATGGCATTGCCGGCCATGAAAGCTCTCTACTCAAGATTCCTTTCTACAAGGTAGAGAAAATGGAAATAAAGAAGAAGATCAATCAGAAAGTTCATCCCTTTTTTGAGGGGGTAACCTTGTATTTATAGAGGATTCCAACTATTGGATTGGTGCCACATGTCTCCTAAAGTGGGTCAATGGTGGATGTGATCTTCATAAGGAACAGTTGGCATCGTAAGGAGATTAACACATGATGGCTCCATGAATCAGTCATGATATCCTCTTATTCTTATTTCAACATGTAATTTTAACCTGTAACGGCTCATATATACTACAAAGGCTTCACTTAGTTTGTTCCTGATGGTTTATCAATGATTGGTTTAGTGATTTAATGAGATGACTCTGTAATTTTGCTTTATGGAAATATTTCATGATGACTATTCGTGATGACTTGATGGCTTTGCCTTATTACTTGATAATAACATGCGACCGTTTTCAGACACTCTTAGTAATGGCTCTGTCTCTAGCACTTGAGAATAGCATGTGACTGCCTTTAGAAGCTCTTCGCAATGGCTTTGTCTTTGAAGATAACACATGACGCTCTTTAGAAACTCCAGGTGATCACTTTGCCTTAATGCTCGAGGATGATACACGATGACATTTCATGATGGCTCTATCGTATTTTCTCTTGATAGCTATTAATGAATCTTCCCATGATGGCCTTATGGAATCATTTCATGAATACTATTCGCGATAGCGTTTGTTTACCATTTGGAGATCGTAGGCAATGGCTATGTTTAACTCTTCGTGATAACTCAATCACGTTGCCTTATTGAACTCTTTGCGACAGCTTTACAATACTTATCATAGCAACTTTTAGGAACTATCTTGATGGACCTAAACTATTCATGACGGCTTCAAAGGAACACTTCCTAGTGTATTTGAAGATTCTCGCAATGACCTTATCAAACCTCCCGCGATAATTTTTATTTAGGTATTATTTTTTGTTGCTTCATTTGCACAAGACGACTTGATTGCGTTGTTGTGTTATTTGGAGAGGGACCATGAAGGCTTTGCAGGATTACTCATAATGGATTGTTATATTGCCAAGTGATCGCTTTAAGTGGTATCGTGGTGGCTCTTATTTGCTAGCGACGGCCTCTATTAACATTTGAAGGCCCCCAAAATAGGACGCGATGAATTTCAATTAAACAAGGGGGCTTCTTGTCTATTAACTTGTTCTTGGAATTTTGGGTGCAACACTTGCCTCCTCCTTGTATAAGAAGTTTCTTATACTTTTAGCTTAAGTAAACTTCTATCCTTGCATCGTTCCTTTTTCCTCTCGCTTTATTATTCCATGGGTGCTTTATCTCTCATCATTGGTTGTATGTGCTTTTCCTATAACTCTTACTCCTTTTCATTATGTCTTTCCATAAAAGTTCTTAAAAATGCATTGGCTTTGTACTTTCCCCAAAAAAACAATTACTTGAAAATGTCCATAAAAAGAAATTTCATAACCTCATCTGGAAAGCATTTGATGTGAGAACCAAATATATGTGCTAACTGGAGTATGATTTTTTGAAGAATGAACTTTTGAAAGTATGGGAATCTATTTAAAACCTTTTGAGAGTAGTTTGAATTCATGTTGCAATAAAACATAAATTTTTGAATTTTTTTGGAAAGATATATTTTGTCCATTGTATATTCCGAGTTTGGTTGTTCTTTGAATCAAGAATTCAGCCGATTGTCCTTCTTTGGATGGTTGTTTCCATAGATTTTGCTCGATCATTAAAGTTTCTATTGAAGACTTTTCACCCATCTTCCTTGGATTAGTGCTTTTACCAAGCATAACAGTGTGATCAATGACTTAACTGACTATCACTCTTTGGATGGTTGCTTTGGCCTGGTCCGAAGGCAGGACCAAAGGCTTCTTGTACATCTCCCTTGGATGGATGCTTTGACCAGTCCCGACGGTGGGATTAAAAGCTTAATTGAACATCACTCTTTGGATGGTTGCTTTGGCTAAGTCCGAAAGCAGGACCAAAGGCTTCTCATCCATCTCCCTTGAATATGTGCTTTGACCAGACCCAGCGGTAGGATCAAATGCTTAATTGACTATTACTCAGTAGATGGTTACATTGGCCAGGCCCGAGTTGGGACCAAAGGATTCCCGTCCATCTCCCTTGGATGAGTGCTTTGACTAGGCCCGACTGCAGAATCAAAGGCTTGATTGACCATCATTTTTTAGATGGTTGCTTTGGCTAGGAAAGAAGGTGGGACCAAAGGCTTCTCATCTATCTCCCCTGGATGAGTACTTTGACCAAGCCTGATGGTGGGATCAAAGGCTTAATTGACCATCACTATTTGGATGGTTGCTTTGGCCAGGCCTGAAGGCGGGACCAAAGGCTTCTCATCCTACTCCCTTGGATGAGTGCTTTGACCAGATCCGGTGGCAGGATCAAAGGCTTAATTATCATCACACTTTGGATAGTTGCTTTGACCAGGCCCACAAAGGCCTTCCATCTTCCTTGGATGGGTGCTTTGACCAGGCCCGGCATTGGTTACAAAGGCTTAATTGACCATTACTCTTTGTATGGTTGCATTGGCCAAGCCTAAAGGCGGGACCGAAGGCTTCTCGCCTATTTCCTTTAGATGGGTGCTTTGACCAAGCCCGAGGGTGGGATCAAAGGCTTAATTGACTGTCACTCTTTTGGTGGTTGCTTTGGTCAGATCCAAAGGTGGGACTAAAGGATTATGTCCTCTTTCGGATGTGAAGGATGCCCTTGTTCAAAAATTCTTACAACCTCGTCAGATTGGAAGTTAAGTTTGAAGGCGAGTATTTCAATTTCGCGGGTAATTATTTAGATGGTTCCCTCTTTGATCCAATAAGTCATGCTAGGTAAATTGCTTTATTCATTTAATGTAGGGAAACATGGCCTCAAGTATTCGGCATTCCAGGTCCTTCGTATCATGTTTCCATAGAATTTACTTAATCGATATGTTCCTCGTGGGATTACTTCGTGAATGACCAACAATCCTTCCCAGTTTGGTCCTCGGGAACCATCTGTAGAGTCTTTTGTGTTTGCCATTATTTCCTCAAGACTAAATCTGCTTTCTTGAATGCTCTATCTTTCACCTTTGAATTATGATACTTTGTGATTCTATGTTGATATTCTACAATTCATATTGTGACTTGGTCTCTCAATTCGTTAAGCAAGTCAAGCGATTCATTTTTCAACTTCTGATTTATCTCATAGGTATAAGCGATTATTCGACATGTGGGAACTTCGACTTCAACTTCAACGGGTAGCATTGCCTCAAACCCAAAGGTTAAAGAGTATAGAGTGTGTCTAGTAGCATTCTTTACAGATGTTCGATATGCCCACCAAATGAGTGGGATTTTGTCCACCCAATTTCCTTTGGGTTTTCCTATTTGTTTCTTTAAAAATGTTCTATATGGTTTTATTTGCTGCTTCCATCGCTCCGTTGCCTCTTCGGTGAGCTACCGATGAGAAACTTTTTATGATTTTGTTCTTTTCACAAAAACGAGTGAACTCTTCACTCTTGAATCAAGTTCCATTGTCGGAGATGATCCTATTCCGGAGTCCAAATCTTATTACTATATTCTTAATAACAAACTTTATAATCTTCTTAGTAGTTATGTTAGGTAAGGGTTCAGCTTTCACCCACTTGGTAAAATAATCGATTTCTACTACAACAAATTTCTCTCCTCCTCTTGAAGAGGATGGATCAAATCAATTCCCCATACGTCAAAGGGCCATGGATTAGAAATGGTGGTTAAATTGTTGGGCAGAAGTTGTTGTATATTAGGGAACCATAAGCACTTATCACACCTCTTTACATAATTCATGGCCTCCTCTGTCATTCAGGGCCACTAATATCCTTGTCTCGTTACTTTTTAGCTAGTTTTATTCCATTGGAATGATCTCCATAGAATACTTCATGGGCTTCCATTAGCAACCTTATGCCCGTTTCAGGTGTGACACATCTTAAGTAAGGCATTGAATATCCCTTTCTATATAATAATCTGTCAACTATGGTGTATGAGGGGGCTTGATACCTTAGTTTTCATTCTTCCTTATTCTTTTGGTAAGATCCTCTTTTCAATATATTCAACTAGGGGAATTATCCAATTATCGACATACGGGTTTTCATGAGTACCCATCTTTTTTGGATCTTTTTTGAGATCACTACTCTTTTGGGGAGTTTTCTCATTATTTGATTGCAAATTGACTTGAGATCTAGTTTGGACCAAAATTTCTTTATCTAATTCTTCTTTCTCTTCTCCAATACATGGATTTGGTTCAAATCCAACATGTATGATTTTTATCTCTGGTGCACCTCGTGAACTTGCTAGCTTTGCTAAAGAATTTTCTTGCTCATCCTTTTCCCTTGTATTTAGTGTATGGAAAAATCCTCAAAATGGACCAATATCTCATGGATTCTTTTAACATATTGGGCTAAACGGGTGTCTTTAGTTTGGAATGCCTTATTCAATTGGTTCATCATTATTTGTGAATTGCTAAATATTTCGATTCTAGGAATTTTGAGTTGTCATGCCAAGGTTGATCCTACAATCAATGATTCATATTATGCTACATTGTTAGTTCTTGAAAAGCCCAATTTCATAGCATAGCGAAGTCTGTGCCCGTCAGGGTAATTATAAAATATCATGCTCCTACTCCTTATTCGTTTGATGCTTCATCAACGTATAACTGCAATTTTGGTTTGAGTTTCTTTTCTTTCTCTGACCGTTCCTCACTGAATCATGTGCACTCTATGACGAAGTTCGCTAAAGCTTGTCCTTTGATTGTTGTCCTAGGTAGGTACTCAATATCATACTAGCTCAACTCCGTTCCCCATTTTATCAACCTTCATGATACTTTGGGTTCACTTAGAATTTGCGTTAGTAGACAGTTAGTCAGAACTTTGATTGGATGGGCTTGGAAAAAATACCTTGGCTTCCGTGCTGACAACAATATGCAATAATCAAACTTTCTATAAAAGAGTACTTAGTTTCAGCATCTTTTAATCTTCTACTTGTATAGTAAACTGGTAATTGTATTTCATCTTCCTCCCTTACCTAAACTGAGCTGATGACATGTTCTGATACAACCATGAATAGAAATAAGTCTTCTCCTTCTATGGGGCTTGAAACTATCAGTGGTGATTCTAAATGATTTTTCAACTCCTGAAAAGCTTTTTGACATTCCTTTGTCCATTCGAAGGTTATCTTTTTCTTAATTACATCGAAAAAGGGATACACCTGTCCATTGCTTTGGACATAAATCGATTGAGAGCTACGACCCGTCCATTTAATCCCATCACTTCCATCAATGTTTTTGGTGGTGCCATATCACTGATAGATTTTATCTGATTTGGGTCAATTTCAATTCCCCTAGCACTTATAATATATCCTAAAAAATTCCAGAATGGATCCCAAAGAAGTAGTTTTGAGGATTTAATTCCATCTTATACTTCCTTAATACCTCAAGCATGTCGCTCAAATCTTCTACATGATCCTCCACTTTCTTAGACTTTACTAACATATCATCAACATAAACTTCCATGTTTCTCCCCATTTGATCTTTGAACATTCTATTCACAAGTCGATAATATGTTGCACCTGCATTCTTCAGCCCGAAAGGAATTACTTTGTAGCGGTACATTCCCCAATCTGTAACAAAGCTTGTATTTTCCTCATTGTGTTTAAACATTGGAATCTGATTGTATCCTTAATAGGCATCCACAAAAGATAGTAGTCTATAACTGCTAGTTGCGTCCACTAGCTGGTTGATTCTAGGTAGTGGATAACAACCTTTTGGGCATGCTTTGTTACGCATATCCTCCACTTCCCATTTAATTTTTTCACCAACACTGGAATTGCCAACTATTTTCGGTAAAATGCTTATCTTATAAATCCATTTTCCAAGAACTTTTTTACCTCTTCCTTTGGTGCTACGGTGTGGGTCTTATCAAACAACCTTTTCTTCTTCCTTATTGGAACAAACTTCGAGTTGATGTTGAACGCGTGGCATTACAAATGGATCAATTCCTTCCATGTCTGCATGGGTCCATGCAAATACATCTATACTTGATTGCAAAAATGAGATTAGCTTCTCTTTGGTTTCCTCTCTCATTCCATTACCTATTTCACTACTTTGGTAGAGTCTTGAAGGTCTAATTTTACTTCTTCTGAACTTTCCATCAGCTGTGCATTCTCTCGGTCATTTCTCGAATTTATGACTGGGACTATTTCTTCCAAAACCTCATTCTCATCACTACTTACTTGGTTCTATTCAACTTACTTTCTCTTTCTTGTTTTGAAACCACCTACTTTGTTGATTACTTGGCACACCGCTGAAGGAAAATGCAGGTTATGTCCCTTAGAGCCCATTCTCGTAGACTGGTGTGCAAGGGCTTTTGATTTTGATTACATTTACTTGACTCATATCCATAGCAAGATCCCCTCATTTTATGAAACTTCTCAAGTATAGCAAAATAAATTTCATGAGAATTAATCTGCTCACTACAAACAATTCCCCATCCCATCTTATAAAGAAACTTGATGTTTTGGTGATACGAAAGTATCAATCTCATCAAGAGTCAGCTTTCTAAAGAATGCATTGAAGTAGGAAGGTTGGTCCATGATTACGAACAATTTCTTAAATATTCTTGAATGCTAGAGAGTGTCGATTTGTTTAGTAGAGCCTTTGTTATTGAATCCAAAAATCGGCTCCAGTCTTGGTTTAAGCTTTTCTTCCAGAATCCTATTTGTTCAAAAGCACCAATGAAGATGACATTTACTATGATGCCAATGTCTATTAGAATTTTGGATATAGATGACAGTCTTATTTGAGCAGTTATCATAAAATGATCATTATGGGGTTGTTGGATTCCTCTCAGCTCCCTAGGAGTTATAATCGAATTTGGCATTTTGATTGTGCTTTTGAAAGACTTTAATGGAGGCTCATCGCTTATCGAGTAGATTCCCTCTTTAGCCTATCTCACATACCTACTTCTCGATCTATTACTTGATCCTGATATGTGTGGTCCTCTATGGATCACATCAATATGATTCATTGGCTATAGAAATCCAAGCGGAATCTCATTTTCCATGATGTTAGTATTATTAATGGATGGCTTTTTGTTATGAATGAGTTTTTGATCAATCTTCACCTATTCTTTGAGGACTCCCTTCCAAATCATATTATGTATAATTCCTACCAAGACTCTACACTCATTCATTTTATACCCACTCATCTTATGGTAGGCATAGTAATCTCCTTCTCTATTTGGTTCTAGATTCATCTTTTCCTTGAATGAAACCAAGTAATTAAGTTCGTCTTTCATGATAGCATATAATATAAAAGACGGGCTGGTTGATTTTAACAGCATTTGCCTTAGAAAATTCTTCCCGTTTTCCTTTTTTGTTTGAGGCCTAAAAGTTCCTCTTCTCCCCTTGGTTTCTCCTATTATAAAATATTTCATCCGTTCGCATGAATTTTCCAGCATGAAAGTGGAAATCTTGCAAATCTCTACACCTATGAATGTATAGTTCCTTCCAGAATGGTGTATTTTTTATCAATCTACATACGACCGCCATCAATTTCTCTCTATCACATACCCTTTTTGCCTTATTGGCTTCTGCATTAAATCACTTTAGACCGTCCCTTAGAAATTCCCCTGGTTTTTGTTTGATGTTAACCAATACACTAGCATCGATTGTAGGCTCTTTTGAAGTACAGAACTGGGCTGAAAACTCATATGAGAATTGTTCGCATCAATAAATTGTCTTCTCTCTATAGCACGGTTACAACTTAGCCGCCGACCCAAAGAAAGTGGTCGGAAATAGTCTACAATGCATTATACCTAGAGCATTTTACAAGTCCATTTGACTTTCAAATGCCATCAAATGGTCGTTCGGATTAGTGATATCCTCGTACCTAATAGACGGGACTTTGATATAAGAGGGCAATGGTACATCCATAGTTATTTCAGTAAACAGTACTCCCTTAAAGTTGTTATTGAATTTAGGATCCATTGTTCTCTTTCCTTTTAATTCAACCATGTCTTTAGCCATCTTTTCTGCTAAATCCCTGTAATAAGCTTCTTCAGCCTCTTAGTTTTATCGCTTTGTTGTATAATACTTTTACGAACCAGATCTTGTAGATTGTGGTCTCGAACTTTTATTTGGCTTTTGAATCTGGAGACTTTATTCTTTCTTTTGTGTTCCTAAATTGTTTTGTCCAACATTTTTACTTATTAGGTTTGACTCTATTGCCTTTTTGGGTGGAGATTCAACTCCCACTCCCTCCTTCTCTTTTACTCTCTTCGATGAAGCCTTTTATGAAATGAAAGCTTCATAAGCTCGTGCATGCCTTCCAACCTCCTCCTCATAGCTTGAAGTTCATCCTTCTCCTTCGGTGTCCCTTGAGGTGTAAACGGTTTCCCTTCTTCCACATTTCCTATATCAAACTGTGGGGTCACATTGTCTTCGAGATGAACATGATGCGCAAATTCTTTTTGTGTTTGGACACTAACATTCTTTGTTGATTTTCCTATGATGTAAATGCTATTTTTGATCAATTCACAAGGCATTAAGTTGAGCTCTCAGCGAAAGCACCACTTAGTGTTAATACTAAAATTAGGTCAAAATAATTTGGAATACTTGAGTAATGTTATAAACCTAGTCAAGTATGTTGATCACAAGTTGATGGATGTTAGCTTTGCATTCTTGAGAGTCATTATGCAATTTCTTTATTATCTAAGTCCTTTCATACAAAATTATAAATCATAGATGGAATTGGTGGCCGTTAAAGCTCTATACTCAAGCTTTCTTTCTACAAGATAAAGAAAATGAAAATGAAGAAGAAGATCAAATTAGAAATTTTGTCCCTTTTTGTGGGTACCCCTGTATTTATAGAGGATTCTAGCTATTGGATTGGTGCCATGTATCTCGTAGAGTGGGTGAGCGATGGATGTGATCTTCATAAGGAATGGTTAGCGTCGCGAGGAAATTAACACACGATGGCTCCAAGAATCATTCATGATATCCTCTTATTCTTATTTCAATTGTAATTTTAACTCGCGATGGCTCATATATACCATGAAGGCTTCACTTAATGTGTTCTTGATGGTTTCTCAATGATTGGTTTAGTGATTCTGTGTGATAGCTCTGTAATTCTGCTTTATGGAAATATTTCACAATGAAAACTCACGATGGCTTAATGGCTTTGACTTAATATTTGAGAATAAACACGTGATTCGTTTATAGACTTTTGGCGATGTCTTTATCTTTAACACTTAAGAATAGCATGCCACTGCCTTTAGAAACTCTTAGCGATGGCTTTGTCAATGAGGATAGTACGCGATGATTTTTAGGGATTCTAGGCAATGGCTTTGCCTTAATGCTTGAGGATGACACACAACGACTTTCATGATAGCTCTAGCATATTATCTCTCGATAACTATTAATGCTTCTTCCATGATGGCCTTATGTAATCATTTCATGATGACTCCTTGCGACTACTTTTGTTTGCCA
The DNA here is from genome assembly GCA_030737815.1 of Allium fistulosum. Taxonomy (NCBI): domain Eukaryota; kingdom Viridiplantae; phylum Streptophyta; class Magnoliopsida; order Asparagales; family Amaryllidaceae; genus Allium; species Allium fistulosum. The sequence continues at coordinate 707,416,548 of CM060904.1, read as the reverse complement.
TTTGGAGATTGTAGGAAATGGCTATGTTCAACTCTCCATGATAGCTCAATCACATTGGCTTATTGAACTCTTCGCGATAGCTTTACAAGATTTATTATAGATCTTTTAGGAACTGACTTGATGGACCTTCCAAACTCTTCACGACAGCTTCAAAGGAACTCTTCCTAGTGTATTTGGAGATTCTTCGCGATGACCCTATTAAACCTCCCGCGATAGTCTTTATTTAGTTATGAGTTTTTATTGCTTCACTTGCGCGTGATATATTGATTGCTTTGTTGTGTTATTTGGAAAGGAACCATGAAGGCTTTGCATGATTACTCATAATGGTTTGTTATCTTGCCAAGCGATCGCTTCAAGCTATATCATTATAGCTCTTATTTGCTAGCGACTGCTTCTATTAACATACGAAGGATCCTAAAATATGATGCGATGAATTACAATTACACAAGGTGGATTCTTGTCTATTAACTTGTTCTTGGAATTTTGGGTGTAACATTAACGCTGTAGAGGATGGAAGATCATCTAAGGCAAGATATAAGAGGAAAACGGAAAGCAATAAGCTAATGATGGTCGTGGAAGATCAAAGCGACAAATGAGGGAACCTAAGTTTTTTCCTTATACCAAATTAAACGAGACCTTGGAGAGGATCTATGTTGATATGATAGGGCAGATTCCCTATAGAAAACCTGCTAAGAAAGAGCCCATGGACTGAGAGAAGAAGTCAGGAAAATACTGTCTATTCCATGAGCTAGATAGGTATGATACCAATGAATGTGGGCATCTACATGACTTGATAAAGAAGCATGTAGTGAGTAACCAGCTTCAACAATATGTAAGGAATCAAACCGCAGTGGTGTAGCAGGAGTGACCATGACTGGAATGGATTAGAATAAGGTTTAATTTCTGCAATTTTCTTTTATTTTGTATAAATTTTAAAGGATTATCACTAGGCTACTTACATGTGCATAGGATCTTGATCGGTCCTAAAGCATGCCCTAGGTTAAGAACCGAGGATAATCCATGACTAGATTAGATTTTTGATTTTGCTTGATCCATTTGATTTAAACTTTATGAATATGTGATTGATGGATATTTGGATTTGGAAATCGTTCGAACATGATAAGTGGTACTGATATTACTAATGGATGCTATCAAACATAGTTATCCCTTAAACCTGATATATAAATGATAGGACTTAGTTCCCCCAATCTATGATATAAGGCGATGAATAATGAAGTGCAAGTTTCCATGTCAGAGAATGAGTGGATGGACTTGGATAGAATAGCAAGTCCCCTCACTAGAAAGTGAGCGGATGTACACACTTGGATATCGGGTCCTCTCATCGAAGAGCGAGTAGATTGACCTCAACCTAGATTAATGATAATGCAATTTGGAGAGACTTAACTTTAGAAGTTGAACGCCATATAATTTGATAATGTCTAATGAATGTTATTGCCTTGATTTGGTTGGACTTACTTATAATGGAATGCTAAGCAAGTGAGGGTTGAACATCAAAAGCTAAGTGGATACCTTTAATCCTTGCAAGAACCGACTTGGAAGTGGAATTTAATATCTATGGATTTTATAAATGGATTGTCAAGGTCAAAAGTGGGGAATGATAATATACAGGTAATACTCGATAAATTGACTAAGAGCGCATAATTTATCTCGGTAAAGTCGATAATAATGACAACTATCCTAAAGAAGCTTTATATGAAGAATAATGTGAGGTTCCATGGGATTCCAAATAGCATTGCCAATGATAGAGATCCATTGTTTACCAATAAGTCCCAGAGAAGTTTATAGCATGCATTGGGTATGGAATTGAACTTAAGTATAGCTTACCACCCGGAGAGAATGGTTAACAGAAGGAAAATACCAAGTATTAGTGGATTTTATGAGGCATGTGTCGATCATTTTCATTTGGTAGAGTTTGCCTAAGATAATAATTCCCGACCGAGTATTGGGATGACACCGTTTGAGATGCTTTATGCTAAACTAAGTCATGGATATGTTGGTTAGACATGGGAGATATACTCATGTTCGAACCAACTTGGTAAGGGTTGCTACCGAAAAGATAGATTTGGTTCGCACTAGAATGAAGGTTGTGCAACTGAGGGAGAAGAATTATGTTGATAAGAGATGAAAGGTACTAGAGTTCACAGTAGGCGATCATGTGTTCATAAGTGTTTCGTCGATGCATGATGTTATGCATTTTGGGAAGGCGAGGAAAATGGTTCTTTTTAATGTAGGTCCATTGCTAGTGATTGAGAAAATTGGTAAACTTGCATATTCAGTAGATTTATCTAGTAGTTTGTCTGGTGTGCATAATATTTTTGCATTTGAGTAAATTTGTGCATGACCTTAGTTTGATTGTGGAATCGAGGGTAATTGAAGACTTATCTATAGAAGCAGAATTGACGTTGTTAGATGACCGAATGGAAGTAGGCCGTGATGTGAAAGATTTAAGGAACAAAGTTATTAGTCTTGTTCCCATCTAGTGAAGTGATGATAAGGATGATTCTATCTAGGAGGTAGAGGATAGGATTAGATATATCTATCCCAAATTATTTTAGATATTCATGTTTGTAGCATTGTGCTTGATTTTTCTATTATATGAACTGGTAATGAAATTAGTATATCTTATGTTTATAATATGATTATGTATTAGTAGTTGCATTAATGCATCATGATTTATGATTGATGATTTTAAACTAGTAGGGTACTAGTGTAATTTTTCTATAAGTGCGTACTTTGTACGATGATGAATTTACACTATTAGGGTGTTAGTGTAGTTATTTGATTAGGGATTATTGTCCTTCTTATTTTAATTTTGAGGATGAAATTCCTATAAGGAGGGAAGATTGTAACAGCCCATATTTTAAAGTGTCATAATATAAGATTAAATTAACAATGAGAACTTGTTTAAAGAAATTACTTGAGGGAAATTTGACTAATTTAAGTGTGGAACACTTTAAATGGTTAATTAAATGGACCAAGAGTAATTAGAGAAATTAAAATCGGGTATATAAATAAAAAGAGAACAATATTTAAATGTTTGAATGAAAGGGATTTTTACTAAGGGAAATGAAAAAATGAAATTAAGCAAGGAAAGATTGTAGTCTAAGCCAAAATTGATAAGCATATACCCTTAAACATATCCTTCTCTTCATTTACATTCACTTTACAAAACCAAAAGAAAAGAACAAAGCTATGCTAGCCACCATTTTTAAGAGGAAGAAGAGGAAACAAAACTAAAGACAAAGCTTTCATCTCTAAGGAAAAGCAGAAGATTTTAATCGAGTTCTTCAAATTTAAGTGGGTAATAATTACCCAATTTTTCCATCCAAAGCTATTTAGATTCAGTTTTGATGCTTTGACTGGTGATAAACATGTTTTGATTATAATAAAATAATTCCACTCATGTTTAGGTATTAAATGATATTGCTTTAAAAATGTTTTAACTAAAACACTAATAAATTTTCTTCAAATGCTTTGAAATTTTAGTATAATGTTTATAATTTTAAAACAAAGATGGGTTTAAATTTTCATAATTGTCTGGTGAGAAAATTATTTAATATGATTTTGGGCAATTTTGGTTGAAAAATAAATTTAGGTTTAATTTTGATCATAAATTTTAACTGAAGGTAAAGAATAATGTTTTCGATTTTCGGTGAATTTTTGAAGAATTTCCCATCGTTTTTTGATTTATTATGAATTAAATAGTAAGGAAGAAAATACTTTAGTTAACAAAATAATTAAGGAAATTGATTGATTAAGGAATGTTTAAAGGAATTAAATTCACTATCTTTAGAGATATCTAATGCTTAAATAAAGCAACAAATAAATAATTTACATGTGTAAGGAATTAGTCAAAAACGTAGTTGCCTTAAAGGGAATAATGCCAGTTTTGGACTTAATTATAGATTTACCATTTTATACATGTGATAGCCCATAACTTATACATGCCACAACATTTAAATTGATAAATGTGATAGTTATAAGTTGATACTTGCGATAGTTTTAAATTGATACATGTGATAGCCTATAAGTCATATATGTGATAACTCTAAATTTGGTTAAGGCGATAGCTCTGAATGTACATGCGATAAAACTTAGGTTAGAAATTCGATAGCACTTAAGTTATAAGTGTGGTAGCAATTAAGTCGACACATGCGATGGATTTAAATTAATACATGTGATAGCCTTATAAGTTAGAAGTACTTCTGTTCTGATTCCAGCTCAGCGCAATCATTTCATTTAAGACTTAGAGTTTGAATTCTTTTCTTTCATTTCTTAAATCATTGAATTGAATTGAACTGCTAAGAACTGAGAATTAAAGTTTCATTCAAATTAATCATTTTGGCTAACTGTTTTTATCCGTAAAGGGTGGGAATAAGAGGGCCGTCCGCCTGCCCCTTTGTAAATAAATTCCTTGAAACCTTGACTTTAAGAGGTTATTTAATTCTACGCTCGTTCTGAACCTCATTTCTCTTGGCCCCTAACCTCGTGCCCTCCAGATTACTAGCCGCGCGATAGTTATTTAGAAGTGCAATAGCAATCCAAGCGATGACTGTTTAAAAGTGCGATAACTAGATGTGTGATTACTATTTTAGATGTGCGACTTGACATGCGATAGTTATAGTTAGACATGCGATAGCTATTAAGGTTAAACATGTGATAGCCCCAACAATTTATACTTGCGATAGCCATAGACGTGAGGTAGCTGATTTATGCGGTAGCATCGTCTTAGGGAGTCGATAGCTATATATGCGATAGCTACAATTGTTTAAAACCATAAATTTTGGGTAACATTTTGGAAGCCGAATTCCAAGGTGTTTAATTTTAATTTCATAGTGATGAAATTACAAAGAAAATAATAATAATAAGTTAAAAGGTAATTACTTATTAAAATGGAAAAAAATGTTAAGCTTAGAAAAGCTAAGAAATAATAAGTATAACATCTAAAGATAAAAATTAAAATGTTTTATCTAAAAGGATTTGGAAGATTTTGATCCAAATATGAAGACCAAATAATGCGTAGGGTATATAATTAATGAATGAAAGAAATGGACTAAACCTAAGAGATGAAAAGATATCAACTCATGGAGTTGTTAAATGGCCTGGAACCAAGGCTTGGCGGAGTCTATATTCAACGCTATATGGTAAAGTGCCATAAGTTGGGAAGTCCACAGGGTTCAATTGAGAAAAATTAAAATCTAATGTGAGTTTATTGAAAGGTGCCAAGATATCAAAATGGATGTGAATGGATCAGCAACGTGAAACGAGTGTTTTGGAACTAGAAGGGGCTATTGACGCTTAGTAAGAATGCTTTCTAGAATGTATTCGAGGTGCTTGCATTCAATCTCCTAGGAGAGTTAGGGTGGATCTTATGGTGAAATGCATGGCCATTTCATCCGTAACATTGTTCGAAAATAGATAAATTAATGATAGAAAAGCTTAGGGAGGTAACAAGTAAATAAAGTTAAGGACAACTTTAAGATTGACATCTAAATAAGAGTCTAAGAGATGCATGTTGATGTGTATGATGATTGTATGAAATAGTTCATAGAAATGTTTGATAAGTATACGGTATACTTACATAGGAATGGAAGAATATACATGACATGGTTCATAACTGATTAATAAGTAGTGGAGATACTTATGTTAGAAATGATGGTATATATATGCTCATGATTTGAAGATTTTATTACATGAAATGATGTAATCCTCTATTTTTGATTTAGTGAAGGGAAAAAACATTCCGCTAATTGGCATAGTCTCATTATATATATGTTTAGGGAAGTGTATTATTCATGCCAGGCTTTATGTCTCACTCGTGTTTTAATTCTTGTTTTCCCAATAAACACTCAGGTATTCGTAAGAGTAAACTGATGTTTATGGATTAGACATGTATCTTTTTGGAAGGCGAATAAAACCTCCAAAGAAAAAGCATGAGGCTTAGCAAAATATAAAGTTTTCTTTTATATTGCGCTATTGTAAACCATATTTTGTAACTGGTTAAGTATTCATGTCGGCATCTTCATATTTCGGGCATGACACTATTATTTATGTTTTATTATATTTATTACTATGTCGGTACATTTTAGGATTATCAAAATGTAAAGACAATTATGTGTAATGGAATTTATTTAGTTGCTCTGTTTACTTAGTATAGTTGAAAAAAAAAATTTATCTCATTTTGTCACTTGAAAATAATTTGATTGATGACTATAGCATTATCGGCGTTCAGTTTCGGGTCTCAAAATGGAGGATGTTACAACTGGCATACACACACACATACACACACTCTTTTCTAGAAATTATACATTGGTACATGAAAGAAAAGTGAAAAAAATTAAATGATACGGTTGACCAAAAGGAATTTCTATTATTTATTTTGCTTTTTAAGTACAAAATTGAGGGTCGGTCCTATATATATCAACTACCTATTTACAGAGAAAAACCAAAAATTAAGAAGCCAACAAATTGTTTCTTTCCACCTCGACGGAAATAGCCCTTTTTATTTTGATTCTTAAGAGCAATGTCACCCTCTGGAGGAGTGCCCACATTAAATAGTGAAGGTCCTTCGATGGATATGATGTGCTTCTTACACTTTGCCAATTGGAAACCCTGGGTGGCAGCTAGATCAAAAGCAGGTAAAGACAAAACCTGAAGTTTAGAAATTGAAGGATTGGAGGAAGGGGAGGAATGTCATCAAGCTTTTCGAGCTTAATCTTTACAAATTTAAACTTATATGCCTCAAGAGTGGTTGCTACGGAAGAATCTGGGTTGGAGTATGGATAACATTGACATCTATTCTCTTAGAGATCGGGGGTCAGTTCATTACCTCCCTACAAGGCCCTTATTTTCTTTTCGTCGGGTCCGGGCATAGATTTGGTGGAAATTATGACAGTGATGACTTTGTTGATGATGGATTCACTGAAGGGTCGGGGACAAGAACCATAGAAGGCAGCAAAGTAGGAGTAGGTCACTATGAAACATTGAAAATAGAGATGTATAAGTCTATAAACTCTTCAAGAGGCATCTAAATTTTTTCAGAAAAAAGAAGAATAAACTAGGATATTGTCATATGATTTCGAGAGGGACTTGACCATGAGATGGAGTTGTGAACTGGATCTACCCCTCCTTAAAAATTGGAGTTATTATGGAGCGAAGAGGGACAGAGATGAAAGGTGGCATATACTCCTCTACGGAGGAGGGGATGCAGTTGATTAAGAAGGTTCAAATATAGATACACCAGGGCCCTTAGAGTTGGTCGCAAGGACGATTGGAGCAACTACCAAATGCTCTTTGGATGATTTAGTAAGTGAAGCTTTGGTTGTCTCCTCGACTGGGTGATAAGTTAGAGCCTCGAAAACAACCTGTAGTGCCCCTTCTATTGTACTTAATTGTTTTCTCACCTCTAGGGCATCTAAGTCTTTAGGATCAAAATATTTATCTAATACATATGACTCAACGAAGGAGATAATTTTTGAAGGATGCTCAGAAACTGTGTTTTCCTCAACTCTTGAATTTTCAATATCATCCTTTAGCTAGGCTACTTCTGTGTTGACTACACTAACTTTCAATTGTTCGACTTCTATTGCCAAGTCACTGCTTCGAATGTGGGCTTGTTCATCTTGCTACCTCAAGAGTTCAACTTTAGCTTTATGTGCTTAAATCTCTTTATTGAGCTTCTCTTTTTCAAGGCCCCAAGCCTTCTCGCTACCCATCATTGATTTGTCTACTATCCGTGTCTCATCCTTCAGCTTCTTTATGTACTTTTGATGGACTTACATCCCTTATTATTTCTTAGATAGAAGGAGACAATTCATAGAGTTAATCTTGTTAAGATGCCTTGAGTCCTTTCTCTATGTTTTATGTTAGGCAATGAGGTCGCTAAATGTCACAAGAGCACATTTTATACTCTAAGCTAAAATATCATCCATATTATAAGATAACTTGAGCCAGTGAGGTCTAAGACTAGATATTTAAACCACATGGATATAGCAGTAGAGGTAAAGGATAGAGAGCTGGATAAGGTACATGAGGAACGACTCCCTTGCCTGGTCGTTGTTAGTGGCCGGTAGATGATGTGGCCAAGGAAGCGAGAAAGTAATCGGTTGAGATAAAGGTATAAAAGGGATTAGAACGTGCTTTCCGTTTTGGATAGGGACAAGTGTAGAGGAGGATACATGAGCAAAACTTGCATCGAAGGTGCGAGGAAGATCGATGTGATGTGGAGGAAGAGAAAAAACCTCTTAGGGAATGTGTATCTTGAGAGTGACGAGATAGAGATTGTCTCTTCGAATAATAAGAGCTAGAATCGCAAGGTGAGCACGAATGTTCATGGTCTTACGATCATAGTCATGGTGCTTAGTCATAATGATGGTTATGGTCATCCCATTCGCAACCAGAATCCCTATAACTTCTCTAGAGCGGTTTATCTATCATGACATCGGTAGGACTTGGACAAAGGCTTATTCGTAGATGTTTTTTTAGATTACCAAAATAGCCAATGAAACCTATTGTACCTGAAATGACAAGAAGACAGGGTTACTACTAGATAAAGGAGTAGGGAAAGAGTGTTGTTACGTGATTATGATCCTAAGTGATGTGAGTAGGGCGCAATCCTATCTAGCCTACAGACCATGCTCAACCAATAGAAAAGAGGGAGTGGTTATGCCCTTAAAGGAATGAGATTGGCATCACCCATCCAACGAAGGAGCTCATCGATTTTGAGATAGTCGAAGTCAAGGTAGAGGAGGTCATCAGGAACTAGATCACATAAAGGGCCAACTACCTCATCACGCTGATCGATAGGAGTCATGCCTCGATGTGGCTAAGAGTTGGACCAGGAATAGTATTAGGAAGCCTTCTCCTTATGCATTAAACTAGGGAGTAGGAATGGTAGCGCCTTCTCTTTCAATGTTCTCCCCGTTAGACTCGACATTAAAAAAAATTCTTCTTCTTCTTCTACATACTCATCTTCTTCTTCCTCCATTTCTACTTCAGTATATTTGTCTTTGTCACCATCATTGTCAATCACACGGTGATGGATTGGGGCTAAGACTAGCTTTTTCCTGTGTAGGGATTTGGGTCCCAGCTTGTCGATTGTCTGGTGTGGTGGGTTCAAAGAAGAATATATGGCCATGAAAAAGGCTATTTTAGCAGAGACGTAATTGTGAGTAGGAAAGACGTGGTGCATTCGAATTTAAGGGTAGCTTGGAGAGTATTGACCATGTGCCCAGGTCATTACTATCGACTCTTGGTGGAATAATTGCAATTGAACAAATAGAGATAAGAAATCTGGATGAAGTAAATTGAAATACAGTGGAAATTGGAATAGGCGATATGGAATTTACATCCCAATAGACATTGATTGGCAAACCCTATAGGGTAACAAACAAAGATGTACTCCTCATTTAAATAGCTTCATTTGTTGTGGAGGTTGATTACAACCCTACAGTTCTAAAAATCCTTGAAGAAATTTAGCAAGGGACTGGAGGAGCAATGCTTGAAGGTGTAGAGGTATCGAATATTAGGAGGAGAGGCTCCCATGCAAGGCTGTGAGGGAAGATCATGTAAAAATTCAAGAGTACTACATAAGAATTGGGTTGCAATTAAGATTAAGAAAGCCTGATAGATTGGACGATGTGATGTAAGAAAGGATTAAATGGTGGAACATCTATGGATAAGCATATGTACCAGCATAGGCATAGTAACGAATAGGGGGAGAGTGAACCCTTTCATTGAGAAGAGGGAGCCTAACGTCATATAATGGAATCCCATGTCACTTGCATATATGTTGGAGCTCTACGGCATACAAGCAGGAAGGAGGAGAGTCCTGAGGGTTATCTAAGATCATTACCCCATTCAAGGAAGCGTCTAAGGGGAATTGATTATATGGATCCTCTATAATCATTAAAGGATAAATATAAGTCAGAATTTGGTAAGCGTGATGAGCACGAGATGATTCAGTGGATGTGGTAGAAGTTGAAGCACGCACTAAGTTGGAAGACATTGCAGGCAAAGAAGAAGCAGATGAAACTGCTATAAAGTAGAGAGAACCTCTTATAGCCATAAAATAACCAGAAAAATTAGATGATGAGCAAGGTTAGGTAATTTCAAATTATTTCCTACACTTAAGTATATTTAAGTTTAGTCCCAGTGTGGCAATGTATAGAATCTAATGGACATTGACGTATGTCAACCCATTAGATCATGTGCATTGACTAGGGGTAGTATGTTTGTCCTACATAGTGTGTTTATCTTGCGCCTTGTGCATAGTGTATGGAAGCATACTGTATAGAAACCTGCTTGTGCTACCAAACGAGATCCGGCATGCGATGAAACTGTGTGTTGGATGTAAACTATTAACGTAGGAATTACATTAACAGCACTGGATGGATCCACTATGAATTAGAAATCTAACTTTTTATTGGCATTCCTAAAGGGGTAGTGAAATCTTTAAAGAACAAAGAGTTCTCGACCAATGAACACGAACACTGATAAGATTTATGTCCCGGGACAAATTAATGCTCGAATTCGTCGAGAGCGATACAACTCCATAGAATTAGCTTGGAATCAATCTAACCCACTAGATAAATCCCATCGTACACCAATCCATTCTTTATCGGTATCCAAACCCACGCCAACTCAAATTTTGTCACCTCGACATGGCCAAAAGCGACAATGATGAAAAAGAGCAAATGGTGGCGTTTTGGGGGAGTAATTGATTCAAAACAAGATTTTTGTTGCAAAAGCATACTTTGGGGGACGAGTATTATCTGGTATTTTTCCCAAACGATATTTCAATGGAGTTGGGCTAAAAAATAATGAAGCAATGAATACCAGATGCGAAGATGATCATGTGCGAAGACCAAGCAAAGAAGAGGGGACAAAATTTGACTAAATCCATGGATCGGTATTAATCCTTTGATGTATCATATTGATCCTTCATTGGATCATATTGATCCATTAAAACTACCATTTTGCCCCCAAACTAATGGTAATTGCAAAGACAACATTACAAGGAAGAAAATAGAGAAATTTGGCTAAGTTTATGGATAGGTATCAATCCATAGGTTCCCTCTATGTAGTTAACTTTCTTAGCGAATACATGAAGAAGAAAAAAGCTTAAGACAACAAAAGATGATTAGACTGAGGAAAAAAGAATTCGAACTCAATAAATATAGAAGAAAATACAAATTACAGGCCAAAGCTATATACCAGCACTGATCCATCAAGATCTCAAAATTTGGTTTATATCCTTCCTATTATTCGGGACCTGACTTGCGAGCAAAATCTAATACAATCTAACGGCTTAGAGGACTAACTACAGCTATAAATAGGAGGATGTCTTCAACAGAAAAGGGAATATTAGCAGTTTTCTTATTCATATATATAAGAGAGGCTCCGTAATTACAAACTTTGAATCAAAACTTCAAGTTGTACAGTAACTTTGGTATATCTATGGTGAATCATGCAATAAAACATTGATGTAGTGATGTAGGCATGGCCAAACTGCTATAAAAATTGTGTTATCTATTCTTTCTCACCGTTCTTCTTACTTTTTTACATTTATTTTATCAATTTGCCATCCATGGATGCAATTATATTATATAGGATTATTATCTTGTCAAAATCTATCAACTTTGGGGGTGTTAGACTAATTTTTTGTCTAACCATGAGGATATGCATCGATTATTCAGACTTGAGTAAAGCATGTTTGAAATATTACTTTACACCACTGTGGATAGACCAACTATTGGATGGAACCACCGAATATGAACAGCTATCTTATATGGATGCTTATTTTTATCATAATTAGATCATAATGCATGTCCTAGATCATTAGCATACAAGCCTCATCATAGTTTTAGGCTTGTATTGTAACAAGGCAATGCCTTTTGGTTTGAAAAATGCTAGAGCTACTTCCCATTGCTTGTTTGTTAAGATGTTTACAAAACAAATCAAATGGACATCGAAAGGTATATGTAGACAATACGCTGGTGAAATCAAGGAGATTGACAGGACACATATGAGAATTATCAAAGATGTTTAATGTACTCCAAAAGTATGAAATGAGATTGGACCCACTGAACTGTTCTTTCAAAGTCGCATTAGGAAAGCTTTTAGGGTTCATTATGAACTCAAGGGGAATAAAAGCTAACCTGGATTAGGGTGAAGCACTGAAGTAGGTTACAGCCATATGGACTAGCAGACAAATGCAAAGTTTCAATTGAAAGGTTGTCACTTTGACAGGTTCGTCTTGAAAGTAATCGATAAGTGTATACCATTCTTTGATAAGGGAAGTTTGATGGATAGACGAATGTGAAGATACTTTTTAGTGAATACTGGAACACCCATGAAAGCCACCAATTCTATCGAACCCTCTGGAAGGAGACGACTTATATGTGTATTTGGAAGTATCGACTCACGCACTGAGTGAAACATTGGTGTGTGAGGAGGAAATGATCTAAAGGCCATTTTATTACATTAGTAAGCATTTATAAACGCGAAAATGGATTATCCTAAATTGGGGAAGCTAGCCTACTGCTTACTGATAGCATCAAGGAAGTTATGACCTTATTTTTAGACTCATCTGATAAGAGTGCTGACAGGTGCTACATCACCCCAAGACTTCGGAACGGTTATTGAAATGGAATATCGAAATGAGTTAGTATGAAACAACCTATCATCTAAGGAAGCCGATTCTTGGAAAAGCATTGGTTGATTTTGTTGGTTTACCATCTGGGATGATGAGATGGTAGAGGAGTCAAACTTTCGAAATGGAAGTTATATTTTGATAGTGCATCTAATAACTATGATTCTAAAGTGGGAGTAGTCTTGGTAACTCTAGAAGGTCGGAGGGTCTGTTATGCAATGAAGCTTGAGTTCTATATTATGAACAAAAAAAGTAGAATACAAAGCGTTAAGTACGGGACTCAAGTTAGTAAAGGAGTTGGGAGTGCAGTCGTTGTAGGTATTTAGTGACTCCCAACTAGTGGTTTATCAGGTAAAGAAGGAATTTTAGGCTAAGGAAGCACGACTCTCCCCTTACCTGTCAAAGGTGTTGAAATTGATAAATGGGTGTAACGACCCGTAATTTTCAATAATTAAAAATATTTAATTTAATAAGATGTTGGTGTTAATATTGGAAGAAATAAAAATTTAAGATTTAATAATGAGAAATAACTAGAATGAAATTTTAATAGTGTTAATTTAAGGTAATTGATAACTACTTTAAATGCAATTTCAATTAATTGAAATGATTGTAAATATAAAATTGGTTATAAATTGTAAATAACGGAATAAACCAAATGTTGTATTAATTGGTGAAATAATATGTAATAAATTGTAATTGGATAAAATCAGCGTTGTGTAAGTAGTTATAACATTTATCTGTAGATAATAAACTTATAAATGTGATTAAATTAAGAAAAAGGTGACAATTGTAAATTGTTACCCATTTATTTAATCTGTTGAATTAAATTTGAAATCAATTGCAATTAAATGTAATTAAATATTACATTAATACGAGTTAAGACGATAACTGTACAAAGTGAATGTAACAAAATATATAGTAATGTCAATTATATTCATAAGGCAATAATTAATTTAATAATAAGAGTGAAATCAAGATAAATGAATTTATTTGGATTTTAAATGATAATTAATAAATTTATTACAGTTGAAATTGAACACTGTAATTAGTGTAATATTTAACATTGAATTGATGTGGAAATTTTTTTTTAAAGGATTATAAATTATTAGGTAATCAAAAATGGTAAAAATTGTTAGTTATTAAATTTGAATTGAAAAGGTTATTAAATTAATTTAATAATCATTTATTTAATTAACATGAAAATAGCCATTTTGGCCATTGTCTCAGATTTCGACGAAACTAGTTTCATCGGATCCGTAACGGTGAATTATTGCAGGATCTCAAGTTTCGTAGCGATCGGACTTGTCGTTTGATCGTACGGGCTTGAAACGCGTAGAAATCAATTTAATTGAATTCAATTGAAATAAGCTGATTTTAAAAGCAAACTTCTTTATACAATTGAATTAGGACTTGAAACCTATTCCATTGAGTTTAAAAATATCAAAAACATCTATTTTGATATATGAGATGACCCATTTTCGTTTCGAGAATGAAACGGGCTTTTTCGGGTCGTTGTTATCGTTTCAATCCAAATCGATCCGGTCCATCCTTTCTATTTTTAGCTCTGCCTATATATAGGCTGTTATAAACCCTAGCAACCTTTTTATTTCTTATCTTTATACGTACAATTCCATCTACTTCTCTCTTCTCAATGGCAGAAACCAATTCAGATTTCAAAACCTTAAATTCAATTTCCAAATCTATTTCAAAATCAAACTTCTCGAAACCCTATCATATTATATACTGATTCGAAGCTCTCGACGAGCGCAATTTAGATCTGCAGTTTTTTTTGATTTGGGTCTCTATGTGTCCAGAATTTGAGGGATTAATCGCGGCCGTTCAATGGGAGGATGATCATCATTGACTGATCGTCGAATCGAGGGTACAAGGTTGTGGAGATGGTCAAGGGGAGTGCATCGGTGTAGGTTGTTCGTCGCATCAACGGCCGAATGTGCGTGATTTATTAAACTAGGTTTTAGCAAGAGGGGCGGCGGCTGGGGGTTTTCACCTCCGATCGAGGCCTAGGGGTGGTCGCAGGCCTTCAGGGCGTCGTAGGCGGAGTACGAGGTGGTGGCGGCGACTTCTAGGGCGTGCGATCATCAGGTAGGAGGCGACAACAAGGTTTCGTACGCGATAAACAGAAAGCAGGTTTAGGGTTACGGTGGAAGATGAATGATGTGGCCATGAGATGAAATGGATTTTGTTTTTTTATTTAATTTAATTTTAACTTTAAAATCGTTCTAACTTAATATCTTTTGCGTACGAGGTCGGATTTACACGCGGTTTGTTCCACTGCGATCGTATTGAAATTCCGGACATTTTGGAACTAGTTTGGACGGATTTTGAGACTATTGAATTTTAAGCCTTATTTTGGATTTCAAATCGATTTGAAACCAAAGGTGAGTGTTTTAACCCACTCACAACTACTAAATTATCTTATTTTAGTTAAATTAAATTTATGATGTATTTAGAAATTGATTGGATGATGTTTGGTATATTTAAATAGTCATTCCAGTTAAATATGACTTTTATTGCATTTAATCGTCGTTTAATTTAATATTGAATTTAATTGTCAATTGAATACCTTTTAATGATAACCAGTTAATTGATGTTATTTATTGGTTGATTGAATGGTGATCGTGATGCATGTTTGATTGTTGATATTGGATGACTGGATGTTATATTTCTATATTGTTATAACACTACAAGTTCCCTATGGGTTGAAATGATACATACCCGAATGATCTGATAGATTAGGGAGAAATCGTTATGGGTTGAAATGATAGACTCAAACGATTTCATGGATTTGAAGTAAAATTTAGGATTGCGGGTTGAATGATATATACCCGTAAATTTTAAAATTATTACGGATTGAAATGATATATGTCCGTATCACTTGACCATAGGGTAGAAAATTATATACGGACATCGGATTAGTTAAATTAAATGATTTTAAACTCTTAAATTTTGAATTTAGTTAAATGATATTTTGAAGAAAAATTGATTTATATAAACTGAATTATTCTTGAAAATCTGAGTTTTAAATGTAAATTGGAAATTGGTTTAAATTGAATTTTAAAGTTGAATTTGAAGTATAACTGAAATTTATCGGAATTGAGTTATTGGAAACGTTTGAAATTGTAACTTTGAATCTATTGAAATTGGAGTGGCTTAAAATGATATTTCAAGATTTGAAATTGGGTTTTTATTTGAAATCTAGATATGGTCCAGATTTGTTGAAATGGAAGAAATAGTTAAAATTGATGTTAACTTCAAATTTATTATTTTAATATAAACTATTTGAAGATATATTATTTTAAAAATTCAGATTATTAAGATTTTCAAACTATTAAACTATTCTAGACTAGTTAACCTATTTTAAACCCTTTAAACTACTTAAAACTATATTAAATGACTTTAATCTATTTTTAACCTAATTTAAACTAATTTATTCTATTTTAAATTATTTTAAACTATTTTAATCTATTTAAACTATTAAAACGATTTTTAAAACTATTAAATCTGTTTTTATCTATTTTAAACCATTCAAACTATTTCTAAAGTATATTAAATCTATTTTAATCTATTTTAAACCATTTAAACTATTTTTAATTTTTATTAAATCTATTTTAATCTATTTTAAACCATTTAAACTATTTTTAAAGTATTTTAAACTATTTAAAACCATTTAAAGTATTTTTAAAGTATTTTAAACTATTTAAAATCATTTAAAGTATTTTTAAAGTATTTTAAACTATTTTAAATTATTTAAAACCATTTAAACTATTTTTTAAAGTATTTTAAACTATTTAAAACCATTTAAACTATTTTTAAAGTATTTTAAACCCTTTAAACTATTTAAAACCATTTTAAACTATTTTAAAACTATCTAAACTATATTTTAAATTTCAAACGATGCAAGGTTGAATTAGTTATATATAAATCCTTGATTTAAAAGCCAATATGGATTAAATGATATTAAATGATGTTATAATCTAAGTTGGGATTTGAAATGATATTTTCTAGTGAAATAACATATTCTGAGTAAATATGATGATTTTGAAATGAGGATTTAATTAACCTATCTTATCGATATGATTTCGAAAGTGAATATGATTTTGAAAGTGAATATGATTTTGAAAGAGATATGGTTTGAATTGAATAGGATATTTTGATATCAATTATGAATCGGTTTTGGAAATTTCCAAGAACCATCCGGTGTGAAATAAGCGTTTGGTTGTTAAAGAGACCAGGATCAGGTATCGTCATACTTGTTTGCACCAGAAATGGTCACAAACCCCAAGTGTAATGAAAGCACCAGCGTATGAATACGAATCAACAGTATTCACACACAAATCACAGATCTTAAATAAGTAGCAAGCAACAATCAAGAAATAATGAACAGTGACACACAACTTATAGTGGTTCGGCTATCTCCGGCCTACGTCCACTTCAAGGTTTTTATGATTTTATTGCTCGATGCTTGAAGATTACAATTTCGTATGTTGTATTACAACTGATTTGCTAAACTAAGTCTGAATCTAAGGCAGCAATGGTGATCTGGAGTGAATCTGGCAGAATCTGGGCGCTCTTTAGCTCTAAGAATTGTCTGACCCCTTTTCTGAATGACTTGGGGGTCTATTTATAGGTGTTGAAGGCTGATATTTCGCCTAAAATGAAAGGAGGCCAGTTCTGGTACGTCAGGGGGCCCACATGCCCGCTTTATGGAAATCCGGGCCCACTTTGGGATCGATTCGACCCTTGGTTCGAATCGATCAAGAAAGTGTCCAATCGAGCTGAAATTTGGCGTGAACATTCTTCATCATGTGCTCAAGCTTCTGTGAAAATTTCATAGCATTTGGATGTGTAGATCTCAAGTTATGATCGATTCAAGGTTGCATTTCTGGTTGACTAGCCTGGTTCGAATCGATCTAGTTCGAATCGATTCGTTCGAATCGATCCAGCGCGCGCTTCTGTGATGACATGGAGCACCTTCTTCGTATCGATCCGACTTCTATGCCGAGTTGACTAGGTCGACTCCGTGGTTTCAGCTGTTATAACTTGGTGAATTCGATGTAATGGATTCGAAGGTATGACTTCATCGAATCGATTGGATGAACGTTCTCTTCGAATCGATCAAGGTAGGTTTCAGTTAATCGATACGAAGGCTTCTTGCTTGAATGGACTCGAAGATGCTCGCGGGATGGAGTCGAAGCTCTTTAACTTTATGGACTCGAAGAGTTTCTCATTAACGGATTCGAAGGTGGGAATGTGAGGGTGGACTCGAACTATCGGAGCCGAACTAATGCTTGCTCAAAGGAGTCAAAGCAAGGCGTATTCCGATGGGTTCGAGGAAAGGCTCGTCGTGATCGATTCGAGGCGAAGGCTTGATCGATGGATTCGAAGTAAGCTGACTTCTCATGGATTCGAGGCAACGTATGTTTGATGGATTCGACCTTATACCACCTTATCCACCTTCTTTTGGCGATATCTTGAGCATACGAACTCGGATTGACTCGAAACTTGGAACATTGTTTCATCTGGCCCTGCTTGACATGTCTCATCAATTGCAGCCCGATCCGGACTCGGACAAAATTCATCGATATCCATGGTGAACCTGCGATGCACAATCGATGTTCATGACTAATAATCATTGATTTTCAGTTAATCTTTGGGTATCTCGGCTTTGCCAAAAGTTGGGATAACATTTTGCCCCCCAAAATATGCCTTTTGTTAAAAGGTGTGTTTTGATCAGTCTCAAGTTAAATGCAGTGAGTTCATGTTTTACTCATAGCTTATAGCATTTTCAATCAAGTCCATGGCTGTTCGAAGCCGAATTGTTATCAATTTTTTCCAGTGGAAGTTAAGAATGAAATTCTACGGTCTCTCCGTACTATTGATGGTCACTCCGGACCCCTGTCAAACCCATTCTAGATTTAGCGATTGAATAGAAAGATCCTATTGTACTCCGGCGTTGCTTTCTATCCCTTGCACTCTGGCCCCAGCTAGGGCGTATAGCGATGTCTTGGTCATTCTGGACCGATTGTAGCCTCTCTGGGCTCTTACTGGATCCCATCCTGTCACTCTCCGGTGAAGGGGAAACAACGTTAAGCGAGTCAATCCTGTCGCTCTCCGGCGAAGCGACCCACCTCCTGCACTCCGGTTCAGTGTATCTGAACATTAAGCGATGTCTTGACCTGAATCGTCGGTCGATCACAGCCTCTCCGGGCTCATGCTGGATCCCATCCTGTCACTCTCCGGTGAAGGGGAAACAACATTAAGTGAGTCAATCCTGTCGCTCTCCGGCAAAGCGACTCGCCTCCTGCACTCCGGTTCAGTGTATCTGAACTTTGAGCGATGTCATGGCCTAAATCGTGGGCCGATCATAGCCTCTCTGGGCTCTTATCGAATCCTGATCCAATCACTCTCCGGTGAATAGGAAACGATGCTTAAGTGAGTTGATCCTGTCGCTCTCCGGCGAAGCAACTCACTTCTTGCACTCCGGACCCTGCCTCTCCGGGTAGGATCATAAAGCGATCATGTTTATATTGATATTTAATGTTTATCCTTTAACTCTCCGGTCAAAGGTTTACTTTAATAAGTGTTTCTTTATTAAATTCAAATCCTAGATGTTCAATCTCAAACACCAGGAAAAACAAGATAATGCCTCTCCGGGCGGAGCGGTCTATTTCCATCTCAGAGCATGCCTAGGGATCTCTTCGGTTCCCGTACATGAGTAAGTGGGATAGCCGTTTTATTTTGGAAATCAAATCTAAGAAAACTAATCGACCAGAGTCCAAATCTTGAACTTGGCCCTTGCCATCACAATCAGTTGATGACGAGTCGTGATCCCGATCCAGGATCATTCCTGTTTGGTTGATGCGGTAGTTGTTCGGGTCTAACCACCGTCGTACGTTCTCTGACATACTGCGGCAATCTACCACTCCTGGCATGTTCTTCCACCTCATCCTTCAGGTGACGGCATTCATCGGTAG
This sequence comes from Allium fistulosum, assembly GCA_030737815.1. Lineage (NCBI taxonomy): Eukaryota > Viridiplantae > Streptophyta > Magnoliopsida > Asparagales > Amaryllidaceae > Allium > Allium fistulosum. The sequence goes on along the minus strand of CM060904.1, from coordinate 707,396,880 downwards.
TGTGCCCATCCAGCTCATGAAATAGGCAGTATTTTCCAGCCCTGCGTTCCCGCTCCGTGGGATCTCTCCTTGGTGGCTTTCGATAGGGGAGTTGCCCCCGAGTTTCGGTGTAAATTTGTTCCAGTCCTGCCACCAAGTCTGTGTACTGCCTGAATCTAGGCTCTCGGAATTTCTTCCGTTTGTCAGGACCATCATGTGCGTCATCCTGCTTTCTCTTTCCTTTGTCTGCCCTGGACTGTTCCCTGGCGGTTCCTTCGCCTTGTGCAACATTTATTTCCTGCCTCTCGGCTCGTGATTCCTCTAATCAAATGAATTTTTCAGCTTCATGGAAAAACTCTCCAAGATCTTGCGGTGGATCTTTAGTCAAAGAGTCTTTGAATTCGGTGCCTTCTCCAACTCCTGCTACTGCCGCCATTAAAATCATTGATGGGTCCGGGCGATCTACAGAAGTCACCGTCGCATTAAATCGTAACAAAAAATCTTTTATGGACTCTCCGGTCCTTTGTTTTATCGATGCCAAAGTCATCACGCTCTTAGGTCGCGTCACGTGGACCCTAAACTGCTTCATGAAGCAATCCACAAGCTCGCCCCATGTCCTGATTGATCCGGTTTCTAGCTGCCTAAACCAAAGCGCAGCCAAATCTGATAGGAATAAGGGGAAACATCGTGCCATCACTTCCTCGGATGCTCCCAGCACTTCCATGTGTCTGATATATCTGGTGATATGCATGGTCGGGTCTGACTTTCCATCATAAGGATTCAGCGTTGGTAGTTTGAACTTCGGAGGGTTCCTTGCATTCCTTATATTCGGAGCGAACGGACTCCGACTAACTTCTTCCAATCCTCCTCCTGAAAACCCTCCTCTCATGAGTCGTCTCACTAGGCCGATCATTCTTTCATCTCCGTCTAGGGGTTGCCCCCTTGTCATGTCTCTGTCTTGCCCTCCGAGTCTTGTAGGGAATTCTGGTACGTACTCTTCGGGCGGCTTGTTAGTATTAGTGTTGGCCCTAGCCGGTTGAGCTCCTTCCAAAGGTACTTCTGCGTTGGATCCTGCGGGCCTGCCCCTAAGCCCTTGTTGATTGCCTTCTGGTCCTGCATTTTGTCCTCCGTTGGGTTCCATAGCCCTAGCTCCTTGTTCCACATTCACAGCCGATGTAGCTGGTCTAGGGTTCTGCGTCCCTGCAGCTCTCATCTGCTCGAAGAAATTCTGCAGCATCTCTTGTTGGCTTTTCATCATTCTTTCCTGCATTAAGTTATTCATCGCTTCCATCTCATCTCTAGTAATGTAGATCGAAGCTTGTCCTTCTCCAGCGCCAGAGGATGCCTCTTGACTTCCTGCATGTTGGCTCCTCTCAGTTCTTTGTCTAGTTTGTCGAGTCATTGTAGAGTCAGATCTGAGTCCTTAAAAATTCCAAATCTAAATTTTGAATTTGGTGTAGCGGGTGCTAGTTCTTCTCGGTGAAAGCACCAAAGTGTTTGCACCAGAAATGGTCACAAACCCCAAGTGTAATGAAAGCACCAGCGTATGAATACGAATCAACAGTATTCACACACAAATCACAGATCTTAAATAAGTAGCAAGCAACAATCAAGAAATAATGAACAGTGACACACAACTTATAGTGGTTCGGCTATCTCCGGCCTACGTCCACTTCAAGGTTTTTATGATTTTATTGCTCGATGCTTGAAGATTACAATTTCGTATGTTGTATTACAACTGATTTGCTGAACTAAGTCTGAATCTAAGGCAGCAATGGTGATCTGGAGTGAATCTGGCAGAATCTGGGCGCTCTTTAGCTCTAAGAATTGTGTGACCCCTTTTCTGAATGACTTGGGGGTCTATTTATAGGTGTTGAAGGCTGATATTTCGCCTAAAATGAAAGGAGGCCAGTTCTGGTACGTTAGGGGGCCCACATGCCCGCTTTATGGAAATCCGGGCCCACTTTGGGATCGATTTGACCCTTGGTTCGAATCGATCAAGAAAGTGTCCAATCGAGCTGAAATTTGGCGTGAACATTCTTCATCATGTGCTCAAGCTTCTGTGAAAATTTCATAGCATTTGGATGTGTAGATCTCAAGTTATGATCGATTCAAGGTTGCATTTCTGGTTGACTAGCCTGGTTCGAATCGATCTAGTTCGAATCGATTCGTTCGAATCGATCCAGCGCGCGCTTCTGTGATGACGTGGAGCACCTTCTTCGTATCGATCCGACTTCTATGCCGAGTTGACTGGGTCGACTCCGTGGTTTCAGCTGTTATAACTTGGTGAATTCGATGTAATGGATTCGAAGGTATGACTTCATCGAATCGATTGGATGAACGTTCTCTTCGAATCGATCAAGGTAGGTTTCAGTTAATCGATACGAAGGCTTCTTGCTTGAATGGACTCGAAGATGCTCGTGGGATGGAGTCGAAGCTCTTTAACTTTATGGACTCGAAGAGTTTCTCATTAACGGATTCGAAGGTGGGAATGTGAGGGTGGACTCGAACTATCGGAGCCGAACTAATGCTTGCTCAAAGGAGTCGAAGCAAGGCGTATTCCGATGGGTTCGAGGCAAGGCTCGTCGTGATCGATTCGAGGAGAAGGCTTGATCGATGGATTCGAAGTAAGCTGACTTCTCATGGATTCGAGGCAACGTATGTTTGATGGATTCGACCTTATACCACCTTATCCACCTTCTTTTGGCGATATCTTGAGCATACGAACTCGGATTGACTCGAAACTTGGAACGTTGTTTCATCTGGCCCTGCTTGACATGTCTCATCAATTGCAGCCCGATCCGGACTCGGACAAAATTCATCGATATCCATGGTGAACCTGCGATGCACAATCGATGTTCATGACTAATAATCATTGATTTTCAGTTAATCTTTGGGTATCTCGGCTTTGCCAAAAGTTGGGATAACAATACTCTTTGCCAATACCGAAAACCACTTTAACAATTGTGTATGTGGTGGAGATTCCAGAATGAAGTAGGATGGTTTGGCGAACGATTCTATATGAGGTATTTACGTAGCCCTGACTCCCGTGAGTCAGCTTAATACGACTAAAACAGGAGCCATGCCGGGCCAAGTGAGGTCACACCTCCGATCGGACATGCTTCTTCGATACCATATTATGACTTTGTGATTGATTTGGTGGCCACCTCTCAATTTTGATTATGGAAGTGTGTTCCGAGGTGGGCGGTAGTAGCTGCTATGCGTTACCACCAATCCGAATCCTCAAAATGGTAGTATCCTACCCTGGGCATTGCCTCGCGTGCCTTGTCACATGCCTTATCGCACCTTCTAGGAGTTTGGTTTGTTTCGTACCTATGGAGTGCTCCCTGATAGCCCACCAGTTTACAGTGGAGTTTACAGTATCTATATAGACTATGGCATTATATAAAATGTGTTAAGGGAGATATGGGTAATGCCTTAATGCTATTTTAATACTTTATTTTACTGTAGACACTATTATAATAGCGTATTGTACTATGTATGTAGATAGTTTAACGGATCCTTAGGAGATGTAATCCCGAACATCTCTTAAGTTATTGCACGCACGTTAGACACTGGATAAGAGTTGTCAAACCCCGTAAACATCTCTGACACCGTTACACTCATATTTATTTACTGTTGATTTAACTTACATAAGGTCTTTTAGTTCTGACTTGAGTGTTTTGTCTTTTCAAGCTCAGGTCAGTCTGAGCTTTTCAGTGTATCGAAGGCTGCCTTCTGGAGGACGAAGACGAAGATTTGTATACTATGTTATTTATTTTGATTTTCCGCTACATCATGTTGTCCTGCTGCATTATTTAATTATTACTGTTGTATGTACTCTGATTCTGTACTGTAAAGTGTAATCAAATGTTATTTGTAAAACAACTTCATGAACTGTTTATTTGATTATTATATTTTGTCATTCCGCTGTGAGATTCTATGTTTGTTTTTCTTTCTCTGCTTTTTCTTATTTACCCTTTAACAATCTTCCCTTTTGAATGGTTTGAGTCTGATGTGTGTGGTTTATCGTCGATTTAAACCGTTCAAAAAGGTGGGTCGTTACAATGGGATTGAGAACCGTATGATTATGCACATTCCTATGGGGAAATACTAATTGGCCAAAATGGCAAACTCTAGAGATGCACAACTATTAGTGATATACCGTTAGAATTGTTGAAAACTCCAAGTATAGATAAGATGGATATGAATTACATCATGAAAGTCGAAGATAAGGAGACATGGATGATTCCATTCAAGGTGTATTTGATGAAGGGAAATCTTCCGAGGAGTAAAATTGAGTGACATAAACTCTTGCGTAAGGTACTAAGAGTGTTGTATCAGAGAGAATTCTTAGCCTCTTTGCTAAGGTGTGTGGATAAGGATGGAGTGAAGAAAACATTAAGGATGTTCATTAAGGAAGCTGCATAAACCACACTAGGAGTAAATTTTAGTGAAAAAGGTATTTTTCTATGAATATATATGGCGAACTATCAATCGAGATATGGTAAAATTTTCTAAGAAATGTGACAAGTGCCATAGATTTGATAAGATATCTAGAGCCATATCTAATGAGCTTACAAAATCAGTTAGCATGTGACCATTTGGGAATTGACATTATCGAAGTGTTACCGATGGCACGAGGAGGAGCGAAAAATGCGATCATTATACTGGACTATTTCACAAAATAGGTTGAGGCAAAAACCACTCACCACAATCACTTCGACAAAAGTGATTAACTTTACAATTATAAAAAAATTGTGTAGATTTGGAGTACCACTAAAGATCATCACTAATAAAAATTATTTCAAGAATGCAGAGTTCTCTGAATTCTGAGATTGGTATCGAATTCAAAAGAGTTTCTTGGAGGTAGAACATCCATAGGAAAATGAACATATGGAAGCGGTGAACACAATAATCAAATCCATATAAAGAAGCGGCTAAATCATGTAAAAGAAAATTGGGTTGATGAGTGACCACTGGTATTATGGGCTCATCGGACGACCCAGAAATCTACGGTTAGACACACACCATTTGCATTAGCTTATGGAACTTAAGCAATGATACTAACTGAAGCAAAAATATTTTCTCATCAGTGCACGCATTATAATCCCAAGGTGAATGGGTGATATTGCTAGCTTTCCACGACTTACTTGAGTAAAAGAAAGAAGTGGCAAATTTGAGGGTAGCCGATCAGCAGCAAAGAGCAACACAATAGTTCGACGCCAAGGTTTGAAATCGTATATTCATGATTGGCAATCTTGTTTTGAAATGGATCTTTCTAAATGTGGGTGCACCTATTCCAAATTGGGAAGGACCCTACTGATAAGGAAAAAGCTTAGAGATAGCACATTTAAGCTATTGGCAATAGATGGAGACCCAATTCTATGGGTGTGGAATAGTGAGAAATTGCACCGCTATTTCACTTGAATCTTTGTACTTGGACATTTTTATTTGGACACTCATTGGATCAAATTTATTGTAATAAAGTGGAATTTGCTATAAAGATTTTAATAAAGTTTTCTTTGTGAATCAATGGAATTGTATTCATTAAGCTAAACTTCTTGTTAAGGGATAAGTGGTAACGTGCTCCAAAAACCTAGCATTTAATGGTACTCGAGATAGGTACCACACACTGCTCTGAATCATGATCGATTCCTTGGAGTATAATTCAAATGGGTATAGAATGGATTGTTTGTGCTCACATATCAAGTGCTTGACTAATGCCCTGAGATAGGTTATCTTAAAGATAAATGCTTGGAGATAGGCACTGATGAAAATTAATGCTCGTGATAAATATCAGTGTATAAATAAACTTCAACAAATTTACATAATAGAAATTATAGTGGTGCTCAAGGAGATGCGAGAGGAAATCTATTAAATTATCAAGATAACACTGTTTTATTTATGGTTAAATAGAACAAGTTTAACTACTAGTAAATAGGACTAAGTAATAGAAGAGAATTGTGTAAAGGCGGAAATTTATTCATATGTAAAAAGATACAACGAACAAGTTGTTACAAAGATCAATACATACAGGTAGATATAGTGTAAAGGGTGTTCCTTCTTTAAAGAGGAGAGTTTCATCGACAGAGGTGATATGTTTTTTTCTTTTCTTCTTCTCGGTCCCCACGAAAGAGCGGGATCAGTAACAGTTGATATGAGTATAAGAACTTGAAAAGTGGAGTAGGAATTGTATATTGTTGGGAAGTAGCATTGTCCAACTTCTTTACCTTCACCTGCTTGAGTGTGACCTTGTGTACTTTGATGATTTTGGATAAGGCAGGTTCAACTCTAGAGGTATGAGTGCTGGTGACATCCCTCTCCTCTTCTAAGTCAACTTCAAGTTTGTCACCTTCAAGCAAAGCTTTGAACTTTTTGGCACCTGGGATGGGCTTGAACGTAGTAGTAAAGTGACCACTGCCTCAGTGCTAATGGCCTCAACAGAAGAACCCTTTGGAAGATGAATAATGCCTAAAGGAAAACCAAGTCTTGAAACATGAAATATATAGTGATATATGTTCAAAGATTCAAGTGAAGATAGTTGGCACTTTTGAAGTAAAGAGAAAGAAGTGGAATTCCTTCTGTTGAGGGTAGGTCAAAACCTATGAGAGTACCATGTCCCAAAGATGGACCTCAAAAAATGGTGTCTGCCCTTCCTCAAAGATTGGTGACAGTTGGAGACCGGAGGGAGGAGCAGAAATGACAAGTAGCACATATTCTTTGACAATTTTAGAGGGGAAGGCCTTAATAGGCAAGGAGGCAGGGATGGAACATTAATGACCATAGAGCTGGTCGTTGAAATAGTGGAAGTAGTTGGGTGGGATTCCTCATATAGTTGGTCAACTAAAGCTTTAACTAACTCCTTAGAGTGGAGATCTATGGGAACTCCATTAGCAATCAGCTGGGATTTCTCGATGGAGCATTGTATATGACCCCCTCCTCTATGGTATAAATGTCTTCAGGACCAAAAATTTCATCATGGATGTCCTACTCTAAGAATGGAAGGTATTTCCACTCAAACCTTACCTTTTTGTCCCTCATAATTTTATCATGAATTTCTACCAGAACATGAGGGTATTTTACCACCAACCATCTCAAATTTTCTATTTTGAAAACCGTCTTATAGAAAGGGAAGATGGTGGAATAAACCTCTTCAGTGATAGCTTCTTCCTCGGGTTAGACTTGAGCTAGTATTCCTTGGAGGTCGAAGATGGTGGATTTGAATTTTTCAACTTCATATTCGATCCCATGAACTTTCTTGATCTATGTTTTTGATTGATCAAGCTCAGATTTGATCTGGGCCATTTCTTTTTTCAACATGGCAAGTTTAGCTTTGATTAGACTAATATTGGCTTTAAGTTTGTCTATTTCTTTTGCCAGGTCGCCGTTGCAAATTTTCACTTGTCGGACTGCATTTCCATCACTTCCATCCTGTCATTTCTATCTAGGACTTCTCATTTGTAATATTCTTTCTTCATCCCAAGTTTTCCATGTTATTCAATATTCTTATTTAGTTCGATTATTTCTTTGTCTAAAGAGGCAACCTACTCTTCTATCAGAGCATGGTTCATGGTATTTATTCATTTAAGATGTTAGGTGACCTTTTACAAAGTCTTGTATTGGTATTAAGAATGTCTATGGTCATGTAAGCTTTCTTTACCAAATCAACCAGAACCTTGTTTAGGTTATACACGAAGTACAAACTGGTAATGTCAAAACCTGGATAGTAAACGTGCCCAGACAAGGCGGTAGAAGCCGATGTAGTGAACTAGGAGAGGAAGCAAGGAGAGGAACCACTTTACCTCGACACCGTTGTTGATTGATGAAATAAGTTGCAAGAGGAGCCATTAAAGTGGCTGATCATGGAGGCGGTGTTGAAGAATAGGGAAGCAGGTTTCCCTTCTTGCTAGGAACCAAGGAAGGTGCAGCAGTAGGAATAGAACCAAGGAAGGTGAATGACAATTTAGGAAATAGCTCTTATCAGAGTGAGAGTCACGATGGTTGGTTGTAGAGATGAATGCCTAAAGTGTTGAGAACCAAAACTATAAGGGGAGCACGGACGCATGTGATAATCATAATCATAACGATCCTCGCGGTCTTGTTGATATCTACTATAGCTGCCACCCTAGAGCGTTCGCTTTCATAAGGATGGTAGGAACCTCCTCGAGGATAGTTTCACCTGTGTTTGTCCATCTTTGTGCTAAGAGCACCATAAAATTTGGGAGAAGCCATTACACCTGAAAAATGGAAAAGTAGAAGGAATTATGACTAATCTAAAGAAGTATGAAGATGGGTGCAACGTGAGTAAAAGAAGGGCTAAATGATATGAGGGTAGTGTTGTCTTATCTAATCTACAAACCATTCCTGACAGATTGCACAGGAGGAGTGGGCTCATCCTCCATAAAAGTGATTTTAACGGGACCCATGTTAGCGAGTATCTCATTGCACCCCTTAGAGTTAAGAAAATCAAAGCTTAATTCATTTCAATGAGCAAGTGTGGGGTAGTCTGAAGAGCCGACTCAATCATCGTCATGAGTGGTCAGAGTTCTTTCTTCGGTTGGGTTGGTATTTGGACCAGGGGTAGTCTCAGAGGGCCCACTTATCAAGCATATGAACTAGGGACTAAGGATAACATTCTTCCATATAAATGTTCTCCCCCATGTACTCTACCCTAGAGTCCTCTTCATTATATTCTTCCTCAAACTCTTTATATTCTTCCTCTTTTTCCTCCTTACCTTGATCCACGACAACCCAACGCTGAGATGGGGCTCATATTAGTCTGGTAGCAGTAGCATGAGCTTGCATGGGAAGTTGGTACTCAAATTGTTGAGTTCCTGGCGTAGTACACTAGAAGAAAACAGAATGTATGCTATGCAGGAGATAAAACTGATGCATTCACAGGTTGGTTAGAAGGAGGAAAATGTTGTTCTTGTGTTCAGGAATAGCTTGAAGGGTGGTGACTGTACGCCTAAGGTCATCTCTTTTGACGCTTGGTGTATATCAGTAAATGAATTAATATATGGAACAAGTCCAAGGTAATTAAAATGAAATATAGGATTCAAGGTGGAAGACTCACATCTAGAAAGCCATATGCTGAGCAAACCCTATGTGGCATCTAATACAGAAGTATTCCTCCTTGAAATAGCTCCTCTTTTATGGAGATCGATCCTCACCTGGCTATATTAAATAACTTAAATTAGATAAGCAAGATGTTGGGGGAGCATCGCTTGAAATTATAGAAGTGAATGCCAGCAAGCAGCGGTTCTCTTCCCAAATGATGTACAAAAATCACATATAAGTTAAGGAGGATAACATATGAGTTTTGATGCAAATGGGAAGGAGTAATCTGCAATGATTAAAGGATGTGATTCAAGAAGAAATTAAAAGATGAGATAGCACTGGATAGACGCATATAATTATTATAGGCTGTGTAATCAATCAGAGGGTTATGGGACCATTCATAGAGCAACGGGAGCCTCATTTCATCCTTAACAAATTTCGTATCTGTCATAGATAGGTTGGAGGACAATGGTAGTTAGACATGAAAAAGAAGAATTGAGAGGATTGTTCAGTATAACCACCCCGATCAAGGCGATGTCGGGAGGAATCGCGTTATGTGATTTCTCAATAATTATTAATGGGGCAACAAGAGCTAGTTCTTGGTAAATACAAGATGGCTCGTCACGTGCCATAAAAGAAGAGGCTGTCATAGAGCTAGGTGCTACGCCGGCGAAAAAAACTAGTGGCAACTGCACTAGTGGAAAGTATAACAGAATGTATGGTTGCCACAAGTTAACTAAAAATAGAATTCAAAGGACGAGCATGGTCAGTTAAGTACTATTTATTTCCTATACTTAGGTGTAAATGTGTCTAGCCCTTGCATAATCGGTGTATAACATCTAAAGAATGTTGATGTGTGTTGATTCATCGGATTATGTACATCGACCGAGGTCAACGATAGAGTTAGGGTGTGCCCTAGGGACAATTATGCAATTCGTTACATATATCTAACTCGTTGACCAATCTTGTTCAAAATAAAAGTGTTTTCTTTCTATTATATACTTGATATAATGTGTTGTATTAATTAATTTAATTAAAAGTATATTTAATAGAAAATCCATAAATGATATGTTTTGTGATAGTAGTTACAAAGTGTTGTAACCATGAGTAATTTATCACAATGAAACAAATATATCATTTTAAATGTTCCTAGTCAAGATGCATCGAGACTGGATATCAATGTATCCGTTGAGACTAGGGTACGTAACACTCTCCAAATGTTGGGCAGTGTATTACTCATGACTTCTGGAGGCACCGAGGGGTTACGCACTAATACTTATTGGATAAATATGGAATGACTCACTCGATAGTTTTCTATTGGTTAATATAACTAAGGTCAAACCAAAAAATATCGATGTGACTAATTTACACAGTTCTCTCGACTTAGGAATATTGTGTATCTTCAATATGAAAGCACTGCTTTGATTATAGTCAAATCATGGCACGGCGTCAATCGAGTGACTATAGTTGGGTCGAGTGGAAGTATTGGATGTGAAGCATTGTTCGAGAGAGGATTCATCTCTTTAGTTATATGGGATTAGTACCACGGTCAACTCAAAGTTAAAGTCTCAGGCAAGAGCATTTTGGTAAATAATAATTTTTATTATTGAACAAATGACTTTTTGTTTGGACTATAGAGTTGAATATGGATGATATTGGAATTTTGACCGTTACCAAATTCTGTAAGTCCAAAGTGATATAGTTTCGACGAAGAGAATTGGTGTAAATAAATGTCACAACCGGGTAAGGCTTAATAATGTAAATTAGATTTATCGAAACTAAGTAGGTGTTAAATTTGGCCAAAATGTCATACCACCTACTAAGTGACGTGTGAACATTAACATTCGAATAGTTCGAGGTTAATCGCTGACCAAATTTACACCTGACGAGTCGGACAATCGAAATGATTAATTCTCTTCAGACCAAATGATTTAATTAGTTTATAATTATTATAATTAATTAAATTAATTAATATTTGTGAAATATTAATTATAAAAATTTTGAATGTGATTTGAGGAATAAATGTTATTGTATATATTTGTAATAATTATAAATATATTGATTGATATGCGATATCGATAAGCAATTAAATAAGATTTAATTAGTAATATTTATTTAGGCTTATATGGGATATTAGCCCATGATAATAAGGTGATAATTTTGGTAGCAATATGGCTTGTAAGGGGCGGCTAAAAAGGCTTGAGGTGTTTTGAGATGGATGGCTTAGATCTAGTAAGAATTGGTATGGGATGTGATCCATATTTCTTCCTATTTCATCCACTATAAAAGGACCCCTGACCGTAATTCTTTTAGACTTATTGGCTGCCTTTTTCCATCATTGCTGGCCAACCTCATCAACAATAAGCTTTAACAAATTCATCTCAAATCAATTCAAAAGGCGACAGCTATTGGATAGCTAAAGATCTACGGTTCAAGGATTAGCAATCTACCGAATCGAGAAGATTTCCAAGGAGGCAGAATTCATCATTACAAGGTATGCTCTAAGGCAATAGTATTAAGGATCATGGTTGATTTTCTAAAATATCATGGTTGATTTTCTAAAAATTTAAAATTCGAATAATATGACAAGAAAATATATTTATTATTATTTTATTGTATTTCGAATAATTAATTAATATTTATATTTTTAATGCAATAAAATATAAATAGAAAAATTTGTGATGTGCATTCAATCTGGAAAGATTTAAATATATAAATATATATGTTAAATACGAAATTAATATATTATATATACACATATATACATATATACATATTTTTCAGAGGATTAACCTGGGGGGTCAAAGAACAAGCAAAACAGACAGAATCTCGGGTAGGAGGGTGCTTCCGGATTATGATGGGCAGACAGTTACTAAACAACCAAAATTTCCTAAGCAGAAATTTCCGCTGTCAGGAGGTAATCCTAAAATTATTTTCACTGTTTCGGAGAATGCAAAGAAATTTTCGTATAGTGAGGCAGTGAAAGAAGGAGCGGTTGGTGATTTAGGGAACCTGGATCTGGAGTTTATAGAGCCTACGGTAGCGGATGGTAAAAGGATAGGTTCCCTCTCTTCTGTAGCGATCAAAGAAGCGGAGGGAGGTTGGGATTTATGCATCTTACTGTATGTGGTTGGGTATAAACCATGGCTCCGAACGTTTGAGGGATATGCCAATAGGGTCTGGGTAACTAAGAAGCCATTCTCTGTCCACTCTAGGAATAATGGTTTTTTCGTAGTGAGATTTGGTTTGGAGGAGGACTGCAATAAGATTTTAAAATCAGGTCCTTGGTTTATGGACCGAAACTTGATCATTATGAAGAGATTGTCCCCGGATATGAGAACTGATAGAGATCTGCTTACATCTTTGCCTATGTGGGTTAGACTTCCTGTCTAAGTTTTAAATTATGGGGCAATAAGGCCATTAGTGCTCTAACTAGTACCATAGGAGTACCTATAAAGATGGATGAGGCTACGAAAAATAAATCTAGACTAGCCTACGCTAGAGTTTTGGTTGAGGTTAATGTTAATTATGGAATGCCCAAATCCATTGAAGGTAGGGATGAGAATGGGAGGGTTTTTATTCAGGAAGTAGAATATGAAAACCCTCCTCCCATCTGTGGCAAGTGTGTGTGTTTCGGACATATAACTGCTGAATGTCCAATGACTAAGTCTTGGGTCCCTAAAGAGACCCAAGCTGTCAACTTAGATAAACCTGGTCTAGCTGAATGTGGAAATGAGATTTCTAATAATCCCGAAAAGGAGATGAATGCTGGAGGTCCCTCTATTATAGATAATTCTAATAATGGAGTCAATAACGATGCAGGGATGGAAGCCCTCTGTAAAGATGTAGGGATGGAAGTCCCAGAAGATAGGGAAAAATCTACAACTGTTATAGAAAGTTCACCTCAGGACCAGAATTTGGGAAAAGTAGTATCCTCAGTAGAGCAGGATGAGGGGGCAATTTCAGAAGTGTCAGAGCCAGAACATGCTACTACAACCGAAATAGGAGTCAGTGAAGATTGCTCCAATGTTCCTCTGGCCAGGTCGGAAGTCCCTCCTGATCAAGGAGCCAGGGAGCCATTCATTCCTGCTTCTCCAACTACCCCGGGAGCCATAGATCTGAGATCATCTCCACCAAAATCACCATCGACTCACATATCTATTCTTAAACGCCCTTTGTCATCATTGGATCACAATTCGCTTCCAATATCCTTATCTTCTACTGATTTAGTTATTGATGACTGTATTTATAATAATGTTAATTTTAGGAGAGGCACTGATCCTTGTTTTTTATTACAGGTACAAGATAATCTGGATCAAGATATAGGAACGACTAAAGTGGCAGAGGAACAGAATTTTCATGAAAATGTTGACACGGTTCAGGAGGTAATGGAGGAACAGATTCTTCTGAAGCCTCAAGATATAGAGTTTGATAATATTCAGAAGGATAAGCTGGTCCGTAAGAATCCCAAGTGGGTTCAGATGTTAGGTATTCCTTCATAAGACAATGGGGAGTCCTCGAGTAGTAGGTTTTTGAGGACTCGAAATAATAAGGTTTTATAATGTCAGTAGCCTGTTGGAACGTTAGAGGGTTCCACAACCCTAACAGAATGGGAGAAGTGAGAAAAGTTATTGATAAGTACAAAATTAGCTGTTTTGGTATTTTGGAAAATAAGTTGCTATTTCCAGAGATTTTGAAGTTGGAAAAAACGCTGGAAAACAGATGAAAATAATAAGTAATATATCTTGCTATTATAAATGCAGGATTATGGTTCTTATAGACGGAAATGTTTGGGATTTCAATTTTGTCAGCATGAGTGATCAACACATTACCATCGAACTGATCGATTCCTTGAAATTTAGAAGTAATATGACTTTTGTTTATGCCCAAAATTTTGTTGAATTAAGGAAAAGATTATGGAAGAACCTACAGGAGGATGCTATAAATATTTATAGGCCATGGATGGTCCTTGGGGATTTCAACTGCATTCGTAGACCCTCAGAAAGACAGGGAGGTAATCCAGTAACTTTTGATAATTTGTTTGAACTAGATGAAATGTCTTTATATACTGGTCTTAATGAGATTAATATTAAAGGTTTTGAATTTTCGTGGTGGTTGGGTCCGAGTCGAAATATTTTCTCTAAAATTGACAGGGTGTTTGCAAATTTAGATTGGATTAACTTATTCCCAGATCTATCAGTTGAATTCTTACCTCCTACGGTGAGCGAACATAATGCTATTCTCGTCTCATTTACCTCTAACTCTAGGGTTAAGAACAGTCCTTTTAGATATATGAATCATTGGTCTCTATGCAATCAGTACTTTCCTATGATCGAGAAACTCTGGGTTATTAATCACATTGACAGACCTTTGTTCCAAGTTATCAACATTCTCAAAAATATTAAGAGAGAACTCAAGAGATGGAGTGCTAATTCTCGTAATATCAAACAAGAGGTGAATGTTCTAAGAGAGAAATGTTCTAGTCTCCAGAAACTTTTGGAAAATTCTAATGATCACAACTTAGCTCTGGAATTTCAAAATGCCAAGATTAATTTGGATTTAGCTCTAAAAAAAGAATTTCTGGTTGCCAAACAAAAGGCTAAATGTGATTGGCTGATGATGGGTGATGAGGGATCATCTTTTTTCTACGCTAAAATGTCTAACAGAAGAAGTAGAAAGCGTTTGACAAATTTAACTGTTGACGGTAAGGTGGTTTCGGAAAATAAGTTTGTCGAAACGGCTATAGATTTTTTCAAACAAACTTATAATCAGCCCTTAGGTGTTCATTTTCCTGAAGTTATTTGCAAAATGGTTATTTCTGAGTTTGGGGCTAACTTTTTAAATGAGAGTTTCTCTTTAGAAGAAATCAAATATGCCTTGTGGGATATCAAAGATTCTGTTTCTCCAGGTCCGGACGGTTTCAACTCGTTGTTTTTCAAGACCCATTGGAACCTTTCGAAATATATTATTTATAAAGCTTTAAACGATATTTTTCAAAAGGGTCTAATCATAAAAGAATGGAATCACACATTTATTCACTTGATTCCAAAAAAAGACCATTCCTCCTGTATTCAAGATTTCAGACCTATTGCCTGTTGTAACACTCTATACAAGGTTATCTCCAAAATACTGTGTAATAGACTGGGTCCTTTTTTGGATAAGTTGGTGTCCCAAAACCAGACGGCGTTTATCAAAGGTAGATCTATAGGGGATGGTATTTTGTTAGCCCATGAATTAATTAGAGGCCTTGGAAGAAAGGATAACAAATACATGTGTATTAAAGTGGATTTAAAGAAAGCATACGATTCGATTAATAGAGATTTTGTTATTCATATGCTAAGAAGTTTGGGTTTTCCAGATAAATGGACTAAAATTATTGAAAACCTAATTAAGACTCCAGTTTTCTCTATCATTGTTAATGGAGAAGCGCACGGTTTCTTTAAAATTCTAATGGTCTCATACAAGGAGACCCGCTTTCCCCTATCCTTTTTACTCTGGTTATGGAATACTTTACGCTTCTAATGGAGGAAAAAGTTAGGGGTGGTCTGATCTCACCAGTAACAGACTTTGGTAACAAATTGACTCATCTGATTTACGCTGACGACATCATTCTTTTTACTAAAGCCAACGTGCAAACTGCGACTGCTATTAACGAAGTGTTTAAAACCTTGAAAATGGTTACTGGTTTGGAATTAAGTGTTGAGAAATCTAACATCTTTTTTGGGCAAGGGGTGGAATGTTGCACAGACATCTGTTCGATCCTCAACATCCAACAATCAACCCTTCCTATAAGGTATTTGGGTATTCCTCTGTCTAGTGCTAACTTGAGGGATAAGGATTGTTCTCCTTTAATAGAAAAGATTAAAGTTAGGATTGGCAGATGGGAAACAAAAATGTTGAGCTTAGCAGGGAGACTGGAACTTATAAAATCTACCATATATCCTATAATACAATTTTGGATGCAATGTTTCTGTCTTCCAGTTCTACTGTTCAAAAGATTAAACATTTGATTTTAAATTTTCTTTGGAAAAGTCGCAGTAGTAAGATCCCTTGGGAGGTCTTATGTAAACATAAAGTAGAAGGAGGTATGGGACTGAGAAACTTAGAAGAGATGAATAGAGCGCTATATATCAAATTGATTTGGAAAATTATCAACTTAGAAGGTATTTGGGCGGTTTTTATGCATGGCAAATATATAGGGCTTAAAAGTTTCTGGGATACTAACCAGCGTTCGGATGACTCCGGAGTGTGGAAATTCATTTTGAAGAATGGACACGAAGCTTTGAATTGCCTTTCCCTTAACATTGTAGACGGCAAAACCACTTCGTTATGGTATGATCCATGGTTAAATGGGAGTTCTATTATGGAACACATTGGAAGGGATTCTGCTTTTAGAACAGGTACAGAAAATTTGACGCTCAGTAGGATTTTAAGAAATGGTGAGTGGAAGTGGGACTCGTATAGCTTTTTATTCCAAATTCAGACAGAAATTGAAGATGTCAAGATTCATAATAACAAGGAGAGGGATTTCTGGTCTTGGAAGTGCTCTAAGGATGGGCAATATCATTTTAAAAAAGTTTGGAATTCGGTACGAACCAAGTTTGATACTAAGTTTTGGGCGCCTACGGTCTGGAACAAAATTCATGTTCCTAAAATGGCGGTATGCCTTTTTAAAGCCATAAATGATTTTCTCTTGACTAAAGAAAGATTAATTCAGAAGCAGATAGTGGTGGATCAGAATTGTGTGTTCTGTAATAGTCACATTGAAAATATAGACCATCTATTTTTTCAATGCGAGTTTATAGAAAAGATTTGGCTTTGGAGTTGTAAAAAGTTTTTCGTTAAGCCGAAGAGTCTATTTTCTTTCATTTTGAAGGAAGATTTACTGAAAATAGTTTCTATCTCTAGCTCTCAAAATCTCAATTCAGATTTGTTTCAACTTTCGCTTTCAGTTTGCGTCTGGCATATTTGGAAAGAAAGAAACGATAGGATTTTCCAGAAACGGTTTACTGATGGGTCGAAGATTTGCTTAAAAAATTTCCAGTCTATGAATATCAGAATGGCAAAATCAAAATATTTCAAGAACATCACTGGCATGAATACAGATATTGCTTTGAAATGGGGATTTACCTCCCAACGCTGAATTGGGGATTCAATCATAATTTCTGTTTCCTTTGCCACTTTCCTGTTCCTATGTCTTCTGGCTTCAGTTTTCTGAGTACCTGTTTTATTTACAATGCTTTTTCTTTCCCTCTCTCTAAATTACATTATAATTTACTTTCATCTAAAACTATTTAGTAGCTTTTAAGTATACAGATCTGCAGGTTGCTCTAAGTTGACTGTGGTTTCGTCCTGGATAACAAGACATTGATTTATTATGAGGACAGATTAGAAGATTCAAAGGAATCAACTCTACTAAGGATACAAGTAGCTGTTTATTTTGGGTTATCAAAGACTTATCTTGCTTAATGACGTCTCGAGGTAGTGTTGCTGTTTCCTTTTGGTCTTGCAAAAATCTCAGATCTGTGTTGAAACTCAGATCTGAACTTGAGCATAAGTGATTGTCGAAGATTGTTAAGAATTCTTCAGTAACCCTGTCATGAACTTATAAACTTCGTTAGTCTGAAGCTCAAGGAACTAAGTAGAAGACAATTCAGATAATATGCTTACTTAATGGTTTCTGGAGGGATCGTAGACCGTCTTTCAGCTGATTCTTGTAGAGAGGTTGCTGTTGTTACGTCTCTACGAAGTAAATGGAGGAGTTTGATCTTTGATGGCAGCCATTTTTGTTTCTTTTAGGCTGTTTTGGAAATAATTGAGTTATGAAGTAAACGAAGGTGTCGTATTGCCTTTCTTTTCTTCGAGATGAGTGTGGAACTATCTGGAGACTTCCAGTCTTTCGGGTCTGCTTTAGGGTTTTGGGCTGTATTAGTATGGGCCTTTCTTGTATTGTTTTGTTTTTGTGTTTGCTGTGTCTTTGGGCCTGATACTGGCTTCTATACTTTTGTTTTGTTGGTCCTGGTTTATTTTTAATAGAAAATTTGAGCCCTTTTTCATAAAAAAAATATACTTAAATATATATAAGTATAATAATAATAATTTTGTTACTCTAATTCATACATATATATGTATATGTGTAAAATTATTTAAAAAATTTATATTATTTATACACATACTAACGTATATTTAATGCAATAGTATATAGATATAAATCCTTAATATTTTTACATATAAATTACACACACACACACACACATATATATATATATATATTTACATAGTTTTTAATATTTATATAAATAACAAGTTACACACACACACACATATATGTATATGTATATATATGGACAATATTTAATATATATATATATAGGATGAGCTAATATGTCCATTACAATGTAAGTCCTAAAGTTTATATACAGGCACTTATACCTTGCGTGGATTATTATGTTATACATGCACACACCTACATATATTTATTTGATACATATATGCACTATTATATTTAATTGAATAAAATTAAATAAATTCTATCTATGATTTTTAAATTTAAATGAAATAAGAGCTTTTATTTAAATAAAATTTAAAATTGTTCTAAATAAGTTAGACTTCATAAGCACAAAAAAGATCCAATAGGGTTAAAAAAATTTGAAATTCACCCATAACTTCCGTTGTGGGCTGGTCCAGTTCCAACAATGGTATCGGAACTTAATAGCCTATGCGGTCTAAATTAGTCATGTTAGAGCTAAGTATTAAGCTCATAGCCCAAAAGTTGTCTATGACGACCCATATTTCGAAAGGTTTAAATCGACAATAATCCACACATGTCCAACTTAAACAATCTGAAACACAGATAATCAATGGGGTTAATTAAGAAAAATAAGAGAAGAAGAAAACAAATACAGAATCTCGCAGCGGAATGACAAAATATAATAATCAAATAAACAATTCATGAAGCTGTTTATACTATACATTTGAATATAATTTGTACAAAATTTATTAGAGTTGTATATACAATAGAACAAATAAAACTATACAGTGAAACAACAATGCAATGAAATAATACTAGTAATAATAATGTACCAAATCTTCATCTTCGTCCTCCAGAATAGTCTTCAATGCGCTAAAAATTCAGGGCTGACCCGAGCGTAATGAAAAGACAAAACACTCAAGTCAGGACTAAAATATCCTTATGTGAGTCAAATCGATATCACATAACATGAGTGTAATAGCATCCACGATGTTTACGGGGGTTCATATCTCATATCCAGTGTATAACGTGCGTGCAATAACTCAAGAGATGTTACGGGATTTTCCATCTCTTAAGGTTCCATCAAATATTTATATATAGTAGAATACGCTACATATATAATGTCTAATCGGTAAAATAAATATATTTTTTAGCGTTAAGGCTTTACATTAATCTCCCTTAACGCCTTTTTAAGCATTGTCGTACAGTTTGCATATAACGCCCCAGTAGCACGTCGGGGGATAGGGATGCGTCGTGATACGACAACACTAAACCAAAATCATAGTGGTCTCGTATAGAGATAAAAGCATGACAAGGCACATGAGGCAATGCCCAAGGTAGGATACTACCAGTTCGGGTCGCAGGGCTGGTGGTAACGCATTGTAGCCACGATCGCGCACCACGTCCATCCATCCTATATCGAGTCTAAGGGAGGTTATCCCAAAATCAAGGTGCACCAATCGAAACCAACAACAAGAGTAGTAATATGGACCAAGTCCAAGAAAATCGAAGAATGGATGTCCGCTAGGGGTAGCTAGCCCGCTTGGCCCTGTCAAGCCGTCCTGTTTTAGTCATTTCAAAGTGGCACAAGTGCCGGGGTCTATCCAACATCATTCTCTTTCTTCAAATCCAGCAAACGACGCCAAATCCAACCACTTCGTTTCGGAGTCTCCTCTGCGTACATAGTTGTTAAAGTGGTTCCAATATTGATAGAGAGTATGCCAATAAGAGGCCCCGGTCTCTTTAACAACCAAACATCGTTTTACACACCGGTTAATACTTTTACAATTCAAAAACAATTCATACTCGATATCAAAATATCATATTCGCTTCAAAATCGATTTTATTTCAAAATTATCATATTCACTTCAAAAATCATATTTTTACTTAAATAATCATTTCGAATTTCAACTAGGTTATAACTTCATGCCAATTCGCATTTAAATCCATGATTTAAATATAAACAGTTCCCACTCTGGTCAGTTTGAATTTTGTAAAATAATTTGAATAGTTTTAAATAGTTTAAAAGGTTAAAATAGTTTAATATAAAATAGTTTAATATTAAATGGTTTAGATATTAAAAATGGTTTATATAGGATATAATTTGGAAAATCAAAGTAATTTGAATATTTAAAAAGATAGGTTTCGAACAGTTTTATATTAAAATAATTTAATTGAAAATAGTTTCAAAGTCAAACTGATTCAATTCCAAATCTTCCAATTCAAATCATTTTCAATCTCAATTTAATTCAAATCGACTCAATTTCGATTTCAATTAGAACTAACTTTGATTTCAATTCAAATCGATTTCGATTTCAAACTAATTCAATTTCGCTTCTAATTAATTTCAATTCCAATTTGAATTAATTTCAATTCAATTCTCAATTTTAAACCATTTCAACTTATATCAATTTCGAGTTCGGTTTCATGATATCAATTTAAATCATTTAAATCAAATTAACTTCAAAGTTTAAATTTTGGATTCAAATCTTTAAAATAATTTAATTCCGATCATAAATTAGAAATATCAATTTAAATTATTTTTACTTAGAAATATTACAAAGTTCGAATAAAAGTTCAAATCTTTAAACAAATTAATTTCCGAAATTCCAATCATATTTCAATTATAACCTCAAAATCTCAAATTTCCTTTTTAAATAATTACATTTATACAATTTTAATTTCACATTTCAAAACTCAAGTTCGAAATTAATTCAATTTCCATATTTCAATTCAATTTTATTTTTATAAAATGAAATCATTTGAATAAATTCAAATCCAAGAATTTTAAAATCATTTAATTTAACCAATCCGGTGTCTGTATATAATTTTTTATCCTATGGCCAAGTGATCAGTTATTTCAATTTAGTTAGAACTATGGATATATATTATTTTAATCCAAAATAATGTCATAGGTATATATCATTTCAACCTATTTCTTAATTTATTCGAAATAATTTAGATAACAGTTATATGATGTCAATAATATCCAGGGTGATAACAGAATATATAAAAATAAATAACAACCAAATCAATCCAATACATCAACCAATAAGCATCCATCACAATCAACATCCAAACAGTCAGAATATCATAACAAGTAACTAATCATCAATAGTCACGAGTTTAAGTAGCAATTAAATTCCAATTAAATTCAACTTTCAATTTAAATTTTCTATCAGTTCAAATCATATATCCATTTAATTGTCAATTATATTACCAACCAATAGTCGATAAAATTAAACTACTTCATGATATCAATTAACGAACATAAAAAATATTTTAGTACTTTGTGAGCATTATAAAACACACACCTTTATTTGAGACTGAAATTTTTTCCAGCTTTAAATAAATACGAATCTGACTCCATGCCATAGGCGACGTCGATATGATCGCAACACAACTTGTATCATTCAAAACGGACCTAGTATGGAAAAGATATGAAATTTATTAATATACTGTATAATTTAAAACTTGATTAACGTAATAATATAATTAAATAAAATTAATAAACCGTTAACTCACCAATCCCTTTCCTCTTCGTTCCCAAGTCTGTATCCACGAACCCAACCATCGCGAAAAGCATCAGCGTGCACGCCTCCTAGACCATCACCTGATCTCCATTCGAGCATGCCACAGCAACCGCAACGCTCAGCTCCACCAACGCCTGAAGCTACGCCGCCTCTGCTGCTACCGTTGACCTGAAAAACGAGGAAAAACTGCGCGTCTTCCAACTCCGATTCTGGCGATCTCGTACTAGATTGCGACGATCCAACCGTTCAACGTGTAAATCTCATCGAGATCTACGATTTATCTTTTGGAGTCGAGCGATTTCGTTAAGTGGATGGTGAGAAATCGAAGAGAGAAGATAAGGAAATATAGGCCATTAAATCGCGTTTGAACGAGAGCAGCCGTGTTTCTTTAGTTAGGGTTACGAATGAACGTGGCCTAAAATATCAATCTCCGACCCGATACACACCTAAATTTTCCGAATTCCAAACGAAGCGTGCCGCCTGGCATACTATATGTTTTACCCCCATTTCGAACACAATGGAACTAGTTTCGAGGCCTAATTCGATCGTATGCAGAAGATAGCTTTTAAAAATCAATTTATTTTAATTAATTTCCTTTAATTAATTTCTAAGCGTTTCAAGCTTGCACGGCTAAACGATAAGTCTGATCGCTACGAAACTTGAAACCCTATAATAATTCAGTATTACAGATCGGATGAAACTAGTTTCGTCAAAATCCGAGAAAGTGGCCAAAATGGCTATTTTTACACGTTAATAAAATTTCCAATTTCTATTTATTCACTTTTAAATTCAATTTTAAAAGTTAACAATCTTCATTCATATTTAAATAAAATTTAAATCAACTTCCGATATTATTTTCATTCACATTAATTTAGGATTTAATTATTTAAATATTTGCAATATTAAATTAAACAATTTAATTATCAAATAAATTACATTAATAGATCATAAAATTTCAAATGAATTGTAATTATCAACAATTATTTTATTTTCATCTAAATAATTCACATTTATTATTCAATCCCGGCTATTGATTACAAACACATTCAATACTTTCATTTCAATACTAGTTATTGCTAAAATCTTCGAAATTGGTTATTTCAAAATTTTATTCAAATTCGTATACATAAATAAACATTAATTTTTTTTATTTCTAACCATTTTTGTTTAATAATCATATTAAGTTCAATAATTTAAAATAGTTAAAAATACGGGTCATTACATTCTTCCCCACTCAAAACTTTTCGTCCTCGAAAAAGGGTTAAGTAGAGAATTTAATATTTGATATTTTTTCTTAAAATAATTAACTTATAAAACATAAACATCTTATTTGCAAAACCATTACTACGCTTCTACTGCGCCACTCCGATACCAGCTTACGAAATTTACAGTTTATATATAAGAACAAGTTATAAAATTTTAAAATCTCAAAAAATTTCTAACAACCGGATTTACGGAAAATCAGCAGCGTCTCCTTTGCGTGGCTCGATCAAAAAAAATTTACAATACAATATATAACACAAATATATACCAAATATACATCTAATCTCAATGATGAGGCATCCCGTAGGGGAAAAAAATATGAAAATGCGGTATGTAATCCGAGATATGTACCTTATTATTATTAATATGAGTGAGTTCGCTCATATTAAGCAAGAAAAAGCAATTAAAATCCGCGTATACATCCAAACGATCTTCGAATGTACCTATCTCAACTCAATTTAGAATATTAGTCACTTATAATAAGATATAGAACATGTATGAGTTAAATAGAACCACATAGCATGATTTTGAATCCAAATCATAAGCACAAGCACAAATACACAACATACAACAATCATATGCAATCAAAACAATATTAACAATGATTTACAACAAAAGAAATCATTCAACAATTAATATTCATCCAATTAATTCTCAAATATATGAATTTACATTATTCAATGTCAATATTTAATTTATACACTTGATTTCTTATTAACATCCAATTTTTATTAACATTTAATTGGTTTGCTTCCAATTTATTCACATCAATTTTATATACATTCAATTTATTCAACTTCAATTATTTCACTTTATGTTATCACATTTCATATCAATTCATTTATGAACCATTTTATAAAATCATTTCATTTAACCTTATTTAAGTTAAATTTTTATTTCATTACCACTTAGTATATTCTCTTTTATACTAATATCATTTATAAACCATTTTAGTTTATTATAAACATTTTATAAAATGCAACTCATGTTTATTATTACTTCATAACTTAAGTTCATGTTAATTCATTGATTCACTTCATTAATTCATTTCATTAATCCAAATTCAGATTAATAATTTTACTTAAGTAAACTTTATTTTATAAAATGATTCGCTTCATTAGTTTATTATTAACTTTTACTTAAGTAAATTTTTATTTTATAACTCAAGTTCATATTAATAAATTCTCTTTTTATCACAATCAATTTCATTCAACTTTTATTAAGTTAACTTTCATCATATAATTCATTTTATTAATTTATTTTATATTCAATTAATTACCATTCACTTTATTAAAACTTAATCCACCTACATTTAATTTATTCACATCCAATTTAAACCAAATTCAACTACTCATATAAATTTTCTTACACTTATTTATTCTCATTCAATTTCTTCCACAATTCAAATTTGCATTTCATTTTATAATTCTAGTTCATATTCATTCTATTAATTCATTTTATAGCTTAAGTGGAATTAATTCACTTTACTAGTTCATTTAGTCCCATTCAAATTCAATTCAATTCATTTAATCTTTATTAAGTTACACTTTATTTCATTCAGTCCATTACTCAATTTATTTAACTTTATTTAAGTAAAAAAAATTCTTATCATTCACATTCAACAAATTTAAGTTTTGTTTTAGCTTAATATTTCTCAAATCTATAAGTTAAACAAACTAATTTACTTAAAATTTCATTTCATTATTCTATCTAATTCATTTCAAATACAATTCACTTTTATTTACTTTTTTGAGTTAAAATTCACTTTATTTACTTCATTTCACTAACACAATTTATTGAACATTTCTTAGGTTAATTCTTTTATTTCATATCTCAAATTCAAATTTTTGTTTGCTTAACCAAAATGTTCAACCATTTTAAAATTCAGTTTTATTTTCCTATTCAAATTCATAATTTATAACATTTTCTTACACTAATTTCAATTTATAAGTTCAAAACTATTTTCATATATTCATAAAATCATACTTAGAATATTTGTCACAATCAAAACTTATTTAACCGAAAATAAATTTCTTTTTGTAGCAATTCTCACTCAGAAACTCGAAAATGAATACTGACGATGCTGCAGTCATCCCTAGAATTATTTCCCAACGACTAAAGCGAGTTCAATGCTTTTATTACTTTCAAAATAGATTTCTAGTCAAAACACTTTCAAGTAATATTATTAGTAATTTTGAAGGCTTTGAAAACAATTTTGAAAGCAATAGGTTTTAAATTCAAAAATTCACGACTTTTAAATCCTTTCTATTTATAAGCTATAGTACAAATATACTTACACAATTTCATTACTTTCCTATGAAAACATTTCATTAATTTACATCTTGGTTATTGCAAACAATTCTTATCGTAATTAGATTTCAATTCAATTTTAGTTTAATTCAACCAATAATCGATGATAACTAAATATTATCATCTCCTAACAACTAACATTCATTAATAATCATACAGGTTTATGAAAGTCATCGTTTATATATAAATATAATTTAGGTAAAATTATTTCATTTACCCAATTTTAAAATAATATTATGTCGACTTGCCTCGTTTAAGTGTTTAGAAACTCCTATTGATAACATGGTGTCCCACGTACTGACTAGAATTCATAAACAACTCAACGGATAAGCAAACACAATATAAAACATTTTATAACACTAACAAGTACACGCTCTCATATATATACACTCAAACAAACTCATTCTAGGGTATTACTAACCTATCTCAAATGAGTCAAACCCCATGAAGCTAAGGTTATCGCTAAACCAAAGCTCTGATACCAACTGTGACGACCCACATTTCGGAAGGTTTAAATCAACAATAATCCACACATGCCAACTTAAACAATTCGAAACACAGATAATCAATGGGGTTAAATAAGAAAAATAAGAGAAGAAGAAAACAAATACAGAATCTCGCATCGGAATGACAAAATATAATAATCAAATAAACAGTTAATGAAGCTGTTTATACTATACATTTGATTACAATTTGTACAACATTTACCAGAGTTATATATACAACAGAATAAATAAAACTATGCAGCAGAACAACAATGCAGTGAAATAATACTAGTAATAATAATATACCAAATCTTCATCTCCGTTTTCCAGAATAGTCTTCAATGCGCTGAAAACCCAGGGCTGACCCGAGCGTAATGAAAAGGTAAAACACTCGAGTAAGGACTAAAATATCCTTATGTGATTCAAATCGATATCACATAACATGAATGTAATAGCATCAGAGATGTTTACGGGGTTTCACATCTCCTATTCAGTGTATAACGTGCGTGCAATAACTCAAGAGATGTTACGGGATTTTCCATCTCTTAAGGATCCATCAAAATATTTATATATAGGAGAATACGTTGCATATATAATGTCTAATCGGTAAAATAAATATTTTTCTTAGCGTTAAGGCTTTACATCAATCTCCATTAACGCGTTTTTAAGCATTGTCGTACAGTTTGCATATAATGCCCAAGTAGCATGTCGGGGGATAGGGATGCGTCATGATACGACAACACTAAACCAAAATCATAGTGGTCTCCTATAGGGATAAAAGCATGACATGGCATGTGAGGCAATGCCCAAGGTAGGATACTACTAGTTCGGGTTGCAGGGCTAGTGGTAACGCATTGTAGCCACGATCGCGCACCACGTCCATCCATCCTATATCAAGTCTAAGGGAGGTTATCCCAAAATCAAGGTGCACCAATCGAAACCAGCAACAAGAGTAGTAATATGGACCAAGTCCAAGAAAATCAAAGAATGGATGTCCGCTAGGGGTAGCTAGCCCGCTTGGCCCTGTCAAGCCGTCCTGTTTTAGTCATTTCAAAGTGGCACAAGTGCCGGGGTCTATCCAACATCATTCTCTTTCTTCAAATCCAGCAAACGACGCCAAATCCAACCACTTCGTTTCGGAGTCTCCTCTGCGTACATAGTTGTTAAAGTGGTTCCAATATTGATAGAGAGTATGCCAATAATAGGCCCCGGTCTCTTTAACAACCAAACATCGTTTTACACACCGGTTAATACTTTTACAATTCAAAAAGAATTCATACTCGATATCAAAATATCATATTCGCTTCAAAATCGATTTTATTTCAAAATTATCATATTCACTACAAAATCATATTTTTACTTAAATAATCATTTCGAATTTCAACTAGGTTATAACTTCATGCCAATTCGCATTTAAATCCATGATTTAAATATAAACAGTTCCCACTCTGGTCAGTTTGAATTTTGTAAAATAATTTGAATAGTTTTAAATAGTTTAAAAGGTTAAAATAGTTTAATATAAAATAGTTTAATATTAAATGGTTTAGATATTAAAAATGGTTTATATAGGATATAATTTGGAAAATCAAAGTAATTTGAATATTTAAAAAGATAGGTTTCGAACAGTTTTATATTAAAATAATTTAATTGAAAATAGTTTCAAAGTCAAACTGATTCAATTCCAAATCTTCCAATTCAAATCATTTTCAATCTCAATTTAATTCAAATCGACTCAATTTCGATTTCAATTAGAACTAACTTTGATTTCAATTCAAATCGATTTCGATTTCAAACTAATTCAATTTCGCTTCTAATTAATTTCAATTCCAATTTGAATTAATTTCAATTCAATTCTCAATTTTAAACCATTTCAACTTATATCAATTTCGAGTTCGGTTTCATGATATCAATTTAAATCATTTAAATCAAATTAACTTCAAAGTTTAAATTTTGGATTCAAATCTTTAAAATAATTTAATTCCGATCATAAATTAGAAATATCAATTTAAATTATTTTTACTTAGCAATATTACAAAGTTCGAATAAAAGTTCAAATCTTTAAACAAATTAATTTCCGAAATTCCAATCATATTTCAATTATAACCTCAAAATCTCAAATTTCCTTTTTAAATAATTACATTTATACAATTTTAATTTCACATTTCAAAACTCAAGTTCAAAATTAATTCAATTTCCATATTTCAATTCAATTTTATTTTTATAAAACGAAATCAGTTGAATAAATTCAAATCCAAGAATTATAAAATCATTTAATTTAACCAATCTGGTGTCCATGTATAATTTTCTATTATATAGCCAAGTGATCAGTTATTTCAATTTAATTTCAAGGATGGATATATATCGTTTCAATCGAAAATAAATGTCATTGGTATATATCATTTCAACCTAATTCTTAATTTATTCGGAATAATTCAGATAACAGTTTATATGATGTCAATAATATCCAGGGTGATAACAGAATATATAAAAATAAATAACACCCAAATCAATCCAATACATCAAACTAATAAGCATCCATCACAATCAACATCCAAATAGTCAGAATATCACAGCAATTAACTAGTTATCAATAGTCAGGAGTTTAACTAGCAATTAAATTCCAATTAAATTCAACTGTCAATTTAAATTTTCTATCAGGTTCAAATCATATATCCATTTAACTGTCAATTAAATTACCAACCAACAGTCAATAAAATTAAACTACTTCATGATATCAATTAACGAACATAAAAAATATTTTAGTACTTCGTGAGCATAATAAAACACTCACCTTTATTTGAAACTGAAAAAAATTTCAGCTTCAAATAAATACAAATCCAACTCCATACCATAGGCGACGTCGATATGATCGCAACGCGACTTTCATTCAAAACGGACCTCGTATGGAAAAGATATAAAATTTATTAATATATGGTATAATTTAAAACTTGATTAACATAATATTATAATTAAATAAAATTAATAAACCGTTACCTCACCAATCCCTTTCCCCTTCGTTCCCAGGTTCGTATCCACGAACCCAACCATCGCGTAAAGCATCAACGTGCGCGCCTCCCAGACCATCAACTGATCTCCATCCGAGCACGCCACAGCGACCGCAACGCTCTGCTCCACCAACGCCTGAAGCTACACCACTTTCAACTCTGATTCTGGCGATCTCGTACTAGATTGCGACGATCCAACCGTTCAACATGTAGATCTCATCGAGATCTACGATTTTTCTTTTGGAGTCGAGCGATTTCGTTGAGCGGATGGTGAGAAATCGAAGAGAGAAGATAAGGGAACATCGGCCATTAAATCATGTTTGAACGAGGGCGGCTGTGTTTCTTTAGTTAGGGTTACGAATGAACGTGGCCTAAAATATAAACCTCTGACCCGATACACACCTAAATTTTCCAAACACCAAACGAAGCATGCCGCCTAGCGTTCTATATGTTTTACCCCCATTCCGAACACAATGGAACTAGTTTTGAGGCCTAATTCGATCGTATGCGGAAGATAGCTTTTCAAAATCAATTTATTTTAATTAAATTACTTTAATTAATTTCTACACATTTCAAGCTCGCACGGCCAAACGATAAGTCTGATCACTACGAAACTTGAAATCCTATAATAATTCACTATTATAGATCCGATGAAACTAGTTTCATCAAAATTTGAGATGGTGGCCAAAATGGCTATTTTTATACGTTAATTAAAATATAAAATTTTCAATTTCTATTTATTCACTTCTAAATTCAATTTTAAAAGTTAAAAATCTTCATTCATGTTTACATAAAATTTAAATCAACTTTCGATATCATTTTCATTCACATTAATTTAGGATTCAATTATTTAAATAATTGCAATATTAAATTAAATAATTCAATTATCAAATAAATTATATTAATAGACCATAAAATTTCAAATGAATTTAATTATCAATAATTATTTTATTTTCATCTAAATAATTCACATTTATTATTCAATCCCAACTATTGATTTTATATACATTCAATACATAGAATTTCATTTCAATACTGGTTATTACCAAAATCTTCGAAATTGGTTATTTCAAAATTTTATTCAAATTCGTATTCAATAAATTACATAAATAAGATTAATTTTTTTTATTTCTAACCATTTTTGTTTAATAATCATATTAAATTCAATATTTTAAAATAGTTAAAAATACGGGTCGTTACATTGTCCCTAATAGAAAAGGCCCAAATTTGAATTAGGCTTTGAGCTAGTTTTCAAATTTGTTTGAAATTTAAAATATAAGATTTAAAATTTAAAATAGATATACAAATGTTACAAAAGTTATAATATAATAAAAAATTCAAAATGTTTGAAAATAAATATTAATTTTAAAATTTAAATTTATTAATAAGACTAATAAATTTAATTAATTAATAAATGTATACATGTATTGTATATTATGATATATGTTATGTGGTTTTAAAATGTTTAAAATAACATAAGTATACATGTATGTGTATAAATGAATTTAGAAATTAATATAATATAATTAAAATTATTTAATTAAATAAATTAATTAAAAGGTTAATTAATTAAATTATATACACATATATATTATATACGTGTTATATTGCAAAGGTTATAGTATGTGATAAACATTTAATATAAATGTTATATTAAGGTAATATAAACTTAATTAAAATGTTTGTTAATTAAAATTAATTAAATAAGATTTAATTAATATATTATTATACATAAGGCTATTATATAAGTTAATTAAAATATAAAAGTTATATTATAATAAAGCTTATATAATATGAATGTACAAACCAAAGTTGGAACATCTATGAAACCCTAAATAGACTTAAGGAATAAAAACATACGTAAATGTACGTATACCGTGATTTCAGATGTGTTTGACACTTGAATCACGAGAGTATTTCATAAAGAATTATATTATTCCATAAGCCAGTATCACTCAATATTAAATATTAAAGATTATGAATGTTCAATATAATGTTGTCTCTACCAAATATATATATATATATATATATATATTACTTGCATACTCCTTAGCCGTTGAGCAGACTCAAGCTAGGGATGATGTGTGTAGTATTATTAATATATTGAATAGATGAGATAAGATAACTATATGTATTTGTTAAGCAGACTCAAGGTACATATACTATAATTAGGTCGACGTAATACGGTAGGTACAAGTAAATAATTTCGTTTCGATTTGTTGAGTTGACTCAAGGTCGAAGCAGAATTAGGACAAGGTACCAAAGGGTTAGGAGTTGTATGTGATACAATCAATAAGAAATTATCCATCGTCCATGGAACTATCACTTATTGAGTAGACTTAAGGTCAGAATTCCAAGACAGATGAGTCCTAACACCTACTAGTGAAGTCGAATGATTTCTATGTTTCGCTTAGGATTTAGTGATACATAAAAGACTATCGGGAACCTTATTAGAAAAATAAAATGATAACATTTAACCTTTCTAATATTGTAAGAACATATGTTATATAATGTTATAATAATCTATATTGATAAATTTGTGCACTTAATATAATTGACAAAATATTTATCAATTGAGATATACAAATGAATTGATTTGAATGACAAATAGAAATATTATATAGATGCTTACTATTAAATACTTCTTGCATGTTACTGTTTCTATACCCATGCAATTACCTAATCTTACAACTACTTAATACATTCATAATTTGGTCGCTTATGTATTTATTTGGTCGAGACCATGTATTGCATTCAATGAATTTCGAACTCTAAAAAATAATATGAGACTATGAATATTTGATCCATATACTATTGTATATATGTACTATATGGGGAACGGTTACAGTTCGTAATGTACGATATTTCGTTGAAATTAGTTTATTTGAAATAAGAAAATAAACAGTATTGTGAGATTGAGTGTTCAATGTGATTTACTACTAAAGGATCGTATTGTGTTAAATGTAACACACGACCAAAACTATAATATAGATCTAAGAACTTGATCACTGAAATGTCAGTTTGATCAATTTACGCAAGATGCAGCATTTTTGATGTCCTTAAATGCTAAGAATGATCGAGTGCACTTTTGTAAAGTGTACGTTATGATGTTGTAGTAAGAGTATTTTTGAATGGTTCGACCATGCAGAAAAACGAATGTACAAAAGTAGATGTGATTTAAGGTACAGTTGGGATGAAGAGAGTGAATGGTCGCTTCTGCTTCATAAAGAAACATCAAAAATGAAAATTGTAATAATAATAATTGATACATAATATTGGACTGAGAAATACTATTTCTATTCCAAATGTATTTTCATATAGAAATTTTTTTCTATGAGATTCATTTCATTGAATTCAAGATATTTGATTAAAGAACTCACCACTATAAACTAGTTATAATATATGAAACAAATAATTATTATTAAGTGAATGATGGACCTTCGATTTAATACGCTATTATAGTAATGGCAGAAATAGTGGGAGTATGCCATATAGCACTTAATGATTGCATCACATTATGAAAATTGTTTTCGTAAAATGTACCGATCATTATTTATGAAATAATGACTATTTTTCGGTATCGACTGAAAGATAGACATAGCTATATTTCAATATGAATATTCGTTATGAAACAAAACTATAATGTGGTATTTGTTTTCATGATAAAAGTGATGCACTGAAAAATACAGAAGTATCTAATATTATTTACAGTTATTTCGAAATTATAGACTAAACCGTAGTTTTGAGAAATAATTTTATTATATGATTATGAATCATACAATATTGGTTAATTATATCTCAAACAATTACGGGTTATGCACCCATTTATTGGGAGCATCATAGGAGTTGATGAACTCTTTAGAATGATACATATAGATGTATGCAATCGTAAGTCTATTAATACCAATACAGTTCCACATACTTCATCAAATTCGCTAATGAGTTATCATAGACATGGACATGTATATTTGATATGCATGTGTAAGTTTATGGTAAGCCCATAGAATAAATAATGGAATTAAATAATGTAACATGCGATAGAATTGATTCGATTTGATCGTGTGAGTAAGTATATTGGAAACAGTTCGAAACGAACCTAAAATGAATAAAGATTCATTCTCAATAGTAACTTCTCCCTGTAATACATAATGATGTATTGATAAGGAGTAGTCGAACTTTTTTAGACAAAGTACGATTGATTATGAGTGAAGTTGAGTTAACTTCTTTCTATAAGGTCATATACTTACGAGTAGTACACAAGGTTAATATTATTTCATCTAAATAATAGTTTACATAATCATACAGGATAAGGGTTTATAAGAAACCCCAACATATCTTAGGCCAAGGAGTTGGCAGGTTGTGCAAGACGAAGTCTGCACGTAATAGTTGTTCGTGAGAGATTTTGTATGAATTTCCCCAAAAGGAGTATAGGAAAGACTGTCGTTGGATGGAAAATTTATGTTTTGAACATAAGTTTGGTAAACTAAAACCAAAATAGTTTTCTATATGAGGAAATTTATAAAATATTTATTAATACCCATTCCATTGCACCGATAAACAATTGTTTCAAGATATACCAACTTCATAACGAAGGAATTTCTTTGAGAAATTATTAGCATTTGAATGGATTTGGATATCATCCAAAGATGAAACTGATTACGTGGGATGAAATGAAATTAACCTAACATAAATAAACACATCACATTAGAACATATAATGAGTATTCTTGTACAAAAAGAAACTGTGAGTTTCTTATCAGTGTCAAGAATAAATTCCTCGGTTATTTAATCAAACCATTAAGAGTATTGACTCTATGATATGGTATGATACGCTAATCCAAAATGGATTCTAAGTATATTATTAAAATATAATTTTGATAGTTGTACTCAAATGGATATGATCCATTGGTTGCAAATATGTCTTTAAAAGAAAGACAAATACAGTTGGACTATAGTAAGCCACATCGATAAGAATAATACGGTACATTTCAATTATTGAAATTAACGTAATAGATTCACAATTCGATGTGCTTAAGTTGATTTGGATTTACTCATGAAATTATTGCTTAGTATGATTTTGTGTTTGGTATGTATGTGCTAAAATGGAAAATTCCAAATAATGATCTAGAATAGACTATTTCACATAACAATCAAAGTGTCTCAAAGTCAGTGGGAACGATATTTGGGTTTGTAAGTTTTTGGATATGATCCAAGAATAGATACGAAAGTGTCATTCAATAAGCATCAAAATTGAACAAGTGTTTTGATAGAATTATCAAATAGTTTGATTGTTAATCAAAATATAGAGGAAGCTATGCTCACAAGAAAGAACGTTAAAAGGTACATAGATATTTCTAAACCATAAGTAAACAATACAATGCTGATTGTTGATGATGTACTCGTGTTAAAATCGGTTTTAGTTGTTTTACTACTCAACATTGGATTTCTAAATGATGTCTTTATAGTAAATAGAAAAGGTACTAGGAATGTCTCAAAATGATATGCAATGACACCTTATTAAAATGTTTAATACAAAACATGTAAGATGGATTCCTTATGCTTTAGCAATAGGAATTATCATATATATTATGTTGTCTACGATATCATGCTTCATTTATGTATTTGATACGTGAGGAAAATATCAAATCCAAATTGATATCACTAAATGATAGTTTGGAGTGTTCTCGTGTATTTATGAAATACTAGAGAATTGTTTACAAAAACAGTGAACTCCTTATGAAGGAATATTCGGACTCAAATTTTATAAGTGATATTGAGTATTATATGTCAATAATAAATTAAAAATCTTTAAGTTGGAAATGTTCCAAATAGAAAGACTGTGGCTGATTCCATGACTTGAATAGCACCACAATAAAACAAAGTATATATAACAAATGCATAAATTTATAACTGAGCCGAGGGAGATTCCAAATGTTGAGAATCACATAACATTGTTATATGGTAACAATGTCATGTTATAGTTCGTAACAGAACTTAAAGCTCACTCGAAGTCGAGTAACATACTTTGAATTGTTCAACATGATAAAGGTAGTTTATCAGCATCAGTGAGAGTTGATTGATAGAGTAGAAAATTTAAACAAAATAGCATACCCGTTCACTGAGGGATTGACCCAGATGGTTTTGAGAAAACCGATGGGAGAAGTTGGAATAAGATTCCATAATTGTCCCCAAGTGTAAGTGGGAGATTGATAGAGTTAGGGGTATGCCCTAGGGGCAATTATGTAATTCGTTACATATATCTAACTCGTTGACCAATCTTGTTTGAAATAGAGGGGTTTTCTTTCTATTATATACTTGATATAATGTGTTATATTAATAAATTAATTTAATTAAAAGTATTTAATAGAAAATCCTAGTATGTTTTCTGATATTAGTTACAAAGTGTTGTAACCGTGAGTAATTTATCATAATAAAACAAATATACCATTTTAAATGTTCCTAGTCAAGGTGCATCGAGGCTGAATATCAATGTATCTATTGAGACTGGAGTACGTAATACTCTCCAAATGTTAGGCGATGTATTACTCATGACTGCTAGGGGCACTTAGGGGTTACGTACTGATAGTTATTGGATAAATATGGAATGACTCACTCGATAGTTTTCTTTGGGTTAGTATAACTAATGTCAAACATAAAATATCGATGTAACTGATTTACATGGTTCTCTTGACTTGAAAATAATATGGATCTTTAATATAAAGCTCTCTTTGATTATAATTAAATCATGGCATGGCGTCCATCGAGTGACTATAGTTGGGTTGAGTGAAAGTAATGGAAGTGAAGCACTATTCAAGAGAGAATTCGTCTCCTCGGTTATATGGGGTTAGTATCACGGTCAACTCAAGTGAAGTCAAAGTGAAAGTCTTTGGCCAAAGCATTTTTATTAATAATAATTGTTATTATTGAACTAAGGTCTTTGCTTCTAGACTATAGAGTTGAATATGGACGATATTGGAATTTTGACCATTACCAAATTCCATTAGTCCAAAGGGATATAATTTTGACGAAGAGAATTTGTATAAATAAATGTCACAACCGGGCAACGCTTAATAATCTAAAATTAAATTTTACCGAAACTAAGTAAGCAATAAATTTGACCAAAATATCACACCATCTTCTAAGTGACGTGTCAATGTTAACATTCGAACAGTTTGATGTTACTCGCCGACCAAATTTACATCTGATGAGTCACACAACCGAAATGATGAATTCTCTTTAGACTAAATGATTTAATTAGTTTATAATTATTATAATTAAATAAATTAATTAATATTTATGAAATATTAATTATAAAAATTTTGAATCTGTTTAAGGAATAAATATTTTTTATATATTTATAATAGTTATAAATATATCGTTTGATATGCGATATCAACAAGCAATTAAATTAGATTTATTTAATAATATTTATTCGGGCTTAGACGGGATATTAGAACATGATAATAAGATGATAATTTCGACAGTAATATGGCTTGTAGGGGGTGGCTAAAAAGGCTAGAGGTGTTTTGAGATGGATGGTTTAGATCTAGTGAGAATTGTTATTAGATATGATCCATATTGCTCTCTATTTCATCCACTATAAAAAGACCCCTAATGCTAATTGTTTTGGACATTTTGGCTGCCATTTCTCCATCATTGCTAGCGACCTCAACAACACATATCTCCAACAAATTCAACTCAATTCAATTCAAAAGGCGACAGCTATTGGATAGCTAAAGGTCTACGGTTCGAAGATTAGCAATCTTCCGAATTGAGAAGATTTCCAAGTAGGGAGAATTCATCATTACAAGGTGTGCTCTAAAGGCATTAGTATTAGGTATGTATTTATTATACTATATGGTTTATAATTTCTGGATAATATTATATATATATATATCATTAGTATATTGTTAGTTAGGTGAGATTCTTATATGTATCATTAATTTTTTCGCATATTAGATTGGAAATATGTATGTTTGATTTATTAAAATAACATATTTTTATATGTAGATTCGAAGTACATGTTGGAAATGCGAATTACGGATCTTAAGGCTGGACTAACACTAGAGAGGGGGTGAATAGTGTTTAATTAATTTTATGTATCTTTTTGAAATCTTTTCAAATTAAATAAAAAACAGATGCAATTCACAAACACAGAAATAATCACAGAATCAGACACAGATGCAAATAGTAAATAAGAGCAGTAAAGGAAAGAAAACACCAAAATTTTATACTAGTTCGGAGTTACCCTACATCCAGTCCCACACAATTTCTTATGCAGGTTTCTTTTCAAATATAATGTCAATATTACAACCTCGATTTCAAGGCCACGAGATACACCCTCCTATCTTCGAGTCCAGGGCAAACTCTCTTGATTTAACCAGGCTACAAGATCACCTAATTGATTTACGGGCTACAATCACACCCAATTGATTTACAGGTTACAATCACACCATTTCCAATATCACTTTGATAGATAGAGAGACTCAATACACTTCTTTGATTACAAATGATCCTATAACTCTGAATAGCACTCAGATCTTTGAGAGAGAGTGTGGCAGAGAATCAAACTAGAGATGAATAAGTTTGATTCACTTAGGATTTCGGTAGAGTTTTGTTAAAATATAAGATAATATTTGAGTGGAGAAGAAGGAGTGAAGAAATGAAGAAAAACTAACTTAAAATTCGTTAAAAACAACTGGTAACAGTCATGTCCATTCGTGAATGGTTATGACGAATAGACACTTCATTTGAAAATTTGAAATTTGAATTTCTACGCTACCATGTAGACATAGGGGGATGGGGTATGTCGACATGCTCTAGTTAATTTTGAAATTTGATTTTTGTTTTTAAAAGAAATTTTCTTTCTAAAATTTATCAAAACAATTTCTGAAGTTTTTAAACCATTTTGAATATAGTTTAAACTTATAAAAGAGATTAAAATGTAATCTTAAAAAATATATAATCTATAATATAAAAGTAATATTAAAAACTAAGTATAGAATATATTTTTGAGATTTAAAGGCTATAATATTAAAACCAGAAGATAGTTTAAAAACAAGAGATGATTCTAAAATCAAAAAATAATAAAAATAGTTAAGACTAAAATATTTAAACCGAGAGAGATAACTTTTAAAAAGATAGTTTTGAAAAAAATCTTAAAAATAAATCATTTTGAAAATTTCATGGATTCAATTCCACTAGAGAAGGTCGTGGGTTCCATCCCACTAAGAGGTAGTGGGTTTCATCCCACTATTAAAGCAAGAAGCTGGATTACATTCCACAATTAAAATCCGAATAAAGATTTTAGTGCTATTATGAAGTTTTAACATAAATCTAGACACTATTACTTATCTTGATATCTTGAACTCTTGAAATCTTGAACTCTTGATACTCATGAGCCTTCCGTCTTGGTTTCTTCAATCTTGAATTCGTCAGTCTTGAATCTCTATACTCGGACTTGAATCTTTATACTATACAATCTTCATTCTTCAGTACCTGCATATATATCTTGCACGCACATACACACACATATATATATATAGACAAAAATATTTTATTTATATTTTATAACAAGTCCTAAGGTTGTTGTCATCAAAACCATCATCTCAGGAACTAACAATCTCCCCATTTTTGATGATGACAACCTATGTTTATAAAATATACTCCACCTAACTTTGATTCTACTCTGACTCCCCCTTATTCCAACAACTCCCCTTTAATCTACTAACTCCCTCTTAATCTAAGGCTATCTAACCTATTTTATAATTCTCCCCCTTTGTCATCAACAAAAACTAAGCCTAAACTACATAACTCTCCCTTAAACTAATACTATGGAACTAAATACTAATAACAAAGTACAACTAAGAGAAACGTAAATATAATTTTATTATATGTACATACATATGTTGTTATATTACACATATAAACACAAATATATACAAATACACTCATTATATAGAAACATTAACATAAAAACAATCTAATGAGAGTCTTTGATAGTTGGTGACTTGTGAATCGAACAATTTGGGTAATGGAGACAAAAGTTTCCACGTTGTTCAACCAAATTACCAGCTTTATCAAAACAGACTTCTCCAATGCAAATAACTTTATCGTCTTCGTCCATTTGCGCCTTCTTCGTCGTCTTCCTCTAATGGATTATGAATATGAATGTTAGAGGAGTTATCTTCAATCACGATCGGGTCTGCATGATTATCCATTAGAAATTTTCGCAAATTTCTATGGATTTTGCCCTGTTTCTCTTGTTCCTTAGCCATCTTTATTTGCATGACTTGCAACTCAGTCATCATTTGTAGAGAGTCCTTCAAAGTTTCCTCTATCTTTATGACTCGGGCTAGTGTAGTTCGTTGAAATGGACCAACATTAGGAGAAGGGAAAGAAAAGATCGCATTTTGGTTTGATTTAGGAGAGGAGGCCATTATTTTATATTCCTAGAAGTTTATCACAGAGAAAATAAAGAGAGAAGACAGAAGAATTCAAAATATTGTGGTTTATACAACCACCAAACTGATTTTAGAGGGAAAATCAAAATTTCAAATTTTACCGTTGTATGTCGACATGGGGGGTGGGGGATGTCGACATCCTTATGGAAATTTTGACAATTTTTATTTTTCTTTATTTATTTAAATATATACATTACTATATCTATATTTTATATCTCAGTTATAGAGCAAATACCTAGTTCTTTTCTAAATTTAGTAAAGGTTGATTGATTCAAGGGTTTGGTCAGAATATCAGCTATTTATTCTCAGTGTTGATAAATTCAAGAGAAATAATCTCTTTACTTATATTATCTCTAAGACAATGATGTCTGATATCAATATGTTTGATTTTGGTATGATGAGTAGGATTTTTGGATAAATTTATTATACTTGTATTGTCACAATAAATTGGTGATTTTAAAATATTTAATCCAAAATCCTTTAGGGTCTGTTGCATATAGATTACTTGAGAACAAGCCAAAGCAGCAGAGATATATTCTACTTCAGTTGTTGATAGTGAGACAGTATTTTGCTTTTTACTAAACCAGGAAACCAGAGAATGTGTAACGACCTGGTTTTTTCAGCGATTTAAATATGAAGTTACCGAAGATTTTAAAATAAAATTATTATTTTTAAATAATAATTTGACAATGAAAACTAGATATTTGAAATACGTCCATTTATATAAGACCAATAAAATTTGTTTCGTGTCAAAATTCGTCCGAAACCCGGTAAGCACAATTTTTCCGGGCGAATTATCAAATTTTGAAGTACGAATATTTTTACATAGAAAGGTTCTAAAAAAATTATGATTAAAACATCAAAATTCATTCCGTCCAATTCCAACCTTTGTAGCTCCATTTATCAAGAATTTCCGTTGTCGTTCGATTTCGTAAAGGCAACAGCGGCAACAGGCGAGATTTTGCTATGAATGTTGTAGCACAGATTTAATTATATCGTTGGAATCGTCTCGTCATGTTGATCATCGTGGTATATTTGTTTTCGTGTTTTGGCTTCCATGGCAAAATGTTGCATGGTTGAGAGATGGGTCTGTGATCGTGTGGGAGTCATAATTTCCAACATTCCCTTCATTCTTTTCAGTCCACATCCATTCTTTTCAGCCGTATGAGCTTGCATGTGCTGTCACCAAAAATTTAATGCAGCATTAAATGACATTCTCTCTTCTTTATAAATATGAATGTTTTTCCTTCTACTGGTTACTCGAGAAGAAAGAAAGAAAAAAAGGTGAGTTCATTTTCCATTTTCGTTCCTCTAAAGCTCTTCTTCTTGCCCGAGTGGAAGCTCATGTCTTCCCTTCCTTTTCTCGTAGCACAGTTGCCACAAAACCCATCCCACGCCTGAAAAAAAAACACATCCCATGCCAGAAAAAAAAACACGAAGCAGACTCATGCCTCCCCACATATTTTCCCAAAGCAGATCTCCATCCAAGCCTTGTCCTTTACCCATGCGTGTAAACTGTTTCCTCCACATCACTTCCCTCATCACCACCTTCCAACCCAACCCCGTAGCAGCCTCACGCCTTCCCACCATTCCACTCTGATTTCACCAGCCTCACCTCCCCGCTGTCCCACCACTAACCCGAGCCATAAATCGCCCCAGCCTCCCCTGCTCTAAACCGAAGACTGACCCCCAAGCGACTCCAAGCAGCCGCAACAACCGCCCAAGAACCGACCGACCTATTGACCTCCACGCCACCTCCTCCTTCGGCCCACTTGCATGTAGCCGAACCATGCCTGTCCCTCTAGCCGAACTAGAAACCCCCTCTTCTCCATGTTTTGGTGAACAACATATATATATATATATATATATATATATATATATGAGAGTGTGTATATATATATATGTTGCATTTCATATTTGTGCACTCTGTGCATGTGTTTGTGTCTGTTCATGCAAGTGCGTATATGGGACTATATATACATGGCTCGAGCTCATGTATAAGCATCTATTTGAGATAGTATGACTCACGCCATAAATTGCTTGAATATATGCCATATCATAGCTTGCGGTCTATGCTATGAAATTTTATATATGTTGCATATGTTCAAAGTTTCATATCTATATGCCGTGGACTGAGAATTATATATATGCTACATATTTATGTTAGTAGAAAAGTTGTGTGGCTGAATGTGTATATGTAGCATATGTATATAGAGTTCGACAGACAAATTTATGTGTAGTATATACATATATTTGTTCCTTTAAAAAATTGTATATATATCGAATATGTATACATTTGTTTCCATCGAATTCTCGTGCTAAATCAGCTTTTATGCTTGTTGCAGCTATTTTACTTGTCGTGCCTGATTCCGTGTCCGTTGCGTCGTTCTTCGTCATAGTTATTTCCATTGTTCTCTAGCCACAAAAAGTGAGTAACCACTCATGATTAGTGTTCTTATGCTTAGTAGATTAATTTCCACATGAAATGATAACTTAGATATGTTGTTAAATTGACATTGTTAGTTACTTAACTATTAAATATGAGATGTTGATATTTTGCTCACTTATGTACATTGACACCATACATGTTGACCGACTATTATGTAAAAATTGTTATTGACCATATGTGCTAGTAATTGATACGTTATGTTAATCCATTATATTATTCTCACTCTGCAAGTTCCCTCGGTTTAGGAATCACTACGGGTTGAAACAATAAATACCCAAATTAAATCACTTGGCCTCGGATAGAAAAAATAAATTATAAACACCGATGGGTCGATTGAAATTTATTTTGGATATTTAATATTTAAATTTGAAAGTAAGAAATGATTTGGAAATTTAATGTGAAATTTATAATTTAAATTTTACGTTGAATTATAATATTTAATTTTAAAATCTGTTAAGCTAATTTAGATTTTGAAATAAAAGATTTATTGAACTATCTTATATTAGGAAATTAATTAATAATGATTATGTTAAATGTTAATGATTTTAAAACTCGTTAAGCTGATTATTTAAAATTTAATGAAGTGTTAATATTACACAGGTAATTAAATTTTAAATGAAAATTTAATTTAACTTTAATTTGATTTGATTGAATTAAAATGTAATGATGAAATTTTAAAATAACATTTTGAAGAAAAAGAATCTTTAATTGATTTAATTGAATTAAAAGTATAATGATTAAAATTGTTTGACTTTAAATTTGATTAGCAGTGTTTAAGTAAGTTAATTTCCGAAGTTTAATTAAATTAAATATATGATTATTTAACTATTGTACTTGAGACTTAATTAACTCGGTCAATTTGAAAAGTTATTAAATTTGAATAATTTAGTAAAAATGAAATATTTGTTTAATGGTTGAAACTTTAGATTTTAAATCCAAACTGTCGAAGTCAAATGATGAGATGTTGTTTGGAATAAAAGATATTTTTATATCCAATCGGTGTGAAAATGACGTTGGTTATTAAAGAGACCGGAGCCAGATATGGACGTACTCTCTGTCGATACCGGAACCACTTTAATAACTATATACATGGAGTAATGATCCAGAACGAAGTGGTTGGATTGGGTGACGATTGCTGGATTGGAAGAAAGAGAACGATGATGGATAGACCTCGGCACTTATGCCAATTTGAAATGACTAAAACAGGATGGCTTGACAAGGCCAAGTGGACTAGCTACCCCGAGCGGACACACTTCTTCGTTTAAACATACTATCTTGATTGTTACTAGCGATCACCCTCCGATTATGGGAGTTTTGGACGCGGTGGGGGGTCACAGCTATGATGCGTCACCACCATCCCTACGACCCAAACTGGTAGTATCCTACCTTGGGCATTGCCTCACATGCCTGGTCATACTTTTATCCCTAAACGAGACACATACGATTTTGGTTTAGTGTTGTCGTGTCACGACGCATCCATATCCACCGACCGTCTACTGGTGTTTTATATGCAAACTGTACGACAACGCTTAAAAACGTGTTAAGGGGGATCAATATAAAGCCTTAACGCTATTTGATATTTTATATTACTGATAGATGCTACATATATAGCGTATTCTATTGTACATATAAATAGTTTAACAGATCCTTAAGAGAAGAGAAATCCCGTAACATCTCTCGAGTTACTTGTACAACTTCACTTGAATAGAACTACTTACATGAGAACTTCTGGTCCTGACTCGAGTGTATTGTTTACTTTATGCTCGGGTCAACCTGAGTATTGCAGTGGTGAGCAGTGCCTATTTTGGGAGCCGAAGACTTGGTCGAAGACTCCACTCTATCTAGTATTAGTTATCTATTTCATTTGGGCATGTATCAGTAAACTCCTATGTATCTCTAGTATTGTATAGTTAAAGTCTGAAACTCTGATGTATTTGGTGTGGTAGCTTCATGAACTACTATGTATATTATTTATTTCCGCTGTGAGATTTGGTATTTTCTGTGTGTGATTCTGTATCTGATTCTATATTAAAACCACAAATTCATAATCTGTCTAATTTGAATGGTTTAAGTTGGACAAGTATGGTTAATTGTCTGCTTAAGTTGTTCGGAAAAGACGAGTCATCACAGAATGTCCTAAAAAGTGACAAGTTCCATTTGTACTTTTTCGGTCTGATTTACAACCAACATAGTTAGCATCACAATATGAGATTAAATCAAATGAATCATTTTTAGGGTAAAATAGGCCATGGTCTAAAGTGTGTTTAAC
The DNA here is from genome assembly GCA_030737815.1 of Allium fistulosum. Lineage (NCBI taxonomy): Eukaryota > Viridiplantae > Streptophyta > Magnoliopsida > Asparagales > Amaryllidaceae > Allium > Allium fistulosum. Next base: position 707,352,812 of record CM060904.1, on the reverse strand, counting down.
ATATCTTAGGATACGTTTAACAGCTTTTAAATGGGTCTCTTTGGGTTGAGATGGTATTTTGCACAGAGACGGACACTATGCATGATGTCAGGCCTACTTGCAGTTATATAGAGTAGCGATCCAATCATTCCCTTGTATATTTTTTGGTCGACATCTTTTGACATGTCTTCTTTATTCAAGGCTTCATTGGTTGCCATAGGAGTGGGTTTTCCACTCGCAGTGGTCATACCAAACTTATTAATTAGATCCCTAGCATACTTTTCTTGACTAATGAAAATACCACTATCTAATTGTTTTATTTGCAATCCTAAAAAGAAAGTAAGTTCACCCATATGACTCATCTCAAACTCTTTTGTCATTATTTCAGAAAACTCTTTGTTCATTTCATTGTTTGTTGATCCAAAAATTATATCATCTACATATATCTGTACTAATTGAATATCATTTTTGTTTCTTTTAATAAAAAGAGTATTATCTACTTTACCAATTTCAAAATTTGATTGTAATAAGTAAGATCTTAGTCTGCCATACCAGGCTCTAGGAGCTTGTTTCAGACCATATAAAGCTTTCCTTAATTTGTAAACATGATTTAGAAACTTTTCATCTACCAAAAGTGGGGGTTGTTCAACATAAACATCTTCTTTAACAAAAACATTTAAAAATGCACTTTTGACATCCATTCGAAATAATTTAAAATTGTTGTGGTTTGCGAAAGCAAGTAGAATTCTAATAGTTTCTAATCTTGCCACGGGTGCGAAGGTTTCATCATAGTCTATTCCTTCCTCTTGACAATAACCTTGCGCGACTAATCAAGCTTTATTTCTAACGACCTCACCTTGTTCATTCATTTTATTTTTATAAATCCATTTAGTTCCTATTATTGTGACGACCCGGAATTTTTGTATATTTGAAATTGGAATATTTAATTAATTTTAAATATTCAGAGATTAATTATTAACTTAAATTTCAAATATCGCTGTTTATTTAGTAATTTAATAATTAAATTAAATTTATTTGAAGTTGGATAAAATAGTAAATCTGGCATTCTAAGCTAATTAAAAATATTTTGAAAGCTCGTAAAATTCGTAATGATAATACTGAAGATAATAGAAGCTTCAGAATGTAATTTCAAACTGTTTTGTTCAGTTTTGAAATTATATCGTTTGAATCGACATTTAAATATAGTCGTCCGAGGCACGGTCTCGGAATTCGACGAAACCAGTTCCATTGGATCCGTAATATTGAATTATTATCGGATTTCAAATTTCATATTAATTGGAGGCAGTATGTGAGTGTACGGAATTTAAACGCGCTGAAAATTCAATTGATATCAATCGAAATAAAACATACTTATAAAAGAAATCAAATGAAAGTCAAATCTTCTTCAGTACGCCTCTTTTCCTATTTGTAAAACCGAGCTTTGTTCTCCTTCAAAAGGAAGTTCGAATCTCAGAAAAACGAAAAGGGGCCGAGCTATATAAAATAGAAATCGTTTCTCCCTTCAGCTCTATAAATCAAAACCCTTAATATGGCAGCTCGAAATAAATTATCGAGGCCGAAGCCTATTCGTGCCTTCCCAGCTCAGCATCGAAGCTTGTGGTCGAGCTTACTGGAATCGCGGTCTCGATCGGAGTGTGTGGGGTTAGGGCTTAGGCCGCGATCGTTGGCAGAGGCGCGTAAATCGAGGAGGAGGCGAGTACGAGGAGGTGGTTTAAGGGCATCGCGGCGTGAAGGAGGGCCGGAGGTCGACGTCGCGGCTAGGGCAGGTCGCTTAGGGTTTTGCGAGGAGGGTCGCAGCCGTGATGGGAGCAGTTCGATTTGGGGCAGGCAACATTTTTGGGTGGTCGCGATTTCTGAATAGGGAAGACGACTCAACTGATGGCGGTGGCGTGGATGAGTTCGGGCAATTAGGTATTCGTATCTTTCATTTTCAATTTTTAAATATATATATAATATATATATACGTTTCAGTTTCAGTTTAAATTTACAGTAAATAAATTTTAGTTAAAGATGTATTTATAAAGTATGTATACACAGTAATAAGGGAAAGAGAAAAAGAGATATTTATATAAGTTCGGAAATATAAATTGTTAAGGTTGGACGGTAGAAATAAATAAACATATACAGATTTTAAAATCCACTAGTTAAAATTCTCAAATAATGTATTTAGGGAGATTAATTCGTTTAACTAACTTGTGTAATCTTTTAGTAATTGTTAAAGGGAAATTAGATCGAGATTTAATTATTCATTTAAAATTCAGTTCATTGGTTAAAATTAAATGAAGTTGCAAAACGGAAAATTTATTTGTTCGATTAATGCAAAATATTAATAAATTGAATAATGTTATACAAGGTAAAAATTTGAAGAAAGCAAGACGAATTGGATTGGATTGCAAAACAAAATCAAAGGTGAGTTAATCTCACTCAGCTGAATTTATATTTTAAATTTAAACAGTTAAATTTAAATAATTGATTGGATGATTGCATTGATTGATGTGCTATATATATATAGTAGTATATAGCAATATATACATATTGGCATATGTATATATTGGAGTTGTTGATATTCCCGCATTATATAGTGGATGAGACCCTATGCGCCGCATAATAGCGGATGATATTTTATAAAGCCCATATACCGCGATATTCCAGTTTAAAGTGGAAATGAGTATTGTGCTAACATCTGTGGATGCAGGGAAACAGGTTGGAGGGATCCAACTGGATTCCTCAAAATATTTAATTTTGTTTAAATATTCTGTGATATGATTGTTGACATTCTGTGATGATTTATATTGGATAATCTGGTTGGATTGAATTTCCCAGTATAATGAGTTATCAAAAGCAATTGAATTGGATTTTTGGAAAGAAATAAAAGAGTAAAATTTAAGTTAAGTAATTCTAGTGAATTCGAATAAATTAAATATGGAAAAGAAGAATTTTAAATAAACAGAGAAATATTGAAATTTAAGAAAACTTATGTGATATTATATAAAGGAATAAATAATTTATTTTAATTCAATGTTTAAATGTAATTAAAAAGAAAGAAGGAACTTGGGAAATCTGAAACTTGTGTTCAGTTTAAAGATTGTAAATCATAATGAGAAATAAAATCTGGGAGTTAATGAATTTGGAAATAAATGGATTAAGTAAGGAAATTTATTTCAAAATAAAATAAATTGGGAAATCAATTATAAATTTAAATACTTTGGGATTTGGAATTTAAAAGAGAAGTGAGATTTTGAAATTTATAAACTGGGTTTATAAAGTGAAATGAAATATCAGGGAATATTTGAGAATATAAATTCAAGGTGGGAATTTATAAAGGGATATGAATTGGTTTAAAAATAAGTGTTGATTTATTTTTAAAGGATGCGAAGAGAAGTGTATTTCTCTGGATAGCCAAGTACGTTTTCAAAGAAAAATTTTATATAAGTTAAAAGTTCTAATTTGTTTAAAAATGCATGTTTTAGGAAATTGATTATTTCTAAAGGTTAATTTCCAAAGTAAGTATTTTCAAAAATCTATTATTGTAGTAATTATATAAAGTGATTTGCTATTATGTTTTAAAAAGGAGAAATTTAGTTTATATTTATAAAGTGGTTTATTTTAAAGTATATATTTTTAATAAAGTATTAAAGTAGTTTGATTTCAATGTTATAAAATATATTTAAAATAAAGTGTTCTTAAATTATTTTAAAATTAAAAGTATTTTGTACTTGGTGATTCAGTGGAAATAAACCTTTGGGAAATGTATTCCGTAAGCGGAAACTGTTTGAAATTGTTTTCAAATGAACTTTGAAAATTTGGAAATATATCTTGGAAAGATATTTGGGCAAATAAATAATGTGGGAAATTATTTATTGTGTGATGGTTGCTTGTGGATGTTAATTGATAGTTAAATAACCGACTATCAATATTGGCCAAATGCGCTGATCGTTTCGAAGAGACCAGGATCGAGTTTCCGTATACCGGGATTCTAGGTCTGGAGACTCGAATACCACTTCGATCCGGTTTGTACGTTTCGTGTAACGTGTTCGGAGTCGAAGATGGAGCTGTGAAGTGCAAGGGCTAGTCGCTACTAATCCTGAGGATATTTCCAAAATGGATGTAGTAGGAATAGTGCCTTCGGTTCCGTTCGAACCCGGGACGGACTTGTATGGACGAATGCTTTCGTGACATCGTCAGGTGGACGATGGGCATTCTAAGGGATATGTTCTGAAAAAGGTATCGTTTAGCCTCAAGCCTCATCAACCGGGAATGACTGAAAATCAGGGGTTATGTAGCAAGGCTTCGTGGGTAGCCCCCACTTGAGAGTAAGGTCATCCCTGTCTAGATGTCCCTTTTATTTCGGCTTAGTGTTGCGGTTGCTGATCCCAACCGTGGGGTGATTTTATTTGGAATTATCCAGTAAGGGATGATTCCGGCCTTGTGTTGCAGGGGAGCGGGCGTACTCCTCGGTACTGTGATCTAGGCCACGTACTGTGACAGGTGGTACCCCAGTGCCTAGTCATTCGTTGGAAATCCATTCTCCCTACGTGCCTGTACGGTTTTGATTGTGCCCAACTATTGTTGAAATGTGAGATGCAAGCATTTCAGCTAGATTCTATTGTACTTTCTATAGACACTATTATAATATCAGAGGATTTTGATATAAAGTGTTTTAGCTATCGTAAGGTAAAAACCCGACATGTTTATTTGTGGCGTGGTCTTACGAGATGCTTTTGTTTTCAAAGGATTTTGAAACTTTAATAATCAATTTGAGTGTGATTTTCTCACGCTGGTATTCCAGACTGACTCGGGTATTGTTTTATATGATGCTCGGGTCAGACCGAGATAAACAGGTTTAGGATATGATGCTGTGGAGCTCAGGAGACGAGCTGGGAGCCGATACGTACTCCCGTACTTGCTATATATTTTCCGCTGTGTATTCAGTTGTATGTTATGGATGTTGATGTACTCTGATGATGTATTCTGATGATGAATTGTAAAAACAGATATAGTTTTTGATTTGTGTAAAGATCTGTTGATATATATATTATATTTTATTCCGCTGCGATGGTTAGATTCTGATTTTGTTTTCTATTTTTCTTCTTCTACCTCTTCTTCTTAACTAAAATGGTTCGACTTTCCGGGTCTGGAAAGTCGGGTCGTTACAGTGGTATCAGAGCTTAGGCTGGCGATAACCTTGGCTCTGGTGGGAATTTTGAGAGTATTAATAGATATGAGCGCGTATTTGTTAGTGAATATAAAATGGTTTTATATTGTGTTGGTTGGTTTATTGAGTGGCATATGATCCTTCGTCGGCACAGTCTGGACAACTGTATCGAAGGGGTTTCTAAACACTTGAATAGAACAATTCGACACAGTATTATTTTAAATAGGGTAAATGAAATAATTTTGCCCAAATTATTTTTGTATATGAAAGAAATAATTTTTTTTGAAATTTACTATAGTTATATATTTGGATGCTTGGTTGTTAGAAAATGACAATAATGAGTTAGTCTCATTATTGAGTAGAAAATTGAAATATAGACTATAAATGAATTTATAAATTGAGATAAAACTTTATATACAAATGTGAATTATAAATGTGATTTATAATCAAATGAGATAAATTCATAAACAAATGAAATTTGTAAATGTAAATTGTAAATGTGACTTATAACTTGAAATAAAATGTGATAGAATTCCAAGTAATGTTTGGATATAAAATTGAATGGATTTTGAATTTGAAGTTTTGGGAAAGGTTTAAATTCCTTTGGATTTAAAAATAGTTATAAAGGTTTTGGGGAAATAATGGTGATATTATTTCATGAATATTTTTGAAATTGAATTGAAATCTGGTGGGATTTGGGATTTAAAATGTTTGGAATGTTTTAAAGTGATAAAAGCATTAAATTCTCTTTCGGTCGCTGGAAAATAATTTCGGTGATGACTGCAGCATCATCGATGTCTATTTTCGAGTTTCCAAGGAGAAATTGCTACCAAACTGTTTTAAATTGGAAATGATTGTGAACTGGGTTGGTTTTGAAATTCAAAGGGAAAATTGTTTGGTAAAAGCAGATTGTTTTGGAAATTAGGATTTGATGTGATATACCAGATGTGTATGAGTTATTTATGGATTCAAAATGGTTTTGAAATAAAACCGGGCAATTGAATTCTGGGAATTCTATTTAAAATATAAATGTGGGAATTTAAATGAATCAACAATATAAAGTATAGAATGAAGTTGATTGAAATAAGAAGGGAATGAAAGTTTAATTCTGGGATTATAATTATGAGATGAAAATAACTCAATGAGTAATATAAGTTGGTAGATAAAAGAGTTAGAGAACTTGAAGGTGAATGAATTGTAAAACTTGTATAAAATTGTATCCTAGAATTAAAATTTAATTTGAGTATATGAAGGTGAATAAAATATATTTGAATTTAACTTAAGATAAGTTAAATAAAATTGAGAATTGGAATTGAATTAAATGTAAATAAGTTGAAGTCGAATTGAATTGGATATAAAGGTAATGTAAAATGCTTATAATCGTGTAGAGAAATTCATATTCTTAAGTTCTTAAGTTTAATAATTTGAAATTTGATTATAAAGATGGAAATGGACTTAAATGAATAGTCCCAGATCTTAAGTAAGTAAGTTAAAACTTATGAATAGAAATGAAATTGTAAGTCATAAATGGGAATTCATTTCTTTGAACCATTAAGAGTTATAATTTGAAATTGTAATTATCAAATGGAAACGACTAAGATGAGCAATCTTAATTTTTAAATAAATCCAAACTTGAATTATAAAATAAATTGAACTTAAGAAAATTAAGTGAAGTGATATTTGGAATTAAAAAGCAGGTATTTAATTTTAACCAGCGGAGGAACTAATTTGATAATAAATTAGTTAATGAAATTGAATTGTGAGTTAATGAAATTGGATTAACATAGTGATGGTTTGGATTGCGAATGAAATCCAAATAAGTGAAAATAAATTGGAAATGACCTGGTTATTAATAAAATAATTCCAGATGAATTGAGTATGGAAAATAAAATTCATAATGATTGAGTGAATGAACCAATTATATTAAATAAATAAATGGATGGAATTTGATTAAATAAGAATCAAATGAAAGATGGAAATAAAATTTTAAAGGGTTGGTTAAATGGAAAATAAACTTAAGTCATTGACTTAAGTATATGTTGAATGGAAACTGAACTCAGACAGCGGAGTGGTTTAAATAAGTTGAGAAATAGTTATTGAATGAATTAACTTGGATTGTTTTCGAGCTAAATAAAATTCAATTTTTGGAAGTTGAATTCAATTTTTGGAAGTTGGAGATGAATTGAATTTAAGAAAGAAAAATTGGAAATGAAAATCTGAATGAAATGTGGAATAAGTATTTATATTTGAAATGAAGTAGTAAATTGAAGTAAGTTGAAATTCATATGAAATGGGAGTTCAATTTGAATATATACACTTCGGTGGTGAAGTAGTAAATAAATATAAGAAAATTTATATGAACTTAAGAATTGAAGAATGAAATTCTTAAGAAAATTTGTATTGGAGGTATACTTAGTAATTTTGGGAAAAAAAATATATACTAAGTGAATAGTTGAATGAAGACTAAAACTGAAGTTGTGAAATGGGATAGTTGTGAATAAGGGGATAACAATAAAAAAGGAATGTGAATAAAAGAGAATTGATGTAATTGGTAATCAATTGGAATTTATACGTAAGATGTACGTATATTATTTTATTCGCATAGCTATTTGATCCAGATGTCGAACACAGAATTTCGAGATAGTTTTATCGATCCGAATCAGGATTTTTCACTCGATTTTCGACGGCGAGCCTGGATATGGGTTGTTGATTGATTCTGGATATTCTCTATCATAGTTGGTGGCTATGTAAGGAGAATGACGGTTTCTGATCAAGAAACCAGATCTGAGTCCGCACTAGGAAGTCGGGTGGACAATACTAGTTCGGAAGTGAAATTGTGTGATCGATTGAGCGATCAAATGTGATATTGCGTACGGATGATATATGTGCATCGTACGGGCTTAAGTAAAGCAAATATTGGAAATTTGTAAAGGAAAGTATAAAATGACTTTGAAATTGTGATTGAATATTATTGCTTAGTAGGATATACAGGTGTCTAAAAGCAATGGATAAATTGGGATTTTTGATTTTAGAAGATAAAATTTAATGGCCCGACAAAAGGTATGTATTTGAATTTCTATATGAAATTTGATTGGGTTTTTTATCCAGCCACTTGGCTTTTTGTTTTCTTTTTGAGATTGGGAGGCCGTAGAGCCATTTTGTAGTTGTACCGAGCTAGCCGCGCAAAGGAGACGCTGGCAAAAATTTTCGGAAATTTAGGGAGTTAGAAAAATTTTGGAAAATTTAGATAATTCAAAATTTGAATTCAAATTTAAATTTGAATGGATAAGTAGGTGGTATGGGTTGAATTTATGAATAAGTTTGGGGAGTTAAAAGATGATTAGTGTATCCTTAATAAAAGATTGTTTGGGTATTGTTAAAACTGTTTGAATTTGGGAAATAGCTAACGGGATATGGAACATTCTTCCTAACTAGTAATTTCGGGGACGAAATTCTTTTAAGGGGGGAGGAATGTGACGACCCGGAATTTTTGTATATTTGAAATTGGAATATTTAATTAATTTCAAATATTCAGAGATTAATTATTAACTTAAATTTCAAATATCGCTGTTTATTTAGTAATTTAATAATTAAATTAAATTTATTTGAAGTTGGATAAAATAGTAAATCTGGCATTCTAAGCTAATTAAAAATATTTTGAAAGCTCGTAAAATTCGTAATGATAATACTGAAGATAATAGAAGCTTCAGAATGTAATTTCAAACTGTTTTGTTCAGTTTTGAAATTATATCGTTTGAATTGACATTTAAATATAGTCGTCCGAGGCACGGTCTCGGAATTCGACGAAACCAGTTCCATTGGATCCGTAATATTGAATTATTATCGGATTTCAAATTTCATATTAATTGGAGGCAGTATGTGAGTGTACGGAATTTAAACGCGCTGAAAATTCAATTGATATCAATCGAAATAAAACATACTTATAAAAGAAATCAAATGAAAGTCAAATCTTCTTCAGTACGCCTCTTTTCCTATTTGTAAAACCGAGCTTTGTTCTCCTTCAAAAGGAAGTTCGAATCTCAGAAAAACGAAAAGGGGCCGAGCTATATAAAATAGAAATCGTTTCTCCCTTCAGCTCTATAAATCAAAACCCTTAATATGGCAGCTCGAAATAAATTATCGAGGCCGAAGCCTATTCGTGCCTTCCCAGCTCAGCATCGAAGCTTGTGGTCGAGCTTACTGGAATCGCGGTCTCGATCGGAGTGTGTGGGGTTAGGGCTTAGGCCGCGATCGTTGGCAGAGGCGCGTAAATCGAGGAGGAGGCGAGTACGAGGAGGTGGTTTAAGGGCATCGCGGCGTGAAGGAGGGCCGGAGGTCGACGTCGCGGCTAGGGCAGGTCGCTTAGGGTTTTGCGAGGAGGGTCGCAGCCGTGATGGGAGCAGTTCGATTTGGGGCAGGCAACATTTTTGGGTGGTCGCGATTTCTGAATAGGGAAGACGACTCAACTGATGGCGGTGGCGTGGATGAGTTCGGGAAATTAGGTATTCGTATCTTTCATTTTCAATTTTTAAATATATATATAATATATATATACGTTTCAGTTTCAGTTTAAATTTACAGTAAATAAATTTTAGTTAAAGATGTATTTATAAAGTATGTATACACAGTAATAAGGGAAAGAGAAAAAGAGATATTTATATATAAGTTCGGAAATATAAATTGTTAAGGTTGGACGGTAGAAATAAATAAACATATACAGATTTTAAAATCCACTAGTTAAAATTCTCAAATAATGTATTTAGGGAGATTAATTCGTTTAACTAACTTGTGTAATCTTTTAGTAATTGTTAAAGGGAAATTAGATCGAGATTTAATTATTCATTTAAAATTCAGTTCATTGGTTAAAATTAAATGAAGTTGCAAAACGGAAAATTTATTTGTTCGATTAATGCAAAATATTAATAAATTGAATAATGTTATACAAAGTAAAAATTTGAAGAAAGCAAGACGAATTGGATTGGATTGCAAAACAAAATCAAAGGTGAGTTAATCTCACTCAGCTGAATTTATATTTTAAATTTAAACAGTTAAATTTAAATAATTGATTGGATGATTGCATTGATTGATGTGCTATATATATAGTAGTATATAGCAATATATACATATTGGCATATGTATATATTGGAGTTGTTGATATTCCCGCATTATATAGTGGATGAGACCCTATGCGCCGCATAATAGCGGATGATATTTTATAAAGCCCATATACCGCGATATTCCAGTTTAAAGTGGAAATGAGTATTGTGCTAACATCTGTGGATGCAGGGAAACAGGTTGGAGGGATCCAACTGGATTCCTCAAAATATTTAATTTTGTTTAAATATTCTGTGATATGATTGTTGACATTCTGTGATGATTTATATTGGATAATCTGGTTGGATTGAATTTCCCAGTATAATGAGTTATCAAAAGCAATTGAATTGGATTTTTGGAAAGAAATAAAAGAGTAAAATTTAAGTTAAGTAATTCTAGTGAATTCGAATAAATTAAATATGGAAAAGAAGAATTTTAAATAAACAGAGAAATATTGAAATTTAAGAAAACTTATGTGATATTATATAAAGGAATAAATAATTTATTTTAATTCAATGTTTAAATGTAATTAAAAAGAAAGAAGGAACTTGGGAAATCTGAAACTTGTGTTCAGTTTAAAGATTGTAAATCATAATGAGAAATAAAATCTGGGAGTTAATGAATTTGGAAATAAATGGATTAAGTAAGGAAATTTATTTCAAAATAAAATAAATTGGGAAATCAATTATAAATTTAAATACTTTGGGATTTGGAATTTAAAAGAGAAGTGAGATTTTGAAATTTATAAACTGGGTTTATAAAGTGAAATGAAATATCAGGGAATATTTGAGGATATAAATTCAAGGTGGGAATTTATAAAGGGATATGAATTGGTTTAAAAATAAGTGTTGATTTATTTTTAAAGGATGCGAAGAGAAGTGTATTTCTCTGGATAGCCAAGTACGTTTTCAAAGAAAATTTTTATATAAGTTAAAAGTTCTAATTTGTTTAAAAATGCATGTTTTAGGAAATTGATTATTTCTAAAGGTTAATTTCCAAAGTAAGTATTTTCAAAAATCTATTATTGTAGTAATTATATAAAGTGATTTGCTATTATGTTTTAAAAAGGAGAAATTTAGTTTATATTTATAAAGTGGTTTATTTTAAAGTATATATTTTTAATAAAGTATTAAAGTAGTTTGATTTCAATGTTATAAAATATATTTAAAATAAAGTGTTCTTAAATTATTTTAAAATTAAAAGTATTTTGTACTTGGTGATTCAGTGGAAATAAACCTTTGGGAAATGTATTCCGTAAGCGGAAACTGTTTGAAATTGTTTTCAAATGAACTTTGAAAATTTGGAAATATATCTTGGAAAGATATTTGGGCAAATAAATAATGTGGGAAATTATTTATTGTGTGATGGTTGCTTGTGGATGTTAATTGATAGTTAAATAACCGACTATCAATATTGGCCAAATGCGCTGATCGTTTCGAAGAGACCGGGATCGAGTTTCCGTATACCAGGATTCTAGGTCTGGAGACTCGAATACCACTTCGATCCGGTTTGTACGTTTCGTGTAACGTGTTCGGAGTCGAAGATGGAGCTGTGAAGTGCAAGGGCTAGTCGCTACTAATCCTGAGGATATTTCCAAAATGGATGTAGTAGGAATAGTGCCTTCGGTTCCGTTCGAACCCGGGACGGACTTGTATGGACGAATGCTTTCGTGACATCGTCAGGTGGACGATGGGCATTCTAAGGGATATGTTCTGAAAAAGGTATCGTTTAGCCTCAAGCCTCATCAACCGGGAATGGCTGAAAATCAGGGGTTATGCAGCAAGGCTTCGTGGGTAGCCCCCACTTGAGAGTAAGGTCATCCCTGTCTAGATGTCCCTTTTATTTCGGCTTAGTGTTGCGGTTGCTGATCCCAACCGTGGGGTGATTTTATTTGGAATTATCCAGTAAGGGATGATTCCGGCCTTGTGTTGCAGGGGAGCGGGCGTACTCCTCGGTACTGTGATCTAGGCCACGTACTGTGACAGGTGGTACCCCAGTGCCTAGTCATTCGTTGGAAATCCATTCTCCCTACGTGCCTGTACGATTTTGATTGTGCCCAACTATTGTTGAAATGTGAAATGCAAGCATTTCAGCTAGATTCTATTGTACTTTCTGTAGACACTATTATAATATCAGAGGATTTTGATATAAAGTGTTTTAGCTATCGTAAGGTAAAAACCCGACATGTTTATTTGTGGCGTGGTCTTACGAGATGCTTTTGTTTTCAAAGGATTTTGAAACTTTAATAATCAATTTGAGTGTGATTTTCTCACGCTGGTATTCCAGACTGACTCGGGTATTGTTTTATATGATGCTCGGGTCAGACCGAGATAAACAGGTTTAGGATATGATGCTGTGGAGCTCAGGAGACGAGCTGGGAGCAGATACGTACTCCCGTACTTGCTATATATTTTCCGCTGTGTATTCAGTTGTATGTTATGGATGTTGATGTACTCTGATGATGTATTCTGATGATGAATTGTAAAAACAGATATAGTTTTTGATTTATGTAAAGATCTGTTGATATATATATTATATTTTATTCCGCTGCGATGGTTAGATTCTGATTTTGTTTTCTATTTTTCTTCTTCTACCTCTTCTTCTTAACTAAAATGGTTCGATTTTCCGGGTCTGGAAAGTCGGGTCGTTACAATTATAGTTTTGTCCTTAGGTCTAGGAACAAGTTCCGTTACATCATTTTTGGTGAATTGATTCAGTTCTTCTTGCATAGCAAGAATCCATGAACCATCAGGTGATGCTTCCTTTGGATTTTTGGATTCAATGGTTGATATAAAAGATACATTACTCATCTTGTTTAATTGATATCTAGTTCTAACAACAGATTCAATATTTTCTAGTATATTTTCTACAGGATGATCTTTCAAAAGCCTGATCCTTTTATTAGGATGAATAGTTTCACAATTCGTTTCGTTTGATTCATTATTTAAAGTAACAAAATCATCTTCATCATTTATTTGAACAAAATCTTTAAAAGTTTCATCAAAAGATACAAGCATTGTTTCTTCAATGGCGTTAGTTTTTAAATTGAAAACTCTGTATGCTTTACTTCTATTAGAATATCCGATAAAGATTCCTTTGTCGAATTTATGATCAAATTTATCAAAATTGTCCTTTGTATTTAGAATAAAGCATTTACTTCCAAAAACTTTAAAATAAGATACCTTTGGTTTCTTATTGAAAAGAAGTTCATATGGTGTTTTATTGGTTAAAGGTCTAATTAAAATCCTATTCAAAATGTAACAAGCTGAAGCGACTGCTTCAGCCCAAAAATTTCTTGGTAATTTACTATCTGAAAGTATAGTTCTTGCACACTCTTGAATCATCCTATTTTTATGCTCTACCACTCCATTTTGTTGTGGAGTTCTTGGAAAGGAAAAATTATGAGTTATTCCTTTTTTATTATAGAAATTCTCAAAATTTTCATTTTCAAATTCTCCACTGTGATCATTACGAATAGTTTTGATTTTTAAAGAAAGTTGATTCTGAATTCTTTTTGCAAAAGTTTTAAATAAATCAAAAGCATCACTTTTAAGTTTCAGAAAAATTGTCCATGTAAATCTAGAATAATCATCTACAATTACAAAAACATATTTATTGTGATTTATTGACTGAATTTGAGATGGACCAAACAGATCTAAATGAAGTAACTCAAGAGGTTTTGAAGTTGAAATCATATCTTTCAATTTAAATGAACACTTTCTAAGTTTTCCTAATCGACAAGCATCACATATACTATCTACTTTAAAATTTATTTTAGGGAGACCTCTTACTAGATCAAGTTTTAAAAGTCTAGTTAAGAGTTCGAAATTCAAATGCCCAAATCTTTTATGCCAAATCCAAGGGTCACTTGTATTAGCCAAAAGACATAGGTTATCATTTGAGATTTTCACACTGAGAATATAAATAATTTTCTTCCTAATTCCTTCAAAGATAATAATTGATTTACTATCTTCGATGTGACACTTATCCTTTTCAAATTTAGTTTTGTACCCCTTATCACATAGTTGACTTATGCTAAGTAAATTGTATTTTAGATTCCTAACTAACAAAACATCAGAAATAGTAGGAGTTTTAGAGTTACCGACATTGCCGATGCCAATCGCATATCCTTTTGAGTTGTCTCCAAAGTTGACCAGTCCTCCATCTTCATAAATTATGTCATTCAGTATCTCCGGATTGCCAGTCATGTGTCTCGAACATCCACTATCAAGTATCCATTTATTTTTCTTGATTTGCATCATTTGTCCACTGAGTGTTGATTCATCAAAAGCCATATAACACATCTGTTCCTACACAACACACCAATTCGGTAGATAACTTTATTTTCTATAATAACAATATGCAGACTTATGAAACAATGATGATATGGACATTTTTGAACTAGTGTTTACAAAATCTCCAAAAATTGCCATTTTAAACTTTTTCAAAATTCAGATTATGATAACTTTGAAAACCTCACTCCGATACCAAATGTTGGAAATGTGGATTACGGATCTTAAGGCTGGATTAACACTAGAGGGGGTGAATAGTGTTTAATTGATTTTATGTATCTTTTTGAAATCTTTTCAAATTAAATCCAAATAGATGCAATTCACAAACACAGAAACAATTACAAAATCAAACACAGATACAAATAGTAAATAAAAACAATAAAGGAAAGAACACACCGGAATTTTATACTGGTTCGGAGTTACCATACTTCCAGTCCCACACAATTTCTTATGCAGATTTCTTTTCAAATATAACATCGATATTGCAACCTCGATTTCAAGGCCACGAGATACACCCTCCTATCTTTGAGTCCAGGGCAAACTCTCTTGATTTAACCAGGTTACCAGATCACCTAATTGATTTACGGGCTATAATCACACCCAATTGATTTATAGGCTACAATCACACCGTTTCCAATATCACTTTGATAGATAGAGAGACTCAATACACTTTTTTGATTACAAATGATCCTATAACTCTGAATAGCACTGAGATTTTTGAGAGAGAGTGGCAGAGAATCAAACTAGAGATGAACAAGTTTGATTCACTTAGGATTTCGGCAGAGTTCTGTTAAAATATAAGATAATATTTGAGTGGAGAAGAAGCAGTGAAGAAATGAAGAAAAACTAACTTAAAATTCGTTGAAAACTACTGGTATTTATAGAAGAACAACAGTCATGTCCATTCTTGAAAGGTAATGACTAACAGACACTTCATTTAAAAATTTGAAATTTGAATTTCTACGGCTACCATGTCGACATGGGGGGATGGGGTATGTCAACATGCCCTAGTTAATTTTGAAAATTGATTTTTGTTTTTAAAAGAGATTTTCTTTCTAAAATTTGTCAAAACAATTTCTGAAGTTTTTAAACCATTTTGAATGTAGTTTAAACTTATAAAAGAGATTAAAAAGTAATCTTAAAAAAATATAATCTATAATATAAAAGTAATATTAAAAACTAAGTATAGAATATATTTTTGAGATTTAAAGGCTATAATATTAAAACCAGGAGATAGTTTAAAAACAAGAGATGATTCTGAAATCAAAAGATGATAAAAATAGTTTAAGACTAAAACATTTAAACCGAGAGAGATAACTTTTAAAAAGATAGTTTTGAGAAAAAATCTTAAAAATAAATCATTTTGAAAATTTCGGGGATTTCATTCAACTAGAGAAGGTCGTGGATTCCATCCCACTAAAGAGGTCGAGCGTTCCATCCCACTATTAAAGTGAGAAGGTGGATTCCATTCCACAATTAAAATCCGAATAAAGATTTAGTGTTATTATGAAGTTTTAACATAAATCTAGACACTATTACTTATCTTGATATCTTGAACTCTTGAAATCTTGAACTCTTGATATCTTAGACTCTTGATACTCATGAGTCTTCAGTCTTGGTTTCTTCAATCTTGAATTCGTCAGTCTTGAATCTCTATACTCGGTCTTGAATCTTTATACTATACAGTCTTCATTCTTCAGTACCTGCATATATATCCTACATACACACACACACACACACATATATATATATATATATATATATATATATATATATATATCTAGACAAGAATATTAGTATTTATATTTTATAACAAGTTCTAAGGTTGTTGTCATCAAAACCATCATCTTAGGAACTAACAGTGCACAGCCAAATAAGTTTTATTTTAATTATTATCGTTTTATTAATATGTATGTATGTATGTCTATATGTATGTATTAGTATACTGCCTAATTTTAACTATATGACTTGTAGTTAATTGTATCATCATATCATATTAATGGTTGGACTTATATTTTATAAATGCATATCTACATAGATTATATTTTCGGTGGCTGCAAATTAATTTTTAATATTTATTTACTACTATTTAATATTATTTAAATTAATATACTAATTAAATAAATCATATAAAATAAAATCTGTTTCGAAAATTAAATTTTAAATTTTATAAAAAAAATTATCATCACATAAGCTTTCAACCAAAAAATCAAAATATAAAAATCATTTTTATACTTTTAGAAAAATCAATTTAATAAACAACCGTAATCAATTAATTAATTAAAATATTATTTTGATCGAGAAAGTTTTGTAAAAAATTTCACAACTTTAAAATATCATGCTTGATTTTCTAAAAGTTTAAAACTTAAATAATATAACATAAAAAAAAATTATTTTATTTTATTGAGTTTTGAATAATTAATATATATATATATATATTATATTAATGCAATAAAATATATATAATTCTTTATGTTTTGTGCATTCAATCTAGAATGGTTCAAAAATATATTTTATTTTTTAAATACATAACTAATGTACTATATATATATATACAAAAACATATTTAGATATAATAAATATGCTTATATATTTATTTATTTATTTACTTAAATATGAAAATAATAATTTTGTTACTGTAATTTAAAAATATATAGTATATTTGAAAAATTATTTTAAAAAAAATATATTATGTATATACATACATACATACATACATACAAATATATATATATATATAATATTTAATGCAATAGTATATGGATATAAATCATTAGTAGTTTTACATATAAGTTACATATATTTATATAGATATACATATACATACATACATACATACATATATATATATATATATCTGTATTTACATAGTTTTTAATATTTATATAAATAAGAAGTTTACATACATACATAGGTTTGGACAAGATTTAATACATTTAGGATGAGCTAACATGTCCAATGCGATGTAAATCCCAACATTTATATACGGACATGTTATACCTTGCACGGATTATTATGTTACAAATGCACATATATACATATATGTATATGATACATATGTGTATTATTATATTTAATTTAATATAAATTAAATAAAATTCTATCTATAATTTGTAAGTTTAAATGAAATAAGAGATTTTATTTAAATAAAATTTAGAAATGTTCTAAATAAATTAGACTTTATAGGTCCAATAAAGATCCAATAGAGAGAAAAAATTACTTCAATAGCCCTTCCAACCTTATCTAGCGCAGGATCTCATCCCTATACTGATCTGGCCTCTCCCCGAGTAGCACCTACTTATCTTTTATTAGGTTCTGTTTACTACTTTTCTTGGCGCGGTACTACCTTGCCCCAACGCTGATTGC
The DNA here is from genome assembly GCA_030737815.1 of Allium fistulosum. Lineage (NCBI taxonomy): Eukaryota > Viridiplantae > Streptophyta > Magnoliopsida > Asparagales > Amaryllidaceae > Allium > Allium fistulosum. The sequence goes on along the minus strand of CM060904.1, from coordinate 707,334,905 downwards.
TTCCCACGTTCCTTATTAAGTGTACTCTTCCCAATTTTAGCGCAGTATGAACCCTTCATATTTCGCGTAGTTCATATTTAAAATGTAGAGCCATCGCCCCAATGCCATTTTAAAAAAACCCTAACATTCCTAACAACGTCCTTACACATGTTGTTCTCTCATTCATCCTTATTTCACTTTCTGTTATTTGCGGCATCCTTTTTATTTCTTTTTAGCAAATGATTTGGATCTGGTTTCCTTATTTCCCAACACTTATTAATATAATTTTTCTATATAAATTTACTTTAACATGGCCATCTTGGTCTATTTTTCCTTAAAGAAAATTTAGATAAATTCCCATAAAATTTGCAAACACTTATTCTAACACACTTTATATTTATTTGGACTTTTAAGGGTGTTGCTATGACGCCCCACTCCGAGACCCACATTAGCAAAGAGTATTACTAGGTAACACCGTCTGCTAATACGGAGAATAGAGCTGGATAGGAGCGACTATCTATAGCCTTGTCTTAATTATCTATTGAATACACCGACAATTGCCACTTCTTTCTCAAATGGATCGACATATCCAATAAATACCTAATACAAAGCCATAGGTGGCTGAAGGTTCTATCAGAACAAAATATAACAACTCAAATGTAATACACATCACAGAACAGTGGATCATCACATACATTTACACATATACAGATACATTACAGAGTTTACAAAATGATACATGTCAAGTGGTAAAGCAAACCACAATATACAGGCGAGTCAAAAGAATACATATCATAGTTCCAACCAAAAGGACTACACAAAAAGCTATAACAAAAAGGAGCTAGTAGAATAGTCCATGCAGAAGCAAAATAGGCTAAGCCCAATGTACTTAACCTGAAACATCTCGGTCTGACCCGAGTATAAAATACACGGGTCGGTCTAGCTAAACAAATCAGTTAGATAAACTAAATGATAATGAACATACAAGGTCATAAAGTACCACAAATATCTCCAAAAGAGATAACCAGATCATCTAATAAAAGATGAATCATAACAAGCCTCATATCATCGGCAACTCAAATAAACAAAGGATATGAATATCCCAAAACAAGCCAAGAAGGCAAATAACAAATACCAATAAAGGTAACACAAGTTTATACAAGGTAATCGCTATATATCGTGTGGTTCAAAGAACCTACACCGAAGGGCGGTACACTATGGAAATATAATTGTCAAAGAAACAAAAGATGCTCGAGCTCAGTACTGTATAACAAGGATCCACAAGCCCGAAGGCAACAAACCCAAATATCTCTCGAGCGGTGACGAATGACCAACTCCAAAAGCGATACTGTAGGGCAACATACCCGAAGGCACAAACTCGAAGGTACAAGCTTGAAGGCAACATACCCGAAGGCAACAAACCCCGAAGGCTCAAACCCGAAGGCAACAAACCCCGAAGGCTCAAGCCCGAAGGCAACAAACCGTAGTGGCGAAGGTCTGGAGGCCCAGTACTGGACACCACTAACTGGCAGAATGTGTCACAACTCTCAGAAAGGAACCTGAAAAATGTTAACGTGAGTCCCATACCACACGTTCGCACTAAACGGTTTACTAACCGTTAGTCAATTTCACACTCAAAGCAGTACAAAGTTCACCTCATCTCATCGGTAAACCAGACCCAAAGGTCAAAACGGTCAAACGAGTAGATTAGGAATTAACTGAAAAGATAAACCCATATATTCATAGCACGCGTTTTATTTAATCATTTAATTCTCCTCCCTCTTCGCTCGAAGTGCAAAATTATGTGTGTTTTATATAGAAATTATAAGTTGGAGAAACGAGCTTTTAATACAATTTAAAAAGATCACTTTATAAAAACCCGTGTACGAAATCTAAAAAGGAATCATCAAAGTCAAAAATACGATAACAACTGATTGGATTGACACGAATCGATTAAAATTGGAAACCCAAGCAAATAAACAAATTGGGCTGAGACAAGCAGGTCAGTCGACTGAACCAGGAGGTCAGTCGACTGGCCCAATGCCTGGAAACTTTCGGTTTCCAAGTCAGTCGACTGACCCAGGTTGTCAGTCGACTGATACAGGGACAGAATGTTTTCTGCCCCTGGTTCAGTCGACTGACCTACTGGTTCAGTCGATTGAACCTGCTTCCAGAGCAGAATCAGCCTAGCCCATTTGTGGGCAAAAATCAATAACACGAAACGGAAGCGAACGAGCGAGCAACAATGACTAAGGATTTACGCCAAGCGACAACCCAGCCTTGTATGGCCCTCCGAAACACCCCACTAACGTGTTCAAACATCAAAGATTGGATTTTCACAAAATTGGACTTCAAAAACCAAAAATTGGAAAATTCACCAAATCAATCCAAATCAAAAACAAATGAACATGAATAGATGTTAGGAATTCTTACCTAACCACACCAAAAGCTATGGGCTTAGATGTGAGTTCAAAAACTCACCTATTAACTCAAAAACAATGATGAGAAGCTCAAACACAAAGAAAAGATCAACCACTCTTCACTTCTACTCTACAAGCTCCAATCTAAGATCAAAACAAGTATTTCCTAAATTAGGTTATAGGAAATTTCTGAAATTGGAGAGAGATTGAGATGGAGAAAGTGAAAGGAAGGCTTACCTAAGCTTCTCTTTGATTTTGGAGCAAGAATTTGAGTTTGCAAAGGAAACTAGGGCTTGGAATTTCTATTTCCCATTCTCTTCCCCCGTTTTCAGTTGAGCTAGAGTATTAGGAAATGAATTGAGTGAATGGATGAAGAGTTAATGAGTTAGGGTATTAAGTTGGGTTAGTGGGCTGAAACCCAAACCCAAAAGCCCAAATAGAAAATAGCAAAATTCTACTCACTCCAAACATATCGATGCTTATACTCAAAAAGATCGCAAACAACATTTTGGACTCAATGAAAGTGGTCCCGAGTCCTAGTTCGACCGTTTGCAAAAAGTGACATTTCGAACTTAAATCCGACTAACGACGCTATATTTAAATAAAACATTTAAATATACAATCGTAAAATATGCGGGTTGTTATAGATCTCCCCTTCTTAACAAAATTGCGTCCGCGCAATTCCTAGAGAAGAATTTGTAACAACTACATACTTACATTACCCAAAAAGGAAAGAAAATAAGCTTGAGATAAAAAGATATTCTCACCATTGCTAAGCAAAGAAAGAAAACCCGGATAGGATCGCTCGATAAACTCTCTGGTTTCCCAAGTACAGTCATTGGGATTAGCGGACCATTGAACTTTAATGAGCGGCACGTCCTTGTTTCGAAGGTGTCTCACCTCCGAGGCAAGTACGCAAATAGGCTGTTGTACAATAGATAAGTCTGGTGAGATCTCAAGCCCTTGCAAATTAGGAGAATCGATAACAGAATCCGATTCTCGAAGACACTTCCGAAGCTGAGAGACGTGAAACACGTTGTGAACACCGGATAGATGAGCTGGAAGTGAAACTCTATAAGCCACAGGGCCAATACGTTCAGTAATAGGAAATGGTCCTACAAAGCGAGGAGCCAATTTCCCTGTCGTACTGAAGCGCATAACCCCTTTCAAAGGAGAAACACGAATAAAGACGAGATCATTAACCGAGAACTCTAGAGGCTTCCTACGGTTATCCACGTAGGATTTCTGGCGGCTCTGTGCCTCTTTCATTCTCTGACGAATAAGATCAATCTTCTCAGAAGAATCATGAACAAAATCTGGGCCAAGAATAAGCTTCTCCCTAGATTCCAACCAACAAGAAGGTAATCGACATGGCCTTCCGTATAAGGCTTCGAAAGGAGCCATACTAATACTGGACTGAAAACTATTGTTGTAGGAGAACTCTACAAGAGGTAGATGATCCTCCCAACCACCTCTGAAATCAAGAATACAAATACGGAGGAGATCCTATAAGATACGATTCACCCGTTCAGTCTGTCCATCAGACTGTGGATGATAAGCTGTGCTGAAATTAAGCTTTGTTCCTAAAGCTTGCTGAAGACTCTACCAGAAATGACTTGTGAATAAAGGATCACGGTCACTCACAATCGAACTAGGAACACCATGAAGTCTCACGATTTCCTTGATATATAACTTAGCCAAAATAGAAGCAGTCCTATTAGATTTAATAGGAACAAAATGAGCTGATTTGGTGAGGCGATCAACAATAACCCAAATGCTAGAATGGCCCGATCTCGTACGAGGTAGGCCATCAATGAAATCCATCGAAATCTGATCCCATTTCCACAATGGAATCTCTAGAGGCTGAAGGAGACCAGAAGGGCACTGATGTTCGGCTTTAATACGTTGACAAGTCATGCAATTACTCACATAACTCGCCACATCGCGCTTCATGCCTTCCCAATAATAAAGGTGATGCATATCGGCATACATCTTACTACTGCCAGGATGAATGGTATATTTAGAACGATGACAGTCATCAAGAATGTCATGCCTAAGTGTAGAATCAGAAGGCACAACAAGACGGTTCTTCTTGCGAAGACACCTATGAAAATCAATGTTGAAATCCCGCAACGCCTCATCACTGGATTCAGTCTCACAAAGCTGAATAAGATGCACAAGATCAGGATCACACCACTGAGCTTTGGCAATACGATCAAATAGAGAGGGTCGAGCTTCCAAACTAAATAATACTATCGGAGAATCAGAGGATGGAGCTCGATCACGAATATCACAAAAAGATAGAGTCTCAAGAATATCCTATTCGGCAAGCATCATAGAAACGACAGTCGAATGTCTGCAACTAAGCGCATCAGCAACACGATTACCCTTATCAGGGGTATATTGGATATCAAAGTCATAGGAGGCAAGAAACTCGAGCCAACGTCGTTGCCTCATATTGAGTTCCTTTTGAGTGAACAAATATTTCAAGGATTTATGATCGGTATAGAGAATGAAGCGCTCGCCTAATAAATAGTGTCGCCAAATCTTCAAGGCGAAGACAATGGCGGCTAACTCAAGATCATGAGTGGCATAGCGAACTTCATTCGGACGGAGTTGCCTAGAAGCATAAGCAACTACCCGATCCTTCTGCATAAGCACGGCACCGAGACCGCTACCACAAGCATCGGTGTAGACAACAAGATCATGATTCCCTTCGGGAACCACAAGAATAGGAGCATTAGTGAGAAGTTCCTTTAATGTCTGAAAGGAAGCTTCACACTTATCGGACCAAATATAACGAATGCCTTTCCGAGTAAGGCTGCTGAGAGGAAGCACAACACGGGAAAAATCCTTAATGGACCGATGGTAATAACCCACCAATCCAAGAAAACTACGAATCTCATGAACATTCTCAGGCCTCTTCCAATTCTGGATAGCTTCGATCTTTGAGGGATCGACAGAAATGCCGTCGGAAGATACAACATGGCCTAAGAACTTAACCTTATTCTCCCAAAAATGGCACTTGGAGAATTTGGCTTTAAGCTGATGGTGACGAAGAGTACTCAAGACAATTCTCAAGTGATTAGCTTGCTCGGCTTCAGACTTAGAATAAACAAGAATGTCGTCGATGAACACAAGGATGAACTTATCGAGATATTCCCGGAATACTCGATTCATAAGATCAACAAAGAAAGCAGGGGCGTTCATTAAACCGAACGGCATAACGAGCCACTCGAAAGAACCATATCGAGTGCGGAAAGCTGTAAGAGGTAGCTATCTTCCGCGACTCGGAGCTGGTGAAAACCAGTAGCAAGGTCGAGCTGAGAGAAGACCTTAGAGCCACTCAATAGATCGAACATATCGTCGATCCTAGGCAATGGATACCTATTCTTGATGGTCAACTTGTTAAGCTTGCGATAGTCGATGCAGAGCCTAAGAGTTCCATCAGACTTCTTCACGAAGATGACCGCGGCACCCCACGGTGAAAAACTGGACTGAATCAACTGTTTAGACTCAAGCTCTAAAAGCTGCTTCTTGAGTTCCTCATTTTATTTTGTAGACATCCTTGTGGGAGGACGGCCAACTGGCTGCGCTCCTGGAATGAGATCAATGCGGAACTCGATCGCCCGCTTGGGTGGAAAACCCGAAACCGGCTCAAAAACATCAGAGAAGTCACAAACAATAAGAATACGAGATATATCATCATCATCTTGTGAGTCAAGAGAATATAAAGCCATTTCGGAATTATCCACATTCCGAAGAACAAGTGATAGCTGAGTCGAATCTGGGTGTCGAAGATATAAAATTCTTTCAGAACAAATAATCCTGGCATCGTATCTCACTAGCCAGTCCATACCTAAAATCATATCAAATCCCAGATAGGAAATAACGTGCAGATTCGCACGAAAAGAAAAGCCACATAAAACAATCTCAACATCATCACAAAGCATGCTAAGGGTTGCGGATCCCCCAATAGGATTCGCAATCCTCAACGAAGTAACCATACAAGAAACATCCAAAGACAAATCATCGACGAGCTTTTTCAGTACGAAAGAATGCGAAGCACCCGTATCGAAAAGAACTCGAATACTACGGTCATGAAATAAAATAGAACCTTCCAAAATAGATGGAGATATACCTCTGAGCTGAGAAGAACCTCCAGAAGCCTTAGCAACATAAAGCTTGCCAGACTTGGCATTAGCAGGAACAGTAGGGCAGAAGGAAACATGATGACCTTCCTTCTTGCAATAACGGCAGAAGAGAGGCTTAGGACAAGCTCGAATCATATAATCAGGAGAACCACAATTGAAACACTTCTGAATGGAAGGTGTTCCAGCCGATTGAGAGTTAGAACCAGATTCAACCAGCTTTTTCTTCTTGGAAGGGAAAAATTCCTGCTTATGAAATGGAAACTTTTTCTTATTGGGGTTCTTGCGAACCTCAATATCATCACCACTATCACACTCCTTCTCGATGGCTTCGAGATGAAGTGCCGAGTCAACCAACTCCTCAAAAGAAAACTTAAACTGAAGCATTAAAGACTTCTTAAGATAAAGATTATTCACAAGGTAGATATCATTAATTCAAATATGGAATACTACGGAATAAATGCATTCCTAGACGTATTCCCAAAATTCTATCTACCCCAAAGGCACGGAAAGAATAAAGGCACGATGATTCAAAGATTCGTAACATTCGTACTACCCTTTGATGTACCGTAATATGTGTCTCTGTTCTATGTTTATCATATTTTTGTTCTGAACTCAGCTCTGATACCAAGCTGTGACGCCCCACTCCGAGACCCACATTAGCGAAGAGTATTACTAGGTAACACCGTCTGCTAATACGGAGAATAGAGCTGGATAGGAGCGACCATCTATAGCCTTGTCTTAATTATCTATTGAATACGCCGACAATTGCCACTTCTTTCTCAAATAGATCGACATATCCAATAAATACCTAATACAAAGCCATAGGTGGCTGAAGGTTCTATCAGAACAAAATATAACAACTCAAATGTAATACACATCACAGAACAGTGGATCATCACATACATTTACACATATACAGATACATTACAGAGTTTACAAAATGATACATGTCAAGTGGTAAAGCAAACCACAATATACAGGCGAGTCAAAAGAATACATATCATAGTTACAACCAAAAGGACTACACAAAAAGCTATAACAAAAAGGAGCTAGTAGAATAGTCCATGCGGAAGCAAAATAGGCTAAGCCCAATGTACCTAACCTGAAACATCTCGGTCTGACCCGAGTATAAAATACACGGGTCGGTCTAGCTAAACAAATCAGTTAGATAAACTAAATGATAATGAACATACAAGGTCATAAAGTACCACAAATATCTCCAAAAGAGATAACCAGATCATCTAATAAAAGATGAATCATAACAAGCCTCATATCATCGGCAACTCAAATAAACAAAGGATATGAATATCCCAAAACAAGCCAAGAAGGCAAATAACAAATACCAATAAAGGTAACACAAGTTTATACAAGGTAATCGCTATATATCGTGTGGTTCAAAGAACCTACACCGAAGGGCGGTACACTATGGAAATATAATTGTCAAAGAAACAAAAGATGCTCGAGCTCAGTACTGTATAACAAGGATCCACAAGCCTGAAGGCAACAAACCCAAATATCTCTCGAGCGGTGACGAATGACCAACTCCAAAAGCGATACTATAGGGCAACAAACCCGAAGGCACAAACCCGAAGGCACAAGCCCGAAGGCAACATACCCGTAGGCTCAAACCCGAAGGCAACAAACCCCGAAGGCAACAAACCCCGAAGGCTCAAGCCCGAAGGCAACAAACCCCAAAGGCAACAAAGCATAGTGGCGAAGGTCCGGAGGCCCAGTACAGGACACTACTAACTGGAAGAATGTGTCACAACTCTCAGAAAGGAACCCGAAAAATGTTAACGTGAGTCTCATACCACACGTTCGCACTAAACGGTTTACTAACCGTTAGTCAATTTCACACTCAAAGCAGTACAAAGTTCACCTCATCTCATCGGTAAACCAGACCCAAAGGTGAAAACAGTCAAACAAGTAGATTAGGAATTAACTGAAAAGATAAACCCACGTGTTCATAGAACGCGTTTTATTTAATCATTTAATTATCCTCCCTCTTCGCTTGAAGTGCAAAATTGTGTGTGTTTTATATAGAAATTATAAGTTTGAGAAACGAGCTTTTAATACAATTTAAAAAGATCACTTTATAAAAACCCATGTACGAAATCTAAAAAGGAATCATCAAAGTCAAAAATGCGATAACAACTGATTGGATCGACATGAATCGATTAAAATTGGAAACCCAAGCAAATAAACAAATTGGGCTGAGACAAGCAGGTTAGTCGACTGAACCAGGAGGTCAGTCGACTGGCCCAATGCCTGGAAACTTTCGGTTTCCAGGTCATTCGACTGACCCAGGTTGTCAGTCGATTGATACAGGGACAGAATGTTTTCTGCCCCTGGTTCAGTCGACTGACCTACTGGTTCAGTCGACTTAACCTGCTTCTAAAGCAGAATCAGCCTAGCCCCTTTGTGGGAAAAAATCAATAACACGAAACGGAAGCGAACGAGCGAGCAACAACGACTAAGGATTTACACCAAGCGACAACCCAACCTTGTATGGCCCTCCAAAACACCCCACTAACGTGTTCAAACATCAAAGATTGGATATTCACAAAATTGGACTTCAAAAACCAAAAATTGGAAAATTCACCAAATCAATCCAAATCAAAAACAAATGAACATGAATAGATGTTAGGAATTCTTACCCAACCACAACAAAAGCTATGGGCTTAGATGTGAGTTCAAAAACTCACCTATTAACTCAAAAAAAATGATGGGAAGCTCAAACACAAAGAAAAGATCAACCACTCTTCAATTCTACTCTACAAGCTCCAATCTAAGATCAAAACAAGTATTTCCTAAATTAGGTTATAGGAAATTTCTGAAATTGGAGAGAGATTGAGATGGAGAAGGTGAAAAGAAGGCTTACCTAAGCTTCTCTTTGATTTTGGAGCAAGAATTTGAGTTTGCAAAGGAAACTAGGGCTTGGAATTTCTATTTCCAATTCTCTTCCCTCATTTTCAGTTGAGCTAAAGTATTAGGAAATGAATTGAGTGAATGGATGAAGATTTAATGAGTTAGGGTATTAAGTTGGGTTAGTTGGCTGAAACCCAAACCCAAAAGCCCAAATAGAAAATAGCAAAATTCTACTCACTCCAAATATATCGATGCTTATACTCAAAAAGATCGCAAATGCCATTTTGGACTCAATGGAAGTGGTCCTGAGTCCTAATTCGACCGTTTGCAAAAAGTGACATCTCGGACTTAAATCCGACTAACGATGCTATATTTAAATAAAACATTTAAATATACAATCGTAAAATATGCGGGTTGTTACAGTTTTCATCATTTATTTTCTAGTTATCCTCCTTCAATAAATCAAATAAAATCATATAAGCTTAAGAAACTTCTCAAACCGAAAATCCATCTATAAAATCATGATTAGAACATCGTAAGTCTTTTACTATATTTCGAAATTATTGAAGTAGGGGAAACACGTCTAAACATCCCATGTTTATTTATCCTTCCCCAAAACATTCATTAAGTTTATTAATAGAAACCCATATGAACCCCATCATACATAAAAACATACAAGTCTAAACCAAGACCATATGTTAGGGATCGGTGTAGAAATGTTAAGTATTACTCACCTAGATCTTTAAAATATCTAGCTTTAATCTTCTTAATCCCTTTTAGATTGAATTTTCTTTATCTTTTTCCTATTTGTCTTCTCTAAGCTACCACCATTAAAGTTTTTCCTTAGCCTTTTTTTTATTTTAGGTGGGATGAAATGAATGAATAGAAAAGAGTAATGTTTACCATCCCATAATAATTTGGGCTTGGGCCCTCATACCCCTATTCTATTAATTCATTTTCCCTTGCTTCTCTTATTTGGGCCGCCCTAGCCTTTTAATCAATTTATTTGATTAATTTAAATTTAGGGTCATTACATTCCTCTAGTGTACTCTCTTTTGGTCAAGTTCTGAGTCAACCCTACATTGTTGCCATGATGGATTGGTATTGATCCCCAAGGGTTGATTGGTAAAGATCGATAAGGTAAGTTATATGACGGTTGTATTAAGGGCACCATCACCTGCCTTTGAGCCCTTTGTCCATTATTTCAAGTTTTTGACATTCTTTGGCCTTGGTCTACGGTTGCTCCAATCGTCTTGTGTTGCTCTAGTTGTTGGAAAACGCTATTCAATATCACCTCTTATCAGGCTAATCACATCATCTGCGTATTTTCATCAATCCTTCAATCTCATCTTTGACCCTAAAGTTTAAAGGCTGGCTTAAACTAGTGGACACATCATGGCTGCCCTATGCTCGATTGATTTGCTCCGGCTATAGTCTTATTTGTTAGCTTCTTCATCTTTAGCTAATTAGATCTAAGTTTATCTCAACGAAAGCATCAAAAATTTTAGTCTAAAAGATGGCCCAACACCCCAAATATCGATAACAAAAGAACCCAAGTCAATGGTTGTGATTCTAAACTCGCATTTTAATAGATCTTCCATATGTAACTATGGATCTTTCTTTTTTCAGCAAAATGAAATGGCGAAATCTGGTGGTTTTTTATCAGTTCTATGATATTTTATTTGTAACACCCCGTATTTTTATAAAAAAACAAATAATTAATTAAAAAGGACATTTTGATAATTTTACATAAAGTTGAAAAACTAAAATTTTGTAAATGAAGAAATTCGGAGAATCTTAATTTTCTGTTGCATCAAGTAGATTTTTTTGGCCAAAATTCATATATAAGTGTCAAAACGAACAAAGGATGAAGGAGATACATATTATTTACTATAGCATGCGTTTCGAGGTAAAAAGGGTAAAGGTTCAAGTGAGTTGAGGGATAGTTTTGGGATTTTTGCCTATACAAGAGAAGTTCCTAAACCTAATTCACTTCATTCTCCATTTTTCCTCATCATATAGAGGCCGCTTCACCTAAACTCCATTTTTCTCTCCTGCTTCTTTAAATCTAAAAACAAAAATCTTCAAACAAAATGTTAAATCAAATAATAAAACATTAGATAGTCTGTTTATGGCCTCTGTCAGTCATGCGGTCTGTTCATAGCCTCTGTCCCTCTTCTCCACTTACCATACCGTCCACTGTTCCCATTCCATCCATTGTTCCATCTCCTTCCAACACCACTCCTTCAACTGTTCATCTAGGCTCTCCCCCATCCCTCTGTCCTCCCCTTTCTATCCCACCTCTGATCCCGTCGGACCCTTTTCCTCCCCTTCCTTCTTCCTCTGGTGCTCCTCTACCTTCGACCTTTTCCATCCCGTCCATTCCTGCTCCCAATCGTTGTTGGTCAACCCTCTTTTCTTATAAACCAAGAAACATTGGGTGTTACTCCCCTATTCACTATGACATTAACTATACTGGCAAACCGATTGATCCACCTCCCGAGGTAGTGAGCACAGGAGTTCATGTTTGGTCAGACTACCTTGTTGGATTCTTCCTCGATGGCACTGTAAACTTCATGCGGTTAAAACCCATATTGATAAGGTGTGGCAACTCAAAGGATCTTATAAAATGTACTCTGACAAACAAAATTTCTACTTCAAATTCACATGTCCCGATGATAAACTGGTTATTCAACAGAGGGATCCTATGTTCATTAGAGGGCATATGTTCATCATTTCTGCCTGGTACCCAAGCTTTGGGTCTTCCCAATCAACAGTGAAGACGGTGCCAGTATGGGTTCATCTGTATCGAATTCCACTCATGTCATGGACTCTGCTTGGCATCAATGGTTGGCTTTCCATTTGGGGAAATTAATCTGCCTTGATGAAAATACAAAAAAAAATGAAGAGATTCGAATACGCCAAGTGTTTGATAGAGGTGAAGCCTGATAAAGAACTGCCACATTTTATTGCTGTTGGAGATGATAATTGCCCCAATGTAACTGTTGAGTACTCATGGACCCCTTTGATATGCACACACTGTAAAGTTTTTGGACATGCTTTTGAGCATTGTGCGGTAAATTGTCTTAATTCAGTCAATAAGAAAGTGGATGATAGTATTATGTTAGAAAGGACAGAAAAGGAAGAACATAAAAGGCAGAATGTTGAGAACAATAACAAAAATGAGGAGAATGCAAAAGGTAAATTCACTGCAGTCAAAAGGAAAAAGAAACAAATTAGAAGAATTTGGGTGAAGTCAAAAACTAGTATACAAAATAAGTCAGATGTGGTGGGGAACTTTCAAAATGCAGGAACAAGTAAAACATTAGATAGTATCAATTTGAAGGAGGCTGATAGGGAAAATTTCATCATAACAGGCATGGAAGTCACTGACAATAAGATGATGAACAGTGAGCAAGAGAATTTATTGACAAAAGATGATGACCCAGAGCAGATCAATGTTTTGGTGGAAAAGGACATGCAGAAAGCCCGAAGTAATGAACTGTGTCCACATGAAGTTTTTCACCACAGTGCAAATGAACAAAATATGCTCAAGAGAATTCAAAGAATATAGTTAATTAGGAAGAAATTATTGAAGATACTTCTGTTCCTTTTAATCCAGAAAATATTTAAACATCAAATCGATTTGCCCCACTGCTTTGCCAAGAAGAAATCACTGCAATCGACAAGGATGAAAATGAGTGTAATGAGGAAGGTGAAATAGCTCCTGAAAATCAAGTATCAAACATCACTGAGAATTCTATGTGCACTGCCATGCACAAAAACATGCACACTCCTCCATCTGTCACTGATTCATTTCAATCCCCTCCTAATGTCCATCTGAACACTGCAATTCACATTAACAACCCTTCTTATTCCTAAACAAGTGTTATTCCTCCAGCTACATGCTCCACTGTATCTCTCCCCCAAAAAATCTTCCTTGCATTGGCCAATCATTCAACCACCTCCATTGACTCATCTCATAAAAGAAAAGGGAGACCAAAGAAAAAAACAGTTACTTCTCCTGACTCTAATCTTGATGGTGGAACTGATTTCACAATTGATCAAATTAACTTTATATCATCACAACTTATTTCTCAATCACCTGGTGTTAAGACCAGGTCTTCCTTAAATTCTTCCCTATGATGCACAAAATCAATAACATTGGGTTCTGGAATATTAGAGGAGCCAACTCAATAGCAAAGCAACTTGAAGCCAAGAATTTAACAATGTCCAACAACCTTCTAATGGTCATTCTTGCTGAAACTAAACTCAACCATGCCACTACTCTTGCTGCTGCCTCTTTAATAAATAACCAATGGGACATTCTTCACAATCTTGACCATGCTCCTTTTGGCAGACTTTTGATGCTTTGGAACCCTCTAACCTTTTCTATTGAACCTATCATTATTCAAAGACAATTTATTCACTCAAAAATCAAACATATCCCATCTAACCAATCTTTTTTCCTAACTTCTATCTATGCTAAAAACCATAAAAATCCAAGACAGTTATTTCTTGACCAACTTCCTTCCCTTCATCCTTCAAATGAACCATGGATTTGTATTGGTGATTGGAATTGTATGCAGTTCTCTCATGACAAATGTGGTGGTGTCCCCCTTTCTTTTCAGCAAACCAGACCACTCAATAACTCTATCTTTTCATCCAACCTCTCTCCCATTCATTCTGATGGCCATAAATATACATGGAACAACTGCAGTAGATCAGGCTCCACAACTTTCTGTAACTAGAAATGGCCTACTCCAACTTAAACTCTTTAACCCAATGGCCAAATCTCCTATACCATGTCCTTCCACCCACACTCTCTGACCACTCCCCCATCATTCTTGACTGGGGATATGAAGTTTTAAATAGAATATCCTCTTTTTCATTTTTTAATATTTGGACTTCTCACACTGAATTTTTCAATATTGTTAATGACAGTTGGAAATGCAAAGTATTTGGTAATTCTATATTTATTTCGCAGAAAAAACCGAGGATTCTCAAAAGCAAACTTAAAGACTGGGCTTTCAGCACTTTTGGCAAGGGATCAAAATTGTATGATTAATTAAGAGAACAGTTATTGTCTATTCAAACTTCTATTCACAACAGACAGGTAGATATCCCCCTCTTAGCTGAAGAAGATAGAGTTCATGGTGAGCCTGTTAAAGTCTTAGTGGAAGAGAACTTAATGCAACAACAAAAAGTTAGATCTAATTGGCATTTCCATGGTGATAAAAATACAGCATTCTTTCATAGTACTTTGAAAATAAAAAATGCCTCTACTCAGATTACTACCATTCAAGATCAGATTGGAAATATTTGCACTTCCTCGGATACAGTTCAAAATGCTTTTCTCCAATATTACACCAATCTGCTGGCCCCTCATTCTATAGATGATCATCAACTGCACCATTATGTTATTACTAAGTTGCCTACTATATCTGACTCTGTCAGTCAGTCCTTAATTGATCTTGTTACTAATGATGAGATAAAGAATTTTATATTTGGCATGAACTCTGAAAGCTCCCCTGGTCCAGATGGATTCAATGCTCACTTTTAAAAATCATGTTGGCATATTATTAGTTTTGATGTGATCAAGGCAGTTAAAAAAAATTCAAACACAATTTGATGCTTTCTGGTATTAATGCTACTAGAGAGGCCTTAATTCCGAAGACAACTCATCCTACTTCAGTCTCACAATTTAGGCCTATTAGTTGTTGTAATGTAATATACAAATGCATTGCCAAAATTTTAGCTTCTAGGATGAAGCATGTACTATCTACTGTCATTTCTCCAAACCAAAATGCCTTCTTGCCTGGAAGGGATATCATAGAAAACATTCTTTTTTCTTCTGAGCTGTTAAGAGGATATAGTAGGAAGTATATTTCTCTGAGATGTGTGCTGAGATTAGATATTCAAAAGGCATTCAACACTATTCACTAGGAGGCTATCATTTACATTCTTCACTTCATGCAATTTTCCCATACATTCCTGGCATGGCTTTACACATGTCTCTCCATTATTCAATACTCCTTGTGTCTCAATGGTTCAGTTTTTGGATATTTTAAAAGTACTCAAGGTCTGAGACAAGGGGATACCCTCTCCCCCTACATCTTCATATGTGTCATGGAATTTCTTTCAGTTCATTTCAACAATACCTTGGATAACAAACTGATGGATTATCATCCTATGTGTAGGAATCCTCAAATATCTACACTTATGTTTGCTGATGATTTAATGCTCTTCGCCAAGCCCAATGTCAAATCTATATCCACTATTTTAGCCATGCTTCACTCTTTCACCTACCAGACTGGTTTAAGCATTAACTTATCAAAATCTAAAATATGCATTGTTGGAGTGACTGAAGATATCAAAGCTTCCTTGATTAATTTATCAACCTTGTCCCCATTTTCTGATGATGAAGTGTATTTGGGAGCTCCACTAACTTCCTCTAGTGTCAAAACCATTCACTACCTCCCCATGTATGAAAAATTTATTTCCAAACTAACTTCATGACCCATTTCAAAGCTTTCCATTGCTGGGAGACTGGTTATTATCAAGTCTATTACATCTGACGTGTGCATATATTACGCTAGACTCTTCATACTGCCCTATAAATTGATTTATATGATCAATTCTGCAATGAACCACTTTCTATGGCATGGAAACCCTTTCTCCAAAAAGCTAATTTCAGTTGCTTTCAAATTAATTTGTTGTCCTCTTGTTAATGGTGGACTTGGAGTTATGAATGTTAAGCAATGGAACGTAGCTGCTCACTCATCTTACGTTGACAAATTACTCAGAAAAGACCAAAATCTTTGGGCAGACTGGTGTACGAAGAATTTACTCAAAAATAATCATTTTTGGACAAAGCTATCTCCTCCAGACTTTAGTAGTTCTTGGAGAAATATGATGAAACTTAGGCAATGACTTCTTCCTATTTTAAATATTCCATGAAAAACTGTAACTCGTTATCTTTTTGGCTTGATCCTTAGGCAAATAAAGGTATGATTCTTGCTAACCTAATTCCATACAACCTGAGAGCCAAAACTGGAATACCAGAGGCTGCTAAAGTGGCAAACTATCTGTGTGATGAGAGGATCAGTCTTCCTTACTCCAGCTCATGTATCATAAGGAATGTCTAGGCTTTGCTTGATAACAAAGTCTTCCAATCTTCTGAGACTGCTACCTCTTAGGATGGAAGTCCTCACTCAATTAAAAGAGTTAACATGGCTCTGGACACACTTAATAATTATGACAGGTTTCCATGGTATTCAAGAATCTGGAAAATGAACTCCTCTCCTACTCAAAACTTGTTGCTCTGGAAAGTGATCAGGGGTGGTCTTCATACTCGTGAAAAATTATATGCTATGGGGTTGATAAACCAGTCCTCTTGTATCCTTTGTGGTCTTACTGCAGAGAATGTTGAGCATCTTTTCTTTACATACCACTATACTTTTTTTATAGGGAAGCATATTCTAAGGCATTATGGGCTGCATACTCCTTGTTTGAATTCAAGAATTGAATTGTTTACTATTTTTAAAGGAACCAGATGGAGATCTTCTAAATCGAAGTTGCTGCTGAAAATTTTAAAAGTATTTATACACCAAATTTGGGTTGAAAGAAATGCGCGTGTGTTTTCAGGAATTTCTACCTCTAAACACGATCTCTTTCATGCCTTAGTTAGGAGACTCTGAAGTGCACATTGTATTTCTGTTGAATGGTAGAGGCATGTATTATTGGGTTACTGTGGCTGCTTCAGGTTGTTTTGGATCCTACTTCGAGTCTTGGATGCAGTTTAGTGATTTCATTTCTACTTCGAGTCATTTGATGCTCAGCTTGGTGTTCTGCTTTGAGTCTCTTTTTGCTCAGCTTAGGTTTCACTTTTGGTGCTGCAATTAGGGTTTTCTCTCTTTTTTGCAAGCACATCATCTGTTTTCTTCACTCCTCATGTTCTCCTTTGTCATTCTTCTTTTATACTTGTAATTCATTTTACTTGGTATAAATAAAAGGTAGGGGCCCTTTTAACTCCGTTGACTTTGCCAAAAAGAATAAGAAAATCAAATAGATTGGAATCTCTATTTGATATTGTGCATACCGGTAGGAACTAATAAATAAACCCACGATCCCATAGAACGACATCATAATCCCTTATGAAAAAAAAATTATTGAGAAGGAAATTTAGGTATCAGATCCCTACCAAGATAAATAAAAATTCAAATCCAAACATTAGCATTTATATTTCACTTATACAGCTATTTGGATTTAAATATGACTTAAAATTGAATTGATGTTTTAAACTGATAATTATGGTAAATTGAAGAAACCCTATATCATTGATTTGACAAAAAAATGATATGAATTGGAGGAAGCGTAAATTGTATTACAAATTTACTTTAAAAACTATGTAAATATGACTCTCTATAGTTGATAAAAGTTAATTTTGACCATAGTATAAATAATATGGTCAATTTACAAAATTACATCAAAAATTCAAAGTATGGCAGAAATCTAAAAAAATTAAGGCTTATCCGAGGCTTACCTGAGGCGGACTGCGAGCCAAACCCAGTAAAACTCGGGGCAAGCCCCAAGTCTTAAAGAAATTAAATTAAAAGAATCAATTATATTTGAGTATATTAAAGGTTGTTGTTGGGTATGAGTAATTATCAAAAATGAAGCAAAAATAATAAGTTAAAAATATTGAAAAACCTAACAATAGGCGAACGGTCGACTAACTGCACCATAGGAGTTAACTGACTTGCTTCAAGAAAACCTAAGAAAAATCGAGTCTAACCCAAGGAAAACTGATGTATTTTTATGGTCAATTGATTCAAGCCATCAATAGACTGACTAGTCGAACAGTCGACCGATTGTGCTTAACCTGTCAATTGACATGCGATTTAAAAGAGAAAAATATGAAGGCAACCTATCGACTAATCATGTCTATTCAGTCAATTGATAGCCTATAACTAGCCCAGGTTGAACATAGACCTAGACTGAGTATAATAGCTTTGGGAGTTTATTTCCCACTTTCTTGACATTCTAGAGTTCACTGGCTTCATGATGCTATGTAACATGATGCTTAGTGCATAGTGTGATTGTGTCATAATTACTATTAGCGCCTTGGCCACATTTTTTGACTTGTAGATTGTAGGGGAAGGGAGACGGAGATGTCCGAATTTGTAGAGTTTATGACCGTTCTGGTAGATGTGCCTACGGAGAGTCAAATTTTTTATTGACCCTTTTAGCCATAGTTGAATGATACATAGTGTAGGCCACGTTGACCACTTAGATTTTTATTTGATTCTTTGGTAGGCAGTTTAACATCGAGACTATGTGCTCTATGTGTGCCCAAGCTTTTGTGATTGTATACTCAGTGTATGTGCAAGTTAAGCGGTTTACTAGTGAGGATGTTTACACGATGTATAGTTAGGTGGTTTACTATTGAGACAGTATACTCAATTTATTCCTAGGTTTATCCAGTTTCTGAGTGTCCAACCTTCTGGTGGAAATCTTTGTGGGTTATTACCGGATTTTAGGTGTACTAAAGGTTGTTACCATATATTGTGTAAATTGGCTAATTTCTTATATGTAATACACACATTAAATAAATAGCCTTAGGTTGTGTAGATTATAAATGATAATTTAATCACCCATTAACACCATACCACCAGTGATATTTCTCTCTCGACGGACTATGTATGATCCCTTCTATTTCTCCCTCTTTATACCTATTACAGGATAATAGGATAATATGTGGTATGATAAGAATAAAATACATAGAGGAGGCGACCGTATGCTTTGGATTTATGTTTATTTATTGTCATTCCCTATGTACCTTATTGTACTAGTTAGTTAGACATCTACTATATTTCTTTTTGGACATTATTGGAAACTTTATCTAGATGCTTCTTGTACAGACCATTGTTATTTTTAAAACATAGATGATTGTATTTACTTTGATATTTATAATTTATTCCTTTTGCTATGAGATCTGAAAGTGCGACCATATATAAAATTATATTTATCTCTATATCATATAAACTATCAAAAACCTAACGATCCATATTTCTTGACATGATACTAGTTCGGACGTTGCTTTTGGGCTTTGAATAGGTGTGACCTGAGGTGCAGGTTACTACATTTGGTATTAGAGCTTAGGCTAAGAAATTCCTACTAGATCAGGGTGTATGTGAGAACATATTTGTAACTTTCTATTATATAAATAATTATAAGTCATACCATATATATTTTGACTTATAAAGGTAGTAGTTGGATTGTCCCTTATATAAGAAAATAACTATGAGTTAAAATAAATGTTAAAGATTATAATAGTTTGGGATAAAAAATAAGTCCATCACATATATAATAATTTATCCTTGAAGAATTGCTAATAGGAAGCCTTTGTACTAACTAGCAATTGTGAATAAATTATACGTTTTTAGGCCATAGAAAGTAGTGTGATGTTGATAAACGTAATGGAGCATAGGGAAAGACACCTCAAAATTAAAGTTGTGGAGTTGAAGTGTTTATACATTAGAGTTGGACATTATATGGAGGAGAGGCTTAAGATAGTTAATTTTAGAAGAAGAGAAGCTGAAACCCTATGCAATCGAAGCGCCGTTGTATGAAGTAGTTGGGCTTGTGTAAGTTGTGTTGTTTTTATCTACTCCAAATAAAGTATTTAAATTATTTGTTTCCTTAAAAAGTTAGAAACATTAGTACTTGAGTTTTTTGGAAAAATATAGAAGTTGAATTTTGAACTTGTAATCTCTTATTTTAAGCTTCAAACATAGGAAAATTTAATAAAAGGGTAAGTTTTCATACCTATTTTAAAGCTTTTATTTTTACAAGAAGTACATTATAAGGCACATTGTCACACTTACCTTTTGATAATGAAACTTTAAAAGCTAAATTAAAACGTATGTAAAACCCATCTTTTGAATGTCTTCTATTTTATAAATATTATTGCCACACTTTGAAAAAAAAATTACATTTTCTTTTAAAATATACTTTTGTGAAAAAAATTTATTTATAAAAGAAAACTTTAGAAAGATATGTTTACACATCCACTTTTCTAAGTTAAATTGAACTGTTTTAGGTAAAATATAAAATGAAAAAAGTGTCGTGATTTTTTTCAAAAGGAAATGTTTATTAAAATTAGTAAAGAATTTTATGATTTTTAAGCTTACTAGTTTTTGTGAAAAATATGATTGGAAATTAAATATTTTGATTTAAAAACTAAATTGAAAAAGTTATTGATATTTTCATTTGAAATTTGATTGGAGTCAGAGGAATTACACGACTTATACATTTTGAATTGATTATGGTGAACTAGCTGTCAATATGTCAATGTGCTAAGGACTTACTAGTTTGAACATTATGAAATTGTGAAACATTGGAAGGCTTGGGGTGAAGGAAAATTTACCATAAAGATTTGGTGGCATTTTCAATTGCGATTGATTCGGAAAGTAGAGTACCAAATGGAATCTTTTCCATAATAATAAAGAATAAACACCACTTTTTGTTATTTTACCCAAACATGGTTTGAGTTGTCGGAGCTTAATATATAATGTGATTTGGTAAAGGCTTACTTAATTTTAATGTAAAGTTGATGCGGTGCAAGATTGGCACGTACCCAAAAATACTACAGAGGCAAGAAGTTTTCTTAGTCTTGCTGGCTATTATAAGAAGTTTATTAAAGACTTCGCAAGGATTTTTGCTCCATTAACATGCCTTGCTAAGAAGAATTTAGTTTTCTTGTGGAACTTGAAGTGTGAGCATTCTTTTATTAAGATAAATGAGTTATTGGCTAGTGTACCCGCTTCAACAGTTCCTGATGGTTCGAAGCCATTTACTGTGTATATCGTGCTTGCGATATAGGACTTGGCGTTGTTTCCCTAAGCTTGCTTAAGGTAAAAAGGCTGGTCAGTGGAATAGCAAAATGGGAATCACTTCACAGTCTGTTTTGCCAATGGAATCCCAAGGGGAATTCATGCTTCCACTAAATCTTGTTTGATAGAAGAGGGTAGATTTGTTTGTTATGCTAGTCGATACTCGAAAGAACATAAGAAATATTATCCAACTCATGATCTTGAGTTAGCAGTTATTGTTTTTGCTCTCAAATCTTGAAGGCGTTACCTTTTAGGGAAACGATTTGAGTTTTTTTACAGATCATAAGTCTTTAAAGTATTTGTACTTTCAAAAAGATTTGAATTTGAGATAGCAAAGATGGATGGAATTCTTAGCATCGTATGATCTTAGTATTTCGTATACTCCAAGCAAAGGCAATGTTGTAGCTAATGCCTTGAGTAGGAGACACATGATGTTAGGTCCAATGTTTTTCGAGTGGAAGCACCTGAAGTTAAAATGTGGAAATAACAAAAAATTATTTGGCTTGTTGACTTATTGCTTTGGAATATGACTATAGAAGAGAGTCGGAAGTTGGAAAGGAGAGTCCTGAAAAAGTGAAGACAGGGATCGAACTATTGACTAGAGAGAGGAGCAAGTCCAAATTAATTTGTTGTAAAGTCATAGAGAAGAGACATTAACTGAACAACAAAATATTTGAATTATAATTTGTACAAAGGGATTTAGCCAAAGTTATGTTCATATGATATTTGGAAGTCTTGAAGATATAGTTAAAGTAGAGTTACACTTGGAAAGCCTGATAGTAAAAGAGACATTAGTGGTTTTGGAATTTTAGTTGATTGCATCCCGTTGCCCGATCAATTGAAGAATGATTTATGTAACGACCCAGTATTTTGGACCATTCGCATCCATTATAAGTGTATAGGTAGACACTCGTGCCGGAGTTGAATTGCTCAAAATACCGCGTTGTTAATTTAAATTTGGCAAAACTGAACATATACAGTAAATAAATATAATCACAGATCACAGACACAGAGTAATAAGTGCAGCGGAAATAAAAGAGATAGTAGTTCATGAAGCTACTATATAAATATATGAGTTACATCAGAGTTAAAACAGATACAACGGAAGAGTAATACGATACATCAGATACAAATCAGAATACATCACTGGAATCATCGAATGCTGAAAGCAGAATAGATGGCTGGATCTTCAAGCAAAGCTCCAACTTCAAAGGTGAGTCTCGAATACTGGTACACTCAGTCTGACCCGAGCGTAAAGCAAAACACAAGACACTCGAGTCAGGATTAACATTCTTATATTAATAAATCCAACTCAAGTGAAATAGCAATTGAAATACAAGTAACTCAAAGGATGTTTGGAATAACCATCCTTTAAGGATCCGTTAAACTATCTACTATGTAGTAGTGTACGATAAGTAGATAATGTCTATCAGTAATATAAAGATATCAAAATAGCGTTAAGTCATGGCCCATTCCACCCTTAACACATTTTTATTCCCAAAAGCATATACAAGACCGTAGTTTCCCCAAAACCGGAAGTCACCAGAGGGCAATCCATATACTAAAGGTACAAATCAAAATCGTAGTGGTCGCGCATAAATGGAATACAAGTATGACAAGGCACATGAGGCTATACCCAAGGTAGTGATACTACCGTTCGCCTGATCCGGGCTGGTGAGAACGCAACGCCGCAGCGCCCGCAACACCGTGAAACAACACTCCCAAAATCAAGGGTGCACCAATCGACAACAAGTATAAATAGTTCGAAGAAGTGTGTCCACTTGAGGTATCAATCCTCCATTGGCCCGGCACAGCTCCTGTTTTAGTCATTTCCAATTTGACACAAGTGTCAAGGCTATCCATTATCGTTCTCTTTCTTCAGTCATCACGTACATCATTCCAACCACTTCATTCTGGATCATCACTCCGCGTATAGTTATTAAAATGGTTTTCGGTTTAGATAGAGAGTATATCCATAACCGAATTCTGGTCTCTTTAATAACTTCCGTAATTATTTCACCGATTGGTCATTTAATATATTTCAAAACCAAATCAAATTCAATTTCAATTTCAATTCGTAAATCAACATTTCATTTGTCTTTCAAAATCAATTTCCCAAATTTACGTTTCAAAACTTCCAAATTATCATTTCAAAATCTTAGAATTCAATTTCAATCTTTATTTAAACCAATTCAAATATTGATTCAAATTCGTATATCAGTTTTATTCCGAAATCATTTAAATTAATTTAATTTAACATTCAAATCAATTTAACTTCATTTATCGATTTTGTTCAATATTCGTTAAGTTACTTTATCATTTAAATCAATTTCTATTAAATTTCCAATTCATTAAATCAATTTCTTAAGTTCAACTTCATTAAATCAAAATTTACAATTTTGAATTAAATTAAATTCGTCAAATCAATTCTTTCAATTACAAGTCTTACATTAATTCCAAAAATATCACATTTTATTTCTTATTAAAGAAATTCAATTTCACTTATTTACTTACTTAAATAATTTCCAAAACTTAATTAATAAGGAAAACTCAATTTCAGTTATTTACGAAGTAAAATTCACTTATTCAAAAGTTCAATTTTCTCTTATTCAAGAATCCAATTCAATTTAATCATTAAATAATTCAATCTCATTTAATTATTAAATAATTCAAAACTTAATTATTAAATAATTTCAAAGTTTAATTCAATCATTTCTCCAATTAAACATCGTTCTTTCATCAATTTCATTTTTAATATTCTGTTTCAGATTTTAAATATTAACATTTTTCTTTCATTAAAAATTCAATTTCCAACTTCATTTCGAAACCATATTATTTATTCGAATAAAATCTTCATTTTATTTTTAAATCAAATTATTGACCAATCGGGTTTTATTTAATTTTCTTTCCTAGGTCAAAGTTCAATTTGGGTATTTTATCATTTCAACCCGATTCCAATTCAATTCAAAAATCAAAACATAGCAAAGGGAACTTGCAGTGTGATAACTGGGATGGTGTCAAAGTAGATAAACAAGCAATAACAACAAACAATAACAATCCAATAATCAATTCAAATAATCCCGAAATAACTGTATTAATTCGCATTGTTATTTGTACGAATTAATATAATTATTTCTAGAATCTACACTATCATTTCATGTAGATTAAAGATTATTACATTACGGTTTTCACTTGTCATTCAATTTCAATTCCATACATCATCAATTTAACAACGTACATTTAGTGGTTCAAAGTGTAATTAAACAAATCCTACGTGTCAATAAATTTAACAGTTAAAGGGGTCATATTATACAAATGTCAGTTAATCAAATTTAACATTTAACTATCCTATATCAAGTTCAATTGCATACTATTTAACATTTTAACATTAACAATTTAACGTCCAATATAAACATCAACAATCAATCAATTATCAGCCAAACTGTATTATCATCGCATAAATAACTAACAGGTAATGGTGTCAGATGTCATAGGTGAACTGATACAGGCAATAGCATATATAACAGTGTAATTAACTAACAGCAGTATATTTCAATTGTCGTTTCAATTGAAATCAAATTTAATAAATAAAAGAACGTTAATCGTGAGTGAGTGCTCACCTTTCGGGGCTAGAGAGAACATGAGATGATACAGATACGCACACTGATACAGACGCTGAATTTGAAGTATGAATCCAAGCAAAACAAAATCGGCACGAATTCAACAGACAAGCTGATAAACAATGAGTCGATGAAAATAAATCAGAATCAACTTGATACAGAATGAAACGAATTTCTCCATTATATTATTTCCTAACAAAACTTAAATTTGGAACTCATTAAAATAATATATATATATTATATGCACCCTTGACAACTTATATATATAAACGCATACTATGGAATCCTTATACATAAATTACTTCATACAATTTATAAACATTGTCTTACACAGTTACCCATATATGCAAATAAATCATTGTAAGTAAAAGTTGTTTGAAAAATTTATAAACTACCAAAATATATAAACTAATGTACTTATATATACAAAGGGCATAACAGACATATAAACAAACCTCCTTAGTAAATAAAATATATAGATTAACATTTACACAAAGCATATAATAAACTAGAACCCACCTTGTTTACACGGCTTAATGCAACAATATACAGAAGATAGAACGAAGATGATAGCAGGTAAAATGCGAACTTTAATACTTCATATTTACAAATAATATAAATATAGCTTTTCGAAGGAGACAAGACCAGACACTATTCGAAAAAAAAAGAATAACATTGCAAACCCCACTATTTAAATAAAACAATATAACCCACGCGACAACAGTATCCTATATAAGGTATATATATAGATTTGCAAACAGCTAGTAACCTGTACATTTTTTTTATAGGTAACAAAACTTCAAAGCTTCATATCATAATATATAATACAATACTTAACCAAAACCCAATAGATAGTATGTCAAACTAATATATAAATCTGTATAAATATATTCGTATAAACAATGAAATAAACATACACAAGATTTAATATAAGATACGAACACCTATACCTATATATAACTGTACACAATCTACTTCTATATATTATACACGTACCTATAAGCTTACCATTATGTACACCCATACTTCAAACATAGATAACTTTAAACTTATATATAAATCAATATTTGCTATAAAATAATACACTGGAAAACTATGAATACTTGTATATATATCAAAAGTATAAACTACCCAGCTATATTCCAAATGGATATATATACTATCATAACATAGATGTCATATATTACAACTATATATAACTAAATAACTTAAATATACATAAACTACCCGATATGTACAACCGCATACTTAATATACAGATACAAATAAAAGTTAGGATTTTAAATAAACAAAATATAGGCAAAACTACACACATATTATATAAATCTATGTATATTAAACTAATATATATACTGACTCAAAAGAAAGGAATCCATACATTTTTATACTTACTTATGTATAGAAGAAGATGGCAAACTTTCATGGATGGCCGGCAGTTAGAGAGATAGGGAACGCAAGGTTAGCGATCCGAAAATCATGGATGGAGGAAGTGGCGAGCGGTTCACGGTGATTGGGCATGGCAATGCTCGAGTTGGTCGAAAGGTTGTGGTGGAGGTGCTCGACTGAAAACAAGGTGGAGCGGTCAGTGGGCTGCGAGGTGATGGAAGGCCAAAGGGAAGTGGTGTGGGCTGACAAGGCGGTGGCACGACTGACCTCGATGGAGAGGGTATGGGTTTTGGGAAGGCTGCTGCATGTGAGGCTTGTATGGAGTCGAAAATGGGAAACACGGTCACGGGGATGGAGGCCACGATCAAAATATTGACAAGTTTCAGAAACAAACTTTCGTGAAAGTAGTGTATATATGTAATATTTAATAGAACAGAGAGGTGAGAAAGAACATAAGAGTGTCCAAGAACAGAAGATAAAATGAACCAATTTGGAATAAATGAATTGGAACCAGTAGGAAATAAAGAGTCACCGGTGGGATTTTTGAAGTGGTGGGATATTAACAATCAAGTATATTAAATGTAAATGGCCATTGGATTTCCCAGTGTATAAACGAACAAACCAAGGAATTCAGCAAGTTCAAAGCTGTACCGATACGGTAGGCGTTACGCAAAGTGCAACGTGCAACGGAACTCCGAATTTGACAATCGAATATACCGTAGAGATCGGCACGACGAGACGATCAAAACGGTATATAGAAATCAGTGGTACGATCATCCGATAAAAATCGATATCGGTACCAGAATACTGCTATTTTGCAGAAAATAAGAACGACGGAGCCAAAGATGTTCGAATTTGGAAAAACGACAAACTGATATCTTGCTCAGAAGATGATTTAGAATTTTTCTATGTAAAAATATTTAGGTTTCGGAAATATTTTATTTTCAACGCTTTTTAACTGATTGAATTGAAGTGAATTTACGCGTGAAATAAACTTTCGTATTTTCGGACGAAAATTTACCAGTTGCTATGTTTAACTAGACGTATTCCAAATATTAAATTTTTATTTCAAAATTTTATCGTTTAAAATTTTCACAAAATTTCAACTAATTACGTTATTAAAACGGTTAAAATTTACGGGTCGTTACACTCTCCCCCACTCAAAACTTTTCGTCCCCGAAAAGGAACGAGGTAGGAGAATAAAACAACCAGAAAGAAAATAGATTGGAAAACAAATAAAATAATTAATTTAAACCATACAGTTTCAAATTTTAAATTGATTTATATTCAATAATTTGATTTAATCCATTTGATTTTCTTAAATTAAATCAAGCTTTAACTATTTCTAGATTGATTTCCTTATTATCCAATCATCTTTAATTAACAGTTTCAAAATCATAAATTTGAATAGTCTTTTATTATAATCATATTTTTCCAACAGTTTAAATTCTTCTTTATTCCAAATTATTGTTAAGTTTATTTCACTTAATATATCTTATTACATATATTTAACCCATATAAATTAATTTAAACCATACAAGTTTCGATTTAAATTAATTTACATCTACCTATTGCTTTTAAATTCAAGGTATTTTTATATATTAATCAAATTTCAATTTATTAATTCTTTCAAAACAAATTTATTAATTCTTTCAAAACAAATTTATTAATTCTTTCAAAACAATTTATTTCATCATTAATTGAGTTTTACTTTTTATCCTATCTAACTCTATTAACATCTTTATAATCAAAATTTAGTATATAACATTTATTATAAACACTCAAATTTTGTTTATAAATTCAATTTATCTTATATATTATCCAATTACATATTCCACTCTTGAATGATTTAGGTAAGTTGTATTAGAATGCAGTTGAACAATATACAAATAAATTTTTTTCCCAATTCAATTATTCAAGTTTAAATATTTATTCCAAATTTTGGTTTTATTTATAATTGGAAACATCCTTTAACATGATTTTTTTAAGAAATAAATTTCCGTTTAATTTCAAACCCTTTAGAAATAATTACGTATATATTATATATATTAAATCAAATTAAATTTAAAATAATATTCCCATATATATATATATATATACATAAATCAAGTCATATTTAAAATATTTCCAAACAAAACCGTAGCAAAGCTACAAATGGTTTCTCCACTTCGAAACTCGAAAATGAATGTCGATGATGCGGCCGCCATCACCGAAATTATTTTCCAGCGACAAAGAGAAGAGCACTGATTTCAACATTTTAAAATTCTTTGAAAACGATTTCTATTCGAAAATACTTTCAATAATGTACATTAAAATTTTAAAACCAAAGTTCGAAATCACCGGAAACTAATAAATTCTCAAATTTCTGAATTAAATTCATTTCAAATTCCAAATCAATTTATAAACCGTATTTATAAATTTATTTAGAACAATAAATGAAAATCAAATATTATCATTTCAACCAAACAATTTAATTTACCTATTAAATTCCAGAAAATTTTTACTTATATTTTCGCAATATAATCAAACAAATTTATTTCATTTTCCAAATTTGGAAATAATATTCTGTCAGTTTGCTCTGTTCAAGTGTTTTGGAAATCCTATCGATAGCGTTGATCAGACGAATCGATCGGAAACCCAAATCAACATCAACAACTCAAACAACACAATATATTTTAAAATATATATAAAAAAAAAAAAAAATTAATTTACAAATCACTTCCTCGCTCGACTATACAAGAATAGATTTCAAAGCAAAGATAGAGACTCAAATTTGATGGACTCAAATCCAAGAGAATTCTGATTCGAAGACAAATTCGAAAGAAAAGATAAGATGATTCAATAATAGAATCGGGAGATGGGTAAGTTTATTTAATTCACGGGCAACCTTAACCGAGTCGTCCGTAACTTCAAGAATAAGATCGATGCTGAATTCCGAGGTAAATCAACACTTGATTTCAAGAGATGGAATTCAGGTATAGCAGGGGATAGATAACATCGTGAACCGAGGATACAGAAATCTCCGGTAAATCGATGCCTATTATAAAGGAGTTTTGCTCCTTTACGAACCATTCGAAGATTGGCGAGACCACCGACCTATTACAGATATCATTCAAAATGGAGTTTTGGGTGCTCCATGATTGAAAGAAGACGAATATTGAAAGACACGAATGAATTTCGGAACCGAGGGGAACGTTCCAAAATTCAAGGAATCGAATTAGAAGGAAGAGATTGAACTCGAATGAGAGTGATTCTATAAATACATTTACCCTATATGTTAAGTTTTGCCTAGAGCTACCAAAGCTCTGATACCAACTGTAACGACCCAGTATTTTGGACCATTCGCATCCATTATAAGTGTATAGGTAGACACTCGTGCCGGAGTTGAATTGCTCAAAATACCGCGTTGTTAATTTAAATTTGGCAAAACTGAACATATACAGTAAATAAATATAATCACAGATCACAGACACAGAGTAATAAGTGCAGCGGAAATAAAAGAGATAGTAGTTCATGAAGCTACTATATAAATATATGAGTTACATCAGAGTTAAAATAGATACAACGGAAGAGTAATACGATACATCAGATACAAATCAGAATACATCACTGGAATCATCGAATGCTGAAAGCAGAATAGATGGCTGGATCTTCAAGCAAAGCTCCAACTTCAAAGGTGAGTCTCGAATACTGGTACACTCAGTCTGACCCGAGCGTAAAGCAAAACACAAGACACTCGAGTCAGGATTAACATTCTTATATTAATAAATCCAACTCAAGTGAAATAGCAATTGAAATACAAGTAACTCAAAGGATGTTTGGAATAACCATCCTTTAAGGATCCGTTAAACTATCTACTATGTAGTAGTGTACGATAAGTAGATAATGTCTATCAGTAATATAAAGATATCAAAATAGCGTTAAGTCATGGCCCATTCCACCCTTAACACATTTTTATTCCCAAAAGCATATACAAGACCGTAGTTTCCCCAAAACCGGAAGTCACCAGAGGGCAATCCATATACTAAAGGTACAAATCAAAATCGTAGTGGTCGCGCATAAATGGAATACAAGTATGACAAGGCACATGAGGCTATACCCAAGGTAGTGATACTACCGTTCGCCTGATCCGGGCTGGTGAGAACGCAACGCCGCAGCGCCCGCAACACCGTGAAACAACACTCCCAAAATCAAGGGTGCACCAATCGACAACAAGTATAAATAGTTCGAAGAAGTGTGTCCACTTGAGGTATCAATCCTCCATTGGCCCGGCACAGCTCCTGTTTTAGTCATTTCCAATTTGACACAAGTGTCAAGGCTATCCATTATCGTTCTCTTTCTTCAGTCATCACGTACATCATTCCAACCACTTCATTCTGGATCATCACTCCGCGTATAGTTATTAAAATGGTTTTCGGTTTAGATAGAGAGTATATCCATAACCGAATTCCGGTCTCTTTAATAACTTCCGTAATTATTTCACCGATTGGTCATTTAATATATTTCAAAACCAAATCAAATTCAATTTCAATTTCAATTCGTAAATCAACATTTCATTTGTCTTTCAAAATCAATTTCCCAAATTTACGTTTCAAAACTTCCAAATTATCATTTCAAAATCTTAGAATTCAATTTCAATCTTTATTTAAACCAATTCAAATATTGATTCAAATTCGTATATCAGTTTTATTCCGAAATCATTTAAATTAATTTAATTTAACATTCAAATCAATTTAACTTCATTTATCGATTTTGTTCAATATTCGTTAAGTTACTTTATCATTTAAATCAATTTCTATTAAATTTCCAATTCATTAAATCAATTTCTTAAGTTCAACTTCATTAAATCAAAATTTACAATTTTGAATTAAATTAAATTCGTCAAATCAATTCTTTCAATTACAAGTCTTACATTAATTCCAAAAATATCACATTTTATTTCTTATTAAAGAAATTCAATTTCACTTATTTACTTACTTAAATAATTTCCAAAACTTAATTAATAAGGAAAACTCAATTTCAGTTATTTACGAAGTAAAATTCACTTATTCAAAAGTTCAATTTTCTCTTATTCAAGAATCCAATTCAATTTAATCATTAAATAATTCAATCTCATTTAATTATTAAATAATTCAAAACTTAATTATTAAATAATTTCAAAGTTTAATTCAATCATTTCTCCAATTAAACATCGTTCTTTCATCAATTTCATTTTTAATATTCTGTTTCAGATTTTAAATATTAACATTTTTCTTTCATTAAAAATTCAATTTCCAACTTCATTTCGAAACCATATTATTTATTCGAATAAAATCTTCATTTTATTTTTAAATCAAATTATTGACCAATCGGGTTTTATTTAATTTTCTTTCCTAGGTCAAAGTTCAATTTGGGTATTTTATCATTTCAACCCGATTCCAATTCAATTCAAAAATCAAAACATAGCAAAGGGAACTTGCAGTGTGATAACTGGGATGGTGTCAAAGTAGATAAACAAGCAATAACAACAAACAATAACAATCCAATAATCAATTCAAATAATCCCGAAATAACTGTATTAATTCGCATTGTTATTTGTACGAATTAATATAATTATTTCTAGAATCTACACTATCATTTCATGTAGATTAAAGATTATTACATTACGGTTTTCACTTGTCATTCAATTTCAATTCCATACATCATCAATTTAACAACGTACATTTAGTGGTTCAAAGTGTAATTAAACAAATCCTACGTGTCAATAAATTTAACAGTTAAAGGGGTCATATTATACAAATGTCAGTTAATCAAATTTAACATTTAACTATCCTATATCAAGTTCAATTGCATACTATTTAACATTTTAACATTAACAATTTAACGTCCAATATAAACATCAACAATCAATCAATTATCAGCCAAACTGTATTATCATCGCATAAATAACTAACAGGTAATGGTGTCAGATGTCATAGGTGAACTGATACAGGCAATAGCATATATAACAGTGTAATTAACTAACAGCAGTATATTTCAATTGTCGTTTCAATTGAAATCAAATTTAATAAATAAAAGAACGTTAATCGTGAGTGAGTGCTCACCTTTCGGGGCTAGAGAGAACATGAGATGATACAGATACGCACACTGATACAGACGCTGAATTTGAAGTATGAATCCAAGCAAAACAAAATCGGCACGAATTCAACAGACAAGCTGATAAACAATGAGTCGATGAAAATAAATCAGAATCAACTTGATACAGAATGAAACGAATTTCTCCATTATATTATTTCCTAACAAAACTTAAATTTGGAACTCATTAAAATAATATATATATATTATATGCACCCTTGACAACTTATATATATAAACGCATACTATGGAATCCTTATACATAAATTACTTCATACAATTTATAAACATTGTCTTACACAGTTACCCATATATGCAAATAAATCATTGTAAGTAAAAGTTGTTTGAAAAATTTATAAACTACCAAAATATATAAACTAATGTACTTATATATACAAAGGGCATAACAGACATATAAACAAACCTCCTTAGTAAATAAAATATATAGATTAACATTTACACAAAGCATATAATAAACTAGAACCCACCTTGTTTACACGGCTTAATGCAACAATATACAGAAGATAGAACGAAGATGATAGCAGGTAAAATGCGAACTTTAATACTTCATATTTACAAATAATATAAATATAGCTTTTTGAAGGAGACAAGACCAGACACTATTCGAAAAAAAAAGAATAACATTGAAAACCCCACTATTTAAATAAAACAATATAACCCACGCGACAACAGTATCCTATATAAGGTATATATATAGATTTGCAAACAGCTAGTAACCTGTACATTTTTTTTATAGGTAACAAAACTTCAAAGCTTCATATCATAATATATAATACAATACTTAACCAAAACCCAATAGATAGTATGTCAAACTAATATATAAATCTGTATAAATATATTCGTATAAACAATGAAATAAACATACACAAGATTTAATATAAGATACGAACACCTATACCTATATATAACTGTACACAATCTACTTCTATATATTATACACGTACCTATAAGCTTACCATTATGTACACCCATACTTCAAACATAGATAACTTTAAACTTATATATAAATCAATATTTGCTATAAAATAATACACTGGAAAACTATGAATACTTGTATATATATAAAAAGTATAAACTACCCAGCTATATTCCAAATGGATATATATACTATCATAACATAGATGTCATATATTACAACTATATATAACTAAATAACTTAAATATACATAAACTACCCGATATGTACAACCGCATACTTAATATACAGATACAAATAAAAGTTAGGATTTTAAATAAACAAAATATAGGCAAAACTACACACATATTATATAAATCTATGTATATTAAACTAATATATATACTGACTCAAAAGAAAGGAATCCATACATTTTTATACTTACTTATGTATAGAAGAAGATGGCAA
This sequence comes from Allium fistulosum, assembly GCA_030737815.1. Classification (NCBI taxonomy): domain Eukaryota; kingdom Viridiplantae; phylum Streptophyta; class Magnoliopsida; order Asparagales; family Amaryllidaceae; genus Allium; species Allium fistulosum. The sequence continues at coordinate 707,301,083 of CM060904.1, read as the reverse complement.
ACTTTCATGGATGGCCGGCAGTTAGAGAGATAGGGAACGCAAGGTTAGCGATCCGAAAATCATGGATGGAGGAAGTGGCGAGCGGTTCACGGTGATTGGGCATGGAAATGCTCGAGTTGGTCGAAAGGTTGTGGTGGAGGTGCTCGACTGAAAACAAGGTGGAGCGGTCAGTGGGCTGCGAGGTGATGGAAGGCCAAAGGGAAGTGGTGTGGGCTGACAAGGCGGTGGCACGACTGACCTCGATGGAGAGGGTATGGGTTTTGGGAAGGCTGCTGCACGTGAGGCTTGTATGGAGTCGAAAATGGGAAACACGGTCACGGGGATGGAGGCCACGATCAAAATATTGACAAGTTTCAGAAACAAACTTTCGTGAAAGTAGTGTATATATGTAATATTTAATAGAACAGAGAGGTGAGAAAGAACATAAGAGTGTCCAAGAACAGAAGATAAAATGAACCAATTTGGAATAAATGAATTGGAACCAGTAGGAAATAAAGAGTCACCGGTGGGATTTTTGAAGTGGTGGGATATTAACAATCAAGTATATTAAATGTAAATGGCCATTGGATTTCCCAGTGTATAAACGAACAAACCAAGGAATTCAGCAAGTTCAAAGCTGTACCGATACGGTAGGCGTTACGCAAAGTGCAACGTGCAACGGAACTCCGAATTTGACAATCGAATATACCGTAGAGATCGGCATGACGAGACGATCAAAACGGTATATAGAAATCAGTGGTACGATCATCCGATAAAAATCGATATCGGTACCAGAATACTGCTATTTTGCAGAAAATAAGAACGACGGAGCCAAAGATGTTCGAATTTGGAAAAACGACAAACTGATATCTTGCTCAGAAGATGATTTAGAATTTTTCTATGTAAAAATATTTAGGTTTCGGAAATATTTTATTTTCAACGCTTTTTAACTGATTGAATTGAAGTGAATTTACGCGTGAAATAAACTTTCGTATTTTCGGACGAAAATTTACCAGTTGCTATGTTTAACTAGACGTATTCCAAATATTAAATTTTTATTTCAAAATTTTATCGTTTAAAATTTTCACAAAATTTCAACTAATTACGTTATTAAAACGGTTAAAATTTACGGGTCGTTACAATTTAGGAGGTGGTTGAAAATTTATTTAAAAGAGGCCTAGAGTTTGTTATGTGATAGGGTATCAATGATCGAATTCTATGAAATCTGACTGGGAGTTTGGTCCATAAGTTAATGATTTTAAATAGTAGACATACATTTCTTTCCATATCATATTAGTGCAGAAGTGGTCGATGATGAATGCGAAGAATTAAAATGAATTATTATTTTGACATCACCGGTGAAGGTAGACGATTTAGGTTGGTTTGTGGGTGGGTGTCGTTCATCCGACGTTACGAGTAATGTTACACCATACATATTTATTTTTGGCATGGGATATTATAGGTAACCAAGCAAGTATGTTATTGGCTAACTACATTTATTTTACGATGATATTTATCAAGTATTAAAACTTGAGTTATCATTGCAACTGCAAGTATAGTGTTTGGGTTGGGTGTGACTTGAGTTCCATATTACGTTCACTAGGCTGGTACATTAATCATTCCAAATGTCCCTAGATGTTGTTTCGGTTATAGCTCTATTTAAGTTATTGAGTATTATGTCTATTGGACTAGTATGACAAAATGTCATCTCATATTGAGTTGTCTCAACCATAGTACAGTTGAAGTAAAATAGCGAGAAGTTATGCATGGGAAAGATAGAAAAAAATGCCATTGATGGTTTTTCTTATATAAAGGGAAGGTAAAACTTGGAATTCTAGATTGCAAAAGATATCTTGGATGAAGTCGAAGTTAAGACTACGTAAGGAATGGTTAATTCAGGAATTTGGATTTTCATTAAGTGAAAGATAGTATAGTTACGCATTAAGATATTCATAGAAAATGAGATTTCAAGATTTTGGTATGATTATGAGAAAGGAATATTTAGATTCTTTTTGATCATCTTGGATTGAAGGGAGATTATCTATTCAAGGAAACTATTGTGAAGCATCGACTTAAGTGTACATAGTTTGTGTTGCATAACAGGTTCAGGTGAACGATGTATCACCTGGTCGATTACTTTTAATGCTAAAATTAATTTTAGATTAGGATTTCACTTAAATTTAAGACTTCACCTACATTTAGGATTTTGGTTGTGTTTGAATAGGTGAATAGAGTAAGATTTCCTTACTTGAATTCTTGAACGTTCTTGCTTGTATGTTATGGAACTTAGGATAAACTTCTTACAGACTAGAAATGTGGTACCTTGATATCCTGATTGATGGAGGATTGGAGAAGCATGTGATAAGTGAAATGATACAACTTCAGTTGGATCGAAATTAGAAGAGAAGTTACATTATTTTCACCAATTTAAGACATCATCAAATTCTGATGTTCTTAGGTGAAAATGAGAAATAGTAAGTTATTTGATGCTAGGTGAGGCACCATCCACTTTTGAGTTGTCTTACCCTAGTATATAGAAGTTGAAATGGTTGGTATACTACTTGGATGATTTAAGGTATTGTGTATGTGCATTGAGGATTGCATGAGGCAACATTCTCCATTTGGGGTATTTATGCTAAGGTTACCAGTTGTGATGCATGTCGGCATCAGTTTATCTGGACCGGTAGCATGAATTGCAAAGGTGTGCTTCTACACGTACGTTATAGTGATTAGGACTGACTATATATGCCAATAGTAAAGCCAATAAGTTGGGGTTAGAAGAATGATCCGGTTGAGAGTGCTTGGAAAGTGAAGGAGAGAATCCAATTTTTCATTTCAACTCTTTTCTAGAAGATTTTTCCATTTAATTGATTGTTACATGATTAGTTTAGTTAAGCATGGATGAATGATTACTATAGATTATCACTATTAAATTAGAAAATTGTATGGCGTGGTATGCTTTGTTGTATGACTTATGTTTTTCTATATAACTTGACTTGTGGTATATCATGTTGCATAAATATAGAAGTCATTATATGTCGGTATGTTTTGCATCCATGCTTATATGCCATAATCTTGCATTTAAATAGTATTGAATTAGTATTATGCATCTATCACCTACCATACTCATGATATATATATATATATATATATTATTTTGATGGATGAATATAATTTATTTGCACCAATTTGGCCATTGCTATGTATTGTTGTCTATATCTATGTGATTGTTGGTATCCGTAAGGGTACCACATTTTATCTTGCTAGGAATGGTAGGAATTGAATATGTTTGCTATGAGTTGTTTGGATTACTTTGTGTGTGGTGTGAATTGAGTGTATGTATTGCACATACACATAGTTGCTAGAGTATAATTGAGTCTATGACTTGCATTTTCCCATACTGTGGAATTTCAGAAATGAAAATCTTTTAAGGGAGGAGAGTTAACACCTTGAATTTTTATATAAAAAAATAATAAATCTAACTAAATTCATATATAAAATATCTGAAATGAACGTCGAATGAAGGAGATATGAATCGTTTACTAGCACGTGTTTCGAGGCAAAATGGGTCGAGGCCCAAGTGGGTTGTGGGGAATTTCGAGATTTGTGCCTATATAAGAGAAATTCTTAACCCTAATTCACCTTATTCCCTATTTATTTCCATCATGTACACCGCTTTACCTAAACTCCGTTCTTCTCCTTCTTCAATTCTAAAATCAAATCCTTCAAACGAAATATTAAATCAAATTCCTCTAAATAAAATAAGAAAACCAAATTGAAAGGAAAAGAGATCCAAATCCAAACATTGGCATTTAGAGTTCACTTATATAATCTATGTAGATTCAAATATGATTTAAAATTGAATTGATGCTTTTAATTGATAATTCATATAAATTGGAAAACCCTTTATCACAGGTTTGAAAATAAAATTAAAATGAATTAAAGGGAGGATAAATCGTGTTACAAATTTATTTTAAAAACTACATACATCTGATTCTCTATAGTATACAAAAGTTAATTATAACGATAGTATAGTTTATAAGGTCAATTTGCTAAATTACATCAAAAATTCAAAGTTTGTTAGAAATCTAGAGAAAAAAACTTGGGGCTGACGTGAGGCTTAGTCGAGGTTTACCTAAGGCAAACTTCAAGCAAGACCTAGGAAAACTAAGGGCAAAATCCAAGTCAAAAAAATGAATCAATTATATTTGAGTATATTAAGTGTTGTTTTGGGTATGAGTAATTATCAAAAATGAATTTATATTGACCTATAAGTTATATTTGAAATTCAATAAAAGATAGAACAAAAGAACAGTTTAAATCGAATAAAAATAACAAGTTAAAAACGTTGAAAACCCCAACAACAGGAAAACGGTCGATTGAACGTACCATAGGACTCGACTAACTTGCGTCGAGAAAACTTAAGAAAAACCCGAATCCAATCCAAGAAAAACTGGTGCATTTTTATGGTCAATCAGTTGGCTGATTTAAGCCATAAGTCAACTGACTGGTCGAACATTCAATTGACTATGTTTAATCGGTCGAATAATGTGCGGTTTAAATGAAAAAATATGAAGGCAACCAGTCAATTAATCATGTTTATTCAATCGAATGATAGCCTGTAGATAGTCTAGGTTAAACGTGGACCTTGTGTAGGCCTAGTACGATAGTTTTGGGAATTTTTTCCTCGCTTCTTGGACATTTTGGAGATCACATGGCTTCATGATGTTGTGTAACGTGATGATCAACGCGGTGTGAGATTTGTATCACAATTAGATGCTCTCATCGTTACTGTTAGCATCTCGGTCACATGTTTTGACTTGCATACCACGGGGGAGAGGAGACAGTGACATCCACATTAATATGTTTTACGACCGCCTGGCAGATGTACTTATGGGGGAATTGAATTGTTTATCGACCCTTTTAGCTACGATTTAGGAATATAGAGCATAGGACATGTTTACCGTTGAGGTTGTTTACTCAAAGCTTTGTTAGGTAGTTTACTATTGGGGATGCGTATTCGGTGCCCAGGCATTGTGATTGTATAATCGGTGTATTGCGACTTAAGTGGTTTACTATTGAGAATGTTTACTCAATTTATAGTTAGGGGGTTTACTATGAGGCATGTATACTCGATGTATTTTAGGTTTACACAGTTTTTGGTTGTCCAACCTTCGGGTGGAAATTTTTGTGGATTATTACCGCAATTTAGGCATATTAAAGGTTGTTAGTCTATATATTATCAATTGGTTAATTCCTTATACATAATCATAGATCCAAATAAACACTCTTAAATTGTGTAGATTACAACTGATAGGCTAATTGTCTATTAACACTGTACCACTAGTGATATTTCTCACTCGCCATACTTTATCTAATCCTCTCTATTTTTTCCTCTTTATGCCTATTATAGGATAGTAGGTCAGTAGGTGGTATGACGAGAATAAGATACATGGAGGAGGCGACTGTATGCTTTGAAGTTATATTTATTTATTGTCATTCCCTATGTACCTTATTGTACTTGTCAGTTAGATATCTATTATATTTCTATTTGGACATTATTGGAAATTTTATCAAAATGTTTCTTGTATGGACCATTGTTGTTTTAAAACAAAGATGATTTGGTTTACTTCAATATTTATATATTATTTCTTCTGCTTTGAGATCTGAAAGTGTAGACATATTTAAAGTTATATTTATCTATGTACCATATAAACCATCAAAAACCTAATAATCTGTATTTCTCGGCACAAAACGAGTTCAAGTGCCACTTTTGGGCTTTCAATCTATATGACCGGAGGTGTGCTTGTTACATTGTTGATAAATAGCATTAGACAATAGAAAAGCAATATCTAATAATTCCACAAATATCATACAAAGTGGAGAAGAAAAATAGCAAAAAAGAGAAGGACGATATAATTTTATAACGGTTCCGCAAATCTTTAGCACAGGTCCACTTTGATTTTTTATTATTGAGGTTCTGCTATAATAATAAGAGTGTTCAGATCTCGTACTATTATGTTTTTGGTAGAATTTGATAAAGAAATGGAGTTTTGTGATCGAATCCCTTCTTTGGTGATGTCCCCGTGTATTTATAGGCATAGAAGTAGCCCTTTTGGTTCTTAATTTGCTCTAAATATCTCCAGAAATTCATCCAAGGAACATCCAGTCAAGATGCATAAAAAATAAGCTAAAGAACATGTAAAAGTTGATTCAACCTGTATGGATCTGTACCAATCCATCTTTATTGATCTGTATTGATCCATCCTTATCGGCCGGTACCCATCAATAACTATTAATTGGTAATGATCCATCCCTATTGATTGGTAATGATGCACCTCTATTGATAGGGGTTGATCTATCACTCTCGGTCGGGGTTGATCCATTGGAATAGACTAGGGAAAATATGACGATCGATCTATAACTCCTTCGTCTTAAGTCGAATTCTCACGAGGCTTGAACCATTCATCTTGTATCATTGTATAGAACACTTTATCCTCTCTGTTACTTCATTCATTGATCATCTTAGGTACTTTTCCATGGTGGTGCGTTTGTTAGTGGGTTTATCGATAAGAATAGTCTCCGGAGAAAATGGACAATCGATCCATAACTTCTTCATATCAAGTCCAATTTGCACACCATTTGAATTATTCATATCATATAGAATATTTCGAGCCACTCTGTTGTCTTGTCTTATGGATATCGGAGGGACTTCTTCAAGGCCCGTCCAATTGGGAAAACAGATGATTCATCATTAAGTTGCGATATCTTGATTACAGTAACTCATTTTTGGATGTAGTTTTAACTGGCGTCCATCATCTTCCATTGCATATATTTTTCCATTGGTTTGAGATAGTTCTAAGACTGAAATTTTTTTCGGTAACACTAAGAAACTATGATAACCATAAACTATGGACGACACTTTACCAATTACATTACCTTTTGTAACTCCCAATAATCATTCTTTCCCCTAATCTGGTTCATAACTTAGGCGTCGCTCGATAAATCATAAAGTACATTAGTCACCCAATACCCAACATTTCATGATTGTATGAATGGAAACTACGTAGTTTTGCTGATGTTCAACAAGGTTACACAGTCTACATTCATCAATCTAGTAATGAACGAACTATCACTAATCTTCACAATATACCTTGGGATCCCCACATACCACAAGAATTGATCAATGCTCTACTTCGTACTTATTTTAACTAAATTAGTGAACGTTTAGGACATCGTAAACTTAGCATTGCAGCTTGAGGATGCTCAACAACCATACCATTCAATCTAGTATGCTACCCTTAAACCTATATAGTGAATGGAAACATTGATCCAGTTTGAAATTTGATGTTCAGTTTAACTCTGCTAAATTTTTTTGTTCCATAAATTATTTATCGGCTTCATTATACTAGTATATGATGGCAAAAATATTAATTTTCAATTTATGTATCTATAAGTGTGTGTGTGTGTGTGTGTATGTGTATATGTATGTGTGTGTGTGTATACACAAGGATCGGCTACACCTTATTTCTACTACTCCTCTATTCCCTCCTTATTTCAACCGATTTAAATAATATATTTTCTCTATCTTACCACCTCATTATATTATTTCAATGGGAATGTGTGGTTGAAATTGGGGAAATAGAGATGTAGCAAGAATGAGGTACAGCTGATCATTTCCCATATACATACATGTATATGTATGTATGTGCGTGTGTGTGTTTGTATGTGTAATTAAAACTCCTTTTAATTTGTTCATAACATTTATAAATTTAAATTATGCTTTTTATTACCTATAATCCATCATCGCCATCTACCTAATCACATAAGCTTCCCGCTTGAGAGGGATCTGCAAGAGGCAAGTTATACGTAGCCTTATCCTCATTATTGGAGAAACTGTTTCTAAAACTAGTTCAATAAACCAAGCACCCACAAAAAATGGATCTATGATGCATGAATAAGGTTCACGATAGATTTGCATATGTGAAGCAAACTGCGTGAATATAATAGTAGGCTTTCACATTTATATGTACAAATAAAACTTCTTTAATTGTGATATAACAATTATAACGTTCCAATTTAAATATCAACCAACTTTGAATTTTACTTAATTATAATATTTATAATTCAAAATTAATTTTATCTTTTAAATTTTAAATTTAGGTCCTCTAAAATTGTATTTTAAAACTCCTATTAATTTTATTTTTATTTAAAATTTATAACTATTATAAAATTTTACAAAATTAAAATACATTATCCGAGTTAACCCAAGATTTACACTTAAGAGCAACTCCAACCGTTCGGAGTGCGAAAATTGGATTTTCCGCACTCCGAAATGTTGGAGGCCTCATTTCCACAACGAAAATGGGGCCAGGCGCCTGATGACCAGGCGCTTGTTCAACAGGCGCTTGGTGTTTGTGCCTATATGAGGCGCTTTTCAGCCATTCCCCCTCATTTTTTTCTTCTAAACTCTTCTCTTTTAATTTTTTAACTCTGCTTTGCGTCCAAATGCCGCCACGTCCGGTCAAAACTGGTAGACGCACCGTTCGATATGCGACCGATGCCAATATCTGACCAGCCCATGTCCCTCCTGATGCTACCGTGACTCCAGACGATCTTCGATCCTTACACGACTTGCCCCCTACCGTTTCACATCGACTTACTGCAGCTATAGTGACGCCACAGGTATACGTTTATTTCTTTATTGCTTGATGAACAACCGTGTAACTGTATATGTATGATAATTGTTTGTTTATTTTAGCACTAAAGAATCAAATTTTTAGGTTCATCACGTAGCGATGCGAGGTAGTTGGTATAGGTGTATGTCTGAGTATTCTGATCAGTTACCGCAGCCGATTTTGGATAGGCTACATGCGTCACCTTTTGGTGAATTTCTAGATTTACCTAGATTTGCACATGTAGATCTTTGCCTGGTGGAGGCCCTCACCGAGAGATGGTGGCCTACCACTCACACATTTCATTTCCCTGATTTTGATCTAGGATTGACTCCTCTAGATTTTTATATGCTCACCGGCATAGAGGTTGGTCGACCGGACCGTCTCCCTATTCCATTTGATAGTTCTTTTGAGGAGTTCGAGTCATATTCAGCTTATTTACCGACTTTGGCCGATGAGGAGGTTAGAGGAGGAGCTGTTACTCTCCCTTGTTTGCAGCGTTATATAGTAGAGTACATGGCCGTTGAGGATATGCACACTCCGGTTATCCGTGCATTCATATTATACCTTTTTGGGTCTACATTTTTTTAGTAACAATAAGGGTACTATTAGACTTGGTTTTCTGGCTGGGTTAGTGGATGTGGATGGTCTACATATATATGATTACGGTACCGCTATTATTGGTTATTTGTACGTAGCATTAGATACATATGCGCTTCAGCAGTCTAGACAGATGTATGGCTTTTGGTACATTCTTCCATTTTGGTACTACGAGTATACTGCCAATATGCACCCCCCGACTTATTGTAGGGGCGAATGCCACACCTTATATTTACTTTCCTAGATTGCGTCGTTGGGGTCCTCCTATGCATTTGTCCCGTGTTGCACAAGGGGTGCACAATGAGTTGATGGAGGCTAGACAGTAGATGGATATGAGGCGGCGTGGTAACATTATCATTCGTCCATGGGATCAGTACTTATAGTTCCTAGAGCCCGGTCCAGATCATCCACTCACTTTTCAGTTATCCATGTCGCGACGCAGGATTTGCTTTCAGGTTCCTACATGTCCATTCATATGGTATTTAGGGGATCGGTGTTGGCTACAGTTGTATGGTATAGTTCGCATTCCATCAGATCCGCTACCATGGGATGATATGTATGGTGATATTCGGGTTGGACCAGCTTATATTCATGTGATGAGGGGTGCGGGATGGGTGGATGGTGAGCCATTTACGGTTCTGGGAGACTTTGATTCATATTGGGCTCGAGTAGCCCCACGTGCTTACGCTTTGCCTGATTATATTCGGGGTTTGAACTCCGATCATATTGGTCCGCGTACCTCTTCTGGTAGAGTTCCACTACCGCCTGCCACCTTTGAGCCTACATCATCTCAGTACACGTAGCCTCCTACTTTCGACCCCCCCTCCTCATTCGTTTAGAGCGTATGATGTACACGGTCAGGTGGTGGAGTATCCCTTGCAGTATCCTACAGACGACGCTATTACGGGTATACCGTCCACCGGATTGTATCAGCCTCATCAGGTTTATATGAGCTTTAAATTTTCTTTAATTTACTTGTCATTATATTATCCACCTATGTATAATTTTTCTTGTGCGCATATCAGTTTTCTCAGTACATGGATTATGATAGACAGATGATTGCTGCATTTGAGCGTATGACGCTCGATTATACAGGGATGATGTATCAGAGTTACCAGACTGCGGTCCAACAGCAGCAGACTCGGTATGATGCGCAGATACAGGGATTACAGACCCAGATTCAGCAGCTTCAGGAGCAGCTCCATGCCGGACCTCAGCCTCGCGACTTTGATGACGTCAACGACGACAGTGACGACGATAGTGGAGACGATGAGGAGATTGATAGAGGTTCTGATCACATAGACTGATGTGCTGCATTTAGATGTTTTAGATTGTGTTATTATGTGATTGTCTATATGTTGGTGATGATGCTACTGTTATATGTGATTGTCTATATGTTATGGCATTGTGGCGATTATATTTTATGTTGAGTATTGCATTGTGTTGATTTTAATTTACGCTTGTTTATTATTGAGCGTATATGTACTGGAAGTGTGACGATTTTGAAGTAACAAACACAGTTGTGTTTGTTTGTCAAACAGTTTATGGATGTTTGACACGTGGACGTTAATCTCATGCTTCATTTTATTGATGCGGATCACGACCTTTTTATTTAAGAGAAAGTTTTATACTCTAATGTCACAACATTTAAAAGTTCGGTAAATTCAATCAATGTGTAACATAATATTTTCGGCTACGGAATTGAAACAGTTAGTAAATTTTTTTATACAAACTGATCAGATGTACGACGATGAAGAGATAATGGCAACTCAGTTTTGGGACACTATTGCTGAACTTTACAATAAAAATGTTGAGTGTAGAAGTAGACGTACGAAGGTAGAGTTGAGGACTGCTTATGGGAACTTCTGCAATGCCTGTACGTGGTACAGTACAGTTATCAATGAGGTTATATTTGCAAATTCGTTCGAACCAACCCGTTCCACATTTGAAGGTCGTTACTTTCTCAAATATCACAGCACATTTACTGGACATGAGGCTTATATCATACGTCAAAATTGGCTAAAACGATTTGGATATCCATAAGTTGAGTGTATTCTCGTTGAGTTTTTGGTATTTTTTGTTGGTTGTATTATTGTGGAGTGTATTACTGTGGAGTGTATGTATTGTTGACTGTATTAATGTTTGGGTGTTTCATTAACATTGACTTGTTTCTTTCTGTTTCATTGCATTAAGAACATGGCTACAGTTGTATGATGGGATGATACACTACATCAACATTCAATAGTGTATGGAGGGGACAAGATAGTGCAGACGTGACACTACAGCCAAGACACTGCTTCAATAGTAAATGTAAAGAACATGGCTAAAGTTGTATGATGGGATGATACACTGCATCAACAGTCAATAGTGTATAAAGGGGACAAGATAGTGCAGACGTGACACTACAGGCAAGACACTGCTTCAACAGTATATGTTAAGAACATGGCTACAGTTGTATGATAAGAACACTGCTTCAACAGTAAATAAAGTTTAGATGTTTGTTTGTTTTGTTATGAAAGCCAGCATGTGATTTAAGTTATAAAAGGCTTGCTAGATGCTGAGAAGTATTATTGCTCATTCTTATTTCATACGATTTCAAATATAACAAATGGCGGCAGAAGATTATATATTTTTTGATGATAGCGACGACGAATTTGATGAAATGATGGAAGATCATTTTCGCCGCGAAATGGAACTACTAAGTATGGCTGCGCTACATGTTGGTCAATCGAGCAGGCAACACGGTGGATCAGTTGTTGGTCGTCGATATAAAAATCGTAGACATTCATGGCACAACGACAGACTGATGGAAGACTACTTTGTTCCAAATCCTACTTACACAGATGCTGATTTTAGAAGAAGATTCCGCATGCGGCGTCCTCTATTTCTTAGAATCCTCCACTGTATCAAGCAGCATGACAAATACTTTATCTTCAAACCCAATGCATCGCGTACAATGGGATTGACTGGAATTCAAAAAATGACAGCTGCACTCAGAATGCTTGCATATGCAGGACCGGCGGACGCGCTTGATGAAAATTTGAAAATGGCGGAAAGCACGGTATTAGAGTGTTTGGAACATTTCTGTCAAGCTATCGTGGACATTTACGGTGATCAATACTTACGCCGACCAAACAAGGCGGATATAGTTAAGTTATTAAATATGCATGGTAGTAGAGGTTGGCCTGGAATGTTAGGAAGTATAGACGGCATGCATTGGGAGTGGAAGAATTGTCCAAAGGCGTATGCTGGAGCTTATCAGGGTAAGTCTCGTAGGTCCTCTATTATTCTTGAAGCCGTAGCGTCGTATGACTTATGGATATGGCATGCATTTTTTGGAATGCCAGGTTCGAACAATGATCTTAACGTAGTCGAACGATCTACATTGTTCAATGATTTAGCAAACGGTAGATCAACTCCTTGTACCTTTACTTTAGGAGGTAACACGTACGATCATGGATATTATCTAGGTGATGGTATATATCCTAAATGGAGTACCATTGTCAAGACAATTCCTACCCCCACAAAACAATAAACAATCAAAGTTTGCAGCGATGCAAGAAGGCCAGAGGAAGGATGTTGAAAGAGCATTTGGGGTTCTTCAGTCTAGATTTGCCATAGTCAGTAATCCATGCAGACTTTGGTCACCAGTTAAAATGACCAAAATAATATACACTTGTATTATTTTACATAATATGATTATAGAGGATGAAAGAGACATGGAAGAAGATTACTTTTACGAGGGTGCTCCTACACCACCGCATGTTTGGCGCAACGATATAATTGGAAGCGCACTAGAACTCGAGTTTCATGTAGAAAGCCAAATGTCATACCGTAGTGTTCAACTTCATCAAGACTACAAAATGATCTCATGGGTCATCTTTGGAGGTTTTCTAGAAATCAGTGAAACTATATTTCTGTTCTTACTTTTTCTACCGTTGTTTATGTTGTTGTTACTTATTACGGTTATTGTAATCTGTTTATGTATAATTAACCTAATGTTGTTAAAATCTTTTTTCAATGTAATGCAATTTCAATGAAAATACTTATATTAATAATTGCTTGCATTAAGAACACGATACAAATAACGGTAATTAAAAGATACAAAGGTTGTAAAAACGGTAATTCATTTAATGACCCTCTTCAAGTCTACGCCTCATAATTTCTCTCCTTCTTTGCTCCGATACTCCAGTTGTTCTGCAGACATGTGTGACGTATCCATGAACATTATTGCATCTTCATCTCTTTGCCGGTTTCCAGCAATAAGTTGATTCATTCTTGATAACTTTTCTTGGTGTTGCATTGCTCGAGTGTCCATTGCCTGGTTAAATCTTTCTTCAGATTCAAGCATGAGTTTTTTAATTTCCTCTTGATCCGCTGCAGCAGTCTGCTTCTTTTTGGCCGCTTTTGCTCCCTGTGGCCTAACAAAATGATCTTCGGTTAGGTATGGGCCTTCTTCTGATCCTAAACCGAAGCTTCCTTGGGATTCCCTAGGACTGGAGCTTTCTTCAACTCTAGGCGTTTTACCCCGACCACTGTTTGATTGAACTTGTTGAACGGTTTTCTGAAGCGATGATTTCCATTTAACGTGCTCGACCAACATGTCATAAACATGCATGAACTGATAAAAATGTGGTGGTTGTTTACTATCAGGTTTATAGATTTGTTTGAACAACTTGTTTGCGGCCATTATCTGTTAAAAAAATAACTAGTACACTTAGAGAACTATGATAAAAAATAATACAATGAAATTATATTAAAGCTTACTAAATGCGTTTCATTTCCAAATCCATTAGGATTTGTTTGCTTCAACTTGAACATTTGAGAGTCGAACGTTTGCGTTTGATGATTTATTTTTCCATAATGACATTTGACTGAAGATGACGTTCTTTTCCGATCGATGTTCTTCCGATTGTAGCAATTAGTAATTTTGCCTCAAAAAGACTCACCACTTTGATCGGTCCCTCGAATAGGATCGACTGAGAGTGCACAGTAAATGTAGCAAAGATCGTAGTCTTTCGCAGCGCTCTAACTTGCATTAGTTACTCCTTCCCCAATCGGAATCGTAACTTAAGTCTTGTAAGTCGTATTCTTCAAAACTGGACCTTGCAGCAACGACGTCGAAATCGGAGTACATTTTCAGTTGAGATTAGTGGCAGCAAAAAATTTCAATGGAGGAAGGAAATTGGTTGGAAATGGAAGAAGAGGTGAGAGTAATATTTGAAGATGGAAAAATGACCGTTGGAGCAAAAAATGACGTTGGAGCCGAGTAGGCGCCTGTTTAACAGGCTCCTGGATGCAACAGGGTCTCTGTTGTCAGGTGCCTGTTGAACAGGCGCCTGAAAATGAGGCGCATGTTCAACAGGCGCCTCACTCAATCCCAATTTCTCAGCCCGAAGGCCCCCCTTTCTGCACTATTACATATTCTCGCACTCTGTTGGGATTAATTTTAAGTGCGGATTCGAGAATATTGGATCTGTTGGAGTTGCTCTTAAGGACGCATCTTTCGAGTTTAGACCATCAGTTTGGTCAAGTAAGTGACAATGGTATGGAAGGTTTTCCATTTGAATGAACAATCCTTAACCATGTAACATTTTACCTTAGGCACCAACCTACGCAAATATGTAGTCGATTACCTAAGTGTTGGCTAACATTATTTATTAATTCGTTGATACCTCACGAAAGAGTTCTACGTACAACCTTTCGACTCACACAACCTTTGTCTCAAAGGCATTTGAGGGTAAGAACAATTCTTTCATCACAAATCAAACATCGAAAACCATCATTCATGTTGGTTTGCGTCAAATGTTCTCTGATACTATTGTCAGTTCATGTCTTTACCAACAGACAATTATGAAAATAAAAAATAATATAAAAATCATATGTACATCTTCATAAGATCTATATTTGTATTACTATGAATATTTTATATATATTAAATCATAATTAATATATCTTCATTTACTCAATTTATCAAAGTTTATTTGATGAATCCAAAGATGAAAGTTAAGAAGCATTTGAAATGCTAAAAATAAAAATGATACCGAACCCCCCTCTCTCTATGTATATGTTTGCACGGAGACGCATAATCTTTTAGACATCATTCTACGATGGCTAGCCCAGCATTATAAGACGAGCAAAATATAACATGTTACGCACTCTTCGTGGAACTCTCTATGCCTAGATTTATTATTGTCATCGAATAAAAGATAATTTACGCAATTTTATTAAATATGTAAATCAATCAAAGTCATCTGAACTTTAAAAGGAAGTAGCTCCTCATACCCTAAGATAAGCTGTACTTTTCAAAACGATGTCAAACACATTTGGATTTCAATGTCAAAACCAAATGCCAGACAGACAACTTCATCACTCAGTTCTAAACACCATACATTTCAAATTAATACACAAAGCAAGTTATAAAGCTGTATTGAACCAACCCCAAGGGTTGAACTTCAAGCCAATACTTAATATAAGCTCCTTGGTACTTTGACCATCACTTCTACAGCGAACTCAACAATCTAATTTTCGTTCATATAAACAGCAACCAGTCTTCTTTTTAAAGACAAATTGGGAAGAAAAAATGTTTGAAAGCATCAATATGGTGGTAGAAATTTTCTACTAATACAACTTGGTTCTTTAAGATTTTGCCTCAGTGAAAGATCTTAGCCTTCTTCCCATTCGATATCGTCGTCGTCGTCTTCATCTTCTTCAGGAGATTGGTCGGCTTCAAGGTTCAAATCTACCTTGAAGGTTTTGGCTGCATCATTGCAACATACACGTATTAGCAAGGGGAAGATTAAAAATTCGATGGTTTTATTTTGTAGTGTTAATTAGACTAGATGATTAAGACGCACATGCACAAGTTTGTGTGTTTGTGTGTGTGTATGTGTGTGTGTGAGGGCATGGATGAACTATTAATAATAACAACATTGTAATGTGCACCCAAAAAGATCTAATGTAGACTCATTTTCAAAGAATAAGTTTAATCAATATGCTTTCTATAATTGTCCGCAGCATCAAATTTAACAGAACCGAGTGAAACTATGAATTGATCAGGTGAGTGAAAATATAGATCAGCATTAGGATTTCTAATACCTGAGCTACTTAAGGTATCGTGACAATTTATAAAATTGAGGCAAATTTAAATGCGAGAAGGAAAAAAACATTTATTCAATTGGATGCCAGAAAAGAGTACCATAATTTAGGTGGGTTTTTTAACAGTGTTTTGGAAGGTATAAATTTCGGTGGGCTTTTTAACAGTGTTTTGGGATGTATAAATTTTGGTGGGTTTTTTTAAAAAATGCTGGGATGTATATAACATCGCTCCGAAAAAATTTGCTTACTGCTAAGCTATAGAAATTTAAAGCAAACTATGACATATATACTATAAATTTGCCTATTCAACTAAATTTTTAGTAATACAAATGCACAGGGCAAACCCTAAAACATTACCTGCAGGTGGAATCTCTTCATCAGATTCACGTTTTGCTTTGTCACCAACTTGACGAAGTGTTTCAGAGTAAGATGTTGATGCAGCACTTTCTCTCTCTAGTTCAAGCAGTCTATTAGCTTCTTCTTGTTCTTGCTGTCTCTTTAATAAAGCAGCATAATACGCCTTGGCGTACTCATCCTATATATCAACAAACAACAAAGTTTAACATATGGATTTATAATCAACCCACACTACATTGCCGACTGAATCCTTCATATTTTCAGTTGGCATTACACTGCCGACCGAAGACTAAAATCGCTCAGTAAAATATTGCTGACCCAAAAAGGCACTGTGTGTAGTAAGTAAAAATATGGTGTTTACAGCAATACTCTTTATCAACGTTTTCAAAACGGGATTCAAGTCGTAAATCGTAAAGTTCAAACTCTAAATCGAAAGAGGATCGTAAACTTAAATGGTCCATGTTTTAAGCTTTGGACACACTTTGAAATTGATTTCGATGTTTGAACTTTCTACATTTAAACCTAAAACTCAACTTTCTCTTTTATTGCATTTTTATTTTGTTTGCAAAACATTGGAATTGGAATTGTGAATGTAAACAAACATATCAGTATAGATTGAATTATTTTTCGTAACTGCGGTTTTAACTAAAAGTTTGAATCAGAATGTAAATCGAATCGTAATGGAGAAATTCGGTCCAAAATGGGATTTAAATCATTGGATTTTAAAAATTTTGACAACAGTGCTTTTTATATAATTAAATAATTAAATTTCAATAGACTAGCCTGAATTGTCTTTTCATCTTGAGACTCAGCCTTCGGTTTCTTCTCATCGACTATATTAGACTTTTGATCTGCAGCAGGCTCTGTGTCAAATTCTCCCCTTTGTTGTTTTGTAAGTGTCATTCCTTCTCTGATCATCCATGGTGGCAGTACTTTCATATCGGTAGGTTTGTCATCAGTTCCAATGCTTTCTTCTTTTGCTACTAAGCCAGGCAGAGCAACTTCAACCTGTTAAGGTTTTTGAGTCACAAAAGTGAAATGCTGAAGTTTATACAAAACATGTGTAACAAAAGGATATGTATCTAGAAGAATTTGCAGTTAATGTTAAGACATCTAATGGGTTCTCGCTGAAGTGTATATAGAAACCACATATAACATCATATGTATGTAGAATAATTTGCAGTATGGTACGGTAAGACATCCTACTTCACTCAAATATGGACATGTCAACATATACTTGTATCCATCTGGGATAATGGTTAGTTTCTTTTGATAGTAAGAAAATGACTGCATTTTTATTTTTGTTTTGATAGGCCTAACTAAAAAATCGGAATAAAAAAAGTACCCTATATTAATTGGTTTTCCTTTGATAAGCCCTTGGGCCAGTTAAATGTTGCACAACAAAATGACTGCATTTTTTCTCCATTAAAAAAAGGTTCTGAATAGGATGCTTAAAATGAGCAAAGTGAAGGCCTCAAATACAAACCCAACCAGTTAGTCTGGAAATAGGTTAAGCTAAGTTTCAAATGTTTTGAACTTGAGATATGGGAGGTATATTCCAAGCATTATTTACTCTGTAAGAAACAGAATGCATTAAAAACACATGATATCCCTTTTACAGGTTAGTAAGCTTCAACCATACATGAAAAATATAATAAAAAACAAACATTATAAACAAAATCAACGGAAGATGTTTTTTTAGCATAACATGGTGGATTCTGATGAAGAACGATTTGTTATGTGAGATAGAGAGAGCCAAAATAGAAGATTAGGAATTGCAGCTCCACATTATGGTGAAATTATAAAACGTTACTTTGCCGTATCGCATTAATTTGGGAATTCAGAACAAAAGTCTGGTTTCAAAACTTAGTTGCACTGTATAGTACATACACAAGACAATATTATGTAAACATATGGATTAATAAAGTATTAAGTGGACCTTAGTTTCTCCGAGAAAAGGCATAGGTGTACCGCCATGTCCTTGAGATGATTTTAAAGGGTCGTTGAGATTAGATTCTGGATCCCCATGAGTAACTGCATGTACTCTAGATTCCCATGCTTGAAGACTTCCGAACTCAGGGATTGACAAACCCTTTAGTACATTAATTTGATTTGTCAGTGGCTTCAGTTGCTCCTGTCGAGATTAAATATGTTTATAAATTGGTACGCTTGAACAACATAGCTTATTAAGCAAATATATATTGGAAACATAACATGGTCACAGGCACAATCCCAGCTATTTAATATTTATACTGTCAACAAACCATCTCAAAGAATTGAATCAAATGTGTACTTAAACAGTTACACATGTTTCGATTTAACGATACTTATATGCTCATTAAACCCAATATAGCCTATTTCTTTTCACTAAAATGCTAACTTGCTTCCAAATCAAATGAAGGAATCAAAATTTCAATTTAAACAAAAATGTAAGTACATTACAAGTTTGTAATTGGTAATCGACCATACGGACTAAAGAGCATGCATTCCCCATTTTTCTTTCTTCTCTTAATTTTTTATAGGACATGACAATACGTTAAAGGCCTCATATAATTCAACCTTTTCACACATTGTTAATTTGGTATGCCAATTCCCAAAACATCCATCTAAATCAGACACTTACTGGGCCTAATAATTCAAGAATTGCATGGATTATAGACTATTGATTCCAGAAAACCCACGTCTTATATGGTATATAGAGTCAATGCCATATATTCAGCAAATATTAGAAAGTGAAGCTTAAAGCAGAAGAATAGGGATATATGTCGCAAACCTCCATTTTCTGAAGCATGTCTTTCAACTTTTCTTGCCTTCGCCTCTTAGCATTATCATCCCCATCACCCATTTCTTCAGCAGCAATCTTGTCACTTTCAGCAACAAGTTCACCATTGCAACTCTCACAATGAAAAGAATCATCATGTGGGCTCATAAGTCGAAGTGCATCAAAAGCATTATACCTGAGTTAGTTGCATAAATCCCTTAATCATAGTCTATACATTAAACCCACCTTTATGAATAAAATCATACTACATTTCACTGTTCTATACCTCTTCCCACAATTGGGGCAGATGTACTCTTGAATGGTGTTCCTGTCTTCAAGCTCACTCTTAAGCTTCAGCCTCATCTTATGTATTCGGTACCTAACAATATCATATATCTGCAAAGAAGCATTTGCCATGCTTGAATTATTTGATTTGTAAATTCCATAGTACCTAAATAACAACAAAATTACTTTTGAACTAAGCAAGGGAAAAAAATCCAGTGTGAATTAAACGTACACTGTAATTGACGCATGCTTCATGGTTATATTCTTTAAGATCCAGACATATAGAGAGCAAAAGAAAAAAAATGATTCAACATGTCGCAAGTATCATCACGAGCATTGGATGTTGAACATAGATTCAGAGAATAATGTTAATAAGCTGATTAGAAAATGCATGAACTAACCTGTGCATAATCCAAGCAGCAATAAGAATGCGTGTGCATCTTCATTTTTTCTTCTCCGTCTCTAGTAAATTGTTGACTATCAACTGTAGCTGCAACTGCTGCACTAAATACCTTCGAACCTTTGGCACTCTATATCACATAAAATCACAACAATGAGATATATTTTTGACACGTAAATATACTACTTCAGAAGTTCGGAAAATCAAGGTAATATTGAAATTCTAGCAAACAGAAATAAATTAACAAGTGTTCGTGGTTACCAAATAATGTGTCCCTCTTCCCTCCCCCCTCCCTTTTGAAGATATTAAAAAGCTATGCAAGTTAAAAGGCACATGGCTTCATCTGTAAAATTATATAATTATGTGTGTGTATGTATGTATATGTAAGTATATATGTATGTATATATATGTATGTATATGTATGTGTGTATATATATGTATATAGAATTTCCCATCTGTAATGCATGTATACCAATACCAATGCAAATCAATATCGGCTAATTAATATCAGTATAAATCAAATATCGTTCAAATGCCAATATGTGATATAAAAAATATAGGGATTATATCGAATTGAATGATATGAATATAATCTTTGATCAATTACCAAATAATAGTAAAGTGTAACAAACACCTTAGATATATTGGTATTTTAATTGATGTTACATAAAAGTACATATTTTGTTATTTTTATAATCATATCTCTCTGTTTTAATAACAAAAACATTTTAACTTGAATATGCAACCTAAAAACAAAAAATAAGATTAAGAATTACACACACATATGTATAAAAATAATTATAATTCTGTTATATACTCAACAAAGTATTCAGATTCAAATTAAATTGTGAACAATAAGAATAAATAATGTCAAGGACCACTATCTCAAGATCTCTGCCCAGCCCACTTAACAACTAATGCTAATTAACACTTAAATCTAATACTTACAGCAGCCTAAGTCATTTGGAAAGCACAACACCTTTTAAAACTTCATCTCACCCCTTTGCTAACCTCTATTAATCCTGATCGTGTTCTAAAAATCAAATTACAACTCCAAAAATAAAAAACATTAACTACAAGCTCATATCAATCAAACTTGATTTGAGGAGAATCAAATTTGGATCAGATATGTACCAGCACTTTGGACAGTGGATTCAACGTGTTTTTGACGTCTAAACTCTAATCTTGGTGAGTAAGAATGATATGCTAAAGAATATTCTACAAAACAGAACACTGGAAAAGCGTACCAGTATTTTTCTGTTATATAGCATATGCACACACCACAACTCCAAAAAATAAAAAATAAAATACCTTAACTACAAGCTCATATCAATCAAACTTGATTTGAGGAAAATCAAATTTGGATCAGATATGTACCAACACTTTGGACAGTGGATTCAACATGTTTTAGACGTCTAAACTCCAATCTTGGTAAGAATGATATGCTTAATAATATTCTACAGAACAGAACACTGGAAAAGCGTACCAGTGTTTTTCTGTTATATAGCATATGCACACACCACAACTCCAAAAAATAAAAAATAAAATACCTTAACTACAAGCTCATATCAATCAAACTTGATTTGAGGAGAATCAAATTTGGATCAGATATGTACCAACACTTTGGACAGTGGATTCAACGTGTTTTTGACGTCTAAACTCCAATCTTGGTGAGTAAGAATGATATGCTTAAGAATATTCTACAGAACAGAACACTGGAAAAGCGTACCAGTGTTTTTCTGTTATATAGCATATGCACACACCACAACTCCAAAAATAAAAAATAAAATACCTTAAATACAAGCTCATATCAATCAAACTTGATTTGAGAAGAATCAAATTTGGATCAGATATGTACAAATACTTTGGACAGTGGATTCAACGTGTTTTTGACGTCTAAACTCCGATCTTGGTGAGTAAGAATGATATGCTTAAGAATATTCTACAGAACAGAACACTGGAAAAGCGTACCAGTGTTTTTCTGTTATATAGCATATGCACACACCACACATCTGACATCCCATATCTATTATAGCTGCTAATAGAACTCCCCCACAAATCAATAGCTATGAAGACCTATTGCTCAAAGGGATACCAACGTGGCTTTCAGTACATGCGAACTATTGGGCAAGGTATTCTTCCAACAACAAGTACCCCAAAGGTGGAAGTAGATGTTGTAGATCCGACATCACATGTGGTGGATTTTACCTAGTTATGAAAGGGCCTAAGCATAGGAGAAAGGTCGTATCTAAGTATAGGGACGTTTGTAGAGACTTGGGCATGAATGATTGAGGACCTGCAATAGGATCTTCAATTATGTGGCATTGGGTGGTATGATGGGAAGGCTTGCTTCGAGGCAACCCTAAGGGGAAGCACTAAGTTGGAGGGGCATTATTGTGGATGAAACAAATAAAAAGGAAATAATTTGGGATGACCTCAAAAGTTGATTCAAAATTCAGTTCATCTCACAGATTGAAAAGAGTTCTGAGACAAAGGAGTTTTATGAGTATGTTATTTTAATACCTTGGCTGAGCTCAAAGCTGGTTTGACCGACACTACGATGGTGAAGGCAACTTGTTTGTCGGTGGTCTGCACCGGTCACTTAAGGATCATATCTTAAGTCAAGTTACTTTAGAAGCACCATATGAGAAGCTTATTGAGATGGCACTGAAGCACAGAAACTCCCAAGAGAATTCTAAAGCAGTTGTGGGAATAGAGGGAAAAAACCGATCGCAAACTTGAATTCAATGGAAAGCGCAAAAGCAGGAAAAGGTGGAAATAATAAAGTAAAAAAGGGCTAAAATTGTGTGCCACACATGCGGCTTTAATGAATACTTAGCAAATGAATGTCGATTTGACATGTCTAAATAAAAGGTAGTGCTACAACTGTGATCAACATGGCCACATAAAGTGGGACTGCCTCACACTTGCTAAAGGCGGGCAGGTGATGAAAGCAAATACGTTGAATGCATTACCAAGTTCTAGTAAGTCGACTGCTCAGGTGAAGGGAAAGAACACCGTACTAGAAGGTATACTTTCAGTTCATGATAAACATGTTCATGTTCTTTTTGATAACGAGCTTTGCATTCATTCATTGCTTGTAATTTGGTATATAAAGTAGATGTTAAACCTGACGTTGTTCTTAAACCCTTAGTAGGATCAAATCCAATAGGTGAACCAACTAACCTTAGCATTTGGCGTAGCTTAAAATGAATTAAGAATGGTATTGAATTTGTTTGTGATGTTTGCTCTTAGATTTTTTGACAATGACTTTATTTTGGGTATCGACTGAATGGGAAACATGGGACGGTACTTGATTGTAAGGGATGAGTAGTTTCGATGAGAGATATTAGTGGGCGCCCACTCGACATCCATTGTGAGAGGGAGAGTTCGATGATAATGAACTACCTGAATTCGCTTAACATCTCTCAAGATGAGTTAGCATTGGTTTCTATTGTCTGTGAGCTTCCAAACGTGTTTGATGGTTTACCTCCACATAGAGAGATCGAATTTTAATCAATTTAGTAAAAGAACACTACAGCTGTAGTTATGGCGGTAAGACGCATAGTGCCTAAGGAACGATGTGAGTTGAAAATATAAAGCATAGGTTTATTGAAAATGGGTTTTATGTGTAAAATATACTTGAGTGTCATTCTCAGTAATCCAAATTGGATTTTAGATGCCAAAAACACCTTGAATCCACACCATCCAATGCTCTATCACAATCTGGTCCAAAATTGATTTTCCTCAAATCAAACTTATCCGTAATGAGCTTGTAGTTATTCTCTTGTTTGAATTTTGGTGTTTTCTTTTCAATTTTAAGAGTTCTAATTTGATTTCTAGATTGGGGTTAGGATCAATGCAGATTGGGAGAATAAAGGAGAATAAGCTTTGAAACGAACGTGCTTTCCAAATGTCTTAAACAGTTGTTAGCATTAGTTTTAAGTGCTGCTTAGGCTTAGTTGTTAAGCTGTCTAATTGAAATTACATGTTGCCTTTAAAAATTGTGTTTTCTTGATAATTTCATATAATTCATAATCCCAAACGATTAAATTAAATATGAAATTTCATCTAAACAATGTTTTAGACACAATGAATAGGTTTGGATCCTAATTCAGTCACCCTCAAATTTTACTTTTAAATGCCTCATTTAAATAATTAACAAAACTAATTATTAAACTACTATACATGAATTTCACGGACCGTTACAATATTACTTAAGGACCAATACGTGATACATCGGCAATATCATCCTGATATTGCTACTTATTATAAAGACATAAAAACAGGAGAATCGAGGTAGACTGTCTTTAATTGTGTATCTCTTATTTAAACTCGGTCATACTGGCTTTTAAATGTGCGATCCATTAGAAAGGTAATTGGATTATCAAAATGTCCATGAAATGCCTAAAATTATATTTGTCATCATTCGATACATAGATTTGACTCGTGCATTTTTATGATTTGAAATGCTACAAATGTACATATGATGTTGAATTTATTCCTCGTCTTCAAATGGCAAAGTGTGCTTATGTAGTGTGCTTACAGATGTACAAACAAAGCAGTTTCCATCGCACATTATTATTATGAATAATAAGGACAGGACCATAGTTACTAATGATGCATGCCAGAAAATGGCCCAAAACCTTCATGAAACATTGCGACACGCCTTTTTGATTTACCGCGCATTGTTTGAAAATATATATAAATGTATTATCGAAATTATTAACTGAAAAATCTCATGTTTGTTTTACTAAAAACGTGTACAGCAAAGATTTATTTTAGCTATTTTGCATAACATCATTAAACATAATGTCCTAAGCATATAATTCAAGTACAATAGTTTTATAAAAGCCAAAATTCGAAATAATAATATATATTACTAATAAACTGGAAATCTTAATATGATTCATAATACACGACTTATCCTATATTACAACTTGCTTTGAGAATGTTACAAAAAAATAGATTTTCCATGTCAATATATTCTTGTGTCAAGCAAAAAGAATTAAAGAAAAGAGTCATCCATTAGAATATGCAAATATATATATATACACACACTAACGACAATAGGCATAATCATATGTTAAGTATTAACCTTTATATTTTTTTTATTGTGAACAATGACAAATTAAACATAAAATTAAAAACAACAAATATTGAAAAGGAATGGCTTTTTCGCATCGTGCACGTGTGTGTTATTTGTCTTTTGCATCATTCGATGTGTATTTACATATGCGTGAAGCCATAACTATGGACATGACCACCATATACATATACATATATACATATATATATATATATATTATATAAAGGCGAAACCCAGTGGATGAGGCTCCCGCACGATAGCGGGCTCTGGAGAGCAATAATGTATGCAGTTTTTCCCTCGCATTGCGAAAAAGTTGTTTTCGGGCTCGAACTTGGACGTCCAGATTACCATGCGAGTCACCTAACTGTTGAGTCAAGACTTCACCTCACACATATATATATATATAACTTTACAAGGTTCAAAAGAAAATTCCCATTAAACAGGTTTATTGCATTATTTGTAATTAATTTGCCAATAAAGTGTGAATGATAGTAGGTGGGATAACCATATATTCCAATTGGAAAAGTGAGAAAAGAATACTACAATCCAAGATTGTTGCTTACTCATGAAACTGTTGTTATTTGTGCATATATTTTTTCAACATCCCATTCAAGAAGTCTCTACCAGCTCTACTTTCTATGAAGACAAGATCACCTAATATATATATTTACTTTACTCAAGGTTCAAAGGCAAATTCCCATGAAATAAGGTTTACCTCATTATTCATATTTAATTTTCCAATAAAGTGTGAATAAACTAGGGTGGGATAATCACATGTTCCAAATGGAAAAGCGAGAAAAGAATAATACAATTCAAGAATACTACCTACTTATGAAATTGTGATTGTTTGTGCACATTTTTCCAACATCATTTCAAGATGTCTCTTAAAGCTCTACTTTGTATGTACAAACTTACTTGTATGTTCACTGTGTGAGGCCTAAAGTAATTGATGAGTCTATCAAAATAGCCTAATGAAGAAAGTAACTTTCGAGTAAGCATTGACTAGTTAGCCAAATAGTATAATAAGACTAACACAAGCATAAGTAGAGGTTATGCTGCCTATAGAAAAATCAAAGGGTGGGTAACTAAACCATAGACTAAAGAACTCTAAATTGTGGCATAGAACTTACTAAACAAACAAGTGTTTCATCATGTATACCTAAGAAAATATATTAGTTTAAATGTTGGGGATTTAATTCAAATGTGTATCTACCATACCTTAACAAACAAACAAACAAATAAATAAAAATAATCAAAACTAACCTCCTTTCGATGATCTCTTGTTACTAACTTCTCTTCTTCAAAAAATCTCAATGTGCGTCGAAGTTGTTTTGAATGCAATTTTAACGCTTTGGCCAAATCTTCTTCCCTTACCCATTGGCGCCTAAGGTAGCAAGCTATAAAAATAAGATACTAGGATAGAAAGTAAAAACATTATGATAATACATGCGTGAAAAGTTGACAAAGTTACTAGGACATAAATTTGTCAATAAGCTCAAATTCATGTTTACACTACAAGATGTCATCCAACATAGTCCATAGTGAAGAGGATGCTAATAGAGGGTAAGATCAAAGCCTAGAATTGAAGTACTACACTGAAAAAATTTCAAACAGTGAGGTTATGGAGTTTGTCAATTCTCCCATGAATGAAGCTAGTTCTCATTGTTCTCACAGTAAGAAGAGTCAACCAGGGAATTCCCATTAGGAAGTGCATGGGGCCTAAGTCAGATTTACCATGTTATCCTATTGTTTACGAACAAAATAGACAGCAGTAACTCATATATACCAAAGGGAGTTATCTTAATTCTAGTTCTGGTTCAAGTCTATCAAAAGCAAGCAAAGTAAGCTAGAGCGGTTATTATATATCCAAAGAGAGAGAGGGACGAGGGGGAAAGGAGTGAGTAGTTACTGCTGAAATGGCGGGAAGGAAAAAAATCTTTCAAGGGAGGCGACAATTGGGAGGTAACAACTAAAATGGGAAGGATGGGGGAAGAATGCGAAAAAATGTATAATATGCTACAAGACATCAGATAGGCCAAAATACTAATGGTTCTTTGTGTAGTAACGTCTACTCATCTGAATTCAATTCAGTTATTGCCTCAAGTCTGCAATTAGATGCAAATGCTCGTATCCAGTGTCTTATTTTGAACCCAAACACTAAAAACTCATAAATTTCCACAAGCCGACAGTGTGGCGGCTAAAATTTGACTTTAGAATACAGAATTTTACCCAAACACTAAAACTCATATGATTTCCACAAGCCAGCAGTGTGTAGAGGCTAAAATTTGACTTTAAAAATAGAATTTCAGGTGTGCAAAGGTTTTGTAAATGTTCCATCGAATTAAATTACTCTCAACGAACAAGCTAAAAGAACACACTTTTTAGACCAACATAATAATAATAGTAGGGGTAATAATCAAAGTCACACCTGGTAAGCGCATCAAGCACCACGACGGCCATGCCTCGATTGTCGCCTCTTCCATTCTTCGGCTGATTATCTCCTTTCATCGTAATATCATCGTAAAAAGCTCGAGCAGCGAGCTTCACTAGTCTATTTATAAAATAAAAAACGAAAAGGAAAAAAATAAATAAACCCTAGTATTCTTGAAAGAGAACTCGATGATTAACAAGTATTGCTAACTGCACTATTTGATCAAAAGATAAAAAAAACCTATTGAACGGCTCTATACTCGTCGCCATTGTTTGTTGATTGATTCTAGGGCTTGGCAAATTGGGATTTTAGCCGCACCTATGACTTCGGGCCCTCCATAAATTAAGAACCTTTTGCAGCATTGGTTTATTAAATCAGGAGATTTTTCGGGGTTGCTGGGCTATGTTGGTTTAGAATTATAAACGGGCCTTCAATATAATAATTTTAAAGTGGCGAGCACGAATATAATAAATACAACAAGCAAGAAGCTACTAGATGACATAGTTCATAGAATAAAACATGACCAAAATAGTTAGGGCCCGTTTGGTTTGCTGTTTTTAGTTTTGTGTTTTCGTCTAAACAAAAATGCACATTTCTTTTGCATTGTTGGAAAACACACAATTTTGAAAAATGAAATTAACATTGAAAATAGAAAACAAGTTTATTTGATTTTTCGTGTTTTGAGACATAACAAAAGGACGGAAAACAATTCCTTCCTCCATTTTCCGTCCATCGTTGTAATGGCTAAGAATTGTAAAAAAAATTCTCATGTTTTTTTGTATTTTGTAGTGTATGTTGAAAATACAAAACACAAAATTCAAAACAAACCAAACGGGCCCTTATTCTACGTTACAAAAAGATCAATAAATGGCTGATCGAGAAAGACAACAGACAATACAACAGTAGAAAAGTCTGGACACCTTATGATATTTTGCAAGAATAGCACCAAAATAGGGATCAATTCTGAGTAAGAAGATTCCATGATAGTATCAGATTATGCACGCATTGATTGTAACCATGTTTCCACTCTATATCACCTGTCCAGGGAGAGATGCCGAGCAGTAAAAAGTAATACAGAATCAATATTTATGTATATGTATACATTAATTTCTTTCGGTCGACGCCCCACCCCGAGACTCACATTAACAAAGAGTATTACTGAGTAATATTGTCTGCTAATACGAAGAATTGGGCTGGTTAGGAGCGATCATCCATAGCTTTGTCTTAAACATCTATTGAGTACGTCGATTGGGTTCTCTAAATTATTTTTTCTTTCTTTCTCAAGTGGATCGATATATTCAATAAATGCTTAATACAAAACTACAGTGGTTAACAGATCTATTAGAACAAAATACAACAATAATAAACACAACATATCACAGAACAGCAGTCACATAGATATATATACATATACATAGATACATCCCAGTACAATACAAAATGATATAACAGAAGTGGTACAAGGACCACAATATATACATTGAGTCAAAACAATATATACATATTGAATCAAATATTTCATTTAAAATTAATAAAACCAACATTTGGCAATAATTACTAAAATTATTGCATTTTATCAAATTAAAATCATAAAATGTTTATTTTTATCACTAACAACCAAAATAAAGTTTTTAAAACTTTATTTTCAACATTTTACATTTAAATCCATTGTTTATTTAAATAAACAAATTATACCATCTCCAATTATTTTATTTCTCCAATATTAAATTATAACCACCAACTAGTGAGAATGTATATAACATCCATGAAACTTTTATGTGTTTGTTGATAGTTAGATCAAAATGTCATCCACCAATCATATGGTGTGGGGATAGATTGGTTCAGCTCAATATCGAAAATAGAAGCTATATTATAAACTTATAGTTTGCAAACCACTCTCTTTCTCTCCATTTCTACACGGTTTTGCAATCTATTAAAAAGTCGGAGAGACAACATTCAATTCCCTATCATTTACTCTTCGTCCTTATCCTATTTCTCAAAGAAATCAAAGGTACATTGCTACTAGAGGTTTATAAAAAGTTGTATTGAAGAATACTTGTAATTGTAATTGAAAGTTTCGGTTTCTTGTATATGTTACTGTAATGTTTGTTTGTAAAGATGCGTCCTACATTGTATATATATGTCTTGCTGCCCATGGAAAGTCGAGGTAGTTGTTCTTGCCACCTGATTCAAAGTTAAGATGTAAAGGTTTGTTTGCTATCCGTGAAAAAGCAAGTTGGTAATAGTGAAATTCTGTATCGTGTACTGGACTGGATGTAGGATTGAAAATTCGAACCGATATAAAATTCTTGGTGTCTTCTCTTTACTTTTATAGCTTTTACTTTCTACGTTTATTATATTATTGTCTATGATCCTAATTGTGCATTGTTAAAATTGATAATCACAAAGTAATAAATTGATAATAAGTTTAAAAATATTATTCACCTCCTCCAACGTTACATTATTCTTAAGATCCGTTCCACGCATTATCAAGGTAGCGCATCGCGTGTCCCACATTTAGTATCAGAGCTTTTTTGTTTTCAAAATTTCGTAATCTAAACTTTGAAAAGTTTAAATGACTAGTAACACAAATACCTTATTTAACATTTTTGTAGAAGGACAATCTACTGCTAGATCACCACTTTTTAACACTGATAATTATGCTTATTAGTCATGCAAAATGAAATTTTATTTACAGTCTAATGGTTTAGATATATGGAATATCACACAAACTGAGTACACTGAACGTTAGACTAATTATGCACAATCGTCTAATGAGCAAAAGATACAAGCACTTAACAATTCAAAAGCAATGAATATTTTATTTGATGTCCTAAATAAAAATGAGTTCAATAGAGTGTCTGTTTGCAAGAGTGCATACGAAATTTGAAAAACATTGCAAGTCACACGTGAAGGCATTGGTATGGTTAAATAAACCAAGATCTCTATGTTAATTAACCAGTTTCAGTTATTTCAAAAGAAACTAAATGAGTCTATCTTTGATGTGTATTATATATTTAAGATATATTACATGCTTTAATTTCATTAGGAAATTTTTTTACTAAGAAACATCAAGTCCAAAAGATTTTAAATTCACTTTCAAGTGAATAAGATCAAAAGACTTTAGAAATAGAAGAGTCTAACGATATAAGTTTATGAAAGTAGAAGAGTTAATAGGTAATTTAATGTCATATGAAATTCAGTTGCAGGGAAAAAGGAAAGTCAGACAAATAAAAAGAAATCACTAGTTTTTAATGCTACAACCAATGAACAAGGATCAAATGATAAAGTGAAAAGATAGTATTTATGGTAAGGAATTTCGAAAGAATTTTGAAGTATAGCAACAGCTCTGGAAGTTTTATAAAATGTTTCGAACGAGACAATGCTGGACATCTAAAAAAGGACAAACCAACACTGAGAAAATCAAAGGACTCTCCAAATACAGATTCAATCAAAAGAGGAAAAGAACATTTACAACAACTTAGGATGATTCTGACACCACTTCAAGCAATACAATTCAAATTCAGAAAAACAAATTTGTGCTTTATGGCAGATGAAAAATAAAACTCTGGATAATTCGATAACCTAAACTCAACTTATTTTCTTATTAATAATTAGGAATATTCATGATAGTATATGCACATTTAAAATCATTATGAAAATGAATTAAATTAAGTTGAAAATTGAAAAGACAGTTCAAGTAGATAATGATATATAAACTCAAGAATAAAATATGTTCTTAAAAATATACATAAAGAACTAGAAAATTTTCAAAACAAACTTATAATTTTGTCAAACAAATATAGCCGAAAATTTGTTAATGTAAAAAAAATTCATAAATAAATTAATATATAGATCGAAATAAAATATTTATTTTAAAATATTTATTCAAAGAAATAAAAACATGATATTTTAAATAATAGTTAAGGATAACAGCACTGATGGATAATTTCTTTACGAAAATCATGAGCAAAATAGGTGGTCACTTTCCATCTTCATCTACATCTTTCTAGACATTGTATCTTATTTTCTTTTAGTAGTAGGTTGTATTTTTTCTTTTAATTATGTATTTTGAATCTAATCAATGCAATCATTTAAATTATTAAAATTATAATAATTATACATATTATATTCTCTGAAAATATATAAAATTAGTAAATATTTACGCAAACAAAAACATTAAATAAAAGAAAAATAAAAAAGGCTGAAAAATGTCTACGTGTTGACATACACAAATTGTATGTCAACGGCCTAGTAACAAATATCCATGTGTTGGCATGCACCAAAGGCTATGTCAACATATAACAGTAAGAACAATTTTTTAATGTCAAATTTAAATTAGCTGATTAATTATTTTAGTGGGAACGGTCATAAATAAATTTTAACATAATAAACATAGTATAATGAACCAAAAAAACAAGTCCTCTTCTTCTCTAAACAATCACTTTCATTTCTTAGAAAAATACACCAAAAAGAATTAAAAAAACGGAGATTTTCAATGAAAATATGAGTGAAAATTTAGGGAAAACGTTGCAAAACTTCAAAAGTGCACAGCATACCATCTTAAGAAACCAGAAACATCTAGAAATGAATCAAAAGCAAATGGTGTATAAACAAGAAAGGCAATCCCCATCTCTTGTTGCTTTATTAGTTATAGTCTCAAAGGAAATAATGCATTTATTCCCAAGAATGTTGGATATGGATAAATAGCTGATGAGGATATGGATGTTGATAAGGAACTTCTTGAAGAATGAGAAGTGATCTCAACTGATTACATCTTTGGCCATAAAATAGGATGGGTTGAAAATCCTCCAAATCTTAAATAACAGTGTCCAAATTTTGTCTCTGTTTGTGTATGTTTTTCTTATATATGTTTTGTTCACTGTATGTATAGTCAAGTATAAACTGGTCTGTATAATATAAGAGTCTTACGTAAAACTGTTTAATCTAATATAATTGTTATGTTAGTTTAATATATAAGTCCATGCTTGCTTGATATTCATACTTACTTTGAACAACACTCATGTTAGGTTTTTTATAGGATCCTTACATAATTAAATTTTAGAAAAGATAAGAGATGAAGAAAAACAATGACAAACAAAACCTTTATTAATTCACCAAATGATTACAAGAAAAAACCTAAAACTTGAGAAGACATCTCAGTCCCCAAGACTCCAGAAAAATAACATTTTTCACACTTTTGTCTAATGAACCATATGCATACCTATTTATAATAGCCTTCATACAATGCCTTCTTTAGTCAGTTATTGATTATTTTCATCTCCCAAAATAGATCATTCCCATGTAGGTAGTTCTTTGTCTTCTTTAATGCAATAAAAGAGGTAATTAATTATTCTCAAAAATCTCCACCTATGAAAGAGGCAATGTATTTGAGTCACAGTTCCATATTGACTTAAATATCTTTGAAATTTACTTAAATATGAATATTTTATCACCAATGTCTAACAATCCCCATCTTGATACGATATTCCATGAATGTCATCCAAGTTCCACGTAGAACCTCAAACTTCAAACAATCTCCAATATTACCATGGAAATAAATGTCTCCATTCCAAAAACTGGTTAACCTCCAAACCGCCTAATTATGTACGCCCTCCAATTGAACATGCATATCATCAATAAATCAAAACTGTTTGTAATACCACAATGGCATTCATGCGGTCTTTGCGGCTTTCCGTTGCTAGCTTCACCTTGATTCTGGCAAATTTGTCTCTCCGACTGTCCGACACCACTTTGAGAAGCTTCTTCATTCTCCATCGTTTTCCCAAGCAATTCGTATACATTGTTCCTTCCCCTTTTTGTATGCAGCACCTCCCTGTTACCCTTCCATATCCATGTAACTCTACTTCGAATTGAAAAATTATAGCCTTTTACCTCAAACTGTCTTGCAGAAACAAGATTCTTTGTAATTTCTGGGATGTTCCTAACTCCTATAAGCTTAACCACCCTGTAAAGACCCAGAAGTTGGCCTTCGAAAATCGGCACCCGTACTTCACTTGTACTCAAAATGCCGTAGATTCAAATGCCAAATCTGGTTCTCCGGAGCTTATAACACAGTTAAGTAAATAACACAGCGGAATAAAAGAATAATACATTGATATACAATATCTGATACAACAGAGTGATACAATGAATATCAATATACATCAGAGATATGATACAAGAAATAGCAGCGGAAAAGAAAAAAATAGATAACTAACATCAGCAGCGGAACAAATAACTCTAAGATAGTCTTCAAGAGAGAACTCCAGCAGTAGCTCGAACTCCCAATAACGATACACCAAGAATAAGCAAGTGCAGTCCGATCCAAAGACTGAACTAGCTCCAGAAAATCTACTGAACCTGACTATCTGAAAAACCCAACTCTAGACTGCTCGTGTGGAAAATTATGAGCACCCAGAGTTTAGGAAAGGAACAATAAACTCCGGATCAGTCATGGGACTGGTGTGAGCAACAAAAACAGTTTATCTTTAAACAACACAAAAGAATTTAAACATTGAAAACCGTAATGCTTTTGGAAAATGAAACTACCATAAGACCTCCCACCACACACACAATGCAAACGCAGACTTGGAGGAGATTTCTTCTTATGTTAGTCAAAGATGCTTACTACGCAAAATCAAATCATTTTTGATATTATTATTAGTGCATAGTGCAGAAAACATTTCGAAAGTAGAATATAAATCTTAGCCAACATACAACCATTATTGTATGCCTACTATAGCTACTATGTTCAATAGCAGGTTACCGCCACATTCCATAGCAGGTAATACAACTAAAACCGTACAAGGCTCGTATTGTTTCTTTGGATTTCCAACAAATGGTCAGGCCAAGGAACTTCCCATTGCCACATGGAAACGCCTCTGGAATGACGTCCCGAGAACCTAACCGGATCTCTGCCAACACAAGGCCGGGTTACCTCTGCAAAAATAGGTAACTACTGACACGCGTATGCCATCCCCCGATCGTAACCGATCTTCCCGAGGATCCTCGATTTCCAACAACCACAAAGTAATAAATTTGCAGCAACCACATAGGTTAAGTATCTGGGCTCCATACCATGATACCACCTCTATCCAGAAGGAATGACATACACTAAGGGGCGCTACTCCCTAGAACCTTGCTGCATCTTTCCTGTTTTGACCATTCCGGGATGTGAGGCTCGACGAAGTCTCGTCCACAAAGCTACGCTTTGTCACAAAGCCATGCTTCGGGTCAAACAAATGATCAAAGAAATGATCACAAAGATATAAGATCAAATAAATGATCATATCGCAAATGATCAAACAATGATCATCACACAGCAACACTCAGCATGCCACATTACCAAATTGGGATATATCGCTGATAAATTTCAACTACATAACCTATGAGCTCGTACGTCTCAGAGAAGGGTGTTAAGCTAAGAGAATAAATTCTCCGCCACCAACAGAAATGTATTTGAAAGAAATCGGCTTTATATCTCAAAGTGTAATGTCAGACATGTAACCATACAAGTCTGTTCCGGGTTCGAACAGAACCGAAGGCACTTCTTACGAAGCCCTTGCAATTCCGGGTATTCACAATCCTGTCCGGACTTCCCATCACAAAGGGTGATAAAATCTCTATACCGGGGACCAGTCGGTGCAGAGACATTCGACGAGTTGTCCTTTCGTTTTCGTAAATATCTGGTCTTCAACACCGGTCTTCAAATGCCATCCATATACGACGTATCATTATTCGGAATGGGTTATACGACCCAATGGTCCTTTCCCGGCTAACCCGAATAACGAGCGCAATCTTTAAAACATATGGATATGGGATTTCAATTAAGTCACAACTTAATAATTCAACTTCTTTTCTTCAAATGGTTTAACAAATTACCATTTCAAATCTTTTAAACAAAAAGATTTATTTACAGAGTTCACTTAATTTTCACAAAGATTCATTCACAGTTTTTCCAAAACAATTTCTGTTTCAATTGGATTAACTCGTTAAATCTTTAAAATAAAGATTCAACTTATAGCTTTCAAAACAATTTCATTTCGAATGTTTTAAACAAATCATCGTTTTAAATCTGTTAAAAATAAACAGATTCAATTCATAGCTTTCAAAAAGAATTCATTTATAACTTGGAAAACCATCTTTCAATTCATACATGAAATTCCTTTAAATTGGAATTTCATTTCTTATATATATACACGAAAGCTTTTATCATTTGAAAACAAACAGTTTTCATTTAAGAAAAATCCAATTTTATTTGCACGGGTTAAAGTCCTTGAATTATATTCACATTTCAAAATCAATACTTTTAAAATGGTTTAACCCTTATATAACGATATAACTTCTTTAATCCCTAGTTTCAAATTATAGAATTCGATTTCAAATCTTGAATTTAAGTTTTAAATCAAATTATTTAAACTTCCAAAACTTCATCAAGTTATTCAAAATTAAATTTCATCTTTGAAATTCCATTTCAAAAGCTTTTCGCATTTAAACCGAAATTTCCAATTTCCAAAATCAATTGAAATTAAAATTTCAAAAACATCAAATTTAAATTATCTGTGACTTAACCGATTTCCACGTGAAATCCATATTTGTGTGTGTATGGTGTAGTCCAGGGGTTTAACACACAATAGTGCAACATCAATCATCACAGATATGTCGATAAGCGGTATAATCGATAACGCTTATCTTCATTCACAGATTCATAGATAAAATAAATTTATCGGTCACAAAGATTCACTATTACAATTCGATGTGGGTTTCGGATAACCAACTGAAATCCGACTCCCTGTCGCATCGAAATTCAAGTGCCGTTTTACGGGCCAAGGGTTTCATATCCATATAGTAATATATCACAGAAACAGAAATCACAGATCACGACATAAATCAGTATATATCACAAAGCATCATATACCAGGAAATGTCAAACAATCAAATCATCCAATAGAATCCAAACATTTATAAGTAAGATCAATGAATTATCTGATTTATTGAAATCAGATTTATTACTTGTGAATAAATTACTAATCCTGGTTAATTAATTTTTTATAATTTATAAACCATTTTGATTAATTATTCTTTAATCATTTATTAATCAATTTTAAATAATAATTTAAATTAACCCTTTAATTAATTGATCATCCTCAAATTTATTTCCCTAATTAGGTAATCGTATAATTAATTATCCTTTAATTAATTTTTTCTTAATCACTTGGTTAATCAAACTTAAATCATTAATTAATTACTTAAAATTAAATAATTATCTTTAATCATTTTTTTTATTAATTATTTCAACTCTTTAAGATTTATTTAATTAACTTAATTATCAATTACCAATCTCTGATTACCATTAAAATGTAATTACTTTCTAATTAATTGGTATTAATTACTCATCTTAATTAACATTTTATAAATCTTCTTTTAAAATTTGAAAAACCAAATTATTATTAACTACAACTTAAGTGTTAATTAAATTTATACTTAAATTAATTAAAATATTAACTAAGTGTTAAAACGTGGCTAAGCATTAACTAAAGTAATTAAAACTTGTATTAGATTCTTGACTAAGACGATAAATCCCTTTAGTAAGTTAAAGTGCTTAGAACTTGAAAAAAAACGTTTTCTTAACTTCACTTCTATAATGGGACAGCACAGTATTGAGAAACTCGAGGCTTCCCTTGGTCTACTCGAGATACGCTTCGAGTCAAACACCCGTTTCCCCCGAGTCTTCCATGTACGCTATCTTCTTCTTCTCCCCTTCTCTCTTTTTTTTCCTACAGTAAGTTAAAATTGTAAACTAGGTATAAACAAAGCATCAGGCTACGCACTGGAACTCGAGTACAACCCGAAGCATCGACTCGAATTCTCGAGTAACGACTCAAGACAAAAACGCGACCCAAGACATCAACGTTGATGACACGCCCTCCTGCCGTACACGTGCACGCCGACACGACCGGGCTTCGACGAACTCCAACACCATCGGCAAGTCGTACATCCTTCACAAACTCGAAATCCCATTTCAGCTTGACCGCAAGAATTCCCACTCGAAAATAAGCATTTTTGCTCGAACCTGAAGCTCACCTCGATCGACATTACCTCCTCGCCACTGCTACACCGACCACCGGAGACCCTCAAACTCCATCCATACCTCGATAACCCTCTAAGCAACCACCCACCAGAGTTTCGAGCAACTCGATCACATATATTAGAAGAACGCGCCTCGTTTCTAAACATGGCCAAAACTCGAAACCAAACCCTATTATGAATTCGACCCAACAATGTATACGATGGAAAAATTATCTGATAATTTTCTTGAGATCCATGATGTTCATACTTACTTCAAACCAAACTTCAACATTTTAAATTGATTCGATTGTTAGAAAATGGGAAAAATGCAATTTTTGTTCAACTCGCAAATGCTCTCAGCATACTGAACTAAAAATTATGAATTTACTTTCAAAAGTCATAATTTTTGATAAGCTTCCAGATAGTATAATTGAAACAAAGTTTTATAACATTCGAATTTCTACAGGATTTGAATTCTAACTGTATTTTCAAATTTCTCAGAGAATCTTTAGTTTATTTTGCTTGAATTCATTTTTTACAATTAAATATATGTCCAAACAAACAACTTTTGTTTGAATTCTGAGATCAAACAAGGATCAGAGGTAGAGATTTGAATTTTTTGAAAACAGGTTTGAAAACATACTAACTAGGAACAGAGCTATTTGCTTTGTACCCAGACATGCACTCATCCATATCTACATATATGCATGCCTATTTGTATTCATTCAGATATCCATCATCACACAAAATCAAACATTCATCATAGCATCACAATGTATCAACAAAATTAGGCTTTAAAGAGAAGGTTGCTCACCTCAGTTTGAAAGACAGAGAACAGGCTCTGCTTTTGAAAATTGATCTTTGCTTTGATTGTTTTGTTGAATTTAGTTGACTGCATTGCTGTTCCAGTTGAAAGCTTTTTGTTTACTCCTATTTTCCATTTCTTTCTTTTGTTTCAAATCTACATTTTTTATGAAGCTTGTTGAGGTTTGAGTTGATATATAGGGAAGAAGTTTACAGGTGATATTTTGTACAGGTTGAGGTGTATTTGTACAAAGTGATAAAATTTGTTTAGTACAATACAAAGCAGAGATATAATTTTTTTCTTTATTTTATCAACAAGATCTCGGCTGAGAAGATATAGCATTAATTGCTAGAGTCCTTTATGTTTCATATTATATTTTTACATTATGTACTTTATGTTTCTACTTATCTTATTTTATAAAGACATTTGTTTACTTCATGTTTGAATATACACTTGTTGACTTCGGCTATACAGGTTGAAGAAAATTTGTTGCTTCTTATGTTCTTACTTTTGCAATACTTCGGCTGATAGATATTGTATGTACTTTAGAGATGTTTTGTTTTTATACTTTGTTTATTTATATACTTTGTTTACAGCTTACATTCTTGTCTTCCTTTGTTTGTTTGTTTTTAATCACATTGCTTTGTTACTTAGGGATATATACTTTTATTATTTTATTTTCATTTATTTTTCATTTTTTTCTCTTTTTATATGCACCTAACAAATTTCTTGCTTGCATCTTTTTACACTGACTTTGCCTTTGTTTACTTAACTTGTTTGAATTATTGTATGTTACTTCTTTTGTTTTATTGTCTTATTTTTTTATTCCTCATTTATTTTAACCTTAATTATCAAATATTAAATTTACTTATTACTATTTCAAACTGTAGCTTCTTTCAACACACATATTTATATATATATTTATAAGTAATTTGAAAAGACAATTTCTATTTAAAAATAAGAATTCATTTGTAAAGACATTCTATTATTATTTAACTCTATATTTATTTTTAAAACCATTTATTTAATCACCAATTTAACTTAAAAATTCAATAAATTATTAATTTAAATTAAATTAAGATCTGGGTCGTTACAACCCTTTCATCATACATCTTCAACCTAACTGAATCTATCCCCTTAACATGTAAGCCTCCACCAATGGTAGATTCCACCATAGCATCTTGCTCTTTATAATCTATAAACAGTTCCTTTTGATTGCATATGTAGAAGTAGGGGTGGGAATAAACCACACCACTATACAGAACCCATCCGCACCGGACCGTAAAAACCGGTGTGGAAACCCGTATCGAATCTTCTAACCGAAGAAAATACCCCAAACTGAACTGGCCTGCATCGATACAGTTTGGTTGCGGTTTGAACAATTGAACCGACCAGCTTAAACTAGACAGAACTAAAAATTAACACTAGTAATTTTATGATAAAAATATAAGCAACTCCTATCTCATTTTAGATTCTAACGATATGTATATTCTATTTTCAACGTATGTTGTTGTTATATTAATAATAATCGTTGTCATAAATGAAGAAGTTATAGTTTTAGTATAATATTTTTCATCGTATTTTTTTTGGATAAATGCTAATTATAATCTTATTCTAGTCATTTTACTTAATGATTATACATTGACTAATATTGATGTTTGGTTAATCTACTAAAAAAATCTCACTTGTAGCTAAATGTCAAATTGAAATATTCATACAATCAAGAAATAAACTTTCATTTCAATATAACATTGTGTGTTTTAACTTTTAAGTGTAAAAGTTTCACACATTTGCCTTCGTGAATTGATTATTGATGAAAGTAATTCTCTTATTTCATATTTATTGTGGGTTCAAACCGGACCGGACCAAAACTGAACCGTATTATATTGAACCAAAACCGAACCATTTAAAATATTAGTATAATGGTTTGTATTTTCGATTAACCGTTTGATGCGGTGCGGAAGCGGTTTGGGCACCAAACCGACCCGCGCCCACCCCTATGTAGAAGCAAGCACCTGAATCAAGCACTCAATTTTTGCTTTAACTTTTATCCACACATAGGACGTTTGGCATTAAATTCCTCACTAAAATGCATCCCACCATCGCTATTATCTTTTTGTTCCTTTTGGTATTCTTTCAATGCCTTCATCCTCTCATTATCCTTTTTAAGCTTATTATAAAATCTCAACCGATGACCAGGTTATTTTTACAGTAATAGTAGATTGAAATCCCTCTCCATTCGATATATTTGATCGCCTTTCCATGTTTGTTAGGTTACCCCTCCTAGCAAGATGCACCTCTTCAATTGGATTTTCAATTTCCCCTTTTTCCTTACCTTTTTCTTATATTAGATTCATCCTCCGCGTCTCCTCATTAAACGGGCTACTAACCACTAATTATATTGAAACAACTTCATCTGAATTTGAGTTGTTTAATGCAACCACAAGCATTTTCCAACTATTTGGCAATGAACACATTAACATCAAGGCCTATGTCTTATCATCCACCTTATAATTTACGAACATTAATTGGTTCACAATTTCCTAAAAAATATTAAGATACTCTCTGATTAACTCACCTTCCTCAAGCTTCGGATTTACCAATCTTCTCGTTAGAAGTGCCTTGTTTGTTGCAGAGTTCTTTGCATAAATTCCATCCAATTTCTTCCAAATTTCAAAAGCAATGTTTAAACACCATATTCTCCAAAAAACACCAAATAGCCCCCGCATTATTTCTATCCAAAATTTCCCGCTTTGCCTCAGATATATCACTAGGTTTTTCTCCTTTATTCTCCAATATTGATGAAGATCATTGAGATATAGAAAGTTCTCCATCTTTGCATTGCATAACCCCTAATTTATGTCATTAAGTTTTTCAACATTTATCTTCTTCATAACCAAACCCTTTTCAAAAAATTTATGTAGTAGGCTCCAATACCAACTATTGGTTTTTTTAGGATCCCTGCACAGTTAGATTTTAAATGAGATAAGTATTGAAGAAAAATAATGATAAACAAAACCTTTATTAATCCACTAGAAGATTACAAGAGAAAGCATGAGAATCGAGAAGACGTCTTAATCCCCAAAACCCAAAAATATAACTTTTTTCCTACACTCATCTAACAAACCATATATATACCTGTTTATAATGGTTTTGATAAAATGACTTCTTTAATCAGCCGTTGATTATTTTCATCTCCCAAAATAAATCCTCCCATATGAATAATTCTTTGCCTTCTTTAATACAATAAAAAAGGTAATTAATCACTCTCCAAAATCTTCAAAATGTATAAAAGGAGCAATGTATTTGAGTCACAATTCCACATTGACTCGGATATCTCCAAAATCTACTTATATATGGAATATTTTATCACCAAAATCTAAAACTTCATCACTATGTTAATCTTTAAATAAATTTTACAAGGAATCTCTTAATCCACGTTTATTTTATTTTGAGATTTAGATCTTTATAATAATATCATACCCATATACTTATGACACCCTAATACTCTATTAATGTTCTCTATATTCTTTACAAAATTATTTTATCCATTTTGGTTGATGACAACGGGAAAAAAAGATATAAAATATATAATAGTCAAAAAGAAAGGGGGAGCATTAACATCGGAGTTAATGAATTCAAAGGGAGTTAAATTTGTATTCATCTTATAGTTTATCCAAGAATATTTAGATGAATGCCATCATCAACAAAGTGGGAGATTATTAGAACCACGGGTAATGGTTTTGATGATAACACCTAGATAAATATTGATACTAATGATTTTCCAAGTTTGTGTATGATATAGTATAAAAAATTCAAGAATCTGTCAAGATACATTATAGGATAATCATATAGAGATGGAGTACTTTGATAAGGGAGATTAAGTCAAATCAAACAGATCGAGGAAATCCAAAAGGAATTGAGGAGATCAAGAAGATCAAAAGGAACAAAAGAGATTCAAAAGCAAGGCTAAGAGAAACTCAAGGAACAAAGGCCCAAAGAATACAAGACAACATTTAGTTAGTTTTATAGTATATCGAGTCATAGATTTAATGTTTAAAGATCCCATATCAATTCTTTGAATTTACTCTTTTAAAACTCTTTATTTTATTCTCTATAATCATTTTATCAAGTTTTTTTGTAAGTTAAAAGGGTTAAAATAATTTTTATAAAAAAATTGTAATTTTGAACTATGATATATTGACATATCTTTGTAAGTATGTCGACATACTAGCCGTTGGATGCAACTTTCCATTTTTAATGAATAGGCACTTCCCTTTACCTTTCGCAAAAAGTCACTTCTATTCATCTTCTATATAAAGGCTCTGGAAAACGAATTTTTAATAGAATTCTCCATCATGTCTCTCACTCTCTTCTCTCTCACATTTTGCAAAAAGTCATATGCTTATATATATTTATACTTTGTGAAGCCACTCTCTTTCTCTCGATTTATTCACGGATTTGCAAAATACTAAATAGTCGGTGAGTCTACACTCGATGCTCTATAATTACTCTCTGGTCCTATCCTATTTCTTAAAAAAATCAAGGATATATTGCTACTGAAGGTTTATAGGAAGTTATATTGAAGACTACTT
Source organism: Allium fistulosum (assembly GCA_030737815.1). Taxonomy (NCBI): domain Eukaryota; kingdom Viridiplantae; phylum Streptophyta; class Magnoliopsida; order Asparagales; family Amaryllidaceae; genus Allium; species Allium fistulosum. Next base: position 707,257,937 of record CM060904.1, on the reverse strand, counting down.
TAAATTATTATCAATAAATTCGATTTTTTATAGATATTACTCTAATATTTGTTTGTAAAGGTCCATCCTGCCACCCGTAGAAAGTCAAGACTATAGGTGTGTCCTACTACCCGTGAAAAGTTAGCATAGATGTTCTTGCCACTTGGTTCAAAGTCAAGAAGGTCTAGGTGTGTCCTGCCACCCGTGGAAAGTCATGATAGGATTTACCTGTTACCTAATTCAAAGTCAACTTTTAGAGGTTTTCTTGCCACCTATAGAAGTGTAAGTTAGTTATAGTGAAATTCTATATGGGGTAGATGATGGGATATAGGATTGGGAATCCAAACTAGTATAAAATTATTGTTGTCTTCTCTTTGCTTTTACTGCTTTTAATTTCTACATTTATTATACTACTACATGTGATTATGATTCTATATTTTTAAAATTGACAATCAAAAAGTAAATTGATAATGAGTTTAAAAATGCTATTCACCTCCCCTCTAGTCTTACATCAGCCTTAAGATTCCATACATTATCAGGGTAGTACATCATGTGCCCTATATTGTACCAAGAGGCAATGGAGCCAAATCAAAAGTAACAAACTTGAGCCTTAAGTTTAAAGATTTAAGTGAAAAGCAAAGGAATGTTAAAGTATGAATCTAGGTGTACTAATCGATGGTATTGACCAAAGGTCGAAGGAGGACAAGGTCTATGGAGGAATTATTAGAAGAGGAGGAGATTTTCGAAGCCTAGAATTAATAGTCCACTTATTAATGAAACTAAAATAAGTCAGGCTTCCCCAGACGAGACGAAGGGTAGTGATTGCTGGGAGCAAAATAGTTCTCGATAAAAATGGTTGAAGCTGAAACTAGTTCACTTCTGGAAGAGGAAACTTGTACTAATGCTTAAGATGACTAATACTTGTACTTAGAACATTAATGATAATAATGTAAATAGTGGAGTGAGCCGAATGTTGTCGGACTTTAGTAGCTTAGTGAATAATTAAAGAAAGAAAAGCCTAAGTGTTTGAATGGTTAGGTCGAGTTCAGTAGAGGGCATAGGGTCTTGTGTGGTAGCTAAGAACCAAAAGTGCAGGTGTAAAACCTATATGGAAATCAAAACCAAAAGCGTTGAAATAAGGCCTGAAGTGGCAATTAAACCTGAGAACGAAGTCATAAGGCCTTGAGTAGAAAGTGCAGTCGAAAGTGTTGGAGTAAGTCCTGGAGTGGCAACTAAAGTAGATCTTGTTAGATGGCGTAAGGCCTAGTGTGGTAGCCAAGAACCGAAATTGAGGTAGGTATAAGGCCTATATGGCTACCGCAATCGAAAGTGAAGTAGGCGTAAAGCCTAGAGTGGAAACCAAAACACGAAAGTGAAGTAGATGTCAGGCTTGGAGTGGCAACCAAATACGAAAGCAAAGTAGGTATGAGGCCTGAGGTGGTAACCAAAACACGAAAGCAAAGTAAGTGTAAGGCCTAGAGTGGTAGCCAAAACTGAGTAGTAAAACTAGAGAACTAAGGAAGCAATGAAGGCAAAAAGGCATAGTGGCGTCGAAGTCTTTGTAGCTTAGGTTAGAAAAGAAAAAAGAATGATCATTGTATGTCAAACTGAGTGAAATGGCTATAAATTTCAGTATAGAATTATTATATGAATAAGATCCTTAAGCAGGAAACATTGATTTGTGCTTATGTTAGAGTCATTAAAAATTGAATGTTATGTTATAGTATGGGAAAACTCATTCCGTGATTTAACGATGAGGTCCCACTATGTTATATGTTTAGGTTGATATGATGCTCATACCGGACTTTATGTTTGACCTATGTTATTATTATTATTTTCCTCATAAACTCATGGATTCTCAATTGAGTAGGTTGAGTTTGTAGATTTAGGCAAGTTGCTTTTAAAAGATGAATGGAGAGTTTCAGAGATGAAATGGGTGGCTTAGATAATATTTGTTATTTTGATTCCGCGGTATTAATTTTTGACCCCTACGTGGGCACAAATAGAGGAATAGTTTGAATATGTATGAATAATTCTGTTGTATGACATCTATTAGTTGCTTTGTTTACTTAAACTGTTTAAAATATAATTTTTCTCGTCTCCGTCACCGAAAGATAATTCCAAGGTGATTGCGGCACATTGAAGTTCTATTTTTGGGTTTTGAAATAAGGGCATTATAGTTGGTATCAGAGCCTATGTCAAGGGACACTTAAGTAAAACAGATCTAAGCAAAAGTTTAGGTGGAAATAGATAGGAGAAATTAAACATTTTAGGGAGGATATACGCTGTTATACGATGCAGCTATATTTTCTATATGTACACAAACACACACATGTATATGTAGATATATCTATCTTCTTAATATTGTTTCGCTCTCTTTTCTTCTGATACCAATGAAGACTTTCTTAGCAGAAAATGGAAAAGAGAGGTAGAAAGTTCGTTATAGGGAGAGCTAATGCTAAAAGAGAGACCGAAAGTACGCAGACCGATGGAGGTAATGTAAGAGAAATTCCACCAGTAGCAGAGAATGAAGCATTCCCGCTTGTTGTGGGAATGGATGTAAATGCCTTGTTCCGACAATTCATGGTACGAACGATAAGGGAAAACTTAAGACTACTGAAATCCAAGGGGTAAGATGTTTACCGAGAAGGAGCCAGTAGTTGAAGTGTTAAGCTTGTTGAAAGTGTGCGAGTGCATCATTGGAGACTTAAGATTGGATGATGCGCAAAAGTGACGATTGGCCTCAAAGTAGTTGCTCGAAGATGCCATGGATTAGTAAGAGATGGTAATCGCAGGGACTCCTAAAGAAGAGACCACTTGGGCATAGTTTAGGGAAATGTTCGAAACTCGGTTTATTTTTGAATCTCAGAGAAGCATGTTGTTGAGGGAGTTCATTAACCTGAGACCAGGAGATCTTTTATGAAAGAGTATATCTAGAGGTTCAGTGCTTTGGAAAGTATGGCAGGAAATGGTCAATACCCCATTAAAGAAAAATGAGAAGTTCATTCTAGAGTTGAAGTAAGGCTTGGACCATAAGGTGATGATGCACTTGGCATCTCTTTTTGAGTTCATGGTAGACATAGCAAGAAGGTATGGTGGTATGTATCAAGAGTAGAGAAGGGTGGATGTAACGACCCAGGATTTTGAACAAATTAAATTGAAAATATTTAATTAATTTTAAATATTTGAACGATAATTTAATTTGAATCCCCGATATAACTTTGAATTTGGCGATTAAATTATAAAATTTAATCTGTTGAATTTTGAATAAAAACTTATTTCTTCAATTTAGAGTTGAAGAAAAATATTTCAAAAGCTTTTAAAATCTATATTGATAATACCGAAGATAATCGAACTTTCAGAATTGAATTTTAAATTGTTTTGCTCAGTTTTGAATTTTATTGTTCAAATCGATATTTAAAAATAGTCAATTTTCAAACAGTCTCGGAATTCGACGAAACCAGTCCCATTGGGTCCGTAATATTGTATTATTGTCGGATTTCCAATTTCGTATTTTTTGGAGTTAATCTGTGAGCGTACGATGTATAAACACATTCAGATTTTAAAACGAATTCAAATTATAAAAAGAAATTTTTATTTTATTTTATTTATATTGGTTAACCTCACCACGTTCACGACCTTACCTCCCCCATACCTTCGTACCCCCCTCCCACTCTCTTCCTTTCTTTTAAAATCCCTTTCCTCTTTCATTTCGAACAGCCGAGACAAAGGAAAATATAATCGATTGAAACCTTTCATTCTCGTTCGAAATCAAAAATCAAAATAAAAATGGGCCGCCTCAAATTCAAATTTAATTACGTTCGTTCGAGATTTCTGGCCGCAGTATAACTCGCGAGCAAAATCATCAGGTGACCGCGAACTGAAACTAGGGCATGAGGCGAAGAGACTCGCGGTGGTCTCGATAGGTCTGGCGACGTGGGGAGGCTGCGATATCGGCATCGAGTGGGTCGAGAAGGGGCAGCGATCATCGCGAGTGGGCGACGACTTGAGGCTCGATTCGAGCAGCTCGTTTTGTCAAGGAGTTCGACAGTAAATATGAGCATGCGGCGGTGTTGGGAGCAGGTGATGGTGACGACAACATCGAACAGTGAAAGGGTAGTGCTGGCAATAGGCGCGCTCGCGTGTGTGAAAACTGGGTCAGGGTGGTGTTTGATTTCGCGATGATTGGAGGGTTCGAAGGATCGGTGGTGGAGACAAAATCGTAGAAGGATGGAGGCTATTCGATTTTGGGGTTCAACATCTTCGAGCGACGACGAAGGCAGTGGCCGCGATGGCGATCGGTGATGGAGAAGTCGCCTGGTGGAGTCTGAGTTCGTCAGTTCGACTTCGCAGTGCCCTATAAGGTATTGCAGTCTTGGTTTTAATATAAATTTGTATATAGATAAGATTTTGTATTTACTGTGGGATACAAAACAAATTCCGTTTTAAAAATTCAATACGTATATATGTTAAAAAGGGGATTTACAGTAAGATAGATAAAAAGGAAATTTTTTTTAACAGCAAAGGAGAAATTAGTTTTAAAATTTAATTCCTAGTTAAGCAAATTATTATAAAGGGAAAATTAGTTAAAATAAAAATATTTGGTTAAAGGTAATTTAGTTTAAAGTTAATTTTTAGTTAAACAGATTTATTAAGAGAAATTGATTTAAAATAAAATCATTGGATAATTAAAATTACCAAATGAAAATTGATTATTCGATTTAATTCGAATATTAATAGATTTTATAAAATTGTTTATACCAGGTTAAAATCGAGAAAACAAAACTGAAATGGAAACGGATTGCAAATAAAAGCTAAGGTGAGATCTTCTCACTCAAAAATATGTTTGGATTGCATATATTGATTGATATGATTGCTATTGGATGTGATATTAGATATAGTAGGATATATCTATATATATATAGCAATATATACATATTGGCATATGTATATATTGGATTGATGATTTCCCGCCTCGTATAGCGGATGAGACCCTATTGCGCCATTAGTAAGCGGATTTTTATAAAAACCCATATACCGCGATATTCCACCTTGAAGTGGAATTGGTATTGTGCCAACGTCTTTGGATGCAGGGAAACAGGTTGGAGGGATCCAACTGGATTCCTCAACTGTATTTATTTATTTACAGATATTGATATATATTCTGTTCTCATATGATGATATATGATGTTTGATGTGTGATGGACTAATTGGTGCGTTGCATCATTGGATTCAAACTTTTGAAGTTTTAAAAATAACCATTTTTACTTTAAAAAGGATTTTTTTAAAGTGATCTTTGAAATTATACGTTTTATTTAATTTTTGAAGTGATTTATTTTAAATAAATAAACGTTCAAATCTTAAAGTTATAAAAGTTAAGATCTTTGTGAAATATAATCGAAAAGTGATTTTTGGAATAAATAGTTGATTGATTTATAAAATGGTTTAAATTGAGATTTTTAAAATATTATAAACGGTTTACTTAAAAGGTTTATAAAGTTGACATTTTATAAATTAAGATATTGGAATTATAAAACGAGTTTTTTATAAGTGTTAAAAATGAAGTGATAATAAAAATCATATGTGAACGAGATTTATAGATTTATAAATTGTGAAGTATAAATTGTATAGAAATTGTAGGATAGAAGATTTATAAGAAATTTGCTTATAAATTAGATTTTTGCACTTAGATGAGATTTGAACAGAATTTGCTAATAAAATGATTTTATAAGTTGAAATTGTTATGAAGTATAAATGTGATTTATAAACGTTGTTTATAAATCCGAAGTCACTTATTTTGATAAGAAATTTTAGAAGTTAATAAAAGGAGAATTTTATAAATCGAAGTTGTTAGAAAATATAAAGTTGAATTTATAAACGTTGTTTTATAAATTCGAAATCAATTGGATTTGATAAATTGAATATAGAAGGTTGTTAAAGGAGATATATTCGCGATTTTGGATAGCGAATTATTATTGAAATAAAAGGTGTAGAAATGATTGAAATTGGGTTAAGTGAATTATATTCACGATTTTGGACAGTGAATATATTATTGAATAAAATGGATTCATTTTTGAAGAAGTGACATTAAAAATGAAGTAAACATTTTAAAGATGTTTTTAAAAAACGTGTTAAATATCGAAACCATAGATTTCAACATTTATTGTTGAAATAGACGTTTTCGAGAAATAAGGAAATGATGGACTATAACACTGTTGTTATAGTAAATGATTTCCGAAAGGAAATGTTTTATGTAGTATTGGGATTTATATATCTATATTAAAATCCGAATCCCTATACTAGTGATTTTGAGTCGTCGTAACGATGTTTTACGTAACATTCGTTTTGACTCAAATAAATGTGCTTAAGAGAATGATTTCCTTAAAGAATGAAATGTATACTTAATTTTGATTTAAGTATAACGAATATTTTCAATGTTGAAAATAAATGATTTGTGAATTACTTATTTTTAAATAAGTATGGGAATGTTTTCCAAAATGAAATGAAACGTTTTGAGATTTTATCTTCTTAAAGATAAACTGAAATTGAATATTTGAAATCGATTTGAGAATCGTATATCAGTAGATATTTTGAAAAATATAAATTCACTATGGAATTTATAAAGGAAATGGAAATTGTTTTAGAAAAATAAACGTCGATTTATTTTTGAAGTGTGGAGGTTTTATATCTAGTAAAGATATTTTTGAAGATGAAATAATTTGGAAAATTATTTGGAATCTGATGATGTTGCGCATCTTTATTGATAGTTAAATAACCGACTATCAATAATTACCTTGAATATGGTATTTGTTGTGAATTGGATGAATTTGAATGCCACACTTATTTTGAATAATCGCTCACTATTCGGGTTAGCCGGGAAAGGACCATGGGGTCGTATAACCCATTTCGAATATGTGATACGTCGTTATGAATTGCATTTGAAGACCGGTGTTGAAGACCGGATATTTTTGAAAACGGAAGGATTACCGTCGAGTTACTCTACATCGGCTGATCTCCGATTTAGAGGTTTTATCACCCTTAGTGACGGGAAGTCCTGACGTGATTGAAAATTATCCGGAATTGCAAGGGCTTCGTGAGAAGTGCCTTCGGTTCTGTTCGATCCCGGAACAGACTTGTATGGATTGTGTGTCTGACGTTACAATTTGAGATATAAAGCTGATTTCTTTCAAATACATTTCTGTTGGTGGCGGAGAATTTATTCTCTTAGCTTAACACCCTTCTCTGAGACGTACGAGCTCAGAGGTTATGTAGTTGAAATTCATCAACGATATATCCCAATTTGGTAACGTGGCATACTGAGTGTTGCTGTGAAATGATCGGTGTTTGATCATTTGCGATATGATCATTTGTTTGATCTTATATCTTTGTGATCATAGGTTGATCATTTTGTTTGACCCGAAGTAGGGCTTTGTAGAAAGCGTAGCTTTGTGGACGAGACTTCGTCGAGCCTCACACCCCGGAAATGGTCAAAACAGGAAGGATGCGGCAAGGTTTTAGGGAGTAGCGCCCCTTAGTGTATGTCATTCCTTCTGGATAGAGGTGGTATCATGGTATGAAGCCCAGATACTTAACCTATGTGGTTGCTGCATTATTATCTATGTGGTTTGTTGGAAATCGGGGATCCTCGGGAAGATCGGTTACGATCGGGGGATGGCATACGCGTGTCAGTAGTTACCTATTTTTGCAGAGGTAACCCGGCCTTGTGTTGGCAGAGATTCGGTTAGGTTCTCGGGTCGTCTATTCTAGGGACGTACCCATCGTGGAAAAGGAAGTTCCTTAGCCTGACCATTTGTTGGAAATCCAAGGAAACAATACGTGACGTGTACGGTTTTAGTTGTATTACCTGCTATGGAATGTGGCGGTAACCTGCTATTGAACATAGTAGCTATAGTAGGCATACGATACTGGTCGTATGTTGGCTAAGATTAATATTATACTTTCGAAATGATTTCTACACTATGCACTAATAATAATATCAAAAATGATTTGATTTTGCGTAGTAAGCATCTTTGACTATCATAAGAAGAAATCTCCTCCAATTCTGCGTTTGCATTGTGTGTGTGGCGGGAGGTCTTATGGTAGTTTCATTTTCCAAAAGCATTGCGAGTTTGTTTTATTTTCTTTGTGAAAAATAACTGTTTTACGATCTCACACCAGTCACCATGACTGACTCGGAGTTTATTGTTTCCCTTCTAAACTCTGGGTGCCCACCAATTTCCACATGGGCAGTCTAGAGTTATGTTATCAGGATATTCTGGATATTCTGGAGCTTTGGAGATAAGCTGGATGATGAGACGTAGTATTTGTATCTGATAGTATTTATTCCGCTGTGTATTCTGTATGAGGACAAGTTATATAACTGTCCATTGTTGTATATTGACTCTGATGATTGATGTATGTATAAACTGATATAGCTCTTTGTTTTAAAAGACTAGTGTTTATTTATTATATATTGTCCCGCTGCGATGTGTGAGATTCTGATATTGTTTCTGTATCTGATGTTGCTTTCTTCTTCTGCTTTCTTCTTCTGTTGTTCTTCTTCTCTCTTTTCTTCTGTTTTCTTCTTTCTAAAACCCTAAGAATTCGGTTTTCCGGCATTCGTTGCTCGGCAGTTGATACAGTGGACGTATCGATGTCGATTTTCGGAAGTCGAAGAATCGGGTCCTTACAACGTGGTATCAGAGCATATGGTTAAGCGACAACCCTGCTCTGTTGGGTGTTACTCATTAGAGATAGAGTAAGCAGTACTCTAGAATGAGTTTGAGTGTAATAATAGATATGAGCGCGTATTTGTTAGTTAATATAAAATTGTTTTGTATTGTGATGATTGATTTATTGAGTGGTATATGAACCTTCGTCGGCACAGTCTTGCAAAACTGTATCGAAGGGGTTTCTAAACACTTGAATAGAACAATTCGGCACAGTATTGTTTTAAAATAGGGTAAATGAAATAATTTTACCCAAAACTATTTTTGTATACAAAAGAAATGATTTTCTGTAAATTATTACAGTATATGGTTGCATGGATGTTAGGAAGTAATAATAGTGAATTATCATCACTGAAATTAAATGAGAAATTGAAATCATAACTCCAAAGTTAAGAAATAAATTCACATATAAATGAAATTTGAGAATATAAATTATAAATGTGACTTATAATTGGAAAACGGAATTCCAGAGAAGTATTTGGAAATGTTTTGAGAAGAATTTGAAATTTTTGAGATTTGGAAAGTTTAAATTCTTTTTGGAGTTGAAAATGAATTTCAAAGGTTTTGAAAGGTATTTTAGAGAGATGAAAGCTCTAAACTCTTTTCGGTCGCTGGAAAATAATTCCGATGATGATCGCGACATCACCGGTGTTCATTTTCGGGTTTCCAAAAGAGGAATTGCTGCCAAATTGGTTTAAATGAAAGTTGTTTGGAAAATTGGGTTTTGTTTGGAAATTCAAAAGGGATAAATTGAATTGTTTTCAAAAATGGTTTTGAAAATGTTATTAAGACTCTGGAATGCTATATAAAAGTATTTATGAGAATAATAAATGAGTTGATAACTTATACAAAGTTGTTGTGAATTTAGATTGAATAAATTTAACTTAAGGAATTTTAAGTTGGATTAAAGTAAGTATAAGTGAATCAATAAAATAAAAAAAATCCAAGTGGTAATTTTGAATATAAGTTATATAACTTATAAAATGAGAAAATAGAAATGAAACGAATTGTTAAAAGTGGTTAAACAATTTTATTAAGCAAAATGAAATGTGATTCTGATTAAGTGATGAAATTTGACCTTGGTAAAGTTAAATAAAAATTGAGAATCTGAATTGGATTGATAAATGAATTAAGATATTGAACTAATTAAATGTTGAATCAGTCTAATGTAAATGAATTAGTGAATGAATAAATTGAATTGATATCAATTTGAATTAGTAATTGAAACTAATTTAAATAGTGCAGTTGAATGAAAGATAGTTGATAAAAATTCAATATTCAGAATAGAAGGTAAAATTGAATTCAAATGAAATTTGAAATGTAAAATTGAAACATAATGGATATATAACTATCAATAATGAACTTAAAGATGATATAAGCAGTTATATTGAAAATTTTGTAACAGAATTTGCAAACTGATTTGAATGTGTAACTAGATATTATGGCTAGTAGGACATACAGGTGTTATAAAAGGAATTGGAATTTTGATTTCGAAGATAAATTTGAATTGCTCGAAAAAGGTATGTATTTGAATTTCGATATGAGATTTGATGACTTATTTCTCTAGCCGTTTGGCTTTTTCTTTTTCTTTTTGAAATCTGAGAGTCCGTAGGGACGTTTTGTAGTCGTGCCGTATTAGCCGCGCAAAGGAGACGCTGGCGAAATTTTTCGAAAATTTAAGGCGTTAGAAAATTTTTGAGAAAATTTTGAAGGTTTAAATTTGAATTTGAAATTTAAATTGAGTTGAGAAGAAAAACAATGTTGTTTTAAAACTTATAAATTGAAGTTGGAAAAAGCTAGTTGATGAATAACGAATCTTTAGTAGAAAGATTTGTTTTGAAAATTTGATAAAACTATTGGATTGTGAAAAATAGTAGACGAGTTAAGGACATTTTTTTTCCTAACTTATAATTTCGAGGACGAAATTCTTTTAAGGGGGGAAGTCTGTAACGACCCAGGATTTTGAACAAATTAAATTGAAAATATTTAATTAATTTTAAATATTTGAACGATAATTTAATTTGAATCCCCGATATAACTTTGAATTTGGCGATTAAATTATAAAATTTAATCTATTGAATTTTGAATAAAAACTTATTTCTTCAATTTAGAGTTGAAGAAAAATATTTCAAAAGCTTTTAAAATCTATATTGATAATACCGAAGATAATCGAACTTTCAGAATTGAATTTTAAATCGTTTTGCTCAGTTTTGAATTTTATTGTTCGAATCGATATTTAAAAATAGTCAATTTTCAAACAGTCTCGGAATTCGACGAAACCAGTCCCATTGGGTCCGTAATATTGTATTATTGTCGGATTTCCAATTTCGTATTTTTTGGAGTTAATCTGTGAGCGTACGATGTATAAACACATTCAGATTTTAAAACGAATTCAAATTATAAAAAGAAAATTTTATTTTATTTTATTTATATTGGTTAACCTCACCACGTTCACGACCTTACCTCCCCCATACCTTCGTACCCCCCTCCCACTCTCTTCCTTTCTTTTAAAATCCCTTTCCTCTTTCATTTCGAACAGCCGAGACAAAGGAAAATATAATCGATTGAAACCTTTCATTCTCGTTCGAAATCGTAAATCAAAATAAAAATGGGCCGCCTCAAATTCAAATTTAATTACGTTCGTTCGAGATTTCTGGCCGCAGTATAACTCGCGAGCAAAATTATCAGGTGACCGCGCACTGAAACTAGGGCATGAGGCGAAGAGACTCGCGGTGGTCTCGATAGGTCTGGCGACGTGGGGAGGCTGCGATATCGGCATCGAGTGGGTCGAGAAGGGGCAGCGATCATCGCGAGTGGGCGACGACTTGAGGCTCGATTCGAGCAGCTCGTTTTGTCAAGGAGTTTGACAGTAAATATGAGCACGCGGCGGTGTTAGGAGCAGGTGATGGTGACGACAACATCGAACAGTGAAAGGGTAGTGCTGGCAATAGGCGCGCTCGCGTGTGTGAAAACTGGGTCAGGGTGGTGTTTGATTTCGCGATGATTGGAGGTTTCGAAGGATCGGTGGTGGAGACGAAATCGTAGAAGGATGGAGGCTATTCGATTTTGGGGTTCAACATCTTCGAGCGACGACGAAGGCAGTGGCCGCGATGGCGATCGGTGATGGAGAAGTCGCCTGGTGGAGTCTGAGTTCGTCAGTTCGACTTCGCAGTGCCCTATAAGGTATTGCAGTCTTGGTTTTAATATAAATTTGTATATAGATAAGATTTTGTATTTACTGTGGGATACAAAACAAATTCCGTTTTAAAAATTCAATACGTATATATGTTAAAAAGGGGATTTACAGTAAGATAGATAAAAAGGAAATTTTTTTAACAGCAAAGGAGAAATTAGTTTTAAAATTTAATTCCTAGTTAAGCAAATTATTATAAAGGGAAAATTAGTTAAAATAAAAATATTTGGTTAAAGGTAATTTAGTTTAAAGTTAATTTTTAGTTAAACAGATTTATTAAGAGAAATTGATTTAAAATAAAATCATTGGATAATTAAAATTACCAAATGAAAATTGATTATTCGATTTAATTCGAATATTAATAGATTTTATAAAATTGTTTATACCAGGTTAAAATCGAGAAAACAAAACTGAAATGGAAACGGATTGCAAATAAAAGCTAAGGTGAGATCTTCTCACTCAAAAATATGTTTGGATTGCATATATTGATTGATATGATTGCTATTGGATGTGATATTAGATATAGTAGGATATATCTATATATATAGCAATATATACATATTGGCATATGTATATATTGGATTGATGATTCCCGCCTCGTATAGCGGATGAGACCCTATTGCGCCGTTAGTAAGCGGATTTTTATAAAAACCCATATACCGCGATATTCCACCTTGAAGTGGAATTGGTATTGTGCTAACGTCTTTGGATGCAGGGAAACAGGTTGGAGGGATCCAACTGGATTCCTCAACTGTATTTATTTATTTACAGATATTGATATATATTCTGTTCTCATATGATGATATATGATGTTTGATGTGTGATGGACTAATTGGTGCGTTGCATCATTGGATTCAAACTTTTGAAGTTTTAAAAATAACCATTTTTACTTTAAAAAGGAATTTTTAAAGTGATCTTTGAAATTATACGTTTTATTTAATTTTTGAAGTGATTTATTTTAAATAAATAAACGTTCAAATCTTAAAGTTATAAAAGTTAAGATCTTTGTGAAATATAATCGAAAAGTGATTTTTGGAATAAATAGTTGATTGATTTATAAAATGGTTTAAATTGAGATTTTTAAAATATTATAAACGGTTTACTTAAAAGGTTTATAAAGTTGACATTTTATAAATTAAGATATTGGAATTATAAAACGAGTTTTTTATAAGTGTTAAAAATGAAGTGATAATAAAAATCATATGTGAACGAGATTTATAGATTTATAAATTGTGAAGTATAAATTGTATAGAAATTGTAGGATAGAAGATTTATAAGAAATTTGCTTATAAATTAGATTTTTGCACTTAGATGAGATTTGAACAGAATTTGCTAATAAAATGATTTTATAAGTTGAAATTGTTATGAAGTATAAATGTGATTTATAAACGTTGTTTATAAATCCGAAGTCACTTATTTTGATAAGAAATTTTAGAAGTTAATAAAAGGAGAATTTTATAAATCGAAGTTGTTAGAAAATATAAAGTTGAATTTATAAACGTTGTTTTATAAATTCGAAATCAATTGGATTTGATAAATTGAATATAGAAGGTTGTTAAAGGAGATATATTCGCGATTTTGGATAGCGAATTATTATTGAAATAAAAGGTGTAGAAATGATTGAAATTGGGTTAAGTGAATTATATTCACGATTTTGGACAGTGAATATATTATTGAATAAAATGGATTCATTTTTGAAGAAGTGACATTAAAAATGAAGTAAACATTTTAAAGATGTTTTTAAAAAACGTGTTAAATATCGAAACCATAGATTTCAACATTTATTGTTGAAATAGACGTTTTCGAGAAATAAGGAAATGATGGACTATAACATTGTTGTTATAGTAAATGATTTCCGAAAGGAAATGTTTTATGTAGTATTGGGATTTATATATCTATATTAAAATCCGAATCCCTATACTAGTGATTTTGAGTCGTCGTAACGATGTTTTACGTAACATTCGTTTTGACTCAAATAAATGTGCTTAAGAGAATGATTTCCTTAAAGAATGAAATGTATACTTAATTTTGATTTAAGTATAACGAATATTTTCAATGTTGAAAATAAATGATTTATGAATTACTTATTTTTAAATAAGTATGGGAATGTTTTCCAAAATGAAATGAAACGTTTTGAGATTTTATCTTCTTAAAGATAAATTGAAATTGAATATTTGAAATCGATTTGAGAATCGTATATCAGTAGATATTTTGAAAAATATAAATTCACTATGGAATTTATAAAGGAAATGGAAATTGTTTTAGAAAAATAAACGTCGATTTATTTTTGAAGTGTGGAGGTTTTATATCTAGTAAAGATATTTTTGAAGATGAAATAAATTATTTGGAATCTGATGATGTTGCGCATCTTTATTGATAGTTAAATAACCGACTATCAATAATTATCTTGAATATGGTATTTGTTGTGAATTGGATGAATTTGAATGCCACACTTATTTTGAATAATCGCTCACTATTCGGGTTAGCTGGGAAAGGACCATGGGGTCGTATAACCCATTCCGAATATGTGATACGTCGTTATGAATTGCATTTGAAGACCGGTGTTGAAGACCGGATATTTTTGAAAACGGAAGGATTACCGTCGAGTTACTCTACATCGGCTGATCTCCGATTTAGAGGTTTTATCACCCTTAGTGACGGGAAGTCCTGACGTGATTGAAAATTATCCGGAATTGCAAGGGCTTCGTGAGAAGTGCCTTCGGTTCTGTTCGATCCCGGAACAGACTTGTATGGATTGTGTGTCTGACGTTACAATTTGAGATATAAAGCTGATTTCTTTCAAATACATTTCTGTTGGTGGCGGAGAATTTATTCTCTTAGCTTAACACCCTTCTCTGAGACGTACGAGCTCAGAGGTTATGTAGTTGAAATTCATCAGCGATATATCCCAATTTGGTAACGTGGCATACTGAGTGTTGCTGTGAAATGATCAGTGTTTGATCATTTGCGATATGATCATTTGTTTGATCTTATATCTTTGTGATCATAGGTTGATCATTTTGTTTGACCCGAAGCAGGGCTTTGTAGAAAGCGTAGCTTTGTGGACGAGACTTCGTCGAGCCTCACACCCCGGAAATGGTCAAAACAGGAAGGATGCGGCAAGGTTCTAGGGAGTAGCGCCCCTTAGTGTATGTCATTCCTTCTGGATAGAGGTGGTATCATGGTATGGAGCCCAGATACTTAACCTATGTGGTTGCTGCATTATTATCTATGTGGTTTGTTGGAAATCGGGGATCCTCGGGAAGATCGGTTACGATCGGGGGATGGCATACGCGTGTCAGTAGTTACCTATTTTTGCAGAGGTAACCCGGCCTTGTGTTGGCAGAGATCCGGTTAGGTTCTCGGGTCGTCTATTCCAGGGACGTACCCATCGTGGAAAAGGAAGTTCCTTAGCCTGACCATTTGTTGGAAATCCAAGGAAACAATACGTGACGTGTACGGTTTTAGTTGTATTACCTGCTATGGAATGTGGCGGTAACCTGCTATTGAACATAGTAGCTATAGTAGGCATACGATACTGGTCGTATGTTGGCTAAGATTAATATTATACTTTCGAAATGATTTCTACACTATGCACTAATAATAATATCAAAAATGATTTTATTTTGCGTAGTAAGCATCTTTGACTATCATAAGAAGAAATCTCCTCCAATTCTGCGTTTGCATTGTGTGTGTGGCGGGAGGTCTTATGGTAGTTTCATTTTCCAAAAGCATTGCGAGTTTGTTTTATTTTCTTTGTGAAAAATAACTGTTTTACGATCTCACACCAGTCACCATGACTGACTCGGAGTTTATTGTTTCCCTTCTAAACTCTGGGTGCCCACCAGTTTCCACACGGGCAGTCTAGAGTTATGTTATCGGGATATTCTGGATATTCTGGAGCTTTGGAGATAAGCTGGATGACGAGACGTAGTATTTGTATCTGATAGTATTTATTCCGCTGTGTATTCTGTATGAGGACAAGTTATATAACTGTCCATTGTTGTATATTGACTCTGATGATTGATGTATGTATAAACTGATATAGCTCTTTGTTTTAAAAGACTAGTGTTTATTTATTATATATTGTCCCGCTGCGATGTGTGAGATTCTGATATTGTTTCTGTATCTGATGTTGCTTTCTTCTTCTGCTTTCTTCTTCTGTTGTTCTTCTTCTCTCTTTTCTTCTGTTTTCTTCTTTCTAAAACCCTAAGAATTCGGTTTTCCAGCATTCGTTGCTCGGCAGTTGATACAGTGGACGTATCGATGTCGATTTTCGGAAGTCGAAGAATCGGGTCCTTACAGTGGAAGTGATGCCCAAGGTATAGTAGAGAAGAGGTTTTACCCATACCAGATGGGGAAGAAAGGGTAATGACTAAGAGGGAAGACTCAGGAGGGAGAGACCAAAAGGATATTTCAGAAGTTACTTTTTATAATAGCGGCTATAAGGAGCACTATGAGTCAAAGTGTCCTCGACCATCTGGGAAAGTCAAGGTCGATTGCTTTAATTGAGATAATTTAGGTCATAAGAAGAAGGATTGTTTGGAGTTGAAGTGGGCAAGGGTTTTTACTTTGGAGGGACGAAAAGAAGGACCGTTTACTGAGGAGAAAGACAATGGTGTTGCATTGGAAGATATGGTTCCAATTTCCAGTTTTCAATTAGAGTTCTATTTAATACGAGGGTTGCCCGTTCTTTCAATTTGAAAGATGTGGTTGATAAACTGGGGTTAGTTGCTACCACTATTGTAAAAATCCTTATAGGCCTCCGCCTAGGCGCTAGATGAGGCTTACCGATTAGCGATTTGCCTAGGCCTGCCTAGGCAAGGTTTACCACCTCATCGAAGAATCAAAACATGGATTTAGGCACTGGTTAGGCATTATTTATGGTTCAATGCCACATATAGGTATCAATGTGCTAGTTTTAGGCGATCTTGCCTCATTGGCTACTCCTAAGCACATTAAAAGTCCAAAATTTCTAATTTATATCAATCGACACTAAACAATACACTAAAAAAATTATCTAAAATACATGAGTTATCAAAAATTGCTAGCTCCGATTAATCCTCGATTAATCTCCGCTTAAACGATTAATCCCTAGTCCGCACTAACCACCCAGTATCCGTCTAGCAATTTTTACAACCTTGGATGTTAATTATCTAGTGACTTTTTTGTGTACTATTAATCCAATTGGTGGGTATGCCACCCTCGAGATGAGATGCATTGGTTTAGAGTTTGTTTTGTGTAAGCATTTGTTTTCCTATAACACATATGTATTTGACTTCGAAGGGCATATGGTAATTTTGGGTGTGGAAATGATGCTAGGATTTATTATGCTGAGAGAGTGCTAACTTACTAAATCCAAAGGGAGGAGAAAGGATCTTTGTTACTTTAGATGTAATAAATGAGAGATCCTGGGTTTCGTTATGTGCAATGGAGAGTCAAGTGGAAGAGATTGGAAGAGTTTTAATGGTTTGAGAATTTGTAGATGTTTTTCAGCCCATGACTGAATTACCCCCAAGAAGAACGATTGAGTTTCATATTGACTTAATACCAGGGGCACAACATGTTAGTAAACAGCCTAGCAGAATGCTGCCTAAGAAAATGAAAGATTTGAAAAAGCAGCAAGTGGAGCTTGATCGTAGAAGTTTCAATGGGCTATGTAGTTCACTATGGGGAGCTTCAGCGGTATTTGTAAAGAAGTAAGATGATCACTTAGAATGTGTATTGACTTTAGAAAGTTGAATGAGTTGAAGGTGAAGAATTAATATCCACTGCCAAGGGCAGACGATTTAATTGACCATTTGAGTGAAGCTAGAGTATTCTGGCTACTAGATTTGGCTATGGGATTCTATCGACTAAGACTTACTGAAGAAAGTATTCATTTGACCGCATTAAGTAAAAGGTATGGTCCACATGAGTGGTTGGTCATGCCCTTTGGGCTAACCAATGTTGTAGCATTCTTTATGGATCTTATGAACCAGGCCTTTTGCGATCGGTTGGATTGGTTTGTCTTGGTCTTTATATATGATATTTTGGTGTATTCCAAGGATGAGCGAGATCATGAAGTTAATCTTAAATTAATGTTGGAGATCTTAAGATAACACAAGTTAAAAGTGAATTTTTCTAAGTGTCAATTTTGAAAATGAGAAGTTAAGTTCTTAGGCTATGTAGTTTTGAAGGAAGGGTTAGCTGTTGACCCTTCGAAGTTTAAAGCAGTGAATAGTTAGAAGAGACTGTTACCGAGATAAAAAGTTTCTTGGGATTGGCAGGCCCTATCGGAGATTCATTAAGAACTTACCTCAAATTGCAGTGCCATTGATGAGACTAACTTGAAATAATGAGAGGTATGTTTGGATGAAGGAGTGCGAGAAGGCATTCCGTAAAATAAAGCTTCAAGTGACCGATTCTCCTGTTTTAGTGATGCCCGAAGGGAATAGAGACATGTCATTCATATCGATGCTTTGGGTTTGGGGTTAGGAGCAGTATTGATGCAGGGAGGCAAATTGATAGCTTATTCATATAGACAGTTGCAACCCTATGAGGTTTGGTATCTAACACATGATTTGGAGCTAGCAGTAGTTATTTTTGCACTAAAGATTAGAGATATTACATTCTTGGGGAATGGTTTGCATTGTTTATTGACCTCAAGTTTTTGAGATACTTGTTCTTTTAGAATGAGTTGAACATAAGACAGCAAAGGAGGTTGGAATTTTTGACTTTTTATGATTTTGGGATTAAGTACACATAAGGTTGCTGATGCTTTGAGTCGAAAGTAGTAGAGTTGTGTTTTGGCTATGTAGAAGAGTGGAACTTTTGGGATATTTTCATGCTTGGAAGTACACCCAACTATTAAAGCAAAGATTGCCAAGGAGAAGAAAGAAAATCCATTATGTGTCGAATGGATCAATGGACTGAATGGTGGTGTCAAGGCCAAAGAGCTCAAAGTATTCAACATTAGTGAGAAAGGTTGGATTCTGATGAAAGAGATTGTATGTTCGGGATAGTGGAGACCGTCGAAAGTTGGTCTTGGATGAATGTCATCGTTCAAAGTTCGTTATCTATCCAGAAGATACTAAGATGTACTAGGATATAAAGCAGAGCTTCTATTGGTAAGGAATGAAGAGTGAAGTTCATCATCACACTCTTCTCATTTCATTCTACACTCAAACTAAAATAAAAGTTTTAAAGCATTTAATGGTGGTGGCCTAAGAAAGAAAAAGAGGAAGATTAAAGCCAAGAGAACTAGAAAGATTATTCAAGTAAAAGGTTTAGTTGAGTAATACATTCTATAATCCCATTTTTCCTTATGATTGCCCATGGCGGAATTTAATTATGATCTTTTCTTGTGCTTTTTATGATTTACATGATCTAAAAGTTTAATATATGTTATAAATACATTATTAGAGATGAGTTTTGATTTATAGAATTTTCCTATAGGTAAATAACTAGATACAAATTATCTAAGAACCGTTTACTATAGAAAATGGTTAGGCAAGGGGAGTTTGAGAAATTTCATGGGAGAAAATGCATATATATATTTTTCTAAGTTTTTCTAGAAATATTTTAAGTGAATTCCAAATGAAAGTATATTAAGCCGAAGAGGATATAATGGGTTCCTAAAGACAAATATTAGAGGCTGGAAGGTAATTTAAATAAGTATTTTAATAATTAGTCAATAGACCTGATCCACAATATATGCCGAACATGTCAGGAAAGTACTAAATAACTGAAAAAAGGACGAAGTCAAAATGAATGAGAAGTCAACATATATAAAAATAGTGTCAAGCATGCATTGAACAGGCTTTTAATGTGTGCAGAGAGACAGTGAAGTCAAATTGAAAGTAATTAATGAATCTTTGGTATAAAAACTTTGGTGAATAGCTAAGCAATGATAATTATGAATATGGGGTGTTGATCGAAGGCTGAAGGGGGACCGGGTCTATGAAGGAATTACAGGAAGAGGAGATTTCCAAAACCTATAATTAAGATTATTATAACAACCCACACATTAACGTAGGCCTGTCACCAGATACTTTCAGATTTGGATAGTGTGATATCTGCATCCGAAATCATTTTCGAATATCAAATATCCACATCCATGGATATGCACGGATATCAGACAATTATTCATTCCGCTAATGACCAATAAATCTAGAATCATAAAAAGAAAATTTTAGTTTAACATAAAATTTTCCAATCTCATTAATTATAAAAGTGTTAAAATTAAAAAATATGATGGCAATAAATAGTTTTGACTAGTTAATAAGCATTAAGTGTATATAATATAAACTACTAACTTAATAAAATAATAAATGAATATCTTTCACAGTACTAAAATACACATAATTTAAACTATAATCTTGACAAAAACCGAATGGATAATTTTCAAATGCGGATGTCTTCATATCCGCTTCCTTATCCTGTTTTTCGGATATCAGATATTTATCTGATTTTCGGATATGGATACAGATGGATTTCAAATTTTTCGAATATCCATTGATAGCCCTACCTTAATGGGGCCAAATTTCGACTAAGTCAAAATCCAAGTCCATTAGGGTATGGATCGTTGGTTTTGATAACCTGCAATAAACATAGTATATCAGAGAGCGATCAATATAAACTCATGGTGGAATAGAAAGATATAATAGAACATATGTACCGACTAAGGCTACTACCTTGAAATCAATATTGTTCGTTGAGTATTTGTTTGCCTTGTCAGCATCGAGCATGAATGAGAAGACTTCACCATCTACTGTTCCCACCTTGCACCGAAAATGAGGAAAGGGTCAAAACAATATTCTAGTGATTGGAAAATTACATACTTTACCCATAACACTAATTTATGCTGATTGATTTCCATTTAAGTGTTATGTCTATTATTCAGGGCTAATCCATTCAATCCTATATGAGCATACGACATGATGCCTAACCTCCTCCAAGGCATAACTATATATATGCTTATATACATACATACATACATACATACATACATACATACATACATACATACATACATACGTATATATATAAACTTTGTACTACCCAAAAACTCTGGCTACTTAATATTTATTAAATAGGGAGGAGGTAAACTCAATGACCATTTAATACCTTAACCCTGAAACGGGCCATCCAAAACGTAAACGCTAGTCAATTGGTCCTTGCTACAGAGACAGATGACCCATAGATATGACTTTATAGTTCAATTACTATATTACTAACGCATCTCAAAGACTCATCTAAGGGTTAACTAGCCCATCTTAATTAAATAAAACTTTATGGTAGGAAGCAAAATCCGTTAGTGCATAACACGAGTCATTGCTAACAACCGCATGGGACCTATGCCTTACTACTAAATATCGGTCTAATAACAATACTAACATATCCTACCGATCTCCCTCAGCCGAAATCTCATTTAGATTAACCAAATGTAAGTCAAGGAAAATTCCTATTTTAGTTATTTAACACCTTAACCCCGAAGTAAACCCCTTGACATCGCTAAAGGCACTGAGCCATTTAATACTTCAAATCTAGTGCAAACCCTTGGTATATTTTCCCACACTTATATGCAAACATATATCCCTTCCCCTTGGGTCCTATGGTTGGAGATGCTCCACATCATTATTAAGTATACACAACTGTTAGTAGCCTCTAGGTGAAGGACAGACTTCTATTGTGTAACTCTACTGACCTCGCATCTCAATCCACTAAACTAAACCAATCATCCTAAGCCTAAGCGTTGGGCTAGGCCTATTAATTCACGCTCATTCTAAATGTATAATTAAGGCTATATAATTTCCTACTATGAGAATTATATTGCCTTCCATGTGTATTTAATAATATTAACACTTACTTATTCGCTGCGTAGTTATTCCTATTTTATATATGCTTATTCCCTATAATCCTCTTTTCCTTCTTATATCTAATAAATGTCAATTGTCCGTAATAAATGGTCATTAATATCAAAATTTGACAATCTCTAATGAAATTTATTTACTTGTTCTAATTCAATTCTATTATGCCTATTTCATTTTTCCATAAATGCCACATTAAATCTTTTAACCAGTCTCATTAAACATATTTATATCTCCATTTAATTCCTGTAACTCCCTATTAACTGCACATTTATTGTCTTATTACTTTTGGAGTTATTATCTCTTTTCCATTTACTCCTCCTAATCCTATAATTTATTAAGCTACTTATAACTAAAAGTCCTAATTATAACTAATAGGAATATCAACGTATATTATGCTATGCATATGTGTGTATTAATCAGTAGATGACATGCATCACTGTCCTAGTGGTTAAGCGCTTCAACTTTGGTGCAAGGTGTCACAGGTTCGAAACTTACATAGCATGGTTCGAACATATATTGACATGTGGTATGTTGTATACTGCCTAAGACTTTTAGTACTAATATGTACTACCATCTAAGTACCCAATTTTTTTTTAAAATTAATCGATAGGCGCAGTTATACATATTAATATATATAGTATGTATGTATATGTGTGTGTATGTGTGTATATATATATTCCTTATCCTAACATATTAATTCTTACGCTTAGGATTTTTAGAAAATTAATTTCCACGTTTTAATTTATTAGAATTTTCCTTTCCAAAATGGATCACTATTACAATTTTCTATAAATTACCTAAAAATGAGACTTTGCTTCATTTGAAATTACAAAGAGTTATCCCTTTTATTTTATTGAATAGGCGGTGCAAACTATGAAGAAAAATATTCATACTTTACACATCTCTTTTCCTTTTGTTATATTCCTTATTATTTCAAATGATGCACTTTTTATACATTTGTGGAATTAGATAATTGATGGAAATTATATGAAAAATATACAACTAAATTGTACCGCTTCCAATAAATTAAAACATAAAAATTCACATTCCAAGTCAAATTAGAGCAATATAAATTAATATTAACATTTTACAACCCAACTATAAATTTGGAATAAACTTTACAACTTTATTAATATTCAACTTTAACAAACTTAGGGATTGATTTCCAAATTTCCAGATTAGGGTGTAAATACAATTCTTATTCTAGTTGCCTAACTTACAGAATATGTAGGCGAAATTTCATCTTGCTAAGCCTACAACTCTACAGATCTTGCATAGTTATAATAATTAAATAAAACTCGATGATATAAATTTCAATTACCTTTCAAGCTTTCCAAATCTCCCAAATCTGAATTCATCCCTTTACTTGACTCCTTTTTCTTTCCATTCCAAAAGATTATGTATAACAAGGTATATATATACTATTAGAATTATAGATCTGAGAAGAAATTTGAGGTTAAGGGGAATATATTTATAATTATTACTGAAATTACCTTTTCTTTCGCAACGTTGATTCTCTTCTTCTCTTTTATTTTCCACCCTTCTCTGAGATATATATATATATATAATATTTTTATAATTTCTAGAAATAGCATAGAAAGGAAAATGACAGAGCTACGTTGCTTTGATCAGAAAATACGAGAAGAGAAGTGAGGGTTTAGGCCTGTATTTATAGACGCTAGAATCAATCATATCCGGTAGATTAAAATAATTAAATCTAGGACGTTCGGCTAAGATTCAACCCTAGCCGCCACCCTTCCGACCGGTTAATCACTAGCAATCGACCGGCCAAAGCAAGGGGGTCGAACGGTGGGGTCCTACATTTATTATTATTTATTTCATTTTTAATTATTTTCGCTTAGAAAACTTCAAACGCTGATAACTTCTTCGTTTGAACTCCGATCGCAAAGCTCCAAATATGAATGTTGCTAAGAAAATCACCATGAATACAATGGTATAAGTTTCATGGACAAATTCCAAAGTTTTCTAAAATTTCATTTTGAACCTTATTAATTATTTGTTATTACCGCTTATTTTATTGGGTGTTGCATTCTCTATCCTTAAAAGAATTTCATCCTCGAAATTCTCTAAGGGTTGGATCATGTAACATAGCACCCATGTGACGCCCCACCCCGAGACCCACATTAAAAAAGTGAATTATTGAGTAATTCTGTCCATTAATGCGGAGAATAGGGCTGGTTAAGGGCAACCATCATAGTCTTGCATTAAATAAGAGCTAAGTATGTCGATTTGGTACTCATTTTTTTCTTTTTCTTTCCCTTTTGGTTTAAGTATTCGACATACTCAATTCCTATCTAATACACTACTATGGTGGCTACAGGATCGATTCAGAAACAAAACACAATAACAACATCAATCACAAGTCACAAAACAGCAACACAGATAATATACATACACATACATCAAATGTAATACAACCCGTCACAAGTGGTATTTAACCACAATATATACATACATCCCCATAAAAGAATATATACATCACAAGTTTCCAACAAAAAGACTACAACACAAAACAAAGCCATCTATCCAAAGGCGAAGGAGAAATTCAATAGATATAGCTAGCAAAAAGGGTCCAATATCCTAACCTGCAACTCGGTCTGACCCGAGTAATGAATACATGGGTCAGGCTAACTAGAACTTGATATTAGCATAAGGTAAAGTGATACGAATGCATAAGGAAAGTATTCCTTTAATTCTAAGGAATAGTATAAGTAATGTCTATTTATACATCCAAGGTGGAAGCTTCGTAGGACCCATAGTTCATTCATAAAAGGTTTAACATGTCATAAATGGTTCATGTTCAATGGAATTCAAAATAAATGAATCTAGCCAACTCATGAGCCATAAAAGAAGCATCAAAATCCTCAAAATCAAATATCACGGAACTCTAATACGAGTTCAAAACCTCATTATCGAAATCACCATAAATATATATATATATATATATAAGCCTATCTCTAACTCAAGGCTACAATAAAATCATTATCTCAAAATGGTGAAATCGAAGCAAATCAAAACTATAAAAATCCCCAGATTGGCCAAATCCCCGATTACATGCCGAAGCGATGCTGCACGTGCCAAACTCAGACCAGTACTATATATATATATTATAGGTACCCATCTCAGACGACCGTAGTCGTAATACATCGTGACGACCGAAGTCGTAATACATCGCGACGACCGAAGTCGTAGAACATTGTGACGACCGAAGTCGTAAAACATCGTGATGACCAAAGTCGTAGAACATCGTGATGACCCGAAGGTCTATAGTACTAGTAAACATCGTGAATGCGTCACAAACTCTCAGATAGGAACCTGAAAAGTGTTAACGTGCGTCCCATACCACACGTTCGCACTTAGCGGTTTACTAACTGCTTGTCGATGCCACACTAGAAAACATCATTAAATCAAAGTCCTCAGAAAAATCATGTCTCGCCTCATCTCATTGGAAAGTAGTAAAAAGCATCATACTTGTCTCATCTCATCGACAAGTATAAGACATCGTGATGGTTTTATAAAAACCATACTTCTCAAAAAGGAAAACTCCATCTTAAAACTTGCCTCATTTCATCGGCCAATAAAATACATCATGATGGTTCTCATCGATTATACTCCTAAATAGAAGATATCGAACCATAAAGCTCGCCAAATATTGGCCATCTCGGAAGATTCCTAAATATAGGAATTAAAATCCTCAAAATACGCCATAATATGGCAAATCCCATAAATCATCTCAAATCAATATACTCGAGAGGTTTTGATCGATACAAGTCCGGAATTAACCGATAAAATAAACTCACGTGTCCCATACTACGTGTTTTACTAAATCGTTTAGTTCTCTTTCTCATATGTCCGAAAAGTGTAAAGATAATATATATTATATATATAATATTTTACTTGAGAAAACGGGATTTTTAAATAACTTTCGGAAATCATTTGAAGACATTTTATTGAAATTTCTCTTTATTATAGGAAATAAATATATTCAAAATACTTCGAAATAATTTATAAATGATTTGAAAATATTTACTAATAATGATTTCAAAAACCAAATCATTTAGAAATTTTCTCAAAATTTATTTAAAAGAAATAGCGCTTGAAATCGAAGAAAAATGAAGAATTCACTCCAAATCGATATTCGAATTTAAACCAAATTTTAAAATTCCAAATTCCTCCGAAACTTGGCTAATCCATTGATGGATATCATAGCCCATAAGCATCATCAAAATCATCTCAAAATTTGCATCAAAACAAGTGATAAAACCATAGCAATTCAAAGGCAATGCTACGAAACAAGCTGCAAAAGGAACAGGAACAAACGACCACAACTTCATGTGCTGGGCCAACTAGGGGGTCGACCCAGCCTTATAGCCAGGTCGACCTAGGCTACAGACATTTTCTTGGGTAATTTTCCTGCTTTGAACTCAACTTCTGACAGCAAATCAGCATAGCAAATGATCAAGTTTTGCAGCGAAAATTGACATGCAAAGAGTTTGACAACTAAACTACAATTCAGAAAGGATTCGACAGCAATTCGAGTGGAAATCAAAGAGTTATTGGTGCTCAAAGTAGCAACCAGAAACAAGAAGTTTATATAACAAGAACAGATACTTTTATATTTACAGTAAGCAATTCTATGAACGATTTACTCAGCATTCAACCTTTCTAGCTAGCATTTGTGAGTACTAAACTCACCTTGACGATTTAGCAAAGTATTGTTAGCAAGCAGCGATTTTTGGTGGAGAATAGAGGCTCTAAGCACCTATACCAGCTGAGAAAGAAGCATGCAGAAAGGATAGAACAAGTTACAGTAAATTCATACCCAATTCAAAACCTTTGATGAAATTTACAGAGTATTGGGGTTTGATTACCTTTTATTTTCTTATTCTAGTGATCTCTTCTTGAATTAGCAGCAAATTTTGGTGGAAATTGATTTTACAAGAGGATAGCCATTATTTTCTTTCTTTTGTTTACTATCTGGTTTGTATTGAGAAGATGGAGTAATGAAACAACGTACAGACATATTTTTCACAAACCAAAAGCTTCTAGGTTAGGCTATTAGATCCCATTCTAACCTAAAAAGCCTAAGGACAAAAATACATAGAGAAAAATGAAACTATGTGCATGTTTTCTCTTATTTTAACACTATATTCGCATTTTCAACATTTAAATGCCAAATAAAAATGTATACATCCAATTGTATTGAAACAAAATTGTTATTATAACAAAATAAAATTTATCTCAACAATAAAAAATTATTTTTACAAATAAAACCATATTTTTGAAAATATTTTACAATTTACACTATTTTAGTGTAAAAACACTATCTTTAACATGACAAGCTTAATAAAAATTATTCTCTTGTCAAATAAGTTGCAATAAATCATTTTAACTTTATTAAATCATCAAAATATTATTTTCAACCAATATTTCATTTTTTATTTTAATAAAATACAAGTTTACTTCATATTTCTCCTTTTTAGATTCATTAAAAGATTAATATTGGCAATAATTACCAATATTACTATATTTACCCAATTTAACTCAATAATTGGTTATTTCCACTCCAAATCCTCAAAATTTTATTTTTAAAATTTTATTTTCATCAATTTATACTTATTTCAACAATTAAATCTTGAAATGCATTACTTGATTAATTTATTAACTCAAATTACCAAAAATTCCAATGTTTTCCATTTATTAACCAAAACTCCATACAATAAATTTTAACTCAAGATTTAACTTCAAACTCATTGTTTATTGGCAATCTTTAACATATTTTAACTTCTCTATTTCATTTTATTCTCAATATTAAATTATAACTATCATTATAATTTAATATCATCGGTAACCACTAATACCAGGGTTGTTACAACCCAACTAATCTAAGATACACAACCAAATTGTGTACAGCTAATCTTGCAGCCAAACGTATAAAGTGTTTGGTGTATCATAAGATATATGATATGCATGCTAAAAAATACAAAATTGATGACTCATATATGAATGAATTCTTTTAAAAACATTTTGAAAATATGATGCAAGCAACATATATATATACATATATATATACATACATGCATACATATACACACACACACATATATATACATACATATATAGATACATATATATATTGGCAGTTCTATATATATGCAAGTTTTCAAAAATCAAAAATCATTTTTCACATAATAATTTCTACACTCCTACAAATAGGATTATGATTCAACCAATTTTGCATCCAATCACTACCATTCAATACCTAACACATAATTTATAACATCCAAAATTTTGAAAATCCAGTTTTTTCATAAATCTATACTCATATGCCGAAAAATGAATTTAGATAGAAAATTTCACATTTCTACCCTTCTTTTGGTACATATTCCGTTATACTTTGGAACCTTCTCTTTTGCCCCTGATTTTTTCCAACTTTTCCAAGTAAAATTTGCATAAGGAGGTTTATTTTTGGATACTAAACCGAATTATCCTAAACGCAAATTTTATATGTTAATTAGGTATAAAAATAGAAATTATAAAGTTAAAACAACTTTTTTCCTTGTTATTCCCTATATTTTGTATACTATTATCCTTGTCAGGTAGTAAAATTCATATTCACTAACACGTCGACCCTCCCTACGCTAAGCATATGGCATTAGAAATTTGAAATTTTTTCATTTTCCATCAAAGATCTTTTTACCCTTTCAATCAAACATGCAAAATGATTGAATTTCAAATTCCCAAAAGCATTTAAACCCCATTTTTTCTAATAAACTTGAACAAAAAAATTCAAAAGCATTTGAACCCAATTTCTCAAAAGCATTTAAACACCATCTTCCTTTAAAAAACATTTGAACAAAAAATTTCAAAACATTTGCCTCTCCATTCTTAAAAATAAATCAAGCCACATCTTAACGTAATTATGACTTAGTCAACGAGTTAATGAATATGATTGACCCTAGCATTGTGCAAGTAATCCTAGATTTAAGGAACCTTTACTTTTATTCTAAAATAACAAACTACCTACAAGCATATTTGTAAATTTTAGCTTTTAAAGCATAGTGATAATGATCCGTGACTTCCTAATAGCCTTTCCTTATTCTTCTCTTACTAAAATTTATGTTTTCCAAAATTCTAAAGTTTTTTAGGATTAAAGTATCCTAATCGGTTTAATAAACTTCCAGCCTTAATTATATTCATCGCTGGTTAAGAGTCCTTATGATATTTCCTTATTTTTCAATATATATATATGCGGTCAAAGCTCATCCAAAAAATCATCACAGTAAATAAATAGAAACATTTCTCGTATCATATCATACGCTTTTTCAATATTCGAAGTGAGACAACTAGCGGCTATAACCCAAAAACCTAAAAGAAATAATTGTTGGAAACATCCCTTCATCATCAACTGGTGTTAATGATGTTGTGGCCTTATCACTTCTTAATTAGGACGGACGCTTTTAGTATGTCATTCAACTATAATCCACATGTCTTAACTTACCTCCTTGGCTCCCTATAAATAAGGTTCATCCATTACTTCAACTATTACATCCAGTTATGAGATAAATTGTACATTCCCACACTGTAGTAGGTAATGAGTATAAACTATGCACATTTATGATAACTCATCGGAAAATTAGTTTGGTGGAATAACTTTCCTACCACCTATCTTATAATCTATAACGTTAAGTCAATCAACATCCTTCATGTGTGTTTGCCCATTTATTACTCTCTTCTCCAACCATACTACTATTCTCTCTCAATCAAAAAATCTTGCTAGAATCCTCAAACTTTGGTATTTACTTCCTCTATCCTGATCTTTCATGTGAGTATACCCTAGGACTCGCAAAATTGCACTTGTTACCATTTTCAATTCTTTTGAGGGTTCTTCATATGGCTTCCACACATCTCTAATAAAATATTCCTGGGTTCATACTAATATTCTTTATATTCAACGGGGATTCCTTGTTGCTGCCTTATGAGCATCCATAGCAATTTTATTCATAGCCTAAAATTTTACCCCGTCTTACCAAGACAGTCACCCCTATCTACTTCATATCAAAATTAGTTTGGGTTTCACTACTCTTTATAAAACTAAAACTTCACAATCACGAAGTACCTAATTCAAGACCTTTATCATTGAAAATATAGACTTAGAAACATTTCTATCAAATTCAAAACTTGCTTTGTTTCCAAAAATGAGCCATGAAAATTTTCCTTTATCAAAGACCTTCTATAATAGAGATTTACTTCTTTAAAAGTATGAATTTTAACTCAAAACATTCAAAAACTCAATTATCATACCAAACCATTTTTCTAAAAAAATCCTTTGCAACTTTAAATAACGAAAACAAGAGTAGACACGGATAACTTCCATTTATTATTTCCTACTACTCATGTTATTTCCGCTTTCAAACCTAACTGAGCTTTTAATAGCAAATGACGGGGACTTCTAAAAGATACGTGCAATTGCGAATGCTTAAGCGCCTATCTAAAGTATATGCGTAATTACTACACATATCTAAGGAATTTATCCCTTTTTCCTGTCCTATTCTTTTTCACCTATACTATTTTTAACTAGATTGCTAATCCTATATTTATACAAATTCCTAATGCTACCACTATTCATTTTTCCTAATACTACTACTAATAAATTTCTCCTACCTAAACTGCCTCTACTTAAACAGATCTTTTCCCTTTTTATTATTTTCCCTATTGACCTATTGCAGTGCGTTCGCATACTACTTCAGTCATTAGGTTTTTCTTAAAAAGAGGCATGTATTAATATATTACGACTGTTATTCTCAATGTTATCCTTATACAGAAATATTCCTCCTATCTTCAATATCAGACGTTCTTATGCTTCTATTCTCTTATCCTATTTCAATCAAGTACCATTTTCATTTATCCATCCCTTAGAGAAAGAATTTTAAAAACCTTTGAATTTACAAAAATAGGAAAAATTATCGAGCCAAACTTTCCATTCATTTCACAAATGAAGAACCCTTTTACTAAAAACCATTAAATCGAAAACTTTTGACTCAACCGATTTTAAACTAAAAGTTTCCTAAATTTCCTTGCTTTTTCAAAATAACAACTTCTCAATAAATCCTTTGAAAAACTCGTTCAAAACGTTCCAAGGACTTCTTAAAAAAATCCTTTTGTCAAATTTTTTCATATGGGTTCGGACTCAGAAATAAACTTATCTTTTTTCTCCTTTTACTCTTAACATAAGAGTATATACTAAAAATTCGGTTTTTAATCTTATGGTGTTTAAGGTACACCTCCTTACGAGAATTTTCTCCACTCCTATTATACCTTACTTTCAGATATTTCAACATATAGTTCTTACTTCTCATTTTTTGGATGAAATGTACATCTTCAATTAGCAATCCATCAAAATCCTCAATCATAAGGTAGCCTAGGTCCAAAAAAGGAGTCAAATACCATTCAGCCTTCGGGTTTCTTCCATATGTCATGGTCATGCTCTTCTCGGTCCACCCCTTATGGTACGACCTCCACCCCATGGGGTAATCGGAGTAGGGACATCAATTAACTCTATTTATTAGTCCAACTCATAGTTGCGTAACCCATCCTTTCAAAATATGACCGTAACTACTTCTATAGTCAGAATTTATAGAGTCCGGCATATATAATATATAATTATAGGTAAAAATATAAATACGTCTTCTTAGTGTATCTTAATTCCTATGATCGACTAAGCTAAGCTCAAATACCAAATATTACAACATGCACCTTAATGGACCAGAATTTCAACTAATTCAAAACCCAAGTCCATCAGGGTACGAACTGTTGGTTTTGGTAACCTGTAATAAACATACGTAAATCAGAGAACAATTAATATAAACCACAGTAGAATAGAAAGATACGATTAAACATACGTACTGACTAAGGCTACCACCTTGGAATCAATATTATTCCTTGAGAATCAGTTTGCCTTACCAATGTCGAACATAAATGAGAAGACTTCACCATTTACTGTTTTGGCCTTGCACCAGTAGCCTGTCTCCCTAAATCTATCATATGGGTTGTAATTATGAGAGGGTCAGAATAACGTTCTAGTGATTGGAAAATTACATATTTTACCCATAACACTAATTTATACCGATTGATTTCCACTTAAGTGTTATATCTATTATTCATGGCTAATCTGTTCAATCCTACATGCGCACGATATGCCTACCCTCCTCCGAGGAATAACTATATATACGCCAATATATAACTAAATGTTGTACTACCCAAAAACCCTGGTCATTTAATACTTATTAAATAGGGTGAAGGCAGAACAAATGGCCATTTAATAACTCAACCCCAAAATGAACCCTCCGTAATGCAAACATTAGTCAATCAGTCCTAGTTACAGAGGCCGATGACCCATAGATAAAATTTTATAATTTAATTAACGTATGATCTAACACATCTCAAAGACTCATCTAAGGGTTTAACTACCCTACCTCCACCAAACAAACAATTAAATAAAACTTTGAGTTCTTTGCGTATCGCATACGGATTCTACACTAGTAGAAAGCGAAATCTATCAGGGCATAACCCGAGTCTCTGCTAATGACCACGCATGATCGCTGGTGGTCTAAGCCTTTATGCCAACCCTACTACTAAATATCGATCTAATAACAAAACTAATATAGCCCACCGACCTCCCACAGCCAAAATCCCGTTTAGACTAACCTAATGTAAGTTAAGGAAAATTCACATTCTAGTTACTTAATACCTCTCGTAAGAAATGAAGCAGACCCCATTTGCCTATTAGGTAATGTCGTAGGTTATTTAAGACTTCTTATATAGAGAGGAGGTAGAACCAACGACCATTTAATACCTCAAACCCAAAGTAAACCTTTAACATCCTTAAAGGTACTGAGCCATTTAATACTTCAAATCTGAGGCGAACATGCACAGGATGGAAAAGATGTAGGAAAAGCTTCAGGTGAATGTTTTCACTAACGAACCTATGTTTAAGTGTTATAGTTTGTGATATATATTTATATTGTTTGGATTATTTTGGCGGAATATGTTGCATGTGCATTGAATTGGAGGTGAAACAGTAAAGGAAGGTGGAGGAGATGGCCATAATTGATCAAAATGATCGACTATAAGTGTGACAGGGGTGGATTAAGCGGTCGATCCCCCAAGCTCCAACTGGTCAACCATTACATGTTAACCGGTGGTGTTATCGCTTGTAGAAAAGTATGTGTGGCACCATGGTAAAGACTTGTTCCCTTCAGCCAACCTACCTGGGTTCGAGTCTCTCGTTTTACTAATTTTTTGAGTGTATATTTTTATAGTAAATATATTATACTTGCATTAAAACTAAATGTGAGAAATCGAATAAAGTAAATATATAATTTCATGAGAAATTTTTTATTTAAAAATTTAGTATTTAGATATATTTAAAATTATTGATTTATTGAAAGAAAAATCCAATTTGGGTTTAAAATAATTATTTAAAGAATTGTATAAATTCTAAAAAATAAGAAATATTTTCTAATTAAAATTAAGTTGTTTAAGGAGAATTTTGCGATTAATAAGTTTAATTAGAAGCATATATTTATATATATATATATATTATTAAAGAAAATATGTATTTATTAATTTATAGACTAATTAAATGTTCAATTTAATTCTAGAATTCTTATTACGCGTCTTTAATGTTCTCATTTTATTATATCAATTATATGTAGTGAAATATTGATTGATTGTTCAATATATTTATATATTTGATTAATTTATTTTATTTTACTTTTTTTATTTCTCTTTTATTTTATATTGACTTTGATTTATAAGAATGATTCACTATTGGTATTGATTTGATTAGCGTTTTGATATGATATGGTGATGGCATCTATCTATATAGATTAATGATATTCCTATTTTTGGGATATTTTTGTTTTGATGATTTCAATTCTATGTAGTAAGAAATATGAATAAACGGAGTTATAATACTATATGGTATAGGACTTTCAGTAATATTTCTCCATTTATTCTTTGGACTAGTTATATAGAATATTATGGAGATTGAATATAATTTATAAGCAGTGAATAAACGATTAAGTAACATGTAGTGGTATGGGACGCTGTTGTGATATTTATTCGGTTATTCATTGTAAGTAGATGACACCTGCAAGAATAATATTATTAAGTTGTACATACATAAGGTGATACTCATAGGTGTGAGCAGGTTAGGAGCCCTTAGATTTATTGATATTATGTGCCACTATCATGAGGTACTCCTGTTATTAGCGTCGGAGAGAACCAGATAGTTAGAATCCATCCTAGCAGCTTGATCTTGAGGTCGCGTCCAGATCCGCGACACTTTTATTGGATATTATATTTAATGCGCATTACAATATTTAGGTTAGGTGGCCCACAGGGTAGGTGCTGTATAGCCCCTTGGACCCATAGGCCAACAGTTTGTTACCTATAAGGGTAAAGCAAGGTCGTGGCTAAGGCTACGTGTAGATGAGCCATTGGTGGATATGCATCACAATGTCCGTGGAGGGAACTAAAGACTATAGGAGCAGATTCTGTTAGGCGACCCTGGGCTCCTGGAGCGAGCATATGGCCATCAGTCTCCCTTTTGGTTCTAAAGGAGTGATAGATTGGCATATACTATTAATATACCTTACTTATGTATAGATGTGGGTTAGGCGACCCAGGGTTAGGTGACCTTCATACTGATGTATATATGACTCTATTTGGGACTTCGTGTCTATCGTACAGTCATTCATCCATCTTGATTTATTCAGATTTATTCACTTATAAGGAGATGAGATTATATTTGGATAGGCATCCAGAGTATAGTGGATTCTCATATCTTTTATTATATATGATTTATTTGATAGATGGCCTATATTTATATTGATTTTTGTATTTTATTACTCAAGATTAAGAGATATACTTAGGGATTGCTGTGAGCTAGCCTAACTATACTTGATGATATCTCATTATTGATGATTTCTGTATTTTGATAATGATTTCAAGATATGAATGATTCACCCATTTGATGTTGATTCCATGATTTAATGTACTTATGTGTAGGTAATGACATTTTTATGCATTGTTTTGTGATATTTGATGTTATGTGACGCATTTGTAATTATCAATGATATTTTAATTATATATCATGCATACAATATCACGTATTTATTGACATTATGGATGTTATCATATTATTATACCCTATATATATTGGGTTACATATGTATATTAACCCTTGATTTAGACATATTCTAACCCGTGTGTTATTTACGTAAAATTCGAGTCAGTCAGAGACTATTTAGGTATAGGGACGAAGTGACCAACATGTGTTTTGCAGGCATAGCGGAGACATATGATTGTTGTATGCTATTAATGTCTCGTGGACTCACTGTATATTTGATACAGTGTTGTATATTGATTATACATTATTGAGATGTTTGTACACTTGCAGTCACTTATATATTTTATATTATATACTATCGCTGCGATACTGACTCTTTGTTCTATAATATTCATTATATGTTGTGTATTGTTCTATCCTAGAGGCACATGTATTTATTGCTTTATGCCAATAATGTGTCCATATAAGTGAGTTGTTTATTCGATGTTTAAATACATACCAGTATTACCCCAATGGAATATTCATGTGTGTACTCCATATCGCCTCATTCTCTATATTATATGATATTATTACTTAATAATGCTCTTAGACGATGTGGGTATAGAGGTGGGGGTGTTTTAGTAGTGGTAGGAGAAATCAAGAATGAAGGTGTAAGGCCTAGAGTGTCAACCATAACCGAAAGCATTGGAATAAGCATGGGGTGGCATCTAAAACACGAAGGCATTGGTGTAATGTTTGGAGTGGAAACCAAGGAGGATTTCAGAAAGTAGCATAAGGCCTATTGTAGCAGCCAATAACCAAAATCGAGGTAGGTGTAAGACCCATATGGAAACCATAATTGAAAGCAAAGTAGGTGTAAGGCTTAGTGGCGCAAATGAAACACGAAAGCAAAGAAGGTGTAAAGCCTAAGTGACAATCAAAATACGAAAGAGAAGTAGGTGTAAGGCCTGGAGTGACAACCAAAACACGAAAGCAAAGTCGGTGTAAGGCATGGAGTGGCAGCCAAAACTGAGTAGTATAACTAGAGAACTAAGAAGGAAATAAAGGTATAAGGCCTTAGTGGTAGCCGAAGGCTTTATAGCTTAGGTTGGAAAATAAAAGAGAATTATTACTAAATGGAAAACTGAATGGTATTGCTATTTATTTTGGTTACGACATTACTGTATAAGTAAGACCGCTAAGTAAGAAATATTGATCTATGTTTCTGTCTAAATTCATTAAAAATAAGTGTTATTTTATAGGGAGGGGAAAATGCATTCCGCGCCTTAGCGGTGAGATCTCACTATGTTTTATGCTTAAGGTAATATGTTGCTCATACCAGACTTTATTATTTTACTAGTATTTTTATCATTGTTTTCTCCATAAACCCACCAGTACTCATTTGAGTAGGTTGAGTTATAGGTTTAGACATGTTGCTTTTGGAAGACGAACGAAGAGTTCCAATGACGAAGCATGCTGTCTAGATAATATTTATTATTTTGACTACTTTGTATTAAATGTTTGTGCCACCATATGTTGCGCATGATACTATTAACTACAATTGTATTATATTTTTGACTCCTACATGGGCATGACTATGGGAACAATTTGAATATGTAAGAATGATTCTGTTGTATAGCATATATTAGTTGCTATGTTTACTTAAAATGTTTAATATATAACTGATCTTAACTCTATTGCCAAAAGATAATTCCAAGGTGATTGTAGCACATGGAGTTCCATCTTTGGGTTTTGGAATGAGGGATGTTACACATAGCCTCTATTGGTAGAAAATTGGTGACGTCTTATAGATGGAGTTGCATCCCGTGGTCAAGGACATAAAACCTAGAGTTCAGAGAACAAAATCACTAACAACCAATGTATCGATAATAAACAAGATCAAAAAAGGGTAAAATGTTTTTATATAAAATATAGTTCATAATTATATATATGTATGTTACATTGTTAATATATTCGACCATAATAAATAAATAAAAATTTGATTTTTAAATAATTTAAAACAATAAATAATTTTTTTAATATATAAATCTGTGTGTGAACTTAATTCAGATTTAATAATAATAAAAAATACGCTCAAAGCCTAAATTAAAAAACTAACTTTCATATGTGTGTATATATATATTCAAACTAAATAAAATTTAAATTATTTTTAGTTTAATTTAAAAAATCCGACTTTATTTTCTTGGTTATACAAAAATTGAAATTTGATTATATATCTACAATTATCAAATTATAACAAATATATATATATATATAATTTATACATAAATGATTTCATTAAAAGAATAAAAAGTTATTTTATTCTCCATTTTGTTTTTTTGATTAAGTCTAATATACATATTAAATATTTAATTATCAAACATATATATAAAATTTGAATTTAA
The DNA here is from genome assembly GCA_030737815.1 of Allium fistulosum. Taxonomy (NCBI): domain Eukaryota; kingdom Viridiplantae; phylum Streptophyta; class Magnoliopsida; order Asparagales; family Amaryllidaceae; genus Allium; species Allium fistulosum. The sequence goes on along the minus strand of CM060904.1, from coordinate 707,220,642 downwards.
AGAATAATTTATGATATATATATATATATACATGTGTGTATATATATAGTTTTGGGCTTATTAAAATAAATAAAATTAATTTTTAAACTCGAACACAAATATAAAATAAATATAATATATATATATAACTATTATATATATATATATAATTCATGGCAAAGTAAAAAATAAATAGATTACATTTATATGTGTGCAACCTTAATCATAATATATACAGACACACGTCGTACCCATGTTGAATTATCATTACCTTTTACACTATACTATATAAAACATAAATCCCAAGGGTTAATTATACACCTATGTCATTTATTTATTATTTATACCTTAGGCTAGTATACCATATTATTATAGTTTTAATGTTTGCATTATGAATACAAATATATTATAAAATAAAATATAAAATAAAACAAAACATATTTTGTAATTAAATCATAACATATAAACTTACACATAACAATACGAATAATTAAAAGTAAAACCTCAAAACTCTTTTACTAATCACTACTAAATATGATTTAATACAAAATTATTATTCATGTAAACACAAAGTAAGGTTTCGTGCAAATTAATAAAGGATTCTTTTTTTAAATTCCCTTTATTACCCCACTGCTAATGCACTTGATCCAACGATACTTTACGCAAAAAAAGAATTTATTTCTCCTTCCTACTCTTTGGAAGAATTCCTTTCATTAAATATTTCTCAAATGAAGTCATCGATCTTTAAGATATGGTCAATGTCCATCTCATTAATGCTTGGATTCTTCAACACTTCAATAGGCTTGATACTTAATAGTTGTGCATCTCCAGAGCTTGCCGACTTAGCTAATGAGTATGCATTCACATTTCATCTACGTAATCGTGTAATGCTTAGTCTCATCATATAGCTCCAACATCTTCGATGGGTATGGGGCATGTTGTGCGCCATTAGCCTAAAACTCCTTAATTTAACACACCAGTAGTTGGGAGTCACCAAATACATGTAGTGTTCACACTCCCAACTCCTTTGTTATCTTAAGTCTTACATTCAATGCCTCCTACTCTACTTCATTATTTGTAGCATGGAATCCAAACTCATAGCATAGCGGATCCTTCGACCATGTAGAGTTACAGAAACTACTCCCGCTCTAAGATCATGGTTATAAGATGCATCGCCTACATACAGCTTCCATTAAAAAAGCTAGACCATCTCCTCTTCTATTTCATCATCCCAAATAGTGAATTCAACAATGAAGTCTACCAGTGCTTGTCCATGGATTGCCTTTCTAGAATGGTAGGTTATTTCGTATTGACTCATCTCAATATTCCACTTCACTAACCATCCTAATGTCCTAAGGTGATGTAATAATTGTTTGAGAGGTCCATGCATCAACATTCTTATTGGATGAGCCTAGAAATATGGTCACAACATCCTTGCCCCTTTTAATAAATAGTAGGCTAACTTTCTTAGATTTGGATAATGTTTTACCGCCCCTATTAACCACTTACTGATATAGTATATCGACCATTGGATTTTCCCTACTTTGCGCGTTGATGCCGCACTTAATGCGCGAGTCGATATCGCTAAAGAAATGCAAATATGTTCTCCTTTCAATGGCTTTGGTATAATTAGTGGCTTTCAAAGATATTCCGATAGTTTATGAAAAGCACCTTTACATTTGCCCATCTATCAGAACTTCCCCTTTTCCTTCTTGAAGGCACTAAAGAATGGAATAATGTTGGTTAATAAAGGTAAGGTATGCTATAGGGGCAATTTTGTTACATATATCTAACTCGGTAACCAATCTTGTTGGTAATAAATGTGTTTGATTTCTAAAATATAATTTGCTATATTATAATATAATTAATTAATTTAATGTATATTCAATAGAAAATCCTTAAATGATATGTTATGTGATAGTAATTACAATATGTTGTAATAATGAGAAATTTATCGCATTAATATAACATATGCTTTAAATATTCCTAGCCAAGATGTTTTAAGACGAGATATCGATACATCTATTGAGGCTAAAGTATGTAGCACTCTCCAAATTTTAGGTAGTGTATTACTCATGGCTGTTGTGGAAATCAAAGGGTTACATACTGATATTTATTGGATAAATATTGAATGACTCACTTGAGAGTTTTCTGTTGGTTAATATAACTAAAGCCAAACAAAGAATCTCGAAGTGATGATATTACACAGTTCTCTCAACTTAAGAATACCGTTGAATTTCAATGTGGACACTCTACTTTGATTATAGTCAAATTATGGTATGACATCCATCAAATGACTAAAGTTGGGTCCGAGTTGAAGCTTTGATAGTGAAACACTATTTCGTAGAGGATTTGTCCCCTCGGTTATATGAGGTTAGTATCATTGTCAACTATAGTCAAATCAAAGTCAAAGTCTCTCGCCAGAGCAATATGGTTAATAATAAATACTATTATTTAACTAAAGATTTTATGTTTGGATTAATCAAGTTGAATTTGGATGATGTTGGAATATTGACCAAAACCAAATTCCACAAGTCCTAATATGATATAGTGTTGATAAAGAGAATTAGTATAAATAATCATTGCTATCAGTACCGCTTATAATAATAAAACTGAATTTTACCAAAAAGACGTGTAAGCGATAAATTCTGCTAAAATTTCATACCACCAGCTAAGGTGATGTGTGAACGTTAATATTCAAATTGTTGGATATTAATCATTGACTGAATTACACTTTTGAGTCACATAACCATAATGATGCCAAAAAACCACATAGTTTAATTAATTTAATAATTGTAAATTAGTTAAATTATTAATACCTATGAAATATTAATTATTAATTTTTTGTTTGTTTTAACACCATTAGTATTTAATAAAATGCATATATAAAAGTTATATATATATATATGTATTGATGTACAATATCATTAAATATTTAAATTTTATTTAAATCAATTAATTATTAAGTGGGTTTGGAAATTTTGAAGGCTTATCTAGGCACATATCTTGGACAGTCATACATGATAAGAGCGAGGGAATTTAATTGAGATTTAATGATGAATTAAAGAGGGAAGGTTCTAAGGAAGGAAATGGAAAAGTTTCAATGATTCCTTTAAAACAAAATTTCTTTCCTTCTTTCTTTCATTCTTTACGACAATTCATTATCATATATTTAAACTGAATTTAAAATCCTTTAAAAAATTTAAATAAAATAGGATTTTATTTAAAATAATATTAAATTGGATTTAATAAATTCTTTAGACTTCATAGGCCCAATAGATCCAAGAATAGAAAGTTTTTTCTGAAATATACATATTTCACCCGCTTCCGATTAGCCTCATTCCTTTAATGGCATCAAAGCTCCAACCGTCTATGCAGTCTAAATAAGCAATGTCAGGGCTAACTGATTAAAGCCCATTCATTTAGTAAGGTGTTCGAAATGGTAGGGTCTAAGGTTTGGTTTGGGTAACAAGTACTCTGCCCTACCTAGCTACTGGTCTGGCTTAAAGGATGAAGTAAGCCCAAAGGTTATCCCCAAAATAAAGACCTAAATTGTTTTAGGCCTTTGGCTAATCTTAAAAACTTGTTTGAAAATTTAAAATATATTTTAGGCTTGAAAGTTAAGTTTAAAATATAAAAAGGAATTTTATAAAAGTATGAAACACACTCAAATTTTCAAAATTGTTTTGAGAAAATAATTAATTATGAAATTTTGAAATTTAAAATTTAATTAATATGATTTATTAAATTAAATTAATTATTAATTAAAAATTAATTAATTAAAACATATATATTGATATATGTGTATAACTATAATCCTTGTAGTTAGTTTTTATCTTAAAATTGTTTATGATAAATTAAATTAAAAATTCAAGTTAACTAAATTATTTAATTAAATATAATTTATTAAATAAAATTAATTAATGGTTAATTAATTAAAATGTGTACATATGTTGATATGTACACATGAAAAACTATAAATGTTATAATTGATTAACTATGTTAAAAAGTTTAAAATGAGTAATATAAAATTTTAGAAATTTTATATAAAATAAAATAAATATGATTTAACTAATATATATTAAATAAGATACATGTATATATTATATGAGTATATTAAATTATAAAAGTTATAAATAAGTTTATACTTATATAACTATATATGTATAAAATTAAGTGGAATTGGAAAGAAACCCAAATGAGATTAAAGGAATAAGTACATACATATAATACATATATTGTAATTTTAAATATATCTGACACTTGAATTATGTGAGGATTTCATAAGAAATACATTGTTTCTTAAATCAATATCACTCAATAAGTATATATATATTAAAGATTATGAATCTTTAATATATAAGTTGTCCTCTAATATTTATATATTAATAGATCACTTGCATGCTCTTTAGTTGTTGATATTCCCCAAGCTAAAGAAGTTATATGTAGTACTATTAATATATTGACTAGATGTGGTAAGAAACATGCACGTATTTTTGATATTCCTTAAGGTATGTGCAATATACTTAAGCTGTCGCGAAATGGTGGATATGAGTGAATAATCTCTCTCAATTAGTTGATATTCCTTGAGGTCGAGATGAGATTAGGGCAAAGACCATGGGTTAGGAGTTGGATATAATATAATCAATAACGTACTATCCAGTGCTTGTGGCCCAGTTGCTGATATTCTTCAAGGTCGGAATCCTAAGGCAAGCGGGTCCTCACACCCATTAGTAGACAAAAAATTTCTATGTTTTTTCTTAAGGTTTCGAGAAACATGGAAATCTAATGGGAGCCTTATTAGAAAAATAAAATGGTAACCTTTAACCTTTCTAATATTGTAGGAAAATATGTTATGTAAAGTTAAAATAATCTACATCTATGAATGCGTGCAACTAATATTAATTGACAGTTTATCAATTAAAATATACAAACCAACTTAATCAAGGTTGACAAAGGAAATATAAAACATACTTACCAATAAATCTTTTACATATTATTAATTCAAGACCCATGCATGTGCCTAATTACAACTACTATATATGTTCGTAACTTGGTCATTTACTTTTTCGTTTTTTTGAGATTGTGTACTGTCTTTTACGAGTTTTGGACTCTTAAGAAACACATGAATATGGATATTTGATCCATATTCAATCACATATAAATGTTATATAGTGAATATCATGATTTGTAATATACGAAGCTTCGACGAAATTAGTTCATTCGAAATAAGCAAGTAAATCATAGTACAAGATCATGTATTCAATATGATTGGTTATAGTAAGGATCTTGTTGTGTTAGATGTAGCACTAAACCAAAAGCTATAAGATATACCTAGGAAATTGATCACTTGGATGTCAGTTTGATTAGTTTACATAAAGTGCAACTTTTGGTACCCTTTAACGTTTAGAATAACCAAATGCACTATTGTAAAGAGTTGGTTATGGTCTTTTATTAAGGATTTCCTTTTGGATGCTTCAACCATTTGAAAAGGAAACCAAATGTACGATAGTGGAAGTAACTTAGACACAATTGGGATGTAGAGAGTGAATGATCACTTCTACTTCATAAAGGGGCATTGAAAATGAGAATTATATAAAATTCTAAAAGACACTTAATATGGAATGAGAAATATGATTTCTATTCCAAATGTATTTTATATAGAATTTTTTTCTATAAGTGATATTTCTTCGAGTTCATATTTCTTCGAGTTCGAGATAACTGATATGAAACTCATGATCGTAAACTAGCTACAGCGAATGAAGTAAAATCTCATAATAAGTGGTTGAATGGAGCTTCGTATTCCATATGTTATCATAGTATTGGTGGAAATAGTGGGATCATATGATATAACACTTCTTAGTGGATGCATCAAGTTATGAAAATTGTTCCCGTAAGTATACCAAATATTATTTATGAAATGATAATTGTTTCCAATTTTGACTGAAAATAGATAATTTTATTTTAGTATGAACATTATGAATGTTTGTAAGATAAAACTATAATAATGGTATTTTTTTATAACAAAATGATGTATTAGAAAATATAGAAGTATCTGAAATCATACAATTATTTTTGAATTACAGACTAAGCCACAAGTTTGAGAAATAACTCTTTAATCGTATGATTATGAATCTTATGGTACTGGTTAAATATATCTCAAATAATTAAAGTCAAACAACCCATTCAGTGGGAGTAACATGAGAGTTAGTGAACTCTTAGGATCGATACATATAAATATATGCAATCGTTGGCCTAATGATACCAAAATGGTTCCAGATACTTTGCTAAATTCACCGATGAATTACCGCAAACATGAATATATCTATTTAATACACATGGAGTATGTCTGTGAAAGGTTCATAGAATATAAAATTGAAGTAAATAAGACGTGCATAAGAAACTAAGACTATTCAATTTGCTTGAATGGGTGAGTGTATTGGGAATGAATTCTAATGTACCTAAAACGAATTAGATTCCATCTCAAAAGTTACTCCTCCCTATGGTACATAATGATGTATTGATAAGGAGTAGTTAGACTTTGTTGGACAAAGTAAGATTAATGATGAGTGAAGTTGGATTGACTTCTTTTTATAAGGCCATGTACTTATGAGTAAGCACATAAGATTAAAATTAATTTCATCTAAGACAAAGTTTACGAGATCATTCAAGAGAAAAGTTTGTAAGAAACTCTTACATATCCTAGGTCAAGGAATTGATAGGTTATGTGAGTTGAGATATAGTACATAATGCTTATTCATGAGAGATCTTGTGTCGAGCACACCAAATGATTTTGGGGTCAATCACTATTAATTGACTAATTATGCTACGAATATAAGTTTGATAAACTTGCAAACCAAATAAGTTTTGTACATACCGTTTGCACCAAAAATTAGCGCAAACACCCAATAGAAACTTTTTGAAGAGAAATAAATGAGGAATAAAATGGAAATAGTGGATAATAACAAAGAAACGTCAATTAATTGAAAGAGTAACATGCACACAATGATTTATAGTGGTTCGACATTGTTTACCTACGTCCACTTTGAATAGATTCCTTTATTGATCACTTTTATAATCTGAGTACAAAAGGGATCGGATGAAAATCATTAGTTATAATGGAGTATAAAACAATAGCAGTGTAAAGTCCCGAAAATGAACAACCAAGCTGGTATTTATAGATGAAGATGGCCAAATATCTCTTTGAAAACTCAGCAGAAAGACCATCAAAACCATATGCCACAAGAGGGGTCGCTTGGCCCAATTCCCAAAGAAGAAGGATCGGTACCGATCCCTTCTTTGTTTGAATTTTAGGGTGCGATCCCTCTGGTGGCTTCCTCACGCCAAAATATGCTTAGCCCCTAAATTTCATGCTAATTGGATCAGTGGAGCTTGAGTTATTGCTTGATCTTTACTTCAATATGGTTTGCATGCTGCTTTCTGCCGATCCCTTCCAAAGGAAGTATACTGATCCCTCCAACTTCATCCCCTTGAGATGTGATCCCTAGGGTAGGCTCCCTAGGATCCCCATGTCTTGCTCACAAAATTTTATATGCATTGGACTTGTGGATCTTGAGATATTAATTATATTCCATAGGGATGCTCTTATACCCTAAAACATGCCGATCCCTATCATTGAAGCCAATTTATGTCGATGCCTCCTAGGAGTTGAACCATATTTCATATTTCGAACACTCTGCCTTGCATATCCATCAAGTCCATTCAACATTGACTTCATGTTACCATCTGTACTTGACTTCTAGGCCCCACAATCATCACTCTGGAGTCATCGGCCTTGATGACAGTCGAATCTGACTTGTGTAATCAGTTCTATATAGCCGGGTTAAAATACCAGATAACACATATATATAGGCAGGTCATAATTTTTAATGAATATCTATTCAGTTCCATTGAGAAACCCTTGATGTTTCAAGAAACACCAACTTCACGACGAAGTTTCTTTTATTATTAGTAGTAAAATGATTTTGGATATGATCCAAAGATAAAACTAATTGAAAAAGATGAAATGAAACTAACCAAGCCTACATGGACACAACTAATTAGAATGTCTAACAAGAACCCTCATATATTAAAGAGAAAATATGTTTTTCTTATAAATGTTAAGAAACAATTTTCCTCATTTGTTAATAAACCATTAAGAGTATAGATTCTACTATATGACATAATATAAAAATCTAGAATGGATTCCAAGTACACTATCAAAAATATGATTTTGATTGTTGTATCCAAAGGGATATAATCCATCGACCGCAAAAGTGTCTCTGAAAAGAAGACTAATGTAGCAGGAATATAGAAAGCCGCGTTGATAAGAATAACATCATAAATTTTCAATTATTTAAATTAACATAATAGATCCATTGTAACGATCCAGATTTTTGGTCGTTTAAATTTGGAATATTTAATTGAATTTAAATATTGAAATGTAAATTTTATAAGTTGAATAACTTATATTTCAAATATAGTGATTTATTTAGATAATTAAATTGTTAATTTAATATTCGAAATTGCAGAAATAATTGAAATTTGAATTTAATGTGAATGAAAATAATTTATAAAGTTGTTTTAAATTCTATTTGAGTTAGAATATGATTAGTGAACTTTTAAAATTGAAATAAAAAGTTAATTTACAGAAATTGGAAATTTTAATATTTAATTAACGTATAAAAATAGTCATTTTTACACGGTCTCGAATTTCGACGAAACCAGTTTCATTGGATCTATAATGTTATATTATTGTAGGATTTCAAATTTTGTGTCAATCAGACGTACGTTTTGCTCGTGGGAAGCTGAAACGCATAGAAATTTATTTAAGTAAATTTTAATTTAAATAATTCGATTCGAAAACCTATCTTTCAAATACGATGGAATTGGCTCTTGATATATATTCCATTGTGTTCGGAATAGGGGTACAACATTATAAATGCCAGACGGCATGCTTCGTTTGGAGTTCGAAAATTTTTCGGGTGAATAGTGTTTTGAGAATTTTCTATAAAAGGCCACACTTTTTTTCTATTTGCAAACCCTAATTCACAACTAACCCTAGCCGCCACTTCCTTTTCAATGGCCGAAATTTTCGAATCTTTCCCCTCTATTCTCTCTCAATCCATAAACCAATTCGAAAATTCCAACTACAATATTATGGAGCTCGATGAGCTCTATAAATCCATACGGTGATGATTGGATTTCATGGAGTGGATCGACGACAAAGTGGCCTGGAACAACACACATTCAAGAACGTTTCTCGAGACATAGGGGCAACCGAGCTTGTCGTGCCTCTGGCTGTGGGGGCGATGGAGTTAGGGCTTTCGTATGGCGTTGCTCGATCGACTTCTGGTGGACGATAAGAGGGTGCAGCACGTTGAAATCGAATGACATGGTGGGTTCTTGCATGCGTGTTTTACATGTGTACGAAGAAGAAGGGTAAGGGGATATGCGGCTCAGATCTCCTTTTCAAAATCAACGGCCAGATTTTTGTTTGAAGGTTAAATAAAAAAAGTGTAAATTAATTTATATTTTAATTCGTTTAATCTTTAAAATATCATAACTTCTTCATACGAGGTCGAAATCGCACAAAACAAGTTGCGTTGGGTCCGTATTGTCGAGCACTTCGCGATGGAGCTGGTTGGAGCTAGTGAAAATTTTGGGTAAAATTAAACGCTTGTTTAATTTATTCGGAATAAAACGCTGGAACAGCTATTGGAACCAAAGTGAGTACAACTCACTCTTTCTGACTCACTTATATTTTTATATAAGTGAGAATAAATTTTATTTATGATGATTGATGATTGTTTGGGTGATATATGATATATTATATATATATATTGATTGGTTTGGATATATTCCCACATATTTTAGTGGATGAGACCCTATATGTTCCCGTGTATGAGCGGATGACCTTTTGTACGCGCATCTGCCTCGAAGTAGACATTATACATATTTTCTAATATGTATATTTGTTGAAGGTGACAGGTTGGAGAGATCCAACTGGATTCCTCATCGTTGTCGATTTTATTACAAATATTGTTATATATGCTGCTATCATGTGATATATGATATTTGGATGCCGTGATTGATATGATTGATGCGAATGCCTTTATCTAGTGCTGTTGTAGCATTGTGCAATATTTTGGGATTTTAAAAATATTAAAATGATGATTTCAATTTAAAAAGGAATTCAAAGTGATTTTGAAAATAGATGTTTTATTAATTTTTGAATTGTTAAGAATGGATTTATTTTAAATAAATAAAAAGTTATAATTTTTACGTTATAAAAATTATGGCTTTGTGAAATATAATCAAAATATGATTTTTGAAATATGGAGATAACTATTTTGTAAAATAGGTTAAATTGAGAATTTTGAACTTATTATAAATGGTTTATTTATAAGATTTATAAAATTGATATTTTATAAATTAAAGTAATGGAATTATAAAAAGTGTTTTATAAATATTAGAAGTGGAATTGTAGTCAAACTTGTATATGGATTTGTAATTGAAATTTGGAAATGAATTTATAATGGATTTTATAAATAATAAGATTTGAAAGAAATGAATTTGTAAATAAGAGATTTATAAGTAATTAACTTATAATCGGATTTTGGCTTATAAATGAGATAAATGGAATTGTTAGTAAAGGAATTTTGTATATGGAAGTTTATAAAATATAAATGGAATTTATAAACACTGTTTTATAAATGTGAAATCAATTTAATTCGATAAGTTAAATATGAAAGTTTATTAAAGGAGTTATATTCACGATTTGGGACAGTGAATAATCCTTTAAATTAAATGTGTAGAATTATGAGATTTGGTAGGGGAATTATATTCACGATTTTGGACAGTGAATAATCCTTTAAATAAAATGGATGTTTTGGAATGTGATATTATAAAATGAAATTTAAATGGTTTGAAAATAAATTAAGTTGAGAATTTACTTATTATTAAAACAAGTATATGGAAATGTTTTCCAAATATCCAATAAGGGAAATGGTTTTGAATATTATATTTTTAAAGATATTTTGAAGTGAATAATTGGGAAGTGTTTTGAATTATAAACGATTAATGAAATCAGGCCCAGTGATTACTTAAGTGCTAGATTTTGTTTGTTTGCTTTGATAGTTAAATAACCGACTATCAAATTTGGCCATTTAGTTCCTCGACTTGATGTGGGAACTATTTAGTCGTACACTTAGTACATAGCCATCTGTGTAGGCTTAATTGTCGTTTGTGTTGAGAATGTTGATCCGTATAGTGCGGAGTGATTACTCCAATATATCGAGCTTCCTTCTTGGCCGAAGGATAGCAAGTTGAAAGTTGGAGACGTGATAAGTCTATGTGACTTAGTTTCTGTGTGAGGTTGAGAAACGCTTTTGCGTTGTTGGTGCGAAGAGACCGGGATCAAATTTATCTGAAAACCACTTCGGCCCAACATTTATGCGACGATTGTGCAGGTTGTTCGATGATATTGATATTCAGGATTTTCATAGTGAAGGACTGCTTATTGATCATTTGGGGTTAAAATCCCAATATACATATAGTAGCAGTAGTCTCTTCGTTATGAAATATCCAATGCAAGGACTATTCGCTACTAATCCTAGGGATTTCCCGACAGGATGTAGTAGGAAAGTACCTTCGGTTTGTCCTATTCCTGGACAATTTGTATGGACGAGTGTCTGACATTGCATTTCTAATTATTACGTACATTGGTTTTTACAAACGTACATCTGTTTGGTGGCGGAGAAGGCAACTTCTCTTAGCTTAACACCCTTCCTTGAGACGTATGAGTTCAATGGTTGTATTTTTATGGAAGGCAATTAGTAGTCAACGGAAATGGCAAATGTGGCATTCAAAGATGATGTGATATGTGATATGTGAAAGGTAATCGATATCTTTTTGGCCTCACTCCCCGAAAAATGACTAAAACAGGGATAGAAGCAGCAAGGATAGAATGGGTCGCTCCTATTAGGAGTTTTCATCACTCTTCTAGATATATCTTTACATGCTATGACGTCGTGTATCTGATTATTGTTGTGTATGCTCATGGCCACGAATAAAGGTCGGTAACGACCGGAGTGATGACATATTCGGTACTATCCAGGTATGGGTAGGTCGGTCTTGTGTTGGTTTAGGCAGTCAGTATCTGCCCCTTAGGTACATCCCTCTATAGGTGTACTGTGTTGGTTCGGAAAGGTAGTCCCTTTACCTAGTCATTTGTATGGAAATCCAAAATCCAATACGTGCCTGCAATTTTCTATTGTAGAAAGCCTTGTATTACAAGGTGTATGCTGGAATTTAATAATGTAACAATTTCAGCTATTTTAATATTATTTGTGTACAATAGACACTATTATAATATAATAAGAATTTGATATGAGATGTTTTGGTTACCATAAGGTAAAAATCTTGTTGGTATTTATTTGCGACTCGGTCTTACGAGATACCTTTTGATTTGATAAAGGAAAAGTTTTGATAAATTTATAAATTCAGTTGAGATGTGTTTTTCTCACGCTGGTTTACCAGAATGATCCTGGCATTCTTCCCTTTCAATGCTCGGGTCAGACCGAGTATATTTACAGGTTCAGATTTGGTGCTTTTGGAGCTTCAACAGGCATGCTGGAGATCATCATGTCGTATACACATATCTGTTTATTATTCCGCCGCATTGCTATTGATTGTTGTTGTGGTAAATCATCAGCATTTGTGAGGACAGGTTATTATAACTGTCCAAGCTGATGATTATTTGTTGTGTACTCTGATATTGACTTATGTATATTACAGTTTCTCTGTGTAAAGATCATTGATCTATATTATATGTTATTTCGCTGCGATGTGAGATTCTGTATTGTTTTGGTTCTGCTTCTCTCGTTTTCTTTTCTTCTCTTCTTCTTTCTTCTCTCTTTATTCTCACCCTCTCTTTTCTTTCTCATGATTATCTGAAATCGGTGCACTTTGGTTCGGACATGTGTGGTTTATTGACAGATTCAGAGGGTGTCGGTTTCGGGTCGTCTCATCCATCATTCAACGTGCTGAGTTAATTAGAATTTACTCATAAAATTATCACCCGCTATGACTTTGAGTTTTGTTACATGTACGTTAAAGCAGAAATTTTAAACAATGATTTAGAATAAACTTTTTCACATGACCAAAATGTCTCGAAGTCAATAGGAGTGATGGCTAAGCTTATGAGTATTGGATATGATCTAAGAACTTATACGAAAGTACCATTTAATATGCATCAGAGTTAAGCAAATATTTTGACTGGGAAATCAAATGTTTTGGATTTCAATCATGCATATGGAACATGTGTGTATAAGAAAGAATATTAATAGATACTAAAATATGTCTAAACTACAAGTAAATAACAAACTTATGATTGTTAACGTTGTACTGTCTTAAAATCATTTTAGTTTGGTTGTTTAATTCTAGGTATGGGGTTTGAATTGGCCCTTTTTAATTGATATAAAAGGATGTTGGGATTGTCCCAAAACTATAACACATATACCATATTAAAATATTTAATATGGAGCATGTAAGATGGATTTCTTATGCGTGGGCGGCTGGAATTATCGTACAAGATGTATTATGTATAAATTGCATTTTGCTTATGTATTTGGTACATAAGGCAAGTTTCAAATCTGAATTAAGATTACGAAATGACAGTTTATAGTGTTTTCGAGTATTTACAAAATACTGGAGAATTGGTTATAGAAATAACGAACTCTTTATAGAGTGTGCAGAGTAGAACTTCATTAGTGATCTCGTGTATAATATGTCAATCCTAAAATTCACATTCAATCTTACATTAATAACTTTAAGTTAGAAATGTTCCAAACAATAGGTAGTGGTTGGTTTAATCAAAGGCTAAGTACGTCGTTATGAGTAGGGCTACGATAACAGAAGTATAAATAAATGCATAAATTTATAATTGAGCTAGTGGTGATTTCAAATGTTGAGAATCCCATGACATTGTTGTATGTTAATAATGCCGTGATATAGTTCATAAAAGAACCTAAAGCTCACTACAAGTCGAAAAACATACTCTGAAGGATTGCACATGTTAAAGACAATTTATCGGCATTAGAGAGAGTTAATATATAGACTAGATAAAAAAATAGCATATATATTCACTTAGGGACATGCCCAATTAATTTTGAGAAAAGTGATCGAAGAAGTTGGAATAAGATTCCATAATTAATCCCAAGTGCAAGTGGGAGATTGATGGAGTTAGGGGTATAACCTTGGGGTAATTATGTTATTTTCTTACATATATCTAACTCGATAACCAATCTTGTTCGTAATAATGGTGTTTAATTTATATAATATACTTTGTTATATTATGTTATAATTAGTTAAGTAATTTAAATTATATTAAATAGAAAGTTCTTAAATGATTTGTTATATGATAGTAATTACAGTGTGTTGTAATCATGAGAAATTTATCACATTAAGTAACTTATTATTTTAAATATTACTAGCTAAGATGTTTTAAGATGAGACATCGATGCATCCGTTAAGACTAAAATATTTAACACTCTTCATATGTTGGATACTGTATTACTCATGGTCATTGGGGGCACCAAGGGGTCATGTACAAATAGTTATTGGATAACCATGGAATGACCCACTTGAGAGTTTTTTGTTGGTTATTATAACTAAGGTCAAACAGAAAATCTCAAAGTGACGATATTACACAGTTCTCTTGACTTGAGAATACCATTGAACTTCAATGTAAACGTGTGTCTTAAGGACGATTTCCTTATCCCTAAGATTGGTTCATTGGTAGATGCTGCTAGTGGTAACAAGTTACTTTTTCCATGGATTCTTTCTTAGGGTCCAATAAGATTTCCATGTTCGAACCCGACTAGAGGCACACCAGCTTCATAGCGAATAAAGGCTCTACTGTTACAAAGTTATGATGCTTAGTCCAAAAAATGATGGAGCTATATATCCGCAACTAGTAAATTGCTTGATTTTTAAAAAATCGAAAAAAATGTGGAGGTATACATAAATGAGTTGCTAGTAAATTCAAAGAAAGCACAAAGCCATGTTCATGACCTAGATGAAACCTTCTCCGCCTTATGTAAGTTCAAAATGAAATAAAAAAACTTAAGTGCGCATTTGCAATCCAATCAACTGAGTTCCTAGGATATTTTGTTAGTGCAATAGAAATTAAAGCCAATCCATAAAAGTTGATGCTACAACTATGAACCCCTAAAAACTCCTAAGGGTTTGATGATCATAAACGGAATGGAGTCTACACTAAGTATATATATTTCCAAAGCTATAGACGAATGCATTCTCTTATTTGATCAAACCAATAAAAGGAGGCACTATAAGTGGAATAGAGAACGTAAGAAAGCTTTTGAGGTGATGAAGGATCACTTAGTCACACCATCCATCATGTCAAGTAATCGAAGAAAATCTATTTTCTTATTGGTATAAAGTAATTATGCAAACCGTGTTGCAGTAGTAAGGAAGAAAACAACATGAAATGGCATGTGTGCTACAGCAAGAAGTTCCTAAATCAAGTGGAGAAGAGAAACTCGTTGATAAAAAAACCGGCCTACAACTTACTCCCAAAAAAAACCACGCCTTTACTTCTAGGCTCACATGATAAAGGTACTTATGGATCAACCCTTCAAAACCATCCTAGATAGGCTGAAAACTTATAATGATTAATAAAATAGGCATCTGACTAGGTCAAAACAATATTTCATACTGCCCAAGAAATGCAATTAAAGGGCAGGCTTCAGCAAATTCTATGGTGGAGTGCACTTGACAATATGATCATCAAACAAGTAAGGATGCAAAGAACTTGAGTAATGGCAAATATATTCGGACGAAGCATCAAATGAGAAAGGGTCATGAATTGGTTACATCCTGGTCATCCTAAATAACATAAGTTTATGTGGAGTAGTACATTTGGGGCTTAAGGTCATGAACAATGTAGTAGAGTATGAACCAATAATTGTTGGACCAAATGTATAACATGAACTACGAATGCAATACACCTCAAAATCTTTAGTGACTCTCAACTGATGGTTAGCAAAGTTATTAGCTAAAGTTTAGTCTAACATCCCTAAATAATAGAAATTCAAAGCTTAAAAATTGAAAGAAATAAAAGATAAATAGAGTAGAAAGACATGAATTTTTTTATAGTGTTTCGGCAAATCTCTAGCTACGTCCACTTTATTAATGTTTTATTTCTTTGGTTATTACTACATCTACCAATTTTACAATGAATTCTCGAAGTTCTCTCTCAAGATACAAAAATAGTAGAGTTTCTCCAAGTTTTTGATAAGCAAAGTCTAAATGTGCCGAAAGCCCTTTTCTTCTTGGAGACGACTCTTATTTATAGCCGAATTAGGCTGTTTAGAGGTCGTATATTCATTAGTCCTTGTTTAAATTCGTCAGCTAATCAGATCTACTAGAATAAGAAAGAGATCAAGTCAAACATGGACCAAATCTCAAAGACATATGGACCGATACTGATCCGTCCATGATTTGACACCGATCCATGTCCTTGGCCCAAAACTTGTACTTTTGATTCTACAGGTCTTAATCTCATTACTTTTGATTTTAAAGGGTAAAATGATCATTGTGACGGATCAGTACCGGTTCATTATCCTTTCCCAAAAAATTTCCTTTTACTTTAGTTGGATAGAGATCCATTGCACTTGATTTTGGGGCATATTGGGTTTTTTGATAACCGATGCTGATCCATCCATGGATCAGTACTGATTCATAGACTCGACCAATCATCCCCTTTTCTTCTATTTTACTTCGTAGTCGATCATTTTCAAGTTTAGAGTCTATTTCTTCACTACTTTGTAATCCAATTCCATGGAAATTTTGCTTGGGAAAAATACCGGATAACATTTTCCCTCCAGAGCATGCTTCTGTGAACACAAATTATGCTTTGAACCAAGACAAGCAACTAAATCTGGATCTTATCATATGCTTATGTTACACAATCCGTTTCCATAGAATACTACATTTTAACTAAGAACTTTGGCATTTTGTTTTCGAAATTAGTCGAGTCACATGTTTTGGGTAGGTATAAATGTTACCATTTGTTATCCAAAAACTTCACTTGCTCCATTCATCATTGAGAATGATCTAAGAGTTGCTTCAGTTCATGGTCAGGTAGATATGTTTCAGTCCAATTACTTCCCATTTTTTGAAAAAAATACCTCCTTGAAGAAATAATAACGATTCATCTCGACTGGTACTAATCCATGTCATGACGCCCCACTATTTATAACACTAAAGTTGGTGACAAAACATCATCAAAATACGTTTGCACACTATTCTTAGATAATAAAACTGTGGACTGTTGGTTATATAAATTAAAAATCTAAAACTATGAATAAAAAAAGAAAATACCTCACATCGGAATTTAAATAAAAATACATACATCTTAACAACGAATACATATATCTCAAAAAAACAACAAGTCCCACACAATAAATTAAACATCTTTGTCTTTCTATACATCAATTAGTGTTGGATTTATAAAATAATATAATAGTGATATGGGGGAAATAATTTATGTAAACAACATGTAAGCATGGTGTGCAACCAGCTCCTTTCCTTTCCTTTGCAATCACTAAAAACCTCTAAGGAAAGAAAAAAATCTTCAACTATGTTTGGATTTGTAACATCTCGGGATTTTCGACTTCCGAAAATCGACATTAATACGTCCACTGTATCAACTGCCGAGCAATCGAATGCTGGAAAAACCGAATTGTTATGGTTAAAAAGAAGAGGTAGAAGAAGACAGAAAGAAAGAAAGAAGAAACAACAGAAACAATATCAGAATCTCACATATCACAGAGGAACAACATATTATAGATAAATGAATAATCTTTTAAAACAAAGAACTATATCAGTTTGTACATTACATCATCAGAGTCAATATACACACAATACATCAATGGACAGTTATACAAACTTGCCCTCCTACAGAATACACAGCGGAATAAATAATATCATATACAAGTGATACATCTCGCCATCCAGCTCGCCACTTGAGCTCCACAGCATCTCCTGAATCCAGAATGACCTGATAACCTGACTCTAGGCTGCCCGTGTGGAAAATTATGGGCACCCAGAGTTTAGGAAAGGAACAATAAACTCCAAGTCAGTCATGGGACTGGTGTGAGAACTTAAAACAGTTATTATCTTTAAAACAACAACAAAGGAAGTAAAAGACATCCGCAATGCTTTTTGGAAAATGAAACTACCATAAGACCTCCCGCCACACACACAATGCAAACGCAGAATTGGAGGAGATTTCTTCTTATGATAGTCAAACATGCTTACTACGCAGAATCATTGGATATTATTACTAGTGCATAATGTAGAAAAAATTTCGAAAGTATAATATTAATCTTAGCCAGCATAGGCATTTCGCACTTATGCCTACTATAGCTACTATGTTCAATAGCAGGTTACCGCCACATTCCATAGCAGGTTATACAACTAAAACCGTACAAGGTTCATATTGTTTCTTTGGATTTCCAATAAATGGTCAGGCTAAGGAACTTCCTACTGCCACATGGGTACGCCTCTGGATGGACGTCCCGAGAACTAACTAGCTCTCTGCCAACACAAGGCCGGGTTACCTCTTACACTAGTTAACAACTACACGAATATGCCACCCCCCGGTCCTTTGGGACCTTTATTCGAGGCGCCTCAACAAAACAACAATCACACAATAAATGAGATTGGAGTAACCACATAGGTTAAATACCAGGGCTCCATACCTGATACCACCCTTTTCCAAAAGGAAATGACATACCCTAAAGGGAGCGACCCTCATAACCTTGCCGCATCATTCTTGTTTCGCCCGTTTCCGGGTTGTGAGGTCTGACGAAGTCTCGTCCACAAAGCTACGCTTTTTCACAAAGCCACGCTTTGATCAACAAATGATCAATAAATAATCATCACAAAGCAACACTCATCATGCCACATTACCTAATCGGGAGTATATCACTGATAACTTTCAACTACATAACCTCTGAGCTCGTACATCTCAAAGAAGGGTGTTAAGCTAAGAGAATAAATTCTCCGCCACCAACATAAATGTATTTGAAAGAAATCAGCTTTATATCTCAAAATGTAATGTCAGACATGTAACCATACAAGTCTGTTCCGGGTTCGAACAGAACCGAAGGCACTTCCAAAGAAGCCCTTGCAATCCGGGTATTCACAATCCCGATCGAACTTCCCATCACAAAGGAAATCTCTATACCGTAGCTAACGGTGCAGAGACAATCGATAGGTCATCCTATCGTTTTCACAAATACCCGGTCTTCAGCACCGGTCTTTAATGCGATCCATATCGTCGTATCACTAATTCAGAATGGGTTATATGACACAAAGGTCCTCTCCCGGCTAATCCGAATAGTGAGCATAATATTTTAAAACATATGAATATTGGGATTTCAATTAAGTCACAACTTATTACCCAAATCCTTTCCTTTAAATGGTTTAAACAAATTACCATTTTAAATCTTTAAACAAAAAGATTCACTTCACAAAGTTTACCCAGTTTCACAAAGATTCATTCACAGATTCCCAAATCATTTCCCATTTCAATTGGATTAACCCATTTAAATCTTTAAATCAAGATTTAACTTATAGCTTTCAAAACTATTCACAAATCAAGTCTTTTATAATATAAAAGATACACCTTTTAAAATCTTCTTTGATTTCAAATAAAGCTTAATCATCTTCACAAAGGTTAATTCATAGTTTTTTTCCAAACTATTCACAATTTCATTTCAACTTGAAATGTTTCGATACAAATTGGAAATCTTTTCACTTTATGAAAGCTATTATTATTTGAAAACAGATAGTTTTCGTTTTGGGGAAAACTGGTTATAATTACACAGGTTAAAGCCATCCAAGTAGAACATTTGAATATAAATTTAAATTTCCAAAACCATATTTTTAAATGGTTATAAACCCATATAAACACCTTTTATAACTTGTACAATCTTTTAGACCATAGTTCCCAAATCATTGAATTCAATTTCAAGTATTGAATTCAAAATTTAAATCAAATGATTTAAATTCCAATTTTTATTAAGTTATTCAAAATAACTTTTATTTTTAAAACTCATTTTCAAAAACTTTCAATTCCAATTCCAAAACTATTTTTGACTCAAAATTTAAATCTTTAGAATTGTCAAAAATCTGTGACTTAACAGATTTCCACGTGAAATCCACATTTGTGTATGTATTGTGTAGTCCAAGGGTTTAACACAATAGTGCAACAACAGTCAACCATCACAGATCAAATATAACAATATATTTAATAAGCAGTATAAACTATAACGCTTATCTTTCATTCACAGATCACAGATATATATATATCACAGATAAACAAATTACAGATCACAACACAAATCAGGATATATCATAAAGCATCACATATCAGAGATATCAAACAATTCAACATCCAATATAATCCACACATCCATAAGTAGGATTAATTTAATTATCTGATAAATTTAAAGTCAGATAAATTTCTAAACACCAAATCAAATATCCAATTAATTTCCAAATTATTCCCTTTTTAAAAATAAATTTCTTTATCTCTTCAATTCTATTTAAAAATCCAAATTTTAAATAAATTCTTCAACTTATAAATAATATTATTAAAAATCCCTTTACTAAGCCCTTTTTCCCAAAATTTAAAATTTAATTCAATATAGTTCAAAAATAAGACTTTTATCTTTTTAAAACTCCTTTTAAATTTATCCAATTCTCAAAAATAAATTTTTCGATAAATTTTCAACTTGAATTTCGAAAATCCAATTTTATTTATTTCTGGTATCCAAGGATACCAAAAATATATTCGGCTAAATTATAGCCTTCAACAATTCCAATTCACAAATATAATCACACGGAGATTATAAATAATCAACACACAACATATGAAATAATTTCAAATGTTTGAGGAATCTAGTTGGATCCCTCCAACCTGTTTCCCTGCATCCACAGATGTTAGCACAATACCAATTCCACTTCGAGGTGGAATATCGCGGTATATGGGATTTATAAAATATTATCCGCTATTATGCGGTGCAATAGGGTCTCATCCGCTATATAATGCGGGAAATCAACTCCAAGTACATATATAATACCAATTCCGCTTCAAGGTGGAATATCGCGGTATATGTTTTTAATATAATAACCTCCGCTTAATATGCGGCGTATAGGGTCTATTTCAATACAACCAATAACAATCATCATCCAATCATCACAATCAAGCAATTTTAAATTTAACTATTTAAAATTTAAATCGAAACACAATTCGATTGAGTGAGAAGTTCTCACCTTTGCTTTTTAAAATGTCGAGCGTTCAATTTTTTTACATTAAATCGAACACGTTCGATTTAACGCAAAATTTTCACTTGCTCAAAATGATTCCACGTCTGCACGATAGCGAGCTGCTCGTCATTGCGATTCCGGCGCCGCCAATTTCGCTTGATTCCGACCTCATATGACAAAGATATGGATTTTTAAAGGTTGGAATATAATTTATATAAATAATTTTACAAATTTTCTTTTTATTTTTACAACCTTCAAATCTGGCCGTAGATTTCAAAAGAAAAGATCATGGCCGCGCGTGTCCCAGGCATCACGTTCGAACGAAATCAAACCCATAGCCGTTGTTTACATCAATTTGCTGCGACCACCACGCGATGTTTGAAGACGATCAGACACCTTCATTTCGAAGCTCGAGCTCCACCACACCCACTCCCAAAACCATTTCGAACTCGGTCGAGTATTGGCCGAGAAAAATGCCCACAAACGTGCATCGTTCATTAGCCGATTATGGCGAATCCACCACTCCAAACACCATCACAACCGTTGAGATCCTAGATCTCAATGCCCTCTACAATATTCCTTTATAGATCGAAGCTTGAAAGCGAAGGGATCATGAGAAAAACGAGGAGGAACGAGAATGTTTTCTGGCCGTAGAAACGTTAATGGCGGAGGCTACAAACCTAGTTAGGGTTTTGTGATAAAATGTGAAAAAGATGGCCTTATATAGAAAATTGCCAAAACACTATTCATCCGAAATTTTCCGAACTCCAAACCAAGCATGCCGGCTGGCATTTCTAAGGTTTTACCCGCATTCCGAACACAATGGAACGTGTTTCGGGAGCTAATTCGATCATATGTGCGAGTTACGAAATTAAACGATCAAATTTAAAATTAAATCGATTAAAACAATTTCTATGCGTTTCAGCTTGCCCCGGACAAACGACAACTCCGATTGCTACGAAAATTGAAACCTTAGAATAATTTAACATTACGGATCCGATGAAACTAGTTTCATCGAAATCCGAGACTGTTTGAAAAATGACTATTTTTAGTCGTCAATTAAATATTAAAATAATCAATTATCACAATTTAACTTTTAATTCAATTTTAAAAGTTCTATAACATCATTCTAACTCCAATATGATTTAATATAACTTTATAAATCATTTTCATTCACATTTAATCCAATTCCCAATTATTTACGCAAATTCAAATATTAAATTGTCGATTTAATTATCCAATTAAATCACTATATTCGAACTTTAATTCATTCGGCTTACAAATTTCACTTGTTAATATTTAAAATTAATTAAATATACGAATTTCAAATGACAGAAATTCTGGGTCGTTACAGACTCCCCCCTTAAAAGAATTTCGTCCTCGAAATTGCAAAGTAAGAAAAATGCCCCAAATCCATTAACTTTTCAAAAATCCACTTAGTGAAAATTTTATATTCACCTTTTCCAAAACCTTTAACTTCAACCAAAACAATGGTTTTCCTTTTCTAGTTCAATTCCTACGTTTTATTATAATTTGGAAATCAACTTTTCGTTAACAAAAATTTTCCAAAAGTTCAAAAAAAATTTAACTCCCAAAATTTACGGAAAATTTTGGTAGAGTCTCCTTTGTACGGAGGAGCTTTTGCAAAATCACAATAGATATAAATATATATACATCGACCCACACGGTCGGAAAACAGAAAAACAGTTCATATTTTCTATTTTTATTGCGTAGGCGTACCTTTTTAGCATTTTTAAGCAAAGCAGTTCTTTATTAAGCATTTTAGCGTGACCCAACCAGCCAAACGGCAGCCACGACACCTGTACTTACTCAATTTAAACACGTAAGTGACATATATATAAAGTTATTAACAATTTACTCTTTTAAACAACTACAACACATGCATATTAAAAGAAATGCATACTAAACAAGGTTTATAAGCAACTTATATAATTTCGACATTACTTGTAATTGTTTACAACCAATTCATATACAATGACATTCATTTCTTCACTTTCAATTAGTTTACATTCACTAATTTAAATTCAAGTTGATTCACTTTCAATTTAGATTCAATTACATAGCTTTCATACGTTAGCTTTCCATTTGATTAATTCAATTACATATGAATTTTCTATACAATCAACTAACAATCATATAACAACCACTGTCATAACCAACATAACCAAATTCATTCAATTTACTTTACATCACATTCAATTTGGTTCAACACTTTTAATTTCAATTGGTTTAATATTAAGTTGACTTCCATTCGATTCATTCAAATTCCAATTTATTAGCTTTTCATGAATTAATACTTACATCCATTATTCCATATCAATTTATTTAAATTAGATTGATTAACATTCAATCCATTTATTAATTCAATTGCTAATTCATTTTACAAATAAAGTTGAATTTCATTTATATAACTCAAGTTCATATTCTTTAATTCACTTTGTTATTTCACTTCGACACCAAAATCAACTTCATTTAACATCACTTAAGTTATATTCCATTACAACATTTCATTCTAAAGTAAATTCTATTTAACTTTTACCAAAGTCAAATTTCATCACTTATTCAAATTCATATCTCGTTTTGCTTAACAAAATTGCTTAACCATTTCTTTTATAATTGGTTTTGCTTACATTCACTCATTTTATAAGTTATACAATTTATTTACTTAATCTTTCAAATTCATATTACAATCACTTATCTAATCCAATTCAATTTATTTAACCTTCCTTTAGTTAAATTCACATCACATATTTTATTATGCTATCTCAATTTCATTTCAACTTTACCAAAGTCAAATTTATTATCTCATATTATAAGTTCAAAACTCGTTTTACTTATATTCATCAATTTCAATTTGGATTTTAATTTAAATTTTGTTTATCACAACAAAACCTCAATTTTTCAATTTATTATGGTAGCAAATCCATCACACAGAAACTCGAAAATGATACTGATGCTGCTGCAGTCATCACCCTTATTATTTCCCAGTGACAGTAGTGAACTCAGTGCTTTAAATTCTTTCAAAATTTCCTTTTATTTATAAATCACATTTATAAATCTTTTTCTCATATAATTTCACTATTTAACTTTACTTATACAAGATTATTTCACAATTGTAAATCATCTTAATTATAATTCCATACTTAATAATTCATTTGCTTATATACTTCATTCTTTTACAATTGTTGTTTTTATTTAGATTATTCAAACAAATTTTATTAACTCATATATATTCTTACATTTTCAACAACCAAACAATTCAATTTATATACACTTTAATAATTATGAAAGAATTATTTCCTTTATATGTAAAATATAATCGAGGTAAAATTATTTCATTTACCCAATTTGAAATGATACTATGTCGGTTTATCTCGTTTAAGAGTTTAGAAACCCCTATCGATACAGTTAGCTAGACTGCACCGACCAGAATCTATAAACAATCAACCGATAAGTCAACACAATACAAAACAATTTCATATTCACTAACAAATACGCGCTCATATCTATTATTACACTCACACTTATTCTAGAGTACTACTGACTCTATCTCTAATGAGTAAACACCCAACAGAGCCAAGGTTGTCGCTTAACCATATGCTCTAATACCACATGTAACATCTCGGGATTTTCGACTTCCAAAAATCGACATTAATACGTCCACTGTATCAACTACCGAGCAATCGAATGCCGGAAAAACCGAATTGTTATGGTTAAAAAGAAGAGGTAGAAGAAGACAGAAAGAAAGAAAGAAGAAACAACAGAAACAATATCAGAATCTCACATATCGCAGCAGAACAACATATAATAGATAAATGAATAATCTTTTAAAACAAAGAACTATATCAGTTTGTACATTACATCATCAGAGTCAATATACACACAATACATCAATGGACAGTTATACAAACTTGTCCTCATACAGAATACACAACGGAATAAATAATATCATATACAAGTGATACGTCTCGCCATCCAGCTCGCCACTTGAGCTCCACAGCATCTCCGGAATCCAGAATGACCTGATAATCTGACTCTAGCCTGCCCATGTGGAAAATTATGGGCACCCAGAGTTTAGGAAAGGAACAATAAACTCCAGGTCAGTCATGGTGTAACGACCCAGAATTTTGAACAAATTAAATTGAAAATATTTAATTAATTTTAAATATTTGAACGATGATTTAATTTGAATCCCGAATGTAACTTTGAAAATTTGCAATTAAACTTTAAAATTTAATCGATTGAAAGTTGAATAAAAATTTGAATCTTCAATTTTAAGCTGAAGAAAAATATTTTGAAAGCTTTTAAAATTCATATTGATAATACTGAAGATAATGGAAGTTTCAAAATTGAATTTGAAAGTACTTTGTCCAGTTTTGAAATTTATATCGTTTAATCGATATTTAAAAATAGCCGTCCGAGGCACAGTCTCGGAATTCAACGAAACCAGTTCCATTGGGTCCATAATATTGTATTATTATCGGATTTCAAATTTCGTATCGATCGGAGTTGTTATGTGAGCATACGACACATAAATGCGTTGAATCTTTATCGAATTCAATTTAAATTTAAATATATATTTGGTCAACATCAGCCACCCTAGATATGTATTTAGCAGACCTATTCCCTGAACATCGCGTACCCTTGTCTCCCCTTCTTTTCCTTTTATCACGCAAGAAGAAACAAAATCATCTCGTTCAAAAATAAAAATCTCAGTTCAAAGAAAATAATGGCCGAAGTTATTCTTTGGTTCGAAAATTAAATCCCGTCCTCCTTCATTTAATCGAAACTTATCTCGTTCCCCTTTCCTTTACAAACGAAACTCCCTCTCCTCGAAATAAATCAAAACAATAGACTCCGATTCGAATAAGGCAGAAGCGCTCGTCTCTCGATCGATATTTGCATTCAGGGTCACGGTAGTGTCGCAAGTGGGCCAGGTTCGTCACCGTGATGCTTGTGTGGTCGCAGGACAGCCGAAGCTCGTGAGATCGAAGGGGGCTAGCGGGGGTAGGCGATTAGGGTTCGAAGGGATATCGATTTGGGGGTAGCGCGTTCGAGCCGGGAATCGGAGCCAGGGTGGCTTAGCGATGGAAGGTGAGGCGCTCGCGTATGTGAAGACTGGCTCGAGTGGGGATTCGCAGCGTGATGGCGTGCTCGTGGATGGGCTGGCACGATGATGTTGAGGTTGGTCGAGATATATCTGGCCATTGATGAGGTTTGCTTGTATTTATTTTTCTTTTAACTTATTAAAACCTAAGTCTGTATTACTTAATTGAATTTCAGAAAGAAAAAAAAATGTTAAAAACAGTATGGTATTTTACTTTATCTTATTAAACTATATTTATGTTTATAAATATGAGAAGGCAGCAATTTTAAAATACCTTGAATTGTAAAGTTATATAAAAATTTAGGTTTTGGAAATTTAAACTGTTAGAAAAGAAAACGAAATTTTAATAGCAGTAAGGCCTATTTAAGTTTTCAAGATATATATATTTAGAAAACAGAAAATTTGTTTCAGTTAGTAAATAAAAGTAAGAATATATTGAAATATATGTTTAAATGAGAAATTAGTTTAAAATAAAACTATCAGTTAAAAAATTAACTGTTTAAAACGAAATCACCGACGAATTGAAGTTATCAACTGAAAATTTATTATTCGATTTAATTCGAATATTAATAGATTTATAAATTATTTATACAAGGTTAAAGGGGAGAAAAACAAATGGGATTGGAAATGGGATTGCAAATTAAAGCAAAGGTGAGATTTTTCTCACTCGAATGAAAAGTTGATATTGCAGTTATTTATTGATTGATGATTGCTATTTGGATGTGATATTAGATATAGTAGGATATATCTATATATATATAGCAATATATACATATTGGCATATGTATATATTGGATTGATTGATTTCCCGCCTCGTATAGCGGATGAGACCCTATTGCGCCGTTAGTAAGCGGATTATTTTTATAAAACCCATGTACCGCGATATTCCACCTCGAAGTGGAATTGGTATTGTGCTAACGTCTGTGGATGCAGGGAAACAGGTTGGAGGGATCCAACTGGATTCCTCACCAGTATTTATTTATTTACAGATATTGATGTATATTCTGTTATCATATGTTGATATATAATGTTTGATGTTGTGATTGACTAATTGGTGCTGTTGCATCATCAGATTCAAGTTTTAAAAAAATAACGACTTTTAATTTAAAAGGATTTTAAAGTGATTTTTGAAAGTAGACGTTTTATTGAATTTTTGAAGTGACTTATTTTAAATAAATAAACGTTCAAATTTTAAAGTTATAAAAGTTAAGATCTTTGTGAAATATAACCGAAAAGTGATTTTTGGAATAAATAGTTGATTGATTTATAAAATGTTTTAAATTGAGATTTTTAAAATATTATAAACGGTTTACTTAAAAGGTTTATAAAGTTGACATTTTATAAATTAAAATGTTGGTATTATAAAATGAGTTTTTATAAGCGTTAAAATGAATTTTTAAGAATTTATAAATAAATGGAATTTATAAATTATGAACTTATAAATGGAAATGATTTTGTAAAATAAAGGAATTATAAGTATTTAACTTATAATATGGATTGTTGGTATAAGATTTGAGTTATGAATCGAATTGTTAATAAAGGGGATTTATTAAATTGAAGTTGTTACAAAATAGAAATGGAATTTATAAACGTTGTTTTATAAATTCGAAAATCAATCAAATTTGATGAATTTAATATAGAAGGTTATTAAGGGAATTTTTTCCATGATTTTGGATAGTGGATAATTCTTGGAATAAATGTGTAGAAAAGATTGAAATTTGGTTAGTGAAGTATATTCACGATTTTGGACAGTGAATATATTATTGAATAAAATGGTTATGTTTGGGAAAGCGATATTATAAAATGAAGTTAATTGTTTTAAAAGATGTTTTAAAACGTGTTAAGTATCGAATACATAGATTTCAACATTCATTATTGAAATAGACGTTTTCGAGAAATAAGGAAATGATGGACTATAACACTGTTGTTATAGTAAATGATTTTCGAAAGAAAATGTTTTATGTAGTATTGGGATTTATATATATCTATCTTAAAATTTCGAATCCCTATACTAGTGATTTTGAGTCGTCGTAACGATGTTTTACGTAACATTCGTTTTGACTCAAATAGATGTTAAAATAAATGTTTTCCTTAAAAGAATGAAATATATACTTAATATTGATTTAAGTATATCGAATATTTTCAAGTGTTGAAAATAAATAGTTTTGTGAATTACTTATTTTAAATAAGTATGGAATTGCTTTTCCAATATGCAACGAAGGGTTTGAAACTTTATCTTTTTAAGATAAATTGAAAAGTGAATATTTGAAATTTGTTTTCAAACGGTTAAGTGTGGAAATTTTATATCTTGTAAAGATATTTTGGAAATTAAATAATTTGGGAAAATTATTTGGAATCTGATGATGTTGCGCATCTTTATTGATAGTTAAATAACCGACTATCAATAATTACCTTAAATAGGTATTTGTTGTGAATTGGATGAATTTGAATGCCACACTTATTTTTGAATAATCGCTCACTATTCGGGTTAGCCGGGAAAGGACCATGGGGTCGTATAACCCATTCCGAATATGTGATACGTCGTTATGAATTGCATTCGAAGACCGGTGTTGAAGACCGGATATTTTTGAAAACGGAAGGATTACCGTCGAGTTACTCTACATCGGCTGATCTCCGATTTAGAGGTTTTTATCACCCTTAGTGACGGGAAGTCCGGACGTGATTAGAAAATTATCCAGATATGCAAGGGCTTCGTGAGAAGTGCCTTCGGTTCTGTTCGATCCCGGAACAGACTTGTATGGATTGTGTGTCTGACGTTACAATTTGAGATATAAAGCTGATTTCTTTCAAATACATTTCTGTTGGTGGCGGAGGATTTATTCTCTTAGCTTAACACCCTTCTCTGAGACGTACGAGCTCAGAGGTTATGTAGTTGAAATTTATCAGCGATATATTCCCAATTTGGTAACGTGGCATACTGAGTGTTGCTGTGAAATGATCAATGTTTGATCATTTGCGATATGATCATTTGTTTGATCTTATATCTTTGTGATCATAGGTTGATCATTTGTTTGACCCAAAGCATGGCTTTGTAGAAAGCGTAGCTTTGTGGACGAGACTTCGTCGAGCCTCACACCCCGGAAATGGTCAAAACAGGAAGGATGCGGCAAGGTTCTAGGGAGTAGCGCCCCTTAGTGTATGTCATTCCTTTTGGATAGAGGTGGTATCATGGTATGGAGCCCAGATACTTAACCTATGTGGTTGCTGCATTATTATTTATGTGGTTTGTTGGAAATCGGGGATCCTCGGGAAGATCGGTTACGATCGGGGGATGGCATACGCGTGTCAGTAGTTACCTATTTTTGCAGAGGTAACCCGGCCTTGTGTTGGCAGAGATCTAACCGTAATGTTAGGTTATTTCTCGGGTCGTCTATTCCAGGGACGTACCCATCGTGGCATAGGAAGTTCCTTAGCCTGACCATTTGTTGGAAATCCAAAGAAACAATACGTGACGTGTACGGTTTTAGTTGTATTACCTGCTATGGAATGTGGCGGTAACCTGCTATTGAACATAGTAGCTATAGTAGGCATAGTTCGGAATGTCTATGCTGGCTAAGATTAATATTATACTTTCGAAATGATTTCTACACTATGCACTAATAATAATATCAAAAAGATTTGATTTTGTGTAGTAAGCATCTTTGACTATCATAAGAAGAAATCTCCTCCAATTTTGCGTTTGCATTGTGTGTGTGGTGGGAGGTCTTATGGTAGTTTCATTTTCCAAAAGCATTACGAAATTTACTTTAAATTTCCTGTTGTTTGTTTTAAAGAATAACTGTTTTACGATCTCACACCAGTCACCATGACTGACTCGGAGTTTATTGTTTCCCTTCTAAACTCTGGGTGCCCACCAATTTCCACACGGGCAGCCTAGAGTTATGTTATCAGGATATTCTGGATATTCTGGAGCTTTGGAGATAAGCTGGATGGCGAGACGTATCATCCGTATTTGTTTATTTATTCCGCTGTGTATTCTATATGAGGACAAGTTTATAAAACTGTCCATTGTTGTATATTGACTTTGATTGATGTATGTATAAACTGATATAGTTCTTTGTTTTAAAAGACTAGTGTTTATTTATTATATATTGTTCCGCTGCGATATGTGAGATTCTGATATTGTTTCTGTATCTGATGTTGTTCTGTTTCTCTTCTTTCTTCTTCTGTTTTCTTCTTCTTCTACTTTTTCTTTTTCTTAAACCCTCAGGGTTCGTATTTCCGTGCATTTTGAGTTAATCAATGGAGATTAGTGGTTAATCAAGAGGTACAGATTTGCGGGTCTTGACAGCGTGGTATCAGAGCATATGGTTAAGCGACAACCCTGCTCTGTTGGGTGTTACTCATTAAAGATAGAGTCAGCAGTACTCTAGAATGAGTTTGAGTGTAATAATAGATATGAGCGCGTATTTGTTATTGAATATAAATTTTTTTTTTGTATTGTGTTGACTTATCGGTTGATTGTTTATGGATTCTGGTCGGTGCAGTCTAGCTAACTGTAATTGATAGGGATTTCTAAACTCTAAACAAGATAAACCGACACAGTATTGTTTTAAAATAGGGTAAATGAGATAATTTTGCCCAAAACTATTTTTGTATACAAAAGAAATAATTTTCTATGAATTGTTACAGTATATGGTTGCATGGTTGTTAGGAAAGTGATAATATTGAAATGTTATCATTTTTATATGAAATTGAATAAGAAATTGAAATTGTAACTCCAAAGTTAAGAAATAAATCCATATACAAATGAAATTTGAGAATATAAATTATAAATGTGATTTGAAATTTGAAACGGAATTCCAGAGAAGTATTCGGAAATGTTTTGAAAAGAATTTGAAAATTTTGGAGATTTGGGAAGTTTAAATCTTTTTGATTTGAAAATGAATTTCAAAGGTTTGAAAAGTATTTTAGAGAGATAAAAGCTCTAAACTCTTTTCGGTCGCTGGAAAATAATTCCGATGATGATCGCGACATCACCGGTGTTCATTTTCGGGTTTCCAAAAGAGGAATTGCTGCTAAATTGTTTTAAATGGAAGTGTTTGGAAAATTTGGGTTTTGTTTTGGAAATTTAAAGTATGATTTGAATTGTTTTCAAAAATGGTTTTGAAAAGGTTGAAAAGACTCTGGAATACTATATATAAAAATATTTATGAAATATTGTAAGTTGATAACCTATAGAAATTGAATTTTGATAGAATAAATCTAACTTAAAAGATGGAATTAAATTAAAGAAAGTATAAGTGAATAAATTTGAATAAATGAAAGTGAAATTGAAAGTTGAAATTCATTTCGAATTTGTAAGCAATGAATTGAATTGAATAATGTAAATTGAAAGATGGATTAAAATTCATATGTTATTTGAAATCCAGTTTAATATAAGTGGTTATAAACCAAAATAGTGAATTGTAAATAAATTTTGGGAGCGAACAAAAGTGAATAAAACTGGAATTGAAACTGAATACTGAAAACAAATTTGAATAAGTGGATTAGAATTTGAAATGGATTAGTAACTGAAACTAATTTAAAATGGTGCAGTTATGAATGAAAGATAATCGATAAAATTCAATATTCGGAATTGAAGATAAATTGAATTCCAATAGAATTAAAATTGAGAATTGAATTCAAATGAGATTAGAAATGTAAAATTGAATGGATATGAATATGTAACTTCAACAGTGAAGTAAGCTAAAGATATATAAGCAGTTGATATTGAAAATTTTGTAATAGAATTTGCAAAATGGTTTGGATATGTAACTAGATATTATGGCTAGTAGGATATACAGGTGTTATGAAGAAATTGGATTTGATTTCAAAGATAATTTAAATTGCTCGACAAAAGGTAAGTATTTGAATTATAATATGAGTTTTTGCTGATTTCTTCTCTAGCCGCTTGGCATTTTTCTTTTCTTTTTGAAATCTGAGAGTCCGTAGGGACGTTTTGTAGTCGTACCGTATTAGCCGCGCAAGGGAGACGCTGGCGAAATTTTTCGAAAATTTCGAGTGATAGAAAATTTTGAGGAAATTTTGAAAGTTTAAAATTCAATTTAAATTTAAATTTGAATTGTTAAAGAAACAATATTGTTTGAAAATTATGAAAGGGTTTAGAAAGCTAGTTGGATTGATAACGAATCTTTAGTAGAAAGATTTGTTTTGAAAAATTGATAAAACTATTAGATTGTGAAAGATAGTAGACGAGTTAAGGACCTTTTTCCCTAACTTGTAATTTCGAGGACGAAATTCTTTTAAGGGGGGGAGTCTGTAACGACCCAGAATTTTGAACAAATTAAATTGAAAATATTTAATTAATTTTAAATATTTGAACGATGATTTAATTTGAATCCCGAATGTAACTTTGAAAATTTGCAATTAAACTTTAAAATTTAATCGATTGAAAGTTGAATAAAAATTTGAATCTTCAATTTTAAGCTGAAGAAAAATATTTCGAAAGCTTTTAAAATTCATATTGATAATACTGAAGATAATGGAAGTTTCAGAATTGAATTTGAAAGTACTTTGTCCAGTTTTGAAATTTATATCGTTTAATCGATATTTAAAAATAGCCGTCCGAGGCACAGTCTCGGAATTCGACGAAACCAGTTCCATTGGGTCCGTAATATTGTATTATTACCGGATTTCAAATTTCGTATCGATCAGAGTTGTTATGTGAGCATACGACACATAAACGCGTTGAATCTTTATCGAATTCAATTTAAATTTAAATATATATTTGGTCAACATCAGCCACCCTAGATATGTATTTAGCAGACCTATTCCCTGAACATCGCGTACCCTTGTCTCCCCTTCTTTTCCTTTTATCACGCAAGAAGAAACAAAATCATCTCGTTCAAAAATAAAAATCTCAGTTCAAAGAAAATAATGGCCGAAGTTATTCTTTGGTTCAAAAATTAAATCCCGTCCTCCTTCATTTAATCGAAACTTATCTCGTTCCCCTTTCCTTTACAAACGAAACTCCCTCTCCTCGAAATAAATCAAAACAATAGACTCCGATTCGAATAAGGCAGAAGCGCTCGTCTCTCGATCGATATTTGCATTCAGGGTCACGGTAGTGTCGTAAGTGGGCCAGGTTCGTCACCGTGATGCTTGTGTGGTCGCAGGACAGCCGAAGCTCGTGAGATCGAAGGGGGCTAGCGGGGGTAGGCGATTAGGGTTCGAAGGGATATCGATTTGGGGGTAGCGCGTTCGAGCCAGGAATCGGAGCCAGGGTGGCTTAGCGATGGAAGGTGAGGCGCTCGCGTATGTGAAGACTGGCTCGAGTGGGGATTCGCAGCGTGATGGCGTGCTCGTGGATGGGCTGGCACGATGATGTTGAGGTTGGTCGAGATATATCTGGCCATTGATGAGGTTTGCTTGTATTTATTTTTCTTTTAACTTATTAAAACCTAAGTCTGTATTACTTAATTGAATTTCAGAAAGAAAAAAAATGTTAAAAACAGTATGGTATTTTACTTTATCTTATTAAACTATATTTATGTTTATAAATATGAGAAGGCAGCAATTTTAAAATACCTTGAATTGTAAAGTTATATAAAAATTTAGGTTTTGGAAATTTAAACTGTTAGAAAAGAAAACGAAATTTTAATAGCAGTAAGGCCTATTTAAGTTTTCAAGATATATATATTTAGAAAACAGAAAATTTGTTTCAGTTAGTATATAAAAGTAAGAATATATTGAAATATATGTTTAAATGAGAAATTAGTTTAAAATAAAACCATCAGTTAAAAAATTAACTGTTTAAAACGAAATCACCGACGAATTGAAGTTATCAACTGAAAATTTATTATTCGATTTAATTCGAATATTAATAGATTTATAAATTATTTATACAAGGTTAAAGCGGAGAAAAACAAATGGGATTGGAAATGGGATTGCAAATTAAAGCAAAGGTGAGATTTTTCTCACTCGAATGAAAAGTTGATATTGTAGTTATTTATTGATTGATGATTGCTATTTGGATGTGATATTAGATATAGTAGGATATATCTATATATATAGCAATATATACATATTGGCATATGTATATATTGGATTGATTGATTTCCCGCCTCGTATAGCGGATGAGACCCTATTGTGCCGTTAGTAAGCGGATTATTTTTATAAAACCCATGTACCGCGATATTCCACCTCGAAGTGGAATTGGTATTGTGCTAACGTCTGTGGATGCAGGGAAACAGGTTGGAGGGATCCAACTGGATTCCTCACCAGTATTTATTTATTTACAGATATTGATGTATATTCTGTTATCATATGTTGATATATGATGTTTGATGTTGTGATTGACTAATTGGTGCTGTTGCATCATCGGATTCAAGTTTTAAAAAAATAACGACTTTTAATTTAAAAGGATTTTAAAGTGATTTTTGAAAGTAGACGTTTTATTGAATTTTTGAAGTGACTTATTTTAAATAAATAAACGTTCAAATTTTAAAGTTATAAAAGTTAAGATCTTTGTGAAATATAACCGAAAAGTGATTTTTGGAATAAATAGTTGATTGATTTATAAAATGTTTTAAATTGAGATTTTTAAAATATTATAAACGGTTTACTTAAAAGGTTTATAAAGTTGACATTTTATAAATTAAAATGTTGGTATTATAAAATGAGTTTTTATAAGCGTTAAAATGAATTTTTAAGAATTTATAAATAAATGGAATTTATAAATTATGAACTTATAAATGGAAATGATTTTGTAAAATAAAGGAATTATAAGTATTTAACTTATAATATGGATTGTTGGTATAAGATTTGAGTTATGAATCGAATTGTTAATAAAGGGGATTTATTAAATTGAAGTTGTTACAAAATAGAAATGGAATTTATAAACGTTGTTTTATAAATTCGAAAATCAATCAAATTTGATGAATTTAATATAGAAGGTTATTAAGGGAATTTTTTCCATGATTTTGGATAGTGGATAATTCTTGGAATAAATGTGTAGAAAAGATTGAAATTTGGTTAGTGAAGTATATTCACGATTTTGGACAGTGAATATATTATTGAATAAAATGGTTATGTTTGGGAAAGCGATATTATAAAATGAAGTTAATTGTTTTAAAAGATGTTTTAAAACGTGTTAAGTATCGAATACATAGATTTCAACATTCATTATTGAAATAGACGTTTTCGAGAAATAAGGAAATGATGGACTATAACATTGTTGTTATAGTAAATGATTTTCGAAAGAAAATGTTTTATGTAGTATTGGGATTTATATATATCTATCTTAAAATTTCGAATCCCTATACTAGTGATTTTGAGTCGTCGTAACGATGTTTTACGTAACATTCGTTTTGACTCAAATAGATGTTAAAATAAATGTTTTCCTTAAAAGAATGAAATATATACTTAATATTGATTTAAGTATATCGAATATTTTCAAGTGTTGAAAATAAATAGTTTTGTGAATTACTTATTTTAAATAAGTATGGAATTGCTTTTCCAATATGCAACGAAGGGTTTGAAACTTTATCTTTTTAAGATAAATTGAAAAGTGAATATTTGAAATTTGTTTTCAAACGGTTAAGTGTGGAAATTTTATATCTTGTAAAGATATTTTGGAAATTAAATAATTTGGGAAAATTATTTGGAATCTGATGATGTTGCGCATCTTTATTGATAGTTAAATAACCGACTATCAATAATTACCTTAAATAGGTATTTGTTGTGAATTGGATGAATTTGAATGCCACACTTATTTTTGAATAATCGCTCACTATTCGGGTTAGCCGGGAAAGGACCATGGGGTCGTATAACCCATTCCGAATATGTGATACGTCGTTATGAATTGCATTCGAAGACCGGTGTTGAAGACCGGATATTTTTGAAAACGGAAGGATTACCGTCGAGTTACTCTACATCGGCTGATCTCCGATTTAGAGGTTTTTATCACCCTTAGTGACGGGAAGTCCGGACGTGATTAGAAAATTATCCGGATATGCAAGGGCTTCGTGAGAAGTGCCTTCGGTTCTGTTCGATCCCGGAACAGACTTGTATGGATTGTGTGTCTGACGTTACAATTTGAGATATAAAGCTGATTTCTTTCAAATACATTTCTGTTGGTGGCGGAGGATTTATTCTCTTAGCTTAACACCCTTCTCTGAGACGTACGAGCTCAGAGGTTATGTAGTTGAAATTTATCAGCGATATATTCCCAATTTGGTAACGTGGCATACTGAGTGTTGCTGTGAAATGATCAGTGTTTGATCATTTGCGATATGATCATTTGTTTGATCTTATATCTTTGTGATCATAGGTTGATCATTTGTTTGACCCGAAGCATGGCTTTGTAGAAAGCGTAGCTTTGTGGACGAGACTTCGTCGAGCCTCACACCCCGGAAATGGTCAAAACAGGAAGGATGCGGCAAGGTTCTAGGGAGTAGCGCCCCTTAGTGTATGTCATTCCTTCTGGATAGAGGTGGTATCATGGTATGGAGCCCAGATACTTAACCTACGTGGTTGCTGCATTATTATTTATGTGGTTTGTTGGAAATCGGGGATCCTCGGGAAGATCGGTTACGATCGGGGGATGGCATACGCGTGTCAGTAGTTACCTATTTTTGCAGAGGTAACCCGGCCTTGTGTTGGCAGAGATCTAACCGTAATGTTAGGTTATTTCTCGGGTCGTCTATTCCAGGGACGTACCCATCGTGACATAGGAAGTTCCTTAGCCTAACCATTTGTTGGAAATCCAAAGAAACAATACGTGACGTGTACGGTTTTAGTTGTATTACCTGCTATGGAATGTGGCGGTAACCTGCTATTGAACATAGTAGCTATAGTAGGCATAGTTCGGAATGTCTATGCTGGCTAAGATTAATATTATACTTTCGAAATGATTTCTACACTATGCACTAATAATAATATAAAAAAGATTTGATTTTGCATAGTAAGCATCTTTGACTATCATAAGAAGAAATCTCCTCCAATTCTGCGTTTGCATTGTGTGTGTGGTGGGAGGTCTTATGGTAGTTTCATTTTCCAAAAGCATTACGAAATTTACTTTAAATTTCCTGTTGTTTGTTTTAAAGAATAACTGTTTTACGATCTCACACCAGTCACCATGACTGACTCGGAGTTTATTGTTTCCCTTCTAAACTCTGGGTGCCCACCAATTTCCACACGGGCAGCCTAGAGTTATGTTATCAGGATATTCTGGATATTCTGGAGCTTTGGAGATAAGCTGGATGGCGAGACGTATCATCCGTATTTGTTTATTTATTCCGCTGTGTATTCTGTATGAGGACAAGTTTATAAAACTGTCCATTGTTGTATATTGACTCTGATTGATGTATGTATAAACTGATATAGTTCTTTGTTTTAAAAGACTAGTGTTTATTTATTATATATTGTTCCGCTGCGGTATGTGAGATTCTGATATTGTTTCTGTATCTGATGTTGTTCTGTTTCTCTTCTTTCTTCTTCTGTTTTCTTCTTCTTCTACTTTTTCTTTTTCTTAAACCCTCAGGGTTCGTATTTCCGTGCATTTTGAGTTAATCAATGGAGATTAGTGGTTAATCAAGAGGTACGGATTTGCGGGTCTTGACACATGGGACTGGTGTGAGAACTTAAAACAGTTATTATCTTTAAAACAACAACAAAGGAAGTAAAAGACATCCGCAATGCTTTTTGGAAAATGAAACTACTATAAGACCTCCCGCCACACACACAATGCAAACGCAGAATTGGAGGAGATTTCTTCTTATGATAGTCAAACATGCTTACTACGTAGAATCATTGGATATTATTACTAGTGCATAGTGTAGAAAACATTTCGAAAGTATAATATTAATCTTAGCCAGCATAGGAATTTCGCACTTATGCCTACTATAGCTACTATGTTCAATAGCAGGTTACCGCCACATTCCATAGCAGGTTATACAACTAAAACCGTACAAGGTTCGTATTGTTTCTTTGTATTTCCAACAAATGGTCAGGCTAAGGAACTTCCTACTACCACATGGGTACGCCTCTAGATGGACGTCCCGAGAACTAACTAGCACTCTGCCAACATAAGGCCAGGTTACCTCTTACACTAGGTAACTACTACACGAATATGCCACCCCCCGGTCCTTTGGAGCCTTTTGTTATCCCGTCTTTTGGCAAGGCCGCGATACCAAAAGATTGATTAAAAAACCGAAGATAGTTCGTTTGAAAGATTGGTTGTACATTGCTTCACCATGGATATCGATGAATTTCGTCCGAGCTCGGATCAAGCTACAATTGATAGGACACGGCAAGCAAATTCATGGGAGCCAGCGTTTCAAATTTCAGGTTAATCGGAGTTCGTATGAATGAGATATGATCGATACAAGTTAGAAAAAAACATGCTGGTTCGTATCCATCAGGTTGGTGCGCTTCATAATCCATCAACCACACGTAGCTCGTATCCATCGATTTCGTATCGATCAGTACAACATCTATTCGAATCCATCGGGTTCGTTTCCACCAGGTTCGAATCGATGGCGTTCGCATCGATCAATCACCACCGCTTTGCATCCATCGGAGCACCCTACTTCGCATCGATCGACCTCGCATCCATCACTATTTCGTGTCCATGAAACCTGCCCTATTCGTATCCATTCGACTCGTCTCGATCTAGTTCGTATCGATCAATGATTCATATACATCGGTTCAAACTGGGTCGTGGCACTTGATGCGAACAAGGCGAAATTCGTGGATACAAAGCGGTCAACTCGGAGCAAAGGGTGGATCGATGCGAGATATGTGCGCCACGTTGTCTCAATGGTACGTGCATCCATCGATTCGAAGGCATGGAATCGAAGTGATCGAGTCAAAACGAACAGCCAACCCGGAAACCCTTACTCGTATCGATCATATCTCCTAATCTACAAATCCAAATGCTACGAAATTTTTAGAGTAGCTTCCATACAAGGTAAAGAACCCACCTGCCAAGTTTCAGCTCAATTGGAGCATTTTTTGATCGATACAAAGTTGTTTCGAATCGATCACAGATTGAGTCGAAACTTGGTAGGACCGGGCGCGTGGGCCCACTCACGTGCCAGAAGAAGTCTCCCGAAGTTTGAGCGCGATCTCAGCCTCCTACGCCTATAAATAGCCCCCTGAATCCCACAGAAAAAGGATCTTTTTGGCCATTGAACGTCCAGACTCTGCCAGATCCAATTATACACCTAATCATTGCTGTTGTATTCAAGTTTCAGATCTATAATCCATTGTAACCTGCTGTAATCAATTGAGATCATCAAGTGAATCAATAAAGTCATCATCTTCAGAGTGGATGTAGGCACGATCGCCGAACCACTATAAATCCTGTGTTGTTTACTGCTTTCATTTGAATCTTCTGAGTGTTCTTCACTTTTGTTTCTCTGCATATTTGTTATCTGTGAACTGTGATTGCGAACTAGTGCTTTCAACGACTATCGTGTGTTTGTGACCAATTTTGGTGCAAACATTTTGGTGCTTTCACCGAGAACGCTAATTCAGGAGTTCTATCATTTGAAAGTTGAATCAGACGGCTAAGAGATTTAGATCCGAAGAATCATGACAAGACAAACAAGTAGAAGGCAGAGACCAGAGCAAAGTCAGCATGAAGGGAGTCAAGAGGCTTCCTCAGGAGCAAACCAAGAATCGATCTTCATCACCAGGGATGAGATGGAGACAATGATGAAGAGACATGAGGAAATGATTCAGAATTTGCTCCAACAAATTGGACAACTTGGAGCGCAAAATCAAGGAACAACCAGAATCCAGAACGAAGCAGGACCATCTAGCGCAGCGCCGGAGCTGGGGGGCATACACTTAGGACATGTTGATCCGAACCCGGGAAGAGAGACAAGGACATCCGAGCAACCTGGCAGCAATAGAGGGATGAACGCTCAGCCAGAGGGGCAGACACCCGAAAGCTCGCACGGACTCGGGGGGCAGATCGAAGGTAGTGAACGAGGACTATAGCTTGGAGACAATGATAGATTGGCAGAGATGGTCAGGCGAGCCATGAGAGGCGGATTAGTAAACAGAGATCTTGAAGACGTGAAAAGGAGTCCCTTTTCTCCTGCGATTAGGTTGGCTAGAAACCCACCAGAATTCAAACTGCCAACAGTAGAAAGGTATGATGGGAGGACGGACCCTGCGGTCCATCTAACGAGGTATATAAGGCACATGGAAGTGCTGGGGGCATCACAAGAGGTCATGGCCCGGTGCTTCCCATTGTATTTGACAAACATAGCAGCTTTATGGTTCAGACAGCTAGAGAGTGGGTCCATTGGGACATGGACCGATTTGGTTGAGAAATTTATGAGACAATTCAGGGTTCACATTTCAAGGCCCAAGAATGTGATGAGTTTGGTAACGCTAAAGCAGAAAGCTGGAGAGTCTTTGAGGAATTTCCTGACGCGGTTCAATGCGGCAGCATCATCGGTGGATCGGCCAGATCCATCCATGGTTATGATGGCAGCTGTGTCCGGAATAGCTGACGGCACAGAATTCAAAAATTCATTAACTAAGGATCCGCCTATGGATCTAGGAGAATTCTATCACGAGGCAGAAAAGTTTTTGCGATTGGAAGACGCTAATGCTGAAAGAGAAGAAGGAGAGGGAATAGAAGTTTATGCACTTAAAGACAAAAAGCCTTTTGAAAAGGATTCAAACCAGGATAAAAGAAAACGAAAGGCTGAGGACAATGGTGACAGGCCAAAGCGACTGCGGAGAGAGCCACGATTCACCACTTATTCAGAGCTGAATGAGAGTTTAGAGCGAATCTACCAAGATACCCGAAAGCAAGTCCCCTACCGTAGGCCAATACGAAGGGACCCCACTGTTGACGAAAGGAAATCGGACAAATATTGCTTATTCCACGAACTGAATGGTCATAACACCAACGACTGTAGACATCTGAAGGATGAGGTGGAAGGACACATCAGGAACGGTATGCTACTTCAGTATGTGAGGAGGCGAGCTCCAACGGTGGAGCCAGAGCGACCACCGTCTACATCAGCTAGGGGTGCCCCCGAGCCGGGACATCGTATGATTATCAATTAATTGAAATAACGATGAACAAGTCGTAAACCTCTCACCAACACGGGTAAGTCATTTGCACATGTGCGAGATCACGAACGGTCCATAGGCATGCTCTGAATGACTACTAACCCTATCGTTGTGGGAGTTTACACTTTGACATCCTTGCTTTGCTTTTGTTTCATCTTGATTTGAGCATTTGAACTTGATTCTGTTTAACATTTCTGCTGAAGACTTATTTTCAATAAAAAAAATGCTACTTGTGATTTCATAACGGCTAAGCCACTTACACATGTACGGAATCGCGAACGGTCCCCAGGCATGCTCTGAGATGGCAATAAACCGTTGCAACAAACAATCCGGGAATTCACCCGAATGTGAAACCTGGTATCGATGATACTAAGTCCCTCCCCAGGCACACTCAATTCGCCACGAACGGCACCCGACCATGAACGGTCACAATTCGCCACGAACGGCACCCGATCGCGAACGATCACAACTCGCCACGAACGGCACCCGACCACGAACGGTCACAAA
Source organism: Allium fistulosum (assembly GCA_030737815.1). Taxonomy (NCBI): domain Eukaryota; kingdom Viridiplantae; phylum Streptophyta; class Magnoliopsida; order Asparagales; family Amaryllidaceae; genus Allium; species Allium fistulosum. The sequence goes on along the minus strand of CM060904.1, from coordinate 707,178,602 downwards.
TCGCCTCGAACGGCGCCCGACTGCGAACGGTCACACTTCATCTAATATAACATTCGATCGCGAACGATCACACTCTATCTCGTGCTTCATATGACCACGAACGGTTATAATCCATCATAACTCATCCAGAATGACATCCAACCTCGAAAGGTCCCATATTACCTCAAAAGACATATGGTCGCGAACGACCGTCATTCGTGGTCAGGAAAGACAATCAAGTTCTTTACAGGTTGTTGACAGGATATGAACATCCAGCGTAAGGCATTACAAAACACACCTTCCAATTGCAAGGCATGTTTTGGGGGGCAAATGTTATCCCGCCTTTTGGCAAGGCCGCGATACCAAAAGATTGATTAAAAAACCGAAGATAGTTCGTTTGAAAGATTGGTTGTACATTGCTTCACCATGGATATCGATGAATTTCGTCCGAGCCTGGATCAAGCTACAATTGATAGGACACGGCAAGTAAATTCATGGGAGCCAGCGTTTCAAATTTCAGGTTAATCGGAGTTCGTATGAATGAGATATGATCGATACAAGTTAGAAAAAAACATGTTGGTTTGTATCCATCAGGTTGGTGCGCTTCATAATCCATCAACCACACATAGCTCGTATCCATCGATTTCGTATCGATCAATACAACATCTATTCGAATCCATCGGGTTCGTATCCACCAGGTTCGAATCGATGGCGTTCGCATCGATCAATCACCACCGCTTCGCATCCATCGGAGCACCCTACTTCGCATCTATCGACCTCGCATCCATCACTATTTCGTGTCCATGAAACCTGCCCTGTTCGTATCCATTCGACTCGTCTCGATCCAGTTCGTATCGATCAATGATTCGTATACATCGGTTCAAACTGGGTCGTGGCACTTGATGCGAACAAGGCGAAATTCGTGGATACAAAGCGGTCAACTCGGAGCAAAGGGTGGATCGATGCGAGATATGCGCGCCACGTCGTCTCAAAGGCACGTGCATCCATCGATTCGAAGGCATGGAATCGAAGTGATCGAGTCGAAACGAACAGCCAACCCGGAAACCCTTACTCGTATCGATCATATCTCCTAATCTACAAATCCAAATGCTATGAAATTTTTAGAGTAGCTTCCATACAAGGTAAAGAACCCACCTGCCAAGTTTCAGCTCAATTGGAGCATTTTTTTATCGATACAAAGTTGTTTCGAATCGATCACAGATTGACTCGAAACTTGGTGGGACCGGGCGCGTGGGCCCACTCACATGCCAGAAGAAGTCTCCCGAAGTTTGAGCACGATCTCAGCCTCCTACGCCTATAAATAGCCCCCTGAAGCCCACAGAAAAAGGATCTTTTTGGCCATTGAACGTCCAGACTCTGACGGATCCAATTATACACCTAATCATTGCTGTTGTATTCAAGTTTCAGATCTATAATCCATTGTAACCTGCTGTAATCAATTGAGATCATCAAGTGAATCAATAAAGTCATCATCTTCAGAGTGGATGTAGGCACGATCGCCGAACCACTATAAATCCTGTATTGTTTACTGCTTTCATTTGAATCTTCTGAGTGTTCTTCACTTTTGTTTCTCTGCATATTTGTTATCTGTGAACTGTGATTGCAAACTGGTGCTTTCAACGACTATCGGGTGTTTGTGACCAATCCCGATCGAACTTCCCATCACAAAGGAAATCTCTATACCGTAGCTAACGGTGCAGAGACAATCGATAGGTCATCCTATCATTTTCACAAATACCCGGTCTTCACCACCGGTCTTCAATGCGATCCATATCGTCGTATCACTAATTCAGAATGGGTTGTATGACACAAAGGTCCTCTCCCGGCTAATCCGAATAGTGAGCACAATATTTTAAAACATATGAATATTGGGATTTCAATTAAGTCACAACTTATTACCTAAATCCTTTCCTTTAAATGGTTTAAACAAATTACCATTTTAAATCTTTAAACAAAAAGATTCACTTCACAAAGTTTACCCAGTTTCACAAAGATTCATTCACAGATTCCCAAATCATTTCCCATTTCAACTGGATTAACCCATTTAAATCTTTAAATCAAGATTTAACTTATAGCTTTCAAAACTATTCACAAATCAAGTCTTTTATAATATAAAAGATACACCTTTTAAAATCTTCTTTGATTTCAAGATAAAGCTTAATCATCTTCACAAAGGTTAATTCATAGTTTTTTTTCCAAACTATTCACAATTTCATTTCAACTTGAAATGTTTCGATACAAATTGGAAATCTTTTCACTTTATGAAAGCTATTATTATTTGAAAACAGATAGTTTTCGTTTTGGGAAAAACTGGTTATAATTACACAGGTTAAAGCCATCCAAGTATAAAACTTGAATATAAATTTAAATTTCCAAAACCATATTTTTAAATGGTTAAAAACCCATATAAACACCTTTTATAACTTGTACAATCTTTTAGACCATAGTTCCCAAATCATTGAATTCAATTTCAAGTATTGAATTCAAAATTTAAATCAAATGATTTAAATTCAATTTTTTATTAAGTTATTCAAAATAACTTTTATTTTTGAAACTCATTTTCAAAAACTTTCAATTCCAATTCCAAAACTATTTTTGACTCAAAATTTAAATCTTTAGAATTGTCAAAAATCTGTGACTTAACAGATTTCCACGTGAAATCCACATTTGTGTGTGTATTGTGTAGTCCAAGGGTTTAACACAATAGTGCAACAACAGTCAACCATCATAGATCAAATATAACAATATATTTAATAAGCAGTATAAACTATAACGCTTATCTTTCATTCACAGATCACAGATATATATATATCACAGATAAACAAATTACAGATCACAACACAAATCAGGATATATCATAAAGCATCACATATCAGAGATATCAAAAAATTCAACATCCAATATAATCCAAACATCCATAAGTAGGATTAATTTAATTATCTGATAAATTTAAAGTCAGATAAATTTCTAAACACCAAATCAAATATCCAATTAATTTCCAAATTATTCCCTTTTTAAAAATAAATTTCTTTATCTCTTCAATTCTATTTAAAAATCCAAATTTTAAATAAATTCTTCAACTTATAAATAATATTATTAAAAATCCCTTTACTAAGCCCTTTTTCCCAAAATTTAAAATTTAATTCAATATAGTTCAAAAATAAGACTTTTATCTTTTTAAAACTCCTTTTAAATTTATCCAATTCTCAAAAATAAATTTTTCGATAAATTTTCAACTTGAATTTCGAAAATCCAATTTTATTTATTTCTGGTATCCAACGATACCAAAAATATATTCGGCTAAATTATAGCCTTCAACAATTCCAATTCACAAATATAATCACACGGAGATTATAAATAATCAACACACAACATATGAAATAATTTCAAATGCTTGAGGAATTTAGTTGGATCCCTCCAACCTGTTTCCCTGCATCCATAGATGTTAGCACAATACCAATTCCACTTCGAGGTGGAATATCGCGGTATATGGGATTTATAAAATATTATCCGCTATTATGCGGCGCAATAGGGTCTCATCCGCTATATAATGCGGGAAATCAACTCCAAGTACATATATAATACCAATTCCGCTTCAAGGTGGAATATCGCGGTATATGTTTTTAATATAATAACCTCCGCTTAATATGCGGCGTATAGGGTCTATTTCAATACAACCAATAACAATCATCATCCAATCATCACAATCAAGCAATTTTAAATTTAACTATTTAAAATTTAAATCGAAACACAATTCGATTGAGTGAGAAGTTCTCACCTTTGCTTTTTAAAATGTCGAGCGTTCAATTTTTTTACATTAAATCGAACACGTTCGATTTAACGCAAAATTTTCACTTGCTCAAAATGATTCCACGTCTGCACCATAGCGAGCTGCTCGTCATTGCGATTCCGGCGCCGCTAGTTTCGCTTGATTCCGACCTCATATGACAAAGATATGGATTTTTAAAGGTTGGAATATAATTTATATAAATAATTTTACAAATTTTATTTTTATTTTTACAACCTTCAAATCTGGCCGTAGATTTCAAAAGAAAAGACCATTAATTATAGATCTACTGGGCAATAAATTTGTAATTAATAGAGAATTAAATGGAATTAAAAAGGACTGATTAAGGAACTTAATGTGATAGGTTAATTGGATCGGCATAATAAATGGATTTTTGAAACTGGTAACAAGTTTAAAGAAATTTAAATAAGGACTGAATAGAGATGGTCCAATTTTAACATTAATGATCAATTATTATGGATATATTAACTGAAGTAATAGATGGACCGCGTTTATTAGAAATCACGAAGGAGAATTAAGTGGAATAACATACTAAGGATGTTCATCTTAATATAGTAAGGAGTATTAAGGCCCCAATATCATGAACACCAGTTAATGTTAAATGACTACTTCTAGCAAAATTTCTTTCGGAGTTTTTGATTGTTATCACTAGTTATCTTCCTTAGGCTATTGGAAAAGCGTATGATATGATAGAAGATATTTTTCTATTTTATCATTAGGTTGATTTATGGATTGGGTTAAACTGGCAGATAAATATATGTATAGAGGAACAACGTAAATAATGAAATTTCATATGGACACTTGGCTAGTGATAAACTATAGGTAAGACTGTAAGTTAATAAGGAAATTAGGTTGGTAATTAAAAATAAAATAATTCTTTAATCCTAATTTTTTTAGGATTTTGGAAAATAATTAAATTTAGCTTGTTGAGAGTCACTATTCAAGAATGACCATTCATCTGGAAGGCATAAGATGAACATGGATACGAAGAGAATTTTATATTGGACAAGGATGAAGAAGAAGATGATAGAATTTTCCAATAGGCATTTGACGTGCCAAAACAAAAAAGATTGAATTGATTAGGCATCGAATGAAGGTCATACAAGATCGTTAGAAATCCTATGTGGACAAGCATAGAAAAGAGTAGAATTATAAGTAGGGGATATGGTGTTTACCAAAGTTTTCCTTTTAGATAGGTCGTGAGATTTGGAAAGTCGGGAAAATTGGCATCAAGGTTTGTTGGGCTTTTCCCAATTTTGAGAAAAATAGGAAACTTGGAGAGTTACCGGATAAGTTGGCAGGAGTCCATGACGTTTTTCATGTTTTGCATTTAAGGAAATACTTTCATAGCACAACTAGCATAGTAGAATCTGATATATTAAGGGATACTGAGACAGAACCAATGACATCCCATGCTCCCATAAGCATTGTGGAGCACGGAACAAGTAAGCTTCGCAGCAAAGAAATTAGACTAGTTCACGTATAACGGGGGGTAAATCAGGCGGAAAGCATGAGGACTTCTCATCCTAAGCTTTTCACTGGCAAACATTCCTCTCTAAAATTAGGTTGTTTGCATCGTGATTGCTAGATTGGATGGTAAGAGATGGTTGCTACACCTTTACTATCACTTTTGCACTCATATAGAAAAGTTTTTGCATGTTTAAGGTGTTTGCATAAATACTTATATGTCACGATCATACACTCAATCTAGATTGAACTCACTTATAGTATATTTACACACAAAATCACATTGCACCTTTGGTTGAGTAGATGGTTGTATAGATAACTTGGCTGTATAACATGGATATTTGTTACGGGTTACGTTGTCGGCCCTTGGAAAGATTTCGGAGACGAAATCATTATAAGGGAGAAAGAATTAACACCTCGTAAAACTAACCATAAATAAATAAGTTGAATAAATTAAATAAAATAAGATAGGGATAAAAATGGAAATTTTATAATAGTCAGAATCTGACCACGAAAGTTATGTTGTTGTGTCCATGGCAAAATTCTGATCAATTTCCATATATAATATGTTGAAAACAGAGCTCAAGGAGAAAGTTATAGACGTTTGAAGTTTTCGAATTCAAAATAATTTAAGTAGAATTCAAATTCAAATAATTCTTAAATTTGAAATTTGAAAATTAACAGTTAGTAGAATTAGGGTTTAGAAAACGTTAAAATCAAAGTTAACGTTAAATGATAATTAAAGAATATAATAAATTAAACAACGGCTAAAAATCAACATTCCTAAAATAAATAGGCCGATCGACCCCTTAACCTTGACTGGTCGACCTCTCGACCAGTGGTAGGAGGGCGATCGATCGTTTATTGACAATGGTGACTAGGATTTTGGCATTTTGAACATTCCAGATTTAACTATTTAAATCCAATGGTTCTACTGCTTTCTCACCACTACAAATATGACCCTAGATCCCTCACTTTTATTCATAAAATATTTTAAGAACCTAGCGAAGCTTTGGCACTTCATCTCTTCTAAGATTTAGAAAAAACTCCATTAAGGTTTTAGGTAAGAAATCTTATATATCTATTTTGTTCTCTATTTACTTTCCCAACCTATTCTCTTCCAACTTTCTGAATCTAATATATATATACACACACAAATCTCTTATTGTGTGTATCTAAAAGAAGAGATCTGATAGAGATTGTCAAAGGCGTGTCAAATCCAAAGGAGGCAAAGCTAAAGGTATACCGCGAGTGAAAATTTTAGCTTTTCTATTTTAGTAATTGATTAGGATAGTTTGGGTTTGAGTATGCCTTGGGGAGTTTTGGTTTGTGAAAACATCATATTATAAACCCTCAAAACTCCTTCAATGCGAAATGTTAATTCTAGGTTGAAATCTCAATTGTTTATGTCAAAATAATGGGAATCGTGTAGATTTGCAGTTTTTGATAATTTTATCTTCTATTCCGCTTCTTATTCTTTTTTTGAATTTGATTAAAGAATTTTGATTAAGGAATAGTGTGTAAGGTACAAATTTTATTCGTAGTTTGCACCGCTTATTCCCATGAATTAAATAGAAATTCCTTTGTTTATTTTTGTGAAAAAGGAGTTGAATAGAGCGTAAAATTGGAATTGTAAGTTTCTATTATCAATATATTCCATTATTTTGATGTAGTATGTTGATTTTAAATTTTTATTGTATACAAGTCTATTGGTCAGAATCTTTGGATATGAATACTGGAATTTTGGTATTTTCGATAATACGGAATGAGACTTGTATAATTGTTTAAAGAGTTGACATTTAAACGCTAGTTTAGGGTGTTCCGCACGCTTAGAAATTACTAGGCATGTGTATGTGTATTGAAAATGGGTTCATATATCAATAACTAACAATATGGTACACGCATTAAATATAATGCAGCAAACACAAAATACACAACGCTTACAATCATAAACTCCTTTATCCACCAGTCTACCCAATCTAGCCAAATTACTAAAAACCTAATCTAGCCCAATAAAATACACGCTTGATAGTAGTAAATACCAACTTCTTAATGCTAGGCAATAAAGCTTGATTGTTTTATATATCTCATATGCCAAATCTAGTGATATACTTATTTCGACCCGGCCGACAGAGGTCTTATGCAGCATATAGACAGTGTTCCTTCTTTGATGAAACTTTCTTCTCTATTGCATCCGCAAGCTCATATAACATCATGGAGACATCCCTATCTAACCCACTTATTTAACCGTAAATTACCTATGAACATCAACTCATTCCTCACACCAACATTTGGCATGAACTCTAAAATCTATCCCACTTTTGGCAATAGGTTCAGACATCCAAAAACCTAATTTATAAAGAAACATTCGAGTATATGAATGGTATACCTCGCGTTAGATCTACAAGTAAGGGTTCATGTAGACCTAAAACTCGTACCAATATCTTTGAGTGGCACTTATGATTAGAGATTTAGAGTCGTGTTGATTATTCACTAACTAAGGCAGGAGTTAAATAGGTTATTAATTCTATAAAATCCCCCTTATGAAGTTAATTAATGTTAAAGGGGAAATAAGAAAGATTTCTTATAAGGCTTTTCTTATGAAAATGGTGAGATATGTGATAATATATGTAGAGTGTGATATAAATTATGACTAAGTTATACGGATGCGAGGTCAACCAAAAACACACGAAAGTCTGCCCAGTTAATTTGGTTGCCAGTAGTGTGACTTTGGGGCTGATGTGAGTCATCGCCTATAATAAGTAAATACGATGATGTGAGGTTAGTCCCAAATTCTCTAAGGTAAATCTATCCAGTTAATCTAAATATCATTACCTACGAATAGTCGGGCTAATATGAGATGCCACCGTACGGTACAGGTCATAATACGAAGAACCTGCTTCAGACATTGAATGTATTAAGTTGTTGTGTGAGGACCCTCCTCTTCTCTATGTAGGAAGTACTAAATGGTTGGGGTAACGGGTTAGGCACGGTAGAGGATATCTCGAGAAAGGACCCGCTTCAATAGGAAGTATTAAGTGGCTAAAAAGATTCCATGCAATGTTAGTTAGATAGTTACTAGTTAGGAGTCCGCATTAGGATTATTGATAGTAAATGACATGGACCTGCCTTAAATAAGGCATTAAATGATCCGAGTTTGCCTAATCCCTATTAAAAGGTATTAAGTGACTTGAGTACTATATCTTACATTGATATGACATTTTGGACAATGGTATGAGTTATTGAGTTGATAGCAAGTTAGCCATGGGCTTATATTTGGAAAGCCATTTATTTAAATTTGAGAAAAGCCTTTGGGCTTACATTTGAAAAGACTTATGTTGTAGGTAGAAACTTAAGACATATTCCTATTTAAATTATACTACCCAATTAATAATGCAGTAAGACTCAAGATTTTTATTCACCAGACATATGTTGTTCTAACTCCCACAACACAGGTTAGGAAAGATAACAATGTTGAAGGCGAAGGCATGGAGAAAACTTGTGGAAGTTTACCTATTTTACTACTTATGATGTACTAATTAAAGTATAATGATGTATTTTATAAAATGTTGTACTACAAACAAATATTGTGTTATGTTTTTATGACATTTTGAAATTGAATAAAATGGGTATTGTTGTTATTATATTTTATCATACCGCTGTGAAATCTGAATGTGTAGATAAATAGCTATATATCGTTTTTTTATCAAAACCAACAACCAGCTTTGAGATGGTTCTAAGTTCAAATATGCCTTTTCTGGATTGAAATTTAGGCTCATTTAAGGGCGGGTTGTTACATAAACTCACACAAACCCGACAACACTCAATGTCAACCTAAAACATCAAATAAATCAACCACAATGAATACACATATATATGCACTAATCATCCTGTATTAGTATATGTCATTAATGCAAGTATAAATCAAACTAATTGTAATGATTACTTCATATTAGTAACACAATATCAATCTCATCAAATGTGTACTAACTAATCAACATTAGTAACACAAACATCAATGTCATTCGAGCAACCAAAACCATAATTTACTACCATCATCTGGTAGTAATAATAATATCACAACTCTCATAATGCGGTTACATCATCATACAACAAGCATATATGATAAATTCAATCAAAATCAATCATATATGTTGCAGTCTTCCAATATAGGATAGTTATTATTTCTTCTTAAGTATGAAATCATTTTATTATTGTTTACTATAAAAACACCTATATCTATTATTTCTCAAAACAATAACAACTCTTTAAAAATGACATTATGCTTCAAAATCCTTTATTATACATTTATTACTTCAAATACCTTAAACATTTAGTTTAAGATAAAGTAGTAATTTTCGTCAAATTACTTTTCTATGCAACAATATTAATATCTTATGTTAAAATAATAATATATAATCAAAACACTTTAATATTTTTCAAAAAGCCAATTTATTACCATTTACCTCAAAAATAACAATATCTATTTTAAACCTCAAAATTACCTTTTATAGCCATTTGTCTCAAAATAGAAATAATGTAGCCCAATATACTTTTGGAAACATACCTTTACTACTATTATTGTTATTCCAAAAATATCTTTTATTTTACTACTCAAACATTAATAATGATAATAATATTTCTTGCCATAAACCCCATAAAATTTATTATATTGCATTTACTAAAAATAATATATATTTTCAAAAATCATATTATTATTTATAAATCTAACTTTATTTTATAAATAATAATAAACTCCCAAATTTCAACTTAAAAGATATTTTCCTTTGTTATTTATTAATTTCCCTAGAAATATATAAATAATAACCTTATTAAACTTCATACATTAATTTCAATAAAATTTGTTAAATCACTACTATTTATAGATATCACTCAAAATCTACAAATGATCTTATTTTCATTTATTTATCCATCTTTCCCAAATTTATAGCATTTCACCTTCTTTATATTAATTAATTATTTTCCATTTTATACCACCAACCAATTAATATTAAACATCCATCATCCAATAACGCAACAATTAACATTAAGCAATCCAATCAAGGTACCATATATCCAAAATATCATAATAACCAAACAATCATCAATAGAATATAACATGTATATTAATAATATAAATTTCCACTGATAGATATCTATTTAATATTTTTAAAACTTAATTAATTATACCAACATGCTTTTGAAAATATATCCAAAACTCAGCAAAACACATGCCAAATCTTCCAAAATTTGCCTAGAGTTCAATAGAATAAACCTTGTGTGAATCAGAGTCCATATGCAAGAGATATTATGGTTAGAAGATCTTAGTTTGTAAGTAAGAAAATTATCGTGGCTTAAATGAAAGTCTATACCACCTTCCACAATAACTGAACACCCTTATAACTATATATGAACATCTTTACATCCACGCTGCCACCTTGGGCCATTGAACCTCGATCCCACCACCTTGCTAGAGCCGTTGCACCAGCCTCTTCCCTCCTCGAACTCGCTGACGAGCTAAGTAGCCACTTCCACTACTGATTTGCTCCCCTAACTGCCATCTTTATCAACAGATTCTGATGAACCTATGCGCCTTTATCAAGAAACAACCATATGGATCAACTCCCCACGATGTCCTTTACATGACTATATCCTCTGATCACTCTATAGTCATTGTTTCACCATTGATTGTATAAACTTTGAATGGACAATTGAGAATTATTCATCAACTTCTGGCTATCTCGATCGCCAGCTCCAAAAATGAACACTTGCCGCTTCTTCCATTCATCTTGAGCTTCGAATCGCTATATTATAAGGTAGGATTTCAGAACTTCGGATTTTGAACGACTTTTAATTAATCGTCAGATCTTCCATTAGAGAGGATTAGTGGATTCATGATTAGTACTAAAACAATAAGGATGGAGGTGACGGCTAGAGTTCGTAGCTTCATTTGAATTGCCGTTAAGCTAAGGTATGGGGCACGTAGCCTGTTTGGCCAGAAACAGCTACATATGCCGTTTATAACTTATAAAACTCGTATTTATCAAACTTTGGCTCCAAATTTAACAAACAACAGTTGAAACCGATCAACTCGGAAATACCTATGTAATGCTTATAAATACGATACCCTAATCACTCTTTAATGAAATCTATTTTTAACTAATTTAATATTAACAGTGTCAAATTTGTGGGTCGTTACACTCTCCCTTTGATAGAATTGCACCCTTATAATTCCCCTAATACAACCCTCAACCAAATCAACAAGCACCTTCATGTGTTTAATCATAAAATAGAGGGGAAGTATATCAATCATAAACTAACTACTCATAAACTAGTATATGACAACAACATAACACCATCAGCCCTGACATAATAAAATTCATCCACAATAATGAATTCAACTTTCTACACACATATATTATAGTAACATATGCACTTCCTTAATCATGCAACGCAAACTATAGAATGTAAGAATAACACTCCATCAATAAAAGGTGAAACAGTCTCAATCGAAAATCAACTCCATCTGCTAGTCATATAATGTATGTCAATAATCTAACCATAATTGCCCATAACAAAAATTCATAAAAAAACTCAGAGCGGTCCAAACATTCATGGACAAATAAATATATATATATAAATCAATAATCAATATAGCTCATCAAAAATAAAGCATATATACTCAAAATAACAAGTTATTTTCACTACATTATCATACTAACAAATAATGTATGTGTGTTAACCTTTATGCTGACTACATGTAACAACCCACACCCCAATGGGCCCGAATTTTTGCCAACTGAGAACCTAAGTCCATCAAAGTAAGGATACTTGGTCTTGTATCCTGCGAATAAACAAATAATTACATATCAGAGTACGATCGATATATCTCACAGTGGAATAGTAAAGTATAATAGAAGATATAGTTACTGATCGATATTAATACTTCCAATATCTAATGTCCTTGTCAGTATCGAGCATGCTTAAGGAAACCTGTCCTTCCACCATTCCCGTATTACACTAATACCTGTTCCTTTAAAGCTATCTTGTAGGTTGTAATGAGAAGAGGTTCAGAACAACATTCTGGTGATTGGTGAATTATACATTTTACACATAATATTAGTTTAAGCCAATTGTCTTCCATTGCATGTTATCTCTTTTACTTTTACTTAGTCGTCTCGAGTCCACGTACATGTATAATACACCCTATCCATCCCAAGTAGACCATAACTACATATGTGTGTGTATATATATACAAGTACCACAGTCCCCCTTTGGACCAAAATACTATCACTACTAGTATCCGTAATCTGGCACCACGTCAGGATCCATTATCAATGTAATATAACGTCCGTATAGAACTACATATTATGGCTACCTGTACAACTACGCATTAGGGAGGAGAACTTGAAATGTTGACTCATCAGTATGTCTCATCGTCTTCATCCGTGTCCACTTCTCAGTGGTAGTTTACGCCTCATCATGCGTTTCGTGGTGCCTAATAACGGCGTCACAATATCTTAGCCACATTCAATCTTGCGATGGGGATTTACTATTGTTTGCTTCTTATTGTGGACTTAGATCCACTGACTATAAAGGACTTAGCTGCTTGGACTATCCCATTCATTTTTGAAATAACTCCTTTATGTGTTAACTAGCCTTGCCCTAACAAACAAAGTAGCAAACAACTGTAGCGGTGCATTGCCTAACGTGATCTACCATAGTAGGAAGCATAGTCAGTTAGGTGTAACCCCGTCTTTCCCATTGACCATGCAGGATCGATAATGCATTCAACCTGTGTACAGCTCCTACTCCTAATTTGGTACCAACACATACTGACGTAGCGTCGAGCCGCTCACCATCCTATTTAGATTGCCCAACGCAATCAAGGCAATACCCCCCTTAATTTGTTAAAGCAGACCCTACTAAGGGTATTCCTTCACCTATACGCAAGCGTATATACTCCATGGGTTCTACAGTTGTATATGTCCCACATAAGTATAAAATATACACAACTGCTGGTGGCCCCTTGCAGTGGGCAAACTTCTATTGTGTAACACCACTGACCTCGCATTCCAACTCATTCTAATGGCTATGTCCTTCTTATCCATTTAAGTTATTTGCATACTTATATAATTCATACCCGCCATAAATGCATACTTGAGGCACTGTTCACTATTGACAATATCTTTGTGGTTCTATTCATTCTTATTTAATTATTGTGCCTCTATTGTTCATTGTTGATGATATTTCTTTGGTTTTCTATGCGTTTACATCTTACTTAATTTTAAGGTCGTTTACCACTTTCTTTTGAATATCTTTTCTCATTTACTTTCCCTTTTCCCCCACCATTTTATTTCCTATTTCTATCCCTTTTTAACCTTTAATTCCCTATATTGTTTAAAGGGCAATCTGTACCCTTTTTATTTTAAATAGTGACCTGTCTATATTTCACTTCCATTTTACTTTCATTGCGCATATTCTTTTATTAGATCGTTTTTATCACATTTATAATTCTTTTAATATATTTTTGGGATTTCTGTATTTTATGCATTGGAATTACATTTCTTCGAAATGGAATAGTTAACACTATAAATTTCTATATTTGATCCAAAATGGAAATTTGTGTTACGTTTGGAATTACAAAGAATTGTCTTTTCATAGTTATTGAAATAGACAGTACAAAATATGGTAAATATTCCTATTTTATACAGCTCTTTCTTTTTAGTAATATTCCTTGTTATTTCAACCATTGCACTTTTATTTATAAATCTGAAACTTGATGATGTATGGAAACTCACATTGCAACACACTATATAATCCAATAAATTAAAATACAACTTAAATCCCTACATAATTTTACCGTGATAACTCAATTTACCATTTAATTTGCACAAGTCATATTAAAATCTAAAATCTAGAATTATCACATATTCTATAAATTTCTGGGACTAAATTCAAGGACTATTAATACCCACTATTTTCCAGATACATGCAATATACAATTTCAAGTTATCAATAACAGAATATGTAGGAAGGTTTATGATTTCACGTATACAATTTTTGGCCTACAACTCCAATTTACATTTCAGGCATACATGATAGATTTACGATTTACTTTTCCTTTGGCTATTTGATTTGACCGCATTCTTCTTTCCATTCATCTACTGCAATTCTCTAATTGTATATACGTATAATTTATAACTATTTCTAAGTATTTATGATTTAGAGGAGAAGAGAAAATGACAGAGTTTCGGTGTCGCTCCAAAAATATGAGTTTAGAAGTGGGGGTCTAGGTCTATATTTATAGGTTTAAATCAATGCCAGCCGTTGGATTAAGCCATACTAAATCTGTGCCGTTTGGCCAAACATTATTGTCAAATTTTGCAACTCACAGGTCGACCGCCCTTTGCCTATGGCCGAGCACTGCCTGCTGACCTGGGTGCACCAAGGATCGACCTATGGTGTATTTTTAGCATTAATTATCAGCATCATTAGATTCGTTTGATTGAATTCCTTTTTAAAACTGATTATGTCATTTGTTTCCACTTTATACATATTTTCTCAGATTTGATTTAACGTTAACATTTCATAATGTCTAAGTTTCCACTAATATTAGTAATTAATGTTAATTACCTTTTATTACCATGATATATAATTATTCCGATTTGAAAACTTCAAATGTTAATATATAACTTTTTTATTTGAACTCCGATTGAAAATTTTATATATGAAAATTGATCAAAAAATTGTCATGAACCTAACAGTGTAGGTTCATAGCTGAATTCTGATGTTAGTGAAAATTGTGTTTTTTAACATTATCATTTATTAATTAATTTCTTTTTAATTAATTGTCGTAAAATTACGGGATGTTACATTCTCTCCCTTAAAAGAATTTCGTCCCCGGAATTCCTCAAGGATCAAACAACGCAACACAACCTTTAACCATTCTAAACTAATCAGTGTGTAACCAATCGTGTATAAGTGTATGGTATATCACAACATATATGATATGCATACTGAGCAATTCTAAATTGGTATGTCCTATATGAATGCATCTTTTTAAAACAATTTTGAAAATATGATGCAAACAACCTAAATATACTAGCAGTTCTATATGTATGCAAATTTTGAAAATCAAAAACTTATTTTTGCATCCAAAATTTCCCATATTTCCACGAATGGAAATATATTTCAACAAATTTTTCATCCAATTCATACCATCCAAGATCCTAGCACGTCATTGCTAACATCCAAATTTTAGAAAATTTAAGTTTTCTAACCTATATTCTTATACCAAAAAAGGGTCTAGATGAAAAACTCCATATTTCCATCCTTTCCTTATGTACCCCTTTTACTACTATACCTTGGAGCCTCCTCTTTTGCTCCTCTTCCAACTTTTCCAAGTATAGTCCGCATATGCAAACTTTATTTTAAATCTTTATAATTTTAAAACCGAATTATTTAACCAGTTTAGTTCATCCACAGAGAAGGTACGGAGGAAATGACTTATAGCTAAAACAGCTTTTTCCCTTGTCTTTAACTGTATTTTATTTACTGTCACTTCTGTTGCACAGTAAAATCCACACTAGCTAACCTGTCAACTATTCCCCCTATTCTAAGTATATGGTATTTTTAATATTGGGAAATTTCTTCTTTTTCTGCTTAAAAATCTTTTAATAATAACTTTTTGAAATATCAGTGAAGATTTTAAGCTTTAAAAAAATTTCATTACAAAAATTTTCAAAAACTTTTCACAAAGGTGTTTTATTTTCCAAAACCAAGAATTTTTTTTTTTAAAAGTGCACATGCATACAAGTGATCATAGTCCTCTCCTCATTCAATTTAATAATGAAGGACAAGTTCAAAAGGGGAAGCCTTTCAGATATGCTAATTATTGGTCTCTATGTGAAGGATATAATGGAATAGTCAATTTTTCAGAAGTGCAGATGCCTATGTGAAATTATATGTGCAAATATGTAATGCTGGTGAAATCCATGAAAAACAAACTTAAAAATTGGAACAAATGCAGGCCTAAACCAACTGATGCTGGTCAAAAAAATCCAAGAAGAACTAGAGGAAGTGCGTACAAATTAGATGCTGACCGACAACATAAAAGCCTCAATGTAGACTATTTCACACTTCAAAAACTTTTGAAGGAAGAAATACATAAGCAAGCTTCAGATTTGAAACAAAAAACTAAAGAGAAGTGGCTCACACAGGGAGGCAAATGCAATAAGTTTCTTTATACTAAAATATCTCAAAGGGAAAACCATAATAACTTAACTAAATGTTTAAATGAACGGGGAGAATTGGTGGAAAAAATACAACAATTCGAAGAAAAAGCAATGTCCTATTTTACAGAGCTATACAATGGAGAGTATAGCCAAAATTTACCTCGGATTCATACTAGAGCTAGGGTCTCTCCAGAAGGTGGGAAAATGCCGACTTTTAAAGTGCAGAAATGGGAACTGAAGAAAGGTGTCTTCTCCATACATTGTGACTCTAGTCCGGGGGCCAATGGCATGAGTGCAAAATGCTTCAAATTGCATTGGGCAGACCTGAAAGACACTATGTTAGTAGCATATCAAAAAACTTTTGATACTGGTGAGTTCATACAAGAGATAAATCAAACATTTATTTCTTTAATTCCAAAAGTTCACAAACCAGTTAAGACTGAAGAATATAGGCCTATTAATTGTTGCAATGTCACAAATAAAATCTTAAGCAAAATTATTTGTATAAGGATAAACGAGGTTCTGGCAATGTTAATTTCACAATGCCAAAGTGCTTTTATTAAAGGGATATTTATTGCTGAAAATTCTTTGATGGCTCATGAACTTGTAAGGGAATTTAATAAAAAAAGGTGCTGACAAAATGTATTTGAAAGTGGACCTCCAAAAAGCTTATGACAAAGTGAATACAAGATTTCTATTGCATATGTCAAAAGAAATGGGTATTCCAAACAAATTATTAAGTTGATAGCACACTGTATTAACTCACCAACCTTCCCAGTACTTATCAATGGAATTCCAAAAGGATATATCCATAGTTCAAGAGGACTAAGGCAAGGGGACCCTTTATCCCCTTATCTATTTGTTGTCGCCATGGAACGGTTTTCCCTTCATATGGAGACCGCTTGTTATTATAGTAAAATAAGACCTGTTTTCAATATCCTTTCAACAATTACACACCTTATCTATGCTATGATTTGCTTATTATTTATAAAGTGGAATCTCTAGCAATAACTTACATCAAACAGGTATTTGGTCAACTAGAAATATAGGCCTGGTTAGTGAGTTAAAAACAAAAGTCTACTTTAACAAGTTCTGTAGATCAAAGGAAAATTTATAGAAGAACTGGGGTAGCTGAAATGGTTCTTCCTGTTAAATACATTGGAATTCCACTTTCTAATAGTACATTACAAACAAGGAATGTGGCAAATTAATTAACAATATTAGTGAAAAACTTCAAGGATGGAGATCCAAACTGTTATCTTTTGCTAGTAGGGTTGAGTTAGTACACATTGTTATAACTTCTAAAGTGATATTTTGGATGCAGACTTTTCACATTCCGAATTGTTTAAATTGCTAAAATAGATGCAGTGTGTTCTAATTTTATCTGGAGAGGAGGCCTTCATTAAAGTCAGTTACAAAGAACATTATAAACCAAAAAAGAGGGGTGTTGGTCTTAAAAACCTTTATGAGTTGAAAAAAGTGCATGGCGTGAAACTTGCTTGAGAAATTTCGAGTTCTAATAACTTATGGGCTTCATGGATGATAGCCATGTATATTAAAAACAATTTCTGGGCATTGAAGATTGATAATAATGCTTCGGTGACATGGAAGAATATGTTGGATCTTATGTTTTGATTAATGACAAGAAATTCAACCGACACGAAGATTCATGAATCTACGACAAAGAACTACGAAGACTGGACTCAACGATATGAAGAATGGTTCATATATATGTTGTTTAGAGTCTGTATATTATTAGAAATATGTTAAAATCTTTCCGATGTGATATATATTCACTAACATGCACACAAACTTTGCCTATGCACAAAAGCAGGCTAAATCAGCCGGCCGAATGACACCATTCAGCCGTCTGAATGCTGAAACATAGAATATTCTTCTATGAAGTTTCAGCCGGCTGAATGGTATCATTCAGAAGGTTGAATAAGGCCAAAAATAGCCTATTTGCTTGATGTATCGAATTTCAAAAAAATCAGAAGGCTGAATTGAAAAATTCAGACGGTTGATTTTTTATAACGGCTAGTTTTTCTGAAGGGATGCTTCTCTTCAATGAAGAGAAACATCTTTAAATCTAAAGATTGCATCTGTTCTTTTCATCGTTAATTTTCACCAAACATTGCAACTCTTAAAACTCTATAAATAGAGTTTAGAATTCAACAAACAATTCACCTAACTGATTTTAGTATTCTTGAATTCTTATCTCTTATTCTCTGTTTTCAATTTGCACTCAAACTGGATATAATCTCTGATCGTTGATCACTCTATCTTCCACATTTCTTCAAGCACATAACACTATATATCATAAAGGAGAAGATTATATGAAGATTGTACTTAATTGACTTATCGGTGCTATTTAAAAGAGCACACTACAGTCAGATACTTTTGTCTAGTTGTAAAAAGTCATGTTCGGTTGCTCAGGCGGTAGAAGTCCTATTCGGTTGCTTAAGTGGTAGAAGTCCTGTTCGGTTGCTCAGGTGGTGTAAACCTATTCCTCCGGGTTAAGTGAGGGTTAATATTTTTAATTCCAGAAGGAGTCTGGGACTGGACGTAGAATGAGAGTTCGAACCAGTATAGAAATCTTTGGTGTCATTTACTTTACTGCTTTAATTATTTACTTACTTAGTTTATATTCCGCACAAGTAGTTTATCCATATTACACAATCCTATAGCATAGTAGCTTTCATTTGGTATCAGAGCCTGGAATTCTATCAATCGTCACAACATCATAGAATAATGGCCAGAAAAAGATCCAATCAAAATACAACAAGCAAAATCCCTGTCAAAGCCACCAATGAGGACTACAAAAAAGTACTTTCTGATTTACAAATTTCAGTAATTGGTAATAATGAATTAGTTAGTATATGCGATAAAATCTCAAAGCATAATTTTCTTATTTTAGAAAAGATGAAATCAATCAAAATTGGAAATGATAAATTGAAAAATGAGAAATTAGATTTAGAAAATAAACATGGTATTTTGAAAAATAATTTTGAGGCTCTTAAAGATTTTCTAGATGAACAAAATACTATGTTTGAAAAAAAAAGAAATTACGGATTTGAAAAGACAAAATGATTTATTACAATCATCTTTAGATAATTCAGAATCTCAAATTTTTCTTCTCGAAAATGAGAACTGTATGTTAAAAAAGGAGAATTCTATATTAAACAAGCAAATTGATATTTTGAAAAACAGTGATATTTCTTTTGAAAATAATAATTGCGACTTTAAAGCTAAATTTGATACACTTAACACTGAAGTCACAAAATTTAATAAAGGTCAAAACGATTTAAACATGATTTTATCTAGTTCTAGACCTTTACATGATAAAAGTGGTTTAGGATATAATAAAACTGATCATAGAAATAGCACTGGATACGCTTTTATGTATAGTAAAAATGTTAGTGCTAGTACTAAATTTCAAGTAAAGTCTAAATCCAATTTTTGTAGAAATTCAAATACTGCTATGACTAATCATGTTTATAATTTCTCTAGAAGTACAAAATCATTGACTGGAAATATGAATAAAAATTATCTAAGTATTGGAGTTCCTATTAATTTGAAAAATAGAGAAAAATACATTGATGATTATTTGATATTGTAGTTAATAATGAAAATTATATTTATAAAGGTTCAACCACATCCAAATGGGTATGGTTTCCAAGACCTAACCCCCGGACCCTAACATAGTAAGTGGGTACCAAAAATGATTATTATTTATTGTAGGTACTTGGAGAAACAAAAAGGATAGATTTTGGAATTTTAAAAGGACGTTCCATATATTTAATAGAGTTATGTCGTCATATAAACTCTCCTTTTTGTCGATGACAAAGGGGGAGAAAGATATTGTCTAACGCTATTTGGAGGAATAAACGATGCAAGCATAGATTCAAGGGAGAAACTGAAAGATAAGGCTAGCATATATTCGGGGGGGAGATATAGAACTACGAAGCAATATTGTCGAGATTCATTCATATCACAAGTGGAGTTGTCATATCAAAAGGGGGGAGAATGTTGGATCTTATGTTTTGATTAATGACAAGAAATTCAACTGACACGAAGATTCATGAATCTACGACAAAGAACTACAAAGACTGGACTCAACGATATGAAATATGGTTCATATATATGTTGTTTAGAGTCTGTATATTATTAGAAATATGTTAATATCTCTCTAATATGATATATATTCACTAACATGCACACAAACTTTGCATATGCACAAAAGCAGGCTAAATTGGCCGGCTGAATGACACCATTCAACCATCTGAATGCTGAAACATAGAATATTCTTCTATGAAGTTTTAGTCGGCTAAATGGTATCATTCAGAAGGCTGAATAAGGCCAAAAATAGCCTATTTTCTTGCTGTATCGAATTTCAAATAAATCAGAAGGTTGAATTGAAAAATTCAAACGGCCGATTATCTATAACGGCTAGTTTTTCTGAAGGGATGCTTCTCTTCAACGAAAAGAAACTTCTTAAAATCTAAAGATTGCATCTGTTCTTTTCATCGTTACTTTTCACCAAACATTGCAACTCTTAAAACTCTATAAATAGAGTTTAGAATTCAACAAACAATTCACTTAACTGATTTTAGTATTCATGAATTCTTATCTCTTATTCTTTGTTTTCAATTTACACTCAAACTGCATACAATCTCTGATCGTTGATCACTCTATCTTTCACATTTCTTCAAGCAAATCACACTATATATCATAAAGGAGAAGATTATAGGAAGATTGTACTTAATTGACTTATCGGTGCTATTTAAAAGAGCACACTATAGTCAGATACTTTTATCTAGTTGTTAAAAGTCATGTTCGGTTTCCCAGGCGGTAGAAGTCCTATTCGGTTGCTTAGGCGGTAGAAGTCCTGTTCGGTTGCTCAGGCAGTGTAAACCTATTCCTCCAGGTTAAGTGAGGGTTGCTAGTTTTAATTCCAGAAGGAGTCTGGGACTGGATGTAGAATGGGAGTTCGAACTAGTATAAAAATCTCTGGTGTCATTTACTTTACTGCTTTAATTATTTACTTACTTAGTTTATATTCCGCACAAGTAGTTTATCCATATTACACGATCCTATAGCACAGTCACCTTTAGAATATCCTGAAACAAAGAGATCATTTAAAGATACTCGTGGAAAGAAAAATTGCCAATGGAGAAAATACCGACCTTTGGGGAGATCCTTGGATAAATAGTAAAAGCTTGATAAATAGAATGGGATGGGATGGTTACTTTGCATATGGTACCCCAAATCTACATATGGTACCCCAGAACTAAAAGTAGCAACAATTATCTCTGAAGGCAATTGGAATACTGACATACATCTAAGTACCAGACACCTAAAGCAGGAAATTGAAGCTATTCCACTATACTTTGGTAGGGAGCATGATATATGGGCATGGAAAGGAAATGGAAAAAGCTAATTCAACATGCATGCAGCCGGGGATGAAACCAGAACTCATCATCCGATTGTTCAATGGTGCAAGACTATATGGAGTAGAAATAATAACCCTAAAATGGCTTATAAGGCTCTTATTGGTAGATTACCTACAAAGGGTAGACTACCCAGCTGGGGGATTATTCAAGAAGAAAGATGTTGTCTTGAAACAGTGAAAGAGAGACTCATAATCACTTATTTTTTTGCGTGCAAATACAGTAAATGTGTTCAAAAAATGAACTGCATGAATTTCAAACCGGTTCTGAAATTAAGCGATTAAATTGCTTACTTGAGCTAATGGAGTAATGGATTGTATCTAGTAGAAGAAATTTTCAAAATTAGCTTGACAAGTAGTGGCATCTCTGGAAAGAGAGAAACTCTAGGACTTTCAGAAAAAAATATAGATCTGAGTTAGTTTTATCGAATTTAATCACGAGAGACATCACAATAACCGTTCAGAGGATCCTAGATAGAAGACTTACCAGCTTATCGAAACTAGAACTACAACTACTAGTGAACTGGAGCTGGAAGGGAGTGACCGCAGAAGATCAGAGAGATGCTTACGGCCGCCATAGTTTTGCTTTTCTTCTGCCCTAATTTTGGAAAGTTTAGTTTAAAGTAGATAATGTTTTTTAGTTCGTATAAAAGTTGTTTTTGTTCTATAGCAAGTGGTGTCCACATGCCAGTTTTGTTTCCAAATTTTTGGATGTATGTCTTGGGCCACAAACCCCATATGAAATAAAATTATCCCACTTTCAATATATATAATAACCAAATTATGCCACATCACATGGAATCGGGGTTTAGTAAATAGTTTAACATCTATAGTGGACTTTGTCTAACTACACGGTAAATTTCAACTTTTCAAAAACTTTTCTTTTATTTATAAGAACAACCGGCACACAAGTTGATTTATTAATTTCAGCTTTTAAGGTATAGGGATATTGACTCATGGCTTTGCAACAAACTTTCCCCATCCTTCTCTTACCAAAATTTATCTTCCAAATTTTTTTCTACTTTTTGGATCTTAAATCTTATTTCTTTTAATTTAGCAGCTAATTAAATAAATTCACTTAATTTATTTTATACTTCCAACCTTTTACTATTATCTTTTCTTTTGCATTTGTTAAGTGTCTTTCCTGAAATTTCATTGCCTTATCGTTTTTCCAATAATGTCGTGGTCCACACAGAAAACACGTCAAAATGAACATTTCCATAAACATTGCATGCACTTTTACATAACAAAAACAACTAATGTTTACAACACAAATAAAAGAAAAACAACCGCTGGAAGGAAATACAACATCTACTACAAGCTACTAACCACCTCCACCTATGGACCTTACTAACATGCCATCATTCTCCAACCTACATATCTTAGCTTTCCTTTATGGCTTCTGATGAATAAGGTCCATCCATTACTTTCATTACCATACTCAATTATGGAATAAACTGTGCATCTTTACACACTGTAGTGGGTAAGAAATACAAACTATACACCTTTTGAATAACTCATTGGCAACTGGCTTGGTGGAATAACTTTTTCGTCCTCTATTTGCCTTCCTTAACTTTGAGTCTACCAATGTCCTCTATGTGTATTTGCCATCTCATTACCCTCTATTACTATCTTCACTTAATCTTAATCACTTGATAATATTCTCAAATCCTGGTATTTACTTCCTTTACTCTTGATCTTTCCTACAAGCACACCTTAAAACTCGTAAAAGTGTACTTTAATATCATTTATCATTCCTTTGCAGCTCTTCTTATGGCTTGCACACGTGTATAACAAAACATTCTTAGGTTCTCACCAGTATTTTTTACACTCTACGGGGATTTCTTATTGCTACTCTAAGAGTAGTCCTCTTTATCTTCTTCATAGCCTTATCCTTTATGCGATCTTACCTAGGCATGCATTTCTATCTACTCCATATTTAAAATTTTGGTTTTTTGTTCGCCAATTTTTCTTTAAAAATTAAAACTTTAAATTTTTTGATGTATTTAATCCCAAAAGTTTTATCTTTAGAAGTACAACTTAGAAACTTTTTAGCAAGTTCTAAAATAACTTAGAGTCTTAACTTTTAAAATTGTAATTAAATTTTTAGGTGTTCTTTTCCTTTTAAAGACCTTTTTGACTTTTACTGCTTAAAAATTGGGATTTTTAACTCATACCGTTTATGAAGTTTTTTAAAACACAATTGTTACATAAAACATTTCTTTTCAAAAATGCACTTTACAGTGTTTATAATCATATTTTATAATTTTAAACAATAAAAACTGAAGTAGATGAGAACAACTCTCACTCTATCATTTTCTTATCACTCATACTATCTCCACTTCAACCCTTGGCGGAGTCTCTAATATCATATGAGGGGGTCTTTTAAAAGATACTTGTAATAAATGCGCATAATAAATGGAAAATATCTGCTTCAGGGAGTCATGTACCATCCAACTTCAGGGATCTTCCGTATGCTGTACTCGTGTTCTTTTTAACTTAACACCTTTCCATACACCCTATTTCTCATGGGGTAATTGAGGTAGGTGTACGTCTTCAAATTTATCCATTGTTCCGATTCATAATCAACTTATCCATATTTCAGTGTATGGTTGCAACTACTCTATAGTCATAATTTATAGGATTTGGCATATATATCTTTATATTTATACGTAAAATACAAATACGCTCTCTTAACGTTTCCTAATTTTTAAGATCGACTAACCTAAGTTCCGATACCAAATGTAAAAACCCCCATCCCAGTGGGCCAGAATTTTCGCTAAATTGAAAATTTAAGTCAACCGAAGTATGGATCGTTGGTTTGTTATCTTGAAAATAAACAGATAATTGCATATCAGAGCACTATCGATATATCTCATAGTGGAATAGTAAAGTATAATAGAACATATAGTTACTGACCAAGGTTGACACTTCCAATGCCTAGTGTGAATGTTAGTGCCAAGCATGCTTAACGAAACATGTCCTTCATCCGTTCCTACCTTGCACATTTTCCTCTTAGGCTATCATGTGGGTCATAATGAGAAGGAGGTTAGAATAACGTTCTAATGACTAGTGAATTATACATTTTACACGTAATACTAGTTTATATTGATTGTCTTCCATAACATGTTGTCTTTTACTTTTACTCAGTCATCTCGACTCCACATACGCGTACGATACACCCCATTTGCTCAAAGTAGACCATAACTACATACATGTTTATGTGTGTGTATAAGTACCATAGTCCCTTTTTGGATCAAAATACTATCCCTGCTAGCATCCGAAATCTAGCACCGCGTCAGGATCCATCATCAACGTAATATAACATATGTATGGATCTACATCTTATATTACGACTACCCGTACAACTACGCATTAGGGAGGGGAACCTGAAATGTCGACTTGCCGGTGTGTCTCATCGCCTTTATCTGTGTCCACCTCTCAATGGTAGTTTATGGCTCGTCATGTGTCTCGTGGTGCCTAATAACAGTGCCATAATAGCTTTGTTGTATTCTATCTCGTGTTGGGGATTTACTACTTATCTGCTTCCTATTATGGACTTAGCTTCATTGAATATAGAGGACTCAACTCCTTAGACAACCCCATTAATTTTTAAAAGAACTCTTTTATGGGTTAACTAGAATTTCCCTAACAAACAAACTAGCAAACAACTATGGCAATACATTATCTAACGTGACCTACCCTAGTAGGAGGCGGAGTCCGTTAAGTGTAACCCTGTCATTCCCGTTGACTACGCATGATAGATGACGCACTTAACCTGTGTACAGCTCTTACTCTTGATTTAGTACCAACACATATTGACATTGCGTCGAGCCGCTCACCATCCTATTTAGATTGCCTAACGCAATCAAGGCAATACCCCCTTAATTCATTGAAGCAGACTCTACTGAGGGTATTCCTTCACCTATACGCAAGAGTATATACTCCATGGGCTCTATAGTTGTATATGTCCCACATCAGTATAAAGTATACACAACTGCTGGTAGCTCCTTGCGATGGGCAGACTTCTGTTGTGTAACGCTAGTGAGCTTGCATTCCAACTCATTCTAATGACTATGTCCTTCTTATCCATTTAAGTTATTTACATATTTATATAATTCACACCCACCATAAATGCATACTTAAGGCTATGTGTGTGTGTATATATATATATATCTTCATTCATTCTTATTTAATTACCATGTCTTTACTGTTCACCGTTGACAATATTTATTTGGTTTTCTATGCGTTAACATCTTACTTAATTTAAGGTCATTTACTGCTTTCTTTAAATATCTTTTCTCATTTACTTTCCCTTTTTCCACACTATTTTATTTCCTATTTATATCCCTTTTTAACCTTTAATTCCCTATCTTTTTAAAGGAGAATATATACCCTTTTTATTTTAAATTATGACTTGTCTATCTTTTTATTTCACTTCCATTTTACTTTCACTATGCATATTCTTTTACAGACCATTTTTATCTCATTTATAATTCTTTTAATATATCTTTAGGGAATTTTATATTTAATGCATTGGAATTACATTTATCGCATTTTGTACTGTAAATTTATATACCTTATCCCAAAAGGTAATTTGTGTTATGTTGGAATTACAAGGAATTATTTTTTCATAATTATTAAAATAAGCAGTACAAAATACGGTAAATACCCTTATTTTTTATGTGATAACCCGGATTTTTCGGACATCTGTTAATTGATAATTAACCGGATTGAATTAATAAAATACTGATTTATAAGTGAACAAATGAAGAGGTGATAATATAAAGATATCTAAATGGATTTGAGCTATAATAATATTGAATTATGAATATTTGGAAATGATATATCTTATAGTAAATTAACAAATTTGAAATAGACATGTACAAACTTTATAATATTGAGAATTTTTAGTGTATACTTATACATATATATACAAGTGTGTATATATATATTTATATTATGATTAGGAAGCTATTGTTTTGAGTTCAACATGATGATCTCCAAAAGCTATTTAAATAAACTCTACATTTTAATGCTAATATATATATATGGTTACTTAGTATATAATTAAATCTTATATAACATTTTCTTTAAGTAATATAAACATAAGAGAAAAGTATTTATGGAAATATAAGATGAAAACACATAAAGATATCATTTACATGTAAAATACAAGTGGAAGCTAAGGATAACATACATTGACATTTGTTATCTTAGTGTTAGCATAATAATACAAGTGGCAACCTTATTTCTTTAAGTTTTTGATGAAAATAAAAATCAAAATGTTAAACCAGGCTAATGTATAATCTTCTTTCATCCTTCTCAAGAAAACGAAAAAGAAAAACCAGAGAAATTAAACCTGGAAATTTAAAACCAGGAAATCAAATCCTGTAACAAAAATAATCAAACCAGAAAAGATTTAAAGAAATCAACTATCTCAAATCTCAGCAAGAAATCGTCTCAGTTTAAAGCAAGTTTCCAACTCTCAAGGCAAGATCATTTCAACAAGTTTCCAGTTTTCAAAAGATTATCAAGCATACCCAGTTTCAAAACTTCTCTGCTCATCAATTAACTGTGAGTAAATTTTGATATTAAACAGTATAAAATCTAAGACTTGAACTTGATGCATGAATGAAGTCTAGAAGTTAAATGGTTTGAAATGATTTGTATGTATGTTTAGATGTAAATGGATGTGTATATAGGTATGTGATATAGCTGATGATCAGCTCTGTTTATTTTACAGTGCACTTCATCAAATAAACAATTCCTATCTTCATTTGCATTTCATTATAGACTAGGATCTGAGAATAGAAAACATTTGAAAGTTTATAAAGTTAATTTTAAAGGTAGTTTAATTTAATATATGATGTATTTATAAAAGAAAAAGAGAAAATATAGCAACCTAGAAACAATACGGCAACTAAATCTATTACCATCAAACAACAATTAAGATCATCAAAACAAGACTCTGAAACCAACCCAGGCTGATGGTGTTCATTATCCTGGAAATGAATTCTCTGGTCAATTATTATACAGGTGAGTAACTCTTCTATTTCAAGGCTAAAATCCTCATCTACTTGAGGGTTGTTTAAATCTGTGGTATGGTATAATTATACTGGTATGTTTAGTAATTCTTGATATATGAATATATTAAATTATGAAGGTCAGTTATGATCATCTTCAACTCTGCATACAGATACAAATTTAGTTTAACTTCAAAATACCAAATCACCTTAACAATTTATTGTAGGCCTTGGATTTCAAATCAACCTGTTGTTTATACATAAATAATGATGTATAAATAGATGCAAGAATTTAAAGACTGAATTTATGCTAGAAAATGTAAAATACAGTAGGAATGTTAAAAATCTGTTAAATCAAATGTTTTAATTTGTTGTTTCAGGATTAAAACTTGAATCAACATAGAAAGTTAGGATTTTTAAAATCGAAATCACAATTTTTAATGATGTATTGAATGGACATTTTGGTGATGTCTAGAAATTGGTATTTGAGGGTTTTCTGGTGGTCAAGATGGTTGGGAGGGTCGGGGTTCCGTCTGGTGGTAGTAGGATGATCGGAGATGATGGGGAAAATGGTAGAAGTGGTGGTAGTTCGTCGTGGCGGCGGCGATAGGGAGAACTAAGTTTTTAACCTAGTTTGGTTCAGGGTCGAATTGGTGGTCACTGTTGCATCAATGGTTGATCGAGTGGGTCGTGATTTAGGGGATTGGTTGCGTAGGTGTTTGGCAAGGGGTGGACGAGGTTGTTCATCCTCCGGTGGTCAGAATTGATGAGGCGATGTTTTTTTCTGGCAAGTGGGTTGGGTTCTAGTTCCAACTGGATAACTCGATTTGGAATTATGGAGTGTGATGGTGTTTTGATGATCGAGATAGGTTGTTAGAGCGACCATGGATGTGTGGGGAGTTCTGGCGATGGTCGGAAGATCACCGTGGGTGGTGTAGGTTGCACGATGGCATGGTCGTGTCTGTTGATGTTGGGATGGCAGTTGCCTCGGGGAGGAACTCGTGAGGATTTAGTTTTGGCTCGAGTGTCTCTGGGGTCATTTGCAAAACTTTTATGAACTGTTAAGGTTTTCACAGTTTAATATTTTAAACCAAACAGTTTTAAAAATTTAAGTTAACAGAAAAAAAAATGAAGAGATGTACTTGGTTTTGGTTCAAGTACATATGGGTTAAACTAAAGCGAATGTTTAACCAGTTTTTTTAAATTTAAATAAAAGTAAGCCTTTAAATTTTAAATAATCGAGTTTAACAAATTCCCTTGAAAATTCTTTTCCCTGTAATGAATAGTTGTACAAATAAATTTGTATGATTTGTTAACTTAAATGTTTTAAGTTAAATCCTTAAGTTATTTTCAAACTTAATTTGAAATGAAAAAAAGAAATTATAAAGGAAATTACTTAATGGGATGTAATTAAAGGTTAATTACTTAGGAGAAGTAATTAAGGAATAATTACTTGGAGTAATGTAATTAAAGATAATTAATCAAGGAAGGTTTATTAAGATGGATGACCATTGCATGATTAATTAATTGGTTTATAATTAATTAGTAAATATGATTTAAAGGTGGGTAAAGAAAATTGATTTCAATTATGGTTAATTAAATTAATTTGAGATAGTATGGATTGATTTGTTTCACTCAGAAATGATTGAATGATATTAAATACATTGAAATTACTGGATATTTCAGATATGAAATAATAGTGATATGATTTGGTAAGAACGGTTATAATGTGGTCATCCTTCTATAAAGAATTGTTGTATTTAAAGTTGAATTGTTTTCACTTGAATAACTTGAGTTAAGGTGTTATTGTATTCGAAGAGACAACGATCGGGTATCAGTAATACCCGAACCCACTTCGAATTATAATCTACATGATTCTATTTGGACTACTGTGAGAAATCAATAGACAGAAAGGGCAAGTAGGACTACTTGGAATTTGATTTAAGTAATTGAGTATAATGAACTCGTAGGAAGTACGAGTTACCCGGGTTCCTTTAAGATTTGAATTTAGTATTATATGGGTTTACTCACGCTGGTTTCCAGCCTGACCCGGGTGTTACTTTGATATAATGCTCGGGTCAGACCGAGTATTACAGATTTTCAGGTAAGGACGTTCTGGAGCTCAGGAGGCAAGCTGGATGGCAGGAACGTATGGAGTGATATCTGTTGTATATATTATTGTTGATTATCTGAGACATGTTTTCAAATTGTCCTGTGTTGTGTAATAGCGTAACTCTGATATAAAATGTAAAAGTGTATTGATGCATTTCTTTTTGTAAAACTGTTATTTATGTGATATTATATTTTGATCCGCTGCGAATGTGAGAATAGGTGATTCTGTGTTTCTGTTTTCTTCTTCTTCTATCTCTTTCTTTTTCTTTTCCTAACTATCTGGGATTTTCAGAGTTGAAACCCCGGGTCGTTACTTTTGGTATCAGAGCAGAAGGTTAAGCGAGAACCTTGGCTCTGTTGGGATTACTCATTAAGGATAGGGTCAATAGTACCCTAAGATGAGTTGAGTGTATATATATATGAGAGCGTACTTGCTATTTTCTTATATAAAGGTTTTTAAATGGTTTTAAAAATAAATGATTTTTATATAAGTTTATCTTTTGATGTATATAGAAATAATTTTCTAAT
Organism: Allium fistulosum; assembly: GCA_030737815.1. Taxonomy (NCBI): domain Eukaryota; kingdom Viridiplantae; phylum Streptophyta; class Magnoliopsida; order Asparagales; family Amaryllidaceae; genus Allium; species Allium fistulosum. The sequence goes on along the minus strand of CM060904.1, from coordinate 707,147,975 downwards.
TATTAAATATATTTAAGAAATTGGTTGTTAAATTAATTGGAATAAAATAAAATAATGAGAATTAAGGGGTAATAGTAATACAACCAAATTGAAATTGAATGAAGATAAGTTGAAATGGATCCAAACTAAAATTAAAATCTTGAATTTGTAGAAGTGTTTTCAGAATAAAAATAATAATGAATTGATTTCCAGATATGATAATCTTAGTTATTATCATAAATGGTTATTGTGTTTAATAATGAAATGTTGTAAATGATTAAGAGTAAAACATTTAGGCAAGTATGACTTGTAAATTGAAGTGGGTTTTAAATTGTGAAGTTTTAAATCTAAGTCCAGAAAACTTGAAATAGTTTTAACGAAATTTGTTTTAAATTAAAACAAAGGTGGTTTAAAATTTTAAGGTATAACTTGGTGTGTAAAGGAAATAAATATGTATAAATGAGGATATACATTATATCAATGATGATTTGAAATAAACTCTAAGTATTGAGTTTTAAATTTTTCCTTGGAATGTGATGTGAAAACCCAAAGTGAATAAGTTTTTAAACTTAAGTGGGAAGATTTTTAATAATAAGTTTAAAATTTGAATGGGAATTCAATTTGGGTAAAGATAAATTGAATTTAACTTAAGGAAAGTTAAATGAGTTTAGAATGAACAACTTGAATTAGAAATTTCAAGATGAAATTAAAATTTAACTTGGGAAGTTAAATGGTTGATTAAAATGGGAGTTATGAGTGATCTCAAAATGGGTTTGAGATTTGGAAATTGAAAATGGATAATAAATTATAATCTGAAATTTAATTGTTTTTAAATTCTTATTTGAAATTTATAATAAGTTAAGTAAAGATAATTTTAAAATGGAATTTTGGAATTTGGATTCAGAATTAAATGGTTTAAAGATTTAAGTTGTTAAATTAAAAATTAAGGTTGATTTGATTTAAAAGTAAAGGTTAATTTGATTTAAAGGATTAAATCAACATTTAAAATTTAACTCGAATTTATATAATTCGAGATAGTTTAAAATTGAGATTTAAATTGAATTAGTTCAAACTGAATTTGATTTGAATAATTTGAAATTGTAATTAAAATGAATATGTTTAAAATCAAATGGAATTTGATTTGAAATTTGGAAAGGAATTAAGATTAATTCAACTCGAATTGGAATTGAATCAAATTCAATGGAAATTGAAGTATTGAGTTAATTTAAATGGAAGTGAAAATTTAAATTGAATTGATGGGAAATTAAACAGTTTGGCTCTGGATTATTTTCAAAATAAATTGTTTTAATACAAACATATTTTCCAAACTATTTACTATACAATCTTTCTTCTTAAACCCCAAACTATCTTATACTTATTTTACAATTATTTTGGAACTATTTAACTATTTTGAAACTGTCTTATAAACTAATTATTATTTTTCAGTTACTTATATCTAATCACTATTTTAAAAACTATTTTGCAATTATCTAACTATTTTATACCTACTTAACTGTTTTACAGCTATTTTACAAACTAATAACTATTTTTCAACTACTAATCTACTTTAAACTTTTTCAAGCTATTTTTAAATTTAAATTGGTCAGAGTTCAAACTGTTTGTAATTGAAGTAATAACTCAATTGGAAATGGAAGCAATTGAGAATAAGTGAATGGAATTGAAGGAAATGTGAATAGAAAAGAGAATTGATTTGGCTAATAATCAATGAAGTTAAATACGTAGGATGAACGTATATTATTCTATTCGCATAGTGATTTGATCCAGATTCGAACACAGAATTTCGAGATAGTATTATCGATCCGAGTTGGGATTTTTCGCTCGATTTTCGACAGCGAACCTGAATATGGATTTTTGATTGGTTCTGGATATTCTCTATCATAGTTGTGACTATGCAAGGAGAATGACGGTTTCTGATCAAGAAACCAGATCTGAGTCCGCACTAGGAAGTCGGGTGGACGATACTAGTTCGGAAGTGAAATTGTGTGATCGAGGGAGTGATCAAATTGATATGGCGTACGAATGATATGTGTACATCGTACGAGTTTGGATGAAATTGATATTGAAATTTGTGAATAAGGAATTTGAATGGTTTTGAAATGAAAAGTATATTTGTAAAATATAATGGAATTGGATATTTCTTTGGTTGAAAATTTACTTTATGGAAGTAAGTAAATGGTAAATAACTTTATAAAGAAATCAAACTTGAATATTTGATTTGGCAATAAATAAAGTTGTATTTTGTAATATGATAAACTCCCCTTATTGAATCTAGCCAGAATAAAAAGGGTTTTTGGAAATATTTGAAGTATAAAAGAGTTTTATACAAGTTTGAAATAATCCAAAGATTTTCAAAGTATATATATATATATATATATAAAGGGTTTTATGAGAATGATTTTGGAAAAAGGTTTTGGAACCTATGAATTTGGAAAAGGCTTTTGATTTTTGGGAAAATCAATTTTGGATTTTGGAAAGCCTAGTTTGAGAATTATCGATTTTGGTAATCGATTTTGTGTAAAGGAGATTTTGATAAATCATAAAGGGTATGATTTGAAGATACTATAAGTATATAGTATAAAGTATTTTGAGAATAGCTCTGGGGAAAAAGGCGCTTCCTTGAAATGAACTTCTCAGGAGTACCACTGGGTGGTACTGCCTTGAACCCCAAGGGGGGATTCTAAAGTTGATCCTGTGAGGAGTCCGGACAAAACTAGTTCCTGAGGATTATTTGTGTAGCGAAAGTCGAGGGGCTGGTGCCCACAGAGGCATTTGAGTTATGCTGTGACAACAATTTGACTCAATGTCACTGCGATCTACTGCAGACCATAGCGAAAGTCATGTGTGCCGCTGAGAGCCAACTGTCTACGTTTGATTTTATATCGGTAGACTGTGACACTATGGTAACATAGCGAAAGTCGTTTGTGCCGCTGAGAGCCAACAGTCTGCGTTTGATTTTATATCGGTAGACTGCGACCTATGTGGAGGAGTTTCATTTTGACAGCGAAATCGTGTGTGCCGCTGAGAGCCAACAGTTACATGGACTTTTGCTGCGATGGCAACGTAACCCTGGATGTAACTGCGATCTGTTGTGGGTTCCTTGGTGTAATCAGTTACATGGACTTTTGCTGCGATGGCAACGTAACCCGTGATGTAACTGTGACCTTGGATGGGGGTGATGATTTCCAGAGCATTCTCACCAAAGATATTTCCTCTATTTTCAAAAACTGTTTTCTATTATTCTCAATAAAATTATTTTCCAAGTATTTTCTCTGGATGTTAAAAACGGGTCTGTTAAGTACTTATAGATTTTCAGTCCTACGCCTGATCAACGTATGACCGAATTTCTATGAGAACAAGGATGGACTGGTTGAAACATCGAGTTATAAAAAGTATTTTTATAAAACTATTTTTGAAAAATTATATAGATTTTAAAGTGTAAAAAAAAAATTATAAAAGGAGTTAAGAGTTAAAAAAATAATATTCAAAGAGTAATTTATTCAAAGAATAATTTATCTGATTTTAAATTATTAAATAAATTCTGGCTTCGTTCCTTTTCGAGGACGAAAAGATTCTAAGGGGGGAGGAATGTGATAACCCGGATTTTTCGGACATCTGTTAATTGATAATTAACCGGATTGAATTAATAAAATACTGATTTATAAGTGAACAAATGAAGAGGTGATAATATAAAGATATCTAAATGGATTTGAGCTATAATAATATTGAATTATGAATATTTGGAAATGATATATCTTATAGTAAATTAACAAATTTGAAATAGACATGTACAAACTTTATAATATTGAGAATTTTTAGTGTATACTTATACATATATATACAAGTGTGTATATATATATTTATATTATGATTAGGAAGCTATTGTTTTGAGTTCAACATGATGATCTCCAAAAGCTATTTAAATAAACTCTACATTTTAATGCTAATATATATATATGGTTACTTAGTATATAATTAAATCTTATATAACATTTTCTTTAAGTAATATAAACATAAGAGAAAAGTATTTATGGAAATATAAGATGAAAACACATAAAGATATCATTTACATGTAAAATACAAGTGGAAGCTAAGGATAACATACATTGACATTTGTTATCTTAGTGTTAGCATAATAATACAAGTGGCAACCTTATTTCTTTAAGTTTTTGATGAAAATAAAAATCAAAATGTTAAACCAGGCTAATGTATAATCTTCTTTCATCCTTCTCAAGAAAACGAAAAAGAAAAACCAGAGAAATTAAACCTGGAAATTTAAAACCAGGAAATCAAATCCTGTAACAAAAATAATCAAACCAGAAAAGATTTAAAGAAATCAACTATCTCAAATCTCAGCAAGAAATCGTCTCAGTTTAAAGCAAGTTTCCAACTCTCAAGGCAAGATCATTTCAACAAGTTTCCAGTTTTCAAAAGACTATCAAGCATACCCAGTTTCAAAACTTCTCTGCTCATCAATTAACTGTGAGTAAATTTTGATATTAAACAGTATAAAATCTAAGACTTGAACTTGATGCATGAATGAAGTCTAGAAGTTAAATGGTTTGAAATGATTTGTATGTATGTTTAGATGTAAATGGATGTGTATATAGGTATGTGATATAGCTGATGATCAGCTCTGTTTATTTTACAGTGCACTTCATCAAATAAACAATTCCTATCTTCATTTGCATTTCATTATAGACTAGGATCTGAGAATAGAAAACATTTGAAAGTTTATAAAGTTAATTTTAAAGGTAGTTTAATTTAATATATGATGTATTTATAAAAGAAAAAGAGAAAATATAGCAACCTAGAAACAATACGGCAACTAAATCTATTACCATCAAACAACAATTAAGATCATCAAAACAAGACTCTGAAACCAACCCAGGCTGATGGTGTTCATTATCCTGGAAATGAATTCTCTGGTCAATTATTATACAGGTGAGTAACTCTTCTATTTCAAGGCTAAAATCCTCATCTACTTGAGGGTTGTTTAAATCTGTGGTATGGTATAATTATACTGGTATGTTTAGTAATTCTTGATATATGAATATATTAAATTATGAAGGTCAGTTATGATCATCTTCAACTCTGCATACAGATACAAATTTAGTTTAACTTCAAAATACCAAATCACCTTAACAATTTATTGTAGGCCTTGGATTTCAAATCAACCTGTTGTTTATACATAAATAATGATGTATAAATAGATGCAAGAATTTAAAGACTGAATTTATGCTAGAAAATGTAAAATACAGTAGGAATGTTAAAAATCTGTTAAATCAAATGTTTTAATTTGTTGTTTCAGGATTAAAACTTGAATCAACATAGAAAGTTAGGATTTTTAAAATCGAAATCACAATTTTTAATGATGTATTGAATGGACATTTTGGTGATGTCTAGAAATTGGTATTTGAGGGTTTTCTGGTGGTCAAGATGGTTGGGAGGGTCGGGGTTCCGTCTGGTGGTAGTAGGATGATCGGAGATGATGGGGAAAATGGTAGAAGTGGTGGTAGTTCGTCGTGGCGGCGGCGATAGGGAGAACTAAGTTTTTAACCTAGTTTGGTTCAGGGTCGAATTGGTGGTCACTGTTGCATCAATGGTTGATCGAGTGGGTCGAGATTTAGGGGATTGGTTGCGTAGGTGTTTGGCAAGGGGTGGACGAGGTTGTTCATCCTCCGATGGTCAGAATTGATGAGGCGATGTTTTTTCTGGCAAGTGGGTTGGGTTCTAGTTCCAACTGGATAACTCGATTTGGAATTATGGAGTGTGATGGTGTTTTGATGATCGAGATAGGTTGTTAGAGCGACCATGGATGTGTGGGGAGTTCTGGCGATGGTCGGAAGATCACCGTGGGTGGTGTAGGTTGCACGATGGCATGGTCGTGTCTGTTGATGTTGGGATGGCAGTTGCCTCGGGGAGGAACTCGTGAGGATTTAGTTTTGGCTCGAGTGTCTCTGGGGTCATTTGCAAAACTTTTATGAACTGTTAAGGTTTTCACAGTTTAATATTTTAAACCAAACAGTTTTAAAAATTTAAGTTAACAGAAAAAAAAATGAAGAGATGTACTTGGTTTTGGTTCAAGTACATATGGGTTAAACTAAAGCGAATGTTTAACCAGTTTTTTTAAATTTAAATAAAAGTAAGCCTTTAAATTTTAAATAATCGAGTTTAACAAATTCCCTTGAAAATTCTTTTCCCTGTAATGAATAGTTGTACAAATAAATTTGTATGATTTGTTAACTTAAATGTTTTAAGTTAAATCCTTAAGTTATTTTCAAACTTAATTTGAAATGAAAAAAAGAAATTATAAAGGAAATTACTTAATGGGATGTAATTAAAGGTTAATTACTTAGGAGAAGTAATTAAGGAATAATTACTTGGAGTAATGTAATTAAAGATAATTAATCAAGGAAGGTTTATTAAGATGGATGACCATTGCATGATTAATTAATTGGTTTATAATTAATTAGTAAATATGATTTAAAGGTGGGTAAAGAAAATTGATTTCAATTATGGTTAATTAAATTAATTTGAGATAGTATGGATTGATTTGTTTCACTCAGAAATCATTGAATGATATTAAATACATTGAAATTACTGGATATTTCAGATATGAAATAATAGTGATATGATTTGGTAAGAACGGTTATAATGTGGTCATCCTTCTATAAAGAATTGTTGTATTTAAAGTTGAATTGTTTTCACTTGAATAACTTGAGTTAAGGTGTTATTGTATTCGAAGAGACAACGATCGGGTATCAGTAATACCCGAACCCACTTCGAATTATAATCTACATGATTCTATTTGGACTACTGTGAGAAATCAATAGACAGAAAGGGCAAGTAGGACTACTTGGAATTTGATTTAAGTAATTGAGTATAATGAACTCATAGGAAGTACGAGTTACCCGGGTTCCTTTAAGATTTGAATTTAGTATTATATGGGTTTACTCACGCTGGTTTCCAGCCTGACCCGGGTGTTACTTTGATGTAATGCTCGGGTCAGACCGAGTATTACAGATTTTCAGGTAAGGACGTTCTGGAGCTCAGGAGGCAAGCTGGATGGCAGGAACGTATGGAGTGATATCTGTTGTATATATTATTGTTGATTATCTGAGACATGTTTTCAAATTGTCCTGTGTTGTGTAATAGCGTAACTCTGATATAAAATGTAAAAGTGTATTGATGCATTTCTTTTTGTAAAACTGTTATTTATGTGATATTATATTTTGATCCGCTGCGAATGTGAGAATAGGTGATTCTGTGTTTCTGTTTTCTTCTTCTTCTTCTATCTCTTTCTTTTTCTTTTCCTAACTATCTGGGATTTTCAGAGTTGAAACCCCGGGTCGTTACTTTTTATGTCTCTCTCTCTTTAGTTGTACTCCTTATTATCTCAACCGTTACACTTTTAGCTATAAATCTAGAACTTGATAATGTATAGAAATTCACATTGCAACACACTATATAATCCAATAAATTAAAATACTACTTAAATCCCTGCGCTTACTTATGATAACTCAAACCATTTTATTTGCACGAGTCATATTAAATTCAAAAATCTGGAACCATCACATATTCTATAAATATCAAAGACTAAATTAAGGGAATATTAATATCCAATATTTTCCAAATACACGTAATATATTTTAGGTTATCAACAATAGAATATGTAGGCATGGTTTATAATTTTATTTCACGTATATAATTTTTAGCCTATAACTCCCAGTTACACTTCAGGCATACATGAATAGATTTACAATGATATAAATCTAATATTATATAAAAATATATAATTTCTCACTCGCCTTTTTAGTTTTTCAAATCTCCAGATCTAATCCCTCTTATTCCAGTTTGACTCCTTTTTCTACCTATTTGGATTCATATGCCGCTAGTGCATACAGATTTATCAGAGATCTAGATTAGAAAAGAGATTTGGAATTAAGTTTACAATTTAGATCTAGATTTACAATTTACTTTGGCTTTGGCAATTTGATTTGACCATGTTCTTCTTCCCATTCATTTTCTACAATTCTCTAATTGTATATTGTTATCTGGCCTTTTAGCCCTGCTATATCTGAACCAATCAGACGAGATAGACTTAATGGTCATCAGGATCAATGTATCAAATTAACGATCATGAAGCCTAAAGATCGGGCCTTAATGATAATATAAAGTAGTAGCAAAGCAGAAGTTGGAAGCCAACTCAGTAAACACTTAAAAGTATGGAAGTTCACTACTCTCTGAAGATAGATCAGGTACGATCCATATTCAATACTATGGATCATATCGTATCGATTACATAGCTCAATTCAATGATGATCGATCTATATCTCGAAATATACAAGTCCAACACATTTGAAACTTTCAGAGCATTAATATATTAGAGAGAGGAGTCCCCAGGAACGATCGCATGACAAAAAGAACAAATTTGAATGATCAGCATCGATCGTTCACGAACGATCGTATAAACTCAGCCAAACGATCCAACTCGATGAAGATTGGTTAATATCTCACAAACTACAACTCAGAATGAAACCAAACTTTGGGAGCATACATTAGAGATATGGGAGAGTCACCACAAACGATCGCACCACCATCAAAGACAAAATGAATGATCGGCACCGATCATTCCAAATTGTGAATTAGAACTTGCCATAGTTCTGGTGGGCCCCTACGGATCTGGAGAGTCTTTTGCCGAATTTCTAGCGAGATATTTCATCATCTTCACCTATAAATAAAGACTTCTTTCTTCATTTAAAGGATCTTTACATGGCTTATTACTTTGGACTCCATTGTAATCAAGTGCTATTATCATTACTTTATTGTAATCAGATTTACAAGTGATTAATAAAGCAAAATTTTCAAAGTGGATGTAGGCACACAACGCCGAACAACTACAAATCCTTGTGTCTTTATTACTGCTTAATTCCGATTGCCTATTTACTTATCCTATTTGTTTAATTTTAATTATTCTTCATTTATTTCTCTACTATTCTATTCTTGAGTGTTTGTGCCCACTTTTGGTGCAAACATTTTAGTGCTTTCACTGAGAACGTTTTATTCTCAGTATTATTTAGATCCCCTTGTTGCTACTGGATTGCATAAATCCCCTAAAGGAGATCCATAATTATCTAAGAAGCTTGCTTGTTCTATTCATATTTGCAAAAGTCTAAGTAAAGCTATCAACAATGGTTAAGGACACAAGATCTAATTCTCAAAACGTGGAAGGAAACGAGAACGCTAGCATCCAGCAAGGAGGCCCGAGCAATTAACTAGCAGATATGAATGTTTCCAATCCAGTTGATGTCCAGAATCCAATTGATTCCATTACAAGAGCTGAATTCCAGAATTCGATGAGAGAGCTAATGGATAGCCATCGACAATTGAATCGGCAAATTCAAGCCAATATCGATCTAATGAAGCAACTCAGTTAGCAACAGCGTGGGAAAGCAAGAAGGGACCCTACCCCTTACTCTACATCGGAGAGTTCAAGTTCATCGGACGATTATCACAAATGCAGACGCCGCATATAGATGGGTACCACGCTGAAGCATCAACCCGCCTTCCACTCGATCATGCTAGATAGAGCGACAACGATCGGTGTCGATCCATCTAGAATGATCGGTATCGATCATTCTCTGGATGGTCGATACCAACTAGTGACAGCAGGGTTACATACCGACGTTGCTGTAATCAATTTGGAGGTTGGAGTTCAAGCAAATGCTGACCAGTTACTTCCCCAGAATGACGATGGAGTGAATGTACGGGATATACATCGAGAGGATGTTGAACCAAGAAGGCATGGAATGGCCCATAGACATCGACCGGACCATCCATATGAGGTGGAACATGACCATCGCTTGGCTCCAACTATCCAAATGCCTATGGTTAGACAGTTAGTGAGAGAGAACCAAGGCTTGACCGTAGATGACTGGGAATCTCGAGAAGCCATACTCCATTCACTAACAATATATTACATGCAGAATATCCAAGGAGGTTCAATATGCCGTCGATGCCTGCATATGAGGGAAAGATCGACCCAAGGCATCACATCATGAGATATGAATGGCTGATGGATTCCGCACAAGCAGATGATGCAATCAAGTGTAAATGTTTTCATATTACTCTTTCTGGAACAGCAATGATGTGGTTTACAAAATTACCCCACGGTCAATCTCTAGATTTGACGATTTAGCAACAAAGTTTGTGGAGCAGTTTCATATACACGCAACTCGCCCCAAAGATGTAATGTTCCTATCTAGGATGATCTAGGCTCCGGGAGAGTCACTGAAAGATTACTTGAAGAGATTCCATACAACCATCATGGAAGTTAGTAATCCAAATGAATATTCAATATTGATGGCGGCAATAAGAGGGATTGACCCAGATTTCAATTTTGGCGATTGATTAGCTAGCAAACTACCTGCAACATTGGAGCATTTTTATGCAAAGGCGGCTCAGTATTTGAGGAAAGAGGAACCTAGATGCTCTAGGAAGAAGAATGTTATGAAACCAAGTGGAGAGGGAGTACAGAGTAACATTGTAGTGAAGCAGTCTGGTGATAGTCTTGGATAAGTTTAAGTGAATGTCCAAAATAAACCGAATCACCAAAATAAAGGCGAAGATATGAGCCGAGAATGAAAGAGGGATTCTGGAAGAGGAAAGCCTGGGATTCCGATGTACAATACCTACACACCACTGAATACATCTCCAGAGAATGTCTATTTGTCTGCCTGCAATAACATGCAGTATAGGAAGCCGCCTCCGAAAGAACCAATGGAGAAGTAGAAACAAATTAGAAAATATTGCAGGTTCCACAAATGTTATGGTCCCAACATGAATGAATGTAGGAATCTCCAGGATGTTATCGAGAAATTGATTCGAGAAATAAAGTTACAACAGTTTGTTAAAGCCCCACAGGATGATGGGTAGGTGTAACAACCCGAAATTTAACCCATAATAATTAATTCATTAATTAGTGAAATACTAAAATAACTTTGATAGATTATCAGAATCAAGCTACCGGAGTTGCACCATTGTGTCCGTGGTAATTTTCTGGTCAATTTCCATATATGGAACGTCAGAATCCGAGTTAAAATGAACGAGATATGAATTTAACAAAATATGCAAAAAAGAAGAAATGAGAAAAAAATATATAATACAGGTCGACTGGCCGGTCGACCTGGGCAAGGGGGCGGCGACCACCCGGTCAACCCGCCTTGCCTTTTGGCAAGCGAACGAACGTTCGTTCTTTCGAATGATTCAGCAATGGTTGAGCACGTATTTTTCATTATTTAGACTGATCTGGTCCTTCCATTCATGCATCCGAGGGCCCCTATTCACCCTATGGCGTGGTTGCATCCTATTCAATCCCCAAATCCAATGGTCTGAGATCCACTTCTACCCCTATAAATAAGACCCTAGGCCTAACACTTTTTCTCATTCTAGATTTTCTCTGCTTGGGTTCACCTTTTCAGGAAGGACCCTGAAAGGAATAATATTTCAAGAAGAGAATCTTTTTAATAAAAATATATTAACAACCCCAAGTGGATCCGTGAAGGCCTAAAGGGAAGAGCTAAGGACCAAAGGTGAGTGATTGTAATTATTTTAAGATTTCTTTAAATAATTTAAAATAATAGGATTTCCAATAGTTGTACTACGATTTTTGGAATAACCTTTTTAGCAGTTTTATTTATAGTTTTTAGAATTATTTTCAGTCTATTTCTTTCTAGCTATTATTTTCAGTTAATTTTAGTTATTTCTGTTAATTATAGCTTTTCCATTTATTTATAGTTTATTTACAGTATTTTAATCTATTTACTGTTATTTATGCTTTATTACATCTTCTTCCTACGCCTTGGATTTTCTTCTATTTTCAGTTTTCTTTTTTTTCTCCTTCTTCGCGTATGGATTAGAATAGAATTAACGCGAAATTGGATTAAATTATAAAAATTCTGAAATAACAAAAGATAAGATATAAATTATAAAGACTGTAATAAAATGGAATTAAGACTGAAATTATGCCTAATTATGATATTAATTGGACTGAATTAAAGAGATTGGCCTATTTATAATTTTGAGATGTAAATTACAAAGACCGTAATATAAATGGAATTGGACTGTAATTATGCCTAATTATGATTAGAATTGGACTAATTAATTGGCCTAGTTATAACTTAGAATTATAACTAAAAAAAGTAAAAGATGAAAGAGGCTTATTTTCACACTTAGACCTTGGGTTAAGTAATAAGCATGATTGTAACATAGGTTATAATAAGAAAAAGAATAGAATAAGGCTTATTTTAAGACTTAGGATAAATTAATAAGCACAGATAGTAGAGAAAAGTGTAAAGGCTTATTTAAATAATTTATCTAAGTTAATAAGCAAAGACGAAAGTTGGACTTGTACCAAATATTCCCTATTAGACGAAACGGTGGTCTCACATTAGCCTAAAGTGAGATGAGGGCACGCTTATGCTAAGAATGGTAGTAATTGGTCAAATAGAAGTCCAAATCACGAGGATTTGGATAAGGGGCAGAACTAGATATTGTTTGGATGACGGCCAGTACCAACAGCATTTCCTCTATAGTTTCTATAGATACACGGCGATCTCACATTAGCCTGAAGTGAGATGAGGGGCATGCTTATGCTGGAGTTTGAGGAAATAAGAAGACCCAATAGGTGGAGCAAAAGGTAGCATGGGCATGGTGGCAGTTACGCGTGCGACTTCCATTCTGGTGCTCAGTAATCGCTATGAGTTCCAAGCGCTTAGTATGGGTGTACTTCGTAGACACCATTGCCTTTTGTGTAGGGAGCTATATATGTCATCCGGATCCACAGTGGGTGGTTTATGCATCTTTCATAGATACCATTGGCTGATGTGTAGGGAGTTATATAACGTCTGGTCCGCAGTAAGGTCTACGGAGTAGCAGGCCGATCAAAAAGGGTAGAATTAGGGTTACATCCTAATTACAGGATGAGGAATTTAGCCTAATCAAAGTAGAAATCAAGGACAAGTGCAAGCAATCAACGTTAACCTATCTTATAGTTAATCGTATTTATTTCCAGCTTATCTCTTTCCTTTGTTTCCTCTTTATATACTAGAACTGTTGTAGAGTCTATTACTTTTACTTTGCTTAAAGATTCTAGTAATTACTATCATTCACCAGACTTTTAGTCTGATCCACTCCTCTATTTTCCCCTTTTCCCCCTTAGGCAATCAAGGGAGAGGATGGTAGATTGTAGTTGCTTGGATATTTCTTGGAGGAGTTTGCTACCATGCATTTCTTTTCTTTCAGCTTTTGTTCTTTCTATGAACTGGCTTATTATGAGGGATATTATGTACTTTGATTTTTGAGACTATGAGTTTTTGTTTCATGAGACATATTGGATTTTTAGATATGTATGTGGTATTTGACTTATTTATGAAGCAATTATGAAGTTTTATTTTAATTAAGTTATTATTTTAAGTTTTCGCTATTTTTATATATTTTTGTCTTGTGAATCTTAGTCTCTGTTAGCTTTAGTTACACATACAACGTACCACACCTTTTAATGTGTCCTTTTGGTTATATTAAGGGGTGTGGGTGTTTCACTTGGTATCAGAGCCTAAGGTTACAAGATACCTAAAAATTTATTTTAAAAGTAAAGTACTTTCCAAAATAACTTGTCTTAAAAGTATTTTTCAGAAAAGAACTCTTAGAAATAGTTTTTTAAGTATAAAAGAGTTTTTATAAAAATCCCCTCAAGGTCCAGTTCAACCTTCTTTCGAGCTTAAGTTTCCTTTTCTTTGCATAGTATGGCTGACTGGTTCCGTTGAGCTACGGTGCCAGAGGTGCAAGTGCAAGCGCCCAATACAACACCGGTAGGTGGAAATCCCTTTAATCCACCTACACCAGCCGATTTTTTTAAGCTATGCAAGGACTTCACTAGCATAGGGGGCAGAACATTTTCTGGCATGAAGGATTTCAAGGAGACACAAGCTAGGTTGGAAGATATGGAGCGAAAGTTTAGGTGGTTAGGCATGGAGGACCGACAGCGAATTCAACCTACTTATTGGAAGCTGAAGGGAGAATTTAAGGAGGTTCCTACAAGCTCTAAGAAACAGTGGTGGAAGGACAAGAAGGACAAGAGGAAAGAAAGGGGACCTCAGAAGCGAATCAAGAAAAATGGGGAATGTAAGCGTTGTAGAATGAATGGTCATTATGCAAAAGACTGTAAGAAGGCAGGAGTGGAGGGAAGGTGTTTTAATTGTAGACAACTTGGTCACTTTAGTAAGTTTTGTCCTTAGAAGATGGGGCAGGGAGCGTGTGCACCTGTAGTGCAGATTCAGGCTTTGGATGCAACAACTTCCAGCAGCGGACCGGATCGACGTTGGAAAATTTGATTTCTATTTCTGATTTTCCCATTCAGACTCTTTTTGATCCAAGAGGATCATACTCTTTCACCTTGAGTTCTTTGGTAGATTGTTTGCACTTAGACATCTCTTTAGTAGTAGACCCCATTGTTGTTTCAAACCCCATGAGAGGATCGACACTCTTGTCTATGGTTTGTAGGGGTTTGAAAATTTATATCCTAAGTGTAGAATTTGACTATGATGCCTATATTTTAGGATTTTCGGGGTATGGGATGATTTTGGGAATAGATTGGCTATCCACATATGGAGCTATATTAGATTGCGAGAGGAGAGTCGTTAGACTAGAGACATGCATCAATAGGACTCTCGAGATTTCTTGCGACCCGCAAGGGTCGGTTATGTTGAGCTTCCTTTATTCCCTCGATTCATCATCATTAAAGTTAGATTCGGTTCCTGTCGTCAGAGATTTTTTCATACATCTCTAAGGAGGTTAGGGGACTACCCCCTAAGAGAGAGATTGACTTCAGGATTTATTTGGCTAGCTAGTAGCATTACCTGTAGGGCATATGGCGCCTAAGGAAAGGAAGGGATTGGGCAAGCAGATCCGTGAGCTTTGGAGAAAGGTTTCATAAGAAGAAACATATCGGAATAAGGAGTGCCAGTAATCTTCGCTACCAAAGCAGGTGGTTCTCTTCGACTTTGCATTGACTATAGATAATTGAATAAGCTCACAAAGAAGAACCATTATCCACTCTCTAGGGTAGATGATCTTTTCAACTAGTTAGTTGGCTCTTTAGTATTCTCCCAACTTGATTTAGCCACTGGATTTCATCATCTTAGGGTCACTGATGATAACATTGATAAGACCGCATTTAGGACACCAGATGGATTCTTTAAGTGGTTAGTCATGACTTTTGGGCCAACCAATGTCCCAACCTATTCTATAGATTTGATGAATCATGTTTTTTAGAGATGTCCTAAAATAAAGTTCGTGGTGGTATTCGTGGTCGACATTTTGGTATTTTTCAAGAAGTATGGAAGAGCATGTTATCCATCTAAAGGAGGTTCTTTGTACGCTTCGTGTTCGTCAGTTGAGAGCAGAGTTCTTGAAGTATCACTTTTGAAGTGCATTTATTGGGGCATAGAGAATGTTTACACATGATAGGGATTTAGGAAACGGTTTTGTACATTTAGGATTGGGATTATGAAAATCCAAAGAGAGGTAGGAAAAGGTTAGAGATGTACAATAAAATTCAGTAGATAAGTAGAGAAGAAAATCCATGTGTAGGTAATTGCAGAAATTATAATTGTCTCAAACAAGTGGATTTGACGGTGATGACTTAGAATAAATATGAGTATACAAGAGGAATATGAGTAAAAGCCTTTAGTTTAGGAAAAGTACTCCGAGGGTAGTAAGTAGGAAGACCCACTTTATGCTAAGGCCAATAATTAAAATGAAAATTTCGAAATTTAAAAAGTTGAAAAAAAAATTGTAATTGTTGGAATTGAAAATTTTCATTGTTAATATTTTCTTTCAGAAAATAAACATGGGATTTTTGAAGAATGGTATGAAATTTAAGTTGGTTTTTATATAATGAAAAATTGGAATTCTTTTTAAAGAATTATGGAGTATATATATAACTCACTAGTTTCATTGTAAGTAAACAAAGATTTTAGACATAAAAACCTAGAGTGTATCAAGTATCGAAAATGTAGATTACAACTTTTATTGTTGTAATAAATGTTTTCGTAGAAAATAAGTGGAGCATAGGCTATAAAACTATTGTTATAGTAAGTGACTCTCAAGATAAATATTTTTACATAGGTATATGAGATTTATAGGTATTTATTTAATTGAATCCATACACTAGTATTTTTTGGGGTTGTAGTAACGGTATTTTATGCAGTATCCGTTTTAACCCAAATAAAAATGTATTTTAAAAGGTAATTTCTAAGTATAGAAACAAAATGGTTTGTAAAGTACACTTATTATTAATAAGTATAAGGAAGTATTTTTGTAGTTACGGGAATATTAAAACAGTTTTGAAGATGAGTTTTTCTGAAAGGAAAATGTGTAAGTTGGATATTAGAAAATATTTATCATGGAAGAATATAATTTAAACTAATTTTAATCTATTGGAATGAAAAGAATAATGATACGATTTTCTATGAAACCAATAAAAATGTTTTGTGCAAGTTACAAGGAATACATGAAAGAGATATGCAAGGTATGAAAAGCACCATATTTTGTATAGCTTATTTTGAAAAATATAAAATAAGTTCCTTGTAATTTCACATAAACATGAAATTCTCTTTTAAAAGGTTCATAGAAGATTTTAGTGTTAATAACTTCTCATAGGAGAAAGTAGTTCTAATACATTAAGATATGAGACTGTTAGGTGTAATAAGAAGCTATTTTGAAAACACATAAAGGATATTTTAAATATATTTTAATAGAAAATGGTTTGGTGAAAAAGTAAATAAGTTTCTGAAATGAAAAACTTAATAAAAGTAAAATTTGAAAATTCAAATATTTATAGAAAACTGTAAAAGTCTTTAAAAGAAAGAGAGATATAAGTTTTAGACTTAAAAATTTGGAAGTTTTTTCCTCTAGGTTTAGGAAATAATATTAAGTGATCAAGTATTTTTGAAATTAATAGAAACCGAAAAAAATAACACTTTTAAAGACAAAGATTTTGGGATTTGATGTTTTAAATATTTTAGAAACCTTAGTTTTTAAAAACAAGGTGATAAATACCAAACCAAACTCTTAAATGTAGAGTAGATAAGAATCATTTCCTAGGAGTAATGGAAAAGGTGTAAGGAGATAGCAGTAATTACTTTTAAAAGTAATAATGGAAGTTTCTGTAAAGTGTATATGACACTAGTAAGAACCTAGGAATGTTGATTTATGAAGAACAGTAAAATGAAATTAGTAGGTATTAAGACAAGCATGGTTAAGAATGAGTATTCTTGATTTTGGAAGAACTTGGGAAAAGCATCTTTCTTTAGTGGAATTCATATGGTAGTAATTTCAAGCTAGCAGTGGAATGACACCTTTTGAAGCTCTTTTTGGGAAGGCCATGTAAGATGTCTTCATGTTGGTTGGAGTCTACGGAAAGGTTGCCTCTTAGTTCCGACATGGTTAGAGATATTTCAGAGAAGACTAATTTGATTAGGAGAAAATTCGTATCTCATATCCATGTCTCTTTGATAATAGGTTTTAGAATTTCCTTTTTCCATCTTTACTTTTGAATAGGTTCTTTCCTTTATTATCCTTTGGGAGGGTAGAACATAGGATTTAACCTATGGATGGTAGGATTTGATGTAAACATGTTAATAGAACATGTTATGAATGATGTATGCTAGTGATTGCAAGTGTTTACTAGTGGATGCTAATGGACGCATATAGGTACACTAGGCACTATTATTCTTTACGGATCAGCCTAACTAGGACACTAGAGCATATGTATATGGATGTGTGTGCATTTGCATTCTTATTTTTCATGGTTGCTATAAATGTTTGTTTATCACATGGTTGTTGCATTTGGATGATGATTGTAGCACGCATATAGAACTATGAGTTATCATTAGGGATTTGCATTCATTTGAATACATAGCATGGGCATGATTGCATAAAAGGAGGTCAACTAAATCAGTGGACCGCCTAATCTTTTGCATTAGTTAGGGACATTGACAGTACACTAATTGCATAAGTATCATAAATCGCATTAGAAAAACTTAAGTGCAATGGATGGATGGTTGATGGTTGAGTAGTTGGTTGTAGAAATTGGATGAAAACACTTAGTTCATTCTCTTATCCTTAGAGATTTCGGGGACGAAATCCCATAAGGAGGGGAGAATGTAACAACCCGGAATTTAACCCACAATAATTAATTCGTTAATTAGTGAAATAATAAAAATAACTTTGATAAATTATCAGAATCGAGCCACGGGAGTTGCACCATCCTATCCGTGGTAATTTTCTGGTCAATTTCCATATATAGAACGTCAGAATCCGAGCTACAATGAACGAGATATGAATTAAACAAAATAAGAAGAAAAGAAGAAACGAGAATATATATATATATATATATTTTAATATAATACAGGTCGACCGACCGGTTGACCTAGGCAAGGGGGCGGTCGACCGCTCGATCGACCCGCCTTGCCTTTTGGCAAGCGAACGAACGCTCGTTCATTCGAACGATTCAACAACGGTTGAACACATATTTTTCATTGTTTAGACTGATCTGGTCCTTCCATTCATGCATCCGAGGGCCCTTATTCTCCTTCTGACGTGGTTGCATCCTATTCAATCCCCAAATCCAATGGTCTGAGATCCACTTCTACCTCTATAAATAAGACACTAGGCCTAACACTTTTTCTCATTCTATATTTTCTCCACTTGGGTTCACCTTTTCAGGAAGGACCCTAAAAGGAATATTTTCCGAAGAGAGAATCTTTTTAATAAAAATATTTTAACAACCCCAAGTGGATTCGTGAAGGCCTAATGGGAAGAGCTAAGGACCAGCGGTGAGTGATTATAATTATTTTAAGATTTCTTTAAGTAATTTAAAATAATAGGGTTTCCAATAGTTGTAGTTTAACTACAATTTTTGGAATAACCTTTTTAGCAGTTTTATTTTCAGTTTTTAGAATTATTTTCAGTCTATTTCTTTTTAACTATTCTTTTCAGTTAATTTTAGTTATTTCTGTTAATTATAGCTTTTCCATTTATTTACAGTTTATTTACAATATTTTAATCTATTTACTGTTATTTATGCTTTATTTACATCTTCTTCCTACGCCTTTGTAATGACCCGCTATTTTGAACCATTCGCATCCATTATAAGTGTATAGGTAGACACTCATGTCGGAATTAAATTGATCAAAATACCGCATTGTTAATTTAAATTTGGCAAAACTGAACATATACAGTAAATAAATATTCACAGATTACAGACACAGAGTAATAAATGCAGCGGAAATAAAAAGAGATAGTAGTTCATGAAGCTACTATATGAATATATAAGATACAGTAGAGTTTACAACAGAAGAGTAATACGATACAACAGAGTTAAACCAGATACAACGGAAGAGTAACACGATACATCAGATACAATCAGAATACATCACTGGAATCATCGAATACTGAAAGCAGAATAGATGGCTGGATCTTCAAGCAAAGCTCCAACTTCAAAGGTGAGTCTCGAATACTGGTACACTCAGTCTGACCTGAGCGTAAAGCAAAATACAAAACACTCGAGTCAGGACTAACATTCTTATATCAATAAATCCAACTCAAGTGAAATAGCAATTGAAATACAAGTAACTCAAAGGATGTTTGGAATAACCATCCTTTAAGGATCCGTTAAACTATCTACTATGTAATAGTGTACGATAAGTAGATAATGTCTATCAGTAATATAAAGTATCAAAATAGTGTTAAGGCGTTACCATTATCCCCCTTAACACATTTTATACAAGCGTTATAGTCTATGCAGCACTGTAAACTCCACTGTAAACTAGTGGGATATCAGGGAGTACTCCATAGGTATAACACAAAACAAATTCGTAGTGGTCACGTATATAGGGATCCAAGTATGACAAGGCACATGAGGCAATACCCAAGGTAGTGAAACTACCGTTTGCCTGATCCGGACTGGTGAGAACGCATCGCCGCAGCGACCGCAACACCGCGAAACAACACTCCCAAAATCAAGGGTGCACCAATCGACAACAAGTAATGAGTAGTTCGAAGAAGTGTGTTCACTTGAGGTAGCTAATCCTCCATTGGCCCGGCACGGCTCCTATTTTAGTCATTTCCAATTTGACACAAGTGTCAAGGCCATCCATCATCGTTCTCTTTCTTCAGTCATCGCGTTCGTCTATCCAACCACTTCATTCTGGATCATCACTTCGCGTATGGTTATTAAAGTGGTTTCCGGTTTAGACAGTGAGTATGTCCCTAACCAATTCCGGTTCCTTTAATAACCTTCGTGATTATAACACCGATTGGTCGTTACTATATTTCAAAACCAAATCAATTTCAATTTCAATTGGAATTTGCAAACCAACATTCCATTTATCTTTCAAAACCAATTTCCAAAATTTACGTTCCAAAACTTCAATTTACCATTTCAAAATCTTATAATTCAATTTCAATCTCTATTTAAAACAATTCAATATTGATTCAAGTTCGTATATAAGTTTCATTCGAAATCATTTAAATGATTAAATCTACATTCAAATCAATTTAAGTTCATTGACCGATTTTATTCAATATTCATTAAGTTAATTACCAATCAAAACAATTTCTATTTAATTTCTAATTCATTAAATCAATTATTTAAGTTCAACTCCATTTTATCAAAACTTACAATAGCATTAAATTAAATTCATCAAATCAAATTCTTTACATTTCAAGTCTTACATTAATTTCAATAAATCATTTTATTTCTTGTTAAAGAAATTCAAAATTCACTTATTTACTTACTTAAATAATTTTCCAAAACTTAATTAATAAAGAAAACTCAATTTCAATTATTTACGAAGTAAAATTCACTTATTCAAATGTTCAATTTTACTTATTAAAGAATTCAATTCAATTTAATCATTCAATAATTCAATCTTATTTAATTATTAAATAATTCAAAACTTAATTATTAAATATTTCAAAATTTAATAATTTCAAACTTAATTATAATTTCAAATTTAATTATTTAATCATTTCAAACTTAATTCAATCATTTCTCAAATTAAACAACATTCCTTCATCAATTTCATTGTTAATATTTTGTTTCAGATTATTAAATATTAACCTTTTCCTTTCATTAAAAATTCAAATTTCAACTTCATTTCAAAACCATATTATTGATTCAAATAAAATCTTCGTTTTATTTTAAATCAAATTATTTGACCAATCGGGTTTTATTTAATTTTCTATCCTAGGTCAAAGTTCAATTTGGGTATTTATCATTTCAACCCGATTCCAATTCAATTCAAAATCAAAGCATAACAAAGGGAACTTGCAGTGTGATAACTGGGATGGTGTCAAAGTAAATAAACAAGCAATAACAATAATCAATATTAATCCAATAATCAATTCAAATAATCCCGAAATAACCGTATTAATTCACATTGTTGTTTGTGCAAATTAATATAATTATTTCTAGAATCTACACTATCATTTCATGTAGATTAAAGATTATTCCACTAATTATTTATACGGTTTTTCACTTGTCATTCAATTTCAATTTTACACTAGAACAATTAATCCAATATACGTCGATGGTCCAAAGTGTAATTATCACTATTCTACATGTCAATTAATTTAACAATTAAAAGGGGTCATATTCACTAATCAAATTCAACTTATGTGTCGATTCAAATTTTAATTATCCTACGTCAAATTTATTTGCATAATATTTATCACTTTATACATTACAATTTTAACGTCCAATTGTAAACAACAAACAATCAATCACTTATCAACCAAATGGGATTATCATTGCATATATAACAGATATTGGTGTCAGATGTCACAGGTGAACTGATACAGGTAATAACAGTGTAAAAATCTAACAGCAGCATATTTCAATTGTCGTTTCAATTGAAATCAAATTTAATAAATAAAAGAACCTTAATCGTGAGCGCTTTCGAGGCTAGAGAGAACGGGAGATGACACGGATATGCACACCGATATGGACACCGAAATTTGAATTTCGAATCCAAACAAAGCAAATCGGCACGAATTCACGATCAAAGCTGATAACAGAAATCGATGAGAATGATTGAATCAGTCGATATAAATGGAACTATATATATATATATTATTTTATTTTATTATTATATAAAAAAACCAATTTTAAAGAGATTTTTTTTATTTACCCTTACTTATAAAATAAAGTATACACATACACAACTTATAAAAGAAATCATCAACCAAACTTATATAACTTTTATGTAAATAAAATCATATTATAACTTCTAACGCATGTATTACAATGTATAGGCGAACATCTAATCTATATAGACAATATGCAGACTCATATTTAAAATTTATGAAATATTAACAACATATAATATATGTCTTGTAACTATTGAAAATATAATGTATATCAGAACCTATATTTGCCAATTCAGAACCAAACTTGTACAAGTAAAATGTAAACTTTACTGACACATCATTTTACTGTTAATAGATTAGTATACTTAAATAAACTCATTACATAATAAACTATAAAAAAAAAATACACAATTCGAATGTAGAACATATAACTATCTGAAAAGTTAAAATATATAGCTGACATGCATTTGTATGTATATAACTAACATAAGCCTTTACTATATAACATCTGTAACTAAAATATTAAAAAGTCCATATAACCCACATAAAATTATAACTTCTTTGATCATAAAATATATAGTATACAATCATATATAGCAGTATAAAATTTGTATAAACATACGTTGCAAAGCAAGATATAAACTCTATAATTAATAGATTTGAAAGCTTATATAAAACTGATGTATTTCAAACCAACATATCTTGTATAAAACTAATGTGTATACAGAACGCTACCGCATCAAACAATACTTTCCAAAACAGAGATTGATATAACCTATCGTTGTAGAAGGTGATATTACCGTCAATATTGGAGATACATCAAATAGTGAATTACTTATGCACGAAACAATAGAGAATAGCAACAATTTATACAAGATGTAGCAACCCATATTGAGAAACTGGAAAGCCAGATAAAATCAAAATTGTACCGCAAATGTTTGAGACGAATGTGAAACACAAGACGAGGCATATGAAACCTACTACATAGCCAGAGAAGAAGACTAAGCACGAATAGAACACGACAAGGCACAAGAAAGTGCACGGCTGACCGATGTGGCTGCAACGAAGGCGGGGACGAGGCTATAGTTGCAGTCTCAGATCAAGGGAGTGTCGGAGTTGGAAGCAGCTCGGCTTAAGGCTGGTCGTGAGTGGCTGTTCGTGGAGGTGAGGGTTGGCGTGTCTTATTATGCGGAGGGAGATTCGGTGATGGGAAGTCCGGCCATAGGGTGTTGAAACTTGGTCGGAGCTGCTGACGAGGGAAAGAAGAGGAGCAGGTCGAGGCCACGTTGGCTGTGTGGTGCGAAGGCTTTGTGGGCAGAGGCCGGAGAGGAGAGGCGGGTTGTTGGCACGGCGGTGGGTGGAGCAGCTATGAAGGCGGAGGTCATGGGAGACAGCTTGGTTTCGGTCGTGGTTGGAAAAGGTGAAGCCGTTCACGGCCATTGGTGGTATGCTTCAGGTGGAAAGGAATTTGCATGGAAATGAGAGGTGGCATCAGTAAACAAAAGTATGAACGTGAGGATAAGAGGTGAATGGTTTGGAAATAAAAATGGAACAGATCTGGGGAGGTCCAAGGAAGAGAACAGAGCAAATATAGGAACCCGAGAATATATGGAAAAGAGTGGAATCATAAATGTCTTAAGTTGAATAGCTGGTAACATTTATAACAAATGGCTATTTAACTTCAGCTGGCAGACAAACAGAAGTCAAAAAGTTTGAAAACGGTTACCGATCTGGTAATCATTTTACTGATTTCGTGGTGTACCGGGGTTTGGAAAACAGAAATGAATATATCTCAGAGATCGGTACGGTAAGACGATCGAAACGGTATGCATATATCAGTGGTATGATAAAATTTGAATTTTCTACTAACGGAAAATGCAAGAAAAACGCTGAAAAATAAGATCGACGGAGCCAAAGATGCCCGAATTTGGAAAAACGACAAACTGACATCTTGCTCAGAAGATGGTTTAGAATTTTTTTATGTAAAAATATTTAGGTTTCGGAAACATTTTATTTTTATCGCTTTTTAACTGATTAAACTGATGTGAATTTACACGCGAAATAAACTTTCGTATTTTCGAACGAAAATTTACCAGTTGCTATGTTAAACTAAACGCATTCCAAATATCAAATTTATATTTCAAAATTTTATCGTTTAAAATTTCACAAAATTTCAACTAATTACGTTATCAAAACAGTTGAAATTTTCGGGTCGTTGCACTCTCCCCCACTCAAAACTTTTCGTCCCCGAAAAGGAACGAGGTAGGAGAATAGAAATAACCAGAAAGAAAAACAGATTTGAAATACAAAATAACAATTAATTTAAACCATATTAATTCAAATTTAAATTAATTGATATTCAATAATTGATTTAATCCATTTGATTTCACTAAAATCAATCTCAACTATTTCTAAATCCATTATCTTATTATCCAATTATCTTCAATTTAAAATTTCTAAAACCATAAATTTGAATAGCCTTTTATTATAATCATATTTTTTCTCAGCAATTTAAATTCTTCTTTATTCCAAATTATTGTTGAATTTATTCTACTTAATATATCTACTCACATATATTTAACCCATATAAACTAATTTAAAACATAAAAGTTTCGATTTAAATTAATTTACATCTATTAATTTCTTTTAAATTCAAGGTATTTTCATATGTTGATCAAATTTCAATTTATTAATTCTTTCAAAACAAATTTATTTCATTATTAACTAAGTTTACTTATTATCCTATCTAACTCTATTAACATCTTTATAATCAAAATTTAGTGTATAACATTTATTATAAACACTCAAATTTTATTTCTAAATTCAATTTATATTATATATTATCCAATTACATATTCAACTCTGAATGATTTAGGTAAGTTGTATTAGAATGCAGTTGAACAATAAACAAATAAAAATTTTCCCAATTCAATTATTCGAGTTTAAATATTTATTCCAAATCTTGGTTTTATTTATAATTAAAATCATCCTTTAACAACATTTAAGAATTAGATTTCCGATTAACTTTAAACAATTTAGAGTTATATATCATATATTTATATCAATCAAATTAAATTTAAAATAAGATACTTATATATATATAAATCAAATTATACTGAAGAAATTCAAATCAAAATATTTTTCAAAACAAACCGTAGCAAAGCTACAGAATAGTATCTCCACTTCGAAACTCGAAAATGAACGTCGATGATGCGGCCGCCATCACCGAAATTATTTTCCAGCAACAAAGAGAAGAGCACTGAATTCAACATCTTAAAATTCTTTGGAAACGATTTCTATTCGAAAATACTTCCAATAATATATACTTTAAAATTTTAAAACCAAAGTTCGAAATCACCGGAAACTAAATTCTCAAATTTCTGAATTAAATTCATTTCAAATTCCAAATCAATTTATAAAACGTATTTATAAATTTATTTAGAACAATAAATGATAATCAAATATTATCATTTCAAACAAACAATTTGATTTACCTATTAAATTCTAGAAATTTTTTTACTTATATTTTCACAATATAATCAAACAAATTTATTTCATTTACCAAATTTGAAAATAATATTGTGTCAGTTTGCTCTATTCAAGTGTTTTGGAAATCCTATCGATAGCGTTGATCAGACGAATCGATCGGAAACCCAAATCAACATCAACAACTCAAACAACACAGCATATATTAAAACATTTATATATTAGTTTACAAATACATTTCTTTGCTCGACGATACAGGAATGAATTTTCAAAATAAGGATAGGGATTCAAATTTTTGCCGACTTAAATCAAAGAGAATTTTGATTCGAAAATAAGTTTGAAACAGAAGATAAGATAATTCAATTACCACAATCGGAAGATGGATGAGTTTATTTAATTCACGGGCAACCTTAACCGGGTCGTCCGTAACTTCAAGAATAAGATCGATGCTGAATTCCGAGGTAAATCAACACTCAATCTCAAGAGATGGAATTCAGGTATAGCCTGAAATAGATAGCATCGTAAACCGAGGATACAGAAATCTCCGGTAAATCGATGCCTATTATAAAGGAGTTTTGCTCCTTTACGAATCGTTCGAAGATTGGCGAGACCGCCGATCTATTATAGATATCATTCAAAATGGAGTTATGGGGTGCTCCAGAATTGAAAGAAGACGAATAGTGAAGGACACGAATGAATTTCGGAACCAAGGGGAACGTTCCAAAATTCAAAGGAATTGAGTCAAAGGAAGAGATTGAAACTCAAATGAGAGTGATTCCGTAAATACATTTACCCTATATGTTTAAGTTTTGCCTAGAGCTACCAAAGCTCTGATACCAACTGTAACGACCCGCTATTTTGGACCATTCGCATCCATTATAAGTGTATAGGTAGACACTCATGCCGGAATTGAATTGCTCAAAATACCGCATTGTTAATTTAAATTTGGCAAAACTGAACATATACAGTAAATAAATAATCACAGATCACAGACACAGAGTAATAAATGCAGCGGAAATAAAAAGAGATAGTAGTTCATGAATCTACTATATGAATATATAAGATACATCAGAGTTTACAACAGAAGAGTAATACGATACAACAGAGTTAAACCAGATAAAACGGAAGAGTAACACGATACATCACATACAATCAGAATACATCACTGGAATCATCGAATACTGAAAGCAGAATAGATGGCTGGATCTTCAAGCAAAGCTCCAACTTCAAAGGTGAGTCTCGAATACTGGTACACTCAGTCTGACCCGAGCGTAAAGCAAAATACAAAACACTCGAGTCAGGACTAACATTCTTATATCAATAAATCCAACTCAAGTGAAATAGCAATTGAAATACAAGTAACTCAAAGGATGTTTGGAATAACCATCCTTTAAGGATCCGTTAAACTATCTACTATGTAATAGTGTACGATAAGTAGATAATGTCTATCAGTAATATAAAGTATCAAAATAGTGTTAAGGCGTTACCATTATCCCCCTTAACACATTTTATACAAGCGTTATAGTCTATGCAGCACTGTAAACTCCACCGTAAACTAGTGGGATATCAGGGAGTACTCCATAGGTATAACACAAAACAAATTCGTAGTGGTCACGTATATAGGGATCCAAGTATGACAAGGCACATGAGGCAATACCCAAGGTAGTGAAACTACCGTTTGCCTGATCCGGACTGGTGAGAACGCATCGCCGCAGCGACCGCAACACCGCGAAACAACACTCCCAAAATCAAGGGTGCACCAATCGACAACAAGTAATGAGTAGTTCGAAGAAGTGTGTTCACTTGAGGTAGCTAATCCTCCATTGGCCCGGCACGGCTCCTGTTTTAGTCATTTCCAATTTGACACAAGTGTCAAGGCCATCCATCATCATTCTCTTTCTTCAGTCATCGCGTTCGTCTATCCAACCACTTCATTCTGGATCATCACTTCGCGTATGGTTATTAAAGTGGTTTCCGGTTTAGACAGTGAGTATGTCCCTAACCAATTCCGGTTCCTTTAATAACCTTCGTGATTATAACACCGATTGGTCGTTACTATATTTCAAAACCAAATCAATTTCAATTTCAATTGGAATTTGCAAACCAACATTCCATTTATCTTTCAAAACCAATTTCCAAAATTTACGTTCCAAAACTTCAATTTACCATTTCAAAATCTTATAATTCAATTTCAATCTCTATTTAAAACAATTCAATATTGATTCAAGTTCGTATATAAGTTTCATTCGAAATCATTTAAATGATTAAATCTACATTCAAATCAATTTAAGTTCATTGACCGATTTTATTCAATATTCATTAAGTTAATTACCAATCAAAACAATTTCTATTTAATTTCTAATTCATTAAATCAATTATTTAAGTTCAACTCCATTTTATCAAAACTTACAATAGCATTAAATTAAATTCATCAAATCAAATTCTTTACATTTCAAGTCTTACATTAATTTCAATAAATCATTTTATTTCTTGTTAAAGAAATTCAAAATTCACTTATTTACTTACTTAAATAATTTTCCAAAACTTAATTAATAAAGAAAACTCAATTTCAATTATTTACGAAGTAAAATTCACTTATTCAAATGTTCAATTTTACTTATTAAAGAATTCAATTCAATTTAATCATTCAATAATTCAATCTTATTTAATTATTAAATAATTCAAAACTTAATTATTAAATATTTCAAAATTTAATAATTTCAAACTTAATTATAATTTCAAATTTAATTATTTAATCATTTCAAACTTAATTCAATCATTTCTCAAATTAAACAACATTCCTTCATCAATTTCATTGTTAATATTTTGTTTCAGATTATTAAATATTAACCTTTTCCTTTCATTAAAAATTCAAATTTCAACTTCATTTCAAAACCATATTATTTATTCAAATAAAATCTTCGTTTTATTTTAAATCAAATTATTTGACCAATCGGGTTTTATTTAATTTTCTATCCTAGGTCAAAGTTCAATTTGGGTATTTATCATTTCAACCCGATTCCAATTCAATTCAAAATCAAAGCATAACAAAGGGAACTTGCAGTGTGATAACTGGGATGGTGTCAAAGTAAATAAACAAGCAATAACAATAATCAATATTAATCCAATAATCAATTCAAATAATCCCGAAATAACCGTATTAATTCACATTGTTGTTTGTGCAAATTAATATAATTATTTCTAGAATCTACACTATCATTTCATGTAGATTAAAGATTATTCCACTAATTATTTATACGGTTTTTCACTTGTCATTCAATTTCAATTTTACACTAGAACAATTAATCCAATATACGTCGATGGTCCAAAGTGTAATTATCACTATTCTACATGTCAATTAATTTAACAATTAAAAGGGGTCATATTCACTAATCAAATTCAACATATGTGTCGATTCAAATTTTAATTATCCTACGTCAAATTTATTTGCATAATATTTATCACTTTATACATTACAATTTTAACGTCCAATTGTAAACAACAAAAAATCAATCACTTATCAACCAAATGGGATTATCATTGCATATATAACAGATATTGGTGTCAGATGTCACAGGTGAACTGATACAGGTAATAACAGTGTAAAAATCTAACAGCAGCATATTTCAATTGTCGTTTCAATTGAAATCAAATTTAATAAATAAAAGAACGTTAATCGTGAGTGATTGCTCACCTTTCGAGGCTAGAGAGAACGGGAGATGACACGGATATGCACACCGATATGGACACCGAAATTTGAATTTCGAATCCAAACAAAGTAAATCGGCACGAATTCACGATCAAAGCTGATAACAGAAATCGATGAGAACGATTGAATCAGTCGATATAAATGGAACTATATATATATTATTTTATTTTATTATTATATAAAAAAAACAATTTTAAAGACATTTTTTTTATTTACCCTTACTTATAAAATAAAGTATACACATACACAACTTATAAAAGAAATCATCAACCAAACTTATATAACTTTTATGTAAATAAAATCATATTATAACTTCTAACGCATGTATTACAATGTATAGGCGAACATCTAATCTATATAGACAATATGCAGACTCATATTTAACATTTATGAAATATTAACAACATATAATATATGTCTTGTAACTATTGAAAATATAATGTATATCAGAACCTATATTTGCCAATTCAGAACCAAACTTGTACAAGTAAAATGTAAACTTTACTGACACATCATTTTACTGTTAATAGATTAGTATACTTAAATAAACTCATTACATAATAAACTATATAAAAAAAAATACACACACAATTCGAATGTAGAACATATAACTATCTGAAAAGTTAAAATATATAGCTGACATGCATTTGTATGTATATAACTAACATAAGCCTTTACTATATAACATCTGTAACTAAAATATTAAAAAGTCCATATAACCCACATAAAATTATAACTTCTTTGATCATAAAATATATAGTATACAATCATATATAGCAGTATAAAATTTGTATAAACATACGTTGAAAAGCAAGATATAAACTCTATAATTAATAGATTTGAAAGCTTATATAAAACTGATGTATTTCAAACCAACATATCTTGTATAAAACTAATGTGTATACAGAACGCTACCACATCAAACAATACTTTCCAAAACAGAGATTGATATAACCTATCGTTGTAGATGGTGATATTACCGTCAATATTAGAGATACATCAAATAGTGAATTACTTATGCACGAAACAATAGAGAATAGCAACAATTTATACAAGATGTAGCAACCCATATTGAGAAACTGGAAAGCCAGATAAAATCAAAATTGTACCGCAAATGTTGAGATGAATGTGAAACACAAGACGAGGCATATGAAACCTACTACATAGCCAGAGAAGAAGACTAAGCACGAATAGAACACAGCAAGGCACAAGAAAGTGCACGGCTGACCGATGTGGCTGCAACGAAGGCGGGGACGAGGCTATAGTTGCAGTCTCAGATCAAGGGAGTGTCGGAGTTGGAAGCAGCTCGGCTTAAGGCTGGTCGTGAGTGGCTGTTCGTGGAGGTGAGGGTTGGCGTGTCTTACTATGCGAAGGGAGATTCGGTGATGGGAAGTCCGGCCATAGGGTGTTGAAACTTGGTCGGAGCTGCTGACGAGGAAAAGAAGAGGAGCAGGTCGAGGCCACGTTGGCTGTGTGGTGCGAAGGCTTTGTGGGCAGAGGCCGGAGAGGAGAGGCGGGTTGTTGGCACGGCGGTGGGTGGAGCAGCTATGAAGGCGGAGGTCATGGGAGACAGCTTGGTTTCGGTCGTGGTTGGAAAAGGTGAAGCCGTTCACGGCCATTGGTGGTATGCTTCAGGTGGAAAGGAATTTGCATGGAAATGAGAGGTGGCATCAGTAAACAAAAGTATGAACGTGAGGATAAGAGGTGAAGGGTTTGGAAATAAAAATGGAACAGATCTGGGGAGGTCCAAGGAAGAGAACAGAGCAAATATAGGAACCCGAGAATATATGGAAAAGAGTGGAATCATAAATGTCTTAAGTTGAATAGCTGGTAACATTTATAACAAATGGCTATTTAACTTCAGCTGGTAAACAAACAAACAGAAGTCAAAAAGTTTGAAAACGGTTACCGATCCGGTAATCGTTTTACTGATTTCGTGGTGTACCGGGGTTTGGAAAACAGAAATGCATATATCTCAGAGATCAGTACGGTAAGACGATCGAAACGGTATGCATATATCAGTGGTATGATAAAATTCGAATTTTCTACTAGCGGAAAATGCAAGAAAAACGCTGAAAAATAAGATCGACGAAGCCAAAGATGCCTGAATTTGGAAAAACGACAAACTGACATCTTGCTCAGAAGATGGTTTAGAATTTTTCTATATAAAAATATTTAGGTTTCGGAAACATTTTATTTTCATCGCTTTTTAACTGATTAAACTGAAGTGAATTTACACGCGAAATAAACTTTCGTATTTTCGAACGAAAATTTACCAGTTGCTATGTTTAACTAAACGCATTCCAAATATTAAATTTATATTTCAAAATTTTATCGTTTAAAATTTCACAAAATTTCAACTAATTACGTTATCAAAACAGTTGAAATTTTCGGGTCGTTACAGCCTTGGTTTTCTTCTATTTTCAGTTTCTTTTATTTCTCCTTCTTCTTCGCGTATGGATTAGAATAGAATTAACACGAAATTGGTTAAATTATAAGAATTTTGAAATAATGAAAGATAAGATGTAAATTATAAAGACTGTAATAAAATGGAATTAAGACTGAAATTATGCATAATTATCATATTAATTAGACTGAATTAAAGAGATTGGCCTATTTATAATTATGAGATGTAAATTATAAAGACCGTGGGAATTGGACTGAAATTATGCCTAATTATGATTAGAATTGGACTAATTAATTGGCCTAGTTATAACTTAGAATTATAACTAAAAAAGAGTAAAAGATGAAAGAAGCTTATTTTCACACTTAGACCTTGGGTTAAGTAATAAGCATGATTATAACGTAGGTTATAATAAGAAAAAGAATAGAATAAGGCTTATTTTAAGACTTAGGATAAATTAATAAGCACAGATAGTAGAGAAAAGTGTAAAGTCTTATTTAAATAATTTATCTAAGTTAATAAGCAAAGACGAAACTAGGACCTGTACCAAATAGCATTCCCCATTAGACGAAACAGTGGTCTCACATTAGCCTGAAGTGAGATGAGGGCACACTTATGCTAAGAATGGTAGTAATTGGTCAAATAGAAGTCCAAATCACGGGAGATTTGGATAAGGGGCGCAACTAGATATTGTTTGGATGACGGGCCAGTACCAACTGCATTTCCCCTATAGGTTCTATAGACACACGGTGATCTCACATTAGTCTGAAGTGAGATGACGGGTGCGCTTATGCTGGAGTTTGAGGTAATAAGAAGACCCAATATGTGGAGCAAAAGGTAACATGAGCATGCTGGCAGTTACGCGTGCGACTTCCATTCTGGTGCTCAGTAATCGCTATGAGTTCCAAGCGCTTAGTATGGGTGTCTTTCGTAGTCACCATTACCTTCTGTGTAGGGAGCTATATATGTCGTCCGGATCCACAGTGGGTGCTTTGTGCATCTTTCATAGATACCATTGGCTGTTGTGTAGGGATTTATATATCATCTGGTCCGTAGTAAGGTCTATGGAGTAGCAGGTCGATCAAAAAGGGTAGAATTAGGGTTACATCCTAATTAAAGGATTAGGAATTCAGCCTAATCAAAGCAGAAATCAAGGACAAGTGCAAGCAACCAAAGTTAACCTATCTTATAGTTAATCGTATTTATTTCCAGTTTATCTCTTTCCTATTTCCTTTGTTTCCTCTTTATACACTAGAACTGTTATAGAGTCTATTACTTTTACTTTGATTAAAGACTTTAGTAATTACTATCATTCACCGGACTTTTAGTCTGACCCACTCCTCTATTTTCCCCTTTTTCCCACCTTAGGCTATCAAGGGAGAGGACAGTAGATTGCGGTTGCTTGGAGATTTCTGGGAGGAGTTTGCTACCATGTATTTCTTTTCTTTCAGCTTTTGTTCTTTCTATGTACTGGCTTATTATAAGGGATATTATGTACTCTGATTTTTGAGACTATGAGTTTTTGTTTCATGAGACATATTGGATTTTTAGACATGTATATGGTATTTGGTATTTGACTTATTTATGAAGCAATTATGAAGTTTTGTTTTAATTAAGTTATTATTTTAAGTTTCCGCTGTTTTTATCTATTTTTGTCTTGTGAATCTTAGTCTCTATTAGCTTTAGTTATACCTACAACGCTCCACACCTTTTAATGTGTCCTTTTAGGTATATTAAGGGGTGTGGGTGTTCTAGTAGGGGACATCCGTCCCCAACCGAGGACAAGCACCAAACTGGTTTGAGGGGCCTGCACGGACTGGTGGAAGGTTAGTGATCAATACAATAGTCGGAGGACCGCATCCAGCTGATAAGAGCAGACATGAGATGGAGCGCTATGCTAGCATGATCAAGCATATGAATTTTAAATATTGTTCAAGTACAGAAGATGGAGCTCTGACAAAACATCAGCGTACAACGATAAATGACATTGTGTTTAGAAACAGAGATGCAGACAAAGTCGAGGCACTGACGATCGACCCAAAGGTCATTTTGGCCATGATCAACCCCCTTAGTGAGGAAGATTTTGGTTGATTGTGGAACCTCCATGAATATAATTTTCAAAAAAGCTTATGATCAAATGAGGTTGGAAGCCAAGGACTTGAAACCGTTTAAAGCCCGCATTTATGGCTTTAACGATGTGGTGACCGAAGCTGTTGGTTATGTTGAATTGCTCATGGAGTAGAGAGAAGGTGACCGTAGGAGAGTGTGGATTTTGCCATTTGTTGTTTTTGATGTTGACTCTCCATACAACGCTTTTCTAGGCCGACCGGCAATAGCTGAGTTTCGCGCAGCTCTTGCCGCATGGTGTTTGACTTTGAAGTTTCTTAGAGATAATAGTGTTGAAGTTGTTCATGCTGATTAGGCGATCGGACGTGCCTACTGTGTAGCTGAATTGAGGGATGCTCAATGGGAGGAGAAAGATAAGGGTGTAGATAAGTCTCTCCGCATCAAAGCCACTGTAGATTGACAACCGGTACTTGAACCTTGGCTCGGGTGCCATAGTCGGTTCTATAGAGACATAGATCTGAGGGATGACGAGGAGGAGCCTAAAGAGACCAAGGCTGCATCGGTTGAGCTGACGATTGACATCACGGTCAGCCACGATGACCCGTCATAGGTCCTAAAGATCGGATAACAGCTCAGCCCCTCGATGATGAAAGAACTTGCTGGTTTGTCCGAGCGAACCCTGACATGTTCGCTTGGGCTCACTCTGACCTATAGGGGATCTCGCCTGCCATTTTGAGCCATGCATTGAATATCGACCTAAGGCATGTTATTCCGGTGAAACAAAAAAGGCGTGACATGGATCTGGAGAGATCTACTGCCCTTAAGGAGGAGGTGGATAAGCTCAAAAGTAATGGGTTTATTCATGATGCCCTGTAACCTAAATGGGTATCTAATCCTGTACTTTTGAGAAAGGCAAATAGAAAGTAGCAGACATGCATTGATTATTCGAACCTGAACAAGGTGTGCCTAAAAGACAGTTTTCCCCTTCCAAGGATCGACCAACGGGTAGACCCAACTATAGGGCGTGAATTTCTATCTTTCATGGATGTGTACTCTGGATACAACCAGATCCGAATGCGCATTCTCGATTAAGAGCACACCAGCTTCATTATATACGTTGGATTATATTGTTATGTGGTGATGCCATTTAGATTAAATAATGCTGGAGCAACCTATCAAATCTAGTCAACAGAATGTTTAAAGATCGGATCAAAAACATGATGGAGGTGTACGTGGATGATATGATCGTGAAGTTACGATGATCTAGCGACCACATTAGAGACTTGGCAGAAATGTTTGATATCCTATGATATTACAAAATGAAGATAATCCCCTGAAGTGTTCTTTTGGCGTTGCATAAGGAAAGTTCTTGGGCTTCATCATAAATGCCCGCAGAATCGAAGCTAATCCTGAGAAGATCCAAGCTATTCGCAACATCCAAGTGCCAAAGACCATCAAACAAGTACAGAACCTGAATGGGAAGGTTGCCTCCAGGAGTCGATTTATTTCCAGAGCTACCGACAAATGCATTCCTTTCTTTGACTTGTTTGGAAGAGGGAAAAGTAATTTTTAATGGACATAGGATTGTAAAGACGCATTCCAAGCTTTGGTGAACCACTTAGAGAGACCTCTCATCTTGTCAAAGCCGGTAGATCATGAAGACTTGTATATCTATTTGGTCGTGTCGGTACATGCTATAAGTGCCGCATTACTGCACGAAGAGAATCAAATCTAGAGACTGGTTTATTATGTTAGCAAGCGATTAACAGGAGCTGAAAGAGACTACCTAAAGATAGAGAAATTGACATACCACTTGTTGATTGCTTCGCGAAAGACCCGCCCCTATTTTCAGGCTTATCCCATCAACGTTTACACCGATCAGCCGTTATGATATGTCCTGCAGCGACCTGAGACGTCTGGAAGGTTACTCAAGTGGAACATCGAGCTAAGTCAATTTGACTACTTGCCTCCTTTGGAGAGCCATCCAGGGATAGGCACTGGCGAACTTTATAGTTGAGTTCACCACACAGGATGATCTCCCAGAGAGCAGTGAAGCCCCTACCGTTGGATGGAAAATGTATATTGATAGAGCCTCCAATGATAGCTGTTCTGGAGCCGGAGTCATACTAGTAACTCTAAAGGATCGATCAATTTGCTACGCCTTGAAGCTTGACTTCCCTATAACAAAAAACGAAGTTGAGTATGGAAGTCTGATTGCTGGACTCAAATGTGCCAAAGAACTGGGAGTAAAATCTCTTGAAACCTTTTGCGATTCCTAGTTGGTGGTATACCAAGTCAGGGGAGATTATTAGGCTAAGGGACAATGACTCGCTCTATACCTTATCCAAGTCCAAGAGCTATTTGCTGACTTTGAATACTATGATATTACACATATTCCCCAAGATCAAAACAAAAAGGCCGACTCATTAGCAAAGTTTGCTAGCACCGGGGATGCATAATAGATGGGCTTGGTTCTAGTTGAAGTACTAGATGCTTCGTAGATAAACCAGATGGAAATCGACTGGGTACTAAAGATGGAGCCTAAGAAGGAGTCATGGATGACTCCGATTAAAGACTATTTGATATAGAGATTCCTTCCCAAACGAAGGAATGAAAGGCGACAAGTCCTTCGCAAAGCTTCACGATATATCATTCAAAAAGGAGTCATGTATATAAAGGGTTTTTCTATCCCCCTACTCTGGTGTATTGCTCACGATGAAATAAAATGAATCCTAAAGGAAGTTCATGGAGGGGAATGTGGCAATCACACTGGAGGCAAACCCTAGCAAAGAAAATACTCCGTTACGGGTATTATTGGCCAACTATCAACTGAGATGCTGCTGATTATGCTAAGCGATGCAATAAGTGCCGGATATATGCAAAAGTTCTGAGAGCTCTACCTATAGAAATCACACAAATGGTCAGTCCATGGCTGTTTTCCACATGGTGCGTAGATATTATCGGTTCCTTACCAGTCTCTAAAAGTGGTGTGAAGTACAACATCGTCGCAGTTGATTACTTCACCAAATGGGCCGAAGCAGAACCTTTAGCCAAGATCACAACAAAGAAAGTAATCAACTTCATTTTCTGCAACATCATCTGTTGTTTTGACCTTCCACAAACTATAGTAACTGATAATGGAGCCCAATTCGACAATGCTGAATTCAAAGACGTCTACCATTGGCATCATATTGAAAAGAGATTTGCGGCAGTTTCTCACCCTCAAGCAAATGGACAAGTTGAAGCTGTGAACTAAATCATAAAGTCCATTATAAAGAAGCATTTGGAAAAGGCTAGACGCAAGTGGGTGCATGAACTCCCAAAAACATTATAGGCATACAGAACTACCCACAAGTCTGCGACTGGCCATACTTCATTCGCCCTTGCTTACGGCTCTGAAGCCGTTATTCCTATTGAACTTAAAGTCCCATCTCATTGAGTGGCCTACGATGATCCCAGAATGAATAGCGATCTCTCTTGGAGTCTTTAGACTTTATAGATGAGAAGCACGAAGAAGCTGATTTGAGGGCAGCTGTGCACGAACATCGAGTCGCCAGATACTATAACACTAAAGTCCGACCTAGAACCTTTGAAATCAACGATCTCATACTCAAATGAATTTTTATAGTTCCTTCACACATGAAAATGACATAGAAAGGACCGTATGTCATTGAACAGAGGCTTGGAGACGGGACCTTCAGGCCAGCGAATGTCGACGGTGTTACTCTTTCGAGAGCTTGGAATAGTGAGCATCTACAATGCTATTTTACTTAGTTTGTTTTCTTTATTCATTTTTTCTTTGTTTTCAAAATTTTCTTTTGCAATTGAGTTTATAAATATGTAATAAGACAGCAGATTCTGTCATTTATTTCTTCATTGAACAATAGAGCTTTGAATTTTGGTTCGTATTTATGATCCACCATTGCATTGCATATTAGTTGCGACATATGACCTACTAAATCCCACCATATAATGAAGTCAACATGACTTGATAGTGATCGTGGTTTGACCGAT
Organism: Allium fistulosum; assembly: GCA_030737815.1. NCBI lineage: Eukaryota > Viridiplantae > Streptophyta > Magnoliopsida > Asparagales > Amaryllidaceae > Allium > Allium fistulosum. Next base: position 707,110,083 of record CM060904.1, on the reverse strand, counting down.
CACTTATTGAATAGAACCCCATACTTGGGGGCAAGATAACCGACTAAGGGAAATTGAATTCGACAGTTTTCCAAACAACTCCAAATTCCCATGGTGTGAATTGGATTATAAACATTAATGGGTGCGAACGACCACCCATGGAATAATCTTGTCCACTGAGCATGGATATGAGTATGAATGAATAAATAAGTGCGATTCGACCACTTACAACTTACAACTCAGACATGAATTCGACAAGATGAGAACGAAGTTAGTGGAGATGGAACTCGACCATCCACTAATTAATTCTACCAACCCAAGACTGGGGGCAGAAACATAATTGCTTAACCACTGAGTTCGACAACGTAACATTAACGCTCGAGCTTAACATTCGAATACGACTCGAGGCCACAGCTCAGGGAGGACATGAGATTGATGAATCGAATCAATATCCGAGATAACGAGCAACAAATTACAAGTACATTGAATGGAAAATGTAATAGCTCGTTCACTTAAGAAAATACATATAAGGTTCTACGAAAGAAAGAGAACTTTTATTCACATTAAACTTGTAAGTTGTAGTACAAGTTTATCCAAAAAATGAGAACCATAAGCGAGGGCTGTACCTGCACAAACACGTCCAACAAAAGAGAAAGAGTAGCAGCATAAGCTATCTACACATCAAGCTGACCCGACGGCTACTTCTTGGACTTCTTGTCCTTCCTCGATTTCTTAAGGGTGGATCCACTTGAACTATCACCCAACCCTCTCTTTGATTACCACCTCTACCTCTTTTCAAGGAGACATCACTAAATACAGGGATCAAAGCAGTATCATCCTCAGAAACAGGAGGGATCTCATCCTCGGGAATTAACCTGCCTAGAGGGATGACTTGAAGCGGGATAGGATCTGGATCATTGGGGTCCACGCCAACTGGCCCAGGCTTAGCCTTTTCTTCAACGACTCTTCCTTCTCAATGCGCTCCTTTAGACTTAGCTCGCTAGTGGGATTAGAGGTACCCATAATCACAATGTCATCATCAATTAGGATTTCATGGCACAAATCACTACCTTCCCTCAACAATGCATCCACCATGTGCTCATCAAATATGAAAGCCTCCTCTTTTGGAACATCTTGAGTCGTGCTGAGTTTGTAACTGTAACAGACTCCGTTATAGGAACTTAAGGCCTTGGTTGGGATTCTTAGGAGGAGGAGGAACTGCAGCTGGAAGACCTAATGCCGAGGAAACATAGCTAAAAATATTAGAAATATCAATCGGCAACACCCCATCTTTTTGAAAGATGGGAGATGTCAACGAGATACCTTTATTGGTCTGGCTTCCGAGATGAGCTTGAATACCTTCAGAACTTTGTTTTGGAATTGGAAAAAGCTCGCTGTGAATTTCATATTAAGGCTTGTCCGGGTTGTATTTTGAAAGAGTGGAAAAGCCCATGGCAGTGCTAAAAATACCCTGAGACATTAGGGGAAGATTAGTTGCAACATTGGGCGGCACAGACCTGAAACCTTCCCTTGCTTCATGTTGAGAGGTCTTAGCTGGCTCTTGCTGAAATACAAGTTGGGCGTCATGTAAAATTTTAGGTTCATCGCCCAGATCTCACCTTTAAACCTCATCAGATCAATCTCTCTGCTTTGAGCGCCCTTTTCTCTTCAGCAACAAGAAATTCTTGGGCACACAAAAGCTGATAGGGATGGTCATCTCGAAGCCATTCTAGGTTTCTATACCTAAGAACATTGGTGTTGTAAAGAATAAGTAGCGGGTCAAGCTCATTCATCACTTCCTTTCTAGTTTTCTCCTTAGCGGCATCCACTTCACGCTAAACAAGGGCATCGACTCTTTAGATTTCTCAACGGCTGCATCCCTTTTGAGTCTGACATTCACTAGCTCCTCGTAGGCATCTTGGTTAATCTTTTGCGCCTCATCTTTCTCCTTAGTTTCACGTTCAAGTTCAACTATCCTCTTTTGAGCTGTGTCCATTTCAAGTGAAAACCGATGATTTCTATGATGCAGCACCTCGACCTCATTCAAATGTCTAGTCTTCTCATCCTCTAAAGCCTTGACGGCGGCCTCATTTTTTCTCTCGGCCTCTGCCTGGGAATTCCTTGAAGCTTCTAGCTCGTTTTTCAAAGTTTTGATGATCCTCTTATCTTGGGCCTCTTGATGCTTTAGTTTTTCAATCTTTGCCGCTCGTTCGAAGGATACTTTGGACATTTTCTTTGCAGCTTTCATCCACTCATTATACTGCCTGTAGATATCAGTAACATAATCCATAGTTATTTTTTGAACTTTTTGGGGGACCATTTTTAGATTAGGATGGAAGAAAAACCAATCAAAGCACAAGTTCGGAAACTCTTCTCTGAGCCGGGCCATGTGAGTAGCTAGATCAATTTCATGCTCCTCGAAAGTTGTTGCAATGTCAGTACTTTCCTTGCTTGACTTGGGGGGAGCAACATGCTCACTATGACGACGGCGATCACTAAGTTGCTGAGAATAAGAAGGGACTAGAGGCTGTAGAGGAACTGGAACAGAAGAAGGACCACGAGAAGAATCAATAGGTGGGTTCCAATGATCGGTTTGCTTTTCAGAACCTTTCGGAGGAGGGGATATAGATTTTGATCGATGCTTGTCATGGATAGACTTATCTCTGTCACCTTTATCCTAACGATCTCGATCCCAACTTGAGCGATAGCTTGGATCATACTCACGACCATCAGCTTGACGATACGGGCCTGAACTTGAGCCTAAAGTTTGGCGGGATAAGTCCTAGAGAGACTAGAACATATACTCTTCTTCGCCATGGTTCCTACAAAGGAGAACATGGAGTGAATCAACCTTAAATATTTAAGGGCATAAGATTAACGCAGTGCAAGTGTGTGCAAGTGTCCTTGTGTTCCCCTAACGGACCAGATGTTGGAGCTTTGCTTGCAAAAGTAACCTCTCCTTTAGTAGTAGATGGGATTTCTACAGCGGTTCTGGTAGGAGAGTCCGACCCACCAACACTCATATTAGTGAAGTGAAAAGTTTCGACGTCATGTGGAATCGGCACGTTAGATAATGAGTCAAGCGGTTCACCTAAATGCTCAGACGATTGAGAAGCGAACTCATCCAGAATAACTTAAGCAATAGCAGACGGCTTGGGCTGATTGGAGAGATGACTCTTAGGAAATCGTTAGACGGGTTTCTTTTTCTTTCATTTCTCGAGAGCCAAGGGCTATGAGGTCTGCGAGGATCCGACCACGACCCCAAGACTAGACCCTTCACTATCACAATCGGGTTCGTCACTTTCAGCTTATTTAGCGTCTATATCAGTGACCTCCTGAGCTCCCACGACTGGAGGCACGACAGAATCAACTCAGTTGCCCCTTTGACCAACCGTGGCCCGTTGTCTTGCCATTGTAACTTGAGCAGTATTCACTAACCCTATGCTCCGGGTTTCTTCCATCAGACAAAAGGTGATGAGACCATCATCAATAAGGAGGCACTCAATATTTCTTTCTTTAGGTGGCACATCCTTAAGACTCAAGACTGCCTCCTCAAGATGTTTACCTTAGAGCCGTGGGATAGTGCTTGTAAAAATAAAAAAAATGCTCAGTCTAGGATATGACTGTAACGACCCTAGATTTTAAATTAATTTATTTAATAATTAAATGAATTTTTAAATAAAAATTTGTAAAGTTTATTTATAAAGTGATTCGAGTTTCCCCGAATCCAAATATATTTGGTATAAATCATTTAAATTTAAAAATATTAAAAATATTGTATATATGTGAATATATATGTATTTAAGCATATATGAGTAAATTTGAGATTTTAAATAATATGTATGTATATACATTTGATTTGAATTTAAATTGTAAATGAATGGTTTAATAATAATAAATGATAATAATAAATATTACAATTGATGGTTAATAATAATTTGAATTTATAAATTTAATATAAAACAATAAATATAAAAGTAAATTTATCATAATAAATATTAAGTTATAAATAGAATCAAAATATATAAGATAAATTTTATAGTTTTATAAAATAAAAGTGAAAGTGTATAAAACAAAGTAAATAAAAAATAATACATATGCAAGTATAAAACCAGAAAAACAAAATATAAGTTTGTACAAGGTAATTAATGAAGCCATTAATTATCTCAACCAGGTTCAGCCGAGACAAGTTAGAAAGGCAAGGAAAATAAATATGCAACCAGCAAACAAAATGAGACCTAGTCTTACAAAAAAATAAATTAAAATGTACTTATAGAAATAAAAAGGACCAAACAGCACATTGCCGTAAGTATACATTACATACTTTCATTTAATGCAAGATATCGGCCTTACTTTCATTAAATGCTTTCAAATTCACCCATACATAAAGTACAAAGTTTGTATAAAATAAATTTTCAAGAGAATGATGCTCAGTTCTTTACTATGGACTGCACATCTCTTTATATACATACATGAACATTGCCTCCAATTCGTTCAAACTTTTTTTTTACTGGAAAAAAAATATCGCAAAGAACAGAAATTAAAAAGAAAAGCAAACATCACCTTATATTCAAAGTTGAAAGCAATTTACTGAAGAAAACAAAGCAGAGGAAGATTCAATCTGCAGTTTTAAAATCAATAAAGTCTCTGTTCTTCATCTTCTTTCAAAGGTGAGCAACCTAAAAGTATGATACCTGTTGAACAATTATCTGTGAGCAAACTCTTAAACCCCTTTTATACTTTGGTTTGCATGTGATCAGTATTGAATGTTTGTTTGTGAAATGTGAGTATACCCTTTTGATTTGAACTAGAAATTGTTGCTGTGAATAATATTGAAGTTTGAATGGTAAATGTGTGTTTGCATGTATATATATACATGAAAATGAAGGTGTATGTCTGTACACATAAATATGAACTCTGTTCCAGGCCTACAGGTTCCAAAACCTATCTCAAATTCAAAAGCTCTATCTCAAATTATTTATAGGCTTTGAAATCTAAAGAGAACATGTTCGTATGATCATGTTCTAAGTTTTTAAAAATAAATTTAAGTAAATTAAACAAAAACTTTTTCTGGAAATATAAGAATATAGGCAAAACCAATGAAACAGAAATTTCATCAATCCTGATTTCAGATCTTGAATATATCAATTGAAACGTCATCAAAGTTGATGATTTTTAAAAGTGAAATTAATTTTTTTATCAAGTATTCTCTGAGAAAAATGGGGATGAACGGAATCGCCATTTTCACTAAGTTCTGGCGATCAATAAGTTGGTGGACTTCATGATCGTAACCATAGCTAGCTGGAAGGTCGTAGAGTTAGGGAAAAATGCTTGATTTAAATTTTAGATCAACGTGGATGATGATCTTGATCGATTTAGGGTTTTGCACGTAGTTTTGGTTGAGGTGGTTCCTGTGACGATTTCGTCAACGTCGTAGCGCTGGAATTGATCGCACCCATGGCGATCAGAAGAGGAGGGCTAGACGAAGCTCTGGCCGGAGTTTTGACAACTCTGGTGGCCTGAGGCGCCGGAGCGAGGTGATTTAAGGCGATGAGTTTTGTTCCAGGTGGATGTGGAGTTGTTCGATTTCGAGTTCGACCTCGTTAAGGCGATACGGGTGGTCGGAGTAGCTGCTGGGGTCGTAGGCGACTCATTGGGGGACTCGGCGACGATCAGCGATGGTCGAAGTGATGGTGCACGTACACATGCACGAGTTGATATTCTGGGTTCGTTCGTTGTTTGGGGAAGAAGCATCTTCCTCGGGTTTGACTCGAGGAGTTTTCGTGGTTGTCTCGAAGCAGACGAGGGACGAGTGTTTCTCGTGTCTTTACTCGGGAAGATCTTGGATTTGCTCGGGTTGTTTTTGTCTGAGCTGTTTGAATTGAAATTAGGAAAGTATTCCAGGTTTAAAATCAAAGAAATTGAGTTTGGCAAATATTTCAAAGTTTAAAAAAACAAAAAAAAACAAAGTGAAACAAGTTTTAAAGTTTAGAAGAGATGTTTTAATTGTAAATTAACTTTAAAGTCTAAGTTAAATTATTACAAGATTTATTAAATAAGGTTTAAATGAGAATTAAAGTGATTAATAAAGATAAAATGGTTTATCTTTTAGTTAATTAAGATCTTAAGTTATTAATGATTTATTAATTAATATAAGTGATTAAAGAATAATTACTTAATTAATGATTGATTAAAGTTTAATTAAAGATTAATTTATTTAAAGCAATTGATTTGAAGATAATTAATCAAAGATTAATTTATTTAATGTGAGTGGTTAGGGATGATCACTTATTGAAATTTTATTAAGTAAGTGGTAGTTAATCAATTAAGGGTTAAATTTGTTAATTAAAGATAATTAATTAAATGGTGAATTAAATAATTAATGGTTAATTATTTAATAATTAAAGGTTGATGAATTATAATTAAAGGTTAATTAATTTATTATTAATGGTTAATTAATAAATGATTAAAGAATAATTAATCAAAATGGTTGAAATTTATTAATGTTAATTAACCAGTATTAGTGATTTATTCATAAGTAATAAAACTGATTTAAATAAATCAGATAATAAATTGACCTTATCTATGGATATTTGGATTCTATCGGATGACTAGATTGTTTGATATCCCTGATATATGATGCTTTGTGATATACCCTGATTTGTGTTGTGATCTGTAATTTATTTATCTGGGATGAATGTAATTGATTATCTGTGATATTTATATATATATATATATATCTGTTTCTGTGATATATTACTATGTGAATATGAAACCCTTGGCCCGTAAAATGGCACTTGAATTTCGATGCGACAGGGAGTCGGATTCCAGTTGGTTATCCGAAACCCACATCGAATTGTAATAGTGAATCTTTGTGACCGATAAATTTATTTTATCTATGAATCTGTGAATGAAGATAAGCGTTATCGATTATACCGCTTATCGATATATCTGTAATGATGGATGTTGCACTATTGTGTGTAAAACCCTGGACTACACCTACACACACAAATATGGATTTCACGTGGAAATCGGTTAAGTCACAGATAATTTAAATTTGATGTTTTTAAAATGGAAATTTTAATTTCAATTGATTTTGAAATTGGAAATTTGGGTTTAAAATGAAAAGCTTTTGAAATGGAATTTCAAAGATAAAAGTTATTTTGAATAACTTAATCGAGTTTTGAAAATTTAAATAATTTGATTTAAATTTGAATTCAAGTTGAAATTGAATCCTATGATTTGAAACTAGGGATTAAAAATGATATAAATGTGTTTGTATGAATTTGAACCATTTTAAAAGTAAAATTTTGAGAACTTGGATTTAACCGAAGAACCTTAACTTGTATAAATGAATCAGATTTCCAAAATGAAAACTGTTTGTTTTAAAAGAATAAAAGCTTTCAGATAAGAAATGAAATTCCAGTTTAATTAAAGGAATTCCAAGATTGAATTGAAAAATGGATTTTCCAAGTTATGAATAAATTCTTTTTGAAAGCTATGAATTGAATCTGTTATTTTTAACAGATTTAATATGATGATTTGTTTAAACCATTTGAAATGGAATTGTTTTGAAAAGCTATAAGTTAAATCTCTGATTTAAAGATTTAACGAATTAATTAAATTGAAATGGAAATCGATTTGGAAAATCTGTGAATGAATCTTTGTGAAATTAAGTGAACTTTGTGAATTGAATCTTTATGTTTAAAAAGATTAAAATGGTAATTTGTTAAACCATTTGAAAAGAAAGTTTGGGTTTAAATTGTGACTTAATTGAAATCCCAATATCCATATATTTTTAAATATTGCGCTCACTATTCGGGTTAGCCGGGAAAGGACCTTAGTGTCGTATAACCCATTCTGAATATGTGATATGTCGTTATGGATAGCATTTGAAGACCGGTGTTGAAGACCGAGTATTTGCGATAACGATAGGATGACCTATCGATTGTCTCTGCACCGAGTAGCGCCCGGTATAGAGATTCCCTAAGTGATGGGAAATCCGATCGGGATTGTGAGTACCCGGAATTGCAAGGGCTTCTTTGGAAGTGCCTTCAGTTCTGTTCGAACCCGGAACAGACTTGTATGGTTACATGTCTGACATTAAACTTTGAGATATAAAGCAGATTTCTTTCAAATACATTTCTGTTTGGTGGCGGAGAATTTATTCTCTTAGCTTAACACCCTTCTCTGAGACATACGAGCTCAGAGGTTATGTAGTTGAAGGTTATCAGCGATATATTCCCAATTTGGTAATGTGACATGCTGAATGTTGCTGTGTGATGATCATTGTTTGATCATTTGTGATAAGATCATTTGTTTGATCATTTATCTTTGTGATTATTACCTTGATCATCTGTTGAGCCAAAGCATGGCTTTGTGACAAAGCGTAGCTTTGTGGACGAGACTTCGTCGAACCTCACATACCGGTAATGGTCGAAACAGGATCATGGCAGCAAGGTTATTTGAGGGTAGCGCCCTCTGAGGGTATGTCCATTTTCTTCTGGATTATAAGTGGTATCATGGTATGGAGCCCAGATACTTACTTTGTGGTTGCTGCAAATCTATTACTTTGTGATTGCTTTGTGGTTGTTGGATTAGAGGTACCTCGGATAAAGGTCACTAACGACCGGGAGGTGGCATACTCGTGTCAGTAGTTACCCAGCTAGAGGTAACCCGACCTTGTGTAGCAGAGATCCGGTTAGGATCCGGGAACGTCGCTCCAGAGGCGTTCTATTTTACTTGGGAAGTTCCTTTGCCCGACCATTTGTTGGAAATCCAAACAAAACAATACGAGACTTGTACGGTTTTAGTTGTAGAACCTGCCATTTAATATGGTAGCTATAGTAGGCATACTATAATGGTACCTATGCTGGCTAAGATTTATATTCTAATTTCGAAATGTTTTCTACACTATGCACTAATAATAATATCAAAAATGATTTGATTTTGCGTAGTAAGCATCTTTGACTATCATAAGAAGAAATCTCCTCCAATTCTGCGTTTGCATTTTGTGTGTGGCGGGAGGTCTTATGGTAGTCTCATTTTCCAAAAGCATTGCGAATTGACTTTAAAATTCTCTTGCTATTTGTTTTAAAGATAAACTGTTTTTTTGTTGCTCACACCAGTCCCATGACTGATCCGGAGTTTATTGTTTCTTTCCTAAACTCTGGATGCTCAAAATTTTTCTACACGGGCAGTCTGGAGTTGGGTTTTTCAGATAGTCAGATTAGTAGATTTTCTGGAGCTAGTTCAGTCTTTGGATATAGACTGCACTTGCTTATCTTTGTGCATCGTTATTGGGAGTTCGAGCTATTTCTGGATTGGTGCTTTGAAGATGGAGATTATCCGCTGCTAATGTTATCGTTTTCTTTTCCGCTGCTATTTCTTGTATCATATCTCTGATGTATATTGATATTCATTGTATCACTCTGTTGTATCAGATATTGTATATCAATGTATTATTCATTTCTTCCACTGTGTTATTTACTTAATGTTGTTATAAGCTCCGGCGACTCGGATTTGAACGGTCGGATCTACGGCATTCGAGTACGATGTAAAGTATGGATGTCGATTTTCGAACGTGAAAAATCCAGATCGTTACAATGACCCAGATATAAGCATATGAATTAAAGTGAAGAGTGACATTTACGTCTTCCCAACCACAGTCGATCGAAGCCAGATGGACATCGCACAGAGAACCATTCGCTTTTGAAAATGCTTAGTTTATTCCAAGTACCTGCTAAGATTTGGCACTTCTTAACCGACTCTAGAAATGTAAACGAGAGACTCCCTGTCCAATGCTTGAAGGTGAATATGAATCGAATGTCCTTGGCAGTTAAATGGCGATATGATAACTTTATAAACACCATGTAAATACAATTGAGCAGGGCGTAGCCGTTCGGAGGTAGTTGCGCCGGGGCTATCCTCAAGTAATGTAGAACCTCGCGGATATATGAATTAAACGGCGGAATGCATCCAGCCCATCACATAAATTTATTGCATGCTGTATACCCCTCCGGAGGCCTGTGAGCTCTATCGTCCTGTGACGGGACCAGTACATCATCAAATGAAATTCCACGTCTCTTACAGATTCGATGAAGAGAAGCTTCACTAATCTACGAGGCCATAGAATCAGAGGATCCTCCAAGAAGACTATGTACTCCAAAGTGTCAGGAGCAGGATCGATGATTTTTGCTGGAAGAGTAGGAACGGTGGAGAATAAATCAAATGGTGGACCAGAGCTTTCTAGTTGCTTGGATTGATGACTAGGAGATGGACTGCCTGATTCAGCGGCAGAACTCAACTTGGCACTGGAATTGCTGCGCTGAGAAGATGGTCCAGCGGACATAGATGCAAGACGTTCTAAACGTCAAGTGTCCATCGCTATTGAACTTAGTAAAAAATCATTATTAGATAAAATAACCAGTACCCTCTAGTGCAGAGTGAGTGCTAGTGTTGTGTGGTGAAGTGCCATGCAATACGGTGATAAGTTATACAGAATTAAAGGCAGAAATGATGACGAGACTTCAAAGTTTGACTGTCATTGCTGACCATCTCAACCGGTTCTCTACATCATTAGGGAATGATTCAGCCTGAGCCTCAAGTTCGATTATCAGCAGGTTGAAAATTTAATTTTTATGTTCATAAGTAGATGAGCTTCAAGAGAGTTGTCTGAGGCATTTGTCTATGTCAGAGTTCGAATGTCGTGTATGTAACAGTATGCAGTTCAAGTCATATGCAAGTTGTATGTGTTCACTCAAGTGTTCAAGGCTGAAGCTCATCTCAAAGTCCAAGTTCATGTGATCGAATTTCATTTTAAAGTTCATTGGTAATAACCGATCATTTCATTAATGTATAGCCGATCGTTTCATAACGATCGTTCATATACGATCTTCCATAACAATCGTCCATAGTCAAGCGAGGTGCCAAACCATTCCTCCAACCAATCATTCTCATTGACCCATATCCGTTCATTTGTTCCAACCATTCCATCCGATCGTTCACTTCAATCCTACATCCGATCGTTCACTTCGATCCTCTATCCGATTGTTCACATTAACATTCAACAGATCGTTTGGACCAAACCATCACCATACGATCATTCCATATGCCGCATCGTTCTCGTACAATCGGTCTGCACCAAAACTATACTCAACATCATCTCCATACAATCATTTCACAAGTCGATTCATCTACTTCGAAGATTCACCAAGTCCATGACTATAATCGATCGTTCATGAACGATCGTTTTCGACCCTCAGATCCAACATAACCACTTCACTATCTCTAAAACGATCGGCCGAAGCCCTTCTTCCTCCAGACTACTTTAAATCAGTCGACTTCATCGCTCTAATTGAACATCACAGCGTTGACAAACCCAAAACCTTGCTATCAAATCCACATACAAATCAAAATCAACCTACTTATATTAAGATTCGAAGAATGGAGCTGGTTCAAATTCAATCTTACATGATATTTGAGAAGATGGAAGTAAAAATAACAAGTACGGTGAAGAGGATAATTGAATGAAGATTTAATGGTGGAGGATTGGTCTTTGTTTCGTGAGTTCAGATCGTGTATTGAATGATGAAGAAGGAGAGGAGGAGCAAATTTTCTTTTATGGTTCGGATGGAAATGATGTAGGATGGAATAAGGGGATGAAATGTGGTTGGGTCAAAAAAAATTATATGGATGAAACATGCCATGTTACCAAATTCCATGAAGCTAGCAAGGTAACCGAGCATTCCGTTATGACGACACACCGACCGTGCTATAATGGTCGATCGTTCCACGATCTAGAATGAACCAAAATTATCAAATTTGGAACAATTCGAAAACCAACCTTAGGAATGAATGGTCGGATGCGATCGTTATAAAAAAAGAGACAGGAGCAACGATCGTACGTAAAAGATAGGTATTTGATGGATCCAAAAATCTATTCAATGGCCAACGATTGAGTGATTGTTTCTAAAAAACACTTGACAATGACCTATGAACGCGTAATCGTGATCGGGGGTCAGGTATGAATATGCATACGTACTGAAAAATTCAAAATTTGAAATCGCTGAAATCAATTGGAGAAGAGTTTAAGCTAAATTACTGAAGCCTAATAATCACTAGAAACAAAACAAGATAATCATCGGTAAGCCGTAATCTATATTTATGTTGTAGGACCAATAATCATGACAAATAGAAAGAGATGCGACTCTTGGTAAAAAAGAAACTCAATGGAAGGATGGCGATTATTCAATAAATTGGATGGAATCATTTCCGACGATTCAAGTTTGCAATAATACAAAACACTTCATGTTCAAACAAGTCGTACTTTGGAAGGAAAATGTTATCCGGCCTTTTAGTCAGGCTATATCTGGACCAATCAGACAAGACAGACTTAATGGTCATCAGGATCGATGTATTGGATTAACGATCATGAAGCCTAAAGATCGGGCCTAAATGATAACATGAAGCAATAGCAAAGCAGAAGTTGGAGGCAAACTATATAAAACACTTAAAAGTATGGAAGTTCACTAGTCTCTGAAGATAGATCAGGCACGACCCATATTCAACACTATGGATCGTATCGTATCGATTACATAGCTCAATTCAATGATGATTAATCACTATTTCAAAATCTATAAGTCCAACACACTTGAAACTTTCAGAGCATCAATATATTGGAGAGAGGATTCCCCAGGAGCGATCACATGACAAAAAGAACAAATTTGAACGATTGGCACCGATCGTTCACGAACAATCGTATAAACTCAGCCAAACGATCCAACTCGATGAAGATTGGTTAATATCCCGCAAACTAAAACTCAGAATGACACAAAACTTTGGGAGCATACATTAGAGATATGTGAGGGTCACCACGAATGATATCACCACCATCAGAGACAAAACGAATGATCGACAACGATCGTTCCAAATTGTGAATTGGAACTTGCGATCTTTTTGGTGGGCCCCTATGGGTCTGTAGAGTCTTCTGCCGAATTTTTAGCGAGATATTTCACCGTCTTCACCTATAAATACAAACTTTCTTCATTTAAAGGATCTTTACACGGCTTGTTGCTTGGGACTCCATTGTAATCAAGTGTTATTATCATTACTTCATTGATATCAGATTTACAAGTGATCAATAAAGCAAATTCCTTAAAGTGGACGTAGGCACACAACGTCCTGCCACCATAAATCCTTGTGTCTTTGTTACTTCTTAATTCTTATTGCTTATTTACTTACCCTCTCTATTTAATTTTGATTATTCTTCATTTATTTCTCTACTGTTCTATTCTTAGTGTTTGTGCCCACTTTTGGTGCAAACATATATATGTATAATTTATTACTATTTCTAAGAATTTAGGATTTGGAGGAGAAGAGAAAATGACAGAGTTTCGGCGTTACTATGAAAATACTAGTTTAGAATTGAGGGCCTAGGTCTATATTTATATGGGTTCAAATCAATGCCGACCGTTAGATTAAACCGTATTAAATCCGGGTCATTTGGCCAAACTACTGTCGACTTTTGTAACTCACGAGTTGACCACCCCTTTCCTAGGGTTGACCTGGGTGCCTTAGGGGTTGATATATGGCGTATTTTTGGCGTTAATTATCAGCATCATAAGATTCATTTGATATAATTCCTTTTTGAAAGAGTAAGTCATTTGTTTCCACTTTATACATATTTTCTTAGATTTGATTTAACGTCAACATTTCTTAATGCCTAAGTTTCCACTAATGTTAATCATTAACGTTAATTACCTTTTATTACTACAATTACATATATAATTATTTCCAATTCGAAAACTTCAAACGTTTTCAACTTATTTATTTGAACTTCGATTGAAAATTTTATATGTGAAAATTGATTAGAAAATCGCGACAAATCCAATGGTGTAGGTTTCATTGTTAAATTCTAACGTTTGTGAAAATTCTATTTTTTGGTATTATCATTTATTAATTAATTTATTTTCAATTAATTATCGTAAAAGTACGGGGTGTTACATTACACATCCACCATAATATGTGCATTCTCAAAACTTTCGATGAACTTCCTTATAGTCTCGTTCTCAAAATAATCGGAGTACCATCTCATACATACACCTTCCAAAATTATACATGTGCCTACTCATGCATACATCCTAAAAATAATATAGGCCTAGTCATGGCTACATCCTCAAAATAATAAGGCCATCAACTCATACTGCAGTTGTGTCAATCCTCGATTTCTAGACCTAGGAAAATTTAGACCCATTCATCCAATCTTATATCAAGCACCCTTGGATATATGATAACACGTATTACCACATCATCGATCAAAGACCATCATTTGTCTCGGCTTCATAAGTGCTTGAATCCACATAGACGACCGAGAACTAGACCACAAATTGAAAAGGTCCATAATACAAGGATCACAGTCAATAGTCCATGATCATATATCAAAAAATCCAGGTAAGTGTCCTCACATACCCCCATCTTTATGAGCATACATCAAAACCTATGAGTTATCAACAATCCCTTAATGCATGTCCCAATAGTTGATCACATCATACGTTCCACTTCACAAATTCACATTATCGAACTTGCCCCCTTAGACCATCCAAAATTTCAAGTCCTTAAAGTTCTAAACATTTCTGGTTACTTCACATAAATCGTGTGGTGCGCATTCACATTGAAACCCCTCTTGTTCTAACCTTCATATCACGTCGAAATATCTGATTCCAAAATCCTCTGATAGTGATTCCTCAATCTGATGTTAGGGACGACTCACCCAAAATACCAAAAGTGGATCTGCCAACCATCGCTAGTGATTAGTGTTCTACTACATCTTTAAATAAAAACATTGCCAAATATTTTCAATTCCAAATAAAAGCTTCCAAGTTCTCTTTGAATCAAACCTTATTTTCTCAAAATAACATAATTATTTTATAAATACTTATTTATTATTATTATATTTTTTTTCAAAATATTATCACCATCATTTTTTAAATCAACTTAAAATGATTTTTGAGGAAAATAACATCTTATAAAATCTTCAAACTATATTAGCTTATGTAAAACTTAAAATTTGAGTTCTTGTTGAAATTGAAACACTTATGGAAGCTGGTAACCGCTCGTACAAAAACATATTTTCAAAATCTTGCATTTGTTAAAACTCTATATTTTATCAAAGACGTAGTGAACCCATCCCCCCAACCATCATTTTCGCATACTCAGTGGCACCCATCAGGTCCATTAGATACAAAAATTCTCCAGTCACTATTCCCCACCTTCAAGGAACATCATCAAATCCCTTAGTCAAATTGAATATCTAGTCAACTTAGAAAACTATGTCATCCCATTATAACTAAACCAAATATGTCCCTTAACAACTCACTTATTTCTTCAACGTAAACTCCACTAAAAGTCAAATTGGATAACTACCTCATTATAAAATTACCATATATAAAAGGCAATATAACCTAGATTACAAAAGAAACAATCGCAATAAAGCAAACAAACAAACAACAAGCAAACAAGTAGAATAAGGTCAAGCAAAACAAACAATCAACAACGATACAATGCAAGAAAAGGAAGTAATTAAAACAATCATGACATAAATTAATAAGCAAACATAGCCAAAAATAATAGTACTATTCCAGATTATAACCAATAACCCAGCAAGCAATATATCAATACAAATAATTCAACCAAAGTAAGCAAATAAAAGAAAATTATCACCATCCCATACATCAAAATGGGTAGTCCCTCCTCTATATTATATCCCATCTCTCTTCGTGGAAAGGAATAACTTGACATCCCTACAACTCATTGGGGAAAGTCACACATTAACAGTCATAAAGGATAACATCGTCATAATGTGTTTTGGGCAAACTCAAAAATCACCTCATCCAGTTGTCTCACATCCATGCTACACAGTCTTATCTCAAAGTCCTCAATTAGATTTTTCCAAGTAAAATATATTTCCAACAAAATACTTTTTAGTAGACACCTCTAAAATTTGTTATTCGGATCAAATATTTTAACTTTTCAACTATTTACTTATGACTCAAATCATTCTCATATTTGTAAAATATTTTATAATACATCCTTTCTTAATAAATTATTTTCAAATGTACTCTCGATAATAGATTTTTCAAATTAGGTAGTTTCTTACCCGAATCCTTTACGCAAAAAAAAATTCCTCTTAAAACATCGTTTATCGAAGAGTACCCTTTAAGTAAAAAATTTTAAAACCAAAATCTATTTCCAAACAAAAAGTTTTCCAAAATCAAAGATATTCTTTGGATAAACAATTTTCTCAAATAAAGATGTTCCTCTCAAAGCTTACTCAAAATGATGTTTCTCAAATAGAAATATTCCAACAAAATATTTTCAAATATTACCATCAATAAATAATTTCTCAAATTATTCTTCCAGAACTAAATTTATTTTTGTCAAAATAGCTTTCCTGTAAAACACGTTTACAATAAGTCTTCCTTAAATCATGTAATATTTATTGTAAAGAACACTTTAACATGGTACTTTTTTGATTTTTAAATAAGGGTTCTGATTAAATATTTCCCACAAGGTACTCTTTGCAAAACATTTTGAATCTTTTGTCGAAATAGTTTTCCTATGAAACATCTTTCAAATAAATACTACACAAACCTTGTAGTATTTATTTTAAAATATATTTTAACAAAAACATTTCTCTTTAAAACGTCCCTCAAGAAAATAATTATAACAAAGCATTCTAAATAATAGTGACGTTATAAAATACCTTTCACCATATTTTTTCAAAGGATGTTACCAAAATAATTTTAACCAAAATGCTCGTAGAAAAATATTTTGGCCAAAATAAATTATTTTAAATTTGATACCTTTTGCAAAAATGCTTTTAAATAAAATATTTTTATAATAACCATTTTTCCTTACGAAAATATCTTTATAAAAATATTTTATTTTCCAAATTAAATGGCTTATTTTTATTCATGTAAAAAGTTTCAACAAATCACTTTATGCCTAAAAATGTACATTTTCTCTTTGTAAATAGAATATCTTCAAAACCAAAATTGCATATTTAATATAACTTTTCTAACAAATACTATTTAGTTAAAATTTCAAAAATAAAAATTAATTTCATTTATTAAGATTAGGTTTCAATTTATAATTTAACATCATGCGTATCACTCGGGTCATAGCCAACACTTCACCCTACCTATAAGTTCCTATTCCTCAACACTCATACTATATTCATTTCCCACGAAAAGGTCACATAAATAAAGTTAGTCTTAGAGTCAGGTAATGGTTGTTGCACATATAATCCATACACCAACGCATCAAATCACCAATAAGAATGCACTCTCGTCCTATATTTTGAGTCAACCTATGTGTAAATTAGCCTACCCTAAATGACGTAAACTATACAAAGCTTATGGAATCGCTAAACCTAAGATTTGAAACGGAGTATGATGCCCTGATATTTCTAACATCTAAAATTAGTGATTAAACGCCATCAAAGTATGCTTACACATTATTCTCAAATATTAATAATAGTAAACCGTTGGTTATATAAATTAAAAATCTAAAACTATGAATGCAAAAGGAAAAATCTCACAACGGACTTGAAATAAAAATATACATACATTTTAGCAATGAATACATATAGCTCAATAAAACATAAAGGCCCCATGCACAAATAAAACATCTTCCTCTTTCTATATATTAATCGCTATTAAGTTTATAAAATAATACAACAGTTATACAAGGGAAATAATACAAGTAACAACCTATAAGTGTAGTATGTAACTAAACTCCTTTCCTTTGTTACCACCAACAAACTCCAAAAGAAAAAGAAAAAATGTTCAACTATGTTTGGGCTACGCCTTATCATATACACTTCGGCTAGAGTCTCGAGAGCTATTGCATAAGAAAAGGCTGGCCACATACCATTCGGGATCAAGCCCAGGTAGTTTTATTTCCTGCCCTTCATCCCGCATCAAATACTTATAAGCTGGTAACATTACACAACCATATCAAGCGATCAATCATCATAAATATGGGGGACCAATTATAATAGCAACACAACCATTAAGCATCACAACAATCCAACAATACTTAACGTCAACCCCAAATATCAAATAAATCAACTACCATAAATGTACTCACATATGTACTAATCATCTTCTATTAGTAATACGTCATCAGTGCAAGTATAAATCACATAAATGTGTATTAATTACTTTATATTAATAACACACTACCGATCTCATCAAATGTGTACTAGCTAATCAAGATCAGCAACAGAAACATCATTATCGTTGAAAGGACCAAAACCATAATTTACTACACATTGTTTGATAGTAATAACAATATCGCACACTCATCCAAATGCGATTACATCATCTTTCAACAAGCATATGTGATAATTTAAATCAATAATTAATCACACACATTACAATCTTCCAAAACAGTGTATTTATTATTTCTTCTTAGATATAAAATCATTTTATTACTGTATACTATAAAAACACCTTTATTTATTCTTTCTCAAAACAATAATAATTCTTCAAAAATGATAATATACTTCAAAAATCCTTTATTATACACTTATTACTTCAAATACCTCAAAGCATCGTAATTCAATTAAAAATAGTAATTTTTGTCAAATTACATTTTAAAACAATAATATTTTTATCTTACGTCAAAATAATAATAATATATACTCAAATCACTTTAATATTTTCCAAAAAACCAAATTATTACTATTTACTTGAAAATAACAATATTTTATTTTAAACCTAAAACTCCTTTTTGTTGCTATTTGTCTCAAAATATCAATAATTTAACCTAAAATACATTTGGTAAACTACCTTCACTATTATTATTATTATTATTATTCTGAAAATATCTTTTATTCTATTACTCAAACAATAATAAAAATAATATTTCTTTCCATTAACCCATAAATTAATTATACTGTCATTTACTCAAAATAATTCAAATTTTCAAATATTATATTATTATTTATGAAATATCACTTTATTTTATAAATACTAATAAACTACACAATTTCAAATTAAAATTGATTTTCCGTACTTATGAATTTCCCATAAATTCATAAATAATTACCTTATTAAACATCTCATTTTAATTTTAGTAAAATTTGTTAAACCGCTATTATTTACAAATATTACCCCAAATCTCTAGGTAATCTTATTTCCATTTATTTATTCATTATTCCAAAAATTTCACAATTTCACATACTTTATATTAATTATTCATTTTCTATTTTCAACCAATAATTAATTATAATTAAATATACGTCATCCAATGACGCAACAATTAATAATAAACAATCCAATTGAGGCAAAACATATCCAAAATCACAACAACCGAATGATCATTAAAAGAATCTAACATGTATCACTAATATTTAAGATTTTTAGAACTTAATTAATTATACCAATGTGCTTTTGCAAAGAGATCCAAAACTCAATAAACTAGATGGCAAATCTTTTGAAATTTCACCACGAGTCCAACTGCATGCGAACTGGCATTCTTATGCAAAATATACGGAGGTCAGAAGACCTAGGGTTTAATATGTAAGTAAGTAAATTATAGCAGCTTACATGAAAATTTGTACTTTCTTCTACAGAAATCAAATATCCCTGTAACCTATAGCCACACATCTTCACATCCACGCCACCTCCACATGGGGCCACCAGACTGCGATCTAACCACCTCGTCAGAGATGCCACACCAGCCTCCCCCTTTCCCCCGGAGCTTGCCGCCGTGCCAAAATGCTCTATCCACCACTGATTTTCTACACTAGCCACCACCTTATTGCCATATTCTATGACTATGTGGGCCTTTACTATGATCCGACTGCATGGATCAACTCCCCTCGACTTCCTTTACACGATTGTATCCTTTGATCGCTTTGTAGTCACCGTTTCACCATTGATCAGAAAAACCTAGAATGGATGACTGAGAATTATTCGCCAATTTCGACCCAGCTTGATCACCATCAATGAAAATGAATACCTCTCCCTCTTTTATTTTTCAAGAGCTATCAATCGATATATTATAAGGTAGGGTTCGGGCAATTTGGATTTTGAATGATTTTTAATTAATTGTCAAATCCACCATTAGAGAAAGAGAGATTAGAGGTTTTAAGGATTAGGGCTAAAAAATGAGGATGGAGATAAAGGCTAGGGTTCTGTAGCTTCATTTAAATAGTTAAGAGGAGTAATGCATTATGTCCCCAATATGACCCAAAACAGATATGTATGTCGTATATAACCTGTAAAACTCCCATCTCTCAAATCATGATTCAAATGTAACAAACCAATAGTCGAAAATGATTAGCTCAGAATGACCTATGCAATAGTTAAGAATATGATACCCACATAACCTATTTATTAAAGTCTATTTTTAATTAACTTAATATTAACAGTGTCAAATTTGTGGGTTGCTACACATGCCTCCTCTTCTGAGTATGTAAACAAACACTTAGAGAATTTTTTGCTTATCATTCATTTGCAATCGAGCTTCCCCTCTTTGTTCTAGAGTTTTCACAATCTTGGGCTTCCTTCTCTTTCAATTTCAAGCTTCAACCTTCAACCATTTCGATTTTTTGTTGATCCAAGGTAGATTTCTTCTTCGTCGTTGTGCTCCACTCCACTAAGCCATTATTGTCATTGCCTTACTCTGTCCTTACACAGATATTGTTCACTGCCTCAGTTGGGATGTTGGAAATCCATCAAGTCAGTTATCTCTGACTGTTTGTACTTAGTATTGGGCATGATCTAGATAATTGAAGGTGGTTGAAAATGACTTTGGGCGAGGAAGAGGTAGCGATGTCATAAGAATTTGAATTCGGCAAAGAGTTGGTTGATTCCAAGCAATGCTCCATGGAGTTGCATTCAGAATTTAATGAATTTGAGCAATGATACATCTGCGATACGAATCCCATCAATGCTCGAATTTGTTAGCGCGGAGCCTTACAATTTGTGAAGATCACACTATCTCTTTGGGAAAACCTAGTCGAGAGTTCGAGTTCCAATCCACACTAAGGCTGAATATAGGTATAACAACATAGAAATTTATTAAGATTACCTGACTATGCTCGTCACTAAAGTTTTCCAGTTATGTATGGAATCTAGACACACTCTTCATCTTTCTACAACTATAGCAACCGCTTTTGCTTCTACATCGCCCATGACAGCTTTTAGCTTGACATCGGCTTCTACTCATGTTACTGTTGGGCCTTCTTACTCTCATTATTCTTGTCGACCTCCAACTTATGTGGCTTCATTATGATCATTGAGGAGCAACACAACGTGATTCCTCCTGATTCCAATTTACATGGCATTATGATCTTGTATAATCTGCCTGATTCCCACACTTCTTATTTATCTACCGTAGAGCTTCAATGAATTTGCAACAGACATGACTTCCTCTAGATGAAGTTAGGCTTCCATCACCACACGTGCGAGCTCATAATCAGTTACACTGATTGTGATTTATATATGTGTGTTTCCAGGGTAGTGCCAACCTTCAATCCATTCCTTCGCCATGTCTTACAATCAATAAGGCTCACTCCATCGTACCTGCATCCAAACTCTTATGTAGTCCCATTAAACCTTTAAATGATCTTCGTTCACCGTTTACATAGGGAACCGATGCTAGCTGATATCGGCTATTTCTATAATTTTATGCACTGCTCATTGAATTCGTCACTAACCTTCTTTGAAGCATTTCAAGATTACATATTAGTAATCAATATACATAACAAACATAGCTACTTTAAAGAAAAGTACTTCTTCATACGATGCCCTATTGGCTTAACTAAGGAATGATTGTATGGATGTAAGTACCCTTCCTTACGTACTAATTTTGCCCTATTCAGACTTACTTCATTAAAATAGCTTAACCCATCTATTTTATTATAATTATTCCTCCCATAGCAAACAACGACACCTTAAGGCAGATGGTTGTAGTACTCCTAGCCATCCCTAAAGAGGAACGTAGCACAACTCATATGATTACTAACCTAGCCACCATCACTTCCGTCTTCTATACTACGACCATTGAGTTCTCTTCAAACCTACTGCACCGGTGCTTCATAACCTGCTCTATAAGCTAAGATTATACCTCTACCTCTAACCAACCAAGGGTGATCAATGACGATGATGAAAACTAATCAATCGATATAAAATAAGATGTGGATGATCAAGAGTGAGAACACGAAGAGTAAGATTAAGAAGTGGGGTTCAAGATGAAGAAGTTGAAGAGGAATTCGGTGCCAATCTACGAAGGAGAATGTTGGGAGAAAAGGCGCTTATACTCCCTGATTTAAATATCTAAGAAGAAATATTTCCACAACAACTCTCAGACCAATCCACAATTGGACTGAGGAAGCAATTCCATCCATCAAGATGACAAAGTTGTCGGACCGCCTTCTATTATTGGGCCTAAAGACCTTCAAGGTCTTGATTTTGACATTAAAGTTAATGAAATGATGCGTGAGATGGGTGACATCACCTTTCTTCCTTTTGAGTGTGTAACCACACCCCCATCCTTTCCGACCAAGCATGCTCCGTAGGCTAAATAGAATTGCACTATACCCATATTACATAGAATCACACCCATGTGCACTTCACATCTCTTCCATTCATAGTTTCCACTAGTAATTCTTGATTCTTTTCCATTTTAGGTACAATAGGTAAATTCAACTGCTTTGATGATCTTGGCCAGAAGACGTCTTGTAAAATCCCCTATTTTGAGAAGGGAAAGTAGAAATAAATGATGCTTAATTATTGTTAATATCATTTTCCAAATAAAAATGTGATTAGTTAACGTATCACAAAAATCAAGGGCATGAAAACTCAAAAAAATTCATAAAACAATTTTTATTCATTCATTACTTGTTTCTACATAAGCCTACAATTGCAACATTTACATAAAATATAATAAAACATATAGTTTCAAAAGCAACATATGATGACCCCTTGAGTGACCAGAGTCATAACTATGGATGGTTATAAAACCCATTATTACATACAAAAGCAAGTAAGCTACATAGTGGAGTAAACTAAAACTAGTTTTAGATTACCTCTAGCATGTCTTTGGAAAGCTTTACCATCTAAACCTAAAAAATCACCACCCTCGACCCACTCAAAAAATGGCCTGAGAGTTAAGCGATACATAAAACTTTGGGTCAAACAAAAAGTCTGGGATGAATAATATTAGGCATCCAAAATCAATATAGATACTTATGAGACCATGCCGCTAGGTGAAACGGGGTTTCCACCAACTAGTATCTTAACATACATTTGATAGGATGAGACAGGCCTAAAGCCTATGCTCTCCTCATCTATCTACAACCACAATGGTAAAAACATAATCTAGGCATATACGAAATAGGTTAAAGATGAATATGTCAATATTAAACATGGCTCAAGGGTTAAGTGTTCCCTACATATTTCCCACCCATTAAATGTCCATACATCGATATAGTTTGCTCGGGATCACATTATCCTATTAGTTTTCACAAGCCAACTAAAAACCTATCATGATGACTCAGGTCAAAACTAGATAAACCAACGGCCTCCATTCTTGTAAGGATATTAAGATATCCCGATGAATGAAGAAAAATAATAATAGGCATCTATAGCATCCCCCATTCCAAGACCAAAAAATGAACACTGATGATGCTGCAACAACATCACCTGAATTATTTTCAAGTGACAAAATAAGATCAATGTTTTTTATAACAATAAGTAAATATAGCAGATAAATATTTTTCATTACATAAATTATCAAGTTACATTTTTAATAATCCTAATCATGCCCACGTAGGGGTAAAATATAATAAATTTAAATAATAGTATCGTTCTCGACATATGAAGATGCCAATATGAACACTTAACCAGTTATATATCCTGGTTTTACAACAACGAAATACAAAAATAACTTCTATTAGCTACAAGCTCTCTGCTTCGTATTCAGCTTCTTTATTCACCTTTCCAAAAGCAACTTGTCTAAGCCCACAAACCCAGCCTACTCAAATGCATACCTATGAGTTTATGGAAAATAATAAAAACAATGATCAGACATAAAGTCTAGTATAAGTAATACTTTACCCTAATACAAACATATAATGAGACCATGCTGCTAATGCACAGAATAGATTTTTCCTTACTAATTCACCTATGATAATTACATCATATCATGTAACAAATCATCACATCATAAGCATACGTATAGCATCATTTAGTTTTATATGCCCTATACTTGTCATTCACTGAGCTATGTTATTTACTTTAATTAAGTATGCTCCATACATAATACATTTTATGATCCCTATCATATAGTCATCATTTTCAATCACAAGCATCACCTGGACTCATATTTAGGTGTCAGTCAAAAATTCATCATTAACTTTATTTAGTGATTGCTCCCTAGGCATGTCTATCACTAATTTTATCTTTGCTCAAACAACGTCACCGATAAAACAGTGACTTATTCCACCATGGGAGCCACCCTGACTCTCCTAAGAGAATGAATGTATGCACTCTAAATATATCTTAGCAAGCATCCTTACTAAGCATTAATAGCCCCTCTTAGTATCGAAATACTTGTTTCATGTTGCCGACCCATTCATTACATCCATTTTGATGGTTTGGCACGCTGTTATAAACTCGCACTAGAGTGTTATTTTTCTTAATTGAACCCTATAGAATTCCCAAGTCATGGCACCTCCACCATATTCCGTTGAATTCTAGACTTTATTAGTCTTGGCATCCTGCCATTCAACAACTTTGTGGGTAAGTATATTGTATGATCTTGGGTTTAATAGGTTTTTTTCATTTATTTGTTATGTACCATATACATTCTTTAGATAAAGCATTTTTATCTTTTATTTATATGGTGCAACTATAGTTTCTTAGTTTCCCTTAGCTTAGTTCATTTCAAAGTTTATATAAGTTAACATAATTTAACTTATGCATTTTCTTTCATAATTTCATCCCCATGAATTTCAAAGCTTATATCTTTGAAACTGGCTTCTAAAATCCCATTAAAAAATTTCTCTTATTTTATCAAAAAATAATTCATCACTAGTTATCGCAAATCATAGTCTAATAGCTATTGAATGTCAACTTTTACTTAGCTATTGCACACAAAGGCTATCATATATCAACCTATCGCATCATAAAGCTACTGCATCACAAGCCATCGCACGTCTATCTTATCACTAACAAAGGTCAAGTTATCGCATGCCAACCTTTTGCATGCAAAGCTATCAAGTGTCTAACTTAGTGCTATCGAGCGTTAAGACCATTAGGCTATCGATATCCTGCCACGAAAGCTATCAAATGTCTAGGTTTCTAGCCATCGAATGCTTAACTTTTATGCTATGGAGGGTCAAGGCTTCAAAGTTATCGGAGGTCAAGACTTGTATGATATCGAGGGTCGAATATTTATAAGCTATCACATGTTGAACCCTTATAAGATGCCGCATGTTAAAGGTTTAGGGTTATCAGTTGCCTAAATTAGGCCACCACATGCCAAGGTGACAAATCCGTAGTTAAACAAAAAACAATATTTTTCCTATTAGAGTAATAGGTTTTGACATAACCTGTACAATAGTCATTTATTCATTCGTTACTTTTAACTTGAAACGGTTTCTATCGACCACTGCCACAAATTAAGCCCATCTAATTATTATTTCCTCAATTACATTATTACTTATACGGTATCTTTTCACTTTGCCAGATAATCCATATCACTTCAAAATTTAATGGGAAAATTCCTAAAAATTCACCAAAATTCTAAACACCTTCTACCTCAGTAAAATTTTTGAAAAATAATATTTTTAAATATTAATTTATGTTTGAAATAAGCTATTTTCCACTTAAAATAATTCATACTTATTTATTGCTTCAACCAAAAATTACGAAAATCAAATCCACCTCTGTTTTAACATTAAAAAAATCGTATTAAAATTTCATGATATTATATTAAATCATGTTTTAGCCTAAAACATGATCAAATTCAATTTTTTTAAATCATTAAACACATACAAATTCATTTCTAATACTTAAAACATATATAACATTTGAAACATCCAAACATCATCAAATCCAAACCCAAATGGGTTTGGAAGGATTTAGGGAAAGTTTTACTCACCTAGGTTAGAAAAGCTTAGTTGAAATCTTCTCCTTTTCCTTTAAAGTTGAAAACTTTAATCTTTTGTTTTGATTTCCTTTTCCTCTTTTTAAAATGGTGGATGATCTAAATGTGTGTTTTTGTTTTGAAATGAAAAAGAAAATGACATTGTGCGGGGTTTATATATTAATGGTTTTTATTTGGGCTAAATTCCCTCTTATCTAATTACATTAATCTATTTCCATTAATACAAGATTCCCTTCATTTAATGTTCAAATTTTATTTATTTCCTTTATACAAAATTCAAATTTAATTTATTCCTTATCTTATAGCCGACTTTAATTACTCTAATTACCCTTGGTCCATTTAGTTGACATTTTAAACTACCTTACACTTAATTACTCAAATTTATCTTAGATAATAATTACAATCAAATTATCTTGATTACCCTTTAATGATCTGTTATTATTAATTTAATTTTCCTTATTATGCCATTGGGATATTACAGTCACCCTTTCTTATAGGAATTTTTTCTGTGAAATTCAGATTAGAAAGAACAAAAATTACACTAACACCCAGATAGTGTAAAGTCATCATCGCCTAAGTATACAAAAGTACAAAAGTTACACTAGTACCCTGTTAATGTAAGTCATCAATCATAATGCATTATTTAAACTACTAACACATGATAAAATCATAACATAAATACATTTGTGTCGCTACTAGTACATACAGTAGACAAACAAAGCATATGCTACAAAAATGGATATCTAAACCAATCCGGGATAGATATTCCTAATCTTATCCCCTACCTCCCAAGTACAATCATACTAATCGTCACTCCACTAGGCACGAACAAGCCTAATAACTTTCTTCCTCAACTCCTTTATGTCTTGACCTACTATTATTTTTGATCATCTAAAATAAGTCAAATATGGTTCTATGGATAAGTCCTCAATCATCCTCGGTTCCATTACCATACTAAGGTCGTGCACACATTTTCTTGAATGCAATGTATGAAAAATATTATGCACACCCACCAAGCTACTCGGTAGCTTGCCTCCATATGCGAGTTTATCAATCCTCTTAATCACTAGAAATGGACCTACATATGGGGAAAATGGGTTATCTATAATTTAATGCGGAATGGATGTTAAGGCTATTTACACATTAGAGGGGGTGAAATGTGTATTTCAATTATTTAAAACTTAATTAAGAATTTAAAGCTATATCCACTCAAATTGCAAACCGAAACTAATAATCACTATATAAATAGGTGATGAAGTAAAATATAGTAAAGTAAATAACACCAGGAATTTTTATACTGGTTCGGATTGATCAATCCCACATTCATTCTTGTACTGCATCGTACATAATTTCACTATCACTGCTTGCTTTCCACTGGTGGAAAAAACAACTTTACAATCTTGATTTCACGGGCTGCAAGATGCACCCTCTTGATTTCATAGGCTATAAGAATGCCTTCTTCTATTTACAATCAACAGTAAAGTATGGCAAGTAGTTGTATCTTCAATATAGATTCTCGCAGATTCGGTACAATGATTTGAATTCAAGTACAAATTCTCTGATATTGTACGGTTTGCAAATTCTTGAAGAATTGAGTAAAAGGGTATGGATTTGCAAAGAGAGTGGAAGAATATGTGATAGTCTTTCTCACAAATGTATGGATATGAAAGAGTATGAGAAAGAAGAGAAAATTCTTGCGAAATTTCATTTTCCAGAACCCTTTAAATAGTGGTTAAAGAGACATGTCCATTGGTGAAGAAGTGGCGGGAAAATCCTATTATTTGAATTTTAAAAAACTAAAAGACGGCTAATATGTTGACATACTTATTTTGATATGTCGACGTACATGTGTTTCAAAAAACAAGAACTCCGATAAAGTGTTGCAGATTTTCAGATTTCAATGTACCCCATATTTGTGGATATTTTGTGATTTGGTTGAGGTCAATGGTTGATGATTTTAAAGTATAATTACCATGGGGTCTTTACCAAAAATTCTAAGATTCATCACTTCAAATACCTCTGTTGTTACAGCATTCTTTTTCAATTAGTTTTGTTCTTCCATTTTCTGTGGTTAATCTTCATATATACATTTGCTTCCACTGATTTCTTGTTTATCTCTATAAACTATCTCCATAATATATTTGAAAGTGTTACACAATATGTTAGTGGTAATATTTATATGATTGTTCATTAAAATCAATACATAGGGTATTAACAATCTCCCCATTTTCGATGATGACAACCATATAAATATCTAAGATATAAAATATAATATTTTTTATTTGACTCCTACTAACTCTATGCACTCCTTCTATCATTTTTCCTAGTATATTATACATTTTCATCTCCTTTATCATCAACAGGAAGGGCGAAAAAGAGTCGCATAAGCTCAAATAGACAATATTTATACAATTTGTGTGTGTATATATATGTATAAATGTATATAAATAGAACCTATGAGGGGAATCAAAATCAATACAAAGCTTGAAATAAATTTATCAAGTAAAACATTTAAAATAAAAGGTGTTTTAGAGTTATTGATGTTGCCGATGCTAATAAATATCCTTTCGAATTATATCCAAAGTTCATTATTCCACCATCTTTGTATATAGTGCCGCTTGGTATCTATGGTTTCTTGTTATATGCTTTGAACATTTGTTGTCCAGTATCCATTGTTCAGTGCCTGAAAAATATAAAATATGCGCAATGGTACCTTATTTTATTTTGGGTCCCACAGGGTTAAGTTTTAGGAATCCAAACCCATAGAGGGTTTGAATACCCTTTCAAAATATAATCATCAGATAAACGAACTTTATTAATAAAGTTATCAATATATTTTTCTTTCTCATTATTACCTAACCTTCTAGAAACCCATAAATTAATAAACTTATTTGGGGGTTATAACTTTAACTTTCTAGGTTTTGGGTTGAACTTGGTAGACTTAACATGTTTAGTACTTTGAGTATTATTTTTCTTTGATTTAGGATCTGGGGTGTATACAAGTCCATATTTATTTTTAGCGGGTTCAGATGCAGAAAATAAAATTTCTGGATTATCCTTCCCTTTGTTAAATTTATCAATATCAGTTTTCATTTGATCAATATCATCATTACAGTTAAGAATAACATTGTCCAGAGATGTTATTTTATCATTTAGATCAGTGATCTCTAACTTCATTGAAAGATTTTCTGATCTTAAGGATTAATTTTCACTTTTTAGTTTTTCAAAACTTTCAAGTTTTAAATCCTTTCCGTCATTAAGTCTTTCAATTTCATCTTGTAGACATTGTTTTTCTTTGGTTAACATTTTGTTAAATATTTTTAATATTTCTATCTCTGCTAAACTTTTCTTGTACTATGTTCTAAGCATTTTATATTCCTTATACATATTATTTAAAAGATGTATAATTTCTTTATTAAAATTCCATGCCTGATCATCATTTACCATGAAACACATGTTGGCATTTTCAATTTCTGAATCACTATCACTTGATGATGTATCTGAATCATCCCATGTTGCATTGAAAGTCTGTTTCCTCTTCTTATTGCAAGTGTTTGAAGAGTATTTTGATTTCTTCAGATTTGAACGGTCTCTTTTCAAATGACTGATTGATCACATTCGAAGCAGTTAACAACATTTCCATTTCTGGAATTAAAGTTGTTTGTTTTTCGAATTTGGTTCATCTTCGTATATTTCAAGAATTTCTTAAAGGTCATGAAATCGATTTCCTCATCATCATCATCTGGTTCATGGTTGTCCTTTGTAGCGTTGAGTGCCAGTGATTTCTTCTCATTTGCTTGATTCTCTTTTCTAACCTGCAATTGTACTTTATATGACATTAGATTACTAATTAAATCTTATATTTTCATAGTGCTAATATCATTGGTTTCTTCAATTGGCAGAGTCTTCTGATCCCATTCACTAGAAAGCGAATTTAAAATCTTTTTGACTTGGTCCTCTTCAGTAACATTCTTTCCTAATGATATTAATGCATGTAATATATCTTCCAATCTAGAATACATATCAAAAATGAATTCATTTTGTTTCATTCTAAACAGTTGAAATTGATTAATCAACATGGATATCTTTGTCTGTATAACTTGCTAGTACCTTCGTGTGTGACTTGCAGTGTCCTCCAAATTTCACATGCACTTTTACTAATAGACACTCTATTAAATTCATTTTTATCCAAGGCGCGGAATAAAATATTCATAGCTTTTGAATTGTTGAGTGCTTGTGTCTTTTGATGGTGGTCCATTGTGCATAATTCATTTGGGGCTCAGTGTACTCAGTTTGTATAATTTTTGAAAACCAGTCGTTCTGATACCAAATATAGGGAAATTGGGTTGTCTATAACTTAATGTGGAGTGGATCTTAGGGCTATTTATACACAAGAAGAGGTGAAGTGTGTATTTCAATTATTTAAAACTTACTTATGAATTTAAAAAAATATCTACTCAAACTGCAAATATAAACTAACACAGAATAAGTAAGTAATAAAGTAAAATGCAGTAAAATAAATAACACCAAGAATTTTTTATACTAGTTCAGATTGAAGAATCCTACATCCAATCTTGTACTACACCATATAGAATTTCACTATCACTGCTTGCATTTCACGGGCTAGAATATGCACCATCTTGATTTCACATGCTACAAGAATGCCTTCTTCTTTTTACGATAAACAGTAAAGTATGGCAAGTGGTTGTATCTTCAATACAGATTCTCGCAAATTCAGTACAATGATCTTGTAGATCTCCAATAGCAATGTATATTTGAACTCTTTGAGGAATATGATGAAATTAGAGAGAGAATGATATGAATTCAAGTACAGATTCTCTGATATTGCGTGGTTTGCAAATCCTTGAAGAATTGAAGTAAAAGAGTATGGATTTGCAAAGAAAGTGGAAGAATATGTGATGGACCTTCTCACAAATGTATGGCTATGAAAGAGTATGAGAAAGAAGAGAAAATTGTTGTGAAATTTCGTTTTCCAAAGCCTTTTAAATAGTGATTGAAGAGAC
This sequence comes from Allium fistulosum, assembly GCA_030737815.1. Lineage (NCBI taxonomy): Eukaryota > Viridiplantae > Streptophyta > Magnoliopsida > Asparagales > Amaryllidaceae > Allium > Allium fistulosum. The sequence continues at coordinate 707,078,896 of CM060904.1, read as the reverse complement.
ATGTCCATTGGTGAAGAGGTGGCAGGAAAATCCGTTTATTTGAATTTAAAAAACTAAAAAACGACTAGTATGTCGACATACTTATTTTGATATGTCAATATATGTGTGATTCAAAAAATAGGAACTTTGATAATGTGTTGCAGATTTTCAAATTCTAAGGTCCCTCATATTTGTGGATATTTTGTGATTCGGTTGAGGTTAATGGATGATGATCATAAAGTATAATTGCCATTGGGTCTTTAACAAGTGATTCTAAGATTCACCACTTCAAATACCTCTGTTGTTATAGCATTCTTCTTCGATCAATTTTGTTATTCCATTTTCTCCGATTAATTTTCATATATATATTTCATTTGCTTCCACTGAGTTCTTGTTTATCTCTATAAAATGTGTCCATAATATATTTGAAAGTGCTGCATAAGTTGGAGAAATGTTAGTAGTAATATTTATATATTGTTCATCAAAATCAATACTTAGGGTATTAACACTACGTATCTAGTATCCAATTTCTCCACCCCAAAGTGCGTAACACATCGAATCGGTGAACACTTCACGAACACATGATTGCGCACTGCGAATTCTAGTTTCTTTCTTCTCTTATTGGCATAACTTTCAACCTTGTTTTCGCAATTTTCGTTCTAGCACGAATCAACTTTGTCTTCTCTGTGGTATCTCTTATCAAGTCGGCTCCTAACATGAGTATGTCTCCTGTGTCTAACCAACAAATAGGCGACTTACATGGTCTACCATAAAACACCTTGAATGGGGCCATCCTAATACTCAACTGGTAAGTGTTATTATAGGCAAACTATACCAAATGCAAATGATCTTCCCAAGATCCTCTAAAGTCTAAAACACACGCCCTTAGAAAATCCTCTAAAAGTTGATTCATCCATTTTGTTTGACCATCTGTATGCAAGTGGTAAGCCATATTCAGATTCAACTCTATACCCCATGCACTATGCAAAAAATTTTGGAACTCACTGGTAAGAAATGAATCTCAACCACTCATAAAACTACTCAGAATCCTATGCAGTCTTACAACATTCTTCATGCATAGCTTCACAAAGCTGGTTGTCGTCCTCATCGACTTCACTGGGATAAAATGGCACTCTTAGTAAATTTATCAACCATTACTTAAATGATATCATTTCCCGCTCTCGACCTTGACAACCCATCTAGTAAATCCATAGATACCAAATCCCACTTCCATGTTAGTACTTTCAAGGATTGAAGTAAACCACTTGTCTTTTGATGATCAGCTTTCACTTGCTAATATGTGATACACTTCTTTACATGTTCTCTTACGTCTCTCTTTATCCCTTCCTACAAGAAGATACGCATTATGTTGTAGTAAATCTTTGTTCCTCCAAGATAAATCATAAACTTAGGCCAATGAATTTCCTAAGATCTCTTTCAGACGGTCTCCTACATTCAAAACACATCGTCTTCCATTCTTCCTAAGCCATCCCTTTGAGTCTATCTCGAATTCTTTTAGATCTTCAACATCCACACCCATCTCCAAATGTCTAACTCTTTAGGCTAATAATGGTCCTCTCTTTTCCTTGCAACAATTCTAGGTACAAGTGTAGGACGTACTTCCATACTTGCCAAAATCCCCAGATCTAGACTTGATCTTGCATTCATCCTATAATGTACTCTATAAGACGTTAGTGTCTCTAATGTCTTCCATTCCTCAATCATAGCTAATACTCCATTATGATGCATTCTACTTAAAGCATCGACAACCTTGTTCCCTGATCCCATTGGATACTCAATGTCAAATTCATATGCCCCAAAAACTCCAACCAGCTCTGTTTTTCTCATATTCAAGTCTTTTTGAGAGAATAAATGCACAAGGGACTTATGGTCCATATACAACTCAAACATTTCTCCCAAAAGATATAATCTTTAAACCGTCAAAGTAAAGGTTACTACTGCTAAATCAAAGTCATGATTCAAATAGAGAATGTCATGCATACTCAACTACCTAGATGCATAAGCTATTACTCTTCCTTTCTGCATCAATACTGCTCCTAATCCAGTTCCACAAGCATTGATATAGACTACAAAGCTATGTTTCCCTTCAGGTGCTATTAAGCAAAATCATTTGTCAATAACTTCTTCAAATCCTGAAATGAGCCTTCGCCTATTTGTCTATAAGAACTTCTCGTTCTTTTTGGCCAACTTAGTCGATGGTGTGGTTATACGTCAAAAATCCTTAATGATTCTATAGTAATAACCAGCCACACCCAATAAACTTCTCATTTTCGTTACGTCTCTGGCCTCTTCCAGTTTTTAATTGTATTTGTCTTTGACGTATCTATTGCCAACCCATTTTTCAACACCACATGACCGTTAAACTTAACTTCTTGTTTTCAAAAATGGCATTTCGAAAACTTCGCTTTCACATTGTGCTATCTAAATGTCTCCAACATCAATCTAAGATGGACTTCGTGATCTCTCTTATTCTTAGAGTATACCAAAATATCATCGATGAAGATCAATACAAACCTATTCAACTGATTATGAAAGACGTGTATCATAAGATCAACAAAAAATGTTGGGGCGTTAGTCAGTCCAAAATGCATAACTAACCACTTATATGAACCGTATCTTATTCTAAATGCGGTCAAAGGAACCCTATCCATAACTACCCATAGTTGGTCAAACCCTTTGCCAAATCTAGTTGCGAGAATGCTCTTACTCCACTCAACTGGTCAAATAAGTCATCTATCCTAGACAATGGATAATGATTTTTCACCATCAACTCATTTTAACTTCTTATAGTTGATACACATCTGGAATGATCCATCCAACTTCTTTATGAATACTGCAGATGATCACTATGGTTGACTACTCACCCTAATTACACTCTTATGCTCAAGTTCCACTAGTTGCTTCTTCAATTTCTCCATCTCTTTTGGTGGCATTCTGCTTAATAGCCTTCTAATGGGTTATGCCCCTGACATCAAGTCTATTCGGAATTCAATCACCTTTATAGGTGAAAATCCCGTTACTGGTTTGAAAATGATTGTGAATTCCCAAACTATCGGTACTCTACTAATCTCATCGTCTTGGCCCTCCATAGCATACAACATCAATCCTAACCTCTCCCCCATTACGTCCTACGCTAACATGATCCATTCTCCACCTCTTGGATTTCATACAGCGATAATTCTAATGGCATAATAGATCCTAGTGTCATTATGTACTAACCAATCCACAGCCATTATTACCTCATATCCTATGAAGTCAAACACATATGGGTTGCAAACAAACAAGTGTGCATACAAAGCAAATTCAAGGACATTTCACCTTAATTCGAGAGTGGCATACCCACCGACCGGATTAACCACATGCAAGGAAGTAACCAAATAAGTAGTGCCTAATTCCAACCTATCAACCAAGTCTTTCAAAATGAAAGAGAGTGTAGCACCAAAATTTAACAGATCTCTAATTGGTATACCAAAAATCAAAATCCTACCTCCAAGCACAATACACTTCCATTTTACTCTACGGTTGGTCAAATTAAATGTCTTTCCAAAGCATACACCTTTGCCTATCTTAATTCTAGACAATCCCTTTCTTATGGCCGGGCTTATTACAGTTAAAGCACTTGGCCCTATCCTTAATTCTCCGATTGGGTACACTTAGTAGAGTAGTGCCCCTTTTGGCCATAGTAAAAAAGGTAATATTTGCCACATTCGGCATCTGAGCTCCTCCATCTGAGGTCTTTCCTCCCGTCTAATTCTTATTACCATTTAGATATGGGTCGAATCTCTTCTTCTGCCCACCTTTGGGTCTAACATCAACCTTCCTCTCTTCCTGAAACAAGCAATCATATCTCCTTGCTATTTCTACAGTCATTTCAAAATGAGATATCAAGTGCACCATCATGTTATGATTCAGCCCCTTCCTCGGACCTTCAATAAATTTCTCATTTTTCTTCAACAAAATATGCTTCTTTCCATACTTTGAAGGAGCATTAAAGAGAATAATATATTGCCAAATTTATCTTTCCTCGCTTCAAATCTGGAAACTCTCTGCACGAAGCCCTCTTTTGCGATTCAGGTACAAACTGAGCTGCGAATCACTCCTTAAACTACTTTAAAGTTATTTCCTCCTCAGGTACGTACACATTTCACAGTTTCCTACCAGTCTAAAGCACTCTCTTGAAGCTGAAAAGCCAACCTCCTTTTCTAAGCATTATGATAACCTAAGTCTCCAAAGATGCGCTTACATGCTTCAATCAATTCAACATGTCTAAACTAGACTCCTTCCATGTAAGCAATTTTCCTCTGTAGTTCTTATAATTCTATGTCATCTTGAAAAGTCCACTCCCAAGCGACTACCGGCATCGACTCACCAACTTTAGCTAGCTATTGCCTCATCATTTCTGTCATAAATTGATAGAAAAAAGCATTTATATCCATTCCTTCAGCATCTGGCGTAGGCATTTGAGTACCAGCTTCAGCATGAACTTCCGAGACTACCTCCCCTCCTTGGCCATTAGTTTGCATAATAATGGTTCCTCTAGTAGCATTGCTCTTATACCACTAAATATCAAATGCGCGCTTCACATCTCCATTCTCGTTTTTCGAGTAAGCAAGTGTTCGCAAGAAAAGGAAGTAAAGAAAGTGAGAACAATAGTAGAGGGACATCTATCTATCTATATATATATATCCATTTATATATCTATATCAAAAATACAAGAACGTTATTTCCCCAAGGTGTTCTTTTTCAACCATTTAGTTTCTACTTAACTCTATTTTTCTTAAATGTCCCTTAACCTAAGCTCTGATACCAAGTCATAACATCCCTCATTTTGAGACCCAAAAATGAACATTGATGATGCTTCAGTCATCATTTGAATTATACCAAGCAAAAAAATGAGATTGGTATTCTTTACAACATTAAGTTAACAATTCAGCCAAATATTTTCCATTATATAAATTGTCAAGTTATATTTTTCATAATCCCAATCATGCCCATACAAGGGAAAAATGTAATAAACATAAATAACAGTGTCGTACCCAACATATCAAGATGCCGACAGAAACACTTAAACAGTTATATATCCTTGTTTTATAATAGCGAAAAACAAAAATAATAACTAAAAGCATCCTGCTTCATCTTTTACTTCTTTATTCGTACTTCCAAAAGCAATATGTCTAAGCCAACAAACTCAGCCTACTTGAATCAGTACTCATGAGTTTATGAGAAATAATAAAAATATATGTTAAACATAAAGCCTGATATGAGTAATACTTTACCCTAAAGCAAAAATATAGTGAGACCACATCAATAAAGCATGGAACGAGTTTTCCCCTCACTAATTCACCAACGACATTTACATCATATCATGTAACCAATCATCACGTTACGAGCATACATATAGCATCGATTCAATTTAAATATACCCTATAATTACCATTTAGTTATGAGATATGTCATATTAATTCACTTTAATTAAGCATACCCTATAATTAATACATTTAACGATCCCTATCATATGTAGTCTTTTCCAATCATAAGAGTCACCTAGACTCATATTTAGGTTTCAGTCAAAAAGTTATCATTAACTTTATTTAGTGATTACCTCCCTAGGCATGCTCATCACTTATTTTATCTTTACTCAAACAACATTATGGATGATCAGACCACACATTCCACCATGGGAGCTACCCTGACTAAAGCTACCATGAATCTTCTAGAAGGTTGAATGTAAGCATCCTTACTAAGCGTCAGTATCCCCATTTAGTCCCGAAACACTTGTTTCAAGTTGCTAATCCATTTATTACATCCATTTTGATGTTTTGGCATCCTCCCATAATCCCACATTGGAGTTTAGTTTTTCTAAATTGAAACCTATAGACTTCTCAAGTTATGGCACCCTACCATACACCATTAATTTTAGACTTCATTGGTCCTGGCACCCTACCATTCAACAACTCCATAAGTCGGTATATTTTAAGATCTTAGGTTCAACCTGTTTCCTTCATTTACTTGTTGTGTATCATACACATTCTTTAGATAAAACATTTTATATTTAATTTAAATGATGCAATTATCATTTCTTGGCTTCCCTAAGCTTAGTTCATTTCAAAATTTAAATAAGTTTACACAATTTAACTTATGAATTTTCTTTCATAATTTCATCCCTTTGAAATTTTAAAGTTAACATCTTGGAAATAGACTTCCAAAATACCATTAACAAATTTCTCTTATTTTGCTTAAGAAATTCCTTGTCACTAGCTATTGCAAACCTAATTTGATAGCTATCGAATTTCAACTTTTACTTAACAATTGTGCGTCAAGACTATCCCATATCAACCTACCGTGCAACAAAGCTATTGCATCACAAGCTATTATAGGTCTATCTTAGAAATAAGAAAGGTCAAGCTATCACATGCCAACCTATCATATGCAAATCTATCAAGTATCTAACTTACTGCCATCGAGTGTCAAGACCTTTAAGCTATTGAGTGCCTAACATGGAGGCTATCAAATGTTTGGGTTTTAGACTTTCAAATGTTAAATTTTTATGCTATAACTGGTTGAGGATTTAAAGCTACTGAAGGTCAAGAAAGCTATCGCATGTTGAACCCTTATAGGCAATCACACGGCTAAATAAGGTCATCGCATGCCTAAATAAGGTCATCGCACGCCAAGATGGCAAATCCGTAATTGAATGAAAAATGATACTTTTCCTTGTTAAAGTAATAACTTTTAACCTGACTTGTGCACATGTCATTTGTACAATGGTTATTTTTATTTCAAACTATTTTCCTTAACTACTGCCACAGTTAAGCCCCATTTGATTATAATTTCCTTAATTACATTATTAGTTAAGATATATTTTTCCTTTATTAATTATTTCATATCAATTAGAATATTAATGGGAAAAATCCAAAAAATTCGCCAAAAATCAAAAATAAATCTTCTACATCTGTTAATTTTTTTGGAATAGAATATTAAATTTTAATATTTTTAGATACTAATTTATGCCCGAAATTAGCCCTTTTCCACTAAGAAAATTCACAATTAATTATTTCTTCATCCAAAAGTTATAAAAATTAAAATGCATCTCTATTTTAACATTAGAAACATCAAATTAGAATTTTGTGATATTTATAGAATATTAAATCTTGCTTTACCCTAAAATATGATCAAATTATATTATTTTAAATAATTAAACACATACAAATTCAGTTATAATAATTAAAACATATTTAATAACATTTAAAACATCCAAACAACATCAAAACCAAACTCAAATGGGTTTGGAAGGACCTAGAGAAAGTTTTACTTAGATTATAAAAGATTAGTTGAAATCTTCTTCTTTTCCTTTATAGTCGAAAGCTTGAACCTTTAGCTTTAATTTTCCCTTCCTTTCTTTAAAATGGTGGTTGGCCTAGATTTGTTTATAGGTTTTGATGACATAAAAAGAAGGGAATGACACGGTGAGTGGTTTATTTAATAATGGCTTTGATTTTGGGCTAAAATTCCTCTTACCTAATCCCATTAACCCATTTCCCTTAATATAAGATTCACTTCATTCTACATTCTACATTCAAATTTTAAATTTATTTCCTTGATACAGAATTCAAATTAAATTTATTCCCTATCTTATGGCCAACTTTATTTTTTTTAATTACCATGGTCCATTTAATTACCTTCTAAAGTGTTACACACTTAATTAATTAGATTTCCCATTGGTTATTTTTACAATTAAATTATCTTAAATACCCTTTAATGACTTCTTATTATCGATCTAATTTTCCATATTATGACACTCCAAAATATAGGATGCTACCTTGACTTCGTCCACACAACTTAATCTAGTTTTCTAGACATTAAACAAGTCACTTCTTTTGATCATGTTAGAAATCCTAACACGGTTAGGCCTTCATGATCTCCTGGATGCAATTCCACTCACGTATGATTTTAGCCTAATCGTACCTACTAATATGACAACTCTACATAGTTATTAATCCCCAATCTCAAATGTCGCTAATATTTGGTGATTTCATACAAGTGAGCACATCAACAATTTACATAGGCAGTGACATAACTAATCAAAATGTATATCTGAACATATAAAATTACCATTAACTATATAAATACGTTCTCATGATAGCCATTTGCATACATGTCACATACGAAAAAACATAAGGTTGATTTCATACAAACTTAGATGATTTCACGATAGATTTCCTTTTACCATTTTTAAAAATTTTATTTAAAAAGTATCATTCTTTTAAAAACCCCCTTTAACAACCCGCTCTGAAATGGACCAAAATTCCAACCCAAAAAAAGCCCATCGAACTTAGACTCATTAAAAAGCTGACTATTAGTTAATATAAAGAAAAATATAGAGCTATTTATTTACACATTCAGAACTCACAATGGAAGGATGAAATATAATAATAGAAAAATACCTATTTCGTTTAAAATTTAAATGTCATAAAAATCCATAACATAATACCAATAACAATAGTCACATATCCATAGTACAACAATTTCAAAATACAACATTGTATTCATCGGGTACATCAGAAAATAACATGAATAGATAAATAGATAACTGCCACAAGTTTCCTCCTCACCTTCGCCTTCAGCATTGTCTTTCCTAACCTGGGTTGTAATGAGGAGGGAGTCTAAACAATATTGTCTGGTGAATAAAAATCTCAAGCCTTACTATTATAGTACCTAGGCAGTATAATTTAAATAGGAATATATCTTTCGTATATCAACATTATTCTAAGTCTTTCTGACATTAAGCCCCCAGGCTTTCCCAATCCAATTCTATATCATTATGCTTTCAGCCCAATAACCCATATCTATCATTAATAGTGTCCTATCAATGTAAAAGGTAGCACCCAAGTTACTTAATACCTTTTGATGGAAACTAGGCAAACTCTGATCATTTAATACCTTTATTTAAGGCAAGCCTACATCATTTAATACATATTCCAAGGTGGACTCCTCACCGGCACTCATCTAGCTTACATTGCAAGGAATCTCTTCAACCACTTAATACTTCTTATCGAAGCGAGCCCTTTCCCGAGATATCCTCAACTGTGCCTAACCAATAACCCTGACCATTTACTACTTCCTACATAGGGAAGAGGTGGGCCCTCATATAGCCACTTAATACCTTCAATCCCTTAAGCACATCCTTCATATTATGACCCGTACCCCACAGTAATGTCTCACATTAGTCCTACTATTCGAAGGTTTTGGTAGCTAGATTAACTGAGTAGATTTACCCTATAGAATTTGGGACAAACCTCACGTCATCCGTAGTTACTTATTATATGTGATGTCTCACATCAGCTCCAAAGTCACACTATTGGTAGCCATATTAGCTGGACAAACTTCTATTTACATTTGACTAATCTCGCATTCCTATAACTTAGTCATAATTTATAAACTCTCTACATATATTATCACAAATCTTACCGCATTCAATATTTAGGCCTTATAAGAAAACCATCTTATTTCGCCTCCACAATTAATTTCTTTCCTAAGAAGGAATTCAATAATAATTAAATCCTATTAACTATGCCATTTATACGTTATAATCTTATGTTATTTAAGCAAATACACACACACATACATACATACACGCATACACGTACATACACACGCACTTAGTAAATTCTAAGTGTGCGGAGTTTACACCCTAAACTAATGTTTAAATATCAAATCTTCAAAATTATACAAGTCTCATTTCCATACTAACACCGTATCATAAATCAGGTATCCAAAATCAAATCAACAGACTTGTATAAAAATAGAATCTGAACCCACTTATTTTACATTAAAACAATGGAATAAATCAATAATAGAAACTTACAATTTACATACTTTTACAATATATTCAACTTCATTTTACATGAAATTGACAAAGGGAATTCCTATTCAAATTGTGGAAATTGCAAACTATAAATAAGAATTTGTACCTTACAGATCATTTTCTAATCAAAATCCTTATCTAAAGAAAAAGATAAGAAGTGGAATAGAAGGTAAAATATTGAAATCGCAAATTATACACAAATTCCATTATTTTAATATAAAACAACTGGGATTCCAACCTAAGAATTGATATTTTGCTTTAGGGCAATTTTGGGGTTTTTATGTGATGTTTACGTAAACCAAATTTCCCTAAGGCATATATGAATCCAAACTACACTATTCAATTACTAAAATAGAAAGACTAAGATTTCTACTCACAACAGGTCCTTAGATCTTCATCTTTTTGGATGTGTCATGCCTTCAATAATCTCTTTCAGATCTCCTCATTTAGATATATACAAAAAGGGATTTGTGTGTGTATATATATATATATATATTATATTCAGAAATTAAGGAATTGGAGGATAATAGAATTAGAAAGGGACAGTTTGGCACAGGTCCCTAATAAGTTTCAGAATACACAAAAACCCCAGTAAAAAAAAGTTTGTACATTAGGTCCCTAGAATTAAGTTACCGAATAATGGCATACACTTATGAAATTATTCGGTGAATAATTGCAGACATTTATGCAATTATATCAAAAAACTGCAGACATTTCCACAATTATTCATTGAAAAATTATGAAAATTTCCGCAATTATTCACCGAAAAAATTGCATAAATTTATGCAACTTTTGGATATAATTGCATAAATGTCTGCAATTATTCAGTAAATAATTGCATAACTATATGCAATTACTTAGTAACTTAATTCTAGGGACCTAATTTACATACTTTTTTTTACTGGGGTTTTTGTGTATTTTGAAACTTATTAGAGACCCGAGCCTAATATTCACAATTAGAAATATAGTAATAAACATCAAGAATTTGTTATCTGAAACACTAAATAACCTTTTTTTGAATCTGAAGAGAGAGACGGACAGAGCTTCGCTAGGTTCCCCAAAATAATGTGTGAATAAAAGTGAGGGGCTAGCCTCTTATTTATAGTGGTTAGAATGCACCTGAACCATCGAATTTAAGTTGATTTAAAATATAAAATACGAAACATTAATGTTGCAAACAAATCCTAGCCATCACTTGTTCATCGATCGACCACCCCTACCCTACCGATCGACCGATAGTGACCAACCGACCCATGGTAGGCGGTTGACCGGTTTGTTTATTTTGGGGAACATTTTTAATTCCCGTAGATTTATTTATTTCATTCCTTTATTACTCCTTTAATGTTAACGTTTATTTTTAACTATTACTTAACCTCCAAGTCTTATTGCTATTAACTTTCAAATTTAAAATTTTAGAATTATTTAATTATTTGAATTTGAATTCTATTTAATTATTTTGAATCCAAAAACATCAAACGTCCATAACTTTTCCATTTGAGCTCCATCTTCAACATATTATATATGTAAATTGATCAGAAAACTACCACGAATGCAATAGCATAACTTTCATGGTCAAATTTTGACTTTTGTAAAATTTCAATTTTAACCTTATCTTATTTAATTAATTATTCTATTTTATCTTATTTTATTCATTTCACATTAAATTTTATAAGATGTTACATTCTCCCCCTTAAAATGATTTCGTCCCCTAAATCTTTCCAAAGTGCGGACATCGTAACAGGCAATAAACATCCATGTTATACAACCAAGTTATCTAGATAACCATCTACTCAATCAAAAGTGCAATGTGATTATGTGTGCAAACGTACTATAAGTGAGCTCAATCCTAGCGTGAGTGTATGATCGTGACATATAAGTATGTATGCAAACAACCTAAACATGCATAAAATCTCAATATGAGTGTAATGTGATAGTGAAAAGTGTAGCAATCATCTACCATCCAATCTAACAACTACGATGTAACCAAAACCTAATTTTGGTAGGAAAAGTTTACCAGTGAAATGCTCAGGATGAGAGATCCTCATCTTCTCTTCAGTTTCCCATGTGCTTTCCGCTAGGTTATTTCCCTATTGTAATCGAACAAGCCTAATTTCTTTGTGGCAGAGTTTTCTAATTCTGTGCTCTACAATTTGTGCAGTGGCACGGGATGCTATTGGCTTCATCTCTATATCCGCCAATTGATCAGGCTCTATAATAAAAGATGTGCTACGAAGGCATTTCCTCAAGTGCAAACCATGAAAAATGTCATGGAATCCACCCAATCTATCTAGTAACTCTATGCAGTAAGCAAGTTTCACTATTCTTTCCAAAATCGAAAAGGCCCAACAAATCTTGGTGCCAACTTTCTCGATTTTCCGAATCTCATGACTTTCCTAAGAGGGGAAACTTTGATAAACACCATGCCTCCAACCTTGAACTCCAACTCTTTTCTTATCCGCATAGGATTTCTGGTGGTCTTGCGCTGCCTTCATACATTTCCTAGTCAACTTTACCTTATCCAAAGTGTCACGAATCAAATTGGTCCAAGTAGAATTTTGTTGGTGGATTCCCACCAATAGTTTGCGATTTGCATGCCTCCTATAAACTGCATCAAAGGGTGTCATACCAATCGTCGATTGGTAATTATTGTTATACACGAACTCAACTAACGGTAAGTGTTGCTCCCAGGGTCCTAAAACGTCCATGATGCAAGCTCTTAACAAATCCTCTATGATCCTATTCACTCGTTTAGTTTGTTCTTCGGTCCGTGGGTGGTAAGTAGTAATAAGATTCAACAAAGTCTCTAAAACTGTTTGCAGACTCCTCCAAAACTCATTGGTAAATAAAGGGTCTCTATCACTAACGTTACTAACTGAAATTCAATGAAGTCGAACCACCTCCTTGATATAAATCTATGCTAGAGATGCCGCGGTCTTATTACTACTAATGGGAATAATATGGGCGCTTTTGGTGAGTCTATCCACTATGACCCAAATTGCTTCATTGCCTCTTTGACTCCTAGGAAACCTGTAACGACCCAGAATTTCAAACGTTTGAAATTGAAACATTTAATTGATTTTAAATATTTAATAAGTTAATTTTTACTTGAATTTCAAATATAACTCTTTAGTTGGATAATTTAATTATTGAATTAAATAACTGGAATTGAGGTAAAATAGTGAATCTTGATTTTTAGGCTTGTTAAAAATATTTTAAAGGTTTGGGAAATTTATATTGATGATACTGAAGATAATAAAAGTTGTAAAATTTAATTTAAAAGTGGTTTGTTAAGTTTTAAAAATTTATATCGTTTAAATTGATATTTAGAAATAGCCTTCCGAGGCATGGTCTCGGAATTTGACGAAACCGGTTCCATTAGATCCGTAATAGTGTATCATTATCGGATTTTAAGTTTCATAGTGTTTGGAGTTGTCGTGTGATGTACGGTAGATAAACGCGTTGAAATATATATCGAAAATTCAATTTAATAACAGGAACCAAAAAGCTATATTCTCCATACGATCGAGTTAGGACTCGAAACCTCTTCCATTGTGTTCGGAATAGGGATATAACTTTATGAACGCCTAGCGGCACGCTTCGATAGGGGTTCAGAATTTTAGATTGTGTAGATCGAGTCGATTTGAATTTGAATTTAAATTAAACATATATATTCTCATGCAATAGACAAATTTAAACACGTTCCCTCCCTTAGAACAGGTGTCTCCTACCTTACCAAATCACTTACCAGATGTCTCACTCCTTCTTTTTATTTAGCAGAGAAAAAGGAAAGAAAATCTTGAAATAGAAGCTGGTTTAGAAACAATTTTCATAACGAATACAAAAGAAAATGGCCGAACACAATTAGGTCGCAAACCCAGTTTCCCCTCTCCAAATCAAACAGCCGAGTATTTTAAAATGAAATCGATTTCTCCTTCAAAATTTAATCCATGGCCAAGCTATGCTTTCCTCCCAAATCCCTTTTCATTCGAATCCTCTTTCCATATCAATCGAGAGAGCAGGTGAATCGCGAGTCATTCTCGCACGAGCGCGTGATGTCGTGGCTGAGGCGGAGTACGTTACCGATGGGGGGAGGTCGCGTGTTCGTCGTATATGGGGTCTCGAGATTTAAAGGGGAGCTCCTAGTGACGACGAACTCGGCGAAGACGATGGCCATGTCAGGCGACGAGGATGGGGCGAGCAGCACACGTGGAGTGGTGGCCAGAGGCATCAGGCGTGTGGGGATATCTAGGGTCGACGAAGAGGGTAGTTCGGCGATTTCCAAGCGCGATGGCGTGCTCTGTCGATGAACAGTGAAGGGTCGGCGATGAATTTTCGATGGCTGCAGTTTTCGTGAGTAAGGTCCAAAATCGTGAAGGAAATAATCGAGATGGAAATGGGTTGCAAACAGGGTCAAAAGTGAGTTAATCTCACTCATTTGGATTACCGTTAATTTAAATAGTTTAAATTTAAATTATTGGATGGATTGCTTGAATTAATGATTTATATCTATCTGGATGTGATATTATATATAGTAGTATATATATATATATATTGGAGTGATTGATATTCCCGCATTATATAGCAGATGAGACCCTATGCGCCCAGCATAATAGCGGATGACCCTTTATACCGCGATATCCCCCTCGAAGTGGGATTAGTATTATTATATTGTGCTAACATCTATGGATGCAGGGAAACAGGTTGGAGGGATCCAACGGGATTCCTCAAAATGTTGGAATTTATTTTCATATTCGGTGATTTGTTTTATTTGATAATCTGTGAAAGATTATATTGATTATATTGGGAATTGGAAATATTAAATGCTATGGTTTGACTGAATATATTTTGGATATATTGAGATATCAAAAATATAAAGAATTGATTTTTAAAGGAAAATAGAAGAGGGAATCTAAGTAAAATAAATATAGTGAAATTGGATAAATTAAAGAATGAATTTGGGAAAGAATAAAAAGTTGTTTTTAAATTCTAATAAATAAATTCCGAATATGGGAAAGGAGATTTTTGAACAAATGGGAACAAACTATTTTTTTTAAACTTAAGTGATATTATTTTAAGAAATAAAGGATTTGTTTTTAAATTAAAGGTTTTAAATAGTTTGGAAGAGATAAGAAGAATTTTGGGATAAAGTATGAAATTGGTATTTTCAGTTTAAATAAGATTTTAAATCGTAATAAAAGGATGAATCTGAAATTAATGGGTTTTGAAATAAATTTGGATAAGTAAAGGAAATTATTTTAAAAATGGAGTTGGTTTTGGAAATCGATTTGAAAACTGACTAAGTATTGAAACTGAGATTAAAGGAGAATGAGATTGTGAAATTTATAAACTGAGTTTATAAATAAAGTGAGATATTTATCAATGGATAAATTTGAAAGTATAAATTCACGGTGGAAATTTATAAAGAGATGGGAAAAGTGTTTTAAAAATAAAAGTGGTTTTATTTCTAAAGGTATTAAAGGAATTTTGAATAAAGTCTTTAAACTGGTTTTATTTTAAGTGTTTTTAAGTTTATATTTTTAGATAAAGTGATTTGAAAACTATTTTCAAAGGGTTGAAGTGTGGAAATACATCTTGCAAAGATATTTTAAAATAAGTAAATAATTTGGGAAATTATTAAGGGCTGATGGTTGTTTATGGATGCTATATGATAGTTAAATAACCGACTATCAATATTGGCCAATGCGCTAATCGTTTCGAAGAGACCAGGATCGGGATTAATTTCCCGAAAACCACTTCAATCCAGTTTGTACGTTTTCATGAGGAAGACAAGAGCTTGGAGTCGAAGATGGAGTAGTGAAGTGCAAGGGCTAATCACTACTAATCCTGAGGGTGATTCCAAAATGGATGTAGTAGGAGTAGTGCCTTCGGTTCCTGTTTGCACAAAAAATGGACAAACACCTCAAAGTCGTAGGATTTAATTGATTTTACGTTGTTCTTAGTGATTCGGGTGATTTGTGCAAATATATGAAAAGCAAGGACTAAACTGTAAAAGACACGCAGATTTATAGTGGTTCAGCCAGAATGTGCCTACGTCCACTTTATATATTATTTCTCTTTTCTTGTTTAGATTACAAGTACAAAGCTTTGATACTAGTATCTGAAAGTTGTTTGAAAGTTCTCTCCGTGCTTGAGCTCTCAAACTTGTCCCCCATTGTTGTACCCTTGCCTCTCTATTTATAGAGTGAGGTTGTGGGTAGGGGTCTTGGATGTATATAGCTGCTGGTGGGCCTGGGCTGATGCAATTTGGCCTGGTAGCGTTGGTTCAGCATTGCTTCTGCTCGGTAGTACTTTGATTCGGCGGTAAGTGGTAGATGCTTTGGTTTGGCATCACTTGGTTCGGCGACAGCTGGTAGATGGTTTGGTTTGGCGTCACTTGGTTTGGCGACAGCTGGTAGATGGTTCGATTCGGCATCACTTGGTTCGGTGGCAGCTGGTAGATGGTTTGGTTCGGTAGTATCATTGGTTCGGTAGATTCGTTGGTCCGGTGGAGACGTTGGCTCGGTGAGGTCATTGGTTTAGTGGTGTTGGTCCGCTTTGATTCGGAGGGTGGCTGGTCCGGTTGTTCTGGTGGCTCGTCCCTTGCTTCCTCGTGTTGGCTCGATGATGGTAGAAACGTACCCAACATTTGCCCCCCAAAGTAGGGCATATGTTTAACATATGTCGTGCTTTGTTTCGGTTTGACAACCATATCCGGCCTGAGAATCCAACCGGCTGGTCTGGTTATCCAACCTTCCCCTATAAGTAGGAGACACATGCCTTCGTCTTTTCTTACCGAACGAGATAGCCGAACCATATTTTGAACTGCCGAATCAACACGTGCCGAGCCACTCTCAGCTGCCGGACTAGGTTAGTTTACTTCTGCGAATGACTCCTTAATGTTCTTCATTTTACCGAACAGGTTTGACAACGAATGGTCTCGAGAATTTTTAATACCAAATGAGTTTGGAAGTATAAGGCCGAATGATATCTATGTTTTGAATCGCTGAATGAAACTTGGGCTAGAATTACCGAATGAGCTTTCATATTTGGAATGTCGAATGAGCTCTTGGTTGGGCCTTACTGAATGAATTCGGGGATTCCGAGTGTTGAATGAACCCTTTACCGGATGGACTTTTATACCTGAATCACCAGTGAAACTCTAGATTACATAGTTTATGTGTCTTAACGATATACTTTCTTGTGTCTGCAGATAAATGTCTCAAAGAGTGGAAACCCGATCAGAGAAAAAGAGATCTCAGGATAGAGAAGAGCCTTCCTCAGTGCCCCCAGCTCAGCCAGGATCTGCCCGTCATGGGCCCACCCCGAGATCATTGGTGGATGGATACGGTCCTCAGGAACTTCTTAACTTGCCTCTTGATTGCTTCCCTAGCTCACTCAAGGGCGAGCAACTTGATGTTATATCTCACTCTTTCGGGATCGACCGAGCGCGCATGTTATTGCCGGATGCGGGAGTGATGCCGTATGATCCTCCCGAAGGATACTTTGCCTACAGCAGATACCATTGCATGTGTGGTGCCATCCCACCTCTCAACGCCTGGGTAGTCAGCTTTCTCACATATCTAAAGGTAGCTCCATTCCAGCTTCAGCCCAACTCCTATGCCATTCTGGTGAGTCTCTTCGTCATCTTCCAAAGGAGATATGGACGTCCTCCTTCCAACCGGGAGATCTGGTATTTGTACAACTTGAGAGGCTATAAGAAGGGGTCTCCCTACATCAGCTTGGAATCGGCCGTATCCTTTAAGCCGGTCCTGGATTTATACTCCAAGTACAACATGTTCAAGAAGGAATGGTTTTTTGTCAGGGATGACTCCGTTTCTATTCGGCGCTTCACCTCCGGATGTAAGTCAAAGCTTTATTTTTAATTCCCGTTTTGGTTGCAATGCTCCTTCTTATGTGTTTTTATTTTTTGCTAGCGACAGGTGGTTTTGCGGTCGTGGAGAATGATCGCCTGGTTCAGACGGCGGTAGAAATAGAAGCTATTACTGGAAGAGACAGGTCGGCTGCTTACCTGATCAGGAACGCTACACTTTTGGAGTACAACTTGATCCTTCCACAGCAGTCCGTGATCAAGCAGAGGGACACGGCTGAAGAGAAGGCTGCCCAAGCTAAAGAAGGGGCCGAGTTGAAGAGCAGTAAAAGGAGGTCCTTTCCGAAACACCTGGTTGCCGGGGGGAAGAAGCTCAAAAAGTCTGACGGTCCCTCTCCCAGCACATGTCCAGATATCCCGGAGGAGGGAGACGTGGAGGAGGAGCAAGGCGAAGATGGAGGAGAAGGCGTTGGAGGTGGTGACGGTGTCGGGGCTTTGTCTTCTGGGCAAGTAGGCGAGATGCAAGAGTGGACGGATGACGCTTTCCGCTATGCCTTCGAAGGTTTGGAGGGGATGGAGAAGTCCAAGAAAGCCGATAGAGTTGGGACCGGCGTCGATTTATCTTCTGGGAGCGCCTCTACTAAAGCAACTTCGGCGGTTCAAGGTGAATTTCTCTTTACTCTTTTAATTCTTGAATAATGGCTCAATACATGTTGGTGACACTTGGTTTTCATATCAGGAGCGGGTAAAACGGCCAAGACCTCAGATCTTCGGCACAGGCTTGAACAATACAAGCTTTCCAAAGCTTCCGCCAAGCCTAAGCCTTCTACTAACCACCCGGGAGACATAGTCGGCTATCGTCCTCTTCTCGGAGTTATCGAAAAAGATATACAGAAGAGGAAGAGGAGTCGATCTTCGTCTGGACCTCTTCTTGGACCCCCGGCCCCACTCCAGCCTATTCACGACATTACAGAGGAGGATACCGAGCTTATGCCCTCCCCCCATCCGTCTGAGAATCCAACCGTCATCCCAATAGATCATCCTGGCTTAGCACGTAATCCGTTTGCGGGTCATCCGGACCTGGACCCGGCATCTCATGACATCTCTTTTGATGAGGTTACTGGTGAGCACCTTCTTCCTCGTAATCCTATGGTAAGGGTGCTTGATGAGGCCAAGTCCCTGGACCTTGATTTACTTACTACTCGGATTGTCTCTATGGGGGATGAAGCTAAGGCAAATATCGACCGGGTTGCTGAGGAGACCAGGAAGTTGATGGGGCATCATGCCCGACTGGTCAAGGCCGGGGAGGAAATTGGGAGTGCCAACATAAGATTGCGGTTAGTGGTTTCCGACCAGGCCAAGCAACTCGCCGATCAGGCCATCCAGATCTCTCAGCACGAGGCCGCCTCCGGACGACTAAAGAAAACTATGGAAGAGGCCAGCCGGGCCGAACTGCGGAAAATGGAGGCTATTTGCAAGGAACGGATTGATATGGCCATTGCCACGGTGGATGAGGTTCGAAAAGTGGATCTTGAGCAGATAGAGGAGTTATCTGGGAAGCTTGAGGCCGCAGAGCTTGCTCAAGCCAAGTTGAAGGAGGAGATGGAGGCGATGCGGAAATCCCTTCAGGCTGACTGCTCGAGATACCAATTGGAGAGAGATGCTGCTGTTGTAAGGTTGTCGGCTTCCGAGGCCCGGACGAGGGAGCTTGAGGAGAACGAGGGGATGATGGACGAAATGCTTCAGGATATGTACTTCCGTACTTGGAAGCAGGGCAACCTCTCCTGGATGGATAATTATCCCCAGGTCATGGCTAGGGTTTATCTTCGGGCTTTGGAGGAGGCTAGGGCTGATGCGGATAGGGAGGGTGGTGTGGCCTTCAGGATGGATGTGGTTACCGCCCAGTTTACCAAGGAGGAGAAGGTGGCAGTGAAGGAGGGCATGCGGTTGCTTGCAGCTGAGGAGGAAGGTGTGCAAGTAGAGGATGATGATCACGATGATCAAGGAGTAGATGTTGGAAAGTTTTCCTTTCTAGTTTTTCCGTTAACTTGGTCGCTTATCACTAATGAATTCTTTCTCTGATCGGACAGGCGGGCAACAGGACAAGGATAAGACTCCGACGCAGCCGGCTCCTTGATTAGACCTGGATATCTTTTTGTAGACTTGACATTGTTGTATATGTTAGTTTCAAAACAGTAACGTAACCCTTAGGTTGTAATTATGCTACTTGTAATAAATAGCTCTATCCTTGACGTGTAATTCTTTAACTTAAGCTGATTCTGTTGTCTTTTGAATGTTTTTTTTGACATGTTGTATGAGAAATATAGCTATGCATATTCTTGTAATTAAATTATGTTTGCTGTTAGGTTCTTGTTTAAAAAATAATTTCATGACTTGCAATGTTAGCGTGAGGTGTGAATAAATTATAGCCATGTGTTTACTCATGAAAGAAGGAAATACCGCCCTTTATATTTTGCTGGTGGATGGCAGCTTTGAATGTCTTGTGTGACCGAGTACAGAACGCGGTCCAGTATCTTGCCGTGAGTGTCCGCTTCCATTAGCGAATGTCCCTTGTTCTGTGTCCTGTACTTCAGGGATTGTTACAGAGGATAGGAGAAAAGTTTCTTAAATAAAATTGAAATATGTGAAATAGTAAAACTTCCAATCACGGAAGGCCTTCGATGTGCTTAAGTTCATGGCAAACGGGCTTTGTAGTCACTTTCCCTAGCTGTGGGTCTTGGAGACATTTGTCACCCATCTTACGCCTCCGCGGGGAGTTAATTCTTTTTTAACACAGCCATACTTAAGACACGTCGGAGCCGAGATCGCGCACAGTAACTACCCGGGCCATTATGGTCCGTAATCGTGGGTATTATTCGATTTACTGTGGCCGGCTAGCGTGGGTGCCGATCGTTAACCGTGAACTGCCCCTGGCTGGCCACACCTTATGTTGGGGCTTATAGTCGGTTCACAGTTGCCGGCGAGCCGAACGCCGTAATGAGCTGCCTCGGCTATAGTCGGCTTTCTCGGTGGCTTATAATCGGCTCATTACAGTTGTCTTTAAGGGCCGTCGCGAGCAATGAGTTAACCCGCAGCAGAGGGATGCCGGAGCAAAAGTGTCTCATTGGCGAGGGCATGGATTCGCATAGTACCTGTTAGGTCTTGTCCAGGTGAAGTTGCACTGTGGAGTGCTTTGAATGGAAATGCTATATGCATAGGATTTTGTTCAACAGAAAAGGATAAAGTTAACAAGCAGCCAAGATATAAAGGAACAAGTTAAAAAAGAGACAAGGTTTTTTAAAGTGGTTCGGCACGAAAATGCCTACGTCCACTGATTCTCTTTGTTAATTCACTTCATATGGGCAATACAGGTTAAGAAAAGTATCGACGGAGGTGTTGGATGTTCCATGCCCTCTGGAACACCTCTCCGTCCACTGTTGACAAAATATAAGCTCCATTGTGGAGATCTTTATGAATTACATATGGTCCATCCCAGATTGGATCTAGTGCTCCGGGGCGAGGGAAGATTCGCTTGAGGACAAGATCCCCTTCTTGTAAGGTACGATGCTTGACTTTGGAGTTGTATTGTGCTGCCACTTTTTGCTTGTGGGCTGCTGCTTTAAGGACTGCATCATTTCTTCTCTCCTTAACTAGATCCAAAGACATGTGAAGGAGATCTTCGTTCTCTTCTGGGTTATAGTGGATCCTACGGTGGGAAGGCACAATGGTTTCAACTGGGAGCATAGCCTCCGATCCGTATGCCAAAGAGAAAGGAGTATGCCCCGTTGATGTTCTGAAGGATGTGCGATAGGCCCACAGTGCCGTAGGGAGTTCATCCACCCAAGCGCCCTTTGACTTTTCGAGTTTCTTTTTGATTAGAGTTTTGAAAATTTTGTTGACGGCTTCGACTTGTCCGTTTTCCTGGGGATACGCTACGGATGAGAAGCTTTTGTGAATTCCGTGCTCTCGGCACCAGTTGGCGAATTCCTCACTATCAAACTGAAGTCCATTGTCTGATATGATTTTGAATGGGACTCCGTACCTGCACAGAACATTTTTGATCAAGAAGTTAATAACTTTTGCTGAAGATACTTTATTCAGAGGTTCTGCTTCCACCCATTTGGTGAAATAGTCGACTGCCACTGTAGCATATTTGGCCCCGCCTCGGCCCATTGGTAGCTCGCCGATTAAGTCAATTCCCCATATTGCGAAGGGCCAAGGGCTGGTAATTTGAGTAATCTCAGTTGTTGGTAGCCGCGGAATCTTAGCAAACTTCTGGCATCTGTCACACTTTTTGACGAAATCTAAGGCGTCCTTGCTTAAGGTGGGCCAGAAATATCCATATCGGAGTATCTTTTTTGCTAATGTTTGCCCTCCGGTGTGATCTCCGCAGCTTCCCTGATGAATGTTGGATAAGATTTCCTTGGCTTTTCGCCCAGCGACACACCTTAATAACGGGTTAGAGAATCCGCGCCGATAGAGGATGTATTCTTGTATTGTGTAGCGGGAAGCTTTCCTCAAGATTTTCTTGACTTCGTTACGCCCATTGGGTAGTGTGCCGCTTTGTAAGTAGTCTCGGATGGGAGTCATCCAAGTTGCTTCTTCGGTTGCAGCTACCAGATTCACTTGCTCAAAACTTGGGGTCAGTTGCTTTGAGATGGTTACTGCTTCGAAGATGGAGCTGTCTCTCACACTTGCTTGCTTTGCCAATTCGTCGGCCTCTTGGTTCTCTTCCCGAGGGATGTGTTTGACTAAGTAGTGGTCCAATCGGCTGAGAAGTAACTTGGTCTTCTTTAAATACGCTATGAGTCGTTCTTCTCGAGCTTGGAATTCTCCTAGTATTTGATTAACAATAAGTTGGGAATCGCTATGAAGACACAAAGAATAGGCTCTGATTTCTAAGGCAAGTTCTAATCCAGCTATCACTGCTTCATACTCTGCATCGTTGTTGGTGGCAGCGAATTCCAACCTTATAGCATAGTGCAGCTTATTTCCCCTGGGAGTGATTATTACCACACCTGCCCCCGAGCCTTGTTCGTTTGATGCACCATCCACAAAGAGATTCCACTTGATGTCTTCTGCTATTTCCAATTGCTCCTTATCTTCGTTGGTAGTGAATTCTGCAATGAAATCAGCCATGGCTTGTCCCTTGATGGCGGTGCGAAGGTGATAGGTGATATCATACTGACTTAGTTCAGTGCACCATTTAAGTAGTTGCCCAGAAGTGTCGGGACGATGGAGTACCTGCCTTAGTGGTTGATCGGTCAGAACTTTGATGGAATGGGACTGGAAGTAGTGACGCAGTTTCCGTGATGTGATTAGTAAACAGTATGCTAGCTTCTCAAGTTTAGGATATCTAACTTCTGCCCCCGTAAACCTCTTACTTACGAAGTAAACTGGCCGCTGCGTGCGGTTGTCTTCCCTTACCAAGGCAGCGCTTAGGGCGTGAGATGACACAACAAGGTATAGGTATAACTCTTCGCCTTCGCTTGGAGTCGAGAGTACCGGTGGTTTCTGGAGGTGTTCGATTAAGTTAAGGAAAGCGGTTAAGCATTCGTCAGTCCATTTGAACTTTCCTTTGTCTTTCTTTAGAGCTTCGAAAAAGGGGATGCACTTGTCCGTTGCTTTGGAGATGAATCGGCTTAGGGCGGCCACTTTTCCATTCAGGCTTTGCATTTCCTTTCGAGTGGAAGGTATCTTGATATCCCTTAGCGCTCGGACTTGTTCAGGGTTTGCTTCAATCCCTCTGGCATGGACGATGAATCCCAAGAATTTTCCCGATGATACTCCAAAGGAGCATTTTAGAGGATTCAACTTCATTCCATACTGGCGAAGTACTTGAAACATCTCGCCTAGGTGGCTTACGTGATCGTCGGCTTTCCTTGACTTTACCAGCATGTCATCCACATATACTTCCATAGTTTGTCCTATTAGCCCTGCAAACATCTTGTTGACGAGGCGCTGGTAGGTGGCTCCTGCATTTTTAAGTCCAAAAGGCATTACCTTATAGCAGTATAAACCCCGGTCAGTGATGAAACTAGTGTGGTCTTGATCGGGCGTATGCATAGGAATTTGGTTATATCCTGAGTATGCATCCATAAAAGATAAGAGCTCGTGCCCGGATGGGCTGTCTACAAGTTGGTCGATTCGGGGAAGTGGGAAGCAATCCTTTAGGCAGGCGTCGTTTAGGTTGGAGAAGTCAATGCATGTTCGCCACTTCCCATTAGCCTTCTTTACCAGTACCGGGTTAGCGATCCATTCCGGGTAGATGGCTTCTCGTATGAAGTCATTGGCAAGTAGATTCTTTATTTCTTCATCGAGGGCTGCTGATCGCTCTGCCCCCATACTTCTCTTTCTTTGTTTTACGGGCGCCTTGGTAGGATCAATGTTTAGTACGTGGCATGCTACATCGGGGGAGATTCCGGTCATGTCAGCGTGTGACCATGCGAATACATCCAAGTTGTGGCGGAGAAAGTCGATGAGTTGCTCCTTCAACTCTGCTTTTAGTTGGGACCCAATTTTCAATAGTCTACTCGAGTCGTGCTTGTCTACAGATAAAAACTCCATAGCCTCTGCAGGCTCGGCAGTGGCCTCCTCCTCTTTGTCCCTGGGGTCTAATTCATTGAAAGGGTCGCTGGTATATCGAAGAGGAGGGGCTTTCTTTAGTTGCTACGCTTCTAGACTTTTCGTGCAGAGGGCAACCTCTACACCCTTCCCTTTATCCTTCCTGTGGTTGTTGCGAAGTTCAGTCACATAGCAGTCTCGAGCAACGTCCTGGTCTCCTTCTACTTCCCCTACTCCATTGTTCGTTGGAAATTTCATCTTTAGGCGCCATGGGGCTAGGACAATTTGGAAGTCAGACAAGGCTGGCCTTCCTAAGAAGGCGTTGTAGGCCGAGTGGTTTTCTATTAGCACAAACGTCTGTTTCCGTACAACGGAGCGGGGATGGCTTCCAATTTCAACAAAGAGGTCCAGTTGCCCGAGGGGCATCTTCGCATCTCCAGTGAAACCGTGTAGTGGTTTATTGCAGGGAGATACATCCTTCATTGATAGTTTCATTTTGTCGAATGCATGTTTGAACAGGATATTTACTGAGCTTCCAGTGTCTACTAGAATTCGGTAAACTTCGGCGGGACTGAGCCGGGCAGAGATAACCATAGGATCCATGTGAGGGTATTGCCTTCCTTCTAGGTCACGCTTACCGAATGTGATGTCATCACTTTCTTTCCGCTTCGGGTGGCGCTCTTCTATAACCGAATTGACACAGTCTTTATTGTCTCTAAGCGACTTTCCATATCTTTCCATCTCTTTCCAGCTTCTGTCTGCGATGTGCGGTCCTCTTGAGATGGTATGGACCACTATCTTCTCTTGACTAGAGCCGCTAGTGTTGCGATTTCCTCTATCGATCTCCGGTGAGGGTAGCCTTGGGTTCTCATTGGCAGGAGCTGGAGTCCTGTCCTGACCTTTTACATAGCGTTCCAGTTTCTTCCTTCTGAAGTGTTCTTCAATCAAGTCCCGGAGATGATGGCACTCATTGGTATCATGCCCATGAGATTCGTGGAAGCGGCAGAACTTTCCAGACTTCTGCGCGTTATCTGATTCCTTCTTGTATGGTGGGCGTTTGTATCTAACTTCGTCTTGGGTGGCAAGGAAGATGTTTTCGACGGTTTCGTTCAAAGGAGTGTAAGTGTCGAATCTCGGTCCTGGCCGATATAGGCGCTTTTCTCCCTTCTTGCCCCCAGCACTGTCTCTGGAATCATTTCTTCGAACGTCCCTTGCCACAGCAGGCGCGTTGCTGTGAGTTGCCTTATTTTTTTGTCCTGACTGCCCCTCAACGGCAGCATCCTCAAGCCTCATATATTTCCTGGCTTCATGGAAGAAATCGGGTAAAGTAGCTGGTTTTTCTTTTGTCAACCTTCTAGCAAATTTAGTGTCCGGATGCACACCACTACAGAGGGCCATTAGGATAAGCTTCTCATCGACATCTTGGACTGCGGCCGCTGTGGCATTGAATCGGGTTAGGTATTGCTGCAGTTACTCTCCAGGTTTCTGTTTGATGTTGGATAAGGAATAAGCGTCCTTAGGTTGTTCCACATGAATGTGGAACTGACTGATAAACTTTTCTTTCAACATTTCCCACGAGCTGATGGATCCCTGGGGTAAATGACAGAACCAGGAGGTAGCGAGATCTGCTAAGAATAGTGGAAAGCATTTGCACAGTACTCCCTCTATTGCTCCACTCATGAGCATATGTTGTGTGTATCTCTGTAAGTGTACAACGGGGTCGGAGGTTCCTTTGTAAGGTTCCATTGTTGGCATCTTCCATTCTCGGGGGGTGATAGCAATTTCGATATTGCGGGCGAAAGGGCTGGTTACCCTAGCGCCTATTCCTCGATCTCTTTGCTCCCGTTGGACGCACTCTCTGAATAAGCGTGCCATCCTTTCATCAGAATTTGGAGCAGATAGAAACGAGTTTGGTTCTGTTCTGTGGGATTGATTCCGTCCAGATGACCTGTAGGGATGGTATCGTCTATCATTCCTCATATTTTCCAGTGGCTGCCTTTGGTCTTCTGGGAGCATGCTAGGGTCAGCTACAGTTGGCCCTTGCCTTGATCTTCCCCTGCTGGGTTCTGGTCTAAGCACTTCCTCGGGTCCAACTTCGGGCTGGACTCTAGCTCGGCCCCGTTCACTGGCGTTTCCGTGGTTAGGCAGTATGACAGGCTTAGCTACAGTTGACCTTCGCCCGGTACCTCCCCCGTTGGATTCGGTTCCAAGCGTTTCCTCAGGCCTAACTTCGGGCTGTGCTCGATCTCGGCTCCTACCATGGCAGCTTCTGCCGTTAGCTCCTTCGAAGAAGGAAGATCTTTGTTGTCTCTGAGATCCTCCAGATTAGGACTCACCCCATGATTTGGTGTTGCGGTTGGACTCTTCAGCATCCCTTAAGCATGACATGAGATGGTCCACCAAGGTTTCCTGCTGGGACGTGAAGCGGTTAGTTACTTCAACCACAACCCTATCCAGATCTGCCCTAGTAATCGCTGCAGGCTGTTCTGCGGCAGGAGTAGTCGGATTAGCCTGTCCTTCATTTGGTACTGCCGCTGGAGGAGAAGGATTTACTTGATCTGTGACCGCTGGATCTGGAAGACTGCTGGTTGCGATGTTTTTTCCTTTGTTAGCATCTTTTTTCTGTTTGGGAGGCATGCTTTCCAAGCAATGGACGATGCTGTTAGGAAGAGGGTTAAGTGGAAGAAGCTGAAGCCTTGAGTTCTCAGTGAAAGCACCAAAAATGTTTGCACAAAAAATGGACAAACACCTCAAAGTCGTAGGATTTAATTGATTTTACGTTGTTCTTAGTGATTCAGGTGATTTGTGCAAATATATGAAAAGCAAGGACTAAACTGTAAAAGACACGCAGATTTATAGTGGTTCAGCCAGAATGTGCCTACGTCCACTTTATATATTATTTCTCTTTTCTTGTTTAGATTACAAGTACAAAGCTTTGATACTAGTATCTGAAAGTTGTTTGAAAGTTCTCTCCGTGCTTGAGCTCTCAAACTTGTCCCCCATTGTTGTACCCCTGCCTCTCTATTTATAGAGTGAGGTTGTGGTTAGGGGTCTTGGATGTATATAGCTGCTGGTGGGCCTGGGCTGATGCAATCTGGCCTGGTAGCGTTGGTTCAGCATTGCTTCTACTCGGCAGTACTTTGATTCGGCGGTAGGTGGTAGATGCTTTAGTTTGGCATCACTTGGTTCGGCAGCAGCTGGTAGATGGTTTGGTTCGGCGTCACTTGGTTCAGCGGCAGCTGGTAGATGGTTCGATTCGGCATCACTTGGTTCGGTGGCAGCTGGTAGATGGTTTGGTTCGGTAGTAACATTGGTTCGGTAGATTCGTTGGTCCGGTGGAGACGTTGGCTCGGTGAGGTCATTGGTTTAGTGGTGTTGGTCTGCTTTGATTCGGAGGGTGGCTGGTCCGGTTGTTCTGGTGGCTCGTCCCTTGCTTCCTCGTGTTGGCTCGATGATGGTAGAAACGTACCCAGCAGTTCCGTTCGGACCGGGAATGGACTTGTATGGACGAATGCTATTAGAACATCATCAAGGGGACGATGAGCATCCTAAGTGTATGTGTTCTAAAAAGTTAACGCATAGCCTCGAGCCTCATCAACCGGGAATGGCTAAAACAGGGGAGGTGCAGTAAGGCTAAGTGGCTAGCAACCAATTAAGGTAAGGTCATCCCTGTCTAGATGTCCCTTTTTATTCGGCTGTGTGGGCGGTTGTTGATACCAACCGCGGGGTGATCTTATTTGGACTATCCAGTAAGGGGTAGCTCCGGTCTTGTGTTACAGAGGATCAGGGGGGATCCTCGGTACGTTGATCTAGAACACGTACTGTGACGGGCGGTACCCCAGTAGCCCTGCCATTGATGGAAATCCAATCTCCAATAAGTCCCTTCGGACTTGTTTGTATACCTATTATGCTGGAATTTAATGAATCTAACAATTTCGGCTATTTGAATAAGTATTTGTATCTAGACACCATTATAATATCAGAGGATTTGATAAGAAATGTTTTAGTTATCGTAAGGTAAAAACCCAACATGTTTATTTGTGGCATGGTCTTACGAGATACCTTTGATTTTCAAAGGATTTTGAAAACTTAATAATTCAATTGAGTGTGTTTTGTCACGCTGGTTTTCTAGACTGACTCGGGTGTTATTTTATTTATAATGCTCGGGTCAGACCGAGTATTATAGGATACATGATAGGATGCTATGGAGCTCAGGAGACGAGCTGGATGGCGAGACGTATCACACGTACTTGATGTATATTCCGTTGTGCTGTATAAGCTGTATAGTTAGCTTTTGTGAGGACAAGTTATATAATTGTCCAGTAATTGCTATTGATTGTGTTGTACTCTGATGATGTAATGTATAAAACAGATATGGTACTTTTTGTATAAAGATCAGTCATTTATCTATTATATATTGTTATGCTGCGTTTGTGAGATTCTGATATTTTTTTCTATTTTCTTCTTCTACCTCCTTCTTCTTTCCCTTACGGACTGGTTTTCCGGCACTCGATTGTTCGACATTTGATACAGTGGACGTATTGATGTCGTTTTTCGAGCATCGAAAAATCGGGTCCTTACAGTTGGTATCAGAGCTGAAGGTTAAGCGAGAACCTTGGCTCTGGTGGGAATTACTCATTAGAAATAGAGTTCATAGTACTCTAGAATGAGTTTGAGTGTATTAATATATATGAGTGTGTATTTCTTAGTGAATATAAAAATTGTTTTATATTGTGTTGACTTATCGGTTGAGTGTTTATAGATTCTAGTCGGTGCAGTCTGGACAACTGGATCGATAGGGATTTCTAAACTCTTAAACTAGGCAAACCGACACAGTATTGTTTTTAAAGTAGGGTAAATGAAATAATTTTGCGCAAAATTATTTTCGTATATAAAAGAAATAATTTTTGTAAATTATTATAGTATATATGGTTGTTTGGTTGCTAGGAAATGATAATATTAAATTATTATCATTGTTATTGTAGAAATTGAATGAGAAATTGAAATATTAAACAAAAGGTTAAGGAATAAATTTGTATAACAGAATGGAATTTGAAATGTGAATTATAAATGTGATTAATAATTAAAATGAGATAAAATTCCAGAGTAATATTTGAATATAGATTAGAAGGATTTGAAATTTGAAATTTTGGGAAAAATTCAAAATTCCTTTGAGTTTGAAAATGATCTTCAAAGGTTTGGAGGAATAATAGTGGTATTATTCGGAAATATTTTTGAGTCGGATATGAAATATGATGAGATTTGGAATTTAAAAATATTTGGGAAAGGATTTTTGAAAAGAATAAAAGAACTGAACTCACTTCGGTCGCTGGAAAATAACTTCGGTGATGACTGCAGCATCATCGGTGTTCATTTTCGAGTTTTCAAGAGAGGAATTGCTACCAAAATGTTTTAAATTGGAGTCGTTTGCAAAACTGGGTTTGGTTTTAAAATTCAAAGGATAATTTGATATGCAATTGAATTATGTATATAATTGATTTCAAAAATGATTTTGAATGTTGAGTAATTGTTTAAAAGACTCTGGAATCTTATTCGAAATGTTTATGGAATTATAAATGGGTTTGATAATTTATAAAAATTTGAAATTTGTTAGAATGAAAATTCAACTTGAAAGAGTTAAGTAAAAGTAGGTAAGCCAATCAAATAAAGTGGTAAGTAAACAAATTAAAATGAAGTGTATGGAGTGTAAATAAGTTGGAAAGCCTATAGAAGTTTAAAATTTGAATTGAATTGGAATGAAATTGAATTGAGTTAAAAAAAGTGAATATTTCTAAAAAGGTAATTTTTGGAAAGGAATTAAAAACTCAATTTAAAGTTTGAAAATAAAGTGAGTTTTGGAATTTGGCCTAAGTAGGCTAGATTGAATAAGTTTTTTAAATAGTGGTTACTGAGTTGAAATAAAAATTGTAAATGTACAAGTTAATTTAAAGTTGTTAGTAAATGGAATTGAAACTGAGTATTGGAATTCATTTTGAATTGGGTTAAGTAAAGTGAAGTTGAAGAATTAGTTCCAAGTGGACTAAAAATAATAATAGTTGAAAATAAAATTCGATTGAGATATGAATAAATTAGTAAGTGAAACTAATTAAAGGAATTGGTTAATTAAGTATGGATTGGGATAAGGTGAATAGAATTCAATATTTAAAAAAATAAAAGGTAAATTGAATTCAAAATGGAATTGGAACTTAAGTTTAATGGAAAAGATATAAAGGCTTAAAGGTGAGGTGAAAATTAATATAAGGAAGTTGTATAAAATATTTATATTGGACTTAAGAAATGGATGGTGGAATTCTTAAGTAAAATTTGGTATTGGGAAAATATTCTAAGTTAATATGTGAATGAAGGTTTAATAAGGGCATGAGAAATGATAATTGTGAATAAGTGGATAGAAATCAGAATAAATGTGAATAAAAGAGAATTGATATAGCTAATAATCAATTGGGGATAAATACGTAGGATATATGTATATTATTTTATTCGCATAACGATTTGATCCAGATTCGAACATAGAATTTCGAGATAGTTATATCGATCCGAGTTAGGATTTTTCACTCGATTTTCGACGGCGAATCCTGGATATGGATTTTTGATTTATTCTGAAAATTCTCTATCATAGTTATTGCTATGCAAGGAGAATGACGGTTTCTGATCAAGAAACCAGATCTAAGTCCGCACTAGGAAGTCGGGTGGACGATACTAGTTCGGAAGTGAAATTGTGTGATCGAGTGAGCGATCAAATTTGGTATTGCATACGGATGATATATGTGCATCGTACGGGTTTGAATAAAACAAATGTTGAAAATTTTATAAAGAAGTGAATAAAATGATTTTGCATTCTGTGATTGGATATTATGGCTAAGTAGGATACAAGTATTTAAAAGCAAAAGGAAATTAGTGTTTTTGATTTCAGAAGATAAATTTAATTACCTGACAAAAGGTATGCATTTAATTGGCATATGAAATTTGATGATTTTCTGGTCTAGCCATTATGCCTTTTGTTTTCTTTTGAAATCTGGGGGCCCGTAGAGGCATTTTGTAATTGTTCCGAGCTAGCTGCGCAAAGGAGACGCTGGCGAAATTTTTCAAAAATTTAGAGAGTTAGAAAATTTTGATAATTTAAAATTTGAATTTGAATTATAATTTGGATGGTTGAATAAGTAATGTTGATTGGGAACTATGGAAGAGTTTGGGAAGTTAGTAGCATTGATAGTGTGACTTTAATAAAAAGTTGGTTTTGGGAAGTTGTTAAAAACTGTTTGGTTTTGGAAATGATGAACGGGTAACGGACCATTCTTCCTAACTAGTAATTTCGGGGACGAAATTCTTTTAAGTGGGGAGGAATGTAACGACCCAGAATTTTGAACGTTTGAAATTGAAACATTTAATTGATTTTAAATATTTAATAAGTTAATTTTTACTTGAATTTCAAATATAACTCTTTAGTTGGATAATTTAATTATTGAATTAAATAACTGGAATTGAGGTAAAATAGTGAATCTTGATTTTTAGGCTTGTTAAAAATATTTTAAAGGTTTGGGAAATTTATATTGATGATACTAAAGATAATAAAAGCTGTAAAATTTAAGTTAAAAGTGGTTTGTTCAGTTTTAAAATTTTATATCGTTTAAATCGATATTTAGAAATAGCCTTCCGAGGCACAGTCTCAAAATTTGACAAAACCAGTTTCATTAGATCTGTAATAGTGTATTATTATCGGATTTCAAGTTTTGTAGTGTTTGGAATTGTCGTGTGATCGTACGGTAGATAAACACGCTGAAATATATATCGAAAATTCAATTTAATAACAGGAACCAAAAAGCTATCTTCTCCATACGATCGAGTTAGGACTCGAAACCTCTTCCATTATGTTCGGAATAGGGATATAACTTTATGAACGCCTAGCGGCATGCTTCGATAGGGGTTCGGAATTTTAGACTGTGTAGATCAAGATGATTTGAATTTGAATTTAAATTAAACATATATATTCTCATGCAATAGACAAATTTAAACACGTTCCCTCCCTTAGAACAGGTGTCTCCTACCTTACCAAATCACGTACCAGATGTCCCACTCCTTCTTTTTATTTAGCAGAGAAAAAGGAAAGAAAATCTTGAAATAGAAGCTGGTTCAGAAACAATTTTCATAGCGAAAACAAAAGAAAATGGCCGAACAAAATTAGGTCGCAAACCCAGTTTCCCCTCTCCAAATCAAATAGCCGAGTATTTTAAAATGAAATCGATTTCTCCTTCAAAATTTAATCCATGGCCGAGCTATGCTTTCCTCCCAAATCCCTTTTCATTCGAATCCTCTTTCCAAATCAATCGAGACAGCAGGTGAATCGCGAGTCGTTCTCACGCGAGCGCGCGATGTCATGGCCGAGGCGAAGTACGTTATCGATGGGGGGAGGTCGCATGTTCGTCGTAGATAGGGTCTCGAGGTTTGAAGGGGAGCTTCTAGTGGCGGCGAACTTGGCGAAGACGATGGCCATGTCAGGCGACGAGAACGGGGCGAGCGGCACACGTGGAGTGGTGGCCAAAGGCATCAGGCGTGTGGGGATATCTGGGGTCGATGAAGAGGGTAGTTCGGCGATTTCCAGGCGCGGTGGCTTGTTCTGTCGATGAACAGTGAAGGGTCGGCGGTGAATTTTCGATGGCTGCAGTTTTCGTGAGTAAGGTCCAAAATCGTGAAGGAAATAGTCGAGATGGAAATGGGTTGCAAATAGGGTCAAAGGTGAGTTAATCTCACTCATTTGGATTACCGTTAATTTAAATAGTTTAAATTTAAATTATTGGATGGATTACTTGAATTAATGATTTATTATCTATCTGGATGTGATATTATATACAGTAGTATATATATATATATATTGGAGTGATTGATATTCCCGCATTATATAGCAGATGAGACCCTATGCGCCCAGCATAATAGCGGATGACCCTTTATACCGCGATATCCCCCTCGAAGTGGGATTGGTATTATTATATTGTGCTAACATCTATGGATGCAGGGAAACAGGTTGGAGGGATCCAACGGGATTCCTCAAAATGTTGGAATTTATTTTCATATTCGGTGATTTGTTTTATTTGATAATCTGTGAAAGATTATATTGATTATATTGGGAATTGGAAATATTAAATGCTATGGTTTGACTGAATATATTTTGGATATATTGAGATATCAAAAATATAAAGAATTGATTTTTAAAGGAAAATAGAAGAGGGAATCTAAGTAAAATAAATATAGTGAAATTGGATAAATTAAAGAATGAATTTGGGAAAGAATAAAAAGTTGTTTTTAAATTCTAATAAATAAATTCCGAATATGGGAAAGGAGATTTTTGAACAAATGGGAACAAACTATTTTTTTAAACTTAAGTGATATTATTTTAAGAAATAAAGGATTTGTTTTTAGATTAAAGGTTTTAAATAGTTTGGAAGAGATAAGAAGAATTTTGGGATAAAGTATGAAATTGGTATTTTCAGTTTAAATAAGATTTTAAATCGTAATAAAAGGATGAATCTGAAATTAATGGGTTTTGAAATAAATTTGGATAAGTAAAGGAAATTATTTTAAAAATGGAGTTGGTTTTGGAAATCGATTTGAAAACTGACTAAGTATTGAAACTGAGATTAAAGGAGAATGAGATTGTGAAATTTATAAACTGAGTTTATAAATAAAGTGAGATATTTATCAGTGGATAAATTTGAAAGTATAAATTCACGGTGGAAATTTATAAAGAGATGGGAAAAGTGTTTTAAAAATAAAAGTGGTTTTATTTCTAAAGGTATTAAAGGAATTTACAGGTTTGGGACGTAAATTAAATTGGGATAAATCGACAAGGATTTATTAACTGACTAAATGGACTATATGGAATGGAAAGTGTATTTCTTGAAAAGTTAAGTATATTTTTCAAAAGAAAATTCTAAGTATAATTTAAAGGTTTTAAAATTGTTTTCAAAAGAATGTTTTAGAGAAATTTATCATTTAAAATCGTTTTAGAATTTTAAAGTAAATATTTATTCAAATTAATTATAGTAGTAATTATTTTTAAGGTTAAATCGGTATTATGATTTAAAAGATAATTATTAAATATTTATATTTTATTAAGTAGCTTTATTTTAAAAGTAGTTTGGTTAAATTTTTTATTTGAAAATTTTGTATAGAATTTCATATCTTTTATTTTTGAATAAAGTCTTTAAAGTAGTTTTATTTTAAGTGTTTTTAAGTTTATATTTTTAGATAAAGTGATTTGAAAACTATTTTCAAAGGGTTGAAGTGTGGATAACCGACTATTATTAAGGGCTGATGGTTGTTTTTGGATGTTATATGATAGTTAAATAACCGACTATCAATATTGGCTAATGTGCTAATCATTTCGAAGAGACCGGGATCGGGATTAATGTCCCGAAAACCACTTCGATCCGGTTTGTACGTTTTCGTGAGGAAGACAAGAGCTTGGAATCGAAGATGGAGCAGTGAAGTGCAAGGGCTAATCGCTACTAATCCTAAGGGTGATTCCAAAATGGATGTAGTAGGAGTAGTGCCTTCGGTTCCGTTTGGACCGGGATTGGACTTGTATGGACGAATGCTATCAGAACATCGTCAGGGGGACGATGAGCATTCTAAGTGTATGTGTTCTAAAAAGGTAACGCATAGCCTCGAGCCTCATCAACCGGGAATGGCTAAACCAGGGGAGGTGCAGTAAGGCTAAGTGGCTAGCAACCAATTAGGGTAAGGTCATCCCTGTCTAGATGTCCCTTTTTATTCGGCTGTGTGGGCGGTTGTTGATCCCAACCACGGGGTGATCTTATTCTGACTATCCAGTAAGGGGTAGCTTCGGTCTTGTGTTGCAGGGGATCAGGGGGGATCCTTGGTACGTTGATCTAGATCACGTACTGTGACGGGCGGTACCCCAGTAGCCCTGCCATTGATGGAAACCCAATCTCCAATAAGTGCCTTCGGACTTGTTTGTATACCTATTATGCTGGAATTTAATGAATGTAACAATTTTGGCTATTTGAATAAGTATTTGTATCTAGACACCATTATAATATCAGAGGATTTGATAAGAAATGTTTTGGTTATCGTAAGGTAAAAACCCGACATGTTTATTTGTGGCGTGGTCTTACGAGATACCTTTGATTTTCAAAAGGATTTTGAAAACTTAATAATTCAATTGAGTGTGTTTTCTCACGCTGGTTTTCCGGACTGACTCGGGTGTTATTTTATTTATAATGCTCGGGTCAGACCGAGTATTATAGGATATAGAATAGGATGCTATGGAGCTCAGGAGACGAGCTGGATGGAGAGACGTATCACACGTACTTGATGTATATTCCGTTGTGCTGTATAAGCTGTATAGTTAGCTTTTGTGAGGACAAGTTAATAAAATTGTCCAGTAATTGCTATTGATTGTGTTGTACTCTGATGATGTAATGTATAAAACAGATATGGTACTTTTTATATAAAGATCAGTCATTTATCTATTATATATTGTTCTGCTGCGTTTGTGAGATTCTGATATATTTTTCTATTTTCTTCTTCTACCTCCTTCTTCTTTCCCTTACGGACTGGTTTTCCGGCATTCGATTGTTCGGCATTTGATACAGTGGACGTATTGATGTCGATTTTCGGGCATCGAAAAATCGGGTCATTACAAAACCCATCTATAAAGTCCATTTATATATGTTTTCATTTCTATGTCAGAATTTCTAATAGCAACAACAATCCTCCAGGCTTCTCTTGCTCAGCTATTATCTTTTGGTATGTTAAATATGTAGAAACAAATTCAGCTATTCTTTTCTTCATCCCTGGCCAATAGAAATTTCTTTCCATATCCCTACACATCTTGTCTCCTCTGGTGTGAATTGTCATCCTTGAATGGTGATACTATGCAAGCATTTCCTCCAACACACTATCAACTTTTGGAATGCAAAGACGTCCATCACTCCTCAAACATCCCTTCTCGTCAATTACATATCTACTAACGTGGGGAAATTGTTCTCCTCTACTTAGCTTGCCCTCAACTATCTCCTCATCCTTCTTTTTCTCTAATTTAATGCAGTCCATCAATGACGGCCTAATCTCCATTGCAGCCAAATAGCCTTGAGTGGGTTCTATCGACGGTTGGAAGTTGAAATTCGAGAGGAACTCCAACTGCCTCCACTCGTATGTAGCACTTAAGGTAGTGTGCCTCCAGTTAAGGGCGTCGGCGATGACATTCCCTTTTTTGGGGGTATACTGTATCCCAAAGTCATAGGATACTATAAACTCTATCCACCTATGCTGCATAAGATTTAAATATTATTGGGAAAATAGGTATTTGAGTGATTTATGGTGAGTGAACAACTCTAATGTTCCCCCTAAAAGATAGTACCTCCAAATTTTCAAGGCAAAAACAATAGCTGCTAACTCTAAGTCATGAACTGGGTATCTCTTCTTATGGTCCTTCAATTGCCTACTAGCATAAGCTATTATCCTTACTTCTTGCATAAGAACTACTCCCAATCCTATGCCACATGCATCCATATAAACTGTAAAAAGCTTCATCCTATCGGGAATGATGAGTACTGGTGCACTTGTTAATAGTTCTTTTAGCTTCTCAAATGCTTCCGTGCACTTCTCATCCCATGCAAAGACTAGATTCTTCTAAGTTAGGCATGTTAAATGGACTTCTATCCTTGCAAACTTCTTTATGAATTTCCTATAGTAACCTGCTAACCCTAGAAAATTCCTACCTCCGTGGCATTCCTTAGAATCTTCCAACTCTAAATAGCATCCATTTTTCCTAGGTCTAATGCTAACCCATGCTCGAAAACAATGTATCCAAGAAATCTCACCTCCTTTTTTCAAAAGTGACACTTTGAGAATTTGGCTTTAAGTTGGTCCTTCCTCAAAGTCCCTAGTATCTCCTTTAAGTGATTTTCTTGCTCCCCTTCATTCTTGGATAATATTAAGATGTCATCAATAAAAACTACAAAAATCTTATTCAACTGTCCTCTAAGTACTCTACTTATCAAGTCTACAAAGTATGTTGTGGCATTCATCAATTCAAAAAGCATCACTTCCTATTCATAGAGTCCATCTGGCATGCGAAAAGAGGTCTTTCATTTGCTTTCCTCTACGGTCCTCAATTGATGAAATCCAGTTGCCAAGTCCAACTAGGAGAAGATTTTGGCTCCCACAAGCTGATCAAATAAATCGTCCATCCTAGGTAAAGAATACCTATTCTTCCTCGTCAACTTGTTGAGTTCCCTATAGTCAATGCATAGCTATAGTGAGCCATCTGCCTTAGTGGCAAAGATAATAAGAGCTCCCCATTCTGAAGTACTCTGTCGGATGAAGCTCTTCTGCAATAGCTCCGAGATATTCTTATCTAATTCTCACCTTTCTTTGGAGGTCATGTGTCTTAATGACAGAGCGATTGGCCTGGCGTCTTTCTTCAAATCAATTCTAAACTCGATCTTCCTTCGGGGTGGGAGACTCGAGACTTCTTCAAAGACATTAGAAAATTCTCGAACTATGGGTATGGATTAAAGCTCATTTGAGATAGGCTCAACAAATGTAAATAGCTTAACTCGACAGAGTCTTAGGGTGTACGATGAATCTCTATATCTCATCCTCTACAACTTTTTAACCGTATAACCCTCCTATCATAATCTAAGATATCCCTGTAGTAAGACAACCAATCCATTCCTAAGATAAGTCGTCCATACCCCTCGAAATTATAAACGTACGCATTACGTAGGAAAGCAACATCGCATAGGTCTAACTCTAGGTCTTTGCAAATTAAGAAAAGATATGTCGACCATCCAACAGGATTTGAGACTACTATTTTGGTGACAATTTGGGTTTGAATGTTTAAGGAGTTGATCACATTCCTAGCTATAAATGAATGTGATGCTCCGCTGTCGAATAGGGTATGAATTGTATTTCCAAAATAAGAGTTACACCTTCCATCGTTGCCTTCCCTTGGTCTCTAGACGGTGGTCTACTTGAAATAGGGATAGCCTTAATAGCTAGGCTTGTCCACTCTACCCTTCCTTCGCTAGCTTCGGACACTAATTTTTGAAGTGCCCCTCTTCGTGGTGGAGATAACACTTCCCTTAAAAGCTTCCTTCAACAAATTCACTTTATAAACTTCAACGATAAGTCCTTTCTTTTGGTATCTCTTACACACCTTACCTTCCTTCTTGAACTTTTCTTTCAACTTCTTATTTGCCCAAAAATTTCCCTTCTTTGCTTCTCCTTGGTTTGGAGTAGGTCATGCCTTCTCCTTTTCCATCTCTTTCTCCTCCGCACTAGTCGTTTATAGCAAAGCCATCTTAACTGGCGTATCATATATGGCGCCAGCATGCACTTGGGTCAATAACAATTATCTAATTAAGGAGTTTAGGCCCTTGACAAACTTCATGGCCTTTTTGATGGGTGTATCTATCAAATTCATTCCAAACTTAGCTAACTCTGTGAATTTATTGATATACTCCTTCAGGGTGGAGTCTCCTTGCCTAAGTTGTATAAGCCTCTCTAATTGCAAGCTCACTTCTGCTCTCGACATAAACCATGACTCAGATCGGTTCTTGTACTCTTCCCAAGCGACATTCCTAGCATCATTCTCCTCAGCCATAATATTTAACCAATCTAAGGCCTCTCCTTTAAGGTGCCAAGCTGTCATTTCCACTTCATCTGATCCTTCCAACCAAGCTCTCGAAATATCCTCCTGCAATCATTTACCCATGTCTTTGTCTGCACGAGACCTTCTGTTCCCGAATATACTATTCCTCCCATACTTAGCAAATCCTTACACATTTTAGGGAAGTCAAAGGGGCGACTTGCTACTTCAATAGGTTGGACATCGGGTGATGTCGGCGCAGCTTGTCGAGTAACAAGGACTTGTACTACATGCCTGAGGTATTGTTCAAACCATTCGGGCATCCCTCTAATGGTGGGCATTCCTCGAGCTAGATTCCCAGTCTTATAATAAGAAGGATTTTCGGCTATAATCTGCTATTTTTAGGTTAAAATTTTAGTTACAATGGCCTAAGATAGTATTGTATGTTGAAATAAAGACGTCCTTAGTGTGTTTACGTATGTTCAAAAATAGCGCGTGTGTGTATATTAAGGGTTTTTGAAAAATTCTTACAAAAATAACAAGTACGCCTCTCATACGTATACTTATCCCTGTTGGTCAGATAAACTAAGCTCTGATACCAAATATAACAACCTGCTCTGAAACGAACCTAGATTCTGACCTAGAAAAGGCCCATCGAAACTTAGACCCATTCCAAAGCTGACTTTTGGTTGGTATAAAGAACAATACCGAGTTGTTTATCCACATATTCAGAACTCACGGTGGAATGATAAAATATAATAACATAAACAGTACCCATTTCATTTAAAATTCAAACGTCCTAAAAATCCATAACACAATATCAATAACAACCGTTACATATCTGTAGTACAACAATTTCAAAATATAACTACCAGAAGTTTCCCCCTCGCCTCCGCCTTCATCATCGTCTTTCCTAATCTGTGTTGTAATGAGGAGGGAGTCAAAACAACATACGTTTGGTGGATAAAAATCTCAAACCTTGCTATTATAGTACTTGGGAAATATAAATTAAATAGGAATATGTCGTTCAAATATCAACATTATTCTATGTCTCTCTGACTTTAAGCTCCAAGGCTTTACCAATCCAGTTCTATAGCCGTTATGCTTTCAGCCCAATAACCCATATATATCGTAAATAATGTCCTATCAATATAAGAGATAGTACCCAAGTCACTTAATACCTTTTGATGGAAACTAGGAAAACTCTGACCATTTAATACTTTATTTAAGCCTGGTCCACGTCATTTAATACCTATTCCAAGGCAGACTCCTCATTGGTATTTATTTAGCTGATATTTAATGGAATTTCTTCAGCCACTTAATACTTCATATCGAAGGGTGTCCTTTCCCAAGTTATCCTCTACCGTGCCTAACCAATAACCCCGACCATTTACTACATCCTACATAGGAAAGAGACGGGTCCTCACGTAGCCACTTAATACCTTCAATCCCTAAAGCAGGTCCTTCGTACTATGACCCGTACCTCCATAGTGACGTCTCACATTAGTCCAACAATTCATCGGTATTGTTAGCCAGATTATCTAGGCAGATTTACCATAAAGAATTTAGGACTAACCTCACGTAATAGGTAATGTTTCACATCAGCCTCAAAGTCACACTACCGGTAGCCGGATTAGCTGGGAAGACTTTTATGTGCTTTTAACTGACCTCACATCTCTATAACTTAGTCATAACTTATAACACTCTTTACATATATTATCACATATCTCACCGCATTCAATATTTAGGCAAGAAAAACCTTCTTATTTCGCCTCTACAATTATTATCTTTCCTAAGAGGGAATTCAATAATAATTAATAACCTATTAACTATGCCATTTATACGTTATAATCTTACGTTATTTATGTAATATATATGTATGTATGTATGTATAGTATATGTATATGTATATGTGTGTGTACACACTTAGTAAATTCTAAGCATGCAGAGTTGACATTTAAACTAATGTTTAAATGTCAAATCTTCAAAATTATACAAGTCTTATTTCCATATTAACACATATATCATAAATCAAATAGCCAAAATCAAATCAGCAGACTTGTATAAATATAGAATCCAAAACCACTTATTTTACATTAAAACAGCGGAATAAATCTATAATAGAAACTTACAATTTACATACTTTTACGCCCTATTCAACTTCTTTTTTAATGAAATTAGAAAAAGGACGTTTCTGTTCAAATTGTGGAAATAAGCAATACAAACTACGAATAAGAATTCGTACCTTACACACCATTTCCTACTCAAAACCCTTATTCAGATCTAAAGAAAAAGATAACAAGTGAAATAAAAGATAAAATATTGAAATTTCAAAATATACACAAACTCCATTATTTTGATATAAAATAATTAGGATTTCAACCTAAGAATTGACATTTCACTTTAGGGGAATTTTGGGGGGTTTAATGTGATGTTTTACGTAAACCAAAATTTCCCAAGGCATATATCAAATCCAAACTAAACTATTCTATTACTAAAATAGAAAGAATAAGAATTAATCTCACAACAGGTCCTTAGCTCTTCTTCTTTTTGGAATTATCATGCCTTCAATAATAGATTCTCTCATTTTAGATATATTTAAAAATGGATTTGTGTATAATGTGTGTGTATTAAATTTAGAAATTGAGGGATTGGAGGAGAATAGAAATAAAGTAATAAGCATCCAGAATTTTTTACCTAAAATCCTAAAGAACTTTTTTCTGAATTTGAAGACAGAGACTGACAGAGCTCGTTAAGTTCCCCAAAATAATGTGTGAATAAAAGTGAGGGAGCTAGACTCTTATTTATAGTGATTGAAATGCACCAGAACTGTCAGATTTCAGTCGGTTTAAAATAATAAAATCTGAAACATTAATGTTGCAAACAAATCCTAGCCATCACTTATTCCTCGGTTTACTGCCCCTACCCTATCAGTCGATCGCTAGCGATCGACCTGCCTATGGTAGACAGTCGACCGATTCGTTTATTTCGATGAACGTTTTTAATTCTCGTTGATTTATTTATTTCATTCCTTTATTACTCCTTTAACATTAACGTTAATTTTTAACGATTACTTTACCCCAAGTCTAATTGCTATTAAATTTCAAATTTCAAATTTGAGAAATATTTAATTATTTTAATTTGAATTCTTTTTAAATTATTTTGAATCCAAAAACTTCAAACGTCCATAACTTTTCTGTTTGAGCTCCGTTTTCAACATGTTATATACGGAAATTGATCACAAAATTGCCATGAATGCAACAACATAACTTTCATGATCAAATTTTGACTTTTTCAAAATTTTCATTTTTAGCCTTATCTTATTTAATTATTTTATCTTATCTTATTTTATTTATTTCTTATTAATTTTTACGGAGTGTTAAACCTCTTAATTAATTTTTCAATTCATCTGGTCCACCTTTGGTATTAGGAAATGTCTAGCCTATTAATTAAAATATGCTACCGAGTACGTAAAATTAAGCCATCGTGCTTGTAAAATCAAGGCTATCGAGTATCTAAGCAGAAGACATCACATACCTATAGCTATTAAGCCTCAAAATGAAGCTATCACATATATATAGCTATCGAGCCTCTAAGATAAACCTATCGCATATCCATAACTATCGAGCCTTTTAGGTGAATCTATTGAACATTTATAGCTATCGGAGATGTAAAATTTAGTTGTCGAACATATAGCTATCAAATATGTAAAATTTTGTTATTGAAGATGTAAAATTTAACCGTCGAACATCTAGCTATTAAAGATGTAAAATTCAACTATCGATCATCTAGCTATCGAAGATATTAAATTTTGCTATCAAACATCTAATTGTTGAAGATATAGAATTTTACTATTGAACATTTGGCTATCGAACATCTAAAATCAAGCCATTAAAAATGTAAAATAACAATCTGGTAGCTAACTTTGAAACTAATTTATTTCTTCTTAAAGTAAGTACTTTTTACCAAATCTTTCCAAATATTAAAGTTTCATTCATTGAAAAATATCTTTTAAGATTTCTTTCAAGAAATATCCAAGGAAAAATTTCCTCTACTTAAATATTAATTAATTAATTAAAAGCCATTTTTGTTTAAATTTTTCCTTCATCAAATAATTCATATTAATTCGAAGTTACACAGGAAAATACCAAAAATATTCCTAAAAATTGAATTTTCTATCTTCTACCCTATGTATAATAGCAAGGAAAATTAATTATTTTTCATATTAAAAATAATTAAAATCCGAATTTTTCCATTTTCTAACTTTGAACATTCACAGAAAATTCATATTAATTCGGAAATTATGAAATTTAAACCAATCTCTAATTTAATGTTCTAAACAACAAATCAAAATTTCAAATCATTTTGGACATCATTGGCAATGGTTTTAAATTTGAAATCCCAACTTTTAACTTCATTATTTTACATATAATATTCATACCATCATCTAAATAAATATCTTAACCAAAACCATGTTATAACATCATAAACCAATTCATATTTCATCACATCTTAAAATCAAACATATGAAAATGTAGAGATAATAATATTATTTACCTTGATCAGCCTAAGTATGGAGAGAGAGGTAGCACTAAGCCTTCTTCTTCAAGCTTTATCTTCTTTCTTTAGCTTGGATAATTTTAAGGTAGTTTTCTCTTCTTTCTTTCCTTTTCTTTTAGTATGAAGTATGAATAATACTAAAGAGGGAGAGAGGGGTTATGTAATATATTAAGTGGGTTAGGCCTTAATTTATCTCTTCCTCTTTCTTCCTTAAACTAATCAAAACTTTATTTTTTTTCTCTACATAAAATGCTCACTTCAATATAAATTAAGGAAATTTGAAATCATTTAATTTTGGCCTATCTCAATACTTATTATATATAAATTAATTAAAATTTTCTTATAATAACATATATTAAAAACATGGGCGTTAAATTTTTAGAGAAGTATCCATCTCCAAGTCTTATAGGCACTGCAACCACCACCATTCTAGTGATTCTCATTGCAAGAGAGAAGATAGAGATCGCCAAATGAAGAGCATTGGGATTGTGACTAGGAATACCATGAGTGTTCATGCACACACTGCGAATCCAGGACAATCACTTTAGGAATCCATCTCCTTCCCACCACTCCAAGAGCTCTCATTTCCACAAGAGCCACTCTCCCTCAAGGTGCACTCCTCTACCTCCACTTAAATCTTCATACTATTCAACCGTAAGTTTTTTCCCAACTATCTCCACTGTGATCGTCCCTACTCAAAAAGGAAAGCATACTTGTATGACCGTTCCGGGACCTCTATACCACCAACAAAAGACTTTACTTTCCCCTGTGACTAAATCCTCCATTGACCACTTATTATGGCTAGGTAAAGTGACTATAGCTACTACTACTTCCTACTTTAGTGTCAGCTCCGAATTTCTTATAGATAAAGTACCCAAGCCTTGACTATATTGGGATTCAATTTGACTATAAATTTGACGATGTTCCATTGGATGATATTCTGCATGCTCGTTCCACATATGATATGTTAGAAGAAAAATACCAAGCTTGGAGAAACATGGCTAAGAAACTAAGTGAGATTAATACAAAAACCTACCTTAGCCTTGCTAAAATCGAGAAAAACATGGAGAATGATTGAAAAATAATTGATGCATCAAAGAACTAAGTAAATATCAATGAAGAAGTGATGAAAGAAGGACAAGGTCCTTGATAAACAGAAGGAGAAGCGTAAAAAAGAGATTCGGGCCCTTAAATCCTATACCAACTATTGGGGAAGCAGCTCGAGTAAGATCATATTCTTAATAACAATCTGGCTAAAAACTTTAAGTAACTAAAGGCTAGTGTCGCTAATTTTTATGCTTAGCTCATTGCCGCTAACACTAAAATTACCCAGATCAAGGCTAAAATAGAGAAATCCAATGTTAGGTATAAAAGGTTTTGGATCTACAGTTAGAGAATAAAAAGCTTTAGGCCACCACAGTTGACTTGAAAAATCAACTAGTTGAAGCCGCTGCTGAAAAAGATTCCACTAGTGAAGGATCGACGAAACCATCTTTAAATTCTACGTAAACATGTTAAAAACAAAAGGCTTGA
This sequence comes from Allium fistulosum, assembly GCA_030737815.1. Taxonomy (NCBI): domain Eukaryota; kingdom Viridiplantae; phylum Streptophyta; class Magnoliopsida; order Asparagales; family Amaryllidaceae; genus Allium; species Allium fistulosum. Next base: position 707,033,914 of record CM060904.1, on the reverse strand, counting down.
AGTGGTCGGAGATTCCTATCAGTGGGTCTTGTTTCATATTCATGATCAGGACATGAAAGGGGGAGAGGAAGGGGGCGTGAGAGGAGGCAGACGATGAGCACACTTCTTTTAAAGAGACCAGTGTCATAGCTGATTATTTTGACGACGATGACTAGCTACCTTGGAGGAGGTCAAGTTACTTTGCGTTATTCAGGGGGCTTCGTAGACCCTCGTTAAGGTTTCCACTGATCTCCTAACTAAGGAGACAGCCAAAGTTTCACCCATTACATTGTGATGACCGCCCTATACCACTGACATCAATAGTATATAAATAGTGCATTGCAGTCGTGCCCGGACGATATAGGACGATCATTAAGGTTGAATTAAATCAATATAGCATATAACTTGTCATATCTCATAATGCATGGATAGAATATAATATCATAAATATAACATAAGAGATAGTAATAGCTATGTGAACAAATCATAAGAGCAATATATCCACAGAGTTATACATCAAATGTAGTAGAGTTTATACAACAGAAGTAAACTCAAATAAATTGTCTCAACAAATAGAAATAAGCAAGCACGGTTATGGGCTCCACAACATTGCTTAGCGGAAAAGCATAGAAATCCATAATGTATATAATACGAGATAGCTCCATCAAGCTCATCCTCCGAATAACTACTGCATCACCTAGACCTGTTATCTAGTCTACTCATTTAAGAGTATCCAAGGTAATAAAAAGTAAAGCATAAAACCTTGGGTCAGAAAATAGTCTGGTGTGAGCGGTAAATGAGTCTTAAAATACTATATAGGTAAATATGGTAAGGAATAAGAGTACACGAATGATACCAGACATGTCCCTGCAACCAAAGATTTAGCATATAACACTATAATATGCTACTCTACAATATCATAAAGATATAACACAAACCAAATAAAGGATATCAGTCTTCCACGTATTCCTATCTCCAATACCTATTTCCCATAATGCCTATGAGTGATAGCCTATTAAATAAAATAACCAATGCATCCATAGCATCCATCAACAATCCTAACTATCACTCCTTGTGCTTTAAATATATGATAACTATTATGAGCCTCAAGCAGGGACAAATGGAAATCCTAGTTCTCTGTTGTACTCTCATATCTCGTAGCCCGAAGCTGGAGATGTATCTCGTGGCCCAAAGCTGGAAACTAGACCCAAAGCTACAGGTCCTTCAATTGACATATGAGCATCCCTACTTACAATACCCCTATTTCGAGTACAACTGAAAACCCTCCAAGCATCAATGATTCCTTAGCACATATACCCGAGTCCAACTTTGCTCCATTTTTATACTAAGCCATTCTTTCTTAATTCAGTTTCCATTATTTACGAGGAACCCTTCTATATTCCTTGATCATACCGCTCCCTCCCTTACGAGCCGCCATCTTCGGAACCTACTCCCAACACAAGCCAACATCTAAAGACCATAGTTTTTCATCATGTTGTTATATCGTTATCCAAACTGATACGAACAAGCCAACACCTCTAGCACGATCTACAGAACCTCAACAATAATCCATAGAATTTCCAATTCCATATCATGCACTATGATAACTCAGTATCGAGTTATAGGTGTAACTCGGTGCCGAGTTATACATTAGCCAACTAATGACTAATTCCTCTTCCATATCTCTAGTAATTCTCTTCCAATGCCCTAGACCTCGACTCATCCACCTTTGATAACTCGGCCCCCAATCCAAAGCTCCGCTTTTAAGTTCTAGAGATAACTCGGTATAGCATCCAATCCTTAGCCAAATACCCTACATCTTGCTATGGAGTACCTCATCTAGCCAAGCTCTATCCATCCACGTTAACCACCAAGCTCGACGCGGAGTTATGACTTTAACTCCTATCAACTTGCGAGTTATCATAGCCTCTTACCATTCTCTTGAGCCTACCTGCCAAGTTTCATCCGATTTTGACCAAATTTGCTTTCGATTTGCCTAATTCTCCGACCTAACATTCTATACAATCACAAAAATGGCAAACAACAACAAATCATATCAGCTAAACATAGAATAACAAGCAATTTCATCCAATCAAACTTGCAATCCATCAAAATAAGATAAACAAGGCAATTTCTAACATAGGTCTACATATAGCATGAATATATGAACATAAATCAAGGTGATTTCTAATCAATCTATATCATATACATGGATTAACGTGTCATTATAGTTAGAAAAGGTTTTTATGGTCAAAATCAATTTAAAACATGTTAAATCATATAATTCTACCATATAAACATGTATAACATAGCGAGAAGGTATAAACTGCTCACCAGTTACTAAATTCAACCAATTTGTTTGTAGATCTGATCCGGGCATTGAAGGAAAGCACTCTAAATTAAGTAAGTTGATGATCCCTAGCTTCTAATTGAGGTTCCAATCTCTAGTCCGCAATCTAGTTGGATTTAGAGAGCAATTTGAGTGATTTTGGTTGAAATTAGAATGGATCTAGGACTAGTTAGGGTTTAGACCTAATTTAAGTTGAGAGAGAAAAGTTTTAATTTAACTCTCCATCCCTCTATTTATAGTGTTATCTAATTAGACCAAAGGCCTCACTAATGGGCTTAATTAATTACACACTAATCCTGGCCAGTAGTTTTATAAACTTAAAACAGACATAACTTCCTAAACGTAAGTCCAATTTTCTAATATGGCCACTCTACGGAATGAGAAACCATCATCCAGAAGCAATGGAACTGGTTTAAGACGACCCTAATTCGACTCCTTCCAAAAGTTATAGCCCAAATGAGGTTCTCGGGGTTAAAATGGTCACATAGAAATTCAAGAAAATTCATAGATGTATAAAATGTCTTTAAGAGTCATATCCCAAAATTATAGAATCGCATACCTTACACGAATAAAATAAAAATATCTTATTTTCGTCCGAGATGTAAAATACGCGTCGTTACTGTTATTCGGCATTTTGACCCGGCTATATTGAACTGATTGTGCAAGTCAGATTCAAGTGCTATCAAGGTCAATAAGCCCAGAGTAACGGTTGTGGGGCCCAGAAGTCAAGTATAGATGATAACACGAAGTCGAGGTCGAATGGAACTGATAGATATGTAAGGCAGAATGTTCGAGTATGAAATATGGTTCAACATATTAGAGAGATCGGTATAAATTGACTTGCATCATAGGGATCGGTATGTTTCAGGAAGTAAGAGCAATTCAATAGAAAATAATCAATATCTCAAGATCCACAATTCCAATGTATATGAACTTTTGTAAGCAAGATATGGGGACCCTAGGGAGCCTACCCTAGGGATCACACCTCAAGAAGATGAAGTTAGAGGGATCAGCATTCTTCCCTTGGGAGGGATCGACAGGTTTCAACAAGCAATCCATGTTGAAGTAAAGATAAAGCAATAACTCAAGTTCTGCTGATCTAATTGGCATGAAATTTGGAGGCTAAGCATTTTAGCGTTAGGAAGCAATCATAGAGATCACACCCAAAAATTTGATCAAAGCAGGTACCGATCCCTCTTCTTTGGGAATCGGGCCATGTGATCCCTCTTGTAGGTCCATACGGTTCTGAAGGTCCTTCTGCCGAAATTTCAGGGAGATATTTGGCCATCTTCGTCAATAAATAAAGGCTTGGTTGTTCATTTTCGGGACCTTTGTACTGTTGGTTGCTTTATATTCTTTGGTAACTAAGGATTTTCATCTGATCCCTACTGTACTTAGTTTATAAAGTTATTAATAAAGCAATATGTTCAAAGTGGACGTAAGCAAACAACGCCAAACCATTATAAATCATTGTGTGCGTGTTATGCTTTCAATTTACTATTATTTTTTGTTATTATTCTCTATTTTCATTTGATATTCTTCATTTATTTCTCTTCAAAACTTCTATTGGGTGTTTATGTCGATTTTTGGTATAAATAGTTACATTCTCCCCTTTAGGAATTTCGCCCCCGAAATCCCCAAACAAGCCAAAGTATAAGCAACCATGGACATCCCGCATGCCTACCAATCATAAGCAATCATCAAACGTCTCAAACAAGCAGCCATGCAACCAATAATATAGTGAACTTAACCTAGTATATATAATACTAACTTATCGAATATAATATACAATGGCGAAAGTATATACAATAAATGTTTGGCCTTGCCATTCTTAGAGCTCCAGACACCTATTCGGCATGCTCTCCTCCGTCTCTCATGTGCAATCGTCATCACTTCTGCTCCATTGTACCCTAACTAGTTTCACCATCTTTCTCCCAAGTTGTTTTGTATCGTACCCAACAATACGAAGCGGCCTACGAGGTATAGAAACTTCTAGTTCTACCTCAACATCTTTTAGATGATCTGGTGTGATCAGCACACCTGAGTCATGCATAAACTTCTGTAGATAAAAGATATAAAAAACGTTGTGCATGCCCACCATCTTCTGATGTATGTCAACCCTATATGCTACTTCCTAATTCTCTCGACTATCGGAAAAGGACCTATGAATCTCGGTGCCAACTTCTCCTTTCTACCGAATCAAACTACATTCTTTAGAGAAGAAACCTTTACAAATATCATATCCCTGACAAAAAACTCTAAATCTCTTTGTCTCTTATCTACGAAGCTTTTCTATCGATCATGAGAAGCTTTTATTCGTTGCCGAATGACCTCAATCTTCTCTGAAGTCTCTCTAACCATATCTAGTTCAAGTATCAGTTTCCCGCCCGCTTCTCACCAACATGAAAGAGAGTTACATGGTCGGTCATACAATGCTTCATACAGAGCCATACCAATAATTGACTGATAACTATTGTTGTATGCAAATTCCACAAAATGCAGATGATTATCCCATGGTACACCAAAGTCTATAATGCATGCTAGCAAGAGATCTTCCAATATATGATTTACTCTTTTGGTTTGCCCATCCGTTTGTGAGTGATAAGCTGTACTAAAATTTAGCTCCGTCCCTAATGCCTCTTATAATCTCTGCCAAAACCCACTAGTGAACAACGGGTCTCGGTCGCTCGCAATGCTCTTTGGCACACTGTGAAATCGTACTATCCATTTTATATAAAACTCCGTCAACTTGGATGTCGTTCTACTTGACTTGATGGGTATAAACCTCACACTCTTGGTCAACCAATCTACCATGACCCAAATGCCATTGTACCCTGCTTGAGTCCTCGGTAATTCATCAATAAAATCCATCGATACTTGCTCCCATTTCCATTCAGTAATCTCTAATGGTTGCAACAATCCACTAGGTTTCTTCTGCTCTACCTTTACCTATTGGCAGTTGATACACTTGGAGATGAATGCCCCAACATTCCTCTTCATGCCTTCCTAGTAGTAAGTTCGCTTCATATCTTAGTCATCTTGTTACCACCAGGATGAATAGTTAATCTAGAATGATGACACTCTCTTAGCACTTCGTCTCTCAATCCATCAACATAAAAAAACAACCTCCTGTCTTTACGAAGCTAATCTTCTTGGTCAAGTTTGTATTGCTTCATATCTTCAAATTCTACTCCTTCCTCCATCTTTGATATGATCTCCGCTAGCCTAGCATCTCGCTTCTGACTAGTACCGATCCTTAAAATCAAAGTAGGTCTAATCGATAAGCTTGCCAACATTTCAAGTTATGGCTCGCAGTGAGGTCTGAAATCAAATTTAACAATATATTCCATCTGCTTTCATTCTAAGGACATTACTCCTAACCTAGCATGTCTTCTACTCAATGCATCGACGACTGCATTTCCATTTCCTGGAGTATAGTGATTTCTTAAATCATAAGAGGCCAAAAACTCCAACTAGCATAGCTGTCGAAGTTGAGACCCTTCTGAGAGAAAAGGCACAAGGATTTGTGGTCCATAAATAGCTCAAACCTATCTTTTAGTAAATAGTGCTTCCGCATCTTCGAAGCAAAAATAATTGCCGCCAATTCCAAATCATGAGTTAGGTAATTCCCTCGTGCAACTTTAGCTGTCGACTTGTATAGGCAACAACTTCTCCCTTCTGCATCAATACCGCATCCAATCCAGTACCACGGGCATCAGTGTATACTGTTAACTCTTTATTTCCACTTGGAATGGTCAATACTGGTGCACTTGTCAACCTCTCTTTCAGAATCACAAATACATCCTCACACTTCGCATCCCATACAAAAGTCTGATTCTTCTTCATTAAATTAGTCAATGGTGCCACTATCTTTAAGACATCCTTGATGAAGTGTCTATAGTATCCCACAATCCTAGGAAATTCCTCACATCCGTAGCTTTCTTAGGCTGATTCCAACCTTAGACTGCTGCCATCTTCGCATGATCCATTGCTATACCCTGTCCCAATACGACATGACCCAAGAATCTCACTTCTCTACAAAAGTGACACTAAGAGAACTTCGCTCTCAACTTGTGCTTCCTTAATATCTCTAGCATAATTCTCAAGTGCATATTATGCCCCTCTTCAGTTCTGGAGTAGATCAAAATATCATACACAAACACAAGCACAAACCTATTCAATCGGTCTCTGAAAACCTGAACCATGAGATCCACAAGTATGTCGGGGGGTTGGTTAACTCGAATGGCATCACCAACTACTCATAGGAACCCAATGATGTATAAAATGCAGTAATAGGCACATTCTCCTTTGCTACTCTAAGTTGGTGAAATCCCGTCGCCAAATCCATTTGAGAGAACACCTTTGCATTATGAAGTTGATCAAACAAGTCATCAACGCATGAGAGTGGATACTTGTTCTTCTTTGTCACTTTATTCGGCTCATGATAATCCACACACAACCTTAAAGAGCAATCCGCCTTCATTGCGAATACTATAGGTGCGCCCCATTCAGATATGCTCCTTCGAATAAATCCTTTTCTCAATAGGTCATTCACTTGCACCTCCAATTTCTTCTACTCATTGGGTGCCATATGCCTTAAAGGCATAACCATCGGTCTGGCTTCCTTCACCAAGTCTATCCAAAACTCGATCTCTCTATGCGATGGCAATCAAATAACTTCCTCGAAGACATCCAGATAATCTTTAGTGATAAGCGTCAAAGACAATCCCTCTTGTGGAACCTCAAACGAATATAGAAAACTAACCATCACCCCATCCTTTGGTAGGCAGCTAATCACTACTGTTCGCCCATTCACATCTCCAATTGTCACCAACAGCTTCTTGCAATCCACTATGGATGCATACTTCCTAAGTCAGTCCATACCCAAGATAATCCTGAATCCAAAAAAATTTAAAACAAAACAATCATAAACAAAAGAACATCCATGACTTGATAAAACTAGGCCATGACAAACCATGCAAAGACTAGTAGAGCCTCCAACAGGATTCGTCACGATTAGGGTTGGTCTGCTATCTCAGGTTCCATTCCTAATATATCTACTAGGTCACTACAGATGAATGAATGAGAAGCATCGGTATCAAACAAAACTCGAACGGAAACATCACTAATAGAAAGCATACCTTGAATGACGAATCCCTTCCCCTTCTCATTCTTCGAGGAAGCACTCGATGAAATTGGGACTGCGTCCAAGGCACGCGCTTTCACTACCTGCTTATCCTTTACTGGTTGTGGATAATTCTTCTTCAAATACCCAAGCTTGTCATAGAAGTAACATTTCTTCTTCTCACTCGCCTTGCAATCTTTAATCAAATGACCCTTTTCATTGCATCCAAAGCAAGCGGGTCTCATTTACCCTTCTTCTTACCACCCTTTCCTTGGGACTGCTTACTCTTTCCATTCCACTTTTTCTTGCATTCATTGCCTTTTTGCGGCATTAGCTTTTCTTTCTCAACAGAAACAACAATGGCAATCTTAGCCTTAGGGTACAAGCTCTCATGGCGAAGCATCTTCTCTAAAAGCTTCTCAAATGGCTCATCTATATGGTCCACTAGCTTTTCTCCCAAGTAGTCATCCAAACCAATGATGAATTTCTCATTCTTCCTCAATGGAGTGCGATGAACGACATCCCACACTTAGATAAAACATTATATTCTGCCACATATTCAGAAAATATCATCTCTCCTTGCTTGAGATCAGCAAATTTCTAAATAGAACCAACTTCTGAGCAGCCGAAATAAACTTCTCCTCAAACCTTGCCTTGAGCTGATCCTCTGGAGTAGCAATAGTAATAGCATTCCATCAATTCATGACTCGACCATAAAGTTGTCTCAAATCCAATTTTCCCTTCATAGCATCTTCCACCTCTATATCATCAAAGATACGCTCATAAGTATCCAACCAATCTTGCACTTCTATGGCTACTCTGTCCCTTAGAATAACTTCCCTCCAAGAGTAGAATAATTTTGGTTCAGCTTGGTGAAATCATCCCTAGGCGCTTGCATGGGAGCACCTCCACCTATCACCACTCTAGGAGCATTCCTCATCATATTAGCCACATAGCATTGAACATGGTTTGGATATCAGCCATAGTAACTCTTGATCCCGCTCCTTCCTCTACTCTTGAAGCAGAATTCCTCACAACATTCCTTGTATGGTGGCTCATTCTTATATGTAACAAGAATGATTAGCCTCTCATAAAGAAAACTGTGTCCATAGTGCTCATGTGTATGCGACTTATACTATATAATATATTACTATATAGTTTTGAAAACCAAACTTATAACAAGTACACACTCTCTCTCTCGTGTGTGTGTGTGTGTGTCTACACACACATACACATACTCTCGATCTAGTCTAAGGCGATAACACCTTCCCCATCTCCACTGGATCATGATATCAACTTCAGTTAATCAAGTAACCAAAGCTCTGATACCAAATGTGACAGACTGCCCTATACCGCTGGTATCAATAGTATATAAATAGTGTGCTGCAGTCGTGCCCGGCTAATATAGGACGATCATCAAGGTTGAAATAAACCAACATAGCATATAGCTTGTCAAATCTTACAGCATATGGATAAAATATAATATCATATATATAATAGAAGAGACAGTAATAACTATGTGAACAAATCATCATAGCAATAAATCCACAGAGTTATATATCAAATGTTGTAGAATTTATAGAACAGAAGTAAACTCACATAAACTGTCCCAACAAATAGAAATAAGCAAGCATTGGCATGGGCTCCACAGCGTTGCTCAATGGAAAAGCGTAGAAATCCATATAAGCATATAATATGAGATAGCTCCATCTAGCTCGTCCTCCAAATAGCTATTGCGTCACCTAGACCTGTTATCTAGTCTACTCATTTAAGAGTACCCAAGATAATAAGAAGCAAAGCATAAAAACTTGGTTCAGACAATAGTCTGGTGTGAGCAGTAAATGAGACTCAAAATACTATACAGATAAATATAGTAAGAAACAAGAGTATACGAACCATACCGACCTGTCTCTGCAACGAAAGAGTTAGCATATAACACTATAATATGCTACTCTCCAATATCATAAAGATATACCACAAACCAAATAAAGAATATCAGTCTTCCAGGCACTCCTACCTCTGATACCTACTTCCCCTATTACCTATGAGTGATAGCCTACTAAAGAACACAACCAAAGCATCCATCACTAATCCTAACCATCACTCCTTGTGCTCTAAATATATGATAACTCGTATGATTCCCAAGCCAAGGGCTAAGGGAAAGCCTAGTTTTCTATTGTACTCTCATATCTCGCGGCCCAAAGCTGGGCATTAGACCCAAAGCTATAGGTCCAAGGTATACAGGTCCCTCAATTGACCCATGGGCGTCCCCACTTACAATACCCCTGCTTTGAGTACAATTGAAAACTTTCTGAGCATCAACGATACCTTAGCACATACACCCGAGCCTCCCTTTGCTTCATTTGGATATCGACCACTTCTTGCTTAATTTGGTTTCCATTATTCATGATGAACCCTTCCACATTCCCCGATCATATGGCTCCCTCCTTTATGAGCCGCCATCTTCGAAACCTACTCCGAACACGTGCCAACATCCAAACACCATAGCTTTTCATCAGGATTTTATATCGTCATCTAACCTGATACCAATGAGCCAACACCTCCAACATGATTTACAGAAACTCAACAATAGTACTTGGAAGTTCCAACCCTATATCATGCACCATGATAACCCAGTACCGAGTTATATGTATAACTTGGTGCTGAGTTATATACTTAATCAACTAATGGCAAATTTCTCTTCCATGTCTCTAGTACTCCTCTTCTAGTGCCTGGATCCCAACTCATCCACCTTTGATAACTCGACCCCCAATCCAAAGCTCCACTTCTAAGTTTTAGAAATAACTTGGTATAACATCCAATCCTTAGCCAAATACCCTACATCTTGCTATGAAATACCTCATCTAATCAAGCTATGTCCAGCCACGTCAACCATCGAGTCGTAGTTGGACCATGTCATTAAATGGCAAGCAATTTCATCCAAGAAAACTTGCAATCCATCAAAATAAGATAAACAAGGCAATTTCTAACATAGATCTATATATAGCATGAATATATGAACATAAATCAAGGTGTTTTCTAATCATTATATATTATATGCGTGAATTAACATGAAATTGAAGTGAGAAAAGGTTTTTATGAACAAAATCAATTTAAAACATGTTAAATCCGATTATTTTAATATTTTTCATTAGTAATTCATAATTTTTCATTATATGCCATTTTACTGAATTTACCAAGTATAACATTTAAAACATTTAATATCATATTTTTCAAAATAAAATATCCCAAACCACGGGAAAATAATATGCCATTTTACTGAATGGAAGGTAATAATGTCAATTTAAGTCAATTATTAACAATTTTAATGAAAGTTCAATTAATTGAAATGATTTAAATGTTATACTTGGTTATAAATTGAATATAAGAAAACAAATGTAAATATTGAATCAATTAATAAAATAATATATAATTTATGGTAATTGAATAAAATCAGTGTTATATAAGTAATTATGACATTTGTTGTAAATGATAAACTTACAAATGTTACTACATGTAGAAATGGTGACAATTGTTATTTGTTACCAATTTATCCAATCGATTACAACTAAATGTAAATAAATCTTGCATTAATGTGAGTTAAGACAATAACTGCAAATTGTGAATGTAATAAAGGTATAGAAATGTTAATTATATTTACAAGGCAATAATTGATGTAATAAAAAGAGTGAAACAAAAACAAATTAATTTATTGAGATTTTTAAATTATAATAAAATTGACAAAAATTTAATATAATGGAAATATAGTAGTTAATACAAATAAGAGATGAGAAACTATTATTTATTAAGAAATGTGTAGTTACCGTTTGTATCCAATAGTGTATAAATATGTTTAAATTACTATTAGATAGGAAATAATTGTTCCAGTTCTCATTACATTCATTTAGTCCATTTTGAAACTTAATCAAATGAAATTAATGTAATTGAAAATTTTCAATTAATAGGAGAGAGAATGCTAAACTATAAATTAATAGGTGTAATTAAAAGTAGCTTATGTCTTATGAAAATATAAGGAAAGTTTGATTTAATGAAAAGAACATTTACATCAAATAAAATGAATGTTTAATTTGTGAATGTAGGTTTAATTTCATTAAAATAAAGATAGAATGATTGATTTTAAAGGAAGAAATATATGGTTATTGAAATGTGTTTTAGCTTATAGATTGATTACAAGAATAGGAAAATAATCTATTTCAAAGTTATTTATTACTCTTGTGTATAAACAACAAATTTATAAACATGTTTAAATAAACAATTGTTCTAGTTTCCATCCATTTTAGTTGTCTGTTTTGAAATTTAACTTTGTAAGTAATTGCAATTAATGTAACTCAAATATTTCAATTAAAAGGAAAGAAAACGTTGATTGCAATTAATAGATTTAATAAAAGAAACGCACGTTTTGTGTTAAACAAAAAGGGTGTTTTAATGGAAATAAAAGATCATTTTAGGAAAACCAAATTGAACGTTTTCATTTTTAAGGTAAGTTTAATTTTTTTTATTATGCGTAGATAAAAACCTAAATGCATACAAATTTGAATATTATTTGAGTTAATGAAGTTAATTTGGTTACGTTTCAGAAAAATTGAATTTCAAAAGGTTGTGCGATGTACATGGTCCTTTCATTTCTTTTGTTATTAATTGTTGCATGAACGTTTTAAAAAAGTTACCTTATTATTAATACTTAATATATTCATTCCTCCTTCCGTTTAATACCTGAGCCTAGACTTTTAGGTTGTATTTAATTCTTGCCACCTCATTTTCACGTATACAAAATTTTACTTTTCTTTGGTTTGCAAAATTTTCCATTCCTACGTACATTTCCTTATGCATTATTAATGCCTGAAGCTTTCAAAATAAATTGTGACATTTATTTTTGTCCCTCCACCTTCATTTCCTAATTATAAAGAACCTGCAGCTTATTTCTTCCTTTGCATTTTGTTTCTCCTGACACCTCATATTCAAAAGCTCTTATTCTTGCAAATCCAAAAGCTTTCTTTTATGAAACATGATTTTTTTTTCATTTTTCCGTACACGTCTTGTCCTCATCTTAGTTGTTTTTCAATCTTTTCCTGAAGCCTCATCTTGAGAAAAACTTAAGTATTAAAATTTGTTTATTTTTTTGCGTACTAATTATTATTTTAATAATATTTCTTATAACATGAATATCTTTTGCATATAAACTTTGATTCACGCGCGATTTCTTCTGTTGGATTCATATTTAAATTTCGCACAACATGAAATTGATTTAGCTGAATTTGGAGACTGTTGAGTTTTGCGTTTATGTTTGGATTTTTATGGGCTAAAATCAAAGGTGAGTGTTTTAACCCACTCACAACTACTAAATCATCTTATGTTAATTAAATTAAATTTATGATGTGTTTAGAAATTGATTGGTTGATGTTTGGTATATTTAAATTGTCGTTTTAGTTAAATTTGACTTTTATTGCATTTAATCAACGTTTAATTGAATATTTACTTTAATTGTCAATTTAATTCCTGTTAGTGAATTTTTGTTATCTATTGATGTTTATTGATTAATTTGGATGATGATTGTGATGGAAGTTTGGTTGTTGATATTGGATGACTGGATGTTGTATTTTACATTGTTATAACACTGCAAGTTCCATATTGGTTGAAATGATACATACTCGAACGATCTATAGATTAGGAAAAAATCGTTATGGGTTGAAATGATAGACTCGAGCGATTTTATGGATTTTATTTAATTTAGGATTGTGGTTTGAAATGATATATAACCGTAAAATTTTAAATTACGAATTGAAATGATAAATATCCGTATAATTTGACCCTAGGGTAGAAAATTATATACGAACATCCGATTGGTTAAATTAAATAATTTTTGAACCTTTGAAATTTTGAATTCAGTTAACTAGTATTTTGAAGAAGAAATTGATTTATATAAACTGAAGTATTTTCGATAATCCAAGTGTTAATGCTAAAAAGGGAATTGATTTAATAAATTGTTCAAAGGATTTAAATTGAAATTTCAAGGTTGAAGTGTCCAATATAAATGAATTTATCAGATATGAGTTATTGGAATTGTTTGGATATAACTTTGAAATCTATTTTAAAATATTTTAAAATATTTTATCAATTTAAACTATTTTAATTAATTTTAATTATTTTTAATCTATTTTAATCTAATTAACTTATGTAATCTATTTTAAATCTATTTAATCTATTTTAAACTACTTAATCTATTTTAAATCTATTTAATTTATTTTTAAATTAAACTTAAACCATCTTAAACTCACCTAAACTATTTTAAACTATTTAAAACCATGTAAACTATATATAAAGTATTTTAACCATTTAAAGTCTATTTTAAACTATTTAAACTATTTTAAACTATTGTAAACTATCTAAACTATTTTCTAAAATTTAGGTTTTGTAAGTGGAAGTTTTATATTTAAATCCTTGATTTTTAAGGAGAATATGATTAAATGATGTTATAACATAAGTTGGGATTTAAATGACATACTTGAAGAATATGATGATTTTAAATAAGGATTTTATTTATTTTTGAAATATAAATTCGAAAGTGATATGATTTCAAATGTGATATAATTTCGAAAGTAAATATGATTTCAAAAATGATATGGTTTTGAGAATATGATATTTTGATATCAATTATGAATTGACTTTGGAAATATCAAAGAACCATCCGGTGTGAAATAAGCGTTTGGTTGTTAAAGAGACTGGGATTGGATATTGTCATACTCTCTGCCAATGCCGAAAATCACTTTAACAACTGTGTACATGGTGAAGATTCCAGAAATGAAGTAGGATGGTTTGGCAAATGATTTCTGTAAAGGTATGACATGACCCTGACTCCCGTGAGTCAGCTTAGATGTGACTAAAACAGGAGCCATGCCGGGCCAAGTGAGGTTATTTCTCCTATCGGGCACACTTCTTCGATACTATATTCTGACTTTGTGATTGATTTGGTGGCCACCCTTGATTTTGATTTGGGAGTGTGTCTGAGGTGCGCGGTACTAGCTGCTATGCGTTACCACCAGTCCGGATCCACAATTGGTATACCTACTCTGGCATTGCCTCGAGTGCCGTGTTCACATGCCTTAGAGCACCTTCTACGAGTTTGTTTTGTACCATACCTATGGAGTGCCCTCTGATAGCCTCCAGTTTACGAAGGAGTTACGGTACCATATAGACTATGGGAATATATAAAATGTGTTAAGGGGGATATGGGTAACGCCTTAACGCTATTTTAATACTTTTACTTTACTGTAGACGTATTATAATAGCATATTGTACTACATAGTAGATAGTTTAACGGATCCTTAGGAGATGGGAATCACGAACATCTCTTAAGTTACTACACCCATGTTAGACACTAGATAAGAGATGTCAAACCCCATAAACATCTCTAACGCCGTTACACTCATATTTACCATTGATTTAACTTACATAAGGTCTTTTAGTTCTGACTCGAGTGTTTTGTCTTTTCAATTCGCTCGGGTCAGCCTGAGCATTTCAGGGTTGAAGACCTTATTCCTGGAGGACGAAGATGAAGATTATACTATTATTACCTATTATATGTATTCTACTGCATCATGTTATTCCACTGCATTTATTTTTTCATGTTTATGTAACTCTGATGTTTGTGTTGTAAAGAATAATCACGTGTATTTTTTAAAACAGCTTCATGAACTGTTATTTGATTATTATATTTTGTCATTCCTCTACGAGATTCTGTAATTGTTTTATTTCTTTCTCTTTTTCTTATTTACCCCATAACAATCTACCATTTTGAATGGTTTAAGTCCGACATGTGGGCCTGCTTATGTACTTGGTGGGTGCAGCAATATAGGGGGTTCTCGCATTTGGGTTTGGTAGCGAGCGGATGACTCTTACTCCTACATGTCCCGCGGGGTTGGTGCAGTCGAGAGGCTGGCCATAAAAGCAAAACACAGGTACCATTGTATACTACGGTGGGCGTTATCCCACTGGCGTTGTCCCGTTATAGTTGGTATCAGAGCTTTGGTTTAGCGATAACCTTAGCTTTGTGGGGTCTGGCTCATAATAAATATGGTAGTAATACCCTAGAATGAGTCGTTGAGTGTATATATATGAGAGAGTGTATTTGTTAGTGTTATAAAAGGTTTTAGTATTGTGTTAATTTGTTCCATTTTGTATTTATAAATTCTGGTCGGTGCATAGGACGCTATGACATCAATAGGGATTTCTAAACACTTAGTAGGGCAAACTGACACAATATTTGTTTTGAAAAATAGGTAAATGAAATAATTTTTCCTATTATATATTTTGTATATAAAATAATAGATTTTATAAATGATGTAGTTGGATGTAATATGTTGTTTGTTAGGTAGAAATTTTTTATGAATATTGATTGAAAAATAGGATTTACAAATAAAGTAAATATAAATTGGAAGTTTAGAACTGAAGTTCGGGGATTTCTGAAAATTTCTTTTGAAAGATTTTGGAATATAATATTAGTAGTATTTAGAAGTATTTTCTGATATAAATATTTCAAGATGATTTGAAAAAAAATGTTTTAAAAGAAATTTTTAAAGGAAATAAGTTCTGTACTCCCCTCTCTGTCACTAGAAAATAATTTCGGTGATGAGGCACGCATCATCGACGTTCATTTTCGAGTTTCAAAGTGGGAAGACCGCTGCAGTAGTTTTATTGCTATCCGTTTGATAAACGAAACTTAATTTTTATTTTTGGAGTTGGATTTGATATCAATATATATGTAAGATATGATTATATATATTATTTTAAAATAATTGAAATGAAACCCGGTTGTTTAGTTCTTAAGTTTCTATAATTTAGAAATTGAAATTATTATAATGAATGGAATCTTGACTATATTAATAAATGGAAATTTCTAAAATGAAAATAAGAAATTTGATGTTAAAATGATTAATGAAATAGATAAGAAAATTTAAAATTTGTAAACAGTAAATAAAAACGAAATGAAAATAAGAAATGGTAACTATTGAACATTTTGTTAACTAAATAAATAAGAGAAACCTTGGATAATATTCAATTGCATTCTTAAAGACATTATATATATATAACTTACCAAAATGTAAAAAGTTGTAGTGTTAAATAGGATATGTAATAGAATGTTGTACAAGTAAAAACTTGGAAAATGAAAGTGTTCAATGGAATTGCTTCTATAAATAAGAATTCTAATGTTATAAATTGTTATAAGCTAAAGTTAATAGTTTGAAATGCTGCTAATTAAATGTAATAAAAGTGAATAATGTAAGAAAAATGATTATAAGCTTAAGTTAACATTTAAGCTATCTATAATCAGATTGAATGGTAAAGGTGAATACTGTAAGTAAACAATTATAAACTTGAATTAATATTGAAGTCATTTATAATTAAAATGAATAGTATATAAATTAAATGATTATAACTTCAGTGAACATTGGAACAGATTTAGAAACGGAGTTAATATTCAATAATACTATATATGGAAGAATAAAATGTGAAAAGGAAATAGCTATTAATGAAATTAAATTGTAAAGAGACTTACATAATAATAAATAAACTAATAATTGAAATGGAAGTAACTTATGTAAGCAATGAATGCAAAGTAATGAAAAGAAAAATGGTATTGTATAATTGAATGGAAATGAATTTTGTAAGTGATAAATGTAAAGCAATTTAACAAACACTGTATGAATAAAAGGGAGAAATGAACTTTTGTAAGTAATAACGAATGTAAATTAATGAAAATAAGCATTATATGAATGAGAAAAGAAAGGTAAAGGAAAACGGGGAAATCAAACTAAATTGTAAATGTGAAGTAAACTGAAATAAAATGTATACAATACTTCAATAATGAAATTCATTTATGATCCAAATAATTGAAATGGATATAACTTATGTAAGTAAAGAATTTAAATTAAGGAAATAAGCCTTACATGAATGAATGAAAATTAAAATTTTGTAAGTAATGAATGTGAATTAAAGAAAATCATTGTATGGAAAAAAATGAACAATAAATGATGTGAAAAGGATAAATAGAGTAAACTTAAAAAGATGTTGAATTCTTCGTTTGTTGGGCTTATGGATTGGTTGGGAAAGGAAACTGCTATTTTGTATAGAGATGTATAAATAATCTATTGAGTCTTATCTACGACTGTTAAGTGTATGGTTTACTTAGTAGTTTATTTATCATTTTTATATGATGAAAGTTTTGAACCCGAACAAACCATTGGTTGGTTGCTATGGATGTATGTTTGATTTCCTTAATTGCATGATGGTTGTATTGTTGGTTTGTAAGTGACTTTGTATGTTGTATTGTTTTGTTGTTATTAGTTGAAACAACTTAAATATTTCTCTTTTATATAACTATTAACTCTTTTGGGTTATATAAGTGAAATACAGGCTATGGAAGCAATTGCTACTGCTTTTGGTTTCATAAAATAAGCGCCGTTTGCCCGACAAATAGGTACGTTTTTGGATTACGGTTTTATAGCGATATTATATTATTTTCCCGTGGTTTGGGATATTTTATTTTGAAAAATATGATATATATATTGTTATTATTGATATTATTATTTCTCCCAGACCTCTCTGTACAAAGTAGACTCTGCCGAAATTTTTCGTAAATTTTGGACTTAGAAATTTTTTATGAAATGTTTTCAAACTTTTATAAACTTGAATATAAAATGATTTAATTGTTATAAATCGATATATCTATTTAGATTATTTAATTATGTAAATTAATTGTTTATAAATTTAATATTTTGAGTAAGATATATTGATTTCTTAATTCCTTCTTTTCCCTTCTTTTCCTTTTTGAGGACGAAAAGTTTGAGTGGGGGAGAGTGTAACGACCCGTAATTTTCGATAATTAAAAATAAAAAATTTAATAAGATTTTGTGAGTGAATAATGGGAGAAATAAAAAAAAATGAATTACTAATGAAATAATAACTAGAATGGAAGGTAATAATGTCAATTTAAGTCAATTATTAACAATTTTAATGAAAGTTTAATTAATTGAAATGATTTAAATGTTATACTTGGTTATAAACTGAATATAAGAAAACAAATGTAAATATTGAATCAATTAATAAAATAATACATAATTTATGGTAATTGAATAAAATCAGTGTTATGTAAGTAATTATGACATTTGTTGTAAATGATAAACTTACAAATGTTACTAAATGTAGAAATGGTGACAATTGTTATTTGTTACCAATTTATCTCATCGATTACAACTAAATGTAAATAAATGTTGCATTAATGCGAGTTCAGAAAATAACTGCAAATTGTGAAAGTAATAAAGGTATAGAAATGTTAATTATATTTACAAGGCAATAATTGATGTAATAAAAAAGTGAAACAAAAACAAATTAATTTACTGAGATTTTTAAATTATAATAAAATTGATAAGAATTTAATATAATGGAAATATAGTAGTTAATAAAAATAAGAGATGAGAAACTATTATTTAGTAAGAAATGTGTATTTACCGTTTGTATCCAATAGTGTATAAATATGTTTAAATTACTATTAGATAGGAAATAATTGTTCTACTTCTCATTACATTCATTTAGTCCATTTTGAAACTTAATCAACTGAAATTAATGTAATTGAAAATTTTCAATTAATAGGAGAGAGAATGCTAAATTGTAAATTAATAGGTGTAATTAAAAGTAGCTTATGTTTTGTGAAAATATAAGGAAAGTTTGATTTAATGGAAGAACATTTACATCAAATAAAATGAATGTTTCATTTGTGAATGTAGGTTTAATTTCATTAAAATAAAGATTAGAATGATTGATTTTAAAGGAAGAAATATATGTTTATTGAACTGTGTTTTAGCTTACAAATCACAAGAAAAGGAATAATCTATTTCAAAGTTATTTATTACTCTTGTGTATAAACAACAAATTTATAAACGTGTTTAAATAAACAATTGTTCTATTTTTCATCCATTTTAGTTGTCTGTTTTGAAATTTAACTTTGTAAGTAATTGCAATTATTGTAACTCAAATATTTTAATTAAAAAGAAAGAAAACGTTGATTGCAATTAATAGATTTAATAAAAGAAACGCACGTTTTGTGTTAAACAAAAAGGGTGTTTTAATGGAAATAAAAGATCATTTTGGGAAAACCAAATTGAACGTTTTCATTTTTAAGGTAAGTTTAATTTTTTTATTATGCGTAGATAAAAACCTAAATGCATACAAATTTGAATATTATTTGAGTTAATGAAGTTACTTCGGTTACGTTTCAGAAAAATTGAATTTCAAAAGGTTGTGCGATGTACATGGTTCCTTCATTTCGTTTGTTATTAATTGTTACATGAATGTTTTAAAATAGTTACCTTATTATTAATACTTAACATATTCATTTCTCCTTCTGTTTAATACTTGAGCCTAGACTTTTAGGTTGTATTTAATTATTGCCACCACATTTTCACGTATACAAAATTTTACTTTCCTTTGGTTTGCAAACTTTTCCATTCCTATGTACATTTCTTTATGCATTATTAATGCCTGGAGCTTTCAAAATAAATTGTGACATTTATTTTTGTCCCTCCATCATCATTTCCTAATTATAAATAGCCTGTAGCTTATTTCTTCATTTGCGTTTTGTTTCTGTCATGATCTGGTTTTTCGACCTCCGAAAATCGACATCAATACGTCCACTGTATTACATGCCGATCAATCGAATGCCGAAAATATCAAACCATAAGGGAAAGAAGAAAGAGGTAGAAGAAGAAAATAGGAAACAACATCAGAATCTTACAATTGCAGCGGAACAATATATAATAGATAACAACAGATCTTTATACAAAAGAAACTATAACTGTTTTTATACATTACATCATCAGAGTACAACACAATCAATAACACAATACTAGACAGTTATAATAACCTGTCCTCGCATAAGCAGACTATAGAGCATACCATACACAACGGAATATAAATCAGATACGTAATATACGTCTTTGCCATCCAGCTAGTCGCCTGAGCTCCACAGCATCCTATCCTGTATCTGTAATACTCGGTCTGACCCAAGCATTATAATAAAATAACACCCGAGTCAGTGTGGAAAACCAGCATGAGAAAACACACTCAAATTGAATTATTAAGTTTTCAAAAAACCCTTTGAAAATAAAAGGTATCTCGTAAGACCATGCCACAAATAAACATGCCGGGTTTTTATCTTACGATAACCAAAACATTTTATATCAACATCCTCTGATATTATAATAGTGTCTAGGTACAAATACTTATTCAAATAGCTAAAATGCTTGCATATCATGTTCCAGCATAGTTGGGTACAATCAAAACCGTACGGCGCTTATTGGAGTTTGGGTTCCATACAATTGCAGGGCTACTGGGGTACCGCCCATCACAATACCTGGCCTAGATCAGCGTACCGAGGACCACTCCCGATCCCCTGCAACACAAGACCGAAACTATCCGTTACTGGATAGCCCGAATAAGATCACCCCATGGTTGGGATCGGCAACCGCCACACAGCCGAAATAAAGGGACTCTAGACAGGGGAAATCTTACCCTACTTGGGTGCTACCCACTTTGCCTTGCTGCACCTCCCCTGTTTTAGCCATTCCCGGTTGATGAGGCTTGAGGCTACGATTACCTTTTTAGGACACATTCACTTAGAATGCTCACCGTCCTCCAATGACGATGTACTGATAGCATTCATCCATACAAGTCCATTCCCGGTCCGAACGGGACCGAAGGCACTACTCCTACTACATCCATTTTGGAATCACCCTCAGGATTAGTAGCGATTAGCCCTTGAACTTCACTGCTCCATCTTCGACTCCAAACTCTTGTCTTCCTTTCGAACATGTACTCGTTGGATCAAAGTGGTTTTCGGATCACAAATCCGATCCCGGTCTCTTCGAAATAATGTTCGCTATTTTCCGGTAAACTCAACCCCGGTTCTTTAGGGAATACACAGACGAGAATAAGATCGGAGATCACCTCCTAACCGTTAGTGGACGGATTTTCTTATAAACGTCCTAAAAGAACGAACGAGTTTATACGTACAGTATAACACCTCGAACGGTAACTGTACCATATAATTCTCGTATTTCCTCTAGATATTTCCAAAGTTATATCTGGGTCTAGATTTGATAGTCGGTTATTTAACTATCAAATAAACAACCAAATATTTTATTTCCACTAAAAACACCAAATCTTATTTAATTTAGATTTTTAAATAAGATAAATCACTATATCCAAAAATATACACTTAAAATATTTAAAATGAAGCTACCTAAATCACTCAATTCAAAATAATAGTTACGAAATTCTATAATAATTCTTCAAGTAAAACTTTAGCCCAAAGACTACTTTTTAAATAAAGCTATTATATAAAGTATAAATATTTAATAATTATCCTTTAAATCATAATACCAATTTAACCTTTAAAAATAATTAACTACTATGATTAACTTAATTAATATTTTCTTTAACAATTTTAAAACAACTAAATAATAAAAAAATTCTAAAACATTCTTTTCAAACACTTTTAAAACTTCTAATTTATACTTAAAAATCTTTCTTTGAAAATATACTTAGCTTTTCAGGAAAATACACTTTCCACTCCAATAAAAGCGGTCTTGTCATTTATAAATCCTTCTCGATTTATCTCCGGTTTAAATTTACGTTCCAACTCCATAAATTTCCTTTTTCCACACTTTTAAAAAAAACCTCTATTTATTTTTAAAACGAATTACCATCTCCTTAAAAATTCCCATCGTGAATTTATAAATTCAAATATCCACTCATAATTTACTTCACTTTATTTATAAACCCAGTTTATAAATTCCATAGTCTCATTTTCCTTTTAATCACTGTTTCAAAACACTTAATCAATTTTCGCATCGATTTTCTGAATTTATTCCATTTTGAAATTTATTTTCTGATTTACCCAAATTAATTCCAAAATCCATTAATGCCAGATTCACTCCTTAATTTAAAACCTTATTTAAATTTGAAATATCAATTTCATACTTTATTTCAAAATTCTCCTTTTATTTTTCCCAACCCGTTTAAAACTTGAATTTAAAAATAAATCCTCTATGCTTAAAATCAATATTGCTTAAATCCTTATTTTTAAAATCCTTTAATTCACATTTATTCAAAAACTCTATTTTTTTTCATAATCCGGAATTTATTAAATAGGATTTTAAAATTAAGTTACTTATTTTCCAAATTCTTTTCTTTTTAATTCATCGAACTTACTATAAATACTTTACGTAAAAATTTCCTTTTTATTTTCTTTCAAAAACCCAATATTTATATTTTTGATATTTTAAAATGCTAAAAACATACCCAGCAATATCGTAGCATTCCATAAACTTAATTTTCCCACACAATCTATCACAGATTATCCAACATTTCATATATCGCTGAAATGAAAATAAATTCAACACTTTTGAGGAATCTAGTTGGATCCCTCCAACCTGTTTCCCTGCATCCACAAATGTTAGCACAATATAAAAATACCAATCCCACTTCGAGGGGGATATCGCGGTATATATGGTCATCCGCTATTATGCGGGGCACATATGGTCTCATCCGTTATATAATGCGGGAATATCAATCACTCCAATATATATATATATATATATATATATTGCTATATATAATATCACATCCAGACTAATAATAATTATCAATTTCAATCAATCATCCAATAATTTAATTTTAACTAATTAAATTAACCAGTAATCCAATTTGAGTGAGATTAACTCACCTTTATTTTAACTTGCAGTCCATTCCAAATTTTGATTCCATTCCGTACATTCCAGCTACGAATTTAAACGGCTGATCCCATTTTCCGCTTTAAACCTCATACGAATAAATTATCTGATATATAAGACTCCGGTTTTTATTTAAATATCACTACTTTTAAACTCAAGATTTATTTATGTACTTTTCATATAACATACCCAATAACTAACATTTTACTTACAAGTCCATTAACTAATTTCCATACTTATCATTAACTAACTACCTTTCAAAACTAATCCAGTTCCTATGCAAATGTATATATTTATCAAAAAGTGAATATACAGTTTTTTTTCAAAACCGAAGACAAAAGTAAATTGATGTTAACATATTTACTGGAATAAATAAATAGAAAATTACCCCAATATCACGTCTTCCCCAAATCATCAAGTTGGCCACAATCCCGCCCACAGTCCACGAACACAACCGCGTTCGTGTAACAACCCGCATATTTTACGATTGTATATTTAAATGTTTTATTTAAATATAGCATCGTTAATCGGATTAAAGTCCAAAATGTTGCTTTTTGTAAACAGTCGAATTGGGACTCGAGACCACTTCCATTGAGTCTAAAATGGTGTTTACAACTTTTTTTAGTATAAACATCGATATGTTTGGAGTTGAGTAGAATTTTGCTATTTTTCTATTTTGGGCTTTGAGTTTGGGTTTCAGCCCATTAACCCATCTTAATACCCTTACTCAACTCCTCTTCATTCATTTCATTCTTCATTTCATAACATTCAAGCTTTAGAGAAAAATGGGGGAAAAGATTGGAAATTAGAATTCCAAAACCCTAGTTTGTTTAGGAAATACAAATTCAAGTCCAAAATCAAAGAGAAGCTTAGGTAAGCATCCTCTTCATCTTCTCCATCTCTATCTCTCTCCATTTTTAGAAATTTCCTATAACCTAACTTAGGAAATATTGCTTATGATCTTAGATTGGAGCTTCTAGAGTTGAAATTGAAGGGTAGTTGATCTTTCCTTTGCTTTAGAGCTTCTTGTTCGTTGTTTTTGAGTTTAAAGGTGAGTTCTTTAACTCACATCTACGTCTATAACTTTCATTGTTGTTAGGTATGAATTATATTCATTTTCTTTTGATTTGAATTGATTTGGTGAATTTTCCAAATTTTGGTGTTTTGGTCCAATTTCGTGACAATCCTTCTATGGATGTTTGGACATTGATATTTGGGGTGTATCGAAGAGCCTTTAAGGCTGGGTTGTCGCTTGGCATAAATCCCTAGTCGTCGTTGCTCGTCCGATCGCTTCCAAAACGAATTGGCCATCATTGGCCTAGGTTCAATATGTGCCTGAGCTTCAGCTCAGACGTCTGGTATAAGGATCAGATGTCTGAGGCTAAGGAATAAATATTCCAGACGTTCAGCTCAGACGTCTGACCTTGCTTTCCAGACGTCTGGGAGATCCAAACGTCTGAGCTTACTTCCCAAACGTCTGGGTGATCTGGAATAGAACTTCCAGTACCTCAGTTCAAACGTCTGATTTACTGGGTCAGACGTCTGGTTATGGTTCAGACGTCTGCCTTGTAGTTTCAAACGTCTGGAATCTTTCTGGATTATTTCCAGAGAACAAATCCAGACGTCTGGATTCTAAACCAGACGTCTGGAACAGTGCATTTTGCTTAATTTGGGCTGTTTTGTGTGGATTTCCAATTTTAATCGGTTTTTGTTGATCCGGATAGTTGTTATCACTTATTATCGACTTTGATGACTTCTTTCTTTGGACTTTTGGGAATATCCGTTTGACGGATTTGATATCGATTTTTATGGATTTAATTCACATTTTCGTATGTGAATTTTTGGTGATTGATTGTTTCTACAATCATTTATGTGGTTTGTCACTTTAAAATACAAAGGTTTCTATACTAGCAGTAAATACTCAAACTCTTTCACAAAAAACGATTTCAACATTATTTTTAATACAAAGCTCATTTTTAAATCCGTTTTCCAATCTATTAGTATAGATAAACCTTTACCTCATTCGTATGAGAAATCTAATTAAACGGCTTAGCAAAACAAGCGGTATGAAACGCTTGCATTTACTTTGTTGGTTAATTATTAGACTTGTTCGATTGAAATCTTGTGACAATTTTCGAGTGGAAATCTACAATTTGTTCGTAAATATTTAAGTTAAGCTAGTGGTTATGGGACATGAAGCTAAACTCGTATATTTACTAGCTTAGTGTAATTAACACTTCTTATTGATCAATGGTGATCATTTGATGGTTTAGACTAGCGATTTGCGATGTCTCTTTGTCCACGTGGGGGACTGTACCCCAATTTACGGAGCTTCGTCTCATTTTTATAGGCCAACGACCTATGGTTTTATGGAGTTCGGTTCATCGGGCGTAACGTTGTATTACGTCGTTGTTCCGGCTTATTGGAGTTCGGTTCATCGGGCGTTCGCTGTACTACGTCGTTGTTCCGTATTATTTGAGTTTGGTTCATCGGGTGTTCGCTGTACTACGTCGATGTTCCGGATTATTTGTGTTCAGGTTCATCGGGCGTTCACTGTACTACGTTGTTGTGCCTGATTATTTGAGTTCGGTTCATCGGTCGTAACACTGTACTACGTCGATGTTCTGGATTATTTGAGTTTCTGGTTCCTCGGGCATTCGCTGTACTACGTCGTGGCATCGGCTCTATGGTTAGCGACCATGGGATAACGACCCATTTGTGATACACGTGTTGGGGATTTTTCATGCTCCCGTTTGTGATAGGCCTTCCCCCTTTGTGATTTCTGGATTTCTGGTGGTTGATTTCTAGAATTTGTGTTTCATCAATTTGTGCGATTGGCATTGATATGTTTTGTCAATATTTGTGTTTTAGTGAATAATTTAAAGAATATGACATTCATTTTAGTGTTTGAGAATATTGGAGATATTGTATGATTTTTGTTGTTATCTGATGTATACTTGTCACAGTATGGCATTATTGTTATCATACGTTTTTGTGACATCTCTTATCCTATCTCATTTTATCTGATATTTATAGCTAGAACTGATCCATTTATTATTTTCTTCTTAAATAATACTCGGGTCAGACCGAGGTATTTTAGGTGCTCCTGCTTGACTTCTTATCAGGGTTCGTCACCTGACTTTTTGCTAACTACTTTAGCTTAGTAGTTTTTGTTGTTATACATTCGAGATATAGGCTCCTTGATGTATAATTATTCTTTTGTCTAGCGCTTGTATCTATTCTTTTGTGATGTAGTGGATCTTGTTTGACCACTACTTTGATGCACACTTCTATGTGTTATATTCATATATGTTTCCTCCTTTTTGATATGAATATCTGTGACTGATTTGTGTTATGTTTATTTCTATATTTGTTTCCGAAGCCCACATAGCCATTGTGTGGTAGCTTTGAGTTTGTATTTGATATGTCAGATTTCCTCTTGAAATGAAATGTAAGTTATATTATCTGACATATCGGTACTCGCACAAAGCAATTACACAGATGGTCGCTCCTCAACAGCCTTATTCTTCGTGCTAGTCGACGGCATTACCCCGTAGTGTCCTTGGCTAATGTGAGTATAGAGGTGGGGCATCACAGCTCGTCTCCTTACCGCTGCCACCACAGGCCATCGCCCCCCCAACATCGTGACTTCCCTTCAACGTGACACGCCGTGCCTCCATCAGGGCATCCACGTCCCACCCCTAGCCCGATCTCAAGCGCCCAAAAGCCTTGTTATGGCCGCTATTTATTTTTTCAACGACTTCGTGACTAAAAAGGAAGGCCGCAAAATCAACTTTTTTTTAGAGGGAAGCTCGCAATTTTCTCAAACTGCTCTCCGATTGAAATGAAAAAAATGGAGGGGAAAACGTGATTTTGAATCTAGTTTTTTTTCTTTTTTCTTTCATTAGAATGCTTTCGGTTGTTAATATAAAAGGGGGAAGGGACGAGATGTTGAAAAGAGGGAATGATGTGATTTAAAAAAAAACGTATGCTACACGGTAAGGTACCGTGATTTGAATGAAATAGTTCTGATGTAAACCTTAACTAGATAATTTATTAATTAAAATTTCAAAATGCCCTCGATTTCCGCAACTCAAAATCTCGAACCCCTATCCAGGCGTGCCGTTAGGCGTTCATAATGTTATACCCCTATTTCAAACACAATGGAAAAGGTTCCGAGTCCTAATTCGAGCGTATGGAGAAGATAGCTTTTTGGACCCAATAATTATATTGAATTTTCGATATAAATTTCAGCTCGTTTACAAATCGTATGACCACATGATAACTCCAAATGCTACGAAAATTGAAATCCGACAATAATACACTATTACGGATCCAATGGGACTGGTTTCGTCGAATTCCGAGACTGTTCCTCGGAAAGCTATTTTTAAATATCAATTTAACGATATATTTTTAAAACCAAACAAATCACTTCCGAATTCAATTCTAAAACTTCTATTATCTTCAGTATTATTGATATAAATTTTATATGCCTTTAAATTATTTTTAACAAGCTTAAAACTCAAGATTCAATATTTTACCCAACTTCCAATTATTAAATTCAATAATTAAATTATCAAATAAATAGTTATATTTGAAATTCAAGTCAAAATTAACCTTTAAATATTTAAAAATCAATTAAATATTCCAATTTCAAATATCCAAAATTTCGGGTCGTTACAGTTTCTCCTGACACCCATATTCAAAAGCTCTTATTCTTGCAAATCCAAAAGCTATCTTCTATGAAACATGATTTTTTTTTCTGTACACATCTTGTCCTCATCTTAGTTGTTCGTCAATCTTTTCCTAAAGCCTCATCTTGAGAAAAACTTAAGTATCAAAATTTGTTTGTTTTTTTGCGTACTAATTATTATTTTAATAATATTTCTTACAACATGAATATCTTTTGCATATAAACTTTGATTCACGCGCGATTTCTTCTGTTGGATTCATATTTAAATTCCGCACAACATGAAATTGATTTAGTTTAATTTGGAGACTATTGAGTTTTGCGCTTCTGTTTGGATTTTTATGGGCTAAAATCAAAGGTGAGTGTTTTAACCCACTCATAGCTACTAAATCATCTTATGTTAGTTAAATTAAATTTATGATGTGTTTAGAAATTGATTGGTTGATGTTTGGTATATTTGAATTGTCATTCTAGTTAAATTTGACTTTTATTGCATTTATTCAGCGTTTAATTGAATATTTAATTTAATTGTCAATTTAATTCCTGTTATTGATTTTCAGTTATCTATTGATGTTTATTGATTGATTTGGATGATGATTGTGATGGATGTTTGATTGTTGATATTGGAAGACTGGATGTTGTATTTTACATTGTTATAACACTACTAGATCCCTATGGGTTGAAATGATACATACCTGAACGATCTATAGATTAGGGAAAAATCGTTATGGGTTGAAATGATAGACTCGAGCGATTTTATGGATTTTATTTAATTCGGGATTGCGGTTTGAAATGATATATAACCGTAAAATTTTAAATTGCGGATTGAAATGATAAATATCCATATAACTTGACCCTAGGGTAGAAAATTATATACGGACACCCGATTGGTTAGATTAAATGATTTTTGAACCTTTGAAATTTTGAATTCAGTTAACTAGTATTTTGAAGAAGAAATTGGTTTATATAAACTGAAGTATTTTCAATAATCCAAGTGTTAATGTTGAAAAGGGAATTGATTTAATAAATTGTTCAAAGGATTTAAATTGGAATTTCAAGGTTGAAGTGTTGAATATAAATGAATTTATCAAAATTGAGTTATTGGAATTGTTTGGATATAACTTTGAAATCTATTTTAAACTAATTAAAACTATTTTATCAATTTAAACTATTTTAATTAATTTTAATCTATTTTAACCTATTTTAATCTAATTTAACTTATGTAATCTTTTTTAAATCTATTCAATCTATTTTAAACTACTTAATCTATTTTAAATCTATTTAATCTATTTTTAAATTAAACTTAAACCATCTTAAACTCACCTAAACTATTTTAATCTATTTTAAACTATTAAAAACCATGTAAACTATATATAAAGTATTTTAATCATTTAAAGGCTATTTTAAACTATTTAAACTATTTTAAACTATTGTAAACTATCTAAACTATTTTCTAAAATTCAGGTTTTGTAAGTGGAAGTTTTATATTTAAATCCTTGATTTTTAAGGAGAATACGATTAAATGATGTTATAACATAAGTTGGGATTTAAATGACATACTAGAAGAATATGATGATTTTAAATAAGGATTTTATCTATTTTTGAAATATGAATTCGAAAGTGATATGATTTCAAATGTGATGTAATTTCGAAAGTAAAAATGATTTCGAAAATGATATGGTTTTGAGAATATGATATTTTGATATCAATTATGAATTGACTTTGGAAATATAAAAGAACCATTCGGTGTGAAATAAGCATTTGGTTGTTAAAGAGACCGGGATCAGACATTGTCATACTCTCTGCCAATGCCGAAAACCACTTTAACAACTGTGTACGTGGTGGAGATTCCAAAAATGAAGTAGGATGGTTTGGCGAACGATTTCTGTAAAGGTATAACGTGACCCCGACTCCCGTGAGTCAGCTTAGATGTGACTAAAATAGGAGCCATGCCGGGCCAAGTGAGGTCATTCCTCCTATCGGGCACCACTTGGCCCTCGAAGGTTAGAGCACCACACTTTTGCAAGGGATGATTGAAATGTAGGAAGACGTTCTTCCATCTTCCTTCATTGCAACTTTTTTAGTGTCTATCATCTAGTCTTCTCCAGTAGTCAGTCCATCTACTGCCGAGGTGTCATGGTCCTATAAGCGTACACAACATATTATATCTGTCGATAAGTCGTCACATACCACACAAAACACCCCTCCCGAGGGAAATACACTAAAGAAGAAGGTGGTCCACAAGATCAGAAAAAGGTAATTCTTGTTTCCTATTTTTTGGATCTTCCAATTTTCCTTTTAAATGTACGTAGGCCATTGAGTTGTATGGGTCCGACCCTTGAACTTTCTGTATCCAAAGTAAAAATGAAGTAACCAAAGAAATTCCTTTTGTCTATCTCATGTCATTTACATTTGTCGCAATTTTTACTTTCTTATGCATATGTATTATTCTTTCATACATACACATACATATATAAAAAGCCAATAATGTTTTACTTATATATCATACTTGATTGCATATGCCATATGTGTACCGCGTTTATTTATCGTAACTCTATACATATAAGTAAACTTCCACTATTATGTAGTGCCATCTTTTAC
Source organism: Allium fistulosum (assembly GCA_030737815.1). NCBI lineage: Eukaryota > Viridiplantae > Streptophyta > Magnoliopsida > Asparagales > Amaryllidaceae > Allium > Allium fistulosum. The sequence continues at coordinate 707,003,363 of CM060904.1, read as the reverse complement.
TTAGCTTTACTTGTTATCCATTAAACCATGCCTTTTTAACCATAAACAAAATATTTGCTTCTCCTGACAGTGTCATACACCTTTCCTCTCATATCCATATAAGCACCAATGCAAACCCTACAGACTATACCTAAGTTTAATTATACAATGATGCTTATCTCTGAGCAACGGTGTCTATTAATGCTTATCCCTGGTAATCCATCTCTGACCTCTCATACCTTTGGGCATTGGTCAAACATAGGATGTGTAGTGGAAAATTATCTGATCTGCACATGTCCAATTATACTATAGAAAACCAATCGTGGTTTGGAGGAGTCCATTGGTACCTATCTCCGGGTACCTAGATATTCAATTTTTAAACACGTAATGCATGTTTTTACCATTGATCCTATAAAATGAGGTTAAACTCAATGAATACGGTCCACTGATTTAAAAAGCCAACTTTAATCCATATCCAATAACATATGTGGCATTATTACATTAAATCCAATCTAAAGAATGTCTTAATGAAAGAAAATGCTGAAAATGAAAAGAATCAAGTGAAATAGTGGTGAAAGTGCTCATTGCTTTACAATCACGGAATTGGGTCTTCATCGGTTGTTGATAGCTTGAAAGTGGTATATCTAAGCTTCTTCCTTACCATGTAGGGTCCTTCCCAATTCAGACCAAGTACCCCCAAAATCGAAAAGACCCATTTCAAAACGAGGTTGCCTATTTCAAAAGTATAGTTTTGGACCTTGGTTTCGAACTTCCATGCTAATCTTTGCTGGTGACCGACTACCTTTAAGTTCGCATGTTCTTTCTTTTACTCCACTAAGTCAAGGGATGCTAGCAGCTCTTCGTTCATCATGGAATCATAGTGCAAGTGCCAATGAGAATTGACTTCTGTTTTGTTAGGTATCACCACTTCAGTTCCATAAACATGTGCAGATGGAGTGTGTCAAGTTGCCGGCTTTTGGGTCGTTAGATAAGCCCACATAACAAATGGTAACTCATCAACCCAATTGCCATTCACTTGTTTCAATCACTTCATAATGATGGATTTGATGATCTTGTTTGCCACTTCCACTTTTCCTTTCGCTTATGGAAGTGCTATCACCGAGAAACCTATTTCAATACATTGAGCATAGAATTCGCCGAACTCCACTTTCAAATTGAGTTCCATTATCTGTAATGATCTTCAATGGCACACCAGATCTACACAAAAAATTATTGGCTACAAAGTTAATCCCTTTTGCCTAAGTGATTGTGGTGAGTGGCTCTGCCTCAACTCGTTTTGTGAAGTAGCCCACTGCTATATTGCATACTTTGCTCTTCCACATGCCATTGATAGCACTCCAATGATGTAAATTCAAAAAAATCAAAAATGGCCAAGGGCTAATTGTCCGCATAATTTCATTGAAAGGGGCTATAGGTATCATTGTAAATCTATGGAATTTTTCATATTTCTTCGAGTATTCAACTACATCCCAATTGACTATTGGATAGAAATATCTATATTCGTCCCCTAATGTGATCTCTATAGCTTCCTTGATGAATATCCTCAAGTATTTTACTATCTTCGTCCTTATCGACACAATAGCAAGGGGATTAGAATCCTCTCTAAAATAATACTCTGTCTTGCATAATGTAACATAGTGCCTTGTGCAAGTGTTTTCGTTTTCTGTTCTTACTCTTTGAAAGAGTTCCCTTTGTCGGATATTCTTTGAAAAGGGCCATCCATGTCTACTTCTCCTTAACTCTAAGATGAAATCAACATCCATATCATCAATGCTTGGGGTCTTCAGAACCTCCATTGGTATGATTCATAATAGTTGGGCATCTCCAGAGCCTGCTAGTTTGTCTAATGAAACTGTATTAGTGTTTTCCTTTTGGGTTGTGCATAATTGTGTAATATTTTATCTCATCTAGTAGCTCCAATACCTTTGACATGTAAGTGGTGTGTCGTGCACCCTTAGCCTAAAATTCCTTCTTAAATTGACAAACCACTAGTTTGGAATCACTAAATATATACAATGTCTGCACTCCCAACTCCTTTACTATCTTGGTCACCACTATTAATGCATTGTATTCTGCTTCATTATTTGTAGCACGTAACTCAAGCTTTAATATATAACAATCCGTTGTCCTTCCAGAATTACCAAGATTACATTCACTTTGGAATCATGGTCGTTGGACGCTCCATCCACATATAATTTCCATTCATAAAGTTTAATATTCTCTTCTTATGTTTCGTCATCCCGGCTAGTAAATTCAGGATCAAAGTCTACCAATGCCTATCCTAGAATTTCCTTTTTGTGATGGTATGTAATTTCATACTGATTCATTTTAATATTCCATTTCAATAATTTTCACGAAGTCTCGATATGATGTAATAATTGTTTGAATGGTTGATCCATCAACACCCTTACTGGATAAGCCTTGAAGTATGGTCGCAACTTTCTTGACGTTATCAGTAAATAGTAATCTAACTTCTTTTACTTTGAGCAACGTTTCTCCCTGCCCATAAACTGCTTACTGATATAATACAGCAGCCTTTGGTTTTTCCTCCCCCGTGCACCAATGCTGCACTCATTGCATGAGTTAATACCACCAAATAGATGTATAAATCCTCTCCTTCCAAAGGCGTATATAGAATCGGTGGTTTCAAGAGATGTTCTAATAGTTTATGAAGGTAACTTCACATTCATTCGTCCATTGAAACTTCCCTTTTCCTTCTTAAAGGCGTCGAAGAATGACATACACTTTTCATTTCTTTTCAAGATGAATCTACTCAATGTTGCACCTTTCATTCAAGCTTTGTATTTCCCTCCTTGTCCTTGTGATTGTTACCTGTCTCAATGCTTTGATCTGTTCCAAATTAGCTTCAATACATTTCAAATTCATGATACATCCCAATAACTTTCCCGATGTGACTCTAAAAGAACATTTCGGTGGGGTAAATCTTATTCTATACTTTCTGAGTGCATCAAATATTTTTGATAAATCACCTATGTGGTCCTTATCTCCTTGACTTTACTAGCATGCAGTTCACATAGATCTCCATCGACTGTCCGATTTGCTTTCTAAATGTCTTGTTAACCGAGCGCCGATAAATAGCTCTGGTATTCTTTAAACCAAATGGAATTACCTTGTCCAAGTATAGTCCCTAGTCGATGATAAAGCTCGTGTGCTTCTGACTAGGGACGTGCATTATAATCTGATTGTAGCCTAAAATGCATTAATAAAAGATGGTAGTTCCTGTCTGGCAGTTCCATCCATGAATTGATCAATCCTCGGAGCGGAAAGCAGTCCTTCGGGCATGCCTTATTCCAGTTTGAATAATTTATGCATGTCCGCCACTTTTCATTAGTCTTCCTAACCATTATGGGATTAACTACTCAGTTAGGATAAAGTGTTTCTCAGATGAAGTTGTTTGCCGACAACTTGTCCACTTCTTTCTTCAATGCAGTGGGTCTCTCCATTTCCATGTTATGTCTCTTTTGCTTCATGGGAACATACATTGAGTTAACATTCAACCCATGTCATGCCACTTCAGGAAAATCCTACATGCGTTGGAATAAGTCTATGCGACTTGATTCACTCTCAAAAACCTAGTTGATTCCTTTATCCTCGGTGTAAGTTGAAACCTAATTTTGATAATATTTGTCGTATCATCTTTGTCCACTTAAATTCCTCCATCATCTCTACCATCCCCAACCTCACCTCTTCTAACTCTTTCTGTGGGTCCATAGCTTTATATTGATAGCTAGTGAAACCGAGCCAAGGCTCGAATGGTAATAGCTATACATTCTATGTATTAAAGAGCTTTTTCTTCATCTTTTATTTTTACCATATGTCTTGCTTCCTGCAGTTCAGCAACATAACATTCCTTTCTAGTAATTTGACCACCTTGGACTACCCCAACTCCGTTGTCCATAGGAAATTCCAACATCAATCACCATGAAGCAAGAGAAATCTGAAAGGTAGCAAGGGCCGATTGACCCAGAAATTCATTGTAGGTAGAATGTCCATCCATTACAACAAAGTTATGTATCCATATCAGTCTATGGGGTTTTTCCCTTAGATGAACCATCAGCATTATACATCTAATAAGAGAATTGCCTATCTGGTAATCCTTAAAGTCACTATTTATAAGGTAGCAAATCCTTTGCATCCATTTGTGTTTCATTGAATGCTCTTTTGAAAAGAATGTTCACTGAGCTCCTGCTGTCCATTAGCATTGGTGTACTATCATTGGTTCAATAAATGCCATAATCACCATATGATTGAAGGTAGCTGCTTCGTCTCCATCAGCATCCCTAATTTTAAAGATGGTGTCATCATATATCCTCCTTTTTTGCTTGGGGAGCTCCATCCTCGATAGCATAACACATCTTCTATGAGGTTGTTTCAAGGAACCCTCATAGTGTTCCATCTCATTCCTTCTTTTCTCTGTAGGATGCGGACCTCCAGAAATTGTATTGATCACCAAATCACACATAGGTGATCTTAAGCTCTCCCCACAAAACCCTTTCATACCGCTCCTAGGTGATCACCAAGTTGCTTCTTCCTTACCAACTTCTCTATCATATCTTTTGGATGTACGTGCTCGTTTTTATTGTATCCATGTATCTCATGGAATCGATAATACTTCCAAGAGTGCTTCTCTTCCTCGGTTGCCTCTCTCAGAGAAAGCTTTCTATATCTATTCGTGCCTTGGGTTGCATGGTATATATTCTCTATGGAGTCATTCAATTTTGTGTACTTCCCATTTCAAGTAAGTCAAAATCGTTTTATATTGTCTTGCTGCTTTTTGAAGGAACCAAGTGGTACGTAGCAGTTGAAATGGGTAGATTTCAAAAAGAATCCCTATTTAGATCATAATGGGCCTTTGAAGTTTAATGTCTAACACAAGATCTAGTCTAATTATTTAATAAAATTAGATTTGTTTTGTATATATTGCCTTATTTAACTAAATGATTTAATGTGAATCAAATTCAATCAAATGAATATGGGGGATTTATTTTATTTAGAAAAAGAAAACTTTCATTTCTCTCTCTTAAAACTTTATCATTAATTAGAGGAAGGTTGTAACGACCCGCCTTTTCGACCCTTGAATGTCAATACTAATACATCCACGGTATTCACATGCTGAACACCCAAGTGCCGAGAAGATGAATTGTTAGGGTAAAATAAAAAGAAAAAGAACAAGAAAGAAGATAACACAATATCAGAATCTCACTAGTGGAATGATAACATATAATATCAAAAGAACAATACAAAGGGTTACTCCGATATAGAAATTTTAGAGTTACAAAACCTAAGCACTATCATCATCCTATACAGTTATAACTGTCTGTCCTCACAATACATCAAATAGTAATGCAACATAAATAAGAATACTACGGTAGGTGAAACATCCAGCTCATCTTGTCGAGCGCCAATGAACATCAACGAAAACCTACCTTGCTCAAACTACTCAAAAGAGTATAGGAGGAATTTAAGGAAAACAAAAACCAAGTGTCAGGCATAACTTCGGTATGAGAAACTCAAGAAATATGTATCTAGCATATAACAGTACTTTTGAGACTGCATGGAATGCCATAACGGTTATCCCTTCAAAAGAACCACTATCTAATAAGTACGTAAGGTGATATATTAGGTAATGTCTAGGATAAAGAATATAAATATTATAACATATCTGGAATGGTTACATTGGTTACATTTAACAGCATATTTTAGGTACAATCAAAACCGATAAGGAATGCTAACACAAAGGTTTTTCCAAGGAGATCTCTCCAGTGGAGCCAGATCCAATCTCCTGCACAAGGGTTTGAAAGTACCTTTCGAGCATCGTATATCACTAGATAAAACATACCGCTAAGGTAAACACAAGCGGTCCATCGTCCAAACATAAACATGAACAACATGAACCAAATATCGTCAACTCCCGCCGGCAAACAATCGATAAGTATCTCTAGATATGGAGTTGATAACACCCTGACACATGTCAGTTAAACCCTAGGTTGTGCATCCTACTCTATTTTCTGTCATTACAGATGTCGTGGTTACGTTTGGTACCTTTCACACGAGTCTTCATCACTCGAACAGAACACAAATCCCCAATTAGATTCCCACGTCTCGAATAGATCTCAAAACCATACATGGATTCCAACATCTCAAACAGATTCACTTCCAAGAGATAGAACATGTATCTCAGTCTTGAAGTGGTTTTCGATAAGTATAGCACTTACCGATACTGGTCTCTTAAAGACTGAATCGACGAATTTGGTCATCCAATAATAACGAGAACGATCACATATGGAAACCAAGTCTTGTATACTTATCACATTTCCAATATTTTCATCTCACACTATCCCACAATCAAAAGTGAAGCTGGTAGGTTAGAGCTTTATTACTCGTATCCCTACACGAATACCAGTCTTAATTCCCACATATAGATAATCCTATTTCATCAACGTTTTATGCTAAATATACGACTAAATGCTTTACATAAACGAGTAAACATATAAAGCATAATCAAGTCATACAAAGCACGATTAAGTCACATGAGCGACTTCTAATTCCTTCTTTGTTTATTTAATCTTTTATTAATTAAAACCTCTTTTATTAGTAAAACTTCTTTTATCTAATAAAATATCTTTTATCAATTTCTTCTATTCATTTGTAATTTGAATACTTCAAAAAGTATTCATATACTTGTCTCAAATGGTATAAGTATATTCACAAATCATTAACAAGATTTCTTACCTTAAACCTTTGCTTTTCCTATCTTTTTCCAAAAGATTCCTTACTTATAATTTCCTTCAAAATATTCATTTTAATGATCTAAGCACTTTCACAAATCCATTAAAAATGGTTTAAGACTAATGTTACTTAAACATTACCACTACAAACCCAAAACCATTTCACTTTTACTTATCTTTAAAATATTCTTTTAAAGATTTATTTACATTCATAAATATAATCAAAAAGGGTTAAAGACGAATGTTATTAACATATTGTCACAACAAACCCAAAACCATTCCATACTTACATCATCGTTAAAACATTTTTTAAAGATCTAAATAATATTTGGTTAAGTTCGATGGTTGATTAATCGAATATCCAGTTAAAACAATTGCTCATATAAATCAATGTTCGCACACTTAACTCATTTCCAACACTTAAACTTAACTATTCATCATCCAAGAGTGAAGTCAGGTAAGTTAGAGCATTGGTTGCATCAAAGCCTTGTCTAGACACTTCATTCTTGAATCTCACAAATAGATAAGTCTACTCGTTGGCTTTTAGTGTTAAGTATAGTATTGATGATTTCCATAAACAAGTAATAAACAACATGATTAACTCATTTTCGACATTCCTAACTTAACTATTTCTCATTCAAGAGGGAAGCCAATACGTTAGTGCTCTATTGCTCTGTCCTTACTCGACAACAATCTTAATTCTCACAAATAGATAAGCCGGATTTAGCTTTACGCGAGTTAATTACCTTTTAAATAATTAAGTAAATGAAAAGGTTAATACATTTATGACATTCCAACTTAACTATTCCTTGTTCAAGAGGGAAGCTGGTAGGTTAGAGCCCTATTGCTTGTCCCTACTCGACATTAATCTTAACTCTCATAAATAGAGAAGTCTACCTCATCGGCTTTTAGTGTTAAACCTAGTCAATTACCTTTCAAAACATTAAAAATACTTATAAATATATTTTAAATATCTTTGTAAAATATTACTTGAAAATAAATAATTTATAATTTAATGAAAAACATTGTTTTATACTATAACACCTTCTTACTTTGAAAATACATATATAATTATTAAAAATTTAAACTTCAAACCAACTTTAAAATACTTCAAAATGGGTTTTAATACACCTAAAAAATATTAAAGAAAAATAACAAATTTGAATATCATTTTCAGACACTTAAAACCACAAGCAACTTACTGCAGCATTTACAAATGTTGTTAAAAGTCTTGTTAAAAACAACATTAAAAAACACGATCATTGTGACTAGTTTTAACCACTTAAATGAATGATTTAAGACTTAAAACTTTTATAATAAGTAATACCCTTATGGTACTTAAAAACCATGAAAATAAATTCCTAAGAATACCTATCCATTTATTTGTAAAAACTCCCGAAAATAGGCTATATTTACAAAGTGTGTAATAACCACCTTTTTGTTCTAACTTTCACAACTTTGTTTCACAATTTCTATAACTTTCCAAATCATTTCTTTATTGTTCAATGCATAAAATATGTGTAGAGAACAACCTAATCAAATTATCCTAAGTTAAGATATAAATATCAAATATATGCAAGTTATATTAACGGATATCAAAATGCACTTATAATGACTATTCTCGCTTCAAACACTTTCAAACATACTTTAATTCGACACACAATCCAAACAACCATTTAAACATCAAGTCAAGGCTAGACCACATGTTTAAGAGGTAATAGAAGTGAGGTTATATAATATAAAGTTGTCATTTGCTTTCAAAAGCAAGAGGAGTTCGAAGTTTATAACTTTAATTAATTAATGTCATTTTAACTTTGTATTTCAAACACAACATATACACACACAATATATACTTATAAGATAGTTAGATAACTCACTTCTATACAAGCCAAACATAAGAACATAGTTGCAAGAATCAAAGAACCACCTCCTACCATCACCAAAAGATTCAACTTTTAGCACTTTCAAACCAAGGCAACACCTCTCTCCTCCTCCATTGCTCATGGCTCATCCAAGATCCCCCCTCTTCATATCACCTTCTCCCACTTTACTTGATATTCATGCCTCCCATTATTTTTTAGGCCTATAGCCAAGGTTTAGAAGAGATTGAAGATGATTTGGTTCAGACTTGAAAAAGTTAGAGAAGAATTAGTGGATTAGTGCTTAAGCACTTTCATCATTTTTATTCTCATACTTATATTCAAGCTTTAGTGAATTTGTGACTTACTTCTTAGCTTAAGGGTGTATTTATAGGTTTTTGCAAGAGTTTATTACCACCTTATACTTTCCAAGGAAGGTCATAAAGGAGCCTGTCATATGCACCTTTACACCTTTCTTCTTTTACTTTAAAGTTAAGTCTTACCATAAAAACTCATTTCCTAAATATCTTTGATGATACCATCCATGACATCATCCAAAAATTTTATTTCCATAAGTGGTAAAAAGTTTTTATTTCATTTTATTGAATTTTTTAATCAAATAAGTTTATGTAAAAAAAAATTGAACAACTTCTGACAGTTAAAAAGTTGTTTATCGATAAAATGATTTTCGATCATATTATCGATATTTTTTCAAAGTATTTATTTTGTAAATATTTCCCAAAATAAGTTTGCCTTCATTACTTATGATTTAAAAGGGGTTTAAAAGGTTATGAAATCATTTTTACAACATTAAATCCAAGATTCAAATATTTAAACAGTTTATGTATTTAAATACGAAGTGTTCGAAATTCTGGGTCATTCCATTCTCCCCAACTTAGAATATTTTGTCCTTGAAATTCCAACATAGGTACCAAAAAGAAACAATCACATAGAAATACTTAACAATATTCAATCACTGGGAAACAAAACTCATGGTTTGCCCAAGTTCAAAATCCTCTCATCGCATAAGGATGACAAACAACCTACTAAACGTACCGTACGCTCAACAGCCTTAGGTTATTATTAGTAGACTATTCATGCTACCTCATAGCAAATCGAAGAGTCATTACCTAAACTCTCCATAAGACAATAAAACATAATATGCACATATTAAAGCCCATACGATGCACATGGACCATCTATTTGCAATATCTAATATGATCACTTGCTCGATCACATAAATTTCACTTCCTAGCTTGTATAGATCACTTGACCTCTCTAGTGCGGACACCGATTAGGTTGCTTGACTGGAAACCTTCATTTCCTTACATGTCCATAATACAATGATAGAAAACCATGAGATCATATCAAAAATTCATATCAAGTGTTCGCCATCAAGAATCTAGTGAAAAATCCTTGTTCGGACTGTTGTAAATCACCTTGAAATCATGTACTAGAATGCTAGACCAAGAATAGCTATGCGAATAAAATTATCTATGTACAACTTATGTAACTATCCTATTGGTTTCTCAACTATACCAATATTTTTTAAATCATGTTTATTTATCCAAATAGTATGTCTCAATACTAAAATCATTTATGAAACATAAAACATAACTTCAAGTTCATAAACATTTCATAACTTCATTTATAAAACATTTCATAAAAACTTACTTCACCTTATTACTCATATAATACTCCACTAACTCCTAAGAGTGTCTACAAAACAGCAAATTTAAACCTCGTTTGAATTCGCCTTCTAAGTTCAAGTATTATATAAACTGAACTTTACATTTCCACAAAATCCTTTGTTTCAAGTTTCATTTTAACAAATGGAAACTACCAAACAATGTATTATAACATAATGCACATACCATACAATCCTAAAGCATAGGCTACATGTGTCTATAAAATATCTTAACAAATTTCAATGATTTATTAAACACACTTTACCCAAAAATGGATAAATATGAAAATTTCCAACATTTATTCCGGGCTATGCCACTACCACTCGGGTACCCTACACAGTATACATATAAAATATTTTTGCACAAAAAGTTCGTGTCAAATTTCTTTTAAAGAAAAACTTTAGAAATAAACACTGGGTTTTATTCCAAATCATTTTAAAATAAATATATATACATATATCTTTTGTATAACAAATTATACTTTCGAAATCAAATCAAAATTTGATTACTAAAACAATCCTATAGCATTCCCCACTTAGAAACCTGAAAATGAACGCCGATGATGCTGTCATTACCAAAATTATTTTCAAGCAACAAAAGTGAGTTCAGTACATCTAATTCATGTCTTTCGAACTTAACCAAAATCATTTCAAAATGGTATCAAATACTTCGTAAATATGCCGAGTACCATGATCCCAATTTCATAAACCAATTTCCAAAATACTTTCTTTCAAATAGTACTACTATTATTTTTCTTCAAAATTTTGAAAAACATTTTCAAAGACACCGGGATTTAAGTTCTTAAAATATCAGTTTAAATCCTTTTTGTTTATAGATCATATTTCATAAACCATACTTATATAAAATCACTTTCTTTTATAAAATCTTTTCAAAAATGTTTATTTTACAAAATAACTTATCTTTCTCAGATTAAAATAAACACCTTTTACTAAAGTTAACTTTTAACCCAACATTATCACCGAACGCCTTATAGTAAAACTGTGAAACTAAATTCACAAGGTGTTTGTTTCGATGTGTCTACAAATGTTGTCTGCCAAACCTATGTAGTAGAAGGTAAAGTTGCTCATAAACTAGCAGAGTATAACTAAAATAATTAACGATGGATAATGGATAAACATCACCAATCCCTACATTAATTAAATTACGACAATTCACTTATATAACTTGTCCCATATATGACCTTTAATTTTCATTGCTATAATTACTTTTAAGGTATATGTTTATAATAATTAGAAATAAGCTCTCATATGTATAATACACACAACTCATGCTAGGGCATTCCATTGTTCTAGCTTAATGAGTTATACTCCACCAAAGCCAAGGTTCTCGCTTAACCTTCAACTCTGATACCAAGTGTAATGACCCGCCTTTTCGACCCCTAAATGTTGATACTAATACATCCACGGTATTCACGTGCCAAGCACCCAAGTGTTGGAAAGATGAATTGTCAGGGTAAAATAAAAATAAAAAGAAAAAGAAAAAGAAAGAAGAGAACACATCACTAGTGGAACGATAACATATAATATCAAAGAACAATACAAAGGGTTACTCTAATACAAAAATTTTGAAGTCACAAAACCTAAGTACTATCATCAGCCTAGACGGTTATAACTGTCTGCCCTCACAATGTTGATACCTCAAATAGTAATGCAGTGGGAATAAGAATGCTATGGTAGGTGAAACACCCAACTCGTTTTTTTAAGCGCCAATGAACGTCAACGTAGACCTGCCTTTCTCAAATTACTCAAAAGAGTATGAGAGGAAATTAGGAAAAACAGAAACCAAGCGTTAGATATAAGTCTGGTATGAGAAACTCAAGAACTATGCATCTAGCATATAACAGTATTTTTGAGACCGCATGGAATACCATAACGGTTATCATCTCAAAAGAACCACCATCTAATAAATACATATGGTGATATATTAGATAATATCTAGGGTGAAGAATATAAATACTATGATATAGCTGGAATGGTTAATTTGGTTACATTCAATAGCATATTTAGGGTACAATGAATACCGATAAGGAACATTTGCATAATAGTTTTACCATGGATATCTCTCCGGTGGAGCCGGATCCAATCTTCTAGACAAGGGTTAGAAAGTACCTTCCTAGCATCATATATCTCTAGATAAAACATAGCATTAAGGTAAACACAAGTGGCCCATCGTTCAAACATAAACATAAACAACATGAACCAAATAACATCAACTTCTGTCGGCCAACAATTGGTAAGTATCTCCACATATGGAGTTGATAACACCCTAACGCAGGGCAGCTAAACCCTAAGTTGTGCATCCTACTCTGTTTTATGTCATTTTCGATGTCGGGGTTACTTTCTTCACCTTTCATACAAGTTTTCATCACTTGAACATAACACGAATCCCTAATTAGATTCCCACGTCTTGAACAGATCTCAAAACCACACATGGATTCCAACATCTCGAACAGATTCACTTCCAAGAGATAGAACACATATCTCAGTCTTGAAGTGGTTTTAGATAAGTATAACACTTACCGATACCGGTCTCTTCAAGACTGAACCAATGAATTTGGTCATTCAATAATAATGAGAACGACCGCATATGGAAACCAAGTCTCGTATACTTATCACGTTTCCAATATTTTCATCTCACACTATCCCTCGATCAAGAGTGAAGTTGGTAGGTAGAACTTTATTACTCATATACCTACACGAACATCAATCTTAATTCCCACATATAGACAATCCAACTTCATCAGGCTTTATTGCTAAGTATACGGCTAAATGCTTTCCATAAACGAGTAAACATACAGAGCATGATTAAGTCACATAAGCAACATCAAATCCCTTCTTCGGTTAATTAATCTTTTATTAATTAAAACCTATTTTATTAGTAAAACTTCTTTTATCTAATAAATCATCTTTTATCAATTTCTACTATTCATTTGTACCCTTTCAATACTTCAAAAAGTATTTATATACTTATCTCCAATGGTATAAGTATATTTACAAATCATTAACAAGATTTCTTACTTTAAACCTTTGTTCTTCCTATCTTTTTCCAAAAGATTCCTTGCTTATAATGCCTTCAAAATATCCATTTTAAGGATCTAAGTACTTTCGCAAATCCATTTAAAAAGGTTTAAGACTAATGTTACTTAAACATTGCCATTACAAACCCAAAACCATTTCACTTATGCTTATCTTTAAAATATACTTTCAAAAATTTATTTACATTCATAAGTATAATAAAAAAGGGTTAAAGACGAATGTTATTAACATATTGTCACAACAAATCCAAAACCATTCCATACTTATATCATCTTTAAAACATTATTTTAAAGGTCTAAGGTAATATTTGGTAAGTTTGATGGTCGACTAATCGACTATCCAGTTAAAACAATTGCTAATACAAATCAATGTTCATATAATTAACTCATTTTCAACATTTCAACTTAACTATTCCTCGTCTAAGATTGAAGCCAGGTAAGTTAGAGCACTGGTTGCATCAAAGCCTTTCCTAGACACTTCATTCTTGAATCTCACAAATAGATAAGTACTTGTCGGCTTTTAGTGTTAATTATAGTACTAATGATTTCCATAAACAAATAGAAAACAACATTATTAATCCATTTTCGACACTCCTAACTTAATTATTCCTTGTTCAAGAGGGAAGCCGGTAGGTTAGAGCTCTATTGCTCCGTCCTACTCGACATCAATCTTAACGCTCCCAAATAGATAAGCCTACTTCGTCGACTTTTAGCGTTAAACAAAGTTAATTAACTTTTAAAAAAGAAATTAAACAACAAGATGAACACATTTTTGACATTCCAACTTAACTATTCTTCGTTTAAGAGGGAAGCCAATAGGTTAGAGCTCTATTACTCCATCGCTGCTCAACGTCAATCTTAACTCTCACAAATAGAGAAGTCTACCTCGTTGGATTTTAGTGTAAAGCCTAGTCAATTACCTTTTTCAAAAATTTAAAAATATTTGTAAATAGGTTTTAAATATCTATGTAAAACTTGAAAATAAATAATTCACAATTTGATGAAAAACATTGTTTTATATTATAAAACCTCTTTACTTTGAAAATACATATATAATTATTAAAAATATATTTAAACTTCAAAAAAAATTTAAAATACTTCAAAATTGGTTAGAAAACATCTCTAAAAAGATTAGATAAAATTAACAAATTTAAATATCATTTTCAGACACTTAAAACCATAAACGGCTTACTGCAGCATTTATAAATGTTGTCAAAAGCCCTTGTTCAAAACAACATTGAAAAGCACGATCTTTGTGACCATATTTAACAACATAAACGAATGAATTATGACTTGAAATTTTTATAATAAGTACTAACCTTAGGGTGATTTAAAACTATGGAAAGAAATTCCTAAGAATACCTTCCCATTTATTTATAAAAATTCCCAAAAGTAGGCTATATTTACAAAGTGTATTTATAACCACCTTTTTGTTCTAACTTTACATGTTTCACGATTTTTATGACTTTCCAAATCATTTCATATATGTAGAGAATAAGAAAATCAAATTATCCCAAGTTAAGATCATAAATATCCAATTTACACAAGTTATAGTTAAGGGATATCAAAGTGCACATATAACGACCATTCTTACCACATGTTTAAGAGGGTAGTAGAAGTGGGGTTATATAATATAAAGTTGTCATTTGCTTTCAAAAGCAAGAGGAGTCCAAAATTTATAACTTTAATTAGTTAATGTCACTTTAACTTTATATTTCAAACATAACATATATACACACAATATATACTTATAATACAGTAAGATAAATCACTTAGATCGAGCCCAAAACAAGCATAAAGCCACAAGAACCAAAGAACCACCTCCTACCATCACCAAAAGCCTAAAGGTCCAACCTTTAGCACTTTCAAACCAAGGAAACACCTCTCCTCCTCCTCAATTGCTCATGGCCCATCAAAGATCCCCTCTCTTCCTCTCACCTTCTCCCACTTTACTTGATATTCATGACTCCCATGATGTTTTAGAATTATAGCCAAAGTTTATAAGTTATTGGAGATGATTTAGTTAAGACTTGAAAATTTTAGAGAAGAATTAGTGGATTAGTGCTTAAGTACTTCCACCATTTTTATTCTCGTACTTTATTTCAAGCTTTAGTGAATTTGTGATTTACTTTTAGCTTAAGGGTGTATTTATAGGTTTTTCCAAGAGGTTATTACTACTTCTACCATCCATGGAAGGTCACAAAGGAGCCTTCCTCTCACATGCACCTTTACACCTTTCTTCTTTTGCTTAAAAGTTAAGTCTTACCATAAAAGCTCATTTTCTACATATCTTTGATGACATCACCCATGACATCATCCAAAAAGTTTATTTCCATCAATATTAAAAAGTTTTTATTTCATTTTATTGATTTCCTAAGCAAATAAGTGTATGTAAAGAAAATCTGAACAACTTCTAATGGTTAAAAAGCCGTTTATCGATAAAAAGATTTTCGGTCACATTATCGATATTTTTTCAAAGTGTTTATTTTGTAAACATTTTTCCAAAATAAGTTTCACATCATTGATTATAATTTAAAAGGGGGTTAAAAATATTAATAAATCATTTTAATAACATTAAATCCAAGATTCAAATATTTAAATTGTTCAGATATTTAAATACGAAATGTCCGAAATTTCAGGGCATTACGAAGGTTTTGTTTTATTTAAAGAGAAACCATTCATTATTCTCTCTTAATTAAATTAATTATTTGATTAAATTTTTGTTTGTCGAATTTGGAATTCAAAAAAAACAAATACATCAAATGCTTTCACATTTAGAAGGTGTGATAATTGTGTGAAGCATACAAGAAATGAATATATCAAATGCATTTGCATTTAGAAGGTGTGACAGTTGTGTGAAGCCTATAGTGGATGAATTAATAGGCGAGAGATGGTAGGAACAAACCTAAAATTAAATATAAGAATACAAGAATATCAAGGTAAAAAAAGGGGGAATCAGTGTTTGATTTCACCTTTCCTACTTTATAAGCATTTTGATACACAGTTGAAAATACACATTCAATATGTAAAAAATTTGTAAAAGGAAATTATGGTCACAATTAATATTTTACTTTAATAACATGATTGTATTTAAACATTACATATATACATTTAGACACATCTGAAAACTGTAATTTATGATTTAAAGCTCAAATACATAATTAACTAAACAACAAGATATAGAATATATTAATAGAAAAACAAAATTAACTTAACTAAATGATTCAACTAGATATTGATTTATAATTTTGGATAATATAAAATTTAAGCATATGAACATATACATGTATTAATTAATTAAACATTAAATCCATTACTTTAAGTGAATTAAATTATGAAAACAAATTTAGATTTTACAACAAAACAAATCTACATAATTTTCAGATCCAACAAACAATATCAAAATACAATATAAATAAAAAACAAATTGATTTTACAATCGAATGACGGTACACAAATGGTTTTAAAATTAAATTCAACTGGTGCCAATTCAATATATGCATACATGTGAATTTAGTCAAGTCAAACATAATGAATAAAATAAATAAAATAGAATAATTGAATATGAAAAGTCTTACCCTTTGTAACACCTTGATTTGAGATTTCTCTTGGGATCTCTAACTAGACCCACATCCAGCTTTGTTTTAGTTTTTATTTTATTTGATGTTTTCAATTGATTTAGAGCTGATTTTGTTTCGGAAAGGATGAATTAAATTTTGGCCATGGATGGTTAGGAGGAGAGAAAATAAAACGAAAAAAAGTGAATGAAAGAAATGAATTGGTGGATTTGTTTTGATTAAAAGAATGAAACTTTTCCCATCTTTTATTAAAACTTCCCCGATTAATTCCTTAATTTCCTCTCACTCTAATCACTCCGTCTCTGTATGATATGACCGACCAAAATTTCCACTAAATGGTATAAAATTTCCATAAATCCCTTCATGAAATTATCTTTCATTTAAACCCGTTTAAAGTTATATCGATATCTTATATTGATAAGTGCAAATATAACTTTTATATATGCTTTCAAATAATCACAAATAACTCCTGAACATCAAATAATTTAAATAATAATCAATATTTCTCAAATATTGATTAGTTTAATTAATTAACAACATTTTATAAATTAATCAAATCATGTGGTTTTTCAAAGAATTCATAAATACGGTTGCGTAACTCGGAGATGTGAATTCAGTCACTGATTAACCATGAAAAATTCAATTATTAATGTTCACATGTCACTTTGGCTAGTGGTGTGACAGTTTGGCCAAATTCATCGCTTACATACCTTTAGAGAAAAATTAAATTTCATAATTTCTTAGGTGGTACCTTTCAGCAATGATTATTTACATCAATTCTCTTCGTCAATACTCTATCGCTTTAGGACTTATGAAATTTTGTTTTGGTCAAAATTCCAATATCGTCCACATTCAACTTGGTACGTTAATCAAAATCATTGGTTTAATAATAACATTTATTATTAACCATATTGCTTTGGCCAAAGATTTGAAATTGAGTTGACTAACAAACTTTATAAAACTAAGGAGATGAGTTCTCTATTGGATGATGTTTCACTTTCAATGTTTCAACTCGGATCCAACTATAGCCACTTGATGGACGTCATGCCACAATTTAACTATAATTAATGTTGAGTATCCACATTGAAGTTTAATAGCATTCTTAAGTTGAGAGAAATGTGTAATATAGTCACCTTGAGATTTCCCATTTGACCTTAGTTATTATTAACCATATGGAAACTCTCAAGTGAGTAATTACATGGTTATCCAATAACTATCAGTACGTAACCCCTTAGTGGCCCCGTTATCCATAAGTAATACACTATTAAACATTTGGAGAGCATTACACACTTTGCTCTCAATAGATGCATTAATATCCTTTCTCAAAACATCTTGACTAGGAATATATAAAATAAAATGTTATTTTATATGGTGATTAATTACCCATGATTGCAACTATTTTCTATTAAAATCGCATAACATTTCATTTAAGTATTTTCTTTTTTATATGCTTTAAATTAAGTACCTAATTAATTATATTACTATATAACATAGTATATAATAGATATAAAATATCTTTATTATGAACAAGATCGGTCATAAAGTTAAATATATATAGCAAATTACATAATTATCCATAAGGCATACTCCTAACTCTATCAATCTCCCGCTTGCACACGGAGTCCTATTCCTCCAATCAATTTGCTCAAAATGATCGAGCTACTCCCTCAGTGAACGGAAATATTGTATTGTTTTAATAATCTACTTTGTCAATCAACTCTTTTCGATGTTGCTAAACTGCTTTATCATATGAAATCTTTTAGAGTATGTTTGTCGACTTCTAGTGAGCTTTAGTTTCTTTCAAGATGTATTGCAGCATTGCTATCATATAACAATGTCATGAGATTCTAGACATTTGGAATCATCCTTAGCTCAATTATAAATTCATGCATATATATATATATATATGTATATGTATATTGGTTTTATTTTTCGCTTATTCAGACGATGTACATAGTCTATTGGTTGAATCAGCCACAACCTTTTATTTGGAAAATTTCCAACTTAAAGCTTAACTAAGATTGATCATGAGTTTAGGATTGACATACTATACTCAAAATCAGTTATGAAGTTTGAATCTGAACACTCCTTCATATGGAATTCATTGTTTCTATAAACAATTCTCTAATATTTCATAAATACTAGAGAATACCTTAACTATCATTTAGTGATATTAATTCGGATTTTACTTGCTTTATGAATCATATACATAAACAAAATGTGATATTGTAGACAATACAACATATATATCAATTTATATTGCCAATGCATATGGAATCCATCTTACATGCTTCATATTAAACATTTTATTATGGTGTTTGTGTATCATTTGGGAAATTTCCAACAACTTTTCATACTGATTATAAATGATCTTTTCAAATCCCTATATCGAGTTTAAACGATCAAACTAAAATGATTTTAATATGGGTACATCGTTAACAATCACAAGCACGCCATTTGCTTATAGTTTTAGAAATATTTTAGTATCTTCAATGTTCTTTCTTGTAGATAAACGCTTCTTCTGCATTTTGACTAAAAAATTAAACTTTTAATTTCTTTGTCAATATATTGCTCAATTATGATGCTTTTCGAATGATACTTTGGTAACGGTTCTTAGATCATATCTTAAACTCACAAATTCAATATCGCTCCCACTAACTTCGAGAACTTTAGTTGTTATATGCAAACAGTCTATTCTAAGCCATTATTTAGATTTTTGTTTCAACATAAATGTCCCGAAAGCTCAAAATCACATTGGCGATAATTTTGCTAGTAAAAATTCAAATTAAATTAAGCATGTTGAATGACTAATCTGTTACATAAATTTTGAAATTTACGATGTTAATTTCATCAACATTACTTACTAGATATTACGTTAGTCTTCTTCTCAAAGACACGTTTGTGGCTGATAGACCATATCCATTGGGTACAGTTGCCAAAATCATATTTTGATAATGTATTTGGAATCCATTTCGGATTTGCACATCGTGATATATGGCAGAGTCAATACTCTTAATAGCTAATTGAAAATTGAGGAAGTTCTTTTTTTGAAATTGATATAAAAACTCATAGTTTCTCTTTAATGTGTGAGAGTTCTTATTAGACATTCAAATGAGCGGTGTATATTTAGGCTTAGTCAATTTCATTTCATCTTACGCAATCCGTTTTATCTTTGGATTGTATCCTATTCCATTTTGCTATCAATAATCCTTAAAAAGAAATTCCTTCCTAATGAAGTTAGCATTTCTTGAAACAATAACTATTTTTAGTGCAACGAAATATATATTCATAAACATCTTATGAACTGCCCCTATCTATACTTATAAAACCAATTTAATTTTAAGTTTACAAAATTTAGGTTCATAATATAAATTGTTCAATCAGTATAAATCGATCCTAAACTTCTTTGGGGTGTTCTACACAAGGTCCTTTACAAACAAATAT
The DNA here is from genome assembly GCA_030737815.1 of Allium fistulosum. Taxonomy (NCBI): domain Eukaryota; kingdom Viridiplantae; phylum Streptophyta; class Magnoliopsida; order Asparagales; family Amaryllidaceae; genus Allium; species Allium fistulosum. The sequence goes on along the minus strand of CM060904.1, from coordinate 706,982,990 downwards.
TACATGTGGCCTCTCGATTCACACAACCTGTCAACTCCTTAACCTAGGATATGTACGGGTTTTTATCAACTCTTATCTTGCATGATCTCGTAAACAATGTTATGGATGAAATAAAATCTAACCTATGTACTTACTCTTAAATACATGACCTTACAGAAAGAAGTTAACTCAACTTCACTCATTATCGATCATTCTTGTCCAACAAAGTCCAATTACTCCTTATCGATACATCATTATGTATCACAGGGAGGATCGATTTTTGAGATAGAATCTTTTTCATTTTAGTTACATTTAGAACTTCTTTCCAATATACTCACATGTTTGATCAAATCGAATTCTTTTGTTTTATTTTACATGTTAGGTTATTACTTCCCTTTTATATTCTATGAACTTATCAGTGACATATGTTTTGCTTGTTACAATTCATTGGTGAATTTAATAAAGTATGTAGAACCATACTGGTATAGTTAGATCTATGATTGAATACATCTATATGTATCAATTTGAATAGTTTGTAAACTCTTAAGTCGCTCCCACTGAATGGTGCTTTGCCCTTAATCGTTTGACATACAATTCATTAGTACATACGATTCATAATCATCTGATTAGAAAATTATTCTTTAAAATTATGGCTTAGACCATGACTTCAAAATATTTTAAATTTTTTAGATACTTATGTATTTTCTACACTTTTGTTATGAAAACAATATCATTTTATAGTTTTATCTTATTAAAATATAACTATGTGTATTTTCAACACAAAAAACAGTTAGCACTTCATGAATAATATTTGGTATGTTTACGAAAATAATTTTTCGTCACTTGATGTGTCCACTAAGAAGTGTTATGTGGTATGCTCCCACTATTTCCTCCATTAACAGCTTACGAAAATTAAGCTCCATTCAGCCACTTATTACAGAATTTTATTTCATCCAATGTAACTAGTTTACAGTTGAGAATTTCAGATCAAATGTCTTATAATCGAAGAAATAATTTTCATATAAAATATTTTCTATATGTAAATACATTTGGAATAGAAATCATATTTCTCATTCCATATTAAGTATCTTTTAGTATTTTACACAATTCTCGTTTCCAATATCTCTCCATGAAGCAGAGGTGACCATTCACTCTCTTCATCCCAACTGCGCCTAATTTACATCCACTCTCATACATTAGCTTTTCTTTCTAAATGGTCAAACCATTTAAAGAAATCCTTACTGCAAAACCGTAATGAACTCTTTGGAAAAATACAATCGTCCATCCTTAACATTTAAGGATATCGAGTAAGTTGCACTTTATGTAAACTGATCAAATTGACATTTCAGTAATCAAATTCCTAGGTGTATTTTATAGCTCTTAGTCTAGTGTAACATCTAACACAACAAGATCCTCATTGTAATCAACCTTATTGAATAAACAATCTTGCATTATGGTTCACTTGCATATTTTGATTAAACTAATTTCATCGAAGTTTTGTGCATTACGAATCATGACTGTTCACTATATTACATTTAAATGTGATCGAGTATGGATCAAATATCCATATTCTTGTGTTGTTTTTACTGTTCAAAACTCATTGAGGCAATACGCAGTCTCTGGTAAATAAACATGCAACAATCCGCACCTTAATAGGCCATAATTTTAGCTAAAATCGAAACACAAGTCCACCAGGGTATGAATCATTGGTTTTGGTAACATGTAATGAACATAAGATATCAGCGAGCTATCTATATAAACTCACAATGGAATAGAAAAATAGAATAGAACATATATACCGACTAAGGCCGTTACCTTGGAATTAATATTATTCTTTGGATATCTATTCGCCTTGTTAGTGTCGAGCATGAATGAGAAGACTTCACCATTTGCAGTTCCTATTTTACTCTAGTAGCATGTCCCTCTAAATCTATCCTTTGGGTTGTAATGAGAAGGGAGTCAAAACAACATTCTGATGACTGGAAAATAACATACTTTATCCAGAACACTAATTTATGTCGATTGATTTCTATTTAAGTGTTTTGTCCATTATTCACGGTTATTTCGTATATTTCTATCTATGCGTATGTTGCGACTTTTCTATTGGTTAGAAAAGCACAAATTTTAATAAATTCTGCAAGCGCATAGATATGTAGTATGCAGGTCGAACATAGGGAATTGTATTTTAAAATGTTTGAAATCCATTTTTAAATCTTAGGCGTGTTAAACAAATTCGATGATGGTTTTGAGCGGATAAAAACAATAATAAAAGCAATCACCCTGAGATTCCAAATTTCACTGAAACTAATCAACAAAATTTACTGTAGAATTCAGAGTAAAAAAAATTAATAAAAAGTACGGAAGGGAAATAAGCAGAGTGCACAACTGGAAATCAAACGAACTGAATTTAAATTACTTAAATGAAAAGAGTACTGACAAATAACTAAAACCAGAATAAAAAGACTGCTAAAACTAATTAACAATTCTATCCATTCTCTGAAGAAATAAATAACAATGCTGAAAAATAAATTAAACTAGAAGAAAGAAGTGCTGGGAAATGATGAGATCCCCCTTCTGGTTGCTATCTCTTCTGTATTTATAGAATTTTCCTTTGAAAATATCAGTCCAACTTTTCACAAAAGAATGGGTCCACATCACTTGCTCTGCCGAAATATACGTACTGATCTATTCAAGCTTCAATTGATGAAAGAAAATAATGTGGCCACGTGGCCATTGCTTGAATTGGTCCATATTGCTTTGAATTGATGTTTGCTACTTTGAGAATATGCAGCCAATATTTACTAAATCAAAGTTTGTGCATGCTTTGCCACATCATTGATTGAAGAAAATATATGTTGAACATGGTTGGTCCCCACTTGCTTGAATTAATTAAATTTGTTCCATGCTTTGAGTTTGAGCACGTGACTTGCTTTATTAAGTTGGAAATGGGAGTAATTTGAGATATATATGATTTGTTCCCTATATTGCTTGCACCCATATGCTGAAGTGAAAACGTGAACTGACTCATTACGCCGAAATATACATGTCTTATTGCTTGATTTATTTGGTGCTCAAAATGTTGCACTCTTTTCTACGTGTCATTTGAACCAATGGATGGCACAATCGATTAATTTCAACGTTGCACTTCGGAATCTATAATCTGCAAAACCACAATAAAATACCCGTATAATACCGCTTTATTAAAATAAAAATATATGAAACAAACAGTTTAAAATGCAGAAAAAATACGTTCATCAAATACCCCCACACTAGGTCTTTATTCGTCCTCGAATAAACAAGAAAATAAAAACTAACTAAATCCTTTTTCGTAGGAAACACGATTGCATTGAGCGTATGCAACAAGCCGTTAAACCTCTAGGTGTCCCTAGTAGGACGAGTGGTGTCTCGTGAGGGTTTTCAGCAGATACTACCCACAAAATCCAAATGCAGTATGTGAGGATCCTAATGTACTACATGAATGCAAAATTTTAAACAAATGGAGACTTGATTTATTTCAGAATAATTGCAACAAAATAATGTAGATCAGTTTTAGTCAACTTCTAGAAATTTTTGGTTCCTCATTAAACACAAATTTCAAGATAACTCAAGTTTTCATACATTAGATTCTAGTTTAGCCAGTTGTTTCGGTCGATAACATAGTGCAGTCATGAAATAATCTCTTTATTGTTAATCACAGTTTTTCAAAATGGTATTTATCATTTCCATTTGTATAACAAGCCAAATCAATAAAGTCAAGAAGTGTTTGGGTTTCAATAGCTTACTCTCTCTTTACTTTTTGTTATATACACCTAACTTTTGGACCAAGGTATACCACCCATGCACTGCCTCGCGGGCTTACGTGAGAGTTGGGACAGAGCTTGGCGGATTGTGCAAACCGACGCTGACTATGTCAGAAAAGGTCGGTAATCCTTAGGTGATTATTTATTTAATTTCTTTATACACCTAACTCAGAATGCTGAGGCCAGATATACTATCCATGCATTGCCTTGCGGGCTTACGTGAGAAGAGTACAGAGCGTGGCGAGTGTACACACTTTCATAAGTGTGTACACCTATTGACTCTAGGTGTTTCTTAAACCAATTTTTTTTATAAAATGAACTGAAGAGAGTTATGCAAATCAAAATAACACCACTTAACTTCAATGATTTGAAATGTCAACGCATGTACTTTAAATCTACCATTTTTTAAACAAAGACCACAATTTAGAAAGGATTTCATAACCATCACCTACGAATCACCCTATATACTAACCTCACTATTATCGCTTGTAATTCAACTTTTCATTATATTTTACATTTGAAATTAGCGATTCATAAAAAAATTCATTAATTGACTTCAACTGTTTACTTACTTTGTCTTGACTAGTTAAAAATAAATCAAAGTCCTGAAAATAATGGAAAATGAGATGAAGCTTGAAAAAAATTGAAAACAAATTTGAAAACAAATAATGAGATGATTTTTTTTTGAAGTGATGCCACACTGTGAAATATGAACAAACAATATGAGATATGCATCCCCCCCACACTGGAATGAGACAGTGTCCCAACTGTCAAATGGAATGCACATGCACATGAGAAAAAACACAAAAAAGAAAAACTAAAAGAAATACAACCTGATATGTACAAGATAGTGAGTGGCTCATGCCGAATAGCTAGGTTCGTGGAGATCCACGAACTCGTCGTCCTCGTGTTGTTCGAACTCTAGAAATGGCTTCAAGCGTTGTCCATTGACCTTTGAAATGGAACCGTCCCTAGTATTTTCAATTTCAACTGCACCATAAGGGTATACGGTTTTCACAATATATGGACCTGTCCATCGAGATCTCAATTTGCCCGGAAATAAATGAAGTCTGGAATTATATAAGAGAACTTTCTGCCCTACTTCGAATGTCTTACGAAGTATGAATTTATCATGATAAAATTTAGTTTTCTCTTTATAAATCTTTGCATTTTCATACGCTTCATTTCTTAGTTCTTCTAATTCTGACAATTGTAATTTACGATGTGATTCGGCTTTTTCCATGTTAAAATTAAGATATTTGATTGCCCAAAGTGCGCGGTGCTCGAGCTCAACAGGTAAATGACATGCTTTTCCAAAGACTAATCGGTATGGTGACATTCCTAGATTGGTTTTATAAGCTGTGCGAAATGCCCAAAGGGCATCTATCAATTTGGATGACCAATCTTTTCTGTTGGAGTTAACCGTCTTTTCAAGAATTTGTTTAATTTGTCTATTGGAAATTTCGACTTGACCGTTAGTCTGTGGATGATATGGAGTAGATAGTTTATGAGTGATAGAGTATTTCTTAAGAAGAGATTCAAAAGCACGATTACAAAAATGAGAACCGTTATCGCTTATAATAGCTCGAGGTGTACCAAAACGAGAAAATATGTTTTCTTTCAAAAATTTGACAACAACTTTATTGTCATTCGTTCTGGTAGGAATGGCCTCAACCCATTTAGACACGTAATCTACTGCAAGTAGGATATAGAGATTTCCAAACGAATTAGGAAAAGGGCCCATGAAGTCGATGCCCCAAACATCAAAAATTTCGATGACAAGTATTGGGTTTAGGGGCATCATGTTACGTTTGGAAATACGACCTGTTTATTGGCATCTAACGCATTTGGAGCAAAATTCGTGGGCATCATGAAAAAGAGAAGGCCAATAAAAACCACATTGTAACACCTTGGCAGAGGTTTTCTTTGCTCCAAAATGTCCTCCACATGCTTGATTATGTGAAAAAGAGAGGATACTATGGAATTCATGTTCGGGGACACATCTACGTATGATTTGATCGGTGCAATATTTGAAGAGATAAGGATCGTCCCAGTAAAAGTTTTTAACATTGGAGAGAAATTTTTGTTTATCTTGTTTTGACCAATGGGGAGGTGTTTCATTTGTGACAAGATAATTTACGATGTCTGCGTACCATGGTGCACTGGATATGGAAAGAATTTGTTCATCGGGAAAAAGATCATTGATTTGAGTGTTATCGATGTTTTCATGAACTATACGAGAAAGATGATCGGCTACGACATTTTCAGAACCCTTTTTGTCTCGTATTTCTAGGTCAAACTCTTGAAGAAGAAGGATCCAACGGATTAAGCGGGGTTTGGCATCCTTTTTCGTAAGTAAATACCGTAATGCGGCATGATCGGTGTAAACTATGACCTTAGAACCCACGAGATATGATCTAAACTTATCGAGGGAAAAGACAACTGCTAAAAACTCTTTTTCTATGGTTGAGTAATTCAATTGAGCTTCATTAAGAGTTTTACTAGCATAATATATGACTCGAGGAAGTTTATTTATTCGTTGACCTAAGATGGCTCCAATGGCATAATCGGAAGCGTCACACATTAATTCAAAAGGCAAGGTCCAATTTGGAGATTGGATGATAGGTGCAGTGGTCAAGATCGATTTAAGGGTTTCAAAAGACGTTTTACACTCATTGGAAAATTCAAATTTAACGTCTTTAGCCAGTAGATTCGAAAGAGGTTTTGAAATTTTTGAAAAATCTTTAATGAACCTCCTATAAAATCCTGCATGACCGAGGAATGAGCGAATGTCCTTGACGGACTTTGGAGGAGGAAGGTTAGCAATAAGATCAACTTTAGATTTATCAACTTCTAGGACATTTTTAGAGACAACATGGCCTAAGACTATTCCTCGCTTAACCATAAAATGACATTTTTCCCAATTAAGCACAAGAGATTTCTCCTTACATCGCTTTAAGACACGTTCTAAACGAAGGAGGCATTGATCAAAAGATGACCCATAGATTGAAAAATTGTCCATGAGTATTTCTAGGAAATCCTCCACCATATCGGAAAATATACTCATCATACATCTCTGAAAGGTGGTGGGGGCATTACAAAGACCGAAGGGCATGCGACGATAAGCGAAAGTTCCAAAGGGACATGTGAACGTCGTTTTGTGTTGATCCTCTAACTCAATGGGAATTTGATTATAGCCGGAGTAACCATCAAGAAAACAATAATATTCATGATCGGCTAAGCGTTCGAGCATTTGATCAATGAAAGGGAGGGGAAAATGATCTTTTCTTGTTGCTGTATTGAGTTTTCGATAGTCGATGCAAACGCGCCATTTTGTTTTGACTTTTGTGGGAACAAGTTCGTTATTCTCATTTGTGGTCATGGTGATTCCAGACTTCTTTGGTACAACTTGTACCGAACTTACCCAAGTACTGTCAGAGATAGGGTAAATAATGTCATTGTCTAAACATTTGATAATTTCTTCCTTTACCACTTCTCTCATGTTAGGGTTTAATCGCCTTTGAGCTTCGCGAGTGGGTTTAGCCTCATCGATTAAATGTATTCGATGTTCGATGATTAATGGACTGATTCCCTTAATGTCGGCGATTACCCATCCTAATGCCTCTTTATTTTCCCTTAAAATTTTCAAAAGTTGTTCTTCTTGGTCCTTAATGAGATCGGAGGCCAAGATTACTGGGAAATTTTCCGAAGAATCTAAGTATGCGTACTTAAGATCGTTTGGAAGAGGTTTAAGGTCTAACTTAGGGCGCTCTTCTTTTGAGGTTTTAGTAGACATCAACTGATTAAATTCTAGTGAAGTATGAAAAGAGTAGAGCATATCATTTAATTCAGAAATGTATTCATCATCATTGAAGTTGGAATTAAAATGATCTAGGCACATGTTAAGAGACTCTGTAGTATCACTAAAATCATTTTCTACAGTCGTTTGAATCATGTCAACTTCTTCTATTTCAAGATCACTTGGTTGTTTATTAAGATTGAAGATATTTAGTTCGATGGTTAGGTGTCCAAAGGAAAGTCGTAGTTGACCATTCCTACAATTTATGATAGCATTTGATGTTGCCAAGAATGGACGGCCTAATATCAAGGGAATTTGAATGTTCGGATTTGAGACGGGAGCGGTCTCTAGGACTATGAAATCGACTGGGAAATAGAATTGCTCAATTTGTATCAAAACATCTTCAACTGTCCCTAATGGTTTTTTGACAGATCGATCAGCTAGTTGAATTGTGATGTTTGTAGGCTTTAATTCCCCTAGTTCAAGTTAACAGTACACAGTATAAGGTAGAAGATTTACACTCGCTCCAAGATCAAGTAGGGCATGACTAATGTGAGTGTTACCAATTTTACAACCGATTGTAGGACAACCGGGGTCCTTATACTTGATTGGGGAGGGATTCGAAAGAACAGAGCTAGTATTTGCAGTTAGAAATGCGGTCTATGGAATGTTCGTGGCACGTTTTTGAGTACACAGCTCTTTAAGACACTTGGCATATTGAGGAATTTGCTCAATGGTATCAAGAAGTGGAATATTGATTCGAACTTGTTTGAAGATTTCAAGAATTTGGTCAAAATTAGCGGGCTTCTTCTTTTTGTTGAGTCTATGAGGAAATGGAGCTATGGGTTTATAGACTCGTTCGGTAGTTTTTTCATTTGAAGAAGAAGGTGTTATACTAGAGGGTGAAGATAAAGAAACTGGAATGTTGGGGTTGCCAACATCAGAAGGTGAAGAGTGGTTGGGATTGCCAACCTTGGATGAAGAATGAGAGTTGATAGGATCGACAACAGTGGGTGTCGACTGAGTCTCAGAATTTTGAACATGGGTAGACTTAGGGAGGATGTCGGGGTTGCCGACGTGGTTGTCTACCTTCTTTCCAGACCTTAATGTGGCGACAACATTAACTGGATTTATATTTTCGTCCTCACAAGAATTTTCTCCTCGAGTGTTATACTTTGGATTCACTTCGGGTTGACTAGGCAATTTACCTTTCTCATTGATTTTCATAAAGTCCTTCATCATAATCAACAATTGTTCATTTTGTTTAGTGATTTGCTCAATTCTCGCATCTTGGTTAGTGATTTGTTTTTCTAATCGAGCAATTTCTTGTGAAGGCTGAGAAGGTTGGGTTGATGGATTAAAATTAGGATGCCTATATGGTTGATTCGAAGGTTTTGTTTGAGGAGTTGGTTGAGAATTTTGAGCATTAGAGGTTGGGGCTCGATAATTCGGATTTGGTATCATCGGATACAAATGTGATGGATTAGCCGCATTGTTAGGATTTGACCATGAAAAATTTGGATGATGCTTCCAGTTAGGGTTGTATGTGGATGAGTAAGGACTGTTTTGAGCTATAGCATTGATTTGGTCTTGTGTGTAGTAATGGGGTAGTCCATCTCCTTCTTGAGGAGTTTGGGCTTCTATAGGAAGATGTGATGGGTCAATGGCATGTACTCCTCTGTTTGGAGTATGAATTGGAACACGAATTGTTTCCCATTGCATATCCTTTTCCGAATATTCTTCTAAAAATTCCCAAGCTTCCTTGTCTGTTTTTGCCATGAATTCTCCTCCGCACATTGATTCAAGTTGGGATCTTGTTTGATAGTTAAGCCCTTCATAGACGATTTGGCACAAGTCGTGTCTAGGGATTGCATGATAAGGGCAACTATATAACAATTGATTGAACCTTTCAAAATATTTTGAAAAAGTTTCTCCTTCATTTTGAGAGAATTGATTGATTTCAGTTCGAATTTTAAGAGTTTTGTGGAAAGGAAAAAACTTTTTCAAAAATATAGTGATGAAATCGTCCCAACTTTTAATTGAATTTTTAGGAAGAGAATTAAGCCTTCTTTTCGCACTTTCTAGAAGCGCGAATGGAATAAGTCTTAGCTTGATGGATTCATTAGAAAGTTGTTGCATTTTAGTTGTAGAAGCGTATAATTCGAATTCACTAAGAAATTCATATGCATTTTCAGACCCAGTGAACTTTGGTACCCCTTGGATAAAAGAATGTTTTAGCTCAAAATTATTTCCTTCGGTAGGTGGAAATGAAATAACCGAAGGTTGAACAGTCCGTGTTGGATAGCATCGGTCTCTGAGGGATAATGGTCGGTTCTCATGAAATTCATTATTTCCAACATGTGATTTAGGCGACGATTTTGATGAACCTTGATGTGAACTGTGTTGTGAATCGTGATTGCTCATATTTGTTTGATTTGAAAATTCCGTTGATTTGTTTAATGAGATATTTTGGCTTTCTAAACGGTTAAAATTATTTCTTGCCCAAACACACATAAACAACTCAAGGTGTAATAGCCAAAAATAAATTTTAAACAGTTTTCAGTTGGGCACCTGTAGAGTAAAAAAAATTATTACTTACAGAGGGGTATGGCGATCCGTCCAGTGCAACTGAGTAGTGCTAGTGATTCAACTCCACTGTTTGTAATAGCTTGATCCCTAGATCCTTGCTGTTGAATGGCTGAGATTTACGGAGTTGGAGCTATTTGATTTGTTAGATTGCTGATTACTTGATGCTTTTGACTTGATTCACGTGAATCTGCAAATGTGAACAAAATGAAAAGCAACAAATGGTTTAAACGAAAGCATAGAGCGAAAAGTATAAAGTGGCAAGGTGGCACTGGAAAGAAAAAATGAAATGCACAATTTGAAACTCAAGCTGTGAACCACGTGAATCAAAAAAAACAAAAAAAAAACAAAAGGAATTTTAAGCAAAAAGTTAAAACGAACTTGAATGTGGGTGCCAACATGCAGAAATAGGAAAAGCTACTGACGAAAAAACTAAAACATGCAGAAAATTTAAACATGCAAAAATAAAAACATGAATGAAAACTAACGTGGTAGACAAAGTTTGAAAGTACGCAAACTAATGTGAATGCTTTTTTTTAAGATGCAATGAAGCACGTGAAATTGAAGTACCTGAATATGAACACTATCGCATGAAACTAACGAAGTACATGCAAAAACAAGGTGACGTGAATAATGCAACGTAAGACACTAAATGACCATAAAAAAGAGAAACTAATTAAAGACAGAAACTAGTTTGGAAGGACCGAAATTATTCATGACCGAAGAGCCAAGACAGCTTTTATAGTATTATTCCAGTATTCCTTGGGCTAACGTTAGTATTAATGGGTAAGTTGATATTTGATTTCCTGCCACATCAGCTTGAACCTGATGATACGTGATTGACTGGCGGTAGAATCAAATGGACACGTGATAATAATGCAAGCAGCGAGTAACAGAAGCGTAAATGGTTAGAAATAAATGCAGAACTAAGATGAATGCAATTGTGAAAAATGAACTTGCTGTGTGAAAACAAATACCTGACTTGCTACGTGAAACTGACTAAAGCAGAGATGCGAAAATGAATGCAGCGGAAAACTTCACCATTTGCAGTTCCTATTTTACTCACCATTTGCAGAGATTCGCCTTGTTAGTGTCGAGCATGAATGAGAAGACTTCACCATTTGCAGTTCCTATTTTACTCTAGTAGCATGTCCCTCTCAATCTATCCTTTGGGTTGTAATGAGAAGGGAGTCAAAACAACATTCTGATGACTGGAAAATAACATACTTTATCCAGAACACTAATTTATGCCGATTGATTTCTATTTAAGTGTTTTGTCCATTATTCACGGTTATTTCGTATATTTCTATCTATGCGTATGTTGCGACTTTTCTATTGGTTAGAAAAGCACAAATTTTAATAAATTCTGCAAGCGCACAGATATGTAGTATGAAGGACGAACACAGGGAATTGTATTTTAAAATGTTTGAAATCCATTTTTAAATCTTAGGCGTGTTAAACAAATTCGATGATGGTTTTGAGCGGATAAAAACAATAATAAAAGCAATCACCCTGAGATTCCAAATTTCACTGAAACTAATCAACAAAATTTACTGTAGAATTCAGAGTAAAAAAAATAAATAAAAAGTACGGAAGGGAAATAAGCAGAGTGAACAACTGGAAATCAAACGAACTGAATTTAAATTACTGAAATGAAAAGAGTACTGACAAATAACTAAAACCAGAATAAAAAGACTGCTAAAACTAATTAACAATTCTGTCCATTCTCTGAAGAAATAAATAACAATGCTGAAAAATAAATTAAACTAGAAGAAAGAAGTGCTGGGAAATGATGAGATCCCCCTTCTGGTTGCTATCTCTTCTGTATTTATAGAATTTTCCTTTGAAAATATCAGTCCAACTTTTCACAAAAGAATGGGTCCACATCACTTGCTCTGCCGAAATATATGTACTGATCTATTCAAGCTTCAATTGATGAAAGAAAATAATGTGGCCACGTGGCCATTGCTTGAATTGGTCCATATTGCTTTGAATTGATGTTTGCTACTTTGAGAATATGCAGCCAATATTTACTAAATCAAAGTTTGTGCATGCTTTGCCACATCATTGATTGAAGAAAATATATGTTGAACATGGTTGGTCCCCACTTGCTTGAATTAATTAAATTTGTTCCATGCTTTGAGTTTGAGCACGTGACTTGCTTTATTAAGTTGGAAATGGGAGTAATTTGAGATATATATGATCTGTTCCCTATGTTGCTTGCACCCATATGCTGAAGTGAAAACGTGAACTGACTCATTACGCCGAAATATACATGTCTTATTGCTTGATTTATTTGGTGCTCAAAATGTTGCACTCTTTTCTGCGTGTCATTTGAACCAATGGATGGCACAACCGATTAATTTCAACGTTGCACTTCGGAATCTATAATCTGCAAAACCACAATAAAATACCCGTATAATACCGCTTTATTAAAATAAAAATATATGAAACAAACGGTTTAAAATGCAGAAAAAATACGTTCATCAGCGTACGATATGTCTAACCTCCTTCGAGGTTTAACTATAAATACATACATACATATATGCGTATATACATATATATCTAAACGTTATACAACCCAAAAGAGATCCCATCCACTTAATACTTCTTAAATAGGCAGACCCTACCTCAACCCCATAGCGGGCCCTCCATAACATAATCGTTAGTCAATCGACTCTAGCTACAAAGACCGATGACCCCTATATACGGCTTTATAATATATTTACCGTATTGCCAACACATCTCAAAGACTTATCTAAGGGTTAACTAGCCCACGTTTGATGAATAAACAACTAACTAATTAAACTTTGAGGTTTTTTGTGTATCCCATACGGACACTAGTAGGAAGCGAAATCCGTTAGGGCATAACCCAACTCCTTGCTAACGACCGCTCGAGACCACTGGTGGTAATAGCCTATACGCCATCCCTATTACTAAATATTTGTAAAACAACAATACTGACATAACTCGTCGACCTCCCATAGCCAGAATCTCGTTTAGACTAACCTAATGTAAGTCAAGGAAAATGCTCATTTCAGTTACTTAATACCTCTTAACAGAAATGAAGTAAACCCCATTTCCCTTAAAAGTATTGAGCAATTTAATACATAAAATCCGAGGCGAACCCCTAGTATATTTCCCCCTATATATATGCAAAACGCAATTCCCTTCCCTAGAGGTTCTTTGGTTGGATATGTCCCACATCAGTAGTAAATATACACAACAGCTGGCAGCTTCTAGGTGAAGGATATACTTTTGTTGTGTAACTCTACTGACCTTGCATCCCAACCCATACTTAACCAAACCAACTATCCTAGGCCTAAATATTGGCTAGGCCCGCTAATTCACGCTTGTTCCAAACGTATAATTAAGGTTGTATAATTTCCCACTATGAAAATTATATTGCCTTACAACATTTAATTCCTATCTTATACTTTTATTTACTATATTCCATAAATGTCAATTATCTATAATAAATGGTCGTTATTATTCTAAACATTTATTTATTCGTTCTAATTCAACATATTATGCCTATTTCATTTCCCTATAAATGTCATATTAAATCCTTTAACCAGTCCTATTAAACATTTTTGTGTCCCCATTTAATTCCGATAACCCCTATTAACTATATATTTTTTGCCCTATTAATTTTGGAGTTACTATCCCTTTTCCATCTACACCTTTTAATCCTATAATTTGCTACGTTATTTAGAACTAGACGTCCTAATTATAACTAATGCAAATATCGACGTATATTACGCTATATAAATATATTTTTATTTTTAATCGATAAATGCGGTTATATGTATATATATTCCTATTACTAACTATTAATTCCTAAACTAGAACATTCTTTTCCATGTTTTAATTTATCAGAGCTATCCTTCCAAAAATGATTACCATTATAACTTCCCATAAATTAACCAAAAGTGAGATGTTTGCTTCACTTGAAATTACAAAGAATTGTCTTTTTTTTAATGAAATATGTTGTGCAAACTACGGGGAAGAACATTTGTACTTTACACATCTCTTTCGTTTTTGGTATATTCCTTATTATTTCAAACGACGCACTTTTTATACATTTGTAGAATTAGATAATTTATGGAAATTACACGAAAATAGAAATAACTAAATTGTACCTCGCTCTCAATAAATTAAAGCACAAAATTTCACATTCCAAGACAACCTAAATTAATATTAACAAGTTACACCCAATTATTCTAAATCTAGATTAAATCTTACAATCCTATCAACATTCCACTTTAAAAAATTTAGGGACCGATTTCCAAAGTTCCAGATTACGGCATAAATATCGTTCCTACTCCAATTACCCATCTTGTAGAATGTGTAGTCGATATTCCTATATGTTCGTTTTATGCCTACAAATCATCAGATCTTATACAGACATAATAATTAAATAAAATTCGATGATATAAACTTCAATACTATAAATAAATCATATAATTTCCCCACTCACCTTTCAAGCTTTCCAAATCTCCTAAATCTAAATCCATCCCTTAAATTGACTCCTCATTTTCAATCTAAAAAAATACATATAACAAGATATGTACATACTATTAGAATTATGGATCCAATAAGAGATTTGGGGTTAAGAGGAATATAGATTTATAGTTATGAAATTTACTTTTTTCCCTAGTATCGATTCGGTCCTTCTCTTCTTCCCTTTTATTTTCTGCACTTCTCTGATTTATATGTATAATATAATATTTTATAATTAATAGAAATAGTGGAAAAGGGAATATGATAGAGTTTTGCTGCTTTGATCAGAAAATATGAGAAGAGAAGTAAGGGGCTATGCCTGTATTTGTAGATACCTGAATCTATCGTATCGGCTAGATTTGAAATAATAAAATCTGGTCTGATCGGTCAAGGTTCAACCCTAGCTGTCGCCTTCACAACTGGTTGACTGCCCCTATAAGCATTCGACTGCTAGCGGTCGGCCGACCCAGGTAAAGGGGTCGACAGGTGCGGTCCATGCTATTGATATTATTTATTTCCTTTTTCTCATTTTAAATTATTTCCGTTTGGAAAACTTCAAACGTTAATAAATTCTTCGTTTGAACTCCGATCGCAAAACTTCAAATATGAAAGTTACTTAGAAAATTGCCATGAACACAATGGTGCAAGTTTCATGGCCAAATTATGATGTTTGCTCAAATTCCATTTTTAGCGTTATTGATTATTTATTAATTACCATTTATTTTACTGGGTGTTACATTCTCCCTCGAAATTGCTTAAGGGATGAATCATGTAACATAGCGTGCAACCATTCTAAGCTATCCAACCAATTAATATACAACCAATTTTGCAACCAAACATTCACAAGTTCCTAGTGTATCACAACATATATGATATTCATGCTGAATAGTTCTAAATCCGTGTTTCCTATATGAATGCATTCTTTTAAAGGTATTTTGAAAATATAATACAAACAACCTATATATACTGGTAGTTCTATATGTATGCAAATTTTCAATAATTTTTTTTGTTTTCACGCAACAATTTCCACACTCTTATGAGCAGGAGTATGGTTCAATCAATTTTGCACTCAATCTCTACCATCCAATAACTAACGCACAATTTATAACATAATTTTTTTTAAAAATAGAGACTTCCTAAATCTATGCTCCTATGCCGAAAAATGAATTTAGATGGAAAATTTTACATTTCCACCCTTCTTTTAGATACTTATTCCGTTGCACCTTGGGACTTTCTCTTTTGCCCCCAATTCTTATCCGATTTTTTCCAAGTACAATATGCATCGGGAGGTTTATTTTTGGATGTTAAAACGGAATTGTATAAGTTTTCTCTACTATAAATAAGGTATAGAGATAGAAATTCAAAAGCTAAAGCAGTTTTTTCCCTTGTTATTCCCTATGTTTTGAATACTGTTACCCTTTGTCAGACAGTAAAACTCATATTCGCTAACGCATCAACCCTTTCTACGCTAAGCATATGGAACTTGAAAATCATAAAATCAAACTTGAAAAATAGTCTGAAAATTAAATTTTCAAATAATTCAAATAATTTTTCAAAAGCATTTAAACATAACTTTTCAAAAGCATTTGAACACAATATTCAAAAGTATTTCAATGCGACTTTTCAAAAGCATTTGCCTCTCCATTCTTAAAGCAAATCAAGCAACATCTTAATCGAGACTCGGTTAATGAGTTAATGCATATGATTGGCCCTAGCATTGTGCAGTTAATCTTAGATTTGATGAACCTTTTCTTTTACTTGAACAATGACACACAAACCCAGTTATAAGATTTTGCTTTTAAGCCAACGGGATAGTAACCCATGATTTTGCAAAAACCTTGCCCTGTCTTCCGCTTGCTAAATTTTCTTTATCTTCCAAAATTCTAAAATTTTTAGGATTAAAGCATTCTTTATTTTTAGTTGCTAATATAATTTCCTAGTTAACTTCCAGCTTTACTCACATTCATCGCTAGTTAGTGTCCTTATGAGATTTCCTTATTTACACCGTTTCCCAATATATATAGCGATCAAAGCTCATTTAGAAAACCAACATGATGATAAAATAGGAACAGATCTCATATCATTTCGTACGCTTTTTTAAATTCCAAAGGGAGATAACTATCAATTGCAACCCAAATAACCTAAAGAAATAATTGTTGGAAGCTTCCCTCCAACATCAACTGATGTTAATGATGTTGTGGCCCTATAACTTCTTACTCAATTAAGATGGACACTTCTAGTACGCTATTCTACTATAACCCATATATCTTAACTAACTTTCTTGGCTTCCAGTAAATAAATTTCATCCATTACTTCAATCATTACACTCGATTATGAGATAAATTATGCATTCCTACACTGCATCAGGTAAGAAATATGAATTATGCACGTTTAAAATAACTCATCAAAAAATTAGCTTGGTGGAATAACTTTCCAACCACCTATTTTTCCTTCTATAACCTTGAGTCTACCAACAACCTTTATGTGCATTTGCCATCTTATTACTTTCTTCTCCATTCAAACTACTACCTTATCTCAATCAAAATTTCTAAATGGTATCCTCAAACTTTGGTATTTACTTTCTTTATCCTTGATCTTTCATGCGAATATACCCTACAGCTCGCAAAGTTCTACTTTGATACCATTACTCATTCCTTTGAGGTTTCTTCTTATGGCTTTCACCCATGTCTAATAAAATATTTCTAGGTACATACCGATATTTCATATATTTAACGATGATTCTTGTTGCTACCCTATGAGCATCCATAGCTATTTTATCTATAGCCTAAATCTTTATCTCTTCTTACCTAAGCAGTTATCCCTATCTACTCTATATCAAAAATTGGTTTGGTTTTCACTACTCTTTATAAAAACAAAACTTCCCATTCATGAAATACGTAATCCAAAACTTTTATATTTGAAAACATAAACTTACAAACCATTTTATTAAATTCAGAAACTATTTGGTTTTTAAAAGGAGCCATTAAAAATTTCTCATTTTAACCAACTTTCCATTTTCAAAGACTTTCTACGATAGAGATTTTTGGACCTCAGGTTTTGATTCATGCCAAGACGTTCAAGACGACATAAGAATGATAGAATATTCGACAAATCTACGACTACAAATATACGACATAAGAAGGCGACTAGACTCGAAGATCTTATATCAAGTATGAATATTTTGTTTTAGAATCTAAGTTATTGTTCATATATGTTAAAATCTTTCCTCAAGTAGTTCACACTCAAACAACGATCATTTAAAAATTGATTTTACAATATTTCTCAAAACTGGTTTTATGGAAATACACAGATCAGTCGACTGCATGCATATACTCAGTCGACTGAACCTGTGCATATTGTTTTTATAAAATACACAGCTCAGTCGACTGAATGCACTCAGTTAGTCGATTGAATCTATGCATATATGTATGCACGTATATATTTTTAAATTCATTCGACTGAATTTCATATACCAGTCGACTGACCTGGTTTCAACTATCATATTTATGAACAGACACTTCTTTTCACGAATGGATTTCTTGTTCGCAGAGAATTACATCCATTGCTGTTCGATAGCACCTTTCACCAGATGTTGTAACTCTTTGTCTACTATAAATAAGCATGAATTTCAAGATCAATTCACTTCACTTACTTGCTTTTATTTGAATTAACTTTTCTAAATTTACTGCTCTCTTGAATATTCAAATATCTATTGCTTACGAATATAATTCTACATTTCTTAAGCAATCTAAATCTTCGTAATCTTCATATACACACAATTACACATATTATACTTGAGGAAAAGATTATAGGAAGGGTGTACTGCAATTGATAAATTTGTGTTGTTAAAAGAACACGAAAGGTCAAGATAATCAATCTACTTTGTATTCAAGTCCTGTTCGGTTGCTCAGGCGGTCAAGTCCTATTCGGTTGCTCAGGCGGTCAAGTCCTGTTCGGTAGCTCAGGCGGTAGAAGTCCTGTTCGGTTGCTCAGGCAGTGTAAACCTATTCCTCCGGGTTAAGTGATGGCTGCTAGTTTGAATTCCAAAAGGAGTCTGGGACTGGACGTAGAATGGGAAGTTCGAACTAGTATAAAAATCTCTGGTGTCATTTTACTTTATTGTTATTTTATTTTATAATTACTTTCCGCACTAGTTAATAAGTTTAGTATATTTTCCATATTTTACGATCCTATAGCATAGTTACTTTCATTTGGTATCAGAGCGAGGTCATCTTATAACCATAATATAGTTATTTGATATATTAGTAATATGGAAAACGACACTAGCACAAGTTTCACTGAAGGTCAGTCTACTGCATGACCACCACTATTTAATGGATAGAACTATAACTACTGGTCTACCAGAATGAGAATTTATATGCAAGCTAATGGTTATGAAACCTGGAATATTACTCAAGCAGAATATAACATACCTACTACTGAATATTCACAATGGTCTAACACATAAAAACTAGATGCTACTGCAAATGCCAAAGCTATGAATATGTTATTTTGTGAATTAGATAAAAATGAGTTTAATAGAGTCAGCATGTGTAATATTACTCATGAAATTTGGCGTACACTTAAAATTACACATGAAGGCACTAAAAAAGTAAAGCAGAGTAAGATTTCTATGCTTAAGAATCAGTTCCAAAATTTCAAAATAAAGCAAGATGAAACCATAAATGAAATATGCTCTAGGTTCCAAGACATATATCATTCCCTCTTAGCATTAGGAGAAAAATATTCAAATTTTGATATTGTTTCAAAAATCCTCAACTCTTTAACGGATGAATGGGAATGAAAGGTCTTAGCAATTGAAGAAGCTAATGACATTTCAACCATTAAACCAAAAGAGTTGATAGGAAATCTAATGTCTTATAAAGTTAATCTCCAGGAAAAACGAGTACAGGCGCAATATAAGAAGAATATAGCATTCCAAGCAGAAAAGGATGAATCAGATTCAGATGAGGAAGATATGGCGTTTATTGCTAAGAATTTCAAAAAGTTTTTGAAGGTCAGAAAGAGCAACAAATTCAGAACAACAAGAACAGCTTCAGCAGCAATAATAACAACAACAAGCCATCGTCTTCTACTCTAGAATGTTATGAATGCCACAAGAAAGGGCACATCAAGAAAGACTGTCCTGATCAAAAGAGAGACAAATTTAAGAACAAAAAAGACAGATTCAAAAAGAAATCCTTCTCTGTTACATGGGATGATTCAGAATCATCTTCGTCATTAGACAGTTACACAGATAGTGATTCTGAACAAGCCAACGTCTGTTTTATGGCCACAAATGACGAGGTACCACTTAAAAAGAGAGGAAAATGGATATTGGACAGTGGTTTCTCAAAATACATGACAGGAAATAAAGAGATGTTAACAAATATTACCTACTCAGATGGAGGTTCTGTCACTTTTGGAGATAATTCCAAAGGTTATATCATCGGCAAAGGCGATGTGAGCAATAACAGTATATCTAATTTACCTCTTATTATAAATGTTTTGCTAGTTAAAAATTTAAAACACGATTTACTTAGCATAAGCCAACTATGTGACAAAGGATTCAATATATCTTTTTTTGAAAATAAGTGTAGCAATTTTTATCAAGATAAAAATCTTATTTTTGAAGGTTTTAGAGATAAAAATATATATATGTATTAAATATGAATATAAATCACAACACTAATATATGTCTAATGGCCAAAGAAAATGATCCTTGGTTATGGCACAAAAGGTTCTGTCATATAAATTTCAAAGCTATAAACAAATTATCTAAAAATGAATTAGTAAAAGGTTTACCAAAAATGAATTTTAAAGTAAACAATATTTGTGATGCTTATCAATTATGTAAATTATCAAAATCATCTTTCAAATCAAAGAAAAATATTTCTACAATACAACCACTGAACTATTGCATTTGGATCTTTTTGGTCCAACTCAAGTTCAATCCATAAACCATAGCAAATATGTATTTGTTATAGTAGATGATTTTCAAGATATACTCGAACTATTTTTATGAAAAATAAAAGTGATACTTTTGAAAATTTCAAAATCTTTGCTTAAAGAATTCAATTTTTTTAAAATTAACCATTAGAAGTGATCATGAAGGTTAATTCGAAAATGAAGCTTTTGAACATTTTTATAATAAAAAGGGAATTTACCATAATTTCTCTTTTCCTAGAACACCACAACAAAATGGAGTTGTAGAAAGGAAAAATAGAACCTTACAAGAATATGCAAGAACTTTATTAAATGGAAGCACTCTACCAAAACATTTTTGGGCAGAAGCTGTAGCAACCGCTTGTTATGTTCTGAATCGTGTTTCTATTCGACCACTAACGAAACACACTCCATATGAACTTTTTCATGAAAGAAAACCAAATATTTCATATTTTAAAGTTTTTGGTTCAAAATGTTTTATTTTAAACATAAAAGATCATCTTGGAAATTTTGATCCAAAATCCGATGAAGGAATTTTCACAGGATATTTGGAACGAAGTAAGGCTTATTGAATTTTTAATAAAAGAACTAAAACAATCGAAGAAACACTTCACGTTTCCTTCGATGAAAATTTTAAATTTAATAAAAATCTTGAGGATGATGAGATAATAACTAAGATGGTCACAAATACGGTTACTCAAAATAATTTTGAAGAAGATGAAAACATTGTTCATAATTTTGAAGAAGATGAAAACATTGTTCATAATGAAAATGGATTAAGATCTCCTCCTAGGATTTTACGAGATCATCCAGTAGAAAATGTCATAGGAGAATTTAATTCACATGTCAGAACTAGAAATCAACTTAATCAAATGGGCCATGTAGCATTCCTTTCTAACATTGAACCTAAAAATGCTAAAGAAGCCTCTACTGATGACTATTGAATTATATCTATGCAAAAAGAGCTAAACCAATTCGAATGAAACGAAGTTTGGGAATTAGTTCCTAGATCGAGTGATCAAACAGTCATCAGTACTAAGTGGGTCTTCAAAAATAAAGCTGATGAACAAGGAAATATAACTAGGAATAAATCTAGATTAGTTGCACAAGGATATAATCAAGAAGAAGGAATTGACTATGAAGAAACATTTGCTCCAGTTGCTCGACTAGAAGCAATTCATATCTTACTGGCCTTTGCATGTTTTCATAATTTTAAACTTTATCAAATGGATGTTAAAAGTGCTTTTTTAAATGGATATATAAAAGAAAATGTTTATGTTGAACAACCTCCTCTATTTTCACATGAAAAATTTCCAGACCATGTCTATAAACTCAAGAAAGCTTCATACGGTCTAAAACAAGCACCTCGTGCTTGGTATGAACGTCTTAAAAGCTATCTTATAGATTATGGTTTCGAAATTGGAAAGGTTGATCAAACTCTTTTTATTAAACATACTAAAAAGGATATTTTAATTATTCAAATTTATGTTGATGATATTATTTTTGGTTCTACAAATGATAAGTTATGTCAGGAATTTTCTAACATAATGACCAAAGAATTTGAAATGTCACATATGGGAGAATTATCATATTTTCTTGGATTACAGATTAAACAATTAGATAATGGAATTTTATTAATCAAGAAAAATATTGTAATAATCTAATTAAACGCTTTGGTATGGAAAATACTTCTGCCAACCTACTCCAATGAGTACAACAATACATCTCGATCGAGATGAAGATAGCAAGAGCGTTGACCAAAAATTAAATCAAAGTATAATTGGATCATTACTTTATCTAACTACTAGTAGACCTGACATACTGATGAGTGTTTATTTATGTGCTCGCTTTCAAGCAAATCCTAAAGAATCACATATGTGAGCGATGAAACGAATATTACGTTATCTAAGCAAAACCAAAGATTTCAAACTTTTCTATCTGAAAGAATGTCCTTTCGAGTTAATATTATACAGTGATGCTGATTTTGGAGGATGTCGGACAGATAGAAAAAGTATGAGTAGGCCTTGTCACTTTATTGGACAATCTCTAGTATCTTGGTTTAGCCGAATGTATTTTTGGTATCGTTGGATACCAGAAATAAATAAAATTGGATTTTTGAAATTTAAGTTGGGAATTTTAAGTAAATTTCTTTTGAAAGAATTGGTTGAATTTAAAAGAAAGGATTTTAAAGTATAAAGTTATTTTTGAAATCTTATCGAATTATTTCTAAAATATGGGAAAAGGTTTTTTTTATAAATAGATTTTGAATAGTATTATTCGAAAGTTGGAAAATTTATTTAAAATGGAATTTAAATGGTTTGGAAGAGATAAATGGATTTATTTTAAAAGGTGATTAATTTCTAGAAACCAATTTATAATTGATTTGGTATTTGAAAATAAATCTTTGGAAAATCGATATGAAAATTTATTTGATGTTGAATAAAAAAATTGATTTGTGTTGAAATGAATTTTGAAATCAATTTGTAATTGATTTGGTGTGAAGTAAATTTTGAAATCAATTTGTAATTGATTTGGTGTTTGAAATAAATGTTTGGAAAATCAATTTGGGTTTGAAATAAATTTGGAAATCAATTTAAAAATTGATTTGGAATTGAAAGTGAATATTTGAGAAATCGATTTGAAAATCGTATTAAAAATGAATATTTGGGAATGTAAATTCAAACGGAATTTATAAAGGAAAGGGAAATTTGTTTTAAAAATAAACATTGATTTGTTTTTTAAAGTGTGGAAAATATGATTTGAAATTGGTTTTCAAAGTGATGAAGGGTGGAAATAAATTTACTGATTGGGATGTAAATTTGAAATAAATCGATAAGGATTTATTTAATTGGTTTAAATGAAAGTGATTTGAAATTTGTTTTCAAATGGTTGAAGTGTAAACCATATATCGGGAAGATATTTGAATTTAATAATTTGGGAAAAATTATTTAAATTGGTTGATTGTTGTGAATGTTGTTGATACTTAAATAACCGACTATCAATATTTGCCTTTGAAATGGCACTTGATTTGTTTTTAAAACAAACGCTCATTATTCGGTTAAGCCGGGAAAGGACTTTGTGCCATATAACCCATTCCGAATAGTGATACGTCGTGAATGGACATTATTTGAAGACCGGTGTGAAGACCGGGTATTTTCGAAAATGAAAGGACAACCTGTCGAATGTCTCTGCACCGAGTTGCTCCGGTATAGAGATTTATATCACTCTTCTTATGATGGGAAGTCCGGACGTGATTAGAAATTATCTGGATTGCAAGGGCTTCTTTGGAAGTGCCTTCGGTTCCGTTCGATCCCGGAACGGACTTGTATGGATGTGTGTCTGACGTTACACTTTGAGATGTAAAGCTGGTTTCTATCAAATACATTTCTATTGGTGGCAGAGAATTTATTCTCTTAGCTTAACACCCTTCTCTGAGACGTACGAGTTCAGAGGTTATGTAGTTGATGGTTACTAGTGATACATTCCCAATTTGGTAATGTGGCATACGAAGTGCTGCTGATCATTTGTTGATCAAAGCGTGGCTTTGTGAAAAAGCGTGGCTTTGTGAAAAAGCGTAGCTTTGTAGACGAGACTTCGTCGAGCCTCACAACCCGGTAATGGTCGAAACAGGAATGTTGCGGCAAAGGTTTTTAGGGGTAGCGCCCCTAGGGTGTGTCATTTCCTTCTGGATAAAAGGTGATATCATGGTATAGAGCCTAGATATTTTTCCTATGTTGATGCTGCACATTTATTATACTTTGTGGTTGTGGCTTTGTGGTTGAGGATCCTCGGATAAAGGTCGGTGACGACCAGGGGATGACATAGCTTGTGTGTTAGTTACCTAGTTACAGCTATACCACGTGAGGTAGCGTTAGTGTGTTAGTTACCTTGTTACAGCTGTACAGCGTGACGTAGCGTCGGCCTTGTGTTTGCAGAGATCCAGTTAGGTTCTCGGGGAGTCTTTCCAGAGGCGTTTCCATTTCAGTGTAAGGAAGTTCCTTTTCCTGAACATTTGTTGGAAATCCATAGAAACAATACGCGCCCCGTACGGTTTTAGTTGTATAACCTGCTATGGAATGTGGCGGTAACCTGCTATTGAACGTAGTAGCTATAGTAGGCATACAATAATGGTTGTATGCTGGCGAAGATTAATATTATACTTTCGAAATGTTTTCTACACTATGCACTAATAATAATATCAACTGATTTTGCGTAGTAAGCATTTTTTACCATCATAAGAAGAAATCTCCTCCAATTCTGCGTTTGCATTGTGTGTGTGGCGGGAGGTCTTATGGTAGTTTCATTTTCCAAAAGCATTGTGAATCTGTTTTATTTTCTTTGTGAAAATAACTGTTTTACGATCTCACACCAGTCACTATGACTGACTCGGAGTTTATTATTCCCTTTCTAAACTCTGGGTGCCCATAATTTTCCACATGGGCAGCCTAGAGTTATGTTATCAGGATATTATGGATATTTGGAGATGAGCTGGATGGCGAGACGTACTCCCGTACTTGTATTTATTCCGCTATGTATTCTGTGTGAGGACAAGTTTATATAACTGTCCATTATTGTATTGAGTTGTATATTGACTCTGATTGATGTATGTATAAACTGATATAGTTCTTTGTTTAAAAGACTAGTGATTATCTATTATATATTGTTCCGCTGCAAAATGTGAGATTCTGATGTTGTTTCTGTTTCTGTGTTTCTTCTTCTTTATTTTTCTTCTGTCTTCTTCTACCTCTTCTTTTAACCCTAATGGTTCGGTTTTCTGGCAATCAATTGCGCGGCATTTGATACATTGGACGTATTAATGTCGACTTTCGAGCGTCGAAAAATCATGACCGTTACATGTGGTATCAGGGCTGTTGGTTAAGCGACAACCCTTGGCTCTGTTGGGTGTTACTCATTAGAGATAGAGTCAGTAGTACTCTAGAATGAGTGTGAGTGTAATAATAGATATGAGCGCGTATTTGTTAGTGAATACAAAATTATTTTGTATTGTGTTGACTTATCGGTTGATTGTTTATAGATTCTGGTCGGTGCAGTCTGGCCAACTGTAATCGATAGGGGTTTCTAAACTCTTAAACAAGATAAACTGACACAGTATTGTTTTAAATGGGGTAAATGAAATAATTTTACCCAAAACTGTTTTTGTGTAGAAAGGAAATGATTTTCTATGAATTATTATAGTATATGGATGCTTGGTTGTTATGAAGTGATAATATTGAATTATTATCATTATTATATGGAAATTGAATGAGAAATAATGGTATGACCAAAGATTTGGAGATAAATTCATTTAACAAATGAAATTTATAAATATGAATTGAAAGTATAAGGAAATGAATTCATATATGAATGAGAATTGTAAATATAAATTGTAGATGTGATTTATAATTGGAAATAGAATTCCAAGAAAATATTTGGAATAAATTCATTAATGTAATGAAATTGGTAATGTGAATTTATAAATGAGTTTTATAAATGAAATGAAATTTGATTTGAATCAAGTTGAATAAAAAAATCCAAACTTGAAAATAAAATGATCGAATTCAAGTAAACTAATTTGATAATCTATTAATTCATGAAATAATGAATTGAAAGTTGAATTAGTTAAATTAAAGTTAAATTGTGAGCTGAATAAAGAATGGTTTGAATTTGCATATAAATTCAAGTAAGTAAAGAAAATAAATTGAAAATTCCTTGTTATTGATAAAATAAATTCAAGATGAATTGAATATGGAAATTCGAAATTTAAAAAGGATAAGTGAACATACTAATTGAATTAAATTAGTAAATGGAATGAATTTGATTAAATGAAAAATCAAATCAAAGATTTAAATTGGAAATTGTTTACAAGGAAAATGAATTTGAATTGTGAAATTGTTGTTGTTGAATTTTATCGAATGGTTTTCAATGAATTTTTTCGGATTAATGAAATAAACCGAATATGAATATGTAATGCAAATTGAATTGAATGAAACCAAGTGGAAATGAAATAGAATTAAAATAAATTGAGATGGTATCAATTTAAATTGGTTATAAACTGGAATGGATATTCTATTAAGTGAATATCGTTGAATTTGCATATAAATGGTTGTTGTTTGACGCAAACAAGATTGTATAAAATTCTATGAGTTATTAAAAGGAAATAGAATTGATTTTTGAATCAATTGAAATGGATGTGAATTCGTTTCACTTAAAAATGAATCGAATATAAAGAATTGCATTGTAAACCATTAAATTGAATGTAAATTAGATGAAAGCGATTTAATTTGTATTGAAACTTTATAAATTGCTTATGGGATTTATTTTGAATGTGTTGCTTATGAAAACTATGTGTTTACTATTGAAAATAAATGAAATGTTAATAGATTTCCTATATTTGTCACTTATGTGTTTAAATTGAGTAAGTACAGGTTTTTGGAAGCCGTTTGGCTGCATTTGGTCACGCAAATGCTAAATAAATAAACCGCTTTGCTTAAAATGCTAATAAAGGTACGCCTACGCAATACATAATAGGAAATATGAACTGTTTTTGCTTTTTCGACCGAGTGGGTCAATGTATATATATTTATACTTTTTGTCAAATTGCTAAAGCTCCTCCGTACAAAGGAGACTTCGCCAAAAACTTTCGAAAATTTTGGGAGTTAGAAAATTTTGAAATTTTTGGAAATTTTTCACTAACGACAAATTATTTCAAAATTGAATTTGAAATAAGGAAAGTTAGATTCAATCTTCGAAGTAGAAGATGAGTCGAATTCAAGTAAAAATTCGAAATGAAAATCTGAATGAAAAATTTGGAAATAAAAGTATTGAGATTTGAAATGAATTCAAATTGAATTGAAATAGTAAATTGAATTCAAATGGAATTGAAAATGCAAAGTTGAATGGAAATGAATATATAACTTTGTTTATGAAGTGAAAATAAATAAATATAAGCATGTAAATACTTATATGGAGCTTAAGAAATGAATGGAGAAAATTCTTAAGTAAGTGGGTATTGAGAATCCAATAAGTAAATTTGGCCATTGTTGTTAGGTAAAACATACAGGGGTTATAAATGAGAATGGAATTAGATTTTGATTTCGAAGGTGAATTTGAATTTCTCAACAAAGGTATGTATTTAAAATTTCTATATGAAATTTGATGAGTTTCTGATTTTGCCACTTGGCATTTTGTTTTCTATTGGGATTTGAGAGTCCGTAGGGACATTTTGTAGTTGTACCGAGCTAGCCGCGCAAAGGAGACGCTGGCGAAATTTTTCGGAAATTTAAAGAGTTAGAGAATTTTTGAGAAATTATGATAATTTAAAATTTGAATTCAAATTTAAATTTGAATTGTGAAGTAAGATAAAGTTGTTTGAAAACTATGAAAGTGTTTGGAAAGTTAGTTGAAGTGATAATACATCTTTAATAAAAGATTATTTTGGCAAGTTGTTGAAAACTGTTTGGTTTTGGTAAAATGATAAACAGGGATTGGATCATCCTTCTTAACTTGTAATTTCGGGACGAAATTCTTTTAAGGGGGGAAGATTGTAACGACCCTGAATTTTTGACATTTGAAATGTGAATATTTAATTGAGTTTAAATATTCGAATGATTGTTTTATTTGAAATTCAAATATCGAAATGAATTTGGTAATTAAATTATTGAATTTAATTATCGAAACTGGGTAAAAATTTGAATCTTTAGTTTTAAGCTGATTAAAAATAATCTAAATGCTTAGAAAATTCATATTGATTATACTGAAGATAATAAAAGCTTCTGAATTGGATTTGAAACTGTTTTGTTCAGTTTTGAATTTTTATTGTTTAAATCGATATTTAAAAATAGCGTTTCGGGGCACAGTCTCGGAATTCGACGAAAACCAGTTCCATTGGATTCGTAATATTGTATTATTATCGGATTTCAATTTTCTTAATATTTGAAGTGACCATTTGGCCGTACGATAAGCAAACGCGCTGAAATTAAATCGAAAATTTAATATTATAACTGGTCCAAAAAGCTATCTTCTCCATACGATCGAATTTGGACTCGAAACCTTTTCCATTGTGTTCGGAATAGGCGTATAACATTATAAACGCCTAGCGGCATGCCTTGATAGGAAGTCAAAAATTTTAGTTGACTTTATCGGAACGATTCGAATTTGAATTTGAATTGAATATTTACCCTGGTCAACTGCAGTTAAAATTACTTCACATCAGCTATTTTTATTTTCACATCGGCTACTGTAGAAAGTTGAGAGAATCACGTAACCATCTTTTCTTGTCCCCCTTTTCAGCTGATAGCACGCGCTAACATCTTTTCCCCTCTTTCACTTTTAAAAACATCACAGCCGATAAGTCAGAGAAAAATGGCCAAGCTTCGAAATATAAATCTCCAGTATTCTTCACTCCCATTCCCTTTATCGAGCGAATCAAATTCGTTATTCATTTGAAAGCTGAGCCTCTTCAAACAATCAGAAAAGAATTCATGGCAGCCTCGTTCGAATCTCGATCAGGCTCGAGAAGTCTGGAGCTCGCAAGGTATCGTGATGGTGACGTGGGGCTGAGTTTGGCGATCGCGATTCAAAGCATCGCTGTTGATGGGGCGATTTCGTGCGCACGTGGGAGGCTGGACGATGTCGTCGAGGCGATGAGGTATCGACGTGGTCAGGCGTGAGGGTTTCGATCGAGTGGTGGAGCTCGCGAAAAGTCGTGGGGCTCGAGTTTGATGATGAAATTTCGTATGAAGTCATGGCAGGCATTCTAGGGTTTGGCTTCGAAGTTGACTACGGCAAGTCGTGGCAGCTGCTCGTGGTCGTGTGTCAGAGGGATTGCGAAGCCGAGAGTGGTGGCTAGAATTTCGATCGATAGTGAGGTATAAATTATTTTCAAAATTTAATTTATACGTGAATATATACAGTGAGATATATGCGGTTTTTGAAAATGTATATGTACATAAATTTACAGTTTGATTTTTTGAAAGAAAATAAATATAGGTTAGAAATTTAAAAACAGTAAAGGAAATTTCTGTTTTTTTTCAGAGGAAAAAAAGTTAGTTTAAATGAAATAATTGGTTAATAAACTTATTTAATTATTTTTGTTGCTAAAAATATTAAAAGGGAATTAGTTTAAAATTAAATCATCAGTTTAGAACTAAATACTGGTTAAATTAATTATTGATTAATTAAATTTGTTAAATGGAAATTTATAGTTCGATTTAATTCGAATATTAATAAAGTGTATAATTGTTTATACAAGGTTTAACAATCAAGAAAAACAATCTGGATCGGAAATAGATTGCAAATTAGAGGTGAGATCTTCTCACTCAAACAAAGGGTTTTGTTTAATTTTAAATAGTTATATTTAAAATTATTGATTGTGTTGATTGTGTGCTTGAATGATAGTATATATAGTAATATATAGCAATATATATATATATATATTGGCATATGTATATATTGGAGTTGATTGATTTCCCGCATTATATAGCGGATGAGACCCTATTGCGCCGCATAATAGAGGATTGATATTTTATAAATCCCATATATCGCGATATTCCACCTCAAAGTGGAATTGGTATTGTGCTAACATCTGTGGATGCAGGGAAATAGGTTGGAGGGATCCAACTGGATTCCTCAAATTATATGAATTTGTTTCATATGCTATGTGATTGTTTATTCATAATCTGTGGATGATTATATTTGTGATTGGATGTGTTGAAGGCTATAATTTAGCCGAATGTATTTTGGTATCGTTGGATACTAGAAATAAATAAAATTGGATTTTTGAAATTTAAGTTGGGAATTTTAAGTAAATTTCTTTTGAAATAATTGGTTGAATTTAAAAGAAAGGATTTTAAAGTATAAAGGTGAATTTTGAAATCTTATCGAATTATTTCTAAAATATGGGAAAAGGTTTTTTTTATAAATAGATTTTGAATAGTATTATTCGAAAGTTGGAAAATTTATTTAAAATGGAATTTTAAATGGTTTGGAAGAGATAAATGGATTTATTTTAAAAGGTGATTAATTTCTAGAAATAAATTTATAATTGATTTGGTATTTGAAAATAAATCTTTGGAAAATCGATATGAAAATTTATTTGATGTTGAATAAAAAAATTGATTTGTGTTGAAATCAATTTTGAAATCAATTTGTAATTGATTTGGTGTGAAGTAAATTTTGAAATCAATTTGTAATTGATTTGGTGTTTGAAATAAATGTTTGGAAAATCAATTTGGGTTTGAAATAAATTTGGAAATCAATTTAAAAATTGATTTGGAATTGAAAGTGAATATTTGAGAAATCGATTTGAAAATCGTATTAAAAATGAATATTTGGGAATGTAAATTCAAACAGAATTTATAAAGGAAAGGGAAATTTGTTTTAAAAATAAACATTGATTTATTTTTTTAAGTGTGGAAAATATGATTTGAAATTGGTTTTCAAAGTGATGAAGTGTGGAAATAAATTTACTGATTGGGATGTAAATTTGAAATAAATCGATAAGGATTTATTTAATTGGTTTAAATGAAAATGATTTGAAATTTGTTTTCAAATGGTTGAAGTGTAAACCATATATCCGAAAGATATTTGAATTTAATAATTTGGGAAAAATTATTTAAATTGGTTGATTGTTGTGTATGTTGTTGATAGTTAAATAACCGACTATCAATATTTGCCTTTGAAATGGCACTTGATTTGTTTTTAAAACAAACGCTCATTATTCGGTTAAGCCGGAAAAGGACTTTGTGCCATATAACCCATTCCGAATAGTGATACGTCGTGAATGGACATTATTTGAAGACCGGTGTGAAGACCGGGTATTTTCGAAAATAAAAGGACAACCTGTCGAATGTCTCTGCACCGAGTTGCTCCGGTATAGAGATTTATATCACTCTTCTTGTGATGGGAAGTCCGGACGTGATTAGAAATTATTCGAATTGCAAGGGCTTCTTTGGAAGTGCCTTCGGTTCCGTTCGATCCTAGAACGGACTTGTATGGATGTGTGTCTGACGTTACACTTTGAGATGTAAAGCTGGTTTCTATCAAATACATTTCTGTTGGTGGCGGAGAATTTATTCTCTTAACTTAACACCCTTCTCTGAGACGTACGAGCTCAGAGGTTATGTAGTTGATGGTTACTAGTGATACATTCCCAATTTGGTAATGTGGCATACGAAGTGTTGTTGATCATTTGTTGATCAAAGCGTGGCTTTGTGAAAAAGCGTGGCTTTGTGAAAAAGCGTGGCTTTATGAAAAAGCGTGGCTTTGTGAAAAAGCGTGGCTTTGTGAAAAAGCGTAGCTTTGTGGACGAGACTTCGTCGAGCCTCACAACCCGGTAATGGTCGAAACAGGAATGTTGCGGCAAAGGTTTTTAGGGGTAGCGCCCCTAGGGTATGTCATTTCCTTCTGGATATGTTTGCACAAAAAATGGACAAACACCTCAAAGTCGTATAATTTGGTAGATCTTATGTTGTTTTTAGTGATTTTGGAGATTTATGCAAATATATGAAAAGCAGGGGCTTAATTGTAAAAAGACACACAGATTTATAGTGGTTCAGCCAGAATGTGCCTACGTCCACTTTATATGTTATTTCTCCTCTTTTGTTGTGATTACAAGTACAAAGCTTTGATACAAGTAAAAGAAAGTTGTTTGAAAGTTCCTTCCGTGCTTGAGCTCTCAAACTTGTCCCCATTGTTGTACCCCTGCCTCTCTATTTATAGAGTGAGGTTGGGAGCAGGGGTCTTGGACGTATATAGCTGCTGGTGGGCCTGGGCTGATGCAATCTGGCCTGGCACACCTTGGTTCGGCATCCCATGGTTCGGTGGTAGGAGTGCGATGTGTTGGACCGGTAATGCTTGGTCCGGTGGTTGGTTTGGTGAAGCCGGATGAAGGTTGGTCCG
This sequence comes from Allium fistulosum, assembly GCA_030737815.1. Classification (NCBI taxonomy): domain Eukaryota; kingdom Viridiplantae; phylum Streptophyta; class Magnoliopsida; order Asparagales; family Amaryllidaceae; genus Allium; species Allium fistulosum. Next base: position 706,950,479 of record CM060904.1, on the reverse strand, counting down.
GTGGTTGGTTTGGTGAGGCCGGATGAAGGTTGGTCCGGTGGTTGGTTTGGTGAGGCCGGACGAAGGTTTGGATCGGTGGGGTGACGCCGAATGGGTTCGTTCGGCAGTTGATTCGGCAGCATGTGGAAAGAAGGTGATTCGGTATTGGGATGGAGTGGTTATGAATGCTATTCGGTTAGGTGTTGCTAATTTGCCCAACATTTGCCCCCCAAAGTGGGGTACGTGTGTTGCATGTACCGCGCTTTGTTCCCTTTTTTTTTTTTTTTGGGTATGGCTCCAGTTGGTTTCAGGTGTTGATTCGGTTGTTCCGGCTATACTGTGCACTTCTATAAATAGAGGCTATACCTGCTTTGTTGTCCCTTACCGAATCAGAGAGAGCCGAGTGAGTTTGAGCGCCGAATCAACTTCGCACCGATCCAGACAAGGACCGAATCAAACTTCGCACCGATCCAGACAAGGACCGAATCAAACAAGCACCGATCCAGACAAGGACCGAATCAAACGAGCACCGATCCAGACAAGGACCGAACCAAACCAACACCGATCCAGACAAGGACCGAATCAAACAAGCACCGAACCAGGTACGTTTTCCTTCGCCGAACGAAGGCGACGAGGTTGGGTGTTGAGCGCCGAATGAGATACGTGGTGTACCGCCGAATGACCTCCGAAGCTTTCAACACCGAATGAAATTTAAACTTTTAATGCCGAATGGACTTTGAATCTTGAACAACATCCTATGCTTATATATACTTGCTCGGTTATATTTCTGTATTTCTTGTTCTAACTATCATATCTTTCGCTTTCGTGCGCGCAGATAATGTCCCGAAGAGTCGAAACTCGATCAGATAAGAGGAGATCCGGGGGTGAAGGAGAGTCCTCGGCCGTGCCCCCAGCTCAATCAGGATCGGAGCGTCATGGGCCCGCCCCGAGGTCATTAGTGGATGGATATGGTCCCCAGGAGCTGTTGGATTCCCCGCCTGACTGCTTTCCTAGCTCTCTCAAGGAGGAGCAACTCGATGTTATATCTCGTTCCTTTGGGATTGATAGAGCCCTCATGCTGCTGCCGGGTCCAAGAGTCATGCCATACAGTCCTCCCGAAGGATACTTTGCTTATAGCAGGTACCATTGCATGTGTGGTGCTATCCCGCCTCTCAATGCTTGGATAGTCAGCTTCCTCACGTACCTGAAGGTGGCCCCATTTCAGCTTCAGCCCAACTCTTATGCCATACTGGTGAGCCTTTTCGTTATTTTTCGGAGGAAGTATGGTCGCGCTCCCTCCAACCGGGAGATCCGGTACTTGTACAATTTAAGGGGCTACAAGAAGGGGTCCCCATATATTAGCTTGGAATCTGCTGTGACCTTCAAGCCGGTCCTGGACCTTTACTCCAAATTCAGCATGTTCAAGAAAGAGTGGTTCTTTGTTAGGGACGACTCCGTCTCCATCCGGCGCTTTACCTCTGGATGTAAGTTGATGCTTTTACTTATAATTTCTATCCCGATTGCGATGCTTCTTCTCATACTTTCTCATTTTTGCTAGCGACAGGTGGCTTTCCGGTTGTGGAGACTGACCGCCTGGTTCAGACGGCGGCGGAGGTAGAAGCCATTCTTGGGAAATACAGATCATCTGCCTACTTGATTAGAAATGCGATCCTTCTGGAATATAACTTGATCCTTCCGCAGCAGTCTGTAGTTAAGTTGAGGGAAACGGCGGAAGAGAGGGCGGCTGCTCAGGCCAAGGGAGGCGTTGCGGCAGAGGGTGGAAAGAGAAAACCATTCACGAAACCTCCAGCCGTCGGAGGTAAGAAACTTAAGAGGTCAGACGGTCCTTCTCCCAGCAATTGTCCACTTACTCAGGGGGAGATAGACGCGGAGGAAGAAAGAGGTGAGGCGGATGGCGGAAGTGACGTTGAGCGTCTTGGTGACAATGGTGGCGATGGACAGGGTGGTGATGGTTCCAGGGCTCTGTCTTCTGGGCAAGTAGGCGAGATGCAAGAGTGGACGGATGATGCTCTCCGTCAAGCTTTTGAGGGGTTGGGTGATGATCCGGCTTTGGTAGAGAAGACCGGGAAGGCGGACAAGACCGGGACTGGTGCAAGTGAGTCTTCTCCGACTATTCCGGCCAAGGTGGCTCTGACGACTCAAGGTGAACTCTTGACCCCTGCATGCTTCACTAATGATAGGGACTTAGGAATATTTTATGACCCGCTCCCGTCCTGGAATGAAATCCAGGACTTATTGCAGTATCCCACTCCTCCCCAGGGTTTGTACAACCACAGCTGTGTTTCTTTTCCTTTTCTAACTTGTAATCTACCGCGTTTCTTGAATCATATAGTAATGTAAGATTGTGACACTTGTTCTTTATATCAGGAGCAGGCAAGACGCCCAAAGCTTCAGACCTTCGACACAGGCTCGAGCAGTATAAACTTTCCAAAATTTCTGCTAAGCCGAAGCCCTCAGCCCAACGCTTTGGGGATGTAGTCGGGTACCGTCCTCTTCTTGGGGTCATCGAAGAGGGTATTCAGCAGAGGAAGAGGAGTCATCCTTTATCCGAAACTTCGCTCGGTCCTCAGCCTCCGGCTCAGCCTATTCATGATATTACTGAGGAGGGTAGCGAGTTTGTACCCTCTCCACACCCGTCCGGAAACCCTTCTGTTATTCATATCGACCGTCCCGACTTGGCCCGTAATCCATTCGCGGGTCATCCTGATCTGGATCCAGGTTCTCATGATATTACTTTTGACGAAGTTACTGGTGAACACCTTCTCCCCCGTAACCCCATGGTACGAGTACTTGACGAAGCCAAGTCCTTAGACCTCGATCTACTCACCACTCGTATAGTCACTATGGGAGACGAGGCCAAAGCTAATATTGATCGGGTGGCAGAGGAGGCCAAGAAGTTGATGGGGCATCACGCTCGGCTGGTTAAGGCCGGAGAGGAGATAGGGAGCGCCAATATCCGACTTCGATTGGTGGTTTCGGATCAGGCCAAGCAGCTTGCGGATCAGGCTATCCAGATTTCTCAGCATGAGGCTGCTACTGGGCGATTAAGGAGAACCATGGAAGAGGCCAGTCGGGCCGAATTGCGGAAAATGGAAGCTGCTTGCAAAGAGCGGATTGACATGGCTATTGCCACGGTGGATGAGGTTCGGAGAGCGGATCTCGAGCAGGTGGAGGAATTGTCCGAGAAACTTGAGGCTGCAGAGCTTGCTCAAGCTAAGTTGAGGGAAGAGATGGAGGTGATGCGGAGGTCCCTTCAGGCTGATTGCTCGAGATACAGACTGGAGAGAGATGCTGCCGTCGAAAGGTTGTCGGCCTCCGATGCCCGGATGAGGGAGTTTGAGGAGAACGAAGGAATGATGGATGACATGCTCCAGGACATGTATTTCCGGACTTGGAAGCAGGGTAACCTCTCTTGGATGGATGATTATCCCAGGGTCATGGCCAAGACCTATCTTCGGGCTTTGGAGGAGGCTAAGGCTGATGCAGATAAAGAGGGTGGAACGGTCTTCAGTATGGATGTGGTCACTGCCCAGTTCACCAAGGAGGAGAAAGTGGCGGTGAAGGAGGGTATGCGGCTGCTTGCTGCTGAAGAGGCGGGTGTGCAGGTAGAGGATGACGACCAGGATGGTCAAGAAGCTAGTACTAGTAAGTCTTCCTTTCTAGTCTTTCTGTTAACTTGGTTACTCATCACTAATGAATCCTTTTTATGACCGGACAGGCGGGCAAAAGAACAAGGACAAGACTTCGACGCAACCAGATCCATGATTGAACCTGGAAAATTCTTTTTGTAGGCTTGGCATTGTTGTATATGTTAGTCTTAAGACAGTAGAGTAACCTCTAAGTTGTAATTCTTGCTACTTGTAATAATATTATGCTTGACGTGTAATTTTTTAGCTTAAGCTGATTCTGTCGTTTCTTGAATGTTTGTTGCTGTTTTGACATGTCGTATGAGAAATGTAGCTGTGTATATACTCGTAATTAAATTGTGTTTGATGTCAGATTCTGGTTTTAAATCATAATCTAGTGACTTGCAATGTTAGCGTGTGGTGTGAAAACAAATTAAATTACAGTCATGCATCTGCACATAAAGGAAGAAAATACCGCCTTTCATGTTCTGTTTGTAAATGGCAGTTTCGAGTATCTTGTATGACCGAGCATGGAAAGCAGTTGAATGCCCTGCCATCTGATTGTGAATCTCTGCATCCATTGGCGGGTATTTCTTACCCTGCATCCTGTACTTTATGGTTTGTTATAGAGGATTGGAGGAAAGTTTTTTAAGTACAATTGAAATACGTGAAATAGTAAAACTTCCAGTCACGGAAGGCCTTCGATGTGCTTAAGTTCGTGGCAAACGGGTTTTGTAGTCACTTTCCCTAGCTGTGGGTCTTGGAGACATTTGTCACCCATCTTACGCCTCTGCGGGGAGTTAATTCTTTTTTACCACAGCCGCACTTAAGACACACCGGAGCCGAGATCGCGCACAGTAACTACCCGGGCCATTATGGCCCGTACTCATGGGTATTATTCGACTTACTGTGGCCGGCTAGCGTGGGTGCCGATCGTCAACTGTGAACTGCCCCTGGCTGGCCACACCTTATGTTGGGGCTTATAATCGGTTCACAGTTGCCGGCGAGCCTAACGCCGTAATGAGCTGCCTCGGCTATAGTCGGCCTTCTCGGTGGCTTATAATCGGCTCATTACAGTTGGCTTTAAGGGCCGTCGCGAACAATGAGTTAACCCGCAGCAGAGGGATGCTGGAGCAAAAGTGTCTCATTGACGAGGGCATAGATTCGCATAGTACCTGTTGTGTCTTGTCCACGTGAAGTTGCATTGTGGAGTGCTTTGAATAGAAATGCTATATGCTCAGGATTTTGTTCAACAGAAAAGGATAAAGTTAACAAGCAGCCAAGATACAAAGGAACAAGTTAAAAAAGAGACAAGGCTTTTTTAAAGTGGTTCGGCACGAAAAAATGCCTACGTCCACTGATTCTCTTTGTTAATTCACTTCATATGGGCAATACAAGTTAAGAAAAGTATCGACGGAGGTGTTGGATGTTCCATGCCCTCTGGAACACCTCTCCGTCCACTGTTGACAAAATATAGGCTCCGTTGTGGAGATCTTTATGAATTACATATGGTCCGTCCTAGATTGGGTCTAGTGCTCCGGGGCGAGGGAAGATTCGCTTAAGGACAAGATCCCCTTCTCGTAAGGTACGATGCTTAACTTTGGAGTTGTATTGTGCTGCCACCTTTTGCTTGTGGGCTGCTGTTTTTAGGACTGCATCATTCCTTCTCTCCTCGACTAGATCCAAAGACATGTTGAGGAGCTCTTCGTTCTCTTCTGGGTTATAGTGGATCCTACGGTGGGAAGGCACAATGGTTTCAACTGGGAGCATAGCCTCCGATCCGTATGCCAAAGAGAAAGGAGTGTGCCCTGTTGATGTTCTGAAAGATGTGCGGTAGGCCCATAGTGTCGTAGGGAGTTCATCCACCCAAGCGCCCTTTGACTTTTCGAGCTTCTTTTTGATCAGAGTTTTCAGAATTTTGTTGACTGCTTCGACTTGTCCGTTTGCTTGGGGATATACTACGGATGAGAAGCTTTTGTGAATTCCGTGTTCTTGGCACCAGTTGGCGAATTCCTCGCTGTCAAACTGAAGTCCATTGTCTGATATGATTTTTAGTGGGACTCCGTACCTGCACAGAACATTTTTGATTAAGAAGTTGATAACTTTCGCTGAAGATACTTTATTTAGAGGTTCTGCTTCCACCCATTTGGTGAAATAGTCGACTGCAACTATAGCATATTTGGCGCCGCCTCGACCCATTGGCAGTTCACCGATTAAGTCAATTCCCCATATTGCAAAGGGCCAAGGGCTGGTCATCTGAGTAATCTCGGTTGTTGGTAGCCGAGGGATCTTAGCAAATTTTTGGCATCTGTCACACTTCTTGACGAAATCTAAGGCGTCCTTGCTTAAGGTGGGCCAGAAATATCCGTATCGGAGTATCTTTTTTGCTAACGTTTGCCCTCCGGTGTGATCTCCGCAGCTTCCTTGATGAATGTTGGATAAGATTTTCTTGGCTTCCCTTCCGGCGACACACCTTAACAATGGGTTAGAGAACCCACGCCGATAGAGGATGTCTCCCTGTATCGTGTAGCGGGACGCTTTCCTCAAGATTTTCTTGACTTCGTTACGCCTGTCGGGTAGTGTGCCATTTTGTAGGTAGTCTCGGATGGGAGTCATCCAAGTTGCTTCTTCGGTTGCAGCTATCAGGTTCACTTGCTCAAAACTTGGGATCGTTTGCTTTGAGACAGTTACTGCCCCGAAGATGGCGACGTCTCTCATACTTGCTTGCTTTGCCAATTCGTCGGCCTCTTGGTTCTCTTCCCGAGGGATGTGTTTGACTAAGTAGTGGTCCAATCGGTTGAGAAGCGACTTGGTCTTCTTTAGATATGCTATGAGTCGTTCTTCTCGAGCTTGGAATTCCCCTAGTATTTGATTAACAATAAGCTGAGAATCGCTGTGAAGGCACAAAGAATTGGCTCCGATCTCGATAGCAATTTCTAATCCGGCTATTACGGCTTCATATTCTGCATCGTTGTTGGTGGCAGCGAACTCCAACCTTATAGCATAGTGCAGTTTATTTCCCCTGGGAGTGATTATTACCACACCTGCCCCCGAGCCTTGTTCGTTAGATGCACCGTCCACAAAGAGATTCCACTTGATATCTTCTGTTATCTCCAGTTGCTCCTTACCCCCGTTGGTAGTGAATTCTGCAATGAAATCAGCCATGGCTTGCCCCTTGATGGCGGTGCGAGGGTGATAGGTGATATCATACTGACTCAGCTCAATACACCATTTAAGTAGTCGCCCGGAAGTGTCGGGACGATGGAGTACCTGCCTTAGTGGTTGATCGGTCAGAACCTTGATGGAATGGGATTGGAAGTAGTGACGTAGCTTTCGTGAAGTGATTAGTAAACAGTATGCTAACTTTTCAAGCTTAGGATATCTGACTTCTGCCCCAGTAAACCTTTTACTGACGAAGTAAACTGGTCGTTGCGTGCGGTTATCTTCCCTTACCAAGGCAGCGCTTAGAGCGTGAGATGACACAGCAAGGTATAGGTATAATTCTTCGCCTTCGCTTGGGGTCGAGAGTACCGGTGGTTTCTGGAGGTGTTCGATTAGGTTAAGGAAAGCGGTCAAGCATTCGTCCGTCCATTCGAACTTTCCTTTATCTTTCTTTAGAGCTTCGAAAAAGGGGACGCACTTGTCCGTTGCTTTGGAGATGAATCGGCTTAGGGCAGCCACTTTTCCATTTAGGCTTTGCATTTCCTTTCGGGTGGAAGGTATCTTGATGTCCCTTAATTCTCGGACCTGTTCAGGGTTTGCTTCTATCCCTCGGGCATGGACGATGAATCCTAAGAATTTTCCCGATGACACTCCGAAGGAGCACTTTAGTGGATTCAACTTCATTCCATACTGTCGAAGGACCTGGAACATTTCGCCTAGGTGGCTTACGTGATCTTTGGCTTTCCGTGATTTTACCAGCATGTCGTCTACATATACTTCCATTGTTCGTCCTATTAGCCCTGCGAACATCTTGTTGACGAGGCGCTGGTAGGTGGCTCCTGCATTTTTAAGTCCGAAGGGCATCACTTTGTAGCAGTACAAACCCCGGTCGGTGATGAAACTAGTGTGGTCTTGGTCGGGAGCATGCATAGGAATTTGGTTATATCCTGAGTATGCATCCATAAAAGACAGGAGTTCGTGTCCGGCTGTGCTGTCTACAAGTTGATCGATTCTGGGAAGCGGGAAGCAATCCTTTGGGCAGGCATCGTTTAGGTTGGAGAAGTCAATGCAGGTCCGCCACTTCCCATTAGCCTTCTTTACTAATACCGGGTTGGCGATCCACTCTGGGTAAATAGCTTCTCGTATGAAGTCATTGGCGAGTAGATTCTTTACTTCTTCATCGAGGGCTGCTGATCGCTCTGCCCCCATACTTCTCTTTTTTTGTTTTACAGGCGCCTTGGTAGGATCAATTTTTAATACGTGGCACGCTATGTTGGGGGAGATTCCGGTCATGTCAGCGTGTGACCAAGCGAATACATCCAAGTTGTGGCGGAGAAAATCAATGAGTTGTTCCTTCAATTCAGTTTTCAGCTGCGACCCAATTTTCAGTAGCCTACTTGAGTCGTGCTTGTCTACAGATATAAACTCCATAGCCTCTGCAGGCTCGGCGGTGGCCTCCTCCTCTTTGTCCCTAGGGTCTAATTCATTGAAAGGGTCGCTGGTGTATCGAAGAGGAGGGGCTTTCTTTAGTTGCTATGCTTCGAGGCTTTTTGTGCAGAGGGCAATCTCTACACCTTTCCCTTTATCTCTCCTGTGGTTGTTGCGAAGTTCGGTTACATAGCAGTCTCGTGCAATATCTTGGTCTCCTTCCACTTCCCCTACCCCATTGTCTGTTGGAAATTTCATTTTCAGGCACCACGGGGCTAGGACAATCTGGAAGTCAGATAGGGCTGGTCTTCCTAGGAAGGCGTTGTAGGCCGAATGGTTTTCTATCAGCACAAACGTCTGTTTCCTTACAACGGAGCGGGGATGGCTTCCAATTTCAACGAAGAGGTCCAGCTGCCCGATGGGCATTTTCGCATCTCCAGTGAAACCGTGTAGCGGTTTGCTGCAGGGAGATACATCCTTCATTGATAGCCTCATTTTGTCGAATGCGTGTTTGAACAGGATATTTACAGAGCTTCCAGTGTCTACCAGGATTCGGTAAACTTCGGCGGGACCGAGTCGGGCAGAGATAACCATGGGATCCATGTGAGGGTACTGTCTTCCTTCTAGGTCGCGTTTACTGAATGTGATGTCATCACTTTCTTTCCGCTTTGGGTGGCGCTCTTCTATAACCGTATTGACACAGTCTCTATTGTCTCTGAGCGACTTCCCATATCTTTCCATCTCTTTCCAACTTCTGTCTGCGATGTGCGGACCTCCTGAGATGGTGTGGACCACTATCTTCTCTTGACTAGAGCTGCTAGCGTTGCGGTCGCCTCTGCCGGTCCCTGGTGAGGGTAGCCTTGGGTTTTCAATGGCAGGAGCTGGAGTCCTGTCTTGACTCTTTACATAGCGTTCCAGTTTCTTTCTTCTGATGTGTTCCTCAATCAGATCTCGGAGATGATGGCATTCGTTGGTATCATGTCCGTGGGATTCGTGGAAGCGGCAGAATTTTCCAGATTTCTGTGCACTATCTGATTCCTTCTTGTATGGTGGGCGTTTGTATCTAACTTCGCCTTGGGTGGCAAGGAAGATGTTTTCGACGGTCTCGTTCAAAGGGGTGTAAGAGTCGAATCTTGGCCCTGGTCGATATAGGCGTTTTTCTACTTTCTTGCCCCCAGCATTGTCTCTGGAATCATTCCTTCGAGCGTCCCTCGCCACAGCAGGGGCGTTGCCATGGGTCGTCTTACTTTGCTGTCCTGACTGCCCCTCAATGGCAGCATCCTCAAGCCTCATGTATTTCCCGGCTTCATGGAAGAAATCGGGTAAGGTAGCTGGTTTTTCTTTTGTCAATCTTCTAGCAAATTTGGTGTCCGGATGCACCCCACTGCAGAGGGCCATCAGGATAAGCTTCTCATCGGCGTCTTGAACTGCGGCTGCTGCGGCGTTGAATCTGGTTAGGTATTGCTGCAGCTTCTCTCCAGGCTTCTGTTTGACGCTGGATAAGGAATAAGCGTCCTTAGGTTGCTCCACATGGATGCGGAACTGACTGATAAATTTTTCTTTCAACATTTCCCATGAGCTGATGGATCCTTGGGGTAGATGACAGAACCAGGAGGTAGCAAGATCTGCTAAGAAGAGCGGAAAGCATTTGCACAGTACTCCCTCTGTTGCTCCACTCATGAGCATATGCTGTGTGTATCTCTGTAAGTGTACAACGGGATCGGAGGTTCCTTTGTAGGGTTCCATTGTTGGCATCTTCCATTCTCGGGGGGTGATAGCAACTTCGATATTGCGGGCGAAAGGGCTGGTTACCCTAGCGCCTATCCCTCGATCTCTTTGCTCCCGTTGGACACACTCTCTGAATAAGCGTGCCATCCTTTCATCAGAATTTGGAGCAGACAGAAATGAGTTTGGTCCTGTTCTGTGGGGTTGGTTCCGTCCAGACCACCTGTAGGGATGGTATCGTCTATCATTCCTCATATTTTCCAGTGGCTGCCTTTGATCTTCTGGGAGCATGCTTGGGTCAGCTACAGTTGGCCCTTGCCTTGATCTTCCCCTGTTGGGTTCTGATCTAAGCACTTCCTCGGGTCCAACTTCGGGCTGAACTCTAGCTCGGCCCCGTTCACTGGTGTTTCTGTGGTTAGGCAGCATGACAGGCTCAGCTGCAGTTGACCTTCGCCCGGTACCTTCCCCGTTGGGTTCGGCACCAAACGTTTCCTCAGGCCTAACTTCGGGCTGAGCTTGGTCTCGGCTCCTACCACGGCTACTCCTGCCGTTAGCTCCTTCGAAGAAGGAAGATCTTTGCTGTCTCTGAAATCCTCCAGACTGGGACTCGCCCCATGATTCAGTGTTGCGGTTGGATTCTTCAACGTCCCTCAAGCGTGACATGAGATGGTCCACCAAGGCTTCCTGCTGGGACGTGAAGCGGTTAGTTACTTCAACAACAACTCTGTCCAAATCTGCCCTAGTAATTGCTGCAGGCTGCTCTGTGGCAGGAGTGGCTGGGTTAGCCTGTCCTTCATTTGTTGCCGTTGCTGGAGGAGGACGATTTACTTGATTCGCGGCAGCTGGATCAGGAAGGCTACTGGATGCGATGTTTTTTCCTTTGTTAACATCTTTTCTCTGTTTGGGAGGCATGTTTTCCAAGTGGCGGACGATGCTGTTAGGAAAACTCGTTAAGTAGATGAAGCTGAAGCTTCGAGTTTCTATCCCTCTCAATGAAAGCACCAAAAATGTTTGCACAAAAAATGGACAAACACCTCAAAGTCGTATAATTTGGTAGATCTTATGTTGTTTTTAGTGATTTTGGAGATTTATGCAAATATATGAAAAGCAGGGGCTTAATTGTAAAAAGACACACAGATTTATAGTGGTTCAGCCAGAATGTGCCTACGTCCACTTTATATGTTATTTCTCCTCTTTTGTTGTGATTACAAGTACAAAGCTTTGATACAAGTAAAAGAAAGTTGTTTGAAAGTTCCTTCCGTGCTTGAGCTCTCAAACTTGTCCCCATTGTTGTACCCCTGCCTCTCTATTTATAGAGTGAGGTTGGGAGCAGGGTCTTGGACGTATATAGCTGCTGGTGGGCCTGGGCTGATGCAATCTGGCCTGGCACACCTTGGTTCGGCATCCCATGGTTCGGTGGTAGGAGTGCGATGTGTTGGACCGGTAATGCTTGGTCTGGTGGTTGGTTTGGTGAAGCCGGATGAAGGTTGGTCCGGTGGTTGGTTTGGTGAGGTCGGATGAAGGTTGGTCCGGTGGTTGGTTTGGTGAGGCCGGACGAAGGTTTGGATCGGTGGGGTGACGCCGAATGGGTTCGTTCGGCAGTTGATTCGGCAGCATGTGGAAAGAAGGTGATTCGGTATTGGGATGGAGTGGTTATGAATGCTATTCGGTTAGGTGTTGCTAATTTGCCCAACAGGATAAAAGGTGATATCATGGTATGGAGCCCAGATATTTTACCTATGTTGATGCTGCACATTTATTATACTTTATGGTTGTGGCTTTATGGTTGAGGATCCTCGGATAAAGGTCGGTGACGACCAGGGGATGACATAGCTTGTGTGTTAGTTACCTAGTTACAGCTGTACAGCGTGAGGTAGCGTTAGTGTGTTAGTTACCTTGTTACAGCTGTACAGCATGAGGTAGCGTCGACCTTGTGTTTGCAGAGATCCGGTTAGGTTCTCGGGGCATCTTTCCAGAGGCGTTTCCATTTCGGTGTAAGGAAGTTCCTTTGCCTGACCATTTGTTGGAAATCCATAGAAATAATACGCGCCCCGTACGGTTTTAGTTGTATAACCTGCTATGGAATGTGGCGGTAACCTGCTATTGAACGTAGTAGCTATAGTAGGCATACAATAATGGTTGTATGCTGGCGAAGATTAATATTATACTTTCGAAATGTTTTCTACACTATGCACTAATAATAATATCAACTGATCTTGCGTAGTAAGCATTTTTTACTATCATAAGAAGAAATCTCCTCCAATTCTGCGTTTGCATTGTGTGTGTGGAGGGAGGTCTTATGGTAGTTTCATTTTCCAAAAGCATTGCGAATCTGTTTTATTTTCTTTGTGAAAATAACTGTTTTACGATATCACACTAGTCACCATGACTGACTCGGAGTTTATTGTTCCCTTTCTAAACTCTGGGTGCCCATAATTTTCCACACGGGCAGCCTAGAGTTATGTTATCAGGATATTCTGGAGCTTTTGAGATGAGCTGGATGGCGAGACGTACTCTCGTACTTGTATTTATTCTACTGTGTATTCTGTGTAAGGAGAAGTTTATATAACTATCCATTGTTGTATTGAGTTGTATATTGACTCTGATTGATGTATGTATAAACTGATATAGTTCTTTGTTTAAAAGACTAGTGATTATCTATTATATATTATTCCGCTGCGAAATGTGAGATTCTGATGTTGTTTCTGTTTCTGTGTTTCTTCTTCTTTATTTTTCTTCTGTCTTCTTCTACCTCTTCTTTTAACCCTAATGGTTCGGTGTTCCGGCATTCGATTGCACGGCATTTGATACATTGGACGTATTAATGTCGACTTTCGAGCGTCGAAAAATCATGACCGTTACAAAAACCATACACTGCGGTGCTTATATCATGAGAATTATTCGTCATTTTGAGATTAATCTCCTCGATTCGGACTATTTCACAATTGGTTCCCTAAACACCAAAACTCTAAGCCTCATGGGACTTCCAAATCAATACCGAAGTCATACTATTATAACTTTCGAACATTGGCTGGAAAACCAAGCGGTCGGTCAACTCCAACCTTCTTCTAGACAACAAGCTTAACAATCCGAAGCCACACCCTCTTCTCAACCACAACCTCCTTAAGAATTCCATGAAATTGAAGAGATTAGACCAGAAGCTCAACCACGAGAAGCTTTAACAATTGTCTCTAGAAATCAAAAGTTCTTAGATAGGCGACTATCTCATGTCGACACAACCGTTACCTGTGTTGAGAAAACCGTCACTAAAGTAAACTCAAAGCTAAATCACATTAAGGGGTTCTTGAATAATATTTGGGAAGTAATATCTTATGGACAATCCTCCTCCACGTCCTTCCATGTGCCTACGACTCCAGGGAAGCGTCCACAACTGCACTTCACTTGTTCAACTTCCGAAGAAGGACAGGAAGGAGAAGAAGAGGGAGAAGAAGTAGGCGGTCAAGGAGGTGACTCTAGTGGGAATGATGAAAAAAGCGAAGGAGATGATGAAGAGGGAGAGGAAAGCTTCGACGATGATGGTAATGGTGATGAGTAAGTAGCTTATTTAGTTTTATTTTCAATATTTTGGAAAAATGGTATGCTTTTATTTTGAAACAATGGTATATTGTTATGTTTTAAGACTATGTATTCCGCACTATGTTGTGTAAGTGATTCTATGTTATGTAAGCAATATAGATAGTTGTTGTCTCATGTTGTGTTTGTCGTTTTTAATTTATGCTCTTATAATGATATATGGTGTTTATATTATGAATGATGATATATTGCTTTCATATTTTTTATATATCCATATCTCCTTTTTGTCCATGACAAAGGGGGTGAAGAAGTGTTGTACTAACAAAATTGGAAGGTTTAAGAAAAATTTTGTCTCGAATTTAGGGGGAGTTATATAAGAATTTTTGTCGAGATGTTGCTCATATTTCAATATATCACAAAGAGTTGTCATTAATCAAAAAGGGGGAGAATGTTGGATCTCGGGTTTTGATTCATGCCAAGACGTTCAAGACAACATAAGAATGATAGAATATTCGACAAATCTACGACTATAAATCTACGACATAAGAAGGCGACTAGACTCGAACATCTTATATCAAGTATGAATATTTTGTTTTAGAGTCTAAGTTAGTGTTCATATATGTTAAAATCTTTCCTCAAGTAGTTCACACTCAAACAACGATCATTTAAAAATTGATTTTACAATATTTCTCAAAACTGGTTTTATGGAAATACACAGATCAGTCGACTGCATGCATATACTCAATCGACTGAACCGGTGCATATTGTTTTTATAAAATACACAGCTCAGTCTACTGAATGCACTCAGTCAGTCGATTGAATCTGTGCATATATGTATGCACTTATATATTTTTAAATTCAGTCGATTGAAGTTCATATACCAGTCGACTGACCTGGTTTCAACTGTCTTATTTATGAACAAACACTTCTTTTCATGAATGGATTTCTTGTTCGCAGAGAGTTACATCCATTGTTGTTCGATAGCACCTTTCACAAAATGTTGTAACTCTTTATCTACTATAAATAAGCATGAATTTCATGATCAATCCACTTCACTTACTTGCTTTTATTTGAATTAACTTTTCTGAATTTACTGCTCTCTTGAATATTCAAATATCTACTGCTTACGAATATAATTCTACATTTCCTAAGCAATCTAAATCTTCCTAATCTTTATATACACACAATTAGACATACTATACTTGAGGAAAATATTATAGGAAGGGTGTACTGCAATTGACAAATCCAGGTTGTTAAAAGAACACGAAAGGTCAAGACAAATAATCTACTTTGTATTCAGGTCCTGTTCGGTTACTCAGGCGGTCAAGTCTTGTTCGGTTGCTCAGGCGGCAGAAGTCCTATTCGGTTGCTCATGCAGTGTAAACATATTCCTCCGGGTTAAGTGAGGGCTGCTAGTTTGAATTCCAAAAGGAGTCTGGGACTGGACGTAGAACGGGAAGTTCGAACCAGTATAAAAATCTCTGGTGTTATTTTACTTTACTGTTATTTTATTTTATAATTACTTTTCGCGCTAGTTAATAAGTTTAGTATATATTCCATATTACACAATCCTATAGCATAGTTACTTTCAGAGATTTACTCCTTTAAAAATAGAATTTTTAACTCAAAACATTTAAAAACCCAATTGTCATACCAAATCATTTTCTAAAACATCCTTTAGAACTTTAAACAATGAAAACTGAAGTAGACAATGATAACTTTCATCCTATTAATTTCCTACTATTCATGCCACTTCCGCTTTCAATCTTAGCAGAGATTCTAATATCATTTGAGGGGGACTTCAAAAAGATATGCACAATTATTGCACGTCTCTATGAAAATTATCTATATCTCCTGTCATATCCCTATTGTTTTCCTCCTGTACTATTTCTAACTAGATTACTAATCCTATTTTTATATAATTTCCTATCGCTATTTCTATTATGATTTTCTAATATTACCACTATTAAAATTTCTCCTACCTAAATTTCCTTTAATTGGCTTCTTCTTATATAGCCCTTTTCATCTTTTATTGTTTTCCACATTGACTTATTATAGTGCGTTCGCCTACTGCTTTAGTCATTGGGCATTTCTTTATCAACATGAAAAGAGATATGTATAAATCTATTTTAGCTGTTTTTATCCGTATTTTTCTTATACTGGAATATTCCTCAGACCTTCATTATTAAGCATTCTTACCCTTTTATTCTCTTTACCCCATTTTGATCAAGTACCATTTTCATTTATCCACCACTTAGAAAAAAAATAACTTGTAAATTTATAAAAATAGAAAAAAATCATCCAGCTAAACATACACTCTTTTTTCCATTCATTTCAAAGACGAAAAATCCCTTTACCAAAAACCTTTAAATTGAAAGCTTTTGACTCAACCAATTTTAAACTACGAAATTCAAAATTTCCTCGCTTTTTCAAAACAACAACTTTCCAATAAATCCTTTGAAAAAATCATTCAAAACGTTTGAAGAAACTTTCAAAATCCCTTTGTCTAATTCTTTCACATGCGATCGGACTCAGAAATGGACTTTAATCGTCCTTTTTATTAGACTTTCCTTCTTCTCATTCTTAACCTCTTTTTATTAAGAGTATATATTAAAAATCTGGCTATCCTCTTATGATGATTAATGCACACCCTTTTGCAAGAACTTGCTCAATCCTCTTCCACCTCTTACTTCCAAATGCTTGCAACATATAGATTCTTATCTCCTATTTGTATGGATGGAATGTACGTCTTCAATCGATAATCCATCGAAATACACAATCCTAAGGCAGCCTAGGCCCAACAAAGGAGTCAAGTACCATCGAACTTTAGGAATCCTTCTATATGTCGCATTCATGCTCTTCTTGGTCAATGGCTTATGGTATGGCCTACACTCTATGGGGTAATCGGGGTAGGTGTATAGATTTAACTTTATTTATTGTTCCAACTCATAGTTTCCTAATGCATCTTTTCAAAATATGGTCACAACTACTTCTATAATCGAAGTTCATAGAGTTTGCGTATTATATATATATATATATATGTAAAAATACAAATTCGTTCTCTCAGTGTATCCTAATTACTAAAATCAACTAACCTAGGCTCTGATACCAAATGCAACAACTTGCACCTTAATGTGTTTGAATTTAGACTAAATCAAAACTTAAGTCCATTAAGGTACGGATCGTTGGTTTTGGTAACCTATGATAAATATAAGACATCAGAGAGCTATCTACATAAACTCACATTGGAATAGAAAAATATAATAGAAAATACATACTGACTAAGGTCGCTATCTTGGAATCAATATTATTCCTTGGATATCTAGTTACCTTATTAGTGTCGAGCATGAATGAGAAGACTTCACCATCTGCAGTTCCTATCTTACTCCAACAGCCCGTCCCTCTAAATCTATCATGTGGGCTATAATAAGAAGGGGGTCAAAACAACGTTTTTTTGACTGAAAAATTACATACTTTATCCATAACACTAATTTATGTTTATTGATTTCCATTTAAGTGTTATGTCCATTATTCACAACTATTCCATGCAATTCTATCTATGCATATGATATGTCTAACCTCCTCCGAGTTATAACTATAAATATGTGTGTGCACACACACACATACATGCATACATATATACATGCATGCATACATACATACATATATAAATGTTGTACTACCCAAAAGAAACCCTGACTACTTAATACTTCTTAAATAGCGAGAAGGAAGACCCAACGGTTATTTGATACCTCAACCCCAAAGCGGGCCCTCCGTAACATAATCGCTAGTTAATCGCCTCTAGCTACAGTGATCGATGACCCCTAAATATGGCTTTATAATATGATTACCATATTACTAACGCATCTCAAAGACATTTCTAAGGGTTAACTTGTCCACATACGATAAACAAACAACTAATTAATTAAACTTTGAGGTCTATGCATATACAATACAGATTCTACACTAGTAGGAAGCGAAATTCATTAGGGAATAACCCGAGTCTTTGCTAATGACCACTTAGGACCGCTGGTGGTCATAGCCTTTATGTCAGCCCTACTATTATATACTAGTACAACAACAATATTGACATAGCCCGCCGACCTCCCATAGCCGAAATCCCTTTTAGACTAACCTAATGTAAGTCAAGGAAGCCTACTGTAGTTACTTAATATCTCTTATCAGAAATGAAGCAAACCCCATTTTCCTAAAAGGTACCGGGCCATTTAATACTTCAAATCTGAGGCAAACCCTTGGTATGTTTTACCATACCTTTACACAAACTCATATCCCTTTCCCACAGGTTCTATAGTTGGAGATGTCATACATCTGTAGTGAGTATACACAACTGCTGGTAGCCTCTAGGTGAAAGGCAGACTTTTGTTGTGTATCTCTACTAACCTCGCATCCCAATCCATAATTAACCAAATCAACTATCCTAATCCTAAATATTGTGCTACACACACTAATTCACGCTCATTCTAAACTTATAATTATGGTTGTATAATTTTTCACTACGAAAATTACACTGCCTTCGAGCATTTAATTCCTATCTTATATGCTTATTTATTATATTCCATAAATGTCAATTGTCCGTAATAAATGGTCATTATTATTCTAATTAGATAATCTCTAATAACATTTATTTATTCGTTCTAATTCAACCTATTATGCTTTTTTTATTTCCCTATAAATGCCATATTAAATCCTTTAACCAGTCCCGTTACAAACATTTTTGTCCTCATTTAATTTCTGTAACTCCCTATTAACTGCACATTTATTGCCTATTAATTTTGGAGTTACTATCTTTTTCTATCCGCACCTCCTAATCCTATAATTTGCTACGCTATTTAGAACTAGACGTCCTAATTATAACTAATGCGAATATCGATGAATATTACGCTATATAAATATATTTTTATTTTTAATCGGTAAGCAGGTTATGTGTGTGTATTCCTATTTCTAACTATTAGTTTCTAAACCAGAACATTCCTTTCCATGTTTTATTTCATTAGAGATATCCTTTCAAAATGGATTACCGTTATAACTTCCCATAAATTAACCAAAAGTGAAACCTGCCTCACTTGAAATTACAAAAAAATTATCTCTTTTCTTTTATTAAAATAGACAGTGCAAACTACAGGAAATAACATCCGTACTTTACATGTCTCTTTCATTTTTTTATATTCCTTATTCTTTCAAACGACGTACTTTTTATGCATTTTTAGAATCATATAATTTATAGAAATTACACAGAAATAGATACAACTAAATTGCAAACTGCTCCCAATAAATTAAAATATAAAAATTTACATTTCAAGTCAAATTAGGGAAACCTAAATTAATATTAACAAATTACACCCAATTATCCTAAATCTGGAATAAATCTTACAATCCCATCAACATTTCACTTTAAAAAATTTAAGGACCGATTTCCAACTACTAGATAAGGCTGCAAATACGTTCCTATTCCAATTACCTATCTTATAGAATATGTAGGGGATATTCCTATACATTTTTTAAGCCTACAACTCATTAGACCTTATATAGGTATGATAATTAAATAAAATTCAATAATACAAACTTCAATGTTCTAAATAAATAATATAATTTTCCACTCACCTTTCAAGCTTTTCAAATCTTCCAAATCCTAATTCATCTCTTAAATTGACTCCTTTTCCTTTCCAATCCAAAGAATATGTATACAAGGTATATACATATTATTAGAATTATAGATCTAAGAAGAGAATTGGGGTTAAGGGGGATATAGATTTATAATTATGAAATCTACCTTTTTCCGTAGTATCGATTCACTCCTTCTCTTCTTCTCTTTTATTTTCTACCATTCTCTAATTTATATATATAACATAACATTTTATAATTAATAGAAATAGTAGAGAAAGTACAATGGCAGAGCTTCACTGCTTTGATCAGAAAACATGAGAAGAAAAGTGAGGGACTAGACCTGTATTTATAAGTACTCGAATCAATCGTATCTGTTAGATTTAAAACAATAAAATCTGGGCCATTTAGCCAAGGTTTAACCCTAGTCGCCACCTTCATAACCGGTCAACCAACCTAAGTAAGGGGGTCAACTGGTAGGGTCTACAATATTAATATTATTTATTTCCTTGTTCTTATTTTAAATTATTTTCTTTTTGAAAACTTAAACGCTGATAACTTCTTTGTTTGAACTCTGATCGCAAAACTCCAAATACCAAAGTTGCTCAGAAAATTGACATGAACACAATGATCAAACAACCATAATGGGCCACGAAGCATACGTAAATATCGACACAAGATTTGGGATGATCATACTCTAACGGAAGCGACCCACATTGCCCTGTAGCACGTCCTTGCTTTATTTATTTATCTATCGGTTTTGAGGCTTGAGGCTACAATTACCTTTTATATAGCAAACCATCTTAGAATGCTAACACTGCCCTCTAAGCAAAAATGCAATGCCAGCATTCATCCATACAAGTTCGTTTAGGGTCTGAACGAAACCGAAGGCACTACCTCTACTACATCCATTTTTGGAATCACCCTTAGGATTGGTTGCAAGTAGCCCTTGCACTTCAAAATCTCCATCATTAATCATCTTCAAGATATCTTTAGTTCTAAATGATTGAGTTGGATCGAAGTGGTTTTCGGATAATTTATACATATCTAATCCCGGTGTCTTCGAAACAACTTTCGATAGTTCTGGTAAACTCAACCCTGGTTCTTTTGGAAATAATCAGACAATACATAGGAGCAGGGATCACCCCCTGACCATTTAAGTGGATGAACCTCCCTATCATTTGTCCTAGGAGAACAAAACAAGATTTATACGCATAGTACAACATCATCGAAGATGATTGTGCCATATAACTCACGTGTTTCTCCTAGATATTTCCGGAGTTATATTTTGGTCTAGATCTAATAGTCGATTATTTAACTACCAAATAAACAAACAACAACAAATTCAGAGATTTAATTACCTATAGCAACCACTAAGCCTCAAACTAAATCTTTCATTTATTAAACTCTTTTCAAAAGTGTTTATCGTAAACATCCATATACTTATCTCACTGGCATATGTATATTCACAAAACATTTATGAAAGATTTCTCATTTCCAAATCATATCAAAGGATCAAAATAAAATGTTATTTAAATAAAGATAAAATAACCTCAAACAATATTCCTTCGGTGCTAATTATGGAATGAATGTCCACATTACTAGAATTAAGAAGGTCAGTTAAAGGAAATCCAATGTCAAATTCTTTTGTAAATTACCTTATATAAATCCTCTAAATAAATATCTTTTATTTATGAATCTCCTTTACTTAAATTCCAAACCCATTTACAATACTCTTTATATATCACCAAGTTAAATTTACAAAACTAATTTATAATATTAAAACCATTTATATATCTCTTTATAAATCTCCAAAATTATTTATATAACTTCCTTTATAAATATCCAAAATCATTTATAAAACTTTCTTATAAATATTCCTTATTTAAAACAAAACTCTTTTAATAAACTCATTCAATAAAGTCCTTTTGATAAACAAAACGATTATTTAAAATACCTTTACTAAAATCATTACATAACTTGAAACCATTATTAAAAGTATGATTGACCATAAAATTTAGAAAATAGCTTAGTGACTAACTCATTTAACTGAGTTTACTTTTCAAGTTATAACATGGGTATTTATATAACAAGCAAGTATGTAAAGGGAATCGGCCAATAACAATCAATCATATAAGTAAATATCCAAGTTACCAAAATAGCATACGAGGATTTGTTCTGCTACACACATGTCTAAGTTAATATAATGGCAAAATGGGTTTTTATTTTGCCTAATAGATGTCAACATAATCTACTTGGTGAACTATGGTAAAACAGTGATTTATTCTACCAAGAAAATGTCAAATATAAGTTAATTAGCAGAACGGTGATTTATTCTGCTATACAAATGTCATTGAGTTTCATATTTAATTGGGTTTACTTAAGGATGGTGGACAATGAAATCTCTTTGATTAAAATCTTCCTTTAAAAGAAAGTTGCTTCTTGAAAACAAAATCGATCTTTAAAAATAAGGTGGTTCAAACTTCTAAATTTTTTTGATAATAAAATAACGTTTAAACCTTTTATTTAAAAATAATTAAACCTTTAATTAATAATTAAACAATAACTAGCTATTAAATAAATAATTAAACCCTAATTAATCTTTGATTAATACTTACATAATAATTTAAACCTTCAATTGATTATTAAATATTAATTAATTTCAATTAATTAATTAAATATTCCTTAATTAGAACTTAAATAATAAATTAAACTTCCATTTAAAATAATTAAATCATAATTAAGTTTTAATTAAATCTTAACTTCAATGAAACTTGATTAATAATTAATTAAAAATTAAACCTTTTATAAATAAATAAGTAGTCAATAATTAATCTTTAATTAAATTAACCAATTAAAATTAACTTTCTTGATTACACTTAAGTACTAATTACTTATTTAATTCCTAGTTCCTCCTAATTATCTTAAATTAATTAATTAATTAATTGTTAACTCATACTTAATTAACTTTTATACTTAATTAATGTATTGAAAAATGATTTCAAAAATAATTAATTTAAAACACTTTTATTTTGTAAACGTTGATTCTTTCGAACTGTCTCCGTAGCGAATATGGCTATGAATGCAATTACTTCAGAGTAAATTTCTAGATTCTCCTTTCTAACTCCTTTTCTCAAACTTCGATTCACTTTTAAAACATAAGTAAAAGATTTTAGAAAACAAAAACAACATTTAAACTTTGAAAACTTTTAGTAAGTAAAACTAATAAAACGTCATTTTTACAAAGGATCTCAAGTCCTATTTATTTAGCATAGCAAAATTTTCAACTTTCATAACCTACAATTACATATCCATCTTTTACACATTCAACATCATATCCATAAACAAAGTTCACAACTTTACAACCAACACTTATATTTAGACTTTATTTCAAGTCTAACTTCCAATCACATACAACAACATACATATATAACCAATCGCCCAATAATCCAGCAATTCAAACACATATCATACACAAATTTACCTAACATATAAAATTTAAAAACTTTAAATTTAAAAGAGAAGTTTATTCACCAAAACCATCCAAACTTCCACTAGAACTAGAATAGAACCTAGATCCATGCTATATGCATTGAAAAATGAAGATTAGGTAGCCTTTGGTGGGTTCGACCAAGGTATGGTGCACACGGCCCAAGGGTGGTGGAGCTCGACCTTGAAAGGTGGAGGGACTTCGCATCATCATCGAATTCACAAAAATCAAACCCGAAAACGGATCATATTCCAACTGATTTTTAGATACGTTACTCATGGAATTTGGAAAAGATTCCAAAGGAAAAGTTCTTGGAAATTCTTTTATCTACAATTTTAGAAAAAAATCACTTAATTTGGATCTGTTTTGAAAGAGATATGGTCAAAAGAAGAAGAGGTGTTTTTGACATTGAAAATCTAGGTTCGAAAATACTGTGCAAAGAAATGAGATATGGGCATGGATAAGCTCAAAATTTGAAGAAATGGTAGATATGAAAGTTGTAGCTACTGGAATTTTCTACAGTTTAAAAAAATAAATCCTCCATTTGGGTAAGATACGAGAAAGATATGGTAGAAGGAAGAGGAGGAAAATTTGAAGAAGTGAAAGGGCTATTTATAAGCAAGAGAACAAAGTAAATTACTAAAATAGCCTTGTCCTTTACCTCCACATTCACTTGCCATATCACCGTACCACCTCACGCCAACAAGCTTGTCCTCCCTTTCCTTTGCTTAGCCAACATGTTTTTAATTCCTAAGTACTAATGTCTCATTAGATATGATGTTTACTTTTTACTTAATTTTATATTATATTCTATAAAATGTCTCATTACTTATGTATATACATTTATATATATATACACCAATGTCTATTCTAAATCAAATATTAATGTATATGTTATATTATATAATAGAGTTCACAATATTTCCAATAACTTTTAGCCAAAGAAAAGTTGAAAATTCAGAAAATGAATTCCAATCACATTTTCGATTTTTCTTTGAACTATATATTTTTGTAAACACATTTTGGAAACCTATTCACCATCATTATTTATTATTTGAAAGAGTTTTATTTTAACTATAAAATCTATTATTTGAATATTTAAATTAATTAAATATTAGCAAATCAAAGGGTGAAATTCTGAGTCGTTGCACTCTCCCCCCTTAAAAGAATTTCGACCCCAAAATTTTATCACGGTCTTAAACCCAGAAACACTTAACACTACTCATCGGCCCGTATGATGCACACAGATCGTCCCAATTCAAAATTGAATTTGATCACTAACTCGAATACATAGCTTTACTTTTGAACTAGCATCGCTCACCCGAATTTCTAATGCGAACTCCGATCAAGCTTCTTAATTAGAAACCTCTATTCGCCTTACACAGCCATATACTATAATAGAAAACTTTGGTTCTAGATTAAGAACCCTCACCAAGGTTTCACCGTTGCAAATCAAGTGATAAATCCTTATTCGGAATGGTGTGAAACACCTCGAATCGTATACTCAAATCTTGGATCGAGAATTATTTGAAAAGGAAAAATGATCTACGTACTTACCTTATTGGTTCTTTCTACCCAACTACTTTCTACCCTCCCCAAAATATTAATGAAAACATTTCATAATAATTCCAACTTAATTTCAAACATTTTTAAATGATATAACTTATTTATGAAACCTTTTCATAAAATCATTTTAATTTATTAATTTGTATAATACTCTTCTATATCCTAAGAGTATATACAAAACATCTAATTTTTAATTCTATTCAGATGTAGGCCCAAAATAATTTGAGTCTTAAAACTAAATCGACCAATCCAGCCTCTTTAACCAATTGGTCTGGTAAGTAGCTAAGAAGAGTAGGATGCTGGTATCCAAACTCTATCCTAGAGTCTACTTTTTCTTAGATGCCTCAAAGGTAAAAACATTTATTAGTGGCTCAATAACATCAAAATTATTTTTCGCTTCCTAGATGTTAAAATCAAAAGACACATTTTAATAAAACCAAGTTTATTAATCCTCCGTATTAAGTTAATTTGGTTTTAAAACTTCATTTATTAACACATTCATTAATCAAAATACCTTATTATTTTGAAACTTAGGAGCCAAATACTCGGGTTTTATCTCAAAATCTTTTTGAATGATATTCATATTTAACCATTAGAAAATATACATATAGCCCAAGTAACTCTAAAATGATATCAAGAAACTAGGTATTACCAAATAGTATCGTATATTCCCTTTTCAAGAAGGGTAATACTCAAGAGAAGTGTTTACCATCTTAACCTTTCGAGTGAGTCGAACTAGTTAATTGTAAAAATATTTCCTATTTTCAAATCCCCATTTTGAAACAATATTATATATATATATATATATTTCTAAATAAATAACAAAGTATTTATTGCTAACTTGCTTTGGATTTGTTCAGATTCGAACTCGTTTTGATCGTACAATGACAGAGAGAATAATTTATTAAGTGCACTATCACATCTGCCTAAGCAAACATCCGATTGTCACTTAAAAGGTTATTCAAATCATTACAAAACAGGTCGAGATTCATTCCCCAACTAAACCAAAGAAAACACATCTTTTTATAAGATTTTCTTTTAAAAGTATTTATACTTTAAAGTATTTATAAGTAGAATTATTACTATTTTTCCAAAGATAATTTAAAAACTTTATCAAAGTCACTGGGATTTAAATTCTTTGAAAATCCATCTTATTTTCAAAATATATTTTATAATCCTGATTTATAAAATTAACTTTTTATAAATTCATTTGAAATATTTCTTTTTAATAAACACCAAATTTTAAAATCCAATTTTATAAAGTCAACTTTTATATAAAATCATTTCTAAAATATTTATTTCAAAATATTTAATTTTAATAAATGACTTAGTAAAATTAAAATTTTAACCTAATATTAACAACAAACGTCTTATAGTCAAATTGTGAAACTTAATTCAAAAGGTATTCGTTTAAATGTTCCCAAAATTTCCTATCTACCCAACCTAGGTTTTAAAAAGGAAGATTCTAGATAGATTAATAAATAATAGTCAATACTCAGAACTAGGTGAGCATTACTAATCAAATCTTATAAGGAAATAATTAATATTATCAACTTCTAACAACAATCATATCATACATAACTATACTTTATTTTTAAAAATTATTTTTTTATATATAAAATATATTCCTAGGTAAAAGTATTGCATTTACCATATTTTGAAACAATACTATGTCACTTTGCCTAGTTTAAGTGTTTAGAAACCCCTATCGACACCGTGATGCCCCACGTCTCGACCAAAATTCATAAACCACTCAACCGATAAATCAACACAATATAAAACATACTTATAACACCAACAAATATGCACTCAATATATACAGTCAAACTCATTCTAGAGTCTCACTTACCCCATCTCAAATGAGTTTACCCTACCAAAGCATGGGTATTCGCTCAACCTAAGCTTTGATACCACAATGTAATGATCTACCTCTCTTACACCTAAAGACGACACTTAATTCATCCCTAGTATTCATGTGCCGATCATTTAAGTGTCTAAAAGAAAGGTCATTAGGGGTAAAGAAAGAAAGAGATGGAACAGAATCTCACGTTGTGACGAGCAATATATAATATACACAAAATCTTTATAAAAAGAAATCATCTTTATTTACACACAACGTCGGAGTACACCATCCTATTATTAGCCTGGACAGTTATAACAGTCCGTCCTTACAATTGCTAATAAATACAAACAAGAACAAAACAAAACAAAATAGCGGAAGAATATAAGGTACATGAATACATCTTGGAGAATCCAGCTCGTCTCCTAAAAGCTCCAAAGAATCCAGCTAAATCTAAAAAATAAGCTCGAGCTGACCTGAGCATTATAATAAAAATAACGCTCGGATCAATTTGGTAAAACCAGCATGAGAAACTCAAATCACAAAAAAATTATTTATTTAACTTGTAAAACCCTTTAAAATCAAAGGTATATCGTAAGACCACACAACACATAAACACAGACGGATTTTTACCTTATGATAACCAAAATATTTTCTATAGAAAATCTGGTGATATCATAATAATTTCTAGGATACAAATACACATTAATCATAGCTGAAATTGTTACATTAATTAAATTCCAGTATAATAAGTATATAATCAAGTTTGAAGGCACTTATTGGAAAATGGATTCCAACTATGAAAGGTTAAGGGTCTACCACCGAATTCGGACACCTCTAGATAAAATCTACAAGAGGCTACAATACGTTGCATCTCTACTACTCAAGCCAAACCCTTCCCCTTACTGGATAGCACCGAATATGATTACCCCTTGGTTGCAATCGAATAACCATAACGGCCCCGAAGTATACAGAAATATCGACAATAATTTGGGATGATCATACCCTAACGGGAGCGGCCCACATAGTCCTGCGGCACGTCCTTGCTTTATTCATTTGTCGGTTGTGAGGCTTGAGGCTACAATTACTTTTTATATAGAAAACGATCTTGGAATGCTACTGCCCTCTAAGCAGAAATGTAATGCCAGCATTCATTCATACAAGTTCGTTCAGGGTCTGAACGAAACCGAAGGCACTGCCTCTACTACATCCATTTTGGAATCGCCCTTAGGATTGGTAGCAAGTAGCCCTTGCACTTCAAAAGCTCCGTATTCAATCATCTTCAAGATATACTCAGTTCGAAACACTTGAGTTGGATCGAAGTGGTTTTCGAATAATTTATACTTATCTGATCCCAGTCTCTTCGAAATAACTTTCAATAGTTTCGGTAAACTCTACCCCCGGTTCTTTTGGAAATAATCAAACAATACACTGGAGTAGAGATCACCCACTAACCGTTTAAGTGGACGGATCTCCCTATCATTTGTCCTAGGAAAAAAAGATTTATACGCACGGTACAACATCATCGAAGACGACTGTGCCATATAACTCATATGTTTCTCATAGATATTTCCAGAGTTATATTTTGGTCCAGATTTGATAGTTAATTATTTAACTATCAAACAAACAAACAACAACAAAATCAGAGATTTAATTACCTATAGCAACCACTAAGCCTCAAACTAAATCTTTCATTTATTAAAACTCTTTTCAAAAGTGTTTATCGTAAACATCCATATACTTATCTCACTAGCATATGTATATTCACAAAACATTTATGAAAGATTTCTCATTTCCAAATCATATCAAAGGATCAAAATAAAATGTTATTTAAATTACAGATAAAAATAACCTCAAATGTTTGCACAAAAAATGGACAAACACCTCAAAGTTGTATGATTTAGTAGATCTTATGTTGTTCTTAGTGATTTGGGTGATTTATGCAAATATATGAAAAGCAGGGGCTAAACTGTAAAAAGACACGCAGATTTATAGTGGTTCAGCCAGAATGTGCCTACGTCCACTTTATATGTTATTTCCCTTCTCTTGTTTTGATTACAAGTACAAAGCTTTGATACAAGTAAAAGAAAGTTGTTTGAAAGTTCTCTCCGTGCTTGAGCTCTCAAACTTGTCCCCCCTTGTCGTACCCCTTCCCCTCTATTTATAGAGTGAGGGTGGGAGCAGGGGTCTTGGATGTATATAGCTGCTGGTGGGCCTGGGCTGATGTGATCTGGCCTGGCACGTCTTGGTCCGGCAGCGTTTGGTCCGGTGGTAGGAGGTGAGTTGGTTCGGCGAAGCATGGGAGGTGAGTTGGTTCGGCGAAGCATGGGGATGAGTTGGTTCGGCGAAGCATGGGAGGTGAGTTGGTTCGGCGAAGCATGGGGATGAGTTGGTTCGGCGAAGCATGGGAGGTGAGTTGGTTCGACGAAGCATGGGAGGTGAGTTGGTTCGGCGAAGCATGGGAGGTGAGCTGGTTCGACGAAGCATGAGAGGTGAGCTGGTTCGGTGAAGCATGAGAGGTGAGCTGGTTCGGTAGAGCATGGGAGGTGAGCTGGTTCGGCAGAGCATGGGAGGTGAGTTGGTTCGGCGAAGCATGGGGATGAGTTGGTTCGGCGAAGCATGGGAGGTGAGTTGGTTCGGCGAAGCATGGGAGGTGAGTTGGTTCGGCGAAGCATGGGGATGAGTTGGTTCGGCGAAGCATGGGAGGTGAGTTGGTTCGGCGAAGCATGGGGATGAGTTGGTTCGGCGAAGCATGGGAGGTGAGTTGGTTCGGCGAAGCATGGGAGGTGAGCTGGTTCGGCAAAGCATGAGAGGTGAGCTGGTTCGGCGAAGCATGGGAGGTGAGCTGGTTCGGCAGAGCATGGGAGGTGAGCTGGTTCGGCGAAGCATGGGAGGTGAGCTGGTTCGGCGAAGCATGGGAGGTGAGCTGGTTCGGCGAAGCATGAGAGGTGAGTTGGTTCGGCGAGGCATGGGGATGAGTTGGTTCGGCAGAGCATGGGAGGTGAGCTGGTTCGGTAGAGCATGGGGATGAGTTGGTTCGGCAGGGTCGTTGCATGCGAAGCAGGTTGGATCGGCGAAGCTTTGGACCGGTGGTGAGAATCTACCCAACATTTGCCCCCCAAAGTGGGGTATATGCTGGCGTATGGCCTACTTTGTTTCCTCTTATTCGGTCGCTGAGCGCCGATCCAACTGGTCCGGCATCCTATATTTGCCTATAAGTAGGGGCTGTATACTCTCGTTATTCCCTTCCAATTCAAGATAGCCGAACCAAACGTTTCTGCCGAATCAAGCTCTCTGACGAATTGCTTCAGAATACCGAATCAAGTACTTCCGAACGAATTTACGTACTCTAAGTGCCGAATGATCATTTACTCTGGGTGCCGAATGAACTTTACCCTGGGTGCCGAATGAACATTCACTCTGGATGCCGAATGAACTTGATTCTAGGTGCCGAATGAACGTTCACTCTGGGTGCCGAATGAACTTGATAAACTTGATTTTTTCACTTGAAATTTCAGACTGCAGACACTTGCTCCTTTACTTCCTCTATTCTAACGACGTTCTTCTTTGTGTTTGCAGATAATGTCTCGTAAAGCGGAAACTCGATCAGACAAAAAGAAATCCGGGGGCGAAGGAGGTTCCTCCGCCGTGCCCCCAGCTCAGCCGAATCCAGAACGTCACGGACCTGCCCCGAGATAACCGTGGATGGGTACGGCCCTTAGGAACTTCTGAACTCCCCGCCCGATTGCTTTCCTAGCTCTCTCAAGGAGGAGCAGCTTGATGTTATTTCCCGATCTTTTGGAATTGATAGGGAGCACTTGCTGTTGCCAGGGAGAGAAGTTATGCCGTACGAACCTCCTGAAGGGTACCTTGCCTGCAGCAGATACCACTGCATGTGTGGTGCCATTCCTCCTCTTAACGCTTGGGTAGCCAGCTTCCTCACATATCTAAAGGTGGCCCCATTCCAGCTTCAACCCAACTCCTATGCTATACTAGTGAGCCTCTTCGTTATTTTTCAGAGGAAGTGTGGTCGTGCTCCTTCCAACCGGGAGATCCGGTACTTATATAATCTGAGGGGCTATAAGAAAGGGTCCCCATACATCAGCTTGGAGTCGGCTGTAACCTTCAAGCCGGTCTTGGACCTGTATTCCAAATTCAGCATGTTCAAGAAGGAGTGGTTCTTCGACAGGGACGACTCAGTTTCTTTTAGGCGCTTCACCTCTGGATGTAAGTCTACACTTTATTTATTTCC
The DNA here is from genome assembly GCA_030737815.1 of Allium fistulosum. Lineage (NCBI taxonomy): Eukaryota > Viridiplantae > Streptophyta > Magnoliopsida > Asparagales > Amaryllidaceae > Allium > Allium fistulosum. The sequence continues at coordinate 706,920,234 of CM060904.1, read as the reverse complement.
ATTCTGGTTTGCGAGGCTTCTTCTCATACGTCTTCATTTTTGCTAGCGACAGGTGGCTTTGCGGTGGTGGAGACCGATCGCCTGGTTCAAACGGCGGCTGAGATAGAAGCTATCCCCGGGAGGGATAGATCAGCTGCCTTCCTGATCAGAAACGCGACCCTTCTGGACTATAACTTGATCCTTCCACACCAGTCAGTAGTCAAGCTGAGGGAAACGGCGGAGGAGAGGGCGGCTGCTCAGGCTAAGGGAGGCGTCGCGGCAGAGAGTGGAAAGAGAAAACCTTTCACAAAACCTCCAGCCGTCGGAGGTAAGAAACTTAAGAGATCGGACGGTCCTTCTCCCAGCAATTGTCCACTTACTCAGGGGGAGGAAGACGTGGAGGAGGAAAGAGGTGAGGGTGGAGATGGCATCGGGGCCTTGCTTCCTGGGCAAGCGGGCGAGATTCAGGAGTGGACGGATGATGCGTTCCACCAAGCTTTCGAGGGGCTGGACGAAGATCCGGCTTTGGTAGAGAAGACCGGGAAAGCGGACAAGGTCGGGACCGGTGCAAGCGAGTCTTCTCAGACCATTCCAGCCAAGGTGGCTCCGACGACTCAAGGTAAACTCTTGACTCCTGCATGCTTCATTAATGATAGGGACTTAGGAATATTTTATGATCCGCTCCCGTCCTGAAATGAAATCCAGAACTCATTGCAGTATCCTACTTCTCCCCAGGGTTTGTATAACAGACGTGCTTTCTTTCTTCTTTTAACTTGTAATTTACCACGCTTCTCGAATTATATAGTGATGTAAGCTTGTGACACTTGTTCTTTATATCAGGAGCAGGTAAGACATCCAAGGCCCCAGATCTTCGGCACAGGCTTGAGCAATACAAGCTTTCCAAAACTTCCGCCAAGCCGAAGCGTTCGACCCACCGCTCCGGGGATGTAGTCGGCTACCATCCTCTTCTCGGGGTTATTGATGAGGGTATTCCGCAGAGAAAGAGGAGTCATCCTTTATCCGAACCTTCACCTGGTCCTCAGCTCCCGGCTCAGCCTCTTCATGATATCATGGAGGAGGATAGCGAGTTTGCACTCTCTCCGCACCCGTCCGGAAACCCTTCCGTTACTCATATCGACCGTCCTGACTTGGCTCGTAATCCATTTGCGGGTCATCCTGATCTGGATCCAAGTTCCCATGATATTACCTTTGACGAGGTTACTGGTGAGCACCTTCTTCCCCGCAATCCCATGGTACGGGTGCTTGATGAGGCTAAGTCCTTAGATCTTGATCTACTTACTACTCGGATAGTTACCATGGGAAACGAGGCCAAGGCTAATATTGATCGGGTGGCGGAGGAGACTAGGAAGCTGATGGAGCATGATGGACGAAATGCTTCAGGACATGTACTTCCGTACCTAGAAGCAGGGCAACCTATCCTGGATGGATGATTATCCCAGGGTCATGGCTAAGATCTATCTTCGGGCTTTGGAGGAGGCTAAGGCCGATGCGGATAAAGATGGTGGCGTGGTCTTCAGCATGGATGCGGTCACGGCTCAATTTGCCAAGGAGGAGAAGGTGGCGGTGAAGGAAGGTATGCGGTTGCTTGCTGCTGAGGAGTTAGGCGTGCAAGTAGAGGACGACGATCAGGATAGCCAAGAAGCAGGTGCTGGTAAGTCTTCCTTTTTAGTCTCTCCATTAACTTGGTTGCTTATTGCTAATGAATCCTTTCTTTGACTGGACAGGTGGTCAACAGGACAAGGATAAAACTCCAATGCAGCCGGCCCCTTGATTATACCTGGAAAGACTCTTTTTGTGGATTTGACAGGGTTGTATATGTTAGTTTTAAAACAGTGAAGTAGCCTTTAGGTTGTAATAATTTGCCACTAGTAATAAATAGTCTTATTTTTGACGTGTAATTCTTTAACTTAAGCTGATTTTGTCGTCTTCTGAATGTTTGTTGTTATTTTGACATGTCGTATGAGAAATATAGCTATGTATATTCTTGTAATTAAATTGTGTTTGATGTTCATGACTTGCAATGTTAGCGTGTGGTGCGAACAAATTATAGTCATGTATTTGTACACAAAAGAAGAAAATACCGCCTTTCATGCTCTAATTGTAGATGGCAGTTTTGAGTATCTTGTATGACCGAGCATGGAAAGCAGTTGAATGCCCTGCCATCCGATTGTGAGTCCCTGCACCCATTGGCGAGTATCTCCTACTCTGTATCCTGTACTTTAGGGGTTGTTATAAAGCTTTTTAAGTAAAATTGAAATAGGTGAAATAGTAAAACTTCCAATCACGGAAGGCCTTCGATGTGCTTAAGTTCGTGGCAAACGGGTTTTGTAGTCACTTTCCCTAGCTGTGGGTCTTGGAGACATTTGTCACCCATCTTACGCCTCCGCGGGGAGTTAATTCTTTTTTACCACAGCCGCACTTAAGACACATCGGAGCCGAGATCGCGCACAGTAACTACCCGGGCCATTATGGCCCGTAATCGTGGGTATTATTCGATTTACTGTGGCCGGCTAGCGTGGGTGCCGATCGTCAACTGTGAACTGCCCCTGGCTGGCCACACCTTATGTTGGGGCTTATAGTCGGTTCACAGTTGCCGGCGAGCCTAACGCCGTAATGAGCTGCCTCGGCTATAGTCGGCCTTCTCGGTGGCTTATAATCGGCTCATTACAGTTGGCTTTAAGGCCCGTCGCGAGCAATGAGTTAACCCGCAGCAGAGGGATGCCGGAGCGAAAGTGTCTCATTGGCGAGGGCATAGATTCGCATAGTACCTGTTAGGTTTTTTCAAGGAGAGGTTGCGCTGCGGAGCGCCTTGAATGAAAATGCTATTTGCACAGGATTTTGTTCAACAGAAAAGGATACAGTTAACAAGCAGCCAAGATATGAAGGAACAAGTTAAAAAGAGACAAGTTTTTTAAAGTGGTTCGACACGAAAATGCCTACGTCCACTGATTCTCTTTGTTAATTCACTTCATATGGGCAGTATGAGTTAAGAAAAGTATCGACGAAGGTGTTGGATGTTCCATGCCCTCTGGAACACCTCCCCGTCCACTGTTGACAAAATATAAGCTCCATTGCGAAGATCTTTATGAATTACATATGGTCCGTCCCAGATTGGATCTAGCGCTCCGGGGCGCGGGAAGATTCGCTTGAGGATAAGATCTCCTTTCTGTAAGCTACGATGCTTGACTTTGGAGTTGTATTGCATTGCCACTTTTCGTTTCTTCTTTCCTCAATTAGATCCAGAGACATGAGGAGGAACTCTTCGTTCTCTTCTGGGTTGTAGTGGATCCTACGATGGGAAGGCACTATAGTTTCAATTGGGAGCATAGCCTCCGATCCGTATGCCAAAGAGAAAAGGAGTATGCCCCGTTGATGTTCTGAAAGACGTGCGATTGGCCCATAGTGCCGTAGGAGGTTCATCCACCCAAGCGCCCTTTGATTTTTCGAGTTTCTTTTTTATTAGAGTTTTGAGAATTTTGTTGACGGCTTCAACTTTTCCGTTTGCTTGGGAATAAGCTACGGATGAGAAGCTTTTGTGAATTCCATGCTCTTGGCACCAGTTGGCGAACTCCTCGCTGTCAAACTGAAGTCCATTGTCCGATATGATTTTGAATGGAACTCCGTACCTGCATAGAACATTTTTTGATCAAGAAGTTAATAACTTTTGCTAAAAATACTTTATTTAAGGGTTCTGCTTCCTGAGGGATGTGTTTGATTAAATAGTGATCCCATCGATTGAGAAGCAACTTGGTCTTCTTTAAATATGCTATGAGTCGTTCTTCTCGAGCCTGGAATCCTACTAGTATTTGATTTACAATAAGTTGAGAATCGCTATGAAGACACAAAGAATTGGCTCCGATTTCTAAGGCAAGTTCTAATCCAGCTATCACTGCTTCATACTCTGCATCATTGTTGGTGGCAGTGAATCCTGACCTTATAGCATAGTGTAGTTCATTTCCCTTGGGAGTGATTATTACCACACCTGTCCCCGAGCCTTGTTCGTTGATGGCGGTGCGAGGAGGGTAGGTGATATCATATTGACTTAGTTGAATGTACCATTTAAGTAGTCGCCCAGAAGCGTCGAGACGATGGAGTACCTGCCTTAGTGGTTGATCGGTCAGAACTCTGATGGAATGAGATCGGAAATAGTGACGCAGTTTCCGTGATGTGATTAGTAGGCAATAGGCTAGCTTCTCAAGTTTAGGATATCTGGTTTCTTCTTGTGCGGGGGGCGTTTGTATCTAACTTCGTCTTGAGGGTCCCGGGAGATGTTTTCGATCATTTCATTTAAAGGAGTATAAGCGTCAAATCTCGGTCCTGGCCGATACAAGCACTTTTCTCCCTTCTTGCCCCCAGCATTGTCTCTAGAAGCATCCCTTCGAACGTCCTTTGCTACAGCGGACGTGCTGCCGTAAGCTGCCTTATTTTGTCGCCCCGACTGCCCTTTAGTGGCAGCGTCTTCAAGCCTCATATATTTCCCGGCCTCATAGAAAAAATCGGGTAAAGTAGCTGGTTTTTCTTTTGTCAATCTTCTAGCAAATTTAGTATCCGGATGCACACCACTACAGAGGGCCATTAAGATAAGCTTCTCGTCGGCATCTTGGACTGTGGCCGTTGCGGCATTGAATCGGGTTAGGTATTGCTGCAGCTTCTCTCCAGGTTTCTGCTTGATACTGGATAGGGAATAAGCATCCTTAGGTTGTTCCACATGAATGCGGAACTGGCTGATGAACTTTCTTTCAACATTTCCCATGAGCTGATGGATCCCTGAGGTAGATGACAGAACTAGGAGGTAGCGAGATCTGCTAAGAAGAGTGGAAAGCATTTGCACAGTACTCCCTCTATCGCTCCACTCATGAGCATATGTTGTGTGTATCTCTGCAAGTGTACAACGGGGTCGGAGGTTCCTTTGTAAGGTTCCATTGTTGGCATCTTCCATTCTCGGGGGGTGATAGCAATTTCAATGTTGCGGGCGAAAGGGCTGGTCACCCTAGCGCCTATCCCTCGATCTCTTTGCTCCCGTTGGACGCACTCTCTGAATAAGCGCGCCATCCTTTCATCAGAATTTGGAGCAGATAGAAACGAGTTTGGTTCTGTTCTGTGGGATTGATTCCGTCCAGATGACCTGTAGGGATGGTATCGTCTATCATTCCTCATATTTTCCAGTGGCTGCCTTTGGTCTTCTAGGAGCATGCTCGGGTCAGCTACAGTTGGCCCTTGCCTTGATCTCCCCCTGCTGGGTTCTGATCTAAGCACTTCCTCGGGTCCAACTTCGGGCTGGACTCTAGCTCGGCCCCGTTCACTGGCGTTTCTGTGGTTAGACAGCATGACAGGCTCAGCTACAGTTGACCTTCGCTCAGTACCTCCCCCGTTGGGTTCGGTACCAAATGTTTCCTCAGGCCTAACTTCGGGCTGTGCTCGGTCTCGGCTCCTACCATGGCTACTTCTGCCGTTAGCTCCTTCGAAGAAGGAAGATCTTTGTTGTCTCTGAGATCCTCCAGACTGGGACTCGCCCCATGATTCAGTGTTGCGGTTGGATTCTTCAGCGTCCCTTAAGCGTGACATGAGATGGTCCACCAAGGCTTCCTGCTGGGACGTGAAGCGGTTAGTTACTTCAACCACAACTCTGTCCAGATCTGCTCTAGTAATTGCTGCAGGCTATTCTGTGGCAGGAGTGGTTGGGTTAGCCTGTTCTTCATTTGTTACTGTTGCTGGAGGAGGACGATTTACTTGATTCGTGACAGCTGGATCTGGAAGACTGCTGGATGCGATGTTTTTTCCTTTGTTAACATCTTTTCTCTGTTTGGGAGGCATGTTTTCCAAGTGGCGGATGATGCTGTTAGGAAAACTTGTTAAGCGGATGAAGCTGAAGCTTCGAGCTTCTATTTCTCAGTGAAAGCACCAAAAATGTTTGCACAAAAAATGGACAAACACCTCAAAGTTGTATGATTTAGTATATCTTATGTTGTTCTTAGTGATTTGGGTGATTTATGCAAATATATGAAAAGCTGGGGCTAAACTGTAAAAAGACACGCAGATTTATAGTGGTTCAGCCAGAATGTGCCTACGTCCACTTTATATGTTATTTCCCTTCTCTTGTTTTGATTACAAGTACAAAGCTTTGATACAAGTAAAAGAAAGTTGTTTGAAAGTTCTCTCCGTGCTTGAGCTCTCAAACTTGTCCCCCCTTGTCGTACCCCTGCCCCTCTATTTATAGAGTGAGGGTGGGAGCAGGGGTCTTGGATGTATATAGCTGCTGGTGGGCCTGGGCTGATGTGATCTGGCCTGGCACGTCTTGGTCCGGCAGCGTCTGGTCCGGTGGTAGGAGGTGAGTTGGTTCGGCGAAGCATGGGAGGTGAGTTGGTTCGGCGAAGCATGGGGATGAGTTGGTTCGGCGAAGCATGGGAGGTGAGTTGGTTCGACGAAGCATGGGGATGAGTTGGTTCGGCGAAGCATGGGAGGTGAGTTGGTTCGGCGAAGCATGGGAGGTGAGCTGGTTCGGCGAAGCATGGGAGGTGAGCTGGTTCGGCAGAGCATGGGAGGGGAGCTGGTTCGGCAGAGCATGGGAGGTGAGTTGGTTCGGCGAAGCATGGGGATGAGTTGGTTCAGCGAAGCATGGGAGGTGAGTTGGTTCGGCGAAGCATGGGAGGTGAGTTGGTTCGGAGAAGCATGGGGATGAGTTGGTTCGGCGAAGCATGGGAGGTGAGTTGGTTCGGCGAAGCATGGGGATGAGTTAGTTCGGCGAAGCATGGGAGGTGAGTTGGTTCGGCGAAGCATGGGAGGTGAGCTGGTTCGGCGAAGCATGGGAGGTGAGCTGGTTCGGCGAAGCATGCGAGGTGAGCTGGTTCGGCGAAGCATGGGAGGTGAGCTGGTTCGGCAGAGCATGGGAGGTGAGCTGGTTCGGCGAAGCATGGGAGGTGAGCTGGTTCGGCGAAGCATGCGAGGTGAGCTGGTTCGGCGAAGCATGGGAGGTGAGCTGGTTCGGCAGAGCATGGGAGGTGAGCTGGTTCGGCGAAGCATGGGAGGTGAGCTGGTTCGGCGAAGCATGGGAGGTGAGCTGGTTCGGCGAAGCATGAGAGGTGAGTTGGTTCGGCGAGGCATAGGGATGAGTTGGTTCGGCAGAGCATGGGAGGTGAGCTGGTTCGGCAGAGCATGGGGATGAGTTGGTTCGGCAGGGTCGTTGCATGCGAAGCAGGTTGGATCGGCGAAGCTTTGGACCGGTGGTGAGAATCTACCCAACATCAAACAATATTCCTTCGGTGGTAATTGTGGAACGAATGTCTACATTACCATAATTAAGAAGGCTAGTTAAAGGAAATCCAATCTCAAATTCTTTTGTACATTTCCTTCTATAAATCCTATAAATAAATCTCCTTTACCTAATTCCAAACCCATTTACAATACTCTTTATAGATCACCGAGTTAAATTTACAATTTATAGATATTAAAACCATTTATATATCTCTTTATAGATCTCCAAAATTATTTATATAACTTCCTTTATAAATATCCAAAATCATTTATAAAACTTTCTTATAAATATTCCTTATTTAAAACAAAACTCTTTTAATAAACTCAGTCAATAAAGTCCTTTTAATCTTTTTTTAAAACAAAACCCTAATTAATCTTTGATTATTTAAATAATAATTTAAACTTTAATTAATAATTAAATATTAATTAATCTCGATTAATTAATTAAATATATATTAATCAATCTCAATTAATTAATTAAATATTCCTTAATTAAAACTTAAATAATAAATTAAATCTTCATTTAAAATAATTAAAACATAATTAAGTTCTAATTAAATCTTAACTTAAATTAAACTTAATTAGGAATTAATTAGAAATTAAACCCTTTAATAAATAAATAATTATTTAATAATTAATCTTTAATTAAATTAACTAATTAAAATTAACTTACTTGATTACACTTAAGTACTAATTACTTATTTAATTCCTAATTCCTCCTAATTATCTTAATTAGTAAATTAATTGATTTATTATTAACTCATACTTAATTAACTTTTATACTTAATTAATGTCTTGAAAAATGATTTCAAAAATAATTAAGTTAAAACACGTTTTATTTTGTAAACATTGATTTTTCCGAACTGCCTCCATAACGACTATCGCTATGGATGCAGTTACTTTAGAGTAGATTTCTAAGTTCTCCTTTACGACTCCTTTTCTCCAACTTTGATTCACTTTTAAAACATAAGTAAAAGATTTTGGAAAACTAAAACAACATTAACACTATGAAAACTTTTAGTAAATAAAACTAATAAAACACCATTTTTTCAAAGGATCTCAAGTCCTATTTAGCATAGCAAAATTTTTAACTTTCATAACCTACAATTCTATATCCATCATTTACACATTCAATATCATATCCATAAACAAAGTTCACAACTTCACAACCAACACTTATATTTAGACTTCATTTCAAGTCTAACTTCCAATAACATATAATAACATAAATTTATAACCAATCTTCCAATAATCCAACAATTCAAATACATATCATATACAAATTTATCCAATATATTAAAGCTAAAAACTTTAAATTAAAACATAAGTTTACTCACCAAAACCATCCAGACTTCCACTAGAACTAGAATAGAACCTAGATCCATGCTATATGCTTTGAAAAATGAAGATTTGGTGGCCTTCAGGCCTTAAGTGGGTTCGCCAAGGTATGGTGCACATGTCCCAAGGGTGATGGAGCTCAGCCTTGAAAGGTGGAGGGACCTCGGATCATCATCGGATTCACAAAAATCAAACCTGAAAATATGTCATCTTCCAACTGATTTTTGGATAGGTTACTCACGAAACTTGGAAAAGTTATTGGAAACTCTTTTTTTACAATTAAAAAAAATCACTTAATTTGGATTTATTTTTAGGGAGATATAGTCAAAAGAATAAGATGTATTTTCGGACTTGAAAATCTGGGTCCGAAAATACTCTACAAAGAAATGTGATTTGGATATAACTAAGCCCAAAATTTAAAGAAGTAGTACAAATAAAAGTTGTAGCCACTAGAATTTGCTACGGTTTGAAAAAAAGAAACCCTCCATCTGGATAAGATAAATATGGTAGAAGGAAGAGGAGGAAAAATTGAAGAAGTGAAAGGGCTATTTATAAGTAAGAGGATAAAGTAAATTACTAAAATAGCTTTGTCCTTTACCCTCCACATCTACTTACCACATCACCATGCCACCTCACCTTCATGTACGTCATGCCCACAAGCTTGTCCCCCCTTCCCTTTACTTAGCCAACATGTTTTTAATGTCTAAGTACTAATGTCTCATGAGATATGATGTTTACTTTTTACTTAATTTCATATTATATTCCATAAAATGTCTCATTACTTATGTATATACATTTAAGTATATATATACTAATATCTATCCTAACTCAAATATAAATATATGTGTTATATTATACAATAGAGTTCACAACGTTTTCGATAACTTTTAGCCGACGAAAAATCGACAATTCGGAAATTGAATTTCGACACATTTTTTATTTTCCTTCGAACTATATATTTTTGTAAACACATTTTGGAAAACTTTTTCACCATCATTATTTACTATTTAAAAGAGTTTTATTTTAATTATAAAAACTATTATTTGAATATTTAAATTAATTAAATATTCGCAAATCAAAACGTTGAAATTCCGAGTCATTACAACACAATTTGATTAAAAATTTAAATTAAATCAAAATTTAATTTAATTCATCTTAAATAATTTAAGATAAATATACCACTATAACAATTATAGTTACATGCATATATCACTAAATATACATGTACATATTAATTAACATTTAATTAATTTATTTATTAAATAAACCATATATTTAACTAAAATTAAGTTAACACTTATTTGTTAAATAACCATGTAGGCAAGTTTGGAAGCTTATGGGTGAGCTTAAAGTTCATTTTGACAATTCCACGTTCTATTTTCATTTCTCGATCCTGGAAGAAAGTCATCGTATTCTTGAATTTGAGCCTATTTTCATTCAAGGCAAGCCTTTTTGTGGTCCCCTACCATCGACTTAGCTAAAGAGCAAGTCCTCTCTATTCCAATCTGGGCTCATTTCTCAAATATTCCATCCATGTTTCAGCTTATGACATGATTAAATTAGTTAGCAAACCTAGTTGGCGATTTAAGATGTTTTGATGCAACTACAGTGGCTAGCGAAAGCTTGCCTACACCAAGGCATTGATAGAAATCACTCTAGATTGACCTCTCCCTTCCAAATTGCACTTTAGACTAGCTAAGGATCAGGTGGCAATTGTGGATGTGAGTTATAGCCGGAAGCTTGATATATGCTATACTTGTTGCTCCTTTGGACATACTACTCTCTTATGCAAGCATGAATCGCCTTCTTGTCCGACGGTTAATGAACAGTCTCTGTTATCTATCCCAGCCAAAATTCCTCTCCCTTGTCAACCAGCTAGGCAATGGTCCCCAAACTCATCCACGTCACCTCTGTTATATCTCCCTTTTCTGAGGCTCTTGATAGTCTTCCTATCACCTCTGACATAGTATCTCCTGTCCGAGATCAAGATTTGTCTATGCCACCTCTTCCAATTGTACCACCAGTGATAGTCACCCCTGTTTGCCCCTCTATTTCTTGGATCTCTGCCAAGCAGTCATGGGGACATCGAGCTTCCAATATGCATTACAACCCTTCTAGTCGTTATTATTTCAGATTCGTCTCGGATTGGTCTGGCAAGGATCGATGCTTATATTACTAAGTTTTGGGAGAAGATCTTGTTTTGGCTTTTGATGGTGGGCTTGGTAAATGGAATAGGCTTTTATTTGAAGACATCTCTTGGGACAAAATTTTTATATACTCTAGCGATTCTGCAGACTGCGTCTCTGGCCTTGCCTGCCTTTTCTCTAGGTACGTAGACGTTATTGGACCCAATCAGTCTGATGTGGGTAGTGGCTCTTCCTTTGCTGAGGAGTGATAGTATTGTATTTTCTAGTAGCTAGAGCATTTCAGCTCTTCTCCTATACTTTCAGTGACATGGTTGAGTAATAAAAAGTGGACGGACCACTATAAAAACCAACTAGAATTGCTAAAATTTAAAAAAAAACATTTTTAATTAGGTAGCTTTAATAATTCGAAATTTTGATTTAATAAGTTGATGTTTATGCTACTAGCGTTGGTGATCAGTACACATTTGATGGAATTTCTTGTCATTGATTTATTTGATGTTTGAGGTTGACACCGAGGGTTGTCAAACTTGTGTGATGTTTAATGGATGTGTGTTGTCATTATTATTGTTATTCCATATTTATGATAATTGATTGTGTTGACTTAGTAGAAGTTGTGTTTTCTGCTTGCATTGGTTGCATGGTTGTGCAAGTTATGTTCTAACAAGCATTTGATGTAGGAAAAGAGCAGAAAACAGAACTACATGAGCTTGATCCCGAAAGGGTACGTAGGCAGTCTTTCCCTATGCAATAGCTCTTGGTTCCCTTATAATCGGAGTGTATAGGATAAGCCATAGTTCAAACATGCTTGATCACTTTTTTGCTTTATTATGTGTATGTGCGTGTGTGTGGTGTGTGTGTAAAGTTGTAGGTGGGTGTAAAGGAGGGAGCAAAAGTTTGGACATAGGTCATATCCACAGGTGGTTGACTCAGTATAACTCTTGCACCGTAGTAATATGTAAAAATATGGATGTTATTTGATGTATTGAATATGTATGATATTAAATTGATGGATAATGTATACATATTGTTGTTTAATACCGTTGTAAGGTTTATCCCTTTGTTATTTTATAATTTGGAAGTTAGAATCATATAACAAATGATCCACTGTTTTTAGTGTGCCGGCGTAGATTGACGGTGTTTTTCGCTAATTTTAGATGTTAAAAATAGTAAAGCGTCACAGTATACTTTTTTTTGTATGTGTGTCTATATCTATGCATGCGTGTGTGTGTATGAATGTATGTATATATGTGTGTGTACAAATGTATGTATGTATTTATATATATGCATGCATGCATGATGACACCCCCCCCCCTTTAGAGCACCGTTGTTATACCTTGGAGCTGCATTAATCCATTTTTTTTATTATAGATAATTTAATATCATACTAAAGATAATCCTCGTAGATTTCAGGCTTACTTGAATATATCTCATATGATATATGTAATGTTTGAAATATACGGTTAAAATAAATATTTTAATGGTGAACACCGATTTGTTTTGATAAGTATAGTGATACTTAATTTTAAGTAGATCGGTCATTTTGATGTCTCAGAGGATTGAACCTTAGAGATTTTACCACATAAAGTAGCGATCCTTACAGTGAACACTGATTTATATTTTAGAAGATGTTAGAAATTTTAAAAGCACCTCATTTTTTGTAAAGAACAAATACATAATGTAGATTAAACATCAACAAAAAGTATTTTAATTGGTGTAACTCAAGATACATAAGAGTGCTATAGAGATGCTTCAAAAGTGCAATGTCATTGTACCATCTTCTCTCTCGCGTGTGTAGTCAATGATTCATATTGAATAGCAATTTTGATACGATTAGGAATTTTGAAACGATGCGAATTCCTTATGTAAATGATCTCAATGACTAGTAGATTGTATCTACATGGTTCTGTTTACTTCAGATCTTTTATAAAAAATAATGGAGAATATTTATAAAGAATGTACACAAGCTGGAGGCTATGTATATCGCATAAGTATGTTTTATTTGTTAGAAATCTGCTATTAGAAACTACAATCGTTTCATTTACTTTTAACGTTATGCAGTTTCTAATCTTAATGTGACCCTATTAATTAGGTCATAAATAGAACGTTTCATTTATCTTTAACGTTATGCAGTTTCTAATCTTAATGTGACCCTATTAATTAGGTCATAAATAAAACGTTTCATTTACCTTTAACGTTATGCAGTTTCTAATCTTAATGTGACCCGATTAGTTAAGTCATAAATAGACCATTCTATAATTGGAACATTAGGTCTGTGATTAATCTTAAGCATTGAATTGGTATATGATGGACGTACCAGATTTAGAGTTAAATGTTATATAAAGGATTGGGTCCTCTCTCTCCCGGAAAAAGATGTATTCTTCTCCATCAAGAAACACATAAAGAAATAGGGTTAGAGAGAGAAACCGAATTCTGAGAAGAAGAGTAATTATTAGAAGTCAGAAGAAGAAGATGACAGCCATTACATCTTCCGCTGTTAATCAAGGTACGTCATCTTAAACAATAAATCATATTAAGTTTTGTTTGTGAAATATTCGGTATTGGTGATCCTTGGGCTATTACTTGAATTGTTCATCATTAATCTTGAAAGATCTTACAGTAAAGAATTTATGACATTTGGTATCAAAGCCACCAATCAATAACTGAATATTTCCTATGATTGCAATTGATCTGTTCTATGCTTTACTCATGATGTTTAATCAAGTATGTGTTATAAGTCATTTATGCACATGAGATTTATGATTTTGTTAATCACCAAAGTGGTCAAAATCAGAATAATCATTTAGTGCATAAGTGACATAATGATTATTGATAGAAATTGTCAGGTATAATAATACCAATTAAAAACTGGCGTCACTAATGATGGAACCTGAGAACTTACCCAAAGGAAAGTCTTGTTCTATAACTAGTTGACATGATGAGGTTTAATAGATATCTTGATTAAATAAATATTGATCATCCAAAGATGTCAGTTCTATTTAATTGAATATATTTATTACTTACTTATGTTTTGGTATTTAATTATGTTAAGTATAAGATAGTATCTACCCAAAGGAGTGCTATATTATACTATTATGTACATATCTGAATCGCGTTAGCTATGAGCTTATAGTTATTTCAATTTTTTTAAATTTAATTTGCAGTAGTTCTCATAAATACACATGCTTCATCTGTTACATTGTTCACTGGTGTGTTAATTTTTCTAAATGGAGAGAACAAGTCAATTTCCATTTAGGTGTTCAGGATCTTGACTTGGCACTCCTTGAGGATAAACATGTTGCTCTTACAACAGCTAGTATTGAGACAGAAAAATCACACCATAAAGCATGGGAACTCAGTAACAGATTGAGTCTTATGTTTATTAATATGACTGTTGCTAACAACATCAAGTCAACAATTCCGCAAACAGAAAGTGCTACGGAATATATGCAGTTTGTGGAAGAGCGTTTTTGTTCAGCTGATAAGTCACTCGTTGGTACTCTTATGGCAGAACTCACGACCATGAAGTTTGATGGGTCACGAACTATGCAAGAGCACATTATAGAGATGACTAATCTTGCAGCAAGGTTAAACTCCCTTGGACTTACAGTAGAGGATTATTTTCTTGTCCAGTTTATCCTGAACTCGCTACCTTCTGAATATGGACCTTTTCAAATTAACTATAACACTATAAAGGATAAGTGGAATGTTAATGAATTGGCCAGTAGACTTGTTCAGGAAGAAGGACGTTTGAAAAATCAAGTGAATCACTCAGTAAGTTTTGTGAGTAATAAAGCTGGTAAGGAAAAGAATGGAAAATCAAGTCATTTCAAGAAGAAAAATGCACCTACTAAGAATGGGCAGGATAAGGAAAAGAAGGAACTAAAGGATGTTCGATGTCATTTCTATAAAAGGAAAGGACATTATCAAAATGACTGTCCGAAAAGGATAACTTGGTTCGAAAAGAAAGGTAATCATCTATCTTTCATATGTTTTGAATCAAATTTAGTTGAAGTTCCTATTAATACATGGTGGCTTGATACTGGTGCTACAACTCATGTCTCCAATAATATACAGGGATTTCTTATGATCCGAACCATAAATCCAAATGAAGATCGTTTTCTCTTTATGGGAAACGGAATGAAATCCACAATAGAAGCCATTGAGACTTATCGTCTAATTCTAGAAAGTGGATATGTATTAGACTTATATAGTACCCTTTATGTACCTTCATTATCTAGAAACCTTATTTCCATAAGTAAGTTGGATATTTCTGGTTTTAGATGTACGTTTGGATCTGGTTGTTTTGATTTATATAAGAATACTGATAATGTTGGTTCTGGTATTCTAATTGATGGTTTATATAAATTGAAACTAAATGACACTTATGTGAATTCCTTGCTGAATGTAATAAATAATATTGGATGCAAACGTAGCATGTTGAATGAAAATTCTGCTTTCTTATGGCATAAAAGACTAGGTCACATATCCAAAGAAAGAATGATGAGATTAGTAAGTAATGAAATTTTGTCAAATTTGAACTTTAGTGATCTAGAATTATGTGTGGATTGTATTAAAGGTAAACAAACCAAACATAATAAGAAAGGAGCCACTAGAAACAGCCAGCTTCTTGAAATAATACACACTGATATTTGCGGACCTATGGACACTCCAGCCTTTAATGGAGAAAAGTATTTCATCACTTTTATTGACGATTTTCCCCGCTATGGTTATGTCTATTTGCTTCATGAAAAATCTCAATCTGTGAATGTCCTTGAGACGTTTGTAAAGGAAGTTGAGAGGCAATTAGATAAAAAGGTGAAAATCATAAGGTCTGATAGAGGTGGTGAATATTATGGCAAATATAATGAGTCAGGCCAGTGTCCAGGTCCATTTGCAAAATTCCTCGAAAGTTATGGCATATGTGCGCAATACACAATGCCAGGTACACCACAGCAAAATGGTGTAGTAGAAAGGCGCAATAGGACGTTAATAGATATGATTAGGAGTATGATGTCAGATTCTACACTACCTAAGAATTTGTGGTCGTATGCTCTCAAAACCGCTAATTATTTGTTGAATAGGGTTCCTAGTAAAACTGTTCAAAAGACTCCTTTTGAATTATGGACTAACAGGAAACCTAGCTTAAGACATCTGCATGTTTGGGGTTGTCCAGCGGAAGCGAGAATTTATAATCCACATGAAAAGAAATTAGATTCTCGAACGATTAGTGGGTATTTTTTAGGTTACCCTGAAAAATCTAAAGGATATGTGTTTTCCTGTCCTAATCATAGTCCAAGAATTGTAGA
The DNA here is from genome assembly GCA_030737815.1 of Allium fistulosum. Taxonomy (NCBI): domain Eukaryota; kingdom Viridiplantae; phylum Streptophyta; class Magnoliopsida; order Asparagales; family Amaryllidaceae; genus Allium; species Allium fistulosum. The sequence goes on along the minus strand of CM060904.1, from coordinate 706,904,192 downwards.
AAATGGTAATGCAAGATTCATTGAGATTAGTGAAGTCAATGGGATACTAGAAGAGAAATAGTGGAAATAAAGGAAACATGGGTAAATGTTACATTGCCTAGAATAGTTCCTCCATCTACTATTACTCCAAATGTTGTTCCAGCTGTTGGAGAACAGCATGATGATGAACAACATATAAATGAAGAAGTACTTCCTGAAGGAAATGACTTACATAATGCTGATATGCATGAACCACAACAAGTAGCATTAAGAAGATCTCAAAGAGATCGTAGGTCAGCTATTTTCAATGATTATATGGTTTACATGCAAGAATCAGATTATGATATAGGAATCAATAAAGACCCAGTTTCGTTTTCACATGCTGTAGAAAGTAAAGAGTCAAAGGAATGGATTAATGCCATGAAAGAAGAACTAAAATCCATGCAACAGAATAAAGTTTGGGATCTCGTTGAGTTACCACATGGCTGTAAAAGAGTCGGATGCAAATGGGTTTTTAAAACCAAACACGACTCTAGTGGTAATATCGAATGGTATAAAGCTAGACTTGTTGCTAAGGGTTACACTTAGAAAGATGGTGTTGATTACAAGGAGACATTTTCTCCTGTTTCGAAAAAGGACTCACTAAGAATAATAATCGCATTAGTAGCACATTATGATTTGGAATTGCATCAAATGGATGTGAAAACAGCCTTTCTGAATGGAGATCTTGATGAGGATATTTATATGGATCAACCTGAGGGTTTTTCTGTAAAAGGTAAAGAACAATTGGTGTGTAAACTTAAGAAGTCAATATATGGGCTTAAACAAGCATCCCGGCAATGGTATATTAAGTTCAATACCATATTACATCTTTTGGTTTTAAGGAAAATACGGTTGATCACTGTTTATACCAAAAGATCAGTGGGAGCAAGTTTATTTATCTAGTCCTTTATGTTGATGACATCTTGCTTGCTGCAAATAATTTAAGCATATTGCATGAGACTAAGGAATTTCTCTCAACGAACTTTGAAATGAAAGATATGGGAGAGGCATCCTATGTGATTGGAATAGAAATATTTCGTGATCGATCACAAGGAATATTGGGATTGTCTCAGAAAGGATATATCGAAAGGATTCTAGAGAGATTTGGAATGAGTAAGTGTTCACCTGGGAAAGTTCTTGTACAGAAAGGTGATAAATTCAATCTCATGCAATGTCCTAAGAATGATGTTAAACGAAAGAAAATGGAATCAATTCCATATGCATCTGTAGTTGGTAGCCTAATGTATGCTCAAATCTGTACTAGACCGGATATCAGTTTTGCGGTCGGTATGTTAGGGAGGTATCAAAGTAATCCAGGAAGGGAACATTGGCAAGCTGCAAAGAAAGTATTGAGGTACTTACAAGGCACGAAAGATTACATGCTCATGTATAGTAGATCCAATGAATTGGAGGTGATTGGATATAGCGATTCAGATTTTGCTGGATGCATCGATACTAGAAAATCGACTTTTGGTTACCTGTTTATGTTTGCTCAAGGAGCCATATCATGGAAAAGTGCGAAACAAACTATCGTTGCTTCATCTACTATGGAGGCAGAATTTGTGGCATGTTATGAAGCCACAATTCATGCATTATGGTTGCGGAACTTTATTTCAGGACTTGCGGTTGTCGACACCATTAGCAAGCCGCTGAAAATTTATTGTGATAACTCTGCAGCAGTGTTTTTCTCAAAAAACGACAAGTACTCTAAAGGTGCAAAACATATGGAACTGAAGTATCTTGTTGTGAAAGATGAGGTTCAGAAACAAAGAGTGTCAATCATGCACATCAGGACAGAACTTATGATTGCAGACCCTTTGACGAAAGGGTTACAGCCAAGGAAATTTAAGGAACATGTTCAAAGAATGGGTCTTGGTTGTATTAATAATAATTGATGTGTGACATTCTGAGCTCCTTTGTGTGTTTCTGATATACAATCATGTGTCTCTTGTTTTAATGTGGTAGTACGTACTTTATGTAATTTTAAACAAGAAAGAGTCTTATAAAGATATTATGTTTAATCATTATGATATAAGACATTATGTGGACCATTATGCTGTTTTATATAAATTATGAGTATAAAATGATGGATTGCTGGTATTGTAGTATATGGAAGGGAATGCATTGAATTAATAATGCACGACTGCCACAACTCTCAGCAATTTATCATAGTATGATGTTCAACACTTGATATTATGAATAATCGGGTCAAGTGGGAGAATGTTAGAAATCTGCTATTAGAAACTACAATCGTTTCATTTACTTTTAACGTTATGCAGTTTCTAATCTTAATGTGACCATATTAATTAGGTCATAAATAGAACGTTTCATTTATCTTTAACGTTATGCAGTTTCTAATCTTAATGTGACCTTATTAATTAGGTCATAAATAAAACGTTTCATTTACCTTTAACGTTATGCAGTTTCCAATCTTAATGTGACCCGATTAATTAAGTCATAAATAGACCGTTCTATAATTGGAACATTAGGTCTATGATTAATCTTAAGCGTTGAATTGGTATATGATGGACGTACCAGATTTAGAGTTAAATGTTATATAAAGGATTGGGTCCTCTCTCCCCCGGAAAAAGATGTATTCTTCTCCATCAAGAAACACATAAAGAAATAGGGTTAGAGAGAGAAATCGAATTATGAGAAGAAAAGTAATTATTAGAAGTCAGAAGAAGAAGATGACAACCATTACATCTTCCGCTGTTAATCAAGGTACGTCATCTTAAACAATAAATCATATTAAGTTTTGTTTGTGAAATATTCGGTATTGGTGATCTTTGGACTATTATTTGAATTGTTCATCATTAATCTTGAAAGATCTTACAGTAAAGAATTTCTGACATTATTTACTTGTAAAAGGGTATTACTTATATGACCCGTTTATAGAGTTGTTTAAATGAGCTTAAATAAACTATTTTTTGTATTTTTGAAATTTAAACCAATTTATTTTGGTTATTTTGGCTTTCAGAGGACAAAACAGTAATATAAACGGACCTTCAATCACATGAATTCTTGTCAGTCAAACGTCTCATACAGAAGCGGTTTGGTCCAGTTCAAAGTCATTGGTTTATTTGTTTAAACCGCCACACAACTCTTTCGATGTACCGGTTTTATGCCCAAGCCTGATTAAAAACCAACTAGTTTATTACGCAGGGCCATTATAGTAAAAATATAGCCTAGCTACCCTTCTTTGCTAGTCCCTTCATCTCACACCCTCAAGATACAATCTCATCCTCACAGAAAGCCCGGATTTTTTTTTTGGCTAAAAATCAGCTATTTTTTCCTGTAAATAACATGTAACGGATATCGACAACATAGCATCCGAATTTAAGCATTTTAAGCCATGGAGGCAGGAAGAAACATTTTATCTCCAACTCCTCCTCCAAATGTTACCAGAAATCACCATTCGAAAACTCCCGTGTCTTCAACTTCAGGTATTGATTTTTCTGCTCAGATTTTCTGTTTAATAGTGGAATGAATTCTGTAATTTGTTCGTTTGGTACATGTAAATCTTTTTATTAATATGTATATTATTTGCTCCCTTTTCAATGGTTTGTTAATTTTATTGACTGATTTTATGCGTGCTTGAAAGAGGGGCTATTGTATTGTAGTAAGCGACCGAGGTAGTATACATCAGGTATACTGGGAAATTTAAATTTTGCAAAAACTGCCAACGTTGACATGTATAAATGACAAGTTCGTTGTTATTATTGAGGGCAAATGAAGGCAAAAATGATAGCTTTGATGATCATTTATTGAAACTCAAACAGGTTAGATACACCATCCTTACTCCTTAGTAAATGAGTGAAGCCAAATGTACACAAATAGTTTTATAATGATTGTCTATGCACTTATGCACTAAAGAACCATTATGAGTTACAATACAATACAATTACAATAAGATGTAGATGAGACATTTAATGCTATTTTGATGATATCCAGCGTAGAAATATATTGTTGTAACTGTTGTACGTACAAAACCCGTCAAGTATACTTGGGCAAAATGAGTTTCTAATGAAGATCCCGTTTCTGGACTTTCTTTTTTCTAACTAAACTTGTTATGTGTTGCGACTTTTAAGAAGTTTGAAATGAATTGTATCAACTATTAAATTAAAATTTGGCAAAATTTTAATTTTATGAGATAAAATAAGTCAAGCAATTATCTACTGCTTATGACTTGTTCAATTTCTAAGTAGCTTATATTCTTTTCTAAGTTGTCAAACATTCAATTACAAATAAGTTGTTTTGAAGACTACGAATATTACCAGTACAAAGTGGGTTGCCAAAAGCCCTTCTTGAGGCCAGTTATATGTTAGTGCTTTGAAACCGTGCATTTGCGATGCAGGATGCAGCTTTATACCAGATAAAATGTTTAATATTGTTTATTTTTCTGCTGTTGGGGTTAGTGAAGGTAGGTTGATGAGTGTTGTTACATATGATGTGTCAGATAATTGCACAAGCAGGTGGAGAAGCAAACTATATGTATGTATGTGTTTGTGTATATATGAAAATTGATAAATTTAGTAATTTTAAAAAGAGTACATAGTAGTCAAGGATCTCTAACTCAGATACCACTTTTGATAGAGGTTCTAGAAGTAATGGGTTCGAGCTCTGAGACATTAAAAAAAATGCTCTACTTAAATAAAGTGTCACTCATGTTTTGAAAAAAAAAAGAAAAAGCGCATAGTACAAATGGTAACACACAAACCACCAGGGGAAATAGATGTGCACATCATTGCACACATGCACATGCATGCATGTACACATGCACATGGCTTCTGCTATCTACTATCAAAACGTTTAATGACCGCTGGCAAACTTTGTACTGGTGTATTTATTAAGTATGTGCAACTTCGACCATGGGTTGGGCATATGTGATGTGCTATATTTTGTATATTATATGAAAAACTTGCAAAAAATGAACCAATTTTCAAAAATAAAAGTAATACATACATACATACGTATACATCAACATACATACATATCCCTTATTGTTGGTTGTGGAGCACTGAAAATTTTTGGTCTTCAATTGGATTTGATAAACTTACTAGGTGGCGGAGCTAGAATGTAAACTGAGATGAAGCAAAATTACATCATAATTTATTTTCTCTAGATTTCTGTGTAATGACAGATAGAAACTGATTGTATGTTGAAGGAAGAACAGTAACTTGATATCTTTAGCATGTGCAAATTCAAATCATATCATTGTTGTGTTCAAATTTAGCTAGAGATGAAAAAAAAAGTCTTTACAGGGATGGCAACTTTAAAAAATTAGTATCTTTTGTTTATCTGTTTTGGATCTAGCCGGGACAGTGGCCATAGCTAGCCATATACTAGCTCTGCCCTTGAACTTAGTAGGACATGCATACCTTTGAGCTTTCCACACTAAGCAGTCAGCATTCAATATTTATTTTCTCAATAAGTTTATGAAATCTGTTTTACTTAAACAACTTCAATTTTAATCAAATTACATTCTTTTTGTATTTGTAGTGTTTAGGTTACATGATCAGTCGAATAGGCTAGTTACCTCTTTACCACCTTCATCGGTAATATGGCAATCTCCTCCGATAGTTAATACACAAGAGCTACAAAATGACAATAGGAAGGAAAACAAATTATTTCAGGTAAAACTCTTCACTTGATCAATTCTTCTTTGCTTTCTCCTTTTGTACATACAGATACTACTTAAAAAACAATTTCTTATTCTGAGTTTTCTCAAGTATGTAAAATTATGAAATGTGTTTGCTTCTCATCACACCAATACATAAACACTAGATTCTTCATTATACTTCCAACAATGAATCCCGTGGCTTATACGACGATTATACATTTTGTAGTACATTTAAAGGGACTTTTTTTCACTCACAGCATGGATTCAAGTTCAAACAAGTTCTAAAGGGATACATGTTTTTGTTTATATCTCGTGTTCATCTTTTTATTGTGATACATTTGAGTATCTTTAAGATATATCTGTATATATCTTGAAAACAATAAAGATAAATAACACATTTTTTATTCAATGATAGCTTTATATAAGTATACTAAATTACCTAGTAGCAAAGATTTTGAAATACCACAATCTTCCATTTTTTTTCTTTTCCATTTCAATTTCTATGTTATCATATGATGATTTCTTAACTTTTTGTATACACATAGACATCTTTTTTCCAAAAAGATTCTTGCATGGTAAATACATTTATCTTTGTGCTTAAAACTAAACAAAAATATTGTTCTTATTCTATACATTTTTTTAAGTATTAAATTTATTAGAGAAATTACAGGCTTATCAAAAAAAACTTATTGCGCAAATGGCATCCATTGCAAGCTTATTACAAAATTAGGCATGACTTTCACTTAGTCACACATTTGTACATGCGCACTTTTAAAGTGAGTATGTACAAATTCTAATATGTCGAAAACCTAATCTATTTTTGTAATAAACTTGCAATGAGACCTATTTGCACGATAAGTTTTTCCTTTTGTATTGCACATATTTAATATTTGCCCTTTATTAGAAGTATCAAATTTATAAAAAGTAAGAAGTATGTCCTTATGTTTATAGGTAAAGATAAGCTCTTAACACCAGCTTCAACATATTCAAACCCATCTTAATTCTTTATTAGCCCAAAAGTTTAACTTCTTTTTGTCGACAAAGTATGTGCTTGGAATCATATTATGACTGGACTGTTTAAGTAATGTCAAAATACCACCGATGATATATAGGCATTGGCAAAAATAATAAACTAGATGATGGTTGAAGTTCCACTTCTGAGAGGAAATATAGGATTTGGGCTAATAGTTTGGAAGTCCTAGAGAGAAAGCACATGTTTTACTATTGGAAATCAAAATTAAGACAACTTTGTTAGTACCAGGGCTGATAAAGTAACGGTACATTTATTATTACATACCAGTATCAAACAATCGGTGATCAACATTGAGGTACATCGGTATACTAATGTTATTGGTATGAGTAAATTTATTATGTAGCAGTAAAGAAATATTTAGTATAGGGGTAATAATTATTTTACCAATCATGTTTTTTTTTTCATTATTTTATTTTAATTCTAACCATGGACACATTTAAGATATAAGAGATTATAGTAAGTGTTTGTAGTATTATTATGATGATGTTTCTTTTTCATTTTTTCTAACTTTAAAATTGGGGATTAACAAAGTTATTAGTTCATAGTATTGTAAATAATTTGTTATGAATCATGAAAATTTTATGTATCGACTGAAATAAATCAAAATGTTAATATAAGCATTTGTGGAATTAGAATCAGTAACAAAATATTTACTGTTTTATCATTATCAAAATCTTAATGCAATAACATTTTAATGTCTTTTTTTATTGGCAAATTTATTGTTATCTATCAACGGTTTACCAATCTATGTGTATACCAATCATAAGTAGTTGTTTTCGACTTACCAATAGCATGTATCGATAATGATTACCATTACAATAACAGTTACAGTTAGTTCATCCACCCAATACAGTGTATCGAAAACTTCATGTTGATTATGTTTTATTAGCTATATGGAAATGTAGTGTATCGAATTCATCACCATTTTTGTGAACATGTGTGCGTATAGACCGAAAAGCTTAGGTTCATATGTGAAGAGGTCCCTTATTGCATTACATTTCTTGTTTGCGTAGTTTTCATGTTAACATGTATGACGGTAACAATCTTTAAATACAGAGTGCTTTGGATACAAAGAATGTGTGTACTATGCCACTATACCATGAAGAAGAAAATGGAAATTTTGATGAATATTTAAAGCACTTTGAGCGTCGTTTACTATACCAGCCTGGAGTACGACAAGTGTAAGATTATTCAGGCTCATCACTTCAATACAATTAGTTCATACATTTATAACAGGTATAATTACATGTACTTCTTAAATGTTTGAATATAATCTTTACATAACAGAGTCACAGCTCCTAGCACCATGGATAATAAGCTCATAGCCACATCTACAACATCAGTTGCAAATGACGTTCTTACCCTTGCAAAGAAAGCTATGATGGCCTCGAAAAAAGCTGCCCTGATGGCAGAGGAATTCAACATGTTAAAATTCGAATTCGGAAGGTATTCGATTTACTTTTGTATATTTCTGACTGAATTGCAGGAATATCTGGACACTTTTTAATTATAGTATGGAAATCATATGTAACATGGTGCCTAAATTTTTGTGGATGTTTCCATTTGTTTTCCAGACACTGCCCATTTGTTCATTTCACCAAGAAAAAGGAGATGTAGATTAATTGCATTTTATCCTGATAGTGTAATAGAAGTAGGAACTGTAACAGCTTCCAGATAGGAAAAATTCCTTCTGAACACCGGAAGAGACAACACCTAATAAATAAGAAAAATGGCTTACAATTTACCTATGTAACTTGTAGCGTTTGATGATAACTTGTAACATGACTTAAAAGTAGCTGATTATTTTGATAAGTCATGAGTAAAATTATAAAGTTGCTTATTTCTTCATGTCAAACTTTGACAGTAAAAAGTATCTGTATTTTAACTATTTAGACATTTCGGACCCATATGGTTTGAAAACGAATGTTGTGTTTCAAGTTTTCAAGATGTATTTCAAAATGCATGGGAGAGGAAAAAGTGGGGGAAAACAAACAATTTGGAAAATGGTTTTAAACATATAAAATCGAAAATAATTCTTTCTTGTTTTGTCTTTTTGGAAAATATCATAGACTATTTCTTCATTATCCTTTCCCCTTTTGTTGTAATGACTAGGATTTTTCAACCCCTCATCTCCCACACCATTTGAAATACATATTGTAAACACAAAACACAAAACTTATTTTCACGCCAAATGAGCCCTTTTACTTTTGCTAATTGCTTAAAGTTACCTAAAGGGTGTAACTCAAAACAACATATAAGTGATGAAATAGTCGTTCTGATAGTCTCTAAAATAATACATGAATGATACCTTCGACGGAGAGGGGATTTTCATGCTGCAGTTTAGCTCAGTTATCCCTTGCTTACTGGAATTTTTTGTGTGTACTGCTAAACAAACTAAAATGCGAATTACATTCAGTTCAGAGCTTAGTGAAATCAATCAAGGAGCTGTAGTCAATGGTCATAGTAAAACAGTAATAAGGTCAAAAAGACTGAAGGAAAGAAAGCTGAAGAATCGGAGGGTTCCTACTACTCCAGAAAGTGTTATTACAGAGATGTCTAACACTGTGATCGCAGACTTAATAAAGAAGAAGGTTGAGAAAGGTCTCAACACAGACGATCCTCTCAGGCTATTTTTGTGGGGCCCTGAGACAAAACAGCTACTGACCATCAAAGAAGAAAAGGATCTCTTTGTCCATATACAGGCATGCTTGTCTATCTATTGTATAAAGCAAATACTTCATCCTGATAAAGCTTTTTTGTAATACAATAATATCATTAGCAGAAATTAAGTATGAAAAGTAAATTCTTAGTTATTCAACAAAATTGGTTACATTATACTTTACTCTTTTATTTTCTTTCTAGTCTCATATTCAATAGTTACTCGTTCTCATATAAAAGGATATTTTATCAATTTAGCTCACTTTTCGAAACGTATTATGCATTTGGACCACTTTCAAAATTATTTGTAAATGTATAGCACTTTTGTTAGCATGGCAAAAATGAACTACTTATGCTATTTGAATTTGCGTGGTATATTTTTGAAAAAGATTGCACTGACATTGTTTTGAAAAGCTCGAGTTTATTTTTTTCCCCTTTAAAATTTAGAAACAAATTTGTACTGATGCTAATTGAAACAGCCCAGCACAAATAATCCTTTTCTATCAATGTGATGGAAAGTGAACTATTTGTAATATGTTTTGCAATATGACAAAAAGTTTGATAATTTTTAAAAGCAGACCAAAACTGGGAGAAAAAAGAGGAAAAAAAAGAAAGAAAACAAATACCCATTGAAATTGAAAATAGAATCTATATACATTTAAAAAAAAAGATCAAATCCTGCATTCGTTTTTAACTAGAAATGTTTATTTTGTTTTTGAAATGTTAATGTTATACAGATAAGCATTATATGAAAATGTTGGCAAAATAATATCTTTTTTTACATGCATGTGCATTGCATAAGCCAAAGTACTCTGCATAAATAAGCAAAGAACATAAATATTTATGTGCCTTTTACATTAGAATTTTATTTTGAACAGAAACTTATGAGACTAGAAGAGGCAAGGCAGAAACTTGAGATGCAATTCAGGAGAAAACCGACATTAACAGAGTGGGGCACAGCGGTTGGAATGAGCTCTCTGGATTTGAAGTCATGCCTTATTTCGGGAACACGCAGTAGAGAGAAGATGATATATGCTAATTTTAGACTTGTGATACATGTAGCGAAACAATATGAAGGCAGAGGTCTCAACCTTCAAGATCTTCTTCAGGTTTCTTAAGCTTTCTTTTCGTTAATAGTTTTCCTCTCATTAATATTTTGAGGTTGCTATCACTGTATCAGTTTGACAAATGGACAAACCTGACTATGAGCAAAATCAAATTTTCGGTATATTAATTGTTTTTCCTTTTATTTTTGGTCAGATCCACCCAAATCAGTGTTAAATCTTAAAAGGTCGATTGTGCCCTTTGCGAATGAATAAAAAAGTTCTTATCCATACTGGTAGCAACTCTTGTTGTTTTGTATATGCATAAGAGAAATTTACAAATGCTACAATGTTATAATCAAAATTACATTTCACTTACAAGTAAGAACATAGGGCCGTTCTTTAGAACTTTTATATTAATCACGTTACACTGGATCGTAAAAAGGGAAAAATAGGGGAAAAAGAAGAAGAAGAACAATGATTGAAAAAATAAAGAAGAAAGTGAAATTTTGGTTTCGCTCAGAGTGAGTGGTACCCTTTAGCAAACTGATACTGTCAGTAGCAACCCTCAAAATATTTTATTGTCCATTTCATCATTCTTTACTATAATTTTTTTATAAACACTATTAGGAAGGAAGCAGGGGTCTGATGAGAAGTTTGGAGAAATTCAAGCCAAAAGCTGGATGCAGATTTCCTACCTATGCTTATTGGTGGATACGTCAATCAATTCGAAAAGCCATTTTTCAAAACTCGAGGACTGTCCGCTTGCCTGTATGTGTTTTGGTTTCTTCATTTGTAATCTTGCAACTTGACTTATTTCTCAGTTGAAAAATAAGCAAGCAAGTGTAAAGCAACACGAAAGCATAAAGGATTTGTATAAGATATTCAGTAATGTATTAGTTAGTTTATAGTGTCCAGCAGTGGCTCATAAGTAGGAAAAGTAGCTTATACTTCTGTAGCTTGACAACAACCTAATTTTTTGACCTAAAAGTAACAAATAAGTTAACAAGTCTTTAACTTAAAATGAAAATTTGTCTTATCCCTTATTTCTACTTTTACAACTAAATTTTATCAAAATGTCTACTTATTGATCCAAAATCCTCTACTTTTTACTGTTCACTTAATAATAGTCAAAAGCTACAGATCAAAACTACTTCTAGTTAGTTATAAGAACAACTGCTCCCAATCCTTACTAAATTTACTTGGGTTTTTAGAACAAATAAATAGCTTGTTTAAATTGTCAAAAAGAAGTCATTATTTAGTATTTACTGTCATGTATATTAACAAGATAATTAATTTTGTTTATATCATGAATAAAGGAGAATGTTTTTGCACTTCTGAAGAGGATAAAAGATGCAAGAAGGTTATGTATTCAAGAAGGTCATAACCCAACTAATGAAGAGTTAGCAAAACGTACGGGTATTAAAGTAAAAAGACTGGAAAGCTTGTTGTCTAATTCTAGAAACCCTCTATCAATTCAAGAGCGCGCTTGGCTAGATCAGGATGTAACTATTCAGGTATTCTAATGTAGTTATTTTTGGCAAAATTGCATAGGTACTCATGATGCAATACACCACCATTCATGGATTTGTCAAATGTTCGTAAGAAGTTTCCACAAACCTCATCATGTGAAAAGAAAATTAATTTCATACACATATTTCATAGAGTTTTGTGTGAGCAAAGGCACGAGCCAATGCTTTGTTTGCATGTCATAACACGTTAACATGTGTTAGTACATGTAAGCTTTGAATATATGTCTGTACACACAATTTTTTCAAGATGGAATCAAATCGTAAATTGTAAATTGTAAAGTTGAATTTTTTTTAGTTGAAGGTGGATCTTAAATCTTGGACCGTAGATTCGAAAGATTGGTATTGTAACGTGTATCTATGCTTAAATTCTTGAAATTTTGTTCTAATTAGACCATGAAACGACCTTTAGGTATGTCAAAGAAAAAGATTCTACTTTCCACAATAATAAACTATATTTTTGAAAATGACTCCAACACTTAAATTTCTACTTTTTCGCAAATTGAATCTTGAGTTTTAAATCAGAATTCGAGAGTCAAATTAAACGTGGTGAGAGTCGATTTGAACAGTACTCAAATTGTAAAATCATAGGATTTCTATGAAGAATGCACACACCCTTAATCATGCAAAATAGTATACAAACGTTGGCAATGAAAAACCTTGTAAAAATTACTACCAAGGGTAATTTGTGGCCTGTTCCATAAGTTTATAATCCATGTTTCTATAATGGTTAAACAGTAAATAATTACCACTTAAATACTGCAATTTTGATATACAAATTCTTTTGTTTTTATTTTCATCTGACACATGAGTATTAATTACTTCGGTTCACCCAGGAAATTACTGCAGATCCCATGGTTGAAATTCCAGACCTCACGATATCAAAAAAACTGATGAGACAACACATGCACCATCTTCTAAGTATTCTCAACCACAGAGAGAAGCAAATAATTAAATTCAGATTCGGAATTGATGACAATGAAAGTAGATCACTATCAGAAATCGGTGCCATGTATGGACTCACAAAAGAAAGAGTTCGACAATTAGAGACTCGGGCTATGGATAAATTGAAAGCATGTCTTGAAAGTCATGGACTGCAGGCTTATACAAACCTCTTGATATGATAGCATATATGGAAAGTATATTTTATTTCTTTATTTTCTTTGAACATGAAATTGAAGAATGATACTTGTTTGTTGTATTTCATGGTGTACATCTCTCCTTATGTATATACTGTAACTAATTTTTGAAGTTTGCTATGCTGAAGAACTAATTGATAATGAACTCTTGTATAAGAGAATTTGATACTGCTTAACAAATACACCGTATAGTAAAATTACATTTGTCAATGCTTGGCAATACTTTGCTATTTTGAGTGGGAATACATATGTTAATGTTTGGATTGCTAAATGAAGATCAATGCTGCACTCAACGATACTTTGCTCATAAAAAACGGATGACCTATGGTGAGGATAAAATGCAGCAAAATTTCGCATTTGATACATAAATGCTTTTTGCAAGAACTTTGAGATGAAGCAAGAACTTATATTTAAGAGCTAAAATGCAATAAAATAACACAACGAAAAAAAATCCACAATTTTAATTTTGATCATCATTATCACACATCATTGGCTAGCACACATTTATATAGATAAATATTATACATGATTTAAACGCATTTTTGAGAAACATATCTCCCATGTTTTTTTTTCCAATTGCATTATCAAACTAAACATTCTATCTAGGCTATAGAAAGGACATGAACATTCATATTATTACAAATGAACATAAATAGCTTTCGACGTTTTGGAAGAGTAGCACAAAATTCTCTATTTACCCTTGCGACGTTTTGGCAAAGAAGCACAACCCGGGCAATACCACTTCCCTTTCGGTTGCTCTTTTAGACCCACACATGGAAAATGAAACCACTCGATTTTGCACTGTAAAATTAACAGATTATATCAGCAAGTTAATAAAAATTCAATCCTTTTTTTTAAGTCTCAATACGTATGCATGTACTGAGAAAGAGAAGCAAGAATGTACATCAGGGTTATCACAAGCGACCATCTCTCCCCAACTAACTTGGTTGCAAATGCAGTATGTTGGTTCATTTGGATCTACTGGCAATTCAAAATCAATCTTCGGCTGTTGCTGCTGTTCTGCTTGTGCAACCATCTTGGACCTGAGCCCCACAACAACAAAGATCAAATGCTATAAGAGTGTATGCGTGTGTTGTGGCAGTAACATAGAGAACTTTGCGTCAGTGACAAATATTCAGTTTGCTAAATAAATGTACACTAAAAAAGAATAAATCTGTAACCTCCCAAATTCAAATTATGGGTCAAAGATATTATTCAAAAAACGTGTCATGGTAAATCACAGATTCCTATAGCTCATATGATAAACATGGATTAAATTAGATGTTCCAGGGAATTAAAGTAAAAAGGAGGAGGAAGAAGAAGAATAAGAAGAAGAACAAAGTAACATACTTTTTACGCCCTCCTCTATTACTTTCAGAAGCTTTTCCTGATCTAGTATTGCCATCAGCATTCGCAGTGCTTGGTCCACTTGCTGCCATTTCTTTTTCTGTGACCATGCATGAACATATGTGACATTCTTTTTATTGAGGTATATGCTTGAATTACTGTGTAACACGTGCGTTGCACACGGTAAAATTGTAACAACATGATATTTATTAATATTGTTCAAAACATAAATTCGTTACGTAGTATATGAATATGTTGTATTATCAATTATAAATCAAAAAATATATTATTCTTTATGTATACAACATTTGTTAAATGATTTATATATTTTTATTTTTTATATTCAAACGAAAATTTGATTTTATCATTTGTTAACAATAAAGTGCTATACATATTGAAATTGAAAGCTTTTAAGATTTATTAGACAAATTAATAAATATTACTTACGTGAATTTAGTTAAATAGTTTATGTTTAATTATTAAATTAATTGATTAATTTAAATATATGGACTTAAATGCAAAATAGTAAGATTGAATCGAAGAGAACTTTTCAAAGTTGATATTATAAAAGTGCAGGTATTAAATAGTTTAGTTTGATTATTAAATTAATTACCTAATTTAAATATATGAACTTGAATACAAAATAGTAAGATCGAATCGAAATGAACTTTTCACTGTCGATATTATAAGTGTAGGTATTTGAGTGTAGAAACATAAAAAGAAAGAAACATTGAGAATAAATTCTCAAAATGACAACTTTCAGGATTTAAGAAAAAATATTGCGAGAATTAGAGGGAGCGAGGACAAAACTTCTATAACTAATGAATGGGCATGAAGTTCTCTGCCCTGCTATTATTTAGTAGATACTATGATGAGTACAAGTGTAGGTATTTGTGTGTAGAAACATAAAAAGAAAGAAACATTGAGAATAAATTCTCAAAATGACAACTTTCAGGATTTAAGAAAAAATATTGCGAGAATTAGAGGGAGTGAGGACAAAACTTCTATAACTAATGAATGGGCATGAAGTTCTCTGCCCTGCTATTATTTAGTAGATACTATGATGAGATAAATAAAATATAAATTAAAGTTGTTTTAAATATTTATGTATGTAATTTTATCATATGATTTATATATTCTTATATTTGAATTAAAAAAATATTTTTTTTTCCAATTTTGTCAATATAAATATGATATATGTATGGAAATTGTTATTTTATTGTGATTTAAATGACAACAATGAATAGTAGCTAATTGAGATTATTTTGAATAGTTTAAATTATGATATTTAATTAACTTAAACATATGAATTTAAATGTAAAATATTGTAGAGAATTGAATAGAAGTATCTTAACTTTAAAAATAATAAAAGATGAGTATTTGAATGTAATATGGTTGATGAGAATTGATAAAACAGTGAGTAATTTTTAAAATCATAAAGGTGGAACCAAGTGCACGAGGCTCCCACATAATAAACGCGGGCTCCGGGGAGGTCGATAATGTACGTAGCATTTTTCTTGCATTGCGAAGAGGCTGCTTTTGGACTCAAACACGAGCGTCCGATCACCATGCAGGTGACCTAACCGTTGCACCAAGGATCCACTTTAATTTTTAGAATCGTAAATTATATAAAAATATTTTGAAAATTGCAATAAGTGCAAATTCTTCCACTATATTATTACACTAACGTGTACAACATGCGTTGCACAAAGCATGATTTAGAAAGGTAATTTTATAAATATTTCTAAAAATTTGGATCTGTTGTATAATGTATAGTGAATTTTTTAAGATAATTAAGTCATGTGCCGAACCTATTATTTTTTAAGTATATGATTTTTGTTATATGATTTATGTATTTTTATATTTGTGTAAAAAATTAAATTGTAATTTTCGTAGATAATAATGAGTTAGACGGTGATTAATTATTATTTAACATTTAATATTTGTCAAGGAAATAAATGAAAGTCGGTACTCTTAACTAATTTTAAAAGTAATGTTTTAATAAATTTCAACATATAAATATTTATATACATGGGTTTTGATTTTAACATTTTGCTTTTAGTATATTTTACAAAAGGTAAATGGTATAAAGACTAAATTCCAAATATTACTTCAAAGAATGAAAACCATACCTAAAAATGAAAGTTTAATACAATGAATAAATATATTTTATGCATTTAAAGCTTTTACAGTTAGTATCAACATCAAAAATAAAAAATTAGTATAATATACAATCAAAGTGATAAACAAAATATTTAATTAACAATTAAAAGAAATATTAATCAAAAGAAATATGCAAATCATATTGTTATTTTTATTTTGTAAAAACAGTAACTTGCTTTTAAAAACATTTAGCTCAAGTGGCTAGGGTATGACACTTTAATGTTCTAAAGGTCATTAACTTGAGGCCCCCTCCCTCCGAGACATCCAAAGAATGCTCTGCTTGAATAAGTATGGCCCATGTTATCAAATAATAATAATAATAATAATAATAATAATAATAATAATTTGTTTTTCAAACCATTATTTCATACCTCACTAATTTTAATCTGTAGCAAAACTGTTCAAAAAATAACTAGAATCTACCTCAAAAGGACAAAAAATACAAAAAAGTAATTAATTTTTAATCAAAATATCATATAAGTGTATCCATTAATCAACGTAAATTAAACATTTTCACAAAACTTATTAATTGAAAATAATCACTATTTTTAAAATTACAAACTACGGTAAACTTCATTAATTAAATCATTTTTAACATTAATAAAATTTATTAACGTTGAAGAATCCACTTGATGTACAAATTTAAAAAAAACGTTGTATATGTTTGTAATAATATGGCTATTTTACGAAGAAATAATTATGCATATGTTTGTAAAGAACACCAAATTTAGAAGAAAATTTTGTTAGTCCATGAGTTGATGGTTTTGATGACAACAACCTTAGAATAAGATTATAAAATATAAATACTAACATTATATTTAAGATATATATGTATATGCAGGATTTAACCATGCAGGTACCAAGAATGAAAACTGTACAGTATAGAGATTCAAGTTATCAAGATTGAAGACTCATGAGTATCAAGATTATCAAGAGTTCAAGATTTCAAGATAAGTATTCACTCTAGAATTATGTTAAAACTTCATAATAACACTGAAATCTTCACTCCATTTTTCTTTTGGGATGGAACCAATTTCTACCTTTTTAGTGGCTTACAAACCCACGACAAGTAGCTTACGAACCTACGACAAGTGGCTTACAAACCCACGAACATCCTGGTTTTGTACAAGTTCTCGAGTCCTGATATGATGAGATATTATGAAGGAAGAAGCTTGCAAAACTATTTCAAAATGATTTTCAAAACTACTTCAGAATGATTTTCAAAATTGCTTTTCAAAATATTTTAGCCTTAAAAATTATCTTTTCAAATGATTTTAAAAAAGATGTTTTAGCCTTAAAATATTCTTTGATTTTTTTTAATAAACTCGTGTTTTTAAACTTCGTTTGTTTTAAACTATCTTTATACTTAGATTTAAATATAAAATTATAGTAAAATTTTATACATATATATATATATTATTCTCTATATTTATCTATGTATTTTATCTATAGTCAAGTATATTTATAAAGTTTAAAATAGTTTTAATATAAGAAAAGTTATTTTCAAAGAAAAACAAAACATCAAAATTTTCTTTGGGATGTCGACATGCCCTAGTACCCCATGTGGACATAGTGTCAGTTAGGACCAAAAATTTGAATTTCAAAAGAAGTGTCTATTCGTCATAACCTTTCATGAATGGACATGGTTGTTGTTCTTCTATAAATTGGGGTTAGCTTCAACGATTTTTATATCAGATTTTCTGGTTTTTCACTTCTCTTCTTCTTCCACATTTTCTTATTCAAAATCCTATCATCACTCTGCCGAAATCAACATTGAATCTAACTAGATTATCTCTGGTTTGATTCTCTATCACTATCTCAACAAGATCCAAGTGTTATTCAGAGTTATAGGCTTCTTTGTAATCTATCTAGCGAGAAAATGTGTGATTGTAGCCTTGGAAATCAATCAAGCGAGAAAATGTGTGATTGTAGCCTTGGAAATCAATTGGGTGAACTTGTTGCCCCGGAAATCAAGTATCTCTACCCAAAGGATTGTGATTCTGGAGGGTGTACCTCATAGCCTTGAAACCGAGGGTTGTAATTGTTGAATTGTTTTTGAAAGGAAATCCGTACTTAGTTGTGCGGGACTGGATGTAGGATAACTCCGAACCAGTATAAAATCCGGTGTGTTTTTTCCTTTACTGCATTTACTTTATTTCTACATCTGTGTTTGTTTTTGTAATTATATCTGTGTCTGAATATTACATACATTTGTGTTCAAATTAACATAAACTCAAAAAGATTTAGTAATTTCTTATAAACACTATTCACCCCCCTCTAGTGTTATTCCTAGCCTTAAGATCCGTATTCCGCATTCCTCACAAATTTCACATATATTTTTATTTAAAATAAAGTATTAATTTTAGCAAGAAATAAATTATGTAAATTTGAATGTTGAATAATGTGAAAGAACTAAAGACAATTTTGTATATAATTGTGGAAATTTTAAGTTATATGAACTTGAACGAAATATTAGTTTTACAATTTTTACCAATATAAGTATGATATATAATACATTGAATCGTTAATTTAGAACTTATTAGACCAAATAATAAAGTTAATTAACCGGTGTTATTTATAAAAAGTTCAAATTTTATATTATTTAATTAACGTAAATATACGAACTTTAATGTAACTAATATGATAAAATTTAGGATAATATTATAAATAATTGTATAAATCATTAATTGTTGATATTTAAATGTAAACTGATAATGGAGAAAATTAGAAGAACTTTGTAATAATTATTTTAATAATAAATTGTATGGATTTGAAAAGAAAATATGTGAAGAGAATCAACAAGAGATGAGAGTATTCCTAGAATTGGTAAGAGAGCATGAAATTATTCTGCTTTACCTTGTCGAATTTAATAGATACATGAAAAAATGTCATATTTTTTAGGTAAATTTACCTTGTCGAATAACTTCGAGTTTTTTCATGTGCTGATCAAGTTGGCAAATTTGTTCGTCCACCTGCAAGAAAACATAACTGCAATCTTAATACCTATGCAGCTATTCAAGTTTAACTGCTCAATTCTTGGTTTATGAAAAGAAATTTGAATGAATATAATGACGCGTTTAAAAATTCACAATATATAACGCGGAAGTGATAGCATATGAAGAAATCGTTAGATTATAGGTTTGGATCAACATACATTGAACCATAAACCATTGTAAACAATTTATTTTAGGAAACATCAATCATAAATGAATGTATGAAAAAAGAAACCTGATTTGGAACAATGTATGTGAATGTATCAATGACTACAGATAATAGCAGGAAAAAAATGTGTAGCCAAAGGTTTTGGTCCTATTTTCCCAGGAAAAAAATATAACAACGTTCAAAAAATTTGTGGATTTGGATGTTTATGTACATAGAAATGCTGCTGCTATTTATCGAACAAAATAAATTGTTATACCATAGTTGAACAATCAAATCTGAGATGACTATGATAGTATGAATACTTATCATACTGTAAATAGTCCATGATGGAAATCCTAGGAAATAAAAATCAGTAGAAGGTGACTTGCTGTAATGTGCTATCAGTACATCTACAGATGTTTTTTTTTCTTCCAGATATCAAAATAAAATTACAAAAATAAAAGGTAAAAACGGCTAAAAAGTAAGAATAAGATAACATAAAAGAAGTAGAAAACAAGATAAAGTGGAGAAAACAAGATAAAATGGAGGAAACATCGAGCTAGCGGGGAGTCCTCGAAGATATAGAAGGGGAGAAAGAAACCGAAACCAGGAATCTTTAAGCATTTTGTAAAAAAAAAGCAAAAGAAAAAAAACCAGAGATAGTATCACCAACCAAAGACTAAGGTAGTGTTTGGTTTAAAAATGAATTTTGGATTTTATGTTTTCAAATCTGTATGTCAAATATGAGAGGGGTGAAGTGATGACGGATGTGGTGAAAGGAAAATGGAGGGACGACGGAAGGGATGGAAGGACGACAGAATGATGTATTGTTTTCCGTGCTTCTATCATTTTTCAAAACACAGAAAATAAGAAAAAGTTGTTTTCTATTTTGCACGTTAATTTTGTTTTCTAAATTGGTCGTTTTCGATAATATACATGTGTCTTGCACATTTTTGTATGAACAAAAATCCAAAACTAAAAATGGCAAACCAAACGCAGCCTAAATCTTTCTGCTCCACGACTATCAACAAACAAAATCAACATTAATCTCATACTAATCTATTTATCCAACCATATACCTAATAAGATGCTAAATTCTCGTTTACATACCAGGTCATAGACCAAACTTGCCAAAGCGATCTTTTCATCAGCGATTCTTATACAGTGCTTTTGTTCATCTAAAGCCTCATCAGAAAATCTGAGGTGGGACCTACCAGGAGTTATGCTACCAGCTTCTATTCCTTGTCTTATTTCTTCTAGTTCATCTTCACATCTTTGCTCATTTTGCTTTTGAACCCCTGTATTTGGAGAAAGAATTATTTTTTGATGACATAAACAAAGTGACCTTCCACAAGATCTTGTGCGCAATTCATAATATGCGCGGAGTCTTGAAATTAATTACGATATATACCATGCAAACTTGAGTCCAAGTTGCGCAAAGTTGTATAGTGACGTTGTAGAATGACAGGTAATGATTCAATGCCTGAACAAAAAAACGCATTCATAAAATCACATGCTTATTAACAAAGCGAGCATTTGCATGAAATTTCTAGCTTGTAGCAATATATGGAATCTGGATCAAGAACTTATTGGCCGACGGTCGTATTTAATGTAAAAGGTAACCATGCATGAAAGATTAAATATTACGTTTTCGAGGGTTAAAACGTAAATAATTATAAATGGGTGCTAACATGCAATTTTCGTAACTTACAGGGGTCAAAATATAAAAACTAGAAAACAAAACCCTAATTACCAAAATTAGAAATTTCAAGATCTATAAGAAAAAGAAGAGGAGGAGGAG
Organism: Allium fistulosum; assembly: GCA_030737815.1. Lineage (NCBI taxonomy): Eukaryota > Viridiplantae > Streptophyta > Magnoliopsida > Asparagales > Amaryllidaceae > Allium > Allium fistulosum. The sequence continues at coordinate 706,882,694 of CM060904.1, read as the reverse complement.
GGACTCATACTGGCTTGGAATTCTTCGAGAAAACCCATGTAGGAGAACAGAGTGATTCTTGAAATTTTGTAATAATTTCTTCTAGAAATTTGGGGCAAAATCGATTTTGGCTTCTCGATTTAGCCCTAAGCGTGTGTTTTATTTGGCGGCCTACGGGTCGGGTTGAAAAGAAAAGTTTATACCCAGTAACTTGTTCAATTAAGTGAAAATATACGTTGGCTAGAACGTAATTTGATGCAAGGCCTTTACCCATAGAGCCCAAGCGTATAACATTGACATTTATTTAGTACAAGTTTCTTTGATTATCTGTTAACATTGGCCGTAAATTTAATTCTTATTCATCTAAATCAATCATAGAACGAGACCTTTTACATTATACCGTTTTTTGAAAATCATTTAAACATTAAACGGTTTTTAAAAAACCGTTTAAGTATTAAATGGTTTTCAGAAAATCGTTTGAAGTATTCATAGAAAAAAAAAATCTTATTTATCCATAAACGGATTTCTAAAAACCATTTAAGAACTAAATGGTTTTCAAATTCTCGTTCAAGCAGCCCACACTCTTAAAAAGGAAATGATTTCAACTTTATCTTCTTACCCATGCACAAATTCCAACTATTGAAATGTGAGGAATAAAACAAAAGTGAGAATCAAATCATTTCCACTTTTGCATCTTGAGCATCGTTGGAGATGCTCAATAGTATTGCACCCGAGTCTAACTAATTCTTATTTCTCATAATTTTGGTATTTATTTCCCACTACAGCATTTATCATTTAGGTATTGCTATCATTCTCTTAAGCATATATTTATGCTCTCTTTTATTCTTAAGCACTTTTTTTCCCTAATTCAGTCATTTTCGTTATTCATTCTCTGATTTTATTTCTCAAAGTATTAAAGCCCGTTTGGTTCGCTATGTTTGCTTGTGGGTTTCCGTGTAGATAAAAATGTACACGATGCATGTATTTTTGAAAGATAATCAACTTGGAAAATAAAATCAATATACAAAATAGAAAATAAATTTATTTTGTTTTCCATGTTCCGAAAATAACAAAAATACGATCCATCCCCTTCACCATTCATTCATCTATCATCATGACGATTTAGAATTTTAAATATTCACATCCACTTTCTTCATGTTTTGTAATGAATGTTAAATGCAAAACGTAAAACTCAAAATGAAAATAAACGGTCTTCACTTTCAAAATTGTTTCCTTCATTTTCTATGATAGTCCTTATATCTAACTTAGAACTCCTTCGCACAACCCTAAAACCTAATCCTAAGAGTATCTCCAATAGCAACTTCAATATCACAGAATATAATATGTAACCCGCATGGCTCTGTAACAAGGTGTGGAAAATTTAACTGGTTACAAATCCCTAGATATGTAATCTATTTAGGAGCTTGTAGAACAAGTGCCCAATCTTTATGCACCTGACACTTGTTCAACAAATGCCTAAGGACTAGGCGCTTGTTCAACAAGGCCCAAATAACGACCACCTCTAGTGAAATTTTCTATAGCCATTTCCTATTTTTCTACAAATACCAGTCATCGTACTCTCTTCTCTTTCCACACCAACAATTTACTATATCAAAAATCATTCTACTCCCACTTCTCTTTAACGAAAATATTTTGTGATTTCAACGTTGATGCCCCAAGATGCAGTTTTAAGAGATTCAAATTTAAAGACAATAAATATCCGATTGGAGGAGCGTTCACTACTGCTAATTGGACTTCGACGGAAGATTACGATTTATGTTACATCTGGTGTGCACTCTCAACCGATCCAATCTGAGGTGCCAACCAAAGCGATGATACTTCATGGGGCAAAATTATGAATTGTTATAATCGAAAGAACACTAATCACGAAATATCGCTTTCTTCAATCAACTGTTGTTATGGAAAAATTAATCGTCAAACATAGAAATTCTCAAATATTTAAATTAAAGCAGACGATCCTTAGTGGCTTTGGAATACATTTGGTCAGATATATTAATTTTCATACGTTAACAATCTTTTTTTTACCATTCTCTAAATATTTTGCTATTTTTTTGTAGAAGGTGACTGTAACGACCCGATATTTTCAACCATTCGCATCCGCACATGTCGGACTTGAATTGCTCAAAATATCAGATTGTTAATTTTAATTTGGCAAAACTCAGCATATACAGTAAATAAATAATCACAGATCACAGACACAGAGTAATATAACAATAATGCAGCGGAAACAAAAGAATATTAGTTCATGAAGCTACTATATATATATATAACAGAGTTAAACAAGATACAACAGAAGTCTCGAATACAATAATCAAAAACAAGATCAGAATACAACACTGGAATCAACTGACTATCTGAAAGCTGGATAGATAGCTGGATCTCCAAGCGAAGCTCCAACTCCAAAGGTGAGTCTCGAATACTGGTACACTCAGTCTGACCCGAGCGTAAAGAAAACACAAAATACTCGAGTCAGGATTAACATTCTTATATCAATAAATCCAACTCAAGTGAAATAACGACTGAAATACAAATAACTCAAAGGATGTTTAGGATAACCATCCTCTAAGGATCCGTTAAACTATCTACTATGTAGTAGTGTACGCTAAGTAGATAATGCCTATCAGTAACATAAAATATCAAAATAGCGTTAAGGCGTTACCATTATCCCCCTTAACACATTTTATATAAGCATCATAGTCTATACAGCACTGTAAACTCCACCGTAAACTAGTGGGCTATTAGGGAGTACTCCATAGGTATAACACAAAACAAATCGTAGTGGTCGCACATAGGGATACGAGTATGACAAGGCACATGATTTAATACCCAAGGTAGTGAAACTACCGTTTGCGTGATCTGGATTGGTGAGAACGCATCGCCGCAACGATCGCAACACCGCGAAACAACACTCCCAAATCAAGGGTGCGCACTAATCAAAACAAGTAATGAGTAGTTTACGAAGAAGTGTGTCCGCTAGAGGTAGCTAACCTCACTGGCCCGGCACGGCTCCTGTTTAAGTCATTTCCAATTTGACACAAGTGTCAAGGTCATCCATTATCGTTCTCTTTCTTCAAATCCAGCAACGTCATCATTCCAACCACTTCATTCTGGATCACACTCCGCGTATAATAGTTATTAAAGTGGTTTTCGGTTTGGACAGAGAGTATGTCCCTAACCGATCCCGGACTCTTCAATAACTACGTAATTATTACACCGATTGGTCATTTAATAAAGTTTCAAAATAGTTTATATTTCAAAACCAAAATATCATTGCCATTTCAAAACCATATCCATACGATATCAATTTCACTTCAAATAAATCCATTTCCAAAGTTATATCGCTTTCGAAATCGTAAGTCTTTTAAAATCAAAACACTTTGGAAATCAAAACCTTGAAATTCATAACACTTTGAAACTATAGTTTGAAATCATAACATTTTGGAATTCATAACACTTTCCTCTTAAACAGTTTAGATATTAAAATTAGTGTATATAATAAAATAGTTTATAAAATAAAAAAATAGTTTATATACAATAGTTATAAGTTAAAATAGTTTATAATAAAATAATATATATTGAAAATGATCAATATAAAATAGTTTATATTAAAATAATTTATAAAGTAAAATATAAATAGTTGTAGATATAATTTAAAAATACTTTATAAAATAAAATAGCTTCCACAAATTCACAAATCGATTCAAATTAACTCGACTTCCAAATTCAACTTAATTCAATCTTAATTCATAAATTTCAACTCAATTCAATTTCTCAATAAATCATTTGAAATTATAACGATTTCAAATACAGATTTGAACCACAAAATAAACCATTAAATTTCAATATATTTCAAAGCTTTAAATATTCCACATTTCGAAAACTAAATTTGATAATTCCATTTATATCTCAATTTAATTTCATTACATTTAGTTTCTGAGATACTTCTTTAATCATTTCAATACATCTAAATACAACTTCAATTTACAAATTTATATAAACAAAATATCCCATTTAAATTTATATTAGTTTGAAATATTAATTTAAGCCACTTTTTAATAAAATTCAAGTTATAAAACATATCTTAAACTTTCAAATTTAATAGATTTCAAATCAAACTTATTTAAGTATAATTCTTAAATAATTAAGAATTCCAAATCAATTTCAAATTTATCTTTCAACCTGAACATTATAAACTCTATATTTGAAAATATAAATTTTACATAAATACTCAACATATTTTTATATTGATTCAAATCAACTTTAATAAATCTTTAAAATCGATATTTATTAAAACCATATATTTCTTTTCGAAACCATAGAAATCATTTTCAAAATATTTATATATATAGACCAACGGTGTCTGTATAAAATTTTCTACCCTATGGTCAAGTGATACGGATATTTACCATTTCAATCCGTAATTTAAATTATATACGGGTATATATATTTTCAACCTGTAATCCCAAATTTAATTCAATGAAAATCGCTTGGGTTTATCATTTCAACCCATAACGATTTTCTACTATTCTACAAATCGTTCGGGTATGTATCATTTCAACCCATAGTGAATTCTATACTAACAGGGAACTTGCAGAGTGATAACAGATATGATCATAATATAACAATAAGTAACATGCATATATCATTAGTGATAAATAACAGATATTGGTGTCAGATGTAACAGCCCTAGATTTTTGTATATATTTTATTTGACTTTATTATATTTTGAAAACTATTTTAAACTTGTTTTATTTCAAACATTTCATTTTAAATATAAATGTTGATTATTATGTAACTTTTAATTTCAAACTTGTATAAATTGAATAATTTTCCTGAAAGGTGGATTTTGGTCAATCTGGTCAAACTTTGACTTTTAATTTTAAAATTTAAATATTTGAATTCTTAAATTTTATCTTTTATTATGAAAATAGATTTAATATCATGAATACTGCTTTTTGTTTCGTTAAAATTGGATTTAAATTGTGAAAGTTATACCCTTTACAATATTGTGTGTATATTGAATTATTTAGCAATATTCTTCATTTTAATTTATATAAATAATATTTTTATTTGTCAAATCATGTTCTAATATGTGTTATATGACATGTTAGGTATATATTTTATTTTAAAATATTTTAAAGTGATAATAGAATTTTTCCAAAATTTATTGCATTTATTTCCTATTTTTAAAGGCTAGTTTCCATTTTCTGCTATTTTCTTCATTTAAATTATATTTAATTAAAATTTATTTATTCATTTTGTGAATTCATTTTTATTTTTGTTCTTATCTTTATTTATAAATATTTTTCATCTACATATAAATTTTTCAAAGTTTGTTCCATTTAATTTCAAATTTTCTAGACTAGTTTTCATTTTTGTGCTATTTTCTTGTTTTAATCATATCTAATTAATATTTAATTATTAATATTTTTTTTATCTGTTATATTTTCGAAATTTTAACTGAAATTATAAGTATTTTCAGTTATTTAAAAATATATAAATATATATGGAAATATGAAAGGTTTAAAACCTTTTATCTTCCTTTGGCTTTTTGGCTTCCACCTTTTCATTTTCCCAACCCCACCTCTTCATGTTTTGGCCGTGCTCTTCATTTCTCATTTCTGCCGTACTCCCCTCAATTTTCACGTGAAAGAAACTCCTCTTCCCACCAAAAAAACTCACGGCCATCTCTTCATTTTTTATCAAAAATTTTGTAGGTAATTTCCTCTTCCTTTTATATTATTTTCTTGATTTTTATAACTTGTATTTGCATTTGTTCTCATCTTTGTAGATCGGCTCCTCCTCCACCATCACCTAGGCTGACTCCACCACCTTATAGGCTGACCATCACCCCCTCCAAATCACCACCACTTCAGGCCGAGAACCCATAGCATGATCCTCCACCAAATCTACATAAACATCACCTTTTTACACTCTAGTCGAACTCCTCTTACTCCATCACCTTCAACATCCCTTTGGCCGCCACTTCCACCACCACCACCAGCCCAGATCTGACCACCACCCTCTGCCACATCATCCACCACCACCTGGACCTCTGGCCGTACCCATAGGACCCATGGCTGAACCCTCTTGAAGCCTTGAGATGATGTAGCATTGCCTTGTGATGATAGTTGTTGCACCTATACTTTCACACCAATAAAACACAAGCTAGGCCGACCCTATAGGGACCCAAACCTGACCTTAATCCCTGCCTTGGCCATGCTACTTCAGTTCATAACTGAAGTATGTGAAGTTGAGAACAAGTGCAAGACATTTGTTTTTGTTTTGGGCAGTGATTTCTAATGTTGAGTAGTGAAATTTTGCTTTGAAAACTTATGTATTTTGAATTGTTTTGTGTAAATGTATTCAAGGCAATTAGAGTTGACTCTCCACACTCAAATCGTATTAGAGTTGTCGTGCCTTCATAATCTTTGTGTTGTGTGCTTTGTTGGCAAATCTCCAGCTTAACAGGTGAGTTATTCTCACCAGACAATATGTACATATATAACTAGTGAATTGACCCCTTTTGAATCTGTAAAAATGCATTATCATGTTACACCTGCTATGTTATGATTTTATGATGTTCACCCATGCTTAAACAACCATTATATTATATGTTACTGTTATATTATGCTGTTCTATTATTTTTATCAGTTTATCACACTGCAAGTTCCCTTTAGATTAGAATCACTATGGGTTGAAATGATACATACCCGAACGGACTTTAGAATAGGAGAAAATCGTTATGGGCTGAAATGATAGGCCTGAATGATTTTCAATTATTTTCATTTACTTGGGATTGCGGGTTTGAAATGATCAAACCCGGGTTTTCTTTGAAAATTACGGGTTGAAATGATATATTACCCGTATCACTTTACCTAGGCTAAAAATGAAATACAGACCCGTAGTTAAAATAGGTTTTCTAAAAAAATTTAAAATATTTTAGAAATGTAAATGTTATAATATTTTGATTTAAATTTTATTTAAATGATTTTTCTAAAGCATTATTGATTTTTTTGAAAATTTATAAGTGAAATAAATTAATGGTAAAGTTAGAAAATCTGAAATGTAAGTTATTTTGGGAAATTTTAATTTGGTGATAATTGGAATTTGAATTAAATATGAAATATGATAAATTCATGATAATTTGGATTAAAGTTAATTTAAATGATTTTATAATATATTAATGATTTTTGAATAAAGTAAAAATGTGAAATGAATGAATATTTAAGTTGAAATTTTGAAATATAACTAAAATTGGAAATTTGTGAATTTGGCTTAAAAGTGAAATTTAAGTTAAGTAAATAAAAATGGAATTAAGTTATATTTGAAAATTTAAACTTAAGTGTTAAGTTAATTTAATTTAATGAATTTATAATTCAATATTGGAATTTAATAAGTGAATTATTATTAAATTTTGATTTTTGAATGGAGGTTTAACTTTATAAAATCATGAATATAAGGGTATTTGAATGATTGTTTTAAAAGTGAAATTATATGATTTTATAAGTTAAAAATGATTTATATAAAAATATAATTGTTTGTGAAATTATACTGAATATTTGAAGTTAATTAACTGCATTTTTGAAATGTTATTAATTCTAATGTAAATGATAATACAACATTTGTAAATGCTGTAGTTGATAATAATGAACCAAATGGCTAAATTTAATTAAAGGCTATTATAGCATTTTTGTAATGTTATAATGGTTGAATTTAACTAAGTTTATTTGAAACTAATGTAACCCTATTACAGCATTTTAAATGCTGTCTTTTGTTAAATTGAACTGTTTTAAATGTGACTTTCCATAGCATTTTCTAAATGTTGCGAAAGTTGAATTTTCATTGTTTTAATTAATTTAAGTGAACGAATGAACTTTGAAAGATTAAAATTTTGGAAATTTAATAATTTAATTATTTAATATAATAACTTCATTTTATGATTTAAAATGAAGTAATTTGTTTCGTAATATAAACTATTTTGAAATATGATATTTTGAACTGGATTTTTGAATGATATTGAATTTTGAAATGATATTTGATTTCGAAATATAAAATACCAATTCTGAAATTTTAACCACGGGATGTATTTAATTTATGGTTTAACTGATCCTTAGAGGATGGGCGATCCCAAGCATCCTTTAAGTTATTATGCATTACTGCTACAGTTCACTTGAGTTGGTTTACATTATATAAGTATATATTGTCCTGACTCGAGTGTTTTGTATTTTGCTTTACGCTCGGGTCAGCCTGAGTATTTACAGCTTAGATTTGGATCTCTTTCTGGAGCTAGGAATCGTTGGAGATTCTGCTTATCTAGTTATCTATCCATTCCAGTTTCAGTTGTTCTATTTCAGCTCTGGTATTATAAACTTCTATGTATTTGAGATTTCTATTGTATATGTTTTCAAACAGATATTATGTATTTTGTTTTGAGAGTTTGTTATAGTAGCTTCATGAACTACTATGGTTTTTATATTCTGCTGCGAGTTATTCTGATATGTTCTGTGTCTGTGATTCTGTGTATTTGATTTTAATTGCTCCAAATTTTATTACAATCTGTTATTTTGAATTATTCAAGTCAGACATGCGTGGATTATTGTCGATTTGAATGGTCCAAAATAGTGGGTCGTTACAGTTGGTATCAGAGCTTTGGTTTTAGGCAAACCTTAGCCTACGGAGCAAAAAATCATTAGAGATAGGGTAGAAATACCCTAGAATGAGTGAAATCAATCTCAGAATCATTTCTTTGTGAGAGGACGTATTTTTATAGTATAAAATGATTTTCAAATGATTTTAAAGAATTTTCAAAGATTATTTTGATATAAAATTTTCTTGCTTTGAAAGTAAAATTTTCTAAACTTCATTCCTTTCGTATCCTCCTTGTTAGTAATTTCTTTGATTAGGATCCTCTAAAATTTTGAACTTCTCTCTTGATTGATCTAGATCCATTGTTGATAGGAATCTATTTTGAGTATGGCAAAATCAGTAGTTTGTTAAGTTGTTTTGAGTAAACTCTGTTGTATCTTTTGCTTAGCTAAAGTTGTCCTACTAAAGATATTTATGCTTCTGTTTTCGTATGTTATGAATTCGAGTCTTTCCAAATTTCTATGGGAATTTTTCTGTATCGATATAGGTTATATATCTCTAATCTTCGTTTGGATTCTTATCGAATAAGATTCCTTTGAATTTTGGAACGCTCCCACTTGTTCTGAAATCCATTCCTGTCTCTCTCTATTGGTATTCTTTTGATTCTGGAGTATCCCATAACTCCACTTCGAAGGATCTCTATAAGAATAGGATCCCACCAATCTTTGAATGATTGGTGAAGGGTTGAAACTTCTTCACAATTGGCATTGATTCACTGGAGATTTCTATATCTTTGGTTTAGATGCCGCTATCTCTTGCGATCGAATGTTGATTTTTCTTGGAATTCTGCATCGATCTGTTCTTGAAGTCACGGTTGACCGGCTAAGGTCGCCCGCAATTCATATAGGCTTATCCATCTTGTATTTGGTAATTTAATTATCTTATCTTCGTTTGAGCCTATCTTTGAATTAGAATTCTATTTGGTTAGAGTCCTTCTAAATTTGAATCTCTGTTTTGCTTTGAAATCCATCCTTGAATCGTCCCTTGGAAAGTTTGTGGTTGATTGTCTTTTAAAAATTTTGTATTCATCGTAGTTTTATTTTGATAAGGATGACCATATTTTTATATAAAGATGAAATGTTTTTGATAAGGATTATATACCTTTTAAAAAAAATGAGAATTTGAAGTTTTGAAAGGATTTGAAATTGTGAAAATTTTATAAGAAATGGTTTCATATAAAATGATTTATAACTGAAGGTTTTGAATCTGAATTTAAGTGATTGAACTCCGGCATTTTGGAACTGGTTTTAAGATTTTGAAATAATAAATAATATGATTGAAATTATTTTTCCGAATAAGTAATGTTTCAATGATTTTAATGGGTTTTAATGATTTTGAAGGAATTTCAAAGAAGTTTTCAAAGTAAATGGAAGTCCAGAACTCACTTGTGTCGCTGGAAAATAATTTCGGTGATGAGTGCACGCATCATCGACATTGATTTTCGAGTTTCTGAGTGAGGGAGAGGCCACTTCGGTAGCATTGCTATGCGATTGATTTGTGAAACCAATTTAGATTTCAAATTCCGAAGTGTGATGTGATATTCGAAAGATATATGTATATATATTTGTAAAATTTGAAATGAGCCGGTGTTCAGTCCTTGAGTTTTGGATTTGATTTGATATAACCCTATTTTTGGAATGGATTTACTGATTTAATTGTGATTTCCAACTCTTGGATTGAAATATGATTTCTTCAACTATTTTAAAGGTTCGAGCACTTCCAAATCAAGGTTAACTTTTCAAAGCTAAGAAATTTTGAAAAGTAATTTGATAAAGTATATAAGTTTGTTTTGAATGTTTAAGTATGAAGTAATATGATTTAAATAAGTTGAAACTGTTTGGTTAAGTAAATGAATAAAGCAATTTTAAAATTTTCTAATATGAAATTTAGATTTGAAATGTTTTGAAAAGAATTTGGTCTTCAAAATATTTTGAATAAAATTTAGTTTAAATGTTTTAACTTAGTAACATCTTTATGAAACTATATATTTAACAAGTTGAAATAAATATATAAGTTGTACGTATGCTGTTTTATTCGCATAATTAATTTGATCCAAGTTTGAGTACACAAGTTCGAGGTGGATTACACCATTTCGTGTTAGGATTTTTCATTCGATTCTTGATGGCGAATATTTGATATGGATTTTGGGCTTGATTCCAGAATTCTCTATCATAGTATATGGCTATGCAAGGAGACTGATGGCTTCTAGTCGAGAAACCATATCGAAGTCCGCATTAGGGAAATCGAATGGACAATACTAGTTCGAAAGCGAACTTGTGTGATCGAGCGAGCGATCAAATGTGATTTTGCGAAATGATGACGTGTGTACATCTTATATTCTAATATCAGTGATATATTTTGACGCTGAAATTGAAAGCTGTCGGGTTAGAATATCTTTGCTTACTTTTCCAATTTAAATTACAAAGATATATAACCTATAAAAGCAAAGATATTCAAATCCCATATGGCTCTTCATACAGCGAAATTTATTTTGGAAAATTTGATCCTTATATAAGACGGACCTTACGTAAGTATAAAATGATTTTGAAAACATTTGATTTTGGAAATGAATTGGTTGACTTAAATTATATTAATTTGGAAATTTGGATTTATTTTCAAAAATCTATTATTTTGGAAACTTTGAAACTAAAGATATTTAATTTGAGAAGAAAATAATTTGGTGAAATTGTATATGATTTTGAAATTGAACTGATATTGAAACAAATTTAAATTTGAGAACCTTATGTTACTAAACACTTGATTTGGGAGTTGTCGAACTTATATAAAATTGATTTGTATGAGTATGAAATTGATTCGAAAACTATAGATTTGAAAAGGTACTCAATTTGAAAGTGAAATCTTATATAATTGAAGTCTATATAAGTATGATTTGATATACTATTGATTTTGGAAAGTTTTTGATTTGAAAATTAAATCTTATATATAATGGATTTTATATAAGTACGATATTTGAAAGTGATTTGAAAAGGTACTATATGATACATATTTTCGAAGTAAAGATATGGAAAGTGCCTTCTCCTTGATATCCGATTTGTGGCCACATCTTGGATTCATTCTATCGATATTATTCTCTCTGATTTTTGGTTTTCCGGATATGATACTCGAGTATCCTTCGAATTCCATGGCGTTACCCATGGTCTTACGAACTCGACTGCATAGAGTAATTCGTAAGGCAGTGATTGCTTAAAAGGTACGGATGTTTCCTGGGGGATCCAGGCGTAACCATTGTGTATCTGCGATCTATGGTCGTGTTAGTGGCGTAATCCGCAAGGCAGAGATTGCTTAAGGGGTATGGATGTTTCCTGGGGGATCCAGGCGTAACCATTTTTATGTATCCTGCGGTCCACCGTTTTGTTGCATGGCGAAATTCGCAAGGCAGTGAATGCTTAAAAGGTACGGATGTTTCCTGGGGGACCCAGGCGTAACCATTGTGTATCTGCGATCCATGATTTGATTCGTTTTTGTTTGGATTGTACTTTCCATATCTGTTTTTAAAGGTTTTCCCAGTATTTTCACTAGGTGTTGAAACAGGTCTACTAAGTACCTGGAGAATTCCAGTTTTGCGCCTGATCAACGCACTACCAGAGTCTACAGGAACAAGGATAAACTTGTTGAAACATCGAGTTATAAAAGTATTTTGATAAAATATTATATAAAGGATATTTTGATCAGTTATTTCCTTTTTAAAGGATTTTAAAGTGTTTTAAATATTTTACCTCTTTAACCAACACTTTTAATAAATGGCTCATCCTTGTCTTTCGTCCTATTTTCCCTTCTTGCTATTCCTATTCTCCACCTTGTTAAACTTACCTATAACAACAGTTATCAGGTATAATTTTAATATTCTTGTCATCTTGTCTTAATCCTATTCCATTCTATCTTTTTCTGTGTTTTCCATACTTCATTCCTTTTCGAGGACGAAAAGATTTGAGTGGGGGAGAGTGTAACAGCCCTAGATTTTTGTATATATTTTATTTGACTTTATTATATTTTGAAAACTATTTTAAACTTGTTTTATTTCAAACATTTCATTTTAAATATAAATGTTGATTATTATGTAACTTTTAATTTCAAACTTGTATAAATTGAATAATTTTCCTGAAAGGTGGATTTTGGTCAATCTGGTCAAACTTTGACTTTTAATTTTAAAATTTAAATATTTGAATTCTTAAATTTTATCTTTTATTATGAAAATAGATTTAATATCATGAATACTGCTTTTTGTTTCGTTAAAATTGGATTTAAATTGTGAAAGTTATACCCTTTACAATATTGTGTGTATATTGAATTATTTAGCAATATTCTTCATTTTAATTTATATAAATAATATTTTTATTTGTCAAATCATGTTCTAATATGTGTTATATGACATGTTAGGTATATATTTTATTTTAAAATATTTTAAAGTGATAATAGAATTTTTCCAAAATTTATTGCATTTATTTCCTATTTTTAAAGGCTAGTTTCCATTTTCTGCTATTTTCTTCATTTAAATTATATTTAATTAAAATTTATTTATTCATTTTGTGAATTCATTTTTATTTTTGTTCTTATCTTTATTTATAAATATTTTTCATCTACATATAAATTTTTCAAAGTTTGTTCCATTTAATTTCAAATTTTCTAGACTAGTTTTCATTTTTGTGCTATTTTCTTGTTTTAATCATATCTAATTAATATTTAATTATTAATATTTTTTTTATCTGTTATATTTTCGAAATTTTAACTGAAATTATAAGTATTTTCAGTTATTTAAAAATATATAAATATATATGGAAATATGAAAGGTTTAAAACCTTTTATCTTCCTTTGGCTTTTTGGCTTCCACCTTTTCATTTTCCCAACCCCACCTCTTCATGTTTTGGCCGTGCTCTTCATTTCTCATTTCTGCCGTACTCCCCTCAATTTTCACGTGAAAGAAACTCCTCTTCCCACCAAAAAAACTCACGGCCATCTCTTCATTTTTTATCAAAAATTTTGTAGGTAATTTCCTCTTCCTTTTATATTATTTTCTTGATTTTTATAACTTGTATTTGCATTTGTTCTCATCTTTGTAGATCGGCTCCTCCTCCACCATCACCTAGGCTGACTCCACCACCTTATAGGCTGACCATCACCCCCTCCAAATCACCACCACTTCAGGCCGAGAACCCATAGCATGATCCTCCACCAAATCTACATAAACATCACCTTTTTACACTCTAGTCGAACTCCTCTTACTCCATCACCTTCAACATCCCTTTGGCCGCCACTTCCACCACCACCACCAGCCCAGATCTGACCACCACCCTCTGCCACATCATCCACCACCACCTGGACCTCTGGCCGTACCCATAGGACCCATGGCTGAACCCTCTTGAAGCCTTGAGATGATGTAGCATTGCCTTGTGATGATAGTTGTTGCACCTATACTTTCACACCAATAAAACACAAGCTAGGCCGACCCTATAGGGACCCAAACCTGACCTTAATCCCTGCCTTGGCCATGCTACTTCAGTTCATAACTGAAGTATGTGAAGTTGAGAACAAGTGCAAGACATTTGTTTTTGTTTTGGGCAGTGATTTCTAATGTTGAGTAGTGAAATTTTGCTTTGAAAACTTATGTATTTTGAATTGTTTTGTGTAAATGTATTCAAGGCAATTAGAGTTGACTCTCCACACTCAAATCGTATTAGAGTTGTCGTGCCTTCATAATCTTTGTGTTGTGTGCTTTGTTGGCAAATCTCCAGCTTAACAGGTGAGTTATTCTCACCAGACAATATGTACATATATAACTAGTGAATTGACCCCTTTTGAATCTGTAAAAATGCATTATCATGTTACACCTGCTATGTTATGATTTTATGATGTTCACCCATGCTTAAACAACCATTATATTATATGTTACTGTTATATTATGCTGTTATATTATTTTTATCAGTTTATCACACTGCAAGTTCCCTTTAGATTAGAATCACTATGGGTTGAAATGATACATACCCGAACGGACTTTAGAATAGGAGAAAATCGTTATGGGCTGAAATGATAGGCCTGAATGATTTTCAATTATTTTCATTTACTTGGGATTGCGGGTTTGAAATGATCAAACCCGGGTTTTCTTTGAAAATTACGGGTTGAAATGATATATTACCCGTATCACTTTACCTAGGCTAAAAATGAAATACAGACCCGTAGTTAAAATAGGTTTTCTAAAAAAATTTAAAATATTTTAGAAATGTAAATGTTATAATATTTTGATTTAAATTTTATTTAAATGATTTTTCTAAAGCATTATTGATTTTTTTGAAAATTTATAAGTGAAATAAATTAATGGTAAAGTTAGAAAATCTGAAATGTAAGTTATTTTGGGAAATTTTAATTTGGTGATAATTGGAATTTGAATTAAATATGAAATATGATAAATTCATGATAATTTGGATTAAAGTTAATTTAAATGATTTTATAATATATTAATGATTTTTGAATAAAGTAAAAATGTGAAATGAATGAATATTTAAGTTGAAATTTTGAAATATAACTAAAATTGGAAATTTGTGAATTTGGCTTAAAAGTGAAATTTAAGTTAAGTAAATAAAAATGGAATTAAGTTATATTTGAAAATTTAAACTTAAGTGTTAAGTTAATTTAATTTAATGAATTTATAATTCAATATTGGAATTTAATAAGTGAATTATTATTAAATTTTGATTTTTGAATGGAGGTTTAACTTTATAAAATCATGAATATAAGGGTATTTGAATGATTGTTTTAAAAGTGAAATTATATGATTTTATAAGTTAAAAATGATTTATATAAAAATATAATTGTTTGTGAAATTATACTGAATATTTGAAGTTAATTAACTGCATTTTTGAAATGTTATTAATTCTAATGTAAATGATAATACAACATTTGTAAATGCTGTAGTTGATAATAATGAACCAAATGGCTAAATTTAATTAAAGGCTATTATAGCATTTTTGTAATGTTATAATGGTTGAATTTAACTAAGTTTATTTGAAACTAATGTAACCCTATTACAGCATTTTAAATGCTGTCTTTTGTTAAATTGAACTGTTTTAAATGTGACTTTCCATAGCATTTTCTAAATGTTGCGAAAGTTGAATTTTCATTGTTTTAATTAATTTAAGTGAACGAATGAACTTTGAAAGATTAAAATTTTGGAAATTTAATAATTTAATTATTTAATATAATAACTTCATTTTATGATTTAAAATGAAGTAATTTGTTTCGTAATATAAACTATTTTGAAATATGATATTTTGAACTGGATTTTTGAATGATATTGAATTTTGAAATGATATTTGATTTCGAAATATAAAATACCAATTCTGAAATTTTAACCACGGGATGTATTTAATTTATGGTTTAACTGATCCTTAGAGGATGGGCGATCCCAAGCATCCTTTAAGTTATTATGCATTACTGCTACAGTTCACTTGAGTTGGTTTACATTATATAAGTATATATTGTCCTGACTCGAGTGTTTTGTATTTTGCTTTACGCTCGGGTCAGCCTGAGTATTTACAGCTTAGATTTGGATCTCTTTCTGGAGCTAGGAATCGTTGGAGATTCTGCTTATCTAGTTATCTATCCATTCCAGTTTCAGTTGTTCTATTTCAGCTCTGGTATTATAAACTTCTATGTATTTGAGATTTCTATTGTATATGTTTTCAAACAGATATTATGTATTTTGTTTTGAGAGTTTGTTATAGTAGCTTCATGAACTACTATGGTTTTTATATTCTGCTGCGAGTTATTCTGATATGTTCTGTGTCTGTGATTCTGTGTATTTGATTTTAATTGCTCCAAATTTTATTACAATCTGTTATTTTGAATTATTCAAGTCAGACATGCGTGGATTATTGTCGATTTGAATGGTCCAAAATAGTGGGTCGTTACATCAGATATCACAGGTGAACAGATACAGATAATAGCATATATATCTAGCAATATAAATAACAGATAATGGTGTCAGATGTCACAGGTGAACAGATACAAATAATGGCATATATATAGCAATATAAATAACTAACAACAGCATATTTCAATTGTCGTTTCAATTGAAATCAAATTTAATAAATATAAGAACATTAATCGTGAGTGATTTGCTCACCTTTCGAGGCTAGAGAGATTTGACACTGAGATGGGTTACAAATCCAAGCACGAATTTCAACGCAAAGCAGGATTGGCACGAATTCAACGATCAAAGCTGATACAGGAATATACGAAATCAATCAGACTGGATCGATGAAGATAATTGATATACGGGAATTGGTATAGATATAACATATATAAAGTTATATACAGATAACATGATTTATAACTCATGAATAACTATATAGATATGAAACTATATATATATCTTTTTCAGACCAAAATCAAAATAAAATCCTTTACAACAAAACATATACTCTATATAATTAACTATTTTCAAATATCAAAATAGCATCAAATCATATTATAAAGTACTCTATATAACATATATATTGAAATAGCCGTGCCAGCAGATATATATAAAACAATATATAATTTACTATTTCCAAATCCAGAGTAAGTTATAACATATATAGGAAATATATATATATGCAGCAGAACACCCCAAAACTCACATATGTTTGTTTCAAATTCTACTGTATATTTCAAACTGACATATAAACTAGCATAAAATCTTTAAATATAACTAACAAATTATAAATACACACACACACACACACACACACACACACACACCTATTCTTATGTAACCCACTGCCGAAAGTAGTTACAAAATACATATACTAACATATGTATCTCTGACATTACTTCATATTCCTTTCAAACTTTCCCAGATCACATAATACATAATATATATACTTTATAACATATAACTATATTTTTAAAGCTAACCAATACATATATTAACATATATGCGATATATAACCATGTACAACATTATATGTATAAACATGTACAGAAAGAACTTTATAATATATATATATATATATATATATCGGTGCAACTATGCCTCAATAAGCAAAAATATAAGCAGACTGTATATATATAAAACTAGATATACTATACTATACTATATTTATTATATAAATATTTAAGCTCTCTCAGGCTGAAATAACCAGTTTCACACATATATTTTTCTTCTACTTGAAAACCAACATATAAACTCAACAACATAAGCAGATCCTATAACTTATATACTTGATATAGCAGGACTCATAAATTAAAATCAATATTTCTGTAAACTGCCTACATAAGTCTATATAGATTTCCTTAACCAACACTAACATATATAAAACTGACACACACATATATTATAAACTAACTTATCTAAAACTTGTAATATATATATATACACATTCATATAACCATTTCTCGTAAACCAAAATTCAGCAAGACTATGAGTTAAACATATATATACCTACAGATATATACATACAAAACATTATATATATATGCATACGATTTTATTATATTTATACCGTATTAAAATCACTTAAGTAACTTATATAAATATACGCATAGTTAGATATATAACCTAACAAAATCAAAACTATGTATATAACTGAAATATAGCCTTGAGATCTTATAGCTAAGTATACAAATATATACAAAACTGTTATACAAATCCTATATGCAGCAGCAAATACAAGAATGTAATTTTTTTAATATATATATATATATATATATATAAAGGTTAACTTACATAAAAAGAATAAGAGAATGAATCTACAGCAGTGCTCGAGAACAAAGACAGGCGACACTGATGTGGGCTGAGCTTGCGTGCTCGGTGGAGGAGGCACGAGAGGAATAAAGGGAAGCCGAGCTAGAGGGAGAGGGGAGGTGTGTGAGGGCAGAGGTCGGGGCGCTCGGGCGTGGGTTCGAGCGGAGATGGGAAGATGCTTGGCCAGAGACGTGGTGGCCAGGGCTGAGGGAGGCAGCCTCGAGTTGCGTGCTGCTATGTGGTGTGCTTCATGGGAGAAGAGAAATGAAAGGAGGGAGGAAGGGAAATGGTGAAAGGTTTGATGATTTTGAATTAAAGTGGCAGAGCTTATTTAGGAAATTGTATATGCACAGAAGACGAAAAATCAAAATAAAGAGGAAGAATAGTAGCCATCAGCTATTCATAACTAACCGTTGGAAATGTTAAAAGTTTTGAAATAAATTTCAGAGAATAATAAATGATAATCGCTGTTTGATTTACACTGTTGAAAATGAAAGGACATAACCATAAGCAAGACCAGATGAGCAATGAAAAGTTACAAGGAACAAATGACACAATTTCGGTACCGATACGACAACCTGCTACACCGATTTGTCGTATATCGGATGTCAAAACATAGAATTGAACATACCTCAGAGATCAGCATGACGAGACGATCAAACGGTATAAAGATATCAGTGGTACGATCAGAATTATAAAATTCGAATTTTCTACTAGCGGAAAATGCAGCAAAAACGCAGAAAAATAAGATCGATGGAGCTAAAGGAGTCCGAATTTGGAAAAACGAAAAATGACGTCTTAGTCAGAAGATGAATTAGAATTTTTCTATGTAAAAATATTCAGGTTTAGAAAACATTTTATTATCATCGATTTTAACTAATATAAATTAGAATAAAATTACACTAGAAAATAAACTTCCAAATTATCTGATGAAAATTTACCAGTTGCTATGATTAATTAGACGCATTCCAAATATCAAATTTTTATTTCAAAATTTTATCATTTAAAATTTCATAAAATTTCAACTAATTACGTTATTAAAACAGTTAAAATTTACGGGTCGTTACACTCTCCCCCACTCAAAACTTTTCGCCCCTGAAAATGAAAAAGGTAGGAGAATAGAAACAGCCAGAAAGAAAATAGATTGTAATACAAGTAAAACAATTAATTTAAACCATATAAATTTCAATTTAAATTAATTAATATTTAACAATTTGGTTAAATCCTTTGAGTTCACTTAAGTTAAATCAATCTATCTATTTCTAAATTCATTATCTTATTATCTAGTCATCCTCAATTAACAATTTCTAAATCATCAATTTGTATGATCATTTATTGTACTCATATTTTATTCAACAAATTTAATTCTTTTATTCCCAATTATTATTAAGTTTATTCCACTTAATATATCTTATTACATATATTTAAACCATATAAATTAATTTAAACCATATAAAATTCAATTTAAATTAATTTATATTCAATAATTGGTTTAAATTTAAGGTATTTCCATAAGTTGATCTAATTTCAATTTGTTAATTCTTTCAGAACAAAATTTATTATATACATCTCATTCAATTAACTTATTATTCTATCATCTTTATTAGCATTTTTTTTATATAAATAAAATCTAAGTGTATAACATTTATTATAAACACTCAAATTTTATTTATAAAATCATTTTATATTGTATATTATCCAATTACATTTAACTTCTGAATAATTTAGGTAAGTTATATTGAAATGCAATTTAGTACTATACAAATAAGATTTTAAAATTCAATTATTTCAAGTTTACATATTTATCCAAAATTTTTGACTTCAGTTTATAATTGAAATCATCTTTAAATCATAAACTTAAGAATTTAAATCTCCGATTTACTTCAAACAATTTTGAGATAAATATATATAGTATATATCAGATCAAAATTAATTTATATATATATAATAAATCAGGTCATACCATAGAAATTCAAATCAAATTCAATTTCTAAAACAAAAGTGTAGCAAAGCTACTGAATGGTCTCTTCACTTCGAAACTCGAAAATGAATGTCGATGATGCAGCCATCATCACCGAAATTATTTTCCAGCGACAAAATAGAAGAGTACTGATTTAAACATTTTAAAATTCTTTGAAAATCATTTATATTCGAAAACACTTTAAATTATACACATTTAAAACTTTAAAACCAAAGTTTGAAATCATCGGAAATTAAATTCTCAAATTTCTGATTTAAATTGATTTAAATTCCAAATCAATTTATAAACCATGTTTATAAATTCATTTAGATCAATAAATGATAATCAAATATTATCATTTCAAACAACCAATTTAATTAACTATTTAATTCCAGAAAATCCTATACTTATATATATATATAATATATAATCATACGAATCTATTCAATTTACCAAATTTGGAAATAATATTGTGTTAGTTTGCTCTATTCAAGTGTTTTGGAAATCCTATCGATAGCGTTGATCAGACGAATCGATCGAAAACCCAAATCAACATCAACAACTCAAACAACACAATATATAAAATATTTTAATATTAATTACAAATACACTCCTTCACTCGATAATTCAAGAATGGATTTCAAAGCAAAGATGAGATTCAAAGTAGAGGAACTCTAATCAAATAGAATTCAACTAAAAGATAGACTCGATAGGGAGGTAAGATGATTAAGTTTTCAAACAGAAGATTGACAAACTTATATAAATCGTGGGTAACCTTAACCGGGTCAACCGTGATTCCAAGAATAAATTTGATGTAGAATTCTGCGACAAATCGACATTCGACCGCCAAAGATAGAATTCGGGTATAGCAAAAGATAAAAGCATCGTAAACCGAGGATACAGAAATCTTCGGTGAATCAATGCTGGTTGTACAGGAATTTCACTCTTTTACAAATTATTCAGATAGTGGCGAGACCTCCGATTTATTATAGAGATCATTCGAAGTGGAGTTATGGGATACTCTAGAATTAAAAAGACACAAATAGGGGAGACACGAATGGACTTTGGAACCGAAGGGAACGTTCCAAAATTCAAAGAAACCGAGTCAAAGAAGAAGGAATTCAAGCTCGAACGAACGTGATTCTGTAATTGAATTTACTCTATATGCTGAGTTTTGCCTAAAACTAGAGCTCTGATACCAACTGTAACGACCCGATATTTTCAACCATTCGCATCCGCACATGTCGGACTTGAATTGCTCAAAATATCAGATTGTTAATTTAAATTTGGCGAAACTCAACATATACAGTAAATAAATAATCACAGATCACAGACATAGAGTAATATAACAATAATGCATCGGAAACAAAAGAATATTAGTTCATGAAGCTACTATATATATATAACAGAGTTAAACAAGATACAACAGAAGTCTCGAATACAATAATCAAATACAAGATCAGAATACATCACTGGAATCAACTGAATATCTGAAAGCTGGATAGATAGCTGGATCTCCAAGCGAAGCTCTAACTCCAAAGGTGAGTCTCGAATACCGGTACACTCAGTCTGACCCAAGCGTAAAGAAAACACAAAACACTCGAGTCAGGATTAACATTCTTATATCAATAAATCCAACTCAAGTGACATAACGACTGAAATACAAGTAACTCAAAGGATGTTTGGGATAACCATCCTCTAAGGATCCGTTAAACTATCTACTATGTAGTAGTGTACGCTAAGTAGATAATGCCTATCAGTAACATAAAGTATCAAAATAGCGTTAAGGCGTTACCATTATCCCCCTTAACACATTTTATATAAGCATCATAGTCTATACAACACTGTAAACTCCACCGTAAACTAGTGGGCTATCAGGGAGTACTCCATAGGTATAACACAAAACAAATCGTAGTGGTCGTGCATAGGGATACGAGTATGACAAGGCACATGAGGCAATACCCAAGGTAGTGTAACTACCGTTTGCCTGATCCGGACTGGTGAGAACACATCGCCGCAACGATTGCAACACCGCGAAACAACACTCCCAAATCAAGGGTGTGCACCAATCAAAACAAGTAATGAGTAGTTTACGAAGAAGTATGTCCGCTAGAGGTAGCTAACCTCATTGGCCCAGCACGACTCCTGTTTAAGTCATTTCCAATTTGACACAAGTGTCAAGGTCATCCATTATCGTTCTCTTTCTTCAAATCCAGCAACGTCATCATTCCAACCACTTCATTCTGGATCACACTCCACGTATAATAGTTATTAAAGTGGTTTTCGGTTTGGACAGAGAGTATGTCCCTAACCGATCTCGGACTCTTCAATAACTACGTAATTATTACACCGATTGGTCATTTAATAAAGTTTCAAAATAGTTTATATTTCAAAACCGAAATATCATTGCCATTTCAAAACCATATCCATACGATATCAATTTCACTTCAAATAAATCCATTTCTAAAATCATATCACTTTCCAAAGTTATATCGCTTTCGAAATCCTAAGTCTTTTAAAATCAAAACACTTTGGAAATCAAAACCTTGAAATTCATAACACTTTGAAACTATAGTTTGAAATCATAACATTTTGGAATTCATAACACTTTCCTCTCAAACAGTTTAGATATTAAAATTAGTGTATATAATAAAATAGTTTATAAAATAAAAAATAGTTTATATACAATAGTTATAAGTTAAAATAGTTTATAATAAAATAATATATATTGAAAATGATTTATATAAAATAGTTTATATTAAAATAATTTATAAAGTAAAATATAAATAGTTGTAGATATAATTTAAAAATACTTTATAAAATAAAATAGCTTCCACAAATTCACAAATCGATTCAAATTAACTCAACTTCCAAATTCAACTTAATTCAATCTCAATTCATAAATTTCAACTCAATTCAATTTCTCAATAAATCATTTCGAATTATAACGATTTCAAATACATATTTGAACCACAAAATAAACCATTAAATTTCAATATATTTCAAAGCTTTAAATATTCCACATTTCGAAAACTAAATTTGATAATTCCATTTATATCTCAATTTAATTTCATTACATTTAGTTTCTGAGATACTTCTTTAATCATTTCAATACATTTAAATACAACTTCAATTTACAAATTTATATAAACAAAATATCCCATTTAAATTTATATAAGTTTGAAATATTAATTTAAGCCACTTTTTAATCAAATTCAAGTTATAAAACATATCTTAAACTTTCAAATTTAATAGATTTCAAATCAAACTTATTTAAGTATAATTCTTAAATAATTAAGAATTCCAAATCAATTTCAAATTTATCTTTCAACCTGAAACATTATAAACTCTATATTTGAAAATATAAATTTTACATAAATACTCAACATATTTTTATATTGATTCAAATCAACTTTAATAAATCTTTAAAATCAATATTTATTAAAACCATATATTTCTTTTCAAAACCATAGAAATCATTTTCAAAATATTTATATATATAGACCAACGGTGTCTGTATAAAATTTTCTACCCTATGGTCAAGTGATACGGATATTTATCATTTCAATCCGTAATTTAAATTATATACGGGTATATATCTTTTCAACCCGTAATCCCAAATTTAATTCAATGAAAATCACTTGGGTTTATCATTTCAACCCATAACGATTTTCTCCTATTCTACAGATCGTTCTGGTATGTATCATTTCAACCCATAGTGAATTCTATACTAACAGGGAATTTGCAGAGTGATAACAGTTATGATAATAATATAACAATATGTAATAGGCATATATCATCAGTGATAAATAACAGATATTGGTGTCAGATGTCACAGGTGAACAGATACAGATAATAGCATATATATCTAGCAATATAAATAACAGATAATGGTGTCAGATGTCACAGGTGAACAGATACAAATAATGGCATATATATAGCAATATAAATAACTAACAACAACATATTTCAATTGTCGTTTCAATTGAAATCAAATTTAATAAATATAAGAACATTAATCGTGAGTGATTTGCTCACCTTTCGAGGCTAGAGAGATTTGACACTGAGATGAGTTACAAATCCAAGCACGAATTTCAATGCAAAGCAGGATTGGCACGAATTCAACGATCAAAGCTGATACAGGAATATACAAAATCAATTAGACTGGATCGATGAAGATAATTGATATACGGGAATTGGTATAGATATAACATATATAAAGTTATATACAGATAACATGGTTTATAACTCATGAATAACTATATAGATATGAAACTATATATGTATCGTTTTCAGACCAAAATCAAAATAGAATCCTTTACAACAAAACATATACTCTATATAATTAACTATTTCCAAATATCAAAATAGCATCAAATCATATTATAAAGTACTCTATATAACATATATATTGAAATAGCCGTGCTGGCAGATATATATAAAACAACATATAATTTACTATTTCCAAATCTAGAGTAAGTTATAACATATATAGGATATATATATATATATATATATATGCAGCAGAACACCCCAAAACTCACATATGTTTGTTTCAAATTCTACTGTATATTTCAAACTGACATATAAACTAGCAGAAAATCTTTAAATATAACTAACAAATTATAAATATATATATACACACACACACACACCTATACTTATGTAACCCACTGCCGAAAGTAGTTACAAAATACATATACCAACATATGTATTTCTGACATTACTTCATATTCCTTTCAAACTTTCCCAGATCACATAATACATAATATATATACTTTATAACATATAACTATATTTTTAAATCTAACCAATATATATATATATATATATTAACATATATGCGATATATAACCATGTACAACATTATATGTATAAACATGTACAAAAAGAACTTTATAATATATATATATATATATATATATATATATCGATGCAACTATGCCTCAATAAGCAAAAATATAAGTAGACTGTATATATATGAAACTAGATATACTATACTATACTATATTTATTATATAAATATTTAAGCTCTCTCAGGCTGAAATAACCAGTTTCACACATATATTTTTCTTCTACTTGAAAACCAACATATAAACTCAACAACATAAGTAGATCCTATAACTTATATACTTGATATAGCAGGACTTATAAATTAAAATCAACATATCATATTTCTGTAAACTGCCTACATAAGTCTATATAAGTTTCCTTAACCAACACTAACATATATAAAACTGACACACACATATATTATAAGTTAACTTATCTAAAACTTGTAATATATATACATTCATATAACCATTTCTCGTAAACCAAAAATCAGCAAGACTATAAGTTAAACATATATATACCTACAGATATATACATACAGAACATTATATATATGCATACGACTTTATTATATTTATACTGTATTAAAATCACTCAAGTAACTTATATAAATATACGCATAGTTAGATATATAACCTAACAAAATCAAAACTATGTATATAACTGAAATATAGCCTTAAGATCTTATAGCTAAGTATACAAATATATACGAAACTGTTATACAAATCCTATATGCAGCAGCAAATACAAGAATGTAATTATATATATATATATATATAAAGGTTAACTTACATAAAAAGAATAAGAGAATGAATCTACAGCAGTGCTCGAGAACAAAGATAGGCGGCACTGATGTGGGCCGAGCTTGCGTGCTCGGTGGAGGAGGCACGGGAGTAATAAAGGGAAGCCGAGCTAGAGGGAGAGGGGAGGTGCGTGAGGGCAGAGGTCGGGGTGCTCGGGCGTGGGTTCGAGCGGAGATGGGAAGATGCTTGGCCAGAGACGTGGTGGCCAGGGCTGAGGGAGGCGGCCTCGAGTTGCATGCTGCTGTGTGGTGTGCTTTATGGGAGAAGAGAAACGAAAGGAGGGAGGAAGGGAAATGGTGAAAGGTTTGATGATTTTGAATTAAAGTGGCAGAGCTTATTTAGGAAATTGTATATGCACAGAAGACGAAAAATCAAAATAGAAGAGGAAGACTAGTAGCCATCAGCTATTCATAACCAACCGTTGGAAATGTTAAAAGTTTTGAAATAAATTTCAGAGAATAATAAATGATAATCGCTGTTCGATTTACACAGTTGAAAATGAAAGGACATAACCAAAAGCAAGACCAGATGAGCAATGAAAAGTTACAAGGAACAAATGACACAATTTCGGTACCGATACGACAACCTGCTACACCGATTTGTCATATATCGGACGTCAAAACACAGAATTGAACATATCTCAGAGATCAGCACGACGAGACGATCAAAACGGTATAAAGATATCAGTGGTACGATCAAAATTATAAAAATTTGAATTTTCTACTAGCGGAAAATGCAGCAAAAACGCAGAAAAATAAGATTGACGGAGCTAAAGAAGTCCGAATTTGGAAAAAAAGAAAAATGACGTCTTAGTCAAAAGATGGATTAGAATTTTTCTATGTAAAGATATTCAGGTTTAGAAAACATTTTATTATCATCGATTTTAACTGATATAAATTGGAATAAAATTACACTAGAAAATAAACTTTCAAATTATCTGATGAAAATTTACCAGTTGTTATGATTAATTAGACGCATTCCAAATATCAAATTTTTATTTCAAAATTTTATCGTTTAAAATTTCATAAAATTTCAACTAATTACGTTATTAAAACAGTTAAAATTTACGGGTCGTTACACTAACTATAACAAAATACCCTTTTTACAATGAGCAATCCTTGTATAACAAGTGTTTAACAACTGACTTGCAACCGTTTTATTATGCAGAGTTGTAATAGACTGAAGAGATTTTACAACTATTTATGACCGTCATAAATGGCCATTGTAGTAAAAAAAAAGTACAACTATCAAAAGCCGTTGCAATATGGTCTTTTACAACTGTTTTTGGCAGTTGTAATAGATTTTTTACAATTATTTTCGACCGTTGTAATAGATATATTTTACAACTATTTTGCCAGTTGTTAAAAAATGCAAAATTTAAAAATAAAAATAAAGCATTGATGCATAATGTATACAGATCATACTCACAATTACTAAAAAACAAAACGAATTATACATTCACATCATTTATAAAATCTTAATATAATCACAAATCATTGTCGATCATGTCAAAACTATTATAAAAGATGCTAGATATAAACAATACAAATGATAAAGGCGATGAATTCATTAGTGACTCATTAAGAAGCAATGCCAATACTCCAAAATCTATAAATACAGATTTAGAAACAAAGGAAGTGCTTTCATAAGTTCCAGATTATACGTCACATTTTACACTTAATTTATCTATAAATACATGTATCCAACATCTATGGCTAAGTCCAACAAGCGCTCTTCTAGGCAACAACGTAGATATTTGTTGAATAATAAGTTGTCCAACACTTTCAATACAAATAGCATCAAATGGTTTCTGCATTTACAAAAAACAGAGGCATAAAAAATGATATAACAATTAACAATCAAAAATTAAAAAATACTTCAAAATATTTGTAACTAGCCAACATTTAGTCGTATAACTAACCAATGGTTATGTGTAGAATAAACATCCTAACATTTTAGTCTTACTCGGCCACTAACTAGATGTGGCTCTATTCTTTTTTCTTTCTTTCAGTCTGTTGATATCCCAAAAAATATACTGGACGAGTATCATGACTCTGATTTGTAGGGTCATACAATTGATACTTCTAATATGATACTCCCAATCAAGTTAAATTTCAAAACAAAAACACAACGTTTATTGGAAACATTGTTAAAAGAATACTATAATATGCTAGCTTTAAACACAACCAAATGCGCGACTTCAGACAAAAAACACAACCTGATTGATTGGAAACAAAATTACTCCTCCAAAAATTGGTATATGATCTTTTCCATACAAACGATGTTCATTACAATAAGAAAGATTATAGTAAAGAATGCCGGTTGAAATATAAACATAAAGTTAATATATTAATGTAATAACCATTATAGATGTTAGGAACTGAGATGCTGGTTTTGATGACAGCAACCTTTTTAACTTATCTTATTATAAAATATATACTAACACTATTGTCTAGATAGATATGTATATGCAGGATATATATATATGCAGGTATTGATTACTGAAGAATAATCAGTATAAAGACTCAAGACTCAAGATTGAAGACTCTAGAGTATCAAGATCAAGATTTCAAGATATGTGTCCAGTTTTTGTTCAAACTTCATTATAGCATGGAAATCTTCATTCCGAATTTCATTTGGGATGGAACCCATTTCTACCTTCTTAGTGGCTTACAAACCCACGACAAGTAGCTTACAAACCTACGACAAGTGGCTTACAAACCCACGAACATCCTGGTTTTGTACAAGTTCTCAAGTCCTGATGTGATGAGATATTCTGCAGGAAGAAGCTTGCAAAACTACTTCAAAATGGTTTTTCAAAACGATTTTCAAAAATGCTTTTCAAAATATTTCAGCCTTCAAATTATCTTTTCAAATGATTTTTAAATAGATGTTTTAGCCTTAAAATATTTTTTGTTTTTGTGTTTTAAAACATAGTAAAATTAGTTTATTTTACTCCAGAGTCATTTCATTTTGTTTTCATTTCAATACCATTTTCAAAACAAATTTTATATTATTTTTAACATAGGGATGTCGACATCATGGGATACCCCATGTCGACATGGTGGCCGTTGAATTCAAAAGTTTCAATTTTCAAAAGAAGTGTCTATTCGTTTAAATCTCTTCACGAATGGTTATGACTGTTGGTGTTCTATAAATAGCTTTCACAAATGAATTTTTTAACCAACTATTTTCATATTTTCTTCACTCCTTCTCCACAAATCCATATTCTAAAATATTCATATTTTTAAGTTCGTGCCTAAACTCTACCGAATTCTCAAGTGAATCAAATTAGAATCTCATTCTTGTTTAATTCTCTACCCTCTCTCGAAGATCAAAGTGCTATTCAGAGTTATAGGATCAATTTGTAATCAAAAGTTTATCGAGTCTCTCTATAAGGTGTGGTTATGCCTGGAAATCAAATGGGTAATCTTGTGGCCCGTAAATCAAGAGAGTTTGCCCCGGACTCGTGAGACAGGAGGGTACCTCAAGGCCTTTAGAAACTGAGGATTGTAATCTCGACTTTGGTATAATAAAAATCTATATGAGGTGTTCTGCCTTGGTACAGGACTAGATGTAGGGTAACTATAAACCAATATAAAATCCGGTGTGTTCTTTCCTTTTACTGCTTTTCATTTACTTTCTGCATTTGTGTTTGATTCTGTTATTGTTCTGTGATTAAGTTCTGCATTTGTTTGTGTCATAATTTTAATTTAGTTCATATATGTCTTAGAATCCATTAAACACTATTCACCCCCCTCTAGTGTTAAATTAGCCTTAAGATCCTAATCCGCACTCTCTTTCAATTGGTATCAAAGCATAGGTTTTCATAGTTTTCATAATCTGAAACTTGAAAATTGTTTTAATGGCTACCAACACTGGTAATGTCGACTCTAGCACTAGTTCTATTAACACTAACACTAGTTCATTAGTAGAAGGTCAGTCTACTGTCAGACCACCATTTTTCAATGGCAGTAATTATGCATATTGGGCTTGTAGAATGAAAATTTATTTACAATCAGTAGGATTAGACACTTGGAATATCACACAAACTAAGTATGTTGAACCAACTACCAATTTTGCCCAGTGGACTACTGAGCAAAAGAATGTTGCACAAAATAACTCAAAGGCCATGAATGTATTATTTTGTTCACTAGATAGGAATGAGTTTAATAGAGTGTCTGTTTGTAAGTCTGCATTTGAAATCTGGAAAACTTTGCAATACTGATGAAGGAACAAGCAAAGTTAAACAGACTAAAATTTCCATATTGACTAATCAGTTTCAATTGTTTAAAATGCATGCAAATGAGTCCATTTCCGACATGTATTGTCGATTTCAAGATATTGTCCATTCATTAATTGCATTGGGAAAAAGCTTTTCGGAGGAAGACCAAGTCAGAAAAATTCTAAATTCACTCACTCCAGAATGAGATCAAAAGACACTTGCAATCGAAGAAGCAAATGATATCAGTCTAATGAAAATAGAAGAATTAATTGGGAATATGATGTCTTATGAAGTTCAACTGCAAGGAAGAAGAGAAAACAAGGTTACAGAAAAGAAGTCATTAGCATTCAATGCAATAACTGAAGATTCGGAACCAGACAGTGATGAGGAGATTGCTTTCATGACAAGAAACTTCCGGAAATTCCTTAAATATAGAAAAATGGATAATTACAAAATAAATGATCAAAGGAATTCCAAAAATAATACAGAGAACATCAACAATTATAGATGCTACAATTGCAATAAAGTCGGACATCATAGGAAAGATTGTCCGTATCCAGATAAACAGTTGTTCCCTCCAAACAATGATTCGTCAAGGAAAAGAAAGAAAGCATACACAGCAACTCTTGATGACTCAGACTCATCATCCAGTGATGATGAAAAGAAGATGGATAATTCAAATCTGTGTTTCGCTGCTATTCATGAATTAAACGACGATGAGAGTATGGATCTAAAAATAGGTACGCATTTACATTATTTTTTTGAATGGATGCTTGTTTGTTTGCTTGATTTTTTTTAATTTCCTTGAATTTTAAATTCAAATTTATCCCTTGAAATTTGAATTCTAAATTCAAAAATAATATTATTTTAATAATATTTTAAATATTAAATTATTAATATTTAAGTATTATTATGTTTAATGTTATCACAGGAATTATGTAATTAGGATATAGGATATAATATATATATTTATTAGAAATTAGGATTAGACACTTGTCCTTTGATTAATAGGCACATGTCGACATGCCTGGATACCCCATGTCGACATGTCCCTCAGAATTTGATTTCAAAATTTGAATTCAAACTTTTGAATTTCCCTCCACCTTTTCACCAACTTCAATGCTCTGGAAAGATGCCTCTTGACCAGAGAACATGTCTATAAAATCTTTATTTATCTCACTTTCTTTATCATCACTTTTCACTTTCATTTCAAATTTTAAACTTATCTTCATTATCTTCAACTCCTCTCAAACTTCTTCAATGGCCTCTTCAAGCACTCCTAACACCATTAGACTTCCAAAATCTATCAAAAACTTTCTCTTTAATGACCCGGAAGCTATCAAAGCTTACATCAACTATGTAAACTTTGGTAAAATACATACGGGGAAATTTGCTATTTTTGAAGATTTTCCTTCTTATGAAATTGAAAATCTTTTTCAACAATGTTCTATTCTTAGTGTAGTAGATAACAAACAAAATGATTTTGTATGTTATCCAAACCTTGTTAAGATGTTTTATGCGAATTTAAATCGTGGTTTCTATGATGGGCAAGATGGACAAATTTGGAGTAGTGTTAATTTAAAAATAAGAGTTTATTTAAAAGCAAAGACAAAAAATATTTTAAGGCTAAAACATTTTGAAAAGCAGTTTTGAAAATCATTTTGAAATACCATTTTGAAGTAGTTTTGCAAGCTTCGTCCTGCAGAATATCTCATCACATCAGGACTCGAGAACTTGTACAAAACCAGGATGTTCGTGGGTTTGTAAGCCACTTGTCGTAGGTTTGTAAGCTACTTGTCATGGGTTTGTAAGCCACTAAGAAGATAGAAACGGGTTCCATCCCAAATGAAATATGGAATGAAGATTTCCGTGCTATTATGAAGTTTTAACAATAAACTAGACACTTATCTTGAAATCTTGATCTTGATACTCATGAGTCTTCAAACTTGATTTCTTCATCCTTGATCTTTATACTGTACAGTCTTCAATAATCAGTACCTGCCTTATATATATCCTGCATAATAACATTCATATATATCTAGACAATAGTGTTAGTATATAAGTTATAATAAAATAAGTTACAAAGGTTGTTGTCATCAAAACCACTATCTCTAGTTCCTAACAATCTCCCCCTTTTTGATGATGACAACCTTATAAAATATACTTACCACTTCGATCATACCATAACTCCCCCTTACACCAACAACTCCCCCTTACTCCAAGCCTACTATTTTATATAACTTCTCCCCTTTCGTCATCAACAAAACAATAACCTATAAACCTTGAACTTAATAGAAAATGAGATAAACAAACATATGATATAAGAATAATAACTATGTATGAGTGAAATATAGCATCCTAAGTTAAATGAAATTCAAGATTTTATACACCAAAGATTGTTTTTAGAAGAACATTAATTAAGATAACACTTTATATACAAATTAACAAACCAATATATAATCAAGAAAGAGAAAAACATAAACGAAAAAAACTTAACGAGGACCCTTAACTATTGGTGATTTATGGACCAAACAATTTGGATAATGGAGACAAAAGTTTCCACGTTGTTCGACCAAGTTCCCATTAGCGTCAAAAAGGACCTCTCCAACGCAAATCACGCCATCGTCTTCGTCCATATGAACATCCGGATTCGGCATAGGATGTTCTTCTTCTTGATCCTCTTGTGGTTCTTCTAGAGGCTCTTCTTCTTCAGAATCAATAGCTTGTGATGATTCTTCGATGACAATGGGATTGGCATGGTTATCCATAAGGAACTTTTGTAAATTCCTAAGAATTCTGCCTTGCCTATCTTGTTCTCTAGCCATTCGTAGTTGACTCACTTGAATTTCCGTCATCATTTGAAGCAAATCTTTCATCTTCTCTTGTAATTTGATGACTCGTACGTGTGTGGAACGTTGAAAAAGGCCAGAATGAAGGGAAGTGGGTGAAGAAGGTTCATTATTAGAAGAGGAAGCCATTAATTTACTATTTTAGAAGTTTATTACAGAGAATAGAACAGAGGAAAGGAGTAAAAGTTGAAATATATAAATATATAACCAAATAACTAATTTTAGAGGGAAATTTAAATTTGAAAATCTCGGCCTGTATGTCGACATAGGGGGATGGGTCATGTCGACATGCCTAGTTCAATTTTTGAAGAATTTTTATTTATATTAATTATTAACTATACTTGTATTATTTATAATTTATATTTCAGTTAATGAACATATACCTAATTCTCTTCTAAATTTAGTAAAGTTTTGTTCATTTAATGGTTTGGTTAATATATCAGCAATTTGTTTTTCAGTATTAATATATTCAAGAGTTATGACTTCTTTACTTATATTATCTCTAAGAAAATGATGTCTAATATCAATATGTTTTGTTCTAGCATGATGAGTTGGATTTTTAGATAAGTTTATTGCACTAGTATTATCACAATAAATTGATGATTTAGTTATAGTTAATCCAAAATCTTTTAAAGTTTGTTGCATATATATAACTTGAGAACAAGCCAAAGTAGCAGATATATATTCTGCTTCATTTGTTGACAAGGATACAGTGTTTTGCTTCTTACTAAACTAGGAAACCAGAGAATGTCCTAGAAAGTGACAAGTTCCACTTGTACTTTTTCGGTCTGATTTACAACCAGCGTAATCAGCATCACAATATGAAATTAAATCAAATACATCATTTTTAGGGTAAAATAAACCATAATGTAAAGTATGTTTTACATATCTTAAAATTCTTTTGATAGCTTTTAAGTGAGTTTCTTTAGGTTGAGATTGGTATCTTGCACAGAGACAGACACTATGCATGATGTTAGGACGATTTGCTATTATATAAAGCAGCGAACCAATCATTCCCCTGTATAATTTTTGATCAATATCTTTTGATTTATCTTCTTTACTTAAAGCTACATTAGTTGTCATTGGAGTTGGTTTCCCACTAGAAGTGGTCAATCCAAATTTATTAATTAAGTCCTTAGCATATTTTTCTTGACTAATGAAAATTCCTTTATCTAATTGTTTGATTTGAAGTCCTAAGAAGAAGCTTAGTTCTGCCATATGACTCATGTCAAATTCTTTAGTCATTATATCTGAAAATTCTTTATTCATTATGTTACTAGTTGACCCAAATATTATATCATCTACATATATTTGTACTAATTGAATATCGTTTTTGTTTCTTTTAATAAAAAGAGTTGTATTTATTTTACCAATTTCAAAACCAGATTGTAGTAAATAAGATCTTAGTCTTTCATACCAGGTTCTAGGAGCTTGTTTCAGACCATATAAAGCTTTCTTTAGTTTATATACATGATTTGGAAATTCATTATTTTCAAAAAGTGGAGGTTGTTCAACATAAACATCTTCTTTTACAAAACCATTTAGAAAAGCACTTTTAACATCCATTTGATATAACTTGAAATTATTGTAGTTTACGAAAGCAAGTAGAATCCTTATAGCTTCTAGTCTTGCTACGGGTGCAAAGGTTTCGTCTTAATCAATTCCTTCTTCTTGACAATAACCTTATGCGACTAAACGAGCTTTATTTCTCACGACCTCACCAAGTTCATTCATTTTATTTTTATAAACCCATTTTGTTCCAATTATACTTTTATCCTCAGGTCTAGGAACAAGTTCCCAAACATCATTTCTGGTGAACTGATTCAATTCTTCTTGCATAGCAAGAATCCATGAATCATCAGATGATGCTTCCTTTGGATTTTTAGGTTCAATAGTTGATATAAAAGCTACATTACTCATACTATATAGTTGATTTCTTGTTTTAACTATAGATTCAATATTTCCTAGTATATTTTCTACAGGATGATCTTTTAATAGTCTAATTCTTTTATTAGGTTGAATGATTTCACAATTAGTTTCATTAGGTTCATTATTTAAAGTTACAAAATCTTCTTCATCTTCTATTTGTACAGTATCTTTAAGATTTTCATCAAAAGATACATGCATTGTTTCTTCAATAGTGTTAGTTCTTAAATTATAAACTCAAATGCTTTACTTCTATTAGAATATCCGATAAAGATACCTTTGTCGGATTTAGGTTCAAATTTATCTAAATTATCTTTTGTATTAAGAATAAAACACTTACTACCAAAAACTTTAAAATAAGCTACTATGGGTTTCTTATTGTAAAGTAATTCATATGGTGTTTTATTAGTTAATGGTCTAATTAAAATCCTATTTAATATATAACAAGCTGTAGCGACTGCTTCAGCCCAAAAGTTTTTAGGTAAGTTACTATCAGAAAGTATTGTTCTAGCACACTCTTGAATTGTTCTATTCTTACGTTCTCCCACTCCGTTTTGTTGTGGAGTTCTTGGAAAAGAGAAATTATGAGTGATTCCTTTTTTATTATAGAAATTCTCAAAATTTTCATTTTCAAATTCTCCACCGTGATCACTACGAATAGTTTTTATTTTTAAAGAAAATTGATTTTGAATTATTTTAGCAAAATTCTTAAATAATTCAAAAGCATCACTTTTAAGTTTAAGAAAAATTGCCCAAGTATATCTAGAATAATCATCTATAATAACAAAAACATATTTATTATGATTAATTGATTGAACTTGAGATGGACCAAATAAATCTAAATGAAGTTATTCTAGAGGTTTAGAAGTAGAAATCATATCTTTTAATTTAAATGAACTTTTCTTAAGTTTTCCTAATTGGCAAGCATCACATATACTATCTACTTTAAAGTTTAACTTGGGAGGACCTCTAATTAAGTCAAGTTTTGATAACCTAGATAACAATTTGAAACTTAAATGACTAAATCTTTTATGCCAAATCCAAGGGTCACTTGTATTAGCCAAAAGACATAAGTTATCATTTGAAACTTTCATACTAAGGATGTACGAAGATAATATTTGACTTATTATCTTCGATGTGACATTTATCTTTTCCAAATTTAATTTTAAATCCTTTATCACATAGTTGACTTATACTAAGCATATTATGTTTTAAATTCCTAACTAGCAAAATATCAGAAATAAGAGGAGTTTTAGAATTACCGACATTGCCGATGCCAATCACATATCCTTTTGAGTTGTCTCCAAAGTTGACCAATCCACCATCTTGATATATAATGTCATTGAGTATCTCGGGATTTCCAGTCATATGCCTTGAACAGCCAATATCAAGTATCCATTTATCTTTCTCAATTTGCACAGTTTGTCCATTGGTTGTTGATTCTTCAAAAGCCATGTAACATGTCTGTTCCTGCATAACAAACCAATTCGGTAGATAACTTGACTTTTCATAAAAACTATATGCAGACCTATGATACTTTGATGAAATGCATAAATTCAAACTAGTATTAACAAAATTTCCTAAAAATGCCATTTTCAACTTTTCAAGTTTCAGATAATTAAAACTATGAAAACCTATGCTCCGATACCAATTGAAAGGGAGTGCGGATTAAGGATCTTAAGGCTAATTTAACACTAGAGGGGAGGTGAATAGTGTTTAATGGATTCTAAGACTTATATGGACTAAATTAAAATTATGACACAAACAAATGCAGAACTTAATCACAGAACAATCACAGAATCAAACATAGATGCAGAAAGTAAATAAAAAACAGTTAAAGGAAAGAACACACCGGATTTTATACTGGTTCGGAGTTACCCTACATCCAATCTTGTACCAAGGCAGAACACCTCATACAGATTTTTATTATACCAAAGTCGAGATTACAATCCTCAGTTTCTAAAGGCCTTGAGGTACCCTCCTGTCTCACGAGTCCGGGGCAAACTCTCTTGATTTACGGGCCACAAGATTACCCAATTGATTTCAAGGCACAACCACACCTTATAGAGAGACTCGATAAACTTTTGATTACAAATTGATCCTATAACTCTGAATAGCACTTTGATCTTTGAGAGAGGGCAGAGAATCAAACAAGAATGAGATTCTAATTTGATTCACTTGAGAATTCGGTAGAGTTTAGGCACGAACTTAAAAATATGAATATTTTATAATATGGATTTGTGGAGAAGGAGGAGTGAAGAAAATATGAAAATAGTTAGTTTTAAAAAATTCGTTTGTGAAGGCTATTTATAGACCAGTAACGGTCATAACCATTCGTGAAGAGATTTAAACAAATAGACACTTCTTATGAAAATTGAAACTTTTGAATTTAACGGCCACCATGTCGACATGGGGTATCCCATGATGTCGACATCCCTTAGTTAAAAACAATGTAAAATTTGTTTTGAAAATGGTATTGAAAGGAAAATAAGATGAAATGATTTTGGAGTAAAATAAACTAATTTTCCTATGTTTTAAAATAAAGAAGAGTAGAAAAATATATTTTTAGAATGTATATATAAATTTGATTTTAAATCTCAAGTATATATATATTATAAAAGAATATTTAAAAATCAGAAGATAGTTTTAAAAACAAACGAAGTTTAAAACAAGAGTTTATTTAAAAACAAAGACAAAGAATATTTTAAGGCTAAAACATTTTGAAAAGCAGTTTTGAAAATCATTTTGAAAAACCATTTTGAAGTAGTTTTGCAAGCTTCTTCCTGCAGAATATCTCATCACATCAGGGCTCGAGAATTTGTACAAAACCAGGATGTTCGTGGGTTTGTAAGCCACTTGTCATAGGTTTGTAAGCTACTTGTCGTTGGTTTGTAAGCCACTAAGAAGATAGAAATGGGTTCCATCCCAAATGAAATATGGAATGAAGATTTTCGTGCTATTATGAAGTTTTAACAATAAACTAGACACTTATCTTGAAATCTTGATCTTGATACTCATGAGTCTTCAAACTTGATTTCTTCATCCTTGATCTTTATACTGTACAATCTTCAATAATCAGTACCTGCCTTATATATATCCTGCATAATAACATTCATATATATCTAGACAATAGTGTTAGTATATAAGTTATAATAAAATAAGTTACAAAGGTTGTTGTCATCAAAACCACTATCTCTAGTTCCTAACATATTCTTTATTGATATGTGATGCTGTTGTATGTTTGGTTGTACGTATGCTAGTATGATTCACCAATAAGGGTAAGATGGAGCTAGGTATGTCTACTTTAAGGTTACCTGAGAGGTAGTCTTGGCATTGCTATGTATATGTGATGTGGTACTTAATGCTTTTATGTATTAATGGTGGTTGAGTGTTTAGATGATTTAGCTATTTTATATATTAGACTACTTGATATATCGCCTGACTTTGTTTTAATGTGGGTGATGATAAGTGTATGGCTAGAGATATGTTGTTATATATGAGATGTTCACATGCCACTTTGACTTATATACAAGTATATACCATGTCCGTTGTTATCATTTATTAGCATCAAAATCTAAACATGGTCTGACGTGTGTGTTATTCATATAATACTCGGGTCTATCTGAGACATTTCAGGTTTCAAGGATGAAGTAACCAGCTTATGCATGTTGGGCGTAGTTGAAGATTGAGTTGTTAGGAAATTTGTGTATCATATGTACTTGTGTGGTCACATGTATGTATGAGCCATTGAGATGTGTATATTGGACATACTATGTATATTTATAAGGTAGTGGGGTTTGACTTACTTCTGTAGACCCACTTGAACCTGTATATATTTTCTATTATATATTATCGCTATGTTTTATGACTCTATGTTCTCTATTATTTCTTTTATATTGTGTATTATTTTATCCTAGGAACCTATGTGTCTATTGCTTTGTATCGATACCGTTTACGTATAGGTGAGTTTATTTATGATTTCAAAATATATGCCAGTTTTTTTAAGGGAATATTCATGTGTCACAGTCCAATATCACCTCATTCTCCGTAGTATCAAACAGTGTTACTTAGCAATATTCTTTTGTAATATGGATATAGAGGTAAGGTGTTACAACTTAAGACTACTAGATTTTGTATTCCAAAGATATGATTTCTTGTAGATTAACTTTACTACCTAAATTGTAAAGGTGTATCCTGCCATGATAGAAAGCCAGGACTGTATAGATGTCCTTGACAACCCATGGAAATTCTAGAGGTCGAGTGTATCCTACCACCCACGGAAGTCATGATAAGTGAATTTACCACTTGATTCAAAGCCAAGTTGTATTGGTGTACTTGCCACCCGCAAAATTGCAAGTTTGTGGTAGTGAAAATTCTACACGGGCAAAGGGCTAGATGTAGGATTAGGAATCCAAACCAGTATAAAAATTTCTTGTGTCTTGTAACACCCTGTAAATTTGCCGTTAGTTATTTAATTAGTTAATTAGGCTCCAAAAATAGAATTTATGCAAACGATTGAATTTAACCACAAAACTTGCATCATTGCATTTGTAATGAATTCTAAACAACTTTCATTTTTGGAGTTTTGCGATCAGAGTCCAAAAGAAGAAGTTACCGACGAAAAACAAATTTGGAATGAAAATAATTAAAATAAATTGATGTGCACGTAAATGTGCATATATTTGCATCCATATTTTATCTCTTTTTATTTAAATAAACATCATATTTGGGCATTTTTACATGTTAAAACCAAAATTCAATTATTTTCAAACCATCATATTTTCATCTTCATTCAGGGGCAAAATGGTCATTTGTGTGCATGTGTTAATTTAAGAATTTTTACTTGGACAATTTTTATGATTTTTATAGGATATTTTGATCATTTGGAAGTGGGATTCATGATGATATATGCATGCACAAGGAAATACAAAGGAATGAAAAGGAAATAATTCAAGTTCAAGATCATGGAGGACCCCACCCACTTACCTAAATGTACAATTATAAGCTAATGGACAACTAAGTGGAGGTTAAAGCTTCATGCACAACAAATGATGGATTAATTAGTGGCTAATGATTACTTGGTGGCCACACTTCCTAAAGGGCATTTTGGGAAGCACCCTAAAAATGGAATTAGGGTTTTATGCATGCTTAAATAGCCCACTTGTGTACATGAAAAAATCATCTACTCTTTCATTTACTTAGGAAATTAAGAGATCAAATTGTAAGCTCAATGTTCTATGAAATAAAAATGGCTTCCAAGCCTCTTTCTTCTCTCTTTTCTACATGCTTTTCTTTGTTTTATTGTTAATGTTTATTTCTATGCTCTCTTTCCTTTAATGTTCATAGCTTAGATTTACATTTATGCAAGTAGTTAGTAGCTAATCTCTTTTGCTTTCTTTGCTTATTTTCTATTTTCTTCTCTTTTTAATGTTGAAATTTATATGTGTTGCTTCAATGCCACAAATGAGTAGCTAAACCCCTTCAATTTAGGGGTAATGAAGCTCTCAAATATTA
Organism: Allium fistulosum; assembly: GCA_030737815.1. Taxonomy (NCBI): domain Eukaryota; kingdom Viridiplantae; phylum Streptophyta; class Magnoliopsida; order Asparagales; family Amaryllidaceae; genus Allium; species Allium fistulosum. Next base: position 706,842,196 of record CM060904.1, on the reverse strand, counting down.
TGTAATTTCAACATTTGTTATGATTTATGATCTCTTTGTTTGTGCTTTATGAAAGTGAATTTTGATGCAAGTTTATACAAGTGGGTTTGATAGCTTATATTGCTTATGCAAATGAGCTATACTTATTCAACATAAACACAAGTTGCATCATCATTTGCTAATCCATTTTTGATTTTGAAATGAAAGTAAAAATGAAATTTGATGATCTATATTACTAGTTACAATAGTAAATAGATCATACTTAAAATAACTTTTGCTTTGGCTTCATTTTCATGAGAATTATAAGTGGTATAATTGTTGTATTATAGTTTGATGGTTTGAGTTATGTTAATTAATAACATAAACAAACCATACTTATGATAAATGCAACACTTATTTCACTTAATATCAAAGTCGGAGATCATAAATTCTTTGTTTGTTGATTTACAAAAATATTAGAGTGGATTTGCCTCTAAATTGTTCTCTAGTTTAATAGTTTTTAAATCACGTTTTAATTCTAGCTTTAGTAGTTAACAACTTCATTCACTTTGGTCTAATTTGATTGAATAGGAAATTATAAAATCTCATCAATTCCCTACGGATCGACCCGTATTCGCCACGTACTACAAAGTGTACGCCGTGCGCTTGCGGTAAATTTAAATCGAAATTTTTCGATGGTTTTCTAACTCGATAGAAATTCCGTCGACTAACATAAATATATTAACATTTATATATTAGCCACTAGGGCCCACGGATCGACCTTCACTTGGGTTGGTCCTAGCAGTCGACGGTGTCCATGAGCAGTCGACCGGTTGGCAACCCGACAGCTTGAGTTTGCCTAAGCCAAAACGTCCTAGATTTAATATATTCGATCATACGGCTATTGTCGATTCGAGTGCCTATAAATTCAGGCCTAACCCTCTTTTCTCTTCTCACATTTTCTGAAAGCAACAGCGAAGCTCTTCCATTTTCTCTTGTCCACTATTTTCTAAATTATAAAATAAAATATTTGTATTTGTTTTATGCAAATTAGAGAAGAATATAAATCAAATTAGAGAAGAATATAAATCAACGGCGAAACTCTACTTTTAAGTTTCCTCTCCAAAAAAAAAATTTTAAAAAAAAAAATCCAAAAAAAAATCAACTTTGTTTTAATTTTCATTTATTTTATTTTCAACTGTTTTGTTTTTCGCTTATTTTGTTTTTCATCTTTGATAAACATACTAATTAAAAATTGTTGAATATATCTTGTGTTTCATCTCAGGTTGCCAAAGCAGAAATTCAAAAGGAAGAAGTGCTTGCCCAAATAAACTGCTTTGCCTTGCCAAAAAAATTGCCGCTTAAAAAAAAATTGCTAATAATCTGCACGCTCTGGTATTGTGCTTTCATCTCTAGTGCATTGTTGGTTGCTTGCATTTGCATTTATATATACAAATTTTTTTTTACAAAATCCAAAAACAAAAACAAACTTCATTTTAGTTGCATTGTAAATTCACGTTTTATTTTTGTTTTGCATCCATCTCATCTTATTTTCTTTTCTAATGGCAATACCCCAATTCACATAAGGTGAGGGATTTCATCACCCTTTCCTTAGCCCACAAACGCATTTCATCGTAGAATTTGACTAATAATAAAGGTTAGACATTCGACTTAAGGGTGTCGCGAGCTCATCTAGGGCTTAATTGTATCTTCACAATTGTTTTCTTTGAACAATTTTATTTCTTGGTGTCTAGGCTACGGCAGAGTAATAACCAGTTATAAAAATTACGGTGATACGTAAATATTATACTGGTTGTTCCTCTGAAGGTACTTAAACCTTCGGCTGCATTGCTACGGTGATTCGTGGTGCACCGATAACCCCTGCCCGTTACCTGGCTGAGAAATATTTTTGTTGATTTAAGACAAAGTGTGATTATACAATTTTGGGTTAGGAGCTACTAAGGACAGAAAACTGTAATTAAGTCCTTTGCATTCATTTAGTTGCATTAGTTCATGCATATATAAAAAAAAACAAAGAAAAATTCAAAATCCAAAAAAAATTGTAAATTTTTCTTAACTTAGTTTTTAATTCCACAAAAAAAAAATTAAAACCTTCTTAAAAACAAAAAAAAACAAAAATTTGAAAATTCAAAAACAAAACAAAAATCAAACTTCTCTTTTGAAAATAAATTTCACTTGGTAAATATTTTTCTTCCTCTAAAAAAAAAATTCACTTCGATTTTCAAATCTTCTTTCATTCACTAAACTCGATTCTAACTTCTTTCTCTTCTCGACTTTCACTTGTGCATGAGTACTTGGACTCGTGACACAACAACAAATCGTTGGACTCGTGACCCTTCAACAAACCGTTTAACTCGAACAGGCGATCCTCCCGAAATGGCAAACGAAAACGCCCCTCGAACTCTTATGGATAGAATCTTTCCCGATAGAGTTTCTATTCCATCTTGCATCACGTTACCCGCCCCTACGGGTAACCATTTCTAAATTCACTCGAACCATATTGCCACGCTTCCGAAATTTGGTAATTTCGAGCACGATGACCCATACATTTTCTTGACTAAATTCGAACAAGTTTGCGCAACCATTAAACTTCAACAACTTTCTGATGACGGAATCAAGCTTCGATTAATCCCATTCGTTCTTATGGATTACGCAGAAAAATGGTTGTACAGCTTACCATCGAACTCGATTAAAACATGGGAAGAATTCGTAAAATCTTTCTTAAAAAAGTTCTACCCTTTGGAAAAACGAGTAGAATCCGAAACGAAATTGTAAACTTTCATCAATTCAAGGGAGAACCATTCGGAAATATTTTGAAAGATTCAAAGAGCTTTTGATAAAATGTCCACACCATAGTTTTGAAAAGTGGACGATTTGCCAAATTTTATACGATGGACTCGAAAATAGCTCACGTACCATGCTCGAATCAATGTGCCAAGGCAACTTTCTTGCTCAACATCACGACGATGCTTGGCAATTTCTTGAAAACCTCGCTGAAAAATCATCCCAATGGGAACGATCGAACGAAAAATCAATTTACTCACGATCGAGTGCAAACTCGATAGGATCTTCTGTTGCTTTGGAAGCAAAGATCGACGCAATGATTAAAAAATTCGATAACGTTTTCTCATCAAATCAAATGAACCAAGCTTCCCAACCGATGTGTTATAAATGCAACGATCCTAATCATATAGCCGATCAGTGTCCCAATTCTGTCGAACAAATCAATGCTTTCAATAAAGCCAAAAATGATCCGTTTTCTCCAACGTACAACCCTGGTTGGAGAAATCATCCGAAATTTGCGTGGAACCAAAACAATCCCAACACAAATACGATTCGTCCCAATTTTCAAGCATTTCCGAATAATGCTTCGAATCCTCCCTTTCAGCCCAACAATTTTCAACCAAACCTTTCGGGTCCGTCGCATAATCAACCGCAACAAAATGCTGCTCATCCTCCCCAAGACGATAAACGTTTAACTTCACTTGAGAAAACTCTTGAAACGTTGGCTAAAGCAACCACTCAAAGCCTTCAATCAAACAACAATTTGCAAAATTTATTGACTTCATATATGCAAAACACGAACCAATCAATTGCAAAACTCGAAATGCAAATGAGTCAATTAGCCACGTCTATGAGCGAACGTGAACGAGGAACATTCCCAAGCCAACCCATTTCAAATCCCAGAAATCAAAATGCAAATTCAAATCAAGCCCATGTTGTTCAAGATAGCAACGTCACCCAATTGAATGCTATCACAACTCTTCGTTCCGGGAAACAAATCGATAATCAAGTCGTTAATCCAAACAATTTTCCCGAAAACTTCTCTCGATACTTCTAAAACAACAAATGAATCTGAAAAGAACGTGGAGCCAAACGTTGAATCGAATGCCAGTCAAAACTCTTCTTCTTCTACTCGAGTAGACCTGCCTACCGAGTATCGTGTCCCATTTCCACATCGTCTTCGACCTAAGAAACACTCGGACCAAATGGAAAAGATGTTGGAAATTTTTAAACAAGTCAAAGTTAACATTCCGCTTCTGGACATCGTTTAGCAAGTCCCAACTTACGCGAAATTCCTTAAGGACTTGTGCACCCAAAAGCGACACACTCAAGTGCTCAAAAAAGTCTTCTTAGCCGCTAGTCTGAGTGAAGTCTTGTCCCAATCCATGCCCGTAAAATACAAAGATCCTGGCTGCCCTACGATTTCGTGTACAATTGGTGACAAGACGATTAACAAATGTTTGATAGACTTAGGCGCGAGTGTCAACTTGATTCCATATTCCGTGTACGAACAATTAGGCTTAGGTGAGCTCAAACCCACAAAAGTCACGCTTCAATTTGTCGATCGTTCCATTAAGAAGCCCGTGGGAGAAATCGAAGACGTGCTCATTCAAGTAGGGCAATTCATATTCCCCGTAGATTTTATTGTTCTCGAAACACAACCCGTGACAAATCCCGCAAGTCAAATTCCATTAATTCTAGGCCGACCATTTTTAGCTTCCTCAAATGCCTTAATCAATTGTCGTAACGGATCGATGAAAATCTCTTTTGGAAGCATGACTTTGGATCTCAACATTTTCAATCTTGAAAGCCAATCGAACGAACCTCGTGACCAAACGTTGGAAGTTAGTGCCATTCACGAAAACTTTGAAAACGATACAATTGATTTTAATGATGAACACGAGGCCGAGTACGAAAAATTATTTCATGAAATTCCCAATGAGATTGAATACACTCTTCCCTTTGAATCGCTTCAAGTTGAGTCCGAATCTCAATCAAACTCTTTGATCGAAAAACTCCCGAAGTTGGACCTCAAACCACTTCCTGGTCACCTTAAGTACGCATACTTAGGTGATAACGAAACGTTGCCCGTCATAATTTCCGCAACTCTCTCTCTTGATCAAGAAGCTTATCTTCTCTCTATTCTTTCGAAAAACAAGGAAGCGATTGGATGGTCGATCTCCGATATAATGGGAATTAGTTCCGCTCTTGTCCAACATCGCATTCATTTAATCGACGATGCCAAGCCTGTTCGTGACGCGCAACGAAGGCTTAACCCAAAAATGAAAGATGCGGTACGGGATGAAATTCTTAAACTTCTCGACAACAGAATCATTTACCCAATCTCCGATAGTTCATGGGTTAGCCCAATTCATGTTGTACCGAAAAAGTCTGGGCTAACCGTTGTCAAGAATGATTCAAACGAACTTATTCCAACTCGTACTCAAACGGGTTGGCGTGTTTGCATTGACTATCGAAAACTAAATGCCACGACATGAAAAGATCACTTCCCTCTTCCTTTCATTGACCAAATGCTCAAATGTTTAGCCGGCCATGAATTCTACTGCTTCCTTTACGATTATTCTGGCTATAACCAAATTCCTATCGCTCCCGAAGATCAAGAGAAAACGACTTTCACGTGTCCATTTGGTACCTTTGCTTATCGACGTATGCCATTCGGACTTTGTAACGCTCCTGCGACTTTCCAATGATGCATGGTTGGAATCTTTTCTGACATGATTGAATGCTTTCTAGAAGTTTTTATGGACGATTTCTCAATCTTTGGCGATTCTTTTTCCCAATGTTTACATCATCTCGAGTTGGTTCTAAATCGATGTAAAGAAAAACATTTGACTTTGAATTGGGAAAAATGCCACTTTATGGTCAAACAAGGCATAGTCCTTGGACATATCATCTCAAATAAAGGCATTGAGGTAGATAAAGCGAAAATCGATGTTATTGCAAATCTACCCATTCCTAAAACTGTTAAGGACATTCGATCATTTCTTGGACACGCTGGCTTTTACCGACGCTTTGTGAAATACTTTAGCAAAATAGCTCGCCCTTTGATGACTCTTCTTGGAAAAGACGTTCCTTTCAATTTTAACTCTGATTGTATCTCTTCTTTTGAACGTCTTAAGAACGAACTCATTTCTGCTCCAATCATTTGTGCGCCCAATTGGGATCTTCCTTTCGAGATAATGTGTGATGCTTTAAACTTTGCTGTTGGTGCTGTCTTAGGACAACGCATCAACAAGATCCTTCATGTGATTTACTACGCGAGTATGACTTTGAACGACGCTCAACTCAACTACACAACAACCGAAAAGAGCTTCTAGCTGTCGTTTTTGCTCTCGAAAAATTCCGACAATACTTGATAGGGTCACACATTACTGTGTACACGGACCACTCCGCACTTCGATATCTCTTCTCTAAAAAGGATGCCAAATCCCGCTTGATTCGTTGGATCCTTTTACTTCAAGAATTTGACATTACAATCAAAGACAAAAAATGATCCGATAATGTCATAGCCGATCACTTGTCTCGTCTTCCGAACGCACCATCTTCTTTGCCGATCAATGAAAACTTCCCCGATGAACAACTTCTTTCAATTTCCATCGACCCATGGTACGCTGATATAGTGAACTACTTAGTCACTAAAGAAACTCCCTCATCGTGGTCCAAACAGGACAAATACAAATTCATGTCCCAAGTGAAATATTTCTATTGGGATGATCCACACTTGTTCAAAATATTGTCAAGACCAAATCATCCGACGTTGCATTCCGGATAATGAGATAAGGAGTGTTCTTTCGTTTTGCCACGATCAAGCGTGCGGTGGACATTTCGATCCTCAAAAAACTGCGGAAAAGGTGCTTCAGTGTGGTTTCTATTGGCCTTCTCTCTTCATAGACTCATTCGAATTTTGTAAAACTTGCGATCGATGTCAAATGCTTGGACGAATTTCTCGACGAGATATGATGCCTCTAAACCCCATTCTTACCATCGAAATCTTTGATGTTTGGGGTATCGACTTTATGGGACCTTTTCCCAATTCTTTTGGAAACTTGTATATCCTTCTTGCTGTCGATTACGTTTCAAAATGGGTCGAAGCCATTCCTTGCAAAACCAACGACCATAAAATTGTTGTGAAATTTCTCAAAGAAAACATCCTTTCGAGGTTCGGTACACCTCGCACAATAATCAGTGATAACGGAACCCATTTTTGTAACCGTTCTTTTGAAACTTTAATGAAAAAATACTCGATCACCCACAAGTTATCCACTCCGTATCATCCTCAGACTTGTGGCCAAGTTGAAGTTTCAAATCGACAAATAAAACAAATCTTGGAAAAAACTGTGAATAAAAATCGAAAAGATTGGTCTCAGAAATTGACCGACGCACTTTGGGCTTACCGTACTGCTTTTAAAACTAACCTTGGGATGTCCCCATTTCGTTTAGTTTACGGTAAAGCTTGCCATTTACCCATTGAAATCGAACACAAAGCGTTGTGGGCAATTAAGAACTTAAACTTTGATCTTGGGAAAGCTGGTGAAAACCGAAAACTACAACTCAACGAACTAGAAGAACTTAGGAACGACGTGTATGAAAACGAGAAAATTTACAAAGAAAAAACCAAAGTTTTTCATGACAAGTCAATCCTAAGGAAAACGTTTTCGCCTAACCAAAAAGTTCTTTTATATGACTCAAGACTTCATGTATTCCCTGGGAAACTTAAATCGAGATGGACCGGACCATTTGTGGTACAAACTGTTTTTCCACATGGTGCCATAGAAATAGAAAACCCCATGGATGGATCGGTTTTCAAAGTCAATGGTCATCGTCTGAAACCTTTCTTGGAATTGCCAAATAACCAAGAGGAGGAGCTCATGATCCTTCATGAGCCAAGCTATGTCTAGTAAGAATGTTAACCCTCTTTTGTAAATATGTACATAGTTTTTCCCCATTACACTCATTATATCATGCATTGACTGTGGGGACACAGTCAAAATTAAGTGTGGGGGGAGTCTCATTTTCATTTTTTTTAGTTAAAAAAAAACTACAAAATTTCAAAATCTCAAAAACATTTTCTTTTTAGCATTTTGATTTATTTTTGAAGAAACACTAAGGGATAAGTATAAGTTTTGGTTAATATATTGAAAATTTTGAAAAATTGTTTGTCTTAACAAAAATAAAAATGAAGTCTGATTACAAATAACAATGGTTTAACTAGTATATAGGAAGGTTCATCTATGTTAATTATGAAGTATGTTCTAATTGAAAGTCTTTGTTTATAAATTGGTAAATTTAAAGTAAAGGATATAACATTTTTGTCTTCTAAGTTAAATGGTGCTAAGATGATTTTGCAAAACTCTCTCTCTCTTATATATATATATATATAAAATAATAATAATAACATCCAAAGTATTCACTCTCATTTAAAAGTCCTCATGATTATGCATGGGTGAATTACTTGAAATCTTTGATTATGTGTTTTAATACTCATTTAAAAGTCCTCATGGTTATGCATGTACGGAACACATGTAAAAAAAAAACAAAGAACAGACTTAATAAAAACCACCTATGGTCGATAGGTGTATGCATGAAAGTGTGTGCACTCGCCATGCTCTGTACTCCCCTCACATAAGCCCGAAAGGCAGTGCATGGGTGGTATATCTGGCCTCAGTTTACCTGAGCTAGGTGTGTAATTTTTTTCTTTCAAATAATAAGAGAGCAAGCAATTGAAATCCTAGCACTATTTTTACTTATTTGATTTGATATTGAAAAGAAATGAAAATACCACTTTAATAAACTTTGATAATCAACTAAGGATTTATTTCATAGTTACACTTTGTTATCAACCGAAACATCGAGTTAAACTATTGTCTATTTGCTATGATAACTTGATTTTTGTTGGAAGTTTTGATGAGTAAATGACTTAAATTTTCAAGATAATGACGAAGACTTATATTTAACTTCTTTGTGTCGATTTAAGAGTAAATCCGTCATTTGTAAATATTTTCAAGAACTTGCATTCATCCCATTGTAAATAAATCTTGCATTTTGTAAATATTTTCACTTTGCATCTAGATTTTGTGGGTAGTATCCGCTGAAAACCCTCACGAGACAACACTCGTCCTACTGGGGACACCCAGAGGTTTAACGGCTTGTTGCATACGCTCAATGCAATCGTGCTCCCTATGAAAATGGATTTATCTTAGTTTTCCTTTATTCGAGGACGAATAAAAAGATAAGTGTGGGGGTATTTGATGTGCACGTAAATGTGCATATATTTACATCCATATTTTATCTCTTTTTATTTAAATAAACATCATATTTGGGCATTTTTACATGTTAAAACCAAAATTCAATTATTTTCAAACCATCATATTTTCATCTTCATTCAGGGGCAAAATGGTCATTTGTGTGCATGTGTTAATTTAAGAATTTTTACTTGGACAATTTTTATGATTTTTATAGGATATTTTGATGCATTTGGAAGTGGGATTCATGATGATATATGCATGCACAAGGAAATACAAAGGAATGAAGAGGAAATAATTCAAGTTCAAGATCATGGAGGACCCCACCCACTTACCTAAATGTACAATTATGAGCTAATGGACAACTAAGTGGAGGTTAAAGCTTCATGCATAACAAATGATGGATTAATTAGTGGCTAATGGTTACTTGGTGGCCACACTTCCTAAAGGGCATTTTGGGAAGCACCCTAAAAATGGAATTAGGGTTTTATGCATGTTTAAATAGCCCACTTGTGTACATGAAAAAATCATCTACTCTTTCATTTACTTAGGAAATTAAGAGATCAAATTGTAAGCTCAATGTTCTATGAAATAAAAATGGCTTCCAAGCCTCTTTCTTCTCTCTTTTCTACATGCTTTTCTTTGTTTTATTGTTAATGTTTATTTCTATGCTCTCTTTCCTTTAATGTTCATAGCTTAGATTTACATTTATGCAAGTAGTTAGTAGCTAATCTCTTTTGCTTTCTTTGCTTATTTTCTATTTTCTTCTCTTTTTAATGTTGAAATTTATTTGTGTTGCTTCAATGCCACAAATGAGTAGCTAAACCCCTTCAATTTAGGGGTAATGAAGCTCTCAAATATTATGTAATTTCAACATTTGTTATGATTTATGATCTCTTTGTTTGTGCTTTATGAAAGTGAATTTTGATGCAAGTTTATACAAGTGGGTTTGATAGCTTATATTGCTTATGCAAATGAGCTATACTTATTCAACATAAACACAAGTTGCATCATCATTTGCTAATCCATTTTTGATTTTGAAATGAAAGTAAAAATGAAATTTGATGATCTATGTTACTAGTTACAATAGTAAATAGATCATACTTAAAATAACTTTTGCTTTGGCTTCATTTTCATGAGAATTATAAGTGGTATAATTGTTGTATTATAGTTTGATGGTTTGAGTTATGTTAATTAATAACATAAACAAACCATACTTATGATAAATGCAACACTTATTTCACTTAATATCAAAGTTGGAGATCATAAATTCTTTATTTGTTGATTTACAAAAATATTAGAGTGGATTTGCCTCTAAATTGTTCTCTAGTTTAATAGTTTTTAAATCACGTTTTAATTCTAGCTTTAGTAGTTAACAACTTCATTCACTTTGGTCTAATTTGATTGAATAGGAAATTATAAAATCTCATCAATTCCCTGCGGATCGACCCGTATTCGCCACGTACTACAAAGTATACGCCGTGCGCTTGCGGTAAATTTAAATCGAAATTTTTTGACGGTTTTCTAACTCGATAGAAATTCCGTCGACTAACATAAATATATTAACATTTATATATTAATCACTAGGGCCCACAGATCGACCTTCACTTGGGTTGGTCCTAGCAGTCGACGGTGTCCATGAGCAGTCGACCGGTTGGCAACCCGACAGCTTGAGTTTGCCTAAGCCAAAACGTCCTAGATTTAATATATTCGATCATACGGCTATTGTCGATTCGAGTGCCTATAAATTTAGGCCTAACCCTCTTTTCTCTTCTCACATTTTCTGAAAGCAATAGCGAAGCTCTTCCATTTTCTCTTATCCACTATTTTCTAAATTATAAAATAAAATATTTGTATTTGTTTTATGCAAATTAGAGAAGAATATAAATCAAATAAGAGAAGAAGAGAAGCGAATCAACACTACACGATAACGAGGTAATATACATACACACACAGATATATATATATATATATATATATATATATATATATATATCCCTACAACCCAAATCTCTTCTCAAATCTATAATTCTAATATATGTATATACCCATTTTATATGTATTTCTTGGAATAAGAAGGACATGGAGTTGAATCAAAGGTTTTACTTCAGATCTGAAGATTTGGAACACTTTTAGAAGATGAGTGAGAAATTTATATATTGTTTATGATTTTGAATCTATTCCGTTGGCATACACTACCTAAATGAATAATATTTGTGACTTTTAGGCTAAAATCGAACGAAACAAACATCACATGCATATTCTTAGGAGATCTAATAGGAATTATTGTTACACCTTGATTTGGAAATCAGTCCCAAAATTATAGATATGAATATTGATTAGATATGAAATTTATTCTAGGTCTGAAATTGGGTTGTAGATTATTAGTATGATTTTGATTATTACCTTAATTATCTTTGATTGGAGATTTTCCATAGTCTGATTTATGGAAAGAGTGTCCGTTTGATTTTTATAAATATGTTTGTGTTTCCAAATTACATATAAAATGCAACAATTGATTTAATAAGGAATATATGCAAAAAAGGAAGAGATGTGTAAAGTACAGATTTATTCTCCGTAGTTTACACTCTCTATTCCAATAAAAATAAATTATCATTCCTCATAATTTCAAATGAGATAAATCTTTCCTTTTATTTTTGATCTTTCGTTTTAAACTAATTTATGGAAATCACAACGGAGAATCTTCCTAAGAAATATAATTTTAGCAAATTAAATATGGAAAGAATATTCTAGTTAAAGATTAGTGACTAGAATATATTTGGTAGAAGTAGGTATTTATACGTGCTAATAAATATGACGATTATGTGTAATGCTTGCGTAGGATATTAGTTGTACATAGTAATAACATTGATTTGCGAATAGGAAATAGAAGGAAAGTTTGGAAGGGTTGTAACTCCAATTAATGAATAATAAATGTGAAATAAATTTAGGAGTTACAAATAATTGATAGGGTAAACGTATAAGTGGGTTTGATAAATGGGGAAGTTAGATTTGTAATTATGGAATAGTTAGAAAGAGATTACTAATTGAAAATTAGTAAATATACATAAATGTCTTAAGAAATATCCATTAGGATGATATTCTTTACTATGGACAAATTGACATTTATGGAAGAAGCAAATAAAAGGGATTTATGGGTAATTGACTATTTAAGGTAAATTATATAGCCTTAAATAAATGAAAGGAGGTTAGTAAGCTAAGTCCAATATCCAATTTTGGATGATAAAGCTTAGTAATAGTAAAGCCTAGAGTAATCAATTGGACTTAGTAGGTTGGGATGCAAGGTCAGTAGAGTTACACAACGAAAGTCTGCCCTTTACTTTGAGGCTGCTAGTAGTTGTTTACACTTCCTACTGATGTAAGACATCTTTAACCATACGACCTATAGAATAATTGGGCTCAGAAGATTGGGATGTGAGGTCAATAAAGTGACACAAAGGAAGGTCGCCCTTCACTCAGAGGCTAACGGCAATTGTGTATATTTATTATTGATGTAGGACATCATCAATCATAGGACCCATGGGAAATGATTATGAGAATAATAGGATTTGCTTAAGGGTTAGAGGTATTAAGTGGTTGTTTGAGGACCCACCTATTTCCTAATTAAAAGTATTAAATGATCTGAATTATCGGTTAGGAGCGGTAGTGGATATCTCGGGAAGGGTCCGCTTTGGGTTTAAGGTATTAAGTGACTGATATAGGATCTGCCTCTCTTCTATAAAGAAATATTAAGTGTCCCAGTGAGATTCCAAGCAATGTCGACTGATAGTACTAGTGAGGAGTCCGCCTTGGATTTAGGAATTAAATGACAAAGGCCCACCTAGAGTATATGTATTAAATAGTCAAGGGTGTGCCTGGTCCTTATAAATAAGGTATTAAGTGGCTTGGGTATTGTCTCTCACATAGCTTAGACTTTAATGACGTTAGATGTGTTACTAGTATGGCTATTATGTATTGTAAAGTCATAAATAGTGGTCAAAGGTCTCTGTAGCTAGGAAAAATAAACCAACGATGACAATGCTAGGAGCCTGCTTCATATTTGGAACTATTAAGTGGCTGATAGACTTACGTCAGTATTTTATACCTTGGTTAGGGTAGGTACATGAATTATGCTAGACAATAATATCATGTGTGCAATATTAGGTTAATTTGGTTAACCTTAGAATAGAAGACATAATAATTAAATGGAAACCAATCAGTATAAATTTATGTTATAGACACTGTATAGATTTTCCAGTCACCATAACGTTGTTCTGACCCCCTTCTCATTACAACCCACATGATAGATTTTGAGGAACAAGTCACTGGAGCTGGATTTGATTGATTGGTTGAGAAGACTTCTTTTCTCTCATGCTCGATGCTGATGTGGTAATCTGATATTCAAGGAATACCATTAATTACAAGGTAGTAGACATAGTCAGTATTTATATCCTATTATTGTTTCCACTATGAGTTTAGATTTTTATCATTCTCTGATAATGCTCATGCTTATTTGCAGGTACCAAATCCAATGATATGTGCTTTGATGGACTTGGGTTTCGATTTTTATCGAACTTTGGGCCTATTAAATTATGGCTTATTACATTTGATATTAGAGCCTAGGTCAGTCAGTCAGAGGAATTAGGATAAGTTGAGAAACGTATTCATACTTTCCTATCTGTTATTATTTTTATGCTAGACTCTAAGAATCCTGATTATAGAAGTAGCTGTAGTTCCATTCCAAAGGAATGGGCAAAGCAAATATGGGTTGGAAATATCTTAAAGTTAAGATTTTCACGCCGTCTCCAAACTAACCCACGGAGTGTTGGCATTGCGTAAGGCACTGATGGAGAAGGGCATGAGTACGACATATGGCGGAATCCCGAAGACTGGAGGGTGTTCGACCTGATGGTTGAGATACTAGCTACCTTGTGACTTTTGGATCTTGATGATGACTTACTATCGAAGATACACAATTATTACAGATAAGCAGGAAATAGAATTTTGTATGTTGTAAACATCCAGAAACCAGTTTTGACAAGGGAATCTCCATCAACCACCTTTAGATGGCAAATCAGATTATTATTAAGGTTAATTCTTTAGTCCAAACCCATGAGAGATTTTTTGATAAAGTATATTTTGAAACGCCTTAGATTTTGGAAAAAGGGTTTTCGAAGGATTTCTTTTCCCAAGGACTTTTTTTTAAATTTTTTTGGAAAGTTTTGAAATTTTTATTTTCAAGAAACACGTATAAAACTAAGTTGGTCGTGTTAAGAAGTTTTGGTTTATAAAGAAGATGGTTTTGAAATCCTTAATTATTTATGTATGTATGTCTGTGTGTGTCAATAATGGTTTGATTTTTGATTTTTGGCAAGAAAATAGTTTTTTGATTTGGAAACGAGTTTCAAAGGGGTGAATATTTAGCCCAATAATTTTCCTGTTTAGTTTTTAGAAGTTTTCTCTCTACTAAGGGATGGAAAAAATAAGAATGACATTTAATTTTATTAGGGTATGAAGTTAGAAGTGTAGTTGTACCCGCTAGCTATAAGAAGAAATATTTCTATGCGAAGTATGTGGGAAAATAGCAGATGGAATATTATCGGGTTTTTGGGATTGTTGATGGTTGAAGCAGTATAAGTTAGAGTACTATAGAATAGTGGAGGAATGGTTCCGAAAGCCGGACGGTATGCTTGGGCACCATCGTGAAAAGGATAGGGATTTTTCGGATCGGGTCGAGTCGAAGGGGATGAAGCGAAACGAATTTCATCTTCATCATTATTAACGTTATAAATTAACCCGGCCTCAAAAGGGTCTAGGTTCAACATGCGGGAAAAGACCACCTAGCGGTCGACCGGTTGACCTAGGGGATGTCGAACGCTTAATTGGTTTTGGCCCAGGTTGAACCTGGAATGCGACTATATAAGTCGCGTCCATTTTCTTCAACCGCCACCAAATCATGCTCCCCCTCTCTATTGCAGTCGAACCCAAAAAGAAAGCTCCTTCATCTCCTCAGAGTTAGCTCCCGCTTGCTCCATTCCACATCTAGGCGACGCCGTTTCTTTCCCTCTTCGATGAGCAGCAGTCTCGCTTCCCCCTTGTGCCAATTTTCGCACGTTAGATCTTGCTCCACCTACACTCCAGATCTAAACCCTATTTCTCTACTTCTTAGCCCATGGAACCTCTCTACACTACAGGTTCCTTTTCATGCTACCATAGTGTCACTCCTCAAGAGATCAGGTGGCTAGACCAGAATGACCAGAAGATCTCTACCTTTCTCAACTTCGCCAATTTCAAATTCCTTCAGGGGCGACCAGTGAAGTTTGGAGACTTCGTAGCTTTTGGGCTAGAAAAGCTTATTGAGGCGACATGACTTGCACCGATCCTGCACTTTAAGACTTTTGTGCGGGAATGTTACCCATGCTGCATTCTCCTTTTCGACGCTCATTTGGCATCGAATTTCTATAAAAACAACAGTTTCATTCAGTCAGAGGTTAGAGGAGTCAGGATCGAGATGTCTGACGAAGACTTTGGTGATATTTTGGAGATTTCTGTGGATTGCGTGAATTTGGAAGTTATTGAGATGACCGACCCGGAGATCTTGCAGTGGATCTATTCTCAAGGTGTCAGTATTTGGACTACAAACAATCTACGTTTGACTGCCCATCTTGTTGTGCGCATCATTCAGCATGACATCATCCCTAAGACGAGTAGCTACAATCAAATTTATCCTCGGGTGCGGAAGGCCACCTATGCAGTTATGCATGCTGTCATCGTCAATTGGGCACACACTCTTATGATTCAATTTTCCAATCAAGGAGTTGGCACCCCATGAAGTTACTTTCCATATTGTTACCTAATCACTCTTGTTTTTAGATGATACAAGGTGAATCTTAGTGGGGAGACTTCCCAAATAAAGATCCCGCCTTTCATTAATAGAGCCTCCTTTAGAAAGCTGGGAATTCCTTTTCCACCAGCCACAGCAGTCGAGCCAGCAGCAGAGTAGCAGCCGTAGTAGGAGGTGGAGCAGAGACAGAACACCGAGGAATATCAGAGTCCCATGCTAGTCGCTATTCGGTAGGTCTAGAATGAGCTCTAGAGGATCCGCGCTAACCAGTGAGAGATGAAGATCGAGCTACAGTGCCAGAGTCATAAGATTGGGTGCTTAGCCGCTATGCTTTGCTCTTTCTAAGGTCGCGACAATGGCTTGAGTTCCCGTTAAGGATTGGGACCGTCCTATAGTCCTTCAGGCAATGTTTTAGGTTATGTAGTGTGTTGTTGTATCTTTCCCTTCCAGCATTTGTTCTTTCCATCTGAGGTTGTTAGTTAACTCTTTTTAAAACGTGCATGATATTATGAGATGTATTTCTATTTATTTACTGTGTTATTTTTTCTGAATATGTGAACTACTCTTATAGCATGTGCGGAAGAAACAGTATAAATATGAAAATCTCATACGGACACTTAACTAACAGTAAAATGCAATATGAGACTGGAAGTTTTAAATAGATAGAAATTTTAGCAACTGAATGACAGGTTAAATTGTTTTGAAATCACAAGTCATTGTTCCTGTTCCTTAAAAGCTAATTTTTTTGAATAACTGAGTATGATGACATTTTTAAATAAAATGTCGAGTGTTTTGGATTAAGGTTAGTTGTAAAATGCTAGAATTGAACTTATGCGTTTAACGCATAACTCATTTCTAACTAACGCTAAAGACGTGGCTTGAATTATCAATTTTTTAAGAAGGAAAATATTTTGAAATGTTTTTCTTGATTTAAAAGTTTTGCATGAAAAAAAGTTTTGATTTTTAAATTATTTTTAGAATTTTTGCCTAAATTTTATTTCAAGGGAAAATTTTACATCCAAATATTTTGGAAATATATTTTTCAAGCGATATACAAATTTGAAAAGGTAAAAAGGTTTTTAATAAAGTTTTTGATTTTGAAGCCACATGCTAAGCGAGGGGAAGGAAAATAGATCGGAAATGCAAATTTAGCGCTGCATTAGGATCGACGATACGATGAAATGCAAGCGATAACAAGGAAAAAACTGTTTTAGCCTTGGAATTTATATTTTCATACTTTGTTGACGACGTGCGTGAGTTTATTTTTGGACTCAATTCCAAAATTTATTATACATTGAATAAAATAAACTTGTAAATTACTTCATTAGATTTTAACCTAGTGAAAAAATTTTAAATTTAAATTTAACGTCTAGTATATCAAAATTTAGCTTGGTAAAATAATTTTAAAATTCAAATCAAAATCTATAATATTTTTATAACATATTTTAAATATTTAAAATAATTATATGTTTATACTTTATAAAATAATTTTACTTCCAAAAATAATAAATTTTATAAATACATAGACTATTTTCAAGTTGCATAAATGAATTAATGTATGTACCTTTGTCATAAAATAAATATTAAGACAATATATATAATTATTCTTCTCTTTGGCCATGTTTAATTTTTTTCCAAATCGAAAACCAGTTATTATTATTATTTTGATAATTAAGTATATGCATAAATAAATATATATACAATTAATATAAACATTGCTTAAATTAGTATTAAAATATAAATATATTATATTAACATAGTTTCAGCTTATTTTTTCTAAAACTAATATATATATATATATATATTATTTTATAAATATTTTAAGTACATAATGTAGGTACATATGATTTAAAAATTGCAAATAACATTTTAAATTATTAAAAAATAGAATATTTAAAAATAATAAATAAAATATATTATACGTTGTTAAATTAAAAGATGATATTTATTTTATATATAGATCAAATTTGCAATATCGCACAATATAGGTAATTTAATATAATTTAAACTCAAACTATTTTGGGAGATAACAAATGCCATACAAAATAGTTCCATTGGGTTCATAAGATATATCTAAAGTAAATTATAAAATTTGGATATGTATCTTAAAAGAAATGGCTTTTAAGTGCACCTTTTTGTAGCAATCTCTTAGATTCTGAAAGAACCGATCCACCAGACATTGCAACGGTCCAGAGCACCACTTGTAATGATTTGTGTATTTTTGCTTATGGAAGCTCGACTAAGGAGGTGGGGCTGGTATAGAATTCAGCCAAGATTGTGAAGGGTTTCCAACCTCAATAAATAAGGGGTAGCATGGTTTAATTTGAGAAGGAGGAGGAGACAAATTCTTCTTCTTTTACTCCTCTTCTTACCATTTCTCGGATCCAAATCTAAATTCCAAACCCCTCCCTTCTCATCCTTATGGTCCGTCATATCAAAAGCCTATATAGGCCAATGATAAACCAAACCCATTTAATGATTAGTGTAATTTAAATCATATTTAAATGTGTATCAATATCGTATATCAATACATACATATATGAATTTTATATAGCACCCAATTAACTCCAAATGACACCAAGAAAATAGCAATAACACAAAATACATAAAATAAATAAATAAATAATATATCATAAATATTAATTAATTAAATTTATTAATAAATATTATAAATCAATTAAATTATGTGGTGTTTCGGAGAAATCAACAACGCGATTATACGACTCATAGGAGCAGATTTAATCATCGATTAATATCGAGCAATTTGAATATTAACGTTCACATATCAGCTTAGCTAGTGGCATGACAGTTCGGTCGAATTTATCGCTTATAAATCTCCATTTGTAAAATCCAATTTTACAATTTATCGAATGTAGTTTTGGTCAAAATTCCAATATCATCCACATTCAGCTCAGTTAGTCCACAAACAAAGTCCTTAATTTAATAATAATATTTATTATTAACCGTACTACTCTGGTCAGAGTTTCCGACTTTGAGTTGACTAAAATTGACCATGATCTAACCTTATACAACCGAGTAGATGAATTTTCTATTAAACAACGTTTCACTTCCATTGTTTCAAATCAGACTCAACTATAGTCATTCGCTGGTTTCCATGCCATGATTTAACTGTAATCAAAGTAGAGTATGCACATTGAAGTTCAATAGTATTCTCGAGTCGGGAGAACTGCGTAACTTCATCACTTTAAGATTTCTTGTTTAAACTAGTTGTTAGTAACCAGTAGTAAACTCTTGGGTGAGTCATTCCATAACTATCCAATAACTATTAGTACATAACCCATTGATTCCCCCAATAGTCATGAGATCTAACATTTGAGAGCGATACGTACTTTGGTTCAAAGGATGTATCGATATCCTTTCTCGAAACGCCTTAATTAGGATTATTTAAAACAATATGTTATTCTATATATTGATAAGTTTCTCATGATTACAAATATTTACAGTTATTATCACATAACATATTATTTAAGGATTTTCTAATTAATATTCTTTAAAGTAATTACTTAGTTTATTATATCACTATATAATAAAATACATAATAGAAATCAAATACATTTATCATGAATAAGATTGGTTATAGATTTAGATTTTTGTAGCAAATTACATAATTGCTCCTAAAGCATACCCTTAACTCTCTCACTCACATCAACCCACATTAAGTTCTCATCGTCAAATAAGCCATCCAAAATTTCATCTTTATTGAACGAGAACCCTTGGCTTTCAACTCTTTCTCTATTCTCTCCTAATCTTGTCCATAATAGTGGGTATATCTTGCCAAGTTGCTTCAACTCTTTTGATTTAAAGATGTTGGCATAGAATCAGAAGATAATGTGGTCGATCTCCTCCACACTAGCCTCCTTTTGTCCCTTGATGCTTGGTCTAGGTTGTTTTCCAAATTAGAATGCCTCTCTATTAGCAACTTGTTATATGCTTTAAGCTCAACAACTTCCTTCACCTTAGTTTATAGTATCTCTGTCTCTAGCTTCAGCCAGGCTATTTCAGTGTTGGCACTAGTAAATTGAAGCATAGTGGTGTCGACGTTGGATTTGAGTCACTCGGCTTCCTTATCTAGATCACCATTCCTTATATGAGCATGTTCCACTTGCCTATTTGGCACATTGATGCTGGCTTTGAGCGATCGGATATCACCTTTGTATTATTCTCTTTCTTTTTTATAGACCTCTTCCTTGGTTGCCTCTTGTTCGACTAAGTTTAGCTCCTTGGTAAGATAATCTATGATCCTTTTATCTCGACCACATTCTTCTCTTCCTCCTGGAGGAGAAGGTGATTCTTTCTAATAATGTCCGCTAGGTTTTTGGCTAAGTTCCTATAGTTGTTGTAGCTTCAACCACAATGTTGTAGATGTCTCGTTCCCTATCAATATCTTTGGCTAAGTTCGTATAGTTGTTGTATCTTTAACCATAGTGTTGTAGATATCTCGTTCCCTATCAATATCTTCAACAGTGACTTCTTCTAGGTTGTATTCAAAGTAAACTTTGATGAGGTCCATGTTCGAAAATTTAAGTTGAAAGGAAGACATAGAAATTTGTGGCTAAAATGGCATGAGATGTCTTATGATGTTGATAGGGAGGGCCTGGGGTAGAGACTGGAAAGACTTGCCTCGAGAAGTGGGGACAAGAGCATAAGATGTAAGAATGGAGCTCACTGCTAAAGCTTTGAGTAGTAGGAGGGGATCGTAGAGTCTTTCTATTAGGAGAGAAACTTCTATTAGAGTAAGTGTCCCTGTAATGATCGGAGTGAGATGGATGCATGGAATGTTGGGACCTAGAACCTCTAGTGCGAACGCTTTTGAAGATCACTACTTAGGTTTTTTCGTTCCACATCATAAAGCTCTTCCTCTTCTCTTCCTCTTCTTTTATTCCTTTCCCCCTCATCTCTTTCTCGATGGGACTCGCTCAAGAAATGGTGTTTGTGGTATGAGCTTGACTTATAAATGGGGACATTCTGGTCTGTTTTTGTCCTAAATCTTCGTAATAGCTGAACTTACCCATTGAACCTGAAATGAAAAGAATTTGAGTTATTATTGGATATAGGAGGAAGAAACATGTGAAGTGCACATGGAAGTGATCCTAAGTGGTGTTCGATGCAACCCATCAATCCCACGGACCATGCACTGTTATGTTGGACGAGGGAGCGACTACGTCCTCGTGAGGGAGGGTGGTAGCATTGTCCATCTCATTCATCATTGCTATTAAATCTAGGTTATTATATCCAAACGTTTAGAGCTTTATGCACCCCAATTCTACCAGCGGACTTAAAATTTACTTACTAAATGGGGTCGCAGTCAATTCCTTGGTTTGACATTCACTAGATCTATGAGCCAGTTACTAGGACTTTCTTCGTAGACATTTTAGCTGAGGGCAGGAGTAGAGGTGCCCTCTTCTTCTTCATTCTCCCTGGTCGACTCGTCCTCTTTATCTTCTTCATCTTTGTTCTCTTCCTATCCTTCCATATATTCATCTTTATCCACTTTTTTTTGAATGTCACAACAATGAATTCTCCTTCCTCCTCCTCATCTATAACTCCATGGAAGTCCTGGGATGCAGGAGGAATCTTGACCTAAAGAGGGTTCCATGAAGTGCTTGGAGAGATGGTTCGAAATGCACTATTTCCATTGTGGAGGAGGTGATTGGCGAAGATGGAGGCAGATCAAAAGGTAGGTCATTCTATACTCGTCCTTTTGGGACGACTTGTAGTTGCATGACCATTTGCCTCAAACCTTTATCTTCGACTCTCGCGGGCTAATTGCATTATGAAAGAGGAAGAATTAGCTATCTTAGTGGAGTAAAGTTAGGTAAGGCAGTAATTAAATTGAGGGGTATAGGAATTACATCCAGACACCTACTTCCCAGCAAAGCTGGTTGGGAATCGGATGAAAAAGTACTCATCCTTGAAGTAGCTTCGCTTTCTATAGAGGTCAATGGCTACTCTGCAGTCTTCGAAGGCCTCAAAGAAGGTAAGGGAAGGAGTAGTGAAGCATCACTTGAAATTTTATAAATAGCGGATTTCAACGAAGGAAGGCTCCCTCTTAAAATGTATGTAGAAGGTCCCGTATAGGCTAAGGAGCTCTACGTATGCATTAGAATATAATTAAGAGGGGCGAGCCGCATTGATTGAAAATGTGCTTGAGGAATGGATTGAATAAAAGAACCACCTCCAAAAATGCACATGTATCGGTTACCAAATGTGTAACCGATTGGAGGGACGTGAGCACATTGGAAAGATGATAGGAGCATGACTTCGTCCATCGAGATCTCATGCCTTGTGCATATCTCTTGGAGTTCGACGGAAGTCGGTCAAGATGTTGGGGAGTTCGGTGGATTGTCTAGGATCATAACTCCTTCCAAGTTAACATCCAGAGGGATATCGCTATGTGGATCCTTGATTATCATCAACGGTGCCATGTTAGTTGGATGTCCATGATGGTTGTCAGGAAAACTACATCTGAAAGACTCGACAGTCATAGGAGTAGTAGCCGACATGGTACTAGAGCCTATGGCTGGTGGAGTCGAAGCAAAAGCAGTTGCAGTAGAGATTCGTAAAGAGCATTTGTAAGGTTCCATTATATAATGAAAACCTCAAGATGAATATAGTCAGGTTATTTTAATTTTTATATATTTGAATGAATTGTTGTCTAGTCCCTATATGTAGTCAATGTAAGGGGTCCAACGACCTTCGGCATGTGCTGATCCCTAAGCAGTTAAAGTACTTAGTAGTTTTATAGCGACAGAGGTGCAAAAGGCTATAATAAGGATAAAGCGGAGGTATATTGGAAAATAGCAGAGGTGTAAAAATCTTCACCGAAGATAAAATCAAATCCCTAAAGTTGATTTATCCTCATTTCTGCACTATTTATGTAGAAAAAAGAAACACTGTTCACTTCTATATAAGAAAACTAAAGAATATAATAAACCATGTAGTTAGACTTGGTGTATAGAATAGAGTTCTAATTTATGTTGACTGCTTAGGACTTGAATTTAAACTTATAACCTAAAATTGTTAATTTTTTATATGAGATATGGTCAAATTGACCTTTCTATATTAAAGTTGCTAAAACGGGTGCTAAAGAACTCTAATTTAATGGGCATAGCAGAAAATAGCCGAGCTTTAAGTGAATCTACTATTTAGTAGTGCTAAACTGAAAAGGCATAATGGTCGAAGTGTGCTATGCACTTTAGTAGGGCATAACGAGGCTTTAGTAGGGCTTTAACTGCATAGTTGATCAGGTTTTGTACATCAACTGGGGGCAGTATCGTGTTATCTGCAGTGTGTATATCTTGTGTCCATAGCATAGGGTATAGAAGCACTTTGTGTAGAAAAGGTCACTTGTGCTGGCAAACAAGCCCCAATACATGATGGAACTATGATCCGTATATTATACATTAACATTGGGTTTGTGTTAATGGAATCAGATGGAACTCAAAGCGGTACGAAACTCTGTCTCTTGACCAGGGGATCTAGAGAGATGATGTCATCTCCATAGTATGGATTATTTTTGATAGATGGATTCGACCTTTGGTGGGATTTGCATCCTAGGACATATCGATGGTCAAATCTATCAAAGATTGTTGTTACTTAAATTTATCCTAAGTACGATTTGACCATCTACACATCATGGCCCAGCCCAAATCCATGTCAGATAGCACTTCTTAGTCTGACCTAGTTTGCTTCGGCCTATATTCAAATCTAGCTCCATCTCAGCAAATCCAACAAGCAAGTCACATGCAGGCTAGCCAGGACTCCTATGCCTAACCTAGCCTAGCATGAGTCGACATATCCATCTCACATGATTTGACAAGGCTCAAACCAACTCGTATATGGCCCAGCTTTTTTAGCCGCCTACGACTAATCCCAATTAGTCAGGCTCATCACTTTGTTTTGCCTGGTTCTTTATGCTCCGGCCTTAAGCATTTTTAGCTTTGTTCTCAGCAAGCTTCGACAACAAGCAACCGACCACCACTGTGCCAGAGGCTTCTCTCCGATGATGCTTCCTAGAGAAATGTGGTAGATGCCAAAAAATGCATGTCTGCCAAAAGCATGCCAACACATGTAGCATGCTGCCTTTTTCAGCACAAAACACGAGCCTTGTATGGATTTACAGTTGCCTTGCTTCTTAGCCACATATTCAAACTGCCTTTTCAGCTATCTTCAATCTATCCAAGTGATCATATCAACCACCGAGAATGATTATCGCCTATTTACAACACAATTTCAGCCATCCATCGTTCTACTTTAGCCACTATAAATAACCCTTGTCATATAATATGAAAGGGGTTGGTTTGTATGCTTAGTTTTCTCACACACAACAAGCAACTCCTTAGAAGCTCTTAAGTTTAGTACCATTGTAAGCTTATGTGCTAAATTTCTTATTATTTTCTTATAATTCCTTGTAATTTTAAGAGATAATCATAGTAAGAGATCTTCATAGTGGACATAGCTAAGCTTTTACCGAACTACTCTATATCTTGTGTCATTTACATTATTTACTTGTTTTACTCCGCATTTTACATTTTAAAGCCTAGTGTTAACAAGTAACCTTCACTAATACGAACGCATTAATCTAATTTTGAGGTTGGATAAATTTTCGTTTAACATTTTGGCGTTAAAAAGAGGGTGTGAAGTGCACGGGCTGAGTCATGTTATTGAAATTAACCTAGAATTGGCCATACATAAGGAACCAAGACTCCACATTTCTCCTTCAGTAGAATAGCCATCATCTTTCAAATGCCTTCAAGAAGTAAAGGAGGTCAAGACTCGAGGTTCGACCATCTTAGTAGTGGGGCTCATGCCATCGGTAGAGAGCCAATGGTCCCTTCAGTATACCCTCGATCCCATAAGGTATAGCTAGGTCTAGATCAAGAGAGGGGCGGGCCGGTTATTCATGACCCCCTATGCATAATGGAGAGAAGGTCCTAACCTTCAGGTCTTCATCATCACCATCACTCCCCTAAATATTTTTGTCGCCAGTCTCCCGCTCCATAGAGATGTCGACTTAGCCCAGTGCCGGTTGTAGGCCAAATACTCCCACAACAGATTGATGCTGACCTCCAAGAGAAAATGAATCATCTTCGCCGAAAAGTTAACAGAATGTAAGCCCGGAATGCTAGGGGCAATGCTCTACCTAATGACTAGAATTGGGACCCTTTTTTGGAGAAATCCTAAGCATAAACATTCACTGGTGGTATGCCTTACCACCTATTTTACAAATACGATGGGAGTGTTAACCCATCAGATCACATTACTACCTACAATTTCATCACCTGGGTCGACTAGCTTTCTGGCCTCGCAAAGTGTCTGCTCTTCCCATATGCTCTTACTGGTTCTTACATCTACAACCAGGTAGCATTCAGTCCTAGGCCTAACTTTGCGTAGATTTTAAAACAATATTCTTCACTGTTAAGACCCATGTCATGATGGCTAGTAATTTAGGTAAAATCGGGCAGAGGCTAACCGAAAATCTTCATAAGAATTTTGCTTAGAGGTCAGAAAAAAGTCTAGAATATGGAAGGAATTACAAAAGTGGTCGGCTACGTACCTAACTGATTTTTATCAACATGCAAACGACATCATAAGCATGGAAGACGCTAACCTTTTAGATAGCTAACATGAAGCCTGGCGATCAAATAAAGCTGGACCTAGTGAGACAACCGACCATTGAAGTAATGGTAGGCAAAGCAGCAACAAGAGGCATGTAGAAGATGGCATATTTTACAAGCCCATGTATGCAAACTATGCCATCTTAAATCAAGATATGAAATCTATATATTTTACAATATGAGAAATGGTACAATTCCGAAGACCATTCACCACTAGAGTTCGGAGAAGGGAGGAACCTTACAGGCGTGAAAAATACTTAGAGTTCCATTTAATCAATGACCACTCCATAAATGAGTATCATATACTAAAGGATGAGATAGAAAGACTGATTAGAGAAGGAGAATTCGTAGAGTTCGTTTCGCAGCAGGTCGATCAAAGGATTACTCGCAATAATCAGTCGGCTCAACCCTAACAACCCAAAAGTAATGTTATGGCCATAATTGACATTATGACTATTTGTAGAGGCCCTATATAGCTGGAAGAAGCCGAGGAGCACCATCCTAGTACCAAAGAGAAGTGGGTTCTGCTAGCTAAGTCTATTTATTTGAGCATCGAATGTCCAATGTATCGAGGCTAGAAGCTGATCAACCTGTAATCTTCACTGCCAAAAATAGAGAAGTTGTCTTCTACCCCCATCACGACCCCATGGTCATAACCCTTATAATGACCAATGCAAATATATGTGAGCCTTCATGGATGGAGGCAGCTCAATTAACGTCACGTTCAAGCATGTCTTCGAGGCACTCAAGCTTCCTGCCTCCAAACTCATCCCATGAGCATTGCCTATCTACGGCTTTAAGGGTTAGCACTATTCCTATAGGGAAAACCTCTCTCATGACTACATTCAGAAGATAGCCTCTTGTTGCAAAGATACATGTGAACTTTGCAGTGATTTATTGCCCATCTTCTTATAATATGTTGATAGGACGGCTGGCCCTCGTGGAACTTAACAAAATTCTCTCTTACGATTTACTCATTATGAAGTTTCTAGTCTAAGGACGGTTTGGTGAAATCCGAGGTGATCAATAGAAAGCTAGAGAGTGATACGGGACCTTCCTTGGATAAGCAAAAAAGGGTGTTCTCATGCTTCAACAAGAATTTGAAACAATCAATGATGAGCACTCGTGAGAACCACCGAATCGATCAGTGCTCTGGTTTGTGCCGAGACCGCCCCCAGCTTTGAAGCAAAAATCTACATTAATAGCTTTCCCCTTGAATAATGATTCTGCTAATGAAGTCACAACTATCAACGACATATCATCTACGGGAGTGCTCAAGCAGATCAGTGCTTGCACTCATGCCAGGACCGTCCTAGCCTTGAAGAAGCTGCCATGAACGATGTGTCGCCTAAGAGAGTGCTCAAGTCGATCAGCATTCCCATTCATGCTAGGACCTGATACTTTTAGGGGTATGCCCTAGGGGAAATTATGTAATTTATTACATATATCTTACTCGATAACCAATCTTGTTCGAAATAAAAGGTATTTTCTTTCTATTATATACTTAATATAATGTGTTATATATTAATTAATTAATTTGATTAAAAGTATATTTAATAGAAATTCCATAAACGGTATGCTTTATGATAATAGTTACAAAGTGTTGTAACCATGAGTAATTTATTACAATGAAAATAATTATACCATTTTATATAATCCTAGTCAAGATGTATCGAGACTGGATATCGATACATCTGTTGAGACTAGAGTACGTGACGCTCTTCAAATGTTGGGCAGCATGTTACTCATGGCTACTGGGGACACAAGGAGTTACTTACCGATAGTTATTAGATAACTATGGAATAACTCACTCGATAATTTTTTGTTGGTTAATATAACTAAGGAAAAACAGAATGCTCAGCCAATCGGTTATAGGCTCGATCTTGTTTATGACAACTCCTAAGGCTTTGGTATATAAGCACCCACTTTATAGTATTATCCACGATGTGGGACTATTATTCCCATTTTGAAGGGGTGTTACAATCTCCTCCCTTTAGAGCCCAATGCCCTCGTTGGCTCATGACCACAACACCACCCAGGTGTCGTGGTTGTAACACGTACATGCCACAATTCCGGCTGGGTATGGCTCTGATACCATTGTAACAGCCCACACCTCACCTAACTCGGCGATCCTGATGCATTGTCTCCTATACCATGGCAAGTGTAGTCAGACCTTCCGTCCTAACCACACAAGCCTCTCGCCAACTTGGATCGGGATGGCCAACAATTTGTGCAAAGTACCCAAATCCCATAACATGACCCAACAACTGTGACGCCCTACCCCGAGATCCACATCAACAAAGAGTATTACTGGGTAATACTGTCTGCTAATGTAGAGAATAGGGCTGGATAGGAGCGACCATCTATAGCCTTGTCTTAAATATCTATTGAATACATCGACAAATGCCAATTTTTTTTCTATCTCAAGTGGATCGACATATCCAATAAATACTTAATACAAAGCCATAGGTGGCTATAGGATCTATCAGAACAAAATACAACAACTCAAATGCAAAACACATCACAGAACAATAGATAATCCCATATACACACATATACAGATACATCACAGAGTATACAAAATGATACATCACATATGTGGTATGACGACCATAATACAAACACGAGTCAAAAGAATATACATATCAGAGTAGCAAACCAAAAAGGACTACATAAAAAGCTATAACAAAAAGAGCTAGCAGAATAGAGTCCATGTGGAAGCGAAATAGGCTAAGTCTAAATGTACCTAACCTGAAACACCTCGGTCTGACCCGAGTATAAAATACACGGGTCAGTCTAGCTAAACAAATATGTTATCAAGGATAAGCAATAATATGAGCATATGGATAATGTGATAATATTCTCGAGTGAGAGGGGACAACTAAAGTGTATGATTACATCAAGTGATAATATGGTATCACTACATAAACATATAATCTTAAAAGAGATAAGGTAACCCATAAAACACTAAAAGTAGCGAGCCTCATATCATCGACATTCATAAAACATCAAATATGGTTTCGGGGAAAACCTAAACCCGCCATCTTGGCAAACCCAAAACATGCATAAAGAGATCTCATCTCAAACATGCCATAAGGCAAATATATCTCCAAAGAGGAGAATAAAATCTCAAGTAAACGCCAAAAGGCAAATCTCATATAACGCCAGTGTAGGCAATTCAAATCTCAAAAATAGAACTTCCAAGAGTTCAAATTCCCGAAAGGTAATCGCCACAAATATATATCGAATGGTTCAAAGGACCAATTCCGGAAAGGGGCGATACACTAGGGAAAATAATCAAAGAAACCATCTCAAAAGTGTTTGCATGTGCGGCCGAAGCCTTGCCAAGTACTGTTATCTCAAATAGGTACCTCACCCGAAGGCAAAACGTCACAACGACAAATACGCCGCAATGGCAAATACGCCGCAATGGTAAATACGCCGCAATGGTAAACATCTCGAAGACAAATACGCCGCAATAGCAAATGCCACAATGGCAATGACCCGAAGGTCCAGTACTGGCACGCTGCAATGGCAAATGTGTCACACACTCTCGAATAGGAACCCGAATAGTGTTAACGTGCGTCCCATACCACACGTTCGCACTAAACGGTTTACTAATCGCCAGTAAATTTCACACTCAAAGTAGTAAAAAGTTTACCGTATCTCATCGGTAAACTCGACCCGAAGGTCAAAAAGATCAAACGGACAAGTCAGGAATTAACCGATAAGATAAACGCACGTGTCCCATACCACGTGTTTTACCAAACTGTTTAATTCTCCTTCTCATTCGCTTGAATAGTGCAAAAACGTGTATTATATATATAAAATAATTTATTTGTTAAGTGTTGATTTAAACCTTAAACCATTTATATCTTTTAATTTTTGAACCCGATTAGGCCCATTAACCCTTAACCAGTTGAGAAATGAGAAATAGTGAAGATTTTGTACGTTCATTTTCAGTCTCTTCTTCCTCCTTCAACCTGAAAACAGAAAACAATAAACCTCTTTATCAATTTCTCAAATCCAAGCAATTCCTTCATTTTAATTCAGCAAATTCAAGGCTTTTTATAATCTAGTGATAAATAAAAGGTAAACAACTCCAAACTACTGAATTTCATCATAAATTCATTTACAGTAAATGGGTTTCTAATTTTTACTATAAATTGTTTTGCATGTTCTTCCTATCTCTTGTACAGGTATTTAGAAGCTTCAATCTTGCTAAAAAGCTTCAACTTTGCGGCAAAATCCGAGCTTTTGCAACAAATTGACAAGGTAATAACAATATCTCACAAATACTAGCTAAATCGCTTGAGAAATTGCTTGAATCTGCTGCCTATGCAAAAGTTTATTCACTGTAAATTCTATTTTCATTTCTGGCCTGAAGTGCCAACTTTGGCTGTCCATAACTTTCATCTCCGGCAACGAAATGCTGCCGGATCTTTTTCTGAGCCAAGTTTATATGTTGAACTTTTTTTTTGAAAAATTTGGTTGAAAAATATTTTCTTTTGAGTGTTCAAATCGTTGTTGCAAAATCAACAAAACTCAGTTTTTCTGCCTGTAGAAATTGTGTTTTCTGAGTTGCTGCAAACATGGCCTGAGTCCATGTTTGAGATAGCATAACTCTTTCATTTATTACTGAAATTGCATGAATCTTTTTTTGTTTGAAAGATAAAGTTTTGTACTATAAGCATACCAAATTTCAAGTGATTTCGACTTATATAGCTTATAGAAATATGCTGCCGAACTTTGATTCAGAGCATGTTTTTGTCCAGATTTTTACAGTGAAAACACTGCCTGGGTTTAAATTTGAGACATCATAACTTCTTCATACTTTATCCAAATTGCATGATTCTTTTTTTTGTTTGAAAGATAAAGTCTTCTACTATATCATAACTTCCTCATATCATAGGCATAAAACAAACAATATTTGAGGTTATTACCGTCGGTTCATTAAGGATTTCTCTCGTATTGTGCTTCCTCTCACAGCTGTGATGCCCCACCCCGAGACCCACATTAACAAAGGGTATTACTGGGTAATAATGTCTGCTAATGCAGAGAATAGGGCTGGGTAGGAGTCGCCATCTATAGCCTTGTCTTAAATATCTATTGAATACGTCGACAAATGCCATAATTTTTTTTCTATCTCAAGTGGATCGACATATCCAATAAATACTTAATACAAAGCCATAGGTGGCTATTGGATCTATCAGAACAAAATACAACAACTTGAATGCAAACACATCATAGAACAATATATCACCACATATATATACATATACAGATACATCACAGAGTATACAAAATGATACATGTCAAGTGGTATAGCAACCACAATATACAAGCGAGTCAAAAGAATATACATATCAGAGTAGCAACCAAAAAGGACTACACAAAAAGCTATAACAAAATGAGCTAGCAGAATAGTCCATGCGGAAGCAGAATAGGCTAAATCCAAATGTACCTAACCTGAAACACCTCGGTCTGACCCGAGTATAAAATACACGGATCAGTCTAGCTAAACAAATCGGTTTACAAGGATAAGCGATAATATGAGCATAAGGATAATGTGATAATATTCTCAAGTGAGAAGGGATAATTAAAGTGTATGATTACATCAAGTGATAATATGGTACCACTACACAAACATATAATCTCAAAAGAGATAAAATAACCCATAAAATACTTAAAGTAGCGAGCCTCATATCATCGGCATTCATAAAACATCAAATATGGTTTAGGGGAAAACCTAAACCCACCATCTTGACAAACCCAAAACATGCATAAGGAGATCCCATCTCAAACACGCCATACGACAAATATATCTCCAAAGTGGAGAATAAAATCTCAAATAAACGCCAAAAGGCAAATCTAATATAATGTTGCCAAAAGGAAAATCTCAAATAATGCCAGCGTAGGCAATTCAAATATCAAAGATAGAACTTCCAAGAGTTCAAATTCCCGAAAGGTAATCGCCACAAATATATATCGAATGGTTCAAACGACCAATTCCGAAAATGGGCGATACACTAGGGAAAATATTCAAAGAAACCACCTCAAAAGTGTTTGCACGTGCATGTGGCCGAAGCCTTGCCAAGTACTATTGTCTCTAATAGGTACCTCGCCCGAAGGCAGAACGTCACAATGACAAATACGCCGCAATAGCAAATACGCCGCAATGGCAAATACACCGCAATGGCAAACGTCTTGAGACAAATACGCCGCAATGGCAATGACCCGAAGGTCCAGTATTGGCACGCTGTAATGGCAAATGTGTCACAAACTCTCGAATAGGAACCCGAGTAGTGTTAACGTGCGTCCCATACCACACTTTCACACTAAACGGTTTACTAACCGTCAGTAAATTTCACACTCAAAGCAGTAAAAGGTTTACCTCATCTCATTGGTAAACTCGATCCGAAGGTCAAAATGATCAAACAGACAAGTCAAGAATTAACTGATAAGATAAACGCACGTTTCCCATACCACGTGTTTTACCAAACCATTTAAGTCTCCTTCTCATTCGCTCGAATAGTGCAAAAACGTGTATTTTATATATAAAATAATTTATTTGAGAAAACAAGCTTTTAAAACCATTTTCCGAAATCAATTTTGAAGACAATATTTGAAAATTCCCTTATTATAGAGAATAAATAGATTTTATAGCTTAAAATAATTTAAAAATATTACATAATAATTATTTTAAATGCCAATTTATTTTAATAATTTTTAAAGGAAGTATTTGATTTTCAAAGGTTGTTTATTTAAATAAAAAGATGAAATTTGGTTTAAAAATGGGTTTTGCTTGTAAAATGAAGTTTTAAATGGTTTGTCATATTTTTATATGCAAGAAAATAATTTTTGTAGAATTTTTGAAGTTAAAAATAAGGATTTATGCATTTATTTGTGTAAATTGTGTATTTTTGTAAAATAAGAGATTTTAATAATAAAAATGTGTTTTTTTAAATTTCTTTTTATATAGTGTAAAATATTTTTATTTAACATGTTTATAAGTTTACATGTTTATTAGTATTAAAACTTGAAGAAAAATGTAATTTGTTTTATAAAATAGTGTAAACATGTGCATTTTTGTTTAAGTGTTGTATTAAAGCCTTAGGGTGATTAATTTATTCCTTTATTTGGGTCCAGATGGCCCATTAGCCAACTTAACCTGATAGAGGAAGTGAGAAACATTTTACAGTACGTTCAAAACCATTCTCACCTTCTTCCTCTCCAGCCAGTAGAAGAACATAGCCATTTTTCTCAAAACCCAAGTTTTCAAACTCAAATTTCTTCAAAGCAAGTTGTAATTTTTATCAAACTAGAGTAAATTAACAGGTAATCTAATCCCAAAACATAAATATTTCATCCAAATCTTTTTTAGAAGAGTTTTTTTGTTAATAGTCTTTTTCTTCTTTACATGCATCCTTTTCTTCTTCTACAGGTGTTTGAAGGCTGAAATCAAGCCAAAACTTCAATCTTTCAGCATATAATCCAAGTTTTTGATCTCCAAAACATGGTTAGTTGCTGCTCGCATAATGCTAGCTGAAGCAAAAGCTTCAAAATGCCAAAAATTGTTGTAAAATAGCTTTAATATTTGATTTTCTGTTGATATTTTCGTTTCTGTGAAAACTGTCTTGAGTTGCAACTTTGTGCAGTTATATCTCTCTATTTCGGCAACTTAAATGCTACCGGATTTTTTTGGTTTGTAGATTAGGTTTTGTAGATTAAGCATACCAAATTTCAAGTCATTTCGACCTATATAGCTTAGCTGTGACGCCCCATACCATCGACATTCATAAAACATCAAATATGGTTTAGAGGAAAACCAAAACCTGCCATCTTGGCAAACTTAAAACATGCATAAAGAGATCCCATCTCAAACACGCCATACGACAAATATATCTCCAAAGAGGAGAATAAAATCTCAAATAAATGCCAAAAGGCAAATCTTATATAATGTCGCCAAAAGGCAAATCTCAAATAACGCCAGTGTAGGAAATTCAAATCTCAAAGATAGAACTTCCAAGTGTTCAAATTCCCGAAAGGTAATCGCCACAAATATATATCGAATGGTTCAAAGGACCAATTCCGGAAAGGAGCGATACACTAGGAAAAATAGTCAAAGAAACCACCTCAAAAGTGTTTGAGATGGGATCTCTTTATGCATGTTTTAAGTTTGCTAAGATGGCGGGTTTAGGTTTTCCTCTAAACCATATTTGATGTTTTATGAATGCCGATGGTATTGGGCATCACAGCTTCTCAAGTGGATCGACATGGTTTTCCGTATAAGGCTTTGAAAGGAGCCATACCGATATTGGACTGAAAACTATTGTTGTAGGAGAATTCCACAAAAGGTAGGTGATCCTCCCAACTATAGAAAATTTTATACAACAAGCAGATTTCACATTTTTGAGCGATTTAAGCTTTGCTTAGCTAGCATTTGTGAGTTTTAGGAACTCACCTTGCTGTTGCAATGGATTTTATGTAATATTTTTAAATTATTTTAAGCTATAAAATCTATTTATTCTCTATAATAAGGGAATTTTCAAATATTGTCTTCAAAATTGATTTCGTAAAATGGTTTTAAAAGCTTGTTTTCTCAAATAAATTATTTTATATATAAAATACACATTGCACTATTCGGGTTCCTATTCGAGAGTTTGTGACACATTTGGCACGTGCCAGTACTGGACCTTCAGGTCATTGCCATTGCGGCGTATTTGTCTTCGAGACGTGGTTAAGCAGCCTGCTTTCCCCTGCTTAAGAGAACTCGGAGTAGCAGCTTGAAACCACTGCGAAGAGGATTCAATATAAAAAAATATATGGCATTTGTCGACGTATTCAATAGATATTTAAGACAAAGCTATAGATGGTCGCTCCTATCTAGCCCTATTCTCTACATTAGCAGACAGTATTACCCAGTAATACTCTTTGTTAATGTAGGCCTCGTGGTGGGGCGTCATAGCTTGGTATTAGAGCAAGGTTTCGATCCTCTAACCTGTGGGTTATGGGCCCACCAAATAAATGTAAAAGTCAAAAGTCGGACGGAAAAAAACATAAAAACGCTTAGGCAAAATAATACCCAGGTCTGAAATCTTCTCTGGGTTCAACTCTGATACATCATAACTTTCTCATACTTTATCCAAATTGCATGATTCTTTTTTTGTTTGAAAGATAAAGTTTTCTACTTTGTGCACACTAATTTTTAGTTCAATCAATGGTCATTTGGCCACCTGTTTTATGTCCAAAAGTTGAACCCAGAGAAGATTTCAGACCTGGGTATTATTTTGCCTAAGCGTTTTTATGTTTTTTTCCGTCCGACTTTTGACTTTTACATTTATTTGGTGGGCCCATAACCCACAGGTCCGAGGATCAAAACTTTGCTCTGATACCAAGCTGTGACGCCCCACCCCGAGACCTACATTAACTAAGAGTATTACTGGGTAATACTGTCTGCTAATGCAAAGAATAGGGCTGAATAGGAGCGACCATCTATAGCCTTGTCTTAAATATCTATTGAATATGTCGACAAATGCCATTTTTTTTCTATCTCAAGTGGATCGACATATCCAATAAATACTTAATACAAAGCCACAGGTGGCTATAGGATCTATCAGAACAAAATACAACAACTCGAATGCAAAACACATCACAAAACAACAAATAGATATATATACACATATATACTAATACATCCCAATACAATAAAAATAATACATCATAAGTGGTATGACGACCACAATATACACATGAGTCAAAACAATGAATACATATCAGAGTCATACAGAACAACTATAAAACTATAAAAAGAGATGAGCTGATATCCAAGGTGGAAGCATCAAGTAAAGTCCGAAAGTAGGTATCTAACCTGAAACAACTCGGTCTGACCCGAGTATAAAATACACGGGTCAGTCTAGCTAAACATATCAGTTTATAAGGATAAGTAGTAATAGATGCATAAGGATAAGGGTAATGTTCTTCTTAAACAAGAAGGAACAATACTGAGTATAAGCATGGTATGGTTATTCTAAGTGATGGGATGATATCACTTACACAAACATATAATCTCAAAAGAGATAAGATAATCCATAAAACGCTAAATATAGCAAGCCTTATATCATTGGCATATTACAAATCATCAATAGTGGTTTAGGGAAAATATAACTCCTAAAAAGGAGAAATCCCAAACCCGCCATATCGGCAAACTCAAAGAAATCCTAAAGAAATCACCATCTTAAAATATGCCATAAGGCAATCAAATATAATTCTCCAACATAGGAGAATATAATCCCAAATAAATGGCAAAAGGCAAATCTCATGAAATAACGCCAATAGGCAAATCTCAGAATAATGTCAAAAGGTAAATCTCAAATTAACGCCAGTGTAAGCAACTCAAATCTCAAAGATAGCACTCCCAAGAGTTCAAATTCCCGAATGGTAATTGCCAAAAATATATATATCGAATGGTTCAAAGGACCAATTTCGAAAAGGGGCGATGCATTAGGGAAAATAGTCAAAGAAATCATCTCAAAAGTGTTTGCACGTGCATGTAGCCGAAGCCTTGCCAAGTACTATTATCTCAAATAGGTACCTCGCCCGAAGGCAAAACATCACAATGACAAATACGCCACAATGGCAAACACCGCAATGGCAAATACACCACAATGGAAAACGCTGCAATGGCAAACGCCATAATGGCAAACGTCTCGAAGACAAATACGCCGCAATGGAAAACGCCGCAATGGCAATGACCCGAAGGTCTAGTACTGGCACGCCGCAATGGCAAATGTGTCACAAACTCTCAGATAGGAACCTGAACAGTGTTAACGTGCGTCCCATACCACACATTCGCACTAAACGGTTTACTAACCGCTAATAAATTTCACACTCAAAGTAGTAAAAAGCTTACCTCATCTCATCGGTAAACTCGACCCGAAGGTCAAAACAATCAAACGGACAAGTCGGGAATTAACCGATAAGATAAACGCACGTGTCCCATACCACGTGTTTTACCAAACCGTTTAATTCTCCTTCTCATTCGCTCGAATAGTGCAAAAACGTGTATTTTATATATAAAATAATTTACTTGAGAAAACAAACTTTTAAAATAATTTTTGAAAACCGTTTGTAAAACATTCCATTGAAATTCCCTTTATTATAGAGAATATATAATTTTAGTAGCTTTAAAAATAATTATAAATTTTGTAATATTTCGAAAGCTATTTTACTATAAAAATCTTCGGAAAAGGTTTAGAAAATACGTGCACAGAAACAACAAAATCAACGAAAATTCGATGAAATTAAAATACGACAAAAATCCAAATGGAATTATCAATTCGTAGTACGAATCGACATTAATGTTGACTTTCCAATTAGTAGGAGTTAGCCTTTTAGAAACATCCCAAAACAATGCTCAAAATCATCGAATCCAAAAACAATTCAATGGAAACTGCCAAAACTTTGCAAAAGAATTTTGGCCTACGGCTTGTTTAGCCGGTTCGCCTCTTTTAAAACCAGAATTTGAGAAAATATAAAACGTGAAAGTTGTAGAAGATTTTATAAGCTTTCCAAAACATCCTAAATTATCGAATTCCAATGAGAAATGAAAATGTTATGACTAAAACAAATTTCAGATCTGAAGTTCACTACCGCGGTCGTTTTAGTTTCGGTACAACGACAGTAGAAAGAACTTTCGACCATGTAAACATCCAAATTTAACAAAATCCAAAACATGAAAGTTGTAGTAGATAATTTATGCTTTCAAAAGCATAAAGAATCGTCAAATTCGGACAACAAACGAAAAAGATATGCTCAAATTACCAATAATATTTAGCACAGAAAGTCACCCTTTTACAGTGACAAGGCATCGAGTTTGAATTGGGTTTTTAGACCCTCTATGCACAAAATTTTCGAAAGTGTTTAACATGAAAGTTATAGAAAATAATCTAAGCTTTCAGGAACATCAAGAATCGTCAAATTCGGACACTAAACGAAAAAGATATGCTCAAATTACCAACAGCATTTAGCACAGAAAGTCACAGTTTTACAGTGACATGACAGCGAGTTTGAATTGGATTTTTAGACCCTCTATGCTCAAAATTTCGACAGTGTTTAACATGAAAGTTATCACACTCTTTTCAAGCTTTCCATTACTTAAAAAAAATCAAATTCCGATTTAAAATGAAAGAGATATGCCTAATTTACTGAAAGTGATTCACAAACGAACATGAAACAAACAAAATTGAGATTTCTTACCTTGAAATCTCAATCTAAGCTAGAAAATGTGAGTATTGATACTCACCTTGCTATACTTGAGCAAAAACTCAAATTATTAGCTGAAAGGTTGGAGCTTTGCTTAAATTTGAGCTTCAAAAACCTGTATAAACTTGGAGCAAGAACATGCAAGAAGAAACAAGTACTGTTAATAGAGAAACACTTTCAAAACTTGTTTTTTGATGAATAAATGGTTTTAGATTTTGGTTACCTGTTGATTTAGCTCCAATTTGATTTTATAAACACAAGATTTGAGTTTAATTTGATGATTTTTGGCTAGAGTTTACAAGAGAAAATGGGTTTCTCACTATCTGAAGCTTTTTGGAATTTTGACAATAAAGAGAAGTAAATGTACGTAGAAGGAATATGAGATATTCCTCATTTCTTTTTACAGACTAAGTGACAAGATAGGGCTTAAGACACATTAATAAAAGAAATAGCCTAAATTAATTCATTTTTCACTTAATACACTAGTAAACAGTTATGTTATTAAACAAACATCAAATGTTTTAAAGTTTTCACATGATAAAATTATGAAACCTTGTTTACATGTTAATTAAAGTATTTTGTGCTTAATAAAAAGATAAATTTGGTTATAAAAATATTTTTATTATTAAAAACCATTATTTTTCAATAAATAGCCAATTACACTTATAACGACAATAAATCACTATTTTTAACCCAAAAAATTACACAAAAATAATCTTCTTGTGTAATAAAATAATCTTCTTGTGTAATAAAATATAACCAATCATTTTAAACTCAATTTTATGATCAAATCATATTTTTAAACCCAATTTCACCTTTTTATTTAATATAGCACTCTTTAAAAATCAAATACTTCTTTTAAAAATTATTAAAAGAAGTAAACGGCAATAATTAATAAAATTATTGCACTATCATCAAATAAAAATCATCTTCCACTTATTATTAACTCAAACCACTATAATAAAGTTCCAAATCATCATTTTCTCTTTTTATTCCCAAAATTCATTGTTCATTCCAAATAAACAATTTAAATTCTCAAAATTATTATTAATTCTCAATATTAAATTATAACTACCGTTATAATTTAATACTTATAGGTAATCACTAAAATCAGGGTTGTTACGGACTCCCCCTCTTATAAAAATTGCGTCTCCGTAATTTTCTAGAAAAGAGCTGTATTCAACATAATTATTTCATTAAGCAAAGGAAGATAGACAAGCTCGAGTTTAAAATTTCTCACCTTCATCACAAGATGATAGAAAACCAAGATAAGATTGCTCAATTAATTCTATTGTTTTCTAAGTGGAATTATTGGTATTTGCGGACCATTGAATTCCTACGAGCAATACATCCCTATTTCGAAGGCGTTTCACCTTTGAAGCAAACACAGATAGGATGTTACGCAATAGATAAATCGGGTGAGATCAATTCCTATGAAGCTTCACGAACAGAGTCAGGATTTAGTCACAACTTTATCCTGAACTCCAACCCACTAGATGATAATCGATACGACTTTCCACATAACACTATGAAGGGATTCATACCGATATTAGATTGGCAACTGTTACAGAAAGAATTCTATCAAACAAGCTGTGACGCCCCACCCCGAGACCCACATTAACAAAGAGTATTACTGGGTAATACTATCTGCTAATGTGGAGAATAGGGCTGGTTAGGAGCGACCATCTATAGTCTTGTCTTAAATATCTATTGAATACGTCGATTAGTGCTCTATATTTTTTTTCCTTTCTCAAGTGGATCGACATATCCAATAAATGCTTAAGACAAGACTACAGGTGGCTATAAAATCTATCAGAACAAAATACAACAACTCAAATGCATAACACATCATAGAAAGCAAACAGATATATATACACATATACTGATACATCCCAATACAATACAAATAGTACATCATAAGTGGTATGACGACCACAATATACACACGAGTCAAAACAATATACATATCAGAGCAGCGACAGAAAGACTACAACAGAAAGGGCTAGCAGATAAGTCCATGTAGAAGCAGAATAGGCTAAGTCCATAAGGTTACCTAACCTGAAACACCTCGGTCTGACCCGGGTATAAAATACACGGGTCAGTCTAGCTAAACAAATCAGTTTATAAGGACAAGCGATAATATGAGCATAAGGATAATGTGATAATATTCCCGAATGGGAAGGAACAATCTAAAGTGTATGATTACATCAAGTGATAATATGGTATCACTACACAAACATATAATCTCAAAGGAGTTAAAATAACCCACAAAACGCTAAAAGTAGCGAGCCTCATATCATTGGCATTCATATAACATCAAATATGGTTTAGGAAAAACTTAAACCCGCCATTTTGGCAAACCCAAAACATGCATAAAGAGATCCCATCTCAAACACGCCATAAGGCAAATATATCTCCAAAGAGGAGAATAAAATCTCAAGTAAATGCCAAAAGGAAAATCTCATATAACGCCAGTGTAGGCAATTCAAATCTCAAAAATAGAACTTCCAAGTGTTCAAATTCCCAAAAGGTAATCGCCACAAAGATATATCGAATGCTTCAAAGGACCAATTCTGAAAAGGGGCGATACACTAGGGAAAACAGTCAAAGAAACCATCTCAAAAGTGTTTGCACGTGCATGTGGCCAAAGCCTTGCCAAGTACTGTTATCTCAAATAGGTACCTCGCCCGAAGGCAAAACGTCACAATGACAAATACGCTGCAATGGAAAATACGCGGCAATGGAAAATACGTTGCAATGGCAAACGTCTCGAAGACAAATACGCTGCAATGGCAAACGCCGCAATGGCAATTACCCGAAGGTCCAGTACTGGTATGCCGCAATGGCAAATGTGTCACAAACTCTCTAATAGGAACCCGAATAGTGTTAATGTGCATACCATACCACACGTTCGCACTAAACGGTTTACTAACTGCCAGTAAATTTCACACTCAAAGCAGTAAAAAGTTTACCTCATCTCATCGGTAAACTCGACCCGAAGGTCAAAACAATCAAATGGACAAGTCAGGAATTAACCGATAAGATAAACGCACGTGTCCCATACCATGTGTTCTACCAAACCATTTAATTCTCCTTCTCATTCGCTCGAATAGTGCAAAACCGTGTATTTTATATATAAAATAATTTACTTGAGAAAACAAGCTTTTAATACCAATTTTTGAAAGCCATATTTGAAAATTCCCTTATTATCGAGAATAAATAGATTCTATATTTGAAAATACTTTAAAAATATCATAAAATAATAATTTAAAATGCCCATTATTTTAAAAATTATTTCAAAACGTTTTGGGAAAAATCCGTGCTTGAAAACGAATAAAAACCCAAGAAATCGCTCAAATCGATATTCGAATTCAATTCAAATTAAATTCAAATTTAATCCAAAATTTGAATTTAAATCACCAAAATTTGGCTAGTCTACCGATAGACATCTTGGCCTCAAAATATTTCAGAAATATCACAAAACATGAAGTAAAAGTCAAAAGTCGGATGGGAAAAGATCATAAAAACGCATAGACAAAATAATACCCAGGTGTGAAATCTTCTCTGGGTTCAACTTTAGGACATGAAACATGTGGCCAAACGATGTCTGATTGAACTAAAAATTGGTGTTCACATAGCAGAAAAATTCATCTTTCAAACAAAAAAAAGAATCAATGAATTTCGAAAGAAAATGAAAAAGCTACGCTATCTCAAACATGGACTCAGACCATGTTTGTAACAGTTCAACAGGAATGTGCCCAGACCTGAAAATCCATTCCGGGTTCAACTTTCAGGCATAAAATAAAACACCAAACGGCATCGGATTGAGCTCAAAAATGGTATGCATATAGTAGAAAACTTTATCTTTCAAACAAAAAAAGAATCACGCAATTTGGATAAAGTATAAGAAAGTTATGATGTCTCAAAGTTGAACACAGACAGTGTTTTCACTGTAAAACTCTGGGCAAAAACATGCTCCATATCAAAGTTCGACAGCATATTTCTATAAGCTATATAGACCGAAATCACTTGAAATTTGGTATGCTTATAGTACTAAACTTTAGCTTTCAAACAAAAAAAGAATTACGCAATTTGGATAAAGTATGAGAAAGTTATGATGTCTCAAAGTTGAAAACAGACAGTGTTTTATTTTGAATGGATAATTATCTTTTGATAATGAAAGAGATTAGTTATCTCTTTCAAAATGAGTCGTTAGTTGTTTGAAAAAAAAAACTTGTTTGTGTAAAGTGATAAAAGTGTTTCCAATTAGTGAATTGTTTCTTTTAAAAGATGATTACAAAGAGTTGATCATAATTTTGTGTGTCTTAGCTTTCCGGGAAAAAGAAGATCATTTAATAAATGATTTAGCAAAAATCTTGTTTGAAAATGTAGTTTAAAATTAAAATGGTTTGGGAAAAAATTTAAATTTTAAATTGATTTGAAAGCTGAAATTTGGTTTGGAAAAGTACTGTGCTAAAACAGCGATAACTTGAGATTTATAACTCCAAATGAGCTCAGTCTTTTTGTAAATGAAACTGCTTTCAGCAATCTATGGATCTTCTTTTTTACCACTTTGAAAGATTTTGCTTTTTATTCAGTCTAAAATGGGTTTGAAAATGGATGGGCATCTCTGTCCTATTATGAAAATTTCTAAGATTTAAGCTGAAAGTAAATTTAGCATCACTTTTAAACCGTGAGTCCAATTTAGATGATCTCAATATTGCTGGAAAGCTTAGACTCGGTAGAAAAACTTTTATTTTATAAGTGTTTTCAGATTTTGAAGTTTACTATGTCAAAATCTGAGTTCTTTAAGCAGGTCTGAAAAAATGATTTGTTTGCCTTAATAGTCAAATGTAGTGCTTCTTATTTTATGAATGTAACCTAATATGATCTATTTGAGTTAAGTACAAGTGAAAGATGATAGTTGGACTATATTTTGAGCAAAAGGGTTATATAAGATTAAGCTAACTCGCTTTAGAAATGATAAAAAGAAAAGTATGTTTTCGGATTAAATTTTCGAGTATTAAATGTTGATATATATTGTGTTTCCGACCTAATGGTCGATGTATATTATATTTTTTTTTTGTGATATTGTAAACGGTCCTCCGTATAAAGAAAACTCCGTCGATTTTTCCGAAAATTTCTGACACTTAGAAAATTTAAGAAACTAATTTGAAAAAAGAAATATGTGTTACAAATTAAAATATATTTATAGAAGAGTTAGAGAATAAACAACTTAAATCTTATTTACTCTAAATAAAGAGTAATGAGTTTAAATAAGAGTTTTGTAAATTTTCAAGTATTGAAAATTGAGATTATGATTATGAAGATAATGCGTTTTGAAACTCTAAGAATTTTTGATTGTAAATTTATATATATATATATATATATATTTGGTTCCTTGTGTTTATCTTGCTTTAGTGTAATGGTCTAACAGCTTGCAGTTATGCGGTCATCCCAGTTTGGTGGCATTGGAAGAACCACCTCTCGTCGAATTTTCTTATCTCTATTGTCGTCAATCTAAAATCGGTGTGGCTCTTTCCGTAGTGACACATGGAAAGTCATGTCGATAATTACCTGTTGATTGGAGTCCGGGATAAAGTGATGCTAAAATCCCGATTGTATTTGAGAAGCTTCTGAGAAATCAATCTCACTCGATTGATCTTTTGTGTAGCATTCGGTTTGTGTTCTTGTTTCGAAGGTGAGACGCCTTCGAAATCATGATGTATTGCTCGCAGAAATTCAATGGTCCGCTAATCCCACTGATTACACTTGGGAAATTATTGAATTTATCAAGCAATTTTATCTTGGTTTTCTATCATCTTAAGTTGAGGGTGAGAATTTTTTTAAAAACTTGAGCTTCTCTTTCTTTCTCTTTGCTTCATGAAATTAAATCATGTTGTTTATAGCTCGTCTCTAGAAATTACGAGGATGCAATTTTTATAAGGGGGGAGTCTGTAACAACCCTGGTTTTGATGATTACCTGGAAATTTAATTATAACAGTGGTTACAATTTAATAATGGAGAAATAAAAATAAATTGGAGATTTAAAATTGTTTATTTTGAATAAATAATGAATTTGGAAAGAATAAAATGGAGTTAATATAGAATGTTGTTAATAAATGGTGGAAAATGAATATATTAATTTGGTAATTTATTGGATTAAATAAAAGAAAAAAAAGTGTTAATTCAATAATAATTTATTGAAATAAATATAAAATTTTAAGAATAAAGTTTTAAAAACTTTATTTTGATTGTCTAGATTCGAAATGAGCAATATATGATTGTAATTTGAGAAAATGCAATAATTCTAGCAATTATTGCCAAATGTGGCATTTATTGATTTTTAAATGAAATATTTAATTTAATATGTTGTTTATTGTAAATAAAAAGGTGAAATATTGGATAAAAAAATAATTTTTAAGTGTAAGAATGATGTTAAAATGGTTTGTTATATTTAACTATACAAGGAAATAATTTTTGTGTAATTTTTTGTGTTAAAAATAAAGTTTTGTGTAAATTATAGTGTAAATTGTACATTTAATTAAAATAAGAGTTTTTAATAATGAAAAATATTTTTGTAACTAAATTATCTTTTTATTTGTTGTTAAAATGTTTGTTAAACTTGAAAATATGTTGGAAAGATTTTATTATGTTAAAATCTTGTATATATATGTTGTTTTATTAATGACATAGGTGTATATATGTGTTTAAGTGGTTAGAGAGTTAATTTGATTTTTAGTTTAATT
This sequence comes from Allium fistulosum, assembly GCA_030737815.1. Lineage (NCBI taxonomy): Eukaryota > Viridiplantae > Streptophyta > Magnoliopsida > Asparagales > Amaryllidaceae > Allium > Allium fistulosum. Next base: position 706,797,675 of record CM060904.1, on the reverse strand, counting down.
AAATATTGGGCTAAGCCCATTTTCATTCTAACCTGTAAAGAAATGAGAAACATCTTTCTTTTCCTCAAACATCAGTACGTTCATTCTCTTTCACAGTAAAACAAAACTCAGAAACCATTCCTCTTTCTAAACCCTAAAGCTCTAAATCTTCAATTCTCTTCTTTCCTTTGCTGAAAATTTATCAAATTAAAGTCGATTATTCAGGTAATCCATCCCAAAACCAAAATTCCTTTCATCTATTTCTGATTTTTTGTGAGTTGTTGTTTGTAATTGAGTTTTTGTTCTTTCATGTCTATACAAACTTCTTTTTCAGATTCTAGAAGCTAGAATCAAAGGCAAGCTTCCATCTTTCTTCGAATTTCCAAGGGTTTGCTCTTTAAAATTTCTAAGGTGAATTTCAAACTCACATATCTATCTCTATTAAATTTTAATTCTTTGGATTGAGTGATAAGTATCAATAAATAGTTGAATGGTTTGAGTAATTTGGTTGAATTGTTGAAATTTGCAAAGTGGTTGCTGAAATTTATTTGTGAACCTTGCTGTAGTAAAACAGCAATATCTCAGTGTAGAATGATCCAAATTCGTTCATTCTTTTTGTGGTAGAAAGATATATAAATAAGCTATAAGTTCTACTTTGATCATTTTTCGAAATTCTATGTTTAAAAGGGTCTAAATTAAGTTTGAAACTGATGTTATAGCACAGCCATTTCAAATTTCCTGAGTTGATATCTGATAGTAAAATGGCCATAACTTTTTAGCCACAAATCCGAATTAAGTATACTTTTTTTAGAAATCTAAGACATTAAGGAACAACTTTAATGTTGTAAGTTTCTACAAATTCTATGATCTATAGGGTCGAAATTGGGTTTGAACTGATACACATGCTCTGCTCTGTCGATTTTCTAAGTTGAAACCTAAAACTAAAATCACCATAACTTTTGAATGGTAAATCAAAATTGAGTGAGGTTTTTTTTAGTTGGCAGGTATTTTAATAAGGAACAACTTTTATGTTATCATTTTCTATAAATCTACATTTTGCTAACCGTAATTTGTGTTTGAAGAGTAAGTAACCTCTCTGTCCCGTGTTTTTAATTTAACTTTGAAACACATAATTGTTTTGGCCATATCCTTTTCGTCTTAGATCGGAATTTGATAATTTTTAATGTTCTGAAAATCTTTTACTTTTAGCTACAACTTTCATGTTTTATGGTTTGCTAAATTTTGAGCTTTATATAGTCAAAATCATAATTTTTGTCGCTGCCCTGAGAATAAACGACAGCGACAATGAATTTAAATCTGAAAATTATTTCGATCATAACTTTTAAACCGTTAATTCAAATTAAATGATCTTTTTCTTGTTTGAAAGCTGAGACTTTTGTCTACAACTTTCATGTTCTAAGTTTTGTAAAATTATGAGATTTAGGTGATCAAAACTATTTTACTTCATGATACAAAGTCCAACTTTTGACTTTTACTTCATGTTTTGTGATATTCCTAAAATGTTTTGAGGCCATGATGTCTATCAGTAGACTAGCCAAATTTTGGAGATTTTGAAATTCAAATTTTGGATTAAATTTGAATTTAATTTGAATTGAATTCGAATATCGATTTGAGTGATTTCTTGGGTTTTTATTCGTTTTCGTGCATGGATATTTCCAAACCTTTTTGAAATAAATTTTAAAATAAATGGGCATTTTAAATTATTATTATATGATATTTTTAAAGTATTTTCAAATATAGAATCTATTTATTCTCAATAATAAGTGAATTTTCAAATATGGCTTTCAAAATTGGTATTAAAAGCTTGTTTTCTCATGTAAATTATTTTGTATATAAAATATACGTTTCGCACTATTCGAGCGAATGAGAAGGAGAATTAAATGGTTTGGTAAAACACGTGGTATGGGAAACGTGCGTTTATCTTATCCATTAATTTCGACTTGTCCGTTTGATCATTTTGACCCACGGGTCGAGTTTACCGATGAGATGAGATGAGGTAAAATTTTTACTACTTTGAGTGTGAAATTTACTAGCGGTTAGCAAACCATTTAGTGAGAACATGTGGTATGGGACACACGTTAACACTGTTCGGGTTCCTATCCGAGAGTTTGTGACACATTTGTCTAAGAGACGTATTTGCCAGTACTGGACTTTCGGGTCATTTGTCCTTCGGGATGTTTGTCTAAGAGACGTTTGTCATTGCGACGTATTTATCCTTCGGGATGTTGTCCTTCGGGATGTTTATCTAAGAGACGTATTTATTTGTCCTTCATGACGTTTTTCTAAGATATGTGGCGCCTTATTTTGAGAGAATAGTACTTGGCAGGCTTCGGCCATTTGTGAGCACGTGCTATATCTTTGAGATGATTTCATCGATGTTTGTGATTTCCCTAGTGTATCACCCTTTTCCGGAATTGGTCCTTTGAACCATTTGATATATATATTTGTGGCGATTACCTTTCGAGAATTTGAACTCTTGGGAGTTCTATTTTTGAGATTTAAGTTGCCTACATTGGCATTATATGAGATTTGCGTTTTGGCGTTTACCTGAGAATTTATTCTCCTCTTTGGAGATATATTTGCTGCATGTTTGAGATAGGATCTCTTTATGCATGTTTTGGGTTTTCCAAGATGGCGGGTTTAGGTTTTTCCCTAAACCATATTTGATGTTTTATGAATGCCGATGATATGAGGCTCGCTACTTTTAGCACTTTATGGGTATTTTATATCCTTTGAGATTATGCGTTTGTGTAGTGATACCACATTATCACTTGATGTAATCACACACTTTAGATTGTTCCTTCCCATTCAGGAATATTATCACATTATCCTTATGATCATATTATCGTTTATCCTTGTAAACTGATTTGTTTAGCTAGACTAAGCCGTGTATTTTATACTCGGGTTAGACCGAGGTGTTTCAGGTTAGGTACCCTTTGGACTTAGCCTATTCTGCTTCCGCATGGACTATTCTGCTAGCTCTTTTTGTTATAGCTTTTTGTGTAGTCCTTTTGTTGCTACTCTGATATGTATATTCTTTAGACTCGCTTGTATATTGTGGTTGCTATACCACTTGACATGTATCATTTTGTATACTCTGTGATGTATCTGTATATGTATATATATATGTGTAGTGATCTACTGTTCCGTGATGTGTTTTGCATTCGAGTTATGGTATTTTGTTCTGATAGATCCTATAGCCACCTATGGCTTTGTATTAAGTATTTATTGGATATGTCGATCCACTTGAGATAGAAAAAATATATATGACATTTGTCGACGTATTCAATAGATATTTAAGACAAGGCTATAGTTGGTCGCTCCTATCCAACCCTATTCTCCACATTAGCAAACAGTATTACCCAGTAACACTCTTTGTTAATGTGGGTCTCGGGGTGGGGCGTCACAGCTATCGATGTGACTAATTTACACAGTTCTCTTAACTTGATAATACTACTGGTCTTCAATGTGGAAGCTCTGCTTTGACTAAAGTTAAAACATGGCACAATGGCCATTGAATGACTATAATTGGGTCGAGTGGAAGCATTGGAAGTAAAACACTATTCAAGAGAGGATTCGTCTCCTTAGTTATATGAGGTTAGTACCACGACAAACTAAGGTCAACTCAAAGTCAAAGTCTTCGGCCAGAGCATTTTGATTAATAATAATTGATATTATTGAACCAAAGACTTTGTGTTTAGACTATAAAGTTGAATATGGATGATATTGGAATTTTTACCATTACTATATTCCGCAAGTTTAAAGTGATATAGTTTTGACGAAGAGAAAGTGTAAATAATCGTCACTATCAGGTACTGCTTATAATAAGTAAAATTGGAGTTTACCAAAAAAATGCATGAGTAATAAATTCAGCAGAAATGTCACACCACTAGCTAAGGTGATGTGTGAACGTTTTTTGAATTGTTCGATATAAATCGCTCACTGAATTTGCATCACTGAGTCGCATAATCGTAATGATGTATACTCTGAATAAACCACATGATTTAATTAATTTAAAAATTGTTATAAATTAATTAATATTTATGAAATATTAATTATTAAACTTTATTTGATAACTTTGAATATTATTAGCATTTAATAAAGTGTGCATATAAAAGTTATAAATGCGCGTACTGATATACATTATCGATAAAATATTTAAACTGGATTTAAATAGATTAATTGTTAAGTTGTTTTGGGAATTTTTTCTTGAGGCCAACATGCACAATGAAAAAGGGAAGAGGTTTCAAATGTGATTTGAAAATCTAAAGGACAAATTAAAATTAGTAAATCTTCGTCCTTTACTCCTCTTTATGACTCACTTAAATCTTACTTATCAAATGATTTTTTCCCTTTTCTCTTTAATTCTATTTCTTTTACCAAAAATATAAAGAGGAAGGAGGTTGATTCTTATTAAATCAATAATATTTAAGGTGCTTTTACCACTATATTCTTGTTAAATCTGGAGGTTGATTCAATCGAATCAGAGTTTATCTTCTTTCAAGGTACAAATCTTAGGCTTCATTTTTATATTATTCCAATTTTATCTTATTATATATTCACCACGTTAATGAAATTTAAATCCTATACATATTACATCTAATCTCATCATTTTTTATTATGTTGAGTCATAGTTCAGATCTGATATATGTTAATTGATTATAGGTTCATCATGATAATATAAATAGATCCTACATTTGTTTCAATCATTTCATCATATTTTCATATTATATGTGTGGTTTAGACCTAATTCATTTTACAACAAACTTATATATGCCTAATTTATCTAATTTAATTTTGTCATTGTTTTAGAAATTATTATAAAAGGCTAATAAACAAACAAATAATTTTCTATTAAAAATTAATTTAATTAATGATGTATTTTGTACCTTATTATAAACACAAACATAAATTAACTATATATATATATATAAATTATTTAAAATTATTGTGGAATTTAATACAAGTTTCACATATTTTTTGTTTTGAGTATAACTTTTGGTTATTGTTGATATTTTTTTACAAGTTGTTTCAATTAAAAAACATTAGTGGACTATTTTGCAAAATATTATAAACCCTTTGAATCCCTCTTAAGTTAAAGTAGATTTCAATTTGTTACTTTAATTTTAAAATATGTAATAGACTACAAAGTTCACACGCACGCGCGCGCGCGCACACACACACACACACATATATGCCTGTGTATTTTTTTTTCAATTTAAAACATAGTTCGTAGTTATTCATATATGCATACATGTATATGTTTGAGTGTTCAAATTGTTTTGAAATAGCATTACAGATAAGTTAATGAAATGAGATAACTCCTCCACCTCTTCCTTTCCTTATTAATTGCTTTCTTTAATATAATTGATAATCTTTTTGAATATATGTAAACTTTTCATTAGGTAAAATAGCTTTCTAACATATTATATTTAAGTAAATTTAAGTAAACTACACACACACATGTTATTATTTTATGTAACAAAGGAATATATGAAGGGCGAATATGTCTGTTGTGTTTTAAATCCCAAAACCTGTATACGTGCATGTTAACTATGTATATTACTTATATGTTGCACTTGCACTATATACACATGAACGTATTTGATACATTCATTGTTATATATCTGAATTCAAATTAAATTTAAACTCCTTTTACTTATGAAATTAAATAAAATAGAAATTTCATTGAAAAGAAACTTAGAAAAGTTCTAAATGAATTTAGACTTCAAAGGCCCATTAAAGATCCAATAAAGGAATTTTTTGTTTAAATTTACCATTTAACTCTACTGCGGGCTGACCTAGTTCTTTCAATGGTATTGCGGCCAAATAGCATGTGTGGTATGAATTAGTCATGTTAGGGCTAGCTAATTAACCTTTCCCACTTAGTACGGTGCCTAGAAAGGTAATTTCTAGAATTGGAATTGGGTATTCATGCACCCTATCCTACCTTGTTGCTGATCTGGTCTAAAAGGTAAAGTGATCCCAAAGGTTGCCTCTAATAGAAAAGGACCAATTTGAATTGGGCCTTAGACTAATTTTCGAAGTTGTTTTGAAGATCAAAATAAAAGATTTTAAATTTAAAAGTTAAATTTAAAATAAAAACATGTTTATTATAAAACTTATAATACATCATAAATTGTCAAAATGTTTGAAAATACTTATTTACCAATTTTGAAATTCAAAATTTATTAATAAGATTAATAAAATTAATTAATTAATTAAATAAGTTAATTAATTAATACTTATATACAAGTTTTATATATATTGATATGTGTTATGTTATTTTAAAGTGTTTAGGATAACATAAGTATACATGTATGTATATAAAATAAATTTTCAAAATTAATAAGATATAATTTAAATTGTTTAATTAATAAATTAATTAAAGGTTAATTAATTAAATAACTAATTAAATGCTAATTAATTAAATAAAAAATAAACATATATAAGATATATGTGTTATACTATAAAGGTTATAGAGTGTGTGTGTATATGTATATAATTGTATAGTTATTACTATAAAGGTTATAATAGACATGTCCAACGTAAAAGTTGCATTGGAATACTAATATAAAATTAGTTAAATGGTTAATCAGTTAAAATTAATTAAATAAGAGTTAATTAATATAATATTATACATAAATTTGTTATATAAGTAATATAAATATAAAAGTTATATAATAATAAAACGTATATGATATGAATGTATAGACTAAATGTTGGAATATTAAAGAAGCCCTAAATAGACTTAAGAAATAAATATATACGTATATATAACAACCCACCTTTTCGACCAGCGAAAGTCGGCACTAAATACATCCATGGTATTCCAATGTCGAACATCCAATCGCCGAAAAGGCAGATTGTTAGGGTAAAATAAAAGGAACAAATAGGGAAAACAGAATCCCACAATGGAAATGACAATATATAATACAATAAAAATAGTATAAACTGTCACTCCAAGATACAAAGTACATCTGAGTTAAAAACAAACCTCATCAGCTGGATGGTTATAGATTTCTGGCCTTATAATTTCTGATAGGTATATATAACATAACGGAAAATAAAAATATTACGGCAGGTGAACATCCAGCTCTACTCCATGAGCTCCATGTTCCACTAGTGACAACATGGAAAAATACTCAGTCTGACCCAAGCATTATAATAAAATAACACCCAAATCAGTCTAGAAAACTAGCATGAGAAAATTCAAGCAATATGATAAACATATAATAATTCTGTGAGACCACACTGCTAAAACATAGAACGGGTTTTTACCTCACAAGAACAACTTCTATTACATGAAGAAAGGGAAAACAAATTAGAACAACCATCCAAACAAGAAAGGATGAGCATAGACTAAATCAATATCCAACTTAAAGAGTGGACATAAATAATTAAACATTGAGAAAGATTCAGACACTTTTCGACGAAATTTAGGAAAATAATTCAAAGATTTGAATCAAATAAGGAAAGTGAAATTTTCCAACAATGACTAGAAGGGTCGTCCCTCTTACCGAACGTATACATCTAGACAATATACTTGAGAGGGTTATTTTCTCCTAGGACTCCTCTCAGAAACTTCAAACTGGACCCCGCCAACCTTACTGAGTATCTGAGTATTTCACATCTCTGCAAGAATACAACTGAATCCAATCTATAATAGATGTGAAGATACCCTAACGGGAGTAACCCCACATAGCTTAGCCCCCACTTGCTTTTTGGTTTTAGTTATTTCCGACAAAGGATATCAATGCTTAAATAAGTAACAAATAGTCTTAAATTGACGAAACACAAAAGAAGAAGAGATTAATTCCAAGGTTCGAATAGTAACAAGGAAAATGAATTTATCCAACATGACTAGGAAGATGCGCCCCCTACACCGGAGGTACACCTTTAGATAAAATGTAATTGAGAGCCTACGCCAAACACAACCACTCTCGGAAACTTCCAAGCTGAACCTCGCCTCACACGAGCATCCATATATACTCACATCAATACATGCATGCTACCAACTACTTTCTAGATAAATGTGAATATATCATAATGGGTATGACCCACATGACTTGGCTCCCACTCGCTCTTTGGTTTTAGTCATCCACGGTGTTGGATGCTAGTGCTCAAAATGAGCGATAAATCATCTTAGATTGACGAACCACAAAGAATTATATCAAAATTGATAGTTAGGAAATCAACTATCGAAAGTAAACAAGTGATTGTATATGGAGGTTACATCGCATACACTTGTCACCAATAAACAAATCAAGCTTTTAAAACATTTGATTCTTTCTTATGCTTGATTTTCACATCACAAATGTTGGTAAAACACTTTTTGAAATATTCTCTTAAAGGGGAAAATTATGATTCTAAGTGTATTAAAAAGGAGGGTCAAAAATGAATATCATCGAAACATTGTTTACTATAAACTCCAAAATAATTTACCCTTAGCTTTTTTTTAAACCTTCTTTTTTAAAAGATTTTATCATTTATAACTTTTAAACAACATTTATTTTTCTGGAAGGTAATAAATAAATTTAAAAACTTTTATTTATTTTTAACAATGTTAATCATCTTGAAGTAATTGATATAATTCTTTTATAAATTTTAAAACTAAATTAATTATCCCAAAAGACCATAAATCAAGTTATAGTCTTTTTATACATTTCAAACAACATTAATTATCCCTAAGGATAATAAATCAAATTTATAATCTTTTATAAATATAAAATAGTGTAAATTATCTTGAAAGGGAATTAACCAAATTTATAATCATTTGTAAATTTAAAACAATACTAATTATCCTGGAAGATGATAAATCAAATTTATAACTTCTTTTATAAATTTGTAACCCAAACTTAACCTTTAATTTCAAAAATTTCAAAATATTTGAAAATATAGGTTAAACACTTCCAAAGTGAAAAAACGCGAACAAATATTTATTTTGTTAAAATACAAGCACAAGTTCAACAAACACAAGGCTTTAAAGGGTTAATGTTTCATAAGTGACGGTGTAGCGAAAATCGCTATAGCGACACTTACATAACTCAAACAGTATGTCACAAATATTTCAACTAAACATCAATGTAAGCAACATAAGAGTATAAGTAAAATGCATATGATAGTAAATTAATAATGGTGAGAAACCCCTTGGGTCTCTCTACAAAAGTCCATGTAAACCACATATACGTATGTGTATTTTTTAACGTGTTCCATAGCGACCTATTCGCTACGAAAACACTTCGACCTTTTCTTTTTGTCCCCTGCAACAAAATGGTTATTTATGTCATCTGCTATCAAGTGGGATTTTGAATCCAAATAAACAATTAAATAATAATAATAATCTTTTCAACTTTGCATGCACAGAATGGTGATTTATTCCGCTCGATAGATGTTTAAATAATCTATTTAATTTTATTATAGTAAAACGGGATTTTATTTTGGTAAATAGATATCCTAAACGAAGTGTAATTAATTTAACCACGTTAAGCATAATTAAATTTAATCATTATCACTAATTTATACTTTATTAAAATTATCAAATATCATCCATGCATTCAACAACAATCTATAACAACATAAGAATCATATAGTTTATTTAAAGGTGAGTAAATTGTAACATTCCCCCTAAACGAGTAGTGCCTACAACCGGTACCTCGAATTTGATTTTACAGCTAGCCTCTCGACTGAAACCATCCCATTAATTTTAGAGACACATAGGATTAAGCGCCTAAGCTTTAGCACAGTTCACAAAGCGGGAACCCCCTATCACATTAAAGCAACTTTGCAAACAGATCTGATCCCTTGATTAGAAACCTCCATTCTCCTTGCATAGCCATAAACTATGATAGAAAACTTCAGAATCAAATCAAAAATCTGTATCAAGTGTTCACCATCAAGTATCAAGTGGAAAATCCTAAATCGGATCAGTGTAAATTACCTCGAATTCCTGTAATCTAACTCTGGATCAAAAAATTTATTCGAATAAAATGGCCTACATACAACTTACATAATTATTCCATTTATTTTCTTAGTTATACCAATTTCTTTTCATTCACATTATTTTTAAATTACAATTAGTTACACTAATAGTATTTTCTTTTAATACTAAAATTCATTTACAAACCATTTCATAAAATTATTTCTTAAGTTTATAAACATTCTATAACTCAAGTTCATATTCATATACTACTCCATGACACTTAAGAATATATACACAATTTTAAAACTCCAGTTTATACACATTTCAAAAAGCCACAACTTCATCCTTAAAGCCCTTCCATACTTAAGTTTATTATAACATATTTTATAAATGATTTTGGATATTAATAAAAGAAGTTTTATAAATGATTCTGGATATTTGTAAAAGTGTTTTATAAATGACTTTGGATATATGTAAAAGAGTTTTATAAATGGCTTTGGATATTTATAAAAGAGTTTTATAAATAAACTTGGAGATTTATTAAAAGTTTTATAATGGATTTGGAATTTTAGTAAATGAGATGTTCATAAATGAATGAGATTTACTAAAAAGGACTTACTGAAGAAATTTATACAAGAAATTAAGATTGGATTTCTCTAAATGACCTTTATAATTTTGGTGGTGTGGACATTCGTTCTATGCTTAACACTGAAGGAATAGTGTATGGGTTTATCCTTATCTTTGTTTCTTTGAAAACAATATCTGTTTTGATATGATTTTGAAATAAAAAATCTTTCATAATGTTTTGTGAATATACTTATACCGTTGAGATAAACGTATGAATATTTTCTAAGTAGACAAAGTGTAGTGTTTTTGGTGAATATACTTATACCATTGAGATAAGTATATGGATTTTTTCCCAAGTATTTAAAGGAGTATAAAGAGTTTGTGAATATATCTTTCCAAAGTGTAGAGTTAAACTAAAAGACAACGGGTTTATCCACGATGTCCTCTGCCCTAAATGGGTGTCTAATCCTGTACTTGTGAAGAAAGCGAATGGGAAATGGAGAACATGCATTGATTATTTAGAATTTAACAAGGCGTGTCCAAAGGACAGTTTTCCCCTTCCAAGGATTGACCAGCTGGTGGATTCAACCATAGGACACGAATTGTTATCTTTCATGGATGCATAATTAGGATATAACCAAATCCCAATGCATATTCCCCATCAGGAGCATACCAGTTTCATTACCGATGTTGGATTGTACTGCTATTTAGTTATGCCATTTTGATTAAAGAATGCAGGAGCGACTTACCAGCGCTTAGTTAACAAGATGTTTAAAGATCAAATTGGGAAAACAATGAAAGTGTATGTGGATGATATGCTCGTGAAGTCACGATGATCAGGCAACCACATTAGAGACTTGGTAGAAATGTTTGACATCCTCCGACATTACAAGATGAGAATTAATCCTTTAAATTGTTCTTTTGGTGTTGCATCACGGAAATTCTTGGGCTTTATTGTCAATGCCCATGGAATAGAAGCTAATCCCAAGAAGATTCAGGCTATCCGTGATATCTAAGCACAAAGAACTATTAAACAAGTGCAGAGTCTGAATAGGAGTATAAAGAGTTTGTGAATATATCTTCGTAAAAGTATTTTGATACAAATACTTACAAAGTGATTTTAATTAATGATATGCTCCCAAGATTCAGCAAGTGATTCGAGATAACCTTCGCCGAGGAAACTCAAGTCGTGGTGGATGAGGACTTTGGCGTTGTATTCAATGATCAATGGATCAAACAAGCCCTTGATTTCATTCCTACAAGATTCTTTAGCGTCTTCTACTTGGGATTCAATTTATTCAATCATTTCTTAGCGGCCTTCCTCTCGAGCCTCTCTTTTAGAGCATCTATTTTAGCGAACTGCTCATCAAGTTTAATTTTCAGGCTCTTGGCTTCGATGGCCTCTTCGTAGTACTTTTGCGATTCTTCCCGAGCCTCAATTTTCTCTTCCCTTTCTTTTTTGAGAAGCTTCAAGTTCCTCGATGCGGCGGGCCAAAATATCCTTTTCCTTTTGCAAGGAATCTTCTTCCAAAGCAAGTGCCACGCTGCGATTGAGGGTAGCATCGAGTTCTTTTTTATGAGAAGCTTCGAAATGGCTCACCGCCTCTGTCGTTTCCTTGGCACTTTTCTCCACTTCGGCAAGTTTTGTTGTCAATTCCAACAGTTCGTTGGCTTGGTGTTTGATAATGTCTTTATCATGTATCTCCTCAAGCTTAAGACGATCTTTTTCATGTTGCCGCTCAATTGACACTTTAGAATTTTTTCCCGACAAGTGTTGAAAAGATTCATGTTGCATAAACACGTCACTGACACATGCAAGAGAACTCGCTTTGGCTTGCCCCAGAATCGTATGTATTGTAGGAAGGAATTTAAGCCCATTGAAGCAGATTTTCGAGAAAGTGGCTTAAGCTCGGCCAATTTCCAATTTCTCCACTGTAGAAATGTCAGGAATAGCGGCCGGCAAGGATGGATCAGAAGCGCCAATTGGATGTTTGCTTGATCTACTTTTGCGAGACTGCTTAGAGCTCGAAGAACCGGAATGTTGCTCATGTGATCTGGTGATTTGAGGGCTGCAATAAGGAGGTTGGTCTTCGCTGTAAGCTGGAAAATTAGGCTAATCTCCCTGGCAAGATGTCTGGGACTAGGACTTGCGCTTAGGAGAGGAGGATTCCCTTGAATGATAGCTTTTTTCCCATCCATCATCTTTCTCCCTACGCCGGCCAAACTCCGAGTCGCGGCTAGATCGATGATATGTTGAAGAACCTCTTAAGAGATCAAAGGCATGGGACTGAGTCATTGCACCTGCGAAGACCAAATGAGAACATGTGAGTAACTATTGTGCGAAAGTTAATGAAGAGCATGTGGTGAAGTACACGTAGTCATGAGTGTCCTAGTGTTTCCCCTTGACAGACCGGTGGGTGTAGCCTTGCTCATGGGCATTCTCTCTCCTTTATCAGAAGGATGAATGTCTTCACCGCTCCTAAAAGGAGAATTGAGCCCTTCGATGTTGATATTTGGAAAGTCATAGGTCATAATATCATCTGGAATTTGGAGATTTGAAAATCCCTTCAGTGAGCTTTCCAAGTGTCGGTAAGATGATTCTTCTTCAATATCAGTAATGACGAATTTTGGATCTACAGTAGTTTTTCTTTTACGAATTTTGTATGCTAACATCTTCTTTTTCTTGGTGGGTGTTTGAGATTGCGCACCTTGCGACGGTTCGACCACAGGCGCCTTGCCTGGGCCCATGTCAGCGTCTCCGGGTTCACTGACCTGAGAACTCCTAATCTCACCTTCTTCACTGTCTCTTGAGTCCCATCGGCAGGGGGCACGACAGGATTGATGGCATCTCTTTTTTGCTCTATAATGTTTCTTGGAAATGCTACGCTTCCAGGGATCCTAATGCTACGACCCTCTTCTAGCAGGCATAAAGATAGTAACTCATTAGTAATAAGAAGTTTGATATCCCTATCTTCGACAGGGGTAGCACGAATGGCGGCAACCGCTCTTGAAAAATTAATACCTTCGGTAGTAAATATGCATGTTTTCATCGTCACAATATGTCCAAGTTCATTGGATGGATTAGTGTCAAACTAGTAAGATTAGGCTAGTATATAAATTTAAAGAACCTCTACAAGTCCTTTTGCCAATCCCTATGGACCGAACCCTACATACCGACCCATAGCCCAAAGCTTCTCTACCGATCCCTCTCTTCAACCAAGACCTAATGATCCCTAAGTCCAGTAGATCCCTATGGATAGGTCGATCCATTTCCCACAGCTTCACAACTGAGCCCTCTCTTCAACCTGAGCATACCGAACCCTATTCTACTTCGTCCTAAACTTGTCTAAACTCTACAACGACGGATCGGCATAGAATCAAGTATCCAACATGGACCCCTCTTTCGTTCCATCTTCGTCCTGTTGTTTTTCCTTCCATCTTCCTTCCCCTTACATATTCTGTCGAACCCAATCCACCAATAATTCACTTCCTCCAGACCACTTCAATTGCAATGTAGTCACAGCCTCAAATGTCATTATGATAACTAACAAAGTGAAACCCATAACCTAATCATATAATTGAAGGTTGTATTTCAAAATCTACATATGTGAATGTTCGAGTAAAGATAGAGGCCAGTAATTGTGGATGTTTGAGTCGGAAGGAAAGAAGAAACAAGTTTGTAGGAAATTTAGATTGGATCGTAGGTAGATTTAAGGTCAGAGGTTGGAAAGTTTGGTTTCGTGGCTTAAAAACAAGGGTTCGGTGCAAAGGCAAGAAAATGAGAAAAATAAGGATGGAAAGGATGGAAGGTTGGTATATATATGAGAAAGGGTTCGGGCTAAAGCATTGAGCGCATAATGTGGAAGGAGGGATTGGCATAGAAGCTCGCCGATTCCATTTATCATGGGCTCAAAAGAGTATGCTGATCCCTACAAAAAATTTAAAAAATGGGGGAGAGAGAAAGGGATCGGCTGAATGTGTGATGATCCCTGTCCAAAAAAAGAGAAGAAAAGAACGAGAGGGGTTGGCCAAGCATGTGCCGATCTGCTATAAAAAAATCATGAACATACAAAATACTATGAAAAATGGCACCGATCCGTAAGTGTTCGAACATGTCCAACAGCCAATAAAGAAAACTTGTATATGAGCATGCCCATATATGACTTAAATGTTCAATTTTTGAAATCAATGGAGATTGAAGTCAAACTTGAAGCCTTCGAGTTCGAGGCTGAACAAGATAAAAAAAGCTTGTTAGTCTCGCAGAACCATATTTATATATATCAGTTGATGGGATATGGCGCTGGAATTATATTAGTGGAAATTGACTAGGTGTCAGGACAATCAATGAAGAATTCAACACCTTGGAAAAATGATTCGACAAAAGAATAGCAACTGTTCGTAAAGCAAGATGGATCTCATCTCAACGATTCAAAGCACGTCATATTAATCACAAGACGTACTTTAGGGGGAAAGTGTTACCCGGCATTCTAGCCCGGCTATACTGAACTGGCTGCACGAGTTAGATCTGATTGCCATCAAGGTCGGTGGTTCTAGAATGATGATTGTGGGACCCGAAAGTCAAGTACAGGTAATTATACAAAGTCAGAATTGGATGGATTTGATGGATGTACAATGTAGGATGCTCAAAGCATGGAAAATGGCTCAATGAATTAGAGGGTCGGCATAGCATGGCAAGTTGGAAGGGATCAGCATGATTGATGGAGAGGGATCGGCAGGCTACATTAAAGAGGGATCGGCATCCAACAAATTCTAAGTGCATTCATGCATACAATACTCTATATATCTCAGGATCTACAACTCCAAACGCTATGAAATTTGGAAGGCAAGGTATGTGGACCATAGGGAACCTACCCTAGGGATCGCACATCACATGGGCATAGTTGGAAGGGTCGGTGAGTGTCCCTTGGAAAGGATCGGCAAAGAGCAGCGCGCAAGCTATAGTAAACCAAAGATGAAGCAATAACTTGAGTTCCATTGGTCCAAATGACATGAAAGTTGGAGTACAAACATATTTTAGCATGAAGAAGCCACTGCAGGGATCGCTGCCCAAAAATTAACCAATGAAGGGATTGGTATCGATCCCTCTTCATTGGGAAATGGGCCTAGCGACCCCTCTTGTGGGCCCATGTGAATTAGAAGGTCCATTAGCCAACGTTTCAGATAGATTGGCGGTCGTCTTCACCTATAATTACTGGCCTAATGGGTCATTCTGAGGATCTTTACGCTGCTTGTTACTCTAGACTTTATTGTAATCGGGTGCTCTCTATTTCCTACTATTGTAATCAGATTTATAAGTGATCGATAATGATAATCTTCAAAGTGGACGTAGGCATACAACGCTGAACCACTATAAATCACTTTGTTTCTGATTACTGCTTTTTATTCGTTATTTTCTTAATCTTTTCCTCGGTTTAATTTTATTTTCTTCACTTACTTCTCTACATAAATCTTCTCTTAGGTATTTGTGACCAATTCGGTTGCGAACAAAAACCAACATTGGTTAGGCACATAAGCAACCACTAAGCTCTTTAATAATCCCTTCATTAATTAAAATCACTTTGTAAGTATTTGTATCAAAATACTTTTACGAAGATATATTCACAAACTCTTTATACTCCTATTCAGACTCTGCACTTGTTTAATAGTTCTTTGTGCTTAGATATCACGGATAGCCTGAATCTTCTTGGGATTAGCTTCTATTCCATGGGCATTGACAATAAAGCCCAAGAATTTCCCTGATGCAACACCAAAAGAACAATTTAAAGGATTAATTCTCATCTTGTAATGTCGGAGGATGTCAAACATTTCTACCAAGTCTCTAATGTGGTTGCCTGATCATCGTGACTTCACGAGCATATCATCCACATACACTTTCATTGTTTTCCCAATTTGATCTTTAAACATCTTGTTAACTAAGCGCTGGTAAGTCGCTCCTGCATTCTTTAATCAAAATGGCATAACTAAATAGCAGTACAATCCAACATCGGTAATGAAACTGGTATGCTCCTGATGGGGAATATGCATTGGGATTTGGTTATATCCTAATTATGCATCCATGAAAGATAACAATTCGTGTCCTATGGTTGAATCCACCAGCTGGTCAATCCTTGGAAGGGGAAAACTGTCCTTTGGACACGCCTTGTTAAATTCTAAATAATCAATGCATGTTCTCCATTTCCCATTCTCTTTCTTCACAAGTACAGGATTAGACACCCATTTAGGGCAGAGGACATCGTGGATAAACCCGTTGTCTTTTAGTTTAACCACCTCCTATTTGAGAGCGGCAAATCTCTCCAGATCCATACCGCATCTTTTTGCTTCACCAAGACATGCATCAGGTTGATATTCAATGCATGACTCGCAATGGCAAGCGAGATTCTGCACATGTCAAAGTGAGTCCAAGCGAACACGTCTAGATTCGCTCGGAGAAAGACAGCAAGTTCTTTCATCATCGGGGGGCTGAGCTGTGACCCAATCTTTAGGACTCGTGATGGGTCGTCGTGGCTGACCGGGATATCAATTGTCAGCTCAGATGATGTAGCCTTAGTCTCTTTGGGCTCCTCTTCATCATCTCTCGGATCTATATCTCTATAGGACCGATTGTGGTGCCCGAGCCAAGGCCCATGCTGTAGTTGTCAATCTTCGGTAGCTTGGATGTGGACAGTCTTGTCCATACCCTTACCTTTTTCTTTGCGCCGAGCATTCCTTAATTCAGCTACATAACAGGCACATCCAATCGCCTGATCGCCATGAACAACTCCAACACCAATATCTGTTGAAAAATTCAAAGTCAAACACCAATGGGCAAGAGCTACTAAAAATTCAGCTAAGGCCGGTCGACCCAAAAAAACATTATATGAAGAGTCAACATCTAAAATAATAAATGGTAAGATCCGTACTCTCCTTCGTTCATCTTCTCCCAACTCTACAGGTAATTCCATATAACTAGCAGCTTAAGTTGCAACGCCTTTAAAACCGCGTATAAGAGCTTTAGACGGTTTTAAATCTTTGGCTTCCATCCTCATCTGATCGTAAGCTTTTTTGAAGATTGTATTTACTGAACTTCCACAGTTAATCAATATCGTTCTCACCAAAGCGGGCCCAATCATGGCTGAAATGACCATTGAGTCGATTGTCGGAATCTCTACCTTATTTGCATCTCTGTTCCTAAACACAATATCATCCGCCATCGTGCATTGCTGTTTTGTCAGAGCTCCATCTTCCGTATTCGAACAGCATTCAAAATCCATATGCCTAATCGCGCTAGCATAGCGCTCTATCTCTTGCTAACTCTTATATGTTGGGTGTGGTCCTCTGACTATTGTATTTATCACTAGTCTTCCACCAGTCCATGCAGGCTCCTCAGCCCTATGCGGCACTTGTCCTCGGTTGGGGTCAGAAGTCCCCTGCTTGCCATCCTGCGGGCTTTCACAAACTATTGTAGTTTCCTTTCTTGAATCAGCATTTCTATAACATCCTGGAGATGTCTGCATTCATTTGTATTGTGCACATAGCACTCATGAAACCGACAATGTTTCCCGGTCAGTTTTTGCTTCTTTGTTGATTCTTTTGGAGGTGACTTCCTATACTGCATGGTATTGCAAGTAGACAGATAGATATTCTCCAAGGACGTATTCAACGGTGTGTAATTATTATACATTGGAATCCTAGGCTTCAATCTTCCATAATCCCATTTTCGTTCTCGGTTCCTATCTCCGCCTCTCTTTTCCTGATTTGGTTTATTCTGAACATTCACTTGGACTTTTCTAGAACGGTCATCAAACTGTTTTATTGCAATGTTACTTTGTACTCCTTCTCCATTTGGTCCCGCAACATTCTTCTTTCTAGAGGACCTAGCTTCCTCCTTTCTCAAATACTAAGCTGCCTTTGCGTAAAAGTGCTCCACAAACTTGGTTTCCAAATCACACTTGAAAGGGACATTACACTTGAAAGGGACATCACATCTTTGGGATGAGCCGTGTACATCCAAAACTGCTCCACAAACTTGGTTTCCAAATCATCAAATCTAGAAATTGATTATGAGGGTAGCCTCGTGAACCACATCGTCGCTATTCTAGAAAGAGTTATAGGAAAGCATCTACACTGGGTTGCATCATCTGCTCGCGCGGAATCCATCAGCCATTCATATCTCATGATGTGCTGCCTAGGATCGATTTTTCCCTCTTAGTCAGGCATCGATGGTATGTTGAACTTCCATGGATACCGTGCATGTGATACACTATCAATGAATAGGGTATGACTTCTTGAGATTCCCCAGTCATCGTTCGTTAAGCCTTGGCTTTCCCTCACTAACTGTCAGACCATTGCCGATAAGTTTGGCGTTTGGATGGTTGGTGCCAAGCAGTGGTCGCGCTCCACCTCACATGAATTGTCCGATCGATGTCTATGGGCTGTTTCATGCCTTCTTGGTTCACCATCTTCCCGATGCGCATCTTGTACATTCAATCCATCATTATTCCGGGGAAGTACTTGGTAAGCATTCAATCGAACTCCATTAATTAAACCATCAGGAACATTTCCACTTCGATTCCCAAGGTGCATGGGGGGAATCCCTCCTTTGGAGGAGGGATCGGTACCGATCCCTAGGGAGGGATCGACACCGATCGATCCGGCAAACTGCAATGGTCTGCTAGGCGATGCTCTAAAGTTTCTAAAAAAATTTCTTCTATCCTGCGATGCCCATGACTGTGATATTCATTCGATGATCTAGAACTTTTTGATGTCAAGTAAGGAGTGGGATCCCTCCTAGCTTTACCACGCTGTTACTGAGTGATTTGGTTCATCAAGTTGATATTAGTCTGAATTTGCTGATTTAGTTGTCGACGGCTCTTGATCAACTCTCTCATTAAATTATGAAATTCAGCTCTTGTAATAGAGTCAGTGGGATTCTGAACTTCAACCGGATCAACATTCACATTTGTTGGTTGTTTGCTTGGGTCTCCTTGTTGAACGCTAGCAGTCTCATTTCCTTCTACGTTCTGAGAAGTAGATCTAGATTTTCTCACCATTATTAATATCTTTTCTTTAGATTCCTACAAATTTGAGTAGTATAACAACTTCTTGAAGGTAACTATAGATCTCCTTTGGGGGATTTATCCAATCCAGTAGCAACAAAAAGGATCCTAGGAAGCTGAGAATCAAGCTCTCAGTGAAAGCACCAAAATGTTTGCAACCAAATTGGTCACAAACATTCAAAAACAGATCTACGTAGAGAAGTAAGTGAAGAAAATAAAATTAAACCGAGGAAAAGATTAAGCAAATAACAAATAAAAAGCAGTAATCAGAAACACAGAGATTTATAGTGGTCCGCGTTGTATGCCTACGTCCAATTTGATGATTATCTTTATTGATCACTTATAAATCTGATTACAGCAGTAGAAAATAGAGAACACTTGATTATAATAAATTCTAGAGTAACAAGTAGCGTTAAGATCCTCAGAATGATCCATTAGGCCAGTATTTATAACTGAAGACGACCACTAATCTCTCTGAAACTTCGGCTAGTGGACCTTTTAATCCACATGGGCCCACCAGAGGGGTCGCTAGGCCCAATTCCCAATAAAGAGGGATAAGTACAATCCCTTCATTGGTCGATTTTTTGGCAGCGATCCCTATAGTGGCTTCTTCATGCTAAAATATGTTTGTACTCCAACGTTCATGTCATTTGGACCAATGGAACCCAAGTTATTGCTTGATCTTTGGTTTAGTACAGCTTGCACACTACACTCTGCCGATCCCTTCCAAGGGACACTTGCCGACCCCTCCAACTGTGCCCATGTGACGTGCGATCCCTAGGGTAGGTTCCTTGGAGTTCGCATACCTTACCTTCCAAATTTCGTAGCCTTTGGAGTTGTAGATCCTGAGATATATAGAGTGTTGTATGCATGAATGCACTTGGAATTTGTTGAATTCCAATCCCTCTTTAATGTAGCTTACCGATCCCTCTCCATCAATCATGCCGATCCCTTTCAACTTGCAATGCTATTCCGAACCCTCCAATTCGTTGAGCCATATTCCATGCTTTGAGCATCCTACATTGTACATCCATCAAATCTATCCAATTCCGACTTCGTATGATCACCTGTACTCAACCTCCGGGCCCCACAATCATCATTCTGGAACCATCAGCTTTGATGGAAATTGGATCAAACTCGTGTAGCCAGTTTAATATAGTCGAGTTAGAATGCTGGGTAACACTCCTGTGGAAATAAACCCCTGATTTGATTGTTGTTTTCATTTGATAGTTAAATAAACGACTATCAAACCTTGGCCAGTTTTAAACTATCGTTGTTTGTTTAGAGAGACCGAGATTAGATATATTATCTGAATACCACTTTGAACCAGCAAAAGCATTCGAACTGGAGATATCTTAAAGATAATCAAAGATGGATCCCTTTGAAGTTCAAGGGCTACTTGCTGCTAATCCCGAGGGTGATTCCAAAATGGATGTAGTAGAAGTTGTGCATTTGAGTTATTCATTTCCTGAGCAACTTGTATGGATGAATGCTGACACTACATTGCTGCCTGGAGGGCGGTGTTAGCATTCCAAGTGGGATTTCTATTCAAAAGGTAAAACGTAGCCTCTAGTCTCATCAACCAGGAATGACTAAAACAAAGGATATGCAGTAGGGCTAAGCGTGTCGCTCCCATTAGGTTATGTCATCACACTTCTAGATATATATGCATTTATGGATTTAGTTGTGCATGAGAGCTATCGGTAAAAGGTTGCAAATAAACTGATGTGATGACATATTCGGTACTATCCAAGAAGGGTAGGCCAGTTCCATGTAGCAAGGGTGCAAGGTATTCTTGTGACAGGCGGTACCCAACAACCTTGTTATTGATGGAATCCATTCTCCAATAAGTGTCTTTTAGATTTAGCTGTATACCTATTATGTTGAATTTAATTAATGTAACAATTTCAGCTATATCTATATTTTATTTTCAAACCCTAGACATTAATATAATATCACCAGATTTTCTATAAAACTGTTTTGGTTATCGTAAGGTAAAAACCTTTCCGTGTTTATGTGCGGCGTAGTCTTATGAGATACCTTTATTTGAAAGGTTTTTAAAACATTAATATCTAATTAAGGTATGTTTCTCATGTTTGTTTACCAGACTGATCCAGGTGTTGTTTTCTTATAATGATCGGGTCAGACCGAGTATAATTACTGATTTAGTTTGGATGTTTGGAGCTTCAGGAGACGAGCTGAATATCTCCAAGACATATTCACGTATATTTTTATTTCCGTTGCATTACTTAGTTGTAACTATTGGCATTTGTGAGGACAAGTTGTTATAACTGTCCAGGCTAATGATTTGTTTAGTGTACTTTGATTGATGTATGTATAGTACAGTTTTTCTTTGTGTAATGATATATTGTAAATTAAATATTACTCATCATAATGTGAGATTTTGTTCTATCTTTTCTTTTTTTCCCCTAATAATCTGTCCTTTCGGCACTTGGATGCTCGGCATATGAATACCGTGGGTGTATTAATGTCGACTTTTAAAGGTTGAAAAGGCAGGTCGTTACATAAACTCACTGAAATTCTATTTGACATTTTCGCATCTCAATCTGGTCTAAAATCAAACAAAGTTTTAAACTATAATTAATCATTTAATTCAACTAGCTCCAAATTCGATGAACCTAGTTCCAACATGAAGCTAACGTTCCTACGAGTCCAACCAATTGACCGCATCGAATTCTGATCTCGTATAGAGAAAATATTGAACTTATAATGATTCGAAATTTTAAAATATAATTAACCATTTGATTAACACTTAATTAAGATAATACCCTGCTTAATTATCTTCTCCAATACAAACACTTCTTCCTGCCTGAAGCTCAAAAAAAGCATGCCCCAAATTGTCGTGCATCCCGAGCACTGATAAGGAGCTACGCTCCCTTAAATCTCAAACCGACATCGCCCACGAGTCGCTCTCCATCTCCTCTCCGCAACCATCCCCTTAGATCGGCGCTCGACCTCACCACCTGGATCATGACCTGTAGGTCAGGCTTCGACCTGGGAAATGTTGGGTCTACCAAAACCATGCCGCACTCCACCAAAACATCTCCAGAGCTCATCTTCATCTAAGCAACCCATCGCAACCCTTGCTGTGGCTTAATTTTGCCTATAACCACCGAAATCTAAAACCCTGGCTTCGGCGGAGCTCATGACCTGTACTATTGATCTCCCAAATCATCACCGAACTTCACCAATCTTATATAGAAATGAAGCTCTTGCCTATACGAGCTTAAAGGAACAAACTTTGCAATTTTTTGTTGATTAAATCTTTTTGTTTAGGTTTTTCTTTAAAGTGCCCATATTTGTTTACTAGGTTTGAAAATAGAGAAGGGAAAGGGGGAAACTAAAAATGAAAAGCTAAATGTTGAATTGTACGGGTCGTTACACTTGAGAATACAGTTGATCTTCAATATGGAAGGTCCCCTTTGATTATAGTTAAATCGTGGTATGGCGTTCATCGAATGACTATAGTTGGGTCCAGTGGAAGCACTGAAAGTAAAACACTATTCAAGAGAGGATCTGTCTCTTCAGTTACATGAGGTTAGTATTACGGTTAATTGAAGTTGACTCCAAGTCAAAGTCTCTGGCCATAGCATTTCGGTTAATAATAATTGTTATTATTGAACCAATGACTTTATGTTTGGACTACAAAGTTGAATATGGATGATATTGGAATTTTGACCGTTACCATACCTCATAGGTCCAAAGTGATATAGTTTAAACAACGAGAATTAGTGTGAATAATCGTCACTATCATACATCGCTTATAATAAGTAGAACTAGATTTTACAAAAAGATGTGTAAGCAATAAATTCAGCCAAAATGCTACACCGCTAGCCAAGGTGATGTGTGAACGTTAATTTTCGAATTATTCGATATTAATTGCAGACTGAATTTACACCTTTGAGTCGTAAAACCAGAATGATGAATACTATGAATAAACCACATGATTTAATTAATTTATAAATTATACTAAATTATTAAGTTAATTAATATTTATGAAATATTAATTATTAAGTTTTTTTATTTATTTGAATGTCATTAGCATTTAATAAAGTGCGCATATAAAAGTTATATATGTGTGTATTGATATAGGTATCGATAAAATATTTAAACTAGGTTTAAATAGCTTAATTGCTAAGTTGTTTTGGGAATTTTTTTCTTGAGGCCCACATGCGCGATGAAAAAGGGAAGAGGTTTCAAATGCGATTTGTAAATCCAATGGAGCAAGCAAAAGAAGAAATTAAATCTCCATCCTTTACTCCTCTTTATGACTCATCTTAAATCTCATTTGTGAAATGATTTTTACCTTTTTCTCTTTAATTCTATTTCTTCTGCCGAAAATATGAAGAGGAGGGAAAGGATTTGATTAGATTTAATTAGGAATTAAATATGAAGGTTTGAAAAAGGAGAGAACCAAAAGGTTTCCATGTTTCCTTTAAAACATATTTTCTCTCATTCAATTCATTTTATTCTTTTTCTGACAAAAAACTTATCTTTTTTCTTTTGCTCTCCTCTTTACCCTTGATGGCGCCATAAAAAAACATCCCATAAAACAAATTCAAATAAAAAAATCAGTAACATTCATGGTGGTGTTTACCTCTACATCCTTGCGAAATCCACAGGTTGATTCAATCAAATCAGAGTTTTATTCTTTATTCAAGGTCCAAATCTTAGGCTTCATCTTAGGTAATTCTAATTTTATCTTATTATATATTCACTATGTTAATGAAGTTTAAATCTTATACATGCTACATCTATTCTCATCATTTGTTCTTTACATTAACCCATAGTTTAGATCATATATATGTTAATTGATTATATGTTCATCATGATAATATAAATAGATCTTATACATGCTACAACCTTTTTATCAAATGTTCATATTATACGTATATTTTAGATCTAATTTATTTTACGACAAACTTATATATGCCTACTTTTCCCAATATAAATTTTCCATTGTTTTAAGAATTATTATTTTATAAAAAGGTTAAATAAACAAACAAACAATTTTGGATTGAAAACTAAATTAATTAATTGATGTATTTTATACCTCATTATATACCCAAACATAAATTAACTATATATTTAAATTATTTGAAATTATTTTGGAGATTGAATACATGCTTCACATATTTGTTGTTTTGAATATAATTTTTGGTTGATGTTGATATTTGTTTAAAAGTTGTTTCAATTAATAAAACATAAGTGGATTTTTGTGCAAAACATTATAAACCCTTTGAATCTTTCTTAAATTAAAGTTGATTTCAATCTGTTACTTTAATTTTAAAACATGTAATAGATTACAAAGTTCATACACACACAAATATACATATATCTATGTGCGTGTGTGTTTTTTTAATTTAAAACATAATTTGTAGTTATTTATATATGCTATATGTGTTTGAGTGTTCAAATTTTTTTGAAATAGCATTAAAGATAAGCTAATGATATGAGATAACTCCTCCACCTTTTTTTGTCCTTCTTAGTTGCTTTCTTTAACACAATTGATTGTCTTTTTGAATATATGCAAACTTTTGATTAGGTAGAACAACTTTCTAACATATTATATTTAAGTAAATATAAATAACACACACACATGTTTTTGTTTAATATAATTTCAAAGTGAACTATGGACAACAAAGCCATATATAAAGGGTGAATATGTCTATTGCTGTGTAAATCCCAACACTTATATATGTACATGTTAACTATGTATAGTACTTATATGTTACACTTGCACTATACACACATGAATGTATTTGATACATTCATTATTATATATTTAAACTCAAATTAAATTTAAAACTCCTTTTACTTATGAAATTAAATAAAATATTGATTTTATTTTAAAAACTTAGAAATGGTTCTAAATGAATTTAGACTTCGTTAGCCATTAAAGGTCTAATAAAGGATTTTTTTCCAAATTTACCGTTTAACTCTGCTACGGGCTAGCCCATTTCCCTCAAGACCATCCTTAGTCATGAAGATACTACTGCTTTGGTTCATAAAGGACCACCCAAGGCAGGGAAGCTACACCAACTTGTCACATGTCACATGTCATACAAGAGAACCCTCGAGCCCAATAATGCTTTGGTTCATGTCATGACCACTCGCCACATTGAAGACCAGGATGGCATGGGTCCCATTTCCTCGGCCACTCCCTGAAGAACCAAAGAGCTCATCATAGCTTGGAATGAACAAGTCATACCCAGTTGGCAAGCAGGAACATCTAATATAGCAACTGCTATCCTCTCAATCCCGATAGGCTCATCTATGAGAGCCGAGGAAACCTCAACCCCTCGACTCAAGCACAGATGTCTGTCTCGATCGAGGATGTCCTAGAGTGCATGATTTACACGCTGGAATAGTGCAACTAGAAAATCAGTCTTGATCCGGATGATGACCCACTCGACCCCTATATTGAAGATTCAAACATTGAAGGCGGCCCGGCTACCCCACTCGGGTTGATATCTATAGACAACATTGACCCTAACAAAATCATCCCGTTCGACACCAAGCTCAACCCAAATGTCAAGATGAGGTGGTCAAATCCCTAAACATATAAAAAAATGTTTTCTCTTAGGCGTGCGCTGACATGACCGACATCGATCCTAGAAGCATCTGTTATGCACTAAACATTGATCCTAAGGCAACTCTATTCGTCAAGAGCATAGACCACTTAACCAAAAAGGTACCAGGCTCTCAAAAAAGAGGTAGAGAGGTTATTGGCCAGTGGCTTCATCTGGCAGTCTGAATTTTCGGTCTTAGTAGCCAATATAGACTGGCCAAAAAACCAAATAGGTCCTAGAGAACTTGCATTGACTTCTATGTTCTTAACAAAGCATGTCTCAAAGGCAGTTTTATATTGCCTTGCATCGATCAGCTAGTATATACGATCAATGTACATGAGCTCCTCAACTTCATGGATGCTTAAACTAGGTATAAAAAGATTAGCATGCATGGCTTGGACCAATAGCACATTTTCTTCATCTATAATGTCGGCCTATATTTTTATCATGCCATGCCATTTGGGCTAAGAAATGTGGGGGCCACCTATCAATGACTTATCAACCGTATGTTCTCAGAACAAATGGCCGATCCATGGAGCTATATATGGATGACATGCTAGTAAAGTCAGAAAAGGTGGGGGTATATACAGAACCTAGACTATACTTTCAACATCCTACGTTAATACAATATTATGCTAAATCTAAAGAAGTGTTCATTTCCCGTCCGGTCAGGAAAGTTCCTTGGCTACGTGTAACAACCCATGGTTGATAAGTGATTAATTGGGATTTTATAGTGAATATTTAATTAATAAAAAAGAGTTTTAATTATTAAATTGTGGATAAATGGAAGTAATTTGGAAATTATATAATAAAATATTATATAAAGTAAGAAAATAATTTATTTGAGTAAATTTTGAATTTTATAAATGAGTATTGGTTATTATTAAAGGCCAAAATAATTTTTTAATATATATTAAAAGTGGTTAAATAAATTTTATAAAGTGAAATATTAAAAATAAATAAGATTAGAAATTTATTTTAGAGGTAAAGGAATTTTATTTCAGTTATAGAAGGAGTTTCTATTTTTTTTATCTTAAATTGGTTTAAAAATGTAAATATGGAAATAATTATTTAAATAGGTTGAGTTATAGAAAATAATTAGCATAATAATTATTGAATGACTACTAAACACTTTTGGGAGATAAATATGATTTTTATTTGGAGATATGAGCTAATTTAAATAAGAAGAAAAATAGATTTGAAAAGAAAGGAAAGGGAAATAAATGAATAAGCTAATAGAATGAGCCCATTTAGCACAAACCATTCACTTAAGATATTTTTCCATCCCCCTAATTCTCTTGAGTAGCCTGGAAGCTTCCTATTTGTTTACAAATTCCCACCATATTTGCTTTCGCATTAGCATGTAGCAAAATCATCTTCAAACAAACATATTTAAACCCTATCTTCCTATTCAAAAATCAAAACAAAATAAATTCCCAAAAATATCTGAATCGAGATATAAGCTTTTCAACATAGATCTAAACTATCAGGCAAGGAAAAGTTGAAGTTTATTTAAAATTTGGCCTAACCTGGAATTAAAAGCAATTGCAGAGAGAGAGGAAGAAGGCGTTCAAGCTTTCTAGTGCATAGAGTCTACTGACTACTTTAAGTGAGTGATATTCCACTCACATATCTATGTCTATATGCAATGAATGTTCTGCGTTGATTATTGTTTGAGCTTGAATTGTATCTATGCTTGAGTTGTAGTTTGTTCTGTTTAATGAGGTGAGATGAACTCATCAATGTAAACAACAGTAACCGTAGAACGCGTTTGTTTGACATTGTCCATGCTTGAATTTGTGTGCAAAGTAGGTGAAATATTGTATGCTGGAAGTGTGGCTGCACAGAAGGGAGAGAATAGTGGTTGATGGAATGCTTTAGCAACGCGACCGGGAGCAAACGCCTTAGGTTGGTCACTAAGTAGAGCTCATTTGATGATCAGTCGATCGCTCAGGACATAGTGCGTTTGCTCCAGGTTTCGGCAACGTGTATGTTTTATTAAAAAGATATTTTTAAATAAAAATAAAATAAGAATTTTGAATGTAGAAATAAGGCATTTTCAAAAATGAAGTTGTTTTTGGGAAAAAATATCTGTTTGAAAATAAAATAGGAGAATTTTTATTCATTTTAATAAAAATCGTTTTTGGGTTTAAAAATTATTTAAAAAATCCGAATAAATCCTAGAAAATTATAGGAATTTTTTTAATAATTATTACATGGTTATAAAGATATTTTCCATGAATTGATGAATTAAAAAGAGATTTGGAAAACTATTTTCAAGTAAAACCTTAATTTTGAAATTAAATAATTAAAGGAATATATATACTTTTACTCAAAATTTCACAGAAGCTTTTGGGATAAATAACTGGATTTTCCTTAGAGATGATGCCTCTTTTTTAAATGGGAATTTCATGTTGTGTGATTACATTTTTCTTTTTGGCGAGAAATTGGAATAAACGGAGTTATGATACCGATTGATACGAGACTTCCGGTAATATTCCTTCGGTTATTTATTGGATTTATCATATAGAAATAATGTAATGATTAGAATGTAGTATACATGCTTATAGTAAATGATTGGATAACAATGAGTGGTATGGAACGCTTAAGTGGCATTTAATTGGTTACTATATGTAAGTAAATGACACTTATTCAAGGGTTAAGGGTGTCATAAATCGTCTAGAGGTGATTGTTTAGGCTTGACAATCAAGAGAAAGTATCTCTTTAAGGACCATGGGTTGATTATGAGATGCAATAATAAAGTGATGCTACCCTCTTTTGGATATAATGACTCGAAAGTATCTGAATCTACATCATAGGGTTCACACTAATATGGAGAATGCACGATTAGACCCCACCAGATTGGCTGGTGTCCATCCTAGCGGTCCAGATTACAAGGTAGAGCCATGGATCAATGTCGTCAATCGTATGAGTATATGGGCTAAGGGTTACCACTCTTATTAAAGCCATTGCACATACGATACATATGGCCAACGGTCTTTCAACCAATTGTAAGTAGGAATCATGATCAATTCACATAATAGTCTGATGGCGTGTTTATAACATGCAGATAGATAGAGGTGTCACAATTCTAGGAGTAACTAAGGGGTGGTAAGAAATAGGCTACGGTCATTAGCATTTCCTAGGGTAGTGCTTTGGTACATCAGTCTCTCATCTGGATGAATTAGGTGGACTCTCATCTGATGATTATTCTTATATATGACCTCATTAGAGAGACGGTGATTATAAAAGACATTAGAGGCTAGCTGCGTGTTAACTTATTACCCGATTTACCCTTGCCCTAGTACTATTCATGTATTAGATATTGGATAGTAGATGCTATAATGTTTCATATGTTCACTTTACTTGGAGTCGACATAACTTATCATTATACACACACATAGACATACACACACACACACAGATCTACATACATACATACATACATACATACATACATACATACATACATACACATACATATATATACATACATATACATACATACATAAATAGATATATACACATACATACATACATACGTATATATATATATATATATATATATCAACACACAAACTCCTCATTGGGCCAATTAGTCGGGAGTTTTCTTCTCCCAACAGGATTAATGGTCGAGGTAGTTGTGTTATTTGACTTTATGGATATTTTTAAGTAACTCTATTTATGTGACATCGTATAATGCTACTTTTAATATATACCACCATATATGTTCTAACATTGCTCTTTAAGCATAGTCTGACCTTTTATTTCATAATACTTAGGTTAGTTCGAGAAGTTTCAAGTCCAGGTATGAAGTAGCTAGCTTCGCTTGTGGGACACCTTTTGAAGGATAGTATACTCTTTAGGATGATAGTTTATCTTATGTGTTTTTGTAGTCTCATTTATTATGCTGATATATTTATTGAACTATGATATGTACATTTGATAGAGATGGGCATTGGACTAGCATTTTGTTGCCCACTTTGGCTTTATATTGTTGATGTATTATATTTTATCGCTGCGTCTAGCTCTTTGATCTCGGTTTTATTTATTTTGCATTGTGTATTATTATATCCTAGAAACCATATGTGTTTATTGCTTTATGCCGACACTGTGTACATAGTAATAAGTATTATATGATTTGAGATATGTATCGGGGTTAGCCCAAGGAAATATTCACATGTGTAAGACCTTATGGCCTTATTCATCGAACGATATTACTTAGTAATACTCTTTAGTAATATGGGTATAGAGGTAGGGTGTTACAGTTGGCATCAAAGCTAGTTTAGAACAATACATGACATGAGAGACATGAGTCATTGGCCATAGATAGACATAGGAGTCCCTGCCACTTGGGTGTTGGGTAGATTCCTTAAGTATATACTAGGAGCACATGTTGATTACTGGGATAGTCATCTAGCAGCATGCTTGTCATTTATACGTTTGATTAATTGAATATATTTATTTTGTTGTTCTAAATATGAATCTCACTTTAATATAGAAATGAGAATGGCTGGAGGTTGATTTACCTGAGCTGTTGCTAAATAGTCCAGTGAATCTGGTAATTAGGGAGTATTCATGACCACCGACTAGTAGATGGAGCTTGTGCGGAGCATTCAGGCATCCAGTGCTTCCACAACACCTAATCCTCCTACTCCCCACTTTGATTTTGCTTGGATTTGCAACAATCATGCTGACCTTGGAGAAAAGACCTTCAAGGGAACAAAGGGAGTCACTGGAGTTTATGCATGGCTCAAGACATGTGAGCACATCATTACTTACATGGGAGTCATTGACCCGTAGAGGGTGCAGATTTCATCTAATCAGTTGCAGGAAAGAGCACTTGATTGGTATAAGTTGTTGGTGGCCGAGATTGATGAGGCTAAACTGACATAGGATCAGTTCAAGCTTCACTTTAACCAGAAGTTTCTTCCAATGGTAGAGAAAGCATCCATGTCCAGGAAGTTCATTATATTGAAGCAAGGCTAGAGTTCAATGGCAAAGCATGTGGCTATCTTTGAGACTATTTTAAAGTATGGTACATATCTCATCAACACTCCCCTCGAGAAGAGCCAGAAGTTTTTTATGGCTTGACCAAGGCTTGGATGAAAGCCTTACTTCCTTAACTTGAGGCTACATTTAAGAAGCTGGTGGATACCGCTCTAGGATATGAGGTGGCTCAAAGGGAGAATAGAGATGAGGGGTAGATTCGTAAGCCTAGCTTTGGTTAGAAAAGGAAGTTCCCATTCAAGAAGAAAAGGCCCGAATTCCAAAATAAGAAGCAAGCTAAAATCAAGGCACAGTTCACCTATAAGAAGGATACTACTCAGATTGTCTACTACAATTATAGGGAGTGGGTCACTATTCCAAGGAGTGCAGCAAGCCCAGATGGGTGGTTGGCCTAAAGCAGTGCAGTCTTTGTAAAGAGACAGGTCATTTTAATTACTCTTGCCCAGTTGTTAGGAAGGGTAAGAAGAGTGGGAATCTATAAGCTTTAGACACCTTCAGTGGACTATCTTAGACAAAGGGGAAAGCTCCTGCCATCCTTGAAGGTACTAACTTATTCAGAGATCTTCCATTAGAGTTTTTTCCGACATGGGTGCATCTCATTCATTCGTGTTGAAGGAACTAGTTGACAGATTTGATCTTGATATGGTTTGACTTATTAAATCTTGGAGGATTCCTAATCCTACGGGAGGATATGCAACCCTTGGTATATTGTGTAAGGATGTTGTATTGGGCTTATATGGTTTCTCCCGTTTGTGTGATTTTCATGTATTTAATTTTCTAGGATTTTGCATTATTCTTGGTATGGATTGGCTAGATCGATACGAGGCTCATTTATTCTATCCTGAAAGAACTATAACTCTTAGCCATCCAGATTCCATAAAGAATCTTATTCTAGCTCTTAGAAACATTTGGTTCTCTTTTTGCTTTACAGTCTCGAGAAGAGGACGATATTGCCAGAATTCCTATTGTTAGATTTTACTTAGATGCTTTCGAGCTATTACAAATTTACCTCCAAGGAAGACCATAGAGTTTTGAATTGATCTTATTCCTAGAGCTAAGCTAGTTAGTCATTCTCCCATAAGGATGTCCACCAAAGAGCATAAAGAATTGAAGAAGTAGTTGTCAAAGTTAGAAGCTAAGCATTTATTCAGTCTAGTAGTTCCCCTTGGAGCGCCGTAGTAGCATTTGTGAAGAAAGCGGATAGTTCCCTTAGGTTGTGGATAGATTACCAGAAGTTGAATGAGCTCACTATAAAGAATAAGTATCCCCTTCCTAGAATAGATGGCATGTTCAACCAGTTGAGCGATGCTAAAGTCTTTTCTCAACTCGACCGTGCAACTGCTTTCCTTTAGCTTCGTATTATAGAAGATAGTGTTCCATCAATAGCTTTCCATACTCGAACGGCTCTTATGAATGGCTTGTGCACACATTCAGATTGTTGAATGTGCCTATGTATTTCGTCAATCTAATGAACATGATTTTCAGTGTTTATCCTGATAAGTTTGTCCTGGTTTTCATCGATGACATCTTGGTCTATTCCAAATCTGAAGCTGAGCACGAGAAACATCTTAGAGTTGTCCTGGAGTCACTTAGGCGGAATTAGTTGAAAACCAAGTTCACCAAATGTAATTTCTGGAAGAAAGAGGTGAAATTCTTAGGTCTCGTTGTATTCGAAGCTTGTATTTCTGTAGATTCAACTAGGATTTAGGATATTTAGAATTTGAAGAGCCTATGACAGTTACAGATATTAGAAGCTTTTTGGCTTAGCTGGATATTATCGGCTCTTTATAAAGAATTTTTCAAAAATTATACTACCTCTTACCAATCTTACGAGGAAGGGAGTGAAGTATCAGTGGACAGACATATATGAGATAGCTTTTAAGATGCTAAAGGATTTGCTTACCAATGCACCTATTCTTGTTGTCCTTGAAGGTAACCAGGATCTTGATTTTATACTGATGCATGTGGCTCTAGTTTAAGAGTAATTCTTATATAGATAGGCAAAGTGGTTGCTTATGTATTTAGGCAGTTGAGGCCTAATGAAGTCCATTATGCCACTTGTGATTTAGAACTCGTCACATTAGTGTTGTGATTCTGGGAGTAACTAAGGGATTATACGAAATGAGCTACGATCATTAGTGTTTCCTAGAGCAGTGCTATGGCAGTCAGTCTCCCATCTGAATGTATTAGGTAGATTCCATCCGATGATTGTTCTTATATATGACCTCATTAGAGAGATAGTGATTATGCAAGACACTAAAGGCTAGTTATACGTTAACCTGTTACTTGAATTACCCTTCCTAGCACATTCGTGTATTGGATATTAAATAATTGATGCTATGATGTTTTATATGTTCACTATACTTGGAGTCTCCATATCTTATCATTACACTCACACACATATATATAAACACTCCTTTTAGGGCTAACTACTCAGGAGTTTTCTTCTCTCAATAAGGTTGATGGTCGAAGTAGTTCTGTTCGTTCATTACATGGATGTTTTTGGGTAATGCTACTTATATGACATGTGTATGATGCTCCTTTTACTATATACCAACTTGTATGCTCTAACAATTCTCTTTAGACATAGTCTGACCCATGTGTTATGTGTTATTTCATAATACCCAGTTCATTCCGAGAAATTTCAAGTCTAGGTACAAAATAGCTAACTTGAGTTATGGGACACCTATTGGAGGCAAATAAACTCTTCAGGATGATAGTTTCCCTTATGTTTTTTGTAGCCTCATTTATTATGATGGTATATTTATTGGACTATGATATGTATATTTCATAGCGGTGGGCATTGGACTCGCATTTTGTTTCCTACCTTCACTTTGTACTATTGACATATCATATTTTATTGTTGCATCTATCTCTGTGATCTTAGTTTTATTTATTATGTATTGTGTATTGTTCTATCCTATTAATCATATGTGTTTATTACTTTGCGCCAATACAGTGTACATAGCAGTAAGTATTGTATGATTTAAGATATGTATCGGTGTTAGCCAAAGAGAATATTCACGTGTGTAAGCCCCTATAATCTTATTCTCTATACTATTAAAAAATATTACTTATAATACGCTTCGATAATAGGGGTATACAGTTGGGGTTTTACACTATGTTGTGAGCGCCAAGGGAATTGAAGTTAATCCCAAAAAAACCAAGTGATCTCAAGCATGCAAGTCCCGAGAACTATAAAGCAAGAATAAAGCTTAAACAGGATGTCGCTACTTTGGACCAGTTCGTGTCAAAGTCCACCTACCGATGTCTTCTTTTTTTAACCTCATCAAGAAAGAAAGTTGTTTACTTAGAATAATGAGTGCTCCAAGGCGTTTGCAGAATTGGAGCAGCACTTAGAAACACCCCTGGTACTATACAAACCCATTGACAGGGAGGATCTGTATGTTTACCTTGCAATTTCTAGCTGTGTGATCAACACTGCACTGATAAGAGAAGACGAGAAGATTTAACGATAGATCTACAATGTCAGCAAAAGGTTGTCACGCCTTGAGACAATATACACACAGCTGGAAATCTAGCTTTCTGTCTGCTCATGGAAGCCTGGAAAATCCAGTCGTATTTCCAAGCGGATCCTATCAAATTTCTAACCAATTGACTAGTGAAGCAAATTCTTAGCCGACACGACACAACAGGCTAGCTACTGAAGTGGTCTGTCGAACTTAGGAAACATAATATCCTTTTCCAATCCCACACTTTTATAAAGGGCTAGGCCATTGTAGATTTCATTATCGAGTGCTCAAGCCTTCGCAACGACGAAGAGAAGACCATCGCCAACAAACAAACTTGGCACCTATATATGGATGGGGCGTCAAATGAGAAATGGGTATGGGCTGACATGATCATTGTTACCCACGAAGGAAGAGAAATTTGTTTTGTGATCCGCTAACTTTTGAAGCGACCAACAATGAAGCCGAGTACAAGGATGTCATGACCAGTCTTAGGATGGAAAAGGAGGTACGCATGGATTCCATCCATGTGTTCAGTGACTCATCTCTAGTCGTTAATCGAATTGGCGGTCGTTTCAAAGTTAAGGGAAAAAACTAGCCATGTATGTAATAGTGGTTGAAATGTAATCAGCACCTTCACCAAGTTCAGGATAGAGTAGAACCTAAGGAGAAGAATGCCAAGGCCAATTAGTTGGCAAGGCATCAACAAATCTAGAAGAAGTTACTCCTTGTGTTCCATTAGAAGTCTAAGATGCCCTTATCATTAGCCAGGGCCAACAATAATGGAAATTGATATGCCGTTCGCTAACAATTGATGGCCTGTTGATCATGTGCTTAGTAAATAAAGAGCTTCCGAAAGGCCACAAAGAAGTCCAAAAAGCCCTCTACCGGGATCCTCGATACATCATCATGGATGGGAAGCTCTATGAGCGAGGGTTTACTTAACACCACCTCAATGATGTGTGTCTAAAGGCAAAGCTGGCTTGATATTGAAAAAGCTGGATGAAGGATTTTGTACAGACCATGCTGGGGGAAGGGCTTAGCAAAGAAGGCTGCCCAACAAGGCTAATTTTAGCCTACTATGATCAAGGATTCAGCGGACTACGTTAAGAAGTGCAACCTATGTTAACGGTTCACTAAGATCTACAAAGCCTCTCCTACTCTATCAACCCATTGAC
Organism: Allium fistulosum; assembly: GCA_030737815.1. Lineage (NCBI taxonomy): Eukaryota > Viridiplantae > Streptophyta > Magnoliopsida > Asparagales > Amaryllidaceae > Allium > Allium fistulosum. The sequence continues at coordinate 706,761,879 of CM060904.1, read as the reverse complement.
TTTCCCTTAGCCATTTGACAATTGGGGAATTGATTTGATAGGAAAGCTGTTAAATGTAAAGGGAGGATAAAATCATATCATAGTTGCTATCATCTACTTCATAAAATGGGTAGAGATCGAGACCCTCACAAACGTCACCGTTCCTAAAATAGTATTTTTTTTCTTCATTAAGAACGTCATCTATTGGTTCAGCCAGAAAAATAATATCGTTACCGACAATGAGATACAATTCGGGAGTAGACTCTTCAAGGACTTCTGTGCAAGAAACGAGATCAAGAAATGCTTCTCTTTCATCACTCACTTGCAAAAAATAGGCAAGTAGAGGCAGTCAAAAAAACCATTAAATCAACACTCAAGAAGCACCTCGCAAAAGAAAAGGGAAACTAGGCTGAGGAACTATCGCTCTTCTTATGGTCCTACCTCATCTTCAACCGCACTTCAACCGATCATACTTCCTTATCACTTTCTTGTGGATGTGAGAACATGCTACCCATTAAAATCAACTTCCCCTTATCATGATGTTTCACATACGAGCCCAAATAAAATGATGAGTTGCTTAAGCTCGGGCTCGATACCATTAAAGAAAGAAGAGTTGATCAAGCTGAACTTCATACCAAAGCCTACAAAATAAAGATAGCCAAGCATTACAACTCTAGAGTGAATCTTTGGCATTTCATTATCAATGATCTAGCATTATTCCAGGTTTTTACAAACACTAAGAACCCAGTTGAAGGAGTGCTCGACCCAAATTGGGAGAGGCCATATGTCACTAGCACTGTTTTACCAAATGGCACATACGGCCGCTCATGCTCGGAAGGAACACACATATCTCGCACATGGATCCCAGAGCATCTCTAGGCCTACCATATATGAGCGGCAATTGTAAGGCTATTTTAAAACTCTTTTGTGAATAAAATAACAAAGACTTCAAAGCTAATTCTATTAGTACGACCAAGGCTATCTCGCAAATGGTGAGTTATAATGTGCTAACTTCCTTGCTTTGGGACTGTCGGCCTCTACTACCAAGGACAACGCGAGCCTCGCTCACCTCCTTGCTGGCCATATGTCTAATAATGGTGAATTATCGTGCATTCACTTCCTTGTTCAGTTGACTGCCAACTCTGTTGGCTATCCAGTAAAGGATGAGTTATTATGTGCATACTTCCTTGCTTAAGTACTGCCGACCTATGCCGTCAAGGACCACGCATGTAACACTCCACATTTTTAATAATTAAATAATCAAATAACGATGAACAGTGAAAAATTTTTTTTTTGGAATTGTTAGAATATGGCCTCGAAACTTATACCATTGTGTCCGTGGCGATTTTCTGATCAATTTTCATATATAACTTGTTAAAATCCGAGTCAATATGAAGAAGTTACGGGAGCAACGAGAGAAGGGAAATAATCGAAAAAAAACAAATATGGGTCGACCCATAGGTCAACCCAGAACATCCGTAGGTCAACCGCCAGGTCGACCGGAGGGAAGCACAGGTCGACCCTATGGTCGACCCGCGTTACTACCTGGATGTAGTTTCATCCAGGTACGTGCCGAACCAATTAAAATTCGATTTTTCCGCAATCTGAGCCATACGTTAATTTATTTGATGGTTTCGAACGACCCTATGACGTGGTGGCTTCAGATTCAATTCAAGAATCCAACGGTCTGAGATCCCCAAAATCCACTATAAATAGAACCCTAGGCCTAGCTATTTTCTCACAATCAGATTTTCTCCCAATTGGGTTCATTGCTTGAGGCTAGACCCTAAAAAGAAAATATTTCTAGGGAGAAGATCTTCTCAATAAAAATATTAGACACCTTAGAAGGGGATCCATGAAGACCATGGAGCCAAGCTGAGCACAAGGAAAGCTAAGGACGACATGTGAGTGGATTTAATTATATATCTTTTACATTTATTATATATTATCGTTAGTGATGCCGGCCAAGTATTAGGTCGTGACCGACCTAACAAACTCGTAAGTCGTTCGGAAATGATAGGTCGTATACGACCTAAGAACTTTGAAGCTAACGAGAGAGGGATACAAAATGAAGTACTAGGTCATGACCGACCTAACGAAGCCCTAAGTCGTGACCGACCTAATAATGCCTTTAAGTCGTTCCAGCGACTTAGTGAAGCTCGACAACGACCTAGTGGAGACTCGCGAGTTAACAAGCTAAAGGGAAAGGCGCTCGAACGACCTACCGAGTTACGACCTAAGTTAAGTCGCGTGAACGACCTACAACCTAAGTTAGGTCGGGAGAAGCTTTAGGTCGTCACTTGCTATGAATCGCTGAAGCTCATGCCGCCTGGACTTCTGGAAGACGCTGCCTTGTTTTTAGGTCGGTCAAGTGTTAAGTCGTGAGGTTTTTAGATCGTGACATTTTTTAGGTCGTGATGTTTAGGTCGTGGACGACCTATATGTTGTGTTGTAAATATGGAGTTGTAATATGTTGTATTGTTTTTCTTTGTGCTGTTGATAAGTCGCTGCCGACCTTAGTTAAGTCGTAGGTCGCGCGTCTTATTGTAAGTCGTAAGTCGTGATGTTTTAGGTCGTCTGTTTTTAGGTCGGTGCCGACCTAAGTGTTGTACATTTTTCTGTGAGTGTGTTGTAACTTCTATAAATAGGCCGGTGGTGCCATTTGTAATAGTTTAGTTGATTTTTGAATAAAATTTGTTTGTGTGCTTTGTGCCACTTCTTCAATTGGTAGTTGAGTGTGATCTCCTATCTCCACTTTCGGTTAATCGAGTGCGCTCGATTCAACGACTGCTGAAGCCGATTCACGGTATCTAGTGCGCTAGATCAACGTACGAAGAATCGTAGATCTTTAAACACGGTATAGTGCGCTATCAACGTGTTTGGGATAGCTAGAATTCGGTATCTTCGGATCAACGAATTTGGGCCATTCAGTATCTTCCATTCCATCGATTGCTACTCTCACAGAATCATAAATTTGTAATTCCGCTGCTGTGTCATTTGGTATCGAAGCTTGTTTTAGCCAATCATAGCTAAACGAGTCTTGGAGCCGAGAAATTCGAAGTTGAAGTTATAGCCGAGCTTGAAGTGTTGGGCCGAGCTAAGTAGAAGTGTAGATCAAGCATCATTTTATTGTTCTAACCGAGAATTGAAGTGTTTGAGGAGTTTGGTGTTCATCGTGTTCATCGCAAAGTTGCAACGAGTTGGAAGAATTTGATCCATTTTGTTTGGATCTAAGTTTGAAAGGTGTTTGAAATTTGAAGTAGAAGGCCGTGCATCATTTGGTATATTGAAGTGTTTGTGAAATTTTGAATCATGCCGCCAAGAAGAGCTAATCGACATCAAAATATTGAAGATTTGTACAAGAGGTAAGATGCCGAGCAAATGGAACAACGCATAAGTAACAAATTCAATGAGAAGTTAGATGAAGGTATTGGAAGGTTAGAGAAATTGATGAATGATATGAATCAAGGTCAAAGACGGAGGTCGCCAATCTCGAACCATGGAGGAAACAGAGTTTCGCCATCGGTTACGGAAGCGAGGAGGGTGTCGCCACATTCTGATCGTGGTAGAAGAGAATCATCAGTTTCGATGAGAAGAGATCACCATGAGCATGAGTATAGAGATGATGAAAGAAGAACTCAACGTGAGTTTGAGTATGAGCCATATCATGATGAAGAACGACATAGTAGAAGAGACATGCATGATCGAAGAGATGTTAATGGTCGAGATCGATATCGAAGTACACGTGATTATGATGAAGAGAGTGATAGAAGCAATATTCATTATCAAGATCGAGACCAAGGACTTAATGCATATAGGGATGTTGAGGATGATCGTCGATGGGAATCAGGGATGAAGACTGAAATTCCAGAATTCAAAGGTGGTATGCAAGCTGAGGAGTTTTTGGAATGGTTGTCTAACGTGGAGGAGATTTTTGTCTTCAAGGAGGTTCCAGAACATCGTAGAGTGAAGTTGGTTGCTACAAGGTTGAGGGGTAGAGCTTTGGCGTGGTGGCAGCAAACCAAACTTACATGTGAACGGATGGGAAAGTCAAAAATTGAATCTTGGGAGAAGATGAAGAAATTGATGAAAGCCACATTCTTACCTTATAATTATCAATCGCTTATGTATCAGAGGTTGCAAAACTTGAGACAGGGGACGAAATCTGTGAATGACTATGATGACGAATTTTATCAACTGATTGCAAGGAATGATATTATGGAGACGGAGGAACAATTGACAGCTAGATTTGTTGGAGGGTTGCAAATACAGATTCATGACATGGTGAATATGTTTGATCCCAGATCTGTGGCAGAAGCACACCAGAAGGCGTTGGCTTGGGAGAAGCAGGGAAGACGAGGTGGTGGTGTGTTTACAAATTCCAACAATCAAGTGAAGGGTGTTAGTGGAAGTTCTAATGTTTCAAAAGCTGTTGCAAAACCAGTTGTGAATGAGGTTGGGAAGACGAAAGTCAATAATGGTTTCAAGTGTTATAATTGCCAAGAGATGGGCCACAAAAGTAATGAATGTCCAAAGCCGAAGAAGAGAGCTATGATAGCGGAGGTTGAGGATGAAGAAGCTGAATGTTCCAATTCACCACCTGATGAGGAGGAAGAAGAAGTGTCGGGAGACGAAGGTTGTAATCTGATGATGAGGAGGTCTTGTTTGACACCAAAGCAAGAGGAGGATTGTAGTTGGTTGAGGAGCAATATTTTTCAGTCAACATGTACTATTCTGGGGAAAGTTTGCAAATTTGTTATTGATGCTGGAAGCTGTGATAATATAATTTCTTCAGAAGCTGTGAGGAAGTTGGCATTGAAGACTGAGAAACATCCGAAACCGTACAAGTTGGCTTGGTTGAGGAAAGGAGGTGAGGTGAAGGTTGGACGTTGAGCTCGTGTTAATTTTTCAATTGGAAAGAAATATAAAGATGAAATTTGGTGCGATGTGGTAGATATGGATGTCTGTCATTTGTTGCTGGGAAGACCGTGGCGGTATGATAGGGCGGTGCAACATGATGGGCGTACCAACAGTTACAATTTCATGTTTGAAGGCACGAAGATTACTCTAGTTCCAAAGAAGCGACAACAAGAAGAAAACAAACTGGAGGAGATTGAAGAATTGAAAACTTTATTATCCTTGAAGGAGTTTGTTAAGGAGGTTGAAGAGGAGCCTGAAGTATTCTTGTTGATTGGACGAGAGAGTCATGAGGTGGTTGAGATCCCTGAAGAAGTGAAACCAGTACTGGAAGAATTTAATGATGTATTTCCTAAGGAGCTGCCAACGGAGTTACCACCGTCGAGGGATATACAACACCAGATAGATCTTGTTCCAGGTGCTGTGTTGCCACATAAACCACACTACCGGATGAGTTCGAAAGAACATGAAGAGTTGCGTAGGCAGGTAAAGGAATTGCTTGAACAGGGACGAATACAGGAGAGTTTAAGTCCGTGTGCTGTACCAGCATTACTCGTACCGAAGAAGGATGGTTCATGGAGAATGTGTACGGATAGCAGGGCACTGAATAAGATAACTGTCAGATATAGATTTCCGATGCCGAGGCTTGATGATCTGTTAGATCAAATCAGTGGGTCTGTGATCTTTTCGAAGATTGATCTTAAAAGTGGTTATCATCAAATTCGAATTAGACCGGGTGACGAGTGGAAGACAGCGTTCAAGACGAGGGAAGGATTGTATGAATGGCTGGTCATGCCATTTGGTCTATCGAATGCACCAAGTACATTCATGAGGGCGATGAACCAAATTTTCAGGCCGTACATTGGGAAGTTTGTGGTAGTTTACTTTGATGATATCCTGATTTACAGTGCTAGTACAGAGGAGCATGTTCATCATTTGAGGAAAGTGTTAATTATTCTTCGTGAAGAACAATTCTATGCTGCTACGAAGAAATGTGTGTTTATGGCACGAAGTGTTTTGTTTTTGGGGTATGTTGTATCGAAAGAAGGGATACAGGTGGACCAAAGTAAAGTTGAAGCGATCAGAGATTGGCCACAACCCAAAACGATAATGGAAGTTCGAAGTTTTCATGGGTTGGCTTCATTTTATCGAAGGTTTATTCCACACTTTAGCAGTGTGATGGCGCCTGTTATTGATTGTATGAAAGGCAAACAGTTTACATGGACGGAGGAAGCGGGGGTTGCTTTTGAGCGAATTAAAGAACTCTTGACGTCAGCACCAATTCTAGTGTTACCAGATTTTCAGTTAGTGTTTGAACTGCATATTGATGCATCCAAGGTTGGGATTGGAGGAGTGTTGAGTCAGAGGGGACGTCCTATTGCATATTTCAGTGAGAAGTTATCAGGGGCGAAAATGAGATATAGTACGTATGATGTGGAGTTTTATGCAGTTGTGCAAGCCATTAAACATTGGAGACATTACTTATTTCACAAGGAGTTTGTGCTATACACTGATCATGAGGCTTTGAAACATCTGCAAGGACAGGAGAAGATTTCAGCAAGGCATGCATCGTGGATTGCATATCTGCAGCAATTTACATTTGTTGTGAAACACAAGTCTGGAGTTACAAACCGTGTGGCGGATGCGTTGAGCAGAAGAAATCATGTATTAACTACAATGAAAGTTGAAGTGATGGGGTTCGAAGTACTTCCAGAGTTGTGTGTTGAAGATCCTTACTTTGCAAAGTTTGTAGATGAAGTCAAGGAGGGAAAGTCGGATGAGTTTACATTGGTGGATGGTTTTCTGTTTAAAGGAAATCGATTATGTGTACCCGATTGCAGTTTACGGATGAAAATTGTCAAGGAGTTACATGAAGAAGGCCATGTGGGTAGAGACCGAACATTGCAGCTGATTTCTCAATCGTACATTTGGCCGTCAATGATAAAAGAAGTGGAGAGGTTTGTGGAGAGATGTCATATCTGTCAAATTTCGAAAGGAACCGCTACAAACGCAGGATTATATATGCCGTTACCTGTTCCGACAAAACCATGGGTAGATGTGAATATGGATTTCGTGTTGGGGTTACCAAGGACTCAACGGGGAAATGATTCCATATATGTTGTGGTGGACCGGTTTTCGAAAATGGCACATTTTATTGCTTGTAAGAAGACGACAGATGCAAGCCGTGTTGCACAATTGTTTTTTAGAGAGATATATCATTTGCATGGTTTACCGGAGTCCATAGTTTCCGACAGGGATACCAGATTTCTGAGTCATTTTTGGCTAAGTTTGTGGAAGATGGTGGAAACGAAATTGAATTTTAGTAGTGCTTATCATCCACAGTCGGACGGACAGACTGAAGTTGTAAACAGATCATTGGGGAATTTGTTACGATGTCTTGTAAAGGACAATCTGAAGAGTTGGGATGTGAAGTTATGTCAATCGGAGTTTGCTCATAATCATGCTGTAAACCGTAGTACGGGTTTCAGTCCATTTCAGATTGTATATTCAAGCTTGCCGAAGGGACCATTGGATTTGGCAGCAGTGTCATATCAGAAGGGAGTTGTTAAGCATGCTGGAGATTTTGTAACTGAGTTGCAGGAGTGCCATAGAACTGTTCATGAATGAATACTTGCATCGAATGAGAAGTATAAACAACAGGCGGATAAGAAACGAAGAAGTGTAAACTTCAGAGAAGGCGATTTGGTTTACGCCGTGTTGACAAAAGACCGTTTTCCGGTGGGAACGTACAATAAATTGAAAGCGCGAAAGATTGGTCCAGTAAAATTTTTGAAGAAAATCAATGAGAACGCGTATCAATTGGATTTGCCGGCTAATGTTCATACTTCTGATGTGTTTAACGTCAAATACTTAGTTCCATATCATGGGGATGAATGTGTTGCGGAGGAGGAAAGTGCAAATTCGAGGACGAATTTCTCTCAACCAGGGGAGGATGATGCAGGCCAAGTATTAGGTCGTGACCGACCTAACAAACTCGTAAGTCGTTCGGAAATGATAGGTCGTATACGACCTAAGAACTTTGAAGCTAACGAGAGAGGGATACAAAATGAAGTACTAGGTCGTAACCGACCTAACGAAGCCCTAAGTCGTGACCGACCTAATAATGCCTTTAAGTCGTTCCAGCGACTTAGTGAAGCTCGACAACGACCTAGTGGAGACTCGCGAGTTAACAAGCTAAAGGGAAAGGCGCTCGAACGACCTAAGTTAAGTCGCGTGAACGACCTACGACCTAAGTTAGGTCGGGAGAAGCTTTAGGTCGCCACTTGCTATGAATCGCTGAAGCTCATGCCGCTTGGACTTCTGGAAGACGCTGCCTTGTTTTTAGGTCGGTCAAGTGTTAAGTCGTGAGGTTTTTAGATCGTGACATTTTTTAGGTCGTGATGTTTAGGTCGTGGACGACCTATATGTTGTGTTGTAAATATGGAGTTGTAATATGTTGTATTGTGTTTCTTTGTGCTGTTGATAAGTCGCTGCCGACCTTAGTTAAGTCGTAGGTCGCGCGTCTTATTGTAAGTCGTAAGTCGTGATGTTTTAGGTCACCTGTTTTTAGGTCGGTGCCGACCTAAGTGTTGTACATTTTTCTGTGAGTGTGTTGTAACTTCTATAAATAGGCCGGTGGTGCCATTTGTAATAGTTTAGTTGATTTTTGAATAAAATTTGTTTGTGTGCTTTGTGCCACTTCTTCAATTGGTAGTTGAGTGTGATCTCCTATCTCCACTTTCGGTTAATCGAGTGCGCTCGATTCAACGACTGCTGAAGCCGATTCACGGTATCTAGTGCGCTAGATCAACGTACGAAGAATCGTAGATCTTTAAACACGGTATAGTGCGCTATCAACGTGTTTGGGATAGCTAGAATTCAGTATCTTCATATCAATGAATTTGGGCCATTCAGTATCTTCCATTCCATCGATTGCTACTCTCACAGAATCATCAATTTGAAATTCCGCTGCTGCGTCAGTTAGATTCCCATTAAATAATATTATTCAGTATTTATTTCAGTAATCAATTCTGTTAATTAGTTATGCTGAGACAGTAAATTGTATAAGAAAGCTTATATGTAATTATTATTTATATGGAAAATAGTAATCAACTTTAATATGAATAATATTAGGCTTGACAGTTAGAAAAAGGCATAAGCCTAAAAAAATAAGAAATTTACAGTTATTTACATCTATTTTAAAAGTTGAAATTTAGCATGTAAATGTAGCTTCCTTTTATTCCTTTTTACGCGAATAAAATAGTAAATAGAAGAATTCGCAAATACAGACTAAAATAGAAGAACACTAGATTTACAGAAATTAGATGTAAATAAGAAAAGCTGAAATAAAAAGAGAAAAATAGAAATTTGCAGTAAATTATGCCAAAATGGGGGAAAATAAATTAAAAGGGAAAATTTAATAACTTGATAGGGAAGTAAGTGATAGATTAGTTGGTTGGCTTAGAAAAGGGAATACATATCCATAGTTTAATATTTAAAAGATAACGATAAACGTAATTGCAAAAATAAAAGAAAGAAAAGGGAATTAATGTAAAATAGAGAAATTACTGTAATTTGCACTATCCAAAAAGTAAAATAAATAATAAAAGAATTATCTTGCAATTACGAATTATTGTTTATAGCATTGTTTAGTATTAAAACATGGAAATGGAATTTTATCACAGTTTTTGTAACCAACCAAATAGAATAGAACTACTTCCTAGAATATTAGAAAATAAAGTGAAGAATTTCAGGAAGTAAAGAAGAAATCAAGTAATTGTTAGACAAGACTAGAAGCAATTAAAAGAAATATACCTAGATGTGCAATTACTGCACAGATAATAGAATAAAGGCAAAGCAGTAATTATGATAAGTAAATTTGTGACAATCGGACGTAGTCCCAAGCCAAGATTGTCATATAATATAAGAGAATTCAATATCATAATAAAAGAATAGACAAGAGACGCTTGTAATTATATTTATAATATACAGATTATAAAAGAAAATAAAAGTGACAATTACAAGTAAAATTATAACATAGGTTATAATTAAATTAATAAGCAAATAGAGCAGAAATAATAGAAGAGGCTTATTTTAATAAACTTAAGACTTGAATTAAGTTAATAAGCAAGATAACAGAAGTGACCCATACTAACAGCATTCCCTTTCAGTCAGGAACTGATGGTCTCACAATAGTTAGGTGAGGTTGGGATAAGATTATGCTAATTAGGGTAAATAAGTAGCTAACAAAATAAGAAAAGTAAATAAATGCAAAATAAAAGGTTAGACTTAGGGTCTAATAAAGAGTGAGATGCGTTTGAAGCAGCACAAAGGATGAAGAGCCCAAAGGAGCAGTTCATTACAGATTTTAGCATAGACGGAGCATGTCCAACTTAGATATTTTGGGCTAAAGGAAGTACGAGACTTCAATGGGACGTGAGGGTACTCTAGGATGGCCCTCTGGGGTAGGCATAATGGAGCAGTCCCCCGGAGGCAAGTCTGTAGGTGTTCCATCAAAAGAGTATGCTTTGACTGCTTTTTGCATGGTAGGACCATTGTAGGCAGTCCAAAGGGGTTGATGTTTGGAGTAGGATATTTGTATGTCCCAGTAATTGCATGTAAGTTTTAGTAGGCATGACCCAAAAGGATAGTCACATGCGGATATAGGGCCAACATCAAAACCAAGAAGCGAGTTTGGGAAAGACTAGAGTTAAACCAACAGTCCAATGAACCTTTCACTATCGAGACATTGGATGAGGGGCGCAGCCAATAGGATGTTTAGATTGTTTGTAGCAGGGCACAGCCACATAGCTGTTTAGAGGTCTTTCGATTAGTTGAGGGGTGGCTGGGTGGGGCCATAGCCATGATAAGAAAAGAGACAGACCGAATAGAATATATGTATTGTAGGCCTAACAGGGCAGTCCTTTATAGAAATAGAAAATCCCCGACTGAGTTCCGTACAAGGTAGACCTTGTTAAGCGGGATTTAGGGAGTATACAGAACGATTACATATAGTCCTCAAGGTACGCACTGGGTGGTACATTGTGGATGTCCGAGCATTAGTATAGACTAGTGCGGATGCAGTTTTACGTTTTCATAGTAGACGACGGAACATCTATACTGTAGGCCTTATGAGGCAGTCCTTTATAGATGTAGTCCCAGAACGCCATTATAGCAAGACGATGGAGTCCTTTGCGAGGATGATACGGAAGGTACTATGGGTAGTATCTAGGACCGATGCGGTCAAGGGGCATATAGCTATATATATATATTAGTTATTAGGTTTTAATCTACTAGGGAGTAGATGGGCACGATTCACGCACTGAGTAGAGAGTATTATAAACCCAATAAACCTAATATAACAGTAAATGGAAATACAATATATGTAGGATTAAGCTTAGAAGTATATAATTTGTCCATTCACCAGAACTTTAGTTCTGACCCGCTCCTCATAACATCATATAGGTTAGGTAGATGGCAGAGACTTTCCAGCTTTGAGACACTTGTTTAGAAAGTGTTATTTTATTGGTGAGTATTTACTTACTATTATATTTTAGTCAGTTCCGCTGTGAGATATTTATCTGAGCTCTGATATATTTATCTTTGCCTATTTTGCAGGACACCAAATACCCAACTTGGGTTTCAGTGGGCTTGGATTTTAGCATTTTTGCAAAAAATCTGGACTCATTGGGATTCGGGCGGTTACAACGCAAACCCTACTGCCCTCCTCGTCGGCCAGCTTTCCAATGAGGGTTAATTTCCATGCATTCACCTCCTAGTTTAGGGAGTGCCACATCTACAAGCTATCATATAAAGGTTAAGTTATTATCCGATCACTTTCATGTTTGAGGACTACGACCTTTACCGCCAAGGATCGTGCAAGCCATGCTCCCCTCCTTGTCGATCGGCTATCCAAAAGGGTGCATTATCATGCATTCACTTCCTTGTTTAGGGAATACCACATCTATAGATTATCCAGTAAGGGTAAGTTATTATGTGCTCACTTGCTTGCTTCAGGTTGCCGACCTCTACCGCCAAGGATAGCACGATCCATGCTCCCTTTCTTATTGACCGGCTATTCCATGAGGGTGAATTACCATGCATTCACTTCCTTGTTTCAGGACTACCAAATCGTCATCATCTAACCTTAGAGAACCCTCAAGCCCCTCATCACTCTAGTTTGTGTCGGGACCTCCCAACCTATCAACTAGTCACATGCCACTTAGGAGAAACCTTGAACCACTTGGTGCTCCAGTTCGTGTCCGGACCACATACCACTCTATCTTACTGCATGTCACCAAACTAGACCCTTGAGCCCCTCTGTACTCTAGTTTGTGCCATGATTGCCCGACAACAACACAAACATGCTCAATCACCATATTCCCATCTTCGTCTTCAACTACAACTGGCTTCTCAGCTAATCACGGTTAGCCTATCATCAAATAAGTTCTACGTAAAATCAGTTTACCCGATTCACATAAATGAGTCACAATAACTAACCATCTCATTACCATAGATTACTATTTTATTAATCTTGTGAAAACATTTAAGTGCAGATAGCACAGGGACTATGTAGACTACTCGAAGTAAGCTACGCTACTGTTCAATCATAAACAAGCAAGAAAACACATATAAATCTAACACTTGGGCAAATTTCAGAAAGAAAAAATATCTGTTCATTGCTACCAAAAGTGTGGGGCACATAGCCCGCCCTACCCGGCTTACAAAAAGATTGAAGAAAATTATTTATAAGGATATTTACAAAGATAGCCCGCTTATCGACCAAGCCAAGGGGTCGATCTTCTCCTTTTTCAAAATAGTTGGCATAGCTAGCCCAGTTTACTCCATCTCGACAGCCACCTTAGCCCGGGTCGCGACAACGGCCTGTGCATAGAATTTTCTTATAGAGATCGGCAAGTGGTAGTTTTTCCTAAATAGTGCCTTTACCGTGTTCTTCGGTTGGTTCCTCCATAAGTTCTCCACCGTCGGGTAGCCTTCACACCCGCAGACTATTGTCATTCAGTCGTATGCTGGTTTAAGTCGTTCCGTAATGCTTTAACCTCCTTCTCAACATTCTACAACTTCACCATAAGATCCTCAACCGCCTTCTCTATTCTATACCTTGCCTCATCCACCTCCTTCATCGTCTTTTCGACTGCTGTAGAGCCTCCTTCGCCTCCTTCCAAGCTTGCTCCTTCTTATAAACCTCCCCTTCAAGCTTATGGTATTCATCCTGGACACGGATGCAGTGGTGGGCGACATGAAAAATTAGTGTTAGAATAGATTCTTTAAAGTGAGAAAGAAAATAAGTTTGGAAGCTTACAAGAAGTGCATCTCATGTCAAAGCGTTAATCACGAACTTTATGGGGTGTTAGCTCCTTCCAGACTAGGGCTGATAAGTAGAAGAAAGGATATCCATGGACATCATCTGGCATGACCTCAGTGGTTGGTTTAGATCTTCACGCTCTATGGCCTAATTAACCATCAGAAGCACTCGCCCCAATGACTCTGCCTCTTCCCTTGAGCCATCCCCTCCACATCATAAATGGGCACCTATCTGGTAAAAAGAGTGCAGGCATCCCATAACACCGCGTAAATTGAACAATAATTAATTAAGTAGAAATTAATTAAAATTAGCAACATCGAAAATAGAATTTATACAAATTTCAGAATTTGTCTATGAAACTTGCATCATTATGTTTGTGGCAATTTTCTGCTCAAATTTCATATATAAATTTTTCCGATCGGAGTTCAAACGAAAAAGTTATTAACATTTGAATATTCTGAGTCGGAAATAATTATATATGTAATTTAAAAATAAAGTAATTAACACCCGTTGAGTAACGATTAATGGATGATTAATGCTTACTTAACATTTAAGTATAATCAGCATTAAATTAAATCGGGTGGAAATGGTATAAAATAGTTTAAAAAAGGAAACGAATAGCGTTAGCCAGATAGGCACGACTGGTCGACACCTAGGCTCAACCAGTCGTTGCGGTCGACCGGTAGAGGTGGAGGGTTCAATTGTATGGTTGTAATATTAACCTAGGCCGAACGGTCTGGATTTTAAATAAAAGAATCTAACGACGAGCATTGATTCGAACCCTTAGAAATATAGGCCTAACCCTTCACTTTCCTTCTTAAATTTTCTAAAGCAATAGAAAAGCTCTGCCATTTTCTCTTCTCCACAAATTCTTAAATCTAAATAAATGTATAGTTTATATATACATATGTATAAGTGGAGAATAGCAAAGGATAATAGATTACAAGAATAGGGTCGTATCGAATTGCCAAAGATAAGGTAAATTATAAATCCAGATTTGAATCTAAAATAAATCCAAATCTCTTCTTAGATCTATATTTCTAAGAGATATATGTATGCTTGCGGTATATGTATTCCGATAGGTAGAAAATCGAGAGTCAAACTGGAATAATAGAGATTAGATTTAGAGATTTGTAAAGCTAAGAGGTGAGTGAGAAATTATATACTTCTATACAATATAGGATTTATATCATTGTAAATATGTTCCGGTATGCCCAAATGTAAGTTTGGATTGTAGGCCTAATTGTATACATATAATGAGAAACCCTGCCTATATATTCTGTGATTAATAATCTTGATTTAATATTGCATGTACTTGAATTTGGAAAGTTTTAGGTAGTAGTAGTCTCTGAATTTGATAAATCATATAGTAGTTCCAAATTTGTTGATTAAATAATTTATGCAAGTAAATGTAAATTAGAAGTTATCACAATAAATTATTAGGATTTAAGTAGTATTTTATTTTATTGGAATGTAGGGTGATACAATGTATTTTATTTTATAAATGATCAAGTTTAGATCTATGAATAAAAGTATATCATTTGAAATAACAAGGAATATGCTTAAAAGAAAGAGATGTCAAAAATAAGGTCTACCGTATTTCACACTGTCTATTTCAATAACTACAAAAAGATAATTCCTTATAATTCCAAACATAGCACAAATTTCCTTTTCAAATAAGTTATAGAAATTTACAGCATTAACCATTTCTTTTGGGGAAGATGTAATTCCAATGCATTAAAATGTAAAAATCCCTAAGTCTGAACTAGAAGATTGTAGTAGTGGTAAGAATAATAGTTTAATTTTAAAACTAATGTATATGCAATAAAAACAAGTTAAAATTAAATAATAAGCAATGAAAGGTAGGTAAAGTAATGATACGAGTAAGAAGAAAAGTTTAGTAACCAAAGAAGGATATTAAATTTAATAATAAAGAAGGGAAATAAGTAGTAAAAGACATTTAAATCTTTTAAGTTAAGTAATAAATGACATTAAATTGATAATAATGAACAAGAGGTCAGTTAAATAAAAATAACTTAATATTAATAGCTGGACATTGGAGGCAGAGTAAATAAATAAGCATGAATATACACATAGACTCAAGTATGCGGTTATGATGAGTGTGAATTATTAAAGTTAGCTAATAACTTAGATTCAATAATAGTTGCGTAGTCATTAAAGTGGGTTGGAATGCTAGGTCAGTAGTGTTACACAATATAAGTCTTTCCACCATAAGGGGCTACTGGCAGTTGTGTTTACATTATACCGATGTGCGACATATCCAACTGTTGGACCCGTGGAATCATACGTTAGCGTACATGTGAAGGAATACCCAATGTTTAGTATGTTTCAACCTTGTAGGGGGTACGTTTTAAGTATACAAGTGAGTATTACCTTGATTGCATTAGGTAATCTAAATGGGACGACGAGTAAGGCTCGGTGCTATGACGGCGAGATTGCTACCATATACGGAAGTAGGAGTTGTTTCATAAGTAGGGAACGACATTGGTCCTGAGTGGTCGGTGGAATGATGAGAGTTACACCTAAATAAGTTACACCTCCTATTAGTGTAGGTCATGTTTAGGTCATGCACTGCAACAATTGTTTGCTAGTTTGTTTTGTAGTAGGTAAGGCTTGATAACCCTTAATGGAGGTCTTTCAAACGATTGGGATAGTCCGAGAAGCTGAGTCCTCAATAGTCCATGGAGCTGAGTCCATGATATAAAGAAATTAGGTAAATCCTCAAGATGAGATAGAATACGGCTAAACAATTATGATGCCGTTATTAGGCATAACGGGAGTTCCTTTGTATTCATGACGATGAGGACATGATACTGCATTGATAATGGATCTTGACCAGGTGTTGACTTACAAATACTAGTGGGGAAGTATCTTGGTCCAAAGGGGGAGACTGTGGTACTTATATATATCTGTGTGTGTATATATATATGTACATATATAGTTATTGTCTACTTCGAGTAGATGGGGCGTATCGTACACATACGTGGAGTTGAGATGGCTAAGTAAAATAGAAGATATAACATGTAATGGAAGACAATTGGCATAAACTAGTGTTATGTATAAAGTGTGTAATTTACCAGTCATCGAAACATTATTCTGACTCCCTCCTCATTCAACCCACATGATAGCTTTAAAGGGATAGGTATTGGTGCAAGGCAGGAACAGTGGAAGGATAGATTTCCTTATGCATGCTTGACACTGACAAGGACACTAGATATCAAAAGTGTTAACCTTAGTTAGTAGATATATGTTTTATTATAGTTTACTATCCCACTGTGAGTTTATATCGGTAGTACTCTGACATGCATTTGTTTATTTATATGATACCAAAATCAACGTTCTATACTTTAGTATACTTGGATTTTCGATTTAGTGAAAATTTGGGTCCATTAAGGTGCGGGTTGTCACACAACAAGGATGACTCCCCCTGGCCCTCTTTTTCCCCTGTTATCATGGAAGTGTTGGATCCTATGGTCGGGGTTGAGCTCAACAATCTCCAGTTCAAGCATATGTGCGTTGGACATAGGGATCATAAACCATAACAACTTAGATGGTGAGTCGATGATGTTGAAAGATTCAAAGAGCTTGTCGGCCATTTAAATAACAAACAATAATCACCAGTTCTAGTTTAAGAAAAAAAGATACAAGTGCAATTAAATTAATTACCATTTGAACCTTCCCGGCATTGCCTTCTGACAATGCATGGGCATGACAAGACCAGATTGCCAGTATTATATTGATTAGTTCTAGCATGGGACTCACCCGGAGACAAAAGGATCATAAACAGGATGTGGCTTGAAGGAGGGACCTACATCTCTACCAATGTCTAGTTCTTGTCACCCTCAACCTACACTACTTTCCTTGGAGCTCTCCTCACTAATCCAATCAATGACTGGGATCTCATGCTATGGAACTAGGACATCAACCAGCAATTATGGGTCAAAGGGTTCTCATTGTGGCATCGGTACTACATTACCAAGCTTGTCAATATCAACTTGATGCCAATCTCCTGACCTTTCATCATAGGTAGCATCGTCATATCCTCGGCTCTCCTCCATGGTTGACCTGACCAAGGGGTCATGGAATTTGATCTTGGTATAATCATTCTATACTTTGACCATTTTTTTTAATCGGCCAGCCCATGCTACAACCATGGTCTGGGTTCCCCTTATTAGCCCAATTCGGTAGAGATTGTTGTTGATCACTAAGACCTTTAGATCCTAAACATTTTCAATGACCGTCTTCAACCGCTAGACATATTTGCTTAACATTCTGACGTTGAATTCAGCAAGATCAATGGAAGCGCTTGTCCAATGATAAGTTAAGAAAATGAAATTGGACAGGTATGAAAGAGAAGAGAACGACGAGAAGTAAACTTGCTGGGGATTTGTAATTCTACGTTCCTCGGCTTGGGGTTGACCCCGAGAGGGAGGAAGAAGTGCTTCCTTATCTAGCCTAGGGCAGCCTTGCTTAGAACCCCTATAAAGAAAACATGCTTAGTGTTTTCTTGATAGTGAAAATAAGAGCTGACCGAATACCGAGCTTCCTTCTGCAACCGAAAGAGTATGTTGACTAATTGAATGATAATCTTAGGGAGATTGAAATCCAAATAGGTGAGTAGAGCCTATATATAATTTGATAGCTATTGAGATTAAGTTGACAAGGGACAAGCCCGATAGCATTAAGGATGGAGACAAAGTAGGGGTGGAGAGGTAGCATGACTCTGACCTTAAAGTAGCCAAAAGACCATGCGAAGAAGCATGGTGGAGGGTGGTCTAGTCGATCGACGGTTGTAGGATACCTCACCATCCTGACATCGCATCTGTGATTAGCCTGGCTCTTGGCTAAGTTTACATTTACTTCTTGTGGTTTAGAAGTTTTAAGGCCGAAGATGCCATCCGAGGTATATCCATAGCATTCTAGGCTCTAAGCCTATCAAGATCCGGATGCAAAGCCCTAAGATGGAAGCTGGACAGCTGTCTTCATGGCATGTAAGGTCATGCACTCCATTAATGTTGCCTTGTTACTCAAAGAAACTACTAGGCTAAGGTGCAGACCTTACTCCTATATCTATTATCCTACTTGTTAATTAAAGCCCAAAGCTATTAGTTTGGGCCTAAATATACAGCCCAACATTAATATATTATCAAAAAATCACAGGCCATTAGAAAGTTCCAATGTTGATCGACCACTGCTGACATGGAAGCGATGGTCGATCGACGTCTAAAATATGATCAGAAAAGCATGTATTCTGGCTAAGCAACGTTACAGAGTCAAACCAAAAAGCAATGTTTCAAACAGCGATTTAAAAAATTAAAACAACAAATAAGCTTTTTTCAATGGCAAAAACATTAACAAGCATTAAAACATGAAGAGGGCTAGAAGATAATCACACTTACTGCTTGAAGATGATAAAGGCTTTGAAGGTTTATTGGAAATTTTTAGGGAGTTTTAACGACTGCAACAATTCTAGCTTCGCTAACAAAAGAGAAGGAAGAAGGGAGGGGTATTTATATACTTACCCCCTTAATCACAGCCGTTGGATTCAAAAGGTCATTAAATCTCAATTGTCTAAGTATAACCAATGTTATTGTCACATCATAGACGTTAAAAACATGAGCTCCCATACCACGCCTGGAAAAGTGAACAATCACAGCCAATGGCGAAGCGCCATGTGTGGCGCACATTAAATACAAAGCAGTAGGGACAATTGGTAGGATCTTCATGATTTGGCAAGCTCGCCCATGCTCATAGAGATAGGCTTAGAGTGCAAAATGTTGGTCAAATTGTTTGCAAGTTTATTGCCTAACCAACACATCAAAGATAGCCTAAATCCATGCCAGTCTGCACTTCTTAGCCTGGCCTAGTTCGAGCCATCCCATATTCAAATCTAGCTCCATCTTAGGAAATCCATCAACCAAGTCTAGGCAGGTCGGCCTACATTCCTATGCCTAGCCCGGCCCAGCACGAGTCGACACAACATCTCAATGATTTGGCCCGACTCAAAGTGATCCATCTATGACTAGGCTCTCTCAACATGCCTACGACCCATTCAAAGCAGCCCGGCTTGTCATTATGTCTCGACCCTCTCCTTTACGCTACAGCTTTATCATTTTTAGCTTTGTTCTTAATAAGCTTCAACACTAATAAACCAACCATCACTATGCAAGAGGCTTCTCTCTAGTCATGCTGCCTAGAGAAATGTGTTAGATGTTGAAAAGTATATCCCAATATGACTCGGTACACCTACTACTATAGCTTGTCTGTCAAAAGCGTACCAACTCATGTAGCATGTCACCTTTCTCAGCAAAAAACACACGCATCGTACAAGAGCATTACTAGCTTACTTCTCAGCCATGTATTCCAACTACCTTTCCACCTATCTTCTATCCATCCAAGGGACCAGATCAATGGACGAGGAGGACTCCCTCTATTTAGAGCACAATCTCAGCCATCCATTGATCTATTTCAACTACTATAAATATCCCTTGCCATACAACTAGAAAGGGTTGGTTTTTATGCATAGTTTTCTCATACACAATAAGCAACTCTTCATAAGCTCTTTAGTTCGGTACCATTTTAAGCTTAAGTGTGAAATTTCTTATTATTCTCTTATAATTCCTTATAATTGTAAGAGATGAACATAGTAAGAGATCTTTATAGTGGACGTAGGCAAGCTTTTGCTCAACCACTTTACTTCTTGTTTCATCTACATTATTTTTCTTTATTTATTCCTTATTTTATATTTTAAACCCGGTGTTAGCAAGTAACCTTTCCAATACAAATGCATTAGTCTAATTTCATTGTTGGCTAATTTTTATTTAACAATTGTAATGCAATTCAATGAGATGATGCAAAGAATTAATTACATCTTATCCATAGCCATCACTCACCAAGGATCTAATTACTTCAACGACCATCTACCCTCTCAACTCAAACCCAAGCAAACTTCCTATTGACCATTTTTTGAACTTTGGCAATAACAACTGACTATGGTTGAGATGATGGGTCTGATAGAGTTAAGGGTATGCCCTAGGTGAAATTTTGTAATTTACTGTAAATTATTATAAAATTTCTTTCGAAATAAAAGGTGTTTTTCTTTCTATTATATACTTAATATAATGTGTCATAATAATTATTTATTTAATTTAAGTATATTTAATAGAAAATCCATGGATGATATTTTTTATGATAGTAGCTATAATGTGTTGTAACCTTGAAAAATTTATCATAATGAAAATAAACATACGTTTTAATCCTAGTCAGGATGTATCGAGACTAGATATCGATACATCCATTGAGATTAAAGTACGTGATGCTCTCCAAATATTAGGCAGTGTGATACTCATGGCTACTGGGGTACTAAGGAGTTATGTACATAGTTATTGGATAACCGTGGAATGACTTGCTTGATAGTTTTCTATTGGTCAATATAACAAAGGAAAAATAAAGAATATCAAAGTGACAATATTACATAGTTCTCTCGACTTGAGAATACTATTAAACTTCAATGTAGACACTCCATATTTATATAGTTAAATCATGGTGGGGCCTCGATTGAACGAATATAGTTGGGTCTAAGCTAAAGCATTAGAAGTGAAACATTATTCAATATAGAATTTTCCTCCTCAATTATATAAGGTTAGTATCACAATCAACTATAGTCAATAAGTCAAAGTTTAGTCTAAGCAGTTCTATAATGACCCAGAATTTTAAACACTTCATATTTAAATATTTATGTCCAAGATTTAATATGATTTTATAACCTTGATAAACACTTTTTAATTAATAACTAATGTCAAAAAAATTACTTTTGAAATGTGTTTAGAAAATATACACTTTGGATAAATATTGAAAATATAATCGGTAAACCTTTTGTTAAAAATTAACTTTTCATACAATACAAGTTGTGTGAACATATTATAACTTGAATAGTTATCATACGAACACATTAACTAAGAATTAAGACATCTCTTTTCCTAAGCAAATTAACTAAAGTAAGCATATTTAATTAAGGGAACATATGGTACTAAAGCACCCTTAAATAAGGAGTAATTTAAGGCATGAATCAAGTAGAGTATGGTGTGTAAGGGTATGGCTTGTCATGTGGAGTCCTTTTCCTTCATGGCTAAGGAAGCGGCTTTGAGATCTTTTAAATAGAGAGGAGAGGCCTCTTCATTTCTACACAACTCCACTTCTAAAACAATGTCTTCTTCTTCTTCCTCCTCCTCTCTAACTTTCTTAAACTTATACCAATTCAACTTCATTCTCTTTCAAACTCTACCAAAGTTATTATATCACTTAGAGAACACACTTTATCCTTTAAAAAGTTGAAGGAAGATGGAGCTGTAAGGAAATGGCCTTGAGGCCGTGAGCATGGGGGGTGCAAATATGCCTTGGGCCGTATGCAAACCTTAAGGGAGTGGAGCTATGGTTATGTTCTTGGGTTGTATGGAAGTGATAGTAGAAGTGTTGATAGATTTAATGTTGGTAGGAAGTATTTGGGTTAATGAAAAGTGAGTTAATCTCACTTTGATTACACTATAATTTGGTTGCAAGTTAACTTGAAATATTGCTTAATATTTGCTTGTTTAATCTCTTGATAATTGTTTTTAAATCACATGTTAATATGCTTGCTCTGTATTAATAATAATAGATATTAACTACTTAAAGTTAAATCCTTGATTATATACTTTAAAAAGTATATAAATTGTTAGAGTAGTTGCTTACTAAACCATTGAATTGTGATAAGTTCATTTGAACATTTAAAATGGATATATTGATGTGTATATATGTTAATAAATGTTTAGTAGTAGTATGGTTGGAACTTGGAATCATATATGTGTATAAAATAACATGACACCAAATATTGAATTGAATACGGAATTGTCCGTATAGCGATAGTCGCTATAAACGTGCTTTGAATCTCTTAAACTCTAACTTGTGAAAACGGGGATGTAATAACATATGTTAATAATAACTTGTTTGGTTATTATTTACACTTCTATAAGTTTTTATAAAAGCAAAGAATATGTTTTGGAAAGTTATAGAATAAGTAAATCGAAGTAACAAAAGATTGAAGTAAAAAGGTCGCTATAGTGACACTTTTAAAAATAGTCTGTCTTTGAAAATAATGTGCATTTTTGTGAAAACTTTCTTAGGGGTTCATTTAACAATTAATCAAGTAAATAATATATTTTGAAGCCTAATTCATTTGATAGCTAGTTGAATGAAGTGCAAAAAGTTATATCGAAATAGTCGTTATAAGTGTAGTTCGATAAAATACCCTATTTTTGGGAAATTCTCTAAAATAATCTATAATTATACTTTGGAATATTTCCTCATGGTTTTCAAGTTCCCAAAGTCTACTAACTAATGTAAAAAGAATGAATCAAAAATAATTTGTTTAAGTGTTGAAATCTAGGATCAAAGTTGTATTAAAATAATATTGACAATGGTAACAAAACTTTAGCAGTTTTGCAAATGCCACCTTTGCTTTTTAATACTATAAATTGTTTAAAAATAATATCTAAATTATGTATTTTTCTCTAATCTTTTTAAGGTTGTTTTCTAACTTATAAAAGAGTGTTTTAAAATTGGTTTCAAGTTTAAATATATTTTTAACAATTAATTATGAATTTTTAAACTAAGTAGCTTTTAAAATTAAAACTTGTCTTTCTATTTATTTCAAAATTCTTTATTTTTACATAATATTCTATATAAATAATTATCATATATTGTAAGTAGTTTTAAAATTATTTTAACATATTAATAAGTATTTTATGTCTATATATATATGTTTTAAATATTAAATTAAATATTTTATAAATATAATAAAGGGAGTTTGGATTTTAACACTTAAGTTAAAAAAATTGTTTTATCAACTAAAAGTGTATTGCCTTAATTATAAGTTTGGATATGCTCTGATCTTTAAATAAATGTTTAAAGTTAATTAATGGATAAGTAAATAGTTTTGGGTTGTTGTAAACAGTGTTTTTAGCAACACTTGTTTTTAACCCTTATTATTAATTATACTTGGGAATATAATTAGATATTTACTAATAGCTATTTAGTAGAAAAATACAAGTAAATGGTTTTGGGTTCGCTATGACAATTTTTTTTAGCAACACTCATCTTTAACTCTTAAATGTAATTAACCTTTAAAAGGAGAGTTTTGAAGATAGTGATTAAATGGAATGGTTCTGGGTTTGTAGTAAACAATGTTTTAGCAACATTTGTTTTTAAACCCTTGAATTATATTTTGGAAGAAAAATTATAAATCTTTAACAATGGAATTTTAAATATAATAACAAGTATTGAAATCTTTTATAAAGAGATAGAAAATGTTATGTGTTTAATTTATAAAAGAAAAGGAGTTTATTATAACAATGTTTTGGTAGTAGTTCTTTTAGTCTCTTTAATTATATTTCAAGTAAGTAAAACTTGTTAAACGATTTGTGAATACACTTATACCATTAGAATAAGTATATGAATACATTTTAAGTATTGTAAAGGGTATAAGTGAAAAATTAAACAATATATACATGCATACAAAGGGAGTTTTATTAATAATAAAATACTAATAAATAAAGGAAGTCTTGATTTATAAAAGAGAAGTTTTATTAGATAAAAAGATGTTTTCCTAATAAGAAGGGTTTTTAATTAATAAAAGATAAATTAATTAAAAATGGATTAGTCATTTATGTGACTTGACCATGCCTTGCATGAAATGGTAATGCAGGTTTGTTTACTTGCTTATGAGAAAGTATTCGAGACTTAGTTCCCTTATGCGATCTGTTTCCTGGGGATTTGACCAGGCAACTAGTGCTCGGCATCAGAGAGTGTCCGGCATCCAGGAATGTTCGGTGAAGCAACCATCATCCATGAGTACTCGGCGTAGTACTCGGCGTCCTTAGTATCCGGTGTCCAGGAGTGTTCGGCATAATACTCAGCAGTGTTCGGCATCGAGACTACTCGGCGTAGTACTCGGCAGCAAGGGTACTCGGCACCAAGTAGTGTTCGGCAACAACCTATGCTCAGCGTCGACTGGTGTTCGGCATCCCATAAGTGCTTGGCATCAAGACTGCTCGGCGTACCAGAGTACTCGGCATCAAGACTGCTCGGCATGCAAGACTGCTCGGCATACCAGAGTACTCGGCATCGAGGCTGTTCGGCATACAAGGTCGCTCGGAATCAGGGCTGTTCGGCATCAAGACTGCTCGGCATGCAAGACTGCTCGGCATACCAGAGTACTCGGCATCGAGGCTGCTCGGCATACAAGGTCGCTCGGAATCAAGGCTGCTCGGCATACAGGAGTACTCGGCATCCTATGGTGTTCGGCGTAATACTCGTCATCCAGAAGACGTTCAACACGACTAACCAGCACACCGTTCGGCATAGAAGGAATGGTTCGGCGGAACTCGTTCGGCGAACCTTGCTCGGCATACGGCGACCACTGTACTCGGGCTGGAACGTTCGACAATCAGCCCACTTGGGAAGTCCAGCCCATCTTTGCCTATAAATAGAGGGGCAGGGTCACAGTGAAAGGGATCCTTTTTTTTGAGAGCAAATAGGGGGAGACTCTGCCATTTTCAAGACTCATCTTCTCTACTCAAACACCTTCATTCAAGCATTTGATTCACGAATTGTATTTGTAATCAATCAATCATAAAGGAAATCAATAAAGTTGAGCAAAGTGGACGTAGGCAATTACGCCGAACCACTATAAATTTGGTGTTCTTACTTTCTGCACTTGAATTAAGTTTGTCTTCTCTGTTTAATTGCTTTCATCACTTATATCTCTACACAATCTTTCTGAACGAGGTTAGTGACCAATTTTGGTGCTAACACTTTGGTGCTTTCACTGAGAGTCGAATTCTCAGACCTCAAGGATCTGCTTTGAAGCTACTGGATTGAACAAATCCCCCAAAGAAGATCCGACTTACTGATAGGACATCCGTTGATTCTACTCAGAGTTCATACCAATAACTCTACAATGGCAAGACCACGTACCAGGTCAGCTTCCCTTAATGCGGATGCCCGAGAGACTGCTAGCGTGCAACAAGCAGGACCTAGCAATCAACCAGCAATCCCGAGTGCAGGGATTGCCGCTCAAGAACAGACTCCAGTTGTCACCAGAGTGGAGTTCAACGACTTGATGAGAGAACTTAGGGAAAGCAGGAGACAACTGGGAGAACAGATGCAAGCTAATGCCAACCTGATGGCACAACTCACTCAACAGCAGCAACAGAATGCTGGGGGCAATCAAGCTGCTTATTCCTCTTCTGATAGCTCAACTTCTTCTGATGAGCCACCCAGGCGCAGACGCCGTAAGACTGAAACCGCAAGGGCAGATGCTGCTGTTCGAACAACAGGAGACCGCGACCAAGCCAGAACTGGAAACTTCCGAACTGGAGTACAGGTGGAGGAGGGAGCTCCAGATCATCAAGATGTTAACAATGTTGAACCTCATGACGCACGATTGGCAGATCGCCAGGAAAGGAGGCATCAGCATGGACAGGCACGTAGAACTGACTCCAACCTCCCAGCTTCCATACAGACACCCGATTTGACAGCCATGATCAGGCAACTGATGAAAGAAAATCAGGGCTTGTCAAATGACGATTGGGGAGTGTCAAGAAGTCATACTCCGTTCACGGATGTTGTGCTACAAGCGTCCTACCCCAAGAAGTTTAGCATGCCAACCATTCCTGCATACGAAGGAAAGACTGACCCCAGACAACATGTAATGAGGTATGAATGGATGATGGATTCAGCCAGAGCAAATGATGCCACCAAATGTAGGTGCTTTCCGATTACTCTATCTGGGATCGCTACTATGTGGTTCACCCGACTTCCTCCGCGATCCGTATCAAATTTCAAGGAGTTGGCAAAGAAGTTTATTGAGCAGTTCAGGATACACACTACACGCCCGAAGGACGTGATGTCTCTGTCGAGTGTAATCCAAAATCCCGGAGCGTCGCTGAAGGAGTACTTACAAAGATTCCACGTTGCAGCAACTGAAGTCAGTAATCCCAACGACCACGCAATTCTAATGGCTGTGATGAGAGGTGTAGATCCGGATTCTGAATTCGGGGATTGGCTGGCAGGAAAACCTCCGACTACGCTAGAGCGTTTCTACTCCAAGGCGCACCAGTTCATAAGAAGAGAGGAAGCTAGGTGGGTACGACGAGACAAGGCACCGGGACCCGCCCAAGAGTCAATTAAGAGCAACATTGCTGTGAAGCAATCTGGAGACAATTCAGGAAAGGTCCAAGTCAACGTCCAGAATAAGCCTGTGCAGCCCAAAGAGTCCGGAGGAAGGAGTCAAGGAAAGAGGAAAGAAGCGGGAAAGTGGAAGTCGAGAATTCCAAGCTACAACGAGTACACTCCGCTAAACGCCCCACTTGAGAACATTTACCTATCCACATGCAATACTTTTCAGTATAGAAAACCACGTCCGAAAGAATCAACTGAAGAACAGAAACGGACTGGGAAATATTGCCGCTTCCATGAAACCTATGGACACAACACGGAAGAATGCAGACACCTACATGACGCTATCGAGAAATTGATCAGACAAAAGAAGTTGCAAGAATTTGTGAAGGATCCGCAGGAAGGAGGACAGGGAACGTCCGACCCAGGTCGTGCACCGGCTCCACGTCATCCAGAGGAACCTGCCCGGACTGTTGGAAGACTGGTTATAAATACAATTATCGGCGGACCTCATCCCGTAGATAAGAACTGGCAAGAGATGGAGCGATATGCGAGCTCCTTGAAGCATGCGGATTTCGAGTGCTGTTCAAACGTAGAGGACGGGGCCCCTGCTAAGCAGCAGCGCGTGATGACAGACGATATTGTGTTCAGAAACAGAGACGCTGATCAGATAGAGGCTCCGACCATCGATCCCATGGTCATATCTGCAACAATCGGACCAGCGTATGTAAAAAGAATTTTGATTGATTGTGGAAGTTCAGTCAACATCATCTTCAAGAAGGCATATGATCAGATGAAGCTAGAGACAAAAGACTTGAAACCATCCAAAGCTCGTATCCACGGTTTTAACGGCGCTGCGACTGATGCAGTGGGATATGTCGAGTTACCAGTTGAACTGGGACAAGGCGAGCGTCGGAGGGTACGAATTCTACCCTTTGTAGTTTTGGATGTGGACTCTCCATATAATGTTTTCTTGGGTCGGCCGGCCCTGGCTGAATTTAGGGCGGCACTAGCCCCTTGGTGCTTGACTTTGAAGTTCCCAACTGACAAAGGAGTAGGCATTGTTCACGGAGACCAAGCAGCTGGTCGTTCTTGTTATGTGGCCGAGCTCCGTGAAGCCCACCGGAGGGAAAAAGGAAAGGGTACGGACAATCCTGTCCGCATCCTCAACACGAATAATTGACAAGTAGTGCCCGAGCCCTGGCTCGGGCATAGTTCTCGGATCTATGGAGATATAGATCCGAGAGACGACGATGAGAAACCCAGGGAAGAGAAGGCGGCACCGGCTGAATTAACAATCGACATTTCAGTTAGCCGTGACGACCCTTCGCGAATACTGAAAATCGGATCACAGTTAAGCCCCGCAATGACAGAAGACCTTAGCGACTTCCTCCGAGCAAACCTCGATGTTTTCGCCTGGACGCATTCTGATATGTGTGGGATTTCTCCCGCCATCACAAGTCATATGTTGAACATAGACCCGAAATACGTCCCAGTCAAGCAAAAGAGGAGAGGAATGGATCCAGAGAGATCCGCCGCTCTTGGAGAGGAGGTGGACAAACTCAAAGCAAATGGGTTCGTCCGCGACGCCCTCTACCCGGAGTGGGTCTCCAACCCTGTGCTAGTAAAAAAGGCAAATGGGAAATGGAGGACTTGCGTAGATTATTCCGACTTGAACAAAGCATGCCCTAAGGACAGTTTCCCGTTGCCTAGGATCGATCAGTTGGTCGATTCCACAACAGGACACGAATTATTGTCATTCATGGATGCGTACTCAGGATACAACCAAATCCCAATGCATATTCCGGACCAAGAACACACCAGCTTCGTTACAAATGTCGGGCTGTATTGCTATGTAGTGATGCCCTTTGGATTAAAGAATGCTGGAGCAACTTACCAACGTCTGGTGAATCGAATGTTCAAGGACCAGCTGGGCAAAACCATGGAAGTCTATGTGGATGACATGCTCGTGAAGTCACGGCAGTCAAACGACCACATCCAAGACTTAGCTGAAATGTTTAACATACTCAGGTCCTATGGAATGAAGATCAACCCGCTGAAGTGTTCTTTCGGCGTTGCATCAGGGAAGTTTTTAGGATTCATCGTCAACGCTAGGGGAATCGAAGCCAACCCAGAAAAGATCCAAGCCATTCGAGACGTACAAGCACCCAGGACTATAAAGCAGGTACAGAGCTTGAACGGGAAAGTGGCTGCGCTAAGTCGGTTTATATCCAAGGCAACTGACAAGTGCATCCCATTCTTCGACATAATAAAGAAAGGAAAGAGGAATTTTGAATGGACGTCTAGCTGCGAGGAAGCTTTCCAGAACCTGGTAAGGCATCTGGAGAGCCCACCGATGCTATCTAAACCAGTTGACCATGAGATGCTGTATGTTTACTTGGCTATATCCCCTCATGCGATAAGCGCAGCTTTGGTCCGTGAGGAGGATCGAGTCCAGAAGCCGGTATATTATGTTAGCAAGCGTTTAACGGGGGCAGAGAAGAATTACCCTAAAATTGAGAAATTGGCTTATTGCTTGGTGATTGCATCACGCAAGCTACGCCCATACTTTCAAGCGCATTCAATCGGCGTTTATACCGATCAACCCCTGAGGCAGGTACTTCAGCGACCAGAAACTTCTGGAAGATTGCTAAAATGGAACATCGAGTTGAGCCAATTCGATATCGCGTACTTACCACGGAGAGCTATCCGAGGGCAAGCGTTAGCAGACTTCATCGCTGAATTTACCATACCCATCAAACCGGACGATCACGACGTCATTCCCCCCATACGATGGAAGTTATACACTGACGGTGCATCAAATGACCGTTGCTCCGGCGCGGGCGTAGTTCTTATGACTCCGAAAAACCGATCAATCTGTTATGCCCTGAAGCTCGATTTTCCGGCTACAAACAACGAAGCTGAATATGAAGCATTGATCGCTGGCTTGAAGCTTATCAAAGAACTCGGAATCAAATCAATCGAAATCTTTTGTGACTCGCAGTTAGTGGTATACCAAGTGCGAGGAGACTACCAAGCAAAAGGACGAAAGCTTGCTCCGTACCTCGTTCAGGTCCAGGAACTACTATCAAATATTGAGCGTTATGACATTTCGCACATCCCTCGAGAACAAAACAAAGAAGCCGACTTGTTGGCTAAGTTCGCAAGTACCGACGATGTCCAGCAAATGGGATTGTATCCCGTGGAAGTCTTGCATGCCCCGAGTACGGGCGAGATGAAAATCGATCTTGTGTTGGAAACAGAGATCGAGAAGGACTCGTGGATAACCCCATTCAAACTGTACCTGACAACTGGGGCTTTACCAGAAAGAAGAAGCGAAAGACGACAGGTCCTTCGAAAGGCTGCGCGGTACGTAATGCAGGATGGATCCATGTACCGGAAAGGATTCTCAATCCCATTACTACGATGCATCGCTCATGATGAAACAAAGCGAGTCTTGAGGGAAGTCCATGAAGGGGAATGCGGCGACCATACTGGGGGGCAAACGCTAGCGAAAAAGATCCTCCGCTATGGGTATTACTGGCCTACCGTAAACCGGGATGCCGCGGACTACGCAAGAAAATGCGACAAGTGTCAAAGATATGCAAAAATCCCGAGGGCTCCGTCAACGGAACTCACACAAATGATCAGCCCTTGGCCATTCGCGATCTGGGGAATCGACATAATCGGCTCTTTGCCTCTATCCAAAGGTGGTGCGAAATACGCGATAGTTGCGGTCGACTATTTCACGAAATGGGCCGAGGCAGAACCTTTGGCCACTATCACCTCTAAGAAAGTCATTAATTTCGTTGTACGAAACATCATATGCCGCTTTGGTCTTCCACGCACCATCATTACAGATAACGGAACGCAATTCGAAAGTAGAGAGTTCAAAGAGTTCTGTCTAAAGTACGGCATCGAGAAAAAGTTCGCTGCCGTTGCACACCCAAAAGCTAACGGACAAGTCGAGGCCGTTAACAAGGTAATCAAGTCCATACTAAAGAAGCGTCTGGAGAAGGTTGGAGGCAAGTGGGTAGATGAACTCCCGACGGCATTATGGGCATATAGGACTACCCACAAGTCCGCGACCGGCCACACTCCGTTCGCCTTGGCATACGGTTCTGAAGCCGTGATACCCGTGGAACTTGAAGTTCCATCGCACCGAGTGACATACTATGACCCCAAAACGAACCAAAACCTCTTGCTGGAATCACTGGACTGCATCGACGAAAAGCGTGAAGAAGCTGAGTTAAGGGCGGCGGCGCACAGACATCGAGTCAAGCGCTACTACGATGGCAGAGTCCGCCCAAGAATCTTTGATGTGGGTGATCTCGTTCTGAAACGAGTCTTCCCAGTACCATCACGCATGAATCCCAGCTGGGAAGGCCCATATGCCATTGAACGGAAGCTTGGAGAAGGAACATTCAAGCTAGCGACCGTTGATGGCACGACACTCCCCCGAGCATGGAACAGTGAACATTTGCGGCACTATTACATTTAGCATGTTTCCCTTTCTTGTTATAGGCATTATTGTTTTCCGCATGTTTCCATTCAATAATGACTTAGTTTCCTTTTGAAGTTGTAATCGAACAATTTAGTTGATTTTCATTAATAAAGGCTTGAAGCCACATTTTCTATGAAGTTTCTGTATCTCGTAATCGAATGATAAATTACATTATTCTGTGCGGCGTACAGACTCATACAAACGGTTTCCAATCTCCGAATCCCCAGAGTGCGGAGCGGAGTACTCTAAGTCCCCAGAGCGCGGACTAGAGTATAAATGATTTTCCAATCTCCGAATCCCCAGAGTGCGGAGCGGAGTACTGTAAGTCCCCAGAGCGCGGACTAGAGTATAAACGATTTACAATCTCCGAATCCCCAGAGTGCGGAGCGGAGTACTCTGAGTCCCCAGAGCGCGGACTAGAGTATAAACGATTTTCCAATCTCCGAATCCCCAGAGTGCGGAGCGGAGTACTCTAAGTCCCCAGAGCGCGGACTAGAGTATAAACGATTTTCCAATCTCCGAATCCCCAGAGTGCGGAGCGGAGTACTCTGAGTCCCCAGAGCGCGGACTAGAGTATAAACGGTTTCCAATCTCCGAATCCCCAAAGTGCGGAGCGGAGTACTCTGAGTCCCCAGAGCGCGGACTAGAGTATAAACGGTTTCCAATCTCCGAATCCCCAGAGTGCGGAGCGGAGTACTCTAAGTCCCCAGAGCGCGGACTAGAGTATAAACGATTTTCCAATCTCCGAATCCCCAGAGTGCGGAGCGGAGTACTCTAAGTCCCCAGAGCGCGGACTAGAGTATAAACGATTTACAATCTCCGAATCCCCAGAGTGCGGAGCGGAGTACTCTGAGTCCCCAGAGCGCGGACTAGAGTATAAACGATTTTCCAATCTCCGAATCCCCAAAGTGCGGAGCGGAGTACTCTAAGTCCCCAGAGCGCGGACTAGAGTATAAACGATTTACAATCTCCGAATCCCTGGAGTGCGGAGCGGAGTACTCTGAGTCCCCAGAGCGCGGACTAGAGTATAAACGGTTTCCAATCTCCGAATCCCCAGAGTGCGGAGCGGAGTACTCTAAGTCCCCAGAGCGCGGACTAGAGTATAAACGATTTTCCAATCTCCGAATCCCCAGAGTGCGGAGCGGAGTACTCTAAGTCCCCAGAGCGCGGACTAGAGTATAAACGATTTACAATCTCCGAATCCCCAGAGTGCGGAGCGGAGTACTCTAAGTCCCCAGAGCGCAGACTAGAGTATAAACGATTTCCAATCTCCGAGTCCCCGGAGTACGGAGCGGAGTACTCTAAGCCCCCAGAGCGCGGACTAGAGTATGAACAGTCTTAAGTCTCCAAGTCCCCGGAGCACAGTGTCAGCAAACCAAATAAAGACAAGAGAATCATCCAAACAAGAAGAAACTGAAATTTTATTCGATAAGTCCAAAATAGGGATACAAGATCACTCCTACAAAATTCGGGTCTGTACAAACTACAAGTTATGAAAGGTAGAAACTATTACAAACTTAAGCAAAAGACTTGTTGAACAAGTGCATCGATCATTTCTTCGACTTCTTCTTCTTGTCCGCCTTCGGTGTCTCCGACGACTCCTCTCCCTCACGTTTCTTCTTGGACTTTTTGCTTGCTAAAGAGACGGAGTCAGGAGTAGGAGACGGAACATCTAATGGTTTGGACCTGCCCGGGAGAATGATTTTCAAAGGTCTATTCCGCGGGTCGGTAAGTTCCAGGACTTCGGATTCAACCTTGACTTTGACCTTTCTCTTCTCCTCGTCGGCGAGACGATCCTTCATGCTCATCTCTGAAGTATGCTCAGAGGCGCCAGTAATTTTAACTTCGTCGCTTCCTTCGGCCGGAGACGAGGTGTCAAGTTTGTCATCATCGAGCGCCCCGATCACTTGAGCGTCTGGGCCGGGAGTCACCTCTGCGTGAGCAGCGTCGCTTGTTTTCCCCGCTTCCTCCTTGGCGTCGTCGCTCCTCGGAGTTGGCTCAGTGTCAGAACAACCTGTGAGAAATATAAGAAGTGGGCATTAGAACAAATAACCACTGTTGAAAAATGACGGGATCACTTCGATTTCTAGAGAAAGAAGAATATCCTACCAGGATCAGGTTGACTGTCGGTGGCGCGCGGGGTTTCACCCTCCAGGATAGGTGACAGCACATGAACGCCAAGCCCGGGATCTTCGGGATCATAACTGGCGTGTTGCTTGAATGGATCAAGCGTCGACCGACCGGCCGATTGAGCAGCATAAGGAGCGGCAATGTGAGGAGTAGTAGTGTCGGCCTCTGACGGGCCAGCCTCGTTGTTCTTCTCTTTCGAAGGGGAAGAGCCTTTGCCATAGAGAGCCAATGCTACGGATAAATCCGATGGCTCATTCCCCCTCAGGAACTCCTTCACCAGTGCATCCTCGTCGATTTCTTCGGAGCCTGATTCGACTTTCTTGATCTTCATCAGAGTCTCCCATGCCTCAGCCAGGGATTCATGGTAGCCGTCGCCCAAGAATGTTAGGTCGCGATGCATAAGGACGCGGGCTCCGTACTCGGCAATCAACGGGTCAAACATACTTTTGACCTCTTCCCTGCCAGCCTCTGCGGCCGCCTCAAGGCGAGAATCAAGCTCCTCCTCAGCCATTCTTTTACCCTCCTCACGGGCTTCATCCTTCATTCTCTCGACCCCGGCAAGTTCACCGTCGAGCTTTGCCTTGAGGAGCCGGGTAGCAACAATCTCATCGCAATACCGCTGTGATTCTTCCTGAGCGGCTATTTTGTCTTCTTTCTCCTTGGAGAGTTGTTCTTTCAGCTCTTTGACTTGAATAGCGAGCACGTCCCTTTCTTTTTGAACAGAGTCTTTTTCTAGGGCAAGGGCGCCGCTGCGCTGAACTGCTTCATCAAGCTCCTTTTTGTGAGCCACCTCTAAGCGAGTAACTGCCTCGGCAGTATCTTTTGCGCCTTGTTCAGCGGCTTCTAGCTTTAACTTATAAGAGGCGAGCTCTTCGTCTTGGAGTTTGATGATTTTCTTATCGCTGTCAGCCTCCAGAGTCAGACGGTCAATCTCGTGTTGACGCTCAACAGATACTTCTGATATCTTCTCCACCAAGTGCACGAATGCGTCATGTTGAACATAGACGTCATTGTTGCATGCAATGGCACTTTGCTTCACGTGCCCAGGAATGTGATGGATGGCCGGGAGGAATTTCAAACCGTCAAAACAAATCTTCGGAAACTTGGCCTTAAGGTCGACCATCTTTTCCGCAACGGTTGGGTCCACGGCAGGAGCAGGAGGAGGAGGCTTAGAGAATTCCGTTCTTTTACGCGGCTCCCGAACTTGCCTCGTACTCGATGAACTGGAATGTTGTTCTCGAGCAGCATCTGACTGATAGCCCTTCTGCAGAGACTTCTCTTTATCCGGCTCAGTTGCAGGAGGAAGATCACGGGACTGAGAAGATTGATAGTGCGCTTTCTTGCGATGAGACGATTCGCGCGGACGATTGTCCCTATCCTCATAATCACCTCGGTCCCGGCGTCTGCCCGAACCGGAGTCCCGTCCGGAGTGATGAAATATTGAAGACCCTTGAAGGCGATCAAGTCCGTGGGAGCGGCCCATATCACCTGCAAAGAAGGAAGATAACAACGAATTAAGGAGAATTCACGAATTAAAAAGACTTGAAGTATGCTATGGAATGCGCGTGTGCGTGTGTGTCCTAAGTGTTCCCCCCGACGGACCCGTTCGTTTGTCTTTGCTAATCGGGGTATTGTCTCTGTGAGCCGGGAGTTGAACTCCTACATTGCCTCTAGCGGGCGACGAGAATTTGAGAGCTTCAGGATCATCGAACCCATAATTAAGTATGTCTTCGGGGATAGAGAGGTTCGAGAGACCCCTTAGAGAACTCTCCAGACGCTGTGAAGAAGCCTCTTTTTCAGGAGGGATAGGCGTAGGTTTTGAGGTGTCGCCGACTTTCTCTTTCTGAACCGTATATTTCAGCTTTTTCTTTCCCTTCGAAGGGGAGGATGACGTCTCAATATCCTGGATTTCGATTGCCGGATTCCAAGCAGGACCCACGTTCTCGCCCTGAGTGTCGGGTGCATCACCCTCTCTACGCTCGCCTTCTTCGTGCGCGACGGGAGCGCGACGTGACGACGGGCCGGCAAGTTTTTTCCCTTTACCGGATGGAGGTTTGGGAATTGTAACGCCTTCTGGAAGGCTGACCCGACGATCAGGAGCTAGCAAGCCGAACCCCGACAGCGATTCATTTGAAATGATAGCTCGAATATCTCGGTCCTCGGCCGGGAGAGCTCTAATCGTGTCAACAGCATCAGAATATCCTCGGCCTTCCGGACGCGGGTTAATACCTGAAAAGATGAGATGAAGAGTTAGGAAAAAACATGACTCCCATTAAGTACAAGTAACGGTTCAACAGAGAGACTTACTGCCTTCAACCCATCTCCTAGCGAAACCAGACGGGCATCGCACATAGAACCATTCCTGTTTGTACAGGGCGAACTTGCTGCAGGCCCCTGTCAGGATCTGGCACTTGTGATACGGCTCGAGGAAGATGAAGGAGGGGCTATCTTTCCGTCTCTTGAACATGTAAATGTATCGAATATCACCGGGGGTTGGAGGTCTGGAGAAGACAGCCATGAAGAGTAAATAAGTCCCATATAGGAACGCATGACCATTCGGGTGCAGCTGCGACGGAGCGATATCTATATACTGCAGCACATCCCGGAGAAATTGGTTAAACGGAGGCACGCTGCCCATCCAGCACATGAACTTGTTGCAGGCCGTGTACCCGACCGGGGGCAAGTGAGGACGGTCGTGTCTCGAAGGAACTAACACGTCGGTAAAGGGAATTCCGTGAATGGAACATATCCGTCATAGAGCGGCCTCGTTGATCCTCGAGGCTTGAGAATCGACCGGATTGTCCAATAAGATGGTTGACTCTAGAGCATCGGGCGCCAGATTATGAGCGGGAGAGATTGACGGATTGGAAGCATCTGCGGCTCCTTGCTTTGCTGACGGCCCAGACCTGTCAGATACGGTGGCCGAACTAGATTTTCCTGACATCCCGAATAAATAATGAACCTGGCTAAATGCTTGAGAAAGCTATACTTGAAAAACGTTGAGCGTTAGAATCAGCATCACGAATTTTCCCCCTACGTGGTGTGTGAACTAGTGCAAGCAATTGTGTAAAGACAGCAATAAAGATATAATAATTAGCTGCGGATCATCGCTTTCGAAGACCGTCATCGCTGACCGTCTCAAAGGCCCGCCTTGAGGTAATTACAGTTTCAGGTTCAAAAGACATATGATTTCTAGAGTGACCGGCCTAAGTGTAGTTTAACATTTATACTGATCGGCATTTTAGTAATGTTCATCGTCCTAAGTAAAGTGTTCGGCAATTGTATTGTTCGGCAATTGTATTGTTCGGCATATAAGGTGTTCGGCAATTACATTGTTCGGCATGAAAGGTGTTCGGCAATTGTATTGTTCGGCATTTAACGTGTTCGGCAATTATATTGTTCGGCATGAAAGGTGTTCGGCAATTGTATTGTTCGGCATATAACGTGTTCGGCAATTATATTGTTCGGCATGAAAGGTGTTCGGAAATTATATTGTTCGGCATGTCAAGTGTTCGGCAATTGCATTGTTCGGCATGTGAAATGTTCGGCGTTTGGGCATTGATTGGCTTTGTTTCGTTCGGCTCAATTATAGTTCGACTTGTTAGTGAGCGTTCGGCCTGGCCTTGCCCGGCTGAGGTACCGTTCGGCAACTAACCGTTACACCGACCGGCACATGACCACATGCGCCGGAGCAGCGAACGGCGCCATTACCCTCTCCAACACCTCTCATTCTTTTTCTTCCTTTTTGACCTCGATCCAACACGAGGAGACTAAGGCAATAAGCGGACATACTCCTAACCCCTCCACGCTATGTCGTTCGGCAATACAGACAAGCTATACAAAAACCCTCTACACGACTTCGTTCGAACATCTCGTTTGAGTTTACGATGAAAAATACCTAAGTATGCAGATCGAAGATTGAGATGAAGTAGTTAAGTCTCAAATTCGGACGATTGAACGGAATTGTGAGAGCGGAGGAAATAAGAAGTAAAAGGAGAAAAGGAAGAGAAGGGACTGGTTTTATAGAGGGAAATGGAGGAAGTCGAAGGGGCTATTCCCGGTAGAACCGGTCAATACCGGAGTACTCGGCGTTAGGGTGGAATGACGTTCGGCACGCTGGGAACGTTCGGCTCAGAACGTGTCGTTCGGCATCCCAAGCTTGTTCATCTCGCACCTCCCTTTGCTAGCATTCTCGAGAGGGTACCTCCGAGGTAGATTGTACCAGATTCAAAGCGCATCACGTTCGGCCACGCAATACACCTTGGGGGGCAAGTGTTTCCTGGGGATTTGACCAGGCAACTAGTGCTCGGCATCAGAGAGTGTCCGGCATCCAGGAATGTTCGGCGAAGCAACCATCATCCATGAGTACTCGGCGTAGTACTCGGCGTCCTTAGTATCCGGTGTCCAGGAGTGTTCGGCATAATACTCAGCAGTGTTCGGCATCGAGACTACTCGGCGTAGTACTCGGCAGCAAGGGTACTCGGCACCAAGTAGTGTTCGGTAACAACCTATGCTCAGCGTCGACTGGTGTTCGGCATCCCATAAGTGCTTGGCATCAAGACTGCTCGGCGTACCAGAGTACTCGGCATCAAGACTGCTCGGCATGCAAGACTGCTCGGCATACCAGAGTACTCGGCATCGAGGCTGTTCGGCATACAAGGTCGCTCGGAATCAGGGCTGTTCGGCATCAAGACTGCTCGGCATGCAAGACTGCTCGGCATACCAGAGTACTCGGCATCGAGGCTGCTCGGCATACAAGGTCGCTCGAAATCAAGGCTGCTCGGCATACAGGAGTACTCGGCATCCTATGGTGTTCGGCGTAATACTCGTCATCCAGAAGACGTTCAACACGACTAACCAGCACACCGTTCGGCATAGAAGGAATGGTTCGGCGGAACTCGTTCGGCGAACCTTGCTCGGCATACGGCGACCACTGTACTCGGGCTGGAACGTTCGGCAATCAGCCCACTTGGGAAGTCCAGCCCATCTTTGCCTATAAATAGAGGGGCAGGGTCACAGTGAAAGGGATCCTTTTTTTTGAGAGCAAATAGGGGGAGACTCTGCCATTTTCAAGACTCATCTTCTCTACTCAAACACCTTCATTCAAGCATTTGATTCACGAATTGTATTTGTAATCAATCAATCATAAAGGAAATCAATAAAGTTGAGCAAAGTGGACGTAGGCAATTACGCCGAACCACTATAAATTTGGTGTTCTTACTTTCTGCACTTGAATTAAGTTTGTCTTCTCTGTTTAATTGCTTTCATCACTTATATCTCTACACAATCTTTCTGAACGAGGTTAGTAACCAATTTTGGTGCTAACACGATCATTCTCGTTATTGTTGAATAAGACCAAATTCATCGACTTAGCCTAGGAGAGATCGAGATCGGTAACTGTTCTACTTATTGAAAACCACATCAATGTTGAGATACGGGTTCTCTATTTTGGAAGTGAATGATGGATGTCTGGTTCTGGAATCTGTTAAGATGATGGAATCCATATGGGATTCATTATGTGATCAAGTTTTGTTGAAAACTTGTGTAAAGATGCCGAACGTAGCCTCGACACCGGGAAATGACTAAAGACAGATAGGATGCACGATCCTGGGGTTTAGTTGACCCATGAAGAGTACATCAACTTCATATTTAGGGCATGCTTATCGATATGTT
Organism: Allium fistulosum; assembly: GCA_030737815.1. Taxonomy (NCBI): domain Eukaryota; kingdom Viridiplantae; phylum Streptophyta; class Magnoliopsida; order Asparagales; family Amaryllidaceae; genus Allium; species Allium fistulosum. The sequence goes on along the minus strand of CM060904.1, from coordinate 706,723,114 downwards.
GCACACAAGGAGTTGATGACACTTGGTAGACATTGTTCACGCGAGTGTTCGGATTATGGACCAGTTGTGTTTACCTTATGGTATATTTTATCAAGAGATATACGTCTCTCGAAAAATATTTTCTAATCCTTGTCATAGGAGATCGGTCTCATTGAGGAGGTCTCCGCGGAAAATCCATTTATACGAACGTACCTTAGTGGTTTTGTTTGTATACCTAAATATGCTTTCAAATGCAAATAATGTAACCATTTTAGCTATGATTTATATTTATATTGAACACCCTAGACATTATTATAATATCACTAAATTTTCCTATAAAATGGTTTGGTTATCATAAGGTAAAAACCCGTCTGTGTTTATTTACGGCATGGTCTTACGGGATACCTTTATTCTTTAAAGAGTTTTACAAATATAATAATTCAAATTACTTAAGTCTTTTCACGTTGGTTTACCGGACTGATCTGAGTGTTATTTTCTTATAATGCTCGGGTCAGCCCAATGTATATTTCTAGATTTCATTGATGATCATTGGAGCTCTTGGAGAGAGGAGTTGGATGGTTCCCTATCGTAGATTGTATTTCCGCTGCATTACTTTGTTTATTTTTATATCAGCATTTATGAGGACAGGTTGTTATAACTATCCAGGTTGATGATAGGTTAGTTTACTCTGATTATTATATCTATATAGTTTTCCTTTGTAAAAGTATCATTTTGATATTATATGTTATCATTCCGTTGTGAGATTCTAATATTGTATTCTCTTCTTTCTTATTTATTTTCTTATCTTCTTTTATTTTAACCTAACGTACTGCCTTTTCGACACTTGGGTGCTTGGTACGTGAATACCATGGATGTATTAGTGTGGACATTTTGGGGTCGAAAAGGTGTTTAATACAATCGTGGTATCAGAGCTGAAGGTTAAGCGAAAACCTTGGCTTTGGTTGGGTATAACTCATTAAGATATAGGGTAATGGAATGCTTTATTATGAGTTTGAGTGTATTATACATATAAGAGCATATTTGTTAGTGCTATAATAATATTTTGTATTGTGTTGATTGGTTTGCTGAGTGCTTATGGATTCTAGTTGATGCGTCTGATCAGCGTTATCGATAGAGATTCCTAAACAGTTAAATATAACAAACCGATACCATATTATTTTCAAAATTGGTAAATGAAATAATTTTACCTACAATCATATTTTATATAAAATAATAATTTTCAAATATGAAACATAGTTATTTATAATGTATTTGTTTATTAGGAAATGATAATATTAAATTATTATCATTTATTACTTGATTAGTCGTGCTTGGCCAGTTTATGGGCATTGGCTAATGATTATTGAATTTAACCTTTTTCACAACATAGGTTAGGTAGATAGTAATTTATAGAAACATTGAAATGAACTCCTTAAGCATTAACTTTCAAATTTTGACTATAAGGCATTCGATGATAATGTTGGGTTAAAAAGTTAACTTAAATAGAAAGTTGTTAATATAGCTTAAGAGGAAAGGTAAGATATTAAAAAGATAAGCACTTATGAAATGATTTCATATAAGAACCTAATTTATATAAATATGGTTAGTATAAATATGAATTATAAAGGATGTAAATTGAGAATTTGTGAACTTAAATCCTGGTGTTTTGAAAATGGATTCTAGGGGTTTTTGAGAAAACAATAATAGTATGATTTGAAACTATTTTAAAGGGCTAATGTATTAAAAGGATTTATGATTTGTTTGAGTTCGAGGTTTCTCTCGGAAACAACAAGCTGATCCGGGAAACGAAGTATTTTTTTATTAGCTAGTTCAAGTGACTCGAAAGTGAGTAAAAATGGGCAGGAGATGTGTTCTGTTGGAAAGCACTTCCCTTGAGTATTACCCTTCTTAGTAAAAGGAATATATGATACCATTTAGTATAACTCAATTCCTTGTATCATTTTGTTGTTACTCGATTTATATTAATATTTTCCATGGATTTTAAAGAAAATATTTTGGAAATTGGTTTTGAAAATGATTTTGGTTTATCCCAAAATGTATGATTTGATATTCAAAAAGATATAAGTATATATTATTATGACTTGAAATAAAACCCGAAGTTTAAATTCTTAAGTTTATTTTTTTGTTAAGTTATATTATGGTTGCATGTATCCTTTGCATTAGGATAGTTTGGTTGTGCATCTTATTATGACATATTGTTTGTTAATTTTTAATTATTAAAATAAAATGGAATTTTTGACAATTTTGGAAAGTCGATAACTTTAGAATTGATATACAAATTGAAGCTAAGTACTTTTGTAGAAATATAAAAGTTGAAATTTTTGTAACTCTCAAATTGAAAAGATAGTAAGCTGAAAACATTCTTCTAGGTAGGGATGGATGTTTAGGTATAAATATGAATTATAAAAGATGTAAATTGAGAAATACAAAAGTTAGTACTAATATGTTTAACACTAAAAGTTGAACGAGTTAGCTTCTTTATTTGTGAGAGTCAAGACTGATGTTTAGGTAGGGACAAGCAATAGAGCTCTAACCTATCGGCATTCTTTTAGGCTGAGGAATAGTTAAGTAGAAAGGTCGAAAATATGGAAAGTGTGGAACCTTGATTCCCATAAGCAAGCGTTCAAGACTCAATATTCGATTAGTCAAATACCGATCTTGACTAAATTTAACTTAGGAAGTATATAGGATGCTTTACATATTTATACCAATAAGAACCCCTGGGGAGGAGTATTGGTACGAAATGCCTCTAGCTTTCGATTACTTCTGAAAGAACTAGAATTGAGTTAACTAGAAATTCATCGATTAGCTTTGGGGAGTCTGGGATTGGTAAGTATTTTATTTGTCGAATACCACTTCAAAACAATTATACGGGTTCTATGTTTTGGAATTGAATGATGGAAACCATGTGTGGTCCGAAATCTATTAAGATAATGGAATCCATGTGGGGTTCATTAATTGATCGAGTTTTGTTGAAGACTCATGTAAAGTGCCAAACATCGCCTCGACACCGGAAAAATAACTAAAGACAGAGTAAGATGCATGATACTACAGATTAGCTGACTCATGGGGGGGTATGACAACTCCATATCTAGAGTATGCTTATAGATGTTGCTAGCAGAGAGTTGTTGATACTTGGTACACATTGTTCACACGAGTGTTCGAATGATGGCCCAGTTGTGTTTACTTTATAGTATATTATATCTAGATATATACATCACTCGGAAGGTATTTTCTGATCTTTGTCATAGGAGATCGGTCTCATTGAGGAGGTCTCTGTGGAAAATCCATTTATACGAATGTACCTTAGCGGTTTTGTTTGTATACCTGAATATGCTGTCAAATGTAACCAATGTAACCGTTTCAGCTATGATTTATATTTATATTGAACACTCTAAACATTACTATAGTATCACTAATTTTTTTTATAAAATGGTTAGGTTATCGTAAGGTAACATGTCCGTGTTTATTTGCGGTGTAATCTTATGAGATACCTTTATTCTTTAAAGTGTTTTACAAACATAATGATTCAATTTACTTGATTTTTCTCACGCTGGTTTACCAGACTGATCTGGGTGTTATTCTTCTTATAATGCTTAGGTCAGCACCGTGTATATTTCCAGATATCGTTGATGATTCATTGGAGCTATAGGAAAGGAGCTGGATGGTTCCTTATCGTAGATTTTATTTCCGCCGCATTACTTTGTTTATTATTATATCAACAATTGTGAGGACATGTTGTTATAACTTTCTAGGCTAGTGATAGGTTAGTTTACTCTGATTATTGTATCTATATAGTTTTCCTTTATAAAAGTATCATTTTGATATTATATGTTATTATTCCGTTGTGAGATTCTGATATTGTGTTCTCTTCTTTCTTGTTCCTTTTCTTTTCTTCTTTTATTTTACCCTAACATTCTGCCTTTCCGGCACTTGGGTACTCATACATGAATATCGTGGATGTATTAGTGTTGACAATTGATGGTTAAAAAGGCATTCATTACAAGTTCGATTAATAATAATTGCTATTATTGAACCAAGGACATTGGGTTTGGACTATACAAGTTGAAAATGGATGATATTGGAATTTGACCAATACCAAATTCTATAAGTCCTAACGTGAAATGATTTTTGATGAGGAGAATTGATGTAAATAATTGCATTACTAGGGACTGCTTAAAATAGTAAAATTGGGTTTTACCAAAACTATGTAAGCGATAAATTCGACCAAACCGTCACACCAATAGCTAAAGTGATGTGTGAACGTTAATATTCAAATTGTTCGATATTAATGGCTGATTGAATTTACACCTAAGAGTCACACAACTACAATGTTGAATATTCCAAATACCACCAAATTTAATTTAATTATAATTATTAAAAATTAATTATATTAACTAATATTTATGAAATATTAATTATAAAGTTTTCTTTGACTTATTTTGATCTGTATTGGAACAGTGCGTATATAAAAGTTTTACATACATATATCGATCTATGATATCAATGTATATTTTAATTTGAATGCAATATGACTTTACTGATATGATATGACTAGCATGTAGGGACATAAAGCCCAGGGATGGCCAACTATAGAATAGGAGAAAATGGGGTGAGATATTTTAGATATTTAGGTTTGAATTGGTGGAGAAAGAAGTGGTAAAAGAGCAGATCCAGATCTCCTCTTTTCCTCATTCTCTCTTCTTATTTAAAACCATCACCCTCTTACATTTTAAGGTTACTCTCTCTAGCTCATGCTACCCCTATATGCCACAAGCATCATAGGTAATTCCCCATATCTTTCCAAGCCAAATACAAAGTTAAATCAAATTATATCAAAAGGTACGTAGATCTCTTCGATTGGTAGCGCTTTCTAGAATCGATCGAAAAAAATTGAAGGAGTGGTTTTGATTCACCATTCAAGGTCTTAAAAATAGGCCACGCCCGATGTAACATTTATTTCATATGAATTTATATGTGTAAATCATCATGCCACTATAAAATATAAATTAGATTATATCACAAATTCTTATATGTATTTGTTGTCAATTTATATATATGTAAAAAATTTGTACATATGTACACACATACATACATATACATGCACATTTGTATATTAATGTTCATTCTATTTTCGTCCATTTTAAAAATATTTTTTTTTTCAAATTTAAAATTAATTAAAAAATATCCTTTTAAATTAAAATTTGAATTTTTAAACTAGTATATATTTATACATACATGCATACATAAATATATATACATATATGTGTTTGCATGTAGGTGTGTATGTATAAATTGATTTTAACAAATTAAATTGATTTTAACAAATTAAATTGATTTTAATGTATATTATACATGTCATTACGAATGTACATGAATTAATTTTTTTATGTATATATTTATATTATTCAAAATATATAAACTAATATTTATTAATTTAAAACTTTAAACTGTAAATTGTTATTATTTACATATATGTATATAAATATAAATAAAGTTAAATATACACATATTTTGTAAAAGAAATTCCAAAAGAATTTAAAATGTTTTATAAAAAATAGATATTTTATGAGAAACAACAACTTTTTCATACAAAAATTTCAAATTTAAACAAATTTTATTTAATAAATCCGCATCAATTTATTATAAAAAATTGATTTTTCCAAAACTAATGCATAGCCGAAAATAAATGTTCATATATATAAATATATGGATTATATAATACAATATTATTTAAATATATATGAATAATAATTTTAATTTTATGTAATTTAATATATATATACATAATTTCAAATTAATTTTTTATGTATGCTTATATAAATATGATTTTATAACTTATTTGGAAATTCAAAACTTGAATTCGAACTTAAAAGATATTTAAATCTAGATCTAATTTCAAAATTTATATTTTAAAAGATTTAAATTTCAAACTTTAAATTAGTTATATTCAAATTTATTAATAATTACTTTGCTTATGAATATATGTGTATTAGTATATGTATATAAACAGTTTCTTTTATAGTTTTAATATATATAAATATTAGTATGTTTTATTATATTTTAACATTATATAATAATAATTGACAACAAATATGTATATGAAGGGGCTGATGTGTCCGTCGGTGTAAACCGCAATACTTGGATATGGGCACGTTAACCATGCACAATTTATATGTTGCTCATGCATGTACATGTGTATTTGATACATATGTACACATTATATATCATTTATATTATCAAATAGTTACTTTTAATAATCAATTATATAAAATAATGCTTTTATTTACAATCTATTTAGATATATCTAAATTAATTTAGACTTCATAGGCCCAGTGAGATACAAAACGGTAAAAAAAATGAAATTCGCCCATTTAATCCTCTGCGTGCTGGCCCAATTCCAACAATGATATCGAAGCCCAATATTCTGTACGATCTAAATTAGCAGTATTATGGCCAACTAATTATGCTTACACATTTATTAGGATGCCTATAATAGTAGTGTTTAGGCTGGGTTTGGGTAATTAAGTGCCCTGTCCTACCTGGCTATCAGTTGGGCCCGAAAAGTGAAGAAAACCAAAAGGTTATCCTTAATATGAAAGTCCCTATTTTAATTTGATCCTTGGGCTAATTTTTAAAAATGTGGTTTTTAATTAAAATAAAATTATAAATTTAAAGGTTAAACTTAAAATGAGTAATTTTATTATAAATGTTATAAAATAATAATCAAAATTGTTTTGAAAATTTAATAATTAATTTGGAAAATTATTAACTGGATTTTTAACCAGGCAGAAATCATTAGAATTAGGACATCGGTACGAAGACAGAATGACCTTAAACTTGGTAGAGATATTCAGAAGAACAAGGGGAAGATCTCAAGAAAGTATAGGGTAAAAATAAGCTAAGTAGTTAACTCGGCCCGAGTCAACCCCCTTGACTTGGTACCAAGTCTAAATGCCAAGTCATGGCACCCTCATATTTTTAGCAAGTGATCCCCTAGTCTTCCTATGCATATCCATGAAGTTTCGTAGAGTTCTAGTGAGCTAATCGTAAGAAGTGAAGACGTGACGGTCCAAGCTGTAGGATAATCTAAGTCATGGAAGAACGATAATTAAAACTCATTGATAACCTACCAAATTACATGGAAGGTATCTAGACGAAGTAAAGAGTTCAAAACAAGACGATTTAGCCAAAAATTGGCAAAGGATTAAACTCTACACCGAGTTAAGGCTTTGACTCGGTACCGAGATTAGCTTTTAACTCGTGTCGTCGTGACATATCTTATGCTATCTTAGGCTATTCCCTGGAAGCGAGCTTCTGATCCAATATAACTGCTACCTCTATAAATACAAACCATAGAGTAATAAAAAAAGGTTTTTGATGGTACTATCACTATGCAGGATCTCCATCTATTCTTCAACTCTTTCCTTTACGCCATAATCACCAAGGCAACTACTCTAGGCAATTCTAGGACTTAGGATTAGTCTAACCCATGTACTTATGACTAATTCTTTCTCAGTCACCTTGTAATCTCATTCAAGCTAGATCAAACCAATAATTAAAGCTATAAAGTGGACGTAGGCTTAGTTAACAGCAGAACCATTATAACAATCTCTGTGTTTCATTTACTTTTCTGCTATTTTATATTATATTTGCTCTATTCTAGCAGGGTTGGTGCTTTCACACCATAATGTAGGTTGTTGATCCATTTTTTGGGTTAACAAAAATTATTTAAAATTAATTAGACTAATAAATTAAATATTTAATTAAATAGCTAATTAATTAAATAACATATATTGATATATGTTACATTTTCTTAAAGTATTTAAGGTGATGTATGTATGTATATAATTTTCAAAATAAACTATAATTAATTGAAATTGTTTAATTAATTAATTAATTAATTAAATGTTAATTAATAACCAATATAATACATATATATTAAGATATTTGTGTGTAACTATAATATTATAGTATGAATATTCAATTAAAAATATTTACTGAATAAAATAAGATTAATCAAAATGTTAATTAATTAACATTTTGATTAATTATGATTTAATAACAAAATTAATATAAGATTATACATAATATTATTATATAAGTTAATTAAATTATGTATAAGAATTAAACTTATATAATATGAATGTATAATAAGAGGTGAAATGGTAACTAATTAGATTTAAGGAATAAACATATGTATAGTACGTATACTGTGATTTTAGATGTACTTGAATCACCAGGGTATTCTATAAGAAATGCATTATTCCATAAGTTGATATTACTCAATTAAAATTTAATAAATATATGAATCTTTAATATAAATGTTGTCCTCTACCATTTATATATTAATAGATTACTTGCATACTCCTTAGTTGTTGAATTTTCCTCGAGCTAGGGATGTTATGTGTAGTGGTATTAATATATAGAATATATGAGGTAAGATTCATGCATGTATTTGTTGAACTTTCCTCAGGGTATGTGCAGTGTACTTAGACCATCGCGAAATGGTAGATATTAGTGAATAATCGTTCTTTATTTATCGAGCTCTTCTCAAGGTAAATATAAGATTAGGACAAAGGTCATAGGTTAGGAGTTGTATGTGATACAACCAATAAGGCATTATCCATCATATATGGGCCTATGATATGTTAAGCTTTCCTCAAGGTTGGAATCCCAATGCATACGAGTCCTAACACTCATTAGAGAAACCAAAAGAACTTTATGTTTCAACTTAGGGTTTTTAGAAAAATGAAAGTCTAGTGGGTGCTTATTAGTAAATTGAAATATGTATTTAACCTTAATAATAATATAAGAACATTTGTTATTTATAAATTAAACTAATGTACATCGATAAATTTGTGCATTTAATATAATCATTAAATGTTTATCAATTAAAATATACAAATGAATTGAGTTTATATTGACAAATAGAAAAATAATGTTTGCTTATAAGTAAATTTTGCATGTTTTCAATTCATGACCCATGTAAGAGCCTAATTATATAACTATTAAATACATTCGTAACTTGGTTACTTATTTGTTTTTTTCCTTAGACTATGTGTTGTCTTCTATTAGTGTCAAACTCTAAAATAATACAAACACATACACACACACACATATATATATATATATATGATCCATATTCAATCACAAATAAATATTATATGGTGAACGGTTGTAATTCATAATATATGAAACCACTATGAACTTTTCATTCGAAGTGAGCAAGTAAACCATAGTACTAGATCATGTATTCAATATGATTGATTACAGTAAGGATCTTGTTGTGCTATATGTAACATTAGACGAGGAGCTACAAGATGGATCTAAGAATCCAATCACTAAAATGTCAATTTGATCAGTTTAAATAAAATGCAACTTAATTGATATCTTTAATGTAACAACCCATCTCGGAACAGGCCTAAATTTTGACCTAGAAAAGACCCATCGAAACTTAGATCCATTTATGTAAGTAGACATATTCTTATTTTGAAATATATTGCCCAAGTACCAAAATGGTAAGACTCGAGGTTTTTATTCACCAGACCCTTTTTATTCTGACTCCCTCCTCATTACAATACAGGTTAGGGAAGGCGTTGGCGAAGCTTAAAGATAGTGAGAGTGTAGCCTATAGCAGTTATTCTCTATCTTTTTATATTATTTTCTATTATACACATGAAATGTATTTTTGAACAAAATGTTGTAACAATTGTTGTTATGTATTATGACATTTGAAATGATTTGAAATAAATGGATACTATTATTATTATTATATTTTATTTCTTCCGCTGGGAGCTCTAAAAGAGTAGATAGATAGCTCTATATAGTTTTTCCTCTTACCGACCAACCGCCAACTTTGGAATAGGCCTAGGTGTCGATGGGTCTTTTCTAGATTGGAATCTAGATCTGTTTTGGAGCAGGTTGTTACACTTAAAATGTTAAAGAAGACCGAATGCATTTTGTAATGATTTCATTATGATCTTGTAGTAGGGGTTTCCATTTAGGTGGTTCGATCACTTGGAAAGGAAAGCAAATATGTGAGACTAGATATAACCTAAAACACGGTTGGGATAAAGAGAGTAAATGATCAGTTCTGCTTCATGAAGAAGTATTTGTGACATAACTTAAGGCACTGTTGGGATAAAGAGGGTAAATGACCACTTCTGCTTCATAAGGAGATATAGTAACCCGCCAAGCTAAGAGAAATCCTAACTTCTATGGCGTCCTATGGGATCTTACTATCTTGAACAGATTTTACCTTCATAAGGTCCAAGGACAATCCCTTCTCGAAGGCAATATGATCGAGAAATTTCACCTCCTTCTTCCTAAAATGACACTTTGAGTAATTAGTGCCTTCTCAAAGTCCCAAGTACCTCCCTTAACTAATTTTCATGCTTACCCTCATTTTTAGAGAATACTAGGATATCATCTACGAACACTATGAAGACTTAGTTATCTACCCCCTAAAGACTCCGTGAGTCAACGGAATAGGGATCTTAAGGCTAAATTAACACTAGAGGGGGGGGGGGTGAATAGTGTTTAATGGATTATATGAATATTATTCAAATTCTTTAAGATTTTACTAGGATTGATGGAATTAACAATCCAAGATCAAAGTACAGATAAAGGTAAATGCAGTAAGAGTAAAAAGGAAAGAACACACCAAGTTTTATACTAGTTCGGAGTTACCCTACATCTAGTACCGCATAATTCCTTGTACGGATTTCTTTTCAACTAGTAAATGCAAATGAAATCTCGATTTCAAGGCTACGAGACACACTCTCCATAATCCTGGCCTTTGGGTAGTGCCACTTGATTTCCGGGCCACAAGCATACCCACTAGATTCATGGGCTACTAAGCATACCCAATAGATTTAATCAGGCTACAATCACACCTAATTGGATTTCAGGGATACCAAGCACACATAGAGTATAGAGTATGATTTGATAGAGTTTATAGACTCAGATCTTCAATCTTGATTACAATTGACCCTATAACTCTTAAATAACACTTGACCTTGAGAGAGATGAGAGAAATTAGAGAGTATATGAAAGAGAATCAAATTAGTAATGATTGCATTTGATTCTGGTTGAATTCGGTAGAGTTTCGTTAGAAATTGCTTTATAAATCAAGAAAGTGAAAAAAGGAGAGAAAAATAAGATAGTAGTTAATAAAAATTCGTTTAGAAGACTGGTATATATAGGGAAACAACGGCCATGTCCATTTGGGAAGAGATGTGATGAAAAGACACTTCCATTCAAATTTGAATTTTGAAAACTACGGCTGCTAGTATGTCGACATACTTGTAGAGGATATGTCGACATATCCCTTTGTATTTTGAAAAATTACTTAATAATTTTTTTTAAATATTAAGTTTTTTCAAATATTTTAAAACTTTGTACAAACATCTAAACATAATTTATACATATTTTAATCATATTAAAACTTAATAAAACTTTATACAATAATTTCGAAAGATTTAAGAAGAATATTTAATATAATGTAAATAATATATATAATCAATATAGTTATAAATTATTAAAGTATAAACAATAATTCAATATATATATAAACTTAAAAACACTAGAATAATATCTGTATAGGTATAAGAGATTTGAAAATCATTTGGGAAATATTTTGAAAAGATTGTTTTAAAAATAGAATATTTGAAAAACAATTTAAAACAAAATTAGTGAAGGTAAGAGAGATCTTGAACTCTTCAATACTCATGAGTCTTTATTCTTGAACTCTTGAAACTTTATATCAACATCTTGAATCTACTCTTGATATCAGCATCTTAATACTATATAGTCTTCTTAATCAATACCTTTATAATATCCTGCACTATACACTATATGTATATGTATATCTTGATAAAGCATTAGTATCTATATTTTATGTAATGTCCTACAGTTGTTATCATCAAACCAATACTTAAAGTACTAACAGACTGTACTCATCAAATCTGCAAAATATGTAGGGGCATTCATCTAAGCCAGAAGGCCTGACTTCCCATTCATATAGTTCATGCAGAGTGCAGAATGTGGTCTTTTACTTGCTATCCACAGCTATCCTCAATTGATGAAATCCAATGGCTAAGTCCAATTGAGAAAAGATTTTTGCTCCAACAAGCTGATCAAACAAATCATTTATTCTGGGTAAGGGATACTATATTTCTTGGTCAACTTGTTGAGTTCCCTATAGTCACTGTGTAGCCTTAAAGAGCTGTCTACCTTAGTGGAAAAGATAATAAGTGCTCCCTATTCTGAAGTACTACGGAGAATAAGTTCCTCCTACAATAGCTTCGAAATTTTTTATCCAACTCTCACCATTCTTTGGGGGCCATGCGTATTAATTGCAGAGCAATAGTTCTAGCGTCCTTCTCCAAGTCGATCCTAGACTCGATCTCCCTTTCGGGCAGGAGACTCAAGACTTCTGCAAAATTGCAGGAAATTCTCAAATTACGGGCACATACGAGATCACATCTTTAGATAAGGTCAACAAATATAAATAGCTTAACTCGATTGAGTTTTGGGGTGCATAATGAACATCTATATCTCGCCCCTTACAACTCCTTAACCATGAAATCCTCCTATCACAACCTAAGGCAGCCCCGTAATAAGATAACCAATCCATCCATAGGATAAGTCCGTACCCCTCAAAACCAAGAACATACGCGTTATACATAAAATTAACGTTACATATATATATATATATCCACAATTTGGTCTTTAAGAATTAAAAAAAGGTGTGTTGACCCTCCAATAGAATTTGACATGACTATTGGGTTGGTGACAAATTAGGTTTTAGACTTAAGGAGTTAAATATATTTCTAACTATGCATGAATGTGATGCTCCCGAGTTAAATAAGGTACAGATAGTATTTCCGGAGATAATACTTATACATTTCATTGCAACTTTTCCTTGATCCCTAGGAGGAGGTCTACTTGAGATAGGTACAACCCCAATGGCATAAGCTTGCCCACTCAGTCCCTCCTTAGCTAGATTTGGCATAAGCTTGCCCACTCAGTCCCTCCTTAGCTAGATTTGGACACTGATTCTTATAGTGTCCCTCCTCATGGCAGTGGTAGCGTCTTCCTTTGAACTTCTCTCTCATCAAGCTCACTTTGCAGTCCTTAGCATCATGTCCCTTTTTCTAACATCTACGACATGTCACACTTCCCTTCTTGATTTTTCCCTTGGCTTTCTTATCAGCCTAAAATCCTCCATTCTTAGCTCCACCTTGATTTTGTGTCAGTTCCGCTTCTCCTTCTCCTCACTACCAGAAGTATACAGCAGGGCCATTTCAACCATCATCTCATAAGTGGCGCCCGTGGGTACTTGGGTCAAAATAGCTCCTTAAATGGGGAATTTAAGCCTTTAACAAATTTCATAGCCTTCTTTAAGGGGGTATCAATCAAACTCAATCCAAACTTAGCCAATTCTATAAACTTCCTGATGTACTCCTTCAACGTGGAGTCTCCCAGCTTAAGTGTATAAACTTCTCTAATTGCAAACTTACTTCAGCTCTGGACATGAATCACGACTCAAAGCGAGTTCTAAATTTAGCCCAAGTGATTCCCACCTCGGCATTCTCCTCAACCACTATAGTCCTCCAATCTAAGGCCTCTCCTTTTAGATGCCATAAAGCCATCCTCCTCTTGATCCGATCTTCCCATCAAGCTCCTAAAATATATGTTCAGAGTCACTAATCCAGGCTTTTGTTTCCACAAAACCTTCAACTCCTATATACACATATCCTTCCATATTTTGGATGCCTTTAAATAATTTTTGGAAGACTAGTAGGCGAGGTGCTGCTTCAGTAGGTGGGGCAAAAGGTGCTGCTGGTGCAGCTTGTTGAGGAATGGAAACTTGCCCTACATGCCTCAGGTATTGCTGCCTTGAACTATTTTGGCATCCCTCGGATAGTAGGTATCTCTTAGGTAGAGGGGTTCCTAGCCACAAAGGAATGGTTTTTAACCATAATCAACTATCTATAGGTTTGAACTTTTAGTTCAACTTCCTAAGATAGTATTATTAGCTGAAATAAAATTTTGCGTAGTGTGTTTGTGTATGTTCATAATAGTGTGCGTATATATATGGTTTTGAAAAATACTTCCAAAAATAACAAGTACGCACTCTTACAGATACCTGTTCCCATGGATCGGGTAGCCCAAGCTCTGATATCAAATGTAATAACCCACCTTGAAACGGGCCTAATTTTTGACCCAATAAAATCCCATCGAACCTTAGATTCATTCCAAAGCTGGCTGTTGGTTGGTAAAGTTGATACAAACAATATACTGAGCTATCTGTCTATGCTTTTAGAATCTCACATCGAAAGGATTAAAATATAATTAAAGAAATAAGTACCCATTTGATAAAATTTCAAATCTCAGAAATACAACATATCATCATAAATATCCAAAATAATATCAAAAATAACGTGTCTGATACTGGGTACATCAAAATATATCAAAAAATAAATGGATAAATAAACTTCCATAAGACTTCACCTCCATCTTCATCTTCTCAATCAGCATAGTTTCCCGTAACTTGTGTGTTGTAATGAGGAGGGGGTCAGAAAAACAATGTCCGGTGAATGAAAATCTCAAGTCGTACCATAATAGTACATGTGAGGTATCATTTATATAATTAATATGTCTTATGCATTCTATACGATATCCTACCAAATATACCTCCAACTGCAAACCCAAAGACTCTTCTAGTCAACTCTATAATGTACATTCAACTATAGGCCAAAGGCCTTTTCCAGTCTAAAGCAACTACCATCAATCATGTCCTAATAATGTGAGAGAAAGTACCTGGGCCACTTAATACCTCTTTAATAGGAATTAGGTAGACTCTAACCATTTAATACATATATCCTAGGTAGTTCCTCGTCATTTAATACCTAATCCAAGATGGACCCCTCTTTGGTACTTCCTAACCGACATCACATGAAATCTCATCAGGCTACTTAATGCTTCTTTATGGGAAGAGGTGGACCTTACAATAGCTAATTAATACTTCTTTATGGGAAGATTCCCTACTACCCCCCAAACAATAATCTAGACCATTTAATACTTCTTAAGTGGGAAGGTGGCGGACCCTGCAACAGCCACTTAATACCCCTAACCCAGAAGCAAGCCCTACGTATTATGATCCGTAACCCAAACTGTGATGTCTTACATTAGTCCGGCTATTCCTTGGCGCTGCCTGTCGGATTAACTGGGCAGACTTACCCTACAGAACTGGGAAGAACCTCGCGTCCTTCATGGGTATTTATTATAGGCAATGTCTCACATCAGTCTCAAAATCAAATTGTTAGTTGCCAGATTAGCTGGCAAGACTTTTGTATTTGCTTTTGAATGACAGTGCATCCCTATAACTTAGTCATAATTTTAATCTCCTAACATACTGCCATAAATATTCCTCATCGCATTTCACATTAAAGCCTTATAAGAAAAAACATCTTATTTTGTCTTCAATTATGGATTAATTTCCACAATTATCCTTACTTCCTTCCTATGGGTTTAATAATTACTAACCTATTTATTTATACAATCACTATATTATTAACTACACATTAATAATATCTCTATACGCTAATATATTTATACGTTTGTAATTCAGTCTAACTAAATATTCCTAAGTGTGCAAAGATTTTTGCGTCCTATACTAATGATTTTAAATGTCAAAACTTCCTATTCATATAAGTTTAACTCTATACAATAACTTACAAAATAGTTATTATCCTTTTCCAAACAAATAGACTTGCATTAATAAAATAAAATCATATACTGATTTTATTTTATATTAATATAGTAGAATCAACGCCTCTATTTCAAAGATTAAAACTTATAATTTAAACTCTTTATATTATATTTAACTTTTTACATACACGAACTTGAAATGAAAAAGGGATTCATATTAAATTACGGAAATAGGCAATGCAAACTACGAATAAGAGAATTCATACCTTATGCACCATTTCCTAAATTATTTGCTTCTTAGAACCCTTTAGCACATCAATAGAGAAAAGTTGGAAGTGGAATAGAATATAAAATATTCAAATTGCAATAATAAAACAAATTCTACTATTTTAATATAAAATAACCAAGATTCCAATAACTTAAGAATTGAAAGTTCTTTTGGGGGAATTTTATGGATTTAGTTTTAGGGTTTTTGTAAAAAATTCCCTAAGGTATAAAACAAATCTAAAATTTTACTATACAAATACTAAAAATAAGAAAAATTAAGATTTCCAGTCATAGATAATTTGCCTACCTTTCTTTGGATTTGATTCACGTTCGCTCCTTATTTCTCCATTAGATTTCTTTGATTTGAAATATACAAAAATTGGATTGTATACAAATTAGATTCATAATTCAGGGATTAGAGAAGAATAAAAGTAGAAGAACTAATATATATAGACCTATTATCTTTTTCTCTTGAATTTAATTCTTGAATCTTATCGAGGAAGAAGATAGATAGAGCTTTGTCACTGTTTCAAATATTTTTATGAATAAAAGTGAGGGGGCTAGCCTCCTATTTATAATGGTTAGAAGGCATCTAGACCGTTGGATTTAAGTTGGTTTAAAATTATAAAATCTGGGTCGTTCGCGCCTAACAAGACCCCAGCCACCCCACATTCACCAGTCGACCGCTCCTCCCTAGGCGGTTGATGCTAGCGGTCGACCAGCCCGAAGGAGGTGATCGGTCGGTCCCATGTATTTGAAATGAATATAATTGCTACCATTTTAAATTAATTTCTTTCCCATTTTAATATTAACGTTAACATTAACGTTTATTTTAACGTTTCCTTAAACCCCAAGATTATTCTCATCAACGTTAATATATTTATTAGTCTTTTAAATTTCAAAAATTAACATTAACTAATTTTTTAAATTTAAATTCACTTCGAATTATTTTAAATTTGAAAACCTTAAATGTCAATAACTTTTCCATTGTGCCCCTATTACAAAACTTTATATATGAAGGTTGATAAGAAAATTGCCATGAACGCAATGATGTAACTTTCATGGGCAAATTCTAACATTTAAAATATTTCCATTTTTAGCCATATTATTAATTAATTGATTTCTTATTAATTTTTATGTGATGTCATAAGTGTGTCTCCGATAGCTGATAAGGGAAAGAAGGTCAAATTAAAGGTGTGTTAACTTTATCAGATTAACCTGTTCGTACCTTATTAGACACTAAGGCATCACACTCTTTTATTTTGAGGAGGCTTGTAGATGAGTTGCACTTAGACACTAATATAGTTACAAATCCTATAGTTGTATCAAACCCAGTTGGAGGATCAGCTTATTTATCTATGATATGTAAGGGTTTGAATTTGTTTATATTTTGGGTTGAGTTAGATTACGATGCTTTTATCTTGAGATTTTATGGGTTTGGGTTGATTTTGGCTATGGACTGGATGACTATATATGGGGTGATCCTAGATTGTGATAGGAAGGCTGTTAGGTTGGGTACTTATAGTGGATGCAGTCTAAAGGTTTATTACGATCCTAAAGGTTTAGTTATGTTGAGTTACCTACATTCTTTAAACCAATCACATGATGAGTTAGATTCAGTACCGGTAGTTACAGACTATTCATATGTCTTTTCCAAGGTCACCAATCTTCCACCGTAGAGAGAGATCAAGTTTCAGATTTATCTTATGGAGAATACTAAACTTATTGCCTTACCCTGTGGAATATGGCACCTAAAGAGAGAAGCGAGCTGAATAGGCAGGTGAATGAGCTGTTGGAGAAGGGCTTCATTTGGAGGAGTATCTAAAAATGGGGTGCACTAGTTGTCTTTTCCACTAAGGCAGATGGTTCCATGTAGCTTTCCATTGATTATCGAGAGCTGAATAAGCTAACAAAGAAGAATTATTACCTGATTCCCTATATAGATGATCTCTTTGATCAGTTGGTTGGAGCGAAGGTGTTCTCTTAGCTTGATTGGCTTTCGAATTCCATCAGTTGCATGTAGCCGCGGACAGTATTCAAAAGAGTTCTTTTCGTACACTCGACGAACTTTAAAAGTGGTTAATCATGCCCTCTAGACTGACTATTGCACCCACCTCATTTGTGGATTAGATGAGTCGAATTTTTAGAGGGTTTCTTAATAAGTTCATGGTGGTATTTGTTGATGATATATTAATCTATTCAAAAAGCAAGAAGAAGCATATGTTGCATCTAGAAGAAGTGCTCAATACACTCTGTGAGCATAAGTTCAAGGAATTTTTTTCCAAATGTCACTTTTGGTGCAAGGATAAATGCTTTATAGGACAAGTTGTCTTTGAAAGCATACTGGCGCTCGATCCTAGTGAAGTTGCTGTAGTACAACATTGGCATGTGCCAAAGAATGCTATGGAAATGAGGAGTTTCCTTGGTTTGGTAGGCTACTATAAGAAGTTCATTAAGGATTCGCCACAATCTCTGCACCTTTGACCTGCTTTACCAAGAAGAACTTGTGTAAAGACCTATTTCTCCGACCCTAAGAAATCGGCACTAATACATACTCGGTATTCCCATGCCGTAAATCCAAGTGCCGAAGAGGCGGTTCTTTAAGGGTAAGAAAGAAAATAATGATAGAACAGAATCTCACACGGATAGAATAACATATATTATTTCAACGTATAATCTTTACAGTGGAAATTTTAAATACATTTATCAGAGTTAAACATGGACAGTTATAAATATCTATACTTAAAAATGCGAAATACAATAATACAAAGTGTGGTGGAAATAGATAACAATCTTCAGAAGAATCTTCTAACTCCATGCTTCGAGCTCTTCCAGATTTCTTTTAACAAAACCTGACTACTAGGCTACTCGGGAAAATTAGGGCACTTAGAGTTTAAGGGAAAGGAAAATAAACTCTGAGTCATGGGATTGGTGTGAGAAACTCAAAATATGCATTTTGAACACAAAGGTATCTCATAAGACCACGCCGCACATAAACATGGAACGTGTTTTTACCTTACGATAACCAAAACATTTTCTATGCAAAATCTAGGAATATTATTTTAATGACATTCTTTGAAGAAAAATTTGTCAAATAAACATATTAAAATAGTCAAAATTGTTACATTGGTTAAATGTGATGGCATAATAGGTTTGCAACTAAGTTCGAGGAACTTATTGGAGAATGGATTTCCATGCAATGGCAGGTAAGGGACTACCTTCCATACAGTACACCTCTATAGGGATGTACTAAGGATCGACATCTTTGAAACCTTAGCACCTGGCAAGACCGGCCTACTTACAGACCCGCCTAGTGAGGGATAGAACTGAATATGACCTCACCCCGATCGTAACCGACCTATCCGAGAGCTCTCTTAGCATAACAGCGTACTCGACATATATAAAGTAATCTAGAAGGGTGATGAACATACCCTAATGGGCGTGACCCACTTAGCCTCATGGCATGCCATGTTTAAGCCATTTCTGATTGATCAGGCCTGAAGTAACGATTACCTTTTACATAGCACATTCTTCTTTGAATGCCACATTGCCATTCCATGATCACACAACTTATTTCTACAAACATATAACTTCTAAGCTCGTATGTCTCAGGAAAGGGTGTTAAGCTAAGAGAAGTTGCCTTCTCCACCACCAAACAGATGATACGTTCATAGAGATCATCAATGTGATTAGAAATGCAATGTTAGACATTCGTGCATACAAGTCCAGGAACAAGACAAACCGAAGGCACTCTCCTACCATATCCTATCGAGAATACCCCTAGGATTAGTAGCGAGAAGTCCTTGCATCGAAGATCTCAATGGAGAATTACAGTCAATAATAAGTGATATGGGAAAATTCCCCTGAGGGTCAGTGACAAGCAGCCCTACATTCCATCTTCCAAACCATTTTCACGTCTTCACTTCAAATATGTAAATTGGTTTGAAGTGGTTTCCGAATAAGAATCACTTCAAATCCAACCCCGGTAACTTCGAACCAATCATCGATAAAAGGATGTTAGGTAAATAGGTGCTTATCATTTGATTAATTACTTTCTTTTTATCAAAAATATCTTCCAAAGATATATATATATATCTTTAAAACATTACTTTTTGGTATATACGGAATCATTAAACCTCTCTTATCAAATCTTTTGATTACTTAAAAACTTTTGGAATCTTGGTATAATTCTAAATCATTTTATTTTTCACTTAGGAAAATATTTCCAAATCATTTCATTTAAATCTTAACAAATATTTTCAAATCATAACTTTCAAATCGGGTCAAAAACAATGTTATTTAAGACATCGTTTACTGTAAACCCAAACCAATAAATTTTAAGTATAGGAATTAAATTAATTCCAAATCATTTTCATAAGTTATATTGGAAAACATTATTGAGTTAAAAAGGGTCGATAGAAATTATACTAATCCTACTCAACAACAATTCCTGCATTCAACCTTTACTATCCATCGAATAACGGTGAAATCGCCTTTTGAATTCACACGAATAGTACGGGTTCCCTTCTCGGAATTTAATACCAAGTATAAGAAGATCATTTCTATGCGATCCAAGTTGTTTGAATTTGGAAACTTATATCTTTTATACTTTGGGAAATTTTGATCCGATTAAATCAAATTTACTATCCCCTCCGTCGGGCTAGTCCGGGTAGCTAGGGAGGGCAGGGAACTGGTTTCCCAAACCCAAGCCTAGAGACTATCTCTCTGTTACCCATAAGGTGGTTAAGTTATTTAATCAACTCTAAATCCTTTTATTATCCTGTAGTGATTATTTTTATTTACCTAACACTAGTCCAAATTTTGTTTTAAAATAATTTTCCTTTAACCAATTTAATTTAAACTCCTTTAAAATAATTTTCAAATTACTTTCAAAAATACTTAATAATTCATTTGAAAAGTTTCACAAAAGATTCGGGAAAGAATAATCAAGTTAAATCATTGTTTGCAAAAGTTATTAAAAGTGCTGCAAAAAAATGCTGCAAATATTGTTTTAAAAG
Source organism: Allium fistulosum (assembly GCA_030737815.1). NCBI lineage: Eukaryota > Viridiplantae > Streptophyta > Magnoliopsida > Asparagales > Amaryllidaceae > Allium > Allium fistulosum. The sequence goes on along the minus strand of CM060904.1, from coordinate 706,702,109 downwards.
CTTATTTGATTAAAACAACTTTTCGATTATTTAGGTATCTATTTTTATTACTCAAATATCTTTTAAAACATTTTAAAATATTTATAGGATTTATTTTATATGTTTAAAGAATTAAAAATATCCATTTTAAAACATTTACCACTTTGGCTTCTAACCTGCCAAAGCGTGATTTTTTTTAGAACTCGATTTGCTCATATTTTAAAATCTACTAAACGAAATCTCAATCCTTTTCTTTTGTTTAAAAAATATGATTATAAGGGTTCGGAAAATTCTTATTTCAAAGCAATCCGACTCCGAATCCATCCTATAAATGGATTTAACCTTTACAGCGTGAAATTGCGAACTGCCGTTATGCGACGCTCCTATTTTTGACTAAATTTTCAATATTTATTTTAACATTTCCAAAACACTTTTAAATGTTTATAAAATATTTCTAAACCATATCAAACCATTTTTAAGAGGTTTAAACATTCTATATACACCATTTCATTCAATGAAGCATTGTGATTTCCTATGTGTTTATCGACGTGTATTAACGTGACTTGTATATATATTCAACAACCATATTAAACATCCATATTATCATATTCAAACATGATAAACAACCATCATTAACAATCATATCCAGACATATATATCGTCCAATAATATACAACTATAGTTAAGGAGTTTTCTCACTATTATTGCTTCCTAATTTCACTAAACGGACTATAGCTCCGCTACGATCTTATGAAAGCTTTTGGAAGTGGTCCTTAGACTGTTGGGAAGTCATGGTCAAGACTTGAAGTGGGTAGCCAAAAGTGTGGAATAGAAGTGATGGAGCTTCGACCTTGAATTCTCAAAACTAGACCCGAAAAATAGGTCATCTTCTCTAGGGTTTTTGACCATCTTACTCTCTAAATTTGGAAAAGTGGTCAACATAAAAGCTGTTGGAAATTATTTTCTCTACGGTTTCAAAAATATATTTTCTTGATTTGGATAAGGTTTGCGGAAGTTATGGCCAAGAGAAGAAGAGGTGTTAATAGATTCATAAAAATCAAACCCCAGAATGGGTCGACTTCTAGCTGATTTTTGGAATCTTCCTCCAAGAATTTCGAAAAGTGGTCAAAAGAAAAGTTCTTGCAAATTCGTTTCTCTATAAATTTATGAAAATAAACACTCGATTTCCATTCATTTTGAGGTAGATATGATCAAAAAAACAGAGGTATTCTAGGACATAAAATTCTGGGCCCGAATACGCAATCCAAATAAGTGAGCTTTTGACATGGCCATGCTCAAAAATGGAAGAAGTGCTCAACATAAAAGTTGTAGCCACTGGAATTTTAGTATGAAAAAAAATATTTCTCATTTTTGTTCTGGTTTGTGGGAGTTATGGTGGAATGAAAAAGAGGAAAAAGAGTGGGTATTTATAGGAAAATGAAAGTGGAAAATATCAAGATATTTCTGCACACCCACCTCACCATTTCATCACCACCCTTACATCACTTAGTACAGCTGAAGTACCCACTCCCCATGTGCTCCGTGTGGTTTAATCAAGTGTATGTCCTTTGATGTGTAAGTGTTGACTTAGAGACGGCTTAAGGAGTAAGGAAATGGTAAAATATCTTTTACATATTCATATATGTATATATATGTTTGCACAGATGTATTTGTATATGTTAGGGTGTGCATGTGACATGTGTGTGTATATATATATATGTTCATGTATGTGCATAACAAGATAACAACATTTCAACGAATACGAACAACTCCTGTTTGTTAAACAGTTGAAAATCGGGAAATCGATTACCGATCACATTTTCACTTATATTTTAAATTACATATAATTGTAAAAAAATTAAAAATAAATTTCTCATCATTATTAATTAATTAAAATCATCTTATTTTATTTATAAAACCATATAAATTGACATTAACAAATATTTACAAAAATTGCTATTATATTGATAAAGTGATACGAATTTTCTTATATTTTCAAATCAAATATATATTTTTATAAAACTATTACAAATGATTTAATATCACATTATAACTATTTAAAAGGAATTATTATCATTTAAAATGATTATTTGAATAATTAAAATAATTATTAAATAGCTAAATCTAAATTTGAATCACAAATCCATTATTAAATATAAGGGCATCACTGATGATGTCTTAAATACATTTTATTTTCAAAAATAAAATAATTAATTTTATTTCATATTCTTATTCAATTATAAAAATAAGTGTATGCATCTAGCTCCATATGCAATTTTTTACGATTATAGAGCTGTTTATCGATAAAACGGTTTTCCGCCATTTTATCGATATATCTTTCCAAAGGAACTATTTTTGTGAACATTTTTCCAAAATAAGTTCATTATTATTATTATTCACTTAAAACTTGATTAATTTTTTGAAAATAATCTACATTTGAATATTTAAAATAAATTAAATATCCCTAATTAAAGTGATCAAATTTTGGGTCGTTACATACTTCCCCCCTAAAAGAATTTCATCCCCCAAATTATCCAAAGGTTTAGCCCAAAATATTTATTATAACTCAATTATATATGATATACATAGATCATCCACAACATCTAGAAAACTCAAGTATCCAATCACAAATCCTCTTCAATGTTTCTCATCAAGAATCGAGTGATAAATCCTTTTTTGGATCAGTGTAAACACCTCAAAGCTCTATACTCGAATCTTAGATCAGAATTGTGCGGCAAAATAATCCACATACTTCATATGAATTTAATAATCTTTCAAGTATTTTAGTGAAAAGATTTCATAAAACTTTCATTCTTTATTCAAACATTTTTATAAAGACGCTTCTTTATATTTAACTATTTGCTAACATTTCTAAGAAATTATACAAGTTAAAGATAACTTAACTTTTATTATAATATACCTCTTATATTATAATTTGCTTATTTTAACCAATATTAAATGCAAGCACCTTTGTATTTAATAGAACTTATTTTATTAATCAAGACTTTTTTTATTAATGAATATGCCTTTTATTAATTATCCACTTATACCAGTTTCAATACTTAAAAGTATTCATATACTTATTCAAATGTTTTGACCATATTCACAATTTACTTAACAAGTTTTACTTACTTTAAAATATATCAAAGAGATTGAAACAATTATAACCAAAACATTGTTATAATAACTCCTTTATAAATTAAACATATAACATTTTCTATCTTTTTATAAAAGATTCCAATACTTTATTAAAGACTAAATATACCCATACGATTTCTTCCAAAATGTCATCCAAAGGTTCAAAAGCAATTTTTGCTAAAACATCGTTTAATACAAACCCAAAACCATTCATTAATACCTTTAACCATTTCTTTTAAAGACCAAAGCATACCCATGCTTATCCATTAAGATAATACACTTTGATAAAGTTTGACAACCACCGGTTAATTTATCAATTTATGGTACACATTATCATTTTTAACTCTAGAAAATTATATAGATCGAGTAACTCAAAAATGAAACCAAGGAACTAGGTACCACCAATAGTATCGCATATTTCCTTAACAAGAAGGGGAATACTTAAGAAAAGCGTTTACCATCCGACCACATCTTCTGCCCATTTTTAGTTACTTTTGAGCCACTCGAATCAATTAACCATAAAATTGTTTATTGATTTCAAAACCCCATTTTAAAATAATACCATTATTATTCCTTTTTCAAAAATCATTTGAAATTCCTTTCAAAAATACAGAAATTTAAATTCTCAAAAATTCCTTAATAGATCATGTTTTATAAAATCACTTATATAAAACACATTCTTAAGATTTATTTATCTTAAATAAATTCCTTTAATCTTAAACCAACATTATTTTATTGAATACCCTATAGTCAAATTGTGAAAATAAATTCACGAGGTGTTCATACTTAAACTTTTAAACAACCAATGAATCAATGATAATAACCGAATATTATCATTTCCTTAATCAAATAACTATATAGAAAAATATTCTTTGTATTCAAAATAAAATCCTAGGTAAAATTTATTTAATTTAAAAATTTTGGAAACCATAATCATTTGTATATGTCATTAACAAATATATGCTCATATATAATACTCTCAAACTCATTCTTGGGTGTTATTAACCCTATCTCAAATGAGTTACTCATCATAGGGCAATACTGACCCTATCTTTGATGAGACTATTCCCCTACCAAAGCCTAGGTTCTCGCTTATCCTTGCACTTTAGTACCAAATGTAAAGACCCATTTCTCTGACCGTCGGAAATTGACACTACTACGTCCTCGATATTCACGTGCCACAAATCAAAGTGCAGGAGAGGCGGTACTTTAAAGGTAAGAAAGAAAATAAAGACAAAACAGAATCTCACACAGATGGAAGAACATATATTATTTCAACATATAATCCTTACAGTGTTTTAAATACATTTATCAGAGTTAAACATGGACAATTATAAATATCTATCCTTACAAATGCACAATACAATAATACATGAGTGTGCTAGAAATAGATAACAATCTTCAGAAGAATCTTTTAACTCCATGCTCCGAGCTCTTCCAGATTTCTTCTAACAAAACCCGACTACTAGGCTGCTTGGGAAAATTAGGGCACTCGAAGTTTAAAGGAAAGGAAAATAAACTCTGGGTCATGGGACCGGTGTGAGAAACTCAAAATATGCATTTTGAAAATAAAGGTTTTTTATAAGACCACGCCGCACATAAACATGGAACAGGTTTTTACCTTACGGTAACCAAAACATTTTCTATGCAAAATCTAGGAGTTTTATTGTTAGTGACATTCTTTGAAAAATGTTTTATCAAATAAACATATTAAAATAGCCGAAATTGCTACATTGGTTAAATGTGACAGCATAATAGGTTCGCAACTAAGTTCGAGGGCACTTATTGAAGAATGGATTTCCATGCAATTGCAGGTAAGGGACTATCGTTCGTATAATACACCTCTAGAGGGATGTACTGAGGATCGACATTGTGATGCCCCACCTCTATACTCACACTAGCCAAGGACATTACAGGATAATGCCGTTGACTAGCACGAAGAATAAGGCTGTTGAGGAGCGACCATCTGTGTAATTGCTTTGTACGAGTACCGATATGTCAGATAATATAACTTACATTTCATTTCAAGAGGAAATCCGACATATCAAATACAAACTCAAAGCTACCACACAGTGGCTATGTGGACTTCGGAAACAAATATAGAAATAAACGTAACACAAATCAGTCACAGATATCCATATCACAAAGGCGGAAACAGATATGAATATAACACATAGAAGTGTACATCAAAGTAGTGGTCAAACAAGATCCACTACATCACAAAAGAATAGATACAAGTGTTAAACAAAAGAATAAGTATACAACAAGGAGTCTCTATCTCAAATGTATACTAACAAAAACTACTGTGCTAAAGTAGTTAGCCAAAAGTCAGGTGACGGACCCTAATAAGAAGTCAAGCAGAAGCACCTGAAATACCTCGGTCTGACCCGAGTATTATTTAAGAAGAAAATAATAAACGGATCAATCTAGCTATAAATATCAGATAAAATGAGATAGGATAAGAGATATGACAAAAACGTATGATAACAAAAATGCCATACTGTGTCAAGTATACATCATATAATAACAAAAATCATACAATATCTCAAATCATCTCAAAACACCAAAAAGAATCAGATTCTTTAAATTATTCACCAAAACACAAATATTGATAGAGCTTATCAATGCAACCCACGAAAATTGGTGAAATACAAATTCTAGAAATCATATCCAGAAATCCAGAAATCATAAAAGGGGGAGGCCTATCACAAACGAGAGTATGAAAACTCCCCAACACGTGTATCACAAAAGAGCCGGAGCTTCTCCAAACAGGGTATAGTCCCCCATTGCGGACTATGAGCCGAAGCTCCTCCAAATGAGCCGAAGCTCCTCCAAACAGGGTATAGTCCCCATTGCGGACTATGAGCCGAAGCTCCTCCAAATGAGCCGAAGCTCCTCCAAACAGGATATAGTCCCCCATTGCGGACTATGAGCCGAAGCTCCTCCAAACAGGGTATAGTCCCCCATTGCGGACTATGAGCTGAAGCTCCTCCAAATAGGGTATAGTCCCCCATTGCGGACTATGAGCCGAAGCTAGTCCAAATGAGCCGAAGCTCCTCCAAACAGGGTATAGTCCCCCATTGCGGACTATGAGCCGAAGCTCCTCCAAACAGGGTATAGTCCCCCATGCGGACAAAGAGACATCGCACATCGCTAGTCTAAATCACAAAATGATCACCATTGATCAATAAGAAGTGTAAATTACACTAAGCTAGTAAATAAATGAGTTTAGCTTCATGTCCCATAACCACTAGCTTAACTTAAATATTTACGAACAAATTGTAGATTTCCACTCGAAAGTTGTCACAAGATTTCAATCGAACAAGTCTAAGAATTAACCGACGAAGTAAACGCAAGAGTTTCATACCACTTGTTTTGTTAAGTCGTTTAATTGGATTTCTTGTACGAATGAGGTAAAGGTTTGTATATACTAATAGATTGGAAAATGGTTTTAAAAACGAGCTTTGTATTCAAAAGTAGTGTTGAAATCGTTTTGATGAAAGAGTTTGAGTATTTACTACTAGTATAGAAACCTTTGCATTTTAAAGTGACAAACCATATAAATGATTGTAGAAACAGTCAATCACCAAAAATTCACATACGAAGACGTGAATTAAATCCAAAGAAATCGATACCAAATCCATCAAAATGGATATTCCCAAAAATCCCGAAAAAGAAGTCATCAAGGTCGATAAAAGTGAAAACAACTAATCGGAGCAACTAAAATCGATAAATAATGGAAATTCAATCAAGAAAAGCCTAAACAGGAAAAATTACATAGTTCCAGACGTTTGGGGATCAATCCAGACGTCTGGATTTAGGTTCTAGAAATTCCTGAAAAACCTTCCAGACGTCTGGTTCGACAATCTAGATGTCTGAAACCCTTTTAGACGTCTGAAATTATAATTCAGACGTCTGAAATTAGTCTCTGCCATTCTATTTTTCAGGCATATGATTTTCTTTTCTCCAGGGCCTATAACCAGACGTCTGGACTTGAATTCCAGACGTCGGGTCATCTGGACCAGGCAACAGTTTGCCTAGGCCAAAGTGGCCAAAATGTATCGGGAGCGATCGGACAAACGACGACGACTAAGGATTTTCGCCGAGCGACAACCCAGCCTTAAAGGCTCTTCGATACACCCCAAATATCAATGTCCAAACATCCATAGTAGGATTTTCATAAAATTGGACCAAAACACCAAAATTTGGAAAATTCACCAAATGAATTCAAATCAAAAGCAAATGAATATGCACAAATGTTAGGAATTCATACCTAATAACAATGATAGATATAGACGTAGATGTGAGTTAAAGAACTCACCTTTAAACCCAAAAACACGAATGAGAAGCTTTAAAACAAAGGAAAGGCCAATTCCTCTTCAATACACCTCTAGAAGCTCCAACCTAAGCTAATAAGCAAGTATTTCCTAAATTAGGGTTAGGAATTTCTGAGGATTGAAGAGAGATAGAGATGGAGAAGATGAAGAGGATGCTTACCTAAGCTTCTCTTTGATTTTGGAGCAAGAACTTGTGTTTCCAAATCAAACTAGGGTTTTGAATTTCTAATTTCCCATTCCTCTCCCCATTTTTACTTAAGCTTGAATGTATTGGGAAATGAGAATGAATGAAGGGGTGTTGAGTGGAGTGTTAGGGTATTAGATGGGTTAGTGGGCTGAAACCCAAACCCAAAGCCCAAGTAGAAAAATAGCAAATTCTACTCAACCCCAAACATATCGATGTTTATACTCAAAAAAGTTATAAACACCATTTTGAACTCAATGGAAGTGGTCTCGAGTCCCAATTCGACTGTTTACAAAAAGTAACATTTCGGAATTTAATCCGATTAACGATGCTATATTTAAATAAAACATTTAAATATACAATCATGAAATATGCGGGTTGTTACAGACTCCCCTCCTTAAAGAAATTGCGTCCTCGCAATAATTAAGAGGAAGATAAAACGTAACAACCATAAAAACATATCAATACAAAAGAAAATTTGAAATAAGAAGTTCACCATAAAGAGCACGAATGAGTAAGTCCGGATGTGATTACTCGATGAATTCTCAAGATTCCAAAGAGCAATCCTTAGGATTTGAGGACCATTGAACTTTCACAAGAAGAATATCTTTATTTCGAAGGCGTTTAACCTTCGAAGTAATGATTCGAATAGAATGTTGCTCATAAGTCAAATTTGGTGAAGCTTCAATTTCTTCAATTACACCGGGCTCAAGGATAGAATCGGAATCCCTAAGTTATTTCCGTAGTTGAAAGACATGGAAAACGTCATGAATAGCAGAAAATTAAGCCGGTAATAAAAGGCGATAAGCCACGGAACCAATACGTTCGGTGATGGGAAATGGACCAACATATCGAGGTGCTAACTTTCCCGATCGACTGAAACGCACAACACCCATCATAGGTGAAACACAAATGAACACCAATAAAGACTGGACCTAAAACTAGCTTCTCACCGGCTTCAAGCCAACATGAAGGAGATCGGCATGGCCTTCCGTAGAGTGCCTCGAAAGGTGCCATACCAGTACTAGATTGGAAGCTATTATTGGAGAAAAACTCAACAAGAGAAATATGATCTTCCTAACTTCCACCAAAATCAAGAACACATGAACGAAAGAGATCTTCAAGAGTTTGATTCACACGCTCGGTTGTCCATCGGACTGAGGATGATAAGCGGTGCTAAAATTTAAGCTTTGTTCCCAAAGCTTTTTGAAGACCTTACCAAAAATCCACTAGTAAAATAATGGATCACGATCGCTAACAATAGAAGTAGGAACTCCATCCAATTTAATAATTTCTTTGACATAGAGTTTAGCCAAAAGTGGTACGGTCCAAAAGAGAAGGATGAGCCTCAAGGCTACACAAAACAAGAGATGAACATGAATTGGATTCACGATCTCGAATCTCACAAGCGGATAAAGTCTCGAGATCATTCCATTTGGATATCATCATAGAAACAACTGCTTGTTGCTTTCGGCTAAGGGCATCGACAACTCGATTGCCCTTTTCCAAGAGTATAAAGAATATCAAGATCATAAGATGCAAGAAACTCGAGCCAACGTTGTTGACGCAAATTAAGTTCCTTTTGAGAAAATAAATACTTCAAAAATTTATGATCGGTGTAGAGAACAAATTTATCTCCCAAAAGATAATGACGCCAAATTATAAGAGCGAAAACAATAGCTGCGAGCTCTAGATCATGAGTGGCATATCTAGTCTCGGCAAGCTTTAATTTTCAAGAAGCATATGTGATAACACATTCCCTATGCAAGAGAATGATACCTAAACCAATACGACTAGCATCGGTACAAATAATAAAGTCTTGGTTCCCTTCAGGAATCGCAAGAATAAAAGCATCGGAAAAGAGTTCTTTTAATTGATCCTCTTTCCCGAAAAGCTAAGACATTCAAAATTATAATTAACTTTATGTAATCATATTTTTAGAAAAATTTACTTTTTACAAGTCAATTTATTGTGTCTGACTGTCTCATCATAGCGTTTAGGAGATTCCTATCGATAACGTCGATCAAGCGCATCGACTAGAATTCTTAAAGCACTCAATGGGCAAAACAACACAAAATCATCTTCTATATGATAAACATGTCTCTTAGAAAATTTTACGAATATTCTTTGTTCGTTTTAAGAACAAAATCCAATCATACTTATAAATATCTTATTAAAAAGATTTGTAAATTTTAAATTGTTGTTTTCATCCATAGCAATGAATACAAGGATAAACTCATCGAGATATTCGTAGAATACTCAATTCATAAGAAGGATGAAATAAGGTAGAAGGTTCATCAAACCGAATGACATAACGAACCACTCACAAGAATCATAACGAGTGCTGAATGCGGTAAGTGGAATGTTATCCTCCGCAACTCGTAGCTGATGAAAACCGGTGGCAAGGTCGAGCTGAAAAGACCTTAGCACCATTCAATAGATTTCTTAGGTGATAATCTTAAGACAAGCTCAAATATACCGGAAAATTCACAAACTACTTGAATGAGAGAAAAAATATTCTCCTCATTATATAGGTTTAAAGAATAAAATGATGCCATCGAATTAGAATCAAAATCATTGAGAACAATAGAAATCTGCTTAACAGATTGAGAATGTCGAAGATATATATAGTTCGCTCAGGATATAGGATGTGGGCTTCATAATGATCAAGCCAATCCTTTCCCAAAAATCAATTTCGAAGCCTAAGTAACGCATAACAAGCTAATCGGCTCGAAAAGAATAATCTCATAAAATAATCTCGACATTTTCATAAAGCAAACTGAGTGTTGCGGGTCCACCAATTGGATTCGCAATTCTCAATGAAGTCATCAGGTCAATAATATTTAAAGAAAAAGAATCAACAAGTTCTTTTGATATAAAATAATGAGATGAACCCGTATCCAAAAAGAACTCGAATAGGATAATCACAAAACAAATTAATGTCATCAAGGATAGAAGGAGAATTACCTTGACCATGAGAAGTGTTACTAGGTGCTTGCATAACATTCAGCTCTCCCTCTCTCTTGCTTTGAAGTTTGAGACATGAAGATATATAATGATCCGAACTTTTGCAATAGCGGCAAGAAATAGGCCTTGGACACCTATTTATATAGTGGTCCTTAGAGCCACAATTGTAGCATTCTCCACGATTAGGGATTGGAGTCTTTGCTACCGAAGTTACTTGCTTCACTTTCTTGTTGGGGTTAGGACTTTCGAACTTAATAAAGGGATGCCTCTTCTTATTGATGTTGAAGTTCTGTTTGGCACTCACAACTTCAACATCACTTTCTCTATCGGCCTCTTCAAGTCGAAGAGCGATATCTACAAGCTGATCGAAAGAAACTTCCAGTTTCAGAAGTAAAGGCTTTTTAAGGTTCTTATTCAACCCATAAACAAATCTCTGATTTTTCTTCAACGGGGTATTAATATATTCGACCCCATATTTAGAGAGAGATTCAAAATATGCGACATAATCTGCCACAGAAGATTCACCTTGAACAAGGTCAATAAAGCGTCGGGCTAAAGTTACTTTTTTAGCCTCCGACACAAACTTCAATTCGAATCTTTCCCGGAATTTCTCCCAAGTAAGATCCGCTTCGATAATCTCAGAAACCAAAAGCTCATACCAACCTAATGCTCTTTCTTAGAGCATGCTAGAAGCCACTTGGACTCGATGAAGATCAATAAGATTCATGCGAGAAAAGATGCGATCGCATGATCTAAGCCAAGCTTGGATTTCTATAACGTTTTCGGATCCCTTGAATGGCCTTCCACCCAAAGTGGTATAATCTCTACACAAGCGTGCAAACCCGGATTTAGGGTGAGTAGGCGCTGGAAGGGGTCCGGCAGCTTGGGCATTGTTCACAAGATCTAAAAGTTGTTGAGCTGACATAAATACTCCATCCTGAGGAGTAGCACTGGATTGACCGGCGCTGGGACGGCCTGGTCTAACCATTTCTCTTCTTTAAGAAAGAAAGAAGAGGAAAAAGGTTATTCACAGAATGAATATCAAACAAACTTGATTGATAAAACAAGGTATCACAAAAGAAAATAGGATAGAACGGTACAAAGACTCGAATTAAATCCTATGGCACGATTACTAAGAAAGATTTAGGATAATGATCCTTGCTAGATTATTCTACATTGTTCCGAAGTTTCGCTCTGATACCAAGCTGTGACACCCCACCTCTATACTCACAGTAGCGAAGGACACTACGGGGTAATGCCGTCGACTAGCACGAAGAATAAGGCTGTTGAGGAGCGACCATCTGTGTAATTGCTTTGTGCGAGTACCGATATGTCAGATAATATAACTTACATTTCATTTCAAGAGGAAATCCGACATATCAAATAAAACTCAAAGCGACCACACAGTGGCTATGTGGACTGCAGAAACAAATATAGAAATAAACATAACACAAATCAGTCACAGATATCCAAATCACAAAGGCGGAAACAGATATGAATATAACACATAGAAGTGTACATCAAAGTAGTGGTCAAACAAGATCCACTACATCACAAAAGAATAGATACAAGTGTTAGACAAAAGAATAAGTATACAACAAGGAGTCTCTATCTCAAATGTATAATAACAAAAACTACTGTGCTAAAGTAGTTAGCCAAAAGTCAGGTGACAGACCCTGATAAGAAGTCAAGCAGAAGCACCTGAAATACCTCGGCCTGACCCGAGTATTATTTAAGAAGAAAATAATAAACGGATTAGTCTAGCTATAAATATCAGATAAAATGAGATAGGATAAGAGATATGACAAAAACGTATGATAACAAAAATGCCATACTGTGTCACGTATACATCAAATAACAACAAAAATCATACAATATCTCAAATCATCTCAAAACACCAAAAAGAATCTGATTCTTTAAATTATTCACCAAAACACAAATATTGATAGAGCTTATCAATGCAAACCTCGAAAATTGGTGAAACACAAATTCTAGAAATCACAACCAGAAATCCAAAAATCACAAAAGGAGGAGGCCTATCACAAACGAGAGTATGAAAACTCCCTAACACATGTATCAAAAACGAGCCAGAGCTCCTCCAAACAGGGTATAGTCCCCCATTGCGGACTATGAGCCGAAGCTCCTCCAAATGAGCCGAAGCTCCTCCAAACAGGGTATAGTCCCCTATTGCAGACTATGAGCCGAAGCTCCTCTAAATGAGCCGAAGCTCCTCTAAACAGGGTATAGTCCCCCATTGCGGACTATGAGCCGAAGCTCCTCCAAACAGGGTATAGTCCCCTATTGCGGACTATGAGCCGAAGCTCCTCCAAATGAGCCGAAGCTCCTCCAAACAGGGTATAGTTCCCCATGCGGACAAAGAGACATCGCACATCGCTAGTCTAAATCACAAAATGATCACCATTGATCAATAAGAAGTGTAGATTAGACTAAGCTAGTAAATAAATGAGTTTAGCTTCATGTCCCATAACCACTAGCTTAACTTAAATATTTACGAACAAATTGTAGATTTTCACTCGAAAGTTGTCATAAGATTTCAATCGAACAAGTCTAAGATTAACCGACAAAGTAAACGCAAGTGTTTCATACCACTTGTTTTGCTAAGTTGTTTAATTGGATTTGTCGTACGAATGAGGTAAAGGTTTGTATATACTAATAGATTGGAAAATGGTTTTAAAAACGAGCTTTGTATTTAAAAGTAGTGTTGAAATCGTTTTGATGAAAGAGTTTGAGTATTTACTACTAGTATAGAAACCTTTGCATTTTAATGTGACAAACCATAGAAATGATTGTAGAAACAATCAATCACCAAAAATTCACATACGAAGACGTGAATTAAATCCAAAGAAATCGATACCAAATCCATTAAAATGGATATACCCAAAAATCCCGAAAAAGAAGCCATCAAGGTCGATAAAAGTGATAACAACTAATCGGAGCAACTAAAATCGATAAACAATGGAAATTCAATCAAGAAAATCCTAAACAGGCAAAAATACATAGTTCCAGACGTCTGGGGGTCAATCCAAACGTCTGGATTTAGGTTCTGGAAATTCCAGAAAAACCTTCCAGACGTCTGGTTCGGCAATCCAGACGTCTGAAACCCTTTCAGACATCTGAAATTATAATTCAGATGTCTGAAATTAGTCTCTGCCATTCTATTTTTCAGCCGTATGATTTTCTTTTCTCCAGGGCCTATAACCAGACGTCTGGACTTGAATTCTAGACATCTGGTCACCTAGACCAGGCAACAGTTTGCCTAGGCCAAAGTGGCCAAAACGTATCGGAAGTGATCGGACGAGCAACGACGACTAAGGATTTATGCTGAGCGACAACCCAGCCTTAAAGGCTCTTCGATACACCCCAAATATCAATGTCCAAACATCCATAGTAGGATTTTCATAAAATTGGACCAAAACACCGAAATTTGGAAAATTCACCAAATGAATTCAAATCAAAAGCAAATGAATATGCACAAATGTTAGGAATTCATACCTAACAACAATGATAGCTATAGACGTAGATGTGAGCTAAAGAACTCACCTTTAAACCCAAAAACACGAATGAGAAGCTTTAAAACAAAGGAAAGGCTAATTCCTCTTCAATACACCTCTAGAAGCTCCAATCTAAGATAATAAGCAAGTATTTCCTAAATTAGGGTTAGGAATTTCTGAGGATTGAAGAGAGATAGAGATGGAGAAGATGAAGAGGATGCTTACCTAAGCTTCTCTTTGATTTTGGAGCAAGAACTTGTGTTTCCAAATCAAACTAGGGTTTTGAATTTCTAATTTCCCATTCCTCTGCCCATTTTTACTTAAGCTTGAATGTATTAGGAAATGAGAATGAATGAAGGGGAGTTGAGTGGAGTGTTAGGGTATTAGATGGGTTAGTGGGCTGAAACCCAAACCCAAAGCCCAAGTAAAAAAATAGCAAATTCTTCTCAACCCCAAACATATCGATGTTTATACTCAAAAATGTTGTAAATGCCATTTTGGACTCAATGGAAGTGGTCTCGAGTCCCAATTCGACTGTTTACAAAAAGTAACATTTCGGACTTTAATCCAATTAACGATTCTATATTTAAATAAAACATTTAAATATACAATCGTGAAATATGCGGGTTGTTACAGACATCTTTGAAATCTCTGCACCTGGCAAGACCGGCCTACCCATAAACCCGCCTGGTGGTGGATAGAAATGAATATGACATCACTCCGGTCTTAACCGACCTATCCGAGAGCTCTCTTAGCATAACAACATACTCAACATATATAGAGTAATCTAAAAGGGTGATGACCATACCCTAATGGGCGTGACCCACTTAGCCTCACGCCATGCCCTGCTTAAGCCATTTCCGATTGATCAGGCCTGAGGTAACGATTACCTTTTACATAGCACATTCTACTTTGAATGCCACATTGCCATTCCATGATTACACAATTGATTTCTACAAACATATAACTTCTAAGCTTGTATGTCTCAGGAAAGGGTGTTAAGCTAAGAAAAGTTTCCTTCTCCACCACCAAACAGATGATATGTTTATAGAGATCAATCAATGTGATTAGAAATGCAACGTTAGACATTCGTCCATACAAGTCCAAGAACAAGACAAACCGAAGGCACTCTCCTACCACATCCTGTCGGGATTACCCCTAGGATTAGTAGCAAGAAGTCCTTGCAATGAAGATCTAAATGGAGAATTACAGTCAATAATAAGTGATATGGGAAAATTCCCCTGATGGTTAGCGACAAGCAACCCTACATTCCATCTTCTAAATCATTTTCACTTCTTCGCTTCGAATATGTAATTTAGTTTGAAGTGGTTTCTGGATAAGAATCACTTCAAATCCAACCTCGGTTCCATTGAACCAATCATTGGTAAAAAGATGTTAGGTAAATAGGTGCTTATTATTTGATTAATTACTTTCTTCTTATCAAAAATGTCTTCTCGAGATACATATATATCTTTAAAACATTTCTTTCCGGTTTATACAGAATCATTAAACCTCTCTTATCAAGTCCTTTGATTACTTAAAAGCTTTTTGAATCTTGGAATAATTCTGAATCATTTCATTTTTCACTTAGAAAAATATTTCCAAATCATTTCATTTAAATCTTAACAAAGATTTTCAAATCATAACTTCCAAATCGGGTCAAAAACAATGTTATTTAAGACATCGTCTACTGTAAACCCAAACCAATAACTTTTAAGTATAGGAATTAAATTAATTCCAAATCATTTTCATAGTTTTATTGGAAAACATTATTGAGTTAAAATGGGTCGAAAGAAATTATACTAATTCTACTCAACATCAATTCCCGTATTCAACCTTTACTATCTGTCGAATAACGGTGAAATTTCCTTTTGAATTCACACAGATAGTACAGGTTCCTTCCTTGAAATTTAATACCAAGTATAAGAAGATAATTTTATGCGATCCAAGTTGTTTGAATTTGTAAAATTATATCTTTGATACTTCGGGAAATTTTGATCCGAGTAAATCAAATTTACTATCCCGTCCGTCGGGCCAGTCCGAGTAGCTAGGGAGGGCAGGCAACTGGTTTCCCAAACCCAAGCCTAGAGACTACCTCTCTGTTACCCATAAGGTGGTTAAGTTATTTGATCGACTCTAAATCCTTTTATTATCTTGTAGAGATAATTTTTATTTACTTAACACTAGTCCAAATTTTGTTTTGAAATAATTTTTCTTTAACCAATTTAATTTAAACTCCATTAAAATAATTTTCAAATCACTTTCAAAAAAAATTAATTATTCATTTGAAAAGATTCACAAAAGAGTCGGGAAAGAATAATTAAGTTAAATCATTGTTCACAAAAGTTATTAGAAGTGCTACGAAAAAATGCTGCAAATAGTGTTTTAAAAGCTTATTTGACTAAAACAACTTTCGATTATTTAGGTATCTATTTTTATAACTCAAATATCTTTTAAAACATTTTAAAAGATTTAAAGGATATATTTTATATTTTTAAATAATTAAAAGTATCCATTTTAAAACATTTACCACTTCATTTGCCAAAGCGCGATTTTATTTAAAACTTGATTTGCTCATATTTTAAAATCTACTAAACGAAATCTCAATCCTTTTCTTTTGTTTGAAAACTATGATTATATGGGTTTGAAAAATTCTTATTTTATAGCAATTTGACTCAGAATTCATCCTATAAGTGATTTTTTTATAGCGCGAAATTGCGAACTGCCATTACTCGACGCGCCTATTTTTGACTAAATTTTCAATATTTATTTAAACTTTGCCAAAACACTTTTAAATGTTTATAAAACATTTCTAAACCATATCAAACCATTTTTAAGAGGTTTTAACATTCCATATACACCATTTCATTCAATAAAGGAAAGCGATTTCCTTTGTGATAACGACGTGTATTAACATGACTTGTATATATATTCAATAACCATACTAAACATCCATATTATCATATTCAAACATGATAAAAAACCATCATTAATAATCATATCCAAACATATATATCATCCAATAATATATATAATTGTTGTTTAGGAGTTTTCTCGCCATTATTGCTTCCTAATTTCGCTAAATGGACTATAGCTCCACTACGATCGCATGAAAGCTTTTGGAATTGGACCTCAGACCCTTGGGAAGTCACAGCTATGATTTGAAGAGGGTGGCCAAAATTATGGAAGAGAAGTGTTGGAGCTTCGACCTTCAATTCTCAAAACTAAACTTGAAAAATAGGTCATCTTCTCTCGGGTTTTTGACCATCTTACTCTCAAAATTTGTAAAGGTGGTCAACATAAAAGTTATTGGGAATTCTTCTCTCTATAGTTTAAAAATAGATTTTCTTAATTTGGATCTGTTTTAAGGAAGTTATGGCCAAGAGAAGAGAAGGTGTTCTCGGATTCATAAAATCAAAACCGAGAAAGGGTCGACTTCTAACTAATTTTTGGACATGTTGCTCCATGAATTTTGAAAAGTGGTCAAAAGAAAAGTTTTTGTAAATTCTTTTCTCTACAATTTGAAAAAAGTAAAACTTGATTTCGATTCATTTTGTGAGAGATATGATCAAAATAACAAGAGGTATTCTGGGACCTAAAATTCTGGGCCCGAAAATGCAATGCAAAGAAGTGAGCTATTGACATGGCTAAGCTCAAAAGTGGAAGAAGTCCTCAACATAAAAGTTGTAACCACTGGAATTTTACATAGTTTGAAGAAAAAATTTCTTATTTTCGTTCAAGTTTGAGGGAGTTATGGTGGAATGGAAAAGAGGAAAAAGAGTGGGTATTTATAGGAAAATGGAAGTGGAAAATATCTTGATATTTTTGCACACCCACCTCGCCATTTCATCACTACCCCTACATCACTTAGTATAGCTGAAGTACCCCTTCCCTATGTGCTCCATGTGGTGTAATCAAGTGTATGTCCTTGGATGTGTAAGTCTTGACTTAGAGAAGGCTTAAGGAGTAAGGAAATGGTAAAATATCTTTGATATTTTCATATATGTATATATATGTTTGCATATATGTATTTGTATATGTTAAGGTGTGCATGTGACATGTATATATATGTTCATGTATGTGCATAAGAGGATAATAACATTTCAACGACTTCGAACAACTCCCGTTTGTTAAACCGTTGAAAATTGGGAAACCGATTACCAGTCACATTTTCACTTATATTTTAAATTACATATAAATGAAAACAAAATTTGAAAATAAATTTCTCATCATCATTAATTAATTGAAATGACCTTATTTTATTTATAAAACCATATAAATTAATAAAAACAAATATTTACAAAAATTGTTATTATATCGATAAAGTGATACGAATTTTCTTATATTTTCAAATCAAATATATATTTTTATAAAACTATTACAAATGATTTACTATCACTTTATAACAATTTAAAATGAATTATTATCATTTAAAATAATTATTTGAATAATTAAAATAATTATTAAATCATTAAATCTCAATTTAAATTCATAAATCCATTATTAAATATAAAGGCATCACTGATGATGTCTTAAATACATTTTATTCCCAAAAATAAAATAATTAATTTTATTTCATATTCTTGTTCAATCATAAAAATAAGTGCACATATCCAGCTCCGTGCACGATGTTTTATGATTATAGAGCTATTTATCGATAAAACGGTTTTTGGCCATTTTATCGATATATCTTTCCAATAGAACTACTTTGTGAACATTTTTCCAAATTAAGTTCATTATTATTATTTATCACTTAAAACTTGATTATTTGTTGAAAAAAAATCTACACTCGAGTATTTAAAATAAATTAAATATCCCCAATTATGGTGATCAAATTTTGAGTCGTTGCAATTTGGTTTTCTCATGGGACGTGAATTGTGAGGATGCTTTTATCAAGTTGAAGGAGGCGTTGATTAGTGCACCTATTCTTGTATTACCCGATGGTACGAATGCATTCATATTACATACTGATGCTTACGGTATAGAGTTGGGCGTGGTCTTGATGTAGGAAGGGAGAGTGGTGAGCTATGCTAGTCGATAGTTGAAAGTCTACGAGAGAAACTACCTGTAATGACCCAGAACACTAGTCATTGAATTTGAAATATTTGATTGATTTTAAATATTGAAAGTTAATTTTAAATAACTTGAATTTAAGATATAGCGGTTATTTGATAATTTAATTGTTAAACTAATATTTGGAATTTTTAAATAATTGATTCTTGGATTTAAGGTGAATAAAAATAATTTTGAAAGTTGATTAAAGTTCTATTTGAATAAGAATGAAGATAGTAAGCTTTTAATTTAGATTTAAAAAGTGATTAACTCGGTTTTTAGACTAATTCATTTTAATTAACGTGTAAAAATAGCCTTTCGGGGAACTGTCTCAGATTTTGAAGAAATCAGTTTCATTAGATCAATAATAGTGAATTATAGTATGCCGTCGAATTTTATGATAATTGGACGTATCATTTGGGCGTGCAAGATTGAAACACGTAGAAATAAATTTCTAAAATTTATATTATAACTGGGTTTGAAAAGCTATCTTCTGTATAAGATCGAAGTAAGCCTTGAGACTAATTCCATTGCGTTTGGAATAGGGGTATAACATATTGAACACCAGGCAGCATGCCTCATTTGGGGTTCAAGATTTTTGAGTGCGTCGAGCTGGATATTTTTGAATATATATATATATATTTGTATATATATGCATATATATGCATATATACATACACACACACATAGATATATATATATATATTCACCATGTTGATGTACCATTAGTCCATACCTAAGCATGTTCAAACCCATACCCTTCCCTCCTATAAGTCGCGTTCGAAAACAGAAAAGAAAGGTTCTTTTTTTAAAACATCACTGACCAAATCCTACGGCCTAAATCGATTGAAGCCATTCCATTCGTTTTTTGGCTTCGAGTTCAACTAGAGAAGCGTAAAGCACATCCTCATGTTCAACGGTTGGATCAAGCAATTGTGAGGCGAGATAGCCGAATTTTGGCCGCGTTCGCAAGTAGTAGGTGGGTTCGGTTGTCTGGATTCGACAAGCTTTAGGGCGGTGCTTGGGTGGCGCGAGCGTGAGCTGAGGCGGAGGCGGCAGGCGCAAGCGGTGGCACGATGGGAATCGCAATCGATGAATTTACGATGAAGTTCGACCTAAGAAGAAGAAGAACGTGAATGGAGAAGAAGTGGAAATCAACGGCCTAGATTTGCAAAAGCAAGTTTGAACGGCCATGATTAATTAAGTGTAATTAATTTAAAATTAAAGATGCAATTAATTATATATTAAAAATCGAATGTTTAAAAATGTATAATTTTTTTCATACGAGGTCAAAAATGAACGCGACAAGTTACGCTACGATCATATTAGCGTATTCTACGTTATGGAATTTGGTTAGATGGATTTGGAGCTAGTTAAAATTTGGGTTAAAATTGAACATCCATTCGATTTTAATTCGAATCGGAATGCTTTGGCGACTATTTGAATAATTGTGAGTTAAAATCACCTTTTTGGCTAACCAATAATATTATATAGTTGATAAAAATTATTGACTGGATGTTTGGATGATTTACTATTTTATATTGTTGGTTTGGATATATTCCTGCCCTTGGAGCAGATGAGACCCTATTACGTTCCCATGTAAGAGCGGATAACCCTTTGTATATGATCCTGCGTCGAAACAATTGATTTTTGTTATTGATTATATACGGTATATGACGCAGGGGGATAGGTTGGAGGGATCCAACAGGATTCCTCACTTAGTTGATTTCATTTTTCATATAATTTGATATATGATATTTTGGATGCGAAAATTGATGTCATGGATGATTTTCCCTATTTAGTGCTTGGGTAGCATTGGACCTTATTTTTTATATTTAAAAATATTATAAAATAATGATTTTTATTTAAAAGTGATTTCAAGTGATTTTGGAAATTATATATGTTTTTAATAATTATTCTTGAATTATTTAAAAAAAAAAGAAATTTATTTTAAAATAAAAAATATGATTATTTAGAGATTATAAATTTATTGTTTTATAAAATATTTTTAGTAGATATTTTGAACTGTGAATAAACATTTTTAAAATCTTAAAAATAAGTCCGTGTTTTATAATAAAGGAATATGGTTTCAAAAAGAAGATGGAAATATTTGGTATAAATATTTATTATCCGTTTTATATAAAGTGATATGTATATAATATATACAAGTATTAAAATTTATAAAGTTGATAATGTATAAAGTGATAGTTTACAAATAAGGTGAAGATTGTAAAATCGTATTTTATTTGTTAAGGGATAGATTTATAAACGGGTTTTACAATTTAAAAGGAAACCAGTATCATTTAAAAGATTGGAGAAATAAATCAAATAGTGGATTTATTATAAGATGTGGAATGATGTTTTAGAAGATCGTTGATTCTATTTTGGAAATTGAAGGTGAGGGTAAATTTGGAAATGTTAAACGATATTTTGTAAATAGAAATTAATTTATCCATATGAGGGCAACGTTAAAAAAGGATGGTGATTGATGTTTTAAATGGGATTTATGAGATTTATAAAGGAAATAGAGTTATAAATGGAGTTCATAAATAAAGAGGTTTTATGAAAGGAAGTTTTATAAAATAGAAAGTGAATTTCAAATATAGTTTTATAAATATGGGAATGATTATGTTAAAAATTTAAGTATGGATTTTTATCAAGGAAATATATTTATGTTTAAAAAGTTGGTTGTTTTATGATATAGTATTTATAAAAACGTTGAAGATAAATTATTATTATTTTATTTAGGATGTTTTAGAATTTATTAATTAATATTTTAAAATGTTTTAACTTATTATTTATTAATTTATAATGTTTACTATTATATAATAATGTTTTTAAGTAAATGATTTTGATATATTTATAAATGTTTTCGAGATTTATAAATAGGGTTCATAAACATATATGGATTTTATAAGAGGAATCTTATAACATGGTTTAAGAAACTTAAAGGAAGATTGTAAAAAGGTAAAAAAAATTTTATAAATGGTCTTGGATATTTACAGAAGAATTTTAGAAATGGGTTTATAGATTTATAAAAGGAGTTTTATAAATGGTTTATGGGGTTATAAAAGGTTTCAGAGATTTATAAAATAGTTTTATAAATGGGTTTTGAGATTTATAAAGGGTTATAAATGATTTTAGGAGTGTATAAAAAGAATTTATATGTGATTGAAATTGATTAAACAGATCATAAATGGTTTCAGAGATTTATAAAATGGTTTTATAAATGGTTTTTGAGATTTATAAAGGATTTTTAAAAGTTTTTTGAATTGTACTGTAACGACCCAGATTTTTCACCATTTGATTTTGAATATTTAAATGGTTTAAATATTGAATTTTGAATTATAATTTAGTTAGTAAGATTTTAAAACTGGAATTTCAAGCGATTCCATAAACTTTTGAAATCGTCGATTTAATCGACGTGTTAAAATAGCGATCTGGGGTACAGTCTCAGAATTCGACGGAACAAGTTCCATTGGATCCGTAATAGTGTATTATTATCAGATTTCAAATGTCGTAGCGTTGGAGTTACCGTTTGGTCGTACGGAATAGAAACGCCTGGAAATAATTTAATCAAAATTAAATTAAATAGTCGATTTAAAAAGCTATCTTCCACATACGATCGAATTGGGGCTTGAGACTTGTTCCATTGGGTTTGGAATAGCGGTATAACATTATAAACATTGGGCAGAACGCCTCAATAGGGATTCGAGATTTCAAGACAGGCTAAGCGGGATATTTTGGAAATAAAATTTTAAATTTCAAATCAAGGTCAATTTATTTCATTTCAAAGCCACCCTAACATTTCACCTTAGCCACCCTAGTCTTCTGAAATGAGCCGCCATCCCCTTCGTTTAAAATTGCATACCCTTCTCTCTTCATCATCAGTTCGAAATCATGAGATCATTTCGAAGAAAAAAATCAGAGAAAAATATAAAATAAATGAACGAATCGATCGCGATTCGATTTCGATAGGAAGATAGAGCTCGAAAGTATCGATCGAGCGCTGGAATTTGAATCTCGCGAGTTGCGATGGCATGGAGTTGAGGCACATAGGTTGCTCATGTTCGATCAATGGCGGAAGTAGCAAGGAGGGGTTCGCGAATCGAGGATGGAGGTGGTGCATGTAGAGTGGATTGCTCGTGTGCGTGAGATCTCGTGGACGAACGAGAGGAGCGAGGAGCAACACGACATGGGGTTGTGATGGTGTTTCAAACGCAGTCAATGTCAGGGAGAAGGTCACTGATTCACGGCTCAAGCGGTGGTTGTCTTGACGATGGAGGTTGAGATTATTCGCAGTAATGCTATGAAGTGGATGCTCATTCCAGAATAGGGATTGATGATTTTTGAGGGGGCTCGACGTCGCGTTTGGTCTGGGAAGTCATCGCGCAGCAAGGTAGAGTCTTCGATCAGAGGAGAAGGTGATAAGCTTAGTATAGTAGGTTTGTTAATCATTTATTTAGTTAAATTAAGTGTTATTTATAAATCGTTTATTTATAAAATCGTAACTAATTTGCATACGAGGTTTATAAAAATCGTGAAACAAGCAAGAGCGGTTCGCAGCTGAAAATCTATGTAATAGAATCAGATTGGAATTTTTCGAAGTCCACTGGAAATTTAAATTAAATCGAAGGATGTTTGATTTAGTTTAAAATCTGGATGTTCGGAAAAATAAAATCAAAGGTGAGAAATTCTCACTCATTTGGATTACCGAATAAAATTTAAATAGTTGCAATTAATTATTGAATGCTGGTTGAATATATAAATTATTATTTGTTGGATGTTATATATATAGTAGTATATATATATATATATATATATATATTAGTAGTTGGATATATATTTCCCGCCGTTGTAGCAAATGAGACCCTATGTGCCCCGCATAATAGCGGATGACCTTATGTTACCGCGATATCCCGCCTCGAAGCGGGATTGGTATTTTTTATGTTATCTAACATCTGTGGATGTAGGAAAACAGGTTGGAGGGATCCAACTGGATTCCTCAAAAATATATCAATTGTTCATATATATTGATATATGATGTGTGTGAATACAGATTTATTGTGATTGAATTTTATACTATAGTAGCACTGGTCTTGATTTTGGTATTTTAAATACCATAAATATTATTTTTTAATTTTAAGGAAATAAAGGAGATTTTGGATATAAAAATAATTATATCGAAAATGTGATTATTTAAAAAGGAAAATATTGGATAAACGATAAATTTGATTATAGATTATACTTAACTAATCCGTAAATTGTTAAATAGAGTATTTACAAAAATAACCTATATAAGGGATTTTTTTAAATGATATTCTGAAAAATATGGAAAGGCGTTGAAATTGATATTAAAAATAGATTTGGGAAAATAGAATGGAAGTTATAAAGAAGTGGACTTATAAAATGGAATTTTATAAGAAATATTAGTTTTATAAAAAAGGTGGAAACCCAAAGGAGTTATAAAAATTTATAAACGATGTTTATAAATAAAGAAAATGCTATTAGTTGATGAATTGGAATATAAATTCATAGAGTAAATTCATATCAAGATATGAGGATGGGTTTGGGAAAGATATAGTCGATTATATTTTTGAAATGTGAGAATGGCTAGGGAATCAAAATGAAATCGATGTGTTATGAATCAAGAGGGATTCATAAATTGGAATTAGTTATTGTAATCTTAAAAATATATTTCTATCAAGAAGTTAAGTTTTGTTTTTAAAAGGAAATTTTATTTATTCAACTATGAAAAATTAAGCTGTTAGTAGTGAGATATTTCGGGATGTAGATTATTCGAATACTTAATATTTATTTTAATAAATCCTAATTTTTAAAATCAGCTTTGAAAATTTATTTATTTATCTAAAAATGAGTTATTGATGTTTATAAAAAGGTGTTTCGATATTTTAAATAATCAATTGAACATGTTTTAAAAGTAAATTATTATTCTTTCAAAATACTTATTATATATATATATATATATAGAGTTTTGAAATGACACTTGATACAGGGTTTATTAAATAGATGTAATTTTATAAGAGAAATTCTCAAAAATGGAATTTAAGGAAATGTAAAGAAATTTCCAAAGTGTTGAAATAAAAGAACTTCGAAATTATAATTAGAATTCATAAAAGAAGTAATAATTTGGGTAGTTAAAATTTAGAGGCAAGTGAAATCGATTTGGAAGAATATATACTTACGGAAAATTCCTAAGTATGAAATTGGAAGGATTTGAAATATTTCACTATGGTATTATTATTATTATTATTAGGAATTCTCAAAGCATTGAATCGTAAAAATGAAATGGAAAGAAAATATTCTAAGTATTGAGGCAAGTCGAAATATCCTGTTATGGATATAAGTATTGAATTTGTTTTCAAATATTGAAATACTGGAAGGGATTTGAATATATAAATCTTATAAAGATAATTTGAAAATAAATATTTTAGATAAATTGTAATAAGGCCTAGTGACTGATTATGGATGTTATTTGATAGTTAGACAACCAACTATCAAATTTGACCAAATTCGTTGATCGTTTCAAAGAGACCGGGATCGGATTTAATTATCCAAAAACCACTTCGATCCGATTTGTGCATTACGAATTGTGATATCTCGAAGTTAATGGAGATGGTGATATTGAAGGAGGTTCGGTTTGTTCAGACCCAGAACAAATTATATGGATGAATGCTATCATTGCATCGTTGCTTGGAAGGCAGTGTTAGCATTCCAAGTATGAATGCTATTCTAAAGGTAAACGCAGCCTCAAGCCTCATCAACCAGGAAAATGACCGAAATAGGGCATGCAGCAGGGCTAAGTGGGTCACTCACATTAGGGTATGTTATCGCTTTTATAGATACCCTCGGATATATTATAATTATGGAAATAGTTATGCATGGAAAGAGAGCGCTCGATTAGCGTGGGAACACCCGGGGTGATAACATATTCCGTACTAGTAGTCAAGTGATAGGCCGGTCCTGTGTGGCAGGGTAAAAGATGTTCTTGTTAGACCCGGGTGCATTGGTCTAGAGATGTACTCATCGGAAGGTAGTTTCTTACCTGGTCATAGTATGGAATCCATTCTTCAATAAGCATCATACGATTTTGATTGTATACCAACTATGCTGAAACGTGAGATGCAAGCATTTCAGCTATTTTCTAATTTACTTTCTATAGACACTATTATAAATCAGAGGATTTTGATATAAAACGTTTTGGTTATCGTAAGGTAAAAACCCGTCGTGTTTATGTGTGACGTGGTCTTACGAAATACCTTTGTTTCAAAAGGATTTTGATAATAATAATAACTCAAATTGAGTGTGTTTTCTCATGCTGGTTTTCCAAACTGATTCGGGTGTTATTTTATTATAATGCTCGGGTCAGACCGAGTATTATAGGTTCAGGTTAGGATGCTATGGAGCTCAGGAGACGAGCCGGAGAAGTCACAGGCGTATTTCACGTATTTGGTTATATTCCGCTATGTGTGTAGACTGTATAGTCAGCACTGGTGAGGACAAGTTATAATAACTTCCATATTGATTTATTAACTGTTGTGCTCTAATGATTGTATGTATATAAACAATTACAGATACTTTTGTATAAAAAACTATTATTATATATTATATTTGTTCCGCTGCAATTGTGAGATTCTGTGTTGTTGTTTCTACTTTCTTCTTAACCCCTAATGATCTGGTATTTTCGGCACTCGATTTCTCTACATGCTATACAGTGAACGTATTGATGTCGATTTTCTAGGGTCGAAAATCCTAGTCGTTACATGTATGGAAAGGGAATCTTTCTTAGTTTTGTGGATATACTTATAGCATTAAGATAAGTATATAGATATTTTTCTATGTATTGATAATATAGGATTATGGTTATATCATTGTAAAGATATTTTTATAAGTATTTAAAAGAGATTCTAATTAATGAAAAGATTAGTTAAAGATGTTAGTGGTTACTTATGTGTTTAATTAATGTTGGTTTTTCCCTGTGGAATTAAATCTCTGATTGAATGATTGTTATTTGATAGTTAAATAACCGGCTATCGAAATTGGATCCAAAACGTAACTTTGAAAATATCTAGAAGAAACACGTGAGTTATATGGTACAATAATCTCTGATGATGTTTTATTGTGCGTATAAATCTTGTTTCGTTCTCCTAGGATAATGATAAGGAAATCCATCCACTGATGGTTAGGAGGTGATCTCCCCTCTTATATTTGGCTGTTTATTTCCTAAAGAACAAGGGTTGAGTTTACCGGGAACTATCGAAAGTTGTTTCGAAGAAACCGGGATCATATATGGTCGTCACAGTTGGTATCAGAGCAGAAGGTTAAGCGTGAACCTTGGCTTTGGTGGGACAACTCATTAAGAGATAAGGTAATGGAATGCCTTATTATGAGTTTGAGTGTATATAAATATGAGCGTGTATTTGTTAGTGATTAAAATAATGTTTTATATTGCGTTGATTTATCAGTTGAGTGGTTTATGAATTCTAGTCGGTACATGGGACACCACGATATCGATAGGGGTTTCTAAACACTTAAACAAAGCAAACCGACATAGTATTGTTTTGAGAATTGGGTAAATGGAATAATTTTACCTAAATTAAGTTTTATATATAAAAGAATAATTTTTCAAAAATTATTATAGTTGTATATGGTGTGTTTGGTTGTTGGTGAATGGTAATATTTGATTATTATCATTTGTTTTTTGTTGTTTTAATAAAGGGGTTATTATTATAATCTAAACAAAAATAAACACTTGTAAATTAAGTTATATAAGAAAATAAATTTATAAGTATGAATTATAGAGAATTAATTATGATTAAAATTATCAAAATTTGTGAAATGATATTACATAAGAAGTGAGATTATATAAATATGATTAAATGTGATTTATAAATGGAAAGGAAATGAAATTGTATAAGTATATGTATAAATATGATTTGTAAACAAAAAAGGATTTAAAATAAGAAATTTGAAAACTCTAAATCCCATGGATTTTGAAAGTTGTTTTTCAAAGGTTTTGAAAGAATAACAATAGTATTATTTTGAAAATATTTTGGTTAGAAATATTTTAAAATGGAATTTAAAAGAAATAGCACTGAACTCACTTCAGTCATTGAAAAATAATTTCGATGACGACTGCAGCATCATCGGCGTCCATTTTCGAGTTTTTAAGTGATGAATTACTACTAGTGAAGTTGGCTTTGGTAAAATAAGTTTTGATTTTAAAATCCAAAGTATGATTTGATAAATATATGAAAATAAGTTTTTGGAAATATAATTTGAAAATGGTATAGATAAGAAAGAAAATTTTGGAGTTGAGATATGAAATTAAAATTTAACTTCGGTAAAGTTAATAAAATTGAGTTAACAAATTGAATGAAATGAAGTTTAACTTAAGAACGGTTGAATGAAACTGAACTGGATCTAAAATGAATTAGATGAATTAATAAAGTAAATTAATGGGATGAATAATGGAATGAATATGAATTTGAGATATAAAATGAAATTCAACTTAAGTTGTAAAATGAATTGAATATGTTTTAAAATGTGGTTTGATAGAATTGAATATGAACTTAAGTATTGAAGTGATAATTAACATTAATGGCGTAGTATGAAATGTTTATAATGAAGTTAAATAATTGTTGTATGGGATGGTTCATAAATAGTATTAATGTGAAGAAATATACTAAGTGATGGTGAAATAAGATTTAACTTAGGGAAAGTTAAATAGTAACGATTTTATGAAATGGTCTGTGAACGAATTTTGTATGTAATGAAATGTTGTTAAACATAATTTGAATTTAAAGTGAATGTAAATAAATTGAAAACGAATCAATTGAATGTTAACAAGAAATGAAAGTGTATAGATATAATGTTGAGTTTGAAAATGCAAATTAATATGATGATAAATAAATTGGATGGATATTATTGGTTTGATGGTTTCTCTTGTTACATTTGCATATAGTATTGTATATTCTATGTTATATAGTGATGTTACTTTCTATATACTTGTTCTCACTTTTGTTGAGTGATTAGTACGTGCAGATGGCGAATGCTTCACATTTGGAGCTCGCTTTCACATTTTATTGGTTGTATATGCTTGCTAATATTAATAAAAGATACATATCTCGGATTACATATTGTATTTTTATATTTTTCCCTACGGGATGTGTAACGACCCAGAAATTTTAACGATTTTAAATAACGTAATTAACCAAAAAAATTCTTGAATATATATAATAAACTTTTAGAAATGAAAATTTGATATTTGGTATGTGTCTATTTAAACATAGCAAGTGGCAGATTTTTATTGGAAAATATGAAAGTTAGTTCTGTTGTATAATTTTCAATTTTATTTAAAATCAATTAATTTGATGGGAATAAATTATTTTTGAAATCTGAATATTTTATATAATAAAAATGTAAACCATTTTCTGAGTGAGAATTCATATTTCGTTTCGCCAAATTTGGACTGCTCTAGCTCCATTTATATTATTTTCGGCGTTTTAGCAGCAGTTTTGGCAACGAATATCGACTTTTGATAGGATGGTCGTATCTCCCATATTTGTGTACCATTCTGTTCGTCTCGTCATGCTTGTCCATGCTGTTCGGAGATTATTTCTACAACTCTAGCTTGTCCGTGCGTATTGTGTCCCTGCTCGTCATTCTCGTTGTTTTTCTCTAGCCTCGAAAGGTGAGCAATCACTCACGATTAATATTCTTATATTTAGTAAATTTAATTCACATGAAATGACGATTGCAATATGTTGTAGATTTAAATTGTTAGTTATTTAATTTTTGAATATGATATGTTATCATTTAATTTTTTTAACCTATGTTAATCTACATCTGACACCACAATGTTGTATATGTAATTGATATGTTATGCTGTTTTATATTATTATTCTAATGTTCTCACTCGGCAAGTTCCCTATTAATTTAGAAATTCCCTATGGGTTGAAATGATACATACCCGAACGATCTTATAGATTAGGGAAATCGTTATGGTTTGAAATGATAAACCCAAGCGATTTTATTGATTTTGAATTTTTGGATTACGGGTTGAAATAATATACACCAGTAAATATTAAATAATTGTGGATTGAAATGATATATATCCGTATCACTTGACCATAGGATAGAAAATTATATACGGACACTGTTGGTCTATTTTTAAATGATTTCTAGAATTTTGAAAGGAAAAAATACGTGGTTTAATAAATATTGATTTTAAATATAATATAAAGATATTTTAATTTTAATATATGTGTAAAATTTAAATTTTTAAAATTATATGTCTTGGAAATTTTGAAAAATTTAAGTTAAGTTTTAAAATGTAAATTATAAATTTTTACTTATAACTGTATTATTTTTAAAATATATAAAAAAGGATTTAAAATGGATTTAATTTAATAAAAAGATTTAATTTAATAAAAGTTAATTTAACTAATATATATAATATATTTAAAATATTTATTTAAAGATTTATATTAATATTTTTAAATGTAGATTTTGTAATAACTTTAATAAATTAAAATTGGGAAGATAAATTGAAATTGATTTGAAATTTTATATGTTTAAGAATTATATTTAAATAAAGATTGATTTTAAATTTATTGATTTTAAGGTTTTGAAAAGTATGATTTTATAACTTAATTTAATTAAAGGTGATTAATTAATATTTACAAATTTTAAGCAAAATTAAATATTTAATTTTGATTTAAATTTGTAATTTGAGATTTTATTTAAATGCTTATAAAAAGTGATTAAGTGAATATTTTAGGACTAAATATAATTGAAGTTAATTATTGATTTTATTGTAATTTGTAATTTGAGATTTCATTTAAATGTTGTTAAAATGATTAAGTGAATATTTCAAATTTAAATAAATTGAAGCTTAATTTTGAAATATAAATGAAATTTATCAAATTGAATCATCGTAAATTGTTTGAATATTTAAACTTTGAAACCTATTAAGTTGGAAGTGATTTAAATTTGTAGTTCAAACCTGAATTGAAATCGATATAGATTAAAATGGTTTTAATGAGAATTAGAATTTAACCTTTAACCGTTTTAATTGAAATTGGTGAACTAATATTGATTTAAATTGAATTTTTGGAACTAAAGATGATTTGAATTGATT
Organism: Allium fistulosum; assembly: GCA_030737815.1. Lineage (NCBI taxonomy): Eukaryota > Viridiplantae > Streptophyta > Magnoliopsida > Asparagales > Amaryllidaceae > Allium > Allium fistulosum. Next base: position 706,670,777 of record CM060904.1, on the reverse strand, counting down.
TGTGAAATTAGAAAAAACAATTCTAGTTGACACTATTTTCAATATAAACTCTTTTTAATATATATATATATATATATATATACTATTTTTATATATAAACTATTTAATCTATAACCTATTTCTAAATATATAAACTATTTTTAAATTTATAACTATTTTAATATATATATATATGCTATTTTTAATATTTTAACTATTTAAGTTGGAACTGTTATGATTTAGCTTTAATGGATTTAAATACTAATATTTTTATATGATGGTTTAAACTATTTTGTGAATATGATTTCGAAAGTGATATGATTTCGGAAGTGAATTATGGTTTCGAAAATGATATGATTAAATGAATATGATATTTTGATACGAAGTATGAAATTGATTTTTATAAAATGACCACGGTGTGAAATAAGCGTTTGGTTGTTAAAGAGACCGAGATCGGATATTGTCATACTCTCTGCCAATACCGAAAACCACTTTAACAACTACGTACGTGGTGGAGGTTCCAGAATGAAGTAGGATGGTTTGGCGACGATTCTTATGAGGTATTAACGCAGCCCTGACTCCCATGAGTCAACTTGATGTAGCTAAAACAAGAGCTATACCGGGCCAAGTAAGGTCGCACCTCCGATCGGGCACATTTCTTCGATACCATTCTATTACTTTGTGATTTGATTGGGTGCACCTTTGATTTGGGAGTGTGTGTCGAGGTGGGCGGTAGTAGCTGTTATGTGTTACCACCAGTCCAGGAGTGCAAACGGTAGAATCCTACCCTGGCATTACCTCGCGTGCCTTGTCACATGCCTTATCGCGCCCTCTACGAGTTTTTTTGTACTGTACCTATGGAGTGCTCCTTTAGTATCCCACCGATTTGGTGGAGCTTACAGTATCTGTATAGACTACGGGAATATATAAAAATGTGTTAAGGGGGATATAGGTAATGCCTTAACGCTATTTTAATAGTTTACTTTACTGTAGACATTATCTATATAGCATATTGTACTATGTATGTAGATAGTTTAACGGATCCTTGAAGGATGGGAATCCCAAACATCCTTTAAGTTATTTTGTATTCCAGTTGACATTTCACTTGAGTTGAATTTACTGGTATAAGAATGTTAATCCTGACTCGAGTGTTTTGTGTTTCGCTTTATGCTAGGGTCAGACTGAGTGTTGCAGCATTTGCGACTCACCTTTGGAGCTTGGAGCTTTGCTTGGAGATCCATCTCTATTTATTCAGCTTTCAGTTTTTTCAGTTATTTATGTTCAGCCTTGCCAGTACTTTTGTATTTGAGTCTACTCTGTATTTGAGATTTCTGTTGTATTTATTTCAGACTCAAATGTTTATATAGTAGCTTCAGGAAATACTATTTTTCTATTCCGCTGCTTATTTTTATATTACTTTGTCTCTATGATTCTGTGGTTGATTTATTTACTATATATGCTGAGTTTTGCCAAATATAAATTAACAATCTGTTGTTTTGAGTAATTCAAGTCTGACATGAGTGGATGGTTGTCGATTTGAATGGTTCGAAATGCTATGTCATTATAGTTGGTATCAAAGCTCAGGTTTAGGCAAACTTAGCATATGGAGTAAAAATTCATTAGAGATAGGGTAGTAATACCCTAGAATGAGTAAATTAATTACAGAATCATATTCGTTTGAGCTTGAATTTTTTCGTTAGTATCCTCCTGGATTTGGATTTCCCTTGAATTTTGGAACTTTCCCCTTCGTTCCAAAATCCATTCTTGACTTCTCATGTTCGTGTTCTTCTTGATACTGGAGCTCCCATAGATCTATTTTTGTTGATCTCTGTAATAAATTTGAGCATACATTGCAACCTCAATCGGCAACTTTATATCTATGTGTGACTAAACCCATCGGCGGTCTCGCCAACCTTGGTATGATTTGTAAAGGGGTGAAACTCCTCTACAACAGGCGTCGATTTAGGGGAGATTTCTATGTCCCCAGTTGTAACGACCCGTATTTTTACGGATCGAAAAGTTCGTCAAAATCTGGAATTCTTAGCGTTGTTAAGTCATTTCAGATTTTAGGCAAAATTTTGTTCAAGTCCTAGGTAGTAAATGACCTAAGTGATAAGTCGTGACCGACTTAAGTGGTTTAGGCGACCTAAGGGACTGGTGAGTGGCAACCTAAGGATTTGGAGTTAGGTCGTTTAATAGATAAGTCGTTTGTTAAGAATTAGGTCGTATGGGAAGTTATGTCGTAGCCGACTTAAGGGTTTGGGCGACTCAAGTAAATGACCGACCTAGGAGTTAATGGCATAAGAGCTGACCGAGTTAAGGAAGTTAGGTCGATAGATGACTTCAGGGTTTAGGTCATAGACGACCTAAGAAATAGCGACCTAAGAGATTGGGTGGATTAACGACCTAAGGGATAGGTTGGTAGCGACCTAAGGATTAGCACAGCAATTAGTGAGTTGCGCGTGTTGTTTTAGGTCGCGTGTTGGCTTAAGGTGTTAGGTCGTGAGCGACCTAGGGGTTAGATCGTGTTATAGTAAAGTCTTAGGTCGGAGACGACCTATGGAGACAGACGAGTTAGGGAATTCAGCTATAAATAGGAGGGCTTTGTTCCATTTTTGGGATCCGGATTTCGAAGCGACGAAGTGCTGCCATTTTGAGAGCTCGACTTCTACACTTCTTCACTTTTTTTCTCCACTCTAATCTAGTGATTCTATCCATCCAAGTTGAAGATCAAATTGAAGATTCAAGAGCTTGAATTGAAGATCTTCATCCTTTGAAGTGAGACTTCTTCGTTTGAAGCGGATTCGTGATAGATCAAGCTAGATCCTTCGCTGTCCAGATCTGAAGCGTGTTGATTTGAGGTTGTTTAGGTGATTTGGTGAGTGGTGATTATCTCTCACACGGATCCAAAGGAGTATATCGGATTGTTGGCTCGATTTGGTGTTAAAATAGTGATTTCCATGCATTTTCTTCATCCTAAGTGTAGATCCATATAGATTCATTGTTCATAATGATTTGACAACCATTTTACTAAGTGTTAACCTATGCAAGTTCATTCATCAAGATTATAGAGATATTGTTCATGTTTTCATGCTTATTAGACTTTCAACTCTTTAATTACGAAATTGCCATTATTTTTATAATTGTCTACTTAGATCATATTTGAATGCTTGATTGCTTGGATTAATGTTTGATTTGATTGATTGCAATGAATTAGATGATTGATGATTTGATTTAGACCAAAGATGATTCAAAAGCTAAGGGAAGGCTCTTGAATTGGAAAAGCTGCTTATGGCATATGTAGCGGATGATGAAGCTCTTGTGCATAGATTTGATGATGATGTTGAGATGAGACTTTGCGAGGATATGATGAAGCGAAGCATGATATGAGATAGTCTTGGTCTAATCCAGACGGGATCATTCCAAGCAGGTTGATAACTCGGTGATATGGTTCGAGTTGGAAGATAATGGATGCTCGAGAGGCGCTTGAGCTAGTATGGAAATAGTCGTCGAGGAGGATGACTAGAAGGCTGAGATCTCATCGTTGTTGAAGGTTCTAGCATGCTCAAAGCAAGAGTACGTTGGGCAGATTCGATAGTCCCTAAAGGCTACGAATTGGTAGTCAAGTACTCTGGGCAGATTCGATAGTCCTAGGCACGGGTCACGATGACGTGCGGGAGTTATGTCTAGAACCGGGGTTTCCATTAGCCCTTGACGGACGGCTGAAAGAATGTGCCGGTCATTCAATTAACGGTGATATCGAAGCAATGATAACAGTGATAGCCAGAGTCATGGATGTTTGGTTGTATCGTCATTCGGTCTCAAGAGCGGTTTTTTTCTGGGTGCTTATCTGATCTTGGTTTAGGCCTTGGGGGTTTGTGCTTGGAAAACATCGCCCTTGACTCGAGTGATAATTTATTTACTTTACATTGTATGCTCTGCTATGTTTGCTTCTGCTTAGTGTGTGTCTGGGGCTATCACTGTAGAAAGAGGTTGGAGTGGGAGGGTTGTATTCCTATTCCTTTTCCTTTATGCTCTTTTGGTATGTTGTTAGTTAATTTACTGCCCACTAAGACTGTTGTCTGACTCAAGGCTTTATGTTTTAACTCTTATTGCCTTGGGCTGTTCGTCCATTTTGGGACGGGCAGACTAGGTAGCAGGTGACAGGTGCTGCTCTTGCTTTCCACGATGCTGATGACGAAGACGAGCTGGAGTATTGCATATTTTCTTCTTACTATATGTACTGGATGTTCCGCTGCTTTGTATTCTCTGAGTGATATGTAGTGAGGCTTGTTGTATTGACTATTCAGATGTTTGTATTCAACTATTATGAAGTTTTATTGATGAGATTCTATTCTATGAAGCTTCACTATATATATGTTCTATTGTATTTTTGTCCATGCGCTGTGAGTAATACGATAGATTCTGTTGTTTTAATTTACCTTGACAATCGCCCATGGCTGCCTGGCACACTTTACAGCGCACTTTCTCTAGGTTCAGTGCAGGGGTTATGGGCGGTCGTCACATTTGGTATCAGAGCATTGGTTAATCGATTTTACCCAACGCTCGCTGACGTAACTACGTATGAGAGACGTAATTGTATTTTGATGGATGATTACTATATATAATATAGTAGATTAGAAGAGTTTGAGTCCTTTAAGCAGTTGTTCCTCAAGATGTTCTGACCATTCCTTTTTATAGATATTGAGAATGAGTCGAAGAGGGAGACCAGCTGCTAGGGAAGGCCGTGCTACTGAGGGGGCTGTTGATTATGCAGCTATGTTCGAAGCTATGATGACTGCGATCATGAGAAGGATACCAGTTCCGGGGGCAGCAGTAGATGTTGGAGTTCAAGTCCAAACTCCAAAACCAGTGGATTTGCTAAGTTGTGTAAGGACTATACTGCTCTTGGAGGGAAGGTTTTCTTGGGAACAGAACCAACTATTAAGGTCTAGAGGTGGATAGATGCTTGTAGAAGGATCTTTGGTGATTTGGGAATTGAGGATGCGACTAAGAGGAAGTTGGCATCGAGACAACTTCAAGGGAGAGCCTCTGATTGGTGGAACTCTATTACCACCAATACTCCGGAGGAAGAGATTACTTGGGAGCAATTCCAAGCCAGATTTGAAGCTAAGTTCATTTCTATAGCTCAGAAGTCTGTTCTGTTCAAGAAGTTTGTAGAGCTCAAGCAAGGTGGAAGACCAGTTCTTGAGTATGTTTCTGAGTTTGAGGCTTTGTCCAAATATGCCCGGTCATATATCGAATCTGCGTATCAGAAGAATGAGAAGTTTGTTACAGGCTTGGACAGTTATCTTGGGAGGCAGTTGGTGGATCATTTGGACGATTCATTTGAGAAGCTTGTGGAGAAAGCTCTCAGACATGAGAGTCTGTTTCCTAAGGAAGGATCTGTTGTTGCTGTGACCAGGGAAGAGTCTAAACCCCAGCAGGGTGGAAACAAGAAGAGGAAGCAGCAGCAGCAGAAGGGTAAGGATGGCCAGAAGAAGCCGAAGGGCGAAGTGACTTGCTACAATTGTCAGCAGAAGGGCCATTTCTCGAAGGATTGTAAGAATCCAAAGGCACCGATGAAGTGTCACAACTGTGACAAGCCGGGGCATTTCAGGAAGAATTGTCCAGAACCGAGGAGGGACAAGCAGATTGTGCAAGCTTATGCTTTGGGAGCTATTCCGTCATCTTCAAAAGCTCCTACCGCTGAAGAGAAGGGAAAGAGTGTGGTGGTTCAAGGTACTCTTTTCCTATGTGGTGTTCCAGTTAGAGTGTTGTTTGATACTGGGGCGTCGCATTCGTTTGTTTGTAGTGATCTTGTAGGCCGGTTAGGTTTGGAACCGGATATTGTTGATAGGCCATTGGTTGTGACTAATCCAGTTGGGGGTTCGTCTTGTTTGTGTATGTTATGCCGTGGTCTGATTGTATCGAGTCATGGTTGCTCTTTTGTTTGCGATTGTTTTGTTCTGAACTTTGCAGGGTTCGGAATTATTTTGGGTATGGACTGGCTTAGGAGGTATGCGGCAAAGGTTGATTGTGAGAGGCTGGAAGTGACAGTCGAGAATGTGGAGGGGCGAAAGATTGTGATACGATGTAAGCATGAAGAAGGCGTCTTCATGAGCTTCATGTATTCGCTAGTTGTTCCACGGCATGGACTGTCATTAGTGCCAATCGCGAATGGATTCGAGGATGTCTTTGACGAAGTCAAAGGGTTACCGCCGCATAGAGAGATCGAGTTTTGTATAGATCTAGTTGAAGGAGCCAGACCTGTTGTGATGCCTCTTAGGCGGATGGCGCCTAGGGAACAGCAAGAGTTGAGGGTGCAAGTTGATGATCTTTTGCAGAAAGGATTCATTCGGCGTAGTGTGTCCGAGTGGGGTGCACCAGTTGTGTTTGCAACCAAGGCAGATGGGTCGTTGAGATTGTGTGTAGATTATCGTGAGCTGAATAAGGTGACTAAGAAAAACAAGTATCCATTGCCGAGAATAGATGACTTATTTGATCAGCTTCACGACGCTAAGGTGTTTTCTCAGATGGATTTGGCAACGGGATTTCACCAGTTGAGAGTGGCTAAGGATAGTGTGCCGAAGACTGCTTTTCGAACACCATCCGGTTTCTTTGAGTGGCTGGTAATGCCGTTTGGGTTGACTAACGCGCCAGCATATTTTGTGGATCTTATGAATAGAGTTTCAGGGATCAGTTGAACAAGTTTGTACTTGTGTTCGTGGATGATATTCTGATTTATTCCAGAACTGAAGAAGAGCACAAGACACACTTGCGTATTGTTTTGGAAATCTTACGGAAACATCAGCTGAAGGCTAAGTTTTCGAAGTGTCACTTCTGGAAGAGTGAAGTGAGGTTCTTAGGCCATGTTATCTCTGGAAGTGGAATAGCGGTTGATCCCGCTAAGGTGGTAGCAATCCAGGATTGGGTTAGACCTAAGAATGCATCGGATGTGAGGAGTTTTCTTGGATTAGCAGGATATTATCGTCGGTTTATCAAAGACTTCTCCAAGGTAGCTGCACCGTTAACAAGATTGACGAAGAAGAACCAAGTGTTCAGATGGGATGCTAAGTGTGAGCAAGCTTTTGGAATCCTGAAAGAGCAATTGACGAGTGCTCCTGTTTTGACTATTCCAAGTGGGAATGATGAGATGGTGGTTTACACCGACGCATGTGGTACTGGACTTGGAGCAGTGTTGATGTAGAAGGATAAAGTTGTTGCGTATGCCAGTCGACAACTGAAGCCGCATGAAAGGAATTATCCAACTCATGATTTGGAGTTAGCGGCGATTGTTTTTGCTCTGAAGATGTGGAGATATTATCTATTGGGAGTTCGATTCGAGCTGTTTACAGATCATAAGTCGTTGAAGTATCTTTTCTCCCAAAAGGATTTGAATCTTCGGCAGCAACGTTGGCTAGAGTTTTTGGCATCATATGATTTTGGTATAGCTTATACTCTGGGAAAAGGTAACGTAGTGGCAGATGCGTTAAGTCGAAGACATGCAGGATTGGGAGCCATGTTTTCAGAATGGAAGAATCTCGAGTATTTAGCTGGATTTGACTTCAGGCCTAGATGTGAATTGGAACCTGAAATGTTGGCAAACTTATCGATAAGACCTTCTCTTGTGGAAAGGATTAGCGAGAGCCAAAAGCGAGACGATAAGCTTGTCAAGATTATCCGTGATTTGGAATCTGGATTGGATCCAGAAAAGGATAAAGGATTTGAGGTCGATCGAGAGGGTTGGCTTCGGAAGCAAGGACGACTAGTTGTTCCCGATATAGATGAATTGAGGAGTGAAGTTCTGAAGGAAAGTCATCACTCAAAGCTGACAATTCATCCAGGTGGAAATAAGATGTATCGGGATATGAAGAGAACCTACTACTGGGAAGGCATGAAGAAGGATGTTGGAAATTTTATTTCCAAATGTATGAACTGCCAGTTGGTAAAAGCCGAACAGAAGAAGCCAAGTGGATTGCTTCAGCCATTAGAAGTTCCTACATAGAAGTGGGAGCAGGTATCGATGGATTTTATTGATGGACTACCTAGAACAAGAATGGGAAATGGAGGGATTTGGGTCATCGTAGATCGTCTGACTAAGAGTGCAAGATTCATTCCTGTTCGATCGACTAGGACTGCATCAAAGTTGGCTGAGTTGTATGTTAAGTGGATAGTTCGATTCCATGCTATTCCAAAGAGTATAGTGAGCGATCGAGACCCATTGTTCACTAGTGGATTTTGGAAGAGCTTCCAAGAAGTTTTGGGAACCGAGTTGTGTTTGAGTACAGCTTATCACCCTCAAACCGATGGTTAGACTGAGAGAGTCAACCGAGTTTTGGAAGATCTCCTCAGAGCTTGTGTTTTGGATTTCGGAGGATCATGGGAAGATCACCTTCATTTGGTGGAATTTGCATACAACAACAGTTACCAGTCAAGCATTGGTATGGCACCGTATGAGGCATTGTATGGAAGACCGTGTAACTCACCGACATGTTGGTTAGAAACTGGAGAAAAGTTGATACTTGGGCCAGAGATGATTCGACAGACTTCGGATTGCATAGAGATCATTCGGCAACGAATGAAGGCAGCCCAAGATCGTCAGAAAAGTTATGCCGATAAGCGTCGTAAAGATTTGGAATTCGACGTAGGTGATATGGTTTTTGTGAAGATTTCACCACTGAAGAATGTTATTCGATTCGGGAAGAAAGGAAAATTGACTCCGAGATTTGTTGGACTATTCCCGATCATCGAGCGAATTGGAAAGCTTGCCTATAGATTGGAGTTACCTGAGAAGATGTCGAGTGTGCACAATGTTTTTCATGTATCATATCTACGGAAGTATGTGCACGACTCGAATACAGTGGTTTCTGCTGATAGCTGTGAAGATTTCGAAGTTGATCCAGTCGATAAGAGACCTCGTAAGCCGCTTCGTGTTGTGGAAACCGACACGAAACAGCTTAGGAGAAAGGTAGTTAAGTTGCTCAAGATACAATGGAGTGATGATGATAACGACTGTACGTGGGAGGTGGAAGAGAGGATGAAGGCAGCTCATCCTGAACTCTTCGAGGTATGGCCCTAAGGTGTCGTGTCATCTAACGAAATTGTAACTTGTTCTAGTTTTAGAATTCTGCATGCTAAGCTAGAATTGGATGCATGGTTTGTTGATTGCTATGGATGGTAGGTGTGCAGAATAGTCTTTGATTGCTTTGTTTGTTTGGAATTTCGGGGGCGAAATTCCTAAGGGGGAGAGAATGTAACGACCCGTATTTTTACGGATCGAAAAGTTCGTCAAAATCTGGAATTCTTAGCGTTGTTAAGTCATTTCAGATTTTAGGCAAAATTTTGTTCAAGTCCTAGGTAGTAAATGACCTAAGTAATAAGTCATGACCGACTTAAGTGGTTTAGGCGACCTAAGGGACTGGTGAGTGGCGACCTAAGGATTTGGAGTTAGGTCGTTTAATAGATAAGTCGTTTGTTAAGAATTAGGTCGTATGGGAAGTTATGTCGTAGCCGACTTAAGGGTTTGGGCGACTCAAGTAAATGACCGACCTAGGAGTTAACGGCATAAGAGTTGACCGAGTTAAGGAAGTTAGGTCGATAGATGACTTCAGGGTTTAGGTCGTAGACGACCTAAGAAATAGCGACCTAAGAGATTGGGTGGATTAACGACCTAAGGGATAGGTCGGCAGCGACCTAAGGATTAGCACAGTAGTTAGTGAGTTGCGCGTGTTGTTTTATGTCGCGTGTTGGCTTAAGGTGTTAGGTCGTGAGCGACCTAGGGGTTAGATCGTGTTATAGTTAAGTCTTAGGTCGGAGACGACCTATGGAGACAGACGAGTTAGGGAATTCAGCTATAAATAGGAGGGCTTTGTTCCATTTTGAGGATCCGGATTTCGAAGCGACGAAGTGCTGCCATTTTGAGAGCTCGACTTCTACACTTCTTCACTTCTTTTCTCCACTCTAATCTAGTGATTCTATCCATCCAAGTTGAAGATCAAATTGAATATTCAAGAGCTTGAATTGAAGATCTTCATCCTTTGAAGTGAGACTTCTTCGTTTGAAGCGGATTCGTGATAGATCAAGCTAGATCCTTCGCTGTCCAGATCTGGAGCGTGTTGATTTGAGGTTGTTTAGGTGATTTGGTGAGTGGTGATTATCTCTCACACGGATCCAAAGGAGTATATCGGATTGTTGGCTCGATTTGGTGTTAAAATAGTGATTTCCATGCATTTTCTTCATCCTAAGTGTAGATCCATATAGATTCATTGTTCATGATGATTTGACAACCATTTTACTAAGTGTTAACCTATGCAAGTTCATTCATCAAGATTATAGAGATATTGTTCATGTTTTCATGCTTATTAGACTTTCAACTCTTTAATTACGAAATTGCCATTATTTTTATAATTGTCTACTTAGATCATATTTGAATGCTTGATTGCTTGGATTAATGTTTGATTTGATTGATTGCAATGAATTAGATGATTGATGATTTGATTTAGACCAAAGATGATTCAAAAGCTAAGGGAAGGCTCTTGAATTGGAAAAGCTGCTTATGGCATATGTAGCGGATGATGAAGCTCTTGTGCATAGATTTGATGATGATGTTGAGATGAGACTTTGCGAGGATATGATGAAGCGAAGCATGATATGAGATAGTCTTGGTCTAATCCAGACGGGATCATTCCAAGCAGGTTGATAACTCGGTGATATGGTTCGAGTTGGAAGATAATGGATGCTCGAGAGGCGCTTGAGCTAGTATGGAAATAGTCGTTGAGGAGGATGACTAGAAGGCTGAGATCTCATCGTTGTTGAAGGTTCTAGCATGCTCAAAGCAAGAGTACGTTGGGCAGATTCGATAGTCCCTAAAGGCTACGAATTGGTAGTCAAGTACTCTGGGCAGATTCGATAGTCCTAGGCACGAGTCACGATGACGTGTGGGAGTTATGTCTAGAACCGGGGTTTCCATTAACCCTTGACGGACGGTTGAAAGAATGTGCCGGTCATTCAATTAACGGTGATATCAAAGCAATGATAACAGTGATAGCCAGAGTCATGGATGTTTGGTTGTATCGTCATTCGGTCTCAAGAGCGGTTTTTTTCTGGGTGCTTATCTGATCTTGGTTTAGGCCTTGGGGGTTTGTGCTTGGAAAACATCGCCCTTGACTCGAATGATAATTTATTTACTTTACATTGTATGCTCTGCTATGTTTGCTTCTGCTTAGTGTGTGTCTGGGGGCTATCACTGTAGAAAGAGGTTGGAGTGGGAGGGTTGTATTCCTATTCCTTTTCCTTTATGCTCTTTTGGTATGTTGTTAGTTAATTTACTGCCCACTAAGACTGTTGTCTGACTCAAGGCTTTATGTTTTAACTCTTATTGCCTTGGGCTGTTCGTCCATTTTGGGACGGGCAGACTAGGTAGCAGGTGACAGGTGCTGCTCTTGCTTTCCACGATGCTGATGACGAAGACGAGCTGGAGTATTGCATATTTTCTTCTTACTATATGTACTGGATGTTCCGCTGCTTTGTATTCTCTGAGTGATATGTAGTGAGGCTTGTTGTATTGACTATTCAGATGTTTGTATTCAACTATTATGAAGTTTTATTGATGAGATTCTATTCTGTGAAGCTTCACTATATATATGTTCTATTGTATTTTTGTCCATGCGTTGTGAGTAATACGATAGATTCTGTTGTTTTAATTTACCTTGACAATCGCCCATGGCTGCCTGGCACACTTTACAGCGCACTTTCTCTAGGTTCAGTGCAGGGGTTATGGGCGGTCGTCACACCAGTTGTGATGTTGTTATCTCTTGGAAAGCCCGAACCGTTCCTCTAGTAGATGATCTGGGTAATTCTCTTGTGATCGAATGTAGATTGCCTCAGTAGTCTGCAGGCAGTTTTATCTTTTCGTTGATGTTCAACTTAGTGATCTTGACTCCATCCTTGTTGTCCAACTATTTCCAGATGTCTGCGGTGAAGTCACTTCTCCTCCTCCCAAGCGGGAAATTGAATTCCGCATCGATTTTATTCCTGGAACTTGACCTGTTGTCCTTCCTCCTGGACGAATAGTTTCTATGAATGGTTAGTCATCCCCTATTGGATTAACCAATGCTCCTGCCTTCTTCGTTGATCTCATGAATCACATTTTCCCGCGAAGCTCTCAACAAGTTTGTCTCCACTTTCTTTGATGATATTCTCGTTTTCCTAAGTCTCGGTTGACTCGGTTAAGGTCGCTGCAATTAATATAAGTCTATCCATTTTTCCTTTTTGTAATTTGATTATTTTATCTTCCTTCCAAGCCTATCCTCTTAGTTAGAATTCTCTTTGATTAGGATCCCTCTAAATTTGAATCACTATCCTTGTTTAAAACCCATTCTTGAATCATCCTTCGTAGGAGCGTATTTGTAATTTATATAAATGTTTTATATTGTGTTGTTTGAGTTGTTAATTTTGAATTTTGGGTTTCGATTGATTCGTCTGGCTAATGCTATCGATAGGAATTCCAAAACACTTGAACAGAGAAAACTGACACAATATTGTTTTCAAAACTGGTAAATGAAATAATTTTATGTGTGATTATATTATATATAAGAGTATAATTTTATGAAATTAGATAGTTAAATGAATTGGTTTTAGAAATGATAATGCTAGATTATCATTTATTGTTTTGTCAACATTCCTAAACCATTTACTATTGTTGTTTGTTATAAGGAGATAAATTTTAAAACATGGTTTATAAATCTGTTTTGCAAATGAAACAGATTAAATTAAGGATTTGAGAATTAAATTTCCGATGTTTTTCTAAATTTGTTTTCAAAGTTTTGGAAAATAAATTATTTGAGAGTATTTTTAATTGGAAATAGTTTCCAAAGAATTTTAAAAGAAGTAAGTCAATACTCTCCTCTTGTGTCGCTGGAAAATAATTCCGGTGATGACTGCAGCAACATCGACATTCATTTTCAAGTTTCAAAGTGGGGAGACAACTTAGTAGCTTTGCTACACTATCGTTTTGGAAAATGGATTTGATTTGAATTTCTTAAGTATGATTTGATTTATAATATATATATAAGTATATATTTATTTCAAAATGGTTTGAAGAGAAACCGAAAATTTAATTCTTAAATTTGATGTAAGTGATGGTTTTCAATTATTGAAATAAAGCAAAAAATTTAATAATTAGAATGTATAAAATGAGTAATGAAATTGAAACTACTTGAAACAGTTGAACTAGGATAAAATTAATTTGTATAATACTCTATTGCATTCTAAAACATACATATATAACTTACCTAAAATATTCAAAAAGTTAAAATGTTAATGTGAGCACGTAATTGAAGGTCATACAAGAAACTCAAGTAATAAATGTTCAAACTAAATTTTGCTTAATAGAAATGTTTTAAATAAAAAGGTAAATTTGCATTGTGCTCAATTACACTTAGTTACATCAATAAAACTTACCTGGAAAAAAAAGTTTGAATGTAATTGGAAATGTAATTGAATAATATACAATATAAATGTAGTTAATAAGATGTCCAAATATGAAATTTATATGGTTTTGAATTAATTATCGTATCTGGTATTTTGTATTTTGAATCTAATATTCCTTTCTGTTGCTTCTATTCTCCTATCTTATTCCTTTTCGGGGATGAAAAGTTTTGAGTGGGGGAGAATGTAACGACTCGGAATTTTTAACAATTTTAAATAGCGTAATTAACTAAAAAAATTCTTGAATATATATAATAAACTTTTAGAAATGAAAATTTGATATTTGGTATGCGTCTATTTAAACATAGCAAGTGGCGGATTTTTATTGGAAAATATGAAAGTTAGTTCTATTGTGTAATTTTCAGTTTCAATTTAAAATCAGTTAATTTGATGGAAATAAATTATTTTTGAAATCTGAATATTTTACATAATAAAAATGTAAATCATTTGCTGAGTGAGACATCATATTTCGTTTCATCAAATTTGGACTGCTTTAGCTCCATTTATATTATTTTCGGCGTTTTAGCAGTAGTTTTGGCAACGAATATCGACTTTTGATAGGATGGTCGTATCTCCAATATCTGTGTACCATTATGTTCATCTCATCATGCCGATCTCCACAGTATATTCATTCCTATATTTCGACGTCCAGCACGTGGCGAAATCCGCAAAATAGTTTGCCGTATCGGTTCTGCATTTGGGCCTTTTGGGTTATGTGTCTTTTCGTTTGTTTCCCAAGACAACCAATAGCCAAGCTGTCTTTTTATATTTGCTGAATTCAACTGGGTTTTAACATTATTATCTGTTAAATATATATTTCTTTGGTTTGACTATTCTCTCTCCTTTCCCTCTTTCTTCTCTATTTTTTCTTTTCAGAGATAAAAATATATAAAAATATAAAGTTTTATAACAGCTGCATTGAGAAAAACCATTCGTCCTCTTCTATATTTTGTCGATCAAGATCTCACCAAGTCCATCTCTAGACAACGCAGCCGCCTATTCCCACCACCGAACTACCATCAGCCGCCACCCCTCACCTTGCCCTACTCTCCGCCTTCCTCTAGCACACATGTCCTCCACTCCATGACAAACGCAGATCTGCCATTCCCTTAAACCCGCACCACCCTCACCGTTCATACAACCAAGCTTCACCCTTTCCCTGACTCCGGCCATCCCCCTATTCTCCCCTAACAGCCCTACAACATCACCCGATAGCAAACCAAACCCGCAAGCACCCAAACCAAACCCGAAAGCACCCAATCCAAACCCAGCAAGCACCTAATAGCCTGTGCCTTTCAACTTCATCACCATGCCTGCAACATGAACCTAGTTGGCCTTTGCCATAGCCACAACACACACGAGCAACAGCCCACATTAGACTCCACTTAGCAGCCGCATATAGTCGACCAACCCTTCATCTCCTTCCTTCCCTTGTCATTTCCGAACCCAGTGTTCCGTTCTCCCACCGAACTACCTCACTGCCTAAACGCCAAGCACTTCCACTGCCTCACGTGGGCAAGCAGGTCTGTTTATGCATAGCCCGTCCCTCCTTTTCGTGTATATATATAAATAATATGCTTATGTTGATATTTTGAAATGAATATATATATATATATGTAAGAGTCCAAAAAATCGGCCTTCGAAAATCGGCACTCGTACTTCACTTGTACTCAAAATACCGTAAATTCAAACGCCGAATCTGGCTTCCCGGAGCTTATAACACCATTAAGTACAACAACACAGCGGAAGAAAAAGAATATATCAATATATATAACATTGATACAATGACAAATACAAAAATCTGATACAATATGATACAACAGAATGATACAACAGATATCAATATACATCAGAGATGTGATACAAGAAATAGCAGCGGAAAGAAAACAGATAACACCAGCAGCAGATAGAACATCTCCAATAGAATGCTTCAATCCATAGCTAGCGGAAAGCAAGGTCAGTCGTTCAAGGACTGACAAGTTCCAGATAATCTACTAAACCTGAATATGAGAAACCCAACTCTAGACTGCCCGTGTGGAAAATTGTGGGCACCCAGAGTTTAGGAAGGGAACAATAAACTCCGAGTCAGTTGTGGGACTGGTGTGAGCAACAAAAATAGTTTATCTTTAAAACAACAACAAAAGAATTTTAATCATTGAAATACGCAATGCTTTTGGAAAATGAAACTACCATAAGACCTCCCACCACACACACAATGCAAACGCAGAATTGGATGAGATTTCTTCTTATGATAGTCAAACATGCTTACTACGCAAATCATTGGATTATTATTATTAGTGCATAGTGGAAAACTTTTCGAAAGTATAATATTAATCTTAGCCAGCATAGACATTTCACACTATGCCTACTATAGCTACCATCTAAACAGTGGGGCGCCACCATAAGTATATGGCAGGTTCTACAACTAATACCGTACACAGTTCGAATTGGAAGATGGATTTCCAACAAATGGTCAGGCTAAGGAACTTCCTATGCCACGTAGGAACGCCTCTGGCGGGACGCTCCGAGAGACAACCTGCTCTCTGCCAACACAAGGCCGATTACCCCCTTCCCGGGTAGTAAACCTGAGATATGCCACCCCCCAGCTGTCGATAACCAACATCACACAGTAATAAATATAGTGTGTCCACATGAGTAAGTATCTGGGCTCCATACCATGATACTACCCTTTTCCAGAAGGAATGGTCATACCCTAGGGAAGCTAACCCTGAAACCTTGCCGCATCTTTCCTGTTTCGACCATTTCCGGGTTGTGAGGTCTGACGAAGTCTCGTCCACAAAGCTACGCTTTTTCACAAAGCCACGCTTTGATCACAAATGATCAATAAATGATCATCACACAGCAACACTCAACATGCCACATTACCAAATTGGGAATATATCGCTGATAACCTTCAACTACATAACCTCTGAGCTCGTACGTCTCAGAGAAGGGTGTTAAGCTAAGAGAATAAATTCTCCGCCACCAACAGAAATGTATTTGAAAGAAATCTGCTTTATATCTCAAATTGTAATGTCAGACATGTAACCATACAAGTCTGTTCCGAGTTCGAACAAAACCGAAGGCACTTCCGAAGAAGCCCTTACAATCCGGGTATTCACAATCCCGATCGGACTTCCCATCACTTAGGGAATCTCTATACTATAGCTACTCGGTGCAGAGACAATCGATAGGTTATCCTATCGTTTTTGCAAATACCCGGTCTTCAACACCGGTCTTCAAATGCTATCCATATATGACGTATCATTATTCGGAATGGGTTCTGTGACACAAAGGTCCTCCCTCGGCTAAACCGAATAATGAGCGCAATATTTAAAAACATATGGATATTGGGATTTCAGTTAAGTCACAACTTAAACCCAAACTTTCTTTTCAAATGGTTTAAACAAATTACCATTTTCAAATCTTTTAAACAAAAAGATTCATTCACAGATTTTCCAAATTAATTCCCATTTCAATTGGATTAACTCATTAAAACTTTAAAACAAAGATTTAACTTGTAGCTTTCAAAACAATTCCATTTCAAATGGTTTAAACAAATCACCATTTTAAGTCTGTTAAAAATAAACAGATTCAATTCATAACTTTCAAAAAGAATTCATTCATAACTTGGGAAACCATTTTTCAATTCAATCTTGAAATTCCTTTAATTAAACTGGAATTTCATTTCTTATCTGAAAGCTTTTATCCTATTAAAACAAACAGTTTCATTTTGGAAATCTGATTTATTTATAAGAGTTAAGGTTCTTGGGTAAAATCCAAATTCTTAAACAATACTTTTAAAATGGTTTAAATTCATACAAACACATTTATATCATCTTTAACCATAATTTCCAAACATGGAATTCAATTCCAAATTATTTGAATTCAAATTCAAATTGAATTATTTAAATTGGAAATTT
Organism: Allium fistulosum; assembly: GCA_030737815.1. Classification (NCBI taxonomy): domain Eukaryota; kingdom Viridiplantae; phylum Streptophyta; class Magnoliopsida; order Asparagales; family Amaryllidaceae; genus Allium; species Allium fistulosum. The sequence continues at coordinate 706,653,384 of CM060904.1, read as the reverse complement.
TACCAAGTTATTCAAAATAACTTTTATCTTTGAATACGCCCATTTCAAAAGCTTTAATATTTAACCCAAATCCATTTCCAAAATAAATTGAAATTAAAATTTCAATTTCAAAAATATTAATTTTAAATCATCTGTGACTTAACCGATTTCCACGTGAAATCCAAATTTGTGTGTGTAAAGGTGTAGTCCAGCGGTTTTACACGGTAGTGCAACATCAATAAATCATCACAAATCAAAATACAGAAATATAGTTGATAAGCGGTATGAAATATAACGCTTATCTTTTCATTCACGGATCACAGATATATAAATATTACAGATAATATATTACATTCATCCCAGATAAATAGCTACAGAACGGATCACACACAAATCAGAATATATCACACAACATCACAGATCAGGGAATATCAAACAATTCAAAACATTCAATACAATTCAAACATCCATAAGTAAGACCAATTAATCCTTTGATTAATTTTAAATCAGGTTAATTACTTATGAATTCCTAATCCTGGTTAATCAACATCAATAAATTACAAATCATTTTGATTAATTATTCTTTAATCATTTATTAATTAACCATTAATAATAAATTGATTAACCTTTAATTATAATTCATCAACTTTTAATTATTAAATAATTAACCTTTAATTATTTAATTCACCATTTAATTAATTATCTTTAATTAATTACTTTAATTAATTATTCCTCAATTAATTATCATTCCTTCATCACCTTCATTAATTGATTAACCTTTAATTAATCTTTAATCAATCATTAATTAAGTAATTATTATTTAAGTAATTATCCTTTAATTAATTATCTTTATTAATAAATCATTAATAACTTAAGATCTTAATTAACTAAAAGATAAACCATTTTATCTTTATTAATCACTTTAATTATCATTTAAACCTTATTTAATAAACCTTGTAATAATTTAACTTAGACTTTAAAGTTAATTAACAATTAAAACATCTCTTCTTAATTAACTTCTCAATATCATTAAGTTTATTTAAAATAAACTTTTAAAAATAAAGGTTATACATATATTTAAAACATTTTAAAACTTAATTAATTTTAAAATTTATTTAAAAAACTTTATCTAATTCCAAACGTAGATAAAACAATCATTATACAAAAGAGCTGATTAAGAGATTGATTTAAACTCGATTTGTTTTAAAAGTTAAAACTGTTTTTATTTAAAATCTCAGACCCGAGACAAAACAAAGGATACTCGAGCGCAGCTTCGAGTAACTCGCGTTTCCACCTGCTTCGAGAAAAACTCTCGTTTCCCCGTACTCGAACCCGAGCAAACTACTTCTTCCCAAACGATCAACATCTCAGACACACTCAAACAATCCTATGCACATGTACACGAACCCCGACCACCTTCGGCCACCATCGTGATCCTCGGCAAGTCGACAACGACGCCCACAAGCCTCGCGACCACCCAGATTCACGAAAAACCCCACCCATCAAAATCGAATGATTTGAAACCTATCAAGATGAAACCGATCGTCTGAAAACACCATGCACCACCACCACGGACCGATTGAACTCACGCCACCACGTCCATAGTTTTGTCACACGATGATGCTCAAATCCCCTCGGGTCCGGCCTCGACCGATTCGACATCGACGGCGAAAATGCTCAGAAAATCCCAACCTTCAAAACTGTTGCATAAACCCTAGAATCATGTCGCTTGATCACCACAGTGATCAAGAATTTAAACGAGCATTTTTCTGACAATCTCCTATTCACCAGCCTCCTTCGCCATCAATTGCGACATCCAATGTTTTCCCAATCGCCAGATTTTCCCCAAAACCCATATCTCGTTCATCTCGCAAATGCCACCTCAACTCGAAAATAAAAACTCTGATTTTTGTTTTAAAAATCATTATTTTCGAAATAGTTTAGTTGATGTAATCGAATCTGGAATTCATGCAATTCGAAATTTGGACAAATCTTGAATTTTTACTGTATCTCTTCTTTCAAACAAAACCATTCCATATTATATTAAAAATATATTTTTAAAATTAAGCTATGATGATTTTAAACATGTTTTGTTTTAATATTTCAAGCTAGAAGAGATTGAGGAAGGTGGAATTGAATTTTGAACTTTTAAATCTTACTTTTAGAACCTATAAACTAAGAACAAGTATACCTATACCATGTTCACAGACATTCATACTTATATTTGTATGTACATACATATATACAACACATTTACTTCTATGCAAACAATTTTCACCACTTACTTCACATACATCAAGCATGAATCAAGTTTTAAAAAGTGTTTACTCACCTGATCTAAGAAGAAACAGAGAGAGACGGGATTGAAAATTTGCAAGTTGAAGCTTCTTCTTTGATCTTTGATAAATCTGGTTTGTAGAGTTGTTTTAAAATGAATTTTTGTTTAAATTTGAAATGGTTTTTATTTCAGTTTTACTTAGTTTGAAGTGAACGAACTGAGATGAAAATAATGATATATAGAAATGAGTTTTACTGGGTGATGTATTTGTTTGTACAAGTGATAAAATATTGTTTTGTACAAAGTAATGTATTTTTTTCTTCTAGTACAACATATCAGTGATATTTCTTTAGTTTTGGAAGGCTGTGGTGATGGCTTACATTAATGGTTTGTACAAATATATATATTTGCTTTTCTTCATTTCGGCTGAGATGATATGTAATGGCTTGCATTTATTACTTAAGTCCTTTATGTTTCAACTTTATATTTGCTGACTTGTTTTAGCTTATACTTACCCATTTGTTTTCTTTAGTCTTGTTCATACTTGTCTTGTTTATATGCTCCCATATATATATTTGTTTCCTTTGCTTGATCATTTTTCTTCCAGGTCTACACTTACCTATATATATATATATATTTGTTGTTTCTACTTTGTATTTCATTTCACTTTAAAATATTTACTTATTTCATTCCTTTGCAATACTTTATATATATACTCACTTGTTTACACTCTTATATGTTTACTTGTTTACACGTTTGAGTGTATTTTATTCCCTTTTCTTTTTGACTTATACTTTGTTTACATACTTATTTTTAGTTATGTTATATTTTATTTTTCTTCTTTAGCCTTATTATTTCATAGTATAAATAATTTCTATTTTAAATATGTTATTGGAATCTAGCCAAATGTTACTTTATATCTTACATGGTTTATTAACATGTTATTTGAATTTATCTATGTATTCATTTTATTTTATTTTATTTTTCCTTTATTATTTTGTAGTCTATTCTATTTGTATTATTTGTATTTCTTCTTTGTTTTCTTACTTACTTGTTTTTATTACTTTATAAATGTAAATGAACTTCTATTTTAATTTATTGTTAGATCTTACTTAATGTATTTACTTTGTATTTTATAACTTATCCTTTATTTATTCATCTCTATTTATAACTCAATTATTTATTTTACTTTAATATTTATTGTCTTATATTTAATTTATAAATTCAAATTATTATTAACCATCAATTCTAATCTTTATTATTATCATTTATTATTAAACCATTTGTTTACAATTTAAATTCAAGTCAAATGTATATCTATATATTTATTATTTTCAAATTCACTCATATATGCCCAAATACATATATATATATACACACACATATATATACAATATTTACAATATTTTCAAATTTAAGTGATTTATACCAAATCTATTTGGATTCGAGGAAACTCGAATCAATTCATCAATTAATTTTACAATTTTTATTCAAAAAAATTAAATTAATTATCAATTTAAATTTAATTAAAATTCGGGGTCGTTACAGACTTCCCCCCTTAAAAGAATTTCGTCCTCGAAATTGCCAAGGAGACACAAAGATAGATGAAAAATGTTTCATCAAATCAAATTAAACAACTATTCTGCATTTGGCTTACCAAATCAGAATATCAACAATAGATACAAGAATGAATCTGTTTTAATACTTCACAAGATACTCGAGTTATCCAGATGTACGAAATATGCAGGGGCATCGGTTAGTTCGAAGGGATAACTAACCATTCGTAGAATATACTAGGACCCAAAGAAATAGATAGATATATGGATACAATTTCAAAACTTTTAGTTTAGAACTAAAGTATATCAACCATAGCAAACAAAGCAACCAATACATCCAAACAAACAATTTGGCTCAGTTGGAATTTATGTCCCATATTAATATATCGAATCTCTTCCTGGATCTACCAGAAATTATCGAAGAATTGAGAAAAGATGACAAACAAAAGAGATTGATAGAGAAAAGATTGTTTCCTTGTTGTTACAGGGTATTGACCATTTATAGTCGTATTCCCCTGTCCCCTATCTCATCCTCTTCTTGCACTCATACTCACTATCAGTGGATAGTAAGAGAATTTACTGAGTCATACGGACGGATATATGAGAATTACTCATTCTAGGGTATACTTCACCCTATCTTTAATGAGGTACTTAATGTGTTATACTCCTGAGCTAAAGTTCAACCTTAGCTCTGATACCAAATGTAAGAGTCCAAAAACTCGGCCTTCGAAAATCGGCACCCGTACTTCACTTGTACTCAAAATGCCGTAAATTCAAACGCCAAATCTGGCTTCCCAGAGCTTATAACACCATTAAGTACAACAACACAGCGGAAGAAAAAGAATATATCAATATATATAACATTAATACAATGACAGATACAAAAATCTGATACAATATGATACAACAGAATGATACAACAGATATCAATATACATCAGAGATGTGATACAAGAAATAGCAGCGGAAAGAAAATATAAAACACCAGCAGCAGATAGAACATCTCCAATAGAATGCTTCAATCCATAGCTAGCGGAAAGCAAGGTCAGTCGTCCAAGGACTGACAAGTTCCAAATAATCTACTCAACCTGAATATCTAAGAAACCCAACTCTAGACTGCCCGTGTGGAAAATTGTGGGCACCCAGAGTTTAGGAAGGGAACAATAAACTCTGAGTCAGTCGTGGGACTGGTGTGAGCAACAAAAACAGTTTATCTTTAAAACAACAACAAAAGAATTTTAAACATTGAAATACGCAATGCTTTTGGAAAATGAAACTACCATAAGACCTCCCGCCACACACACACAATGCAAACGCAGAATTGGAGGAGATTTCTTCTTATGATAGTCAAACATGCTTACTACGCAAATCATTGGATTATTATTATTAGTGCATAGTGGAAAACTTTTCGAAAGTATAATATTAATCTTAGCCAGCATAGGCATTTCACACTATGCCTACTATAGCTACCATCTAAACAGTGGGGCGCCACCATAAGTAAATGGCAGGTTCAACAACTAATACCGTACACGGTTCGTATTGGAAGATGGATTTCCAACAAATGGTCAGGCTAAGGAACTTCCTATGCCACGTAGGAACGCCTCTAGCGGGACGCTCCGAGAGACAGCCTGCTCTCTACCGACACAAGGCCTGTTACCCCTTCCCGGGTAGTAAACCTGAGATATACCACCCCCGGTCCTTTGGGACCTTTATCCGAGAGCTCTCGATAACCAACATCACACAGTAATAAATATAGTGTGTCCACATGAGTAAGTATCTGGGCTCCATACCATGATACTACCCTTTTCCAGAAGGAGTGGTCATACCCTAGGGAAGCTACCCCTGAAACCTTGCCGCATCTTTCCTGTTTCGACCATTTTCGGGTTGTGAGGTCTGACGAAGTCTCGTCCACAAAGCTACGCTTTTTCATAAAGCCACGCTTTGATCACAAATGATCAATAAATGATCATCACATAGCAACACTCAGCATGCCACATTACCAAATTGGGAATATATCGCTGATAACCTTCAACTACATAACCTCTGAGCTCGTACGTCTCAGAGAAGGGTGTTAAGCTAAGAGAATAAATTCTCCGCCACCAACAGAAATGTATTTGAAATAAATCTGCTTTATATCTCAAATTGTAATGTCAGACATGTAACCATACAAGTCTGTTCCGGGTTCGAACAGAACCGAAGGCACTTCCGAAGAAGCCCTTGCAATCCGGGTATTCACAATCCCGATCGGACTTCCCATCACTTAGGGAATCTCTATACCGTAGCTACTCGGTGCAGAGACAATCGATAGGTTATCCTATCGTTTTTGCAAATACCCGGTCTTTAACACCGGTCTTCAAATGCTATCCATATACGACGTATCATTATTCGGAATGGGTTATGTGACACAAAGGTCCTCCCCCGGCTAAACCGAATAATGAGCGCAATATTTAAAAACATATGGATATTGGGATTTCAGTTAAGTCACAACTTAAACCCAAACTTTCTTTTCAAATGGTTTAAACAAATTACCATTTTCTAATCTTTTAAACAAGAAGATTCATTCACAGATTTTCCAAATTAATTCCCATTTCAATTGGATTAACTCATTAAATCTTTAAAACAAAGATTTAACTTGTAGCTTTCAAAACAATTCCATTTCAAATGGTTTAAACAAATCACCATTTTAAGTCTGTTAAAAATAAACAGATTCAATTCATAGCTTTCAAAAAGAATTCATTCATAACTTGGAAAACCATTTTTCAATTCAATCTTGAAATTCCTTTAATTAAACTGGAATTTCATTTCTTATCTGAAAGCTTTTATCCTTTTAAAACAAACAGTTTCATTTTGGAAATCTGATTTATTTATACGAGTTAAGGTTCTTGGGTAAAATCCAAATTCTCAAACAATACTTTTAAAATGGTTTAAATTCATACAAACACATTTATATCATCTTTAACCATAATTTCCAAACATGGAATTCAATTCCAAATTATTTGAATTCAAATTCAAATTGAATTATTTAAATTGGAAATTTTACCAAGTTATTCAAAATAACTTTTATATTTGAAAACGCCATTTCAAAAGCTTTAATATTTAACCCAAATCCATTTTCAAAATAAATTGAAATTAAAATTTCAATTTCAAAAATATTAATTTTAAATCATCTGTGACTTAACCGATTTCCACGTGAAATCCATATTTGTGTGTGTAAAGGTGTAGTCCAGCGGTTTTACACGGTAGTGCAACATCAATAAATCATCAGAGATCAAAATACAGAAATATAGTTGATAAGCGATATGAAATATAACGCTTATCTTTTCATTCACAGACCGCGGATATATAAATATTACAGATAATATATTACATTCATCCCAGATAAATAGCTACAGAACGGATCACACACAAATCAGAATATATCACACAACATCACAGATCAGGGAATATCAAACAATTCAAAACATTCAATACAATTCAAACATCCATAAGTAAGACCAATTAATCCTTTGATTAATTTTGAATCAGATTAATTACTTATGAATTACTAATCCTGGTTAATCAACATCAATAAATTACAAATCATTTTGATTAATTATTCTTTAATCATTTATTAATTAACCATTAATAATAAATTGATTAACCTTTAATTATAATTCATCAACTTTTAATTATTAAATAATTAACCTTTAATTTTTTAATTCACCATTTAATTAATTATCTTTAGTTAATTACTTTACTTAATTATTCCTCAATTAATTATCATTCCTTCATCACCTTCATTAATTTATTAACCTTTAATTAATCTTTAATCAATCATTAATAAGTAATTATTCTTTAAGTAATTATCCTTTAATTAATTATCTTTATTAATAAATCATTAATAACTTAAGATCTTAATTAACTAAAAGATAAACCATTTTATCTTTATTAATCACTTTAATTATCATTTAAACCTTATTTAATAAATCTTGTAATAATTTAACTTAGACTTTAAAGTTAATTAACAATTAAAACATCTCTTCTTAATTAACTTCTCAATATCATTAAGTTTATTTAAAATAAACTTTTAAAAATAAAGGTTATACATATATTTAAAACATTTTAAAACTTAATTAATTTTAAAATTTATTTAAAAACCTTTATCTAATTCCAAACGTAGATAAAACAATCATTATACAAAAGAGCTGATTAAGAGATTGATTTAAACTCGATTTGTTTTAAAAGTTAAAACTGTTTTTATTTAAAATCTCAGACCCGAGACAAAACAAAGGATACCCGAGCGCAGCTTCGAGTAACTCGCGTTTCCACCTGCTTCGAGAAAAACTCTCGTTTCCCCGTGCTCGAACCCGAGCAAACTACTTCTTCCCAAACGATCAACATCTCAGACACACTCGAACAATCCTGTGCACATGCACACGAACCCCGACCACCTCCGGCCACCATCGTGATCCTCGGCAAGTCGACAACGATGCCCACAAGCCTCGCGACCACCCAGATTCGCGAAAAACCCCACCCATCAAAATCGAATGATTTGAAACCTATCAAGATGAAACCGATCGTCTGAAAACACCACGCACCATCACCACGGACCGATTGAACTCACGCCACCACGTCCATAGTTTTGTCACACGATGATGCTCAAATCCCCTCGGGTCCGGCCTCGACCGATTCGACATCGACGGCGAAAATGCTCAGAAAATCCCGACCTTCAAAACTGTTGCATAAACCCTAGAATCATGTCGCTTGATCACCACAGTGATCAAGAATTTAAACGAGCATTTTTCTGACAATCTCCTATTCACCAGCCTCCTTCACCATCAATTACGACATCCAATGTTTTCCCGATCGCCAGATTTTCCCCAAAACCCATATCTCGTTCATCTCGCAAATGCCACCTCAATTCGGAACTAAAAACTCTGATTTTGTTTTAAAAATCATTATTTTAGAAATAGTTTTAGGTGATGTAATCAAATCTGGAATTCATGCAATTCGAAATTTGGACAAATCTTGAATTTTTACTGTATCTCTTCTTTCAAACAAAACCATTCCATATTATATTAAAAATATATTTTTAAAATTAAGCTATGATGATTTTAAACATGTTTTGTTTTAATATTTCAAGCTAGAAGAGATTGAGGAAGGTGGAATTGAATTTTGAACTTTTAAATCTTACTTTTAGAACCTGTAAACTAAGAACAGGTATACCTATACCCTGTTCACAGACATTCATACTTATATTTGTATGTACATACATATATACAACACATTTACTTCTATGCAAACAATTTTCACCACTTACTTCACATACATCAAGCATGAATCAGGTTTTAAAAAGTGTTTACTCACCTGATCTAAGAAGAAACAGGGAGAGACAGGCTTGAAAATTTGCAAGTTGAAGCTTCTTCTTTGATCTTTGATAAATCTAGTTTGAAGAGTTGTTTTAAAATGAAGTTTTGTTTAAGTTTGAAATGGTTTTTATTTCAGTTTTACTTAGTTTGAAGTGAACGAACTGAGATGAAAATAATGATATATAGAAATGAGTTTTACTGGGTGATGTATTTGTTTGTACAAGTGATAAAATATTGTTTTGTACAAAGTAATGTATTTTTTTTCTTCTAGTACAACATATTAGTGATATTTCTTTAGTTTTGGAAGGCTGTGGTGATGGCTTGCATTAATGGTTTGTACAAATATATATATTTTCTTTTCTTCATTTCGGCTGAGATGATATGTAATGGCTTGCATTTGTTACTTAAGTCCTTTATGTTTCAACTTTATATTTGCTGACTTGTTTTAGCTTATACTTACCCATTTGTTTTCTTTAGTCTTGTTCATACTTGTCTTGTTTATATGCTACCATATATATATATATATATATTTGTTTCCTTTGCTTGATCATTTTTCTTCCAGGTCTACACTTACTTATATATATATATATATTTGTTGTTTCTACTTTGTATTTCATTTCACTTTAAAATATTTACTTATTTCATTCCTTTGCAATACTTTATATATACTCACTTGTTTACACTCTTATATGTTTACTTGTTTACACGTTTGAGCGTATTTTATTCCCTTTTCTTTTTGACTTATACTTTGTTTACATACTTATTTTTAGTTATGTTATATTTTATTTTTCTTCTTTAGCCTTATTATTTCATAGTATAAATAATTTCTATTTTAAATATGTTATTGGAATCTAGCCAAATGTTACTTTATATCTTACATGGTTTATTAACATGTTATTTGAATTTATCTATGTATTCGTTTTATTTTATTTTAATTTTCCTTTATTATTTTGTAGTCTATTCTATTTGTATTGTTTGTATTTCTTCTTTGTTTTCTTACTTACTTGTTTTTATTACTTTATAAATGTAAATAAACTTCTATTTTAATTTATTGTTAGATCTTACTTAATGTATTTACTTTGTATTTTATAACTTATCCTTTATTTATTCATCTCTATTTATAACTCAATTATTTATTTTACTTTAATATTTATTGTCTTATATTTAATTTATATATTCAAATTATTATTAACCATCAATTCTAATCTTTATTATTATCATTTATTATTAAACCATTTGTTTACAATTTAAATTCAAGTCAAATATATATCTATATATTTATTATTTTCAAATTCACTCATATATGCCCAAATACATATATATATACATATATATACAATATTTACAATATTTTTAAATTTAAGTGATTTATACCAAATCTATTTGGATTCGGGGAAACTCGAATCAATTCATCAATTAATTTTACAATTTTTATTCAAAAAAATTAAATTAATTATCAATTTAAATTTAATTAAAATTCGGGGTCGTTACAATATATATATGTAATACGTTTATGTTAGTATTTTGAAATAGATTTTTATTATTTTAAACATATATAGATATTATGTTTAAATATTTAATTAAAAGATTGTGAAAATACGGGTTTTAATAAGTATTGATTTTTAAAATATAATATGAATGTTTTATTTTAAATATGTGTTTTAAATTGAATATTGAGTGAAAAAAATATAATTTATATATATTGATTTCATCGATTTCTAGTCCACCTTGCTTCGCTTGATTTCGTTGCTGTTTGTTCGGAGATTATTTCTGCAACTCTAGCCTGTCCGTGTGTATCTGTGTCCATGCTCCTCATTCTCGTTGTTTTTCTCTAGCCTCGAAAGGTGGGCAATCACTCAAGATTAACATTCTTATATTTAGTAAATTTAATTCACATGAAATGACGATTGAAATATGTTGTAGATTTAAATAGTTAGTTATTTAATTTTTGAATATGATATTTTATCATTTAAAATTATTAACCTATGTTAATCTACATCTGACACCATAACCATGTTGTATATGTATACATTATATAAATTGTTAATTATGACCCATGCTGTAATTGATATGTTATGCTGTTTTATATTATTATTCTATTGTTCTCACTCTGCAAGTTACTTGTTAGTTTAGTAATTCCCTATGGATTAAAATGATACATACCCGAATGATCTTATAGATTAGGGAAAAATCGTTATGGGTTGAAATGATAATCCCAAGCGATTTTGTTGATTTCGAATTTTGGGATTACAGGTTGAAATGATATATACCCGTAAATATTAAATAATTGCGGGTTGAAATGATAAATATCTGTATCACTTGACCATAGGATAGAAAATTATATACGGACACCGTTGGTCTATTTTTAAATGCTTTCCAAAATTTTGGAAGGAAAATATATGTGGTTTAATAAGTATTGATTTTAAATATAATATAAAGATATTTTAATTTTAATATATGTGTAAAATTTAGATTTTTAAAATTGTATGCCTTGGAAATTTTGAAAATTTTAAGTTAAGTTTTATAATGTAAATTATAAAATTTTACTTATAACTGTATTATTTTTAAAATATATAAAATAAGATTTAAAATGGATTTAATTTAATAAAAAGAGTTAATTTAAAAAAAGTTAATTTAACTAATATGTATAATATATTTAAAATATTTATTTAAATATTTATATTAATATTTTTAAAAGTAGATTTTGTAATAACTTTAATAAATTAAAATTTGGAAGATAAATTGAAATTGATTTGAAATTTTATTTGTTTAAGAATTGTATTTAAATAAAGATTAATTTGAAAATTATTGATTTTAAGGTTTTGAAAGGTATGATTTTATAACTTGATTTAATTAAAGGTGATTAATGAATATTTTCAAATTTTAAGCAAAATTGAATATTTAATTTTGATTTAAATTTGTAATTTGAGATTTTATTTAAATGCTTATAAAAGTGATTAGGTGAATATTTTAGAATTAAATATAATTGAAGTTAATTATTGATTTTATTTAAATTTGTAATTTGCGATTTCATTTAAATGTTGTTAAAATGATTAAGTGAATATTTTCAAATTTAAATAAATTAAATCTGAATTTTGAAATATAAATGAAATTTATCAAATTGAATCATCGTAAATTGTTTGAATATTTAAACTTTGAAACATGTTGAATTAGAAGTGGTTTAAATTTGTAGTTCAAACCTGAATTGAAATCGATATAAATTAAAATGGTTTTAATGAGAATTAGAATTTAACCTTTGACCTTTTTAATTGAAATTGGTGAACTGATATTGATTTAGATTGAATTTTTGGAACTAAAGATGATTTGAATTGATTTGTGAAATTGGAAGAAACAATTCTAGTTGAAACTATTTTCAATATAAACCCTTTTTAATATATATATATATATATATATATACTATTTTATATATAAACTATTTTAATCTATAACCTATTTCTATACATAAACTATTTTTAAATTTATAACTATTTCAATATTTAAACAATTTAAGTTGGAACCGTTATGATTTAGCTTTAATGGATTTAAATACTAATACTTTGATGGTTTAAAATATTTTGTGAATATGATTTCGAAAGTGATATGATTTCAGAAGTGAATAATGGTTTCGAAAATGATACGATTTTTGAAATGAATATGATATTGTGATATGAAGTATGAAATTGATTTTTATAACATGACCACGGTGTGAAATAAGCGTTTGGTTGTTAAAGAGACCGGGATCAGATATTGTCATACTCTCTGCCAATACCGAAAACCACTTTAACAACTGCGTACGTGGTGGAGATTCCAGAATGAAGTAGGATGGTTTGGCGACGATTTTATATGAGGTATTAACACAGCCCTGACTCCCGTGAGTCAACTTGATGTGGCTAAAACAGGTACTATACCGGGCCAAGTGAGGTCGCACCTCCGATCGGGCACATTTCTTCGATATCATTTTATTACTTTGTGATTTGATTGGGTGCACCTTTGATTTGGGAATGTGTCTCAAGGTGGGCGGTAGTAGCTGCTATGTGTTACCACCAGTCCGGGAGTGCAAACGGTAGAATCGTACCCGGGCATTGCCTCACGTGCCTTGTCACATGCCTTATCGCGCCATCTACGAGTTTGTTTTGTACCGTACCTATGGAGTGCTCCGTGAGTATCCCACCGGTTTGGTGGAGCTTACAGTATCTGTATAGACTACGGGAATATATAAAAATGTGTTAAGGGGGATATCGGTAACTCCTTAATGCTATTTTAATAGTTTACTTTAGTGTAGACTATCTATGTAGCGTATTGTACTATGTATGTAGATAGTTTAACGGATCCTTAAAGGATGGGAATCCCAAACATCCTTTAAGTTATTTTGTATTCCAGTTGACATTTCACTTGAGTTGAATTTACTGGTATAAGAATGTTAATCCTGACTCGAGTGTTTTGTGTTTCGCTTTATGCTCGGGTCAAACTAAGTGTCACAGTATTTACGACTCACCTTTGGAGCTTGGAGCTTTGCTCGGAGATCCATCTCTATCTATTTAGCTTTCAGTTATTTCTAGTTATTTATGTTCAGTCTTGTCAGTTACTTTTGTATTTGAGACTACTCTGTATTTGAGATTTCTGTTGTATTTATTTCAGACTCCGATGTTTTTATAGTAGCTTCATGAACTACTATTTATCTATTATGCTGCTTATTGTTATATTACTTTGTGTCTGTGATTCTATGATTGATTTATTTACTGTATATGCTGAGTTTTGCTAAATCTAAATTAATAGTCTATTGTTTTGAGTAATTCTAGTCTGACATGAGTGGATGATTGTCGATTTGAATGGTTCAAAATGCCAGGTCGTTACAGAATGCCTCATCCTCGAAGATGAGATGTATATTTCTGATTATATATATTGTAAATTTTTCCTATCGAACCGCGGAAAGGAGACGCTGGCGAAATTTTCCATAAATTTAAAGCTTTAGAAAAGTTTTGAGGATTTTAGAAAATTTTTGATAACTAAAATTTGATGTTTATGTTATAAATTAAAATAGTATTAGTTAGTATCTGTGAATGGATTTAAAGACTTAGGAAAGACGATAACAAAGTTCAGACAAATTGATTTGGAAAGTTAAAGGCTTAAAAGAATTTGGTAATCTATTTCAACTAATTGGTTTTGAAAAGTTATTGGGTTTTGTGCATTTTTCTTACCTTGCTAATTTTGGGGATGAAATTCTTTAAGGGGGAAGAACGTAACGACCCAGAACTTCAGTCATTGAATTTGAAATATTTAATTGATTTTAAATATTGAAAAGATAGTTTTAAATAACTTGAATTTCAGATATAGCAATTATTTAATAATTTAATTGTTAAATTAAATTTGGAATTGTTTAAATAATTGATTCTTGAATTTAAGATGAATAAAAATAATTTCGAAAGTTAATTAAAGTTCTATTTGAAAAAGAATGAAGATAGTAAACTTTTAATTTAGATTTAAAAAGTGATTAATTTGGTTTTTATAATAACTCATTTTAATTAACGTGAAAAATATCATTTTGGGGCACTGTCTTGGATTTCGACCAAACTAGTTTCATTGGATCCGTAATAATGAATTATAGTATGCCTTCAAATTTTATGACAATTGGATATATCGTTTGGGCATGCGAGATCGAAATGCGTAGAAAATAATTTTTGAAGTTTATATTATAACTGGGTTTGAAAAGCTATCATCTGTATATAATCGAATTAAGTCTCGAGACTAGTTCTATTGTGTTCAGAATTAGGGTATAAGATATAGAACACCAAGCGGCACGCCTCGTTTATGATTCGAGATTTTTGAGTGCGTTGAGATGGATATTTTTGAACATATATATATTCACCATGCTGCCATACCGTTAACCCATACCTAAGCATGTTCAAATCCATACCCTTCACTCTTATAAGTCGCGTTCGAAACAGGAAAGAAAGGTTCATTTTTTCTAAAACTTCGCCAACCAAATCCTACGGCCTAAATCAATCAAAGCCATTCCATTCGTTTTTAGGCTTCGAGTTCAACTAGAGAAGCGTAGAGCACATCCCTACGAACCTATTCAACGATTGGATCAAGCCATGGCGAGGCGAGATGGTTGATTTTTGGCCGCATTCATGAGTAGCAGATGGGTTCGGTTGGCTCGATTGGGCGAGCTTTAGGGTGACGCGTGGGTGGCACAAGCGTGGGCCGAGGCGGCGGCGGTAGGCGCAAGCGGCGGCACGATGGGAATCACGATTGATGAAGTTTGACCTGGGAAGAAGAAGAACGTAAATGGAGAAGAAGTGGAAATCAGCGGCCTATATTTGCAGAAGCTAGTTTGAAACGGCCATAATTAATTAAGTGCAATTAATTTAAAATTAAAGATGTAATTAATTATATATTAAAAATCGAATGTTTAAAAATGTATAAATTTTTCATATGAGGTCGAAACTGAACGTGACAAGTTGCATTGCGATCGTATCAGCGAATTCTACGCTATGGAGTTAGATCGGATGGATTTGAAGCTAGTAGAAATTTTGGTCAAAATTGAATGTCTATTCGATTTTAATTTGAATCAGAGCGCTTTGGAAACTACTGAAATAATTATGAGTTAAACTCACCTTTTTGGCTAACCAGAAATATTATTTAGTTGATAAAAATTGTTGGTTGGATGTTTTACTATTTTATATTGTTAGTTTGGATATATTCCCGCCTCTGGAGCGGATGAGACCCTATTACGTTCTCGTGCAAGAGCGGATGATCATTTGTATATGATCCTGCCTCAGAGCAGTTGATTTATGTTATTGATAATATCCTGTATGCGATGCAGGGGGTTAGGTTGGAGGAATCCAACAGGATTCCTCACACCGTTGATTTTATTTTTCATATAATTTGATATATGATATGTTGGATGCCAAAATTTATGTCATGGTGATTTTCCCTATTTAGTGCTTAGGTTGCACTAGGCCTTATTTTTGGTATTTAAAAATACTATAAAATAATGATTTTGATTTAAAAGTGATTTCAAGTGATTTTGGAAATTATATATGTTTTTAATAATTATTCTTGAGTTACTTAAAAAAAGAAATTTATTTTAAAATAAAAAGCATGATTTTTTATAGATTATAAATTTATAGTATTATAAAATATTTTAAATAGAGATTTTGAACTGTGAATAAAGATTTTTAAAATCTTAAAATAAGTTCGTGTTTTATAATAAAGGAATACGGTTTTTAAAAGAAGATGGAAATATTTGGTATAAATATTTATTAGTCGTTTTATATAAAGTGGTATGTATATGACATATACAAATATTAAGATTTATTTCTAAATATGGAAATTTATAAAGTTGATAATGTATAAAGTGATATTTTACAAATAAGGTGAAGATTTGTAAAATCGTATTTTATTTATGAAGGGATAGATTTATAAACGGGGTTTATAAATTAAAAGAAAACTAGTATCATTTAATAGATTGGAGAAATAAATCAAACGGTGGATTTATTATAAGATGTGGAATGATGTTTTAGAAAATAGTTGATTCAATTTTGGAAATCGAAGGTGAGGGTAAATTTGGGAATGTTAAACGATATTTTATAAATAGAAAGGAACTTATAAAAGGAATTTCTCCATATGGGGGCAACGTTAAAAACAGATGGTGATCGATGTTTTTAAACAGAATCTATGAATAAGTGAGATTTATAAAGGAAATGGAGTTATAAATGGAGTTCATAAATAAAAGGGTTTTATGAAAGGAAGCTTTATAAAATTGAAAGAGATTTTTAAATGTAGTTTTATAAACATGAGAATGATTATGTTGAAAATTTAAGTATGGATTTTTATCAAGGAAATATATTTATGTTTTAAAAGTTGGTTATTTATATTAATATTATTTTAAAGTTGTTTATAAATATTTTAATATTTTAAAAAGTTATTTGTTTAAAATATTAATATTGTTTGAAATTAAATATAATTATTTATCTATAAAGTTTTGGAAAATAATTATTAGTATATATAAAAACGTTGAAAATAAATTATTATTGTTTTATTTAGGATGCTTTAGAATTTATTAATTATTTTTTTAAAATGTTTTAAACTTAATATTTATTTATTTACAATGTTTACTATTATATAATAGTGTTTTTCGGTAAATGATTAGGATATATTTATAAATGTTTTTGAGGTTTATAAATAGGGTTCATAAACGGATATGGATTTTATAAGAGGAATCTTATAACTTGGTTTGGAAAACTTAAAGGAAGATTGTAAAAGGGTAAAAGGAGTTTTATAAATGGTTTGGATATTTATAAAAGAATTTCAGAAATGGGTTTATAGATTTATAAAAGGAGCTTTATAAATGGTTTTATGGGGTTATAAATGGTTTTAGAGATTTATAAAATAGTTTTATAAATGGGTTTTGAGATTTATAAAGGGTTTATAAATGGTTTTTAGAGTGTAGAAAAAGAATTTATATGTGATTGAAATTGATTAAAGAGATCATAAATGGTTTCAGAGATTTATAAAATTGTTTTTGAGATTTATAAGGGATTGTTAAATGATTTTTGAATTGTATAGAAAGGGAATCTTTCTCAGTTTTGTGGGTATACTTATAGCATTAAGGTAAGTATATAGATATTTTTCTATATTGAAAATATGTGATTGTGGTTATATCTTTGTAAAGATATTTTTATACAAGTATTGTAACGATCCGGATTTTTCGCGTTCGAAAATCGACATCCATACTTTACATCGTACTCGAATGCCGTAGATTCGACCATTCAAATCCGAGTCGCCGGAGCTTATAACAACATTAAGTAAACAACACAGCGGAAAAGAAAAAGAATATAGATATACAACATCTGATACAATATCCAGATACAACGATGATACAATGAATATCTATATACATCAGAGATATGAAATACGAAATAGCAGCGGAAAGAAAATAGATAACACCAGCAGCGGATAGAATGTCTCCAATAGAATTCTCCAAGATAAGCAACGTCAGTCCATGAACTCCAAGAACTGAACTAGCTCCAGATAATCTACTCAACCTGAATATCTGAGAAACCCAACTCTAGACTGCCCGTGTGGAAAATGGTGGGCACCCAGAGTTTAGGAAGGGAACAATAAACTCCAGGTCAGTCATGGGACTGGTGTGAGCAACAAAAACAGTTTATCTTTAAACAAACACAAAAGGCTTTTAAACATTGAAATCCGCAATGCTTTTCGAAAATGAAACTACCATAAGGCCTCCCGCCACACACACAATGCAATCGCAGAATTGGAGGAGATTTCTCCTTATGATAGTCAAACATGCTTACTACGCAAAATCAAAACTCTTTTGATATTATTACTAGTGCATAGTGTAGAAAAACATTTCGAAAATATAATATAAATCTTAGCCAGCATACAACCATTATTGTATGCCTACTATAGCTACTACGTTCAATAGCAGGTTACCGCCACATTCCATAGCAGGTAATACAACTAAAACCGTACAGGGTTCGTATTGTTTCTTTGGATTTCCAACAAATGATCAGGCTAAGGAACTTCCTTACCGAAATAGAAACGCCTCTGGAAAGACGCCCCGGATCCTAACCGGACCTCTGCAAACAAAAGGTCGACGCTACCTCACGCTGTACAGCTGTAACTAGGTAACTAACACACTGACGCTACCTCACGCTGTACAGCTGTAACTAGGTAACTAACACACGAGTCATGTCATCCCCCGGTCGTAACCAACCTTTATCCGAGGATCCTCAATCGCAAAGCAACAAACACAAAGTATAATCAACATAGGTAAAATATCTGGGCTCCATACCATGATATCACCTTTTATCCAGAAGGAAATGACATACCCTAGGGGCGCTACCCCTACAAACCTTTGCCGCAACATTCCTGTTTCGACCATTACCGGGTTGTGAGGCTCGACGAAGTCTCGTTCACAAAGCAACGCTTTTTCACAAAGCAACGCTTTTTCACAAAGCAACGCTTTGACCAACAAATGATCATCAGCACTTCGTATGCCACATTACCAAATTGGGAATGTATCACTAGTAACCATCAACTACATAACCTCTGAGCTCGTACGTCTCAGAGAAGGGTGTTAAGCTAAGAGAATAAATTCTCCGCCACCAACAGAAATGTATTTGATAGAAACCAGCTTTACATCTCAAAGTGTAACGTCAGACACACATCCATACAAGTCTGTTCCGGGTTCGAACAGAACCGAAGGCACTTCCAAAGAAGCCCTTGCAATCCGGGTATTCACAATCCTGATCGGACTTCCCATCACTTAGGAAATCTCTATACCGTAGCTACTCAGTGCAGAGACAATCGATAGGTCATCCTATCGCTCTCGCAAATACCCGGTCTTCACCACCGGTCTTCAAATGCTATCCATATCATCGTATCACTATTCGGAATGGGTTATATGACACAAAGGTCCTCTCCCGGCTAAACCGAATAATGAGCGCAATTAAAAATCATATGGATAATGGGGTCTCAGTTAAATCACAGCTTAAAGCCCAAAACTTTTCATTCGAATGGTTAAAACAAATTACCATTTCCAATCTTTTAAACAAAAAGATTCATTTCAAAAACCTTCAATGGTTTAAACAATTTTCACACTTTTAATCTTTTAAACAAAAGATTTATTTCATAAAGTTAACCCCATTCACAAAGATTCATTCATAGATTTTCCCAAATCAATTTCCATTTCAATTGAATTAACTCGTTAAATCTTTAAGTCAAGATTTAACTTATATCTTTCAAATTAATTCCATTTCAAGTTGGATTAACTCATCCTGTCTTTAAATCAAAGACTCATTTCATAGCTTTCAAAACATTTCAATTCTATTTCAAACTTGAAATTCTATTGACACAAATTGGAAGTTCATTTCTTATGTGAAAGCTTTTACTATTTGAAAATAGTTTTGTTTTCAGAAAAATCCAGTTATATTTACACGAGTTAAAACCATTGAATTAAATTCAAATTTCCAAATCAAAAATGGTTTAACCCATATATAACTTGTACAACATCTTTAATCCCTAGTTTCAAATCATAGGATTTAATTTCGAACTTGAATTCAAAATTTAAATCAAATTATTTAAATTTTCAAAACTCGATCAAGTTATTCAAAATAACTTTTATCTTTGAAATTCCATTTCAAAAGCTCAAATTTCCAATTTCAAAATCAATTGAAATTAAAATTTCAATTTCAAAAACATCAAATTTAAATCATCTGTGACTTAACCGATTTCCACGTGAAATCCATATTTGTGTGTGTATGGTGTAGTCCAGGGGTTTTACACACAATAGTGCACATCAATCATCACGGATATATCGATAAGCGGTATAATCGATAACGCTTATCTTCATTCATAGATTCATAGATAAAATAAATTTATCGGTCACAAACATTCATCAATACAATTCGATGTGGGTTTCGGATAACCAACTGGAATCCGACTCCCTGTCGCATCGAAGTTTAAATGCCGTTTACGAACCAAGGGTTTTCATATTCACATAGCAGTATATATCACAAAGGATCATATCACATATCGATGAAACGAATCCAACACACATCATTCAAGAACAATAAAACATCTTCAATTAAGATGAGTAAATCATGCGGTTTAAAATTTATTAACCGCAAAATTAGTTTTATTATTAAAATCTTTTTATCAATGATTAATTATCATTATACGTTGGTTGCTTTGGAAAGTTAAGATTAGTTTAAATAACATTTTATCTTAATTTCATTTCAAATTACATTATTTATTTCATAAAAAAAATGACTTTGTAAAATAAAGTATCTAATATTTTGAAAATATTTTACTTAAATCTTTAATTCATTCAAACTTTAATCAACTCATCATTTTGAAATCATGGGAAAAAGAAAAATGTTCAAAAGTTTGAAAATCTTTAAAGTAAGACTGTTTTTCGTTGTAGACCCGAGACTACTTCGAGTCACCCCCCGAAACCATTTCCTATTTACTTCGGGTTTCATGGAAAATCAACCCGAGAGCCAAATTTTCAAACCAAATTTTTTTTAAGTATTATTACCCGGCACATCAACATTTATACACGAGTTAATACCCGAGCTTTCAAATGTTTCTCCCCATGCTGGCTTCGAGTCACCTACCCTCTTCCCCAACCATACCCACTGATACAACCCAAGCCTCGTGCACGTGCACGCGCTTCGTCGCTGCTCCGATCGATGCTACGACCTCAGGCAAGTCGAAGTTCATACATGAATCAATCTCCGATCGCCAAAACTCCACCATCACGTCGAAATCGAATTCAAGCTTAAAAGCTCAAACCTGGAACACTGGAACATCCTCGACCAAAACCTGTCATCACTTTGATCCCGCCGCCTCGTCCACCGGAATTCGCGCAACTCCGGCCACCAACACGTCTTCGACCACACTACCACCTTCCAAGACTACGTGCAACTCGATGCACTGAGGAGTGAGAACGAACCGCAAAACTTCGACGAAAAACTGTGCCCTAAAACCCTATTTCGTCAAACCCAAACTTATCAGATCATCTAAAAAATGTCGTACTATTTTTCTAATGATCTATGACACATCATCCTTCCCTGATATCAAGCCCGAGGCTCGATTTTCCTTTGATCACCAGAAATCGATGTTTCTTTCAATTCTATTCAACTTCGATTTATTCACTTGTTACAAATCTTAAAGCACTGGTTTAACCTTTAAAAATCGTGATTCTTGATGGGGATTTAGATCACAGAAATGAATCAAAGGATTGTAATAATTGAAATTTTCATGTTCTTAAGTTTTACTGCTAATTTCTTCCTGTAAATCATTATTTTCCCAATATTTACTTAATACAATTTACCTAATATCATTTTTTTCTTTTTTAAATAACTTTACATGGTTATAGACAAATTTCCTTCAAAAACCATAGTTTGAAATAGTTTAGACATGAAGATTTGATTTTTTTTCTCTTGAATTGGTTATCCTGTTACTTAACCAGAGAAATGAATATACCCATGTACATAACCATCTCTACCTATATATATATATCTACACTTATACAACCTAACTCACAACACACCCAAATATCAATCACTGATATCAAAATATATATAAACAAAACTAGAGGGAAGTTAGCTCACCCCTATATATATACGAACATTTAAGCATATTCAACAGCAAGGCAACACTTCAAATCATTTTCAAACTTACATCACAAACATCAGAACATAGCAAACATAGGGTAAGTGAGTTGCTCACCTTGAAAAATGGCAGAGAAGAACAGAGCTTCTTCTATTTGAACCTTTAAAACTGAGAAATGCCTTGCCTTTGATCCTAAATCTTTTTGCCTTGTTGAGATGAAGTTGTAAATTATACTTAAGTTTTAAAAGTTAAAAGCTTGCTACATCTCTGGTTTGCTTCAGACATTTTTTTTTCTTTCTTAGCTTCGAAGGAATAAGACTGAGATGGAGAGGCTTGGTGTATAAAAATTGGGTTACAGGGTGATGATAATATTGGTACAATGTAAGTGATATTTGTATTTGTTTTGTACAACAATACAGGGATATTTCAAACGAATGGGGGCTGAAGATTTCATTGTGGTGGCTACATTAATTGTTGTTGTGTACATTTCTTTTTATATTATACATTCGAGTACATATCTTCTCTGGCAAGTTCAAGATCTTATATTTTCTTTTGTCTTTTGTTTCCAAGTCTGGTTTCATACTTTTAAAATCATAATGTTGTCTGGTTTCTTATTTTATTGCTTATTCACTTACTCCCCATTTGCCTGGGTATGCTTTTAAAACTTTAAACTTCATTTGCTTTGCCTTTAAAAACTTTAGTTCTGTGATGTTTTTAACTTGCTTTAGATAACTCGGGTTTTTAAGAATGCAGATGCTTTTGATTTCCATATTGCACTTGAAAAACAGGGCTTTGATTTTGATCTTCTTTTGATTTATAAACATATTATAAAAGTTGTTTTATTATTTCTATTTTTAAACCATTTATTTACATTTAAATTCAAGTCAAAATATATATTATATTATTTCAAATTTAGTCAGATATGTTCAAATACAGATATATATATTCTCATATATACACATATATACAATATTTTTATTTTAAATGATTTATACAGAATATATTCAAATTTGGGGAAACTCGCATCACTTTATCACTTAATTTTACAAATTGTCTTAAAAAATTCATTTAATTATCAATTTAAATTAAATTAAAATCTAGGGTCGTTACAAACTTCCCCCCTTAAAAGAATTTCGTCCTCGAAATTTGCTAGGGAGACACAAAGATAGATGAAGAATATTTCATTTAATCAAACTGAACATTGATTCTGCATTTGGCTCACCAAATCAGAATATCAATAATAGATACAAGAACGAATCTGTTGAATTCTTTCACACGATACTCGGGTTATCCAGATCTACGAAATAAACAGTGGCATTGGTCAGTTCGAAGGGATAACTAACCATTCGTAGAACATATCGGGACCCAAAGAATAGATAGATATATGGATACAATTTCAAAATTTTCTAGTTTAAAACTAAGTATACCTATCAACCAT
Organism: Allium fistulosum; assembly: GCA_030737815.1. Lineage (NCBI taxonomy): Eukaryota > Viridiplantae > Streptophyta > Magnoliopsida > Asparagales > Amaryllidaceae > Allium > Allium fistulosum. The sequence goes on along the minus strand of CM060904.1, from coordinate 706,629,640 downwards.
AGCAACCAATTCATTCATACAAACAATTTTGGCTTATTTGGAGTTTATGTTCCATATCAAATATATCGAATTTATCCTTCCTGGATTGATCAGAAAATACCGAAGAATTGAGAAGAGATGGCGAACAAAAGAGATTGATAGAGAAAAGATTGTTTCCTTGTTGTTACAGAGTATCGACCATTTATAGTCGTATTCCCCTATCCCCTATCTCGTCCTCTTCTTACACTCATACTTACTATCTGTGTATAGCAAGAGAATTTACTGAGGCATACGGACAGATATCTGAGAAATACTCATTCTAGGGTATACTTCACCCTATCTCTAATGAGCTACTTAATGTGTTATACTCCTGAGCTAAAGTTCAACCTTAGCTCTGATACCAAATGTAACGATCCGGATTTTTCGCGTTCGAAAATCGACATCCATACTTTACATCATACTCGAATGCCGTAGATTCGACCGTTCAAATCCGAGTCGCCGGAGCTTATAACAACATTAAGTAAACAACACAGCGGAAAAGAAAAAGAATATAGATATACAACATCTGATACAATATCCAGATACAACGATGATACAATGAATATCTATATACATCATAGATATGAAATACGAAATAGCAGCGGAAAGAAAATAGATAACACCAGCAACGGATAGAATGTCTCCAATAGAATGCTCCAAGATAAGCAACGTCAGTCCATGAACTCCAAGAACTGAACTAGCTCCAGATAATCTACTCAACCTGAATATCTGAGAAACCCAACTCTAGACTGCCCGTGTGGAAAATGGTGGGCACCCAGAGTTTAGGAAGGGAACAATAAACTCCAGGTCAGTCATGGGACTGGTGTGAGCAACAAAAACAGTTTATCATTAAACAAACACAAAAGGCTTTTAAACATTGAAATCCGCAATGCTTTTCAAAAATGAAACTACCATAAGGCCTCCCGCCACACACACAATGCAATCGCAGAATTGGAGGAGATTTCTCCTTATGATAGTCAAACATGCTTACTACGCAAAATCAAAACTCTTTTGATATTATTACTAGTGCATAGTGTAGAAAAACATTTCGAAAATATAATATAAATCTTAGCCAGCATACAACCATTATTGTATGCCTACTATAGCTACTACGTTCAATAGCAGGTTACCGCCACATTCCATAGCAGGTAATACAACTAAAACCGTACAGGGTTCGTATTGTTTCTTTGGATTTCCAACAAATGATCAGGCTAAGGAACTTCCTTACCGAAATAGAAACGCCTCTGGAAAGACGCCCCGGATCCTAACCGGACCTCTGCAAACAAAAGGTCGACGCTACCTCACGCTGTACAGCTGTAACTAGGTAACTAACACACTGACGCTACCTCACGCTGTACAGCTGTAACTAGGTAACTAACACACGAGTCATGTCATCCCCCGGTCGTAACCAACCTTTATCCGAGGATCCTCAATCGCAAAGCAACAACCACAAAGTATAATCAACATAGGTAAAATATCTGGGCTCCATACCATGATATCACCTTTTATCCAGAAGGAAATGACATACCCTAGGGGCGCTACCCCTACAAACCTTTGCCGCAACATTCCTGTTTCGACCATTACCGGGTTGTGAGGCTCGACGAAGTCTCGTTCACAAAGCAACGCTTTTTCACGAAGCAACGCTTTTTCACAAAGCAACGCTTTGACCAACAAATGATCATCAGCACTTCGTATGCCACATTACCAAATTGGGAATGTATCACTAGTAACCATCAACTACATAACCTTTGAGCTCGTACGTCTCAGAGAAGGGTGTTAAGCTAAGAGAATAAATTCTCCGCCACCAACAGAAATGTATTTGATAGAAACCAGCTTTACATCTCAAAGTGTAACGTCAGACACACATCCATACAAGTCTGTTTCGGGTTCGAACAGAACTGAAGGCACTTCCAAAGAAGCCCTTGCAATCCGGGTATTCACAATCCTGATCGGACTTCCCATCACTTAGGAAATCTCTATACCGTAGCTACTCAGTGCAGAGACAATCGATAGGTCATCCTATCGCTCTCGCAAATACCCGGTCTTCACCACCGGTCTTCAAATGCTATCCATATCGTCGTATCACTATTCAGAATGGGTTATATGACACAAAGGTCCTCTCCCGGCTAAACCGAATAACGAGCGCAATTAAAAATCATATGGATAATGGGGTCTCAGTTAAATCACAGCTTAAAGCCCAAAACTTTTCATTCGAATGGTTAAAACAAATTACCATTTCCAATCTTTTAAACAAAAAGATTCATTTCAAAAACCTTCAATGGTTTAAACAATTTTCACACTTTTAATCTTTTAAACAAAAGATTTATTTCACAAAGTTAACCCCATTCACAAAGATTCATTCATAGATTTTCCCAAATCAATTTCCATTTCAATTGAATTAACTCGTTAAATCTTTAAGTCAAGATTTAACTTATATCTTTCAAAATAATTCCATTTCAAGTTGGATTAACTCATCCGGTCTTTAAATCAAAGACTCATTTCATAGCTTTCAAAACATTTCAATTCTATTTCAAACTTGAAATTCTATTGACACAAATTGGAAGTTCATTTCTTATGTGAAAGCTTTTACTATTTGAAAATAGTTTTGTTTTCAGAAAAATCCAGTTATATTTACACGAGTTAAAACCGTTGAATTAAATTCAAATTTCCAAATCAAAAATGGTTTAACCCATATATAACTTGTACAACATCTTTAATCCCTAGTTTCAAATCATAGGATTCAATTTTGAACTTGAATTCAAAATTTAAATCAAATTATTTAAATTTTCAAAACTCGATCAAGTTATTCAAAATAACTTTTATCTTTGAAATTCCATTTCAAAAGCTCAAATTTCCAATTTCAAAATCAATTGAAATTAAAATTTCAATTTCAAAAACATCAAATTTAAATCATCTGTGACTTAACCGATTTCCACGTGAAATCCATATTTGTGTGTGTATGGTGTAGTCCAGGGGTTTTACACACAATAGTGCACATCAATCATCATGGATATATCGATAAGCGGTATAATCGATAATGCTTATCTTCATTCATAGATTCATAGATAAAATAAATTTATCGGTCACAAAGATTCATCAATACAATTCGATGTGGGTTTCGGATAACCAACTGGAATCCGACTCCCTGTCGCATCGAAGTTTAAATGCCGTTTTACGAACCAAGGGTTTTCATATTCACATAGCAGTATATATCACAAAGGATCATATCACATATCGATGAAATGAATCCAACACACATCATTCAAGAACAATAAAACATCTTCAATTAAGATGAGTAAATCATGCGGTTTAAAATTTATTAACCGCAAAATTAGTTTTATTATTAAAATCTTTTTATCAATGATTAATTATCATTATACGTTGGTTGCTTTGGAAAGTTAAGATTAGTTTAAATAACATTTTATCTTAATTTCATTTCAAATTACATTATTTATTTCATAAAAAAAATGACTTTGTAAAATAAAGTATCTAATATTTTGAAAATATTTTACTTAAATCTTTAATTCATTCAAACTTTAATCAACTCATCATTTTGAAATCATGGGAAAAAGAAAAATGTTCAAAAGTTTGAAAATCTTTAAAGTAAGACTGTTTTTCGTTGTAGACCCGAGACTACTTCGAGTCACCCCCCGAAACCATTTCCTATTTACTTCGGGTTTCATGGAAAATCAACCCGAGAGCCAAATTTTCAAACCAAATTTTTTTTAAGTATTATTACCCGGCACATCAACATTTATACACGAGTTAATACCCGAGCTTTCAAACGTTTCTCCCCATGCTGGCTTCGAGTCACCTACCCTCTTCCCCAACCAAACCCACTGATACAACCCAAGCCTCGTGCACGTGCACGCGCTTCGTCGCTGCTCCGATCGATGCTACGACCTCAGGCAAGTCGAAGTTCATACATGAATCAATCTCCGATCGCCAAAACTCCACCATCACGTCGAAATCGAATTCAAGCTTAAAAGCTCAAACCTGGAACACTGGAACATCCTCGACCAAAACCTGTCATCACTTCGATCCCGCCGCCTCGTCCACCGGAATTCGCGCAACTCCGGCCACCAACACGTCTTCGACCACACTACCACCTTCCAAGACTACGTGCAACTCGATGCACTGAGGAGTGAGAACGAACCGCAAAACTTCGACGAAAAACTGTGCCCTAAAACCCTATTTCGTCAAACCCAAACTTATCAGATCATCTAAAAAATGTCGTACTATTTTTCTAATGATCTATGACACATCATCCTTCCCTGATATCAAGCCCGAGGCTCGATTTTCCTTTGATCACCAGAAATCGATGTTTCTTTCAATTCTATTCAACTTCGATTTATTCACTTGTTACAAATCTTAAAGCACTGGTTTAACCTTTAAAAATCGTGATTCTTGATGGGGATTTAGATCACAGAAATGAATCAAAGGATTGTAATAATCGAAATTTTCATGTTCTTAAGTTTTACTGCTAATTTCTTCCTGTAAATCATTATTTTCCCAATATTTACTTAATACATTTTACCTAATATCATTTTTTTCTTTTTTAAATAACTTTACATGGTTATAGACAAATTTCCTTCAAAAACCATAGTTTGAAATAGTTTAGACATGAAGATTTGATTTTTTTTCTCTTGAATTGGTTATCCTGTTACTTAACCAGAGAAATGAATATACCCATGTACATAACCATCTCTACCTATATATATATATCTACACTTATACAACCTAACTCACAACACACCCAAATATCAATCACTGATATCAAAATATATATAAACAAAACTAGAGGGAAGTTAGCTCACCCCTATATATATACGAACATTCAAGCATATTCAACAACAAGGCAACACTTCAAATCATTTTCAAACTTACATCACAAACATCAGAACATAGAAAACATAGGGTAAGTGAGTTGCTCACCTTGAAAAATGGCAGAGAAGAACAGAGCTTCTTCTATTTGAACCTTTAAAACTGAGAAATGCCTTGCCTTTGATCCTAAATCTTTTTGCCTTGTTGAGATGAAGTTGTAAATTATACTTAAGTTTTAAAAGTTAAAAGCTTGCTACATCTCTGGTTTGCTTCAGACATTTTTTTTTCTTTCTTAGCTTCGAAGGAATAAGACTGAGATGGAGAGGCTTGGTGTATAAAAATTGGGTTATAGGGTGATGATAATATTGGTACAATGTAAGTGATATTTGTATTTGTTTTGTACAACAATACAGGGATATTTCAAACGAATGGGGGCTGAAGATTTCATTGTGGTGGCTACATTAATTGTTGTTGTGTACATTTCTTTTTATATTATACATTCGAGTACATATCTTCTCTGGCAAGTTCAAGATCTTATATTTTCTTTTGTCTTTTGTTTCCAAGTCTGGTTTCATACTTTTAAAATCATAATGTTGTCTGGTTTCTTATTTTATTGCTTATTCACTTACTCCCCATTTGCCTGGGTATGCTTTTAAAACTTTAAACTTCATTTGCTTTGCCTTTAAAAACTTTAGTTCTGTGATGTTTTTAACTTGCTTTAGATAACTCGGGTTTTTAAGAATGCAGATGCTTTTGATTTCCAGATTGCACTTGAAAAATAGGGCTTTGATTTTGATCTTCTTTTGATTTATAAACATATTATAAAAGTTGTTTTATTATTTCTATTTTTAAACCATTTATTTACATTTAAATTCAAGTCAAAATATATATTATATTATTTCAAATTTAGTCAGATATGTTCAAATACAGATATATATATTCTCATATATACACATGTATACAATATTTTAATTTTAAATGATTTATACAGAATATATTCAAATTCGGGGAAACTCGCATCACTTTATCACTTAATTTTACAAATTATCTTCAAAAATTCATTTAATTATCAATTTAAATTAAATTAAAATCTAGGGTCGTTACAAGTATTTACAAGTGAGTTTAATTAATGAAAAGATTAATTATAGATGTTAGTGGTTACTTATGTGTTCAACCAATGTTGGTTTTTTCTTATGGAATTAAATCCCTAATTGAATGTTTGTTATTTGATTGTCAAATAAAAGACTATCGAAATTGGACCCAAAACGTAACTTTGGAAATATCAAGGAGAAACACATGAGTTATATGGCACAGTCAACTCCAATGATGTTGTGATGTGCGTATAAATCTCGTTTCGTTCTCCAGGATAATGATAAGGATATTCATTCCCTAACGGTTAGGAGGTGATCTACGCTCTTATCTTTGACTATTTATTTCCTAAAGAACTGGGGTTTGAGTTTACCGGGAACTATCGAATGTTATTTCGAAGAAACCGGGATCAGATATGTTTTTCGATAACCACTTTGATCCAACTCAAGCATTTCGAAGTGAAGATATCTTGAAGATGATGGAATTGAAGACGAAGCTCAAATGTTTCGTTTAGTCCCAAAACGAACTTGTATGGATGAATGCTGGTATTGCATTATTACTTGGAGGGCAGTGTTAGCATTCCAAGTGGGAAGTGCTATATAAAGATAAAGCATAGCCTCGAACCTCATCAACTGGGAAATGATAAAAATAGGGCATGCAGCAGGGCCAAGTGGGTCGCTCCCATCAGGGTATGGTCATTCCATATCTAGATTGATTATTATCTACTCATGTATGCTTTAGGGCCCATTAATGGAAGAGGTGATCATAGTCAGTACTACCTAGTCAGGTGGTAGGCCAGTCCTGTGTGGGAGGAGTATAAGATGTTCAGGTCAGACCCCGGTGCATTTTATCTAGAGATGTACCTTCGAAAGATAGTTCCTTACCTTGTCATAGTATGAAACCCATTCTCCAATACGAACCTTTACTGTTTTAGATGTAGAACCTAATTCCTAGAATTTAATAATGTAGCAATTTCGGCTATGATTAATAAGTATTTGTATCCTAGACATTATTATAATATCAGAGGATTTTCTATAAAAATATTTTGGTTATCGTAAGGTAAAACCCGTTCGTGTTTATGTACGACATGGTCTTACGAGATACTTTTGATTTCAAAGGTTTTATAATTTAAAAATCCAGTTCAGCGTGTTTTCTCATGCTGATTTCCAAATTGACTCGGGTGTTATTTTATTACAATGCTTAGGTCAGACCGAGCATATTTACAGATTTCTTTGGATGCATTGGAGCTTAGGAGATGAGTTGGAGGTCTTCATGACGTATTCACATATATGTTTGTTTTCCGCTGCTTTGTTGTTGAAATCATCAACAATTGTGAGGACAGATTATTATGACTGTCCAGGCTGATAATTGTGATTTGTTGTTGTAATCTGGTGGATGTATGTATATAACAGTTTCTCTTTTGTAAAGATCATTGATATTATATTATATATTGTTCCGCTGCGATTGTGAGATTCTGTGTTGTTTTAGTTTCTTTTCTCTTCTTCTTCTCTTCTCTTCTTCTCTCTTCTTTCTTCCCCATAACTATCTGTCCTTCCATTCAATTTGGGTTGGACATGTGTGGTTTATTGTCAACTTGAATTGTGCGGATTGGTGGGTCGTCACACTACCATACCCATGACCTTGAGTTGGTGGCCATTGTCTTTGCACTCAAGTTATGGGGACACAATCTACTGGGAGAGTGGTTTGAGCTATATATAGATCATAAGTCTCTAAAGTATTTATTTTCCTAGAGTGATTTGAATTTAAGGTATTAGAGATGGATGGAGTTTTTGGCATCATATGACTTCGATATTTCATATACTCCAAGCAAGGACAATGTTGTAGCCGACTCCTTGAGTAGGACGCATGCGGTATGTTCTTAGAGTGGAAGCACTTGGAGTTTATTTCTACATTTGATTTCTAACCATCGTTAGACATCACTTCGGGATTGTTAGCAGCTTTGGATGTGCAGCTTGCACTTATGGACCGCATTGGGACGAGTCAAAAGCACGATAAGGAGTTAGTGGATATTTTTGAGAAGCTTAGTAGAGGATTTGATTGACATGGTACGAGCCAAGTCTCATTATCATTGGATGACTATTCATCCTGGTGGAGATAAAACGTACCATGATATGAAGAATCTTTTATTGGCCCGATATGAAGAAGAATACGATAGAGTATGTAGACCGATGTATGACTTGCTAGAGGGTAAAGGCGAGCAGAAGAAGTCAGGAGGATTATTGCAACCATTAGATATTCAACAGTGGAAGCATGAAAGTATTTATATGGATTTCATTGATGGACTACCTAGGATTAGGATGTTGAATGAGAGCATTTGGGTCATGGTCGACTGACTGATCATATGTGCTCATTTTATTCCGGTTAGGAATATGAGGACAACTGCGTCTTTGGTGACACTATATGTGAGGGAGATAGTTATATTACATGGAATTCCTTCTAGCATCGTTAGCAACTGAGATCCACTTTTCATTGGCGAGTTTTGGAGCAATCTTTAGAAGCCTTTAGGCACTGAGTTGAGTTTGAGAAATACTTATCATCCACGGACGAACATACAAACGGAGAGGGTGAATAGGGTATTAGTTGATTTGCTTCGGATGTGTAACTTGGATCTTGGGAGGATTGCTTTCCATTAGTGGAGTTTACCTATAATAAGAGATATTAGGCGGGTATTGGAATGGCATTGTATGAGGCGTTATTCGGGATGCCTTATAGATCACCATCTTATTGGTGGGACACTACGGATAGGATTATCCTTGAACTTGACATGGTGAGGGAGACATCAGAGAAGGTAGAATTGCTTAGTATGAGAATGAAAACCATGCAGGATAGGCAGAAGTCTTGCGCTGATAGGAGACATATGGAGTTTGAGTTTGTAGTGAATGACATGGTTTTTGTGAATGTCTCACCGCTTAGGCATGTCATGACATTTGGTAGTTGGAGAAGTTAGCATCAAGGTTTGTATGGCCTTTTCCGATCTTTGGTAGAGTATGAAAGTTAGCATATAGAGTGAAGCTTCATGAGAAGTTAGCGGGAGTATACGATTTTTTCCCATATGTTACACTTGCGAAAGTGTCTACACGATACAGCTGTGGTAGTCACGCTGAGTCGACTAGAGGAAGTGGAGATAGAGAGGGAGTCACTTGTTCGCAATGCATCTACTCGTATTCATGAGCATGGTACAAAGAGACTCAGCAATAAAGTTATCAAGCTTGTTATGGTTCAGTAGGGAGACAATCTAACAGAGAGTACATAAGAGCCGAAGGAAAAGATCCAAGCTACCCATCTACAACTCTTTTCTAGCACGTTTTCATTTTAGTTAAATAGGTATATACTACTTATTGTTTAGGTTCTAGCTTAATATACCCCATAGGTAGGGACAATTGGATGCTAGGAATAGTTACAAACGTATCATTAGGACATATTTTGCATGATGGATGATAATGGATATATTTATTAAATCGATCTTTGCACACGTAGAAAAATATATTCTCGAGTTAGCATGCACGCACACCAACACTTCTTACATTTTACAGAGTTACATGCATATGGTTATTGCATATAGATTGAATGTTTGCGCATACATGTACAATTACCAGTATATTTACATAGAATGTTGCATGTATGTTGGATACATAGAATAAGCATGTGCATTTGAGGAGGTCGATTAAATCAGGAGACTGCCTAATCTTTGTATTAGTATAGATTCATATGCATTCAATACTTGTACATACATATTGCTTTAGAATTTCAAATGAGGACAATGATTGCCAGTAGTTGATGGACGAGTAATGGTTGTAATTATAGATTTCTATATGTACGAGTTACATTTTTCTGTCCTTGGAGATTTCAAAGACGAAATCCTTTTAATGGGGAGAATGTAACACCCCAAAAATTTAGTTGGAAATTTAAATAAAAAGAATTAAATATAACGAGGGTAAAAATAGAATTTTTAAAATGTCTAAATCTGGCTATGAAACATACGACGTTGCTTTCATAATGATCTTTTGGACAATTTTCATATATAACGTTTTGAAATTAGAGCTAGTATGAAAAAGTTATTCATGTTTGAAATTTGGAATCGAAACCAATTAAACAATTAATTATGGAAAGAATAATTAAAAAATAGAAAGCTCCGGCAGTCGACATTATGAGCTTGACCGGTCGACTGCTTCAAGCCAAGCGGTCGACCGATTGACGTTATCAGGCTAGAGTTTTGAGCGGCTGAATGTCCCAGGTTTTATAATATTAATCTAACGATTGAGGTTAGTTTCTACCCCTATAAATATAGCCCTAAGCTAATTGTTAGAACCCTAATTCACTTATTATATGTCCAAACTATGTCTCTTTGAAATCGCAAATTTCTTTCTCCTAAAAACAAAATTTCCTCAAAACAAAATAATAATTAAACTAAAGAAGTTGAAGAAAAAAAGATTAAATCGAACCAAGAGGAGATTTACATCAAGTGGAGGCAATTCCAAGCGTATTAGGGAAGGGATAGCTTATTTTAGAGGTGAATGGGTTCATGATTAATAAGCTGATTGACATGTAATTAACCTTGTTATACCCCATTTGATCTAGAATTGTTTTAATTTAAATTGGACACATTATTTATTTAGATTGGAAATTCCATAATAATTATAACCTATGGGAATATGAACCCATACTTTTTGCCTAGATTTAGTTAATGTAAATCCATTAAATAAGTATTGTTTCAAGTTTAATATACCCCTTTTGTCAAATTAACTATAAATTGAAATAACCTTATCGATGATAAACTTAAATTGAATATGAAGTTTTGGGCAATTATAAATTGTAGATTCACAAATTCGGGTTCACTGTAATATGAAAATTACATTTTGCTGTAATCGATTTGAGAACAATAATTTTAACAAACAAATGACGATAATAAAAAAAATGCAGTAAACACCCCGATCGATCAACAGGCTCACTGGAGTCAGTTGACAACAAGTGGTCGACCGCTCTAGTGGCCAATCGGTCGTCGACCGGTTAATGGATTTTGGGCACAGTATGAACCTCGACCTATGGTCTAGCTTATTAATTTAATTGTAAATATAGATAGTTATATATGGATGTTAGTATAAACAGGGAAACTAACTTCCTAAGTTTGTTGTTCTTGGATGTTGCGGGATAGGATAGATGTGTGCGCAAGCAACAAGGCCTATGCACTATTTATTCATCCAAGTCAATTTTTGACTGGGGCAATTCTGTTGCAAATTGTACTCACATGAGGTTCTACAGTGTATGCGCACACTGGCGATGATGCCTAGAGAAGTGTGTGGCTCGGTGCCAACGGGAGTTCCTTGGTATGCATGGCTGCACGGACGTGATACTGCGTTGTTGATGGATCCCGATGCGGTGCGATAAGAGGCGTTATGTGAACATTGAGAGGTGGACGTGGATGCAACAAACATCTTCGACGTGAGTCAATGGGCTCCTCCTCAATGTGTAAATATGATGCGTGTAGTCATAATTTGGGAATGTAGTCCCAAGGTAGATATTGTAAGTAATCCTATGTTGGAGTAGTTCCAATAGTTACTAGCCGATCCATAGTTCATCTAGAGGTTCGAACAGTTGTTCGAGCCTAAGTGTTAGCCTTCACAAGATGTTAGTGTAGGTATGTTGGAAACCATACCCCTTAAATTAATGAAACCTACTTTAGTAAGTAATTCACAAACGACAATAGAGTACTATATGTCACATGGAGTATTAATGAAGTTAATTGCATGTGATCACCATATATTAATGATGTAACCCATTCTCCAAACTTTTGTTTGACCCACTCCTTTCCTTTTTTTCCCCACCATGGGAGGACATCGTAGCAGGTGATAGGTCTAGAGATTAATACGTGGAGAGACGAGCTTGGCATTGGATTTGCTATTTATTTCCCATTACTCTCCATGTAACTAGTTATTATACTTAGTACTTACCAGATTTTATGTTACATTTTCATATACTCTGGATTTTGACTATGTACCATTTTAAGACTGTGTTTTTCGATATATTTTTCGAGATGATTATTTTCTATATTTATATTTTATTTCTTTCCACTGTGAGATCTGAAAGTGTAGAATGTCTTAGATTTTATCCTAATATCTTTAGTCTATGTAATGTTTAAAAACCCGATAGCTCATACTTCTTGGCACCAATGCGAGCCTGTAAGTCACCATAGGCTTTGGATTGATGTGTTCACAAGTGCGGGTTGTCACATAAAGTTAAGGATATTCCCTAGGGGAAATTATGTAATTTGTTATATATACCTAACTTAATGTTCCAAATAAAAGGTGTTTTCTTTCTACTATATACTTGTTATAATGTGTTATAAATGATTGATTTTTTAATTTAATTATATTTAATAGAAAATCCATAAATGGTGTGTTTTGTGATAGCAATTACAAGGTGTTATAATCATGAGCAATTTATCATGATATAATAAACACACCATTTTAAATACTCATAGTCAAGATGTCGAGAATGGATATCGATGCATCCGTTAAGATTAGAATACGTAACACTCTCCAAATATTGGGCAGTGTACTATTCATGATTGTTGGAGGCACCAAAAGGTTACAGACTAATAATTATTGGATAACAATGGAATGACTCACTCGATAGTTTTTTGTTGGTTAATATAACTAAGGTCAAATAGAGAATATCAAAGTAACAATGTTACACAATTCCCTTGAATACTATCGAGCTTCAATGTGGAAACTCCGCTTTGATTATAGATAAATTGTGGTACGATGTCCATCAAACGACTATAGTTGGGTCGAGTAGAAGCATTGGAAATGAAACATTCTTCAATAGAGAATTCGTCTCCTTAGTTATATGGGAGTTAGTATCACGGTCAATTGTAATCAACTCAAAGTCAAAATTTCTGACCGAGAGTAGTACGACTAATAATAAATGTTATTATTGAACTATGGTCTTTTTTTAAGACTTTAAAAGTTGAATATGGACAATGTTGGAATTTTGACTAAAACTTAATTCCATAAGTCCTAATGTGTTATAGTTTTAACGAAGAGAATTAGAGTAAATAATCATTACTACTGGGTGCCGCTTATAATAAGTAAAATTGAATTTTACCAAAAGATGTGTAACCGATAAATTCAGCTAAAATGTCATATCATTAGTTAAGATGACATGTAAATATTAATGTTTGAATTGTTTATATTAATTGCTGATTTAATTTAGACCTTTGAGTCACGCAACTGAAACAATGAATATTCCGAATGAACCATGCGATTTAGTTAATTTTTAGTTGTTGAAAATTAATTTAATTAATTAATATTTATGAAATAACAATTATTGAATACTATTTATTTTGTTTGAATACCGTTCGTATTTAATAAAGCGCGTATACAAAAGTTATAAACATGCATACTTTTACGATGTGAGTAGAATGTTTAAATTGGACATAAATAGAAAAGTACTAAGTGGGTTTTAAATAAATTAAATGAATTATTATTTGTGAAATATTAATTATTAAAAAATTTATTCGATCTTTTTTGAATACCATTAGTTTTTAATAAATTGTATATATAAAAGTGAAAAACGCACACAACGATATACGGTATCAATAGAACATTTAAATTGGATTTAAATGGAATTAATGCTAACTTTGAGGGACTATATGGCAACATCTAGGGCCAGCCAACCATGTATAGGAGGGAGAGAATTAACTAAGGTTTAATAGAGAATTAAAGTGGGAAAGTTTTAATAAATGAATAGGAAAGGTCTCTATTACTTCTTTAAAACAAAATATCCCTTCGTTTCTTTTATCATTTTTCCTTCCTGATAGTTTTTTCCTCCCTCCTCCATCTTCTATGGCTAAATTATCTTAGAATGTATGGTTTCTAAAACTCTAAAACAAAATATTAAAAAAAGGTGGGACTCTCTCGATTGTTGCATGATCTAGAGAGCGATTCAACGAATCTAGGAATCAATTCTTCATTCAAGGTGTTTCTCTTAGCTAAATCATAAAGGTAATTTTCTATTTTATTATATATAAATTATCATGTCAATATTCTTTTAATCCTCTACCTCTTCCATATCTTTTACCTATATGAATTTTGGATTATGAATTGAATATCAAAAATTTCCTTTTGAATCTGTCATCATGTTGATATGTTTTAACATCTCATTTTCTTCTATCTATTACTCATGTGTTATCAATGATAACACTTATGGATTATTTACTACTCTCGTATGTTTGTTCATATTATGTATGTAACATCTCTGGATTTTCGACTTCCAAAAATCGACATTAATACGTCCACTTTATCAACTGCCGAGCAATTGAATGCCGGAAAACCGAATTGTTATGGTTAAAAAGAAGAGGCAGAAGAAGATAGAAAGAAAAAAAGAAGAAACAACAGAAATAATATCAGAATCTCACATATCACAGCGGAACAACATATAATAGATCAATGAATAATCTTTAAATCAAAGAACTATATCAGTTTATACATTACATCACCATCAGAGTTTACAACAACAATATACAACACAACTGGACAATGGACAGTTATATAGACCTGTCCTCATACAGAATACACAGTGGAATAATAATATCATATACAAGTGATACGCCTCGCCATCCAGCTCGCCTCCAGAACTCCACAGCACTTCTGAAATCCAGAATGACCTGATAACCTGACTCTAGGCTGCCCGTGTGGAAAATTATGGGCACCCAGAGTTTAGGAAGGGAACAATAAACTCCAGGTCAGTCATGGGACTGGTGTGAGAACTAAAACAGTTTATCTTTAAACAAACAACAAAAGAATTTTCAACATTGAAATCCGCAATGCTTTTGGAAAATGAAACTACCATAAGACCTCCCACCACACACACAATGCAATCGCAGACTTGGAGGAGATTTCTTCTTATGATAGTCAAATATGCTTACTATGCAAGAAAAACTCTTTGTGATATTATTACTAGTGCATAGTGTAGAAAATCCTTCGAAAGTATAATATAAATCTTAGCCAGCATAGGTACCATTATATTATGCCTGCTATAGCTGCCATGTTAAATGGTAGGTTCTACAACTAATACCGTACAAGGTTCGTATTGGAAGATGGATTTCCAACAAATGGTCAGGCTAAGGAACTTCCTACTACCAATGGGTACGCCTCTGGCAGGACGTCTCGAAAGTCAACCTGCTCGCTGCCAACACAAGGCCGGGTTACCTCTTACACTAGGTAACTACTACACGAATATGCCACCCCCCGGTCCTTTGGGACCTTTATCCGAGGCGCCTCAAAAAAACAACAATAACACAGTAAATGAGATTGGAGTAACCACATAGGTTAAATACCAGGGCTCCATACCTGATACCACCCTTTTCCAGAAGGAAATGACATACCCTAAAGGGAGCGACCCTCATAACCTTGCCGCATCATTCCTGTTTCGACCATTTTCGGGTTGTGAGGTCCGGAGAGGTCTTGTCCACAAAGCTACGCTTTTTCACAAAGCCACGATTTGATCAACAAATGATCAACAAATAATCATCACACAGCAACACTCAGCATGCCACATTACCAAATTGGGAGTATATCACTGGTAACCTTCAACTACATAACCTCTGAGCTCGTACGTCTCAGAGAAGGGTGTTAAGCTAAGAGAATAAATTCTCCACCACCAACAGAAATGTATTTGAAATAAATCAGTTTTATATCTCAAAATGTAATGTCAGACATGTAACCATACAAGTCTGTTCCGGGTTCGAACAGAACCGAAAGCACTTCCAAAGAAGCCCTTGCAATCCGGGTATTCACAATCCCGATCGAACTTCCCATCACAAAGGAAATCTCTATACCATAGCTAACGGTGCAGAGACAATCGATAGGTCATCCTATCGTTTTCACAAATACCCGGTCTTCACCACCGGTCTTCCATGCGATCCATATTGTCGTATCACTTATTCGGAATGGATTATATGACACAAAGGTCCTCTCCCGGCTAATCCGAATAGTAAGCACAATATTTAAAACATATGGATATAGGGATTTCAATTAAGTCACAACTTATTACCCAAATCCTTTCCTTTAAATGGTTTAAACAAATTACCATTTTAAATCTTTAAACAAAAAGATTTACTTCACAAAGTTCACCCAGTTTCACAAAGATTCATTCACAGATTCCCAAATCATTTCCCATTTCAATTGGATTAACTCATTAAATCTTTAAATTAAAATTTTTAACTTATAGCTTTCAAAAAAATTCACAATTCAAGTCTTTTACAATATAAAAGATACACCCCTTTTAAAATCTTCTTTGATTTCAAGATAAAGCTTAATCATCTTCACAAAGGTTAATTCATAGTTTTTCCAAACTATTCACAATTTCATTTCAACTTGAAATGTTTCGATACAAATTGGAAATCTTTTCATTTTATGAAAGTTATTATTATTTGAAAACATATAGTTTTCGTTTTGGGAAAAACTGGTTACAATTACACAGGTTAATGTCGTCCAAGTATAAAACTTGAATTTACATTTAAATTTCCAAAACCATATTTTAAATGGTTAAAAACCCATATAAACACCTTTTATAACTTGTACAATCTTTTAGACCATAGTTCCCAAATCATTGAATTCAATTTCAAGTATTGAATTCAAAATTTAAATCAAATGATTTAAATTCCAATTTTTATTAAGTTATTTAAAATAACTTTTATTTTTGAATCTCATTTTCAAAAACTTTCAACTCCAATTTCCAAAACTAATTTGGATTCAAAAATTCAATCTTTAGAATTGTCAAAAATCTGTGACTTAACCGATTTTCACGTGAAATCCACATTGGTGTGTGTATGGTGTAGTCCAAGGGTTTAACACAATAGTGCAACAACATTCAACCATCACAGATCAAATATAACAATATAATTGATAAGTGGTATAAACTATAACGCTTATCTTTCATTCACAGATCACAGATATATATATCATAGATAAACAAATTACAGGTCACAACACATATCAGGATATATCACAAAGCATCACATATTTGGGATATCAAACAATTCAACATCCAATATAATCCAAACATCCATAAGTAGGATTAATTTAATCATCTGATTAATTTAAATCAGATAAATTTCTATAAATAATTTTACTAGTTATGGTAAATTAAAAATCAATTAATTTCAAATTTATTTTCAAATTTATTTCGAAACACCAAATCAATTTTTCAACAAATTTCCAAATTATTTCCTTTTTTAAAATAAAATTCTTTATCTCTTCAAATCTATTTAAAAATCCAAATTTTAAATAAATTCTTCAACTTATAAATAATATTATTAAAAATCCCTTTACTAAGCCCTTTTCCTCGAAATTTGAAATTTAATTCAATATAGTTTAAAAATAAGACTTTTATCTTTTTAAAACTCCTTTTAAATTTATCCAATTCTTAAAAATAAATTTTTCGATAAATTTTCAACTTGAATTTTAAAAATCCAATTTTTATTTATTTTCGGTATCCAATGATACCAAAAATATATTCGGCTAAATTATAGCCATCAACAATTTTAATCACAAAGTATCACACAGAGATTATAAATAATCAACACACAACATTGAAATAAATTCAAATGTTTGAGGAATCTAGTTGGATCCCTCCAACCTGTTTCCTTGTATCCACAGATGTTAGCACAATACCAATTCCACTTCGAGGTGGAATATCGCGGTATATTGGATTTATAAAATACTATCCGCTATTATGCGGCGCAATAAGGTCTCATCCGCTATATAATGCAGGAAATCAACTCCAAATACATATATAATACCAATTCCACTTCACGGTGGAATATCGCGGTATATGTTTTTAATATAATAACCTCCACTTAATATGTGGCGTATAGGGTCTATTTCAGCACAATAGATATAACCATCATTCAATTCACACAATTAAGCAATTTTAAATCTAACTATTTAAAATTTAAATCAAAACAAATTCGATTGAGTGAGGATTTCTCACCTTGCTTTTAATAACGGTTGCAGTATTTTATTTCAAATAAAATTAAACACGCGTTTAATTTTACCTAAAATTCAAACTAGCTCCAATCGACTCCAAACCTGTTCCATTACGTAGTGCTCGTCTATACGGTTCCAATACAATTCGTTTCGTCAAAAATGGACCTCGTATCAAAAAGTTATGGTATTTTAAACATCACACGAATTATAATATATATAAATTCAATTCCTATTTTTATTTTTTTAAACCTTTTCCCATCTGGCCGTTCATTTTCGAACCCTAGGATCTAGGCCGTGCTTTTGCTTCTTTCCCCACCATCGTTCCCAGGTATCTCACGCAAGCAAGAAAACCCATTGCCGCCTTCTTTTTCGAATTTTCGCGACCTATATACTCGACTATACGTCGATCAACGACCTTCAATCGAAAGGCCCTCGCGAGACATGCTATCGACGACGACGATGAGGAGCTCGGTCAACTCCCTGCCTAGAAAAACGTGCGTGAATGGCAGCCGTTCGAGCTCGATTTTCCATTGATTCGCTGCTCCAAATTCGATCGTCTCCGTATGGATGTAAAGATCTCTCCAACCTCTTCAACTTTGTTGTTGAACGTTTTGGCTAATAGTTTATGGATCAAGAGTGATTAAAGGAAGAAGTTTGGAACATTCTCGGCCATTGAATATAAAACTGGCGGCCAGACCTAGCTAGACTAGGGTTTGTGAAAAATGAAGATAATGGGGTCCTTTTATAGAAAGTTGACAAAAACACCATTCCCTCGAAATTTTCCGAACTCCAAACGAAGCGTGTCGGCTAACATTTCTAAGGTTTTACCCGCGTTCTGAACACAATGGAACGTGTTTCGGGAGCTAATTTAATCATATGCGTGAGTTTCGGAATTAAACGATCAAATTTAAATTAAATCGATTAAAATGATTTCTATGCGTTTTGGCTTGCCCCGGACAAACCCTAAATCCGATTGACACGAAATTTGAAATCTTACAATAATTTAACATTACGGATCCAATGAAACTGGTTTCATCGAAATCCGAGACTGTTTGTAAAATGGCTAATTTCACTCGTCAATTAAATATTAAAATATTCAATTATCACAAATTAACTTCTAATTCAATTTTAAAAGTTCTACAACATCATTCTAACTCCAATATGATTTAATATAACTTTATAAATCATTTTTATTCACATTTAATCCAATTTCCAATTATTTCTGGAATTTCAAATATTAGTTTATCGATTTAATTATCCAATTAAATCTAGATATTCGAAATAAAATTTATTCGACTTACAAATCTTACTTGTTAATATTTAAAATCAATTAAATATAGTAATTCCAAATGATAGAAATTCTAGGTCGTTACAATCTTCCCCTTTTAAAAGAATTTCGTCCTCGAAATTGCAAAGTAAGAAAAATGCCCCAAATTCATTAACTTTTCAAAAATCCACTTAGTGAAAATTTTATATTCGCCTTTTTTCAAAACCTTTAGCTTCAACCAAAACAATGGTTTCCATTTTCTAGTTCAATTCCTATATTTTCATTACAATTTAGGAAAATGACTTTCCATTAACAAAAATTTTCCAAAAGTTCAAAAATTTTCTAACTCCCAAAATTTACGGAAAATTTTGGCAGATTCTCCTTTGTACGGAGGAGCTTTCACAATTTCACAATAGATATAAATATATATACATCGACCAACATAGTCGGAAAAGCAGAAAAACAGTTCATATTTCCTATTTTTATTGCGTAGGCGTACCTTTTTAGCATTTTAAGCAAAGTAGTTATTTATTAAGCATTTTAGCGCGCCAAACGGTAGCCCCGGTACCTGTACTTACTCAATTTAAATATGTAAGTGCCACATATATGAAGTTATTAACATTTTACTTTTTTTAAAACAACTACAACACATGCGTATTAAAAGAAATGCATACTAAACAAGGTTTGATAAGCAACTTATATGATTTCGACATCACTTGTAATTGTTTACAACCAATTCATATACAACGACATTCATTTCTTCATTTTCAATTAGTTTACATTTACTAATTTAAATTCAAGTTGGTTCACTTCCAATTCAAATTCCATCACATAGCTTTCAATTTTACTAATTCAATTTCATTAACACTTAATGAATTATATACTATCAACCAACAACCATCTAACAATCAAATCATAACCAACATAACCAAATTCATTCAATTTACTTTACTTCACATTCAATTTGGTTTAACTCTTTTAATTTCAATTGGTTTAATATTAAATTGGCTTCCATTCAATTATTCAATTTCCAATTTATTAGCTTTTAATGAATTAACACTTACTGTAACGACCCAGAATTTTGAACGAATTAAATTGAGAATATTTAATTAATTTTAAATATTTGAACGACGATTTAATTTAAATCCCCGATTGAAGTTTGAAATTGGTGATTAAATTATAAAATTTAATCTAGTGAATGCTGAATAAAAATTTGTATCTTCGACTTTAAGCCGAAGCAAAATATTTCGAAAGCTTTTAAAGTTTATATTGATAATACTGAAGATGATAGAAGCTTCAGAATTTAATTTCGAACTGTTTTGTTCAGTTTTGAAAATAATCACTCGAACCGATATTTATAAAATAGTCAATTTTCAAACAGTCTCGGAATTCGACGAAACCAGTTCCATTGGGTCCGTAATATTGAATTATTGTCGGATTTCAATTTTCGTATTTTTCGAAGCTAATGCGTAACCGTACGTCACATAAACGCGTTGAAAATTTTAAACAAATTCAACTTAAATTTAAATTTTGAAAATTTGCGAACATCTGAAAATCACGTGCTCTCTTCTCTCAGCTTCCTTTAATCACGCCTTGAATCGCGCCTAATATCACGAGAGAAATCGTGTAAACCATGTCGTCTTCAATTTTTAAATAAACGATCCCCTCAGTTTTAAATCGACTGAACCCTTCATTCAAAAAAAAAACGAAGCCTTACTCAGTTCAAATAACAATGGCTGCTCTCCCCTTTTCTAATTCAATCCTAAAATCAATTCGAGAACGATAACGCGATCGAACGAAATCGCGTGGAAAGCAGGACGAGCGGCAGCTCAAAGGGGGGACGAAGCATCACGATGGATTCGCGTCGCGAGTTGCTCGCGGGGAGGCTGGACGCGGTGGCGCTGGATATCTGGGGGTGTCGCGATGGAGGAACTCAAAGTCGAGTAGGCATCGAGGCAATGGCGTGGACTCGCGACTAGGCGTTCGCGTCGTCAGAGAGCATTCGTGGGGCGACGAGTAGGAGGAGGCGGCGACGATGGGAAATCGGGGCGACGAAGCTAGGGCTTGGGTTTCGTGAGGTCAACCGATTGGGGGACGTTTGTTCGAACATGGTGACGCTGGCGATCAGGTATTCAATAAGGTAGTCCCCTTTCCAGTTATAATTTATGTAAATTTAAAAACCAAGAAAAAAAAGGGGTTTAAACGATAAAGTTAACAGTTTTTCTTTTAAATTTGTGTTTTAAATAAATGGTTAAGTAAGTTAAAACTTTTAGTTTAATTTGGTTATCAAGGATCTGTTCTGTTAGTTTTATAGAATGAAAGGTGAAGTTTATTAAACTGTTATAAAATATTTTAAGTTAACAAAAAGGTAAAACAGTTTTGTATATGTGAAGTTTTGAGAAAATAAATATAATTTCAAATGCCTATCTAATTTCATGTTGTATATAGTCGAGACTATGAGAAAAGTTATACAGAAAACAAAGTCAACAGTAAAATATAAGGGTATATATAAACAGTTTATGAATTTTAAAGTTTAATAATATATAGACATGTTATAAAGCAGAAAAATATATATATAAAGTTTTGGGGAAAATAACAGGAATTTTTAAAGGGTTCGAAGTTGTACGAAATTTGATTTATCTTAGTTACAACAACACTTTTTCTAAAAGAAAAGTTATTAGTTTAAAGTAAATTACTAGTCGATTAAATTTGTTAAAATGGAATAAATAGTTCGATCACTTCGAATATTAATCAATTGTATAAATTGTTTATACAAGGTTTAAAAATCGAGAATCAAGCCGAATGGAAAGTGGATTGCAAAATAAAAGCTAAGGTGAGATTATTTTCTCACTCAAATAAATTTTGTTTGACAGTTATTTATTGACTGATTGTTGCTATTGGATGTGTGATATTAGATATAGTAGGATATATCTATTATATATATAGCAATATATACATATTGGCATATGTATATATTGGATTGATGATTTCCCGCCTCGTATAGCGGATGAGACCCTATTGCGCCGTTAGTAAGCGGATTTATAAAAACCTATATACCGCGATAATTCCATACTGGAGCGGAATTGGTATTGTGCTAACATCTTTGGATGCAGGGAAACAGGTTGGAGGGATCCAACTGGATTCCTCAACTGTATTTATTTATTTACAGATGTTGATATATATTCTGTTGTCATATGTTGAGATATGATATTGACTGTTGTGATTGACTAATTGATGCGTTGCATCATCGGATTCAAATTTTGAAATTTAAAAATAACGATGTTGATTTTAAAAGTGAAATTTTAAAAGTGATCTTTGGAAATATACGTTTATTTAAATTGTTGAATCGATTTACTTTAAAAAGATAAACGTTAAAACTTTTAAGTTATAAAAGTTGAGATTTTGTGAATTTTAACAAAGAAGCAATTTCTTTTGAAATAAAGAGTTAAGAAATTTATGAAATGGTTTAAGTTGAGATTTTTGAATTCTTAAACCAATGTATATAAAAAGATGTATCAAATTGATATTTATAAATTAAAGTTATTGGAATTTTAAAATAAGTTTTATAAGAGATATGAAATTTATAATTATAAAATGTGAAGATATGAAATTTATAATTATAAAATGTGAAGATATGAAATGTATAGAATTATAAATTGTAAAGATATGAAATTTATAGATTTATAAAGAATGAAGTTGTAGAATGAATGATTATAAGAAAATTTACTTATCAATTGGATTTCTGCTTTTAAATGGAATATTGATCGGATCGTTAATAAAACGTGTAGAGATGGCTGAAATTTAGTTAAGTGAATTATATTCACGATTTTGGACAGTGAATATACTCTTAAGGAAAATGGATATGTTCTGGAGAAACGATATTGTAAAATGAAGTAATTGTTTTAAAAGATGTTTTAAAACGTGTTAAATATCGAAATCATAGATTTCAACATTTATTGTTGAAATAGACGTTTTCGAGAAAATAAGGAGATGATGGACTATAACACTGTTGTTATAGTAAATGATTTCCGAAAGGAAATGTTTTATATAGTATTGGGATTTATATATCTACCTAAATTCCGAATCCCTATACTAGTGATTTTGAGTCGTCGTAACGATGTTTTACGCAACATTCGTTTTGACTCAAATAAAGGTGTTAAAAAAATATTTTCCTTAAAGGATGAATATATACTTAATTTGATTTAAGTATATCGAATATTTTCAAGTGTTGAAAATGAATAGATTTGTGAAACACTTATTTTTAAATAAGTATGGAAATGCTTTTCCAATATGAAATGAACTGTTTGAGATTTTATCTTCAAAGATAAAATGAAATGTGGAAATTGAGTTGAAATTGTTTTCAAAAGATTAAGGGTGGAAAATTTATATCTAGTAAAGATATTTTGAAGATGAAATAATTTGGAAAATTATTTGGAATCTGATGGTGTGGCGCATCTTTATTGATAGTTAAATAACCGACTATCAATAATTACCTTTAGATAGGTATTTGTTGTGAATTGGATGAATTTGAATTCCACACTTGTTTTTATATAATCGCTCACTATTCGGGTTAGCCGGGAAAGGACCATGGGGTCGTATAACCCATTCCGAATATGTGATACGTCGTTATGAATTGCATTTGAAGACCGGTGTTGAAGACCGGATATTTTTTGAAAACGGAAGGATTACCGTCGAGTTACTCTACATCGACTGATCTTCGATTTAGAGGTTTTATCACCCTTAGTGACGGGAAGTCCTGACGTGATTGAAAATTATCCGGATGTGCAAGGGCTTCGTGAGAAGTGCCTTCGGTTCTGTTCGATCCCGGAACAGACTTGTATGGATTGTGTGTCTGACGTTACAATTTGAGATATAAAGCTGATTTCTTTCAAATACATTTCTGTTGGTGGCGGAGAATTTATTCTCTTAGCTTAACACCCTTCTCTGAGACGTACGAGCTCAGAGGTTATGTAGTTGAAATTTATCAGCGATATATCCCAATTTGGTAACGTGGCATACTGAGTGTTGCTGTGAAATGATCGGTGTTTGATCATTTGTGATATGATCATTTGGTTGATCTTATATCTTTGTGATCATAGGTTGATCATTTTGTTTGACCCGAAGCAGGGCTTTTTGAGAAAGCGTAGCTTTGTGGATGAGACTTCATCGAGCCTCACACCCCGGAAATGGTCGAAACAGGACGAATGCAGCAAGGTTCTAGGGAGTAGCGCCCCTTAGTGTATGTCATTCCTTCTGGATAAAGGTGGTATCATGGTATGGAGCCCAGATACTTAACCTCTGTGGTTACTGCATTATTTTTCTATGTGGTTTGTTGGAAATCGGGGATCCTCGGGAAGATCGGTGACGATCGGGGGATGGCATACGCGTGTCAGTAGTTACCTACTTTTGCAGAGGTAACCCGGCCTTGTGTTGGCAGAGATCTAACCGTAATGTTAGGTTATTTCTCGGGTCGTCTATTCCAGGGACGTACCCATCGTGGAAAAGGAAGTTCCTTAGCCTGACCATTTGTTGGAAATCCAAAGAAACAATACGTGACTTGTACGGTTTTAGTTGTAGAACCTATCATTCACTTATGGTGGTCACCACTGTTTGGATGGTAGCTATAGTAGGCATAAGTGCGGAATGCCTATGCTGGCTAAGATTAATATTATACTTTCGAAAGGCTTTCTACACTGTGCACTAATAATAATATCAAAATGATTTGATTTTGCGTATCAAGCATCTTTGACTATCATAAGAAGAAATCTCCTCCAATTCTGCGTTTGCATTGTGTGTGTGGTGGGAGGTCTTATGGTAGTTTCATTTTCCAAAAGCATTTCGAATTGACTTTAAAATTATTTTGTTGTTATAAAGAATAACTGTTTTACGATCTCACACCAGTCACCATGACTGATCCGGAGTTTATTGTTCCCTTCTAAACTCTGGGTGCCCACCAATTTCCACACGGGCAGCCTAGAGTTATATTATCAGGATATTCTGGATATTCTGGAGCTTGGAGATAAGCTGGATGACGAGACGTAGTATTTGTATCTGATATACTTATTCCGCTGTGTATTCTGTATGAGGACAGGTTATATAACTGTCCATTGTTGTATATTGACTCTGATGATTGATGTATGTATAAACTGATATAGTTCTTTGTTTTAAAAGACTAGTGTTTATCTATTATATATTGTTCCGCTGCGATATGTGAGATTCTGATATTGTTTTCTGTTTCTGTATCTGATGTTATTCTGTTGTTGTTCTTTCTTCTCTTTTTCTTCTTTCTTCTTCTTCTGCCTTTTTCTTCTTTCTAAAACCCTCACTATTGGAGTTTCCGGCACTCGATTTCTCGACAGTCGATAAAGTGAGTATCGATGTCGAATTTTCGAAAGTCGAAAATTTCAGGATGTGACACTTACATCCATTATTACATATCAATTTATTTACATTCGATTGATTAACATTCAATCCATTTATTAATTCAATTGCTAATTCATTTTACAAATAAAGTTGAATTCCATTTATATAACTCAAGTTCACATCCATTTAATCCACTTTGTTATTTCACTTCGACACCAAAATCAACTTCATTTAACATCACTTAAGTTATATTCCATTTCAAATTTCCACTTACATTTGCTTTCACTATACAACTTAAGTTATATTCCTTTTAAACATTATTTGTTTAGCTTAACTTAAATTTCCACTTATAAATCCAATTCAGATTTTTTTTTCTTAACAAAATTGTTTAACCATTTTAACAATTGGTTTCACTTACATTTTTTCACTCTACAAGTTATACAACTTATTATTCAACTTCCAAATCTGATCTAATTTATTTAACTTCCTTTAGTTAAATTCCAAATCATATATTCACTATGCTAACACAAATTCTTTAACTTTACCAAAGCTAAAATTTTTATTATTTCCTATTATAAGTCCAAAACTCATTTCACTTATATTCATCAATTACAACTTGGATTTTTAAATTAAATTTGTTTATCACAACAAAACTTAAATTTCCAATTTACTATGGTAGCAAATCCATCACACAGAAACTTGAAAATGATACTGATGATGCTGCAGTCATCACCCTTATTATCTCCCAGTAACAGTAGTGAATTCAGTGTTTAATATTCTTTTAAAATTTCCCTTTTTATTTATAAATCACATTTATAAATCTTTTTCTCATATAATTTCACTATTTAACTTTTAATTTTGAAAAATAACTTCCAAAATAAACAGGATTCAAAATTTCCAAATTCATAGTTCAAATTCATTTTTATTTACAGCTCATAATTATAAATATATTCATATAGTCTCACTTCTTATATATAAGACTATTTCACAACTGCAAATCATATTAATTATAATTCCATACTTAATAATTCATTTGCTTATATACTTTATTCTTTTACAATTGTTGTTTTTATTTAGATTATTCAAACAATTTTTATTAACTCATATATATTCTTACATTTTCAACAACCAAACAATTCAATTTTATATACACTTTAATAATTTCTGAAAAATTATTTCTTTTATATACAAAATATAATCGAGGTAAAATTATTTCATTTACCCAATTTAAAATGATACTGTGTCGGATTATCTCGTTCAAGAGTTTAGAAACCCCTATCGATACAGTTAGCTAGACTGCACCGACCAGAATCTATAAACAATCAACCGATAAGTCAACACAATACAAAGCAATTTCATATTCACTAACAAATACACGCTCATATCTATTATTACACTCACACTCATTCTAGAGTACTACTGACTCTATCTCTAATGAGTAACACCCAAGAGAGCCAAGGTTGTCGCTTAACCAAATGCTCTGATACCACATGTAACATCTCTGGATTTTCGACTTCCGAAAATCGACATTAATACGTCCACTGTATCAACTGCCGAGCAATCAAATGCCGGAAAACCGAATTGTTATGGTTAAAAAGAAGAGGTAGAAGAAGACAGAAAGAAAAAAAGAAGAAACAACAGAAACAATATCAGACACTCACATATCGCAGCGGAACAACATATAATAGATCAATGAATAATCTTTAAATCAAAGAACTATATCAGTTTATACATTACATCATCATTAGAGTTTACAACAACAATATACAACACAACTGGACAATGGAAAGTTATATAGACCTGTCCTCGTACAGAATACACATCGGAATAATAATATCAAATACAAGTGATACGCCTCGCCATCCAGCTCGCCTCCAGAACTCCACAGCACTTCTGAAATCCAAAATGACCTGATAACCTGACTTTAGGCTGCCCGTGTGGAAAAGTATGGGCACCCAGAGTTTAGGAAGGGAACAATAAACTCCAGATCAGTCATGGGACTGGTGTGAGAACTAAAATAGTTTATCTTTAAACAAACAACAGAAGAATTTTCAACATTGAAATCCGCAATGCTTTTGGAAAATGAAACAACCATAAGACCTCCCACCACACACATAATGCAATCGCAGACTTGGAGGAGATTTCTTCTTATGATAGTCAAATATGCTTACTACGCAAGACAAACTCTTTTTGATATTATTACTAGTGCATAGTGTAGAAAATCCTTCGAAAGTATAATATAAATCTTAGCCAACATAGGTACCATTATATTATGCCTACTATAGCTGCCATGTTAAATGGCAGGTTCTACAACTAATACCGTACAAGGTTCATATTGGAAGATGGATTTCCAACAAATGGTCAGGCTAAGGAACTTCCTACTGCCAATGGGTACGCCTCTGGCGGGACGTCCCGAGAGTCAACCTGCTCTCTGCCAACACAAGGCCGGGTTACCTCTTACACTAGGTAACTACTACAGGAATATGCCACCCTCCGGTCCTTTGGGACCTTTATCCGAGGCGCCTCAAAAAAACAACAATAACACAGTAAATGAGATTGGAGTAACCACATAGGTTAAATACCAGAGCTCCATACCTGATACCACCCTTTTCCAGAAGGAAATGACATACCCTAAAGGGAGCTACCCTCATAACCTTGCCGCATCATTCCTGTTTCGACCATTTCCGGGTTGTGAGGTCCGAAGAGGTCTCGTCCACAAAGCTACGTTTTTTCACAAATCCACGCTTTGATCAACAAATGATCAATAAATAATCATCACACAGCAACACTCAGCATGCCACATTACCAAATTGGAAGTATATCACTGATAACCTTCAACTACATAACCTCTGAGCTCGTACGTCTCAGAGAACGGTGTTAAGCTAAGAGAATAAATTCTCCGCCACCAACAGAAATGTATTTGAAAGAAATCAGCTTTATATCTCAAAATGTAATGTCATACATGTAACCATACAAGTCTGTTCCGGGTTCGAACAGAACCGAAGGCACTTCCAAAGAAGCCCTTACAATCCGGGTATTCATAATCCCGGTCGAACTTCCCATCATAAAGGAAATCTCTATACCGTAGCTAACGGTGCAAAGACAATCGATAGGTCATCCTATCGTTTTCACAAATACCCAGTCTTCACCACCGGTCTTCCATGCGATCCATATTGTCGTATCACTTATTCGGAATGGATTATATGACACAAAGGTCCTCTCCCAGCTAATCCGAATAGTAAGCACAATATTTAAAACATATGGATATAGGGATTTCAATTAAGTCACAACTTATTACCCAAATCCTTTCCTTTAAATGGTTTAAACAAATTACCATTTTAAATCTTTAAACAAAAAGATTTACTTCACAAAGTTCACCCAGTTTCACAAAGATTCATTCACAGATTCCCAAATCATTTCCCATTTCAATTGGATTAACTCATTAAATCTTTAAATTAAGATTTTTAACTTATAGCTTTCAAAAATATTCACAATTCAAGTCTTTTATAATATAAAAGATACACCCTTTTAAAATCTTCTTTGATTTCAAGATAAAGCTTAATCATCTTCACAAAGGTTAATTCATAGTTTTTCCAAACTATTCACAATTTCATTTCAACTTGAAATGTTTCGATACAAATTGGAAATCTTTTCATTTTATGAAAGTTATTATTATTTGAAAACAGATAGTTTTTGTTTTGGGAAAAACTGGTTACAATTACACAGGTTAATGCCGTCCAAGTATAAAACTTGAATTTACATTTAAATTTCCAAAACCATATTTTAAATGGTTAAAAACCCATATAAACACCTTTTATAACTTGTACAATCTTTTAGACCATAGTTCCCAAATCATTGAATTCAATTTCAAGTATTGAATTCAAAATTTAAATCAAATGATTTAAATTCCAATTTTTATTAAGTTATTTAAAATAACTTTTATTTTTGAATCTCATTTTCAAAAACTTTCAACTCCAATTTCCAAAACTAATTTGGATTCAAAAATTCAATCTTTAGAATTGTCAAAAATCTGTGACTTAACCGATTTCCACGTGAAATCCACATTGGTGTGTGTATGGTGTAGTCCAGGGGTTTAACACAATAGTCCAACAACATTCAACCATCACAGATCAAATATAACAATATAATTGATAAGCGGTATAAACTATAACGCTTATCTTTCATTCACAGATCATATATATATATATATATATATATATATATATATATATCACAGATAAACAAATTACAGGTCACAACACAGATCAGGATATATCACAAAGCATCACATATTTGGGATATCAAACAATTCAACATCCAATATAATCCAAACATCCATAAGTAGGATTAATTTAATCATCTGATTAATTTAAATTTGATAAATTTCTATAAATAATTTTACTAGTTATGGTAAATTAAAAATCAATTAATTTCAAATTGATTTTCAAATTTATTTCGAAACACCAAATCAAATTTTCAACGAATTTCCAAATTATTTCCTTTTTTAAAATAAATTTCTTTATCTCTTCAAATCTATTTAAAAATCCAAATTTTAAATAAATTCTTCAACTTCTAAATAATATTATTAAAAATCCCTTTACTAAGCCCTTTTCCTCGAAATTTGAAATTTAATTCAATATAGTTCAAAAATAAGACTTTTATCTTTTTAAAACTCCTTTTAAATTTATCCAATTCTTAAAAATAATTTTTCGATAAATTTTCAACTTGAATTTTAAAAATCCAATTTTTATTTATTTTCGGTATCCAACGATACCAAAAATATATTCGGCTAAATTATAGCCGTCAACAATTTCAATCACAAAGTATCACACAGAGATTATAAATAATCAACACACAACATTGAAATAAATTCAAATGTTTGAGGAATCCAGTTGGATCCCTCCAACCTGTTTCCCTGCATCCACAGATGTTAGCACAATACCAATTCCATTTCGAGGTGGAATATCGCGGTATATGGGATTTATAAAATACTATCCGCTTTTATGCGGCGCAATAGGGTCTCATCCGCTATATAATGCGGGAAATCAACTCCAAATACATATATAATACCAATTCCACTCACGGTGGAATATCGCGGTATATGTTTTTAATATAATAACCTCCGCTTCATATGTGGCGTATATGATCTATTTCAGCACAATAGATAACAACCATCATTCAATTCACACAATCAAGCAATTTTAAATCTAACTATTTAAAATTTAAATCGAAACAAATTCGATTGAGTGAGGAGTTCTCACCTTGCTTTCAATAACGGTTGCAGTATTTTATTTCAAATAAAATTAAACACGCGTTTAATTTTACCTAAAATTCAAACTAGCTCCAATCGACTCCAAACCTGTTCCATTACGTAGTGCTCGTCTATACGGTTCCAATGCAATTCGTTTCGTCAAAAATGGACCTCGTATCAAAAAGTTATGGTATTTTAAACATCACACGAATTATAATATATATAAATTCAATTTCTATTTTTATTTTTTTTAAACCTTTTCCCATCTGGCCGTTCATTTTCGAACCCTAGAATCTAGGCCGTGCTTTTGCTTCTTCCCCCACCATCGTTCCCAGGTATCTCACGCAAGCAAGAAAACCCATTGCCGCCTTCTTTCTCGAATTTTCACGACCTATATACTCGACTATACGTCGATCAACGACCTTCAGTCGAAAGGCCATCGCGAGATATGCTATCGACGACGACGACGAGGAGCTCGGTCAACTCCCTACCTAGAAAAACGTGCGCGAATGGTAGCCATTCGAGCTCGATTTTCCATTGATTCGCTGCTCCAAATTCGATCGTCTCCGTATGGATGTAAAGATCTCTCCAACCTCTTCAACTTTGTTGTTGAACGTTTTGGCTAATCTTTATGGATCAAGAGAGATTAAAGGAAGAAGTTTGGAACATTCTTGGCCATTGAATATAAAACTAGCGGCCAGACCTAGCTAGACTAGGGTTTGTGAAAAATGAAGATAATGGGGTCCTTTTATAGAAAATTGACAAAAACACTATTCACTCGAAATTTTCCGAACTCCAAACGAAGCGTGCCGGCTGACGTTTCTAAGGTTTTACCCGTGTTCTGAACACAATGGAACGTGTTTCGGGAGCAAATTTGATCATATGCACGAGTTACGGAATTAAACGATCAAATTTAAATTAAATTGATTAAAACGATTTCTATGCGTTTTGGCTTGCTTCGGACAAACCGTAAATCCGATTGACACGAAATTTGAAATCTTACAATAATTTAACATTACGGATCTGATGAAACTAGTTTCGTCAAAATCCGAGACTGTTTGTAAAATGACTAATTTCACTCGTCAATTAAATATTAAAATATTCAATTATCACAATTTAACTTCTAATTCAATTTTTAAAGTTCTACAACATCATTCTAACTCCAATATGATTTAATATAACTTTATAAATCATTTTATTCACATTTAATCCAATTTCCAATTATTTCTGGAATTTCAAATATTAATTTATCGATTTAATTATCCAATTAAATCTAGATATTCGAAATAAAATTTATTCGACTTACAAATCTTACTTGTTAATATTTAAAATCAATTAAATATACTAATTTCAAATGACAAAAATTCTGGGTTATTACAATATATATAGTTTAGATCTCTATCTTATTGTCATAAATTTTATATGCTTAAATCATCTAATTGTTTTATTTCAGAAATCATTGTTTAAATAAAAACTTTGTAACAATTTTATTAAGGGATTTAGTATCATGGTATAAAGGTTAAGAATTGAATACATTTATTACAAGTTGTTGTGAATCAATTTTGATTATTGTTTACATGAAAAACTAAATGAATTTATAATTTATTTGTTATTTCTAGGAAAAAGGGCAAACTTTAAATCTTTTGATTTGTTTCTTAAATTAACAATCAGATCTACATCAATTTATTTTTCTAAAAAAAATAACTTTTATACTACAACTAATAAAAATAATTTTCATGTTTTTTTGTCTCAAAGCATTGGGTCAATTTTTGTGTGTGTGCGCACATGCGCGCACACACACATATGTATATGAAAATACACATATATACACACATTCACACACACATACACATACACATATAGATATATATATGTATGTATGTATGTTTTTAATTCAAAGTTTATAAAATTAAACATTACAAAAAATATCATAATAGTACTTTAAACTATCTTTTAATTAAAATCAATTTTAAATTGCATGCTTTAACTTTAACATGCATATAAAGGTAAAAAAATATTCAAAAAAGATTTATTTTGGACTATGAAGGCAAGTATTTAGAGCGAATGTGTCTACTGCTGTGTAAATCCCAACACCTAAACATGTACACATTAACCATATACACTACCTATTTTTTGCACTTCCATAATATTTACTAAAGTATATTTGGATATACGTACAATTTTATGTAATGTATATATTGCTCATTAATGATATTTAACACCTCATTCAATTCGATTAAAGAGAGGGAAATGAAAGGTTTCTCTCTTTAAATAATGCAAAATCTGCCCTCAATTAATTGCATTAATTCTAGAGAGGGAAATGAATAGTCTTCTTCTCTATATTAATAAGTGATTGTTACATACATGAGTGTATTTGATACACTCATACATTTAAATTTAGATTAAGTTCTAAAACCATTTTGAACAATTTAACTAATTTTTTTTATTTTAAACTATAGTAGGCTGGATCAAATATACCTTTAGACTTCACAAGACTAATACATCCAAAATAGGGAAAAATTAAAATCTTCTTATCTCACCCACTTCCGACTGGCCCAGTTCCATCAATGGTATCGAGCCCAATAGTCTGTGCGATCTAAAATTAGTTAAGTGTAATACCATGGAAATTTAGTGGAAAATTTAATAGAAAAATTAAATTTAAATATAATAAGGGCTAAAATAGAATTTTTACAAATGTTTAAATTTGGCTACGAACTTGCACCATTACGTTCATAGTGGTTTTATGGACAATTTTTTAGACAATTTTTCTTTGGTGCCTAGTAACTAATGCGCGTCGAGGATGAAACTACAGATTCCTGGTAGTAACTAATGCCCAAGAAGGGATTAGTCGTATTGTCTCAGTCCTTGGATCCCTCATCAAACTGGATAAATTCACATAAGGTATAATAAAAATTGCGTACACTAGAGTCTTAATTGAAATTAATAACTCCTTTGAGTTTCCGAATAAAATTCCTATTCTACCTGAGAAGGACGAAATCATTGGGCAAGAAGTGACGTACGAATGGAAACCGTCTATTTGCTCGAACTGCTCTAGTTTTGGACATGCTGAAACTCACTATCAATTTAACAAAGTCTGGAAGCCTAAAGTTACTCCTCGAAAACAAATAAACAACAATAATGAAATGAATATTGATGCTAATACTGAAAAAAAAATTACAACCAATTCAAATAGCATAGATAATCAACTGAATTCAGTCAGTCCAGAATAGGAAGTTATATATATCAACAGTCTAAATGATGGTAAAAATAATAATATGAATGAACAACCTATTTATAAGTCTCAAAATTTCAAGGCGGATACTCTGTATACGACTATTAATACAAATATGAAACAGTCTATATTGTCTACGGAATCTTGTTATGGATAGCCAAATAGTAACTGTAGACAGGAAGAGAACAGTGATTCTTCTGTGCTGCCTGATGCGCCACTTGATCCATCTCCATGTTCTGCAACAGATGAGCGGACTAATGAAACACCGTATGCCACTAGAACAAGATCAACTCGAAAAATCAAGATAGAGGAAGTGCCTTTTTAATTTAAAGCCACCACTTCTTCTGATGTTATAGAAAACCCTACATGGACCGGCTTCGTTAATCAGCTGAAAGGTAAAAATAAAAAGACAAAAAAGCTAAGACATCGGGGATGGCTACTTCCCCTGTAGACAGTAGCAATCTAGAAAATAGCTTATAGATGGAGTTCCTTTCTTGGAACATTAGGGGTATGAATGCCCCTGCTAAACAGATGGAAATTTTGCAACTTTTGAATAGTAATAGATTTTCTTTTCTTGGCATTCTTGAAAATAATTTATCGTTGGATAATATTGATAGATTTATGGGCAAAATCAATAATAATTGGAAACATTCTCATAATATTACTAATGGTCAAAAAAGAAGAATTTTAATTATATGGGATTCTATTCAGTGGTCAAACATCATTTTACATTCTAATGACCAATTCATCTGTTGTCTTACACAATGTGAGTGGCATTAGTGTTGTGCACCACAGTCTATGCTTTCAATGATGAAGTGAAGCATATAGATTTATGGAAGTATCTTGTTGAGCAATCT
Source organism: Allium fistulosum (assembly GCA_030737815.1). Taxonomy (NCBI): domain Eukaryota; kingdom Viridiplantae; phylum Streptophyta; class Magnoliopsida; order Asparagales; family Amaryllidaceae; genus Allium; species Allium fistulosum. Next base: position 706,594,728 of record CM060904.1, on the reverse strand, counting down.
AAAAGTTTTAATCTCCCATGGATTGTGGCGGGCGATTTTAATGTTGTTTCATCGTCTAATGATAGAATTAATAATGTCTGTTTAATTTGATGGGTAAGCAGGATTTTATTTACTGCATTTCCTCATCTAATATGGTGGAACCAGATTTTACTAGTAATTACTTTACTTGGAGAGGAGGACAAAGTTTCTCTATTCACAGTAAGATTGATCGTGTATTTGTTAACTCTTTATGGTTGGATAAGTTTTATCAGTTCGGTATTAATTTTGGAAATCATTCTTTGAGTGATCATTCTCCTATTATTATCAAACTTATGTTACATAATAAAATGAAGACTAGAGTACCTTTCAAATATAACAATTCTTGGCATCTTCAAGTGGGTTATCACACTTCCCTTCATGATGCTCTGATGCACAAATTTAATGGTAATCCTCTTCATACTCTCTTATGCAAACTGAAAGCGGCTAAATCTGCATTAAAGAATTGGATAAAAAATAAAAGTAACATACATACAGTGGCTACTAAATTAAAAGATGAGGCTAATGATTTATATAAACAGCTAGTTCAATACCCTCTGAATGAGAGTTTAATAAAACAATACACTTTGAAATTTGAGCAAATCCATTCTATTATGAGGGAAATTGCAATTGAAAATGAGCAAAGAATGAAAATAAATTCGTTGGTTAAAGGGGATAAACCAATTGATTTCTTTTACAGTAAGGTAAATATCCTTAACCCTAGTCGAAGGAGTAATTTTATTCTTAATGATAATGGATCATGGTCGTCAGCGTCAGAAAAACTTGCGTATGAAGCTGTTAACTACTTTTCTGATCTGTTCATATCATCTCAGGCTATATATCAATTTCCAGGCATTACATGTAAGAAAATCCTATCTGATAATGCTAGAAGCAATTTATGCAAAGCATTTCAGCTAGAGGAAATAAAATCAGCTATATTCCAGATTAATGACAATAGCACCCTTGGACCTAATGGCATCAATTCAAAATTCTACGAAGTGCATTAGGAGCAAATTAAAACTAATACCTGGAATGCTATGAATGGCATTCTCCAATAAGGAAAAATAGTTAGAGAAATCAACCATACATTTATTTGTCTAATTCCAAAAACCTGATGCGGTTGATATGACTGAATTTAGACCGATTTCTCTATGCAATGTCTCTTATAAAATTCTAGCCAACCTTCTTTGTAATTGAATGAAAGCTTATATGAATGATCTTATTTCATATAATTAGAATGCTTTAATTTCGGTAGAATAATTACTGAGAATTCCCTACTAGCTTATGAAATGGTTAGAGTATTCAACAGGAAAAGTTCTAACAATCTATGCCTGAAAATTGATTTGCATAAAGCCTATGATAAAATAAGTAGAGAGTTTATTCATCGCATGCTGATTTCTATGGGATTTCCAATGTTATTTGCTGATCTCATCTATGAATGCATATCTACTCCTTCGTTTTTGGTGTTAATTGATGGCTCCCCCTTTGGGTTCATTAATAGCACGAGGGGATTAAGACAAGGGGATCCTCTCTTGCCATATTTGTTTTCTATTGCTATGGAGTTCCTCATAATTAATCTTGATGTGGAGTACTTGAAAGGTAATATTAACCCGATATACAAAATTGAACCAATGATCACCCATTTGTTGTATGCGGATGATATTTTAATTTTGGCCAAAGCTACCACAAAGAATGCTGAGTGCATTCAACACATATTTCAGGTTTTGAAGATTTTAACTGGCCTTGACCTAAATGGAAACAAATCTGTTTTGTTTTTGAGTAAAGGAGCAAATAACAAGCAGCAAATTGCTGAAATTTTAAATATCGACATTGGAAACCTTCCAGTTGCCTATTTGGGCATCTCATTATCTAACAACAAATTAAAAGCGAAGGATTTGGATGTTTAATAGATAAAATAAATAAAAAATTTAATCATTGGAATAGTAAAATGCTCAATATTAGTGGTAGAATTGAATTAGTTAAAACTGTTATTCACCCAATGATTCAATTTTGGTTGCAATTCATCCAATTTCCTATGACTTTTATTCGGAGAATTAATTCTCTCCGTGCTAACTTCATATGGAAATCTAAAGCTCATAAAATGTGCTGGATGATGTTTATAAAACTAAAAGTGAGGGTGGCCTTGGTACTAAAAGAATTGATGAAGTTGCTAAAGCAATTGCAGTAAAACTGTTATGGAAATATATACAAGGTGAATCTCTTTGGGCCAAATGGATGCGTAACAAATACAATAATAACATAAATTTTTGGACTGCTGCTATGGATAATAATGCTTCGTATACTTGGAAATTCCTGCTTAGAGCTAGAAAATGGTGCAAAGGATTAATTGATAGGAAAATTGTCAATGGTGAAAATATGGATGTTTGGTTTGACCCATGGTTTAATGGCTCTTCCTTGGTAGATAAATTTGGATAGAATATCATGTCTGTTACTGGTGGGTGTAGTAGAAAAGTATCTACTCTAATATCTGGCAATGAATGGAAAGATCATATTGATTGTGTTCCTACCCAAATTCATCGTAGAGTTCATAATGTCACAATTCATAATCAAATGCAACATGACTTTTGGTTCTGGATTCCTAATAGCAATGGTCAGTTCAGTATGAACTAAGCCTAGAAACAAATCAGATGCAAACATGCCGAATTTAATTGGACTAGTATAATTTGGGATAAAATTTGTGCTAAAAAAATGTCTACTTGTTCACTTCTGGCTAGATTAAACAAATTAAATACTAAAGACAAGATCAGCAGATGGAACATTGGCATTGATCGATCTTGTGTGCTTTTTTTAAATCAGCATAAAGACAGGGACCATTTATTTTTTAACTACATATATTTGAGGCAACTTCTGGAGGATATTATGCATAAGTTAAAGATTAACCTCGGAAACACTTATGAGATCAACCAAATCTTGGAAATTTTGTGTCAAAATCAGAAAAGTAATTTACTAATTAACCATCTCATAAACATAGCTTTTACTTCACTGATTTGGCACATTTGGTGTGAAAGAAACACTCGTATTTTCAAAAGTATTGAATTGCCAGTTAAAGTGAGATTCATGCTCATAATTTAAGACCGCAAGTATTTAATTCAGCATAAATTGGATTCTAAGATGAAAAGCGAAAAGTTTGAACTTATCTTGTCAGACTTTGGCATTGCAACTGACCCAAATTCCACTCATCGTCCTCCTTAATCGCGGTGCTGCCTTTTCTGCAGTCTGGCATTGGTTATTTTCCTTGATTCATTAGATTAGAAGCCTCTTCCATTAATGTCTAGTTTTGGTAGGTGAATTAGATTAGATCTAAATTTAGCAAAGTCGATGGATTACTCTCTCCTGAATGCGGAAGTATGAAGACATCTAGTGCGGCGTTGTTTCCTTTTATTTGGTTTTGTTTTATTTGCTCCACGTGTCTCGTAGTGTTAGTTATTTTTATTTCTTTGCTCCCCAAGTTGATCATATGGATGGTTTTAAGTGTGTTGCTTCTTTGTTTACTCCTCCATCTATTTGACAACTTGGTTTTCAGGCTTTTTTATTTGCTGTATTGTTAATATATGGACATGATATGTACTCTTTTTCCTAGAAAGGTACCCATTTAGGTTAGGGTGGTTGCAAGGTTTTAATGAGGCATATTATGGAAGTATATGAGTACTATTTTAGTAAATAAAGTACCGTTTCTCAAATAAAAAAACACCAAACTTAACCCTAATTTCATTAGAAAGTTAACAGCATACTGAAACTCTACCAAAATTTCTTTTCTCCACCTACAAAAATTTCATCAAAACAAATTAGAAATATAGTAAAGAGAAAACTATAAATTGGATCATGGAGGGGGCAAGCTAATGGGTGGATTCTTAGACACGGACTAGGTTGGACCTTAGTACAAAGTGAGTGGGAATAAGTTTATTATTTACAGTTAATTTTAATCTATTCTACCTGATCTACGATGTTAGTAACTAAACCGTAAACCCTATCTATTTAAACTAAGATTTGAAGTAGTAATTGAAATTGGTATAAATTGGCTAATATAACTTTAACCCAAGTCAAACCCCTCTTGTAATTGAATAGAAAAACCTAAAAATTGGTTAACCTTAAATTAAACTATTATATTTAAACTGGTATAAATATGTGAATTTGAATTAATAAAAAGTAAGGTAAATTGCAAAGACTGATCATTGTAAATTGATGCTTAGGGTTCACTATGTAAGTCCGAATTGATGAAATTAATAAATTATTAAAATCGAATAAACCAAATTAGAAAACCTTAAAATTTAAACTACGAGCGATTGGCCATTCACCATAAGCGATTGACCTCAAGCAGTCAACCGGTAGGGTTTAGTGGGCGACTGGTTGACAACCCTGAAACATAATCTAAACCTCGACCTAAGGCCCAAGTTGGAAATAAAATTATGAACTGTATGTATAACTGTATTGTATACATATGTGTGAATATTAGAGATAGTAGGGAAGCTAGTTCCCTATGAGATTACATTAGGACATTGCGGAGTTGGGTAAATGTATTTTACCCAATGAGGGTCGACTATTCGACTAGGGGCGATTCTATCGCAAATGGTAGTCACAGGAGGTTTTACAGTAGGCGTGCAGCACTGACTGATGCTTGATGATGTGTGTGGGCCCGGAACTATGGGACGCATTGGTATTCATGATTCTGACGTGGCATGATACTATGTTGTTGATGGATCCCAGCGCGTGCAATAAGAAGTGTATACTACAATTCGAGAGGTGGACATAGATGTGGACGATGAGACACACCGACGAGTCGGTATCGCGGGTTCCCCCTCAATGCGTAGTTAGGGTACATATAGTCATAGTTGTGGTAAATTTGTCCCCATATGGTAATTGTAGGGAAACCTATGTGATATAGTTACACATAAGCGTAATGTGAGATATAGTCTCATACGGTAAAGTTGTAGGGTGACCCTATGTTGTGTGGCTCTGGTAGCAGTGGCCGATCGTTAGTTATTTAGGTTTGATCCGTAGTGTGATTCTTGTAGGAGCCTGCATAAGTTGTCAGTGTAGGTGTGTGTTAAATAAAAACCCGTAAGTAAAGGACCCTAGGAGTGCACGAACACTTGTAGGATACCTTAGTTTACATAGGGTAGATTTAAAGTAAACTGCACATGATCACTATATATTAAATATGTACTCATTCGCCAGATTTTTGCCTGACCTATCCTTTTTCCTTTCTTTCCCTACTACAGAAGGATGGAGCAACATATGATTTGGCCCGATCTCAATACGTGGAGAGGCAAGCTCATCATAGGAGTTGCTTATCCTTTATTTACTATTCATGTTGCTGTCTATCTTATCAGTACTAAGTATTTCTTTTATCAGACTATGAGTGGTATTTCTATGTACTTTGTATTTGACTATGTAATATTTTTTTGAGAATGTGTTTTGAGATATTTTTCGAGATGGGTATTTTCTATATTTATATTTTGTTCCATTCAACTATGAGTTCTGAAAGTGTAACAACCCATAATTTTGATAATTAAAAATATTAAATTTAATAATAATTTGGAATTTAATACCGTCAGAAATTAAATTTAAGGATTTATAAATGGGAAGAAATTATTAAAATATAATTTAATAATATTGACTGAATGTAATTGACATCTGTTTTAACGTAATTCCAATTAATGATAATAATGGAAGTTAAGGAGGAATAAAATAAATGTTGTATTAAAAAAGAGAAATTATATGTAATTAATTGAAATTGGTTATTATAGAATATGAAATCAGTTTTGGGTAAGTAATTTATAACCCTTGGTTGTAAACAATGAATTAATAGAAATGAATTACTAAGTTGTAACAATTTATTTATTATTATCTAATTTATTAAACTAGTTTGAAATTAATTTTGTAATCAATTAAATTTTATGTAACTGAAATGTTGTAGTTAATATGAGCGACATCGTTAATTGTAAAGTAATGGGAACAATAAGATGGAAACTTATGTTAGATAAACTTATAAGGTATTTGATGATTTAAAAATAAGAATGTAAATCAAAATAATAGAATTTATTGAAATTTAAATTATAATAAACTAGGTTGTATTTTTGTTGTAATTCAGCGTTGTAATTAATTTAATGTTTAAATCTTGACTTTAACATGGAAAATTAAATTTTAAAAGGTTATTAATTTCTGTTTGACTAAGAATGATGATAGAACACATTTAATAGGTAATTTAAAAGTAGTTAAATCAATTTAATAATAATTCATTTAATTAATGTGTAAAATTAGTCTTTTTAGGCACTGTCTCGGATTTTGATGAAATCAGTCTCATTGGATCCATAATAGTGGATTGTTATAGGATTTCAAGTTTTGTAGCGACCGGACTTATCGTTTGATCGTGTGAGCTCGAAACGCGTTGAAATCAATTAATCGAATTTACATGAATATAATTTAATTTTAAAAGATAACTTCTATATACAATAGAATTAGAGTTTGAAATTAGTTCCATTGAGTTTAAAAATATCGAAAACCTATATTTTGATATATGGGATGACCTATTTTCATTTCGGGAACGAAACGGGCTTTTTAGGTCTTTGTTATCGCCGCGACCAATTCGATATATGTTCCATCCATTCTTATCCATCTCTGTCTATATATAGGCTGTTATAAACCCTAACAGTCTTTTATTGTGTTGTCTGTATGTACAATTTCTATCTATCTGTTCCATTACCAGTTCCTTCCCAATGGAAAACATCCCAAACCCTTATTACAATTCCAAATCAAATCGAAAAATTCAAACTTCTCAAATCATGTCATATAATATATCATCGCGAAGCTCTCGACAAACGTAATCTATGTCTAAAGTTTGTTTTTGTAATTGAGTTTTGATTTGTCTAGAAATTGCTGAAACAGTTTCGGCCATCCATCCTAGGGTTTCACGATCAACGGTGAATCGTCGACCAATCGACGATCGGGAGGCACTGGCGGGTAGAGGAGGCTATGTAGATTTCATCCATGCGTTTAGTTCGTCTCAGAAGTGCACGATCTCACCATAAACCGTGAAAAAATGGCGGCGATGGTGGTGAGCTCTGGTGAGACCGGAGGTGGTCGCGGCGGCATGGGGACGGGCAGCCTTGGACGGCGAGCGCGCGCGTGTGGTCGGATCTTGGTTTATCGTATGTAGTGGCATGCGGCAGTGAGGTACGGCTGGTATGTGATGCGCGAGTTCGTACGTGATGTTAGGGTTGGCCTGAGAGGTATAAATACTAAATTACCCTTGATTAATTTAACTTTTAAATTTTAAATTTAAATGTTCTAACTAGAATAACTTTTGCATACGAACTTGAATTTGGACGCGGTTTCTTCTGTGGGGTTCGTATCGAAATTTCAGACAATATGGAACTTGTTTGGTTGAATTTGGAGACTGTTCAAATTTTGGGCTTTTATTGGATTTTTAATCGGCTATAAATCAAAGGTAAGTGATTTAAACCACTCATGCAATACTGAATTTTCCTATGTTAGTTGAATTAAATTTATGATGTGATAAGAATTTTATTAAATGTTGTTTGGTGATTTAAATTATCATTTAAATTTAATTTGAATTTATATTGAATTAAATTGACATTTAAATAAATACTGAAATTAATAGCTAGTTTAGTACCTGATATAGATAATAAGTTAATTGTTGTGATTTATTGACTGAGTTGGATGTTGATTATGATAGATGTCTATTTGTTGACATTTTGGATGATTGGATTTTTATTTATTTTCATATATCCATGTTATCACTCTGTATATTAAGTGACAACATATAAACTGTTATTTGAATTATTTCGAATAAATTAAGATATAGGTTGAAATGATATATATGCATCCATGAAACTAAAATTAAAATAATTATTCACTTACCATAGGGTAGAAAATTAATATGGGCACTGGATTGGTTAAATTAAATGGTATTAAAAATCTTGAATTTGGATTTTGATTAAGTAATATTGTTTAAAATCAATTGAATTGAAAGATTGGAAATTGAGTTTTGTTGATTTGAAATTTGGACATGGGTCCAGGTTGTTGAAATGGAAAGAAACAGTTTGATTTGATACTATTTTCAAAATAAATTATTTTAATATAAACTGTTTAAAATCTATTTTTTTATAGTCAAATTAATTTGATTTTCCAAACTATTTTACTATATAAACCATTTTCAATACTCAAACCATTTTATATCAAACTATTTAAACTATTTTAAACTATTCTAAACTATTCTAAGCTATTTAATACTATGCAAACTATTTTCTAAAAATTAAAACTGTGCAAAGTTGGAATTTTTATATTTAAGTCGCTGATTTAAATGCGAATGTGGTTAAATGAGGTTATAACCTAAGTTGGAATTTGAAATGATATTTTTAAGTGGAAATGACATATTTTGAGTAAATATGGTATTTTTGAAATAAAGGATATTTTGAATTGAATATGATATTTTGATATCAAATATGAATCGGTTTTGAAATGTAAAAGAACCAACCGGTGTGAAAAATGATGTTTGGCTATTAAAGAGACCGGGGCCTCTTATTGGCATACTCTCTGCCAATATTGGAACCACTTTAACAACCGTGTATGTGGTGGATGATCTAGAATGAAGTGGTTGGACTTGGTGAATGTTTGCTGGATTTGAAGAAAGGGAACGATGATGGATGACCCCAGCACTTGTGCCAATTTGAAATGACTAAAACAGGACGGCTTGTCTGGGCCAAGTGGGCTAGCTACCCCTAGCGGACACACCCCTTCATACTACAATATTGATGTTGGCTTGATCGGTGCACCTTGATTTGATTTGATTTTGGGGGTGTTGGATGCGATGGGTAGTCGTAGCTATGATGCGTTACCACCAGCCCTACGATTCGAACTGGTAGTATCCTACCTTGGGCATTGCCTCATGTGCCTTGTCATACTCTTTATCCTTATTCGCGCCCACTACGATTTTGTTTTAGTATGGTACCTATAGGGGAGTCACTGGCTACCGACGTTACTGGTTGTGTTACAGGACCTACATAGGCTACCTGCTTAAAAATGTGTTAAGTGGGATTGTAAACCTTAACGATGAGAAAAATATTTACTTTACTGATTAGACATTACATATATAGTGTATCTTACTACATATAGATAGTTTAACGGATCATTAGGAGATGGAAAATCCCGTAACATCTCTTAAGTTATTGCATGCACGTTATACACTGGATATAAGATGTAAAATCCCATAGATATCTCTGAAGCTATCACGCTCATATTTATTTGCTGTTGATTTAACTTACATAAGAACTTTTAGTTCTGACTCAAGAGTTTTTCCTTTTCATTAAGCTCGGGTCAGCCTGAGCTTTTCAGTGTTTGAAGACATTATTTCTAGAGAACGAAGACGGAGTTCGGTATATTATATTATTAGTATTATTCCACTGCATCATTATTGGTATGTTGTTGATTTTTCTCTGATTATGTTGTAAAATTTATGTAATCAAATGTATATTGTAAAACAGCTTCATGAACTGTTTATTTGATTATTATATTTTGTCATTCGACTGCGAGATTCTATGTTTTGTTTTCCTTCTTTTCTCTTATTTTCTTATTAATCCCATTGATAATCTACCCTTTTGAATGGTTTGAGTTAGACAGGTGTGTTTTATTGTCGATTTAAACCGTCCAAAAAGGTGGGTCATCGCAGTTGGTATCAGAGCTTTGGTTTAGAGATACCTTAGCCTATTGGGGTTTAAACTCATTAGAGATAGAGTTATCAATACCCGAGAATGAGTCTGAGTGTATATATATAGATATATGAGAGACCGTATTTGTTAGTGCTATAAAAATTATTTTATATTATGTTAATCTGTTCTGTTGAGTATTTATAAATTCTGGTCGGTACATAGGATGCTATGGCATCGATAGGGGTTTATAAACACTTAAATGGGGGTAGACGGACACAGTATTGTTTTTGAAATAGATAAATGAAATAATTTACCTAGTATTATATTTTGTATATATAATTTTTCATAAATTGATTTTGTTATTTTTGTTATGTTGGATGTTGGTAAATGATAATATTCAATTATTGTCATTTATTGCTGGTAAGTCAAAGTTTTAAACTATTGACTATTGTATGTTATTGAAAATATAGTTTCATAAACATAGTATTAATTATGATTTACAAATAAATGAATTTAAATGGAAATTTAAGAACTTAAATGCTAGTGTTTTGAAATTGGTTTTCAAAGATTTTGAAAAAATATATTAGTATTATTTGGAAGTATTTTCGGATAGAAATATTTTCAATGGGATTTGAAAGAAAGGCTTTAAAAGAATTTTAAAGAAAATAAGCTTTGTACTCCCCTCTTCTGTCGTTGGAAAATAATTTCGGTGATGATCGCGACATCATCGACTTTCATTTTCGAGTTTCAAAGTGGGAAGACCACTATAGTAGCTTTGCTGCATAGTTGTTTGGTGAAAAAAAAATTTAATTTTAGTTTCCTAAGTATGATTTGATATAAAAAGATATACGTATATATTATTTCAAGATGATTTGAAATTAAACCCCGGTAATTAGTTCTTAAGTTTCTGTTGATTAATGATTTTCTACTATAGAGCTAAGGTGAAATTTTAATAGTTGAAAACTTCTAAAATGAGAAATAAGAAATTATAAGTTGAGTGTTTAATGAACCTATAAAGGAATTAGAGATTTGTCCCTTGTGAATTAAAAGATAATGAAAATTTAAGAAGATATAAACTATTGAACATTTTACTAACCAAAGTGAATAAGATAAATTTGCATAACGCTCAATTACACTCTAAAAACATATATAAAACTTACCAGAAATATTTAAAAAGTTGAAATGTAAAATATGAATATGTAATAGAATATTATACAAGTAAAAGCTTAATAACAAAAATGCTTCAAAATGAACATATGTTTATAAATTAAAGAATTAAGATGTTACAAGGAATGTATAAACATAAGTTAATGTTTGAAATAATTAATAATTAAATTGAATAGTTAAAAGTGAATACTATCTAAGAAAATGATTGTAAACTTAAGAAAATGACTGAAATGATTCAAAAATAAGTTTATCATTACATGATACTGTATAGGAAGAAATGAATGTAAATTAAAAAGTAAAGTAACTTAAATATGAATTGATTCATTGGTGAACATTAATATTAAATGGAAATCAAAGTTACATAATAATAAACATGAATTAAACTACAATGAAATGTATGTAATACTTCAGTAATGGATTCATTGATGATTTCAAATATTGAATGGGAAATTTTATGTAATTAAATGTATATAAATAAAAAAAGACATTGTGTGAATGAATGAAAATAAATGAAAAGTAAATGATGAAAAAAAGAAACCAATAAAATAAACTTAAATAATATTTAAAATCCTTTGTTGTTTGGCTTATTGGATGTTGGGAAATGATACTCCAATTTGTTTAAGGTTGTATGAATAATCTATTAAGTGATTATCGAAGGCTGTTGAGCGTAAGGTACACTTGTTAGTTCATTTATCACCCTTGTGCAATGAAAAATGTCTGAACTTGGACAAACCATTAGTTTTGATTACTATGGATGTATGATGGATTCTTTTGTTGCATACAATGGTTGTACTACTTTTGTTTGCATATGATTATTATATATTGTATGTTGCTTGTGCTATTAACTGAAACAACTAATATATTACTCTTTTACATAACTCTTTTGGATTATGTAAGTGAAATACATGTTTTTGGAAGCAATAGCTGTTGCTTTTAGTTTCCTAAATAAAGTTTATTGCTTGACAAATAGGTATGCTTTCGGTTTACGGTTTTTGCAAAGTTATTTTATTGTTTTTCCATGGTTTGGGATCCCTATTTATTGAAATATGATATATATTTATTTTTCCGGACCTAGCCGTGCAACGGAGACTCTGCCGAAAAATTTCGAAAAATTAGGACTTAGATTTTTTTTGGGAAAGTTGAGTTATTTTTAAATTTTTGTTAAACCTAAATATGTAATTGTTTATAAATTGATTATTTTGAATAAAAATATATCAAACCTCTTGATTCTTTGTTGTTCCTTTTCGGGGACGAAAAGTTTTGAGTCAGGGAGATTGCAATGACCTGTAATTTTGATAATTAAAAATATTAAATTTAATAAGATTTTGGAATTTAATGTTGTCAAAAATTAAAATTTATGATTTATAAATGGGAAGGAATTATTAAAATATAATTTAATAATGTTGATTGAATGTAATTGACATATGTTTTAACGTAATTCCAATTAATGATAATAATGGAAGTCAAGGAGGAATAAAATAAATGTTGTATTAGAAAAAGAGAAATTATAGGTAATTAATTGAAATTGGTTATTATAGAATAGGAAATCAGTTTTGGGTAAGTAATTTATAACCCTTGGTTGTAAACAATGAATTAATAGATATGAATTACTAAGTTGTAACAATTGATTTATTATCCTCTAATTTATTAAATCAGTTTGAAATTAATTTTGTAACCAATTAAATTTTATGTAATTGAAATGTTGCAGTTAATATGAGAAACGACTTTAATTGTAAGGTAATGGGGATAATAAGATGGAAACTTATGTTAGATAAACTTATAAGATATTTGATGGTTTAATAATAAGAATGTAAATCAAAATAATAGAATTTATTGAAATTTAAATTATAATAAACTAAGTTTTATTTTTGTTGTAATTTAAAGTTGTAATTAATTTAATGTTTAAATCTTGACTTTAACATGGAAAATTAAATTTTAAAAGGTTATTAATTTCTGTTTGACTAAGAATGATGATAGCATACATTTAATTGGTAATTTAAAAGTAGTTAAATCAATTTAATAATAATTCATTTAATTAACGTGTAAAATTAGTCTTTTTGGGCACTATCTCGGATTTCAACGAAACTAGTTTCATCGGATCCGTAATAGTGGGTTATTATAGGATTTCAAGTTTCGTAGCGATTGGACTTATCGTTTGATCGTGCAAGCTCGAAACGCGTTGAAATCAATTAATGGAATTTAAATGAATATAATTTTATTTTAAAAGCTAACTTCTATATAAAATAGAATTAGAGTTTGAAACTAGTTCCACTGAGTTTAAAAATATCTAAAACCTATATTTTGATATATGGGATGACCTTCGTTTCGGGAACAAAACGGTCTTTTTAGACCTTTGTTGTCGTTGTGACCCATTCGATCCGTTCCATCCATTCTTATCTGTCTCTGTCTATATATAGGCTGTTATAAACCTAGTAGTCCTTTTTTCTATTGCCTATAAATACAATTTCTATCTATCTGTTCCATTACCTGTTCCTTCTCAATGGCAGACATACCAAATCCTTATTACAATTCCAAATCAAATCGAAAAATTCAAACTTCTTAAATCATGTCACATAATATATCATCGCGAAGCTCTCGACGAACGTAATTTGCGTCTATAGTTTGTTTTTTCAATCGAGTTTTGGTTTGTCCATAAATTGCCAAAACAGTTTCGGCCGTCCATCCTAGGGTTTCACGATCAACGGTGGATCGTCGACCAATCGACGATCGGGAGGCACTTGCGGGTAGTGGAGGCTGAGTAAAGTTCAACCTTGCAGTTGGTTTGTCTTAGAAGTGCACTATTTCACCCAAAATCATGAAAAATCGGCGGCGGCGACGGTGAGCTCCGGTGAGACCGAAGCTGATCGCGGCGGCATGGGGACGGGCGACCTTAGACAGCGAGCACGCGCGTGTGGTCGGATCTTGGTTTGGGCGTGCGTAGTGGCATGTGGCAGTGAGGTCCAGGCAGTGGCTGGTACGTGATGCGCAAATTTGTTCGTGATGTTAGGGTTGGCCTGAGAGGTATAATTACCAAATTAACCTTGATTAATTTAAATTTTAAATTTTAAATTTAAATGTTCTAACTAGCATAGCTTTTGCATACGAACTCGGATTTGGACGCGGTTTCTTCCATTGGGTTCGTATCGAAATTCCGAACAATATGGACGTAGTTTGGTTGAATTTGGAGATTGTTCAAATTTTGGGCTTTTATTGGATTTTTAATCGGCTATAATCAAAGGTGAATGATTTGACCCACTCACACAATACTGAATTTTTCTATGTTAGTTGAATTAAATTTATGATGTGATAAAAATTAAATTGAATGTTGTTTGGTGATTTAAATTTTCATTTAAATTTAATTTGAATTTATATTGAATTAAATTGACATTTAAATAAATATTGAAATTAATTGCTAGTTTAGTACTCGATATTGATAACTAGTTAATTGTTGTGATTTATTGACTGATTTGGATGTTGATTGTGATGGATGTCTATTTGTTGACATTTTCGATGATTGAATGTTTATTTATTTTCATATACCCCTGTTATCACTTATTATATTAAGTGATAACATATAAACTGTTATTTGAATTTTTTCTAATAAATTAAGAAATAGGTTGAAATGATATATACCTATAACACTTTGATTTGGATTGAAATGATATATATCCATCCCAGAAATTAAAATTAAAATAACTATTCACTTGGCCATAGGGTAGAAAATTATATAAGGACACCGGATTGGTTAAATTAAATGGTTTTAAAAATCTAGAATTTGGATTTTGATTAAGTAATATTGTTTAAAAGAAACAAATTTTGGATTTATATGAATTGAATTATTTTCTTGTCCAAGCTTTGAAATGTTGAAACTGAAATTAGTTAAAAGGAAATTGTTTTAAATAATTGAATTAGAAATGTGAAGTTATAATCGGTATATGACTTTAATTTTGAAAATTGAATTATTTTGACGATTTGGACCTTAAAATTTGAACAATGAAGTTTAATTTGATTTAAGGGATTTAAATCAGTAAATTGAAATTGGACTTGAAATCGATATGATTTGAAATGGTTTAAAATAAGAATTGGATTGAAGTTTAAATCATTAAATTGAATTGACTTGAAGTTAAAAATGAACGTTCACAAATTGAAGTTAATTTGAATTGAAATTGAAATCAAGTTGATTTGAAACTAAATCGAGATTGAATCAATTGAATTGAAAGATTGGAAATTGAGTTTTGTTGATTTGAAATTTGGACATGGGTCCAGGTTGTTGAAATGGAAAGAAACAGTTTGATTTGATACTATTTTCAAAATAAATTATTTTAATATAAACTGTTTAAAATCTATTTTTTTATAGTCAAATTAATTTGATTTTCCAAACTATTTTACTATATAAACCATTTTCAATACTCGAACCATTTTATATCAAACTATTTAAACTATTCTAAGCTATTTAATACTATGCAAAATATTTTCTAAAAATTAAAACTGTGCAAAGTTGGAATTTTTATATTTAAGTCGCTAATTTAAATGCGAATGTGGTTAAATGAGGTTATAACCTAAGTTGGAATTTGAAATGATATTTTTAAGTGGAAATAACCTATTTTGAGTAAATATGGTATTTTGAAATGAAGGATATTTTGAATTGAATATGATATTTTGACATCAAATATGAATCGGTTTTGAAATGTAAAAGAACTAACCAGTGTGAAAAATGACGTTTGGTTGTTAAAGAAACTGGGGCCTCTTATTGGCATACTCTCTGTCAATATTGGAACTACTTTAACAACCGTGTACGTGGTGGATGATCCAAAATGAAGTGGTTAGACTTGGTGAACGTTTGCTGGATTTAAAGAAAGAGAACTATGATGGATGATCCTGGCACTTATGCCAATTTGAAATGACTAAAACAGGACGGCTTGTCAGGGTCAAATGGGAAAGCTACCCCTAGCGAACACACCTCTTCTTACTATATCAATGTTGGCTTGATCGGTGCACCTTGACTTGATTTTGGGGGTGTTGGACGCGGTGGGCGGTCATAGCTACGATGCATTACCACCATCCCTACGACCCGAACTGGTAGTATCCTACCTTGGGCATTGCCTCACGTGCCTTGTCATACTCTTTATCCTTATTCACGCCCACTATGATTTTGTTTTAGTATGGTACCTATAGGGAACTCACTTGTTACCGATGTTACTGGTTGTGTTACAGGACCTGCATAGACTACCTGCTTAAAAATGTGCTAAGGGGGATCAGTGTAAAGCCTTAACGCTAAGAAAAATATTTACTTTACTTATTAGATATTACATATATAGCGTATCTTACTACATATAGATAGTTTAATGGATCCTTAGGAGATGGAAAATCCCGTAACATATCTTAAGTTATTGCACGCATGTTATGCACTGGATAGGAGATGTAAAATCCTATAGACATCTCTCAAACTATCACACTCGTATTTATTCGCTGTTGATTTAACTTACATAAGAACTTTTAGTTCTGACTCGGGTGTTTTGTCTTTTCATTACACTCGGATCAGCCTGAGGTTTTCAGTGTTTGAAGACATTATTTCTGGAGGAAGAAGACAAAGTTTGGTATATTATATTATTAGTATTATTCTACTGCATCATTATTGGTATGTTGTTGATTTTACTCTGATTATGTTGTAAAATTTATGTAATCAAATGTATATTGTAAAACAGCTTCATGAACTGTTTATTTGATTGTTATATTTTATCATTCCACTGCGAGATTCTGTGTTTTGTTTTACTTCTTTTCTCTTATTTTCTTATTAACCCCATTGATAATCTACCATTTTGAATGGTTTGAGTTAGACATGTGTGGTTTATTGTCGATTTAAACCGTCTAAAAAGATGGGTCGTCACAGTTGGTATCAGAGCTTTGGTTTAGAGATACCTTAGCCTGTTGGGGTTAAAACTCATTAGAGATAGGGTTATCAATACCCGAGAATGGGTCTAAATGTATATATACGAGAGATCATATTTTTTAGTGCTATAAAAATTATTATATATTGTGTTAATCTATTCAGTTGAGTATTTATAAATTATGGTCGGTACATAGGACGTTATGGCATCGATAGGGGTTTCTAAATATTTGAATGGGGTAGACGGACACAATATTGTTTTTGAAATAGATAAATGAAATAATTTTACCTAGTATTATATTTTGTATAAATAATTTTTCCTAAATTGATTTTGTTATTTTTGTTATGTTGGATGTTGGTAAATGATAATATCCAAATTATTGTCATTTATTGTTGGTAAGTCAAAGTTTTAAACTATTGACTATTATATGTTATAGAAAATATAGTTTTATAAACATAGTATTAATTATGATTTACAAATAAATGAATTTAAATGGAAATTTGAGAACTTAAATGCTGGTGTTTTGAAATTGGTTTTCAAAGATTTTGAAACAAAATATTAGTATTATTTGGAAGTATTTTCGGATAAAAATAATTTCAATAGGATTTGAAAGAAAGGCTTTAAAAGAATTTTAAAGAAAATAAGCTCTGTACTCCCCTTTTTTGTCGCTAGAAAATAATTTCGGTGATGATCACGACATATCGACTTTCGTTTTCAAGTTTCAAAGTGGTCAGACCACTATAGTAGCTTTGCTACATAGTTGTTTGGTGAAACACAATTTTAATTTTAGTTTCCTAAGTATGATTTGATATAAAAAGATATACGTATGTGTTAGTTCAAGATGATTTGAAATGAAACTCAGTTATTTGTTCTTAAGTTTCTCTTGATTAATGATTTTCAGCTGCAGAGCTAAAGTGAAATTTTAATAGTTGAAATCTTCTAAAATGAGAAATAAGAAATTAGAAGCTAAGTTTTTAATGAAACTGTAAAGGAATTGGAGATTTGTCACTTGTGAATTAAAAGATAATGAAAATTTAAGAAGATGTAAACTATTGAACATTTTGCTAACCAAAGTGAATAAGATAAATTTGGATAATGCTCAACTACGCTCTAAAAACATATATACAGCTTACCAGAAATATTTAAAAAGTTGAAATGTTAAATATGAATATGTAATAGAATATTATACAAGTAAAAGCTTAATAACAAAAATGCTTCAAAATGAACATATGTTTATAAATAAAAGGATTAAGATGTTACAAGGAATGTATAAACATAAGTTAATGTTGAAATAATTAATAATTAAATTGAATAGTTAAAAGTGAATATTATCTAAGAAAATGATTGTAAACTTAAGAAAATGACTAAAATGATTCTTAAATATGTTTATCATTTCATGATACTATATATGAAGAAATGAATGTAAATTAAAAAGTAAAGAAACTTAAATATGAATTAATTCATTAGTGAATATTAATATTAAACGGAAATCAAAGTTACATAATAATAAACATGAATTAAATTGCAATGAAATGTATGTAATACTTCAATAATGGATTCATTGATGATTTATTGAATGGGAAATTTTATGTAATTAAATGTATATAAATAAAAAATGACATTGTATGAATGAATGAAAATAAATGAAAAGTAAATGATGAAAAAAAGAAACCAATAGAATAAACTTAAATAATATTTAAAATTCTTTGTCGTTTGGCTTATGAGATGTTGGGAAATGATACTCCAATTTGTTTAAGGTTGTATGAATAATCTATTAAGTGATTATCGAAGGTTGTTCAGCGTAAGGTACGCTTGTTGGTTTATTTATCACTTTTGTGCGATGAAAAGTGTCTGAACCCAGACAAACCATTAGTTTTGGTTACTATGGATGTATGATGGATTCTTTTGTTGCAAACAATAGTTGTACTGCTTGTGTTTGCATATGATTATTATATATTGTATGTTGCTTGTGCTATTAATTGAAACAACTAATATATTATTCTTTACATAATTTTAACTCTTTTGGATTATATATGTGAAATACAAGTTTGTGGAAGTAGTAGCTGTTGCTTTTGGTTTCATAAATAAAGTTTGTTTGCCCGATAAATAGGCACGCTTTCGTATTATGGTTTTTGGAAAGTTATTTTATTGTTTTTCCCATGGTTTGGGATGCCTATTTATTGAAATATGATATATATATATATATATATATATATTGTAATTATTGATGTTATTAATTTTTCCGGACCTAGCCGCGTAAAGGAGACTCTGCCGAAATTTTTCGTAAATTTGGAACCTAGAAATTTTTTGTGGAAGTTGAGTTATTTTCAAATTTCTGTTAAACCTAAATTTGTAAGTTAATTGTTTCTAAATTGATTATTTTGAATAAAAATATATCAAACCTTTTAATTCTTTCTTGTTCCTTTTCGAGGACGAAAAGTTTTGAGTCGGGGAGATTGTAACGACCCGTAATTTTGATAATTAAAAATATTAAATTTAATAAAATTTTGGAATTTAATATTGTCAGAAATTAAAATTTATGATTTATAAATGTGAAGAAATTATTAAAATATAATTTAATAATGTTGATTGAATGTAATTGACATCTGTTTTAATGTAATTCCAATTAATGATAATAATGGAAGTTATGGAGGGATAAAATAAATGTTGTATTAAAAAGGAGAAATTATATGTAATTAATTGAAATTGGTTATTATAGAATAGGAAATCAATTTTGGGTAAGTAATTTATAACCCTTGGTTGTAAGCAATGAATTAATAGATATGAATTACTAAGTTGTAACAACTGATTTATTATCATCTAATTTATTAAATCAGTTTGAAATTAATTTTTTAATCAACTAAATTTTATGTAATTGAAATGTTGCAGTTAATATGAGCGACGACGTTAATTGTAAGGTAATGGGAATAATAAGATGGAAACTTATGTTAGATAAACTCATAAGGTATTTGATGATTTAATAATAATAATGTAAATCAAAATAATAGAATTTATTGAAATTTGAATTATAATAAACTATGTTTTATTTCGATTGTAATTTAACGTTGTAATTAATTTAATATTTAAATCATGACTATAATATGGAAAATTAAATTTTAAAAGGTTATTAATTTCGTTTGACTAAGAGTGATGATAGAACACATTTAATTAGTAATTTAAAAGTAGTTAAATCAATTTAATAATAATTCATTTAATTGAAGTGTAAAATTAGTCTTTTTAGACACTATCTCGGATTTCGACGAAACCAGTTTCATTGGATCCGTAATGGTGGATTATTATAGGATTTCAAGTTTCGTAGCGATCAGACTTATCGTTTGATCGTGCGAGCTCGAAACGCGTTGAAATCAATTAATGGAATTTAATTGAATATAATTTGATTTTAAAAGCTAACTTCTATATAGAATAGAATTAGAGTTTGAAACTAGTTCCATTTAGTTTAAAATTACCGAAAACCTATATTTTGATATATGGGATGACCTATTTTCGTTCCGGGAACGAAACGGGGTTTTCGGGTCTTTGTTATCGCCGCGACCAATTCGATTTGTTCCATCCATTCTTATCCATCTCTGTCTATATATAGGCTGTTATAAACCTTAGCAGTCTTTTATTCTATTGTATGTACGTACAGTTTCTATCTATCTGTTCCATTACCTGTTCCTTCCTAATGGCAAACATCCAACGGAAAAGCTACACAGTGTTTGACAACGGAAAAGCGTAGAAATCCATGTATGTGTATAATATGAGATAACTCCATGCAGCTCATCCTATGCACAGCTACTGCATTACCTAGACCTACTATCTAATCTACTCATTTGAGAGTACCCAAGATAAAAAGAAACAAAGCATAAAACCTTGGATCAGATAATAGTCTGGTATGGACGGTAAATGAATCTCAAAATACTATACAAGTAAATATAGTAAGGAACAGAGGTACATGAACCATATATGACATGTCCATACAACCAAAGGGTTATCACATAACAACATAATATGCTACTCTACAAATATGATAAAGGTACTCCACTCAAAATAGAATAGTGGGTGTCCAGATATCCTTATCTCAAGTACCTACTTCCAGTGATATCTCCGAGTGATAACCTACTAAAGAAAGCAATCAAAGCAACTATAGCATCCATCAAGCAATCCTCATTATCACTCAATGTGCCCTAAATAGATGATAACTTGCATAGCCTCCTTACTGCCAGGGAAAAATGGAAAACCCAATTTTAAGCGTGCTCTTGTATCTCGTAGCCTAAAGCTCGATACGTGTCTCATAACCCAAAGTTAGACACTAGACCTAAAGCCACTGGTCCAGTGTATTCAGATAAACTCCAATGATCCATAGGCGTACTCACTTATAGTACCTATGCTTCAAGTACAACAGAAAACACTTCGAGTATCAATGATTCCTTAGCACATACATCTAAGCCCTCCTTTCTGCTTAATCCAGTTTCCAATATCTAGGAACCCTTCCATGTTTCTCATTCCATGGCACCCTCCTTTATCGAGCCGCTACCTTCGGTACATACTCCCTTCATGAGTCACTAACCGAAGATACAAAGTTTTTTCCATGCTGTTACATCGCCATACAATCCTCAAGCAAGCGAGCCAACACCTTTAGCATGATTCACAGAGTCCCATGCTTCCTTCTTGTATAATCCTGACCCCACTGCAACCACCAAAACAACTCGTTACCATCTTGAATAGCTCAATACCGACTTGTTTACTTAGCCAATTATTAGCGAACTATCCTTCCTTACTTCTAGTACTCCATTTTTAAGTGCTTCAGACCCCGACCGATCCATAAAAAAACTCAGTCCTATGCCAGTCTTCTGCATCTTGTCATGTTCCATCTCTACTAGCCATGCTCTAGAGATCCCCCACAATCGCTAAACTATTTGGCCAATATAAACAACTTGGTAACGACTTGAATAGCTCGGTGCCGACTTGTTTACTTGGAGTATTTGCCCATGCGACTTGAACCCCAGACTACACCTCTACTTCGGAGACTCTCCTCCAAGTTTCATCCAATTTCCACCATCTTTGCCTTCGATTTACCAAATTCACCAACCCATTTCCTAAGCATTCAAAACACTAGCAAACAACATCAAAGCACAAAACACAACTATAGAATAACACACATATTCATCCATTCAAACAAATAATACATAAGAATGTGATAATAAACCAATTGTAATCTAAATTTACATACTACATGCACATATGAATATGAATAAGGTAAATTACTAAATCATTATTGAAAACCATTTCAAAAATTCATAAATTTAGGTTATAAGCATATGATAACATGTAATTAAAACTAGAAAAGGTTTTAAGACCAAAAATCATGTTAAAACAAGCAATTCTACTATATGAACATGCATAGGATAGTGATAAGGCATAAACATATCACCAATTAATAAAATCAACCAATTCATGTCTAGATCCGATATGGACAACAATAGAAAGTAATGCAAATCAACCAAAATGATGATCTCTAACTTTTATTTGATGATTTTCTCTCTAATTAATGATTTGACCAGGTTTAGAAAGTAATTTATGTGATTTTGGATGGAATTAGGTTTAATGGGAGTTTTGAACTGATTTAGGAAAGAGGGAATTTTTTTAAATTAATCTCTTATAGCCCCCTATTTATACTAATCCCGAATTAGATTAATGAGCCTAAGTATGGGCTTAACTAATTACTCACTAATACAGGCCAATGGCCAATCCCGAATTAGATTGACAACTATTGTTGTATGCAAATTCTTCCAGAAGTAGAAGGTCATTCCACGATCCTCCAAATTCTATAATACATGCTCGCAAGAGATCTTCCAATATATGATTTCCTCTCTCGGTTTGTCCATCCGTTTGCGGATGATAAGCTATACAGAGGTGCAGCTCCTTCCCTAACGCCTCTTGTAAGCTATTCCAAAACCCACTAGTGAACAATGGGTCTCAGTCACTCACAATGCTCTTTGGCACACCATGAAATTGTACTATTCACTTTACATACAACTCGGACAACTTAGATGCCATTGACTTTATGCGTATAAATCTGACATTCTTGGTTAATTGATCAATCATGACCCAAATGCTATCATACCCTGATCTAGTCCTCGGTAGTCTATCAATAAAATCCACTAATATTTTCTCCCATTTCCACCCAGGAATATCTACCGGTTGCAATAATCCATTAGGTTTCTTCTGCTCTAGCTTTACCAATTGCCAATTCATACACTTTGAGATGAATGCCCCAACATCCCTCTTCATGCCTTTCCAATAATAAGTCTGCTTCATATCTTTGTACGTTTTTTTATCGTCGGGATGGATGGTTAACTTGGAATGGTGACATTCTTGTAGCACTTCATCTCGCAATCTATCAATCCGGAACAAACAGTCTCTCATTCTTATGAAGCCAATCATCTCGGTTGAGTTCGTAGTGCTTTATGTCTTCAGATTCTACTCCTTCTACTATCTTCACTATGACCTTAGCCAACTTATTATCTCATTTACATTCCAAGAACATTCAATTAGAGTAGGTCTTATCTTCAATCTTTCCAACATCTCTGGTTCCAGCTCGCAATGAGGTCGGAAATCATATCCAGCAATGTACTCAATCTGCTTCCATTCCAAGAACATTGCTCCTAAACTAGCATGCCTTCTACTTAATGCATCGGTGACCACATTCCTTTTTCCTGGTGTATGGGAAATGCTAAAATCATATAGGGCTAAAAACTCCAACTACTGTTACAAATGAAGGTGGAGATCCCTTTGAGATAAAATGCAACGATCCAAAATTTCGCTTCTTTGATTCGTGAATATTTAATTAATTTTAATATTCAATATATAGGTTTTGTAACAAAAATAAAACTCTTTTATATAATAATAATTATGGTGAAATAGTTTTTAAATTTTGTTTACAAAAATATATAGTTCGATGAAAAACAGAAAATGTGACCGAAAATTGTTTTCCGAATTTTCGACATTTCATCGTATAAAAGTTGTTTGAAATGTTGTGTATACTTTCTTATATATATGCACACATAAACTAATTATATAATATGTGTTAAGATAGTATAATTAGGTTTAATTAAGTTAATTAACTTAAGATAATGATGATGTGACACTTTGACAACTAAATAAAATATAAATAGAAAATAGTCACATCAGGGGAGACAAGATTTGACACTTTGGCAACTCAAAGTAAAAACATGTTTCTTAGCATATGTAAAAGGAGGTGACAAGGTGGTGATGTGGCAATGGGGGGTGTGGAGGGTAAAGGACCAAGGGCGTTTAGGTAAATCGCTTGTTTTCTTGCTTATAGAATAACCCTTTCATCTTTTATTTTTCCTCTATTTTATTTCCCCCATAAATTCTTCATCCCAAGATAAAATGGTGATATTATTTTTTTCAAATCACCTAAATTTCAAGTGGCTACAACATTCTAGTTGACCATGTTTTCTAATTTCGAATATAGCTATGTCAAAATACCCAATCTTTACAAAGCAATTTTTCACCCAGAATTTCAAGTCCGAAAATTACCCTTCTTCTTTTGATCATAACTTCTTCAAAACAAAATGAAAACGAGTGATTTTTTTTTGAAATGACAGAGGAAAGAAATTTTTACAACTTTACTTTTGAATACATTTCCAATTTCCATGAGTTGGTGGCCCAAAAACCAGTGGAAAAATGACCTAATTTTGGGTTCATATTCAACAAATCGATGTTCATCCGAAGTCGCTCTACATTACCAAAACATGTCTCACTTCCTTGTTCATCCATGGCCTAGCTTACCTTGTACATTTAGGATTCAAGACTCCATCATTTTGCTTAGGAATGAAAGTGCTAGGTCATACTCAATTCAGCAAAATTTTGGATAGCCTTCGGTGAGTAAATTCCTTAACTTTTTGGGAAAGAATTTACATTTATATATATGGTTGTTATATGGTTGTATTTGTGATATTATTATTTGGATTATGGTATGGTTTGGATGTATATGTGTGTGCTAATTTGTGGTTTAGCATTAGAACTTTGAATTGTTGATTTAAGTGGTATTTTGGTTATAAAATTGTGATCTTTGGCTTGGAATTTGAAGTGATATGGAAAGTTAGTAAGTAAAATTAGTAAATGAAAGAGTTATTGAGTAAGAAGTTGGAAATTACGGGTATCCATAGTGATAGTCGCTATGGATGCAGTTCGCTTAAAAATTCGATTTTCGCAAAGTTTGGTTTTTATACTTCAAATTGTTTTGTAAATGGTTTATAAACTAAATAATGATATTTTAAAAGGTAAATTAAGAATTTAATAATAAATTTCTAATAATTATGTTTTGATAATTAATAATTAATAATTAATTAAGGATTAAACAAGGGTTATTAGCTTTTATTAATTAAAGGTTGGTTGTTAATTAATTATCCTTTAAAGTTAAGATTTATTTTAATTAATTATTAATTAAGTTAGTTAATTATGAGTTAAGTATATGATTTATTTTAAATTAACTATTATTTAAATATAGGATTAATTATTAATCAAGTGTTTAATTATTTTTAAATATAAATTAATTAAGATTTAACTTCATAATAAATTATTTATTATAGGTTTAACTTATTATTTAAGTTTAATTAAAGATTATTTAATTAATTAATTAAGATTAACTAATATTTAATTATTAATAAAAGTTTGAATAATTATTTAATAATTAATAAAGGATTAATTTAGATTTAATTAATAGTTAGTTACTGTTAACTATTTAATTAAATTAAGTTAAGGTTCAATTAAAATTAATAATGATTTAAATAAGGATTTAACTTATAATTAATTATTTTTAAAAGGGTTTAAAAGTTTTAAATCCTTTGGTTTTCAAAAGTAAACTTGTTTAAAAGTACTTCTTTTTCAAAGATGGTTTTGAATACAAGTGATTCAAGTGTTGATAAATTAAGAAACCATATAACTATGAATGAGTTATAATGTATATCGTTGGGTTGTTTGGACATGTGTTAGCATAATAAATCCTCGTTCCACTATAAATTGATTGTTGGTTTGTTTAATGGACATGTGATAGCAGAATAAATTCCCGTTCTATATGAATTGATTGAATTATTTAGACATCCTTTAGCAGAACAAATCGCCATCCTGCTATTATGTTATTTGGACATGTATATGATAATTAGTTCATATTGACATATTATTTCCTGATTTGGATATGAAGTTTATTTAAATATATGTTGACTAATGTAAATAAATTGTTGAATGACTTGAAAATGGAATTGAAATTAAATGGTAACTTAAATTAGTACCATTGGGATTGATATGCCTCCATTTGAATTCATAAAGTATGATTTTGAATTAACTTCAATTCTTCAATCAGATTGGGGTTTTAAAGTTTATAAATGATTTTCGAGTTATATAATTATTTTATAAAGATATTTATAAATAATAACTTGTTTTAATAAAAAGGGTTTTACTAAATAAAAGGGTTTATTTAAAGTGATTTAAAAAAGAGATTTTGTAAATGAAATTTTGTAATGTCAAAGAAATTTTATAAAGGAAATTTTATAAAGAGTTTTAAACTTGGAAAGAGATTTTATAAATCATTTTAGAGATTTTAAAAAGAAGTTTAAATCTAGTTTGAAAATTTATAAGGAGGTTTGAAATATGAACTGAACTTATAAAAAGAATTTTTTATAAGGGATAAGTGAATGAGTTTTATAAAGTGGATGGGTTTTATAGTAAGTGATGTTTTCAAAAGGGAATTTCTTATCCATTTAATATGGAATTTGAGAAGAGGGAATTTTCCAAATGTTTTTGGTAAATACTTATATTTTGAGATAAATAAAAATGTTTTCTAAGTATAAAAGGGAAGTAAAGGGTTTGGGAATAGTGTTTTAAAAAGATCTTTCGATCAAATTTTGCAAAGTGCTTTAATTAATGAAATATTAATTATAAAGGCTTAGTGGATCCCATATGGAATCAAATCAATGTTGAATGATTGTTTATTTGATAGTTAAATAGCCGACTATCAAATTTGGACATAAACATACTTTGGAAATATCTAGGAGAAACACATGAGACATATGGCATAGTCATCCCCAATGATGCTGTATTGTGCGTATAAACCTCATTTCGTTCTTCTAGGATAAATGATAAGGAAATCCGTCCACTAACGGTTAGAAGGTGAACTCCGTTCTTATCTTTATCTGTTTATTTTCTAAAGAACCGGGGTTGAGTTTACCAGAAATTATCGAAAGTTGTTTCGAAGAGACGGGGATCGGATATGTTATTCGAAAACCACTTCGATTCAACTCAAGCATTTCGAACTGAAGACATCTTGAAGAATATGGAATCGAAGATGGAGCATTGAAGTGTAAGGGCTGCTCGCTACTAGTCCTGAGGGTGATTCTGTCCTTATCCTGAACAACTTGTATGGATGAATGCTGATATTGCATTGTTGCCTGGAGGGTAGTGTTAGCATTCCAAGTGGGAAGTTCTATAAAAAGGTAAAACATAGCCTCGAACCTCATCAATTGGGAAATGACAAAAATCTGGCATGTAGCAGGGCCAAGTGGGTAGCTCCCAAGTAGGGTATGGTCTTTCCAAATCTAGATCGGTTACTATCTATTCTTATATGCTTCGGGCCCAAAGCGGGGTGATCATATTCGGTACTACTAGTCAAGTGGTAGGCCAGTCCTGTGTGGCAGGGGTACAAGATGTTCTTGTCAAACCCCGATGCATTTTATCTAGAGATGTACCTTCGGAAGGTAGTTCCCTACCTTGTCATAGTATGGAATTCGATCTCCAATACGTGCCTTTACGGTTTTGATTGTAGAGCCTAGTATGGTAGAATTTAATAACGGTAACAATTTTGACTATTTTCATATATTTATTTTGAACGCTTAGACATTATTATAACATCACTGGATTTTCTATAAAAAGTGTTTTGGTTATCGTGAGGTAAAACCCCGTCCTTGTTTATGTGCAGCATGGTCTTACGAGATACCTTTGATTGTAAAAGGGTTTTATACATAATAATTTAGTTGTTTGAGTTTACTCACACCAGACCCATGTCTGACCCGAAGTTTTATTTTCTTTCCCTAAAACTCTTGGGTGCTCAAATTTTTATGGGCAGCCAAGTAGTTCAGGTTTTTCCCACGAATGCATTTTGGAGGAGCTTGGAGTAGGAGACTTCATCGATAGCTACTTATTGTTTTGTTTATGCTGTATTATATGTACCTTGTATCAATTAGGTAGGGACATGCTGTTATAACCGTCCTAGGGTAGAATTTATATTTGTATGACTCTGATGTATCATTTTTAAAATGACTTTGTAAAGTATTATGTTGATTAATATATGTTATTCCGTTGCATTGTGAGATCCTGTGATTGTTTAGTTTCTTCTATCTATTATCTCATCTCTTTTCCCTAACAATCTGTCTTTCCATCACTTAGTTGTTTGGCACGTGAATACCGTGGATGTATTAGTGTTGACTTCTGCGGTTCGAAAAGGCGCACTACAAAAATATGGAATTTTGATAGCACAAATAGATAGCGTTTCCACATATCATCGCTCCAATGCTATGCATTGTAGGGTTTCCGTAGTTATGAAACTAATCCATGCGCTGAACTCAACGCTATTCAATTAATAGGCGGGAAACAAATTTATTTTGTGTGAGAATGAAAAATGCACTCATTCTGTTCGTCACCTCCTTCGGAAAATACTATCTTCATTCCCTTGTCATCTCCCCAAAACAATAGCTAAATCTATCCCCAAATTGGTTGTCAACAATCCCTTGAATCCTGAAACTTAACCTTTGTCATCGACAGTCGATCAACGTTTGAATCATGAAACCCTAATCTCCATTATCAACATCCGATCTCAATCCCTAAACACAGCCACTATTTCAACTGCCCAGATCCCTATATCCGTGCCTGGCCAATTTGAAGTGACGTGAGAGGTACTACAAATCTTATTTTTTCACTGCTCATGATTTTTAATCCATTAATTGGTACATAAAATGAGCTGATGATAAAAGTTTTCTCACACTAATGAAAGATGAATATATGATTTGAAGTTTTCTACAAAACAAGAATATGAACTCATATTCTCGTATTCTCTGTGATAGACTAGATTTGATTTAGCGTTCTTCGCTTTTTTCCTCAAAACAAACACACCCCGGCAGTACAAAAGCAAAAGCAAATGAGCGGTTTGTAAAGTATGAATCCCTTTTAATTTTCGGCTAATGCTGTTAAAATGCTAACAGTTTTTAAACAATTACTTTACCAAATAATTGTTTCTAGTTTGCCATCTCTTTTATCCAGTTTGATTGGTTTTTGAGACTTAAATTCGACGATTTGAATGTTGCGATCTTCATATTTGGTTTTTAGCAGGATTGATTTCCTTGCGTTCACATTATCTCTCATGACTGCTTCTTCTCTATGAAATATTTCAATGGTCTACTTTCTCCGTTCAATATTTTTGCAACCATCTACTTCATATGAACACAACATGTTTGAGAAAACGATAGTTTTGTTTTGCATTTTGTCTAAATTACATTCTGGTTGCTTCTTCCTTACCATATCCAATGTCTAGTCGAATTTTGAAAGCAATATAGTCTGTCTACTGATGCATGATTCTTTTTTTTTGTAGTTATTCACCTGTATTCATGTGCCATTAAAACATCTTTTTTTTTAATTTTTGTTATGACAACTTTTGCGAAGTATCAACTTGACGTAACAGAGAGAGCTTAATATTTGTATGTTCCAAATTTCAAATTATTCAAAGCATAATATCAACATTTGAACTCCAGGGATTATGTTAGTTAGCTAAGTAGTTGTCAGCAAAAAATATTAAATTTTCTTTTACGCCTTGATAATACATATAAAAATAGTTCCAATTTATGTAAAGTATGAGCTGAGAAATGCCAAAACCCATAAAGAAGTCCATAAACTATTTGGAAGTCCGAATCATTTTGTTCTATAAACTATTGAAACACTAATATAATACCGCCCATTGGAGTTTCTCTACTTTGTGTAGTGAAAAATTGATGATTGATAACAATTCAACACCACGGTGCACTGCGGAAGCGATTTCAAATCAAGACCTAGTATTGCCTATTTAGATACCAATGACAGTAAAAAGAATTATGCAGTCTCACAGAAAAATAACAGAAATAAGAGACAGAAGATTTAACGTGGTTCGAATATGAATATCCTACGTCCACGGAGACCCAACAACTTTTTATTTCATTAAAGAAAAGAGTACAAGAGAGGAGAGAATTATGGTGGATACTACACTTGCTTGTCATATGAAGATGTAATTCCTTCATTTAAATAGACTCAATGAAGGAGTTACTTAGGGATTAAGAAAAATAATTTACAGATTATGTTCCAAATATCCATGATTTAATTTCTACGTAAATGGATAATGGTGATTGGTTTCCA
This sequence comes from Allium fistulosum, assembly GCA_030737815.1. Lineage (NCBI taxonomy): Eukaryota > Viridiplantae > Streptophyta > Magnoliopsida > Asparagales > Amaryllidaceae > Allium > Allium fistulosum. The sequence continues at coordinate 706,564,508 of CM060904.1, read as the reverse complement.
TAATTTTCCTTGATTGAATCTCCATCAGCAATTTCTTTCTTCATATAACAAATTGACTAATTAATTGATTTCGTTCAAAATATCCTTCCATATACCAACTAAATTAATTGATTTGATTGAATCAATTAATCAATTTCTTTCCTCTTTAACAGATATTTGAATCATCCAAATTCAACACTCCACCTTGATTCAAATATAACAATCTCTCTTCATCATCTTATCATCAAGCAATCGACATATAAGTTGTTGGGTCTAGCGCCCCATGGCGCTCAAGTAACAGGTATCAAACTGATCAAGTTTGAGCAATGCTTAAACTTGTCCTTAGGAAGTGACTTTGTCATCATATCTGAAGGATTATCCAAAGTACTCACTTTCAACAATTTGATCTTGCTTCGTTCTTCCTCAAGCATAAGAAAGAAACCTCTAACATCAATGTGCTTTGTCTGTGAACTATAAGCTTGATTTTCTACAAGATGAATCGCACTCTGACTGTCTGAAAATAGCTCTACTGTCCGCTGCACCATTGAAAGATCATCCAACAACTGAAGTAAGTATAATCCTTCTTTTGTTTCTTCCACAATCGATATCAACTCTGCTTCGGTAGTCGATAAAGCTACGATAGACTGTAGCTTTGATCTCCATGAAATCGAGCCTATGCCAAGTGTAAAAACATAGCCCGACACTGACTTCCTAGCATCTCTATCCCCAGCATAATCAGAATCACAGTATCCTCTAAGAAAGATGTCACCATCCACTCCACCATATAACAAGCCCACCAAAGAAGTGCCTCGAAGATATCTAAGAATTCACTTCACAGCTTGCCAATGCTCTTTGCCTGGGTTAGACATATATCGACTCACAACACCCACTGCATGGGCCAAATCTGGTCTTGTGCACACCATCGCATACATAAGACTACCAACAGCACTAGAATAAGGTATATCAGCCATATACCTCTTGTCTTCTTCCGATGAGGGAGATAAGTCTTTTGACAACTTAAAATGAGAGCCTAATGGAGTGCCAACCGGTTTGGCTTTCTCCATTCCAAATCGAGCGAGGACTTTCTCGATGTACTTCGTTTGAGTGAGCCTTAACTCTCTCCGCTTTCTATCTCTACAAATCTCCATTCCCAATATTCTTTGTGCTTTTCCTAAATCCTTCATATCAAACTCCTTGCTAAGTTCAGTTTTCAACTCCATAATTCTTACCATACTCCGAGATGCAATTAACATATCATCAACGTATAACAATAGATATATTAAATCATTATCACATCTCTTGAAATAAACACACTGGTCTTTGAAGCTTCTAGAATATCCTTGTGAAAGCATAAACTTATCAAATATCTTATACCGTAGTCTAGGTGACTGTTTTAGTCCATATAGAGATTTGTTAAGTTTACAAATATAGTCAGGCCTGCTACTATCAATGAACCCCTCCGGTTGCCGTAAATAAATTTCTTCATCCAGATCACCATGCAAGAATGCGGTTTTGACATCTAGTTGCTCCAACTCCATATCATAATGAGCCACTAATGCCAATAGAATGCGAATGGAGGTATGCCTAACAACTGGAGCAAAAATGTCATGATACTCAACTCCCTTTTTCTGAACATACCCCTTTGCTACTAACCTTGCTTTATATCTGAAATTTCCATCGCCGTCGTCTTTTACTCTATAGATCCACTTACAACCAATAGCTCTCTTGTTGGTGGGAAGAGGCACCAAATCCCAAGTACGATTTTTCTGCAAAGATTCAATCTCCTCTTCCATAGCAACTAACCAACTGGAACTGTCAACTGAAGCAATAACGTCTCTATAATCTCTGGGTTCGTTATGGACAACATTCAAAGCATATGTTGCCATGTCATCGAAGTCAATGTCTTCGATGCTCAATCCAACAAAATCATTAAGCCAATTAGGCTTCTTCTTCTGTCTAACAGGTCTGATCTCTGAACTAGCTCCACCTTGAGTCTGATCCTCTGTACTAATCTCTGTACTTTCCTCATCAACCATGGTGTCATCGGAAACACCTTTAGAATTTCTATGAAAAGGAACAGTAGATGACTTACTTTGTGTTTGGTATTCTTCATTTGTCCTCTCATTGTCATCTGATGAGGAAGGCTCCACCTTCAACATAGCCTTCTCATTAAAAGTCACATGCTTGCTGGTAACAATCTTCCTGCTAATAGGACACCACAATCTATATCCCTTCACTCCTCTTCTATAACCTAGAAAGATACACTTGCGAGCTCTAGGTTCCAGCTTTCCTCTGCTCTCATGTACGTAAGCTGGACAACCAAACACTTTGAGGAATGAATAGCTAACAGACTCTCCTTTCCATACTTCTTCTGGGATCTTCATGTCTATGGCGGTAGAAGGTGTGCGGTTGATGAGGAAAGCCGCCATAGATAAAGCTTCTGCCCAAAATCCCTTTTTCAACTTTGCAGTCAATCTGAGGCAACGAGTTCTCTCCAATAATGTCCGATTCATTCTTTCAGCAACTCCATTAGACTGAGGGTCGCCAGGTGTGGTGTAATGCCTCTTAATACCTTCAGACTCACAATAATCGATGAATTCCTGTGATACAAATTCACCGCCGTTATCTGAACGGAGAACTTTCAATTTCTTTCCTGACTGCTTCTCAACTGTAGATTTCCACTTTCGAAACCTATCAAAAGTTTCACTCTTTGACTGTAGAAAATATACCCAAACTTTACGAGAGAAATCATCTATAAATGAAACGAAATACCTGGCTCCACCTAAGGAGGGGCAAGGGGAAGGTCCCCAAACATCTGTGTGAACATACTCTAAGACAGCCTTTGCCTTATGCTCTCCAGTACCAAAAGAAATCTTCGTCTGCTTCCCAAGAACACACTCTTCACAAAAGCCAAGCTTTGAATGATGAACACCATCAATCAAACCTCGCTTTCTCAACTCATCCATGCTGCGCTCACCAATGTGACCCATCCGTAAATGCCATAATCTGGAAGAGTCTGAATCAACAGAAGTAACAGATGCTGATTCGCCAACTACAGTAGTGCCCTTCAAAAGATAAAGATTTCCTGCCCTTACTCCTTTCATAACTATCATAGAACCCTTTGATATTTTCATCTTCTCTCCTTCAACTACAATCTTCAAACCAAGCCTACTCAGAGCCCCAATAGATATCAAACTTCTTCTCAAATCAGGTACATGTCTAACATCTGTAATAGTACGAATAACACCGTCAAACATTCTAACCTTCACACTACCAACACCAATCATACGACAAGAAGCATCATTGCCCATCAGAACTTCTCCTCCATCAATCTCACGGTAAGTGGAGAAACAGTTCCTATCAGGTGTCATATGATAGGATGCGCCAGAATCAATCAGCCATAGGTTGCTCTTCCTAGAAGAGCCAGAAGCTGTAAACACATCGGTATCACTCTCTGTATCTGACTTCTCAGCGGTAGATGCTGAAGCTTGCTTTGGGTCTCTTCTTCTACCTTCAAGCTTGGGACAAGTTGCTACAAAGTGCCCTGGCCTTTTACAATAATTGCAAGTCAATTTATTAGGCCCCCTAAACTGAGACCTTGATTTATTTCGACCTCCACTATATTTTGACTTGCTTTGGCTTCTTCCTCTCTGAACAGATAAGCCCTCCGTATCACTGTCTAAACTAGTGCTTGCTAATATATCCCTCAACACTTCATTATGAAGTCCAGCTTTAACATCAGATAGGCTAATTTTACTACGACCATAAATCATAGAATTAACAAAAGTAGTGTACTCCTTAGGCAAGGAACATAAAAGGATTACTGCTTGAGCCTCATCTGTAATTTCAACTTTCGCTGCCTTCAAATTCATTACTAAGGTGGTTAGGGCATCCACATGCCCCATGAGATCAGCTCCAGGCTTCATTTTGTACGAATAGAGTTGTTGTTGCAGAATTATTCTGTTAGTGAGAGACTTGTCCTGATATGCATCAGATAATGCATCCCATAATTCCTTTGCTATTTTCTTTTGAGAAAATTCTCTAAGAACCTCATCTGAAAGACTTAGCTGGATGGTAGTTAGGGCTTCATCTTCCATCTCTTCTAAAGTTTCACTATCTAACTGTTTCAGCTTCTCAGGCGCAGAAATTATCTTAAAAGTCTTCTCCTTCTTCAATACAGCCTCCATCTTTATCTTCCAAGTACCAAAATCTCCTTTTCCGTCAAAACGTGTTACTCCATAATTGACACCAGATCTACCAACAGACTTACTAGAAGTAGCCATTAATATCCAAACAGGAACAATAACACTAGCTCTGATACCAAACTGTAGTGAAAAATTGATGATTGATAACAATTCAACACCACGGTGCGCTGCGGAAGCGATTTCAAATCAAGACCTAGTATTGCCTATTTAGATACCAATGACAGTAAAAAGAATTATGCAGTCTCACAGAAAAATAACAGAAATAAGAGACAGAAGATTTAACGTGGTTCGGATATGAATATCCTACGTCCACGGAGACCCAACAACTTTTTATTTCATTAAAGAAAAGAGTACAAGAGAGGAGAGAATTATGGTGGATACTACACTTGCTTGTCATATGAAGATGTAATTCCTTCATTTAAATAGACTCAATGAAGGAGTTACTTAGGATTAAGAAAAATAATTTACAGATTATGTTCCAAATATCCATGATTTAATTTCTACGTAAATGGATAATGGTGATTGGTTTCCATAATTTTCCTTGATTGAATCTCCATTAGCTATTTCTTTCTTCATATAACAAATTGACTAATTAATTGTTTTCCTTCAAAATATCCTTCCATATACCAACTAAATTAATTGATTTGATTGAATCAATTAATCAATTTCTTTCCTCTTTAACAGATATTTGAATCATCCAAATTCAACACTTTGTTCATTAATGAAATTTGAAAGTGAGGACTGTTTTGTGTTAAGAAAAATACCATGGCATATGGGGTACAATGCTGAAACTTATGGATCGGTCTAAGAATTCAGGGTAGCCATGGAAGTTTTGAAGTTCATTTGATCTGAATTTAGAGTAGCAATTACATGTTTAGTTTAAGCCTGTGCATCTTTGTCTTCTCTTATGTAAGCAACCTAATTTGAAAGAAATTTTTTTAGAATCAAAAAGTCGGTTATCAAATATTAAACAAGTGTTAAAAAATAGATATATTCCAGAATGCTTGGAGCCAATTGTAAAAATGTAATTTTACCTAGGGTGATAATAAAGTAAGAGGTTTTACAGAGTGCATGCTTGTATCACAAATTCTATAAAGGCAGACCCAGCTCGGCCCGAATATCAATGTGCCATAGTAAGATGGGATTTTTCTAATGCAACTGGGAAACCTCGGTAAGAAATGGAAACTTTCTCCATTACAAACTTGCTCAATCATATTCTTTTTAGGGGCAAACTTAATTTGTTTAGCACGAAAACTAGTCTATTTAATATTGCGGTCATTATAAATTTACATTCTTGCCTCCTGCAGTTTTACTGCTGAGAGCAGTGGTAAGCAAATGAGCAGTCGTCTTCTCAGTATAAAATCTGCTAATGCATTATGAGTTGCCAGCTACAGGAGCGATACTTCCAGCAGGAACACTAGTCCAAGCTGTATTGATTTCTGACATTAGCAGTTTTCCTTTAAGTACTATAATGACATCTGATGATTCTACTATCTCTCTTCATAAAGGCGATACTGGTAAATCACTACAAGAAAAGTTAGTTTTGACAGCAAATTTATATAGCGTTTTTCATACCAGTGCAGTCCTTCAATTGGTTAAACAAATAAAAATAATATAAAAATGTTGTTTTTACGATCGCCAAATTTTTCTCCGGGAAAGCCTAAATATTATTTTTGGTGGCTGCTCTTTTGCCATTTTTTCCATCCCTCCCCAAAGCAAAAGGAAATAAACCTAAAATAATTTCTCCTCCCATTCTTTTCGTCAATATTCATCCTTCGCCTTCACACTACATTCCTTTTCTTCTCGATTTCTCTTTTACATCCTTCATCTGACCCTAAAATAAATTATATGTTAATTGGAAGCACCATCACTTTTACAAAAATGATGGCGAGAGTAACAACAATCATTGATTTGGTGACATGATGATCGATTTTGGGTGGTGTTGGTTGATTTGATGGTGGCTGCGATTGATTTGGAAGGCTTCTATAGATTTTGCAGGTCCATCTATGATTGTATGTGTCCCATGAATCTTATCCTATCTTCTTTTCATTATGTGATTTTACTATGTATTTTCATTTTTTACACTTTTCATTGTGCTTCATATTTGGTTTTGAACTAAACTGAAAGTCAATATGTCATTGAATTTATCAATTATTTGATGAATCTTCCAATATTTATCTTCCACCAAGATATTAGAAATCTAAAATTTTGTAAATTAGCTCCCATCACCCAAATTTGACTCAGTATTTCTTTGTTATTAAATATACATAACATAACCTGATGACCTACACTTTGAATATGTAAAAACTAAACAAAATTAAGCTAATGTGGTTATTTAATTTTTCTAAGAAAGGTACATGTTTTCCACTTGTGTAGAATAAAGAAAACTGTAGACTTTTAAATTTATGTACACTATTATTGTTCAACCATCTAATTCATATATCTAGGAATAAACTTGTGCATCTCCACATAGATTTTACATAACATATTAATAATTTAATCAAACTTCAATATCTTCATAATTCTTTGTAAGTAAATGTATTTGTGGATAAAAGTTGTTTTTTTCTTAAGAAATAATGATGTAAACTCATATCTAAAATATTTGGTTAGGATAATATGTCAAATTATTATTTTTATACTTTTGGTGATTTTTCTAATCACATTAAGTTTGTATACACAAAATCATACAATTCAGTTACCTTATTTCCATAATTTTACATATTATATTCGAACCTTCTATAACACTTGAAAGTGCATTTTGCATGATATTTGTGTTAAATTTTTTTTGGCATATGTATAGAGATCATTGGGCTTATAATACTTTTATTAGCTTATGTTCAACCTGCTAATTTAGCAAGACAAGAAGTAATGTTCAATAGCCTATGGAAAATCACATAGTTTTAGGAGGAATTCTACTTATGGGACTAAAATTCGTACTTTAGAATCTATACCTGATTAAGAACTGTATGCTCCCCCATTTCTTTTAATTGAAATCCACAAGAAGAAAAATAGTCAGTAACATATAAAAATCGATGAAAACAATGATAATCATGAGCATGATTTTATTGAGATTCACTTAAACTTACTATCTGCCCCTGATAAATATCCATTTTTTCTCAAATAATTTGTAGGGGATGGGCAGAGTGAGAATTCAAATTTGAAGTAGAAGCGATTGGAAAAGTTCGATTTAAGAACTTAGTAGATTACTTGGATATTGTGCACAAGGTACACACAGGTATTGACCTTCAATTTTTTAGTTATTGAGCAAATTTTCATTATAATCATGAATAATGATATCCTTTAGTTATAAAAAAGGATTATTCTACAGGATGGCATACCCATCACGAAGCACACAAAGTGTTGATCATACTATACTATAAATGACAATAAGGCCATTCCAGTTCATGCATTTTGATTACGTATATTAATCTGTTAGTCTAATATTAGTCCAAAATATAATTGTGTAGGATGCTTGCATGCGAGTATGTAGATAAAAGGAATTTGGAATGATAGCTTCATGGAAATGTTAGATTGGTCGTCCTTACTTGGGTAATTCAAATGAATATTATTTTAGGGACAACAAATAAGCACATTGAACTAGTCAGTCCTTTAGATTTAACATGGTAATAATCTAGATTTAGCATGTGATTACGGGTCAGGTTTATCTCGGTACTACTCTAGATTTAGCAGGTGATTTGCCGGTCACTTATGTGTAATTGGTTTAAACTAAGTGTAGAATGTGGCATATGCTAAGCACTCGCAAATTTGTGAGTACTTTCATTGCATTCATATATTAAATCAAAACAAATAACCATTTTTCAAAGAAAAAATACATGCAATTAATATATGCACGAGTTAGCAAGTAATTAGCATGATTTTTTAACCTTTACTAATTTCTTAAAAGTAGTTAATTATTTTTCTAGAACTATACTCCCAAAACACACGTAACTTAGCATGATATTTGTGTTAAATAAATTTATTATTCATTTCATTTATTTTCTTATCAGAAAGTGCATAAATCATACACAAGTTGGCATGTTTTCTTATCATACGTGAAGTATACGTTAAATAGCCATTGATTCGCATTAATTATTCATTTCGACACATTAAACCAAACATAAGTGATTCTACATGAAATTTAGTCATTCTACACTTGCTAATTAGAAAGTGAAATGTTCACTTGAAAAAATTATGATGTAAATTCTGTGTTTTCTAGTAGCAAGTATGGAGCTAAAAGGTTTCTTGATTCGATATACCTAAGTGAGAGCATAAGGATCAAATTTTGGCCGATGACTGTTAAGGATTTACCATGGATCATGTATTTTCTGAAGGATGGTGTGGACAACCTTAATTGTTGCCACATGACTGGAGTCTTCGGGCGTGGAATATACAGTAGTGAATTGATGGCACGGTTGTTATTCATGGTTTGCTAATTTGAATTTACTGGTGATTGTCATGTGAACCATGTTTATTTGGAATTCAAACTGTTGGTTTGATTTGGTTAAACTAAATAAGCATGATAAAAAAATATTCAAATTTATCGACACATTGACCCGAGATGGCATTAGTTTTAGCATAATGAATAGAAGCTTGTTCCAGTGGAGAATGAACAACTGAATCATTGAGAGTAACTATAACTACAACAGGTTTGCCATGATGAGTTATTAATTGCACTTCAGGCTGCACATCATCTTGGGCTAGAACAACTGCAGTTGAGTAGGGGTGAATTGCAGTTGACCAATCATGAGCATTTGGAGCTGGATCTATCACAACTTGTAGTTTGCGGAGATTGAGAGACAACCTAAGGAGCTTCGGTATTCTACGTACAATAGGGAAGCACAACATATGATTGAGCATATGCATGCAACATGGCATTATCTTGAATAGTTTCGTGAACAGGAGCATGTTACTCATGCATTTATGCATCAGGAGAAGCAACATAAAATTAAATTGGTAGCATGAACTAGAGTTGTTTGAGTCCGAGTAGGAGCTGGTTGGGTGAGTCAATAAGCAGTAGGCAACAAACCATGTAACATAATTTCTGTTGCAGTTAGATCTCCTGGAGTGCACCATGGATAGTTGCAGTTGTGGTAGGGATATGAGCAACAACTTGATGATTATTGATAGAAGCACGAGACTGAAGTTTATTAGTCTATGCATGTACACGAGATGCATAGTTTTGTGCATTTGACAGAGGCAAAACAGTGGCAGTTGAATGTGAATTACTAAGGTGACAAGTAGGCGTGGCATCGGATGGCAATGTGAGGTGAGCAAGTGGGTGTTGAAGTCCTGCTGTATAGAGATCGGATAGTGATGTAAGGTTGAAGGCTGGGTGATGCTATATACATTGGGGTGCTGCATGAAGACGAGGTTATGCTCTGCTAAAGAAATTAATGGAGAATTATAGAAAGAAATGTTGTAGTAGAGTATCAAAAATGTACCCATGTATTTATATCTATCATGTCATAAAGGTACCCATGTATTCAGGAAATGTCATATACCATTTGTGTTGAAGTTTTTTGCATCACTATACTTTATTTAACGAAGGCTAAAAAATTAATTGTTAATTTTGATATTACATTTTTCTCATTGTTTAGGGTCCAAATTCTCGACGATACAATGGCACAAAATAGGTGTTCTCAGGAAGTTCGGTGTCAATCTATGCTCCTCACTCAACAAACCTGAACAGATAGGCCCATGAGGTTTCATACAAGGTAATACATCCATCATTTCTTCATGTGTTTCTTTTCTGGTGTAATTAATATTTTGCCAATTCTATAATTAGATTGCCTTAATTATCATAATAAAGTACACCTTATTATTGTTCATGTACGACAAACGCTTCTCTTTTGAATGTAAAGCAATAAATCATATGTGTAACCCATGTATTATACATGAATTAATATATATTAACTATTAAATTATATAATATATGTATATAATAAGTATAGGAATCAGTACAAACTCTATTGCAGTATGCTTGAGTAACCGTAGTAATTGAGTAACTACAGTAGTGTCTGATCCGCTGAAATTTGTACAACCCCTTTACATAATATGTATGGGTTATAGTGATGATAATATATGGTCTGATGGGTGTTTCATTTTTTTTCTATTTTGTTGGTTGCTGATCTTGGGTTTAGCTATTTGGTTTAAGTTTTTTTGGAAAACTGTAGTAGTGTTTTTATCCCCATTACTAGTCGTTCATTGATATAGTTTTAGGTATGTGACCAGTAAGGAAATTATTGTTTGAGATATCAAGATAAGTTAGATTTTTGAGGTTTCCAATGGATGATGGAATTTGTACCAGTGAGGTTTTGGTTTACTGCAATTATAGCTCGTTGAGTTAACTAAGTCTTCCAATAGATGATGAGATTGTCCCAGATGTCTATGAATCTTAGTGTTGGTTTCCTTACTCTGCCCTTTGCATAAGGTTAACATTTGATGCCTTGCCATTGGAAGCAGTCAGTTGATTCTTTCTAGCTGGATAATATTGAAGAACTGTAGAAAGATTTCTTCAACTTTAGTAGTACTTCTAAGTCGTTTTTATGGCAAACAAATTTTGAGTTTAACGATGTTGATGATACTAAGGCTAAAGGCATAAAAAGATGATAAGAATTAAGAGAAACGAGGAGGTAACCATATTTTTTGTTTTGATCATTATTATATGTTGAATAGGAGTAGAGATAAGAATGAATAAGACTTAAAACAAGCAATGGTTTGATGAAGATAATGAAAAAGACTTAAAACAAACAATAGGTCCTTAGGAAGCTCTTAGTCTGCCATTATCAATACGTTATAATGATACATCTCTTATTCTTAGTATCATATGAATACATTTTTGCAAAGGAGAGAGTCATTATTTTGCATTCCAGTTTAAATGTACTATATAAGCATGGTATGATAAAATATATTCTAGGTATACTTTTCCTTCTCGTTTAGTACATAATTATTTGTATCAACCATTCATGGACGTATCGGATCTGATACACAACATTTTATCATTAGTTGCCAGGTTTAACAGAAGCTTTCATGATTTCTTTCCTACCTTGAAAAAGTTAAATAACTTTTCTTTTTCAGGCAAGCATTTTCTCCCATCGTTAGAGTTTAAAAGTTCTTGAGACCATTTCCATAAAACTAGGTGTTCATCTTGGTTAAATACATTAACTTGAGCAACTTCTTGTATAACTTTAAGCCATAGAGCAATGTAACTTGCCACAATGTCAAGATAGCCTATGTTTTCACTTTGGAAAAGTTTCTCCCCTTTGATCTCTTTTTTCTATAATGCTCAAGTATTCTTTTGATTTTTGCATGTAGGTCTTCTGATCTTCACCTTCGCTCCAGTATGCTAGTCTGAATGTAGAAATGCACTGAAGGCAATAAAGACTAAACATTGGTCTTGAGCTTAATTTCTTTTCAAGCACCAGTATTTTGTCAAATGCATTGCTCATGTATATAAGAAATATTGTTGTCATAAAATAAGGATCATAATATAATATAATAATAATAACAATGTGAAATGACATAAAAATTAAATCTATTAGTCTTTAGTAAATATAATTTAGTATCAAAAGTGAATGAATGAATAATGGATAGAAGATTCGATAGAAAATTGAATTAAAATATAATCTAGACTATTATTTCCAAATAAATAATAATTTGTAATGGTAAGTTTTATTTGGGTCATGCAAAAAAGCTTTACAAAGGTGAAGTACTTGCATCACATGATTGATGGATGGCTTTCAATTTTCAATTTTGGTATCATTAAAATTAAAAATTATACTTGGTGGAAGTTTCCAAACTCAAATAAGTGACATGATTTTGCCACATGCTATATCATAAAACAAAAACAAAAAAGGTTGATTTTTTTTGATTTTATATCAGTATATCTTACCTTGTCATCAATAAAGTCTACCAAAAATCTCAAACGAGCTCTTTCAAGTGGATCTTTTGGCACCAGAGAGTACCTGTCCCATACATCATCTATGTATTCAAGTATTATGAGTGATTCAACTATGTATTTTCCCTTGTGCACTAACACAGGGATTTTTTTTGTACAGAGGATTGTATTCAAGAAACATAGCATTTTTATCTTCGACATCTTCAAGATCAACGCATTCGTATGAAATACCTTTAAGATCTAAACCCATCTCTATTCTTTTACAATAAGGACTTGTTTTGTACCTTAGTAACTTAACTTCTTTTGCGGCCATTTTTGTTGTTCTTAATGAAATTATCACTTTGTTTTTTAATATTATGTATGTTTATATAGTAACATAGTTTGCTTATTTTAGTGTTTTCGTTTAAAATGAAAGAGGAAGTGATGTAGGAATTTTGAACTATTGCTAAACTGTATGTTAATTCCTTGGGAAAATTACACCGAAAGTTTAGTTTTAACCTTCAAAGATTTTGATCTACCAGCTAACATGCTTAAAAAGAAAATTTTGTTAGGTAAACGAAAAATAATTATAGGATTCATATTAACTTTTTCCAGTTTATGTGTGTAAATATTTTTGGTTGATTCATTCTATGCTTTAATTCCTCTTTTTTTTAAATGTTGATATTTGAACCGAACTGCTAACGGGTACATAGATGAATTGCTCAAGAGTGTGCTTTGGATGGTTATATAGATTTATAGTATTTCTAGACGACTGGATCAGAGTTATACTTTTGAGCAGATAAACAAGAAAATTAAGGTATTTTTTATGTTATTAACATTTTATAACTTTTAAATGGCACAAAAACATTTGCATGTGTTAGTTTTGAAATTATGTTGTGTTATCATTATTGTAGATTGAGATGGAAAAACAAGATGATGGGCATGATGATTTGAGTGGCGTTTTAGGGCAGCTTAAGGGCATGACCAGCAACATGGGTATTGAAATTGGCAGGTTTTAACTTTACTTACTATCTTTTCATTATTCATTATACATTATATTTATTGTTTACTCCAGCTGATGTGTCAAAGCAAATGGTAGATATATGCGTGCAAATTTTGCATGTCAATACTCTGGTATCTTATAAAGCACAACTTCCTATGCTAGTATATTAGTTCTATTTCTATTGATTTGACAGTCAGACTGAGTATTACATTGAACTGCATTTTTTCTAAGTTGTACCATTTTTGTTTTATTTACTTTGTGGATATGTTTTATAAAAATAACCATGTTAACTAAATTAACTATGTTTTATAATAAATTAATTAAATTTATAAAAATTAAACATGATAAACAAGTTTCGTAAAAATTAATTAAAATTTTAAATATAACTAAGTCTTTAAAAGTCAACTATCTTTTACTAAAAATTAACCAAGTTAACTAAGTTTTATAAAAAAATAACTATGTTAACTAAGTTTATATAATTTAATTAAATTTATAAAATTTAACTAATTTTTACAAAAAATAATTAAGTTTATAAAAATTATTTAACTTAGTTTATAATATTTGACTAAGTTAATAAACTAAGTTCTAAAAATTACTTAACTAAGTTTGTAATATTTTAACTAAGTTAACAATGTTTTATAAAAAATTAATTAAATCTATAAAAATTAACCATGTCAATAAGTTTCATAAAAATTGATTCAATTTTAAAAATAACTAAGTTTTTAAAAGTGAACTATCTTTTATAAAAATTTAACCAGGTTAATAAAGTTTTATATAAATAACCATGTTAACTAAGTTTATATAATTTAAATAAGTTTATAAAAATTAAATAAGTTTTGTAAAAATTAATTAAGTTTATAAAAAGTATTTAAATTATATAAAAATTAACTAAGTTAATAAAGTTTTATAATAATTAGTCAAGTTTTTTAAGAATTTACTAAATTTTATAAAAATTAACTAGATTATATGAAGTTAATAAAAATTAAATAAGTCTTATAAAAATTAACTAAGCCTCACATATATGATGTTAAGCTTTTTTTTAAAGAATAAGAGTGGTTTACTATTTGTAACATCCCGCCTTTTTGGACGCTTTAAGCAGACACACGTGCCGACTCAAAGCATACAAAAGGGCAGACTGTTATGGGGTGAATAAGAAAAAGCAGAGAAAGAAAAAAAACAAAACAAAATCTCGCAGCGGAATGACAAAATATAATAATCAAATAACGGTTCATGAAGCTGTATACAAAATATTTCATTATACTTATACAATACAAAATCAGAGTTACACATATCAGAGATAAACAAATAATAATGCAGCGGAACAATATGATGTAGTGGAATAATATAGTAAATAATAGTAGTACAAATCTTCGTCTTCGTCCTCCGGATATAAGGTCTTCAAATCCTGAAATGCTCAGGCTGACCCGAGCGAATTGAAAAAAAAAACACTCGAGTCAGAACTAAAAGATCTTATGTAAGTTAAATCAACGGTAAATAACTATGAGTGGAACGACGTCAGAGATGTTTACGGGGTTTGACATCTCCTATCCAGTGTCTAACGTGAGTGTAGTAACTTAAGAGATGTCCGGGATTCACATCTCCTAAGGATCTGTTAAACTATCTACTATGTAGTATAATACGCTATTATAATATGTCTACAGTAAGATAAACTATTAAAATAGCATTAAGGCGTTACCGATTTCTCCCTTAACACATTTTATAATGCCAATAGTCTATACAGTACCGTAATTCCCCGTAAACTGGGGCCGCCAGAGGATACCCCATAGGTACGACATAAAACAAACTCGTAGAAGGCGCGCTAGGGTAGGTGACACGGCACAACTAGGAAATGCCAGGGTAGATATACCAATTACACTTCCAGACTGGTGGTAACGCATAGTAGCTACTACCGCCCACCTCGAAACACACTCCCAAATCAAAAATCGAGGGTGGCCTCCAAAATCGCAAATCAGAATATAGTATTGAAGGAATGTGCCCGATCGGAGGAATGACCTCACTTGGCTCGTCGATTGCTCCTGTTTTAGCCACCTTATGCTAACTCACGGGAGTTAGGTCCACGTATATACCTTATAGGATCGTCGCCACCAACCCACTTCATTCTGGAATAACCACCGTGTACACAGTTATCAAAGTGGTTTTCGGTATCGACAGAGAGTATGCCCATATCCGATCCCGGTCTCTTTAACAACCAAACGCTTATTACACACCGGATGGTTCTTTTACATTTCAAAAGTCAATTCACAATTTATATCAGAATATCATATTCTCAAAACCATCACTTTCGAAATCATATTCACTTGAAATCATATTCTCTTTCAAATCATATCGTTTCCAAAATCAAAATTTTCTCCAAAAATCATCTTCCCAAATAGGTTTAATCCTTACTTCAAAGTCATCGTATTCAATTAATTATGTCATTTAAGGCTCAATTATAACATCATTTAGCCGTATTCGCTTTTAACCAGTGAATTGAATATAACACTTCCCCTTTTCCTTAGTTTGAAAATTTAGAAAATAGTTTAAATAGTTATAAATAGTTAAAATACTCTAAAATAGTTTAATATAGATTTAAAAATGTTTTCTAGCTTTAAGATAGTTATATAGATTTTAAAAATAGATTAAATAAAATTAAAATAGATCAAATAACTTTAAAATAGATTAATTAGATTTAAATTAAGTCAAATGGTTTAATTAATTTAAAATTTTGAAAATCTTAATAATTAAAGTCTTTTAAAATAATATATTTAAAACAGTTTATATGAAAAATATGAATTTGAAATTTATATCAATTTAAACTATTTATTTCATTCCAACACATTTTGACCATCACAATGTCCCAAAACCCAATTTCAAATTTTCCGATTCAGAATTCTAAATAAATATTAAATTCAATATTGCTTAAATCCATGTTAAAACATCGATTTAATTACTCCAATTTCAATATATTTCATAGTTATACTTCAACGATTTTAATAACTCAATTTCGATAAACTTCACTTATATTTCTAATTCACTATAAATTTCAATTTTATTCCTTTAACAAATCTTTCAAAACAATTCGATTTTAATATAAAACTCGAAATTCGATAAAAATTCGATTTATATAACCCAAATTTTATTTCAAAAATATCATTTAACTCAATGCAAAATTTAAGGATTCAAAATCATTTAAATTTAACCAATCAGGTGTCCGTATATAATTCTCTACCCTAGGGTCAAGTGATACGGATATTTATCATTTCAATCCGCGATTTTAAAATTTTTATATTTACGGATATATATCATTTCAATCCGCAATCCCAAAAATATCAAACCCATAAAATTGTTCGAGTCTATCATTTCAACCCATAACGATTTTTCCTTTATCTATTAATCATTCGGGTATGTATCATTTCAACCCATAGTGAACTTGCAGTTTATAACGATATAAAATAAAACATCCATTCATCCAATATCAACAATCAACATCCATCACAATCATCATCCAAATCAATCAATAAATATCAATATAGAATTGATAATCAATAACAGGTATTTAACTGGCAATTTATATTCAATAATAAATTAAATAACAATTTAATTCAAATAAATTCAAATTAACTTAGATGATGATTTTAAAATATACCAAACAGTTGTAAATATATTTTCAATCACATCACGAATTTAATTTAACAAACATAAGAAATTTTAAAAGTTGTGAGTGGGTTTAAAACACTCACCTTTGAATTTAAATCGAATTTAAATCCAATTTAAGCCCAAAATTTCAACTGTCTCAGAATTCGTCCAAACCAGCGTCAGAATGTCCGAAATTCTGATACGATCCCAACGGACCGCGCGTGAATTCGAGTTCGTATGAAAAAGATATGCTCATTAGTATGATTGAAATTAAAATGAATTAGAAGTCAACAATACCATCCCAGTCAATCAAGCCACGTCATCGTCACGTTCTGCTCATCGAAGAAAAAAAACACCCGTACCCTTCGAACATGCCGCCACCATGATGCCAAAACGCTCGCATCCATGGCCGTTCGCGACCAACCGCCTCCACCAGACGAACGGCCATGCTCCATCGCCTCATGATGTGCACGTAAATGTGCATATATTAATTTTCTAAAATTTAATTGAAAATTTCTATGTTATTTTGTAGGAATTTAAATTCATATACAAGTGGTTTCATGATGATATATGCATGCACAAGAGTGAAGATAAAGGAATGAAGATGGAAATAATTCAAAGGCATGATAATGGAGGACCCCACCTACCCACCTTCCTTCATGTACAAATTAGAAGCTAATCCACATGCTAAAGGCCATTAAATCTTCATGCACACTTAATGGATGATTATTGGATGCTAATGATTACTTGGCCATAACACTACCTCAAGGGCAATTTGGGCATTCCCCAAAAATATGAATTAGGGTTTCATACATGTATAAAGACCCCTTATGCTTCATGTAACCTCCCTTCCTCTTAGTTAGTTTTTAGCTTAGAAAATAAATCAAAGCTCTCTTTCTTTTCATGGCTACTTAGCCATTTCTTCTCTTATGTAATTCTTTTTTTTCTTTATGCAATTTAATACATGTTCTTTTTATTTTCTTGTTTATTTCCTTTCATGTTGTAGTGCAAATTTGTTTATTTATGCAATTAGTGTAGATTTTCTTTTATGCAATTAGATTAGTTCTCTTTTTCATTAGCTTTCATTTTCCTTTCTTTTTGCTTTCATGTTGCTAGCTACATTTGTTAATCAAATGACAAATATGAGAGGCTAAACCCCTTCAATTTAAAGGTAATGAAGCTCTCTAATTATGTAGCTTCAACTATTTGTTAATTCATGCTCTCTTTTTGTGCATAATGATGATGATAGAAATGGTTTACTAGTTGGTTTTGCTTTGAATTTGATAGACTATATTGTTGACACCAAATAGGCTATGCTTAAACAATCACTAACACTAATTACCTCTTCATCAAAATATGATTATGACATAAAAAAGTGATTTGAAATTCAAATTTGATGATCTATATTTCTAATCAATAGTTAATAGGCCATAATTAAAATAGATTTCATTTTCATTGTCAAGTTTCAAGAAAGTTAGTAAGTGGTTTAAGGGGTGTGTTATAGTTTGATGGCTTATGTTGGCTAATCAATAGCACAAATATGCCATATTTATGATAAGCACATCAATTAAAGCACTAATGACCATAAAAGAGAGATCATGATCATGATTTCATATAGTTGAGAAGGAAATTTACGTATAGACAAATGAAAATAAAAGGTGGCTAGGGTTTATAACGAGCTATTTATAGCCAATGCTGAAGAATAGAACGAATGGACCAGATTGGTTTGAAAGTTGAACGCTAAACGATCCGAAAAGCCCGTTCTGCCTTCGGAACGAATTAGGTCATCCCATATATCAAAATGGATAGTTTCAATATTTTTAAACTCAATGGAACAGGTTTCAAGATGAAATTCCATCGTATGAAGAAGTAATGTTAAAATTAGCTTATTTCAATTTGATTTCAATTGATTTCAATTAAATTGATTTCTGACGTTTCGAGCCCGTACGATCAAACGATCAGTCTGATCGCTACGAAACTTGAAATCTTACAATAATTCACTGTTACGGATCCGATGAAACATGTTTCGTCGAAATCCGAGATGGTTGTCAAAATGGCTATTTTCACGTTAATTAAATAAATTAATAATAAATTAATTAAATCACTTTTTCCATTCTGATTCTATAATTAACAAATTTTATCACTTTTGATTTCTTAGACAATTATAATAACTTAAAACAAATTTCTATGTTAATTCAACGTTAATTATTTCACTAATTACCATATTTACTTTCAATTTCAATAAATTCAAAAATTAAAATTTTAAATTTTCAATAACTCCATTTAATTTACCTTTCATCCTATTATTCAATCCATTATTATTAAATGGATGAAATTAACATTGATTCGTGATTTATTACATTAATATTATCAAATTTCATCTTAATCTCCATTAACGTAATATTTAAATATTTAATTTCATTTATTTGCAATTAATCCAATTATTAAAATTTGAATTCAAATAAATTAATAAATCTTGATTTCCATTCTTTTTATTCAACCAATTGTCACATTATGAATAAAATTAACATTATTTCCAAATTTTAATTTAATTTACATTAACATAATATTAAATTATAATTATTGTAATTAATTTCCAATTTAAACTAATAGGCTAAATAAATAGGTAACATACAATAGTTGTTACCGTTAACTTTTAATTATACTATAAGTTTATTACTTTCAAACAAAGGTTATAAATACTTACATAACACCAATTTTATTCAATTACCATTTAATATGTATTATTTCATTGGTTAATTCAATATTTCCAGTTGGTTTCCTCATATTAAATTTATAGCCAAGTATAACTTATATATATTATTTCAATTAATTGGAATTCATTCAATTTATTAATAATTGACTTAAATTGACTGTCAAGAACCGCAAATCCGTACTCCTTGATTAAACACTAATCTCCATTGATTAATTTAAGGGGTATGGAAATACGAACCCTGAGGGGTTTTAAGAACTAGAAAAGAGAGAAGAAGAAGAAAAATAGAAGAAAAAGAAAAGAAGAAGAAGAAAGAAGAGAAGAAAGAAGAACAACAGAACAACATCAGAAACAGAAACAATATCAGAATCTTACACATCGCAGCGGAACAATATATAATAGATAACATTAGTCTTTTAAAACAAAGAACTATATCAGTTTATACATACATCAATCAGAGTCATATACAACAATGGACAGTTATATAACTTGTCCTCATATAGAATACACAGCGGAATAAATAAACAAATACGGATGATACGTCTCGCCATCCAGCTTATCTCCAAAGCTCCAGAATATCCAGAATATCCTGATAACATAACTCTAGGCTGCCCGTGTGGAAATTGGTGGGCACCCAGAGTTTAGAAGGGAAACAATAAACTCCGAGTCAGTCATGGTGACTGGTGTGAGATCGTAAAACAGTTTATCTTTAAAATAAACAAAGGAATATTTTTAAAGTCAATTCGCAATGCTTTTGGAAAATGAAACTACCATAAGACCTTCCGCCACACACACAATGCAAACGCAGAATTGGAGGAGATTTCTTCTTATGATAGTCAAAGATGCTTACTACGCAAAATCAAATCATTTTTGATATTATTATTAGTGCATAGTGTAGAAAACATTTCGAAAGTACAATATAAATCTTAGCCAGCATACGTACCATTATAGTATGCTTGCTATAGCTGCCATATTAGATGGCAGGTTCTACAACTAAAACCGTACAAGTCACGTATTGGAGTTTGGATTTCCAACAAATGGTCAGGCTAAGGAACTTCCTATCCACGATGGGTACGTCCCTGGAATAGACGACCCGAGAACCTAACCGGATCTCTGCCAACACAAGGCCGGGTTACCTCTGCAAAAATAGGTAACTACTGACACGTGTATGCCATCCCCCGATCGTCACCGATCTTCCCGAGGATCCCCGATTCGCAACAAACCACATAATAATAATAATGCAGTAACCACAGAGGTTAAGTATCTGGGCTCCATACCATGATACCACCTTTATCCAGAAGGAATGACATACACTAAGGGGCGCTACTCCCTAGAACCTTGCTGCATCCTTCCTGTTTTGACCATTTCCGGGGTGTGAGGCTCGACGAAGTCTCGTCCACAAAGCTACGCTTTCTACAAAGTCATGCTTCGGGTCAAACAAAATGATCAACCTATGATCACAAAGATATAAGATCAAACAAATGATCATATCGCAAATGATCAAACACTGATCATTTCACAGCAACACTCAGTATGCCACGTTACCAAATTGGGATATATCGCTGATAAATTTCAACTACATAACCTCTGAGCTCGTACGTCTCAGAGAAGGGTGTTAAGCTAAGAGAATAAATTCTCCACCACCAACAGAAATGTATTTGAAAGAAATCAGCTTTATATCTCAAATTGTAACGTCAGACACACAATCCATACAAGTCTGTTCCGGGATCGAACAGAACCGAAGGCACTTCTCACGAAGCCCTTGCATATCCGGATAAATTTCTAATCACGTCCGGACTTCCCGTCACTAAGGGTGATAAAACCTCTAAACCGGAGATCAGCCGATGTAGAGTAACTCGACGGTAATCCTTCCGTTTTCAAAAATATCCGGTCTTCAACACCGGTCTTCGAATGCAATTCATACGACGTATCACATATTCGGAATGGGTTATACGACCCCATGGTCCTTTCCCGGCTAACCCGAATAGTGAGCGTTAATTCAAAAATAAGTGTGGCATTCAAATTCATCCAATTCACAACAAATACCTATCAAGGTAATTATTGATAGTCGGTTATTTAACTATCAATAAGGATGCGCAACATCATCAGATTCCAAATAATTTTCCAAATTATTTACTTCCAAAAAATATCTTTACTAGATATAAAATTTCCACACTTCAAAAAAATAAATCAACGTTTATTTTTAAACAACTTCCCTTTCTTTTAAAAATTCCACAGTGAATTTACATTTCAAAAATATCTACTGATATACGATTTTCAATCGTTTTCAAATATTCAATTTCAATTTATCTTTAAGAAGATAAATTCTCAAAAACATCTCATTTCGTTTTGGAAAACATTTCCATACTTATTTAATAATAAGTGGTTCACAAATCCATTTATTTTCAACATTTGAAAATATTCAATATACTTAAATCAAATTAAGTATATATTTCATTCTTTAAGGAAATCTATTTTCTATAACAACATCAATTTGAGTCAAAACGAATGTTACGTAAAACATCGTTACGACGACTAAAAAATCACTAGTATAGGGATTCGAAATTAAGATAGATATGTAAATCCCAATACTATATAAAAACATTTCCTTTCGGAAATCATTTACTATAACAACAGTGTTATAGTCCACCATTTCCTTATTTCTCGAAAACGTCTATTTCAACAATGAATGTTGAAATCTATGATTTCGATTCATAATACATTTTAAAACATCTTTAAAACGTTTAACTTTATTTTTAATATCACTTCTTCAAAAACGTATCCATTTTACTTAAAAATATATTCACTGTCCAAAATCGTGAATATAATTCACTTAACTCAATTTCAATCTTTTCTGCACATTTATTTCAAGGATAATTCGCTATCCAAAATTGCGAATATATCTTCTTTAATAACCTTCTATATTTAATTTATCAAATTAAATTGGTTTCGAATTTATAAAACAACGTTTATAAATTCTATTTCTATTTTTTTACAACTTCGATTTGTAAATCTCCTTTATTAACAAATTCGATCAATATTCCACTTAAAGGCAAAAATCCAATTTACAAGTAAATTTCTTATCAGTCTTTATTCTACAATTTCATTCATTTTATAACTTCATACTTTATAAAACTATAAACTTCAAATCTTCACAATTTATAATTCTATAAATTTCCTATCTTTACAACTTATAATTTTATAAATTTTCTATCTTCACAATTTATAAAAACTCGTTTTAAATTCCAAAAATTTTAATTGATAAATATCAATTTTGTACATCTTTTATATACATCGTTTTTAATAATTCGAAAATCCAAATTTAAACTATTTTATAAATTACTTAACTGTTTATTTCAAAAATCACCTCTCGGTTATATTTCACCAAAATCTTAACCTTTATAACTTTAATAATTTTAACGTTTGTAAATTAATTCAAAAATTTAATAACGTATATTTACAAATAATCACTTTAAAAATTTCTTTTAAAGTTAAAATCGTTATTTTAAAACTTCAAAAATTGAATCCAATGATGCAACGCATCAATTAGTCCATCAACATCAATCATCATATATCATCATATGATAACAGAATATATATCAACATCTGTAAATAAATAAATACAGTTGAGGAATCCAGTTGGATCCCTCCAACCTGTTTCCCTGCATCCAAAGACGTTAGCACAATACCAATTCCACTTCGAGGTGGAATATCGCGGTATATGGGTTTTATAAAAATATCCGCTTACTAACGGTGCAATAGGGTCTCATCCGCTATACGAGGCGGGAAATCAATCAATCCAATATATACATATGCCAATATGTATATATTGCTATATATATATAGATATATCCTACTATATCTAATATCACATCAACATAGCAATCATATCAAACAATCAATAACTGCAATCAATTTTTGAGTGAGAAAAATCTCACCTTAGCTTTATTAGCATCCATTTCCATTCTTGACTCGATTTCTTCATTGTATTAACCTTGTATGAACATTTATACATTTCGTTAATATTCGAAATAAATCGAACAACCAATTACCGTTTTATAGTTTTGATTAGCTGATAATTTTATTTAAACCAATTTTCTCCTTTAATAGTTTTAATCCAACTAATATGTATTTTTAAAATTCCTTTTCAACCTTATATATTTTTCAAAGTCCTTTCCATATAATTTTTTTTTTCCTGTTTCATCTATATACATATATTTAAAAGAAACGGGATTAATTGTTTTCTTACAGTAAATACTTTTAACCAAAAATAGGTATGTAGGTATTTTTTTTATACAACTTCTTACTGTAAAAATATATTCTTCCTATTCTACTGTTCATACTTATATTTTGTTGTTAATTTCAAGTTGTTGTATTTTTTTTTCCAAAATCATATATACATGCATATATTTACTGTAAATAACAGAACAGAGAATTCCTTTCTTGTAAAACTTTCTACTTCTTTTATGTATAATTTTTTTTTAATAGAGTCTGTTTTGTAAATTGGGAAAATACCTCTTTGTCGCTGCTCACAAACGAGCTCTCCTCCACGCGATACCGAAACGATCGCCACTGCCCAAACATCTCGTCAAGACGAGTCGCTGCCACCATCTCGAATTGAGCTCGCCTTTGCCTTTACTACCGCGAACCACCTTTTCCAGAAAACAGTCACCATCACTCGACCATCCCTTATTGCCAACAGCCATCGCGACACCTCAAAATCATCACCGAACAACCATTTCGACAGCCAAGCGAACAACTGTCCACGTACTCGAGCCAGAAATCGATGCCCACAACTTCACCCACGCGCCTCGCCACGCGATCAACTGCGGCCCCATCCTTCCATCGCGACGTACTCCTGTTCGACCCGGCTATGATGAGCACGGAAACTCCCCACCATCGCCTCGCTCCATGCCTCGCGCTCGCGACCCACCACGATTACTCCTTTACGAAGACGAGGACCAACTCGCGATTAACTGGAGATGCAGGCGAGAGAGATTGATTCGATTTGTTTTCGAAAATCAAACTAATTCGATTTTCAGGTTTTGATTTGGGGAGGAAATAGACGCGGCCATTATTTTCTTTGATTTCGAACGAAAAGTTTCGTTTGTTTTTTTTTCTTTTAATCCTTTGAACGTGAAGGAGAGGAGTATTTGAATCGAGAGAGGTATGGATTTCGTGAGGGGTTGCACGTTTATTCTCGTGATTGCAGGCGCGATTCTAGGGAGAGAACATGCTGATGTATATTAATATAAATTTAAATTTTTGAATTGAATTTCTTTTTATCTTAACGCGTTTGCATGTCGTACGGTCACATGGCAACTTCGTTAAATAAGAAATTTGAAACCCGGCAATAATTCAATATTCCGGACCCAATGGAACTGGTTTCGTTGAATTCCGAGACTGCGCCTCGGACGGCTATTTTTAAATAACGATTCGAACGATAAAATTTTAAACTGAACAAATCAATTCGAAATTAGATTCTGAAGCTTATGTTATCTTCAGTGATATCAATACGAATTTTAAAAGCTCTTGAAATATTTTTCTTCAACTTTAAATTAAAGATTTAAATTTTTATCCAGTTTCAATAGATTAAATTTTATAATTTAATCGGCAAATTCAAAGTTATATTCGGGATTCAAATTAAATCATCGTTCAAATATTTAAAATTAATTAAATATTCTAAATTTAATTTGTTCAAAATTCAGGGTCGTTACAGACTTCCCTCCTTAAAAGAATTTCGTCCCGAAATTACAAGTTAGGAAAAAAAGTCCTTAACTCGTCTATTATTTTTCACAATCTAATAGTTTTATCAATTTGTCAAAACAAAACTTTTTACTAAAGATTCGTTGTCAATTTAACTAGCTTTCCTACTTCAATTATAGGTTTCGAACAGCATTGTTTACTTCAAAGTTCAAATTTAAATTCAAATTCAAATTTTAAACTTTCAAAATTTTCTCAAAAATTTCCTAACACTCGAAATTTTCAAAAAATTTCACCAGCGTCTCCTTTGCGCGGCTAATACGGTACGACTACAAAACGTCTCTACGGACTCTCAGATTTCAAAAAGAAAAAGAAAAAGCCAAGCGGCTAGAGAAATAAGTCATCAAATCTCATATTCAATTTAAATACATACCTTTTTCGAGCAATTCAAATTATCTTCGAAAACAAAATTTCAATTCCTTTTATAACACCTGTATGTCCTACTAGCCATAATATCTAGTTACACATTCAAACCATTTTGCAAATTCTATTACAAAATTTTCAACACTTACTTCTTATACATATTTACTTTACTATTGAAGTTACATATCCATTATCATTAAATTTTACATTCAATTTACACTTCCAATTCTATTTGGATTCAGTTTACTTTTGAATATTGAATTTATCAATTATCTTTCATTCACAACTGATTATTTTAAATTAGTTTCATGTACTAATTCATTACAAATTCTAATTCACTTACAAATTCAAATTTGTTTTCAACCTTCAGTTTCAATTCCAGTTTTATCTTCATTCAATCATCACTTAGAATAATTTCAATATCGAATTTTACTTAAGAATTTCACTCTTCATTTCTTAGGTTCAATATAAATATTCCATATACACATTATATTTATTTCCAATTTACCATTTCGGTTAAATTTACTTACATTTAAACTGGATTTCAAATTCGAATTCAATTTTAGTTTCATTAAATCACAATTGATTCACTTGTACTTACATTATTTAACTTCATTCTTTAAGTTATATTCCAGAGTCTTTTCAACTTTTTCAAAAACCACTTTTGAAATCAATTCAATTTATCCTTTGAATTTTCTAAAACAAAATCCAAATTTTCAAAACAACTTCCATTTAAAACAATTTGGCAGCAATTCCTCTTTTGGAAACCCGAAAATGGACACCAACGATGCCGCGGTCATCATCGGAATTATTTTCCAGCGACCGAAAAGAGTTTAGAGCTTTCATTCCTTCAAAACATTTTTCCAAAATCTTTTGAAAATCATTTTCAAATCAAAAATGATTTAACTTTCCAAATCTCCAAAATTTTCAAATTCTTTTCAAAACATTTCCAAAACTTCTCTGGAATTCCGTTTCAAATTATAAGTCACAATTATAATTTATATTCTCAAATTTCATTTGTATATGAATTTATTTCTTAACTTTGGGAGTTATGATTTCAATTTCTTATTTAATTTCAATGATAATAGATTAATATTATCACCTCTAACAACCATGCAACCATATACTATAATACTTCATAGAAAACATTTCTTTTCTATACAAAAATAGTTTTGGGCAAAATTATTTCATTCACCCTATTTTAAAACAATATTGTGCCGAATTGTTCTATTCAAGTGTTTAGAAACCCCTTCGATACAGTTTTGCAGACTGTGCCGACGAAGGTTCATATGCCACTCAATAAACCAATCATCACAATATAAAACAATTTTATATTCAATAACAAATACGCGCTCATATCTATTATTACACTCAACTCATTCTAGAGTACTACTGACTCTATCTCTAATGAGTAACACCCAATAGAGCAGGGTTGTCGCTTAACCATATGCTCTGATACCAACTGTCAAGAACCGCAAATCCGTACTCCTTGATTAAACACTAATCTCCATTGATTAACTTAAGGGGTATGGAAATACGAACCCTGAGGGGTTTTAAGAACAAGAAAAGAGAGAAGAAGAAGAAAAATAGAAGAAAAAGAAAAGAAGAAGAAGAAAGAAGAGAAGAAAGAAGAACAACAGAACAACATCAGAAACAGAAACAATATCAGAATCTTACACATCGCAGCGGAACAATATATAATAGATAACATTAGTCTTTTAAAACAAAGAACTATATCAGTTTATACATACATCAATCAGAGTCATATACAACAATGGACAGTTATATAACTTGTCCTCATACAGAATACACAGCGGAATAAATAAACAAATACGGATGATACGTCTCGCCATCCAGCTTATCTCCAAAGCTCCAGAATATCCAGAATATCCTGATAACATAACTCTAGGCTGCCCGTGTGGAAATTGGTGGGCACCCAGAGTTTAGAAGGGAAACAATAAACTCCGAGTCAGTCATGGTGACTGGTGTGAGATCGTAAAACAGTTTATCTTTAGAATAAACAAAGGAATATTTTTAAAGTCAATTCGCAATGCTTTTGGAAAATGAAACTACCATAAGACCTCCCGCCACACACACAATGCAAACGCAGAATTGGAGGAGATTTCTTCTTATGATAGTCAAAGATGCTTACTACGCAAAATCAAATCATTTTTGATATTATTATTAGTGCATAGTGTAGAAAACATTTCGAAAGTACAATATAAATCTTAGCCAGCATACGTACCATTATAGTATGCTTGCTATAGCTGCCATATTAGATGGCAGGTTCTACAACTAAAACCATACAAGTCACGTATTGGAGTTTGTATTTCCAACAAATGGTCAGGCTAAGGAACTTCCTATCCACGATGGGTACGTCCCTGGAATAGACGACCCGAGAACCTAACCGGATCTCTGCCAACACAAGGCCGGGTTACCTCTGCAAAAATAGGTAACTACTGACACGCGTATGCCATCCCCCGATCGTCACCGATCTTCCCGAGGATCCCCGATTCGCAACAAACCACATAATAATAATAATGCAGTAACCACAGAGGTTAAGTATCTGGGCTCCATACCATGATACCACCTTTATCCAGAAGGAATGACATACACTAAGGGGCGCTACTCCCTAGAACCTTGCTGCATCCTTCCTGTTTTGACCATTTCCGGGGTGTGAGGCTCGACGAAGTCTCGTCCACAAAGCTACGCTTTCTACAAAGCCATGCTTCGGGTCAAACAAAATGATCAACCTATGATCACAAAGATATAAGATCAAACAAATGATCATATCGCAAATGATCAAACACTGATCATTTCACAGCAACACTCAGTATGCCACGTTACCAAATTGGGATATATCGCTGATAAATTTCAACTACATAACCTCTGAGCTCGTACGTCTCAGAGAAGGGTGTTAAGCTAAGAGAATAAGTTCTCCGCCACCAACAGAAATGTATTTGAAAGAAATCAGCTTTATATCTCAAATTGTAACGTCAGACACACAATCCATACAAGTCTGTTCCGGGATCGAACAGAACCGAAGGCACTTCTCACGAAGCCCTTGCATATCCGGATAAATTTCTAATCACGTCCGGACTTCCCGTCACTAAGGGTGATAAAACCTCTAAACCGGAGATCAGCCGATGTAGAGTAACTCGACGGTAATCCTTCCGTTTTCAAAAATATCCGGTCTTCAACACCGGTCTTCGAATGCAATTCATACGACGTATCACATATTCGGAATGGGTTATACGACCCCATGGTCCTTTCCCGGCTAACCCGAATAGTGAGCGTTAATTCAAAAATAAGTGTGGCATTCAAATTCATCCAATTCACAACAAATACCTATCAAGGTAATTATTGATAGTCGGTTATTTAACTATCAATAAGGATGCGCAACATCATC
This sequence comes from Allium fistulosum, assembly GCA_030737815.1. Taxonomy (NCBI): domain Eukaryota; kingdom Viridiplantae; phylum Streptophyta; class Magnoliopsida; order Asparagales; family Amaryllidaceae; genus Allium; species Allium fistulosum. Next base: position 706,535,561 of record CM060904.1, on the reverse strand, counting down.
AGATTCCAAATAATTTTCCAAATTATTTACTTCCAAAAAATATCTTTACTAGATATAAAATTTCCACACTTCAAAAAAATAAATCAACGTTTATTTTTAAACAACTTCCCTTTCTTTTAAAAATTCCACAGTGAATTTACATTTCAAAAATATCTACTGATATACGATTTTCAATCGTTTTCAAATATTCAATTTCAATTTATCTTTAAGAAGATAAATTCTCAAAAACATCTCATTTCGTTTTGGAAAACATTTCCATACTTATTTAATAATAAGTGGTTCACAAATCCATTTATTTTCAACATTTGAAAATATTCAATATACTTAAATCAAATTAAGTATATATTTCATTCTTTAAGGAAATCTATTTTCTATAACAACATCAATTTGAGTCAAAACGAATGTTACGTAAAACATCGTTACGACGACTCAAAAATCACTAGTATAGGGATTCGAAATTAAGATAGATATGTAAATCCCAATACTATATAAAAACATTTCCTTTCGGAAATCATTTACTATAACAATAGTGTTATAGTCCACCATTTCCTTATTTCTCGAAAACGTCTATTTCAACAATGAATGTTGAAATCTATGATTTCGATTCATAATACATTTTAAAACATCTTTAAAACGTTTAACTTTATTTTTAATATCACTTCTTCAAAAACGTATCCATTTTACTTAAAAATATATTCACTGTCCAAAATCGTGAATATAATTCACTTAACTCAATTTCAATCTTTTCTGCACATTTATTTCAAGGATAATTCGCTATCCAAAATTGCGAATATATCTTCTTTAATAACCTTCTATATTTAATTTATCAAATTAAATTGGTTTCGAATTTATAAAACAACGTTTATAAATTCTATTTCTATTTTTTTACAACTTCGATTTGTAAATCTCCTTTATTAACAAATTCGATCAATATTCCACTTAAAGGCAAAAATCCAATTTACAAGTAAATTTCTTATCAGTCTTTATTCTACAATTTCATTCATTTTATAACTTCATACTTTATAAAACTATAAACTTCAAATCTTCACAATTTATAATTCTATAAATTTCCTATCTTTACAACTTATAATTTTATAAATTTTCTATCTTCACAATTTATAAAAACTCGTTTTAAATTCCAAAAATTTTAATTGATAAATATCAATTTTGTACATCTTTTATATACATCGTTTTTAATAATTCGAAAATCCAAATTTAAACTATTTTATAAATTACTTAACTGTTTATTTCAAAAATCACCTCTCGGTTATATTTCACCAAAATCTTAACCTTTATAACTTTAATAATTTTAACGTTTGTAAATTAATTCAAAAATTTAATAACGTATATTTACAAATAATCACTTTAAAAATTTCTTTTAAAGTTAAAATCGTTATTTTAAAACTTCAAAAATTGAATCCAATGATGCAACGCATCAATTAGTCCATCAACATCAATCATCATATATCATCATATGATAACAGAATATATATCAACATCTGTAAATAAATAAATACAGTTGAGGAATCCAGTTGGATCCCTCCAACCTGTTTCCCTGCATCCAAAGACGTTAGCACAATACCAATTCCACTTCGAGGTGGAATATCGCGGTATATGGGTTTTATAAAAATATCCGCTTACTAACGGCGCAATAGGGTCTCATCCGCTATACGAGGCGGGAAATCAATCAATCCAATATATACATATGCCAATATGTATATGTTGCTATATATATATATATAGATATATCCTACTATATCTAATATCACATCAACATAGCAATCATATCAAACAATCAATAACTGCAATCAATTTTTGAGTGAGAAAAATCTCACCTTAGCTTTATTAGCATCCATTTCCATTCTTGACTCGATTTCTTCATTGTATTAACCTTGTATGAACATTTATACATTTCGTTAATATTCGAAATAAATCGAACAACCAATTACCGTTTTATAGTTTTGATTAGCTGATAATTTTATTTAAACCAATTTTCTCCTTTTATAGTTTTAATCCAACTAATATGTATTTTTAAAATTCCTTCTCAACCTTATATATTTTTCAAAGTCCTTTCCATATAAATTTTTTTTTCCTGTTTCATCTATATACATATATTTAAAAGAAACGGGATTAATTGTTTTCTTACAGTAAATACTTTTAACCAAAAATAGGTATGTAGGTATTTTTTTTATACAACTTCTTACTGTAAAAATATATTCTTCCTATTCTACTGTTCATACTTATATTTTGTTGTTAATTTCAAGTTGTTGTATTTTTTTTTTCCAAAATCATATATACATGCATATATTTACTGTAAATAACAGAACAGAGAATTCCTTTCTTGTAAAACTTTCTACTTCTTTTATGTATAATTTTTTTTTTAATAGAGTCTGTTTTGTAAATTGGGAAAATACCTCTTTGTCGCTGCTCACAAACGAGCTCTCCTCCACGCGATACCGAAACGATCGCCACTGCCCAAACATCTCGTCAAGACGAGTCGCTGCCACCATCTCGAATTGAGCTCGCCTTTGCCTTTACTACCGCGAACCACCTTTTCTAGAAAACAGTCACCATCACTCGACCATCCCTTATTTCCAACAGCCATCGCGACACCTCAAAATCATCACCGAACAACCATTTCGACAGCCAAGCGAACAACTGTCCACGTACTCGAGCCAGAAATCGATGCCCACAACTTCACCCACGCGCCTCGCCACGCGATCAACTGCGGCCCCATCCTTCCATCGCGACGTACTCCTGTTCGACCCGGCTATGATGAGCACGAAAACTCCCCACCATCGCCTCGCTCCACGCCTCGCGCTCGCGACCCACCACGATTGCTCCTTTACGAAGACGAGGACCAACTCGCGATTAACTGGAGATGCAGGCGAGAGAGATTGATTCGATTTGTTTTCGAAAATCGAACTAATTCGATTTTCAGGTTTTGATTTGGGGAGGAAATAGACGCGGCCATTATTTTCTTTGATTTCGAACGAAAAGTTTCGTTCGTTTTTTTTCTTTTAATCCTTTGAACGTGAAGGAGAGGAGTATTTGAATCGAGAGAGGTATGGATTTCGTGAGGGGTTGCACATTTATTCTCGTGATTGCAGGCGCGATTCTAGGGAGAGAACATGCTGATGTATATTAATATAAATTTAAATTTTTGAATTGAATTTCTTTTTATCTTAACGCGTTTGCATGTCGTACGGTCACATGGCAACTTCGTTAAATAAGAAATTTGAAACCCGGCAATAATTCAATATTCCGGACCCAATGGAACTGGTTTCGTTGAATTCCGAGACTGCGCCTCGGACGACTATTTTTAAATAACGATTCGAACGATAAAATTTTAAACTGAACAAATCAATTCGAAATTAGATTCTGAAGCTTCTGTTATCTTCAGTGATATCAATACGAATTTTAAAAGCTCTTGAAATATTTTTCTTCAACTTTAAATTGAAGATTTAAATTTTTATCCAGTTTCAATAGATTAAATTTTATAATTTAATCGGCAAATTCAAAGTTATATTCGGGATTCAAATTAAATCATCGTTCAAATATTTAAAATTAATTAAATATTCTCAATTTAATTTGTTCAAAATTCAGGGTCGTTACATTGACATTGTTACCGTTCATTCTAGATATTGTTTCATTAATATAATTCACAATTTTTTTTTGTTTATTTCAACATTAAACTACAAAACTTAACTAAATTAACAATTTTTAATTATCGAAAATTACGGGTCGTTACACTCTCCCCCACTCAAAACTTTTCGTCCCCGAAAAGGAAAAAGAAGGGAAAAGGAGGAATTAAGAAATTAATATATCTTATTTAAAAATATTAGATTTATAACAATTAATTTACAAAATCAAATAATTTAAACAAAATATATTAATCTATAACACTTAAATCCTTTTATTCAAGTAAATAAAAGTTTGGAAAACATTTTTCAAAATCTTCTAAGTCCGAAAATTCGAAAAATTTCGGTAGAGTCTCCTTTGTACGGAGAGGCTCGGGAGAAATTATAATATCAATAATAACAAAATATATCATAATTTTCAAAATAATATATATCCCAACAGCGGGAAAAACAATATAATATCGCTAGAAAACCGTAATCCGAGAACGTACCTATTTGTCGGACAAATAACGCTTATTTTATGAAACCAAAAGCAGTAGCAATTGCTTCCATAACTTGTATTTCACTTATATAATCTAAAAGGAGTTAATAATTATATAAAATGAAACATTTAAAGTTGTTTCAACCACTAACAAACAAATCAATATAAACAACAATCACTGGCAACCACGGCATACAATCATCATATGAAATCAATAGAATCAACTATCCATCCATAGCAAACAAACAAATGGTTTGTTCGGGTTCAGAAAATTTTTAACCGCCTAGAATGACAAATAAACTACTGGGTGCACCATTTACTCAACGGTCTTAGATGAACTCAATAGATTATTCATACATCTTAAACAATTAGAAGTATCCTATCCCAAACAACCCATAAACCAAAACAAACAATAATTTACAATGTACTTGAGTTATTCTTATTAAATTTCTTTCACAACATTTATAGTTTTTATTTCTCTTTTCATTCATACAAGGATTATTTCTTTAAATTACATTTATCTCTTACAAAATTTTATTCCCATTCATTCATTTAGTGTTTATTTCATTTATTTTCCTTTATTACTTACAAAAATTCATTTTCATTTATTCATATCATGTAAATTTCTTTTATTGCATTATATTCATTTTATTATTTATTTTAATTATAAATAGTTTCAATATTAACTTAAGTTCAAAATCCTTTACTTACAGTACTCATTTTCTATTTCATTTAATTAGTAGTATTATAATTTTAACTCAAGTTTATAACTATTTTCATATCAAATTTCTTATTTATAAAAGTAAATTTCATTGAACATTTCCATTACATAAGTTTTACTTGTAAAAATTTCCATTACATGTATTCTTTTAACATTTCAACTTTTTACAATTGGTAAGTTATATATATATATATATATATATGTTTTAAGAATGCAATTGAAAGTTACACAAGCTTATCTTATTTCATTTTAGTAAATACATGTCCAATAGTTACCATTTCTTATATTTTATATTCTATTTATTTACAGGTTATCAGTTTCAAATTTCTCTATGCTTCATTAATAACTTTAGCATTTAATTTCTTATTTTCATTTAGAAGTTTTAATTATTAAATAGTTAAAATTTTATTTTATTTCAATAATTAAAATCTCCAATTCATAGAAATTTAAGAACTAAATGCCGGGTTCCATTTCGAATCATGTAAAATAATATATACATACATATATATATACACACACACACACACGCTCATAACTTTTATATCCAATCATATTTAAACTTTAAAATTTGTATTTGTTTATCAAAATAGATCTGTAGTAAAACTACTACAATGGTCTTCCCACTTTGAAACTCGAAAATGAATGTCGATGATGCGTGCACTCATCACCGAAATTATTTTCTAGCGATAGAGAAGGGAGTACATAACTTATTTCTTTCCAAAATTTCTTTAAAACAATTCTTTCAAATCATATTGAAATATTTATATCAGAAAATACTTCTAAATAATATTATTATTACATTCCAAAAACATTCGAAAGAAATTTCAAAAATCTCGGAATTTAAGTTCTAAATTTTCCAATTTATATTCATTTAATTTACAAATCTTATTTTACAACTAATATTTATAAATTTCACTACCTAACAACCAATATATTACAACCAAATATATAATTTATAAATCACTATTTTATATATAAAATATACAATAGGCAAAATTATTTCATTTACCTATATTTCAAAACAATATTATGTCCGTGAGTCCTATTAAGCATTTAGAAATCCCTATCGATGTCATAACATCCTATGTACCGACCAGAATTTATAAATACAAAATGGAACAAATTAACACAATATAAAAACCTTTTATAACACTAATAAATACGCTCTCTCATATATATTCTCTCAATGACTCATTCTAGGGTATTACTACCCTATTTTTAAAGAGTCAGACCCCACAAAGCTAAGGTTATCGCTAAACCAAAGCTCTAATACCAACTGTAACATCCCGCCTTTTTGGACGCTTTAAGCAGACACACGTGCCGACTCAAAGCATACAGAAGGGCGGACTGTTATGGGGTGAATAAGAAAAAGCAAAGAAAGAAAAAAAACAAAACCGAATCTCGTAGCGGAATGACAAAATATAATAATCAAATAACGGTTCATGAAGCTGTATACAAAACATTTGATTACACTTATACAATACAAAATTAGAGTTACACATATCAGAGATAAACAAATAATAATGCAGCGGAACAATATGATGTAGTGGAATAATATAGTAAATAATAGTAGTACAAATCTTCGTCTTCGTCCTCCAGAAATAAGGTCTTCAAATCCTGAAATGCTCAAGATGACCTGAGCGAATTGAAAATACAAAACACTCGAGTCAGAACTAAAAGATCTTATGTAAGTTAAATCAACGGCAAATAACTATGAGTGGAACGGTGTTAGAGATGTTTACAGGGTTTGACATCTCCTATCCTGTAACAACCCTAGTTTTGGAGATTACCTATAAATATTAAATTATAACGGTAGTTATGATTTAATATTGTGAATTAAAATAAATTGGAGAAATTAAATTGTTTATTTGGATAAACAATGAATTTTGAAAATAAAATGTGAAAATAAAGTTTGGAAACTTTATTTTGTTTGTTTGGGTTAATAATGAATGGAAAATGATTTTTATTTAGAGAAAATGCAATAATTTTATTAATTATTGCCAATTACTTCTTTTAATAATTTTTAAAGGAAGTATTTGATTTTTAAAGGTTGTTTATTTAAATAAAAAGATGAAGTTTTATACTATAAGCATACCAAATTTCAGGTCATTTCGACATAGGTAGCTTATATAAATATGGTGCCAAACTTTGACCTGGACCATGTTTTTGCTCAGAGTTTTACAGTGAAAACACTGTTTGGGTTCAACTTTGAGACATCATAACTTTCTCATATTTTATCCAAATTGCATCATTATTTTTTTGTTTGAAAGATAAAGTTTTCTACTACATGAATACCAATTTTGAGCTCAATCTGATGCGATTGTTCCCCTGTTTCATGTCTGGAATTTGAACCCAATATGGTTTCAGGCCTGTACATTTTTGGTTCTTGAACTGTTGCAATCATGGCTTGAGTCCATGTTTAAGACAGAATAACTCATTTGTTTCAAATTGGATTTAAGTGATTCTTTTTGAAGATTGAAGTAGGAGTGTTGAGTTACATTTTTGTAAAATTTCATGATAATCTGGGTTCGTTTGCTATTTCGAAACTGCTGTCGAAATTGTACTCACAGCTTGTTGTAATTCAGTGTTTAAAACCTTGTTTTGGTCCAACTTTGAAACGACGCAGATTCTTCGTTTCAAATCGGATTTGAATGATTCTTTATGCAGATTGAAGTAGGAATGTTGAAATACATTCTTGCAAAATTTCATGTCAATTTGACACTGTTAACTTGTTCAAACCTGCTGTCGAATATTGAGTCGCAGCTTGTTTTAAACGGATAATACTTGGTGTAATTTCCATTATTTCGATGTTTTCTTGATATTTCTTTCTGGATTTCATACACAGGTATTATAATGTGTTTTAAAAATGTTTTTCTAATAAATGGGCTTTTGAAATTATTATTATATATTTTTTCAGTATAAAAATTATATACTCCATAATAAAAGAATTTCAAAGGCAATTTCTAAAGCGATTTCGAAACGTTCCTAAAACTCGTTTTCTTCAACTTAATTTCTATATAAAACACACAATTTTGAACTTTGAGAGAAGAGGGAGGAGAATTAATTGATTAGATAAAATGCGTGCTATGAACAAGTTCGTTTATCTTTTTAGTTAATTCCTAATCTATTCGTTTGATCGTTTTGACCGTCGGGTCTGGTTTACCGATGAGATGAGGTAAACTTTGTACTGCTTTGAGTGTGAATTGACTAACGGTTAGTAAACCGTTTAGTGCGAACGTGTGGTATGTGACACACATTAACACTTTGCGGGTTCCTATCCGAGGGATTTGTGACACATATTGCCAATTAGTGGTGTCTAGTGCTGGGCCTCCGGACCTTTGCCACTACGGTTTGTTGCTTTCAGGTTTGTGCCTTCAGGTTTGTTGCCTTTGGGTTTATGCCTTCGGGTTTGTTGCCTTCGGGTTTGTTGCCCTATAGTATCGCTTTTGGAGTTGGTCCTTCATCACCGCTCGAGAGATACTTGGATTTGTCGCCTTCGGGCTTGTGGATCCTTGTTTATACAGTACTGAGCACGTGCATCTTTTGTTTCTTTGATATTTATATATTTCCCTATAGTATCGCCTTTCGAGGTAGGTCCTTTGAACCATACGATATATAGTGATTACTTTGTGGAAACTTGTGTTACCTTTATTAGTATTTGTTATTTGCCTTTTTGGCTTGATTTGGGATATTCATATCCTTTGTTTATTTGAGTTGTCGATGATATGAGGCTTGTTATGATTCATCTTTTGTTAGATGATCATGTAATTTCTTTTAGAGATTATTGTGGTACTTTATGACCTTGCATGTTCATTATCATTTAGCTTATCTAACTGATTTGTTTAGCTAGACTGACCCATGTATTTTATACTCGGGTCAGACCGAGGTGTTTCAGGTTAGGTACATTTGGACTTAGCCTATTCTGCTTCCGCATGGACTATTCTGCTAGCTCATTTTTTTATAGCTTTTTGTGTAGTCCTTTTTGGTTGTAACTCTGATATGTATATTCTTTTGACTTTGTATATTGTGGTTGATATACCACTTGACATGTATCATTTTGTATACTCTGTGATGTATCTGTATATGTGTATATGTATGTGATGATCTACTATTATGTGATGTGTTTTACATTTGAGTTGTTATATTTTGTTCTGTTAGATCTTATAGCCATTATAGTTTTGTATTAAATATCTATTGAATATGTCAATCCACATGAAAAAAATATGCTACATTTTTCGACGTATTCAGTAGATAGTTAAGACAAGGCTATAGATGGTCGCTCCTACCCAGTCCTATTCTCTACATTAGTAGACAGTGTTACCCAGTAATACTCTTTGTTAATGTAGGTCTCGGGTTGGCGCGTTACAGCTTGCTATACCGGGGTGGGTATGGAGTTGCCCATTCGTCACATTTGAAGCTGTAGCGCCCCACCCTGAGACCTACATTAACAAAGAGTATTACTGGGTAATACTGCATACTAATGTAGAGAATATGGCTGGATAGTAGCTCTATGAAGTGGGTGCTTATATACCAAAGCCTTCACCTCATAACAATGTCGAGGCCTTTTGAGGAACAAAACCACACACTTTGGCATGGCCCATAAGGCGGAGGTGACTAAGTTGGGGATAATATCTGCGTTAAGTGAGGTGCAGGCTGTTACATTGGTATCAAAACCATACCCAGCAAGAATTGTGGTCTGTACATGTTACAACCACGACGCCTGGGTGGTGTTGTGTTCATGAGCCAACGAGGACGTTGGGCTATAAAGGGGGGAGATTGTAACACCCCTTCAAAATGAGAATAATAGTCCCACATCGCGGAAAAACACTATGAAGTGGGTGCTTATATACCAAAGCCTCCACCTCATAACAACGTCGATGCCTTTTGAGGAACAAAACCTCACACTTTGGCTTGGCCCATAAGGCAGAGATAACTAAGTTGGGGACAATATCTGCGTTAAGTCAGGTGCGGGCTGTTACATATTTCCTTGTGTAATCAAATATAACAAAACATATTTTCATCATTTTTACAACCAAAACTTATTTTTAACCCAAATTTCTCATTTTTATTTATAATAAACCATATATTAAATTAAATGCTCCTTTTAAAAATTAATAAAAGAGAAATTTGGCAATAATTATCAAAATTAATAAAAGAGAAATATGCATACCAATATTGAGCTCAATTTGATGCCTCCTTTTGCTCTATTTTAGCTTGGAAGTTGAACCCAGAATGAATTTTTAGTCCTGGGCACATTCTTGTAGAACTGTTACAAACATGGTCTGAGTCCATGTTTGAGACAGCGTAAATTTTTCATTTTCTATCGAAATTCATTAATTCTTTTTGTGTTTGAAAGATGAAGTTTTCTACTATAAGCATACCAAATTTCAGTTCATTTCGACCTATATAGCTTATAGAAATATGCTGCCGAACTTTGATTTAGAGCATATTTCTATAAGCTATATTGGTCGAAATGAACTGAAATTTGGTATGCTTATAGTAGAAAACTTCATCTTTCAAACAAAAAAAAATCATTCAATTTGGATAAAGTAAGTGGATGTTATCATGTCTTAAACATGGACTCGGACCATGTTTGCAACAACTCAGAAAACACAATTTCTACAGGCAGAAAAACTGTGTTTTCTTGATTTTGCAGCAACGGTTTGAATATTCAATGACAATATTTTTTGACCAAATTTTGTAGAAACAAAGTTCAACATATAAACTTGACTCAGAAAAAGATCCGGTAGCATTTCGTTGCAGGAGATGAAAGTTATGGACAACCAAAGTTGGCACTTGAGGTCAGAAACGAAAACAAGAATAGAAATGAACAAAAACTTGTACAACCAACGAATTTAGCTACTGATTCAATATTTTTGGCCAGTAGATGTGAGATGACCAAATAATTAGTGTAAATTCATGAGAGATTAAAACATGGTTTAAATTTCACTTAGGCTAATTAAATTTCTCTAATTGGTTCACTTGGGCCCAAAGCTTGTTTAGTGGGTTTGAGAAATGAGAAACTTTTGACTGTACGTTCATTACAGCATCTCCTTCCTCAAACACCAGAGAAACAAAAATGGCAGCCACTAATTAACAAATCTCCACAAACATTCACCAAACTTCAATTCAATTTAACAAAATTAAGTCTTTTTGCAAGATTAAGAGCTAGAGAAGGTAAACAACTCCGAATATTATTGGTTTCATCACTAAACTCTTCTACAGTAATTTTTTTTCTTCTCATTTTCACTGTTGTTTCTCCTTACATGTCTCTTATGGTTTCAGCAGGTGTTTCTAGCCCCAAATCGAGCTAAAAGTTGCCGCCTTGCTTGCAAATCTTTGGTATTTCAGTAAGTAGCAAAAGGTGAGTAACAATCTCACAAATTCTAGCTCAAACAATCAAAAATCGCCTGCTAAAATTGTTATCCCGCCTTTTGGCAAGGCCGTGACACCAAGAACTTGACTAGAAACCAATGACAGTTCGTCTTGGAGATCGGTTATACGCAGGCTCACTATGGATATCGACGAATTTTTTCTGAGTCCGGATCAAGCTAAAATTGATATGACATGACAAGCAAAGCTATGAGAGCTAACATTCCGAATTTTAAGTCAATCGGAGTTTATATGCTCCAGATATTGATGGATCACGGTTGAGAAATCCAAACTTGCATCGATCATAACTGGAGATCTACAAGTCCAAATGCCACCAAATTTGGATAGGAGCTGACTGGCAACCTAAGGAATGTTCATGCCAAATTTCAGCTCCATCGGATCAAATCTTGATCGATTCGAAATTGCTTTGTATCGATCACGGAACGAAAAACTCCAACTTGCATCGATCATAACTCGAGATCTACAAGTCCAAATGCCACCAAATTTGGACAGGAGCTAACTGGCAACCTAAGGAATGTTCATGCCAAATTTCAGCTCCATCAAATCAAATCTTGATCGATTCGAAATTGCTTCGTATCGATCACGGAATGAAAAACTCCAACTTGCATCGATCATAACTCGAGATCTACAAGTCCAAATGCCACCAAATTTGGACAGGAGCTAACTGGCAACCTAAGGAATGTTCATGCCAAATTTCAGCTCCATCGGATGAATTCTTGATCGATTCGAATGGACTTCGAATCGATCCCAAAGTGGGCCCAGATTTCCTAAAGACGGGCGCGTGGGCCCCCTCATGTGCCAGAAGTGGTCTCCCGAAATTTAGGCGAAATTTCAGCCTCCTACGCCTATAAATAGCACCCCAGAGCCTACAGAAAAGGGATCTTTTTGCTCTCCTACGTCCATACTCTACCGAATCCATTTTTGTACTCCATAGCTGCTGTTATATACGAATTTCAGTCATTATAATCCGCTGTAATCTGTTGTAATCAGTGGGAATCAACAAGTGAATATCAATAAAATCATCAACTTCATAGTGGACATAGGCCATACGCCGAACCACTCTAAAACTCTGTGTTTCCATGCATTTTCTTATATGTTTACTGGTGTGTTTGTTAGATCTGCTTAATTTTACATTTATTCTCTTCATTCTATCTCTTCAAACACATCCGAAGAGTGTTGTGCCCAATTTTGGTACAAACACTTTGGTGCTTTCACTGAGAAAAAACCAAGTTTTTTCTCCTGCTCGTTGGATCTACTACCGTCGTTGGATTGCAAAAATCTGAGGAGGAGATCCAGATCTGCCATTCAGTGGTTTCTTCTATTCTATTCAGATTGCTCCAGATCTAAGAGGAACTACAAGTATGATCAATTTCGTATCCATGAAAATGTGATGATTTTCGTATCCATGTTTTCGATTCCAGAAAATGTGGCGATTTTCGTATTCATGTTTTCGTTTCCAGAAAATATGGCCATTTTCGTATCCATGTTTTCGTTTCCAGAAAATGTGGTGATTTTCTTATCCATGAAAATGTGGTGATTTTCGTATCCATGTTTTCGTTTCCAGAAAATATAGCGATTTTCGTATCCATGTTTTCGTTTCCAGAAAATGTGGTGATTTTTTGTTTCCAGAAAATATGGCAATTTTCGTATCCATGTTTTCGTTTCTAGAAAATGTGGCGATTTTCATATCCATGTTTTCGTTTCCAGAAAATGTGGTGATTTTTCGTTTCCAGAAAATATGGCCATTTTCGTATCCATGTTTTCGTTTCCAGAAAATGTGGTGATTTTCTTATCCATGAAAATGTGATGATTTTCGTATCCATGTTTTCGTTTCCAAAAAATGTGGTGATTTTTTCGTTTCCAGAAAATATGGCAATTTTCGTATCCATGTTTTCGTTTCTAGAAAATGTGGTGAATTTCTTATCCATGAAAATGTGATGATTTTCGTATCCATGTTTTCGTTTCCAGAAAATATGGCGATTTTCGTATCCATGATTTCGTTTCCAGAAAATGTGGCGATTTTCGTATCCATGTTTTCGTTTCCAGAAAATGTGGTGATTTTCTTATCCATGAAAATGTGATAATTTTCGTATCCATGTTTTCGTTTCCAGAAAATGTGGTGATTTTCTTATCCATGAAAATGTGATGATTTTCGTATCCATGTTTTCATTTCCAGAAAATATGGTGGTTTTCGTATCGATCAACTTTCGTATCTATCCTGTAGTGTCCAATTCGTATCGATACTCAGATGAAGTTCGTATCCATCCATCTGCCTCCAATTCATATCGATACTCATATCTAGATCGTATCGATTCAGCTGCGTCCAATTCGTATCGATCAACAGATGCACTTCGTATCGATCCAGCCAGTTGCATTTCGTATCGATACTCTGATACACTACATATCAATCCTGTAGTGTCCAATTCGTATCGATCAACAGATGTACTTCGTATCGATCCAGCCAGCTGCATTTCGTATCGATACTCTGATACACTACATATCAATCCTGCAGTGTCCAATTCGTATCGATCAACAGATGCTCTTCGTATCGATCCAGCCAGCTGCATTTCGTATCGATACTCTGATACACTACATATCAATCCTGTAGTGTCCAATTCGTATCGATCCTCAGATACACTACGTATCGATCCTGCAGTGTCCAATTCGTATCGATCAACAGATGCACTTCTTATCGATCCAGCCAGATGCATTTCGCATCGATCCTCAAATACACTACGTATCGATCCTGCAGCGTCCAATTCGTATCGATCCTACAGTGTCCAATTTGTATCGATCTTCGAATACACTTCAGATCTTTCAATTTCGCCACAGTTGTATCGTTAAAACATTGATGAGAACAATACGAAATTTCAAAAAAAAATATTTTTCGAGTACGACCCAAATTTCCTAAAAAGAGGCTAAAAAAAAATTTCGGGGGAGACCCCCCGAACCCTAGCCGCAGCGCAGGGCACCCGCATAGTGAATTCAATCACCAATTTAGTGAAGGAACATTCCATCTGTGCTTCTAATTGTTTCATGACTGAACAAGACATATGTTGAGTTGCAATCAAGGAATGGGTGGAATGCAACTTCCTCCAATTGACCAGATTTTAAACTCCTGAATTGACAACTATGGTACGATGGCTAATATGACGACTGCCCTACAATGTCTGCTCTACCAACTCAAAACATAGCTGGTCACCGCTGAACCATCTTCAAACGCCCGCATCTTAATCATTCCATGTCCACATGACTAAGAGCATGACATACAACCTTAAGAGGACTTCCTTAATACCCTATATAGGTCCCCTATCTAGATGAAAGTTTGGGATAAACACCAATCTATAAGCCTATTTTAACCAACTCACCGTCCTATCGGCTTTGCAAACCACTCGAACGTTGGGCAATCGTGCATACGTCATTGACCAGTGTTACAAGACCCCTGGGCAATAAAATGGACCTGAGCATAATGTCGATTGGAGAATCTTTCCCAGTCAGAATCTATTCGTTGAAACCAACCTACATGCAGAACTTCCAGTGAAAATTCAACATGTTAACTATGTCGGTGTACTATGGAAATACAACCCTCGACACTACCTTATGAAGTGGGAATGGCGCGTGGATTTCTCTAAGGGCGATGAATGCCGTCAAACGCAGATGTCTTCCCCCATTCCTCAGAGAAGATCGTCAATCACGACTTTGATTAGAGAATTGGTGTATAGCCGCCAACGACTACACCAACATCTCTAGGCCAACATTGAGTTGATGAATCAGATGAAGGATCAACGTGGCAAGATAAGGAGGAGACCTACTCCATACTCTAGATCAGAAAACTCCTTTTCTCTAGATGGCTACCATGAACGCCTAAGCCATAAGGCTGCTCCGGGAAGGATAGCTCTGACAATATGTGCAGGCCCTATAAAACAAAGGACCGGGAACATCCGACCCCTATCGATCAAGGACTTTGATCAAATTGAACCATTTGCGTTAGTCTTCCAACTGAGAAGGGCTGGACTGAAGTGCAATAGCGAGCATACGACGCTGCCTCACTTATCAATGAGATTTGATTTGATCTCTTTTGGATTATTTCCAATTCAATTTCATTTACATTGCGAAATATGACCTACTTGAATTAAACTACTTGCAAATGATGTAGGTTACCGAGTACTCAAGATTGGGTGCAAAACAACCTCCGCGGACTATGATCAAATCATTGAGGTATCATCATGACGATCATGACTCAACCACTCATCGGCTACTATACACCCCTGACTGGGGGCAAGGCACCAAAGAAAAAGAGACCGACAAGGTCAGGACTCTAGTACAAAGTGGATGCAACCGACCATCCACTCATCTGCCTATGCAATTTAATTAGAGATCTGGGAAAGACATGGAGTAATATATCCCAACAATGTACTCTCCATCTCGTACTTGAAGCTCGCCAAAATACTTACGCTTCTTTTGATGCCCGATAAAATCGGAATCACACGAAGGGTGGACGCAACGTCACCATCCATGCATCCAATCCTACATTAGAAACTTGGGGTTATTTGAGAACACATGTTTAAAGTGGATATGATTTGGCCTTTCACTCCCCAGTTTGCATCTGTGATCAGGCAAAACAATCATGCCTTAAACCGACTTCATCAGGGGCCAACCCTCCATTTAAAAGTCATCAACGACTGACTGCCTACTCGCTAACCATCACGGGCTGTCATTTCAACTCTCTTCCTTAGCTCGATCGAAAGAATGCAAAGTATGAATTGGACATGACTCGACTGTCTGCTCTCTAATTGAGTCACCCGACTTAAGAGAAAATACACAACTCAGAGTGGACGTAGTTCGACCATCTCTTTCTATGCTCGAGCACAAAGCTTGCCAGAACACTAATCATACTCCTTAGGCCTGGCAAAAGCGGAATCCAAATGAACATAGACGCGATCCAACAGTCCATAAACTAAATCTCATCCTTCGTTGAAGGGCGTATAAGTGGAAGTTAATCGGGATCCCACCGATCACTCGCTAAGTGAAACCCCGAGCTCAGGGCCATGCCATCACACTACGACAATAAGGAATTGATACACGACAATCCACTAACTAACTTCGGCTCCCAGAGTGTGAGCTGGAGTATAAACTTTCGGACATGGGCTCGAGGAGGATGAATCCGTCTATTTAACGACTTTGCCCGTGTTCAACCTAAACCCAAAAAGGAGGGATCCGTCCATCTAACGACTTCGCTTGCCTACTCAGGGTGGATATGTTACAACCATCCGCGTACCTGATCAGCCAACTTCGAACTCCCAGAGCGCGAGTCGGAGTATAAACATTCAACTCCGAACTCCCAGAGCGCGAGTCAGAGTATAAACATCAAACTCCGTATTCCCAGAGTGCGAAGTGGAGTATAAACATCAACTACAGATTCCCAGAGTGCAAACTGGAGTATAAACATTCAACTCCGTATTCCCAGAGTGCGATGCGGAGTATAAACATCCAACTCCGAGTTCCCAGAGCGCGAACCGGAGTATAAACATCAACTCCGTACTCCCAGAGTGCGAAGCGGAGTATAAACATCCAACTCCGAGTTCCCAGAGCGCGAACCGGAGTATAAACATCAACTCCGTATTCCCAGAGTGCGAAGCGGAGTATAAACATCAACTCCGAACTCCCAGAGCGCGAGTCGGAGTATAAACATCAACTCCGAGTTCCTAGAGTACGAACCGGAGTATAAACATCAACTAACTCCAGATTCCCAGAGTGCGAACTGGAGTATAAACATAAACTAACCCTATGTCCCTAGAGTGTGGGCTGGAGTATAAACACCAACTGGGTGTGAATGACCTCCCATCAACTCACTTCGGTCCCGAGAGCGCAGGTTAGAGTATAAACACCAAATGGGTGTGACTAACAACCCATCAACCAATTCCAGTCCTCAAAGCATGGTTTGGAATATGAATACCAAAAGGGATGTGATTCGACTATCCATCTATCGGCTATGGTTCCTCATCAAGTTCTGTAATACAAAAAGCGGATGTGGTTCGACCGTCTGCTTTCCAATCTTCCCCTGACACGGGGTCACACTTAACACACAAAATTGGATATGATTCGACCATCCAACACTGAGCGGGTGTGACACAACCGTCCATGCATCAACTCTTGTCCCCGGCACGGGATCCATAACAAAAATTTATATGGATGCGCTCCTACCCTACAAGACAAAGTTTCTTCCTTGATTCGACAGGGAGGCGTAGATTCGAAAAACGGACCTAGCTGGATGTCCTATTCCGAATTGATATTACTACCATCCAACCGCAAATGAACGTGGCGTGACCGTTCATCTGCTAACTCTCGCCTGTGATCCAATGGGTTTTGCGTGCAACATGGATGGATGTGACCTAACCATCCGCCAATCAATTCCTTCCTACAATTCAGTGGAAGAAGCATCAAACTAAAATTGCTGTAATTTGACCGACCACACTTCAACTTTCGCCCTTGATTGGGGACAGAGGAATTAATTGAGGAAAATGCGGTCTGACCATTTTCTACTAAAACTCTTAGTCCCCAGAGTGTGGACAAGGGTATAAACATCAAATAGGTGTGATGAATGGCCCTTCAACTGACTCTAATCCCCAAAGTGTGGCTATAAGAATAAACAAACGAATGAATGAGATTCGACCATTTATTCACCAACTCTGACCTGAACTCGACGTGAGGAGTGTAAACTCACTACAGGTGCAATTAGACCATCCACGAACTAACTCTGCCAACCCAAGACTGGGGGCAGAAGTGAAAATCACCGAAAGAAGAGAAAGGTGACTCGCTACATCTCCAGCTTAGCGTCCTTTACAACTTAAGGCAACGACTACAAGGAGACCCTAATGCTAACCAATCAGAATGATGCCCGAAGTTCTGGGCAACCAATTATATCGTACCGCCGGATCGATGGGCAATATCGATCTGCACCTTTCATATCATACCATTGGATCGATAGGAAATGAGGTCCAAGCATTCTACATCATGCCGTTGAATCGACGGTCAATATCGATCCTCTTCGACTACAAATCAATGTGACCCGAACGCCCATCGAATACCTTTGACCAACAGAGCACGGATAGAAGAATAAACCACAAATGAGTGTGACTTGACCATTCGTCCTCCGTCGCCTTCCTTTGATCCGTTAGGAAGAGCATGAGACCAAATGAGCATGACATGACTGCATTTGAGCTGACTTTATCCCTAGATCTAACGGGAGAACGTAAATCAAAATGGACATGGTTGATCACCCAACTCCAAATGAATGCAACGTGACCATTCATTCATTGACTCTTACCATGATCCGGCTAAAAGAGCAATTCAAAACAAGTACAACCTAAACATCTGCACACTGATTCTTACCCTGGATTTGACAAGGGAAGCATCAATCTTGCATTGGATCTGATTGGACGATTCACTCTTCAGTTTTTGCCCAAAGTACGGCGACATAAGCAGCGAAGTGAATGTCACTGACCGTCCAGAATCTAGCTTATGTCCGAATGTTGGCAAAGTAACAATATATCCCGCCAAGTGGAAAGAACTAGAACATAATATAGGATAGTCACGACTCAGCCTTCCATTGGTTAACTCGATCCCATGGTTCAATGGGATAGAATACAAAATTGAAGCGGACATTATGTACCCTGCCACTTATCGAGATATTCCCCAGACTTGGGGGCACAAACAAGAAGATAAGATTAATATGATTCAACCATTCATCAGTCAACTCTAATTCTTAAAGCTTGAACTACAGTATAGACACAGCTAGAACGAGACTAGACCGTCCGCGTAATGCATCCGCCAACCCAAGACGGGGAGCAAAAGAGTAATTATCCGAGAGTTGACTATGACAACTTGAACCAATGACCCATGCCTGATATTCATAACAACTCTAGGTTGCGACTGAAAGGATGCCTAGAGATAGAGTCATCAGACCAATACTCGAACTTATGGGTAACTGATCATTATTTTGACCCTTCCAATGAGCAATGGATCGCAGGTACATTACATGAAAAGCGCATCATTCAAGAAACATAAGTAAATTCAATCCCAAAGCTGGAGCCAGCTATGCAGCAGCATGCAATACAAGGCTAAATTCTACTAATCCTTTGATTCAACATCCTTATAAGCCTGATCATTTACCATGGCAAATAAAAACATGAGGCGCCTACAACCCATCACGAGTATTGTAGATCAGATCACAACTACCAAACGACCATATCGATGACTTGACAGAGGTATTCAGTGCTTTCTAAAAAATGCAAGATGAAGCTCGATCCTTTAAGCTCGCCCCGTTAACGTCTATATTGACCAGCCGATAAGATAGGTCCAACAGCGGCCTTAGATGTATGAAGAGTTACTCAAATGGGATATTGAGCTAATCCAGTTTGATTTCACATATCTCCCTTGGAGAGCTCTCCATGATCAAACATTAGCATACTTCATATCTGAGTCCACCACATCAGACGACTATCCGAAGAACAGTGGAGAACCATCCAACCAATGGAGAAGGTACACCGATGGAACTTCCAATAATCGGCTTTCTAACATCGAAGTTGCATTAATGACTCCTGAGAAACGAACGATCTGCTACGCCCTGAAACTCAACTTCCCTGCAACAAATAACGAAGCTAAGTATGAAACCTTGGCGCTCAAACTTGTAAGAAAACTACGAGTGGAAACTTTACATGTCTTATGTGATTACTGGTTAGTAGTACGCTAAGTCAAGGAAGATTATCCGACTAGGGGGCAACGTCTTGCTCCTTATCTCAATCGAGTCCAAAAGCTACTAGTCGACTTCGACTATTACACCATTACACACATCCTCGAAGAACAAAATGAAAAAGCTAAGTCACTGGCCAAGCTAGCCAGTTCTGGGGATGCACAGCAAAAAGACTTTGTCCTAGTTGAAATACTTATTATTCTGGGCATTGACATATGAAGATCAACTAGATCTTGGAGATGGATCTAGAAAAAGAGTCATGGATGACTCCTATCAAAGATTATCCACGATTGGGGATTCTTATTGAATAAAGGAATAAGAAATGTCATATCCTCTGTGAAGCCTCACTGCATGATTACGTCTAGATTGTTCTACTCCGTCGACACAAAGCATTACTCCTGTATCCGCCAATCCGAGACCCATTATGACGTATCCGTCGATACGAAGCATACATTCCAACATCTCAGATCGATCCAGGAGAGGATCGATACAAAGGAAGGACTCAAAACAACAATCGAACGTTGTTACAACTTGAATTTGGCTTCGATCCAGGAGAGGATCGATACGAAACTCAATCCAAACAAAAACTAAAGAACTTGACAACGACTCGTGAATGTGCAAACGTTAACGGGAGCCAGGTTAACATACGTACATGTATGATAGACTAACATTCAATTTTCAAAATTTACAGGAATTGAATGCTCACCTGATGACAATTACAACAACGAACAACAAACCGCTAGCACTCGACACTCAGTTACAACATTGCACTACATAATCACTGACAGTGGTTCAATCAACATTTATATTACTGGAAATCAATTGAAGGTTACATCTTTTGACGAAAAGATAGCAACTACTCAACGAATCAGATAGAACTTTTTCAGAATGAAGGATGCAGCATTTCAAAGCACGTCATGTTCACACAAGACGTACTTTGGGGGGGGAAATGTTATCCCGCCTTTTGGCAAGGCCGTGACACCAAGAACTTGACTAGAAACCAATGACAGTTCGTCTTGGAGATCGGTTATACGCAGGCTCACTATGGATATCGACGAATTTTTTCCGAGTCCAGATCGAGCTAAAATTGAAATGACATGACAAGCAAAGCTATGAGAGCTAACATTCCGAATTTCAAGTCAATCGGAGTTCATATGCTCCAGATATTGATGGATCACGGCTGAGAAATCCAAACTTGCATCGATCATAACTGGAGATCTACAAGTCCAAATGGCACCAAATTTGGACAGGAGCTGACTGGCAACCTAAGGAATGTTCATGCCAAATTTCAGCTCCATCGGATCAAATCTTGATCGATTCGAAATTGCTTCGTATCGATCACGGAACGAAAAACTCCAACTTGCATCGATCATAACTCGAGATCTACAAGTCCAAATGCCACCAAATTTGGACAGGAGCTAACTGGCAACCTAAGGAAAGTTCATGCCAAATTTTAGCTCCATCAGATCAAATCTTGATCGATTTGAAATTGCTTCGTATCGATCATGGAACGAAAAACTCCAACTTGCATCGATCATAACTCGAGATCTACAAGTCCAAATGCTACCAAATTTGGACAGGAGCTAACTGGCAACCTAAGGAATGTTCATGCCAAATTTCAGCTCCATCAGATGAATTCTTGATCAATTCGAATGGACTTCGAATCGATCCCAAAGTGGGCCCAGATTTCCTAAAGACGGGCGCGTGGGCCCCCTCACGTGCCAGAAGTGGTCTCCCGAAATTTAGGCGAAATTTCAACCTCCTACGCCTATAAATAGCACCCCAGAGCCTACAGAAAAGGGATCTTTTTGCTCTCCTACGTCCATACTCTACGGAATCCATTTTTGTACTCCATAGCTGCTGTTATATACGAATTTCAGTCATTATAATCCGCTGTAATCTGTTGTAATCAGTGGGAATCAGCAAGTGAATATCAATAAAATCATCAACTTCATAGTGGACGTAGGCCATACGCCGAACCACTCTAAAACTCTGTGTTTCCATGCATTTTCTTATATGTTTACTGGTGTGTTTGTTAGATCTGCTTAATTTTACATTTATTCTCTTCATTCTATCTCTTCAAACACATCCGAAGAGTGTTGTGCCCAATTTTGGTACAAACAAAAATGACAAAAATTTATCTATGTTTGTAAATTTTTGCTGTTGTTTTCTGTTCAAAAATCAGTTTCATACTGCTAGTTTGGAAGCCTATAACTTTTGATTCCGGCAACAAAATGCTACCAGATTTCTCCCATTTGGTAGCTTTCATGTTGAACTTTGTTTCTGCAAAATTTAGTTGACATATATTGTCATTTGTGTGTTCAAACCGCTGCTGCAAAATCAACAAAACACAGTTTTTCAACGAGTAAAAACTGTGTTTTGAGTTGCTGCAAACATGGCCTGAGTGCATGTTTGAGATAACATAACTTTTTCATTCCTTACTAAAATTGCGCAATTCATTTTTTGTTTGAAAGATAAAGTTTTCTACTATATGCATACTAATTTTGAGCTCAATCCGATGCTATTTGATCCTCTATTTCATGCCCGAAAGTTGAACCCAATATGGTTTTAGGCCTGTACATTTTTTGTTCTTGAACTGTTGCAAACATGGCCTGAGTCCATATTTGAAACAGCATAACTCATCCGTTTCAAATCTTATTTGAGTGGTTCTTTTTGCAGATTGAATTACATTCTTATAAAATTTCATGACAATCTGGGTTCGTTTGCTATTTCGAAACTGCTGTCGAACTTGTACTCGCAGCTTGCTGTAATTCAGTATTTAAAACCTTGTTTTGGTCCAAATTTGAAATGACGCAGATTCTTCGTTTCAAATCGGATTTGAATGATTCTTTTTGAAGATTGAACCAGGAATGTTGAACCACATTGCTGCCAAATTTCATGTCATATTGACACAGATAACTTGTTCAAACCTGCTGTCGAATATTGAGTCGCAGCTTGTTTTAAACGGATAATACTTGAGTGTAATTTCCGTTATTTCGATGTTTTCTTGATATTTCTTTCTGGATTTCATACACCGGTATTATAATGTGTTTTAAAAATGTTTTTCTAATAAATGGGCTTTTTAAATTATTATTATATATTATTTTTTAGTATAAAAATTATATACTCTATAATAAGAGAATTTCAAAGGCAATTTCTAAAGCGATTTCAAAACGTTCCTAAAACTCGTTTTCTTCAACTTAATTTCTATATAAAACACACAATTTTGCACTTCGAGCGAAGAGGGAGGAGAATTAAATGATTAGATAAAACGCATGCTATGAACCGTGCGTTTATCTTTTCAGTTAATTCCTAATCTATTCGTTTGATCGTTTTGATCTTCGGGTTTGGTTTACCGATGAGACAAGGTAAACTTTGTACTGCTTTGAGTGTGGAATTGACTAATGGTTAGTAAACCGATTAGTGCGAACGTGTGGTATGTGACACACGTTAACACTTTGCGGGTTCCTATCCAAGGGGTTCGTGACACATATTGCCAGTTACTGGTGTCCAGTACTTGGCCTTTGGACCTTCGCCACTACGGTTTGTTGCCTTCGGGTTTGTTGCCTTTGGGTTTGTGCCTTCGGGTTTGTTGCCTTCGGGTTTGTTGCCATATAGTATTGCTTTTGGAGTTGGTCCCTCGTCACCGCTCGAGAGATACTTGGGTTTGTCGCCTTCGGGCTTGTGGATCCTTGTTTATACAGTACTGAGCACGTGCATCCTTTGTTTCTTTGATATTTATATTTCCCTAGAGTATCGCCTTTCGGGGTAGGTCCTTTGAACCACACGACATATAGCGATTACCATGTCTTGTGTTACCTTTATTGGTATTTGTTATTTGCCTTTTTGGCTTGATTTGGGATATTCATATCCTTTGTTTATTTGAGTTGCCAATCATATGAGGCTTGTTATGATTCATCTTTTGTTAGATGATCGAGTTATCTCTTTTAGAGATATTTGTGGTACTTTATGACCTTGCATGTTGATTATCATTTAGCTTGTCTAACTGATTTGTTTAGCTAGACTGACCCATGTATTTTATACTCGGGTCAGACCGAGGTGTTTCAGGTTAGGTACATTTGGACTTAGCCTATTCTGCTTCCGCATGGACTATTCTGCTAGCTCTTTTTGTTATAGCTTTTTGTGTAGTCCTTTTTGGTTGTAACTATGTTATGTATATTCTTTTGACTCGCCTGTATATTGTGGTTGTTACACCACTTGACATGTATCATTTTGTATACTCTGTGATGTATCTGTATATGCGTATATGTATGTGATGATCTACTGTTCCGTGATGTGTTTTACATTTGAGTTGTTATATTTTGTTCTGTTGGATCTTATAGCCATTATAGTTTTGTATTAAATATCTATTGGATATGTCGATCCGCATGAAAAAAATATATGCTACATTTATCGAGGCATTCGGTAAATAGTTAAGACAAGGCTATAGATGGTCGCTCCTATCCAGCTCTATTCTCCGTATTAGCAGATGGTATTATCTTGTAATACTTTTTGCTAATGTGGGTCTCGAAATCGCTTCAGAAATTACCTTTGAAATTTTCTTATTATAGAGTACCAGTATGTAAAGCATGTCCATTGGACGTGTGCATAGAAAACGTAAGTTAAATTATTTTAGTGCAAAACAATATGTTCAAACACACAAAAAACTTAATATACTCATTTTATGTATAAATTTGGTTATTTAGTAGATACTAAAGGAAATGTATTTGATTGTGTATAAAGTTTATTATTCATTGTATCTCTTACGATAGTAATGAGAAACACGAACGTCTAATGAACTAACATGAAGGTATAAATGTAAACACATATTAAATGAAAACCCGATGAAGTAAATACCAAATATGTCCTCAATTGTCATTATTTGGATAGAATAACAAAGTGGGCTAGTTTAGTAAATACCAAATATGCCAACTAACTTTAACTTATAATGTTTGTATTATTGTGTACTTTTGAAGCCATATAGCCTCAATTGGAGATATCGAATTATATTGGTAAAAGCACGTGCACTTTTGAAGGGATCCATATATAGATTGTTCCTTTATTATTTTTCCCTACAATAAACAAATATGGCACCTTAATAACACTAATTTGTATACTATTCAAAGCATGTATTACGTGACCACGTGCCATATTGTAAACCATCCATGATGTAAACTGCCAATATTTATGGTGTTTTTTTCAAAGACAAATATAGCTTTAGTTAGCATCTCTCTCTATATGTTGAACGCGTTTAAATTTCAAGTTTTGGAGTTATCTTCGTTGTTTACAAAAGAAATATATATGTTCAAGTGCTTTTAAATTAGATCATTAGTTATAGCATTATAACATATTTAACCTAAAAGATGACTTTTTAAAAAAATTAGAGTAGTCATAATAAATGTAAAAATTCATAATTTGTAACAAATAGTAAATTAAAGTATGAAAACCAACTAAATCCACTGACCTTTCATTCACAACAAATGTAGTACACCCTTTTTTGTATATGTTCAGGTTATGATTTGGGCAATCTATTATTGCTTCATCAAAAAAATTGGACAGTACTGAATTTCTAATATTGGAACCCAAATTTTTGCGGTACCATCTTAATAAGAAATCAAAAGGTAATGCCAATCGAGCTGTTTGAAAAGAAAAAAAATCACATTCAATTATGTATACTGTAAAGGAATAAAAATGAGATTTTGGCAAAAGAATTAACAAATCCACAAATCCAAACAATCGCAAATAATATTCAATCACAAACCTACTGTTTCATTTGTTATGCCTAAACCTTATTAGATCATATTGATCTAAAGTATCATTCTTGAATAGTCCATAAATTTGCTCAAACTCATTCTTTGTAACTGCTGTATGCTATCGCAGCTCTCGATTAGACATGATCTTTAATCGACCTATTATTTAACATTCATAATAAATGGAAAGCAGTAACAAAGCCAATTGAGTAGATATCAATTCCAAAACTATAATTGGTCACATTTCCAAACCTGGAGCAGTAATCATGTAGCTTCCAAATCCAGATTTTATGTAGAATAATTCTGGTTTTTCTCGAGCTGTAGTTTTATTGCTTTATAGAAATTGCGAATGAATAGAAACATTGTAGGATTACATATTAATTTATTTATTCTTTTGATAAACGAAGAAAGGTAAAAAGAAGATGGAGCAGCCATTGAATTAGGGATGAATTGAGACGTGCAGATAACTGAAAAGATGTGGTTATAGAATAAAGAGTACAAAAGTGCCCTTTATTGTTTAATTATGAGCCATCAAAGAAGTTAGGGTATTTTAGTATTTTCAAAAGCTTCAAATGGATGTTTTCTTATTATATATTAGAGTATATAATTTTTATACTAAAAAAAATAATATATAATAATAATTTCAAAAGCCCATTTATTTGAAAAGCATTTTGTAAAACACATTATAACACCTGTGTATGAAATCCAGAAAGAAAAATCAATAAAACATCGAAATAACGGAAATTACACAAGTATTATCCGTTTAAAATAAGCTGTGACTCAATATTCGACAGGAGGTTTGAACAAGTTAACCGTGTGAAAATGACTTAAAATTTTGCAGGAATGTAGTTCAACATTCCTACTTATATCTGCAAAAAGAATCATTCAAATCCGATTTGAAATGAAGAATTTGCGTCGTTTCAAAGTTGGACCAAAATAAGTTAAAATCGTTGAATTTCAGCGGGCTGCGGGTTCAAAATCGACAGTAGTTTCGAAATAGCAAACCAATCCAGATTATCATGAAATTTTGCAGAAATGTAAATCAACACTCCTACTTCAATTTGAAAAAAGTATCACTCAAATCAGATTTGAAAAAAATGAGATATACTGTCTCAAACATGGACTCAGGCCATGATTGCAACACTTCAAAAACCAAATATGTACAGGCCTGAAACCATCTTGGGTTCAACTTCCAGGTATGAAACAAAGGAACATATTAAGTTGGATCGAGCTGAAAATTGGTATTCCTATAATAGAAAACTTCAACTTTCAAACTAAAAAACAATCATGCAATTTAGATAAAGTATGAGAAAGTTATGATATCTCAAAGTTTAACCCAGACAGTGTTTTCACTGTAAAAATTTGGACAAAAACATGCTCCGGACCCAAGTTCGGCAGCATATTTCTATAAGCTAGATAGGTCGAAATGACCTGATATTTGGTGTTCTTATAGTATGGAACTTCATATTTCAAACAAAAAAGAATCACGCAATTTCAATAAGATATGAAAGAGTTATGCTATCTCAAACATGGACTCAGACCATGTTTGCAGCAACTCAGAAAACAGTGAACAGGTAATTTCCAGGCTGTGCATTGATTTTGCAAAGCAGTTTTCAGGCATCAAACGAATATGTTTGGCAATGAAATTAGGCAAGCATATACTAAAACACACAGGCTATCAACTGAAGAAAATCCGACAGCATTTAGTTGCCGGAATTGGTAGAAAATGATGTGCAAAGTGGCATACAAACTCAGATTTCACCAAAATCACAATATGAACATAATAGCGATGTATTGAAGCTATTTTCGGTTAGATTTTGTCATTTTGAAGATTTTTCTTCAGTTAGCAATTGTGATCATATATATATAATTCTTAACACATAAACACTTGGACAAAATAATACACAGGTCTGAAATCTTCTTTGAGTTCAACTTCCAAGCATAAAACAGAGTACCAAACTGTATCGGATTGAGCTCAAAATTGTTAATCATATAGTAGAAAACTTTACCTTTCAAACAAAAAACGAATCATACAATTTGGATAAAGTATGAGAAAGTTATGATATCTCAAACAGGCACTCAGGGCATATTTGCAGCAATTCAGAAAACACAATTTCTACAAGCAGAAAAATTGTTTTGTTGATTTTGCAGCAACGGTTTGAACATTCAAATGACAATAAATAATATTTACTAATAAGGATGTTGAATGCAAAATTTGGTCCTCACAATTGCTAGCGAAAACAAAAGCTTCAAAATACCAAAATCTACTCGAAAGCAGATTTTTACCTGTAGTTGTTTTCTGAGTTGCTGCAAACATGGCCTGAGTCCATGTTCGAGACAGCCTAACTTATTCATTTCTTACTGGAATTCAATGTTTCTTTTTTTGTTTGATAGATGGAGTTTTCTACTATTTGCGTAAAAAATTTCAGCTCGATCCAAGATAATTTGGTCGTCTGTTGCATGCCTGGAAGTTGAACTCAAGATGTTTTCAGGCCTGTAGATTTTTGGTTTTTTAACTGTTGCAAACATGGCCTGAATCCATGTTTGAGACAACATAACTCATTCGTTTCAAATCAAATTTGAGTGATTATTTTTGAAGATTGAAGTAGGAGTGTTGAATTACATTCCTGCAAAATTTCATGATAATCAGGGTTCGTTTGCTATTTCGAAACTGCTATCGAACTTGAACCCGCAACATGCTGGAATTCAGCGATTTAACCTTGTTTTTAGTCCAACTTTGAAACGACGCTGATTCTTCGTTTCAAATCGGATTTGAATGATTCTTATTGAAGATTGAAGTAGTAATGTTGAACTACATTTCTGCTAAATTTCAAGTTATTTTGACACTGTTAACTTATTCAAACCTACTGTCGAATATTGAGTCGTAGCTTATTTTAAACGGATAATACTTACTGTAATTTCCGTTATTTCGATGTTTTCTTGATATTTCTTTCTGGATTTCATACACATGTATTATAATGTGTTTTAAAAATGTTTGTCAAATAAATGGGCTTTTGAAATTATTATTATACATTATTTTTAGCATAAAAATTATATACTCTATAATAAGAGAATTTCAAAGGCAATTTCTAAAGCGATTTCGAAACATTTCTAAAACTCGTTTTCTTCAACTTAATTTCTATATAAAACACACAATTTTGCACTTCGAGCGAAAAGGGAGGAGATTTAAGTGATTAGATAAACGCACGTGTTCATAGCACGCGTTTTATCAAACCGTTTAATTCTCATAAAACGCGTGCTATGAACACGTGCATTTATCTAATCACTTAATTCTCCTCCCTTTTCGCTCGAAGTGCAAAATTTTGTGTTTTATATAGAAATCAAGTTGAAGAAAACGAGTTTTAGAAACGTTTTGAAATCACTTTAGAAATTGCCTTTGAAATTCTCTTATTATAGAGTATATAATTTTTATACTAAAAATAATGTATAATAATAATTTCAAAAGCCCAATTATTTGAAAAACATTATTATTTATACTTAGAAATCTTTCTTTGAAATTATACTTGGCTTTTCAGGGAAATTTCAAATTTTAACACTAAACGGTTTACTAATCGCCAGTAAATTTCACACTCAAAGCAGTGAAAAGTTTACCTCATTTCATCGGTAAACTCGACCCGAAGGTCAAAATGATCAAACGGACAAGTCAGGAATTAACCGATAAGATAAATGCACATGTCCCATACCACGTGTTTTACCGAACCGTTTAATTCTCCTTCTCATTCACTCGAATTTAAAGTTTCTCACTCTCGGCACAGGATGATAGAAAACCAGGGTAAGATAGCTCGATTAATTCTTTGGTGTCCTAAATGCTAATATTGGGATTAGCAGACCATTGAATTTCTAAGAGCAAGCGCCTCACCTTCGAAACAAGAACACAGACAGGATGCTACACAAAAGATCAATTGAGTGGGATTGATTTCTTAGAAACTTCTCGAATAGAGTTGGGATTAAACTTAAGTTTATACTGGATTCCAACCAACTAGATATTTATCGAC
This sequence comes from Allium fistulosum, assembly GCA_030737815.1. Taxonomy (NCBI): domain Eukaryota; kingdom Viridiplantae; phylum Streptophyta; class Magnoliopsida; order Asparagales; family Amaryllidaceae; genus Allium; species Allium fistulosum. The sequence continues at coordinate 706,505,807 of CM060904.1, read as the reverse complement.
ATGACTTTCTGTATGTCACTACGGAAAGAACCACACCGGCACTAGATTGACACAATGGAGGCAAGAAAACTCAATAAGAGGTTGGTGGTTTCCTCAATACCACCAACCCAAACGACCGCATAAATGCAAGTCCACAACAAGAAACTTTGCTTTTAATGGCAAGAGTGGATGGCATCAGAACACTACGTGCTGTCTTTTGTTATTTTAGTTTATGGAATAGTTAATTTACACGTTGTATTCTACAGTGAATATAACGGAAAAAAATGTAAAGGCGGCAAAAATTTGCGTCTCTCTCATTTTCACTTCTCCAATATTTTAACTGAAACGTTAATTTCCCTTGGAGAAATAAACTTCCTCTTCTTCACTTAGAGAAAGCCCTAATTTCCTTTTTTTCTCATTGATTCGACTTCCATGTCATCACCTTAGGGTTCTCGTTGGCCAATGGTTCTTCGTTTTTAGGTAAACTAATTTTGTTTTCTAGTTTTTATTTCTTATCGATTTGAACTTACTTCGGATATTTGTATGAACTCATGTTAACTACTTACTACTGTGTGATTTTACGTTCATCGATGTAAATTCGAACGATTGTTCATACCGAGAAACCTTAGTTTCTTAATTTTGACCTCCGCCTCTTTCTGGTATACTGAGAAACTCTAATTTCTTCATACCGTATGTTTTACAATAATATCAACTGATGTTCTAATGATTTTTCTAACCATGCATCCACAGTTTTTGCCATTTATTTAACTTTTATTAAACCCACCTTGCATATTTTAAGGCTCAGATCCATGTTCATATGTGAAAATAAATTAATTCAGTGGAAAAAAGAGGAGATTAGTTTGTACTTCAGCCAAGAATTGATTTGTTTCCCATGATTTTTCTTTTTGGGTGTTGATCGTGTTGAATAAGGTAGATTATATGTACTTGAATTACTTAAATCAATTTGGAAACCCACTTAAAATTACAGAGTCAAGTAGCGATGTTAAATGCATTTTTATGAACTTGTGGATTTTAATTTTTCTACATGAGTCTTTTCATGTGCAGTGCATATTAAACCAAAACTAATGTCTTATGAATATCACACTAAAACCATGAACAGTCATGTTGGGCGTTGCAATATTTGTGGTGGTTAAAATGGCACATCTAGGATCACAACACTTGTTTCAAATTTATGTGAATATCCCCTTCTTTCCCTCTATGTATAATAATATATTGTGTATCTGTATGTGTATTCACACCACTATAAACGGTGCTTTTCTTACTTCAATCGATACACATTAAACATCTTCCATGACTGGAATAACATCATCAGCGAGATGAATATTGAATTGTTCATTAGTATTAGAATCAGATGTGTACAGTAGTACTAATTCCATTCTAGAATCCCTATTACATTTCTTCCGTGTATAGATAAAATATATGAGATGAAATATTTTAAAGCTGTACAATAAAAAGCTAAAAATGAGGATTTTAATAAATGAAAGTATCAAAAAATGTTCAGTAATCAGTAATCTTTATCATGCTGTTGATTTGATATTTCTAGTGTATATTACTATTCTGCAATTTCTTAACTCCAAAAAATATTTGTTGCCGAGATGTTCTATAATGCCTTGCAGCTTGAATATTGTCATCTAAAAGCACAAGAAAAATTGATTCTATATTAATTGTAAGTCTACGTTTACACAAAGTTATAAAATGATACAAAATAAAGTTCATTTAGCATAGAAAATCTATTAGATGAAATGGTGTTTAACTAAGTTGGATGTGAAAGATTAGGTATGAACTTCAGTGCCTTAAAATCATTTTAATTTTAGCACTGTGATGTGTTTATGGAGTTTACTTCAGAAACTTGTGGTAGGATAAATGAAAAATGCTAGTGCATACTGATATGTTAAGTGGAATAAGTGGTTCTACTTATAGAGTATGAGATGTGCATGGGTGTATGATACAATTGGTTCATAGTTCATAGTTACAATTTGTCCATCTCACAAAAAGTGCATCGGTTCTTAGAGCTTGATAAGGTCATATTAAATTTAATACATGAATCAACGATTTCTTTGTTCTAAAAGACTTGAGTAAATTTTACATTTATTATCAGAGATGGAATAAGGGTTCATTTCTGTGTGAACATTTTCCGGTTGTGCAGAAAGATGCAAACTCCAAAGGACGACTGAGGTGACTTCAAGAAGCTAAACTAGCTCGGATGCTAACCATGTAAAACCAAGGGAAGATGCAAATGGTTCTCATCTGTTGGGTTTGAAGAGGACAAGTGTTAAATATATATGCCCTAGTAGGAGTTCTTTGCATACCAATTCTATGATTCAGGTACCTATTAATGCTTACTTAACAATTTTGTTTGTATTAATATTTTAAAGATGAACAAGTTTGTAATGAAACAAGCCAAAGCAGTATATTCTATAGAGTCTGAATCCTAATTCCGACTAAGTTACCACATGTGTTAAACCCTAGATTCACCATTCTCCTGCAGTTTTAGGTAATTTAATTTCTCTTACATTTTATCTACTTTTCTTTATTTATCTCAAATTTCTTACTGTCAATTATTACTTCTGATCCATAGAGCAAGATGACTACCTTTGCCGAAAGATAAAATTACCGCGTTTGCTGAAAGATTAGGATGAGGTTACAGAGGCAAGATGACACGATAACTTAGATGGAAGGTGCTTAAAGTATAGATGTGCAGTAATAAGCATTCCACAAGGAATTAGCAGCAGCAGTTTCCAATGCCAGCTGTCAGTTTCAATTTTTTATGCTCTTGGATTTTGGTGACAGATGTTTAGACAAATAAGCCTAGGGGATATGCCTTTATTTAGTACATGTATACAAGAGACATGAAGGGTGAGCTTGCTAGTTTTATTTCTCTTTAAGTTTCAATTTTTTATGCTCCTGGATTTTGGCGACTATCTTCTTAGTCCTCATCTTTAATTTGATCATTGTTTCAATTTGGCAGGAATTTCAGATATTATATTTCTCTTTTTATAAGTTTCTAACATTTGAAAACATGTGATGGCTTTGTAATGCTTTAATCATCAGTTTTTTGGACGTACATGCTATATCTCCTCAATTTAAAAGCAAGCGCTCATAATTTTTTCTACATGATGCAACTGCCTACAAATAAGCTAATGGAGGAAGCTAGATAATAGAAGAGGTCTTGTTGGCATCGAGCATGGTAGAACTATCCCTAACTAGAGACCTCGATGACTGGGTGGTAGTCTAGGTTCTACTAGGATTGGAGGTGATGACCTTAACCAAAGGATATCTGGAAGGTAATTATTACTTTTCTTCTGTAACTATATATTATATAATTATCTTATCAATGTATGTCTTCTTTGAAGCATGTATACCATGCCTACTTTCCATCACCTCACTGTTCGAAAAAATTTCCATTGCACGTGGGTTTTCTATGAAAAAATTCCTCAAATCTCCCTTTATATGTTTAATCATCTCCTTCCCTTCTTTTAAACTATATGACTGAATAGCCGGTTTTGAGGAATTTCCCTTTATATATTCTATAAAAATAACTAAATTTTGAGGAATTTCAAATCTCCCTTTATATGTTCTATAAAAAAATTCTTGAATTTGTTCGCTCTCCAGTCATATGATGTATTGAATAGCCGGTTATACCTTTGCCTATCCCCTCCTACATACAGCAGTTCACACATATTCGGTTCACACAATCTAGACACGGTGGTTAGCAGCAGTTTTCATATCCAAATCATACAATAGTCTTTTGCTTGCAACTTGTTCGCTCATAAACAAATACATGGATCTTTTATCCTGCTCACAAAATAAAATGATGAATTATCCTTAGAAAATATCCTGTCAAACACGTCATACCTGCTGCCATGTTGGACATGACATGAACTCCAACCGAGCAGCAATTTGCTGTTTAAACTACTTGTTTCTCTGCAAATTGTGGGGACTACTCTTAAAAATTTGCAACAAATTAAGTAGGCTGGTTGATAGATAAACTATTACTCAATCAAAATACCATTAAATATGCAGATTATTATATGATAAAGAAATTTAGCTACTACTGTCCTTTATAGCAAGGATGCTCATAGATATTTTGCTTGCAACTTAGTATTACGCAAAAAAAATACATGGATCTTATACCTCCACACAAAGATATACAAAGAAAGCATAATCAAAGGCATTTTCAACTATAAAGCTATATAAACACAACAAGCTATATAAAACGAAGCAGAACAAATAAAACCTACAAAGAACCATGTTTCCAACGTTGAAGATAATGAAAAAGCTGCACTTTCAACTTGTTTGTTGCAGCTAGAACTGCTCAAACTGCAGTTGTAGAGACAACGACAAAGGTAATTAACATTGCAAATTCGGTGGTTAGTAACTCAAGACGCGATTTTCGGAATAGGGAACGACTACCTGGCAAACCTTAGTTTCAGATCTCATAAACAAATTCGTAAATCAATGACAAGTTCACTTCGGCAAGCCATCCCGTGTGAGATCTTCATATCTCAAGGCGAACCCGTAGGCTCATCTTTATTTGTTTGAAAGTTGATATTTTCGCAATAATTATAAAAATTAAAATTAATTAAGTTTTATTACATTAAAATAATTAAAATTAACGAAGTTTATAAAAATTAACTAAGATAACTAAACCTAAGTTTTATAAAAATCATGTTCTCTATTTTGAAATCATAGTTAATTTGTTATAAAAATTAACTAAGATAACTAAACCTAAGTTTTATAAAAATTGTGTTCTCTATTTTGAAATCATTGTTAATTTGTTATAAAAATCGATTAAGTTTTACAAAAATTACCCAATTGTTTTGATCTATGTGTTTCTGCTATGCATATCAAGGGCTTTGCCATGCTTACTAATTGTTTGGTAGATTCTACAAACAAGAGAGAAACTCACATGTAAGATCCATATGGATTGTTGGCCCATACATAATTTTCCTACTTGTATGTAGAATATGACTAACTTATTGTTAGTATGCATGTCAAGAGCAACTATGTATACATGTTCTGTTACATTAACATCTGTTGATTATGAAGCAGCGTCATATGTTGTTAGAACAGCTACATTTACGCACACTCCTTAACTTAAGTACACATAACACAAATGTTGAGAGTGTTTCTTTCTGTTTCAGAAGAAAGAGATGATTCACTTCCTGATTAAATCACCTTTCTATTATGTGAAATATACCTTTTCAAATGTGAAATTACTGTGTTTTCATGTTTGAACTTGTAGGAAATAACTCTAGAAATGATAACTTTAATTTTAATACCTTGTTCTGCATTTAATAGCTTGTTGAAAGAATAAAGGAAATTTTAATTATTAACCCATTGTGGATCAACTTTAAGAAAAGTAAGCGGATTACCTTATAAAAATAAAAATGTGGATTAACTAACTAATCTTGTGTATGTAAATAAAAGTTTCCATACACTACGCCATAGATGGCCTTCTGCAACAGATTTGCAAGGTGTTGCCAGCTAAAATGTTGTGATAGGTATGCTGATTTTTGTCTATTGCAACACACGCTTTAAGGTGTTAGCATAAATATCAGCAAAATGTTGCAGTAGCTATAGCTGTATTCAAATTAAAAAATTAATAAAATTAGCAATCCGCGTGAATACGATCCAACGATCTATATTTAATCCGACTGTTAAAATGGATCACCGCTGCACTTTTTACCAAATTTTCATTTTCCCGCGTAGGTTGTGTAGATCCCCTTTCAGTTTTCAATTCATAATTCTCAAATCAAAAAGAAAATTCACGAAATCCAGTATCTCAGACTCAACCACAACGGAGTTCCTACTCCCCGTCCTTTCCACCCCTGATTCCCTTGTTTTCCCACTTGGATAGGTGCCCCTCCGCCAGTGCTATTTCTTCCCCATTGTTGGTCAGGCGCAAGTGCTCTACGCTCTCGTCCCATTTCTCCGTTTTCACTGCTTCGATCACTAAGGTGTTGGAGTTCGCTGTAGGGAATAGTAGGGCTAGGGCTTGCATCCAAGTGAAGTCACGGCTGCGGCCGGATGGTCTGAGTCCTATGAACCGAGTGTTGATCTGAATGTTGCTCTTCGGATCTGATACTAGGGCAAAGTTTTCGTCTTTTCTGCCATGGAAATAGAATACCGATCCATCCCCTCCCACAAAACGTGGGTCGTAGCATCCTTCGCCCAGTCCGTCGTAGTTGGGCTTCCGTACCTCGGCATACTGCTTCGCATTTAGGGGAATTGCAGTCGAGGAAGCAAGCCTTAGCATTAGGGTCTGATGGCTTTGTGTAGGGGCACGAAGGAGGGCACCGAATGATTTTCTTGAAGCATGGGCTTGAACGCTTGGTGCAGGCAAGCGAGTTTTGAGCCCATACTACATTGATATCTGACAATATGGCAAATAAGAGGAGGGTAAGAAATGATGCTTTCATTATGTTGAAGTTCATCTCTTTTTTCTTGGTTTTGGATATATTTTTCGGTTCATTAGTTCTGTACTGTGATTTATAACTAGAAGTTTTGGTGGGTTGACTTGCAGGTTAGCTTAAGTTACACAACTATGATCTCAAGAGAACAAGTTATAAGATACACATGCATGTGCTTATTGGTGTACAAAATACTCAAAGCTGAAAGATATCGGCCAATTTTTGCAGAAATTATACACATGCTTGAGTCAGGAAATAAAGAGGACAATGATCCGGTGGATGAATTATATGTTGTACCTGAGCATCTTAAGGTTAGCTTTTGAGTGTGATTATGAAGTGTAAACTGCTACTCCATTCTCGACTGGTAGCTTAGCAGTTTGCATTTTTAGAATTTTTAGAATTTCATAGGATGTACTGATGATTGTAATTTCTAAATACCTGGTAGCTTAGCAGTTTGCATTTCATAGAATGTATTCATGAGGAAAATGTGGTAAATCTTTCTTGACTGGAAACCAATGATTAGAAATGACCATAATGTTGATTAACAGGTTGTGGCATTTGTCGTTTGAAACATTTGATGTTGATTAACAGGTTTGGTTTCTTAAGAATACAAACCATATTTTGATTGTGATCCATACATCCGTGCAAATATTTGGTCCCTGTTAGAAAAAAATATGAAAAGAAACAACCCAAATACCTGAGGCAAATAATATAACAAAAATATTTTCATTTTATGTTCGAGTTAAATATTATTTTCCAGATTACTGCTTTTGAATTATATGTGGCAGGTATTGAAGACTGGATAGCTGGATATAAGCTTGAAGACAGAGTCAAATCAAATGTGCATGAGCTTGAAGACAGGTTTTAAAGAAGGCTCGATCTTCCGAAATCGGATGAATCGGGCGGTGCCCCGGACCCCCGCCGACGCTGCGCCCGGACCCGCTTCTCGGCTCGCCTTCGGCTCGGCACTCGGCTCGTCATATATTTGTCAGTGTCGGTGTCTGTATAAATTGAAACTGCATATGTAATGAGTGAACTGAGTGATGTAGTGAGGAATATCTGTATATGTGAATATCCGTGTTATATATCATTGAATTGTAAAATAGTGGAGTCGGGAATTTGTACCATTTCAAATGTTGAAATAAAATATTTATTTAAATAAATTACTGTTTGAATATCAAATTCTGTGCAATAGCATTTTATTAAATAAATATTTATTTTTATTAAAAAATCAAATATGCTCTACATTGTGGGCCCCACAAATTCAGAAAGTTAATATCTATAGCAACATTTTGGAATGTTGCTACAGACACCTATGGATGTTGCTATAGACCCAAATAGGGTTCTATTGCAACAATATTTCTTATGTTGCCTTAGATAGTCAAAATGTTGCCTTTGAGGTCTGCGGCAACGCGGCAAAATGCATCACCGAGAAAGTGTTGCCTTTGCCCTTTTTTAGCCTACAGCAACATTTTTTGGCACTTCCTGCATCACTTCTTCGGTGTTGCAGTATGCAATCTATGGCGTAGTGATAAATACAGAAATAGTTACCAAATTCCAATTTTATATCATATGATTTTGTTATCAATATCTAGCTTGGCCATTTTACCCAGATTGCATTCATGCTAACATGGTAAAGGAAGGCAGGTTACAAACTTACATTCACACTGTTGATCATATACTTTTACCAGGTGAAATTCTTCCAAAACCATTTCCATAAAATAAAAAATCATGTAATGAAATCATAATGATACCTTTTAACATTTATAGAAATAGGTAATTTAATGGTTCATTGCTTTAAAATGGGAAATGTCAAATCTAATCAATTTGTGACAAAAAGAAGCATTAATTAAAAGAAAACTAACAAATACTTAATAAATGTGAGTATATCTAACAAATACAGTAAATGTGAATATATCTAATAAATACTCATCTAATAGTAGTAATTTGTCCTAAAATTTATCTTTAGACTGAGAGTTTCCAAGGTTTTTTTCATATTTCTATCATAGAGCCAAATATATATAAAGACTTCATAAATATGTAAGATCATTAGGCAGATGGTATATAGTCATAAAGAGGACCTTTTCACTAATGCAGTCTGTTTGAATGCATCTTTAGAGATCGCTGTGACATCTTGAATAAATGCTTCTATTTGCAATTCACGAGTTTGTTCCAGACTCGGCTGCTTTAATATCGGAAGCAGCTGACGAACATCATAATAAGAATTTTTTTTACTTCAATGGTCATATTCTAGTTATCTATATTGTGTTGCAATAGACAGGTATGGAATTAGAAAGGAGTTCAATCAATAATTACAAGATTTATTTTGAACAATGATAAATTAAACTTCGCTGTATCTGTTGCTTTTGTATGAATGTTTGTTTGGCAGCTGATCAATAATTCAAGATTCTTCCCACTATACTATGTTTTCAGAACCACACAAATAATATTTTTAACTTTAGATATGTATTGCCATCGAATTAACTTAGGTATATGTATTATATTTGTATATTATCAATTGTCAAAGGTGATTGTGATTCCAGGATTGTAGTATGGTAGAGATGGCCTGTGAAAAATAGGACAAACATAATGATGGTGGCCAGTTTATCACTTGTATAGTTGAAAGGTATTTATTTAAACTGTAACTATTTTTGAAGAAAACTGACAAGAATACGTTATTTCTAGACTTGTAAACTTTTTGGCAAAGCTTACAATCAAATATTTACATGCTCATCGACAAAATTGGGTGATGCGGACGTTATGTCGGTTATGCACTGTTAACATTTTACCGAGCTACTTCGTTTTGCATTTTAGTAAGCTACTTCATTATTATTGAGATTCTTCCCACTTGTTTGTTTAATTTTCTTTAATATGAAGTTATTACATACATATAGGTATGCTTCTTTGTACCTGTATTAAATGATATGCTTCCTAATAATTCAAATTGATTAATGTGAAATTTCATTCTAATCGGCATAGATACTACTGCAACATTACTGCAAATTACTGAAGATACTCCTCAGGCTAGTCTTTCAACATCAAAATAGCTAGATCGAAGACTAGTATAACATTATATTATTACAAAACACAGTTATGACTTATGAATGGGTTGTAAATATAAATTAGCATCTAGCATCTGTCATATAAAGAACCATGCTGCTATTTAAATCCATTTTGTATTCTCAGCAAATCGATTCAATAATATAATCCTTCTTGTACAGAATTTAAATGTAGTTATTGTAGACTAACACAAGAAAATACAATATACTTGTGTTAAAGAACCATGCTGCCATTTAAATTCAACTTCTAGGCCTTTTTAAAAAATATTAATAATAGGTATTTTCAAGAGCCTTTTCTATCCTTTTAAATCAAAAACTAATTTAATATTCTTTAGGTACTTCCGGCATGCATCTAGAGAAATTTTTGTTATATCCTGAGCATTGGCACAGTTTATATCAATAAATAGGTAAGTCTATGCATATAGTTTTGAGCAATATTCATTCTTCGACTTTGAATGCAAAAGGTTTTGAATAAGTTTCTTAAACTGAGTTTTAGACCCATTCTCTGTGCATATGCACATGATGATGTTTGTGTTGGGTCATGGTTCATTGGACTTGATATAGAACATGTTAATGAAAGGAAGCTATGTTGTTCATCATGGTCTTCCGGTAGCCTTTGCATTAGGCTTTACTCTTTCTTCATAACTTATAAATAAACTTATCTATAGATTTTATTCTTTGTCTACCACATATGTTTTCAGTTGTTCATCATGTTTTCAGTTGTAACGGTATCTCTGTCATGTTTCAACTTATCTAAGATCAATTCTGTTTTTTCTGGGAGGTTGAGTTTATGGTGTGCATAATTTTTTTATAATTTGTTGAACATTTTAACATGCTCATGAGCAATCATAGCTGCATCTGAAATTGACCAATCTAGAGCGTATTAACTCTGTTTTTAGTAAGAAATTCTACAGGGGTTTAAATTTGACATGTAGACTTTTAATGGAGATAGAACTGAAGCAATTGCCTCAGTTAAAACTTTCAGACTCAGGTAATTTTGTGTAATATTATGCGATTGTATGTTTATTGAATTTTGACTTAATTTAGATTATTACTGTTATTTAAAATTTTCAAAATATTTACTCGATATTTTCTCTTGAATCTATTTTTAGAAATGATGTTATACACATACAAACACCTTTCATTCAGCGATCAAGGTTTAAAATTGTTTGTAAGTGGAATGATTTGAAATTTTAATCAGGTTTTAAAACCTGTAACCTATAACAGAGCACCAATACACAAGCATGCACAGACTATCAACACAATTTCATCACTTTATTTCACATACTTCAAGTTTATAAACAGATTCAAGCATCAATGGGTTAGTTTGCTCACCTGGAAGTTGATTAAGCAGAGAAGTTTTGTCTGGAAATTTAAAAACTAGAAGTTGCTTTGATTCTGGAAACTTGGTTTTGAACTTTTGATCAGTAGCTTTGAAACTGACATTTGGTTTTGATCTGAAACCTGAAACTGGAACTTGAATATGTACTTATGCTTTGTTTAACCTTGAAGTTGTAGTTTGATTTGTTCTTTGCTTTTGAATTTGATTTGTGTTTCTTCTTCACAGGTGTTGTATGATGCTTTTGAGGTTGATACATGATGTCGCACTCTTTCTCCTTTAAATCGGTCATGCTTATCGATGGTCATTAAAATATTTTTTGTATGTATCGTTTTGGTATGCTACACTCAATTTGTGTACTTATGTTTAATTTTTATCACAAATATTTATGTTTAATTCTTCATGTATGAAATATTATGGATATATATATATATATATTTTGTGATTTGGCTTATGACTCAATTTGTGTACTTATGTTAATGTGATGAATGTGGTTTTTTGAGTTATAATATATAAGTAGAATTGAAAATTGTTAAGCTTTGAATGTTATGGCAACAAAAAATGTGCAATAGAATTTTTTTATAGCGTTCTAACTATGCAATAAAAAGAAAAATTGTTCAGCTTTGTTATACTATAGCATCATGTTAGTGCTATACAAAATATTTTGCAAAGAGTAAATAGTTTTCATAGCAATAAGACGGTGCTATAATAGATAGTAATGAATTTTCTATAACATTTCAATGTGTCATAAAAGGTTGACGCGATGATTCCATAGCGCGTTCAAATGCTATAATAATATAGCATGTCGACATATTTATAGCAACTAAAATGTGTCATAAAAAGTTCTATAGCACGTTTCATAATGCTATAGGAAAGCAGTTACACCAATATTGCCTATTTTAGATGGCAAGAAAAATACGTTTTCCATTGCAAGTATGACACGCTATAGTATCTACCAGACTTTTTACAACATGTTGATCTATGGCGATTATAGAATCGCTATAGACAGTTTTTATAGCGGTTTTTACACGCTATAAAAAGTCCTTTTTGTTGTAGTGGTCGCTAGATAAATGCACAAAGTCAATACAAACTCAAAGAATGGATTTTTGTACTCCTATTTAACTAAACAATATTTTCAAGGTTATCAAGCCATACCCAGCCGGAATTGTGGTTTGTACATGTTACAGCCACGACGCCTGGGTGGTGTTGTGTTCATGAGCCAACGAGGACGTTGGGCTCTAAAGGGGGGAGATTGTAACACCCCTTCAAAAATGGGAATAATAGTCCCACATCGTGGATAATACTATAAAGTGGGTGCTTATATACCAAAGCCTTCACCTCATAACAACGTCGAGGCCTTTTGAGGAACAAAACCCCACACCTTGGCTTGGCCCATGAGGCGGAGGTGACTAAGTTGGGGACAATATCTGCGTTAAGTGAGGTGCGGGCTGTTACATATCCAGTGTCTAACGTGAGTGCAGTAACTTAAGAGATGTTTGAGATTCACATCTCCTAAGGATCCATTAAACTATCTACTATATAGTACAATACGCTATTATAATATGTCTACAGTAAGATAAACTATTAAAATAGCGTTAAGGCGTTACCCATTTCCCCCTTAACACATTTTATAATGACAATAGTCTATACAGTACCGTAACTCCCCGTAAACTGGGGCCGCCAGAGGATACCCCATAGGTACGACATAAAACAAACTTGTAGAAGGCGCGTTAGGGTAGGTGACATGGCACAAATAGGAAATGCCAGGGTAGATATACCAATTACACATCCGGACTGGTGGTGACGCATAGCAGCTACTACCGCCCACATCAGAACACACTCCCAAATCAAAAATCGAGTGTGGCCACCAAAATCGCAAATCAGAATATACTATCGAAGGAATGTGCCCGATCGAAGGAATGATCTCACTTGCCCGTCGATTATTCCTGTTTTAGCCACCTTATGCTAACTCACGGGAGTCAGGTCCACGTATATACCTTATAGGATCATCGCCACCATCCTACTTCATTCTGGAATCTCCACCGCGTACACAGTTGTCAAAGTGGTTTCCGGTATCGACAGAGAGTATGCCCATATCCGATCCCGGTCTCTTAAACAACCAAACGCTTATTACACACCGGATGGTTCTTTTACATTTCAAAAGTCAATTCACAATTTATATCAAAATATCATATTCTCAAAACCATCACTTTCGAAATCATATTCACTTGAAATCATATTCTCTTTCAAATCATATCGTTTCCAAAATCAAAATTTCCTCCAAAAATCATCTTTCCAAATAGGTTTAATCCTTACTTCAAAATCATCGTATTCAATTAATTATGTCATCTAAGTCTTAATTATAACATCATTTAGCCATATTCGCTTTTAACCAGTGAATTGAATATAACAATTCCCCTTTTCCTTAGTTTGAAAATTTAGAAAATAGTTTAAATAGTTATAAATAGTTAAAATACTCTAAAATAGTTTAATATAGATTTAAAAATGTTTTCTTGCTTTAAGATAGTTATATAGATTTTAAAAATAGATTAAATAAAATTAAAATAGATCAAATAACTTTAAAATAGATTAACTAGATTTAAATTAAGTCAAATGGTTTAATTAGTTTAAAATTTTGAAAATCTTAATAATTATAGTCTTTTAAAATAATATATTTAAAACAGTTTATATGAAAAATATGAATTTGAAATTTATATCAATTTAAACTATTTATTTCATTCCAACACATTTTGACCATTATAATGTCCCAAAACCCAATTTCAAATTTTCCGATTCAAAATTCTAAATAAATATTAAATTTAATATCGCTTAAATCCATGTTAAAACATCGATTTAATTACTCCAATTTCAATATATTTCAAAGTTATACTTCAACAATTTTAATAACTTAATTTTGATAAACTTCACTTATATTTCTAATTCACTATAAATTTCAATTTTATTTCTTTAACAAATCTTTCAAAACAATTCGATTTTAATATAAAACTCAAAATTCGATAAAAATTAGATTTATATAACCCAAATTTTATTTCAAAAATATCATTTAACTCAATGCAAAATTTAAGGATTCAAAATCATTTAAATTTAACCAATCCGGCGTCCGTATATAATTCTCTACCCTCGGGTCAAGTGATACGGATATTTATCATTTCAATCCGCGATTTTAAAAAATTTATATTTACGGATAAATATCATTTCAATCCGCAATCCCAAAAATATCAAATCCATAAAATCGCTCGAGTCTATAATTTCAACCCATAATGATTTTTCCTTAATATATTGATCGTTCGGGTATGTATCATTTTAACTCATAGTGAACTTGTAGTTTATGACGATATAAAATAAAACATCCATTCATCCAATATCAACAATCAACATCCATCACAATCATCATCCAAATCAATCAATAAATATCAATATAGAACTGATAATCAATAACAGGTATTTAATTGGCAATTTATATTCAATAATAAATTAAAAAACGATTTAATTCAATAAATTCAAATTAACTGAGATGATGATTTTAAAATATACCAAAAAGTCATAAATAAATTTCCAATCACATCACGAATTTAATTTAACAAACGTAAGAAATTTTAGAAGTTGTGAGTGGGTTTAAAACACTCACCTTTGAATTTAAATCGAATTTCAATCCAATTTAAGCCCAAAATTTGATCGGTCTCAGAATTCGTCCAAACTAGCGTCAAAATGTCTGGAATTCCGATACGATTCCAACGGAACAAACCGCGCATGAATCCGAGTTCGTATGAAAATGATATGCTCATTAGTATGATTGAAATTAAAATTAAAATTAAAATTAAAATGAATTAGAAGTCAACAATACCATCCCAGTGAATCAAGCCACGTCATCGTCACGTTTTTCTCATCGAAGAAAAAAAACACCCGTACCTTTCGAACATGCCACCAGCATGATGCCAAAACGCTCGCATCCACGGCCGTTCACGACCAACCGCCTCCACCAGACGAACGGCCACCCTCCAGCGCCTCACCCTCCGGCCTCGCGACCCCCTGCCCTATGTTTCAATCGCCTAGAAGCCCCAGCCACCGCCACCACATTCAAACCCTAACAAATTTTAGCCACCAATCCAACCGTCCATTCGATAAAACCAGCACCGATGAGCTGCGTGCGATGGTCTCCACAGCCCAGTAGCCTTAAATCGACGATCGGTCGATGTCGATCGTACCACAATGAACAGCCGAGAATTCTTCCTTGAATTCTGGTCACATAGAAATCCAAATCGAAATATGAACAACAAAATTGACTTGCGCTCATTGAGAGTTTCAAATCGATATAAAATTCGATATATTTTGAGAAGTTTTAATTTGAAGTTGAATTTTGACTTGAAATTGGATTGTGGAGTTTGTTTGGTTTGTCTGCCATTGGAATGAGGAGTTGAGAAGAAAATGTACGTATAGACAAATGAAAATAAAAGGTGGCTAGGGTTTATAACGAGCTATTTATAGCCAACGCTGAAGAATAGAACGAATGGACAAGATTGGTTTGAAAGTTGAACGCTAAACGATTTGAAATGCCCGTTCTGCCTCGGGAACGAATTGGGTCATCCCATATATCAAAATGGATGGTTTCAATATTTTTAAACTCAATGGAATAGGTTTCAAGACCAAATTCCATCGTATGAAGAAGTCATGTTAAAATCAGCTTATTTCAATTTGATTTCAATTAAATTGATTTCTGGACATTTCCAGCCCGTACGATCAAACGACTAGTCTGATCGCTACGAAACTTGAAATCTTACAATAATTCACTGTTTCGGATTCGATGAAACTAGTTTCGTTGAAATCGGAGATAGTTGCCAAAATGGCTGTTTTTACGTTAATTAAATAAATTAATAATAAATTAATTAAATCACTTTTTCCATTCTGATTCTATAGTTAACAAATTTTATCACTTTTGATTTCTTAGACAATTATAATAACTAAAAACAAATTTCTATGTTAATTCAACATTAATTATTTCACTAATTACCATATTTACTTTCAATTTCAATAAATTCAGAAATTAAAATTTAAAATTTTCAATAACTCCATTTAATTTACCTTTCATCCTATTATTCAATCCATTATTATTAAATGGATGAAATTAACATTGATTCATGATTTATTACATTAATATTCTCAAATTTCATCTTAATCTCCATTAACGTAATATTTAAATATTTAATTTCATTTATTTGCAATTAATCCAATTATTAAAATTTGAATTCAAATAAATTAATAAATCTTGATTTCCATTCTTTTTATTCAACCAATTGTCACATTATGAATAAAATTAACATTATTTCCAAATATTAATTTAATTTACATTAACATAAAATTAAATTATAATTATTGTAATTGATTTCCAATTTAAACTAACATGCTAAATAAATAGGTAACATACAAAAGTTGTTACCGTTAACTTTTAATTACACTATAAGTTTATTACTTTCAAACAAAGGTTATAAATACTTACATAACACCAATTTTATTCAATTACCATTTAATATGTATTATTTCATTGGTTAATTCAATATTTCCAGTTGGTTTCCTCATATTAAATTTATAGCCAAGTATAACTTATATATATTATTTCAATTAATTGGAATTCATTCAATTTATTAATAATTGACTTAAATTGACATTGTTACCGTTCATTCTAGATATTGTTTCATTAATATAATTCACAAAAAAAAATTGTTTATTTCAACATTAAATTGCAAAACTTAACTAAATTAACAATTTTTAATTATCAAAAATTACGGGTCGTTACACTATCCAATGACAATACCTATCATATTTTCATCATTAGATTGACCAAAAATAATTGTTTCTAGATTAAATTTTTATTGGAAAAATATAACTGATCACAATCAATGTAATTATTGTAGTGAAGCAAACAACTTTTGTAGACTAACACGTATTAAGAAAAATAGTTAATCGTTATATATAAAAATGGACTTTGTAAACTATTAGGAATTAAGTTCTGAAGTTAATTGTAATGTGCAAAGCTATTCTAGTTAATGTAAGTAGAGTAGAAGAACGTATAAAACAACAATACAGTTAGAGAGATGTAAACTTTAAATGATATTTAACTATTTAATAGAAAATTTGCATATGGCTTTTGACCCTAATAGCTTAATTACCCAATACAGTTAAAGAGCTGTCTGTGACCTTTTTTCGGTACACATTACAGTACTATCACCAAACAATATAGCATTTCAAATTTTCAACATACAAATCTGCTTGCTTACAAAAAAAAGTTCAGCCAAACTTTAGTATGTTGGTACTTTATATGTGGAGCTTGTTATGGTTTTCTTCCAAAGTATGAAAATGAACGTTTATGTCTAAAAATGAAGATATTATATATATATATATATATATATATATATATATATATAGTGAATGCATAGGATATATTGCTGGCCGAATATAACTTTTATGGAAATAACATTTGGGAAGTATGTTTCCCTTATTCTCACAATGTTCTCCTTGCATGCATAAAACATATTTTAAACTTTTTCCTCATCGTTAATTTGTTTCAATAGATGTTGGTGTATTTTTGAGCAAACGAATTTGCCAATCAAAAATCTTATAAAACCAATTATATCATGTAGTTAGATTCCAAAAGGTTGTAATTACTTTACATTTCAATAGTATGTTTACATATAAGTAGATTCGGTCAATCTCCATTATGGGTTAAAAATGATATTTTTTGTCAATATGCTATCCAAACCATCCCTATCTCACAATGTTGGATTGCTTGCTCTGCATAAATCTCTACAATTGAACAAATATTTGCTTAAAGCAGTAAATGACTAAATGGAACTTTATAACATAAGTATTTTTTACATGGAAATGAATAATCAGACATGTTCTAAGAAAATATAATAGACCGAAGATAATGTTTGATATATTTTATGTCGGCAAGAGCACTTAAAGTAGAAACTAAAAAGAGGTCCAAAGCAGTCTCGTTGATATTTACTGTTGTGTCCAAACTATAGGATGCATTGTGAATGCATAGGATAGTAGCTGATGATGACAGTGGTTATGATAAGTAAACCTAGTCATTTACTCAAATTGTTATCAAAATACATCTTAGCTTAAACCTCGGTCTTAGTTCAAATTAGCTGTCAATTTTGAGTGTAGTAGAACTATTAGAAGTAAAAGTGGTGATTTAGATGATAACAGTGGTTATGACGGGCAACATTGATGGTGATAGAATGAAATTGGTTGCTAAACATCATGAAGAAAGTGCAATAGAGTGGCTACATAGAGAGGATGGACATTGTGTCTGTAGATGTTGTTCTCTTATTTCTCAGCTCATACTCTCTTATGGAGGTTCTATTTCCTAATGCTCTGAATGGACAAAAGCCAAGCCGCACTTTCCTTTTACTTTATTTTACATTAAATAGATTACACATAGTTTGTATACATATATTTTAACTACATATAGTACCTACTGCATTGACTTGCTGCATCATATTTTAAGTTTAGCTACATATTTTTTCTTCCTTTGGGATGCTTTTACTTTGTGAATATCTGACATAACATTTACTAACATCTTGATTGCTTATTTGTATTGTAGATGTTAACGAGAAAATATCAAAAGCAAAACAAGATTAAATCAACTATTTGACTAATCTACAAGTAAGTTGATATAAATATGTATGAAATATTATGTATGAACATGAGAAAAGTTGCTAGAACTACATGTATGAAATACTATGTCTTGTTTGGATATTGGAAAGGTTGCTAGAACAATGTGTATGAAATACTATATCCAAAAAAGGAAATAGTTGTTTGAATATGTATGAAATATTGTGCTCTAATTTCCATATTTGTTGTCTATGAAAATATATTATATTTATATGCAAAGAAGAATTGGGTAAATGGATATTATATATGTGAAAAAGGTGAAACGAGGACAAATAAAATCTATAAATCAATATTACATTTTATAGCGTTTTAGAAACGCTGTAGTTTAATAAAACGCTATAGAAAGTAACCATGGGATACTATTTGCCAAACGCTATATTAACTAAATAAACGTTATAGAAATATGTACAAAAAATGCCATACAAACATGTAAACCAACACTATAGAAGTATCATATTAAATGCAATAGAATATTCAAAGAAAACGTTATAGAAAGTAACCATGGGATAATACTTCATACATCGTTTTGGCTTAATAGCACAGGAAAAATGCTATAGAAAATTTATTTTTTGACGAGTTTTTGTTCCTGCTATTTAAAGCTGAAGGTCTACCATAGCATATCGTTTCCTAGCGTTCTCTAAAACACTAAGGAAGTGTATAATAGCCTTTCTTAAACGCTATGAAAGCCCCCGTTTGTTGTAGTGGCAGGTCGTTACATAAAAGGTACTTCAACGATTTGTGGTCCATAAATATATCAACCTTTCTCCTAGCAGATAATGTCTCCGCATCTTCAAAGCAAAAACCATTGCCACCAATTCCAAATCATGAGTCGGATAATTCTTTTTATGCGGCTTTAGCTGTCGACTAGCGTAGGCAACAACTTTTCCTTTTTGCATCAACACCGCACCTAACCCAGTATCACAGGCATCTGTATATACTATCAACTCCTCATTTCCATTTGGAATGGTCAATACTGGTGCACTCGTCAACCTCTCCTTCAGAATCACAAATGCATTCTCACACTTTGCATCCCATACAAAAGCCTAATTCTTCTTCGTCAAATTGGTCAACGGTGGTGCTATCTTTGAGAAGTCCTTGATGAAGCGTATATAGTATCTTGTCAATCCTAAGAAACTCCTCACTTCTGTGGCATTCTTGGGCTGGTTCCAATCTTGGACCGCTGCCACCTTCATAGGATCCACTGTTATACCCTATCCAGAAATGATATAACCCAAGATCACACTTTTCCTTCCCAGAAGTCACACTTAGAAATTTTTGCTCTTAACTTGTGCTTCCTTAAAACCTCTAGCACAATCCTCAAGCGCGTCTTCTACTCCTCTTCAGTTCAAGAATAGATCAGGATATCATCTATGAACACAAATATGAACTTGATTAACTAGTCTCTGAAAACCTGATCCATGAGATCCACAAATATGCCAGAGCATTGGCAACCCAAATAGCATCACCAACCATTCATAAAAACCCGATGGCATATGAAACACAGTAAAACGCACACTCTCCTTCACTACTCTCAACTGGTGAAATCCTGTTGTCAAATCCATTTGGGAGAACACCTTTAAAACAAGAAGCTGATCAGACAAGTCATCAATGTGTAGGAGTGGATACTTGTTCTTCTTTGTCACTTTATTTAGCTCACGATAATCCATACACAACCTCAAAGCGCCATCTGCCTTAGTCGCAAGTACTACAAATGCACCCCACTTAGGTATACTCCTTCAAATGAACCCTCTCCTTAATAGGTCATTCACTTCCACCTCTAATTCCTTCTACTCTCTAGGTGTCATACGCCTCAAAGACATAGCTATAGGTCAGGATCCTTCACTAAGTCTATCCAAAACTCAATCTCTTTATGCAGCGATAATTTGATCACTTCCTTAAATACATCCGGATACTCTCTAGCACCATGCATAGATGACAACCCTTCATGTGGAACTTCAAGCAAATATAGAAAGCTGGCCATCACCCTATCTTGTGGTAGGCAGCCAATCACTACCGTCCGCCCTTCCACATCTCCAATTGTCACCAATAGCTTCTCACAATCCACTATCGCCACATACTTCTTAAGCCAGTCCATTTCCAAGATAATCCCAAACCCAATAAAATTCAAGACAAAGCAATCACAAACAAAAGAGTATCCATGACTCGATAATACTAGGCCATGACAAACCATGCAAAGGTTAGTAGAGCCTCCAACTGGGTTTGTCATAATCAAAGGTCGGTCTACTATCTCAGGTCTCAATCCCATTTTGTTTACTAGGTCACTGTATATGAATGAATGTGAAGCCTTGGTATCAAACAAAACACGAATGGAAACATCTTTAATGGAAATCATACCTTGAATAACAACTCCCTTTCACTTATCCTTCACCGAGGCCAAAGTGTATGCTTTCACAATCTGCTTATCCTTCATCGGTTCTGGACAATCCTTCTTCAAATGCCCAGGCTTATCATGATTTGAGAATTTCTTCTTCCCACCCACTTACAATTTTTAATCAAGTGACCCATCTCTTTGCACCCATAGCAAGTAGTTTCCCACTTAGCTTTCTTCTGGCCATTTTTCCCTTGAGATGCTTCCTCTTTTGTTTAACTTTTTCTTGCCTCCACCGCCTTGCTATGGTTTTGGCTCTTCCTTCTTAGCAGAAATGACAATAGCTATCATAGACTTAGGATACAAATTCTCATAATGAAGAGCTTTCTCAACAAGCTTCTCAAATGGCATATCAATGTGGTCTACCAGCTTCTCTTCAAGATAATCATCCAGACCGATTATGAACTTTTCATTTTTCCTCAATATAGTGTTAATGAATGACATCCCATACTTCGATAAAGCATCAAACTCTGTAACATAATCAGAAATTGATATCCCTCCTTGCTTAAGATTTGCAAACTTCTTAAATAACACTGACTTCTGAGCAGTCGGAATGAACTTCTCTTCAAACCTTGTTTTGAACTGGTCCTAAGTAAACCGAGCTTCGGAGGTAGCAATAGTAACGGCGTTCCCCTAATTCGTGGCCCACCCTTGAAGTTGTCTTGAGGCCAGCTTCCTCTTTATCGCATCATCCACTTTTATGTCACTAAAGATTTACTCGTAGGTATCCAGCCAAACCCTACACTTCTACGACTAATTCTGTTCTATGGAATGATTTTCCTCCTAGAGTAGAATAGTCCTTACCTAACTTGGCGAAATCATCCCTAGGCACTTGCACGGGAGCACCTCCACCAATAGCCACACTAGGAGCAGCAGTATGAACATTCCTCGTTATAGTTATCATCATAGCATTCAACATTGCTTAAAAGTCAGGTGTGGCAGCTCATGACCATGCCCCTTCCTCAACTACCAAAGCAAAATTCCTTATAGTATTTCTTGTATGTCGTCTCATTCTTAATCTATAACAAGAATGATCAGTCTCTCATAAAGAAAACTGTGTCTATAGTGCTCATGTGCATGCGACTTATACTATATAATATATTATTATATAGCTTTTTAAAACCAAAATATACAACAAGTACGCACTCTCTTGTATATACACACACCCCCCGATCTAGTCTAGGGTGATAACTCCCTCCTTATTTCTATGGATCATAGCACCAACTTAGGTTAATCGTGTAATCAAAGCTCTGATATCAAATGTGACGACTGCCCTATACCACCGGCAACAATAATATCAAAATCATGCACTTCAGCCATGCCTGGTCAATATAGGACGACCATCAGAATTGAGACTGAAACAAATACAGCATATAACATGTCGTATATCTCACCGAGCATGGATAAAATATAGTATCATAGATATAACAGGAGAGAAGTAATAACTACATGAACAAATCATCAGAGTAATAGATCCATATAAGGCTGTCAATGGATACTCGAAAAATCTGAAATCTGTCTGCATCCTCATCCGCCTTCGAAAAGCGGATAAATATCCGATATTTGGAAAAACGGATGCGGATGCGAATACGAAGACATCCGCATCCGAAAATTATCCGTCCGGTTTATGTCAAGATTATAGTTTAAATTATGTGTATTTTAATGCAGTAAATGATATTCGTTTATTATTTTATTAAGTTAGTAGTTTATATTATATGCACTTAATACTTATTAACTACTCGAAACTATTTATTATCGTCATATTTGTTAATTTTTCACACTTTTATAATCAATAAGATTTAAAAATATTTATGTTAAACTAAAATTTTCTTTTTGTAATTCTTGATTTATCGGTCGTTAGCGGATAGGATAATTATCCGATATATGTCTATATCCGCGGATGCGGATATCCGATATCCAAAAAAAATTTCGGATGCAGATGCGGATATGGCACTATCTGCATCCGAAAGCATCCGTTGACAGGCCTAGATCCATAAAGCTATATATCAAAAGCAGTAGAGTTTATACAACAAGATCAAACTCAACAACTGTCTCATTACAAGAAGAATAAGCAAGCACTGCCAATGCTCCATAGTGTTGCATAGCAAAAAAGCAAAAATATCCATATAGTATATAATACGAGATAGCTCCATCCAGCTCATCCTCCGCATCGCTACTTCATCACCTAGATTGGCTATCTAGTCTACTCAATAAGAGTATCCAAGATAATAAGAATAAAGAATAAAACCTTGGGTTAGACAACAATTTGGTATGAACGGTAAATGTATCTCAAAATACTATACATGTAAATGTAGTAAGGAACAAAGGTACATAAACCATACATGACCTGTCCCTGCAACTAAAGAGTTAGCACATAACAACATAATAGGTTACTCCACAAATATCATAAAGGTACTCTACTCAAAATAGAATGGTGGGTGTCCAAATATTTCTATCTCCAGTACCTCCTCCCAATGATATCTCCGAGTGATAGCCTACGAAAGAAAGCAACCTTATCATCCATCAAGCAATCATAACTATCACTCAATATGACTTGAATATATGATAACTCGTATGGCCTCCTTACTGCAAGGGACTAATGGAAATCCCATTTTTCAGTGTACTCTCGTATCTCGTAGCCCAAAGCTAGATATGTGCCGTGTAGCCTAAAGCTAGACACTAGACCCAAAGCCACCAGTCCAGGATATTTAGATCCACTTCAATGATCCATGGGCATCCTCACTTATAATACCCCTACTTCAAGTTTAATAGAAAACACACTGAGTATCAATGATTCCTTAGCACATACATCTGAGCCCTCCTTTATGCTCAATACAGTTTCCACTATCCATGAACCCTTCCATGTTCCTCATTCCATAGCTCCCTCCTTTATCGAGCCGCCATCTTCGGTACCTACTCCCTTCACGAGTCACCAACCGAAGATACGAAGCTTTTACCATGCTATTACATCGCCATCCAATACTCAATCGAATGAGCCAACACCACCAACACAATCTATAGAGTCCCTTGCTTCCTCCTTGTACAAGCCTGATCCTACTACAATCATCAAAACAACTCGGTATCGACTTAAATAGCTCAGTACCGGCATGTTTGCTTAGCCAAGTTTTGGCTAAATCTCCTTCCTTGCTTCTAGTACCTCATTTCCAAGTGCTTTAGACCCGACCCATCCATCAAAACAACTTGGTCCCATGACAAAGCTTTCATCTTAAGGTTTTAGAAACAAGTCGGTATAAAATCCAACACTTAGCCAATCTCCTGCATCTTATCATGTTCCACCTCTACTAGCCATGCTCTAATGATCCCCCTCAATCACCAACCTATTTAGCCAATATAGATAGCTCAATACCGACTTGACTAGCTTGGTACCGACTTGTTTACTTGGAGTATTTGCCTACATGAGTTAAACCCCAGACTCTATCTCTACTCCATAGCCTCTCCTCCAAGTTTCATCCACTTTCGACTATCTTCGCCTCTAATTTTCCAAATTCACCAACCTATTTCTTAAGCATCCAAAACCCTAGCAAACAACATCAAAGCACAATACACAACCATTTAATAACATGCATATTCATCCATTCAAACAAACAATACACAAGAATGTGATAAACAAACCAATTCTAATCTAGATTTACATATTACATGCACATATGAATATGAATAAGGTGAATTACTAAATCATTATTGAAAACCATTTCAAAGATTCGCAAATTTAGGTCATAAGCATATGATAACATGTAATTAAAACTAGAAAATTTTCTAAGGCCAAAAATCATGTCAAAACATGATTCTACTATATGAACATGCATAGGATAGTGAGAAGACATAAACCACTCACCAATTAACAAAATCAACCAATTTAAGTCTAGATCTGATGTGGAGATCAATAGAAAGTAATGCAAATTAACCAAAACGATGATTTCTAACTTCTATTTGATGATACTCTCTCTAATTAGTGATTTTGCTAGGTTTAGAGAGTAATTTGTGTGAATTTGGATGAAATTTGGGTTAGTAGGGGTTTAAAACTGACTTGGGGAAGTAGAAATTCTTTTAATTCAACTCCTACAACACCTTTTCTGTACTAATCCCAAATTAGATTAGTGGACCTAAGTATGGGCTTAACTAATTACTCACCAATACAGGCCAACAGCTGTCCAAACTTAAAATAGCCACGACTTTCTAGTGGTAAATCTGTTTCCTATTATGACCAATTTGATGCGAAACCATCATACTAAAGCAATGAAACTGGTTTGAGATCCCAATTTGACTCCTATCAAAAGTTATAGCCCAAACAAGGTTTTCAGGGTCAAAATAGTCTCAAGAAATTAAAAAAGATCATAAATGTCCCTAAGAGTCATAACCCAAAATTATAGAGTCATACGACCTTAGAAGAATAAAATATTTTATGATCCTCTAATATGAAAAATACGAGTCGTTACAGGACAAGTCGAGCTTAATCCCACTAGAGGACCCACAAAGATAACGATAGGTGCAGTTCTTGCCCACCCACCAGCCGCTATTTTGCTAAGTTATGTAAGGATTTCTCGAGCCTTGGAGGAAAGCCGTATGTGGGGATTGAGTCATTTGAAGATTCGAGGACATGTATTTGTACTTATTAGAGGATTTTGGGTTGATGGGTCTTACTGATGAAATTAGGATACAGTTAGCTACTTGGCAGTTACCGAGTGAGGCTTTTGGTTGGTGGGATAGTTGAGTCAGAGACTAACAGAGGAGAGATCACATGGGGGTTTAGATGATGCTTTGAGATGAAGATTCTTTCTAGAGCTGAGGTAGGAGTGTAGTTAGAGAAATTTATTCTCTTGAAGCAAGGAGACATGTCAGTAAATGAGTATGTCAATCAATTTAATGAGTTGGCTAGATTTGGGATGAAGTTGATTAATACCCTACATAAAAAGGCTCTAAAATTTGCTAAAGGGCTGAACCAACCTCTTCAAGGTTAGCGCTAAGTTGTGTTCCCATGGGTGCACATATAAGGGTTTAGTGGAAATGGTCTTGCTAAATACCGTCTCTAAGGAGAAAGCCAAGGAAGAACCCAAGAAAACTGGAGGAAAAGCATAGTAGCAGAACCAGCGCTAGAGAGGATTTGGACTCAAGGGAAAGATCAAGATACAGGGTATGCATTGTAGGAAGTGTAGCAAGAAGGGACTTTCGCGTAGGATTGTAGGATAGTTTGCAATTAGTTTGGGCATATGAAGCTGGAGTGTCTAGCATCTCAAATGACCTCTACTTAGATGGTCCAACATATGCACTGGATGCAGTACCTAGCTCGAGTACACCACCAGTTGCTGACAAGGGGAAGAAGGTTATGATCGAAGGTATGTTGACTTTATCAAGTTTATCTATTCACACTTTATTTAACATGGGAGCATCACACTCTTTAATTTCTAGTACACTTATGGATGAGTTACAAGTTGTACTTGGACATTGGCATAGTTACAGACCATATAGTTGTATCAAACCCTATAGAAGAATCGGCCTATTTGTCTATGGTATGTAGGGGTTTGAAATAATTTGTTTTAGGGGTCGAGTTCGATTACGATGCTTTTGTTTTAGGATTTTTTGGGTTTGGGTTGACATTGGACATGGATTGGATAATGATTTATGGGACTATATTAGTTTGTGATAGGAAGGTTGTTAGATTGAGTAAGCATCGTGGACGTAGCTTGGAGGTTTATTGCGATCCTTAAGGATCAATTATGGTTAGCTACATATTTTTTTTAAACCTATCACATCCTGAGCAAAAGTCAATGCCTATAGTAGAGATTATGCAGACGTCTTTTTCAAGGTTACCGGTCTCCCACCCTAGAAGGAGATCAAGTTCATAATTTGTCTTGTGGAGAACGTCAAACCTATTGCCTTACCCTTGAGTCATATGGCTCCAAAAGAGAGACGCGACTTGAATAAGCAAGTAAACAAGCTGCTAGAGAAAGGCTTTATTAGGAGGAGCATTTTAGACTGGGAAGCACCATTCGTCTATGCCACCAAGGAAGATGGTTTTTTGAGGCTTTGCATTGACTATAGAGAGTTGAATAAACTGACAATAATCGGTATCCACTACCTTGTATAGACGATCTCTTTGATCAGTTGGAGCGAGGGTGCCTCACAGCTTGATTTGGCTACCAGATTCCACCAGTTGTGTGTAGTTGAGGATAGTATCCAGAAGACTGCCTTTCATACACCCGACGAACTTTATGGATGGTCAGTCATGCCTTTTGGACTGACCAATGCACATGCTTACTTTGTTGATCTGATGAGCTGATTTTTTAGAGGGTTGCTTAACAAATTCATTATGGTATTTGTTGATGATATTTTAAGCTATTCGTAGAGCGAGAGGAGCACACATTGCATTTAGAAGAAGTGCTCAATACACTCCATGAGCATAAGCTGAAGGCAATGTTTTTGAAGTGCCACTTTTGGCGAGAGAAGGTACGCTTTTTGGGACATGTTGTTTCAAAAGTGGGTTGGTGGTCAATCCCAGTAAAGTTGTTGCGGTTCAGGACTAGTATATGCCGAAGAATGCCATAGAAGCAAGGAGTTTCCTTGGTTTGGTAGACTTTTATTGGAAATTCATTAAGGGCTTCGTGAAGATCTCTACCGCTCTGACCTGCCTTACCAGGAAGAATCTTATTTTCTCGTGGGTCGCGAACTGCGAGGATGCTTTTATTAAGCAAAAAGAGGCACTGACTAGTGCACCTTCTTTGGTATTACCTAGTAGTAAGAAGGCGTTCACGGTATATATTAACGCCTATGGTATAAGGTTGGGTGCGGTCTTGATGCAAGAAGGAAGGGTGGTGAGCTACGCTAGTCGATAGTTGAAGGTCCATGAGAGAAACTATCCTATCCATGATCTTGAGTTAACAGCAATTGTCTTTGTGCTCAAGTCATGGAGACATTATCCTTTAGGGGAGTGATTTGAGTTGTATACGGATCATAAGTCCCTGAATTATTTGTTCTTCTAAGAAGACTTGAATTTAAGGCAATAGAGGTGGATAGAGTTTTTAGCATCATACGATTTCGATATCTCGTATATCCCATGCAAGGGCAATGTAGTGGCCGATGCCTTAAGCAAACAACATGCAGTATTGAGTCCTTTATCCTAGAGTAGAGGCATTTGGAGTTCATATCTGAATTTGATTTCAGACCATCATCAGATATTACCCCGGGATTGCTAGCAGCTTTATATGTGCATCCTACACTTATGGAACATATTGGATCCAATCAAAAGCAAGATAAGGAGCTAATAGATATTTTTGAAAAGCTTGATAGAGGAGAGAAATCAAGTCATTTGAGGTGTTATGCTATTGACTTAAAGGGATGGTAGATTATGTGTTCCTCTCATTATGAAGTTGATTGACATGGTACTAGCTGAGTGTCATTTTTCGAGGATAACCATTCATCATGATGGAGACAAAATGTATCGTGATATGAAGAGAGTCTTTTATTGGCCTGGTATAAAGAAGCATGTAGCGGAGTACATAGATCAATGTATGACTTGCCAAAGGGTAAAGGTAGAGTACAATAAGCCGAGAGGTTTGTTACAGCCATTGGATATTCCTCAGTGGAAGTGGGAGAGTATTTCTATTAATTTTATCGATGATTTACCAAGGAGTAGGAGAGGTAAGTAGAGTATTTAGGTCATAGTCGGTCAGTTGACTAAATGCGCTCATTTTATACAAGTTAGGAGTACTAGAACATCGACATCTTTGGCGACTCTATATGTTAGGGAGGTCGTTACATTACATGGAGTTCATACTAGCATCGTCAGTGACCGAGATCTGCTTTTCACCCGCGAGTTTTTTAGGAGTCTACACGGAGGCTTTGGGCAATGAATTAAGCTGGAGTACCGCTTATCACCCGTGGATGGACTGATAGACAGAGAGAGTGAATCAAGTTTTGGAGGACTTGCTTCGGATGTGCATCTTGGATTTTGGAGGCTCTTGGGAGCACTACAAGAAAAACTATTTTTAGTGGCATATCTTAGTAGCGTTCAGCACTAATTGTTACCACTAATCATATAAAAAGGTAAAAGTAAATAACTAAACGCGACTAAAATATCCCGCCAACAATTCGTCCTAAAATTTTTCATGGCCGCTCAAATCTCTTTTTCTTACCCTTAGCAAAATATACTGCTAACATTTTTATTTCCCATCTCTTTTGAAAAAGGAAGACTACCCTAAACAATCCTCTTAAATCAGTTCTGTACCTCCCATATTCACTCTCTTAAACCCTTAAATTTCTCTCGTAGAAGTAACAATCGCGATGATAACACTAAAGAAGAGCAGGTCCCTATTTGTCAAAGACGGTGAGATCGGATCACTCGAAGATATCTACCTCCATCGACTCGCCGTGAAGGAGTACCAAATCATTAATCTTCTCTTTCTCGGCTTGAAGGATGAGGTCATGAAAATCATGTCGGTACAAAAGCAGACATGCGTTGGACAGGGAATCAGGTCAAGGCGTTCGTGGTCGTCGATGATGGTAATGGCAGTATTGTCATGATAATAAAGAGATTCCGTGAGTATTTTATTCGTATATAGCACTTAAAAGAATTTTATTATAAGATGGAAAAACATCGAAATGCTTGTGTTCTCACTAAATCTCATTTGGGATCTGGAAGTATTTAAATGTCAATTTTATTTTATTTATTCATTTTTATTTTTTGAAATAATTGGGTTTGAACTCTTTAGAACGATTGGAGATTTAACTGAATACCCTGTTGGTGATTTCAAAGTTATTTTTCCTTAACTAGGAATGATTTCAAAGATTATTGTCAAATACGCTTCCAAGAGTTCGGGGATAGAGTCAAACATTGGACAACATTGAATGAGCCATACACATTTAGTTGCTTTGGTTATTCAACTGGAAAAACTGCACCAGGGCACTGCTTTGGAAATGAATGCCCTACCAGTGATTCTCTCACTAAACCATACACTGTTTCTCACAATCTCCTATTAGCACATGCAACAGGTGTTCAAGTTTATAGAAACCACTACAAAGTATGTTTCTCGCAGTTAATACATCTATAATGATTAATATTTAAGAATGTGATATTAAAAAAACGAGCTTAAATTAATAAGAACTGGGATGATTTTACGCTTTAAGATATGAGTCTTGTTCTCATACATTGTGCTATTTTATTTTCAATCAATATAGGGAGGGGAAATTGGAATCGTTCTGAATTGAATGTGCCATATTCCGATTCACTTAAGGATAAAGACGCAAAACATAAGGCACTGGAGTTTATGCTTAGATGGTTAGTAAGCAATAAAGAAGCTTATACATATATTTAAACCAGTTACGATTCATGTTTAAATCACAATATTATTATGTGGACTTAGGTACGTGGAACCGTTAGTGAACGGAGAATATCCATATATTATGAGAGAATTGGTCGGACATAGACTTCCAGAATTCAAAAAGGAGGAGTCGGGCATGATAAAAGGATTGATTTTATAGGACTTAATTATTATACATCAAAATATGCAAAAAAAGTTCCAAAGACATTTTCTCCGACTAAAAGCGTCGATGACTCCTAGGTTGAAGAAACTGGTATGTTCAGTAGTATACTATGCAAGTTTTATGCTTTGTAATGTCTAAGGTGATTCAAACAAGGTGCAAAAACAAGATTAGTATCCAAATTTAAATGTTGTTGAATAGTACTTCTAACTTGAGGAGACATACATTAGAGTGTGTGAATATGTGTGTACTATGATACTCATTATTGATTCATCTTCTCTTTCTTTCTAACTTTTTTTACAGCAAAAAACATAGATGACGTGGAAATCGGTCAATGGGTAAGCGCGACAACTTTTATTATTCTTCTTTATGTCAAAATATAAAATTTTGATCGAATGTTACCTATTCACGTTTACTTAATTTGATATCCATCATACTTTGCAGCAAGGTACATGGATATACATGGTCCCAGATGGATTACCAGATCTGTTAACTTATACAAAAAAGAAAAATGATGTTCCTAAGTTCTAAGTCACTGAAAATGATCAGTATATTCAAATGCAGGGGAATCCAAAAGATTTTTTTAATAAAAATTATAGCATATCATGTTATCAATAAATAAAAAAATCCAATATGATAGATTGAAGAAGAATAAACCTAAAAATAAATCTCCTTTCTCGTATTGAAATTTTATAGGAACAATGAAGCTTGATTACCATGATAACAAGTTACCATTAGAAAGTGCAATCTCCGACCATGATAGGGTTAATTACATGATTCTTCATCTTAAAGAACTTCGAGATGTATTGATCGGTAAGTTAAAATTACATGCATGGCTAGACTTAAAAATGTACACATCACAACATGATATTTTATTAAATGGAAGTGAAAAATTGGGATAAAAAGAGAAGAGTTACATACAGTGATCTTATCTTGTACCAGCGAGGGACCTAAAGTAGAAGGATATTTTGTGTGGTCTTTGATGAATAACTATGAGTGGATGTCAGGATACACTAATCTCTTTAGGCTTCTCTACATCGACCACAAAAATAATCTTGCAAGAATCCCTAAAAAATCAGTCAACTGGTATACTAAATTTCTTCACTCGTGGATATGGGAATGAATTCAAGAAATTGGGTTCAACCTATAATATGGCTTATATTGATTATAGCTAGTTTGCCTAGTATGGTTGTATTTTCCCTTTTCAGTGTTTATGGTGCTTTATCTAAGCATCACTTCTTATAAAAGTCATGTATCCTATATGTATGAATAATAAAGCAGTTACCCTTGGGTTTGATGGTTGGTGTCTCCTATTCTGGTGTAGTTGCTAAAGTCATTATAGAAGAGTCGTCGATCAGTTTGAAGGTGTCAAGTCTTTGGTTAAGGTGGCTGGGGTTAATGGCAAATATTATAAATGCCAAACACATATTCTTCTTCTAGTCTATGTGCAAATGGGATTAACGTGAGAAGAAATTTGTTGAAGTCCAAGGAATTATTAAGAGGTGGATACAAATGTTAGTTCTTTCAAGTAGGTAACCCTTTCACATGATAGCATATCCTACTGATCCTATTCTTGCATTATAAATAAGGTCTGGCATAGAAGTACTCTAATGCCATCCATTCAATTAAATATTTTGGTTCTTAGCATTATGGATCTACTAACTATTGTTGCTTATAGCTTTTATTTTTATATTCACGAGAGATCTACCTTTTCTTTAATATCTTCATTGATTGCTTATAACTTTTATTTTTGTTGACATGTTTGTTTATATAGGTGATATCAATATTAGGTGGACTGCAAATTTCCAAAATGGGAAGACCCTTATGGTGCTAAAGGTATTCCACACACATAACCTTTGTTTAATTATGTAATGTTATATATACCTGTACGCATGAATTAGCTGTTGCCTGACTTAGTGCCCTCTCCAGTATATTTTCGTGCTTGCATGTATTGTCAATGGGTGTCTGTGTGTGTTATTCCGACAGTGTGTGTGCACTAGTGTGTGTGCACTAGTGTGTGAGTGTGTGTGCACACATCAGTGAGAGCGAATGTAGGTGCATGTACAAGTAATTATATATATTTATTGTGTGAGTGTATACATGTGTTTTGTGTGTGCGTACCCTTTTACGAGAAGGTGCGGTACACTTTTAGGTCAGTCATATTATTTTCATTTTATTTGTTTGTGTTTCCCTTAGTTTCAGAGTTGCTAAGTAATCCGCTCACTCTACTCCTTTTCCTTTTATGCGCTTTTGATTTGATTTGTGATACCAGGTTGGACCATGCGCTTATGGTGGCTTTGAACTCAAAAGCATTCTCCTCTGTTCTGCATCTTCTGGTAAGTATACTTGGCACTTGTATGAATTCTGCTTTTTTATTACATACACTGTCTGTAGCTGAGTCGGTTTTAACTTCATCTTTATTTATGCCTTTCCCAGTATCCATCCTGCTTTTGTTAGCTGAATTGATATGAGTCTTTATGATTTTTTTTGCACTCTATAGTTTATCAGTGCACTTGCACTTATGTTGCATGAAGTTTGAGCATTTGTATCCAAGTTCACTGCTTTAGCCTGCTGCCCTTTGGTTTTGCTTCATTTTGATCCATACTTTGCACTGTCATTCATGTTAATGTCAGAATGCAGAGATATGCCTTAGTCAATGTTGTTAAACTGGGACTATAAGACTTTGATTCATGTTTTGATTTTTTGCTCATACCGTTTAGAACAATCACCCTTTGTGTCCCTAGTCAAAGTGAACTGTTGGCCGAGTGGGATAGATAGTTGTCTATATGCAGTTCAAAATAAAATAGATAATATTACAGAAAGCAAGGCCACATACCATTGCTTTGCAATATATATGGTTTATGTGCTCTATTAACTGCAATATTTTATTAGCACCACGTGTAAATCTTCCACTGTTATTGTGGTCTTTACATGTAGAAGCTGACGAGCATTAATTTTGCAACTGGAAAATTGTATGAAGATGGACACAGCCCTGAGTTTGCTAGAACATGTTGCTCGTGTGTTTCCTAGTTAACATGTTACTTGCTGAAGAATGCTAGTTGGCACATCTTTTTTCATTCATTCTTCACGTTTGTATCATAAACTTATCTATGATACTTGGACATTGTACAAGCATATTAGATATAGACAATATTATTAAGTTTCTTGCTAGGTCATTATATAGGTCGTATCTCTTATGAATATTGTTGTAGTTACTTGCTATTTAACTAATCACTGTTAGTTTCAAAAGGAAAATTAAGTTAACCAAGTTAATAAAAATTAACTTGGCTTTGTTAAAATTAAACAAGTTTTATAAAATTAACTAAGTTCAAGTTAACTAAATTTTATAAATAATAATAATATAACTAATTTAACAACATTTTATATGTAATTGTAAGATTGGACTTTATTTATTTCATTTCATTTATAACTTTGATTATGTATATGACATTATTTATAATATGATATACTCGTACAATTTTGTAGATGTTTGATATTAGATTTGAAGTCATACGAATTAACATAATTGTTTGACTATATGTTGTGCTTTCACTTGTGTAGGCATTGGATTTCCGAAGAAAGCAAGGTTGGACTTTTATGGTGCTAGCTTTCACTTGTGCATGCAACAAAAAATTATGGGTAATCATGCGTTTTGTTAGCACCAGTTTGGTATAACATTTTATTAGTACTAGCTGTGTAAATTTGTATATGAATGGTTATTGTATGTGAGTTTGGTCATTTTATCAAAAAACTATTGTATTAGAATGGTTATGGATATCTTATTTGATTATATGATTAATATGTTTTTTTAATTGTTTGAATATGATGATTATGTGAGTGATTGTTGATTGACATAGTAGACACAAAATAGACCATCAACAAGAGATAATAGCATGACAAAATGGTGCAAAATGATCAACAACTTTTAGTAGCGTTTCAGAAACGCTATAGAAATAAATATAGTGGCGTTGAGTAAACCCTACCGTAAAGTAGGGGTAAAGTTGGGAAGTCTATTGGTAGCACCAAAAATCCTTTTGGTCGCGTTTTTAAAACGCTACAATAAGGTTTATGGTGGCGTTTGAGAAACGCTGCAATAAAAGGATTTATAGTGGCGTTGAAATAAATGCAACTAAAAATCATGGATTTTTAGTTGCGGGCTTTATCACGGCGTTTATCAAAACGCTACCATAAGTTTTGGTAGCGTTTTTTGTGCGCCACCAAAAATAAAATTTCTTGTAGTGGAGGATCACTTGTCATTGGTGGAGTTTACTTATATTAACAACTATTAGACGGGCAATGCGATGACACCATTTGAGGCATTATACGGTAGACCTTATAGATCACCGTCATGTTGGTGGGACGCTACGGATAGGATTATTCTTGGGCCAGATATGGTGATAGAGACATCAAAGAAAGTAGACTTGATCCGTAGAAGAATGAAAACCGAGAAAGATAAGCAAAAAATTAATGTTGATAGGAGTTGTACGGGTTAGAGTTCATAATGGATGACATGGTGTTTGTGAAAGTTTCACCGCTTAGGCACGTTTTGAGATTTGGTAGTTCGGGAAAACTAGCACCAAGGTTTGTAGGACCTTTCCCAATCACTAGTTGGATAGTGAAGTTGGCATATAGAGTAGAGCTTTCTGAGAATTTGGGAGTATATGACGTTTTCCATGTGTCGCACTTAGGATGATGTTTGCATGATTCAGCTACCTTAGTCGAGCTGAGTCAACTAGAAGTGGTGGAAGTAGAGAGGGACCACTTATTCGCTATGCACGCACTTGTATTCTTGATAATGGTGCAAAAAGAGTACATGGGAGCCTGAGGATAAGATCTAAGCTACCTATCAACAACTCTTTTCTGGTATGTTTCCAATTTAAATTTAATAAGTATAGATTACTTATGCATTAGGTCTTAGCTTGGTATACTCTAATGACCCTAATTTTAGTTAACATTATTTAGAATATTTAATTGGGTAAATTAAATAAAATAATTTAGAAAGTTAAGGGATTGAGATTTGTAAATTAAGGAGGAGCCGTGAATGAATTTATTAACAAAAGGGAAACTAAACATAATTAAGAAGGAGGAATATGATGAGGGTAAAATGGGAGTAGCCTTTATTCCTATACCCTAAACCCTTCCATTCTCTCCACTTCCTCATTCATTCTACATTCACAAACTACACAAAAACAATACTAAGCTTAGGCCAGCAACCATTAAGAAACTTTAAAGGGAAGATAAGCTAGGATTCAAGTGGAAAACTTGAAGAAATTAATCTAAGTGCAAATCTCAACCTTCTTAACACAAAGCCAAGGTGAATAATATCTACCATCTCATGATTTGATAATGATTTCGATCTTAAAGGATAAATTCGGTTATTTGCAAGATATATGCCATATTATAATGATTAAATGATTATATGCTTTAAGTTGATGATTTATAGATATTTAATAAGAATTTTATGACATGTTTAGACTAGAAAACCTATCATATGGCATTTAAATGAGTTGCGTTTTTGGTATATGGTCAAAAATATTATTTTAGAAGTGGGTTTCAACTTTCATAATTTTCTAAGTAATTATGGATTTATTATGAATTTTCTATGGGAGAAAATAGTTAATTTTGGGTTTAAACTATTTAAGGCAATTAAATAATGTTTTCGGGTCTGAAATTTATATATGTTGAAAACATGTTAATGTGAATTATTGTGATTTTTGGGAATTTTTCCTAAGTGTTTTACTATGGTTAGTAAATTGTTTAAGTTAGAGGACTTAAATGTTTTAAACACTTTATTAAGGAGAAGGACTTATTTACCTACTTAAAATGGGTTAAAATGTAAAATTATTTAATATTTAAAATTTTGAATTGTGATGGTAAATTTCATAAAGAAATTGGTAAAGCAATTATCAACCAATTACATGTTGACAAATAGTGAAAGTTAGGTGAAAATGTGTTATTCTATAAAGCATAAAAATCAATTTTGCAATAATTTACCTTTTCGCCACTTCCATATGCTGGCTTCCGTCACCATACTCCCACTTGTAGACCTTCCACATCCATTTGAAACCAACATACATAGTATTAATTCATTGGTGTGTAGTGTGTTGGAGATAGGTGGAAGGTAAGATGGTGTCGAAGGCATGCATTCGAAAGGGGTGAAGTTGTCTTTTAAAGCTTTTGAATCTTTAGTCCTGACTATGTTTAAAAGAGTATCTTGAAAGGGTTGCTGCTTTGAACCCCTTCGATACCCTAGTTGCCGCACCGATACTTTTACCTTAAATTAATGAGTGCGAAAGGTAGGTTTTGAACCAATACCCCTCCACAACCATTAAGCTGCTTTCCCTTTTAACCCATCCATGGGAAAGGGAAGGTTCCACACCTAAACCTTCCGACATGATTAAGATCACTTTGCTTAAGACATAAATATGCATGCAGAAGCATGTTATCGTCACACTAGGTCTTTCGAAAGGATAGCTTTCGAATGTGTCCCCATTTTTACCTTGTAGTTTGTTTTGATTTCAAACTATGGTTTCGAAAGAAGTATTTTTAATTGGTTTCGAAGCCATGCTTCCATAACTTTTTACTTGAACCTAATGCTTTCGAAAGATATGTTTTTAAGTGTTTCGAAAGGAAAGTTTCCAAGTGTTTTGAAAGGTATGTTTAATGGTTTCAAAAGAGGATGTCTAAGATTTTATGTAATGATTTTGAAAGGTCTGTTTCCAATGCATTCGAAAAGAAGGTTTTGGCCTTTCAACCTAATGTTTTCAAGGTTAAAGTATTTAACTTGTTTCGAAGGGATTGATAACCCTATTGATTTTAGGTTTTCATCAACATTGTTTTGTATAAAGTATATATCATGGCATAGATATTTTGAGTAAAGCAAAAGGTATATTTTCTTGTTTAAGTATGATTTAAAAGGGTTAACTCAATTTGAAAGAAATGTATTCAAGGAAAATTGAATAGGGTGGTTACCCTAAGTATATGATTCAGATATTAGAAAACCATATGGAACTGGTGTGGGATCACGCCATATACTTTAGCTAGTAGCCCCTAACTAATATAAGTCCAAAATTCCAGTGTGTAGGGCTTTATCATAGGTAAGACTAAAATGATATTACACACAGAAAGGAATACACAAAATAGAGATAGGTTATTGGTGAGCCCGCAAAACCGTTAGGATCAATTGACCCTACGAGAAGTAATTTAAGGACAGACCGTCCAGTATTATGTCTAACAGAAGTTAGAATGTTTATTATGTCTGGTAGGCCCAAGTCAGCCAGTGGCTAATAGTCAGCTAGATAAAAATATAATGTTTGGATAGATAGTCCATTGATTACCTGATTTATATGCATATATGTCATCGCTATTGTTGTTATAATCAGTTTGATTGTAGGATTTTTATTTACAAAAGATATGCTTTTAAAATGGATATTAGTGAGGGGAAACCCATTCCGCTAAGCAGCACGGTCTCACTTAATATTACTAAATCGAGTTGTAATAGAATTATTCATACCAGGCTTTATGTCTGACTCGAAGTTTATGTTTCCCCCTTAAACTCTCGGGTGCTCAAAATTTAATTTGAGTAAACAGAGAGTTAAGGACTTTTCAGGTTCAGTAGGTTTTGGACAAATAAGCTTCCGTAGATGTGCAGGAGGCAAAGCTAGCTATGTAGGAGTTATTTAGTATTATTTCCACTGTGATGTATTTTTGGCTGATATGTCTATCTATCTAGTACTCTAATCATCCAATGGGGCATCTTCATATGTCGCTCTTGGCGCATTTTGTAATAATTATATTTGATCAAAACCTGGGAATCGTTTTGGGATTATGTAATGGAATATGAAATATTGATTGAAGTGTAAATAGAAAAGTTGTTTTGAAATTTTTGTTGATTTTATTTCATATTCATGTGCTTCTAATATTGTGGATACCATTAACATTACCGTATTTTATCACCGAAAGTTAATACTATAGATGATTGAGCATCTATAGTGGTTAGCTTCGGGCCGCAAAATAGGGGATGTTACATATACCCTTTAGGTAGAGGTCGTTGGATGATAAGGATGGTTATAAACGTATCGTTAGGACATGTTATGGATGATGGATGCTAGTGCATGTATTAGTTGGATTATTCCTTTTACACATTTAGGACAGTATATCCTCTTAATAGTGTGCACACACACTCACATCATCTCTTGTTTATTTTTTTACCTTATTGAGCATTATGCATATGGATGTTACATATGGGTTGAATGGTTGGACATACATGTGGAATTACAATTATACTTACTTAGGATGTTGCATACAGTTTGGATTCATAGCATAAGCACTTGCATGACATGAGAACGACTATACCAGGAGACCGCTTAATCTTTGCATTAATATAGGCTCACGTGCATTTCATGCTTGCATATATACATACTTCATTAGAAATATTAATAAGGACAATGATTGCTCATGGATGATGGATGAGTAGATGTTGTACCTATTGATTGTAGCACGTACGAGTTACATTTTTTCCATCCTTTGAGATTTCACGGACGAAATCCTTTTACTGGGAAAATGTAACACTCTAGAAATTTTGCAGAAAATTTAATAAGAAAATTAAATATAATAAAGGCTAAAATAGAATTTTTACAAACATTTGAATTTGGCTTTGAAACTTGCACCATTGCGTTCATAGTGATATTCTAGATAATTTTCATATATACACTTTAAAATCGGAGTTAGCACGGAGAATTTATGGACGTTTGAAAGTTTGAATATGAAATAAATTAAAAATATAAACTTTGCTAATAAAATAATGTCACTAGTCGACACCCTAGGATGTGTCGGTTGACATGAAGCGGTCGATTGGTCCACCCTACAGGTCGATCGAGTGACGTTTATTTTTTGAATTCTGGGGCGACGATTGGATGAATCGGATTGAACAAAATATTTTCTTTAGTGCCAACTAACTGATGTTCATCTAGAATGAAACTAAAGATTCTCTTGGGTAAATCTAACACTCCATGTTAACTCCAAACCCATATAAATAAACACCTAACCTAACCCTAATTTCATTAGAAAATTTACAACATACTGCTACTCTGCCAAAGTTTCTTCTCTCCACTTACCAAATTTTCTTTAAAACAAATTAAAAATAAAGTAAATAGAACACTGTAAATCAGGTCAAGGAGGGGGCAAGCTAACAGATGTCGATTCTCGGACGAGAAATAAAGTTAGAGCTTGGATCCGAGGTGAGTGGGAAGAAGTTTAATAAGTTGATTATTTACAGTTAATTTTAATATATTCTTCCTAATCTAGGATGTTAGTAATTAACCTATAAACCCAACTTGTTTAAACCTGGAATTTGAATTAGTAATTGAAATTGGTATAAATTGGCTATTATAATTTTAACCCAAATTAAACCCCTTTAGTAATAGAATATAAATCCCCAAAAATTGGTTAACCCTAAATTGAACTATTATCTTAAAACCAGTGTAAATCTATGAATTTGAATTAATAAAAAAGTATGGTAAATTGCAAAGACCAGTCACTGTAAATTAATGCTTAAGGTTCATTGTGTAAGTCAGAATTGATGAAATTAATAAATTATTAAAATTGAATAAAGCAAATTCGAAAACCCTAAAATTTACACCGTGATCAGTTGACCGTTCACCCTAAGCGGTCAATCGCAAGCAATCGATCGATTGACAGCCCAAAAATGTAATCTAAACATTGGCCTAAGGCCCAGTTTAGGAATAAATTTATTAATTGTATGTATAACTGTATTGTTTTATATGCGTAGATGTTAGAGATAGTAGGGAAGCTACACTACACCATATAAGCAATTTCGCAACACCATAGTGCGGCAAATTCACAACGGTCTTAGGCCGTTGCAATATTCCAACGGCTTTGATCCGTTGCGAACCCTTTGGCAACGGCTTTGAGCCGTTGCTATATTAGAACGGGTTAGGGCTTTATACGTGTGGTCTTCGAATAATAGCACGCCCTCAAAACAACGCCCCATATCCTTCAATTTTTTTTGCTCCCGCGCCTCCTTCCTATTTTCTTCTGGCAATAGGGCAATTTCCCCAAATCCCACAAAACCCTAGCTCCACGTTCTTTCCACTTCTCTTCATCGCTACCTTCCTCCTCCCCAATACTAAACCCTAGTGCTGGAATCAAAGTCGCGCCTGTTGCCATGTGAATTTAGCACAAACTTTAGCTTACCACAAAGCGTAATAAGGATATTTAGAAGGTATTTTGTTCATTTAGTCCCTTGTAGTTACTAAAATTTGTGTTTATTTAATTTTGATGTGTTGCCAAATAGATTTGGAATAGTCACATGAGAAAAACAAGCGATCACTGGTTTCTTCTTCTTTGCTACATAGTTTGCGAATTGTTAATCGAATACTGCTCCAATTTTTTATTTTGTCTAATGTTTTCAGTCTGTTTGATGTAAAGTATATGTTCATTGAAGTTTTTGGGGATTAATAGAATTCTATATACGATAACTGTGTTGTAGAGTTGTATCCTTGATCCTAAAACTGTTCCAGACAGACTTTAGGGATAATTTACCATCCTGTTTGGGAGTCCACGGCCATATATTACTTTCACTGCTGTTATGAACGATGATTGCTTCAGTTTGGTTACGTACAGTAGTTAGTTTGGAGGATGGAGTTGTTGAGGCTCCAGCTGAATCAGTGAAGAGTAGACACGTTATCATTAACTCCTCGTATGTAGCTTAATGCTTGCTAACCTAAATACTAATCAATGCTTTACC
The DNA here is from genome assembly GCA_030737815.1 of Allium fistulosum. Classification (NCBI taxonomy): domain Eukaryota; kingdom Viridiplantae; phylum Streptophyta; class Magnoliopsida; order Asparagales; family Amaryllidaceae; genus Allium; species Allium fistulosum. The sequence continues at coordinate 706,464,646 of CM060904.1, read as the reverse complement.
CATGGATCAAACCATAGGTTTGTATTATTGCCATTTGCTATCTTCTTCTCAATGAGCTCCTGACTTTTCATTCTACTTTTTAATAACTGCCTTTAAGTAAAGAAGAGTTAACATCATCATGTAAGTTCCAGAAATTTTTATTTTTGCAATATCTACCTTGCATCCATCTTGCCCATAGATTTGTTTGCTGCAAATAGTTCCAAAGTAGTTTTGTAACTATTGTTCCAAACATGTCATGTAAGCTCCTCAGACCTGTACCTCCTTTTTGTTTAGGGGTACACACTTTATTCTAGTTCACCATAAGAAGTTTGCACGCCTGCTTTCTATATGATTAATTATGTTTTTTGGCATTTGACATATTTGCATTCAGAAAGCAACAGTAGAATGAATCACTATTTTTATCAATTAGAGTCTTCCACTTAATTTCACCAGTCTGCCATTCCAACCATTTTTTTATCTTGATTTATGTATCAATTTGCTAAATATAGCCCTTTTGAGAGAAGTGCTACTTAGTGGGATACTTGGATAGATTACTGGCAGAGCTTGCACATCCACTCGTAATATGTCTGAAATTTCAATTTTATTTGCTTCTTCTTTAATAAAAATAACTTTGATTTCTGTTGATTCATCGCCAGTCCTACATTTGTTTAAAATTCTGCATAACATATTTATGGAACATGCATTTTCAATAGTAGATTTTGCAAAGACCAAGAGATCATCTGCATGCACATCCACTAGTAATATGTCTGAAATTTCAATTTTATTTGCTGCTCCTTTACTAAAAAATAACTTTGATTTCTGTTGATTCATTGCCTGTCCTATATTTCTTTAATATTCTGCTTAACATATTTATGGAACATGCATTTCCAATAGTAGATTTTGCAAAAACCAAGAGATCATCTGCATGCAATGGATGTTAGGTGTGGCTCGTATTAGAAATTATATTTTTCACTTAATTAACTGAAAGGCATCTTCCTATCATATGCCTCAAAAACAAAATGCTAACAACGAAACTAAAAAACTAAATACTGTTTCACAATTTTGAAGTTTTTATGCATATAAATATATATATATATATATATATGAATAACTCAAGGATATCAAAGACCTTTGTATTCTCCTACACAATGAAATCTTATAAACATTACAAATATCAAATCTCAAATGATTAGAAGCCTTCTCTATATCTAAAACAATGTCAATATTCTCATACCTACCAAATTGCAGCACCAAAAATAAAAAACTGTGTGAGAAAACTTTGGAAAAAAGGTAATATTTAATGCCTCAAGTCTTATGTAGGCGTGACAGCAACCAGATAAACCAAAGTGCAGATGACATGAAAATTCAATCATGTCAAATCACAACATTAAAATAATACGTCTACTAATGAACATGTAAACACATATTACATGTCTTATCTCCTGGTTCTGCGTCTTGTGCTTAAGCTAAACAATCTGGACAATCATAAGGTCAGAGCTTCTAAATTTACAACCATGCATTGGTCTCAAATCAACCATTGTTTTACCATTTATTCTCATTAATTTATTTATGTTATTGTAATAAATTTAATATTAGGATCGAAAATAGGTATTTAATTAGTCAAAAATTCTAAGAGATACATAGACATCTTCCTTTTTGCAATTATCTTCCTTATCCAGTGGTTTACCCCTAAATAACTATAAATATATTCCATCTCAACAAACTTACAAAGTCTGCCATCCTTTCTTTTCCCAAGTATATAACCAGCTCACGGTAATACATACACACTTTAAATATTTTTTACAATCGACTTTTGTTATCCAATTTATGATAACCAATTATAAATTGAACTTTGTATTATTATTTACGCATCTAAGTTTTGCTAAGTGGTTTACATATTATTATATTTGAATGAGAAATTGATTTTACCACTTTGTTAATATGAATGTTAATATTAATTGTTAATATGAATTTTAATAGACACTTTAAATCACGTTAATATTCACCTAACCAGACAGGTCAGTCCCATCGCATAAGCTCATCGCAACATTAAACATTACGGTCATGACAAAGCATCAAAAGCGATGCCCTTAATGAGTGGGGAAAGCAGCATCACCATGGATGCAGCATTACAACATTCAACCATTAAGCGACCACTTCCATCGTCTATGTTCCACAGCAAATATATTTCAATTTGGATAGACTACTTATTTGCATCCATTATCCTCTTTCCTAAATTATATATTGTTGCACTTTTTGAGCAAATAATAGTAAGGTTTGTGCATGTAATTATTCTTTAAGTTGCTCGTACTTTCAAGTTTATAAAATGTTGTATATATATTGGTTTGCATATCAATATGTCTTTAATTATAGATAAAGAGTGGATGAAAGAAGCCGATCAAAGAACCCCACGATATATGGAAGGAGTGTAGAAGTTTATTGATTTTGTTGTAGAAAATGGTGGTAATAAGGAAATCTATTCTTTTCCTTGCACACAGTGCAAAAATATGAAAATGAAAATTAAATCAGATGAAATTCATTTTCATCTGCTTAGATGGGTAATTGTCCAATCATATACTGTTTGGCATTTTCATGGGGAAGAGTCAGCAAAGAACAAAAAACAACCTGTTAGTCAAGCCATAAGTACCGATGACTCTGAACTTCCTAGGATGGAAGATCTGGTCAATGATGCTGATAGATTTCATCAATTTCAACCTACAAGTTTGTTGCCAGATAATATTGAGGATTCGCCTACGGTTGATGTTGATTGGCATGCCAATCAAAGCAAGAAGTATAAATCACTTTTTGATAATGCAAAAGAGCCATTGTATCCTTCATGTCCAAAAGGGATAACAAAATTGTATTTCGTCGTCAAGCTGAATAACTTGAAAACCCAGTATGGCTTTTCCGACAATGGTGTGACTGCACTCCTAGAATTCATAGTAGGGAAGCTTAGTTCCCTATGATACGATGCTAGGACATTGGAGAATTTGGGAAATGTATTTTACTTGATGGGGGTTAATTATTTTATTGAGGGTGATTCTACGGTGGATGCACAACACTTACTGATGCTTGATGAAGTGTGTGGGCTCGGCACAATAGGACCCCTTGGTATCCTCGATTATGACAGGGCGTGATACTGTGTTGTTGATGGATCCCGACGCGTGCATTGAGAGGTGTATACTACAATTCGAGAGGAGGACATGGATGCAGATGATGAGTCATGCCGATGAGTCGAAATTACGGGCTCTCCCTCGATGTGTAGTTGGGGTAAGTGTAGTCATAGTTGTGGGTAATTTCTTCCCATGTGGTAGTTGTAAGGGAACCTATGTGAGATAGTTACGCGTAGGCATAATGTGACATGTATCCCCATATAGAGAAGTTGCAGGATGATCATATGTTGTGTAGCTCTAATAGCAATGGCTGATCGTTAGTTATTGAGGTTCGATTCGTAGTTTGATCCTTGTAGGAGCCTGCATAGGTTGTTAGTGTATGTGTGTGTTAAATAAAACCCTTAAGCAAAGGACCCAAGGTGTAACACCCCGAAAATTTGACGAGAAATTTAATAAGAAAATTAATTCATAATAAAACAAGGACTAAAATAAAAAACTTCACAGACGTCCGAATTTGGCTACGAAACTTGTAATACTGTGTTCTTAGTGATTTTTTGGATGATTTTCATATATAACACTTCGTAGTTGGAGTTAATACATAAAAGTTATGGGCGCTGGAAGAATTAAAGATAGAATAAAAACTTATAAAATTTATAATTCAAAATTTTACACTAGAGCCAGTCGACCAATGGGGATCGACCTAGTAAAGTCAGCGGTCAACCAGGAGCCTTGTAAGATTGTACGTAATTCACTACTTTGTGACGTGTTCGAATGGTGGAGATTAATTACTTGGTTGTTAAGCTTTTAACGACTGTACCCGATGACCCTAAATATTCTCTAGACTAAATCCAACGGCCTAAACAAATTGTTAAACCCTATAAATTCTACTCTGTCATAACCCTAATTCTCATATAGTAGTTTACAGTAACGAAACATTATCAAAATTTATCCATTTCCCTCACTTTAAAAATTCAATAAAAAGCAAATAAAATCAACTTAGAAGAACACAAGCGTTTGAATCAAAGTGGAGCAAGCAGAGATAACACACGAAGGGGCAGTTCTTAGGCAAAAGTTGATAGGAAGTGCTTAGGCTTGAGGTAAGTGGGAACAATTTTAGTAAGATGATTGTTATAGTTAGTTTAACCTATTTTAATTGGTTTAGGGTGCTAGAAATCTAATCTGAACTATATAAAACTCTAAATTGTAATATGAAAACTAGACTAGAATTGAACCACAGTAAACCTTTAACTTGATATTGATGTATACACCTCCTTTACAACTAAATTTGGAAACTCTAAATCATAAACCCCAAATTGAATTGCAAATCGAAACATGGATTGGTCATCTAATAATCAATGTTCACCAATAACTGCTAACGACATCGATTAAACGGTAATTAAAAATCGGCAAAGAAAATTAATGTAACCTTAATTTTATTACACGACCGGTCGACCCTGGAACCTTAGCGATCGACTAGTAGCGGTCGACCTTTCATAATGAAAGTTGCAGATTCTAAACCTCGGCTTAAGGCCCAAGTTGATAATGAAAATTATATAATTTTAGTTAAAAATTATATAAATGGAAAATTCATTATTAAGCCTATTTTGGGCTAAAAAAACATGCTAGGGGCAGTATGGAAGTCAGTTCCCTATCAAAGGACTTTAGGTCATCACAATTTTGGGTAACATTTAAATACCCAAATTGAGAGTTGAGAGTTGAGAGTCGACTAGGGTGATGTATTTTGCAGACACCCAAAAGGAGTTCTGCAGTAAACGTGCAGAACTAATAGAGATGCCAAGTGAGTGAGCTCGGTCTAACGGAGGATTCCAAAGGAGAGTCAGGCCCGGTGCAGCATGATAAGAGGCTATAGAGTAGAAAGGAGTCTGGTACTAACTAGAGTCCTTGTACGTATGGTTCTAACGTGACTTAGTACAGGTGTATGCCAACACGGTACAATAAGAAGCATTTTGCTCTACAATCGAGAAATGGACACGGGTGCATACAATGAGTCACACAATGAGTTTGCATTTCGGGATTCTCCATCTGTAGGCGTAGTGATGGTATAAGTATTTATGGGAAAGCAGTTTCCACAGTTGCCCACGAATGGTATTTTCTCATTGGATAGCTCTAGAAGCGTTGGCTGGTTGTTAGTGTGAGGTTCAACTAGTAGTTCGACCCTTTGTGTTAGACACGAACCCTTAAGTATTGGACCTTAGGAGTATACGGACACTTGTAGCACACCCCATGTCATTTGGAACAGTCTTAAAGTTAACTGCACATGATCATCACATATTAAATTTGTACTCATTCAACATACTTTTTTGTCCGACCCATTCTTTTTCCATCTTTTTCCCCACCACAAGTGGATTGGACAGTGGGTGATTGGCCCATTCTTGATACTTGGAGAGTCATGCTTTTCTTTAGAGACTGCTTTTATCATATTCACTCTTCATGTATTATTTTATTATGTCAGTACATTTATTTCTTTGTTTTAGACTTGGAGAGATTTTTTTCTATGTACTATGTATTGGACCACGTACTGATTTTTCAGAGACTGTGATTTGGATATTTTCTGAGGTGGACATTTTTTTAATGTTATATATGTTTTATTCCTTCCATTGTGAGTTTTAAAAGTTTAGTATATCTTATATTAGATCTGCTTATCTTAGTCTTTGGAATGTTAAAGGTTAAAACCACAACGATCCGGATTTCCCGACACGAGGCCGAAAGCCACACTGAGCTTTAGATCGGTGCGTGTCAGGAGGTGTGGGTTGTCATAATTAGTATCAGAGTCGGGTTCAAAGATTCTTAGAGAGTCGGGTTCAAAGATTCTTAGGGATTAGGATCGTATTAAAAGACCATACTTGAATTTTAAAAAAAATAGTTTTCGGAAAGGATTTTCAAAATAGCATCCAAAAGTTTTTCAGAAATGGACTTTTTAAAAGCATTTATATGTACAGATAAAAGATTATTTACGAAATGCTTTTCAGAAAATTTCTTATATCGAAATCTCTATTATTTGTGCCTATGCTAATTCCCAATTGTGCTTATGTTATCTCTCATCTCTTAATCGTATTTATGCTATTTGTGGAAGTTCTAAGTCTTAACATTCATAGATAGAAGTTGATTGATTCCCCGGGTTCAGGCTTTGACGTTGTAGTCGAGATCCCAAGCATGAATATCCCTATATAGTTTTGCTGATATCTTCGAGTTAGGGGACAGGTCAAGCTCAATCCCACTAGAGAGCCTGTGGAGAGAGCAACGGTTGAGGTTCCTGTCTACCCACCTACCATCCAGATTTTGCTAAGCTGTGCAAAGATTTTTCTAGTCTTAGGGGTAAGCCATACATGGGGATAGAGTCTTACGTGGATTCAAGGTTATGGATCCATGCTTGCGAGAGGATATTTTTCTGAAGGTGAAGTTCAGAAGCAGCAGAGTGAATCCATTTCTTCGATGGATTGGTTATTCAAATATAAGTCAAAATAGGTTTGTAAAAATATATATAGAGTTAAAATAAGTTCTCAAGCATTTATAAATATGTTATATGTATTTGATCAAAGTATAAGTTACTTAAATAATAGTTTTTCACATTTGTATATTTATATAAAATCTAAAAGCTTATTTATAAAAAGAGATAAATACATTATATACTTATAAATATTTCATAAAAACATAAATGTCTTAAATAAATTTATTAAAAAACAAGAATAACACTTGTTAGCATATTAGAGTGGTGTCTATCTTGAGAGCGCGTATTTGTAATTTTTATATAACTATAGGAAATTCAAGTGTACCTCTAAGTAGAAGGATTTTTCAGGATTTGGAGGTAAGGTTGTCAAGTGCAACTGTTTGGCTATTTCAGATAGGAGAAGTAGTTCGAAGTGCTCTAATGATTGTGGAGTAGAGTTGTGTTCTGGATTTTGGCGTATTTTTGGAAACCATTTTGTTGAGTAGGATCCGGAAATTGGTTACAGTTACCAACTGTAACGACCCGACTTTCATTCCACAGAAAATCGTATCATCAATAAGAAAGAAATAGATAGAAATAGAAAAGATAGAAGAAAGAACTAACAGATATCAGAATCTCACAGCGGAAACAGAACAAAATATAATATATCACATATCCATTACATAGTTTTTACACATATCAGAGTTACCCATATATACACAACATCCAAAACAAGACAGTCATAAGTATCTGTCATTACATTACACCCACAAAATACATCTTAGAGTTAATACACAGCGGAAAGATACATATACATAAATAACTACGCCAAGTCTCCATCTCCAGGTCCTTCCAAAATTCGTCTAAGCAAAACCTGATCACTTGGCTACTCATAAAAATTTGAGTACCCAAGAGTTTAAGAAAAACAGAAATAAACTCTGGGTCAGACATGGGTCTGGTGTGAGTAAACGGTTAAGTTGTTTATCTTGAAAATCATTTGGAAACAAGGGTATCACATAAGACTTCCCACACATAAACACGGGTAAGTTTTTACCTTACGCTAACCAAAACATTTGATAGGAAATTCGATTGTATCATAATAGGGTCTAGGGTTTTCAAATAAATATGAAATAGCCGAAATTGTTACATTATTAAATTCCAGCATACATAAGTATACAATCAAGTCCGTTATCACTTATTGGAATCTGGATTTCCATACAATGGCAGAGCTACCGGGGTACCGCTCATCACAGTACGGGGCCTAGATCACCGTACCGAGGATCACTCCCAATCCCCTGCAACACAAAGCCGGAACCATCCCTTACTGGATAATTCCGAATAAAATCACCCCACAGATGGCCGTCGCCAACTGCACCACTAAGCCGAAATAAAAGAAGGAACTCTCTAGACAGGGATGACCTTACTCTCAGTGGGTGCTACCCACGAAGCCTTGCTGCACCTCCCCTGTTTTAGCCATTCCCGGTTGATGAGGCTTGAGGTCACGATTTACCTTTAAATCAGAACACATCACTTAGAATGCTCATCGTCCACCTGACGATGTTCTGAAAGCATTCAATCCATACAAGTTCGTTCCGGGTTCGAACGAAACCGAAGGCATTATCTCGTTACACTCGTTTTGGAATCACCCTCAGAGTTAACGACAATAACCCTTGCACTTTGAATCTTCATCTTCACTTGACCTTAAAGATATACGTGGATTCAAGGTTTAATGGTTAAGATTTAGTAATCAATTAAAATAAGAATTTTCTTAAGTATTTAGAATGTTGATTTAATTAAAGATAGTTAAATTGAAAAGGAAATTTAGATAATTAAATTATTTTATTTATCAAGTGTTATTAGTAAATAATTGATTTAATTAAGATAATAATTCTTAATTTAGAACCTTTAATATAGTAAGTTAAGAATCATCTAATTAATTTGTGATTAATTAGAGAAAATCATTTATAAATTAATTTAGTATAATTACTTGATGAAGTAATTAAGGAATAATTACTGAATGTAATTTAGTAAAGATAAAATAATTTAATAAGTAATTAGAGGATAATTATTTTATTAAATAAGAAGTTCATTTATTTTAATCATCTTTTCTCTTTTAATATTCAAATATAAGTCAAAATGGGTTTGTAAAAATATATATAGAGTTAAAATAAGTTCTCAAGTATATAAAAATATGTTATAAATATTTGATCAAAGTATAAGTTACTTAAATAATAGTTTTTCACATTTGTATATTTATATAAAATCTAATGTAACGACCCGACTTCCTATACCCAGAAAGTCGCATCATTATGAAGAAAGAAAGGGATAGAAAAGAGAAAGAAGAGAAGAAAGAAAGAAACAACAACAACGATCTCACAGCGGAATGAATAAATTATATTAATAACATAAACTATTACATAGTATACAACAATTATCAGAGTTACACAGATACACATCACATACTAGACAGTTATAAACATCTGTCTAGTTATTACAACTCAATACAATACACACACTATCACAGATATCAACACAGCGGAATACTATATCTACGAACGTCGAAGCCTCCTGCTCCATTGCTCCTCAGAATATTCGTCAAAGCTAAACCTGAATCCCTTGGCTACTCGTAAAAATTTGAGTACCTAAGTGTTTATTTTGATCTGATGGGTTTGACTGATGCTATGAGGAGGTAGTTAGCTACCTGGTAGTTACAAGGAGAGGAGTTGAGCTAATGGGAGGTTATTGAGTCTGAGACCGATGGAGGTGATATTTCTTGGGATGAGTTCTGTAGGAGATTTGAGATGAAGTTCCTTTCTAGGGCGAAGGAAGGCATTCAGCTAGAGTTTTATCCATCTTAAGCGGGGAACATAACAGCCAAGGAATATGTAAATCAGTTTAATGAGCTTGCATGATTTGTTATGGAGTTAATTAACACACAACACAAGATTGCTCTTAAATTTTCTAAAGGACTGAACTAACCTCTCTAAAATTTAGCTGCGAGTCACATTTCGATGTGTGCTACCTATGAGGGGTTAGTGGAGATGGCTTTACTCACTACCATCTCCAAGAAGGAAGTGAAATAGGAGGCTCAAAAGGTTGGAGAGAAAGGGCACCGGAAGAATAAGAAGAAGGGAGGATTTGGGCTGAATGGGAAGGTTCAAAGGAAGGATATGATGTGTAATAAGTGTGGCAAACAAGAGCACTTTGGTGAGGAATCTAGGATGGATTTCTCAAAGGTGAAGTGTTATAACTGCGATCAGTATAGGCATGTGAAGTGAGCTTGCATAGCACCACCGAGAGCTCCTACTTAGGTGGTTTCGGCTTATGCACTAGAGGCGGTCCCTAGCTCGAGTGCGTAGCCAGTGATGGACAAGGGTAAGAAAGCGGTGACCGAAGGTGTGTTGACTCTTTCTGGTTTATCTACTCGCACGTTTGTTAACACTGAGACTTCACATTCTTTCATTTCTAGTAGACTTATTGATGACTTACAGTTACACACAAGTATAGTCAAAGACCCTATAGTTGTGTCAAACCTTATAGGAGGATCAACCTATTTGTATATAGTATGTAGGGATTTGAAGTTGATTATTTTAGGGGTCGAATTTGATTGTGATGCCTTTGTATTAGGATTGTATGGGTACAGATTGATATTACGCATGGATTAGATAACTACGTATAGGGATATTTTAGACTTTGATAAGAAGGTAGTTAGATTGAGCATGTGCAGTGGATGGAGCTTTGAAGTTTATTGCGACCCTCGAGGATCGGTTATGTTGAGCTACATATATTCATTGGACCTATCACATGACGAGCTTAGTGCAGTGTATGGGTTGCAGAATTATAGATCTTAAGGCTGATTACACACTAGAGAGGGGTGGATAGTGTTTTTTAACTTATGTATATCCTTTTGAATTTCTTTCAAGTTAATATTAAATCACATATTAATAACACAGAATACACTATCAAATAGTGACAAATGCAACCACGGATAAAAATAAAAGTCATAAAGCAAAGTAAAGAGTTAGGAAGATAACACCAAGGATTTTATACTAGTTCGGATTTCTCCTACATCCAGTTCCGTGCAATAGCTTGTACAGATTTCTTTGCAAACGCCAATCTTTAACCGACCATAAGGTAAACCCAAATACATCTCGATTTCGACGCTAGGAGACACACCCTTCTGAATTTCCAAGCTCATGGTAGACTTAATTGATTTAAATGGGATACGAGCACAACCACTAGATTTTTAGGCTACTAAGCACATCTATTTGATTTGAATGGACTACAAACACACCCAAACCAAATACAAATAGAGTTGATAGTTTTTCCAAAGACAATTTTTGGAACATTAAATAGAATGGATAGTATAGCCTCATGGACAACACTTTGATCTTTGAATTGAGAGAGAGAGAGATGTTTCCAAAACCGTAATAAAGAGTATTGAATCAATACAATGAAGTATGAATTGATTCTAAGTGATTTTGAAGAGAATAAAGTATATTTTCAATAGTTTTCAAGAGAGTAAGATAAGGGAAGAAAATAAGTAATTGGTTATTAAAAAATTCGTTTGAACTCCCTTTATATAGTAAGTCAACAGATGTGTCCATTTGTGATGAGTTTCGACGAATAGACACTTCCATTCAAAATTTGAAAAACTACGTGGCGGCATGTATGTCAATATACTATCTACCTATATGTTGATATATGCATGTATAATTTAAAAACATGTTTCTTTTAAAATGTTTTGAAAATCATGTACTTTGTAAAACAATTGGGCACTTTGTAAAATAGTTTAAACATCATTTATAAACATTTTGAACTTTGAAAAACTTTTATAAATTCTTTTGAAGTATATTTTGAAAATTTTATTTTGTTTAAAAATATAAACGATAGATCATAGAAGATAAAGATAAAAGATTACTAACAAGGACTTGAGCAACAAAAGCTATGACTCTATATGCTAAATTATAATTTTGAGGTCTTCATATCCTGATCTTTGTACTCATGAGTCTTCATGTCTATCTTTTAAGTCTTTATACTATACAGTCTTCGATTCAACACTTGTGTAATATTCTGAACCATATACTATATAACTTGGCAAAACATTAGTATCCATATTTTATATGATTGTATAAGGTTGTTATCATCAAAATCAATAACTGAGGTATTAACAGTCTCCCCCTTTTTTATGATGACAACCATTAAATATTCTTGTATATAAAATATGATATAACTCCTCCCAAGTTACATAACTCCTCTTGAATATATGCATGCGTATACTTTATACTTTTCTCCCCCTTTGCCATCAACAAAAATGGGTGGAAAAAAAACCCAAAATAAATTACTTAGAAATTATAGACTCAAAATCAATAATTAAGCACTAAAATAATCGAAGCATATTAAACATGATGTAATTAATATATGGAGACTTTAAATAAGTAAGATAAGACAATATTTATTTAATAAAGTCAAATAATACATATCAAATTATCAATCCAAGTATACATTTTAAACACACCAAACCAAATCAAAACATAAGAATGCTAATCAATCCATACAAATCCAAATCTAAGAGTATTAATAAGTTATATATTTACATATTTATAATTTAAAACAAATAGAATAACTAGACATTCCTTGGAACTTCAAGCTAACCGTCGAATCCAAAGATTGGATTTGCTTTGGTGGCATCCCAATCTTTATTATCCTTGTTGATAGAGCATTCTGGGTTGTTTGTTTGATCATCTTTAATTAAGGAATAAATCAACCATCGAAGAGCATTGAAATATTTTTCTTGCTCTTTGATCATCTACGTTTGACTTAATTCTAAATGCCTTTGATTCCTTAAGATAAAGGTAAGAATATTCTTAAAAGAATGAAGTGTTTTTTCAAGGTTTTCACACGATTTCTGATGTGGAGAAGACATTTTTGTTAAAAAATGTTTGAGAATGAAAAGAGAATAGAGCATAAAATAACGAGTAAATTTTTCTGGAAAACATAGGCTTATATATGAGTGAAAAGTTGTTTGGAAAGTTTGAGTATATGGTAGTTATTTTAAATCTTGAATTTCGAATTTTTGCCAAACGGGTAAAATATGTCGACATATACAATGTACGTATGTCGACATATATACCTGAAAATGCAAATATTATGTTTTTGTTATAGTTTTTTATTTAATTTAATTTCATTTTGTTTTTATTAACTTCTAGAGACTAAAAGAACAATATGTAACAGCAAGAACAATTTTTCATTGATAAGAAAAGATGGTACATAGCACAAAAGAAAAATATATAAAGATAACATGAACTAAACTAGAACAATACACCAAAATAAAAGCTAGACATCACAAGGAAATAACCAGATAGGCTTAGAAAGATGTAGATGATGATGATGAATTTCCACCAAGCTTGTGAATAATTTTCCCGTTGGAAAGGGAAGTGAACTTTTTACTAAAGGACTTTTTTTGGTTTTTTAGAAGCTTCTCTTGATACTTTAGAATCTCTTTGTTGCAAGGGTGAGATGGTTTGTCGAAGCTTTCTAAAGAAGTATCAATTTCCTCCTCCTCCTCCTCCTCTTCTTCTACATCCATTTTGTTGCCTTCTTGCTCTTCTTCTTGTTCTATTTCTTGCTCCTCTTCAATCTTTTTTCTTTTTCAACAAGAGTTTCATATGGTTTGAAATAGGAAGGAATGCACATAAGAGAAATGTTTGCCATGTCAAAAACTTTTTAAGGTAGAGTTGATTCTTCTCTTAAATCAATACCAAAATATATGAAAATTCTAGTAAGATACATATCATGGTAGTGTATGTTCTCATGTCTAGAAATATTCTTTTGAAATATTGTGCCCAACTGATGTCGTAGTTTCCATAAATGGCGAAAAGAGCTTTAAAAACTTTTTAAGTAGGGTTATTGTAATTATCCGTCCTTGGAGTGATATTTTATTATAAAATGAGACTCATAAGTCTCGATTTTGAGTCGAATATTTTTCTATTTAAAATAAAATTCTTCATTACTTTCGAAAATGTCATAAAAAACTTCACAATTTTGTTCATCAATTTAAAAAGTGGAGAGGTCAGTTCCACTAGATTTGTAATCAAGTATAAGACCTAAAATTTCATAATTTGAAACAATTTGAGTGTCATTTACACTACTCCAAATTTGTCACTCTTCTCCTTAAAAAAATTTCCATTCAAATTCGTATAAAACATTTTAACCAAATCCGGATAACACACAAAATCATTTTGAGAAGAGTCGAATAAACCGATAATTTCATTTTCAAAACAAAGATTTGAAGACCATAAGAGGAAAATTAATCGAACTTTGTAAATCTTCTGGGAAATTATTTTCCATAAGTAGCATACTCCATATAAGTATCAATGGTTTCTTTGTCGTTGGAAAAAAAGCCTTTGGTTCTTTTTGAGAGTCTAATGATTTTTGGAGTTTAACTTGAGGAGGCCATTTTTGAGTTTTTGATGGTATAAGAGAATGAATGGATTTTTGAATTTTGAATAAAAGTGAGTGAATGAATGGATAGAGATAGAATGAATTAATAGAGAGTGAAGGGTCATGTTCTCTAATCCAAAAGATGCCTTTTTAGAACATGGGAAAAAGTACATAAGAGATGAAAATTCAAATTTTATTTTTTAAATGAAATTTTAAATTCTGGTAGGTATGTCAACATATGAACCGTAAATTTCAAGAAATAAAACTATATAAAATATTCCTATATATATATATCTATATACTTATGTACTCCAGTATTATTATTAATATATATTTTATTCCTAAATTTTGTAAAAAATAAAAATTAATAAATAAAAGGTACTATTTTTCCACTTTATGTTGATCAGTTCTAACTAGTTTTTATTGCCATTGAAACATATATTCACGTCCTTGATATTTGGTTCACTATCACTTGAGGAAGTATCTAAATCATCCAATGTTGTTGTATAAGCCCTCTTTCTTTTTTGAATGAATCAGTAACTAGTGAGATCTTTGATTTATTCTGATGTGGACAGTTTCTTTTCAGATGACCGAGTTTATCACAATTGAAACATCTTATTGCAGTTTCAGTTTCGAATGTCTTGTTTTCAGGTCTTCGAAAGTTGTTCATCTTTCTAAACTTCAGGAACTTTCTGAAATTTCTGTTCGTGAAAGAAATTTCTTCATCATTGTAATCGTTTGAATCCTGATCATCAGTTATTACATTAAAAGCTATGGATTTCTTTTTTATTGCTTTACTTTCTCCTCTGCCTACAATTGTGCTTTGTAGGACATTAAATTGCCTATTAACTCTTCAATTTTTAGAGTACTAATGTCATTAGCCTCTTTTATTGCTAATGTTTTTTGATCCCACTCCGAAGAGAGTGAACTGAGGATTTTTCTAACTTGATGCTCTTCAGAATTTTTTTACCTAATACTACTAAAGAATGCATTATATCTTGAAATCTATAGTACATGTCAGAAATAGACTCATTTGGAATCATTATAAATGACTAAAACTGATTAGTTAGTGTAGAAATTTTGGTCTGCTTAACTTTACTAGTGCCCTCATGTGTAACTTACAGTGTTCTTCAAATTTTATATGCAGACTTGCAAACAGAGACTATTAAATTCATTTTTATCTAGTGAGCAAAACAAAATATTCATGGCTTTAGAATTATTCTATGCAAGTGTCTTTTAGTCAGTAGTCCACTGTGCAAAGTTAGTTTGTGGTTCAGTGTACTCATTTTGTGTAATATTCCAAATATCTTACCCACTGGACTATAAATAAAATTTCATCATACATGACTAATAAGTGCAATTACTGCCATTAAAAAGTGGAGGTCTAGCAGTAGATTGTCCATCAAAAAAAGTGTTGACAAATGTACTAATTGTGTTGCTAGCCATTAAAACTTTTCGAAAATCAAATTAAGTTTTTGAAAACCTAGTGCTCTAATACAAAAAGGGGTTGTGGAATCATGGATCTTATGGTTAATTAAACACTATAAGAGGTGAATAGTGTTTTCTAACTTATGTAAATCTTTTTAAATTTCTCTTAAGTTATTAAATCGCAGATCAACAACAAAGAATTATACTATCAAACATTCAAAGATGCAATCATAGATAAAAATAAAAGTAGTAAAGAAAAGTAAAGAGTTGGAGAGTTGACACCAAGGATTTTATATGGTTCGAATTTCTCCTACATTCAGTTCCATGCAGATGCTTGTTTCATACCAGTGAGGAGTACGTGGACGGCAACATCATTGGTGGCTATTTATATGAGAGAGATTGTTAGTTACATGGAGTTCCCACTAGCTTAGTTAGTGACCGAGATCCGCTTTTCACTAGTGAGTTCTGGAGGAGTTTACAAGAGGAATTGGGGACTGAGTTGAGTTTGAGTACTGCATATCATCCATAGGCCGATCGATAGACGGAGAGAGTAAATCAGGTTTTGGAAGATTTGCTATGGATGTGCATTATAGACTTTGGAGGTTCTTGGGAGGATCATATGACATTAGTGGAGTTTACCTACAACAACAGTTATTAGGCAAGCGGGATAGCACCATTCGAGGCATTGTACAGTAGACCTTGTGGATCACCGTCTTGTTGGTGGGACACGACGAATAGGATTATTCTTAGGCCAAACATGTGAGGGAAATATTGGAGAAGATAGATCTGATCCGTAAAAGAATGAAGTCCGCTAAGGATAAACAAAAATCTTATGCTAACAGGAGATATATAGAGTTAGAGTTTGCAGTGGGAGATATGGTATTTGTGATGGTTTTTTCCCCTTATGCATGTGATGGGATTTGGTAGGTCAAGAAAGCTAACATCGAGATTTGTTGTGCCTTTTTTGATAGTGGCTAGAGTAGGGAAATTGGCATATAGGGCTTCCAAAAAAGTTAGCGGGGGTATATGATTTTTTCCATGTGTCCCATCTGCAAAATTTCTTGCACGATATGGCTACCGTGGTCGAGATGATCCTGCTAGAGGATGTGGAGGTTGAGTGACTTCGCTATAAGGAGATCAGACTTGTTAAACTACAATGGGGAGATGACCCAGCAGAGAGTACATGAAAACCCGAAGAGAAGATCTGTGCTACCCAACCACAACTCTTTGCTGGTACGTTTCCAATTTATTTCTTAAGTATAAAATTCTTTGTAGAACTTAAGTGGTATACCCTTTAGGTGGAAACCATTGGATGGCAGGAATAATTGCAAACATGTCAGTAGGACATGTTATGGATGATGGATGCTAATGGATATATTTGGATGTATTATTTGGACTACTTGTTATACACGTTTAAGATAGTATATTCTCTAAGTATACACACACTCACACTTGGTAGCATGTTATCTCCTGATTTTCGTTGTGCTAGTGGATGTTATGCATATGGATGTTGCATATGAGTTATATGTTAGCGCATACATATAGAATTGCAAGTATATATACTTAGGATGTTGCATACATTTGAATGATAGGAGGTCGACTGGACCAGTAGACCGTCTATTCTTTTGCATTATTATAGGTTCACGTGCATTTCACATTGCACATATACACACACAAACACACACACACATATTATGTTAGGATTTTTTAAGGACAATGACTAGTCATGGATGATGGATGAGTAGATGGTTGTAGCTATTGATTGATGTGTGTGTGAGTTACATTTTTCCATCCTTCGAGATTTCGAGGATGAAATCCTTTGAAGGGGTAGAATGTAACACCCCAAAAATTCAACAAGAAATTTCAAAAGAAAATTAAATTAAAATAAAACAAGGACTAAAAAGAAAATTTTCAAAAACGTCCGAATTTGGCTACGAAACTTGCACCATTGCATTTAAAGCGATTTTCCAGACGGGTTTTATATATAATACTTCGTAATCGGAGTTAATACGTAAAAGTTATGGGCATTTAAAGAATCGAAGATAGAATAATAATTTATAATTCACAAATTCACATTAGAGCCAATTGACCGATGGAGGTCGAAGGTCAATCAGTAGCGGTCGACCCAGGAAAGTTAGTAGTTGGCCATTAGCCTTGTAAAATCATACATGATTCACTACTTCATGACGTGTTCGAACGGTGGGGATTAATTATTTGGTTGCTAAGATTTTGACGATCGTACCTGTTGACCCTAAATATTCTCTAGACTAAATCCAATGGCCTAAGCAAATTGTTAAACCCAATAAATCCTACGCAAAACTAACCCTAATTCTTATATAATAATTTACAATAACGAAACTCTATCAAAATTTATCCTCTTCCCTCACTCTAAAAATTCTTAAAAAACAAATAAAATCAACCTAGAAGAAAAAAAGCGTTTGAATCAAGACGGAGCAAGGGGGATAACACACGTAGGGGAGATTCTTAGGCAAAAGCGGATAGGAAAAGCTCAGGCTTGAGGTGAGTGGGAGCAATTTTAGTAAGATGATTGTTACAATTAGTTTAATCTATTTTAATTGGTTTAGGGTGCTAGAAATCTAATTTAAACTATATAAACTCTAAACTAGAATATGCAAACTAGACTAGAATTGAACCATAGTAAACTCTAAACTTGATATTGATATACACCTCTTTTACAGTTAAATTTATAAACCCTAAATTAAATTGCAAACTGAAACATGGACCGGTCATCTAATAATTAGGGTTAATCAATAACTGCTAATAACATCGATTAAATAGTAATTAACAATCGACAAAGAAAATTAATGTAACCCTAATTTTACTATGTGACTGGTCAACCTTGGAACCTTAGCGGTCAACTGGTTGCGGTTTACCGGTAGCGATCTGTAACAACCTGAAATTTAACCCATAATAATTAATTAGTTAATTAATGAAATAATAAAATAACTTTGTGAAATTATCATAATTGAGTCACGGAAGTTGCACAATTGTGTCCGTAGTAATTTTCTGGCAATTTCCAATATAGAACGTCAGAATCCGAGCTAATATGAGCAAGGTACGAGACAAACAAGAAATCGAAGCTTGACCATCGATTCAAATTCAAAATTAGTTTTCGATTCATTTGAAAAGTGAATTGGGACTTCCCGAATGACCGTACCGGGGAATTCTACCGTAATCCGTGCAACTATGGTTGCCATTTCATTTCGTATAGCATTAAATATATATATATATATATGGGCTAGGTTGACCAAGAGGCCGACCTAACCACACACTAGGTCGACCGTCGACCTAGGAGGAGCGGCGGTAGACCGCTCGGTCGACCCGCCTTGGGTAATGAACGAAGGAATTTTTCCTTCGTTCATGTAACGTTCGTGGCCAATTTTATACGTCATTTTCATTCTTTCAGCTCATCTGGCCCCTTCGTGCTTCCATCCGATGGCTCTTATTCAGTCTATGACGTGGTTGCATCCTATTCAATCTCCAAATCTAACGGTCTGAGATCCACTTCTAGCCCTATAAATAAGACCCTAGGCCTAACACTTATTCTCATTATAAGATTATTGCCAATTGGGTTCACCTTTTCAGGAAGGACCCTAAGCGGAATAATTTTCCAAGGAGAAAATCGTTTTAAATTAAAATATTTAACAACCCCAAGTGGATCGGGGAAGGCCTAAAGGGAAGAGCTTAGGACCATAGGTGAGTGATTGTAATTATTTTAGATTTTTAAGTAATTTAAAATAATAGGGTTTCCAATAGTTGTAGTTTTACTACGATTTTTGGAAAAACCTTTTTAGTAGTTTATTTACAGTTTTTAGAATTATTTTCAGTCTATTTCTTTTAGCTATTCTTTTCAGTTAATTTTAGTTTATTTCTATTAATTATAGCTTTTCCATTTATTTATAGTTTATTTACAGTATTTTAATTTATTTACTGTTATTTATGCGTTTTTACATCTTTTTCCTACGCTTTGGAATTTCGTTTATTTTCAGTTTTCTTTTATTTCTCCTTTATCTTCGCATATGGATTAGAATAGATTAAACGCGAATATGGATTAAAATTATAAGAGTACTGAAATAATGGAAGATAAGATGTAAATTGTAAAGACTGTAATAAAAATTGAATTAAGACTGAAATTGAGCCTAATTATGATATTGATGTTAGAATTGGACTAAGAAAGATAATTGGCCAAGTTATAACTTAGAATTATAACTAAAAAGAGTATAAGATGAAAGAAGCTTATTTTTACACTTTGACCTTGGGTTAAGTAATAAGCATGATTATAACGTAGGTTATAATAAGAAATAGAACAGAGTGAGGCTTATTTTAAGACTTAGGATAAATTAATAAGCACAAATAGTGTTATCCCACTTTTTGGCAAAGCTAGGATACACAAAAATTAACTGAAGTCAATATTAATCAGCCATGAATATTAAATATGCATTGCAGGATGATCATGGATATCGATGAATTTTGCCCAAGTCCGGATCGGACCGCAATTGACAAGACATGATAAGCAAAGCCATGGGAGCCAGCGTTTCAGATTTCAGGATAATTGGAGTTCGTGTGAATGAGATATGATCGATACAAGTTGGATACAAGTTGTTCGTATCCATCAGAAAAACAAGGTAGCGGCCTGTTCGAATCGATCAGATTCGTATCCATCAGGGAGACATCGTCGAGTTCGAATCCATCAGGGCTTGGCGACTTCGAATCGATCAGGCACGAATCGGTCCGTGGTCATGAAGCTCGAATCCATCCGTTCGTATCCATCACCACACCTTGGTTCGTATCCATGAACTTCGTATCGGTTGACCGATGATTAGTTCGAATCGATGGACGAGGCGTTCATTTGACCATCAGGAAGCTTTAGTTCGTATCCATCATGTATCCATTGAATGAGTCTCCATCGATACGAGCTAAGCTGCATACCTTGATTTGAACTAGACGTTGACAACTGATACGAGATGCACGGAGTTGATTGATTCAAACAGGATACCAGTACTCGATACAAACAAGGCGAAGTTCGTGGATACGAATCGGTCAATACGCCACTTAAATCGGATCGACCCAGGAAACTCGTTCCATATCTCTCCACGTCACCTCCCGCGCATGTGCCTCGATCGAGTCGAACAGATGGATGCGAAAGTATGGATTCAAAAGCGGCAGACTACGAAAAACATGACCTTGAATCGATCATATCTCCCAAGCCACAAGGCCAAATGTAATGAAATTTTCACAGTAGCTTCCACACAAGGTAAAGAGCAATCCTGCCAAGTTTCAGCTCGATTGGAGCATTTCCTGATCGATACGAAGTTGATTCGAATCGATCACAGATTGAGTTGAAACTTGGTGGGACCGGTCGCGTGGGCCCACTCACGTGGCAGAAGAAGTCTCCCGAAGTTTAGGCGAGATCTGAGCCTCCTACGCCTATAAATAGAGCCCTAGAATCAACAGAAAAGGGATCTTTTGGCCATTCAACGTCCAGACTCTGCCGGATTCAACTCTACTCCTTTCCATTGCTGTTATATTCAGATTCATTCATTGTATTTGCTGTAATCATCTGTAATCAGTGAAGAGCATCAATAAAAGATAAAAATCCTTGAAGTGGACGTAGGCCGGAGATAGCCGAACCACTATAAATTGCGTGTCACTGTTCATTATTTCTGGATTGTTGTTTGTTGCTTGCTTAGATCTGATATTTGTGTTTGAATATTGCTGATTCGTATTCATACACTGGTGCTTTCACAACACTTGGGGTTTGTGACCATTTTTGGTGCAAACACTTTGGTGCTCTCACTGAGAAGAACCAACACCCGCTACACCAGATTCGAAGTTCAGATTTGAAAACTCGAAGATTTGAAGACAATGACTCAACAAACAAGTAGGAGACAAAGAGCTGAGAGAAGCGATCAAGGAGGAAGTCAAGAGGCATCCTCTGGCTCTGGGGAAGAACCAGCTTCGATCTACATCACTAGAGACGAAATGGAGACCATGACCAATCTGATGCACGAAAGAATGATGAAAAGTCAACAAGAAATGCTGCAGAATTTCTTCGAGCAGATGAGAGCTGCAGGGACACAGAACCTTGGACCAACTACAGCGGCTATGAATGTGGAACAAGGAGCTAGGATTGCAGAACCTGATGAAGGACAGAATGCAGATCCAGAGGACAATCGACAAGGACTCGGGGGCAGACCCTCGGGATCCGATGCTGGAAGGCCGACAGACGGAGCTCAACAAGCTAGGGCCAATGCTGATCCTAACGGGCCACACGAAGAATACGTACCAGAATACCCTTCAAGACCAAGAGGGCAACCCCAGGATGGAGATGAAAAGATGGCTGGATTAGTGCGACGACTCATGAGAGGAGGATTGTCTAGCGGAGGATTGGAGGAAGTCAGTCGGAGTCCGTTCACTCCAAATATCAGGAATGCAAGGAACCCTCCAAAGTTCAAACTGCCGACGCTGAACCCGTATGACGGAAAGTCAGACCCGACCATGCACGTTACCAGATACATCAGGCATATGGAAGTGCTGGGGGCATCCGAGGAAGTGATGGCACGATGCTTCCCTTTGTTTCTATCAGATTTGGCTGCGCTTTGGTTCAGACAACTAGAGACTGGATCAATCAGGACATGGGGTGAGCTAGTGGAATGCTTCATGAGACAGTTTAGGGTCCATGTGACGCGACCCAAGAGTGTGATGACTTTAGCCTCGATAAAGCAAAGGACCGGAGAGTCCATAAAAGATTTTCTATTGCGATTCAATGCAACGGTGGCTTCTGTAGATCGCCCGGATCCATCAATGATTTTGATGGCGGCAGTAGCAGGAATTGCAGAAGGCGCCGAATTTAAAGATTCCCTGACCAGAGACCCACCACAAGATCTAGGAGAGTTCTATCATGAAGCTGAAAAATTCATTCGACTAGAGGAATCACGAGCCGAGAGGCAGGAAATAAACACTACACGAAGCGAAGGGACCGCAGGAGGACAGTCTGGAGCAGACAAAGGAAAGAGAAAGCAGGATGACACACATGATGGTCCTGATAAACGGAAGAAATTCAGAGAGCCTAGATTCAGGCAATTCACAGATTTGACGGCGAGCCTAGAAAGGATTTACACTGAAACTCGGGGGCAACTCCCCTATCGAAAACCACCCAGGAGAGATCCCACGGAGCGGGAACGCAGGACTGGAAAATACTGCCTATTCCATGAGCTGGATGGACACACTACTGATGAATGCCGCCACCTAAGGGATGAGGTGGAAGAACATGCCAGAAGTGGTAAGCTGCCACAATATGTCATAGAACGGGCAGCAGCGGTAAGGCCTGAACAACTACCGCCTCCACCTAAAAGAAACGATCCTGGATCAGGATCACGACTCATCATCAACTGATTAAGATGGCAAGGGCCAAGTTCGAGATTTGGACTTCGGCCAAATAATTTCATTAGATTTGCTTTCAAAATAAAACGGCTATTCCACTCACTCATGTATGGGAACCAGAGAGACCCCTAGGCATGCTCTGAGATGGTATAGACCGTTCAGCCCGGAGAGGCGTTGTTTAGTTTTTCCCTGATGTTTGAGATTGAACATCTAGGGTCTGAATTTAATAAATAAATTTGAATTTCTTGAAATAAACCTTTGACCGGAGAGTTAAAGGATAAACATTAAATATCAATATAAAAATGATCGCTTTATGATCCTACCCAGAGAGGCGTGGTCCGGAGTGCAAGAAGTGAGTTGCTTCGCCAGAGAGCGACAGGATCGACTCACTTAAGCATCGTTTCCTATTCACCGGAGAGTGTTTCGATTAGGATTCGATAAGAGCCCAGATAGGCTATGATCGGCCGACGATTCAGGTCAAGACATCGCTTAATGTTCAGATACACTGAACCGGAGTGCAAGAAGTGGGTCGCTTCGCCGGAGAGCGACAGGATCGACCCACTTAACGTTGTTTCCCCTTCACCGGAGAGTGACAGGATGGGATCCAGCAGGAGCCCAGAGAGGCTACGATCGGCCCAGAACGGCCAAGACATCGCTTCACGTCCTAACTGGGGCCAGAGTGCAAGGAATAGAAAGCAACGCCGGAGTGCAATAGGATCTTTCTATTCAACCGCTAAGTCTAGAATGGGCTTCGCAAGGGTCCGGAGCGATCGTCAACAGTCCGAAGAGACTGTAGAATTTCATTCTTAACTCCCACTGGCAGAAATTGATAATGCTTCGGCTTCGAACAGTCATGAACTTGATTGAAAATATCATAAGATTCGAATAAAACCTGAGCTTACTACATTCGAATTGAGACTAATCAAAACACACCTTTTACCAAAAGGCATGTTTTGGGGGGCAAAGTGTTATCCCACTTTTTGGCAAAGCTGGGATACACAAAAATTAACTGAAGTCAATATTAATCAGCCATGAATATTAAATATGCATTGCAGGATGATCATGGATATCGATGAATTTTGCCCAAGTCCGGATCGGACCGCAATTGACAAGACATGACAAGCAAAGCCATGGGAGCCAGCGTTTCAGATTTCAGGATAATCGAAGTTCGTGTGAATGAGATATGATCGATACAAGTTGGATACAAGTTGTTCGTATCCATCAGAAAAACAAGGTAGCGGCCTGTTCGAATCGATCAGATTCGTATCCATCAGGGAGACATCGTCGAGTTCGAATCCATCAGGGCTTGGCGACTTCGAATCGATCAGGCATGAATCGGTCCGTGGTCATGAAGCTCGAATCCATCCGTTCGTATCCATCACCACACCTTGGTTCGTATCCATGAACTTCGTATCGGTTGACCGATGATTAGTTCGAATCGATGGACGAGGCGTTCATTTGACCATCAGGAAGCTTTAGTTCGTATCCATCATGTATCCATTGAATGAGTCTCCATCGATACGAGCTAAGCTGCATACCTTGATTTGAACTAGACGTTGACAACTGATACGAGATGCACGGAGTTGATTGATTCAAACAGGATACCAGTACTCGATACAAACAAGGCGAAGTTCGTGGATACGAATCGGTCAATACGCCACTTAAATCGGATCGACCCAGGAAACTCGTTCCATATCTCTCCACGTCACCTCCCGCGCATGTGCCTCGATCGAGTCGAACAGATGGATGCGAAAGTATGGATTCGAAAGCGGCAGACTACGAAAAACATGACCTTGAATCGATCATATCTCCCAAGCCACAAGGCCAAATGTAATGAAATTTTCACAGTAGCTTCCACACAAGGTAAAGAGCAATCCTGCCAAGTTTCAGCTCGATTGGAGCATTTCCTGATCGATACGAAGTTGATTCGAATCGATCACAGATTGAGTTGAAACTTGGTGGGACCGGTCGCGTGGGCCCACTCACGTGGCAGAAGAAGTCTCCCGAAGTTTAGGCGAGATCTGAGCCTCCTACGCCTATAAATAGAGCCCCAGAATCAACAGAAAAGGGATCTTTTGGCCATTCAACGTCCAGACTCTGCCGGATTCAACTCTACTCCTTTCCATTGCTGTTATATTCAGATTCATTCATTGTATTTGCTGTAATCATCTGTAATCAGTGAAGAGCATCAATAAAAGATAAAAATCCTTGAAGTGGACGTAGGCCGGAGATAGCCGAACCACTATAAATTGCGTGTCACTGTTCATTATTTCTGGATTGTTGTTTGTTGCTTGCTTAGATCTGATATTTGTGTTTGAATATTGCCGATTCGTATTCATACACTGGTGCTTTCACAACACTTGGGGTTTGTGACCATTTTTGGTGCAAACAAATAGTAAGAACAAAAGTAAAGGCTTATTTAAATAATTTACCTAAGCTAACAAGCAAAGAATTAAAGTAGGACCTGTACCAAATGACATTCCCCTATTTCTATGGACACAATATTTCACATAATCCTAAAGTGAGATGAGGGGCACGCTTATGTTAATAGCGGTAGTAAATGGTCAATAAGTAGAAGTCCAAATCATGGGGGTTTGGCGAAGGGGCGCAACATTGTTTGGATGACGGACCAGTACCAACAGCATTTCCCCTATTATTTCTATGGACACGGTGTCTCACATAACCCTGAAGTGAGACGAGGTGTCTCACATAACCCTGAAGTGAGACGAGGGGCTCGCTTATGCTGAAGCTTGAGGTAATAAGAAGACCTAATAGGTGGAACAACAGGTAACATGAGCATGGTGGCGGTTACGCATGCGACTTCCATTCGGGTGCTCAGTAATCGTTATGAGTTTCAAGCGCTTAGTATGTGTATCTTTCGTAGACACCATTGCCTTCTATGTAGGGAGCTATATATCGTCTAGTCAATAGTAGATACTTTACGTGTCATTCATACACCATTGCCTTCTGTGTAGGGAGCTATATAGCATCTAGTCCGCAGTAGGTCTATGGAGTAGCAGGCCGATCAAAGGGTAGAATTAGGATTTCAGCCTAATTATAGGATTAGGAATTCAGCCTAATCAAAGTAACGATCAAAGACAAGTGCAAACAATCAAAGTTAATCAATTATGTCAATTGAGTTAATTCGTATTTATTTCCAGCTTATTCCTTCTCTCTATTTTCTTTCTTTCCTTTTATATACTAGAACTGTTGTAAAGTCTATTACTTTTACTTTGCTTAAAGATTCTAGTAATTACTATCATTCACCAGACTTTTAGTCTGACCCACTCCTCCATTTTCCCCTTTTCCCCCATAGGCAGTCAGGGGCAAGGACGGTAGATTGCAGTTGCTTGGAGATTTCTTCGGAGGAGATTCTATCATGTATTTCTTTTCTTCAGTTTCAGTTTTTAGTTCTTTTTGTTGAACTAGCATTTTGTGAGGGATGTATTGTACTATGATATTATTGATACTATGGAATTTATTTTCGCAAGACACGTAAGGTTATTTTGACATTTGATGTATTTGGTATTTGGCGACTTATTTGATTTATAAAGTAATTCTAAGGTTTTATTCTAAATAAATTATTATTATTATAATTATTTCCGGTGTTTATATATTTTTGTCTTGTGAATCTTAGTCTCTGCTAGTTTTAGTTATACCTACAACGCAACATGCCTTTTAGTGTGCTCTTTTGGGTATACTGAGGGGTGTGGGGTGTTACATTTGGTATTAGAGCCTAAGGTTATAGGATTCCTAAAAATTTATTTTAAAGGTAAAGTATTTTTCAAAATAACTTGTTTTAAAAGTAGTTTTCAGAAAATAACTCTTAGAAATATTTTTTAAGTATAAAAGAGTTTTTATAAAATTCCCCTCAAAGTCCAGTTCAACCTTCTTTCGATTCTTTCGAGCCTAAATTTTCTTTTCTTTGCATAGTATGGCTGATTGGTTCCGTAGAGCTACGGTACCAAAGGTGCATGGCCAAGCGCCCAATACAACACCGGTAGGTGGAAATCGCTTTAGTCCACCTACACCAGCTAATTTCGAGGAGACCCGAGCAAGGTTGGAGAATATGGAGCTAAGGTTTAGGCTATTAGATTTGAAGGACCGACAGAGAGTTCAGCCTACATCATGGAAACTGAAGGGAGAGCTTAAAGAAGTTCCTAGATTGGAAAGCACTAAGGAGCCATGGTGGAAGGAGGATAAAGACAAGAGGAAAGGAGGAGGACCTCAGAAGCGGATCAAGAAAAGCGAGAAATGTCATAGTTGAGGATTGGTTGGGCATTTCGCAAAGGACTATAAGAATAAAATGATGAAGGGGAGGTGTTTCAACTATAGGTAGCCTGATCATCTTAGTAAAGCTTGTCCTTAGAGGACGAGGCAGAGCGCAGGCGCACCTACAGCGTAAGTACAGGCTTTAGATGCAGCACCTTATAGTAGTGGACCAGATCGAGGTAGAAAAGTCTCTATAGAAGGTTTTGATCTCTATTTCGGATTTTCTCATTCAGACTCTTTTCGATTCTGGAGCATCACACTCTTTCATCTCTAGTTCTCTAGTAGATTGTTTGCATGTAGACATCTCTTTAGTAGTGGACCCCATTGTTGTTTCAAACCCCATAGAAGGATCGACACACTTGTCTATGGTTTGTAGGGGTTTGAAAATTTGTATCCTTGGCGTAGAGTTTGATTGTGACGCCTATGCATTAGGATTTTCAGGGTATGGGATTATTTTGGGGATGGATTAGCCATCCACATATGGAGCTATATTAGATTGCGAGAGGAGAGTCGTTAGACTAGAGACATGCAGCGGTAGGACTCTCAAGGTTTCTTGCGACCTGCAAAGGTCTGTTATGTTGAGCTTCCTTTATTTCCTCGATTCATCATCGGTAGAGTTAGATTCGGCTCCTACCGTTAGAGATTTTCCAGGCGTCTTTGAGGAGGTTACCCCTAAGAGAGAGATTGACTTCAGGATTTATTTGACTGATAATGGTAAGCCAATAGCATTACCCGTGAGGCACATGGCACCTAGGGAGCAGAAGGAATTGAGTAAGCAGATCCATGAGCTTTTGGAGAAAGGTTTCATAAGAAGAAGCATATCGGAGTGAGGAGCTCTAGTCGTCTTCGCTACTAAGGCAGATGGTTCTCTTCGACTGTGCGTAGACTATGGAGAATTAAATAAGCTCACGAAGAAGAACCGTTATCCACTTCCTATGATAGATGATCTTTTTGACCAGTTAGTTAGCTCTTCAGTATTCTCTCAGCTTGATTTAGCCATTGGATTTCATCAGCTTAGGGTCGTTGATGACAGCATTGATAAGACCCCATTTAAGACACCAGACAGATTCTTTAAGTGGTTGGTTGCGCCATTTGGGATAACCAACGCCTTAGCCTATTTTGTAGATTTGATGAGCCGTATTTTTAGAGATGTCCTAAATAAGTTCGTGGTGGTGTTCGTAGACGACATTTTTCAAGAGTATGGAAGAGCTATGGAAGAGCATGTTATTCATCTAGAGGCGGTTCTTCGTACACTTTGCATTCATTAGTTGAGAGCTAAGTTCTTGAAGTGTCACTTTTGGAGTAAGTCAACGCATGGAAAGAGTTTGATAAACGGTTTTGTACATCTAGTTTCGAATTGTGGAAATCCAAAGATTTGTAGGCAAAGATTGGAGATGTACAATAGATGCAGTTAATAAGAAAAGAAGAAAGCCCTTGTATAGATAATTTCAGAAATTATAATTGCTTCAGATAAGTGGAATTAGCAGAAATGCCTTAGGATAAATATAAGCATAGAAGAGGAATAAAAGACTTTAGTAAAGAAATGAGATTCCCGAGATTTAGGAAGGGTACTCATAGGGTAGTAAGAACGAAAACCCACTTTTGGTCTAGCCCAATAAAAAGAAATAGTTGAAATTAGAAAGATGAAAATATAATTGTTAGAATTGAAAATTTTCATTGTTAAAATTTTCTTTTAGGAATAAATATTGGGTTTTTGAAAAATGGTATGAAATTTAAGTTGGTTTTTATATGATATAAATTTTGTTAAAAGTGGGATTCTTTTTGAAGAATTATAACTTGCTAGTTTCTTTGTAGATAAACAAAGATTTTAAATATAAAAACCTAGAGTGTATTAAGTATCGGAAACATAGGTTACTACATTTATGAATAAATGTTTTCATGGAAAATAAAGGGAGCGTAGACTATAACACTATTGTTATAGTAGGTGACTCCCAAAGTACATGTTTTTACATAGCATATGAGATTTACTAGTATTTATTTAATCCATACACTAGTATTCTTGGGTTGTAGTAACAGTGTTTTACGCAACATCTGTTTTAACCCAAATAAAAATGTATTTTAAAAGATAATTTCTAAGAATAGAAATAAAGTGATTTGTAAAGTGCACTTATTATTTTAATAAGTATAAGAAAATGATTTCTAGTTATGGATATATTAAAATGATTTTGAAGAGGAATTTTTTTGGTAAAAATATGTGTGTAAGTTGGATATTAGAAAATGTCTATCGTAAGAAAACATAATTTAAACATACTTTAATCTAAAAATAATGGTATAATTTTCGATAAAACCAATAAAAATGTTTTGTGCATGTTACAAGGAATGCATGAAAGAGATATACAAGGTATGGGAGCACCATATTTTGTATAGCCTATTTCGAAAACTATTAAATAAGTTCCCTGTAATTTCACATAAACATGAAATACTCTTTTAAAAGGTTCATAGAAGATTTCAACGTTAATAATTTCTCATAAGAGAAAGTAGTTCCAATACATTAAGGTATGAGTCCGTTAGGTGTAATAAGAAAATGTTTTGAAAACATAAGGATATTTTAAAAGGAAATGGTTTTGTGAAAAAGTAAATAAGTTTTTGAAAAGAAAAACTCAATAAAAGTAAAATTTGAAAATTCAAATTTTATAGAAAATTGAAAAGGTCTTTAAAAGAAAGTGAGGAATAAGTTTTGGACTTAGAATTTGAAATTTTTTTCCCTCAAGGTTTGAGAAATAATGTAAATTCAAAAAGATGTAAGGGTGAAAATCTAAAAACATAAAATGTTAAGCAACCGAATATTTTTGAATTTAAGAAGAAATTAAAGATAACACTTTTAAGGAAAAAGATTTTGGGTTTTGAAAATTTAGAAGCCTTAGTATTTGAAATGAGAGGATAAATACCAAACCAAACTCTTAAAAGTGGAATAGATAGGAATCATTCCCTAAGGAGTAACGGAAAAGGTGTAAGGCTATAAAGGAGACAGCAGTAATTACTTTTGGAAGTAATAATAGAGTTTCCGGTAAAGCATATAGGGCACTAGTAAGAACCTAGGAATGTTGATTCCTATGAGCAGGCTAAAGAAGAACAGTAAAGTGAAATTAGTAAGATTGTAAGGCACACATGGTTGAGGACGTGCATTTTTATTTTGAAGAAACTTGGCAAAAGCATCTTCCTTTAGGGGAATTCTCACATGATAGTAATTTTCAAGCTAGCATTAGAGTGGCACCCTTCGAAGCTCTTTATGGAGGACCGCGCAAGTCGCTTTCGTGTTGGATAGAGTCTACAGAGGTCAAAAAGACTTTGAAGAAGACTAAATTTGATTTGGAGAAAATTCGTATCTCATATCCGCATTTCTTTGATAGTAATTTTTCGAATTTCCTATTTTCCATCTTTAGTTTTGAATAGGTTCTTTCCTTTATTATCCTTTGGGAGGGTAGAACTTAGGAGTTAACCTATGGATGGTAGGTTTGATGTAAGCATGTTATTAGAACATGTTATGTATGATGTATGCTAGTGGTTGCAAGCGTTTTCTAGTGGATTCTATGGACGCATATACTTACACTAGGCACTATTATCTCTTTGGGATCGGCCTAACTAGGACACTAGAGCATATGCATATGGATGTGTGCATATTTTTATCCTATTTTCCATGGTTGCTAAAAATAGATGATTTTTACATGATTGTTGCATTTGGATGATGTTTGTAGCACGCATATAGAACTATCAGTTATCATTAGGGAATTTGCATTCATTTGGATACATGGCACTGACATGATTGCATAAAAGGAGGTCAAATGAATCAGTGGACTGCCTAATCTTTTGCATTAGTTAGGGACATAGACACTACACTAATAGCATAAGTATCATAAATGGCATTAGAAAAACTCAAAGACAATGGATGAATGGATGATGGTTGGGTAGTTGGTTGTAGAACTTGGATGAAAACATTTAGTACATTCTTTTATCCTTAAAGATTTTGGGGACGAAATCACTTAAAGAGGGGAGAATGTAACAACTCGAAATTTAACCCATAATAATTAATTAGTTAATTAATAATATCATAAAAAAACTTTGTGATATTATTAGAACTGAGCCACAGGTGTTGCACCATTGTGTCCGTGGTAATTTTCTGGTCAATTTCCATATATAGAACGTCAGAATCCGAGCTAATATGAGCAAGATACGAGACAACAAGAGGCTGACCTAACCATGCCCTAGGTCGACCGGCTGGTCGACCTAAGAGGAGGGGCGGTCGACCGCCCGGTCGACCTGCCTTGGGTAATGAACGAAGGAATTTTTCCTTCGTTCCTGTAACGCTCGTGGCCAATTTTATACTTCATTTTCATTCTTTCAGCTCATCTGGTCCCTTCGTGCTTCCATCCGATGGCACCTATTCAGCCAATGACGTGGTTGCATCCTATTCGATCCCCAAATCTAATGGTCTGAGATCCACTTCTACCCCAATAAATAAGACCCTAGGCCTAAAACTTTTTCTCATTCTATGATTTTCTCCAATTGGGTTCACCTTTTCAAGAAAGACCCTAAGCGGAATAATTTTCCAAGGAGAAAATCATTTTAAATTAAAATATTTAACAACCCCAAATGGATCCGGGGAGGCCTAAAGGGAAGAGCTTAGGACCACAGGTGAGTGATTGTAATTATTTTAGATTTTTAAGTAATTAAAAATAATAGGGTTTCCAATAGTTGAAGTTTTACAACGATTTTTGGAATAACCTTTTTAGTAGTTTATTTACAGTTTTTAGAATTATTTTCAGTCTGTTTTTTTAGCTATTATTTTCAATTAATTTTAGTTTATTTCTGTTAATTATAGCTTTTCCATTTATTTATAGTATTTTAATTTATTTACTATTATTTATGCGCTATTTACATCTTTTCCTACGCTTTGGATTTTCCTCTAATTTTAGTTTTCTTTTATTTCTCCTTCTTCCTCGCGTATGGATTAGAATAGGTTAAACGTGAATATGGATTAAAATTATAAGAATACTGAAATAACGGAAGATAAGATGTAAATTATAAATACTGTAATAAAAATGGAATTAAGACTGAAATTGAGCCTACTTATGATATTGATGTTAGAATTGGACAAATTAAAGATAATTGGCCTAGTTATAAATTAGAATTATAATTAAAAAGAGTATAAGATGAAAGAAGCTTATTTTTACACTTAGACCTTGGGTTAAGTTATAAGCATGATTATAACGTAGGTTATAATAAGAAATAAAACAAAGTGAGGCTTATTTTAAGACTTAGGTTAAATTAATAAGCAAAGATAGTAAGAACAAAAGTAAAGGCTTATTTAAATAATTTACCTAAGCTAATAAGCAAAGAATTAAAGTATGACCTGTACCAAATAACATTCCCCTATTTCTATGGACATGGTGTTTCACATAATCCTGAAGTGAGATGAGGGGCACGCTTATGTTAATAACGGTAGTAAACGGTCAATAAGTAGAAGTCCAAATCATGGGGATTTGGGCAAGGGGCGCAACATTGTTTGGATGACGGGCCAGTACCAACAGCATTTCCCCTATTATTTCTATGGACACGGTGTTTCACATAACCCTAAAGTGAAACGAGGTGTCTCACATAACCCTGAAGTGAGACGAGGTGTCCACATAACCCTGAAGTGAGACGAGGTGTCTCACATAACCCTGAAGTGAGACGAGGGGCTCGCTTATGCTGGAGCTTGAGGTAATAAGAAGACCCAATAGGTGGAACAACAAGTAACATGAGCATGGTGGCGGTTACACATGGGACTTCAATTCGGGTGCTCAGTAATCGTTATGAGTTTCAAGCGCTTAGTATGTTTATCTTTCGTAGACACCATTGCCTTCTGTGTAGGGAGCTATATATCGTCTAGTCCATAGTAGATACTTTGTGTGTCATTCATACACCATTGCCTTCTATGTAGGGAGCTATATAGCGTCTAGTCCGCAGTAGGTCTATGGAGTAGCAGGCCGATCAAAGGGTAGAATTAGGATTTCAGCCTAATTATAGGATTCGGAATTCAGACTAATCAAAGTAGCGATCAAAGACAAGTGCAAACAATCAAAGTTAATCAATTACGTCAATTTAGTTAATTCGTATTTATTTTCAGCTTATTCCTTCTCTCTATTTCCTTTCTTTCCTTTTATATACTAGAACTATTGTAAAGTCTATTACTTTTACTTTGCTTAAAGATTCTAGTAATTACTATCATTCACCAGACTTTTATTCTGACCCACTCCTCCATTTTCCCCTTTTCCCCATAGGCAATCAGGGGCATAGACGGTAGACTACAGTTGCTTGGAGATTTCTTCGGAGGAGATTCTATCATGTATTTCTTTTCTTCAGTTTCAGTTTTTAATTCTTTTTGTTGAGCTGGCACTGTGTGAGGGATGTATTGTACTCTGATATTATTGATACTATGGATTTATTTCGCAAGACACTTAAGGTTATTTTGACATTTGATGTATCTGGTATTTGGCGACTTATTTGATTTACAAAGTAATTCTGAGGTTTTGTTCCAAATAAATTATTTTTATTATAATTGTTTACGTTGTTTATATATTTTTGTCTTGTGAATCTTAGTCTCTACTACTTTTAGTTATACCTACAATGCAACATGCTTTTTAGTGTGCTCTTTTAGGTATACTAAGTGGTGTGGGGTGTTACATGGTTGACCATTCGTAACGAAAACTGTAGACACTGAACCTCGGCCTAAGGACCAAGTTGATAATAAAAATTATATAATTTTAGTTAAAAATTATATAAGTGGAAATTGATTTTTGAGCCTTTTTTGGGCTATGTACATATGCTAGAGAAAGCAGGAAAGTCAGATCCCTATCAATGGACATTAGGTCATCGCAGTTTTAGGTAACAGTTAAATACCTAAATCGAGAGTCAAGAGTCGACTAGGGCGATGTATTTTGCAAACAATCAGGGGTTTCCACGGTGGAAGCGCAGCACTGATGGAGAGTCAGGTGAGTGAGCCCGGTGCTAACAGGGGATTCCAAAAGATATTCAGGCCCGGTCTTGCATGATAAGAGGCTATAGAGTAGAAAAGAGCCTGTTGCTAATGGGAGTCCTTATACGCATAATTCTGATATGACGTGGTATAGGTGGATGCCGACGTAGGATATAAGAGGCATTTTACACTACGATCGAGAGATGGACACAGGTGCATACAATGAGTCACACAACGAGTTTGCATTTTGGGGTTCTCCCATTCTAGGCATAGTGACGGTATTGGTATTTATGGAAGAGTAGTTCCCACAGTCGCCTACGGGCGGTATTTTCTCATTGGATAGCTCTAGAAGCATTGGTCGATCATTAGTGTGAGGTTCGACTAGTAGTTCGACCCTTTGTGTTAGATAAGTACCCTTAAGTATTGGAGCTTAGGAGTCTAATACTTGTAACACACCCAATGTCATTTAGAATTTTTTTGAAGTTAACTGCACATGATCATCATATATTAAGCTTTTACTCATTCACTAGACATTTTTTCTGACCCATTCATCTTCTAACTTTTTCCCATCATAGGTGGACAGGGCAGTAGATGATTGGTCCATTCTTGATACTTGAAAGGTCTATCTTATCTTTGGATACTTCTTTTATCATATTCATTCTTTATGTATTATTCTATCATACCAGTACATTTTATTTCCTTGTATCAAACTTGGAGAGATATTTTTCTATGGACTCTGTATTGAACCACGTCCTGATTTTTCTAAGACCGTGATTTGGATATTTTTTGAGATGGACATCTTTCTATGTTATATATGTTTTATTCCTTCCTCTGTGAGTTCCAAAATTTTAGTATATCTTAAATTATATATGTTTATCTTAGTCTACGGAATGTTAAAGGTCAAAACCCCGACTATCCCTATTTCTCGACATGACGCGCGGTCGTATGCCACATTGAGTTTTGGATCAGTGCGTGTCAGGAGGTGCGAGTTGTCATACTGGGAATGCACGAACAATTGTAGGACACCTTAGGTCACATAGGATAGAATTAAAGTTAATTTCACATCATCACCATATAATAAATATGTACTCATTCACCGGACTTTTGTTTGACCCATCCTTTTTCCTTTTTGTCCCTACCACAGAAGGACAGGGAAGTAGGTTGTTTGGCCCGATCTCAGTACGTGAAGAGGCAAGCTCATCACATGAGTTGCTTATCCTTTATTTACTCTCCATATAACTGTCTATCTTATTAGTAATTAGTATTACTTTTATCAGAGTATGAGTGGTATTTCTATGTACTCTGTATTTGACTACATACTATATTTATGAGACTACGTTTTAAGATATTTTCGAAGATGGTTATTTTCTATATTTATATTTTGTTTCATTCCACTATGAGTTCTGAAAGTGTAATATATCTTGGATCATATTTGTTTATTTTTAGGCCCTGTAATGTTATAAAACCTAATGGCTTGTACTTCTTGGCACCAACATGAGCCTGAAAGTCAGCCTAGACTTTGGATCAGTATGTTGAGGAATGCAAGTTATCACATTAGAGTTAACAAATTAAGATTACCAATTTATTAAGGTGTATACAAATGTTGTGTCCAGGCTTGGGTTTAGTCAATCAAGTATCCTGCCCCCCAGGCTATCGGCTTGGCCAAAAAAGTGAAGTGAGTCCAAAGGTTGCCCCTATTAGAAAAGGTCCAATTTGAATTGGGTATTAGGCTAATTTTCAAAATTATTTTGAAATTAAAATAAGATCTTAAACTTAAAAGATAAATTTAAAATAAGAATTACATTATAAATGTTATAACATGATTTTCAAATTTGGTTTTGAAAGCTCTATATATTATAGATTTTATAATATAGTTTTCAAAAGTGTTTTGAAAATATAATAAACATATTTCAAAAAATTTAAAATATAAATAAGATTAATAAATTAAATTAATTAAGTAATAGTTAAGTAAATATCATGTATTATATATATATATATATATTAATATATGTTACATTATCTTGAATTGTTTAAGATGATGTAAGTATATATGTATATGCATAAGAAATTTTCAAAATTAAATTGTTTAATTAAATAAGTTAATTAAAAGTTGATTAAAATAATTAAACACACACACGCACATATATATATAAAGATATATGTATAACCTATATGTTATGGTATACATATTCAATTAAAAAAAATTAATTAAATAACATAAAATTAATTAAAGTGTTAACTAATTGAATTAATTAAATAAGATTTTATTAATATAATATATAAAATTATTGTATAAGTTAGTCAAACTATAAAAGTTATATAATAATTAAACTTTTATTATATGAATGTACAATAAAAGGTGGAACAATAAGAAACCCAAACGAGGCTTAAAGGACAAATACTTAAGTATATTGTGATTTTCGATGTGTTCGAGGTATTTCATAAGAAATACATTATCACATAAGTTATATCACTGAATTAAAATATTAAAGAGTATGAAACTTTAATATAAAGTTATTCTCTATCATTTATATTAATAGATTACTTACATACTCCTTAGTTGTTGAGCTTTCCTCAAGCTAGGGATGTTATGTGTAGTACTATTAATATATTGAATAGACGAGGTAAGATAGCTGCACATATTTTTTGACCTAAAGGTATATGCATTATACTTAGCCCATCGTGAAATGGTGGGTCTGATCGAATAATTTCTCTTTATTTGTTGAGTTTTCCTCATGGTAAAGATGATATTAGGATAAGGAACATGGTTTAAGAGTTGTATATGATACAACTAATAAGGAGTTGTCCATTGTATGCGATTCTATGATTGGTTTAGCTTTTCTCAAGATCAGAATCTCAAGGCATACAAGTCCTGACACCCACTAGAGAAGTCAAAATATTTTTATGTTTCATCTTAAGGTTTTGAAAAACATAAAAATCTAATATTAGCCTCAAAACCATAAAAATCTAGTGTTAGCCTTGTTAAACAAATGAAATGTTAACATATAACCTATCTAATTTTAGAAGAACATTTGCTATATAAAGATAAAATAATCTACATCGATAATTTGTGCAACTAATAATTATTAATAAAATGTTTATCAATTAAGATATAAAATAAACTAAATTAAAGGTTGACAAAGAAAGATAAAATATACTTACCGTAAATCAGTTGGCATGTTATCGCTTCAAGATCCATGCAAGAGCCTAACTATACACTACTAAACATATTTGTAATTTGGTCGCTTAAGTGTTTATTTGACTAAGACTTTGTATTATTTCCAAGGGTTTTGAACCCTTAAGCAATACAATAGTACAGATATTTGATCTATATTCCGTCGCATATAACTGTTATATGATGAACATCCATCGTTCGTAATGCATGAAATTTGAATGAAATTAGTTCATTGAACAAAAACGAAAAAAAACATAATACGAAATCATGTATTCAATATGATTGATTATAATAGGGATTTCCCTTTAAACGATTTGACCATTTAAAAAGGAATGCGAATGTATAAGAGTGGATGTAAGTTAGGCACAGTTAAGATGATGGGAGTGAATAGTTAACTATGCTTCTTGAAGTGATATAAGAAAAAAGCACTATACAAAATGCTAGTAGATACCTAATATGAAATAAGAAATTCAATTTCTCTTCCAATTGTGATATATTATAGAAAACTGTTTTCTATGAAGGTTATTTCTATGAGTTTAAGATATTTGATAAATAACACTTGACTGTAAACTAGTTATAGTAAAAGAAACGAATACCACATAATAAATAGTTGAATGGAGCTTCATATTTCATATGCTATTATAGTAATGGCAGAAATAGTGGGAGCATATCATATAATAATTATCAGTGGATGCATTAATATATGAAGAATTATTTTGTAAATATAGCAAATATTATTTTTGAAATAATAATTAATTTCAGTATTGATTAAAAGTGAATATAGACTTATTTGTTATGAATGTATTGAATATTAATTATATAAAATCTATCTAATGGTATTTTTTGCATTAGCTACATAACATAGAATTATCTAAAAAATTTACAATTATTTTGGAATTAAGGATAAAGCACTCATTTAGTTGGTAAGACATAAGAGTTTGTGACTCTTTAGATTGATATATAAAGATGTATGTAGTTAAAAGTCTAATAATACCAAAACGGTTCCACATACTTTCTTTAATTCATAGATGAATTAACATAAAACTATCATGTGTATTTAATACACAAGTAATGTATTTATGATAAGTTTATTAAATATAAAATGAAAGTACTAAACGTAAGATGCAAAGGAAAGAAAATTCGATTTGATCGAATAGGTGAGTATATAGGAAAATGGTTCCAAAAGTACCTAAAAATGAATAAAAGATCAATCTCAAAAAACCCTTTAATACATACCGATGTATCGATAAGGAGTATCAGACTTTGTTGAACAAAATACGACTGATAATGAGTAAAATTGGGTTAACTTCATTTTGTAAGGTCGAGTATTTAAAAGTAAGTATATAGGGTTAAGTTCAATTTAATCTGAAATAAAGTTTAGAAATTCATACAAGATAAGGGTTTATAAGAAATCCTAACATATCCTAGGCCAGGGAGTTGGAGGTTGTGCAAGTCGAAAGACTACACATAATAATTATATGTAAGAGTTTCTGTATGATCACCCCAATTTAAGTTTTGAACATAATTATCGTAAACTAAAACCAAATCTGTTTTATATATAAGCAACTCATAAAGTATTTACGAATACCTATTCTATTGAATTGAGAAATGATTGTTGTTTTAGAAGATGCCAACTTTATAGCGAAGGAATTTTTTTAAAAATTATTGGCAGTAAAATAGATTTGGATAAGATCCAAATATAAAATTGATTATGAGGAATGAAATGAAATTGACCAAACCTAATTGGACCTAACGTACTAGAATCTCTAGTACGTGTTGTTGCATATTAAAGAGAAGCTATGAGTTTCCTCTCAATGTCGAGAATCGGTAATCCTTAGTTGTTAAAAAATCAATAAGAATATTGGCCCTGCAATATGGTATGATGTGCAAATATGAAAGGATCCCAAGTATGCTATTAAAATATGATTTTGATAGTTGTACCCAAAGAGATATGATCCATCGATTGCAAATGCGTCTTCAACAGAAAGACTAATGCAGTTGGAATATCATAAGCAACATTAATAAGAATAAAATTATAAATTTCAATTGTGAAATTAGCATAAAAGATTCTTCATTCAAGGTACTCAAGTTATTTAGGATTTTACTCACAAAATTATTGCGTAGAATGACATTGTGTTTTGGTACAAATGTATTGAAATGGAAATTCTAAATGATGATTTAGAATAGATAGACTTTTTACATTTTACAACCAAGTATCCTGAAATCAATGGGAGCAATATTGAGTTTGTAGGTTTTTAGATATCATTCAAGAATGAATATAAAAGTGTCATTCGATAAGCATCAAAGTTGAAAAAGTGTTTTGATAGAAATACCAAATAGTTTAATTTTTAGTCAAAATGTAGAAAAAGCATGTGTCTATAAGAAAGAACATTAAAAGATACACATATATTTCTTAACTATAAGTAAACAATATACTACACATTGTTAGCGATGTACTTATGTTAAAATCGGTTCTAGCTTGGTTGTTCGATACTAGGTATTGGATTTTCAAATGATGTCTTTATAAGTATAAAGGATTTAGGGAATGTCCCAAACGATATGTAAGGACCTTTATTGTAAAATGGATGCCTTATACGTTGGCAATAGGAATTATCATATATGTTGTGTTGGCGTCAAAATTGGCCACCAACACCCAATTGCAAGTGAAAGCACCAATATCCAGTCACAGATCATAGATATAGTATATGTAGTGAGTATAATATGAAGAATAATCAAAATTAAAATGAAAACAGTAAAAGAGACAAGATTTATAGTGGTTCAGAAAACTCTGGCCTACGTCCACTCCAGAAATTTCCTTTTTATTATACTGAAATCTGATTACAGTTACAATCCAGAATTTCAGAAACAAAAACGGTAGAGTAACTTTTTGTAGAAGAAGATGAAGAGAAGCAGAATGAGAGAGACCCCTTTTCTGGAGCCAATACTACTGTATTTATAGGAGAAATCCCGGCTACAGGGCTTCCTCACCTACATGGGCCTACCACAACGATCGTCGAGCCCAAACACGTCCATCCTATGCTGACCCAAAGTAGTTCGTGTACTGACCCAAGTGCCGACCCAAAGCCATCTTGGTCCTAACCTGAAGTAATATGAATGTCGACCCCAAGTAACATGTATGTCGACCCCTTTGAACTCGCCTCTACCGACCCGAGTACTGACCCGAAGACCAACTCGCACCGACCCGAAGTAGCTCCATAGCCGATCCTTTGCAAATATGTCGACCCCTTGCTCCTATAGCTGATCCCTTGCCAATATGCCGACCCGAACCAAAGCTTTCCATATGTCGATCCCTCAAGTGAAGCAATGCTGACCCCTAGTTGTGACTGTCGACCCAAAGTGATTCCAATACGGCCTGAAGTAAACGTCGATCCAAAGTTCAATGTCGATCCCAAGTGCATGCCGACCCCGAAGTATCACTCCTATCCCGAAGCATCCACTATAGCCGACCCGAAGCCAGATGAGTGCCGACCCGAAGTCCTTCTCAATGCTAACTCGATCCATCTTCCTCAATGTCGATCTGATGCTCCCAGTATGCCAACCCGAAGATTCACCAATGCCAACCCATAGTGAACGCCGACCTCTTATTTAATGCCGATCCCTAGCAACTTTTCACACCAGCCCGAAGCTAACCACATGGAGACCTAAAGTAAACCCTTTCCTAACCCAAAGAAAACCACATAGTGACTCGAAATAACCCCTTGGCTGACCCAAAGATACTCGATCTTTCCCGAAATCCATACTCCAAATACCCGGCATCGTTTATCCATCGACTGTGCTAAATTCTGGCCTCATATTATTATCTGTAATTGATTGTCCATCATCCATCTGAACCAAGTCTATGATATTCCAGCCTTGATAGTCGTGAAGTCTATTGGGTTAAATCCGCCTGTAAATTGCCTTGCCAAAAGGCGGGTTAACACTTTGCCCCCTAAAGCATGCCTTGCGATAGGAAGGCATGTTTTGTATTGCCATAAGCCCGATGTTCGGTACATGTTGATGACCTGTGGAGAGACCAATGATCTTGCTTGATTGTTGGTAACGATCGTTTGGGATCATGTGCCGTTCGAGGAGAAATGTGACCATTCGAGATCGGGTGTCGTTCGAGGCGAAATATGACCGTTCGAGGTCAGGTCCTGTTCGAGGCGAAATGTGACCGTTTGAGGTCGGGTGCCGTTCGAGGTGAGATGTGAGTATGCCAACGGGACTCGGAATTATAAATGTCAAATTTCATGTTCGAGTGATCTTATTACTGAAATATCCAACTAACAAAATCAAGTCTAGATACAAAGAAGAAAAACAAAAGCAAAACTAAAACATCAAAGTGCATGCATCTCCAATGTGACGGTTCATTTCCATCTCAGAGCATGCCTAAGGACCGTTCACGATCCTGTACATGTGTAAGTGACTTAGCCATTTTGTTATGGAGTTTATTGCTAATTGTTTACCATTCCGATCAATTGATGACAAGTTAACGCCTCGATCCGGGGCAATTTTCGTTTGATGTAGATGGCGGTTGCTCCTGTTCCACCACCGCTGCTCGCCTTTTTACGTATTGTAACATCTCACCGTTTCGGATATGTCCCTCGATCTCATCCTTCAATTGCCTGTAATGGTTTGTACTATGGTCGCTTAGCTCGTGAAACAGGCAGTGTTTATCTGATTTCCTTTCATTATTGGTAGGCTCCCTCCTAATTAGCCTTCAATAGGGAATCTGCCCCCTAGTGTCGAGATATATCCATTCTAAGGTTTCAGTCAATTCTGTGTAAGTAGTGAATCTTGGTTCCTTTCGGGGCTGCTTTGGTCCATCAAATCTATTATCTGCTCTTCGTTTCCCTTTATCCTTGTTTGAATCTTTCCCAGGCGGATCTTCGCCTTTAACCGCATAAACCTCAACTTCCTCTCCTTGCTCTCTTTCACCTTTTGCGTCTTCCTGTCGTAGAAACCTTTCTACCTCATGGTAAAACTCTCCTAAATCCATAGGTGGATCCCGTGTTAGCGAGTCGTTGAATTCCATGCCACAAACAATGACAAATACAATTGTTATCAAAACCATGGATGGATCTAGACAATCCACCAATGCCGCCGTAACATTAAATCGTGTTAGAAAACTCCTCAAAGACTCTCCGGTCCTTTGCTTCAGTGTTGCCAAACTCATCACATTCTTGGATCTTGAGATGTGAACTCTAAACTGCCTCATAAACCTTTCAATCAATTCTGTCCACGTTTCAATATAACCGCTTTCCAATTGTCTGAACCATAGTGCTGCTATATCTATCAAATACAAAGGGATGCACCATGCCATGACCTCCTCCAATACCCCAGTACTTCCATATGCCTCATATACCTTGTCAGATGAACAGCGAAATCCGTCCTTCCATCATATGTCTCCAGCGTTGGTAGCTTGAATTCTGGTGGATTCCTAGCTTGCCTAATTGTAGGAGCGAAGGGGCTCCTATTCACATCCTCCAAATCTTTATTCACCGATCCTCCTCTCATGGCCTGTCTGACCATTTCCGCCAACCTGTCGTTATCACGAAGAGGTAGTCTTTGTCCATTTTCTCCAACCTTCCCCCCGAGTCTGCGAGGGATTCCTGAAACCCATTCTTCTGGATGAGCATTTAGTTCTCTATCAACATCAAACTACACAACACCGCCTGGTATCCTGCCTAGAATTAAGCCAATATGATCCGGGGGCATTCCCCCAGTTCAGGGGCTATTCTCGATGGCTCCACTCTATCCCGTATCATGGTTGCTCCGTTTCCTTGGTTCTGATTCTGAACTTCCTCTGCTCCTGCTTCTCCAACTTTGCGATCCACATTTCTAGTATTCCTTGCTACTCCATTCCCTTGGTTTTGCACTCCAGCTTGCCCAATCTATCGGGGTAGGTTCTACATCATATCCTCATGTCTTTTCAGCATCGTTTCCATCTCGTCTCTAGTAATATAGATTGAGGTCTGATTAGCTCCTGGGGAAGCCTCCTGACTTCCTTCATGATGACTCCTCTCTGTCCTCTGTCTTCTTGATGATTGCCAAGCCATAGCTTCCTAAATCCGAGTTGCTAAGCTTTCAAATCCAAGATCCAAACTTCCAAATTCCTGAGTGCTAGCATTCTCAGTGAAAGCACCAAAATGTTGGCGTCAAAATTGGCCACCAACATCGAATTGCAAGTGAAAGCA
This sequence comes from Allium fistulosum, assembly GCA_030737815.1. Taxonomy (NCBI): domain Eukaryota; kingdom Viridiplantae; phylum Streptophyta; class Magnoliopsida; order Asparagales; family Amaryllidaceae; genus Allium; species Allium fistulosum. The sequence continues at coordinate 706,421,211 of CM060904.1, read as the reverse complement.
CCAATATACAGTCACATATCACAGATAGAGTATATGTAGAGAGTATAATATGAAGAATAATCAAAATTAAAATGAAAGCAGTAAAAGAGACAAGATTTATGGTGGTTCGGCTAACTCCGGCTTACGTCCACTCCAAAAAATTTCTTTGTATTATACTGAAATCTGATTATAGTATCAATCCAGAATTTCAGAAACAAAAATGACAGAGTAACTTTTTGTAGAAGAAGATGAAGAGAAGCAGAATGAGAGAGATCCCTTTTTTGGAGCCAATACTACTGTGTTTATAGAAGAAATCCCGGCTACAGGGCCTCCTCACCTACATGGGCCTGCCACGACGATCACCGAGACCAACACGTCTATCCTATGCTAACCCAAAGTAGTTCATGTACTGACCCAAGTTTCGTCCCGAAGCAATCTTGGTCCTGACCTAAAGTAATATGAATGCCGACCCCAAGTAACATGTACGCCGACCCCTTTGATCTCGCCTCTGCCGACCCGAGTACTGATCCGGAGACCAACCTACACCAAACCGAAATAGCTCCATAGGCGATCCCTTGCAAATATGCCGACCCCTTGCTCCTATAGTTGATCCCTTGCCCATATGCTGACCCGACCTGAAGCTTGCCATATGTCGATCCCTCAAATGAAGCAATGCTGACCCCTAGTGGTGACTGCCGACACGAAGTGATTCCAATGCGGCCTGAAGTAAACGCCGATCCAAAGTTCAATGCCGATCCCAAGTGCATGCCGACCCTGAATTATCACTACTATCCCGAAGCACCCACTATAGTCGACCCGAAGCCAGATGAGTGCCGACCTGAAGTCCTTCTCAATGCCGACCCGATCCATCTTCCTCAATGCCGATCTGATGCTCCTAGTATGCCAACCCGAAGATTCATCAATGACAACCCGAAGTGAATGCCGACCCCTTATTCAATGTCGATCCCTAGCAACTTTTCACACCAACCCCAAGCCAACCACATGGACAGCGGTAGTAAACCCTTTCCTGACCCAAAGCAAACTACATAGTGACTCGAAGTAACCCCTTGGCTAACCCAAAGCTACACGACCTTTCCTGAAATCCATAATCCAAATACCCGGCATCGTTTATCCATCGACTGTGTTGAATCCTGGCCACATATTATTATCTGTAATTGATTATCCATCATCCATCTGAACCAAGTCTATGATATTCCAGCCTCGATGGTCGTGAAGTCTATTGGGTTAAATCCGCCTGTAAATTGCCTTGCCAAAAGGCGGGTTAACATGTTGTATTATCTATAGTATCGCATTTTGCTTATGTATTTGATGCATAAAGCTAATATCAAATCCAAATTACAATTACTAAATGGTAGTTTAGAGCATTTTCAAATATTTATGAAATACTTGAGAATTATTTATACAAAAAATGAGCTCCTTTTGAAGAAGTATTCGAACTTAAACTTCATCAATGATATTGAGTATAATATGTCAGTATCAAGTTCATATTCAAACCTTAATTAAGGAGCTTTAAGCTAAAAATGTTCCAAATGAAAGGTTGTGGTTTATTCAATAAAAATGTTAAGTAAATCGCCTTGAATAGCACCACAATAAGAGCAATATATAAATATAAATGCACAAATTTATAACTGATCTAAAGATGATTCCAACTATTAAGAATCTGTATCACTCATTGTCATGGAATAACTATGCACGATACATTTTGTAAAAGAATCTAGAGCTCCCTAGAAGTCAAAAGACATATTTTGAATAGTTTCACATGATAAAGGCAGTTTATCAACCTCGAAGAGAGTTAATTGATAGAATATAGCATACCCATTCATTAAGGGCCTCAACCGATTGGTTTTTTAAAAAACTGGTCCATGAAGTTGGAGTCAGATTCCATAATTGACCCTAAGTGCAAGTTGGAGATTGATAGAGTTAGGCATATGCCCTAGGGGCAATTATGTATTTTATTACATATACCTAACTCGATAACCAATCTTTTTCGAAATAAAAGGTGTTTCTTAAATTGTTATATACTTGTTATAATGCATTATAAATATTTGATTTTTCAATTTAAGTATATTTAATAGAAAATCCATAAATGGTGTGTTTTATGATTAGTAATTACAAGGTGTTATAATCATAAGCAATTTATCACAATATAATAAACAAATCGCTTTAAATATTCCTAGTCAAGATGTATCAACACTGGATATCGATCCATCCATTGAGACTGGAGTACATAACGCTCTCCAAGTATTGGACAATGTATTATGCATAGTTGCTGGAGGCTCCGAGGGATTACGTACTGGTAGTTATTGGATAACTATGTATTGACTCACTCGATAGTTTTCTGGTTTATATATTACTAAGGTCAAACAAAGAATATCAAAGTGATAATATTACACAATTCCCTCGACGTGAGAATATTTTTGAGCTTCAGTGGAAACTCAGCTTTGATTATGGTTAAATCATGGCGCGTCATCCATTGATCGATTGTAGTTGGGCTAAGTGGATGTATTGGAAGTGGAACATTATTCAATAGAAAATTCATCTCCTCAGTTATATGAGGTTAATGTCATGGTCAACTTTAGTCAACTCAAAGTAAAATCTTTTACTAGAGTAGTAAGGTTAATAATAAATGCTATTATTGAATTAAGGACTTTGTTTTTGGACCTACAAAATTGAATGTGGGCGATGTTGGAATTTTAACCAAAATCAAATTCCATAAGACCTACTGTGTTATAGTTTTGACAAGAGAATCAGTGTAGATAATCTTTACTATTGGGTACTGCTTACAATAATTAAATTGGATTTTACCAAAAGATGTGTAACCATAAATTCAATCAAAATGTCATACCACTAGCTAAGGTGACATGTGAATGTTAATTTTTGAATTGTTCAATATTAATCGAGACTGAATTTATACCTTTGAATCACACAACTGAAATGATGAATATTTCCACATGATTTAATTAATTTTTAACTATTGAAAATTAATTAAATTAATTTGTATTTATGAAATATTAATTATTGAATACTATTTAATTTGTTTGAATAACATAGTATTTAATAAAGTGTGAATATAAAAGTCATAAACATGTGTACCGATATACGCCGTCGATAGAATATTTAAATTAAATTTAAATACAAAATACTAATGGGTTTTAAATAAATTAAATGAACTAATATTTATGAAATATTAATTATTAAAAAAATTATTTGATTTTTTGAATACCATTAGTATTTAATAAGTGCATATATAAAACTTAAAAACATGTGCAATGATATACATATCAGAAAAACATATAAATTAGATTTTAATGGAATTAATACTAATGGGATTTTGGAAACTTAAAGGGACCATATGGAAACTTCTAGGACCAGCTAAGCATTTAGAGGAGAAATAAGAGAATTAATTGAGATTTAATAGAGAATTAATGTGGGAAAGTTTGAGGAAAGAATAGGAAAGATTTCTATTACTTCTTTAAAACAAAATCTCCCTTCATTTCTTTTATTCTATTCATTTTTATTTCCTGATAATTTTTTCTCCTCTCCTCCATCTTCTACGGCCAAATTCTCATGAAGGCTAAGGTTCCTAAAACTCCAAAACAAAACTCAAAACAAAATAGAATAAAAAAGTGGTTCTCTCTCAATTGTTGCAAGATCTAGAGAGCAATTCAATGAATCTAGGAATCAATTCTTCATTCAAGGTGTTTATCTTGGCTACATCAGAAAGGTAATTTCCATTTTATAATATATAAATAATAATGTCTTTGGATTTTATACCAAGCAGCTTTCAAACTAATATGAGCGTCAAGGAGGATGCAGAGTGGTTCAAGGACTTGAAGGCATGCTTGGAAGAGCAAAGAAAGAAGCTCCAAGAGGTTAGAAGGCAAAAATACAACCAAGCAGGAGGTCGGTATCGAGCACTTTTTAGGTTGGTACCAACATGAAATTCTCACAATATGAAAGCTTTGAAGCTATGGTCCATGGTTAGTTGAGTGACATGATTGTCTTGGGGCCCATTTCTGACAGAGTAAGCAAAGAACTCCAAAAAGCTCAGATGGAAAGGACATGTACTAGGTGAGTCAGAACCTTTTGGCAATGATCTAATTTCTAAGGTAAAATTGCTCGGGGCTTAATGGATCGAATCTAGAAGACCAATTAGAAGAAGATGGCACGATTTGCGTCAGCAAATCACTTTTTTGGATCTAAAGTTCGAACTGGCATTTTGTGATTTGGCGACTTCGTTGGACAATTTATCTGTGAATAGCAAGCATATGGAAACTTAGAAAGAACTTTTGGCACTTCATCTTCTTCACTCTCTCTCTACTCGACCATGTCACAAGTGAAGCTACCTTTTGCCATTCTAGGCTATTTAGAATCTAAAATTTTTTGTACTTGTGACAAAAACTCTAAATAATAACATTAAAGTGGATGTATACCTTGGATTTTCCGAACCACTGTAAAAATACTTGTGTCTCTTGCATTGTTTTTCTATTTATAACTATATCTCTTACTTTAATTTGGATTTATGGCATTGTTCCACTTTTTGGCCCAATATTTTTGGTGCTTCTACTGAGAAAGGAGCTTCTTAGGCATAGATCTAGCTATCTATTATGGATTAGAGCATCCAGGGGTTATATCCAGAAGGTTTATTTCTAAAGTTTAAAGGAATTCCATATTTGGAATAATGGCACCTAGAAAATCTAGTAGGTTTGGAGTATTTGCTGGTGGAGAAGACAGAGCTTCCCACCACCATGAGGTAACTAACCAACCGGTAGCAGCATTGCCAGTACCATCTGCTCCTTAGTAGATGGTCACAAGGGTGGAATTTGACACGATGATGGTGAAGCTGAATCAAAAGATGGTAGATAGTCAAAAGGTTCACCTTGAGAAGATGCATGCTAGCATAGCCTTACCGACCTAGCTGTCTTAAAGGACTAGGACCATGAGAAAAGCATCACCTATTGGATCTAAAGAGGAAAACTCGTCTGCTTTTGATCAGAACAAAAGGGATGGAAGGCAAAAGCAGAAGGAACAAACTACTAGAGCAACATGGGGGAATGTTGGAGGAAGTGGAAGGGCCCTGCTAAGGGAATTCAGATCGGTACCGATTAGAATCATATTAGTACCAACCTAAATTTGAGAACCTTAAAAGGGCAGGGGCCGGAGGTTGTTAACTTATCTGATTTTGAGGATGATTTGAAGGATGTTGGCAATGAGGATGGACTGGAAGATGGATTTCAGGTTACTAATGTTCGAGCAACCACCATGGAGCCAACCAAGCATTAGAGAAGGCCCTAAGGAGTGGTTCTCCCAAAGACATGAGAACCTAGACGTCAACAAGCAAACTGAGACCGTTTGCGAAGTCAAACACTTAGCCTGGCTCCTAATAGTAGTCCTTCGGATTACCAAGCTAGTGAGGAGCACATTACAGACATGATTAAGTGATTGCTGGAAGAGAATGAATGGAGAAAGAATGAATATTAGGGTTTTATGCTTAGTACAATTCTATTCAAGAAAAACATATTAAGGGAAGAGTATCCCAGAAAGTTTACGATGCCTCATTATCATCATATAACATGACTACTGACCCCAAGGAGCATTCATTTAAGTATGAGTGGCACATGGGTTGTAGCAGAGCAATGGATGCAATTCGATGTAGGTGTTTCCATATCATTTTAGATTAGGTTGCATCGACATGATTCACTCGACTCGCACCGAAATCCATTTTGATTTTTGATGAATTAGCTAAGAAGTTCTTGGAATAGTTCGGTCTCCACACTGCTCGGTCTAAGGATGTGATGTCCTTGTTGAGCCTTTCTTAGGGACCTAAAGAGTCACTGAAGAGTTTCCTAAATAGGTTCACTGTTGTGATTACTGAAATAAATAATCTAAATGAGGATATGGTGTTGGTGGCCTTGATCCAAGGGATATATCCAGAGACGGATTTTGGAAAGTGGCTGAGGATGAAGCAACCGACTACAATAGAGGAGTTCCACCGAAAGGCTAATCAATTTTTGCGCTTAGAAGAGGCATGCCAGGTTGTCAAAAAATTTTGTGGAGGACAGTCGAAGAAGGTTATTCAGAGTAATGTAGCCATTAAATAGATTGGTGAGAGGTAGCCATGAGTGTTGGGGATTTTGTTAATCAAAGAAAGAGAAATCAAGGCGTTGGGCGTAGCAGAATGATGCCAAAAGGCATCCAAGGAATATAAGGCCAGAGGATTACATGCCTCTAGATGATATGCTCGAAAACATATACCTTGCTATACAAGGCATGGAAAAATATAAGAAGCCACCTACGCAAGAGGCAATTGAGGAAGAAAAGGACTCTGGGAATTTTTGTCGATTCCATGAATCTCATGGACATAATACAAATGAATGCAGGCATCTTAGAGATTTCATTTGGGAATTGATCAGGAAAATAAATTGCAGCAGTATATTAGAAAGCCGTAGGACAACGAATAGAATGCTAGACCCCAAGGGCTGAATGCCCAAGGGAACTAACTTGGACCCAATGGATAGGGGCTCAAGTGGATAGATGAAAGGACTGTTATAAACACGATAACCGGTGGACCTCATCCAGCAAAGAAAAGCTGGAAGGAGATAGAGCACTATAAAATTTCATTGGGGCATGGGCCATTGGAGAGCTGCTTCACCATTAAGGATGAAGCTCCGGCTAAGTAGAAAAGGTTGATAACTGATGATATAGTTTTTCGGAATAGGGATTCTGATGGGGTTGAAGAGCCAATTCTACATCCCATGGTAATAAAAATCGTTATGGGCTCTACAACTGTACACTAAGTCTTAGTGGATTGGGAAGCACGGTGAATAATCTATTCAAAAGAACTTTAGATTTGATGAGGATAAGCTTGAAGGACATCAAGCCATGTAAATTCAGATTTTATGATTTATCGACAAGGTGAAGGAACCCCTTGGGACTATTGATTTTTCCCAATAGTTAGGGGATGGAGACCGCAATATTGCGTGGGTTCAGAAATTCGTGGTTGGTAATAAATATGCGATGTTATTTTTAGTCCGACGGCTCCTTGTCCATTCCATAATAGTATGCTTGATAATGAAGTTCCTCATAGGGAATGGGGTTGTATCAATTCGAGGTGACTATGGAACTGGTTGGGAATGTTACGTTGCTGAGCTCAAAGAGGCAATGCAACAGGAGAAAGGGAAAAATATAGAGAAAGCGTTTTGCATTAAAAAAGCAGATGCATAACAATTAATGACCAACCCCTGGCTCAGGAACCATAGAAAATTCTATAAGTCTATGGATCCTAGGAAGATGTCAGCGGAAGTGCAGGGAGCATCAGCCGAGCTGACGGTTAACATTCTGATCAATATGGACAATGCTACTCAGGTCCTTAAGAGAGCATCTCAACCCAACATCGGATTAAGGAAGGAATTGGTCAGTTTTCTCCAAGAAAACTTGGATATATTTGCTTGGACACATTCGGCTAGGTGCGGGTTGTCGCTGGAGATAAAGTGCCACGTACTAAATGTGAACCTGAAATATCCACCTTTGAAACAAAAGTAACGCAGTCTGGGTCTGGAGCGATCAACTACATTGAAGAAGGAAGTTGATAAGTCAAAGGAAAACAACTTTATCCATGATGCTTTGTACCCTGAATGGGTATCGAACTTCGTGTTGGTCAAGAAAGAAAATGGGAGTGGTTGACGTCCTTTGATTGCTCAGACTTAAATAAAGCATGCTTGAAGGATAGCTTCTTATTGCCTATGATTGCCCAACTGGTAGACGAGACCATTGGACACGAGTTACTTTCTTTCATGGATGCTTATTCTGACTACAATCAAATAGCGATGTATGTTCCAGATCTGGAGCACATAAGTTTTATAACGGATTTGGGATTATATTGCCACCGAGTGATGCCATTCGATTTAAATGATGCCAGAGCTACTTACCAGAGATTGGTGAGTTCCATGTTTAGGAATTAGATCGGATGAACAATGGATGTGTAAGTGGATGATATGCTTGTGTAGTCATGGCTATCATAGAACCATGTGGATGACCTTTCAGAGATGTATGAAGTGTTGTGAACATACGGGATGAAGTTAAATTCGCTAAAGTGCTCTTTTTGAGTTGCATTGGGTAAGTTCCTAGGATTTATCATGAACTCGAAGGGTAATGAGGCTAATCTAGAGCAGATTGACGCCTAGAAGAAAGTGGATGCTCCACCATAAGGAAGGAGATGCAAAGCTTGAATGGGAAGGTTGTCGTGCTGAGTAAGTTCATCTCAAAGGAAACTGATAAGTTTATACCGTTCTTCAACGCCCTTAGGAAGGAGAAAGGAAAATTTGTATAGTCGAAGGCATGCCAGGACGCCTTAGAGGAATTACCGAAGCACATGGAAACACCATTGGTCCTATCCAAACCTTTGGATGGAGAATATTTTTTCATCTATTTGGTGGTGTCTACTCAGGCACTAAGTGCGGCATTAGTACATGAGAAGGCAAGAATTCAATTGCTAGTATATTACATCAGCAAGAAGTTTATTGAGCTACAAATAACTATTTAAAGTTGGAAAAGCTCGCTTATTGCTTACTGATTGCATCGAGAAAGTTGCAGCTGCATTTCTAGGCTCATCCGATAAAGGTGCTGACAAATCAGCTCTTGAAGTTAGTATTGCAACGACCTAAGACTTCAGGAAGGTTGTTGAAGTGGAATATCAAACCGAGTTGGTACGACATAACTTACCATCCAAGGAAGTCAATAAGAGGGCAAACATTGGTGGATTTCATCGCTGAGTTTACTACCCAGGATAGAGAAGAGGAAGATGATATGGTCACACTTTCACGATGGAAAATATTTATAGACGGAGCTTTTAATTAACATAGTTCTAGTGTAGGAGCAGTTCTTGTGACTCTAGAAGGACGATCGATTTTCTATGCATTGACACTAGAGTTCCCCATAACAAATAATGAAGCTGAGCGTAAAGCGTTGATAGCAGAACCTAGGATAGCGAAGGAACTGGGGGTAAGGATGCTGCACATATTCAGTGACTCCTAGATGGTGGTTTGCTAGATGAAGAAGGAATTCTAGGCAAATAGTGTGAGACTTTCCTCTTACCTAACAAAGACACTAGAACTTTTAAACAATATAGAGCATTACACAATCACGCACATCCCCAGAGAGGAGAATATAAAGGATGATTTACTAGCCAAACTGGCTAGCTCTGAAGACACGCAGTTGATTGGACTAGTTCTAGTGGAGGTTTTATCGGCTCCAAGCATTGAACAGATGGACGTTGACTGGAATTTAGAGATCGCAAAGGAAAAGGAGTCATGAATGACTCCGATCGAGGATTATTTGTTTGAGGAAACTCTCTTTAAAGAAAAGAATGAGCGGAAGAAACTCCTTTGTAAAGTGCCACAATTTATAATGCAAGAAGGTTTCTCAATCCCCCTGCTTTAGTATTTAACCAAGGATGAGGCTAGGAGAATCCTTATGAAAATCATGAGGGTAGTTGTGGTGACCAGACCGGGGGTAGACATTGGCTAAGAAAATACTTCATTGCAGATACTTCTGGCCAACAATAAATCGAGATTCCATTTATTACATCAAACGGTGTGATCAATGCTAGAGGTTTGCAAAAATTCTAAGAGCTCGATCCATAGATCTTATGCAAATGGTTAGCCCATGGTAATTTGTGGTTTAGAGAGTTGGCATAATCAAAATACTATTGATGTCAAAAAGAGGAGCTATGTGTGTTATTCTTGCGGTGGATTACTTCACAAAGTGGACTGAAGTGGAATCACTTGCTACAATCACAACGAGTAAAGTGATACATTTTATGACAAAGAATATCAAAGTTCGCCAGAAAATCATAAATGACAATGGGACTCGGTTCGAAAGTACCGAGTTCAAGGATTCCTGCAGCTAGTATAAGACCAAGAAAAAAATTCAGCAGTAGCACACCCGCAGTCGCATGGATAGGTAGAGGCGGTGAATAAAATCATCAAATCCATCTTGAAGAAACGGTTAGCTAAAGCCAAAGGCAACTGGGTCGATGAACTTCCGCTTGAATTATGAGCTTATCTAACGACTCATAAGTCTGCGACTGGGCATACTTCATTCACCCTGGCTTTTAGAGCTAAGGCCATGATTTTGATTAAAATGGAAGTCCCTTCTCACCAAAAAATGTACTATGACCTCAAGGACAATAAGGAATTCTTGCTTGAGTCCCTTGATTTGATTGATGAAAAGCGAGAAGAGGCTATATTAAGTGTAGCTGCTCACCAAAAAAGAGTAGCACAACATTTTACCACCAAGGTCTGGAGCTGTACCTTTGAAGAGTGGAACCTAGTTTTGAAACGAGTTCTCCTAGATATAGGGGCACTTGGTCCAAATTGGGAAGGTCCTTATGAGATCGAACAAAAGCTTGGAGATGTAACTTTGAAGCTACCTACTGTTGATGGAATCTTAATTCTGCGGACATGGAATAACGACCCGTTGCGACGCTATTTTGCCTTGCTTTAACTAGTGTATTTTCTATAATAAGCCAACCAAGTAAATTAGGGGAAATGTAATAAGGCAGGACTTGCCACGTCTTTTGTTTATAAATAAAGTTAGCTTCTTGAACCAATAGAACCGTGTTCGAAAAACCTTATGCTATATGATTAGCAGTATAATCAGATACCAACTCCTTTGATCTAGGATTAAGAAAAAGGAGTATAATCAAAAGGGTTGATCAGATAATTTGACCTTATTCCTTTAGTATCGACTAGTTCTCAAAGTTGGGCCAAGACAATGAGAGATGCCCAAAATCGGGCAACTAAAGCGCCAATTTACAGAGATAGAGAATGGTACGCAATCGATGTCTCAATGACCATGCTTGCGGCCTGGCAGGACTAGCTAGGCCGAGGATATGCGATAACGGTTAAAGGATGCTCTCATTCAACACCCAAAAGTATGTGAGACTAAGAGCGGATGCCTTGAAATAAGCATCTGAAACAACAGTTCCCGAAGATAGGAAGTGGCGTACGGCTAGGATTTCCATGATCATGCTTGAAGCCCTGCAGGACATGCTCAGCCGGAGATAAACAAGGATGGTCAGTGAGTGCTTTCGATAATACTCAAAGATAGGTGAGATTAAGAAAAGCTACCCAGAAACAGATATTGTTGAATTCCTTTTGTCTAAGATCAGGATCGAGAGAGTATAATTGGACCGAGGGTAATCGGATAATTTATCCCGTTTTATTAACGATCGGTCGATACCTAGAGATAGGCAAGGTTGAAGGGTGATGTCAGATTCTGGCATCTAGAACATCGAGTCCTAGAGACATGAATCGGTATGTAATGGAATTACAAAATGTATGACTCCACTCATAGCCCAACAGAACATGCTTGGCCGAGGTTGAGTGGTAGAAATCAATGGATAATATCTATCATGCTTAGTTATTGGCAAAATCAGAGAAGTCAAGATATGAATGTCCAAACCACTGTTTCCGAAGATAAGGAATGACATGGAACTCAGTTTGTTTATAACTTGTTAATAGTCGAAGGAAACTCGACCGAAGGTAAAATGGAATAACCATAGAGTTGGCTAAATATTAGTTTTGTTAAGCCAAACGAAAACACTTTGACAACAATAAATAGAATTGAATAATGGAATATAACTAAAGTAATTGCAGTAATTTTACCTGTATGTACAGAATTGCAGTAAGTAAAAGCAGTGCATAGACACATGCATGTATAATATGGATAAACTGCATTACAAGCAGCTATGTTATATATGCAGGTAGGTGTATACAGGCAAGAATAATACATAAAATGCAGGAATGTAAATGAGATAAAGACTGAAATAAAAAACAATCTTTCATTACATTCATATTTATATACATTAGTCACAGGGGCCAGTCCCGCACAAGCATGACCTATATACAAGAAGGAAACGTAAAAAAGTACAACCAAAAGGAGACAAGAATAAACCTTCTCTACCAAACCAAAGTGTAGAGCCTGCATCTTATGCACCTTCTTCTGCTCACTCTGCCACCTTTGTCATTCGAACCATCGTGAGGTCTCCTCGAGCCCTAATTGCCTTGGGTCTCCCCTTCAATGTGCTACCTTTGAAATGATTGGTACCTCCTTCGATGATTGTAATAGTAGGATCCTCGGGTTGATCAATGGAGGGCTTAGATATCTCTATGAGGCACCAGCACTGCTGCCCTTAGGAGGCTTAATGGAAATAAGAAGGATTCTCGGAGAAGGCTTTAGCTTTTTGGCACTAGCTGACTTTATAGGCTCGATCTTGATTTTCACCTTAGAAACATCAATCTTCAACATCTCCGCGATAGAAATATGACTAGTTGGGCCTATAGCACTAGTAATGGTGATGACTTCCCTTAAGGACTGCGAAGTGTCATCCAATCCCTCGAGAGCCATGATTTTCTTTTAATCAAGACCAGGGATGGAGCTGGATGGAAGGATTAGAGTGACCAGTCCTATAGTAACGAAGGTAGACTTGGTGGAAATGGCAATGGGACCCAAGCTTTGTGTGATGGAGGTGGAGGAGGAGGAAAAGACAAGTGACCTGTAATTTCACCAATAGTGAAGTAAAGGTTAGTAACAGTCTCAGGTGAGAATTGAAGCTTCTCAAACACCGAAGAAATAAGAGAAATACCTTCACTAGTCAGAGTTTACTCATTATGAGATACAACAATTTCAATCTCTTATATCGCCAACTGGATGAGTTGTGAGATAGAGACAAGAATATAAGGCTCATCGGTAGCCATGGCAATGGAAGTCGGAGTGGTAGAACTAGCCCCTTCTGATATTGGAATATCCACTGCAAGCTCTAGGACTTTCGAAGATGATGATTCTGCATGGCTTGATGCACTTGGACCGGTAAAAGCTTCAGTGGTGGCTTCTGTAAGAGGCATCCTACGCAGGCAGAATAGTTTTTCCCTCTTTCAGCTTTTTAATGTCATCGGTGTCAAGGTATTTAGATGTTAGTTAGTCCTTGATGAGGACTTCATTGGATGTAGCTTCTTGACCCATCACCTTTACCCAAGCATCAGTTAAAGCGATAGAATTAGTGCTTCCTAACCACTTTAGGTTCTTGAATTAGATGGCATTAGCAAAGAACTTGAAGGATAAAATTCAAGTCTTCATTTTCCTTGCCCACCTGCTCTTATAACTCCACAGCTTGCCTATTACCCTATCATGGTCAACCTAAGCCTTTAATTTATCCGCTTTTTCCAGCAACAAGGTGGGTTCAAGCTTCTCAATATAAGTATGGAGTTTTTAGATGTCGGCTTCCTTTTCTTGAAGAGCTTTGTCTTTTTCTACGAGGGCCAGGTCCTTATTTGCGGGCTTTCTTAAGATAGCCATTTTCTTCATGAGCAATTTTTACTTGGTGTTTCATCACATTCATGGCCTGATTGTGAGTTTTTCTCATCTCTTTAGCCAAATCGATAATATTCTTCACAGATTTTTGAGCTTCATCTATATCCTCTGTAGCTTTGGATAATTCTTTCTTATACTCTTCTATAATTCTATCGTAGGTTGTAACAACCATGTTGTTAATTATTTGATTAATTAAATTTAATTATGAATAATTAATTTTTAATTCTGATTTGTGAAATTTAATTGTTAAAGTTTAGTGTTGAGAATAATTGATTAGATTTAATTAAGAAATGAGTTTCATTTCTTAATTAGGATTTCAACTTAAAAAATTGAAATATTACTAAATGAATTATTTAATTTTGGTAGTTACAGTAAAATGTCGATATTGTGATTCATTGTTAAAATAAGGATTTTTAATTTGAGATTTGGTTTAAATAAAATTGAGAAATTAATTATTATTTTGGTTTAGTGTAATATAGTGTTAAAAAAAGTAATAAAACATAATAGGATTAGTAACACTTTCAGTTAGGATTTCATTTTGCAACACTTCTTATTGGTTTCATACCATACCCTATTTGGCCAAAATAGAACTAGTGTAAGTAAAAAATAAAACATACGTACATCTCCTTTTCTCATTCTGCTTCTATCAGAAACCAGAAAACCAAATTCTCAAAAAATAAATAAAACCCTAGCTAATAATCATCCTCAAATCCAAATCAAATCAAAGGGGTATTGTTCAACAACTATAGGGTAAGTATTATAAACTCTATCTCTATCTTCTAGAGCGGTAAAAGTGTGATTTTGATCTCATTTTTGATATGTATGTTGCTAGTTGGATTTTTGGTTTTGAGCTTTTAGGTGTAATTGAGGTTAGCAAAGAAATTGCATGGTCTAGCAAGGCTTAGGTGAAGATCTAGAAAATTATAGAAGGTTAAAAAGGTTAGTTAATCACTCACATATCTATTTTTAAATCTTTGTTTGTTGCACATTATTGTTTGAATGATTGTTGATTGAATTGTTTGCAATTTGGTTGAAAACTTGGGTGATTGTTCTGTTATTCTTTGCTGGAAATTTGCTATAAAAATCACAGCGGTAAAATAACAATAACATGCGGTAAAATAATCCAAATTGACTCAATCTTTTTGTGGTAAAAATTTGTTTCAGTTAGCGACAAATTCTCTCTTAATTGCATTACGAAATTCTATATTTTAGAGGGACGAAATTGAGTTTGAAACCGATGGTAGCTCTGCCCTGTGCAATTTTTTTAAGTGGAAACCTGATATTAAAATCACCATAACTTTTGATTGGTAGATCAAGATTAAGTGAGGTTTTTTTGTTTGAAAGGTATTTTTATAAAGAACAACTTTTATGTTCATCACCTTTGTGAATATGCAGTTTACTAAGAGTAATTTGGGTTTGAAGAAAGGTAACCTCTCTATCCTGTGTTTTAATCTTAGCTTTGAAACATAGAAATTGTTTTAGGCATAACTTTTTCGTTACTTATCAGAATTTATTAATTCTTAAAGTTCTCGAAAACTTAGACATTGTGTTACAACTTTCATGTTTTGAGTTTTGCATAACTTTGAAGTTTAAATGGCCATAAATTTGTTTCTTTGTCGCTACCTTATCAATGAAAGACAGAGTTAATAAATTTAAATTTGAAAATTATTTCGGTCATAACTTTTGAACCGTAAATCCAAAATAGACGATAATTTTCTTATTTAAAATATAAGACTTTTATCTACAACTTTCATGTTTTAAGTTTTGTAAAATTATGAGATTTAGGTGGTCGAAACTGCAGATCTTTAAATCATAAATTTGAGTTAAATGAAATAAATAGATAGGCTTCATATACAAATAATTTTAAGAAAGAGAATTATTTATATTTATAAATCTTAGAATTATTTCTAAATTTAATAAATATTAAAATTGATGTTTTTAGCAAGTTATTTTATATACTAATCATGTTTGTTAAAATATTTATGGATTTGGAATTACGACTTTGGAAATACAAATCTAATCTATTTTTACATAAAAGTGATTATGGATTTGAAATATAAGTATTACGATTTTATTAAATAAATAATATAGAATTCATGGAATTTGGAAATGTAGTTTTGAAAAGTACAAACTTAATTTATTTTTAAATAAAATGGTTATATTTTAATATGGATTTAGAAGAGTAATTAAATATGGTTTTAAAATATAGTTTTGTGAATAATACAACTATATGGAAATTTGAGACAACTTTGTGTGTATAAGTAAAATCTTGGAAAAATTCATAGTTATGGAATATTTTAGCAAATCTGTTAATATTTTTATAAAGTTAAATAATAAACGGATTTATGGAAAATTATAATAAGTGTTTTATCAAAAGAGAAAAATGTTCTAAGAAACCTAATTCTATAATTTGAGTAGTACTAATAATCGACTTAGTGTTATCGATTGGTTTAAATGCTTTCGAATAACGCTTCGTCGAATATAGTATAACTCATTAAATAGAACGTTTGAGTGGAACTTACTAGCCCATTAGCGAATACTCAAATTCCACCGGGTAGTATAGGATGCCTTGGTTAAATTCGTGTGATCGCTATTAGGAAGTGTTTTACACTTTAGAGTTGTATTCTCTTCTAGTGTGCGACAAGTGGTTGCTAGATCCTTAAGAGAATGTAGCTCAGGTTTTCCGGTGGTATCCGTAATAAGTGATACTTACTAGCTTTTAGTAAATACTTGGATTTCACCATACAGTATGGGATGTATTGGTTAAGTTCTAGTGATTACTGAAGGTGATAGTATTTGGCACTTTAGAGTTTACTCTCTTTCGGTGTGCGGCAAGTGGCTGCTAGATCCTTAAGAAGTTTATTTTTGGATTTCTTTTCTAACATAATAATATAATAATATTAAATAAATATAGTGTTATCGAGTCATGGTTTCTACGATCACCTTGATCGGTATGGACTATCCTTGAGATCATTCTGTGATTCTGTGTTCCCGGTCTGAGTACGATCCTTGGTATCGGAGCGGTTCGAGTGATACCAATTTGGTTGTTTGTTTGCCATGGGTTTAGAGTACAATCATTGCGATTGTTTTGGACGATCATTACGATCGATTTGGATTAAGATCTCTTGGATTTTGGATATTTGGATTCTGTGACTATTCCGTGTTCATGAAATAAATATATATTCTCGGGTCTTGTGTTCGTGAAATAAATATATATTCTTGTGTCTTTTGTTAGTGAAATAAATATATATTCTTGGGTCTTGTGTTTGTGAAATAAATATATATTCTTGTGCCCTTTGTTAGTGAAACAAATATTATGTCTTATGTTCGTGAAAGAAATATATATTCTTGTGTTTGTCAAATAAATATATATTTATTATGTCTTATGATTGATGCTAAATTAAGTTAATTCTATTATTCTGTGTTTAGTGACCACTAAAGTTAGTGTATGTGACTTAAACTGATAACCCTATTCTGTGTTAAATTAATTCCCTAACTCGTTATATCCTGGACATCTGTATTTACTTATATGTTGTTTATTCTTGTGCTATATTATGTTCTCATCCTATTGGACATTTAAAGATAGTCTGACTCGGGTGTTATTTTGCTCGGGTCAGGCCGAGACTTTTCAAGTTACAGGACAAGTTGACCTTTGGATGTTTGGGCTAGCAAGGAGATAAACACTTTTGACTCTTTTGTTTATTGCATTTAGGAAATTTGTGAATATGTTTATAAGATGTACAATTGAGATTAAAGAGTTGTAAAACTTGTATAACAATCAAGTTTAGTATTTCATTTTGTAAACTCATAATTAATATATGTATAAGTTGAGATTTATTCTGCTGTGATATGTGACTGTTATTTATATGATATATTGTTCTGATTCTGAGAAATCGGTGTGGCTATTACTTTGTATTAATACTATACATGTCAAATTTAGTTTAGATATTAAGTGAAAAAGGTAAAAATGACGTGTCAATGTTAGTAGAAAGATATATTCACATTCGATCGCCCCTAACAAGCCGTATTCTCCGGATTAGCAGATGACATTAGCTATAATGTTCTTTGCTAAACTGGGCGTCGCGGTAGGGTCATTACATAGCTCCTCTTCTCTGACTCAAATGCTTGGATATCAATCTGGTGGATTCTACCGATGTCATAGAGGGCGAAGGCAAGTTTCTTCCACTCGAACACTTGGTCTATCGGCTCTTGGATTCCTCCAAACCTATGGTTGGCCTCTCCCTTACAAATGTCTTTGAGGTCACAGTCAAATATGACACATGTCAGGCAAAAGTTTGGGAAGGTATCTTGCATTCAACTTGACGGGGTGGAGGTGGAGTTCGGCGAATAAAGACCTCTTTGGATTGATGGGGGCAATGGAACAGTGGTGGCTAAAGAGAGTGATGCTAAAAGTTGTTGGGAGGAAAGCAGCAGTTGAGATAGAGGTGGGGGAAGACCGAAGGAGGAACCACCAACGTCACATGAATTTTTGTGCCTTTTCCTTTGGTCATAGGATTCTTTCTTCTCTGCATGCCTTTCTTTATATCTTTGTCCACATGGTGGTCTCTTTTTGCTTGGTGTTCCCTGTCTTTCCTCCATGCTCTCTCTTTACCTGTTTCTCTTTCTCTGCAAGAACCGGCACAAGGTGGGTATGGTTCAGGAGTTAATCTCCTTTGTTCGGAGACACCAAAGTGAAGGTAGCTGAACCGATACCTCCCCATTATGCCTGAAATTAAAGAAAGGATAGTATCACTTTCAAAACAATAGAATAAGGGTAAATGTAAGGTGTTAGTATTCATGATCCTAGAAGTGTGTGGAGTACTAGTGTTGCCTTAAGACTCTATGGACTATGTTCAAAAGGTAGTAAAGATAGAGTCTCGCCTCCCTCGGCTAGGATGCCCTTGGATGGGAAGCTGAATCCAGGACAACACTCCTAAAGAAGATCACTGATGGGAATGTGAAGATCACTCAGCGAGTCAAAGATGTTTTCTGAGCAATCGGGTGGAGGAGTCACATCGATTTTTGGCATCATGCTGTGTTTAGCATACTGTTGGGAGGTCCAGATAAATATTCACTTCAAAGGTGATGGGATAATAATTTTGATAACTTTTGGGGATGTCTCTCTGTACGACTCGGTCTCCTTGATCAAAGTCATCGTCGTCCTCTTCATTGCATTCTTCTTCTTTCTCTACTTCTTCCCCTTCTCTTCCTTCTCCTCCTTCTAGTATTATATCCATCTTAACCCCTTTCTCCTTCCCCTTCCTTTTCACTTGTTATAGTTACTTCTGCTACTCGGTCGACAGTTTCATCGACGTTCGTCGTGCTTGATGGACCTTTAACAACCCCTTGGCTATCTTTGCTAGAGCTGCGAATGAAGGGTAGAAGACCTGGTATACACCCTAAAACCTCTTGGTGGAATTTTAGCTAGAAGGAGAAGCATTCTGGATGTAAAAGGCCACATTGGCGAAAATTCTCATTCATCAATAGGTAAGAGGTGGTGCAAAATTGAATGTTGACACTTTTGAGGGTCTGAAGAGTCTCAAAGTGCACTTCGCTCCTGTCTTGAGAAAGAATAGCTATGAAGAGAGTGGGAAAGGAGTGAGACGCTTGGATGATAAGAGTCCAAGTACAAGAAGAACAAAAAGGAAGACGTCCTACTTTCCAATAGCCAGATCCAGTTGAACTTGTACAAACATCAAACAAAGAAATACTCGTTTTTTAAGTATAATCGCTTATTGGGAAGTGTCTCAATCACTTTGCATCCGCACCAAGCTTCTATAATCATAAAAGAGGGCAAATCACTCCATTGTTTAAACCTCAGGAGGTGCATTAGCTCCCTAAAGTGTGGAGATTATTGAAACTGGTTCATGAATAGGACATACAAAGAACTCAACAATGCATAACCGTTGGGATGGACTTGAGTGGGGCGAGAACAATCTCTTAAAGGAACAAATGAAGGAATGGATTGAGGGGCAGTACAGCTCGCCTAGGCATATATACTTATTACAAGATGTGTAGCCTATTAGAGGATTATGTGCCCGATGGTTAACTATTGGGAACAGCAGGTCACCATCGGTATTCCATGTTGGAAGCATATAGTCCAGAGTGACTTGGCAGTTAGGATGGTTTGCATTTGTTCGGGAGGACCATCTAGAACTTTTAAGCCAACTTGTTCACTAAGAAGAGGAGGTTGGTCCTGGATTGGAGTTACTAGAATTATCATCCCCTATAGCTCTACGGTAATTAAGCGTCTAGTTCTAGAGGGCATGGACATCGAAGCTTGAGCCGTAATAGACCCGGCTTCGAGAGGAGTTGACGACCCAGTGACAGTATTGAATCTAGGTAAATGATACATCATTTTGTATTCTGAACATCGACTGGTGCAAATTGGAAGTGTCAACCTATACAATGTGTGTCCTGCATCCCATGCATGATGAGCAGACCATTCTGTGGCAGATCTCACTAGTTATCGTCAGATGATCGATGACGGAACTATGGT
Source organism: Allium fistulosum (assembly GCA_030737815.1). Lineage (NCBI taxonomy): Eukaryota > Viridiplantae > Streptophyta > Magnoliopsida > Asparagales > Amaryllidaceae > Allium > Allium fistulosum. The sequence goes on along the minus strand of CM060904.1, from coordinate 706,401,341 downwards.
TCGGAGCAACGTGGAGCATTCTTCTGTAGGAACACAGGAAGAGCAGTAACTGGAAGTGATATGCAATAGAGGTGTTCAGATGTTGGAGTGCATTCGACATAACCATTCTTCCGTAAAGAACTGATTCATCGAACATTAAAATGGTAGTTTGTGATCGACCAAAACCCATTGAGATATGCACATGAATTTAAAGTATGCAAAGGATTCAAAATCATTGCAAAAGGGTGACCCAAATAAAATATAAGGATGACTCGAAACTGACACTAGGTTAGTGGGAAACTAGCATAACTCGGGTTAATGAGTGTCAACTTTGGCTTGCGCTTTGGGTCAGCCTAGGGAAATTGGAATGATTGCAATAACTAAGTAATAGGGCAAGTTCAATCTCAAAAGCCAAGCTCGAAGGCTCAGTCAGTGGCCGTAGGCGAACTCCAATGTAGCTTGTGATGACCCAGGACCACTACCATGGCATTAGACATCGGTCATCCACCTTTAGAACATTAGATATGGATATAGGTTTGGATGGAGTCGGGGTCGAGATCTTTAGGGGGTATAGAAGTTGTTAAGGTGGACAACCGGTGTTGATGATGGCTTATAGGAGACGGTAGCGGCTCTAGAAGGTCAACGGCAAGTGGTCTTGGCTTAGGGAATTAGGTCGCAAGGAATCAACACCAAGAACTTAGGGAAGCAAGGAAGTAGAGTATGAAAGCGTAGAAGAAAAATTATAAGTGTTGTAACTTATAAAGGTTAGGTGACTCAACAAAACAGACTGGTATCGACAGGAACAGGTCGGTACTGACATGAACGGGTCGGTAGTGACGTGAACAGGTTGGTAATGACATGAAATTTCAACCAGAAATGAAAAAGAAAAGGATAAAAAGGGAAAAGGGAGAGTAATATGTACCTACATGAGGCGTGGAACGATCTTCAGAATGTAGATCTTGACCTTAGCACAGAGAGTGGTACTATTGATATTTGAAGTAATGGAACAGATACCCTTAGAATGGAGACAACACTTTAAAGTAACTCTTGGATGACCAATGGACTTGTATGGATAATATTATATGCTTGTCTTGTTCCAAAGCGCTCTTTATTTCCAACAAAACATACTTTAGAGGGAAAGTGTTATTCATCTTTTAGGCCAAGCAGCTTTTAAACTAATCTGCACATCAAGGAGGATGCAGAGTGGTTCAAGGACTTAAAGGCATGGTTGGAAGAGTAAAGGAAGAAGCTCCAAGAGGTTAGAAGGCAAAAAATATAAACAAGCAAGATTTCAGTGCCAACAACTTTTTAGGTCGGTATCAACATGAAATTCTTTCACCATGAAAGCTTTGAAGCTATGGTTCGTAGTTTGTTGAGTGAAGTGATCATCCTGAAGCCCATTTTTAAAGGAGTGGGCGAATAACTCCAAGAAGCTCTGAAGGAAAGGAAAAGCATTGGGCATGTCAGAACCTCTCGGCAATGACTTGATTTCTAAGGTAAAATTGCTTGGGGGCTTAATGGATCAAAATTAGAAGACCAAGTAGAAGAAGACGGCACAATTTGCAATCAACAAATCAGATCGATACCGATCACATCTAGTTGGTACCGATATGATTTTATTCTCCGAAGACTTCGTCTCCCTCTTACATTTTTGGATCTAAAGTATGAACAAGTATTTCATAATTCGACGACTTCGTTGGGTGATTCTCTAAAATAGTGAACATATGGAAACTTTTGAAAGGACTTTTTGGCACTTCATCTTCTTCATTCGCTCTTTCTACTTGACCTTGTCACAAAGGTAGCCACCTTTTGCTGTTCTAGGCTATTTTGAACAAAAAATCCCTTATACTTGTGACAAAAACTCTAAATAATAACATTAAATGGACATAGACCTCAGATTTAATGAACCACTGTAAAAATCCTTGTGTCTGCTTTGTTTTACTGTTTATAGCTAGATCTCTCTACTTTAATTCAGATTTAGGTTGTCGTGCCAATTTTTGGCCCAACGATGTCTATATGCTTTTAATGTTCTACCTCTTCCATCTCTTACTTGTATAAATTTTGGATTATGAGTTGAGTATCAGTTTTCTCCTTTTCGAATCAATTGTATTTATCATTATGTTGATCGTTTTAACATCCCCTTTTGTTTTTACTCATGCATTATCAACTATAATACTTATAGATCCAATACCGCTATTATATGTTTATTCATATTATGTATATAGTTTAGATCTCTATCTTATTGTCATAAATTGTATATGTCTAAATTATCCCATTGTTTTATTTCAGAATCATTGTTTACATAAAAAAATTGTAACAATTTTATTAATGGATGTAGTATCATGGTATAAAAGTTAAAAGAATTGAATACATTTATTATAAGCTGTTGTGAATCAATTTTGATTATTGTTTACATGAAAAACAAAATGAATTTATATTTCATATGTTCTTTTAAAAAAATAAGTAAACTTTAAATCTTTGGATTTGTTTCTTAAATTAACCACTAGACCTACATCAAGTTATTTTATTTAAAAATTTGACTTTTATATTACAAACTAATAAACATAATTATAATTTTTGTTTTGTCTCAAAACATTAATTCAATTTTTTTTGTGTCACACACACACATATGCACATGTATATGAAAATGTATATATATACATATCTATGTATATACATATATATACATGTGTATATGTGTGTTTTTAATTCAAAGTTTATAAGTATTATAATAGTGCTTTAAACTATCTTTTGATTAAAATCAATTTTAAATTGCCTACTTTAATTAATTTCAACATGTATATAAAGGTAAAACTTATTTTGTTAAAAAAATATTTTCAACGATAAAGGCATATATAAAGGATGAATGATTACATTGCGGTGTAAATCCTAGCACCTAAATATGTACGCATTAACCATGTACACTACTTATTTGTTGCACTTACACAATATTATTAAAACTATTTAGTTACACTTACAATTTTATCCTATGTATATATTGCTCATTAATAATATTAAATACATCATTCGGTTCAATTAAAGAGGGACAAATGAAATGTTTCTCTCTCCGTATAATGCAAAATCTTCTCTCAATTAATTGCATTAATTTTAGAGAAAGAAACAAACGGTTTCCTTCTATGTATTAATAGGTGATTGTTACACATATGAGTGTATTTGATACACTCATACATTTAAGTTTAATATTAAATTCAAACACCATTTTAAAAAATCTAAATAAAATATGATTTTATTTCAAACTTTAGTAAATTGGATCCAATAGATCCAAAACAGGAAAAAAATTGAAATCTAATTATTTCACTCACTTTCGACTGGCCCGGTTATATTAACTGGAATAAAGGATTGTAATAGATACTTAACCAAGAATAAAAAATATGATATCTCTTACAAATGTATTTTCGCTTAGAAAATTGTTTTCTATGAGATTTAGTTCTTAGAGTTTAAGATATTTGATCTAGAAACAATTGACTGTAAACTGGTTGCATTAAGTGAAATAAATAGTCCATATTAAGTGGTTGAATGGAGTTTCGTATTTCATACACTATTATAGTAACGGCAGAAATAGTTAAAGCATGCCATATTACACTTTATGATGATCTCATCAAGTTAGAGAAGTTTTTTCACAAACATACCATGTATTATTTATGAAATAAAACTGTTTTCAGTATTGACTGAAAATATACATAGTTCTATTTTAATATGTATACTTTGGATATTAATTATAAAATAAAATTTTGCGGTATTTGTTTTCATAGAAAAAGTGATGTATTGGAAAATACAGAAGTATCTAAAATTTTACAATTTTGAAATTCTAGACTTAACCATAATTTTGAGAAATAATTCTTTTATCATATGATTATTTATCATATGGTACTACTGAATTATATCTCAAACGATAAAGGGCAAAGCACCCATTCGGTGGGAGCGACATAAGAGTTGGTGAACTATTGAGATTGATACATATTAGGGCATACAATCATAAGTCTAATGATATCAAAAGGCTTCTTGCTCTTTATTATATTCATTAATAAATTATCACAACATGAACATGTGCATTAGATACGTACGTAATTTGTCTATGATAAGCTGATAGAATATAAAATGAAAGTGAATAACCAAAAGGAAGTACAATGATTCTATTTGATTGAATATGTAAGTATATTGGAAAGAGTTCGAAATTTATCTATTATGAACAAATATGTAATCTCAAAAGTAACTCCCCTTATGATATATAATGATGTATCAATAAGGAGTAATCAAACTTTGATTGGACAAAGTATGATTAATGATGAGTGAAGCTGAGTAAACTTCTTTTTATAAGGTTGTGTATTTAAGAGTAGTACATAAGGTTAAAATTAATTTCATATAAATGAATAGTTTACAGAATCATACAGGATAAGGGTTTATAAGAAACACCAATATATCCTAGGTCAACGATTTTATAGGTTATGCGAGTCAAATGACTGCATATAATAATTATTTATGGGGGATCTTGTGCGGCAACTCGAAAGGAGTTTGGGACCGATCAATATTGATTGAACAATTATGTTTGAAATCTAAGTATTGTAAACTTAAACTAAATTAGTTATATATATATAATGCAATTCATAAAAATTTTATGAATACCTATTCCGTTGCACTAAGAAATAATTGTTATTTAAAGAAACACCAACTTCATGATGAAGGAATTTCATTTAGAAATTACTGGTAGTATACAAGATTTGGATATGATCCAGAGATAAAACTGATTACGAGAGATAAAATGAGATTAACCAAACCAAAATGAACACAACGCATTAGAATGTCTAATAAGTATTCTCACATAATAAAGAGAAATTATGAGTTTCTTATCGATGTTGGAAATAGATATGCCTCGGTTGTCAATTAAACCATTAAGAGTATTGACAATGCCATAGGGTATGATGCGCAAATCATGAATAGACTCCAAGTGTAGTATCAGAATATGATTTTGATATATGTACTCAAAGGGATATGATCCATCAGCCATAAATGTGTCATCAGGAGAAAGACTTATGCATTTGGAATATAGTGAGCAATATTGATAAGGAAAACATCATAAATTTTAATTGTTGAAATTAGCATAATAGATTCGTCATTCAACATGCTCAAGTTAATTCATATTTTACTCACAAAATTATCATCTGGTATAAATTTGTATTTTAGTACTTATGCGTTGAAATAAAAAAATGTAAATAATGATTCAGATTAGATTATTTGCACACCACAATCAAAGTGTCTCGAAATCAGTTGAGCGATAATGAGTTTATGGATTTTCAGATATGATGTAGGAACAGATACGAACAATTATTCGACAAGCATTAGAGTTAAACAAGTATTTTAATAGAATTATCAAATAGTTTGATTTTCAGTCAAAATGCAGAGGAAACATGTGTCTGTAAGAAAGAACATTCAAAAGGTGCATATATATTTTTAAATTATAAGTAAGCAACATACTACTGATTGTTAATGACGTTCCTATGTTAAATCAGTTCTATGTTGGTTATTTAATACTCGATATTGGACTTGTAAATGATACCTTCTATTAGTATAAAGAATGTTAAGAATGTCCCAAATGATATTTAGAGACACCGTATTAAAATATTTAATATGGAGCATGTAAGATAGATACCTTATGCGTTGGAAATAGGAATTATCATACATTATATATTGTTTACAATATCGTATTTAGCTAATGTATTTGATACATGAAGCAAACATTAAATCCAAATTAAGATCATTAAATGGGAGTTTAGAGTGTTCTCGAATATTTACAACATACTAGAGAACTAATTATAAGAACTCCTTATGAAGGAGTATTCGAGCTCAAACTTCATAAGTGACATCGAGTATAATATGTCAATATTAAATTCATGTTCAAACCTTAACTAAAGAACTTTAAGTTGGAAATATTTCAAACTGAAAGGTTGTGGCTGATTCAATGAAAATAGGCTAAGTACATCGCCTTGAATAGCACTATAATAAAAGAAATGTATAAATGTAAATAAACAAATTTATAACTGATCTATGGACGATTCCAAATATTAAGAATACTACATCATTTTTATATGATAACAATGTAATAATAAGAGCACACTAGAAGTCAAGAAATATACTCCTAATAATCCATATGATAAAGACAGTTTATCAACATCAGAGGGAGAGAGAGTTGACTTATAGAGCAGATATTGAAAAAAACATAGTGGATCCATTCATGAAGGGACTGGCTCGTTCAGTTTTCATCAAACTAATTTAAGGGATGTGATAGAGATTCCATAATCAGCACCAAGTGCAAGGGAAGATTGATAGAGTAAGGGGTATTCCTTTGGGGAAATTTTGTAATTTACTGTAATTTATTAACTCTGTAATAAAATCTTGTTTGAAATCAAAGGTGTTTTTCTTTCTATTATATACTAGATATAAAGTGCGATATTAATTAGTTATTTAATTTAAGTATAATTAATAGAAAATCCATAAATGATATGTTTTGTTATAGTAGTTACAATGTGTTGTAACCATGAAAAATTTATCACAATGAAAATAAACGCATTGTTTTAACTATTTCTAGTTAAGATGTATCGAGACTGAATATCGATACACCCATTGAGACTAGGGTAAATAATGCTCCCCAAATGTTGGGTAGTGTATTACTCATGGCTTCTGGGGGCGTTAAAGGGGTTAAGTACTGATAGTTATTAGATAACTATAGAATGACTCACTTGACAGTTTTCTGCTGGTTAATATAATTAAGGTCAAAAAGAGAATATTGAAGTGACAATATTACATAGTTCTTTCAACATGAGAATATTGTTGAACATCAATGTGAACACTCCACTTTGAATATAGTTAAATTATGGCATGGCATCCAACGAATGACAATAGTTGGGTATATGTTGAAGCACTAAAAGTGAGACACTATTTAATAGAGAATTTTTCTCCCCGGTTATATGAAGTTAGTAATGGTCAACTACATTCAACTCAAAGTCAAAATCTTTGGCTAGAGTAGTTCGGTAAATGATAAATGTTATTATTATACCATGGACAATCTGTTTGGACTATACAAGTTGAATGTGGACGATATTGGAATTATGAACAATACCAAATTCCATAAGACCTAACGTGATACAGTTTTGATGAAAAGAATTGGTGTAATTAATTATCGCTACGGGGGATCGCTTAAAATAGTAAAATTGGATTTTACCGAAACCATATGTGATAAATTTGGTCAAACTATCACACCACAAACTAAAGTGACATGTGAACGTTAATATTCGAATTGTTCGATATAAATCACAGACTGAATTTACACCGAAGAGACCACAATGTTGAATACTCTGATTACCACTTGATTTAATTAAATTATAATTGTTATAAATTGATTAAATTAACTAATATTCTTGAAATATTAATTATCAAATTTTATTTTATTTATTTTGACCAGTATTGAAAATAATGTGTACATAAAATTTATATATACACATATCAATATACGATATCGATGTACATTTGAATTTGATCTAATTGTGAATTTACTGATGTGTTTGAAGTAGCATGTAGGACCATAAATCCCAGGGATGGCCAGCCATAGAGTAAGGGAAAAGGGGTGAGATATTTTAGATATTTGGGTTGAACTTGTGGAGAAAGAAGTGGTAATAGATCCAATCTAGATCTCCTTTTTTCCCACCTTCTCTTCTCTTATTTAAACCTATCATTGTCTTTTATTTTGAGATTAATCTCTCTAGCTCATACTACCCTTATAGGCTGCAAACATCATGACAATTCACCCTATCTTTTAAACCAAATACAAAGTTAAATCAAATTATATCAAAAGATGTAGACCTCTTCGATTGGTAGCATATTTTGGTAGAGACCAAATAAGATTCAAGGAGTGGTTTTGATTCAACACTCAAAAGGCCACAGTTGAGGTTATAGTCATTTTGAATTTATATGAGTAAATCATCATGCCATTGTACTATATAGGTTAGATTATATCACAAATTCTTATATGTATTTGTTGCCAACACACACACACACACACATATATATATATATATATATCAATTTTTTGTTTATAAATGTTCATTCCACTTTAGACCGTAATGGAAAAAATCTGAAATTAAAATTAATTTAAAAACATTTTAAATTTTAATTTTAATGTTTTAACTAGTATATATATATATATATTTATAAATTGATTTTAATAAATATTATACATGTCATTTTGAATGTACATAAATTTAAAAAAAAAACATTTTTTATGTATATTTTATATTATTCAAAATATATATAATTAATATTTAGTATTTAAAGCTTTGAATTACAGTCTGTTGTTATTAACATATACGTATATAAATACAAATAAAGTTAAATATACATATATTAATAATATATAGCTTTATATCAAAATGAAATTGAAAACACAATTTTCCATACGGAAATTTCAAATTTAAGTAAAAAAATTACAATAAGTCCACATGGATTTGTCATAAAAATTTGATTTTTTCCAAAAATAATACATTAAAAAAATAAATCTTAATACATTACCAAAAATAAATGTTTATATATAACTGTATTATATATAATGATTTTAAATTTATATAGTTTAAAATATATTTATATAAATTTGAATTAATTTTTTTATATGTTTATAAAAATATGATTTTATAACTTATTTGTAAATTCAAAATTTGAATTCGGATTTTAAAAGATACACAAATCCAGATCTAGTTTCAAATTTTGTACTTAAATTTCAAACTTTAAATTTTTTATATTCAAATTTGTTAATAACTATTTTGCATATGAATGTGTGTGTGTGTATGTATATAAATAGTTACTTTTACATATTTCGGTAAATACATAAAAAAATTAGTATGTTTTATTATATATTAATAATATATAATAATTGACATCAAATATATATATAAAGAGGCTACTGTGTTTGTTGTAGTGTCAACCTCCGCATTTACATACGGGCATGTTAAATCATGCACACTTTATATGTTGCACGTGCATGTATATAAATTTTTGATATATATATATACATATTATACATCATTTATATAGTTAAATAAGATCCTTTTATTAATCAATTAAATAAATAATGATTTTAATTATTTAGATCAGATCTAAATTAATTTAAACTTTATAGGCCTAATAAGATCCAAAATAGTAAAAATATTTTAAATTCACTCATTTAACCTACTGTGTGCTGGCCTACTTCCAACTGGGTCGGCACGGCTTCAAAGAGGAAGAGATGATCGACGACAATGGTGAAGTGATACTACGGCTATGGAGTCGGCGATATGGGTCAAGGCTAGCGACGAAGCAAGGAAGCTTTATCTTAGGTAGCGTGTTAGTTGTAGATAGACAAAGACGGCTGGATGGATCAGTTTTGATGATGAGTGAAAATCTAGGATCAATTGACGGTGCCGACAACAGGATTGGGCTCGAGGACGAAGGTGAAGAAGGTGAGGGTTTTGTCTCTCGGAGTTTGAAGGCAAAAATGAAACTGAAAAGGTGTGTGAAAAATTCTAAGTCCCAACATTTATATGGATCGACGCTGATGGATTGGTATCGATCCATCGAGTTATTAAAAATATATATGGAAAATTAGAGAAAAGATGGAAAATCTACCTGACCATTTTTTGCTCGATATTAGTTGTTCGAACATTCTGGACATGTCTAATATATTAATGTGCCATTAATTAGCAACTAAAAATATTTTGTGTGTTATGGCTAACTAATTTTGATTAAGTGGGGTAAGCATGATGTCATTGGGGAGTAGACATTTATGGATGATATTTCAAAGGAGAGTGAGTTGGAAAGGTGTGAATATGGGAGGTTGCTTTGGTTGGAACTAGGGGATTTGGAGGGGAAAAATGGCCACTTGTAAACACTTACAAGTATGCACATTAGTTCACAAAATCATTTGCTTAAGTTATAAACAAAAAACATGCCTCTTCTCTCTTCACTTTATCGTTCCAAAATTATAAAAATATTATGTTAAACTTTATAAAACTTTAGCCATTGGTCTAAGACATCATAGGAGCATGGAATAGAAAATCAAATGTTGGAGGAAAGGAGCACAACATCCCAAACCAAATGGTAGCCATGAGCAATATTGAAGGAGGGAAGGAGGGAAGGAGGTCAAGAGCTTGGTGGTGCTTTGGAAGTTGTTTGCTTTCTTTTGTGTTCTTTTAGGCTTGTTCCTAATGTTAGCAAGAGTTTGTGTGAGTTAAATCACCACTAAAAAGTAAATACTGTGTTTATAATTGTGTGTTAATATAAAGTTAAGAAGTTAACTGATAAAGTCATAACTTTGGACCCCTCTTGCTTTGGAAAGCAAATTATAGCTTTATATGTAATATGTTCACTTCTATTAACCCCTAAAACATGTAATGTTCCCTTGACTTGGTAATTACATTTTTGATTTGGTTGTATGTGTTGTGGAATTGTACGCACAAATGTTTGAAGCAAATGAGTCGTTATAAGTGCACTTCGAAATCCTTGTGTTTAACTTATTTAAAATGGTGATATGTAAATATATTATGATATAGTATATTATGGTTATGCTTTACACTTATAGTAGTGTACGGGACAACAAGGAAATGGTTTGGAATTATAGAACTTGTAGAACAAAGTTTAAAAAGTTAGAAGGCAAGAAAGGTTAGTATATGGACATTGCCACATACCTTGTTTTTGGGAATTTTTAATACGATTTTGAGAGATATCCTTTGGGGTTTCTTTGCATGGTTATTAATTTAGTTAAGTACAGTACTTACTGTAAAAAAAATGAGAGTTTAAAATCTTAGTTTGAATAGCGAAAAATAGTCAAACTTTTATGAAATTTTCAAGTGTTCCTTGTGCAGATATCTTTTATAGCACTTAGCAAATGCAGTTGTTGACTTATGGCAGCATTTTGAGTTTTTATGGCATTGTTTGGTGTTGTGTTGTTTTAAGCTATTTTCGTGATTTTAAATGTGTTTAAAATGTTATTTAAATTACTTATTATATGAGATCTTTTTAGGAATGTTTAATAACAGATTTTAGAGTATTTTAAAAGTGGTATCAAGTTTAAATGTATTTTTAATAAATAATTATGAATTTTTAAAGTAAAGGTTCTCTTTGTAGCATTTATTTAAAACGGTTTTTCTAGAAATTTATAAATTAGTTATTTTTATATAATATCATATATATATATATATATATATTTAAAACTTACTTATATGTATTTTAAAAGTATTTATATATATATATGTGTGCGTGTGCGTGTGTGTTTGGAAAAGTAAGTGAAGTAATTATATATATATAAGTTTAGGGAAAGTGAGTTAAGTATTTTATAATTAAAGGAAGTTTTGGTATAACATTTAGTTATAATGAATGGTTTTGAGAAGTTATTTAGAAGTATATTAACCTATTGAGTAAGTGTAGATATACCAAAATCTTTAAAAAGAATATTTTAAAGATAACGGTAAGCATAAAATATTTTGGGTTTATAGTAAACAATGTTTTAGTAACATTTGTTTTTAACACGATCGATTATACTTTTTAATATACTTACATCTTTAGAATAAATATTTTAATGATAATGTAAAATATGGAATATTTTAGAAAAAGGGTAGAAAAAGTAAAGGTTTAATTTGTAAAAGACATAATAATAATTTTTTAGTAACATTTGATTTTAACCTCTTTGGTTATATTTTGAATTGGAAAATCTTGTTAAGTGATTTGTGAATATTCTTATACCCATGACGTAAATATATGAATATATTTTGAAGTATTGAAAAGAGTATAAATGAATAGTGAAGTAGTATACATGTATATATCTTCTATAAAGGTATTTTAAATTTATATACAAGCATTAACCAGTGGTATTATTTGAATATGGGAATTTGAAGTCGCTTGTGTGACTTAATCGTGTTTGTGTGTTATTTGTCTATGGAAAGTATTTACTCGTATACTTAACACTAAAAGCTGAAAATTAGACTTGTTCTATCTATGGGAGTTAAGAATGACATGTCAAGGTAAGGCTTTGATGCAACCAGTGCTCTAACCTACATGGCTTTAATCTTAACTGAGGGATAGCGTAAGTTGAGAAGATTAGAAATGGTAATAAGTATATGAGACTTGATTCCCATATGCGATCATTTTATTTCTATTGAATTTGACCAAATTGACTTAGAAAATATCTAGATGAAACACGAGATTTATATGGTACAACTATCATCTCGGTGATTATATACTTTATGTATAAACTCGTGCTATTTTAGGTCAAGAGACAAGGGAATCCGTCTGAATAAGAGATAATCTATACTTTATGCATTGTTTGATTAAAAGAACTGGAGTTAAGTTAAATGAGAATTTATTGATTTGGTTTTAAAGAGTCCGATAAGCGGGAGGGTGTACTTATATAAGATGACTTGAAACTGTAACCACATCAAAATCGATACACGAGTTCTATGTTTTGGAAGCGGTTGTGGAGTGAAATATTATAGAGTTGAACTGCCTATATGAAGGGTAACTCCGAGGGAGAGGTCGTCGTTAAATTTTGGGCAATGCTATACAGTTGAACTGCCTATCCTGAAGGTAACTCCAAGGGAAAGCTCAGCATTAGCATTTATTGTACGACTTATGCTGGAAACCATAGAGAGATTTGTGAACTATTCGAGTAATAATGACTCATGTGTTGAAATGCTGAAATCCAGGGAGATATTTGAGATATGTTTGAGTGATGAATACTCATGTGATGAGATGATGAATGTGACTTCACTATCGGAAATGATAGAAAATAAAGTAGGACGTGTGTCCAGTGGGTTTAGTTAGCCCAAGGGTACATCGACTCCAAATATCTAGAGATGCTTTCGATCGCGGTGCATGAGAGTTGATGGTATTTAGTAACACAAGTTCAGGCATTGTCTAGCTATGTTTACCTTTGTGGTATATTTTATCTAGAGATTAACGTGGTTTCGGAAGGTACTTTCTGACCCTTGTTAGGAGGCCCGCATCAGTTTACTGGGGGCTACACCAATGGAATCCATACGCGAATGTACCTTAGCAGTTTTACCTGTACTTCTAATATTGTTAAGTTGTGAGATGCAAGCAGCACAACTATTTTTTGATTTATATTCTATACCTTTAGGTGCTATCTATGTGAAAAGTAGACTCTAGACCTAAGTTTTGATATCAGCGTCCCACTCTTCATAGCTTCTTGCCAAACCCAAAGGGTAAAGAAGTCGAAAGGTTGACTCAGTTATAAGACCTGGATTCATTTTGGGCCTTCATCTGCATTTTAACAAGAAAAATGAATTTGATGTTTTATATGTATTCTTAGGATGTAGTGGAGTATTATACGAGTAATACCATGAAGTAAGTTTTTATGAAATGTTTTATAAATAAAGTTTCTTAATAAAATGTTTTTAAACTTGAGTTATGGTTTTATGAAAGGCTTCATAAATTATTTTAGTATAAAATGAGATACTATTTTTGTAAATGAATGTGATATAAAAAAAGTTTGTTTTGTAATTGAAGAAACCAACAGGAAAAAATATGTAAGTTGTACGTAGATCGTTTTATTTGCATCACTGTTCTTGATCCAGGATTCAAGTACATGGTTTTTAGGTGATTAACACCGGTCTGAACTAGAATTTTTCACTCGATTCTCGATGACGAACACTTGAAACGGATTCTTGATATGATCTCGAGGTTTTCTATCATAGTATATGGCTATGTAAGGGAACGTAGGTTTCTAATCAATAAACCTAATAAGAGTCCACACTAGAGAGGGCAGGTGATCTATACTATTTTGGAGTGAAATTTATGGGATCTAGTAAGTGATCAGATCAAATATCGCATATTGATGATCTATGTGCATCTTACAAACTTATATATACGTATATTAAGTTTTTGTTGGATTAGAAGAGTTCAGGGAATGAATTTTCAATTTGTTCCGAGGTAGATTGAATAGTCGTCTAAGTAATAAGACGAGACAGATAAGCGAAAGATACGCTTAGTAAATTATTTATCGTCCTGGTGCGACGAGAGGGTTTTTGAACATGAGCAAACCTTAAGATTTGTTTGCTAGTAATTTTGAATACTGTAAAGTAATGTTATGTGCTTGTTTACTTTTGTTATTCCTCATGGAATTTTAAGGAAAAATGCTTTAAGTTGGAGAGAATGTAGCGACCCGTAATTTCGAACACTTCGTATATAAATATCTGAATTATTTAAATATTTGAATCTTGGATTAAATATGATAAAAGTGATTTTATAACCTTGATTAACCCCTTTTAAATAATAACATATGATGGTAAACTTGTTTTTGAAATATGTTTACAAAAATAAATAGTTTGAAGAAATATCAATAATGTGGCCAAAAATTGTTTTATCGATAAAAGAATTTTTACTCGATATAAGTTGTTAGAACTTATTCAGCATATATAATATTTTAGTGTGCCATTAATTATAAACTAAAACTATTTTGCATGTTATGGCTAAAAAATATGATTAAGTGGGGTAAGCACGATGTCATGGGTGATGTCATAGGGAGTGGGGCAGATATTTATGGAAGATATTTCAAAAGAGAATGAGGTGGAAAGGTGTGCACATGGAGGGGGTCGCTTTGGCTTCCACTAGGAGGTTTGGGAGATAAAATGACCTCTTGTAAACACTTACATTTATGCATACTAGTTTACAAAATCATTTACGTAAGTTATGGACATAAAGCTCAGTCTTCATGCCTCTTCTCTCTTCACTTTATTACAGCAAATGAAGTCCAAACTCTCTCAAACTTTGGCCATGTGTCTAAGATGTCATAAGAGCATGGAATACAAGTCAAATGTTGGAGGGAAATGGCATACCACTCAAAACCAAATGGTGGTTGTCAGTAATATTAAAGGAGGAGAGGAGGCCGAGAGCTTGGTGGTACTTTGGAAGTTGTTTGCTTGCTTTTGGGTGATGGTAGGAAGCGGTCTTGTGTTCTTTTAGGCTTGTTCTTGATGTTATTAAAGGTTTGGGTGAGTTAACTCACCATTGAAAAGTAAATATTGCATTTATAATTGTGTGTTAATATAGAGTTAAGAAGTTAGCTAATGATTTGGATCCCTCTTGGTTTGGAAAGCAAATGATAACTTTATACTTAATATATTCAATTCTATTACTCTCTAAAACATGTAATGTGGCCTTGACTTTATGTTTACATGTCTGGATTGGTTATATATGATGTGGAAGTGTGTGTGCAAATGTTTGAAGCAAAATAGTTAATATAAGTGCACTTAGAAATACCTTATATTTAACTTATTTAATATGGTGATATGTAAATATACTGTGATATATTATATTGTGGTTGTGCTCTACACTTATAGTAGTGTATGAAATAGCAATGAAATGGTTTGCAATATTATAGAACTTGTAGAACAAAGTTTGAAAAGTAAGTAGGCGAGAAAGGTTGATATATGGACACTTCTACATGCCATGTTCTTGGAAATTTTTAAAATGATTTTAAAACACATCTGCTGTAGGCTTTTTCGCACATTGCATAGTGAATACGAAAAGATGTCAAGGAGCATAGAAACGGCTAGAATGTGCGTAATAAAGGCGCCATCTAGGGGAAAATCTTAAACAGTCAAAAAATATACTCAAAGCACTCGTAAAATGTTCCTAAGGTCAGGACATACACCTAGTCAAAACCACGTATTAATCTGAGCTATGGATTGGAAGATATGATCATCCTAAAAATTTATCCACCGCCTATCCGACTTAGGCCCCATCTTGGAGAGTTACTACCTATTTCAAGCAACTGGGACATTTAGAGGCATCGGAGTGCTCTACTCAACGATGTGAAGCTATTGATCCAAGTTTCATTCAATTCTGACTTAAAATGAAAGAGTTATGGCACAAAAACATAAGTATCTCAAGCGGTTGTCCGTCAAGTTTCCAACAAAGAGGTCAGAGGTTCAATTCCTAGCAAACACATTAATTTTATGAAATAGGAGGAATGGTTTGGTAGGAAAGCTAACCGTTTACTGCCTAATCATTTGCTACCTATCAGTCTCTACCTAATCACAGGAAGTCCTGTACGGTAGATCAGGCACTGAACAGAAAGTCATGTTTAGTATATCAGGCACCGAACTGGATGTCTTGTTTGATTGCTCCAACACTGGACAACAATTCATGTTCGGTAGGCATCTCACTGAATGAGTATTTTTGTTCGGTGCATGTTATGCCCCCTCAAATCCCCGACCCAATCAGCATGTTCGGTATATTTTCTAAGTCGAACAAGGAGGTACTAGGCTAGACCGAACCAAGGAGATGCATGAAGGAATCTGGCCAGCAAGGTGTCCACGTGCATCCACCAAAGCAATGAACACCTAGCAAAGCCTTTCCAGCCAAACCAAACAGGGTATATATGGAATGAAATCTGGGCATATCTAAAAGTTTATGATCATATCTATTATATAAGGAAACCATCGAACCGAGAAAGTTATTCAAGGAAATTGTCTAATTTACCGAGGAGGTCACCATACTTTCCACTCCTATAAATACCAAAGCTTCCAAAACAATGGGGGACAATTCAGGAGAGCCAAGCTTACAACAGTAATGGCGGACAAGTTCGGGAAAGTTAGAAACAGTCTAGCAAGATCTGCCTAACAGGAACCGATTAGTAGAAACTGCCCATTAAGAACAACCTAGTAGGAACGGTCTAATAGGAATGGTTGAATATGAATTGGCAAGCAGGAATAGAAAAACATGAATAGATGAACATGAGTTGCTAAACAAACTTCCTTAGGTCTATATCTTACTTTCTGTTGAGAAACAGATCATAATATTTTATACCCTAAGCATTGTACCAAAGATCTATATGAAAAATAAAACGGACAGTGGATGTAAGCACATTCTGGCCAAACCACTATAAACCTTTGTGTTCTTTTACTTGACTGCAATTTACTTTCTACATACATAAATGTGATCTTCTCTCTGAAAATCATTCATAATATAAACATAACAGATGTGTTATACACCCTGTATTCACAACTCTACTATAAATAGATTGGAGTTGTTTGCTCATTTTTTATGCAAACATTTTTTATGCTTTCACTGAGAGTTGGTTTTCAACATGCCTTTAAAATTAAATAATAAGTTTGGTGCTACCATCGAGAATGCAGGGAACACTAGCGCACCCAAATAGAGAACTGATAATCATGAAAATCATTCAGCAAGCGTTCCAGTACTAATAGACGTAATTACCAGAGGCAACCTTAATAAAATTATGGCCAAGCTAAACTAATGATTCGCTTCCCAACATTAAGCAGTGGTGTACTAACTTATGACACGCTTGGGGTAGCTGCGAACTGTTTGTCGCAACACTTGAACGCAAGGGTGGTCCCAGTCTATAGTATCTAGAAGACGAAGCGGGTCACGGTCGGATAAAGAATCCGATCAAGAAAGTCCAAGAGCTAGAAGAAGGAATAATAAAGGGATGAAATGAGCAAGAGTTCAGCCCAAAAATAGATCCGAGAAGTGATTCAACGCCGAGTCAGATAGGATGATGCCAAACCGAGGGCAGCTATAGTAAATGCTTCATATTCCCTTATCGAAATTGTGGTCAATAAAGAATAAAATGATCATTGGGACAGATATAGGAGCCATAACCATGTTTGTAACTGAAGATCAAGTCATCATAGAGAGGATGAAAGAAATCATTCCCCCCAAAATGGAAAGGTCCAATCATCCGAAACGGGGAATATCATGGCTCGAATCATTAGAAAATGTATATTCAACCTGAACAAATGGAGTGAGGAATTGGAGCTAGGTTTAGCAGTACCTTCTCCCTAGAGATAGGACTACCAAGAACCTTGGGTATTTGAGGATGCCTACCATGGAATGGTATTAAGGACTAACTGACCCCATAGAACATTTACAACGGTATACCCAACACATGCTGATGATTAGAGTACAGAGGAAGTCTTGTGCATGTGTTGGGTATATTGTTGTAAATGTTCTATGGGGTCAGTTGTGCGTGTGTTATCTTCAATTCTTGGAAAACTTAACCATTATGTAGTTCTATGGTTAACCCTAAGGATCAATTATTCTTGGGAGATGTTAAAGGAGAAACCAGCAACATTAGAGGAATTCATCTATGAGGCAACAAAGTATATGAGGTTGGATGGTGTAGCATTGAAGAAGTAGCTCGGCATAACTACCAGAGAATAGTCTGGTAGTAACTGCAAATGATGATGGATTATATGGTAGCTTCTTTCCTAGCTAAGTATTCAAAGATAATGGAGCATTCCTTAGACTCATGGAGCAAGCAGCATGAATGTAGATCTAGAGAGACCAAGTCTTGAATTATGTTTGCAACCCATCAAGAATGGATGCAAAGAAGCAGGTAAGGTACGAAGGATACATATAATTATGGACTTCCACAAACCAAACCGGCAAGGGCTCGAATCAAATCGGTTCGATGCAGAACTGATCCATACCAAACCAACGATATAGCCTATGCCAGACTAACGAAGGATGTCCTAATAGAAGTCAATGATGATGCTAGAAGCACATGCTTAGCTGTTGAAATAGGACCTTATTAGTTCAAACCGACTAGTAAATAGGTGGTTGATCCATTGCACAAGGGCCATGACATGGCCCACTACGCAACATAAGAAAGCATTCCTGAAACAACCCACACCCCCTTAGTGCACCCAAAAAGGACACACTAAAGGATATGGTGCATTATAGGTATAGCTAAAGCATCACAGAGACTAAGATTCACAAGATAAATAAAAAATAACAGCGGAAACATTTAAATAATAACTTGATATTCAAAATTAAACTTCATAAAATAATGTCATAAAACAGAGTATGTCTCAAATACCAAATACACATGTCTTATGAAAAATATAATCTTAGTCACATCATCAGAGTACATAATAAAAATCATCTCTTTCGAAAAGTACCAGTACATCAAAACCCAAATGAAAATGAAACTGAAAAGAAGAAGAATACATGAAGAATGAGAAAGCTCTGCAAATGGGTCTCCAAGAAATCCGGGTCTACTGTCCTTGCCTCTGCTGGCCTATGGGGGAAAATGGAAAATAGAGGAGTGGGTCAGACTATAAGTCTGCTGAGTGAAAGTAATTACTAGCATTTTTAAGCAAGATAAAAATAATAGACTAAGCAATAGTTCTAGTATAAAGGAAAATATAGAAAAGGTAAAACTGGGATAAAATACTGTTTCTAATTCTGTTAGACTGTTTGCTCTGATTGCTTGACTATTTGGATTGTTTGCACTTGTCTTAGATTGCTGTGATTAGGCTGAAATCCTAATCCTATTTTAGTTAGGTTGAAATCCTAATTCTACCCGTTAATCGGCCTTCTGTCTCTGTTGTGCCACTGTGAGCTAGTCCCATCCTATAGGTCCCACAGCAAAAGACACCTGTTTAGCGCTTGGAATGCAGTAGCAAATTATTGATGCCGCACACTCGGTCATCGCCGATACACACTAACTGTCGCTCCCTCTTGTGACCTATTACTTACCCTATCAGCATAAGCGTGCCAGCCTCGCCTAATCTATTGTGAGACCATCAGTCCTAGTCTGAAAGGGTCCTGCCCAGCCTCACCTAAGTGTTTTGTGAGACCATCAGTCCTAGTCTGAAAGGGAATGCTATTGGTACGGCTCCTAACAAACAAAATTTAGTTGCGCCCCTTGCCCAATTCCCCAGATTTGAGCGTCTATTTATTGGCCACTTATTTACCCTATGTCCCAGCCTCACCTAACTATTGTGAGACCATCAATCCTAGTCTGAAAGGGTCCTGCCCAACCTCACCTAATTTTTTGTGAGACCATCAGTCATAGTCTGAAAGAGAATGCTGTTGGTACGGGCCCTATTTCTGTTCTTGCTTATTAACTTAGTGTAAGTTCTTAAAATAAGCCTCTTCTGTTATTTCTACTCTATTTGCTTATTATCTTAATCTAAGTCTTTAAAATAAGCCTTTTCTATTATCTCTGCTATATTTGCTTATTAACTTAATTATAAGTCTTTAAAATAAGCCTTTTTTGTTATCTCTGATATATTTGCTTATTAACTTAATTATAAGTCTTAAAATAAGCCTTTTCAATTATTTCTAATTATAACTTATGTTATAATTTTCTTATTAACTTAGTCAAAGTTTTAAAATAAGCCTTTATGTTCTTTCTGCTTAATTATAACCTACGTTATAATTGTTACTCATATGTTTTATCTTTTTAGTTATAACCAATAGTTATAAACATGCTTGCAAATGTCTCAAATTTGCCTATTTCAGTCTATCTTCTTTTTATTACAGTTTTTATTATTTTACATCTAATTTCTGTAAATTTAATGTTTTCTTTTTTTTATCCATATTTGCGAATTATTCCCTTTTTTATATTCTTATATTTTATTCGCGCAAAAAGGAATAAAAAGAAACTAAAATTTACAGGCTACATTCTAACGTAAAACAAATGTAAATAAATGTAAATAACAGTAATTAACTTTAAATAACTGAATAAAATAGCTGAATAAAAATAACTGAATAAAATAGACTGAAAATAACTTTAAAAACTAGCTATGAATAACTTATATAGAAATTGTCTCAAAATTGCAGAAAAACTACAACTATTGAGAACCCTATTATTTTAAATTACTTAAAAATCTAAAATAATTACTAAACACTCACCCGTGGTCCTTAGCTCTTTTCCTTGGCCTTCGCAGATCCACTTCTAGGGTGTAAAATATTTTAATTAAAAGGATCTCCTCCCAAGAATTTTTTTGTTTTTAGGGTCCAGCCTTAGGCAATGAATCCAATTGGAAGAAAATCTGAATGAGAAATATAGTTAGGTCTAGGGTCTTATTTATAGTGTCACTTAGAGATCTCAGGCAATTGGATTTGAAGATTATATCTGGTGCAACCACGTCATAGGCTCGCTGGGAACCGTCGAATGGAAGCACGAGCGCACAGGATTGAAGAAAATTGGAAAATGACGCGTTCAAACTAACCTAGACAAACTTGTGTACAAAGGAATAGGCGGGTCGAACCATATATGTTGAGGGTCAACCTAAAGGTCGACCTAGCTATGGTGAGTGTCGACCTAGCCTTAGTTTGGGTCGACCAAACCCATTTTTTTCTTGTTTATTTCGTAACTTTTTCGTTTTAACTCGGATTTTGACAAACTATATATGGAAATTGATCAAAAAATTACCACGGACACAATGGTGCAAATCCCGTGGCTCAATTTTGATAATTTCACAAACTTATTTTATTATTTAATTAATTCATTAATTAATTATTATAGCTTAAATTTTGAGTTGTTACATTCTCTCCTCCTTAAAGGATTTCGTCCCCGAAATCTCCAAGGATAGAAAAATGAAATAAATATTTTCATCTAAATTTTACAACCACATATTCAACCATCATCCATTACATCCATTGTCCTTAAGCTTTCTAATGCAATTTTGTTATATGTAATAGTGTAGTGTCAATGTCCCTAACTAATGCAAAAGATTAGGTGGTCTAGTGATTCAGTCGACCTCCTTTAATGAAATTATGTCTGTTCCATGTATCCAAATGAATGCAAATTCCCTAATCATAACTGACAGTTCTATATGCGTGCTACAATCATTATCCGAATGCAACAATCATATGCTAATTATCCATTTATAGCAATCCATGGAAAATAAAAATAAAACTCAAATGCGCACACATCCATATGCATATGTTTTAGTGACCTAGTTAGGCCGATCCCTAAGAGATAATAGCGCCTAGTGTATGTATATGCATCCATTAGCATCCACTGGTAAACACTTGCAACCACTAGCGTCCATTATACATAACATGTTCTAGTAACATGTTTACATTCAGTCCTACCATCCATAGGTTAAATCCAAAGATCTACCCTCTTAAAGGATACTAAAGGAAAGAACCTATTTTAAACTAAATATGGAAATAGGAAATTCAAAACGTACCATAAAAAAGAAACAGATAAGAGATACATATTTTCTCATCAGCCTCACATGCTGTGCAGTTAAAGCGCTCGGTGGATTCAATGCGGTAGAGGTGCAAAAAGTCATAGCGGGGATGTAGCGAAGATATAGCGGGATATATCGGATTACTCTAAAATAGCATATAAATCCCATACTTGTTGTTTTTACAAATATATAGATAGTAATTATGTGAAAAATTAACATTCAATTGAATTATAATTAATACAAAAATAATTTTAAATAAAAATATGTGCAAATGTATTGTAAATGAACGTAAAACTGTTATATAACTTAATTTAATTTAGTAGAATATTAGAGTAATATCATTTCTAAACATATATCAAAAATTCAATGAAATTAATTAATTTCATAATTTTTATAGCGTATAAATATCATTTTTCAATCTAATTTTTTATAGAAGATATAGCGGAAATAGCGGAATATAGCGGAAATAACGGGATATAGCGGAAATAGCGGGGATTAAAGCGGAAAGGCTATATGTTGGGGATATATGGAAAAATCATAGCGGTAGGAATCCGCTATAAGATATATTGGAGTTATAGCGGGGATATAGCGGGGCATTAACTGCACAGCTCACATGTAGCATCTTCAATGCTGTCTCTCCACTGCACCTTAACCAATGGGACTTCCTTATTCCTAAGCTTCTTAATATCACATCCCACGATCTTGGTAGGAATGCGATGAACTGATGCTTCTCTCTCCACTTCAACTTCCTCAAGTTGACTAGGTTCCACTACCTCTGCTGAATCATGTAAGCACTTTCTCAAGTGCAAAACATGGAAAGCATCATGAACTCTTACGAGCCTTCCCGTTAGCTTTATCCGATACACCATCTTCTCTACACTTTCCATAATGGGGAACGGTCGTACGAATCTGGGAGCAAGTTTCCCACTCGATCCAAATCTTACTACCTTTCTTAGGAAAGATACCTTAATGAAAACCAAGTCTCCTACCTCAAACTCAATGTCCCTTCTCCGCTTATCTGCATAAGATTTCTACTTACTTGAGCCATCTTCATTCTCCTTCTAATTAAATCAATCTTTTCCGAAGTCTCTCTAACCATGTCGGGACCAAGTAGCAATCTCTCTGTAGAGTCCAACCAACATGAAGGCGACTTGCACGGTCTTCCATAGAGAGCTTCAAAAGGTGCCATCCCAATGCTAGTCTGGAAACTATTATTATATGTGAACTCCACTAAAGGAAGATGCTCCTTCCAAGTTCCTCCAAAATCAAGAATGCACATCCTCAACAATTCCTCAAGAACTCTATTAACTCTCTCCGTTTGGCCATCTGTCTGAGGATGATAGGTCGTACTCAATCTAAGCTGTGTACCTAGAGCCTCTTGCAAGCTTCTCCAAAACTTGCTAGTAAAGATAGGGTCTCTATCGCTCACTATGCTAAAGGGAACTCCATGAAGTCGGACTTTCTCACGAACATATAAGGATGCCAAATAAGGTGATGTCCTCTTACTCTCAACCGGAATGAAGTGGGCGCTCTTAGTCAAACGATCTACAATCACCCAAATACTGATATTCCCCTTCCTAGGTCGGGGTAAACCATCTATGAAGTCCATCGAAACACTATCCCACTTCCATTCGGGTACATCCAATGGTTGAAGCAATACACCAGGCTTCTACCTTAACTCTTTGGCATACAAGACACTTAGCCACAAACTCTGCTGCATCATTCTTCATGCCACTCCAATAAAATACTCTCCCCGTGTCCCTATACATCTTATCACCACCCGGATGAATATTCATTCGAGAATGGTGTGCTTCTGCTAGAACTGCTCTCGTCAAATCACCAATGCGGGGGACACAAAGTTTTCCATCTCTACTTAGCCACCCTTTACTATCAATGGAATAGTGTTGGAGATGTCTAGAGACCTCTCCTCTGCTAATCCTCTCTAGAACATCCAAAAGCTCCCTCTCGTTGCCTTGAGCCAATCTGATCTATGAGGGTAGGCTTAACCTCAAGTGCTGCCAATAATCCAGGGGTAATGTCCATAGAGTGCTTAAAATCAAAGGTGGAAATAAACTCTAGGCTTCTCCACTCCACGAACATTGGACTAAGGGTTGCTTTCTTCCTACTTAACGCATCTGCAACTACGTTTCCCTTGCCAGGGGTGTAGGCTATCTCAAAGTCATATGATGCTAGAAACTCCATCCAACGCTGCTGCCTTAAGTTTAAATCCTTTTGTGAGAAAAGGTACTTCAATGATTTATGGTCAGTGAAAAGGTCGAACCTCTCTCCTAGCAAGTAATGTCTCCAAGACTTGAGCGCGAAAACAATAGCAGCTAACTCCAAATCATGGGTAGGGTAGTTCTTCTCATGAGTTCTCAACTATCTACTTCCATAGCATACTACCCGTATACTGTAAAAGGGTTAGCTCCGTCCGGTAAAACTAACACCGGTGCACTAGTAAGGGCTCTCTTTAGCATCGTGAAGGAATCCTCACAGTCCACGTCCCACATGAATGCCGCATTCTTCTTAGTGAGGTGAGTAAGCGGTGCTGAAATCTTAGAGAAATCTCTGATAAACTTCCTATAATAGCCAGCCAAACCTAGGAATCTTCTAACTTCGGTAGCGTTCTTGGGGGCTTTCCAATCTTACACTACTACTACCTTAGCGGGATCAACAACTAGACCCTCTTTTGAGACTACATGCCCCAAGAAACGCACCTCCTTATGCCAAAAGTGATGCTTCGAGAACTTTGCTTCCAACTGATGAACACGAAGTGTATGAAGAACCTCCTCAAGATGAATAGCATGTTCTTCCATATTCTTGGAAAATACCAAAATGTCATCCACGAATACTACCACAAACTTATTTAGAACATCTCGAAAACACGGCTCATCAAATCTACGAAATAGGCTAGGGCATTGGTCATTCCAAATGGCATAACCAACCACTCAAAGAACCCATCGAGTGTCCTAAATGATGTCTTATCGATGCTATCGTCAGCGACCCTAAGCTGATGAAATCCAGTAGCTAAATCAAGCTGAGAAAATACTGAAGAACCAACCAGCTGATTAAAAAGATCGTCTATCCTAGGAAGTGGGTAACGGTTCTTCTTCGTGAGCTTATTCAATTCTCTATAGTCTAGGCAAAGTCGAAGGGAATCATTCGCCTTTGTAGCAAAGACGATTGGCGCTCCCCACTCAGATATGCTCCGTCTGATGAAGCCTTTCTCCAATAGCTCACCAATCTGCTTACTTAACTCCTTCCTCTCCCTAGGAGCCATATGTCTCATGGGTAATGCCACTGGCTTAGCATTGTCATTTAGATAGATCCTAAAGTTGATCTCTCTTTTATGGGGTAGTCCCCTAACCTCCTCAAAAACGTCTGGGAAATCTCTAACGACTGAAACTGAATCCAACTCTCCTAGTGATGAATCAAGGGAATAAAGGAAGCTCAACATGACTGACCCTAGTGGGTCGCAATAAACCTCGAGAGTCCTACCGATGCATGTCTCTAATCTGACGACTCTCCTCTCACAGTCCAATATCACTCCATAAGTGGATAGCTAATCCATCCCCAAAATTATCCCATATCCTGAAAATCCCAGTACATAAGCATCACAATCAAACTCTACTCCTAGTATAAAAAATTTCAAACCCCTAAAAACCATGGATAAATATGCCGATCCTCCTATGGGGTTGAAACAACTATAGGGTCTACTACTAGAGAAATATCTAAGTGCAAACAATCAACCAAGGAACTAAAAATGAAAGAATGTGATGCTCCAGAATCAAAAAGAGTCTGAATAGGAAAATCCAAAATAGAGATCAAACCTTCTACAGAGACTTTCCTACCTCGATCCGGTCCACTACTAGAAGATGCTGCATCCAAAGCCTATACCTGCGCTGTAGGTGCGCCAGCTCTCTGCCCCATCCTCTAAGGACAAGCTCTACTAAGGTGTCCAGGTTGCCCACAATTGTAACACCTCCTCTTCATCGAGCCTTTCTTACAGTCCTTTGCGAAATGCCCAACCATTCCACAACTATGACATTTCCCGCCTTTCCTGATCCGCTTTTAAGGCCGTCCTTCTTTCCTCTTGTCTTTATCCTTCTTATTCTTCCACCACTGCTTCTTAGAGTTTCCTGATTTAGGGACCTCCTTAACCTCTCCCTTCAGCTGCCCAAATGCAAGCTGAATTCACTGTCGGTCCTCCAATCTTAACAGTCCAAATATCTGCTCCGTATCCCTTAAGCAAGCTCGTGCCTCCATGAAATCCTCCATGCTGGAAAACATCTTGCCTCCTAGACTAGCGAAGTCCTTGCATAGCTTAGAAAAATTGGTTGTTGTAGGTGGATTAATAGGACCTCCACCTGCTAGTGCTGCATCGGGCGCTTGCCCTTGCACCTCTGGTACCGTAGCTCTATGGAACCAATCAACCATACTATGCAAAGAAAAGAAAATTTAGGCTTGAAAGAATTGAAGAAGGTTGAACTGGTCTTTGAGGGGATTTTTATAAAAACTCTCTTTATACTTGAAAACCATTTCTAAGAGTTTCTTTCTGAAAAATACTTTTAAAATATGTTACCTTTGAAAAATACTTTACTTTTTAAAATAAGTTTTAGGAATCCTATAACCTTAGGTTCCGATACCAATTGAAACACCCCCACACCCCTTAGTGTACCCACAAAGGACACACTAAAGAATATGGTGCATTATAGGTATAGCTAAAGCATCACAGAGACTAAGATTCACAAGGAAAATAAATAATAATAGCGGAAACATTTAAATAATAACTTGATATTCAAAATTAAACTTCATAAAATAATGTCATAAAACAGAGTATGTCTCAAATACCAAATACACATGTCTTATGAAAAATATAATCTCAGTCACATCATCAGAGTACATAATAAAAATCATCCCTTTCGAAAAGTACCAGTACATCAAAACCCAAATGAAAATGAAATTGAAAAGAAGAAGAATACATGAAGAATGAGAAAGCTCTGCAAATGGGTCTCCAAGAAATCCGGGTCTACTGTCCTTGCCACTGGTGGCCTATGGGGGAAAGGGGAAATAGAGGAGTGGGTCAGACTATAACTCTGGTGAGTGAAAGTAATTACTAGCATTTTTAAGCAATATAAAGATAATAGACTAAGAAAAAATTCTAGTTTAAAAGGAAAATACAGAAAAGGTAAAACAGGGATAAAGTACTATTTCTGATTCTGTTAGACTGTTTGCTTTGATTGCTTGACTTTTGGATTATTTGCACTTCTCTTATATTGTTGTCATTAGGTTGAAATCCTAATTCTATTTTAATTAGGCTGAAATCCTAATTCTACCCGTTGATCGGCCTTCTTCTCTGTTGTGCCACTGTGAGCTAGTCCCATCCTATGGGTCCCACAGCAAAAGACACATGTTTAACATTTGGAATGCAGTAGCGACTTATTGATGTCGCACGCTCGATCATCGCCGGTACACACTAACTGTCACTCCCTCTTGTGACCTCTTACTTACCCTATCAGCATAAGCATGCCCAGCCTCACCTAATCTGTTGTGAGACCATCAATCTTAGTCTAAAAGGGTCCTGCCCAGCCTCACCAAAGTGTTTTGTGAGACCATCAGTCCTAGTCTGAAAGGGAATGTTGTTGGTACGGGTCCTAACAAACAAAATTTAGTTGCGCCCCTTGCCCAAATCCCCATATTTGAGCCTCTATCTATTGGCCACTTATTTACCCTGTGTCCCAGCCTCACCTAACTATTGTGAGACCATCAGTCCTAGTCTGAAAGGGTCCTACCCAGCCTCACCTAATTTGTTGTGAGACCATCAATCCTAGTCTTAAAGGGAATGCTGTTGGTACGGGCCCTATTTCTATTCTTGCTTATTAACTTAGTGTAAGTTATTAAAATAAGCCTCTTCTATTATTTTTGCTCTATTTGCTTATTAACTTAATCTAAGTCTTTAAAATAACCCTTTTCTGTTATCTCTGCTATATTTGCTTATTAACTTAATTATAAATCTTTGAAATAAGCCTTTTTTGTTATCTCTGCTATATTTGCTTATTAACTTAATTATAAGTCTTAAAATAAGCCTTTTATGTTATTTCTAATTATAATTTATGTTATAATTTGCATATTAACTTAGTCAAAGTTTTAAAATAAGCCTTTCTGTTCTTTCTGCTTAATTATAACCTACGTTATAATTGTTACTCTTCTGTTTTATCTTTTTAGTTATAACCACTAGCTATAAACATGCTTGCATCTCAAATTTGCCTATTTCAGTCTATCTTCTTTTTATTACAGTTTTTCTTATTTTACATCTAATTTCTATAAATTTAATGTCTTCTTTTTTTATCCATATTTGCGAATTATTTCCATTTTTATATTCTTATATTTTATTCGCGCAAAAAGGAATAAAAAGAAACTAAAATTTACAAGCTACATTCTAACGTAAAACAAATGAAAATAAATGAAAATAACAGTAATTAACTATAAATAACTGAATAAAATAGCCGAATAAAAATAACTGAATAAAATAGACTGAAAAGAACTTTAAAAACTAGTTGTAAATAATTTATATAGAAATTGTCTCAAAATTGCAGAAAAACTAAAACTATTGAGAACCCTATTATTTTAAATTACTGAAAAATTTAAAATAATTACTAAACACTCACATATGGTCCTTAGCTCTTTTCCTTGGCCTTCCCGGATCCACTTCTAGGGTGTAAAATATTTTAATTAAAAAGATCTCCTCCCAAGAAATTTTTTCTTTTTAGGGTCCAGCCTTAGGCAATGAACCCAATTGGGAGAAAATATGAATGAGAAAAATAGCTAGGTCTGGGGTCTTATTTATAGTGTCACTTATGGATCTTAGGCCGTTGGATATGAAGATTAAATCTAGTGCAACCATGTCATAGGCTCGTTGGGAACCGTCGGATGGAAGCGCGGACGCACAGGATTGAAGAAAATTGGAAAATGACGTGTTCGAACTAACCTGGACAAACTTGCGTACAAAGGAATAGGTGGGTCGACCCATATATGTTGAGGGTCAACCTAGCTATGGTGAGGGTCGACCCTAGGGTCAACCTGGCGTTAGTTTGGGTCGACCTAACCTATTTTTTTTCTTGTTTATTTCGTAACTTCTTCGTTTTAAATCGGATTTTAACAAACTGTATATGGAAATTGACCAGAAAATTACCATGGAAACAATGGTGCAATTCCCGTGGCTCAATTTTGATAATTTCACAAACTTATTTTGTTATTTAATTAATTCATTAATTAATATTATAGCTTAAATTTTGGGTTGTTACAATTCCAGTAGTAGAGGAACGAGTTAGTAAGCTGATGCATATAGTGTTAGGCGAGCAAAGCAAAAGACTAGAGGTTAATAAGATGAACCATAGTCTATTCACTCCAAACATCTGATATGCGGTCTACCTCAGATATTGAGGCAATGACCATGAACCATACATTGGAAAATCCAACCCTAGAACACACTTAAAGCGCTACATTTAAATATGAAGGCAGTTGGAGCCACAAACAAAGTAATAAATCATTTCTTTCTTCTATTCTTATCACATTGAGCGAATATTTTGTTTAGTTGATTGGAGCACTAATCTATTAACACTTGGGTATCAAGAAAAATGATGGATAAACTTTATGGAACAATCTTGCACGATTTAGAATTATAGCAACCGCTATGCATCAACGTAATGGATAGATTGTCCTTGTGGTTATTGCTTCATGAATTAATCTATAAACAGAGGTATATAAGGAACTTAAGAAAAATCCAACCACCAACTTGGAGGACTTATACTATCAAGCCTACACATTTATGCTCTTTGAGGATTTAGATATCGAGGCAAGACTAACAAATGTCAATTGGGTTGGAAATGAAAAGCCTTTGGATAGGGACATGTGAAAGATAGATAATAAGACCGGAGAAAGGGACACTTTAGAAGACATAACAAGTTTCCACGTTCATAGCTTACGGAGACTCCTGAAAGAATCTATCTACTACTAGAGAAACCATGGAGTACGATGAATTGAGAACCAAAGAGCCAACTATGGCAGATATGCGAACCGATATGCTCAGGGCTAAAACCTAAGGTAACTCTAGTGAGAGTGCTATAAACACTAGACCATGGTCCCTCAATGGAACTAAGTCCTTTTGGAGGAAGAGTATAAACCACACTTGGGAGCACAGTGTTGGATCCACCTATAGACATCAGAGCATGACCTCCCAATAGATATCTAGGGATAGATGTGCATGAAAATTGTGAAGAAGTTTTAAATAACAAAGAAAAAACTAGCCATGGTGAATGGAGACTTAGAAGCGGGAACGGTTACGGAGTACCCAATCCCCCCCCAAACCGTCTGACACCTCCTCCTCGATAGCAGATCTGGCACTACAGTCCACTACTTCTACTATTCCAGAGGTAGCAGTCCAGAATTCATAAGGCCTGCAACCTTCTCATAGCCGAAATACATCTAGTACTGTGAACGCATCAAGGCAATTTCCCACAGCAACTGACGTAAAGACTAATGTTGTCACTTGGAAAAAATCCTAGGCTTCAACTGTCAAATATTTCGCCATAACCAGAGACGAAGAAATCACAAACTTGACGTACTTTCCCCCAATTAAAGAAGGAGAGACGACCAAAGGAATCATGTCAGAATCGGTTTTTACTGCGGCTACTCACAAATGGAATCACACGTTAGTTGTTTATATATTAGGAAGAAGACCGGTGTATGCAAACTTTAAAACTTTTATTGATAAAACATGGAACCCCAATGGTACGTATGAATTATACTATAAGAAGAATGGCTTTATATTCATTAAATTCTACAATTCAGATGACTGTACTACAATTATACGATCTAGGCCATACACTATTGGATCCCGAATATTGATTATCAAGAAGTGGAAACCGGGTATAGATTTAAACAAAGAATTATTTTCTACAATACCTATTTGGGCATGATTGACTGATTTGAAATTAGAGTACTGGAGTAACGAAGGCATTAGCCGTATTGCCAGTGTTCTCGGACATCCAATTCGAATGGATTCCAATACGGCTATGGAGAATAGATTGAATTACGCTCGTGTATTAATAGAAGTTAACGTGAATTTTTCTTATCCATCGACTATTCAATTACAATTATATAACGGTGAAATAGATGAGGTTGTAGTTGAATATGAGCACAAGATTATTCCATGTTCACACTGTAATTCCTTCGGTCATTCAGATTACAATTGTGGTAACCAAATTAAAAAGGAATGGAGACCTAAACATACTGTGTTACACACAAACATAGCACAGTCCAGAGTTTATGATACATCAGAAGTTAGAAACACAAATGTTACATCAGAGCTTAATAGTAATTTACAAATGGGAGAGACATCCACAAATCTTTTTGAAGGAGTACAATTACATAATTCATTTGTTGCTCTTGTCGAGTCCAAAGACAATCTGACCCAAGTCAACAGCCTTCATCCTGAAAATGCTCCACCTTGTGATAATACATTTCATCCATCCTCGTTTCCACCATCTGCAGCACCTGCCAATGACATGGCACACAGTAAAGTTACATTGTCTAAGGATGATAATGGAGATAATTATGAGATAACAGATGAACGACATGCAGTTAAAAGTCATGTTGCCACTTCACAGTATATAAATGACACTGAAGACAGTTTTCAAAATGCAGAAACTTTCATTCAAAATGTTGCTTCACATATCCAAGAAATTGGAGATAAGAATACTTAAGACATCAATGTCTCCTCCATGGTTTCAGAAAACCCCATTTATAAGAAGAAGCATGAGACTTCAACAATACCCAAAACTCAAAAAACTTCTCCTCCTAAAAGATCAACAAGGAGCTCGTCGACGGGTAAATGAATGTTATGACTTGGAATACTAGAGGCCTGAATACTGATGACAAACTTAGTCATGTATTCAAGCTTCTAAGTGCTCATAATCTTAGTCTTCCGAGCTTAGTTGAGACAAAATTAACCACATGTTCTATCGACAATCTACAAATGAAGCTTCCTACATGGAATATTGTACATAATAAGGACACATGCAGCAAGGGTCGAAATGTTGTTTTACTCGACAAATCAGTTTGGTTATATGTTGTTATGAGCTTTTCACAACAACACATAACATTACTGTTAACGAATAAAGGGGGATTGCAAATTTACTGCACTAGTGTGTATGCAAGTAATTCCTTTTCTGAGCGACAAAAGTTATGGGATTTGCTCCATCTCGACGCTTCAACAATAAGATCTCCATGGTTGACCATGGGGGATTTTAATAATGCTCTCAACCTTAAAGACAAAAAGGGAGGTTTTCCCATTCCTTTCACCTACTTGAACTCATTTAAAAATTGTTTATTTAATTGCGGTCTGGTTGAATCCCACATGCAGGGTTGTAAGTATACTTGGCGTCGTAGAGGAATTGCGACTAACATAGACAAAGTTTTACTCAATTACGAATTTTTGTCTATGTTCCCATAATTGACTACTATCGCGCTGCCTACTTGTATTAGTGATCATACCCCTATTCTGACTAGTTTCAGTTCATTGACTCAACGACGGAAAAGAGTTCCTTTCAGATATGTTAATGACTGGTGTTACGCACAGGGATATGACCATTGTATTCACAAGGGCCTGACTACCTACACATGGGGATCCTGTTTCGAACAACTGATTTACAAATTAAAGGCTGTCAAGGTTTAATTGAAAACGTGGAATTAGTTGAGAGCTTGTGATAATTATATAAACAAATTGCAGTTAGACTTTGATATAGTTTTCCATCAAACTAACCAAGACCCCGAAATTCTACTTTATATGACACTATGTCACAGATGGGCCAGATTTTGAATGAATAGATCCAAAAACATGTTATGTTTCTCAGGCAACAAAGTAAGGTGCTTTGTTTGCAACAGGGGGATAGTAACACTAAATTCTTCTATGCTAAGATGTCCATGTGACGACATAGGAATAAAATTCATGCTATGCTTGACTCGTAAGGTCGGTATATCTATGATTGCAACAATATTAAAGTTGCAGCCATAGAATACTACCAACAACTGTTTAATGGAGACATAAATGCAGATTTTCCAAATGTAGACACCATAATGCACATTAATTTTGTGGGAAAGGAATACTTATCTGCTCCAGTAACTATGGAGGAGATCAAATCGGCTTTACACTCTATCAATGACTCCAAAAGTCCTGGACCAGATGGCTTCTCGGCCAAATTTTTCAAGCTTCACTAGGATGACCTGCACCAAAATTTATATAACGCTGTATCAGAAGTTTTTTCTTTGAAAAAACTGCCACTGGGGGTTAATCACAACTTCATCACATTGGTTCCTAAGAAAGATAAGCCGCAACTTATTTCAGATTATAGACCTGTTTCTTGCGCTAATGTTCTTTATAAGATTATTTCCAAAATTATATGCAACAGAATTAAATGGTTTTTTCCGCTATTACTTGCGAAAAATCAATCTGCTTTTATACCAGGGAGAAACATTGGGGAGAATGTTCTGCTGGCACATGAACAAGTTCGTGACTTTTCAAAACGTGGTAAACCAAAAATGTGCCTTAAAATTGATTTACAAAAGGCCTATGATATGGTTAATCGCGAATTTGTCTGTCACATGTTAAAGTGCTTCGGTTTTCCTCTACCTCTCATTCAATTAATTTATGGATGTATTTCAACTCCTACGTTTTCTATTATGGTTGATGGAAGGCCTGAGGGGTTCATCACATCTAACAGGGGTTTACGGCAGGGAGACCCTTTATCCCCATATTTATTTTATGTTGCTATGGAATATTTCAATCTACATATGGAGGAGGGCAGAGACAACAAATTTTTGGAGCCTGCTAACATAGTAAAGCCTGTCATATCACACCTATTATATGCTGATGATGTAATGATTTTCCTAGCAGCTACTACTTAGAATGCTTCCTACATGACTTGTATATTTTCTACAATGGAGGAAACTGTAGGCCTTCATATTAATCAATCAAAATCACAAAAAAATTCAACAAAGGAGCTCTTATGAAATCAAAAATTGATAATATTTTACACATGGCAGAGAAGGAGCTACCTGTTAAATATCTCGGGGTCCCACTATCTTCAGATTACATACATGCTGCTCACTGTATACCTCTGTTACAGAATATAAACTCAAAATTAGAAGGCTAGGATAGTAATTTACTGTCAACAGTAGGTAGGGCGGAACTAATACAAGGGGTTATAACCCCCATCGTAATGTATTGGTTACTTATATACCATTTGCCATCATCAGTTTTAAAGAAAATATCGTATTTGTGTAGATTTTTTTGGAAGGGTAAACTACATAAAATATCATGGAAATCTTTATGTAAGACAAAACTGGAAGGTGGTATAGGGCTTTGAAAGTTCGCTGATCTTAACACAATAGCCGGAATGAAACTTCTTTGGAAGCTATTAACTTCTAACTGCTTATGTTCTAATTGGATGCAAGCTAAATATTTAAAGACAAATTTCTAGATCATCCCTATCAACAATAACTTCTCAGGAACTATGAAATCTATTTTTTGTCAGCGTGATTTGGCATCTAACATCATGTCTCGATCCATAGTTAATGGGCAGCAGACTGATTTATGGTATGATCCGTGGATCAAGCATAAATCATTAGTGGACCTAATAGGGTGGAGCAGAATTTCTTTAAGTCATACTGCAAATAGTAAGGTCAACTCTATTATCACTAATGGTCAATTGCAACCACAATTAATGGCTAAGACCAAGGAAGTAACTTCTCAAATTATGCAAGTTAAATTATCTACGGAACATACAACATATTTCTGGACATTAGGTAACCAAAAAATTTTTAAATTCTCTACGGTTTGGGATGAACTCAGAATTCATAAACAGAAAGATGACACAAACAAGCTTATATGGTATAACAAAACTACAAGGAGGTTCTGCTATACCACATATATGGCATACGTGCGTCATCTACCTACGGCCGACAGACTAATTACATGGGGATTGAACATTGATCCACACTGTAACTTATGTAACAATCACTACGAGACACATCAACATTTGTTTACTGATTGTTTTTATAGCACTTATATGTGGGAATTACTGTTGTCAAAGCTTGAGCTTCGCCCAGACGCCGATAGATCACTACAGCATCAGCTTTTATCTTTGAGGGCTAGATTTGCAAACCTATCTGCCATACAACAGCTTGTCTATGTAGCGGCGACGACTACTACTCACCATATATGGATGGAACGTGTTAGACGTCGATTCGAGGGGAAACACTGCTCGATGGAACAGAGAGGCAAACTAATTGAGATAGACGTGCGACTACAGCTCCAAAGGCGATTGAATGGTCAAAATATCTCACCGGGGGGGAGAAACAAATTACTGAAATGGGGGATTGAGCTTGGAGACGTAAGTTAATGTGGCAGCTTTGAAGTGAATTGTTAGACTAGGGTTTAATACGTGAAGTTGAGCCGGGTCGGGTAGTACTTCAGGAAGCGGTGTTGTAAATTTTCCTATTGGGCTGGCAATGTATTCTTTTTTATTTTGTTATTTTGTGTTTTACTTGTTTTAGTGTTTGGATTGTTTTCCTGTACTAGAGATGTTTCATAGAGGACGTCGTGCCCTTTTTCCTTACCATAATGGTAAGGTTTTTTAAGGAGGTGAGTCCTGCTATTGTACGGTTCTCAATGTCATTAATAATAGAACCATTTCTTTCAAAAAAAATTGTGAAGAATGAAGTAATTAGACAGCAGAGCAAAAACTTTCAAGTCCTGCAAATAGGGTTCAACTCCATTAAAGACAATGGGAGATTAGGTTCAGCTCCTTTAGAGATACCTGAGTGTAATTCTGACCCATTCCATAGGTAGGACTTGACATCTCTAAAGATGGAGCAAAATCTTCTTAAAAAACCCTAGGGATAGACTCAACTTCATATGAATATGAAGCATGATAATACAAAAACCGAATACCTTCATAGAATGTGGGGACAATAATGCAAAGTGAGAGAGAAATACTAATGATTGGGCAGGAACGGATGTTCTTGACCCCTGCGGGTCAGATAGATCTCTTACCTTATAGGCTAGACTGAATAAAAATTACAACACACTAATAGTAGGATGGAAATAGAAAATGAACTAGGAATCAGGGCACAATGTATCCATAGTAACCTACAAATGGTTTTGAATCAAGCATTTTGGGAGTTTTAACTCAAAGGGTGAAGACTTTGCTTAATGCATAAGAATTTAATGTAGTTAAGCATTCCTTATGGGGGGAAATTGAGATGTTGACGATTTTGAAAAATTGGCCACCTTAGGAAACATATCACTTTTTGGGATGGTTCTAGTAAAACCTCATCCTTAAACCGAAATGAAGCAGGGAAGGTGGTGCGCATGGCAACTTGGTACACCATACATAATGGCATCCTACATAGAAGGGTTTTCACTAGCCCACTTCTAAGGTTCATGGCTGCAAGAGAGCCTAAGGAAATATTGAATAATGTACATCAAGGTA
This sequence comes from Allium fistulosum, assembly GCA_030737815.1. NCBI lineage: Eukaryota > Viridiplantae > Streptophyta > Magnoliopsida > Asparagales > Amaryllidaceae > Allium > Allium fistulosum. The sequence continues at coordinate 706,364,797 of CM060904.1, read as the reverse complement.
ATCGAGGAGACCACACTAGGGAGTATACCCTAGAAAAGGAAATCCTAAGGACTTTGATATGACTGGAGAATTTCTAATAGCTATGGGTAGAGCTAAGTATGCAATAGTGGTTGTGGATTACTTTATCGAGTATGCAGTTCCACTCTAGATGATCTCGGAACCTCAAACAATGGAAGGCAGCTTGATAGTCAAGAATTCACCAACTTCTATTGGCAACAAGGAATTAGGAAAAGCTTTTCTATAGTGCCTTACCCATATGCCAATGGTTGAAGAAGTCAACAAGTATCGCAAAAAGCTCATAAAGGAGCGTTTGGAAAATGATAAGGGAGCTCGGATGGATGAGCTACCATTGGCACTTTATGCGTATTACACTCTCCGTGAAACTAAAATGGGACATACTCCTTTTGATTTGACCTACAAATTGTAGATTATGCTTCCCATCAAAACCATAGTCTTATCTCAAGGGAGAATCCACTATGACGTAGAGGAGAATAAGGAATTACTAAACATGCACCTGGATCTAATTAAGCAAAAGTGGGACAAGGCTACTTTGAAAACTACAGTACTCTAATAAATAGCAGTGAAATAATGCAACTCTAGGATAGAGCATATCTCGCTTAGGAAGGTAACCTAGTCCTGGAGCGAATTTCTCCCTGGTCGAGGCACTTGGCTCGATCTGGGTCGGACAATATTTTGTTCCGGGAATCTAGAAAATAGAGCCTACATTCTCATTCATCGTAGATGGAGCGGTATCCGAGAAAACACGGAATGCTCAAAACCTCCATTTAGTTTTTGTGCATTGACTATTGCAATAACATGGTTTATGGATAGGTTTATTGTCGATCGTCACGGTTTTACCGAACTCCATGAATAGGGTGTGTGAAACCATGAAGATGATCAATGCTACCAAACCACCATAAGAACAACCATCCCATACCAAATAAATTCTTTGATTTCTAGGACTATACAGGCAAGGACAGTGCATTATAGGGGGAACCCAATCCTAGCGCATTATAGAAAGCTGGGACAAAAATAGCCGGATACATTGAATTGGATTTATCCATAATCAGGATATGATCGAGGAACTAGTAGTTCACTGTTGACAATCGGCCCCCAAACCTTTGGCTGATAATGGCGCAACAAAGTGACCCTAACTGGGTGTCCACCATTGACGATCAGTCCCAAACTTATAACACCTCGTAAATTTAACGATAATTAATTAAAAAGAAATGAATTAATAATTAGTAACATCAAAAACAGAAGTTTTATAAACGTCATAATTTGGCTACCAAACATGCACCGTTGGGTTCATAGTGATTTTCTGGTCAATTTTCATATATAAAATTTTCCAATCGAAGTTCAAACGAAAAAGTTATTAACCTTTGAAGTTGTCGAATCGGAAATAATTATATATGTAATTATGTTAATAAAATTAATTAACGTCGATTACTAATGTTAATGGAAACTTAAAAGTTAAGAAATGCTAACGTTAAATGAAATTAGAGAAAAAATTTACAGTGGGAAACAAATGACGTAACCCATTTTGAAAAGGAATTAAATCAAACAAATCAAACAACGTTGATTAATTAATGCCAAAAATACACCACAGGTCGACCCCTGATGCACCTAGGGCGACCAATAGCGATTGACCCTAGGCAAGGGGTGTTCCGTTGATGTTTTGAAAATTTCGATAGTATTAAGTGTCCAGATAGCCTAGAATTAATTTTCTTGAATCGAATGACTGACACTGATTTGAACCCATATAAATACATACCTAAATCCTCACTTCTAAACTGTTTGCACAAAAAATGGACAAACACCTCGAAGTTGTATGATTTAGTAGATCTTATGTGATTCTTAGTGATTCGAGTGATTTATGCAAATATGTAAAAAACAGGGGCTAAACCGTAAAAAGACACGCAGATTTATAGTGGTTCAGCCAGAATGTGCCTACGTCCACTTTATATGTTATTTCTCTTCAGTTATTCCGATTACAAGTACAAAGCTTTGATATAAGTAAAAGAAAGTTCTTTGAAAGTTCCTTCCGTGCTTGAGCTCTCAAACTTGTCCCCATTGTTGTACCCCTGCCCCTCTATTTATAGAGTGAGGCTGGGGGCAGGGGTCTTGGATGTATACAGCTGTTGATGGGCCCGGGCTGGTACAATCTGGCCTAGTAAATCCGGTTCTGCATCGTCTTGGTCCGGTGGCAAGTATGGTTCGGTGGGAAGCTTGATTCGGTAGGAAGAATGGTTCGGTGGGAAGTATGGTTCGGTGGGAAGTATGGTTCGGTGGGAAGTATGGTTCGGTGGGAAGTATGGTTCGGTGGGAAGCTTGATTCGGTGGGAAGCTTGGTTCGGATGTGGTGAGGATGCCGAATGAAGTTTAGCTCTCCATGGTCTAGAGATCTCCTGGGTGAGAAATTTACCCAACATTTGCCCCCCAAAGTAGGACGTGCGTGCGCGCATGTCCTGCTTTGTTTGAGTTTGAGCAATCACATCCGGCTCTGGAAACGAACCAGGTGGTCCGGTGAGTCAACCTCCTCCTATAAATGGGAGGCTTAGGCCATTGCATTTCTTCACCGAACATCGCTTGTAACCGAATCACTTGCAGCCGAATTAACACACGCCGAATCATTGTAGCCGAATCACGTGTTGCCGAATCACGTATCGCCGAATCATGTGTGCCGAATCGCTGTAGCCGAATCACGTGTTGCCGAATCACGTGTGCCGAATCACGTGTTGCCGAATTATGTGAGTTGCTTTATCACCGAATGAAAGCTTATACTACATATTACCGAATGGGCTACCGATGTTTATTTGTTTACATCCTCCGTTCTAACAGCACGCTTTTCTATGTTGCAGATAATGTCTCGCAAAGCGGAAACTTGATCGGACAAGAAGAAATCCGGGGGCGAAGGAGGTTCCTCTGCCGTGCCCCCAGCTCAGCCGAATCCAGAACGTCACGGACCAATCCCGAGATCACTAGTGGACGGGTACGGCCCTCAGGAACTTCTGAACTCCCCGCCTGATTGCTTTCCTAGCTCCCTCAAGGAGGAGCAGCTTGACGTCATTTCCCGGTCTTTTGGAATCGATAGGGCGCGCTTGCTATTGCCTGGGAGAGATGTTATGCCGTATGATCCTCCTGAAGGATACTTCGCCTACAGCAGATACCACTGCATGTGTGGTGCCATCCCTCCTCTGAACGCTTGGATAGCCAGCTTTCTTACATACCTTAAGGTGGCCCCGTTCCAGCTTCAAGCCAACTCCTATGCTATACTGGTGAGCCTCTTCGTCATTTTCCGGAGGAAGTATGGTCGTGCTCCTTCCAACCGAGAGATCCGGTATCTATATAACCTGAGGGGCTATAAGAAGGGGTCCCCATACATTAGCTTGGAGTCAGCTGTGACCTTCAAGCCGGTCTTGGATCTGTATTCCAAATTCAGCATGTTCAAGAGGGAATGGTTCTTTGTTAGGGACGACTCTGTTTCAATTCGGCGCTTTACTTCGGGATGTAAGTTGAATGCTTTTACTTATAATTTCCATTACGATTGCGATGCTTTTTCTCATACTTCCTCATTTTTGCTAGCGACAGGTGGCTTTGCGGTTGTGGAGACTGACCGCCTGGTTCAGACGGCGGGTGAGATAGAAGCTATTCTTGGGAAATATAGATCATCTGCCTTCTTGATCAGAAATGCGATTCTTCTGGAGTATAACTTAATCCTTCCACAGCAGTTAGTAGTTAAGCTGGGGGAAACGGCGGAGGAGAGGGCGGCTGCTCAGACCAAGGAAGGTGTTACGGTAGAGAGTAGCAAGAGGAAACCTTTCACAAAACCTCCAGCTGTCGGAGGTAAGAAACTCAAGAAGTCGGACGGTCCCTCCCCCAGCAATTGTCCACTTACCCGTGAGGAGGAAGACATAGAGGAGGAAAGAGGCGAGGGTGGAGATGGTCGGGAAGGTGATAAAGGTGGCGATGGCATCGGGGCCCTGCTTCCTGGGCAAGCGGGCGAGATTCAGGAGTGGACGGACGATGCGTTCCACCAGGCTTTCGAGGGGCTGGACGAAGATCCGGCTTTGGTAGAGAAAACCGGGAAAGCGGACAAGGCCGGGACTGGTGCAAGCGAGTCTTCCCAGACCATTCCAGCCAGGGTGGCTCCGACGACTCAAGGTGAACTCTTGACTCCTGCATGCTTCACTAATGATAGAGACTTAGGAATATTTTATGACCCACTCCCGTCCTGGAATGAAATCCAGGACCTATTGCAGTATCCTACTCCTCCCCAGGGTTTGTACAACCACAGATGTGTTTCAATTCTTTTAACTTGCCGTGTTTTCTCGAAGTATAGAACAATATATGCTTGTGACACTTTTTTCTTCATATCAGGAGCAGGTAAAACGGTCAAAGCCTCAGATTTTCGGCACAGGCTTGAACAGTACAAGCTTTCCAAAACTTCTGTCAAGCCGAAGCCTTCGACCCACCGCTCCGGGGATGTAGTCGGCTACCGTCCTCTTCTCGGGGTTATCGAAGAGGGTATTCAGCAGAGAAAGAGGAGTCGTCCTTTATCCGAACCTTCGCCTGGTCCTCAGTTCCCGGCTCAGCCTCTTCATGATATCACGGAGGAGGATAGCGAGTTTGCACCTTCTCCGCACCCGTCCGGAAACCCTTCTGTTACTCATATCGACCGTCCTGACTTGGCTCGTAATCCATTTGCGGGTCATCCTGATCTGGATCCAAGCTCTCATGATATTACCTTTGACGAAGTCACCGGTGAACACCTTCTCCCCCGCAACCCCATGGTACGAGTACTTGATGAAGCTAAGTCCTTATATCTCGATTTACTTACTACTCGTATAATCACTATGGGAGACGAGGCCAAGGCTAATATTGATCGGGTGGTGGAGGAGACTAAGAAGCTGATGGGGCATCATGCCCGGCTGGTTAAGGCCGGAGAGGAGATCGGGAGCGCCAATATCCGACTTCGATTGGTGGTTTTGGATCAAGCCAAACAGCTTGCGGATCAGGCTATTCAGATTTCTCAGCATGAGGCTGCTACTGGACGATTAAGGAAAACCATGGAAGAGGCCAGTCGGGCCGAATTGCGGAAAATGGAAGCTACTTGCAAAGAACGGATTGACATGGCTATTGTCACGGTGGACGAGGTTCGGAAAGCGGATCTTGAGCAGGTGGAGGAATTGTCCAAGAAACTTGGGGCTGCAGAGCTTGCTCAAGCCAAGTTGAGGGAGGAGATGGAGGCAATGCGGGGATCCCTTTTAGCCGACTGCTCGAGATACCGGTCGGAGAGAGATGCTGCCGTTGGGAGGTTGTTGGCTTCCGAAGCCCGGATGAGGGAGTTTGAGGAGAATGAGGGGATGATGGACGAAATGCTTCAGGACATGTACTTCCGAACCTGGAAGCAGGGCAACCTATCCTGGATGGATGATTATCCCAGGATCATGGCTAAGATCTATCTTCGGGCTCTGGAGGAGGCTAAGGCCGATGCGGATAAAGATGGTGGCGTGGCCTTCAGCATGGATGCGGTCACTGCCCAGTTTGCCAAGGAGGAGAAGGTGGCGGTGAAGGAAGGTATGCGGTTGCTTGCCACTGAGGAGGTAGGCGTGCAGGTAGAGGATGACGATCAGGATAGTCAGGAAGCAGGTGCTGGTAAGTCTCCCTTTTTAGTTTCTCCATCAACTTGGTTGCTTATTGCTAATGAGTCCCTCCTTTTTTTTTTGACTGGACAGGGGGTCAACAGGGAAAGGATAAAGCTCCACTGCAGCCGGCCCCTTGATTATACCAGGAAAAACTCCTTTTGTGGATTCGACAGTGTTGTATATGTTAGTCGAAAAACAGTAACGTAGCCTTTAGGTTGTAATATTTTGCCGCTTGTAATAAATAGTCTTATTTTTAACGTGTAATTCTTTAACTTAAGCTGATTTTGTCATCTTTTGAATGTTTGCTGTTATTTTTGGCATATCGTATGAGAAATATAGCTATGTATATTCTTGTAATTAAATTGTGTTTGATGTCAGATTCTGGTTCTAAGTCATAATTTCATGACTTGCAATATTAGCGTGTGGTGTGAACAAACTATAGTCATGAATTGGTACATAAAAGAAGAAAATACCGCCTTTCATGTTTTAATCGTAGATGGCAGTCTTGAATATCTTGTATGACCGAGCATGGAATGCAGTCGAATGTCCTGCCACTGTGAGTCCCTACACCCATTGGCGAGTATCTCCTACTCTGTATCATGTACTTTAGGGATTGTTATAGAGGATAGGGAAAAGCTTTTTAAGTGAAATTGAAATACGTGAAAAGGTAAAACTTCCAATCACGGAAGGCCTTCGATGTGCTTAAGTTCGTGGCAAACGGGTTTTGTAGTCACTTTCCCTAGCTGTGGGTCTTGGAGACATTCGTCACCCATCTTACGCCTCCGCGGGGAGTTAATTCTTTTTTACCACAGCCGCACTTAAGACACATCGGAGCCGAGATCGCGCACAGTAACTACCCGAACCATTATGGCCCGTAGTCGTGGGTATTATTCGATTTACTGTGGCCGGCTAGCGTGGGTGCCGATCGTCAACTATGAACTGCCCCTGGCTGGCCACACCTTATGTTGGGGCTTATAGTCGGTTCACAGTTGTCGGCGAGCCTAACGCCGTAATGAGCTGCCTCGGCTATAGTCGGCCTTCTCGGTGGCTTATAATCGGCTCATTACAGTTGGCTTTGAGGGCCGTCGCGAGCAATGAGTTAACCCGCAGCAGAGGGATGCCGGAGCAAAAGTGTCTCATTGGCGAGGGCATAGATTCGCATAGTACCTGCTAAGTCTTGTCCAGGAGAAGTTGCGTTGTGGAGTGCTTTGAATGGAAATGCTATATACTCGGGATTTTGTTCAACAGAAAAGGATAAAGTTAACAGGTAGCCAAGATACAAAGGAACAAGTTAAAAAAAGAGACAAGGTTTTTTAAAGTGGTTCGGCACGAAAATGCCTACGTCCACTGATTCTCTTTGTTAATTCACTTCATATGGGCAATACAAGTTAAGAAAAGTATCGACGGTGGTATTGGATGTTCCATGCCCTCTGGAACACCTCTCCGTCCACTGTTGACAAAATATAGGCTCCGTTGTGGAGATCTTTATGAATTACATATGGCCCATCCCAGATTGGGTCTAGTGCTCCGGGGCGAGGGAAGATTCGCTTGAGGACAAGATCCCCTTCTCGTAAGGTACGATGCTTGACTTTGGAGTTGTATTGTGCCGCCACTTTCTGCTTGTGGGCTGTTGCTTTAAGGACTGCATCATTCCTTCTCTCCTCAACTAGATCCAAAGACATGTTGAGGAGTTCTTCATTCTCTTCTGGGTTATAGTGGATCCTACGGTGGGAAGGCACAATGGTTTCAACTGGGAGCATAGCCTCCGATCCGTATGCCAAAGAGAAAGGAGTGTGCCCTGTTGATGTTTTGAAAGATGTGCGGTAGGCCCATAGTGCCGTAGGGAGTTCATCCACCCAAGCGCCCTTTGACTTTTCGAGCTTCTTTTTTATCAGAGTTTTCAGAATTTTGTTGACTGCTTCAACTTGTCCGTTTGCCTAGGGATATGCTACGGATGAGAAGCTTTTATGAATTCTATGTTCTTGGCACCAGTTGGCGAATTCCTCGCTGTCAAACTGAAGTCCATTGTCTGATATGATTTTGAGTGGGACTCCGTACCTGCACAGAACATTTTTAATTAAGAAGTTAATAACTTTTGTTGAAGATACTTTATTTAGAGGTTCCCTTCCACCCATTTGGTGAAATAATCAACTGCCACTATAGCATATTTGGCCCCGCCTCGGCCCATTGGTAGCTCGCCGATTAAGTCAATTCCCCATATTGCGAAGGGCCAAGGGCTGGTCATCTGAGTAATCTCGGTTGTCGGTAGCCGAGGAATCTTAGCAAATTTTTGGCACCTGTCACACTTCTTGACGAAATCTAAGGCGTCCTTGCTTAAGGTGGGCCAGAAATATCCGTATCGGAGTATCTTTTTTGCTAACGTTTGCCCTCCGATGTGATCTCCGCAGCTTCCTTGATGAATGTTGGATAAGATTTCCTTGGCTTCCCTTCCGGCGACACACCTTAATAATGGATTAGAGAACCCGCGCCGATAGAGGATGTCTTCTTGTATTGTATAGCGGGACGCTTTCCTCAAGACTTTCTTGACTTCATTACGCCTGTCGGGTAGTGTGCCACTTTGTAGGTAGTCTCGGATGGGAGTCATCCAAGTTGCTTCTTCGGTTGCAGTTATCAGATTTACTTGTTCGAAACTTGGGGCCATTTGCTTTGAGATGGTCACTGCCCCGAAGATGGTGATGTTTCTCACACTTGCTTGCTTTGCTAATTCGTCGGCCTCTCGGTTCTCCTCCCGAGGGATGTGTTTGACTATGTAGTGGTCCAATCGGCTGAGAAGTAACCTGGTCTTCTTTAGATATGCTATGAGTCGTTCTTCTCGAGCTTGGAATTCTCCTAGTATTTGGTTAACAATAAGTTGAGAATCGCTGTGAATACACAAAGAATTGGCCCCGATTTCTATGGCAATTTCTAGCCCAGCTATCACCGCTTCATATTCTGCATCGTTGTTGGTGGCAGCGAACTCCAACCTTATAGCATAGTGCAGTTTGTTTCCCCTGGGAGTGATTATTACTACACCTGCCCCCGAGCCTTGTTCGTTTGGTGCACCATCCACAAAGAGATTCCACTTGATATCTCCTGTTATTTCCAATTGCTCCTGATCTTCGTTGGTAGTGAACTCTGCAATGAAATCAGCCATGGCCTGTCCCTTGATGGCGGTGCGAGGGTGATAGGTGATATCATACTGACTCAGTTCAATACACCATTTAAGTAATCACCCAGAAGTGTCGGGACGATGGAGTACCTGCCTCAGTGGTTGATCGGTCAGAACTTTGATGGAATGGGATTGGAAGTAATGACGTAGTTTTCGTGAAGTGATTAGTAGACAGTATGCTAATTTCTCAAGTTTAGGGTATCTAACTTCTGCCCCAGTAAACCTTTTGCTGACGAAGTAAACCGGCCGTTGCGTGCGGTTGTCTTCCCTTACCAAGGCAGCGCTTAGGGCGTGGGATGACACAGCGAGGTATAGGTATAATTCTTCTCCTTCGCTTGGAGTTGAGAGCACCGGTGGTTTCTGGAGGTGTTCGATTAAGTGAAGGAAAGCGGTCAGGCATTCGTCAGTCCATTCGAACTTTCCCTTGTCTTTCTTTAGAGCCTCAAAAAAGGGGACGCACTTGTCCGTCGCCTTGGAGATGAATCGGCTTAGAGCGGCCACTTTTCCATTCAAACTTTGCATTTCCTTCCGAGTGGAAGGTATCTTGATATCCCTTAGCGCTCGGACTTGTTCAGGGTTTGCTTCTATTCCTCTGGCATGAACGATGAATCCTAAGAACTTTCCAGATGACACTCCGAAGGAGCATTTTAGCGGATTCAACTTCATTCCATATTGTCGAAGTACTTGAAACATCTTGCCTAGGTGGCTCATGTGATCTTTGGCTTTCCTTGACTTTACTAGCATGTCATCCACATATACTTCCATAGTTTGTCCTATCAGCCCCGCAAACATCTTGTTGACGAGGCGCTGGTAGGTGGCTCCTGCATTTTTAAGTCCGAAAGGCATTACCTTATAGCAGTATAAACCTCGATCGGTGATGAAACTAGTGTGGTCTTGGTCGGGAGCATGCATAGGAATTTGGTTATATCCTGAGTATGCATCCATAAAAGATAGGAGTTCGTGCCCGGCTGTGCTGTCTACAAGTTGGTCGATTCTGGGAAGTGGGAAGCAATCCTTTGGGCAGGCGTCGTTTAGGTTGGAAAAGTCAATGCAGGTTCGCCACTTCCCATTAGCCTTTTTTACCAGCACCGGGTTGGCGATCCATTCCGGGTAGATAGCTTCTCGTATGAAGTCATTGGCGAGTAGGTTTTTTACTTCTTCATCGAGGGCTGCTGATCGCTCTGCCCCCATGCTTCTCTTTCTTTGTTTTACAGGCGCCTTGGTAGGATCAATGTTTAATACGTGGCATGCTATGTCGGGGGAGATTCCAGTCATGTCAGCGTGTGACCAAGTGAATACATCCAAGTTGTGGCGGAGAAAATCGATGAGTTGTTCGTTCAATTCGGCTTTTAGTTGGGACCCAATTTTCAATAGTCTACTCGAGTCATGCTTGTCTACAGATATAAACTCCATAGCCTCTGCAGGCTCGGCGGTGGCCTCCTCCTCTTTGTCCCTAGGATCTAATTCATTGAAAGGGTCGCTGGTATATCGAAGAGGAGGGGCTTTCTTTAATTGCTACGCTTCTAGACTTTTTGTGCAGAGGGCAATCTCTACACCCTTCCCTTTATCCTTCCTGTGGTTGTTGCGAAGTTCAGTCACATAGCAGTCTCGAGCAACGTCCTGATCTCCTTCCACTTCCCCTACTCCATTGTCCCTTGGGAATTTCATCTTTAGGCACCATGGGGCTAAGACAATTTGGAAGTCAGACAAGGATGGCCTTCCCAAGAAGGCGTTGTAGGCCGACTGGTTTTCTATTAGCACAAACGTTTGTTTCCGTACAGCAGAGCGGGGATGGCTTCCAATCTCAACAAAAAGGTCCAGTTGCCCGAGGGGCATCTTCGCGTCTCCAGTGAAGCCGTGTAATGGTTTATCGCAGGGGGATACATCCTTCATTGATAGCTTCATTTTGTCGAATGCGTGTTTGAACAGGATGTTTACCGAGCTTCCAGTGTCTACCAGGATTCGATAGACTTCGGCGGGACCAAGTCGGGCAGAGATGACCATGGGATCCATGTGAGGGTACTACCTTCCTTCTAGGTCACGCTTACCGAACGTGATGTCATTACTTTCTTTCCGCTTCGGGTGGCGCTCTTCTATAACCGAATTGACATAGTCTTTATTGTCTCTAAGTGACTTTCCGTATCTTTCCATCTCTTTCCAGCTTCTGTCTGCGATGTGTGGCCCTCCTGAGATGGTATGGACCACTATCTTTTCCTGACTAGAGCTGCTAGCGTTGCGGTTTCCTCTGTCGGCCCCCGGGGAGGGTAGCCTTGGGTTTTCATTGGCAGGAGCTGGGGTCCTGTCCTGACCTTTTACATAACGTTCCAGTTTCTTTCTTCTGATGTGTTCCTCAATCAGATCTCGGAGATGATGGCATTCGTTGGTATCATGCCCATGAGATTCATGGAAGCGGCAGAATTTTCCAGACTTTTGTGCGTTATCTGATTCCTTCTTGTATGGTGGGCGTTTGTATCTAACTTCGCCTTGGGTGGCAAGGAAGATATTTTCGACGGTCTCGTTCAAAGGAGTGTAAGTGTCGAATCTTGGTCCTGGCCGATATAGGCGCTTTTCTCCCTTCTTGCCCCCAGCATTGTCTCTGGAATCAGTTCTTCGAACGTCCCTTGCCACAGCAGGGGCGTTGCCATGGGTTGTCTTATTTTGCTGTCCTGACTGCCCCTCAACGGCAGCATCCTCAAGCCTCATGTACTTCCCGGCTTCATGGAAGAAATCGGGTAAAGTAGCTGGCTTTTCTTTTGTCAACCTTCTAGCAAATTTAGTGTCCGGATACACACCACTGCAGAGGGCCATTAGGATAAGCTTCTCATCGGCGTCTTGGACTGCGGCTGCTGCGGCGTTGAATCTGGTTAGGTATTGCTGCAGCTTTTCTCCAGGTTTCTGTTTGACGCTGGATAAGGAATAAGCGTCCTTAGGTTGCTCCACATGAATGCAGAACTGACTGATAAATTTTTCTTTCAACATTTCCCACGAGCTGATGGATCCTTGGGGTAGATGACAGAACCAGGAGGTAGCAAGATCTGCTAAGAAGAGCGGAAAGCATTTGCACAGTACTCCCTCTGTTGCTCCACTCATGAGCATATGCTGCGTGTACCTTTGTAAGTGTACAACGGGATCGGAGGTTCCTTTGTAGGGTTCCATTGTTGGCATCTTCCATTCTCGGGGGGTGATAGCAATTTCGATATTGCGGGCGAAAGGGCTGGTTACCCTAGCGCCTATCCCTCGATCTCTTTGCTCCCGTTGGACACACTCTCTGAATAAGCGTGCCATCCTTTCATCAGAACTTGGAGTAGATAGAAATGAGTTTGGTTCTGTTCTGTGGGATTGATTCCGTCCAGATGACCTGTAGGGATGGTATCGTCTATCATTCCTCATATTTTCCAGTGGCTGCCTTTGATCTTCTGGGAGCATGCTTGGGTCAGCTACAGTTGGCCCTTGCCTTGATCTCCCCCTGTTGGGTTCTGATCTAAGCACTTCCTCGGGTCCAACTTCGGGCTGGACTCTAGCTCGGCCCCGTTCACTGGCGTTTCTGTGGTTAGGCAGCACGACAGGCTCAGCTACAGTTGACCTTCGCCCGGTACCTTCCCTGTTGGGTTCGGTACCAAATGTTTCCTCAGGCCTAACTTCGGGTTGTGCTTGGTCTCGGCTCCTACCATGGCTACTTCTGCCGTTAGCTCCTTCGAAGAAGGGAGATCTTTGTTGTCTCTGAGATCCTCCAGACTGGGACTCGCCCCATGATTCAGTGTTGCGGTTGGATTCCTCAGCGTCCCTTAAGCGTGACATGAGATGGTCCACCAAGGCTTCCTGCTGGGACGTGAAGCGGTTAGTTACTTCAACCACAACTCTGTCCAGATCTGCTCTAGTAATTGCGGCAGGCTGTTCTGTGGCAGGAGTAGTTGGGTTAGCCTGTTCTTCATCTGTTACTGTTGCTGGAGGAGGACGATTTACTTGATTCGTGACAGCTGGATCTGGAAGACTGCTGGATGCGATGTTTTTTCCTTTGTTAACATCTTTTCTCTGTTTGGGAGGCATGTTTTCCAAGTGGCGGACAATGTTGTTAGGAAAACTTGTTAAGCGGATGAAGCTGAAGCTTCGAGCTTCTAGTTCTCAGTGAAAGCACCAAAAATGTTTGCACAAAAAATGGACAAACACCTCGAAGTTGTATGATTTAGTAGATCTTATGTGATTCTTAGTGATTCGAGTGATTTATGCAAATATGTAAAAAACAGGGGCTAAACCGTAAAAAGACACGCAGATTTATAGTGGTTCAGCCAGAATGTGCCTACGTCCACTTTATATGTTATTTCTCTTCAGTTATTCCGATTACAAGTACAAAGCTTTGATATAAGTAAAAGAAAGTTGTTTGAAAGTTCCTTCCGTGCTTGAGCTCTCAAACTTGTCCCCATTGTTGTACCCCTGCCCCTCTATTTATAGAGTGAGGCTGGGGGCAAGGGTCTTGGATGTATACAGCTGTTGATGGGCCCGGGCTGGTACAATCTGGCCTAGTAAATCCGGTTCTGCATCGTCTTGGTCCGGTGGCAAGTATGGTTCGGTGGGAAGCTTGATTCGGTAGGAAGTATGGTTCGGTGGGAAGTATGGTTCGGTGGGAAGTATGGTTCGGTGGGAAGTATGGTTCGGTGGGAAGTATGGTTCGGTGGGAAGTATGGTTCGGTGGGAAGTATGGTTCGGTGGGAAGCTTGATTCGGTGGGAAGCTTGGTTCGGATGTGGTGAGGATGCCAAATGAAGTTTAGCTCTCCATGGTCTAGAGATCTCCTGGGTGAGAAATTTACCCAACATAAACTCATATTTTCGAAGCGATGCCGGAGCTCTATCATTTTCTCTTCTCCATGAAATTCTAAATTCTTAAAATAGTTATAGTTTATACATATATACAATTGGAGAATTGTAGAATGGATGAGAAGAAGAATAGAGTCAAATCAAATCGCCAAAGCAAAGGTAGATTGTAAATTCAGATTTAAATTGTAAATCAAATAAAAAACTCTTTTTTAATCTAGATCTTTGATAAATCAATGTATGCTTATGGTGTATATATCAAAATAGGGAGAAAATAGAGTCAAATTGGAATAACAGGGATTAGATTTGGAGATTTGGATCTAAAAAGTAAGTGAGAAATTTTGTATTTTTATATAATATTAGATTTATATCATTGTAAATCTATTCCTATATGCCTGATATGTAAATCAGAGTTGTAAGCTAAAATAGTATACGTGAGTTAAAATTATAAACCCTGCCTCCATACTCTATTATTGATAACTTAAATTGTATATTGTATGTAAGTAAATCTAGAAAATGTTGGGTATTAATAGTCCCTTAAATTAGTATATAGTAGCAGCAGTCCCCTAAACTTATAATATGTGAAGATTCAAGATTTGTAATTTAAAATGACTTATGCAGATAAAAATGCAAATTTAGTTATCATAGTAAAATGTAGGGGTGCATACAACCCTTACTCGACCGAACCCAACCCACCAACCCAATCCAACCCACATAAACCCGACCTAACCCAACCTATTTCGGGTCGAATATAGGTTACAGTTTGTAACCCATACTATATACGAATTGGTTGTGATATTTTATTCAACACAACCCTGTTTTAACCCAACCCAACCCTGCATAAAAACTCATTCAATATCAGCCCATATAAAATTAGAACAGTCAAAACCTAAAATAAATTATACGTATTCTAGAATAAATATACTAAAAAATGATATTCTAAGTCAGTCTAGGTAAAATTAGAGCAATCAAAACACATAGGATTGACTAAGAGATTTTAAGGATTATTCTAGGACCAACTTAATGTATTTTGGAATGACACTCTTACTTTAGTAAGTAGTGTCAATTCTATGTGATACCTTTTATAATGAAATTCTAACCAAATATGCGTTGTAGTGAATTAGTTCAATTTAATGCATTATCCTGGCTAAAATTTGTTATTTTGAGGTGGATATTTTAAAATTTTATACTAATTTTTTTCTTCAAATTCTTATTTTTATATTAGGTTTATGTAACCCAACCCACTAAACCCAACCCTACCCATACTTCAACCCAACCAATATCCAACCTCATATGGGGTCGAGTAAGAGTTGAACTATCTTTAACCCATATATGTATAGGTTGGGTGAAGTATGTGGTCCAACTCGACCAACCCATACTTTGTCCAGCCATAGTAAACTATAGGAATTTAAGTAGTATTTTAATCTATTGAATTATATAGAGTGTTGCAATGTGAATTTCTATAGCTTATCAAGTTTCAGATTTATAAATAAAAGTGTAGCGGTTGAAATAACAAGGTATACAGCTAAAAAGAAAGAGATGTATAAAAATATGGATATTTATCGTACTTTGTAATATCTATTTCGATAACTATGAAAAAGATAATTCCTTGTAATTCCAAACGTAGCACAAATTCCCTTTTGGATAAGATATAGATATTTTACAATGTTAACCATTCTGTTTGGGAGACATGTAATTCCATGCACTAAAATATAGAAATCCCTAAGGATAAACTAAAATAATTATAAATATGATAAAAACGGTCTTAGAAAAGAATATGCGCAATATAAGTAAAATGAAAGTGAAACAAAAAGAAATGAAAAGGTAGGAAGTCATAATTTAAAATAAAAAGGGTATAGGTAGTACTTTAAAACAAGGTAGGGAACTAAAGATTAAAAATTAATTAAAATAGAAAGTAAAATAGTGGTGAAAAAGGGGAAGTAAATGAGAAAAGGTATTTAAATCTTTTAAAAAGAAAGCAGTGGATGACCTTGAACTAAATAAGATGTAAATACATAAAGAAATAGAGAAATATTGTTAACAGTAAATGGTAGAGGCACAATAATTAAATAAGAATGACTGAAGATATATGTAAACACACACATACTCGTAGCCTTAAGTATGCGTTTATGATGGCTATGAATTATTAAAAGTTATTAAATAACTTAATAAATAAGAATGACACGGTCATTAGTATAGATTGGAATATGAGGTCAGTACCGTTACATGGTAGAAATCTGCCTACCACAAGGGGCCACCAGCAGTTATGTATACATTATACTAATATGGGACATATCTAATTGTAGGACCATGGAGTTATATACGATTGCGAATAGGTGAAGTAATACCCTTAGTAGAGTCTACTTCAATAAATTAGAGGATATTGCCTAGATTGCGTTAGGCAATCTGAATAGATGGTGAGCGATTTAATGCTATGCCAGTATATGTTGGTATTAAATTAGGAGTAGGAGTTGTACATTGGTTGAGTGCATCATCGGTCCAGCATGGTCAAAGGGAAAGACAGGGTTACACTTAATGGGCTACACTCCCTATTAGGGTAGGTCATGTTAGATCATGCACCATCATAGTTGTTTGCTAGTTTTTTTGTTAGGGCAAGGATAGTTAACCTATAAAAGAGTTCTATCAAAAATGGATGGGGTAGTCTGAGGAGCTGAGTCCTCTATAGTCCGTGGAGTTGAGTCCATAATAGGAAGCAGACAAGTAGTAAATTCCTAAATAAAGCGAGATATAATGTGGCCAAATTATAGTGACGCTATTATTAGGCACTATGGGAGTTCCTTGGTATGCACGATGATGAGGACGTGATATCGCATTGGCGATGGATCCTAATGGAGTGTCGAGTTATGAATACTAACGGGGATAGTATTTTGGTCCAAAGGGAGGCGTGGTACTTATATATTTATATATATATATATATGCATATGTATTTTTGGTCTACTTCGGGTAGATGAGGCATATCGAACATGTACATGGAGTCGAGACGACAAGTAAAATTAAAAGACAACCTGTAATGGAAGACAATCGGCATAAACTAGTGTTATGTTTAAAATATATAATGCACCAGTCATCAGAATGTTTTTCCGAACCCTCCTCATTACAGCCCATAGATATCTTTAAAGAGAGACAGGTACTGATACAATATGGGAATAGTGAAAGGATAGGTTTCCTAATGCATGATCGGCACTGATAAAGACACTGGATATTGGAAGTGTCAATCTTGGTCAATATGCAAATATTGTATTATACGTTAATATTCCACTGTGAGTTATACCGCTAGTGCTCTGATATGCATTTATTTGTTTATTTGCAGGATACAACGATCTATACATTGGTGGATTTGGGTTTTTGATTTAGCAAAAATCAGGCACATTGGGGTGCGAGCTGTTACATTTGGTATCAAAGCTTAGGTTAGTCGATGTTGAAAAATTAGAAAGTGTTGAGTGAACATATTTGTATTTTTTTCCTACAAATATAAATATATTGTATGCCAAATCCTATAAATTCTGACTATAAGGTACTTGCATCCATACAATAAAATATGGATGAGCTGATTATGAGTCGGAATAATGAAAGAAGCCAAAGATGTACACCTACCCCATGGGAAATAGGTTGTATGTAAAAGCTTTAACTTAAGAAGAACATGAGTGCAGTATATGAAAGGTCCCCGAAGCTTGATAATACATGACTCCCTAATCGAGCCTGCGGTAGCCCAATGATTGTAGATCCCCACATGATTGCCGATTAATGATGTACAAAAGGTCCAGATATGGGGAAAGTAAGAGTCCATACATTGTAGGTATTTGGAAGCGATTGAGTTCCCAAAGGAAGTTGTGAAGTAATCATTTCGAGATGATAACTGAATTTAAATATTTGGAAAAATGGAGATAAGTCAGAAAGTGAGTAGAAAAGAAGAAAAGTCCAAAAGAAAAGACAAATAAAAATCCACTCAGAGTTTGACCCCATATAAAAGAATTCAATATAAAAATTGAAATGATTTTAATATGAAAGTTTGAGAATATATATATATATACCTGTATGTATGTATGTATGTTATGTATGTATATTCGAAATAATTTTTAGAGGAATTATTTGAAGGTAGAAAAACCCTATTTTTGAAAAGCAAATATTAAATTTTCAAAAAAATATATGAATAACAATGTTATATTAAATAAAAGGTTTTAGTAGAAAATTTAAAGTTTGTCGGACCGAAAATAACAGTAAATGGGTTTTAGTAAAAAAGTTAATTCTTTTGAAAAAATAATACAGTGTATGTTGCTTGTTGCTTTTTCTAAGATGAAGTTTTTTTTAAGTTGGAAAATCCTTTTTAGGGATGGACAATAAGAAGCGGTACAAGTTTGAAATATGGTAAAAAGATCGAGAAAGAAGATTAGAACCTGAAAATAAAGTAATAGGCGAATGCAATGCGATGGTTTAATTAAGGAGATAGTTAATTAAGAGTGGAACTGTAAAAATATAAACCATTTAAATAAGAGCAGTTTTGGTAGAAGAAAGTTAAATAGTAGTAACATTAAGAAATAACGTTAGGAGATTATATTTAAAATAATGCTAGTAATCTAATTAGAAGCAACATAGGAAATTAAAAGCAAAACAAATGAAAATGGACATTTTCCATTATTGTGTGCATTTATTGCAAGTATCTTTCAAAGAAGTCCCCCTTACATGATATTATGTCTCCGCAAAGGATTGACAATGGAGATAGTATGAGTAATAAGGAAATACTATAGTGAGAGTTTTTCTTATCTACTCTAGTTTTATTATTTAAAAATTATAAAGGGAGTTTTAGAAATGTCATAGAGTACATTTTTGAAAAAAAATAAGAAATGGTTTGGTGTAAAAATTGAGTTTTTAAAAGAAGAACTTAATAAATGGTTTGAGTTAAAAATCCCAATTTTTAAGAAGTAAGAGTTGAAAATGGTCTTTAAAAGGAAAAGAACTTTTAAAATTTAATTATAGTTTAAAAGTAAAGACATCAAATTATTTTTGAATTTGCTAAAAAGTTTCTAAGTTGTACTTATAAAGATAAAAGTTTTGGAATTAAATACTTCAAAAATTTTAAGTTTTAATTTTTGAAGAAAAATTTGTGAAGATCAAACCAAAATTTTAAATATATAGTAGATAGGAATAACTACCTAGGTAAGACAGGGTAAAAGATAAAACTATAAAGAAGATAACGAGGATTACTCATATAGTAACAATAAGGAACCCCCGCAGATTATAAAGAATACTGGTGAAAACCTAGGAATGTTTTGTTTGACATGAGTGCAAGCCATAATAAGAGCCATGAAGGAATGATAAATATGATATTAAAATACACTTCTATGAGTTTTAGGGTATGTTGTATGAAGGATCAAGGATGAAGAAAGTAATACCATGATTTGGATTAAAAAAAGATGGTAACAAAGGGTAATGAGATGGCAAGCACACATAGAGGACATCGGTAGATTCAAAGTTAAGGAAGACAAGACAGGGATAGAAAAGTTATTCCACCAAGCCAATTTGCCAATGAGTTACTCTAAATATGCATAGTTTGTATTTCTTACCCACTATAGTGTGGGGATGCACAGTTATTCCATAACTGGGTGTGGTAATGGAAGTAATGGATGGACCTTATTCATCAGAAGCCATAAAAGAAAGTTAAGATATGTGGTTGGAGAATGATAGCATATTAGAAAGGTCCATTTAGGTACCAGTAAGAGTGATAGGGCCACAACATCGTTTGTCAGTTGATGTTGAAGGGCAGCTTCTAGCAATAGTTTCTTTGAGGTTTGGGTTGTAAGAATTAGTTGTTTCTGTAAAATGCATGCGATATTATGAGAAATATTCCTTTTGAAAATTTGTTTTCTGGATGGACCGCGATATTAGTTGGAAAACTATCTAAGTTGGGAAATCTCATGTAGACACTTAACTAATGCAAAATAAATAATAAGAGGTTGGAATTTTATAAAATAAATTAAGGGACTTATTAAAGCAGCTAATAAAAGAAAAGTAAAGTTAAGTCTCAAAAACCTTAAAGTTTTAGGAAAATAAATTTTGGCGAGCAAAGGACGAAGAAAGTTTGTTGTGAAGCCACGGGTTAAGGTCCGTGTACCTTAAAAGTTGAAATGTATTAACAAATTTGTATGCTGGTTGTTCTTATAAATAAAAGAAAACATTTTGAAACTTAAAATTTACCGTGAAATTAGGTGAAGTCCACCATGGATATGAGACTGCTGACTAAACCCCGATTCACGGGGTGTGGCATAATTTATTTTGAAATATATATATATATATATATATATATATATATATATATATATATATATCTATGTGTGTGTGTGTGTGTGCATATGTATGTATATGTATACTTTGGGAAAATAAAATGCCTTTGTGAAAAGTTTTTGAAAATTTTATGTAAAAGATTTTAAAGTCTGAATTTTTACCAACATTTCAAAAAGCAATATAAATACATTTTGAGATAAAAAAGAAATTGAATTTTCAAAATTTCACAAATGCCACATACTTGACATGGAGGAATAATTGATGGGTTGGTTAGTATGTGTTCTACTGTGCAGTAGAGGTGGTAGTATAATAAAATACAGTTAGAGACGAGGAAGCTATTTTAGCTATGGAGTCACTTCCTCTATACCTTAATGATAGGTGAATTAAACTGGTTTTAAAACATTTTTTTTAATTTAAAGATATAAAATAAAATTTACTTATGTGGTCTGTACTTGGAAAGTTGAAAAAATGTATTGGGGTGAAAGAGAAGGTTTCAAGGTACAATGGAAAAAGGATGCATAAGAAAACAATTGGAATATGGAATTGTCCATCTAACCCCTTTCTTGGCATAAGAATACAGGTTTAGAAAACTGGATTTTTCTAAAATTTGGATGATAGTGTTGTGCTAAGATTTTGGATCGTTGGAATTGGATGCCAAATTGGATAAATTATACTTTTATTCGTAGAAATGTGGAAAAATTTGGATGCAAAAACAAAGTTTTTAATTTTCAAGATTTGCATATATATAGAACTGCCTGTATATTTAGATTGCTTGCACAATATTTTCAAAATTGTTTTAAAAGAATGCGTTCATATAGGAGGCACCGATTAGAATTATTCTGCATACATACCATATGTATTATGACACACCATGTACTTGTACACGGTTGTAAAATTGGTGGTACACTAATAGGTTGGTTACTTAAGAATGGTTGCACATTATGTTACGTTGTTCGATCCTTGAGGAATTTCGAGGACGAAATTCTTTTAGGGGGGAACGTAACATCCCACAATTTTAACAATAATTAATTAAAAAGAAACTAATTAATAATTAGTAACGTCGAAAAGTATAATTTTTATAAACATCAGAATTTGACTATGAAACTTACACCGTTGGATTTATGGCAATTTTCTGATCAATTTTCACATATAAAGTTTTCTGGTCAGAGTTCAATCAAAAATTTATTAATGTTTGAGGTTGTCGAATTAGAAATAATTATATATGTAATTATGGTAATAAAAATTAATTAACGTTAATTACTAACGTTAATGGAAACTTAGATGTTAAGAAATGTTAACATTAAATGAAATCAAAGAAAATATATGTAGTGGGAAACAAATGATTTAAGCCGTTTTAAAAAGGAATTAAATTAAACAAATCAAACGCCGATTACTTAACGCTAAAAATACACCATAGGTCGACCCCTGATGCACCCAGGTCGACCGATAGCGGTCGACCGTAGGCAAGGGGCGGTCGACCCATGTTTTGCAAATTTTGACAGTATTAGGTAACCAAACGGTCCGAATTCAATTTTCTTCAATCGAATGGCTGACAATGGTTCGAACCCATATAAAGACAGATCTAAATCCTAACTTCTAAACTCATATTTTCGGTGCTACGCCGGAGCTCCGCCATTTCCCCCTCCACAAAACTCAAATTCTTAAAAATAGTTATAGTTATACCCATATACAATTGGAGAATTGTAGAAGATGGATGAGAAGAAGAATATGGTTAAATCAAATCACTAAAGTCAAGGTAAATTATAAATTGGATTTAAATTGTAAATCAAATCTAAATCTCTTTTCTAATCTAGATCTTTGATAAATCTATGTACGTTTGCGATGTATATATCCAAATAGTGAGAAAAGGAACTCAAACTGAAATAACAGGGATTAGATTTGGAGATTTGAAAAGCTAAAAATGTGAGTGAGAAATTATATATTTTTATATAATAAATTTATATCGTTGTAAATCTATTCCTGTATGGCCGAAATGTAAACTGGAATTGTAGTCTAAAATTGTGTATGTGAATTAAAATTATAAACTCTGCCTGCATATTCTATTATTGCTAACTTGAATTGTATATTGCATGTAAGTAAATCTGAAAAACATTGGGTATTAATAGTCCTTGAACTTAGTATATAGTACTAGTCCCCTAAACTTGCAATATATGTGAAGATTCCAGATTTGTAAATTTAAAATGACTTGTACAAGTAAAAAATGTAAATTTAGTTATCGTAGTAAATTATAGGGATTTAAGTATTATTTTAATCTGTTGAATTATATAGCATGTTGCAATGTGAATTTCTATAGATTATCAAGTTTCAGATTTATAAATAAAATTGTAGTGTTAAATAACAAGGAATGCATCTAAAAAGAAAGAGATGTATTAAATAGGGATATTTTCCATATTTTAAATTGTCTACTTCAATAACTATGAAAACGATAATTTCTTGTCATTCCAAACGTAGCACAGATTCCCTTTTGGATAAGATATAGAAAAATTAGAGTGTTAACCCTTCAATTTGGTGGAAATGTAATTCTAATGCACTAAAATACAGAAATCCCTAAGGATAAATTAAAAGAATTACAAAAGTGATAAAAATGATCTAAGAAAAGAATATGGAAATATAGGTAAAACGAAAGTGAAATAAAAAGGAATGAAAAGATAGACAAGTCGTAATTTAAAATAAAAAGGGTATAGATAGTCCTCCAAAACAAGGTAGGGAATTAAAGGGTAAAAGGGAATTAAAATAGAAATTTAACTAGTGGGGAAAAGGGGGAAGTAAATGAGAAAAGGTATTTAAATCTTTTAAAAGGAAAGCGATAAATGACCTTATACCAAATAAGATGTAAACACACGAAGATGTAGAGAAATATTGTTAACAGTAAATAGTAGAGGCACAATAATTGAACAAAATTGAATGAAGATATAGCCACACACACGTAGCCTCAAGTATGCATTTATGACGGGCTCAATTATTAAAAGTTATTAAATAGCTTAGTAAATAAGAATGACTAGTCATTAGTATGGGTTGAAATGCAAGGTCGGTAATGTTACACAATAGAACTCTACCTATCGTAAGGGGCCACCAGCAGTTGTGTATACATTACACTAATGTAGAATATATCCAACTGTAAGACCCATGGATTTATATACGCTAGCTTATAGATTAAGAAATACCCTCAGTAGAGTCTGCTTCAATAAATTAGGGGGGTATTGCCTTGATTGCGTTAGGCAATCTAAATAGGATAGTGAGCGGCTCGATGTTATGTCAGTATGTGTTGGTACCAAATCAGGAGTAGGAACTATACATAGGTTGATTGCATCATCGGACCTGCCTGATCAATGAGAAAGATAGGGTTACACTTAACGGGCTACATCTCCTGCTAGTGTAAGTCACGTTTAGTCATGCATCGCCATAGTTCTTTACAAGTTTGTTTCTTAGGGCAATGCTAGTTAACCTATAAAAGAGTTCTTTTAAAAACGGATGCGGTAGTCTGAGGAGCTGAATTCTCTGTAGTCCTTGGAGCTGAGTACATAATAGGAAGTGGAAAAGTAGTAAATCCCCAAAGCAAAGCGAGATAGAATACGACTAAATTATAATGATGCCATTATTAGGCAATGCGGGAGTTCCTTGATATACACGACGATGAGGACGTCATACTGCATTGGCGATGGATACTGATGGGGTATCGGGTTATGGATACTAATGCGGATATTATCTTGGTCCAAAGAAGGACCGTGGTACTTATCTGATTATATATATGCATATGTGGTTAAGGTATAATTCGGATAGATGTGGCATTTCATACGCATATGTGGAGTCGAGATGGCTAAGTAAAATTAAAAGGCATAACCTGTAATGGAAGACAATTGACATAAACTAGTGTTATATGTAAAATATATAATTCACCAGTCACTAGAATGTTATCTTGACCCCATCCTCATTACAACCCATAGGATAATTTTATACAGAGAAGGGTACTGTGCAAGGTGAGAACAGCGAATGGATAGATTTTCTAATGCATGCTTGGCAATGACAAGGACACTAGATATTAGAAGTGTCAATCTTGGTCAGTATCTATATGTTCTATTATACTTTACTATTCCACTGTGAATTATACCGATGGTGCTCTGATATGCATTTATTTGTTATTTGCAGGATACCAAACCAATGATCCATACTTTAGTGGACTTCGGTTTTTGATTTAGTGAAAATTTTGGCCTATTGGGTTGCGGGTTGTTACAAAACTTCTTACCGACAATGGTGGACAAGAGTGACCCTAACTGGGAATCCACCATTAATGATTGGCTTTAAATTTTTTCGGAATGGCAGACCAGAGGGACCCTAACTGGATGTCCCCCATTGACGATCAGCTTTAATCTTTTTTTCGGAAATGACAAACCAAAGTGAGCCTAACTGGGTGTCCACACATTAATGGTCGGCTTCAAACTTTTTGTTGGCAATGGCGTACCATAGTGACCCTAAATGGGTTTCAACCATTGACGATCGGCTTCAAACTTTTTGCCATTAATGGCAGACCAGTAACCTAAACTGGGTTTTCACCATTGACGATTGGCCTCATATTTTTTGTCGATAATGGTAGACCAGAGTGACCCTAACTGGGTGTCCACCATTAACGATCAGCTCCAATCTTCTTATCGACAATGGTGGACCAGAGTAGCAATAAATGGGTGTCCACCATTGATGACTGGCTCAAAACTTTTGGCTGTTCTTGGACAAAACCGACTTACCGATGGTTAGGACATGATCGCCGCCTGGTTGGTTCACCGTCGATGGTCGGCCTCTAGACTTACTTTGTCAGGGTACATCAAGTATTCCCGCCTTACGGTGTGGACGAATTCACTTAGACCCAAGATAAAGAAACTGGAAACTATCAAGGACACATGGGACTGGATTACAGAACACTACACCAAAGGTCACTAATCTTACAGAACTTCCCAGTGATTGATCCTGTGTAAATATGCCTGGAGCAAAGGAAGAGCCATTGGAAGAGCTAATAAAATAACATGTAACTACTTCACCAGTATGCTCATAGTATCGAACTTATCAGCAATGGACCTTATATAGGTACGTGAGGAAGCAACAAAAGATTGCTAATAAGCTAATGGCTAAGCAAGGATACTATACAAACAAAATGCAACAACTAATCCTGATCAGGAAATATAGAGTATGGGCCAAGGGAAGCACCAGTTATAGAAACTGCTTACCCTACCGAACTTGTTGGCGATTGATCCCATACAAGTATGCACGATAACAGCAAGAAAGGTTGCTAATGGAACAAGCAGACCTATCGATCGTGTGGAACAAACATATCATGATTACTAAACAGGAAAGGAGAATATGGACATGAATAAATATCAGACGCAACAGTGCATAAACACCAAGAGAATATTAGCCTCACAACACAAGCACATGAGCAACATACATTAATTTTTTTTAGAAAACCACTTACTTGGTCGAACCTGTTGATGGTTGATCTATACAAGTATGCTTGGAAGTGGTGAAGGAGTCATCGGTGGAATCTCTTGGTGATCGTTTAGAAAAATACATCATGACTACTAATCTTAATCAGCCAAACCAAAGTAAACTTAACAAAATATACGTCATTGGGTACACGTACCATGGAGCCACAGTATATCCCTTTCCCTTGAGCACCTTGATATACTCAGAACATTCATAAGACAATGCACGACCCTTAGTACCCGAAGGCAAAGAGGTTGAACCAGAGAGGGCAATCTCCCAACGAATAGAGATGGGAATTAGTGGGAAATCATGCTAAATGACTATGTTATCAAGAAAGAGCAAGCTACAAACATCATGCTTTGCACTGAGTGAACAAGGAACTCCGCCACATACTAGCAGTGAAAACCTTACTGAAAGGATGGGAATAAGGATATAGATACTCGAAGTTCGAGATAACCATCGCATGAGAAAGAAAGATGATTTTGGATGAAATAAAGCATGCTTTGTATTCTACGAAAGTATGCTTTAGAGGGCAAGTTTTGTGGGCATTTTCACCCACAGCATGGTGAATATAAAAAGATGTTAAGGAGCATAGAAATGGCCGGAATATGCATAATAAAGGTACCATCATGTAATCAAAAGGGAAAATTGAAGTGATAGGACAAATTTGCAATTTTCTAAAAATATACTCAAAACACTTATAAAATGTTCCTAAGGTCAGGACATGCACCTAGGTCGAAATCGCATCTCAATCCGAGCTACGAATTAGAAGATACGATCATCCTAAAAATTTGTCCACCACCTATTCAACTTGGTCCCTACCTTAGAAAGCTACTTAAAGAAACTGGAATATTCAATGGCATCAGAATATTCTACTCAATGATGTGAAGCTACTAATCTATGTTTTATTCAATTCTAACTTAAAATGGAGGAGTTATAGCACAAAAAACAAGTGTATCTCAAGTGGTTATGCATTAAGTTTCTAAAGAAGAGGTTAAGGGTTCGATTCTTGACAAGCGTTATTTTTATGGAATAAGAGAAACGGCCCGGTAGGAAACTTAAACTTTTAGTGACTAACCGTTCGCTACCTAGTAGGTCTCTACCTAACCTCACACCTCCAAATACCTCGTGGATGAGCATGGCTAGGAGGAAAGAAAGGAAGAGCAATAATGGCAGACAAGTTTGGAGCTCTAAAGACTACCTAACCAAATTTTTGCCTAGTAGAAGCTTGCCTAATCAAATCTCCCAAGTCGAAGCTTTTATGCAGTTGTTATAGCGCACCTAGGAGAGATATAAAAAGAGTAGGACTAGATTAGCCAAGAAAGTAAGGGAAACAAAGGAGGGATATAAGACTAGCATGGCACCCCTCCATGCTTCGTTCAGCTATGAAGATAAGCCGAATAAGAAGTCATGTTTGGTTGTTTCAATACCGAACATGAAGTCTTGTTCAATAGATCAAGCACCAAACAGGAAGTTCTGTTCAGTAGATAAAGAACCTAATAGGAAGTCATTCTTGGTAGATAAAGCAACGAACAGGATGTCCTATTCAATTGCTCCAACACCGAACAATAATTCATATTTGGTGGGCATCTCACGAACGAGAATTATTGTCTGGTGCATGTTATCCTCACTCAAATCCCCGAACCAATCAGCATGTTCGGTATATTTTTTTGGTCAAATAAGGAGGTACTAGGCCAAACCAAACCAAAGAGGGGCATGAAGGAATCTAGCCAGTAAGGTGTCCATATGCATTCACTTAACCAATGAACACCGAGCAGAGCCTTTCCAACCGAGCCAAACAGGGTATATATGGAATGAAATCTTGGTATATCTAGAAATTTATGACCATATGTATTACATAAGGAAAACCCCAAATCGAGAAAGTTAAACAAGGAAATTGCCTAACTTACATGGCAGACCACCATACCTCTCCACTTTATAATTACCAAAGCTTCCAACAATGGGAGACAATTCTGGAGAGCTAAGCTTATAACAACAATGACGAACAAGTCAGAGAAAGCTGGGAACAACCTAGCAGGATCTGCCTAACAGGAACTCCCTAGCAGGAACTGCCTAACGGAAATAGCCGAACATGAATAGGCAAGCAGGAACAGACAAACATAAATAAATGAACATGAGTTGCGGAACGGACTTCCTTAGATCTATATCTTACTTTCTATTAAGAAATAGACGAACATAAAATGCAATTTACTTTTTTCATAACTTATATGTGATCCACTTTCTGAAAATCAATCATATTACAATATAACACTGTGTTGTGCACCCCGTATTCACAACTCTACAATAAATAGATTGAAGATGTTTGTCTAATTTTTGTGCAAACAACATCCTTAGGGGTTTCTTTGCATGGTTATCAAGAACTCTAATTATAGTACTTAATGTAAAAATGTGAGTTTAAAACATTAGTATGAATGGAGAAAACTGATCAAAATTTTATATATTTTTCAAATGCACTTTGTGCAAGTATCTTTTACAGCACTTAGCAAATGCAATTGGTGACCAACGACAACATTTCTGGGTTTTTATGGCACTGTTTGATGTTGTGTTGTTATAAGCTATTTTCATGATTTTAAATGTGTTTAAAATGTTAGCTAAATTATTTATTTTTATGAGATCCTTTTAGGAAAGTTTAATAACAGATTTTAGGGAACTTTAAAAGTGGTTTCAAGTTTATATATATTTTTAATAAATAATTATGAATTTTCAAAGTAAAGGGTTTTCTTTATAACATTTATTTAAAATGGTATTTCTAGAAATTTCTAAATTAGTTATTTTTATATAATAGTTTATATAAATATTTAAAACATTTTTATAAGTATTTTAAAAGTGTATATATAAGTTTGGAAAAGTAAGTGAAGTATTTATATATATAAGTTTTGGAAAAGTGAATTAAGTATTTTTTTTAAAGAATAAAGGAAGTTTTGGTATAACATTTAGTTATAATGAGTGGTTTTGAGAAGTTATTTAAAAGCATATTAGCTTGTGGAATAAGTGCAGATATACTCAGATCTTTATAAAGAATATTTTAAAGATAATGATAAGTATAAAATGTTTTGGTTTATAGTAAACAATGTTTTAGTAACATTTGTTTTTAACCCTTTTGATTATACTTTTGAAAATACTTAGATCTTTAAAATGAATATTTTAAATATAATGTTAAGTGTGGAATGTTTTAGGAAAAAGATAGAAAAAGTAAAGGTTTAATTTTTAAAAGAGAGAAGGGGTTTATAGTAATAATGTTTTAGTAACATTTGGTTTTAACCTCTTTGATTATATTTTAAAGTGGAAAATCATGTTAAGTGGTATGTGAATATTCTTATAGAGATAAGTATACGAGTATATTTTAAAGTATTGAAAAGAGTAGAAATGAATAGTATAGTATACATGTATATATATTTTATGAAGTTATTTTAGATACATATACAAGTATTGACAAATAAATAGTCTTTGAATATGGGGATTTGAAATCGCTTGTGTGACTTAATCGTGTTTGTATGTTATTCATCTATGGAATGTATCTATTATTATACTTAGCACTAAAAGCTGATAAAGTATACTTGTTATGTCTATGAGAGTTAAGAATGAGGTATCGAGGTAGGGCGCAGATGCAACCAGTGCCCGAACCTACCTGGCTTTACTCTTGACTGAGGGATAGCGTAGGTTGAGAAGATCAAAATGGTGATAAGTATACGAGACTTGATTTCCATATGCGACCATTTTAATTCTATTGAATTTGACCAAAATTGACTTAGAAAATATCTAGATGAAACACGAGATTTATATGGTACGGCTATCCTCTCGGTGATGGTATACCCTACGTATAAACTCGTCTTTCTATTCTAGGTCAAGAGATAAGAGAATCCATCCGGATAAGAGATAATCTCTATTTTATGCAATGTCTAATTATTTCTAAAAGAACCAGTGTTAAGTTAAATAAGATTGATTTGATTTTATAGAGTCCGATAAGTAGGGGAGTGTACTTATATGAGAAGACTCGAAATCGTAACCATTTCAAAACCAATACACGAATTCTATGTTTTGGAAGTGGTTATGGAGTGAAATGTTATAGATCTAAACTATCTATACTAAGGGTAACTCCAAGGGAGAGGTTAGCGTTAACATTTTGGACAATGCTATAGAGTTGAACTATCTATCCTGAAGGTAACTCCATAGGAATGGTCAGCATTAGCATTTGTTGAATGTTTTATGCTAGAATCCATGGTGAGATTCATGAACTATTCGAGTGATGATGGCTTGTGTGTTGAGATGCTGGAATCTAGGGAGATATTTGAGATCTGCATGAGTGATGAAAACCCATGTGATGAGAAGTTGAACGTGACTTCACCATTAAAAATGACAGAAAATAAAGTTGGACGCATAGCCGGTGGGTTTAGCCAACCTAAGGTACATCAACTCTAAAAATTTAGAGATGCTTTCAATTGAGGTGCACATAAGTTAATGGTATTCAGAATCACATGTTTGATCATGGTCCGGCTATGTTTACCTTTATGATGCATTTTATCTAGGGATATATGTGGTTTCAAAAGGTATTTTATGCCACTTGTCAGGAGGCTTGCATTGGTTTAGTGAGGGCTCCTCCAATGGAAATCCATATGCAAATGTAACTTAGTTGTTTTAGTAATACTTCTAATATTTTTATGTAGTGAGATGCAAGCAGCATAACTATTTTTTAATTTATATTCTACACCTTAAACATAATCTATTATATCGCCTTATTTACTTATTAGATGGTTTGGTTTTTTCGAAGGGAAAACCATTTCGATGTTTCAACTGGTCTCGAAAGATACTGTTATATGTAGCTGCATGTTTCTTGAATTTTTCACACTAGAGTTTTGTCTAGCTCGTGGTTTTATTTTTCTCTTATTTCCTCAAGTGCTCTTTTGGGCAGTCTGAGAAAGATAGGTTTTCGTTGGATATTCTTTGGAGCTTTAGGAGATGAGCTAGATGCTCTCGCCTATCTGTGTATCTTATTTCCGCTGCACTCTTAGTATGTATATATCAGCATTTGTGAGGATGGATTGTTATAACTATTCATGCTAATGATAGTACTTAGGTTAGTAGCTCTAAAATGCTATGTATCTTATAATAACCCTTTGTATTGTCTTTTGTATATTATATATTATCGTCCCGTTGTCAGATTCGGATGTTTTGTTCTTTCTTTCTTGTTCCTTTTCTTTCTGCTTTTCTTTTTACCCTAACAATCTATCTTTCCGGCACTTGAGTGTTTGGTGATGAATACCGTGGATGTATTACCGTCGACGTTTTGGAGTTAAAGAGGCCAATCATTACATCTTCAATAAACTGGGGGTGTTTCAAAGGATGAAAATAATAATAAATAAATTAAATGGGTACACTTATTTCCCTCCCTCGTTATCTCCTTTTCACTTTATTTCTCTATCTCTAACTTATTGTCTATCTTCTTTATTCTACTAAACCTCTATCTCTTAATTTAATTAATTTGAGAATTTTATAAGCAAACATATTTAGAACACTTTCGAAATTTATTGCAAATATAGGTTTGTTTTCTTCTATGTTAGCGTGGAGTCAACCTCTTTCATGGTGTATTTTGAAAATGAATCACAGAGATTTTTTTAAGATTTCTTTTTGATGTAATTTCAAACTAAGCCAAGAGAGAGAATTTTTTCTTTTAGTAATTTCTAATGGTTCCATTTAAAAATGCGCCGCTAAGGAAACTTAAAAAAAATCATGACACATTTTCAAAATACACCGTAATAGAGCGTTGACTCAACGCCGGCATGACAAAAGCATACCTATATTTGTAATAAATTTATACAATAACCTAAATTTATTATTATTTTTGAAATCGGCTAATTCCTACAAAAAGTTTAATAAAATAAAAAGTTTCTTTTGACATCTATAATGG
The DNA here is from genome assembly GCA_030737815.1 of Allium fistulosum. Classification (NCBI taxonomy): domain Eukaryota; kingdom Viridiplantae; phylum Streptophyta; class Magnoliopsida; order Asparagales; family Amaryllidaceae; genus Allium; species Allium fistulosum. The sequence goes on along the minus strand of CM060904.1, from coordinate 706,333,451 downwards.
ATAGATTTTGTGTTTACGAAGTCTTTGAAAAAAATTGATAGTTTTCATATATACATCTTTTTGAAACAAAGGGTTAACTCCATACTTATTAGATTTTTATAATGAAAAGGTAACTTTCATGCTTACAAACTTCTCTCGATCCATACTTCGAGCGGAGTTAGCTTTGAGTTTGTCAAAAGTAGGTTCAAGTGCCAAGGCTCTAGGGAGAGCTTCAAGGGATGACCCCCAATCGAGAAGCAGCATGATATAGGTATTGCTTTAGGGTCGATTTATGGTCAATCATTAATGACTTCGAGGATTGCTTCAGCTAAGCACTCGAGTCTATCTTCGATTGTGATAGTCGTTGTTTTGAAAAGTTTATGAGTGTTTTTTTGAACTAAATCTTCAAGAACAACATCTATAATCTTCGATCTTTGTATTTTTCTTTGAATCAATCATCATCAATCTTTTATTTAAATTTTCTCAATGTGAAAATTGGATTTAGTAGTTGCTATTAATAAAGAATAAGGACAACTAGACATGATTTGTACCCAAGATTTATTGTAGATTGTCGATAGCAAAAATGGATCAACACCTAAAGACCTGCAGAAATATTAAGATCTAGCAAAAACTATATGAAAAACAAAGAGAACACTAAGATTTTATAGTGGTTTCACAATCTATGGCCTACATCCACTATAATTTATTGATTATTTGATTGAGTGTAACTAGTACAGGGGATTGACAAGTTCTTAAAGCATAGAACAACCAACAATGCCCATCTTAGTGACTATGGAGAGGAGAGAGAGGAGATAAAGAAAATAAAAGAACCAAAAAGTCCTTTTCAAGTAGCCATATGGTCAATATTTATAGGAAAATCATCTAGTAGAACCAGGGGCCCATGAAATATTAGGTCCAACCCAAGTCCAAGCATGTAGAAGCAAGTTACAAGGCCCACGGAGCAATAAAAACCACTCGGTATTGAGTGGTTTCACTCGGTATTGATCGGTTTTCATGGGATAGAAACCTCCCCTACTTCTTCATGTTGTTCTTTTATCTTCAATTTGTTGCGTTCTAAGCACTTTTGCTTTGAGATCAAGCTATTTCTTAGAAGTTCTGATACCTCTTGTTCTTCTCTACTTTCTTCTAGAAAATCCTTCGACTTGTTCGTCTATTCCTTAAGAAAAGTATTCACAATGATCACTTGAGTTAGAACATCACGTACAAGTGGTTTTGGAGCTCCAATAGGCAAAAAAAGTGGTCAGTATTGAGTGGTAGGGTTTAGTATCAAGTAGTCCACTTTAGTCCATTACCTATGAAAATTCTTGAATATGATCATATTGCCCTTCTAAGTATGTTTTCAAGTTCGTGAATCATTTTGTCTTCGTTCCAACATTCTAATTTCAATGAAAATCTGCTTGGTTCAAAAAGCCAAAGAGCACTTGCCCCAAAGTATACTTTCATTGACAACAAATCATGCTCTAGAACAAGACTAGTTCTAACTGGGATCTTTCGGTTCTGGTCGATGAATTGCTTCAAAGTGTTGCTTTCACCCAACGGATTTTCTGTTAACTGCTTCGCATAGCTGAAATTCCATTCTTTGTGCTAAGGACAAGATCTAAGCTATGGAGATCATTTCATGCCTTAGTCAGAATTGCTCTTTCCCCCTTCGCATATCACTTAGTTTTTTTTACTCGAAAATACCACTTAGAGAGTGCTACCACTCAATACCAAGCACTTTCCCTCAACCTCAAGTACTATTATTACTCGAGACTTAGAATTTCAGTCAGTTCTTCATTTCCTCATAGCGATCGCTTACAGCTCGAGTTCTTCACTTATCCATGATCGATTCCTTTACTACTTGATACCAAGTCCTTGACTAGTCGCCATTGACCATCAAAAGCTACCGCCAACAGCTCTAGTTTGCCGCCATCACTAAGTTGTTATCTTGACCATAATAGATTTTCCTAAATTGCTCGACATCGAATCCTCCCCACTTACAAGTCCTGATTCTAAGGCAAGGTGGGTTCATCGATATGGTTCATGATTAGGCCACCGTTGGTGGTAGTTATTCAATAGTGATGACAACTTGTGGTGGTCATGCTGAGTGTTTGGTTGGAGTAACATCATGATTTTCTCAAGCTCATGCTTGGGTCCAATTTGGTGTGTAATAAGGTTTTGATCTGGGATGTGCTTGGGAGAATTGTTTGAACACTATAATTCAAGTTCTTGGACTACGAAGTCCTTTAAGTTGCTTTGGCCGACACTTGCCCGACCAAGCATCACTATCCAACACTAATGCGGCAGTCTTCTTTTGAAGAATGGTCACAATCAGTGTTTCCACTACATTGCATCTCTAGTTCCTACACCTCTCGTGTACATGCAAAAGAAAATTTTCTGTGTCGCTCCTGACAATAGTTCTATTATCAATTTTCCGATGATAATGGGTAAAATCCAATGCACAGTTCCGTCATGGGCATGGCTCGTTTTTCTAGCATTAGCACGCTATCTACACAAGATGGTTTATTCGTCGAGTATGAGATAGGGACTTATACTATATAAATTAACACTATTAATTTCCTCGGTCGATGTTCATAATCTTATTGGTCAACACACATCGACATCCTTTGGATTTTGAGCATTGCTCGCACGGGTTAGAAGTTTTAAAATAAAACAAACCTGATCGTGTTGAATGCTATTTTTTCTTGTTAAAATGACTTGGCAATCTCCTCTACTTCAGACCGATGCCGGGACATCTACTCCTCTTAAAGCTGGGTCTACCATGGCTCAAACTTCCACTTCTACACCTTCGACCACCAGACGAACTATCACCGCTGAGCCATGGAGGATAGTCGTCCCAATTCAAGGGCTTCCTCCTCCAGTGAATGAATATATTAGCCTCCGGGCTATAGATGATCCACCCAAACAAGTGCCAACTATTCTTACCCTCAAGATGCCCCCAACATATATAGATAACATGAAATTCCTAAGGGCAACGTGTTGCTTCCTACTTAAATTCAACAAGCACACTACCCACCAATAGGCTATACTACATGCAATCGGTACATGTGTTTGGGTGGTGCCATCCCACCATTCAATCCATTCTTATGCACAATCCTTTAAGAGCTTAGGTTGGCTCTGTCCTAGGTTCATCCTAATGGGTATGCTCACCATAGTTACCTGTTCATACTTTCACGAATTGATTTCAATGACTCCCAGCCTTCAATGAGCTAACTTATTTTCTAACTTCAAGCAACGGTGCAACTCACTGTCATACATGATTATCGAGGCCTGGTGCAAGTGCAAGATCATCGAGAAGCTCCACAACAAATGCCCTTACTTTAAGAATGAATATTTCTTCGTCAGATTCCTATATGGCTTTAATATGCATTGGCTTTCCGGAAGTAAGATCCCTTCATCTTTGTTCTTATCATACTTGGATTTCTCCTTCCAAAGTGCTTAACTTACTGTTTATTTCCTTGCATACATTTCTGCTCGAGATGTTTTCGATGATCATGCTAATACCATAATAGCTGTAAAGGAAATTAGCTTTCTGCATCACACCACCGCATATCTCCTAAAAAATGTGAACCTCCGATGGTGTAGTATTCTACTTCCCACTAGATCTGATATTCCTAATTCATCTTCGCCAAGAAATTCTAGGGCGCCTGCCTAATCTTCTGCCCACTTGCAGCTTCAGTGAGAATTTTTAAGGGGAAGCTGAAGGCCCATTAGGTATGGCACTTGCTGAAGAGCCCATTGGAAGGGGAATAGAAAAATCAGCCGTAGGTGATGTCTCGAGGGAAGGGGGTGAAGGAGCTAGAATTCCACCAATCCCAAAGGAGAGTGAAAATGCAGGAAGGATTGAAGGGAAGGAAGAAGTGAGGAAAATGGAAGGAGAGGAGGATGAAGAAAGCGCTGATGGGGATGATAGTGAATATGCTGCCAATTTGGATGGAGATGAATCATGTAGTGAGACATCTTCCGAAGGAACCGAGCTTCCTTCTTCACATTGAATAAAGCGTGGTGTCATCAAATCTCCTAAGAAATTCAAGGAACCAAGCGTATTGCCATTAGACAAGACAATTCATCCATCTTGCTCCTTAGGAGACATCTTCGTCGGCTTAAGTGATTCTGATATCTTTATTAGCGATCTCCTTACTGAAGGTTCTCCAAGCTTTAGCTTCTTGACTTGGGTAATCTTGGACGAAGGTGGTGAGATTCCATCTTTAATTCCATTCAAATATAGTCTGTAGAGTACGTAGGGGGTCATCGGCACTCTACACTTCACTAGGATCATGAACACACATCCCTTCATTCACTTATATTCTGAAATTCCAATACTTACATAATATTTCTTCTCATTTCAAGTTCCATGGCCAAAGATTGACACTGAAAGCTTCAATATAGCATGGACAAGTCTAGAGGACAAAATCTCAATCCATATTCATCCCGCTCTAGTTATTGTCGAGATCCAAAATCCAAGGGGGAAAGTGCTAGACGAAAGGAGAGAGAGCGTAGTGCGGAAGATGATTGCCACACGAGAGAGAGGATAAGAAAAGGCGGGCCAAGGAGAGGTTACCTAGCAATCTGAGAAAGCAACATAATGACTCACGTGATCATTGCCACTCCTCGTCTAGCATTCCTCTGCCTCGCTTGGAATCCCAAACTCTGACTCATTATCAGGCTCCAGCTTCTCACTCCTTAGCCACTACCGTTCCTTCCCATTCTAAAGGAGTTGTGCTCCTTCAATTCCTTTTCCTACTTCATCATCCCATATGCAGGATGCTTTTCCAGATCTCTTCCTTTAACGTGTCAACTTCGATCGCGATGTTCAAAATATTCCAAAGGAAGAAGTAGACTAGGGCGTTCGACGGATCCAAATGTTAGTTGACAAGGGCTACGAATAGGGAAAGTTAGCCTTCGCTCTCTCTGAGGTGAATAAAATCAACTACATAAATATCTGGTCCTTCGAGACTCAGAAGAAAACTTATGATGACCTCATTGTGGGGTATAAAGGTGACTTGGAGAAGATGATAACGAAGAGAGACAATGCTCTGAAATCCAAGGCCAAGGATGAAAGTCTTATGGCGAAGATGAGGACGACACATACTAATGTTGAGCTTATGCGGAAATACTTGCTCAAGATTGCCCATGAAGAGGGTGCCGCATTGAAAAATCAAATTGTCGAGATAACCTGGCCCTCACCACAAAAGATGTGACTATTATGGCCAGGGAAAAACCATTGAGGAGCAGGCTGCTGAAATTCAAGAGCTTTGTGAGAAGAATGAGAAACTTGCCAACGATCTGCTATTGATTAAGGTCGAGAAACTGGATGGAAAAGTTGAGCATGCGATCATTGCACAAGATTTGAAAGAGCTTAAGGAGGAAAAATCTAAGGAGAAGGAAGAGTTAACAACGCTCTCCAGTTATTCTTTACAAGCGTGATTTAATACAAGAATATGAAGTGGCTAGGGAGTACATATGCTGAAACTCTCACCAATGCTTGGAAGGAAGTACTACGTCATTTTGAAGCAGTCGGTGAAGGCCTCATCGAGGAAGAGCTAATGGCTCACTACCGAAGACATAGCAAAACTTAAGGAGGGAAAAGCCATACTCGCGGCTGCTGTGATTGTCGAGGCTTCAGCTGGCCCATGTGCATTGGGTTCAGTGGATTTGTCTATTCCAAAGTCAAAAGAGCCTATGACAGGGATTTCCAATGTTAAGTGGCTAGCTCCAAGGCCATCTGAACTATCCTGGCATTCGTAGCAGCTGCTTACATTGAGCCCAATGTTCCTTTCGTTGTTGATCCACTGACCCAACACTCGCTTGAGGAGGGTGAGATTTCAATGTCTCTGACTTCATAATCGACTTCAGGTGAAGGCATATATCTGGTTTCACCGATTTTTGACAAACTTCAGTTCTCCCGTGAATCCATCACTATTCTTCACCATTCTGTTTGTCAACTTGTAAGTCATCCGCATCTTCCACCTCCTCCTCAAGCTACTCAAGGATCGGGCACCGTGGCTATTTTCACAACATCGACCTCCATCTTCACGGGACTTACTGCTTTAGTCCTACCACTAATTCCAAACATGGCCCCGATTCTCAAAAGATCGCGGCCCTGGAAAGGCTGGAGGATATTTCTTAGTCCTTAGGGAAAGACATCTTAATCACTAGCACTACGGGCCCAACCGATCCTACTACAATGGCAGAAAGGCTAAAGATCGACCTTTGTAAGGTAAAAATCAAGAAGGAGCCCAATAATGAGAAATTTGTCAATTCTACGCCTACAATCCCCAATGTAAAACTTCCTCTCGTCAAGCTGAAGCCCCTCAAGACCACACTCGTTGATGTCCCTGCCAAAAAATCTGATGAGCCCTTTGTCAAACCGAAAGGTGAAACCAAAACGTTCGAGAGGACACCCTTGAAGTAGGGAATATTAAAGGTAGGCGGAAGCACATGAGGCAACCTAGCAGTTTTGGCTATGTAGGCAAGAGATGAGGGAAGAACAAGTAAGGGATTCCCGAAGCTTGAGGGTGTGGTAGCTATTTTTTTGATACTTTTTATCTTTTCTTTTTGTTACAAACAAGTCGTGTTTGTGCAAGAACATCCCCCGCTACTTTTGTATATAAGAATTGAAGTAATCAAAGATCACTTTTGTTATGTAATCTTTATTCCGATTACTTTTCGGTATTTTATATACTATACCTATTTGTGTGCAACTCCTTGCATATATAATATAACTGCATGTACTATAATTTGCCTACATTATATATGTCTACTTTTATGCAATGAGTTTATTTACTGCAACTCTATGCGTATAAATAAAATTCCTACAATCACATTAAGAATATTCCATTGTTTAGCCCTATTTAGAATTTCTAAACCATTATTGATTGGAGAAACCAAACTATAATTGAACCAACTCCATGGTTATTCATACTTTTGTTAAGTCGAGTTTCCTTCGATCGATTATCAACTGTAGACAATCCCAATTCTATGTTGCTCCCTATCGACGGGGAGCGTCAACTAAAGTTTTACTTCATGTTTATATGTTTTCGCTATAAACCAAACCCTATTCACGGGACCTACATTTCCATATGCCAGAACCTGAGCATTAGAAACAAACATTGTGGGCAAAACTATCTGATTGCCCCTAGTTTGATTGCGCTTTACCAATCCTGATCTTGGATTGAATGGGTCTGATAATACCTATCCTGGATTTTTAACGACCGTCCTCGTTTATCCTTAGCCTTGCATGTCCCGCTAGGTCGCTAGTGTAGCAGTAGAAATCCAATTCGTACACCAGCTCCTATCTTCGAGGACCGATAGTTTAATTGCTCAATTTCGAGCATTCCTTCTTGATGCTACCTTATTTCGAGAAACAGCCGATATCTGCAAGTCGAGGTCGAATTATCTGATCGACCCCCACGTGGTCTTCCCTTCTTGACATTGTCAGACTCCAAGCGATGGCATATTCCTGAATATCGGTGTTGAATTATCTGATCGATCCCTAAATGGTCATTCCTTTTTGATGTTTCCAATCTCCGGGCAGCAGCAAATCCCTGGTAGTCGGGGTTAAATTATCAGATCGACCCCTAAGTGATTATTCCTTGTCATTGCCAATCTCCAGGCAGCGATAAATTTCTGAAGGTTAGGGCCAAATTATTCAATCGAGCCCTATATGGGTTTTCCTTCTTGACATTTTCCAATCTCTGGAAAAAGAAAATTTTCTGAAGGTTGGGGTCGAATTATCCAATCGACCCCTAAGTGATTTCCATTCTTGACATTGCTAATCTCTGAGCAATGACAAATTCCTAAAGGTTGATGCCGAATTATCCGATTGACACCTATATGGGTTTTCCTTTTTGAAGTTGCCAATCTTCGGGCAATGGCAAATTCCTAAAGGTTGGGACTGAATTATCTAATTGACCCCTAAGAACGTACTCCCCGACCATTATCCTAAGCCAGAGGAGTAAGTTTCCAACCGTACTGCTAATCGAGCAGTATCAAATTTTTGCTTGCATGAACACGGTTCCATTAGTTCAAGAAGAGAATTGCATTTTAAATGAAATACTTGGCAAGTCCTACCTTATTACAATGCTCCTAGAATCCTTGAGTGGCTTATTTGAAAAAATAATAATAAATGAAACTAAGTATAATAGTGACACAGCAAGTCGCTGTTCTATGCTCATGGGGTTAGAATTCCATCAATTGTAACTAGTTCAAATGTTCCATCTCCAAGCTTTCATTCAAGTGCGTAAGGATCTTCCCAATTTGAGCATAATACCCCTGTACCTAGGAGAACCCATTTCAAAATGAGATCCCCTACCTTAAAAGTATGGTTTCGGACTTTAGTGTTGAAGTGTCATGCTACTCTTTTATAGTGAGCAGCTGCCCTCAATTTCGCTTCTTCCTTTTTTCATCAACCAAATCGAGTGACTCAAGTAGGAGTTCCTCATTCACCTTTGGATCGAAATGCCTTTTACGACGAGAAGGGACTTCTTGTTCTATTGAGATCATTGCTTTTGATCCATACGCCAGTGCAAACGGCGAATGTTCAGTTGTTGACTCATGGATCGTCCTGTAAGCCAACAATGCTAGTTGAAATTCATCGATCCAATTGCCTTTGGCTCTAGTTAACCATTTCTTCAAGGTAGATTTGATGATTTTATTCATCGCCTCCACTTGTCCGTTCGCCTGCGAATGTGCTACCGCTGAGAAGCCCTTCTCGATTCGAAACCAGTTGTAGAAGTCCTTGAACATGATACTTTCAAACTAAGTTCCATTGTCTGTGATGATCTTCTGTGGGTATTTTTATCCTGCAAATGATGTTCGTCGTCATGAAGTTAACCACTTTTTTATGGCAATAGTGACAAGCGGTTCCACTTCGACCTACTTTATGAAATAATCCACTGCTTATATTGCATATTTAGCTCCTCCCTCTGCTGTCGGTAGCACACCGATAATGGCGATTCCCAAAACTGTGAATGGCTATGGGCTAACAACTTGCATAACCTCTGATGATGGGGCTCTCAAGATCTTCGGAAATCTTCTGCCCCCCCCTCGTGTGATCACCACAGCTACCTCATTTTCCATGAGGATCTTCCTAGCCTAATCCTTGGTTACACACCGAAGCAGGGGTTAGAGAATCCTTTTTTGTACAATACTCCTTCTTGTATCATGGATCGAGGTATTTTTTGAAGGAGTATCTTCCATTCACTTCTATCTATCGGGAGAGTCCCCTTAAGAAAATATTCTTTGATCAGAGTGATCCATGACTCCTCTTCTTTCACGGTCTTCAAAAACTAGTCGGCATCCATTTGATCAATGCTTGGAGTCGTTAAAACCTCCACTAGAACCAGGCCTATCAAGCTTCCCCAGAACTAGCCATCTTAGGTAATGAATCAACTTTTGTGTTATCCTCCCTGGGGATATGTGTGATAGTTTAGTGCTCTAAATCATCCAACAGTTCTAGTACTTTCATCTGGTAAGGGCCAAGTCTCGCACCCTTAGCCTGATATTCCTTTCTAACTTGACAAACCACCAGCTGGGAATCAATGAGTATATGGAGTATGCTGATCCTCAATTCCTTTGCTATCCTTAAGCCTACTATTAACACCTTGTACCCAGCCTCATTGTTTGTTGCAAGAAATTCCAGAGTCAACACATAAGAAATCGACCATCCTTCTGGGGTTTCGAACAATACTCCTGCACCTGAATTGTGTTCGTTCGAAGTGCTATCCACAAACAACTTCCAAAGAGAAACTCTATCAGCATCATTCTCTTCTTCACCGTCTCGTGCGGTAAACTCAACGATGAAATCCACCAATGCCTGCCCATTTATCACTCTCCTTAGAGGGTAAGTGATATCATACGGGCTTAACTCTATATTCCATTTCAATAACCTTCCCGACCTTTCGGGTCAGTAAAATACCTGCTTCAGGGGTCGATCTATTAGTACTTTGATTGGATGAGTTTGAAAATATGGTCATCGCTTCCTTGATGAAAGCAACAAGCAATATGCTAGTTTTTTCAACTTTGGGTAGTTCTTTTCAGCTCTTGTAAACTGCTTGCTAATATAGGAAACTGGCCTTTGGATCCTTGCCTCCTCGTGTACTAGTGCTGCACTTAGTGCTTAAGAAGACATGAATACATCCTCCCTATCTAATGGTTTGGATAAGACCGATAGTGTTTCGATGCACCTCGATAACTCCTCGAAGGCATTCTGACAGTCTTGATTCCATTCGACATTCTTCTTACCCTTTTTGATGGCTTCAAAGAAGGGTATGCATTTGTCTATTACTTTTGAGATAAATCGATTCAAGGCAGTGATTTTCCCTTTTAAGCTTTGTAATTCCATTTTCATAGTCGGGGCAGCTACGTTCCTCAAGGTGTTAGTTTGCTCTGGATTAGCCTTGATGCCCCTTGCATTAAAAATAAACCCCATAAATTTTGCCAATGCAACTGTTAAAGAACATTTTAACTGATTTAGCTTCATTCCATACTTTTGTAAAACCTCGAACATCTCTGAAAATTCATCCAAATGGTTCCTGATACTCGTGATTTCATAAGCATGTCGTCTATGTACACCTCCATTGTCCTTCCGATTTGATTCTTAAATATAGAATTTACTAATCTCTGGTAAGTGGCTTTGGGGTTCTTCGAACCGAATGACATTACTTGATAGTAGTATATTCCCAAATTCGTCATAAAGTTGGTATTCTTCTGATCTGGTATATGTACTAGAATTTGGTTATAACCTAAATAAGCACCAATGAACAAGGGTAACTCATGAACTACGGTCTCATCTACTAATTGGTCAATTCTAGGCAGTGGAAAGTTGTCCTTCGGGCATGCCTTATTCAAATCCGAATAGTCGATACATGTCTGCCCTTTTCCATTTGTTTTCTTTACAAACATGGGGTTTGATACCAATTCAGGGTATACAGCATCATGGATAAAGCCGTTCACCATCAGCTTATCTACTTCTTCCTTTAATGCAGTGGATCACTCCTGACCCAGACTATGCCTTTTCCGTTTGACTGGTGTAAACTTTGGATCAATATTCAGTGCATGACATGCTATCTCCAGTGATATCCCACACATATCTGAATGCATCCAAGCAAACACGTCCAAGTTCCACTGGAGGAAATTAAATAATTTCCACCTTAAATTAATGTTAAGCCAAGATTCAATCATTAGAACCCATGTAGGATCGTCCATACCGATTGAAACATTCACCGTCAGCTCAATTGGCACTGCTCGCCCTTCCCATGACTTCTTCCAGGGATCCATAGCCTTATCAAACCTGCTATGGTTCCTGAGCTAGGGTTCGGGCTTTAATTGATGCTTGCGAATCTTGAATGTGGAGGGTTCCCTCCACATTCTTGCATGTCTCCCATCAGTTTGCTTTCGTCAACTCCACGACATAGCCCTTCTCGTGCCCTAGTTTCCTCTTACCGATCCGACCCCATTCTCCATGGGGAATTTCATTATCAGAAACCAAGGAGCCAGTGCTATTATAAAATCAACGAGGGCTGGTCAGCCCAAAAAAGCATTGTAGGCCAAGTACTCATCCACAAATGATGAGCTTCTGAATCTGGACTACCCTGCAATCTCCTTCACCCAATTCCATGGGCAGATCGATCATCCCAACTGATTGTTTTGCTTCACCTATAAACCCTTGAATTTTGGTTTTGCAAGCTATAACGTTCTTTAAATTAATTTTCATTTGATCGAATGTTCTCTTGGATAGTATGTTTACAGAACTTCTAGTATCCACTAAGACCAGATGTACTATTGCCGGTCATATACCTGTCTTTATCACTATGGGGTCAAAAGTTGGCGCTTCGACTCCATCGGCATCTGCATCTCTATTTCTGAACACAACGTCATTTGTCATCATCCTTTGCTACTTAGCCGGGGCCTATGTCTTCCACGTTAAAGCAATCATCTTATGGCATGTGCTTTAGCGAGCTTGTGTACCATTCTATTTCCCTTAGCTTTTCTCCGCTGGAGGGGTTCCTTTGGTTATGGTATTGATAACCAATCTTTCAACATTTTGCTTGGGCCCTTCTCCGCTTAGTCCAGGCTGATTCCCTTGGGCAGAAGACCCTTAGGGTCTCACAGCTGGACCACCTTCTTATGGCTCTTTGATGTTCTACTGGAGCTTATTCTTCCTTATCACTTCTTCAATGACATCCTTCAAATGCCGGTGCTCGTTCATGTTATGTCCATGGGTTTCATGGAAACAAAAGTACTTTCTGAAGCACCTATCCTTTTCGGTTTCCTCCCTCCTGGGCGGCTTTTTATATGATCACGTTCCTTGAGTAGCATGGTATATGTTCTCCAGTGTACCATTTAGGGGCATATAGTCTTCTGATTTCATATTTCTCAGGCGCTTCTTATTTTTGTGGGCTGTGAAATTATAGATCTTAATGCTAATTAAACACTAGAGGGGTGAATAGTGTTTTCTAAGATTTGTGAATCTTTGTAAAGTTGTTTCAAGACTATTATTAAACAATTCAGAATGAATAATCACAGATGCAAACAAAGATAAGTATAAATGCAATAAAGTGAAAAGTAGGGAACTAGAAAGATCACACCATGAATTTTTATACTGGTTCGGAGTTACCCAACATCCAATCCCATACAATTTCTTGTATAGATTTCTTTTCAAATGCTAATCATTAGATGGTTATAAGAAAACCCAACTACAATCTCGATTCTGAGGCTATAAGATGCACCCTCCTGATTTTCTAGGCTTAGGTTACACCCACTTGATTTGGATGGGCTACAAGCACAACCATTTGGATTTCCGAGCTACCAAGCGCACCCAATTGATTTTAATGGGCTACAATCACACCCATGCAATACAACTAGAGTTTGATGGTTTTTTCAAAGTCAATTTCTTGATCTTTAGATATAGTGGATTCTATAGCCTCTTGGATAGCACTTCAATCTTTGATTGAGAGAGATGATTGAAATCAGATAGTAAATAGTAGAGAATTAATAAAATGAAGATTGAATTGATTCTGGTTGAAACTGAGAAGATTTGAATAAGTTTTTCACTAGAAATTTTGGCAAAGTAAGAGGAGAGAAGGAAATAAGAAAGTAGTTGTTAAAAATTCATTTGAAAACCCCATATATATAGAGAATAAACAAACATGTCTGTTCGCTAAGAGTTACGATGAATAGACACTTCATTTCAAAATTTGAATTTCAAAATTACGGCATATATGTCAACATATCATCTGCCTATATGTCAACATAGGCCTGTGTAATTTGAAAACTTGTTTATTTTAAAATGCTTTGAAAATCATTTACTATGTAAAATAATTTGATATTTTATATAATAGTTTAAACATAGTTTATAAACATTTTAAACTTGAAATTTTTTTATAAAATAATTTATATATATATTTTGTTTTAGAGATAAAGGATTTGAAAAATAAAAAATAGAGATTAAAGATTGCTACCAACGACTTTAACAATATTCTGTGACTCTATACATTACACTAATAGTCTTGAGATCTTCATGTCTTAGTCTTTATACTCATGAGTCTTCATGTCCATTCTTTAAGTCTTTTATACTGTAAAGTCTTCAATTCAGTACCTACATAATATCCTGCACTGTATACTATATAACTAGAAAAAACATTAGTATCCATATTTTATATGAATGTTTTATTGTTATCAAGGTTGTTGTCATCAAAATCAATAACCGAGGTATTAACAATCTCTCCCTTTTAGATGATGACAATCATTAATATCTTGTATAAAATATGATATAACTCCTCCTGAGTTAGATAACTCCCCCTGGATATATGCATATATATTTTTTATATTTTTCTCCCCCTTTATCATCAAAAAAAATGGGTGAAAGAAAAAAAAACTAAAAGCTTCCCCTAATTTAAATACTTAGTGACTATTGATTCAAAATCAATAATCTATGTTAAAATGATGTATAAATGATAATATATGATAAACATTACACTATTATATATATATATATATCTTAAGAATGATTATATGAAGACTTATGAAGTAAATCTTTATTTATCCAATTTAAACTATACATATATGTACAAACAAATTCAATTATGTGCAGGCTAATTAAACCAAATCGAACACACAAATTCAAACAATCCAAACCAATCAAATTCAATCCAAATATTCAAACCAAATCAATCAAACCAAATCCTAAGAGTATGTAATATATATATATATTTACATATCAAATCCAAACTCTAATAACTAGATGTTTCGTGGAACTTCAACCAAACTGTCAGACCCAAAGATTGAATCTGCTTTGATGACATCCCATTCTTCATTATCCTTATTAATAGTGCACTCTGGATTGTTGGATGGTTCTTATTTGATTAAGGAAGAGATCATCCATCGAACGACGTCAAAATGTTTTTCTTGTTCCTTGATCATTGAAGAGTTTGTTTAAGGTTTTCATATAACTTTTGATGTGGAGAAGACATGTTTGTAAAAATATGTTTGAGAATGAAAATAGAGTATAGAATAAAATGATGAGTAAGTTTTCTGGAAGAAATAGGCATACATAGGAGTAGAAAAGTCTTTTTGAATGAATGGATGGATGGTAGTTATTTATATTTTGAAATTTAAAAAATTAATATTTACCTATTATATGTCGATATATAGGTAATATGTATGTCGACATACATACATAAATTTTCAAAACAAGAGTATTTTCTATCATTTTTGTTTTTAACTTATACCATTATATATTTATAACTTCCAGAGACCAGTAAACAATATAAGGCAATAAGAAATATATTTCATTACTTAGAATAAAAGGATACACAACTTTCAACAATTAATAAAAGAAAATACATAAAAATAACATGAACTTAAACTAAAATCACACAGCACAAACTAGATATCATAAGGAAACAAGTAAATAGTCTTAGAAAGATGTAGATGTAGATGATGAGGTGCCACCAAGTTTGTGGATGATCTTTCCAAAGAATCTATCCACTTTGTTGGAAAGAGAGGCGAACTTTTTACTAAATGATCTCTTAATCTTCTTTTGATTTTTAAGAAGCTTTTCTTGGTTCCTTCCTTAGGATCTCTTTGTTGGAAGGGTGGGATGGTTTGTTAAAACTTTCTAAGGAAATATCCACTTCTTCCTTCTCCTCCTCTTCTTCCTTCATTCCTTTCATCGCTTTCTTCTTGTTGAATTTCTTTCTCTTCTTCCCATGCAAACCTTTGCTACTTTTCGAGAAGAGTCTCATATGGTTCGAAAAATGGTAGAATATGCATACGAGAGATGTCGGCTTTGTTGAAAAAATTTCAAGGAATGAATTTTTCTCCTATTAAATCAGCTACAAAATATAAGAAAATTCTAGAAATATACACACCATGAAAGAGTGTGTTCTCATGTCTAGAAATATTCTTTTGAATAAAGTTATCTAAAATGACTTGTGCCCAATTGATGTTGTAATGACCATAAATAGTGAAAAGAGCTTTAAAAACTTTTTGAGTAGGGTTACTATAATTACCCGTCCTCAGAGCAAAACTTTGTTGTAAAATGAGATTCATAGGTCTCGATTTTGGTCGAAGATTCTTGTGTTTAAATTCAAAATCTTCATCATTTTCAAAAAGATTGTGAAATCTTCACGATTTTGTTCATCAATTTGAAAAGTGGAGATGTCCATTCCACTAGATTTACAACCAAAAGTATGACCCAATAGTTCATAATTTAAAACGATTTAAGTACCATTAACACCACTCCAAACTTGAACTTCTTCTCCTTGATAAAATTTTCCGCTTAAATTCACGTAAAACATTTTGACCAAATCCTGATAATAAACAAAATTATTTTGAGAAGATTAAACTAAACCAAGAATTTCATTTTCAAAACAAAGATCATGTAAACCATAGGAGGAAAAATCTTAAATTTTAGCAAATCTTCTAGGAGAAACTTTTTTGAAGTAGTATACTCCATACAGGCTTCAATGGCATCCTTTTTCTTAAAGAAAAAGCTTTTAGTTTTCTTAGAGAGCCTTATGGTTTTTTGATTTTGACTAAAGGAAGCCATTTTTGAGGAGATAAGATGGTGCAGAGATATTTGAAATTTGAAATAAAGTGGATGAATAAATGGATAGAGATCTATTAAATTAATAAAGAGTAAAGAGTCATGTTCTTTGGTCAAAAATATATCTTTTCAGAATATGGGAGTAAGTGCAAAAGAGAGTGAAGTTCGAAATTAGATTTTTAATTGAAATTTCAAATCTCATTTTTCTAGCATGTATGCCGACATATGATATGGGAATATGTCGACATATAGCCTGAAAATTTCAAAAATAAAACTATGCTAATATATTCCTTTATATATATTTATATTCATCCAATATTATTATTAATCTCTATGTTATTCCTAAACCAAAATCAACCAAAAAAATAAAATAAAAATTATTAAATAAAGGTACTGTTTTTGCTGATTAGTTCCGACTAGTCTGTTGTTGCCGTGAAACACATATTCACATTCTCAGTACCTGGTTCATTGTCGCTAGAGGAAGTGTATGAGTCATCCAAATTTGCTACATAATACATTTTTCTTTTTCTGGATGAATAATTTTCTGGTGAGATCTTTGAAGTATTCAGATGTGGGCAATCTCTCTGAAAACGACTGGGTACATCACAACTGGAGCATCTAGTTGCAGTTCCAGTTCCAGACATTTTATTCTCAGATTTGTGAAAATTGTCCACCTTTCTACATTTCAGGGAATTTTCTGAAATTTCTGATCATGAAAGCAATTTCTTCATCATTGTTATCATCTGAATCCTGATCGTCGGTTATAACATTGAAAGCGATGGATTTCTTTTTTGTTGCCTTGCCTTTTCTTCTGCCCAACAATTTGCTTCATAGGACATTAAATTGCCTATTAATTCTTTAATTTTTAGAGTGCTAATATCATTAACCTCTTCTATTAAAATGTATTTTGATCCTATTTTGAAGAGAGTGAATTGAGGATTTTTCTAACTTTATCCTCTTCATAATTTTTTTACCTAATGAAATTAATGAATGCACTATATCTTGAAATCTATAGTACATGTCAGAAATAAACTCATTTTGAATAATTGAAACTGATTAGTTAACATGGAAGTTTTAGTCTGTTTCACTTTACTAGTGCCCACATATGTAACTTGCAGTGTTCTCCAAATTTCATATACAGACTTACAAATAGAAACTCTATTAAATTCATTTTATCTAGTGAACAGAATATAATATTCAAGGCTTTAGAATTATTCTGTGCAAGTGCCTTTTGGTCAGCAGTCCATTGTGTAAAATTAGTTTGTGGTTCAGTGTACTCATTTTGTATAACATTCCAAATATCTAAACCATTAAATTGTAAATAGATCTTCATTCTACATGACCAATAAGTATAATTTCTTCCACTAAAAAGTGGGGGTCTAGAAATAGATCGTCCTTCAAAAAAAGTGTAAACAAATGTACCAATAGTGTTGCTGGCCATTAAAACTTTTCAAAAATCAAATTATGAGTTTTTGAAAAACTAAAGTTCTAATACCAAATGTGGGTTGCAGAATTATGCATCTTAAGGCTAATTAAACACTAAGAGGGTGAATAGTGTTTTTTAATTATTGTGAATCTTAAAGCTGTTTCAAGATTATTATTAAACAATGCAGAATGAACGATCATAGATGCAAACACATATAAGTATAAATGTAATAAAGTAAAAAGTAGAGAATTAGAGAGGTCACCTAGGAATTTTTATACTAGTTTGAAGTTGCCCTACATCCAGTCCCGTACATTTGCCTATACAGATTCCCTTTCAAATGCCAATCTTTAAACGGGTAGAAGACAAACCCAATTACAATCTCGATTTCGAGGCTATGAGACACACCCTCCTGATTTTCGGCACTCACGGTACACCCACTTGATTTGGACGAGTTACAAGCACACCCACTGGGATTTCTGGGCTAATAAGAACACCCAATTAATTTTAATGGGCTACAGTCACACCCAAGCAAATACAACTAGAGTTTGATGGTTTTTCAAAGTCTATTTCTTGATCTTTGAATACAATGGATCCTATAGCCTCTTGGACAACACTTTGATCTTTGATTGAGAGAGAGAGATGATTAAAATCTGATAGTAAATAGTAGAGAATCAATACAATGAAGATTGAATTGATTCTAGTTGAAATTAAGAAGATTTGAATAAGTTTTTCACTAGAAATTTTGGCAGAGTAAGAGGAGAAAAGATAATAAAAAAGTAGTTATTGAAAATTCATTTGAATACCAATTATATATAGAGAATAAACATACATGTCCATTTGCAAAGGCTTACGACGAATAGACACTTCATTTCAAAATTTGAATTTCAAAATTACGACATGTATGTTGACATATCATCTGCATATATGTCGACATAGGCTAGTGTAATTTGAAAACTTGTTTATTTTAAAACGTTTTGAAAATCCTATTCTATGTAAAATAATTTGGTACTTTGTAAAATAGTTTAAACATATTTATAAACATTTTGAACTTAAATTTTTTTTATAAATTTTTTTAAAATATATTTTAATTTTTTTTAAAGATAAAAGATTTGGAAAATGGAAAATAGACATCAAAAATTACTACCAAGGACTTTAACTATATTCTATGACTCTTACACTATATTATAGTCTTAAGACTTTCATGTCTTGGGTCTTTATACTCATGAGTCTTCATGTCCATTCTTTGAATCTTTTATATTATATAGTCTTTAATTCAATACCTGTATAATATCATGTGCTATATACTATATAACCTGACAAAATATTAGTATCCATATTTTATATGAATGGTTTATTATTATCAAGGTTGTTATCATCAAAATCATTAACTGAGATATTAACAGTTTTCGCTATGCCTACCCTAGGGCCTTGATTCCTTTTCTTTTGGTTATCAGAATTTCCAACATTAACCATGGCATTACCAGAGCTTTCTTCAGCTTTTTCAATTGCCACATTGCTCTAGATAACTTTCTTTGACAGTCCGTCATCAGCTTTTCCTACAGCTAGACTCGCATCTTCAAACCACAGAAGCTGGTTAGCCTTCCAATGGAACTCCTCCATGGTTGTAGGTTGCTTCGTTTTCAACCATTTATTGAAATCCATGTTCAGATGTATGCCCCGGGCCGACTTCTTAAATACCAGATCCTTCTTTGGATTACTCACTTCTGTAATAGTAATATTAAACTGATTCAAGAACCCTTTCAGCGACTCCTTAGATCCTTAGGCCAAGCAGCATAGAGATGAAACCGCTCCATGAATTTCCTAGCCAACCAATCAAAGGTCAATATGGATCTCGATGTAAGGCTAATGAACCACATCGACACAACACCTTCCACGAAAATAGGAAAACATCTACACCGTACAGCTTTGCCTTAGCACCTTCCATGTGCCACTCATACTTAAGTATGTGCTATCTAAGGTCAATAGTCCCGTTATACGATGGCATTGTCGATATTGTAAACTTCCTGGGATATTCTTCTCTTAATATATTTTCCATAAACGGAGTTCTACCCGGAGCAAAACCCCAATCCCCATTCTTTCTACCTTTTCTTTCCTCGACCAACCGCTTAACCACGTACACTATATATTCCTTCCCGGCACGGTACTTTAAAGGTCAGCTATTAAGGGCTACACTGAGTGTTTGGCTCTGCAAACAATCTCGGTTTGCTCCTTGACGTCTAGATCCTCCAATCTCTAGAAGAACTATTCCTTCGGTTTCTATTAATGCTTGGTTGGTCAGCTATTTGAGCTCCAACACCATTAACTCTAACATCTAGCTCGTAAGCATCAATGTCATACTGTAGATCATCCTCCAAATCAGACAGCTCCATAGCCTCAGCTCTCTATCCCCCTGATGCTCCAATATTTATCTAGTACCGACCTGATTCTGGTCAGTACCGAGTAGATTCTTTCTAGGAGGAGTACTCCAACTTCCTCCAACAACCCTCTTTGCTGCTCCAACAACTACTTCCTTTTGTTTTTGTCTTTATTTTGCCTATTCTGACCAAGAAAAGATGAATTTTCTTCTTCAAATCCTGGAAGAGAAACTTTCCTCCTACTCCTCCTGGCCTTCTGTTGTTGTTAGGTCAACAACGCTATGCTAGCATTTATCTTTTCCATCAAAGCTTTCTGACTGTCAACCAACTTCTGATTTAACTCCTACATCATCTTATCAAATTCAATCCTAGAAATAATCTAGTGTTGAGGAGATAATTCTTGTATTGCCCGCTGGTTACTGACTTTCACTTGATGAGTATTTCCTTTATCATCACCGATAACCGCTCCAGACGATCTTCCAAATCTCCTAGGCGTCATTGATTTCTATCAGCAAGTTTTCAAATTCCTCAAAGTAAATCTTCTACATCTAACCACTCGATCTATCAAAATCCAAAATAGCAAGCTAGATCTAAGCCTGAAATCGAGTTTCTCAGTGAAAGCACCAAAATATTGATGTCAAAAATGGATCAACACCTAAAGACCTGTAGAAATATTGAGATTTAGCAAAAACTATTAGAAAAGTAAAGAGAACACTAGAATTTTATAGCGGTTTACAATTTCTGGCCTACATCCATTGTAATTTGTTGGTTATTTGGTTGAAAGTTAGTAGTTGACAAGCTCTTAAAGCCTAGAACATCCAATAATGTCTGTCTTAGTGGCTATGGAGATGAGAGATACGAGATAAAGAAACAAAAGAGCCAAAAAGTCCTTTCCAACAGCCATAAAATCTGTATTTATCGAAAAATCGTCTAGTAGAACTGGAGGGCCCACGAAATATGAGGTCCAGACCCAAATCCAAGCATGCAGAAGAAAGTTACAAGGCCCACAGAGCAATAAAAACCACTCGATATCGAGCAGTTTCACTCGGTACCGATCGGTTTTCATGGGGGAGAAACCTCCCCTACTCCTTATTGTTGTTTTTCTCTCTCCAATTTGTTGCATTTCAAGTGCTTTTCCTTTGAGATTGAGCTATTTCTATGAAATTTTGATACTGCTTGTTCATCTTTGTTTTCTTTACTTTCTTCTAGAAAATCCTTATAGTTGTTCGTTTATTCCTTAAGAAACGCACATCACGATGATCACTTGTGTTAGAGCCTCATGTACAAGTTATTTTGGAGCTTCAATGGACAACAAAAAGGGATCAGTACCGAGTGGTAGAGCTCACTACTGAGTGGTCCACTTTATTCCATTGCCTATGAAAATTATGAAGTATGATCATATTTCCCTTCTGAGCATGTTTTCAAATTCGTAAATCGTTTCGTCTTCATCATGACGTTCTAATTTCAGTGAAACTACGCTTGATTTTAAAGCTCAGATAACATAGATATCCAACATAAGCTTCCATCAATGTGAATGATTTAATATGGTTCTTTGAAATAATGTCTTCCATTGCGCTGCACACACACTTTCTATCGTTTGGCCACATTTTTTATTGGGAAGCTAAGACAGTGTTTGATTTAAAAATGGATTTTGGATTTTCTATTTTTAAACATGTATGTCAAAATATGAGAAGAGTGAAATGATGAGGAAGGTGATGAAAGGAAGATGGAAGGACGACGGAGATGACGACGGAAAGATGGATTGTTATCGTGCTTCTATTATTTTTCTAAACATTAAAAATTAAAAATAAAGTTGTTTTCTGTTTTGTATGTTAGTTTCGTTTTTTAGATTGATCGTTTTCAACAATATATACGCGTCTTGCACATTTTTGTATAGATGAAAACCTAAAACAAAAAATTGACAACACGGCCTATATTTAGACCGAACCGGATTTTTGTCTCGGAATATGAACATTTTCTCGATGAACAGTCAGATACGTTATGTTTTGGCCAATTGGCCATCTCCACGAATGCTTCAAATTTTGACGGGAAATGTACTCTTACTGGCGGGTCAAATTACTCCACTCAAAGTCTCAAATCACTTTCAAATCCTCACTTTATTTCATCTTCATCCTGTCTACATGGTCCACGATCAACAAATCTCAGTCAATATTTCAAATAATTCCGATCGAAGTTGTCCAATGGCGTCTAAAACTTTCGATCCATCCACCTGCACCTACATTTCCCCACGCACCAAACTCGATTTCCCCCAAAACCCTAACCTCTCCATGATTTCTTTCCTTTTCCAAGACGCGGATGCCTATTCGAACAACCTTGCTTTAATCGACGCAGTTTCCGGCAAGTCTCTAAACTTTTCGCAGCTCCGATCATCCGTCGTCGCCTTCGCTTGGTACCTACGCCGTTCCGGCATCAAAAAAGGCGACGTCGTCCTCATCTTCGCGAAGAACTCGATTTTCTATCCTGTAACTTTCTTCTCTATCATTTATCTAGGAGCGATTGCTACTACTGTGAATCCTACTTACACTGTTAGAGAATTGAGCAAGCAGGCTTCGGATTGTAACGCGAAGCTTGTTTTGACCACTACCGATTTGGTTGACAAGGCTAAATCTTTGAATATCCCCATTGTTCTTTTATCTGACTTCGACAAATTAGTGTTAGGATCAGGGTTTGTGGAATTAGAGCCTTGTAAACAGACCGATACAGCAGCTTTGTTGTACTCTTCAGGCACTACAGGTATGAGTAAAGGCGTTATTATATCACATGGGAACTTCATATCTTCTAGTTTGATGCTTACAGCAGATCAAGATGAGAACGGTGAACCGAAAAATACTATACTGTGTTTCTTGCCTATGTTTCATGTGTTTGGTCTTTCTGTTCTGTGTTATGCGCAGTTGAGGAGAGGGAACACGGTGGTGGTTATGGAGAGTTTTGATATGGGTGTTATGTTGAGTTCGATTGAGAAGTATAGAGTTAGCCATTTGTTCGTAGTGCCACCTGTCATGATTGGGTTAGCTAAGCAAGGGAATGTGCTCAAGAAGTGTGATTTGAGCTCTTTGAAGTGGATTTGCTCTGGGGCAGCACCTTGCGGTGGAGAGTTGATGGAGGCGGCGGCGAAGAATTTGCCTGGAGTCGACATTGTTCAGGTATGATTTGGTGGTTATAAGTTGGTTCATAGGCAGTCTCAATAGCTTATAAGAAGAAAAAATTGTTTATTAATTACTTTTGTTACTTGAATTATTTGACAGACTTAGAAGTAGCAAATAAGTTAATAAGGGAAACTATTTATGACTTATTTCATCTTTTACAACTAAAATTTTATCAAAATTATGTTTATTATAGGGCTGTTATGGTAACGGTTACCGTTACCATTTCACAAATACCGTTACCGTACCATTTTTACTGGTAAGCGAAAATTGCTTACCGTTACCGTTACCGATAGGCTGGTATACCGAAGACTGGTATACCGATAATCTGGTAACCGTTACACTGGTAATGGTAAATTACCGTTTGTCTAAAAAAGGTTAGTAACATAACACGTATTCACACCATAACGGTGCTTCATCATACAATTTATAGTGTTACTTAATAAAAGACATAAATGAGAAAGAAGTGAAGTGTATTTAACATTATTTCACTTGGTTAATAAACTAAATTTAATCATTTGCTTGGTTCTAAATGAATATAATAAAGCATGTTACATGAATATACATGTATTATAAATTGACTGGTAAAATTACCGTTACCGCTGGTATTGAAGAAATGTTACCGACGATTTACCGTAGAAAATGGTAAATTTACCGTTACCATACCGATTAAACTGGTATACCGATTTCACTCGAAAATGGTAACCGATTTGCTGGTAATGGTATGGTAATGGTAAATTTACCGTTACCATAACAGCTCTAGTTTATTATGTGAACACTTCTGCCTTTTGCTATCATTTATAATTATTTAAAAATTACATATTGAAACCATTTTAAGCAGTCATGAAAATGTTGTTCCAAACGCACTCTTCATGTCAGTGCCTTTTAGTTTATAGTACGTGATTTAAAAATAATACGAGGAAATAAACTTTAGTGACATATATGTACCATTAACATACATTTGGACGAACCAAACAGATGTATATGTCATAACTGTTGCTCAAACTCTGATCTTTTCTCTTTGTAATGTTGATGCTCAACCACTTGGCCAACTTCAGGGCTAGTTTAAAGTGTTTGACTTGGAATGCCAATATTTTTTATCTAGTCTTACTAATAATAAGGAGCGGAATCAAGTTTGGGAAAGAATAGCCTGATGCTGTTAAATTGAACTCTATACTTGATGTAAAGTAATAGCGCCTCTTTTTGAGCAACGGCTAGTTCTTTTGAAAAGAATCTCTTGCATTTGCTTAATCTCATTGGAACATAGATGATTAAACATATACACAAAATATTACTATTGTGCAAGCATGTATAATGGTAACATATTTTGGTCAAGAATTTGTGGTCAATATGACACCAGTCCTCTATAAAATTGTAGTTAAAAGTGTGTAATTGTAATATCCTTAGTGTGGAAGCCCTACTCACACAATGATTGAAAGGCGGTTGTGGTGCAGTTTTGTATCACATTGCCAAATTGAGATAACTTTATTGTGTATTTAAGAATAGTGTGCTGCTAAGGGCAACTGGATTTACATTTTCTATTACCATTTCTAGAAAATATCATCAAAATTCAATTTTGTACTTCTTAATACTAAAATCGATGGGGTTACCGTATTTTAAGTAGGACCACAATTTTCTACCTAACATTAATTTATTGCCTTGTAAACCTATGTGCTACGGTTGTATGATGCTGCATAGTTGTTTGAACATGACATTTGATCATTTTTGACGGTAATTCATCGCCTATTGATAATTTCTTACCAAGTTAAAAAATAGTATTAGGAAGTACAAATTTTATAATCAAATTTATTAAATTTTATATGATATTAGTAAGTGTAATCGAAGGTGCCCTTGGGTCCATATGGTAGGTATACCTAAGTTGAATATGTTATAGACACATTCATAAAAGATAAATGTTTGTAAATGGTTATAAATGATGAAGTATTACGAAATGATTCTGAAGTAAGGTTTGATCTTGTATCAAGAACATATAACAATCAAACTTAGGCTTTATCGGTTTTACAATTTGATAATGTTACATTCCCTTCATGTCATAAACAGGGATATGGCATGACAGAAACTACGAGCATTATTTCACTAGAAGATCCCAAAGAAGAAAATAGGCAATATGGATCTGCAGGTTACCTTATGTCAGGCATTGAAGGCAAAGTTATTAGCGTAGACACAGGAAAGCCACTTCCACCAAATCACAATGGAGAGCTTTTGTTTCGTGGACCAAATATGATGCAAGGTTCTTTTTTTTTCCTTCCCGTTTTACTATGTAAACATATTAGCAACCTTAATGGAAAAATATTTTGTAGTCTATAAACTCTTTGTGGTGTTTTCCAGGGTATTTGAATAATGTGGAAGCCACTAAACAAACTTTAGATGAAGAAGGGTGGTTGCACACAGGTGATCTTGGATATTTTGATGTAAAAGGCCGAGTTTATGTTGAGGATCGGATAAAGGAATTGATCAAGTGCAAAGGTTTTCAGGTACAGTTCCTTGCAGCATTTCTATATTAATCCAAGTTTTTCTGGAATCATATCTTTTTTCCTTTTACCTGCTTAGCAATACATTGCTGAGTGAAAATACACAAAATTTGATCGATATTGAAAAATTAACACTGCACTCTATTTTGCTGACCGAAAGTGTGTAAATGGATAAATTTGGATAAATTACAGTAATTTTAGATGTTTTCTTGTGACTGTAGAACATAGAATGCTGTCATGCTGTAGTCTGTTCTTAACATCACATATGCAATTAGTGATCACACAACACTTAGCATGCATATCTATTCAATAGTTGGTGAGTATTGCATATTAAATGCTCTTGTATATAGGTTGCATATTTCGTGATCAACGTGACTGCTTATTTCTTTGTTAGGTTGCACCAGCTGAGCTTGAAGCAATTCTTACATCTCATCCTCAGATATTAGATGCTGCAGTTGTGCCGTAAGTAGTTATATATAATTATCTATGAACTATATCTATATTTTCATCTATATGTTCATGCAGATAACCTTTTCACATCATGTGTGTGTGTGTATCTTCAGAAAGGATGATGCTGAAGCTGGAGAAGTTCCAGTTGCCTTTGTGGTTCTTCGAAACAACTTGCTTACTGAATCAGATGTCATGAAATTTGTTGCAAGTCAGGTAAAACAATTCATGCTATCAGTTATACAATTACAGTCATTTCTATCATTGGAAAGAAATAACAAATGCTAAATTTCATTAGAACAACGAAAACAATACGGTTTTTGTAAGTGGAAAATAGCATCTACTCCTTATCTTCAAACTTAATCCACAAAAACGAAAAACCATTCTCAAAAACATATTTTAAATTACTTTTCAAAAATTATTTTCGATAACTTTTTTCTTTCAAAATTCAAATCGACATTCAATCAAATGTTAATATGACCAAAATTAAACCTTTTCTTTTGAATTATTTTTTTGCAGAAGTGCAAATATTTGCAGATTTAATCATAAATATTTGCTGTTAGGCTAAATTTAAAAATATGGGTGTTTTTCAAAATCCATTTTTGGAAAGGGACGACCGTGTATTTTGAACTTAAAAATAGTATTTCAAAGATGTTCCCTTTTTGTAAACTATTCATTTCAAAATGCTGCTTAATAATTGGAAGTTGATAGTGCAAACACATGTATGTAGACAAACACATGGTAACTGTAACCTTGTGTATATATTCAAAAATTAGCAACTCTTCTCTGTTTTGGAAAATATATTCATCACGAGTAATGCTAACAGGTTGCTCCTTACAAGAGGCTGAGGCAAGTAATTTTTGAAAGCAGCATTCCGAAAACCGCTTCAGGTAAAATATTAAGAAGAGAACTCAAGGTGAGGGCAAACTCTCAGCGATCGAAACTGTAGAAATTGATGTTATAATGCTTCAAACATTCTGGCATTTTCTGTTCATATATGTTTTTACCCTCCATCATATTGCTCGAGGGCGAAACTATTATACAGTGTAGTTGGGAGCTTCATCACTACGGTAAGGAAAATAAGTGTGCCAATTTATGTTGAATTTACCGTATAAAAGATGTTGGCACATATTGGATTTAGAGTTACACTTATGGTGTGTTGCAAACAATATAGTAAATTGTTAAAAATGATAGATAATAAATATATCCATTGTAATGTAAAGCTCTATCTGTGCTTTATTGTTGATAATTCGATAATATGTTTCGATTATGCTGAAACAAGTATAAATGAACATACATATTTGCGTATGTTAAGCATTGAAATAAACTTCCACCACTGGTGTAGGTGGCATATGTTTTTGCTTTATTTTTGAAGTGTGAAACGATTATATCCAATTATGTTTTATATTTATGTTTATAGATCAAGTGGAAAAGCTTTCATCTGTTGATAAATATTATCTATATATCAACTTTGAGGATAAGTATATAGTAAACGCATATTGATACTATTTCCGATGGAGTACTTCCATGTTTATGCGTCGATTGAAAGAGTTTAAGACATTTTCACATAAGCATGAAAACAATACGCAGTTCTTGCTTCAAAGCAAAGGTGGATCTGCGTAGATCATTCCAAAAAAAGTTGTCTCCGTGGTGGACGTTATAATTGAGGCCTAATCTAAATATCTGGAAGAGATTATAAACATCCTTCCAAAAGAGAGATATATTGGTTGGGAGTTTATATAAGCAGTAGGTGTCATTATAATTGGAATTTGCTATTCACTATTATTCAAAAATTGCCAGATCCATTTATACAAGATAATCAGAATATTCAGGTTGATGATTCTTAAACCACATTGGTTTGGGTCTATTTATAGCATCGTATGCTACTAAAATAAAATATCTTCTTCATATATTTCCACTGGCTAGACTTTATTTATTTATTAGATCCATCAATCCAATTAAATAACAAACAATTTAGCTATTATCAATATAGCCGGTCCTCTAGTTATTAATTAATATTAATAATTCGACTAACATACAATATTTATTATTTGATAAATATTATTTTCAACATATATAAATAATTAAATAAATATATAACAATTATGTATTTTATCAACTTTTCAGCGTTCTAATAGTATTAATGAAATAATATTCAAATCAATATGATAATTGTATTAATTTCTCCACGATAGGTTACAACATTTATAAATTATTTTATTTATGATTGTTTCAGACGCATGTTGAAAGTTACAATTGTGAGACTTCTAAATGTGAATTTAGTTCTCAATAATATTTAAAAGGTTTGGATAATAAAGTATACACATACTTTGCTGAAACGCGGTGGTGGACATAAGTTCAGTTTCTTACATATCATCCAGATAAATCTTGCTCTTAATTATTATGTTACACCTTTTAGCAACTATATATTATGCACATTTTCTCTTTTTTATCACTATATCACATAAATATCTACAACTTGGTCAATTATCAAAATTATAACAGTATTCTTAATTTATTATGAAGTTTAACATCAAAGTTCATGGTTTAATTCAGTAACATTTATCGGTTAATCGATGTTCTTTGGCTAAAGACCGACTTTAAGTTGATTACAAATTACAATGATATTAACCTTCTATTCGAAGAAGGCAAATCCTCTAATAGTGTTTCACATTAAGTGGTTCAATTTATACCCAACCATGTCATTAATACAAACATTATTGTCATGTTATTGATCATAATCAAAGTATAGTTTAGGCACTTAAGAATCATAATATTCTCAGGTAAAAAAACTAATACACATCATCATATGAGATCTTCTATTCGATTTTGTAGTTAACCTATATATGAATCACGATGAGTCGTTCTGTAATTATTCCAAACAATCTCACATATCCAACCCTTGGCGCCCTAACGGTCATGAGTGATTCACCATTCATCATATGAAGAGTGCTACGTCCACTAGTCTCAACGAATATATCGATATCTCATTCTCTATATATATCGACTATAAACATTTAAGGATAAATATTTATTTTATACGATTTAATACTCATGGTGACGAACACTCTCGTAACTACAATTGATCATATACATTTTCTAAGGATTTTCTACTTGTATATATTTAATGTATTTAAAATATTACTTATATCACAATATAGTAATACATACAATAAAAGTTAAACCAAAAGTTTACTTTATTTTAAACAAGATTTTCTATAAGATTAAGTGTTAGTTGTATAATTTCCTCTATAGTATACCATTAATTTTATCATGCACAACATCTTTCATGTTTCACATCTTAGGAAGTGAAGTTTTTGTACGAATCGAATGTAGTAATTAGCCTGAACAAACCAAACAACTTGGAAGTTGAGTTAGAAGTGGTAAGACCTAAAAAAAGCCAATTCGCATATTGAAGCAGCTTAGGAGTAAGACGATGAGGTTGATACAGGTTCAGTGGAGTGAGAACGAAGGTGATAGTACTTGAGAAACCGACGAGAGCATTCGCATATCTCATCCAAAGCATATCAAAGGTATTATTACCACCATATAATTTAGTTCTTGCTTGTTTTTTTGCTACTTTGTTGATTGTTTTTTTATAATGCATGATGGGTTGTTAGCATTTTTAGTTGTCTTATTTTATAATGAATTATTGATTAGGGTGTTATTCTCATGTTTATCTTGCAATACGAAATTTTGAGGACCTAATTCTTTAAGGGGGTAAGAATGTAATGATCCACACCGTTTGTTAGAAATTAAATTAAAACAACACAAAATTTGGAAATTAACTACATGGGAAAATAAGTTAAGCAACCTACCTTGAGATTTATAGACCGATAGAGTTAAGAATGTGCCATATAAGTAATTATATAATTTATTACATAACTCAATTCTTGTAAAAGAATCTTGTTCGAAATGATGTATGCATCTGGTTTATTTTTCTTTTGTAACGATCCAGAATTTTGTACACTTCGTATTTAAATATCTGAATTATTTAAATATTTGAATCTTGGATTAAATGTTATTAAAATGATTTAACAAGCTTTTTAACTCCCTTTTAAATCATAAGTATTGATGGTAAACTTATTTTGGTAAAAATGTTTACAAAAATAAGTACTTTGAAAAAATATCGATAATGTGATCGAAATCGTTAAACAGTCTTTTAACCATTAGAAGTTATTCAGTTTTTTTTACATACACTTATTTGCTTAGGAAATTAATAAAATGAAATAAGAACTTTTTGCTACTTATGGAAATAAACTTTTTGGATGATGTCATCAAAGATATTTAGGAAATGACCTTTTATGAAAGAAGAGAGGTGTAAAGTTAACATGTGAAAATGAGACTCTTTTGTGACCTTTCATGGAAGGCGAGAGGTGGTTATGACCTGGTTGTAAAACCCTATATAAGGAGAGACATATCATACATAATAAAACACTGATTCACTAAGCTTGAGATGAAGTATGAAAATTAAAAAAGTGGAAATTAGCCACAAGGGCCTCTTTAGCAGGTGAAATTAGTTTCTAGGACACACAACTGAAATAATTACTTTCAAGGACAAAACGCAAAATAATTAGTTTCTAGGGCCTAAAAACCTATGAAATTATGTTCTTGAAAGTAATTGGACTACTGACTTTGTCCTTGAAAGTAATTATTCTGCTGACTTTGGCCTTGAAAGTAATTTCTTTGAATGTGTGTCCTAGAAACAAATTGGACTGCAAAGTTTGTCCTTCTGGTAAAATGCCCCAAATTAAAAATGGTGAAAGTGCATAAGCACTAATCCACTAATTATTCTTTAACATTTTCAAGTCTTAATCAAATCATATCCAATCTCTTTTAAACTTTGGCTTTAGGCCTAAAACATCATAGGAGGCATGATTAGCAAGTAATAAGTGGGAGAAGGTGAGAGGAAGAGGATCCAAGAGGAAGCCGTGAGCATAGGAGGAGGAGGAAGTGTGGCTTTGGTTTGAAAGTGCTAAAGGTGGGATCTTTAGGCTTTTAGTGATGGTGGAAGATGGTCCTTTGTTCTTGTGGCTTTGTGCTTGGGTTTGGCATGGATCTAAGTGAGAAGTCAAGGTCACGCCACATGTTTAAGAGGATAACAAAAGCGATTTTATACAATATAAAGTTATCATTTGCTTTCAAAAGCAAGAGAAGTCCAAAGTTTATAACTTTACTTAGTTAATATCACTTTGACTTTATACTTTGAACACAACATATATATACACAACATATATTTATAAGATAGTGATGTTTAAATGGTTTCGATCCCATACGATAGTATACAAAATAGCTAATGTCATTAGCCAAACAAATAGACTTGCATAATCAAAAATGGAGTAAAATACCTATATTAATTTACATTAACATAGTAGAACCAATGCCTCTATTTCAAGGAAACAAAACTTTATAATTTGAATGCTTTATATTATATTCAACTTTTACATATAAGCTTGAAGTGAAAAAAGATTCATGTTTCCCTAAATTATGGAAATAGGCATTGTGAACTACAAAGAGGAAAATTCATACTTTGCATATCATTTTCTAATCCTTTTCTTTTAGAACCCTTCATCACAACAATGCAAATTTAAAAGCGAAAGTTGAATAGAACATAAATTATTCATATTGTAAATAACAAATTAAAATTTTACTATATAAATATAAAACAATTGAGATTCCAACTAATCCAAGGATTGGCATCTTATGGGAAAATTTTAAGGTTTAATATTTAAGGTTTTCGTATATAAAATTTCTCATGGCATAAAAAAATCCAAACTTCTATTACACAAACTACTAAAATGAGAAAAACTAAGATTTCCACTCATAGATAGCTTTTCCTGAGTTCTTTTGGATTCGATTCCACGCCTTTGCCTATATCCTACTCCAATTATCTTCTTTTTAATTTTCAATATATAACCATTCAATTGTATATAGATTAGATTTTAAAATTCTGAGAATAAGGATGGATAGAAAAAAAGAAATATAGGTGTATATATCTAAAAATTATTACATTTTCCCTTCAATCTAATGGATTCCTTACCTAAAGGTTTAATCTTGAATCTAAAGAAAAATTGAGGAAGAAAATTCATGGGGATTTATTAGCGTTCCTAATTTTTTGTGAATAAAAGCGAGGGTTCTAGCCTCTTATTTATAGTGGTTGGAATGCTTAGGACCGTCGGATCAAGAATATTTTTATTAAATTAAATACGGACCGTCTTTGGCTTAAACAAACCTAGCCCCCATCCCTTAACCGATCAATAGACCTTTTTCACTTGGCCAATATTTATTACTACCATTAACTTTTTAACGTTATCTTATTTATTTCCCCATTTAACCCTACCATTAACGTTTACTTCAATGTTAAGTCTACTACTTAATGTTCCATTATTTATTTCTTTTTCAAATTTTAAAAGTTAACATTTTTTAGTTTTTAAATTTAAATTCGTTTGAATTATTTTAAATTTGAAAACTTCAAACGTCGATAACTTTTCTATTTGAACTCCAAGCACAAAACTTTGTATATGAAAGTTGCTTAGAAAATCGCCTTGAACATAGTAGTTTAACTTTTGTGGCCAAATTCTGAAGTTCGCAAAATTCTTATTTTTAACCTTATTTTTAATTAATAAATTTTCTTTATTAAATTTCCCATTGATTTTACATAGTGTTACAGAATTTATACATTTGGGACGAATTGAAACAGAGATATACATATAAAATTCGTTACCTATTCCTTTAGCTTGATAAGCATTTTTCTAAATCCTTGAATATGTGTGTGTGTGTATTGAAACTGGGCTAATGGTTTTATTTCACACTAGGCTCTGTTGCTCGAGCCCATACAACCAGATCCAAATATTACAATACAAAACCCCACTTTATAGTAAAGTAAAAACATTCCTCACTTTAACTAAAACATTCCAAATTAGGGCAGAAGTTAACAGTCATGGCGACTGCAGCATCCCTCTTTGATCTCCTTCTTCTCAACCCTCCAGTTCCAATTCGCCAATACTTGTCGTTCTTGTGCCGCCGATCTGGTGAGTTTTCTCTTCGATATTCTCCCAATTATGACTGTAACATCACGAGCAATTAAATTCGAGAGTGCTAATTCATCTTTCCTTTTTTTTATTGAAAGCCTGATCGTTCCTTTTCACGCCATAGATGCCAAACAGTAGTTATCAGATAAATTTTTGTTGATTTCCTCCATCAAGTGAGACATATCTCCCCATTGGTAGTGGTAATTAGCCTCTTCTTGTAGTAACTTAACATCTTCAGTTTGCAAGCATTTTAACTTCTGAATATCCCAGATTCTTTTTCTGTATTTGCATTCGAAAAATAAGTGGTTATGTGTTTCCATGTCTAGACTGCATAAATTACATGTTGCATCATCAAGTAAACCCTAATTTAGAAGTCTGTCTTTAGTAGGCAGCCTAAAGATCATAGATTGATTGGTAGTGTGTGCCATTTTAGGATTATTTAACCTACTCCATATGGTTTTGTGCCATTGTATAGTCATAAATTGAGTTCTTGAGTCCTCCCATGCATTATAAAGCTTGAACTAGCCCTTGTTATTACTTTTCCAAGCCCAAATATCTTCTATTCTCCATGAGAATAAAGGGGTAGCCTTAATTTCTTATCTAAAGTTTCTAGTAACAATTTGCATGTCGTAGTCCCATTGTTTACCCCTTGTAATGCTTGCAACCTTGCAGGATGGACTGGCATTTGCATAGAAACTATCCCACTCAAGTCCTTCTATAAGGCTTTTGTTATTTAACCATGGGTCTTTCCAAAGATCTGTGGTTTTCCCATTAGAAATTTGTCTCTCAATCAAATCTTCTAATAGTTGCATTTGTTTCAAAATATTTTTCTATATAGTAGAAGCATTGTTGTCAATTTTAAGGGTTAAAAAATTATCTTTTAAATACCTAGCTCTTATCCAACTGGCCCATAAGTTGTTAGACTCTAGGATTTTCCAAGCTAATTTGAGACCATATAACGTTTTACTTTCGAACAGATTCCTAAGACCAACACTACCTTCCTTTTTTGGTTTACATGGGTCTTTGTAACTAACCTTGTGCAAACCACCCTTCCATAAGAAATTGGTACACATAGCATTGATTTTGGCTAAAAACAATCAGGGATTTGAAATGTTTGAAGCCAAAATATCACTTTAGAGGTAGTAACTGAACGAACCAACTCTCTTCTTCCTGCAAAAGGTAGTAGTTTTGATCTCCAACCTTGTAATTTTCTCTGATACTATCAATTAATTTTCCACACTCTGCATCTGTGATATGTTATTAGACAAGGGCACCCCCAAGGTACTTAACTGGGATAGAGCCTTCCTAAACTCCTAATTTTTCAGTAAGGCTTTGCTTCTTCTTACTGAACATATAGCACTTAGTTTCGAGATCGTTCGCTACCAGCAAACTTCTCCACTTGCTTAAAAATGTCTTTAATCTTTTCAATAGCAGAATTAATGGCCTTAAACACAACAAGTAGGTCATCAACATATATTAAATGAGTTATGGATGGTTATATGTTACAAATAGGGCTAATCAATTGTTGGTGACATCCAAGTTCCATTTGTAAGGAAAACCACTCTATTGCAACAACAAACAAATAAGGAGATAAGGGGTTACGCTGCCTGATACCCTTTGTACTATAAATATAAACTTTTGGCGCCCCGTTGATAAGAATAGAAAAAGTAGGAGTATTCAGGCATGAGATATTAGCTTCAATAGTATTTTTGGAATTCCCATAGAATCTAGCATATCAATGGTGAATTGTCTGTTTACTCTGTCATAAGCTTTATACAAGTCAATTTTCATACACTTTATCAGCCCATTTTTATTGAACTCCCTAGCCAGTTTACGAGCCATCAAGGAATTCTATGATATGAACATACCTTTGATAAATGTACTTTGACATTGAGAGATTAGATCAGGTAAGACACTATTAAGCCTCATGCTTATGATTTAGCTTAGAATTTTGTATGTGACATTACAACATGCAATGGGTTTATACTCTTCAATTCTTTCTGGTTTGTTAACTTTAGGAAATAGAGAAATAAAAGTGTGATTTATTACCAGAATAAACTCACCAGAGTCTAGAGCTTCTTGATAAGCCTTTAACATGTTGTCTTTCTGGTTTTCTCGGTGCATCTTGAGGAAACATGCCCTCATTTCATGGGCCCGGGCTGGAGTCATTATGAATAGAGAAAATGGCATGTTTCAACTCCCTTTCATGAATTCTGGATGTCAACATTTCGCTTCCTTCCATGGAGATTCCCCTTCTACTATGAATTATAGGTAAGGGCTGCACACACTCTTCATTATAAAGCTCTGTGAAGTATGCAATTGCTTTGCCTTCAAGATCCTGAATATTATCAACTCCTTCACCCGGTTCATTTAAACAATTACTTAAATTATTATGATTTTTTCTTTGTGACATTTTAGTATAGAAAAATTTGTTGCATTTATCTCCCTCGGTAAGCCATTCTCTTTAGCTTTTTGCTTCAATTCTCTTGCTTGTTTTTGAGCTCATCCTTTAGAAGTCTATGAAGAGTATAGAAATCTGAATTAAGGCCTTTATGATGTGGATTATTATCCAACTGAACTTGAATGCTTTCCAATTGTCTTTGAATTTTTTGAATCTCCTCACCTGGTTTTGTTTTTGTTCCAGTCTTTGAGTCTACTTTTCATCCCTTTTACAAGCATTGCAAATTGATACTCTATTGCATTTTGGAATCTAAACTGAATTGAAATTCGCCACCTCGTTATACCCATCTAAAATTTGCTAATGATTACCATATCTAAATAGTTTTCCTTTTGGGTTTGAACATCCTCATTAAATTGTATGAATAAGGGGCAATGGTCACTTGTTGAACTTGGGTGAACTGTGATTTTGAGATTTGGGATTTGATTAAAGAGGTCAGCATTAGCCAAAGCTTTATCAAGTCTTGATGGTAATTTCTTTATTTCACCACTCCTCCATGTGTATTTCAAGCCGGTATGGAATGCTTTCAGTAGCTCACCGGCTAATATGAAATTGTTAAATTCAGGTACTTGATAGGCTCTCAAAGTAAGACCTTCTTTTTCTCATTAGTTCTTAATACTGCATTAAAGTCTCCAGTAACAGGCCATGGACTATGAGTCGATTCATAATTAGTGATCAATTGATTCCATAGATTGTTTCAGATGCCAAGTAACTAGCATAAACAACATAGATAAACAAATCGAGTCCTCTACTATTTTTCATTTGAACAATTATTTGTTGATCATTAAAATTAATGATAGTAGCGAACCAAACATCATCCCATAGAATCATAATTCTGCCTTTAGCCAAACTAGAACTGTTATGTATTATGTCCCATTGATTACTTATTTGACACTTAAACATCTAAATATTTTCTTTTGAAACTTTATTTTCAAGGATAGCTAAAATAGTATGCTCAAACTTAGCCCTAATATTATAGAGATATAACTTTCTAGTATCATTGTTAAGACCTCTAACATTCCAGCATATAACGAACATTAATATTTAGTAGCCTTGCTCCATGTGGTAGGAGTAGACACTACTTTAGCTGAAACACCAGCTTCTGTTCCTTTCTTGTTAGCAAACTACTTAACATAGTCTTCATTTGGCACTATACACTTACTTATATTGATATCCTCACCTTCTTCATCCGAGGACTCTAATTGAATATTCATTTTGTATGTTTCCTCTATTGTGGCAGGTAACTCCTCCTTATTGTTATTAGGGGAAGTTCAGACTCCTTATCTACCTCCGGTGCCTCTATCTCCTCCTTATTATAATTAGAGGGATGTTCAGATTCCTTATCAACCTTTGGTGTCTCCTTCTATGCAGAATCTAGGACTGGATTTTTAGCTCTTTTATCCGGGTTGAGAAGAACTTCTGGCTCTGTTGTAGAGTCCAACACACCGACTAAGGGTGATGTGTTATGTTTATAGGGTAGGTCTGGGCTATTAACTGTAGTTTTTGTAAACCTATTTTTATAGCTGCATTATTTTTTCCGGGAACTGACCTGATCATGATTACTACTTGTAGCGATTGATATGTTGTTTTTTGGCTTTTCTACCATGCTTGCTTTGGTCTAGCTGTACTTTTATTACATTGCTGATTGATATGACCAAAGTAATTACATTCCCTACATCTAGGAGGCATAAAATCATATTCCATATCTTGCATATACACATTGCCATGTCTATCAATTTTCTTTACTTCTTTTAGGAGCTTAGAACTAGCTTCCACTTCCACTTCCACTAGGACTCTACCAAAGTTGATATGTTTTACTGGTCTAGTGTTTTTATCTATATCTAGGGGTTTTCCAGTTAAGCTAGCCAGATTACTGATACATCTCATACTCCATAATTCTAAAATTAGATTATTGAATTTGATCCAAATAGGGTAGGTAGTCAGCATAGCTCTTCCGGTAATGAAATTAGCTTCCCATTTTCTCATGAAAATCAATTTGATGTCCATGAACCACATCTCCCCTTTGAGAATACGATTATATCATCTTCCCATTCAAATTTAATCAAGTAAAAGGCAATATCTCTTGGGAAGACATCCCATCAACCTTTAAGGTTCCAAACTCTTTTGATATAAGCATTAAAGTACACAACATGTGGCCTTTTGCCAGCCATATAAGTGTATATGGAGTTTTTCCACATAGATTTAGCCTATTCATAATCTTCATCATCAATAATCTGATACGCTTCCTTACCATCATTAGTAGGCGCAAAGAAGTTAACTTTACCCTTAATTTCAACTTTATTTCCCAACATCTCAACCTGTGGTTTAGGGTTTTTGTCAAACCCTTGGTTCATCGGCCTTGTGTTCTGTTTAACAGCCTCCGCAAACGTCTGCTTTCCTTTTCTATTTAACCTTATTCCAGCCACCTCCATCAACTTCTTCCTAGTCATCTACGGTTTCAAGAAGAGTTTTAGAAGTCGCTATTAATAAATATATTATGTCGAATATCCATATACACCTTGAATATATATATCTCCTTTTTTTGAATTAAGAAGATTGGTATGGAGAAAGAAAATTAGTAAAGTTTCGCTAGTGTATTTATTTTTCTTATGAACAAAAGTAAGGGGGCTAGATCTATTTACAGTGGTTGGAACGCATTAAAACCATCAGATCGAGAATCATTTATTTAAATCAAATCCATGCTGTTGTAGCCTAAGTAAAACCTAGCCGCCTCTCAACCACCAGTAAGCTGGTCTTATTGGTGCGGTTGACCGCTAGTCGTCGACTAGCCCTAATAAGGTTGTCGATCGGTGACGTTAACGTTAATTATATATTTATTACCATTATTAACTTAATGTTAACGTTTACTTAACGTTTAAATTTTAATGTTAATTTTCTTTAGAATTATTTCCTTAAATTCATTTTTGAATTATTTTCAATTCGAAATTTTCTAACGTCGACAACTTCTCCATTTAAACTCCAAACTATAAACTTTATATATGAAAGTTTCTTAGAAAATCACCACGAACACGTTGGTGTAACTTTCTATTTTTAGCGTTATTATTTAATTAATTTTCTTAATTAAATTTCCTATTTATTTTTATGGTTTGTTACATGTTTGGCCTGTGTTTTTATTACTTTCCATAAATTCACAAATGCTCATTCGAGTATGCAGAGCCTATGGATTAAGTAGGTATCAAATGAAAGGACTAATAAAGCTTTCAAATATGAAGCATGAAGCTTATTTACGGAATGAAAAGTTTTAAAATTTCTGCTATGTAAAACTAGATATTATAACTGGTTATGTGTTGTATTAGCATTTTCATATATTGGACATAATACTTATTATCCTGCCTTTTGGCAAGGCGGTGATACCATAGATTTGGCAAAAATGGGTGGTTACCAGCCATGAGAACCAGTGGTATACAGGACTACGAACGATGGTCGAGCAGATTCGGACCGGGTCCAGATCAAGGTATAACCAGTATGAAGTAATAAGAAAAGCCCCATGAGGCTACATTTCAAATTTGAAGTCAATCGGAGTTTGTATGCTCATGGACAAATGAAGAATTTACATGGATCGATCGAAAACGATCCATAAAACAGTTCAAATCATCGGAGAATGATCAATATCTCGAGATCCACAAGGCCAATTCATTTGAAACTTCTAGGGCATCAACAAAATGAAGATTGAAGCTAACAAAAACGATCGCGAGTCATAAAATTGCAATTAGAGTTTGGCCGATTGTTGTTAGCCGATCGTTTTTGCCAAGCCATAAAAACGGTCGGCATATTCCAGCGAACGATCCATAGTTTCATGGAAAATGCGATATCTCATAAACGGTATGTCGGAATTGCATGAAATTTGGAGAGAAAATATCTTACATCAGGAAGAGCCTACACTATCGATCGCACATCAATCAAAGGCCAAAATAATGTTGGGCTAAACTTTGGCCGATCGTTCCGAAATGTCAAGTTAGGGCGACCGATCGTTATGGTGGGTCCTTACGGATCTAGAGACTCTTCTTGCAAAATTTTAGCCCAATCCATGCATGTATTCTCTTATAAATACAGTGGCCATTCTACATAGAGAGGATCCTTCTTTCGGCTGCCTAGGCTCTGCCATTTTTATTCTTCACTCTTGTACTAATGGATCCTAGCTGATACAAACATCCTTGTAAGCATAATCAAGTGCAAGATCACTAAAAATATAAAGTGGACGTAGGCCAAGATTGCCGAACCACTATAGAAATTTGTGTGTTCATTTACTTTTTCAGCTATGTTTTTAATTTCATTCATCATTTAATCTCTATGAGATTCAATTGGGTGTTGATGCCCATTTTTGGCGTCAACATTTTGGTGCTTTCACTGAGAAATGAATTCTCAGCTTGATTAGATCTCATCTTCTACTTGTGGATTTTCATGTTCGCGAGATAGATCCATCTCTTGATCTACAAGTTTCCTATTCTACTCAGATTTGAAAGAGATCTACAAGGAAACTATTAGCCATGGCTAGCGAAGCCAAGTCTACTTTCCCTGCAGAAGAAGGAAATCATGATATCAGTGATCGAACAGTCATGTGTTTGATGAATGTGCATACATTTTTAAGTATTAAAGCATATGTGAACGATCGGTCGTCGGTCGTGCCCCATATATACTCGATGAATGATCATTACCTAAAAATCCATATGCTGCATCATTATGTACGATCGTTTCATATGATCGTTCTCATCGGTTATTCCACCAACGTGAATTCGGCCAATCGTTTTTTCTGTACGATCATTCCATACCGATCGTTTCTATATGATCATTCTTGTACGATCATCCCACTGTTATATGGATTTACACCGAGCATTTCTATACGATCGTTTTTGTACGATCGTCCACTGCTATATGGATTTACACTGATCGTTTCAATATGATCATTCCAGTTAACCTCTTCGCCGATCGTTCCAGTTGCCATCTTCACCGATCATTCCAGTTAGCATCTTAAATGATCGTTCCAGTTGCCATCTTCACCGACCGTTCCAGTTACCATCTTCACCGATCGTTCCAAGATTGTTAACA
Source organism: Allium fistulosum (assembly GCA_030737815.1). Taxonomy (NCBI): domain Eukaryota; kingdom Viridiplantae; phylum Streptophyta; class Magnoliopsida; order Asparagales; family Amaryllidaceae; genus Allium; species Allium fistulosum. The sequence continues at coordinate 706,292,940 of CM060904.1, read as the reverse complement.
TTGATCGTTCGTGTTAACATTTCCACCGATCATTCAATCTACAACCGATCATTCCAATGCTTTGGCATTCCAACCGATCGTTTTCAACCAATTATTGTTTTAACCGATCGTTTTCATTACCGATCATTTTTTCAAAAAAAATACTTTTTCGGGTACGATCCAACCGATCGTTTGCATTCGAAACTCAACTTAAAGACGGTGCATTCTATCCACTTCCCTTATGTCCTGTGGTTGACTGGGGCATAGAGGATCAAGTGGCCGCTTCTGAATTGCAACCAAGGAACGGACAAGCAACCGCTACTCAAACGATACTCCCAAAGGTTGGAGAACATAGGTGATGTGACTCTAAGCAAACCCAAGAAACTTTGGCCCAAAGCCAAACTTGGGTAAAACCAAGATTTTCTCCAAGCAAATGCCAAGATGACTCCAAGCACCGTTCTTCACTGACCTAGCACTTCGAATTCAGTGACTCCAAGCAAACCAATTGCCGACTCCAAGCAAATAGCAAATTTTCTTGGGTCCGACTCCAGGTAACTTACCACTGATCCGTCAATACCGGTCCATCTTGCTTTGCTCATATCTCGGGCTTACATACACCATTCATAAGCATAACAAGTAGCTGTAAATTAAAAATGAACCAGATTGATGATGACAGAAGCATCTCCCCCAGTCGAAGCCTATTCATTGAAGCCGTTCAGTGTTCAGATTATCTAAGGAGATTCAATGTACCAATTATATTGGTTTACTCAAAGAAAACCGACCCTGGACTACATCTCATGAAATTCGAGTGTGTTAGTTCATGAGATGATGGTTTTGATGACAACAACCTTAGGACTTGTTATAAAATATAAATACTAATATTCTTGTCTAGATATATACGTAAATGCAGGGTATATATATGCAGGTACTGGGAATGAAGACTGTACATCATAAAGATTCAAGACTGAGTATATAGATTCAAGACTGACGAATTCAAAATTGAAGAAATCAAGACTGAAGACTCATGAGTATCAAGAGTTCAAGATACCAAGATAAGTAATAGAGTCTAGATTTATGTTAAAACTTCATGATAGCACTAAAATCTTTATTCGGATTTTAATTGTGGAATGGAATCCACCTTCTTGCTTTAATAGTGGGATGGAAACCATGACCTCTTTAGTGGGATGGAACCCACGACATTCTCTAGTGGAATGGAATCCAAGAAATTTTTAAAATGATTTATTTTTTCAAAACTATCTTTTTAAAGTCATCTCTATCAATTTAAATATTTTAACCTTAATTCAAAAACTATTTTTAACCATATTAATTTCAAAATCATCTCTTTTTTTGAACTATCTCTTGGTTTTAATATTTTAGCTTTAAAGAAATCTATATTTAGTTTTTAATATTACTTTTATATTATAGATTATATATTTTAAGCTTACTTTCTAAAACTCTTTTATAAGTTTAAACTATATTCAAAATGGTTTACAAAGTTTAGAAATTGTTTTGACAAGTTTTAGAATAGAAATCATTTTAAAGCAAAATCTATTATCAAAAATAACATAGGCATGCCGACATCCCTCATCCCCCCATGTTGACATGGTAGCCGTAGAATTTAAAATTCAAATTTTCAAAAGAAGTGTCTATTCGTCATAACCTTTCACGAATGAACATGACCATTGTTCTTCTATAAATACCAGTTGTTTTCAATGAATTTTAAGTTAGTTTTTCTTCATTTCTTCACCCCTTCTTCTCCAATCAAATATTTTCTTATATTTCAAATGCTTTAACAAAACTCTATCGAAATTCTAAGTGAATCAAACTCGATCATCTCTAGTTTGATTCTCTGCCACTTTTTCTCAAAGATCTCAGTGCTATTCAGAGTTATAGGATCATTTGTAACCAAAGAAGTGTATCGAGTCTCTCTCTATCAAAGTGTAATTGAAAACGGTGTGATTGTGACCTGTAAATCAATTGGGTGTGATTGTAGCCCATAAATCAATTAGGTGTGATTGTAGCCTGGTTAAATCAAGAGAGTTTGCTCTGGACTCAGAGACAGGAGGGTGTATCTCGTGGCCTTGAAATCGAGATTGTAATATCGACATTATATTTTAAAAGAAATCTGCATAAGAAATTGTGTGGGACTGGATGTAGGGTAACTCCGAACTAGTATAAAATTCTGGTGTGTTCTTTCCTTTACTGCTTTTATTTACTGTTTGCATCTGTGTCTGATTCTGTGATTGTCTCTGTGTTTGTGAAATTGCATCTGTATGTGTTTAATTTGGAAAGATTCCAAAAATTCCATAAAATCCATTAAACACTATTCACCCCCTCTAGGGTTAATCCAGCCTTAAGATCCTTAATCCGCATTTCCAACATTTGGTATCAGAGCGAGGTTTTCAAAGTTTTCATAATCTGATTTTTGAAAATTTTTCAAATGGCTGCTAACACTGGTAATGTCAACACTATCACTAGTTCATTTGTAGAGGGTCAGTCTACTGCCAGACCACCACTGTTTAATGGCAGTAACTATGCATATTGGGTATGTAGGATGAAAATATATTTACAATCAATAGGATTAGACACTTGGAATATCACACAAACTGAGTACATTGAACCCACAACTGATTTTGCACAATGGACTGCTGAGCAAAAGACTATTGCACAAAACAATTCCAAAGCCATGAATATTCTATTCTGCTCACTTGATAGGAATGAGTTTAATAAAGTGTCAGCTTGTAAGTCTGCATATGAGATTTGGAAAACTTTGCAAGTTACTCATGAAGGAACAAGCAAAGTTAAACAGACCAAAATATCTATCTTGACCAATCAGTTTCAATTATTCAAGATGAATCCAAATGAGTCCATTTCAGACATGTACAGTAGGTTTCAAGACATTGTGCACTCACTAATTGCATTAGGAAAGAACTTTTCCGAAGAAGATCAAGTTAGAAAAATTCTGAATTCACTCACTCCGGAATGGGATCAGAATACTCTAGCAATTGAAGAGGCTAATGATATTAGTACTCTGAAAATTGAAGAATTAATTGGGAATTTGATGTCGTTTGAAGTACAAATGCAAGGGAGAAGAGAAAGCAGGGCCTCAGAAAAGAAGTCAATAACGTTCAATGCAACAACAGATGGTTCAGACTCAAACAGTGACGACGATGAAGAAATATCTTTGATGACAAGGAATTTTAGAAAGTTTCTGAAATAAAGAAAGATAAACAATTACAAGAGAAATGATCACAAGAATTCTGGAAACAATAATGAAACTCAAAACAATGGCAGATGCTACAATTATGATGAGCCAGGCCACTAAAAAGAGATTGTCTGCATCCATATGAACAGAAATTTTCTCCAAGTAATGATTCATCAAAGAAAACAAAGAGAGCATATAACTATTCAAACATGTGCTTTATAACTATTCACGATTCTGATGATCTCGGAAATATGGATCTAAAAATAGGTATGCATTTAAATTATATTGATTAAAATTGCTTGTTTGATTGTTTGCATGTATTGAAATTGCTCGTTGTTTGAATTTAAAATTTTGATTTTCAAAATAATATTATTTTAATATTAAAATATTAATATTAAAGTGCTATTACATTTAATATTATTTCAGATAAAATATAAACTAGTTTATAGGATATATATATACATATATATAGATATTAAGTAAAATAAGAAAAATAAGTCACATGATTTAAGGGGCCCATGTCGACATGACCCTACCCCCCATGTCGACATCCCTCCAAAATTTGAAATTCAAATTTGAATTCAAAAATTTGAATTTCTCCACCTTTTCACCAACTCCAAAGCTTTGAAAAGGCGTCTCTTGACCAGAGAACATGGCTCTTAGATATCTATTTATCTTCTTAACTTTATCCTATCTTTTCACTTTCATTTCAAATTAAAACTCTCTTTCAAACTCTCAAGCTCTCTACTTTCTTCAAAAATGATTTCCTCAAGCACTCCATCCACCATTAGACTGTCCAAGGCCACCAAAGAGTTCCTCTACAATGATCTGGAAGCTATCAAGGCTTACATAAGCTATCTAAACTTTGGAAAGGCCCATACGGGAAAATTTGCTATCTTTAATGATTTTTCTTCTTATGAAATCAATGTTCTTTTTGAAGAGAATCAAATTCTTAGCTTAATTGATGATTCTCAAAATGAATTTTTTTGTTATCCAAATCTTGTCAAAATGTTTTATGCAAATTTGAATCGTGGTTTTTATGAAGGAAATGAAGGGGAATTGTGGAGTAGCGTTAAAGGAACGCGTATTTTTTAAATAGTGAGATTTTGGGTAACATTCTTGGTTGTAAGTATACGGGAATGGATCTTTCAAATTTTCAAATAGATGAACATGATCGTGAGACATTTCATCACATTTTTGAAGGAGATGATAACTTTGAGTTTATAAATCGAAATTTCCGTCCTAAAGCTAGAATTGTAAACCTTTTTTTGCAACATACCATAACTACAAGATCGGGAAGCTTCAATCACCCTACTTTAAAAGTTTGTAAGGCTCTTTTTGCTATTTTTGGGCGCTATGACATTAATTGGGCGCAAGTGATTTTGGATGAACTCCATCCCAAAAATTTTATTTTAGGTGAAAACACTTTATATCATGAGATTTATCTCATTCGGATTTTTAACTACTTTGGTGTTGATTATAAGAAGGAGGAGTTCGTTTCTAGAAAAGTGTTTAACCATACTAACATCTCTCTCATGAAAATTCTGTTTGTGTTTCAACCATATGAAACATTTACCGAAAAGGATGAGAGTTGGCTCATGAAGAGATGGAAGAAGAAGAGGAGGAGGAGGAAGAAGGGGAGGAGATGGAAATTGAAAAAGGAGAGGAGGAGGAAGAGACTTCATTGGAAAGCATCGAATACCCTATCAACCCTAACAATCCATCCAACAAAACGCTTCTCAAGAATCAAAAGATTATCTTGGAAAACCAACGGATTCTCAAAAGATCCGTTAGTAAAAAGTTGGATAGATTTCCACCAAAATGAACAAGTTCTTTGGGAAAGTGAGTCGCAAGCTTGGATTATCATCATCTTCATCATCATCTAACTAATACTAGTTTCATTTCATGTTGTATTAGTTTATATCTCTCTTTAGTTAATATTATGTATCGTTTATGTAATGTTAACTAAATTTATCAATGAAAATCTTTTATTTCTGCTTATTATCTCTAAAATATCTCTGGAATGATTGTTATTATATTATATAAGTTTATATATAGACTTGTATATAATATAAAGAAACAAAGCAAATTGCTAAAATTAACAGGGGCATGTCGACATCCCCCTACCCCCATGTCTACGTGTAACAGCCAGAAAATGGTTTTTGTTTTGAAATTGACATAACTACCTTGTGTCTTTTCATTTCAAACGACTTTCTAATTCTTCAAATACCTGTTTCTTCCAGAAAAATGCATACTTTCAATTCTCTTTATTTTATATTGAATTTCTTCATATTTTATCAAAAATGGCCTTTCCTATTCACAATCTAAGTGAGAATCTTGAAGAAACTCTCAATTCCTTCAAGAACATACTTACTTTTATCCTTCGCAATCAACGTCACCTAGAATTAGACCAAATGCAGATGATAAAAGAACAAGAAAGGCATTTCAATGCCATTTGATGGATGATCTCAGCCCTCAACAAAGATGAAGTTGAAGCGAATCCAGAAGGAACTCTGAACAAAGATAATGAAGAATGGGATGCTATAAAGGCAGATCCTATCTTCGGTGAAGAAGGATGGGTTCAAGTTTCAAGAAATGTTTGATTTGAAATATGTGATTTGATTTACTTTAATTTATTTTGAATTGTTTGGTTTGATTTGATTTGGTATGGTTCAGATTGATTTTAATATGGTGTGTAATATATGATTGAACATGGTGTGGTTTGATAAGAACATGATGTATATATTGATTGATTATGTTTGAAATTTTCATATCTCTCACATTTACCTTACTATATTTTATTCATATTATTATCTGTCTCATTTATATTCTACTATACTATGTTATTATCCTATACGGTGCCATAGTATAAGATTTAGGGGGAGTTATGTAGTTTAGGATTAGTTTTTGTTGATGACAAAGGGGGAGAATTATAAAATAGGTTAGTTAGGCTTAGATTAAGTGGGAGTTAGTAGATTAAGGGGGAGTTGGTGGAATAAAGGGGAGTCAGAGTAGAATCAGAGTTTGGTGGAGTATATTTTATAAACATAGGTTGTCATCATCAAAAAAGGGGAGATTGTTAGTTCCTGAGATGATGGTTTTGATGACAACAACCTTTGGACTTGTTATAAAATATAAATACTAATATTGTTGTTTAGATATATATGTATATGCAGGATATATATATATATATGCATGTACTGAAAATGAAGACTGTACAACATAAAGATTCAATACTGAGTATATAGATTCAAGACTGACGAATTCAAAATTGAAGAAATCAAGACTGAAGACTCATGAGTATTAAGAGTTCAAGAGTTCAAGATATCAAGATAAGTAATAGAGTCTAGATTTATGTTAAAACTTCATAATAGCACTAAAATCTTTATTCGGATTTTAATTGTGGAATGGAGTCCACCTTCTCGCTTTAATAGTGGGATGGAACCCATGACCTCTTTATTGGGATGGAACCCACGACCTTCTCTAGTGGAATGGAATCCATGAAATTTTTAAAATGATTTATTTTTTCAAAATTATCTTTTTAAAGTCATCTCTATCAATTTAAATATTTTAGCCTTAATTCAAAAACTATTTTTAATCATATTAATTTTAGAATCATCTCTTGTTTTTTAAACTATCTCTTGATTTTAATATTTTAGCGTTAAAAGAAATCTATATTTAGTTTTTAATATTACTTTTATATTATAGATTATAAATTTTAAAATTACTTTCTAAAACTCTTTTATAAGTTTAAACTATATTCAAAATGGTTTACAAAGTTTAGAAATTGTTTTGACAAGTTTTAGAATAAAAATCATTTTAAAGCAAAATCTATTTTTAAAAATAACATAGGCATGTCGACATCCCTCATCCCCCCATGTTGACATGGTAGCCGTAGAATTTTAAACTTAAATTTGCAAAAGAAGTGTCTATTCGTCATAACCTTTCATGAATGGACATGACCGTTGTTCTCTTATAAATACCCGTTGTTTTCAACGAATTTTAAGTTAGTTTTTCTTCATTTCTTTACTCCTTCTTCTTCACTCAAATATTCTCTTATATTTCAAAGGCTTTAACAAAACTCTACAAAATTCTAAGTGAATCAAACTCGATCATCTCTAGTTTGATTCTCTGCCACTCTCTTTCAAAGATCTCAGTGCTATTAATTGTTATAGGATCATTTATAATCAAAGAAGTGTATCGAGTCTCTCTCTATCAAAGTGTGATTGGAAACGGTGTGACTGTGGCCCGTAAATTAATTGGGTGTGATTGTAGCCCGTAAATCAATTAGGCGATCCACTAGCCTGGTTAAATCAAGAGAGTTTGCCCTGGACTCGGAGACAGGAGGGTGTATCTCATGGCCTTGAAATTGAGTTTGTAATATCGACATTATATTTGAAAAGAAATTCGCACAAGAAATTGTGTGGGACTGGATGTATGGTAACTCCGAAGCAGTATAAAATTCTGGTGTGTTCTTTCCTTTACTCATTTTTTTTACATTTGCATCTGTGTCTGATTCTGTGATTGTCTCTATGTTTGTGAAATTGCATCTGTATGTGTTTAATTTGAAAAGATTTCAAAAATTCCATAAAATCCTTTAAACACTATTCACCCTCCTCTATTGTTAATCCAGCCTGAAGATCTGTAATCCGCATTTCCAACAGAGTGGCATACGAATTTCGCTAGAGCGATATGTGCCAACGAATGCAGGCGCTTTCCTTTATTCCTCAAAGGTGTATCGATCATGCGGTTTACGCGATTATCGCCCAAATCCATCTCCTTATTCAATCAACCGGATCAGAAGTTTGTCGAGTAGTTCAGAATGCATGCGACTCACATCAAGGATGTGATGCCATTATCCAATTTATTCCAGATGCTAGGTGAGCCACTCAAAGACTTTCTATAGAGATTCAACGTCGTCTTCATTGTCACTAAAGCAAGCAATCCCGGTGAGAATATCATACCGATGGCATCGATGAAGGGAACCGACCCCTAGAAAGATTTTGGCAGCTAGTTAGCTAGATAGCTGCCTATGACCTTGGATCGTTTCTGTTACAAAGTGAATCGGAACCTAAGCTGTTAGTCCTTGAGATGATGGTTTTGATGACAACAACCTTAGAATAAGATTATAAAATATAAATACTAACATTATAGTTTAGATATATATGTATATGTAGGATTTAACCATGCATGTATCAAGAATGAAGATTGTACAGTATAGAGATTCAAAATATCAAGATTGAAGACTCATGAGTATCAAGAATATCAAGAATAGCAAGATTATCAAATAGTACAAGATAAGTATTGAGTCTATAATTATGTTAAAACTTCATAATAGCACTGAAATCTTCACTCCATATTTCATTTGGGATGGAACCCATTTCTACCTTTTAGTGGCTTACAAACCCACGACAAGTAGCTTACAAACCTACGACAAGTGGCTTACAAACCCACGGACATCCTGGTTTTGTACAAGTTCTCGAGTCCTGATGTGATGAGATATTCTGTAGGAAGAAGCTTGCAAAACTACTTCAAAATGATTTTCAAAACTGCTTTTCAAAATGTTTTAGCCTTAAAAATTATCTTTTCAAACGATTTTCAAAAAGATGTTTTAGCCTTAAAATATTCTTTGATTTTGTTTTTAAATAAACTCTTGTTTTAAACTTCGTGTGTTTTAAACTATTTTTTAATTATAATATATTTATACTTAGATTTAAATATAAAATTATATATATATTATTCTCTATATTTACTTATGTATTTTAACTATAGTTAAGTATATTTATAAAGTTTAAAATAGTTTTAATATAAGATAGAAGTAATTTTCAAAGAAAAACAAATCACCAAAATTTCCTTTGGGATGTCGACATACCCAAGATACCCATGTCGACATAGTGGCAGTTGGTTTCAAAAATTTGAATTTCAAAAGAAGTGTCTATTCGCCATAACCTTACACGAATAGACATGGCTGTTGTTCTTCTATAAATAGGGGATTTTTTCAACGAATTTTCAACAATTTTTTTCTGGTTTTCACTCCTCTTCTTCTTCCACATTTCTTTATCTATATTCTTACCATTACTCTGCCGAAATCACCATTGAATTTAACTAGATCATTTCTGGTTTGATTCTCTATCACTATCCAAACAAGATCCCAGTGCTATTCAGAGTTATAGGCTTCTTTGTAATCAATCAAGTGAGAAAAGGTGTGATTGTAGCCTTGGAAATCAATCAAGTGAGAAAAGGTGTGATTGTAGCCTAGGAAATCGATTGGGTGAACTTGTTGCCCGGGAAATCAAGTATCTCTACCCAAAGGATTGTGAATTTGGAGTGGTGTACCTCATGGCCTTAAAATCGAGGGTTGTAATTGTAAAGATTGTTTTTGAAAGGAAATCCGTACTTGTGTGTGGGACTGGATGTAGGGTAACTCTGAACCAGTATAAAATCCAGTGTGTTCTTTCCTTTACTGCTTTTACTTTATATTTGCATGTGTTTGAATATGTGATCATATCTGTGTCTGAATATTGTATACATTTGTGTTCTAATTAATATAAACTCAAAAAGAATTAGTAATTCCTTAAAACACTATTCACCCCCCTCTAGTGTTTATACTAGCCTTAAGATCCGTAATCCGCATTTCTTACATTGTTATCAGAGCAAGGTTTTCAAAGTTTCATAATCCGACTTTTGAAAATTTTTTAATGGCTATATTTGAAAATTTTGTTAATACTTGTTTAAAAATATTCAAATCATCATTGTATCATAAGTCTGCATATAATCTATATTCAAAGTCAAATCGTTCACAAGGTTTTTATGATGTGCATGAAACATGTTTTATGGGTGTTGAGGAATCAATCCACAATGGAAAAATTGTGCAGATCAAAAAGAATAAATGGATACTCGATAGTGGATGTTCTAGACACATGACTGGTAATCCAGATATGCTGAATGATATAATATACAAAGACGGAGGATTGGTTAACTTTGGAGACAACTCAAAAGGATATGTGATTGGCATCGGCAATGTCGGTAACTCTAAAACTCCTATTATTACTAAAGTTTTGCTAGTTAAGAATCTAAAACATAATTTGCTAAGTATTAGTCAACTTTGCGATAAAGGATATAAAATAAAATTTAAAAAAAGATAAGTGTCACATTGAAGATAATAATTCAACCATAATATTTGAGGGAATTAGGAAAAAGAATATTTATATTCTTAGTATGAAAGTTTCAAATGATAACTTGTGTCTTTTGGCAAATACAAGTGACCCTTGGATTTGGCATAAGAGATTTGAGCATTTGAATTTCAAACTCTTATCTAGACTGTCAAAACATGATCTAGTAAGAGGTCTCCCTAAAATGAATTTTAAAGTAGATAGTTTATGTGATGCATGTCAATTAGGAAAACTTAAAAAAAGTTCCTTTAAATTAAAAGATATGATTTCAACTTCAAAACCTCTTGAATTACTTCATCTTGATTTATTTGGTCCATCTCAAATTCAGTCAATAAATCACAGTAAATATGTTTTTGTAATTGCAGATGATTATTCTAGATTTACATGGATAGTATTTTTGAAACATAAAAGTGGTACTTTTGAATGTTTTAAGAACTTTACAAAAAGGATTCAAAATCAACTTTCAGTAAAAATTATAACCATCCGTAGTGATCATGGTGGTGAATTTGAAAATGAAAAGTTTGAGGAATTCTGCAATAAAAAGGGGATAACTCACAATTTTTCATTTCCAAGAACTCCACAACAAAACGGAGTAGTAGAACGTAAAAATAGGACGATTCAAGAGTGTGCGAGAACTATGCTTTCAGATAGTAATTTACCAAAACATTTTTGGGCAGAAGCAGTTGCTACCGCCTGTTATATTTTAAATAGAATCTTAATAAGACCTTTAACTGATAAGACATCTTATGAACTTCTTCACGGAAAGAAACCTAAGGTATCTTATTTTAGAATTTTTGGAAGTAAATGTTTTATTTTAAATACAAAAGATAACTTAGATAAATTTGATTCTAAATCCGACAAAGGTATCTTTATTGGATATTCTAATAGAAGCAAAGCATATAGAGTGTTTAATTTAAGAACTAACACCATTGAAGAAACAATGCATGTTTCATTCGATGAAAATCTCAAAAATTTTGTAGAGACAAATGATGAAGAGGATTTAATTACTCAAAATCAAGAGTCAATTGAAACTAATAATGAATTTAATCATCCTAATAAAAGGATTAAACTTTTAAAAGATCATCCCATAGAAAATATTCTAGGAGATATGCAATCTGTTGTTACAACTAGAAATCAACTAAGTAAAATGAGCAATGTAGCTTTTATATCAACCATTGAACCCAAAAATCCAAAAGAAGCATCAACTGATGATTCATGGATTTTGGCTATGCAAGAAGAATTAAATCAATTCACAAGAAATGATGTTTGGAAACTTGTTCCTAGACCTGAAAATAAAACTATAATTGGAACAAAATGGGTTTATAAAAATAAAATGAATGAACAAAGTTAGGTCGTTAGAAATAAAGCCCGGTTAGTCGCTCAAGGTTATTGTCAAGAAGAAGGAATAGATTTTGATGAAACCTTTGCTCCCGTAGCAAGATTAGAAGCCATTAGGATTCTACTTGCTTTCGCAAATTATAGCAATTTCAAATTATTTAAAATGAATGTTAAAAGTGCCTTTTTAAATGGATTTGTAAAAGAATAAGTATATGTTGAACAACCACCACTTTTTGAAAATGAAAAATTTTCAAATCATGTTTACAAACTTAAGAAAGCTCTATATGGTCTAAAACAAGCTCCTAGAGCCTGGTATGATAGACTAAGATCTTACTTACTTCAATCAAACTTTGAAATTGGTAAAGTAGATAATACTCTTTTTATTAAAAGAAATAAAAATGATATTCAACTAGTACAAGTTTACGTAGATGATATCATTTTCGGATCAACTAATTTTGAGATGAATAAAGAATTTTCTGAAATAATGACAAAAAAGTTTGAGATGAGTCATATGGGTGAATTAAACTTCTTTCTAGGATTACAAATAAAACAATTAGATAATGGTATCTTTATTAGTCAAGAAAAATATGCTAAAGACCTAGTTAGTAAATTTGGTTTGACTACTGCAAGTGGAAAACCCACTCCCATGGCAACCAATGAGTACCTAAGTAAAGAAGATCTCTCGAAAGATGTAGATCAAAAATTATATAGAGGAATGATTGGATCACTACTCTATATCACTGCTAGTAGACCTGATATCATGCATAGCGTTTGCCTCTGTACAAGATATCAATCCCAACCTAAAGAGACCCACTTAAAAGCTATAAAACTTATCATAAGATATATTAAACACACCATTGACTATGGCTTATTTTATCCTAAAAATGATTCTTTTGAATTAATATCTTACCGTGATGCTGACTATGCTGGTTGTAAGTCAGACCGAAAAAGTACAAGTGGAACTTGTCACTTTTTAGGGCATTCTCTGATTTCCTGGTTTAGTAAAAAGCAAAACACAGTTTCTTTATCAACAACTGAAGCAGAGTATATTTCTGCTGCTTTAGCTTGTTCTCAAGTAATATATATGCAACAAACTTTAAAAGATTTTGGTTTAAATATCTCAAGATCACCAATTTATTGTGATAATACTAGTGCAATAAATTTATCAAAAATACTACTCATCATGCTCGAACTAAACATATTGATATCAGACATCATTTTCTCAGAGATAATATAAGTAAGGAAGTAATTACTCTCGATTTTATCAATTCTAAGAATCAAATTGCTGATGTATTAACAAAACCCTTAAATGAATCTATATTTACTAAAGTAAGAAGAGAATTAGGTATTTGTTCAATAACTGAAATATAAAATATAAATAACAAAGTATAATTAAAAATTAAATTAAACATAAATCAAATAGTAAAAATATCAAGCACCATGTTGACATCCCCCTCCTAACCATGTCGACATATAACGATTTTTTTTTATTTTTGAATTTTTCCCACCAAAATTCAAATAAGTGGTTATATATTCTTCTTATTTCAAAAATTGAATCATTCTTTCTGTTCTTTCTCTGTTCTATCTTCTGAAAACATTTAAACAATGGCCTCCTCTTCCAAATCAAACAAAAATTCAATCTTTTCGTTCCCTTGTCCTACTTCTGGACCGTTTCAACAAACTACACTTGCACGAGTGACGAAAATGGAGGATTCTTTGAAGGATGCACTGCAACTAATGACTGAAATTCAAGTGGTGCAACTTAGAATGGCCAAAGAACAAGAACGGCAAGGAAAAATTCTTAGAAATTTGCAAAAATTTCTAATGGACAATCATGCTAATCCGATCTTGATTGATGAAGAGTCTTCAGGAGATTAAGTGCAAGAGGAAGCGAGGAAGAAGAAGAAGAAGCCCCCATGGAAGAAGAGCACGCTGAAGATAATGACAAAGTCATTTGCGTTGGCGAAGTGTGCTTTGACAAAGATGGAAATCTTATCGAACAACGTGGAAATTTCTGTTTCCACTATCCAAATTGTTCGGTTCATAGATCTCCCATTTTTAAGGACACGCATTAGTTTCTCTTTCCTCTTTCCTATTGTTGTATGTTTTTACTTACGTTCTCTACGCTCATGTAAATATAACAATATAAATGATTTGTGTTCTTATATTACAAATATTATCATATATAGTTTCTTAGTTAGGAGAGTTTGTAATTTAGGACTAAAGTTTTAGTTTTAGAATTAAGTGTTGATTATTTATGATAACACTATCATTATAATCTCATAGTATTAGACTAAGGGGGAGTTATATAGTTTGGAGTTAGTTTTTGTTGATGACAAAGGGGGAGAAGTATAAAATATAGGATAGTTGGGAATTGATTAAGGGGGAGTTATTAATTTTAGGGGGAGTCAATAGGATAGAAATAATATTTTATAAACAAAGGTTGTCATCATCAAAAAGGGGGAGATTGTTAGTCCTTGAGATGATGGTTTTGATGACAACAACCTTAGAATAAGATTATAAAATATAAATACTAACATTACAGTTTAGATATATATGTATATGCAGGATTTAACCATGCATGTATCAAGAATGAAGACTGTACAGTATAGAGATTCAAGATATCAAGATTGAAGACTCATGGGTATCAAGAATAGCAAGATTATCAAATAGTACAAGATATGTATTGAGTCTAGAATTATGTTAAAACTTCATAATAGCACTAAAATCTTCACTCCATATTTCATTTGGGATGGAACCCATTTCTACCTTTTTAGTGGCTTACAAACCCACGACAAGTAGCTTACAAACCTAGGACAAGTGGCTTACAAACCCACGAACATCCTGGTTTTTTACAAGTTCTCGAGTCCTGATGTGATGAGATATTCTGCAGGAAGAAGCTTGCAAAACTACTTCAAAATGATTTTCAAAACTGCTTTTCAAAATGTTTTAGCCTTATAAATTATCTTTTCAAATGATTTTCAAAAAGATGTTTTAGCCTTAAAATATTCTTTGATTTTGTTTTTAAATAAACTCTTGTTTTAATCTTAGTGTGTTTTAAACTATTTTTTAATTATAGTATATTTATACTTAGATTTAAATATAAAATTATAGTAAAATTATATATATATTATTCTCTATATTTACTTATGTATTTTAACTATAGTTAAGTATATTTATAAAGTTTAAAATAGTTTTAATATAAGATAGAAGTAATTTTCAAAGAAAAACAAATCACCAAAATTTCCTTTAGGATGTCGACATACCCAAGATACCCATGTCGACATAGTGGCAGTTGGTTTCAAAAATTTGAATTTCAAAAGAAGTGTCTATTCACCATAACCTTTCACGAATAGACATGGTTGTTGTTCTTCTATAAATATGGGATGTTTTCAACGAATTTTCCATAATTTTTTTTCTGGTTTTCACTCCTCTTCTTCTTCCACATTTCTTTATTTATATTCTTACCATTATTCTGCCGAAATCACCATTGAATTTAACTAGATCATTTCTGGTTTGATTCTCTATCACTATCTCAACAAGATCCCAGTGCTATTCAGAGTTATAGGCTTCTTTGTAATCAATCAAGTGAGAAAAGGTGTGATTGTAGCCTTGGAAATCAATCAAGTGAGAAAAGGTGTGATTGTAGCATAGGAAATCAATTGGGTGAACTTGTTGCTCGGGAAATCAAGTATCTCTACCCAGAGGATTGTAAATCTGGAGTGGTGTACCTCGTGGCCTTGAAATCGAAGGTTGTAATTGTAAAGATTGTTTTTGAAAGGAAATCCGTACTTGTGTGCGGGACTGGATGTAGGGTAACTCCGAACCAGTATAAAATCCAGTGTGTTCTTTCCTTTACTGCTTTTACTTTATATTTGCATCTGTGTTTGATTCTGTGATCATATCTGTGTCTTAATATTGTATACATTTGTGTTCAAATTAATATAAACTCGAAAAGAATTAGTAATTCCTTAAAACAGTATTCACCCCCATCTAGTGTTTATACTAGCCTTAAGATCCGTAATCTGCATTTCTCGCATAAGCAAGGAGGAGGTAGAGCAGACTAGGAGAAAGAACAATACAAGCCCGTTGACTAAGGACTCAGATTCCAAGAGACGATCCAGAATCTCAAAATTCGACTCATATACTCCTTTGAACGATTCAATCGATTACATCTACTTGGAGACTTATGACTCGGAGCAGTGTGAAAACCAGCCTCAAAAGAGTCCAGCAAAGCCAAGAGGAAATCCAGAGAATGTTGTATATTCCAAGATACACATGGTCCTAACACTAGCGATTGCAAACACCTTCGAGATGTGATCAGAAAGCTGATTTGAAAAGGAAAGTTTAGATTATATGGACAAGACCCATGAAATAGTAGGCAAGGAACATCCGACCCCTATCAATAAAGAACTTTAATTATTAATTGGACCACCCACGGTCGATTTCCAACTGAGAAGGGATTGGACAAAGTGGAATAACGAGCATACGGCATTGCTTCACTTATCAATGAGATTTATTATGATCTTCTTTGAATTATTTCTATTTCAATTTCAGTTGTGTTGTAAACTATGACCAACTTGAACTAAACTACTTCCAAACGATGCAGGTGACCAAGTACTTAGAGTTGGGTGCCAACCAATCTCTACGACCATGATCAGACCTTTAGAGTTTCATCAAGATAAACGTGATTCAACCGCTCATCAACTACCATATGCCCCTGACTTAGGGCCAAGGACTCGAAATGAGAAGCCCGACAAGGTCAGGATCCAGCAAAAAATGGATATGACTGATCGTCTAGTCATCAACTTCCACACTTGACTTGGAGACCAAAGAAAGACTTGGAGTGGATGCAACCAAACCATCCACTCCCTAGCTCATACTTGAAGTTTGCTAAAATACTTATGTCTCTCCCGAAGCTCAGCATGACCGAGGTGCAACTAAAGTGGAAGCGATTTAACCATCCACACATTAACTCTTGCCCTGAACACAGGAAGCAGTTCGAAAGCTCGACTTAAAGTAGACATGACGGACTACCTACTCATCAACCACCACCGTCAACACGTGAACACGATTGCAGCTTGAGGTGGATAAGACCTGACCGTCCAACCCAAGCATGGATGTGATCCGCAATCCATCACCTACTCCCTTCCTTGACTTGACAATAGGAGCTATAACCACCAAGCAGATACGAATCGATCGTCTCACTTACCAAATTTTTTCCTTGATGCTGGGGGCAGAATTCCATTCCATGAATGAATGTGATTCGACCGTTCATTCGATAACTCTTACCTTGACTTGGCAGATGGAGTATAAATCAAAAACGGGTGTGATTGACTACCCATCAAACAACTCTAAGTCCCCACGGTGCGGACTGAAGTATAAACATAAATCCATAGAGACCGACCACCCACGAAAAAACTCTAAGTCCCCAAAGTGCGGACTGGAGTATAAACATAAACTGAGTGGAAATCGATTGCTCGTGGGATAACTCTGAGTTCCCAGAGTGCGGACTAGAGTGTAAACATAAACTGGTGGAAACCGACTACCTGCAAAAACAACTCCGAGTCCCCAGAGTGCGGACTAGAGTATAAACATAAACTGGATGGAAACCGACTGCCCGCGAGATAACTTTGAGTTCCCAGAGTGCGGACTAGAGTATAAACATAAACTGGATGGAAACCGACTACCCGTGAGATAACTTTGAGTCCCCAGAGTGTGGACTAGAGTATAAACATAAATTGGGTGGAAACCGATTGCCCGCAAAAACAACTCTGAGTCCTTAGAGTGCGGACTAGAGTATAAACATAAACTGGGTGGAAACCGATTGCTCACAAGACAACTCTGAGTCCCCAGAGTGGGGAATAGAGTGTAAACATAAACTAGATGGAAACTGACTGCCCGCGAGATAACTCTGAGTCCCCAAAGTGCGGACTAGAGTATAAACATAAACTGGGTGGAAACCGACTGCCCGCGAGATAACTTTGAGCCCCCAGAGTGTGGACTAGAGTATAAACACAAACTGGGTGCAAACCGACCACCCATTAACTGAACCATGTCCCCAGAGCGTGGATACAAACATGAATGAATATATGAGTGGAGTTCGACCGTTCTATATTCCACAAACTCTAGTCTGAAACCGACGAAAGGAGTATAAACTCACTACGGAAGGAGCTTGACCATCCACAAACTAACTCCATTAACCCAAGACTGGGGGTAGGAGTACAAATCACTAAAAGCTGAATACGATAGTTCACTATAGCTCTGGCTTAGTGTTCTTTATGACTTAAGGAAATGACCGCAAGGAGGCCTTAATATGAAACCAATCAGAATGACATCCGAAGTTGTGGGTGACTGACTCTATTGTACCATCAGATCGAGGGTCAATATCGATCTGCACCAACCATAAATGGATGTGACCCGAACGTCCATCGATTAACTCCGATCACTAGAGCATAGATAAGAGAATAAACAATGAATGAGTGTGACTTGACCATTTATTCTCCACCACCTTCCTTCGATCTATCAGAAAGAGTATGAAACTGGGTGAGCATGATCCAACTCCTCCTGAGCCAACTCTATCCCTAGATCTAATGGGAGAATGTGAATCAAAATGAACATGATTGACCATCCAGCTCCGAATGAATGCGACACGACCATTCATTCGTTGACTCTTACCATGATCTGACTAGAAGAGCAATATAAAATGGACGTGACTTGACCGTCCGCATACTGACCCTTTCCCTTGGTGCGACAGGGAGAGCATCAACCACTAATTAGATGTAACTTGACCATTTATTCTTTGGTCCTGCCCAAAGTATGGCGACATCTGCACCAAAAGTAGACGTGACTGACTGCCCAGTGCACAACTCATGCCCGAAATCCGACGAGGAATTAAAGCCTTCCCCCTAGAAGGAAAAGCCAGAATATAATCCAGAATAGGTGCGACCCATCCTTCCATCAAATAACTCGATCCCATGATTCAACTGGAAAGAGTATAAAGCTAAAGTGGACATAACTTGCCTTCCTACTTATCGGCATATACCCTAGACTTAGGGGCACGAGCGAGAAACAAGATGAATGTGAACTGACCATTCATCAATCAACTCTATGTCTTTAGAGCTTAGGTGGGAGTATAAACATGACTTGGATGAGACTCGACCATCCATGCAGTCCATTTATCAACACAAGACTAGAAGTGCGATCATCCAAATACTGACTACGATTGCTTAATATTGTGACTCTTACCAGGTGTTTACAATGACTCGAGGCTACGACCGAAAGGATGCCTAGAGATAGAATCGTCGAATCGATGCCTAAGCTCATCGGCAACTGACCATCACTCCAACCCGAACGACGAGTAACAGATCATGAGTACATTGAGTAGAAAGTGCGTTACTTGAATATACAAGCAGATTCAAACTCAAACCAAGAGCCCACTATGCAGTTGCATGTAACACAAGACTGAACCCTACTCGACACTTGATTCAATGTGCTTCTAAGCCTGATCTTCGGCCAGTTGCAGATAATCGCTCAAAGCATCTAGAGCTCTTCACTATTGGACTCAATAACTCAGGCACGACTCTGGGATTCGACTAGAGTAACTATCATCATTAACCGTCCCAACTAGATTTCACATTGATTGGTGCGTGAAACAGTTACGTTTGAACTCGAGGAATCCAAGGCTGCACCCGTAGAGCCAACGATCAACATTACAGTCAGTCATGGCTACCCATTATGCGTACTGAAGATCGGATCACAGCTCAGTGCAACGATGATAAAGGAATTAGATGGCTTTCTTCGAACGAGTCTTGATGTGTTCACTTGGACCCATTCTGACATGTGTGCGATCTCACAAATTATCGCGAGCCATGTATTGAATATTGACTCGAGGCATTTCCCAGTGAAACAAAAGCAACGTGACATGGATCCAGAAAGATTTGTTGCACTTAAAGAGGAGGTAGATAAACTCAAAAACAATGGATTTATCTACGACGCCCTCTACCCAAAATGGGTATCCAATCCAGTTCATGTAAAAAAAATAGATGGAAACTGGCGGACATACGTCGACTACTCTGACCTAAACAAGGCATGTCATAAAGACAGCTTTCCACTTTCAAGGATTAACCAGCTAGTAGACTCAACCACTAGCTATTAACTACTTTCATTAATGGATGTGTACTCCGGATCCAACCAGATCCTGATGCACGTCCTCGACCCAGAGCATACCAACTTCATTACCGATCAAGGGTTATATTGATATGTTGTGATGCCATTTGAACTAAATAATGCTGAAGCTACTTACCAAAGACTCGTCGATTGGATGTTCAAAGGTCAGATTGAGCGATCGACGGGAGTATATATGGATGATATACTCGTGAAGTCACGACGATTAAACGACCACATTGATGAATTAGTGGAGATGTTTGGTTTCTCCAAAAATATAGAATGAAACTAAATCCCTTGAAACGCTCTATCGGCGTTGCGTCAAGGAAATTTTGGGGTTTCATCGTCAACTCTCGTGGAATCGAAGCCGATCCCGAGAAGATTCAAGCAATTTGAAACATATAGGTATCGAAGACGATTAAGCAGGTACAGAGCTTAAATGAGAAGGTTGCCGCCCTAAGCCGCTTCATCTCCAGGGCCATTGACAAGTGTATTCCTTTTTTCGACTTGATCAGAAGTGGGAAGAGGAACTTTAAATAGACGCATGATTACATAGATGCATTTCAAGTTATGGTAGATCACCTAGAGAGACCTCCTATCCTATCCAAGCCACTAGATCGTGAAGACTTATGCATCTATTCAGCGATGTCGGTACACGCCATAAGTGCCACACTGTTATGTGAAGAGAATCAGATCCAGGAGACTGTATATTATGTTAGAAGGCAATTGACAGGTGCTGACAGAAACTACCCAAAGCTGGAAAAGCTCGCGTACTGCCTGTTGATTACGTCATGAAAGCTTCACCATTACTTCCACGCTCACCCTATTAACATCTACACCGACCGATCATTATGACAGGTCCTATAGCAACCTTAGACGTCCAGAAGGTTGCTCAAATGGAATATCGAGCAAAGCCAATTCGATATCACTTATCTCCCTCGGAGAGCAGTCTAGGGACAAACATTAGCAGACTTCATATATGAATTCACTACATCAGACGACTATACGAAGAGCAGTGGAGAACCGACCAATCAATGGAAAGTGTACACGAATGGAGCTTCACATGATCGATGTTCTGGCGTCGGTGTTGTGTTAACAACTCCTGAGGAACGATCGATCTGCTATGCCCTAAAACTCGACTTTCCTGCAACAAATAACGAAGCTAAGTATGAAGCCTCTATCGCTAGGCTCAAACTTGCTAGAGAGCTGAGAGTGGAAACTTTACATATTTTTTTGATTCCTGGTTAGTGGTATGCCAAGTCAGGGAAGATTATTTTGCTAGGGGGCAGCATCTTGCTTCTTTTCTTAGTTGGGTCCAAGAGCTACTGGTCGACTTCGAGTGTTACATCATTACACACTTCCTCAGAGAACAAAATGAAAACGCCGAGTCACTAGCCATGCTGCCCAGTTCTGGGGATGCACAACAAATAGACTTGTCTGATTGAAGTACTTAGCATTCCAAGCATTGTCAGATGGAGATCGACAAGATCTTGTAGGTAGAGCCCGAAAAGGAGTCATGGATGATCCCTATCAAAGACTATCTACAATGGGGTATTCTTCTTGAATGAAGGAATGAAAAACGACAGATCCTCCTCAAAGCTTTACGCTGCATCATCCAAGAAGGAGTCATGTATAGAAAGGGCTTTCTCTATTCCCCTGCTTCGGTGTATCACCCATGATGAAATAAAATGAGTCTTGAGAGAAGTCCATGAAGAAGAATGTGGCGGTCACACCAGGGGAAAACCTTGACAAAGAAAATACTCACCTACGGATATTACTGGCCAACTGTTAATCAAGATGCAGCTGATCGCACAGGACAATGCGACAAGTGCTAGATGTTTGCAAAAATTCCAAGAGCCCTACCGATGGAAATTTCTCAAATGGTCAATCCATAGCCGTTTACCACTCGGGGCATTGACATCATCAGCGCCTTGCCGATTTCGAAAGGTGGTGTGAAATATGCCATCATAGTAGTGGATTACTTCACCAAATAGGCTGAAGCTGAAACATTTAGCCGTAATCACGATAAAGAAAGTGATCAACTTCATTGTTCGGAGAATCAATTATCATTTTGCCTTCTACAAAAACTGATAATGGAACCCAATTCGATAGTGCTTAATTCCAAGACTTCTACCATCAACATCATAATGAGAAAAGATTCACGGCAGTTGTTCACCCTTAAGTTAATGGACAAGTCAAAGCTATTAACAAAATATAAATTCCATTCTGAAGAAACGTTTGGAAAAGGCTAGAGGAAAGTGGGTGGATGAACTCCTAACAGCATTATGGGCTTACAGAACCACCCACAAGTCCGCGACGGGCCATACTCCATTCCCCTTTACTTACGGCTATGAAGCCATCATTCCTGTAGAACTTGAAGTCCCATATCATTGAGTGACTTATTACGACCCCTATTTCATTAAAATATATATGTATGTGTGTGTGTGTATAAACAAGTAACTGCAAGCCAACTACAATTAAACTATAAGGAATTGGTGATGACTCGTGAGCATACAAACGCATCCAGGAGCCAATGGTAAGAACGTGTACCTGAACGTGCACTTGTATATTCTAAAAAATCGATTTCTTGAAACGGACAGAAATTGAATTTCCACTTGGAGTTCTTAGAAAGAAGACCGGATCAGATAGCCGAAGCTTACTAGCCTCATTGAACTGGAAACATATAGCAACTTATAGAATACAATCCTGAATTTATGCTATTGGAAATCGACCGATAGCCACGATGAATAGAAAGAAATGCAACTGTCAGCAAAGGCGACTCAACGGAAGAATAATGACTATTCAATAAACTGAATGGAATCCTTTTTGACGATTGAAGCTTGTGGTAATTCAAAGCACGTCATGTTCAAACAAGATGTACTTTGGGGGGAAAAATGTTATCCCACCTTTTGGCAAGGCAGTGGTACCATAGATTTGGCAAAAAGGGTGGTTACCAGCTTTGAGAATCAGTGATATACAGGACTATAGACGATGGTCGAGCAAATTCAAACCAGGTCCAGATCAAGCTGTAATCAGTATGAAGTAATAATCAAAGCTCCATGAGGCTACATTTCAAATTTTAAGTCAATTCAGAGTCCGTATGCTCGAGTTATGGATAAATGAAGAATTTATATGGATCGATCTAAAATGATCCATAAAACAGTTCAAATCATCAGAGATGATCAATATCTCGAGATCCACAAGGCCAATTCATTTGAAACTTCCAGGGCATCAACAAAATGAAGATTGAAGCTTACAAAAATGATCGTGGGTCATAAAATTGCAATTATAGTTTGGTTGATCGTTTATGCCAAGCCATAAAAACGATTGGCATATTCTAGTAAATGATCCATAGTTTCATGGAAAATGTAGTATCTCATAAATGGTACGTCGGAATTGCACTAAATTTGGAGTGCAAGTATCTTAATCATGAAGAGCCTACACTATCGATCGCGCATCAATCAAAGGCCAAAATAACGATCGGTTAAACTTTGGCCGATCGTTCCAAAATGTCAAGTTAGGGCCACCGATCGTTATGGTGGGTCCCTATGGATCTAAAGACTCTTCTTGCAAAATTTCATCCCAATCCATGTACGTCTTATCCTATAAATACAGTGGCCATTCTCCATAAAAAAGATCCTTCTTTCGGCTTCCTAGGCTTTGCCATTTTTATTCTTTACTATTGTACTAATGGATCCTAACTAATCCAAACATCCTTGTAATCATAATCAAGTGCAAGATCAATAAAAATATGAAGTGGACGTAGGCCAAGATTGTCAAACTACTTTAGAAATCTATGTGTTCATATACTTTTTCGGCTATGTTTTTAATTTCATTCATCATTTAATCTCTACGAGATTCAATTGGGTATTGATGCCCATTTTTGGCGTCAACAATACTACTCTTTTTTCTATTGTATTTACCCTTGCATAAGAATGAAATGGGTTAAAAATGATGTAATAAATTATGTAATTCAAATTGATGTAATGAAAAAGTTATTTAGCTTCTCTGTGTACTTACGTTGTGAATTATGTTGTGCAAAATAATATGGAACTCACTTTGTCATTGGAAAATGATTTTGGTGATGAACGCAACATCATCGGCGCCTATTTTTGAGTCTTGGAGTATGGGACGTTACAACATGGTATCAAACCATAGGTTAGGGGAACACTTGAGTAAAAAAGAGTTAAATAGAAACTTATTATTTGAAATCGAACACTTACGGAGGGTATACGCTATAAATATAACATAATTGTATTTCGTTATGATAAATAGAAGAATATATCTACCCCTCTAAGTTTGATCCCGTTCTCTTTACTTCTGTTTCTTATGAACCCTTGCTTATACACAAGACAAGAATGGATCTACATAATAAGCATTTAACTATAGGAAATACAAGAGTGAATGATAGTAAAGGAGATGAAAATACTCAAACTAATGGCCAAGGTAGGGAGGCAAACCTAGAAGTTCGTACTAAAGCCCATACTCAAGTGACTACCCCAACTAAAGGAGAAATAGATGTGAATGCTTTATTCTGCCAATTTATAATGGAGACGACGAGGCAACAACTAGCTAGAGTTGTTGAGCCAAGATAGGAAGTAGTAAGAGAAGAAATTTTTCTAAGATGAACAAAGATTTCAAAAGCTATGTAGGAAAGGACTTTACAGGGAATGAGTCTTCCTTAGAGGTGTTGAACTGTTTGAAAGAATTTGAACATATTTTTAGAGACTTGGGATATAATAATGCTCAAAAGAGGAGATTGGCTTCTCATCAGCTCCCAGAGGATGCATTAGACTGGTATGAGGTTGTGATTGCTGAAGTACCAAAAGAGGAGACAACCTAGGAACGGTTAAAGGAGCGATTCGAGGCTCAGTTTATCCTCGAATCTCGGAAGAGTGCTTTGTGTAGGAAGTTACTTGATTTGAAGCAAGGAGAGATGATGTTGGTAGAGTACATTTAGTGCTTTAATGCCTTTTCGAAGTATGGAAGGGAGCATATCAATACTTCGCTAAAAAGAGTGAAAAGTTCATTGAAGGTCTGAGGAAGGGCTGAACCATAAGGTAATAGCTCATTTGTTAGCTCCATTTTATATGCTGGTGGAAATGTTGAGGAGGTTTGGTTGTTTGTTTTAGGAAGACAAGAAAGCCAATCTTCCGACCAGAAAGGGCATTGTCGATGGGTTAAAGAAAAGATTCAAATCCATATTAGAAAGGATGAAATCCATATTAGAAAGGTAGAAAGAATCAGAAGGGAGGAAAGTCTTCTATAGGAAGGACTCAAAAGCTGAATGTAGTTGATGTCACTTACTTTAATTGGGCCAGAAAGGGCATTGCTCTAGTAAGTGTACCCAACCAGTGAAAAAGGATAGGACAACTATTTTATTTGTAATAGGCCAAGCCATAAGAAGAGGGATTGCTAAGAAGTTAAGCAAGTAAAGGTTTATGTTCTTGAAGGACCTTCGCTTGGGCCAACTGTTGAGGATAAAGGAAAGGGCAAGCTTGGATGTATGATTTTGATTTCTAGTAACTAGTTAGATTTCTGTTTGATACTAGTGCCACTCACTCTTTCATTTCAAGATATTTATTTGATAGGTTAGAATTAGGTACTACCTATCTGATTACATTCTTATGTGTGGTTAATCCGACCAGTGGGTATGCCAACCTCATTTAAGGTGCATTGACCTTGGGTTTGACTAGTGTGGACATTTGATTGTTTACGACCCATATATATTTGATTTCATAGGGTACATGGTGGTTTTGGTTATGAACTGGTTAGTGCGTAATGATGCTAGGATTTATTATGCGGATAGGATTATCGTCGTACGTAATCCAAGAGGAGGGAAAGAATTATTATAGCATTGAACGTAATGAAGGAGAAGTCAAACTTATTACTATATGCCATGGAAGATCAAGAAGATGAGATCAGCAGAGTATGAGTATTCCAAGAATTTATAGATGTTTTCAAACTTGTAACGAGATTATCACCAAGAAGGATAATCAAATTCCGAATGATTTAATGCTGGGGGCATAGTTTGTCAACAGACCACCTAGTAGAATGCCATCAAAGAAGATGGAGGAATTAAAGAATCAGCTAGTGGAACTTTAGGTTAAAAGATTTATTTGGTTGAGTAGTTCGCCGTAGGGAGCATCCACGGTATTCGTTAAGAAGTCGGATGGATCTTTACGGATGTGCATTGATAATCAAAAAATGAATGAGTTTACACTAAAGAATCGTTTCCTTTGCCCAGGATAGCTGAGTTGGTTGATTAGTTGAGTGGAGATTGAGTGTTCTCGCAACTAGACTTGGCAATGGGGTTCCATTTACTATAAGTAGCGAAATATGTTATTCCATTGATTGAGTTTTGAACAAGGTACAGTTCATATGAATAGTTAGTGATGACATTTGGACTGATTAATGCCCTTGCGTTCATCATTGATCCTATGAACCGAATCTTTCACGATCAGTTGAATAGATTTATATTGGTCTTCATTGATGATATCTTGGTGTATTCCAAGGATGAGGGAGATCATGAAATCCACCATAGATTGGTGTTGGAGACATTAAGGTAGTGTATTAGCTCATGTCGAGTTTCATCTTTGATATCGAGGTTGAGCATGGAGTCATCGAGGCTGGACATGAAGGTATTGAGTCATCGAGGTTGGATATGTAGCTATTATTGTCATCGAGGTGGTGTATTAGCTAATGTTGAGTTCCAGCTTTGATATCGAGGTCTGTGACATTAGTGGGGATGATGTTATTCAATGGGAAGTTAATATAAACGTCATTGAGGCTTTAAAACAACTACGAGACCCGGCGAGGTTTATATTAACGTGATCGATGATAGTGAGGTTATAAGCTCAGATAAAACTTGACATAACATATAAATGTAAATCATAGATCAAATCAAGCTAATTGTACCATATCCTTGTTAATTGAACAAATTATTGTAGATACAACACTTTCAATATTACAAATAGCAAAATCCCCAATTCGATATGGGGTTTGTAGAATTAAAATGAGTAAGAAGTGAGAACAGAAGAATTCGACCCCTTCTATGAAGACCCCATATCCCTATTTATAGAGTTCATTGGAAAGCAAGCCTTGGCGTCCATATAGCTCGATGTCTTTAGCTTCGTTGAGCATCAATAGTGAGCGCTTTATCGGCCTTGACATAATCAGCGTTGTTACACAATAAAGTATGTACAATTCCATTTTCCTCGGCATGGGCTTTATAGTTCCAACACTCGATGCCAATGCTCTATTGTTGATTGAATGTGATGCAAACATTGTCTATGGACATCAATACTGATAGATATCGACTATGCATATATAAATATGCGGTACTCTCCATTAGGTTCGACGACTCGGCAGTAATGATCCTCGGTGAGCTTCAACTGTAACCGTTTGTCCAAGGCGATATGGATTAGTGACGATGTTGAGAAGAAAGCTTGGAGTTTCTCAATGAGTCTAACAGTTCTGATGTTGATTAAAGACATCTTTGACAACCTTCTGACTATGTTTGATGATGTCGTCATCATTGTGTTAATGATGTCGAGGTTGGTAGATGCATAAGGCTTCATTGATGATGTCAATGCTAGTAATAACCCCTGATGTAGCCATGTTAACATCAACATCGCTGTATTAATGATGTCGAGGTTGAATGTCATGCAGGACTTTCTTGATGACGACAGTAGTAGTAAAATTGGTCTCCCTTATGTGAAATATTCTTATAACTCTTTAGGGTAAACCAAGAATTCCTTCTGACTACCTGAACTTTAATGAGACTTCTTTCTTTGTTTTCTGGTAAAAATAATAATAAATTTTGTTAAGATTATGACTTTGATATAAGAAACCTATAGGCCACAGTAAATTCCAAAAAAAAGTCCAAAAAGATCATTCGATAACATCATTGAGCATAGCATCCAGAACTTTCTTTAGAAAGTAAGATGACAAGACCTTTTTGGCACTGCTAATAGAAACATGGAACAATGTCACCTGGTTGAGAAATATAGGGTTCTTCAATGAACCCCTTAAAAGGTTAATGTAAGTCTCAAAACATCCTTTTGAATCAATTTTTCTTTGGCGTAAATTGGTTTTCATCCCTAGGTTATTTTGTGGAACTTTTACATCAGACCTCCTTCTTATTCAAGCTCGCTCCTTTAGAACTCTAGTTCAGTGTGAGGCAATGCATAACCCTTAACTCATCTTCTTATTGCAATTTTTATTCTCAATCCTGCACTTTACTTCAATGATATGTCAGTAATTTTAAGAAATTAGACATTCATTCAACAATAAACTAGTAAATGGTCCGATATTAATTTAAAAGAAAGAGTTAGAAAGTTATTTAGAACTTTGTTTGGTAGTAAGAAGATCAGGGGGCTATAATAATCTTCTAATAATGAGAAGATTGAAAATCCATCTGGGATAAGAGATCCCGTTTAGAATTCCTGTTTGATAATAGCATGAAAGCACTGAATTCCTCAAAAAACCATAAATTCAATGGGAAATTCAAAAATCATCATGAAAACCAGCAAGAAGATTAGGATCCATAAAACCAGAAATTCAAAAAGGAAATCCACAAATCCTTATGAAATTCAGTAAGAAAATAGGAGATAAAATCAGAAATTCAACCAAATCTTAATTGAAAGTTTGCCAGGATCTCATTTGACAAATAGAAAACTCAGAATTCATTCAACAATAGAAAATCTAGTAAGATTAATTTGAGAAAAAAGATTCCTAATTATATCTGGTGCCAATTTTGAAATCTTACCTAAAATGCTTTACCGAAATTTATTAGGGACTAATGCTTTGAATAGCAATAAGGATTCCCATTGTTCAAAGAAAAGTTTCCTACTAATAGATGAATAGTCCTAAAGTACTTATAACCTACTATTACTATTGTTATATTGGAGCCGAGTAGTTCCGTAAGGCCATTCAGTCATTCAGAATAGTAGTTCTATAAGGCGAGTCAGTCATTCAGAGTAGTAGTTCTGTAAGAACATTCAACCGTTCAACAGATAGTTCCATTCAGTTGTTCAGCTTTTCAACCGTCTAGCCATTCAACAGATAGTTCCATTCGATTGCTTAGCCGTTCAGTAGTGCTAGCTCTGTTTGACCATTCAGTCGTTCAGTTGTGCAAGTTCCATCCTACTGGTTGACCGTTCAGCAGTGCAAAGGTCCAAATAACTATATTAATATTTATTATATATAATCTTTACCTTAAGATCTCCTTATTCCTAGACCTGGATTGGATCCATCAAAGGTTTACTTTGATCTATTCTTCAAATGATGTTACCTTTATCCTTCTGATAAGAATGTGCTCTTTATTTTATTACTTTCGTCATTCCATTGATTTTAATATTTCTTTATGTCTCATATCTATACACCTTTTTAGGTATTGCGAAAACTGATCTTTATTCCTTCTTTGTCCTTTTCTAGAATTCTGTTTTTGTTCTGAGTCGCGGATATCTTTATCCATTTACCTATTTGCTTTGTAACTTTTGACACCTTTGTCCCTTTTGGGTGTCCTTTCTTCTTTTTGAGTTTTGCCTTGGCCTTAGGCTTTGGACACTTTCGTCCTTTTTCCTTGTTTGTGCCCCCATTTTCAAGCCTTTTGACTTTATTTTAAGTTGGGGACATCTTTACCCCTTTCTTTTGTATGTGCCCCTTTTGGGCTTTGACTTCGCCTTGAAGTATTACAGTTCATATTTGACTAACCTTCCTCTAAAAGGTTGCTAATGCGTGCTAGACTAGACCCTCCCTCTAAGAGGTACTCTAGACTGGATGTTAGAGGTTTTAACCCTCCCTCTGGGAGATTGTGCTCTGGAGTGGGCATCAGAGGCTCATTGGTGCCTTCGGTAAGGGCTTTTTGGTGCATTTGGTAAGGGCCTAAACAATTTTGATCCTCCCTTTAGAAGAAGTATTCGGTAAGGGTTTAAATAGTTTTAATCCTCTCTTTAGGAGGTGTCTTTGGTAAGGGCCTAAACAATTTTGATCCTCCCTTTAGAAGAAGTATTCGGTAAGGGTTTAAATAGTTTTAATCCTCTCTTTAGGAGGTGTCTTTGGTAAGGGCTTAAATAGGAGATTTTCTCTTCCGAAAAGTTTTTGAAAATAACTTTTCGCCAATTGCAATGTTTGCCAAAATCCTTTTTGAACATCAGCTCTTCTGTCATGAAATTACTTTTTGAGCGAAGGAATTTTTATTAAAGAACCCTTCTAATATATCGAGGAAATACTTTTCTAAAGAAGAGTTTGGGTACTTGAATCTTTTTCTAAAAGAAGTTCTTCTTAATGTTGTTGCTAAGAAGGATTTTTAAATCATTCTCATAATAGAGATGCAAATCTCAAATAAGAGATTGGATGGTCTTGATTCATGAACCAACAGTCCTTTAGTCGAGAATAGGCTCTTCTAATTTAGAGCTTTTAGTAGTTCTAAAAGATTGTTCATGGATAAAATTTAGAGGTCTTTCTCCGCTAACAATTTCAGATATCTTTAAAAATGCTTTTGTCAGAGCATGGATAGTTAAAAATCTTTGGAGTGCACTTACTAATGCCAAATAATATTCTTTAAAGATTGTATGAATTCATTCTTGAAATAGATAAATGTCTACTTTCCCTTATCTATAGGGTAATTAGAAATAATCCATTTTGATTCTTGAAAGTAATTTTCTTGAAGACATGATTAAGAAATTCTCTTTAGTAACAAAATGACTTGTTAAAAATAGAGTTGGTGCATATTTCTTCCACCTTCATGTAGCATACATAGTCAAGCCTCCTTAGGTTTTGCTTAGCAAAACGAAATGTCTTGTTTACAAGTCTGAAAAACCATGATTCATGGACTAATCAATTTTTACGGACAAGAGCATGCTTTTTCCCAAGAATCCCCTCTTTTGGAAAAGTCTTGGATATTTGCCTTCTACCAAGAACGAGTTTATAAAAGTAGTTTGGTGGTATTTTAAGATTCCATTTGGGCAGTTATTCACATTGATTCAAGCTTTGAGATAAAGATGAGTTATTTTTCTCTAGACATTTGAGTTGTCTTTCTTTTGGATGTAGTGGACTGGTTTTTTTCACCTGTAAAGACACTCAAATTTTGTGTTAATACATGATCAATTTTAAGTACAAATCAAAGTACAATTCAGATTAGAAATTTCTATGAGTAAAGATAATTCTTAGTGGATGATTGCCCCAAGACTCCATAGCTTGTAGGAGTTTGAATTTGAAGTTGCTAAGCTACTTTCTTCTTATAGAGAAAGGTAGGCTCTAACTGTTTGGAATATCCTTTTCGAAACAAGAGATCCTTTGAGCTTCTTTAATGAATTCTTTATAAAAAAAACCTGATCTAATCATATTCTTAATTATTCCCGTTAATACGCGACACTCATCGGTCTTATGTCCATTTACTTGGTGATAATTGCAATAATCTCTTCCTATATTCAGCTCAGGATGGATATGCATTTTATGAGTAGTTGGGAAATTTTCACTGTCTTTTGCTATGGTGAAAATGTGAGAGAGAGACTCGTCTAAGTTGACATAGTCGGATTTCAGAATCCTTTTAATATCTTCACTATCCTCTGACTTTTTGTTGAGGCGATCGAAACTATATCTTCCTTCTTCCATGTTTCATTGGGATTTCTTCCTAGAGTGATTCATTTCGTCCATACGGATGAAGTTTTCGGCCCTAGAATAGGAGTATTGTAGATCTCTTCATCCATTAATGTAAAGGTCCATCCGAAAAGGAGTTTGTTCGATTAGTCCCGATCGAACTGCCATAAGCTTCTCTCCGTCGATTGCATTTTCTACTTTCGATGCTTCCTTATTAAATTTCTTTAAGTATTCATCGAGTAATTTTCTTGGCCTTTGCTTGATAGTAGCTAACAAGCTAAAATCCATAGTTGGGTCTTTGAATATATAAAGTTGTGTGACAAACTCATAAGAGAATTATTCCCAAGAATGGATTATTTTCCCTTGTTAATTCTTGTACCATTTGATTGCCGCTCCTTGAAAAGGTACTATGAAAAGTATGCAACGGACCGCCCTAGAAGCATTATATAGATTCATTCTAGTTTCAAAAGCTACAAGGTGATCATCCAGATCGATGATTCCATTATACTTCAGTGGAGGGATTTTAATGTGAGATGGAATACTAACAACCATTATTTCTTCTTAAAAAGGAGTTTTTCGAAGGATATCATTTTTCTTCAGGTCAAGGAATATATCCTTTACTATTTGATTGAGAATGTCCTTCTGGTGGTTCATCATCATAGTAATCTTTATTATCCCATTGGATTGAACTATTTGATTTCTCAAAAGGCCTTTTTTCTTGACTTTCTTCGTTTTCAGTTTGTTTTTCATTTTGGTCCTTACTTGGAGATTGCGCTTCATCTCTTTCTTCCATAATCTTTAAAGATCCTTGAGATGGAGCCCCTTCAAGAAGTCCTCACATAACAATCACTTGTTGTAGTAAATTCTAGACTTAGTCTCATTTCTTGCAAATCTTGTTAGGGTTGAAGGTTGGCCAACTTCCATATTTTCTAAATTGAAGTTCGAGACGACATTATTTTTCAAAGTCGCTTGTGATGCAGCTTCTTCATTTAGGATGTCATTACTATTTCTGGCCCTTACCATTTTCTTCATGGAACAAAAGAGCCATATGCAACGAGTCTATGGAAAGGATTGTAAGAGATCGAACATTCGGGCCCTCCTTCTAGCACCAAAAATGTTAACAAATAAATTCTTCAACACCCCAAAGTGTAAAATAAGGAATTGCTTTGGAGGAGAGTCTTGTCGAGGTTAATAGAAGTCATCGAGGTTGAGCATGGAGTCATCGAGGTTGGACATGAAGGTATTAGAGTCATCGAGGTTGGATACGTAGCAGTCATAGTCATCGAGGTGGTGTATTAGTTCAAGTTGAGTTCCAGCTTTGAAATCGAGGTATGTGATGTTATCGAGGATGGCGTTATTCAATAGGCAACTAATATGAAGGTCATTGAGGCTTTAAGACAACTACGAGGCTCAATGAGGTTTATATTAACGTGGTCGATGACAGGAGGTTATAAACTCAGATTAAACTCGACATAACATGTAAATGTGTAAATCGTAGCTCAAGTCAAGCTAATTTGACCATATCCTTATTAATTGAACAAATCACTGTAGATATAACACTTTTGATATTATAATGAGAAAAATCCCCAATTTGATCTAGGTTTTACAGAATTTAAATAAGTAAGAAGTGGCAGCAGAAGAATTCAACCCCTTCTATGAAGACCCTAGATCCCTATTTATCGAGTTTGGCGGGAAGCAAGCCTTGGCATCCATAACTCTCGACGTCTTTAGCTTCTTCGAGTGTCAATGGCGAGTGATTTTTCAACCTTGACATGATCAGCATTGTTGCACATTAAAGTCTATATAATTCCATTTTCCTCGACATGGTCTTCGTAGTTCAAACACTTGATTCCAATGCTTTACTGTTGATATAATGTGATGCAAACACTGTCCATGGGAATTGATATTGATAGATATCGACATCGTGCGTATAAATATGTGATGCTCTCCATTAGGCTCAATGACCTAGCGGTATTGATCCTCGGCGAGCTTCAATTATAACTGTTTATCCAAGGTGATGTAGATTTGCAATGATGTTGAGAAGAAAGCTTGGTGTTCCTCGATGAATCTAACAGCTCTGATATTGATTGAAGACATTTTTGACAACTTTTGACTGCGTTTGATCATGTCGACATCATTGTGTTAATGATGTCGAGGTTGGCAGATGCGTAAGGCTTCTTTGATGATGTCAATGGTTGTAATAGCCCCTGATGTAGCCATGTTAACATTGAATCACCATATTAAAGACGTCGAGGTTGAATGTCATGTAGGACTTTCTTGATGACGATAGTAGTAGTAACAACTAGGAAGAACGAGAAGTTCGTGTAGATGGATAAGTGTAAAGAATCATTTCAAGAGTTTAAGAGATTATTAATGAATGCTCCTATCTTGATCATGCCTAAAGGAAATTAGAAGCTGGTAGTGTATACCGATGCTTGTGGAATAGGTTTGAGGGCAGTGATGATTCAAAGAAGGCGAGTCATAGCTTATGCATTAAGGCGATTGAGACTGCACGAAGTTAGATATCCGACTTATGACTTAGAGTTGGCAGCGTTGATGTTTTCGCTAATGATTTGGAGTTATTATTTGTTGGGAGAACGATTCGAGTTGTATATAGACCACATGCCATTTAAATACTTATTCTCTTAAAAGGAGTTGAATATGCGGCAGTAGAAATGGGTAGAGTTCTTGATGACATATAGTTTGGAAATAGAATATCGCTTGGAAAAGGAAACAAGGTTGTCGATGCTTTAAGTAGGAAGCATCAAAATGGAGTATTGGCCATGATTGATCAATGAAAGATTGTACAAATGCTACCCTATAGTAGAGTGCATTATAGGCAGAATACAGGATCGAGTAGAGATCCGGATGTGTTAGCAAGTTTAGTAGTATGTCTAGCACTTGTGGATAAGATTGCTGCAAGGCAGAAGAAGGACCCACTAGTTATCAAAAGAATTAGGTTATTAGAGATGGGATAGATGTTGAGGATCTAAGTGGATTTTAGGTAGAATTGAAGGGATGACTTAAAAAGAAAGGACCACCGTGCTTCCAGATATATGATATCTTCAAAAGAAAGTCTTGGATGAAAGTCATCGGTCGAAGTTTATTATTCATACCAAAGGCACGAAGATGTATCGTGATATAAAGAGTGTTTTCTTTTGGGAAGGGATAAAGAGAGATATATGAGAACGTACGAAGAGGTGCTTCACCTGTCAGTAAGTGAAGGCTAAGTATCAAAAGCTGAGACGATTACTTCAACCTTTGGAAGTACCAACTTGGAAGTGGTAGTCAATGTCTGTGGATTTTGTTGATGGATTGCACAGGTCAAGGACTGGGAATGATAGCATTTGGTAATAGTCGATAGACTGATTAAGAGTGCCCATTTTATTTTGGTAAAGTCGATGGGGATGACAACTACCTTAGCGAAGGTATATATGAAGAATGTAGTGAGACCGCATGGGCTGCCAAGTAATATTGTTAGTGACATAGACCCAAATATTTCCAGTGAGTTTTGGAGAAGTTTGCAGAGTGCATTGGGTATGGAGTTAAACTTGAGCATAGCTTACCACCCGTAGATTGATGGTTAAACCGAGAGGGTGAACCATATACTCGAGGATTTGTTGGGAGCATGTGTCTAGGATTTCAGAGGATCTTAGGAAGATCACTTGCATTTGGTAGAGTTTGCTTACAATAATAGTTAATAGTCGGGCATTGGGATAACATCATTTGAGGTGCTGTATGGTGGACCATGTAAGTCACCAGTTTATTGGTTGGACATTGGAGACAGATTTGTGTTAGGGCTTGATCTGGTAAGGGATGCTATCGAGAAAGTAGAATTTATTCATGCTAGGATGAAGACTGTGCAATCAAGGTAGAAGAGTTATGCCGATAGGCGAATGAAAGAGCTTGAGTTCATGATAGGTGATCATGTTCATGAAAGTTTCTCTGATGCTACTGGTTATGCGCTTTGGGAAGGTGGGGAACTTGTCACTAGATATGTAGGACCATTTCCAATGATCAAGCGGATTGGTAAACTTATCTATTGAGTCAAATTAACAGGTAGTTTGGCAGGTGTCCATAATGTTTTTCATATATCGCATTTGAGGAAATGTGCACACGACCCAGGTTCGGTAACGGTATCGATGGTGATAGAGGATTTATTTATAGAGCCAAATTTGAGATATATGAGATTTGACCCAGGTTCGGTAACGGTAACGAAGGAGTTAAGGAACAAAGTTATCGGACTTGTTCACGTCAAGTGCAGTGACAACAAAGATGATTATACCTGGGAGGTGAAGGATATAATTAGCAATATCTATCCCGAATTGTTTTAGACATTCATGTATATAATAGCAGGGGTCATTTTTCTACTGTATGGACTAGTAGGGTACTAATATATTTATATATGATATGACTGTATATTGGTAGTTGTATTGATACCTTTTGCTTGATAGTTGATGGTTTACATTTGTAGAGTACTAGTGTAATCATTATGCTTGTCTGTACTCATATGATGGTGACTTTTCACTTTTTGCGTATTAGTGTAAATCTTGTTTTACTTATTGAAATTTCAAGAACAACTTTTTTTGAGTTAGGGAGATTGCAAAAACCATATTTTGGAGAGTTCATAATATGAGAACTTAAACAAAAATTTATAATAAGAAAAACCTTATTAAAGAGATTAATAAAATAGTTTAGTTGCAATTATTGCCTAAGAGACATTTGATTAATTGAGTGTGGGACACTTTATAAGATTTATTGAATAGACCAATGGTAATTAGAGCAAAATGTTGGTCTTGTTAGTAAAAATAAACAATCTTAATTTTAATGGGAAGGATTGTATTAAGGGAAGCGTAATGATGTGACTTGGCTAGAATGAGATATTAGCCTAAGCCAAAAACACAAGCCCACTTTCTTTGGCCACATCCCCTCATCCCACCTTCATTTCATTTGATTTCACAAAAACAGTTTCATAATGCTCTAGTCACGGCCGACCACCATTTTGCTAAGGAGAAGAGGAAAATCAAAATTTAAAGATCAAGCTTTCAACTTTAAGAAACAAAGAAGATTAAACAAGGTATTTTTAATCAAAGGCAAACAAAAACTTTTCCTAAACCTATCTCTACCAAGTTGGGTTTGGACTTGATCTTATTTGAATGTTATGATGATGGTAAACATGTTTAAATGATTAAAACATTGTTTGGTTATATCTGTAAATTTTAGTAAAGCAAATTTGTTTATGTTTTAGAGTAAAACATGAACTAATCTAAGTTAAATGATTCAAAATTGAAATATCATATGTATAATGATGAAATAAAGATAGGTTTTTATTTTCACAATTTTTGAGATTAATTTGAAATAATTACGAATTTTCAAAGTTGCGAAAATGGTTAATTTTAGGTACATTAATTCATAAATATAATAAAATTTATTATTTTGATTTTAAATTTTGGGACAAGGTAAAATGTAATAAATTTAATTTTTTG
Source organism: Allium fistulosum (assembly GCA_030737815.1). Classification (NCBI taxonomy): domain Eukaryota; kingdom Viridiplantae; phylum Streptophyta; class Magnoliopsida; order Asparagales; family Amaryllidaceae; genus Allium; species Allium fistulosum. The sequence continues at coordinate 706,255,990 of CM060904.1, read as the reverse complement.
TGAATTTTTGGGATTTTTCCAATCTAATTTTGATTTTATATGAATTTATTACTGAAGAAAAGAATTGACTAATTTAAGGAAAATTAATTAATTAATTAATTGGGCATGTAGTTTGCCAATTCTGAAAAGTAAATTGTAAGATGGAAATTGACCAATGAAAACTCAACACCAATTGGGGGTTAGTGGATAGTAAATACTTAGTATGGAAATAAATCGATTTTTCATTATAATTAAAACATGCCGTTTGACTTGCGATACTCTTATATGTTTAACCCACGATGACTTGTATAGAAATAACATACGGAGGCTTTGGAAAAATAATACACGATGGTTTTGGGAAAGATTAAAACATGGCAGAAAATTGGAGCTAACCCATGATGGCTTGGGTAGCTATCAACCCTTGGTGGCTACCTAGAATCAAAATACAATGACTATTGAAGTAAACATGCAACACATTAGTGAGGCTATCGACTCACGACGGCTATTAGGAAGTTAATATGCGATGACGTAAGGTGGATTCAAGATGCGGTATCACTTGATGTAGTTAACACGCAATGGCTGTAAAGGGGTTAATGCACGATGACAATAAGGGATAACACACAAAGACTATAAAGGAGTTAACGCACAATGACTATAAGGGAGTTAACACATGATGACTATAAGGTAGTTAGCCCACGATGGCTATAGTGGAGACAACCCACGACCACTATATAAAGTTTAACATGTGATGGCTTGGAAATCTATTAACCCACGAAGGCTCTTAAGAAGACAATATATGATAGCTAAGGGAAGGAAATAAACTAGCGATGGCTTAAGGAGAATCAACCCACAAAGGCTATGGAACAGCCAACATAGGATGACTAGGCTCAACATTTGAAAGGTATGGGATAGCTAGCAATCAATAACTAAAGTTAAGTTGTGATAGCTTGGGAATCTATACTTTCTAAGTAAAAAAAGAAATGCTTAGGGCACTTTAGAAAATAGTTTCCAAGTGTTAATAAACTATTTCATAGGGATGAAATAAAACAGGAATTTTGATAAGTAAAAATTATGATTAACTTATTTTTTAAAAGGATGGAAAGGTTAGAGAAGCTAATAAATTGTAGAGTATCATTTAAATTAAAAGATAAAGATGTTTATCTAAAGAAGGTGTAGGGTACACTATAAATGAATGAAATATAGGAGTTGAACCATGATCGTAAAGATTTATTGGCTCATGGAGTAATTGGATGGTAGGGTATCTTCACTATTCATCTAAAGTCCAATGGTATGTGGTAGGGTGCCACGATAGGGTTCAATCCTAAAAGATTTATAAACTTTGAAGTGGAGATAAGGCAGCGTGCCATGGTAGAGTGCCAAAACATTAGGGTGGTGTTATAAGTAAAAGAAATAAATCGGTAACGTGAATGGTAGCGGTTCAAGGACAAAGTGGAGCTATTGACACTTAGTAAGGGCGTTACTGGAATGTATTCAAGGGTACTTACATTCAACCTTTTAGGAGAGCTAGGGTGGCTCTAACCAGGGTGGCTCCTATTGGTGGAATGAGTGGTCATTTCATTAGGTGATGTTGTTCAAGAAAAGATAAAGTTAGTGATAAATAGGCCTAGAGAGGTAATCACTAAATAAGTTGGTGATAACTTAACAATGAAAGCCAAAAACTAGAGATTATGTGTTGTTGATTGGATTATGAATGATAGTATGGCATGGTTCATAACGGATTGATAAGTATAGAGTATACTTGATTTGAATTAATGTATGACATGGTTCATTATTGATGAACTAGAAGGTAAGTGTAGGGACACTCTTGATTGGATATATGCACATGGTTGGTTTTAATATTATGTTGTTTAGCTACATAATGTTTCTTGATGATGATAAAATGAGGGGAAAACTCATTCCACGTTAGCGGCAACGTCACTATGGATGACTAGGGTAAGATTTTACTTGTACCAGGCTTTATGTCTAACATATGTTTTCATTATTTACTATAAATTCATGTGTACTTATTCGAGTAGGCTGAGTTTGTGGATTAAACATTTATCTAATGGAAGGTGAATAAAGATTTCGAAGATGAAGTAGCAGGCATATCTAGAGAATTTTTTTTAAAATTTCTACGATGTAAAACTAAAAATTAAACCTGGTTATGAGTTGCGTTGGCATATTCATATGTTAGATACAACACTACTCTTACATTCTATTGTATTTTCCCCTACATGGGAACAAAATGGATTAAAAATAATGTAATGAATTATGTAATTCAAATAGATGTAATTCAAAATTTATTTAGCTACTCTATTTATATATTATGCAAAATAATAGTGAATTCACTTTGTCAATGGAAAATGCTTTTGGTGATGACTGTAGCATCATCGACATCTATTTTCGAGTCTTAGAGTAGGGGATGTTACACTAATTCTTTCGGCATTGTTTATCGTCCCAGGCCTTACACCAAAGCTTTCATTTTTGGTTTCTTCTCAAGGCATTACACCAACAATTTTCGACTTTGGTTGCTACTCAAGGCCTTATACCGATGCCTTTTGCTTTGGTTAACACTCAAGGCCTCACACCAACGCTTTCATTTTTGGTTGCCACTCAAGGCCTTATACGAATGATTTTGTATTTGATTGCCACTTAAGGCCTTACACCACCGCTTTCCTCTTACTCCATCGAATTACTCTTTTATTAGGCTCTATATATAGCTATGCATTTGGCTTTATAGAACTCCAAATATTACCCTCAACCATCTTAAGCCTCGAATCTCGAGAATAATTCGATGCTCAATAGATATCAGTATTGACTCTCCCTCAAAAATCAATAGGCCTCAACAATTACTTTCCATCAAAAGTTAATAAATCTTAGTACTAGCTTTCCTTCAAAAGTTATAGGTCTTGTCAAGTCACTACCTTCTGGTCTATATTGGGAAAGCTTAGTTTATTAAGGTCTTGTTTCATCATCATGCATAGTCTCCCCATGACTCAGTAAACTCCTTCGTCTTTCGACAGTCACCTTTGCCATCGAATATTGCTTTAGCATTAGCTTTTTGTAACCATCTTCAACAATCATCCAGCGGCTCCCCCATTTAGTTCATTATACCTAGGAAGTTACTTAATCTTTTCTTATTTCATTTTAGCCTTCGGTTTCGGTCTAGTCCTTCTGTAATTGCACACTCATTTGCCACTTTAACTTTGCTTCAAGCAGTAAAACCTGACGTATGTACGTGCACGCCACTTTCCTTTACATTGCAGCCTCTAAATTCATTCTGCATCCACTTTCAATTAGTAATAGTATAATTTATAATATTTCTATATTATTTTTATAAGATCTTATCCCTTCATTACTTAACAAATAATTTATTCTCAGTGATCATATTACATGGTCTTGGCATTCCAATTTAGCTTTCGAAAATGAATGTTTTTTATCAGGAAATTACTAATAAAATCTTAGAAATTCGTAAGTCAATTCCTATGCACATTTGTATCAAAACTTCTATTTTTAAGCCATTTTTCCTATCTACTTAATACTAGTGTGTAGCCCATGCGACGCACAAGAATAGTTGAGGAATAAGAATATGTATGCATCATTATGTCAAATCCTATGATTAAAGCTTGCAATTCTTTTTATTATTTTTAGCAAGTAAAGTTACATTTTGAAGTATGATTTTAGATTACGCTACTTTGTCTACTACAGCGACGATGATTAGATAATTTCATTAAGGATTATAGTGTTGCACTAATGATATTTTTCATGAACCTTGGAGTTATGTTAATGCATTATGTAGAGCAAAGATTACTTGCTAATCACTAGGCTTAATGATGGAAAAATGAATGGAAAAGAGCATTCAAAGTTAAATGACACAAGATTCAAGTGGTTAGGCTAGGCTACCTACGCCCATTATGAAATTCTCTTACTATATAGCTCTTTTATAATTACAAGGGATTATAAAAGAATAATAAAAAAGATCGTGCACCTAAGACTAAAGAAGCTGCTGAACTCTGGGAGATGCTGATCTCTAGAAGCATGAGTAGTGGACCATGAGTTGCAACCTTCAGGTCCCCCTCTAACGAAGGCCCAGACAACCTAAGGTCCCTTCCATTGGGGGCACAACCAACCTAGAGTACCCTTCGTCGAGGGCCTAACCAACCTGGGGTCCTCTCTACTAGTAGCCCAACCAACCCTTTGGAAGTGACCATGCATGAGGTTCTTATAGAAGTTGAACTGATGTTTGGACGGCTAAGATCTTATCGCAAAACAAGGGTGAAGCGCTTGGTATTGATCTAATTGAGTGGGTTTGATGAAAGATAGCTGGCGAAAGAAAGGAATATGCGGTTGAGATGAAGGCCAATAGAACTATACCAGGAGCATGTTCTACCATGTTTTGCATTAAATGCGTTTGTACTTGCACCATGCTTATATGAAATGGGACATGCTTATTGTCAGAAGTAGGTATGCCAGGCTATTCCTCTTATCACTTTGCTTCACATGCCTAGGCGGTAGGATGGTCGAGCTAGTCTGTTGAGACCATATGGGCGATAGTGACCTGGCGAAAGACATGAGTCCAAGCCGGGCGAGATGATACAGAGTGTAGGTCATAGGTAGAGATATCGAAGCTGGATTGATGATAGGCCACCCTTGAGGCTGACTCAAACTATGTCGATCTGGAGATAGCAGAGGGAGAGATGCTTTAGCAAGCAATGTGGCATGGATCTGGATTGCAAGCGGGTCAAAGAGAGGGAGTCGGTTGGCCGATGGAAGATGAACTAAGTTGGGCTTGCGCCTTGCTTGATGGACAACCTGGTTGCTTGGGTTGATGCATCAGGAGGCATCTCCAGTAAAATGCTTGATGTGTGATTGAGCATAAGAGTCAGTGTAGGCCAAGGCTGGATTTGGGCTATCATTCCATATATGAAAAAAATTTGATTTACCCCCAACCTTGGTTGGCTTGCGAGCTGACTTGGACCAAGTCAGCCTAGACCGGGTCAAGCCAAAGTGAGATACATTTATTAGTCTGCCTTCTTACTTATAAAGACACCAAGTAACATTTTGTCCCCCCAAGTCCGTGCCTGTGGATGGGTGCGGGCTTGTAAAATCTTGAAGACTCCATTATTGACAGTTCTTCTATGCAATTAATACACCACCCACGTAGCATTGAACCGTTGACTGTGGTGGTTGTACTTTGTTACAACCATATTTCCCAAATAGTGTCAAAAAAGCTCAATGCAAATACTAAGCAAAAAGAACTTCCCTCATAAATAAGATTGGGAGGAAGGGAAGGAGTAAAGGCCAAGTCCAGATGGTACTACACAAAAGGAATCCAAAGCCGTGACGAGCCATAGAAATTGCACCCAAAATACAAGTCAAGCTATGAAAAGGATGAGATGACAAAATTTAAGTGATACTGCACCATAGCCCCAAAGACCGAAACATAACTACGCTCCCTATTAAATGTAGATTCGATTTTATAATACTGCATCCGAGGCTGGAAACACCCATAAGATGTGAAGCCTAACCTAGCAATGTAATATTGCAGCACATCCTCTTAAGCATTTATGTACTAATGGGGATGCACCACAATCTTAAACCAATAGCTCATAATGGCAGGTCTACAACATAATGGCATCAAAAAACAATAGGGAGGGGCCGCCATCTTAATGTGACAAAACAATGCCGCAATTTTTTATCGATAACAAATTAATAAAGACTACGCCGCAATCCTGCAAATTCTAACCCTAAGCCCAAAAGCTCAGAGAATATAACAAGGGAAAAGACTGCCCTATGACCAGGAACCATGCCTCATACCACAAAGGCAAACCAAGGAGACCCAACTTCATCTCCAAGATCATCAGATATGACCTAAAGATAAAGGCGACGACCCAGTCTTCCAATGAACGAGAGCAGATCATAATAGGATCACGTAAGGCAACCACCACTATAGGGAAGCACCTCAATCACTTTGATTAAGCAATGTAGCCTAACCTCAACCATCCCGACATCACGACATGTTAACAACGCATAAATAGATGGTGTAGTACACCTTTAGAAACATTGATGTAGTTGTCAGGCAATATGGCATCCCAATACTCAGTAAATTAAGGTAAAGTCCTATAGAACAAATATTGGTATAAGCCCTTATTGAAAGGAAGAGAATCACCTCATTGCAACCCCATCCATCCGAAGAAGCCGAATATAGGCTTGGTAATGTGAAAATCGGGAACAAATAAGTAATTCAAAACATTAGATTTACCACCTTGATTCTAAGCACTCCCACTATAATTTCGGGTTTCCCACCTAAAGTCAGAAATTCAACTGCTCAAATTATAGTTTCCCACCAGAGATATGCCAGCAATCCATATACATTAAATAAACAAGATGGATGGATGACACATGACACGATCCAAGGGTGGAAATTGAAAGAGCAGAGGAACGATGTTGACAATCCACATGCATCTTTTCATTATAAATGGAAAAAGCACCATAGCAGGGAGGGGATCTTTTCCCCTTTACTCTTTTTAGGCATGGAAAATTAAATATGTTCCATCACATTTGTTTGTACTAAGAATATAAAAGGAAGAAAATGAAATTTTTTCCATGGACGTAGGATTCCTTACCATCTAAACCTTGTAAAATCTCCGTGTCCACTTACTATTTCTAGTACTTTATTTTGCAGCTTTATTATCATCTGTCAGCTTGAATACCTAAATAACTAATTAATTTTTTTAATCATTTTATGCTTTATAATATTGCACGCACTAATAGTAACATAATTTTTCCTCTTTAAGGCAAAGTTAATATCACTTAATTTTGTCGATTCATAATTGCAAAAGCATTCAACATCGCGATTACTTCGTAAGAAATACTTGGGTGTTTGTGAGATGAAAAATCTCACACATATAGTTTGTGCTAAAAGGAGGGCAGAACCTCTATTTTCCAAATCTAGCAAATTTTACATGTATTTTCTCCACAAAACATTTATCCCATGGATTCCATCACTCTCCCTGCACAAGAACAATTACACCTGGCTTCAAAACCTTTAGAAGGCCACTTATAACCTCAAAAGTCCAAGCCGAGATGGAAGTTTCGATAGAGGCCCCATCGGATTCCCATTTTGGTCGCATTTCGGGCCTTCACTAACCAAATTAACCAACGAATGGAGGGGATAGAAAAGCTATGGCTTAATATGCTGCACTTAGGCCAACCTATCCTCTACCATCCACCGCTCACCGCTTTCACTCACCGTCTGTTTTAGTCATGAAGCACGTGAATGACAACGACACTCTCAAAAATGAGAACGGTGAAGTTGATTTGGAAACCGATGCCAAAATCAAAGGAAAAATCTAGACTAACCCCCAGATCAAATCAAAACCCACTAATATGAAACCACTACTGCTGAAAAAGTAGGCCCAATCTTCTCTTGATGATGATGCCACTTCACTAATCGAAGGTGATTCGTTCTATATGGATCCCAGGGAGATCCAATAGTTCAAAGCTCATGTAGAACAATTGGCATAGCTTTGCTAGCAAAAAACTGGAGATAAAGTAAGGGAAGAAGCTTCTTCCTCATTTAATGAAACCATCACAAAGGCAGATTCTCCTAATAATTTTAAAGCCCCATCGATGGACAAATTCGATGGAACCACCAATCCTAAGACCGCATCTACACCTTTGAATACTATATGGAAATTTTGAAAGTACAATGTGTGGCTCAATGTAAACTCTTTTCGGTTTATTTAGTCGATGCAACCTCCAGAAGGTTCAGGAGGTATGGAACAGGAGAGGACCGCTCTTGGTGATAGCTATCCGCATATTTTCTATGGCAATTCAATTCGGGGAGAGAAGCTTCCTCGGATGCAAGCACCATGCCATATGTAAAGCAGGGTGATAATGAAAGCCTGTGCAACTTCATTAAATGCTTCAAGTCTAAGGCACTTTGGATCAGGATGACCAGTGAAGAAGCACTAATAACGGCGGCTCATGCCAGGTACTGCTATATGAGACAAAAACAACAGAATGCCACATCACAGCATGAAAGCTTCTTATGAAAGGGAAAGTGGCAATATTAGTATGGAAGAGGCCGAATCTGCAGTGCAAACTCAAAAGAACTTCTGCTCCTAGTTATAATAAGAAAAGTGGGACAGATAAACATCATCCATTTGCAAAAAGACAAAAGGAGCATAACTTCACAACCAAAACTCCCCTCACTCATAACCCTAAGCAGATATATGAAATAACTAGAATCAAGCTTGCTTATAATGTACTGAACAAGGCAAAAAAGGTAGAGCAGAACTAAGGAGGAGCATACTGTTGCTTTCATAGAGCAAACGGCCACCACACGAATAACTACAAACTTGAAAAATGAGATAGAAAGGTTGATTCAAAAGAGATACTTAGATGCTTCAAAAAAGAGAATAATAAAGAAAGGACTGGGAACCTCACCCCGAATTCGAATGAAAACCAAGCAGGAGACCCATCCAACCACATAGCCTCGATTCATGGAGGGTCACATTTTCCGGAAAGGGAAAAAAGGTGCAAGAGTGGTATGTACGGGAATAAAGAGTGGATCAAAGAACCTTATTCAACATAAGACGAAAACCTGCATAGGACAAAATTTTCGCTGCAGGTAACGCCGCTGGAGTTGTTTTCCAATATCAGGATCCGCTTATCTTTACGGTGCAGATCTTAAACTGCACCATGAAAAAGTCTTCATGGATTCTAGGAGTTCAGTAAATGTAATTTTCAAGTCTGCGTATGACTAGATGAAGCTTCTAGCAGAAGTGTTAAAGCCCAGCCCCGAGTCGATCTATGGCTTCAATAATGCTGCAACCACTACCATTAGGTAAGCCCGCTTACTAGTCACTATCCGAACTGTACCTCTTCAAAAATAATTTTATGCAAGCTTACTAGTCATCAATCAGTGATCACCATGTAATGTATTCTTGGGGAGACATGCATTAATTAATTCAAAGTGGTAGTAATCTCTCAAAAGGATCTTCTCATGAAGTTTCACACAGCCGCTGGTGTAGGGTCGGTTAGAGGAGAGTAATTACTAGCTAGAGAATTATACCATGTAAATATTAACACTAGCAATAAAATTATTTAAAAATACTTTGTTGTTTATTCTAATATCTACGACCAGAATAACGATAATGGAAAAAAAGGTTAAGCTAGACTTAAAAACTAAACTGATTAATGAATAAACAAGTCATTCTGTGACCACAACATTAGTAAGAAAAGAGAAAAGGTAATATATGCACATGGTCGACTTCGATGAATATAAATCAGTCTATGCATAGTACTTCTCCGAAAAGGCTCAGAAACAAGCACTCTTAGTCACCTATGAGACCAAAGAGGAAAGAGAAGAAGAAATAAACTCGAGATCAGGGGAGATAAAGAAAGAGTTAGAGCCAGTGGATGATCTTGAAGATGTATGAATTGATCCAAAAGTCCCCACAAAAGTTTTCCAAGATTAGGAAAAATCTCAATACAGAAGCACAAATTGAACTAATAGACTTCTTAAAAAGATCAACAGACATATTTGCTTTGACACGTTCAGACAAGGTGGGAATAGATCTAACCGTCATATACCATGCACTCAACATCGATCCTGATGCTCATCCGGTTAGACAAGAGTGTAGAACCCCATACCAAGAAAGGTATAATGTCTGCATGAAGAAGTCAAGAAACTGAAAGTAAATGGATTCATTAGGGAAGTGTACTACCCAAAATGGATCGCCAGCCCAGTACTTGTGAAGAAACCCAATGGAATATGGAGGACCTGCATAGACTGTACCAACCTCAATAAGGCCTGCCCTGAAGATAGCTTCCCCTTATCAAGAATTGATTAGTTGCTGGATGCAACTAGTGGAACAAACTGCTCTCGTTCATTGACGCATAATTAAAATATAATCAGATAGCTATGTTTGAGCTGGATTAGGAGCATACTAGTTTTGTAACAGATAATGACTTGAACGACTACAAAGTGATGCCGTTCAAACTTAAAAATGCTGTAGAGACCTACCAAAAAATAGTTAATGTGATGTTCTTGGAGCATATCATAAAAAATGTTGAAGTATACATAAACATCATGTTTATAAAATCGAAGTTAGCATCAAGTCACATACAAGATTTGGAGGAGATATTTGAAATCCTGAGGCAATATCATATGAAATTGAACTCATTGAAGTGCGATTTTGTTATTCAGTCGGGTATGTTCCTAGGATATATAGTGATCGCTCGAGGCATTGAAGCAAACCCATAAAATATTGAAGCCATAAGGAAATGGGAATCCCAACAAAGCCGAATGATCTCATGAGTCTAAATGGCAAGATAGCCGCACTAAGCATGTTCATCTCCAAAGCAACTGATAAGTGCATACCATTCTTCCATCAGATAAAGAAGGCGCAAAGTTTCGAGTGGACTGAGGAGTGCAAAGCTGCATTTCAAAACCCAAAGGATCATTTGGTTAACACTCCCATACTATCTAAACCAGCCACATGTGAGAACTTGTATGTATATTTGGCTGTAACTGATAAAGCTGTTAGTGCTACGATAATTCGATACGATGAAAGAACCCAAAGGCCCATTTACTTCAAAAGCAAATGTTTGTCAGGAGTAAAATTAAATTACTCAGTTATTGAAAAGCTAGCCTACAAGATGCTCCTCATAACAAGAAAGCTGCGGCCCTATTTCCAAGCATATCTCATCAAAGTCCTCATAAACAAACCATAAAGGTAAATATTGCAGAAGCCAGAGACATCTGGCCGCTTGTCAAAATGGTTAATGGAACTCAGCCAATATGATATTACCTACTATCAGAGAAAAGCACTCAAAGGTCAGGCACTAGTAGACTTCATTGTCGAATGCACACTCAAACTGAGCCCCAACTAGAGGAAGAAGTGTATACCCTACAGTTTTAGTAACTATTTGTGGATGGAGCTTCAAATGAATAGGAAGCAGGAATTGGTTATGTGTTGATTACTCTAGATAACCAGAAACTATATGGAGTAGTAAAGTTTGGGTTTAAGATGACCAGTAATATGGTAGAATATGTAGCACTCCTTGTAGGCTTAAGAATGGCTTAAGTAATGAAGTTAACCCATATAAAAATTCACAGCGATTCCCAATTAGTTGTAAATTAAGTGCAGGGCAACTACCAAGCGAAGGAGATGACTTTAGCTAAGTACATGGAACTTTCTAAGAAATTAGAAAGTAGTTCAAACAATTCAGTATGGATTAAATTCCATGTGAGAAAAACTCTTCTTTCAATTCACTAGCCAAGCTTGCAAGTACAAAAGTGGTGAATGAAATGAAAGTTGTTCCTATAATACAGCAAGCAAAGCAAAGCATCATAGAAGCTAACCAAATACTGGTCCTAACTTGAGCCTAATGAGCAGTGATCCAAGAGGCCCAAGACCAGGAAATAGGGGAAAATCATGGTTAGTCCTCAATTGAGCCCACACTTCAGCAAATCGGAAAACACACTTAGATGACCTATCAAATAGTTCTTGTTAAAAGGAATTCTACCCCAAAACAGAAATGAAATCCAAAAAATAAGATATCAGGATTTGTACTACTCCTTCTTTGATGACATATTATACAAGAGAGGTATTCTACCCCTTATCTTTAGATGCCTTCCCAAAGAAGAAGGAATACGAGTCAAGAGAGAAGTACATAAAGGGCAGTGCGGAGATCACTCTGGAGGAGCCATGTTAGTAACCGAGGCACGATTACTACTTGCTCATGGCACTTCAGGATGCTAGAGAATTTGTTAGAAGATGCAACAAATGTCAAAGGTTTGCAAGTATCCCTAGACAGCCATCCCATGAGCTCATCCCACTAGCAAGCCTATGGCCGTTTGACATATGGGGCATAGATTGGATAGGTTCGCTTTCTATGTCAAAGGGGGTAGCGAAGTATGCTATTGTGGTAATATACTACTTCACCAAATGGGTAGAGGTGGAATCATTAGCTACAATCACCATGAAGAAGATAGTTACTTTTGTGGTAAGAAATATAATCACCAGATTTAGGATCCCTCACAAATTAATCACTGATAATGGGACCCAGCTTGAAAGAAAGGACTTTATAGAGCTCTGCGAAAAGAACAACATAGTTAAAAGTTTCTACTCTATCGCACACCCACAAGAAAATGAGCAGGTCGAAGCAACAAACAAAACTATCAAGAACCTGCTTAAGAAAAGATTGTAGAAGGAAAAAGGGAAGTTGGTAGAAGAATTGTCTTTGGTATTGTGGGCCTATAGGACCTCAACTAGATCCCCAACCGATCATACCTCATTTTCCCTAACCTATGGATGCGAAGCCATGCTTCCCGTTGAAGTAGAAGTCCTATCACATAAAAGAATATCATACATGACCGAGAAGAATGGAAAGCTAAATAAAGTTGCCCTCTATCTCATTTAAGAAAAAAGAGATGAGGCAGCAGTCGCATATGCCACACACCAACAAAGGATGGCGAAAAACTACAATATTAGGCTCAAGGAGAGGAACTTTTGCAAGGTAGATTTGGTGCTGCAAAAAGTAATAGCCAATATAGATGACCTAGCAAATGGAGCTTTGGGCCTAAATTGGGACGGACCATCGGTGATAGCAAAAGTTTTAACTAACCGGGCATACCGACTACCAAACCTGATGGGAATCTAGTTCCAAGAACATGGAACTTTGAGCACCTCAGGCCTTATTTTGTATGATCTATGTTACTTGTATAAGAAACATTGTAATTATTATGAAAAGTATTAATACAATAAACTGGACGTAGAGATATTGGACAGCTCGAACTAGCCTAAAAATCTCTCTGTGTTAATTTATCTAACATAGCTAATAATGAACTAGACGCAGGGATATTGGACAGCCCGAACCAGTATAAGAATCTCTTTGTGTTAATTAATCTAACATAGTAAACAATTAACTGGACGTAGGGATATTGGATGCCTCGAACCAGTATAAAAAAATCTCTTTGTGTTGATAGTTGACACTTACACTGGACATATGGATATTAGATGACCTGAACCAATACAAAAAACTAAGTGCATGATTTAAAAAGGTCGTAAACAAATAAATAGTCATTACAGTCAAAATAAAGTCCACCCCAAATGACGGGGTGGATCGTGCCTAGTGCACGAATATGAAACCACCCCCAAACATTGTGGTAGGTCATACGAGGCGTGCAGCAAAATGTGCATGTCCAAAGCACAGTTCAGGTCCCATGAATTTCACAAGGAGCGAAGCAAAAAATGGCAAGAATAGATGATACATGAAATGTAAAACAACCTACAAATCAGGTGCAGTTCCAGAAACTACTTAAAGCTTGCTAGGTAACATCAAAAGCAAAGATTTCCTCGTATTTACGTAGTTCTATTAACACTCACTAAAATCCATATGTATTTATACAACCCGTACATCTATAAACACTTTAAAAATTTACAAGAAAAATGACAAACTACAATTTATAATAAAACAAATTAACATTGCAGGTTTGACTCGGACTTGGAAGAATCATTAGCTATGATTGTCGTTTGACGAGAAGATCCACAGGCATCCGACGTCAAGCGCCATTGTAAAATTGTCCCTAAGTTGAAAAGTAGGAGGCAGGACATCTACGTGAATAATAACGATCGATGAGTGACCAGGAGCAACCCTGTCGAAAAAAATATGGGGGTCATAGTTAGTGTCGGCCCAAACATCACTACAGTCCTGCAAAATCAACTCATAGTCTGCATGATTATATAAAAAGATCAGATCAAGACTTGGCCAAAATCATCTAAAGACATCAATCGTACGCTTCGCAACAATATCTACCATAACCCTTTTTACCTTTGCGTTATGGAGTTGCTCCATCAAGGAATCCCTATCAAAACTACCCAAGAAAGTGGCAGCAGAATCAAAATTGCATTGAGATTCTAGGGTAAAATTTTTGTTCTCAAGAGCATTCACGCCCTCCGTAGCTACTCTCCTAACCCATTCAATCTCAATTCAAAAGCCGATCCTTAGCATTTTCAAAATGTGTCCAAAAAGTTCATGTGCAGTGGAATTAACATGCGAACTACTACTCCTAGTGGTTTTTAGTCCCTTTTTATAATAATCCTCGAACTTAACAAACTTGGTCTCAAAATAATCTTTCAAATCATTCTTCCACTTAAAATAACATCAGGATCTGCCTTTGCTGGGTTTGCAGGAGCTGCATCAGGTCTTGAAGCTGTACTTGAAGTTAGGGCCACATTAGGTACATCTTCAGCACTAATTTGCCTTGCAACCTGCTTGTTTAATTCCTCAACTTTGCTTTCCAGAGCCTTGATCTCGTTTATGTATACTACCTCATATGCACTTTTAGCATCTCTCAACAAACCTTCCGGCTCGGTGACTCATGCCAGGGTCGACTTAAGAATTTTCTCTAGGTCAGCTGCCCCGAACCTCAATCATAAGAGATGGGCTGAAAGTCAAAGAAGCCCACACAAAACAACTAAGAAGCAGTTTAATCAAAAGGTACAGTCACATGGAGTTTACAAACTTCACGGGGTAGTTAATCTACACAATACATATGCAACTAAAAATTTATTCAACGGAATAAAATCACAAAAGTATTCAAAGTTATAGAATCTTAAAACTCTAAGCTAGCTATGGAAAACACTTAAGGTATGCTGGCCAATGGCAGGACTATCTTCCTTGGATCATAATTGGCACCTGCCCAACGATCCATAGGATCTTTTGTCATCACCTTAGAACCCTCTACAATAGAAAGGAAACTTAGGTCAAGAGTACGGTAAAGGTAATCAAAAACATCTATAGCACGCTGTATAGCGATCTCCTTCATCTTGCTCTTAACCTTTCCCTCCTAAGTTTCTCTATGAGCTCAGTAATCCTATCCAGCCTAGGCACGGTTCTGGATGTAGCTACAGCATGAAGGGCAACCTGACCGTCATGCAAGGAATCCTTAAGTTCATGAATTTTGTGCACTGCTTCTTTTCTCATTTTCTCTAAAGTATCAATTATTTCAGCCCTAGTTTTCTTGGTATATCTAGGAAAACAACTAAAGTACATAAGGCGTTAGCTATCCACCCCTTCCTTCATGAGAGAGGAAGCATTTTTAACCCCTATCGTGCCATTTGCTCTTTATAGTGAGCTTCCATCTCTCTAAATTTGCACTAAAAGTGAAGTTTCACTTTATTTTTCCATTCATTTGCCAAGGAAGGATCCATACCCATGGAGGGAGCAAGGGGCACATCCAAACTAGACCCATGTCCCACTTTTCCTACTTCAATACCTCTTTTCCCTTCAATCTGGCGGGCAATTTTAATAGATATATCCTCTATAGTTTTATTCTGCTTCGCAATCGCCGCCTCATAAATGACCCTATAAAGTACCTCACCATCTTTCAAGTTTAGCTATAGTTCATTCAACTTTGATTTGGTTTGCGACAACTTAATGTTATGTCGATGTTAACAATCCAGCACATCTTTTGCCTCCTTAAGCTCCGTAAGGTCTTCTTTTAACTTGTTCTCAAGCCTTTCATTAGTAAGTGTTAGACAGATATTCTTCTCTTCTAAGGCCACAGTAGGAGTGGTACCGCGACCTCAAACTCTGGCACATAGTGCCATCTAGGCCATGTATGATGGGGACAAGGGGATATATGAGTCAAAAGCGTCGATGAACTCGGATGGAGACTCATGGGGATCGACATAGTTGGTAGTAGTTAAAATATAACTTAAAGGAAATCAAGACATATAAGGATAAAATTAAATAAAGACATATATTAAGAATATCGTAATACGATAGGCCTAATGAATCCATATACAAAAAATAACAATAATAAACACGACTCAATCCCTATGTAAATCTCTAAGCCTATGGCTAAACCACTCCAAGTGAGGGTTATCAAGTGAGAAAGATCCACTTTCTAAAGTATACTACCATCGGCACAGTACAAAATTACCGAGCGCCTCATTTTCTTTAACTATTTGATCAATCTTGGAGAGCAACCCTTAGGTTTCCTCTCTAAGTTGCATAAAGGACTCGTCTAACTCCTTTTTAGATGTGCATATCGGCACCGCACTAAGGCCAAAATGATCGATGGTTTGGGTTTGAAGCCTATCCATGTTTTCCTTCATAAGTCTAGTAACTAAAACTTCCTCAGAAGATTATAAAAAAGCAACGTATACAACACAGTCATTCATATGACAATAACAAAACTGAACAACAATTAAAAAAATTGACTACGACTGCACTAAGTTTCGAATTCGTTTTCATTACATGTTAAGAAGACTAAGTAGCAAATATTATTTATAGAAGTTAGGAAATTACATGAGTTTGAGGGGTTGAAGTGACCTCGGTTTCCTTAGAACCAGTATCCTCCTGATGCTACCAGAGGGAGGTACCCTGGGAGGTAGAAGGAGAAGCTTTCTCCCTCTTCAATACTGTAGCATATTGTGTCTTATGATAAGTAAGGGCATCTTTGATCTGTTTGGGTCCTCCAGGAAACTAAGGTCAACATCAACGATCCAAACGATCAGAAAAAAACTGACGCTTAACTGAAGCATAAATCTTAAAGAGCACCCAGTAGATGATCAGCGAAAGCTTTTTCGGTTCACCTCCAAAGCCTTGCCCATCTCCCCCAACTCCTTATCTTTATGCTCCAATTCCTAATCCTTCAATCCCAAAGCCCCCTCCGTTGCCTTCGCCATCTCCTCTAACTTCATAATTTCTCTTATTTTTAAGCTCTTTCTTTAGTTTTTCCTTCTCAGAAGCTACCGCGACAAGGTCTACCTCAAGCTGGGCAATACAACCGATAGACAAGACTTGATCATCCACTGCCCTCTTCAAAGTTTGATAGCCAAAGCACTCGCTTATTACATAAAAAAGATAGGAAAGTTAAAGATTGATAAAACAAGCTATAGTTTAAAAAAGAGAGAGAAAGGAGAAGATTGTATTTATAAAGGTTAAGGACGTCTAAAGCTTGGTAGCAAGCTTGAAAAAGGAAAGCATAGAAGGTGGGATAGTTACCAAATAAGATTACGGAGCAGAAGCAATGTATGATAGGCAAACCTGGGTAACTGGTCCTGCCCTCTCAACAAAGACACTAATGGCACCTTCAGGCAAGGGCTTGTAGCGAATGCAAGGGTCTTAAAGGGCCTGAAGATGGGGGATATGAAGAGCCCAAGGAGAAGGGAAGGGAGGACGAGGAGGCGTATTCAATTTCTTGAGGGGCTGATCAAAAGTCTCAACATTACCTTTTTCCTCTTATCTCCTCTTTTCTTTTTCTTGGTCTCGAAAACCGTTGGCAAAGAATCATCAAGAAATGCATCAGCGAGATCACCATCCATTTCATCTGTGTAGAAAAGAAATCTCGAGATTAGTAAAAATCCTTACAAAGGTCAGAAACATAAAGTGGTAAATTTTTCAATCCATTTTTAACAAATTATACCTCTGGGTTCATTCGAGGTCGAGGGAAACTTAAAAATGGAATTGAGAGAAGTTGTGATTCGGATTTAGAAATTCATGCTTTTTGGACATCGACTTAGTAAATAATTCTATTTTTCTTTCCTTTTCATCTAAACCTAAAATATGGTTTCTACAAGATTCGTATGACTCGACTGTAAGAGAAGAAGACATGGCCGGTTAGGTATGGATGAAAGGAAGAAGGAAAATTATCAGAATTCAAAACAAAGAAATACTGATCGACCCGTCTCTGCATCTTGCGAGGAACATATGTTAGGATCAATTTCTTAGCTTGAGCATAATAAAGTGCAGTGTCACCCATGTAATTGGAGCTCCTCACAAGTAGGAGGAGAACCATTCTCCATGTAAAGAATGAAAGTAGAAATTATGGGAAAATAAAAATGGGGCAAGTTGAATAAGAATAAGATCAATGGCGGTCAGCCATTTACAAAGAACGGGATTTAAGGAGAGATAAATCCCGCATCGTATATGTTCAAGCTTGAGGGAGATAAACTCATTAGGGGAATATGAATGTGATCATCAGACTTTAGAACCCTAGCCTCATAACCCAAAGTGGTTCAAGATATCCTTAATATCTTTTCGCCGAGTGATCCTAGAGGGTAAAGATAAGGGGGAATAGGAAGAAGAGGCTATGTCAAAGTCCCAAGGTTAATCATCGAGAAATTGCTAAAATATAAAAAGGGTTACAAAAGAAAGAAATCCTTACTTCGGTTCGAAAATAAATAAGACTTGAAAAAAAAATCGATTAGCATGATTTAATTCCTTACTTTTCTTTTCTTTCTTTTTAAAAAAGGCGTAAAAGTACAGGAGGAAGAAGAAGAGAAAAATATAATCAACTTGACAAGAATCATAGCCACACAATCAGAATGATGGAAAAATCTCCTAAACGTCAGTTGATTAATGGCAAGAAAGATAAGCGCAAGGATCAAAACCAATTTTCATAAGAGATGAAAAGATAGAGTTTACAGCTTGTTAGAAGGTCGACCAATGGAGGAAAGACACATGTAATAGAGCATTAAAAGAAAAATAGCTATTATGACTTTTCCTTCTCCTGAAAAGAAGGAAAGGAAGAGGTAGAAGTGATAGGCTACAGGGAGCAAATGAGTATGAAGACAAGTCCATACCCATCTGCAATCACTGTAGACTTAGGGGTAAGTGTTACATCCATATTTCCTAAATGCTGTCAAAGAAAGCTCGATACGAATACTGAGTTGGAAGAACTGTTCTCACAAATAAGATTGGGAGGAAGGGAAGAAGTAAAGACTAAGTCCAGATGGAACCGTATAGAAGGAATCTGAAGCCGTGACGAGCCATAGAAACTGCACCCAAAATATAAGTCAAGTTATGAAAAAGACGCGATGACAAAACTGTAACACCCCTAATTTTTAAATAACATTATTCAAGACATTTTGTTAGATAAATTAAATAGAATAATGTAAATGTAAAGTCATAAGGAGATTGAGATTTGTAAATAAACCTAGAGGTCGTGCTTATTAACTCTAATGGGCTTATAAATGGTTATAAATGATAATTAAATTAACATAGGGGCATTAGGGTAATTGTTGCCCATAATTCCTTACCCTTATACTCTTATCCATACCATTCACGTTCATTTTATCACAAACAAAATAAACGTAAGAAAGAAAAGAGGAGCCGACCATTAAAGAGTAAGAAGAGAAGATAAAATTCAAGACTATAGCTTAGGATTCAACCTAGGGGAATCAATCTCAAACAGTCTCCAATTTCCTTATCCAAACTAAGGTGAATAATAATCCTAATCATCTCTATTTTGTTTTCAATCATATGTTTTCGGATCTATAAATTAATCGATTTTATGATGATATGCTTGGTTTCATAACACGTTTGATTTAATATCAAATTGTTTAAATATGTATATGAACGGTTTTAAGGCAAAACCAATAGCAAATGATTTTAGAATGCCATGGAAAAATTATATGTTATAGGAAACATGATTTTGGAGTTGGGTCTTAATTTTTATAATTTTCCAAGCTGAGGAGAATTAATATGAATTTTCAAAGGAAAATAGGTGTTATTAGGTTTAGAAATTTATTTTCGGTAATTATATGGTGAATTTGGATCTAAATTTATATATGTTAGATAACATATTAAACGTGAATTTCTATGATTTTTGGAGATTTTTACTAAGAGATTTATTATGGAAATTAATTTTTTTTAAAGGAGGACCTAAATAATTTAATTATG
This sequence comes from Allium fistulosum, assembly GCA_030737815.1. Taxonomy (NCBI): domain Eukaryota; kingdom Viridiplantae; phylum Streptophyta; class Magnoliopsida; order Asparagales; family Amaryllidaceae; genus Allium; species Allium fistulosum. The sequence continues at coordinate 706,236,304 of CM060904.1, read as the reverse complement.
GTTAAATGGGAAGGGCTTATTTGTTAAGAATTATCCATGTTTTTGATCTAAAAATATGCGGCAATTATTTGTAAAATAATTTGAAAATTTTAAGGCAACCAATCAAGTGTTTACATGTGGGCAAGTTAGTTACAAAGAAATTACTTTATTTGGTAAAAACAGCCTTTTTCTTAGAAAAGTGAGTTCCGCCTCCTTTAGAAGTAGCTTTCGACCCAGAACTTCCACCATTAACCAGGTCGACATCTATTAAGTCGAAACCAATGAAGCCGAAACCAATACACATGGTATCACTTAGTTGGTACGTAGTGGATTAGAGAAAAAGGCGGAAGGTAGGGTGTCGAAAGCAAGGCTTCCGATGTGGTCGTTACCATGGTTTTGTTTTCTAAAGAAAAGCGCTTTCCTGCTTCTTTATATGCTATCAAAGGGGTCGAGACCGATGCTTTCGAAAGTGGCTTTTAACTAGCTTTCGAAAGAGAGCTGCCGCCTTAGTTTAAAAGTAGTAGCTTCCAAAAGGGCTACTTAGTTTTCAAAAATTGAAGTGTTCAGAAGGGGTAGTTTCGACCAAGTCGGAACCCTTCTGTCGCTTTTCCTTTCAAAGGCATTCAAGATATCGTTGCTTTCGGAAGATAACCTTTGTTTTAAAAACATAAGCCACTTCCCATAGCTTTCGAAGGGGTTAGGGGTTTCGAAGGCAATGGTCTCGAAAGGGGTTTCGAAGCCAACTTCAAGTAATTCATCCAAAAGAATTATGCTTTCGAAAGGATGTTGCCGACGCCATCAAGTTTTCCCCAAATGCTTTTATAAGATATATCAAGGTTTCGAAAGGGGTGCTTTCGTGTGTTTTCACTTTGACCCAAAAGATATTTTTAAATATAAAACCAATGGTTTTGAAAGGGGAATTTCAATTGGCTTCGAAGCTATGCTTCTAAATTTTAAATGCCAATGCTTTAATACATTCGAAAGGTTTTGAAAGAGAATTTTAAAGTGTTCGAAAGGCAGGGGCTTAATGTTTTGAAAATAGATTTTCATGCTTTCGAAGGAGGGTCGAAAGCAAGGTTTCGAAGGAGTCGAAGGGCTTTGTTTTTCGAAACGAATAACCCAAACTCGATTTTTAAAGGGAAAAATCCATGGCTAAATTAAAGGAGTTTTTGTAATGGTTTTAAGAAGAAGCTTTCCTTGATAAATAATAGGTTAAAGGGATTAAGCATGTTTTATATTAAACCCACAGGAGTGGTATTGTTATGCCGTGTTGTTTGCTTCTTCAAATATAAATATATTCACATTATAACGGACCCATGATTGCATTTTGGGGATAAAGGGCAGAAGAACCAGCTTGTTTGACCTTGCAGTGAATATAAATTGATTAAACTCCTGGATGAGTAGAATTGCATCCAAGAGGTCAGGGAGACCAGAATATAGGATGCCTAAAATATAAAAGTTGTCAGGGAGATAGGTTCATAGTGCACCCATGAAAACTATGATTAGGAAGTTACTAGAGTTATCAATAGGTTCATAGTGATCCCATGAAAACTATGTTATAAAGAGTGGTTGGCAGGGGCCAATTAGTTTGTAGTGCACCCATTAAAACTATATCCGGATTAAGTTATTGACAGTTGTCAATATGTTCCGAGTCAACCCATGAAAATTAGGATAAGAAAGAAGTTATTGGGGTCACTAATAGGTTCAGAAGAACCCATGAATTAATTGAGTTAATTGGCAGGGGCTAATATGTTCACAGCGGACCCATGAAAACTATGAAATAGGTCAGGGAGTCCGTATATTATATAAGGGTTATTAGTAAGCCCATGAAAACTATTAGGTTAATAGTAACCCTAGAAACTATAAATATGATAGGAGTCAATTAAACAAGGGATGGGAAATCCAAAATGTTTTAACTTATATGCTTATCATCAAAATATTTTGAAATGGCTATTTTTTAACCATTGTGGATGCAGGAGCACAGTATATGGTTTTATAAAGGTTTTAAGATACTAGTGATGGGAAAACCCATTCCGCTAAGCGGCGTGGTCTCACTAGATATCTAAATGGTTTGAGATATTAGATTATTATTCGTACCAAGCTTTATGTCTTACTCGAAGTTTATGTTTCCCCTTAAACTCTCGGGTAATCAATTGATTTTGAGTAGTTGAGAGTTGAGGTTTTCAGGTACCTCGTTAGATGAATAAAAGCTTCCGGAGATGTACAGGAGGCATATAGATATTTAGAATTCTCTTTTACTTGATTCCGTTGTGTTGTTAGTAATGGCAAAGTGGTTATATTGCCTGTATATACACTGAGCATCCAAGGGGGCATCTTCATATGTCGCTCTTGGTGTATGTTGTAATAAATATATTTTCTCTAAAGTGGGTTATGATTATGGGATTATGTAACGAATTAGAGATGATTTGAAATGGAATGTGATTTTGTTTGAAGTCTTAATTTTTTTTCCATATTCATGTGTTTCTGTGTATCAATGAATCTAACACCGCCGTAGTTGGTTGCCAAGAATTAATAACTATGGATGATTGTAGCATCCGTAGCCGTTAGTTTTAAGCCTCAAAGTAGTGGGATGTTACAAAAACCAAAGCGATACTGTGTTGAGGCCCCAAAGACCGAAACACAGCTGCGCTCCCTATTAAGAGCTCGTTTGGCAACAACTTATTACAAATCTCCTTAAGAGGATTTTTGAATAGTAACTATAAGTAATTTTGAGTGAATGGTAACAAGTTAAAGCGTTTGGATAGATAAGTTAATATTATGGTTAAACTTAGTTGTAAAATTTAAAATAAGTCGTAAGCACGTATTTGTTGCTTATGACTTATCAGCTTTTTTGGTCCTTTTAAGTCAAAATTTTAAGTTATTGCCAAACACTTCAAATTTTAAAAGTAACTTATTAGCTACTTTTGCTACTTATAAGTTATTTCCAAACACACCCTAAATATAGATTTGATGTTATAATACTACATCCGAGGTTGGAAAAGCCCACAGGATACGAAGCCTAACCAAACAATGTAAAACTGCGGTACATCCTCTTAAGCGTTTATGTGCTAATGGGGATGCGCCGCAATCTTGAACTAACAACTAATAACGGCAGGTATGTGCTGCAATTTGGCATTAAAAGACAATAGGGAGGCATCACCGTCTTGATGTGGAAGAAAAACGTTGCAGTTTTATATCGATATTAAATTAATAAAGACTACACCGCAATCCTGCAAACTCTGACCCCAAACATAAAAGCTTAGGGAATAGGACAAAGGAAAAGACTACCCTATGGCCAGGAACCAAGCTTCGCACCACAAAGTCAAACCAAGAAGACCCAACTTCATCCCTAAGATCTGACCTAAAGATAAAGGCTAGGACCCAAGCTTTCAATGACCGAGAGTAGATCTGAACAGGATCACGTATGGCAACCACTGCTAAAGGAAGGAAACTCAATCTCTTCTATCAAGTAATGCAGCCTAACCTCAACCACCCCACATCATGACATGTTAACATCATAGAAATAGATGGCATAGTACACCTTCAGAAATGTCGGTGCAGTTCTAAGTCAATATTGCATCCAATACTTAGCAAATTAAGGCAAAGTCCTATAGAACCAATAAAGGTATAAGCCCTCCCTGAAAGGAAGAGCAACACCTCATTGCAACACCATCCATCGGAAGAAGCTGAACATAGGCTTGGCAATGTGTAGAATTAGGAACATACAAGCAATTCAAAACATTAGATTTCCAGTCTCTATTCCAAGCACTCCTACTACAATTTCGGGTTTCCTTCCTAAATTTAGAAATTCAGTCGCTCAAAATAAAATTTTCCACCAGAGACACTTCAGCAATCCATACACATCAAATAAACAAGGTGGATGGATGACACATGACAAAATCCAAGGATGAAAATTGAAAGAGCGAAAGAATGATGTTCATGATCCACATGCACCTTTGCACTATAAATGGAAAAAGCACTGTAGCAAGGAGGGGATCATTGGCCCTTTACCCTTTTTAGGCATGGAAAATGAAAAAATCTGTACTCTCTACCATCTTTTGTTTATACTAAGAATATAAAAGGAAGAAGGTGAAAATTTTCCCATGGACGTAGGATTCCTTAACATCTGAATTGCGTAAAATCTCTATGTCCGTAAACTATTTCTAATACTTTATTTTATAGCTTTATTATTATCTATCTGCTCAAATATACCTTGATAACTAATTGAATTTTTAGCATTTACACATTACAATATTGTCCTCAATAATAATAACATAATTACTCCTCTTTAAGGCAAAGTTAATATCACTTAATTTTGCTAATTCATAATCTCGAAAGCATTTAGAGTCGTGATTACTTTATAAGAAATACTTGGGTGTTTGTGACATGAAAAATCTCACCAACATACTTACTGAAATGTTGCAGGGATGTATCATTTCACCCACACATGTGGTGTGATACAACAATCATCACCCTTAAACGGTTAAGATCTTTTTGTCTTTTTGATTATAATGGTTGCGATTAAAGGGAGATATGTATAAGTACCTCCCCTTTCCCTTTGGACTCATGGAACTATTAGCATGCAATTTCTTTAACAAACTCGAACTTTGCATGGTTGTCTATTTATAAAAACTTTGCCTTCCTCTTCCTCTCCCATTGCTCTTGAGCGCTTGGGTTTTTATCAAATTTAGTTGGGATTAAAAGGAAGAAGGTAGCTCTTTAAGGTCCAAACTGTGTTTGTCGATTGCAATTCGGACCGCTTGCTTGGATTTCTACTTCTTGAGATGGATCTTGCCTTTGTCTTAGACCTATGCTTTTGCTTCTTAGCCATCTCTCCGATGATGATTTCTCATCAGTCTCAAACTAATGATCTAGGTGAAGCTAGGGGGCTTCCTTGCTTTGATCTCTGACATTCCCGACCTTAGGTCGGTTTGGATGCTCAACTTCTCTGCTGGAGAGTGTAGTAGTTGTCGCCTCTATTGCTTTAGCCTTATGCCATTGTCGATGTAACGACCCGCAATTTAATCAGTTTAAATATGAATATTTGATATATTTCTAAATAACTAACTAATGGATTTTATAACTCAAATAGACCTCTTTTAAGTAATAACTAATGACGGTGAAGTTGTTTTAAATTTTTTTTTACAAATAATTAGTTTGGAGAAAAATCAGAAACGTGACTGAAAATTGTTTTTTGGATTTTCGACTTTTCATCGTCTAAAGTTATCGAAACATGTTGTATGCACTACAATATACACACATACATACATAAATAACACATGCCTTGGATAAGGAAGTGATTTGAGTTAATAAGTTTAAATTATTCACTTAAGTAGACTTTTCTTTTAATTTTTTATTTTAAAATGGTATAAAAGGTAACATCAAGTCATATAAAGTGATAAAGTGATGGTGATGAGAGGGGGAGGGTGGAGGTTGCGTGCGCAAGGGGGTAAGGGGAGGATGATGTGGCACCACGTGGTGGAGGGCATTGTACATTTTAATTATCAAGGGCATTTTTGTAATTTCTCCTATTCGTTCTATATGGAAACAACTTCATATTTTTCATTACTTGTTTTATTTCATTTCCTTCATTTTTGGGAAGCGTTACAAGTAGCTTTGGGAACAATGCTATGTTTGAGCATAGCATATCATCCTCAAACGGATGGGTAAAACATAGAGGGTGAACCGAATCCTGGAAGATATGTTGAGAGCATATATCTTGGACTTTGGAGGATCATGGGAGGATCATCTTCGCTTGGTGGAATTCTCATATAACAATAGTTATCAACCAAGCATTGGCATGGCACTCTTTGAAGCTCTTTATAGACGACCATGTAAGTCACCAGCGTGTTGAGTAGAAACCGAAGACCGATTAGTGCTTGGAGATGATATGATTCGGGAAGCTATAAAGAAGGTTGATGTGATCAAAAGGAGGATGAAGGAAGCTTAAGATAGACAGAAAAGCTATGTCGATCGAAGGTGAAGGGATTTGGACTTTTTAGTCAGAGATTTTATGTTTGTGAAGATTTCCCCAATTAGTTGAGTTGTTTGATTTGGAAGAACAAGGAAGTGCCAAGGTATGTTAGGCCTTTTTAAATTCTAGAGAGGACTGGGCCGCTTGCCCATCAAGTTGAGTTGCCAGAAAGATTATCAGAAGTCTATAATGAAGTCATGTATCACATTTGAGGAAATATGTGCATGATCCATTTCTTATTGTTGAGCCATCTATTCAAGAGGATTTGGAAGTGGAACCAAATTTGGTCATGATAAGGCATCCAGTTCACATTGTTGATTGAGATGTGAAACAATTTGCTTAATAAGGTCATGGATTGGTTAAAGTTTAGTGGAATGAAGATTCTAGAGAATGCACTTGGGAAACGGAAGATAGCATGAGGGGGGCTTATCCCGATCGATTTGATGTTGGAATAGTAATTTGCTTGTTGTGTGAATTGTGTACTCACCGTTTGTGATGCAGTTGCCTAATATGTACCTTTTGTATGTGTTTCATCATATATAATATATGCTCTTTTTGAGTTATCTTTTTTGTGTGTTAATTTTAGGACGAAATCCTTTTAAGGGGGGAGAATGTAATGACCCATAATTTATTCACTTTAAATATGAATGTTTAATAATTTTTTAAATAATTAATTAATGGATTTTATAACTCAAATAGACCTCTTTGAAGTATTAACTAATGATGGTGAAGTTGATTTATTATTTGGTTTACAAAAATAATTAGTTCGAAGAAAATCAGAAACGTGACCGAAAATTGTTTTTCAGATTTTCAACTTCTAATCATCTAAAAGTTATTGGAAATTTTGTATACACTAGAGTATATACACACATACATAAATAACATATGCCTTGGATAAGGAACTGATTTAAGTTAATAAGTTTAAATTATTCACTCAAGTAAATAAGGTAAATTTTGAATTTTCTTTTAGAACAAAAAAATGGTATAAAAGGTAACATCTAGGCCTGTCAATGGATACCCGAAAAATCCGTCCGGATCCGTATCCGAAAAAACGGATATTAACCGATATCGAAAAGCGGATGCGAATATCCGATATTCAAAAAGAAAATCGGATGCGGATGCAAATATGGGCATATCCGTATTCGAAAAACATCCATCCGATCCGAAATTAATTATAATAAAAATTGTTATTATTATTGATTTATTATTTTAAGAAGACCCTAAGTTATAGTTAAAATATATTTAGAAATAAATTGGCACAAGCCCAAATTGCTCAAGAAAGAAAGTAAAACCCTAACTAAGCAAGTAACAATATCAATCTAAATTTATGTTAGAGGAATATGTATGTTATTTGGTTTAGTAACTGATATTTGATTTTCTAGTGTGCTATACTTTGTATTTTGTTTAGATTATTAGTTACTTTATATGAGATGGCTAAGATGAAAACATATGAGAACTGAAAACAAATATTATCTATTGTTTTAGTTTGTTTTAGTTTATTTGAATTGTTGTAATATCATACGAACTTGTTTATTTCGGATGCGGATATTCAATTTCGGATGCAAATATTTCAGATATTTTCAAATATCCGGAAATATCTGCTTTTTATTTTCGGATGTAGATATTTTCGGATATCCGAAAAATATCCGTGGATGCGGATGCGGATGTTACTTCTCTTATATCCGTGGATATCGAATGCGGATTCGGATGCGGATACAGCCATATCTGCATCCGTTTGCATCCGTTGACAGCCCTAGTAACATCAAGTCATGTAAAGTGATGAAGTGATAGTGATGAGAGGGGGAGGGTGGAGGTTGCATGTGCAAGGGGGTAAGGGGAGGATGATGTGGCACCATGTGGTGGAGGGCATTGTACCTTTAGCAAGGGCATTTTTGTAGTTTCTCCTATTCGTTTTATATAAAAACAACTTCATTTTTTCATTATTTATTTTATTTCATTTCCTTCATTTTCAAAATTTTATCTCTTCTTTTCCAAGCTTTCCTTTTTCCTTCCATGGCTTCTTCAAAATTTCTAAGTTAAAAATCTCTCCTTTTTCCACTTTAAAACCTTAAACAATAACCAAAATCACCTCCTTTATCTCTACGTCTCCTCTCTTCCAAAACAAGACCCGAAACACCCTCCTCAAGTCATGGTTGCACCCTCTTCAAGCATGACTGAGCCCATGTATACCTTGGCTGAGCCCTTCTCCACCTCCCAAGGTCTTAAAAATCAAGTTTTTGAGAAGAAAAACTAAGTTTGTGTGTTGGTGCAAAGTTGTAGCGGTTTTGATTTGAATTCGTGTTGATTTTGGTGAGTAAATATCACTTTTAAAAATCAAGTTTTAAACTTTATTATTTGTGATGATAATATTAGTTAGTTTCTTGTGTTTATAAGTGTTTCGAAATGATGTTGTTTTGTTTGGTTCCCGCTTGAAGCGGATGACATATGTGATGATTTGTGATGACTTGAAATGTAGTTGAACGTGCTTCAGTAATTATTCACAAGTGATAATCTTTCTTTGTTTTATGGATGTCTTTTACATCTATATATATCTATGTTCTTATGTATATGGATGATTGTATGTTGTTTGGAAAGTTAACACTTGAATTGGTTTATGTTTCGACATCGAGATCTTGTGCTATTTTAAAACTTGTTTACTTACTTGATTTCTGGAAATGTTTCTAAAAAGTTTTTCGAACTTCACTTTTGTTTTAAAACCCTTAAACAAAGCTATTTAAGTAATTAAAATTAGAAGGAAAAGGTTTAAAAGCCATTTGGATTTATAAAACAAGTTCAAAAGTTATGGTCCATAAAGCAATAGTCGCTATGGACACAATTTTTAAATCGACAATTTTTGTGTAAACTAAAAAGAGTCTCTACTTTAGATATTTTTGAATAGTCTTTCAAATATATTATAAGTATTAAAAAAGAATTTTAAAACATTAAAAAAATTTCTAAATTTATTATTTAAATAAAAGGTTTAATTTTTATTTAAACAAAAGGTTTAATTATAAAGGTTTAGTTATTATTTAAATAAGGTTTAAATTTATTATTAATTAAATAAATAAAAGTTTTAATTTTATATCAATTTATTTCCGCAGGTCACTTTTGTTTAAAAGCAACTATCTTTTATAAAGGATGTTTTTAAATACAAGGGTTTCTTTGTCTGTGCCACTAAGGAGCTAAACAATAAAATAAGTAGTGCTAAAAAGTTGACACGTTTTATGGAAAATAAGTAATCTTGTATTTAGCAGTAAAAGCCAATGAGTAGACTTTCCTCTATATGTGGGATCTAGAACCAGATTTTCTAGGCGAGGGATAGAGAAGTCGAAATATCGAAAACGTGAATGAGAGGGTTAATTTTGATAAATGGGTCATGATTAATTAAGTATATGGAAGGTGCTTCATTATATACTTAGCACTAAATTCCAAGGTATGGAAACTCGTCTTTATCCCAAGAAGTAAGAATGTACATCAAGGCAAGGATAATTTTCTAACTTACCCGACTTCATTGTTAATCAAAGGATAATACTGTTTAAAATCGAAATGTGGGGATAAGTATAAGATGTCTTATTTTTCATATGCAAAACTATACTTACCCGAATAATGGATTTGTCCACTATAGATAACTTAACCACTTTTAAAATTATCGATTTTTGGTTCGAAGAGACCAGGATCAGATAAACATAAGTTATTCGATAACCACTTCGACCAACGTAAGCATTTGAATTGGAAACATCTTGAAGTTGATAGAATCGAAGATGAAGATCTTTGAAGTGCAAGGGCTACTTGCTACTAATCCTGAGGGTGATTCCAAAAAGGATGTAGTAGAAGTAGTGCCTTCTGTTTGTTCATATCCTAAACAATATGTATGGATGAATGCTTGCATTGCATTATTGCCTGGAGGGTAGTGTTAGCATTCCAAGTGGGATTGCTATATAAAAAAGTAAAACATAGCCACAAGCCTCACAATTGGGAATGGATAAAATAGGGGATATGTAGTATGGCTATATGGGTCGCAGCCATTAGGGTATGGTCATCACCCGATCTAGATCGATATATTTAGATTATATATTCCAGTGACCTGGGTACAGTTGCTGATCACAACCGGGGTGGTGAAATATTCGGTAGTATCCAGTAAAGGATGGGATAGTCCTATGTTCGTAGGGTTTCTATGCGAGGCTTTGGGACATTTACCTAGAGGTGTAATGTAACGACCCGTAAAATTTAATGGTTTTAAAAGTATTTTTAACTGGAAATTTGTGAAATTTTAAACAATAAAATTTGAAATTAAAAATTTATTATTTGGAATACATCTATTTTAATATAGCAACTGGTAAATTTTCATCTGATAAGATTGAAGTTTATTTTCCTGTGAAACTTCATTTCAAATCAAACCGGTTAATAACAGTGAATTTATAAGTTTTCCAAAACCAAAATATGTCAACAGGAGAAAATTTATTCAGATCATTCTGAATCAGACTGCGAAATTCGTTTTTCCAAATTTGGACTTCTACTGCTCCGTTTATCTTATTTCTGGTAATAGCAGCATTTTCAGTACCGATTATCGACTTTTGATCGGACGATCATACCACTAATATCTGTATACCATTTTGATCATCTCGTCGTGCTGATCTCAGCGATATATTTATTTCTGTATTTTGAGGTCCGGTACGCGACAGAAACAATAAACTGTTCGTCGTATCGGTACCCAAAATTTTGACTTTATTTCTTCCTTCGGTTTCAAAATTTAAAACGTAAAGGCTGGACCACATTATTACTTTGCTTTAATGAGTCAGCTCAATTGGAGGCACCGTTGAAAAATTCAATTCACCTTATATTTATGTACGTTTTCATTTTACCAAGTCTGTTCATTCACTTTTGAATTTCCTTTTTCTCCTCCCACCTTTTCGTTTCTCAGCCAATTGATATCCTCACGAAACCCATTCCCATGGACTTCGCCTCATCTCTGAAACCCTGAAGCCGCCATTCTTTCGCATGAGACCAACAAGCTCCACCATTCACCTCTCCTCTGTGACAACAAGCCTTGTACTCGTCCACCTTCCCTAGCCTTCACCATCGAGAGCACAAACAGCACTCCCCTCTTTTTTCTTCACCTGCGTGCATCTGCCACCACCCAGGCCTCACGCCTCAGTCCAAACCCACCCTCATCTCCCTGACCACGGCAACCACAATCCAACCTTCCCGGATCTGCCCACCGTTCCGCCTCCACCACCAAACCCAGTAGCTAGAGCCGCCACCGTCCACTCAGCTTTCCCTTAGCTCAGGCCAAGACCTGTTCCTTCTTTTCCCCTCCTTCGTTTGTTTTGCACAGGTACATAAATTATTGTAGTATATGTGTATGTTATATGTTATAGGGTAAGTTGTTTAATTTATATACAAATATGAACTAAAGGCTGTACGTGTACTATAGTAGTTACATTTTATGTCTAAAGTATTTACATATATATATCTTCTAATTTTTTTTAATCTACTGTAATAGTATTATACATATCTATTTTATAAGTCTACCATGTAGATAAGTCTGTTAGTTATACAAAATTTTAAGTATATATATATTTGTCGGTTATGTTCTATAGTTTATATTCATAAGTGTATAAGTGGGATAAACATATTGGTATTCTGTAAGTATACACTTGCTTAATTATACAAGAGTATGGGTTGTCTGCATTATATGTATGTATATATGTAAAGTCTGCACATAGCTATTTCATTTGCTGTTTATATCACTCACACATATTATATCGTGCACGTGATAGTTTGAAATCAAATGATTTCGCATACATGTATATTTTCATATAAATTTTAGGTTGAGATAATTACGGTCCATCTGTGGGATTTTATAGCCGTCTATCAATTTTTGATTTGTGTATATAGTATTAGTATAAGTATGTAAGTTTTATAAACTGTATATGATATTGTTATGTATGTTAGCATGTACCAGGATTATCTATTACCTGTTAGTATAAATTTTATTATATTTATATTTATATTTTAAGTTTTCACTTACTTTTAAAGTAACAGAATATAGATTTTGAGACTGCTTCCAATTGAAAAGTTATTTTGCATATTTTGGGTGAAAACTATATATATATGTACATTGATTTGGTATATAGGTGCTTAACTAAGAATACTGATCTGAAAAAAAAGTATATTTTATGTTTTAGAAAAATTTGATTAGAGAAAATTTATTATTATATATATAGTAGTTCCTATATATGCACCTGAGTTATGTTTTTATACATCAATTATATATAGATATTTGTGTACTGGATATGTATGTGTGAAATAACAGTTTTATTTTATAATATATTTCATTATTTTGAAATATATATGTCATTTTGAAAGGGATAAAATATAACCTAAGTATTTTCATTTATATATATATATTTAATTTAATATGTATGAAAAAAAATTATATTTGATTTTTTTGCAAAATAATATGTATATAGTTATACATATAAGTTCATTCATACCATTTATCTTCATCGATGCCGTTCTGATTTGATCCTATATATCAGCTTTGTCCATCCAACTCGTGTCCATCGTGCTTTGCTGCGAAATCCATGCTTGGATCCGAAATCCATCTCATTGTCTATCCTATCTAGCCTCGAAAGGTGAGCAATCACTCACGATTAACATTCTTGTATTTATTAAATTTGATTTCAATTGAAACGACAATTGAAATATGATGCTGTAGTTATTTAAATTGGTATATATGCTATTATCTGTATATGTTCACCTGTGACATCTGACACCAGTATCTAGTATTTATATGCCTGTTATTACTATTGTCTGTATATGTTCACCTATGACATCTGACACCAGTATCTGTTATTTATATTGATGATATATGCCTGTTGTTATATTTTATATTATCAGTTATCACTCTGCAAGTTCCCTGTTAGTATAGAATTCACTATGGGTTGAAATGATACATACCCGAACGGACTTTAGAATAGGAGAAAATCGTTATGGGTTGAAATGATAAACCCAAGCAATTTTCATTTGAATTGAAATTGGGATTACGGGTCGGAATGATATCTACCTGTATATATTTAAATTTCGGATTGAAATGATAAATATCCGTATCACTTAACCATATGATGAATATATATACAAACACCGTTGGTCCATATATATATATATATAAATATTTTGAAAATGAATTCTATGGTTTTGGAAAGAAATATATTGTTTTAATAAATGTTGAGCCTTAAATTATTATATATAAATAAGAATGATTGATTTAAATACATATAATATGTTGAGTATTTAAATATATTTCAAAATAGATTTTGGTAATAATTTGAATAAGTTAAGGTTGGGAAGATAATTTGAATTTAGTTGAAATTGTATTCAATAAAGAATTTTATTTAACTAAACCGATTTGAAACTTATTGAAATTGAGATGTAAGATATGATTTATAACTTGAGTTTGAATTATAAGTAATCTAATGAATATTTCTTGTTTAAAACAAAGTTTAAGGAAATATTTAGTAAAATGTAATTTAAGGCTAGTTAAATGATATTGAATTTATTAAATGAATATTTCCTGATTAAATAATAAGTGAAGTTAAATCAAGAGCTATATGAAACTGTTAAATTTAACTTTGAAAATGTTGAATAATAAAGCTTTGAAACATATTGAAAAAAAAATTAAATAGTATATTTAGAACTGAATTGATGAATTGAGCTATGAATAAATTTGAATTGGGAATTTGAGTTAATTTGAATCGATTTGTGAGACTTGAGGAAATTATAAATACTTTACTTTATAAATTATTTAATAAACATACACTATTTTGGAGAATAGATATATTTGAAATGGAAATGATATTTTGATTTTTAAATAAATAAATTTAAAATGACCACGGTGTTATAATGTATATTTCCACCTTGTAGATAGTTCTGAAGATCCTTAGAGGATGGTTATCCCAAACATCCCTTAAGTTACTTGTATTTCAGTTGATATTTCACTTGAGTTGGATTTATTAGTATAAGAATGTTAATTCTGACTCGAGTGTTTTGTGTTTTGCTTTACGCTCGGGTCAGACCGAGTGATACAGCATTTGAGACTCACCTTTGGAGTTTGGAGCTTCATTTGGAGATCCAACTATCGCCTCAGCTTTCAGCTCTTCTAGTTGATTTGTTCAGAGAAGTCATCTGTTGTACTGGAGACTTCACTGCATTTGAGATTTTCTGTTGTATTTTATTTTTAACTCTGATGTTCATATAGTAGCTTCATGAACTACTATTTTATCTATTCCGCTGCGTATTATTGTATTACTCTGTGTCTGTGATTCTGTGATTGATTTATTTACTGCATATGCTGAGTTTTTGCCAAATTTAAATTAACAATCTGATATTTTGAATTATTCAAGTTGGACATGTGTGGATTTATTGTCGATTTGAATGGTCCAAAATACCGGGTCGTTACAGTTGGTATCAGAGCTTTGGCTCTTGGCAAAACATAGCATATATGGTAAACTGATTTGCGGAATCACTTTCGTTCTGGCCTCTCCCTAATTATATTCTTATTTGAGTATATCCATCTTCTCTTCTTGAATTTTAATTATCTCATCTTCGTTCGAGTCCTTTCCCTTTTGTTTTGAAACTCCCTTTGATTTAATTTCCCCTTAAATTTTGAACTTCTATCTTGTTGATTTTTGACTCATTGAATATTTGAATGATAGGAAACTATCTTGTAATGGCAAAATCAGAAGAGCAGAAAGCAGCCCGTCGGGCACGAAGAGCACTGGCCCGTAAGGAACGGGAGGAAGCAATCGAGGAACAAGAGAGGCTGTGGAGAGAAAGAGCAGAACCGGGTCCTTATGACCATGTCATTTGTTATCGGTGTCAGGAAAAGGGACACTATGCAGTCATGTGCGGGAAAAGGAATGTAGGAAAGAAGAAGGAGGGCAAGCGTTTTCGATCCAAGATCTTCTGTTTTAGATGCCGTAGTGAGGGGCACTTTCCCAGTCGCTGCCAGAAGGTGAAGAAAGTGAAATCTGCACACACTACATCTGTCGACCTATCAAC
The DNA here is from genome assembly GCA_030737815.1 of Allium fistulosum. Lineage (NCBI taxonomy): Eukaryota > Viridiplantae > Streptophyta > Magnoliopsida > Asparagales > Amaryllidaceae > Allium > Allium fistulosum. Next base: position 706,221,288 of record CM060904.1, on the reverse strand, counting down.
CATTTGCTATCACTGTAAGAGGCCTGGGCATATAGCCAGGAATTGTTCTGTGCGAAAGTATGGAAAGAAGGTTGCGTACCCGCAGTTCATTAAGGAAGATGGGAGTGTAGTGCACCTATGCCAGAAATGCAGATGTTGGGGGCACATTGAGGGGGAGTGTTCTGGACCCGTTGATGTACCACCTGGAAGAATTAATACTGATGCTTTGTTTATGTAGGAGTGGTAAACCTGTGGACCTTTTGTTATCTGTTGTATGTTAGGTTGCTTTAAGCGAACTCTATTGTATCTTTTGCTTAACTGAAGTTGTCAAACTGGAGACATTTATGCTTCTGTTTTCGTATGTTATGAATTCGAGTCTTTCCAAATTTTGAATGGAAATTCTTTTGTATCGATATAGGTTATGTATCTCTAATCTTGGTGGGGATTTGCTTCGATTAGGATTCCTCTGAACTTTGGAACGTTCCTTACGGTTCCAAAACTCATTCTTGTCTCTCCCTATTTGTATTCTTTTGATTCTGGAGTATCCCATAACTCCACTTCGAATGATCTTTATAAGAATAGGGTCCCACCAATCTTTGAATGAGTGTGAAGGGGTGAAACTCCTTCACAATTGGCATTGATTCACCGGAGATTTTTATATTTTTGGTTTAGATGTCGCTATCTCTTGCGATCGAATGTTGATTGCCTTAGATTTCCGCATCGATTATATTCTTGAAGTCACGGTTGACCCGGTTAAGGTCGCCCGCGATTTATATAAGTGTATCCATCTACTGTTTTGTAATTAATTATCTCATTTTCATTCTAACTTATTTTCGAATCAGAATCCTATTTGATTAGTGTCCCTCTAATTTGAATTTCTATCTTTGTTTTGAAATCCATTCTTGAACCATCCTTTGAAAAATCAAGCTTGTTTATATTTTAAAAATTGTTTTATATATCGAAATTATTATATTCTTTATATAAAAGTGAAATGTTTCCGATAAAGATTATAAACCCTTTAAAATAAGAATTTGAGGTTTCGAAAGGATTCGTAATTTTGAAAAATTATATAAGAAATTGAGTTATATAAAAATGATTTATAACTGAAGGGTAAAATTTGAAATTCGAGAATTGAATTCTGGTATTTTGAAATTGGTTTTAAGATTTTGGAAAATATATGAAAATAATATGATTTAAAAGTATTTTCTGAATAAGAAATGTTTCAAATGATTTTTATAAGTTCTGAATGATTTCAAAGACAATTTCAAAGAAGTTTGAGAAAATAAAAGTCCAGAACTCACTTATGTCGCTGGAAAATAATTTCGGTAATGAGTGCACGCATCATCGACATTGATTTTCGAGTCTCAAAGTGAGGGAAAGATCACTTTAGTAGCATTGCTACGCGAGTGATTTTGCGAAACAATTTTTGATTTCAAAATTCAGAAGTAAGATTTGATATTCGAAAGATATATGTATATATATATATATATATATATATATTTGAAACGATTTGAAATGAACCGGTGTTCAGTCCTCGAGTTTGGATTTGATATAACCCTATCTATTAAAATTGATTTACTGATTTGTTGCTGATTTCTAACTCTTGAATTTTAAAATGATTTCTTCAGCTATTTTGAAGGTTCGAACACTTCCAAATCAAGGTTAACTTTTCAAAGCTAAGAAATTTTGAAAAGTATTTTGATAAAGTATATAAGTTTGTTTTGAATGTTTAAGTATGAAGTAATACGATTTAAATAAGTTGAAACTGTTTGGTTAAGTAAATGAATAAGAAAATTTTAAATTCTCTAATATGAAATTTAGATTTGAAATGTCTTGAGAAGAAGTTGGTCTTCAAAATATTTTGAATAAAAGTTAGTTTAAATGTTTTAATTTAGTAACATCTTTATGAAACTATATATTTAACTAGTTGGAATAAATATATAAGTTGTACGTATGCTGTTTTATTCGCATAATTAATTTGATCCTTATATAAGATGGACCTTACATAAGTATAAGATGGTTTTGAAAACATTTGATTTTGGAAATGAATTGGTTGACTTAAATTATATTGATTTGGAAATTTGGATTTATTTTCTAAATCTATTATTTTGGAAGCTTTGAAAACTAAAGATATATAATTTGAGAAGAAATAATTTGGTGAAATCGTATATGATTTTGGAAGTGAATTGATATTGAAACAAATTGAAATTTGAGAACCTTGTATTACTAAATACTTGATTTGGGAGTTGTCGAACTTATATAAAATTGACTTGTATGAGTATGAAATTGATTTGAAAACTATAGATTTGAAAGGATACTCAATTTGAAAGTGAAATCTTATATAATTGAAGTCTATATAAGTATGATTTGATATACTATTGATTTTGGAAAGTAATGGATTTGAAAATTTAATCTTATATATAATGGATTTTATATAAGTACGATATTTGAAAGTGATTTGAAAGGGTACTATATGATACATATTTTTGAAGTAAAGATATGGGAAGTGCCTTCTGCTTGATATCCGATTTGTGGCCACATCTTGGATTCATTCTATCGATATTATTCTCTCTGATTTTTGGTTTTCCGGATATGATACTCGAGTGTCCTTCGAATTCCATGGCGTTACCCATGGTCTTATGTTTCTCTCGTGACTGCATAGCGCAACTGCCTGGCTGAGTCTTGCCTAGGGGTACGGATTGTTTCCTGGGGGATCTAGGCGTAATCATTGTGTATCCTGCAATCTGTGTAGGTCGCGAATAGTAGCGCAAATGCTTGGCTGAGTCTTGCCTGGGGGTACGGATTGTTTCCTGGGGGATCCAGGCGTAACCATTGTGTATCCTGCATTCTACTAGTCATCATGGCGTAACTCGTAGGGCTGAGAAAGCTTACGGATATGGATTGTTTCCTGGGGGACCCAGGCGTAACCATTGTGTATCTGCGAACCATGGTTGGACAAAGGTTTTGTTCGTTTTGTTTGGATTGTACTTTCCATATCTGTTTTAAAAGTTTTTCCGGTATTTTCACTGGGTGTTGAAACAAGTCTACTAAGTACCTGGAGAATTCTAGTTTTGCGCCTGATCAACGCACTACCAGAGTCTACAGGAACAAGGATAAACTTGTTGAAACATCGAGTTATAAAAGTATTTTCGAAAGAAAATTTGTTCGACTATAAAGGTATTTTATTATAAAAGTATTTCCAACAAAGAAATTTTTTATTAATATTTGAAATTGAAATTCTTATGGTTCTAATTTACTATTCGTGCCGATACTATTGTTTTGAATCTATCTTATCTACTCAGCTTATTTATTCACTTATTTGTTTCCAAATCCTCCTCTTTTTCCTTGTTGGCTATATTCTTTTAGAACATTGTTTAATTATAGACTACATGATTCAATAGAAAATTTTAGTGTGATAAATATTTTAGAAGTTATAAATTAAATAAAACATATTTAAAGTAAATGATTATTGACTTATTAATAATATTTGGAAAAGTATTTTAGATGGAATTAATAAATTTATGAACTGGATTTAATGTTTTCAATTAGCTTCTTTGTAAAAATAAGTAATAATAAATAATTGTTTTCAAATGATTTTCATACATTTATAAAGGTGTCATTTAAACATACAAATGGTATTTATAAAGGAAGCAAGAAATTTTACAAATGGATTTTTGAAAGGTTTTAAAGTATATAAGATAATTGAATTGCAAATGAAGTTTTCAAATTTTAAGTAAAATTTATATAGTTTAAATTAATTGTTTAATCTGACTTTCAATCTATCTTTTCTGTCTGGTTGTTTCTATTCTTCTACCATCTTCCTTTTCGAGGACGAAAAGTTTTGAGTGGGGGAGAGTGTAACGACCCGTAAAATTTAATGGTTTTAAAAGTATTTTTAACTGGAAATTTGTGAAATTTTAAACAATAAAATTTGAAATTAAAAATTTATTATTTGGAATACATCTATTTTAATATAGCAACTGGTAAATTTTCATCTGATAAGATTGAAGTTTATTTTCCTGTGAAACTTCATTTCAAATCAAACCGGTTAATAACAGTGAATTTATAAGTTTTCCAAAACCAAAATATGTCAACAGGAGAAAATTTATTCAGATCATTCTGAATCAGACTGCGAAATTCGTTTTTCCAAATTTGGACTTCTACTGCTCCGTTTATCTTATTTCTGGTAATAGCAGCATTTTCAGTACCGATTATCGACTTTTGATCGGACGATCATACCACTAATATCTGTATACCATTTTGATCATCTCGTCGTGCTGATCTCAGCGATATATTTATTTCTGTATTTTGAGGTCCGGTACGCGACAGAAACAATAAACTGTTCGTCGTATCGGTACCCAAAATTTTGACTTTATTTCTTCCTTCGGTTTCAAAATTTAAAACGTAAAGGCTGGACCACATTATTACTTTGCTTTAATGAGTCAGCTCAATTGGAGGCACCGTTGAAAAATTCAATTCACCTTATATTTATGTACGTTTTCATTTTACCAAGTCTGTTCATTCACTTTTGAATTTCCTTTTTCTCCTCCCACCTTTTCGTTTCTCAGCCAATTGATATCCTCACGAAACCCATTCCCATGGACTTCGCCTCATCTCTGAAACCCTGAAGCCGCCATTCTTTCGCATGAGACCAACAAGCTCCACCATTCACCTCTCCTCTGTGACAACAAGCCTTGTACTCGTCCACCTTCCCTAGCCTTCACCATCGAGAGCACAAACAGCACTCCCCTCTTTTTTCTTCACCTGCGTGCATCTGCCACCACCCAGGCCTCACGCCTCAGTCCAAACCCACCCTCATCTCCCTGACCACGGCAACCACAATCCAACCTTCCCGGATCTGCCCACCGTTCCGCCTCCACCACCAAACCCAGTAGCTAGAGCCGCCACCGTCCACTCAGCTTTCCCTTAGCTCAGGCCAAGACCTGTTCCTTCTTTTCCCCTCCTTCGTTTGTTTTGCACAGGTACATAAATTATTGTAGTATATGTGTATGTTATATGTTATAGGGTAAGTTGTTTAATTTATATACAAATATGAACTAAAGGCTGTACGTGTACTATAGTAGTTACATTTTATGTCTAAAGTATTTACATATATATATCTTCTAATTTTTTTTAATCTACTGTAATAGTATTATACATATCTATTTTATAAGTCTACCATGTAGATAAGTCTGTTAGTTATACAAAATTTTAAGTATATATATATTTGTCGGTTATGTTCTATAGTTTATATTCATAAGTGTATAAGTGGGATAAACATATTGGTATTCTGTAAGTATACACTTGCTTAATTATACAAGAGTATGGGTTGTCTGCATTATATGTATGTATATATGTAAAGTCTGCACATAGCTATTTCATTTGCTGTTTATATCACTCACACATATTATATCGTGCACGTGATAGTTTGAAATCAAATGATTTCGCATACATGTATATTTTCATATAAATTTTAGGTTGAGATAATTACGGTCCATCTGTGGGATTTTATAGCCGTCTATCAATTTTTGATTTGTGTATATAGTATTAGTATAAGTATGTAAGTTTTATAAACTGTATATGATATTGTTATGTATGTTAGCATGTACCAGGATTATCTATTACCTGTTAGTATAAATTTTATTATATTTATATTTATATTTTAAGTTTTCACTTACTTTTAAAGTAACAGAATATAGATTTTGAGACTGCTTCCAATTGAAAAGTTATTTTGCATATTTTGGGTGAAAACTATATATATATGTACATTGATTTGGTATATAGGTGCTTAACTAAGAATACTGATCTGAAAAAAAAGTATATTTTATGTTTTAGAAAAATTTGATTAGAGAAAATTTATTATTATATATATAGTAGTTCCTATATATGCACCTGAGTTATGTTTTTATACATCAATTATATATAGATATTTGTGTACTGGATATGTATGTGTGAAATAACAGTTTTATTTTATAATATATTTCATTATTTTGAAATATATATGTCATTTTGAAAGGGATAAAATATAACCTAAGTATTTTCATTTATATATATATATTTAATTTAATATGTGTGAAAAAAAATTATATTTGATTTTTTTGCAAAATAATATGTATATAGTTATACATATAAGTTCATTCATACCATTTATCTTCATCGATGCCGTTCTGATTTGATCCTATATATCAGCTTTGTCCATCCAACTCGTGTCCATCGTGCTTTGCTGCGAAATCCATGCTTGGATCCGAAATCCATCTCATTGTCTATCCTATCTAGCCTCGAAAGGTGAGAAATCACTCACGATTAACATTCTTGTATTTATTAAATTTGATTTCAATTGAAACGACAATTGAAATATGATGCTGTAGTTATTTAAATTGGTATATATGCTATTATCTGTATATGTTCACCTGTGACATCTGACACCAGTATCTAGTATTTATATGCCTGTTATTACTATTGTCTGTATATGTTCACCTATGACATCTGACACCAGTATCTGTTATTTATATTGATGATATATGCCTGTTGTTATATTTTATATTATCAGTTATCACTCTGCAAGTTCCCTGTTAGTATAGAATTCACTATGGGTTGAAATGATACATACCCGAACGGACTTTAGAATAGGAGAAAATCGTTATGGGTTGAAATGATAAACCCAAGCAATTTTCATTTGAATTGAAATTGGGATTACGGGTCGGAATGATATCTACCTGTATATATTTAAATTTCGGATTGAAATGATAAATATCCGTATCACTTAACCATATGATGAATATATATACAAACACCGTTGGTCCATATATATATATATAAATATTTTGAAAATGAATTCTATGGTTTTGGAAAGAAATATATTGTTTTAATAAATGTTGAGCCTTAAATTATTATATATAAATAAGAATGATTGATTTAAATACATATAATATGTTGAGTATTTAAATATATTTCAAAATAGATTTTGGTAATAATTTGAATAAGTTAAGGTTGGGAAGATAATTTGAATTTAGTTGAAATTGTATTCAATAAAGAATTTTATTTAACTAAACCGATTTGAAACTTATTGAAATTGAGATGTAAGATATGATTTATAACTTGAGTTTGAATTATAAGTAATCTAATGAATATTTCTTGTTTAAAACAAAGTTTAAGGAAATATTTAGTAAAATGTAATTTAAGGCTAGTTAAATGATATTGAATTTATTAAATGAATATTTCCTGATTAAATAATAAGTGAAGTTAAATCAAGAGCTATATGAAACTGTTAAATTTAACTTTGAAAATGTTGAATAATAAAGCTTTGAAACATATTGAAAAAAAAAATTAAATAGTATATTTAGAACTGAATTGATGAATTGAGCTATGAATAAATTTGAATTGGGAATTTGAGTTAATTTGAATCGATTTGTGAGACTTGAGGAAATTATAAATACTTTACTTTATAAATTATTTAATAAACATACACTATTTTGGAGAATAGATATATTTGAAATGGAAATGATATTTTGATTTTTAAATAAATAAATTTAAAATGACCACGGTGTTATAATGTATATTTCCACCTTGTAGATAGTTCTGAAGATCCTTAGAGGATGGTTATCCCAAACATCCCTTAAGTTACTTGTATTTCAGTTGATATTTCACTTGAGTTGGATTTATTAGTATAAGAATGTTAATTCTGACTCGAGTGTTTTGTGTTTTGCTTTACGCTCGGGTCAGACCGAGTGATACAGCATTTGAGACTCACCTTTGGAGTTTGGAGCTTCATTTGGAGATCCAACTATCGCCTCAGCTTTCAGCTCTTCTAGTTGATTTGTTCAGAGAAGTCATCTGTTGTACTGGAGACTTCACTGCATTTGAGATTTTCTGTTGTATTTTATTTTTAACTCTGATGTTCATATAGTAGCTTCATGAACTACTATTTTATCTATTCCGCTGCGTATTATTGTATTACTCTGTGTCTGTGATTCTGTGATTGATTTATTTACTGCATATGCTGAGTTTTTGCCAAATTTAAATTAACAATCTGATATTTTGAATTATTCAAGTTGGACATGTGTGGATTTATTGTCGATTTGAATGGTCCAAAATACCGGGTCGTTACATGTAATGTGGTAGGCGGTACCCTAGTAGCCTTGTCATTGTATGGAATCCATTCTCTAATAAGTGCCATATGGACTTAGTTGTGCCCAAATACATTGAAATGTGAGATGCAATCATTTCATCTATGTTATATATTTATTGCAAAACCTAGATAGTATTATAATATCATTGGATTTTCTATTAAAATGTTTTGTTTATCATAAGGTAAAAACTCGTCCTTGTTTATGTGTGGTGTAGTCTTACAAGCCTTTATTTTTAAAGGGATTTACAAGTATAACAATTCTATTTTTTGAGTTTACTCACACTAGACCCATATCTAATCCAGAGTTTTTTCTTTTTTACCTAAAATGCTTGGGTACTCAAATTTATACGAGTAGCCAAGTAGTCCAGGTTCTTACGGAAGCATTTTGGAGGAGCATGGTGAAGGTGGCTTCAATGTTACCTAATTATCTATTTCATTTCCACTATGTGTGTGTATTATGTATCAGCATTATGGGGGCAAGCAGTTATAACTGTTCTTGGCTGAAGCTAGTATATGTGTGACTTTGACGTTTCATTTAGGAAGTGACCATATGTACTATCTTATGCTCTATTATATATGATTTCCTTGCATTGTGAAATTCTTTATTTCTTTCTTCTTTTCATTTCTTTTTACCCCAATGGCTTGTCTTTCATACACTTAGATGATCGACACACGAATACCATCGATGTATTAAGTGTTGTCTTAGGGGTGAGAAATGTAGATCGTTACAGTCGAAGCCTTATTTTTCTCCTTGGCGAGGTTATTTGGAAGCTTTTCAGGGTCTCTTGCAAGATCCACAGTGGAAGGCATTGAACGTGGTGGCACCCTAGATTTTCTTCAATAATTTCTTGATCGCTTAAAGTGTCGGGGGAGAACCATCGGTGCGGCTAAGCATGATCTGGGGATGATAGGAGCATGGGTAGACTGGCATCTGAAGAGCACCGTTGAAGTTCTTCTTCTTCTCTTTCTCCTTTTCTTCTTCTTAACAAATCAGTGATTAAAAATATTTGTAAGCCTAGCGGGGTGGGCATTGTGCCCCCACACTCTTTTAAACTAAACAAGAATAGATCTTTTGTTGAAAACTTGTTATTTATGAAACTAGTTCTCTTCGATTGTCTACCTACGAATGGTAGGTGTAGCGTATCTTGGACGGCTAGCAAACTCCTTTGCACTGGGTGGACCAATCTGTTTGGACTGATAGGTCGGGCTTGTCGATGGACTCGGAAACAAGCTTTGATCGTCACTTGTTTGTTATGTACCGAAGCTGGGAAATAATGACTGAGCTTCACTGCACCCTCCTATTGATGGGCAGTCCCGACAGGGATCTGAGCACTATGTGGCTCGAGGTCCTCTCGAGTGGCACACAGTTAGGGAGAGTTCTTGCATTTTCTTTAGAAAAAATTTCTTATTCAAGATATGCTTAGTAATAATGCCATGCGATGGGCCCAACTCGAGCATTGAAAAGAGCTAAGTTCCATCCAGGAACCAAGTGGCTGGTGGCAATGGTGTAGAGTGAGAGCACATGTTGGCTCATGGGTTCTCCTAGGTAACAAGTGGTCATACGTAGAGTGGCAGACGGGTTCAGCACGAACTGGAGCACAAGAGAGGATCGAGGATTCTCTTGGGTGACACGTTGCTTTTCATTAGGTGACCGCAGGCCTTGGCTCGAATTGGGGAACATGGTTGGCTCAAACACTCATGCATAAGGATGTGGTATAATGGCAAGATGAGTGACAAGCACTGTCGCCCATAGGAATTTAGCAAATAGAAATGGTATAGTGTGAATTTATCTATGCATCGCTCTACTATTGGGAAGTCCCATTATGGACCTAAGCATTAAGGGAATTGAAGGTTTTCTAAGATGACATGCTGTAATAAGGGGCAATAGGCAGGCCCTGCTCAAACCTAAGCACTGAGGGTTTTGAAGGTTTTCTAGAGTGATATACTACAATAACAAGCTAAAGGCAGGCCTGGCTCAAATCTGAGCATGGAGGGTCTTGAAGTATCTCCAGGATGACATGTTATAATAAGGAGCTATAGGCAGGTTCGACCGAACCTAAATGCCAAGGGGCTTGAAGGTTCTCTACGATGACATGCTGCAATAAGCAGCTATAGGCAAGCATGGCTCAAACCTAAGCGCCAAAGGGCTTGAAGGTTCTTTAGGGTGACATGCTTCAATAAGGAGCTATAGACTGGCCCGCTCAAACCTAAGTGCCGAGGGGCTTGAAGACTCTCCAGAGTGGGACACTACAATAGTAAGCTACAGGTGGACCAAGCTCGAACCTAAGCGACGAGGGGCTTGAAGGATATCCAGGGTGACATGCTGCAATAAGGAGCTATAGACGAGCCCGACTCGAACCTATGCAATGATGGGCTTAAAGGTTCTCCAAGGTGACATGTTGCAATAAGGAGCTATAAGCGGGCCTGACTCGAGCATAAATGTTAAGGGGCTTGAAAGTTCTCCAGGGTGACATGTTGCAATAAGGAGCTAGGCAATGCTTATTTTTATGCGGGAACACTACGGATGCTGGACTCGACGTCACTCGAGGTAATAGCACAATCTAGACAACAGTATCCCATCCTATATAGAGGATGGATAACTTCATAGGTGAGGGGTAAGAACCATTGCGGTTGCGTATACAATTGTCGATGCACCCCGACATGAAGGGGAGAGATGTCTTATCCAAAATCATGGAGTCGTGGGTAGTAACTGAGAAAGGAATTGAGTGCACAATGATTCGTTCTTGCTGAATAGCCTGGATGTCCCCGATAGAGAAATGGTTTCCCGGTAACCCACACTCGTGGGTAGCTGGTCGGATAGGAAGGGAGCATTGACTCGTGCAGTCCTGGGCGGTGAAGGTTGGTAGTCCCCAAACACGGTACTGATTAGGTGATAACTCATCCTCGTTGGATAGCCTTAGTGAAGGTGCTGAACCATCCAGGCTCTGTGATCTTCGATGCATTCTACACAAGAGGTACTAGCGACAAAGTATAGGCATCTTAAGACATGCGGATAGGCATCTGACTGCTTTCAGACCCAGCTGAGGGCGAAGACGAGTAAGAGAACTATTTGGCGACCTATGGGGGGCTTCTCCGAGCATTAACAAGAGTATTAGGTCGTGCGGGGTACTTTGTGGGTGGCTAGGATCTCGCATAATGGACCCTACCCTTGGGTCTTTCCATGAAGTGAGCTGATCAGGATGGTCTAAATCTTGAGGCAAACATCTAAGTGGATTGGTATGGTCCTCACACTGGACGCTTGCATTGCTACCATAATCTAGCTGACAGAAAAAAGCAATGTGAGGAGATAAGTGAGCACACACTGCTACTGTGCATAACACAAAGCCAAACCGAGACAGTAGAGGAATCTTCTTGGTGATTGGAGGATGCAGTGGAGCATCGCCAATCATTATCGATGTTAATGGTGGATATGAGGTGCCAAGCAGGGAAAGAGCTTGCATCGAAAACTGCTAACCATAGGTTGGTGGTTGGCCATTCTTCTAGCACCAAAATATTGATGATATTTTTCATTGACCATGGAGTTATGATGATGCATTATGAAGAACAAAGTTTACTTGCTAATCACTAGGCTTAATAATGGAAAAATAAAGGGAAAAGAGCATTCAAAGGTAAATAACACTAAATGTGAAGTGGTTCGGCCAAGCGGCCTATGTCCACTGTGAAGTTCTCTTACTATATAGCTCTCTTTCAGTTACTGTGGATGACAAGAGAATAATAAGAAAAGATTATGCATCTAAGACTAAAGAAGCTGCTAAACTCTGGGAGCTGTTGATCTCCGGAAGCTTTAGTGCTGGATCATGGGTTCCAACCTTTAGGGCCCCCTCCATTGGGGGGCCCAACCAACCTGGGTCCCCTTTATCGATGACCCAAACAACGTAGGGTCCCCTCCACCATGGGCCCAACCAACCTAGGGTTTCCTCCACTAGAGGCCCAACCAATCCCTTAGAAGTGGCCATGCATGAGTTTCTTATAATAGCTGAATTAATGCTTGGACGACTAAGGTCATGCCGTAAAACAAGCGTGAAGCACACCTGGCCATTGATCTGGCTGAATGGATTTGATAAAAGACAACCAGCAAAATAAAAGAATGCAAGATTGAGATAAAGGTCAACAGAACTGTACTAAGAGCATGTTCTACCATGCTTTGCATTAATTGTTCTTGTACTTGTGCTATGCTTGTATGAAATGGGACATGCTTCTTGTCAGAAGCAGGTACTCTTACTATACCTCTTGTCACTTTGCTTCTATATGCCTTGGTGATAGGACGGGCCAAGCTGGTTTGTTTAGACCGTAAGAGTAATGAGGATCTGAAGAAAATCGAGGGTCCACATCAGCTGAGACGAGATGGAGTTCCGATCACAAGTGGCGTTATCGAAGCTAGATTGATGACGGGCTACTCTCGAGACAGTTTCAAAATATGTTAATCGAGAGATAGCCGAGGGAGAGATGCTTAAGCATGCAGGCTGGTCTAGAGCCGAATTGCAAATGGGTTGACCTAGAGCCGAATTGCAAGCCAGCTGGAGAGAGGGAATTGGTAGGCCAATTAGAGATGGGCCAAGCCAAGCTTGCACCTTGCTTGTTAGGTGAACTAGATTCTAGGGTTACTACTTTAGGAGGCATCTCCAATAAAAGGCTTGATGTGTAATAAGAAGAGGATTCGATGTGGGATTAGGCTGGTTTCGGGCTATCATCACACATAGGAAAACCTAGTCGATTTTCCTTCAGCTATAGCTGACTTGTAAGCTTACTTGGACTAAGTCAGCCTGGACCAAACCGGGCCAAGCTGAGATGCCTTGATTAATCTATCTTCTTACTTGCAAAAAAAGGTTGTATGATTTTTTTTCTATTACATAAGAAAATGATCATTTAATAGTTAGCAATCTCCCTGTAACCGCTAATGATCCTTGTAAATTTTGTATTTGCCATTAATTTTGTACCGCATATACGAAGAAATAGGTCAGGATCATTATGGACATTTTGAAGTTGGATATTCAGGATTTCATAGTTGAATATTGTGTAGAATTCATTAACCTTTACCTTAAGGATGAATGGAGCATGTAATCCGGTTTTAAAATAAAAACTACCGATGAAAATATCCTACAAGCTTTGAAGGTTCCTAAATTTAGGGGGGTATTTAGTGCTTCTCCAACAGTAAATGTGATATAAAATTAACTCCACATCATCAATTAATATTTCTACTAAGATTTATCTCTCGAACGATCATATTAAGTAAGGTTGTGAAGCTAATGTGGTAAAAAAAATATAATAGACATTATCATGTTCGATTTCTACTACCAGACATTGTTTTTCACAAATGAAACCAGTCCACGTAACTTCTTTTCAACAAATTCATCCAAATACATTTTTTCAAATGTATAATTCCTTTTTCTTCCTCTTCTTTCATTTTAACTCTACTAACCCCTAACTTTCAATATTTTGTAAAAAAAGTATGGAAACCATGCTTCGCTTACCTTCCACTTTTGAAAGTAAATAGGTATAAACTATTTTATATTTAAGTTTTTGCTTTAATCGAGTTTGTTTTTTTCTAAAGTATGCTCCATAATAAAAATGACTAAAATGGAATGTAAGTTCATATTTTTAAGTATAGTAGAATATAAATAATTCAAAAGAACTACAATATTTAAAATAAATTAAGCGAGGCTAACAAATTTCATTCTAAGCTAAAATTAAACTATCATAAAATTCTCTTTAAGTATGAGGTAGAAAAAATTCTATAATGTCACAAAGATTATAATATTAAACCTTCAAAAATGAAGCCAAGTAATCAATCAAAACTAAGTACAAACGTATAAATATCAAATACTATCTTTTGTGGTTTTAATTGAAAATTTAAATACTATACATATATAGTAGCATTTTATTAGAAAATAGATTTTAGGCCAATGTTTTCTGTTATGGTAAAGAAATAAGCTTAGTTTAACAGTATATAATCCTATTAAATATATGCTTTTTTCTGCACACTATATATGTTTTTGATGCATAATTTGAAGAATAATAAGAATTAAGCATGAGAAAGACGTCCTATACCAAAGCTCTAAAAACATAATAGTAGACATGTTATCTGGCTTTTTAAACCAAGCAACTTTCAAACTGATCTGGATGTTAGGATGAAGACAACGATTCAAAAACTTGGTAACTTGCTTGGAAGGACAATAGAATGGGCTCAAGAAATTCAAAAACGTGTTGTCGAGCTGATCTACTCGGTATAGATCTCTCTTTTGGCCTTTTGTGGGGCCCCGAAGATATAACTTGCGAAACCATGACTTGTAGTCCCCGTGAAGTCCATTTATCATGAAATAGCCGAACAACTTCAAGGAAGTTCTAAAGGAAAGCACACAAGTGCAAGTGATATGATAACCTCGCGGAAATAACATGATCTCTAAGGAAAAATACTCTAAACAAAATGGATTGGAGATAGAAGACCAAAGGAGGGAAGAAGAAGTGATTCCTCATCTAAAAAATAGGTCGGTACTAACCACTTATGGTTGATACCAAGTTGTTTTTACGGCTCTACGGGTTCCATCTCCCCTTCTGCTTTTTCACATCTGAAGTGAGACTTAGTATATTGAGATCTGGTGATTCTACTTGACAATTTATCTATATATATAGCATCTATAGCATTTGAAAAAGGACTTTTGGGCACATGGCTTTCTTCATCTTATATCTTTCCTTAACTATAGCCACTAGGGAAGCCATTCTTGGCTGTTAGATCTACCAAACACTTGTACCAATACTTATAAGTTTATTAATAATAAAAAATAGTAGATGTAGACCAAAGATTTGTTGAACCACTATAAAATTCTGGTGTTCTCACTATTTATTTACAATTTTCTGCTAGATCTCACTTTATTTCAAGTTGCTTTGGATGTTGTGCCATATTTAGGCTTAATATTTAGGTGCTTTCGTTGAGAATGGAGATTCTCATGCATAGATCTAGCTTTCTATTTTGGATTGAGATCAGATCCAGGAGATTTTAATTAAGGAACTTGAAAGATTTGCGTACATGAATCAGTGACACCTAGGAGATCGTTTGGAGCAGTAGATGGTGCAGATGAAGGAGCTTCTCATCACATGGAGATTAGCAACCAGCAGCTTTGCCAGGACTATCTGCTTCTTAGGATATGGTTATAAGAGTGGAGTTTGTAAAAATGATGCAGGAGTTGAATCGAAAGATGGTTAAAAATCAAAAGGCTCTATTGGAAAAGATAGATGCTTGCATAGCTTTGCTAACCCAACAGTCATAGAGAACCAGGAGAAGCAGGAGAGAGATTTCTACTGCCATATTTGAAGAAGAGAACTCGATTGTTTCTAGTCAGAATATAAAAGATGGAAACCAAAAGTAAAAGAAAAAGGCTATTGGTGGTAGCGGGGAAGTTGCTAAAGGAAGTAGGAGGGCTCCCTTTAAGGGGATTCAACTCGGTACCGACCACAATTAGGTCGGTACCAAGTAGAATCTTGGATCCTAATGGGGTCGGGATCTAAGGCCATTGATTTGTTTGATCTAAAGGAATATCTACATCATGATAGTGATGATTTTGAGCTGGATGTTGATGTTTGAGATGCTGGTATGCAGACAATCACTATGGAGATGGTTAGAAATCAAAAAGATTTAAAGGAGGGGTTCTCCCAGAGATTGGAGAACCAAGGCATCAACAAGCAAACCAAGACCATTCCCAGAGTCAAACACTTGACGCAACTCCTGAGAGTCAACCATTAGAGTTCCAGTCTAGGGAGGAGTACATAGCGGATAGAGTCAAGGGGTTGGTAGAAGGAATAAATGGAGGAAAAATGAGGAATGGGGTTCCGCGCTAAGTAGAACTCTATTTACATAAAATACTAAGGGAGGAGTATCCCAGGAGGTTTACAATGCCAATAATGCCATTGTATAACGGGACTACTAATCCTAAGCAGCAATTGTTTAAATATGATGCACACATGGATGATGCTAGAGCGATGGATGTAGTTTGGTGTAGATATTTTCCGATTTTCGTAGTAAGTGTTTCATCGATGTGGTTTACTTTTACTAATTCCAAAATCCATATATACTTTGGATGATTTGGCAAAGAAATTTCTATAGTAGTTCAGGCTCCACACTGCTTGGCATAAGGATGTAATATCCTTGTCAAGCCTTTCTAAAGGGCCTAAAGGGTCATTAAAGTGGTTCTTGAATAGGTTTAATATTGTTGTAAAGGAGGTTAACAATCCAAAGGAAGATTTGGTATATATGGCATCGATCCGAGGCAATCATCCAAATATGGATTTTGGAAAATGATTAAAGAAAAAGCAGCCGATGACTATGGAAGAATTTCATTGGAAGGTAAATTAGTTCTTGCGATTAGAGGAAGTGTGTCAGGCTGTTGGGAAGAATGATGATGAATAGTTGAAGGAGATTATTCAGAGTAACGTTGCGATTAAACAAACCGACGAGAGTTCGGTTAACGTGGCGGTAAATGTTGGAAATTTTAATAATCAAAAGAAGAGAAATCAAGGCTCCAAGGGTAGGCGGAACAAAGCCAAGAAGAACCCAAGGAATATGAGGCCTAATGAATATACACCATTGAATGATACGTTGGAAAATATATACCTTGCAGCACAAGGATAAAAAAGGTACAAAAGGCCGCCTAGGATGGAGGCGATCGAGGAAAAGCGGGGCTCAAGAAAGTATTGTAATTTCTATGAAACTCATGGACACAACACGAACGAGTGCTGGCATTTAAGTGATTTTGTTGAGGAATCGATAAGGAAGAAGAAGTTACAACCATATCTAAGAGAGTAGCAGGATGGTGGATGAATACTAAACTCAAAGAGCCGAAGGCCTAAGGAAATCAACCTGGACCTAGCGAAGAGGGATGCAAGTGAACTAATGGGAGAATAGTTATAAATACGACCTCATCCAGTAGAGAAAACTGGAGGGAGATGGAGCATTACGCAAGCTAGTTGAAGAATGTACCATGTATCCAGCATCTGAATTATCTGCAAAATATACACTAACGCAGTAAAAATGCAAAAGAAAATATTTTGCAGTGCAAATTAAAGTGTGTGTTTTTGAAAAAGTTATTTGCCACAGTTATTTGGGTTGTTCATCGTCATTTCTTTTGAATTCATCATACACGAACAACTTGTGACATGCATTGTGTATCACTGTACATGCCACAAGGCCATGCACACCGGTATACACTTGATAAAATTGCAGGGACAGGTGAGCACAAGGTCAAACCCAACCAAAAGCTGGATTCAACTCAAGTGCAAATATTCAGGTACAATACAAATAAAGTCACGACATGAGTACGAGAGCCTACATATACACATGTTTACACGAACACATGTGCATTGCCTCAGCATCTCAAATTTCAGCCAAGAGGCGTCATATACACCAAAACAACTCGGCAGTAAGTTAACAAAGAAGAGGCATGAGAAGACAATGAGGCATGAATTCAAAAAAAACTTCAACTAGATATAAGTGTGCACAAGTATCAATCAGACCTCACAAACATATATCATACCAGAATATACACCAAAATCAAGGTGACCAGCTCATATGTACACAGTCAAGTGTGAGAACAACTAAATGAACCAGAGGACAGAGCAATCAAACAAGACCAGGGCAGTGCACCATAAATATACTCAAACAAATGTACAAAACAACATGTAGTGCAACATGAAGACTAATATGAACCAGACCATTCTAACTCGAGGCAGGTCACTTCAAATGGTCAAGTACAAGTTCTCATGCAACAAGACTTCAAAAAGAACCACACTAGACTACAAGACCACAATACAACTTAGATGAAAGCAAAACTAACCAAGTCCAGTTACAACATGAACTAGCATAGTGGAGTATGCAAACAGTTTAACCTCAAATGAAACAAAGCAAACCATGGACAATGTAACCAGACAAAGCAAGTGCACAGGACCAGTGAACAAGGAAATGGGTCAGGCAACATCAAGTAGATGACTGAACCAAGGCAATGCTCAAAGCCACAAAGATAGAAAATGAATCAAGCACAAACTGGTCAGAGCACACAACAACAGCAAGCTCAGTTTCAACAATGCAACATAAAGACATAATGCAATAGAGCAAAGCCTCAACACCAAAGAGCAACAAGACTCAACCAATGTAACAATATCAGAACAAAGATTTCAAAATGCACAAGGAACCAGACTCGATTGCAACAGAGACCAGTGTCATATACACATGTATACATATATATGTATACATGTATATAGTTTTAGAAACTTACACATGAACAATCAAAGAAACCGAATCTCAATGTAATTTGAAGCAACAGAGAATGCAACTCAAAGACATATGCATGTTCACAAAATTCAAGTATATGTATAATCGAATTCAAGTGCAATGCACAATGCCAGAGAACCAAACACATATGCACTGACAA
The DNA here is from genome assembly GCA_030737815.1 of Allium fistulosum. Classification (NCBI taxonomy): domain Eukaryota; kingdom Viridiplantae; phylum Streptophyta; class Magnoliopsida; order Asparagales; family Amaryllidaceae; genus Allium; species Allium fistulosum. Next base: position 706,202,742 of record CM060904.1, on the reverse strand, counting down.
CACTACATCAAGACCAACAGACCATCACAACCAGAGGCAACATCAAATCAAGGTGGACAATAGTATGTACATGTACAAGCTAAAGGCAAGCTACATAAAGATGAGATACAAGTGCACACATCAAACAATAAGTGAAGACTCCAAGAGGAACAAGTGCAGGCATACAACATAGCCTGGTAATGCAGACCACTCTAAAATCAAACTATAACATACATATATACATGTATGGTCACACATGTATATACACAGTGCAGGACCAAAATATAAATGCTCACACATGAAAACTGCTAGAACCAGATCAGTCAAAAGTATATATGACTGACCACAAATTGATACAAGTACAATCAAGTCATATATACATACATATATGTATTGATATATGTATGGAGACAATCAACCAAAGCTAGCAGTCTATATGAAGTAGAGTTTACAGAAAAATCAAAACAGTAGCAGGTTAAACTAGTACGAGCAGTGAAGTCAAACAGGGTAAAAATAATTGAACAATTCGAAGTCGTCATAGCAGAAAACTATAGTCATAATTTTCAAATAGCCGAAATCAAAGGAAAAAATAATGGAACCGACTCAGAAAAATATACGAATTGAAACAGTCAGGATTAATCACATCGTTCAATCGAAAATCAATGGCCAAGCATAGCAACGTGAAGAATTCAAACAAAATAAATACGAACGATAATTTAGAGTTCGGTCCATATAAATACCCAAAAATCATCATCGGAAAAGGCATTCGAGTTCAAGCAAAAACAGAGAGCAATAAATCATTAAACTCGAATCAAGTCGAGAATAATCAAAATTTGAAAAAGGCAAACCGCATACCAGTTTTATAATCATTCGATCTCGACAATTGGAGCAACTGAAGATGAATGAAGTAGTAATCGATTGATAAAGACATCCAAAGCAAAAACATACTTAAATCGAAGCAAAAGAACAAGCGGGGGCTTCAACAAAGCAAAGCCCTAATTTTTGAAAGAGGAACGAACAAAGGATTGAACAAAAGCAAAAAGAAACGGCAGATAAAAAGAAAAAGAAAACTGGGACATCTTCTTTTATTTCAAATGGGCTGGTCTTTTTATATTTGGGCTTGAATTACTATTAGGATTTTGTGTTTTTTTTGTTTAGTTTTATTTTGTAATTTCCTTTAAACTTTTGTAAAATTCTAGTCGTGTGACTAGGGACGAACTACGGTGGTGTAGTTCGAGAATTCGCAACTCAGTGGCTGAATTGTGGCAGAGTTTTGAGCATAGAGTTAGGTTAGTCGATAGCGGGTGTCGCAAGTTTACATGTGTAAGCGTTTGACTACTTAATTTCTAGTAGAAACCTTGGGGGCAGCACGTAGGCAGGGTTTTGCCGAAGCTGGGTAAATCTGTGTTGTTATATTTCTGCTTTTATTATTCTACTATTATCTGTGCTGCAATTATTTTATATATTTCCACATTAATTTTTATTATTATTAGTATCACCCTATTCACCCCCCTCCCCCCCGCTAGGGTGAAATCCATCCTACAAAAGAATCATATATGACACATCCCTATATCCACAGAGTTAGCACATAACAATCGATATATGGTAAGCCATTATCACTATCACATAAGTGTAATGCAGTCGAAGTACAATATCCAGTGTTTAGGTATATGGTCGAAAATACCTTGATGTTGTAACATCCAAGGGTAATAAGCAACCATAGCAAATATAGCATCCATCAAACAATCCTCACCGTCACTCATGCATTGGATGTATGATAACTCATATGGCACTATCGCAAACCAAAGACTCAATCAAATCCTGGCTTCTTTGGTGCTCGAATCCATGCCACTTTGTGAGGCTAGGAACCAGACTCACAATTGCAAAAGTCTAAGGTAATCTACTATCACAAAGATTTGGATATGGTCATAAATTTAGGTAGGCGTCCCCACATACCCCTTTTGTATGAGCATACTTGAAACCTTCGAGTTATTAATGATAGTAGAACATAGTCATAAATTCTATTCACAAGCCCTCGTCGTTGGACTTATCCTTATGGATAATCGTCACAACTTTCATCATTGAGTAGTCAATATTGAAATGCCTCTAGACACCCATCCTAAGTCGTAGAGTCATCATACCAAAATTTCAAAGTCATCGTCGTGTCGAAACGCCACACCGTCGCTTCATTAGCCACCATATGAACCCTAAAGTCATCTTACACCATCCCGAAGTCATACGCCATCATCCCAAGAACAACCACAAAGTAACCATAGGTAAATCCAAACTCCCTAAAGTCATCCTTACATGCCGAGCATGATTAAACAATGAAGGTTATGGAGAGAAGCACTAGAGTCAAGCAAACACGAATAGGTAAACCAATAGATAGTATACGCTCAAGAACCTACTTTCCCTTCTTTGCTATAGAAATGGAAGGTGCTGAAGCAAGTGCAAAAGCTCTAGGTTATTTTCCTATCTGAAGCATCAGACAATTCCTAACTAAATAACCCGGTTGTTGGTAGTTATAACAAGTCCTCAATCCCAATTATGCCTTGGCTGCTAGCAACTCGAAATTTTATGCCTTAGCAATCGGCTCCTCAGCTACTTGTCCTCTTCCTTCTGTCTTACAATCTTTAGCAAAGTGGCCCTTCTACCCATATTGATGATAGGTAAGATTAGACATGTACTTAAAATGCTAAAACATTCGCTTGTTGCTTCCAGTTGGTGCAAATATATATGGTCTTGAAGCCAAACCCCCAACCGAAAAGCCATAATTATAATATCCTTAAATTCTCCTTAGATATGCTCTATTATATCCTTACATACCATGTTGCGCAAACTGATCCAAGCCTGGACTTTGATGATAGTCTTGGTGCCGTTGAATCACTTTCTGCCCAACACCTTAAACGTGTGCCATATCGAAGCAAAGTCTTTCCGTGGCCAAAACTACACGCATAAGCATTAGCTCTCCCTGAAAAGGAGGTGATCCAGCCGCACCTTCCAGTACGGCTACACTTCTTCTACCACATTTCTCTCAACATTAGAAGCTCTAACATCCACAATTCTTACCCTAATCAAAGTGGAACAATTTTAGGAAACTAAAGGATACAGTAACTTCAAAGAGAGGGTTACAAAGAAAGATATATTCCTAAAGAATATTTTAAAGATCTAGTTTTCAAAATACAAATACTCTCTCATAAGTATAATACACTTGACTCATTATAGGGTGTCACTTACCCTATCTCTAATGAGCCATACCCAACCAAAGCCAAGGTGTTCGCTTAACCTCGGGCTTTGATACCACATGTAATGACCCAGCTTTCCGACCCTAGAATGTCGACACTAAATGCATCAATGGTATTTGTGTGCCGAGCACCCAAGTGCCGAAACGATAGAAAGTAAGGGTAAAATGAAAAAAGAATAAGAATAAAATAAGAAAAGAAGAACACAACATCAAAATATCACAATGGAATGATAATATATAATATCAAAAGAATAGTACGAAGGATTACTACGAATACAGAAGTATGAGAGTTACTAAAACAAAAGTGCTATCATCAGCCTAGACAGTTATAACTGCTTATCCTCATAATGCTGATATATACAGTGCAGTAGTGTAGCAGAAATAAGAATACTATGGTAAGTAATCATCTAGTTCTTCTCCATAAGCTCTAGAGCATACGTAACTAAATCTGGAAACATACACGGGACTGACCAGAGCATTACAAGAAAATAACATATGGATCAGTCTGGCAAACCAGTGTGAGAAATTCAAAAAAATATACAAGTAACACTAACCATTAAGACCGTATGGATTCCTAAAACGGTTTTCCCCTCAAAGAAACTAATCATTCATTAAGTTTAACATATAGTGATAGATAGATAATGTCTAGAGTGTAGCACATAAATCATATCAAATAGCTATTGTGTAAATGCCACAACAATAATAGATATACAATCAATACCGCTAAGGCGCATTTGCTTAGTGGATTTTCCATGGAGATTTCCTCGGATCTAGTCGAATTTGAACTCCTATATAAGGATCAAAGATATCCTTACGAACAATGTACATCTCTAGGGAATATACTATAGGAAATACATAATTGGCCCATGCCCAGACTATCATGGTTCTGCATGCATGCATGTCTGTAAGTAATACTAGATGGAGTCGCCTGCACCCTTGGTATTGCTAAAATGCTACGTTCCCTTTGGCCATGCATCATATCTCTAGTTTTAGTCATTTTCGATGTCGGGGCTACGTTCGGCATCTCTCACTCGAGTCTTTATCACTCGAACAGAACATGAATCCCCAAATGGATTCCCACTTCTCGAATGGATCACAAATCACTACATGGATTTAAGCATCTCAAACAGATCTTGGACCACTATATAGGTTCCCCGCATAAGTCCTCCAATGAATGCCAATGTTGTCTTCTCACTTGAAATACTCCTCAAGATAGACTGTCAGCATCGTTTTGAAATGTTAATGCTGACCTTTCTCTTGGACTTAACCTTAGGGTTGACGGTTTAACTCTATAACATTTCACTTCACAACTGCTTCCAAAACATAGAACTCATATAATAGTTTTGAAGTGGTATTCGATAAGTAAAACACTTACCAATCACGGTCTCTTCCAAACTAATTCGATGAATTTTCTTAGCTAACTCAATTCCGATTTTTTCAAAAGTAAGCGAAAGCTAGAGATGTTTGGTACCAACCCTCCTCCCCGAGAGTTCTCATTGATTTGAAATCGTGAAGCCTTTCGATAAATTCTTAAGTCAATATTAGGTCAAGTTCGATAATCGACTGATCGATTATCCAGTCAAAACAATTTCTTATACAAATCACGATTCGTATGTTTAACTCATTTCCGACATTCAAACTTAACTATTCCTCGTTTAAGAGTGAGACCATGTAAGTTAGAGCACTGGTTGCATCAAAGCCCTACCTATACACATGCTTCTTGAATCTCACAAATAGATAAGTCTACCTCCTGGACTTTTAGTGTTACATATAGTATTAATGATTTCCATAAACAAGAAGAAATCAATACAATTAACACGTTTCCGACATTTTCCATCTTACTATTCCTCGATCAAGTGGGAAACCGGTAGGTTAGAGCTCTATTGCTCATCCCGACTCGACATCAATCTTAACTCAAATAGATAAGACTTACTACGTCGACTTTTAGTGTTAAACATAGTTAATTACTTTTCAAATAAGTAATTAAACAATTAACCATTTGGTCATTTAGCAATTCTAAACCCTTTTCGAAAACATTTGTGTATACTTTTAAAATACTTATAATAGGCTTTAAAACATTTATCCAAAATATTACTTGAAAATAAAAACTTAATAATTTTCCTTAAAACTTGGAAAGAACATGTTTTCTACATATTTTAACAAAATATCCCAAATTTAAAAATTCATAACTAATTCTTAAAAATTCATAAATATCTCCAACCACTTTTGAAATACTCTAATATGAGTTAGTAAACACTTGTAAAAAAATGAAACAAAATACTTAAATTTAAATATTATTCCAAACTTTTCAAAGTCCAAAATCAAAGCTAAATGGGAAAGTTTTGCACAGGTGAAGTTTTGGCCACTTTTCGAGATATTACTTAACTTTTTGCTATTCAAGCTTTTAATAGCAACAAAAATATATATAAGAAATTACAAGTATGATGAGAAATCCCTAAGGTCCTATATATAAAGTTCAATAAACATTTCCAAAAACAAGGCAATTTCGAACGGCATCTATAGCAACTATCGCTATAATTGCACTTTCAAATTCGAGTCCAATCTAAACCTAATTCCATTTATAACTTATGCACTTTGTTCAAGATCTTGTCTTAAGTCATACAAGTCCATTCCAAGTTTGTTCAAGTCCAAATATATGGATCACATATGTCATTTACTTTTAAGTAAAAATCTAAACGAATGTTTTAACATAAGTTAACAACAATTCAAACAACTTAAACATGATCAAACACAAACATATATGTGTTATATTTTCATTCAAAGTGAGGTGTTAACTCACCTTTAACCTCTCAAACAACCAAGATCCAAGCACCCAAGCCTAGACCTAAGCAAGCAACCTCATTTCCTGCCCACCTTCTCCTTGCTTCACCTTGCTTTTACCTCCAAACCACCCTAATAACTCACTGCCAATCCTCCTTGGGAGTGCATGGCTTTGATTATTCAACTTTAGGCATGGTCGAAGCCGTTGTGATATTATCCCAAGGCTCTAGTCCAAGTTTGAGTGGGTTTGGAACTGATTTGTAATAATTTTCTTTAGAACATAAGAGATAAAGAAGGAGAAGAAGCCATTGATTTTATGATACCTTTAGCTTTGAATTTGTGATTCTAATTCTATGGTATGTCTCTTCTTATATAGGAATAAGAATGGTGTTGCCTAAGCTTGCACTCACCCCCCTCACCATGCCATGGAAGTTTCACCTTCCATCACTTCTCCTTTATATCACTTCTCATTTATGCTAATTACCATTACACCCCTCTCATGATAATATCTCTTATCCATATGGCAGCTTATAGAATATTCCAAGCTTTATGAAAGGGAGACTTTGTTAATTAGTTGCTAATGTGGTGAATGATCATTAGTCAAGTGCACAAGAGTTCAAACAACTTATATCGATCGAAAAGCTGTTTATCGATAAACCGATTTTTGGTCAAATTATCGATTTTTCTTCGAAGATATATTTTTTAAACAATTTTCAAAAAAAAGTTTATTATCATTAATTATTAGTTAAATGATTTTTAACAAGGTTATAAAATCATATTTATAACACTTAATTATATTTCAAAACGTTTTGATATTTGAAGACGAAGTATTCAAATTTCAGGGTTGCTATATTCTCCCTCACTTAGAACATTTCATCCTTAAAATTCAAATAAGAATGATAATCAAAAGAGAGAGGCAAAACAAGATATATATATATATAGTACTGCCGAAACTATATACAAACTAAACTGCAAACTGAAATTCATACCATGTGACTCCACATCAAGGAGTGAATACACTACAAAAGATAATACGATACTAAGATAAGAAGGAATCCCTAGTCTATAAGCAACTTTGGATAGAACTCCTTTAAACTGTCCCCCGTCTTCTTTTTACCATTCTTAGAATCCTTGCCCCATGACACTTCTTAAGCACACAAATACTCAAATAGCATTCACAATCACTAACAAACAATGCTCATGGTTCACTCAAGTTCAAAACTTTCACATCGTCCAAGGACGATAAACAATCCACTAAGCATACCTAATGCTCAATAGCTTCAGGGCATTACCTAGAAAATTATTCATGCTACCTCATAATAAATTGAAGAGTCATTCCCCAAACTCTTCATAATCCAACAAACAATATAAAAATGTATTAAAGCCCATGCGATGTCATATAACATCCGTACAAAATGTCCAATTTGATTACTTGCTCGATAACATATATTTCACTTCCAAACTAGTATAGATCACTTGACCTCTTTAGGATGGACTCCGATTTGGTTCCTTGATTAAAAACCTCTATTCTCCTTGCATAGCCATATACTATGATAGAAAACATTGGGATCATATCACAAACCCATATCAAGCATTCACCGTCAAGAATCGAGAAAAAAATCCTTGTTCAGATCGGTGTAAACCACCTCGAAAACATGTACTCGAATACTTGATCGAGAATATTCATGCGAATAAAACGGTATATGCACAACTAACGTATTTATCCTATTGGTTTCTTAACTACACCAATTCCTTTATATCACATTCCTTTTGTCTAAATAATATGTCTTTTACTACTAAAATCATTTATGAATCATGTAACAACCCGATTGAGTTAACTTTGACTATCATTTATTTAATTAAACGAACCAGATTTAATAGTGTAAGCTTAAAAATCTAATAAGTGAGGAGTTGGGTAGTTGGATTTTTGGTTTTAAATTGAGTATTTGTGTAAATTCGAGTAATAAAATCTTTCTAAAGATTGAATGGTGATTTTAGAAATATTAAAGCTTATTTCTAGAATTTGTAATGAAGAGATTTGAGTGGAGTAAATTAAAAACATGTATTTTTCTTTAATAAAGGAATTGGAGAAAATATTGAATAAATCGGATTAAGTGTGTAAATTCTTGTTTAAAACTTGTATAATATTGTGTTGGTGTTTTATAAAATATGTGTAAGCTTGTTTTGTGTGAAAATGAGGTTTTGGTGTGAAAATGAGGTTTTGGTGTTAAAAATGATTATATTTTGTATTGTCTTATTTTTTATAATGCAACATTGCCTTGTTTTCAATAATAAAAATAAAGGTTTAATTTTTTTTTAAGATTATGTTTCATTAATTAATCATGAAGCTTAGGTGATGAACTTAATTTAGTGTATTAATATGAATTTTTTTAGGTTGAAATCAATGAGATATTAGTGTTTATAAAGTGTTAAAAAAACAAGGCAAATTAGCAACACTTTCTTTTAAAAAAAAATTAGTAACACTTGGCCAATGGATTCACATCCTAACTCATTTAGCCCAAACAAGAGGAATATGAGATGAGAAACATACGTACAAGTTTCTCATTTCTTATTTGCATTCTCGTAATTAGAAGAAAAAAAAATTTATGTTCCTAAAATCCTAGTCTCTTCTAAAAATTAAAACAATTCAAATAAATTTCTAAAAATTCTCAAATTTGGATATGTTGTTTTTGCCATATTCCATCACCTCCGCTCCAAATTTCATGTAATTTACTTGGATTTTGATGGATTAAAGTAGTCAATTTGAAAGTTATTTTCAAGTACATCTGGGCAAAAAACGCATGTTAGTAGAAAAATCATAATTAATTATAGAAAATTTGAAATTTGGATATGATGTTCTCAACACATATATGCAAGTTCCATTAAAATTTCATGGAAAAATGTTTAGGTTTACTATATCAAACTCGCACTGCAATAGGGACGAATTCAGGGTTGTTTTGGTTATTCTTGGCTTAAGGTTGATGCATGTAACTTTGAAGATTTTTGGATATTAAGGTGAGTTTATCTCACGATTTCTAGCCTTAAATGAAAGTTGTTCCTATTATATGATTATGGTTGAATCTTTAGTGTATATGATCTCAATATGTTAGTGAATTCATTGCCAATTGTATTGGATTTGTTATTTTCTTAAAACCCACTTATGAAATCATGATGTTCATTCAAGTATATATGTTTATATGCTTGCATGTTTGCTAATTCATTACCCTAGAACTTTAGAGAAGAACACAAGAAAAATAAGCAAGATCGGATCATCGGAGGGTTGCCGAAATTGCTTGGGATTTAGCCCAGGTGAAGCAACAAGTGGACCAGTATGACATACCGATGCATCGGTTGTAGCCTGGACTTGACTACCAGACTATGTTTTGGTGTACTCCGATCGACCCCTTTGTCACTTGTTTTCTCGGTTGATTCTCTATTATTGATTGCTTGATTTTGATGTTGCGTTTCATATCAATTTCATTGATATTTCCAGATTTTTGAGTTGTGACTTATGAATTCATTTTGGTGTTTCTATACCATAGAATTGCTCTATGGGTCTTGGGATTTCGATTTATGAATTGATGATTGCATTTGATGTTTTTATACCATAAAGATTGTTCTATGGACTTTGAGAGTAATATACACTTTTAAAGCACGTTTTCGAATCGCATAAAAGGCGGATTTCTAAATCAAACCCTTTTATGGAAATCTTTTTAAGTGTCAAACTAATTTCTAGATGAAACAATTTAGAGATACGTACATACATACATAAATACACAAACACACACACACACACATATATATATATATATGTATATATATAATTCTCTTTTACTATGGTTTTAAAAGTGATTTGGATCAACGGTTTGAAATGTGTAATGATATATAAATATATGTTTCCGCTATAATCAATGTTTTACAGAATGGTTTCAAAATGAAGAATTTTATAAAACTGCATGACATCGAGCAAAAGAGGAATTGATTTAAACGATTAAATAAAATGAGTGGTATGCAACGCTCGCGTTTGTTTTACCGAATAATTCCCTGACTTGTTCAACCAAACCATTACTACACAAAAGTGGAGTTTACTATCATATAGTAAACATTTGGGTCAACCTGTATGGTATGGGACACATGGTCGTTATCTACTCGGTTGCTATATGAAAGTAAATAACACTTCTATCTTGGAGTTTATAGATCTTGTATCTATTTTGGTGTTTATAAGACTCGATCTTATCTTGATGTTTATAGGTCTCGTACCTAATTTGATGTTTATAGGACTCATTCATATCTTGGAGTTTATAGGTCCATACCTATCTTGATGTTTATAGACTTATACATCTATTATAGAGTTACAAGCATGTAGGTGAATTTATTCACCAATCTTGGAGTTTGGCGTCTTCCCCCTTATTTTGATATTTCTGGATTTCTATTTGTGAGATTATTGGATTTTATGTTTTTGAATTATCACCAAACCATTTCAAGGATTTTCTACTTTTAAGAAGCTATCTCGAGTATTAATATTTGGTAATTCGAAGTTATTGATTCATGTTTGATATTTGATGATATATGACTATATTTGATATCTAGTTCACTTTTTTTATCACTCATTTTGATAACTCATTTATTTTAGTCTAGACTGACCCGTTTATTATTTTATAATACTTGGGTCAGACAGAGATGTTTCAGGTCCTTGAGCTTGAGGCTTTTAAGGTGGACTTCCTGTTAGTTAGCTAGTTGTTTATCATCACCATGTATATTGATGTTATGTTGTATCTTATGTCGAGCTAGACTCCTTTTTGTGTACATATTCATATTTTAAGACGTAGTACTTGTGAACCTTGTAGTCTACATCATGTATCTATTTTGCATTGGTCCAGACTTGTATCTACTTGTATTCCACTTTGTCTGACCTGTGATTTTGTGATATTTATATTATTATATGTTATTCTGAACTTTTATTATAGCCACCGTAGTTTTTTTAAGCCTAAACTGTATACCTTGTTTCCACTTGATTAAAGAAATGTATTGCATATTAATCGACATATCAATGCTTGCTTAAAGTAAAATACACGGATGGTTGCTCCTAACCAGCACTATTCTCTGCACTAGCCGACAATATTACTTTGTAATATTCTTTGTTACTGTGGGTCTCAGGGTAGGGATTCACAGCTTGGTATCAGAGCCAGGTTCAGAACAAAATATAGTACCACGAACACAAATCTTGGCCTAGGTGAGCCGTAGAGACCGTCCATACCCTTTTGAATAAGAAAGCGTCTTTTGGGAAGTCTTGGAATGTCTCCCTTCGTTTCAACTCTTTGGTGTTCCTATTATTGAATCATATGATTCATAAGCAGTCTTTGATCCAATCTTACCTATTTCAGAGGTATAGTTAGCTAGCGACTAAGTCACTTGTTCTAGTATAGTGCCATCCCATGGGCCCAGTTAAGATGTAGTACTTTGTCCGCCCAACAAATCATGAAGTTTGTAGTCGTCTAGGGTTGCATAGCGAAAGAAGATAGATTGTTCCGTTAGGCACGTTATCCAGTAAATTTGTGATTGATTTGATTGGTTGAGTGAATTTTTGTTTGGTTGGTTAATCCAAGGAAGCTTTGATATTATAGTAGTTGTTTTAAATTAATATTGAGTAGGAATCATCATTGAGGATTGGAAACCCACTCAATATTAATGATAAGAACTTGCGGTTTCTTCAAAGTTGTAGCTACCGCAAGCAATATTGGTAAGATTAAAATCTGTGAAATGAAATTTAATTCATAAGTATAATTAACCAAATGTTAAAATGAATTAAAAAAATTGATGTTTACTTATAGTAGTTATGGTTGCATTGTAAAAATTGTTACTAGTAAAGAATTGAGATTGATTAAAATAATTTAAAAGGAAAACATTTAGTAAAATTAAAAATCTTTCTGATAAAGGATATGCATATAAGTGGAATTTGATTATGTTGTTGAGGTAACTATTTTATAAAATTGTAAAAAATATATGCATATCATAGGAAAATTTATTTTTAGTGTTGAATTATTCGTTGACTGGTTAAGAATCTTGGTCGATGCGAGTGCACAGGATCACAGGATCGATAGAGATTTCCTAAACGCTTTAACGGGGCATTAAGACATGGTAAAAATCTAAATTTCTTATATATATACTATTTAATGAAATAACAAATTGTGTAAGTAAATGTTTATCTTTATTTCAATAGAAACATTGATAAATTATTTTAAGGAAAAGCTAAAGTGGATTTCAGAAATGAAGTTTTGAAATAAACAACTTAATTTATGAATTATAATTAAGAAGACTTGTAGTTTTAAATTTTAAATTGAGATAAATTAGAAAGTTTTATGTAAAACAAGTTATTAAAGGTTTCTTTAACAAGTGCTGAAGTAAAAACGACATATCTTTTAATTGGTAAATCCAGTTTTGATGAATCATTTGGGAGAAGAAAAATAATTTCATAAGGAAGAACTTTTATTTTGATCAATTGCTAGATTTTTCTATCGTCTTGATCAAATTCATATTTTAGACAGAGCTTTAAACGCTGTCCCGTCGAAAATTTTCTGGGCTAAACTTTGTTAGTAATTTGAACATATTTTTATCACTTCATGTTAGAATTCAAATAAAATTTGATGTTCTGCGGAGACTTGGCTATGTTCTATAAGTTTTATATTTTGATTTTTGTAAAACTCTGAGGTTATAATGGTCTAAATTGCACTTCTTTGTCGCTGTCCTGAGAATAAACGACATAGATAATTAATTTAAAACTTACGAATTGTTTTGGCCATGAATTTTGAACCATAAGCCCAAATTTGATGATCTTTTATTTTTGTTTGAAAGCTTATACTATTATCTAAAACTTTCATGCTATTGGTTTTGTAAAACTTTGAGGTTCAAATGGTCGAAATAGCATTTCTTTGTCGCTGCCTTGAGACTAAATGACAAAGTTAATAAATCTTGTGTCTATATCGTGCCTCGTTTTGTTTGATTGCCTTATGCTTTTCTTTGTGAGTTTGTGTTCTGATTTCACTAAGTTTTGCTAGTTGAATTCTTCTATTTTATTGGGTTTTGATTTCTCTAATTCTTGGCTTGAGATGGTACATAGTTTAAACTCTATAGATCAATTTATTGCTGGGGTCTTGTGATGAATTTGGACTTTTGGATTTGTAAAATTTCTCATGTTTTATGGACTTTGAACTATTTGATTCAAAGGTTTGGGGTTGTTATAAATATATGTATTTCTATTTAATATAAATATGTTTTAAATAAAAGAAATTTGCAAAAGAGAGTTAATATTAATATCGGTTTCAAACTAAATTTCTGTATCAGTGCAATTCCTTTTTATAAATGGTTTTAATAAGTAACTATACATATTAAGATAAAGTTAGTGAATATAGTTGTGTACTTTGAAGTATGGTTGGAAATATAAGCTTAGGTTATTTCTAAGCAAAGGCTCGTTTACTAATTTGGCTTTGAAATATAAACCTATTTTTTCTTTTTATATAGAAAGAATATATATCTATATATGGCTTTTAAAGGTGAATTCAGAACAGTTATAAATATGTATGTTTATTAACAATTGAGTTATGGATTTTTTTAAATGAATAGTTTGGAAGTAAGTGTGTGAATAAAGTGTTTTAGAATTCATTTTCTATATAATAAAATTATATTACTTGCTTTTAAAACAAGAAACTCGTATCAATTCTTGTGGTGCTTAGCCTTTGGTTATTTATTTGCTATTTGGACATTTTTATGTGATTTTGGGTTTATTGCTTTCGTGTAATTTCTATCTTCATTTGGATGAGAATATAATTAAACGATTTAGCAATACAAGTGGTATTGAACATTTGCATTACTTTATCGGTTAATTGTTTGACTTGTTCAATTGAATATTTTAGTCGAGTGGGATTTATAATCTTTTAGTAAATATTTAAATATCACAAAGTGGTTATGGGACATTGAATAATATTCCATTTAGTTACTAATTGAGAGGAAGTGACACTTTCTATGGAAATGTCAGCAACCAGATTCGAACTGCTGGGAGTATGGTATCGGCGAGCATAACCAAATTGCATTTGGAAGGTACCTTTGGGTTTTGAATTTTGATTGACAAATTGTAGGATTTCACCATCTTTTCTTTTTCCGCCTATGATAGGAAAATATTTGGATATTTGATTTGGGAATTATATTTCTTTGAGATTTGGTAATTTCCGTTTATGTCTTTGGAAAAATTGTGCCAATCATGAGTTTATTGATTTAAATATTGAGATTTGGGATTTAGTTTGGATTTTCACCATAATTCAGTTTTGCCAATGAAGGGCTATATTTGTGTTATATGAATTGGTGAAATATGTGAAGTATTGTCATTACTTCCTTATGGCTATTTCTGGTTATTGAGACTATGCATCATGAGTTATTATTAGGGTATTAGAACTAATTTAGTGATTTACTATACGGTTTCTATACCTTCGTTGTTATGCATGCTTATTACACGTTCTCACCCTTTTGGATATTTAGAGGTTTAAATGAGGATTCTATTTTGATAAATCCTTTTCGTTTTAGAAGAAGAATTAAAGTGCTAAATTGCATTTACTAATTTTAATAGGATATATTGAGTCTCTATTTTAAACTATTTTATTAGTTATAATAGGAGTTTAAAATGATTATTTTGTATATAATCAAACCTTAGCTTACTTGGAATTTAAGTTAATATGAATCTGTATTATAAATTATAATAAATCGGAAGTGTTAATTGGATACAATTAGTAGGAAGTACAATTTGAACTTTTGTAGAAACCTTGATTTGAAATGAACTTTTAAAAGAAATAAAGATGAAGGTATATTTCTAAAAGCACATAAGTTAGATGAGTCTTTCTTTTGTGTTGGTTTGTTATAGTGCATGGTTGTTACTAAATTCCTGTTATTTGCGGAATTAAGTAGTAAATTGTTATGGAATTTCCTATAGATTCAAATTTCAAAAATGCAATTTTTATTAGGTGCGGAGTTCTGTAACAACCCGATTGAGTTTGCTTTGATTATCGTTTATTTAATTAAATGAACCAGATTTAATTATGTAAGCTTAAAAATCTAACAAGTGAGGAATTGGGTAGTTGGATTTTTGGGTTCAAATTGAGCATGTGTAAATTCGAGTATTAAAATCTTTGTAAAGATTGAATGCTGATTTTTGAAATATTAAAGCTTATTTCTAGAATTTGTAATGAAGAGACTTGAGTGGAGTTAATTAAAAACATGTATTTTTCTTTAATAAAGGAATTGGAGAAAATATTGAATACATAGGATTAAATGCGTAAATTCTTGATTAAAACTTATACAATATTGTGTTCATTTTTTATAAAGTATGTGTAAGCTTGTTTTGTGTGAAAATGAGGTTTTGGAGTTAAAATGATTTAAGTGTTGTATTCTCTTATTTTTAATAATGCAACATTGCGTTGTTTTCAATAATAAAAATAAGGGTTTAAAATTTTATAAAAATCATGTTTCATTAATTAATCATGAAGCTTAGGTAATGAACTTAATTTTAGTGTATTAGCACAAATTTTTCTAGGTTGAAATCAATGAGATATTAATGTTTATAAAGTGTTAAAAAAAACAAGGAAAATTAGCTACACTTTCTTTTTTTTAGAAAATTAGTAACACTTGGTTAATAGATCCACATCTTAACCCATTTAGTCTAAACAAGAGGAACATAAGATGAGGAACATACGTACAAATTTCTCATTTCATATTAGCATTCGCATAATCAGAAAAACAAAAAATATAGCAAGTTTCTAAAACCATAGCCTCTTCCAAAAATCAAAACAATTCAAATAAATTTCTCAAAATTCTCAAATTTGGATATGTTATTGTTGCCATGTTCCAACTTCTCTGCTCCAAATTTCATGTAATTTGCCTGGGTTTTGAGGGTTAAAAATGGTCAATTTGCAAGTTAATTTCGAGTAGATCTAGGCAGTAAACGCAAATTAGTAGAAAAATATAATTAATTGTATAAAAATCAGAAAAATATACAATTTGGATATGTTGTTCTAACACATATATGCATTTTTGTTTAAAATTTCATGGAAAAATAATCAGGTCTACTATGTCAAATTCACTCTGCAATAGGGATAAATTCAGGATTGTTTTCGCTATTCTTGGATTAAGATTGATGCATGTGACTTCGAAGCTTTTTATATATTAAGGTGAGTTTATCTCAAGATTTCTAGCCTTAGATGAATGGTTGCTGCTGTTATGTGATTATGGTTGAATCTCTAGTGTATATAATCTTAATATGTTGGTGAATTCATTGCCTAATTGTATTGGATTTGTTGTTTGCTTAGAACCCACTTATGAAATCATGATGTTCATCCAAGTATACATGTTTACTGTGAGTCCGTGGAATAGGGATCTTAAGGCTAAATCAACATTAGAGGTGGGGAATATTGCTAAATGGATTATATAAATAGTTTTCAAATTCTTTAAGATTCTACTTGGAATGATATAATTAACATTCACAGAAATAATTACAGGATCAAAGTACAGATAAAATTAAATGTAGTAAAAGTAAAAAAGGAAAGAACAGAACATGATTATAATGGTTCGGAGTTACCCTACATCCAGTCTCGCACAATTCCTTGTACATATTTCTTCTTAACTAGTAAATGCAAAAACAGTCTTGATTTCAAGGCTATGAGAAACGCCCTCCAAAATCCCGACCTTTGGGTAGAGTCACTTGATTTTCAGGCTACATGCTCACTTATTAGATTTATAGGCTACTAAGCACCCCCAATTGATTTTTATAGGCTACAATCACATCTACTTGGATTTTAGGGATACCAAGCACACCACAAAGTATAAGAGTACGATTTGATAGAGTTTACAGACTCCGATCATCGATCTTGATTGCAATTGATCCTATAACACTTGACTAGCACTTTCATCTTGGTTTGAGTGAGAGAGATGAGAAAATCAAAGAGAATATGAAACATAATCAAAATAGTAATGATTGAATTTGATTCTGGTTGAATTTCGGCAAAGTATTGGTTAAAATTGATTTAGAAATCAAGAGAGTGAAAAGAGGAGAGAAGAATAAGAAAGTAGTTATTGAATATTCGTTTGGAAGTCCAGTATATATAGGAAAACAACTGTCATGTCCATTCGCGAAGAGATATGATGAAAAGACACTTCCATTCAAATTTGAATTTTGAATTTTGCAGTCGCTATGTTGACATACATGGATAGGATATGTCGGCATATCTCTTTGTATTTTGAAAAACACTTTAAAAATATTATTTTGAAAATCTGTTGCTTTGAAAAATAGTTTGATACTTTGTAGAATCATTTAAATATAGTTTATACACATTCCAATCAAAATATAACTTAATAGAACTTTATAAAATAATTTTGAAAGATTTATTAGAGTATTTAATATATATATATATAAATCAATATAGTTATAACTTATTAAAGTATAAATAAAAATTCAATATTTATATAAACTTAAAAACACTAAAATAATATCTTTATAAGTATAAGAGATTGAAAATCATTTTGGAAATATTTTGAAAATACAGGCTACTAAGTCACTTGTTGCTCGGTTGATTCTCTATTATTGATTGCTTGATTTTGATGTTGCATTTCATATCAATTTCATTGGTATTTCCAAAAATTTTGAGTTGTGAATTGATGAATTCATTTTGGTGTTTCTATACCATAGAATTGCTCTATGGTTCGTAGGATTTCGATTTATGAATTGATGATAGCATTTGATGTTCTTATACCATAGAGATTTTTCTATGGACTTCGGGAGTAATATACACTTTTAATGCACGTTTTTAAATCGAATTTATAAAAGGCGGATTTCTAAATCAAACTTTTTTATGGAAATCTTTTTAAGCATCAAACTAATTTCTAGATGAAACAATTTAGAGACACACACATACGAAGATATATATAATTCTATTTTACTATGGTTTTAAAAGTGATTTGGATCATTGGCTTGAAAAGTGTAATGATATATAAATATACATTTCCGCTATAAATCAATGTTTTACAGAATGGTTTCAAAATGAAGAATTTTATAAAATTGCACGACATCAATCAAATGAGGAATTGATTTAAATGATTAAATAAAATGAGTGGTATGCAACGCTCGCGTTTGTTCTACCGAATAATTCCCTGACTTGTTCGACCGAACCGTTACTACACAAAAGTGGAGTTTACTATCATATAGTAAACATTTGGGTCAACTAGTATGGTATGGGACACATGGTCGTTATCTATTCGGTTGCTATATGAAAGTACATAACACTTTTATCTTGGAGTTTATAGATCTTGTACCTATTTTGATGTTTATAGGACTCGTTCTTATATTGATGTTTATAGGTCTCCTACCTATTTCGATGTTTATAGGACTTGTTCGTATCTTTGAGTTTATAGGTCACGTACCTATCTTGATGTTTATAGAGTTATACATCTATCTTGGAGTGACATGCATGTAGGTGAATTTATTCACCAATCTTGGAGTTTGGCGCCTTCCCCCTTATTTTGAGATTTCTGGATTTTTATTGGTGATATTTCTGGATTTTTTGTTTTTGAATTATCACCAAATCATTTCAAGGATTTGTTATTTTTAAGAAGCTATCTTGAGTTTTAATATTTGATGATTTGAAGTTATTGATTCATGTTTGATATTTGATGATATATTACTATATTTGATATCTAGTTCACTTTTTCTATCACTCATTTTGCTAACTCATTTATTTTAATCTAGACTGACCCATTTATTATATTATAATACTTGGGTCAGACCGAGATGTTTCAGGTCCTTCAGCTTGAGGCTTTTAAGGTGGACTTCCTATTAGTTAGCTGGTTGTATAGCATCACCATGTATATTGATGTTATGTTGTATTTAATGTCGAGCTAGACTCCTTTTGTGTACATATTCATATTTTGAGATGTAGTACTTATGAACCTTGTAGTCTCCATCATGTATCTATTTTGTATCGGTCAAGACTTTTTTTGAGAGAAATGTGTGATCCTTAAAAATAGAGGAGAGCACACATGTATATTTATCACTGAAAACAGAGGTGCTGCCAACATGCCTGGCAGGTAATTAATCATAATACAAAAACAATGAAAAAGGACTCAGGTACATCTAGAATGAGCACCAGTAAGGCCACCGCCCATTACACCTTAATATCAAGCTCTGGCAATGCCACTGTCCAGTAATGAGGTGTTAGAAGTACCCAAAAAATCCATGATGCAACCCAATGCGAATGAGATCGATACATAGCTTCAACTGAGAAAGGACGCCTCACTGCAAACTCGAAAAATCCAGAATGAACGCCTCACTACATATGCGGATGATCCAGAATGAAGAAAGCCACATTGCAAACGTGGAAGAACTGGAAAGAATGCCTCACTGCAAATGCGGATGATCAAGAACGAAGAACGCCACACTGCAGACGTGGAAGAACCGGAATGAACTCTTCACTGCGAACGTGGAAGGTCCAAAATGAACGTCTCACTGCAATCCTATCACCAGCAATCCTGAAAACCTGGAAATAGAAATCTAGCATCATTTCTGGCCTAAACCAGTATCTATAAATGGAACTAAAGAAAATTATAAGAATAATACACATATATGTATATAAATGAAATTATATACATATATGTATTAATGAAGTAAAGGTAATAAAACTAAAGCTAAAATTATAAGACAGAAAAGCAACTAAAATAAGAAATGGACTAAAAAAGAATCCAAGCTTATTATGCAACATCTTAACCAACTCTAAAGATGTAAAAAAAGAGAAATCAAAATCATAAAAGGTAAAAAGTTAACAAACATGAAGTTAAAAACCTATAAATTAAAACATCTTAAAAATTATCCTTATGCTCCTTTAATCAAAAGAACATTATGATAATTAGTAAAATCATCATTCAAATTTGAGAAAATGTTAATGCTATAATTATTAAAGTTGAAAATATTATTTTTATGTTTAAATAGCTTAATGCTATTACTAACCTTATTTAGATTTTTTTGAAATGATTATTTTTAGCTAATCTATATTTAGGATTTGAGATCCAATTAAAAAAATGATAATATTATAAAAATAAATTTATTAATATGACTATTATTTGTGCGTGTCATCCTTGTGCAGGGGCCATGCTAATCTCCTCTGTGTCGTTCCAATTTTATCGGATGTCCCCAAAGGGACAACCATTTCTCGATTTGTGTGTGTCATATATATAAATATATATAAGACAAAAAATGGTGAATGAAGACTTGGAGGGAACGGTTAGAGAATTTCCTCCACCCAAACCATCTGACATATCCACAACCAACCTGCCACCGCGTTTCCCCACCACCGCCGATCAACAGTGCCTCTCGCTCACACCTGATGAACCGTGGCAATCATCTGCTATTGGGAAGCACGGACCTGGGGGAACTTCCGCTCTAAACAAATCTGCTTTCCCAAGCTTGATAGAAGATACTGATGCAACTTCCTTTAGACACAGTGCAAATTCATGGAATCGATCCTGGGTTCCAATGGTAAAGGAATGTTCGGGCTTTAAGGAAGTTGATATAACTGATTTATCATATTACCCTCCTATGTCAGAGGGGAAGATAACTAAGGGATTGCTTCTTAAGTCCGTATTTACTACCGCTGAAGAAAAATGGAAGAACACCCTTGTTGTCTATATTATTGGCAGGCGTCCTATGTACAATAGTTTTAAAAGTTTTGTAGACAAGATCCGAAAACCCAATGGTATGTACGAATTGTTTTATAAGAAGAACGGTTTTATTTTTGTCAAATTCTACAATTCCGATGACTGCAGTAAGATTATACGTTCTGGCCCGTACACTATAGGATCCAGAATTCTGATAATCAAAAAGTGGAAAACTGGTTTGACACTTACGAAAGATTCTTTTTCCACTATTCCAATATGGACATGATTTACTGATTTAAAACTAGAGTACTCGATAACGAAGGAATTAGTAGAATTGCTAGTGTACTTGGTAAACCCATTCGAATGGATATGTCATGAAGGGGAATTTTTGACCCCCGAAAATCGATACTAATACGTCCTCTTTATAGCATGCCGAGAAATCGAGTGCTGGAAATACCAGATCGTCAGAGGAAAAGAAGAAAGTGGTAGAAGAAAATAGAACAACAACAACACAATCTCACAATCACAGTGGGACAATATATAATAGATAATAACATGTCTTTATACAAAAAGAACTATAACTGTTAATTATACATACCATCGTCAGAGTACAACAAATCTACAACTCAATACTGGACAGTTATAATAACTTGTCCTCACCAGTGCTGACTATTCTGCCTACAATACACAGCGGAATATAATCAAGTACATGTAATACGTCTCTATCATCCAGCTCGTCTCCTGAGCTCCATAGCATCATATCCTAAATTTGTAATACTCGGTCTGACCTGAGCATTATAATAAAATAACACCCGAGTCAGTCTGGAAAACCAGCGTGAGAAAACACACTCAATTTGAATTATTAAAGTTATCAAAATCCTTTGAAAAACCAAGGTATATCGTAAGACCGTGTCACACATAAGCACGATGGGTTTTTACCTTACGATAACGAAAACACTTTATATCATGATTGTCTGATACTATAAAAGTGTTTAAACAAAGTAAATAGAAAATAGCTGAAATGCTTGCATCTCACGTTTCAGCATAATTGGGCACAGTCAAAACCGTACGGCGCTTATTGGAGAATGGATTCCATATAATGACTAGGAACTGGGGTACCACCTATTACGGTACACATCTAGAAAAATGTACCGAGGACCTCGCCGGGATCCCCTACAACACAAGACCGACCCTATCCCTAACCTGGATAGGACCGAATATGTTATCACCCTGGGTGTTCCCACCCTTATCGAGAGCTCTTTTGCATGCACCACCATATCCATAATTTATAATATATCCGAGAGTATCTAGAAAGGTGATAACATACCCTAATTGGGTATGACCCACTTAGCCTTGTTGCATCTCCCCTAATTTTCTGTCATTCCGGTTGATGAGGCTTGAGGCTACGATGACCTTTCAAGAACAATTTCACTTAGAATGCTCATCGTCCTCCAATGATGATGTTCTGATAACATTTGTCCATACAAGTTGTCCTGGGTCTGGACAAACCGAATCACCATCTTCATCATCTTCACAATATCCATTCGTAACGCTCAAATCAGATCGAAGTGGTTTTCGGATAATTAAAATATGATCCTGGTCTCTTTGAAACGATCAACGAAATTGGCCAATACTTGATAGTTGGTTATTTAACTATCAATTTAACATTCATAAGCAGTCACTAGGCCCATATTATAATTTTCCAAAATTTATTTTCAAAATATCTTTATAAGATATATATTCGAGTACTTATATCCATATCAGGCTATTTCATACCATCTCTTATTTCTCACTTAGAAAAATATTAAAAAAGATATTTCTCTAAACCCCTTACTTCCCAACACTTAGGAAAGTACCATTTATTTATCTTTTCTCAAAACCCTTCACAATTTATATTGTAAATTCCTTAACTAGTTTATAATGAATTCTATAAGTTCTGGGGTTCCTTAATTAAATCTCTTATTTCAAAAGTATATACTTATCTTACCGAAATAAGTATATTCACAAACCATTTCCTTCAAAAATATTTGAAAAACCTTTTATATTTAAATATGGAAAGCACCACGTGGTATCAAGCATGGATTCATAGCTCAATGATTACGTCTCTATCCTAGAGAAATCCAAACTTAACTACAGGCATTCTTTGCCTCCGATTTCACCATGAAAGTATACCATTACTTTCCGAAAACTTATTTGATAATTATCTCAAAATAATGCTTATAAAGTTCTATGATAATTTTCCAAGTTTAATTTAAGCAAATACTCATTAATAAAAGTTATTATATAAACAATATTAATATTGAATAATTTATTTTTTAAAATAATAATACAGATTAATTCTTAAATAATAATAAACTTTAAAACAAAACATTATAAGGTAACTTAATTAATAATTAAATATACTTTAAACAATTTAAAATAATTAAATGACTAATTTTCTGGAATATTTTTAAACTCTTTTTAAATTACCTAGTTAATAATTAAAAATCCTCTTCTAAAAACAAACCCAAATTCTCAAATAAAATATACATTTTCAATTCCAATATAACCAATCTAATACTTATAAATCTCTCTCGATTTATCACCAAACGATTTACGTTTCCAATTTCATTAATTTCTTTTTCACATTTCCAAACGAAAAATCTACCATTTCCTTTTAAACCGATTTCCCATCTCATTATCAATTCTTACCGTGAATTTATATCTTCAATTTATCAAATGATAATTATTTCATTTTATTTATAAAAATTGTTTATAAATCCCTTAGTCTCATTCCCAGTTTACAACGGTTTCACATCACATCAATTTCTAAATTAAATTCCATTTATAAATCAATTTCTTAAATAACCCGAACTATATTCCAAAACCAACCAAATCCCGATTCTACTTCCATTTGGTAATTTAGAAATCTTATTTAAGATCCAATATATCAAATTTTATATTTTTTTCCAAATTCACTTATGTGCTCTCAATCTATTAAAATCTTGATTTTTAAAACCTTTTATATTTAAAACAAGTATCACTTAGGAATTATTATTTAAAATCCTATATATTATTATATTATTCCAAAATCTCTATTCACAATGTCTCGAAATAGTCAACTACAAGGTCAAACCATTTATTTTACCTAATCAATTTCTTTTAACTCATCCAAAATTCTATATAAATATTTTACTTCCAAAATCCCTTTTTAATTTCTTTCAAATTTAAAACATATATATTTATGGTATTTTAAAATACCAAAATCTAGGCTAGTATTACCATAGCATCCAATAAATTCAAATCACACTATAATCTATCACCGATTATCTAAACATATCATATATCACTATATATGAAATTAAATTCAACATTTTTTAGGAATCCAGTTGGATCCCTTCAACATGTTTCCCTGCATCCATAAATGTAAATACAACATAAAAATACCAATCTCGCTTCGAAGTGGGATATCGCGGTATATATGGTCGCCCGCTATTATGCGGGGCGCATATGGTCTCATCCGCTAAAATATGCGAGAACAATCAATCCAACTACCAATATATATAATACTATATATAATACCACATTAACTTATAATAATTTATCAATTCAACCAATCAATCAATATATAATTTTAACTATTTAAAATTAATGCCAATCATCCAAATGAGTGAGATTTACTCACCTTTGATTTTTATTGTCGCTTTCGCGTTCTGGTTCCATTTTAATTCGGACGCGTTCGAATTTAGCTAAAATTTCCAGAAGCTCTAAATTCGCCCAAACCTGTTTCATTGTGAAGCTCTCGTCACCATGATCGCAACGCAAAAAGTTTCGTCCAATTTCGACCTCACATGCAGGAGTTATACGATTTTTAAGTTTACACAAATTTAATATTATAATTAATATACAATCCAAATAAAAAAAAGAAGCCCACTACCTAAAGCTAACCGGCCTGGCCCACTACTTCATCTCCCCCATTCGATTTTTGCCTGTACACGAACAAGCAAACCGAACTCCACCATGCACGAGATATCACTAACACGCCACAAATGTCAACGAATCCACCAACCAACGCCACCGATCAACTCCTCTTCGCGTCCCCATCTCGACCAACCCCAATATCCCACGCTCGACCTCCAGAGCATTCGCGACCTGACAGAGCCTCCGCGTGCTATAGTGCAAAGTCGCACTCCACCATTTGCGATCGCAAGCTCCAATATTTCCCACCGAGATGCTATCTTCCCGCACGAGTTCGAAAAGAGCTCCATTTCTCGAATTGACAGGCCAATCCCTTAAAACACGGAACCCTAGTATAAAACCACCATTCGACTTGCTATCGCAACCCCACGTTCACCACTGAACAACCCAGAGCCTCGGTCGTGCATAGCCCTTCCTCAAACAAGAATTTTAAAATTAGTTTCGCAATTTTTCGTTGAATATTTCGTGAGATATAATTTTTTTGATGTTCATTGTTTTCATTTTTCTTCACTGATGCCGTTTAAAAAGAAAAGAGAGGGAAAGCAATGGATAAGAAAGGGGGCATGTTTGAATAGCTCAAAGGTACAGTGATGGAATATCAACTGAAAGGGGAACTGACTAGTTAATATATTAATTTAATTTCGAAATATCTCGATCTACGCAACTCAAAATCTCGAACCCCTATCGAGGCATGCCGCTAGGCGTTTATAATGTTATACCCCTATTCCGAATGCAATGAAAAAGGTTTCAAGTCCTATTTCGATCATATGGAGAAGATAGCTTTTTGGACCCAATTATAATATTAATTTTTCGATATTAATTTCAGCACGTTTCTATCCCGTATGACCAAACGATTACTCCAAACGTTACGAAATTTGAAATCCGATAATAATACACTATTATAAATCCAATGGAACTAGTTTCGTCGAATTCCGAGACTGTGCCCTGGAAGGCTATTTTTACTCGTCAATTTATACAAGTTATTTTTAAAATCGAACAAATCACTCTTTAAATTCAAATATAAAAGTTCTATTACCTTCATTCTTATTAATATATATTTAACAAGCTTTGAAATTATTTTTAACAAGCTAAAAAACCCAAGATTCGGTTATTTAAGCAAATTCCAATTATTAAATTATCCAATAAATCATTATATTTGAAATTAAAGTTAAAAATTTAACATTTGAATATTTAAAATTAATTAAATATTCCAATTTCAAATACCCAAAATTCTGGGTCGTTACAGGATACTACAACAACAATGGAAAACAGACTCTACTATGCCCGTGTTCTTATTGAGGTTGATGTACAATTCTCGTACCCGCAGTCAGTCCACATGGAGTTATATAACGGAGATATGGATGTTATTCCTATTGAATACGAACAAAAAATTATGCCTTGTTCTAAATGCCAAGTTTTCGGCCATAGCGACTCAAACTGCAGCAAGGTAGTTACATAGCAATGGTGGATAAAAAAGAGCATGTGCCAATTGCAAATAAGCTTAGTTCTTCAGGAACTGAAAGCAATTTACAGAATAATTCGATATCATAGTCCGAAGTTAACAATAGCCAATGACACTGTTAATACTGCAGATAGACCCTCTTCGCCTCCAACAGTTCCAGTACATGATTTGACTGATATGCCAATGCCAACTCGTGTTCCTGAAGACTCTCCTGCACATATGGAAATAAAAATTAATAGTAGCCCTGTGGATAAAGAAAAGTTTGTACAGGATATTGCTGATAAAATTCAAGAAGTAGGATGTACGTCGAACTCTACTATTGATGTCTCCCCCATGCTGTCGAAGAATCCTACATATCGGCAAAAGCATGCAACTCCAAACCCCATAACTTCTTGTACATCTCCTCCTAAAAAAACTACTAGGAGCACCATGAAAGGTAAATGAATATTATGACATGGAATATTAGAGGTATGAATACCGACGACAAAGTTAGTCAGGTATTCACACTTCTAAAAGCTCACAAGCTTACTTTGCTAAGCTTAGTTGAGACTAAATTATCTTCTTCAAATATAGATAAACTGTAGATGAAATTACACAACTGGAATTTTATTCATAATAATGGCGAGGGCAGTAAGGGCCGTATTGTGATTATACTGGATACAAATGTTTGGGAACATATTATATTCAGTAAATCACAGCAGCATACCACCCTGCTGTTGTCAAACAAAGGGGGTTTTCAATGTTACTGCACATGTGTCTATGCTAGTAATTTGTTTTCCGAACGACAAAGTTATGGGATTTGCTACAGCTTGACGCTTCTGCTATAGGATCTTCTTGGCTAGTTATGAGGGATTTTAATAATGCTCTTAACCCAAAGGATAAAAAGGGAGGTTTGCCTGTCCCCTTTTCCTATTTACATACGTTTAAAACTGTTTACTTAATTGTGGGTTGGTTGAATCTATTCTACAGGGATGTAAATACACATGGAGGCGGAGAGGGATTGCCACAAACATAGACAAGGTTCTTGTTAATTACGATTTCATGTCTATGTTTCCTCAATTTGGTACAATCGCCTTGCCATCCTCTGTCAGTGATCATACCCCTCTCCTTATATTTTTTAACCCACAACAACGGCATCAAAAAAGACTTCCTTCCTGATAAATCGTAAATTATTCCAATAATAATCACAATCAGTAACTTTAGTTGTAAGACTAAAGTTAAAGATTTTGAGAGTATTATTAAGAATGTTGTAAGTATCTATGCAATCATAATACACATGTTTAATATCTTCGAAATACAATTTACAAAAAGTACATTTATTATCAATTTGCATATTCTTTCTTTTTAAAAATTCAATAGTATTTAGTTTGCCATGCATGATTAACCACGTATGAATTTTAGATTTAGGAGGAGAGTTTGTTTTCCAAATAAGTTTAAAATAGTTAGCAGTTACTCCTAAGAATTTTACATTTATTATCAATTTTATATTTGTATCGGTCCAGAGTTGTATCTACTTGTATTCCGCTTTGTTTGAACTGTGATTCTGTGAAATGTATATTATTATATGTTGTTCTGAATTTTATTATAGCCACCATAGTTTTATTTTAAGCCTAAACTGTATATGTTGATTCCACTTAATTAAAGAAATGTATCGCATATTAATCGACGAATCGATGCTTGCTTAAAGAAAAATTCATGGATGATTGCTCCTAACCAGCACTATTCTCTGCACTAGTTGTGTTTGCACCAAAAATGGTCACAAACCCCAAGTGTAGTGAAAGCACCAGCGTATGAATACGAATCAACAATATTCACACACAAATCACAGATCTAAGCAAGTAACAAGCAGCAATTAAGAAATAATGAACAGTGACACACAATTTATAGTGGTTCGGCTATCTCCGGCCTACGTCCACTTCAAGGTTTTTAT
This sequence comes from Allium fistulosum, assembly GCA_030737815.1. Classification (NCBI taxonomy): domain Eukaryota; kingdom Viridiplantae; phylum Streptophyta; class Magnoliopsida; order Asparagales; family Amaryllidaceae; genus Allium; species Allium fistulosum. The sequence goes on along the minus strand of CM060904.1, from coordinate 706,174,707 downwards.
GATTTTATTGCTCGATGCTTGAAGATTACAATTTTGTATCTTGTATTACAACTGATTTGCTGAATCAAGTATGAATTTAAGGCAGCAATGGTGATCTGGAATAAATCTGGCAGAATCTGGGCGATCTTTAGCTCTTGAAATTGTCCGACCCCTTTTCTGAATGACCTGGGGGTCTATTTATAGGTGTAGGAGGCTGATATTTCGCCTAAACTGAAGGGAGACCAGTTCCAGTACGTCAGGGGGCCCGCATGCCCGCTTTCTGGAAATCCGGGCCCACTTTGGGATCGATTCGAAGCTACGTTCGAATCGATCAAGAAATTGTCCAATCAAGCTGAAATTTGGTGTGAACATTCTTCATCATGTGCTCAAGCTTCTGTGAAAATTTCATAGCATTTGGATGTGTAGATCTCAAGTTATGATCGATTCAAGGTTGCAGATTTTTGATTCCTGGAGTCGTTCGAATCGATATGCTCGAATCGATTCGTTCGAATCGATCCTCCTGCACATGAAGATGGTGATGTGGAGCGCAAACCTTGCATCGATCCGCTTTCGTCGCCAGTTAGATCGAGTCGTCCCGGAGACTTCGCTGCCTTGACTCGATGGATTCGAAGGAAGGCACTTAATCGATTCGAACACGCCAGCCTTGAATCGATTCGAAGCAAGTACCTGATGGGTATGAAGCGAGAGGTCTTCATGGGTTCGAGTGTTGGATTCGAACCATCGAGCCCAGATGGATACGAATGTGTTCAACCTGAAGGTTGCGAGGCGAAGTGGCTCAATGGATTCGAAGTACTATGCGCTGATGGAGTCGAAGCAAGGGTGCTTCTCGTGGATTCGAAGTGATGTAGGGATGATGGATTCGAAGTAGACGGAGTCGAACATGATGGATTCGACGCAATGCTCTTCTGATCGATTCGAGTCAACCTTTCCTCATGGATTCGAGCCTAGCCTATTTCATCCATTTCCTTTTGGCGATATCTTGAGCATACGAACTCGGATTGACTCGAAACTTCGAACGTTGCTTCATCTGACCTTGCTTGACATGTCTTATCAATTCCAGCCCGATCCGGACTCGGACAAAATTCATCGATATCCATGGTGAACCTGCGATGCACAATCGATGTTCATGACTAATAATCATTGATTTTCAGTTAATCTTTGGGTATCTCGGCTTTGCCAAAAGTTGGGATAACATTTTGCCCCCCAAAACATGCCTTTTTGGTAAAAGGCGTGTTTTGATCAGTCTTAAGTCGGATGCAGTGAGTTCATGTTTTACTCATAGGTTATAGCATTTTCAATCAAGTTCATGGCTGTTCGAAGCCGAATTGTTATCAATTTTTTCCAGTGGAAGTTAAGAACGAAATTTTACGGTCTCTCCGTACTATTGATGGTCACTCCGGACCCTTGTCAAACCCATTCTAGATTTAGCGATTGAATAGAAAGATCCTTTTGCACTCCGGCGTTGCTTTCTATCCCTTGCACTCTGGCCCCAGCTAGGGCGTATAGCGATGTCTTGGTCGTTCTCGACCGATCATAGCCTCTCCGGGCTCATGCTGGATCCCATCCTGTCACTCTCTGGTGAAGGGGAAACAACGTTAAGTGAGTCAATCCTGTCGCTCTCCGGCGAAGCGGCTCACCTCCTGCACTCCGGTTCAGTGTATCCGAACATTAAGCGATGTCATGACCTGAATCGTCGGTCGATCACAGCCTCTCCGGGCCCATGCTGGATCCCATCCTGTCACTCTCCGGTGAAGGGGAAACAACGTTAAGTGAGTCAATCCTGTCGCTCTCCGGCGAAGCGACTCACTTCCTGCACTCCGGTTCAGTGTATCTGAACATTAAGCGATGTCATGGCCTAAATCGTGGGCCGATCATAGCCTCTCCGGGCTCTTATCGAATCCTGATCCAATCACTCTCCGGTGAATAGGAAACGATGCTTAAGTGAGTTGATCCTTTCGCTCTCCGGCGAAGCGACTCACTTCTTGCACTCCGGACCCTGCCTCTCCGGGTAGGATCATAAAGCGATTATGTTTATATTGATATTTGATGTTTATCCTTTAACTCTCCGGTCAAAGGTTTATTTTAATAAGTGTTTCTTTATTAAATTCAAATCCTAGATGTTCAATCTCAAACACCAGGAAAAAACAAGATAATGCCTCTCCGGGCGGAGCGGTCTATTTCCATCTTAGAGCATGCCTAGGGATCTCTCCGGTTCCCGTACATGAGTAAGTGGGATAGCCGTTTTATTTTGGAAATCAAATCTGAGAAAACTAATCGACCAGAGTCCAAATCTTGAACTTGGCCCTTGCCATCACAATCAGTTGATGACGAGTCGTGATCCCGATCCAGGATCATTCCTGTTTGGTTGAGGCGGTAGTTGTTCGGGCCTGACCGCCGTTGCACGTTCTTTGACATACTGTGGCAATCTACCACTCCTGGCATGTTCTTCCACCTCATCCTTCAGGTGGCGGCATTCATCGGTAGTGTGCCCATCCAGCTCATGGAATAGGCAATACTTTCCAGTCTTACGTTCCCGCTCCGTGGGATCTCTCCTGGGTGGTTTTCGATAGGGGAGTTGCCCCCGAGTTTCGGTGTAAATTCGTTCCAGTCCTGCCACCAAGTCTGTGTACTGCCTGAATCTGGGCTCTCGGAATTTCTTCCGTTTATCAGGACCATCAGGTGCGTCATCCTGCTTTCTCTTTCCTTTGTCTGCCCTGGACTGTTCCCTGGCGGTTCCTTCGCCTTGTGCAACATTTATTTCCTGCCTCTCGGCTCGTGATTCCTCTAATCGAATGAATTTTTCAGCTTCATGGAAAAACTCTCCAAGATCTTGTGGTGGATCTTTAGTCAAAGAGTCTTTGAATTCGGTGCCTTCTCCAACTCCTGCCACTGCCGCCATCAAAATCATCGATGGGTCCGGGCGATCTACAGAAGTCACCGTCGCATTAAATCGTAACAAAAAATCTTTTATGGACTCTCCGGTCCTTTGTTTTATTGATGCCAAAGTCATCACGCTCTTAGGTCGCGTCACGTGAACCCTAAACTGCTTCATGAAGCAATCCACAAGCTCGCCCCATGTCCTGATTGACCCGGTTTCTAGCTGCCTAAACCAAAGCGCAGCTAAATCTGATAAGAATAAGGGGAAACATCGTGCCATCACTTCCTCGGATGCTCCCAGCACTTCCATGTGTCTGATATATCTGGTGATATGCATGGTCGGGTCTGATTTTCCGTCATAAGGATTCAGCGTTGGTAGTTTGAACTTCGGAGGGTTCCTTGCATTCCTGATATTCGGAGCGAACGGACTCCGACTAACTTCTTCCAATCCTCCTCCTGAAAATCCTCCTCTCATGAGTCGTCTCACTAGGCCGATCATTCTTTCATCTCCATCTAGGGGTTGCCCCCTTGTCATGTCTCTGTCTTGCCCTCCGAGTCTTGTAGGGAATTCTGGTACGTACTCTTCGGGCGGCTCGTTAGCATTTGTGTTGGCCCTAGCCGGCTGAGCTCCTTCCAAAGGTACCTCTGCGTTGGATCCTGCGGGCCTGCCCCCAAGCCCTTGTTGATTGCCTTCTGGTTCTGCATTCTGTCCTCCGTTGGGTTCCATAGCCCTAGGTCCTTGTTCCATATTCACAGCCGCTGTAGCTGGTCCAGGATTCTGCGTCCCTGCAGCTCTCATCTGCTCGAAGAAATTCTGCAGCATCTCTTGTTGGCTCTTCATCATTCGCTCGTGCATCTGATTGGCCATGGTCTCCATTTCGTCTCTAGTGATGTAGATCGAGGCTGGCTCCTCTCCAGCTCCGGAGGATGCCTCTTGACTTCCTCCTTGTTGGCTTCTTTCAGCTCTTTGTCTTGTTTGCCGAGTCATTGTCTTCAAACCTTCGAGTTTTCAAATCTGAACTTCGAATCTGGTGTAGCGGGTGCTAGTTCTTCTCAGTGAAAGCACCAAAGTGTTTGCACCAAAAATGGTCACAAACCCCAAGTGTAGTGAAAGCACCAGCGTATGAATACGAATCAACAATATTCACACACAAATCACAGATCTAAGCAAGTAACAAGCAGCAATTAAGAAATAATGAACAGTGACACACAATTTATAGTGGTTCGGCTATCTCCGGCCTACGTCCACTTCAAGGTTTTTATGATTTTATTGCTCGATGCTTGAAGATTACAATTTTGTATCTTGTATTACAACTGATTTGCTGAATCAAGTATGAATTTAAGGCAGCAATGGTGATCTGGAATAAATCTGGCAGAATCTGGGCGATCTTTAGCTCTTGAAATTGTCCGACCCCTTTTCTGAATGACCTGGGGGTCTATTTATAGGTGTAGGAGGCTGATATTTCGCCTAAACTGAAGGGAGACCAGTTCCAGTACGTCAGGGGGCCCGCATGCCCGCTTTCTGGAAATCCGGGCCCACTTTGGGATCGATTCGAAGCTACGTTCGAATCGATCAAGAAATTGTCCAATCAAGCTGAAATTTGGTGTGAACATTCTTCATCATGTGCTCAAGCTTCTGTGAAAATTTCATAGCATTTGGATGTGTAGATCTCAAGTTATGATCGATTCAAGGTTGCAGATTTTTGCTTCCTGGAGTCGTTCGAATCGATATGCTCGAATCGATTCGTTCGAATCGATCCTCCTGCACGTGAAGATGGTGATGTGGAGCGCAAACCTTGCATCGATCCGCTTTCGTCGCCAGTTAGATCGAGTCGTCCCGGAGACTTCGCTGCCTTGACTCGATGGATTCGAAGGAAGGCACTTAATCGATTCGAACACGCCAGCCTTGAATCGATTCGAAGCAAGTACCTGATGGGTATGAAGCGAGAGGTCTTCATGGGTTCGAGTGTTGGATTCGAACCATCGAGCCCAGATGGATACGAATGTGTTCAACCTGAAGGTTGCGAGGCGAAGTGGCTCAATGGATTCGAAGTACTATGCGCTGATGGAGTCGAAGCAAGGGTGCTTCTCGTGGATTCGAAGTGATGTAGGGATGATGGATTCGAAGTAGACGGAGTCGAACATGATGGATTCGACGCAATGCTCTTCTGATCGATTCGAGTCAACCTTTCCTCATGGATTCGAGCCTAGCCTATTTCATCCATTTCCTTTTGGCGATATCTTGAGCATACGAACTCGGATTGACTCGAAACTTCGAACGTTGCTTCATCTGACCTTGCTTGACATGTCTTATCAATTCCAGCCCGATCCGGACTCGGACAAAATTCATCGATATCCATGGTGAACCTGCGATGCACAATCGATGTTCATGACTAATAATCATTGATTTTCAGTTAATCTTTGGGTATCTCGGCTTTGCCAAAAGTTGGGATAACAAGTTGACAATATTACTTTGTAATATTCTTTGTTAGTGTGGGTCTCAGGGTAGGGCTTCATAACTTGGTATTAAAGCCAGGTTCAGAACAAAATATGATATTATGGACACAAATCTTGGCCTAGGTGAGTCTTAGAGACCGTCCATCCCCTTTTGAATAAGAAAGTGTCTTTTGGGAAGTCTAGGAACGTCTCCCTTCGTTTCCACTCTTTGATGTTCCTACTATTGAATTATATGATTCCTACGCAGTCTTTGATCCAATCTTACCTATTTCAGAGGTATAGTTAGCTAGCGGCTGAGTCACACGTTCTAGTATTAGGCCATCCTACGAGCCCAGTTAAGATGTAGTACTTTGTCTGCCCAACAAATCATGAAGTTTGTGGTCGTCTTTTTATGATAAGGTTTGCGCAACGAAAGTAGACAGATTGTTCCGCTAGGAATGTTATCCAGTAAATTTGTGATTGATTTGATTGGTTGAGTGAATGTTTGTTTGGTTGGTTAATGCATAGAAGCTTTGATATTATAGTAATTGTTTTAAATTAATATTCAGTAGGAATCGTCATTGAGGATTAGAAACCCACTCAATATTAATAATAAGAACTTGTGGTTTCTTCAAAGGTGTAGCTTCTGCAAGCAATATTGGAAAGATTAAAAATTGCAAAATGAAATTTATTTCATAAGTATAATTAATCAAATGTTAAAATGAATTTAAAAAAATTTGATGTTTACTTGTAGTAGTTATGGTTGCATTGTAAAAATTGTTACTAGTAAAGAATTGAGATTGACTGAATTTTTTTTAAAAAGAAAGCATTCAGTAAAATTAAAAATATTTCCGAAAAGGGATATGCATGTAAGTGGAATTTGATTATGTTATTGAGGCAAGCAAGTAACTATTTTATAAAATTGTAAAAGATATCTGCATATCATAGGAAAAATTATTTTTAGTGTTGAATTATTCGTTGAGTGGTTAAGAATCTTGGTTGATGCGGGTGCATACAGATCAATAGAGATTTCCTAAATGCTTTAACGAGACATTAAGACATGGTAAAAATCTAAATTTCCTATATATACTATTTAATGAAATAACAAATTGTGTAAAGAAATGTTTATCTTTGTTTCAATAGAAACATTGATAAATTATTTTAAGGAAAAACTAAAGTGGATTTCAGAAATGAGGTTTTGAAATAAACAACTTAATTTATGAATTATAATCAAGAAGACTTGTAGTTTTAATTTTTAACTTGAGATAAATTAAAATTTTCAAATAAAACAACTTAATGTATTTTAACTATAGTTAAGTATATTTATAAAGTTTAAAATAGTTTTAATATAAGATAGAAGTAATTTTCAAAGAAAAACAAATCACCAAAATTTCCTTTGGGATGTCGACATACCCAAGATACCCATGTCGACATAGTGGCTGTTGTTCTTCTATAAATATGGGATGTTTTCAACGAATTTTCCATAATTTTTTTTCTGGTTTTCACTCCTCTTCTTCTTCCACATTTCTTTATTTATATTCTTACCATTACTCTGCCGAAATCACCATTGAATTTAACTAGATCATTTCTGGTTTGATTCTCTATCACTATCTCAACAAGATCCCAGCGCTATTCAAAGTTATAGGCTTCTTTGTAATCAATCAAGTGAGAAAAGGTGTGATTGTAGCCTTGGAAATCAATCAAGTGAGAAAAGGTGTGATTGTAGCCTAGGAAATCAATTGGGTGAACTTCTTGCCCGGGAAATCAAGTATCTCTACCCAGAGGATTATGAATCTGGAGTGGTGTACCTCGTGGCCTTGAAATCGAAGGTTGTAATTGTAAAGATTGTTTTTGAAAGGAAATCTGTACTTGTGTGCGGGACTGGATGTAGGGTAACTCCGAACCAGTATAAAATCCGGTGTGTTCTTTCCTTTACTGCTTTTACTTTATATTTGCATCTGTGTTTGAATCTGTGATCATATCTGTGTCTTAATATTGTATACATTTGTGTTTAAATTAATATAAACTCGAAAAGAATTAGTAATTCCTTAAAACAGTATTCACCCCCCCTCTAGTGTTTATACTAGCCTTAAGATCCGTAATCTGCATTTCTCGCATAAGCAAGGAGGAAGTAGAGCAGACTAGGAGAAAGAACAATACAGGCCCGTTGAACAAGGACTCAGATTCCAAGAGACGATCCAGAATCTCAAAATTCGACTCATATACTCCTTTGAACGATTCAATCAATTACATCTACTTGGAGACTTATGACTAGGAGAAGTGTGAAAACCGGCCTCAAAAGAGTCCAGCAAAGCTCAGAGGAAATCCAGAGAATGTTTGTATATTCCAAGATACACATGGTCCTAACACTAGCGATTGCAAACACCTTCGAGATGTGATCAGAAAGCTGATTTGAAAAGGAAAGTTTAGATTATATGGACAAGACCCATGAAATAGTAGGCAAGGAACATCCGACCCCTATCAATAAAGAACTTTAATTATTAATTGGACCACCCACGGTCGATTTCCAATTGAGAAGGGATTGGACAAAGTGGAATAACGAGCATACGGCATTGCTTCACTTATCAATGAGATTTATTATGATCTTCTTTGAATTATTTCTATTTCAATTTCAGTTGTGTTGTAAACTATGACCAACTTGAACTAAACTACTTCCAAACGATGCAGGTGACCAAGTACTTAGAGTTGGGTGCCAACCAATCTCTACGACCATGATCAGACCTTTAGAGTTTCATCAAGATAAACGTGATTCAACCGCTCATCATCTACCATATGCCCCTGACTTAGGGCCAAGGACTCGAAATGAGAAGCCCGACAAGGTCAGGATCCAACAAAAAATGGATATGACTGATCGTCTAGTCATCAACTTCCGCGCTTGACTTGGAGACCAAAGAAAGACTTGGAGTGGATGCAACCAAACCATCCACTCCCCAGCTCATACTTGAAGTTTGCTAAAATACTTATGTCTCTCCCGAAGCTCAGCATGACCGAGGTGCAACTAAAGTGGAAGCGATTTAACCATCCACACATTAACTCTTGCCCTGAACACAGGAAGCAGTTCGAAAGCTCGACTTAAAGTAGACATGACGGACTACCTACTCATCAACCACCACCGTCAACACGTGAACACGATTGCAGCTTGAGGTGGATAAGACCTGACCGTCCAACCCAAGCATGGATGTGATCCGCAATCCATCACCTACTCCCTTCCTTGACTTGACAATAGGAGCTATAACCACCAAGCAGATACGAATCGATCGTCTCACTTACCAAGTTTTTTCCTTGATGCTGGGGGCAGAATTCCATTCCATGAATGAATGTGATTCGACCGTTCATTCGATAACTCTTACCTTGACTTGGCAGATGGAGTATAAATCAAAAACGGGTGTGATTGACTACCCATCAAACAACTCTAAGTCCCCACGGTGCGGACTGAAGTATAAACATAAATCCATAGAGACCGACCATCCACGAAAAAACTCTAAGTCCCCAAAGTGCGGACTGGAGTATAAACATAAACTGAGTGGAAATCGACTGCCCGTGGGATAACTCTGAGTCCCCAGAGTGCGGACTAGAGTGTAAACATAAACTGGTGGAAACCGACTACCTGCAAAAACAACTCCGAGTCCCCAGAGTGCGGACTAGAGTATAAACATAAACTGGATGGAAACCGACTGCCCGCGAGATAACTTTGAGTTCCCAAAGTGCGGACTAGAGTATAAACATAAACTGGATGGAAACCGACTACCCGCGAGATAACTTTGAGTCCCCAGAGTGTGGACTAGAGTATAAACATAAATTGGGTGGAAACCGATTGCCCGCAAAAACAACTCTGAGTCCCTAGAGTGCGGACTAGAGTATAAACATAAACTGGGTGGAAACCGATTGCTCACAAGACAACTCTAAGTCCCCAGAGTGGGGAATATAGTGTAAACATAAACTAGGTGGAAACTGACTGCCCGCGAGATAACTCTGAGTCCCCAAAGTGCGGACCCCATATCCCTATTTATAGAGTTCATTGGAAAGCAAGCCTTGGCATCCATATAGCTCGATGTCTTTAGCTTCGTTGAGCATCAATAGTGAGCGCTTTATCGGCCTTGACATAATCAGCGTTGTTACACAATAAAGTATGTACAATTCCATTTTCCTCGGCATGGGCTTTATAGTTCCAACACTCGATGCCAATGCTCTATTGTTGATTGAATGTGATGCAAACATTGTCTATGGACATCGATACTGATAGATATCGACTATGCATATATAAATATGCTGTACTCTCCATTAGGTTCGACGACTCGGCAGTAATGATCCTCGGTGAGCTTTAACTGTAACCGTTTGTCCAAGGCGATATGGATTAGTGACGATGTTGAGAAGAAAGCTTGGAGTTTCTCAATGAGTCTAACAGTTCTGATGTTGATTGAAGACATCTTTGACAACCTTCTGACTATGTTTGATGATGTCGTCATCATTGTGTTAATGATGTCGAGGTTGGTAGATGCATAAGGCTTCATTGATGATGTCAATGCTAGTAATAACCCCTGATGTAGCCATGTTAACATCAACATTGCTGTATTAATGATGTCGAGGTTGAATGTCATGCAGGACTTTCTTGATGACGACAGTAGTAGTAAAATTGGTCTCCCTTATGTGAAATATTCTTATAACTCTTTAGGGTAAACCAAGAATTCCTTCTGACTACCTGAACTTTAATGAGACTTCTTTCTTTGTTTTCTGGTAAAAATAATAATAAATTTTGTTAAGATTATGACTTTGATATAAGAAACCTATAGGCCATAGTAAATTCCAAAAAAAAAGTCCAAAAAGATCATTCGATAACATCATTGAGCATAGCATCCAGAACTTTCTTCAAAAAGTAAGATGACAAGACCTTTTTGGCACTGCTAATAGAAACATGGAACAATGTCACCTGGTTGAGAAATATAGGGTTCTTCAATGAACCCCTTAAAAGGTTAATGTAAGTCTCAAAACATCCTTTTGAATCAATGGCGGAAATTGGTTTTCATCCTTGGGTTATTTTGTGGAACTTTTACATCAGACCTCCTTCTTATTCAAGCTCACTCCTTTAGAACTCTAGTTCAGTGTGAGGCAATGCATAACCCTTAACTCATCTTCTTATTGCAATTTTTATTTTCAATCCTGCACTTTACTTCAATGATATGTCAGTAATTTTAAGAAATTAGACATTCATTCAACAATAAACTAGTAAATGGTCCGATATTAATTTAAAAGAAAGAGTTAGAAAGTTATTTAGAACTTTGTTTGGTAGTAAGAAGATCAGGGGGCTATAATAATCTTCTAATAATGAGAAGATTGAAAATCCATCTGGGGATAAGAGATCCCGTTTAGAATTCCTGTTTGATAATAGCATGAAAGCACTGAATTCCTCAAAAAACCATAAATTCAATGGGAAATTCAAAAATCATCATGAAAACCAGCAAGAAGATTAGGATCCATAAAACCAGAAATTCAAAAAGGAAATCCACAAATCCTTATGAAATTCAGTAAGAAAATAGGAGATAAAATCAGAAATTCAACCAAATCTTAATTGAAAGTTTGCCAGGATCTCATTTGACAAATAGAAAACTCAAAATTCATTCAACAATAGAAAATCTAGTAACATTAATTTGAGAAAAAGATTCCTAATTATAGCTGGTGCCAATTTTGAAATCTTACCTAAAATGCTTTACCGAAATTTATTAGGGACTAATGCTTTGAATAGCAATAGGGATTCCCATTGTTCAAAGAAAAGTTTCCTACTAATAGATGAATAGTCCTAAAGTACTTATAACCTACTATTGCTATTGTTATATTGGAGCCGAGTAGTTCCGTAAGGCCATTCAGTCATTCAGAATAGTAGTTCTATAAGGCGAGTCAGTCATTCAGAGTAGTAGTTCTGTAAGAACATTCAATCGTTCAACAGATAGTTCCATTCAGCTGTTCAGCTTTTCAACCGTCTAGCCATTCAACAGATAGTTCCATTCGATTGCTTAGCCGTTCAGTAGTGCTAGCTCTGTTTGACCATTCAGTCGTTCAGTTGTGCAAGTTCCATCCTACTGGTTGACCGTTCAGCAGTGCAAAGGTCCAAATAACTATATTAATATTTATTATATATAATCTTTACCTTAAGATCTCCTTATTCCTAGACCTGGATTGGATCCATCGAAGGTTTGCTTTGATCTATTCTTCAAATGATGTTACCTTTATCCTTCTGATAAGAATGTGCTCTTTATTTTATTACTTTCGTCATTCCATTGATTTTAATATTTCTTTATGTCTCATATCTATACACCTTATTAGGTATTGCGAAAACTGATCTTTATTCCTTCTTTGTCCTTTTCTAAAATTCTGTTTTTGTTCTGAGTCACGGATATCTTTATCCATTTACCTATTTTCTTTGTAACTTTTGATACCTTTGTCCCTTTTGGGTGTCCTTTCTTCTTTTTGAGTTTTGCCTTGGCCTTAGGCTTTGGACACTTTCGTCCTTTTTCCTTGTTTGTGCCCCCATTTTCAAGCCTTTTGACTTTATTTTAAGTTAGGGACATCTTTACCCCTTTCTTTTGTATGTGCCCCTTTTGGGCTTTGACTTCGCCTTGAAGTATTACAGTTCATATTTGACTAACCTTCCTCTAAAAGGTTGCTAATGCGTGCTAGACTAGACCCTCCCTCTAAGAGGTACTCTAGACTGGATGTTAGAGGTTTTAACCCTCCCTCTGGGAGATTGTGCTCTGGAGTGGGCATCAGAGGCTCATTGGTGCCTTCGGTAAGGGCTTTTTGGTGCATTTGGTAAGGGCCTAAACAATTTTGATCCTCCCTTTAGAAGAAGTATTCGGTAAGGGTTTAAATAGTTTTAATCCTCTCTTTAGGAGGTGTCTTTGGTAAGGGCTTAAATAGGAGATTTTCTCTTCCGAAAAGTTTTTGAAAATAACTTTTCGCCAATTGCAATGTTTGCCAAAATCCTTTTTGAACATCAGCTCTTCTGTCATGAAATTACTTTTTGAGCGAAGGAATTTTTATTAAAGAACCCTTCTAATATATCAAGGAAATACTTTTCGAAAGAAGAGTTTGGGTACTTGAATCTTTTTCTAAAAGAAGTTCTTCTTAATGTTGTTGCTAAGAAGGATTTTTAAATCATTCTCATAATAGAGATGCAAATCTCAAATAAGAGATTGGATGGTCTTGATTCATGAACCAACAGTCCTTTAGTCGAGGATAGGCTCTTCTAATTTAGAGCTTTTAGTAGTTCTAAAAGATTGTTCATGGATAAAATTTAGAGGTCTTTCTCCGCTAACAATTTCAGATATCTTTAAAAATGCTTTTGTCAGAGCATGGATAGTTAAAAATCTTTGGAGTGCACTTACTAATGCCAAATAATATTCTTTAAAGATTGTATGAATTCATTCTTGAAATAGATAAATGTCTACTTTCCCTTATCTATAGGGTAATTAGAAATAATCCATTTTGATTCTTGAAAGTAATTTTCTTGAAGACATGATTAAGAAATTCTCTTTAGTAACAAAATGACTTGTTAAAAATAGAGTTGGTGCATATTTCTTCCACCTTCATGTAGCATACATAGTCAAGCCTCCTTAGGTTTTGCTTAGCAAAACGAAATGTCTTGTTTACAAGTCTGAAAAACCATGATTCATGGACTAATCAATTTTTACGGACAAGAGCATGCTTTTTCCCAAGAATCCCCTCTTTTGGAAAAGTCTTGGATATTTGCCTTCTACCAAGAACGAGTTTATAAAAGTAGTTTGGTGGTATTTTAAGATTCCATTTGGGCAGTTATTAACATTGATTCAAGCTTTGAGATAAAGATGAGTTATTTTTCTCTAGACATTTGAGTTGTCTTTCTTTTGGATGTAGTGGACTGGTTTTTTTTCACCTGTAAAGACACTCAAATTTTGTGTTAATACATGATCAATTTTAAGTACAAATCAAAGTACAATTCAGATTAGAAATTTCTATGAGTAAAGATAATTCTTAGTGGATGATTGCCCCAAGACTCCGTAGCTTGTAGGAGTTTGAATTTGAAGTTGCTAAGCTACTTTCTTCTTATAGAGAAAGGTAGGCTCTAACTGTTTGGAATATCCTTTTCGAAACAAGAGATCCTTTGAGCTTCTTTAATGAATTCTTTATAAAAAAACCTGATCTAATCATATTCTTAATTATTCCCGTTAATACGCGACACTCATCCGTCTTATGTCCATTTACTTGGTGATAATTGCAATAATCTCTTCCTATATTCAGCTCAGGATGGATATGCATTTTATGAGTAGTTGGGAAATTTTCACTGTCTTTTGCTATGGTGAAAATGTGAGAGAGAGACTCGTCTAAGTTGACATAGTCGGATTTCAGAATCCTTTTAATATCTTCACTATCCTCTGACTTTTTGTTGAGGCGATCGAAACTATATCTTCCTTCTTCCATGTTTCATTGGGATTTCTTCCTAGAGTGATTCATTTCGTCCATACGGATGAAGTTTTCGGCCCTAGAATAGGAGTATTGTAGATCCCTTCATCCATTAATGTAAAGGTCCATCCGAAAAGGAGTTTGTTCGATTAGTCCCGATCGAACTGCCATAAGCTTCTCTCCGTCGATTGCATTTTCTACTTTCGATGCTTCCTTATTAAATTTCTTTAAGTATTCATCGAGTAATTTTCTTGGCCTTTGCTTGATAGTAGCTAACAAGCTAAAATCCATAGTTGGGTCTTTGAATATATAAAGTTGTGTGACAAACTCATAAGAGAATTATTCCCAAGAATGGATTATTTTCCCTTGTTAATTCTTGTACCATTTGATTGCCGCTCCTTGAAAAGGTACTATGAAAAGTATGCAACGGACCGCCCTAGAAGCATTATATAGATTCATTCTAGTTTCAAAAGCTACAAGGTGATCATCCAGATCGATGATTCCATTATACTTCAGTGGAGGGATTTTAATGTGAGATGGAATACTAACAACCATTATTTCTTCTTAAAAAGGAGTTTTTCGAAGGATATCATTTTTCTTCAGGTCAAGGAATATATCCTTTACTATTTGATTGAGAATGTCCTTCTGGTTGGTTCATCATCATAGTAATCTTTATTATCCCATTGGATTGAACTATTTGATTTCTCAAAAGGCCTTTTTTCTTGACTTTCTTGGTTTTCAGTTTGTTTTTCATTTTGGTCCTTACTTGGAGATTGCGCTTCATCTTTTTCTTCCATAATCTTTAAAGATCCTTGAGATGGAGCCCCTTCAAGAAGTCCTCACATAACCATCACTTGTTGTAGTAAATTCTAGACTTAGTCTCATTTCTTGCAAATCTTGTTAGGGTTGAAGGTTGGCCAACTTCCATATTTTCTAAATTGAAGTTCGAGATGACATTATTTTTCAAAGTCGCTTGTGATGCAGCTTCTTCATTTAGGATGTCATTACTATTTCTGGCCCTTACCATTTTCTTCGTGGAACAAAAGAGCCATATGCAACGAGTCTATGGAAAGGATTGTAAGAGATCGAACATTCGGGCCCTCCTTCTAGCACCAAAAATGTTAACAAATAAATTCTTCAACACCCCAAAGTGTAAAATAAGGAATTTCTTTGGAGGAGAGTCTTGTCGAGGTTAATAGAAGTCATCGAGGTTGAGCATGGAGTCATCGAGGTTGGACATGAAGGTATTAGAGTCATCGAGGTTGGATACGTAGCAGTCATAGTCATCGAGGTGGTGTATTAGTTCAAGTTGAGTTCCAGCTTTGAAATCGAGGTATGTGATGTTATCGAGGATGGCGTTATTCAATAGGCAACTAATATGAAGGTCATTGAGGCTTTAAGACAACTACGAGGCTCAATGAGGTTTATATTAACGTGGTCGATGACAGTGAGGTGATAAACTCAGATTAAACTCGACATAACATGTAAATGTGTAAATCGTAGCTCAAGTCGAGCTAATTTGACCATATCCTTATTAATTGAACAAATCACTGTAGATATAACACTTTCGATATTATAATGAGAAAAACCCCCAATTTGATCTAGGTTTTACAGAATTTAAATAAGTAAGAAGTGGCAGCAGAAGAATTCAACCCCTTCTATGAAGACCCTAGATCCCTATTTATCGAGTTTGGCGGGAAGCAAGCCTTGGCATCCATAACTCTCGACGTCTTTAGCTTCGTCGAGTGTCAATGGCGAGTGATTTTTCAACCTTGACATGATCAGCATTGTTGCACATTAAAGTCTATATAATTCCATTTTCCTCGACATGGTCTTCGTAGTTCAAACACTTGATTCCAATGCTTTACTGTTGATATAATGTGATGCAAACACTGTCCATGGGAATTGATATTGATAGATATCGACATCGTGCGTATAAATATGTGATGCTCTCCATTAGGCTCAATGACCTAGCGGTATTGATCCTCGGCGAGCTTCAATTATAACTGTTTATCCAAGGTGATGTAGATTTGCAATGATGTTGAGAAGAAAGCTTGGTGTTCCTCGATGAATCTAACAGCTCTGATATTGATTGAAGACATTTTTGACAACTTTTGACTGCGTTTGATCATGTCGACATCATTGTGTTAATGATGTCGAGGTTGGCAGATTCGTAAGGCTTCTTTGATGATGTCAATGGTTGTAATAGCCCCTGATGTAGCCATGTTAACATTGAATCACCATATTAAAGACGTCGAGGTTGAATGTCATGTAGGACTTTCTTGATGACGATAGTAGTAGTAACAACTAGGAAGAACGAGAAGTTCGTGTAGATGGATAAGTGTAAAGAATCATTTGAAGAGTTTAAGAGATTATTAATGAATGCTCCTATCTTGATCATGCCTAAAGGAAATTAGAAGCTGGTAGTGTATACCGATGCTTGTGGAATAGGTTTGAGGGCAGTGATGATTCAAAGAAGGCGAGTCATAGCTTATGCATCAAGGCGATTGAGACTGCACGAAGTTAGATATCTGACTTATGACTTAGAGTTGGCAGCGTTGATGTTTTCGCTAATGATTTGGAGTTATTATTTGTTGGGAGAACGATTCGAGTTGTATATAGACCACATGCCATTTAAATACTTATTCTCTTAGAAGGAGTTGAATATGCGGCAGTAGAAATGGGTAGAGTTCTTGATGACATATAGTTTGGAAATAGAATATCGCTAGGAAAAGGAAACAAGGTTGTCGATGCTTTAAGTAGGAAGCATCAGAATGGAGTATTGGCCATGATTGATCAATGGAAGATTGTACAAATGTTACCCTATAGTAGAGTGCATTATAGGCAGAATACAGGATCGAGTAGAGATCCGGATGTGTTAGCAAGTTTAGTAGTATGTCTAGCACTTGTGGATAAGATTGCTGCAAGGTAGAAGAAGGACCCACTAGTTATCAAAAGAATTAGGTTATTAGAGATGGGATAGATGTTGAGGATCTAAGTGGATTTTAGGTAGAATTGAAGGGATGACTTAAAAAGAAAGGAACACCGTGCTTCCAGATATATGAGATCTTCAAAAGAAAGTCTTGGATGAAAGTCATCGGTCGAAGTTTATTATTCATACCAAAGGCACGAAGATGTATCGTGATATAAAGAGTGTTTTCTTTTGGGAAGGGATAAAGAGAGATATATGAGAACGTACGAAGAGGTGCTTCACCTGTCAGCAAGTGAAGGCTAAGTATCAAAAGCTGAGACGATTACTTCAACCTTTGGAAGTACCGACTTGGAAGTGGTAGTCAATGTCTGTGGATTTTGTTGATGGATTGCACAGGTCAAGGACTGGGAATGATAGCATTTGGTAATAGTCGATAGACTGATTAAGAGTGCCCATTTTATTTTGGTAAAGTCGATGGGGATGACAACTACCTTAGCGAAGGTATATATGAAGAATGTAGTGAGACCGCATGGGCTGCCAAGTAATATTGTTAGTGACATAGACCCAAATATTTCCAGTGAGTTTTGGAGAAGTTTGCAGAGTGCATTGGGTATGGAGTTAAACTTGAGCATAGCTTACCACCCGTAGATTGATGGTTAAACCGAGAGGGTGAACCATATACTCGAGGATTTGTTGGGAGCATGTGTCTAGGATTTCAGAGGATCTTAGGAAGATCACTTGCATTTGGTAGAGTTTGCTTACAATAATAGTTAATAGTCGGGCATCGGGATAACATCATTTGAGGTGCTGTATGGTGGACCATGTAAGTCACCAGTTTATTGGTTGGACATTGGAGACAGACTTGTGTTAGGGCTTGATCTGGGAAGGGATGCTATCGAGAAAGTAGAATTTATTCATGCTAGGATGAAGACTGCGCAATCAAGGTAGAAGAGTTATGCTGATAGGCGAAGGAAAGAGCTTGAGTTCATGATAGGTGATCATGTTCATGAAAGTTTCTCTGATGCTACTGGTTATGCGCTTTGGGAAGGTGGGGAACTTGTCACTAGATATGTAGGACCATTTCCAATGATCAAGCGGATTGGTAAACTTATCTATTAAGTCAAATTAACAGGTAGTTTGGCAGGTGCCCATAATGTTTTTCATATATCGCATTTGAGGAAATGTGCACACGACCTAGGTTCGGTAATGGTGTCGATGGTGATAGAGGATTTATCTATAGAGCCAAATTTGAGATATATGAGATTTGACCCAGGTTCGGTAACGGTAACGAAGGAGTTAAGGAACAAAGTTATCGGACTTGTTCACGTCAAGTGTAGTGACAACAAAGATGATTATACCTGGGAGGTGAAGGATATAATTAGCAATATCTATCCCGAATTGTTTTAGACATTCATGTATATAATAGCAGGGGGCTTTTTTCTACTGTATGGACTAGTAGGGTACTAATATATTTATATATGATATGACTGTATATTGGTAGTTGTATTGATACCTTTTGCTTGATAGTTGATGGTTTACATTTGTAGAGTACTAGTGTAATCATTATGCTTGTCTGTACTCATATGATGGTGACTTTTCACTTTTTGCGTATTAGTGTAAATCTTGTTTTACTTATTGAAATTTCAAGAACAATTTTTTTTGAGTTAGGGAGATTGCAAAAACCATATTTTGGAGAGTTCATAATATGAGAACTTAAACAAAAATTTATAATAAGAAAAACCTTATTAAAGAGATTAATAAAATAGTTTAGTTGCAATTATTGCCTAAGAGACATTTGATTAATTGAGTGTGGGACACTTTATAAGATTTATTGAATAGACCAATGGTAATTAGAGCAAAATGTTGGTCTTGTTAGTAAAAATAAACAATCTTAATTTTAATGGGAAGGATTGTATTAAGGGAAGCGTAATGATGTGACTTGGCTAGAATGAGATATTAGCCTAAGCCAAAAACACAAGCCCACTTTCTTTGGCCACATCCCCTCATCCCACCTTCATTTCATTTTATTTCACAAAAATAGTTTCATAATGCTCTAGTCAAGGCCGACCACCATTTTGCTAAGGAGAAGAGGAAAATCAAAATTTAAAGATCAAGCTTTCAACTTTAAGAAACAAAGAAGATTAAACAAGGTATTTTTAATCAAAGGCAAACAAAAACTTTTCCTAAACCTATCTCTACCAAGTTGGGTTTGGATTTGATCTTATTTGAATGTTATGATGATGGTAAACATGTTTAAATGATTAAAACATTGTTTGGTTATATCTGTAAATTTTAGTAAAGCAAATTTGTTTATGTTTTAGAGTAAAACATGAACTAATCTAAGTTAAATGATTCAAAATTGAAATATCATATGTATAATGATGAAATAAAGATAGGTTTTTATTTTCACAATTTTTGAGATTAATTTGAAATAATTACGAATTTTCAAAGTTGCGAAAATGGTTAATTTTAGGTACATTAATTCATAAATATAATAAAATTTATTATTTTGATTTTAAATTTTGGGACAAGGTAAAATGTAATAAATTTAATTTTTTGTGAATTTTTGGGATTTTTCCAATCTAATTTTGATTTTATATGAATTTATTACTGAAGAAAAGAATTGACTAATTTAAGGAAAATTAATTAATTAATTAATTGGGCATGTAGTTTGCCAATTCTGAAAAGTAAATTGTAAGATGGAAATTGACCAATGAAAACTCAACACCAATTGGGGGTTAGTGGATAGTAAATACTTAGTATGGAAATAAATCGATTTTTCATTATAATTAAAACATGCCGTTTGACTTGCGATACCCTTATATGTTTAACCCACGATGACTTGTATAGAAATAACATACGTAGGCTTTGGAAAAATAATACACGATGGTTTTGGGAAAGATTAAAACATGGCAGAAAATTGGAGCTAACCCATGATGGCTTGGGTAGCTATCAACCCTTGGTGGCTACCTAGAATCAAAATACAATGACTATTGAAGTAAACATGCAACGCATTACTGAGGCTATCGACTCACGACGGCTATTAGGAAGTTAATATGCGATGACGTAAGGTGGATTCAAGATGCGGTATCACTTGATGTAGTTAACACGCAATGGCTGTAAAGGGGTTAATGCACGATGACAATAAGGGATAACACACAAAGACTATAAAGGAGTTAACGCACAATGACTATAAGGGAGTTAACACATGATGACTATAAGGTAGTTAGCCCACGATGGCTATAGTGGAGACAACCCACGACCATTATATAAAGTTTAACATGTGATGGCTTGGAAATCTATTAACCCACAAAGGCTCTTAAGAAGACAATATATGATAGCTAAGGGAAGGAAATAAACTAGCGATGGCTTAAGGAGAATCAACCCACAAAGGCTATGGAACAGCCAACATAGGATGACTAGGCTCAACATTTGAAAGGTATGGGATAGCTAGCAATCAATAACTAAAGTTAAGTTGTGATAGCTTGGGAATCTATACTTTCTAAGTAAAAAAAGAAATGCTTAGGGCACTTTAGAAAATAGTTTCCAAGTGTTAATAAACTATTTCATAGGGATGAAATAAAACAGGAATTTTGATAAGTAAAAATTATGATTAACTTATTTTTTTAAAGGATGGAAAGGTTAGAGAAGCTAATAAATTGTAGAGTATCATTTAAATTAAAAGATAAAGATGTTTATCTAAAGAAGGTGTAGGGTACACTATAAATGAATGAAATATAGGAGTTGAACCATGATCGTAAAGATTTATTGGCTCATGGAATAATTGGATGGTAGGGTATCTTCACTATTCATCTAAAGTCCAATGGTATGTGGTAGGGTGCCACGATAGGGTTCAATCCTAAAAGATTTATAAACTTTGAAGTGGAGATAAGGCAGCGTGCCATGGTAGAGTGCCAAAACATTAGGGTGGTGTTATAAGTAAAATAAATAAATCGGTAACGTGAATGGTAGCGGTTCAAGGACAAAGAGGAGCTATTGACACTTAGTAAGGGCGTTACTGGAATGTATTCAAGGGTACTTACATTCAACCTTTTAGGAGAGCTAGGGTGGCTCTAACCAGGGTGGCTCCCATTGGTGGAATGAGTGGTCATTTCATTAGGTGATGTTGTTCAAGAAAAGATAAAGTTAGTGATAAATAGGCCTAGAGAGGTAATCACTGAATAAGTTGGTGATAACTTAACAATGAAAGCCAAAAACTAGAGATTAGGTGTTGTTGATTGGATTATGAATGATAGTATGGCATGGTTCATAACGGATTGATAAGTATAGAGTATACTTGATTTGAATTAATGTATGACATGGTTCATTATTGATGAACTAGAAGGTAAGTGTAGGGAACACTCTTGATTGGATATATGCACATGGTTGGTTTTAATATTATGTTGTTTAGCTACATAATGTTTCTTGATGATGATAAAATGAGGGGAAAACTCATTCCACGTTAGCGGTAACGTCACTATGGATGACTAGGGTAAGATTTTACTTGTACCAGGCTTTATGTCTAACATATGTTTTCATTATTTACTATAAATTCATGTGTACTTATTCGAGTAGGCTGAGTTTGTGGATTAAACATTTATCTAATGGAAGGTGAATAAAGATTTCGAAGATGAAGTAGCAGGCATATCTAGAGAATTTTTTTTAAAATTTCTACGATGTAAAACTAAAAATTAAACCTGGTTATGAGTTGCGTTGGCATCTTCATATGTCAGATACAACACTACTCTTACATTCTATTGTATTTTCCCCTACATGGGAACAAAATGGATTAAAAATAATGTAATGAATTATGTAATTCAAATAGATGTAATTCAAAATTTATTTAGCTACTCTATTTATATATTATGGAAAATAATAGTGAATTCACTTTGTCAATGGAAAATGCTTTTGGTGATGACTGTAGCATCATCGACATCTATTTTCGAGTCTTAGAGTAGGGGATGTTACACTAATTCTTTCGGCATTGTTTATCGTCCCAGGCCTTACACCAAAGCTTTCATTTTTGGTTTCTTCTCAAGGCATTACACCAACAATTTTCGACTTTGGTTGCTACTCAAGGCCTTATACCGATGCCTTTTGCTTTGGTTAACACTCAAGGCCTCACACCAACGCTTTCATTTTTGGTTGCCACTCAAGGCCTTATACGAATGATTTTGTATTTGATTGCCACTTAAGGCCTTACACCACCGCTTTCCTCTTACTCCATCGAATTACTCTTTTATTAGGCTCTATATATAGCTATGCATTTGGCTTTATAGAACTCCAAATACTACCCTCAACCATCTTAAGCCTCGAATCTCGAGAATAATTCGATGCTCAATAGATATCAGTATTGACTCTCCCTCAAAAATCAATGGGCCTCAGCAATTACTTTCCATCAAAAGTTAATAAATCTTAGTACAAGCTTTCCTTCAAAAGTTATAGGTCTTGTCAAGTCACTACCTTCTGGTCTGTATTGGGAAAGCTTAGTTTATTAAGGTCTTGTTTCATCATCATGCATAGTCTCCCCATGACTCAGTAAACTCCTTCGTCTTTCGACAGTCACCTTTGCCATCGAATATTGCTTTAGCATTAGCTTTTTGTAACCATCTTCAACAATCATCCAGCGGCTCCCCCATTTAGTTCATTATACCTAGGAAGTTACTTAATCTTTTCTTAATTCATTTTAGCCTTCGGTTTCGGTCTAGTCCTTCTGTAATTGCACACTCGTTTGCCACTTTAACTTTGCTTCAAGCAGTAAAACCTGACGTATGTACGTGCACGCCACTTTCCTTTACATTGCAACCTCTAAATTCATTATGCATCCACTTTCAATTAGTAATAGTATAATTTATAATATTTCTATATTATTTTTATAAGATCTTATCCCTTCATTACTTAACAAATAATTTACATGAATAATTTATTCTCAGTGATCATATTACATGGTCTTGGCGTTCCAATTTAGCTTTCGAAAATGAATGTTTTTTATCAGGAAATTACTAATAAAATCTTAGAAATTCATAAGTCAATTCCTATGCACATTTGTATCAAAACTTCTATTTTTAAGCCATTTTTTCCTATCTACTTAATACTAGTGTGTAGCCCATGCTACGCACAAGAATAGTTGAGGAATAAGAATATGTATGCATCATTATGTCAAATCCTATGATTAAAGCTTGCAATTCTTTTTATTATTTTTAGCAAGTAAAGTTACATTTTGAAGTATGATTTTAGATTACGCTACTTTGTCTACTACAGCGACGATGATTAGATAATTTCATTAAGGAATATAGTGTTGCACTAATGATATTTTTCATGAACCTTGGAGTTATGTTAATGCATTATGTAGAGCAAAGATTACTTGCTAATCACTAGGCTTAATGATGGAAAAATGAAAGGAAAGAGCATTCAAAGTTAAATGACACAAGATTCAAGTGGTTAGGCTAGGCTACCTACGCCCATTATGAAATTCTATATAGCTCTTTTATAATTACAAGGGATTATAAAAGAATAATAAAAAAGATCGTGCACCTAAGACTAAAGAAGCTGCTGAACTCTGGGAGATGCTAATCTCTAGAAGCATGAGTAGTGGACCATGAGTTGCAACCTTCAGGTCCCCCTCTAACGAAGGCCCAGACAACCTAAGGTCCCTTCCATTGGGGGCACAACCAACCTAGAGTACCCTTCGTCGAGGGCCTAACCAACCTGGGGTCCTCTCTACTAGTAGCCCAACCAACCCTTTGGAAGTGACCATGCATGAGGTTCTTATAGAAGTTGAACTGATGTTTGGACGGCTAAGATCTTATCGCAAAACAAAGGTGAAGCGCTTGGTATTGATCTAATTGAGTGGGTTTGATGAAAGATAGCTGGCGAAAGAAAGGAATACGCGGTTGAGATGAAGGCCAATAGAACTATACCAGGAGCATGTTCTACCATGTTTTGCATTAAATGCGTTTGTACTTGCACCATGCTTATATGAAATGAGACATGCTTATTGTCAGAAGTAGGTATGCCAGGCTATTCCTCTTATCACTTTGCTTCACATGCCTAGGCGGTAGGATGGTCGAGCTAGTCTGTTGAGACCATATGGGCGATAGTGACCTGGCGAAAGACATGAGTCCAAGCCGGGCGAGATGATACAGAGTGTAGGTCATAGGTAGAGATATCGAAGCTGGATTGATGATAGGCCACCCTTGAGGCTGACTCAAACTATGTCGATCTGGAGATAGCAGAGGGAGAGATGCTTTAGCAAGCAATGTGGCCTGGATCTGGATTGCAAGCGGGTCAAAGAGAGGGAGTCGGTTGGCCGATGGAAGATGAACTAAGTTGGGCTTGCGCCTTGCTTGATGGACCACCTGGTTGCTTGGGTTGATGCATCAGGAGGCATCTCCAGTAAAATGCTTTATGTGTGATTGAGCATAAGAGTCAGTGTAGGCCAAGGCTGGATTCGGGCTATCATTACATATATGAAAAAAAGTCGATTTACCCCCAACCTTGGTTGGCTTGCGAGCTGACTTGGACCAAGTTAGCCTAGACCGGGTCAAGCCAAAGTGAGATACATTTATTAGTCTGCCTTCTTGCTTATAAAGACATCAAGTAACATTTTGTCCTCCAAGTCCGTGCCTGTGGATGGGTGCGGGCTTGTAAAATCTTGAAGACTCCATTATTGATGCAGCTAAGCCCAGAGATGAAGTCCTAAGTCGAGACCGACTCAAGGAAGGCAAAGATATAAGTCGAGTAAGTGGTGAGGAAGGTGAAGGCATAAGTCGTAACCGACTTAAGGAAGGAGGTATAAGTCGTGACCGACTTAGGGAAGGAGCTATGAGTCATCTACGACTTAAAAAACATGCTGGGTTACGACCTAAGACTATGGGAAGAACAACACCAGTTGAAAAATGCGAAGGTTTAAGCCGCTACCGAGTTAACGACTTAGTTTTGGCGAGTATACGACTTAACAAAGCAGGGAATAAGTTGTTACCGAGTTACGACTATTTAAGTCGTCTGAACTAACTAACCGAGTTATGTAGAAAACTGGTGAAGTATTAGGTCGTGAACGACCTAACGAGTCAAGCTATAAGTCGTTGAAGATAGAGGCCGTGGATCTTTCCTGCCGACTTAATCTGGACCGTTGATGCTTAAGTCACTGCTATTGATAAGTTGTGAGAAGATGTTAAGTCGGCAACGACTTAAGTAAGTCATAAGTCGGTTGTAATGCACATGTATGTTGAGTCGCGTCATTTATAAGTCGTATGTCGTCTGTATTCATAAGTCGTTCTGTTTGAAGGCAAGTGTTGTAACGGTTGTGCCTTAAGTCGTCACCGAGTTAGGCTGAGTCGTAGGTCGTAAGTCGGTTGCCGACTTAGGAGTTAGAGATTTTTTTTGTTGTTTTGTAAAAAGCCTATAAATAGGCCGGGTCTCTCATTTGTAAAAGGTTGTTGATTTTTGAATAAAATTCTCTTTTGATTGCTTTGTGCTTTCATTCAAATTGGTAGTTGAGTGTAATCTCCTATCTCCTCTTTCGGATAATCGAGTGCGCTCGATTCAACGATTATAGAAGCCGATTCGCGGAATCAAGTGCGCTTGATCAACGCTTGTGGAATTGAAGATCTTCGAACCCGGTATCGTGCGCGATCAACGAGTTCAGGATAGCTAGAATTCGGTATCTTCGGATCAACGAATTTGGGCATTTCAGCATCTTCCAATCCACCGATTGCTACATTCAACGATCTACATTGCTTTTGATTAATCCGCTGCGTCAATTATTGACAGTTCTTCTATGCAATTAATACACCACCCACGTAGCATTGAACCGTTGACTGTGGTGGTTGTACTTTGTTACAACCATATTTCCCAAATAGTGTCAAAAAAGCTCAATGCAAATACTAAGCAAAAAGAACTTCCATCATAAATAAGATTGGGAGGAAGGGAAGGAGTAAAGGCTAAGTCCAGATGGTACTACACAAAAGGAATCCAAAGCCGTGACGAGCCATAGAAATTGCACCCAAAATACAAGTCAAGCTATGAAAAGGATGAGATGACAAAATTTAAGCGATACTGCACCATAGCCCCAAAGACCGAAACATAACTACGCTCCCTATTAAATGTAGATTCGATTTTATAATACTGCATCCGAGGCTGGAAACACCCATAAGATGT
Source organism: Allium fistulosum (assembly GCA_030737815.1). NCBI lineage: Eukaryota > Viridiplantae > Streptophyta > Magnoliopsida > Asparagales > Amaryllidaceae > Allium > Allium fistulosum. The sequence goes on along the minus strand of CM060904.1, from coordinate 706,148,849 downwards.
GAAGCCTAACCTAGCAATGTAATATTGCAGCACATCCTCTTAAGCATTTATGTACTAATGGGGATGCACCACAATCTTAAACCAATAGCTCATAATGGCAGGTCTACATCATAATGGCATCAAAAAACAATAGGGAGGGGCCGCCATCTTAATGTGACAAAACAATGCCGCAATTTTTTATCGATAACAAATTAATAAAGACTACGCCGCAATCCTACAAATTCTAACCCTAAGCCCAAAAGCTCAGAGAATATAACAAGGGAAAAGACTGCCCTATGACCAGGAACCATGCCTCATACCACAAAGGCAAACCAAGGAGACCCAACTTCATCTCCAAGATCATCAGATATGACCTAAAGATAAAGGCGATGACCCAGTCTTCCAATGAACGAGAGCAGATCATAATAGGATCACGTAAGGCAACCACCACTACAGGGAAGCACCTCAATCACTTTGATTAAGCAATGTAGCCCAACCTCAACCATCCCGACATCACGACATGTTAACAACGCATAAATAGATGGTGTAGTACACCTTTAGAAACATTGATGTAGTTGTCAGGCAATATGGCATCCCAATACTCTGTAAATTAAGGTAAAGTCCTATAGAACAAATATAGGTATAAGCCCTTATTGAAAGGAAGAGAATCACCTCATTGCAACCCCATCCATCCGAAGAAGCCGAATATAGGCTTGGTAATGTGAAAATCGGGAACAAATAAGTATTTCAAAACATTAGATTTACCACCTTGATTCTAAGCACTCCCACTATAATTTCGGGTTTCCCACCTAAAGTCAGAAATTCAACTGCTCAAATTATAGTTTCCCACCAGAGATATGCCAGCAATCCATATACATTAAATAAACAAGATGGATGGATGACACATGACACGATCCAAGGGTGGAAATTGAAAGAGCAGAGGAACGATGTTGACAATCCACATGCATCTTTTCATTATAAATGGAAAAAGCACCATAGCAGGGAGGGGATCTTTTCCCCTTTACTCTTTTTAGGCATGGAAAATTAAATATGTTCCATCACATTTGTTTGTACTAAGAATATAAAAGGAAGAAAATGAAATTTTTTTCATGGATGTAGGATTCCTTACCATCTAAACCATGTAAAATCTCCGTGTCCACTTACTATTTCTAGTACTTTATTTTGCAGCTTTATTATCATCTGTCAGCTTGAATACCTAAATAACTAATTAATTTTTTTAATCATTTTATGCTTTATAATATTGCACGCACTAATAGTAACATAATTTTTCCTCTTTAAGGCAAAGTTAATATCACTTAATTTTGTCGATTCATAATTGCAAAAGCATTCAGCGTCGCGATTACTTCATAAGAAATACTTGGGTGTTTGTGAGATGAAAAATCTCACACATATAGTTTGTGCTAAAAGGAGGGCAGAACCTCTATTTTCCAAATCTAGCAAATTTTACATGTATTTTCTCCACAAAACATTTATCCCATGGATTCCATCACTCGCCCTGCACAAGAACAATTACACCTGGCTTCAAAACCTTTAGAAGGCCACTTATAACCTCAAAAGTCCAAACCGAGATGGAAGTTTCGATAGAGGCCCCATCGGATTCCCATTTTGGTCGCATTTTGGGCCTTCACTAACCAAATTAACCAACGAATGGAGGGGATAGAAAAGCTATGGCTTAATATGCTGCACTTAGGCCAACCTATCCTCTACCATCCACCGCTCACCGCTTTCACTCGCCGTCTGTTTTAGTCATGAAGCACGTGAATGACAACGACACTCTCAAAAATGAGAACGGTGAAGTTGATTTGGAAACCGATGCCAAAATCAAAGGAAAAATCTAGACTAACCCCCAGATCAAATCAAAACCCACTAATATGAAACCACTACTGCTGAAAAAGTAGGCCCAATCTTCTCTTGATGATGATGCCACTTCACTAATCGAAGGTGATTCGTTCTATATGGATCCCAGGGAGATCCAATAGTTCAAAGCTCATGTAGAACAATTGGCATAGCTTTGCTAGCAAAAAACTTGAGATAAAGTAAGGGAAGAAGCTTCTTCCTCATTTAATGAAACCATCACAAAGGCAGATTCTCCTAATAATTTTAAAGCCCCATCGATGGACAAATTCGATGGAACCACCAATCCTAAGACCGCATCTACACCTTTGAATACTATATGGAAATTTTGAAAGTACAAAGTGTGGCTCAATGTAAACTCTTTTCGGTTTATTTAGTCGATGAAACCTCCAGAAGGTTCAGGAGGTATGGAACAGGAGAGGACCGCTCTTGGTGATAGCTATCCGCAGATTTTCTATGGCAATTCAATTCGGGGAGAGAAGCTTCCTCGGATGCAAGCACCATGCCATATGTAAAGCAGGGTGATAATGAAAGCCTGTGCAACTTCAATAAATGCTTCAAGTCTAAGGCACTTTGGATCAGGATGACCAGTGAAGAAGCACTAATAACGGCGGCTCATGCCAGGTACTGCTATATGAGACAAAAACAACAGAATGCCACATCACAGCATGAAAGCTTCCTATGAAAGGGAAAGTGGCAATATTAGTATGGAAGAGGCCGAATCTGCAGTGCAAACTCAAAAGAACTTCTGCTCCTAGTTATAATAAGAAAAGTGGGACAGATAAACATCATCCATTTGCAAAAAGACAAAAGGAGCTTAACTTCACAACCAAAACTCCCCTCACTCATAACCCTAAGCAGATATATGAAATAACTAGAATCAAGCTTGCTTATAATGTACTGAACAAGGCAAAAAAGGTAGAGCAGAACTAAGGAGGAGCATACTGTTGCTTTCATAGAGCAAACGGCCACCACACGAATAACTACAAACTTGAAAAATGAGATAGAAAGGTTGATTCAAAAGGGATACTTAGATGCTTCTAAAAAGAGAATAATAAAGAAAGGACTGGGAACCTCACCACGAATTCGAATGAAAACCAAGCAGGAGACCCATCCAACCACATAGCCTCGATTCATGGAGGGTCACATTTTCCGGAAAGGGAAAAAGGTGCAAGAGTGGTATGTACAGGAATAAAGAGTGGATCAAAGAACCTTATTCAACATAAGACGAAAACCTGCATAGGACAAAATTTTCGCTGCAGGTAACGCCGCTGGAGTTGTTTTCCAATATCAGGATCCGCTTATCATTACGGTGCAGATCTTAAACTGCACCATGAAAAAGTCTTCATGGATTCTAGGAGTTCAGTAAATGTAATTTTCAAGTCTGCGTATGACTAGATGAAGCTTCTAGCAGAAGTGTTAAAGCCCAGCCTCGAGTCGATCTATGGCTTCAATAATGCTGCAACCACTACCATTAGGTAAGCCCGCTTACTAGTCACTATCCGAACTGTACCTCTTCAAAAATAATTTTATGCAAGCTTACTAGTCATCAATCAATGATCACCATTTAATGTATTCTTGGGGAGACATGCATTAATTGATTCAAAGTGGTTGTAATCTCTCAAAAGGATCTTCTTATGAAGTTTCACACAGCCGCTGGAGTAGGGTCGGTTAGAGGAGAGTAATTACTAGCTAGAGAATTATACCATGTAAATATTAACACTAGCAATAAAATTATTTAAAAATACTTTGTTGTTTATTCTAATATCTACGACCAGAATAACGATAATGGAAAAAAGGTTAAGCTAGACTTAAAAACTGAACTGATTAATGAATAAACAAGTCATTCTGTGACCACAACATTAGTAAGAAAAGAGAAAAGGTTATATATGCACATGGTCGACATCGATGAATATAAATCAGTCTATGCATAGTACTTCTCCGAAGAGGCTTAGAAACAAGCACTCTTAGTCACCTATGAGACCAAAGAGGAAAGAGAAGAAGAAATAAACTCGAGATCAGGGGAGATAAAGAAAGAGTTAGAGCCAGTGGATGATCTTGAAGATGTATGAATTGATCCAAAAGTCCCCACAAAAGTTTTCCAAGATTAGGAAAAATCTCAATACAGAAGCACAAATTGAACTAATAGACTTCTTAAAAAGATCAACAGACATATTTGCTTTGACACGTTCAGACAAGGTGGGAATAGATCTAACCGTCATATACCATGCACTCAACATCGATCCTGATGCTTATCCGGTTAGACAAGAGTGTAGAACCCCAGACCAAGAAAGGTATAATGTCTGCATGAAGAAGTCAAGAAACTGAAAGTAAATGGATTCATTAGGGAAGTGTACTACCCAAAATGGATCGCCAGCCCAGTACTTGTGAAGAAACCCAATGGAATATGGAGGACCTGCATAGACTGTACCAACCTCAATAAGGCCTGCCCTGAAGATAGCTTCCCCTTATCAAGAATTGATTAGTTGCTGGATGCAACTAGTGGAACAAACTGCTCTCGTTCATTGACGCATAATTAAAATATAATCAGATAGCTATGTTTGAGCTGGATTAGGAGCATACTAGTTTTGTAACAGATAATGACTTGAACGACTACAAAGTGATGCCGTTCAAACTTAAAAATGCTGTAGAGACCTACCAAAAAATAGTTCATGTGATGTTCTTGGAGCATATCATAAAAAATGTTGAAGTATACATAAACATCATGTTTATAAAATCAAAGTTAGCATCAAGTCACATACAAGATTTGGGGGAGATATTTGAAATCCTGAGGCAATATCATATGAAATTGAACTCATTGAAGTGCGATTTTGTTATTCAGTCGGGTATGTTCCTAGGATATATAGTGATCGCTCGAGGCATTGAAGCAAACCCATAAAATATTGAAGCCATAAGGAAATGGGAATCCCAACAAAGCCGAATGATCTCATGAGTCTAAATGGCAAGATAGCCGCACTAAGCATGTTCATCTCCAAAGCAACTGATAAGTGCATACCATTCTTCCATCAGATAAAGAAGGCGCAAAGTTTCGAGTGGACTGAGGAGTGCAAAGCTACATTTCAAAACCCAAAGGATCATTTGGTTAACACTCCCATACTATCTAAACCAACCACATGTGAGAACTTGTATGTATATTTGGCTGTAACTGATAAAGCTGTTAGTGCTACAATAATTCGATACGATGAAAGAACCCAAAGGCCCATTTACTTCAAAAGCAAATGTTTGTCAGGAGTAAAATTAAATTACTCAGTTATTGAAAAGCTAGCCTACAAGATGCTCCTCATAACAAGAAAGCTGCGGCCCTATTTCCAAGCATATCTCATCAAAGTCCTCATAAACAAACCATAAAGGTAAATATTGCAGAAGCCAGAGACATCTGGCCGCTTGTCAAAATGGTTAATGGAACTCAGCCAATATGATATTACCTACTATCAGAGAAAAGCACTCAAAGGTCAGGCACTAGTAGACTTCATTGTCGAATGCACACTCAAACCGAGCCCCAACTAGAGGAAGAAGTGTATACCCTACAGTTTTAGTAACTATTTGTGGATGGAGCTTCAAATGAATAGGAAGCAGGAATTGGTTATGTGTTGATTACTCTAGATAACCAGAAACTATATGGAGTAGTAAAGTTTGGGTTTAAGATGACCAGTAATATGGTAGAATATGAAGCACTCCTTGTAGGCTTAAGAATGGCTTAAGTAATGAAGTTAACCCATATAAAAATTCACAGCGATTCCCAATTAGTTGTAAATTAAGTGCAGGGCAACTACCAAGCGAAGGAGATGACTTTAGCTAAGTACATGGAACTTTCTAAGAAATTATAAAGTAGTTCAAACAATTCAGTATGGATTAAATTCCATGTGAGAAAAACTCTTCTATCAATTCACTAGCCAAGCTTGCAAGTACAAAAGTGGTGAATGAAATGAAAGTTGTTCCTATAAGACAGCAAGCAAAGCAAAGCATCATAGAAGCTAACCAAATACTGGTCCTAACTTGAGCCCAATGAGCAGTGATCCAAGAGGCCCAAGACCAGGAAATAGGGGAAAATCTGGTTAGTCCTCAATTGAGCCTACACTTCAGCAAATCGGAAAACACACTTAGATGACCTATCAAATAGTTCCTGTTAAAAGGAATTCTACCCCAAAACAGAAATGAAATCCAAAAAATAAGATATCAGGATTTGTACTACTCCTTCTTTGATGACATATTATACAAGAGAGGTATTCTACCCCTTATCTTTAGATGCCTTCCCAAAGAAGAAGGAATACGAGTTAAGAGAGAAGTACATAAAGGGCAGTGCGGAGATCACTCTGGAGGAGCCATGTTAGTAACCGAGGCACGATTACTACTGGCTCATGGCACTTCAGGATGCTAGAGAATTTGTTAGAAGATGCGACAAATGTCAAAGGTTTGCAAGTATCCCTAGACAGCCATCCCATGAGCTCATCCCACTAGCAAGCCCATGGCCATTTGACATATGGGGCATAGATTGGATAGGTTCGCTTTCTATGTCAAAGGGGGTAGCGAAGTACGCTATTGTGGTAATATACTACTTCACCAAATGGGTAGAGGTGGAATCATTAGCTACAATCACCATGAAGAAGATAGTTACTTTTGTGGTAAGAAATATAATCACCAGATTTAGGATCCCCCACAAATTAATCACTAATAATGGGACCCAGCTTGAAAGCAAGGACTTTACAGAGCTCTGCGAAACGAACAACATAGTTAAAAGTTTCTACTCTGTCGCACACCCACAAGAAAATGAGCAGGTCGAAGCAGCAAACAAAACTATCAAGAACCTGCTTAAGAAAAGATTGTAGAAGGAAAAAGGGAAGTTGGTAGAAGAATTGTCTTTTGTATTGTGGGCCTATAGGACCTCAACTAGATCCCCAACCGATCATACCTCATTTTCCCTAACCTATGGATGTGAAGCCATGCTTCCCGTTGAAGTAGAAGTCCTATCACATAAAAGAATATCATACATGACCGAGAAGAATGGAAAGCTAAATAAAGTTGCCCTCTATCTCATTCAAGAAAAAAGAGATGAGGCGGCAGTCGCATATGCCACACACCAACAAAGGATGGCGAAAAACTACAATATTAGGCTCAGGGAGAGGAACTTTTGCAAGGTAGATTTGGTGCTGCAAAAAGTAATGGCCAATATAGATGACCTAGCAAATGGAGCTTTGGGCCTAAATTGGGACGGACCATCGGTGATAGCAAAAGTTTTAACTAACCGGGCATACCGACTACCAAAACCTGATGGGAATCTAGTTCCAAGAACATGGAACTTTGAGCACCTCAGGCCTTATTTTGTATGATCTATGTTACTTGTATAAGAAACATTGTAATTATTATGAAAAGTATTAATACAATAAACTGGACGTAGAGATATTGGACAGCTCGAACTAGCCTAAAAATCTCTCTGTGTTAATTTATCTAACATAGCTAATAATGAACTAGACGCAGGGATATTGGACAGCCCGAACCAGTATAAGAATCTCTTTGTGTTAATTAATCTAACATAGTAAACAATTAACTGGACGTAGGGATATTGGACGCCTCGAACCAGTATAAAAAAATCTCTTTGTGTTGATAGTTGACACTTACACTGGACATATGGATATTAGAAGACCTGAACCAATACAAAAAACTAAGTGCATGATTTAAAAAGGTCGTAAACAAATAAATAGTCATTACAGTCAAAATAAAGTCCACCCCAAATGACGGGGTGGATCGTGCCTAGTGCACGAATATGAAACCACCCCCAAACATTGTGGTAGGTCATACAAGGCGTGCTGCAAAATGTGCATGTCCAAAGCACAGTTCAGGTCCCATGAATTTCACAAGGAGCGAAGCAAAAAATGGCAAGAATAGATGATACATGAAATGTAAAACAACCTACAAATCAGGTGCAGTTCCAGAAACTACTTAAAGCTTGCTAGGTAACATCAAAAGCAAAGATTTCCTCGTATTTACGTAGTTCTATTAACACTCACTAAAATCCATATGTATTTATACAACCCGTACATCTATAAACACTTTAAAAATTTACAAGAAAAATGACAAACTACAATTTATAATAAAACAAATTAACATCGCAGGTTTGACTCGGACTTGGAAGAATCATTAGCTATGATTGTCGTTTGACGAGAAGATCCACAGGCATCCGACGTCAAGCGCCGTTGTAAAATTGTCCCTAAGTTGAAAAGTAGGAGGCAGGACATCTACGTGAATAATAACGATCGATGAGTGACCAGGAGCAACCCTGTCGAAAAAAATATGGGGGTCATAGTTAGTGTCGGCCCAAACATCACTACAGTCCTGCAAAATCAACTCATAGTCTGCATGATTATATAAAAAGATCAGATCAAGACTTGGCCAAAATCATCTAAAGACATCAATCATGCGCTTCGCAACAATATCTACCATAACCTTTTTTACCTTTGCGTTATGGAGTTGCTCCATCAAGGAATCCCTATCAAAACTACCCAAGAAAGTGGCAGTAGAATCAAAATTGAATTGAGATTCTAGGGTAAAATTTTTGTTCTCAAGAGCATTCACGCCCTCCGTAGCTACTCTCCTAACCCATTCAATCTCAATTCAAAAGCCGATCCTTAGCATTTTCAAAATGTGTCCAAAAAGTTCATGTGCAGTGGAATTAACATGCGAACTACTACTCCTAGTGGTTTTTAGTCCCTTTTTATAATAATCCTCGAACTTAACAAACTTGGTCTCATAATAATCTTTCAAATCATTCTTCCACTTAAAATAACATCAGGATCTGCCTTTGCTGGGTTTGCAGGAGCTGCATCAGGTCTTGAAGCTGTACTTGAAGTTAAGGCCACATTAGGTACATCTTCAGCACTAATTTGCCTTGCAACCTGCTTGTTTAATTCCTCAACTTTGCTTTCCAGAGCCTTGATCTCGTTTATGTATACTACCTCATATGCACTTTTAGCATCTCTCAACAAACCTTCCGGCTCGGTGACTCATGCCAGGGTCGACTTAAGAATTTTCTCTAGGTCAGCTGCCTCGAACCTCAATCATAAGAGATGGGCTGAAAGTCAAAGAAACCCACACAAAACAACTAAGAAGCAGTTTAATCAAAAGGTACAGTCACATGGAGTTTACAAACTTCACGGGGTAGTTAATCTACAAAATACATATGCAACTAAAAATTTATTCAACGGAATAAAATCACAAAAGTATTCAAAGTTATAGAATCTTAAAACTCTAAGCTAGCTATGGAAAACACTTAAGGTATGCTGGCCAATGGCAAGACTATCTTCCTTGGATCATAATTGGCACCTGCCCAACGATCCATAGGATCTTTTGTCATCACCTTAGAACCCTCTACAATAGAAAGGAAACTTAGGTCAAGAGTACGGTAAAGGTAATCAAAAACATCTATAGCACGCTGTATAGCGATCTCCTTCATCTTGCTCTTAACCTTTCCCTCCTAAGTTTCTCTATGAGCTCAGTAATCCTATCCAGCCTAGGCGCGGTTCTGGATGTAGCTACAGCATGAAGGGCAACCTGACCGTCATGCAAGGAATCCTTAAGTTCATGAATTTTGTGCACTGCTTCTTTTCTCATTTTCTCTAAAGTATCAATTATTTCATCCCTAGTTTTCTTGGTATATCTAGGAAAACAACTAAAGTACATAAGGCGTTAGCTATCCACCCCTTCCTTCATGAGAGAGGAAGCATTTTTAACCCCTATCGTGCCATTTGCTCTTTATAGTGAGCTTCCATCTCTCTAAATTTGCACTAAAAGTGAAGTTTCACTTTATTTTTCCATTCATTTGCCAAGGAAGGATCCATACCCATGGAGGGAGCAAGGGGCACATCCAAACTAGACCCATGTCCCACTTTTCCTACTTCAATACCTCTTTTCCCTTCAATCTGGCGAGCAATTTTAATAGATATATCCTCTATAGTTTTATTCTGCTTCGCAATCGCCGCCTCATAAATGACCCTATAAAGTACCTCGCCGTCTTTCAAGTTTAGCTATAGTTCATTCAACTTTGATTTGGTTTGCGACAACTTAATGTTATGTCGATGTTAACAATCCAGCACATCTTTTGCCTCCTTAAGCTCCGTAAGGTCTTCTTTTAACTTGTTCTCAAGCCTTTCATTAGTAATTGTTAGACATATATTCTTCTCTTCTAAGGCCACAGTAGGAGTGGTACCGCGACCTCAAACTCTGGCACATAGTGCCATCTAGGCCATGTATGATGGGGACAAGGGGATATATGAGTCAAAAGCGTCGATGAACTCGGATGGGGACTCATGGGGATCGACATAGTTGGTAGTAGTTAAAATATAACTTAAAGGAAATCAAGACATATAAGGATAAAATTAAATAAAGACATATATTAAGAATATCGTAATACGATAGGCCTAATGAATCCATATACAAAAAATAACAATAATAAACACGACTCAATCCCTATGTAAATCTCTAAGCCTATGGCTAAACCACTCCAAGTGAGGGTTATCAAGTGAGAAAGATCCACTTTCTAAAGTATACTACCATCGGCACAGTACAAAATCACTGAGCGCCTCATTTTCTTTAACTATTTGATCAATCTTGGAGAGCAACCCTTAGGTTTCCTCTCTAAGTTGCATAAAGGACTCGTCTAACTCCTTTTTAGATGTGCATATCGGCACCGCACTAAGGCCAAAATGATCGATGGTTTGGGTTTGAAGCCTATCCATGTTTTCCTTCATAAGTCTAGTAACTAAAACTTCCTCAGAAGATTATAAAAAAGCAACGTATACAACACAGTCATTCATATGACAATAACAAAACTGAACAACAATTAAAAAAATTGACCACGACTGCACTAAGTTTCGAATTCGTTTTCATTACATGTTAAGAAGACTAAGTAGCAAATATTATTTATAGAAGTTAGGAAATTACATGAGTTTGAGGGGTTGAAGTGACCTCGGTTTCCTTAGAACCAGTAATCTCTTGATGCTACCAGAGGGAGGTACCCTGGGAGGTAGAAGGAGAAGCTTTCTCCCTCTTTAATACTGTAGCATATTGTGTCTTATGATAAGTAAGGGCATCTTTGATCTGTTTGGGTCCTCCAGGAAACTAAGGTCAACATCAACGATCCAAACGATCAGCAAAAAACTGACGCTTAACTGAAGCATAAATCTTAAAGAGCACCCAGTAGATGATCAACGAAAGCTTTTTCGGTTCACCTCCAAAGCCTTGCCCATCTCCCCCAACTCCTTATCTTTATGCTCCAATTCCTAATCCTTCAATCCCAAAGCCCCCTCCGTTGCCTTCGCCATCTCCTCTAACTTCATAATTTCCCTTATTTTTAAGCTCTTTCTTTAGTTTTTCCTTCTCAGAAGCTACCGCGACAAGGTCTACCTCAAGCTGGGCAATACAACCGATAGACAAGACTTGATCATCCACTGCCCTCTTCAAAGTTTGATAGCCAAAGCACTCGCCTATTGCATAAAAAAGATAGGAAAGTTAAAGATTGATAAAACAAGCTATAGTTTAAAAAAGAGAGGGAAAGGAGAAGATTGTATTTATAAAGGCTAAGGACGTCTAAAGCTTGGTAGCAAGTTTGAAAAAGGAAAGCATAGAAGGTGGGACAGTTACCAAATAAGATTACGGAGCAGAAGCAATGTATGATAGGCAAACCTGGGTAACTGGTCCTGCCCTCTCAACAAAGACAGTAATGGCACCTTCAGGCAAGGGCTTGTAGCGAATGCAAGGGTCTTAAAGGGCCTGAAGATGGGGGATATGAAGAGCCACAGGAGAAGGGAAGGGAGGACGAGGAGGCGTATTCAATTCCTTGAGGGGCTGATCAAAAGTCTCAACATTACCTTTTTCCTCTTATCTCCTCTTTTCTTTTTCTTGGTCTCGAAAACCGTTGGCAAAGAATCATCAAGAAATGCATCAGCGAGATCACCATCCATTTCATCTGTGTAGAAAAGAAATCTCGAGATTAGTAAAAATCCTTACAAAGGTCAGAAACATAAAGTGGTAAATTTTTTAATCCATTTTTAACAAATTATACCTCTGGGTTCATTCGAGGTCGAGGGAAACTTAAAAATGGATTTGAGAGAAGTTGTGATTCGGATTTAGAAATTCATGCTTTTTGGACATCGACTTAGTAAATAATTCTATTTTTCTTTCCTTTTCATCTAAACCTAAAATATGGTTTCTATAAGACTCGTATGATTCGACTGTAAGAGAAGAAGACAGGGCCGGTTAGGTATGGATGAAAGGAAGAAGGAAAATTATCAGAATTCGAAACAAAGAAATACTGATCGACCCGTCTCTGCATATTGCGAGGAACATATGTTAGGATCAATTTCTTAGCTTGAGCATAATAAAGTGCAGTGTCACCCATGTAATTGGAGCTCCTCACAAGTAGGAGGAGAACCATTCTCCATGTAAAGAATGAAAGTAGAAATTATGGGAAAATAAAAATGGGGCAAGTTGAATAAGAATAAGATCAATGGCGGTCAGCCATTTACGAAGAACGGGATTTAAGGAGAGATAAATCCCGCACCGTATATGTTCAAGCTTGAGGGAGATAAACTCATTAGGGGAATATGAATGTGACCATCAGACTTTAGAACCCTAGCCTCATAACCCAAAGTGGTTCAAGATATCCTTAATATCTTTTCGCCGAGTGATCCTAGAGGGTAAAGATAAGGGGGAATAGGAAGAAGAGGCTATGTCAAAGTCCCAAGGTTAATCATCGAGAAATTGCTAAAATATAAAAAGGGTTACAAAAGAAAGAAATCCTTACTTCGGTTCGAAAAATAAATAAGACTTGAAAAAAAAATCGATTAGCAGATAAGAATTTTTGTTTTCTTACTTTTCTTTTCTTTCTTTTTAAAAAAGGCGTAAAAGAACAGGAGGAAGAAGAAGAGAAAAATATATTCAACTTGACAAGAATCATAGCCACACAATCAGAATGATGGAAAAATCTCCTAAACGTCAGTTGATTAATGGCAAGAAAGATAAGCGCAAGGATCAAAACCAATTTTCATAAGAGATGAAAAGATAGAGTTTACAGCTTGTTAGAAGGTCGACCAATGGAGGAAAGACACATGTAGTAGAGCATTAAAAGAAAAATAGCTATTATGACTTTTCCTTCTCCTGAAAAGAAGGAAAGGAAGAGGTAGAAGTGATAGGCTACAGGGAGCAAATGAGTATGAAGACAAGTCCATACCCATCTGCAATCACTGTAGACTTAGGGGTAAGTGTTACATCCATATTTCCAAAATGCTGTCAAAGAAAGCTCGATACGAATACTGAGTTGGAAGAACTGTTCTCACAAATAAGATTGGGAGGAAGGGAAGAAGTAAAGGCTAAGTCCAGATGGAACCGTATAGAAGGAATCTGAAGCCGTGACGAGCCATAGAAACTGCACCCAAAATATAAGTCAAGTTATGAAAAAGACGCGATGACAAAACTATAACACCCCTAATTTTTAAATAACATTATTCAAGACATTTTGTTAGATAAATTAAATAGAATAATGTAAATGTAAAGTCATAAGGAGATTGAGATTTGTAAATAAACCTAGAGGTCGTGCTTATTAACTCTAATGGGCTTATAAATGGTTATAAATGATAATTAAATTAACATAGGGGAATTAGGGTAATTGTTGCCCATAATTCCTTACCCTTATACTCTTATCCATACCATTCACGTTCATTTTATCACAAACAAAATAAACGTAAGAAAGAAAAGAGGAGCCGACCATTAAAGAGTAAGAAGAGAAGACAAAATTCAAGACTATAGCTTAGGATTCAACCTAGGGGAATCAATCTCAAACAGTCTCCAATTTCCTTATCCAAACTAAGGTGAATAATAATCCTAATCATCTCTATTTTGTTTTCAATCATATGTTTTCGGATTTATAAATTAATCGATTTTATGATGATATGCTTGGTTTCATAACACGTTTGATTTAATATCAAATTGTTTAAATATGTATATGAACGGTTTTAAGGCAAAACTAATAGCAAATGATTTTAGAATGCCATGGAAAAATTATATGTTATAGGAAACATGATTTTGGAGTTGGGTCTTAAATTTTATAATTTTCCAAGCCGAGGAGAATTTAATATGAATTTTCAAAGGAAAATAGGTGTTATTAGGTTTAGAAATTTATTTTCGGTAATTATATGGTGAATTTGGATCTAAAATTTATATATGTTAGATAACATATTAAACGTGAATTTCTATGATTTTTGGAGATTTTTACTAAGAGATTTATTATGGAAATTAATTTTTTTTTAAAGGAGGACCTAAATAATTTAATTATGGTTAAATGGGAAGGGCTTATTTGTTAAGAATTATCCATGTTTTTGATCTAAAAATATGCGGCAATTATTTGTAAAATAATTTGAAAATTTTAAGGCAACCAATCAAGTGTTTACATGTGGGGAAGTTAGTTACAAAGAAATTACTTTATTTGGTAAAAACAGCCTTTTTCTCAGAAAAGTGAGTTCCGCCTCCTTTAGAAGTAGCTTTCGACCCAGAACTTCCACCATTAACCAGGTCGACATCTATTAAGTCGAAACCAATGAAGCCGAAACCAATACACATGGTATCACTTAGTTGGTACGTAGTGGATTAGAGAAAAAGGCGGAAGGTAGGGTGTCGAAAGCAAGGCTTCCGATGTGGTCGTTACCATGGTTTTGTTTTCTAAAGAAAAGCGCTTTCCTGCTTCTTTATATGCTATCAAAGGGTCGAGACTGATGCTTTCGAAAGTGGCTTTTAAATAGCTTTCGAAAGAGAGCTGCCGCCTTAGTTTAAAAGTAGTAGCTTCCAAAAGGGCTACTTAGTTTTCAAAAATTGAAGTGTTCAGAAGGGGTAGTGTCGACCAAGTCGGAACCCTTCTGTCGCTTTTCCTTTCAAAGGCATTCAAGATATCGTTGCTTTCGGAAGGTAACCTTTGTTTTAAAAACATAAGCCACTTCCCATAGCTTTCGAAGGGGTTAGGGGTTTCGAAGGCAATGGTCTCGAAAGGGGTTTCGAAGCCAACTTCAAGTAATTCATCCAAAAGAATTATGCTTTCGAAAGGATGTTGCCGACGCCATCAAGTTTTCCCCAAATGCTTTTATAAGATATATCAAGGTTTCGAAAGGGGTGCTTTCGTGTGTTTTCACTTTGACCCAAAAGATATTTTTAAATATAAAACCAATGGTTTTGAAAGGGGGACTTTCAATTGGCTTCGAAGCTATGCTTCTAAATTTTAAATGCCAATGCTTTAATACATTCGAAAGGTTTTGAAAGAGAATTTTAAAGTGTTCGAAAGGCAGGGGCTTAATGTTTTGAAAATAGATTTTCATGCTTTCGAAGGAGGGTCGAAAGCAAGGTTTCGAAGGAGTCGAAGGGCTTTGTTTTTCGAAACGAATAACCCAAACCCGATTTTTAAAGGGAAAAATCCATGGCTAAATTAAAGGAGTTTTTGTAATGGTTTTAAGAAGAAGCTTTCCTTGATAAATAATAGGTTAAAGGGATTAAGCATGTTTTATATTAAACCCACAGGAGTGGTATTGTTATGCCGTGTTGTTTGCTTCTTCAAATATAAATATATTCACATTATAACGGACCCATGATTGTATTTTGGGGATAAAGGGCAGAAGAACCAGCTTGGTTGACCTTGTAGTGAATATAAATTGATTAAACTCCTGGATGAGTAGAATTGCATCCAAGAGGTCAGGGAGACCAGAATATAGGATGCCTAAAATATAAAAGTTGTCAGGGAGATAGGTTCATAGTGCACCCATGAAAACTATGATTAGGAAGTTACTAGAGTTATCAATAGGTTCATAGTGATCCCATGAAAACTATGTTATAAAGAGTGGTTGGCAGGGGCCAATTAGTTTGTAGTGCACCCATTAAAACTATATCCGGATTAAGTTATTGACAGTTGTCAATATGTTCCGAGTCAACCCATGAAAATTAGGATAAGAAAGAAGTTATTGGGGTCACTAATAGGTTCAGAAGAACCCATGAATTAATTGAGTTAATTGGCAGGGGCTAATATGTTCACAGCGGACCCATGAAAACTATGAAATAGGTCAGGGAGTCCGTATATTATATAAGGGTTATTAGTAAGCCCATGAAAACTATTAGGTTAATAGTAACCCTAGAAACTATAAATATGATAGGAGTCAATTAAACAAGGGATGGGAAATCCAAAATGTTTTAACTTATATGCTTATCATCAAAATATTTTGAAATGGCTATTTTTTAACCATTGTGGATGCAGGAGCACAGTATATGGTTTTATAAAGGTTTTAAGATACTAGTGATGGGAAAACCCATTCCGCTAAGCGGCGTGGTCTCACTAGATATCTAAATGGTTTGAGATATTAGATTATTATTCGTACCAAGCTTTATGTCTTACTCGAAGTTTATGTTTCCCCTTAAACTCTCGGGTAATCAATTGATTTTGAGTAGTTGAGAGTTGAGGTTTTCAGGTACCTCGTTAGATGAATAAAAGCTTCCGGAGATGTACAGGAGGCATATAGATATTTAGAATTCTCTTTTACTTGATTCCGTTGTGTTGTTAGTAATGGCAAAGTTTTTATATTGCCTGTATATACACTGAGCATCCAAGGGGGCATCTTCATATGTCGCTCTTGGTGTATGTTGTAATAAATATATTTTCTCTAAAGTGGTTTATGATTATGGGATTATGTAACGAATTAGAGATGATTTGAAATGGAATGTGATTTTGTTTGAAGTCTTAATTTTTTTCCATATTCATGTGTTTCTGTGTATCAATGAATCTAACACCGCCGTAGTTGGTTGCTAAGAATTAATAACTATGGATGATTGTAGCATCCGTAGCCGTTAGTTTTAAGCCTCAAAGTAGAGGGATGTTACAAAAACCAAAGCGATACTGTGTTGAGGCCCCAAAGACCGAAACACAGTTGCGCTCCCTATTAAGAGCTCGTTTGGCAACAACTTATTACAAATCTCCTTAAGAGGATTTTTGAATAGTAACTATAAGTAATTTTGAGTGAATGGTAACAAGTTAAAGCGTTTGGATAGATAAGTTAATATTATGGTTAAACTTAGTTGTAAAATTTAAAATAAGTCGTAAGCACGTATTTGTTGCTTATGACTTATCAGCTTTTTTGGTCCTTTTAAGTCAAAATTTTAAGTTATTGCCAAACACTTCAAATTTTAAAAGTAACTTATTAGCTACTTTTGCTACTTATAAGTTATTTCCAAACACACCCTAAATATAGATTTGATGTTATAATACTACATCCGAGGTTGGAAAAGCCCACAGGATACGAAGCCTAACCAAGCAATGTAAAACTGCGGTACATCCTCTTAAGCGTTTATGTGCTAATGGGGATGCGCCGCAATCTTGAACTAACAACTAATAACGGCAGGTATGTGCTGCAATTTGGCATTAAAAGACAATAGGGAGGCATCACCATCTTGATGTGGAAGAAAAACGTTGCAATTTTATATCGATATTAAATTAATAAAGACTACACCGCAATCCTGCAAACTCTGACCCCAAACATAAAAGCTTAGGGAATAGGACAAGGGAAAAGACTACCCTATGGCCAGGAACCAAGCTTCGCACCACAAAGTCAAACCAAGAAGACCCAACTTCATCCCTAAGATCTGACCTAAAGATAAAGGCTAGGACCCAAGCTTTCAATGACCGAGAGTAGATCTGAACAGGATCACGTATGGCAACCACTGCTAAAGGAAGGAAACTCAATCTCTTCTATCAAGTAATGCAGCCTAACCTCAACCACCCCACATCATGACATGTTAACATCATAGAAATAGATGGCATAGTACACCTTCAGAAATGTCGGTGCAGTTCTAAGTCAATATTGCATCCAATACTTAGCAAATTAAGGCAAAGTCCTATAGAACCAATAAAGGTATAAGCCCTCCCTGAAAGGAAGAGCAACACCTCATTGCAACACCATCCATCGGAAGAAGCTGAACATAGGCTTGGTAATGTGTAGAATTAGGAACATACAAGCAATTCAAAACATTAGATTTCCAGTCTCTATTCCAAGCACTCCTACTACAATTTCGGGTTTCCTTCCTAAATTTAGAAATTCAGTCGCTCAAAATAAAATTTTCCACCAGAGACACTTCAGCAATCCATACACATCAAATAAACAAGGTGGATGGATGACACATGACAAAATCCAAGGATGAAAATTGAAAGAGTGAAAGAATGATGTTCATGATCCACATGCACCTTTGCACTATAAATGGAAAAAGCACTGTAGCAAGGAGGGGATCATTGGCCCTTTACCCTTTTTAGGCATGGAAAATGAAAAAGTCTGTACTCTCTACCATCTTTTGTTTATACTAAGAATATAAAAGGAAGAAGGTGAAAATTTTCCCATGGACGTAGGATTCCTTAACATCTGAATTGCGTAAAATATCTATGTCCGTAAACTATTTCTAATACTTTATTTTATAGCTTTATTATTATCTATCTGCTCAAATATACCTTGATAACTAATTGAATTTTTAGCATTTACACATTACAATATTGTCCTCAATAATAATAACATAATTACTCCTCTTTAAGGCAAAGTTAATATCACTTAATTTTGCTAATTCATAATCTCGAAAGCATTTAGAGTCGTGATTACTTTATAAGAAATACTTGGGTGTTTGTGACATGAAAAATCTCACCAACATACTTACTGAAATGTTGCAGGGATGTATCGTTTCACCCACACATGTGGTGTGATACAACAATCATCACCCTTAAACGGTTAAGATCTTTTTGTCTTTTTGATTATAATGGTTGCGATTAAAGGGAGATATGTATAAGTACCTCCCCTTTCCCTTTGGACTCATGGAACTATTAGCATGCAATTTCTTTAACAAACTCGAACTTTGCATGGTTTTCTATTTATAAAAACTTTGCCTTCCTCTCCCATTGCTCTTGAGCGCTTGGGTTTTTATCAAATTTAGTTGGGATTAAAAGGAAGAAGGTAGCTCTTTAAGGTCCAAACTGTGTTTGTCGATTGCAATTCGGATCGCTTGCTTGGATTTCTACTTCTTGAGATGGATCTTGCCTTTGTCTTAGACCTATGCTTTTGCTTCTTAGCCATCTCTCCGATGATGATTTCTCATCAGTCTCAAACTAATGATCTAGGTGAAGCTAGGGGGCTTCCTTGCTTTGATCTCTGACATTCCCGACCTTAGGTCGGTTTGGATGCTCAACTTCTCTGCTGGAGAGTGTAGTAGTTGTCGCCTTTATTGCTTTAGCCTTATGCCATTGTCGATGTAATGACCCGTAATTTAATCAGTTTAAATATGAATATTTGATATATTTCTAAATAACTAACTAATGGATTTTATAACTCAAATAGACCTCTTTTAAGTAATAACTAATGACGGTGAAGTTGTTTTAATTTTTTTTTACAAATAATTAGTTTGGAGAAAAATCAGAAACGTGACTGAAAATTGTTTTTTGGATTTTCGACTTTTCATCGTCTAAAGTTATCGAAACATGTTGTATGCACTACAATATACACACATACATACATAAATAACACATGCCTTGGATAAGGAAGTGATTTGAGTTAATAAGTTTAAATTATTCACTTAAGTAGACTTTTCTTTTAATTTTTTATTTTAAAATGGTATAAAAGGTAACATCAAGTCATATAAAGTGATAAAGTGATGGTGATGAGAGGGGAAGGGTGGAGGTTGCGTGCGCAAGGGGGGTAAGGGGAGGATGATGTGGCACCACGTGGTGGAGGGCATTGTACATTTTAATTATCAAGGGCATTTTTGTAATTTCTCCTATTCGTTCTATATGGAAACAACTTCATATTTTTCATTACTTGTTTTATTTCATTTCCTTCATTTTTGGGAAGCGTTACAAGTAGCTTTGGGAACAATGCTATGTTTGAGCATAGCATATCATCCTCAAATGGATGGGTAAAACATAGAGGGTGAACCGAATCCTGGAAGATATGTTGAGAGCATATATCTTGGACTTTGGAGGATCATGGGAGGATCATGGGAGGATCATCTTCGCTTGGTGGAATTCTCATATAACAATAGTTATCAACCAAGCATTGGCATGGAACTCTTTGAAGCTCTTTATAGACGACCATGTAAGTCACCAGCGTGTTGAGTAGAAACCGAAGACCGATTAGTGCTTGGAGATGATATGATTCGGGAAGCTACAAAGAAGGTTGATGTGATCAAAAGGAGGATGAAGGAAGCTTAAGATAGACAGAAAAGCTATGTCGATCAAAGGTGAAGGGATTTGGACTTTTCAGTCAGAGATTTTATGTTTGTGAAGATTTCCCCAATTAGTTGAGTTGTTTGATTTGGAAGAACAGGGAAGTGCCAAGGTATGTTAGGCCTTTTTAAATTCTAGAGAGGACTGGGCCGCTTGCCCATCAAGTTGAGTTGCCAGAAAGATTATCAGAAGTCTATAATGAAGTCATGTATCACATTTGAGGAAATATGTGCATGATCCATTTCTTATTGTTGAGCCATCTATTCAAGAGGATTTGGAAGTGGAACCAAATTTGGTCATGATAAGGCATCCAGTTCACATTGTTGATTGAGATGTGAAACAATTTGCTTAATAAGGTCATGGATTGGTTAAAGTTTAGTGGAATGAAGATTCTAGAGAATGCACTTGGGAAACGGAAGATAGCATGAGGGGGGCTTATCCCGATCGATTTGATGTTGGAATAGTAATTTGCTTGTTGTGTGAATTGTGTACTCACCGTTTGTGATGCAGTTGCCTAATATGTACCTTTTGTATGTGTTTCATCATATATAATATATGCTCTTTTTGAGTTATCTTTTTTGTGTGTTAATTTTAGGACGAAATCCTTTTAAGGGGGGAGAATGTAATGACCCATAATTTAATCACTTTAAATATGAATGTTTAATAATTTTTTAAATAATTAATTAATGGATTTTATAACTCAAATAGACCTCTTTGAAGTATTAACTAATGATGGTGAAGTTGATTTATTATTTGGTTTACAAAAATAATTAGTTCGAAGAAAATCAGAAACGTGACCGAAAATTGTTTTTCAGATTTTCAACTTCTAATCATCTAAAAGTTATTGGAAATTTTGTATACACTAGAGTATATACACACATACATAAATAACATATGCCTTGGATAAGGAACTGATTTAAGTTAATAAGTTTAAATTATTCACTCAAGTAAATAAGGTAAATTTTGAATTTTCTTTTAGAACAAAAAAATGGTATAAAAGGTAACATCTAGGCCTGTCAATGGATACCCGGAAAATCCGAAATCCGTCCGGATCCGTATCCAAAAAAACGGATATTAACCGATATCCAAAAAGCGGATGCGAATATCCGATATTCGAAAAGAAAATTGGATGCGGATGCAAATATGGGCATATCCGTATCCGAAAAACATCCGTCCGATCCGAAATTAATTATAATAAAAATTGTTATTATTATTGATTTATTATTTTAAAATGACCCTAAGTTATAGTTAAAATATATTTAGAAATAAATTGGCCCAAGCCCAAATTGCTCAAGAAAGAAAGTAAAACCCTAACTAAGCAAGTAACAATATCAATCTAAATTTATGTTAGAGGAATATGTATGTTATTTGGTTTATTAACTGATATTTGATTTTCTAGTGTGCTATACTTTGTATTTTGTTTAGATTATTAGTTACTTTATATGAGATGGCTAAGATGAAAACATATGAGAACTGAAAACAAATATTATCTATTGTTTTAGTTTGTTTTAGTTTATTTGAATTGTTGTAATATCATACGAACTTGTTTATTTCGGATGCGGATATTCAATTTCGGATGCAGATATTTCAGATATTTTCAAATATCCGGAAATATCCGCTTTTTATTTTCGGATGCAGATATTTTCGGATATCCGAAAAATATCCGTGGATGCGGATGCGGATGTTAATTCTCTTATATCCGTGGATATCGAATGCGGATTCGGATGCGGATACAGCCATATCCGCATCCGTTTGCATCCGTTGACAGCCCTAGTAACATCAAGTCATGTAAAGTGACGAAGTGATAGTGATGAGAGGGGGAGGGTGGAGGTTGCATGTGCAAGGGGGTAAGGGGAGGATGATGTGGCACCATGTGGTGGAGGGCATTGTACCTTTAGCAAGGGCATTTTTGTAGTTTCTCCTATTCGTTTTATATAAAAACAACTTCATTTTTTCATTATTTATTTTATTTCATTTCCTTCATTTTCAAAATTTTATCTCTTCTTTTCCAAGCTTTCCTTTTTCCTTCCATGGCTTCTTCAAAATTTCTAAGTTAAAAATCTCTCCTTTTTCCACTTTAAAACCTTAAACAATAACCAAAATCACCTCCTTTATCTCTACGTCTCCTCTCTTCCAAAACAAGACCCAAAACACCCTCCTCAAGTCATGGTTGCACCCTCCTCAAGCATGACTGAGCCCATGTATACCTTGGCTGAGCCCTTCTCCACCTCCCAAGGTCTTAAAAATCAAGTTTTTGAGAAGAAAAACTAAGTTTCTGTGTTGGTGCAAAGTTGTAGCGGTTTTGATTTGAATTCGTGTTGATTTTGGTGAGTAAATATCACTTTTAAAAATCAAGTTTTAAACTTTATTATTTGTGATGATAATATTAGTTAGTTTCTTGTGTTTATAAGTGTTTCGAAATGATGTTGTTTTGTTTGGTTCCCGCTTGAAGCGGATGACATATGTGATGATTTGAGATGACTTGAAATGTAGTTGAACGTGCTTCAGTAATTATTCACAAGTGATAATCTTTCTTTGTTTTATGGATGTCTTTTACATCTATATATATCTATGTTCTTATGTATATGGATGATTGTATGTTGTTTGGAAAGTTAACACTTGAATTGGTTTATGTTTCGACATCGAGATCTTGTGCTATTTTAAAACTTGTTTACTTACTTGATTTCTGGAAATGTTTCTAAAAAGTTTTTCGAACTTCACTTTTGTTTTAAAACCCTTAAACAAAGCTATTTAAGTAATTAAAATTAGAAGGAAAAGGTTTAAAAGCCATTTGGATTTATAAAACAAGTTCAAAAGTTATGGTCCATAAAGCAATAGTCGCTATGGACACAATTTTTAAATCGACAATTTTTGTGTAAACTAAAAAGAGTCTCTACTTTAGATATTTTTGAATAGTCTTTCAAATATATTATAAGTATTAAAAAAGAATTTTAAAACATTAAAAAAAATTCTAAATTTATTATTTAAATAAAAGGTTTAATTTTTATTTAAACAAAAGGTTTAATTATAAAGGTTTAGTTATTATTTAAATAAGGTTTAAATTTATTATTAATTAAATAAATAAAAGTTTTAATTTTATATCAATTTATTTCCACAGGTCACTTTTGTTTAAAAGCAACTATCTTTTATAAAGGATGTTTTTAAATACAAGGGTTTCTTTGTCTGTGCCACTAAGGAGCTAAACAATAAAATAAGTAGTGCTAAAAAGTTGACACGTTTTATGGAAAATAAGTAATCTTGTATTTAGCAATAAAAGCCAATGAGTAGACTTTCCTCTATATGTGGGATCTAGAACCAGATTTTCTAGGCGAGGGATAGAGAAGTCGAAATATCGAAAACGTGAATGAGAGGGTTAATTTTGATAAATGGGTCATGATTAATTAAGTATATGGAAGGTGCTTCATTATATACTTAGCACTAAATTCCAAGGTATGGAAACTCGTCTTTATCCTAAGAAGTAAGAATGTACATCAAGGCAAGGATAATTTTCTAACTTACCCGACTTCATTGTTAATCAAAGGATAATACTGTTTAAAATCGAAATGTGGGGATAAGTATAAGATGTCTTATTTTTCATATGCAAAACTATACTTACCCGAATAATGGATTTGTCCACTATCGATAACTTAACCACTTTTAAAATTATCGATTTTTGGTTCGAAGAGACCAGGATCAGATAAACATAAGTTATTCGATAACCACTTCGACCAACGTAAGCATTTGAATTGGAAACATCTTGAAGTTGATAGAATCGAAGATGAAGATCTTTGAAGTGCAAGGGCTACTTGCTACTAATCCTGAGGGTGATTCCAAAAAGGATGTAGTAGAAGTAGTGCCTTCTATTTGTTCATATCCTAAACAATATGTATGGATGAATGCTTGCATTGCATTATTGCCTGGAGGGTAGTGTTAGCATTCCAAGTGGGATTGCTATATAAAAAAGTAAAACATAGCCACAAGCCTCACAATTGGGAATGGATAAAACAGGGGATATGTAGTATGGCTATATGGGTCGCAGCCATTAGGGTATGGTCATCACCCGATCTAGATCGATATATTTAGATTATATATTCCAGTGACCTGGGTACAGTTGCTGATCACAACCGGGGTGGTGAAATATTCGGTAGTATCCAGTAAAGGATGGGATAGTCCTATGTTCGTAGGGTTTCTATGCGAGGCTTTGGGACATTTACCTAGAGGTGTACTGTGGTAGGCGGTACCCTAGTAGCCTTGTCATTGTATGGAATCCATTCTCTAATAAGTGCCATATGGACTTAGTTGTGCCCAAATACATTGAAATGTGAGATGCAATCATTTCATCTATGTTATATATTTATTGCAAAACCTAGATAGTATTATAATATCATTGGATTTTCTATTAAAATGTTTTGTTTATCGTAAGGTAAAAACTCGTCCTTGTTTATGTGTGGTGTAGTCTTACAAGCCTTTATTTTTAAAGGGATTTACAAGTATAACAATTCTATTTTTTTGAGTTTACTCACACTAGACCCATATCTAATCCAGAGTTTTTTCTTTTTTACCTAAAATGCTTGGGTACTCAAATTTATACGAGTAGCCAAGTAGTCCAGGTTCTTACGGAAGCATTTTGGAGGAGCATGGTGAAGGTGGCTTCAATGTTACCTAATTATCTATTTCATTTCCACTATGTGTGTGTATTATGTATCAACATTGTGGGGGCAAGCAGTTATAACTGTTCTTGGCTGAAGCTAGTATATGTGTGACTTTGACGTTTCATTTAGGAAGTGACCATATGTACTATCTTATGCTCTATTATATATGATTTCCTTGCATTGTGAAATTCTTTATTTCTTTCTTCTTTTCATTTCTTTTTACCCCAATGGCTTGTCTTTCATACACTTAGATGATCGACACACGAATACCATCGATGTATTAAGTGTTGTCTTAGGGGTGAGAAATGCAGATCGTTACAGTCGAAGCCTTATTTTTCTCCTTGGCGAGGTTATTTGGAAGCTTTTCAGGGTCTCTTGCAAGATCCACAGTGGAAGGCATTGAACGTGGTGGCACCCTAGATTTTCTTCAATAATTTCTTGATCGCTTAAAGTGTCGGGGGAGAACCATCGGTGCGGCTAAGCATGATCTGGGGATGATAGGAGCATGGGTAGACTGGCATTTGAAGAGCACCGTTGAAGTTCTTCTTCTTCTCTTTCTCCTTTTCTTCTTCTTAACAAATCAGCGATTAAAAATATTTGTAAGCCTAGCGGGGTGGGCATTGTGCCACCACACTCTTTTAAACTAAACAAGAATAGATCTTTTGTTGAAAACTTGTTATTTATGAAACTAGTTCTCTTCGATTGTCTACCTACGAATGGTAGGTGTAGCGTATCTTGGACGCTAGCAAACTCCTTTGCACTGGGTGGACCAATCTGTTTGGACTGATAGGTCAGGCTTGTCGATGGACTCGGAAACAAGCTTTGATCGTCACTTGTTTGTTATGTACCGAAGCTGGGAAATAATGACTGAGCTTCGCTGCACCCTCCTATTGATGGGCAGTCCCGACAGGGATCTGAGCACTATGTGGCTCGAGGTCCTCTCGAGTGGCACACAGTTAGGGAGAGTTCTTGCATTTTCTTTAGAAAAAATTTCTTATTCAAGATATGCTTAGTAATAATGCCATGCGATGGGCCCAACTCGAGCATTGAAAAGAGCTAAGTTCCATCCAGGAACCAAGTGGCTGGTGGCAATGGTGTAGAGTGAGAGCACATGTTGGCTCATGGGTTCTCCTAGGTAACAAGTGGTCATATGTAGAGTTGCAGACGGGTTCAGCTCGAACTGGAGCACAAGAGAGGATCGAGGATTCTCTTGGGTGACACGTTGCTTTTCATTAGGTGACCGCAGGCCTTGGCTCGAATCGGGGAACATGGTTGGCTCAAACACTCATGCATAAGGATGTGGTATAATGGCAAGATGAGTGACAAGCACTGTCGCCCATAGGAATTTAGCAAATAGAAATGGTATAGTGTGAATTTATCTATGCATCGCTCTACTATTGGGAAGTCCCATTATGGACCTAAGCATTAAGGGAATTGAAGGTTTTCTAAGATGACATGCTGTAATAAGGGGCAATAGGCAGGCCCAGCTCAAACCTAAGCACTGAGGGTTTTGAAGGTTTTCTAGAGTGATATACTACAATAACAAGCTAAAGGCAGGCCTGGCTCAAATCTGAGCATGGAGGGTCTTGAAGTATCTCCAGGATGACATGTTATAATAAGGAGCTATAGGCAGGTTCGACCGAACCTAAATGCCAAGGGGCTTGAAGGTTCTCTACGATGACATGCTGCAATAAGCAGCTATAGGCAAGCATGGCTCAAACCTAAGCGCCAAAGGGCTTGAAGGTTCTTTAGGGTGACATGCTCTAATAAGGAGCTATAGACTGGCCCGCTCAAACCTAAGTGCCGAGGGGCTTGAAGACTCTCCAGAGTGGGACACTACAATAGTAAGCTACAGGTGGACCAAGCTCGAACCTAAGCGACGAGGGGCTTGAAGGATCTCCAGGGTGACATGCTGCAATAAGGAGCTATAGGCGAGCCCGACTCGAACCTATGCACTGATGGGCTTAAAGGTTCTCCAAGGTGACATGTTGCAATAAGGAGCTATAAGCGGGCCTGACTCGAGCATAAATGTTAACGGGCTTGAAAGTTCTCCAGGGTGACATGTTGCAATAAGGAGCTAGGCAATGCTTATTTTTATGCGGGAACACTACGGATGCTGGACTCGACGTCACTCGAGGTAATAGCACAATCTAGACAACAGTATCCCATCACTACACCATATTGTCAGTTTTGCAACACATCCATGCGGAAAAATAACAACGGTTCAGAGCCGTTGCTAAATAGCAACGGCTCACAGCCGTTGTAAATGATTCAAGAATGGCTATGGACCGTTGTAATCTTGCAACGGCTCAAAGCAGTTGTGTAGCTGCCGTGTTTTTTTCACAACCCCCCGTTCCCAAAAGTAACGTCCTTCTAATTTCATTTCCCTCTCCTCTTTGCACTATCCTCTTTGCCCTAGTTAATCGCCCCCATTTCCAGCTGTTCGATTGAGCGACTACAAATCGTCATCTGCAAATCATCGTCGGCTGCGACAACGTGAAACCAACGGTAAGGCTTCCGTCCTCATCAATAATCCATTCTTTCATATTCCATCTCCCACTAACGCCACTCCACCCTGTACCGATGCTCTACCCACCAGTTCTTTGTCTTTCTCAAATCCAACACCCAACAACATCGCTCTAACCATTCGATATTTTTCTCAACCTCGCTGCTCCACTATTGTTTCGCTTAAAGTAAGCAAATTTATTCTTCGAGACTTTCATTTTACGACTATTGGAAATTATTAGTTTTAGTTTTAGATTATCTATTTTTAAAAGATTGTATACTATATATTTTTCAGATTATTAACGATAATAACATAGCTTTTTTTGTAAAGAGATATCTACTGCTTAAGTATGTTATTGCACCCCGTTCCTTTTTTGTTCTTATTACTCTTATATGGTTTTGAATTATTAAATTTTGGTACTTTTGCTCGGTTGTTTGAAATACCTTGTAAACATTATTCTTTTGTGTTTAAAGTTTGTTTGGATGCATCAACGTTAAATTTCATCAGTTTCTTTTAAATTTTATTATTCTCGTTCATGCCCTTTAGATTTGAGTTGGAAGTCTAATTTCTTTTTTTCTTCTACGAATTTCATGGGAAGTTGCACTGTTACATTTTACAGCTTTTAATTTTCAAATATTGTGTTCCCATTTAGAAACTAAACCATATTGTGTTCATCGCAAATATTATTCGACTCTAATCATACTAAACTAGTTTGAGTTCTTACGAATTGTTCATCTAATTTATTAGTCATCGTTTCTTATTGATATTATAATTTTAATCGGATATGCCTACAAATATCTAAAGCATACTTAACTCTGGATTTTTTTATGCATGAGACTTTCTAACCTGGCAAAGATGAACATCCTAATAGATCATGCTTGAATTATACAATTTTGATTTTTATAAATATCTTAAGGGTCTAATTTGATTTTTTTTATGGTGACTGCGCTAAGCATTTCACTAAAAATATAGATGAAATTATCACAGACAAATATGTGTACATGCATACAATTTTACATACTGTTTCCAGAGTTATTTTATTAAAAAAAGCTACAACACAAAATAGTAGAAACTAAGATAATGATAATTCAACAGTCAAAGTGTTCAATAATTGAGCCAAAGCAAACTTTTCGAAATGGATTTCTCGCTTGACAAGCACCTTTCCTTGTGCCTTTTGGAAGCCAAATGGGGGCAACAAGGGACCACCCTATTTTTCTCACCATTACTAACTGGACACTTAATTGTCATAAACAATGTGTCTGAACTAATTTTGTCCACAATCTAGTTTTGATAGCCTGAGTACTACAAGTCATAAGTCAATTTATGCAATTCTTTAACTTATTAAAACTTTTCATTATCAATCGATAATAGTTATTATTATTTTTTTGGAAAATTGCAGACGGTTAGAAACATTGCAGACAAATAGAGATCACAAGCAACCGAAGGAGGCTGAAGTTAAAGGTAATGCAGAATCTGCAGTTGTAGTGACTTTTAATTTATTCTGTTCATTTTATTGGTTTATACTATGACTTTCAAGTATTGTAAGTTGCATTGGATCGCACTTCTACCGGTTGGAGAAGAATCCATAACCTAGGTTGTTCTTCAGATCATGCATTCTAAAAAGGTGGTCTTGGCACACAAATAAACTTCATTTATGTTAATTTATTAGTGAAAACAGGCAAAATAGTTGCGGTCTAAGGATTTTAGGAAACTAGTCATTCAGTTTACATTCCTATCCGTTATACTCGATTCTGAAATTTTCGGAAGGAGAATTATTTATACCATTAAAAGACCGTGTTAAGCATGATCTCTCTTTGTCTCAATTAGATTATCTTTGATAGTGGGTTGGATAAGTGCAAAAAATCTTTTGTTGATTCATGTCGTCGTTGATCAGTTAATCTATTTTACTTGTTTGCAACAGTTCAGAAGAGTAATCAGATTTAAACTTACAGTTATATGGTTTTTTTTTTCACCAAATGGAGGAACTGTGTATGCCTTGTCCAACTAGTCAGTTGGTACATGATCTGCAAATACGTCAATATAATCTATTAATTGGTCAGCACAACATGTAAACTGAAAGACGTAAGTTAGGATAAACTGGTTTACATCCATTTTTAAATGTGCATGTTATTTAATCTATGATATAAATAGACGAATCATAGTAGTACTTTTTCAAATGCATCACACTCACTGTAAATCAAACGTGTTACTAACTGCTAAAATATTTTGAAATTCACCACTATAAAAATAAGAGGTGAACTGCGACCATTTTGTATTTATTTTTCTCATAAGCTCGATAATGATAACCTTGAAGTTGTGTGTTATGATGCCTTTTAATGTGCATTAGATGTGAGAGTTAATTTTCAGCTCTTATTTTATGAAGCCGGGCTTCAGTTCTTACCAAGTGTTATAGCGATCATATTAACTTGGTCGGTTCAATATGAGTTAATTTTCAGCTCTTATTTTATGAAGCTGGGCTTCAGTTCTTACCAAGTGTTATAGCGATCATATTAACTTGGTCGGTTCAATATGTTCCATAAAACAGTTACAGCACATTTAATTTCCTTATTTGAAACCTGTACATAATTTACATACGAATATGTACAGGCACATATATTAATTAAGAACATGCTACTAAAACAACTTCATACAAGTAACTGAAACAACATGATATAAGTATGGCGAATCCCGGTTTCATGTTTTAGGGTCAGGAACCAGAAACACAACTAAAAAAATCAGTGAAGTAATAAAAATCAGTCTATTATATAAACTGAATACAAGTATGATGGTGAAGTTGGTAGTTTGAGTTGTTGGAAGCGGAGTGGTTTCGGGGAGATGGTCTGAAGTGGTAGCTGTTCGATTTAGGTTACTGGAGTCTATTGATGGAATATTGTAGCTGCAATTTTAGGGAATGGCGAGACAGTGCTGCAGGAGTTGATGACAAATCTGGAATGAAGGTGAATGGGTATGTGAATGGGTATGTGAATGAAGGCAGTAATCAAAACTGCTGCAGGAAGAAATGTGACAATGGAATTAATTTGGGATAGAAGGGGAAGAAATGTCACTGACTAGTCCTCATTAGTACAGTTGTTATGTGTAATTATATTAATTAGTTATGAACAGCTAACACATGTATAAAATTAATGGATACTAATTACATATGGGTACAGAAATTCATTTTTTTTCCCCTAATTTAATAAGGGTCTTGTTTGAAGACACAAAATTTGGCATCAAGAAAATGATTGAGATATTAAACATTTAATGCTATTGCTAATCGTATCATATTTACTTTTATTATAAGTGTTCTATTTCCAAGTGCAGTAGGACTGCAATTATGATAAATAAACTTGATTTTCATATTGATAATAACTTGCCAGCAATGGCTCTGCTTATTATATTTAAGGCACATGCGAATGATTGATCCGTCAAATTTTTTTCCAGAGAAATTTATGATTAACATGTGAAATCTTCCCAAACCATCTTGAGTTTATCTAAAGATCAATCATTAGCCTACTTACATTTTAAATGCAATAGATTTTGAGTGAGGGGGAAGGCAAAATGTGAAACTTTAAATTAAGTTGTTGCTAATTTATTACAGGCCACATACATGTAAAACGATGTTTATTTGTAGACAATAATTTGCTATGAGAAGCAATAGTTATCAATATGTCAGTTAACTTGAGCTTCAATTGAAATTTTCAGTTAGCCTTTTGGCCTGCTAAATTTATCTATGTATCGGATAATATAATTATAAATCAAGTTAACTTTAGTATTGAGTTTTGAACACAAAATTATATTCAGAAAAATATGATTAGCATTAACAAATGCTGGTATGACTTATGATTGCATATAAAAAGCATGGAGAAATAAAACTGTATTATGACATAAACCTAGCAATACAACTAAGAACTGTAAATTTAAATACTGGTTGTAGCTTCATACAGTGATTTCACATGAAGCTGCATTAGATATCCTTGGGTCAAGTACAATATAACAGCTAATGTACAGCCAACCAGACTCTAATATTATTCATCAAGGACATTACTATATGTCAACTCGGTTGTAAACCAAAAAGAATACTGAGGCACGCGTGAAAGTTGAATGTGCAAGTTTTATCAATGAAGTGGGTTCTACTTTTCAACAACTAATGCAGTTTTCCCTGAAATATTTGGGAGTAGGTGTAATACTCAAACGGTAAATGACTTTGAAAAGATACCAATACTTTAGCATTACTACCTCGCTGTTTAACTTGAAGCACAGAGTAATCTTACTGTTATATGAAATGTACATGCACACACATATTTCAAACCAAATTATTTATATTAAGATTTAGATATAGGGTTATGGGCTCCAGACTTTAAGGCCTGCACAAACTAACTTTTGAACGTTTGAGATACAATGCGATATATGTATTTAGGTGTTACACCTGATAACATGCCTTAAACAAGCTTTAAACAAGCTTTACACCTGAATATTACCACCATCCTACTTGTAGTCTGTAGACTGTCACGGTCTCACAGAGACCAAAAGACACTTCATATGACAATGACAATGAATATCTCATGGTTGTGAATAAACTCAAGTAGCCTTTTTCTTCACAAACAGTTAAAATTTTCTTTTGTTGTTGTGCTCATTATTTTCTTATTCAAATTTCTATATGCTAGTTGATATTCTAATACATTATTTGATTTTGTGTTTGCAGGATATACTGCTACTAGATATACCAGTGTTTGCAGGATATTCTAACTAAGTATTTTATGTCAATATTCCAGTCTCCAATAAGCGTTAGACGATTGGAGGAAGACGTTATGTACCGTATGTTGTAGTATTATGTAATGATGTCGTTGTTGTGCTACGTATGTTATGTATACTTGTTGAACTATATTGTGGTATGTGTTGATGTTGAATATTATAATTCAAACGGTTGTTATGTTTGGTTTTTGTGTTTAATCTGTGAAAAATATTTGGTTTAATAATCTTTCTTCTATGATACTGTTAAATTTGCAATTTGTTGTATTAATTATGATAATGAAATGACTGTTGTTGGGGCAGAGAAAAATTTCAAATATGTTTTTAAAAAAATAAAATATTAATTAGCAACGGATTAAAGCCGTTGCTAGTATTTAAGACATCAGTTATACATCTATATTAAGCAACGGCTTTAAGCTGTTGCAAAATTAATTCCGGAACGGCTTTAAGCCGTTGCTAAAGTATATTTTGCAACGGCCTTTAGCCGTTGCAAAAATATATTTCGCAACGGATTTGAGCCGTTGCGAAATTTTTACCACTGCCCATTTCGCAACGGCTCATAGCCGTTGCGAAATGATTTTGCAACGGCTGAAATCCGTTGCGAAATGAGAATTCTGGTGTAGTGCATCCTATATAGAGGATGGATAACTTCATAGGTGAGGGGTAAGAACCATTGCGGTTGCGTATACAATTGTCGATGCACCCCAACATGAAGGAGAGAGATGTCTTATCCAAAATCATGGAGTCGTGGGTAGTAACTGAGAAAGGAATTGAGTGCACAATGATTCGTTCTTGCTGAATAGCCTAGATGTCCCCGATAGGGAAATGGTTTCCCAGTAACCCACACTCGTGGGTAGCTTGTCGGATAGGAAGGGAGCATTGACTCGTGCAGTCTTGGGCGGTGAAGGTTGGTAGTCCCCAAACAAGGTACTGATCAGGTGATAACTCATCCTCGTTGGATAGCCTTAGTGAAGGTGCTGAACCATCCAGGCTCTGTGATCTTCGATGCATTCTACACAAGAGGTACTAGCGACAAAGTATAGGCATCTTAAGACATGCGGATAGGCATCTGACTGCTTTCAGACCCAGCTGAGGGAGAAGACGAGTAAGAGAACTATTTGGCGACCTATGGGGGGCTTCTCCGAGCATTAACAAGAGTATTAGGTCGTGCGGGGTACTTTGTGGGTGGCTAGGATCTCACATAATGGACCCTGCCCTTGGGTCTTTCCATGAAGTGAGATGATCAGGATGGTCTAAATCTTGAGGCAAACATCTAAGTGGATTGGTATGGTCCTCACACTGGACGCTTGCATTGCTACCATAATCTAGCTGACAGAAAAAAGCAATGTGAGGAGATAAGTGAGCACACACTGCTACTGTGCATAACACAAAGCCAAACTGAGACAGTAGAGGAATCTTCTTGGTGATTGGAGGATGCAGTGGAGCATCGCCAATCATTATCGATGTTAATGGTGGATATGAGGTGCCAAGCAGGGAAAGAGCTTGCATCGAAAACTGCTAACCATAGGTTGGTGGTTGGCCATTCTTCTAGCACCAAAATATTGATGATATTTTTCATTGACCATGGAGTTATGATGATGCATTATGAAGAACAAAGTTTACTTGCTAATCACTAGGCTTAATAATGGAAAAATAAAGGGAAAAGAGCATTCAAAGGTAAATAACACTAAATGTGAAGTGGTTCGGCCAAGCGGCCTATGTCCACTATGAAGTTCTCTTACTATATAGCTCTCTTTCAGTTATTGTGGATGACAAGAGAATAATAAGAAAAGATTATGCATCTAAGACTAAAGAAGCTGCTAAACTCTGGGAGTTGTTGATCTCCGGAAGCTTTAGTGCTGGATCATGGGTTCCAACCTTCAGGGCCCCCTCCATTGGGGGGCCCAACCAACCTGGGTCCCCTTTATCGATGACCCAAACAACGTAGGGTCCCCTCCACCATGGGCCCAACCAACCTATGGTTTCCTCCACTAGAGGCCCAACCAATCCTCTAGAAGTGGCTATGCATGAGTTTCTTATAATAGCTGAATTAATGCTTGGACGACTAAGGTCATGCCGTAAAACAAGCGTGAAGCACACCTGGCCATTGATCTGGCTGAATGGATTTGATAAAAGACAACCAGCAAAATAAAAGAATGCAAGATTGAGATAAAGGTCAACAGAACTGTACTAAGAGCATGTTCTACCATGCTTTGCATTAATTGTTCTTGTACTTGTGCTATGCTTGTATGAAATGGGACATGCTTCTTGTCAGAAGCAGGTACTCTTACTATACCTCTTGTCACTTTGCTTCTACATGCCTTGGTGATAGGACGGGCCAAGCTGGTTTGTTTAGACCATAAGAGTAATGAGGATCTGAAGAAAATCGAGGGTCCACATCAGGTGAGACGAGATGGAGTTCTGATCACAAGTGGCGTTGTCGAAGCTAGATTGATGACGGGCTACTCTCGAGACAGTTTCAAAATATGTTAATCGAGAGATAGCCGAGGGAGAGATGCTTAAGCATGTAGGCTGGTCTAGAGCCGAATTGCAAATGGGTTGGCCTAGAGCCGAATTGCAAGCCAGTTGGAGAGAGGGAATTGGTAGGCCAATTAGAGATGGGCCAAGCCAAGCTTGCACCTTGCTTGTTAGGTGAACTAGATTCTAGGGTTACTACTTTAGGAGGCATCTCCAATAAAAGGCTTGATGTGTAATAAGAAGAGGATTCGATGTGGGATTAGGCTGGTTTCGGGCTATCATCATACATAGGAAAACCTAGTCGATTTTCCTTCAGCTATAGCTGACTTGTAAGCTTACTTGGACTAAGTCAGCCTGGACCAAACCGGGCCAAGCTGAGATGCCTTGATTAATCTATCTTCTTACTTGCAAAAAAAGGTTGTATGATTTTTTTCTATTACATAAGAAAATGATCATTTAATAGTTAGCAATCTCCCTGTAACCGCTAATGATCCTTGTAAATTTTGTATTTGCCATTAATTTTGTACCGCATATACGAAGAAATAGGTCAGGATCATTATGGACATTTTGAAGTTGGATATTCAGGATTTCATAGTTGAATATTGTGTAGAATTCATTAACCTTGACCTTAAGGATGAATGAAGCATGTAATTCGGTTTTAAAATAAAAACTACCGATGAAAATATCCTACAAGCTTTGAAGGTTCCTAAATTTAGGGGGTATTTAGTGCTTCTCCAACAGTAAATGTGATATAAAATTAACTCCACATCATCAATTAATATTTCTACTAAGATTTATCTCTCGAACGATCATATTAAGTAAGGTTGTGAAGCTAATGTGGTAAAAAAAATATAATAGACATTATCATGTTCGATTTCTACTACCAGACATTGTTTTTCACAAATGAAACCAGTCCACGTAACTTCTTTTCAACAAATTCATCCAAATACATTTTTTCAAATGTATAATTCCTTTTTCTTCCTCTTCTTTCATTTTAACTCTACTAACCCTAACTTTCAATATTTTGTAAAAAAAGTATGGAAACCATGCTTCTCTTACCTTCCACTTTTGAAAGTAAATAGGTATAAACTATTTTATATTTAAGTTTTTGCTTTAATTGAGTTTGTTTTTTTCTAAAGTATGCTCCACAATAAAAATGACTAAAATGGAATGTAAGTTCATATTTTTAAGTATAGTAGAATATAAATAAATCAAAAGAACTACAATATTTAAAATAAATTAAGCGAGGCTAACAAATTTCATTCTAAGCTAAAATTAAACTATCATAAAATTCTCTTTAAGTATGAGGTAGACAAAATTCTATAATGTCACAAAGATTATAATATTAAACCTTCAAAAATGAAGCCAAGTAATCAATCAAAACTAAGTACAAACGTATAAATATCAAATACTATCTTTTGTGGTTTTAATTGAAAATTTAAATACTATACATATATAGTAGCATTTTATTAGAAAATAGATTTTAGGCCAATGTTTTCTGTTATGGTAAAGAAATAAGCTTAGTTTAACAGTATATAATCCTATTAAATATATGATTTTTTCTGCACACTATATATGTTTTTGATGCATAATTTGAAGAATAATAAGAATTAAGCATGAGAAAGACGTCCTATACCAAAGCTCTAAAAACATAATAGTAGACATGTTATCTGGCTTTTTAAACCAATCAACTTTCAAACTGATCTGGATGTTAGGATGAAGACAACGATTCAAAAACTTGGTAACTTGCTTGGAAGGACAATAGAATGGGCTCAAGAAATTCAAAAACGTGTTGTCGAGCTGATCTACTCGGTATAGATCTCTCTTTTGACCTTTTGTGGGGCCCCGAAGATATAACTTGCGGAACCATGACTTGTAGTCCCCGTGAAGTCCATTTATCGTGAAATAGCCGAACAACTTCAAGGAAGTTCTGAAGGAAAGCACACAAGTGCAAGTGATATGATAACCTCACGGAAATAACATGATCTCTAAGGAAAAATACTCTAAACAAAATGGATTGGAGATAGAAGACCAAAGGAGGGAAGAAGAAGTGATTCCTCATCTAAAAAATAGGTCGGTACTAACCACTTATGGTTGATACCAAGTTGTTTTTACGGCTCTACGGGTTCCATCTCCCCTTCTGCTTTTTCACATCTGAAGTGAGACTTAGTATATTGAGATCTGGTGATTCTACTTGACAATTTATCTATATGTATAGCATCTATAGCATTTGAAAAAGGACTTTTGGGCACATGGCTTTCTTCATCTTCTATCTTTCCTTAACTATAGCCACTAGGGAAGCCATTCTTGGCTGTTAGATCTGCCAAACACTTGTACCAATACTTATAAGTTTATTAATAATAAAAAATAGTAGATGTAGACCAAAGATTTGTTGAACCACTATAAAATTCTGGTGTTCTCACTATTTATTTACAATTTTCTGCTAGATCTCACTTTATTTCAAGTTGCTTTGGATGTTGTGCCATATTTAGGCTTAATATTTAGGTGCTTTCGTTGAGAATGGAGATTCTCATGCATAGATCTAGCTTTCTATTTTGGATTGAGATCAGATCCAGGAGATTTTAATTAAGGAACTTGAAAGATTTGCGTACATGAATCAGTGACACCTAGGAGATCTGGAAGATCGTTTGGAGCAGTAGATGGTGCAGATGAAGGAGCTTCTCATCACATGGAGATTAGCAACCAGAAGCTTTGCCAGGACTATTTGCTTCTTAGGATATGGTTATAAGAGTGGAGTTTGAAAAAATAATACAGGAGTTGAATCGAAAGATGGTTAAAAATCAAAAGGCTCTATTGGAAAAGATAGATGCTTGCATAGCTTTGCTAACCCAACAGTCATAGAGAACCAGGAGAAGCAGGAGAGAGATTTCTACTGCAATATTTGAAGAAGAGAACTCGATTGTTTCTAGTCAGAATATAAAAGATGGAAACCAAAAGTAAAAGAAAAAGGCTATTGGTGGTAGCGGGGAAGTTGCTAAAGGAAGTAGGAGGGCTCCCTTTAAGGGGATTCAACTCGGTACCGACCACAATTAGGTCGGTACCAAGTAGAATCTTGGATCCTAATGGGGTCGAGATCTAAGGCCATTGATTTGTTTGATTTAAAGGAATATCTACATCATGATAGTGATGATTTTGAGCTGGATGTTGATGTTTGAGATGCTGGTATGCAGACAATCACTATGGAGATGATTAGAAATCAAAAAGATTTAAAGGAGGGGTTCTCCCAAAGATTGGAGAACCAAGGCATCAACAAGCAAACCAAGACCATTCCCAGAGTCAAACACTTGACGCAACTCCTGAGAGTCAACCATTAGAGTTCCAGTCTAGGGAGGAGTACATAGCGGATAGAGTCAAGGGGTTGGTAGAAGGAATAAATGGAGGAAAAATGAGGAATGGGGTTCCGCGCTAAGTAGAACTCTATTTACATAAAATACTAAGGGAGGAGTATCCCAGGAGGTTTACAATGCCAATAATGCCATTGTATAACGGGACTACTGATCCTAAGCAGCAATTGTTTAAATATGATGCACACATGGATGATGCTAGAGCGATGGATGTAGTTTGGTGTAGATATTTTCCGAATTTCGTAGTAAGTGTTGCATCGATGTGGTTTACTTTTACTAATTCCAAAATCCATATATACTTTGGATGATTTGGCAAAGAAATTTCTATAGTAGTTCAGGCTCCACACTGCTTGGCATAAGGATGTAATATCCTTGTCAAGCCTTTCTAAAGGGCCTAAAGGGTCATTAAAGTGGTTCTTGAATAGGTTTAATATTGTTGTAAAGGAGGTTAACAATCCAAAGGAAGATTTGGTATATATGGCATCGATCCGAGGCAATCATCCAAATATGGATTTTGCAAAATGATTAAAGAAAAAGCAGCCGATGACTATGGAAGAATTTCATTGGAAGGTAAATTAGTTCTTGCGATTAGAGGAAGTGTGTCAGGCTGTTGGGAAGAATGATGATGAATAGTTGAAGGAGATTATTCAGAGTAACGTTGCGATTAAACAAACCGACGAGAGTTCGGTTAACGTGGCGGTAAATGTTGGAAATTTTAATAATCAAAAGAAGAGAAATCAAGGCTCCAAGGGTAGGCGGAACAAATCCAAGAAGAACCCAAGGAATATGAGGCCTAATGAATATACACCATTGAATGATACGTTGGAAAATATATACCTTGCAGCACAAGGATAAAAAAGGCACAAAAGGCCGCCTAGGATGGAGGCGATCGAGGAAAAGCGGGGCTCAAGAAAGTATTGTAATTTCTATGAAACTCATGGACACAACACGAACGAGTGCTGGCATTTAAGTGATTTTGTTGAGGAATCAATAAGGAAGAAGAAGTTACAACCATATCTAAGAGAGTAGCAGGATGGTGGATGAATACTAAACTCAAAGAGCCGAAGGCCTAAGGAAATCAACCTGGACCTAGCGAAGAGGGATGCAAGTGAACTAATGGGAGAATAGTTATAAATACGACCTCATCCAGTAGAGAAAACTGGAGGGAGATGGAGCATTACGCAAGCTAGTTGAAGAATGTACCATGTATCCAGCATCTGAATTATCTGCAAAATATACACTAACGCAGTAAAAATGCAAAAGAAAATATTTTGCAGTGCAAATTAAAGTGTGTGTTTTTGAAAATGTTATTTGCCTCAGTTATTTGGGTTGTTCGTCGTCATTTCTTTTGAATTCATCATACACGAACAACTTGTGACATGCACTGTGTATCACTGTACATGCCACAAGGCCATGCACACCGGTATACACTTGATAAAATTGCAGGGACAGGTGAGCATAAGGTCAAACCCAACCAAAAGCTGGATTCAACTCAAGTGCAAATATTCAGGTACAATACAAATAAAGTCATGACATGAGTACAAGAGCCTACATATACACATGTGTACACGAACACATGTGCATTGCCTCAGCATCTCAAATTTCAGCCAAGAGG
The DNA here is from genome assembly GCA_030737815.1 of Allium fistulosum. Lineage (NCBI taxonomy): Eukaryota > Viridiplantae > Streptophyta > Magnoliopsida > Asparagales > Amaryllidaceae > Allium > Allium fistulosum. The sequence continues at coordinate 706,109,338 of CM060904.1, read as the reverse complement.
CGTCATATACACCAAAACAACTCGGCAGTAAGTTAACAAAGAAGAGGCATGAGAAGACAATGAGGCATGAATTCAAAAACAACTTCAACTAGATATAAGTGTGCACAAGTATCAATCAGACCTCACAAACATATATCATACCAGAATATACACCAAAATCAAGGTGACCAGCTCATATGTACACAGTCAAGTGTGAGAACAACTAAATGAACCAGAGGACAGAGCAATCAAACAAGACCAGGGCAGTGCACCATAAATATACTCAAACAAATGTACAAAACAACATGTAGTGCAACATGAAGACTAATATGAACCAGACCATTCTAACTCGAGGCAGGTCACTTCAAATGGTCAATTACAAGTTCTCATGCAACAAGACTTCAAAAAGAACCACACTAGAATACAAGACCACAATACAACTTAGATGAAAGCAAAACTAACCAAGTCCAGTTACAACATGAACTAGCACAGTGGAGTATGCAAACAGTTTAACCTCAAGTGAAACAAAGAAAACCATGGACAATGTAACCAGACAAAGCAAGTGCACAGGACCAGTGAACAAGGAAATGGGTCAGGCAACATCAAGTAGATGAATGAACCAAGGCAATGCTCAAAGCCACAAAGATAGAAAATGAATCAAGCACAAACTGGTCAGAGCACACAACAACAGCAAGCCCGGTTTCAACAATGCAACATAAAGACATAATGCAATAGAGCAAAGCCTTAACACCAAAGAGCAACAAGACTCAACCAATGTAACAATATCAGAACAAAGATTTCAAAATGCACAAGGAACCAGACTTGATTGCAACAGAGACCAGTGTCATATACACATGTATACATATATATGTATACATGTATATAGTTTTAGAAACTTACACATGAACAATCAAAGAAACTGAATCTCAATGTAATTTGAAGCAACAGAGAATGCAACTCAAAGACATATGCATGTTCACAAAATTCAAGTATATGTATAATCGAATTCAAGTGCAATGCACAATGCCAGAGAACCAAACACATATGCACTGACAACACTACATCAAGACCAACAGACCATCACAACCAGAGGCAACATCAAATCATGGTGGACAATAGTATGTACATGTACAAGCTAAAGGCAAGCTACATACAGATGAGATATAAGTGCACACATCAAACAATAAGTGAAGACTCCAAGAGGAACAAGTGCAGGCATACAACATAGCCTGGTAATGCAGACCACTCTAAAATCAAACTACAACATACATATATACATGATGGTCACACATGTATATACACAGTGCAGGACCAAAATATAAATGCTCACACATGAAAACTGCTAGAACCAGATCAGTCAAAAGTATATATGACTGACCACAAATTGATACAAGTACAATCAAGTCATACATACATACATATATGTATTGATATATGTATGGAGACAATCAACCAAAGCTAGTAGTCTATATGAAGCAGAGTTTACAGAAAAATCAAAACAGTAGCAGGTTAAACTAGTACGAGCAGTGAAGTCAAACAGGGTAAAAATAATTGAACAAGTCGAAGTCGTCATAGCAGAAAACTATAGTCATAATTTTCAAATAGCCGAAATCAAAGGAAATAATAATGGAATCGACTCAGAAAAATATACGAATTGAACCAGTCAGGATTAATCACATCGTTCAATCGAAAATCAATGGCCAAGCATAGCAACGTGAAGAATTCAAACAAAATAAATACGAACGATAATTTAGAGTTCGGTCCATATAAATACCCAAAAATCATCATCGGCAAAGGCATTCGAGTTCAAGCAAAAACAGAGAGCAATAAATCATTAAACTCGAATCAAGTCGAGAATAATCAAAATTTGAAAAAGGCAAACCGCATACTAGTTTTATAATCATTCGATCTCGACAATTGGAGCAACTGAAGATGAATGAAGCAGTAATCGATTGATAAAGACATCCAAAGCAAAAACATACTTAAATCGAAGCAAAAGAACAAGTGGGGGCTTCAACAAAGCAAAGCCCTAATTTTTGAAAGAGGAACGAACAAAGGATTGAACAAAAGAAAAAAGAAACGGCAGATAAAAAGAAAAAGAAAACTGGGACATCTTCTTTTATTTCAAATGGGCTGGTCTTTTTATATTTGGGCTTGAATTACTATTAGGATTTTGTGTTTTTTTGTTTAGTTTTATTTTGTAATTTCCTTTAAACTTTTGTAAAATTCTAGTCGTGTGACTAGGGACGAACTACGGTGGTGTAGTTCGAGAATTCGCAACTCAGTGGCTGAATTGTGCCAGAGTTTTGAGCGTAGAGTTAGGTTAGTCGATAGCGGGTGTCGCAAGTTTACATGTGTAAGCGTCTGACTACTTAATTTCTAGTAGAAACCTTGGGACAGCACGTAGGCAGGGTTTTGCCGAAGCTGGGTAAATCTGTGTTGTTATATTTCTGCTTTTATTATTCTACTATTATCTGTGCTGCAATTATTTTATATATTTCCGCATTAATTTTTATTATTATTAGTATCACCCTATTCACCATCCGCTAGGGTGAAATCCATCCTACAAAAGAATCATATATGACACATCCCTATATCCACAGAGTTAGCACATAACAATCGATATATGGTAATCCATTATCACTATCACATAAGTGTAATGCAGTCGAAGTACAATATCCAGTGTTTAGGTATATGGTCGAAAATACCTTGATGTTGTAACATCCAAGGGTAATAAGCAACCATAGCAAATATAGCATCCATCAAACAATCCTCACCGTCACTCATGCATTGGATGTATGATAACTCATATGGCACTATCGCAAACCAAAGACTCAATCAAATCCTGGCTTCTTTGGTGCTCGAATCCATGCCACTTTATGAGGCTAGGAACCAAACTCACAATTGCAAAAGTCTAAGGTAATCTACTATCACAAAGATTTGGATATGGTCACAAATTTAGGTAGGCGTCCCCACATACCCCTTTTGTATGAGCATACTTGAAACCTTCGAGTTATTAATGATAGTAGAACATAGTCATAAATTCTATTCACAAGCCCTCGTCGTTGGACTTATCCTTATGGATAATCGTCACAACTTTCATCATTGAGTAGTCAATATTGAAATGCCTCTAGACACCCATCCTAAGTCGTAGAGTCATCATACCAAAATTTCAAAGTCATCGTCGTGTCGAAACGCCACACCGTCGCTTCATTAGCCACCATATGAACCCTAAAGTCATCTTACACCATCCCGAAGTCATACGCCATCATCCCAAGAACAACCACAAAGTAACCATAGGTAAATCCAAACTCCCTAAAGTCATCCTTACATGCCGAGCATGATTAAACAATGAAGGTTATGGAGAGAAGCACTAGAGTCAAGCAAACACGAATAGGTAAACCAATAGATAGTATACACTCAAGAACCTACTTTCCCTTCTTTGCTATAGAAATGGAAGGTGCTGAAGCAAGTGCAAAAGCTCTAGGCTATTTTCCTATCTGAAGCATCAGACAATTCCTAACTAAATAACCCAGTTGTTGGTAGTTATAACAAGTCCTCAATCCCAATTATGCCTTGGCTGCTAGCAACTCGAAATTTTATGCCTTAGCAATCGGCTCCTCAGCTACTTGTCCTCTTCCTTCTGTCTTACAATCTTTAGCAAAGTGGCCCTTCTACCCATATTGATGACAGGTAAGATTAGACATGTACTTAAAATGCTAAAACATTCGCTTGTTGCTTCCAGTTGGTGCAAATATATATGGTGTTGAAGCCAAACCCCCAACCGAAAAGCCATAATTATAATATCCTTAAATGCTCCTTAGATATGCTCTATTATATCCTTACATACCATGTTGCGCAAACTGATCCAAGCCTGGACTTTGATGATAGTCTTGGTGCCGTTGAATCACTTTCTGCCCAACACCTTAAACTTGTGCCATATCGAAGCAAAGTCTTTCCGTGGCCAAAACTACACCACTTCTTCTACCACATTTCTCTCAACATTAGAAGCTCTAACATCCACAATTCTTACCCTAATCAAAGTGGAACAATTTTAGGAAACTAAAGGATACAGTAACTTCAAAGAGAGGGTTACAAAGAAAGATATATTCCTAAAGAATATTTTAAAGATCTAGTTTTCAAAATACAAATACTCTCTCATAAGTATAATACACTTGACTCATTCTAGGGTGTCACTTACCCTATCTCTAATGAGCCATACCCAACCAAAGCCAAGGTGTTCGCTTAACCTCGGGCTTTGATACCACATGTAATGACCCAGCTTTCCGACCTTAGAATGTCGACACTAAATGCATCAATGGTATTTGTGTGCCGAGCACCCAAGTGCCGAAACGATAGAAAGTAAGGGTAAAATGGAAAAAGAATAAGAATAAAATAAGAAAAGAAGAACACAACATCAAAATATCATAATGGAATGATAATATATAATATCAAAAGAATAGTACGAAGGATTACTACGAATACAGAAGTATGAGAGTTACTAAAACAAAAGTGTTATCATCAGCCTAGACAGTTATAACTGCTTATCCTCATAATGCTGATATATACAGTGCAGTAGTGTAGCAGAAATAAGAATACTATGGTAAGTAATCATCTAGTTCTTCTCCATAAGCTCTAGAGCATACATAACTAAATCTGGAAACATACACGGGACTGACCAGAGCATTACAAGAAAATAACATATGGATCAGTCTGGCAAACCAGTGTGAGAAATTCAAAAAAATATACAAGTAACACTAACCATTAAGACCGTATGGATTCCTAAAACGGTTTTCCCCTCAAAGATACTAATCATTCATTAAGTTTAAAATATAGTGATAGATAGATAATGTCTAGAGTGTAGCATATAAATCATATCAAATAGCTGTTGTGTAAATGCCACAACAATAATAGATATACAATCAATACCACTAAGGCGCATTTGCTTAGTGGATTTTCCATGGAGATTTCCTCGGATCTAGTCGAATTTGAACTCCTATATAAGGATCAAAGATATCCTTACGAACAATGTACATCTCTAGGGAATATACTATAGGAAATACATAATTGGCCCATGCCCAGACTATCATGGTTCTGCATGCATGCATGTCTGTAAGTAATACTAGATGGAGTCGCCTGCACCCTTGGTATTGCTAAAATGCTACGTTCCCTTTGGCCATGCATCATATCTCTAGTTTTAGTCATTTTCGATGTCGGGGCTACGTTCGGCATCTCTCACTCGAGTCTTCATCACTCGAACAGAACATGAATCCCCAAATGGATTCCCACTTCTCGAATGGATCACAAATCACTACATGGATTTAAGCATCTCAAACAGATCTTGGACCACTATATAGGTTCCCCGCATAAGTCCTCCAACGAATGCCAATGTTGTCTTCTCACTTGAAATACTCCTCAAGATAGACTGTCAGCATCGTTTTGAAATGTTAATGCTGACCTTTCCCTTGGACTTAACCTTAGGGTTGACAGTTTAACTCTATAACATTTCACTTCACAACTGCTTCCAAAACATAGAACTCATATAATAGTTTTGAAGTGGTATTCGATAAGTAAAACACTTACCAATCACGGTCTCTTCCAAACTAATTCGATGAATTTTCTTAGCTAACTCAATTCCGGTTTTTTCAAAAGTAAGCGAAAGCTAGAGATGTTTGGTACCAACCCTCCTCCTCGAGAGTTCTCATTGATTTGAAATCGTGAAGCCTTTCGATAAATTCTTAAGTCAATATTAGGTCAAGTTCGATAATCGACTGATCGATTATCCAGTCAAAACAATTTCTTATACAAATCACGATTCGTATGTTTAACTCATTTCCGACATTCAAACTTAACTATTCCTCGTTTAAGAGTGAGACCAGGTAAGTTAGAGCACTGGTTGCATCAAAGCCCTACCTATACACATGCTTCTTGAATCTCACAAATAGATAAGTCTACCTCCTGGACTTTTAGTGTTACATATAGTATTAATGATTTCCATAAACAAGAAGAAATCAATACAATTAACACGTTTCCGACATTTTTCATCTTACTATTCCTCGATCAAGTGGGAAACCGGTAGGTTAGAGCTCTATTGCTCATCCCGACTCGACATCAATCTTAACTCAAATAGATAAGACTTACTATGTCGACTTTTAGTGTTAAACATAGTTAATTACTTTTCAAATAAGTAATTAAACAATTAACCATTTGGTCATTTAGCAATTCTAAACCTTTTCGAAAACATTTGTGTATACTTTTAAAATACTTATAATAGGCTTTAAAACATTTATCCAAAATATTACTTGAAAATAACAACTTAATAATTTTCCTTAAAACTTGGAAAGAACATGTTTTCTACATATTTTAACAAAATATCCCAAATTTAAAAATTCATAACTAATTCTTAAAAATTCATAAATATCTCCAACCACTTTTGAAATACTCTAATATGAGTTAGTAAACACTTGTAAAAAAAATGAAACAAAATACTTAAATTTAAATATTATTCCAAACCTTTCAAAGTCCAAAATCAAAGCTAAATGGGGAAGTTTTGCACAAGTGAAGTTTTGGCCACTTTTCGAGATATTACTTAACTTTTTGCTATTCAAGCTTTTAATAGCAACAAAAATATATATAAGAAATTACAAGTATGATGAGAAATTCCTAAGGTCCTCTCTATAAAGTTCAATAAACATTTCCAAAAACAAGGCAATTTCGAACGGCATCTATAGCAACTATCGCTATAATTGCACTTTCAAATCCGAGTCCAATCTAAACCTAATTCCATTTATAACTTATGCACTTTGTTCAAGATCTTGTCTTAAGTCATACAAGTCCATTCCAAGTTTGTTCAAGTCCAAATATATGGATCACATATGTCATTTACTTTTTAAGTAAAAATCTAAACGAATGTTTTAACATAAGTTAACAACAATTCAAACAACTTAAACATGATCAAACACAAACATATATGTGTTATATTTTCATTCAAAGTGAGGTGTTAACTCACCTTTAACCTCTCAAACAACCAAGATCCAAGCACCCAAGCCTAGACCTAAGCAAGCAACCTCATTTCCTGCCCACCTTCTCCTTGCTTCACCTTGCTTTTACCTCCAAACCACCCTAATAACTCACTGCCAATCCTCCTTGGGAGTGCATGGCTTTTATTATTCAAATTTAGGCATGGTGGAAGCCGTTGTGATATTATCCCAAGGCTCTAGTCCAAGTTTGAGTGGGTTTGGAACTGATTTGTAATAATTTTCTTTAGAACATAAGAGATAAAGAAGGAGAAGAAGCCATTGATTTTATGATACCTTTAGCTTTGAATTTGTGATTCTAATTCTATGGTATGTCTCTTCTTATATAGGAATAAGAATGGTGTTGCCTAAGCTTGTACTCACCCCCCTCACCATGCCATGGAAGTTTCACCTTCCATCACTTCTCCTTTATATCACTTCTCATTTATGCTAATTACCATTACACCCCTCTCATGATAATATCTCTTATCCATATGGCAGCTTATAGAATATTCCAAGCTTTATGAAAGGGAGACTTTGTTAATTAGTTGCTAATGTGGTGAATGATCATTAGTCAAGTGCACAAGAGTTCAAACAACTTATATCGATCGAAAAGCTGTTTATCGATAAACCGATTTTCGGTCAAATTATCGATTTTTCTTCGAAGATATATTTTTTAAACAATTTTCAAAAAAAAGTTTCTTATCATTAATTATTAGTTAAATGATTTTTGACAAGGTTATAAAATCATATTTATAACACTTAATTATATTTCAAAACGTTTTGATATTTGAAGACGAAGTATTCAAATTTCAGGGTTGCTATATTCTCCCTCACTTAGAACATTTCATCCTTAAAATTCAAATAAGAATGATAATCAAAAGAGAGAGGCAAAACAAGATATATATATATATATATAGTACTGCCGAAACTATATACAAACTAAACTGCAAACTGAAATTCATACCATGTGACTCCACATCAAGGAGTGAATACACTACAAAAGATATACGATACTAAGATAAGAAGGAATCCCTGGTCTATAAGCAACTTTGTATAGAACTCCTTTAAACTGTCCCCCGTCTTCTTTTTACCATTCTTAGAATCCTTGCCCCATGATACTTCTTAAGCACACAAATACTCAAATAGCATTCACAATCACTAACAAACAATGCTCATGGTTCACTCAAGTTCAAAACTTTCACATCGTCCAAGGACGATAAACAATCCACTAAGCATACCTAATGCTCAATAGCTTCAGGGCATTACCCAGAAAATTATTCATGCTACCTCATAATAAATTGAAGAGTCATTACCCAAACTCTTCATAAGCCAACAAACAATATAAAAATGTATTAAAGCCCATGCGATGTCATATAACATCCGTACAAAATGTCCAATTTGATTACTTGCTCGATAACATATATTTCACTTCCAAACTAGTATAGATCACTTGACCTCTTTAGGGTGGACTCCGATTTGGTTCCTTGATTAAAAACCTCTATTCTCCTTGCATAGCCATATACTATGATAGAAAACATTGGGATCATATCACAAACCCATATCAAGCGTTCACCGTCAAGAATCGAGAAAAAAATCCTTGTTCAGATCGGTGTAAACCACCTCGAAAACATGTACTCGAATACTTGATCGAGAATATTCATGCGAATAAAACGATATATGCACAACTAACGTATTTATCCTATTGGTTTCTTAACTACACCAATTCCTTTATATCACATTCCTTTTGTCTAGATAATATGTCTTTTACTACTAAAATCATTTATGAATCATGTAACAACCCGATTGAGTTAACTTTGACTATCATTTATTTAATTAAACGAACCAGATTTAATAGTGTAAGCTTAAAAATCTAATAAGTGAGGAGTTGGGTAGTTGGATTTTTGGTTTTAAATTGAGTATTTGTGTAAATTCGAGTAATAAAATCTTTCTAAAGATTGAATGGTGATTTTAGAAATATTAAAGCTTATTTCTAGAATTTGTAATGAAGAGATTTGAGTGGAGTAAATTAAAAACATGTATTTTTCTTTAATAAAGGAATTGGAGAAAATATTGAATAAATCGGATTAAGTGTGTAAATTCTTGTTTAAAACTTGTATAATATTGTGTTGGTGTTTTATAAAATATGCGTAAGCTTGTTTTGTGTGAAAATGAGGTTTTGGTGTGAAAATGAGGTTTTGGTGTTAAAAATGATTATATTTTGTATTGTCTTATTTTTTATAATGCAACATTGCCTTGTTTTCAATAATAAAAATAAAGGTTTAATTTTTTTTTAAGATTATGTTTCATTAATTAATCATGAAGCTTAGGTGATGAACTTAATTTAGTGTATTAATATGAATTTTTTAGGTTGAAATCAATGAGATATTAGTGTTTATAAAGTGTTAAAACAAAACAAGGCAAATTAGCAACACTTTCTTTTAAAAAAAAATTAGTAACACTTGGCCAATGGATTCACATCCTAACTCATTTAGCCCAAACAAGAGGAATATGAGATGAGAAACATACGTACAAGTTTCTCATTTCTTATTTGCATTCTCGTAATTAGAAGAAAAAAAATTTATGTTCCTAAAATCCTAGTCTCTTCTAAAAATTAAAACAATTCAAATAAATTTCTTAAAATTCTCAAATTTGGATATGTTGTTTTTGCCATATTCCATCACCTCCGCTCCAAATTTCATGTAATTTACTTGGATTTTGATGGATTAAAGTAGTCAATTTGAAAGTTATTTTCGAGTAGATCTGGGCAAAAAACGCATGTTAGTAGAAAAATCATAATTAATTATAGAAAATTTGAAATTTGGATATGATGTTCTCAACACATATATGCAAGTTCCATTAAAATTTCATGGAAAAATGTTTAGGTTTACTATATCAAACTCGCACTGCAATAGGGACGAATTCAGGGTTGTTTTGGTTATTCTTGGCTTAAGGTTGATGCATGTAACTTTGAAGATTTTTGGATATTAAGGTGAATTTATCTCACGATTTCTAGCCTTAAATGAAAGTTGTTCCTGTTATATGATTATGGTTGAATCTTTAGTGTATATGATCTCAATATGTTAGTGCATTCATTGCCAATTGTATTGGATTTGTTATTTTCTTAAAACCCACTTATGAAATCATGATGTTCATTCAAGTATATATGTTTATATGCTTGCATGTTTGCTAATTCATTACCCTAGAACTTTAGAGAAGAACACAAGAAAAATAAGCAAGATCGGATCATCGGAGGGTTGCCGAAATTGCTTGGGATTTAGCCCAGGTGAAGCAACAAGTGGACCAGTATGACATACCGATGCATCGGTTGTAGCCTGGACTTGACTCCCAGACTATGTTTTGGTGTACTCCGATCGACCCCTTTGTCACTTGTTTTCTCGGTTTATTCTCTATTATTGATTGCTTGATTTTGATGTTGCGTTTCATATCAATTTCATTGATATTTCCAGATTTTTGAGACTTATGAATTCATTTTGGTGTTTCTATACCATAGAATTGCTCTATGGGTCTTGGGATTTCGATTTATGAATTGATGATTGCATTTGATGTTTTTATACCATAAAGATTGTTCTATGGACTTTGAGAGTAATATACACTTTTAAAGCACGTTTTCGAATCGCATAAAAGGCGGATTTCTAAATCAAACCCTTTTATGGAAATCTTTTTAAGTGTCAAACTAATTTCTAGATGAAACAATTTAGAGATACGTACATACATACATAAATACACAAACACACACAGATATATATATATATATATATAATTCTCTTTTACTATGGTTTTAAAAGTGATTTGGATCAACGGTTTGAAATGTGTAATGATATATAAATATATATTTCCGCTATAATCAATGTTTTACAGAATGGTTTCAAAATGAAGAATTTTATAAAATTACATGACATCGAGCAAAAGAGGAATTGATTTAAACGATTAAATAAAATGAGTGGTATGCAACGCTCGCGTTTGTTTTACCGAATAATTCCCTGACTTGTTCAACCAAACCATTACTACACAAAAGTGGAGTTTACTATCATATAGTAAACATTTGGGTCAACCTGTATGGTATGGGACACATGGTCGTTATCTACTCGGTTGCTATATGAAAGTAAATAACACTTCTATCTTGGAGTTTATAGATCTTGTATCTATTTTGGTGTTTATAAGACTCGATCTTATCTTGATGTTTATAGGTCTCGTACCTAATTTGATGTTTATAGGACTCATTCATATCTTGGAGTTTATAGGTCCCATACCTATCTTGATGTTTATAGACTTATACATCTATTATAGAGTTACAAGCATGTAGGTGAATTTATTCACCAATCTTGGAGTTTGGCGTCTTCCCCCTTATTTTGATATTTCTGGATTTCTATTTGTGAGATTATTGGATTTTATGTTTTTGAATTATCACCAAATCATTTCAAGGATTTTCTACTTTTAAGAAGCTATCTCGAGTATTAATATTTGGTAATTCGAAGTTATTGATTCATGTTTGATATTTGATGATATATGACTATATTTGATATCGAGTTCACTTTTTTTATCACTCATTTTGCTAACTCATTTATTTTAGTCTAGACTGACCCGTTTATTATTTTATAATACTTGGGTCAGACAGAGATGTTTTAGGTCCTTGAGCTTGAGGCTTTTAAGGTGGACTTCCTGTTAGTTAGCTAGTTGTTTATCATCACCATGTATATTGATGTTATGTTGTATCTTATGTCGAGCTAAACTCCTTTTGTGTACATATTCATATTTTAAGACGTAGTACTTGTGAACCTTGTAGTCTACATCATGTATCTATTTTGCATTGGTCCAGACTTGTATCTACTTGTATTCCACTTTGTCTGACCTGTGATTTTGTGATATTTATATTATTATATGTTATTCTGAACTTTTATTATAGCCACCGTAGTTTTTTTAAGCCTAAACTGTATACCTTGTTTCCACTTGATTAAAGAAATGTATTGCATATTAATCGACATATCAATGCTTGCTTAAAGTAAAATACACGGATGGTTGCTCCTAACCAGCACTATTCTCTGCACTAGCCGACAATATTACTTTGTAATATTCTTTGTTACTGTGGGTCTCAGGGTAGGGATTCACAGCTTGGTATCAGAGCCAGGTTCAGAACAAAATATAGTACCTCGAACACAAATCTTGGCCTAGGTGAGCCGTAGAGACCGTCCATCCCCTTTTGAATAAGAAAGCGTCTTTTGGGAAGTCTTATAATGTCTCCCTTCGTTTCAACTCTTTGGTGTTCCTATTATTGAATCATATGATTCATAAGCAGTCTTTGATCCAATCTTACCTATTTCAGAGGTATAGTTAGCTAGCGACTAAGTCACTTGTTCTAGTATAGTGCCATCCCATGGGCCCAGTTAAGATGTAGTACTTTGTCCGCCCAACAAATCATGAAGTTTGTGGTCGTCTAGGGTTGCATAGCGAAAGAAGATAGATTGTTCCGTTAGGCACGTTATCCAGTAAATTTGTGATTGATTTGATTGGTTGAGTGAATTTTTGTTTGGTTGGTTAATGAAAGGAAGCTTTGATATTATAGTAGTTGTTTTAAATTAATATTGAGTAGGAATCATCATTGAGGATTAGAAACCCACTCAATATTAATGATAAGAACTTGCGGTTTCTTCAAAGTTGTAGCTACCGCAAGCAATATTGGTAAGATTAAAATCTGTGAAATGAAATTTAATTCATAAGTATAATTAACCAAATGTTAAAATGAATTAAAAAAATTGATGTTTACTTGTAGTAGTTATGGTTGCATTGTAAAAATTGTTACTAGTAAAGAATTGAGATTGATTAAAATAATTTAAAAGGAAAACATTTAGTAAAATTAAAAATCTTTCTGATAAAGGATATGCATATAAGTGGAATTTGATTATGTTATTGAGGCAAGCAAGTAACTATTTTATAAAATTGTAAAAAATATATGCATATCATAGGAAAATTTATTTTTAGTGTTGAATTATTCGTTGAGTGGTTAAGAATCTTGGTCGATGCGAGTGCACAGGATCACAGGATCGATAGAGATTTCCTAAACGCTTTAACGGGGCATTAAGACATGGTAAAAATCTAAATTTCTTATATATATACTATTTAATGAAATAACAAATTGTGTAAGTAAATGTTTATCTTTATTTCAATAGAAACATTGATAAATTATTTTAAGGAAAAGCTAAAGTGGATTTCAGAAATGAAGTTTTGAAATAAACAACTTAATTTATGAATTATAATTAAGAAGACTTGTAGTTTTAAATTTTAAATTGAGATAAATTAGAAAGTTTTATGTAAAACAAGTTATTAAAGGTTTCTTTAACAAGTGCTGAAGTAAAAACGACATATCTTTTAATTGGTAAATCCAGTTTTGATGAATCATTTGGGAGAAGAAAAATAATTTCATAAGGAAGAACTTTTATTTTGATCAATTGCTAGATTTTTCTATCGTCTTGATCAAATTCATATTTTAGACAGAGCTTTAAACGCTGTCCCGTCGAAAATTTTCTGGGCTAAACTTTGTTAGTAATTTGAACATATTTTTATCACTTCATGTTAGAATTCAAATAAAATTTGATGTTCTGCGGAGACTTGGCTATGTTCTATAAGTTTTATATTTTGATTTTTGTAAAACTCTGAGGTTATAATGGTCTAAATTGCACTTCTTTGTCGCTGTCCTGAGAATAAACGACATAGATAATTAATTTAAAACTTACGAATTGTTTTGGCCATGAATTTTGAACCATAAGCCCAAATTTGATGATCTTTTATTTTTGTTTGAAAGCTTATACTATTATCTAAAACTTTCATGCTATCGGTTTTGTAAAACTTTGAGGTTCAAATGGTCGAAATAGCATTTCTTTGTCGCTGCCTTGAGACTAAATGACAAAGTTAATAAATCTTGTGTCTATATCGTGCCTCGTTTTGTTTGATTGCCTTATGCTTTTCTTTGTGAGTTTCTGTTCTGATTTCACTAAGTTTTGCTAGTTGAATTCTTCTATTTTATTGGGTTTTGATTTCTCTAATTCTTGGCTTGAGATGGTACATAGTTTAAACTCTATAGATCAATTTATTGTTGGGGTCTTGTGATGAATTTGGACTTTTGGATTTGTAAAATTTCTCATGTTTTATGGACTTTGAACTATTTGATTCGAAGGTTTGGGGTTGTTATAAATATATGTATTTCTATTTAATATAAATATGTTTTAAATAAAAGAAATTTGCAAAAGAGAGTTAATATTAATATAGGTTTCAAACTAAATTTCTATATCAATGCAATTCCTTTTTATAAATGGTTTTAATAAGTAACTATACATATTAAGATAAAGTTAGTGAATATAGTTGTGTACTTTGAAGTATGGTTGGAAATATAAGCTTAGGTTATTTCTAAGCAAAGGCTCGTTTACTAATTTGGCTTTGAAATATAAACCTATTTTTTCTTTTTATATAGAAAGAATATATATCTATATATGGCTTTTAAAGGTGAATTCAGAACAGTTATAAATATGTATGTTTATTAACAATTGAGTTATGGATTTTTTTAAATGAATAGTTTGGAAGTAAGTGTGTGAATAAAGTGTTTTAGAATTCATTTTCTATATAATAAAATTATATTACTTGCTTTTAAAACAAGAAACTCGTACCAATTCTTGTGGTGCTTAGCCGTTGGTTATTTATTTGCTATTTGGACATTTTTATGTGATTTTGGGTTTATTGCTTTCGTGTAATTTCTATCTTCATTTGGATGAGAATATAATTAAACGATTTAGCAATACAAGTGGTATTGAACATTTGCATTACTTTATCGGTTAATTGTTTGACTTGTTCAATTGAATATTTTAGTCGAGTGGGATTTATAATCTTTTAGTAAATATTTAAATATCACAAAGTGGTTATGGGACATTGAATAATATTCCATTTAGTTACTAATTGAGAGGAAGTGACACTTTCTATGGAAATGTCAGCAACCAGATTCGAACTGCTGGGAGTATGGTATCGGCGAGCATAACCAAATTGCATTTGGAAGGTACCTTTGGGTTTTGAATTTTGATTGACAAATTGTAGGATTTCACCATCTTTTCTTTTTCCGCCTATGATAGGAAAATATTTGGATATTTGATTTGGGAATTATATTTCTTTGAGATTTGGTAATTTCCATTTATGGCTTTGGAAAAATTGTGCCAATCATGAGTTTATTGATTTAAATATTGAGATTTGGGATTTAGTTTGGATTTTAACCATAATTCAGTTTTTCCAATGAAGGGCTATATTTGTGTTATATGAATTGGTGAAATATGTGAAGTATTGTCATTACTTCCTTATGGCTATTTCTGGTTATTGAGACTATGCATCATGAGTTATTATTAGGGTATTAGAACTAATTTAGTGATTTACTATACGATTTCTATACCTTCGTTGCTATGCATGCTTATTACACGTTCTCACCCTTTTGGATATTTAGAGGTTTAAATGAGGATTCTATTTTGATAAATCCTTTTCGTTTTAGAAGAAGAATTAAAGTGCTAAATTGCATTTACTAATTTTAATAGGATATATTGAGTCTCTATTTTAAACTATTTTATTAGTTATAATAGGAGTTTAAAATGATTATTTTGTATATAATCAAACCTTAGCTTACTTGGAATTTAAGTTAATATGAATCTGTATTATAAATTATAATAAATCGGAAGTGTTAATTGGATACAATTAGTAGGAAGTACAATTTGAACTTTTGTAGAAACCTTGATTTGAAATGAAATTTTAAAAGAAATAAAGATGAAGGTATATTTCTAAAAGCACATAAGTTAGATGAGTCTTTCTTTTATGTTGGTTTGTTATAGTGCATGGTTGTTACTAAATTCCTGTTATTTGCGGAATTAAGTAGTAAATTGTTATGGAATTTCCTATAGATTCAAATTTCGAAAATGCAATTTTTATTAGGTGCGGAGTTCTGTCACAACCCGATTGAGTTTGCTTTGATTATCGTTTATTTAATTAAATGAACCAGATTTAATTATGTAAGCTTAAAAATCTAACAAGTGAGGAATTGGGTAGTTGGATTTTTGGGTTCAAATTGAGCATGTGTAAATTCGAGTATTAAAATCTTTGTAAAGATTGAATGCTGATTTTTGAAATATTAAAGCTTATTTCTAGAATTTGTAATGAAGAGACTTGAGTGGAGTTAATTAAAAACATGTATTTTTCTTTAATAAAGGAATTGAAGAAAATATTGAATACATAGGATTAAATGCGTAAATTCTTGATTAAAACTTATACAATATTGTGTTCGTTTTTTATAAAGTATGTGTAAGCTTGTTTTGTGTGAAAATGAGGTTTTGGAGTTAAAATGATTTAAGTGTTGTATTCTCTTATTTTTAATAATGCAACATTGCGTTGTTTTCAATAATAAAAATAAGGGTTTAAAATTTTATAAAAATCATGTTTCATTAATTAATCATGAAGCTTAGGTAATGAACTTAATTTTAGTGTATTAGCACAAATTTTTCTAGGTTGAAATCAATGAGATATTAATGTTTATAAAGTGTTAAAACAAAACAAGGAAAATTAGCTACACTTTCTTTTTTTTAGAAAATTAGTAACACTTGGTTAATAGATCCACATCTTAACCCATTTAGTCTAAACAAGAGGAACATAAGATGAGGAACATACGTACAAATTTCTCATTTCATATTAGCATTCGCATAATCAGAAAAACAAAAAATATAGTAAGTTTCTAAAACCATAGCCTCTTCCAAAAATAAAAACAATTCAAATAAATTTCTCAAAATTCTCAAATTTGGATATGTTATTGTTGCCATGTTCCAACTTCTCTGCTCCAAATTTCATGTAATTTGCCTGGGTTTTGAGGGTTAAAAATGGTCAATTTGCAAGTTAATTTCGAGTAGATCTAGGCAGTAAACGCAGATTAGTAGAAAAATATAATTAATTGTATAAAAATCAGAAAAATATACAATTTGGATATGTTGTTCTAACACATATATGCATTTTTGTTTAAAATTTCATGGAAAAATAATCAGGTCTACTATGTCAAATTCACTCTGCAATAGGGATAAATTCAGGGTTGTTTTCGCTATTCTTGGATTAAGATTGATGCATGTGACTTCGAATCTTTTTATATATTAAGGTGAGTTTATCTCAAGATTTCTAGCCTTAGATGAATGGTTGCTGCTGTTATGTGATTATGGTTGAATCTCTAGTGTATATAATCTTAATATGTTGGTGAATTCATTGCCTAATTGTATTGGATTTGTTGTTTGCTTAGAACCCACTTATGAAATCATGATGTTCATCCAAGTATACATGTTTACTGTGAGTCCGTGGAATAGGGATCTTAAGGCTAAATCAACATTAGAGGTGGGGAATATTGCTAAATGGATTATATAAATAGTTTTCAAATTCTTTAAGATTCTACTTGGAATGATATAATTAACATTCACAGAAATAATTACAGGATCAAAATACAGATAAAATTAAATGTAGTAAAAGTAAAAAAGGAAAGAACAAAACATGATTATAATGGTTCGGAGTTACCCTACATCCAGTCTCGCACAATTCCTTGTACATATTTCTTCTTAACTAGTAAATGCAAAAACAGTCTTGATTTCAAGGCTATGAGAAACGCCCTCCAAAATCCCGACCTTTGGGTAGAGTCACTTGATTTTCAGGCTACATGCTCACTTATTAGATTTATAGGCTACTAAGCACACCCAATTGATTTTATAGGCTACAATCACATCTACTTGGATTTCAGGGATACCAAGCACACCACAAAGTATAAGAGTACGATTTGATAGAGTTTACAGACTCCGATCATCGATCTTGATTGCAATTGATCCTATAACACTTGACTAGCACTTTCATCTTGGTTTGAGTGAGAGAGATGAGAAAATCAAAGAGAATATGAAACATAATCAAAATAGTAATGATTGAATTTGATTCTGGTTGAATTTCGGAAAAGTATTGGTTAAAATTGATTTAGAAATCAAGAGAGTGAAAAGAGGAGAGAAGAATAAGAAAGTAGTTGTTGAATATTCGTTTGGAAGTCCAGTATATATAGAAAAACAACTGTCATGTCCATTCGCGAAGAGATATGATGAAAAGACACTTCCATTCAAATTTGAATTTTGAATTTTGCAGTCGCTATGTTGACATACATGGATAGGATATGTCGGCATATCTCTTTGTATTTTGAAAAACACTTTAAAAATATTATTTTGAAAATCTGTTGCTTTGAAAAATAGTTTGATACTTTGTAGAATCATTTAAATATAGTTTATACACATTCCAATCAAAATATAACTTAATAGAACTTTATAAAATAATTTTGAAAGATTTAATAAGAGTATTTAATATATATATATATATATAAATCAATATAGTTATAACTTATTAAAGTATAAATAAAAATTAATATTTATATAAACTTAAAAACACTAAAATAATATCTTTATAAGTATAAGAGATTGAAAATCATTTCGGAAATATTTTGAAAATACAGGCTACTAAGTCACTTGTTGTTCGGTTGATTCTCTATTATTGATTACTTGATTTTGATGTTGCATTTCATGTCAATTTCATTGGTATTTCCAAATTTTTTGAGTTGTGAATTGATGAATTCATTTTGGTGTTTCTATACCATAGAATTGCTCTATGGGTCGTAGGATTTCGATTTATGAATTGATGATAGCATTTGATGTTCTTATACCATAGAGATTTTTCTATGGACTTCGGGAGTAATATACACTTTTAATGCACGTTTTTAAATCGAATTTATAAAAGGTGGATTTCTAAATCAAACTCTTTTATGGAAATCTTTTTAAGCATCAAACTAATTTCTAGATGAAATAATTTAGAGACACACACATACGAAGATATATATAATTCTATTTTACTATGGTTTTGAAAGTGATTTGGATCATTGGCTTGAAAAGTGTAATGATATATAAATATACATTTCCACTATAAATCAATGTTTTACAGAATGGTTTCAAAATGAAGAATTTTATAAAATTGCACGACATCGATCAAATGAGGAATTGATTTAAATGATTAAATAAAATGAGTGGTATGCAACGCTCGCGTTTGTTTTACCGAATAATTCCCTGACTTGTTCGACCGAACCGTTACTACACAAAAGTGGAGTTTACTATCATATAGTAAACATTTGGGTCAACTAGTATGGTATGGGACACATGGTCGTTATCTATTCGGTTGCTATATGAAAGTACATAACACTTTTATCTTGGAGTTTATAGATCTCGTACCTATTTTGATGTTTATAGGACTCGTTCTTATCTTGATGTTTATAGGTCTCCTACCTATTTCGATGTTTATAGGACTCATTCGTATCTTTGAGTTTATAGGTCACGTACCTATCTTGATGTTTATAGAGTTATACATCTATCTTGGAGTGACATGCATGTAGGTGAATTTATTCACCAATCTTGGAGTTTGGCGCCTTCCCCCTTATTTTGAGATTTCTGGATTTTTATTGGTGATATTTCTGGATTTTTTGTTTTTGAATTATCACCAAATCATTTCAAGGATTTGTTATTTTTAAGAAGCTATCTTGAGTTTTAATATTTGATGATTTGAATTTATTGATTCATGTTTGATATTTGATGATATATGACTATATTTGATATCTAGTTCACTTTTTCTATCACTCATTTTGCTAACTCATTTATTTTAATCTAGACTGACCCATTTATTATATTATAATACTTGGGTCAGACCGAGATGTTTCAGGTCCTTCAGCTTGAGGCTTTTAAGGTGGACTTCCTGTTAGTTAGCTGGTTGTATAGCATCACCATGTATATTGATGTTATGTTGTATTTAATGTCGAGCTAGACTCCTTTTGTGTACATATTCATATTTTGAGATGTAGTACTTATGAACCTTGTAGTCTCCATCATGTATCTATTTTGTATCGGTCAAGACTTTTTTTGAGAGAAATGTGTGATCCTTAAAAATAGAGGAGAGCACACATGTATATTTATCACTGAAAACAGAGGTGCTGCCAACATGCCTGGCAGGTAATTAATCATAATACAAAAACAATGAAAAAGGACTCAGGTACATCTAGAATGAGCACCAGTAAGGCCACCGCCCATTACACCTTAATATCAAGCTCTGGCAATGCCACTGTCCAGTAATGAGGTGTTAGAAGTACCCAAAAAATCCATGATGCAACCCAATGCGAATGAGATCGATACATAGCTTCAACTGAGAAAGGACGCCTCACTGCAAACTCGAAAAATCCAGAATGAACGCCTCACTACATATGCGGATGATCCAGAATGAAGAAAGCCACATTGAAAACGCGGAAGAACTGGAAAGAATGCCTCACTGCAAATGCGGATGATCAAGAACGAAGAACGCCACACTGCATACGTGGAAGAACCGGAAAGAACTCTTCACTGCGAACGTGGAAGGTCCAAAATGAACGTCTCACTGCAATCCTATCACCAGCAATCCTGAAAACCTGGAAATAGAAATCTAGCATCATTTCTGGCCTAAACCAGTATCTATAAATGGAACTAAAGAAAATTATAAGAATAATACACATGTATGTATATAAATGAAATTATATACATATATGTATTAATGAAGTAAAGGTAATAAAACTAAAGCTAAAATTATAAGACAGAAAAGCAACTAAAATAAGAAATGGACTAAAAAAGAATCCAAGCTTATTATGCAACATCTTAACCAACTCTAAAGATGTAAAAAAAGAGAAATCAAAATCATAAAAGGTAAAAAGTTAACAAACATGAAGTTAAAAACCTATAAATTAAAACATCTTAAAAATTATCCTTATGCTCCTTTAATCAAAAGAACATTATGATAATTAGTAAAATCATCATTCAAATTTGAGAAAATGTTAATGCTATAATTATTAAAGTTGAAAATATTGTTTTTATGTTAAATAGCTTAATGCTATTACTAACCTTATTTAGATTTTTTTGAAATGATTATTTTTAGCTAATCTATATTTAGGATTTGAGATCCAATTAAAAAAACGATAATATTATAAAAATAAATTTATTAATATGACTATTATTTGTGCGTGTCATCCTTGTGCAGGGGCCATGCTAATCTCCTCTGTGTCGTTCCAATTTTATCGGATGTCCCCAAAGGGACAACCATTTCTCGATTTGTGTGTGTCATATATATAAATATATATAAGACAAAAAATGGTGAATGAAGACTTGGAGGGAACGGTTAGAGAATTTCCTCCACCCAAACCATCTGACATATCCACAACCACCCTGCCACCGCGTTTCCCCACCACCGCCGATCAACAGTGCCTCTCGCTCACACCTGATGAACCGTGGCAATCATCTGCTACCGGGAAGCACGGACCTGGGGGAACTTCCGCTCTAAACAAATCTGCTTTCCCAAGCTTGATAGAAGATACTGATGCAACTTCCTTTAGACACAGTGCAAATTCATGGAATCGATCCTGGGTTCCAATGGTAAAGGAATGTTCGGGCTTTAAGGAAGTTGATATAACTGATTTATCATATTACCCTCCTATGTCAGAGGGGAAGATAACTAAGGGATTGCTTCTTAAGTCCGTATTTACTACCGCTGAAGAAAAATGGAAGAACACCCTTGTTGTCTATATTATTGGCAGGCGTCCTATGTACAATAGTTTTAAAAGTTTTGTAGACAAGATCCGAAAACCCAATGGTATGTACGAATTGTTTTATAAGAAGAACGGTTTTATTTTTGTCAAATTCTACAATTCCGATGACTGCAGTAAGATTATACGTTCTGGCCCGTACACTATAGGATCCAGAATTCTGATAATCAAAAAGTGGAAAACTGGTTTGACACTTACGAAAGATTCTTTTTCCACTATTCCAATATGGACATGATTTACTGATTTAAAACTAGAGTACTGGATAACGAAGGAATTAGTAGAATTGCTAGTGTACTTGGTAAACCCATTCGAATGGATATGTCATGAAGGGGAATTTTTGACCCCCGAAAATCGATACTAATACGTCCTCTGTATAGCATGCCGAGAAATCGAGTGCTGGAAATACCAGATCGTCAGAGGAAAAGAAGAAAGTGGTAGAAGAAAATAGAACAACAACAACACAATCTCACAATCACAGTGGGACAATATATAATAGATAATAACATGTCTTTATACAAAAAGAACTATAACTGTTAATTATACATACCATCGTTAGAGTACAACAAATCTACAACTCAATACTGGACAGTTATAATAACTTGTCCTCACCAGTGCTGACTATTCTGCCTACAATACACAGCGGAATATAATCAAGTACATGTAATACGTCTCTGTCATCCAGCTCGTCTCCTGAGCTCCATAGCATCCTATCCTAAATTTGTAATACTCGGTCTGACCCGAGCATTATAATAAAATAACACCCGAGTCAGTCTGGAAAACCAGCGTGAGAAAACACACTCAATTTGAATTATTAAAGTTATCAAAATCCTTTGAAAAACCAAGGTATATCGTAAGACCGTGTCACACATAAGCACGATGGGTTTTTACCTTACAATAACAAAAACACTTTATATCATGATTGTCTGATACTATAAAAGTGTTTAAACAAAGTAAATAGAAAATAGCTGAAATGCTTGCATCTCACGTTTCAGCATAATTGGGCACTGTCAAAACCGTACGGCGCTTATTGGAGAATGGATTCCATATAATGACTAGGAACTGGGGTACCACCTATTACGGTACACATCTAGAAAAATGTACCGAGGACCTCGCCGGGATCCCCTACAACACAAGACCGACCCTATCCCTAACCTGGATAGGACCGAATATGTTATCACCCTGGGTGTTCCCACCCTTATCGAGAGCTCTTTTGCATGCACCACCATATCCATAATTTATAATATATCCGAGAGTATCTAGAAAGGTGATAACATACCCTAATTGGGTATGACCCACTTAGCCTTGTTGCATCTCCCCTGATTTTCTGTCATTCCGGTTGATGAGGCTTGAGGCTACGATTACCTTTCAAGAACAATTTCACTTAGAATGCTCATCGTCCTCCAATGATGATGTTCTGATAACATTTGTCCATACAAGTTGTCCTGGGTCTGGACAAACCGAATCACCATCTTCGTCATCTTCACAATATCCATTCGTAACGCTCAAATCAGATCGAAGTGGTTTTCAGATAATTAAAATATGATCCCGGTCTCTTCGAAACGATCAACGAAATTGGCCAATACTTGATAGTTGGTTATTTAACTATCAATTTAACATTCATAAGCAGTCACTAGGCCCATATTATAATTTTCCAAAATTTATTTTCAAAATATCTTTATAAGATATATATTTGAATCCCTTCCAAATTTTCAATATTTGAGACAACTCAAATACTTATATCCATATCAGGCTATTTCATACCATCTCTTATTTCTCACTTAGAAACATATTTAAAAATATATTTCTCTAAACCCCTTACTTCCCAACACTTAGGAAAGTACCATTTATTTATCTTTTCTCAAAACCCTTCACAATTTATATTGTAAATTCCTTAACTCGTTTATAATGAATTCTATAAGTTCTGGGGTTCCTTAATTAAATCTCTTATTTCAAAAGTATATACTTATCTTACCGAAATAAGTATATTCACAAACCATTTCCTTCAAAAATATTTGAAAAACCTTTTATATTTAAATATGGAAAGCACCACGTGGTATCAAGCATGGATTCATAGCTCAATGATTACGTCTCTATCCTAGAGAAATCCAAACTTAACTACAGGCATTCTTTGCCTCCGATTTCACCATGAAAGTATACCATTACTTTCCGAAAACTTATTTGATAATTACCTCAAAATAATGCTTATAAAGTTTCTATGATAATTTTCCAAGTTTAATTTAAGCAAATACTCATTAATAAAAGTTATTATATAAACAATATTAATATTGAATAATTTATTTTTTAAAATAATAATACAGATTAATTCTTAAATAATAATTAACTTTAAAACAAAACATTATAAGGTAACTTAATTAATAATTAAATATACTTTAAACAATTTAAAATAATTAAATGACTAATTTTCTGGAATATTTTTAAACACTTTTTAAATTACCTAGTTAATAATTAAAAATCCTCTTCTAAAAACAAACCCAAATTCTCAAATAAAATATACATTTTCAATTCCAATATAACCAATCTAATACTTATAAATCTCTCTCGATTTATCACCAAACGATTTACGTTTCCAATTTCATTAATTTCTTTTTCACATTTCCAAACGAAAAATCTACCATTTCCTTTTAAACCGATTTCCCATCTCATTATCAATTCTTACCGTGAATTTATATCTTCAATTTATCAAATGATAATTATTTCATTTTATTTATAAAAATTGTTTATAAATCCCTTAGTCTCATTCCCAGTTTACAACGGTTTCACATCACATCAATTTCTAAATTAAATTCCATTTATAAATCAATTTCTTAAATAACCCGGACTATATTCCAAAACCAACCAAATCCCGATTCTACTTCCATTTGGTAATTTAGAAATCTTATTTAAGATCCAATATATCAAATTTTATATTTTTTTCCAAATTCACTTCTGTGCTCTCAATCTATTAAAATCTTGATTTTTAAAACCTTTTATATTTAAAACAAGTATCACTTAGGAATTATTATTTAAAATCCTATATATTATTATATTATTCCAAAATCTCTATTCACAATGTCTCGAAATAGTCAACTACAAGGTCAAACCATTTATTTTACCTAATCAATTTCTTTTAACTCATCCAAAATTCTATATAAATATTTTACTTCCAAAATCCCTTTTTAATTTCTTTCAAATTTAAAACATATATATTTATGGTATTTTAAAATACCAAAATCTAGGCTAGTATTACCATAGCATTCAATAAATTCAAATCACACTATAATCTATCACCGATTATCTAAACATATCATATATCACTATATATGAAATTAAATTCAACATTTTTTAGGAATCCAGTTGGATCCCTTCAACATGTTTCCCTGCATCCATAAATGTAAATACAACATAAAAATACCAATCTCGCTTCGAAGTGGGATATCGCGGTATATATGGTCGCCCGCTATTATGCGGGGCGCATATGGTCTCATCCGCTAAAATATGCGAGAACAATCAATCCAACTACCAATATATATACTACTATATATAATACCACATTTAACTTATAATAATTTATCAATTCAACCAATCAATCAATATATAATTTTAACTATTTAAAATTAATGCCAATCATCCAAATGAGTGAGATTTACTCACCTTTGATTTTTATTGTCGCTTTCGCGTTCTGGTTCCGTTTTAAGTCGGACGCGTTCGAATTTAGCTAAAATTTCCAGAAGCTCTAAATTCGCCCAAACCTGTTTCATTGTGAAGCTCTCGTCACCATGATCGCAACGCAAAAAGTTTCGTCCAATTTCGACCTCACATGCAGGAGTTATATGATTTTTAAGTTTACACAAATTTAATATTATAATTAATATACAATTCAAATAAAAAAAAGAAGCCCACTACCTAAAGCTAACCGGCCTGGCCCACTACTTCATCTCCCCCATTCGATTTTTGCCTGTACACGAACAAGCAAACCGAACTCCACCATGCACGAGATATCACTAACACGCCACAAATGTCAACGAAACCACCAACCAACGCCACCGATCAACTCCTCTTCGCGTCCCCATCTCGACCAACCCCAATATCCCACGCTCGACCTCCCCGAGCATTCGCGACCTGACAGAGCCTCCGCGTGCTATAGTGCGAAGTCGCACTCCACCATTTGCGATCGCAAGCTCCAATATTTCCCACCGAGATGCTATCTTCCCGCACGAGTTCGAAAAGAGCTCCATTTCTCGAATTGACAGGCCAATCCCTTAAAACATGAAACCCTAGTATAAAACCACCATTCGACTTGCTATCGCAACCCCACGTTCACCACTGAACAACCCAGAGCCTCGGTCGTGCATAGCCCTTCCTCAAACAAGAATTTTAAAATTAGTTTCGCAATTTTTCGTTGAATATTTCGTGAGATATAATTTTTTTGATGTTCATTGTTTTCATTTTTCTTCACTGTTGCCGTTTAAAAAGAAAAGAGAGGGAAAGCAATGGATAAGAAAGGGGGCATGTTTGAATAGCTCAAAGGTACAGTGATGGAATATCAACTGAAAGGGGAACTGACTAGTTAATATATTAATTTAATTTCGAAATATCTCGATCTACGCAACTCAAAATCTCGAACCCCTATCGAGGCATGCCGCTAGGCGTTTATAATGTTATACCCCTATTCCGAATGCAATGAAAAAGGTTTCAAGTCCTATTTCGATCATATGGAGAAGATAGCTTTTTGGACCCAATTATAATATTAATTTTTCGATATTAATTTCAGCACGTTTCTATCCCGTATGACCAAACGATTACTCCAAACGTTACGAAATTTGAAATCCGATAATAATACACTATTATAAATCCAATGGAACTAGTTTCGTCGAATTCCGAGACTGTGCCCTGGAAGGCTATTTTTACTCGTCAATTTATACAAGTTATTTTTAAAATCGAACAAATCACTCTTTAAATTCAAATATAAAAGTTCTATTACCTTCATTCTTATTAATATATATTTAACAAGCTTTGAAATTATTTTTAACAAGCTAAAAAACCCAAGATTCGGTTATTTAAGCAAATTCCAATTATTAAATTATCCAATAAATCATTATATTTGAAATTAAAGTTAAAAATTTAACATTTGAATATTTAAAATTAATTAAATATTCCAATTTCAAATACCCAAAATTCTAGGTCGTTACAGGATACTACAACAACAATGGAAAACAGACTCTACTATGCCCGTGTTCTTATTGAGGTTGATGTACAATTCTCGTACCCGCAGTCAGTCCACATGGAGTTATATAACGGAGATATGGATGTTATTCCTATTGAATACGAACAAAAAATTATGCCTTGTTCTAAATGCCAAGTTTTCGGCCATAGCGACTCAAACTGCAGCAAGGTAGTTACATAGCAATGGTGGATAAAAAAGAGCATGTGCCAATTGCAAATAAGCTTAGTTCTTCAGGAACTGAAAGCAATTTACAGAATAATTCGATATCATAGTCCGAAGTTAACAATAGCCAATGACACTGTTAATACTGCAGATAGACCCTCTTCGCCTCCAACAGTTCCAGTACATGATTTGACTGATATGCCAATGCCAACTCGTGTTCCTGAAGACTCTCCTGCACATATGGAAATAAAAATTAATAGTAGCCCTGTGGATAAAGAAAAGTTTGTACAGGATATTGCTGATAAAATTCAAGAAGTAGGATGTACGTCGAACTCTACTATTGATGTCTCCCCCATGCTGTCGAAGAATCCTACATATCGGCAAAAGCGTGCAACTCCAAACCCCATAACTTCTTGTACATCTCCTCCTAAAAAAACTACTAGGAGCACCATGAAAGGTAAATGAATATTATGACATGGAATATTAGAGGTATGAATACCGACGACAAAGTTAGTCAGATATTCACACTTCTAAAAGCTCACAAGCTTACTTTGCTAAGCTTAGTTGAGACTAAATTATCTTCTTCAAATATAGATAAACTGTAGATGAAATTACACAACTGGAATTTTATTCATAATAATGGCGAGGGCAGTAAGGGCCGTATTGTGATTATACTGGATACAAATGTTTGGGAACATATTATATTCAGTAAATCACAGCAGCATACCACCCTGCTGTTGTCAAACAAAGGGGGTTTTCAATGTTACTGCACATGTGTCTATGCTAGTAATTTGTTTTCCGAACGACAAAGTTATGGGATTTGCTACAGCTTGACGCTTCTGCTATAGGATCTTCTTGGCTAGTTATGAGGGATTTTAATAATGCTCTTAACCCAAAGGATAAAAAGGGAGGTTTGCCTGTCCCCTTTTCCTATTTACATACGTTTAAAACTGTTTACTTAATTGTGGGTTGGTTGAATCTATTCTACAGGGATGTAAATACACATGGAGGCGGAGAGGGATTGCCACAAACATAGACAAGGTTCTTGTTAATTACGATTTCATGTCTATGTTTCCTCAATTTGGTACAATCGCCTTGCCATCCTCTGTCAGTGATCATACCCCTCTCCTTATATTTTTTAACCCACAACAACGGCATCAAAAAAGACTTCCTTCCTGATATATTAACAATTGGTGCTATAGGGAAGGATATGATCAATGTATTACAACCGGGCTGTCTGTGAACACGTAGGGATCTCATGCATACAGACTGGTTTACAAGTTGAAAGGAGTTAAAAGTGAATTGAAAACATGGAATAGGTTAAGAGCAAAGGACAATAGTATATCTAGCCTACAAGCTGAATTTGACTCTGCTTAATCTTGCAGACCATGACCCAGATAACTACATTGCATTTGATAATATGTATCAAACAGGTCAGAGACTTAACGATCTCCTTGAAAAACATAATGAATTACTTCGGCAACAGAGCAAAATGTCATGGCTTCAAAAGGGGGATAGAAATACTAAATTATTCTACGCCAAAATGTCAATGCGGTGACACAGGAGTAACATTAAAGCTTTACTGCATGCACAAAGCCATTACATTTATGACAGTAATGGAATACAGTAAGAGGAATTGACATTTTATCAAAGGCTGTTTAATGGGGAGAATTTCAATTTTTTTCCCCTGTAACCACTAGAATGCAAGTAAATGAGGCAGGGAAAATTTACTTATCTTCTCCGGTTACGCTGGATGAAATTAAGCAGGCCTTGTTCTCGATAGAAGATGCAAAAAGCCCAGGCCCAGATGGTTTCTCCTCCAAAATTTTCAAACAGCATTGGACTGACCTGCAACAAAATTTATTCGATGCTGTGTCGGATATTTTTCAGACCAGAAAATTTCCTAAGGGAGTGAATCATAATTTTATCACTTTATCTCAGATTATCGACCTATCTCTTGTGCTAATGTTCTATACAAAGTAGTCTCTAAGATTATTTGTAACCGCATTAAATGGTTTTTACCCTTTTTAATTGCAGAAAACCAGTCTTCTTTCATACCGGGAAGAAATATAGGCGAAAATGTCTTACTAGCCCACAAACTTATTCGCGATTTTTCAAAGCGAGGAAAACAAAAAATGTGCATCAAAATTGATCTTCAAAAAGCATATGACATGGTTAATCGAGAATTCGTGGTTCACATGCTTACATCTATGGGTTTCCCTACTTCACTTGTGGAGCTTATTTACGAATGTATGTCCACACCTATGTTTTTGATTGTGATTGATGGAAGACTGCAATGTTTTATTCACTCTAACAGAGGACTCTGGTAGGGAGACCCCCTATCCCCCTACTTATTTTGCATAGCTATGGAATTTTTCTTGTTATTGATGGAAGAGGGAATAGCTGATGGGCAGTTACAATCTATATCTACTACTCAACCGGTTATTTCTCATCTCCTATATGCTGATGACGTTATGATCTTTTTAACTTCTACTACATGTAATGCTACCTATATGAATTATATTTTTTCCTTAATGGAGGAGACTGTGGGTTTAAAAATCAATCAAACTAAGTCCCAGGTTTTTTTACGTTGTGGTGCAGTGCATAAAGTGGAAATTTCAAATATTTTACATATTGCAGAGCATGCATTACCTGTTAGATACCTTGGGGTTCCCCTGACAGCAGATTACATTCATGCCAGCCACTGTCTCTCCCTACATCATAAAATCAGTAATAGATTAGAAGGCTAGGACTGTAGGTTACTATCAACAGTGGGACGAGCATAACTAATTCACAGTACTATAACCCCCATAGTTATGTACTGGTTATTAATTTACTATTTACCACAATCAGTGCTGCATAAAATCAATAAGTTATGTGTTGACTTTTTCTGGAATGGTAAGCTACATAAAATTTCATGGGAAACTTTATGCAGACCCAAGATTGAAGGAGGGATAAGACTGTGCAAATTTACAGATTTGAACAAAATTGCTAGAATCAAGATACTTTGGAATTTACTTACTACCGATGGTCTATGGTCACGATGGATGAGGATGAAATATACGTCTAGGACAAATTTATGGGTTCTACCCATTGATAACAACTTCTCTGGTATTATGAAAACGATTTTACGACACCATGACATAGTTGTTTCTGTTATGAATAGAGTTATTATTAATGGGGAAAAAACAGACTTATGGTTTGATCCTTGGATAAACCATAAATCTCTTGTCGATTTAACTGGGTGGAATAGAATTCACTTGAGTAATATAGCAAATAGCAAGGTTTGTCATATAATTAGAGATGGTCAGTTTCAACCTAATCCGTTTACGGAAACTAGAGAAGTAGCTAACCAAATTATGCAAGTGAATATTGCTTCTGATGGCACTGCTGATTACTGGACAATGGGTGACAAAAGGAAATTTGTTTTTGCTGATATATGGAATTCTATTAGACTATATAGTGACAGTGATGCTAACTTTAAGGTGATATGGCATAATGTTACAGCCAAGAAATTTTCTTATACTGCATATATGGCCTATGTTCTTCGTCTTGCTACAGCAGACCGACTTAACAATTGGGGTATTATCGTCAATACTACGTGTGTGTTACGCAATGAACAGAACGAGGATCATCAACATTTATTCTCGAATTGTGTATACACTACTTTTCTATGGGTGACTCTTCAGCTGCAACTTGCCGTCCAACCCTCTGCTGCATCATCGCTGCAAGATTGCTTGGCCATGATTCGGCAAAGTTTCAGCGCCTCAACCGTAGTCAGGGATTTGGTGTTTGTAGCTACGTCCACACTTGTTCACCACATATGGGTTGAACGAGTTCGGCGCCTCTGTGAGCGCAAGCGTTGCTCGAAGGAGGTCCGCATGAAATTAGTTGAACTTGATGTCAGACTACAACTGAGTCGGCGAATTCGTAAGCGGAGTAGTAGCATTTCAGAGAGACAAATCTTGCAACGATGGGGTATTCGTTTAGGGTATTTTGGATGATGGCGACTCACAGTGAAGTGGGAGGCGTAGGGTTTTGAGGTTTATTTTGATGTGCAGTTGTATTGGGCTAGACCGGGTTAGATTGTAGAGATGCGGTGGTGTTTACAAATTTTATTTTGTTTTTTGGCCAGAGGATTTAGTTTAGTTGGCATTTGCTTGTTGTTGTTATTATTTTGGGGTTTCTCTTTTGTTCCTAAGTTCTTATATTTGGAGGATGTAGTCATAGGGAATGTCGTGCTCTTTTTCCTAACCACTATGGTAAGGTTTTTTAAGGAGGTGAATTCTTCTATGTATGGTTCTAACTGTTATTAATAAAGAACCTCTCTTTTCAAAAAGAAATATGACTATTATTATTATTAAAAATTCTATGGTTTCTCTCAAACCAAATATACCAACAAATTATAATGAATAAAGTATCAAGTAAATCTATTTTCCTTTTTAAACTTAAATCTTAAATTATTCCAATAATAATCACAATCAGTAACTTTAGTTGTAAGACTAAATTTAAAGATTTTGAGAGTATTATTAAGAATGTAGTAAGTATCTATGCAATCATAATACACATGTTTAATATCTTCGAAATACAATTTACAAAAAGTACATTTATTATCAATTTGCATATTCTTTCTTTTTAAAAATTCAATAGTATTTAGTTTGCCATGCATGATTAACCACGTATGAATTTTAGATTTAGAAGGAGAGTTTGTTTTCCAAATAAGTTTAAAATAGTTAGCAGTTACTCCTAAGAATTTTACATTTATTATCAATTTTATATTTGTATCGGTCCAGACTTGTATCTACTTGTATTCCGCTTTGTTTGAACTGTGATTCTGTGAAATGTATATTATTATATGTTGTTCTGAATTTTATTATAGCCACCGCAGTTTTATTTTAAGCCTAAACTGTATATGTTGATTCCACTTAATTAAAGAAATGTATCGCATATTAATCGACGAATCGATGCTTGCTTAAAGCAAAATTCATGGATGATTGCTCCTAACCAGCACTATTCTCTGCACTAGTTGACAATATTACTTTGTAATATTCTTTGTTAGTGTGGGTCTCAGGGTAGAGCTTCATAACTTGGTATTAAAGCCAGGTTCAGAACAAAATATGATATTATGGACACAAATCTTGGCCTAGGTGAGTCTTAGAGACCGTCCATCCCCTTTTGAATAAGAAAGTGTCTTTTGGGAAGTCTAGGAACGTCTCCCTTCGTTTCCACTCTTTGATGTTCCTACTATTGAATTATATGATTCCTACGCAGTCTTTGATCCAATCTTACCTATTTCAGAGGTATAGTTAGCTAGCGGCTGAGTCACACGTTCTAGTATTAGGCCATCCTACGAGCCCAGTTAAGATGTAGTACTTTGTCTGCCCAACAAATCATGAAGTTTGTGGTCGTCTTTTTATGATAAGGTTTGCGCAACGAAAGTAGACAGATTGTTCTGCTAGGTATGTTATGTAACGACCCGTAAATTTCAACCGTTTTAATAACGTAATTATTTGAAATTTTGTGAAATTTTAAACGATAAAATTTTAAAATAAAAATTTGATATTTGGAATACGTCTAGTTAAACATAGCGACTGGTAAATTTTCGTCCGAAAATACGGAAGTTTATTTCGCGCGTAAATTCACTTCAATTTAATCAGTTAAAAAGTAATGAAAATAAAACATTTTCGAAACCAAAATATTTTTACATAGAAAAATTCTAAACAATCTTCTGAGCAAGATGTCAGTTTGTCGTTTTTCCAAATTCGGACATCTTTGGCTCCGTCGATCTTATTTTTCAGTGTTTTTCTTGCATTTTCCGCCAGTAGAAAAATTCAAAATTTTATAATTCAATCATACCACTGATATCTATATACCATTTTGATCGTCTCGTCGTGCCGATCTCTACAATATATTCATTTCTGTGTTTTGAAGTACGGTACGCAGCGCAATCTACGAGAAACGATTCTGTATCGGCACCGGTTTTAAAACCTTTTGGTTTCCTTGCCTTTTGTATTCCACCCTATTGGTTACCAATAGCCAGCTGATATTAATATTCATTGAATTGAGCATACATTGATTCATTTTCAATACGTTCATTTATTATTTGCTTTGAGGAATGTAAAGACGTGAACATATTCCTCTCCCTTTCCTTCACTCTTCATCAAGCCTTTCAGTTTCCACACCATGGCCGAAGCTAGCACCTCCGTCAATTCACTGGCCACCCAACCTCTCATTTTTTTTCATGCAACCTCACATGCCGACCCACCCCGCCTTCCCACCACAAAACCAAACGTCGTAGCCTTCTCATTAAAGCCTGCTTTTACCCCTCGACAGCTCGCTTCGCCACTTGTCAACCACTCCCTATGCCGAGCTTCCCCTTCCACTTCTCTCCGCGTAGCCTTCACCACTCCGATCCTCGTCCCATCACCGACCGCAGCCCCTACGCCTCATCACTGACCAAACCCGACCACCCTGGCACATATAGACACCCACCCGCGCACTGGTCCACACCTCCGAAGCCACGCACCAACTCCACCCTCTTCCACTCAGATCACCACCGAGAGGCTTCTCCTCCCTCAACCCGATCCATCTCTTCAATGCGTGCAAACTACCCACTAGCAGCAAGCCTTCTTTTATAAAGGTATTATTTAAATATTGTATACTATATTAGATTTTGTATATATATGTGTGTTGTTGTACTCTTACAGCTGGTATATCTATATAAATATATACATATGTCGTGAGTGTGTATGTTTATGGAGTTATATTAATTTAGATATGTTTTTGTTGTTGCTTATAGTTTCAAATCTATAGTTATTTATGTATATGAATATTATAATGTGTGTACTTTATAAGTATTATGCCAACACATATTTATATATAAATATATAGTACTGTATGTTGTACTATAAAGCACTATACCCATATGTATATCATACTTTAAAATGCAGTTTGATGTTTTGGAGAAATTTATGTTATGTTGGTGATGGGTTGCATGGTGTTATACTATTTTAGGTTTAGTTTCTATATTATTTTATTTATAGTTGTATATGTATTGCTCTGTTAGGACAAAAATAAAGGCAGCGTTTTCATTGTTACCGTATCTAAATTAGGTACCGTATTTTATAGACATATATATTTGCTAGTAGAGTTGTTATAGGGGTATATATTATATGTTAGTATACATATCATTTAGTTGTTCGAACTGTCCGTAACTTTTACTGCATATTTACAAAGATATAGACTGTAGTTTATCCAACTGCGTGTTTTATTTAAAAAGGTATATATAGTTATATATTTTTATTTAAGTTATAAGTTGCAAAGATACTTGGATATATATGATCTACACCTATTTTGTTTGAGTACATTTGGTTTAATTTGTTTTTTTTTTGTTTGTCTTATGATATGCATATATATATCCGCATAGAATAATGGCTTATTAACTATAAATTGTGAACCGTATGTATATGTGGCTATTTAAAATTTTGACGTGTATATAGATATAAAGTATATGTTTAAAACTTAGAATACGACTTAGTTATATAGGTAAAGTTCACTTATACCATTTATCATCATCAATCCAGTTCTGATTTGATTCGTCGATTTCTGTTATCAGCCTTGATCGTCGAATTCGTGTCAATCCATCTTTGCTTCGAAATCTGTGCTTGGATTCATATCTCATCGCATTCTGTTCTCTCCTCTAGCCTCGAAAGGTGAGCAATCACTCACGATTAACGTTCTTTTATTTATTAGATTTGATTTCAATTGAAACGACAATTGAAATATTGCTGCTGTTAGTTATTTACACTGTTATTACCTGTATCAGTTCACCTGTGACATCTGACACCATTATCTGTTAATTATTTATGCGATGATAATACAGTTTGGCTGATAATTGATTGATTGTTGATGTTTATATTGGACGTTAAATTGTTAATGTTAAAATGATAAATAGTATGAAATTGAACTTGATATAGGATAATTAAATGTTAAATTTGATTAAATGACATTTGTATAATATGACCCCTTTATCTGTTAAATTTATTGACACGTAGGATTGTTTAATTACATTTTGAACCACTGAATGTATGTTGTTATATTGATGATGTATGAAATTGTAAATATATGACAAGTGAAAACCGTAATGTAATAATCTTTAATCTACATGAAATGATAGTGTAGATTCTAGAAATAATTATATTAATTCGTACAAATAACAATGCGAATTAATACGGTTATTTCGGGATTATTTGAATTGATTATTGGATTGATATTGATTGTTGTTATTGCTTATTTATTTACTTTGACACCATCCCAGTTATCACACTGCAAGTTCCTTTTGCTATGTTTTGATTTTTGAATTGAATTGGAATCGGGTTGAATGATAAATACCCAAATTGAACTTTGACCTAGGAAAGAAAATTAAATAAAACCCGATTGGTCAAATAATTTGATTTGAAAATAAAATGAAGATTTTATTTGAATAAATAATATGGTTTTGAAATGAAGTTGAAATTTGAATTGTAATGAGAAGAAATGTTAATATTTAATCAGTGATGTATTCTGATTTGTATCTGATGTATCGTATTACTCTTCTGTTGTAAACTCTGATGTATCTTATATATTCATATAGTAGCTTCATGAACTACTATCTCTTTTATTTCCGCTGCACTTATTACTCTGTGTCTGTGATCTGTGATTATTTTATTTACTGTATATGTTCAGTTTTGCCAAATTTAAATTAACAACGCGGTATTTTGAGCAATTCAACTCCGACATGTGTGTCTACCTATACACTTATAATGGATGCGAATGGTCCAAAATTCTGGGTCGTTACAGTTGGTATCAGAGCTTTGGTAGCTCTAGGCAAAACTTAACATATAAGGTAAATGTATTTACAGAATCACTCTCATTCGAGTTTCAATCTTTTCCCTTGACTCAATTCCTTTGAATTTTGGAACGTTCCCCTCGGTTCCGAAATTCATTTGTGTCCTTCATTATTCGCCTTCTTTCAATCATGGAGCACCCCATAACTCCATTTTGAATGTTATCTATAATAGATCGGCGGTCTCGCCAATCTTCGAATGATTCGTAAAGGAGCAAAACTCCTTTATAATAGACCTCGATTTACCGGAGATTTCTGTATCATGGGTTTACGATGCTATCTATCTCCTGCTATACCTGAATCCTACCTCTTGAGATCGAGTGTTGATTTACCTCGGAATTCAACATCGATCTTATTCTTGAAGTCACGGTCGAACCCGGTTAAGGTCGCCCGCGATTTATATAAACTTATCCATCTTTCTATTTCGTTATTTCATCACCTTATCTTCGTTTGAACTTATTTTCGAATCAAAATTCTCTTTGATTTGAGTCCATCAAAAAAAAAAAAAATTTTGAATCTCTATCTTTGTTTTGAAATCTATTCTTGTATCGTCGAGCAAAGAAATGTATTTGTAAACTAATATATAAATGTTTTGTATATTGTGTTGTTTGAGTTGTTGATGTTGATTTGGGTTTCCGATCGATTCGTCTGATCAACGTTATCGATAGGATTTCCAAAACACTTGAACAGAGCAAACTGACACAATATTATTTTCAAATTTGGAAAATGAAATAAATTTGTTTGATTATATTGTGAAAATATAAGTAAAATTTTCTGGAATTTAATAAGTTAATTAAATTGGTTGTTTGAAATGATAATATTTGATTATCATTTATTGTTCTAAAGGAATTTATAAATATGGTTTATAAATTGATTTGGAATTTGAAATGAATTAAATTCAGAAATTTGAGAATTTAGTTTCCAGTGATTTCGAACTTTGGTTTTAAAATTTTAAAGTATATATTATTGGAAGTATTTTCGAATAAGTAATCGTTTTCAAAGAATTTTTAAAATGTTGAAATCAATGTTCTTCTCTTTGTCGCTGGAAAATAATTTCGGTGATGGCGGCCGCATCATCGACATTCATTTTCGAGTTTCGAAGTGGAGATACTATTCTGTAGCTTTGCTACGGCTTTGTTTTGAAAAAAAAATATTTTAAATTGAATTTCTTCAGTATAACTTGATTTATATATATATAGGTATCTTATTTTAAAAATTTAATTTGATTGATATAAATATATGATATATATCTCTAAATTGTTTGAAGTTAATCGGAAATCTAATTCTTAAATTTTGTTAAAGGATGATTTTAATTATAAATAAGACCAAAATTTGGAATAAATATTTAAACTTGAATAATCGAATTGGAAAAATTTTATTTGTATATTGTTCAACTGCATTCTAAAATACAACTTACCTAAATCATTCAGAAGTTTAATATTTAATTGGATAATATATAATATAAATTGAATTTATAAATAAAATCTGAGTGTTTATAATAAATGCTATACACTAAATTTTGATTATAAAGATGCTAATAGAGTTAGATAGGATAATTAGTAAACTCAGTTAATAATGAAATAAATTGTTTGAAAGAATTAATAAATTTGTTTTGAAAGAATTAATAAATTGAAATTTGATCAACTTATGAAAATACCTTGAATTTGAAAGCAATTAGTAAATATAAATTAATTTAAATTAAAACTTTTATGGTTTAAATTAATTTATATGGGTTAAATATATGTGATTAGATATATTAAGTAGAATAAATGTAACAATAATTAGGAATAAAGAAGAATTTAAATTGTTGACGAAAATTTGATTATAATAAAAGACTATTCAAATTTATGGTTTTAGAAATTGTAAATTTAGGATAATTGGATAATAAGATAATGAGTTTAGAAATAGTTGAGATTGATTTGAAACCAAATGGATTAAATCAATTATCGAATATCAATTAATTTAAATTTGAATTTATATGGTTTAAATTAATTGTTATTTTGTATTTTCAAATCTGTTTTTCTTTCTGGTTGTTTCTATTCTCCTGCCTCGTTCCTTTTCGGGGACGAAAAGTTTTGAGTGGGGGAGAGTGTAACGACCCGTAAATTTCAACCGTTTTAATAACGTAATTAGTTGAAATTTTGTGAAATTTTAAACGATAAAATTTTAAAATAAAAATTTGATATTTGGAATACGTCTAGTTAAACATAGCGACTGGTAAATTTTCGTCCGAAAATACGGAAGTTTATTTCGCGCGTAAATTCACTTCAATTTAATCAGTTAAAAAGTAATGAAAATAAAACATTTTCGAAACCAAAATATTTTTACATAGAAAAATTCTAAACCATCTTCTGAGCAAGATGTCAGTTTGTCGTTTTTCCAAATTCGGACATCTTTGGCTCCGTCGATCTTATTTTTCAGTGTTTTTCTTGCATTTTCCGCCAGTAGAAAAATTCAAAATTTTATAATTCAATCATACCACTGATATCTATATACCATTTTGATCGTCTCGTCGCGCCGATCTCTACAATATATTCATTTCTGTGTTTTGAAGTACGGTACGCAGCGCAATCTACGAGAAACGATTCCGTATCGGCACCGGTTTTAAAACCTTTTGGTTTCCTTGCCTTTTGTATTCCACCCTATTGGTTACCAATAGCCAGCTGATATTAATATTCATTGAATTGAGCATACATTGATTCATTTTCAATACGTTCATTTATTATTTGCTTTGAGGAATGTAAAGACGTGAACATATTCCTCTCCCTTTCCTTCACTCTTCATCAAGCCTTTCAGTTTCCACACCATGGCCGAAGCTAGCACCTCCGTCAATTCACTGGCCACCCAACCTCTCATTTTTTTTCATGCAACCTCACATGCCGACCCA
Organism: Allium fistulosum; assembly: GCA_030737815.1. Taxonomy (NCBI): domain Eukaryota; kingdom Viridiplantae; phylum Streptophyta; class Magnoliopsida; order Asparagales; family Amaryllidaceae; genus Allium; species Allium fistulosum. The sequence goes on along the minus strand of CM060904.1, from coordinate 706,070,482 downwards.
CCCCGCCTTCCCACCACAAAACCAAACGCCGTAGCCTTCTCATTAAAGCCTGCTTTTACCCCTCGACAGCTCGCTTCGCCACTTGTCAACCACTCCCTATGCCGAGCTTCCCCTTCCACTTCTCTCCGCGTAGCCTTCACCACTCCGATCCTCGTCCCATCACCGACCGCAGCCCCTACGCCTCATCACTGACCAAACCCGACCACCCTGGCACATATAGACACCCACCCGCGCACTGGTCCACACCTCCGAAGCCACGCACCAACTCCACCCTCTTCCACTCAGATCACCACCGAGAGGCTTCTCCTCCCTCAACCCGATCCATCTCTTCAATGCGTGCAAACTACCCACTAGCAGCAAGCCTTCTTTTATAAAGGTATTATTTAAATATTGTATACTATATTAGATTTTGTATATATATGTGTGTTGTTGTACTCTTACAGCTGGTATATCTATATAAATATATACATATGTCGTGAGTGTGTATGTTTATGGAGTTATATTAATTTAGATATGTTTTTGTTGTTGCTTATAGTTTCAAATCTATAGTTATTTATGTATATGAATATTATAATGTGTGTACTTTATAAGTATTATGCCAACACATATTTATATATAAATATATAGTACTGTATGTTGTACTATAAAGCACTATACCCATATGTATATCATACTTTAAAATGCAGTTTGATGTTTTGGAGAAATTTATGTTATGTTGGTGATGGGTTGCATGGTGTTATACTATTTTAGGTTTAGTTTCTATATTATTTTATTTATAGTTGTATATGTATTGCTCTGTTAGGACAAAAATAAAGGCAGCGTTTTCATTGTTACCGTATCTAAATTAGGTACCGTATTTTATAGACATATATATTTGCTAGTAGAGTTGTTATAGGGGTATATATTATATGTTAGTATACATATCATTTAGTTGTTCGAACTGTCCGTAACTTTTACTGCATATTTACAAAGATATAGACTGTAGTTTATCCAACTGCGTGTTTTATTTAAAAAGGTATATATAGTTATATATTTTTATTTAAGTTATAAGTTGCAAAGATACTTGGATATATATGATCTACACCTATTTTGTTTGAGTACATTTGGTTTAATTTGTTTTTTTTTTGTTTGTCTTATGATATGCATATATATATCCGCATAGAATAATGGCTTATTAACTATAAATTGTGAACCGTATGTATATGTGGCTATTTAAAATTTTGACGTGTATATAGATATAAAGTATATGTTTAAAACTTAGAATACGACTTAGTTATATAGGTAAAGTTCACTTATACCATTTATCATCATCGATCCAGTTCTGATTTGATTCGTCGATTTCTGTTATCAGCCTTGATCGTCGAATTCGTGTCAATCCAGCTTTGCTTCGAAATCTGTGCTTGGATTCGTATCTCATCGCATTCTGTTCTCTCCTCTAGCCTCGAAAGGTGAGCAATCACTCACGATTAACGTTCTTTTATTTATTAGATTTGATTTCAATTGAAACGACAATTGAAATATTGCTGCTGTTAGTTATTTACACTGTTATTACCTGTATCAGTTCACCTGTGACATCTGACACCATTATCTGTTAATTATTTATGCGATGATAATACAGTTTGGCTGATAATTGATTGATTGTTGATGTTTATATTGGACGTTAAATTGTTAATGTTAAAATGATAAATAGTATGAAATTGAACTTGATATAGGATAATTAAATGTTAAATTTGATTAAATGACATTTGTATAATATGACCCCTTTATCTGTTAAATTTATTGACACGTAGGATTGTTTAATTACATTTTGAACCACTGAATGTATGTTGTTATATTGATGATGTATGAAATTGTAAATATATGACAAGTGAAAACCGTAATGTAATAATCTTTAATCTACATGAAATGATAGTGTAGATTCTAGAAATAATTATATTAATTCGTACAAATAACAATGCGAATTAATACGGTTATTTCGGGATTATTTGAATTGATTATTGGATTGATATTGATTGTTGTTATTGCTTATTTATTTACTTTGACACCATCCCAGTTATCACACTGCAAGTTCCTTTTGCTATGTTTTGATTTTTGAATTGAATTGGAATCGGGTTGAATGATAAATACCCAAATTGAACTTTGACCTAGGAAAGAAAATTAAATAAAACCCGATTGGTCAAATAATTTGATTTGAAAATAAAATGAAGATTTTATTTGAATAAATAATATGGTTTTGAAACGAAGTTGGAAATTAAATTTTTATGAAATTTAAATGTTAATATTTAATAATCTGGAACAAAATATTCACAATGTAATTGATGAAAGAAATGTTGTTTAATTTGAGAAATGATTGAATTGAGTTTGAAATGATTTAATAATTAAGTTTGAAATTATAATTAAGTTTGAAATTATTAAACTTTGAAATTATTTAATAATTAAGTTTTGAATTATTTAATAATTAAATAAGATTGAAATATTTAATGATTAAATTGAATTGAATTCTTTAATAAGTAAAATTGGACTTTTGAATAAGTGAATTTATTTCGTAAATAATTGAAATTGAGTTTTCTTTATTAATTAAGTTGGAAAATCATTTAAGTAAATAAATAAGTGAAATTGAATTTCTTTATCAAGAAATAAAATGTGATTTATGGAAATTAATGTAAGACTTGAAATTTAAAGAATTTGATTGATGAATTTAATTTAATTCAAATTGTAAGTTTTAATATAATGAAGTTGAATTTAAATAATGGATTTAATGAATTGGAAATTTAATAGAAATTGTTTTGAATGGGAAATTTACTTAATGAATATTGAATGAAATCGATAAATGAGTTTAAATTGATTTGAAAGTTAAGTAAAATCTATTTAAATGATTTCGGAATGAAATTTATATATGAACTTGAATCAAAATTTGAATTGTTTCAAATAGGTATTGAAATTGAATTATAAGATTTTGAAATTGTGAATTTGGAAGTTTTGAAACGTAAATTATTGGAAATTGGTTTTGAGAGACAAATGAGTGTTGATTTACGAATTCTAATTGAAATTGTAATTGATTTGTTTTTTGGAAATATACAAACGACCAATCGGTGAAATAATTACGGAAGTTATTAAAGAGACCGGAATTCGGTTATGGGTATACTCTCTATCTAAACCGAAAACCACTTTAATAACTATGCGCGGAGTGATGATCCAGAATGAAGTGGTTGGAATGATGTACGTGTTGACTGAAGAAAGAGAACGATAATGGATAGCCTTGACACTTGTGTCAAATTGGAAATGACTAAAATAGGAGCTGTGCCGGGCCAATGGAGGATTGATACCTCAAGTGGACACACTTCTTCGAACTACTTATACTTGTTGTCGATTGGTGCACCCTTGATTTTTGGGAGTGTTGTTTCACGGTGTTGCGGGCGCTGCGGCGTTGCGTTCTCACCAGCCCGGATCAGGCGAACGGTAGTATCACTACCTTGGGTATAGCCTCATGTGCCTTGTCATACTTGTATTCCATTTATGCGCGACCACTACGAATTTGTTTTGTACCTTGAGTATATGGATTGCCCTCTGGTGACTTCCGGTTTTGGGGAAACTACGGTCTTGTATATGCTTGTGGGAATAAAAATGTGTTAAGGGTGGAATGGGCCATGACTTAACGCTATTTTGATATCTTTATATTACTGATAGACATTATCTACTTAGCGTATATTACTACCTAGTAGATAGTTTGACGGATCCTTAAAGGATGGTTATTCCAAACATCCTTTGAGTTACTTGTATTTCAATTGCTATTTCACTTGAGTTGGATTTATTAATATAAGAATGTTAATCCTGACTCGAGTGTTTTGTATTTTTCTTTACGCTCGGGTCAGACTGAGTGGTTCAGCTTTCGAGACTCACCTTGGAGTTGGAGCTTTGCTTGAAGATCCAGACATCTATTCTGCTTTCAGTGTTCGATGATTCCAGTGATGTATTCTGATTTGTATCTAATGTATCGTATTACTCTTCTGTTGTAAACTCTGATGTATCTTATATATTCATATAGTAGCTTCATGAACTACTATCTCTTTTATTTCCGCTGCACTTATTACTCTGTGTCTGTGATCTGTGATTATTTTATTTACTGTATATGTTCAGTTTTGCCAAATTTAAATTAACAACGCGGTATTTTGAGCAATTCAACTCCGACATGTGTGTCTACCTATACACTTATAATGGATGCGAATGGTCCAAAATTCTGGGTCGTTACATGTTATCCAGTAAATTTGTGATTGATTTGATTGGTTGAGTGAATGTTTGTTTGGTTGGTTAATGCATAGAAGCTTTGATATTATAGTAATTGTTTTAAATTAATATTCAGTAGGAATCGTCATTGAGGATTAGAAACCCACTCAATATTAATAATAAGAACTTGTGGTTTCTTCAAAGGTGTAGCTTCTGCAAGCAATATTGGAAAGATTAAAAATTGCAAAATGAAATTTATTTCATAAGTATAATTAATCAAATGTTAAAATGAATTTAAAAAATTTTGATGTTTCTTGTAGTAGTTATGGTTGCATTGTAAAAATTGTTACTAGTAAAGAATTGAGATTGACTGAATTTTTTTTAAAAAGAAAGCATTCAGTAAAATTAAAAATATTTCCGAAAAGGGATATGCATGTAAGTGGAATTTGATTATGTTATTGAGGCAAGCAAGTAACTATTTTATAAAATTGTAAAAGATATCTGCATATCATAGGAAAAATTATTTTTAGTGTTGAATTATTCGTTGAGTGGTTAAGAATCTTGGTTGATGCGGGTGCATACAGATCAATAGAGATTTCCTAAATGCTTTAACGAGACATTAAGACATGGTAAAAATCTAAATTTCCTATATATACTATTTAATGAAATAACAAATTGTGTAAAGAAATGTTTATCTTTGTTTCAATAGAAACATTGATAAATTATTTTAAGGAAAAACTAAAGTGGATTTCAGAAATGAGGTTTTGAAATAAACAACTTAATTTATGAATTATAATCAAGAAGACTTGTAGTTTTAATTTTTAACTTGAGATAAATTAAAATTTTCAAATAAAACGAGTTATTGAAGGTTTCTTTAACAAGTGCTGAAGTAAAAATGACATATCTTTTGATTGGTAAATCCAGTTTTGATGAATCATTTGGGAGAACAAAAATAATTTCATAAGGAAGAAAATTTATTTTGATCAATTGCTAGATTTTGCTATTGTCTTGATCATATTCATATTTTAGACAGAGCTTTTGTCGAAAATTTTCTGGGCTAAACTTTGTTAGTAATTTGAACATATTTTTATCACTTCTTATCAGAATTCAATAATTTTTGATGTTCTGCAAAGATTTGGCTATGTTCTATATGTTTTATATTCTAAGTTTTGTAAAACTCTGAGGTTATAATGGTCTAAATTGCACTTCTTTGTCGCTTTCCAAAAAATAAACGACAGAGATAATTAATTTAAAACTTACGAATTGTTTTGGCCATAAATTTTGAACCATAAGTCCAAATTTGATAACCATTTATTTTTGTTTGAAAGCTTAAGGTTTAAATGGACGAAATAGCATTTCTTTGTCGCTGCCTTGAGACTAAACGACAAAGTTAATAAATCTTATGTCTATATCATGCCTCATTTTGTTTGAGTGCCTTACGCTTTCCTTTGTGAGTTTGTGTTCTTATTTCATTTGTTTTAGCTAGTTGAATTCTTCTATTTTCTTGGATTTCGATTTCTCTAATTCTTGGCTTGAGATGATATATAGTTTAAATTCTATGGATCAATTTATCATTGGGGTCTTGTGATGAATTTGGATATTTGGAGTAGTAAACTTTCTCATGTTTTATGGACTTTGAACTATTCGATTCAAAGCATTGGGGTTGTTATAAATATATGTATATCTATTCAATACATATATGTTTTAAATAAAAGAAATTTGTAAAAAAGAGTTAATATTAATATCGGTTTCAAACTAAATTTATGTACCAATGCAATTCCTTTTTATAAATGGTTTTAATAAGCAATTATATATATTAAAATAAAGTTAGTGAATATTGTTGTGTTCTTTGAAGTATGGATTTGGAAATATAAGCTTAGGTTATTTCTAAGCAAAGGTTCATTTACTAATTTGGCTTTGAAATATAAACCTATATTTTTTTCTATATAAAAGTATATATATCTATATATGGCTTTAAAGGAGATTTCTAAACAGTTATAAATATGTATGTTGACTAATACTAAGTTATGGATTTTTTTTTAAAATAAATAGTTTGAAAGTAAGTGTGTGAATAAAATGTTTTAGAATTCATTTGCTAATATAATAAATTATATTAGTTGCTTTCAAAACCAAAAACTCATACTGATTCTTGTGGTGCTTAGCCTCTGGTTATTTATATGCTATTTGGACATTTTGTGTGATTTTGGGCTTATTGCATTTATGTAATTTCTATCTTCATTCGGATGAGGAATCTAATTAAACGATTTAGCAATACAAGTGGTATTGAACATTTGCATTACTTTATCGGTTAATTATTGTACTTGTTCAATTGAATATTTTAGTTGAATGGGATTTATAATCTTTTAGTAATTATTTAAATATCACAAAGTTGTTATGGGACATTGAACAATATTTCATTTAGTTACTAATTGAGAGGAAGTGACACTTTCTGTGGAGATGTCAGCAACCTAATTTGAACTGCTGTGGGTATGGTAATTAGCGAGCATAACCAAATTGCTTTGGGAAGGTACCTTTGGATTTTGAATTTTGATTGACAAATTGTAGGATTTCACCATCTTTTCTTTTCCTACCTATGATAGGCAAATATTTGGATATTTGATTTGGGAATTATATTTCTTTGAGATTTGGTGATTTCCGTTTCTGTCTTTGAAAAATTGTGCCAATCATGAGTTTATTGATTTAAAAATTGAGATTTAGGATTTAATTTGGGATTTCACCATAATTCAGTTTTGCCAATGAAAGGCTATATTAGTGTTATATGAATTAGTGAAATATGTGAAGTATTCCAATTACTTCCTTGTGGCTATTTCTAGTTATTGAGACTATACATCATGAGTTATTATTAGGGCATTATAACTTGTTTAGTGATTTACTATATGGTTTATATACCTTCATTGTTATGCATGCTTATTACACGTTCTCAACCTTTTGGGCATTTAGAGGTTAAAATGAGGATTATATTTTGATAAATCCTTTTCATTTTAAAAGAAGAATTAAAGTGCTAAATTGCATTTACTAATTTTAATAGGATATATTGAGACTCTATTTTAAACTATTTTATTAGTTATAATAGGAGTTTAAAATGATTATTTTATATATAATCAAACCTTAGCGAACTTGGAATTTAAGTTAATACGAATCGGTATTATAAATGATAATAAATTTGAAGTGTTAATTGGATACAATTAGTAGGAAGTACAATTTGAACTTTTGTAGAAACCTTGATTTGAAATGAACATTTAAAAGAAATAAAGATCAAGGTATATTTCTAAAAGTAAATAAGTTAGATAAGTCTTTCTTTTGTGTTAGTTTGTTGTAGTGCATGGTTGCTACTAAATTCATGTTATTTGTGGAATCAAATAGTAAATTGTTATGGAATTTCCTATAGATTCAAATTCCGAGAATGAATTTTTTATTAGATGCGGAGTTCTGTAACAACCCGATTGAGTTTTCTTTGATTATCGTTTATTTAATCAAACGAACCGGATTTAATTATGTAAGCTTAAAAATCTAAAAAGTGAGGAATTAGGTAGTAGGATTTTTGGGTTTAAATTGAGCATTTGTATAAATTCGAGTATTAAAATCTCTGTAAAGATTGAATGCTGATTTTTGAAATATTAAAGCTTATTTCTAGAATTTGTAATGAAGAGATTTGAGTGGAGTTAATTAAAAACATGTATTTTCCTTTAATAAAGGAATTGGAGAAAATATTGAATACATAGGATTAATTGTGTAAATTCTTGTTTAAAACTTGTACAATATTGCGTTCGTTTTTTATAAAGTATGTGTAAGCTTTTTTGTGTGAAAATGAGGTTTTGGGGTTAAAAATGATTTAAGTATTTTATTGTCTTATTTTTAATAATGCAACATTGCCTTGTTTTAAATAATAAAAATAAGGGTTTAAAAAAATCATGTTCATTAATTAATCATGAAGCTTAGGTGATGAACTTAATTTTAGTGTATTAACACGAATTTTTCTAGGTTGAAATCAATGATATATTAATGTTTATAAAGTGTTAAAACAAAACAAGGAAAATTAGCGACACTTTGTTTTTTTTAGAAAATTAGTAACACTTGGCTAATGGTCCACATCTTACCCCATTTAGTCTAAACAAGAGGAACATGAGATGAGAAATATACGTACAAATTTCTCATTTCATATTAGCATTCACGTAATTAGAAAAACAAAAAAATATTGTAAGTTTCTAAAACCCCTCCCTCTTCCAAAAATCAAAACAACTCAAATAAATTTCTCAAAATTCTCAAATTTGGATATGCTATTGTTGCCATGTTCCAACATCACTGCTCTAAATTTCATGTAATTTGGTTGGGTTTTGATGGTTAAAGATGGTCAATTTGCATCTTAATTTCGAGTAGATCAGGACAGAAAATGAAGATTAGTAGAAAAATCACAATTAATTGTAGAAAAATATGAAAAATCTGAAATTTGGATATGTTGTTCTCAACACAAAAAAGGAATTTTGTTTAAAATTTCGATAAAAAATAATCAGATTTACCGTGTCAAATTCATTCTGCAATAGGGATTCAAGGTTGTTTTAGCTATTCTTGGATTAAAGTTGATGCATGTAACTTTGAAGCTTTTAGATATTAAGGTGTGTTTATCTCACGATTTCTAGCCTTAAATGAATGGTTGCTGCTGTTATATGATTATGGTTGAATCTCTAGTGTACATGATCTTAATATGTTGGTGAATTCATTGCCTATTTGTATTGGATTTGTTGTTTGCTTAGAACCCACTTATGAAATCATGATGTCCATCCAAGTATACATGTTTACTGTAAGTTCGCGGAATAGGAATCTTAATGCTAAATTAACATTAGAGGGGGGGGTAATATTGCGTAATGGATTATATAAATAGTTTTAAAATTCTTTAAGATTCTACTTGGAGTGATGTAATTAACAATCACAAAAAAACAATTACAGAATCAAAGTATAAATAAAATTAAATGCAGTAAAAGTAAAAAAGGAAAGAACAGACCATGATTTTATGCTGGTTCGGAGTTACCCTACATCCATCCTCGCACAGTTCCTTGTATAGATTTCTTCTCATCTAGTAAATGCAAATACAGTCTCGATTTCAAGGCTATGAGAAACACCCTCCAAAATCTCGACTCCTCCAAAATCCCGACCTCTGGGTAGTGTCACTTGATTTTTGGGCTACATGCTCACTTACTAGATTTATAGGCTACTAAGCACACCCAGTTGATTTTGCAGGTTACAACCATATCTACTTGGATTTCAGGGATACCAAGCACACCACAAAGTATAAGAGTACGATTTGATAGCGTCTACAGACTCGGATCATCGATCTTGACTACAATTGATTCTATAACACTTGAATAGCACTTTCATCTTGGTTTGAGTGAGAGAGATGAGAAAATCATAGAGAATATGAAAGAGAATCAAACTAGTAATGATTGAATTTGATTCTGGTTGAATTTCGACATAGTTTTGGTAAAAATTGATTTAGAAATCAAGAGAGTGAAAAGAGGAGAGAAGAATAAGAAAGTAGTTATTGAAAATTCGTTTGGAAGTCTAGTATATATAGGAAAACAATTGTCATGTCTATTCGCGAAGAGATACGACAAAAAGTCACTTCCATTCAATTTTGAATTTTGAATTTTACAGCCGCTATGTCGACATACATGGATAGGATATGTCGACATATTCCTTTGTATTTTGAAAAACACTTTAAAAATATTATTTTGAAAATCAGTTGCTTTGTAAAATAATTTGATACTTTATAAAATCATTTAAATATAGTTAATACACATTTTAATCAAAATATAACTTAATAAAACTTTATGAAATAATTTTGAAAGATTAATAAGAGTATTAAATAATATATATATATATATATAAATCAATATAGCTATAACTTATTAAAGTATAAATAAAAATTCAATATTTATATAAACTTAAAAACACTAAAATAATATCTTTATAAGTATAGGAGATTGAAAATCATTTTCCAAAATATTTTGAAAAGATTATTTTAAAACTAGAATATTTAAAAAATAATTTAAAACAAAATTAGAGAAGACGAGAGGGATCAAGAAAGTGCTATCAAGGTTTTAACATAAATTCTATAACTCTATAGCTTATCTAGAATATCTTGAAATCTTAAACTCTTCAATACTCATGAGTCTTCATTCTTGAACTCTTGAAACTCTATATCAGCATCTTGAATCTACTCTTGATAATGTACAGTCTTCTTAATCAACACATATCTAATATCCTGCACTATATACTATATATATCTTGATAAAACATTAGTATCTATATTTTATATAATATCCTATAGTTGTTATCATCAGAACCAAAACCTAAGGTACTAGAAATCTCCCCATTTTTAATGATGACAACTCTGTATATAAACCTGTGCAGTTAAAGCGGTCGGCAGATTCAATGCGGCGAAGGTGCAAAAAGTCATAGCGGGAATACATCAAGTATATAGCGAGATATAGCGGATGACTCTAAATAGCATATAAAACTCTTACTTAATTTTTTTTACAAATATATAAATGGTAATTAAAAGAAAAGTTAACATTCAATTGAATTATTATTAATATATAAATAATTTTAAATGAAAACATGTGCAAATATACCATAAATAAACATAAAACTGTTATATAACATAATTGAATTTAGTAGAATATTAGAGTATTTTTATTTTTGACAATACATTAAAAATTCAATTAAATAAATTAATTTCATAATTTTTATAATGTATAAATGTCATTTTTCAATTCATTTCTTTTAAAGAAGATATAGCGAAATATAGCGGGAATAGCGGGATATAGCGGAAATAGCGGGGCTTAAAGCGGAAAGGCTGTATTTGGGGCTATATGGAAAAATCGTAGCGGTAGAAATCCGCTATAAGATATAGCAAGACTATAGCGGGGTAATAGCATGGCATTAACTGCACAGATATAAACTATAATATAACTCCCCCTGTAATGACCCTAAAATAAAAATAAAATGATATATATATTTATATTAGAAAATTCTGAGATATATATATATATATATATATAAGTATATATATATATATATTGCATTAAAACAGAAAAGAATTTGGCAATAAATAAAATTAAATGGGAGCTTCTGTTTGATAAAATGCAAGGAATTAAGGTAATTAGAAGAAAAATTGGAACTCAAAATAAATATAGCTTTATGTTCAAAGAATTATGTAAATATATATACACATTTAATATATATGGGGTGTTTGCTGTTTTATATGAAGATAAAATAAAATGAAGTTTAATATAAAGGTTTATATGTCTTATAATTATGCCAGAAAATAATTAGCATAATATATGTGATTTTTAATTTAAAAGGAAGTTGACTGATTTGACATAAAGGCAGAAATATATATATATACACATATACAGAATCAAATAAAATTTCCATACCATATTTATTCCAAGCAAATAATTTGTGTAAATGATTTTACATTACAAAGTATGGTAGTATGTCTGATTTAATGGAGGTAATAGATAGGTAGAAAAAAAAATACAAAGTAGATTTTCAGATTTCCTTAAAACTTATAAAAAGAAATAATGAACTGAGGGTCACATGCTTATTGCATGAGTAGAAAAGAGTCATGAAAATAGTATTGAGTGTCTAAAAATGCATGATCCCCGAAATAGCTAATTAAAGTGTGCATTTCCAATTTATGATCACACAGAAATATGATGTGTACATAAACATCTAAGGGTATCAGGGGAATTACCCATTTTCTAAAACCCTAGAATGGATTTATAAATAACCGCACATAGCCAAAACCATCACTCTCTCGGGATCAAAAACAAAATAAAATAAACAAGGAGAAACACTAGCTTGAGGCTTTGGGGGATTTGCTGTTCTAAGAAATTAAGGCAGTGAAAGGAGAAACATTATGTGAGTATTTATCTTTTGTATGCAATGGCATTAAGTCCTATTGCAGGCAGCCTAAAAATACTATGAGTTATCTGAATCTCTGAAATGATTTTTTATGGGTGATATGGATGTTTGTTTGTGCATTTTTGTTTGGAGCATTGATCTGTAATTTGGCTTTCAGAGTTAACATGTTTTAAGTATTCTTGTTCTATCATCATTAAACATGGATCAAGATTAATAGGGGAACATGGGGTTGAGCCAGAAAATATGCAGGCAGTCATATTTCTCTGATATATGAATGAAAAAAAAAACTAATTTGGTCACTTGGGGGTAGTCAATGATCTGCTTACTTCAGGTGGAAGCAAGTATATGCATGGTGCAACTACACCCTGAGGCCTTTGTGTGTTGGAATAATTTAAACAACCTGGGAGTTTCCATCACAATGCATACATAGTGTTCATTTGACAAGGAGTTAAAGACCATAAAATAAATGGGGGTAGGGGTTTAAAAATCTGGATTATAAACTTTCAGATTTGGTGTTAGATTTAATCAAGATAAATATTGTTCATTGATTAATTGCTGGGTGGAAGTTTGGAGTATAAATCAGTGATTACTTATCCAAGATTTGATGAGGATGAATTAAAATTGTACACATGATTAATTTTAACTGACTGTTGTGCATTGTATAATTTGTTGAATGTGATATTGTGTCTTCTTGCATGAACCAAAACTTGCTAAGTATAAGACCTGTTAATCTAGGAAGGCATTGCAAGATTACTACAATTATGTACCTGTATACAAAATTGATAAATGCTCATACCAGTGTAAACTGACCCTTTTGGTTGCCCTTGCAATCATCTGGGTGTCTCAAAAATTATTTGGGGCAGCTAAATGATTTGCTTGCAGGAAATTGAAGTTGGCTTGATGAGTAAAGAAGGCATTGGCTGCTAGTATAAATAAGAGAGACTTGTTTTAAATTTGCAGTTGCTTTGTAATGGAATTACTAGACAAATTCTATTTTCTGTAATTGAAGTACTTGTAGGAAACTTTCTAAGTATTTGGGGTTGAAAACTTGTACTTAAGTAAAATTCATTTTGAATGATATATGATGGGGTTTGATTTTTATTGATTCTATGATCCTCTAATTTGGAGAAAACAAGAGGATGGATATAACACATAAATATAAAATGTGAATGTAATGATCTCTGGTTTTATTGCCTGAGTTTATTCTATGATTTTCTTTAAATAAAATTACACTAGATATGACAAGATTTGAATAAGAAATACTCAAGTGGAATAAATGTATGCATGTTAGATAATTGATACTGAGATATATATATACATTTGAATCTCTGATTTCTATTGTTTATATTTTGTCTTATGGAAATTAAACAGCTAAGGGGATTTTAATTTTTGAAATGAACTCTCAAAGAATTTAGCAGAACATTCAAGTAAAATGAATTTGTGCATGGCAAGTAAATGATACTGGCAGGTGCATAAATTCTGGAAATTTGTATGGATTTGAGCATTTTAAAAAAAAGGGATCTTTGAGAATAGTAGACCTGGAAGGGTAATGGACTTTGGATATTTGGTTGAACACCTATAAGAAAGTATTTTCCAGAAAACTTGAACTAGGCATAAAAAGGCTTGGAAACTTAGGAGTAGGAATTTTGTAAAAGCTTGTCAAAATGAAGGGTATGGGTTGCAAGTGGTAAAAGGGGGACTATGGCTGGTCTAGGTGGCCATGGGTCAAACCCTTGGAGCCTGGAATCTCTTCATTTCAATTGATGAAGTGTGAGTGCATCCGGGACAAAACCAAGAAAAACACCAAGCAACCCTCAGATAACACCAAGCAATTATAGTGATATACCAAGCAACTAAAAATCTGTACCATGTCAAACATAGAAATGCAATCTAACTTCAATTGTTTAATTTGAGATAGTGATTAGGAAATCACTTTTAATGTTCCTAACTACAAGTAGGATCTTGAAATAATTTTATGCATAAGCCTAATAACTGTCACAAGAACAAATAAATGCTAATAGCCTTATTTAGGCAGATTAATATTTATATATAGTCAGATAACAAGTTTAGGTATTATAATTTGCTAAAAATATACCTCTGGCAGTAGAATAAGATTTAAATAGGAAATCAGTGAATTGTCAATAGCTTGTATGATATTTTGTTTTCAATTTGATTTAAATTGACTCTGATATATATAAAAATATATATGTAAATATTAATAAAGGAGCAATTGTATATCATCAAATATATAATTGGTTTAATCTTTGTACACTGATATGATTATATTAGTAATTACAGGGTCTTGGGAAAAATATTTGGAAACTATATAAAAATTTAAACATAAAAGTATTTGGGGTTTAGTGGTGAGCCCCTCTTGAATAAAAAAAAATCTAAGTGATTTTAAAGATGAGGGTCACCACACCCCCTGAGTTTCAAAACCCCTCCTAATCTATGCCTAGATTTTATATATTTCTCCCTCTTTGTCATCAACAAAAATAACCAACTAATACTATGAATCTAACGCTAACTCTTGCTCTAATTCTAACTCTAACTCTCATTAAATAAAATACTAATCAATATGTATAAGAATTATATACAATGATGATGAGAATATTGTATAAAAATAATAAGCGATACGTAAGATTAGATAATCATGAAATAATAACAATCAATCCAAATATTCATTCAATCCAACAAAGTTAATGTCACACACTATTCAAACAAATCCACACAAATCAAACCAGTCAAATCCAAAACAATTCAAGTATTATTATTTATATACAATTAAACCTATTTAAACTAGATATTTTGAGGAACTTCAACCCATCCATCAACGCCAAAGATTGGATCCACTCTGATAGCATCCCAATCTTCATCATCTTTGTTGATGGTACACTCTGAATTCGTGATTGGTTCTTCTTTGTTCAAGGTAGAAATCATCCACCGAATTGCATCAAAACACCTTTCTTGCTCCTTAATCATCTGCATTTGACTAAATTCTAATGCCTTTGGTTTCTTAGAATGAAAGAAGGAATGTTCTTGAATGATTCAAGAGTTTCTTCGAGGTTTTCTGTTAGGTTTTGGATAGGAGATGCCATTGATTTTTATTAAAGTTTAGGAATTAAAAGAAGTGAAGATAGAGACTTAAAATAATGATTTTCTGGAGTGAATAGATATATAAGGGTAAGAAATTATTCGAAATGAATTGGTGTTTGGTAGTTATTATTTTTTTAATTTTTTTGAAAAATGGTCGTTATATGTTGACATAAATGCATGGCATATGTCGGCATATGCACTGTAATTTTCAAAACCACTTTATTTTTCTTTTCTATTATATTTGGCATATACTATTGTTTTTGTATGACATTCCAGAGATAATAGACAATGTATAATAGCAAGAAATAAAATTTTCATTGATACTAAGGATGAGTACAAGAAATAAAAGAAAGATACATGAGATTCAACATAAACTAAAACTAGAAAATCCAAATACAAACATAGATTAAACAAATAACTGGAAAGATGTGGGTGATGATGAAGAAGAACCACCAAGCTTGTGGATGATCTTTCCAATTGTCCATTTTATTGGAAATTTAGTAAATCTCTTTGAAAATGATTTCTTAAGCTTCCTTTGATTATGAATGATCTTCTCTTGATTTTTGAGAAGATCTTTGTTGGATGGATAAGGTGGCAATTGATACTTTTCAAAGAAGTATCCTCCTCCTTTTTTTGTTCTTCTGCTTCTACTTCCATTTTCTCTCCTACCTCTTCCTCCTCTCTTCTTATTTCTTACTACTCTTCCCAAGCCAACCTTTATTCCTTTTCCGTAAGCATTTCATAAGGCTCGAAAAAAGGTGAAATATGCATAAGTGAAATGTTGGCCTTGTCAAATATTTTCAAGGAATTGTTTACTCTCCCTTAAGGTCAACAACAAAATAATTGAAAACATGAGTAAGACACACACCATGAATAGTGTGTTCTCATGTTTAGAAAGATTTTCAGATAAAGGTTCATCTAAAATGACTTGAGACTAATTTATGTCGTATTAACCATTAATGGCGAAAAGAGCTTTGAAAACTTTTTGTCTCTGGTTATTATAATTACCCGTTCTAGGAGTGATACTTTGTTGCAAAAGAAGGCTTAAAATTCTTGCTTTTGGATGAAAGTTTTTGTTTTTAAATTCAAAATCATCATCACTTTTGAAAATATCATGAATTACTTCGTGATTTTGAAAATCAATTTGAAAAGATAAAAGGTCCATTCCACTAGATTTGCATCCAAGAATGTGACCCAAAAGTTCATAATTCAAAACAATTTGTGTCCCTTTGACACTACTCCAAACTTCTCCTTCTCTACCATCATAAAACTTTCCCTTTAAATTTGCATAAAACGTCTTTACTTGTTTTGGATAACAAATGAAATCATTTTGAGAAGCATCGATTAAACCAAGAATTTCATTTTGCAAACAAAGGTTGAAAAGATCATAAGTAGGAAAATCTTTAAAAATATCATATCTTTGGTGAAAGACATTTTTGACAGATAAATACATAATATATGCTCATATAGCTTCTTGATCATTAAAAAGATATTATTTTATTTTCTTGAAAAGCCTCATGGTTGTCTTAGTATTGCTTGAGGATGCCATTTAAGAATAGTTTAAAGAGATAAAAGATTTTATGATTTTTTAATTTGAAAATGAAAGTGAGAAATGAATGGATGGAGATAAAGTAAGTAAATAGAGAATCAAAGGGCATATTCTAGTCAAAAGACAACTTTTCAGAACATAGGAGTTGGTGGAAAGGTGGAGGAAAATTAAAATTTTAAATTTGAATTTGAAATTCAAAATCTTTCTACACATGTCGACATATGCACATGGGGTATGTCGACATATAGATCGAAATTTTCAAAAATAATTTTTGTTTAACTATATCATATTTTGTTACATATATATATTTATATCTATAGTTATTCTATTTTAAGAAAAATGATTTTTAAAATAATTTTAAATATATTTATATTATTATTTTATTATTTAAAATATATAAAATATTTAAATTTAAAATATAATCACACAATATTCAACCAATATTATTAATAACCTATAGGATATTCCTAACAAATTATAAAGCAACCAAAACAAAGGAAAAATTCATTCAAAAAATTAAAATAAACTTGTGATATATTAAAAGCGTACCTTTTCCAGATCCATTTCACTAGCTTGTCCTGAATTTTGTATTACTGTAAAGCATATGTTAACAATTTCTGTATCTGATTCATTATCACTAGAGAATGAGTCTGAATCACCTAATGTTGCAGTATAGGCTCTTCTCCGATTTTTGGATTAATCATTGTTTGGTGTAGTTTTTAGTTTATCGGGATTTGGGCTGTCACGATTTAAATGGCCAAGGTCATCGTAGTTGTAACATCTAATGTCATTTCCGTTTCCACTTTCACTTCTTGGATTTTTATTATCATTTCTTTTGAAATTGTTCATCTTCTTATATTTTAGAAATTTTCTAAAATTCCTTGTTATGAAAGCAATTTCTTTATCGTTATCGCTGTTAGAATCCAGGCTATTCATCATTGCATTAAAAGTTGTAGATTTCTTTTCTATTGCTTTGCTTTCTCTCCTGTCTTGCATTTGTATTTCAAAAGATATTAAATTGCCAATTAACTCTTCAATTTTTAGAGTGCTAATGTCATTAGCCTCTTCGATTGCAAGAGTCTTTTGATCCCATTTAGGATTAAGTGAATTGAGGATTTTTATAACTTGATCCTCTCTAGGAGATCTTTTACCCAATGCAATAATTAAGTGTACTATATCTTGGAATCTACTATACATATTAGATATGGACTCATTTGGACTCATTTTGAATACTTGAAACTGGTTTGTTAACATGGAAATTTTGGTCTGTTTGACCTTACTTGTCCCTTAATGTGTAACTTGCAAAGTTCTCCAAATTTTAAATGCAGACTTACATATAGATACTCTATTAAATTCATTTCTATCTAGTAAACAAAATAATATATCCATAGCCTTAGAGTTACTTTGTGTAACTACTTTTTGGTCAGCACTCCACCATGCAAAATTAGTCTTGGGTTCAGTGTACTCAGTTTGTGTGATATTCCAAGTGTCTAAACCAATTAACTGTAAATAAATTTTCATTTTATATAACCTATATGTGTAATTACTGCCATTAAAAAGTAGAGGTCTAGTAGTAGATTGTCCTTCGACAAATGAGTTACTAACAAGTGTATTAATAGTGTTACTAATAGTACTATTACCAGTGTTGGTAGCCATTTAAACTTTTCAAAAATCAGATGATGAATACTTTGAAAACCAACGCTCTGATACCAAATATGAGTCAGCGAATAGGGATCTTAAGAAAAAATTAACACAATAGTGGGCTGAATGGTGCTTAATGGATTATATAAATATTTTTCGAATTCTTTAAGATTCTACTTGAAATAATGTAATTAACAATCATGGAAACAATCACAGAATCAAAGTACAGATAAAGTAAATGCAGTAAAAGTCAAAAGGAAAGAACACACCAGGATTTTATACTGGTTTAGAGTTACCCTATATCTAGTCCCGCACAATTTCTTGTACGGATTTCTTTTCAACTAGTAAATGCAAATACAATCTCGATTTCAAGGCTATGAGACACACCCTCCAGAATCCCGACCTCTGGGTAGAATTACTTGATTTCCAGGCTATCAGCACACTCACTAGATTTATGGGCTACTAAGCACACCCAATTGATTTTACAGGCTACAATCACATCTATTTGGATTTCAAAGATACCAAGCACACCACAAATTATAAGAGTATGATTTGATAGAGTTTACATACTCAGATTTTTGACCTTGATTACAATTGATCCTATAGCTCTTGAATAGCACTTTGATCTTGGTTTGAGTGAGAAAGATGAGAGAAATCAGAGAGTATATGAAAGAGAATCAAACTAGTAATTTGATTTTAGTTGAATTTCGGTAGAGTTTTGGTAAAAATTGATTTAGAAATCAAGAGAGTGAAAAGAGGAGAGAAGAATAAGAAAGTAGTTATTGAAAATTCATTTGGAAGTCCGGTATATATAGTTAAACAATGGTCATGTCCATTCACGAAGAGATATGACGAAAAGACACTTCCATTCAAATTTGAATATTAAATTTTATGGCCACTATGTTGACATACATGGATAGGATATGCCGACATATCCCTTTGTATTTTGTGAGACACTTTAAAATATTATTTTGAAAATGCGTTGCTTTGTAAAATAACTTGATACTTTGTAGAATCATTTAGATATAGTTTATACACATTTTAATCAAAATATAACTTAATAAACTTTATAATTTTGAAAAATTTAATATGAATATTTAATAATATGTACATAAATCAATATGTTATAACTTATTGAAGTATAAACAAAATTCAATATTTATATAAACTTAAAAACACTAAAATAATATCTTTATAAATATAAGAGATCGAAAATCATTTTGGGAAATATTTTAAAAGCTTATTTCAAAACTAGAATATTTAAAAAAAAAATTAAAACAAAATTAGAGAAGACGAGAGAGATTGGGAAAGTGTTATCAATATTTTAACATAAATTCTATAAATCTATAACTTAACTGGAATATCTTGAAATCTTGAACTCTTCAATACTCACGAGTCTTCATTCTTAAACTCTTGAAACTCTATATCAGCATCTTGAATCTACTCTTGATACTGTACAGTCTTCTCAATCAACACCTATCTAATATTTTGTACTAAATACTATATATATCTTGATAAAACATTAGTATCTATATTTTATGTAATGTCCTATAGTTGTTATCATTAAAACCAAAACCTAAGGTACTAACATTTATATGATTGCTTGTTTGCTAATTCATTGCCCAAGAACTTTAGAGAAGCGACACAGAAAAAATGAGCGAGATCGGATCATCGGAGAGTCACCAGAATCGCCTGGAATTAAGTAAGGCGAAACTACCGATGGACCGGTATGACCTACTAGTGCACCGCTCGTAGCCTGGACTTCACTCCCAGGCTATGTTCTGGTGTACTTCGATCGACTCATTTTTCACTTGTTTGCTCGGTTGGTTCTCTGTTATTGATTGCTTGATTTTGGTGTTGCATTTCATATCAATTTCATTGATATTTCGGATTTTTGAGTTGTGAATTGATGAATTCATTTTGGTGTTTCTATACCATAGAATTGCTCTATGGGTCTTGGGATTTTGATTTATGAATTGATGAATTATTTTGATGTTTTTGTACCATGGAGATTGTTCTATGGACTTTGGGAGTAATATACATTTTTAATGCACGTTTTCAAATCGAATTTATAAAAGGTGGATTTCTAAATCAAACCTTTTATGGATATCTTTTTAAGTACCAAAATAATTTCTATATGAAATATTATATATATATATATATAATTGTATTGTTCTCTTTTAAAATGGTTTTAAAAGTGATTTGGATCAATGGTTTGAAAAGTGTAATAATATATAAATATTTATTTCCGCTATAAAACAATGTTTTACAAAATGGTTTCAAAAAGAAGAATTTTATAAAATAGCACGACATCGATCGAATGAGGAACTGATTTAAACGGTTAAATAAAACGAGTGGTATGGAATGCTTACATTTGTTTTATCGATTAATTCCCTGATTTGTTCGACCGAACCATTACTACACACAAGTGGAGTTTATTAGCATATAGTAAATGTTTGGGTAAACCTATGTGGTATCGGACACATGGTCCTTATCTATTCAGTTGCTATATGAAAGTACATAACATTTTATCTTAGAGTTTATAAGTCTTGTATCTATTTTGATGTTTATAGGAATCGTTCCTATCTTGATGTTTGTAGGTCTCGTACTTATTTTGATGTTTATAGGACTCGTTCCTATCTTGGAGTTTAAAGGTTTCGTACCTACCTTGACGTTTATAGACTTATATGTCTGTCTTGGAGTTGCATGCATGTAGGTGAATTTATTCACCAATCTTAGAGTTTGGCACCTTCCCCCTTACTGTGAGATTTCTGGGTTTCTATTTGTGAGATTTCTGGATTTGATGTTGTTGAATTATCACTAAATCATTTTAGGGATTTGTTGCTTTTAAGAAGCTATCTTGAGTTTTAATATTTAGTAATTTGAAGTTTGATGCATGTTTGATTCGATGATATATGACTATATTTGAGATCTAGTTCACTTTATCTATTACTCATTTTGCTAACTCGTTATTTTAGTCTAGACTGACCCGTTTATTATTTTATAATACTCGAGTCTGACCGAGATATTTTAGGTCCTTCAGCTTGAGGCTTTTAAGGTGGACTTCCTATCAGTTAGCTAATTGTTTATCATCACCATGTATATTAATGTTATGTTGTATCTTATGTCGAGCTAGACTCCTTTTGTGTACATATTCATAGTTTGAGATGTAGTACTCATGTACCTTGTGGTCTACATCATGTACCTATTTTGTGTTAGACTAGAGTTGTATCTATTTGGATTTCGTTGTCCCTGCTTTGTGATTCTATGATATGTATATTATTATATGTTGTTTTTAATCTTTATTATAGCCACCATTGTTTGTTTTAAGCCTGAATTGTATACATCGATTCCACTTGATTAAAGATATGTATAGCATATTAATCGACGTATCGATGCTCGCTTAAAGTAAAATTCATGGATAGTCGCTCCTAAAAAGCCCTATTCTCTACGCTATCCAAAAATATCACTTTGTAATATTCTTTGTTAGTGTGGGTCTTGGGGTAGGGCATCACAAATCATTTCATAAAACAAAACTTCAAGTTTATCAACATTTTATAATTTAAGTTTATACTCGTATAATACTCTTTCATCCTAATAGTATATACCAAAACATCAAATTTGTTTTACTTAACAAGTATGTTTAGCCATTTAACACTTGTTTTAACCTGCTATCTTCTTAATTCAAGTGTTATATAAACTCAACTTTATATTTTCAAAAACACTTAACTACAAATTCTGAAATAACATGGAAGTCTCCGACTATCCAAAATTATCAAAAATTCCATTTCATTTTAATAATGGAAACTATCAAAAATATATCATATCATGATACACGTATCATACTTTCCTAATGTATAGGCTATATGTGTTCATGAAATAACTTAACAAGAGAACTTTAGAGCTAAACGTCAGCTTTCATTTCATAACATTTTGAAATAATATATACATATAAATTTTGTTTATCAAACCATACTTTGGGATTAAATCAAAATCCATTCCAAAAACAACTCTGTAGCATTCCACACTTAGAAATCCGAAAATGAACGCTGATGATGCCGCAATCATCACCGAAATTATTTTCAAGCGACAAAAGTGAGTTCAGTGCATTCAAACCATACTTTTGGCATTTAACCAAAATCATTCCAAAGCGATATCAAATACTTCGTATAATAATACTAAGTATAATGATCTTAATTTCTTAAATCAATCTCCCAAATACTTATTTTCAAATAATAATATTATTATTTTTGCCAATATCTTGAAAACAATTTCAAAAATATCGGGATTTAAATTCTCAAATTCTCCATTTAAATCCTATTTGTTTATGAACCATATTTTATAAACCATACTTATATAAAATTTCTTTCTTAAATGAATCTTTTCATAAATATTTATTTCCAAAATATTCTATCTTTTCTTTTGATTAGTAAACATCATTCACTAGATTTTAGCTCCTAACCCAATATTATCATCGAATACATTTTAGTCAAATCGTACAACTTAATTAAAAAAGTGTTCGTTTCAATGTACCCATAATTACAGTCTACCCACCCCATGATGTAGAAATGTAAACCTGCTCATAAACATGTTGAGCAAAGATCAATAATAAACAATACCTAATGTTCCTAACATGCCAAGCATGAATAAACAATTAATTTTATGGGATATTAAACTATAAGAAGCACTATAGTCAAACAAACGTGAATGGGTAAACCACAAACATAAAGTATACCCTCAAGAACCTACTTCCCATCTCAGCTATAGATTTGGAAGGTGCTAAAGCAAGCACAAAAGCTCTAGACCATTATCTTATGTGAAGCATCAAACAACCCCTAACTATATGACCCGATTATGGCAGTTATAGCAAGTCATCGATCCCAACTATGCCTTGGCCGCCAGCGACTCAAACTTTGATGCCTCAGCAATCATTTCCTCAGCGACTTGTCCTCCTCCTTCTGTATTACAATCTTTAGCAAAGCGGCCCTTCTTTCCATACCAATGGGAAACAAGGTTAGACATGTACTTCAACTATCGAAACTTTTGTTGTTGATTCCAGTTAGTACAAATATGATCCATCATACCCTTACATAACGTTGCATAAACAAATCGAAGCCTGTACTTCATTGATAGTCTTGGTGTCGTTGAATCTCTTTCTGCCCAACACCTCAAACTCGTGCCATATCAAAGCAAGGTCTTCTATGGTCTAACTTGCACCACTTCTTCTACCATATCTCTCTCAGCATTAGAAGCTCTAGTATCCATAGTTCTTACTACATAATCAAAGCGAAATAGCTTTAGGAAACTAAAGGATAGAGTTACTCCAAAGAGAAGATTACAAAGAAAGAGATATTCCTAAAGAATATTTTAAAAGTCTAGTTTTCAAAATACAAATACGCTCTCATAAGTATAATACACTCGACTCATTCTAGGGTGTCGCTTACCCTATTTCTAATGAGCCTTACCTAACCAAAGCCAAGGTGTTCGCTCAACCTCAGGATTTGATACCAAATGTAATGACCCGACTTTTCGACCCTAGAATCTCGACATTAAATACATCCACGGTATTTGTGTGCCGAGCACTTAAGTGTCAAAAAGATAGAAAGTTAGGGTAAATTAAAAGAGAAGAATAGAACAAGAAAAGAAGAACACAACATCATAATCTTACAATGGAACGATAATATATAATATCAAAGGAACAGTGCAAAGAGTTACTTTGAATATAGAAATATCGGAGTTACTAAAACCAAAGTATTATCTGTTTGCACAAAAAATGGACAAACACCTCAAAGTTGTACGATTTAGCAGATCTGATGTTATTCTTAGTGATTTGAGCGATTTATGCAAATATATAAAAAAACAGGGGCTAAACTGTAAAAAGACACGCAGATTTATAGTGGTTCAGCCAGAATGTGCCTACGTCCACTTTATATGTTATTTCTCTTCTCTTATTCTGATTACAAGTACAAAACTTTGATATCAGTAAAAGAAAGTTGTTTGAAAGTTCCTTCCGTGCTTGAGCTCTCAAACTTGTCCCCATTGTTGTACCCTTACCCCTCTATTTATAGAGTGAGGCTAGGGGTAGGGGTCCAGGATATGTATGGTCGCCGATGGGCCTGGGCTGATGTGATCTGGCCTGGTATGACTTGGTTCGGCATCACTTGGTCCGGAGGTGGGATGGTGAGGTTGGACCGGTGGTAGTTGGTCCGGTGGTGGAATGGTGAGGCTGGACCGGTGGTAGTTGGTCCGGTGGTGGGATGGTGAGGTTGGACCGGTGGTAGTTGGTCCGGTGGTGGGATGGTGAGGTTGGACCGGTGGTAGTTGGTCCGGTGGTGGAATGGTGAGGTTGGACCGGTGGGTCTGCCGAATGGATTCGATGGAGGTCTACCGAATGGAGTCGATGGAGGTCTACCGGATGAGGTCTGCCGAATGGATCACGTTTCTGGGTCTCGAGGTCTTCCGGGTAAGAATTCACCAAACATTTGCCCCCAAAAGCGGGGCACGTGTTTGCATGTGTCGCGCTTTGTTTCGTGCTTTGGCGTTTCCCGTAGTTGAAATAGGTCCGTTTGGCGAGGAATGCCGAACCGGTTGATTCGGTTGCCTGTCGCTTGGCTATATATAGGGGCTATACCCCCTTTGCTTTTCCTTACCGAACAACTCTTGCCGAATAGAACCTACGCCGAATCAAACCTTTGCCGAATCTATCTTTGCCGAATCAAACCTTCGCCGAATCAAACCTTGCCGAATCAGGTGAGATCTTCAGCCGGACCAAGTTTTGCCGAATGAACTTGCGTGTGTACGTTTGCATGCCGAATGAACATGCGTGTGTACGTTTGTATGCCGAATGAACATGCGTGTGTACGCTTGCATGCCGAATGAACGTACTCCTCTGATACCGAATGACACATGAACGTTTTAATACCGAATGAGATTATTGAAGTGCTGCATCTGTTTGTCGAATGAATTGTTGTATCGAGTGAACATGTGTTTCATACTTCGAATTTTTTTTAAGCGGAATTCCAGATTATGCTGCTTGTATATTCTAACGATATATTTTTCCCATGTTTGCAGATAAATGTCTCGAAAAGTTGAAACTCGATCAGATAAGAAGAGATCCGGGGGCGAAGGAGAGTCCTCGGCCGTGCCCCCAGCTCAATCAGGATCGGAGCGTCATGGGCCCGCCCCGAGGTCATTAGTGGATGGATATGGTCCTCAGGAGCTGCTGGATTTCCCGCCTGACTGCTTTCCTAGCTCTCTCAAAGAGGAGCAACTCGATGTTATATCTCGTTCCTTTGGGATCGATAGAGCCCTCATGCTGCTGCCGGGCCCAGGAGTCATGCCATACAGTCCTCCCGAAGGATACTTTGCTTATAGTAGGTACCATTGCATGTGTGGTGCTATCCCGCCTCTCAATGCTTGGATAGTCAGCTTCCTCACGTACCTGAAGGTGGCCCCATTCCAGCTTCAGCCCAACTCTTATGCCATATTGGTGAGCCTTTTTGTTATTTTTCGGAGGAAGTATGGTCGCGCCCCCTCCAACCGGGAGATCCGGTACTTGTATAATTTAAGGGGCTATAAGAAGGGGTCCCCATATGTTAGCTTGGAGTCTGCTGTGACCTTCAAGCCGGTCTTGGACCTGTACTCTAAATTCAGCATGTTCAAGAAAGAGTGGTTCTTTGTTAGGGACGACTCCGTCTCCATCCGGCGCTTTACCTCTGGATGTAAGTTGATGTTTTTACTTATAATTCTTATTCCGATTGCGATGCTTCTTCTCATACTTTCTCATTTTTGCTAGCGACAGGTGGCTTTCCGGTTGTGGAGACTGACCGCCTGGTTCAGACGGCGGCGGAGATAGAAGCCATTCTTGGGAAATACAGATCATCTGCCTACTTGATTAGAAATGCGATTCTTCTGGAATATAACTTGATCCTTCCGCAGCAGTCTGTAGTTAAGTTGAGGGAAACGGCGGAAGAGAGGGCGGCTGCTCAGGCTAAGGGAGGCGTTGCGGCAGAGGGCGGAAAGAGAAAACCATTCACGAAACCTCCAGCCGTCGGAGGTAAGAAACTTAAGAGGTCGGACGGTCCTTCTCCCAGCAATTGTCCACTTACTCAGGGGGAGATAGATGCGGAGGAAGAAAGAGGTGAGGCGGAGGGCGGAAGAGACGTTGAGCGTCTTGGTGATGATGGTGGCGATGGACAGGGTGGTGATGGTTCCAGGGCTCTATCTTCTGGGCAAGTAGGCGAAATGCAAGAGTGGACGGATGATGCTCTCCGCCAAGCTTTTGAGGGGTTGGATGATGATCCGGCTTTGGTAGAGAAGACCGGGAAGGCGGACAAAGCCGGGACTGGTGCAAGTGAGTCTTCTCCGGCTATTCCGGCCAAGGTGGCTCTGACGACTCAAGGTGAACTCTTGACCCCTGCATGCTTCACTAATAATAGGGACTTAGGAATATTTTATGACCCGCTCCCGTCCTGGAATGAAATCCAGGACTTATTGCAGTATCCCACTCCTCCCCAGGGTTTGTACAACCACAGCTGTGTTTCTTTTCCTTTTCTAACTTGTAATCTACCGCGTTTCTTGAATCATATAGTAATGTAAGATCGTGACACCTGTTCTTTATATCAGGAGCAGGCAAGACGCCCAAAGCTTCAGACCTTCGACACAGGCTCGAGCAATATAAACTTTCCAAAATTTCTGCTAAGCCGAAGCCCTCAACCCAACGCTCCGGGGATGTAGTCGGATACCGTCCTCTTCTTGGGGTCATCGAAGAGGGTATTCAGCAGAGGAAGAGGAGTCATCCTTTATTCGAAACTTCGCTCGGTCCTCAGCCTCCGGCTCAGCCTATTCATGATATTACTGAGGAGGGCAGCGAGTTTGTACCTTCTCCACACCCGTCCGGAAACCCTTCTGTTGTTCATATCGACCGTCCCGACCTGGCCCGTAATCCATTCGCAGGTCATCCTGATCTGGATCCGGGTTCTCATGATATTACTTTTGACGAAGTCACTGGTGAACACCTTCTCCCCCGTAACCCCATGGTACGAGTACTTGATGAAGCCAAGTCCTTAGATCTCGATCTACTCACTACTCGTATAGTCACTATGGGAGACGAGGCCAAAGCTAATATAGATCGGGTGGCAGAGGAGACCAAGAAGCTGATGGGGCATCATGCTCGGCTGGTTAAGGCCGGAGAGGAGATTGGGAGCGCCAATATCCGACTTCGATTGGTGGTTTCGGATCAGGCCAAGCAGCTTGCGGATCAGGCCATCCAGATTTCTCAGCATGAGGCTGCTACTGGGCGTTTAAGGAAAACCATGGAAGAGGCCAGTCGGGCCGAATTGCGGAAAATGGAAGCTGCTTGCAAAGAGCGGATTGACATGGCTATTGCCACGGTGGACGAGGTTCGGAGAGCGGATCTCGAGCAGGTGGAGGAATTGTCCGAGAAACTTGAGGCTGCAGAACTTGCCCAAGCTAAGTTGAGGGAAGAGATGGAGGTGATGCGGAGGTCCCTTCAGGCTGATTGCTCGAGATACAGACTGGAGAGAGATGCTGCCGTCGAAAGGTTGTCGGCCTCCGATGCCCGGATGAGGGAGTTTGAGGAGAACGAGGGAATGATGGATGACATGCTCCAGGACATGTATTTCCGGACCTGGAAGCAGGGCAATCTCTCTTGGATGGATGATTATCCCAGGGTCATGGCCAAGACCTATCTTCGGGCTTTGGAGGAGGCTAAGGCTGATGCAGATAAAGAGGGTGGAACGGTCTTCAGTATGGATGTGGTCACTGCTCAGTTTACCAAGGAGGAGAAAGTGGCGGTAAAGGAGGGTATGCGGCTGCTTGCTGCTGAAGAGGCAGGTGTGCAGGTTGAGGATGACGACCAGGACGGTCAAGAAGCGGGTACTGGTAAGTCTTCCTTTCTAGCCTTTCCATTAACTTGGTTACTCATCACTAATGAATCCTTCTTATGACCGGACAGGCGGGCAAAAGAGCAAGGACAAGACTTCGACGCAACCGGCTCCCTGATTGGACCTGGAAAATTCTTTTTGTAGGCTTGGCATTGTTGTATCTGTTAGTCTTAAGACAGTAGAGTAACTTCTAAGTTGTAATTCTTGCTACTTGTAATAACATTATTCTTGACGTGTAATTTTTTAGCTCAAGTTGATTTTGTCGTTTCTTGAATATTTGTTGCTATTTCGACATATCGTATGAGAAATGTAGCTATGTATATTCTTGTAATTAAATTGTGTTTGATGTCAGATTCTGGTTTTAAATCATAATCTCATGACTTGCAATGTTAGCGTGTGGTGTGAAAAAATTAAATTATAGTCATGCATTTGTACATAAAGGAAGAAAATACTGCCTTTCATGTTCTGTTTGTAAATGGCAGTTTCGAATATCTTGTATGACCAAGCATGGAAAGCAGTTGACTGCCCTGCCATCTGATTGTGAATCTCTGCATCCATTGGCGGGTATCTCTTACCCTGCATCCTGTACTTTGTGGTTTGTTATAGAGGATAGGAGGAAAGTTTTTTAAGTAAAATTGAAATATGTGAAATAGTAAAACTTCCAGTCACGGAAGGCCTTCGATGTGCTTAAGTTCGTGGCAAACGGGTTTTGTAGTCACTTTCCCTAGCTGTGGGTCTTGGAGACATTTGTCACCCATCTTACGCCTCCGCGGGGAGTTAATTCTTTTTTACCACAGCCGCACTTAAGACACACCGGAGCCGAGATCGCGCACAGTAACTACCCGGGCCATTATGGCCCGTACTCATGGGTATTATTCGACTTACTGTGGCCGGCTAGCGTGGGTGCCGATCGTCAACTGTGAACTGCCCCTGGCTGGCCACACCTTATGTTGGGGCTTATAATCGGTTCACAGTTGCCGGCGAGCCTAACGCCGTAATGAGCTGCCTCGGCTATAGTCGGCCTTCTCGGTGGCTTATAATCGGCTCATTACAGTTGGCTTTAAGGGCCGTCGCGAGCAATGAGTTAACCCGCAGCAGAGGGATGCTGGAGCAAAAGTGTCTCATTGACGAGGGCATAGATTCGCATAGTACCTGTTGTGTCTTGTCCACGTGAAGTTGCATTGTGGAGTGCTTTGAATAGAAATGCTATATGCTCAGGATTTCGTTCAACAGAAAAGGATAAAGTTAACAAGCAGCCAAGATACAAAGGAACAAGTTAAAAAAGAGACAAGGCTTTTTTAAAGTGGTTCGGCACGAAAAAATGCCTACGTCCACTGATTCTCTTTGTTAATTCACTTCATATGGGCAATACAAGTTAAGAAAAGTATCGACGGAGGTGTTGGATGTTCCATGCCCTCTGGAACACCTCTCCGTCCACTGTTGACAAAATATAGGCTCCGTTGTGGAGATCTTTATGAATTACATATGGTCCATCCCAGATTGGGTCTAGTGCTCCGGGGCGAGGGAAGATTCGCTTGAGGACAAGATCCCCTTCTTGTAAGGTACGATGCTTAACTTTGGAGTTGTATTGTGCTGCCACCTTTTGCTTGTGGGCTGCTGTTTTTAGGACTGCATCATTCCTTCTCTCCTCGACTAGATCCAAAGACATGTTGAGGAGCTCTTCGTTCTCTTCTGGGTTATAGTGGATCCTACGGTGGGAAGGCACAATGGTTTCAACTGGGAGCATAGCCTCCGATCCGTATGCCAAAGAGAAAGGAGTGTGCCCTGTTGATGTTCTGAAAGATGTGCGGTAGGCCCATAGTGCCGTAGGGAGTTCATCCACCCAAGCGCCCTTTGACTTTTCGAGCTTCTTTTTGATCAGAGTTTTCAGAATTTTGTTGACTGCTTCGACTTGTCCGTTTGCTTGGGGATATGCTACGGATGAGAAGCTTTTGTGAATTCCGTGTTCTTGGCACCAGTTGGCGAATTCCTCGCTGTCAAACTGAAGTCCATTGTCTGATATGATTTTTAGTGGGACTCCGTACCTGCACAGAACATTTTTGATTAAGAAGTTGATAACTTTCGCTGAAGATACTTTATTTAGCGGTTCTGCTTCCACCCATTTGGTGAAATAGTCGACTGCTACTATAGCATAATTGGCGCCGCCTCGACCCATTGGCAGTTCACCGATTAAGTCAATTCCCCATACTGCAAAGGGCCAAGGGCTGGTCATCTGAGTAATATCGGTTGTTGGTAGCCGAGGGATCTTAGCAAATTTTTGGCATCTGTCACACTTCTTGACGAAATCTAAGGCGTCCTTGCTTAAGGTGGGCCAGAAATATCCGTATCGGAGTATCTTTTTTGCTAACGTTTGCCCTCCGGTGTGATCTCCGCAGCTTCCTTGATGAATGTTGGATAAGATTTCCTTGGCTTTCCTTCCGGCGACACACCTTAACAATGGGTTAGAGAACCCGTGCCGATAGAGGATGTCTCCTTGTATCGTGTAGCGGGATGCTTTCCTCAAGATTTTCTTGACTTCGTTACGCCCGTCGGGTAGTGTGCCATTTTGTAGGTAGTCTCGGATGGGAGTCATCCAAGTTGCTTCTTCGGTTGCAGCTATCAGATTCACTTGCTCAAAACTTGGGATCGTTTGCTTTGAGACAGTTACTGCCCCGAAGATGGCGACGTCCCTCATACTTGCTTGCTTTGCCAATTCGTCGGCCTCTTGGTTCTCTTCCCGAGGGATGTGTTTGACTAAGTAGTGGTCCAATCGGTTGAGAAGCGACTTGGTCTTCTTTAGATATGCTATGAGTCGTTCTTCTCGAGCTTGGAATTCCCCTAGTATTTGATTAACAATAAGCTGAGAATCGCTGTGAAGGCACAAAGAATTGGCTCCGATCTCGATAGCAATTTCTAGTCCGGCTATTACGGCTTCATATTCTGCATCGTTGTTGGTGGCAGCGAACTCCAACCTTATAGCATAGTGCAGTTTATTTCCCCTGGGAGTGATTATTACCACACCTGCCCCCGAGCCTTGTTCGTTAGATGCACCGTCCACAAAGAGATTCCACTTGATATCTTCCGTTATTTCCAGTTGCTCCTTATCCTCGTTGGTAGTGAATTCTGCAATGAAATCAGCCATGGCTTGTCCCTTGATGGCGGTGCGAGGGTGATAGGTGATATCATACTGACTCAGCTCAATACACCATTTAAGTAGTCGCCCGGAAGTGTCGGGACGGTGGAGTACCTGCCTCAGTGGTTGATCGGTCAGAACTTTGATGGAATGGGATTGGAAGTAGTGACGTAGTTTTCGTGAAGTGATTAGTAAACAGTATGCTAACTTTTCAAGCTTAGGATATCTGACTTCTGCCCCAGTAAACCTTTTACTGACGAAGTAAACTGGTCGTTGCGTGCGATCGTCTTCCCTTACCAAGGCAGCGCTTAGAGCGTGAGATGACACAGCAAGGTATAGGTATAATTCTTCGCCTTCGCTTGGGGTCGAGAGTACCGGTGGTTTCTGGAGGTGTTCGATTAGGTTAAGGAAAGCGGTTAAGCATTCGTCCGTCCATTCGAACTTTCCTTTATCCTTCTTTAGAGCTTCGAAAAAGGGGACACACTTGTCCGTTGCTTTGGAGATGAATCGGCTTAGGGCAGCCACTTTTCCATTTAGGCTTTGCATTTCCTTTCGGGTGGAAGGTATCTTGATGTCCCTTAATGCTCGGACTTGTTCAGGGTTTGCTTCTATCCCTCGGGCATGGACGATGAATCCTAAGAATTTTCCTGATGACACTCCGAAGGAGCACTTTAGTGGATTCAACTTCATTCCATACTGTCGAAGTACCTGGAACATTTCGCCTAGGTGGCTTACGTGATATTTGGCTTTCCGTGATTTCACTAGCATGTCGTCTACATATACTTCCATTGTTCATCCTATTAGCCCTGCAAACATCTTGTTGACGAGGCGCTGGTAGGTGGCTCCTGCATTTTTAAGTCCGAAGGGCATCACTTTGTAGCAGTATAAACCCCGGTCGGTGATGAAGCTAGTGTGGTCTTGGTCGGGAGCATGCATAGGAATTTGGTTATATCCTGAGTATGCATCCATAAAAGACAGGAGTTCATGTCCGGCTGTGCTGTCTACAAGTTGATCGATTCTGGGAAGCGGGAAGCAATCCTTTGGGCAGGCGTCGTTTAGGTTGGAGAAGTCAATGCAGGTCCGCCACTTCCCATTAGCCTTCTTTACTAGTACCGGGTTGGCGATCCATTCTGGGTAAATAGCTTCTCGTATGAAGTCATTGGCGAGTAGATTCTTTACTTCTTCATCGAGGGCTGCTGATCGCTCTGCCCCCATACTTCTCTTTTTTTGTTTTATAGGCGCCTTGGTAGGATCAATTTTTAATACGTGGCATGCTATGTTGGGGGAGATTCCGGTCATGTCAGCGTGTGACCAAGCGAACACATCCAAGTTGTGGCGGAGAAAATCAATGAGTTGTTCCTTCAATTCAGTTTTCAGCTGCGACCCAATTTTCAGTAGCCTACTTGAGTCGTGCTTGTCTACAGATATAAACTCCATAGCCTCTGCAGGCTCGGCGGTGGCCTCCTCCTCTTTGTCCCTAGGGTCTAATTCATTGAAAGGGTCGCTGGTGTATCGAAGAGGAGGGGCTTTCTTTAGTTGCTATGCTTCAAGGCTTTTTGTGCAGAGGGCAATCTCTACACCTTTCCCTTTATCTCTCCTGTGGTTGTTGCGAAGTTCGGTTACATAGCAGTCTCGTGCAATATCTTGGTCTCCTTCCACTTCCCCTACCCCATTGTCTGTTGGAAATTTCATTTTCAGGCACCACGGGGCTAGGACAATCTGGAAGTCAGATAGGGCTGGTCTTCCTAGGAAGGCGTTGTAGGCCGAATGGTTTTCTATCAGCACAAACGTCTGTTTCCTTACAACGGAGCGGGGATGGCTTCCAATTTCAACGAAGAGGTCCAGCTGCCCGATGGGCATTTTCGCATCTCCAGTGAAACCGTGTAGCGGTTTATCGCAGGGAGATACATCCTTCATTGATAGCCTCATTTTGTCGAATGCGTGTTTGAACAGGATATTTACAGAGCTTCCAGTGTCTACCAGTATTCGGTAAACTTCGGCGGGACCGAGTCGGGCAGAGATAACCATGGGATCCATGTGAGGGTACTGTCTTCCTTCTAGGTCGCGTTTGCTGAATGTGATGTCATCACTTTCTTTCCGCTTTGGGTGGCGCTCTTCTATAACCGTATTGACACAGTCTCTATTGTCTCTGAGCGACTTCCCATATCTTTCCATCTCTTTCCAACTTCTGTCTGCGATGTGCGGACCTCCTGAGATGGTATGGACCACTATCTTCTCTTGACTAGAGCTGCTAGCGTTGCGGTCGCCTCTGCCGGTCCCTGGTGAGGGTAGCCTTGGGTTTTCATTGGCAGGAGCTGGAGTCCTGTCTTGACTTTTTACATAGCGTTCCAGTTTCTTTCTTCTGATGTGTTCCTCAATCAGATCTCGGAGATGATGGCATTCGTTGGTATCATGTCCGTGGGATTCGTGGAAGCGGCAGAATTTTCCAGATTTCTGTGCGCTATCTGATTCCTTCTTGTATGGTGGGCGTTTGTATCTAACTTCGCCTTGGGTGGCAAGGAAGATATTTTCGACGGTCTCGTTCAAAGGGGTGTAAGAGTCGAATCTTGGTCCTGGCCGATATAGGCGTTTTTCTACTTTCTTGCCCCCAGCATTGTCTCTGGAATCATTTCTTCGAGCGTCCCTTGCCATAGCAGGGGCGTTGCCATGGGTCGTCTTACTTTGCTGTCCTGACTGCCCCTCAATGGCAGCATCCTCAAGCCTCATGTATTTCCCGGCTTCATGGAAGAAATCGGGTAAAGTAGCTGGTTTTTCTTTTGTCAATCTTCTAGCAAATTTAGTGTCCGGATGCACCCCACTGCAGAGGGCCATCAGGATAAGCTTCTCATCGGCGTCTTGAACTGCGGCTGCTGCGGCGTTGAATCTGGTTAGGTATTGCTGCAGCTTTTCTCCAGGTTTCTGTTTGACGCTGGATAAGGAATAAGCGTCCTTAGGTTGCTCCACATGAATGCGGAACTGACTGATGAATTTTTCTTTCAACATTTCCCATGAGCTGATGGATCCTTGGGGTAGATGACAGAACCAGGAGGTAGCAAGATCTGCTAAGAAGAGCGGAAAGCATTTGCACAGTACTCCCTCTGTTGCTCCACTCATGAGCATATGCTGTGTGTATCTCTGTAAGTGTACAACGGGATCGGAGGTTCCTTTGTAGGGTTCCATTGTTGGCATCTTCCATTCTCGGGGGGTGATAGCAACTTCGATATTGCGGGCGAAAGGGCTGGTTACCCTAGCGCCTATCCCTCGATCTCTTTGCTCCCGTTGGACACACTCTCTGAATAAGCGCGCCATCCTTTCATCAGAATTTGGAGCAGACAGAGATGAGTTTTGTTCTGTTCTGTGGGGTTGATTCCGTCCAGACAACCTGTAGGGATGGTATCGTCTATCATTCCTCATATTTTCCAGTGGCTGCCTTTGATCTTCTGGGAGCATGCTTGGGTCAGCTACAGTTGGCCCTTGCCTTGATCTTCCCCTGTTGGGTTCTGATCTAAGCACTTCCTCGGGTCCAACTTCGGGCTGAACTCTAGCTCGGCCCCGTTCACCGGTGTTTCTGTGGTTAGGCAGCATGACAGGCTCAGCTGCAGTTGACCTTCGCCCGGTACCTTCCCTGTTAGGTTCGGCACCAAACGTTTCCTCAGGCCTAACTTCGGGCTGGGCTCGGTCTCGGCTCCTACCACGGCTACTCCTGCCGTTAGCTCCTTCGAAGAAGGAAGATCTTTGCTGTCTCTGAGATCCTCCAGATTGGGACTCGCCCCATGATTCAGTGTTGCGGTTGGATTCTTCAGCGTCCCTCAAGCGTGACATGAGATGGTCCACCAAGGCTTCCTGCTGGGACGTGAAGCGGTTAGTTACTTCAACAACAACTCTGTCCAAATCTGCCCTAGTAATTGCTGCAGGCTGTTCTGTGGCAGGAGTGGTTGGGTTAGCCTGTCCTTCATTTGTTACCGTTGCTGGAGGAGGACGATTTACTTGATTCGCGATAGCTGGATCAGGAAGGCTACTGGATGCGATGTTTTTTCCTTTGTTAACATCTTTTCTCTGTTTGGGAGGCATGTTTTCCAAGTGGCGGACGATGCTGTTAGGAAAACTTGTTAAGCGGATGAAGCTGAAGCTTCGAGCTTCAATTTCTCAGTGAAAGCACCAAAAATGTTTGCACAAAAAATGGACAAACACCTCAAAGTTGTACGATTTAGCAGATCTGATGTTATTCTTAGTGATTTGAGCGATTTATGCAAATATATAAAAAACAGGGGCTAAACTGTAAAAAGACACGCAGATTTATAGTGGTTCAGCCAGAATGTGCCTACGTCCACTTTATATGTTATTTCTCTTCTCTTATTCTGATTACAAGTACAAAACTTTGATATCAGTAAAAGAAAGTTGTTTGAAAGTTCCTTCCGTGCTTGAGCTCTCAAACTTGTCCCCATTGTTGTACCCTTACCCCTCTATTTATAGAGTGAGGCTAGGGGTAGGGGTCCAGGATATGTATGGTCGCCGATGGGCCTGGGCTGATGTGATCTGGCCTGGTATGACTTGGTTCGGCATCACTTGGTCCGGAGGTGGGATGGTGAGGTTGGACCGGTGGTAGTTGGTCCGGTGGTGGAATGGTGAGGCTGGACCGGTGGTAGTTGGTCCGGTGGTGGGATGGTGAGGTTGGACCGGTGGTAGTTGGTCCGGTGGTGGGATGGTGAGGTTGGACCGGTGGTAGTTGGTCCGGTGGTGGAATGGTGAGGTTGGACCGGTGGGTCTGCCGAATGGATTCGATGGAGGTCTACCGAATGGAGTCGATGGAGGTCTACCGGATGAGGTCTGCCGAATGGATCACGTTTCTGGGTCTCGAGGTCTTCCGGGTAAGAATTCACCCAACATTATCATTAGCCTGGACAGTTATAACCGTCTATCCTCATAATCCGGATATGTACAATACAATAGTGCAATAGAAATAAGAATATTATGGTAGGTAATCATCCATCTCTTCTCCATAAGCTCCAAAGCATCCATAGCTAAATCTAGAAACATACACGGGGCTGACTCAGGCGTTACACGAGAATTACACCTGAATCATTCTAGCAAACCAGCGTGAGAAACTCCATAAATATGCAACAAGTAATAGTAACCATTGAGACCATACGGATTCCCCTAACAGTTTTCCCCTCAAAGAAACCAACCATTCATCAAGTTTAACATATAGTGATATGATAGATAATGTCTAGAGTGTAGCACATAAATCATATCAAATAGTTGCTATGTGAACGCTACAACTATAATGGGTATTCAATCAATAACGTTAAGGCACGTTCGCATAGTGGATTTTCCTTGGAGATCTCCTCGGATCTAGCCGAATTCCAACTCCTACACAAGGATCAAAGATATCCTTCTAAGCAACGTACGTCTCTAGGGAACATACTATAGGAAATACATGTAACATAACTGACCCATACCTAGACAATCGTAGCTCCGAATGCATTGCTCCCACATGCATGTCCGTAAGTAATACTAGATGGATTCGCTCGAACCCTTAGGATTACAAAAATGCTATGTTCCCTTTGGTTAAGCATCATATCTCTGATTTTAGTCATTTCCGATTCAAGGCTACATTCGTCATCTCTCACTCGAGTCTTCATTAATCGAACAAAATATGAATCCCCAATTGGATTCCCACAAATCGAATAGATCACGAATCACTACATGGATTCGAGCATCTCGAACAGATCTCGAACCTTCATATAATTTCCCCGCATAAGTCCTTTGTTGAATTCTAACACTATCCTCTCTCTTGGAATACTCCTCAAGATAGACGATCCTATATAATAGCATCGTTTTGAAATGTTAATGCTAACCTCTCACTTGGATTTTACCTTAGGATTGACAGTTCAAATATATAACATTTCATTTCACAACCACTTCTAAAACATAGAACTCGTATACTAGTTTTGAAGTTGTGATAAGCAAAACACTTACCAATCCTGGTCTCTTTGAGACTAATTCGATGAATTTCTAGCTAACTCAATTCTGATTCTTTCAAAAGTAAGTGGAAGCCAGAGACGTTTCATACCAATGCTTCTCCGCAGGTGTTCTCATTGATATGAAATCATGAAGTCTTTTGATAACTTCTTAAGTTAATATTAGGTCAGGTTTGTAATCAACTAATCGATTGTCTAGTCAAAACAATTGATTATACAAATTATGATTCGTACGCTTAACTTGTTTCCGACATTCCAACTTAACTATTCATCGTTCAAGAGTGAAGCCAAGTAAGTAGAGCACTAATTGTTTCAAAGCCTTACCTAGACACTTCATTCTTGAATTTCACAAATAGAAAGTCTACATTGTCGGCTTTTAGTGTTAACTACAGTATTAATGACTTCCATAAATAAGAAAAAATCAACACGATTAACATGTTTTTGACATTTCTACACTTACTATTCCTCTATCAAGAGGGAAAACGGTAGGTTAGAGCTCTATTTCTTTATCCTTACTCGATATCAATCTTAACTCTCATAAATAGATAAGACTTACTTCATCTACTTTTAGTATTAAGCCTAGTAAATTACTTTTCAAACAATTAACCATTTAGTAATTCTAACTCCTTTTCGAAAACATTTGTATATACTTTTAAAATACTTAAAATTACTTATAATAGGTTTCAAAACATTTATCCAAAATATTACTTGAAAATAACAACTTTAGAATTTTCCTTAAAACATGAAAAGAACATGTTTTACATATATTTTAACAAAATATCCCTTCTTTAAAAATTCACGACTAATTCTTAAAAATTCATAAATATCTCAAAAATTGTTGAAATACTCTAATATGAGTTAGTAAACACTTGTAAAATGAATGAACAAAATACTTAAGTTTAAATATCTTTCCAAACCTTTTAAAGTCCAAAATGAAGGCCAAACGGGGCAGTTTTGCACAAGTGAAGTTTTGGCCAGTTTCCAAGATGTTAATTAACTTTTTACTATTCAAGCCTTTAATAGAAATAAACATACACATAAGACATTATAAATATGGTGAGAACCTCTAAATGATCTCTCTATTCAGTTCCATAAACATTGCAAAAAACATGGCAACTCCGAACTGCATCCATAACGACTATCGGTATAAGTGCATTTTCAAATCCGAGTCCAATCTAAACCAAAGTCAATCTATAACCTATTTGCTTTGTTCAAGATGTTGTCTTAAGTCATACAAGTCCATTCCAAGTTCGTTCAAGTCCATGTAGATGGATTACATATGTCATTTACTTTTAATGTGACAATCCAAACCAATGTTTTAACACAAGTTAACAACAATTCAAACAATTTAAACACAAACATATATGTGTTATATTTTCATTCAAAGTGAGGTGTTAACTCACCTTTAACCTATCAATCAACCAAAATACAAGCACCCAAGCCTAGGCCAAAGCTAGCAACCTCCTTTCCTTCCCTCCTTCTCCTTGCTTCACCTTGCTTTTGCCTCCAAACCACCCTAATGGCTCACAACGAATCCTCCTATGGAGTGCATGGCCTTGCTTCTTTAACTTTTAGCATGTTGGAAGGTATTGTAATATTATTCCAAGGCTCTACCCTAAGTTTGAGTGGATTTGGAATTGATTTGAATATAACAGATGAAGATGGAGAAGAAGTTTTATTTGGCATTCTGACCCGGCTATATCTGAACTGACTAGACAAGTTGGACTCAACTATCATCAAGGCCAGTAGCCCAAAGCGATGATAGTGGGGTCCAAAAATCAAGCGTAGATGATAATATGAAGCAAAATCATGAAAGCTCACTACTCCTCGAAGATGGATCAGGTATGATCCGTATTCTACACTATGGATCGTATCGTATCGATTTCACAACTCAATTTTCCAGCGATGATCGGTCAATAACTCAAAATCTACACATTCTTTCAACTTGAAACTTGGAATGCAAGCTTACTACAACATGTGGAACGCTCCCTAAGGATCTTATTCCAATTGGAGGAAGTTGGAGGGATCGTCATAACTCCTTTTGGAGGGATCGGTAGAAATCAGAATTCAAGCAACACTACTTCACGGAATATGCGATATCTCACAAACCGTACATCGAAATTGCACAAAATTCGGGGAACAAGTAGCTAACAGCATGGGACACCCCTCATAGGGATTGCAATCCATTTGGACACACTAATAGGGATCGGTACCGATCCCTATTGTGGGCCCCGATGGACTTAGAAATTTTTGGGTGGACTCCTCTTGGTCTCTCGAACCTTCTGCAAAAATTTCACTCTGATCCGTGCATGCCTTCCTCTATAAATACAGTAGGCATGGTGTCCGAAAAGGGATCCTTCTTTCTGCTAGTAAGGCTCTTCCATTTTTATTCTTCATTCTTGTACTAATGGATCCTAGTTAATCCAAACATTCTTGTAATTATAATCAAGTGCAAGATCATTGAAGTGGATGTAGGCCAAGATTGCCAAACCATTATAAAAATTTGTGTGTTCATTTATAATATTTGCTCTGTTTTAATTTGATTCTTCATTTAAACTCTACTAGATTCAAGTGGATGTTGATGCCTATTTTTGGTGTCACCAAGAAGCCATCGATTTTATGATAACTTTAGCTTTGAATTTGTGGTTCTAACACTATGATATGCCTCTCCTTATATAGGCATAATAATGGTGTTGCCTAAGCTTGCACTCACCCCTCATGTCGTGGAAGCCTCACCTTCCATCACTTCTCCTTTACGTCACTTCTCCTTTATGCTAATTATCATTATACCCTTCTCGTGAAAATATCTCTTATCCATATGGAAGCTTCTAAAACATTCCAAGCTTTATGAAGAGGAGAGTGTGTTAATTAGTTGCTATGTGTTCACTTGATCATTAGTCAAGTGCACAAGAGTTTGAAAAATTTATATCGATCAAAAAGCTGTTTATCGATTAACCGATTTTCGGTCACATTATTGATTTTTCTTCGAAGAATATATTTTTGTATACAATTTAAAAAAAAAGTTTTTTATCATTGATTATTAATTAAATGATGTTTAACAAGGTTATTAAATCATATTTATAATACTTAATTATATTTCAAAACATTTCGATATTCGAAGATGAAGTTTTTTAATTTAAGGGTCACTGTAGCCTATCCTGGAATGTAGGATACAAAATTACCCTGTATGATATTCAAAGTGAAAGTAAGTGCAATAAATAGAAATTCTCGTCAAGTAAAGATTTTCAAATAAATGGTCTTCATGCTCTCTCTGGTCTCCCAAGTACAATCATCTTTGCTCTCACTCCACTGAACCTTCATTCACTCTATCGTCTTCCTCCTTAGCTACATTGTCACGTCTGATGATACAAATAGGCCTAAAAGGGCACGAAGCTTTGGTTCAATCTTGATATCATCAGGCTAGCTAATTTGGTTCCTGAGCCATGCACGACTTCTGCAAATGAGAGATGTGGAACACGTGTGCACGATGACCAACTTTTGAGGCAAGTTGTCTATGTAAGCTAGGTTCCCAATTCTCTTAAGTATTGAAAAAGGTCCTATGAATATCAGCACCAACTTCCCCTTAGTATCGAATCAAATAATATTCTTCAGCAGATAGATCTTGACAAACACCATATGGCTGATTAGAACTCTAAATCACATCTTCTCTTTTTAGCGTAGCTCTTCTATCTATCCTGAGCACCTTCCATTCGTTTTTTGAATGATCTCGATCTTCTCCATAGTCTCTCTAACCATGTTCGGCATAAGTATCAGTTTTTTGCCTGCTTCCCACCAATATGAAGGAGAATTGTATGGTCGGCCATATAATGCCTCGAATGGGGCAACACTGATGCTGGATCGATAATTGTTGTAGTATGCAAACTCTACTAAATTCAAATGATCGTCCCATGAGCTACCGAAATCGAGAATAAAAGTTTGCAAGAGTTCCTCTAAGATATGATTCACCCTCTTGCCATGCCCATCAATTTGTGGATGTTAAGCTATACTGAGATGCAGCTCTATCCCCAATGCCTTTTGTAAGCTCTTCCAAAACCTGCTAGTGAACAATGGGTATTGGTCGCTCACAATGCTCTAACGCATATAGTAGAATCACACAATCCA
Source organism: Allium fistulosum (assembly GCA_030737815.1). NCBI lineage: Eukaryota > Viridiplantae > Streptophyta > Magnoliopsida > Asparagales > Amaryllidaceae > Allium > Allium fistulosum. Next base: position 706,028,884 of record CM060904.1, on the reverse strand, counting down.
CTTCACATATAACTCGGCTAATTTGGATGTCATTCTACTAGACTTTACGAATATAAATCTAGCAATATTCGTAAATCTATCTACCAAGACCTAGATCCTATCATATCCTCATCTGGGCCTTGTCAATCCATCGAAACTAGTTCTAATTTCCACTTGGGAATCTTAAGCAGTTGTAGCAAACCACTCGACTTCTTCTGCTCTGACTTTAACAACTGAAAGTTTATGCACTTTGAGATGAATGCCTCAATGTCCTTCTCCATCCCTTCCCAATAGAATATATGCCTCACATCATGGTACATTTTACTGTCATCGGGATGTATAGTCAGTCTCGAATGATGGCACTCTCGTAGCACGTCACTGCTTAACCCATTGACATTAAGTACAAACAATCTCTCATCCTTTTAGAGCCATCATCACGGTCGAGCCTATACTACTTCATCTCTCCATACTTTATTCCTTCGTCTATCTTTGCCATGATCTCCTCCAGTCTAACATCTTTCCTTTGATTAGTATTAATCTGCTCAATTAAATTAGATATGATCATCAAGCTAGACAACACTTCCAGCTCTAGCTTACATCAAGGTCTAAAATCATAGCCAACAATAAATTCTTACCGCTTCCAGACTACGAATATCGCCTCCAAATTGCATGTTTTCTACTTAAAGCATCAATTACTTCATTTTTCTTACTGGGTGTATAGGAAATATCAAAGTTGTAGAAGGTTAGGAACTCTAACCATCGCTGTTGATGAAGGTTAAGATACTACTGGGTGAAGAGGTACTTCAATGACTTATGGTCCGTATACAACTCGAACCTCTCTTCAAACAAATAATGCCTCCATATCTTCAATGCAAATATGATTGCTGCCAACTCCAAATCGTTTGTCGGATGCTTTTTCTTGTGAGGTTTCAGCTTTCCTTTAGCATATGCAACTACCTTTCCAATCTACATCAACACCGTACCTAGTCCAGTTCTATATGCATCTGTGTATATTGTCAACTCCTCATTCCCACTCGTACTGACTGACACTGGTGCACTCGGCAACCCCTCCTTCAAACCCATGAATACATGTTCACACCTCATGTAACAAATAAAAGGATGATTCTTCTTTGTTAAATTGGTAAAAGGCTAGAAAAGCCCTTAATAAAACGTTTGTAATATCCCGCAAATCCAAGGAAACTTCACACTTCTGTAGCGGTTTTGGGTCGATCACAATCCTATACTACTGCCACCTTTGCAGGATTTATAGCAATGCCCTGCTCAGAAATGATATAACATAAAAATCACGTTTCCCTCCTCCAGAAGTGACACTTTGAAACTTCACCTTCAATCGGTGCCTCCTCAACACCTCTAGCATAATCCTTAAGTTCTCCTTGTTTTCTTCCTTCGTCCTTAATTAAAAAAGAATATCATCCATGAACACAAGTACAAAATTATTCAGTTGATCCATAAAGACATGGTTCATAAGATCAACAAAGCATGATCGTGCATTGGTTAGCCCGAACGGCATAACCAACCACTCATAGAATCAAGACGACATATGAAATGCTATAATCAGCACACTCTCCTTCACCGCTCTCAGTTAATAGAACCCTGTCTTAAGGTCCAATTGAAAGAATACATTAGAACCACGGAGCTGGTTAAACAAGTTGCCAATATGTGGGAGTAGATATGTAACATCCCACGTCTAGAGGCCAAAAGCTAAGCGCTACAAAAGCTGCAGTAATCTATAGTATTAACTTATGGTGACAAAACACGACAATGCTAATGGTATCCATAATATCAGAAGCACTTGAATATGAACAAAATCACATATTTCAAGAAAAACAACATTTAGCTGATTACATCTCAAAACAATATCATATCCAAGTTACAAAACCCTAAAACATATCCCAGGCAATGATCAATTATAATTTACAATAATATGCCAAGAGCGACATATGGCGATGCCCCCTTGGATGATCAAAGCAATATAGTCATATTTGACTTAATACACATCGAGAAAAAAACAGAAGAAATGTAGTCCTAAATAGCTATCCGTCAGCCACTTGCTCGTCTTCGGAAGCTTTATTCGCCAAAACTACGAAAACCTGAAAACCTAAACCCTCAGCCTACTCAAATCAATTTTGAGCACCCAAGAGTTTAAGGCGAAACAAAAACTTTGAGTCAGACATAAAGCTTGGTGTGAATAATTCTGTTACATCTCGGCTTACTGATATTGAGTGAGACCACGCCATTTAGCGGAACAGGTTTCCCCTCATTAATATCCTTTTTCAAAACATATATTTTGCAAATCCTTTCCTGCAACCAAACTGGTTAATCGAACCGATTATGATAATAAAATAATAGCAAGATCCGTTATGCTATAAACAGGTAATAAATGAACTAACTGTCTGAAATCTAGGCCGACTGCCCTTTGGCTGACTCGGGCCTACCAGATACCATATCAAATAGTCTAAAAACTTGTCTGACAAAACTTTTAGACGGTCTGTCCTTAACTTACGTCTTTAAGGGTCTACTGATCCTAATGGTTTTTAGGCTTACCAATAACCTACATTTGTACATCAATATTTTGTTCTGTATGTAACCAACTTTCTAGTCTTACCTGCGACTAAGCCTTACACACTGGAATTCTATACTAAATTAGTTAGGGGCTTGTAGCTAATGAGCATAGGGCACGACCCTACACATGTCCTATCTGGTCTTCTAATCTGAGTCATTTTCTTAGGGTTAAATACCCTTTAAAATTTTCCTTGAAAACCTTTTCAAAATGATTTGGTCCTTTAAATCATACATATACAAGGAAAATACATCTTTAGCTTTATTCTAAGCTATTTTTCCATGTTATATATACTTTACTCAAAATAATGTTGATGATATTCAATAAGGATTACATATCCTTTTAAAATAAGTTAAAGTCTGTTATAACTTGAAAACACTTTGGCTATTCTGCCCATTCATTATATTCGAAACCTTTGTTTAAACCCTTTAAACAACCCATTCGAAACCCCTGAAAGTAACCCTTTCGAAACCATGTAAAACCCTTTTTTATCTAGGATGAAAGGCCAAAACCTTCCTTTCGAAACCATTCTCAAAACACTTTCGAAACCTTTGGAAATCTTCCTTTCGAAAGCTTTAAAACCTTAGACAACTTTCTTTTAAAAACCTTTAAACATTGCCTTTCGAAACCATTGGAAACCTTTCCTTTCGAAATCATTCGAAACCATCAGAAAACAACACCTTTTGACTCCTTTGAAACCTCTAGGGAACCACCCCTTCGAAACCACTTTTAAAACCTTTCGAAAGCATTAAATCTAAAACTTTCGAAAGCATATGTGTTCAATTTGAAACATGTGGAAACCTTTCGAAACCTTTCAAAGATAACTACTTCGAAACCCTTTTGAAAATGTTTCGGTCGAAACCATTGGATTATGCCTTCAAGTAGAGCAAAAGGATATAAACCCATTAAAGTCGAAAGCACTTCCTTTTGAAATCATTCAAACCATCCCTTTCGAAACCAATTTGGGTTATACTTCAAACAAAAGAAAAAGGGCTTTTAAAATCATTTAAGTCGAAAGCAACTGTGAACCCATTTCCTAAGTAATGAAGTGATGGTGTCAAAACCACCCCTTCGAAAACATTTAAGAAGTGGGCAAATTTTAGAAAACAAGTAACCCCTTCGAAACCAACTGGGTCGAATGGTAAAAAGGCGACAGCTAGGTGTTTCGACTTAGTTGAAAGCATTCACTTAAAAACAAAGATGCAACCCAATAGAAACCATTTCCTTTTAAACCATTTGGAAACCTAACCAAGTCAAAAGCATCTTAGTCGAAAGCAACCGGGCGCATTTTTCTTTAAAACCAGAACAAAGTTTCAGCCCTTTCGGAACCCCATGGTTTCGACCCTATACCTTTCACCCACATCCAAATCATTACGTGCCAGTTGCCTAATACCATATGCATTGGTTACGACTGTGTCGGAGGTAAAGGTAGAAAGGTGGAACTTGGTGTTGAAGGAGACGAAACAGTGAAAAACCTATTTATTTGTACTTTTAAACTATTACTTTTGTACCTAAACTGCCTTCTTTGTCTAAATCTGATTGGTTGTCTTAGTACTTTTCAAAAGTGCTGCCATTTTTCCAGAAATAACAATTTCAATTTATTTTACAAAAGCCCCTTTCTCCTTTATAAAATATATAAAACAGTTAAGTCCTATAACTTAAATATTTTTGTATACTTATTAAAACTCTTAGGAAAATCTGGACATATTTCAGAAAATCAAATTATATATGTTTTCAAACATATAAAAATTTCAGAGCCAAATAATTAATTATTTACCCATAAATAATTTATAACCCAAAATATTATTTTCTCTAATAGAAAATTCATATTAATTCCATGAAAATTCAAAAAAATATAAAAATTGAAACCCATTTCCAAAATATTATTTATGATCTTCATAAAAATTTGCAAGGCATTAGGATGTGATTTAATAGGGTTTTCATCCTAAAACATATCATAAATTCATTATGAAAAACCATAATTCATCAACAAGTATATATATTCATTCCATCATTCAAAAACATGGCAAATCATTGCAAAATATTCGGAATTCATCTTAAAACCGAAAACACAATAAAAATGAGACGTAAACATTATTCACCTTAGCTTTAAAGATTAAAGGAGCTTGAGATTCTGATGAATTTGGAATTAGCTTTTCTTAATTCTTCTTTCCCTTTCCTTGTTAATGGTGATCGGCCTCTATTTTTTAAAAATTTCAAATGAAATGAACGTGTATATTACACGGCCTAAGGGAATAGATATAGGAATGGCCTCTTTCCCAATTTACCCCTCCTCTAATTCATTTTAAAACCCTTCTTTAATTCATTTGTTTTAAATGGCATGGCTAACTTCAATTAAAATCAAATCTCAATACCCTAATCAACACATTATTTTATTTAATTCAACTGACTAAATATCCTAAATAATGTTACAAAAAATCTGGGGTGTTACAAGATACTTATTCTTCTTCATTACCTTATTCAGCTCATGGTAATCAACACACAATCTCAAAGATTCATCCACCTTAGTGCAAACACTATAGGTGCTCCTACTTCGATATACTCCATCGAATGAACCCTCATCGCAATAGATCATTCACTTGCACCACTAATTCCTTCTGTTCTTTCAGTGCTATACACTGCAATGGCATAAAAATTGGTTTGGTCCTTTACCAAATTTGTACGAAATTAGATCTCTCCATATAGTGGTAATCCGGTCACCTCCTCGAATATGCCCGTATACACTCTAGCTATAGGCACTAATGGAAATTCATCATGCAGGATCTTAAGCGAATAAAGAAAGCTAACCATAACCACATCGTTAAGTATGCAGCTTATCTCCAATCTATGCCCATCATCATCCCTATTGTCATCAACGACCTCTTAATACACCACTACTCCATACTTCTGGAGTCAGTCCATCCCCAGAATAATACCAAACCCTATGAAACTCAAAACAAAGCAATCACAAACAAACAAACATGCATGACTCTATAAGGCTAAGTCTCAACAAACCATACCCAACTCCATTGTTCGTCCAACAGGGTTGGTAACAATCAAAGGTCGGTTAACTACCTCGAGTTTTGATCTCAATCTATCTACCAAATCACTAGATATGAAAGAATTTGAAGCCCTGGTATTAAATAAACCAAGTATAGGTGTATCAGAAATAGAAAGTGTACCCTGTATAACGACGCTCTTCTCCTTATCCTTCGCAGATGGAGCACTTGATGAAGTTGGAATAGCGTTCAAAGTGTAACCAGACACAACTTGCTTGTTCCTTCGCGGTTTTGGACAATCCTACTTTATATGCCCATGCTTGTTGTAGTTGTATAACTTTTTTCCTTCCACCTTACAGTCTGTGATAAGATGGCTTTTCTCTCCACAATTGTAGCAAACAGGCTCCCACACCTTTCTTTCGGCCATCCTTGTTTTGCAGCTGCTTCCTCTTCCACCTGCTTGCGACTTTGGCCCATCCTTGGAATCAACAACCGACCTAGACTTCGAGTACAAACTCTCATGTCAAAGAGTCTTCTCTACCAGCTTCTCAAAGGACTTATCAATATTTCCCACCAATTTCTCTTTGAGATAATCATCCAAGCCTATATAATAAGCTTCTCGTTCTTCTTGAGTGCGGTATCGATAAAAGTCAACCAAACTTTGATAGCATATCGAACTCAGCCACGTACTCTGACACAGACATATCCCCCTATCTCAGATCAATAAAATTCTGGAAGAGCAATGACTTTTAGGCAGTCGGTATATACTTCTCTCCAAACCTTTCCTTAAACTGCTTCCAAATAATCTGATCCTTGAGAGTGGTAACCTTGATGGTGTTCCACCACCCCATAACTTTCCCTTAAAATTATATGGAGGCCAGCTTCCTCTTCTTCGCATCCTCCAACTCCATATCCTCAAAGATGCGCTCGCAGCTGTCCAACAAATCCTGCACTTCGATGGTTGATTCCGTTGTAAGAAATGATTTTTCTCCCAAGGTAGAGTAATCCTTGTTCAGTTTGGAAAATTCAACCCTTGGTGCTTCCACCAGAGCACTATCGCCAACAACTATAGCAAGAGTAGCTCCTTAGACATTCTACAACATGTTTCTCATCATGTCGTTGAACATAGCCGACATATTGGGGTTCGCAGCTGCCCCATCGCCCACTCCCTGCTCTTTGCCAGATGTAGTTATCCTAGCAGCATTCCTCGTTAGCCAACTCATTCATATAAGCTATAACAGGAATGATAAATCTCTCTAAAAAGAATAAATGGTGTCCGTAAATGCAATGCAACTTACATATTATATATAAATATAGTTTTAAAAACCAAAATATAACAAGTACACTCTCTCACATATCACTCGATCGATTCTAAGACGATAGCTCCTACCATATCTCTAATGAATCCAAGTATCAATATAGGTCATCTATGCAACCTAAGATTTGATACCAAATGTGATGGTCGCCCTACATCTTTGGTATCTAATATACCCATAGAGTTATAGAGGTACCCCGTCGATGTAAGGCGACAGTCAAGGGTGTAAAGTAATGAAAATCCAAACAAAGAACCAGTAGAACATATCGCACAAAATATAATAATAACATAGATGTAAAACAAGCGAGACAATAATATAATCAAATGAACCATAAATAAAAAGAGTGCAACAGGTTTACAGGTTATACGAAACTACAGATAAAAGAGTTTATATATCCCAAGCCTCCAAAATAAATTCTATAATTGTCTCTAAAGTAATACCAGCACTGATATAGCCCATATCATTGCCAAACCGAATATGCTATAGTAAGCTCCAAAGTGTAGGTATATGAAAGCATAACCTAGCACTTATACTTTGTACAGCTTCATGCGTCATCCCGACCTATTATCCCTAATTTAATCATCTAAGAGTATGTGAGATAACAAGAAGCAAAGCATAAAACCTTAGATCGGACAATAGTCTGGTGTGACGATACATCATTCCAAAATACTACAAAAATCGTATATAGTAAACATGGGTATAGGGCATGAAGAATCTTACCTGACCTAACCCTGCATTTAAAGAGTTAACACATAACAATTGACAATATATGCTAATCTACTATCATCATCACATAAGTTATACTATAGTCGAAGTACAATATCCAGTGTCTAGGTATATGGGCAAAAATAGCATCCGTCAAACAATCCTCACCATCACTCATGTGCGTTGGATATCTTATGACAAGTATGGCAGAACTATAAACCAAAGACTTAATTAAATCCTGGCTTCTGCAGCGCTCGAATCAATGCCACTTCATAAGGCTAGGAACCAGACTTACAATGGCAAAAGTCTAGGGTAATCTACCATCACAAAGATTTGGATACGGTTGTGAACCTAAGTGGGCGTCCCCATATACCCCTTCCAAATGAGCACACTAGAGAACTCCAAGTTATCAGTGATCCCTTTGTACGTGTCTCTATAATGGAACTCAATCATTATTCCATCCCGGCTATCTCCATAATAGAACACGGTCACAAAATCTACTCGCAAAGCCCATTGTTCGACTTATCCATATGAATCATCGTTACAACTCCCATCGTTGAATCATCGTCATTAGAACACCATAGACATCCATTATAAGTCGTAGAGCCATCATACCAAAGTTTCGAAGTCATCATTGCATTAAAACACTATGCCATCACTTTATTAGTCACCACACGAACCCCAAATTCACCTTGCCTCGTCCTAGAGTCATACGTCCTCACCCCAAGAACAACCACAAAGCAACCCTAGGTAAACCCTTGTGTTGACTTAAAGCCGCTCCAACACCACACTTCCCGTTCCTTGTTGAGGTACCGGACCAACGCATGCCCTCCCATGTCCCGATGCCGAACACAAAGCACCACCGGACTAGTTTCTCTGACCTTCCCTCAAACACAACACCACTTGACAACATTTGATGTCCTGTCCTCTCCAATGCCGACCCGGTGTAAACTCTGAACAGAACATCCTCAAATCCAGAGCACACCCCAATCAACCTATCACCGAGCAAGTGCTATAGGACATAAATGATGTAGTATCTCCAAATTTCAATTTCATGCTAATTTCATTACTACGCTTCATTCTCTGACTCATGTGCATTCTATATGCATCGATACGACTCCTAACATCTCGAGCCTATCCATCAAAGCTTGTTCTATGCTTCCTAAATCTAATTCGCTCCAATGATCATTTTCAACCATTCAAGCATACACATAAACACCTTATACACATCAAATAACATCCAAGTATGCAAAACATATAACAAATCATTACAGCCATCATATAATGCATCAACAATATAGCCTAAGATCTATAAAGGCAATTACACATCCAAATAATATGTTTAGAACAAAAAAATTACATTTTTAAACATTTTTGCTACAGGTTAGGTTTTAAAGCAACATCAAAACATAATTTTGACTTCAAGAATGGATTCAAAACATGTTAAAACCTATATATATGTTAGCACCAAAATTGGTCACTAACCTCGTTAAGAAAGTTTGTGTAAAGAGAAGAATGAAGAAAGTAAATTTAAACAGAGAACAATATGCTAAATTAAATGCAAAGACGAGAACACCAGATTTATAGTGGTTCGGCGTAACTGCCTACATCCAGTTTGAGGTTAATCTTTTATTGCTTTACTTGATAACTGATTACAGATATAATCTGTTCACCACCTACTCGAATATAGTTGCTAAGTAAATAGAGCGAGTCTTGAAAGCGGCAGAGTCTCCCCAGTGTTCTCGAAAAAAGTCCTTTTCACTGTGCCCCTGCCTCTCTATTTATAGACAAAGATGAGTTGGACTTCCCTGGTGGGCCTGGCAGCTGAATACCTCATCCCAGAAAGAGTGAGTTCTGTGTGCCGAACCATAGATGCCGAAAAAACTGATGCCGAATAGACTGATGCCGAACAGACTGATGCCGAACAAACTGATGCCGAATAGACTGATGCCGAACAAACTAATGCTGAACAGACTGATGCCAAACAAACTGATGCCGAACAGACTGATGCCGAACAAACTGATGCCGAACAGACTGATGCCGAGCAAACTGATGCCGAACAGACTGATGCCGAACAAACTGATGCCGAACAGACTGATGCCGAACAAACTGATGCCGAACAGACTGATGCCGAGCAAACTGATGCCGAACAGACTGATGCCGAACAAACTAATGTCGAACAGACTGATGCCGAGCAGACTGATGCCGAACAGACTGATGCCGAACAGACTGATGCCGAACAGACTGATGCCGAACAAACTGATGCCGAACAGACTGATGCCGAACAAACTGATGTCGAACAGACTGATGCCGAACAGACTGATGCCGAGCAAACTGATGCCGAACAGACTGATGCCGAACGAAGTGTGGATGCCGAGCAGTATGGAGTGCCGAATGCTCTGCCATGCCGAACGATCCATGTATGCTGAACGCTCTCGAATGCCGAACGATCCATGTATGCCGAACACTCTACCATGCCGAACGGTCCATGTATGCCGAACGATCCAGGTATGCCGATCACTCTAGAATGCCGAACGATATACAATACCAAACGACTCTCCATGCCGAACGGTATGTAAGTGCCGAGTGCCTAGTTACCTGGTCAAACCTTCAGGTAACAATATACATATATAATAAGGTGTGAGATGATAAATCACTCACCAAATGTCTAAAAATGCAAGTCGAGGTGAATCCAAGAATGAACAACAAAGTCCCAAATTTTCCTTCCAAAAAATGTTGATCTGAATGTCTCTATCTAATTGGCTTGCTAATCTACCCTTAATATATGGTTTATACTTGATTTGGAGGAGAAAGGTGAAGGTTTTGATGAAGGACTTAATGGAGGCTTTGATCTATTTAGAAGATGGAAAAAAACGATTTTGGGAAGGTTATTTCAGCTCCAATAGCCTAAAACTAAAAATGGATAAGTGGGTCTATCCCCAATCTCACTAATTATCCATTAAGCTGCTTCAAAAACTACCAAACTTAAAACAGCCATATCTCATAGCCAAAAAGTCCAAATCACCATTATGACCACTCTATGAAAATGGCAACTATCGTATATTTCCAATGAATGTGGTTTGAGGCTCTAATTCAGCATCTATCAAAAGTTATAGACATAACAAATTTTTAGGGGTAAAATTGTACCATAAAATTTATTAGGGCCAAAAATGTCACTACACAACGTCTTCCAAAGTTATAGTGTCATACAACTCAATACAAATTTAAAAATATTATTTTATAATTATCCAATACATGAAATATGGGCCATTATAGCTTCTATGTTAATTTCTTGGGTCTCACCCAAGTCTACAACTTCATTATTGATTTCCTTTTACAAAAATTCCTTTTTAATAAGACAACATGCCTAGAAACAATAACCTTTTGTTCCTTAGTATTATAGAAAATATATCTCACTGAGTTCTTAGGATATCGTATAAATTTACACAACACCAATCTTGCCTTGAGTTTACTATAACCAATATTATTAACGTAGGCTGGACAACCCCACACCTTCAAATATTTGAGATGGGGATTCTTCCCATACCACATTCCATATGGTGTCTTAAGCATAGATTAATATGCATCAAATTCAACATATATGCTATGGTTTTAAACACATATATGATGTGATTTCTAACATATATGCTGTGGTTTCTTACATATTCACTCCAAAACACTGTTGCGTTGCGGAGTATAGAGTAGAGTAATCTGGGTGACAATCCCATTATCTTTTACGTATTGTTGGAGCTCTTTTCCAACATGCTCACCTCCTAAATCATATCAAAGTATTTTAATCTTATGGTTTGTTTGATTTTCGACCTCATTTTTTAGTTCAATAAATTTCTCGCAAACATGGGATGTATTCTTCAAAAGTTACACATATCCTAGTCATGAGAGATCATCAGTAAAGGTTACAAAACAAGAAGAATAATCTTCAATAATTATAGGGATTGGGCCATATACATTGGTATATATGAGAGCCAAGAGTTCATTATCTCTTTCATTGCTCCATTAAAGGGGTGCTTAGTCGTTTTTCCTTTGAGGCACGACTCACACGTATCAAATGATTTGAATTAAATGATGGTAGAAAACATTTGGTTTTCAATTTGCGTAGTTGTTTCTCACTTATATGACCTAGCCTACAATGTCGTAGATAGTTATTATTAATGTCAACATAAGAAGAGTTATTCACAACAGGTACATAATTGGTGTTAACAACATATTTCCATTATCCAAAACACCATTGCAGACTTTATTTCCATTCAACATAATGATTATAACAATACAGCACAATGAAAAATATATTCAGTCTCAAGGTAATCTAGATATAGGAATTATCCCACAAGTGATGTTTTTCTCATAATAGATATTATTTAAAATTATAATTAATCCATTTGGCAAAGTTAAATGATAATCTCCAACCACCGTCGCATCTACCAGAGAACCATCAGCAACTTGAAGTCCTATTTCTCCCTTCTCCTAATGATATCTATTCATATGTCCCTAATATGAATTATAGATGTGAGGTTCAGATCTAGTATATAAAACCCAAGATAATTTATTGATTGCAAAACAATGTTAAATCATAAATATACCTACATGAGCAGTAAAACTATTATATTTATTCTCTTTGACAATCTTTAGGTACTCTTGACTGTTCCATTTCCAATAACCATTCTTGTGATAGTTATGATACTTACCCTTGTCAACTGGAGTAGTTTTCTTATTCTTCTTGTTAACCTATTTCCTCTTCTTCAAACCATTCAAAGATGATGCTTTACCCTTAACTATGAGCAAGGCATCTTGATCCTTGGATGAAGACTTAACTGATCACAACATATTAAGTAGCTCCACGAGGCTTACATTCAACTGGTTTGTGTTATATCTTAATATGAACAACTCAAACTATGGAGTAAGTGATCCTAAGATCTAGTCTACTTGTAGCTCATTGTTTATTGTCATGTTTAATTAAGCAAGACTATCAATATAGGCTTTCATCATTAAGATGTAATCATCCACTTTCATGCCTTTTGACATCTTCGTGTTCAAAAGTTTCTTCATAAGTTCGTACCTTGCAGAACGAGAATGTTCCTTAAACAAAGCTTTAAGGCTATCGACGATATGATGGAAATTCATGTTTCCATGCTACCTCTACAATGGATTGTCCACATAGATCACACATAAGTTAGGCGATTTCTAGGTCCGCAACCCATTTGTTATAAACAATTTTGAGTTCGAGGTCCGCATCTTCAGCGAACCCTTGTAGGTTTAGTTACCAATGATCATAAGCATTTGAATGTGAGTGTTATCTTAATCGCTCCTAGCCAGTCTATATAGTTAGATCTGGTGAATTTATCATTTTCAGAAAATAACCTTTGTATAGACCTTTTTCCGAGTGGATAAGGACATTAATTCATAGTCGATGTTCTTCTAATATAAGTAAGGTTAAACATTATATTTCATTTTACTAAAAAGCTCCCACTAGACTTTTCTTTTTCTCAAAACTCTAAGATGAAACATAGAAACCTTTTGACTTCTATAGTGGATGTTAAGACTCATTTGTCTTATGATTCTGACATTGAGTTTTCTTAATAAATCATTGGCCCATAAGCGATGGATAACACTTTAATGGTTGCATCATATACAACTCCTAACCCATGATCTTTGTCCTAATCTCATTTTGACCTTGAGTTTGCTAGGAAAATTGAAAGAGATTATTCATTCATACCTACCATTTCACGATGACCTAAGTATAGTATACATATCTTGAGTTTGCTTAACAAATACATATAGTTATCTAACCGTCTAATCTGTATATTAATAATAATGCACATAACATCCCCAACTTGAGTTTGCCCAACAACCAGAGAGTATGCAAGTAATGTATTAACACATAAATGGTAAAGGGCAACAATTATACTAAAGATTCATAATCTTTAATATATTTAATTGAGTGATATCGACTTATGAAATAATGTATTTCCTATGAAATATTCTAATGATTCAAGTGTTAAACATATCTGAAATCACGGTATTCATACTGTACGCATGTATTTGTACCTTAAATCTAATTATTATTTCATATTGTTCCACCTTTTATTATACATTCTTATTATATAAGTTTAATTCTTATACAATATTTTATAACTTAATTAACATATATAATAATCTTATTTATAAAATTATATTACTTTTATTGATTAAATCTAATTTGATTAATTAACCAATTGCCATTTTAATTAATTTTTATTTTATTCATTTTAAATTGAATATGCATATTATAACATTTATAATTATTCACATACATCTTAATATATGTATATTATACTATCCATTAATTAACATTTAATTAATTTATTTAATTAAACAATTTTAATTAATTGTAACTAATTCTAAAATTATACATTATATATTACCTTAGACATTTTAAGATAACGTGTAACGACCCGCTATTTTGGACCATTCGCATCCGCACATGTCGGACTTGAATAATTCAAAATACCGAATTGTTAATTTAAATTTGGCAAAACTGAACATATATAGTAAATAAATAATCACATATCACAGACACAGAGTAATAAATACATATCAGAGTTCATGAAGCTACCAAATACATATCAGAGTTAAATAAGGTACAAGAGATGTCTCGAATACAGTAATCAAATACAATATCAGAATACATCACTAGAATCAACTGGATATCTGAAACTGGATAGATAGTTGGATCTCCAAGCAAAGCTCCAACTCCAAAGGTGAGTCTCGAATACTGGTACACTCAGTCTGACCCGAGCGTAAAGCAAAACACAAGACACTCGAGTCAGGATTAACATTCTTATATCAATAAATCCAACTCAAGTGAAATAGCAACTGAAATACAAGTAACTCAAAGGATGTTTGGAATAACCATCCTTTAAGGATCCGTTAAACTATCTACTATGTAGTAGTTTACGATAAGTAGATAATGCCTATCAGTAATATAAAATATCAAAATAGTGTTAAGGCGTTACCATTATCCCCCTTAACACATTTTATATAAGCGTCATAGTCTATACAGCACTGTAAACTCCACCGTAAACTAGTGGGCTATCAGGGAGTACTCCATAGGTATAACGCAAAACAAATCGTAGTGGTCGCGTATATAGGGATACAAGTATGACAAGGCACATGAGGCAATACCCAAGGTAGTGAAACTACCGTTTGCCTGATCCGGACTGGTGAGAACGCATCGCCGCAGCGATCGCAACACCGCGAAACAACACTCCCAAAATCAAGGGTGCACCAATCGATAACAAGTAATGAGTAGTTTTCGAAGAAGTGTGTTCGCTCGAGGTAGCTGACCCCATTTGGCCCGGCACGGCTCCTGTTTTAGTCATTTCCAATTTGACACAAGTGTCAAGGCTATCCATTATCGTTCTCTTTCTTCAGTCATCACGTACATCATTCCAACCACTTCATTCTGGATCACACTCCGCGTATAGTTATTAAAGTGGTTTTCGGTTTAGACAGTGAGTATGTCCCTAACCGATTCCGGTCTCTTTAATAACTTTCGTAATTATTACACCGATTGGTCATTTAATATATTTCAAAACCAAACTAAATTCAATTTCAATTAGAATCTTATAAACCAATATTTCATTTGTCTTTCTAAACCAATTTCCAAAATTTACGTTTCAAAACTTCCACATTCATAATTTCAAAATCTTATAATTCAATTTCAATTTCTATTAAAACAATTCAAATATTGATTCAAGTTCATATATAAGTTTCATTCCGAAATCAATTAAATTAATTTAATTTAACATTCAAATCAATTTAACTTCATTGATCGATTTCATTTAATATTTGTTAAGTAAATTTGTCATTCAAAACAATTTATATTAAATTTCCAATTCATTAAATCAATTACTTAAGTTCAACTTCATTATACCAAAACATCAAATTGAATTATATTAGATTCGTCAAATCAATTCTTTAAATTACAAGTCTTACATTAATTTCAATAAATCACATTTTTATTTCTTGTTAAAGAAATTCAATTTTTCTTATTTACTTACTTAGTTACAATTTCAAAACTCAATTAATAAAGAAACTTAATTTCACTTATTCAAGAAGTTCAAATTTACTTAATAAAGAATTCAATTTTATTTAATTATTAAATAATTCAATCTTATTTAATTATTAAATAATTTCAAAACTTAATTATTAACTAATTTCAAAACTTAATTATTAATAATTCTAAATTTAATTATTAAATAATTAATTTTAAAACAACGTTCATTCATTATCTACTATGTTAATATTTTGATTCAAGTTATTAAATATTAACATTTCCTTTCATTAAAATTCAAATTCTAACTTTATTTCAAAACCTTATTATTAATTCAAATAAAAACTTTATTTTATTTTTAAATCAAATTATTGACCAATCGGGTTTATTTAATTCTCTATCCTAGGTCAAAGTTTAATTTGGGTATTTATCCTTTCAACCCGATTCCAATTCAATTCAAAATCAAAGCATAGCAAAGGGAACTTGCAGTGTGATAACTGGGATGGTGTCAAAGTAAATAAACAAGCAATAACAACAATCAATATCAATCCAATAATCAATTCAAATAATCCCGAAATAATCGTATTAATTTACATTGTTGTTTGTGCAAATTAATATAATTATTTCTAGAATCTACACTATCATTTCATGTAGATTAAAGATTATTACACTAATAATTATACGGTTCTTCACTTGATATCTATTATTCAATTTCATACTACATCGATTTAAACAACATACATTTAAATGGCTCAAGGTGTAATTTACCATATTTCTACATGTCCATAAATCTAACATTTCAATGGGTCATATTATACAAATTTAACAAATCAAATTCAACACATATATCAAATTTAAACTACTAACTATCCTAAATCAAATTCAATTGCATGATATTTATCACTTTAAACATTAACAATTTAACGTCCAATGTCAACATCAAACAATCAATCATTTAACAACCAAACTGGATTATAATTGTATAAATAACAGAAAATGGTGTCAGATGTCACAGGTGAACTGATACAGGCAAAAACATATATATAACAGTGTAGATAACTAATAGCAACACATTTGTCGTTTCAATTGAAATCAAATTTAATAAATAAAAGAACATTAATCGTGAGTGATTGCTCACCTTTCGAGGCTAGAGCAGAAGATGACACAGATGCGCACACTGATACGGACACCAAAATTTGAATGACGAATCGAAGCAAAGCAAAATCGGCACGAATTCAACGATCAAAGCTGACTGGTATGAATTTGATGAGCGAAGCTGATAGATAGGAATCGATCAGAATATTTTAATTTCAAATTAAAAATCAATTTAACATATTTAATTTAATGTATATATTACTATACATGGATCTTCTTCCTATACTAGGTATGGTAATCTATAGTATACTTAAAATTGCATAAGATTTATACGTATAACAAAATTTTAATAACAGGCGAATGCAAACAATATATATAGCTTAGAATAATATCTACAAAAGCTTTTGAAAATTCTTATTGTAACACGTTATATACAAAAGCATTAAATTTCACCAATAAAATACCAAACAGGCTTTGATTTATATTGACTTAAGTTGAATATAACTATCACTAACGTATACACCTTATTTATAACAAGCTTTATGTACTACTAGACAACAACCTTTAAAATCACAAACAATTATACAACCGAGCCTATCTTCAACTATATACACTTTATTTGTACAAAATGATGATCAAAAAATGTATGCAGACCAACTCAGTAAAGCTGTACAACATATATGTGTAAACAGATTGTACAACGTGCATTTGCCGAAAGAACTATAAACAACCTTGATATTTAAAACAGTAGTTGCCACTTTAAAACTTACTTATATATATATATATACTCATTTCTTTCCTTGCTATTAAACAATACGCAAAATAGCACATGCTACCACTTGTATTTGCTAAACCTGTACACAACATATAACCCTATACTTTAAAACCCATATCCTGTTTTATATTCGAAACAAAACAATACCTACCAGCCTATAGCTATCCTAAGTTGCATAGTATAACTTATATAAACTTCTATACTGACATATAAAGGCTAAACATTTATATTCTTCCAGAAACTTATATAAACTGGCATATGTTTTTTTTCTTATTAATAGCTAACATAATATAATATACTATAAAACAGATTTTTATACAACCCATACTATATATAGAATCACTTATTTACTTCCTAATTACCACATATTGTTTAAATTTAAATTTAAAACATATGAAAATATATTACCTAAAAGTAACTTACTTTATATATAACGAAAGAGCAAAGGCCAAGGGGAAAGCGGACAAAGTGTTGGTGGCGGCAAGGGCTCGTAGGGGAGAGGAGCATTCACGTGGACAAGGCGCTGATGGTGGATGAGCATGCAGAGGCTCGGTAGGAGGCTGTGTGGCGGGTGGGAAAAGTGCTCCGGCAGCGAAGGCTGGGTTGTTCGGCTATCGGGATTTCGTGAGGGGATAGCTGCCATGGAGTGGAGGGTGGTGCAGCTCGAAGGTTGATGAATCAGGGGCCACGGCGGAGCTTGACTGTGGGTGGCAGAGGCCGACGCAAGAGAAGGCACGGATGGTTGATGAGGTGTTTGCGTGGGAAGCCAGGCAAGGTGAAGGTGAGGACGATAGGGAAGGGAAGACGTGGGAAAAGGAAGGGAAGAATGAAGAAGGGATGAGTGGATCTGCATATTAAAGCTACAGGAACCAAACTTAATTTTTTTTTCTCGAATGAAGATGACAGCTGAATTCATAAAATGATAGGGAATAGTAAAGGCCATAATTAACTTTGAATTTATTATCTGGCTATTGGTTTCAAGTTGAATAGCGAATAGTCACCAGAAATCCAAAAGACTCGGTTGCGGAACCGATACGTAGAGCGTTTCGTAGATTGCACCGCACACCGAACTCCGAAATACCGAAGTGAATATACCGCAGAGATCAGTACGCTGAGACGATCAAAACAGTATACAAATATCATCGACACGATTTAATTATAAAAATTCGAATTTTCTACTAGCGGAAAATGCAGCAAAACGCAGAAAAATAAGATCGACGGAGCTAAAGAAGTCTATATTTGAAAAACGAAAAATGATGCCTTGCTCAGAAGATGATTTAGAATTTTTCTATATAAAAATATTTAGGTTCCAAAAACATTTTATCTTCATCAATTTCTAACTGATTAAATTGAAATAAAATTACACATGAAATAAACTTTCATATTTTTGGATGAAAATTTACCAGTTGCTATGTTTAACTAGATGCATTTCAAATATTAAATTTTTATTTCAAAAAATTATTTTTTAAAATTCCACAAAATTTCAATTAGTAACATTATTAAAACCAGTTAAATTTACGGGTCGTTACACTCTCCCCCACTCAAAACTTCGTCCTCGAAAAGGAAGGAGGTAGGAGAATAGAAACAACCAGAAAGATAGACTGAAAACAAAATGAAACAATAAATTGAAACCATATAAATTTCAATTTAAATTAATTTATATTCAACAATTGACTTTAATAACTTGGTTTATTTTCAATTTATCATTGTTTGTTACAAAATTTATTTCAAACAACAATTTATTTTATTAATCCATTTATTATTCAACTAACCTAGTATTCTATTTATCTCTACTAATCATTTTATAATCAAATTAAGTGTATAACATTTATTATACGCACTCAAATTTATTTATAAAATCAATTTTAGATAGTATATCACCCAATTACACTTTAACTTCTGAATAGTTTAGGTAAGTTATATTAGAATGAAATTGAGTATTATAAAATTTTCCAATTCAATTATCTCAAGCTTACATATTTTTTTTTAAAATTTCGGTTCATTTATAATTGAAATCATCTTTTACATAAATTCAAGAATTATATTTCTGATTCACTTCGAACCATTTAGAGATAATTATTTATATACTATATATATCAAATCAAATTAAATTTAAAATAATATACCTATATATATAAATCAAATCATAATTAAGAAATTTAAATCGGCTTACTTTCCAAAACAAACTATAGCAAGCTACGAATTGGTCTCTCCACTTCGAAACTCGAAAATGAATGTCGATGATGCGGCCATCATCACCGAAATTATTTTCCAGCGACAAAAGAGAAGAGCTCTAATTTAATCATTTAAAATTCTTTGAAAACCATTTCTATTCGAAAATATTTTAAATAATATACATTTTAAACTTTAAAACCATAGTTCGAAATTATCGAAAATTAAATTCTCAAATTCTAGTTTAAATTCATTTCAAATTCCAAATCAAATTATAACTAAGTTTATAAATTCATTTATTTATCATATTGGAATAGTCTATGGTTTACAAAATAATAAATGAAAATCAAATATTATCATTTTTGACAACAAATTCATTAACAATTTAATTTCCGAAAAATTTATACTTATATATAATATAACCATTTAAAATTATTTTATTTACTAAATTTGAAAACAATATTGTGTCACTTTGCTCTGTTCAAGTGTTTTGGAAATCCTATCGATACCGTTGATCAGACGAATTGATCGAAAACCCAAATCAACATCAACAACTCAAACAACACAATATATAAAACATTTTAACATAAATTCACAAATACACTTCCTCACTCAACGATACAATAATAGATTTCAAAGCAAGGATAGAGATTCAAATTTGATGGACTCAATCAAAGAGATTTTTTTTTTGATTCGAAGATAGGTTCGAAACAAAGATAAGATGATCAAATAACAGAATAGAAAGATGGAAAAGTTTATATAAATCGCGGGCAACCTATACCGGGTCGACCGTGACTTCAAGAATAAGATTGATGCAGAATTCCGAGGCAAATCTACATTTGATCTCAAGAAATCGAATTTAGGTATAGCAGGAGATAGATAGCATCGTAAACCGAGGATACAGAAATCTCCGGTAAATCAGTGCCTATTGTAAAGAAGTTTCACCCATTTACAAATCATTCGAAGTTTGGCGAGACCGCCGATTCATTATAAGGGTCATTCGAAGTGGAGTTATGGGATGCTCCAGAATTGAAAGAAGACGAATAGATAGGGACACGAATGAATTTTGGAACCGCGGGGAATGTTCCAAAAATTCAAAGGAATCGAGTCAAAAGGAAGAGATTTAAACTCAAATGAGAGTGATTCTGTAAATACATTTACCCTATATGCTAAGTTTTGCTTAGAGCTACCAAAGCTCTGATACCAACTGTAATGACCCGCTATTTTGGACCATTCGCATCCGCACATGTCGGACTTGAATAATTCAAAATACCGAATTGTTAATTTAAATTTGGCAAAACTGAACATATACAGTAAATAAATAATCACAGATCACAGACACAGAGTAATAATTGCAGCGGAAACAAAAGATAGTAGTTCATGAAGCTACCATATACATATCAGAGTTAAATAAGGTACAAGAGATGTCTCGAATACAATAATCAAATACAATATCAGAATACATCACTAGAATCAACTAGATATCTGAAACTGGATAGATAGCTGGATCTCCAAGCGAAGGTCCAACTCCAAAGGTGAGTCTCGAATACTGGTACACTCAGTCTGACCCGAGCGTAAAGCAAAACACAAGACACTCGAGTCAAGATTAACATTCTTATATCAATAAATCCAACTCAAGTGAAATAGCAACTGAAATACAAGTAACTCAAAGGATGTTTGGAATAACCATCCTTTAAGGATCCGTTAAACTATCTACTATGTAGTAGTGAACGATAAGTAGATAATGCCTATCAGTAATATAAAATATCAAAATAGTGTTAAGGCGTTACCATTATCCCCCTTAACACATTTTATATAAGCGTCATAGTCTATACAGCACTGTAAACTCCACCGTAAACTAGTGGGCTATCAGGGAGTACTCCATAGGTATAACACAAAACAAATCGTAGTGGTCGCGTATATAGGGATACAAGTATGACAAGGCACATGAGGCAATACCCAAGGTAGTGAAACTACCGTTTGCCTGATCCGGACTGGTGAGAACGCATCGCCGCAGCGATCGCAACACCGCGAAACAACACTCCCAAAATCAAGGGTGCACCAATCGATAACAAGTAATGAGTAGTTTTCGAAGAAGTGTGTTCGCTCGAGGTAGCTGACCCCATTTGGCCCGGCACGGCTCCTGTTTTAGTCATTTCCAATTTGACACAAGTGTCAAGGCTATCCATTATCGTTCTCTTTCTTCAGTCATCACGTACATCATTCCAACCACTTCATTCTGGATCACACTCCGCGTATAGTTATTAAAGTGGTTTTTGGTTTAGACAGTGAGTATGTCCCTAATCGATTCCGGTCTCTTTAATAACTTTCGTAATTATTACACCGATTGGTCATTTAATATATTTCAAAACCAAACTAAATTCAATTTCAATTAGAATCTTATAAACCAATATTTCATTTGTCTTTCTAAACCAATTTCCAAAATTTACGTTTCAAAACTTCCACATTCATAATTTCAAAATCTTATAATTCAATTTCAATTTCTATTAAAACAATTCAAATATTGATTCAAGTTCATATATAAGTTTCATTCCGAAATCATTAAATTAATTTAATTTAACATTCAAATCAATTTAACTTCATTGATCGATTTCATTTAATATTTGTTAAGTAAATTTGTCATTCAAAATAATTTATATTAAATTTCCAATTCATTAAATCAATTACTTAAGTTCAACTTCATTATACCAAAACATCAAATTGAATTATATTAGATTCGTCAAATCAATTCTTTAAATTACAAGTCTTACATTAATTTCAATAAATCACATTTTTATTTCTTGTTAAAGAAATTCAATTTTTCTTATTTACTTACTTAGTTACAATTTCAAAACTCAATTAATAAAGAAACTTAATTTCACTTATTCAAGAAGTTCAAATTTACTTAATAAAGAATTCAATTTTATTTAATTATTAAATAATTCAATCTTATTTAATTATTAAATAATTTCAAAACTTAATTATTAACTAATTTCAAAACTTAATTATTAATAATTCTAAATTTAATTATTAAATAATTAATTTTAAAACAACGTTCATTCATTATCTACTATGTTAATATTTTGATTCAAGTTATTAAATATTAACATTTCCTTTCATTAAAATTCAAATTCTAACTTTATTTCAAAACCTTATTATTAATTCAAATAAAAACTTTATTTTATTTTTAAATCAAATTATTGACCAATCGGGTTTATTTAATTCTCTATCCTAGGTCAAAGTTTAATTTGGGTATTTATCCTTTCAACCCGATTCCAATTCAATTCAAAATCAAAGCATAGCAAAGGGAACTTGCAGTGTGATAACTGGGATGGTGTCAAAGTAAATAAACAAGCAATAACAACAATCAATATCAATCCAATAATCAATTCAAATAATCCCGAAATAATCGTATTAATTTACATTGTTGTTTGTGCAAATTAATATAATTATTTCTAGAATCTACACTATCATTTCATGTAGATTAAAGATTATTACACTAATAATTATACGGTTCTTCACTTGATATCTATTATTCAATTTCATACTACATCGATTTAAACAACATACATTTAAATGGCTCAAGGTGTAATTTACCATATTTCTACATGTCCATAAATCTAACATTTCAATGGGTCATATTATACAAATTTAACAAATCAAATTCAACACATATATCAAATTTAAACTACTAACTATCCTAAATCAAATTCAATTGCATGATATTTATCACTTTAAACATTAACAATTTAACGTCCAATGTCAACATCAAACAATCAATCATTTAACAACCAAACTGGATTATAATTGTATAAATAACAGAAAATGGTGTCAGATGTCACAGGTGAACTGATACAGGCAAAAACATATATATAACAGTGTAGATAACTAATAGCAACACATTTGTCGTTTCAATTGAAATCAAATTTAATAAATAAAAGAACATTAATCGTGAGTGATTGCTCACCTTTCGAGGCTAGAGCAGAAGATGACACAGATGCACACACTGATACGGACACCAAAATTTGAATGACGAATCGAAGCAAAGCAAAATCGGCACGAATTCAACGATCAAAGCTGACTGGTATGAATTTGATGAGCGAAGCTGATAGATAGGAATCGATCAGAATATTTTAATTTCAAATTAAAAATCAATTTAACATATTTAATTTAATGTATATATTACTATACATGGATCTTCTTCCTATACTATGTATGGTAATCTATAGTATACTTAAAATTGCATAAGATTTATACGTATAACAAAATTTTAATAACAGGCGAATGCAAACAATATATATAGCTTAGAATAATATCTACAAAAGCTTTTGAAAATTCTTATTGTAACACGTTATATACAAAAGCATTAAATTTCACCAATAAAATACCAAACAGGCTTTGATTTATATTGACTTAAGTTGAATATAACTATCACTAACGTATACACCTTATTTATAACAAGCTTTATGTACTACTAGACAACAACCTTTAAAATCACAAACAATTATACAACCGAGCCTATCTTCAACTATATACACTTTATTTGTACAAAATGATGATCAAAAAATGTATGCAGACCAACTCAGTAAAGCTGTACAACATATATGTGTAAACAGATTGTACAACGTGCATTTGCCGAAAGAACTATAAACAACCTTGATATTTAAAACAGTAGTTGCCACTTTAAAACTTACTTATATATATATATACTCATTTCTTTCCTTGCTATTAAACAATACGCAAAATAGCACATGCTACCACTTGTATTTGCTAAACCTGTACACAACATATAACCCTATACTTTAAAACCCATATCCTGTTTTATATTCGAAACAAAACAATACCTACCAGCCTATAGCTATCCTAAGTTGCATAGTATAACTTATATAAACTTCTATACTGACATATAAAGGCTAAACATTTATATTCTTCCAGAAACTTATATAAACTGGCATATGTTTTTTTTTCTTATTAATAGCTAACATAATATAATATACTATAAAACAGATTTTTATACAACCCATACTATATATAGAATCACTTATTTACTTCCTAATTACCACATATTGTTTAAATTTAAATTTAAAACATATGAAAATATATTACCTAAAAGTAACTTACTTTATATATAACGAAAGAGCAAAGGCCAAGGGGAAAGCGGACAAAGTGTTGGTGGCGGCAAGGGCTCGTAGGGGAGAGGAGCATTCACGTGGACAAGGAGCTGATGGTGGGTGAGCATGCAGAGGCTCGGTGAGAGGCTGTGTGGCGGGTGGGAAAAGTGCTCCGGCAGCGAAGGCTGGGTGGTTCGGCTATCGGGATTTCGTGAGGGGATAGCTGCCATGGAGTGGAGGGTAGTGCAGCTCGAAGGTTGATGAATCAGGGGCCACGGCGGAGCTTGACTGTGGGTGGCAGAGGCCGACGCAAGAGAAGGCACGGATGGTTGATAAGGTGTTTGCGTGGGAAGCCAGGCAAGGTGAAGGTGGAGAAGGTAGGGAAGGGTAAGACGTGGGAAAAGGAAGGGAAGAATGAAGAAGGGATGAGTGGATCTGCATATTAAAGCAACAGGAACCAAACTTAAATTTTCTTTTTTTTCTCTCGAATGAAGATGACAACTGAATTCATAAAATAATAGGGAATAGTAAATGCCATAATTAACTTTGAATTTATTAAGTGGCTATTGGTTTCAAGTTGAACAGCGAATAGTCACCAAAAATCCAAAAGACTCGGTTGCGGAACCGATACGCTGAGCGTTTTGCAGATTGCACCGCACACCGGACTCTGAAATACCGAAGTGAATATACCGCAGAGATCAGTACGCCGAGACGATCAAAACAGTATACAATATCATCGATACGATTTAATTATAAAAATTCGAATTTTCTATTAGCGGAAAATGCAGCAAAACGCAGAAAAATAAGATCGATGGAGCTAAAGAAGTCTGAATTTGGAAAAACGAAAAATGACGCCTTGCTCAGAAGATGATTTAGAATTTTTCTATATAAAAATATTTAGGTTCCGAAAACATTTTATCTTCATCAATTTCTAACTGATTAAATGAAATAAAATTACACACGAAATAAACTTTCATATTTTTGGATGAAAATTTACCAGTTGCTATGTTTAACTAGACGTATTTCAAATATTAAATTATTATTTCAAAATTTTATTTTTTAAAATTCCACAAAATTTCAATTAGTAACGTTATTAAAACCAGTTAAATTTACGGGTCGTTACATAACGTTACATATATCAATATATATATATATATATAAGTCATTTAATTTAATTAACTAACTCTTTTAATTAAATATTTTATTTATTAATCTAATTTATTATAAATAATATTCGAAAATAATTATTTTGTTTTCAAAATTATTTATCACGTTTATAAAATTACTACTTATTTTAAATTAAACCTTTTAAATTTAATATATTATTTTTAATTTTCAAATATATTTTAAAAAACTAGCCCAAGGCCCAAATCAATTTGGGCCTATATGAAAGGGATAACCTTTGGGTTTACTTCACCTTTTGGACCAGGTTGGTAGCCAGGTATAGCAAGTTACTTGATTACCCAAACCCAGGCTATACTACTTTTCGAGACATCTTACTAAATGGGTAAGATTTCTAAATTTAACCCTGATATTGCTAATTTAGATCGTATAGGTTATTAGGCTCTGATACCACTATTGGAACTAGGCTAGCATGTAGAGGGTTAAATAGGTGAATTTCAAAAAAAATAGCATCTTAGATCTTATTGGACCTACAAAATCTAGATTAATTTAAATCCAATCTAACTAAATTTTAAAAGAAATATTTGTTTTATTAATTAATTAGTATAAAGATTTGATTTGTTTATATATATGATATATAGTGTGCACATGCATATGTGTATCAAATACACATATATCTGTATGTGCATGTGCAACATATAATGTGTACATGGTTTAAAATGCCTATATATGAGAGATTTACACTGTGACAGACACATTAGCCCCTTTTTATATGCTTTTGCCGTCTAAGATTATTTTAATATTATATGTATACATTCATACACTAACATAAAAAACATTTATATATAAATTTAAATTTGAATATAATCATTATTTCTAATTTTTAAATTCACATTTAAAATAGACCAAATCTAGAGTAAAATTTATTTTAAATTTTAAATTATAATTTCAAAGATGATATTTTTAATTATGAATATGTATACATAAACTTCTTAATTTAACATTCGAAAAAAATGTGTGTATGCGTGTATTATATACTTAAATTTTATAAAATTTTAATTAACAAACATAGTTACAATATGTTAATAATGAAAATTATTTGTTTAATTTTATTTTGATCAACACTAATTTAAAAAGTTAATGATTCAGCTGAAGCCAATTTCAATACTAAAACTAAAATATGTTTTTTTTCTCAATTGAAGCTAATTTTCGAAGTAAATTATTTTTTAATTCGACTGAAGCCAATACGACCGAACCTAATTTCAAAGCAAGACTACTTTTTCTATTTTGGCTAAAACCAGTTTCCAAAATTATTTTTTAACTTAAAATCCTTAAGGATTATAAACAAATACTTTTTTATATGAAATATATTTATAATGTATTCATATAATATATATGTATGTGTTTTTCTAGTTATAAAATTAAAATTTAACTTAAATATTATTTAAAAACAATTTTGAAAATTCGAAATATATATATATATATATTAATAAAAATAGCTGAACATTTTTATGTATTTTGCATATGAAAAAAATGGTTTTTTTAATTTGGAAATATGAATGTATGTATAGATTAAATCTATACAAATCAATAAATTCATGATAATATATAACATATATACATGTAACATTAAAGAGAGAAACATCATATGTGAATAGTAATATCATTAAATTAAGATGTTGCCAATAATAAGTAGCCAATGAAATGCACCACGAATATTGAATGAAGCTCCTTCGGATCTGATTTGTATCACCCCTTGAATTTGCAGCAAGCAAAAGATGAACATAACACTTTTCTTTAAAATGATATCAGTTTTTATTTTCATTGGAATTTTGCCCCAGGTTCCTTGAGGTTTTTGGCTAGGATAGAAAATGATGGAGTTGAGGCTAAAGAATGAAAAAAGAGAGGCTTTAAATAAGTATCTAGATGGAGTAAAAGGTACTCCATATCTTACGCTAATTCAAATCATCATTTGAGAATTTTAAAATTCTCTCCCCTTCTTCCCATGGCCGACCAAAACAAGGACCAAAATGGGCCAATAAAATTTCCAAACATATTTTATAATTAATTTAGATCCAATTTAAATATATATCGACATCGTATATTAATATATACATATATAACTTTCGTGCATGCACCCAGTTAATTACTAATGACATCCATAATCAAAAATAAAAATTAAATAATTAATATTTCATAAAATACTAATTAATTTAAAATTGTCATAAATTAATTATATCTTGTGGTATTTTGGAGTATTCAACATTGCGGCTATGCAACTCAAAGGTGTAAATTCAGTCTGCGATTAATATCGCACAATTCGAATATCGACGTTCAAACATTACCTTAGCTAGTGGTGTGACAGTTTGGCTGAATTTTTTGCTTACACATTTATGGATAAAATCTGATTCCACGGTTTTAAGTGGTCCCCGATAGTATCTTAGTAAAAACTAAATCATGTTAGGACTTATAGAATTTGGTTTTGGTCAAAATTTCAATATTGTCCACATTCAAATTGAATAATACAAACACAAAGCACTTGGTTTAGTAATAACAACTATTATCAATTGAACTGCTATGGCTAGAGATTTTGACTTTGATTCGACTACAATTGACCGTGATACTAACTTCATATAACCGAGGAGATAAATTCACTATTGAATAGTGTTTCATTTCCAATGCTTCAACTCAGACCCAACCATATCCATTCACTATCCGATGTGTCATTATTTAATTATAATCAAAGTGGAGTTTCCATATCAAAGTTTAACTGTACTCTTAAGTCGGGAGAACTTTGTAATATTGTCACTTTGATATTCTCAGTTTGAACTATAGTTATATGATCCAACTGAAAACTATCAAGTAAGTCATCCATAATTATCCATTTACTATCAGTATGTAAACCCTTGGTGCCTCCCAATAGCCTTATATACTACATTACCTAATATTTGGAGAGGGCCATGTACTCTAGTCTCAATGGATGTATCGATATCTAGTCTCGATGTATATTGACTAGGAATATTTAAAACGATATGTTTATTTAATTACGATAAATTTCTTATGATTACAATATATTGTGTTACTACCGCAAAACATACATTTATGAATTTTCAATTAAGTATGCTTCAATAAAATAAATAATTAATATAACACATTGTAACAAGTTTATAATAGAAAAAAACACCTTCTACTTCAGATGAGATTTTATTATAGAGTTGATAATTTACAGTAAATTATAGAATTGCCTCTTATAGCATACCCCTAAGTCTATTACACACACCCTTGGACCATATGTTAAATTAATGACTGTTAGAAAGTTTTTCAAATTTAAACGAATAAGCATTCCCTTTCAACCTTTCGCTAAAAGTCATATCTCTTCATCTTCTATATATAGGCTCTATGAAATTTGAGCAATATTCTCTCATTTTTCCTTTACTCTTTCATCACCATTACTTTGATACAAATTTCTATATTTACTTTGCAAATGCATATTCTATCACTATAATTCTTTAAGGATTTACAAATCACATAATGTCGTTAAGTTCATATTTGAATTCTTGATCGTTTTCTCTCTAGTCTCATCCTATCCCACTCAGATTTTAAAGAAAAACTTCTATAAGAGGTCTATAGGAACTTTTTATTAAAGATTTCAAGAATTTATGTTGAAAGATGCAACTACTTGTCATATTACTCTACTATTTTAAAAGGGAAAAGGTGCATCCAGCCACCGATAAATGTTGGGATTGTATAGTTGTATCCTGCCACCAATGTAAAGTTAGGATGGGTGTTCTTGCCATTAGGTTCAAAGTCAAGAGGTTATGTGTATCCTTTCACCTATAGAAAGTTAGGATTGTAAAGGTGTACTTGCCACCCGTGTGAAGCAAGTTGGTATAGTGTGAATTATGTATGGGGTACAGGATAGGGAATAGGATTGAGAATCCAAACCAATATAAAAGTACGTGGTGTCATTTACCTTATTGCTTTTCAATTTTGTTTTATGCTTATTTATTTATCTGCTTATACCTATGGTTCCGAGTTAGTAATTTTTAAATTTACAGAAAATTTGACAAAAAGTTGAAGTACACTGTACACTCCCTCTTATAACAACTGGATTTTTAAGAAATAATTAATTATAGTTAATAACAGTAATTTGATTAACTAAATTGGAATTTGGAATTTTGTTTGAAAATGAGTTTCTAAATGATTTAAGAAAAGAACTTAAATTATGAGAATATGATATTTAAATTTAAATTGTGTTAGAAAATGTGAATAAATATTTTATAAAAGCGATGGAAATGAAATAAAGTAATAGCTTGGAAAAGAAATAATATTCAAATATAACTTGTATTTATTTAAATTATTAGAATTTAGTTTAAGAGTAAAATAAAACAAATATATATATTTCTCTTAAAATTAAATTTCAAAGCACAAGCCCAAGAAACTCAAGCCTGATAGCTCATTATCCAAGCTTAATTTTTGTTGCTCCAGAATTTTCTCCATTCCAGAGAACACTCACGTATATTCACACTTTCTATTTCCTTCCTCCTGTAGCAAAATCAACTAAACCTCTTTACTTCTATATTCAAAAACAAATTATATAGATTAAAGCAAAATATGAAATTGACTATGTGTATCCTCATACTTGTATGCATCCATGGTGTGAATCTTGTTTGTTTTGGTGATGTGGTTGTGGGGTACGTGTGTGTAGAAGGTAAAGGAAGAAGAGGATGGACGCAACACTTACAAGTGAGATTCTTCTCGCGAATCTATGCCTGATGAAGATTATATATATATATATATATATATGTATATATATATATGTTTATGTGTTTGAATTATTTCTATATTCGTGTATCATTTAGCATCAAGTTAAAAATTTAGCAACCAAAGTGGGTGGAGGAATCGCTTGAAATAGGTGATCGAATCTGCCTTTATCACCGTCGATCGGTCGACCTACTAGAGCCACCGGTCGACCATAGGCGGTCAATCATTGGAGGTGACCGGTTGACCTGTTTCGTGCACTATTGTGTTGTGTTCTTGTGTGCATGATAGTATGTGTGTGTTGTATGTTGATTTTCTATGTATGCATCTCTGTGTATATATATGTGATGCTATGTACGGTATATGTAGGAGTGTGTTCATGTGTTTGTATTGGTGTGTATGCTGCTGTGTTGTGAGAGATTGGCTATGTTTTTATGACTGTGTGTTATGTTTCTTTGTGATTGTAACAACCCGCATATTTTACGATTATATATATTTAAATGTTTTATTTAAATATAGCATCGTTAGTTGGATTAAATTCCGAAGTGACTTTTTGTAGTATCCAATCCAAACTCAAATCTACTACACAGTGGCTAAGTGGCCTTGGCTAGTGTGAGTATAGAGGTGAGGCGTCATAGTGATGTCGTGAGCGTGTGTGATTTTGTGAGCATGTGTTTTGTGTTTGTGTGATGTTTTGCGTGAGTATGTATGTGCTATGTGAATTAAGTGTGTGTGTGTTGTATAATCATGTGTGAGCTTATATATGATTTTGTGGTTTGTGAGAAGTGTCGATTTTATTTATGTACATAAAATTAGAACTTGTGTATATATATATATATATTAAAGGCTAAAAAAAATTAGAATAAATAAATGTATAAATATATTTAAACACTAATGTAAATATAAATTTATATATAATATCTATGAATGTAAATATAATTTGAAGATCATTAAATAAACAAGTTAAATTTAATAGTATTGTTGTTAAATGGAAAATTAAATATTTAGAAAATTCTTATTTATAAATTGTCCACTGTATTTATACAAATGTATTAAGGTTATACGTTGAGATGATTCATTATTATATATTTATTTGTTCTTATATACATATATTTATTTAAATTACCTATTTTATATTTTTATTCTGATAATTCTATTCTGCTTTACTGGAATGGATTATATAAAATAATTTTTATACGTAACAGTTAGTTTTATATACTACTATGGAGATTTAAAATGAGTTTTCAAATGTTATTGGTAAATATTTTAATAATCGACTAGTTTTATATAAGACCGAGAGATTAATTATTTATTGCAAATATTAAAGTCTATCTAAGTTTAGAAAATTATTGAACTAATTCTAGAATATGAATTTATTATCCATCTTTTAGTATTTATTCTATTATATAAAATTATAAGTTGAAAATGATTCATTATTAAGTACTGAATTGTTTATTTTATATTTATTGGAATAATCTATTTCTATATTACTATTTTGATTTCTTTTCTTGTTTACTAAATAATAATTATATGAGTGATTCACCATTGAGATGGATTTGATTGATGATTTTGATATGATACCGTGATAAGATCCTTCTATGTGATCTTATGATGCTTAATTTTTTGTGATGAGAAATCTAAATAAATAGAGTTATAATACCGTTTGGTATAGGAAATTTGGTAATATTTCTCCAATTATTCTTTGGACTTATTGCATAGAATATTAATGAGATGGGTGCAATTTATGATATGTAAATAACATTTAATATCACGCAGTGGTATGGGATGCATTGTGATATTTATTCGGCTATTCATTGTAACTAGATGACACTCACATGATGAGAATAAAGTGGATAAGATGATACATTGTGATTTATGGCTTTGTACCTTTATTTAGCAAGTATGGCTTCATGTCTAATGATGATCATGACTTCATGTCTATATGTATTGGTTCTATATGCCACTATTACGATATACTCCTATTATGCTGTTGGAGAGCACCGGATAACCAGTATCCACCCTGGCGGCCTGATCGTGGGATCACACCCTAGATCTATGACACCCTATATACATGTTGCTTAGTGCTTTTAGCTTAGTGCTCCAATTTGTGCTATTCTGATGCATGCATTAGCCCCTTTTGTCACCTAGGCCAGCAGTATGTTACCTATAGAGGGGCATTTGTAATGTCATAACTTAAGAGTCCTCACATTGACAAGCACACCAGTGGATAATTATCACAGTGACTGTTAGGTAACTAAAGACTTAGAGACTTAGTGTCTCTGGAGCTTACTTAGTGCTATCAGTTTCCCTTCTGGTATCGAGGAGTATTAGATTGGCATATACGATTGATAAACCTCACTGTAGCATTGATATGGGCCAGGTGCCATATATTGTTATATAGATGGCTCTACTTGGACTTCATGTCCATTGTACAGCCATTTCCCATCACGATATTTACAAATAGATATTATATGAGGAGATGAGATTATACATGTGATATTTGTCCAATGTATAATGGATTCTCAGTATATTGATAGGCATCCTATCCTATTTGATGTATATTGATGATGATGTTTTATTTATCGACATTGAGAGATATATTTGGGCAATTCTTCGTGCTTTCTTGATTATACATGGTGATATCTCATTTATAGATATTTCTAGACTTGATGACGATTTCTAGATATGTATGATTCACCCATTTATGTTGATTCAATGATTCTTGATATGATGTGTTTCTATATGGATGATGACATCTTTGATATTAGTGCTAATTGTTTCATAAGGTTTTGAGTTATTTATGAGACATGATGCCCTGATAATTATTTACGGTATTATGTAGTTTTAGGCATCCATTATATATATATATATATGCATTGACATATCGTTTGATGATTTAAAGTATTTTTAGATGAGTTATCGTATTATTATTCTTTGTTTACATTATTACCCTTATTGTAGATACTTGATTAGACATAGCCTGACCCGTGTGTTATTTATGTAATACTCGGGACAGTCGAGATATTTTGGGTATAGGAACGACATGACTAGCACTTGTTTTAGTGGGCCTAGAGGAGACATATATTAGGATGTTGTATGATATTTATAAGACCTTGATTTGTTGTATATATTTATCACTAAGATGTATATTAATCATTCATTTTACTATATTGAGATAGTTGACATTTGAGATGTATTATACCCTTATGATATTATTGTATTATATATATATACATGTATATATATATATTATATGTCGTCACTGTGTTTGACTCTATGTTCCCTGTATTTGATGTATATTATGTATTGATCTACCTTTGAGACACACATTCTTATTGCTTTATACTGATACTGTGTACGTTCAGATGATTGATTTATTTGATGTTTTAATATGTATCAGTGTTAGTCTAAGGGAATATTCACACGTATTCCCCATATAGCCTAATTCTTCATATTATCTAACAGTGTTACTCTGTTATACTCTTGGATAGTATAGGTATAGAGATGGGATGTTCATATTTTGGTATCGAAGCAGGTTTAGAATAATACACTGTATATAAAAGACATGAGTCGAGACCTTAGATGTGACTTAGTGTCCCTAATCCTTAAGAGTGTTGGGTAATCTTCTATAATAAAAGATAGTATATTAGATATATTGGATGATTATTGTGGCTAATCATCTGGGGATGGATTAACAAATGTATGTACTTAAAAATATAATTAACTTCTTTTCTTTCAAGCATGAAGTATAAAATGGTTGGAGTAGCAAGGACGAAAGGAGTTAGTCCAACCAGTAGCATTAGTATTATGATTTTGGATGGTCTAATATTACATTGTGGTGCTTGGTTTGATATTATAGTTGAGTTTTGATTTGATTTTTTATCAGAGTGCACAACGGAAAAATTCATTTATTAGTTACCGCTGAGTGCATTTATTTTGGTCTCTTATGTTTGTTTGGCTATTGAAATTGCTGGTATAGAATTTAAAGTTCTCCTGACCTGGGCATCGATCGAATTTGTAGGAGATTCCACCTAATTCTGGGCATCGATTGAATTTGTAGGAGATCCTGCCTAACTCTGGGGACCTTTCGTCTTGCCTACTCCGGCAAGGTATGAATTCTCTACCAAACTTTAGGCATGAGCCGTAAAGGAAAACTATCTCGTTCGACCTCTGAATGTTTATACTCCTACTCCCGAGTCATGGGTTAGAGGAGTTGCTAGGTATCTATCTTTAAATACCAAGTGCGGTTGTGCTACGTGCATCTGATCATGGATTACGGAAGCTTAGTTGGAACCTATCTCTGGGTACTTGCACCCCTGCAATTTGCACATGCAAGTTCATTTAAACACAACACCGTTCACAGGGTAAAATCAAGTATAAATAAATTCAAGAGCTCTAGAAGTCACTTCTTTCTAGCTACACAGCTTTGGAATTTATAAACACAACACTATTCATAGTGCTCACTATTCCATGCCCATGGGAGTAAGATCCCTTTCACCATTGCTAGCTTGAACGTGCTATCTCCAAATTTTTCCTCAATCGCACATGGACCTTTCCAACTCGGACCAAAGTTCCTGGAGCCTGGGAAGATACATTTGATAACGAGGTCACCAATTTCAAAGGTTCGAGCCCTGACCTTAGTGTTGTAGTATCGGGTGACTCTTCTTTGATGTGCAGCTCCCTCAAGTCAGCTTCATCATGCTTCTCATCGATTATATTGAGAGACTCCAATAAGAGTTCCTCATTTTTCCATGGACTAAAGTGAGTCACTCGATGAGAAGGTAATCAAGTTCAACCGGGATCATAGCCTATAACCAGTAAGCTAGGGCGAATGGAGAGTGGCTGGTCATGAACTAGTGGGTCGTTCGATAAGCCCAAAGTGCAAACGGAAGTTCATCCACCTACTTTCCCTTAGCCTTCTCCAATCACTTCTTAAGAATGGACTTGATAATCTTATTTACTGCCTTGACCTGTACACTAACCTGGGGGTGTACCACCGCTGTAAATCTCTTCTGGATGCAGTGTCTACGGCAGAATTCCTTAAATTTAACATTGTCAATTTGGGTCCCGTTATAAAAAATGATCGTTTGTTAAACCCTAAAATGATAGTTGATGTTTATAACCATGAATTTGATTACTTTTTTGTGGTAATTGTTGCTAACAACTCTGCCTCAACCCATTTGCTGAAGTAATCCACAACTACAATGCCATACTTCGTGCCACCTTTAAATATCGGTAGCACACCAATGATATTGATTACTCGGACTGCAAATGGCCAGGGACTGACCATTTAAGCAATCTTCATCGATGGGGCTCTTAGAATCTTGGTGAATCTCTGGTACTTATCACACTTTCTAGTGTAATTAACTACGTCTCGGTTGACAGTAGGCTAGAAATAGCCGCAACGAAGGATATTCTTCTCCAGGGTCTGCCCCTTGAAGTGGTCGTCCCAGGCCCCTTCATGTACTTCTTTTAGGACTTGCTTGACCTCATCGTTATGAACACACCAAAGCATAGGCATCGAGAATCCCTTCCTATAAATACTCCTTCTTTCATGATGAATCTTGCAGCTTTACGAAGGAGTTGACATGTTCGTTTTTCTTGACTAAAAGGATTCCTCTCTGCAGATAGTTCTTTATCAGAGTATCCATGACTTTCTCTCTCACATTCGGCCTCGACGATCCAACTAACATCCATCTGGTTGATGCTCGGGGCCGATAGCACTTCCGTTGAAACCAGGGCCATGAGTTTCTCATCTATAAAACTGGCTAACTTGGCCAGTGAGTCATCCTTCGCATTTTCCTATCTAGGGATATGCGTTATGGTGTGATATTTAATATTACTAAGCAGCTCAAGGGCTCGGTTGAGACAAGGAGCTAGCCTCACTCCCTTTTCTTGAAACTCTTTCTTGACTTGGCATACTAATAGCTGGGAATTAAAAAAATATGCAAGGTTCTGACTTCTAGTTCCTTGGCGATCTTTAGTCATGCAATCAAGGCATCATACATTGCTTTATTGTTTGTTGTGGGAAAGTTGAGTTTTAGGGCATAACAAATCGAACATTCCTCGGGAGTCACCAGCACGATTCTAATAACACACAACGTTCGTTAGATGCACCATCCATGTACATCTTTCGTCTGGCATTCTACTCTCCATTACTCTCTGGAGTGTCATCTCGCGTAGTGTACAGTAATAAAATCCACCAAAGTTTGATCATGGATCGCTCTTCGGGGATAATAGATTATGTCATACTAGGTCAATTCAATGTTTAGAATTTCAATAGCCATCTTGAGGTCTCAGGTAATTGTAGGACCTGTCTCAAAGTCTCTCCGGTCAGAATTTTGATCGGATGAGCCTGAAAGTAGCGGCAGAGTTTTCTTGAAGCGATTAATAGGCAGTTTGCGAGACTTTCTAGCTTTGGGTATTTTCTTTCTACTCCTGTTAATCGTTCGTTCAGCAGCTTGATGGCTCTTTCGAGGCGGATCTGCAGCAGTCGTTTGATTTCCAGCATTTTAGCCATCAGCAGCACGACCAGAAGTCAAGCTAACATCATCATTCAAAAATCAAGCACCAGAACCATAACTGGATGGTTCAGTATCGATTACTCTCGAGGGATCGTATCTATCCATAGAATTTTGCCCCAGCTTAGTCAGGGACTTTACTTTGATACTCCATTCTTCTTTTGAACCGCCTTTTTGTTTCCTGTTCCTTTGCTTTTTCTCCATCGATAAGGAATTGTCACACTCAAACACAAAGGTGTTCTATCCCTCCTGCTTCTCCTATGGTTGTTTGTCAGTTGATTCAACAAATCTAAGCTTTGCTTTATTTGCTGATTCAATTCGTTATGGCTTTCCTGGAGCCTGTCTTCCGTTTACTTCATCATATGACCATCTCAACCCTAGTAATCACATCTATTGGGTTTACCTATAGTAGTGATTGTCTATGCAACCTCCACAACATGTTGGATACCAGCATTCTCAAGATTCTTAGCAGCACGTGAAGTGGTGGATCGATATCTTCTAGGAGCCATGGTAAAAAGCACTTGTGTAGGTTTTTTGAAAATCTGAGTAGTTAAAATTTCCAAAAACGAAGAAAACTGAATCTATCTCTTGGATTTAGGCAATCCAATTTGTATATGATGGATCTAAACAAGCTAAGAATCAGTTCCTAGTGCAAGCACTAAAATATTAGTACCAAAATGTGATACAACACCCAAGAATTCAAGTAGAAAATGAAACCGAAGAAAAGTAAATGAAAATTACTAAGAAATAAGACACCAAACTTTTATAATCGTTCGGCTAAGTCATTGCCTATGTCCACTTGGGATTTTTATTGATTATCTTGTTGTCTACAAATACAGCTCTTATGGTTCGGTACCACTCCACAGGCAATTGCAAGAAAATATGTTAAAATTACGAGTAAGTGAAAAGATTCCCGAAAATGTGCCCCTAGCCTCCTATTTATAACTGTAGGTTAATGGAAAATGCTCTACCGCCTTCTCCATGAACTCCATTATCTAGAAGTGGTTGGTCTCAAGAAAATGTAGCCATGTCAGTAGGCAACTATGGGTCGATACTGATCTATGGGTCGGTACTGATCCATAAGATTGTCTTATGGGTCCTTCTTGTCACTTTAGGATGAGGCAAAATGTTGTTAGCTTTGTGTTTCCCAACCTTTTTTTGTTGCCATGAGCTTGTTTTTGAGTCTAAATGATGGATCAGTGAAGGAGTTGAGTTGCTGATTTCCAGTGCTTGAGGCGTTGGATAGCAAATGATGGTTGATCGATCTATGAAGCTCTAAATAGGCTGTTACCGTCATCGCTTGAGCATAGAAAGAAGTTGGAGTGGTTTGGGTGTAAAATTATTATTCAATACCAGTCCATAGGGATGGATCGGTACCGATCATCACTTTGATGGGTTCGTCTTGGAATCTTTGTGGGATGGTTTTGTTCCCATCTCATGAGCTTGGTTGTACTTGGTTTCTGGACTTTACGACTATCTCTCCAAGCTTCCTGCCTTGATAGCTTTCGAATTCCATTCATCAAGTCAGTCTAGATATTGTCTGGTCAAATGCTGGATAACATTAGAAAAGAAATGATCTTTAAATATTGTATTTATTTAGATTAAATAGAATTTAGTTTAATAGTAAAAGCAATATATATATATCTCTTAAAATTGTGTCTCAAAGCACAAGCCCAAGAACTCAAGCCTAATAGCTCATTATCCAAGCTTAATATTTGTTGCTCTAGAATTTTCACCATTCCAAAAAACACTCATGTATATTCACTCATCTCCATCCTCCAAAAGCAATAATCAACTAAACCTCTTTAATTCTAAATTCAAAAAAAATTATAAATTAAAATAAAATATGAAACTTGAATATATGTATCCTCATACTTATATGCATCCATGGTGTGAATCTTGTTTGTTGTAGTGCTGTAGTTGTTAGGTGTGTGCACGTAGAATGTGAAGGGAAAAAAGGATGGACGTAACACTTACAGTTAGATTCTTCTCACAATCTATGCCCGATGAAGATTATTTATATGTCTATGTGTTTGAATTGTTTCTATGGCCGTGTATAATTTAGAATCAAGTTAAAAATGTAGCTACCGAAGTGCATAGAGGAATCGCTTGAAATAGGCGATCGACTATGCCCTTATCATTGTCAACCAATCGACCTATTAGGACCACCGGTCAACCATAAGCAGTCGATCGGTGGAGGTGACCGGTCGACCTATTTTGTGCACTATTATGCTGTATTCTTATGTGCGTGACAGTATGTCTGTGTTGTATGTTAAGTTTCCATCTCCGTGTATATATATATGTGTGTGTGATGCTGTGTATGCTGTGTGTGGGAGAGTGTTCATGAGTGTGTATTGGTGTGTATGTTGTTGTGTGTTGAGAGTTTTACTATATTTTCTGTGAGTGTATGTTGTGTATTTGTGTGATGTTGCACACATGTGTGGTTCAGTGAGTGTGTGTTGTGTGTTTGTGTGATGTTGTGCATGAGTGTATGTGCTGTGTGTATTAAATGTGTGTGAGTGTTGTAGAATCATGAGTGCGATTTTATATGATTTCATGTTTTCTAAGAAGTGTCAAGTTTATTTATAAGCATAAAATTAGAACATATATTTATATATATACATATACATACAGATATATATATATATATTAAAAGCTAAAATAAATTAAAATAAATATATGTGATAAATTTATTTAAACACTAATGTAAATATAATTTATATATAATATATATATATGAATGTAAATATAATTTGAAGTTTATTAAATAAACGAGTTAAATTTAGTAGTACTATTGTTTAATGGAAAATTAAATAGTTAAAAATTCTTATTTATAATTTTCAATGTATTTATACAAATGTGTTTAGGTTATATGTTAAGATGATACATTATTTATATATTTATTTTTTGTTGTATACACGTATTTATTTGAATTACCCATTTTATGTTTTCGTTCGGGTAATTCTTTTATGGTGTATTAGAATGGATTATATGAATAATTTCTGTATGTAATAGTTAGCTTTATCTACTATTATGGAGATTTAAAATGATTTTTCAAATGTTGTTAGTAAATATTTAATAATCGGCTAGTTTTATATAAGACCGAGAAATTAGTTATTTATTACCAATATTAAACTCTATCTGAGTTTAGAAAATCATTTAATTATTTCTGGGATATAAAATTACTATCCATCTTTTAGTATTTATTTTGTTATATAAAATTATATGTTGAAAATGATTCATTATTAAGTATTGAACTGTTTATTTTATATTTATTGGAATAATCTATTTCTATATTACTATCTAATTTATTTTCTTGTTTACTAAATAAGAATTATATGAGTGATTCACCGTTGAGATGGATTTGATTGATGATTTTCATATGATATGGTGATGACATCCTTCAATGTGATTTTATGATGCTTAATTCTGTATGATGAGGAATCTGAATAAATAAAGTTATAATACCCTCTGGTATAGGGAAACTGGTAAATTTCCTTCGGTTATTCTTTGGACTCATTACATAGAATTTTAGTGAGATGAGTTTAATTTATGAGTTGTGAATAAATGTTTAAGTATCATGTATTAATATGGAGCGCTGTTGTGATATTTATTCGATTATTCATTGTAAGCAGACGACACTCCCATGACTGGAATATAGTGGATAGAGCAAGATGATGCGTAGTGATTTATGGCTCTGTGCCTATATTTAACAAGTATGGCTTTGTGCCAAACAATGACCATGACTTCATGTCTATATGTATTGGTTCTAAATGCCACTATTACAATCTACCCTGGCGGCCCGATTGTGGGAACCCTGGTCTATGATATCCTATATATGTGTGTGTGTCTATATATATATATATATATATATATATATATATATATTGCTTCATGCTTTTAGCTTAGTCCTCCAGCATTTTACTACCTTTATGCATGCATAAGCCCCTTATATCACCTAGGCTAGTAGTCTGTTACCTATAGAGGGGCATTTATAGTGTCGTGACTTAAGAGTCCTCACGTTGACGAGCACACCGGTGGATACATGTCATAATGACTGTGAGGTAACTAAAGACTGTAGAGACTTAATGTCTCTAGAGCTTGCTTAGTTCTATCAATCTCCCTTATGGTACATGATGGAGTACTATATTAGCATATACGACTGATACACCTCACTATAGCATTGATATGGGTCAAGTGCCACATATTGTTGTATGAATGGCTCTATTTGGGACTTCATGTCTGTCGTATAACTATTTCCCATCATGATATTCACATATAGATATTATACGAGGAGATAAGATTATATCTATGTTATATGTCCGGTATTTAGTGGATAATCGGTACATTGATAGGCAGCCTATCATATCCTATTTCATGTATATTGAGTTATTAATGAGACGTGAAGCCTTGATAATTATTTATGGTATTACATAAAAGTCTTAGGCATCCATTTTATATTTATATATATGCATTGACATATCGTCTGATGATTTGAGTGTTTCTTGTTGAGTTGCCATATTATTATTCTTTGTTTACATTATTACCCTTATTGCAAATACTTGATTAGACATAGTCTGACCCATGTGTTATTTATGTAATACTCAGGTTAGTCCGAGACACTTTATGTACAGGGACGGCAAGACCAGCATTTTTTTAGTGGTCCTAGAGGAGACATATATTAGGATGTTATATGATATTTGTAAGACCTTGATTCATTGTTTATATTTATAATTGAGCTCTATATTGATCGTTCATTTTACTATATTGAGATAGTTGACATTTGAGATGTACTGCACCCTTATAAAATTATTGTATTATATATATATATATGTTTGTGTATATATGTTTGTGTATGTGTATGTGTGTGTATGTATATATATTATATTATTGCTGTGATTGACTCTGTGTTCTCTGTAATTGCTATATATTATGTATTGTTCTATCCTGTAGACATACATGTTTATTGCTTTGTGTTAGTATACGTTTAGATGAGTTATTTGACGTTTTAATACATACCAGTGTTAGTCCAAGGGAATATTCACGTTGTACCCCATATATCCTTATTCTCCACAGTCTTAGATAATATTACTCTGTAATACTCTTGGATAAGATAGGTATAGAGGTAAGGTGTTCACACCTCTGGTGTATTAATAGCTTT
The DNA here is from genome assembly GCA_030737815.1 of Allium fistulosum. NCBI lineage: Eukaryota > Viridiplantae > Streptophyta > Magnoliopsida > Asparagales > Amaryllidaceae > Allium > Allium fistulosum. The sequence continues at coordinate 705,986,536 of CM060904.1, read as the reverse complement.
AAGATCCACTCTACATTTTTGTGTTAGTGAAACTCACATATCTTACAGGTTGTTGTTTGATGCCTCAAAGTTATACATCAAGTTGCCATAAAGAAGAAGGACTCATCTGAATGACAAATAACTTACAGAAATGATGTGAGCACGAGTAGTATGACATGCATGGGAAATGATGGAGTAGAATGGAGCCCAGCATCCAAGCGAATGGCTAAGACCGAACCATATATGAGTAGAAGAGTTGAGGAAAGTAAAAGGAGAAATGGAAGAAAGCCCCTTGACTCCATAAAATATTCTATCCAGGTTGGCCACAAGCATTTTGAAACACCTCACATCCCTTAACATACCCAAAAGGACACATTAAAAGGCATGGTGCGTTGTAGGTATAACTAAAGCTAACAGAGACTAATATTCACAATACAAATATAGATAAAAACAGCCGAAACTTAAAATAATGACTTAATTAAAACGAAGCTTCATAATTGCTTCATAAATAAGTTAACTACCAAATACCACACACATGTCTAAAAATCCAATATGTCTCATGAAACAAAAATTCATAGTCTCAAAATCAGAGTACATAGTATTCCTCATAATAAGCCAGTACATAGAAAGAACTAAAGCTGAAATAAAAGAAATACATAGAAGAAATCTCCTCCAAGAAACTCCAAGCTGCAGCAATCTACTGACTTCTCCCTTGATTGCCTAAGGGGGGAAAAGGGGAAAATGGAGGAGTGGGTAAGACTAAAAGTCTGGTGAATGATAATAATTACTAGAGTCTTTAAGCAAGATAAAGTAATAGACTCTACAACAGTTCTAGCATAAATAAGGATAATAAAGGAAATAGGAAAGAGATAAACTGGAAATAAGTACAATTAAATATTGCTCAATTTATAAGATGGGTTAACTTTGATTGCTCGCACATGTCCTTGACTTCTACTTTGATTAGGCTGAATTCCTATCCCATAATTAGGATGTAACCCTAATTCTACCCTTTTTGATCGACCTGCTACTCCATAGACCTTACTACGGACTAGCCGCTATATACCTCCCTACATAGCAGCCAATGGTATCTACGGAAGATGCATAGAGCAACTACTGTGGATCCGAACGACATATATAGCTCCATACACAGAAGGCAATGGTGTCTACGAAAGACACCCATACTAAGCTATTGGAACTCATAGCTATTACTGAGCACCCGCAATGGAAGTCGCACGCGTAACTGCCAACATGCCCATGCTACCTTTTGCTCCACCTATTGGGTCTTCTTATTACCTCCAACTTCCAGCATAAGCGTGTCCCTCATCTCACTTCAGGCTAATGTGAGATCACCACGTGTCCATATAATCTATAGGGGAAATGCTGTTAGTACTGGCCCTTCATCCAAATAATATCTAGTTGCGCCCCCTTATCCAAATCCCTCATGATTTGGACTTCTATTTGACCAATTACTACCATTCTTAGCATAAGCGTGCCCTAGGCTCACCATTTTGTCTAATATGGAATGCTATTTGGTACAGGTCCTACTTTCATCTTTGCTTATTAACTTAGGTAAATTATTTAAATAAGCCTTTACATTTTTCTCTACTATCTGAGCTTATTAATTTATCCTAAGTCTTAAAATAAGCCTTATTCTGTTCTTTTTCTTATTATAACCTACGTTATAATCATGCTTATTACTTAACCCAAGGTCTAAGTGTGAAAATAAGCTTCTTTCATCTTTTATTTGTTTTAGTTATAATTCTAAGTTATAACTAAGCCATTCTTTTTAATTTAGTCCAATTAACATCATAATTAGGCGTAATTTCAGTCCAATTCCATTTATATTACAGTATTTGAAATTTACATCTTATATTCCATTATTTCAGTTTTCTTACAATTTAATCCGTATTCGCGTTAATCCTATTCTAATCCTTATGCGAAGAAGGAGGAATAAAAGAAAACTGAAAATAGAAGAAAATCCAAAGCGTAAAAAGAAGATGTAAATAACGTATAAATAACAGTAAATAAACTAAAATACCGTAAATAACTGTAAATAAATGGAAAAGCTATCATTAACAGAAATAAATTTAAATTACTGAAAAGAATAGCTGAAAGGAAATAGACTGGAAATAATTCTAAAAATGGTAAATAAACTACTGAAAAGGCTATTCCAAAAATTGTAGTAAAACTACAACTATTGGAAACCCTATTATTTTAAATTACTTAAAGAAATCTTAAAATAATTACAATCACTCACCTCCGGTCCTAAGCTTTTCATTTGGTCTTCCCGGATCCACTTGGAGTTGTAAAATAAATTAATCTATAACGATTTTCTCCTTTGTAAAATTATTCCATTTAGGGTCCTTCTTAGAAAGGTGAAACCAATTGGAGAAAACCTAGAATGAGAAAAAGTGTTAGGTCTAGGGGTTTGTGTTATCCCACCTTTTGGCAAGGCCGTGACACCAAAAAGTTGACTAGAAATCAATGACAGTCCATCCTGTAGGACAGTTACATCACAAGTTCACCATGGATATCGATAAATTTTGTCCGAGTCCGGATCAGGCTACAATTGATAAGACATGTCAAGCAAGGCTAGAAAAAGCAACGTTCCAAATTTCGAGACAATTCGAGTTCGTATGCTCAAGTTATCGCCGGTATATAATGGAAGACATATGTTATGGTTCGAATCGATCAGAGCCAAGCCCTAGGTTCGAATCTATCGTCCCTACATTACTTCGAATCCACGAGAAGTACCATTGCTTCGACTCCATCAAAGCAGCCTCAACGTTCGAATCCATCCAAAGCCTCCCTTAATTCGAATCCATCAGAGTATTCCCACCTTCGAGTCCATCAAGGAGAAACCCTTCGAATCCATGCAGTTGTAGGGACTTCGACTCCATCTGATAACTGTCTTCGAATCCACCCTGTTGAAGCAAATTCGAATCGATCAATGGTGGCATACCCTGATCGATTCGAACGAACGCTGGTCCAATCGATTCGAAGGAAGCGCGTCTTCGAATCGATCACCTCGAATCCACAAAGTCCACACAGCTAAAACCAAGGATTAGACCCAGTAAACTCGGAGAAAAAGGGGGATTGACCCGAAGCACACGCACCACGTCACCATCTTCACGTGCAGAAGCATGGATTCGAACCATATCGATTCGAACGAATCCATAGGACGAAGAACACGATCTTGAATCGATCATAATTCGAGATCTACAAGTCCAAATGCTATGAAATTTTCACAAGAGCTTGCATATGCATAGAAGAATGTTCATGCCAAATTTCATCTCGATTGGACGATTTCTTAATCGATTCGAACTAAGGGTCGAATCGATCCCAAAGTGGGCCCGGATTTCCTGAGAGCGGGCATGTGGGCCCCCTCACGTTCCATAACTGGTCTCCCCTCAATTTAGGTGAAATATCAGCCTCCTACACCTATAAATAGAGCCCCTGGTCATTCAAAAAAGGAGTCGGACAATTTTAGGAGCTAAAGAGCGCCCACACTCTGCCAGATTTACTCAGAATCACCACTGCTTCCTTAGATTCAGATTATAATCATATAATCAGTTGTACTACATCAGAAGAAATTGTAATCATCAAGTGAACATCAATAAAATCATCAACTTCAGAGTGGACGTAGGCAAGATCGCCGAACCACTATAAATCTCGTGTTTATGTTCATTATTTCTGAATTGTGATACTCTGTTTGCTTAGATTTGAGATTTGTGTGTGAATATTGTTGATTTATATTCATACACTGGTGCTTTCACAACATTCAGGGTTTGTGACCAATTGTGGCGCAAACACTTTGGTGCTTTCACTGAGAGCTGAACTCAGGGATTCTACCGCATGGAAGTTGGATTCGAAGGTTTAAAAGTTCAGATTTGAAAGACAATGACCCGACAAACAAGTAGAAGGCAAAGAGCTGAGAGAAGTCAGCATGAAGGGAGTCAAGAGGCTTCCTCGGGGGCAAACCAAGCATCGATCTTCATCACCAGGGATGAGATGGAGACAATGATGAAGAGACAGGAGGAAATGATCCGGAATTTGCTTCAACAGATTGGACAACTTGGAGCGCAAAATCAGGGAGCAACCAGAATCCAAAACGGAGTAGGACCATCTGGCATAGCGCCGGAGCTGGGGGGCACACACTTAGAGCATGTTGATCCGAACACGGGAAGAGAGACAAGGACATCCGAGCAACCTGGCAGCAATAGAGGGATGAACGCTCAGCCAGGGGGGCAGACACCCGAAAGCTCACACGGACTCGGGGGGCAGATCAAAGGTAGTGAACGAGGACTACTGCTTGGAGACAACGATAGATTGGCAGAGATGGTCAGGCGAGCCATGAGAGGCGGATTAGTAAACAGAGATCTAGAAGACGTGAACAGGAGTCCCTTTTCTCCTGCGATTAGGTTGGCTAGGAACCCACTAGAATTCAAACTGCCAATAGTGGAAAGGTATGATGGGAGGACGGATCCTGCGGTCCATCTAACGAGATATATAAGGCACATGGAAGTGCTGGGGGCATCACAGGAAGTCATGGCCCGGTGCTTTCCATTGTATTTGACAGACATAGCAGCTTTATGGTTCAAACAGCTAGAGAGCGGCTCCATTGGGACATGGACCGATTTGATTGAGAAATTTATGAGGAAATTCAGGGTTCACATTCCAAGACCCAAGAATGTGATGAGTTTGGCAACGCTAAAGCAGAAAGCTGGGGAGTCTTTGAGGAATTTCCTGACACGATTCAATGCGGCAGCGGCATCGGTGGATCGGCCAGATCCATCCATGGTTATGATGACAGCTGTGTCCGGAGTAGCTGACGGCACAGAATTCAAAAATTCACTAACTAAGGATCCGCCTATGGACCTAGGAGAATTCTATCATGAGGCAGAAAAGTTTTTGCGATTGGAAGACGCTAATGCTGAAAGAGAAGAAGGAGAGGGAATAGAAGTTTATGCAGTTAAAGACAAAAAGCCTCTCGAAAAGGACTCGGGCAAGGATAAAGGAAAACGAAAGGCTGAGGATAGTGGTGACGGGCCAAAGCGACTGCGGAGAGAGCCACGATTCACCACCTACTCAGAGCGGAATGAGAGTTTGGAGCGAATCTACCGAGATACACGAGAGCAAGTTCCCTACCGTAGGCCAATACGAAGGGACCCCACTGATGACGAGAGGAAATCAGACAGATATTGCTTGTTCCATGAACTGAATGGTCATAACACTAACGACTGTAGACATCTAAAGGATGAGGTGGAAGGGCACATCAGGAACGGTATGCTACTTCAGTATGTGAGAAGGCGAGCTCCAGCAGTGGAGCCAGAGCGACCACCGTCTACATCAGCTAGGAGTGACCCTGAGCCGGGACACCGTATGGTTATCAATTAATTGAAATAACGATGAACAAGTCATAAACCTCTCACCAACACGGGTAAGTCATTTACACATGTGCGAGATCACGAGCGGTCCATAGGCATGCTCTGAATGACTATTAACCATATCGTTATGGGAGTTTACACTTTGACATCCTTACTTTGCTTTTGTTTCATCTTGATTCGAACATTTGAACTTGATTTTGTTTAACATTTCTGCTAAAAACTTATTCTCAATGAAAAAATGCTACTTGTGATTTCATAACGGCTAAGCCACTTACACATGTACGAGATCGCGAACGGTCCCTAGGCATGCTCTGAGATGGCGATAAACCGTTGCAACAAACAATCCGGGAATTCACCTGAACATGAAACCTGGTATCGATGATGCTAAGTCCCCCCCGGGCACATACAATCTGCCTCGTACGGCACCCGACCTCGAACGGTCACCATTCGCCTCGAACGGCACCCGATCGCGAACGATCACAATTAGCCTCGAACAGCACCCGACCTCGAACGGTCATCATTCGCCTCGAACGGCACTCGACCACGAACGGTCACAACTCGCCTCGAACGGCACCCCCCACCTCAAATGGCTTGATCGCGAATGGTCGTCATTTGAGGTCATACAGAAAATGCTAGATCGCGAACGGTCGCATTCCACCTCAAATGGCTAGATCGCGAACGGTCGTCATTTAAGGTCATATAAAACTGTCAAACTCTTCGCAGGTTGTACCACAGGTCATCAACAGGATATGAACATCCAACTTATGGAACTACAAAACACACCTTCCTATCGCAAGGCATGTTTTGGGGGGCAAATGTTATCCCACCTTTTGGCAAGGCCGTGACACCAAAAAGTTGACTAGAAATCAATGACAGTCCATCCTGTAGGACAGTTACATCACAAGTTCACCATGGATATCGATGAATTTTGTCCGAGTCCGGATCAGGCTACAATTGATAAGACATGTCAAGCAAGGCTAGAAAAAGCAACGTTCCAAATTTCGAGACAATCCGAGTTCGTATGCTCAAGTTATCGCCGGTATATAATGGAAGAGATATGCTATGGTTCGAATCGATCAGAGCCAAGCCCTAGGTTCGAATCTATCGTCCCTACATTACTTCGAATCCACGAGAAGTACCATTGCTTCGACTCCATCAAAGCAGCCTCAACGTTCGAATCCATCCAAAGCCTCCCTTAATTCGAATCCATCAGAGTATTCCCACCTTCGAGTCCATCAAGGAGAAACCCTTCAAATCCATGCAGTTGTAGGGACTTCGACTCCATCAAGGAGAAACCCTTCAAATCCATGCAGTTGTAGGGACTTCGACTCCATCTGATAACTGTCTTCAAATCCACCCTGTTGAAGCAAATTCGAATCGATCAATGGTGGCATACCCTGATCGATTCGAACGAACGCTGGTCCAATCGATTCGAAGGAAGCACGTCTTCGAATCGATCACCTCGAATCCACAAAGTCCACACAGCTAAAACCAAGGATTAGACCCAGTAAACTCAGAGAAAAAGGGGGATTGACCCGAAGCACACGCACCACGTCACCATCTTCACGTGCAGAAGCATGAATTTGAACCTATGGATTCGAACCATATCGATTCGAACGAATCCATAGGACGAAGAACACGATCTTGAATCGATCATAACTCGAGATAGTCCAAATGCTATGAAATTTTCACAAGAGCTTGCATATGCATAAAAGAATGTTCATGCCAAATTTCATCTTGATTAGATGATTTCTTAATCGATTCGAACTAAGGGTCGAATCGATCCCAAAGTGGGCCCGGATTTCCTGAGAGCGGGAATGTGGGCCCCCTCACGTTCCAGAACTGGTCTCCCCTCAATTTAGGTGAAATATCAGCCTCCTACACCTATAAATAGAGCCCCTGGTCATTCAGAAAAGGGGTCGGACAATTTTAGGAGCTAAAGAGCGCCCACACTCTGCCAGATTTACTCAGAATCACCACTGCTTCCTTAGATTCAGATTATAATCATATAATCAGTTGTACTACATCAGAAGAAATTGTAATCATCAAGTGAACATCAATAAAATCATCAACTTCAGAGTGGACGTAGGCAAGATCGCCGAACCACTATAAATCTCGTGTTTATGTTCATTATTTCTGAATTGTGATACTCTGTTTGCTTAGATTTGAGATTTGTGTGTGAATATTGTTGATTTATATTCACACACTGGTGCTTTCACAACATTCGGGGTTTGTGACCAATTTTGGCGCAAACACTTTGTTTATAGGTGTAGAAGTGGATCAAGAACCATTGGATTTGGAGATTGAATAGGATGCAACCACGTCATAGGCTGAATAGGAGCCATCGGTTGTAGAAAAGGAGGGACCAGATCGAAATAAAGGATGCAAATGACGTATTTAGTCGCTGCTGATTCGTTCGAACGAACGAACGTTCATTCGCTTGACAAAAAGCGAGGTGGGTCGACCGGGCGATTGACCGCCCCCTTGCCCAGGTCGACCGGCTGATCGACCTATGTGTGTGTGTATATATATATATATTTCTGCTTATTTTGTTTATTTTGTAACTTGGTCATATTAGCTCGGTTTATGACGTTCTATATATGGAAATTGATCGGAAAATTGCCACGGACATAATGGTGCAACTCCCATGGCTCAATTCTGATAATTTCACAAAGTTATTTTATTATCTAATTAATTAATGAATTAATTATTACGGGTTAAATTTCGGGTTGTTACACATTTGGTTTACTGGTCAATTGAACTAGTCAACCATTTAAGGGTCAACCCATGATCGAAATATTGTAGGTCATTTTGACTTATTTTTAGTTGACTGGTAGGAACAAACAAGTTAATTGATCAAGAGTTCGTTCCATTGGTTGATTGGGACAGTTGACTGATTGATCGAGGAATCGTTTCCTTAACCATAAGTCTTTATTTTGAAGCCCTAGAAGATGCAAATGATATGAAGAATTTCAAGATGGTGCGTTAGTGATTTTGGGTTACAAGGAGGAAATGGAGGATGCTTGCAATGCATTTTAGTTCATATGATGATTTTGATAAAGTGGTTAGGTAGTTTTTGAGATCATTCAACTAAGGTATTTGATATATGGTTCTAAATGACATATTATATATACGGAGTGAGTCCATATTCCTTGGGTATGAAATTAGCAATTGTTATTGCTAGACCATTGGTAATAGGAGGCTGTATTGTCTCGCTCGGGCGCATTTATGTGATACCGAGTTCGTGGTAGAAGACGTATTATATCAGTAACAAGGGATTTTGGCCTCAAGCTACTAGTATTTTTTCTTCATATGAAGCTTGATGAGTAATGATAATGCATGTAACATAACGATCTGGGTTAGATCTGACCAAAAGGTAGTGATGCAGATGTTTTAGTTCATCATTCTATTGGTATTATTTTAGTTCATGTACCTGATGGGTCTTGGTCTTATTAGGAGATCGAGGCCTACTATCCTAGAGTGTGGTATTTATTTTACGTTTGGAATGCCATTGTAATCAAAACAGTTTGCTAGAGTTATCACGTACTGCATAGCACTATAGTAAAAATATGCTAACTTGTATATAGAAGAAGACATGGGTTGAGATATAGTTTCATTACCTCATAAGATATCACTTGGTATTGTACACCTTATATTAATATATTAGCAATCATGTAGTTAGTGATATTTCCTTTTCATCATACATGTGTCTAAGCCTCTTTATGTTATCTCTTTTGCTATCTTTTTGCATGAAAGATAGGTGAACACCCCAATCAAATAAAAATGAAAATTAAACTAGTAAAAATCTAAAGAGAAAGAACATAATCTTTAAAGTGGTTCGCCTTGAATCTTATGCCAATCTCCACTATCAATATTACAGATGGTAGGATTAATAACAATAACCAAATTTCAATCGATTCCAAGTCTATATAGAGATAGATTTTGAATTTGGTAGCAGCACATCGTAGAATCTGAATAAACAACTCAAAGTCCAAAAAGTCATCTTCTAGTTGATGTTAGCTTCTTATATATGACAAATATGAGCACAAAAATAACCAGATCTAGTTTGAATAAGCAAATATCTCCAGATACAAAATTCTAGCATGAGGAACAGGTCAAATTGCATGAAATCTGACAATAACATGATTTGTTACCGATCAATGTGGATCGTACAGACTTACCCATTGAATTCACTTTTGTCTTTTTCTTAGCATAGTACAAGTCTTCAAGCTTGAATTGTAAAATTTTCAAAATTCCATATGTTTCGGTACTTGCCCATATGGTCCTGTATGGGTCCACATTATATCATGCATTCATTCTTCTTTTCCAACTCTAGACTTTGATATTTGTACAAGGTATGGGGACCATATAAATTTTAAGATAGAACAGTACCGATCGATATGGATCGGTAGCAACCCATTCGAGTTCCCCAAAACTTTACCATTTTTCTTGAGTTCTTCTTCTCAGTACTTTTGATGTCTTTCTAAGCTTCTTGATCCATTTCTTCATGCTTTAGTAATCAAACCCATCAGAATGTCATTTGGGACAATTACTAGATAAAACTTGCCCTCCAAAGTATGCTTCTATAATAACAAAGCATGCTTTGAATCGAGATTAGCTACCAAATCCAGATATAGATTTGTAAAAGATGCTTCTATCATCAGAACCATTTTTGTAAAATGTCTTATCTACCCTAAGAATATCCATATATCATTTAAAACAGTCCTATAATCGCATCTTCTTAGTGGGTGCAAATGCTAAAGTTTTCGCTTATCACTGAGAGTCTCTAAAAGTTCTTTCATGTCTTGGTCGGGTAGACTTCCACTTTATTTTCTCTTCATTCTTCACTTGCTATTATTTCGTTCTTTTTTTAAAAAAACACTCAGGTTTTATATCTCAACTTCGATTATCGATTAGGTAGGCACCACCATGGTTTCTTGGACATCATGACTCCATTCCAACTTTGACACTGCTATGCCAACATCTAGACCTCACTGCCAACCCGCTTCCATCCCCAAGAAACTCTACATCATCGCTGTCCCTACCCATAATATCAAGAATAGTGAAAAATCAAGGAGTGGAAAAGGTGGAAGAAGAAAAATATCACCTTAGGTCGACTACGGAGACGGCTTGGAGTTGGGTGTGCGAACAAGTAATTTGTTAAGTTCCCTCATTGGATGCACTCTCGTATTTATCAAGTCCAAATGTCAATGTATTCAAGGATCTTCATCCCATTGGCACTTTGAATCGAGTATCTCTCATCTACAATCCCTACATAAAAGAGCTCTACACTGCCTTGGATGATGGTTTTATTAATGCAAATCCAACGTTAACAATTAACATCAAACTCAAGTTTTCATCGCATGCCGGAGTCTTTGCCAGCACGAGTGAGCTATCTACACAGAGTTCATCCGTTCATCATAACGAGGACATATGACACACATTACATAAACTAAATCCCATATTACTACCTCGGTGTATGTGTAGATCAAATTGGTCAACCCATCATGCCTAAAACATAGGATTTTTTACATCGGCTACACGGGACTTAATCAAAGTAAATACCAAATTTAAATCATACCTATCATTGCTCGCCTCTTAGTCTTTCAGTAAAAATTGGACCTTAGATGATCCCAGTGCATTTCTGCTACAACCACAGGTCCTTCTATTCCTCCAGAAGTAGGCACTTCATCTGCATCGGCTTCTACCTCAACCCCTTCTAAGGCATGGCAACCTCTACGCTAACCTCAACAACTAGTGATGTTAGCTCCCTATGTGCCCTCGAAGACCAAATTTCCTCGAATGCTGGTTGGGCAGGCATTATGATTCTCGACAACCCCACAGATTCATCGGCATCGAGGTTAATGTCTATGTTAAAATAATCTGCGATCACCTCATTATCCCCTTGGATAGGACACTAGTCCCTTTTCCATCCCAAAGAGCGCACAATCCTCTATAAGGCTACCATATGTATTAGATACATGTGCCTATTTGGAGTTATTCCTCTATTTAACCACTTCTTAACGTTGATGCTTCACTATTTTAGGCTTGCTTCAACATAATTGTACTCTAACGGGTACACTACCCTGATTTCACCTAGACGATCTTCATTTGGCATTTGGGTAGGGTGCCAACCATCGAGGAAATTTGATACCTCTACAACTTCAAAAGAAGGTCAGATAGGCCATCCCTTACCTTCTTGGAATCCTACCATGGTTTTAAGATAGGCATCATTCTCCATAACAAGCTTAGCCACTTTAAAGACAAATATTTCTTTGTCAAATACCCAACTAGTTTCTCCCAAAATAATCTTTCCATATGTAAGTCCCAATTTTCCGCCTTCTATCCCGCTGAGTTTACTTCACTTAAAGCTACTAACCTTTTTCTCTTTTTCTTGTATAGACATCCCTCGAAGGGTCACCAATGTCGCTCTAACACAAACTCTCTGATCACTGAAGGTTGTCCTAGAAAAGAAGAGAAAGAGAACAAATCTTATCACTGACATCCGATTACATCACTTCAAATTGGTTCATAATGGTCATAGAGTAGGCATCCCCATTGAGGATGCTTATGTTGCTCCAGAAGATGACACCGATCTTCCAGCCTCGATGCATTAAGACGATCCAAATGTGGTAGAGGATGACCATGACATCAACAACAAAAAGAATGAATGGAATATAAAAGTAGGAGGGATAGGAGGATGGAGCGAAAACAAGAAGAAGAAGATGATGACCACCATGACGGCGACAAGGACGATAGGAAGAATTGACTGGGAAGACCAACCCTCTAGATGATACCACTACATGGGCCCATAGGAACCTTAAACTCAGGATTAGAACTAGAACTATAAGGCTAGAAACCAAGCCCTGATAGAGTCGTGTTGAGGGATTATTCCCTCACTTAGCTACAAACGACATATTCGATGACTTACCTAACCTCAATAGTGTCCCAACTTCATTGGACCCAAGTTTAATTTTGACGACTTCCCCATCCCTGACTTCCCATCTGGTGGCGATGAGCCTTTCACTTTTATGAGGGAAGTTACTCTTACCCCTCGAACCCACGAGCATGGTATGTAGAATTAATAGGACATATCAACACCCTACACATTACTTAGGATCAGAAGCATGTTCACCTTGAACATACTCTTATTCAGCTCTATGTTCCAACTCACTTCTTCTCTTCTCAGGTACCATAGGACGTTCCTTGTATGAAGGCCTTGGAAAGACATCCAGCTACTCTGGCTAAGGACACTTTAGCTTCAACATCCCCCAATTCGAGACCTAAAAATGAACCTCGATGATGGTGCAGTCATCATAAGACTAATTTTCAAGCAACAAAGTGATGTCGATATAAATATTCACTACATTAAGTAAACATGGCAACTAAATAATTTCATTACATCAAAATGTTTTACAAAATTTGTTACATCATCACTAACTCATCTTGTTCCCATGTAGGGATAAATATATAATAAAGTATAAATAGAGTGCCCAACATATAAGGATGTCGACATGCATACTTAAACAGATATAAATTCTAGTTTTACATGGTGGAATTTCAAAACAGCATTTTTTTGCAAATTAAGCCTTTTGCTTCGTCTTTTTCAAAAGCCATATATCTATACCATAAAATCAACCTACTTGAACGAGTACTTATGATTTTATGGAAGATAATAAAATCACGGGTTAGACATAAAGCTTGGTACGAGGAATGGTATACTCCAAACAAACAATCATATAATGAGATCATGTCGCTAGAGTACAGAATGGGTTTTTTATCACTATTACAATCAATCATCAATTACATAATTCTATGTAAATAACATCCATGAATGATCAAATACAAGTCATCAATTTTATCATAAGCATGAGATATTACTTCACAACATTTCTGACTGCTTTCTATAGTCAGTTCATTTTAAATTGCCACTTGGGCCTTAATCTTATCAATTAAATAACGGTATTAAACCCTAAAGGTTATCACTTAGCTGTTTATCTTGCACTCCTGCCAAAATTATCGTGAATAGATAATTGAGTTTCCCCCAAGGCCTCATACTCTCATATGTTGTCGTGAATAGACATCCGGATGCTACAAAAGCCTTATACTCTCATTCATATATATTATTTTGAATAGATCAGCGTTTTCCATTCAGGCCTTTCACTAATATTACCAATTTTAATGTCATGATCTGACATTTTGGTAGCCATAAAGGCCTTTCATCGATGTTACAAAATATAATGACATTTTCAGACATTTGGTAGCCATAAAGGCCTTCCATTACGTTACCAAATATATTATCATATTGAGACGTTTGGTAGCCACAAGGACCTTCCATCGAAATTATCGGAAATATTGTCATCTTTAGACATATTTTTTCCACGAAGGCCTCGTATTTAATTTTTCATTATTTCTAATGATTAAACTTGTCATCACTTAGCTTACTTAAGCTCCATCTAAATTTTCATTCTTAAAATAAGTTATTTCGCTTTAACTTATTATTATCTATGGCTATTTCATCTTTATGAAATTCTCAATCATTGGAAGAGAAGATAGCCGACCAAGTGCTACAAAAAGTTCATTTATTTACTTAGAAATTCTTGGCATTATTATCTTTCACAAGTTGTTAATACATAGCCATCATAGGTTAAAGGCTAACGCAAGTTGATGAGTTTCATAGCTTTCTCAAGTTGACATTAAAATATAGGAAGCTGATAAGTTTTATAGCTATCCCAGTTGACATTAAGCTACCTTCAGTTGATATTAAGCCATCTCCAGTTGATATTAAGCTATCTTCGATTGATATTAAGCTAACTCCAGGTTATATCTCTTGTTGTTATAAGCTATCTCTAGTTGATGTCTATAATTGACATTAAGTTATCTTCGGTTGATATCTCTAGTTGATATTAGCTATATCCAATTTGATATCTCTAGTTAATATTAGCTATCTCTAGTTGATATATCTAGTTGATATTAATTATCTCTAAGTTATATTAGCCATCTAAAATTGACATTAAGCTATTGCAGCGGTTACAAGTTGATATCTCCAGTTGATTTCAGTTATCACAAGTCGATATTAGTTACCTCTATTTTATATCACCTATCTCCGATAGACATTAAGTTATCACAAGTTGATATATATCTCCAGTTCATATCAACTATATTAAGTTTGACATCTCAGGTTAATATCAACTATATCAAGTTGACATCTCAAGTTGATATCGGCTATCAGAAGTTGATATCAGCTATCATAAGTTGATATTAGCTATCTCCAGTTGATATTAAGCTATGACAAGTTGATATCTCCAGTTGATATCAACTATCATAGGTTGATATCTTTGGTTGATATCAACTATTGCAAGTTGATATTAGCTATCTTCAGTAGACATTAAGCTATTGCAAGTTGATATCAACTATCTCTAATTGAAATTAAGCTATCACAAGTTGATATCTCCAGTTTATATAAACTATCACATGTTGATATTTCCAGTTTAGATCAGCTATCGAAAGTTAATATCAGTTATCTCTAGTTGATATATGCTATCGCAAGTTTATATCCCCAGTTGATATCAACTATCTCAAGTTAATATCAGCTTTCTCTAGTTGATATCGGCTATCTTCGGTTGACATTGAGTTATCTCATGTTGATATATCCAGTTGATATCAGCTAACGCAAGTTGATATCTCCAGTTGATATCAACTATTTCCAGTTAATATCAGCAATCTCCATTTGATATAGCAATTTGGTAATTAAGTTGAAAACTATTTTATTTACATTCAATGGAGTTATTTTGCCTAACCTAGTTATATGTCGAGTTAGCATTGTTTTACCAGGGCTTTATGCAGTTTACTTTTCAAAAATATAAATTACCTTCTTAATTAATTACTCTTTCGTAATTAACTCTTCCATTTGCTAAATAATTCATATAATTTTGAAATGCATGTGAAAAGTCCAAAAATTCATTAAATATCCTAGTAATCATATTTTTCCTCATATAAAATATTAAAACCTAAATAATCATTTTTAATATATTGAATAATTAACTTATGAAATCAGGCATTTTCTTGCCTTATAAAATTATATAAATGCCAAATAATTTTAGGAAATTACAAAATTAAAATTCCATCTTCACATTATTTTCTACACACCATTTGAAATTTTTAAGTGATTTAGAGAAGCTTTGATTATCATTTTTCCATGAACACATCAAAAATCATCATCTTTAAATTCTCTAACATGAAAAAATAATTTCTAATCTTTCTAAACTTTTTCATTAACATACAACATCCCAAATATATACAATCCTAACCCATATGGGATTGTAAGGTTTTAAAGAAAGAATTACTCACCTAAGTTAGGTTTAAACTTGGTTAAAAAGTCTTCTCCTCTTCTTAGAGTTAAAAGTTCTTTCTTTTGCTTGATTTTTTCTCTTCTTCTTCTTCTTCTTCTTGAAGTTATGGTCAGCCTTATTTATATTTTCTTTGTTTTTTTAGAAAGTGAAACTGAATGAAGAGTGTGAGGGTTTGAGGGTCAGTAGTTTGGACTTTAGGCTAAAACCTTATGCTTGTATGGTTGAAAACACTCATTGGAGCGAATTAGAGGTAGGAACCATGAAGATGAACTTCGACGAATTGGCTTTAGAGCATTTGGAGTCATATCGTTGCATAGGTGATGCATGAAGGTCGAAGCTTTAAGCATAGCGCTGGAATCGGCGTGATGTTGAAGTGCTGAAGGAGGTATAGGATTTTGGTTCGACCTAAGCATTTGTTCAGCGGTGAAATGTAATGGTAGCCGAGCATGAAGATCGGTTCGATAGTGAGCTTGGGTTGGTTATTAAGCACAAAGGTCGGTTTGGTAGTGGACTTGGCTTGGTGACCGAACAAAGGTGGTGGTTCAATGGTAGTGTTGGCTCGATGACCGAACAAGATTAACCGTTCGGTGGTGGTGGGTGCTTGGTGGTCAAACAAGATTGGTTGTTCAGTGGTGGTGGGCGCTCTATGATCGGTTCAAGATAGTTGCTTAGTGGTGGAAGCCGGTCCAAGGAAAGTGGCTTGGCTAAGCATGCTAAGGGGTTAGCTTGCATCTAGCTTAGCTCAATCATTGGATAGACCGATAGGAGTGGAGCATGGAGTTTAACTATGGACTTCGACGCAAGACTCGGATTGCTTGGTTGTCTTAGGTGTTGGTTCGGGACAAGGATGGATGACCTCGGGATAACTCTAGGCGACTTTGGGGATGGCAACCAACGAAGTACAAGGACTTCGATAACTCGATGTGGCGAGTGACTATGGCATCTGGTGGTGGAACGAAGGGATGAGTTGCATGATAGCTTAGAGTAGAATATGAGGTATGATGCTCGTAAGTATGACAAGATAGTCTGTGTGTACCCAGGGTAGCCTATATGTACCCGTGTGTTTAGACGTTTGTGTGTGTCTAGTCCTTAGCTATCTGTTTGGGCAACAGTTGAGCATCTATAGGGCAGTTCTACTATTGGTACGTATGCTAAGGGATTAATAGATAACTCTATGGTTGTGATGCTCATTAACAGGACATGGTAGTCTATGTGTACCCAGGGTAGTCTGTGTGTACCCATGTTTTGGACGTCTAAGTGTATCTAGTCCCATGCCATTCGTGTATGCAATGAGTTGAGCATCTAAGGGAGTTATCATATATTTGGAGCACTTGAGTGAAAGACATGAGGCTGTGTGATGGATGCTATGTTTAATATGTGCATGGTACGCTATGCGATACGCCTATACCCCATATTTTCCACTTGTGATAGTACTTTAGCATATACTGCGTTTATGTGCTGTTAACTGGGTTCTTTATCCCAACGGAACTATAAATGAAGTCAGAACATCTACGACAAGTCAAAACATCTCAAGGAACGACTAAGAAGACCAGAATGAAAAGAAGAGAAAGACCTAAGAAGAAAAATGCTAAAAGAAGCTAAGGTGATGGATCGCCAGCTATGGATCGCTAGCGATCCATAAAGCTTGCTCCTGGACCCTCCAAACTTCTTGCATCATGATCTAACTTCTTTTCTAGGTATGCCTGCCAAGTTTCATAGCATGCCAAACAATTTAGCTAGAGAAGTGAAGACTCATCTTATTTAAGTTGTTTAACCGAAAGCAGCTAACTTAAAATGGACTTACAAAACTCATACGAAGTCGGATTGACTTGAAATTTTGGTAAAACACTTAAAAGACATAATAGAAGGCTGAAAGAAAAAAGATATCATTTGGAGTTGATTTGTTGCATCACTAGTGACCTAACTAGATGGATTGCTGGCAACCCATGTAGATTGGGCCCCACTACCTCAAATTTTATGGTAGGTCGCACACACCTTAGAGAGAGTACCTACAAAGTTTCATTTGATTTTGTTAAGTTTTAAGTGAGTTATGGATTATTCTTTTGGACCAGATGACCCATGAAGACGGATGATCAAACTAACTCCAAACGACTTGATATTTGGACAAGGCACTTAAATAGAAGATAGGAAGACAATTAAACAAAGATCACTCAAAATATGAGAAATGGATGGATAGCTAGCGATCTATCCCCTATGGATAGCTAGCGATCCATCCTCTATGGATAGCCAGCAATCCATCAAGATAGGTCGAATCGCCCTCAAACTTTCCAAGCTCTTTCGTAGCACTAAGTAAAGGTCTGGTAGAAAAATACGCTAAGTTGATGGATAGCTACCGATCCACCCTCTATGGATAGCTAGTGATCCATAGAAATGACTCGGATTGATTTGATATTTTCGGTAATGACTTGGCGTAACAATTGGACTCTTCTGCACTTGGACTTCTGGCTCAATATTTGCTGAATTCCTTTATAAATACTCACCTACTTGCAATTAGAGATGGATCTTTTTCGGAGAGAGAGCCACCATTACTCTACTAGAATTCCTTCACTTCTTCAACTTTCTTCTCCCTCACAACAAACATCAAAGGGGTTACTGTGATTCTCCAATCAACCCTTCTACTTGTGACTTATTCTAACTCATTATAACTTAGTTCTAAGGACTAACTAGTTGATATCCAGAGAGATTCAACAAGTATAATCATAATAAAGATTGATTAAAGTGGACGTAGGCCAGAGTTAGTCGAACCACTATAAAAATTCTGTGTCTCTTTTCTTACTTCTACTTTTTATTTTTTATTGATCTGAGATTTTGCTGCTAATTATCTGCACTGGTGCTTTCACACTTGATCCAGGGTGTTGATCCATTTTTTGAGTTAACATATGTTAACTTTTTGGATGCAGGAACAAGTTAGGTATGGTTTTTTATACCCTATACCCTATTTACTATATACAAGTTTTATAGGATTTTGAGATGATATATTGCTCATACCAAACTGTTATCTGACCCAACATTTTATGCTTTGCTTCTTATTATCTTGGGTACTCCTAAGTGAGTAAATTAGAGAAAGCAGGTCTGGATAGCGCATGGAGCTGTATGGGGTATAAGCAGGAGGCTACGCTTTCATATATTTATACCTGGAGCTTATTACCGCTTATATTTTGTTGTGCGGTACTTTGGAGCTATGTCAGTACTTGTATTATTAGAGATAGATATAGAGTTTATTATGGACACTTGAGATGCAGAAACTCTTTATTTTAGCTTTGTATAGTCCATGAACCTGATGCACTCTTATGTTCTTATTTATGGTTCATTTGGTTATATGACGGTCTCGCCTGTTTTACATCTATGTTGTTATAATATATTTTATTTATGCACTGTGAGATGCTCTATAGGTTTTGTGTTGGATTTTTATTTCTTTTCACCTTTGTCAACCATCCTACATCGATCGGGTGCCTCCACGATGCACTTTACAAGTATATCGGGTACCAAAGGTGTAGAGCGGTCGTCACATTTGGTATCAGAGCTTAGGTTGCGTAGACTACCTAAGTTGATATTTGGATCCATTAGAGATATTGAAGGAGTTGTCGCCTTAGAATGGATCCAACAATATATTAGAGAGCGTACTTATTATATTTTGGTATTCAAACACTTATTCCTTTTAGAGAGACTGATCATTCTTATTACAACTTATAAGAATGACACAGATAATAAGGAATGCTACTAGGAAGTCCATCTCTGGAGTCTAGGAGGGGGCAGGATCGGGGGATGCTAACCCTGACCTATAGAACATGTTCGCTAATATGGTGCGAAACATGGTTCAGAATGCCCAAGTTTCTCCTGCTGCAGCTGCTGGTGGCGGTGGTCTAGTGTAGGCGACAAGGGCTAACTTTGTTAAATTGAATAAGGATTTCCCTACTTGATGGCAAACTGTTTCTTGGAATGGAATCAACCATCAAAGTGCATGATTGGTTGGATACCTATGAGTGCATCTTCGAGGATATGGGGTTAGAGGGTGCGATGAAGAGGAAGCTGGCTTCTAGATAGCTTTAGGGAAGAGCTATGGGGTGGTAGAATGTCATCAAGATTACTACTTCTGAGGATTAAATTACTTCGGAGCAGTTCAAGGCGAGGTTTGAAGAGAAGTATATACCAGCCACTTAGAAGTTGGTACTCTTCCAGAAGTTTGCTGACTTGAGACAGGGAGATATGTTTGTGATGGAGTATGTTGTTGAGTTCGAAATGCTATAGAAATATGGTCTATCTTTTATGATAATCCGCTCAAGAAGAACAAGAAGTTTATCATGTGCTTGGATGCTTACCTTCGAGAGAAGCTTGTAGGGCATATTGATGAGCCATTTGAGAGGCTGTTAAGGAAGGCACTTTGACATGAGAGTCTGTACCATAAGCGTAAGTTAGATGTTACCCGCAAGCTAGCAGGGGAGGTAAGAAAAGTGGGCCAACCATAAGAAGATGAAGAAGTAGTTTCCGAAGGATGGCTTGAAGAAGGAGAAGTAAGAGCCTACGTACTATAACCATGGAAAGTGGGGCCATCTTAGCAAAGATTGTAGGAATGAGAAGAAAGGATGTTTCGACTATAATAAGCAGTGCATATAAAGAAGGATTACCCAAAATAACCGAAAAATAAGCAGGTTATGTCTGCTTATGCTTTGAACGGTGTTCCAGCTTCGTCGAGTGCTCCACCGTTAAAGGAAAAGAGAAAGAGCGTTGTTACATGGGATATGCTTTCTATTTATAATACACCTGTACGTGTTTTATTCGATACTAAGGCTTCACATTCCTTCATTTCTAGTGATCTGGTAGATATATTGGGAATGAAACTGGAGATAGTTAACCGTCTTTTGATTGTCACAAACCCTTTTGGAGGATCGACTAGTCTGTGCATGATTTTTTAAGACTTAGCCTTATCGAGTCATGGATCTTCATTTGCTTATGAGTGCTTTGTTTTTGAGTTTTATGGGGTTCGGTACTATACTAGGGATGGACCGGATGAGGAAGTATGCGATAGTAGTGGATTGCAAGAGGCTGTTGGTGACGATTGGGGTTGCGGAGGGGTGGACGATAGTGATTATCTGCCTACTAGAAGATGAAATTATGGTTAGCGTTCTATATTCACTTGAGACTCCACGGGATTAGTTTTAATATGTGCCTATAGCAAGGGAGTGTCCGGACATATTCTAGGAGGTGACTGAATTTCCGCCACACCAAGAGATTAAGTTCTACGTAGACTTAGTGAAGTATCTCAGACCAATAGTTATGCCTTTGAGGTATATGGCACCCAGAGAGAAGAAGGAGTTGGAGTTGCAAGTGAGTGACCTATTGAGGCCAGGGTTCATTCGTAGGAGCATATCCGAGTGAGGTGCATCTGTAGTAATTGCCACCAAGGGGGATGGCTCTTTGAGGTCGTGTGTAGATTTTCGTGATCTGAATAAGGTAAGGAAGAACATAAGTATCCACTCCCATGTATTGCTGACTTATTCAATCATCTCTATGGTTCTAGAGTGTTTACTTGTTTTGACCTTGCGATGGGGTTTCATCAACTAAGAGTGGTGAATGAGAGCATGTCGATAACAACGTTTTGTATGTCATCTGGATTCTATGAGTGGTTGGTTATACCGTTCGGGCTAACCAATGTGTCAGTATACTTCATTGATCTTATGAACCACATTTTCATGGATTAACTATATAAGTTTGTACTTATGTTCATGGACGATATCCTTGTTTATTCAAGGATGGAGGAGGAATACAAGGAGCATTTAAGGATTGCTAGAGGTATTGAGGAAGCACCGATTGAAGGAGAAGATTTTGAAGTGTCACTTTTGAAGGAGGGAAGTACGATTCTTAGGTGACGTCATTTTTGAGCAGGGTATTATTGCAGACCTTGCGAAGGTAGTGGGAGTACAGGACTGGGATCGACCCAAGACTGCTACAAACATGAGAAGTGTTAGCAAGTTTGACGACCAGACCTACCCTAATTGAGCGGATCGGTACTAGTTAGAAGCAGGATGCTAAGCTAGTAGAGATCCTAGCGAAGATAGAGAAAAGGGTGGAGTCTGAGGAGATGAAGCAGTACGGGCTCGACCATGAAGGTTGGCTCCGTAAGGATGGAAGGATGTTTGTTCCTGAAGTCGATGGGTTGAGGGATGAGGTGCTACGCTAGTGCCATCATTTGAGATTGACTATACATCATGGCAGCAATAACATGTACTACAATATGAGGTAGATATTTTATTGGAAAGAGATAAACAAGGACGTTGGAGCATTATCTCGAAGTGCATGAATTATCAGTTGGTAAAGGCGGAGCAGAAGAAGCCGAGTGGTTTGCTGCAACCGCTCAAGATTCTCAAGTTGAATGGGAACAAGTTTTGATGGATTTTATCGATGGATTGCCAAGGACTAGAAGAGCATACGATAGCATTTGGGTCATAGTGGATAGGTTGACGAAGTGTGCTAGATTTGTACCCTTCAAATCAATAGAGCGATATCCAAATTGGTCAAGTTGTTTATGAAATGGTTTGTGCGATTCCATAGTGTGCCGAAGAGCATTATGAGCGACCAAGACCCTTTGTTCACTAGCGGATTTTGTAAGAGCTTACAAGAGGCATTAAGGATGGAGCTGCTTCTAAGTACAGCTTATCACCCACAAACTGATGGGCAGACCAAGAGGGTGAAACGTATTCTGGAGGATCTCTTGCGAGCTTTTATTCTCGATTTAGGTGGCTTTTGGGACAACCACTTTCACTTAGTAGGGTTCACATACAATAACAGTTACCAGTCTAGCATCGGTATGCACCATTTGAGGCATTATATGTCCAACTGTGCAACAGCCCTTCATGTTGGTGGGAAGCATGCGAGAAACTGATATTTGATTGGGCCAGACATGATTAGAGAGACTTCGGAGAAGATTGAGATCATTCGGCAACGGTTGAAAGATGCTTAGGATAGATAGAAGAGCTACACTGATAAAAGGAGACGTGATTTGGAGTTCTTTGTCGGTGATATGGCATTCATCAAGATATCTCCTTTAAAAAATGTTATTCGATTCGGTACTAAGGGAAAGTTGGCATCGAGATTCATTGGTCCTTTTTCGATGCTTGATAGGATTGGGAATGTAGCATATAAAGTCGACTTACCTCAGAAGTTAGCGGGCGTGCATAATGTGTTCTACGTATCTCACTTTTGGAAGTTTGTGTACGATCAGGCATAATAGGTTAACCAGATCAGCTTGATGTTATCGAGATTGAACCAGAAGCATTGAGACCTCGTAAGCCTATTCGTATCATCGAAAGGGATATGAAGCAACTTAGGAGGAAAATGGTAGAGCTGGTGAAGGTTCAGTGGAGTGAGAGCGAAGGCGATTGCTCTTGGGAGAACGAGGAGAGAATGAGGACCACTTATCTAGGTTTTTTACTTAGTGAGACTTCTATTTATCGCATTTACTTTCACTTTCGATATCATATAGGCTAGTTTAATACTCTGCATACTAGGTTAGGCATAGATATCATTTATTGCTTTTGTGTGCATGTTTGATGTTTGACTTGTTTGCTCGTGGATAGTAGGTATGCGGGGTAGCTATGCTTAATTTTACCTTATTTGTATTGGGGATTTCGAGGGCGAAATTCTTAAAGGGGGAGAGTGTAACTACCCTTATTCTACGTATCAAAGGATCGAAAATATTATTTTCAAATTCATATGAGGTCGTATGACTCTATAACTTTGGGAATTGCCTAGTAGTGGCATTTTCTATCTTTATAATTTTTCCAAATGATTTTACTCATGAAAACTTGTCTCAACTATAACTTTTGATAGGAGCCAATTAAAATCCGAGACTACTTCAATTAGAAAGATATGATGGTTTCCCTTTCCGTAGGGTGATCATAATAGCGATTTGGACTTTCTATTTAGGAGATATTGCTGTTTAAAGATTGGTAGTTTTTGGAGTAGCTTAGTAGGTAATTAGTGAGTTTGGGGCAAGCCCACTAGTCCATTTCGGGTTTGGAGACCTTATTAGGCTGAACTATCTTCCCCAAATCACTTTTACACCTTCTCAAATAGATTTAAGCTTCCATTAACTCATTCTCTATCCAAAATCTTCTCTTTTCTCCTCCAAATCAAGTCTAAATCATAGATTAAGGTTAGATTAGCAAGGGGATTCACTAGAGATCTTCAAATCTAAATTTTTGGAGAGGGAAATATTGATCTTTACTGTTGATTCTTGGATTTGCCTCGATTTGCATGTAAATCTTCACTTTTTAAGTATTTAATGAGTGATTTATCATCTCTTACCCTACTATATATATATATGTCTTTATATATTTTAACATGTTTTAAATCCTCTTAAAGTCAAAATTAAGTTTCAATGCTCTTTTAAAACCCAACCAACATTAAAAACGTGAATAAATGGATTTTTGGTGTTTTATACATTTTATTTGGATATGTGATTGCCAAGATAACTGGTAGGCTATGTTGTATATACTTTGTATGATGATTGCTATGATTGATTGTGTGATTTAAATGTTTGAATGATTTTTGGTGCATGTATGGTGTTTGTTTATATGCTTGTATGGTTGAAACAGTCATTGAAGCAAATTAGTGGCAGGAACCATAGAGATGGACTTCGACGGATTAGCTCTAGAACATTTTGAGTCATCGGTTCATAAATGATGCTGAGGGTCGAAGCGTTAAGCATAGCGATGGAATTGGCACGATGTTGAAGTGTTGAAAGAGCTACAACATTTTTTTCGGCATTGGTCGGTTTGTCCTATGTAACAGCCCGGCTTTCTACGCCGTATAAATAGATAAATTTAATTAAAATAAAAGTGTTTGAATTCAAATTGTGATGATAATATTTTAAAAATAAATTGTTAGTTAATTAAATTTTATTATATAAAGTATTTTGATGTAACAAAATTTAATTAGATTATTAAATCCTTTTTGAACAATCTGTTGAAATCAAATAAAATGTTTTAATCAATATAAACTATTTTGAGATGAAATTAATTTTTATATAATTGAAATTGTTGAGAAGTAAATCTAATTTATAATAGAACGATGAATGGTAAAATAAAATAAATGAGTATTGAAATGAATAATATTGGATAATTAATGAAATATAATAGAGTGAAGTGTGATTGAACTAATTAGAATGGAAATTTAA
Source organism: Allium fistulosum (assembly GCA_030737815.1). Classification (NCBI taxonomy): domain Eukaryota; kingdom Viridiplantae; phylum Streptophyta; class Magnoliopsida; order Asparagales; family Amaryllidaceae; genus Allium; species Allium fistulosum. Next base: position 705,961,622 of record CM060904.1, on the reverse strand, counting down.
TTAGAATTCAAATAAAGAGCGGATTAAAATAAATGGGCTAAATGTAAATTAATAGTATGGCCCAAAATAAACACACCCAAATCCATACTCTCTTTCCAATTCCGAACTCCTCTTTTCCTCTCTCAAATCTTCTAGCTTTGGACCAGAATAAAGCCCGAACCCCCTAATCAAATTTTAGCCCTAATTTTTCAAATCAAAAATCGCGATGTTATAAATTATAAAAAAGGCGATCGAGCTTGGCATCGGTAAGGAAGATGTAGGTGGGTGAAGGAGTTGTGTGTGCGTACAATGTCATGAAGGCGAGTGGTGTGATGATGATAACACGAGCAGGCTAGGAGATGAACGACATGATATTGGGGTTATTCGTAGGTCGAGCTACAACCTAGAGGGATTGGCGAAGGCGGCTCGAGTAGATGACAACAAACTTTGGCAGGAGCGATGCAGTTATGGGTAGATTCATGCGTTAGAGTGGTGGCGACAAGGAGGCCGGAACTTAGTCGCGTGATGGAGGAGGTACGCTCGGGGTTGGACGACCTTGGTGGCAAGGGAGGAGTAGTTGCAACATGGTGCTGGCAGCAGTTTTGGGCACACAATGGAAGGCCTGGCAACTGAAGGACGGTTGCGATTGGAAGGTGCGGAGGTTGTATGCCGAAGCTCTGTTCGTGAAGTTGGGGGCTGAAGCTCGTGTGTCGGTGACGGTCGCTAATTGGATAGTTTTCAAATCATTTTGGTGAGTTAATCTCACTTACAATAATGTCTATTTCTTTTTATTGGATGTGTATTCCCCATATAATTATTTGATTTATTTGATGGGATGGATTGTTGATTATTGAAAGTTTATTGATGATTGATGTTGTTTGAATTGGATGAAATGGTTTTGTGAACTGATTATTTATTGTTGCGGCGATTATAGTTAAATGGCTGTTTGTTTGAGTAGTAATTTGATGATTGCAAATTATTGCATGATATTGGAAATTTGTTTGGAAAAGAGGTAAATAAATTAAATGATGTACATTTGTAACAAATAGATTATTTAGAATATATTTGTGAAATGATATTTGAAATGATATTTTTAAAAGATATGAATAATGTGTATTTAAGATGAGAACTTTATAAAATAATATATTGAAGCGGCTACAAGTTGAATGTAAATAAATTATTTTGAGAATAGTTAATGAATTTTGTAATGATTTTTTATTTAATATTGAGAGACTATTGGATTAATGGAATTTGAAAGATGAATGTTTTAGAAAAACTATAAGTAAGTGAAATAATTTTGAGGTTTGTAAATGGAAATTATTTTAGGAAATGATGAATTTTGGGTTTTGATAAAATAATGGAATTTTCAAGATTTATACTTTTATTTACCAATGATTATAAAATATTTAGAGGTTATTTATGAAATGAAGTTTGAAATCTATATTTTTAAAGTGAAGAATAAATTGAATTAAAAGAAGGAAAGTTTATAAAAAGATGTTATGAAGTAATTGCAAGATGATTGAAATTTATTTTATTTAATTGATTGAAAATTTTCATTTATGGAGATTTAATAAGAAGTGAATATTTGGAAGTAATAAATATTATTTTTAATGGATTAATAACCTTAAAAGAAGTGTTTGAAAATAAATAAGGATTTTAGATAAAATGATTTTGAAGTTGTATGTTTGGATTTGCAAATATTTGAATTGAGAATATTTCTGGATTTGAGATTTTGGAAGGTATTTGGAAGATATAAATTTCTTTATGGTATGTTCAAAATTATTAAAGTGGATACCTGAAGTGAATGTATTTTTGAGGTTTTAAAATTTGTTGACAGGTTTGAATAAAGGTTTCTTGGAAACCAAATAAATTATTTTGAGATACGGGTTTTGAATTGGATGAGAGAACTAATAAGTATCATTTTAAAAGAAAGGTAATAAATAAAAGAGACATTTTGTAATTAAATTTAAATAAAGTATTTTTATGAAAAGAGGGAACAAAATGGAGTGAAACGAATTGAAATAAAAATCTTCACCTTGCTAATTAAATGATATACTGATGTGTATATGGATGATTGTTGATTGTTTGTTGCGAACGAGATGAAGTTATAATTACCCATTGTGTTGAATTATAAAATAATAAAGTTGAAGAATAATATATAGAAAAGCGGATTAAGCGAGAGTGATTTAATAAGCGAAGTGGAAATTTGTTCAACGTTGATTAAATGAGTGTGTTGTGTATATAATTATATTTCATCAGGCACAATGAAACATCCACATGGGTTGTATTTATTTACTCAACACAGGTATAATGTCGAGTAATTCATTGAGAAGCGAGTATTTGAGATTTGGATGTCGGTGAATTATTTTATATTATACACCCGTATAGATCGATATTATTTAGATTTTTGACTTGACGTGTGGGGTAAATTATATTATTCCTTAATTTATTTTAAAGAGGAAATACGATTATCTCCGCTTTTGAGTGTAACGAGGAGTACGAAGTCCCATACGAAGATGTGATAGCCAGAACTTTTTGCTAGCCCTATCCTAGCTTGACCGACCATAGGGTCGCTCCCCGATGCTGTTGCGGCGACATGGCCCCTCGTCGCACAGTTATAGTCTAATGCTTGGGCCAACGGGACGAATTCAGAACGAGGCGAGGAGGTTGAGATTGGAGCGAGGAATGGGGAGGTAAGGAAGTGAGGAAGCGACATGCGTATATTGTGTAGCTAAAGACTGGTGAGGGTCCTTACAATAATATTACACATAAGGTCTCCCTTTGCATCTGAGAAGCTATGAGGCTCAAGTGTAGACTCAGCTTCTGGCGGTAGCAATAATAACAACACATATAGTAGTAGTAGCAGTAATGAAATTAAAAATGAAAGATAAAATGAATAAATCTAATACTACTAAATAAATATGAATGAATTGATGTCTGTTGTGTGCTGTGTATTGTGTGCGATGTCTGATGTGTAGATGTGTGCGATGTATGTTGTGAGGTGTGTGATGCGTGATGCGTGTGATGGATGTTTAATGTATGTTGTGTGATGTGTATGATAGTGTTTTGGTGTTTGATGGATGTTTTGATGTTTGACGGGTTATTTTATTATATATGTCGTGGATATTTTATTATTCCTCTGGATCAAATTTTTATTATGTTGTGTATATTATTCTTTGAGATATCGTTTATATTCTCACCATTAAATCTAGACATAGTCTGACGCGTTTATTATTTATATAATACTCGGATCAGTCTGAGACATTGCAGCTTCAAGGATGATGTGACCAAATTCGCTTATTGGGCTTAGTTGGAGATTAGATTATTAGTTGTATCGTATATTGTGTATTTTGAGTCGTGTATGTATATGATGTTGGATCATACGTGTAGGATCTATCTTTTATATATTAGAGACTTGGTGGGACTTTGACTTATTTTTGTATCTCGCTCAAATTTATGTGATGTATTATATTCATCGTTGCGTTGATGACTCTATGATCTCTGTGATTATTTTATATTGTGTGTTGGTCTATCCTGGGGCACCACACGTGTTCATTGCTCTGTACTGAGACTGTTTACGTCAAGGTGAGTGATTTTTATATTATGTGACGTATTCCCTATTGGTCCAAAGGAATATTCACATGTGCTTCACCCACATCACCTCATTCTCTATGTTACTCGATAGTATACTCGTTAATACTCTTGGGTATTATGGGTATAAAGGTGGGTATTACATTTTTGGTATCAGAGCAAGTTTAGAACAATATAGAGTATAAGAGACACGAGTCTTAACCTTAGATAAGACGTAGAGTCCCTATCCACGTGTATGTGTGGTAGATTATTATTTATACTTAATTAATAGTAGGGGTATATGATGATTACCGAGGTAATCATCTGAGGATTTGTTTGTACTTTTCTTATAATATAATATATTTTTCTACCTTTTTCTATGTAAATCTCTATATGAGATGTAGAGGAATATATGAAAATTGAAGAAGTTGAAGAGGTAGAAGCAGTCCTTCTAGTAGTGTCGATATTGAAGGTGAATGTTAGAACTCTGTGTGGCTTTGAAGTGAGAAGGAAGTTGTTTACTTGGAGAAGCTACAAAAGACCATAAATCGAATTTCGTAATGAATATTTTAAGATTTTGAATTGTGATGAGGTGAGATGATTGAGAGGATCCAAAAGTAATCATAATGGCACAGTGGAAGTATATAGATTGCATTCCACTAAGTATTTTGATTATTCGGTTATTTTGATTGGATGGTTGACGTTTTGGTTTCTATGTGTGGTTGTATTGATTTATGATGTTTAGTTTGAAGGATTCATCTTGAGTGTGGTATTTGTTAGAAAATATCACTCAACCTAGAACTCCATATGAATTTAGATTATTTGAGCCCAGCAGTGTCTTCGGTTGCAAAGTTGTTACAAAAGATAATGCGAATTATTTTCATATAAAATAAAACAGTATCTATTTTTGTGTAAAATTAAAATGTGATTTAAAGAACAGAAAAAAAGCTTGCTTGTTTATTTTTATATAGATAGATGATTAGTGATGTTTGACATTTTGTAAGCTGAGTATTTTTTATTGTACTTGCATATATTATTTATAAAATATTTTAATACAAGCAAGCGTATGTTTTGTTTAAAAGTCCTTTTGGTTATAACATATATAGTTTGAAGAGATGTTTTATTAAAAATTAACGAATGTTTTTATAGATTAAGTTGTTCTAAAAGTAAATATTTAAAAGAATTAATGAAGTTGACTTCGTGTAATTTGTCCATTGAGTGTTTAATAATTTTGGTCGATACGTCTGACCAACATTATCGATAGGAATTCCTAAACACTAGAAAGAGACTTACGGAGACAAGATTTTAAAGTGTGATAGATTATTTTGAAGACAGGAATGTGTTTTGAGCTATATTATAAATCGATATTTGAAATAACATTTCAAAGAAATCTATATTAATTATTTTGAAGAGATTAGAGGGATATAAAGAATATTTTAATGCGAGAAAAATGTTTAAATGAATGAAGAGTTATTATTTTGAAAGAAATATATAATGCGAGGAAAAATGCGATTAATATTTTAAAAAATGTTTTGCAAAGAAATCAATATTATAAAGAAGTAACTGAGTTTTGAAAAGAATATATATATATATATATATATTGATAAGAGAAATATTCTTTTGAATTTTAGAAAAATGACTAATAAAAAAATTTATAATGTTTTGAAGTTTTATGAATTGTTGCGACTTAAGTATATATGTAAGTGTGTGTGTATGAAGGTGAGTATTATTATAGTGAAGCAATGACTTTTTTTGAAAAATAAATAAATTTTATTATAGCTAGATGTTTGATGTGATAGTTGCAGCATCGAGCATTAGTGGACAGTTGTAGTTGATGGCGAGGCAGTGTTGATCACACAATCAACAATGCAGCCAACTGACGAAGCAAACCACTATAAATTCGTGGCGTGGCATTGTCAGTAGACTAATAAATATATTTGAAATTAAATTTGGTATGGTGGTGATGTTTTGCAATGGAATGGCTATTATATTGTATGATATTTGCTGATGCATGTTGTGAAACATTTGCGATGTGATGCATTGTGAAAAAAGTAGATGAATAGGAAAAATGATAATAAGGTTTTGATGTTAATAAAATATATCGAATTGTTTGGTATTAAACAAAATAAATATTATTCGAGAAGATTTGATGAAAATTTTGAAAAATGGTTTAAAATATTTGAAGATTTTGAAATGAAGATGATTATATATAACTAAAAATAAATGATATGATTATTATTGTGAAAATTTTGTAACTTGGAAGTATTGTTTGAAAAAGAAAGTGAAAAGAAAATTTAGTGCTTACTAATATAACCCTAACTTCTAGTGTAGTGATTCGATGTCGATTCTTTTTGCCTTGGTTAGACAATTGTATAAGAAATAACCTTGTTGTTTATCACTTTCCAAAATTTTCAAGTTTGTGAAGGTTTACATATGAATACTGAGTATGTTGTCCGCTGTCCCGGATTACATATTGCCAAAACCAAGCTAAATTCTATTATTTATAACTTTTGAACCGTTTATCCGATTTTGATGATTTTTCCCATTTTGGAAGGCTTAAACATGACTACAACTTTTATTTAAAGTGTTTTGTGAAATTTTAATGTCTTCATGGCCAAAAATGCAGATTTTGGAGGTGGACCTTGATATGTAGTGTGATTTTATATTTTATCCACCTTACAAAAACCATTATAACTTTCGATGTACCTAACAATTTTTGTGATTCATAGGTTATTTTTTAAAGTTAATACATTATTCTTTGAAGCCATAACTTCATCTAGAGGTTTTGTCATTTGGAAATTAGTCGAAAAGTGAGTTAAGTATAAATGAGATGTTGGTTTTATATTAAATGAATGAACACTTAATATTCTTCTTCATTTGAAGCTAATATTTATAGTTGAGTTGAGTATAGGAACATGCGAAGCATGCTTGGACTATTTAGGATGATGGCATGCTTTTGCTCGCTTAATAATAAGCTTATTTGCTTTCAATGCTATAAATAAGGCATGTTTTTATTTCAAAGGATATATATATTGTGGATTATATGCCATGTGGCAAATTTGGTTATATATGTTGTTTTCGACCGTGTTTTGGTCGATGTATATCTTATTTATCATATTGTTATTATTCAAAAGTCTCGCTGTAAAAAGGCGACTGTCGAAATTTTTCAATTTTTTTAAGAATTAGAACTTTTTCATAGGATTATATTGTATATGAAAATTAAAACGGCATTAAAATGAATCTATTTGAAATCAAAGCATACAATAAGAGGAGTTGGAGTGTGTAAGCCACATAGAATAGCAAGTAGTCATGTGTGATAGAAGAGTATTATTTACGATGAAAGATAGGGTATGAGTTATCTATATCGACTTTCCCATAATAAATTGTGAGGACGCAATTTTCCTTTGGGGGGAAGAATGTAATAACCCGGCTTTCTACGCCATATAAATAGATAAATTAATTAAAATAAAAGTGTTTCAATTCGAATTGTGAGGATTATACTTCAAAAATAAATTGGTAGTTAGTTAAATTTTATTTAATAAAGGATTTTGATGTAATACATTGAATTAAATTAATAAAGTCTTTCCAAATCTGTTGAAATCAAATAAAATGTTTTAATCAATATAAACTATTTTGAGGTGTAAATAATTTTTATGTAATTGAAATAGTTGAGAAGTAAATTTGTTTTGTAATAGAATGATGAATGATTAAATAAAATAAACGAGCATTGAAATGAATAAAATTGGGTAATTGATGAAATAGTTTGTAGAGTGAAGTGTAATTGAATTAATTAAAATGGAAATGTAATTAGAATTTAAACGAAGAGCGGATTAAAATGAATGGGCAAAATATAAATTAATAGTCTGGCCGAAAATAAACAAACCGATACCCATACTCTCTTTCCTATTCTAACCTCCTCTTTTCCTATCCCAAATCTTCTAGCTTTCGACCCAAATAAAGTGCGAACCCCCTAATCAAATTTTAGCCCTAATTTTCAAATTAAAAATCACGACGTTATAAATTAAAAAAGGCGCGATTGAGATGGGCACCGAGAAGGAAGACGTAGGTGGGTGGGGGAGTTGTGTGTGTGTGTGTGATGTCCTGAAGGCCAGTGGTGTGATGATGTGGCAATCAAGACGGAAGACGAACGATGCGATATCTTGGTTATTCATGGGTCGAGATGTGACCTGCATGGATTGGCGAAGGCGGCTCGAGTGGCTGGCGACGAACTTTGGCAGAAGCGATGCATTTATGGGGAGATATGTGCGTTCGAGTGGTAGCGACAAGGAGGTCGGGACTTAGGCGTGCAATTGAGGAGGTAGGCTCGGGGTTGCATGACTTTGGTTGGAGAAGGAGGAGTAGTTGCGACGTGGTGCTGGCAGCATTTTTGGGGCATGCAATGGAAGGCTTGGCGATTGAAGGATGTTTGTGATTTGGAGGTGCAGAGGTTGTATGCTGAAGCTCTGTACGTGAAGTTCAGGGCTGAAGCTCGTGTGTCGATGATGGTCGCTAATTGGATAATTCTTGCATCATTTTTGCGAGTTAATCTAAATCACAACTATGTCTATTTCTTTTTATTGGATGTGTATTCCCCAGAACTCGCCAATTTGGAGAATGAACCAACATTCGTATTCTCTTCCCTAGGGATATGCATTATTGTGTAATGCTCAATATTGCTTAGCAGTACCAACACTTTTGATATCTGAAAGGCGAATCTTGTATTCTTAGCCTATAACTTTTTGTTAACCTGACAAACAACCAATTGAGAGTCACTACAAATATGCAGTGTCTTAACTACCAACCATTTCACTATCTTGAATCCTATAATCAACATTTCATACTCGGGTTCATTATTTATTTTTTGGGACCCTAAATTTAAAGCATAACATATCCTCCAACTAAACTGGGTTATTAGAAGTACTCTAGCCCTAGATGCATCATCATTGGACGTTCAATCGACATACAACTTCCATTTGAGAAAGTTGAACCCACTCCTCTTAAATTTCATCATCTCAAATGGTGAATTGATAATGAAATATGCTAAAGTTTGTCCTTTTATTTCCTTCCTAGGATGGTAGGTGATGTCGTACTGGCTCAACTCGATATTGCACTTTATCAATCTTCCCGAAATCTAGAGATGGTGCAATACTAATCTGAGCGGTTGATTATTTAATAACTTTATCCCATGAGTCTGACAGTTCCTCGATACTATCAACAAGAAATATGCCAATTTTTCTAGCTTAGGATATATCTTCTCCATTCCAGTTAATCGCTTGCTGATATGATAGACTGGCCTTAGGATCATGCATTATTCATGCACCAAGGCTGCATTCGATGCGTGAGTTAGTACTATTGGATAAACATATAAATACTCTCCTTCCAATGGCCTGGATAATATTAGCGGTTTCTTCAAATGCTCCAAAACGCATATTCACATTTTCTCATCCATTGGAACTTTCCTCTTTCTTTATTTTCTAGCTTAGGATCATGGTATACACTTATCGGTTGCTTCAAAAATGAATCAACTCAGCACGACGACTTTATAATTTAAGCTTTGCATTTCACCCCTAATCTCTGGGGCAATTACCAATTTCAACGCTTCAATCTATTTTAGATCAGCTTCAATGCCCCTTGAGTTTACAATGAAAAGAAAAAACTTGATCAATGCCACTCCAAAAGAATACTTCAGCAGATTCAACTTCATTCCACACTTTCGAAGCACGCCTAACATCTCTGAATGGTTTCCCATATGATCCGTCGATAATCGTGGCTGCACAAGGATATTGCTATTGCTAAGGGTTGGTAAGCAACTTTATCTTTCTTCAGACTGAACAACATGACTCTGCAACAATATAGCCCCAAATCCATAATAAAACTGGTATGCTCTTGATCAAACATGCATCGCAATCTAGTTGTAGCCGAAGTGCACATCTATAAAAGATAGCAGTTCAAATCTAACCATTCAATTTATGTAACAACCCACCCTTGGGGAATACACATACAGATGGATTGTTGGGGTAAAATTAGAGAAAAATACTAAATCGAGACATCGATAAGATCTCATAATGGAATGACAATACATAATACACTGAATATACACAAAAAGAATAGAATAAAAATATATAAAAGAGCACACTAGCGGAAGCAGCTGATAAATATATATATCAGTACAGAAAGTCAGGATACATTAACTCCTAAAAAAGGAGTTCTAAATAAACATCTAATACAACAGTCTCATATATAAATAATAGGTTTGTCGTGTAAAAATAAAATATCAAGTGTCTATAACTCAAAATATCGATGCCACGCCTCCAAAATGTTCTAGCTGCACACTTTGCTAGCATATCCCCAAAAGGACCTGACTCCCGACTTACTCAAACGAGTACCCGAGAGTTATCATGACATAAGTAGACAAAGTCAATACGCAGGTCAGACATAAAGTCTAGTGCGAGCGAATCTATCTCAAAATACTACATATTAAAACTATATACAAATAGACAGAAATAACAAAATCACATTTGGCCCTCTCCATAAACGTCGCTCAGGGGTAATCCAGGCTACCTATAAATAAGTATAGTAAACCATCTCAAAAGTAGGGGCTAATACTATAACCTGCCCTTCTCCTATAATTAACTAGTCAGCACAAACAATATAATGTGACTAAAATGTTACAATCATACCGTGATGAAGGAAATCGCAGTATACAAGTGTAGAAGTAATAAAAGTGTGATAATATAAGTCTACACTATGCTAACAATGATAACATAAATCAATGAGTATAACAAAAGTACACTTAATCTAAAGAAGATAACTAAGGAATGCAAATTAATGCTCGTCATTCCTAATGGTTAGAGTTAACGATGGATGCTTATCGCAATCTAACGATTCATATAATATAGTTAATAAACTAATCTACCCGAACCTTTAACTTGATCTTATAATAGATAGAGCCAACACACTCATGTACTCAGATGCCTATCATGAACTTATTATAAATAGAGTCAGTATACTAATGTACCTAGACGTCTATCATGATGTAATGATTCCCTTTGAGAGTTCAAGATATATACAGTCAGTATCTGAATATACCATAGACCCCGAGCCCCAAGTCTCGTGTAGATCTCACCATACCTGTAACGACCCAGAATTTCTGTCATTTGAAATTTAGATATTTAATTGATTTTAAATATTAATAAGTGAAATTTATAAGCCGAATGAATTTAATTTCGAATATAGTGGTTTAATTGGATAATTAAATTATTAATTTAATATTTGAAATTGCGTAAATAATTGTAAATTGGGTTTAATGTGTATAAAAATGATCTATAAAGTTATAATAAATCATATTGGAGTTAGAATGATGTTTGTAAACTTTTAAAATTGAATTAAAAGTCAATTTGTGAAAATTGAATATTTTAATATTTAATCGACGAGTAAAAATGACCATTTTTCAAACAGTCTCGGATTTTGACGAAACCAATTTCATCAGATCCGTAATGTGAAATTATTGTATGGTTTCAAATTTCGTGTCAATCGGATATACCGTTTGTCCGGGGCGAGCCAAAACGCATCAAAATCGTTTTAAATCGATTTGATTTAAATTTGATCGTTTATTTCTGTAACTCGCACATATGACCGAATTAGCTCCCGAAACACGTTTCATTGTGTTCGGAACATGGGGTAAACCTTAAAAACGCCAGCTGGCATGCTCGATTTGGAGTTCGGAAAATTTTCGATGAATAGTGTTTTTGGTAATTTTCTATAAAAGGCTCCCATTTTCATCATTTCACACTAAAACCTAACCAGGCTAGGGTTAGCTGCCACTTTCATCTTCAATGGCCAGAATTTCATTTCAATCTTCCTCCAATATTTTCCAATCCGTGAATCAATTCGAGAAATCTTCAACTACATAGTTGAAGAGCGTATCGAGATCTTCTATATCAACGGTGGAGATCGAAAATCATGCAAAGGATCATCGGGAAATCTCGTTTGAAGGCTGGCCGTTCAAGCTCAAATCCCAAGGCCTAGGGGCAGCCGAGTGGGGCCGGATCTCTGGTGAAGGTGGAGTGAAGCAAGGCTTTCGAATGGTGGTGGAGTGATGGGGTCTCGTGCATCGAGGAGGCCGGAGCAATTAGGGTTAGAACGGCGGCTATGGGTTGGAGTTGTACGTGATTTTCACATTGTGGAAGAAAGAGGGGGGTGCGGCCAGATCTGTAGGGGAAGAAAATGAATGGCCCAGATTGATTTAGGGTATAAAATATAAAAGAAAATTGTAAATTTTTATATTATAATCCGTTCAATCTTTAAAATAGTGTAACTTCTTCATACGAGGTCCGTTTTCGACGAAATTTTTTGCGTTGGAATCGTTTTGTCGAGCTCTTCGCAATGGAGCTGGATTGGAGTTGATTGGAGACAGTGAAAATTTTGGGTAAAGTTAAACGGTCGTTTAATTTTATTTGAAATAAAATGATGCAACCGTTATTGAAAGCAAGGTGAGAACTTCTCACTCAATCAAATATTTTGTTTCGATTTAAATTTTAAATAGTTAGATTTAAAATTGTTGATAGTGTTGATTGTGATGATTGGTTGATAAATTGTTATCTATTGTGTTAAATAGACCCTATACACCGTATATTAAGTGGAGGTTATTTATTAAAAACATATACCGCGATAATTCCACCGTGAAGTGGTATTGGTATTATATATGTATTTGGAGTTGATTTCCCGCATTATATAGCGGATGAGACCCTACTGCGCCGCATAATAGCGGATAATATTTTATAAATCTCATATACCGTGATATTCCACCTCGACGTGGAATTGGTGTTGTGCTAACATCTGTGGATGCAGGGAAACAGGTTGGAGGGATCAAACTGGATTCCTTAAACATTTGAATTTATTTCAATGTTGTGTGTTGATTTATTTATAATCGCCGTGTGATTATATTGTGATTGAATCTGTAGACGGCTATAAATTAGCCGAAGATATTTTTGGTATCGATGGATACCAGAAATAAATAAAATTGGATTTTTGAAAATTAAAGTTGAAAATTTATCGGAAAATTTATTTTTGATAATTGGATAAATTTAAAAGGGGTTTTAAAAGATAAAAATCTTATTATAAATGGATTTCGAAAATATTATTTATAAGTTGAGAATTTATTTAAAATTGGGATTTTTGAATAGTTTGGAAAATAAAGGAATTTATCATCTTAAAAAGGGGTTTATTTTAGAAGGAAATAAATTTAGAAATCCATTTGGAAATTGATTTTTGGTGATTGAAAATAAAGTTTTTTGAAAATGTTTGGAAATTTATTTGGTGTTTTGAAATAAATTTGAAAATCAATTTGAAATTAATTGATTATTAATTTACTATAACTAGTAAAATTGATTTATAGAAATTTATCTGATTTGAATTAATCAGATAATTTAATTAATCCTACTTATGGAAGTTTGGATTATATTGGATGTCGAATTGTTTGATATCTCTGATATGTGATGCTTTGTGATATATCATGTTTTTTGTGTGATCTGCAATTTGTTTATCTGTGATATTTATATATCTGTGATCTGTGAATATCGTTTATACCCCTTATCAATTATATTGTTATATTTAATCTGTGATGATTGGATGTTGTTGCACTATTGTGTTAAACCCTTGGACTACACAATACACACACAAATGTGGATTTCACGTGGAAATCAGTTAAGTCATAGATTTTTATCAATTTTGGAAAATTGAGTTTTTGAATCCAGAATAGTTTTGGAATTGGAATTGAAAGTTTTTTTAAATGAGTTTCAAAAATAAAAGTTATTTTAAATAACTTAATAGAATTGGAATTTAAATCATTTGATTTAAGTTTGAATTCAATATTTTGAAATTGAATTCAGTAATTTGGGAATTTTGGTTTAAAAGATTTTATAAGTGTAAAAGGTGTTTATGTGGGTTTTTAACCATTTGAAATATGGTTTTGGAAATTTAAATTTAAATTCAAGTTTTATACTTGGATGGCTTTAACCTGTGTAATTGTAACCAGTTTTTCCCAAAACGAAAACTATATGTTTTCAAATAATAATAGCTTTCATAAAGTGAAAAGATTTCCAATTTGTATCGAAACAATTCAAGTTGAAATGAAATTGTAAATAGTTTGGAAAAACTATGAATTAAACATTGTGAAGATGATTAAACTTTATTTTGAAATCAAAGAAGATTTTAAAAGGTGTATCTTTTATATTATAAAAGACTTGAATTGTGAATAGTTTTGAAAGCTATAAATTAAATCTTGACATAAAGATTTAATGGGTTAATCAAATTGAAATGGAAATTGATTTGAAAATATATGAATGAATCTTTGTGAAACTGGGTAAACTTTGTGAAGTAAATCTTTTTGTTAAAGATTTAAAATGGTAATTTGTTTAAACCATTTAAAGGAAAGGATTTGGGTAATAAATTGTGACTTAATTGAAATCCCTATATCCATATGTTTTAAATATTGTGCTCACTATTTGGGTTAGCCGGGAAAAGACATTTGTGTTATATAACCCATTCTGAATTAGTGATACGACGATATGGATCGTATTGAAGACCGGTGGTGAAGACCGGGTATTTGTGAAAACGATAGGATGACCTATCGATTGTCTCTGCACCGTTAGCTACGGTATAGAGATTTCCTTTGTGATGGGAAGTTCGATCGGGATTGTGAATACCCGGATTGCAAGGGCTTCTTTGGAAGTGCCTTCGGTTCTGTTCGAACCCGGAACAGACTTGTATGGTTACATGTCTGACATTACATTTTGAGATATAAAGCTGATTTCTTTCAAATACATTTCTGTTGGTGGCGGAGAATTTATTCTCTTAGCTTAACACCCTTCTCTGAGACGTACGAGCTCAGAGGTTATGTAGTTGAAGGTTATCGGTGATATACTACCAATTTGGTAATGTGGCATGCTGAGTGTTGCTGTGTGATGATCATTTATTAATCATTTGTGATCAAAGCGTGGCTTTGTGAAAAAGCGTAGCTTTGTGGACGAGACTTCGTCAGGACCTCACAACCCGGAAATGGTCGAAACAGGAATATGCGGCAAGGTTATGAGGGTCGCTCCCTTTAGGGTATGTCATTTCCTTCTGGAAAAGGGTGGTATCAGATATGGAGCCCTGGTATTTAACCTATGTGGATACTCCAATCACATTTACTGTGTGATTGTTGTTTGATCGAGGCGCCTCGGATAAAGGTCCCAAAGGACCGGGGGATGGCATATTCGTGTAGTAGTTACCTAGTGACAGAGGTAACCCATCCTTATGTTGGCAGAGAGCTAGTTAGTTCTCGGGACGTCCCGCCAGAGGCGATCCCATGTGGCATAGGAAGTTCCTTAGCCTGACCATTTGTTGGCAATCCATCTTCCAATACGAACCTTGTACGGTTTTAGTTGTAGAACCTGCTATTTAACATAGCAGCTATAGTAGGCATAATATAATGGTACCTATGCTGGCTAAGATTAATATTATACTTTTGAAATGTTTTCCACTATGCACTAATAATAATATCAAAAATGATTTGTTTTGCGTAGTAAGCATGTTTGACTATCATAAGAAGAAATCTCCTCCAATTCTGCGTTTGCATTGTGTGTGTGGCGTGAGGTCTTATGGTAGTTTCATTTTCCAAAAGCATTGCGGATATTTTCCACTTCCTTTGTTGTTGTTGTTTTTAAAGATAATAACTGTTTTAGTTCTCACACCAGTCACCATGACTGACCTGGAGTTTATTGTTTCCTTCCTAAACTCTGGGTGCCCACCAATTTCCACACGGGCAGTCAGAGTCAGGTTATCAGGTCATTCTGGATTCAGGAGATGCTGTAGAGCTCAGTGGCGAGCTAGATGGCGAGACGTAGCACTTGTATATGATATTATTTATTCCGCTGTGTATTCTGTATGAGGACAAGTTGTTATAACTGTCCGGTGTTGTATTGTTGTTGTAAACTCTAATGATGATGTAATGTATAAAATGATATAGTTCTTTGATTTAAAGATTATACATTTATCTATTATATGTTGTTCCGCTGCGATATGTGAGATTCTGATATTGTTCTGTGTTTTTCTGTTGTTTCTTCTTTCTTTTTCTTCTGTCTTCTTCTACCTCTTCTTTTTCTTCATAACAATTCGGTTTTCCAGCATTCGATTGCTCGGCAGTTGATACAGTGGACGTATTAATGTCGATTTTCGAGCGTCGAAAAATCGCATTCGTTACAATACCCCTAAAATGAGCATAAGTTATAATCTACTCTATACCCTTGAAACATATTCCCAATAGTAAATAGAATTACTGTATTCCTATAACGAGCATAAGTGTTATGTGAGATATTCTAAATACCTAGGACCTTTGCAGATCCCACCATACCCCTATAATGAGCATAAGTGTTCGAGGATACCATAGTAGATGACTTTCATTATCCCCCTCTAGGACATCAACGATTCTTACTAAACTCATGTTTACATCTCTACAACAAAGAATGCCAGTTCCATCCCGTAAGATATGCCATCGGGAACCACAACAGAACCCCAAAGTAGTATCCCATCACGTAGTGTACGCATGCACCTCCAACGATCACAACACAACATGGTTATCTCATTGTTGGGGCACCACACTAAGGCACTTCTCTAACATCATCATGTGCTCCTCGAAATCGCTCGACCCAGGGCAAAATGCCCTAGGTCTGGGCTAAATTGCCAAAATCAGCAGCAAACGGTCGACTGAATTTAGAGATTCAATCAATTGATACCGAAAGGACACCTGGACATCGAACCCAAGTTTCGGCCAGTCGACTGGTTGGTGTAAACCAATCGACTGGTGCTGGCAAATCTAGGCACATAGCCCAGGTTTTGCCCCACCCATGTCAGTTTGTGCAGTGCATCCATGACGCCTTCGTCCTCATGGCCACCCAATCTTCCCATCGGTTCTCTCCCTCGTCTCACGATTGGAGTTGGGTGGGTTTGATTTCATGAAGTGGTATATATTTAGTTTACGTTGCTAACGACATGCTTTTTCCTCATTTAGCCACTGGATTGAGATTGTGTGCTTCTTGCAACTTAACTACACTTCTCTACCCTTCCTACCCTTACCTAATAGCCACGAATGTCTCAAATCACATTATATGCACATGCACACTCATACGCAACAAATCCACAAAACAACAATTTAAAATATCAAACAATCACAATAATTCCTACCATCCAACAAATCAAATATTGCTCTATTTAAACAATCAATCTACCATTTCCAAATAATCTATTTAACATCCAATTAATTTATATTTACATCTTTAAATTTTAAGCTCTTTTATTCAAAATTCACATCTTCCACAATTCATGTTGTAAAATTCCCAAATAATTTTTATAAAATCACTTATTTATTTATCCATTATTCGATAACTCTAAAGTGATTTATTTCTTTATTATTTTACAAATTTAAATC
Source organism: Allium fistulosum (assembly GCA_030737815.1). Taxonomy (NCBI): domain Eukaryota; kingdom Viridiplantae; phylum Streptophyta; class Magnoliopsida; order Asparagales; family Amaryllidaceae; genus Allium; species Allium fistulosum. The sequence continues at coordinate 705,944,605 of CM060904.1, read as the reverse complement.
ATGAATACTTGTTAACATTCTTAATCCACTAACATAACTTTCCAAGCCGGTTCTCTTAGTGACAAACCAAGTCTATAATCATACAAGCACAATGAAGCTACATGCAACATCATAACCCATTCTAAATCTGTTCAACAAATTACTAAACTCAATTAAATAGAGATAAATTCCAAAATAAATATGGGGAAGTTCCCACTCATCAAAGCAAGCAAATGCAACCAATTCCAATCGAAATCCAAATCCCTAGCTCTCTTGAATTTAGGCGTTTCTACAATCCTTCATTTTTGGCTTCCAAACTCCGGGTGAACATGTTCCTTTGCCTAACTAGAATAAGGTGATTTTTCTCGGATTTATTGAATTTTATTTAGATGCAAAGATTGGACTTTTGTTTTATGGAGCTATGAAAAAGGGTTTGAGGAGGAGAAGCGAAATGAATGGGAATGAAAAGAAAATGAAATGGCATAGCGCAAAGTTGGCTAAGTACCCAACTCAAGTTCATGTAGCCCCAATTCCACTTTTACCCCTCAATGACCATTTTCAAAACATATCAATGCCTTAAATCAAAATATAGGTTTAGACGCACTCCAGACGTAATGAAATATGTCCCAGAGTTTAATTCAATTGTCTTTAGAATCTGCATTTTAAATTTGACATTTTAAATTATCGTTTAAATATTCAGATTAAAATCATTACATTCTCTCCCCCTTAAAAGGATTTCGCCCTCGAAATCTCCGATAGTGATATAATTCACCCCGTTATCAAAACATACATGATAATATCAAAATTACCACCGGCACTTATACCCTATCGACAAATGAATAACATAAAAATTCATAGAAGATAAGGTACAATAGCATTATATGCTTACTCACAATGTCATACACATAAACATACATAGTCGTACTAGGCAATCACGACAACCATAATCATAAATAGCAATCGTAAGCACAAGCATCCATAGCCACATGTATACAAGAACAACATATCAACCATTCATGCAATTCAAACATGTCCATAACTTGTAATTCCAATCATGAATGCACTTGCAATTCTAACATGAATGCAAGTGATAACACAATATCAATCTACGTGCAGATCCTAACATGCACACGGATGCATGTATTAGCATGTACATACCTTTATGCATCTCCGTGCATGTAAAATTTTAAACTTATACGAAATTTCTTATTTACATGCCACTTCAACCATATTTCAAATATGCTATCATGTAGTCAACAAATAAAAATATTAACCATGAATTAATAAATCCAAACAACGCCAACAATGCATTATACAAACAAACAACCATATATCATGGAAACAATTTAATGCAATCAAGCAACTTTAATTAACTAAAATTAAAATTGATAGCTTAATTGGATTCAAACTCTCCACGGTCGTACAATAGTAGCAAGAGCAATTTAATGAGTGCAACTTTATACTAGTCGGCATTGGTTATCACCTAAAAAATTATTCGAGTCACTATAAACAATCGAGTAGATTTTTCTTACTTTTTTCATCACATAGTATGTTGTTGGGTGTGTTTCCACCACTGCCGAACCGGATTCACAACCATGGAAGGCCGAACCAACTCATTTCCAAAGCCTAACCGAGCCAAGGTAAACACCACCGAACCAATCCTCTACTACCGGTCCAGACCTCAACAAACAAACCAGAAGCATGCTACCGGACCAAAGTCCTGCCGAACCAACCTAGCTCCACTCACTACCGGACCAAAGTCCTGCCGAACCAATCACAACTCAACTCACCACCGGACCAACCACTGCCGAACCAACAATACCAGGCTAGATTACATCAGCCCAGGCCCGCCAACAGCTATATACATCCAAGGCCCCTACTCCCAGCCTCACTCTATAAATAGAGGGGTAGGGGTACAACAATGGGGAGAAGTTTGAGAGCTCAAGCACGGATAGAACTTTCAAACAACTTTCATATACTTATATCAAAGCTTTGTACTTGTAATCTGAACAGTAAAGGAGAATAACATATAAAGTGGACGTAGGCACGTTCTGGCCGAACCACTATAAATCTGCGTGTCTTTTACAGTTTAGTCCCTGCTTTTCATATATTTGCATTAATCACCCAGATCACTGAAAACAACATAAAATCAACTAAATCATACGACTTGGAGGTGTTTGCCCATTTTTTGTGCAAACATTTTTGGTGCTTTCACTGAGAACGCTGAACCCCGGACTTCAGCTCCTCTCACTTAACTTTCTTCCTATCAGCGTCGCACATTTCTTAGAAGACATGCCTCCCAAGCAGAAGAAAGATGTTAACAAAGGAAAAAACATCGCAACCGGCAGTCTTCCAGATCCAGTGGTCACAGATCAAGTAAATCGTCCCCTTCCAGCAGCAGTACCAAATGAGGGTCAGGCAAATCCGACAACCCCTGCCACAGAACAGCCAGCAGCAATTACTAGGGCAGATCTAGACAGGGTTGTGGCTGAAGTGACAAACCGCTTCACATCTCGGCAGGAAGCCTTGGTGGACCAACTCATGTCACGCTTAAGGGATGCTGAAGAGTCCAACTGCAACACTGAATCATGGGGTGAGTCCCAGTCTGGAGGATCTCAGAGACAACAAAGGTCTTCCTTCTTCGAAGGAGCTAACGACAGAAGCGGCCATGGTAGGAGTCGATACCGAGCTCAGCCCGAAGTTAGACCTGAGGAAACGCTTGGAACCGAACCCAACGGGGGAGGTACCGGGCAGAGGTCAACTGTAGCCGAGCCTGTCGTACTGCCTAACCACGGAAACACCAGTGAACGGGGCCGAGCTAGAGTCCAGCCCGAAGTTGGACCCGAGGAAGTGCTTAGATCAGAACCCGGCAGGGGAAGATCAAGGCAAGGGCCAACTGTAGCTGACCCTAGCATGCTCCCAGAAGATCAAAGACAGCCACTGGAAAATATCAGGAATGATAGACGATACCATCCCTATAGGTCATCTGGACGGAATCAGTCCCACAGAGCAGAACCGAACTCATTTCCATCTGCTCCAAATTCTGATGAAAGGATGGCACGCTTGTTCAGAGAGTGCGTCCAACGGGATCAAAGAGATCGAGGGATAGGCGCTAGGGTAACCAGCCCCTTCGCCCGCAATATCGAAATTGCCATCACCCCCCCAAGAATGGAAGCTGCCAACAATGGAACCTTACAAAGGAACCTCCGACCCCGTTGTACACTTACAGAGATACACACAGCATATGCTTATGAGTGGAGCAACAGAGGGAGTACTGTGCAAATGCTTTCTACTATTCTTAGCAGATCTAGCTACCTCCTGGTTCTGTCATCTACCCCAAGGATCCATCAGCTCACGGGAGATGCTGAAAGAAAAGTTCATCAGCCAGTTCCGCATTCATGTGGAACAACACAAGGACGCTTATTCCTTATCCAGTATCAAATAGAAACCTGGAGAGAAGCTGCAGCAATACCTAACCCGATTCAATGCCGCGGCAGCCGCAGTCCAAGATGCCGATGAGAAGCTTATCTTAATGGCCCTCTGTAGTGGTGTGCATCCGGATACTAAATTTGCTAGAAGATTGACGAAGGAAAAACCAGCTACTTTACCCGATTTCTTCCATGAAGCCGGGAAATATATGAGGCTTGAAGACGCTGCCACTGAGGGGCAGTCAGGGCAACAAAATAAGGCAGCTCACAGCAACACGCCCGTTGTAGCAAAGGACGTTCGAAGAAACGATTCTAGAGACAATGCTGGGGGCAAGAAGGGAGAAAAGCGCCTATATCGGCTAGGACCGAGATTCGACACTTACACTCCTCTGAATGAAACCGTCGAAAACATCTTCCTTGCCACCCAAGACGAAATTAGATACAAACGCCCACCATACAAGAAGGAATCAAATAACGCACTTAAATCTGGAAAGTTCTACCGCTTCCACGAATCTCATGGGCATGATACCAATGAATGCCATCATCTCCGGGACTTGATTGAAGAACACATCAGAAGGAAGAGACTGGAATGCTATGTAAAAGGCCAAAACAGGACTCCAGCTATTGCCAATGAGAACCCAAGGCTACCCTCCCCGGAGGTAGGCAGAGGAAATCGCAACACTAGCGGCTCCAGTCAAGAGAAGATAATGGTCCATACCATCTCGGGAGGACCACACATCGCCGACAGAAGCTGGGCAGAGATGGAAAGATGTGGAAAGTCACTTAGAAACAATGAAGACTGCGTTAATTCTATTATAGAAGAGCGCCACCCGAAGCAGAAAGAGAGTGATGACATCACATTCAGTAGGCGTGATCTAGAGGGAAGGCAGTACCCTCACATGGATCCCATGGTTATCTCTGCCCGGCTCGGTCCAGCCGAAGTTTTCCGAATTCTAGTAGACACTGGAAGCTTAGTAAATATCCTATTCAAGCATGCATTCGACAAAATAAAACTGTCAATGAAGGATGTTTCTCCCTCCAATAAACCACTACACGGTTTCATGGGAGATGCGAAGATGCCCCTCGGACAACTAGACCTCTTCGTTGAAATAGTAAGTCATCCCCGCTCCATTGTGCGGAAACAGACATTTGTGCTGATAGAAAACCACTCGGCCTACAACGCCTTCTTAGGAAGGCCAGCCCTGTTTGACTTCCAAATTGTCCTGGCCCCATGGTGCCTGAAGATGAAATTTCCAACGGACAATGGAATAGGGGAAGTAGAAGGAGACCAGGACATTGCTCGAGACTGCTATGTAACTGAACTTCGCAACAACCACAGGAAGGATAAAGGGAAGAGTGTAGAGATCACCCTCTGCATAAAAAGTTTGGAAGCATAGCAACTAAAGAAAGCCCCTCCTCTTCGATATACCAGCGACCCTTTCAATGAATTAGACCCCAGGGATAAAGAGGAGGAATGCACCGCCAAGCCTGTAGAGGCTATGGAATTTGTATCTGTAGACCGACATGACTCGAGTAGACTATTGAAAGTCGGGTCCCAACTAAAAGCAGAATTGAAGGAACAACTCATTGATTTTCTCCGCCACAACTTAGATGTATTTGCATGGTCACACGCTGACATGACCGGAATCTCCCCTGACATAGCATGCCACGTATTAAACATTGATCCTACCAAGGCACCAGTAAAACAGAAAAAGAGGTGTGGGGGCAGAACGATCAGCAGCCCTCGATGAAGAAGTAAAGAACCTACTTGCCAATGATTTCATATGAGAAGCCATCTACCCAGAGTGGATCGCCAACCCGGTGCTGGTAAAGAAGGATAATGGGAAGTGGCGAACATGCATTGACTTCTCCAACTTAAATGACGCCTGCCCGAAGGATTGCTTCCCACTTCCCCGAATCGATCAGCTTGTGGACAGCACAGCCGGGCACGAACTCTTATCTTTTATGGACGCATACTCAGGATATAACCAAATTCCTATGCATGCTCCCGATCAAGACCACACTAGTTTCATCACTGATCGGGGATTGTACTGCTACAAGGTAATGCCTTTCGGACTTAAAAACGCAGGGGCCACCTATCAGCACCTCGTCAACAAGATGTTTGCAGGGCTAATAGGACAAACCATGGAAGTTTATGTGGATGACATGCTGGTAAAGTCAAGGGGAGACGACCATCACGTAAGCCACCTGGATGAAATGTTTCAAGTACTTCGTCAATATGGAATGAAGCTGAATCCTCTAAAGTGCTCCTTCGGAGTATCATCACGAAAGTTTCCAGGATTCATCGTCCATGCCAAAGGAATTGAAGCAAACCTTGAACAAGTCCGAGCTCTGAAAGATATCAGGATACCTTCTACCCGAAAGGAAATGCAAAGCCTAAATGGGAAGGTGGCCGCCTTGAGTAGATTCATCTCTAAAGCGACCGATAAATGCATCCCCTTCTTCGAAGCTCTAAAGAAAGAGAAAGGAAAATTCGAATGGACTGACAAATGCTTAACAGCTTTCCTTAACTTAATCGAACACCTCCAGAGACCACCAGTACTCTCAACTCCGAACAAAGGCGAAGAGCTATACCTATACCTTGTTGTGTCATCTCATGCTCTAAGCGCCGCATTGGTTAGAGAAGACGAACGCACGCAGCGGCCAGTATACTTTGTAAGCAAGAGGTTTACAGGGGCAGAAGCCAGATATCCTAAACTTGAGAAGCTAGCCTACTGTCTACTAATCACATCACGAAAACTGCGACACTATTTTCAATCTCATTCCATCAGAGTTCTAACCGATCAACCGCTGAGGCAGGTACTCCACTGTCCCAACACTTCTAGGCGACTTCTTAAATGGTGCATTGAACTAAGTCAATATGATATCACCTACCATCCTCGCACCGCCATCAAGAGACAGGCCATGGCCGATTTCATTGCCAAATTCACTACCAACGAAGGTAAGGAGCAATCTGAAATAGCAGAGGGCATCAAGTGGAATCTCTTTGTGGATGGAGCGTCAAACGAACAAGGCTCGGTGGCAGGTATTGTAATAATCACCTCCAGGGGAAGGAGGCTACGCTATGCTCTAAGGTTGGAATTCACTGCCACTAACAACGACGCGGAATATGAGGCAGTAATAACAGGATTAGAACTTGCCTTAAAAATTGGAGTCTGTTCTTTATGTCTTCATAGTGATTCTCAACTTGTTGTAAATCAGACACTGGGAAAATTTCAGACTCGAGGAGAATGACTCGCAGCATATCTAAAGAAGACCAAGCGGCTCATCGATCAATTGAATTACTATTTGATCAAACACATTCCTCGAGAAGAAAACCAAGAGGCCGACGAACTGGCAAAACAAGCTAGCATGAAAGACGGCACCATTTTAGGAACAATAACCATCTTAAGGCAACTAACCCCGAGTTTTGAGCAAGTGAATCTGATAGCTACAACCGAAAAAGAAACTTGGATGACTCCCATCCGAGAATACATACAAAGTGGCACACTGCCCGACGGGAATAACGAAGTCAAGAAAATCTTGAGGAAAGCTTCCCGCTACACAATACAAAAGGGCATCCTCTATCGGTGCGGCTTCTCTAACCCCTTATTAAGGTGTGTCTCTGGAAGGGAAGCCAAGGAAATCTTATCCAACATCCATCAGGGAAGCTGCGGAGATCACACCGGAGGGCAGACTCTGGCAAAGAAGATACTCCGATATGGATATTTCTGGCCCACCTTAAACAAAGACGCCTTAGACTTCATCAAAAAATGTGACAGATGTCAGAAATTTGCTAAGATTCCTCGACGACCAATAAATGAGATTACTCAGATGACTAGCCCTTGGCCCTTTGCAGTATGGGGAATTGACTTGATTGGCGAACTGCCAATGGGCCGAGGCGGAGCCAAATACGCCATAGGGGCAGTTGACTATTTCACCAAATGGGTGGAAGCGGAACCTCTAAATAAAGTTTCTTTGGCAAAAGTTATTAACTTCTTGATCATGTTCTATGCAGGTACAGAGTTCCACTCAAAATCATATCAGACAATGGACTTCAATTTGACAGCGAGGAGTTCGCCGACTGGTGCCAAGAGCATGGAATTTACAAAAGCTTCTCATCTGTAGCTTATCCCCAGGCCAACGAATAGGTCGAAGCTGTCAACAAAATTCTCAAAACTCTAATCAAGAAGAAACTTAAAAAGTCAAGAGGCGCTTGGGTGGATGAGCTTCCTACGACACTTTGGGCCTATCGCACATCTTTCAGAACATTGACGGGGCATACTCCTTTCTCTTTGGCATACGGATCGAAGGCCATGCTCCCAGTCGAAACTGTGGTGCCTTCCCACCGTAGGATCCACTATAACCCAGAAGAAAACAAAGAACTCCTCCACATGTCTTTGGATCTAATTGAAGAGAAAAGAAACAATGCAGCACTCAAAACAGCAGCTCACAAGCAAAAAGTGGCAGCGCAATACAACTCCAAAGTCAAGCATCGTAGCTTACAAGAGGGAGATCTTGTCCTCAAGTGAATCTTCCCGCGCCCCGGAGCACTAGATCCAATCTGGGATGGACCATATGTAATTCATAAAGATCTCCACAATGAAGCTTATATTTTGTCAACAGTGGACGGGGAGGTGTTCCAGAGGGCATGGAACATCCAACACCTTCGTCGATACTTTTCTTAACTTGCACTGCCCATATGAAGTGAATTAACAAAGAGAATTAGTGGACGTAGGCATTTTCGTGCCGAACCACTTTAAAAACCTTGTCTCTTTTTTAACTTGTTCCTTTATATCTTGGCTGCTTGTTAACTTTATCCTTTTCTGTTGAACAAAATCCTGTGCAAATAGCATTTCCATTCAAGGTGCTCCACAGCGCGACTTCTCCTGGACCAGACCTAACAGGTACTATACGAATCTATGCCCTCGCCAATGAGACACTTTTGCTCCGGCATCCCTCTGCTGCGGGTTAACTCATTGCTCGCGACGGCCCTCGAAGCCAACTGTAATGAGCCGATTATAAGCCACCGAGAAGGCCGACTATAGCCAAGGCAGCTCATTACGGCGTTCGGCTCGCCGACAACTGTGAACCTACTTTAAGCCCCAACATAAGGTGTGGCCAGCCAGGGGTAGTTCACGGTTGACGATCGGCACCCACGCTAGCCGGCCATAGTAAATCGAATAATACACACGATTACGGGCCATAATGGCCCGGGTAGTTACTGTGCACGATCTTGGCTCCGATGTGTCTTAAGTACGGCTTGGTAAAAAAGATTAACTCCCCGTGGAGGCGTAAGATGGGTGACAAATGTCTCCAAGACCCACAGCTAGGGAAAGTGACTACAAAGCCCGTTTGCCACGAACTTAAGCACATCGAAGGCCTTCCGTGATTAGAAGTTTTACTATTTCTCATATTTCAATTTTATTTAAAAAACTTTCCTCCTATCCTCTATAACGATCCCTAAAGTACATGACACAGAATAGGAGACCTTCACTAATGAGAGTGGGAACTCACAATGGGACACTAGGCTGCATTCCATACTCAGTCATACAAGACATTCAAAGCTGCCATCTACAAGTAAAATATGAAGGGTGGTATTTTCTTCTTTCGTATATAAATACGTGGCTATAATTTATTCACACATCACACTAACATTGCAAGACATGAAATTATGTTTTAAGCAAGAACTTGACATCAAACACAACTGAATTACAAGCATATGCATAGCTATATTTCTCATACAACATGTCAAAATAACAAAAGCATTCAAATACGACAAAATCAGCTTAAGTTTAAAAATTATACGTCAAGAATAATGTTGTTTATTAATTACAACCTAAAAGTTATGTTACTGTTTTGAGACTAACATATACAACAATGTCAAGTCCACAAAAAGATATCCAGGTCAAATCAAGGAGCCGGCTGCGTCGGAGCTTTACCCTTGTCCTGTTGCCCACCTGTCCGGTCAAAGAAAGAATTCATTAGTGATAAGCAACCAAGTTAACAGAAAGACTATAAGGGAAGACTTACCAGCGCCTGCTTCCTGACCATCCTGATCATCATCCTCTACCCGCGCACCTGCCTCCTCAGCGGCAAGCAGCCGCATACCCTCCTTCACCGCCACCTTCTCCTCCTTGGTAAACTGGGTAGTGACCACATTCATTCTCTACGACCGCAAAGCCACCTGTCGCTAGCAAGAAATGAAAACACATAAGAAGAAGCATTGCAGTCAAAACGGAAATTATAAATAATCTTCAAACTTACAGCCGGAACTGAAGCGACGAATAGAGACAAAGTCATCCTTGACGAAAAACCATTCTTTCTTGAACATGCTGAACTTCAAATATAAGTCCAAGACCGGCTTGAAAGACACGGTTGATTCCAAGCTGAAGTATGGAGACCCCTTCTTATAGCCTCTCAAATTGTACAAATACCGGATCTCCCGGTTGGAGGGAGGACGCCCGTATCTCCTCTGGAAAATGACAAACAGGCTCACCAGGATGGCGTAGGAGTTAGGCTGAAGCTGAAATGGAGCCACCTTCAAGTAGGTGATGAAGCTGAGTATCCAAGCATTGATCGGGGGAATGGCCCCACGCATATAATGGTACCTACTGTGGGCGAAATATCCTTCTGGGGGATTATATGGCATCACTCCCTCCCCCGGCAATACCATGCGTGCTCTGTCAATCCCAAAGGAGCGAGAAATAACATCAAGCTGCTCGCCTTTGAGAGAGCTAGGGAAACAGTCAGGAGGTGAGTTCAAAAGCTCCTGAGGGCTGTGCCCATCTACTAGTGACCTCGGGGTGGGCCCATGACGTCCCGGTCCTGACTAAGCTGGGGGCACTGCGGAAGGATCTTCTCTGTCCTGGGATTTCTTCTTTTCTGATCGGGTTTCAACTTTATGAAACATTATCTGCAACACAAAAGAGCACATTGTTAGAATAAGGATATGGAGATATAAACGAATGAGTGTATGTTGTCTAGAGTTTCACTTATAAACACTTAAACTCATTCGGTATAACAGAGTTCAAGTTTCATTCGGCACTCAAGCCCATTCGGTAGTTCAAAACACGAAAGTCATTCGGCAATCACCTGATTCGGTAGTCAAGCGTGATCCGGAAAATCTGATTCGGCTATCTCACTTGGTAGGGAATAACGAGAGACATGAAGCCCATATTTATAGGCAAACAAAGATGACCGAACCAACTGGTTCGGCACGTAGGACCAAATGGGAACGTCCAAACTGAAACAAAGCACGACATATGCTGGCATATGCCCCACTTTGGGGGGCAAATGTTGGGTGTGTTTCCACCACTGCCGAACCGGATTCACAACCATGGAAGACCGAACCAACTCATTTCCAAAGCCTAACCGAGCCAAGGTAAACACCACCGAACCAATCCTCTACTACCGGTCCAGACCTCAACAAACAAACCAGAAGCATGCTACCAGACCAAAGTCCTGCCGAACCAACCTAGCTCCACTCACTACCGGACCAAAGTCCTGCCGAACCAATCACAACTCAACTCACCACCGGACCAACCACTGCCGAACCAACAATACCAGGCCAGATTACATCAGCCCAGGCCCGCCAACAGCTATATACATCCAAGGCCCCTACTCCCAGCCTCACTCTATAAATAGAGGGGTAGGGGTACAACAATGGGGAGAAGTTTGAGAGCTCAAGCACGGATAGAACTTTCAAACAACTTTCATATACTTGTATCAAAGCTTTGTACTTGTAATCTGAACAGTAAAGGAGAATAACATATAAAGTGGACGTAGGCACGTTCTGGCCGAACCACTATAAATCTGCGTGTCTTTTATAGTTTAGTCCCTGCTTTTCATATATTTGCATTAATCACCCAGATCACTGAAAACAACATAAAATCAACTAAATCATACGACTTGGAGGTGTTTGCCCATTTTTTGTGCAAACATTTTTGGTGCTTTCACTGAGAACGCTGAACCCCGAAAATGATAGATGATGTTTCAAACCATGATGTTGATTAAATTTTTGTGGTAATTGTTGCTAGCGGCTCTGCCTCAGCCTATTTGCTAAAGTAATCCACAGCTACAATGCCATACTTCATGTCACCTTTAGATATCGACAGCACGCCAATAATATCGATTCCCCAAACTGAAAATTGCTAGGGACTGACCATTCAAGTAATCTTCATCGATGGGGCTTTTAGAATCTAGGCAAATCTCTAGTACTTGTCACACTTTCTGGTGTAATCAGCTACGTCTCAACTGACAGTAGGCTAGAAATAACCGTATGAAGGATCTTCTTCTCTAGGGTCAGCCCCTTGAAGTGGTCTTCACAGGCCCCTTCATGTACTTCTTTCTGGACTTGCTTGGCCTCATCGTTGGGAACACACCAAATCATAGGCATCAAGAATCCTTTCCTGTAAAGTACTCCTTCTTTCATGATGAATCTTGCAGCTTTACGAAGGAGTTGACATCATTCGTTTTTCTTGACTGAAAGGATTCCTCTCTGCAAATAGTTCTTTATCAGAGTCATCCATAACTCTCTCTTGCATTCGGCCTTCCAAGATCCAATCGACATCCATCAAGTTGATGCTTGAGGCTGATAGCACTTCCATTGAAACCAGGGCCTTGAGTTTCTCATCTCTAAAACTAGCTAACTTAGCCCATGAGTCAGCCTTCGCATTTTCCCATCTAGGGATATGCATTATGGTGTGAATTCAATATCACTAAGCAGCTCAAGAGCTCAGTTGAGACAAGGAGCTAGCCTTGCTCCCTTTTCTTGAAACTCTTTCTTGACTTGGCATATAACTAGCTGGGAATCATAAAAGATACGCAAGGTTCTGACTCCCAGTTCCTTGGCGATCTTTAGTCATGCAATCAAGGCCTCATACTTTGCTTTATTGTTTGTTGTGGGAAAGTCGAGTTTCAGGGCGTAACAAATCGAACATTCCTCGGGAGTCACCAGCATGACTCCAACAACATATGACGTTCGTTAGATGTACCATCCATGTACATCTTCCATTTGGCATTCTGCTCTCCACTACTCTCTGGAGTGTCATCCCCCTTAGCGTATTCAGTAATAAAATCCACCAAAGCTTGACCATGGATCACTCTTCGAGGATAATAGATTATGTCGACTAGATCAATTCAATGTTCCATTTCAATAGCCTTCAGGAGGTCTTAGGTCATTATAGGACCTGTCTCAAAGGCTGGCCGGTCAGAATTTTGATCAGATGAGCTTGAAAGTAGGGGTAGAGTTTTCTTGAAGCAATTAATATGCAGTTTCCAAGCTTTTCCAGCTTTGGGTAATTTCTTTCTGCTTCTGTTAACTACTTACTGATGTAGTACACAAGTCTCTGGATTTGGGACTCCTCATGTATGAGTGCGACGCTCAAAGCATAGAATGACACAGCCAAATAAAAAAACAAGTCCTCATCCTCCAGTGGCTTTGATAGAATGGGGGGGGGGGGTGGTCTTTCCAAATGATCCACCAGAGCCAGGAATGCATCTATGCATTCTTGCATCCAAGCGAAATTCCTCATCGTCGTCTTGATTACACCAAAGAAAGGGATACATTTGTTAGTGGCTTTGGTGATGAATCGACTTAGGGTGGTGACCTTCCCATTCAAGCTCTGAATATCTTTGATCATTTCCGTTGCTTTGATGTTCCTTGGTGCTTTGGTCTTCTCTAGATTGGCTTCGATTCTACGGGAGTTCATGATGAAGCGTAAGAATTCTCCTGACACAAAGCCGAATGAGCATTTCAAAGGGTTAAGCTTCATCCCGTACTTTCAGAGAATGCTAGACATCTCTGCCAAGTCATCAACGTGGTTCCCCGATCGCCGTGACCTCACAAGCATATCTTCCACATAGACCTCCATCGAGCATCCGATTTGATCTTTAAACATTTTGTTCACCAATATTTGATAAGTCACTCCAGCATTCCTCAATCCAAAAGGCATGAAAAGATAGTAGTATGGTACAAGATCAGATATAAAGCTGGTGTGTTCTTGGTCCGGGACGTGCATCGAAAGCTGATTGTGTCCAGAGTGTACTCCATGAACGAGAGCAATTAATGTCCGGCTGTTGAGTCTACAAGCCGATCGATCCTTGGAAGTGGGAAGCTTTCCTTCGAGCATGACTTATTCAGGTGTGAATAGTCGATGCATGTCCTCTACTTCCTGTTTTACTTTTTCACTAAGACTGGATTCGATACTCGCTCCGGGTATAGGGCATAGCGGACGAAGCCATTATCTTCTAACTTTCCCACTTTGTTGACCCAAAAAATGGACCAACACCTTGGTTAGAGTTTAAAAGCACCAGCCTTGTTTTGATAGAGCAATATCACAAATCATAGATATAAAGAAAGAACAGTAAAAGAAAGTAGACAGAGAATTTTATAGTGGTTCGGCTGTTAATGAAGCCTACGTCCACTTTATAGTTTTATTATAGACCGATTGCTGTTACAATAGATGTTTGATTACAAGGCTTAGATTATTTTCTAGCTAGATTGAATCTCCAGAGTTGGAATCCACTGGAGAATCACAGTGTCTTCCTTTAGAGATTGTTGTATGGGTGGTAGAGAGTGAAGAATAGTTCCAGTAGATCTTCCGCAACCAGTTCGGAGAAGATCCAGTTTATGTTGCAGGTATGATGGTATTTATATGGATCGGAGAGCTTCTAGGCCAGGCCACGTCCTCATCAGCTCGTTGGTAGGTAGGAAATGATCCATGGAGGATTTGGCTTGCAAAACGAGGAAGTACCATGGGTAGCTGGCGACCTATGGCCTATGGGTCGCTGGCGACCTATGGCCTATGGGTCGCTAGCGACCTATAGACTTGGCTCATTTGCGAGCCAAGGTTTTGGCCTCTTTTCATAACATTCTTTGGCTAGTTTGTGGAGAGGTATGGGTCTCGCTAATGATCCAAGCACTTAGGATTTTTCTGGGGTTTGGCATTGGAGAGGTTTCCATATTCTTTTATCGTAGTTGCTTCGTTTTAACGGCAATTCACTAGCTGTTATTGCTCAGGTGCTGATTGGACTAGAAGAATGCTAACCTCTCGGCTTCGTTGATCCCAGTTATTGCCTTAGCCATATAGCATAGCCCTTGTTAATCCCTTGTCTTAGCTTTCTTCATTAAGACCTGAACCATCCTGTTTACACAAGGTTGTTATGTTTCCTATTGGTTCCCGTTGGATTAAAAACCCGAATAACATTTGCCCTCCAGAGTATGTCTTCGTTGTAAACAAGGTGTGCTTTGGAAGTTATCGCTCTCAACATTCATCTATCAATCTCCTAGTGATTGTATTAGAGTTTTACGTATATGTTAACCCAATGTTTTTGGTCGTCTTTCTTCGGTTCTGACTGCTACTACTTGCCATATCGTATTGCATTTCTGCCCGTAGTTTCCCGGCATGCCTTGGAATGATGAACGGTTGTAAGAGATCGAGTTCAAGAAGAGTATATGAAGTTTCCTTTCCTCTTTTTGTCTTCCAAATTTTTTTTTGTGTGGGTCACTAGCGACCCGAGTGGGATAGGTCGCTAGAGACCTAACTTCCTGAGGAAATTTTAATCGAGTTGGGTCGGGTCGCTAGCGACTTTATTACTCAGCCAATTTTTTTTCCTTTACTCACCTACTAATATACGAACTGACTCTCTCCCCATCTCCATTCGAACCTACTCTTGTGCGACCTAATTTCCTACGACTTGAAGCCCCTGGACGATCCGATCCAAGTCTGCTTAATTCGATTCACTTCCTTGAATCCTTGAGTTCATCTTGATTCGATTCACTTCCTTGAATCTAACTACAAGGCCGTAATTTTCAATCATGGTCTCTTTTAAGATCGAACCCCTAGTTTTCCATTAGCTTGCCACCGATTTCACTTGGTTGCCGACCTAACATCAGCTCATTGTCGATCCATTCTGTAGCTCGCTGAGTGTGATTTTTGATTCTTCCCATGCCTTTGAATCCATTTTCAGGTGGGTTTGCTTAGCTGATTTACTAATTACTGCGTTCGTGTAATGACTTGATGGCTAGTGTCCATTTGCAACATTGATTACGAGAAGTTCGAGTTAATTGTGGTTTAATGGAGGAAGATAGTAAATCAAGTCTCAAGTTGTTTCCCAAAATGAGATTCGGGCTTCGGCCTAATGCTTGACACATTTTGCTATCTTCGTCCATTAGACCAGAATTGATTTGTGTCTAATTTTATGGCTGTCACCGCGTGTCGCATACATTCACTAGTCAATCCCGATTGTTCCAAAGGATTTGGAATTATCTTGTTCACTTGTTGCATGTTCGACATTCCTGTGAGGAGAAGAGTTTTCTGTGTCGCTTCGGACAACGGATCCGTTACCGATCATCGATCGATAACGGATAAGTGTACGAGGAGTATAAACAAAAGCAGAAAATGAAGTAGCACGGGAAGTTCTTCTTATTTTCCGCTTCAAGCGAACCATCTACACAGGATAGGACATTTATAGTGTTTCGAGAGTCGAGTTTATCCCATATAGATAGCACACTGCACCTCCCCCGATTCGCACTTGAAATATGGCATGCTGATTACAAGTTAATGTTTCTTTAGAATTCAAGTATGGCAGGAGAAGCCGTTGATTTAGGATAGATATACCTGACCATTTACGAACGTGAGTTCTGTTATATAGAATGAAGCAGCCATCCATGCATCGTAAATCAAGTGGGCGAAGCCCGGTGCTCTCCGAAGCTGAATCATCATCCACCTTGCAGGCTCTGTACGGTCAGTTGGTTCCGGTTGGCCAATCATGGACCGGACGCCTCCCAAATTTCAAGTCCTGCTCAATCCACCTGAAAGAGCTTCATCGGTGGTTTCCGCCAAGGTTTTTCATAATATATGTACGCAGCATGGAATTACTGAAGAGGATGTGCGTCTGCCAGCGAAAGATGAATTCGCTCATATTCCCCCTCCGAAGTACACTACTTGCCATCGATACATATGTCTGAACGGAGCCGTGCCTCCCTTTAATGATTTTCTATATGAGACTCTCTCGAACTTGGGTATTGCTCCATTCCAGCTTCATCTGAATGGCTACGCCATCCTTACTTGCTTGCATGTCCTTTACATGTGGATGTTCAACCGCGCTCCAAGTTTTGATGAGTTGCGGTATTTTCTGGCGTTCAAGAGGAGAGATGACTGTCGCTCTTTGATTATAACCAAGGCCTAGAGGAATCGAAAGATCGTCCTGCACTTGCAAAGCAAATTATCATAGTTCAAGACGTAGTACTTTTTTGTTAGATTCCCCGAGAGATTCAACCATCGGTGGACGATAAGGGGTAAGCTTCTCTTTTCCATTTATCAAGCTCCAAGGTGTTGTAATGGAGTTTCTAACTAATTATACATCTCTTGTAGTTATCCTAAGGCTGAATAGAGATGTGACTCTGGATGAAGTTTGCCAAACCTTAAAGGCTATTGACGCCGAGGAGAGGTGCGCTAAAGTTCTACTGACCGATGAGAACTTACGTCGGTACGGACTGTTGGCTTCGGGTAGATCTATCGTTTAGATTGAAACTCCCTATCCTGGCCATTCTAGGGTTCACACAAGATCCACTTCTTCATCTCATGGTTCTGAGGAAGGTCAAGAGAGAGGTAGCCCATCTAAATGATCACCCGATGAGGCCCATGAGGAGGAAGACGCTGCTGCGACTGGACTGAGTGGTTCAATTAGAATGTCTCCAATCCCAGAGGAAGCAGAAGACGAGTTCACGCACAGAGAAGGCAAAGTCGCGCTGGACTTAGAGAAAGAAGAAGGAGAATTCGAGAGTAGTAGCGACGAGTCTACCCCTAGCGATTACTTCTCGTCAGAATCTGAGCGTGAAGACTCGAAGTCTTGCGATGAGACTCCGGGAATGAGTCCCGATCTCCCAAGTCCACCTCCTTCCAATGCAAGTGGCAAAGGCAAAGCCCTCGAAACTAGAAAACATCAAGATTCTTCGAGTAAGGATTTCGGAGCAAGGTTCAGAGATTTTAGCGATGTTTTTGTCGACTTCGACGCACTCATGAAAGGAGACTTCAAATTTAACACGACGCCTTCCTTTTCGGGCGATATCACGCTAGTAGTTAGCTCGGTCCCGCCTACAACGTCCGTAGTCAATCCGATCCCACCTACGACAGCTGTTCGTCCTAGTTCGTGGCGACGTCTTAAGCCCATATTAGAAACACACAACACGTTGCACTAGGATTAAACTTACTTCCACTCTATATTCCTTCGTATATTTTCTTAGCTTATGTTATGCTTCTGAAACCTTTTATGCATGCCTCATTCCAAGTATGACGAAGGGACAAGGCTTTTACGACGACTTCGAAGATTACACCAATTCACAACGGTATCCCAAGCACTCCTCCAACCGCCATCAAGTCCGAGAGACGGAAGAAGAGTACAAGCGGAGGAAAGAACTCGAAGCCGAAACCCGTCGCCGAGAAGAGAGAGATCGGGCTCGTTCACATAAAGGTGGGTATGAGAAAAGAAGAACTCTTGAAGAAAGGGATAAACCGTCAAAGAAATCAAAGTTTAATTATCGCCCTGTCCTTAAGAGCTTGCTTCGAAACACTCTTCCGCGGGCCAAGAAATTCCCATCACTTCTGTTCGATTCTGCCCTAGCTCATATTTCATCCTCTTCCCTCATTACTGCCACTTTTGGTGCTTCTCACTCCCGCCGGAGGCTTGCCTACGTTCTTCCTTTGAGCCCCCTAAGCTTGAGGCAATGCTTCGGGGTTGGTTCTTAAAGGGGGTTAAGTTTGACCTGGATCTCCACCCCGTTCGTAGGGATTCTTTCATGCCACATCTCCAAGCTATCCAGAACGATCTAGAACAGGCCGAGAGATAGGAGAAGCTCTGCAAACAGCTTGCTGATACAAATAGAAATAACTATTAGGGGATCCTTTCCTTTGAATCCGAGAAAGACGATTTCGAGAAGGCGTTGGTTGATCGGGATGCTAAGATCAAACAGTTGGAGGAAGAGATGGAGGCGGCGCTTCGTGAAAGTAAGAGAACCGCCGACCTGATGAAGGAGTTGAAAGAGGCGCATGAAAAAGTTAAGATTGTCTGGAGGGACGAGATTAAAAAGACTCATGAGGAGGAGGCGCAGCTAAAAGAAGAAGTGGTCGCTTGTAATGCCATCATTGAAGCTCAAAGAAAAACCATTGCGGACCACGATTTACTTATTGAAGGGCACAACAAAACCATCTCCGACCAAGCCGAGACCATCACCAAGCTATAGGCTCAGGTCGCGCAGCTTAGTGCTGACAAGACTGCCGCTGAAGTTGAAAAGGCTGCGGTGAAGGCGGATTACTTGGATCTCCAACACGCATTCGATAGGAAGATGGAGAAGCTAGATGTGACAGTTCTGAACTTTTATGTTAACTCTTTATTTCATTAGGGGAGCCTCAGTTATCTCTGCCTAAAGTATCTGTGCACTCTTGCCCTTGTTTGGGAGGAAACCTTATCCTGCTTTGCTGAGAGCAGCGACATTTATTCAGATCAAGAGTTGCGAGACACTTATCTTAACGATGAATCAGAGAAAGCGCTACTCGAGGGCCAGGAGATCCTCCGAGTTGAACAAGAGAAGGAGGCCACCGATAATGCCTTGATGACTGCCACCGACGTGCTTACCAGGTCTTCTATCTCTGGTATGGACGGACCATCAGAGCAGCTCCATGACCAGCCAACAAGTTCAGGACTTGACATTGTTCCTCATGTAGTGGAGCCCTCAAAAGAAGGCAACGGTGGTGAGTTCGAGGTCGCCATTCATGATCATTCCTCTGGTGCAGGTAACGTCCATGATTATTCCAAATTTGGGAGCTTCCAACTTATGCCGAGCACGAGGAGTTTAATGCTTTCATTTTTGATCTTATAGGTCCATCCACTTTTCCTGTTGACGCGCCAGCTACTTCGGTGCCCATGCCTAGTGCCATTTTCACATCTTCTGTGGTTGTATCTGTTCTTGCTCTGGTTCAAACATCCACATCTAGCTCGCAACCGAGGCCAGAAGCCGAGAAGATAGCTGAGCTCCACGGCCTGGATGACCCTTCGGTGTCTTTGGAAGGTGATATAACTGCAGCAGAAGCCAAGGAGCAGGAAATGCAGATGGAGTAGCCATAAAAGACTCAGCACGATTTGATTGCCGTTAAGAAGGAAAAGGTGGAGGCAATCAAGGCATCGAAGAGTTCCTGGAAATCAAGAAAGTGCAAAGGGAAGGGAGGCTCTTTTGAGAATGTCTCGGAGGAAGAGGAGAACATTGCCATCGAAGTGTTCGTTGATGTTACCGGCAGTGACACTTCTCCTGAAAAGAAGCAGAAACTACCAACCAAAGGTGGAAAGGGGAGCAGTGGTAAGAAGCGTCGATCGACCGATGTGTGGATGGACTTGATTTTGGCCAACAACTTGCAAGAAGATTGACTTTTTTTTGTTTCTTTTTGAGTCATTCTGTTCAAATGTAGAGTCTGCACTTTGCACCCTTACTGTAGAGTTTGTATTTTCCTTTTGTTAGCTGTTTTTGTGTGGGTACTGCCCCCACATTTTGATCCTGTGTACAGAAAATTATAAGTAATACATTGATATTTTGACTATACTTTTATCTATCCGTTCGTATATGTTCTGTGTACTTGAGCTTGTTTCATTTCATACTCTTCTAGTTCTGTGATTATAGTCAAAGCCCTTCATTCGAAGTAATTGAACTTAGAGATTATCAGCACCTTGGAAGTTAATAGAACTTTAAAAATTAACAGAACTTAGAGAATTTTTGTTTAGAAATTCATAACACTTCTAAAAACTATAGAACTTCGATATTTTTGTTTATAATTTTAAAACCGATATAAAACTTTGGGGCAGAATTTAAGGACTTTTTGTTGTTTGGAGTAATAGAACTTGTGAACTTATTGTTTTCATGCATTTCTGTCTTCGTATAGGTATATGCCCCTAGTTCACAGGGCTGTTTACTTCAAACAATTCCCAAGTAGCCGATAACTTTAGGGTTTAGATAAGTTTCATCGAAAATTTGTCTAAGTCACAACTAGATTCTCCTTTTTTATTTTTTACTTTTGAAAGTTCTGCAACTTTAGCATGTAACCTAAGCTCCTTGCGATATTTCCGCGAGTATGTAATATACATGTATTTCAAGTGCGCAGAGTGCATAGGTTAATTGAAGGCAGTTTTAACCCTTAAGTGTCCATAGTTGAGGCTTTTCATTTGGTTTTTAGCATTCCAATTTTGTTGGAATTGCGTTCATTATTCTCGGCTATGGGAGCAGTTGGCGCTGATTTTGAAATGTGTGGTTTCTTGCATTCCTCAGTGTTTCCTATCTTCGGGCAGCGTGAGGAGTTGGTATTTTGGTGCACGGCCCATGAGGTGCGCGGCTTTTGTTTTTCCTTGGTGTTGCCTATCTTCGGGTAACCCGAGGAATTATTATTTTTGTACGTGGCTTATGAGATGCGCGATTTTTGTTTTTCCTCGGTGTTGCCTATCTTTGGGCAACACGAGGAGTTATTATTTTGGTGCGCAGCTTATGAGATGCGTGGCTTTTGTTTTCCTTAGTGTTGCCTATCTTCGGGAAACACGATGAGGAATTATTTTGGTGCGCGGCTTATGAGATGCACGGCTTTTGTTTTTCCTCTGTGTTGCCTATTTTCGGGCAACATGAGGAATTATTATTTTAGTGCATGGCTTATGAGATGCGTGACTATTGTTGTTCCTCGGTGTTGCCTATATTCGGGCAACACGAGGAATTATTGTTTTGGTGCGCGGCTTATGAGATGCGCGACTTTTGTTTTTCCACGGTGTTGCCTATCTTCGGGCAACATAAGGAGTTATTATTTTGGCCTTCTTAATGCTACCGGAGCCGCATCGATTTTCAGAAGGCAAAGATCGGGTTCTGCCGATCCAACGTTTTGAGTCGATTTGCTTCCGTTGACTCGGTGGGTAATTAAGGAAAGCATGGAAGATTTTTTGCCTATTTACAATGCCTCCAGCGTTTTCGGGACAGCTTATTTGCTGAAAAATAGAAAATACATAAAGTATTTTTTTAAATGAAATAACGGAGGAGCGATTCGCTATTCCAAGCTCTGGGAATTGCGACCCGTTGACGGTTGTCAGCTTGAAAGTCTCGTCCTTGAGCTTTTGATTAACGACATATGGTCCTTCCTAGTTCGGTCCGAAGGCCCCTGGAATAGGGTAAACTCGCTTTAGCACAAGATCTCCGACTTCAAAGGTATGGCTGTGATCTTTGGAGTTGAAATATCGTGCGACCCTTTTTGGTGGGCAGCAGTTCTCAACTCTACTTCTTCTCTTTTTCATTAACCATGTCTAGCGATTCGAGTAGGAGCTGGTCATTTTTCTTTTGATTGAAATTCTTCCTTCAGTGTGAGGGGACTTCTAATTCAACTAGAATCATTGCCTCTGAACCATATGCTAGGGCGAATGGAGTGTGGCCAGTTGCCGCTTTGTGTATTGTCCTGTATGCCCATAGTGCGAGTGGAAGTTCGTCAACCTAATTTCCTTTTGCTTTTGTTAATCACTTTTTGATGGTGGATTTAATGATCTTGTTTATTGCTTCCACTTGCATGTTTTCTTGTGGATGAGCCACTGCGGAGAACCTTTTTTCGATTCGAAAGCGCCTGTAGAAGTCTTTGAACTCGGCACTTTCGAATTGTGTTTCGTTGTTAGTGATGATTTTTTTGTGGCACACCAAACTTGCAAATGATGTTTTTAGTAACAAAGTTAATAACTTTCTTTGTGGTTATGGTGGCCAGCGGTTTCGCTTCAGCCCATTTTGTGAAATAATCCAGTGCAACTATAGCATTTTTGGCTCCCCTTTTGCTATTGGAAGGACACCAATCAAATCGATCCCCTATATCGCAAACGGCCATGGGCTAACCATCTGTGTCAGTTCCGTTAAAGGAGTCCACTTAATTTTGCTGAACCTTTGACATCGATCGCATTTTTTAGCATGATTTACGGCATCGCAATTTATTGTTGGCCAGAAGTATCTATATCGAAGGACTTTCTTTGCCAGGGTCTTCACCCCCTAGTGTGGTTTCCGCAATCGCCTTCATGTACCTTTTTCAGGATTCATTGTGCCTCATTATCGTTCACACACCTAAGAAGAGGGATCGAGAATCCCCTTCAATAGAGTATCTTGTCCTGTATCATGAACCGTGGCGCCTTCCAGAGGAGCTACTTCCGTTGATTTCGAACAGTTGGAAGGGTTCCTTCAAGTAGATAGTTCTTTATTGGTGTCATCCAGGTATCCGGTTCGACAGTGGTCTCCAGAATCCAATCTACATCCATTTCGTCTATGCTTGGGTTGGTTAGCATTTCAACCAGAACCAATCCAAATTAATGGGCTTCTCCTGAGCTAGCCAGCTTAGACAAATAATCTGCCTTGGAATTTTGCTACTGTGGGATGTGATTTATGGTGCAGTGCTCGATATTGCTTAACAGCTCTTGTACTTTGGACAGGTATGGGGCAAGATTTTCTCCACACGCTTGGTATTCCCCTTTCACTTGACAGACGACCAGCTGGGAGTCGTTGTATATGTGAATAGATTTTATCCCGAGTTCCTTCACAACCTTTAGTCCAGCAATCAATGCTTCATACTCTGCTTTGTTATTTGTTTCTGGGAATTCCCGAACAGAAGTTGTTTGATGCACCATTGACGAAGAGCTTCCATTGCGTGCCTGTTTCTGACTGGACTTCCTCCTCCTCGTCCCTTACGGTAAATACAAAAATGAAATCGGCTAACGCTTGCCCATTGATTGCTTTTCTTGGATGGTATGTGATATCGTATTGGCTCAACTCTATATTCCACTTGAGTAGTCATCTAGAAGTTTCTGGTTGGTATAAAACTTGCTTCAAGGGCTGGTCAGTCAATACTTTAATCGGATGTGCCTAGAAGTATAGTCGTAATTTCCGGGATGCGAAAAGAAGGCAATACGCTAGCTTCTCCAGTTTTGGGTAATTCTTCTTAGCTCTGTTGCATCGTTTGCTAAGGTAGTACACGGGTTGTTGGATTCTAGTTTCTTCCCACACAAGGGTGGCACTCAGTGTGTGCGAGGAAACTGCTAAATAAATGAATAAGTCGTCTCCATCGACTGGTTTTGATAAGATCAGGGGAGTTTCCATGTGTCATAGCAATTCCTCGAAAGTTGTTTGACAAGCTTCACTCTATTCAAAGTTTTTCTTTCCCTTCTTTAGCGCATCGAAGAATGGTATACACTTGTCTACAACTTTTGAGATGAATCGAATCAGTGCTGTGACTTTTCCTTTCAAGCTTTGAAGTTCCTTCTTATTTTTATGGGCTTGGACTTCCCGTAACGCTGTTATTTGCTCTGGATTCGCTTCGATGCCCCGGGCACTCCGAAGTGGCACTTGAGTGGGTTAAGTTTCATTCCATACTTTCGGAGTATTTCAAACATTTCAGCGAGGTTGTCAAGATGGTTAGCAGCTACTCGGGATTTGACTAACATATCGTCCACGTAAACTTCCATAGTCTTCCCGATCTGGCGTTTGAACATATTATTCACTTGCATTTGGTATGTTTCCCCTGCATTTTTCAAACCGAATGGCATTACTCGGTAGCAGTACAGTCCCAAATCGGTGATGAAGCTACTGTTCTCTTGGTCTGGTTCATGCATCAAGATCTGGTTATAGCCCAAGTACGCATCCATAAATGACAGCAATTCGTGTCCCGCCGTCCCATCCACCAGTTGATCAATCCTAGGGAGTGGGAAGCTATCCTTCGAACAAGCTTTGTTGAGGTCTAAGAAACCAATACAAGTTCACCATTTTCCATTGGACTTCTTGCCTAGGACATGGTTCGATATCCATTCAAGGTAGGTTGCATCTCGAATGAAGCCATTAGCCATTAGTTTATCTACTTCCTCTCTTAATGGCTTGGATCGTTCGGGGCCCAAGCTGTGCCTTTTTTTACCTTACCGGTGTGAATTTGGGGTCAATATTGAGAGTGTGGCAGGCCATTTCAGGTGATACCGTACACATATCAGAGTGTGTCCAATTAAATACATTCAAATTGGCACGGAGGAATTTGGTTGGTTCTGACCGCATCTTATTTCCAAGTCGTGACCCAATTTTCAGGACCCATGTTGGGTCATCCATACAAACTGGGATAGACACTATCAATTCAGCCGGTGCTGCCCGATCCTCCCTTGAGCTCTTCTTTCTAGGGTCCAAAGCCTTGTCGAATCGGCTATGGTCCCCAAGCCCGGGGGTTCTGTGGTTGCTATTCTGAGGGTTCACGGATGTGGAGGGTTTTCCCCACATCCTTTCCTTTTTCCTTTCTTCTTGACTCATGTAATTCTGCTATGTAGCATTCCCGGGCAGCGCTTTGGTCTCCTTTCACAATTCTGACTTCGTATTCTGTAGGGAACTTCATTGTAAGGCACCATTGGGCCAGTGCTATTCTGAAGTCGGCTAATGCGGGCCGTCCCAAGAAGGCGTTGTATGTTGACATTTCATCCACGATCACAAAAGTCTGAATGAGGGTGATCCTTCGCTCACCCTCTCCAAGGTCCATGGATATGTCAATTGTTCCCACCGGTTGTTTGGGTTCACCAGTAAACCCCTGAATCTTTGTTTGGCATGCAGACACACTTTTCATGCCAATCTTCATTTGATCGAAAGTGCATTTAAAGAGAATGTTAACGGAGATGCTGCTGTCAACCAACACCCGCCGTACTACAACAGGTCCAATTCCTACCGTCACCACCATCGGATCGAGAGTTGGATCTTCGATCCCTTCGTTGTCCCGATTTCAGAACATAATATCGTCATTCAAGATCCTTTGCACCTTTACTGGAGTTTCCTCTTCCACAACCAAACTTGATTCCTTCAGAGCGTGCTTCAACGAACTTGCATATCGCTCTATTTCCCTCCAACTACTTTGTGTGGGATGTGGTCCCCCGGATACTATTTCGATAATAAGCCTTTGGTCAGTTTGTTTCGACCCTTCTTCGCTGATTCCAGCTTGATTCCTTCGTTCTCTTGGGTGCTAAGGAGTCATAGATTGATCGAGGTTTTGTGGCTGTTTTACATACCGCTGGAGTTTGTTGTTCTGGATCAGTTCCTCACTGAGATTCTTTAGGTGGCGGCATTTGTTCGTATTGTGGCCATGTGTCTCGTGGAAGTGTCAGAACTTCCCTGAGCGCTTCTGCTGCTCGGTTGCCTCCTTTCTGGGTGGCTTTTTGCATTCCTTAGTTCCTTAAATTGCGAGAAAAATGTTTTTCGGTGTATCGGTCAGGGGAGTGTAGCCTTCGGGCCTAAACCCTTTGAGTTTTTTATTGCTACAATTAGCATTCTTCTTATTGGAGTTTTGACCTTTTCCCTTTGAATTCCCGTCTTTCCCAGTGGTTCCTTCAGTAGTTCAAGAAGTGTGCGCATTTTGATTCATTGCTACATTGCTTTGCCTGGCATTTGCTAGCTGCATACTAGTAGACTTCCCTTCTAATTCCTGCACTTCCTCCAACCTTAGGTACTTACTTGCTTTGCGATTGAAATCTTTCCTTGTGGTAGGTTGCTTCATTTTAATCCACTTTCCAAATTCAGTTTTCGGGTGAATGGCACGAACTAATGCCATAAAAACCATGTCTTCGTTGGGGTTGCTTACTTCCATCACCGCGGTGTTAAACCTACTCATGAAAGACTTCAGTGATTCATTACGCCCTTGGAACAACCCGAATAGGGACGTGACATATTTTGGCTATGCAATATGGAGTCTGAACTGATTAAGGAACCTTGTCGCTAGTTGGTCAAAAGTAGAGATAGATCTTGGTGGAAGCCTAGTGAACCACATTGATGCAACCCATTCGAGAAAGATAGGCAAGCATCTGCATCGAATAGCTTCAGAGGCATTCGCTCCGTCCATATACCAACTGTATTTGTACAAGTAAGGCTTTGGGTTCTTGTTCCATCATAGGATGGAATAGTTGGCATTGTGAACTTTTCTGGATATCTCTCGTTCAGGATTTCATCGGTGAAGGGAGTCCGGCTTGGCGCAGATCCCCACTCATCATCTCTTCTATCTTTACTCTCCTTCATTAATCGTTTAACCATGTCCGCTATGTATGCCTCTGATGTTTGGTAGTCCTAAGGAAGGCGATCAGTCACTGCGCCAAGTGTTTGGCTTTGCAAACGGTCTTGGTGAGTGGGATGAGGCCTTGGCTCTCCTGTCTTTGGGAGAACCACTCCTGCAGGGTCCCGTTGGCTCACGGTTGGTCTCACTAGAGCAATCTGGTTATTCCTTGCTGTATCAAATGCATTGGCGTCTTCTTCTAATTTGTCGTCTAGCTCTCCGTCCTCTGAATCGAAAAGATCCATAGTTATATCTTCTACGGGGGTCTTTGCCCCCTGACTCAAATTCAGAATAGGTTGCCTTGTGGCATACAGAGTACTTTCATTTCCATCCATGTTAAGTCCTGTTGTCACCCTTTTTTGTAGTTGTATTATGTTTCTTCTATGTAGACCAGAAACGAAGGAATTCTCTTGTTCCATAGCAGCCGCGGGTTCGGGCATAGTCCTTGGAGCAGGGTTTGACTGTAGGGTTAGGAGAGCGTTAAGCTTATCCGTTAGAGCCTTCTGGCTAGTCTCCATTTTTTGGTTGATCTCATCAACCATTTTATTTAACTCATCCCTGGTAACAACTTCATGCTGACTGGAGGAGGCAAGCACCTGATTTCCTAAGTTAGTGCCATTCACTTCGGTTTGTTGGGGATTAACATCTTCTCCAGCTACTACTGCCCTTATAGACCTTCCAGAGATAGTTCTTCTTCTTCCAGGAGCCATTGATTCCAAACAGTGGATTCCTCAAGCAAAGATAAGGATCTAACTTCTAGACCTATGGGATCCAAAGTAGATAGCTAGATCTGGATCCTGAGTTGGATCTTCTCAGTGAAAGCACCAAAATGTTGACCCAAAAAATGGACCGACGTGCTGGTTAGAGTTTGAAAGCACCAGCCCTGTTCTGACAGAGCAATATCACAGATCACAAATATAAAGAAAGAATAGTAAAAGAAAGCAGACAGAGAATTTTTATAGTGGTTCGGCTGTTAATGAAGCCTACGTCCACTTTATATTTTTATTATAGACTGATTTCGTTACAATAGATGTTTGATTACAAAGCTTTGATTATTTTCTAGCTAGATTGAATCTCCAGAATTGGAATCCACTGGAGAATCACAATGTCTTCCTTTGGAGATTGTTGTGTGGGAGGTAGAGAGTGAAGAATAGTTCCAGCAGAGCTTCCACAACCAGTTCGAAGAAGATCCAGTTTATGTTGCAGGTAGGATGGTATTTATATGGATCGGAGGGCTTTTGGGCCAGGCCACGTCCTCATCAACTCGCAGGTTGGTAGGAAACAATCCATGTGGGATTTGGCTTGCAAAATGAGGAAGTACAATGGGTTGCTGGCGACCGATGGCCTATAGGTCGCTCGCGACCCATAGACTTGACTCATTTGCAAGCCAAGGTTTTGGCCTCTTTTCATAGTATTCTTTGGCTAATTCTTTGGCTAGTTTGTTTGACAGTTTGGGGAGAGGTATAGGTCACTGATGACCCAAGCACTTGGGATTTTTCTGGAGTTTGGAATTGGAGAGGTTTCCATAGTCTTTTATCATAGTTGCTTTGTTTTGACGGCAATTCACTAGCTGTTTGCGCTCAACTGCTGATTGGACTAGAAGAATGCTGAACTCTCGGCATCATTGATCCCAGTCATTGCCTTAGTCATATAGCTTAGCCCTTGTTAATCCCTTGTCTTAGCTTTCTTTGTTAAGACCTGAACCATCCTGTTTACACGAGGTCGTTATGTTTCCTATTGGTTCCTGCTGGGTTAAAAACCCAGATAACACACTTCTTCTTTGAGTGCAGCAGATCTCTCCGGACTTAGGCTATGGCAATTCTATTTCACAATAACACATTTAGGATTTACATTCAATGCATGGCTCGCTTCTCTGGTGATACTCCACACATGTCTGAGTGAGTGCAGGCAAAAACATCCAGATTTGCCTGGAGAAAACCAACTAACTCTTTCATCATTTTCTTGCCAAGCTGTGATCTGACCATTAGGACCCATGTAGGATCATACTAGCAGATCAGGATGGGTATTGTCAACTCGGCTGGAGCTGCCCTTCCATTCTTCGGATCTTTCTATGGATCCATATCCTTATGGAACCGAATGTACTGTCCAAGCCAAAGCTTAGGTGGTGGTTACTATGCATCCAGAGCCTTGATATAGAGAGTCCTCTCTAAACCCTTTCCTTTCACCCTTTGCCTCACTTCTTTCAGATTAGCGACGTAACATTTATGGCCAAGCCCTTGATCTCCTTTAACAATTCCCATACCATTCTCGGTTAGGTACTTCGTTATTAAGCACCATAGAGTGATGGCCGCTCTAAATTCAACAAGGGCTAATCAGCCCAAAAAAGCAATGTAAGCAGAATAAATGTCCAATACAACAAAGGGCACGACCTGCAATCTCTTTCGGTTACCCTCTCCAAGTACCACCGGCAGATCCATGTAACCCACTAGCTTAGTAATGGTTCCATTAAATCCCTAGATCCAGGATTTACATGGCTTAAGTCCTTAGCCTACAGAAGCATCTAGTCATAGGTTCTCTTGAACAGATTATTAATTGAACTTCCACAGTTACCAACAAATTCCTCGCAACAACAGGGCCAATCATGGCCGATACCACAGGCGGATCAATTGTTAGGGCCTCTACCCCATTGACATCTCTGTTACGAAAAACAATATTATTTGTCACACTCCTAAGTTATTTTGTCGAAGCACCATTTTCAACAGCAAAACAGCTCTCATTCACTGCATATTTCAATGCATCTATATACCACTCCATCTTGTTTTAGCTTTTCTCGATAGTATGTGGTCCACCTATAATAGTATTGATCACAAGATGATTCTTAAGTCACCCGAGCTCATCCACACCTGGCCTAGCTTGCCTCTGTTGGTGGTTAGAAGTTCCTTAGCCGCCTCCTATGGGGCTTGCACAAACTGCTGTAATTTCTTCTTATGGATCAATTCTTCGATTACATCATGCTAATGACCACATTCGTTGGTGTTGTGACCATGTGTCGTGTGGAATCTACAAAACTTACCAGATTTATTTTCCTTTTTAGTTGACTCCCTGGTACCGGCTTTTTGTACTGTTCTTTATCCTGTAGTAGTCAAATATATATTCTCAATCAAGTTGTTCAGTAGAGTATAACTGTCAAACTTTGGGATTCTTGGGTATCTCCTTGAATCTGACTTCTTGTCTTAATCCACCATTGTTTTTGCTATGTCCACCACTTCGATTTTCCACATTGACAGAAAAAAATCGGAATTCCCTCTAGACTATTTCACAGTAATATTACTTTGTATTACCTCGGTCGACTGTCCAACATTAGTCTTTTCGGCATTAGTACTTGCCTCCTCCAAACGCAAGAATAGATTTGCTTTTCTATAGAACATGTCCATCGTCGGTGGGGGTTTCATCTTCAACCACCTCCCGAAATAAGTCTTGGGATAAATTACCCTAATTAGAGCCATCAACATGATATCCTCTTAAGCTTTGCTCACTTCAATCACTATGGTGTTAATACTGTGCAAGTAATCCTTCAAAAACTCTCCCGCTCCCAGGAAGAGGTTGGAAAGTGATGTGACGTCCTTTGGATGGGTTGTGTGCATACAATATTGCTCAATGAATTTCTACACCAATTGCTTGAAAGACGATATATATCTCAACGGTAGCCGGGTGAACCACATTATCGCCACTCTCTCCAGGAAAATAAAGAAACAACAACATTTAATAGCATTAGTAGCCCTAGTAGAATCTACATGCCAGTCATACTTCATCAAGTGTTGCCTTAAATTCATCTTTCAGTTATACGATGGCATCACTGGCATCACAAATCTCCTTGGGTATTCCTTATGTAAGATGTCTTCCATGAATGGATTCCAGCTTAGAGGGGAACCCCACTCATCATTAGTTTGATGCTGGCTCTCACTTATAAGTCTCCTGGCTATTTCAGTCAAATCCGACTCTAGTGGACCTACTGAACGATAGTAATCTTGATCCACCCTAAGTGTTTGGTTTGGCATATGCACTTGGTTTGTTTTATGATACCAATTCTCCCCTTACTCTGGGAGAACCGTTCATTCAGTAGTTTGATGACTTTTTTGAGGCAGCAGCCGTTTGATTTCCAGCATTCTAGCCATCAACAGCACAACTAGAAGCCAAGTCAACATCGTCATTCAAAAATCAAGCACCAGAACTATAACTGGATGGTTCGGTATTAATCGCTCTCGATGGATTGGTATTAATACATAGACCTTTGCCCCAGCTTAGTCCGGGACTTTGCTTTGATACTCCAATCTTTTTTTGAACCGTCTTTTGTTTCCTGTTCCTTTGCCTTTGCTCCATCGATGGGGAATTGTCACACTCAAACCAAAAGGTGTTCTATCCCTCCTACTTCTCCCATGACTGTTTGTTAGTTGATTCAACAAATCCAAGCTTTTCTTTATTTGCCAATTCAATTCGTTGCAGCTTTCTTGGAGCCTATCTGCCATTTACTTCATTATATGTCTATCTCAACCCTAGTAATCACATCTATTGGGTTCTAACCTCTGGTAGTGATTGGCTATGCAACCTCCTTAACATGTTGGGAACCAGCATCCTCAAGATTCTCGACAGCACGTGAAGTGGTGGATCGATATCTTCTAGGAGCCATGGTAGAAAGCACTTGTGTAGGTTTTCTGAAAATCTAAGTAGTTAAAATTTCCGAAACGAAGAAAATTGAATCTCTCTTGTATTTAGGCAATCCAATAGTATATGATGGATCTAAACAGGCTAAGAATCGGTTCTCAGTGAAAGCACCAAAATGTTAGACAAAATGTGATACAAACACCCAAGAAATCAAGTAGAAAATGACACTAAATAAAAGTAAATGAAAACGAGTAATAAACAAGACGCCAAACTTTTACAATGGTTTGGCTAAGTCATTGCCAACATCTATTTGAGATTTTATTGACTATCTTGTTGTTTACAAGACAGTTCTTGTGGTTCGGTACCACTCCATAGGCAATTACAAGAAAATATGTTAAAATTGCAAGGAAGTGAAAAGATCTCTGAAAATGAGCACCTAGCATCCTATTTATAACTGTAAGTTAGTGGGAAATGATGTACCACATTCTCCATGATCTCCATTATCTAGCAGTGGTTGGTCTTAAGAAAATGTAGCCATGTTAGCAGGCAGCTATGGTTCGGTACTGATCCATGAATCGGTACCGATCCATAAGATTGTCTTATGAGTCCTTCTTGTCACTTTGGGATGAAGCAAAATGTCGTTAGCTTTGTGTTTCCCAACTTGTTTTTGTTGCTATTAGCTTGTTTTTTAGCCTAAATGATGGATCGGTGGAGGAGTTTGAGTTGCTGATTTCCAATGCTTGAAGCATTCGATAGCAAATGATGGGAGATCGAGCTATGAAGCTCTAAATAGGTTGTTACCATCATCAAAACTTGAGCATAGGAAGAAGTTGGAGTGGTTTGGGTGTAAATTATTGTTTGGTACCGATCCATGGGGATGGATCGGTACCGATCATCACTTTGATGGAGTTTTCTTGCAATCTTTATGGGATGGTTTTGTTTCCATCTCATGATCTTGGTTGTACTTGGTTTTTGGACTTTACGGCTATCTCTCCAAGTTTCCTGCCTTGATAGCTTTCAAATTACATTCATCAAGTCAGTATAGATATTGTCTGGTCAAAATGCTGGATAGCATTAGAAAAGAAATGATCTTTAAATATAAACTTGTATTTATTTTGATTAAACAGAATTTAGTTTAAGAGTAAAAGCAAACAAATATATATATTTCTCTTAAAATTAAGTCTCAAAGCACAAGCCTAAGAACACAAGCCCAATAGCTCATTATCCAAGCTTAATATTTGTTGCACGAAATTTTTCACCATTCCAAAAAACACTCATGTATATCCACTCATCTCCATTTTCTTCCTCCAGAAGCAAATAATTAACTAAACCATTTTACTTCTAAATTCAAAAAAAATTAGAAATTAAAATAAAATATGAAACTTGAACATATGTATCCTCATACTTGTATGCATCCATGGTGTGAATCTTGTTTGTTGCGGTGCTGTGGTTGTTGGGTGCGTGCATGTAGAAGGTGAGGGAAAAGGAGGATAGACGCAAAACTTACATGTTAGATTCTTCTCACGAATCTATGCCCGATGAAGATTATATATATGTTTGTGTGTGTGAATTGTTTTTATGTTCGTGTATCATTTAGCATCAAGTTAGAAATGTAGTGACCGAAGTGCGTAGAGGAATCGCTTGAAATAGGCGATCGATTATGCCCTTATCGTTGTCGACCAATCGACCTATTAGGGCCACCGGTCGACCATAGGTGGTCGACCGGTGGAGGTCGACCGGTGGAGGTGACCGGTCGACCTGTTTTGTGCACTATTATAATGTATTCTTGTGAGCGTAATAGTATGTATGTGTTGTATGTTAAGTTTTCATCTTCTTATATATATATGTGTGTGTAATGTTGTATACGCTGTGTGTGGGAGTGTGTTCATGAGTGTGTATTGGTGTATGCTGTTGTGTGTTAAGAGTTTTGCTATGTTTTTGTGAGTGTGTGTTGTGTATTTATGTGATGTTGCGCACGTGTGTGATTTAGTGAATGTGTGTTGTGTGTTTGTGTGATGTTGTGCATGAGTATGCATGTGCTATGTGTATTAAATGTGTGGGTGTTGTATAATCATGTGTGCGTTGTTATATGATTTTATGTTTTCTAAGAAGTGTCAAGTTTATTTATAAGCATATAATTAGAATGTATATTTATATATATACATATCATACATACATACATACATACATACATACATATATATATATATATTAAAGGCTAAAATAAATTAAAATAAATATATGTAATGAATATATTTTAAACACTAATGTAAATATAATTTATATATAATATATATGAATGTAAATATAATTTGAATATTATTAAATGAACGAGTTAAATTTAATAGCACTATTATTAAATGGAAAATTAAATAGTTCGAAAATTCTTATTTATAAATTATTCAATGTATTTATACAAATGTATTAAGGTTATATGTTAAGATGATTTATTATTATATATTTATTTGTTGTTGTATACACATATTTATTTGAATTACCCATTTTATTTTTTCGTTCGGATAATTGTTTTATGGTGTATTGGAATGGATTATATGAATAATTTCTGTATGTAACGGTTAGCTTCATCTACTATTATGGAGATTTAAAATTAGCTTTCAAATGTTAATAGTAAATATTTAATAATGAGCTAGTTTTATATAAGACTGAGAGATTAGTTATTTATTGCAAATATTAAACTCTATTTGAGTTTGGAAAATCATTTAATTAATTCTGGGATGTGAAATTATTATCCATCTTTTAGTATTTATTTTGTTATATAAAATTATATGTTGAAAATGATTCATTGTTAAGTATTGAATTGTTTATTTTATATTTATTGGAATAATCTATTTCTATATTACAATCTGATTTCTTTTCTTGTTTACTAAATAATAATTATATGAATGATTCATCGTTGAGATGGATTTGATTGATGATTTTGATATGATATGGTGATGACATCCTTCAATGTGATTTTATGATGCTTAATTCTGTATGATAAGGAATCTGAATAAACAAAGTTATACTACCGTCTGGTATAGGACAATTGGTAATATTTCTTCAGTAATTGTAACGACCCGTAAATTTTAACGATTCAAATAACGTAATTAACTAAAAAAATTATGAAATTTAACAATAAAATTTAGCAATGAAAATTTGATATTTTGTATGCGTCTATTGAAGCACAACAAATGGCAGATTTTCATCAGAAAATATGAAAGTTTGTTCTGTAGTGAAATTTCTATTTTAAAATTAAAATTTGTTGGAAATAAAATATTTTTGAAATCTGAATATTTTTATATAATAAAAATGTAAATCATTATCAGAGTGAGACATCCTATTTCGTTTCGTCAAATTTGGATTGCTCAAGCCCCGCTTATCTTATTTTGGGCGTTTTAGCACCAGTTTTGGCAGCGAAAATCGACTTTTGATAGAAGGGTCATATCACTCATATCTGTGTACCATTTTGTTCATTTCGTCGTGCTGATCTCCGTAGTATATTCATTTTTGCATTTCGGTGTCTGGTACGCGGCGAAATTGGCAAAATGATTAGACGTATCGGTTCCGCATTTGAGGCTTTTGGGCTTTCTGTTTCCTTTCATTGTCCATCTGTTAAAGCTATCAGCCACTAGCTTTAATTATTTCCTGAATTTAAGTAATGACTTTTCTATTCCCTATTTCAATTCATTTATACTGGTTCGTTCCTTCTTCCCCTCTTCTCTTCGTTCTGTGCTTTGAAACTAAGAATATATATATATATATATATATATATATAAGTTTTATATATTAGAGAATCATGTTCGTCCTCTTTTTCCTAAAGCTGCTCATATTCTTCCAAACTTTGCTCGTCCTCACCATTTCTTCTTGTTGACCATCAACCTTCACTCGCACAGCCTACCCCACTCGAACGGCCCCTTCCATTATTGTCATGCCACATTTTCCCCCTCCGATCCAGTCTGCTCCGCCACCTCCCTCCGCAACAAAGCCCCACTTCCAAGAACACCAAAACGCCACCATGACACAAGTAGCCAAGCTTTCCTCCATGACAGCCACCTTCCATCTCCTCGCCAACCACCAGATCTGCGCCTTCCAGCTCCGACCATGCATCAAGAACAACACCACCCGCTCTCCCTTTGGCCAACCTTTTTCCCACCGCCGACAGCCAGGACCCATCCTCCCTTCAAACCCACAGCCCGCCGAAAATAGCGCTGCATGTTCTCGAGCCCTCCACCACACCTAACGGCCACGTCATCCGACCGACATTCTTTGGCTTGTTGTTGTTCTATGTGCATGTCCGTATCACTTTCTTCATTCTCGTGTTTCTGTAGCCTCGAAAGGTAAGCGATCACTCACGATTAACATTCGTATATTTAGTAAATTTAGTTCACATGAAATAACAATTGAAATATGTTGTTAAATTGAATTGGTTAGAAATTTAATTGTTGAATATGATATATTATTAATTAATTTGTTTACTTATGTTAATTGACATATGATAACCATAACCTGTTGTATATATTATATTAAAATTGTTAATTATGATTATAATTGCCATTGATATGTTATGAAAATTTATATTATTATTTTATTGTTCTCACTTTGCAAGTTCTCTATTAGCTAGAAATTCCCAATAGGTTGAAATGATACATACCCGAACGATATTATAGATTAAGGAAAATCGTTATGGGTTGAAATGATAAACCCAAGCGATTTTATTGATTTTGAATTTTGGGATTGCGGGTTGAAATGATATATACCCGTAAATATTAAATTATTGCGGATTGAAATGATAAATATCCGTATCACTTGACCATAGGTTAGGAAATTATATACGGACACCGCTGGTCTATTTTTAAATGATTTCCAAAGTTTAGAAAAGGAGAAATATATGTGTATTGATTTTTTTAGAATATAATATAAAGATATTTTAATTTTAATATATGTGTAAAATTTAGATTTTTTTAAAATTTTATGTTTTGGAAATTTTAAAATGTAAATTATAAAAAATTTCTTATAACTTTATTATTTTTAAAATATATAAAATAAGATTTAAAATAGATTTAATGAAAATAAGATTTAATTTAATAATAATTAATATAATAAATTTAATAAGAATTTAATTTAACTGGTGTGTATATATATAATATATTTTAAACATTTATTTACAATTTTTATTAATATTTTAAAATAGATTTTTGTAATAATTTAAATAAATTAAGGTTGGAAAGATAAGTTAAAGTGGACTTGTAATTTAATTTGTTTAAGAATTGAATTTAAATAAGAATTGATTTGAAATTATTGATTTTGAGATTTAAAGATATGATTTTAAAATTTTATAAATTGATTTAATGAAAGGTGATTAAATGAATATTTTCAAAGTTAAATAAAATTGAAATTGAATATTTAATTTTGATTTAAAGTTGTAATTTGAGACTTTATTTAAATGCTTATAAAAAGGGTCATCAAGTTGATATTTAGAATTAAATATAATTGAAGTTAGATATTTAATTATTGATTTTATTTAAATTTGTAATTTGATATTTTATTTAAATGATATTAAAAATGATTAAATGAATTCAAATTTAAATAAAATTAAAGTTGAATTTTGAAATATAAATGAAATTTATCAAATTGAGTTATCGAAAATGTTTGAAAATTTAAACTTTGAAACCTATTGAATTAGAAGTGGTTTAATTTGTAGTTCAAACCGGGATTTGAAATCGAAATAAATTAAGAATGGTTTTAACGAGAATTTGAATCGAACCTTTAACCTTTTTAATTGTTGAACTGGGATTGATTTAAATTGAATTTTTGGAACTAAAGCTGATTTGAATTGATTTGTGAAATTGGAAGAAACAATTCTAATTTGAAACTATTTTTCGATATATATATATATATATTAATATATAAACTATTTTTATCTATAACCTATTTTTAAATATAAACTATTTTTATTGTATAACTATATCAATATATAAACTACTTTCAATATTCAAACTGTTTAAGTTGGAACTGTTATGTTTTAGATTTAATGGATTTAAAACGCATATACTTTGATATGATGGTCTAACCTATTATGTGGTTATGATTTTGCAAATGAATTTGATTTAAAGTGAATACGATTTCGAAAGTGATATGATTTTGAAATGTATATGATATTTTGATATGAAGTATTAACTGTTTGAAATGAAAATGACCACTGTGTGAAATAAGCGTTTGGTTGTTAAAGAGACTAGGATCGGATATTGTCATACTCTCTGCCAATACCGAAAACCACTTTAACAACTGTGCATGTGGTGGAGATTCCAGTACAAAGTAGGATGGTTTGGCGAATGTCTGTATGAGGTATGAACGAAGCCCTCGCTCCCTCGAGTCAGCTTGATGTGACTAAAACAGGAGCCACACCGGGCCAAGTGAGGTTGCACCTCTGATCGAGCACGCTTCTTCGAAACCATTTTATTTCTTTGTGATTTGATTGGGTGCGCCTTTGATTATGGGTGTGTGTCTCGAGGTGGGCGGTAGTAGCTGCTATGAGTTACCACTAGTATGGATTCACAAAACGGTAGTATCCTATCCTGGGTATTGCGCGTGCCTTGTCAAATGCCTTATCGCACCCTCTACGAGTTTGATTTGTACCGTACCTATGGAGTGCTCCCTGAGTATCCCACCGGTTTGGTGGAGTTTATAATATCTGTATAGACTATGAGAATTATATAAAAATGTGTTAAGGGGGATATGGGTAACGCCTTAATGCTATTTTAATATTTTACATTACTGTAGACATCATCTATATAGCGTATTGTACTATGTATGTAGATAGTTCCACAGATCCTTAAAGGATGGAATCCCAAACATCCTTTAAGTTATATTGCATTTCACTTGAGTTGATTTACTAGCATAAGAATGTTAATCCTGACTCGAGTGTTTTGTGTTTTGCTTTATGCCCGGGTAAGACTGAGTGTCACATCATTTGAGACTCACCTTTGGAGCTTGGAGCTTTGCTTGGAGATCTATCTTTACCTATTCAGCTTTGCAGTTATCTAAGTTATTTCCAGTTGTCTATGTTCAGATTTGTCATTTGCATTTATATTTGAGACTTCTATGTACTTGGGATTTTCTGTTGTATTTATTTCAGACTCAGATGTTCTATAGTAGCTTCATGGACTACTATTTATCTATTCCGCTGCTTATTGTTGTAATACTCTATGTCTGTAATTCTGTGATTGATTTATTTTCTGTATATGCTAAGTTTTGCCAAATAATAAATTAACAATCTATTGTTTTGAGCAATTCAAGTCTGACATGTTTGGATGATTGTCGATTTAAATGGTTCGAAATGGCGGGTCGTTAAAGTTGGCATCAGAGCTTTGGTTTAGGCAAAACTTAGCATATGGAGTAAAAACTCATTAGAGATAGGGTAGTAATACCCTAGAATGAGTAAAATTAATTATAGAATCATCCTCGTTCGAGCTTGAAATTCTTTGTTCGGATCCTCTTTGATTTGGATTTCTTTTGAATTTTGGAACTTTCCCTTTGTTTTGAAATCCATTCTTGTCTTTTCATGTCCGTGTTCTTTTTAATACTGGAGCATCCCATAGCTTCCTTTCTGTTGATCTATGTAATAAATTTGAGCACATCTTGCAATCTCAATTGGAAATTTCATCCTTATGTGTGACTAATCCCATCGGCGGTCCCACCAACCTTAGTATAATTTGTAAAGGGGTGAAACTCCTTTGGAACATGCGTCAATTCATAGGATATTTCTATGTCTTGGGTTTCGATGCAGTTGATATCTTACTTGGGGTGATTGGTTAAAGCATTATGATGCTATTATCTCTTGCAAAGCTCGAACCGTTTCATTAGTAGACGACCAGGGAAATTCTCTTGTGATCGTATGTCGATTGCCTAAGGATTTTGCAAGCAGTTTTATCTTTCCCTTGATTCTCAACCTATTGATCTTGACTCCACCCCAATAGTTAGGGATTATCCTGATGTCTTTGGTGAAGTCACTTCTCTTCCTCCCAAGCGGGAAATTGAATTTCACATCGATCTTATTCCTGGAGCTCGACCCGATGTCCTTCCTCCCAGACGAATGGTTTCTATGAATGGTTAGTCATGCCCTTTGGATTGACCAATGCTCCTGCCTTCTTCGTCGATATCATGAATCGCGTTTTCCATGATGTTCTCAACTAGTTTGTCCCGGTTTTCGTTGATGATATTCTCGTCTTTTCTGAGTCAGAGAAGGAGCATGAGTCCCATTTGAGCTATGTTCTCCAAACTCTTTAGATTCATCAGTTGAAAGCCAAATTTTCTAAATGCCATTTCTGGAGGGACGAAGTCCGATTCGTTGGGCACATTGTTTCTGAAAATGGAGTCTCGGTTGACCCGGTTAAGGTCGCTGTGATTAATACAAGTCTATCCATCTTTCCTCTTTTGTAATTTAATTATCCTATCTTCCTTTTAAGTTTACCTTCTTAGTTAGAATTTCCTTTAATTAGGGTTCCTCTAGATTTGAATCTCTATCCTTGTCCTAAAATCCATTCTTGAATCATCCTATAAGGGAACGTATTTGTAATTGATATAAAAATATTTTATATTGTGTTGTTTGAGTTGTTAAGTTTGAATTTTGGGTTTCGATTGATTCGTCTAGCTAACGCTATCGATAGGAACTCCAAAACACTTGAACAGAGAAAACTTACACAATATTGTTTTCGAAATTGGTAAATGAAATACTATTATGTATGATTATATTTTATATATAAAAGTATAATTTTCTAAAATTAGATGGTTAAATGAATTGGTTGTTATAAATGATAGTATTAGATTATCATTTATTGTTTGTGAACATTCCTAAACCATTTACTATTGTTGTATGTTATAAGGAATTGAAATTTTATAAACATGGTTTATAAATCTGATTTGCAAGTGAAATGAATTTAAATTAAGGATTTGAGAATTTAATTTTCGATGCTTTTCAAATTGGGTTTTCAATGTTTTGAAAAATATATATTATTTGAAAGTATTTTCAAATGGAAATTTTTTCCAAAGAATTTTAAAAGAAGTAAGTTGGTACTCTCCTCTTATGTCGCTGGAAAATAATTTTGATGATAACTACAGCATCATCGACATTCATTTTGAGTCTCAAAGTAGGGAGACCACTTAGTAGCTTTACTACAGTTTTGTTTTGGAAAATGGATTTGATTTGAATTTCTTGAGTACGATTTGATGTATAAAATGTATATATACGTATATATTTATTTCAAAATGGTTTGAAGTGAAACCGAAAATTTAACGCTTAAGTTCTATGTTAAGTGATGGTTTTCAATTATTGAATGAAGCAAAAATTTTGAATAATTGGAGCGTCTAAAATGAGAAATGGAATTGAAACAACTTGAAACAGCTGAACTAGGATAAAATTAATTTGTATAATACTCAATTGCATTCTAAAACATATATATAACTCACTTGAAATATTCAAAAAGTTAAAATGTTAATGAGAATATGTAATTGAATAATATATAATATAAATGTAGGTAATAAGATGTCCAAAAAAGAAATTTATATGTTTTTAAATTAATTATTGTATCTAATATTCTATATTTCAAATCTATCTTTCCTTTCTGTTGCTTCTATTCTCCTATCTCGTTCCTTTTCGAGGATGAAAAGTTTTGAATGAGGGAGAGTGTATCGACCCGTAAATTTTAACGATTTGAATAACGGAATTAACTAAATTTTTTGTGAAATTTAACAATAAAATTTAGCAATGAAAAATTGATATTTGGTATGCGTCTATTGAAGCATAGCAAATGGCAGATTTTCATCAGAAAATATGAAAGTTTGTTCTTCTGTGAAATTTCTATTTTAAATTTAAAATCAGTTAAATTTTGTTAGAAATAAAATATTCAAAATCTGAATATTTTTGTATAATAAAAATGTAAATCATTTTCTGAGTGAGACGTCGTATTTCGTTTCGCCAAATTTGGACTGCTCTAGCCCCATTTATCTTATTTTCGGCGTTTTAGCAGCAGTTTTGGCAGCAAAAATCGACTTTTGATAGAAGGGTCACTCACATCTATATACCATTATGTTCGTCTCGTCGTGCTGATCTCCACAGTATATCCATTTGTGCATTTTGGTGTCCGGTACACGGCAAAATGATTAGACGTATCGGTTTCGCATTTGAGGCTTTTGGGCTTTCTGTCTCCTTTCGTTGTCCATCTGTTAAAGCTATCAGCCACTAGTTTTAATTATTTCCTAAATTTAAGTCGTGACTTTTCTATTCCCTATTTCAGTTCATTTATATCGGTTCGTTCCTTCTTCCCCTTTTCTCTTCGTCCTTTGCTTTGAAACTAAGAAAAAATATATATAAGTTTTATATATTAGAGAATCATGTCCGTCCTCTTTTGCTTGAAGCTGCTCATATTCTTCCAAACTTTGCTCGTCCTTGCCATTTCTTCTTGTCGACCATCAACCTTCACCCGCACCACCTACCCCACTCGAAAGGCCCCTTCCACTAAAGCCGTGTCATCTTTTCCCCCTCTGACCCAGTCTGCTTCGCCACCTCCCTCCGCAACACCGCCCCACTTCCAAGAACACCGAAACGCCACCATGACACAAGAAGCCAAGCTTTCCTCTGTGACAGCCACCTTCCATCTCCTCGCCAACCACTAGATCTGCGCCTCCCAGCTCCGACCATGCATCAAGAACAACACCACCCGCTCTCCCATCAGCCAACCTTTTTCCCACCGCCGACAGCCAGGTCACATCCTCCCTTCAAACCCACAGCCCATCGAAAATAGCGCTACCTGTTCCCGAGCCCTCCACCACACCGGACCGCCACGTCATCTGACTGAGAACCCATCTCTCCGCCACTTTCTTCATTTCCATGCCCTTAGCAACTCGCCGAACCCTATGCAACAGCACTGACCCGAACACAACCTCCACCCTGAACACTGCTCGACAGCAAATGCCAGCGCCTAGCCTTTCACCCATCAAACCCGAACCGTCACACTGCTCCACCATTGCTCCAGAAGCCTCCGCTCTTCAGCCCTTCGATCCACACAGCACCCCTTCTCTGACCTGGCTCCAACCTACCTCGGCCACTGCCGCCTTGCAACCACGCCAACACTCACCTCTTTCAGGCAGCTGAACGCAACCCATAGCATCGAGCAACTATCTCCCCTCTCCGAGTAGCAACCCTCTCTTTTACAAAAAAAAGAAAACAAAGTATATATACTTGTATATATATATATATTGTTTTCCATTCGGGTTCAAGTTTTGCTTGCCGCTGTCCAGAATTTATCGCAGAAGTTCTTTGGCTTGTCGTTGTTCCGTGTGCGTGTCCGTATCACTTTCTTCATTCTCGTGTTTCTCTAGCCTCGAAAGGTGAGCGATCACTCATGATTAACATTCTTATATTTAGTAAATTTAGTTCACATGAAATGACAATTGAAATATGTTGTTAAATTGAATTGGTTAGAAATTTAATTGTTGAACATGATATATTATTAATTAATTTGTTTACTTATGTTAATTGACATTTGATAACCATAACCTGTATTATATTTAAATTGTTAATTATGATCATAATTGCCATTGATATGTTATGCAAATTTATATTATTATTTTCTTGTTCTCACTCTACAAGTTCCCTGTTAGCTAGAAATTCCCTATGGGTTGAAATGATACATACCCAACGATATTATAGATTAGGGAAAATCGTTATGGGTTGAAATGATAAACCCAAGCGATTTTATTGATTTTTGAATTTTGGGATTGCGGTTTGAAATGATATATACCCGTAAATATTAAATTACTGCGGATTGAAATGATAAATATCCGTATCACTTGACCATAGGTTAGGAAATTATATACGGACACCGTTAGTCTATTTTTAAATGATTTCCAAAGTTTTGAAAAGGAGAAATATATGTGTTGATTTTTTTTAGAATATAATATAAAGATATTTTAATTTTAATATATGTGTAAAATTTAGATTTTTTTAAATTTTATGTTTTGGAAATTTTAAAATTATAAGTTAAGTTTTAAAATATAAATTATAAAATTTTACTTATAACTTTATTATTTTTAAAATATATAAAATAATATTTAATAATAATAAGATTTAATTTAATAATAATTAATATAATAAATTTAATAAGAATTTAACTTAACTAATATATATATATATATAATATGTTTTAAACATTTATTTACAATTTATATTAATATTTTAAAATAGATTTTTGTAATAATTTAAAT
Organism: Allium fistulosum; assembly: GCA_030737815.1. Taxonomy (NCBI): domain Eukaryota; kingdom Viridiplantae; phylum Streptophyta; class Magnoliopsida; order Asparagales; family Amaryllidaceae; genus Allium; species Allium fistulosum. Next base: position 705,901,203 of record CM060904.1, on the reverse strand, counting down.
AAATAAAGGTTGGAAAGATAAGTTAAAGTGGACTTATAATTTAATTTGTTTAAGAATTGAATTTAAATAAGAATTGATTTGAACTTATTGATTTTGAGATTTAAAGGTATGATTTTAAAATTTTATAACTTGATTTAATTAAAGATGATTAAATGAATATTTTCAAGGTTGAATAAAATTGAATATTTAATTTTGATTTGAAGTTGTAATTTGAGACTTTATTTAAATGCTTATAAAAAGGGTGATTAAGTGAATATTAGAATTAAATATAATTGAAGTTAGATATTTAATTATTGATTTTATTTAAATGATATTAAAAATGATTAAGTGAATATTTCAAATTTAAATAAAATTAAAGTTGAATTTTGAAATATAAATGAAATTTATCAAATTGAGTTATTGAAAATGCTTGAAATTTTAAACTTTGAAACCTATTGAATTAGAAGTGGTTTAATTTGTAGTTCAAACCTGGATTTGAAATCGATATAAATTAAAAATGGTTTTAATGAGAATTTGAATCGAACCTTTAACCTTTTTAATTGTTGAACTGGGATTGATTCAAATTGAATTTTTGGAACTAAAGCTGATTTGAATTGATTTGTGAAATTGGAAGAAACAATTCTAATTTGAAACTATTTTTCGATATATATATTTTAATATATAAACTATTTTTATCTATAACCTATTTTTAAATATAAAATATTTTTTGTGTATAACTATTTCAGTATATAAACTACTTTCAATATTCAAACTGTTTACGTTGGAACTGTTATGATTTAGATTTAAGGGATTTTAAACGCGAATATTTTGATATGATGGTTTAACCTATTTGGTGGTTATGATTTTGGAAATGAATTTGATTTAAAATGAATACGATTTCGAAAGTGATATGATTTTGAAATGTATATGATATTTTGGTATGAAGTATTAACTGTTTGAAATGAAAATGACCACGGTGTGAAATAAGCGTTTGGTTGTTAAAGAGACGGGGATCAGATATTGTCATACTCTCTGCCAATACCGAAAACCACTTTAACAACTGTGCACGTGATGGAGATTCCAGAACGAAGTAGGATGGTTTGGCGAACGTCTGTATGAGGTATGAACAAGCCCTGACTCCCTCGAGTCAGCTTGATGTGACTAAAACAGGAGCCATGCCGGGCCAAGTGAGGTCGCACATCCGATCGAGCACGGTTCTTCGAAACCATTCTATTACTTTGTGAGTTGATTGGGTGAAACTTTGATTATGGAAGTGTGTCTCAAGGTGGGCGGTAGTAGCTGCCATGCGTTACCACTAGTCTGGATCCGCAAAATGGTAGTATCCTACCCTGGGCATTGCCTCGCATGCCTTGTCACATGCCTTATCGCACCTTCTACGATTTTGATTTTGTACCATACCTATGGTGTGCTCCCTGAGTATCCCATCGGTTTGGTGGAGCTTATAGTATCTGTATAGACTACGGGAATTATATAAAAATGTGTTAAAGGGGATATGGGTAACGCCTTAACGCTAATTTAATATTTTACATTACTGTAGAAATTATCTATATAGTGTATTGTACTATATATGTAGATAGTTCCACGGATCCTTTAAGGATGGAATCCCAAACATCCTTTAAGTTATATTGCATTTCACTTGGACATTTCACTTGATTTGATTTACTAGCATAAGAATGTTAATCCTGACTCGAGTGTTTTGTGTTTTGCTTTATGCTCGGGTCAGACTGAGTGTCACAACATTTGAGACTCACCTTTGGAGCTTGGAGCTTTGCTCGGAGATCTATCATTATCTATTCAGCTTTGTAGTTATCTCAGTTATTTCCAGTTGTCTATGTTCATATTTGTCATTTGCATTTGCATTTGAGACTTCTATGTACTTGGGATTTTCTGTTGTATTTGTTTCAGACTCAGATGTTCTATAGTAGATTCATGAACTACTATCTATCTATTGTGCTGCTTATTATTGTAATACTCTGTGTCTGTAATTGTATGATTGATTTATTTACTGTATATGCTAAGTTTTGCCAAGTAAAAAATTAACAATCCGTTGTTTTGAGCAATTCAAGTTTGACATGTGTGGATGGTTGTCAATTTGAATGGCTTGAAATAGCAGGTCGTTACTGTTATTCTTTAGACTCATCACATATAATTTTAGTGAGATCAGTTTAGTTTATCAGTAGTGAATAAACGTTTATGTATCATGTAGTGATATGGAGCGTTGTTGTGATATTTATTCGGTTATTTATTATAAGTAGGAGACACTCACATGACTAGAATATAGTAGATAGAGCGAGATGATACATAGTGATTTATGGCTAAGTGCCTATATTTAGCAAGTATGGTTTCGTGCCTAACAATGACCATAAATTCGTGTCTATATGTATTGGTTCTATATGCCACTTTTACAATATACTCATATTATGTTGTTGGAGAGGACCAGATGACCAATATCTACCCTGGCGGCCCGATCGTGGGGTCGCACCCTTGATCTGTGGCATCCTATATACATATATATATTGCTTAATGCTTTTAGCTTAGTCCTCCAGCATTTTTCTACCCTTATGCATGCATAATCCCCTTGTATCACCTAGGTCGGTAGTATGTTACCTATAGAGGGGCATTTGTAGTGTCGTGACTTAAGAGTCCTCATGTTGACGAGCATACCGGTGGATACATGTCCCAATGGCTATGTGGTAACTAAAGAATGTTAAGACTTAATGTCTTTAGAGCTTGCTTAGTGCTATCAGTCTCCCTTTTGGTATTGATGGAGTTCTATATTGGCATATACGAGTGATACACCTTACCGTAGCATTTATATGGGCCAAGTGCCACATATAGTTGTATAAATGGCTCTATTTGGGACTTTATGTCTGTCGTTTAGCCATTTCCCATCACGATATTTATAGATAGATATTATATTAGGAGGTAAGATTATATCTATTCTATATGTCTAGTATTTAGTGGATAATCAATACATTGATATGCAGCCTATCATATCCTATTTTATGTATATTGATGATGATGTTTTACTTATCAAGATTGAGAGATATATTTGGGCAATGCTTCGTGTTAGCCTGATTATACTTGGTGATATCTCATTTATAGATATTTCTGGATTTGAAGATGATTTTTGGATATGTATGATTTACCCATTTTTGGTGATTCTTGATCTGATGTGTTTCTATATGGTTGATGACATCTTTTGATACCAATGCTGACTATTTCATATGGTTTTGAGTTATTTATGAGACGTGATGCCTTGATAATTATTTATGGTATTACATAGATCTTTTAGGCATCCATTTTATATTTATATATATGCATTGAAATATTGTCTGATGATTTGAGTATTCCTTGTTGAGTTACCATATCATTATTCTTTGTTCATAATGTTACCTTTATTGTAAATACTTGATTAGACATAGTCTGACCCGTGTGTTATTTATGTAATACTCAGGTCAGTCCAAGACGTTTTAGGTATAGGGATTGCGAGACCAACATTTTTTTAGTCGTCCCAAAGGAGACATATATTAGGATATTGTATGGTATTTATAAGACCTTGATTCATTGTTTGTACTTATCATTGAGCTGTAAATTGATCGTTCATTTTACTATATTGAGATAGTTAACATTTGAGATGTATTGTACCCTTATAAAATTATTGTATTATATATATATACATATATATATATATATGTTTGTGTGTGTGTATACATATTATGTTATTGCTGCAATTGACTCTGTGTTCTCTTTAATTGCTTTATATTATGTATTGTTCTATCCTGGAGACATACATGTTTATTGCTTTATGTTAATATACGTTTAGATGATTTATTTGATGTTTTAATACATACCAATGTTAGTCCAAGGGAATATTCACATTGTACCCAATATATCCTTATTCTCCACGTATCAGATAGTATTACTATGTAATACTCTTAGAGAGGATAGGTATAGAGGTAAAGTGTTCACACCTCTAGTGTATTAATAGCTTTAAGATCCATTTGGCACTGTTGTGTTAGTGTAACTCACATATCCCACATTTTATTGTTTGATGCCTCAAAGCTATACATCAAGTGGCCATAAAGAAGAGGGTCTCGTCTGAATGACGAATAACTTACAAAAAAGATGTGAGCATGTGTAGTATCACATGCATGGGAAATGATGGAGTAAAATGGAGCCTAGCATCGAAGCGAATGGCTAAGAATGAACCATATATGAGTAGATGAGTTGAGGAAAGTCAAAGGAGAAATGGAATAAATCCTCTCAACTCCAAAAATATTTTATCTAGGTTGGCCATAAGCATTTGGTTTACTGAACAATTGAACTAGTCGACCATTTAAGGGTCAACCCATGATCGAAATATTATAGGTCATTTTGACTTATTTTTAACTGACTAGTAGGAAAAAAAAAGTCAGTTGATCAAGAGTTCATTCGATTGGTTGATTGGGACAACCGACTGATTGATCGAGGAATCGTTTTCTTAACCATATGTCTTTATTTTGAAGCCCTAGAAGATGCAAATGACATGAAGAATTTCAACATGGTGTGTTAGTGATGTTGGGTTACAAGGAGGAAATAGAGGATGCTTGCAATGCATTTTAGTTCATATGATGATTTTGATAAAGTGCGAGACCGTTCAACTAAGGTATTTGATATTTGGTTTCAAATGACATATTATATATATGGAGTGAGTCTATATTCATTGGGTATGAAACTAGCAGTTGTTCTTACTAGACAATTGGTAATAGGAGGCTGTATTGTCTCGATTGGGCGAATTTATGTGATATCGAGTTGGAGGTGGAAGACGTCCTATACTAGTAATAAGGGATTTTGACCTCAAGCTACTAGATTTTTTTCCTCACATAAAGCTTGATGAGTAACGATAATGCACGTAACACAACGATGTAGGTCAGATCTGACCAAAAGGCAGTGATGCAGATGTTTTTGTGCATCATTCTATTGATACTATATTAGTTCCTGTACTTGATGGGTCTTGGTCTTATTGGGAGATCGAGGCCTACTATCCAAGAGTGTAGTGTTTATTTTACATTTGGAATGTCATTGTAATCAAAATAGTTTGCTAGGGTTACCACGTACTGCATAACACTATAGTAAAAATATGCTAACTTGTATATAGAAGAAGACACAGGTTGAGATATGGTTTTATTACCTCATAAGATATCACTTGGTATTGTACACCTTATATTAATATAATAGCAATCATGTAGTTGGTGATATTTCCTTTTCATCATACATATGTCTAACCCTCTTTATGTTACCTCTTGTGCTATTTGTTTACATGTAAAATAGGTGAATACCCCAATCAAATAAAAATGAAAATTAAACTAGTAAAAATCAAAAGAGAAATAACGTAATCTTTAAAGTGGCTTGCCTTGAATCTTAAGCCAATCTCCACTATCAATATTACTGATGGTCGGATTAATAACCATAACCAAATTGCAATCGATTCCAAGTCTAGAAAGAGATAGATTTTGGATTTGGCACCAGCACATCATAGAATCCGAATGAACAACTCAAAGTCCAAAAGGACTTCTTCTAGTTGATGTTAGCTTCTTATATATGAAAAATATAAGCACGAAAATAGCCAGATCTAGTTTGAATGAGCAAATATCTCTAGATACAAAGTTCTAGCATGAGGAACATGTCAAATTGCATGAAATCTGACAAGAACATAATTTTGGTACCGATCGATGTGGATCGTACAGACCTACCCTTTGAATTCACTTTCGTCCTTTTCTTGGCATAGTACAAGTCTTCAAGCTTGAATTGTAAAATTTTCAAAATTCCATATGTTTCGATACTAACCCATATGGTCCGGTATGAGCCCACATTATATCTTGCATTCGTTCTTCTTTTCCAGCTTTAGACTTTGATCTTTGTACAAGGTAAGGGGACCATATAAATTTCAAGATAGAACTTTACCGATCGATATGGATCGATAGCAACCCATTCGAGTTCCCCAAAACTTTACCATTTTTCTTGAGTTCTTCTTCTCAGTACTTTTGATGTGCCCCTAAGCTTCTCGATCCATTTCTTCATGCTTTAGTAGTCCAAACCCAATAGAATGTCATTTGGGTCGAATACTAGATAAAACTTGCCCTCCAAAGTATGCTACTATAATAACACAGCATGCTTTGAATCAAGACTAGCGACCAAATCTAGATCTAGATTTGTAAAAGACACTTCTATTAGCGGAAACATTTTTGTAAAATGTCGTATCTACCCTTAGAATATCCATATATCATCTAAAACGGCCGTATAATCACATCTTCTTAATGGGTATAAATGCTAAAGTCTTCACTTATCACTGAGAGTCTCTAAAAGTTCTTTCATGTCTTGGTTGGGTAGACTTCCACTTTCTTCTCTCTTCGTTCTTCACTTGATATCATTTCATTCTTTTTTTTTAAAAAAAACACTCAAGTTTCTTGGACATCATGACTCCATTCCAACTTTGACATCGTTATGCCAACTTCTAGACCTCACCGTCCACCCGTTTCCATCCCCAATCCACTCACCATCGTCGTCGTCCCCACCCATAATATCAAGAATATTCAAAAATCAATGAGTGGAAAAGGTAGAAGAAGAAAAATACAACCTTAGGTCGACTATGGAGATCGCTTGAAGTTGGGTGTACAAACGAGTAATTTGTTAAGTTTCTTCATTGGACGCACTCTGGTATTTATCGAGTCCGAATGTCAATGTATTCAAGGATCTTCATCCCATTGGCACTTTGAATCGAGTATCTCTCATCTATAATCCTACATAAAAGAGCTCTGCACCGCCTTGGATGATGGTTTTATTAATGCAAATCCAACGTTAACAATTAACATCAAACTTAAGTTTTCATCACATGCCGGAGTCTTTGCCAGCGCGAGCGAGCTATCTGCACAGAGTGCATCTGTTCATCATGCCAAGGACATAGGACATAAATTACATAAACTGAATCACATTTTACTACCTTGGTGTATGTATAGATCCGGTTGGTCAACCCATCGTGCCTAAGACATAGGATTTTTTACATCGGCTACACTGGACTTAATCAAAGTAAATAACAAATTTAAATCATAACCGTCATTGCTCGCCTCTTAGGCTTTCAGTTGACATTGGACCTTAGATGCTCCCAGTGCATTTCTGTTACTACAATAGGTCCTTCTATTCCTCTAGAGGTAGGCACTTCTTCTGCATCGGCTTCTACCTCAACCCCTTCTAAGGCAAGGCAGCCTCTACGTTAACCTCAACAACCAGTGATGTTAGCTTCTATGTGCCCCTCGAAGACCAAATTACCTCGAATGTTGGTTGGGCAGGCATTATGATTCTTGACAACCCTATAGATTCATCGGCATCGAGGTTAATGTTTATGTTAAAAGAACCTGCGATCGCCATAGTATCCCCTTGGATGGGACTCTGGTCCCTTTTCCATCTCAAAGAGCGCACAATCCTCTATAAGGCTACCACATGTACTAGGTACATGTGCCTATTTGGAGTTATTCCTTTATTTATCCACTTCTTAACGTTGATGCTTCACTATTTTAGGCTTGCTCCAACATAATTGCACTCTAACGGGTACACTACCCTGACTTTCACCTAGACGATCTTCATTTAGCATTTGGGTAGGATGCCAACTATCGAGGAAATCTGATACCTCTACAACTTCAAAGGAAGGTCAGATAGCCCATCCCTTACCTTCTTAGTATCCTACCATGGTTTTAAGATAAGCATCATTTTCCACAACAAACTTAGCCACTTTAAAGACAAATATTTCTTTGTCAAGTACCCAATTGGTTTCTCCCAAAAGAGCCTTTCCAGATGTAAGTCCCAATTTTCCGCCTTCTATCCTACTGAGTTTACTTCACTTAAAGCTACTAACCTTTTTCGCTTTTTCTTGTATAGACATCCCCCAAAATGTCACCAATGTCGCTCTAACACAAACTCTCTTATCTATGAAGGATGTCCCTGAAGAGAAGAGAAAGAGAACAAATCTTATCACCAATATTCGATTACATCACTTTAAACTGCTTCATAACGGTCATGGTGTAGGCATCCCCCATGAGGATGCTTAAGTTGCTCCAAAAGATGACACCGATCTTCCAGCCTCGATGCATTAAAAAGATCCAAATGTGGTAGTGGATGACCATGACATCAACAATAAAAAGGATGAATAGAATATAGAAATAGGAGGGATAGGAGGATGGAGCAAAAACAAGAAGAAGATGATGATGACCATGACGACGACGACAAGGACGATGGGAAGAATCGATTCGGAAGACCAACCCTCTACAAGATACCACTACACAAGTTCATAGGAACCTTAAACTCAGGGTTAGAACTACAAGGCTAGAAACCAAGCCCCGATAGAGTCCTGTTGAGAGATTATTCCCTCACTTAATTACAAATGACATATTCGATGACTTACCTAACTTCAATAGTGTCCCAACTTCGTTGGATCAAGTTTTATTTTGATGACTTCCCCATCCCTAACATCCCATCTGGTGCAGATGTGCCATTCACTTTTATGAGGGGAGTTACTCCTACCCTCGAACCCACGAGCATGGTATGTAGAATTAATAGGACACATCAACACCCTACAAATTACTTAGGATCAGAAGCATGTTCACTTTTCACATACTCTTATTCGACTCCATGTTCTAACTCACTTCTTTTCTTCTTAGGTACCATGGGACGTTCCTTGTATGAAGACCTTGGAAAGGCATCCAACTACTCTAGCTATTGACAAGTTAGTTGCAACATCCTCCACTTCGAGACCCAAAAATGAACCCCGATGATGGTATAGTCACCATCAGACTTATTTTCAAGCAACAAAGTTAGATCGGTACAAATATTCGCTATATTAAGTAAACATGTCAACTAAATAATTTTATTACATCAAAATGTTTTACAAAATTTGTTACATCATCACTAACTCATCTCGTTCCCATGTAGGGATAAATATATAATAAAATATAAATAGAGTGCCTAACGTATGGGGATGTCAACATAGAGACTTAAATAGATATAAATTCTAGATTTACATGGTGGAATTTCAAAACAGCATTTTTGCAAATTAAGCCTTCTACTTCGTCTTTGGAGCCTTTATTCATCTTTTTGAAAATCTACCTGTCCATACCATAAACTCAGCCTACTTGAACGAGTACTTATGACATGCATCATATATAATAGAAGGCTCAAAGAAAAAATGAGATCATTTGGAGTTGATTTGATGGATCGCTAGCGACCTAACTAGATGGATCACTAACGACCCATATAGAGTGGGCCTCACCACCTCAAATTTTTATGGTAGGTCCCACACAGCTTAAAGAGAGTACCTGCTAAGTTGCGTCTAATTTTGTTAAGTTTTGAGCAAGTTATGGACGATTTATCTTGACCAGATGACCCATGAAGACGGATGATCAAACTAACTCCAAATGACTTGATATTTGGACAAGGCACTTAAATAGAAAACAAGAAGACAACCAAAAAAAGATCACTCAAAAATATGTTAAGTGGATGGATAGCTAGCAATCCATCCCCTATGGATAGCTAGTGATCCATCCCATATGGATATCTAACGATCCATCAAGATAGGTCAGATCACCCTCAAACTCTCCAAGCTCCTTTGTAGCACTAAGTAAAGGCTTCTGGTAGAAAAATATGCTAAGTTGATGGATAGATAGCAATACATCTTCTAGGGTTAGCCAGCGATCCATAGAAATGACTCAGATTGATTTGAGATTTTTGGTGATGACTTGGAATAATAACCGGACTCTTCTACACTTGGACTTCTGGCCCAATACTCACTGAATTCCCCTATAAATACTCACATACCTGTAACTAGAGATGGATCTTTTTTGGAGACAGAGCCGCCATTACTCTACTGGAATTCATTTACTTCATCAACTTTCTTCTCCTTCACAACATTCATCAAGGGGGTTACTATGATTCTCAAGTCAACCCTTCTAATTGTGACTTATTCTAACTCATTGTAACTTAGATCTAAGAACTAACTAGTTGATATCTAGAGAGATTCAACTAATATAATCATAATAAAGATTTATTAAAGTGGACATAGGCCAAAGTCGGTCGAATCACTATAAAAATTATGTCCCTTTTCTTACTTCTGCTTTTTTATTTTTTTCTTATTTGAGATTTGTGCCGCTGATTATCTGCACTGGTGCTTTCACACTTGATCCAGGGTGTTGATCCATTTTTTGGGTTAACACGTGCTAACTTTTTGGATGCAGGAACAAGCCGGTTTGGTTTTTCATACCCTACACTCTATTTACTATATACGAGTTTTATAGAATTTTGAGATGATATATCGCTCATACCAAACTGTTATCTGACCCAACGTTTTATGCTTTGCTTCTTACTATCTTGGGTACTCTTAAATGAGTAGATTAGGGATAGAAGGTCTGGATAGCGCATAGAGCTGTATGGGGGTATAAGCAGGAGGCTGCGCTTTCATATATCTATACAAGGAGCTTATTACCACTTATTTTATGTTGTGCAGTACTTTGGAGCTATGTCGGTACTTGTATTATTAGAGACAGTTATAGAGTTTATTATGGACACTTGGGATGTAAAAACTCTTTAATTCAGCTTTGTATAGTCTGTGAACCTGATGCACTCTGATGTTCTTATTTATGGTTCATTTGGTTATATCATGGTCATGCCTGTTTTACATCTATGTTGTTAAGTTATATTTTATTTGTGCACGTTGAGATGTTATATAGGTTCTGTGTTGGATTTTTATTTCTTTTCACCTTTGGCTACCATCCTGCATCGACCGAGTACCTCCACGGTGCACTTTATAGGTATATCAAGTACTAAAGGTGTAGGGCGGTCATCACATTTAGTATCAGAGCTTAGGTTGTGTAGACTACCTAAGTTGATACTTGGATCCATTAGAGATAAGGAAGGAGTTATCGCCTGAGAATGGATTCAGCGATATATAAGAGAGCGTACTTATTATATTTTGGTATTCAAAATTGTATAGTGATATATTATAGAGTATAAGTCAAATTGCATTCATGGACATCACTTATTCCTTTTAGAGAGACTGATCATTCTTATTACAACTTATAAGAATAAGCCAATTAATAAGGAATGCTACTAGGAAGTCCATCTCTAGAGTTTAGGAGGAGGCATGATCGAGGGCTGCTAACCCCGACCTATAGAACATGTTCGCTGATATGGTGCGAAACATGGTTTAGAATGCCCAAGTTTCTCCTACTGCAGCTGTTGGTGGTGGTGTTCTAGTGTAAGCGCCAAGGGCTAACTTTGTTAAATTGAATAAGGATTCCCTACTTGATGGCAAACTGTTTCTTGGAATGGAATCAGCCATCAAAGTGCAGGATTGGTTGGGCACCTGTTATTGAATCTTCGAGGATATGGAGTTAGAGGATGCCATGAAGAGGAAGCTGTCTTCTAGACAACTTTAGGGAGGATTTATGGGGTGGTAGAATGTCATCAAGATTACTACTTCTGAGGATTAAATTACTTCGGAGCAGTTCAAGGCGAGGTTTGAAGAGAAATATATACCAACCACTTAGAAGTTGGTACTCTTCCATAAGTTTGCTGACTTGAGACAGCGAGATATGTTTGTGAAGGAGTATGTTTTCGAGTTTGAAATGCTATCAAAATATGGTCTATCTTTTATGATACTCCGCTCAAGAAGAGCAAGAAGTTTATCATGTTCTTGGATGATTATCTTGAAGAGAAGCTTGTAAGTCATATTGATGAGCCGTTTGAGAGGCTGGTAAGGAAGGCATTTCGAGATAAGAGTCTGTACCATAAGCCTAAGTTTGCTGTTACTTTTAAGGGTGAGTAGAAGCTGCAAGCTAGCAAGGGAGGTAAGAGGAAGTGAGCCAACAATAAGAAGACGAAGCGGTTTCTAAAGGATGGCTAGAAGAAGGGCAAGTAGGAGCCTACGTACTATAACTATGGAAAGAGGGGCCACCATAGCAAAGATTGCAGGAATGAGAAGAAAGGATGTTTCAGCTGAAACAAACAGTGCATATCAAGAAGGATTACCCAGAACCACCGAGAAGTAAGCAGGTTATGTCTTCTTATGCTTTGAATGCTATTCTAGCTTCGTCGAGTGCTCCATCGATAAAGGAAAAGAGAAAGAGCATCATTACACGGAATATGCTTTTTATTTCTAATACACCTATATGTGTTTTATTCGATAGTAAGGCTTCACATTCCTTCATATCTAGTGATCTAGTAGATATATATTGGGATTGAAACCCAAGATAGTTGACTGACTTTTGATTGTCACAAACCCTTTTGGAGGATCGACTAATATGTGCGTGATTTTTTGAGACTTAGCCTTATCGAGTCATGGATGTTCGTTTGCTTGTGACTGCTTTGTTTTGAGTTTAATGGGGTTTGGTATTGTACTAGGGATGAACTGGATGAGGAAGTATGCAATAGTAGTGGATTGTGAGAGGTTGTTGGTGACAATTGGGGTTGTGGAGGGGTGGACGATAATGATTGGCTACCTACCAGAAGATGGAGTTATGGATAGCTTTCTGTATTCACTTGAGACTCCATAAGATGAGTTGTCATCTGTGCCTATAGCGAGGGAGTATCTGGACATATTCTTGGAGGTAACCGGATTTCTGCCACACTGAGAGATTAAGTTCTGCGTAGACTTAGTGAAGTATGTCAGACCAATAGTTATGCCTTTGAGGTGTATGACACCCAAAGAGAAGAAGGAGTTGGAGTTGCAATTGAGTGACCTATTGAGGTGAGGGTTCATTTGTAGGAGCATATCTGAGTGGGGTGCACCTGTTGTATTCTCCACCAAGGCGGATGGCTCTCTGAGGTTGTGTGCAGATTGTTGTGAGCTGAATAACGTAAGGAAGAACAGTAAGTATCCATTCCCATGTACTGATGACTTGTTCAATCAGCTCTATGATGCTAGGGTGTTTTCTCATTTTGACCTTGCGATGGGGTTTCATCAACTGAGAGTGGTGAATGAGAGCGTGTCGATTACAGCGTTTCGTATGCCATTTAGATTCTATGAGTGGTTGTTATACCGTTCGGGCTAACTAACATGTCGGCATACTTTGTTGACCTTATGAACTGCATTTTCGAGGATCAGTTATATAAGTTTATACTTATGTTCATGGACAATATCCTTGTTTTTCAAGGATGGAGGAGGAACACAAGGAGCATTTAAGGATTCCTCGAGGTGTTGAGGAAGCACCGATTGAAGGTGAAGTTTTTTAAGTGTCACTTCTGAAGGAGGGAAGTGCGATTCTTGGGTTACGTCATTTTTGAGCAGGGTATTGCTATAGACTCTGTAAAGGTAGTAGGAGTATAGGACTGGGATCGAACCAAGACCGCTACAGACATGAGAAGTTTCCTTGGATTGGCAGGATACAATAGACGTTTTATCCAGGACTTATCTAAGGTAGCAGCACCGTTAACCAACTTGACGAAGAAGAATCAGACTTTTATTTAGGACACGAGGTGCGAGCATGCATTTGTGAGTTTGAAGTAGAGATTGACGAGTGCACTAGTGTTAGTCATTACAGGCAAAATTGAGGAGCTGATAGTATGCACAAACGCCTATGTTACAGGACTTGGTGAGGTGTTGATGTAGAAGGGAATGGTTGTCGCCTATGCTAGTCTACAGCTGAAACTACACGTTAAGAAGTTTCAAATTCACGATTTAGACCTAAAAGCAATAGTATTCCCTTTGAAGATATTAAGGCATTATTTGCTTAGGGAGAGGTTCGAGATGTATGGACCATAAGTCATTGAAGTATCTATTCTCCTGGAAGGACCTTAACCTCCATCAACAATGGTGTTTAGAGTTCCTTACCTCCTATGACTTCGACATTTCCTATACGCCTAGTAAGGGAAATGAAATCACTGAAGAATTGAGTAGAAGGCATGCTAGCTCGCGAGTGATGTTCCTAGAGTGGAAGCAGTTGGAGTTTATTGTTGGCTATGATTTTATATCTGAATGTGAGCTAGAGCTAGAAGTGTTGGCTAGTTTGACAATCAGACCTACCCCGATTGAGTGGATTAGTACTAGTCAAAAGCGAGACCCTATGCTAGCGGAGATCATGGCAAAGATAGAGAGAAGGGTAGAGTCTGAGGTGATGAAGTAGTACTGGTTCGACCATGAAGGTTGGCTCTGTAAGGATGGAAGATTGTTTGTTCCTGATGTCGATGGGTTGAGGGATGAGGTGCTACGCTAGTGCCATCATTTGGGATTGACTATTCATCATGGCAGCAATAAAATGTACTACAATATGAGGTAGATATTTTATTATGAAGAAATGAACAAGGACGTTAGAGCATTCATCTTAAAGTGCATGAATTGTCAGTTGGTAAAGGCGGAGCAGAAGAAGCCGAGTGGTTTGCTGCAACTGCTCAAGATTCTCGAGTTAAATTGGGAACAAGTTTTGATGGTTTTTATCAATGGATTGCTAAGGACCAGAAGAGCATACGATAACATTTGGTAATGGTTGATAGGTTGACGAAGAGTGCTAGATTTATACTCATCAAATTCAATAGAGCGACATCCAAATTGGTTAAGTTGTTTATGAAATGGGTTGTGCGATTCCATGGTGTGCCGAAGAGCATTGTGAGCGACAAAGACCTTTGTTCACTAGTGGGTTTTGTAAGAGCTTACAAGAGGCATTAAGGATGGAGCTGCATCTAAAAACAGCTTATCACCAACAAATAGATGGGTAGACCGAGAGGGTGAATTGTATTCTAGAGGATCTCTTGCGAGCTTTCATTCTCGATTTAGGTGGCTTGTGGGACGACCACTTTCACTTAGTAGGGTTCGCATACAATAACAGTTATCAGTCGAGCATCGGTATGGCACCATTTGAGGCATTATATGTCTAACCGTGCAACAACCCTTCATGTTAGTGGGAAGCATGTGAGAAACTGGTATTTGATTGGGCCAGACTTGATTAGAGAGACTTCAGAGAAAATCAAGATCATTCGGCAACATTTGAAAGATGCTTAGGATAGATAGATGAGCTATCACTGTAACAACCCGGAATTTTCGACCCCGAAAATTCGACACTAATATGTCCACTGTAGAAATGCCGAATAATCGAACGCCGAAAATTCCAGATTGTTAGGGAAAAGAAGAAAAGAGGTAGAAGAAGAACAGATAACGAAACATAGAATCTCACATTCACAGCGGATCAAATATAATATCAAATAATAACATTTATACAAGAAAAGCTGTACATACAATACATCAGAGTTACAATCAATCACATATAAACTGGACAGTTAAAATTAATTTGTCCCAGAATACTATTACTACAGTCTCAAATACACAACGGAATATACTCCATACGTCTTTGCCATCCAGCTCGTCTCCTGAACTCCAGAACGTCGTATCTTGGAAATCTGTAACACTCGGTCTGACCCGAGCATTACAATAAAGTAACACTCGAGTCAGGCTGGAAACCAGCATGAGTAAACTCATTTAAATTGAAATACCAAGGTTGTAAAGCTTCTTTGAAAACCAGGGTAACTCGTACCTCACTACGAGTTCTTATCTTATTATAGTCAAACACTTATTTCACAAAATAATACCTAAGTACCGTTACTTAGTTCCAATGGTCCAGATTACTCAATTTATTGCATTCCAGCTTATTCGATTTACAAATCAAACCTATAAAGAATTTTAGATTACTAATCGAAGTGGTTCCGGATATCGCTGATATCCGATCCCGGTCTCTTCGAATTCAATATCATCTTTAAGCCAAGATGTTTAAGTTAAATAATTCAATTAAACTTCAGAACAACATATTCACACAACAATTCATCATAGATAGATAACTTATATCATCACAGTTCAACCAAAGCATTTCATATCTCATAACACCGTAATTTATCAGACTAGAGGTATCAATCCAAACATTCAGTACAATTTAATCATCCATAAGCAAGATTAATTAGTCCATTTCTAATTAATTTAATTAACACAAAGTAAATTAATTACTTTTATAAATCCTGCTTAATTAACATTAATTAAACCATTTAATTAATTATTGAAATTAATTAATTATTCTTTAAAAAATTAATTAACCTTTAATTACTTACATTAATTAATGATCCTTTAATTACTTTCATTAAGTAATTATCCTTAATTAATTTACACAATTAATTATTTTAAATTAATTACATTTATTAATTATCTTTAATTTATTAAGTAATTATACATTAATTACTTTTATTAATGAGACCTTAATTAATTAAGATAAACCATTTACCTTAATTAAACACTATAATTAAATATCCTTTAATTAATTACCATAATTAATGACTTACTTATCATTAAATTTTATTAAATTAAAAGTTTGAAATTAATTTATTCAAAAATCACTTGAGAACTTTTTGCTTTATAAAACTTGTACATGTTTCTTCTTGAAATTTTAAAACCTGGGTTAAATAACAATCAACCCGAGCCAAAACACAAAATCCTCGAGCTCGATCCTGAGTCACTCGCGTCCTCTCTTTCCCTCGAGACACACATGTAAACAACTCGAGATCGACCCGAGCTCCCACCATCTTCCCCGATCCAACAAACCCAGACACACAAAAATGCACACGTGCATGTGCACACAAGCTCGCCTCTCCTCCGATCATCCTCGTCACCTTCAACAAGTCGACGACTACACTCTTCCACGATTTCGACCACCAAAACATCAAATCGTCCCTCAAAAACGAAATCGAGCAGAGACAAAGTCCACTTGAACCAAACACGATCAACCAAAAAGGTTTCGCACCGACGATCCTTAACACCTGAGACCTCGCCACCGCTACCAGAGATGCCTTGATGACCCACGCAATGCTTCCCCCGGTGTGAACTATTCCGATCAACCGTCGACGATGAGATTGCCCCGTGAACAACGGCAACCAACTCAGGCCTTAAACCCTACTACGTCGTCGTGTCGCCGCCACGATGAACATTATGCCCTCCGACCATTTTTCCCGAGTGCCTCGACCTCCAAGCTACCTCCAACAGCGACTTCGACCACCCCAGAACCCCCGATCACCAAAAATCGACGAAAAAGCATTTCCCATTCAACTCACGAATTCCCAATACTTACAGACTTAAAAATCAAGAAACTATCACCAAAATTCATTATTTCTAAGCACGATTCAGATTATATGATCGAAGACTGGAAACTGAACAATCAAATTTTGACATGAATTGATTTTCTCTGATCATTTCATCTTCCAGTGAGATTTCTTGCTATATATACTTTAATAATATTTTTAAAAATTGAATTAGGTAAAAACACACAAATTTCATTTAAAGATCTTAACGTGAACCTGTTTATATAATGATATTTGAAATTTTTAAGTGTTCTTGAGCCTGTGAGACAAACATGGACCTGTATATACATATTCTCAGACATGCACATATATTTTATTTTATTTTTACACATGCAACAAATTAATTCATACATGCAAACACTTCTACAATCTTTACTTTAATTATTTATCACAAACAACCACATATAAAACAGATTGAGTTAAAAGAATGGTTGTTTGCACACCTACAAATGTTTTGAACAGAGGACAGGCTTGATTTTTGAACTAGAACTAGAAGCTTTTGATCTGATCTCCTAATATGATTGTTGATCTTGAATTTTCTTATGTTAGAGTTGAACTAAATCTACTGCTTGCTTGATCTTTAGCTCAGGTTGAAAGAAGCTATTGTTTGATTACAGTTTTGATTCGATTTAATTCTTCTTCTCAGGTTTTGGTTTTTAGAAGATGAAGGAAAAAGGAATGAAAAGAGAGAAATGAAAATGTGAGGAGTTTGAATTGAAAGTAGCCAGGTTCTCTAAACATGTTATTATATTTTAATTTAAAGAGAAAACAATTTTTCGACATGTTAATTTGCATGTTATTTCAAATTACAAATGTTAAATGCCTATATTTTATTATTTTCTTATGTTATATGTTTAATATACTCATATGTTATGTCTTTATTAATTTATGTTTATATTTTAAATTTATACAAATCATCTTTATTTCAAGTATAAAAGAAAGTGTATTAAACCTTTTTCTTAAATCTTATTTCAAACTTAAGCTAAAATATATTTTTTATTAATAAATATTTATTCTTAGTGTTTTGAAAATATAAAATAAACTTTAACTAGCTTTTGAAACCTAATGCTTCCAAAACACAATATATATACATATATATTGTATATATACATACTTATATACTTGTATATGTATACACTTATAATTTTCAACATTATAGAGTTTGCATATGTCTATTTATATCTTTGTTAATTTATTATAAGATTTATCATTTCCAGATATTTAATTATCAGAATACTATTTGTTTAATCTTATAAGTCAGTGTTTTAATGGTTAAATTCAGTTAATTATCAATTATCAGATGTTCAAAAATCCGGGTTATCACATTCTTCCCCCCTTAAAATCTTTTCGTCCTCGAAAAGGAACGAAGCCAGAATTTATTTAAAATGCTTATCATCAGTTAAATTACTTTTCGAACATTTTTAACTCTTAACTCTTTTTATTTATATTTTTAAAACACTTTAAAATCTACATAATATTACCAAAGTTGTTTTATAAAAATACTTTTTATAACTCGATGTCTCAACCAGTCCATCCTCGTTTTCACAGAAATTCGGTAATATGTCGATCAGGCGTAAGACTGAAAATTTATAAGTACTTGGTAAACCCGTTTTCAACACCCAGTGAAAATACTTGGAAAACATTTTCGAAAACTTTGTGAAAATATAGAAAACAATTTTTTTTTGAAATAGAGGAAATATCTTTGGTGAGAATGCTCTGGAAATCATCACCCCCATCCATGGTCGCAGTTAACCCGATGGTTACGTTGCCATCTCGACAAAATCCATAGATAACTGTAGGCACTCCGCGTCCCTCGATTACACCATGAAACCCGCTACAGATCGCAGTTACTTCCTGGATTACATTGCCATCACAGCAAAAGTCCATGTAACTGTAGGCATCAACGCCATCGAATTTCGCTGCCAAAAGAATGAAACTTCTCCACTCCCACATAGGTCGCAGACTACATCAGTCAAGTCCCAATGTAGCCTTAGGCTCTCACGGCCTCTCAACTTTCGCTATGTCTTCATAGATCGCAGTCTACCGATGTTACGTTGCCATCCCGACAAAATCAAACGTAGACCGTTGGCTCTCAGCAGCACACACGACTTCCGCTATGGTCCGCGGTAGATCGCAGTGACATCTAGCTACACTGTCGTTCCAGCATAATCCAATGTCTCTGTAGGCATCAGCGCCCTCGACTTTCGGTACCCACTACACATAATCCTCAGGAACTAGTTTGTCCGGACTCCTCACGGGATCAACTTTAGAACCCCCTTTAGGGCTCAAGGCAGTACCACCCTGTGGCACTCCTGAGAAGTTCATTTCAAGGGAGCGCCTTTTTCCCCAAAGCCATTCTCAAAACACTTTATACTATACACTTATAGTATCTTCAAATCATACCCTTTATGATTTATATCAAAATCTCCTTTACACAAAATCGATATCCCAAATTGATAGTTCCAAACTTGGCTTTCCAAATTCCCAAAACCAATTTTTCTCAAAAATCAAAAGCCTTTCCAAAATCCATAGGTTCAAAAACCTTTTCCAAAATCATTCTCATAAAATCCCTTATATATATATATAGATATATATAACTTTGAAAATCTTTGTATCACTTCATACTTGTATAAATTCCCTTTATACTTACAAAAATTCCTTTTCAAAACAACCCATTTAACTTCCCTAAGTTAAATTCAATTTATTTAATCCAATCAACCTTACTCAATTTGAGTTCTCCATTTCAAATTTAAAACTTCTTATCAATATCCCTTCTCACTTATAAGTTCAAAGACTTTTTTCTCTTTGGGTTTTTAATTAAATCACACTCCAGGTAGAATCAAAACTCAACACTTCAAAGTTTATTTCAAATCATCTTTGATATTATGTATATCCACACATATATACATTTATTTTCTTTGCACTTCAAGTCATACTTTAAATTTTAAACAATTCTTGGTTTTTAATTTCAAAACAAATTCCTTTAAAACAATTTCAAGTTTTCTGGACTTAGATTTAAAACTTCACAATTTTAAATTATCTTCAATTCCAATTTATAAGTCATACTCACCTTAAAGTTTACTTCCCTAAACATTTCATTTTGCTTAATCATTTACAACATTTCATTATTAAACATAACAACCATTTATGATAATAACCAAGATTATCATATCTGGAAACCAATTCATTATTATCTTTATTCTGAAAACACTTCTACAAATTCAAGATTTTAATTTCAGTTTCGATCCATTTCAAACTTATCTTCATTCAATTTCAATTTGGTTGTATTACTATTACCACTTAATTCTCATTATTTTATTTAATTCCAATGATTCAACAACCAATTTCTTCAATATATTTAATAATTTGGAAAAATTATTTCTTTATATATATCAAAAGATAAACTTATATAAAAATCATTTATTTTTAAAATCATTTTAAAATCTTTATATAAGAAAATAACAAGTACGCTCTCATATATAATACTCTCAACTCATTTTAGGGTACTATTGACCTTATCCTTAATGAGTAAATCCCACTAGAGCCAAGGTTCTCGCTTAACCTTCAGCTCTGATACCAAATGTAACAACCCGGAATTTTCGACCTCGAAAATTCGACACTAATACATCCACTGTAGAAATGCCAAACAATCGAACGCCGGAAATTCCAGATTGTTAGGGAAAAGAAGAAAAGAGGTAGAAGAAGAACAGATAACGAAACATAGAATCTCACATTCGCAGCGGATCAAATATAATATCAAATAATAACATTCATACAATAAAAGTTGTATATACAATACATCAGAGTTACAATCAATCACATATAAACTGGACAGTTAAAATTAACTTGTCCCAGAATACTATCACTACAATCTCAAATACACAGCGGAATATACTCCACACGTCTCTGCCATCCAGCTCGTCTCCTGAACTCCAGAACGTCCTATCCTGGAAATTTGTAATACTCGGTTTGACCCGAGCATTACAATAAAGTAACACCAGAGTCAGGCTGGAAACCAGCGTGAATAAACTCATTTAAATTGAAATACCAAGGTTGTAAAGCTTCTTTGAAAACCAGGGTAACTCGTACCTCACTACGAGTTCTTATCTTATTATAGTCAAACGCTTATTTCACAAAAAAATTACCTAAGTACCGTTACTTAGTTCAAATGGTCCAGATTACTCAATTTATTCCATTCCAACCTATTCGATTTACAAATCAAACCTATAAAGAATTTTAGATTACTAATCGAAGTGGTTTCGGATATCGCTGATATCCGATCCCGGTCTCTTCGAATTCCATATCATCTTTAAGCCAAGATGTTTAAGTTAAATAATTCAATTAAACTTCAGAACAACATATTCACACAACAATTCATCACAGATAGATAACTTATATCATCACAGTTCAACCAAAGCATTTCATATCTCAGAACACCGTAATTTATCAGACTAGAGGTATCAGTCCAAATATTAAATACAATTTAATCATCCATAAGCAAGATTAATTTGTCCATTTCTAATTAATTTAATTAACACAAAGTAAATTAATTACTTTTATAAATCCTGCTTAATTAATATTAATTAAACCATTTAATTAATTATTGAAATTAATTCATTATTCTTTAATAAATTAATTAACCTTTAATTACTTACATTAATTAATGATCCTTTAATTACTTACATTAATTAATGATCCTTTAATTACTTTCATTAAGTAATTATCCTTAATTAATTTACCCAATTAATTATTTTAAATTAATTACATTTATTAATTATCTTTAATTTATTAAGTAATTATACATTAATTACTTTTATTAATAAGACCTTAATTAATTAAGATAAACCATTTACCTTAATTAAACACTATAATTAAATATCCTTTAATTAATTACCATAATTAATGACTTACTTATCATTAAATTTTATTAAATTAAAAGCTTGAAATTAATTTATTCAAAAATCACTTGAGAACTCTTTGCTTTATAAAACCTGTACATGTTTCTTCTTGAAATTTTAAAACCTGGGTTAAATAACAATCAACCCGAGCCAAAACACAAAATCCCCGAGCTCGATCCTGAGTCACTCGCGTCCTCTCTTTCCCTCGAGACACACACGCAAACAAATCGAGATCGACCCGAGGTCCCACCATCTTCCCCGATCCAACAAACCCAGACACACGAAAATGCACACGTGCATGTGCACACAAGCTCGCCTCTCCTCCGATCATCCTCGCCGCCTTCAACAAGTCGACGACTACACTCTTCCACGATTTCGACCACCAAAACATCGAATCGTCCCTGAAAACGAAATCGAACAGAGACAAAGTCCACCTGAACCAAACACGATCAACCAGAAAGGTTTCGCATCGACGATCCTTAACACCTGAGACCTCGCCACCGCTACCAGAGATGCCTCGATGACCCACGCAATGCTTCCCCCGGTGTGAACTATTCCGATCAACCATCGACGACGAGATTGCCCCGTGAACAACGGCAACCAACTCAGGCCTTAAACCCTACTACGTCGTCGTGTCGCCGCCACGATGAACATTATACCCTCCGACCATTTTTCCCGAGTGCCTCGACCTCCAAGCTACCTCCAGCAGCGACTTCGACCACCCTAGAACCCCCGATCACCAAAAATCGATGAAAAAGCATTTCCCGTTCAACTCACGAATTCCCAATACTTACAGACTTAAAAATCAAGAAACTATCACCAAAATTCATTATTTCTAAGCACGATTCAGATTATATGATCGAAGACTGGAAACTGAACAATCAAATTTTGACATGAATTGATTTTCTCTGATCATTTCATCTTCCAGTGAGATTTCTTGCTATATATACTTTAATAATATTTTTTAAAATTGAATTAGGTAAAAACACACAAATTTCATTTAAAGATCATACCGTGAACCTGTTTATATAATGAGATTTGAAATTTTTAAGTGTTCTTGAGTCTGCGAGGCAAACAGGGACCTGTATATACATATTCTCAGACATGCACATATATTTTATTTTATTTTTACACATGCAACAAATTAATTCATACATGCAAACACTTCTACAATCTTTACTTTAATTATTTATCACAAACAACCACATATAAAACAGATTGAGTTAAAAGAATGGTTGTTTACTCACTTACAAATGTTTTGAACAGAGGATAGGCTTGATTTTTGAACTAGAACTAGAAGCTTTTGATCTGATCTCCTAATATGATTGTTGATCTGGAATTTGCTTATGTTAGAGTTGAACTAAATCTACTGCTTGCTTGATCTTTAGCTCAGGTTGAAAGAAGCTATTGTTTGATTACAGTTTTGATTCGATTTAATTCTTCTTCTCAGGTTTTGGTTTTTAGAAGATGAAGGAAAAAGGAATGAAAAGAGAGAAATGAAAATGTGAGGAGTTTGAACTGAAAGTAGCCAGGTTCTCTAAACATGTTTTTATATTTTAATTTAAAGAGAAAATAATTTTGCCACATGTTAATTTGCATGTTATTTCAAATTACAAATGTTAAATGCCTATATTTTATTATTTTCTTATGTTATATGTTTAATATACTCATATGTTATGTCTTTATTAATTTATGTTTATATTTTAAATTTATACAAATCATCTTTATTTCAAGTATAAAAGAAAGTGTATTAAACCTTTTTCTTAAATCTTATTTCAAACTTAAGCTAAAATATATTTTTTTATTAATAAATATTTATTCTTAGTGTTTTGAAAATATAAAATTAACTTTAACTAGCTTTTGAAACCTAATGCTTCCAAAACACATTATATATACATATATATTGTATATATACATACTTATATACTTGTATATGTATACACTTATAATTTTCAACATTATAAAGTTTGCATATGTCTATTTATATCTTTGTTAATTTATTATAAGATTTATCATTTCCAGATATTTAATTATCAGAATACTATTTGTTTAATCTTATAAGTCAGTGTTTTAATGGTTAAAATCAGTTAATTATCAATTATCATATGTCCAAAAATCCGGGTTATCACATTCTTCGGCCCTTAAAATCTTTTCGTCCTCGAAAAGGAACGAAGCCAGAATTTATTTAAAATGCTTATCATCAGTTAAATTACTTTTTGAACATTTTTAACTCTTAACTCTTTTTATTTAAATTTTTAAAACACTTTAAAATCTACATAATATTACCAAAGTAGTTTTATAAAAATACTTTTTATAACTCGATGTCTCAACTAGTCCATCCTCGTTCTCACGGAATTTCGGTCATACGTTGATCAGGCGTAAGACTGAAAATTTATAAGTACTTGGTAAACCTGTTTTCAACACCCAGTGAAAATACTTGGAAAACATTTTCGAAAACTTTGTGAAAATATAGAAATTTTTTTTTTGAAATAAAGGAAATATCTTCGGTTAGAATGCTCTGGAAATCATCACCCCCATCCATGGTCGCAGTTAACCCGATGGTTACGTTGCCATCCCGGCAAAATCCATAGATAATTGTAGGCACTCCGCGCCCCTCGATTACACCATGAAACCCGCTACAGATCGCAGTTGCATCCTGGGTTACGTTGCCATCAAAGCAAAAGTCCATGTAACTGTAGGCATCAGCGCCCTCGAAATTCGCTGCCAAAAGAATGAAACTTCTCCACTCCCACATAGGTCGCAGACTACATCAGTCAAGTCCCAATGTAGCCTTAGGCTCTCACGGCCTCTCAACTTTCGCTCTGTCTTCATAGATCGCAGTCTACCGATGTTACGTTGCCATCCCAGCAAAATCAAATGTAGACCGTTGGCTCTCAGCAGCACACACGACTTCCGCTATGGTCCGTAGTAGATCGCAGTGACATCGAGCTACACTGTCGTCACAGCATAATCCAATGTCTCTGTGGGCATCAGCGCCCTCGACTTTCGCTACCCACTACACATAATCCTCAGGAACTAGTTTGTCCGGACTCCTCACAGGATCAACTTTAGAACCCCCTTTAGGGCCCAAGGCAGTACCACCCTGTGGCAATCCTAAGAAGTTCATTTCAAGGGAGCGCCTTTTTCCCTAAAGCCATTCTCAAAACACTTTATACTATACACTTATAGTATCTTCAAAACATACCCTTTATGATTTATATCAAAATCTCCTTTACACAAAATCGATATCCCAAATCGATAGTTCCAAACTTGGCTTTCCAAATTCCCAAAACTGATTTTTCTCAGAAATCAAAAGCCTTTCCAAAATCCATAGGTTCAAAAACCTTTTCCAAAATCATTCTCATAAAATCCCTTATATATATATATATAGATATATATAACTTTGAAAATCTTTGTATCACTTCATACTTGTATAAATTCCCTTTATACTTATAAAAATTCCTTTTCAAAACAACCCATTTAACTTCCCTAAGTTAAATTCAATTTATTTAATCCAATCAACTTTACTCAATTTGAGTTCTCCATTTCAAATTTAAAACTTCTTATCAATATCCCTTCTCACTTATAAGTTCAAAGACTTTTTTCTCTTTGGGTTTTTAAATCACACTCCAAGTAGAATCAAAACTCAACACTTTAGAGTTTATTTCAAATTATCATTGATATTATGTATATCCACACATATATACATTTATTTTCTTTGCACTTCAAGTCATACTTTAAATTTTAAACCATTCTTGGTTTTTAATTTCAAAACAAATTCCTTTAAAACAATTTCAAGTTTTCTGGACTTAGATTTAAAACTTCGCAATTTAAAATTATCTTCAATTCCAATTTATAAGTCATACTCACCTAAAAGTTTACTTCCCTAAACATTTCATTTTGCTTAATCATTTACAACATTTCATTATTAAACACAACAACCATTTATGATAATAACCAAGATTATCATATCTGGAAACCAATTCATTATTATCTTTATTCTGAAAACACTTCTACAAATTCAAGATTTTAATTTCAGTTTGGATCCATTTCAAACTTATATTCATTCAATTTCAATTTGGTTGTATTACTATTACCACTTAATTCTCATTATTTTATTTAATTCCAATGATTCAACAACCAATTTCTTCAATATATTTAATAATTAGGAAAAATTATTTCTTTATATATATCAAAAGATAAACTTATATAAAAATCATTTATTTTTAAAATCATTTTAAAATCTTTATATAAGAAAATAACAAGTACGCTCTCATATATAATACTCTCAACTCATTTTAGGGTACTATTGACCTTATCCTTAATGAGTAAATCCCACCGGAGTCAAGGTTCTCGCTTAACCTTCAGCTTTGATACCAAATGTAACAACCCGGATTTTTCGACCCCGAAAATTCGACACTAATACATCCACTGTAGAAATGCCGAACAATCGAACGCCGGAAATTCCAGATTGTTAGGGAAAAGAAGAAAAGAGGTAGAAGAAGAATAGATAACGAAACACAAAATCTCACATTCGCAGCGGATCAAATATAATATCAAATTATAACATTTATACAAGAAAAGATGTACATACAATACGTCAGAGTTACAATCAATCACATATAAACTGAACAGTTAAAATTAACTTGTCCCAGAATACTATCACTACAATCTCAAATACACAGCGGAATATACTCCACACGTCTCTGCCATCCAGCTCGTCTCCTGAACTCCAGAACGTCCTATCTTGGAAATTTGTAATACTCGGTCTGACCCAAGCATTACAATAAAGTAACACCAGAGTCAGGCTGGAAACCAGCGTGAGTAAACTCATTTAAATTGAAATACCAAGGTTGTAAAGCTTCTTTGAAAACCAGGGTAACTCGTACCTCACTACGAGTTCTTATCTTGTTATAGTCAAACGCTTATTTCACAAAATAATACCTAAGTACCGTTACTTAGTTCCAATGGTCCAGATTACTCAATTTATTCCATTCCATCCTATTCGATTTACAAATCAAACCTATAAAGAATTTTAGATTGCTAATCGAAGTGGTTCCGGATATCGCTGATATCCGATCCCGGTCTCTTGGAATTCAATATCATCTTTAAGCCAAGATGTTTAAGTTAAATAATTCAATTAAACTTCAGAACAACATATTCACACAACAATTCATCACAGATAGATAACTTATATCGTCACAGTTCAACCAAAGCATTTCATATCTCAGAACACCGTAATTTATCAGACTAGAGGTATCAATCCAAACATTAAATACAATTTAATCATCCATAAGCAAGATTAATTAGTCCATTTCTAATTAATTTAATTAACACAAAGTAAATTAATTACTTTTATAAATCCTGCTTAATTAATATTAATTAAACCATTTAATTAATTATTGAAATTAATTAATTATTCTTTAATAAATTAATTAACCTTTAATTACTTACATTAATTAATGATCCTTTAATTACTTACATTAATTAATGATCCTTTAATTACTTTCATTAAGTAATTATCCTTAATTAATTTACCCAATTAATTATTTTAAATTAATTACATTTATTAATTATCTTTAATTTATTAAGTAATTATACTTAATTAGTTTTATTAATGAGACCTTAATTAATTAAGATAAACCATTTAACTTAATTAAACACTATAATTAAATATCCTTTAATTAATTACCATAATTAATGACTTACTTATCATTAAATTTTATTAAATTAAAAGCTTGAAATTAATTTATTCAAAAATCACTTGAGCACTCTTTGCGTTATAAAACATGTACATGTTTCTTCTTGAAAATTTAAAACCTGGGTTAAATAACAATCAACCCGAGCCAAAACACAAATCCCCGAGCTCGATCCTGAGTCACTCGCGTCCTCTCTTTCCCTCAAGACACACACACAAACAACTCGAGATCGACCCAAGCTCCCACCATCTTCCCTGATCCAATAAACCTAGACACACGAAAATGCACACGTGCATGTGCACACAAGCTCGCCTCTCCTCCGATCATCCTCGCCGCCTTCAACAAGTCGATGACTACACTCATCCATGATTTCGACCACCAAAACATCGAATTGTCCCTCAAAACGAAATCGAACAGAGACTTAGTCCACCTGAACCAAACACGATCAACCAAAAAGTTTTCGCACCAACGATCCTTAACACCTAAGACCTCGCCACCGCTACCAGAGATGCCTCGATGACCAACGCAATGCTTCCCCCGGTGTGAACTATTCCGATCAACCATCGACGACGAGATTGCCCCATGAACAATGGCAACCAACTCAGGCCTTAAACCCTACTACGTCGTCGTGTCGCCGCCACGATGAACATTATATCCTCCGACCATTTTTCCCAAGTGCCTCGATCTCCAAGCTACCTCCAGCAGCGACTTCGACCACCCTAGAACCCCCGATCACCAAAAATCGACGAAAAAGCATTTCCCGTTCAACTCACGAATTCCCAATACTTACAGACTTAAAAATCAAGAAACTATCACCAAAATTCATTATTTCTAAGGACGACTCAGATTATATGATCGGAGACTGGAAACTGAACAATTAAATTTTGACATGAATTGATTTTCTCTGATCATTTCATCTTCCAGTGAGATTTCTTGCTATATATACTTTAATAATATTTTTAAAAATTGAATTAGGTAAAATCACACAAATTTCATTTAAAGATCATAACGTGAACCTATTTATATAATGAGATTTGAAATTTTTAAGTGTTCTTGAGCCTGTGAGACAAACAGGGACCTGTATATACATATTCTCAGACATGCACATATATTTTATTTTATTTTTACACATGCAACAAATTAATTCATACATGCAAACACTTCTACCATCTTTACTTTAATTATTTATCATAAACAACCACATATAAAACAAATTGAGTTAAAAGAATGGTTGTTTACTCACCTGCAAATGTTTTGAACAGAGGACAGGCTTGATTTTTGAACTAGAACTAGAAGCTTTTGATCGGATCTCCTAATATTATTGTTGATCTTGAATTTTCTAATGTTAGAGTTGAACTAAATCTATTGCTTACTTGATCTTTAGCTCAGGTTGAAAGAAACTATTGTTTGATTACAGTTTTGATTCGATTTAATTCTTCTTCTCAGGTTTTGGTTTTTAGAAGATGAAGGAAAAAGGAATGAAAAGAGAGAAATGAAAATGTGAGGAGTTTGAACTGAAAGTAGCCAGGTTCTCTAAACATGTTATTATATTTTAATTTAAAGAGAATACAATTTTGCCATATGTTAATTTGCATGTTATTTCAAATTACAAATGTTTAATGTCTATATTTTATTATTTTCTTATGTTATATGTTTAATATACTCATATGTTATGTCTTTATTAATTTATGTTTATATTTTAAATTTATACAAATCATCTTTATTTCAAGTATAAAAGAAAGTGTATTAAACCTTTTTCTTAAATCTTATTTCAAACTTAAGCTAAAATATATTTTTTTATTAATAAATATTTATTCTTAGTGTTTTGAAAATATAAAATTAACTTTAACTAGCTTTTGAAACCTATTGCTTCCAAAACACAATATATATCATATATATATATATTGTATATATACATACTTATATACTTGTATATGTATACACTTATAATTTTCAACATTACAGAGTTTGCATATGTCTATTTATAACTTTGTTAATTTATTATAAGATTTATCATTTCCAGATATTTAATTATCAGAATACTATTTGCTTAATTTTATAAGTCGGTGTTTTAATGGTTAAAATCAGTTAATTATCAATTATCAGATGTCCAAAAATCTGGGTTATCACAATCACTAATAAGAGGAGACATGATTTGGAGTTCTCCGTCGGTAATATGGCATTCATCAAGATCTCTCCTTTAAAGAATGTGGTTCGATTCGGTACTAAGGGGAAGTTGGCATCGAGATTCATTGGTCCTTTTTTGATGCTTGATAGGATTGGGAATGTAGCAATAGAGTCGACTTACCTCAGAAGATGGCGGGCATGCATAATGTGTTCCACGTATCTCATTTGGGGAAGTTTGTGCACGACTCAGGCATAATAGGTCAACCGGATCAGCTTGATGTTATCAAGATTAAACCAGAAGCATCGAGACCTCGTAGGCCTTTTCATATCATCAAACGTGATATGAAGCAAATTAGGTGGAAGATGGTAGAGCTGGTGAAGGTTCAGTGGAGTGAGAGCGAAGGCGATTGCTCTTGGGAGATAGAGGAGAGAATGTGGGCCACTTATCGTGGCTCTTTACTTAGTGAGACTTTTGTTTATTGCGTTTACTTTCACTTTCGATATCATATAGGATATTTTAATACTCTGCATAAGGGTAGGTGTAGATATCATTTATTGCTTTTGTGTGCATGTTTGATGTTTGACATGTTTGCTCGTGGATAGTAGGCATGCGGGGTAGCTATGTTTAATTTTACCTTGTTTGTATTGGGGATTTCGAGGGCAAAATTCGTAAAGTGGGAGAGTGTAACTACTCTTATTCTACATATCGGAGGATTGAAAATACTTTTTTCATATTCATATGAGGTCATATGACTCTATAACTTTGGGAAATGCCTATTAATGATATTTTCAATCTTTAGAATTTTTCCGAATGATTTTACCCCTGAAAACTTGTCTCAACTATAACTTTTGATAGGAGCCGAATTACCATCTGAGACCACTTCAATTGGAAAGATAAGATGGTTTCCCTTTTCGTAGAGCGATCATAATAGCGATTTGTACTTTCTATCTAGGAGATATAGCTATTTAAAGATTGGTAGTTTTTGGGGCAGCTTAGTAGGTAATTAGTGAGTTTGGGGCAAGCCCACTGGTCTATTTCGGGTTTGGAGAACATATTAGACTGAACTTTCTTCCTCAAATCACTTTTACACCTTCTCAAATAGATTTAAGCTTCCATTAACTTATTCTCTATCCAAAACCTTCTCTTTTCCATCCAAATAAAGTCTAAATCATAGACTAAGGTTAGATTAGCAAGGGGATTCACTAGAGATCTTCAAATCTACATTCTTGGAGAGGGAAATTTTGATCTTTACCGTTGATTCATGGATTTGCCTCGATTTCTTGTAAATCTTCACTTTTTAAGTATTTAATGAGTTATTTATCATCTCTTACACTACTATATATGTGTTTATATGTTTTAACATGTTTTGGATTCTTTTTAAAGTCAAAATTAAGTTTTAATGCTCTTTTAAAACCAACCTACATTAAAAATGTGAATACATGGATTTTTGGTGTTTTATACATGTTATTTGGATATGTGATTACATAGATAAATGTTAAGCTATGTTATATATACCTTGTTTGATGATTGCTACGATTGATTGTGTGATTTAAATGTTTGAATGTTTTTTAGTGCATGTATGGTGTTTGTATATTTGCTTGTATGGTTGAAATGGTCATCGAAGCGAATTAGAGGCAGGAACCATGGAGATGGACTTCAACGGATTAGCTCTAGAACATTTGGATTCATCGTTGCATAGATGATGCATGACGTCGAAGTGTTAAGTGTAGCGATGGAATTGGCACGATGTTGAAGTGATGAAAGAGCTACAACATTTTGGTTCGGCATTGGTCAGTTTTTTCTATGTAACAGCCCGACTTTCTACGCCATATAAATAGATAAATTTAATTAAAATAAAAGTGTTTGAATTTAAATTGTGATGATAATATTTTAAAAATAAATTGTTAGTTAATTAAATTTTATTTAATAAAGGATTTTGATGTAACAAAATTGAATTAGATTATTAAATTCTTTCTGAATAATCTGTTGAAATAAAATAAAACGTTTTAATCAATTAAACTATTTTGAGATGTAAATAATTTTTATATAATTTAAATAGTTGAGAAATAAATTTATTTTACAATAGAACGGTGAAAGGGAAAATAAAATAAACGAGTATTGAAATGAATAATATTGGATAATTAATAAAATATAATAGAGTGAAGTGTGATTGAATTATTTAGAATGGAAATTTAATTAGAATTTAAATAAAGAGCGGGTTAAAGTAAATGGGCTAAATATAAATTAATAGTATGGCCCAAAATAAATAAACCCAAATCCATACTCTCTTTCCAATTCCAAACTCCTCTTTTCCTCTCTCAAATCTTCTAGCTTTGGACCTGAATAAAGCCTGAACCTCCTAATCAAATTTTATCCCTAATTTTTCAAATTAAAAATCTCGACATTATAAATTATAAAAAAGGCGATCAAGCTTGGTATCGGTAAGGAAGATGCAGGTGGGTGAGGGAGTCATGCGTGCGTGCGATGTCATGAAGGTAAGTGGAGTGATGATGATAGCACGAGGAGGCTAGGAGATGAACGACATGATATTAGGGTTATTCGTGGGTCGAGCTACAACCTAAAGGGATAGGCAAAGGCGGCTCGAGTAGATGACAACAATCTTTGGCAGGAGCGATGTAGTTATGGGGAGATCCGTGCGTTAGAGTGGTAGCAACAAGGAGGTCGAACTTAGTCACGTGATGGAGGGCGTACATTCAAGGTTGGACAACCTTAGTGGCAAGGGAGGAGTAGGCCTGTCAGTGGGCAGGGTTCGGTCCAGGAATTATAAAACCCGGACCCGAGTCCAATTACAATAATTAAAACCCGAACCCGCAGGGTATTTCAACCCAATATCCCAGCCCGGCCCGTCGGGCTTTTTAAGCCCGCTGGGTAATAACTATATACCTAACTCAAAATATTTATGTTAAAACCATATTTTAAAATTGCAACTTTGGTAAAATTTGTATACAAACAATGTTAACATATAAATTGGACGGTGATATTGTCAAGCTCATAACGAAAGTATGCAAAAACATCTACATTTAAACAAACAAAAGGATAAATAAATAACATACGCACTCATGTTTTGATACGACAAAAAACTAATAGTCGGGTCGGGCCAACCGGGCTGGGTTTTGATAAAACCGTACCCGACCCGGATCGGGCCTGAGTCGGGCTTGGGTAGTAAAATGCAAAACCCGTACCTGCATAAATAGGGCGGGTTCGGGCCGGGCCCGGGCCGAAGCCCGTACCATTGACAGGCCTAGGGAGGAGCAGTTGCAACGTGGTGCTGGCAGCATCTTTGGGGCATGCAATGGAAGGCCTGACAATTGAAGGATGGTTGCGGTTTGGAGGTGTGGAGGTTGTATGTTGAAGCTCTGTTCATGAAGTTGGGGGTTGAAGCTCGTGTGTCGATGACGATTGCTAATTGGATAGTTCTCGCATCGTTTGGTAAGTTAATTTCAGTTACAACTATGTCTATTTCTTTTTATTGGATGTGTATTCCTCATATAATTGTTTGATTTATTTGATTGGATGGATTGTTGATTATTGGATGCAATTGGAAGTTTATTGACTATTGATGTTTGATGTTGTTTGAATCAGATGAAATGGTTTTTTGAACTACGATTATTTATTATTGCGACGATCATAGTTAGATGGCTATTTGTTTGAGTAGTAAGTTGATGATTGCAAATTATTGAATGATATTGGAAATTTGTTTGGAAAAAAGGTAAATAAATTAAAAGATGTACATTTGTAACAAATAGATTATTTAGAGAATATTTGTTAAATGATATTTGAAATTATATTTTTAAAAGAGATGAATAATGTGTATTTAAGATGGGAACTTTATAAAATAATATTTTGAAGTGGCTACAAGTTGAATGTAAATAAATTATTTTGAGAATAATTATTGAATTTTGTAATGATGTTTTATTTAATATTGAGACTATTGGATTAATTGAATTTGATAGATGAATGTTTTTGAAAATATTAGTAAGTGAAATAATTTTGAGGTTTGTAAGTGGAAATTGTTTTAGGGAAAGATGAATTTTGGGTTCTGATAAAATAAGAGAATTTTGAAGATTTATATTTTTATTTACCAATGGTTACAAAATATTTAGAGGTTATTTATGAAATGAAGATGGAAATCTATATTTTTAAAGTGAAGAATAAATTGAATTAAAAGAAGGAATTTTTATAAAAAGATGTTTTGAAGTAATTGCAAGATGAATGCAATTTATTTTATTTAATTGAAATTTTTTTTTCACTTATGGAGATTTAATAAGAAGTGAATATTTGGAAGTAATAAATACTATTTTTAATGTATTAATAACCTTAAAAGAAGTGTTTGAAAATAAATAAGGATTTTAGATAATGATTTCGAAGTTGTATATTTGGGTTTGCAAATATTTGAATTGAGAATATTTTTGGATTTGAGATTTTGGAAGGTATTTGGAAGATATACATTTTTTATGGTATATTCAAAATTATTAAAGTGGATATTTGAAGTGAATGTATTTTTGAGGTTTGAATAAAGGTTTTTCGAAAACCAAATAAATTATTCTGAAATATGGATTTTGAATTGGATGAGAGAACCAATAAGTGCTATTTTAAAAGAGAAGGTAATAAATAAAAGAGACGTTTTGTAATTAAATTTAAATGAAGTATTTTTATAAAAAGAGGGAACAAAATGGAGTGAAACATATTGAAATAAAAATCTTCATCTTGCTAATTAAATGATATATATTAATGTGTATATGGATGATTGTTGATTATATGTTGTGAACGAGATGAAGTTATAAGTACCCGTTGTGTTGAATTATAAGATAATAAAGTTGAATAATAATATATAGAAGAGCGGTTTAAGTGAGAGTGATTTAATAAGCGAACTAGAATTTTTTTAATGTTGATTAATTAAGTGTGTTGTGTATATAATTATATTTCATCAGGCATAATGAAACGTCTGCGTGGGGTGTATTTATTTACTCAACACAGGTATAATGTTGAGTAATTCATTGAGGACCGAGTATTTGAGATTTGGATGTCGGTGAATTATTTTATATTATACACCCATATAGATCGATATTACTTGGATTTTTTGACTTAACATGTGAGGTAAATTATATTATTCCTTAATTTATTTTAAAGTGGAAATACGATTATCTCTGTTTTGAGTGGAACGAGGAGTATGAAGTCCCTTACGTGGATGTGATAGCCAAAAGTTTTTGCAAGCCCCATCATAGCTTAACCGACCGTAAGGTCGCTCCCCAATGCGGTTACGGCGACATGACCCCTCGTCGCACGGTTATAGTCTATTGCACGGGCCAACATGACAAATTCAGAATAAGGCGAGGGGGTTAAGATAGGAGCGAGGAATGAGGAGGCGAGGAAGTGACGTGCGTTTATTATGTAGCTAAAGACTGGTGAGGGCACTCACAAAAATATTATGAGTAGGGTCTCCCTTTGCATCTGAGAAGCTGTGAGGCTAAGGTGTAGACTTGGCTTCTAGCAGCAGCAATAATAATAGCACATATAATTATAGTAGCTGTAAAGAAATTAATGAAAGATAAAATGAATAAATTTAATACTACTAAATAAATATGAATGAATTGATGTTTATTGTGTGATGTGGGTTGTGTGTGATGTCTGATGTGTAGATGTATGTGATGTATGTTGTGTGTGATGTGTAGAGTTGTGTGATGTGTGATGTGTGTGATGGATGTTTAATGTATGTTGTGTGATGTGTATGACAGTGTTTTTATGTTTGATGGATGTTTTGATGTTTCATGGGTTATGGATATTGTTAGATGTGTCGTGGATGTTTTATTATTCCTTTGGATCAATTTTTATTTTTTCATGTATATTATTCCTTGAGATGTCGTTTATATTCTCACAATTAAATCTACACATGGTCTGACCCGTTTATTATTTATATAATACTCGGGTCAGTCCGAGACATTTCAGCTTCAAGGACGATGTGACCATATTTGCTTATTGGGCTTAGTTAGAGATTAGATTATTAGCTGTATTGTATATTGTGTATTTTGAGTCGTGTATGTATATGATGTTGGATTATATGTATAGAATCTACCTTTTATATATTAGAGATTTGGTGGGACTTTGACTTATTTTTGTATCCCACTCAAATTTATGTGATGTATTATATTTATCATTGCGTTGATGACTTTGTGATCTCTGTGATTATTTTATATTGTGTGTTGTTCTATCCTAGGGCACCACACGTGTTCATTGCTCTATACTGAGATTGTTTACGTCGAGGTGAGTGATTTTTATATTATGTGATGTTCACTATTGGTCTAAGGGAATATTCACATGTGCTTCACCCACATCACCTCATTCTCCATGTTACTCGATAGTATTACTCGTTAAAACTCTTTGGTATTATGGGTATAAAGGTGGGGTATTACATTTTTGGTATCAGAGCAAGTTTAGAACAATACATAGTATAAGAGACAGGAGTCTTGACCTTAGAAAAGACTTATCCTCGTGTGTGTGTGGTAGATTATTATTTATACTTAATTAATAGTAGGGGTGGGTATATGATGATTACCGAGGTAATCATCTGAGGATGTATTTATACTTTTCTTATAATATAATATAATTTTCTACCTTTTTTGTGTAAATCTTTATATGAGATGTAGAGGAATAGATGAAAATTGAAGAGGTTGAAGAGGCAAAAGTAGTTGGTCCAATAGTGTCGATATTAAAGGTGACCATTAGAACTCTGTATGGCTTTGAAGTGAGAATGAAGTTGTTTACTTGGAGAAGCTGCAAAAGACCATAATTCGAACTTCGTAATGAATATTTCATGATTTTAAATTATGACGAGGTGAGATGATTGAGAGGATCCAAAATTAATTAGAGTTGCACAGCGGAAGTATATATAGATTGCTTTCCACCAAGTATTTTGGTTATCTGGTTATTTGATTGGATGATTATCGTTTTGATTTCCATGTGTGGTTGTACTGATTTATGATGTTTATTTTGAAGGATTCATCTTGAGTGTGGTATTCATTAGAAACTACCACTCAAGCTAGAATTCCATATGAGTTTAGATTATTTGAGCCCAGTGGTGTCTTCGGTTGCAAAGTTGCAACAAAAGGTAATGTGAATTATTTTCATATAAAATAAAATAGTATTTATTTTTGCATAAAATTAAAATGTGATTGGAATAATAGAAGAAAAAAGCTTGCTTGTTCAATTTTAATATAGATAGATGATTAGTGATGTTTGAATTTTGTAAGTTGAGTATTTTTTAATGTATTTGCATATATTATTTATAAAATATTTTAATACAAGCAAGCGTATGTTTTGGTTAAAAATCCTTTTGGTTATAATATATATAGTTTGAAGAGATGTTTTATTAGAAGTTAACGAATGTTATTATAGATTAAGTTGTTCTGAAAGTAAATATTTAAAAGAATTAATGAAGCTGACATCGGGTTAATTTTTCCGTTGAGTGTTTAATAATTTTGGTCGATACGTCTGACCAACATTATCGATTGGGATTTCTAAGCACTAGAAAGAGACTTATGGACACAAGATTTTGAAGTGTGATAGATTATTTTGAAGAGGGGTATGTGTTTTGAGCTATATTATAAACCGATATTTGAAATAATATTTTAAAGAAATCTATATTAATTATTTTGAAGAGACTAGAGGGATTTAGAGAATATTTTAATGCGAGCAAAATGTTTTAATGAACGGAGAGTTATTATTTTGAAAGGAATATATAATTTGAGGAAAAATGTGATTAGTATTTTGAAAAAAATGTTTCGCAAAGAAATCAATATTCTAAAGAAGTACTTGAGTTGGGTTTTGAAAAGAATATATATATATATATATATATATAAATATATTTTGATAAGAGGAAAATTATTTTGAAATGATTTTAGAAAAATGAAGTGTAAAAATTTTATAATGTTTTGAGGTTTTATGAATTGTTGCGACTTAAATATATATGTGTGTGTGTAAGAAGGTGAGTATTATTATAGTGAAGCAATGAATTGTTTTGAAAAAAATTATTTTATTATAGTTAGATGTTTGATGTGATAGTTGCAGCCATCAAGCATTAGTGGACAACTATAGTCGATGGCGAGGTAATGTTGATCACACGATCAACATTGTAGCCAACTGACAAAGCAAACCACTATAAATTCGTAGCATGGCATTGTTACTGGACTAATAAATATATTTGAATTTGAAATTGGTATGGTGGTGATGTTTTGCAATGGAACAGCTACTATATTGTATGGAGTTTGTGATTTTGATGCATGTTATGAAACATTTGTGATGTAATGCATTGTGAAAAAAGTAGATGAATGGGAAAAATGATAATTAGATTTTGATGCTAATAAAATATATCGAATTGTTTGGTATTAAAACAAAATAAATATTATTCGAAAAGATTTGATGAAAATTTTGAAAAACAGTTTAAAATATTTAAAGATTTTGAAATGAAGATGATTACATATAACGAAAAATAAATGATATGATTATTATTGTGAAAATTTTGTAACTTTAAAGTATTGATTGAAAAAGAAAGGGAAAAGGAAATTTTAATGCTTACTAATATAACCCTAACTTGTATTGAAGTGATTCGATGTCGATTCTTCTTTCTTTGGTTCGACAATTGTATAAGAAATAACTTTGTTGTTTATCACTTTCCAAAAATTTCAAGTTTGTTAAGGTTTACATATGAAGACTGAGTTTGTTGTTCGCTGTCCCGGATTACATGTTGCCAAAAACTGAGCTAACTTCTTTTATTTATAACTTTTGAACCGTTTATCCAATTTCGATGATTTTGTCCGTTTCGCAAAGCTTAAACATAAACTACAACTTTTATTTGAAGTGTTTTGTGAAATTTTAATTTCTTCATGGCCAAAAGTGCAGATTTTGGAGGTGGACGTTGATATGTAATGTGATTTTATATTTTACCCACCTTACAAAAACCACTATAACTTTCGATGTACTTGACGTTTTTGTGATTCGTAAGTTATTTTAGAAAGTTAATACATTATTCTTGGAAGCCATAATTTCATTTATAGTTTTTTATATTTGGATATTAGTTGAAAAGTGAGTTAAGTATAAATGAGATGTTGCTTTTATATTAAATGAATGGACACTTAATATTCTTCTTCATATGAAGCTAATGTTCATAGTCGAGTTGAGTATTGGAACATGCCAAGCATGCTTGGACTATTTAGGATGATGGCATGCTTTTGCTCGCTTAATAATAAGCTTATTTGCTTTCAATGCTATAAATAAGATATGTTTTTATTTATATTTATATATATATATATATATATATATATATATTATGGATTATATACCCTGTGGCAAATTTGGTTATATATGTTGTTTTCTACCATGTTTTGGTCGATGTATATCTTATTTATTGTATTGTTATTATTCAAAAGTCTCTCCATAAAAAGGACACTCTGTCAAAAAAATTCAAAAATTTTGTGAGATAGAAATTTTTCATAGGATTATATTGTATGTGAAAATTAAAACGACATTAAAATGAATCTATC
Source organism: Allium fistulosum (assembly GCA_030737815.1). Classification (NCBI taxonomy): domain Eukaryota; kingdom Viridiplantae; phylum Streptophyta; class Magnoliopsida; order Asparagales; family Amaryllidaceae; genus Allium; species Allium fistulosum. The sequence continues at coordinate 705,861,788 of CM060904.1, read as the reverse complement.
TGAAAACATAGCATACAATAAGAGGAGTTGAAGTATGCATGCCAAAATAGAGTAGCAAGTAATCGTGTGTGATAGAAGAGCATTGTTTATGGTGAAAGATAGGGTATGAGTTATCCATATTGACTTTCCCATAAGAAATTGCAAGGATGCAATTTTCTTACGGGGGAGAGTCTATAACAGACCGGCTTTCTACGCCATATAAATAGATAAATTTGATTAAAATAAAAGTGCTTCAATTTGAATTGTGATTATTATACTTCAAAAACAAATTGTTAGTTAATTAAATTTTACTTAATAAAGGATTATGATGTAATAAATTGAATTAAATTAATAAATTATTTCGAAGTCTGTTATAATCAAATAATTTTTTTTAATCAATATAAACTATTTTGAGGTGTAAATAATTTTTATATAATTGAAATAGTTGAGAAGTAAATTTTTTTTGTAATAGAATGATGAATGGTTAAATAAAATAAACGAGTATTGAAATGAATAAAATTAGGTAATTGATGAAATAGTTTGTAGTGTGAAGTGTAATTGAATTAATTAAAATGGAAATTTAACTAGAACTTAAACGAAGAGCGGATTAAAATAAATGGGCAAAATATAAATTAATAGTATGGCCCAAAATAAACAAACCGATACCCATACTCTCTTTCCTATTCCAAACTCCTATTTTCCTCTCCCAAATCTTCTAGCTTTGGACCCAAATAAAGCCCAAACCCCCTATTCAAATTTTAGCCCTAATTCTCAAATTAAAAACCACGACATTATAACCTAAAAACAGGGGCGATCAAGATTGGCACCGGCAAGGAAGACGTAGGTGGGTGAGGGAGTTGCGCGTGCGTGCGATGTCATGAAGGCGAGTGGTGTGATGATGGCGCAATCAAGATGGAAGAAGAATGATACGATATCGGGGTTATTCATGGGTCGATTTGCAAGCACGGATTGGCGAAAGCGGCTCGAGTGGCCGGCGATGAACTTTGGCAGAAGTGATGCGGTTATGTGGAGATGTGTGCGTTCGAGTGGTAGCGACAAGGAGGTCGGGACTTAGGCGCGCAGTAGAGGAGGTACGCTTTGGGTTGGACAACCTTGGTTGGCAAAGGAGGAGTAATTGCAACGTGGTGTTGGCAGCAGTTTTGGGGCACACAATGGAAGGCTTGGCGATTGAAGGATGGTTGCGATTTGCAGGTGCAGTGGTTGTATGCTGAAGCTCTATTCGTGAAGGTTGGGGCTGAAGCTCGCGTGTTGATGACGGTCGCTAATTGGATAGTTCTCGCATCATTTTTGTGAGTTAATCAAACTCACAACTATGTCTATTTCTTTTTATTAGATGTGTATTCCCTATATAATTGTTTGATTGGATGGGTTGTTGATTATTGGATGGAATTGGAAGTTTGTTAATGATTAATGTTTGATGTTGTTTAAATTGGATGAAATGGTGTTGTGAACTACGATTATTTGTTGTTGCAACGATTATAGTTAGATGGTTGTTTGTTTGTGTAATTTGATGATTGCAAATTATTGAATGATATGTGAAATTTAATTGAAAACGAGGTAAATAAATTAATAGATGTATATTTGAAATAAATAGATTATTTAGAGAATATCTATGAAATGATACTTGAAGTTATATTTTTAAAAGAGACGAATAATATGAATTTAAGATGGGAATTTTTTAAAGTAATATTTTGAAGTGGTTACAAGTTGAACGAATATAAATTATTTTGAGAATAATTAGTGAATTTTTAAATGATGTTTTATTTAATATTGAGACTATTGGATTAACAGAAAATTTGAAAGATGAATGATTTTGGAAAAATATTTATAAGTGAAATAATTTTGGTAATGATGAATTTTGGGATTTTGATAAGATAAGGAAATTTTGAAGATTATATTTTTATTTGCCAATGATTATAAAATATATTTAGAGGTTATTTATGAAATAAAGTTTGAAATCTATATTTTTAAAGTGAAGAATAAATTGAATTAAAAGAAGGAAAGTATATAAAAAGATGTTTTGAAGTAGTAGCAAGATGATTGCAATTTATTTTATTTAACTAAATGAAAATTTTCACTTATGGAGATTTAATAAGTAGTGAATTTTTGAAAGTAATAAATATTTTTTTTGATGGATTAATAACCTTAAAAGAATTGTTTGAAAATAAATTAGGATTTTAGGTAAATATTTCGAAGTTCTATATCTAGGTTTGCAAATATTTTGAATTGAGAATATTTTGAATTTGTGATTTTGGAAGGTATTTGGAAGATATAAATTTCTTTATAGTATTTTCAATATTATTAAAGTGGATATATGAAATGAACATAGTTTTGAGATTTTAAAATTTATTGACGGGTTTTAATAAAAGTTTCTTGGAAATCAAATAATTTTTTTTGAAATATGGATTTTGAATTAGATGTGGGAATCAATGTATTATTTTAAAAGAGAAGGAAATAAATAGAAGAGATGTTTTGTGATTAAATTTAAATGAAGTATTTTTGTAAAAAGAGGGAACAAAAATGGAGTGAAATATACTGAAATAAAAATCTTCATCTTGTTAAATACCAATTAAATGATATATTGATGTGTGTATGGATGATTGTTGATTGTTTGTTATGAACGAGATGAATTTATAATTACCTAGTATGTTTACTGAAGAATAATGAATTAAAAAGCGATTTAAACGAGAGTGATTTAATAAGCAAAGTGAAAGTTTTTTTAATGTTGATTAATGAAGATTGTTGTGTATATAATTTTATTCCATCGGGGGCTATAAGATGTCCATGTGGAGTGTATTTATTTACTCAATACAAGTATAATGTCGAGTGATTCATTGAGTATCGAGTATTTAATATTTTGGTGTATTATTTTACATTATCTGGCTATATTGATCGATATTACTTGGAATTCTGACTTGACATGTGAGGTAAATTATATTATTCCTTAATTTATTTTAAAGAAAGAATATGATTATCTCTGCTTTTGAGTAGAACGAGGAGTATGAAGTCCCTTATGAGGATGTGATAGCCAGTAGTCTTTCCTAGCCTCGTCCTAGCTTGGCTGACTGTGGGGTCGCCCCCTGATGCGGTTGCGGCGACATAGCCCCCTCGTTGCATGGACACATTCTTCTACATGGGCCAACAGGACGAACTCAAAACGAGGCGAGGAGGTTGAGATTGGAGCAAGGAACGAGGAGGCGAGGAAGCGACATGCATTTATTGTACAGCAAAAGACTGGTGAGGACTCTCACAAAAATATTACGAGTAGGGTCTCCCTTTTCATCTAAGAACCTATGAGACTCATAGGCTGACCTGTCATTGGGGCCGATCGGCCCTTAACGGTCGGCCGGTGCTCCATGAGCGATCGACCGGTGCTCCATAGGCGGTCGACCGACGACTCAGATTTAATATATTTCGATATAATAGTTCTGGTTGATACTAGAATCTATAAATTCAGGCCTAGATCTCCCTTCTCTTCTCATATTTTTCTCGAGGCATGTGACACCCCTAATTTTTGATAACATTATTCAAGAGAATTAATTAGATAAATTAAATAGAATAATGTAGATAATTAGAGTGATAAGGGGATTGAGATATGAAAATAAATTAAGGCCATGCTTAATAAATTAAATGGGCTTAAGAATGGTTAGTAAGCTAATTAAATTACATAAGGGCATAATGGGTAATAGCCGCACCCTATTACCATAACCCTTATATATTTTCATTCCTTATGTCATTCACGTCATTTTTGCAAACAAAGTACAAACGTAAGAAAAGAGGAGCCGCCATTGTCAAGAAAAAGGAATTAAAATCAAGCTAAGGAATTAAAGAAGGGGAATAAATCTTGATCTCAATCCAATCTCCTTATCTTAATCAAGGTGAATAATAATTTATACCATCTCCATTTTGATTATGAACATATGTTTTAGGATTTAAAATCGAAATTCGTTTCTATGACGTTTTGGATGATGATATGCTTGAATTATAATTTGTTTGATTTAAACAAGATTGTTTAAATGAGGATTTATGCGGTTTTAGGGCAAAACCGATTGAAATTGATTTTTGAATGCCATGGAAAAATTATATGTTATGTAAAACATGATTTTGGAGTTGGGTTTTAATTTTGATAATTTTCCAAGCTATGGAAAGATTGTTATGAATTTACAAATGAAAATATGGTTAAGTGGGTTTAGAAATTTATTTCAGAAATTATATTGAGAATTTAGGTCGGAAATTTATATATGTTAGATAACATGATGAAAGTGAATTTTGGGATTTTTGGGGATTTTTCCTAATCAATTTACTACGGAAATTAAATTGTTTTAGAAAGAAGGACTTAATTTCATTATTGTGTTTTTTTAATGAAAGGGCTTATTTGCTAAATTAACCTTGGTTTAGATCTGAAATTAAGCGGCAGTTATTTTGGTAAAGAATTTGAAAAGTTGAGGCAACCGATCACATTTTTACACGTGGGCAGGTTAGTTAGATAGAATCTTCTTTAATTGGCATTAATCAGCTTCTACTTAGAAAAGCATGTTCCGCCTCAATTAGAAGTACCATTCGACTCATAGCTTCCGCTTTGACTCAGTTGAAACCAAACCTGGCCGAACCAATACACAAAGTATCACTTAGATGGTACATAGTGGAATGGAGAAAGCGGAAGGTATGGTGTCGAAAGCATTGCTTCCGATGGGATCGATACCTCTGTTTGATTTAAAAGGTTAAGCGCCTGCCTTTGTTTTATTAAAGCTTTCGAAGGAGTCGAAAAAAATGCTTTAGAAAGGGGTTTTCTAATAGCATTCGAAGGGGTTCCCATTTTATGTTTTAAAAGTATGAGCTTTCGAATGAGTTCCTTTAGTTGTAAAATAATGCTTTCGGAAGTAGGGGTTCTTACCTAGTTGAAGCCCTGCTATCGTTCTTTTGCCTTTCGAGTGTATTGAAGTCATCAATGCTTTCAAAGGGTAGCATATGTTTTAAAGATGTTCTAAGCCACTACCTAAATGCTTTCAAAAGGGTCCAAAGGTTTCGAAGGCAAGGGCTTCGAGAGGGGATTTCGATGCTATCCTTCAGTGATTTGTTTAAATGATTTGAAGCTTTCGAACGGGTGGTACCGACGCCATCAAGTTTTCCTGAATACTTTTGTATGATAAAGAATGTTTTTGAAAGAGATACCTTTGTTTATATTCACTTTGACCCAAATGATATTTTTAAATGTAAACCCAATGGTTTCGGAAGGGATACTTCCAAAAGGTTTCAAAAGGGGTCCTTTCAATGGTTCCGAAGCTCTACTTCTAAGAGTTAATAAGTAATACTTTATTACATTCGAAAGGTTTCAAAAGGGAGGTTTTAAAGTGTTTCGAAAGGCAGGGGCCTAATGCTTTGAAAAGATATTTATATGCTTTCGAAGGAGATTATCCAATGAGGTCGAAAGCAAAGTTTTGAAGGTTTTGAAGGTTTTGAAAGCTTTAGTTTTTCAAAACAAATAATCCAATCTCATTTTAAAGTAAAAACTCATGGCTACATAAAGGAGCTTTGAAATGGTTTTAAGAAGAAGCTTTTCTTGATAAAATATTAGGTTAAAGGGATTAACCATGTCTCATATGAAAATAATTTCAAGGATATTAAACCCATAGGAGTGGTATTGCTATGTTATTATGTTTGCTTCTTCATATATATATATATATATATATATATATTCACATTATAATGAACCCATAACGGTAATTTTGGGAAGGGCAGAATAACCAGCTAGGTTGACCCAGTAGTGAATATAAAGTTAAACTAATTAAAGATATTGGCAGGAGCCAATAGGTTCATAGTTAGCCCATGAAAACTATGTTTAAATGAAGATGTCAGGAAGACAGGTTCATAGTTAGCCCATGAAAACTATGATTTGATATTGGCAGGGGCCAATAGGTTTGTAGTTATCCCATGAAAACTGTATCCGGATTAAGACATTGACAGAAGTCAATAGGTTCGTAGTCAACCCATGAAAACTAGGATAAGAGAAAGGATATTGGAGTTACCAATAGGTTTAGGGAGAACCCATGAAATAGTAAAGATATTGGCAGGGGCCAATAGGGTCTTAGTGATCCCATGAAAACTATGAAATAGGATGGGGAATCCAAAACATTTAACAGGTTATTAGTCAGCCCATGAAAACTATTAGGTTAATAGTAACTTTAAAAACTATAACTGTGACAGATAGTCAAAATAAATGGGGATGGGTAATCCAGAATTGATTTACTTGTTTTGCATATCATCATATTAATTTGAGATGTTTTAACCATTCTGGATGCAGGAGCACAGTATATGGTTTATAAAGGTTTTAGGATACTAGTGATGGGAAAAGACATTCCACTAAGCAGCGTGGTCTCACTAGATATCTAAATGATTGGAGATGGTAGATTATTATTCAAACTAGGCTTTATGTCTGACTCGAAGTTTTTGTTTTCCCCTTAAACTCTAAGGTGCTCAATTGATTTTGAGTTCTCTTTTTAGACGAATAAAGCTTCCGGAGACGTGCAGAAGGCAAGCTAGTTAATAAGAGTTCATTTTATTCCACCGTGTTTTAGTTGTAAAGGCAAATTTGTTATTGCCTTATTATGTACTCTGATCAACCAAGGGAGCATCTTCATATGTCGCTCTTGGCATATATTATGATAAATGTATTTTCTCTGAACGTGGTTAACGATTGTGGGATTATGTATGAATTTGAAATGTTTTGGAAATGGAACGTGGAACTTTTTTTATGTTTTAATTTTTTTCCATATTCATGTGTTTCTGTGTATCAATGTATCTAACATTACCATATTTAGTCGCAAAGGATTAATAACTATGGATGACTGCAACATCCGTAACCGTTAGTTTTGGGCCTTCAAGTGGAGGATGTTACAAGTTGGTATTAGAGCATAGGTTTATGAAAACTTAAAAGAAAATTTAAACCTCAAAGCTTTCTGAAACATAATCCATGAATCAGAAATATGATCGGGGTTTGGGATAACGCTATAGTAACGTACTTGTATTTGATATATATGTGGGTATATATATGTATATAAGTACGTATTGCCCTCTCTCTTAGACCGTTCTTCTGTATCTTATTAAGGCTCATATGCAGATTTATGAGAAAGAAGATATGGATGCGGGAAATGAAAGAGGAAATCTCAATAGAGGAAGCACTACAACTAATGGAAATGCTTGACCTAATACCAGGAGGAACCAAGGTCGACAGGCTAACGCTAACCAAAATGTTGATGCCAATGTTGGTGTTGGAAATCCACCAGTGGATATGGGGGCGATGTATCAGTTCTTCATCAATATGATGCAAGCAGGAGCTACTGCTGGAGTTGCTAGAAATGTTGGAGGAGCTAATCTTGTGGCTCTAGTTGGGAATAATTATGCTAAGCTGAGCAGAGATTACACCATCCTTGGTGGGAAACCGTTTATGGAAACGGAGGATGCCATAGAAATTGAGGATTGACTATTACACTGCAAGAGAATCTTTGCTGATTTGGGGTTGGATGATGTGCAGAAGAGAAGGCTGGCCTCCAAACAATTGCAAGGGTCAGCACTTCATTGGTGGAATAGTGTTACTGCTGGGGTTCCGGAGGAGGAGTTGACTTGGGTAGATTTTAAAGGAAGATTTGAATAGTGGTTTTTATCTGAAGTTGCTAAGTTAGCATTGCTGAGAAAGTTTATGGATCTGGTGCAGGGAGAGATGTCGGTAATCAAGTATGCTACTAAGTTTGATGAGTTGTCCCGATATGGACATGCTACTATAGACACTAACATTAGAGAAATGAGAGGTTCATTCAAGGATTGAGACCTGAGCTTGCTAGGGCAACCCTGACACATATCTGTGATCTTTGTAATGTGGATGTTGAGATGGAAATTCTCCATAAGGAGATGTTTGCTATTTGTGCTAGAGAGAAGCCAGTTGAAACCCAGGGTTCTCGAGGAAAGAAAAGAAAGTTCTTTAAGAATAAGGGAGCCCCGAAGGGAGACACTGCCAAGAAGGCAAAGGCTGATTTAGTTCGCTACAGTGTGACAAGAAGGGTCATTATGCAAATGAGTGTAGTTTAGGCAAGGAGAAGAAGGCTGCAGATAAGAAAAATGTGAAGTGCTATAACTACGATCAAGTTAGGCATTATAAGAATCAGTGTCCAGAACCGGCTAGGGCAGACAAGGGAAAGGTTTTTGCTATTGGACCATCATCTGCTAAGCCAACTGCAGCTGATAAAGGGAAGATTGTGATGGAAGGTATGTTTTTGATTCAAAGTATATCCGTTAGGATACTATTTGATACCGGTGCATCACATTCATTTATATCCCAGTGTTTGGTTGATAGGTTATGCTTAGAACCCACATACCTTGTTACTTCCTTAAGTGTTGCGAATCCAATAGGAGGGTATGCAACTTGGGGGGATGAGCTGTGATCAGTTAGAACTTGATTTGTTAGGTCATAAGTTTGCATGCAGTCTGTATGTTTTTTATTTCGTAGATTTCAGAATCATTTTGGGTACGGATTGGTTGAGAAGGTATGAGGCTAGGATATTTTACCAGGAAAGGGGAAATATCACCAAGACACCCTGATAGTCATAACCAAATTATATTCTTAGTGGATAATTCTGACCGGAGTAGTTGTGCTTTGTTAAGTGCAATGGAAGTGGAAGAAGAGTTAAGTCAGGTTCGAGTAGCAAGAGATTTTGCAGATATCTTTGAGCCGGTCACAGGACTACCATCAAAACGAGCTGTTGTGTTTCAGATAGATCTCATGCCAAGAGCAGAACCTGTAAGTAGACCACCTAGCAGGATGACACCGACCGAGATGAAGGAATTAATGGTGCAGCTAGTGGATCTTGAAGGAAGGAATTTTATTAGACCAAGCAGTTCGCCTTGCGGAGCGGCCACAGTGTTTGTGAAGAAACTAGATGGATCGTTGAGGATGTGTATCGACTATCGTAAGTTGAACGAGAGGACGATCAAGAATAAATATCATGTGCTAAGAATTGATGATCTATTTGATTAGTTTTGTGGAGCCAGAGTATTTTTCTAGTTGGATTTGGCGATAGGTTTCCATCATTTAAGAGTGGCAGAGGACAGTGTTCCTTTGACAGCATTTCGGTCTTGGTATGGTTCGTATGAGTGGTTAGCAATACAACTCGAGTCAACTAATGTACCTGCTTTCTTTGTGAATTTGATGAACCGAGTTTTCCGATATCATTTGGATAGAGTTGTGCTCGTATTTATAGATGACATTTTAGTATACTCTAAGGATGAAAGATAGAATGCGGATCATCTTAGAGTTGTGCTAGAGGTGTTAAGGCAACATCAGTTAAAAGCGAAGTTTTTCAAGTGTCACTTTTGGAAGAAAGAGGTTAAGTTTCTTGGTCACATGGTTTCAGAGAAAGGCTTATCAATCGATCAATTGGAAGAGACCAGAGACGGTGACCGAGATTAGGATTTTTCTTGGACTAGCTAGCTAATACTATTACCATAGATTCATCAAGGATTTCTCACAAATAGCAGCAACTTTAACTAAGCTGACCCGGAAGGATGTGAAGTTTGTTTGGTCCGACAAATGTGAGGAAGCATTCCATAAGTTAAAGCATTTGTTGACCAATGCACCAGTGTTAGTAGTCCCAGACGAAAACCAAGGGTTGGTGGTGTATACTGATGCATGTGGAACTAGATTGGGAGTTGTGCTGATGCAGAAAGGTAAAGTGATTGCCTATGCTTCACGACAGCTTAGATTGCATGAGGTTAGATATCCTACTTATGATTTGGAGTTGGCTGCGGTGATCTTCGCATTGAAGATTTGGAGGAATTATCCCTTAGGGGAGAGATTTGAACTATACACTACTTATTCTCTAAGAAGGAGTTGAACATAAGACAACAGAGGTGGTAGGAGTTTTTGGCTTCTTATGATTTTGGTATAGAGTATACACCAGGGAAAGGTAATAAAGTAGCGGATGCTCTTAGCAAAAGACATCAGAATGTGGTGTTAGCTATGTTGGCAGAGTGGAGAAATTTAAAATGACTACCTGTAGTGTGCAGTTAAATCGACTGCTAGTTCTAATCAGAGTACTGCTATGTTGTCATGTTTAGAAGTTCGACCAGTGTTGATCGAGAGGATAGCTTCTAAGCAGAAGGAGGATCCAGTATTAGCCGAGAGGATTACAAGTCTTGAGTTTGGAACTGAGATCAATGATCTGAAAGATTTTGGTCTTGACCAGAGGGACGGTTGAGAAAGATGGGACGATTATGTGTTCCGAATGTTGAGGAGCTGAGGAAAGAAGTTCTTGGAGAATGTCATCGATCCAAGATTACGATTAATCCTGGAGGGACTAAGATGTATCAAGATATGAAGAGGAGCTTCTATTGGGAAGGTATGAAGAGGGATGTTAGCTTGTGGGTTAGGCAGTGTGCAAACTGTCAACAAGTGAAAGCCGAACATCAGAAGCCAAGTGGATTGCTTCAACCTTTGGAGATTTCAGTTTGGAAATGGGATTCGATATCCATGGATTTTATAGACGGCTTGCCAAGGTCAAATAGAGGAAATGAAAGTATATGGGTTATAGTGGACAGGTTGACCAAGAGTGCCCATTTCATTCTAGTTAACACTACACCAAAACATGGAATTCCTAACAAAAGTATTTCTTGATTGCTAACATTCAGATGCCGTTATAAAATAATAACACTTAAACTCCGTTATGATTTTTTTAAAGTTGTTGGAAAATGAGCAGTATAATCTCCAACGAAAAAAAATTCATTCGCTCACGCTATCGAACCGTTACAACATTTGGTAAAAATGAAAATAAAATAAAAACAAAAGGATTAAGATGGAAAACATTAAAAATCTCATTTCACAACACTTATCATGCTTCCCAGTTCAATCGGCCGCATCTTCCCCAAATTCCAAATTATTTTTCTAGGGCAAAAGCCTTCAGGAGCTGCTTTCAATTTTCTGAACGTAGGTTTCATCGTTATGTTTTGATTATTCCGAAAGTTAGATTGCTGCTTTATTTGATTTGTGTTAGAGAATAGAGATATACTCCTGGTATGTTTTTTGAACTAATTCTATAATTTAATTTGTCCTGTTGGATTGGGATTTCAACTTGTATTGTTTCAAGTCAAAATGAAGTGTCGGAAAAATTAACGATATTATAAATTATCAATATTAACACTACTTATTACCACTGAACTAAAGAAAATGGATATAAATACAAAGAGACGGCATTGTTTGTAACTTTGGCTGAAGTACTTATTTAAGTGGAAAATTGAGTTTGTTTATTTCCAAGACATATAAGTTCAAGTTAATTTTGTGGGTAGAATATTGCTTCCACGAGATTATAACCATATTGATATCCATCTACTTGATGTTTGCAGTCTCTCTTTATACCAGTTCAAATAAGTTATAATTTTTTAAGCTTTTCCAGGATGTTGAAAGAGAAATACAATTGATTGTATTTTGTATGTTTGCATCAATTTGTACAGCATAAGGTATACTTTTTGTTTTATAAGAATCAAAACGCATTTATTGAAATTTACACTGGACCATGCTTGGAGCCGTGAGATATATAATATTTGTTCCAGCAAAATCAATGCATACGCTCACACACTATTTTATTTCACAAGTTGTTTCGAGCATTGATCAGTAGAGAAAATATATTTTGCTGATTAGGAGAAAACATCCTTTATTTTGATACTTGAATAGGGTGCATTGAGTTTGTTGGCGACTAATTGGGTAATTTGGACCATAGCTAATATTTACTTTTAATCTACCAAAAGACTATGTTAACATGCAGTGGATGGTTGTTTAGTTAGTTCTCTAATGTTTTACCGAAATGCAGTTGACCCACTGTATTTTGATCTATAAATTAGTTCGATAGTTCAATCTTATCTCAAAGTCGATATTTGTCTCGTCACTAAAATGGTGAGCTGAAGTACAGTGTACCTAATATTATTGTTGGTAGTTGGAGAAAAATAAATGAAACATGAAGATTTATATCAACTCACGAATGAATTCAATGCGTTATCGAATTCTATATCTGCACCAGTTGGACTTTACTCACCATCAATAAATATTGAATTTCTCATTTTCGATGTTTCCTTTTCTGCTTTGAAGCTGCTGAAGCATAAGTCAATATCCAAAGCAGTATATATAAACAGTATTTTTTTTATTTCTTTATTTTATATGCATATATGTGCTTTTGCTCCATTCATATAAGAAACGACATTGAATCAATAATCTTTATTTTCATAATGAATTAGGTAATCCACGAGTTTTTGCTAATGTCAGAACCTACCTCGAGAGATTGGATCAGAATTCGACATAGGAACACAAACGAATATATACAAGGTGTTCGATATTTTATGAATTTCGTGAAGCGTCATTCACCACCTGATTTTGAAATATGCTGTTGTCCTTGTATAAAGTGTAGAAATTCCAAAAAATTGCCTTTTGAAATAGTTGAGAAGCACTTAATTCTTTATGGTATGGATCCAGCATACGATGAATGGTTTTTTCATGGAGAAAGTAATGACATTGAAGTAATGGTCAATCCTACACCCCATATTGTCAATGATGATTTCGTGTCTCATCAATTTCAAGAGGAAAACCCAATAGAAGGTGGTCTTGGAAATCTTGTTGATGATGTATATGGATTATTTCATGGTACACAAGCAACTTTTGGTGGAAACCATGAAAAAAAGTATAATGAATACAAAAGAAAAGCAAGTGAAAAATTATATCCTTCTTGTGAAGATGGTCTTACAACATTAAGTGTCCTCATAGAGCTTCATGGCTTGAAAAAAGAATTCAACTGGTCAGGAAACAGTATGACCGAGTTGTTGAAGAGGTTGAAACTATGGCTTCCAAAGAAAAATACACTACCCGATAAGTACCCTACAATGAAAAAAATATTAAAAGATCTAGGAATGAATGTAAAAGGAATACATGCTTGTGAAAATGATTGTATATTATTTTGGAAGGGGTATGAAGATGCATTGGAATGTCCGCACTGTAATACTTCGAGATTTAAAGTTAAAGAACATGGGAAAATAGTCGAAGTCACAAAACAACCAAGAAAAGTTTTGAAATATTTTCCCATTATTCCTAGATTAACTAGGTTGTATACTGTACCTTGGATAGCCCGAAAAATGTTATGGCATAGTGAAGCAAAGCCTTCTTGGGACTCCATGCGCCATCCTATTGATTCGGCTGAATGGAGATCGCTTAAAAATAGATGGCCGGATTTTGCTACTAACGAAAGAAAATTTTGGCTTGGCATTGCTACTGATGGATTTAATCCTAGTGGAGCTTAATCTAATAGTTATAGTTGTTGGCCCGTGTACATGATCCCATATAATTTGCCCCCTTCATTATGTATGAAACCCGATTTTCAAATGTTATGTTTGTTGATTCCTGGACCTAGAGCACCAAGCCAAGACATTGATGTATACTTAGAACCTCTTATGGATGAGTTAAAGCAGCTTTGGATAGGAGTGCCTGCATTTGACATGGATAAGAAAGAGCAATTTACACTAAGAGCGATGCTTTTGTGGGGAATTCATGACTTACCAGCATTTGGAAATTTATCCGGTTGTGTGACACATGGTTACAAAGCATGTCCGGTTTGTGCTACTGAGACCGAGTCAGAACGTATTGGTAATAAGATTGTTTATACAAAGTATAGAAGATTTTTGAATAATGGTCATCCGTATAGAGCATTGAAACATGGATGGTACAAAGATGTAGAGCATAAAGAACCTCCCACACGATTGGTAGGATCGGAACTTTTGGCAAAACTTTCTCATATCAAATATGTACCGGGTAAAAAAAAATTAAAACGTAAAGAATTTGATGATGGTGATGAAGATCATTTTGTAAATGAGAATGACAATGAAGAAAGACCAGCGTGGTATAAGAAGTCGATTCTTTTTACCTTAGAGTATTGGAGTAGTCATAAAGTGCAACATACGATTGATGTGATGCATACTGAAAAGAATGTAGCGGAGCATCTTATTAACTTATTTTTTGATAGGAAACAATCTTCCAAGTTTGCATTTGATAAGACTTACAAAATTCAATGCTGCCAAGTCTTAAAAGGTGCAAAGCTTCCATCATGCTTTTCAACAAAGATAGGCAATTTAGTCAACGTTCAACCACCTAGCTTGAGCATTAGAAAATCATATGATTATCATATCATTCTTCAATATTTTCTTCCAATCATGGTTCAACATGCCTATCCAAAATGTCGCGACTTAAGACGTGCAATTTTGCAAGTATGTTTATACTTCAAAATTATTTGTTCGAAGGTTTTAGTTCGAGAGCATGTCCAAGCTGCTAAAGATATGATTTCAGAGGCGTTATGTGTGTTGGTTCACTACTTTCATGCTCACTTCTTTGATATAAGATCTAATGTTGCATTTAGCTGATCAAGCATTACTTTGTGGACCTGTTAATTATATATGGATGTATCCGTTTGAGAGGTACAATACATCTTTATAAAATTACTTGTTTTATATTTAAAAATATATATATAAGGTAATATATTTTTTATTTCTTGACTAGAGCTATGAAGGAGTGTAAGAACATACCAAGTAACAAGCGATATGTGGAAGGCTCAATTTCCGAAGCGTATCTTGTTTCAGAATCTATTAGATATGCAATGGAATATATGCCAAATCCACATATGGGTAATCATAGTTCTACACAAGCGTCATTTTTGGATGAGAACGACAATGGTATATACGAATGTTCAATTATGGAAGGCAAAAATATCAAGTTATCTAGTGTGCAACGTACGCAGATTCGAAGATGGATACTTTTCAGAATTGACATACCAGATCTAGATGATTATTATAGGTTTGTATTTTTTGTGCATTTCGTAAGGTATAACATTAATTTATTGAGAATTACTTATAATTTGTAGCGAGTATCGGTTGTCCTTAGAAGATGCTCAGCGTGGTAAAAAAAGACTACAGACAAAGGCGGAAGTGGTAGTACAATCTGAATTTATTGATTGGTTGCACAATAAGGTTAGTCGAACTTGCTTCCTAGTTCATAGTTTAATAATAAAAATAATAGTGTTTAATATATTTCAGTGGATTTAACAGCTAATTGAAGAAAAAAGCATGGATTCAATGTTGTGGCGTTATGTTAGTGGACCACAATGGGAAGCTAGAACTCATCTTAAGTATAGAATCAATGGTAATATATTCTCTCCACAACATTATGATAACACATTATCAACCCAAAATAGTGGTGTTTGCATGAATGCGATTACAACATTTGTTGCAAGTGCGAAAGATTTAAATCCTATGGATGACGATACTACGTGGTATGGTGTTATCAAAGAGATTATTGAAGTTGATTATTATGAATCTCAACATGTAGTATTCTACTATGATTGGATCAATGTAGCAGATAAATCAAATAGCTGTAAGATTTGTAGTGACTCCAATTTGTTAATGGTGAATCTAAGGAAATTGAAAAGCAGTAGTGGAGAATATGACGAGCCCGTCATTCTATCGTCCGAAGCAAGTTAAGTCTTTTACATAAGCGACATGCATGATCCTAATTGGTCCATCGTACAACACTCGCCTAAGCGCATGACTGATAGCATAGATGATTATGAGATGCTAATGAGCTTTCAATCTATTTTGAAGGAGCAGCCTAATTTAACTGCATTGTTGAAATGTATTGAATCAAAATAGACACACTTGATTGAACAATAATTATTTTGCTTACTTGTTACAATGTTGTATTGATTACTATACACTTGGGTATGTTTCTCTATTGTTGAATATTTTTGTAGTTATTACACTTGTCTTGAACACATCATATTAATGCTATGATTTAATCTTTTTGTGTATAATTGATACCTTTTACTAATATGAATTGGTATGAAAAATAAATAAACATGGATTAAGCTTTTGCTATGTTCTCCATCTTGGATGAGCCATTAAACAATAAATAAATTTTCTTTTATGCTTTAATATGCATTCATCGTCTTTAAATTATTTGCATTTTAGAATGTCAGGCAATTGTAATGCCACGTCACTACATACAAATGACGCAGAGGAAGTTGATGTTCCTCCTCCCCCTTCAAATAAAAAGTACTCAATAATTGTGGACTTAGAAGGTGAAAAAGGCAGTGATGCAAAAAAATGGGCCTCTCGTTGTGGTGTTTTGCTTCGTTCTCTCATTCCGATTGGTTAAGAAGGGTGGAATGATGTAGATGCTATTTTCAAAGATAGCCTGTGGAAAGCACTAATGGTACGTAACTGTTTATTCGTAATATATTTAACTATTTATTCGTAATATATACCAAAAACAGTAAAGCTAGCAACAAAAGAGCTAAAAATAAAACGAAAGTATGCTAGCCTATTGTAAATGTATGAAGCTCTGATCCAAACGAAAGTATGCTAGCCTATTGCAAACCCACTAAATAACTGTCAGACCACTCACTTTATAGCAGAATATTGAAACATCTCTCCTTTAAAAACAGATTTAAGACTATTAAACTAGCATAACTAGCAGAGGCAACCATGTATTTGCCTTTTTTTCCAAATATTTTCTGAATTAATTCTTAATGTAGAATTAACATCCACTACCGTTCGACTGTCGGTTTCATTTATGATAATTATGAAGCATAAAGCAGTATTGTATTTATGCATCAAATTAAGATCGTGATATTTAAATAGCTTATTCTGTGTCCCAATCTGTATTGTATACTTGAGATCGAGCTAGCGCATCATGCAATCAAAGATTGACTTGCATGTATACAATATTAACATGCTTGGAGTGAATTATAACTAACTGTTCATAGCATAATATATTATGTACATATAACATGGACATTGTTATTTGATTTTTTTTTGTTTCAACAGAAAGAGTTTGACTTGAATATCGACCCCATGGTAGCTAGAACAATATTGGAGAAGAAGTTTTCACAACGTTATCGAACATTCAAAGCAACGGTACGTCAGAGATTCCTCAAAAAAGATGGACAACTCATGCCCAAACATGTTGCACTTAATAGTCGTCCTGATGACGTTGATAAAGTATGGTGGCAGAGGTTTGTTGACATTGAATATAGTGACAAGAAAATGAAACAATGCAAGACAAATTCCGGAAACAAGGCCAAAAGTACTCTAACTCATACATTGGGAAGGAAACCTTATCTTAGACTATATGAAGAATTGGTATGCAAGAACATTTTTTAGGTTAATATTTCAGTGACAAAAATATACTTTATGAAATTATTCAAATGTAGGCAGCTGAAAATCCAGGACAGAAGATCACACGTACAGTGGCATGGAAAGTGGCTCATACAAATAGAAAAACGGGAAAAGTGATTCCATGTGCTGCCGAAAAATTTGTAAGTACTTCAACATCTATTCAAATTCTTGTTTATGCTACATTTTGATGTACTCCAATCTTTAATAAGGGGTAAAAAAATTATTTTTCAAAAAATTGACAGAAAAATAAAAACCCTTAAACCTGTAACTACCTTCGTTTTCATTACAAGAAGTCATAATTCACATTGTGAGCAAAATCATCAAAAATACTTACCTGTTCAACTCATTCAAACACATCAAAGAAAGATTATAAGAAAAATAATAATCAAATTGCACCTTTACCGATTCAGCTCATTCAAATACATCAAAATAATGGCACAAGTAAAATAATAATCAAATCGATCCTTTTCCACAAGTTCTATAAATAAAAACTTACCAGTTCTGATGTTGCCATCATCACTGTTGAATCCTGCATGTTCAATTTCCATTGCAATTCAGGTTTGATGTGTTTTGGGAGTATAGTTATAATATACAAGACTTGTAATCTTATTATCAATGTGTTGTTTTCTAGATTTGGGGATATTATATTCTAGACATGAAATCACTTTTTATTCACTTTTTGCTTTGTGTTGTTTAAAATCATTTTCGGTTGCAGGCCTAAAGTAGATTTTTGCTGGGTTAATATAATGTTTGGTTTATAGATGTTTGTTGTACTTGTACTGTTTTTGCTGTGACTAACTAATCTTAAAATGAGCTTATATGGCACGTTTTTGGCAATTGTTTACCAGTATGTTTTAATGTGTACAGGGCATTGATTTTATGTAACTTTCTTTTTATTATGGATATTGTGTGAGTTGATTTTAGAGTATTTTTACTTGACTAATATAAGTATATAAACTTTCATATATTTTAGATGTATATTCTTTATTAACAGGTAGTGTAGTTTACTTTGTTTTTATGGACACACAATTTTTTTCCTGCCTTGTATGGTCTTGGATTTTCATTAGTTGTAGGTCATATTTTATATCATGATGTGTTTTTGGGAGTATAGTTGTAATATACAGGACTTGTAATATTATTTTTAACATGCTGTTTTCTTGATTTGGGGTTATTATTTCTGGACACACAACTTCATTATATTCGTTTTTTGCTTTGTATTGTTTAAATTCATCTTCGGTTGCAGTCCTACGGTACTTTATGCTAGGTGAATGTTTGTTGTACTAGTATTGTTTTAGGTAATTTTTTACCAGTATGTTTTAATATGTACTGGCATGCATCGTTGTTATGTAACTTTGCTTATATATAGAACACATATATTTTAAATTTCATTACTACAAGAACAAGAAAAATGTTAATACTTTAATTTGAATGAACAAATAAATTAATATATAGAACACATATTTTGGATTTATTTAACTTTGTCCAGAATATCTTTTTTGCTGACATAAGATAATTAATCAGTACTTATCCTGTTTTTACTTATCTCGAATGACCAGGGTTATTTATGAAAAAAGTAAAAACGTGCATGTTTACGACTAATTTTAGGATAAATTTAACTGCCTGATGTAGCTACAGATAATTAATTTAGTTAGGGCTGCACAAAATTCATAACAAACCCAACTGTCATTTAGTTAGGATACACACTTTACTTAGATTGGACTTTCAACTTTGTTAGTTATAAGTAACCTTATATTCCTGCAAATCTATGTATTGCTTTATTTAATATGCAATATGTAAAATATTTTCAAGTTCAACTTTTGTTTATAATTTATTTGGGTATTATGCAGGCATTAGTTGAAGCAGCGGAGGAAAGACAAAAGGAAAACTCTAGTGTCAATTGTAGCAATGAAAGTAGAAGTTTTGAAGATTTTGAGAATGATCCCATTGCTGAAGTGTTTGGAAAGGAGAAAAGAAAAAACTATTGTCGTGCAATTAGCTCTACATCGACTATGAAGCAAGTGAAGCTTACACAAGCATCAAAAGCAATAGCTAATTTCAAGGAAGATGAAGATAGAAAATGGAAAGCAAAGATGGAGAACAATCAAAATAGACTAACCGAAGAATTTAGATCGATGCATTCGACTATGATGAGTATGCAACAAAGTTTGTTACAATTTATGAATCAGTTTGGAGGGAATGCGATACCAAGAAACGAAGTTGCTTCCAACAGTCAGCATGATAGTCCTGGAGCTAGCTTGGGTGTTCAATTCAATGGTGCTATTGGATCTTCCACAAGAGATAGGCAATCTGTAGTCTTATTGTCAGAAGAGTTGAAAGAGGTTGCTAAGGGCCATCTTGGGACACAAAAAATATGTCACCATAGAGAGGTGATGAATGGGGAAAGAGTTGTATGGGTGGAGAAAGTGTTTGATCCAGAAGCACCTATTTATGAAGCACCACAAAATGGTAATTACAAGCTATTTGATATAATTGATGGAGGTTTTGTTATTTGGCCTGAGTGTCGTGTTCGTTGTTTGTAGGATCTAGAATTTATTTTGAAGTAGTGTTAGAACTTGTAATATTTTGATTTCATACTCTTTAGTTATGTATGATGAACTTGTGCAATTTAAGTTGGATGTTTGGATGTGTAATTGCTTATTGTTATCGAAATTCTATAATTTTTTATATGCATGTATCTACTGTATTATAATAGACAATTATGTAGTGTAAATGGTAGCAAAAATGCAGGTCTGCATGGTTTGGTAGCTGTAACGAACATATTCGTTACTAAAGACGAAATTTATAACGAGCATAGTCGTTACTATTGATGAAATTTGTAACGAACAAGTGCGTTACTAATGACGAAATTTATAACGAGCATAGTCGTTACTATTGATGAAATTTGTAGAACAAGTGCGTTACTAATGATGAAATTTGTAACGGACAAGGTCGTGATAATTTAGAATGACAACCCCTTCTTCCACCATGAAAGGGGAAACTAAGTAACGGAAAATACCCGTTACAAACCGATACAAATAATAACAACTTATTTCGTTACAAAAATTTAGATTTCTAACGACAAAGTCCGTTGGTAAGTAATATATCTAATAACGGGTAGAGGCCGTTATAAATATTTGTAACGAATTTCCTCACGCCTGTACCGCTCACGACTATATCTGTTATAAATTTCATTTGTAACGACTATATTCGTTACAAATAAACCTTTTTGGTGTTGTGTAAGTCAACCAGGACGGCACATGTTTCAGCTAAGTTGTTCATGAAGAACATAGTTGGACTACATAGAGTTCCTAGTAGCATAGTCGGTGACAGAGATGCTTTGTTCGCTAGTGAATTCTGGAAGAGTCTATAGGATGTGTTAGGCACTAAGCTTAAGATGTACTGCATATTACCCGTAGACGGATGGATAGACAGAGAGAGTCAATAAGGTGCTCGAGGATTTGTTGAGAGCTTGTGTATTGGACTTTGGTGGATCTTGGGAGGATCACCTACATTTGGTTGAGTTTTCCTATAATAATAGTTATCAGACTAGTATAGGAATGTCGTCTTTTGAAGCTTTATATGGAAGGCAATGCAAATCACCAGCATGTTGGTTGGAGACTGGAGACAGATTGGTCTTAGGTCCAAGATTTAGTTAGGGAGGCGTTAGAGAAGATTGAGTTTATCCGAGAAAGGATGGAGGAAGCTCAATACAGACAGAAGAGTTACAAAGATAAGAGGCATAAGGATCTAGAGTGCTCAGTTGGAGATAAGGTTTTCATTAAAGTATCACCGATGAAGGGTGTGGTACCATTCAAGAAGTTAGGGAAACTGGCACCGAGATATGTCGGTCCATTCCAGATTATAGAGAGGATTGGAAAGCTCGCATACATAGTAGAGTTACCAAGCAGCATGGTAGGTGTCCATAATGTATTTCATGTGTCTCATCTTCACAAATATGTGCATGATCCAGAGACTACTATTCCTCCGACAAGTTTGGAATATTTGGTAGTAAAGCCTAATTTGACTTTTGTTAGACACCCAGTTCAGGTTGTAGCTAGAGATATGAGAAAAGATTAAGGTACAAGACAGTCAAGTTGGTGAAAGTTTGATGGAGCGACAAGGAGAAGGACTATACTTGGGAGACAGAGGACAGGATTCAGATACTTATTCTGATCTTCTTTGAGGGTGTGTCTATATTAGATTTATATAGATAATTGCTAGTCAGGCGGACTAGTTTGGTTATTAGGAGTCATTACAGATGATTGCTATGTTTAGTATTTAGTCCTTACTGAATTTTGAGGACAAAATTCTTTAAGGAGGGGAGCCCGTAACACCCCTAATTTTTGATAATATTACTCATTAGGTTTAAGTAGATAAATTAAATAGAATATTGTAAATAATTAGAGTGATAAGGGGATTGAGATATGAATATAAATTAAGGTCATGCTTAATAAATTAAATGGGCTTAAGAATGGTTAGTAAGCTGATTAAATTACACAAGGGCATAATGGGAAATAGTCGCACCCTATTACCATAACCCTTATATATTTTCATTCCTTACACCATTCATGTCATTTTTGCAAACAAAATACAAACGTAAGAAAAGAGGAGCCGGCCATTGTTAAGGAAGAGGAATTCAAATCAAGCTAAGGAATTAAAGAAGGGGAATAAATCCTAATCTCAATCCAATATCCTTATCTTAATCAAGGTGAATAATAATTTATACCATCTCTATTTTGATTATGAACATATGTTTTCGGATTTAAGAACAAAATTCGATTCTATGATGTTTTGGATAATGATATGCTTGAATTATAATTTGTTTGATTTAAACAAGATTGTTTAAATGGGGATTTATGCGGCTTTAGCGCAAAACCGATTGAAATTGATTTTTGAATGTCGTGGAAAATTATATGTTATGTAAAACATGATTTTGGAGTTCTGTTTTAATTTTGATAATTTTCCAAGCTATGGAAAGATTGTTATGAATTTACAAATGAAAATATGGTTAATTGGGTTCAGAAATTTATTTTAGAAATTATATTGTAAAATAATGCTTTCAAAAGTAGGGGTTCCGACCTAGTCGAAGCCTTGCTGCCGTTCTTTTGCCTTTCGAGTGTATTGAAGTCATCAATGCTTTCGAAGGGTAGTGTTTATTTTAAAGATGTTCTAAGCGACTTCCTAAATGCTTTCGAAAGGGTCCAAGGGTTTTGAAGGCAATGGCTTCGAAAGGAGGTTTCGATGCTATTCGTCGGTGTTTTGCATAAATGATTTGAAGCTTTCGAAAGGGTGGTGACGACGTCATCAAGTTTTCCCCAATACTTTTATATGATAAAGAATGGTTTCGAAAGAAATACTTCCATTTATATTCACTTTGACCCAAATGATATATTTAAATGTAAATCCAATGGTTTTGGAAGGGATACTTCCAAAATGTTTCGAAATGGGTACTTTCAATGGTTTCAAAGCTATGCTTCTAAGAGTTAATAAGTAATACTTTATTACATTCGAAAGGTTTCGAAAGGGAGGTTTTAAAGTGTTTTGAAAGGCAAGGGCCTAATGTTTTGAAAAGAGATTTATATGCTTTCGAAGGAGGTTATCCAGTGAGGTCGAAAGCAAAGTTTAGAAGGTTTCGAAAGCCTTCATTTTTCAAAACAAATAACCCAATCTCATTTTAAAGGAAAAAACCATGGCTAAGTAAAGGAGTTTTGAAATGGTTTTAAGAAGAAGCTTTCCTTAGATAAAATATTAGGTTAAAGGGATTAACCATGTTTCATATGAAAATAATTTCAAGGATATTGAACCAACAGGTGTGGTATTGTTATGTTATTTTGTTTGCTTCTTCATATATATATATATATATATTCACATTATAATGAACCCATAACGGTAATTTGGAGAAGGGCGGAATAACCAGTTAGGTTGACCCAGTAGTGAATATAAAAAATAATTAAAGATATTGGAAGGGGCAAATAGGTTCGTAGTTAGCATATAAAAACTATGATTAAATGAAGGTGTCAAGAAGACAGGTTCATAGTTAGCCCATGAAAACTATGATTTGATATTGGCAGGGGCCAATAGGTTTGTAGTTATCCCATGAAAATTGTATCCGGATTAAGACGTTGACAGGAGTCAACAGGTTCGTAGTCAACCTATGAAAACTAGGATAAGAGAAAGGATATTGGAGTTACCAGTAGGTTCAAGGAGAACCCATGAAATAGTAAAGATATTGGCAGGGGCCAATAGGGTCTTAGTGATCCCATGAAAACTATAAAATATGATAGGGAGTCCAAAACATTTAACTGGTTATTTGTCAGCCCATGAAAACTATTAGGTTAATAGTAACTTTAAAAACTATAACTGTGAAAGATAGTCAAAATAAATAGGGATGGGTAATCCATAATTGATTTACTTGTTTAGCATATCATCATATTAATTTGAGATGTTTTAATCATTGTGAATGCAGGAGCACAGTATACGGTTTTATAAAGGTTTAGGATACTAGTGAGGGGAAAATCCGTTCTGCTAAGCGGCATGGTCACACTAGATATCAAATGATTTGATATGGTAGATTATTATTTATACCAGGCTTTATGTCAGACTCGAAGTTTTTGTTTTCCCCTCAAACTCTCAGGAGCTCAATTGATTTTGAGTAGTTTGAGGGTTAAGGTTTCCAGGTTCTCTTTTTAGACGAATAAAGCTTCCGGAGACGTGTAAGAAGCAAGCTAGTTAATAAAAGTTCTTTTTATTCCACTGTGTTTTGGTTGTACAAGCAAATTTGTTATTGCCTTATTATGTACTCTAATCAAACAATGGGGCATCTTCATATGTCGCTCTTGGCGTATGTTGTAATAATATATTTTCTCTAAATGTGGTTAACGATTGTGGGATTATATAATGAATTTGAAATGTTTTGAAAATGGAATGTGAACCTTGTTGATGTTTTTAAAATTTTCCATATTCATGTGTTTCTATGTATAAATGTATCTAACATTACCGTATTTGGTCACTGAGGATTAATAATTATGGATGACTGCAGCATCCATAGCCGTTAGTTTTGGGCCTCCAAGTGGTGGATGTTAGAAGGCAATAGCGAAGCTCTACCATTTCTAACTCTGCATTTCTTTCTAAATTATAAAAATAAGATATTTATATCTATACTCATACAAATTGGAGAAGAATAGAAATCTAATAAAAAGGAGAAGAGAAGAGAATCAACTATACACATATTTAAGGTAATTTATATAATTATACCTATTTTCTCTCCCAATCCCGAATCTCTTCTCAGATTTGCAATTCTAATATGTATATATCCCCATTTTATTCATATTTCTTGGATTATAAAGGATTTGGAGATGAATTAATGGTTCTACTTCAGATCTGGAGATTTGTATCGCTTTTAAATATGTGTGAATTTTTTTATAGATTGTTATAATAAGGAAATTATCCCGTTGGTGTTTATTTGATTACTATGCCTAACTAGATAATTATATATGAGTTGTTGGCAACAAATTGAATATAATAAATATCGCTTACATATTCTTGTTTATGAATTGATTTAGAATTGTTTACAACCTAGTCTAGAAATCAATCCTAAAAGTATGAATTTAGAAAATTGATTTAAATGAAATTTATTCTAAATCTAAATATAGGTTGTATAATAATGTTTTGATTTTGATTATTACCCTAATCTTGTTGGAATGTAAAGTTTTCTATGTTTGGAATTGTTGGAATTTAGATCCGTTTAATATTTGTAAATTAGTTTGATTTCTTTCCCTTTTATAAAAATACAGCATTTGATCTAACAAGTAATAGATGTAAATAAAAAGAGAAAGAGATATGTAAAGTATGAATTCATTGTAGTTTACACTGTCTATTTCAGTGATAAGAAGAAATGATCATTCCTCGTAATTTCAAACTATGTAATCCTTTAATATTTTAAAGGTAAATCTTTTGTTTTGGACTAATTTATGGAAATTATAGCGGATAATTTTTTTAGATATGATTCCAGCAATTTAACTTGAAAAAGAATATTATAGTGAAGACATATAACAGGAATATGTTCTATAAAAGTAAATATTTGTACATAATTTACTATACTTATAATAATTAAATAAAACTTAGCTAATAATGACGCTTGCACATAATATTCACGTTTAGGATAATTAATTAATAGGAAAGGAATTTAAAAGGTTGTAACTTCAATAAATGGGAAATAAATGGTAATAAATATGGGAGTTGCAATAATTTGATATGGTAAATGGATTAATGGGACTGATAAATAAAGAATGCAAAGTAGTAACTATGGAATGGTTTAAAAGGTTACTAATTTGAAATCAGTAATCATACATAAATGTCTTAGGAAATGTCCATTAGGATTTTATGGACAAATTGACATTTATGAGCACAAAAATCGGATTTATGGGTAGATAAGTATTTAAGATAAATCTTATTGTCTTGAATAAAAAGGGACTTAGTAAGCTAAGTCCAATTTCTACCTAAGATAATATAAGTAAAGACTTAGGATGGTTAATTGAACTTAGTAGGTTAGTGATGCGAGGTCAGTAAAGTCACTCGACAGAAGATCGCCCTTCACTTTGAGGCTACCAATAGTCAGGTGCACTTACTACTGATGTGATGTATCACTAATCGTAGGACCTATGATGACATGAGAGTTTGGGCCTATTTTCTTAATTGAAAAGTATTAAATGATCCAAATTTGGAATCAGGAGCGGTGAGGAATATCTCCATAGGGATTCGCTTCTGGTTTGAGGTATTAAGTGGTTACAGGATCCGCCTTACTTCTAAAAGGAAGTATTAAGTAACCTAGTGAGATACCAAATAAAAAGGATGTCTTTAAAAGGGTTTACTTCAGTGTTGAGGTATTAAGTGGCTATAGGGCCCGCCTCCCTACTGAAAGAAGTAACCTAATGAGATTCTATATTCATAATTAAGAGTGATAATGGATATCTCGGGAGGGTTCGCTTTGGGTTTAGGGCATTAAGTGACTGATCTAAGGGTTCGCCGCTCTCCTAAAAAGAATTATTAAGCAACCTAGTGAGATTCCAAGCGATGTCAGCTAGATAGTTCCAGTGAGGAGTCTGCCTTGGGGTTAGGTATTAATGACAAAGGC
The DNA here is from genome assembly GCA_030737815.1 of Allium fistulosum. Taxonomy (NCBI): domain Eukaryota; kingdom Viridiplantae; phylum Streptophyta; class Magnoliopsida; order Asparagales; family Amaryllidaceae; genus Allium; species Allium fistulosum. The sequence continues at coordinate 705,835,408 of CM060904.1, read as the reverse complement.
CTACCTATAAATAGGTGTTAAATGGTCGGGGGTCTGCCTAGTCCTTATTAATGGGGTATTAAGTGGCTTGGGTATAGTTTCTCACATTGCTAAGGCCGTAATAAAGATAGTGCCAATGAGGAGTCCGCTTGGGATAGGTATTAAGTGATGAAGGACCTGCCTAGAGTATAAGTATTAAATGGTAAGAAGTCCGCCTAGTCCTTTTAAAGGTATTAAGTGTCTAGGGTATTGTCTCTTACATCACTACGATTTTATTGGTGATAGATGCAATAATAGTTGGACATTAAATGTCGGAAGCCTTAAATAGTGGTTAAAGGTCTTTGTAGCTAGGACCCATTGACCATTGTCAACACTGTTTGAAAACCAACTTGGGAATAGGTCTTAAATGATGGGGTCTATCTTGATTGAGGTCTTAAATGGCAGAGTCTACCTATTTCTCTTTTAAAAGTATTTTGTGATGATTAAAGAAGTCCACTTCATATTTAGAAGTATTAAGTGGCAATGGGTTTGGAAGTATTGGGTGGTTGATAAGGGTTCATCGGTATTTTATACCTTGGGAAAGGGTAAGTAAGTAATTGTGTGTGCAATGCAAGGTTAGATTAGAATTGCTAACCTTAGTGGACATAACTATTAAATGGAAACTAATCGGTATAAATTTATATTATGGACAGTGTATAGATTTTCCAGCCACCAGAACGTTGTTCTAACCCCCTCCTTATTACAACCTATATGATAGATTTAGAGGAACGGGTAACTAGAGCTAGACATGCATTATTATTGGAGAAGTCTTCTTATCTCTTATGCTTGATGCTGATGTGACAATCTGTTATCCAAAGAATACCATAATTTCCAAGGTAGTAGTCATAATCAGTATTCTTATTCTATTATTGTTTCCGTTATGAGTTTAGATTTCTATCAATATCTGATAATGCTCATGCGTATTTTCAGATACCAAATCCAATGATCTGTGCTTTGATGGACTTGGTTTCGATTTTTGTTGAAATTTACGCCCATTAAGGTATGTTTTGTTACATTTGGAATTAGAGCCTTGATAAGTAGTGTTAATCGGCTAATTTTCTATCGATTAGAAAATAGTCGAAAAATTTTGAAATAAATTTTACCGCAAGCGCACGGCGTACACTTTGTAGTACGTGGCGAATACGGGTCGATCCATAAGGAATTGTGAGAGATTAAAAATCTATTCAATCAAATTAGACCAAAGCGAGATGAAAGTTGTTAACTACAAAAAGAAGCTAAAGCTAGAATTAAAATGTGATTTAAAAACTATTGAACTAGAGAACAATTTAGAGGCAAATCCACTCTCATATTTTTGTAAATCAACAAACTAACAATTTGTGATCTCTAGCTTTGATATTAAGTGAAGTATTGTTGTATTTATCATAAGTATGGTTTGTTTATATTATTAATTAACCTAACTCAAACCATCAAACTATAATACAACAAATAAACCACTTATAATTCTCATGAAAATGAAGCCAAAGCAAAAGCTATTTTAAGTATGATCTATTCACTATTGTAACTAGCAATATAAATCATCAAATTTCATTTTTACTTTAATTTCACAATCAAAAATGGATTAGCAAATGATGATGCAAATTGTGTTTATGTTGAATAAGAATAGCTCATTTGCATAAACAATATAAGCTACCAAACCCACTTGTATAAACTTGCATCAAAACTCACTTCATGAAGCATAAACCAAATGAGATCATAAATCATAAAATGTTGAAATTACATAATATTTGAGAGCTTCATTACCCCTAAATTGAAGGGGTTTAGCTACTCATTTGTGGCATTGAAGAAACACAAGTAACTTTCAACATTAAAAAGAGAAGAAAATAGAGAATAAGCAAAGAAGATAATGTAATTAAACTACTTACAACAAAAGAAATTAAGCTACACTACTTGCATGAATGTAAAACTATTCTACTAACAAAGAAAAGAAAAGAACATAAATAAAAGCATTAACATAAAAATAAAGAAAAGCATGTAGAAAAAGGAGACGAAAGAGGCTTGGAAGCCATTTTTATTTCATACAACATTGAGCTTACAATTTGATCTCTTAATTTCCTAAGTAAAATGAAAGAGTAGATGATAGTTTCATGTACATAAGAGGGCTATATATACATGCATAAAACCCTAATTCTATTTTTAAGGGGGCTTTCTAAAATGCCCTTTAGGAAGTGTGGCCACCAAGTAACGATTAGCCACTAATTAATCCATCATTTGTTGTGCATGAAGCTTTAACCTCCACTTAGTTGTCCATTAGCTCATGATTGTACATTTAGGTAAGTGGTGGGGTCCTCCATGATCTTGAACTTGAATTATTTCCTCTTCATTCCTCTGTATTTCATTTGTGCATACATGTATCTTCATATAAGCCTCTTCCATATGCATCCAAATTCCTAAAAAATCATCAAAAATGTCCAAGTAAAAATTCTCAAATTTACACATGCACAAAAATGACCATTTTGCCCCTGAATGAAGATGAAAATATGATGGTTTGAAAAATAATTGAATTTTGGTTTTAACATGTACAAATGCCCAAATATGATGTTTATTTAAATAAAAAGAGATAAAATATGGATGTAAATATATGCACATTTATGTGCACATCAAATACTCCCACACTTATCTTTTTATTCGTCCTCGAATAAATGAAAACTAAGATAAATCTGTTTTCATAGGGAGCACGATTGCATTGAGCATATGCAACAAGCCGTTAAACCTCTGGGTGTCTCCAGTAGGACGAGTGTTGTCTCGTGAGGGTTTTCAACGGATACTACCCACAAAATCTAGATGCAAAGTGAAAATATTTACAAAGTGCAAGATTTATTTACAATGGGATGAATGCAAGTTTTTGAAAATATTTACAAATGAAGGATTCACTTTCAATTCGACACTCATAAGTTAAATATAGGTTTTGGTCATTGTCTTGAAATTTTAAGTCATTTACTTGTCAAAACTTCCAACAAAAATCAAGTTATCATAGCAAGACAATAGTTTGACTCGTTGTTTCGGTTGATAACAAAGTGTAACTATGAAATAAATCCTTAGTTGATTATCAAAGTTTGTCAAAGTGGTATTCTCATTTCTTTTCAATAACAAGTTAAATCAAACAAGTTAAAAATGTTCTTGGATTTCAATTGCTTACTCTCTCTTATTTGAAAATTTTAGTGATATTAACAATATTTACATATGCCTAACTCAGGTAAACTGAGGCCAGATATATTACCCATGCACTGCCTTGCGGACTGATGTGAGGAGAATAAAGAGCATATCGAGTGAACACACAAGAGTGAACACTTATGGACTGTAGGCGTTATTAATAATAATTTTTATCTATATACACCTAACTCAGATAAACTGAGGCCAGATATACCGATCATGCACTGCCTTTCGGGCTTACGTGAGAAGGATACAGAGCATGGCGAGTGAACACACGAGTGTGAACACATGACTCTAGGTGTTAAAAATATATATATACATATATACAAATGCTTTTTTTTAGAAAGAGAGAGTTTTGCAAAATCATCTTAGCACCATTTAACTTAGAAGATATAAATGTTATATCCTTTACTTTAAATTTACCATTTTTTTAAACAAAGATTTTTAATTAGAACATACTTCATAATTAACACATATGAACCTTCCTATATACTAGCTAAACCATTGTTATTTGTAATCAAACTTCATTTTTATTTTTGTTAAGACCAATAAATTTTCAAAACTTTCAATTTATTAACCAAAACTTATATTTATCCCATAGTGTTTCCTTAAAAATAAATCAAGATGCTAAAAAGAAAATGTTTTTGAGATTTTGAGATTTTTTTAAGTTAAAAGAAAAATGAAAAATTCAAAAATATCATGAAAATGAGACTCCCTCATACTTAATTTTGACTGCGTCCCCACAGTCAATGCATGATATAATGAGTGTAACGGGAAAAACTATGTACATATTTACAAAAGAGGGTTAACATTCTTACTAGACGTAGCTTGGCTCATGAAGGATCATGAGCTCCTCCTCTTGGTTATTTGGCAATTCCAAGAAAGGTTTCAAACGATGACCGTTGACTTTGAAAACCGATCCATCCCTGGGGTTTTCTATTTCTACGGCACAATGTGGAAAAACAGTTCGTACCACAAATGGTCCGGTCCATCTCGATTTAAGTTTCCCAGGGAATAAATGAAGTCTTGAGTCATATAAAAGAACTTTTTGGTTAGGCGAAAACGTTTTCCTTAAGATTGACTTGTCATGAAAAACTTTGGTTTTTTCTTTGTAAATTTTCTCGTTTTCATACGCGCCGCTCCTAAGTTCTTCTAGTTCGTTGAGTTGTAGTTTTTAGTTTTCGCCAGCTTTCTCAAGATCAAAGTTTAAGTTCTCAATTGCCCACAGCGCTTTGTGTTCGATTTCAACAAGTAAATGGCAAGTTTTACCGTAAACTAAACAAAATGGGGGCATCCCAAGGTTAGTTTTAAAAGCAGTATGGTAAGCCCAAAGCACGTCGGTCAATTTCTGAGACCAATCTTTTCGATTTTTATTGACAGCTTTCTCCAAGATTTGTTTTATTTGTCGATTTGAAACTTCAACTTGGCCACAAGTTTGAGGATGATACGGAGTGGATAACTTGTGAGTTATCGAGTATTTTTTCATTAAAGTTTCAAAAGAACGGTTGCAAAAATGGGTCCCGTTATCACTGATTATTGTGCGAGGTGTGCCGAACCTCGAAAAGATGTTTTATTTGAGAAATTTTACAACAATTTTATGGTCGTTGGTTTTGCAAGGAACGGCTTTGACCCATTTTGAAACGTAATCGACAGCGAGAAGGATATACAAGTTTCCAAAAGAATTGGGAAAAGGTCCCATAAAGTCTATACCCCATACATCAAAGATTTCGATCGTAAGAATGGGGTTTAGAGGCATCATATCTCGTCGAGAAATTCGTCCAAGCATTTGACATCGATCGCAAGTTTTACAAAATTCAAACGAGTCTTTGAAAAGAGTAGGCCAATAGAAACCACACTGAAGCACTTTTCCGTAGTTTTTTGAGGACCGAAATGTCCACCACATGCTTGATCGTGGCAAAATAAAAGAACACTCCTAATCTCGTTATCCGGAATGCAACGTCGGATGATTTGGTCGAGACAATATTTGAACAAGTATGGATCGTTCCAATAGAAATACTTCACTTGGGACATGAATTTGCATTTGTCCTGTTTGGACCACGATGAGGGAGTTTCTTTAGTGACTAAGTAGTTCACTATATCAGCGTACCATGGGTCGATAGAAATTGAAAGGAGTTGTTCATCGGGGAAGTTTTCATTGATTGGCAAAGAAGATGGTGCGTTCGGAAGACGAGACAAGTGATCGGCTATGACGTTATCGGATCCTTTTTGTCTTTAATTGTAAGGTCAAATTCTTGAAGTAAAAGGATCCAACGAATCAAGTGGGATTTGGCATCCTTTTTAGTGAAGAGATATCGAAGCGCAGAGTGGTCCGTGTACACAGTAATGTGTGACCCTATCAAGTATTGCCGGAATTTTTCGAGAGAAAAAAGGACAGCTAGAAGCTCTTTTTCGGTTGTTGTGTAGTTGAGTTGAGCATCGTTCAAAGTCATACTCGCGTAGTAAATCACGTGAAGGATCTTGTTGATGCGTTGTCCTAAGACAACACCAATGGCAAAGTTCGAAACATCATACATTATTTCGAAAGGAAGATCCCAATTGGGTGCACAAATGATTGGAGCAGAAATAAGTTCGTTCTTAAGACGTTCAAAAGAAGAGATACAATCAGAGTTCAAATCGAAAGGAACGTCTTTTCGAAGAAGAGTCGTCAAAGGGCGAGCAATTTTGCTAAAGTCTTCACAAAGCGTCGGTAAAAGCCAACGTGTCAAAGAAATGATCGAATGTCCTTAACAGTTTTGGGAATGGGTAGATTTGCAATGACATCGATTTTCGCTTTATCTACCTCAATGCCTTTACTTGAGATGATATGTCCAAGGACTATGCCTTGTTTGACCATAAAGTGGCATTTTTCCCAATTCAAAGTCAAATGTTTTTATTTACATCGATTTAGAACCAATTCGAGATGATGTAAAAATTGGGAAAAAGAATCGCCAAAGATTGAGAAATCGTCCATAAAAACTTTTAGAAAGCGTTCAATCATTTCGAAAAAGATTCCAACCATGCATCGTTGGAAGGTCGCAGGAGCGTTACAAAGTCCGAATGGCATACGTCGATAAGCAAAGGTACCGAATGGACACGTGAAAGTTGTTTTCTCTTGATCTTCGGGAGCGATGAGAATTTGGTTATAGTCGGAATAACCATCAAGGAAGCAGTAAAATTCGTGGCAAGCTAAACGTTCGAGCATTTGGTCAATGAAGGGAAGAGGGAAGTGATCTTTTCGTGTTGCGGCATTTAGTTTTCGATAGTCAATGCAAACACGCCAACCCGTTTGAGTACGAGTTGGAATAAGTTCATTTGAATCATTCTTGACAACGGTTAGCCCAGACTTTTTTGGTACAACGTGAATTGGGCTAACCCATGAACTATCAGAGATTGGGTAAATGATTCCGTTGTCGAGAAGTTTAAAAATTTCATCACGCACCACCGCATCTTTCATTTTTGGATTAAGCCTTCGTTGCGCGTCACGAACAGACTTGGCATCGTCGATTAAACGGATGCGATGTTGAACAATAGCAGGGCTAATCCCCTTTATATCGGAGATCGACCATCCAATCGCTTCCTTGTTTTTCGAAAGAATAGAAAGTAAGGAGGTTTCTTGGTCAAGAGAGAGAGAGTCGCAGAAATTATGATGGGTAACGTTTCGTTATCACCTAAGTATGCGTACTTAAGGTGATCGGGAAGTGGTTTGAGGTCCAACTTTGGGAGTTTTTCGATCAAAGAATTGGATTGACATTCGGACTCTACTGGAAGCGATTCAAAGGGAATAGTGTATTCAATTTCGCTGGGAATATCGTGAAACAGTTTTTCATATTCAGCTTCGCGTTCGTCACTAAGGTCAATTGTCTCGTTTTCGAAGTTTTCGTGAATGGCACTAACTTTCATCGTTTGGTCATGAGGTTCGTTCGATTGGCTTTCAAGATTGAAAATGTTGAGATCCAAAGTCATGTTTCCAAAAGAAATTTTCATCGATCTGTTACAACAATTGATTAAGGCATTTGAGGTGGCTAAGAATGGTCGGCCTAAAATCAATGGAATTTGACTCGAGGGATTCGTTACGGGTTGTGTTTCGAGAACGATAAAATCAACGAGGAATATGAATTGCCCTACTCGAATGAGCACGTCCTCGATTTCTCCCACGGGTTTCTTAATCGAGCGATCGGCAAATTGAAGCGTGACTTTTGTGGGTTTGAGCTCACCTAAGCCTAATTGTTCGTACACAGAGTATGGAATCAAATTGACACTCGCGCCTAAGTCTATCAGACATTTGTTAATCGTCTTGTCTCCAATTGTACATGAAATCGTAGGGCAGCCAGGATCTTTGTATTTTACGGGCATGGATTGGGACAAGACTTCACTCAAACTGGCGGCTAAGAAGACATTTTTGGGCACTTGAGTGTGTCGCTTTTGGGTACACAAGTCCTTAAGGAATTTCACGTATGTTGGGACTTACTGAACGATGTCAAGAAGCGGAATGTTAACTTTGACTTGTTTAAAAATTTCCAACATCTTTTCCATTTGGTCCGAGTGTTTCTTAGGTCGAAGACGATGTGGAAATGGGACACGATACTCGGTAGGCAGGTCTACTCGAGTAGAAGAAGAAGAGTTTTGACTGGCATTCGGCTCCACGTTCTATTCAGATTCATTCGTTGTTTTAGAAGTGTCGAGAGAAGTTTCCAGTAAATCGTTCGGATTAACGACTTGATTATCGATTTGTTTCCCGGAATGAAGAGTTGTGATAGCATTCAATTGGGTGACATTGCTATCTTGAACAACATGGGCTTGAATTGAATTTGCGTTTTGATTTCTGGGATTTGGAAGGGGTTGGCTTGGGAATGTTACTCGTTCACGTTCGCTCACAGACGTGGCTAATTGACTCATTTGCATTTCGAGTTTTGCAATTGATTGGTTTGTGTTTTGCATATATGAAGTCAATAAATTTTGCAAATTACTGTTTGATTGAAGGCTTTGAGTAGTTGCTTTAGCCAACGTTTCAAGAGTTTTCTCAAGTGAAGTTAAACGTTTATCGTCTTGGGGAGGATGAGCAGAATTTGGTTGAAAGTTTGATTGTTGCGGTTGATTATGGGATGGGCCCGCAAAGTTTGGTTGAAAATTGTTGGGTTGAAAGGAAGGATTCGAAGCATTATTCAGAAATGCTTGCAAATTGGGACGAATCGTATTCGTGTTGGGATTGTTTTGGGTCCATGCAAAATTTGGATGGTTTCTCCAACCAGGGTTGTACGTTGGAGAAAACGGGTCATTTTTGGCTTTGTTCGACGGAATTGGGACACTGATCAGCTATATGATTAGGATCATTGCATTTATAACACATCGGTTGGGAAGCTTGGTTCATTTGATTCGATGAGAAAACGTTATCGAATTTTTTAATCATTGCGTCGATCTTAGCTTCCAAAGCAACAGAAGATCCTATCGAGTGCGCAATCGATCGCGAGTAGATTGATTTTTCGTTCGATCGTTCCCATTGGGATGATTTTTCGACGAGGTTTTCAAGAAATTGCCAAGCATCGTCGTGATGTTGGGCAAGAAAGTTTCCTTGGCACATTGATTCGAGCATGGTACGTGAGCTATTTTCGAGCCCATCGTATAAAATTTGGCAAATTATCCATTTTTTGAAATTATGGTGTGGACATTTTATCAAAAGCTCTTTGAATCTTTCAAAATATTTTCCGAATGGTTCTCCCTTGAATTGATGAAAGTTTACAATGTCGTTTCAGATTCTACTCGTTTTTTCCAAAGGGTAGAACTTTTTTAAGAAAACTTTTACGAATTCTTCCCATGTTTTAATCGAGTTCAATGGTAAGCTGTACAACCATTTTTCAACGTAATCCGTAAGAGCGAATGGGATTAATCGAAGTTTGATCCGTCATCAAAAAGTTGTTGGAGTTTAATGGTACACATACTTGTTCGAATTTAGTTAAGAAGATGTATGGATCATCGTGTTCGAAATTGCCAAATTTCGAAAGAGTGGCAATATGGTTTGAGTGAATTTCGAAATGGTTACCCGTAGGGGCGGGTAACGTGATGCAAGATGGAATAGAAACTATATCGGGAAAGATTCTATCCATAAGAGTTCAAGGGGCGTTCTCGTTCGCCATTTCGGGAGGATCGTCTGTTCGAGTTAAATGATTAGTTGTTGAGTCGCGAGTCCAACGATTTGTTGTTGTGTCACGAGTCCAAGTACTCATGCACAAGTGAAAGTCGAGAAGAGAAAGGAGCTACAATCGAGTTTAGAGAATGAAAGAAGATTTGAAAACTTGTTTTTGTTTTTTGAATTTTCTCTTTTTTTTAAAAGGAAGAAAACTATTTACCAAGTGAGATTTATTGTTAAAAGAAAAGTTTGATTTTTGTTTTGTTTTTAGTTTTTCAAATTTTTTTATATGATTTTGTTTTTGTATTTTTTTTGTTTTTTGAATTTTCAAATACTTACCAAAAGGATTTTTTTTTTAGAAAATAGAAATTTAATTTTTGTTTTTGTTTTTGAATTTTCAATTTTTTTTCTTTTTGAAAAGGTTTTTTTTTTTGGATTTTTGTTTTTGATTGAAAATTTTGAAAGGAAATGAAAGAAGGATTTTTTTGTTTTTTTTGTTTTTGTTTTTTTTAAATATGCATGAACTAATGCAACTAAATGAATGCAAAGTACTTAATTGCAGTTTTCTGTCCTTAGTAGCTCTTAACCCAAAATTGTATAATCACACTTTGTCTTAAATCAACAAAAATATTTCTCAGCCAGGTAACGGGCAGGGGTTATCGGTGCACCACGAATCACCGTAGCAATGCAGCCGAAGGTTTAAGTACCTTCAAAGGAACAACCAGTATAATATTTACGTATCACCGTAATTTTTATAATTGGTTATTACTCTGCCGTAGCCTAGACACCAAGAAATAAAATTGTTCAAAGAAAACAATTGTGAAGATACAATTAAGCCCTATATGAGCTCGTGACACCCTTAAGTCGAATGTCTAACCTTTATTATTAGTCAAATTCTACGATGAAATGCGTTTGTAGGCTAAGGAAAGGGTGATGAAATCCCTCACCTTATGTGAATTGGGGTATTGCCCTTAGAAAATAAAACAAGATGAGATGAATGCAAAACAAAAATTAAACGTGAATTTACAATGCAACTAAAATGAAGTTTGTTTTTGTTTTTGGATTTTGAAAATTTATATATATATATATATATATATAAATGCAAATGCAAGCAACCAACAATGCAATAAAAACAAGGGAAAAGTGCAAGATACCAGAGCGTGTAAAAAAAAAATTTAGCGGCAATTTTTTAACAAGGCAAAGCAGTTTATTTGGGCAAGCACTTCTTCCTTTTGAATTTCTGCTTTGGCAACCTGAAATGAAAAACAAGATATATTCAACAATTTTTATTATTATTATTATTTAGTATGTTTATCAAAGATGAAAAACAAAATAAGCGAAAAACAAAACAATTGAAAATAAAATAAATGAAAACTAAAACAAGCGAAAACAAATGAAAAATGAAAATTAAACAAAGTTGAACTTGTTTTTTTTTTGGATTTCTATTTTTTTTTGGAGAGGAAACTTAAAAGTGAAGTTTTACTTTAAAAAAAAACTATTTTTAAGGATCAAACAAAACAGAACTAAAGAAAACAGACCTCCCCCGCCTCCCCCCACGTTTTTTTTTGAATTGAACCAAAAATAAATTTAAACAAAACAAGATTAAAACAAAACAAAAGAAAGAAAAAAAAGAATTTCACTCACTAAACCTATAACCCGGCCCACACTTTTTGTTCTCTTTTTTTTTATCACCCCGAAATCCTACAGACTAAATAACATAACTGCATCCCTACTTTTCTTAATTGAACGAACCTTCTCAGGGAAAAAAAATTGCAAAATACACATCAAAACTGGAAATTAAGAATCGAGTCAACCCTATTCCTATCGCGATCTCAAAGTCGATGATTTCAAATCAATGTTCCTCAACTTGATTTAGGTTGTTCGGCGATGGTGGTGACTGCGATTTGGGGTTTGTATTGCTGTCATAGTTCAAAGTTTGGGGTTGTTGAAATCGATGTTGAGGGTGTTGAAATCGAGGTCATTTCGATGATGAGGCTTGCCGGTGGCTGTGCTTTGAGTTTGAGTGTGGATTCGTTTATTTGCAGTGGAGTTGGAAGGTCGGTTAGTTAAGACAGTGGATGAAGATTAAGGGAGGTGAAGGATGGTGCTAAAGTTGAACTGATTGCAGTAGAAAGTATAGGTCATGGATAGTGTACAGTGTGTTTGTAGTTGTCTACTGCAAAATGATATGTTGTGGAGGGAGAAGGAAGTGAATAGTATGGTCACAGTGATGGTTGCTTGAAGCAAGATAGGGGTTGTTTGGTGAAGTTATACTGGTGATCAGGCAGTAACGTAAGGTAGAGGAGAAACAGATCGCAGTTTGTAGTCGCGATTGTGGTATGAATTCAAAGTTGCTGTGCAGAGGTTTTTTATTATTGGAGGAGTTACTATTTGAGTTATGTGTTGATAATTGGCAGTGATGGTTTGTATTGAAGGCAAGATGTTGTCAGGGTTGAATGGTTTTCGAGGAGGAATTGATATGCAATGGAGGCTAGTTAGTGGTTGTAGAAGGAGGCTGGTGGTGATGACAAATTTTGGGGTTGTTTGGCTTTGTATGCAACATAGTTTAACTGCAGTTGTTGGGTTAGAACTGTCTTTTGAAGGCAAGTTCGATTTTTTTCGATGTAGGAGCGTATGCTGAATCGATGATTGAAGTTGAAGGATGGTCAAGGATTGTTGCCGATGCATGGGTATTGGAAGTTGGTTGCTGATTTGAACAGCTACATTGAAAGCAGTGGTTGTGATGGTGGCTTGTAAGGGATGGCAAGTGTTTGACAGTGTTGTATCCAGCTGTTGTAGTAGTCGTTCTGTGCTGTTGTGTTGTTTTATGGCACTGTTGAAGTATGTGTAGGGAGATGTGGTGTCTGTTGATGGAGTGAAGAAGTGTTGTCGAGTGGGGTGTGTGGTTGAGGAGTTGCGTGGTGTAGATGAATGGTATGGGCCAGTTGCTAGTTGAAGTGGAGATGGTGGTTGTAATGTGAAGTATGTGGTGAAGGGTGAATTGATTGGTTATGTTTGCATTGAAAAGCAATGGCTGACACTGATATGCATTGTAGTTGTAGTGCAGTGGAACTGTGATGTGAGGATGTGGTTGAAACCGGCAGAAGTGTACCCAGTTGTTTGGCAACAGTGAATAGAAGTGGGTCTGATGATGATGACTGGAAGGTGGATGGGTTGTAGCTATTGTAACGAGTTGACAGTGGGGAAGTAGGCTGCAATTTGATGTGGAGGAGGAATTTAAGTTGGAGAAAAAGTGAGGATTTGAAGATGAAAGTGCAGTTATGAATGCACAGTTTTGTTGACATAGGGAGGTTGTGCACAGTGCACTGTCTTGGTAAAAAAATGTGTATATGAAAATTTGTAAAAAGAAACGAAATGTAAATAAAAAATGTGGAATGAAAATGAAAAGCGAAATAATATATATATATATATTTAATTGTATATGCTTCTTTTTTTTGAAATGTATATGCAAATGCAACTAGAAAACAAGAATCAATCAAAATGCAATCAAAAAGCACACACAAACACAAATTTTTTAAAAAAAAAAATGCAAACTAACACACAAAACAAAGGAACACTAAAATCAAACAAAAATAATCCGAAGAATAGAAAATCAAAATCAAAACAAATTCCTCGGCGACGGCGCCAAAAACTTGTTAATCGGCTAATTTTCTATCGATTAGAAAATAGTCGAAAAATTTTGAAATAAATTTTACCGTAAGCGCACGGCGTACACTTTGTAGTACGTGGAGAATACGGGTCGATCCGCAGGGAATTGTGAGAGATTAAAAATCTATTCAATCAAATTAGACCAAAGTGAGATGAAAGTTGTTAACTACAAAAAGAATCTAAAGCTAGAATTAAAATGTGATTTAAAAACTATTGAACTAGTGAACAATTTAGAGGCAAATCGACTCTCATATTTTTGTAAATCAACAAACAAAAAATTTGTGATCTCTAGCTTTGATATTAAGTGAAATATTGTTGTATTTATCATAAGTATGGTTTGTTTATATTATTAATTAACCTAACTCAAACCATCAAATTATAATACAACAAATAAACCACTTATAATTCTCATGAAAATGAAGCCAAAGCAAAAGCTATTTTAAGTATGATCTATTCACTATTGTAACTAGCAATATAGATCATCAAATTTCATTTTTACTTTAATTTCACATTCAAAAATGGATTAGCAAATGATGATGCAAATTGTGTTTATGTTGAATAAGAATATCTCATTTGCATAAACAATATAAGCTATCAAACCCACTTGTATAAACTTGCATCAAACTCACTTCATGAAGCATAAACCAAATGAGATCATAAATCATAAAATGTTGAAATTACATAATATTTGAGAGCTTCATTACCCCTAAATTGAAGGGGTTTAGCTACACATTTGTGGCATTGAAGCAACATAAGTAACTTTCAACATTAAAAAGAGAAGAAAATAGAGAATAAGCAAAGAAGAGAATGTAATTAAACTACTTACAACAAAAGAAATTAAGGTACACTACTTGCATGAATGTAAAACTATTCTACTAACAAAGAAAAGAAAAGAACATAAATAAAATCATTAACATAAAAACAAAGAAAAGCATGTAGAAAAAGGAGAAGAAAGAGGTTTGAAGTCATTTTTATTTCATAGAACATTGAGTTTACAATTTGATCTCTTAATTTCCTAAGTAAAATGAAAGAGTAGATGATAGTTTCATGTACATAAGAGGGCTATTTATACATGCATAAAACCCTAATTCTATTTTTAAGGGGGCTTCCTAAAATGCCCTTTAGGAAGTGTGGCCACCAAGTAACCATTAGCCACTAATTAATCCATCATTTGTTGTGCATGAAGCTTTAACCTCCACTTAGTTGTCCATTAGCTCATAATTGTACATTTAGGGAAGTGGGTGGGGTCCTCCATGATCTTGAACTTGAATTATTTCCTCTTCATTCCTTTGTATTTCATTTGTGCATGTACGTATCTTCATATAAGCCCCTTCCATATGCATCCAAATTCCTAAAAAATCATCAAAAATGTCCAAGTAAAAATTCTCAAATTTACACATGCACAAAAATGACCGTTTTGCCCCTGAATGAAGATGAAAATATGATGGTTTGAAAAAAAATTGAATTTTGGTTTTAACATGTACAAATGCCCAAATATGATGTTTATTTAAATAAAAAGAGATAAAATATGGATGTAAATATATGCACATTTACGTGCACATCAAGTAGATTAAAGGAATTAGGATAAATTGAGAGAATGTATTCGTACTTTCCTATCTAGTAATATTATATTTACATTGGATTCTAAGAGTTTCGACTATAGAAGTAGTTACAGTTCCACTCCGAGGGATTGGACAAACCAACTATGGGTTGGAAATATCTTAGAGTTAAGATTTTCACGCCGACTGTAACATCCTCTACTTTGAGGCCCGAAGCTAAGCGCTACAGATGCTATAGTCATCTATAGTATTAACTTCCAGTGACAAAATACGGTAATGTTAATGGCATCCATAATATCAGAAGCACATGAATATGAAATAAAATCATCACAGATTTCAATAAAACAACTTTTCTATGTTCATTTCAAATCAATATTTCATATTCAATTACATAATCCCAAAACGATTCTTAGGTTTTGATCAAACGTAATTATTACAAATTACGCCAAGAACGACATATGAAGATGCCCCTTGGATGATCAGAGTACTAGATAGACATATCAGACATAAATACATCACAGTGGAAATAATACTAAAGAGCTCCTACATAACTAGCTTTCCCTCCTGCACATCTTCGAATGGTTATTCGTCCAACCTACTAAACATGAAAAGTCCTTAACTCTCAATCTACTCAAATTAATTTTTAGCACCCAAGAGTTTAAGGGGAAACATAAACTTCGAGTCGGACATAAAGCCTAGTGTTAATGATACTATTACATCTCAATTTACTGATATTAAGTGAGACCACGCCGCTTAGCGGAACGGGTTTTCCCTCACTAATATCCTTCTAAAAGCGTATCTTTTGAAAATCAAAATCCTGGAATCAAACTGATTATAATAACAATAGAAAATAGATATATGCATAATATTCAGGAAATAAATGGATTATCAGTCCAAACTATAGTTTTTTTCTAGCTAACAATTAACCATTGGCTGACTTGGGCCAACCAGACATAATCAATAATCTAACTTCTGTTAGACACAATACTGGGCTATTTGCTCTTAACTAGATAGGGTCAGCTTATCCTAACAATTTTGCGGGCTCACCAATAACCCATCTTTACTCTGTATATTCCCTTCTGTGTGTAACATCAATTTAGTCTCATCTGTGACAAAGCCTTACACACTGGAATTTTGGAATTATATTAGCTAAGGGCTATTAGCTAAAGTATAGGCGCGACCCCATACCAGTCCATCTGGTCTTCTAATATATAAGTCATAAACTTAGGGTTAACTACCCTATTCAAATTTCATTTCCTTGTTAAATAATCTTTGCAAATAATTTTCCCCTGAAATCATATCTTTGTAAAACAAGGAAATCATACTCTTTGCTTTACTCAAAACACTTTGCCATAATATTTGCTTGACACAAAACAATGTTGATGAAATCTACTCAATGGGATTACCTATCACCTCAAATAAATTAAAGCCTCTTTTTAACTTAGAAAACTTTAGGCTATACGGCCAAAACAATACCTTCGAAACCTTTTCTTAAACCTTTAAACAATCCCGTTCAAAATGATTGAAAGCGTCCCTTTCGAAACCATTGTATAAAACTTTAGACATCCCCTTTCGAAACCATTTAAACTTGTATTTTGAAAGCATTGAAAAGCTTCCTTTCAAAACACTTAAAAGAAAACCTTTCAAAACAATTAAAATATACCTTTTGAAAGCAATGGGCTCAAATAAGGGTTTGTGGAACACTGCTTCGAAACCATTAAAATTATTTCTTTCGAAACCATTGGGTTCACCCTTTGATATAACTAAAGGGTCATAAAGAACAGAGGCGAAAGCATTACTTTCAAAAGCATTAATCCCAAGTAAAAGAAATAGGATAGTTTCGAACCCCATTCTTTCGAAACCATTGCCTCCAAAATCATTTGAAAGAGACTAAACAACCCTTTCGAAAGCATTGAGAAGGCGGCTTTTAAAATTGAAATACGAAAGCATCCCTTTCAAATACATTGTTTTAAGGCTATAAACAAAAGGCGACCTTAACTATTCGAAAGGTATGCATGCGGAAACATGGGTACCAAATAGGTTCTAAAGCTTCTTTTAAAACAAAAACAAGCGGCAACTCTTTCGAGAGCTCCTTTCTAAAAACAAAGGCAAGCGACAACTTGTTCAAAAGTTTCCTTTAAAAAACAAAGACAAGTTAAAAGCAACCCCTTCGAAAGCATGTCTAGGACACCATCATTCCTTCCACCCTTTTCCAACACGCTATATACCAATTGCTTGATATCATGTGCATTGGTGTCGAATAGGTGCGAAAGGTCTAATTGGGCATGGTGACGCAAGCCAGCAAAGGAAGTGGCAAGGTTGTAATTTGAAATAAAACTGATTGTATGCCTTTCAAAGTAATTTCTTTTTACCTAACTTGCCTAATTTGTCAAAATATGATTGGTTGACCTTTCTTTATCAAAATCTTTTTCTAAAAAGGTTGTCGAATTCACAATTAACAATTTAAAACATTTCAAGCAAATAAGCCCTTCTCCTTGATAAAACATATAAAACATTTAAGTCACTTAACTTAAATAATTTTATAACCATAGTAAAATACAGGAAAATTCCCCAAAAATCATAATAATTCACTTTTAATATGTTTTCTAACATATATAAATTTCAGACCCGAAATCATTATATAATTGCCTTAAATAATTTAAACAAAATATTAACTATTTTCTCTCATAGAAAATTCATAGTAAGTGCATAATTACTTAGAAAATTATGAAACTTGAAACCCACTTCTAAAATATTGTTTTTGATCATATATCAAAAACGTAACTCATTTGGATGTCATTAAATAAGTTCTCTAATTTAAACATATCATATGCCATATGAAATCATATAAATCGTCAACAAGTGTGTGTATATATATATCCATTTAAACAAACATAACATGGCGTATTACTTGCGAAATAGTTCAGATCAATCCTTGAAACCGAGATCATTATCAAAAGTGAGATGTAAATCGAATTATTCACCTTAGTTTATTGTTAAGAAGGTAGAGATTTTTCTCTTTGATTAATTTCTTTAAGCTTTCTACTTGATTCCTAGCTTATCTTCTTTTTGATTCCTCTTAATGGTGGATAGCCGAGCTCTTAGGGTTTTAGTTTTGTTTTTGAGTGTTAAAACGAATAAGGAATGGAGAATGGAAGAGTTTAGGGTATTAGAATGAAGGATGTTCCCATTTTCCCTTACCATATTCCACCTATTTACTTATTTTAAATTTTCTTTTGCTTATACATTCATTAAGGTATGGCTCCTTCTAAATTAACAAATCTTAATCCCTTAACCATCAACATTATTTCTTTTAATTTATCTAATTAAAATGTCCTAACTAATGTTAGTCAAAATTAGGGTAAGTGTAGACTCCCCTCCTTAAAGAATTTCATCCTCGAAATTAATGTAACGTACTCACAACAGTCAAACATAAAGGCAAAACATACCATGAAATAAGTCAGGACAAGTATCTCTAATCCTGCTCTCAGTTTCCCAAGTACAGCCTCTCTTATTGTCAATGCAATGGACTTTGACTAATCTGACTGTCTTATTCCTTGGTCTCTTCTCATCTCTCTCAACTATACAAACTGGTTGTCTAACTATGGTCATATCCAATTCCACTACTAGATCATCTAACATAGTCCGTGTAATAATAGTCTCTGGATCTCGAATACACTTCCTTAGATGAGAAATATGAAAAACATTGTGGACTCCCGCTAAACTATTCGGTAGCTCTACTCTATATGCGAGTTTCCTGATCCTTTCTATAATAGGAAATGGTCTAACGAATCATGGTGCCAATTTTCTTGATTTTCCAAATCTGATTACACCCTTCATTGGTGACAACTTGACGAAAACATAATCTCCAACTAAGAACTCTAGGTCTTTCCATCTTTTATCAGCATAACTCTTCTGCCTAGACTGAACTTCTTTTATTCTAGCCCGAATTAACTCAATCTTTTTTGCAGCTTCTTTAACTAAGTCTGGTCCAAGAATTAGTCTATCCCTGATTTCTAACCAACAAACAAGAGATTTGCATAGCCTTCCATACAATGCTTCAAATGGTACCATCCGTATAATAGTCCGATAACTGTTGTTATACGAAAACTTGACAAAGTGTAGATGGTCTTCCCATGATCCTCCAAAATCTAGCACACAAGCTCTTAACAAATCCTTCAAAACTTTCATAACTCTCTCTATTTGCCCATCTATCTACGGATGGTAAGTGGTACTCATCTTGAGCTTGATACCTAAAGTCTCTTGTAGACTTTTTCGGAACTCACTAGTAAATAAGGAATCTCTGTAACTTACTATACCACTAGGAATTCCATGCAGTCTAACTATATTCCTCATGATTAACTTAGCTAAATCCGGTGCTGTCCTGGTCGACTTAACGGGTATAAAGTGTGCACTCTTAGTCAATCTGTCCACTATAACCCATATACTCTCATTTCCTCTATTCAACCTTAGCAACCAATCTATGAAATCCATTGAGATAGAATCCCATTTCCAGACTGAAACATCTAAAGGCTGAAGTAACCTACTTGGTTTCTAATGTTCAACTTTTACCTATTGACAGTTTGAACACTGCCTCACCCATAAGCCTACATCTCTCTTCGTATCTTCCTAGAAGAAACTCCTTTTCATATCCTGATACATCTTAGTTCCTTCTGGATGAATAGTGAACTTCGAACGATGGCATTCTCTAAGAACTACCTTCTTAATGTTTCCCACATTCGGGACACATAGTCGTCCTTTCTTCTTCAACCACCCCTTCTACTCAAGACTGAAATATTTCAAGTCATCATTCTCCATTCCATTCCTTAACCTTTTGATCCATTCAGCTAATAATGGATCCTCCTCTTGTTTAGAAGCAATCTTTTCGATCGTCATCGGTTGAACTTCTAAACATTATAACATGGCAGTTCCTCAAATAGAATAGCCTCAGATCTCCATTGTATTCCGCATGTAGTCAATGCTTCTAAATCTTTCCACTCAGCTATCATTACCAATACTGCATTCTGATATTTTCTGCTAAGTGCATTTGCAACCTTATTCCCTTTCCCGATGTGTATTCAATACCAAAGTCATAAGCGGCTAAAAACTCTAACCACCTCTGTTGTCTCATATTCAATTCTTTCTGAGAGAATAAATATCACAGTGACTTATGATCCGGAAATAATTCGAATCTCACTCCCAACAAGTAATGACTCCACACCTTCAGGCGAAAATTACCGCAGCTAATTCCTAATCATGAGTTGGATATCTAAGCTCATGCGGTTTGAGCTGTCGAGAAGCACAGGCATCATTTTACTCCTATGCATTAACACGGCTCCTAACCCCATTCCACATGCATCCGTGTACACAACTAAGTCCAGGTTCCCCTCTGGAACAACTAACACTAATGCATTAGTCAATAAGTGTTTCAGTTTTTGGAATGCCTTCACACACTTATCAGTCCAGACAAACTTCACATTTCTCCGAGTTAGCTTAGTCATCGGTGCCACTATCCGCGGAAAACCTTAATGAATCTCCGATAACACCCAGCTAATCTAAGAAAACTCTTTATCTTAGTCATTGTCTTGGATCTCTTCTAACTATTCACTGCCTCGATTTTAGCCGGATCTACTGATAACCATTTCTCTGAGACTACATGAACAAGAAGCTTATACTTCCTTTTTCCAAAAATGACACATCAAAAATTTCTCTTTCAGTTTCAGCTGATGCTTCCTCAGCGTCTCAAGCATCACTCTAAGATGAACTTCATGATCTCTTTCATCCTTAGAGTATATCAAAATGTTGTCTATGAATACCGATATAAATCTTTCCAGATGCTCCCGGAAGATTATGTTCATCAAGTCCACGAAGAATGTTGGCGCATTAGTTAGACTAAACGGCATCACTAACCGTTCATATAATCCATATCTGGTCTTAAACGGTGTCAAAGGAATACTATCCTCTACTACTCTAAGTTGATGGAACCTTGTTGCCAAATCCAACTGAGAAAATACTTGGGCTTCACTCAACTGATCGAACAAATCGTCAATCCTAGGTAATGGATATCGGTTCTTTATCGTCTTCTCTTTCAGCTTACGGTAATCGATACACAATCTCAACGATCCGTCCAATTTCTTTGCAAATACTACGGTTGCTCCCTAAGGTGAACTGCTTGGTCTGATAAAATTCTTACGTTCTAGATCCATCAACTGCACCTTTAACTCCTTCATCTCGGTAGGTGTCATTCTACTTAGCGGTCTACTCACAGGTTCTGCTCCTAGTACTAAATCTATCTTAAACTCAATAGCTCATCTCAATGGTAGTCCTATCACGGGCTCAAAGACATCTGCGAATTCTCTAACAACGAAAACTCGGTTCAACTCGCCTTTTCTCTATAATACTCAAAAAAGCATTAACCTCAAAACTAGGGTTTTCTACGGAGTATATATTCCGATCGCACAACTAGGGTGTCTAAGTGATATTTTCCTATCACGACAAAATATCCTAGCATCATACTTAATTAACCAATCCATACCCAAAAATAATTCCGAACCCTACGAAATCAAATACATGCAAACTGCAATCAAATATACGGCCTAACATTTTGAACTCTAGCTGCTCACATCTCATCCCAAGTGTAGCATGCCCTCCTATCGGATTCGCAACCTTTAAGGATGTAACTAGGTATGAAGGTTCTACGTTAAGCTTATCTACCAAACAATGAGATATAAAAGAATGCGATGCCCCAGTATCAAATAGAACTCTAGCTAATACATCATTAATCAAAAGCGTACCTCCCAAAACGGCTTTTCCTTTCTCCTCTGTTGTTGGTCTTGAGGTAGCTGGTTCCAATGCAAACACTTTGCCCTTTCCATCCTTGGTTGGTTCCTTGCACTAGTTCTTATAATGTCTAATCTGATCACAGTTGAAGCATTTTACTCCTTTCTTATCAACAGCCTTCTTTGCTTTACTTGTCCACATTCATGAGCACGGTGTCCCTTCTTATCACACTTATAGCAGGCTGCTCCACCTTTCTAAGCGTCTTTCTTATGGAAAAACTTTCTCTTCTGGTTTTGCCCACCTTGAGCTTCCCCTACTTTGTTACCATTATGGAAAGTGAGCATCTCCTCCTGCCTCAAAGCCATCTCAACAACTACATCGCACGGATCTCTAATACGTGGTAAAGTTTCTTTAGCAAACTCGGGTCTCAATCCGTGGATGAACTTCTCATTCCTTTTGAAAACCGTACCAACCGTAGCATACCTGTATCTCGATAGTTCCTTAAATCTGGTAGCATACTCCAGCACGGTCATGTCTTCCTGAACCAACTCAGCATATCCTAAGTAGAGTTGACTTGGCAATCTCCGACATGGATCTTTCCTCAAACCTCCTTCTGAATTCTGCCCAAGTCATGGTCTCCTCATTTACTCCAACGGTAACACTGTTCCACCAGTACAGTGATGCTCCTTGCAACTGTGTAGAAGCAAGCCTCCTCTTCGGCTTATCATTAAGTCCCAAATCAACAAAGATTCTTTCACAATGAAGCAACCAGTTCTCCATTTCAATTGCATCCTTGGTCCCAATAACTGGCTTCCCTCCAAGCCTAGCATAGTCTATGCTTAGTAGTGCATAGTTATTAACTACCGGAGCTCCCAGATTTCTTTCTCCATCATTTCCTCCAACTAATCCCGCAGCAGCTCTAGCTTGCATCAGGTTGACGAAGAACTGATACATAGCTTCCATATCAACTTGCGGTGCACCAGCACCCACATTAGTAGTTTGTGCCTGACCCGGATTCCTTCTAGTGTTTGGCTTGGCATTTCCATTAGTTGTAGTACTTCCACCAATGTTAACTCTTCTATTCCTAGCATCCATATCTTACTTCCTTAAAATCTACATTCGAGACTTTGTAAGGTACAGACGAATGGCCTAAGAGAGATGGGAGAAATAGAGATAAAGCATATTCTTATATATAGCAAATACAAGTACATTACTATAGTGTTATCCCATACCCCAATCTTTACTCTAATTCCTTAGGATTACATTTACAAAAATCATTTTAAGTTTAAAATTTCTTTTAAGTTTTCCTAAACCTATGCTCTGATAACAAGTTGTAACATCCCCTATCTTGAGGCCTGAAACTAAGCGCTACAGATGCTGCAATCATATATAGTATTAACTTCCGGTGACAAAATATGGTAATGTTAATGGCATCCGTGATATCAGAAGCACATGAATATGAAATAAAATCATCACTGATTTCAAAGAAACTACTATTATGAGTTTATTTCAAATCAATATATCATATTCAATTACATAATCCAAAAACGATCCTCGGGTTTTGATCAAATATAATTATTACAAATTACGCTAAGGGTGACTGTTTGTACCAAAATTGGGCACAACACTCTTCGGATGTGTTTGAAGAGATAAAATGAAGAAAATAAATGTAAAACGAAGCAGATCTAACAAAAACACCAATAAACAGATAAGAAAATGCACAGAAACACATGGATTTAGAGTGGTTCGGCGAATTGCCTACGTCCACTATGAAATGATTGATATTTATTGATTTTCACTCGCTGTTTACAAACAATTACAATAGTATCACTGAAGTTTGATAATCATTTCGGCAGAATATCGGCGTAGAGAGGCCAAAAGTCCTTCTTCTTTAGGCCCTAGGGCTCTATTTATAGGCGTAGGAGGCAAATATCTCACTCGGATCTCGGGAGACTTCTTCTGGCACGTGGGTGGGCCCACGTGATCGATCCCAGGCGATTTCGACTCGATCCGTGATCGATACGAACGAATTTCGTATCGATCAAGACTTGCTCCAATCGAGTCGAAATTTGTCAGGAACATTCTTTATGTTGTACGTAGTCTCCTGTGAAAATTTCATAGCATTTGGACTTGTAGATCATGAGATATGGTCGATGCAAATTGGAGTCGACTCGATCCGTGATCGATACGAACGAATTTTGTATCGATCAAGACTTGCTCCAAACGAGTCAAAATTTGGCATTAACATTCCTTAGGTCGTACGTAAGCTCCTATGAAAATTTGGTGGCATTTGGACTTGTAGATTTCGAGTTATGATCGATGCAAGTTTGAATTTCTCAACCGTGATCGATCAATATCTTGAGCATATGAACTCCAAATGACTTGAAATTTGGAACGTTGGCTCTCATAGCTTCGCTTGTCATGTCATATCAATTTTAGCTCGATCCGGACTTGGGCAAAATTCGTCGATATTCATAGTGAGCCTGCGTATAACCGATCTCCAAGACGAACTGTCATTGGTTTCTAGTCAAGTTCTTGGTATCACGGCCTTGCCAAAAGGCGGGATAACATTTGCCCCCCAAAGTACGTCTTGTGTGAACATGACGTGCTTTGAAATGATGCATCCTTCATTCTGAAAAAGTTCTATCTGATTCGTTGAGTAGTTGCTATCTTTTCATCAAACGATGTAACCTTTGATTGATTTCCAGTAATATAAATGTTGATTTATTGACTGCCAATGATTATGTAGTGCATTGTTGTAACTGAGTGTCGAGTGCTAGCGATTTGTTGTTCATAGTTGTAATTGTCATCAGGTGAGCATTCAACTCCTGTAAATTTTGAAAATTGAATATTAGTTCGTCATACGCGTACGTATGTTAATCTGACTCCCGTTAACGTTTGCATGTTCACGAGTCGTTGTCAAGTTCTTTAGTTTTTGTTTGGATTGAGTTCCGTATCGATCCTCTCTTGGATCGAAGTGAAATTCAAGTTGTAACAACGTTCGATGGTTGTTTTAAGTCCTTCCTTTGTATCGATCCTCTTTTAGATCGATCTGAGATGTTGGAACGTATGCTTCGTATCGATGGATACATCATATTGGGTCTTGGATTGGCGGATACAGGAGTAATGCTTTGTGTCGATGGAGTTGAATGATCTGGACATAATTATGCAGTGAGGCTTCACAGAGGATATGCCATTTCTCATTCCTTCATTCAAGAAGAATCCCCGATTATGGATAATCTTCGATAGGAGTCATCCATGACTCCTTTCCTAGATCCATCTCTAAGATCTAGTTGATCTTCATATGTCAATGCTTGGAATAATAAGTATTTCAACTGGGACAAAGTCTTTTTGCCGCGCATCCCCAGAACTGGATAGCTTGGCCAGTGACTTAGCTAATTCATTTTGTTCTCCGAGGATGTGTGTAATGGTGTAATAGTCGAAGTCGACTAGTAGCTTTTGGACCCAGCTAGGATAAGGAGCAAGATGTTGCCCCCTAGTCGAATAATCTTCCCTGACTCGGTATACTACTAACTAGTAATCACATAAGATATGTAAAGTTTCCACTCCTAGTTTTCTTGCAAGTTTGAGCGCCAAGGCTTCATACTTAGCTTCGTTATTTATTGCAGGGAAGTTGAGTTTGAGGGCATGGCAGATCGATCGTTCCTCAGTAGTCATTAACGCAACTTCGACGTTAGAAAGCCGATTATTGGAAGTTCCATCTGTGTACGTTCTCCATCGGTTAGACGGTTCTCCACTATTCTTCAGATAATCGTCTGATGTAGTGAATTCGGATATGAAGTATGCTAATGTTTGACCTTGGAGAGCTCTCCGAGAGAGATAAGTGATATCAAATTGGCTTAGCTTGATACTCCATTTAAGTAACTTTTCAGACATCTAAGGTTTCTATTGGACCTATCGTAACGGTTGGTCGATATGGACGTTAACGGGGTGAGCTTGTCAATAGCCAGCCTTCATCATATACTAGTCGTTGGATTCGTTTCTCTTCACATAGCATTGCGATGCTTATGGCGTGTGTTGACACGGCCCAATTGATGTATAAATCTTCGCGATCCAAAGGTTTGGGTAAAATGGGAGGTCTCTTTAAGCGATCTATCGGAGCTGGAAGTGCATCAACGTAGTTGTTAGTTCATTCAAAAGTTCTCTTCCCTCTCTTGATCGGGTTGAAGAAGATAATTCACTTGTAGATGGCCCTAGAGTCAAATCAACATAGGACGGTAATCTTTCGACTTAGGCTCCATACCTGCTTGGTTGTCCTCGGTACATGGGTGTCTCTAACTGTCCGAATTTTCTAGAAATTAGTCTTGATTCCTTGAGAATTGATGATGAAAACAAAGAATCTTTCTGATGTAATGGTGAAAGAGAATTTCAAAGGATCGAGTTTCATCCTGCATTTTTTGGAGAGCGCTGAATATCTCTGTCAAGTCATTGATATGGTCGTTTGATAATCGTGATCTCACGAGCATATTAACCACATCTACTTTCATCGATCGACTGATATGATTTTTTATTGATCTGTTAATCGTCTTTTGGTAAGTAGCATAAGCGTTCTCAAGTTTGAATCCAGGGATTTCAGCATAGCACTATAGGCCTAGGTCAATAATGAAACAGTTGTATTCCTAGTCTAGGACATGCTTCAGTATCCGATTGTATCTGGAGTTTGCACCTATGGATGTGAGTAATTCATGTCTGATGGTCAGGTCCATCAGTTGGTTGATCATTGGAAGTGGAAAGTTGTGCTTTGTCATACCCCATGCAAATCTGAGTAGTTGACGTATGTCCTCCACTCTCTGTTCGTTTTTCTTACAAGTAAAGGATTGGATACTCATTTTGGTTGGAGGGCATCATGGATAAATCCACTGGTTTTGAGCAGATTCGCCTCCTCTTTAAGTGCAACTGATCTTTCCGGATCCATGTCGCATCGTTTTTGTTCACCGAGACAGGCCTCGGGTCGACATTTAATGCAGGGTTCTTCATGGCTGGCGAGAGTCCATATATATATATATATATGAGATCGAGTCCAAGCGAACACATCAAGGTTCACCTGAAGTAAAACAGTTGACTCTTTCTTCATCATTGCGTAGAGTTGTGATCTGATCTACAATACTTGTGATGGGTTGTAGGTGCCTCATGTGTTTATTTGCAATGGTAAATGATCAGGCTTATAAGGACGTTGAATCAAAGGATTAGTAGAACTTAGCCTTGTACTGCATGCTGCTACATAGCTAGCTCCAGCTTTGAGATTGAATTTACTTGTGTTTATGAATGATGTGCTTTTCATTCAATGTACTCGTGATCCATTGCTCATTGTAAGGGTCAGAATGATGATCAGTTGCCCTTGAGTTCGGGTATTGATCCGATGATTCTATCTCTAGGCATCCTTTCAGTCATAACCTAGAGTTGTTATGAATATCAGGCATGGGTCATAGGTTCAAATTGTCATAGTTAACTCTCGGATAATCACTCTTTTGCCCCCAGTCTTGGGTTGGCAGATGCATTACGCGGACGGTTTAGTCTCGTCCTAACTGTGTTTATACTGTAGTTCAAGCTTTAAGAATCAGAGTTGATTGATGAATGGTTGAATCATATTAATCTTATCTTCTTGCTCGTGCCCCCAAGTCTGGGGAATATCTCGATAAGTGGAAAGGTAGATAATGTCCGCTTCAATTTTGTATTCTATCCCATTGAACTATGGGATCGAGTTAACCGATGAAGGGCTAAGTCGTGCCTATCCCGCATTATGTTCTAGTTCTTTCCTCTAGGTGGAATACATTGTTACTTTGCCGACATTCGGACATAAGCTAGATTCTGGACGGTCAATGACATTCACTTCGCTGCTTATGTCACCATCTTGGGCAAAAGCTGAAGAGTGAATTGTCCAGTCAGATCCAATGCAGGATTGATGCTTCCCTTGTCGAATCCGGGGTAAGAGTCAGTGTGCAAATGTTTAGGTTGCACTTGTTTTGAATTGCTCTTTTAATCGAATCATGGTAAAAGTCAGAGAATGAATGGTCACATTGCATTCTCTGGGAGTTAGGAAATTAACTACATCCATTTTGGTTTACATTCTCCCGTCGGAACTTGGGATAATGTCAGCTAAAACGCAGTCAGGTCATGCCCATCCGGTTTCACGCTTTTCCAAACAGATCGAAGGAAGGCGACGGAGGACGAGTGGTCAAGTCACACTCACTGGTGGTTTATTCTTGTATCCATGCTCTATTGGTTAAAGGTATTCGATGGACGTTCGGGTCACATCGATTTATAGTCGAAGAGGATCGATATTGACCGTTGATTCAACGGCACGATGTAAAATGCTCGGACCTCATTTCCTATCGATCCAATGGTATGATATGAAAGGTGCAGATCGATATTGCACGTCGATCCAGCGGTATGATATAATTGGTTGCCCAGGACTTCGGGCATCATTCTGATTGGTTAGCATTAGGGTCTCCTTGTAGTCGTTGCCTTAAGTTGTAAAGGATGCTAAGCTGGAGATGTAGCGAGTCACCTTTCTCTTCTTTCGGTGATTTGTATTTCTGCCCCCAGTCTTGGGTTAGCAGAGTTAGTTCATGGATGGTCTAATTGCACCTGTAGTGAGTTTATACTCCTCATGTCGAGTTTAGGTCAGAGTTGGTGAATGAATGGTCGAGTCACATTCTTCCGTTTGTCTATGCTTGTAGCCGTACCTTGGGGATCAGAGTCGGTTGTAGGGCCATTCATCACACCTATTTGATGTTTATACCCCTGTCCACACTTTGGGGACTAAGATTTTTTTGTAGAAAATGGTCGGACCGCATTCTCCTCAGTCAATTCATCTGCCCCCAGTCAAGGGCAAAAGTCGAAGTGTGGTCGATCAAATTACAACAACATTAGTTTGATGCTTCTCCCACTGAACTGTAGGAAGGAATTAATTGGCAGATTGTTAGGTCACATCCGTCCATGTTGCATGCATAATCCATCGGATCACGGGCGAGAGTTAGGAGATGAACGGTCATGCCACGTTCATTTGCGATTGAATGGTAGTAACATCCATTTAGAATAGGACCTTCAGCTAGGTCCGTTTTGCGAATCTGCGTCTCCCTGTCGAATCAAGGAAGAAATTTTGTCTTGTATGGTTGGAGTGCATCCCTATAAAATTATGTTATGGGTCCCATGCCAGGGACAAGAGTTGATGCACGAATGGTTGTGTCATGCCTGCTTAGTGCTGGATGGTCGGATCGCATCCAATTTTGTGTGTTAAGTGTGCCCCCATGTTAGGGGAAGATTGGAAAGCAGACGGTCGAACCACATTCGCTTTTTGTACTATAGAACTTGCTGAGAAACCAGAGTCGATAGATGGACAGTCGAATCGCATCCCTTTTCGTATTCATATTCCAAACCATGCTTTGAGGACTAGAGTTGGTTGATAAGTTGTCAGTCAAACCCATTTGGTATTTATACTCCAGTCCGCGCTCTCGGGACCAGAGCTAGTTGAAGTTCATACTCCAGTTCGCACTCTGAGAATCTGGAGTTAGTTGATGTTTATACTCCAGTTCGCACTCTGGGAATCCGGAGTTAGTTGATGTTTATACTCCAGTTCGCACTCTGAGAATCCGGAGTTAGTTGATGTTTATACTCCAGTTCGCACTCTGGGAATCTGGAGTTAGTAGATGTTTATACTCCAGTTCGCACTCTAGGAATCTGGAGTTAGTTGATGGGTGGTCAGTCACACCCATTTTAGTGTTTATACTCCAGTCCACGCTCTGGGGACTTGGAGTTATTTAATGTTTATACTCCAGTTCGTGCTCTGGGAATCTAGAGTTAGTCGACAGATGGTCAGCCACATCTGTTTAGGCTTTAGGATTTCGTTCACACTCTAGGAACAAGAAGTTGATCAGGTACGTGGACGGTTGTATCATATTCACCTTGAGTAGGCAAGCGAAGTCATTAGATGGATGGATCCATCCTCCTCGAGCTTGTAAATATGGAAGGCGAGGTCGTTAGATGGACTGATGCATCCTCCTCGGGTTTAGGTTGAACACGAGCGAAGTCGTTAGATGGACGGATCCATCCTCCTCGAGCCCATATCCGTAAGTTTATACTCCTGCTCACACTCTGGGAGCCGGAGTTAGTTAGAGGATTGTCGTGTATCAATCCCTTATTGCCGTAGTGTGATGGCTTGTCCCTGAGCTCAGGGTTTCACTTAGCGAGTGATCTGTGGGATCCCGATTAACTTCCACTTATATGCCCCTTAACGAAGGATGAGATTTAGTTTATGGATGGTTGGATCACGTCCATGTTCATTTGGATTCCACTTTTGCTAAGCCTAAGGAGTAAGATTAGTGTTCTGGCAAGCTTTGTGCTCGAGCATAGGAAAGGATGGTCGAATTACATCCACTTTGAGTTGTGTATTTTCCCTTAAGTCGGGTGTAAGAATTGGAGAGCGGACAGTCAAGTCACGTCCAATTTATACTTTGCATTCTTCCGATCGAGCCGAGGAAGAGAGTTGAAATGACACCTCGTGATGGGTAGCGAGTAGGCAGTCATTCACTGATGACTTTAAATTGAGGGTTGGACCCTGATGAAGTTGGTTTAAGGCATGACTGTTTTGCGGAATTACAGAAGCAAACTAGAGAGTGAACGTTCAAATCATATCCACTTTAAACATGTGTTCTCTCAAATAATCCCAAGTGTCTAATGTAGGATTGGATGCATGGATGGTGACATCATGTCCACCCTTGGTGTGATTTCGATTTTATCGGGCATTAGAAGAAGCATAAGTATTTTGGCGAGCTTCAAACACGAGATGGAGAGTGCATTGTTGGGACATATAACTCCAAGTCTTTCTTAAATCTCCTAATTAAATTGCATAGGCGGATGAGTGGATGGTCGGTTGCATCCACTTTGTACTAGAGTCCTGACCTTGTCAGTCTCTTCCGCTTTGATGCCTTGCCCCCATTCAGGGGCATATAGTAGCTGATGAGTGGTTGAGTCATGCTCGTCATGATGATACCTTAATGATTTGATCATAGTCCGCGGAGGTTGTTTTGCACCCAATCTTAAGTACTCGGTTACCTGCATCATTTACAAGTAGTTTAATTCAAGTCGGTCATATTTTGCAAGGTAAATGAAATTGAATTAGAAATAATTCAAAAGAGATTAGATCAAATCTCATTGATAAGTGAGGCAGCGTCATATGCTCGCTATTGCACTTCAGTCCAGCCCTTCTCAGTTGGAAGTCTAACGCAAATGGTTCGATTTGATCAAAGTCCTTGATCGATAGGGGTTGGATGTTCTCGGTCCTTCATTTTATAGGGCATGCACATATTGTCGGAGCTATCCTTTCCGGAGTAGCCTTATGGCGTTGGCGTTCATGGTAGCCATCAAGAGAAGAGGAGTTTTCCGATCTAGAGTATGGAGTAGGTCCCTTCCTTATCTCGCCATGTTGATCCTTCATCTGGTTCATCAACTTAATATTGGCCTGGATATGTTGGTGTACTCGTCGGCGGCTACCCACCAGTCCTCTTATCAAAGTCTGGAAATAAGCTCTGGTGATGAATTCATTTATGGGTATTGGCAGCAACTAGCTGTGGGCTTTGGATAAATTCATTGGCTGCCAACTTCTTCATTCCCTTCAACAATATGAGAAGTAGAATGGTATGTCTAACCACGTTTAACAGTGTTCTTTGAGGAATGGGGGAAGACATCTTCATTTGATGGCAGTCATCACTCTTGGTGTAAGCCATGCCCAATTCTCACTTCGTGAGGTAGTGCCGGGGGTTATATTTCCAAAGTACACTGACGTAGTCAGCATGTTGAATTTTGCTGGAAAATCTGCGTGTAGGATGGTTTCAATAAATAGGTCTGGACTGGGAAAGGTACTTCTATCAACATTATCAGGTCCATTTTATGGCTACGGGGTCTTTTAATACTGGTGAATGACGTATGCACGATTGCCCAACGTTCGAGTGGTTGGTGATGCCGATTGGATGGTGAGTTGGTTAAGATGGGCTCATAGGTTGTGATTATTTCTAATTTTCACCCAGGTAGGAGGTCCATATAAGATAGTGAGGAAGTCCTCTTAAGGTTGTATGTCGTGCTTCTAGTCATATGGACACGGTATGATTAAGATGCGGGCATTTGAAGTTGGTTCAGTGGTGACCAGCTATGTTTTGAGTTAGCAAAGTAGACAGTGTTGGGAAGTCGTCATATTAGGCATCGTACCATAGTTGTCAATTCAGGAGTTTAAAAGCTAGTCAACTGGGGAAAGTTGCAGTCCACCTTAGAAGCATGATATATTAACCAACTCTAGTTCTTGGCGTATTAGCTAGGTTCTCCAGCCTTTGAGAGCACCGGTTGAGTAGTATTTCTTTACCCATTCCTTGATTGCAATTTAGCATTTGTTGTTGTGATCTCCTATGTCTTGTTCAGTCATGAAACAATTAGAAGCGTGGATGGAATGTTCCTTCATTAAATTGGTGATTGAATTCACTATGCGGGTGCTCTGCGCTATCGATCCATCTGTGATTAAATTTCTTTTTAGGAAATTTGGGTCGTACCCGATTTTTTTTTTTTGAAATTTCGTATCATTCTCAGCAAAGTTTGAACGATACAAATGTAGGTGAAATCGAACGATCCGTAAAGTGGACAATTGGATCGATACGAAAGGCGTACAACTGGACCGATATGAAGTGGATGTGAGTATCGATACGAATTGGACGCAGATGGATCGATACTGTAACGATACGACTTTTCAACGCTCGAAAGTCGACATTAATACGTCCACTGTATCAACTGCCGGACAATCGAATGCCAGAAAACCGAATTGTTATGGTTAAAAAGTAGAGGTAGAAGAAGATAGAAGAAAAAGAGAATAGAAAAACACAGAAACATAAACAATATCAGAATCTCACATTCGCAGCGGAACAACATATAATAGGTAAATGAATAATCTTTAAATCAAAGAACTATATCATTTTATACATTACATAATCATCAGAGTTTACAACAAAAATACATCAATGGACAGTTATATAAACTTGTCCTCATATAGAATACACAACGGAATAAATAATATCATATACAAGTGATACGTCTCGCCATCCAGCTCGCCACTGAGCTCCACAGCATCTCCTGAATCCAGAATGACCTGATAACCTGACTTTAGGCTGCCCGTGTGGAAAATGATGGGCACCCAGAGTTTAGGAAATGAACAATAAACTCCATGTCAGTCATGGTGACTAGTGTGAGAACTAAAAACAGTTATTATCTTTAAACAACAACAACAAAGGAAATAAAAGATATCCACAATGCTTTTTGGAAAATGAAACTACCATAAGACATCCCACCACACACACAATGCAAACGCAGAATTGGAGGAGATTTCTTCTTATGATAGTCAAACATGCTTACTACGCAAAATCATTTAGTGCATAGTGTAGGAAATCATTTCGAAAGTATAATATTAATCTTAGCCAACATACAACCATTATTGTATGCCTACTATAGCTACTATGTTCAATAGCAGGTTACCGCCACATTCCATAGCAGGTTATACAACTAAAACCATACAAGGTTCGTATTGTTTCTTTGGATTTCCAACAAATGGTCAGGCAAAGGAACTTCCTTACACCGAAATGGAACGCCTCTGAAAGGACGCCCCGAGAGTCAACCTGCTCTCTGCAAACACAAGGCCGACGCTACCTCACGCTGTACAGCTGTACTAGGTAACTAACACACTGACGCTACCTCACGCTATACAGCTGTAACTAGGTAACTAACACACAAGTATGCCATCCCCCGGTCGTTACCGACCTTTATCCGAGGATCCTCAACCACAAAGCAACAACAACAAAGTATAATAAATGTGCAGCATCAACATAGGTAAAATATCTGGGCTCCATACCATGATATCACCTTTTATCCAGAAGGAAATGAAAAACCCTAAGGGAGCGACCCCTAACAACCTTGCCGCAACATTCCTGTTTAGACCATTACCGGGTTGTGAGGCTCGACGAAGACTCGTCCACAAAGCTACGCTTTTTAACAAAACCACGCTTTTTCACAAAGCCACGCTTTTTCATAAAGCCATGCTTTTTCACAAAGCCACGCTTTGATCAACAAATGATCAACAGCACTTCGTATGCCACATTACCAAATTGGGAATGTATCACTAGTAACCATCAACTACATAACCTCTGAGCTCGTACGTCTCAGAGAAGGGTGTTAAGTTAAGAGAATAAATTCTCCGCCACCAACAGAAATGTATTTGTTAGAAACCAGCTTTACATCTCAAAGTGTAATGTCAGACACACATCCATACAAGTCCGATCCGGGATCAAACTGAACCGAAGGCACTTCCAAAGAAGCCCTTGCAATCCGGGTATTCACTAATCACGTCCGGACTTCCCATCACAAGAAGAGTGATATAAATCTCCATACCTGAGCAACTCGGTGCAGAGACATTCGACAGGTTGTCCTTTCATTTTCGAAAATACCCGGTCTTCACACCGGTCTTCAATTGCAATCCATATCGTCGTATCATTATTCGGAATGGGTTATATGACACAAAGGTCCTTTCCCGGCTAACCCGAATAACGAGCGCAATTAAAAATCATATGGATACTGGGGTCTCAGTTAAAACACAGCTTAAAGCCCAAAACTTTTCATTCGAATGGTTAAAACAAATTACCATTTCCAGTCTTTTAAACAAAAAGATTCATTTCAACAATCTTCAATGGTTTAAACAAATTTCCATACTTTTAATCTTTTAAACAAAAAGATCCAATTCACAAAGTTCACCCCATTCACAAAGATCCGTTCATGGATTTCAAAACAATTTCCATTTTAATTGAATAGGTTTACTCGTTAAATCTTTAAATCAAGATTTAACTTATAGCTTTCAAAACTCGTTTCCAAAGATTCATTGATAGTCTCTCAAAACATTTCAATTCCATTTCAAACTTGAAACCTTTCAACACAATTTAGAAATCCTTTCTTAAAATGAAAGCTATTATTATTTGAAAGCGGATAGTTTCCGTTTTGGGAAAACTGATTACAAATTTTACATGAGTTAAAGCCACTCAAGTAAAAACTTGAATTTAAATTTAAAATTAAATTTCCAAAACCATATTTTAAATGGTTAAAAATCCATATAAACACCTTTTACACTTGTAAAATCTTTTAAACCAAAATTCCCAAATTATTGAATTCAATTTCCAAATATTGAATTCAAATTTTAAATCAAATGATTCGATTTCAATTTTATTAAGTTATTCAAAATGACTCTTATTTTTGAAACTCATTTTCAAAAACTTTCAATTTCAATTCCAAAACTATTTTGGATTCAAAAATTCAAATTTTCAAAATTGATAAAAATCTGTGACTTAACCGATTTCCACGTGAAATCCACATTTGTGTGTGTATTGTGTAGTCCACGGGTTTAACACAATAGTGCAACAACATTCAACCATCCCAGATCAAATATAAAAATATAGTTGATAAGCGGTATAAACTATAACGCTTATCTTTCATTCACAAATCACAGATATATATATATATATATCATAGATAAACAAATTACAGATCACAACACAAATCAGGATATATCACAAAGTATCACATATCCTTATAAATTTCCAATGAATTTACAAAATCATTTCCTTTTTAAATAATTTTTTTTATCTCTTCAAATCTATTTAAAAATCCAAATTTTAAATAAATTCTTCAACTTATAATAATATTACCCAAAATCCATTTATTAATATCTTTTCCCATATCTCGGAAAAAAATTCGATAAGACTACAAAATTCAACTTTTTATACTTTTAAATTCCCTCTTTCAAATTAATTCAATTCTTAAAAATAATTTTCCAAAAATCCAATTTTATTAATTTCTAGTATCCAACGATACCAAAAATACATTCGGCTAAATTTTAGCCTTCAACAATTTCAATCACAAAGATAATCACACGGAGATTATAAATAATCAACACACAATATATGAAACAAATTCAAATGTTTGAGGAATCCAGTTGGATCCCTCCAACTTGTTCCCTGCATCCACAGATGTTTGCACAATACCAATTCCACTTCACGGTGGAATTATCGCGGTATATGGGATTTATAAAATACTATCCGCTATTATGCGGCACAATAGGGTCTCATCCGCTATATAATGCGGGAAATCAACTCCAAATACATATATAATACCAATTCCACTTCACGATGGAATTATCGCGGTATATGTTTTTAATAAATAACATCCGCTTAATATACGGCGTATAGGGTCTATTTCAACACAATAGATAACAACCATCATTCAATTCACACAATCAACACTATCAACAATTTTAAATCTAGCTATTTAAAATTTAAATTGAAACACAATTCGATTGAGTGAGGAGTTCTCACCTTGCTTTTTAAAATGTTGAGCGTTCAATTTTTACATTAAATCGAACACGTTCGATTTAACGCAAAATTTTGACTTGCTCGAAATGATTCCACGTCTGCACCACAGCGAGCTGCTCGTCGTTGCGATTCCGGCGCCGCTAGTTTCGCTTGATTCCGACCTCATATGACAAAGTTATGATTTTTAGAAGTTTCAACGAATTAATATATATATATATATATTTACAATTTTAATTTCAATTTTAACCTAAAATCAATCGTGGTCGTTCGTTTGCCTTGATGAGAATCTGGCCACCCAAATCATCTTCTTCCCCACGCGATAACACCCAGGCAAACATCGCGTTCGAACAAAACAACCCACGGCCGCCTATTACTTCGAATTTTCGTGACCTCTACGTCCACCTTTGCAATGATCAACGACCACCGCCGAGAAGTGCTACACGAGCTCCACCACCTCCGTGAATATCACAAAGCTCGGTCATGCATCTCCTTCAAAAAACGTGCCTATACGCATGAAGAACGCGGCCGATTTCCCTCCTCCACGTCGCTCGAAAATCGATCTCCACCGTTCGTTACGAAGATCTCGAGAAGCTCTACAAAGTTGTAGTTGACAATTTCTGATGATTGTTGATAGATGAGGAGATCGGAGGAAGGGAAGACGATGATTTTCTGGCCATTGAATAGTTGAACTGGCGGCTAACCCTAATGCTCTAGGGTTTTGTTGAAAATGTGAAAAAAGGGGGCCTTATATAGAAAATGGCAAAACACTATTCATCTCGAAATTTTTCGAACTCGAAATCAAACGTGCCAGCTGGCGTTTCTAAGGTTTTACCCGCGTTTCGGATACGATGGAACGTGTTTCAAGAGCTAATTCGATCATATGTGCGAGTTACGGAATTAAACGATCAATTTAAAATTAAATCGATTAAAACGATTTCGATGCGTTTTGGCTTGCCCCGGACAAACCGTAAGTCCGATTGACACAAAAATTGAACCCTTACAATAATTTCACATTACGGATCCGATGAAACTAGTTTCGTCAAAATCCGAGACTGTTTGAAAAATGACTATTTTCACTAGTCAATTAAATATTAAAATATTCAATTTTAACCATTTAACTTTTAATTCAATTTTAAAAGTTCTATAACATCATTCTAACTCCAATATTATTTAATATAACTTTATACATCATTTTTAATCACATTAAACCCAATTATCAATTATTTCTGGAATATCAAATATTGAATTGTCGATTTAATTATCCAATTAAATCACTATATTCGAAATTAAATCTATTCGACTTACAAATCTTACTTATTAATATTTAAAATCAATTAAATATCTGAATTTCAAATGACTAAAATTCTGGGTTGTTACAATCTTCCCCCCTTAAAAGAATTTCTTCCTCGAAATTGCAAAGTAAGAAAAATGCCCCAAATTCATTAACTTTTCAAATAATTCGTTCAAATTAGATTCCAAAATCACTTAAGTGTACAACTTCCCCAAAATCCAATAGTTAAACTCTTTCAAAAACTTTACTAAGTTTTTCAAATCTATACTTAGTTATACTTTTCAAAACAAACTATATCGTTTAACTTTTAACTCCAAATCCAAAATTTAGTTTTCACAAATTTTCCAAAATTTCCCGAAAATTCTAACGCCTTAAATTTTCAGAAAAATTCGCCATAGCCTCCTTTGCGCGGTTCGATCATAGTAGGATCACAATAGACATAAATATATATACATCGACCCACACGGTCGGAAAAGTAGAAAAACGGTTCATATTTCCTATTTTTATTGTGTAGGCGTACCTTTTTAGCATTTTTAAGCAAAGCAGTTATTTATTAAGCATTTTACGCAACCAAATCCCGCCAAACGGTAGCCCCGGTACCTGTACTTACTCAATTTAAATATGTAAGTGACATATATATAAGGTTATTAACAATTTACTCTTTTAAACAACTACAACATATGCATATTAAAAGAAATGCATACTAAACAAGGTTTATAAGCAACTTATATGATTTCGACATCACTTGTAATTGTTTACAATCAATTTATATACAACGAAATTCAATTATTCATTTTCAATTAGTTTACATTCACTAATTTAAATTCAAGTTGATTCACTTCCAATTTAAATCCAATTACATAGCTTTCATACGTTAGCTTTCAATTTCACTAATTCAATTTCATTAACACTTAATGAATTATATACAATCAACCAACAATCATATAACAACCAATGTATATTCAACACAACCAAATTTATTCAATTTACTATCAATTTGGTTTAACACCTTTAATTCCAATTGGTTAATATTAAATTGACTTCCATCCAATTTCCAATTCATTAGCTTTTAATGAATTAACACTTACATTCATTATTCCATATCAATTTATTCACATTCGATTGATTAACATTCAATCCATTTATTAATTCAATTGCTAATTCATTTTACAAATAAAGTTGAATTTCATTTATATAACTCAAGTTCATATTCATCACTTCACTTCATTAATTCACTTTATTAATTTACTTTGATATCAAAATCAACTTCATTCAACATCACTTAAGTTATATTCCAATTAAACATCATTTGTTTAACTTAACTTAAATTTCCAATTCAGATTCTAATTCTAAAGTAAATTCTATTTAACTTTTACCAAAGCTAAATTTATTATCTCATATTATAGGTTCAAAACTCGTTTCACTTATATTTATCAATTACAACTTGGATTTTAATTTCAAATTTGTTTATCACAACAACACTTCAATTTTCAGTTTACTATGGTAGCAAATCCATCACACAGAAACTCGAAAATGATACTGATGATGCTGCAGTCACCACCCTTATTATTTCCCAGCAACAGTAGTGAACTTAGTGCTTTAAATTCTTTCAAAAATTTCCTTTTTATAAATCACATTTATAAATCTTTTTCTCATATAATTTCACTATTTTACTTTACTTATACAAGATTATTTCACAATTGCAAATCATTTTAATTATAATTCTATACTTATACAATTGTTGCTTATACAATTATTCTTTTTACAATTGTTGTTTTTATATAAATTATTCAAACAACTTTCATTAATTTATATATATTCACATTTTCAACAACCAAACAATTAATTTATATACACTTCAACAATTCTGAAAAATTATTTCCTTCATATACAAAATATAGTCAAGGTAAAATTATTTCATTTACCCAATTTAAAATGATACTATGTCGGATTATCTCGTTCAAGAGTTTAGAAACCCCTATCGATTACAGTTAGCTAGACTGCACCGACCAGAATCTATAAACAATCAACCGATAAGTCAACACAATACAAAACAATTTCATATTCACTAACAAATACGCGCTCATATCTATTATTACACTCACACTCATTCTAGAGTACTACTGACTCTATCTCTAATGAGTAACACCCAACATGGCCAAGGTTATCGCTTAACCATATGCTTTGATACCACATGTAACGATACGACTTTTCGACGCTCGAAAGTCAACATTAATACGTCCACTGTATCAACTGCCGGACAATCGAATGCCGGAAAACCGAATTGTTATGGTTAAAAAGAAGACACAAGAAAAAGAGAATAGAAAAACACAGAAACAGAAACAATATGAGAATCTCACATTCGCAGCGGAACAACATATAATAGATAAATGAATAATCTTTAAATCAAAGAACTATATCAATTTATACATTACATCACCATTAGAGTTTACAACAAAAATACATCAATGGACAATTATATAAACTTGTCCTCATACAGAATACACAGCGGAATAAATAATATCATATACCAGTGATACGTCTTGCCATCCAGCTCGCCACTGAGCTCCACAGCATCTCCTAAATCCAGAATGACCTGATAACCTGACTCTAGGCTGCCTGTGTGGAAAATGATGGGCACCCAGAGTTTAGGAAATGAACAATGAACTCCAGGTCAGTCATGGTGACTGGTGTGAGAACTAAAAACAGTTATTATCTTTAAACAACAACAACAAAGGAAGTAAAAGATATCCGCAATGCTTTTTGGAAAATGAAACTACCATAAGACCTCCCGCCACACACACAATGCAAACGTAGAATTGGAGGAGATTTCTTCTTATGATAGTCAAACATGCTTACAAAGCAAAATCATTGGATTATTATTATTAGTGCATAGTGTAGGAAATCATTTCAAAAGTATAATATTAATCTTAGCCAACATACAACCATTATTGTATGCCTACTATAGCTACTATGTTCAATAGCAGGTTACCGCCACATTCCATAGAAGGTTATACAACTAAAACCGTACAAGGTTCGTATTGTTTCTTTGGATTTCCAACAAATGGTCAGGCAAAGGAACTTCCTTACACCGAAATGGAACGCCTCTGAAAGGACGCCCCGAGAGTCAACCTGCTCTCTGCAAACACAAGGCCGATGCTACCTCACGCTGTACAGCTGTACTAGGTAACTAACACACTGACGCTACCTCACGCTGTACAGCTGTAACTAGGTAACTAACACACAAGTATGCCATCCCCCGGTCGTTACCGACCTTTATCCGAGGATCCTCAACCACAAAGCAACAACCACAAAGTATAATAAATGTGCAGCATCAACATAGGTAAAATTTCTGGGCTCCATACCATGATATCACCTTTTATCCAGAAGGAAATGACATACCCTAGGGGCGCGACCCCTAACAACCTTGCCGCAACATTCCTGTTTCGACCATTACCGGGTTGTGAGGCTCGACGAAGACTCGTCCACAAAGCCACGCTTTTTCACAAAGCCACGCTTTTTCACAAAGCCACTCTTTGATCAACAAATGATCAACAGCACTTCGTATGCCATATTACTAAATTGGGAATGTATCACTAGTAACCATCAACTACATAACCTCTGAGCTCGTACGTCTCAGAGAAGGGTGTTAAGCTAAGAGAATAAATTCTCCGCCACCAACAGAAATCTATTTGTTAGAAACTAGCTTTACATCTCAAAGTGTAATGTCAGACACACATCCATACAAGTCCGATCCGGGATCGAACTGAACCGAAGGCACTTCCAAAGAAGCCCTTGCAATCCGGGTATTCACTAGTCACGTCTGGACTTCCCATCACAAGAAGAGTGATATAAATCTCCATACCGGAGCAACTCGGTGCAGAGACATTCGATAGGTTGTCCTTTCATTTTCGAAAATACCCGGTCTTCACACCGGTCTTCAATTGCAATCCATATCGTCGTATCATTATTCGGAATGGGTTATATGACACAAAGGTCCTTTCCCGGCTAACCCGAATAACGAGCGCAATTAAAAATCATATGGATACTGGGGTCTCAGTTAAAACACAGCTTAAAGCCCAAAACTTTTAATTTGAATGGTTAAAACAAATTACCATTTCCAATCTTTTAAACAAAAAGATTCATTTCAACAACCTTTAATGGTTTAAACAAATTTCCATACTTTTAATCTTTTAAACAAAAAGATCCAATTCACAAAGTTCACCCCATTCACAAAGATCCATTCATGGATTTCAAAACAATTTCCATTTTAATTGAATAGGTTTACTCGTTAAATCTTTAAATCAAGATTTAACTTATAGCTTTCAAAACTCGTTTCCAAAGATTCATTGATAGTCTCTCAAAACATTTCAATTCCATTTCAAACTTGAAACCTTTCAACACAATTTAGAAATCCTTTCTTAAAATGAAAGTTATTATTATTTGAAAGCGGATAGTTTCCGTTTTGGGAAAACTGATTACAAATTTTACATGAGTTAAAGCCACTCAAGTATAAACTTGAATTTAAATTTAAATTTAAATTTCCAAAACCATATTTTAAATGGTTAAAAACCCATATAAACACCTTTTACACTTGTAAAATCTTTTGAACCAAAATTCCCAAATTATTGAATTCAATTTCCAAATATTGAATTCAAATTTTAAATCAAATGATTCGATTTTAATTTTATTAAGTTATTCAAAATGACTCTTATTTTTGAAAATCATTTTCAAAAACTTTCAATTTCAAATCCAAAACTATTTTGGATTCAAAAATTCAATTTTTCAAAATTGATAAAAATCTGTGACTTAACCGATTTCCACGTGAAATCCACATTTTTGTGTGTATTGTGTAGTCCACGGGTTTAACACAATAGTGCAACAACATTCAACCATTCCAGATCAAATATAAAAATATAATTGATAAGCGGTATAAACTATAACGCTTATCTTTCATTCACAAATCACAGATATATATATATATATCACAGATAAACAAATTACAGATTACAACACAAATCAGGATATATCACAAAGTATCACATATCCTTATAAATTTCCACTGAATTTACAAAATCATTTCCTTTTTAAATAAATTTTTTTATCTCTTCAAATCTATTTAAAAATCCAAATTTTAAATAAATTCTTCAACTTATAATAATATTACCCAAAATCCATTTATTAATATCTTTTCCCATATCTCGGAAAAAAAATTCGATAAGACTACAAAAATCAACTTTTTATACTTTTAAATTCCCTCTTTCAAATTAATTCAATTCTTAAAAATAATTTTCCAAAAATCCAATTTTATTAATTTCTAGTATCCAACGATACCAAAAATACATTCGGCTAAATTTTAGCCTTCAACAATTTCAATCACAAAGATAATCACACAGAGATTATAAATAATCAACACACAACATATGAAACAAATTCAAATGTTTGAGGAATCTAGTTGGATCCTTCCAACTTGTTCCCTGCATCCACAGATGTAGCACAATACCAATTCCACTTCACGGTGGAATTATCGCGGTATATGGGATTTATAAAATACTATCCGCTATTATGTGACGCAATAGGGTCTCATCCGCTATATAATGCGGGAAATCAACTCCAAATACATATATAATACCAATTCCACTTCACGATGGAATTATCGCGGTATATGTTTATAATAAATAACATCCGCTTAATATACGGCGTATAGGGTCTATTTCAACACAATAGATAACAACCGTCATTCAATTCACACAATCAACACTATCAACAATTTTAAATCTAGCTATTTAAAATTTAAATCGAAACACAATTCGATTGAGTGAGGAGTTCTCACCTTGCTTTTTAAAATGTCGAGCGTTCAATTTTTACATTAAATCGAACACGTTCAATTTAATGCAAAATTTTCACTTGCTCGAAATGATTCCACGTCTGCACCACAGCGAGCTGCTCGTCGCTGCGATTCCGGCGTCGGTAGTTTCGCTTGATTCCGACCTCATATGACAAAGTTATGATTTTTAGAAGTTTGAACGAATTAATATATATATTTACAATTTTCATTTCAATTTTAACCCAAAATCAATCATGGCCGTTCGTTTGCCTTGATGAGAATCTGGCCACCCAAATCATCTTCTTCCCCACGCGATAACACCCAGGCAAACATCGCGTTCGAACAAAACAACCCACGGCCGCCTATTACTTCGAATTTTCGTGACCTCTACGTCCACCTTTGCAATGATCAACGACCACCGCCGAGAAGTGCTACACGAGCTCCACCACCTCCGTGAATATCACGAAGCTCGGTTGTGCATCTCCTTCAAAAAACGTGCCTATACGCATGAAGAACGCGGCCGATTTCCCTCCTCCACGTCACTCGAAAATCGATCTCCACCGTTCGTTACGAAGATCTCGAGAAGCTCTACAAAGTTGTAGTTGACAATTTCTGATGATTGTTGATAGATGAGGAGATCGGAGGAAGGGAAGATGATGATTTTCTGGCCATTGAATAGTTGAACTGGCGGCTAACCCTAATGCTCTAGGGTTTTGTTGAAAATGTGAAAAGAAGGGGGCCTTATATAGAAAATGGCAAAACACTATTTATCTCGAAATTTTTCGAACTCGAAATCAAACGTGCCGGCTGGCGTTTCTAAAGTTTTACCCGCGTTCCGGACACGATGGAACATGTTTCGGGAGCTAATTCGATCATATGTGCGAGTTATGGAATTAAACGATCAATTTAAAATTAAATCGATTAAAACGATTTCGATGCGTTTTGGCTTGCCCTGGATAAACCGTAAGTCCGATTGACACAAAAATTGAACCCTTACAATAATTTCACATTACGTATCCGATGAAACTAGTTTCGTCAAAATCCGAGACTATTTGAAAAATGACTATTTTCACTAGTCAATTAAATATTAAAATATTCAATTTTAACCATTTAACTTTTAATTCAATTTTAAAAGTTCTATAACATCATTCTAACTCCAATATGATTTAATATAACTTTATACATCATTTTTAATCACATTAAACCCAATTATCAATTATTTTTGGAATATCAAATATTGAATTGTCGATTTAATTATCCAATTAAATCACTATATTAGAAATTAAATCTTTTCGACTTACAAATCTTACTTATTAATATTTAAAATCAATTAAATATCTGAATTTCAAATGACAGAAATTCTGGGTCATTACAGATATGAACAGCGTGTGAGTATCGAT
This sequence comes from Allium fistulosum, assembly GCA_030737815.1. NCBI lineage: Eukaryota > Viridiplantae > Streptophyta > Magnoliopsida > Asparagales > Amaryllidaceae > Allium > Allium fistulosum. The sequence goes on along the minus strand of CM060904.1, from coordinate 705,791,161 downwards.
ACGAATTGGGTGTAGATGTATCGTATGAATAGCGTGTGAAAATCGATACGAATTGGATGCAGATGGATCGATACGAACTGCGTGTGACAATCGATACGAACAGAGCAGCTGCGATCGATACGAAACAGAGCAGCTGTGATCGATATGAACAGAGTAGCTGCGATCGATGCGAACAGAGCTGTAACGACCCTGAATTTTTAATATTTGAAATAAGAATATTTAATTAAGTTTAAATATTCGAATGATAATTTAATTTGAAATTCAAATATCAGAATGAATTTGGCAATTTAAATAATTGAATTTAATAATTGAAAATTGAATAAATTGCTGAATTGCAAATTTCGGACCTGTTAAAAATATTTTCAAAGTTTTGAAAATTCATATTAATAATACTGAAGATAATAGAAGCTTCAGAATTGAATTTGAAACTGTTTTGTTCAGTTTTGAATTTATATCGTTTAAATCGATGTTTAAAAATAGCGTTCCGGGGCACAGTCTCGGAATTCGACGAAACTAGTTCCATTGGATCCGTAATATTGTATTATAATCGGATTTCAATTTTCGTGGTGATTGGAGCTGTCGTGTAATCGTACGATAAGCAAATGCGCTGATATAATATAACGGGATATTTTTGAATATAAAAATTTAAATTTTTTATCAACTTTCCAGTGCCGACTTACTTTCTGCAAAATCACGTACTCTTATCCCCTTCGTTTTCTTTTATCACGCGAGCAGTTCATTTTGATTTCAAAAGAAAATATCTCGTTCATCAAAATATACAATGGCCGAACTAAAATTTTATTCATTCCTCTTCAATTCCTTTTCCATTCGTTCAAAAGCAAATACAAAAGAAAATAAAAAAAACAAAAACGAAAGCATCTCGTTTTCAAAATAAAACGAAATAAAAAAGGGGGATGAAGGCGATGGCGATCGCTGGTGGAAGTCGCGTGCGACGTCGCTTGGTCGACGAAGGCAGAGGCGCTCGCGGGGGAAATCGCGATCGATTTCTGGGCCGCGTTCGTTTGTATGACGGCGACCAAATAGGGTTTCGATTTGGTGGGGTTCGTCGTGACCTGGGAGGCAGGCTCGCAAGGCTGGAGATGATGGTCAGGCGATGGCGGTGAAGTGCGTGGAGGAAGGAACGACGAGGCAAGTCGAGACTGCGAGCTCGAAAGGGCAGTGGTGGTTCGTGAGGCTTGGGGTCGTTCAGATTTTCGCGACATTGTTGTTCGACTTAGGGTTCGAAGTCTGGCAATGATGTGGGGCCGGTGAGAATGAAAAGAAGTAGAGATGGTTACTGGATTCGAATTCGAGAGCAGGTATAACTGTTTAATTTAAATTTATTTAAACAAATTTTCATATGTAGATTAGAAATGTAAACAGTAAAGAAATTTCTTATTTTTGTAAATTATTGAGAAAAAATATATATATATTTATGCCCATTCTGTTTTAAATTTAATATGTATAAGTTAGAAAGGAAATTTTTATTTTTTCATTTGAAATTTAGTAAATATGCATGTAACCAGTGAATATATATGTATATGGACCAGTTGTGGGAAATGGAATTTAGTGATAAATTTGTTGGAATTAACATGTTCAATTTATTTTAAATTACGAAATGACTGTTATTGAGGAAGTTATTAGTTAAAACTAAATTAATAGTTAGATCATTTCAAATATTAATAAATTGCAAAATTGTTTATACAAGGTTTATAAATCGAGAAAACAATCTGGTATGGAAAGGGATTGCAAAATAAATAGCAAAGGTGAGATCTTCTCACTCGAATGAAAAGTGGAATTTTCAGTTATTGATTGATTGATTGATATTTGGATGTGATATTAGATATAGTAGGATATATCTATATATATATAGCAATATATATATATTGGCATATGTATATATTGCAGTTGTGATTTCCCGCATTATATAGCGGATGAGACCCTATTGCGCCGCATAATAGCGGATGATATTTTATAAAATCCCATATACCGCGATATTCCACCTCAAAGTGAAATTGGTATTGTGCTAACATCTGTGGATGTAGGGAAACAGGTTGGAGGGATCCAACTGGATTCCTCAAATTGTTTGAATATTATTTCATATGTGAATGATGTGATTTATTGATAATCTGTGAATGATTAATTGATAATTGAATTTGTTAAAGGCTAAAATTTAGCCGAATGTATTTTTGGTATCGTTGGATACCAGAAATGAATATAAATTGGATTTTGGAATTAAAGCAGAAAACTTTAAATGAATTTATTTTTAAGAATTGAATTTATTTGAAAGAAGGAATTTTAAGTATTAAGATTGATTTTCGAAATCTTACCGAATAAATTCCAAAATATGGGAAAAGATATGAATGAATGATTTTTGAATAATATTGTTAAAAAGTTGAAGAATTCATTAAAAAGGGAATTTTGAATAACTGGAAAGAATAAAGGAATTTATTTAAAAGTGATAAGCTTTAAGAAATCAATTTGTAATTGATTTGGTATTTGAAAATGAATCTTTGAGAAATCGATTTGGAAATTTATTTGGAGTTGAAAATAAATTTAGAAATCAAATTTGTAGTTAATTTGGTGATGGAAAATAAATCATTGGAAAATTTATTTGAAATTGATTTAGTGTTTGAAAAATGAATTTGGAAGTCAATTTGCAAATGGTTTATTATTTGGAGATAAATTCAGAAATAAATTGCAATGTTTTGTTCTATTGAAATAAAACTTAAAAATCGATTTGTAATCGATTTGATATTGAAATAAAACTTAGAAATCAATTTGGAATTTGATTTTGGGGTTAAAAGTGAATATTTTGGAATGTAAATTCAAAATGGATTTATGAAAAGAAAGGGGAATTTGTTTTAAAAATAAACGCTGATTTATTTTTAAGTGTGAAAGTAAATTTATGGATTTTGAACGTAAATTTGAAATAAATCGATAAGGATTTATTTAATTGGTTTAAATGGACCGTTTTGAAGTGAAAGTATAATTTCACTATAAAGCCGAGTATATTTTCCAAAGTGGCTTTAAAAAAAATATAAACTAAAAGTTCTAAGTAGATTTTTAAAAGAAATATTTGGAAATGTATTCCGCGTAAGGAAATTGATTTGAAATTTATTTTCAAAAGTTGAAAGGTGAAAAGTGATTTGAAATTGGTTTTCAAATGTGAAGTGTGGAAAATATATATCTTATGAAGATATTTTGGAAATAAATAATTTGGGAAAATTATTTGAATCTGATGATTGTTGTGAATATTGTTGATAGTTAAATCACCGACTATCAATATTGCCTTTGAAATGGCACTTGATTTGTTTTTCAAACAAACGCTTATTATTCGGTTTAGCCGGGAAAGGACCTTTGTGTCAGATAACCCATTATGAATAATAATACGACGATATGGATCGTATTGAAGACTGGTGATGAAGACCGGGTATTTGTGAAAATGATAGGATGACCTATCGATTGTCTCTGCACCGTTAGCTACGGTATTGAGATTTCCTTTGTGATGGGAAGTTTTATCGGGATTGTGAATATCCGTAATTGCAAGGACTTCTTTGGAAGTGCCTTCGGTTCTGTTCGAACCCGGAATAGACTTGTATGGTTACGTGTCTGCTATTACGTTTTGAGAAGTAAAGCTGATTTCTTTCAAATACATTTCTGTTGGTGGCGTAGAATTTATTCTCTTAGCTTAACACCCTTCTCTGAGACGTACGAGCTCAGAGGTTATGTAGTTTAAATTTATCAGTGATATATTCCTAATTTGGTAATGTGGCATGCTGAGTGTTGTTGTGTGATGATCATTTATTGATCATTTGTGATCAAAGCGTGGCTTTGTGAAAAAGCATAGCTTTGTAGACGAGACTTCGTCAGGACCTCACAACCCGGAAATGGTCGAAACAGGAATGTTGCGGCAAGGTTATGAGGGTCGCGCCCTTTAGGGTATGTCATTTCCTTCTGGAAAGGGGTGGTATCATGGTATGGAGCCTAGATACTTACTCATGTGGACACACCTTATTTATTATGTGTGATGTTGGTTACCGAGCGCTCGGATAAAGGTCCCAAAGGACCCGGGGATGACATATTCGTGAGTTACCTAGTTACAGGGGTAACCCGGCCTTGTTTGGCAGAGAGCAGTTTGTCTCTCGGGACGTCCAGCCAGAGGCGATCCCATTCGGCAGTAGGAAAGGAAGTTCCTTAGCCTGACCAATTGTTGGAAATCCAATTCCCAATACGAAAATTTTACGATTTTAGTTGTAGAATCTGCCATTTACTTATGGTGGCGCCCCACTGTTTAGATGATAGCTATAGTAGGCATAGTTCGAAATGTCTATGCTGGCTAAGATTAATATTATACTTTCGAAATGTTTTCCACACTAGACATTAATAATAATAATCCAATGATTGGCGTAGTAAGCATCTTTGACTATCGTAAGAAGAAATCTCCTCCAATTCTGCGTTTGCATTGTGTGTGTGGCGGGAGGTCTTATGGTGGTTTCATTTTCCAAAAGCATTGCGAACTAATTTTATTTTCTTTGTTTACGATCTCACACCAGTCACCATGACTGACTTGGAGTTTATTGTTCCCTTCTAAACTCTGGGTGCCCATAATTTTCCACATGGGCAGCCTAGAGTTATGTTATCAGGATATTCTGGATATTCTGGAGCTTTGGAGATGAGCTGGATGGCGAGACGTACTCTCATACTTGTTATTTATTTCCGCTGTGTATTCTATATGAGGACAGGTTTATATAACTGTCCATTGTTCTGTATTGAGTTGTATATTGACTCTGATTTTTGTATGTATAAACTGATATAGTTCTTTGTTTAAAAGATTATTGATTTATCTTTTATATATGGTTCTGCTGCGAATGTGAGATTCTGTGGTTGTTTCTGTTTTTCTGTTCTTTTTCTTCTTCTGTCTTCTTCTACCTCTTCTTTTAAACCCTAAGAATTCGGTTTTCCGGCATTCGTTTGCTCGGCAGTTGATACAGTGGACGTATTGATGTCGATATTCGGAAGTCAAAAAATCGGGTCCTTACAAGAGCAGCTGCGATCGATACGAACAGAGCAGCTGCAATTGATATAAACAGAGCAGCTGCGATCGATACGAACAGGATGTGGGTATCGATATGAACAGGATGTGAGTATCGATACGGATTGGATGCAGATGGATCGATACGAACTGCGTGTGAGAACCGATACGAATAGGATGCAGATGGATCGATACGAACCGCGATCGATATGAACAGAGCAGTTGCGATCGATACGAACAGGGTGTGGGTATCGATACGAACAGGATGTGCATATCGATACGAACAGGATGTGAGTATCGATGCGAACAGAATGTGAGTATCGAATGTGAGTACCGATACGAACAAGATGTGAGTATCGATACGAACAGGATGTGAGTATCGATACGAACAGGATGTGAGTATCGATACGGATTGGATGTAGATGGATCGATACGAACTGCATGTGAGAACCGATACGAATAGGATGCAGATGGATCGATACGAACCGCGATCGATACGAACAGAGCAGTTGCGATCGATACGAACAGGGTGTGGGTATCGATACGAACAGGATGTGCATATCGATACGAACAGGTTGTGAGTATCGATATGAATTGGATGCAGATGGATCGGTACGAACTGCGTGTGAGTATCGATACGAAAATTGATCGATACGAAAAGTGATCGATACGAAAATTGATCGATACGAAAATTGATCGATACGAAAGTCGATCGATACGAAAATTGATCGATACGAAAGTCGATCGATACGAAAATCACCATAGTTTCTGGATATGAAAAGATGGATACGAAAATCACCATATTTTCTGGATACAAAAACATGGATACAAAAATCACCATATTTTTCTGGATACGAAAACATGGATACGAAAATCACCATATTTTCATGGATACGAAAATATGGATACGAAATTCACCATATTTTCTAGATACGAAAACATGGATATGAAAAGCACCTTATTTTCTGGATACGAAAACATGGATATAAAAATCACCATATTTTCATGGATACGAAAATATGGATACGAAATTCACCATATTTTCATGGATACGAAAATATGGATACGAAATTCACCATATTTTCTGGATACGAAAATATGGATACGAAAAGCACCATATTTTTTGGATACGAAAACATGGATATGAAAATCACCATATTTTCATGGATACGAAAATATGGATACGAAAAGCACCATATTTTCTGGATACGAAAACATGGACACGAAAATCTTGATGAATGCAGTTCCTCTTAGATCTGGAGCAATCTGAATAGAATAGAAGGAACCACTTGACGACATATCTGGATCTCCTCCTTAGATTTTTGCAATCCAACTATGGTAGTAGATCCACAAAGCAAGAGAAAAGCAAGGTTCTCTCAGTGAAAGCACCAAAGTGTTTGTACCAAAATTGGGCACAACACTCTTCGGATGTGTTTGAAGAGATAAAATGAAGAAAATAAATGTAAAACGAAGCAGATCTAACAAACACACCAATAAACAGATAAGAAAATGCACAGAAACACATGGATTTAGAGTGGTTCGGCGAATTGCCTACGTTCACTATGAAATGATTGATATTTATTGATTTTCACTCGCTGTTTACAAACGATTACAACAGTATCACTGAAGTTTGATAATCATTTCGGCAGAATATCGGCGTAGAGAGGCCAAAAGTCCTTCTTCTGTAGGCCCTGGGGCTCTATTTATAGGCGTAGGAGGCAAATATCTCGCTCAGATCTCGGGAGACTTCTTCTGGCACGTGGGTGGGCCCACGCGACCGATCCCAGGCGATTTCAACTCGATCCGTGATCGATACGAATGAATTTCGTATCGATCAAGACTTATTCCAATCGAGTTGAAATTTGGCAGGAACATTCTTTATGTTGTACGTAAGCTCTTATGAAAATTTCATAGCATTTGGACTTGTAGATCATGAGATATGATCGATGCAAATTGGAGTCAACTCGATCCGTGATCGATACGAACGAATTTCGTATTGATCAAGACTTGCTCCAATCGAGTCGAAATTTGGCATGAACATTCCTTAGGTCGTACGTAAGCTCCTATGAAAATTTGGTGGCATTTGGACTTGTAGATCTCGAGTTATGATCGATATGAACAAGACAATTGCTTCGATACGAACAAGGCGAGAATCCTGGAATGACTCGATCAACTCGGCATAAAATGTGGATCAATCCAAAGAGTGCGAACCACGTCATCACCAGGGCACGTGCAATCACCGATTCAAACATGATCGAGTCGAAACGATCGATTCAAACCAAACAAACTGTCGAAAGTCTCCATTTCGTATCGATCGTAACTCGAGATCCACAAGTCCAAATGCTATGAAATTTTCACAGAAGCTTACGAACATGCTAAAAAATGTTCACACGAAGTTTCGACTCCATTGGAAGAAATCTTGATCGATACGAAATTTGTTCGTATCGATCACGGATCGAGCCCAAACTTCACGGGCTTAGTCGCATAGGCCCACTCACGTGCCAGAAGAAGTCTCCCAAGATCTGAGCGAAATATCAGCCTCCTACACCTATAAATAGACCCCCAGGGCCTACAGAAAAAGGATCTTTTAACGCTCCAACGCCCAGACTCTGCCGGATCCAATTCCATACTCCATTACTGTTGTTGTACTCGAATTTCATAGCTTTAATTCGCTATAGTCCGCTGCAATCAATTGTAATCATCGAAGAAACATCAATAAAGTGATCAATTTCATAGTGGACGTAGGCAATACGCCGAACCACTCTAAATTATTGTGTTTCTGTGCGTTTTTATTATTTACATATCTGTTTTTGGAGTTTTTATTAGATAATCCTCGTTTTCCATTTAATTTCTTCATTTTTATCTCTTCAAAAATTTCCGAAGAGTGTTGTGCCCATTTTTGGTACAAACAGTAACATACGAAGATGCCCTCTTGGATGATCAGATTACTATATAGACATAGCAGTCATAAATACATCATAGCGGAAATAATACTAAATAGCTCCTACATAGCTAGCTTTGCCTCCTGCACATCTTCGGAAGCTTATTCGTCCAACCTACTAAACCTAAAAAGTCCTTAACTCTCAACCTACTCAAATTTAATTTTGAGCACCCGAGAGTTTAAGGGGAAAACATAAACTTCGAATAAGACATAAACCGTGGTGTGAATAATACTATAACATCTCAGTTTATTGATATTAAGTAAGACCACGCCGCTTAGCGGAATGGGTTTCCCCTTACTGATATCCTTTTAAAAGCACATCTTTTGCAAATCAAAATCCTAAAATCAAACTGTTTATAACAACAATAGCAAATACATATATGCATAATATTCAAGAAATAAATGGACTATTTGTCCAGACTATAGTTTTTTTTCTGGCTAACTATTAACCATTGGCTGGCTTGGGCCTACCATACATAATCAATAATCTAACTTCTATTAGACACAATACTGGGCTATCTTCCCTTAACTATCTTCTTCTAGGGTCAGCTGATCCTAATTGTTTTGTGGGCTCAACAATAACCTATCTTCACTCTATATATTCCCTTCTGTGTGTAACATCATTTTAGTCCCATCTATGACAAAGCCCTACACACCGGAATTTTGGACTTATATTAGCTAGGGGATATTAGCTAAAGTATAGGGAGCGATCCCATACCAGTCCCATATTGTCTTCTAATATCCGAGTCATAAACTTAGGATTAACTACCCTATGCAAATTTCATTCCCTTGTAAACAATCTTTGCAAATGATTTACCCCTGAAATCTTATCTTAATAAAACAAGGAAACCGTACTCTTTGCTTTACTCAAAACACTTATGCCATGATATATGCTTTACACAAAACAAAGTTGATGAAATCTACTCAATGGGATTACCTATCCCTTCAAATATGTTAAAGCCTTTTTTTAACGTAGAAAACTTTAGGCGATAAGGCCAAAATAATACCTTCGAAACCTTAGCTTAAAACCTTTAACAATCCCTTTCAAAATAATTGAAAGCATCCCTTTCGAATCCATTGTATAAAACTTTAGACTTCCCTTTTCGAAACCATTTAAACTTGTCTTTCGAATGCATTGGAAACCTTTCAAAACACTTAAAAGTAAACCTTTCGGTACACTTAAAATATACCTTTCTAAAGCACTGAGTTCAAGTAACGGTTTATGGAAACATTGCTTCGAAACCATTTAAAATTATTCCTTTCGAAACCATTGGGTTCAACCTTTGATATAACTAAAGGGTCATTAAGTTTAGAGGTGAAAGCATTACTCTCAAAAGCACTAATCCCAAGTAAACGAAAGAGGATAGTTTCGAACCCCATCTTTTCAAAACCATTGCCTACGAAACCATTTAAAAGCGGCTAAACTACCCTTTCGAAAGCATTGAGAAGGTGGCTTTTAAAATTAAAATACTAAAGCAACCCTTTCGAATACATTGTTTTAAGGCTATAAAGAAAAGCGACCTTAACTAATTCGAAAGGTATGCATGTGGCAGCATGGGTATCAAATAGGTTTGAAATCTTCTTTTAAAACAAAAAACAAGCGGCAACACATTCGAAAGCTCCTTTCTAAAAGCAAATGCAGGCTGCAACTTGTTCAAAATCCTTTTAAAAACAAAGACAAGTTAGAAACAAATCCTTCGAAAGCATGCCTAGGACACCATCATTCCTTCCTCCTTTTTCCAATACACTACATACCAATTGCTTGATATCATGTGCATTGGTTTCGAATAGTTGCGAAAGGTCTAACTGGGCATGGTGATGGAAGCCAGTAAAGGAAGTGGCAAAGTTGTAATTTGAAACAAAACTGATTTCATGTCTTTCAAATTAATTTCTTTTTACCTAACTTGTCTAATTTGTCAAAATATGGTTGGTTTCCCTTTCTTTATCAAAATCCTTTTCTAAAAAGGCTGCCGAATTCATAATTAACAATTTAAAACATTTTAAGCAAATTAGCCCTTCTCTTGGATAAAATGTATAAAACATTTAAGTCCTTTAACTTTCATAATTTTATAACCTAGTAAAATACTTAGGAAAATTCCCTAAAAGTCATAATAATTCACTTGTAATATGTTTTCTAACAAATTTAAATTTCATATATAAAAAAATTATATAATTGCCTTGAATAATTTAAACACAATATTCACTATTTTCTCCCATAGAAAATTCACAATAAATCCACAAGTACTTAGAAAATTATTAAACTTGAAACCCGCTTATAAAATAATGTTTTTGATTATATATCAAAAACAAAACTCATTTGGATGTCATTTAATAGGTTCTCTAATTTAAACGTATCATATGTCCATATGAAATCATATAAATCATCAACAAGCATATATATATATATATATTCATTTAAACAAACATAACATGGCATATTACTTGCGAAATAGCTCGGATCAAACCTTGAAACCAAGATTATTATCAAAAGTGAGATGTAAATCAAATTATTCACCTTGGCTTAGTGTTAAAAAGGTTGAGATTTTCCATTTGGTTAATTTCTTCAAGCTTTCTACTTGATTCCTAGCATATCTTCTTTTTGATTCCTCTTAATGGTGGTCGGTCGACCTCTTAAGGTTTTAGTTTTTTTTGTGAATATTAAAATGAACATGGAAGGGAGAATGGAAGGATTTATGGCATTAGAATGAAGGTTGTTCCCATTTTACCCTTACCATATTCCTCCTACTTATTTTAAATTTTCTTTTGCTTATACATTTATTAAGGCATGACACCTTATAAATTATCAAATCTCAATCCCTTAACTATCTACATTATTTCATTTAATTTATCTAATTAAATGTCCTAAATAATTTAGTCAATTAAGGTCATTACACTGACTTCGAAGTACCCCACAGAGTGCTGACGATGCATAAAGCCATGTTGATGAAGAGCTTGAGTACAATATATGGCAGAATCCCAAAGGCTGGAGGTGTTCGACTTGATATTGAGATTTTAGCTACCTTATGACTTTGGATTTTGATGAAGTGTTCTAGTCGGAGACGCACATATCCAGATGGTTGGGAAATTATATTCTGTATGTAGTAATTGTTCGTATGCAAGTTTTTTCTAGGGTGCATTCATTGATTACCTCTTTGATGGAAAACCAGATTTTTATTTAGAGAATTTATGTCAAATCCTTAGTCTAAAACATGTGAGAGAATTTTTATAAAGTATATTTTAGAAATACTTTAGAGTTTGAAAAAATAAGTTTTCAAAGGATGTCTTTTTCCAAATATTTTCAAAGAAACACGTATACTTCTACGTTGGTCGTGTTAAGAAATTTGTAGTTTGTAAAAGATTAATTTTTGAAATATTTAAAATATTTATATATATATATATGTATATGTATATATATGTGTGTGTGTGTGTGTGTGTGTATCAGTAAAGACTTGATTTTGATTTTTGGCAAATATAAGTTTGATTTTTTAAGGGAAATTTTGGTATGAAATTGTTTCTATTATTTAGAAACAAGTACAAAGGAGCATATACTTAGCTTAGTGATTTTTCGATTTATAAAATTGAGGTTTTTATTTTTTCTCTCTTTAAAGTACGGAGAAAATGGGAATATATTCTATTTTAATAGGGTATGTACTTTGAAGTGTTGTTGTACCCACCAGCTATTGGAAGAAATATTTCTATAAGAAGTAGGCAAGTTTTAGTAGCTAGATATTTTCAAGTTTTTGGAAGTGTTGTTGTTCGCAACAATTTTGTTGAGGCTATTGCAATCATGCCGAGGATGGGTCTACATGGTAGGTGGATACCATCATGTGGAAGGTAGAAGTTTTCTGAATGAGTTAAGTTGAAGATAGTGTGCGGAACAGTCACTAGAATATTAATTAATTTAACCCAACCCTATTGAATCTAGGTTCAGGCCGTGCCCAAATCTACGCTAGCAGTCGACCACAAGTGGTTGACCATAGCAACCGAACATTGACCTAATATTGATCGATAGCTAAGCGGATTCGGGCCGAACCCGAACCTGAAACGCGACTATAAGTTGCACCCAAAACATCAGCAGCCGCACCCTCCCATTCTCTTCCTCCTCTCCATTTTCATCCAAACCCCATTTCCACCTTGCCCTTTCTCCACCTAATCAAAGCTTCTCTCCTCCATTCTTCCACCAAGCGATGCTAAAATTATTGCGCATCAAATCTCGCCTCATCGCCACTCCAGATCTAAACCATTTTCTCCCTTTTACCAATCGCCTCTCAGCCCATGGCACCGCCATGCATCGGTGGCTCTTCCTCTCGTCAACCTAGCCTCACACCGCAAGAAGCCGCTTGGCTTGACTGGAGCAAGCGAAAGATTGCCGTTTATCTTGGAACGATAAACATTAATTTTCTCCATGGACGACCAGTGAAATTCAGAGATTTCGCCACTCTTGGGCTTAAAGAGGTTTTCGTCGCGGCAGGACTTGCATTGATCCTCCGCTTTGAGATTTAAAAGTGGGAATATTACCCGCATTGCATCTGTCTTTTCAATGCACGGATAGTGCAGAATTTTGATGATGGCAATAGCAATATTAAGTCCGAGGTGGAGGGAGCTCGGATCAGATGATAGATGATGATCTCGCTGGGATTTTGGAGATATTTGCGATAGGTGCAAATTTGGATAACATAGAGATGACTGATCCTAAGATTCTACGGTAGATCTTTTCTGGAATGTCGGTGATTGGAGGACCGACAATTTACGACCAGTTGCCTATCTTATCGTGCGCATCATTCAACACAACATTCCAAAGATATAGGAAGCCTTGACCTGATCTATACCTCAATGCGAAGAGCCACCTATGCTATAATTGGTGGTATTGCCATCAATTGGGCTCATGTTTTGATGCTTCATATGGTCGATTATGCAGTTGGTACCCCAAGGACTCACTTTTCATTTTTCTACTTTCTCACTCGAGTGTTTAGGTATTATGAGATAAATTTAAGTGGAAACTCATAGTGAGGAAGGTCCCTCCTGCCATCGACCGAACCATTATTAAGAGGATGAATATTCCTTTACCGCCAGCCGCACTATCTATACCAGCACCAATGCAGTAGCACTAGCAGCAGAGGATAACATAAGACACCGAGGCATAATTGAGTCTTGAGGTTGTTGCTATCCGTTAGGTTCAAGTAGAGCTCTGAGTGGTTAGGGCGGAGCAGCCGCGCTAGGGGCGTGAGATTGGGTGCGTAGCCGTCATACTATGACCATTCTGCGATCGTGGAAATGGCTCAAGCTCCAACCGCGGAGCGAGACCTTCTCACAGTTCATAGGCGGTGTTTTATTTAGGATTTGTTTTATCTTTTTGTTTCCAGCATTTGTCCTTTTTCTATAGGTTTGTTAGTATTGTAAAACTGTTAGTTGTCTCTTGTAAAAGACACGCACGATATTATGAGTTTCTATTTATTTACTGTGTTATTGTTTCTGGACATGCGAACCGCGCACACACACACACACATATATATATAGTAAAGAAGTAGCATAAATATGGAAATCTCATAAAGACACTTGACTAAAAGTAAATGCAATATAAGACTGGAAGTTTAGAATAGTTGGAAAATCTTAGCGAATGACGCGATAAAGTTGTTTTGGTATCATTGCCTATGTTCCTTAAAAGTTAAAAAATTTGAATAACAGATGTGTTGAATTTTTTCTTTATGTAAAATGTCATGTTTTAAGGGTAAAGGTTAGTTGTAGATTTTGGAATTTGTTTTATGCATTTAGCACATAACCGACTTTTGACTACGCTAAGATTGTGGCTTGGTTTATCAAAATTTTTGAGAAGGAAAATATTTTGAAAAGTTTCCCCATGATTTGAAAAGTTCTCTTCTGAAAAAGAAAAAAAAGGTTTTATGTTTTAGTTATTTTTGGTTCTTAAATTATTTTCAGAGTTTTTGTCCCAAAAATTTGATTTCAAAGGAAAATGTGCATGTAAATATTTTGGGATTTTATTTTCCAAATGACGTACGAATTTGAAAAGTGAGAAAGATTTTTTGTGAAATCTTTTATTTTGAAGGCCACATGTTAAGCGTAGGTAAGGCAAATAGAGTTAGAATTTGTGAATTTAGCGGTGTATTAGGGTTGACGATGCGATAAATGCAAGCGATAACAAGGGAAAAGCTGTTTTAGCCTTGAAATTTCTATTTTCATACCTTGTCGATGACGCATGCGAGTTTATTTTTGGACCTAATTCTGTTTTAAAGCTTGAAATAAGCCTCCTTATGCATTTTGTACATGGAAAATTTTGAGTAAATTTGAGACAACAAGGAAATTTCCACTGTACTACAGGAATAGGAGATTATAAAGTGGTAAGAATTTTAAATTCTCCACTTAAATTCCTTTTTTCGGCATAGGAGTAAATTTAGGAAGTGATTTTTCGATGCATTAGATTATTAGATCATAGGAAGTGGATGCAAAATTGGTTGCTTCATACTTCTACTAATACGAGCATGGGGGTTTTGGTAGAAAGGTTTTTTAAAAAGCTGCATACATATAGAACTGCCAGTATATATGTAGGTTGTCTGCATCATGTTTTCAAAATAAATGCATTCAAATAGGAGGATCCAATTTATAATCATTCTGCATACATATTTTCTGTGTGGTGATACAGTAATACTCTATGTACTTGTGCACATTTGGTTACAAAATTGGTTGTACACTCATTGGTTGTGTTGTTTAGAATAATTAGAAGAAAAACCATGACTTAATCACTAGTGAAATTTTGGAGACGAAATTCTTTTTAAGGGGGGAAGAATGTAACACCCTATAATTTGCCATTAGTTATTTGATTAGTTAGTTAACTAATTAGGCTCCAAAAAAAGAATTCGTGCAAACAATGGAATTAGATCATGAAACTTGCACCATTGCATTTATGATGAAATTTTGAGCAACTTTCATATTTGGAATTTTGCAATCCGAGTCCAAACGAAGAAGTTACGAAAGAAAAATGAATTCGGAACGAAAAAAATAAATAAGAAAAATTAACATTTAATAATTAATTGCCCGACTCACATACCGACCTGTCATTGGGATTGATTGACCTTTAGTGATTAACCGGTGCTACATGAGCGGCTGACTGGTCGCCTTCAGGCGGCTAGGGTAAGCCTAGGTCCAATGACTTGGATTTAATGTATTCCAATCTAACGGTTCTGGTTGATTCTAGCGCCTATAAATTCAAGCCTAGCCCTCACTTCTCTTCTCATATTTTTCTAGAGGCGGTAGCGAAGCTCTATCATTTCTTATTCTCCACCTTTCTTTCTAAATTATAAAAATAAGATATTTATATCTTTATTCATACAAATTGGAAAACAACATAAATCTAATAAAAAGGAGAAGAGAATTGACTATACGCCTATTCTTATGTATGTATATACCCGTTTTATACATATTTCTTAGATTATAAGGGCTTTGGAGATGAATCAAAGGTTCTACTTCAGATCTGAAGATTTGGATCGCTTTTAAAAGGTGAATGGGAAATTTTACAGATTGTTATAATATGAAAATTATCCCATTGGTATTTATTTGATTATTATGCCTAACTGGATAATTGTATATAAGTTGTAGGCAACAAATTGAATATAATAAATATCACCTACATAATCTTGTTTACGAATTGATTTAAAATTGTTTACAACCAGATCTAGAAATCAGGCCCAAAAGTATGAATTTGGAATATTGATTTGAATGAAATTTATTCCACATCTAAAAATACATTATATAATAATGTTATGAATTTGGATTATTACCCTAACCTTGTTGGAATGTAAAATTTTCTATATTTGGAATTTAGATCCGTTGAATATTTGTAAATTAGTTTGATTTCTTTCCCTTTTAGAAAAATACAACGTTTGATCAAACAAGGAATAGATGTAAATAAATAAAGAAAGAGATGTGTAAAGTATGAATTCATTGTAGTTTACACTGTCTATTTCAGTGATAAAAAGAAATGATTGTTCCTTGTAATTTCAAACGATGTAATCTTTTATATTTTAATGGTAAATCTTTTGTTTTGGACTAGTTTATGGAAATTATAGCAGATAATCTTTTTAGATATGATTCCAACAAAAAGAATATTCTAGTGAAGATATATAACTAGAATATATTTGATAAAAGTAAATATTTGTGCGTAATTTCCTACGCTTATAATAATTTTTTTTTGAGAAAAATGTGTGATCCTCTTCGAATAGAGGAGAGCACACATGTGAATATATATATCACGAATATAAAGTGCTGCCAACATGCCTAGTAGGTAACAAAAACCAAATACATATATATATATATATATATCAAATCTCAGGTACTCCTAAGATGAGTTCCGGCAAGGCCACCACCCATCACACCCCGATATCGAGCTCCGGCATGGCCACCGCCCGATATTAAGGTGTTAGAAGTACCTAAAAAACTAGTGGAAAAACAAAAACTACTGGATGACGTCCCAGACTAATGAGGAAGCTCCAACCAACTGAATCAGGAGAGGTGAATAAGCATCTGCTCCGAAGTGGATCTGCTGAAAAGAGAAACTGCTGTGAAGCCTCTGAACAAGAGAAAGGGGTACCCTCTCTGCTCTGGTGACCTCTCTACCATCTGATGTCCAGCAATCTGAAGATATGAAAACCTGCAAAGTGAACCTGATATCCTATCTCCCATACCTATAACTGGAAAAAGACTAAAGAAAAAATTAGAATGATACATATATATGTATATTTATATAATAAATATACATATATATGTATTAATAAGGAAGGAAATAAAAATCTAAATAAGACTAACTGGACAATAACAGTGTAAATAAAATACCTAAAAGCTAATACCAAACAGAGATTGGTACAAATATTGAGATGGATCTATCTTATGAACCTTTAATCATAAGTAAGTTATGATTAGAAGTGAAGGCATCATCTAAATTAGAGAAAATATTAATAATACTATTATTAATGTTAAAAAAATTATTGTTGTGTTTAAAAAAATTTATATTATGATTAACCTTGTTAAGATACCTTTTGAAAAAGATATTTTTAGCTAAATTATATTTGGGGTTAGAGATCCAATTAAAACAAAATAAAGAAATTGTAAAAATCAATTTGTTTAAATGACAATTATTATTATTGAAAATTCTTTTATTTCTTTCAAACCAAATAAACCAACTAATAATAATGAAAATAAAGCTTAGCAAATAACGACGCTTGCACGTAATATTTGCATTTAGGATTATTAATTAATAGAAAAAGAAGTTAAAAGTTGTAACTTTAATAAATGAGAAATAAATGGTAATAAATATGGGAGTTGCAATAATTTTGTAGGGTAAATGGATTAATGGGACTGATAAATAAAGAAGTTGAATTAATAACTATGGAATAGTTAAAAAGGTTACTAATTTGAAATTAGTAATCATACATAAATGTCTAAAGGAAATGTTTGTTAGGATTTTATGGACAAATTGACATTTGTGAGCATAAAAAGGGATTTATGGGTTGATAAGTATTTAAGGTAAATCTTATTACCTTAAATTAAAAGGAACTAGTAAGCTAAGTCCAATGTCAACCTAAGATAATATAAGTAAAGATTTAGGATGGTTAATTGGACTTGGTAGGTTAATGATGCGAGGTCAATGGAGTCACTCGACGGAAGACTGCCCTTCACTTTGAGGCTACCAGCAGTTGGGTGCACTTACTACTGATGTGATATATCACTCATCCTAGGACCCATGATGACGTGAGAGATTATGCCTACTTTCTTAATTGAAAAGTATTAATTGGTCCAAATTTGGAATTAGGAGCGGTGAGGGATATCTCCATAGGAGTTCGCTTTTGGTTTGAGGTACTACATGGCTATAGGGTCCACCTCTCTACTAAAAGGAAGTATTAAGTAACCTAATGAGATTCCAAATAAATAAGGTTGTCTCTAAAAGGGTTACTTCAGTGTTGAGGTATTAAGTGGCTGTAGGGTCCGCCTCCCTACCGAAAGAAGTAACCTAATGAGATTCCATATTCAAATTAAGTGTGATAGTGGATATCTCGAGAAGGGTTCACTTCGGGTTTGGGGTATTAAGTGACTGATCTAAGGGTTCACCTCTCTCCTAAAAAGAAGTATTAAGTAACCTAGTGAGATTCCAAGCGATGTAAGCTAGATAGTACCAGTGAGGAGTCCTCATTGGGTTTGGGTATTAAATGACAAAGACCTACCTATAAATAAGTGTTAAATGATCAGGGATCTGCCTAGTCCCTATTAATGAGGTATTAAGTGGCTTGGGTATGGTCTCTCACATTGCAAAGGCCGTAATAAAATAGTACCAGTGAGGAGTCCACCTGAAGATGGGTATTAAGTGATGTAGGACCTGCTTAGAATATAGATAATAAATGGTTAGAAGTCCATCTAGTCTTTTTAAACATATTAAGTGGCTTGGGTATTGTCTCTTACATAACTACGATTTTATTGACGATAGATGCGGTAATAGTTGGACATTAAATGTAGAAAGCCTTAAATAGTGGTTAGAAGTCTTTATAGCTAAGACCGACCGACCATTGACAACATTGTTTGAAAACCACCTTAGGAATAGGTCTTAAATGACGGGGTCTACCTTGATTGAGGTCTTAAATGGCAGAGTCTGCCTATTTCTATTTTAAAAGTATTTTGTGATGATTATAAAAATTTGCTTCATATTTAGAAGTATTAAGTAGCAAGTGGGTTTGGAAGTATTGGATGATTGACAAGGCTTCATCCATATTTTGTACCATGGGAAGAGGTAAGTGAGTAATCGTGTGTGCGCAATGCAAGGTTGGATTAAAATTGCTAACCTTAATGGACATAACTATTAAATGGAAACCAATCAGTATAAATTTATGTTATGGACAGTTTATAGATTTTTCAATTACCAGAATGTTGTTCAGACTCCTTCCTCATTACAACCCACAATATTGATAGGTCACTGGAGCTGGAGGTGCTTTGTTGTTGGAGAAGTCTACTTTTCTCTCATGCTCGATGCTGATGTGACAATCCGTTATCCAAGAAATACCATAAATTCCAAGGCAGCAGTCATAATCAGTATTCTTATCCTATTATGGTTTCCGCTGTGAGTTCATATTTCTATCAATCTCTGATAATACTCATGCTTATTTGTAGGTACCAAATCCAATGATCTGTGCTTTTATGGGCTTGGGTTTCGATTTTTGTCAAAATTTAGGCACGTTAAGGTATGGGTTGTTACAGGTTACATGCAATGTTAAATACATGTCTTCGACACTCGTCTATCTTTATGTTTTCGATGTTGATCATTAACGCTATAAGTATATTACTGGTTGTATGTCTTCGAAATAATGGTGTCAGTCGACATGATCAAAGAGCGGCTCTACATCTTCGAAGTCAGTATTGGTGATAACACTCGTTATTATAAAGGCCTAGTCACTTCTTCTTGCAATCAGGTTCGACATCGTCTTCTTGAAGCTTTGTATTAGAAACAATATTCTCTTGAGAAATTATGTGGATAACATTTTCCCCCCTCCCCCGAAGTGTAGTTAAAACATTGACTTTTCAAGTCAATAATCCAAATCATGGTGCTTACCACCTTTCAAATCCAGTCAATCTGATGGCGTCCCTCTTTCTTCTGCGATTCAAACCCAAACAAAAGAAGTTTTCAAACTTTCGAGATCATTTAGCAACTTAAATTCCATATATTCGGGTTGATACTAATATATGACTTAATACTAATGTATTTTTGCTTTGTAGTGTAACTCATATGGCACTTGGTGTTAATCTATTCACTCGACATGGTTTTACTGGTGCAACGTTATATTTGGATTCTTTTATGTTAATTATCATTCAAATTTCGTGTACATACCCATAAACTTGTTCTTTTATCATAAATTTCGCATTGGTGTTCTTCTAACTGACCCAAAAGTTTAAACTTATTATGAACTCGACATTGGTTATTCAATGGTCATTGACTTGTTGTAAATGTTATTTTGGACTTTCAACTTTTTATTGTTTAGATATCATGTAAGTCACCTACATGCTCACAATAATGAGTCTTCAAATTTGGAATTAGATCACCTGGCAAGCAGATGGAAGGCTAGGCACGAAGCTTTTTAATAAGACCAATATGGGCTCCAAAGCTTCTCCTCGAACTACTTTTTCTTCGATTATTAGAGATTTACTTTCAATATTGAGTCGCTTGTAAACTTTTAAACCAGACTCCTTTATCGTTCAACTTTTTTTCTTGACTTCTTATTGTAACTTCTATCTCAAAGCCAATAATGTACTTTATTGATATGTTAGCGATTTAAGAAATTTTAAAGTTCATTTAACGAAAAATTTGAAAAATATCTTATACTAATTTTGAAGAAAAGGTTAGGAAACCATCTAATAATAAGGCAGCTAGGAATTCGATATATCATTTGATGATAAGAAATCCAAAATCCATCTTCTAGCAATAAGAAATCTGGAATACTATATGGTAATAAGAAGACCCAAAAATCATCTGGTAATAAGAAATCAAGAATATTCTTTGATAATAAGAATTTCAAAATCTCATCCGATAATAAGAAGACCAAAAGGCCGTTTAGTAATAAGAAATTCAGAGTTCCATGTAAAGGAAGATCAGAAATCCATATCTGGTGATAACTGAAGATCATAAATCCATTCTGATAATAGTAGAAGACCAAAAATCCATGTCTAATAATAATAGAAGACCAGAAATCTCTGCTTGGCAATAATAGAAGGCCAAAAATCCATGTCTAATAAAATAGAAGACTGGAAATCCCTTTCTAGCAATCGAAGACCAGAAATCCATGTCTGATAATAATAGAAAAAAAATCTCATTTGATAATTACAGAAGACTAAAAACCCTTATCTGGCAATAGTAGAAGACCAAAAATCCAAATCTGGTATAATAATAGAAGAAGACCAGAAATGAAAATCTAGTAATAATATGAACACTTGAATACCACCAGAAAACCAAAAATTCAATAGGAGGTTCAAAATCTATCAAGAAAACCAATAAGAAACCCAGAAATTCATTTGTTAAGAAATCAGAAATTCAATCAAAAACTCAATCAAAATCTTGTCAAAATTTTATCTGATAATAAGAAACTCAAAAACCCATCCAATAGTAATAGAAAATCATAAAATCGTCTAGTAATGTTAATTTTGAATAGACCTAAAGCAAAAGATTCATAATTCCATATTTCAAATAGCAACGGAGATTCACGTTGTTCAAAGGAAAGCCTCTTATTAGGATATATATAGTTGTCAAGGTGTTTATTTATTTATTTTATATTTATTGTTATTATATTGAAGCCAAGTAGTTCCGTTCAACTAATCAGCCGTTCAGCAAAGTAGTCCTATTCAGCTATTCGATCCTTTAGCAAAGTAGTCTGTTCAGCCATTCATCCGTTCAACAAGGTAGTTCCGTTCAACTTTTCAGCTATTTGACAGAGTAGTTCCGTTTAGTTGTTTGGTCGTTCAACGGGCCCAATTAATTTATTAATTCTTATTATATAGACCTTACTTTGAAGGTTTCCTTATTTCTGGGTCTAGTCCGAACCTATCAGAAGCCTATTTTGATTTGTTCCCCGATTGAAGCTACACTTACTTTTCTAGTAAGGATTTATTCTTTGCTTAATTCTTTTGCCTTTCCATTGGGCTTGGACTCCTTTTTGTCTTCTATCTTTGTCACTTTTTGGGTTTCGGACATCCTAGTCGCTTTTCGCCTTGCCCCTTCTTGGGCTTTGTCTCTTCTTCGGATTGTGGACATCTTCATCCATTTATTTTTTTTGTGCCCCTTCTTGGGCTTTGCCTCTACTTTGAGCTGTGGACATTGTCATCCTTTTCCAATTTTGCCCCTTCTTGGGCTTTGTTTTTGTTTCGGGCTTTGGACATCTTCGTCCTCTTTGTTTGTGCCCCTTCTTGGGCTTTGTCTTTGTTTTAAAGCATTATAGCTTATGCTCGATTGATCTTCCTCTAAAAGATTGTTAGTTGGTGCTAGGCTAGTCCATGCTTCTAGGAGGTGCTTGGGTTGGACATTGGAGGCTTTTGTCCCTCCCTCTATCTCCGGATGGATGTCGGAGGCTTTAGTCTCTCCCTCTAGGATGTGCTCTGGATTGGATGTTGGAGGCTTTAGAGATGTTTTTCTTTTGAAAATTTTGTTTGTGAAAATAATTTTTTGGCCAATTGAAATGCTTGTGAAAACTCTTTTGAACATCAACTTTTCTATCATGAAACTTCTTTCTAAAAGAAAGGAATTTCCATAAAAGAAACCTTTTTGATAAATCGAGGAATTATTCCCTGAAATTGGTCTTTCTTTTGAAAAAGGTTTTGAATATTTAAACTTTTTGATAAAGAAGTCCCTTCCCAAAGTTGCTATCAAGAAGATTTTTTGGGTCACTCCTGCGTAGAAATGCAAATCTTAAATAAGGGACTGGGTGGTCATGATTCATGAATTAATTATCCTTTAATCGAGAGTAGGCTCTTATAATTAGAGTTTTTACGGTGCTAGTGAATCTTAGTAGTTCTTAAAAACTTTTCTGTAGGAAATGTGTATTGATCTTTCCTTGCCAATAATTTCAAAAAGCTTTGAAAATGCTTTTTTCAGAAAATGCTCAGTCCAAATCTTTAGTGTGCATTTACTAATGCTAAGTAATATTTTCAAAGATTGTAGAAATCTTTCTTGAAATAAATATTTGTTTTTCCTAATCCATAAGGTAACTAAAAATAATACTTCTTGACTTTTAAAAGTAATTTTTCTCAAAGACTTTTTTAGTAAATCTTTTGGTAATAAAATGGCTAGATAAGAATGAAGTTGGTGTATATTGCTTTTCGCTTTATATGATATATATAATGGCACCTTTTCAGGTTTTTCTTGGCGAAAAGGAATGTCTTGTTTGCAAGTCTAAAAAGCCATGATTCATGAACTAATAAAATTTTACGGAAAAGAGCTTGCTTTTCTCTAAGAATCCCTTCTTTTGGGGAAGATTTTGGATAATTACCTTTTTTTCGGAAATTGGTTTATGGTGAAAGTTGATGGTAATTCAGAACTCTAAAAAAGAAATTCTCTACACCGTATTGATTCAAGCCTCGAGATAGAGAGCTATTTTATCTTAGATATCTAAATTATCTTCTTTAAAATTTAGCAAGAAATTTGTGATTCTTTGATAAGGAAATCCAGAACCTTCTGGATGTAGTAGATTGGTTTTGTTTTAACCTGTAAAGGCGTTCAAATTTTATGTCAATACATGATTAATTTCAAGTACAAATCAAATTAGAAATTTTTATGGGTAAAGATAATTCATGGTGGGAACTGCTATAAAATTTCATAATTTGGCTGGAGTCTTAGTCTGAAGTTGTAGAGCTGCTTTTCTCCTGTAGAGAAAGTTAGACTTTAAGTGTTTGGGCTCTTTTTTGGAACGAGAGATCCTTTAAGCTTCCTTAATGAATTCCTTTAGAGATCCTGACTTGATCGTATTCTGAACAATTCTTGACAAGACATGGCATTCATCGGTCTTTTATCCATTTACATTGTGATAATCGCAATATCTTTCTCCTTTATTTGGCTCAAGATGATTCTATATTTTGTAGGAAGTAGAGAAATTTTCATCAATTTTTATCACAACAAAAATGTGGGAGAGGGGTTTTGTCAAATTTACATAGTTGGATTCGGAAATCTCCTTCTAAATTCCCCTCCTACTCTTAATCCCTTTGGGCCTCTTGCTGAGATATTCAGAATTGAACTTTTCCTTTTTTTAGTTTTGCTGAGATTTCTTCATGACATGGTACATATCGTCCATTCGAATGAATTTTTCAGCCTGGAAGTAGAAGTGTTGTAGAGCTTTACATCCACGAATGTAAAGTTCTTTCTAAAAAGGAGATTGCTCAATTTTTCCTGACCGAACTTCCATCAGCTTTTCTCTGTCAATTACATTTTCTTCTTTCAATGCTTCTATAATAAATCTCTTTAGGTACTCGCTAAGCAATTCTTTTGGCCTTTTCTTGATATTAACTAACATGCTGGAGTCCATAGTTGGGTCTTTTTATATGTAAAACCGCACTATGAATTCATAAGAGAATTGTTCTAAAGAAAGATGGACTTTTCCTGATAATTCTTGTACCATTTAGCAGCTGCCCCATAAAAAGTTACAGGGAAAAGCTTGCAACAAACTGCCCTAGAAGTGTTACACAAATCCATTCAACTTTCAAAAGTTAAAAGGTGATCATCTGGATCAGTAGTTCCATCATACTTTAGTGGAGGAATTTTGATGTGAGACGGAATTCTAGCAACAAATATTTCTTCTGAAAAATGAGTTTTCCAAAAGCTATTTTTTCTTAGGTCAAGGGTTCCTTCCTCCTTAAGCACACCCTTTGTTATTTGGCTGAGAATGTCCTTTTGGTTGGTTTCATCATCGTAGTAATTTCTTTCATAGGGATACTCTTTACATGAGATTGGGCTATCCAACCATTCAAGTGACCTTCATCTTCTTGATTCTCATTTTGTTGACGTATCATAATCCTTTTGCTTTCTTTCATTTGCAACCTTAGAGAGCATGTGTCTGATACCTCATTTTGGATCTTACAAGAAGATTTTTCTTCCTCGACTTTATTGCTTCTGAGTCCTGTTAGAGTTGAAGGTTGTCCAACTTCCATATTCTCTAAATTGAAGCTCGGGATGATATTGCGTTTTAAAGGTGTTTGTGATGTGGCTTCTTCATTTGGG
Source organism: Allium fistulosum (assembly GCA_030737815.1). Classification (NCBI taxonomy): domain Eukaryota; kingdom Viridiplantae; phylum Streptophyta; class Magnoliopsida; order Asparagales; family Amaryllidaceae; genus Allium; species Allium fistulosum. The sequence goes on along the minus strand of CM060904.1, from coordinate 705,766,438 downwards.
ATATGGTTATTATTTCTTTTGGTTCTCACCATTTTCTCCAAAACAAAAGAAATTTATCCAATTAGTTTGTGGATAGAAATATAAGAAATCGAAGGTTCGAGCCCTCCTTCTAGCGCTAAAATGTTAGCGAATAAATTTGTCAACACCCAAAAGTATGCAAAAAATGAGTTAATCAAAGGGAAATCTCCTCGAGGCTAGTCGAAATCATCAATTTGAAGAAAGTGTTCATAAAAACTCTAGTTTATTCATCAGTGTCCAAGTCATGTGAAATATCAATTATAAACGAAGCCAATAAGCAATGCAAGATACAGTTCATAATTCAAGAATTGAACAGTCAAATGTGCCATGCCACTTCAGGGTCGAAATCAAATTATGCTATGCAAGATCAAAGTCGATGTCTAATTATAATCAAAGTTGAATATGATAATCACAAATCATAGTTCATATGTTATGCAATTGTTTGATTTCCAAATCCTTATGTGTACAATCTTCAAGTGTTACAATCGGGCCGGCAAAATCCCCAAATTGATTTAAAGTTTACAAAGTTGAAAATATGTAAGAAGTGAGAAGAGAGAATTCGTCCTCGGAAATGGTGCCCCTAAGGTCATATTTATAGGGGTGGAGTGGCTCCACTTTGCCTTCAATGTCTTCAGCAAGCTTTGTCTTGGCACAATTCAGCAACATCTTCGACGTCGATGATTTCTTGCATTAAGATATCTCCACTGGTTGTTGGTGGCATCATTGATGAAGAGTGGCTTCAATTTGCATGGCTTTGTCATTAATGATTCTTGGCATCACTGAATAATCGACGAAGTGAGGTAACAACACATATGGGCGGTGAAGAATAGCAGCATGGAAAGGTGATGATATTAGTGACAATGTTGATGACTTGTTGCAGCATCATTAGTGAAATTGGTGTCGTACTTCGACCTCATCCTTTTGGAGATACGCGACAACAACTTAGGCGACATTAATCATGACGATCGATGTCCTTTATGAATGGGTGATGACTTCGTCAATGATAACCATGAAGCAGTATTAAGGTCTTCATGGATATCGATGGTGTTCACCATCAACAGCGCGTTGCTTAAACACACAACGTCCTCCAAACATTGAAGAAACGCACTGCATAAAAGGCGAAGTGCAATAGTGGTCGAAGATCGTTGTTACTTTGTATTCAACTGACGCCATCGTGGTGCACTATCTTCGAAGAGCTATCTAGTAGGGAGTCGCTTGAATCAGTATTGATAGCCTTCAGGGTTATTGTCGATAAGCCTGCTTTGGTCATGGCAAGTGAGTGGCGGCATCATTAATATATTGAGGGTGGTATGTCTTCGATGTGAACGAAGTGCGGCTTCCCATCATAAAAGAGGTGTTAATAGAACTTAGCATCGATGAAAGGCACTATGGTCATTTTGACACTCATTGATGGCTTTCGAAGCTTATTGTACTTGATTTCTTTACTTCTTTGGTTACATGTGATGCTGAATGCATATCTTCGTCGCTCATCTATATTCATGCTTTTGATGTTGATCGTTGATGTTTAAGTATATTACTGGTTGTATGTCTTCGAAAACAATGATGTCAATCGATGTGATCAAAGAGCGGCTCTACATCTTCGAAGTCAGTATTGGTGATAACACTCGTTATTATAAAGGCCTAGTCACTTCTTCTTACTATAAGGTTCAAAGTCATCTTCTATAAGCATTGAATTAGAAATCATATTCTCTTGAGAAATTATGTGGATAACAGTGAACCTTTGAGATGTTTTGTACTCATTGACTCTTATATATATATTTTTCATATTATAGCTTATCGATGCTATATTGATTCTGTTTTCTCCGTTATTTATTGTATTATATGTATTGTTCTATCTTGAAGGTACACGTTTTAATTGCTTTGTGATAATACTATGTGCATATAGAAGAGTTATTTATTTGATGTCTAAATACATAGCATTGTTGGCCCAATCAAATCTTGGTTTCTTGGCGCTCAAATCCAGGCCATCCGTAAGGCTAGGAACTAGACTCACAATCATAAAGTCCAATGTAATCCACTACCTAAGATCTAGATGCGGTCGTAATCCAAGTGCATCCCTTCATACCTCCTCATATGAACACTTTAGAAACCTCTGAGTTATCAACAATCCCTTTGCACACGTCTCCATAATGGAACCTAATCTTTATTCCCTATCGTTAACACCATAGTAGAACATAGTCGGTATTCCATTCATAAGTTCCCATTGTCAACTTGCTCTTATGGATCATCATCGTAGCTTCTGTTGCTGGTTCGTCATCGTTGGAACACCTTTAGGCTCCCCTCGTAAATCGTAGAGTTATCATACCACAGTTTCGAAGTCGTCACATCAAAGCATCACGTCATCGCTTCATTAATCACAACAAAAATTCCAATGTCATCTCGAGTCATCCTGGAGTTATCCACTTCAACTTCAAGTCAACTTCCAAAAACCACAAAACAACGCTAGGTTTGACCTTAAGCAACTCCATGCTAGACTCGAAGCCCTTCTGAAGCATCCTATGTTTCAGCTCCTAGTATTTCAAAGGACCGAATTCAAGCAAACCCACCATTAAACCAAAGTAAAACACCAAGCACTAAATCTTGTTTAGTTATGACCTCAGAACATGCTTTACTATCTGTTAATTTAAATGCATCAAGCAGCACCCTCATCATCCCGAAGCAACCACAGCAACAACCAAACCCTAATTTTTGTTGAGTCTTCCATCATCGACCATCCTGACTCGGAGGAACCTCCTTCCCAGCTCAAAGCAAACTACTGGACGCCACCAACCTGACCACTAAGCATTGGACCAAATTCTTGTAGCACTCCCGATGCCCTAATTTTGCATCGATTCCATTGCTATACTTATTACTTCGACCCGCGTGCATCCCTTATACATAGATTCGACCCCAAACACTCTAGAGTCAATAAATTAATTTCAAGTTTACATTTACAGATTTCCCATCCTTTGTGTACAGAATCAAAAAGCACATCATTGCTCCTTCTACACTGAGACCCTCGACCATATACTCAATCATCACCTCTATTTTGCTTCAATGAGCGTTTACAACCATTCAAACATATAAACAACATCCAAATAAGCATCAAACACCATCCAAATATACAAATATACATCAAATCATGGAGGATCATCTTAAGCACATCCATAACATAGTGTGATTGACCATATCAAAACAACATGATTAAATCACTTTAAATCTTGTTTTTACTTCAGGTTTGACTTTAAAACAGTCCTAAAACATTTTTTATTTTAAAAAAGGTTCAAAATATGTCAAAACATACAGATGAGTATAAAATAAGTTATCTGATAAATCGCTAAACCGCTCACCAAATACATAAAATTTGAAGATTTGCATGCAAAACGAGGCAAATCCAAGAATAGACATCAAAGGCACCAAATTTTCTCTTCAAAAATGTAGATTTGGAAGTCTCTAGTTAATCCACTTGCTAATCTACACTTAATCTATAAATTTGGCTTGATTTAAAATATTTTAGTGAATGTTTTGGCCAAAGAGAATTTTAATGGAGGTTTAGATCTATTTTCGGATAATGGGAAAATAATTTAGGGAGGTTGTGGTAGCCAATATAACTCTAAAACTCGGAATGGGTTGTTAGGCCTTACATAAACTTTACTAATTACCCATTAAGATGTCACAAGAAACATTTAACTTCAAACAACCATATCTCCCAAACTGCAAGTCCAAAAAACTATTATAACCACTCTATAGAAAGAGAAACCATTATATATTTCCCATGGAAATTGTCTTGATCCCTAATTGGGCACCTATCAAAATTTAAAGACGTTACAAGATTTTAGGGTTAGACTCATCCAATAAAATTCCTAAGGGTAAAAAATGTCACTATCTAGCATAACCTAAAGTTATAGCATTATATGATCCATTATGAATTGTAAAATAATATTTTACGATCCTCCAATACATAAAACATGGGTTTGATTCACCACCATCTTTAGGAATTTCATCATCGAAATTTTCCAATATAACCAAGGCAAAGTCGAACATAGTTACCATGCATGCTTAATAACCATATGGAAACATATCAAACATCAAACATGCATACATAAAAAAGAAATAATATCTACGCTAACCCTAGCATATATGATACTAAACTACTTTATATGGTATCGAATGTTAAAGTAAATGTGACGAACATAAAGTCTCACTAAGTAAAGATCTTTGGATAAGCAGTTCCCATGCTCTCATCGGTCTCCCAAGTGAAATTTTCTTTTACCATACTAAACGTTCACCAGCTTCGTCATCGTCCTCCTAAGTTACTGCGTATCACATCCAATGATACGAATTGGCCTATAAGGTCTTGAAGCTTCTCATAAAATCTCGATATCATCCAACAGGTCTACTGCAATACTCATGCCTGAGTCATGCACAAACTTCTAGAAATGAGAGATGTGAACACATTATGCACACCGGCCATCTTCTGAGATCATTCAACTCTGTATGCTAGGTTACTAGTCCTCTCAAGTATCAGGACAAGGCCTACAAATTTCGGTGTTAACTTCACCTTAGTACTGAATTGAGCTACATTCTTCAGCGGAGAGATCTTAACAAATACCGTAACGCCAACAGAGAACTCAATATCGCATCTTCTCTTATCAATGTAGCCCTTTTGTTTATCTTGAGCAACTTTCATTCGTTGTCGAATGAGCTCGATCTTCTCCGACGTCTCTATAATCATCTCTGGCCCTAGTATTAGTTTATCACCCACTTTCCACCAATATAAAGGAGCATTGGATCATTGGACATATAATGCCTCAAATGGTGCCATACCAATGCTAGGCTGATAATTGTTGTTGTATGCAAACTCAACCAAATATAAATAATCGTCGCACAAGCCCTCAAGTCGAGTATACAAGCTCGCATGAGATCCTTTAAGATACAACTCATCCTCTCGGTCTACCCATCAGTTTGTGGGTGAAAAGTTTTACTCGGATGTAGCTCTATCACCAATGCCTCTTATAAGCTTTTCTAAAACCTACAAGTGAACAATAGGTCTCGGTCACTCACAGTGCTCTTCGGCGCACCATGGAATCGTATAATCCACTTCACATACAACTCGACCAACTTAGTTGTCATTCTAATGGAATTTATAGGTATAAGTCTAGTATTCTTGGTCAATCTATCAACTACGACCCAGATGTAATCATACCACCTAATCCTCGGCAATCCGTCGATGAAATACATCGATATCTTCTTCCACTTCCATTCAAAAATCTCAAGCGGTTGCACCACACTTGGCTTCTTCTGTTCAGCCTTAACTAGCTGACAACTCATATTTCTCGAGATAAATGCCCCAGTGTCCTTCTTCACCCTTCCTAATAAAACCTCTACCTCATATCATGGTACATTTTGTTACTGCCGGGATGTATAATCAATCTCTCATCACATAGAGCCAACCATCATCGTCGAGCCTGCACCGCTTCATCTACTCGAACTCTACTCCTTTCTCTATCTTAACCATGATCTTTTCTAGTCTAGCGTCTCACCTCTGAGTAGTACTGATCCACTCAATCAAAGTAGGTATGATAGTTAAACTAGCCAACAGATTCGATTATAGCTCACACCGAGGTCTGAAGTCATAACCGGTAATAAACTCAAGCTGCTTTCATTCACGGAACGTCGCTCCCAAACTGGCACGTCTTCTACCTCAAAGCATTACCGACTGCATTACCCTTACTAGGCGTATATGAAAGGACAAGTTGTACAAGGATAGTAACTCTAACCATTACTACCAATAAAGGTTTAGATCCTTATGTGAGAAAGGTATTTCAGCAATTTACAGTCAGGGAACAGCTCGATCCTCTCTCCAACTAAGTATGCTTCTAAACCTTCAAAGAGAATACTATTGCTGCCAACCCCAAATCATGAGTCGGATACTTCCTCTTGTGACTTTCAATTTTCGATTAGCATATGCGACAACTTTCCCTTCTATATCAACACCGCACCTAGTCCAGTACCATATGCATCTACGTATACCGTTAACTCTTTATTCCTATTTGGAATAACTAACACCGATGCAATCATTAAATACTCCTTCAAACTCACAAACCCTTGCTCACACCTCACATCCTAAATAAAGATCTGATTTTCTTCGTCAAATAGGTTAATGGTGTTGTTGTCTTAGAGAGCTCCTTGATAAAACGTCTATAATATCGCGTTGGTCTAAAAAAATTCCTCATATCTTTAGCATTCTTAGGTTTATTTCAATCCTGAACCACTATAACTTTCGCAGGATTACAACAATGCCCTGCTCAAAAACAACATGCACCAAGATTCAAACTTCCCTCCTCCAAAAGTAAGACTTAGAATGCTTTTCCTTCAAGTGGCGCTTCCTTAACATCTCAAGCATAATCCCAAGTGCTCCTTGTATTCTTTCTCCATCCTCGAATAGACAAGGATATCATCCACAAACATAAGCACAAAGTTATTTAACTGATATATGGAAACACTATTCATGAATCCATAAAGTATGTGGTGATTTGGTTAGCCTAAACAGCATAACCAACAACTCATAGAATCCAAACGGCATACGAAATGCTATAACTAGCACACTTTCCTTCGCTACTCTCCGTTGATGAAATCTCATTGCATGGTTTAATTGAGAGAACGTCTTCCCACCAAGGAGTTGATTGAACAATTTATCAATACATGGGAGTGGATACTTGTTCTTCTTCATCGCCTTGTTTAGCTCACGGTAATCAACACACAACCCCAAAGAGTGGTTCGCTTTAGTGGAGAATATTATAGGTGCCCTCACTTAGATATACTTCATCAAATAGACCCTTGTCGTAATATATCTTTCACTTGTACTTCTATTACCTTTTCTCTTTAGGTGCCATATGCCTCAATGACATAACTACTAGTCCGGCATCCTTTACCAAATCAATATGGAATCCTATTTTCCTATGTGATGATAATCTGGTCACCTCCTCGAATATGTCTAAATACTCCTTCGTTATAGTTACTGATGACATTTCATTATGCGGAACCTCAAGCGAATATAGAAAGCTAACTAACACACCCACTGTCTGGCAGGTACCCTAACATTACCCTCCGCTCTCTCTCTATCCCAATCGTTACCACCAATCTCTCACAATCCACCATGACGTCGCACCTCTTCAGCCAGTCAATCCCTAAAATAATATTGAATCCTAAAAAATCCAACAAAAATAAATCATAAACAAACAAACATTCATGACTTGATACAGCTAAGTCCCAACAAACCGTGCAAGGGCTAGTTGATCCTCTAATAGGGTTAGTAACAATCAACGGTCGATCAACTACCTCAAGTCTTAATCCTAATCTACCTACCAAATCACTAGATATGAAGGAATATGAAGTCTTGGTATTAAATAAAACATGTACAGACATATCAGAAATATAAAGCATACCCAGAATAATGATGCTCTTCCCATTCTCCTTCACCGATGGAGCATTTGACAAAGTTGTAACAGTGTTAATAGCATATGCCTTTACTACCTACTTCTACCTCAATAGTTCTGGGCAATCCTTCTTAATATATCCATGCTTGTTATAGTTGTATCCCTTTTTATTTTTAGCTTCGCGGTCCTATATAAGATTCCCTTTCTCCCCATAATTATATCAAGTAGGCTCTCATTTGCCCTTTTTACGGTCACTCTTATTCAGAAGTCGCTTCCTTTTGTTGTTGTTATTGTTCCACTTCTTCTTGCCTCCTCCGCCTAATTTTGTCTTTGGCTCATTTATGAGAATAACAACCGACCTAGACTTTGGATATAGACTCTCATTTTAAAGAGCCTTCTCCACTAGCTTCTTAAAGGACTCATCAATATTTCCTACAAGCTTTTCTCTAAGATAATCGTCCAGGCTCATAATAAACTTCTTATTCTTGTTAAGAGGAATATTAATAAAATATAGGTTGTACTTTGATAACATACCAAATTTAGCCACATATTCCGAGACATTCACATCTCCCTGCCTAAAATCAGAAAAATTATGGAATAACACTGACCTCTAGGCCATCAGTATATAATTCTCCTTGAACCCCATCATAAACTGCCCTTGGGAAATCTGCTCCTCAGGGGTAGTAATCTTGATGGTATGCCACTACCGCATCACTTGCCCCTGAAGTTGTCTAGAGGCTAACTTCCTACTCATAGCATCATCTATCTCCATATCCTCAAAGATGCATTTGTAGGTGTCAAACCAAAATTTTCACTTTGATGGCTGATTCTATTCCAAGAAAAAGTTTTCCACCAAGATTGGGGTAGTCTTTGTTTAACTTAGCAAAGTTAGCCCTCGACACTTGCACTAGAGCACCACCACCAACAGTCATAGCAGTAGCAACTCCTTGGGTATTCTACAACATGTTCCTTATCATATTATTGAACATAGCCTAAATATTAGGGTTCATAGCTGCTCCGTCGCCTATTCCTTGGTCTATGTTAGAAACAGAAGTCCTAGTAGCATTCCTCATTTTCCTTCTAATTCTTATAAGCTATAAGAAGAATAATCAGTCTCCCAAAAAAGAAAAAGTGGTTTCTGTGAATGCAATGTGACTTATACTATATACTACTATATAATTTTGAAACACAGAATGTTTCAAGTACACTCTCTCCCATATCATCTGATTCATCTTAAGGTGATAACTCCTCCTTATCTCTAATGGATTCAAGTATCAACTCAGGTCAACTATGCAACATGGCTCCGATACAGAATATGACGATTGACTTACACCTCTGTTACCCAATAAGACCTATAAAGTGCGCTGCCATGGTACCCAGTTGATGTAGGGCGATAGTCAAGGGTGTAAGGTAATAAGAATTTAAATCACAAGACCAATAAAACATCTTATGGCACACAGACAAATAATAATAGTCAAATAGATGTAAAATAGGCGAGAATGTAATATAATCAAATGAACCATAAATAAAAACATTGGAGTGCAACAAGTTCATAAATTATACAAAAACAAAAATAATAGAGTTTATACATTCCAAATCTCCAAATAAACTCCAAAATAGTTTCTCAAATAATACAATTACTCACATAGCTCCACAGTACTACACATCAGAATATAAGCAACAGTAAGCTCGAAAGTATAGATATATGAAAGTGTAGCCTCCTACTCGTACTTCATACATCTTAATGCGCTATCCAAACCTATTATCCCTAATATACTCATTCGAGAGTACCTAAAATAATAAGAAGCAAAGCATAAAGCCTCTGGTCGGACAAAAGTCTGGTGTGAGTTATACATCACCTCAAAATACTATAAAAATAGTATATAGTAATAAGGACGTAGGATATGTAGAATCATACGTGATCTATCCATGCATCCAAAGAGTTAGTACATAACAATCGATATATGCTAATCTACTATCAACATCATCATATGACTATACTATAAATCAAAGTACATAATCCACTGTATATGTATGCAAGTCGATAATACCTACGTCATGTGACACCTTAGTGTGATAAATAATCATAGCAGAATATGGCATCCATCAAACAATCCCTGCATCACTCAGGTGTGTTGGATATAGGATAACTCATATGGCCCAATTGTTAGTCGAAGACCCAATCAAATCTTGATTTCTTGGTGCTCGTACCTATGTTACTTAGTGAGGCTAGGAACCAGACTCAGAATTGTAAAATCCAGGGTAATCTGTAGTCCTAAGATCTAGATGCACTCGTAATCCAAGCAAGTATCCCCATATACTCCTTTTATACGAGCACTTTGGAAACCTCTAAGTCATTAACGATCCCTTTGCACATGTCCACATAATGGAACCCAATCGTTATTCCATATCATTTACTCTATAGAAGACCATAGCCATTATTCTACTCATAAATTCCTATTGTCAACTTGTCTTTGTGGATCACTATCGCAGCTCCCGTCGTTGGATCATCATCACAACACCTCTAGGCAACCCTCATAAGGTGTAAAGTTATCGTACAAAAGTTTTGAAGTTGTCATGTCGAAGCGCTGCATCATCACTTCATTGATTGCTATACAAATCCCAAAATCATCTCAAGTCATCCCCGAGTTATCCACATCAACTCTAAGTCAACTTCCAAAAAACCACCAAGCTGCTTTAGGTCTGACCCGAAGCAACCTCATATCAGACTCGAAGCCCCCCTGGAGCACCATATGTCTTCACATTGCCTGATATTTCCAAGGACCGATTCCAAGCAAGCCCACCATTGGACTAAAGCAAAACACCGAGCACTATATCTTGTTCGACTATAACTCTCAAACACAGTTTCCTATCCGATAATTAAAATCCATCGAGCAGCACCCTCCTCATCTCGAAGCAACGAGAGCAACAACAGAACACCAATATTTGTTCAGGTCTTCCATCATCGACCAGGCTAACTCTGAGCAGCCTCCTTCCCAGCCCAGAGCCAACTATCGAATGCCACCAAGCCGACCGCCAAGCAGTGGATTAAATTTTTGTAGCACTCCGATGCCCTGAATTTGCATTGATTTCATCAGCACACTTACTATTTCGACATGCATGCATCCCATATTCATCGATGCAACCCCAACAGTCTAGAATCAATTCATTAAAGTCTGATTCTACATTTATGGATCTTCCATCCTTGGTGTATCGAATTGAAGAGCACATAGCCACTCCTTCTACATGAAGACCCTCGACCATATAATTGATCATCGCCTCTATTTCGCTCCAATGATCATTTCCAACCATTCAAACATATAAATAACACTCAAATAAGCATCAAACACATTCAATCATCATCTGAACATACGTTTGTGAGGAATGCGGATTACGGATCTTAAGGCTAGGAATAACACTAGAGGGGGGTGAATAGTGTTTCTAAGAAATTACTAAATCTTTTTGAGTTTATGTTAATTTGAACACAAATGTATGCAATATTCAGACATAGATATAATCACAGAAACAAACACAGATGCAGAAATAAAGTAAATGCAGTAAAGGAAAGAACACACCAGATTTTATACTGGTTCGGGGTTACCCTACATCCAGTCCCGCACAATCAAGTACAGATTTCCTTTCAAAAGCAATTCAATAATTACAACCCTCGGTTTCAAGGCTACGAGGTACACCCTCCAGAATCACAATCCTTTGGATAGAGATACTTGATTTCCGGGGCAACAAGTTCACCCAATTGATTTCCAAGGCTACAATCACACATTTTCTCACTTGATTGATTTCCAAGGCTACAATCACACCTTTTCTCGCTAGATAGATTACAAAGAAGCCTATAACTCTGAATAGCACTTAGATCTTGTTGAGATAGTGATAGAGAATCAAACCAGAGATAATCTAGTTCGATTCAATGTTGATTTCGGCAGAGTAATGATAGGATTTTGATTAAGAAAATGTGGAAGAAGAAGAGAAGTGAAAAACCAGAAAAACTGATTAAAAATTCGTTGAAACTAACCCCTATTTATAGAAGAACAACAGTCATGTCCATTCGTGAAGAGTTATGGCGAATAGACACTTCTTTTGAAATTTAAAATTTGAACACAACTGTCACCATGTCGACATGGTCACCATAGGCATGTCGACATCCCAAAGCAATTTTTGAAGTTTTGATTTTCTTTGAAAATAACCTTTATCTTATATTAAAACTATTTTAAACTTTATAAATATACTTGACTATAGATAAAATACATAGATGAATATAAAGAATAATATATATAATATTTTACTATAATTTTATATTTAAATCAAAGTATAAATATATTATAATTAAAAGATAGTTTAAAATAACTGAAGTTTAAAAACAAGAATATTTAAGGCTAAAACATCTTTTTGAAAATCATTTAAAAAGATAGTTTTTAAGGCTAAAACATTTTGAAAAACAATTTTGAAAATCATTCTGAGGTAGTTTTGAAAATCATTTTGAAGTAGTTTTGCAAGCTTCTTCCTGCAGAATATCTCATCATGTCAGGACTCGAGAACTTGTACAAAACCAGGATGTTCGTGGGTTTGTAAGCCACTTGTCGTAGGTTTGTAAGCTACTTGTCATGGGTTTGTAAGCCACTAAAAAGGTAGAAATGGGTACCATCCCAAAAGAAAAATGGAGTGAAGATTTCAGTGCTATTGTGAAGTTTTAACAAAATTCTAGACTCGATACTTATCTTGAAATCTTGAACTCTTTATTATCTTGATACTCATGAGTCTTCAATCTTGATATCTTAAATCTCTATACTGTACAGTCTTCATTCTTGATACCTGCATGGTTAAATTCTGCATATACATATATATCTAAACTATAATGTTAGTATTTATATTTTATAATCTTATTCTAAGGTTGTTGTCATCAAAACCAACAACTCATGGACTAACAACGTTAAGTCATGAAAAATCATCTTAATACACATCCATAACACAGCCCTATATATATATATATATATATATATATATATATATATATATATATAATCAACTACACATCAAAACAACATCATTAAATCACTTTAGATAATTTAAATCTCGGTTTTACTTTAGTTTGGATATTAAAATGGTCCTAAAATGAAAAAGGTTATGAAAAAGCAAGCAACGGTAACATTGGTGTCTTACTCTGTGAACCCACTTTTCCGATATCATCATTGTTGTAACAATCAACATCACTGCACCCTCTCATTTCAAGCTGCCTCTACAGCAACCTAATTACCATCCTCTCATAACTGATAATATACTACCTTTTTGCTTCCCACCTATCGCTCCACCAGATCTACTTCGTAACTACACTTATTTATCTTCCACAAAATCTTCTCACGTTGAAGCCCGAAAATCCACATCGCCTCTGATTCCCCAAATTCCCAAACCTAAACCTAAATCAACAATTCCTTGGATTAGGTGCCGAGTTGGCAAGCCCAACTGCTTTCGATGTGCTGCCCTTGACCATAAAGCTAGTGGGTGTTGAGATCCAGTGTGATGTTTTTATTGTGGCGATTTAGGGCATAGGCAATTCAGTTGCAAGTAGATATCGAAGCCCGCTTCCCAATCATATACGGCCTCGCAACCAAATAGACGCGTCGTCCTTCATTGTCCAGCCCTGATAATCTATGTCACCAATTTAGCATCAACCTCTTAAAACCGCGTACAAAGATCTGAATGCTACCAGATTCATATATGACTTGAGACCCTTTCTAAACTAACCCGAATCGCTGCTTCATATTTTTGAAGCTTTAGCTAAAATTGTGGAAGGGATTTCCAAATCACCTGCTTAGTCGACTTCTAACTCCTCTATAAAATATGAAGGCATACCCTGGGTTGAATATTTCCTCAAGAACTCCAATAATGAAATTGACAATCACGGTGAGGCGGATGTGATTAAAATAGACCCAAATATTCCAATCTATCGAGGATCGGAGAGATCAGAACGTAGTCAAGCATTTCCATCAGGAGCTTCAAATGAAAATGATCCATCTATAGATATTATTGAATTTCAACTAGACAGTGTTGTTGAAGAATTTATGCAAGACATCGAGCCATTGATAGAGCCAGCAGTCTAGATCTTAGCCAACGTCAATGAACACTGTGGAGCTACTTCACCAATACCACCAGCAGCTTATACCCCTAAGAGTGCCTACAGATCCGAAAGTGCTAGACGGACCTGCAAATCTAGAAGCACTTTGAATGATTTCGTGCACAGAAGCCTTAGACACTTCCCTTCGGAGCTTTCTCATGACCCGTCTTCATTGGGTGAACATGTTCTTTTTGGAAGCATTTACACACCTATTATTTTAAACACACTAACACCTTGTCAAGCTTATCGAATCGTTAAAAACACTAGTTTTATCTATAATCAGGCTAATTCTGATTTTGAATATATTAAAAAGGTATAATTTGAGAGGGCTAACAATGCAAGTAGATGAAGATACTAAGTTGGAATGTAAAAGGTCTAGGAATACCTTTAAAAAGATCTAGAATAAAATATTTATACAAGATTGTTCAGTAGATATCGTATTAATTCAATAAACCAAAATCGAGCTCCCCAACCAACTCTTTATTAGGTCAACTGGAGGGAATTTCTTTACGGGTTGTGCATTTGTTCCTTCTAATGGAAGTTCAGGTGGGATCTTAACGATGTGGAGGGATGAAATTCAAACTATTACAAACAAACCCTAATTGTTACTCTTTATATGTTCTTCTTCTAAATTTACAAGACAACAATGTCATAAACATCACAAACGTGTATGCCCCTAACAACAGACATACTAGACAAATTCTATTGACTGAATGTTTTGAATTTAGAAACGTCTCTTGCGGACCTTGGATTGTAGTTGGGACTTCAACGTGACTAGGCACATTGGAGAAAGAATCCCAAGAGAAGGAAATTTTGTCGATATGGAGGAATTTAATGGTTCTATTAACCCAAAAAAATCTTATTGAAATTCCACTCATTGAAAGGAAATTCACTCGGTTTAATTTTAGAGAGGTGCCATCGTTAGCTTTACTAGATAGGTTTTTCGTGAGTGGGGAATGGGATAACAAATTCCCCCACCAAAGTTTATGGCTTAGCCGGCCTCATTTCCAATCGCTGCCCTATTTTTTTAAATTCACACGATCAACTCCCAAAAATCAAACCATTTAAATTCGAAAAAATGTGGTCTAAAGAGAAATTTTTTGAGAATCTTGTAATAACGAGATGGAACTCGACGAATGATCAGCTCCAAAATAATGCAGCAAAAAAATCAGTCTACATATTTCGGGAATTAAGAAAATTCTTAAAGAATTGGAATATTAATGTCTTTGGTAATATAACTATTATAAAAGAGACGATTTAACAGAATTCTTGCATCTGGATAGAATAAGGGAGAATAGGAGCCTAAATTACGATGAAAAGAACAAGCTTAATACTTAAAAACAAAATTAAACAAACTAATGGACCGGAAGAAATTATGTGGAAACAACATTCTCGCATTAGCTGGATCAATGAAGGAGATAAGTGCACTAGTTTTTTCAATTGAATGGAAAATAGTAGAAGACATTAAAACACTATCACACACATTACAATTAATGAAACAGAGATTTTTGATCAATTTGAACTATATAATGCTTTCACCAATCATTATACTGAAATTTTCAAGAATAGTCGCAGATGTAGAATTCAAGCTAATAGGCCAATTTTATATCCAACGGTGGATATCTCCATACCGAAAATAGAATTTCCTTTCTCTGAAGAGGAAGTGTTTATGGCCATAAATGAGTTAGCTAGTGACAAAGCCACAGTCCTAGATATTTTCCCTATGTTTTTCTATCAAAATTTTGCCATACCATCAATAAAGACATTATGGATTTATTTGAAACTCTACAATGGTAGACTCTAAATAGGAAGGAATAATTTTGCGGATGTTACTCTCATTCAAAAAAAGGAAAATCCCCACAAGCTAACCGAATTTAGACCAATATCGCCAATTAACCGTTCAATAAAAATTATCACTAAAATTCTAGCTACCAAGTTAAGAAATAAGATGGATAAACTAATTTCAAATAGCTTTCATTCAAGGTAGACAAACTGTAGATGATATCGCTGCCGCACGAGAATTTATTGACTTCTACCACAAAGAAAATATAACGTGCGCCATCCTTAAACAAGACTTCGCCAAGGCCTTTGACTCAAGCGATTGAGATTTTCTGATGAGCACTATGAAAGCTAAGGGATTTTCCAAAAATGGATTTCTTAGATTAATCTGATCTTGAAATCAAGTGCATCTTCAATCTTAGTAAATGGAATTAAAGGTAATAAAATTCAATCTAAGAGGGATCTTCACCAAGGAGATCCCTTCTCGCCTCTTCTATTCGATTTAGCAGTTGATGTATTGAGCAAAAAATTAATCTAGCTCTTAATAATAACATTCTTCCTAAAATCGAGAGGTAGGATATTACTAATGATGGGGTCCCTATCCTTCAATATGCAAATGACACCTTGTTTTTATGTTCCTATCTTCCTCATCATATCGCTTCCCTTAAATTGATTCTTTATAACTTCGAATTACTTTTGGGACTCAACACTAATTTCCACAAGAGCTCGGTTTTGATCATTGATGACGTATCAAACGCGATAACTGAGGTAGCCCATAGTCTAATTGCAAAATCATGAATTTCCCAATAAACTACTTAGGAATTCTCAATAGACCGACGAAATCGAAAAAAGAAGATTGGAACGTCGTCATCGATAAAGTTAATAAGCGATTACCTTCTTGAAAAGCCAACTATCTCTCAAGAGCAAGAAGAACAGTCCTCATTAACACGGTAATAAGGAAATTCATAATGCTCTAATTTAAACTATCTAATTAACTGGGACCTTGTATGCAAACCCAAATCACAAGGTGAGTTAGGTATTATAAACTTAAAAATATTAAATACCTCTTTGCTATGTAAGTAAATTTGGAAATTTTTAGAAGACAACAATACGACATTGAAGGAAATAATTACAAACTTTTAATATAATAGAACCAAAAATCTATATAAACCCAATAACCTGCTATTATCATTCTTTTGGAAAGAGATATCGCTTTATCGCATTTTTAGGACTGAACTCAGCATTAATGTTCGTTCTAGGATTAAAACATCTTTTTGGAATGACTATTGGGATTCTCCTCTTACTTTAAGACATGAACTCCCTGATCTCAATATCGCCTCAAATAATAAAAATGACCTTATCATCGACGTATTTAGGCCGCACGAGATATTTCAATGGAATATTTCCTTTAATCAAAACTTAGTTGCAATGTATTAAATCAATATATAGAACTTATTAATATTATTGATAGAATTAATATGGGTGAGCAATCAGACCAAATAAAATAGGGCCGGGATAAAAATGAAGTATATACGTCTAAATCTATGTACAGATTATTAACTTATTCTAGTGCCTCTACTTTTAACTATTTTAAACCTATTTGAAAGAAGAACATAGCACCTAGAATTAAAATTCATATGTGGATTTTTATGCATGAAAAAATAAATACTATAAGTAAATTAAACTTCAAACTAATAAATAATCTAATTCATAATCCTTGTTATTTTTATAATACAGCCCTCAAAATTAATATATACCGCTTTTACGATTATCATTTCACTTAATTATAATTCGTAAAATCATTCATATTTTTGGGCTTGACACAAGTAGTGTTATACCATCTTCATATGAATATTGGATGAACTTAAGACTCAAATATAATAAAAATTACTAGAAAAACTCTAGACACTCCATATTCAACCACATGTTGATGTCTTTGGTATGAACGTAATCAAAGGATATCTAATAGCTCTTGCAAAATTTCCTTAGGCATCCTGTATTTTATTGCCTAGCAAATTTCTCTTTGGACAGGTGTTCGTATAGGCCATTCAAATTGGAAGGTGGGCTTAAATGAGATCAGAAAGACTTTGCAATTCATTCAAGCTTCCCACTACTTACGTTTGATCACAACACCAAAAACTAGATCACTCAAAGGCTTATCCTCTCTCATAAACAGCGACCGTCTACTCCACGGCATTGCATTATCAATTCAACATCTTGGTTACTACCTGTCAGCCGCATAGCACTACAGGGAGAAATCAATTCTCCTTCACCACCTAGCTCATGCACCAACATTGCTGCACTTCAACACCATTCTTTTCTCTTAGCTCTAGTTCTGTTACAAGCACTGTCTCTAGCTAATCAATGCTTCAACAACCATTACATAGTACACATAGCTAGCTTTCCAATAGTGCACACAGCCAACTGTGCGTGCATTCATCAACGTTTGACCTGCTACCAGTCCTTGCTTTCCTCATTACTACAGCGTACGCATTATCTTACCATTCATATCAATGCTTCAGTAACTCATGCATTCACTCACCACACAAATTAATGTTTCAACAAACATTAGCCTGTTCATACTTGTATACAACGCATGCTGTCACCATATTTCAACTCTTGCAACAATTTATGCATTCACTAAACTGTATTTCAGCCATTCACCTCCTCCGATCCAATTACCATCCACATGCAAATCAGTAATGATACATGCTCAGAGCTTTAGTCACCATCAAATCTAGACAGAGCCTGCCATACTCCCTTCTACATGCAAATCACGTCATTGGGATTACTCCTTTACTAATGTACACTGTAGTATTTTCAATTTCAACATTTTCACTTCCATCTACAAGCTCACTATCACATTGCACCTGTTCTTATGCCCCTTCTTGATTAGGTCAATGCACCAATCGATCTTCAAATTGCACCATTTTAACATCAACATGTTCATTGTTGTAGTTCATTAATGCAGCAGCTCAATAATTATCAGCCCCTTCTTTATGCATGTCGCAGACCACTATTTCATGCACTTGCATTTCTCCTTCATTCCTAGTCTCAAAACTGAAGTGATTCACTGTCTTCCACTTATTGATACACCTCTACATGCAATAACTACAAGGCAGAAACATGAAGCAACAACAATTGCTGCTTTAGACGAAATAGCAACCACATTTTTAGATGAAATAGCAACATGCAGCGACACAGTCGCGGTTTTTGTTAATTCAAATGGTTGTACAAATATATTTTTAATTGGTTTGCTTCATTTTCATTTTATTAATCATCAAAGTGATGATCTTGCATAACTATAATAACCTAATCCCATCAAACACTTATATGGTTTTTAATTTTTAATAATATTATGAGTGCTCTCCTTATTAGAGGACCATTCTTTCATCAAAAAAATAAAACGATCTCAAAATATATTTTGACTTTAAAAATGGGTTTAAAACATGTTAAACACATATATACATATATAATAAATTGTAAGATAATAAATCACTCACTAAACAACCAAAAACGAAAGATTTGCATGCAAAATGAGGCAAATCAGAGAATAGACAGCAAAGCTCCAAAATTTCCTCTTAAAAATGTAGATTTGGAAGTCTCTAGCTAATCCCTTTGCTAATCTATCTTTAATCTATGGATTTGGCTTGATTTGGAAAAGATTAGGGAAGGCTTTGGCTAAAGAGAAATTTAATGGAGGTTAAGATCTATTTTGAGATAATGGAAAAATAATTCGGAGAGGCTATGGCAGCCAATATAGCCCTAAAGCTGAAATGGGTTGTTCGGTCTCACCCAAACATTACTAATTACCCATTAAGCAGTCCCAAAAACTATCTAACTTTAGACACCTGTATCTCCCAAACCGCAAGTCCAAAATGATATTATACCAGTATACAAAAAGCGAAACGATTATATATTTTCAACGGAAGTAGTCTCAGATCTTAATTCGTATCCTATCCAAAGTTATAGTATCATGAACAGTTCCTGTAGGTTGAGCACCTTTTTCAAGGAAATAACGAATAGCAGGAACGTTTAAATAAGTGATTTTTTATTGGATCATAAAAACCCACCTTTCGAAGATCTCTTCCTTTTCGTCGGGATCGAACATCAATTGCAACGATTTGATAGATCGCTCATTGGGATAGATATAGATAAATAACCCCCCCTAGAAACGTATAAGAGGTTTTCTCCTCATACGGCTCGAGAAAAAATGATTCTAATATTTCTGTATATAATGTAAAATATATAACATCATACGACACAAGATTTCAGTGGCAAAATCATCCAATAAAATTATAACTGTAAAAATATATCATTACCCAATATAATCCAAGCTATAACATCATACGACACAATACGAATTTTAAAATAATATTTTACGACCCTTCGATACATAAAATATGGGTTGTTACATCAGCCCTTGGTAGTGATTCTCTTCATCAACAAAAGCAGCAGCAATTCTTTCCATGCTTTACATAGTTTGCTTTATGGTGGCTTGGTTTTGTCCATAAGCTTTGTGGTAGTTCTGATAAACGCTATCGTTATTTTTCGAAATTGTTCATCCAAAGTAATTGATGGAGCAGATCCTTTGGCAACAGTTTGGTTTTCCATATTAGCTCATGTTTAGAGAATGTCTCCTTTAATCATTGGAGACTAATATTTTTTTCTTCATTTTCAAGTAGAAGATTGTATGAAAGCAAATAGTGGGAAGCAATATGTAGGAACGAAGGTCGGATGCCCTCCTTCTAGCGCTAATAGTATTATGATTTTTGATCAAAATATAACACCCTAATAGTCCAAAGGCAGGCTTTGGAAGAAGTATTTCAAGAAGGAAATAAGGTCAAAGGCAGAAAGCCTGTATAGAAAGTAGCGAGAAGATAAAATGCTTAAAGTAGAAACAAGAAAATTTATAGTGGTTGGGAGCTAGCCCCTACGTCCATTGTTGAATAGATTCTTTAGTACTTTGTCAATTGAGCGTAAATGGCTTTACTAATTCTGAATGGCACTATCTGCCATTAATGATCGTTGTCAGAAATCTTATGTCTGTAAAGTTTAAAATGATTACCAATGATTAAGGCTATCCATTAGTCTTTCAGGGTCAAAACTTATGAGCTTCCAATCCCCTTCATGTTGATCCGTGCCTTATATATAGGCGCGTTGTAGCTTTGTTATTGGTGTAAAACATTTATATTGGGTTGCTGACTTGTCCCACATGTGGGGCTAGGATTTGTACATGTGTCATCATTTGGCTGCTTGCAAATTGACAGAGATTATGACATTTCTATATATAGCTTTGGGTACCTTGACCCATATAATTTCATGATTTTTGGCTAGGTTAGTTGTTAATGGATTCGAAGACTATCTTGGATGTTGATCTTAGTTTTGTTTTGAGGTTCTCTCGACCTTAATAGAGTCAGCTTCATCTCATATAATTTTGGCTTATACTTTTGATTATGACTGTTTGGAGCCATTTGTTTAGGTAATGACTATTATAGGTTCTCAGTATATGATATTAAGGTAATTTGTACCTTCGGTACTGTAGCAAGCTTTGATGCTTTTAATCTTTTAGTAGGAAGTTAATCTTGTGACTTATGCTTTCTGTTAGTGGCTCGCCTTAAGGCCTATGCTTTTGGCTTAAAGTCGGTTGGATAACTGTTGCTTTTGGTACGAGTGAGACCTACAGTCCTCGGCTTGTATTTCTTTATAGAACCCATTAATTGGGTTTTAGTACTGTTCTTGAGATCTATCCTTCGGATTGTCTATGCTTCGATATAGAGACACAACCATCTGACGAGATACCGAAAGGAATTATATGAAGTTATATACAAAGTACTCATTAATATTTTGATGCTTATGGGAAGCTGAATATAGAAGAGAGTTTTAGAGCTTTAAGCCAAAGGGCTCATACTTTCAATATTCATGTGCAAATAATATAGTAGGATCCTTCTTTCGGACTTTGGCTTATATAGTTTGAGGCTGAATATACACAACACCATAATTGTCATTTTATCACGGTTATAACTGTTACAAATCAAATTTGTAACAGTTATAACCGTTACAAATAGGTATGTGACAAAATCTACAACATATTTTCCAACGGTTATAACCGTTGGGAAATTCTGTATTCCCAACGGTTATAACCGTTGGGAATTCTGTATTCCCAATGGTTATAACCGTTGGTAAATTCCGTATTTCCCAACGGTTATAACCGTTGGAAAATTCCGTGTTCCCAACGGTTATAACCGTTGGAAAGTAATATATTTACCGGCTGTCATTAACCAACGGCTATAACTATGATAAATAGTAACCATTTTGATCGATAACACTTAAAAGTGTTGCAAACCATAACTTTCAACATCTTATACTATCATATGTTATTTCATTCAACAATACAAATTCAAATTTATAGTGACAAAAAACATGTAACCAAATTTCAAAACCAACGTATCACAAAATTTCAGGACAAACATCAAACATACAAAATACTTTATACCAAATTCTACAAAGTTCATTGGATGATAACTTCAAATTTTACTAGTACAAAACTTATTACTCCTTCATTACCATTAACACTCAACTTCTGATTTTTGCTTTTCTTCTGCAGCTCCTATTAAAGCCTGCATATTCAGAAACCATGCTCAGTTTATCAAAAAGACAGAAGGAAAGTTTCATTATACATGAAGATCAAATCGCATCGAATCTAATAATAAAAACTAAACACTTTGCTTAGTTAAAACTGAGCTTTACGGCTCAGTTTATCCAAAGTCTCAGAATGAACTACTGTGGTTTAACATAATACTCTCAGTACATGTCATGAAAAAAAGAACGATTCATGGTTCAAATTACCTTGAAACGAAATAAAAAACAAAGCTATAATTAAGTGGAAAAGATTAAAAAAAACACAGAGAATTAACCAACTAATTTAATTCTTGTTGACCCAACTCGTTTAATTTTCACCTAATCAAACTGTGTAATCATTCTTTCCAAAAAGTTAGGGGCCACAAAATTTTTGTACATACGATTTAAGTAATAGTGAGGTCATCTGAAAAAAAAATTATACCTATTTGATCCATCTGCATCAGTCAATACTGTTTGAAATCAATGGTGAAATTTCTTTCAATAACTCATATACTAAAGTGTAATTTGATTAACTTAGAAATGTCAGATTGTCTGCATTTCTTAGAGATATAAAACCAAGGCTAGATATATATTAGTCATGAAAAACACGTTAACAGCAGTTCATTACAAATCAAGTAGCAAAAATAATACTTCAGCCATGTAATACATCATAGTTTATTATTCTTAAGTGCAGAGCACAAATTCATTCCCAACCTTCTACAAAAAAAAATTTGATATTACTTCACCCGTTAAATATTTTTATTCCCATCCTTCCATACATAGTTCATTAGTGGAAATAATATAATAATTTATTTCCAGTTCATTGTAAAAGCCTACTTTTGCAATTCAAGCAAATTATTCAGTGGCATTAAAGGATTTCTCAGCGAAGATAGCAGGCAATCAAAAAGTTGTATGAGTGAATTGTAGTTATTGTACCTTACGTTATCTTTGAAGTTTCAGAGAACTAATTCTTCTATATTTTTTGGACATTTTCTCTCCATCTTCTCATGTAACTATAGGGATCATACCCAGGATACATCATATTCTTTATGCAATCAGCATTAATGATTGCAGGTTCACGAGGTATGCCTTTTAAACCACCAAGTTATCTATTTAATTATAATAGCTAAACAAATATTGTGGAGAAGTTATTGTTGCTATTAAAAATTTTCTAAACAAAAGTTTGATGCATATGGCATAAGATAAATGTGTTCCTAATAAATGCCATTAATACTGATAGCATGCTCGTATTCCGCAGAAGTTAAATCTACTATAACAAAAAGTTGAACAGTATAGGCTAATTTTGTCCTAGTAAATATGGCATAAGATAAATTTGTGTCCGAGTATAACTTGAATTTTGACGCCATTTTCTCTATCATGACTATATACACATAGTGTTCCTCTACTTGTTTTATTCATTGAATACAGAATTATATGATGATGTGAAAAATACATCCCTCTTCTTTTTCGAAAGTCATCCATACTCAATATTTTGAAGAGAAATGTAAATGCTTTTATTCTGCACACAGCTCACCTGTGTTCAAATTCTTCCAAATAATAATTGACATTTAAATTAATTCTTAGCCAACACAAATTTTTCCAACTCTTAGCTAACGGCTACTATATGCACATTAAAATATGGAAATATAGAAATACAGGCGAATTAAATTGCTATCTTTGCAATATGAATTATCCCAACTAACAATTTTCCATTGCATTAGAATTAGCATATAAAATTATTGAAATAATATATGATCGAGAATTATGCGTAATTTGCTTACTGTTGTATCAAGAATCCCTGTACCACCTGAAGCAACGTTCACTCCTTGTAACATTTGTTTTCCATCTGTAATAGAGAGATATGCAAGAGGGCTTTGCTTGTACCCAACAAGCTTGGCTGTAACCAACAATTTACAGACAAATAATATATGGCTGGTTTATTGAACACGGGTTGCATGCATGCGGGATGTAAAGATGCTAATAGACACGATACAAAATTTTAGAGTATTTATGTAACTTCAAGGAAGGTTGAAATGACGAAGACCGGTGCATCCTAGATATATGATTTATTTTTCCTTTACTAACAGTAAAGATATGAATAATGAAAACATAATAACAAGGAACGGCAATAGAATGATTAGTCTATCGCCTAGCTAAATGTTCTTTTCCTTACTTCTATAAGTTGATTGGTTACACATAACATTTCTTTTTATGCCAGGATGGTGTAAATAAAGAGAAAAATCGGAGATCACCTATATAATCAATGGTATTATATCCATTGCTGAATCTTCCTATAGGGACTCTACCAGGAAAATCGATGCCATTGTGTGGGTAATTAGCACGCATTGGAGCACTATAATTATTATTGTTTCCAACATCAGCCAATGAATCTCCAAAAACAAATATCACAGGCATTTCTTTAGATGTGCCCACTGAAGTACTCGATGATAATGTTGTAATTGTGATTATGAAGAACATTTTAACAAAAGAATCCATGGGTTTGTTTCTATGAATATACGAAGCACAGCCAATTGGTTATATATATAGATGCTTCAATCAAGAACAATCCTTATTAAGAATTGCATAGGACATAAAAGATTAGGTGAGCACCAACCATTGCTAATAAAAAAACATTAACAGTTTATGTAATTTTAAACTAAATTAGTAAATAGTTTATGAGTGAAAAATATTAACAGTTTATGCAGTTTATGAGTGAAAAATATCAAATACATAAAATTCCAATCTTGTAGTAAGCTTTCAAAGATATCAACAGTTTATGAATTTTGCATTTGTTAAAAAAGTTGTAATCATAGGTTCAACATACCCAGATTGTTTGTTAATATATTTTGTTATAAAGATTGTGTATGGAAAACATACTGCATACCAATTTTTCACATAGTTACTGTAAGATCCTCCCAAAGTATGGATAATATTATTTGTGTTGCTCTAAGCATTCATCATAGAAAAGCTACCAGTTTGTGCAAATTTTAGTTTTAGCAGGTTTTCATAATTTTGTTGGCAATCCTAATATTTATTAATTATGTTATTTAGTGCGATAATAATGCATTAATGTTGATAATTATTACCATATATTTTCCACCAAAATACCGTATATAAAAGAGATTTAGTGCGGCATAAATCTTCATAACATTTTAATGACAATTATCAATAGTATACTATAATTATTGTCTTAATTTTAACGGTATAAATCTACATAACATTTTAGTGGATGAATTTAGTACAAATAAATTGTAAGGAAAAACCAAAATTCACTAATCTACCAATCTTTTAATACTGCCATTTTCACCACTCGGTATATGAAGTATAAACAATCAATGAAAATTTATATTCTTTGATGGTATATTCAAACTATTTCTTAAATTATAACCTACAGCATGTATGGTCGATCCTTACCATCCGAATGTAGTTTCGCTAGTGGTTCTATTCCTTGGGTAGCATGTAATTATTACTGCTCTTTAACTTATGTACAATAGGGGAAATGGCCATGTCTGAATTTAATTGTTTATGATAATTTAAAACCCTTGAAGAATGGTAATAATGCAAAGAATATTAGTCTTAGTTCTTACTTCTTATGAAGTATGCCCCTACTTGGGTAATGTCTGGATCACACCTATTTCCTATCCACTATTTTGTTTTGCTTTTAATTTGAAAGTTCTCTGCTGTAAATTTAATTTTATATCAAATTATCAATGTTTATAGAAAAACCATTCGGAAGTATATGAAATGATGAGTACCAAAGTAAATCAAAGATTTTTGGTATTATATTTAGCAAGCAATATAATCAAGCAAATATTTTGGGAAACTTTAATTATAAATTCATAAATAGTTTTCAAGGTACATGTTTAACATAGAGAAGTCAAGTACAAAGGATAAAGTAAAATATAGGACAAACAATTTTCTTAGGCTGATATAGGCGTGGAGAAGTGCCAAGTTCTAAAAAACATACAATGTCTAAGATAAATAATGGTAATTTTCCTCTTCATACAAAAATGGAACAGTTGTACGTAGTATAATTACTGTAATGAAAAATTAGACTCAATTCTTAGATTTAAAATAAGAGATCACGGTGAAAGTATTGATTACATAGAAGAAAGACTTTATGAACTTTAAATAATCTGCAATTGTAACTATTAATGCACCAGGTTTATGCTTTATGCATATTGAAATTTTAAGCATATATTTATCGTTAAAGGTTTATTCAACGATAAATGGGAACATATTACTGAACATCTGTAGCTATTAAAATTGGAACATAAATATAATAAAACTTTTCTTTAAATTTTTTTACTGATTATATGTAGCTATTATGCAATGTACGAAACTGATGTGTAGATGTCTATTTATCGGAAATGGTATTGTTACCTTATTTATCTATTAACAGTTATGTTTCCATCTGATAAATAAATAGTAACTCAACCACTAACTGCTATAAACCTTTTGTATTAAGTTTTCTGTGCACTTAGCACAACCGTGTACTAAATGTTCAAACTTACAAGTTCAGAGCCATTATGATGTTTATAGGAAAAATGTGATTTTCACATAGAAACTTAGGTAGTTTGCTTCTGATATGACAAATTTACGTTTTCTATATTGCTTGCAGTTTCTGATAGTTATAAATTATGTTATGTGATTATGTGCTTACTCCTTTGAAATAATCACTAGCAAAAACTTTTTGTTGTTGTCCATGAACAAATAGAAAAAAAAAAACCTTGGTGATTAGTGTTACTGTAGCATATGTGGCACAATTTCCTTGATGTTTGATGCACTGTCATCATAATATGCCAACTCCATATCAATGCATGCCCAAACTGTAAATGAACAAAGGAATAATAAAATATATAAAAATCCATATCCACTAAATTATAATCTTACCTACACTATTATCCGTATTAGCATTTTTTCTTACCTTTGCCCTACCTTGCAATATTTCAGGCATGGACACTAACATACACCGCGACTTTAACTAGCCTATAGTATTTAATGGAGCTGGAGATACTAATTGAAAGCTTTGAACCATTGCCAGCAATACCAGCTTATTTGTGGCTTAAAGTTATTCATTTTGGTTGTTGTTTTTATACATGACACTATTACGGTATACAGTACTTTAGCTTTTTGGTTTGACAGCTATTTGAACATGCTTCTTTCCCACTGTTCTATTTACCTACCTATTCATACAGTTTTGTTTATTAATTATATATTTAAGGATGCAATTGTTCAACAGCTTTCAATTCTTCCCTATCCGCGATTCACATTGACTGCAATGATATTATTTAACTGCATGTTTTAGTGATTATCATTTTTGGTATTCCTTCATTATAACATTGTGCTCCTTTCATTCCATTGACATTATAAATTAACACGAATATTAGCAGTCATTTTCTATCCAATGCTATAACCATTATAGATATCCCTGCTCTAAATAATGTGATCTCATCTTTTTGTCTTTAATAATAAATTTGTCTCTTTATTTTTTTTTATGTGTTACCACCTAAAACCAATTATATCTATGCAATCTTCATCCTTTCAGGTAGTTTATTATTTATGCAGCACTACCTTGCAATTGTAAATGTAAATATCAATAAAAAGTTTGAAAACCGTCGACTTGAACTTTTATTGAAAAGTATGAGTATGTATATTTATTTACAAAAATGCAATTTATATTGCAAACTATGAATACGGGCTAAACTATAGCATACATCGACTAATTTGTCAAGTGAAGGTAGAGAAATTCATAAGTAATTTACTAGAAAATAGTTTAAAAATAAAAAATCACCTCTTTGATCCCTGTCGCCCTCAACTGCTCCTTCACCCCATCGCTCGAAACACGCTGCACGTCTCCTCCTTCACCACGAGATCAGCTAGATCTCGACCTAAGTTTGAGAGAAGTTTGGATTCAAAGGTGTCGTCCATGATGAGGCTGGACCACCACTCCACGAGCATGCTGTGGGGTTGGGATCAGGGTAAGGTAGCAGTGTCGGGTGAAGATTATAGGGATACAGTGGCCCAGGTAAGAGATTAGAGGGCTAATTTTAGGGTTTAATGGGCAACGATGCGTGGCATATTTAGAGTAGGACGAGGTTTATGGTGATGGCATGGTTGATTTTGATTTCTATTATGGACGATGGTAGTGGTAGCTATGGCGTGTAGCTGGTTCTGGATTTTGATTTCGATGTGAAAGATTAAACCCTAGATTTAGATGAGGAAATGAACAATGATGCGTTAGAAATGAGGAAGTTACCAAAATTACACATTTACCCCAATTACTTCATCTTAATTACACCATCAAAAAATATTATAACAGTTATAACCGTTACAAAACTGTACCAACGGAAATAATTGTTGTTATTTTGTAACAGTAATAACCGTTACAAATTCTAAAAAATAAGTGTTACAAAATGACTGATTTGGTGTAGTGATAACTAAGTAAATATTATGGTATAATGATCTACTTGTAATAGAAACTCAAATTGGTTTTTCAAACATTTACAAAATAATGATAGGTATAAGGGCAGTTATGAATATTCTTTTTAAGGATATTTTTGACAAAATGCACTTTCCTATGAGCATCTTTCACCGAGCCCATCACTGACATATGTATATAAAGATACGGAGTGATATCCCTTGGTGAATGCAAGATGTCAATTAAAATAGGCCTAGTCCTATGTTAAAAGATATTTAAGACAATATTCCTTGCAATGGAACAAACTTCATTGTTAACACTTTCTCCAAAAGCCCGAGGTCAGATGTGATGGATGGCTATGTGCTAGTTAAACAACCGTTGTCAAAATTTCTCATTAATAATAGGAAGCGATGTGTAAGAGGAGAATAGCCGATGTTTCAACTCTGCACATAAACATGCACTTAATAAGGAAATGATTATGTGTATGATTATAATGTTCAAGCATTAGATTATGCCGAACATTATGGTCCAATTAATGAAGGGGGCAATCAACGCAAGCCACACCCATTGTGGCTACTAGGATGACAGGAATGGTTGTAGATGTTAAAATATTAAGGTAATAACACCCAATGATTTGAATGTTTCAACCAAAGAACTAATGCTATCAAGTGGGTTGCTGCTATATAACTAAAGGGTTAAAAGACTACCACAGAAATTAAAAAGTGAAGTTACTACTTAGACCCTAAAGTAAGTTCCTTGAATGAGGATGCAATTTGGTAACACATAATTTGATAAATGCATTTAGTCACCAAATGAGAAAAAAGTATATATATTATCAAAGAAGATCTCCACATTGATGATCCAGTTCAATTGGAGCATGATCTTCAGACTAAAATGGATAAAGCCCAAAGTGCCAAAATGCTTGAAGATATAGTTACATTGTGACGACCCACATTTCGGAAGGTTTAAATCGACAATAATCCACACATGTCCAACTTAAACAATCCGGGACGTAGATAATCAATAGGGTTAAATAAGAAAAATAAGAAAAGAAGAAGAAAACAAACACAGAATCTCACAACGAAACGATAAAATATAATAATCAAATAACAGTTCATGAAGCTATTTACTATACATTTTATTATAATCTACACACATTTATCAGAGTTATATATATATCAGGGATAAATAATTAATGCAGCAGAATAGCATGATGTAGGGAATAATAATAGTAATATACCAAATCTTCGTCTTCGTCCTCTAGAGAATAACCTTCAATACGCTGAAAAACTCAGGACTGACCCGAGCGTAATGAAAAGACCACTACAAGACACACAGTGTATTCCAACGGAGCCTTCCAACGGCCTCCAACGTCATTGACCAACGCCTTCCAACGTCCAGTGTTTTCTCGTATATTTCATTAGTTAAAAACTGGAGGACGTGGTAGACGTTGGCGTTGCTAGACGTTGGTAGACGTTGACGGCCGTTGAATGACGTTGGAAATCCGCGAGCAAAACAGAAGCCCCAGCTTCTTCTTCCCCATTCGGCTGAACCCATTTCCCTCCCCCCCCCCAATTCCCAAATTTTCTCCAATTCCGACCCCCCCCCCCCCGCTGCTCCGACGATCAACGGCTCGTCCGACGACTCCAAGCCTCCCTCTCGTCCTCTCTAACTCCCCAATCTCTCAAGAAAGGGTATAAACCCTAATCCCTATATTTAATTAAATTTGTTAAATTAGTGTATTAAATGTTTGTATTGCCTTATTGTATGTATAATCTAGTTTATTGAGGCATAATTTATGTTATTAACTTATGTATTGTAAGATTATGTATATTTAAGTTTGTGTTAACAATACAATAATGTGCATACAATTAGTTTTAGGTTTGTTTGGAAACGTTAGTTGTTAGTGAGCATACAATTAGTTTATGTATTTTAGAAAATTTCAAAAACGATATTTTATATTCATGAAACCCTTAGAGTGTCTTTCGGCCCCGTCTGATAAGTATTGTATATGATCGTTATGTGGATATTCGTTTTTTAACAGAACAGACATCTATATTCATCGTATACAATATTTGTTGGATTTGTCCCTGTATTGGACAAGTTACGAACACAATAACGTAATTAAATCTCGTAAAACATTTCATTTTAAATGGTTCATAGAATTTCGACAGCGCTTCCTTTATGTTCCCTGTGTACACGCAAATGTGTACTGTTCAGGGAACTAAAGCGAAGTGCTGCCGAAATTTTGTTGAATCGTTTAAATTGAAATGATTTACGCGATTTAATTACGTTATTGTATTTGTAATGGGAGGTAGGATGACCCATTGACAAAGTGTCAATGATCTATTAATATAAAATTCACCAATAATATTTATGATCCTTTTAGAGGAGATAAGAAAAACTTTACAACTAATAGACATGAAACTTTGAGACCATCTACGGTTTGGTCAAGCGAAGATATTTATGAACTTGTAAAGGATTATCCAAAGATACATGAAACCGGAGAACAAATTGAAATTCAAGGTAAATCATCGATTCATAACTGGTGCAAACAAAGCATATTTTGGGAGTTGCCTTATTGGAAAAATCTCCTGATTCGTCATAATATTGACGTGATGCATAATGAGAAAACTGTGTTTGATAATGTTTTTAATACAATTTTAAATGTCAAAGGGAAGACGAAAGATGATTTGAAATCAAGACGTGATATCGAAGTAATATGTAATCGTCCTGAGCTTCATATAAAGCCAAATGACACAAAAAAGCCAAAAGCTTGCTATGAGCTAGACAATAATCAAGTTAAAGTACTTTTAAAATGGGTGGAAGGACTAAGATTCCCGGATGGTATATCTTCTAATATTCGTAGATGTGTCGACTATAAGAACAATAAACTTAGCGGGATGAAAAGTCATGATTGTCATGTTATGATGGAAAATTTATTACCCGTCGCTTTTAAAGAACTGTTGCCCGTAAAAGTTTGGACTGTTGTAACAGAATTTAGTCTTTTTTATAAAGAGATTTGTTCTACTACATTAAAAGTTGATCGTCTATGTAAACTTGAGGAAGAAATCACGATATTGCTCTGCAAAATGGAAAAAGTATTTCCTCCAGGTTTTTTCAATATTATGGAACATTTACCTATTCATCTTCCATTAGAAGCACGTCTTCGAGGGCCTGTACAATATGGATGGATGTATCCATTTGAAAGGTATTTAAATCATCTAAAAAAAAGTGAGACAGAAAGCTCGAGTTGAAGGTTCGATTTGCAAATCATAGATCGAAGAAGAAGCTTTGTTTTTTTTCTCTCATTATTTTAGTGACCATGTGAACATATCATTTGAAAGTGCTACGCGTAATGATGAAGGCATTGATCAAGATGATTGTCAAATGACCTTATCAATTTTTAAAAAACAAGGTCGGCCTGCTGGTGCTTGTGTGGAAGTATGGTTGGATAATAGAGATTATCACGTTGCACACACATATGTTCTTCTCAACTGTGCCGAAGTGGCATCGTTTGTTAGGTAATTTACTTATATATATATATATATCATCAACATGTGTGTATACACAAATATATGCACACACGTGTATCTTAATCATAATGCAACATTTGTTATATAATTGCAGTATTTACGAATCACAACATCCTAACGGCGATATCGGCAAAGAATTCGCTTCTTGGTTTTCTAAGTACGTTTTTGATACAACAAAAGCTGTATATTTAAGTACGTTTTTGATACAACAAAATTTTTCTAAGTAGGTTATATATTAGGAACATGTTATATCAATTCATGTTTACATTATTTACAAAAGCTGTATAACTCTTATTTTGTCAAACGTGCAGGCGGAAGTGGACCTTCAGGACGCTGATATTTCAGTCGTATATCGCCATTGGTGCAGCAAAGTCGCAAAGAACTACCGGGAAACAGTAAACAGCTTAAAAACAGCGGAAAAGAAGCCTCAGTGGATGAGCGCAGCTGTGTGGGATGATTTTGTGAGATGGTGGGGAAACGAGGAGTTTTAGGTAAATTTATCACATGTTTAATTTAAATTCTTCTACGCAAATACTAACTAGAAATGTTAAACAATTTTTGTTTTTAAATTAAATTTACAGAGGCAGTCGGAGAGGAACTCAGCCAATAGGAGCAAGAACCCTGTCACACATCGTGGTGGTTCCAAGTCATTTCAGCATCATCGAGAGGACTTGGTATATTTATTAATTACGATAATAATTTAAAGATTTTAAGTTCTAAGTTATAGATAATGTAACAATATATATAATATATATGTATATGGACATATTTCAGGAGAGACAGCGTGGTGGTGCTTCTGTGAGTTACTGGGATGTTTTCACGCATACTCATGCATTGAGCCAGGTCGATGAAGCAGGCACCGTTTCATACTCCTGGGATCACGATGCCAAAGCGCAGTCCGCATATGTAAGTAACATAATGACTTAACACTTATATAAGTTAATTAAAATATGTTATCTAAATTCAACTTATTTTGCATAATAGCAAAAGTTTCAGCAAGCACGGACTTCCATTCTCGAGGGCTCTGGGCGCGACGAGTTGACCGCCGATGAGGAGGATGCTATTTTTGAGTCTGTCATGGATCCAGCGGCACATGGCATACACTATGGTTTTAGGAATCAATCGGTAATAACTTTAACTTAAATTTTAAAATAATTATTCTGAACCAACTGTTGCCCATTGTGATGGATTATAGTAAACACGAATTACAATTATTAAACACTGATAATTTAAATTTTATTTACAGGCTAAGACGGCTCAGATTGCGTATCAGAGGGCTCAAGATAAGGAGGAGATTGCACAGCTCAGAGCCCAGGTCCCCAGGTCGCCGTGCTCGAGGAACGCAATATCCGCACCGAAGCCAAGACGGAGGAGCTGGATAGGCGTCTTACGGAGTTTATGGAGCAATACGGCCGGTTTCCGTCTTCTGGTGGTTCTGGAGGAGAGTGATTTCAGGTATGATTTGATTTGTTTTGTTATGGACATGTATATTTGGAGAGTGTGAGGATTTGATACATTCTGATGTTTTGGATGTTGGTTTGGATGTGGTTTTTGAAATGTTGACGTAGTAGTTTGGATATTATTGGATTGGACGTTTTGTTGGATGTTGATGTTGGATGGTTTATGTTGTTTATATTGATTTGTATTGTGTATATTGATTAGTATATATGCTTATTACTTGGATTTACTATTATGATTGATTATATGTGAGATATTGGTTGTATATGTGCTCGAAATTGAGCTTTTATGAGATATACGATGTTGGAGGTGGCTGGAAGCATGCATTGTTGGTTCTGTAAAAAAAACACCCAGATTTCCAACGTCTTCCAACGTCCACCAACGGTTTACTTGCACATTTATTCCAACGTCTTACAACGTCCTCCATCGGATTTTCCAACGTCTTCCAACGTCTATTTGATCAACATCTTCTTCCACATGGACAACCTGAACGTTGAAAGACGTTGGTATATGGGCGTTGGGTCCGTTGGTAGACGTTGGACGCCGTTGAAATGTATATCAACGGCGTTTCCAACGTCCATCAACGGCTTTCCAACGGCCTCCAACGTCTGGCCGCCGCTGGAATGCCCTGTGTGTCTTGTAGTGGACAAAACACTCGAGTCAGGACTAAAATACTCTTATATAAGTCAAATCAATATCATGAAATATGATTATAATAACTTAAGAGATGTTACGGGATTTCCCATCTCCTAAGGATCTGTTAAACTATCTATATGTAATAGTGTACGCTATAATAGATAATGTCTATCAGTAGAATAAATACCAAAATAGCGTTAAGGCTTTACATTGATCAACCTTAACACATTTTTACAGTTCTAAACCAAAGTTTTAATGGGCTCGTATAGGGATAAATATGACAAGGCATGTGAGATAATGCCTAAGGTAGGATTTTACCAGTTTACCCTTTCTGGCTGGTCATAACCCATCCGTGGCCGACCGCGATAATCAATCCAACCGAAAAAAGGTGCACCCATCAAATATGAAATCACAATAGTAATACGAGGGATCAACGTCACAGAGATAGCTAACCTTAATGGCCAGACATAGGCTCATGTTTTAGTCATTTTAATTATGACACGAGTGTCAAGGCTATCCATCATCGTTCTCTTATTTCATTCCATTACATGTCGCCAATTCAACCACTACATTCTAGATATCATCCACCGCGTACACAGTTGTTAAAGTGGTTCCAATATTGACAGAGAGTATGCCAATAAGAGGCCCCAGTCTCTTTAACAATCAAACGTAATTTTACACACTGGTTGGTACTTTTATATTTCGAAAACAATTCATACTTGATATCAAAATATCATATTCGCTTCAAAATCAAATCCATTTTGAAATCATCATATCAGCTTTAAAATCAAATTTCACTTCAAAATGTTAATTCAATTCGATATATCGATTTCACTTCAAAATTTGTTTCGAATTACAATTTAGGTTATAACTTCACTTTAACCCAATTTGCATTTAAATCCAAGATTTTAAATATAAACATTTCACCCTTTTGACCAGTTTGAATTTTTAGAAAAATGTTTAGATAGTTTTAAAAAGTTTAATAGTTTAATAGAAAATAGTTTGAGTATAAAAAATGGTTCATATAGTAAAATAGTTTGGAAAATCAAATTAATTTGAATATTTAAAGAATATAGATTGTAAATAGTTTATACTAAAATAATTCATTTAAAAATAGTTTCAAAGTCAAACCGGTTCACTTTTCAAATTTTCCAATTCAAATCAATTTCAAAATTTCATTCTGATTTAATCGATTCGAATCCGATTTCAAGTCGAAATTTTTACTTCGATTCCAATCTCAATTCAAATAAATTCGATTTCAATTTCGAATTAATTCAATTTCACTTTCAATTCCAATTAATTTCAATTTAAATTCCAACTTGAATAAATTTCAATCAAATCCCAATTTCAATTCCAAATTCCAAATTAATATTTATTTCAACCGTCTAATTCAATGATTAAAATTTAACTCAATTCTTAAATTTGAACCATTTCGATTTATATAAATTTCGAGTTCGATTTCCAAAATATCGATTCATATCATTTAAATCAAATTAACTTCCAATGTTCAATTAAAATCCAAATCTTCAAATATAATTCAATTCCAAATTAAATGATGAAATATCGTTTAAATTACTTTTACTTAGCAATACTCAAATTTCGAATAAAAGTCCAATCTTTTAAAACAAATCAATTTCTGAAATTCAAATCATATTTCGATCATAACTTCAAAATCTCAACTTCGATTTTTTAAATAATTCCTGTTATCAAATTAAATTTCAACATTCTGAGCTCAAAATTGAAAATAATTCGATTTCCATAAATTCAATTTTTATTTCTTAAAAATCAAAATCAATTTTAATAATTTCAAATCAAAATCTTAAAATCATTTAATTTAACCAATCTGGTGTCCGTATATAATTTTCTATCCTATTGCCAAGTGAATCAATTATTTCAATTTAATTCGAGAATGGATATATATATCATTTCAAACCAAATTAAATGTCATAGGTATATATCATTTCAACTATTTCTTAATTTATTCGAAAATAATTCAATTAACAGTTTTAAATATTGCAAATCAATCTACAGGGTGATACAGAATATATATAAAATAAATAGACATCCAATCATTTCAATATCAACCGAAGTTTCATCCATCACAACCAACATCCAAACAAACAATATATCATAACAATTAATCATTATCAAAAAAATCGGGGATCTTACTAGAAGTTTAATTCTAATTCAATCTAACTGTCAATTCAAATTCTATTAATTAATTTAGATATCCATTAAATGTCAATTAAATTTATCAAACAACCATCAACAAATTTAAATCACTTCTCGATATAAATTTTTGCTAACATAAAAATATATTAGTCAAACGTGAGCGTATAAACACTCACCTTTCTATTTGAAACTGAAAATAATTTTAGTTTTAAATAAATTCCAGTTCCACTCCAAGTCGAAGACGACATCGATACGGTCCCAACAAAAATTTTCCTTGCCTGAATCGGACCTCGTACGCAAACAAATTCAATTTTTATTATTATACGATTAAAATTAAAACATAGTTAATAAACTAATTATCACTTAACTAAATAATTAGTACATTACCATATCTCATTGCAAGCTCGTCCCTCTACCTCGGCCAACATCGCGACTCCCCCTTCCTTCCATCGAGATCGCACCCACTATGTACGCACTGCACCCGAGAAGACGACCTCAAACCCTATACGAACCCGAAGGAAATGGCCCCGCTGTCGTTCGTATGATAACCCTAGCATGCTCCGCCTCGCCATTAAGCTGTCGCCCTCTCCACATCGCGCCTACCTCTATCGCCAACGCGCGTGAATCCAAGTCGCAGCTCTCTCTCTCTCGTCATCGCCTCCACACGATGCCTTGCTCCAACCAAACCCACGACCGTTCGATCCCCTTCAGTCAATTCGCGATTTGATCGAGAGTTATTATTATTATTATTTTGATTCGAATGGTTGTTCAAATTTATTTTTTTTGAATGCTGAGATTCGAAGAAAAGTGGGAGAGGAGAGATATACGGTGAAGATAATATCAACGTGGCTTTGAATAGTACTGTTTGATTTTTATATATTATTATTTAAATTAGAAATATCTAGCCTACGTTGTTCGAAATTTCTCGAGCTCCAAATGAAGCGTGTCGCTTGGCGTTTATAATATTTTACCCCTATTCCGAATGTAATGGAACTAGTTTCGAGGCCTAATTCGATCATGTGAGGAAGATAGCTTTTCACAGTCAAATTATTTTATCGAATTCCTTTAAATTGATTTCTACACGTTTCAAGCTCGTGCGGCCAAACGACAAGTCCGATCGCTACGAAACTTGAAATCCTGTAATAACTCACTATTATGGATCCGATGAAACTGGTTTCGTCGGAATCTGAGACAATGGCCAAAATGGCTATTTTTACTTACTAAATAAAATACACAATTTCCAATTTATATTTTTTAACTATTCACAGTTAAATCTAATTTAAATGTTAACAATCTTCATCGTTGTTTAATCAAATTTAAATCAACTTCCGATATCATTTTTAATCATAAATCCAAAATTAAATTATTTAAATAATTTTCAATATTAAATTTAAACAATTTAATTTTTCAATAAACCAATATTAATAAATCATTGAATTTTTATTTCTACCCATATTTATCCAATAATTACATTGAATTTAATAACTTATAATAGTCAAAAGTACGGGTCGTTACATACTCCCCCACTCAAAACTTTTCGTCCTCGAAAAGGGACTAAGTACGAAATTTAACACTTGATATATTTTATTCAAAACAAATAACTTATAAAACATTAAAATCTTATTTACAAAACTTTTACTACGCTCTCGCTACACCCCTCCGATATCGGTTTTATGGAAAATATAACTTATATATAAAATAAGCTATAACATTTTTAAAACTTCAAAAAATTTCTAACTCCCGGATTTACGAAAAATTTCGGTAGAGTCTCCTTTGCGTGGCTCGATCGGAAAATTTTCACAATACAATATATATCACAATATACCAAATAGATATCAAATATACATCTCATCTCAATGATGAGGCATCCCGAAGGGCAAAAATATAAAATCGCGGTATGTAATCAGAGATGCGTACCTTATTATTAATAATACGAGCGAGTTCGCTCATATTAAGCAAGCAAAAGTAACCTACTATGCAATCAAGCTCCAAAAGCGAGCATACGCCCTTCCGTACCTACTAAACACTCAATAATAGATGAGAATATGTATATAGAAAGAGAAATCAATATATAACATAACTATACAACAACTATATGAGCAAACATAGCCATGCAAAAATAAAACATCCAAACAACCATATTCATGCATGTTTTATTCATACCCATACTATTATTCAATGCCAACATTTCAATTCATACACTTCCATTTCTATTAACTTCCAATTGGTTCCTTTTCCATTTATTCATATTTGTTTTATTTACATTGAATAGACTTATATTCAATTTCATTTATTTCCAATTGATTGACATTTATTTCACTTGTTATATCAACATCTTCTATTTACATTTGATTTTACTTCAATTTGTTTATATTCCATTTTACTTGCTTTAGATTTAGCTACATTTAATTTATTCGATTTCAATTATTTCACTTATTAACATACATTTCATGTTGACATCTAATTGATTTGCTTTCATTTTACAGTCATTCAATATTCATTATTCAATTTCTCTATTGATTATAAATTATTCAATATATAGAATTCCTTTTTATTAAATTGACTACCATAATAGTAGTAGTAAAAATAATCCACATGACTTCAATTGAAAATAAAATGATTTTATATGTTATTTAAATACTATAATTTGAAATAGACATAACTATTGTTAACCCATATAAATTAAAGTCACATTTTTATTTCAACTAATAATAATTTAAATCACTTAGATTCCTTAATTCAACTCCTTAGATTATTTCATTTAAATTTGGAAGTATAAACTGATAAAATTCCCTAAGTTCTCATTAAAATAAATTATGGTGAATTTATTCACATTTTTGGATTAAATTCCAGACAAATCTCGACCATGGTTGTTACAGTTCATGTTTTTTTGTTATCCTTTTATATTTTATTGCAAATGTATTCTAATTTATGGCTATACAGTTTCCGTGTATACACTGAAACTACTAAGGTTTATAACCAATATTGCCAGCATTATTAATTATAAACTATTAGTAGAATATGAAATAAAGACCTATTAGTAGAATATTACCTGCATTACTAAGGTTGTTATAGTTCATAATAGACCTGTTAGTAGAATATGAAATAAAGATAACTACTTTAGAGTAGTGCATGACCATAACTATAGCCTATATAGTATAACCAATATTGCCTGCATTTATTTCACAATACAATCTTCTAAACAGTTATACCCTAAGTACCAAAATATAGAAAATGAATATTCTATCTTTATATATAACTATACATACTCTATATTACAGTCAACTCGGAAATTAGCTGATACTCTCTTTTTTTTAGCAGATGTATTTCTTTGTGCATGGAAATGTTTCAACAATGAATTCAATTATATTCCAAAGTAATTTATAAATTACAGCATTCTCTTTCCTGGATAATTATTTTAGAAGTGGAAACACAGTTTGAAAGACACTCATCCAGGAAAGGAATAGCATGTACTATCTGCAGCACTCAAGAATGCAAAATTTACTTGGCAGATTAACGTACACTCCTCAACTTCCCCTTACCCTAAACAACAGCATAAGGTATTCAATACACATATAAACCTTGTTATCTATACCTTAATTAAAATTTTGTGATTATATATTATGTACAAGATTAGCGTTTGTCCGCCACAAATCTAAATAGTGCTGTGTAGATCATCTTTTAAAACTTACTTCCTTAAGTTTGTTTTATTTCAATTAATAAATTTCAATTATATTTCAAACACCTATTTGCAAATTTACTTTTGTTTTTCAATCAATTTACAAAGATATGAATTTATTTTTCATTCATATTCAACAATTTTAAATTTGTTTTTAGCTTAATGAATTCAAATCTATAAGTTATACAATTTATTCATTTTATTATTTTATCTAATATTAAGTTAAACTTCATTTCACTAACCCAATTTATTAACGTTCTTAAATTAATTCTCTTATCTCATATCTCAAATTAAAATTTTCCATTTTGTTTGCTAAACTAAAATGTTTAACCATTTGAAAATTTAGATTTACTTTCCTGTTCAAATTTATAAGTTATAAACTTATTTTAATCTATACTATTTTCAATTATAAATTCAAAATTATTTCATATACTAATTAAATCATACTTAGAATATATTTTTTCACAAAAAACTTGTTTTAACCGAAGTAAATTTCTTTTGGTAGCAATTCTCACTTAGAAACTCGAAAATGAATACTGGCGATGCTGCAGTCATCCCCAGAATTATTTCCCAGTTACTCAATGAGTTCAGTACTTTTATTTCTTTCAATAATCCTTTAAAAATATATTTCTAGTCAAAACACTTTCAAATAATACTATTACTAATTTTTAAGGCTTTGAAACAAAAGGATTTTAAATTCTAAAATTTTCAATTTAAAAAATCGCTTCTATTTATAAGCTATATTTAAATTTACTCATACAATTTCATTACTTCATTATGAAAATAGTTCGTTAATTTACAAATTTGTTAATTCAAACAATTCTTATTATAATTAGATTTCAATTCGATTTAATTATCAAATGCTTCATAAAATAAAATTCACAAGGTATTCGTTTTATTTTAATTCAACTAATAATCGATGATAACTAAATATTATCATCTCCAAACAACTTCATTAATAATCATTATATATATCTATAATATAATATAGGTAAAATTACATCATTTACCCGATTTTTAAAACAATATTATGTCGATTTACCTCATCTAAGTGTTTAGAAATCCCTATCGATGACATGGCGTCCCACGCACCGACTAGAATTCATAAACAACTCAACGGATAAGTAAACACAATATAATACATTTTATAACACTAACAAGTACGCTCTCTCATATATATACACTCAAACAGACTCATTCTAGGGTATTACTACCCTATCTCTAATGAATCAAACCCCACAAAGCCAAGGTTATCGCTAAACCTGGCTCTGATACCAACTGTGACGACCCACATTTTGGAAGGTTTAAATTGAAAATAATCCACACATGTCCAACTTAAACAATCTGGAACGTAGATAATCAATGGGGTTAAATAAGAAAAATAAGAAAAGAAGAAAAAAACAAACACAGAATCTCACAACGGAACGATAAAATATAATAATCAAATAACAGTTCATGAAGCTGTTTACTATACATTTGATTATAATCTATACACATTTATCAGAGTTATATATACATCAGGAATAAATAATTAATGCAGCAGAATAGCATGATGCGGGAAATAATAATAGTAATATACCAAATCTTTGTCTTCGTCCACTAGAGAATAATCTTCAATACGCTGAAAAAACTCAAGACTGATCCGAGCGTAATGAAAAGACAAAACACTCAAGTCAGGACTAAAATACTCCTATATAAGTCAAATCAATATCACAAAATATGAGTACAATAACTTAAGAGATGTTACGAGATTTTCCATATCCTAAGGATCCGTTAAACTATCTATATGTAATAGTGTATGCTATAATAGATAATGTCTATCAGTAGAATAAATATCAAAATAGTGTTAAGTCTTTACATTGATCCACCTTAACACATTTTTACAGTTATAAACCAAAGTCGTAATGGGCTCATATAGGGATAAATATGACAAGGCACGTGAGGCAATGCCCAAGGTAGGATTCTACCAGTTTACCCTTTTTGGCCGGTCGTAACCCATTTGTGGCCGACCACGACAATCAATCTAACCTACAAAAGGTGCACCCATCGAATACGAAATCACAATAGTAATACGAGAGATCAACGTCGCTAGAGGTAGCTAACCTCAATTGCCAAACATAGGCTCATGTTTTAGTCATTTTAATTATGACACGAGTGTCAAGGCTATCCATCATCGTTCTCTTACTTCATTCCAGTAAACGTCGCCAATTCAACCGCTGTATTCTAGATATCATCCACTGCGTACACAGTTGTTAAAGTGGTTCCAATATTGACAGAGAGTATGCCAATAAGAGGCCCCGGTCTCTTTAAAAGCCAAACGTAATTTTATACACCGGTTGGTACTTTTATATTTCGAAAACAATTCATACTTGACATCAAAATATCACATTCGCTTCA
The DNA here is from genome assembly GCA_030737815.1 of Allium fistulosum. NCBI lineage: Eukaryota > Viridiplantae > Streptophyta > Magnoliopsida > Asparagales > Amaryllidaceae > Allium > Allium fistulosum. Next base: position 705,724,155 of record CM060904.1, on the reverse strand, counting down.
AAATCAAATCCATTTCGAAATCATCATATCTGCTTCAAAATCAAATTTCACTTCAAAATGTTAGTTCAATTCAATATGTCGATTTCACTTCAAAAATTGTTTCGAATTACAATTTAGGTTATAACTTCACTTTAACCCAATTCGCATCTAAATCCAAGATTTTAAATATAAACATTTCACCCATTTGACCGGTTTGAATTTTTAGAAAAAGGTTTAAATAGTTTTAAAATAGTTTAATAGTTTAATAGAAAATAGTTTGAGTAAAAAAAATGGTTCATATAGTAAAATAGTTTGGAAAATCAAATTAATTTGAATATTTAAAGAATATAGATTTTAAACTGTTTATACTAAAATAATTCATTTAAAAATAGTTTCAAAGTCAAACCGGTTCACTTTCCAAATTTTCCAATTCATATCACTTTCAAAATTTCATTCCGATTTAATCGATTCAAATCCGATTTCAAGTCGAAATTTTTACTTCGATTCCAATTTCAATTCAAATATATTCGATTTTAATTTCACTTTCAATTCCAATTAATTTCAATTTCAATCAAATTCCAATTTCAATTCCAAATTCCAAATAAATATTTATTTCAACCGTCTAATTCAATGATTAAAATTTAACTCAGTTCTTAAATTTGAACCATTTCGATTTATATAAATTTCGAGTTCGATTTCCAAAATATTGATTCATACCATTTAAATCAAATTAACTTCTAGTGTTCAATTAAATTCCAAATCTTCAAATATAATTCAATTCCAAATTAAATTTTGAAATATCGTTTATATTACTTTTACTTAGCAATATCAAATTTCAAATAAAAGTCCAATCTTTTAAAACAAATCAATTTCTGAAATTCAAATCATATTTCGATCATAACTTCAAAATCTCAACTTCGATTATTTAAAGAATTCCTGTTATCAAGTTAAATTTCAACATTCCGAGCTCAAAATTGAAAATAATTCAATTTCCATAAATTCGATCTTTATTTCTTAAAAATCAAAATCTATTTAAATAATTTCAAATCAAAATCTTAAAATCATTTAATTTAACCAATCCGGTGTCCGTATATAATTTTCTATCCTATGGCTAAGTGAATCAATTATTTCAATTTAATTCAGGAATGGATATATATCATTTCAAACCAAATTAAATGTCATAGGTATATATCATTTCAACCTATTTCTTAATTTATTAGAAAATTCAATTAATAGTTTTAAATACTGTAAATCAATCTACAGGGTGATACAGAATATATATAAAATAAATAAACATCCAATCATTTAAATATCAACCAAAGTTTCATCCATCACAACCAACATCCAAACAAACAATATATCATAACAATTAATCATTATCAAAAAAATCGGGGATCTTACTAGCAGTTTAATTCTAATTAAATCTAATTGTCAATTCAAATTCTATTAATTAATTCAGATGTCCATTAAATTTTGATTAAATTTATCAAACAACCATCAACAAATTTAAATCGCTTCTCGATATAAATTTTTACTAACATAAAAGTATATTAGTCAAACATGAGCGTATAAACACTCACCTTTCTATTTGAAACTGAAAATAAATTCCAGTTCCACTCCAAGTCGAAGACGAAATCGATACGGTCCCAACAAAAATTTTCCTTGCCCGAATCGGACTTCGTACGCAAAAAAAATCGATTTTTATTATTATACGATTAAAATTAAAACATAGTTAATAAACTAATTATCACTTAAGTAAATAATTAGCACATTACCATATCTCACTGCAAGCTCGTCCCTCTACCTCGGCCAACATCGCGACTCCCCTTCCTTCCATCGAGATCGCACCCACTACGTACGCACTGCATCCGAGAAGACGACCCCAAACCTTATACGAACCTAAAGGAAACGGCCCCGCTGTCGTTTGTATGAGAACCCTAGCTTGCTCCGCCTCGCCATTGAGCCGCCGCCCTCTCCTCATCGCGCCTACCTCTATCGCCAGCGCGTGCGAATCCAAGTCGCGGCTCTCTCTCTCGTCATCGCCTCCACGCGACGCCTTGCTCCAACCAGACTCGCGACCGCTCGATCCCCTTCAGTCAATTCGCGATTTGATCGAGAGTTATTATTATTTTGATTCGAACGGTTGTTCAATTTTTTTTGAATGCTGAGATTCGAAGAAAAGGATGAGTGGAGAGATATACGTTGAAGATAATATCAACGTGGCTTTGAATAGTATTGTTTGATTTTTATATATTATTATTTAAATTAGAAATATCTAGCCTAAGTTGTTCGAAATTTCTCAACCTCCAAACGAAGCGTGCCGCTTGGCGTTTATAATATTTTACCTCCATTCCGAACGCAATGGAACTAGTTTCGAGGCCTAATTCGATCGTATGAGGAAGATAGCTTTTCAAAGTCAAATTATTTTATCGAATTCCTTTAAATTGTTTTCTACGCGTTTCAAACTCGCACAGCCAAACGACAAGTCCGATCGCTATGAAATTTGAAATCCTGTAATAACTCACTATTACAGATCCGATGAAGCTGGTTTCGTCGAAATCGAAGATAGTGGCCAAAATGGCTATTTTTTACTCATTAAATAAAATATACAATTTCCAATTTTTGTGTTTTAACTATTCACGGTTAAATCCAATTTAAATGTTAACAATCTTCATCGTTGTTTAAATCAAATTTAAATCAAATTCCGATATCATTTTTAATCATATTAAATCCAGAATTCAATTATTCAAATAATTCTCAATATTAAATTTAAACAATTTAATTATTCAATAAACCAATATTAATAAATCATTAAATTTTTATTTCTACCCATATTTATCCAATAATTACATTAAATTTAATAACTTATAATAGTCAAAAGTACGGGTCGTTACATACATACCCAAACGGATCTACTAATTTAGTAAAATTAAAATTCAAACTATTATCTTTTATTGGGGGAGTACAATTTTTTCATCATCGCATGATGACATGATTGTACAGATCCTTCGGTTATGTGACATGTATTGAATATTGACCTGAAGTACACACTAGTACATTAAAAATGAATGCCTCTTGGTAAAATGAGCTACATGGAATCACATTAAAAACTGGATCGATTATTAAAAAATTACTTCATTTGAGAAGTCCATTATCCAAAATGGGTCATTAATACGGTGTTGGTATAGGAACCGAGTGGAAAATGGCAGACTTGTATAGACTATATGGTTTGAAAATGGCTTATCTGAAGGATTGTTTCCTTTGCCCTAGATCAACTACTAGATAAAGTTAGTGCTCATTAGTTGTTATTTTTGATGGATGCTTATTCCCAGTATAACCAGATTCCTATGTTTAAGTTGGATGATGAGTGCATACACGGGCTTCATAACCAATATGGTTTATTTTTACAAAGTTATTCCCTTTGGTCTCAAGAATGTTAGGGCAACATGCAAATGCTTGATTAATAAAAAAATGGTGGACTAATTGTGTATAATATAGAGGCTATGTGGATGATATATTGGTTGAATCAAAGCAAGCAATAAATCATATGGAAGACCTAGAGAATTTTTTTTGGAATACTTCAAAAATATAACATGAAGATAAACTAGCAGAAGTATTCTTTCAATACTTAGTCTGGAAAGTTCTTAGAGTTTATGGCAAGTTCTATAACTGAAATGAAACCACTGGCAAATGCTATAGAAATCATGAGATTAAATAGGAAGGTAGTCATTTTAAACTGGTTCAGTGGTCGATCCATTGACAAATGCATCCTATCTTTGGTCCATTGAAGAAGCACAAAGATTTTGTATATACTGTTGAATACAAAAAAGCATTTAAGGAGTTTTAAGTTCATTTAAGCAAACCCCGTATATGATCTAAACCAACAGTCGAAGAAGATCTATTTCAGTATTCATCTACTGCAGATCAAGCTATAAGTTCTACATTGGTGTAAGAAGACAACAGAATCCAATAACCCATTTATTATGTTAGTAAAAAGTTAGGACTTCCCTAGGGAAACTATTCAGTGATAGAAAAGATAGCATATTACTTAGTATTTACCACAAAGAACCTTGTGCCATACTTTCAAGCTCATTCAATCAGTGTTTTAATTGATTAGCCATTGAAGATGCCCTTCAACTGACTTAGATCTTGAGAAGGTCAATAAATTGGGTGTGGAAATTAAGACAACGTGATATTAACTATATTCTAAGAACCACAATTAAGGGATAGACCTACGATGTCTTCATCATTAAATATATAAGGATAAAAGCTAAACTTTTAAGGGTTGAAAAAACCAACACTGATATTAAACCATGCTGGCAATCATTTGTTGATGGTTCAAATGAACAAGGTGTCAGGGTAGGATACGTGTTAGAAACTTCGGATAATCATTGGATCTTTTACACTGCTAAGCTCGGTTTTATGAAAATGGAGATACGGTTAAGTATGACCTTTGATTCATGATTAAAAATGGAATATCAACCAAAATCACTAAGATAAAAATTTACATCAATTCTGAGCTAATTATCAACCAATTCCTTAAACATTACTAAATTAAGGACCTATTACTGGCCTTACATTGAGAGTTGGTAAGGAAGTTACTTTCTTGTTTCCAAGCCAATAGTGTCAAAAGTATCATGAGGGAAAAGAATGTTAAAGTTGATTCTCCAGCTAAGTTCGTTAGCATTGCGGAAGTATAGGAATATAAACTCATACAGGTCTTAGAAAAGTCGAGTAATCAAGGGTTGAACCTGCTTTCCATAACTAGGTCACAGGTAATTAGATCCAATACTCTACGACTATGTAGGAATATACTATGATGACTTCTTATATGTGTATTTGATTGATAACATATTGCCTACGGATCGATCTAAAGCTCATCGCAATAATAATAATGCTTTGAACTTTATTGTAGTTGATGGTGTTTTGTATAAACAAGGATTTTCTATACCTTATTCTCAATGCATGACTATTGAACAAGGTTAAAAGTTACTACGAGATGCACATGGAAGCATATTGGGAAATCACTCTAGCGGTATCAGACTTGGTAAGAAAGTGCTTAGTCAAGGTTATTATGGTTGTAATGTCAGAAATTCTTTACTGTTCGATCTTTCATGATTAATGATGAACAATTCAAGTAATAGCCCAAGGATCATCAATACCGAATATTTCACAAACAAAACTTAATATGATTTATTATTTAAGATGACGTACCTTGATTAACAGCGGAAGATGTAACGGCTGTCATCTTCTTCTTCTGACTTCTAATAATTACTCTTCTTCTCAGAATTCGGTTTCTCTCTCTAACCCTATTTCTTTATGTGTTTCTTGATGGAGAAGAATACATCTGTTTTCTGGGAGAGAGAGGACCCAATCCTTTATATAACATTTAACTCTAAATCTGGTACGTCCATCATATACCAATTCAACGCTTAAGATTAATCACAGACCTAATGTTCTAATTATAGAACGGTCTATTTATGACTTAATTAATCGGGTCACATAAAGATTATAAACTGCATAACGTTAAAGGTAAATGAAACGTTCCATTTATGACATAATTAATAGGGTTACATTAAGATTAGAAACTGCATAACGTTAAAAGTAAATGAAATGATTGCAGTTTCTAATAGCAGATTTCTAACATTCTCCCACTTGACTCGATTATTCATAATATCAAGTGTTGAACATCATACTATGATAAACTGCTGAGGGTTATGGCGGTTGTGCATTATTAATTCAATGCATTCCCTTCCATATACTACAATACCAGCAATCCATCATTTTATACTCATAATTTATATAAAACAACATAATGGTCCACATAATGTCTTATATCATAATGATTAAACATAATATCTTTATAAGACTCTTTCTTGTTTAAAATTACATAAAGCACGTACTACCACATTAAAACAAGAGACACATAATTGTATATCAGAAACACACAAAGGAGCTCAGAATGTCACACATCAATTATTATTAATACAACCAAGACCCATTCTTTGAACATGTTCCTTAAATTGTCTTGGCTGTAACCCTTTCGTCAAAGGGTCTGCAATCATAAGTTCTGTCCTGATGTGCATGATTGACACTCTTTGTTTCTGAACCTCATCTTCACAACAAGATACTTCAGTTCCATATGTTTGGCACCTTTAGAGTACTTGTCGTTTTTTGAGAAAAACACTGCTGCAGAGTTATCACAATAAATTTTCAGCGGCTTGCTGATGGTGTCGACAACAGCAAGTCCTGAAATAAAGTTCCGCAACCATAATGTATGAATTGTGGCTTCATAACATGCCACAAATTCTGCCTCCATAGTAGATGAAGCAACGATAGTTTGTTTCGCACTTTTCCATGATATGGCTCCTTGAGCAAACATAAACAGGTAACCAAAAGTCGATTTTCTAGTATCGATGCATCCAGCAAAATCTGAATCGCTATATCCAATCACCTCCAATTCATTGGATCTATTATACATGAGCATGTAATCTTTTGTGCCTTGTAAGTACCTCAACACTTTCTTTGCAGCTTGCCAATGTTCCCTTCCTGGATTACTCTGATACCTCCCTAACATACCGACCGCAAAACTGATATCCGGTCTAGTACAGGTTTGAGCATACATTAGGCTACCAACTACATATGCATATGGAATTAATTCCATTTCCTTTCGTTCAACATCATTCTTAGGACATTGCATGAGATTGAATTTATCACCTTTCTGTACAGGAACTTTCCCAGGTGAACACTTACTCATTCCAAATCTCTCTAGAATCCTTTCGATATATCCTTTCTGAGACAATCTCAATATTCCTTGTGATCGATCACGAAATATTTCTATTCCAATCACATAGGATGCCTCTCCCATATCTTTCATTTCAAAGTTCATTGAGAGAAATTTCTTAGTCTCATGCAATATGCTTAAATTATTTGGAGCAAGCAAGATGTCATCAACATAAAGGACTAGATAAATAAACTTGCTCCCACTGATCTTTTGGTATAAACAGTGATCAACCGTATTTTCCTTAAAACCAAAAGATGTAATAATGGTATTGAACTTAATATACCATTGTCGGGATGCTTGTTTAAGCCCATATATTGACTTCTTAAGTTTACACACCAATTGTTCTTTATCTTTTACAGAAAAACCCTCAGGTTGATTCATATAAACATCCTCTTCAAGATCTCCATTCAGAAAGGCTTTTTTCACATCCATTTGATGCAATTCCAAATCATAACGTGCTACTAATGCCATTATTATTCTTAGTGAGTCCTTTTTCGAAACAGGAGAAAATGTCTCCTTGTAATCAACACCATCTTTCTGAGTGTAACCCTTAGCAACAAGTCTAGCTTTATACAATTCGATATTACCACTGGAGTTGTGTTTGGTTTTAAAAACCCATTTGCATCTGACTCTTTTACAGCCATGTGGTAACTCAACGAGATCCCAAACTTCATTTTTTTGCATGGATTTTAGTTCTTCTTTCATGGCATTAATCCATTCCTTTGACTCTTTACTTTCTACAGCATGTGAAAACGAGACTGGGTCCTTATTGATTCCTATATCATAATCTGATTCTTGCATATAAACCATATAATCATTAGAAATAGCTGACCTACGATCTCTTTGAGATCTTCTTAATGCTACTTGTTGTGGTTCATGCATATCAGCATTATGTAAGTCATTTCCTTCAGGAAGTACTTCTTCATTTATATGTTGTTCATCGTCATGCCGTTCTCCAACAGCTGGAACAACATTTGGAGTAATAGTAGATGGAGGAACTATTCTAGGCAATGTAACATTTACCCTTGTTTCCTTTATTTCCACTATTTCTCTTCTAGTACTCCTACCGACTTCACCAATCTCAATGAATCTTGCATTACCAGTTTCTACAATTCTTGGACTATGATTAGGACAGTAAAACACATATCCTTTAGATTTTTCAAGGTAACCTAAAAATTACCCACTAATCATTCGAGAATCTAATTTCTTTTCATGTGTATTATAAATTCTCGCTTCTGCTGGACAACCCCAAACATGCAGGTGTCTTAAGCTAGGTTTCCTGTTAGTCCATAATTCAAAAGGAGTCTTTTGAAAAGCTATACTAGGAACCCTATTCAACAAATAATTAGCGCTTTTGAGAGCATACGACCACAAATTCTTAGGTAGTGTAGAATCTGACATCATACTCCTAATCATATCTATTAACGTCCTATTGTGCCTTTTTGCCACACCATTTTGCTGTGGTGTACCTAGCATTGTGTATTGCGCACATATGCCATGACTTTTGAGGAATTTTGCAAATGGACCTGGACACTGGCTTGACTCATTATATTTGCCATAATATTCACTACCTCTATCAGACCTTATGATTTTCACCTTTTTATCTAATTGCCTCTCAACTTCTTTTACAAACGTCTCAAGGACATCCACAGATTGAGATTTTTCATGAAGCAAATAGACATAACCATAACGGGAAAAATCGTCAATAAAAGTGATGAAATACTTTTCTCCATTAAAGGCTGGAGTGTCCATAGGTCCGCAAATATCAGTGTGTATTATTTCAAGAAGTTGGCTGCTTCTAGTGGCTCCTTTCTTATTATGTTTGGTTTGTTTACCTTTAATACAATCTACACATAATTCTAGATCACTAAAGTTCAAATTTGACAAAATATCATTACTTACGAATCTCATCATTCTTTCTTTGGATATGTGACCTAGTCTTTTATGCCATAAGAAAGCAGAATTTTCATTCAACATGCTACGTTTGCATCCAACATTCTTTACTACATTCAGCAAGGAATTCGCATAAGTGTCATTCAGTTTCAATTTATATAAACCATCAATTAGAATACCAGAACCAACGTTATCAGTATTCTTATATAAATCAAAACAACCAGATCCAAACGTACATCTAAAACCAGAAATATTCAACTTACTTACGGAAATAAGGTTTCTAGATAATGAAGGTACATAAAGGGTACTATATAAGTCTAATACATATCCACTTTCTAGAATTAGACGTTAAATCCCAATGCCTTCTATTGTGGATTTCATTCCGTTTCCCATAAAGAGAAAACGATCTTCATTTGGATTTATGGTTTGGATCATAAGAAATCCCTGCATATTATTGGAGACATGAGTTATAGCACCAGTATTAAGCCACCATGTATTAATAGGAACTTCAACTAAATTTGATTCAAAACATACGAAAGATAGATGATTACCTTTCTTTTCGAACCAAGCTATCCTTTTCGGACAGTCATTTTGATAATGTCCTTTCCTTTTATAGAAATAACATCGAACATCCTTTAGTCCCTTCTTTTCCTTATCCTGCCCATTCTTAGCAGGTGCCTTTTTCTTCTTGAAATGACTTGATTTTCCATTCTTTTCTTTACCAGCTTTATTACTCACAAAACTTACTGAGTGATTCACTTGATTTTTCAAATGTCCTTCTTTCTAAACAAGTCTACTAGCCAATTCATTAACATTCCACTTATCCTTTATAGTGTTATAGTTAATTTGAAAAGGTCCATATTCAGAAGGTAGCGAGTTCAGGATAAACTGGACAAGAAAAGAATCCTCTACTATAAGTCCAAGGGAGTTTAACCTTGCTGCAAGATTAGTCATCTCTATAATGTGCTCTTGCATAGTTCGCAACCCATCAAACTTCATGGTCGTGAGTTCTGTCATAAGAGTACCAGCGAGTGACTTATCAGCTGAACGAAAACGCTCTTCCACAAACTGCATATATTCCTTAGCACTTTCTGTTTGCGGAATTGTTGACTTGATGTTGTTAGCAACAGTCATCTTAATAAACATAAGGCTCAATCTGTTACTGCGTTCCCATGCTTTATGGTGTGATTTTTCTGTCTCAGTACTAGCTGTTGGAAGAGCAACAGGTTTATCCTCAAGGAGTGCCAAGTCAAGATACTGAACACCTAAATGGAAATTGACTTGTTCTCTCCATTCAGAAAAATTAACACCAGGGAACAATGTAACAGATGAAGCATGTGTATTCATGGGAACTACTGCAAATTAAATAAAAAAAATTGAAATAACTATAAGCTCATAGCTAACGCGATTCAGATATGTACATAATAGTATAATATAGCACTCCTTTGGGTAGATACTATCTTATACTTAACATAATTAAATACCAAAACATAAGTAAGTAATAAATATATTCAATTAAATAGAACTGACATCTTTGGATGATCAATATTTATTTAATCAAGATATCTATTAAACCTCATCATGTCAACTAGTTATAGAACAAGACTTTCCTTTGGGTAAGTTCTCAGGTTCTATCATTAGTGATGCCAGTTTTTAATTGGTATTATTATAACTGGCACTTTCTATCAATAATCATTATGTCAGTTATGCACTAAATGATTATTCTGATTTTGACCACTTTGGTGATTAGCAAAATCATAAATCTCATGTGCATAAATGACTTATAACACATACTTGATTAAACATCATGAGTAAAGCATAGAACAGATCAATTGCAATCATAAGAAATATTCAGTTATTGATTGGTGGCTCTGATACCAAATGTCAGAAATTCTTTACTATTCGATCTTTCATGATTAATGATGAACAATTCAAGTAATAGCCCAAGGATCACCAATACCGAATATTTCACAAACAAAACTTAATATGATTTATTGTTTAAGATGACGTACCTTGATTAACAGCGGAAGATGTAATGGCTGTCATCTTCTTCTTCTGACTTCTAATAATTACTCTTCTTCTCAGAATTCGGTTTCTCTCTAACCCTATTTCTTTATGTGTTTCTTGATGGAGAAGAATACATCTGCTGGCTGGGAGAGAGAGGACCCAATCCTTTATATAACATTTAATTCTAAATCTGGTACGTCCATCATATACCAATTCAACGCTTATGATTAATCACATACCTAATGTTCTAATTATAGAACGGTCTATTTATGACCTAATTAATCGGGTCATATTAAGATTAGAAACTGCATAACGTTAAAGGTAAATGAAACGATTGCAGTTTCTAATAGCAGATTTCTAACATGTAACACCCCTGATTTTTATTTAATATTATTCAGGATATTTAATTGGATAGATTAAATAGAATAATGTAAATAGTTAAGGAAAAAGGGATTTCAACATTTTAAGGTCGTGCCTTGATGAATTAAGTAAAGTGATTGTTTTAATAATTTATCATATAAAAGAATATATGAGAGAGGCAAAATAGGTAAGTTATCTTTCACTCCCTCTCCACCTATATAATTTTGACTTTATTCATACAAAAACAATCAAAAGAAAAATATAAGAATGTTGGCCATTAATCAACCTAGGGAGGGAAAAATCAAAGGAGATTCACAAACTAAAGCTTAGGGATTCAAGAGCTAAACCAAATCTCAACTCCAACATCAATTTTAAGGTGAATAATATAAGATCCATCTCTTTTGTTTATCTTGAATTCGGTTATAAATAGTACCCAAATTATTGTTATTTTTTTGCTAAGATATGGCTGTTTAATCATTGTTTGGACAGAATAATAGTTACTGGAATACTTATGGAATTATTTAAATGGGTTTTAAGAGTAAAACCTGAGATTTTAATCTCCAACTACTTTGATTTCTTAATATGTTGCATGAAACATTATTTTGAAGAGGTTTTTTTTATTTCATAATTTTTCAATTTATATAGAATATTTTATGAATATCCTAAGAAGGAAATTGTATCATTTCGGGTTTTAATTATTTAAACTAATTAAATATGGTTTTTGAGTCCAAAATTTGTATATGATAAAGAGAAGGATATTCTCGGTTTTCTGTAGATTTTTGGGATTTTACCCGAGTAATTATGATTTAATATGAAATTATTATGCTAGATGGGAATTTAAAAGGATAATTAATTAAGGGTATTAATTAATTAGTTGTTATAAGTTTTGGAACTTGTAATATGCGGCAGTATTTTCTGAAAAGAAATTGAAAAAGGTTTTGTTTATCCAATAGAAATTGGATGAAAGGTTAAGATTTGGTAAAAAGTAGTTTCTTTCATCAGAAATAAATCGCTTTTTTATAATTACGTTAATGTTATGCCACCTATATCCTCATCGAGCCTAAAGGGATAATGCCCCCATGAATGTTGAAGTCGATGAGGTGGGAAGCACAGGATAACCACTTAGGTAGTTGCCTTCTCGTAATTCAACTAAGATTTTAAAAGCTTTAGTGTCGACATCGATAATGTCGCATGTTTTCACCTTTGTTTTAAGTGACGTCGCATGTCTTCACTTCGACTATTTTCGATACCAAGGCAGTGATGTCGCATCCCTTGACTTCGACTCTATCCATGAAGCGGCATAATAGCCAAAGTAATTTAAGTATACAAATTTTTTAATGACGTCGAGGGTCTTGGTGCCATTGTGCATCAAGGTCAGCGTATACACTTGGTTTTAATGTCGATGTTGCATGGTAATGACGTTGCACTTCATCTTTTTAAGGCCGAAGAGACTTGCTTTCATATAAATTAAAATTGTTTTAAAGGGGCGAAGAGGCCTATATTTTAATAGGGTCGAAGACCCTATATCTTTGGCAGTTATCCATATAACTTATAAAGCTTTTGAGTTTTGTTTAATAGGTGGATAGCCTATAGTTTATGAAGATCGACAATATCATCTTCGACATTGTTTTAAAACCGCGTATGTGTTATGATTAAAGTCGGTGAGCCTTAGACCTCTATATCGACAGTGTTAATGCCGTCGACATTGAACTACTAAATTATTAAAGGGCAGGGAGCCTAAGTTTTCTACTTCGACATCATCATTGGGTATACCAATTCTATTTTAAATTGTACACTTCGACACTATCATTTGGGACACCAATGTAGATGAATTTTGACATTGATTTAAATTTAAATTGATTAATAGTGGTGATCCATATGTTTTTGACTTCGACTATAAACCTTGGGGACCATTTTTATTTTTAATAAAGTTGACATGTAACAACTGGGGATACCAATGTATTTCACTTAGAAATGTTACAACTTTAAGGGAAGACACCTCCATGAATGTTGACGTCGATGAAGTGGGAAGCACGGGATAGCCACTTAGGTAGTTATGAAGTGATTCCAACCGCTTTGAAGTGGACAATGGTGGCAACCCATGAATGGCGGCATTGCCTTCCTGTAATTCAACTAAGAGTTTAAAAGTTTTAGTATTGACATCGACGATGTTGCACATTTTCACATTTGTTTTAAGCGACACCGCATGTCTTCACTTCGACTATTTGTATACCAAGGCAGTGATGCCGCATCCCTTGACTTCGACTCTATCCATGAAGCGGCATAATAGCCGAAGTAATTTATGTATACAATTTTTATAATGACGTCGAGGGTCTTGGTGCCGTTGTGCATCAAGGTCGGCGACTGATGTGTACGTAAAAGTGCATAATTTTACTTTCATATTTAATCTACTTTTTATTTAAATAAATATCATAATTGGGTGTCTTTACATATTTTCACCAAAATCCAAATGTCATCAAATCATCATTCATTCATCTTCATTTAGGGGCAAATGGTAATTTTTGCATATATTAATTTTGAGAATATTTATTTACACATTTTAGTTTTATTTGTAGGAATTTGGAGGGAAAATGGAAGAAGCTTCATGTATGTAAGCATGCATAAAGGATGGAGGACAAAAGAATGAAGAAATAAATGAATTCAGGCAACATGGACGACCCCACCTACCCACTAACCATAAACCAATATTAAGAGCTAATGCACATGTTAGTGAGGATTAAAGTCACATACACATTTAATGGAGGATTAAGCTTATGCTAATAATTAATTGGAGGTTATATTTCCTAAAGAGCATTTTGGGTAGCTCCCTAAAATATGGATTAGGGTTTTAGGCATGTATAAATACCCTCTAATGTTTCATATAGAGGGCTCTTACCTTCTCTTTAGTTTAATTGTAGCCACAAATGTAAACATAAACTTTCTTTCTTTTTAATGGCTTCTTAGCCTTTTCTTAATGCAATTTATTTACATGCAATTTTAATTCATGTTCTTTTCTTTTTTGTTTCTTCTTATGTTAGTAGTTTAGATCTCTTTCTTTTATGCAAGTAGATTAGCTTTTAGTTTATTTCAATTAGCTCATTTCTTTCATGTTAAAATAATTTTATGTTATGATGAATTCAAATATGAGAAACTAAGCCCCTTCAATTTAGGGGTGATGAAGCTCTCACGAATCACATAAAATTAACATAGTGATTTCATTTGATCTCCTTTTGTGCTTAATGGAATTTTTGATGTATTTTGTTGTTTAACTTCAACGTTAATGCCATCGACATTGATCTGTACTAAATTATTAAAGGGCAGAGATCCTAAGTTTTCTACTTCACCGTCGACATTGGGGATACCAATGCCATTTTAAATTGTACATTTCGACATTATTATTGGGTGCACCAATGTAGATGATTGATTTAAATTTTAATTGAGTAATGGTGGTGAGCCATTTGTTTTTCACTTTGACTATAAACCTTAGGGATACCATTGTGATTTTTAATAAAGTCGACATGCAACAATTGGGGATACAAATGTACGTCACTTAGAAATGTTACAACTTTAAGGAGAGATAACCTAATCGGGGATACCAATAGACATAAGTTAAATGTATGGGTAACATGAATTAAATTGTTAAATGATGGGTTCATAGTCATCCTAACAAAACTAGAGAATATGAGATGGATAGTCCACATCATGCTAGTGATGGATATTCTCTATGATGATAATGAAGGGTTCAAAGTCATCCTAGGAAAACTATGGGATGTGTGATGGATAGTCTACATCAATTTAAATTAAATAGAATATGTGTGATGGATATTCCATATAATTTTAAATAATTAAACCATATGTGATAGGTAGTTAAGGTGGTAGGGAATGGGTAATCCAAGAAATAATTACATGTAAGATGGGTAGTCCACATAATTCTAAATATGCTTATATGTGAGATAGGTAGTCCATATAATTATAAGACGAGTAGTCAGATTAAAATAAGATGGGTAGTAAGTTTAATTTATGACAGGTAGTCATTTGAAATTAAGATGGATGATATAATGAATTGGGATAGGTAATCCAATATATGGTGTATGATTATAAATGTTATTTTCTATGTTCTAACCATTGTGGTTGCAGGAGCACGGTATATGGTTATTATTTTGTGATAAAGATACTAGTGAGGGGAAACCCGTTCTACTCAGCGGCATGGTCTCGCAAGATATCTATTTGTTGGAGATGGTAGGTTATTATTCACACCAGGCTGTTTGTCTGACCTGAAATTTTTGTTTTTCCCCTTAAACTCTCGGGTGCTCATTTGAGTAGGTCGGGAGCAAGGGATTTCAGGTTTCCAATTATACGAATAAACTCCCAAACACGCGCAGGAGGCAATCTAGCTATTAGGAGCTTTACCTATTTCCGCTGTGTAGTTTGGTTTTGCCTATTTGGATGTAAAGGAAAAGTTGAATAATTGCCAATTATTTGACTCTAATCAACCAAGGGGGCATCTTCATATGTCGCTCTTAGAGTATTTTGTAATCATTTTATTTTCTTTGAACGTAGGATTACGAATGGGATTATGTAATGAATATGAAATATCACTTGTGAAATGAGATGTGAAAATTTGTTATTAAACTGCATATGAAAATTTTTCATATTCATGTGCTTTTGATTATTGATATGATTAACATAGTCGCATTTTATCATCATGAATTATTAACTATAGATGATTGCAGTATCTGTAACGGCTAGTTTTGGGCCTCAGAATGGGAGATGTTAAAATGCGCCACTATGAATCGAGATGTTATTAAGTACATACAACAATGTGACCGATTTCATAAATTTATGAAGTATGAAGAGCTTCACCAACTTAGTTAGTTCTGATGATGAGTCCATGACCTTTCAATATATGAGATACTGATCTTATATGCCCGTTGGCTATTGCTAAATATAGGGAAAGGTTTTCTATAGTAGCCATTGACTATTTCACTAAATAGGTCAAAGTCAGACCCCTATCAAAAATCAATACATATAAAGTAGTCAATATTTTTATCAAGAATAGAGTTACAAGATTTGGTATTCCCTATAAGATCATCATGTAAAATGAAACTCTATTCAAAAGTATGGAGTTCACATAGTACTACTAAGAGAATGGCACTATGAAAAGTTTTTCGTCATAGCACATCCATAAGAAAATGGTGCCACCAAAAAACTTCTCTTCACTACACCATGATCATCGATTAGAAACGGTTTAAAACCGTTGCTAACACTATTAGCAATGGTTATAAACTGTTTCTAATAATGGAGTGGTAAAATTTAGCAACGGTAATTAACCGTTGCTTTTAGGTCAAAAAGCAACGGGAAATACCCGTTGCTAAATATAAAAAAACTACGGTTTTTTACCGTTGTATTAGACACATAAGCAACGGTCATTTCCCGTTGTTTATCTGTCTCTATAACACCATTTTTTCGAGAAAAGCTACGGTTAAAAACCGTTGCTTAATGACTAGAAAGCAACGGTTAAAGTCCGTTGTTTTTGTAATAAGTAGCAACGGGTTGTAGCCGTTTCATTTGAGCCATAATTCCATGGCTTTAGTCATAACGTAACGGACAGAAACCGTTGTTATGTACTAATGTACAACGGTTCTTACCCGTTGAAATTCTGTCCGTTTGAAAAAAAAAGGCATCAAAAGCAACAGCAGATGAGCAACGATAATGCAATAATACATCATACAATCAGTACAATCAGTACCAGAGAAAATTAATGCAACAGAAACAGAGACATATCATACAATCAGTACCAGAGAACCGGCCAGGAAACAGTGCTACCAGACATACAATCAGTAACAGAGACATATCATATCATACAATCAGTACAAGACATATCATACAATCAAACAGTGCTACCACAATAATGCAATAATACAATGAGTTACATGATACAGCAGGGACAACCGGCCAGGAAACAGAGACATATCATACAATCAGTACCATAGCAGTTACCAGAGAAACAAAGATTCGAGACATCTGAGTTTAGAAACAAAGACAGCAACCCAAAATGCTTCTATTAAAGCCTGCATTTCAAAAACAACACTTAATTTAGAAACAAAAAGGCAAAAGAAACTCAAAAAGTCAATAATTTGGTGATAACATTTGCACGAACACGCTGGTAATAACATATGCATGAAATTAATACTGATTTCATCAGCTGGCTAAGATGACAAATGAAGCATACTGAAGTGGATTCAATATTGTAAAGTTTTTCACTTTGAGATAGTCTACACCATTCAAACGAAAACCAATCACCACCTAAACCACAACTCCAACACCCTCCTATGAATCAGACTGCATAACCACATAGATCACCATCATCCCCATATATCAAACTCCAACAAAATCCGACCCAATTTTCTGCCAAACCCGCAAATCAATCACCTGCCTGCTGTACATGCACACAAAAACCTCACTTCAATAATTACCACTACCCCTCCTAAATCACCACGACCAAACAACCAGCACCAACTGCAACCCTAAATTTCAACTGCGACCAACCATACTCGTCTGAATCCATAATCATCTGAATACAACCATTGTTATGATTTGAATATTGAAACAGATTTTACAGTGGAAAAACAAATCAAGGGATATGACTTAAAATAAAGATAAATATTTAATTTGCTTAATTTCAAAGATAATCACATGCAGATTTTGCTAAAAGTCGCTTTTCATTTATCAAATGCAGATTTTGCTAAAAGTCACAGCCAAGCCAACAAGTATTCAGGTCATCCAAGTCAGACCCAACAAACAAACCAAGTACACAATGGCAGTAACAAAGTTCAAGTACAACACGACTATGCAAAACAACATATGCAGAGATTGGTCGCTATAAGAAACCTATTAATCAAAATGCTAACAGTGATAATTTTGATATGGAAGTGGACATGAACACGAATTCTTCAAATGTCAATGTAGCTATTCAATAGCAACGAACACCTATAGTAATTAAGGAAATTCAATGCATATTCTAGCATTTAGAGACAAATTCAGATATCCGACAACGTAAAATAACAAAAGACATACCTCCGACTAAAGATATCGTATCAAACCCTTTTGATGGCACACATAACCTCCGACTCCAACGTCCCTAAAGGTCTCAACCATATGTCGATTCATTTTGGCAGTTGGCTCATCCTCCAAAAAAAATTTGTCTAACAAAACTTTTTCATACGCGAGTGGTACTGGTTTTCCATGACATATTGATTGTGTGGAATCTCGGCATATAGTACCTGTTATATCATTGTATGTATAATACAGATTTAATAATATCATACAGATTTAATAAGCATTCCAGGAGTAAATATATGTCGAATTATATACACTGATATATAAAATAGTACCTGTTGCAATTACTTCCTCCTCGAAGTTCAGGATTTCACATCTTTGGTCGATTGACGGATTGGTCGGAGTGGGAAACTGAGAAGTACCGGTGCTACTGCCTACTTGACCACCTTCGGCTAGCTTGAGAATACGCTCCAGTTTATCATCCATACTATCCACCTTCAACAATTTTTGCTCCACAGCTTGCAGCCGCTGCTCATATTCTCCTTTGGCCTCTTTGAGTCGTTTGCATGGAATGGCAGCATCCTTAACTTGACTAGGAGATATATTGGTCCCAATACATCGGCTCCTGCCCTTTACATCTTTACCAAACACTTTTATAAAGACGTCTTCATCACCACCACTCGTCGTTTCCTTTTCTTTTTCAATTTTGTCCTGAAATGTAAATATATATATATATATAATGAATAATGAAAATTTAATTTAGAGGCGTTATTATTTGTTTAACTTACAAAGAACGAAGATGATGCATCAGACACGCTGCCATCTTTTTTCTTATGTGTTTTCTCCCATACTTGAAGACGTGATACTTCTGTTCCCGAACTTGTACCGACCTGCATACAAGAAATGACAGTGTTAAATCTGCATATATCAGGACATAATTGAAACCATATTATATTTGGAACATACAAAGAGATTTTACATCATTGGAATATACAGTTTATTTTCTTCATCTTTAGGGTTTTTTTATTAGAAAGATAAACTGAAACCGGGAAAATCTATAACTATTAATTAAATTTAGCAAAATGTTATAGGTTAGCATTTTAAATTAATGGTGGTATATCACAAAATTCATATCTGGGGACATAGCAAAGTAACCATTTTTTCTCAAGGTTTTGTTTGAAATAATTTGCATCATGTGTAACCTATGCAACCTTAAGAAAAACACAAAGAAACCTGAAAACTTTAAATATGCAAATATCTTTGTTAGTAAGTTCAACAAAAATTAGTTCTCGAAGCACATATATAGTACAAGTGGCCTAACATTCGAAGCACATATATAGTACACGTACCATTTCTTGAGTAATCATAGCGTGACTCTTACGTCCCGAATGATGACAATATTCGAGCCTTGATTTATTTTGTTTGCCTTTCTTTATTTTTTCTTTTGCCTCGGGTGTTGATTCGTATCTTATGAACTCCGCCCAATCATTTTTATCAATTTTCGGCGGACAATTTCTCATTCTTTCTTCGTCAGTGTTGAAAATATCATAATAATTCTTGCGCAAATCACTCTTGTGTCCCCTAAAAACCTCGGACATCTTTCTGAGCATAAGGTCCTTTGATAGAGGATCGAGCTCAAAATATTTCTGTATAACAAACCAAGATAAAGGGATTAATTCACATACAATATAAAAAATGACATAGGCCACAACCATGCATGTCTAATGAAGTATGACTATTTAGAGTTTTTCTATTTTTCTCTGTAAGTAGTAAATTAAGTCTGTCTCAAATATTACAAGATCATTTTTCTGTTTGTAAAATAATATCTTTATTTGTTGGAGTTGCAGAGATGGTCGGTCCTGTTGATTTTAACAAGACAGTGGACTATTGGCAGCAGGACAGTGGACTATTGGCAGCAGCAGGTCAATTTGTTGGAGTTGCAGAGATGGTCGGTCCTGTTGATTTAGATGAGTTGCAATATCTTTTGAAGACACATTATTAACATTGAACGAGCAAATAGCAGCAAGACGGTGTATATTTGCATGAAAAACAAAACTAAATGAATTTGAAACTACTTGTTCACTGAATTTGAAACTACCTGTTCATGAATATGGAAAATGCATGGATGCACAGAGTGCAGTATCTACTTAACATTATTATTTTAACTTTTAACAAGTCATAAGTCGAAACTGCTCAATGCCTTTTACTTATCCAGAATTGAATTATATTTTGAATGGTCAATATGTTTAACAACTAAAAAATGATATTCAAATAAGCATGGCATTGGCAATGAAGCCAACGTTCTTATTGTCGTGTCCTTTAAGCATTTCGCTTCAGAACAGTCAGCAATTAAACTCTTTCAATAAATAATACGAATTAAAATTCAAGGCATCAGAAAATAGCCGGAGAATATAATCCTCATAAACATAATGTTATTGTGTGTAGGATAAGAATTCTACCAGGCATAATTAAATCAAGACAGGCATACCAAGTTCAGGCTTATTTTGTTTTCATTAAATCTTTGATACATTAGAAATTTGGATTTGCAATTTGAACAGATCCAAAATGCTTACATAAAACAAATTTTGTTGCTTTATAATTTACAAATAAACATTAGTAAGAAGGTTTAGAATCATATCCATTTTTGTCCATATGCCCTTTGGCATAATTAAATCAAGACTGGCACCATTTAAACAGTTCGAACCATCAAATAACCCAAAATGAAAACTAAATTAGAAGAGCTCATTGATCCAAACAACATTGATTTTAACTATAATGAGAATAACAGTTTTTACTGAATTAAAATAGTAGAATGTGTATATGTTTTTCAAAAAAAAAAAAGAAAGCATCCTATATATAGTTGTGTTTCTCAACATTAAATCCCAAAGGTGCAGTAGCTTGTTTAATTTTAAAAAGAATCTCACTTGTGGGTCGTTTTGAAGTACACCTTGTTTAATTTAGATAGAGAAGTTCTAACTTATAGAAATTGAAAAAACAATACCTCCAATTGATTCCACACGTCTTCCTTGTAATTTGACGGAACTTTTTTCCAACTTGGATAGGAGATTGGCACATGATTTCTTACTAGTTTACCCATCTTCGAGGAGACCTTTGAAGCATTTTTTCCGACTGGAGAACCGTAGTTGTCTATATCAATTTTCTCCCGGTTTAAAGTGGATGATTGTGACGATTGTGACATTATTTCCTGCAAAATGCAAACTTGATTTCATTAATATGCCATAACTCTTCTTAATCATTAAGTATGAAGAGCCAGCAGTTACATCACAGGTAACAATAATAATCTATAGACCAACCTTCCCAAATAATCATTAGTATTATGTAATGATGATTCTCCCACAAATCACTGAGTCCAGAAAAATAAAAGGAAGAAACTGAAAAATGAAAAGAGGAAAAAAGTACAGTTCACAAGAGCAAAGATAACTTCCTAATACCTACATGATATAATGACCGTCATATTTTCATTCAGTCCGATAAATATTGAGGTATCAAGAACTAAACAGCGAAAGAAGCAGCAACCATAATCCGCAAATATTCATTCTACATTTGTTTTTACTAATTATTCTCTTATGACATGTAAGCAACAAGCAAAATATTCTTACAAACTCAATACCACAACCCATATTAATAAAATTAAAGTGTGTTCACTTTAAAGTGTGTGTTCATTGTCAACACATAATCAGCAAGGTCAATAATCAGCAAGGTCATGCTTTCTTTCATCTTTGGTCTTTGCAGTCTGCAAATTTAATGTCAATGTATGCTGCTAAATGAAAATACACTGAATACCAATATGTGTATTAATAAAACAATAGAAAACATACCTTAAAATCTTTCGCGTAGGCCTATCCAAAATAGTTAAAGGAAGTGCGTCTTCGTCATCATCTATGAATACATAAGCATTAGTATTGACAAAAAAGAAAAAGTGACTGAGATTTCAACGGAAGAACCTATTAATAGAAAAAGGAGTTTACCATCGAGGACAACATAAACGGATTGACCGCGAGTGTAATCGAAGAGCGGTCCAATTTTTCTCTCGTTTATATTGCAGGGAGATAAATTGGACCACTCTTCGATCACACTCGCAGTCAACCCATTTATGTAGTCCTCGATGGTAAACTCCTTATCTTATTAATAGGCGCTTCCTTTGGAACCATAGTCACTTTTTCTTTTTTGTCAATACTAATGCTTATGTATTCATAGATGATGACATTGACGCAGTTCCTTTAACTATATTCTCTAAAATGAACTCTTCCAATATATTCTCTAAAATTATTCATGAAAACAATATCAGGATATTATAATGGCACTAATAAAAAATATAATGCATCTATTACTATCATATAACACACCATTTTACATTTTGCACCATTTTAAATAAATATTTTGTTAAGGTACAATAACATAACTGAAATACAAAGTTAACATATGCATTTGATAAGATCTTCTAATTTTTCATTGTCTTCAAAAGCTGATTGATAAACGGTGGAAAACTCAGTGTCATCCACATTTATGGTCAACAGTTTTGGTGTATGCAAAACCGCAAACCATCCGTCATTTTTTAAATCTTTTGAGTAGAACACTTGACTCGCTTCCGATGCAAGAATAAATGGCTCATCATTCACGCTGTCTTTACTCTTCAATTTTCCCAAGTTAACTGTGATTAAGTTTGAAACAGGATCTATTTTACAACCATTGATCTTATCTTCGACCTTTACCCAATCACAATAAAAAACTGTTTGTTTGAAGTCAATGTAATCCAACTCAATTATTTGTTGAATAACTCTGTAATACGTTGTTTCTGCTTCCTTAAAATTTTTATCCTTCCCACTCGCTCTAAATTGTGTAATTGCTCTCATGCATACACCACTATCCTGTGTTAGCTTTCGCTCTTCATAACTTTTCAGAGAAAATAAAAACCCATTCACTTGGTACTTCATATAACTACGGGCATCAAACATCGGCCCGTTAACTAGCCGCCAAAGAGTTGAGTCAACATCGACGGTCTTCAACAACTACAACAAACACAATAAGTAAAAATAACATTGTCAAGGAGGTGTATGGCCAACTTAAAAATACGTTAAATATCTAATATGTATACCTCCTCACGTAACCAAAAAGTGATATTTTTATTAGCTTCCCCAGATGTACCCCCGCCTCGAGTTCGAGATTTGGTGCTTTGAACATAGGAGTTATACCTCCTACGAAAAACACACAATAATTACTATATATATGAATTGATGAATTGATTTACAATAATAAAAATTCAGAACAAATTTATGAACTTACTTCTTCCACTCATCCAATCCATCATATTTATCAAGGACCCATTTACGCACTTGTTCAAATTGCACTTGAGTTAACGTTATATCTTTACCATTATCTAGTGCTATTTCATCAGCAAACTCATCATCCTCGTCTAAAAACGCTTCACGGGTATGTTTATGAGTGCCATCACCTCCCTTTGGCATATACTCCATGCAGTAAAGACTAGCTTCTTGTACAATATATCCTTCTGCAATACACCCTTCAATATATCTTTTGTTGCGCACAAATCCTTTATATGTTTTCATCAACCTATGAAGATGAACAGTTGTAAATTGTAGACATCAATAACTATTTAAATCGAATAATGATGTACATAATTGAAATTAGTAATTTACCGTTCACATGGGTACATCCACCTATATCTAACAGGACCAGAAATCAATGCTTCATCGGCTAAATGAATCATAAGGTGAATACTGATATCAAAAAATGCAGGCGGAAAATGTTTTTCAAGAACACACATTGCTTCTACCAAACTAGCCTTTACTTTTTGAACATGTTCCCTATTGATCACCTTTGAACATAAAATTTTATAAAAGAGACTTATGCGGTGAATAGCATTCCGTAGATCCTTATGTTGTGTAAAACAATGCTGAAGCAATACCGGAAGTAAATGTTGCATTATGACGTGGTAATCATGCGACTTCATATTTCTTAGTTCAGGAGGGTTGATGCTCACATTGTTACGGAAGTTAGAAGAGAATTTGCACGGCACTTTCAAAATTTTCAAAATGGTGCAAAACCATATCTTTTCTTCTTTGCTCAAAGTGAAAGTCGCAATTGGTATGGTTAGTTTACTTGTTTCAGGATCTTCTATCACCCACAACTTTTGTTTTATACCCATGATTTTCAAATCCTTCCGTGCATTGATGCCATCTTTTGACATGTCTTTATGGTCCATAATTGTGTTAATCAAATGTTTCATGACATTCATCTCTGTATGCATAACATCAATATTATGTCGGGTCAAATTTGTTTTCCAATATGGTAAATCAAAGAATTTCGACCTCCTATACCATGCAGGAACTTCTTCATCGATTATCTTTTTTCGTTTTCGACCAATTTCTCGTTTTTCTTTACCAACTTTCATTTTTATATTCGCTGCCTTTTTTCAACTTGATAACCAGTCAGTGGCTTTGGAGGACGCTTAAGTTCTTGCTCGTTGTTGAAATTTGTCTTATCGTATCGAAACTTGTGTCCGGACGGAAGAAATCTACGATGTCCCATGTAACAAATTTTCTTACTTTCAGGGAGATAATAAGAATCAGTTTCTTCCCCACAAATAGGACATGCAAAGTAGCCGTGAGTTGTACATCCCGATAAAGTCCCAAGAGCGGGATGATCATGGATTGCCCACAACACTCTAGCTCTCATTATGAACTCAGATTTCTTAAATGAATCAAATGTAACAACTCCTTCCCATAACTGCTTTAACTCGTCTATCAAAGGTTCTAAATAAACATCAATATCCTTCCCTAGTTGTTTTGGCCCAAAAATCAACATGGTTAACATTGAGAACTCTCTTTTCATGCACAAAGACGGAGGAAGGTTATATGGTACTACAATCACTGGCCAACAGCTATAAGGATTTGTTAAAGAAGCATTCGAACAGAAACCATCTGTTGCTATTCCAAGCGTGATATTTCGTGGTTCGGCAGCAAACGAAGAATCAAAAGAATCTACAGTTTTCCATTGAGAAGTGTCACGCGGATGACGCATTACGGTTGTACCGGACTTGGCACGACCATGCCAGGTCATCGCTTCTGCTATCCATGGTACAGTATACAGCCTCCTCAATCTAGAAATTAAAGGAAAATGTCTTACCGTCTTTTGAGGTACTTTGATAGCTTTTCTCTCTTCGTCGAGCGTTGACTTATATCTTGGTTCGGGTCAATTTGGACAACAAACTTTGTTTGCATTATCTTTCCAGTACAAGATGCAGTCATTAATGCATGCATCATAAGTTATGTAATCCATCCCAAGTTGCCTAATGATCTTCTTCACGTTGGGATACTTTGATGGTAGCGTGTTACCTTCGGGGAGTAACTCCTTTATGAATTCGAGTAGTGCAGTCACACCATTGTCTGAAAAGCCGTATTGGGTCTTCAAGCTATTCAGTTTAACAATGGCATACAACTTTGTAATCCCTTTTGGACATGAAGGATACAATGGCTCTGTTGCAGTTGCACTACCGAAAAATGATTTATCCGTAGACTGCTCTCCAATACTAGCATTATCATGCAACTGACTTGTAGGTTGAAAATGATGGAATCTATCCGCATCATTGACCAAATCTTCAATCCTAATATTTTCAGACTCATCGGTATTTGTGGCATGACTAACCGGTTGTTGTTTTGGCTTCTCCGGTATTCTTTCCCTGTGAAAATACCACACAGTGTATGATTGATCAATACCATGTCTAAGCAAATGATAATGAATTTCCTTTAATTCAAATGTATCTTCGTTTTTGCACCACGTGCAAGGGCACGAAAACTTTTCCTTATTGCCACCATTTTCAGTAACAAATTTAATGAAATTTATCACTCCTTGCACATATTCTTCATTTCTTCGATTAGATTCATTCATCCATTGTTTGTCTATATTAAAAGACATACTGAAAGAAAATAATGAGCTAATAAGTACGTGAATAATTTCATGTTTAAATGCAAAGGCTTCGAGGATTAAAATGCATAATAATTCTAAAATAATTAAATTGATATTTAAGTGAAATTATTTGAATTAATACATAAAGATGGTTTATCATAATTAACTAAGTTAACAAAATTTTATCATAATTAAATAAATTAACTAAGTTTATTATTTTAGTATCAAACTATTTCCAAAAAAAATTGACATTACAACGATTAACTAAGTTTATTATTTTACTATGTTCTATAAAAATTAACTAAGTTAACAAAATTATATCATAATTAACTAAATTAACTATGTTTTATAAAAATTAACTAAGTTAACAAAAAAGTGATTCTTATTTTTGACATTAGCACCAAACTATTTCCAAAAAAATTTGACATTACAACGACATGAATTTTAGCATCGGCATAACGTCTATGCGCTACTCCTCTTTTAGACAACACATGGCTCGCACCATTTACAAAATTTAATTTACCCAATAATAGTTATCTACAATTACTACTAAACAATTATTTATCATCGATTAATAATCAACTACCAATCGAATAATATCACTAGTTGATATTATCCTACAACAATCAACTCAATCAACTACCAATCAAATAATATCCCTACTGGTTATTATTTTGCACAATCAATCTTATTTTTAACATTAGCACCAAACTGTTTCCAAAAAAATTTGACATTACAATGACATGAATTTTAGCACCGGTATAACGTCTATGCGCTACTCCTCTTTTACTAGTGAATGTGTTTACTTTGATGAATTATGTTTCAGCCAAACAATGAACACAATAGGGAAGAAGATGAGGAATCTATCCACTATCATAACCAAGATATTGTCTATCTGCACTTACAGTTTCATATATTTATGTATGAAACATTACACTATCATTAGTAAGTATTAAGCAATTCAATGGTGAGTTGATTATTTTAAAAATCATACTAAAAAAATAATGCTCACCAACTATATTACATTATTGCTATAAAAAAGAAAGGAGGATAACTTGTTTCATTCTCATCCGTTTTTTCTGAGCTATAGGCTATAAAATTAACCCTACATGATATCGAACTCAAAAAGGTGTGCATACCCAACTATCATGAATATTCAAAGGAAAAACACCTAACATCAACAGTATCACTATCGATATATTACTTAGGAAGTTATGAACAAAAGAAGAAAAAAAATCTTGCTCTATGTATATATTGCTTTCTATATTTTTGCATTTATACTTGCATACATTACATAAAAATTTTCATGTAGCATGCCTGAGAAAATTGCATTAGGTTGTCTGTTGGCTACTTGGCTGATTCATTCCTTCATTTTAAGTGAAAATAGTATCACTGTCTTTTACCTCACGAAATTCAAAATGTAATTAAGAAGTGAACATCTTAATTAGAAGTACCTTATTAATAGCTTAACTTTTTACCTATATTGTGTTTTCAGGTGGAATGTCAGTTTACAGAATATATGTTAATATGTACATGTTTTATACATGAAATCTGTACATTAAATCAAATCTTAACTTAGCTATATTTATAATTATCACATCATGTTTACTTCTAAAACCTGTATTTAATAATTATAATTAGTATAACCTGGATAACCTGGATTAAACATGTATAAGTGATTAAACATGTATAACCTTTATTAAATACAGTAACACATTGGATTAAATATACGGAAATCTAAATATAATAATAATACATGTTTATTAAATACAGTTTTGTGACGAAACTGTATTAACTTCTAAAACTTCTAAAACTGACGTTAATGGCTGAATGGTTCTAAAACTTCTAAATACAGTTTTGATGTTATTCATGTATTAACTTCTGCTAATATTATACACGTACGCATGAAGTTTTAATATAGTTGGTGAGCATTCTTTTTTTAGAATCTGCATACTACAAATCAAAAATTAAGTCTAAAAACATGAAAGAAATTAACCCGAAATGGTCCCTAAGCTCTCCTTCCTTGATTGGCACGCTCGGCAGCAACCTGCTCCTCGGAGAGAGGCAAGTAATAGATCCTGGGAGTGGTCTTGGTCTTCCTGAACAGATCGTCCAAAGTGATAATAGGTGGCTCTGGCTCTTTCGGAAGAGGCGGAGGTGGTGGAAATATTTTGGGGCGAAATCGATCTAGGTTTAATTTGGGTCGAAATGGAGATATAATTTGGGGGAAATATGTTTCGTGATGTTGTAAATATTATGGCGCAAAGACTAAATTATACCGCCAGCATGTGGCACAAAATAAACGACGGTTAAATCCCGTCACCAAAAGAAAAGAAACGGACAAAAATATATGGCGCCAAAGGTGAAATTTCCCTCCATCATTTGCGACGGTTAACAACCGTTATATTTTACAACGGGAAGTAACCGTTGCTAATTAGGCGGAAGGCCTGTTGTAAAATTCAGCTTTTGGTGTAATGCTTCCTATTTAGTAGGGGGTTGAGGCGAGCTCTCCCTTAGAGAGCTCCTGGTCGCTTCCTTCGAGCATGGGCCACCAACAAAACAATAGATACTTCTTTATAGAATCGACCGAGTAAAGCGAAATAAAATTGGACCGAAGAGCTTCCCTTTGTACTTTGAGCTTACAGAGCTAGCACAAGAAAACTGACCAGGCATACCCCTTATTCCTTGACCTACTAAACAAAGCAATGCTACTAGCAGAACTTGGCATTCCTAAACATCGAAGATTGCTCTATAATGCTTCATAAAATAAAAACTGTGGGAAGAATTCTTGGATTTTCTTCTAGAATTGTGGGATCAAGCTACCTTAAGAACTACTGAGCTAAGTAGTTAATATCGATATCGGATATATATCGATCAAGTACTGATATGAGATATTTTAAAATATCATGATAATATCAGATAATATCGATAAAATTCAAACATATATAGAACATGTTATAAATGAAATTGTACTATGTTTTAATATTATATTGATGTTAAGTATTCAACTATTTGGATAAATAATTCTAAATTACTAACAAAGACTGGTTGGATATAGTTTATAGATTATAATCCATTTCACGAGATATTCTATTTAATACAAATCATAATATAGGCTCATAAAACCAATAAATTCATACAATGTACATCTTCATTATTTTCTTCATTTTTATACTATATCCATTATTTCTTCGGTTATATACTCATCTATATTACTTTTTAGTTTTCATATTTACAGTTTGCTGTTTTCATTTTTACTTAATATATTGAATAAGCGATGTTGATTTGATACAAATTACTACTTTAGCTCGCTCCTTATTGATATGTCAAATATATAACTTTACTGCTCTTTAACTTTTAGTTCTTGTGCATGATAATAATTAATAAAATGAATTTTCGTACGCTAACTTACCAATTAGAGACGATGAACAAAAATAACTAAAAGAAGAAGTAGCTCTTTCATGATCTTATCCCTATTGGTAAAGTCTTCAAGGAAAAAGAAACATATAAAATAATGGAATAACTCAAGTTTTCATTATTAAAAGACTAATGAGGAAGCCTAAAACAGTATGTTTAAAACAAAAAAATTAATGCATTTAGATTTCTAATATGATCTACAAATTGTATTCACTGTATATAAGATCCAAATTTTGAGAATGTGAAGATATTTATTTGTAAAGATATTTTCCCTAACACACACAATAATGAATGATATTCTTAGAAAATATCAGGTATTTTACACTAAATATCGGAGCGATATATCAACAAATAACAGGTGATATATCGGAAATGATATTTTAAGTGATATTTTGAAAAAATATCGGCTTAGGAGCGATATGAGATATATCGGCGATATATCCACGATATTATCTGATGTTAACTACATAGCCACTAAGTATATGCAACTAATATCATGATACTACAACTTGAAGGTTCAACACCAACTTTGAGAAAGTCGAAGAAGGCCATACTCAATACATTAGATACAGATCATGGCACTGTCGGCCCTAAATGAAAAGTTACACTCATCATTCATGAAATTCTTCCTCTCGGGCATACAAGCTAAAAAAAACTAGATGGTAACATGAACATGGAATATGGAACATTGTAACCATATTATGCTCTCAGTGCATATGATAGCATATAGCTACGCTATCCAAAGGACAAAGGAATTTTGAAAGATGATTTTTCACGAAATTGATTTTTCAGAAATGTACATAATTTTTTCAAAGCTAACATCATATCAAGTATTTTATTAAAATAAAATTTATTTTTTCAATCTTCAGCATTATTGATGTTGAGATTTATAATGATTTTGTTTTTCAGACATTACACCCTTAATGAAGTCGAGACCTTTTTAAAAATATTTTTGAGTTGATGATAATTACACTTGTATCAAAGTCAAAATAAAAATAATCTTCTAATTCTACTTCGACCAAAACTGAAAAAATTTATCTAATAAGAATTAGATAAATGCTTTTGGCTCGCCATGCATTCACATTAAGTTGTACGATCACTAAAGAATAGACGATAATATCAAAGGATCAGATATATGTATAATAAATAAAGTTAATTTTTTGGCCAAGACCTATGGTTAAATGGATGTCTTTTTATCATAATAAGATATTCAAAACGATAATTAATTATTTGTAAGGAGGTTTAATGGTGATTAGCCAAATCAAAAGAAGGATATAGAGATAATCAAAGCTATCGAATTGTCATAACCTACCCTCACCATCAAATATCAACTTATATTTTTATGGTATGTCCATGTAAAATCCTCATGGTACTAACAAATAGCCCTAAGAGTAATGCCCCTATGTCGAGGTAGCTTGGATTTCTTACCTACTCCTATAGCACTGCTAAAGGGAACAGCATTACAGCCAACTATAACTAAATCTTCTTTATAGTGCAATTAATATACTTCATATGCACTAAGAGCTCATCATTTGATGTTCCCAAAAAGCAATGCCAAAGAGCATTACATGAATATACTGGTATTAACAATTTAAGTTAAGATAAAATTATAATTGAAACAATGTAATGGATATTACTATAAGTAAATATTATTGATAAAAATCATTAGCTTAAGTCCAATTCATTGCTATCTCATATTTCATTTCTACATAGTGAACTTTAGGGGGCATGTATTTATATTATTTTTACTAAGCTAAATTACTCTTTTGACATTAAGTAAGCAATAAGGGATGCTGTTGAATCCTAAAAATTCATAGATTTTCTATAACTCGACAATTTAAAGCCATTATTATATTAATAGTTTGATCATAAACTTCGAAGTAAATACCAAAAGACCAAAATTGCTTGATCATACTTATAGCTAGAAGCAACTCAAATAGTCCATGTAACTCCATATATAATGGCCTAAGTGGAAAAAACATTTATTTTATCTTTTAAAACTCATGACAATAGTCTCGGTAGAGAAAGTTAGGAGTATGCTCTAGGGAAAATTATGTAATATATTATAAATTATTTAACTCTGTAATCAATCTTGTTCGTAATAAAGGTGTTTTTATAAACTTTGTTATATTGTGATATAAATAATTAAGTAATTAGTTTAAAGTATATTAACAAGAAAATTGTTACCCATGTTTGTTGGGGGCACCATGGGGTTACGTACTTATAATTATTAAATAACTATAGAATGATTCGAATAAGGTTTTCCAGGTTGATAACAACTAGATCAAACAGAAAATTTCAATGTGATGATGTTAGATAGTTCTTTTGATTTGAGAATACTGTGAAACTTTAATGCGGATGATACACCCTTATTTTAGTTAAATCATAGCGTCGTGACCATCAAGCGACTATAGTTGAGTCTGAGCTGAAGCATAGGCAACTAAGCATTATTCGATTGAGAATTCATCTCCTCGATTGTAACAACCCAGGATTTTGTAATTTTTAATTATCGTCAAAATGACGATTAAATTGTTTGTTAATTGCTATTGAAATTTAAATCGAATTGAAATTCTTTTATAACTATGTTAAATGTTGGGCGGGCTTTAAAAATTTTTTGGCCCATGTTTTATTTTATTGCCGAGATGGTTATTATTATCGTTCCTTTAACCGATCCATTAATTTTCGAAACCCTAAACAATCGAACGAAAGAAAAGAAAAATGGCGGCCTCGTTTATTCTCGTTTGTCTCCAAAAATTAGAGCTTCTGCCGATTTCATTCGATCGACTTCGTGATGCCACTGCTTCGATTACGATTCTTCGATCTTTGCTTTCGGCCGCAGTTTGGATTTGAGTTCTTCTTTGCTCGTCGAACCAAAGGTGAGTTTACTCACATCTAATTCAAACTTCGCCTACATGTGATTTTGTGACTTCCGCGATTTTGAATCCCTTTATTTTCGTCGTATATATTTATTTGACTTCGTCTGATAATTATGCTTGAATTCTTCTCGGCCGTGTGATTATGCTTGAATTTTTGTGATAATTTCTGACCTTTTTCAATTCGTATATATTTTTCTGTGATCGATGGTGATTTATCTGACTTGGTTCAATGTTGACTTCGACACTGATTTATTGGTTGCCACGGCTTTGAATTCTTTGTTACTTTGACTTCCTTTTTTTCTGATGACTTCGCCCTTGACACTGATCGTGTTCATTTTGATTTCTTAAAATGCTGGTGATATTGTTCGAACTGTACCATACTCTTGTAACCGCAGTTTTTTCATTCCCTGTTGTCTTCGGTGATGATATTTCTGACTGATATACTTTTTGAGGCTGCTGTACTTGATTGCTTGCATTTGTCCACTGATGCATTTCATATACATGTTCTTGGTCGTACTATCCACCTGAGTTCATACGCATTGATGTTGGTTTTCATGTATGCCATTTAAAGTGATCTATTTCCATATGGTCTGGTTCATTTGATGATGATATGTTCTTGTTGTATATATGCACTGTGTATATACATTACTTTGTGCATCTCTCTATTGATTTTTGCCTCTTGGACTTGTCATTTGTACTTATGTTGTCTGATATGTATGCATTGGTAAGTTTGGCCATTTGAACCATTCCTTGAGTCACTGTGTATTAGTTCCTGTATACTTTGTGGATCATCGTGTCTGCACACTATGTAGTAGCCTTGCTTGTGCATTTTGATGTTGTTGAGCCACCGAGTCAGTTTGCATTATTAACCTGGTTAGTCTGCAGTTTTATATGTAGTCTACATTGTGCATTGTCTTGCCTTGAACTTTGTCCATCTTGATGTATACCTGTCATATGGTTGTTCACTGGTCTTCGAGACATGATTGCATTTGTGGTTGCACTTCAGTTTCTTGTATATGTATACAAGTTGTAACGCCCCACTCTGAGACCCACTGTAACAAAGAGTATTACGGGAGTAATACTGTCTGTTAAAGCGGAGAATAGAGTATAGTGGAAGCGACCATTTGTAATCAAGCTATAACTATCTACCTAATACGTCGAAAGGTGGAATCTATTTAAATTTTTCTCAATCAGGTGGTTCGACATATTCGGTAAATACTTATAACGAAATTACAAATGGCTAAAGATCTTTCAGAATAAGCATAGTAATAAATGATAAAACATCACAGAACAGAATCACATCACAGATATAAAATCCCAGAACAATACATCATCAATACAGATCCGAATACCATAAGTGGGTACAAAGCCACTGCTCACACATGTGAGTCAAAAATATGTACATATCAAAGTCTGAATAACAACATAAGCGGACACTAAGATAAGCTATCTCAAAAGCATAGCAGATAAGTCCAAAGCGGAAGCACATAGCAGCTAAGTCCAGAGACCTAACCTGAAACAACTCGGTCTGACCCGAGCGAAAACACTCGGGTCAGGCTAGCTAAACAATCAGTAATAACTGAGATATATAACAAAGCGGTACATCAATAAAACAGTACTTATCCAAAGAGAAGTATATTATGAACCACATGAATATAATGACGATCCCTAATCATCAATAAACAATAAGAATCTCCAAAGAGAAATCAACACCAAAGTGTATAATAAATAAAATTGCCTCATATCATCGGCGTAGCCAAATCTATAAAAAGATGCCCATAGGCAATAATCCCAAGAGTGACCAGAGTCTGTAATCAATGCCCAAGCAAAGATCGATGCTCCAAAGAGCAATGGGGATATACTAAAAAGTCAATGAAATCCAACACTGAAAAGCAGTGTCCAGAGACACTGTGAATCCACAAGGCAATCGCACTTACATCGTATGGTTCCATAGAACCAACACTGAATAGCGGTACTCGAATGGGTGTAAAAATCATCAAATAATACCAATATTGCACGTGCACCGACCAGAGTCGTTGTTGCCAAGTACTGTAGAGTTGTGATCGATCACTCGCACAGATGCGGAACGCGCGAGACGGCGAGATCCTTCCCAGAAGGATAAAGGCCCAGAGGCGCACGCCGAAAAATAAACTGCTCCATAGAGCAGGTGTCCAGAGACGGTTGCCCAGAGGCGTGGTGACCCAGAGGTCCAGTACTGGCCGCCCAGAGGCTAATGTGTCACTAACTTCTTGGAGAGGAACCCGTAAAGTGTTAACAATGAGTCCCATACCCCACGTTCGCACTAAACGGTTTACTAACCAATAGCAAGCTCACACTCCAAACAATAAAAAGTCCACCTCGTATCATCGGTAAACTAGACCCAAAGGTCAAAACGATCAATCGAATAGGTCGGGGATTAACCGGAAAGAAAATACACACGGTTCCATAGGTCGGAGATTTCCTAACCGTTTAAGCACCTTTCCACTTCGCTCGACGTGCTAAAAAGTGAGTGTGAGATTTTTATTATAGAAAATAATGGTACGAAACGGATTTATAATTGATTTTGAAATCACTTTAAAACGGCTTTTGAAAACTCTCCTATTATGGAGTAATTAATTTAATAATTAAAAATAATATTATATAATAATTTCTAAAGCCATTTAGGAGTGAAACATCTTTTGAAAATGATTCATAAAACCCATGTACGAAATTTAGAGACAAATCTCAAAGAAATCAATAAAACCAGAAAATCACTGAAAAATATTCTAAGTGTTTGTAAACATTCAAAAACAGCTGCGAACCCAAGTTCGGCAATTTATATGGATCAGCAAACAGTGTCCAAATGTCATGAAAACTTGCAGGCATGTAGTCCAACATCCTTACTTTAAGATGCAAAAAGAATTTCTGGATTCTGAGTTGAGACGAAGTGGCAGCGACGTCTCAAAGTTGGACCCAGAACAAGATTCACACTGTTTACCAACAGCGACCAGAGTTCAACTTCGACACGAAATTCGAAGTACCAAACGAACTCCGATGTTGCCCAAATTTTCCAGAGATGGAGCTCGAAACTCCACCTTTCCAACGAGACCAAAAACGTCGAATTCCGACTTCGAATGCGATCGTGGCGGCATCGCGAAGTGGAGAAAAAAAATCTGAAAACAGGATTGAACAATTTTTTTTTTCTTCTTCTTCTTCTCGGGCTGCACCCATGGTGCAGCCCTGGTCCAGCCCCAGCCCGCCTGGGCTGGGAAACAGACCCAGCCCCGGGCGGGCTGGGTGCTTCAAGGCCCCAGCCCGCTTGGGCTGGGGAGTAGACCCAGCCCGGGCGGGCTAGGCGCATCAAGGCCCCAGCCCGCCTGGGCTGGGGACCAGACCCAGCCCGGGCGGGCTGGGGGCATCAAGGCCCCAGCCCGCCTGTGCTGGGGACCAAACATAACCCGGGCGGGCTGGGAAGGGGGGGGGGGTTTTTTGTGTGCCAGCCCACTAGGGGCTGGCCTGCTCCTGGTGTGTCTGGGTGCAACCCAGGCCTGTTTTGGGCCCTCATATCCCAATTTCAGCCCGTTTTCAGGCTGAAGCAATTTCCAGCCAGCAAATATTGATGTTTTTAGTGATTTAGGGGTGTTTTTTTTCAAGTTTTGGCATCAAATTTTCACTAATAACAATTACTAATTACCATATGATGATTACTACACTATATTTAAGAAAACAAAGGCCAAAGCTTAGCATTACCTTATGAAGCAATATCACAGACACCTTATGTGCAACCCCAAAATGAAAGCAAAGATGATCAAAGAGCTATAATTCAGATGTTACATAAGAAAACATGTGTTACTAAATGATTATTGAAATCAAAAGATGATTAAACACGTGCTAGAAGAGGTTTTTAGCAATATACCTCTCTTGAAAGCAACAAATACTATTATAGCATCAACCCAAATTAGCAAAAGGTGATTTGGAGGCTATAAGATCAAAAAACACATAAAACATGTGTTACTAATCAAATTTTAGAAATTATGAAGATATAAAATATGGATTTGAGGTGGGTATTTGCATTACCTTTGCATAGAATGACTTGCATAAGCTAAAACTAGAAGGAGATGAAGATGGAGGCCATTTTTGTTATGAAAGCTTTAGGAAATGGTTAGGGTTTTGATTAGGGTTTTGATGAATGAGGTTAGGAGAGTTTGAGATAATTTATAGAGGAAGTTTAGGGTGGGTTATTGGGTAAGGTTTAATAACCCAATATGAAGAGAGTTATTTCCATGTTTTCAAAAAATTTCTAAGTGTTCATATATGTTTATAAAACTCACTTTCCTTATTCAAACCCATTTTAAATCCTCTCCTAAAATATTTAACTTTTCAAAAATAACATTTTATCCTCATTTTAAAATCCCATATTTCTCATTTAATTAAAATAGCTTTTTTCAAATAAATTTTGTTATTCCAAATCCTTTTATGCTTCATTAAAATAAATAAAATCCTAACTTTTATTTATTAATTGGTAATGCAAATCCCGGGTTGTTACAGACTCCCCCCCTTAAGAAAATTGCGTCCCCGCAATTCCTTAAATATAGAAGTCGTTTATAACATCTAATCCACAAAAGGAATACAGAAGATAAAATATAGATGCTCACCCATGCCAGAAGATGGAAGAAAACCAGGATAAGTACGCTCGATAAATTCTCTGGTCTCCCAAGTGCAGTCCTTAGGATTAGACGACCATTGAATCTTTACAAGCGGAACCTCTTTGTTTCAAAGACGTCTGATCTCTGAATCAAGCACATGAAGAGGTTGCTGCTCTATAGATAGATCGGGTGAGATCTCCAAATCGGGCACGATATGAGGCTCGATAATAGAATCAGGGTCGCGCATACACTTGCGAAGCTGAGAAACATGGAACACATCATGTATTCCAGAGAAATGAGCAGGTAGAACCACACGATAAGCAACGGGGCTGATGCGTTCCGTAATAGGAAATGGTCCGACATAACGAGGAGCCAACTTCCCTGTAGAGCTGAAATGCACAACCCCCTTCATGGGAGATATCCGAATAAAGACATGGTCACCAATGGAGAACTCAAGAGGCTTCCTACGGCTGTCCGCGTAGGATTTCTGGCGGTCCTGTGCCTCTTTCATTCTCTGACGGATAAGAATAATCTTCTCAGAAGATTCCCGAACTGAATCTGGACCAAGAAGGTGCTTCTCACCAGATTCTAACCAACAAGCAGGTGAACGACATGGCCTTCCATAAAGAGCCTCGAAAGGAGTCATGCCAATACTAGACTGAAAGCTGTTGTTGTAGGAGAACTCTACAAGCGGTAAGTGATCCTCCCAACTACCACCGAAATCCAGAATACAACAGCGCAAAAGATCCTCTAAAACACGATTCACCCTCTCCGTTTGACCGTCGGTCTGAGGATGATAAGCAGTCGAGAGATTCAGCTTTGAGCCCAAAGCTGACTGTAGGCACTTCCAGAAGTGACTAGTAAAGATAGTGTCTCGATCACAGACGATAGAGCTAGGAATGCCATGAAGTCGAACGACTTCCTTCACATATAACTTGGCAAGCTGAGGAGCAGTCCGAGTGGACTTAATAGGAATGAAATGAGCTGATTTGGTCAAGCGATCGACGATGACCCAAATAGAAGTATGGCCTGACCTCGATCGAGGCAGACCATCAATAAAATCCATGGATATCTGATCCCATTTCCACAATGGAATCTCTAGCGGCTGAAGAAGACCGGATGGACGCTGGTGCTCAGCTTTGATCTGTTGACAAGTCATGCAACGGCTTACATAACTTGCAACATCACTCTTCATGCCTTCCCAATAATATACCCGACACATATCGGCATACATCTTGCTCGAACCGGGATGGATGGTGTACTTAGTGCGATGACACTCGTCCAGAATGTCATGCCTAAGTGATAAATCAGATGGTACCATAATACGGTTCTTCCTGCGAAGACACCGATGAGAATCAATAGAATAATCCAACAATGTCTCATCACTGGATCCCGACTCAAGGAGATGAATATATCGCAACAAGTCTGGATCCTGCCGCTGAGCATGGGCAATGCGATCCAATAGAATAGGTCGGGCTTCCAAGCTGAATAACAAGATCTGAGGATCAGAAGACGGAGCTCGATTTCGAATATCACACATAGAAAGAGTCTCAAGAATATCCCACTCGGCTATCATCATAGAAACTACTGCCGAGTGTTTGCGACTGAGTGCATCAGCCACACGATTACCCTTGCCAGGGGTATACTGAATGTCTAAGTCATATGAGGCGAGAAACTCAAGCCATCGCTGCTGCCTCATGTTGAGATCTCTCTGGCTGAAAAGATACTTCAGAGACTTGTGATCGGTGTAAAGAGTGAAACGTTCGCCCAATAGATAATGACGCCACGTCTTCAAGGCAAAGACGATAGCAGCTAACTCAAGATCATGAGTAGGATAGCAAACCTCATTCGGACGTAGCTGCCTAGAAGCGTAAGCAACTACCCGATCCTTCTGCATAAGCACAGCACCGAGGCCGCTACCACAAGCGTCGGTGTAAACAACAAGATCCTGGTTACTCTCAGGAACTACAAGAATAGTAGCATGGGTGAGAAGTTCCTTCAGTCGCTGAAAGGAATCTTCACACTTATCAGACCAAATAAAACGAACCCCCTTACGAGTCAGAGTCGTGAGGGGAAGTGCAACTCGAGAGAAATCCTTGATAAACCGACGGTAATAACCCGCCAGCCCAAGGAAGCTGCGAATATCATAAACGTTCTCGGGCTGCTTCCAATTCTGAATAGCTTCGATCTTGGCAGGATCGACGGAAATACCCTCGAATGATACAATATGGCCCAAGAACCTGACCTTGCTCTCCCAAAAATGGCACTTGGAGAGCTTGGCCTTAAGCTGATGCTGACGAAGAGTATCCAAGACGATCCGCAAATGATGAGCATGCTCTGCCTCGGATCTAGAATAAATAAGAATATCTTCGATGAAAACCAGAACAAATCTATCGATGTATTCCCGGAATACTCGATTCATAAGATCGACAAAGAAAGCCGGAGCGTTCGTCAAGCCGAACGGCATGACCAACCACTCAAAAGAACCATAACGAGTGCGAAAAGCTGTAAGAGGAATGTTGTCTTCGGCGACTCGTAGCTGATGGAATCCGGTGGCAAGGTCGAGCTGAGAGAAGACCTTCGCACCGCTCAACTGATCAAACATATCGTCTATCCATGGCAATGGATAACGATTTCTGATGGTCAACTCATTAAGCTTGCGATAGACAATGCAAAGCCTAAGAGAGCCATCGGGCTTCTTAAGGAAGACCACAGCAGCACCCCATGGTGAAGAACTGGACCGAATGAACTGCTTCGCCTCAAGCTCCACTAACTGCTTCCTAAGTTCCTCATTCTCTTTTGTAGACATCCTCGTGGGAGGACGCCCAACTGGGTGGGAGCCTGGAATGAGATCGATGCGGAACTCAATAGCTCGCTTCGGTGGTAAACTAGATACTGGCTCGAAGATATCGGGGAAACCCCGAACAACTGGAATACGAGATATGTCTACCTCATCATCTCGTGAATCTAGAGAAAATAAAGTAACATCAGAAAGCCCAACATCTTGAAGAACAATAGCTAACGGAGAGGACGAGTCAGGATGATGAATGAATAATATCCGCTCCGAACAAATAATTTTGGCGTCGTGCTGAACGAGCCAATCCATGCCAAGAATCATATCAAAGCCCAAATACTCCATAACGTGGAGATTTGCACGGAAAGAAAAGCCACAAAGATCAATATCTATATTCTCACAAAGCAATCTAAGGGTCGTGGATCCACCAATGGGATTCACAATCCTTAGTGAGGAAACCATACAAGTAACATCCAAAGATAAAGTATCAACTAGTTCCTTTGATACGAATGAGTGAGAGGCACCTGTATCAAAGAGAACTCTACAAGATCTACCATGAAATAAAATAGAGCCTTCAAGAACGGAAGGATGTGTACCTTTAGGCTGAGCAGAAGTGGTAGGAGCCTTGGCAGCATTAAGCCTGCCAGGCTTGGCACTAGCTGGAGCAATAGGACAAGCGGTGATCCTGTGTCCCTCCTTCTTACAGAAGGTGCAATAGAGAGGTTTGGGATACTCTTGAATAAAGTGATCTGGAGAACCACAGTTGAAGCATTTCTTCGGAGGACGGGTTCCACTAGGCTGAGCAGGAGTCTGGGACTGAGGACGAGTCTGAGGCTGAGTCTGAACAGTGGAACTGCTAGTCTTCTTCTTCTTATGCTGAAAAGAAGAGCCAGACTTGCCAGGAGGAAACCTCTTCTTGGTGGGGTTTGTGGAACCCCCACCGCCATCATCACTATGCTCCATCTCGACTGACTCAAGATGTAGAGCTGCATCGACTAGCTTCTCGAATGAGAGCTCAAGCTGTAGCATAAGCTGCCTCTTCAGATATTTCTTCAAGCCCTCAACAAATTTGAGGTTCCTCTTATAAGGAGTATCAATAAACTCAAGGCCGTACTTGGACAGGGCCTCGAAGGAAGAGACATAATCGGATACGGAGGACTTCCCCTGCTTGAGATCAAGAAAGCGGCGAGCAAGGGAGTTCTTCTCTGACTCTGGGATGAATTTGAGCTCAAATCTCTCACGAAACTGAGCCCAAGTAAGCAAGGTCTCATCGATCTCGGTAATAAGGAGTTCGTACCAATCCAGGGCACGACTCTGAAGCTGACTAGAAGCAATAAGAACACGGTCATGATCCGGGATATCCATACGAGTGAAAATGCGCTCGCATATCCAAATCCAAGCCTGGACCTCTAAGACATTCTCGGAGCCACTGAACGGCTTCCCTCCGAGATGGGTAAAATCACTGCAGAGACGCGCAAAAGCAGACTTGCGCGGAGCATCAGCAACTGGGGCTGGAGACTGAGAATGAGACTGGGAATTCCGAACCAGCTCCATGATCTGGTCGGTGGTCATGAACACGCCCTCTGGATGAGTGTTGCTGGACTTCCCAGCAGCACTGGTCTGACGTGTAGTTCTCCCTCTTCCCCTTCCAGACATACTGAAAGTCAAACGGGAATTAGAGTTAGACATGATTCAATGATAGATAATTAATTAAGGAATACTACGGAATATAACAGATTCCTACACATATTCCTAACTTATCTATCAATAGGCACAAGGAAGGGATTTGATTTAATTCGGATCCAATTAAAATGTATTGTACTAAGTGTATCTGTTCTGTGTTTATTATGCTTATTCCTGAAACCAGGCTCTGATACCAAGCTGTAACGCCCCACTCTGAGACCCACTGTAACAAAGAGTATTACGGGAGTAATACTGTCTGTTAAAGCGGAGAATAGAGTATAGTGGAAGCGACCATTTGTAATCAAGCTATAACTATCTACCGAATACGTCGAAAGGTGGAATCTATTTAAATTTTTCTCAATCAGGTGGTTCGACATATTCGGTAAATACTTATAACGAAATTACAAATGGCTAAAGATCTATCAGAATAAGCATAGTAATAAATGATAAAACATCACAGAACAGAATCACATCACAGATATAAAATCCCAGAACAATACATCATCAATACAGATCTGAATACCATAAGTGGGTACAAAGCCACTGCTCACACATGTGAGTCAAAAATATGTACATATCAAAGTCTGAATAATAACATAAGCGGACACTAAGATAAGCTATCTCAAAAGAATAGCAGATAAGTCCAAAGCGGAAGCACAGAGCAGCTAAGTCCAGAGACCTAACCTGAAACAACTCGGTCTGACCCGAGCGAAAACACTCGGGTCAGGCTAGCTAAACAATCAGTAATAACTAAGATATATAATAATGCAGTACATCAATAAAATAGTACTTATCCAAAGAGAAGTATATTATGAACCACATGAATATAATGACGATCCCTAATCATCAATAAACAATAAGAATCTCCAAAGAGAAATC
This sequence comes from Allium fistulosum, assembly GCA_030737815.1. NCBI lineage: Eukaryota > Viridiplantae > Streptophyta > Magnoliopsida > Asparagales > Amaryllidaceae > Allium > Allium fistulosum. The sequence continues at coordinate 705,681,852 of CM060904.1, read as the reverse complement.
AACACCAAAGTGTATAATAAATAAAATCGCCTCATATCATCGGCGTAGCCAAAGCTATAAAAAGATGCCCATAGGCAATAATCCCAAGAGTGACCAGAGTCTGTAATCAATGCCCAAGCAAAGATCGATGCTCCAAAGAGCAATGGGGATATACTAAAAAGTCAATGAAATCCAACACTGAAAAGCAGTGTCCAGAGACACTGTGAATCCACAAGGCAATCGCACTTACATCGTATGGTTCCATAGAACCAACACTGAATGGCGGTACTCGAATGGATGTAAAAATCATCAAATAATACCAATATTGCACGTGCACCGACCAGAGTCGTTGTTGCCAAGTACTGTAGAGTTGTGATCGATCACTCGCACAGATGCGGAACGCGCGAGACGGCGAGATCCTTCCTAGAAGGATAAAGGCCCAGAGGCGCACGCTGAAAAATAAACTGCTCCATACAGCAGGTGTCCAGAGACGGTTGCCCAGAGGCGTGGTGACCCAGAGGTCCAGTACTGGCCGCCCATAGGCTAATGTGTCACTAACTTCTTGGAGAGGAACCCGTAAAGTGTTAACAATGAGTCTCATACCCCACGTTCGCACTAAACGGTTTACTAACCAATAGCAAGCTCACACTCCAAACAATAAAAAGTCCACCTCGTATCATCGGTAAACTAGACCCAAAGGTCAAAACGATCAATCGAATAGGTCGGGGATTAACCGGAAAGAAAATACACACGGTTCCATAGGCCGGAGATTTCCTAACCGTTTAAGCACCTTTCCACTTCGCTCGACGTGCTAAAAAGTGAGTGTGAGATTTTTATTATAGAAAATAATGGTGCGAAACGGATTTATAATTGATTTTGAAATCACTTTAAAACGGCTTTTGAAAACTCTCCTATTATGGAGTAATTAATTTAATAATTAAAAATAATATTATATAATAATTTCTAAAGCCATTTAGGAGTGAAAAATCTTTTGAAAATGATTCATAAAACCCGTGTACGAAATTTAGAGACAAATCTCAAAGAAATCAATAAAACTAGAAAATCACTGAAAAATATTCCAAGTGTTTGTAAACATTCAAAAACAGCTGCGAACCCAAGTTCGGCAATTTATTTGGACCAGCAAACAGTGTCCAAATGTCATGAAAATTTGCAGGCATGTAGTCCAATATACCTACATTAAGATGCAAAAAGAATTTTTGGATTCCGAGTTGAGACGAAGTGGCAGCGACGTCTCAAAGTTGGACCCAGAACAAGATTCACACTGTTTACCAACAGCGACCAGAGTTCAACTTCGACATGAAATTCGAAGTACCAAACGAACTCCGATGTTGCCCAAATTTTCCAGAGATGGATTTCGAAACTCCACCTTTCCAACGAGACCAAAAACGTCGAATTCCGACTTCGAATGCGATCGTGGCGGCATCGCGAAGTGGAGGAAAAAAATCTGAAAACAGGATTGAACAAATTTTTTTTTTCTTCTTCTCGGGCTGCACCCATGGTGCAGCCCTGGTCCAGCCCCAGCCCGCCTGGGCTGGGAAATAGACCCAGCCCCGGGCGGGCTGGGTGCTTCAAGGCCCTAGCCCGTTTGAGAACGTAAAATGTTATTCATTTAAAATACAAAATTTTACAGTTTGCGCTTTCAAAAGAATGAGGAAGTGATTTAAACGATTCAGCAAAATCGAGGACTATGAACCCTTTCTTTTACTGATTCGCTTAATTCCGGACTTGTCCGTTTGAGAATGTAAAATGTATTTTTACAAAATACACAATTTTGCACTTTCAAGGAAACGATGAAGAGAATCAAACGATTTAGTAAAACACATGGTATGGGACATGTGCGTTTGCTATTTCGGTTAATTCCGGACTCGTTAATTGAAACATCTGCTGTTTTGATGATTCTGATGATTTTGTGTGCTTTCGAGCCACTATGTGGGCCTTCGGGTCATATGTTGGGCTTTCGGGCCACTCTGCTGGACCTTCGGGTCATTTGTTGGGCTTTCGGGCCACTCTGATGGACCTTCGGGTCAAATACCAGTACTAGACCTTCGGGTCACTCTGCGGACCTTCGGGTCATTTGTTGGGCGCCAAAATTTTGTTGAGTACTTGGTAAGCTTCGGCCATTTGTTGATGCACGTGCGGCGTAGCTAAAAACTCGCCATCTGATGGGATCGATCCAACCTTTTATGTTGATTTTCTAGAGTATCTTAATTGATTTCTAGATATTTGTTGTTTCCAATTATCTGCAGGTAATTGGATATTTGTTGTTTCTGATTATCATTTTTGATAATCGGATATTTGCTGTTTCTGATTATCGTTTTTGATAATTAGATATTTGTTGATTTGATTTCTGATTATCGTTTTTGATAATTAGATATTTGTTGATTTGAGATTTCTGATTATCGTTTTTGATAATTAGATATTTGTTGATTTGAGATTTCTGATTATCGTTTTTTTAATTAGATATTTGATGATTTCTGATTATCATTTCTGATAATTAGATATTTGTTGATTTGAGATTTTTGATTATCGTTTTTGATAATTGGATATTTGATGTTTCTGATTATCGTTTGAGATAATTAGATATTTGTTGATTTGATTTCTGATTATCGTTTGAGATAATTAGATATTTGTTGATTTGATTTCTGATTATCGTTTTTGATAATTAGATATTTGCTGATTTGATGTTCTCTAATTATCTTTGTTGATAATTAGATATTTGTTGATTTGTGCTTTCTGATTATCGTTTTTGATAATCGGATATTTGTTGATTTGTGATTTCTGATTATCATTTTTGATAATCGGATATTTGTTGATTTGGGATTTCTGATTATCGGTTTTGATAATTAGATATTTGTTGATTTGAGATTTCTGATTATCGTTTTTGATAATTAGATATTTGTTGATTTGAGATTTCTGATTATCGTTTTGATAATTAGATATTTGATGATTTCTGATTATCGTTTTTGATAATTAGATAATTGTTGATTTGTAATTTCTGATTATCGTTTTTGATAATTAGATAATTGTTGTTTCTGATTATCGTTTCTAATAATTTGATATTTGTGTTTTCTGACTATCGTTTTGATAATTGGATGTTTGTTGATTTTGTTGATTATGAGATTTTCTAGTCTCTGATTGATTCTAGATTATGTAGATTATGATGAATTGCTATTTTCTATCTATCTCTGTTGATAGTTAGGGTTTGCTGATTGTGAAGTTTGTGTTTTCTAGTTATTTGCTGGATAACTAGATATTTGCGGTTTGCGATTTGTGATTTATGTTTTCTAATTGTCTTTGTGGTAATTAGGTTTTGCTGTTTTCTAATTATCGTATCGATAATTAGATATTGTTGTTTTGTAATTTCTGTATTTTAATTATCTAATTGATAATTGAATATCACTGATAATTGTATTTATTCAGTTTTGCTGTTTTCTGATTATCTATTTGATAATTAGGTTTTGTTGGGAATTTGTGAATTTCTTTTATGGAATTAAAAGATTTCTTTGGCGTTTGTGTTCTCAACCTCTATTTTTCTAGCTTAACCAGTTATGTTAGAAAAATAATTGTTATTGACGACTTTAATTATGAAAATTGCGGGGACGCAATTTTTATAAGGAGGGGAGTCTGTAACAACCCGGGATTTTGTAATTTTTAATTATCATCAAAATGACGATTAAATTGTTTGTTAATTGCTATTGAAATTTAAATCGAATTAAAATTCTTTTATAACTATGTTAAATGTTGGGCGGGCTTTAAAATTGTTTTGGCCCATGTTTTATTTTATTGCCGAGATGGTTATTATTGTTGTTCCTTTAACCGATCCATTCATTTTCGAAACCCTAAACAATCGAACGAAAGAAAAGAAAAATGGTGGCCTCGTTTATTCTCGTTCGTCTCCAAAAATTAGGGCTTCTGCCGATTTCATTCGATCGACTTCGTGATGCCACAGCTTTGATTACGATTCTTCGATCTTTGCTTTCGACCGCAGTTTGGATTTAAGTTCTTCTTTGCACATCGAACCAAAGGTGAGTTTACTCACATCTAATTCAAACTTCGATGTGATTTTGTGACTTCCGCGATTTTGAATCCCTTTATTTTCGTCGTATATATTTATTTGACTTCGTCTGATAATTATGCTTGAATTCTTCTCGGCCGTGTGATTATGCTTGAATGCTTTGTGATAATTTCTGACCTTTTTCAATTCGTATATATTTTTCTGTGATCGATGGTGATTTATCTGACTTGGTTCAATGTTGACTTCGGCACTGATTTATTGGTTGCCACGGCTTTGAATTCTTTGGTACTTTGACTTCCTTTTTTTTCAGATGACTTCGCCCTTGACACTGATCGTGTTCATTTTGATTTCTTAAAATGCTGGTGATATTGTTCGAACTATACCATACTCTTGTAACTGCAGTTCTTTCATTCCCTGTTGTCTTCGGTGATGATATTTTCGACTGATATACTTGTTGAGGCTGCTGTACTTGATTGCTTGCATTTGTCCACTGATGCATTTCATATACATGTTCTTGGTCGTACTATCCACCTGAGTTCATACGCATTGATGTTGGTTTTCATGTATGCCATTTGAAGTGATCTATTTCCATATGGTCTGGTTCATTTGATGATGATATGTTCTTGTGGTATATATGCACTGTGTATATACATTACTTTGTGCATCTCTCTGTTGATTTTTGCCTTTGGGGCTTGTCATTTGTACTTATGTTGTTTGATATGTATGCATTGGTAAGTTTGGCCATTTGAACCATTCCTTGAGTCACTGTGTATTAGTTCCTGTATACTTTGTGGATCATCATGTCTGCACACTATGTAGTAGCCTTGCTTGTGCATTTTGATGTTGTTGAGCCACCGAGTCAGTTTGCATTATTAACCTGGTTAGTCTGCAGTTTTATATGTAGTCTACATTGTGCATTGCCTTGCCTTGAACTTTTTCCATCTTGATGTCTACCTGTCATCTGCTTGTTCACTGGTCTTCGAGATATGATTGCATTTGTGGTTGCACTTTAGTTTCTTGTATATGTATACAAGTGTTCACTTGATTCATTGAGTTTTGCATTGAGTTGTAGCTGTTGTTCTTGACTTCAGGTTGCACTGCTACATGATGCTTGTATTCATCTAGACTTGTTTGATTCTGACCCAGGTTTTGTGTACTTTGGTATTTGTGGTTATACTCCATTTGATCACTGTTGACTTTGGGTTTGTTGTATATATGAACTTGGTTCATATGTAGCATTGATGTGTGCATTCTAGTGCATGTCACTTTTCATTTTGAATTATGTTTGTGCCATTTGCTTTCGATTCATCGAGGCAGTTGCATACTGGTTTGCTTTTGTTTGCAATTGTGTTGAGTAATGTTAGTCGTGACTTGACCTTTGCAGTTTTGACTTACTGTAGTGGCGAGGCAGTGCACGCGTGCGTGTACTGCAGCCACACAGAATTTGGTTTGATTGATCATTTTGAGATTGTCTAATTATCTATTTGATAATTAGATTCTGAGTTTCTAATTATTTATTTAATAATTGGATTTTGTTGTTAATTGCTGTTTAGACAATTCTGGGGTTTTCATATTATCTTCGTTGACAATCTTTATTTATCTTTGTTGATGATTTGAATTTGCTGATTTGTTGTTTAACACTGTTTAGTGTTATATCCGTCGTTATCTGATTCTCTTATCGAAGAGTTGGATATACGAGATTTCTATGACCGTCGTCTATTGCTTATTTAATTATTACTGCTTCTATGCATTAATAACTGAGTTTGAATTAGACTGACCCGTGTATTATTTTCTTGTGAATTTAATACTCGGGTCAGACCGAGTTATTTCAGGTTGTAGATTTCCTACTATGGGATGCTGCTTGAGCTATGAAGTCTTTTCATACCTTTTGAAGTAGTCTTCGTCATTTTGTAGTAGTCAGTATATCTGATTTAAGTTGATATGTATTCATGTATATTAGTCGATAATGTACTTGTATATATAACTTCCAGATTCGACAGATGTAGTTGTATCATATGTATTGTGTCAAATGTATTGTAAATGACATCAGTTATATATATATATATGAGACTTTTGTTATCTGTGTTCCGCATTTTTAGTATCTGTGTTATTATTATATATACTGTCCTAAACTATTATGAACCATCGTAGTTCGTTTTACACTGGAATTGGGTATGTCGATGGGAGTAAATCAATAAGAGATGAAAAATGAAAAATATATACCACTCCTATCGAGGTAACCAATACTAGTGTAAGGCCAACTACGGATGGCCGCTCCTATCCAGCCTTATTCTTCGTAATAACAGACAGTGTTTCTTTTAATACTCTTTGTTATTGTGAGCATAGAGGTGGGGCGTCACATCGATTGTATGAGATTAGTATTACGGTCAACTGTAGTCAACTCAAAGTCAATTTCTTCTAGGAGTAGAGCGGTTAATAATAATTGTTATTATTAAACCAAGGACTTTGTAATTGAACTGAATAGTCTGATGTGGATATTACTGGGGTTTTGACTGATACCAAACTCCATATATCCGAAAGTGATATAGTGTTGACGAAGATAACTTGTGTGTATTATTATCACTTTACGATACTACTTAAGGTAATCTAAAATATGATTTTACCGGAAAGATCTATAAGTGTTCGAACCGGCTAAATTTCCATTAGATTAGAAAATAGCCGATCGAATTTAATTAAAAATAACTACAAGCGCACGGCATACAATGATAGTACGTGGCCAGTACGGGTTGATCCGCAGGGAATTGTTTAGATTTTAAAATTTCTATTCAATCAAATTAAACCAAGATTTGAAAATAGTGATTAGCTAAAAAAATTCTAGAAACTAATAAAAATTAAAGTGAAAAAAAATATGAGAGTAGAAGACAATTTAGAGGCAATGTCCTTCTCAAGATCACATAGTTGAATAAAATGAAATTATGGTATCTCTTTTCTGGTCATTGGTGAGTTTAATTGATGTGTTTATCATAAGTATGGCATATTTGTGCTATTAATTAGCCAAATATAAACCATCAAACTATAACACAACCACTAAATCACTTTTAACTCTCATGAAAATGTTAATGAACTTGAAAATAAAATCTATTCTAAGCATGGCCTATTAACTATTGATTAGAAATATAGACCATCAAATTTTGATTTTAAAATCACTTCATTACTATAATCATATGTAGACGAAGAGATAATTTGTGTTTTGTTTGTCTAAGCATAGCCTATTTCGTGTCAACAACATAGGCTATCAAATTCAAAGCTAAAACAACAAAGTTTAACCACATTAAACATTTCAATTAAGCACAAAAAGAGAACATAAATAATCAAAATGTTGAAGCTACATAATTAAGAGAGCTTCATTACCCCTAAATTGAAGAGGTTTAGACTCTCATAGTTGTTATCATTTCAACAAATGTAGCATTCAACATGAAATAGAAACAAGAAGAAAAAGAGAGCTAAATGAAATAAAAGCTAGGTTACTTGCATAAAATAAAACTAACTACTAACATGAAAGGAAAAGAGCATGTAAATAAAAAGAGAATGAGTTAAAATTGCATAAAAAAAATTACATGAAAGGAAATGGCTAAGTAGCCATGAAAAGGAAGAAAAGAGAGCTTTGTTTATTTTTGATCCTAAACTAAGGAGGCTAAGAGAAGAGAGGTTACATGAACATATGGGGTATTTATACATGTATTAAAACCCTAATCTATTTTTTGGGAACTACCCAAACTACCATTGAGGAAGTGTGGCCACCAAGTTATCATTAGCATGAGATAATCCTCCATTTAAATGTGCATGAAACTTTAATGGTCATTAGCATGTGCATTAGCTCCTAATTTGTACATCATGGTAAGTCGGTAGGTGGGGTCCTCCATGTTTCATGAAATGAATTATTTTCATCTTCATTAGTTTCCTTCTCTTATGCATGCACATTCCTTCATGAAGCCTCTTGTAATTTTCATCCAATTTTACTACAAATAAAAATAAAATGTGCAAGTGAATTTTCTCAAATTATTATATGCACAAAAATGACCGTTTTGCCCCTATATGAAGATGAATATATGACGATTTGAAAATTATTTGAATTTTGGTTTAAACATGTTAAAATACCCAATATAATCATTTATCTAATTACTTAAATTAAATATGGAAGTAAAAACATGCACATTTACGTGCACATCAAATACCCCCATACTTATCTTTTTATTCATCCTCGAATAAACTATAAACTTAGATAAATCTATTTTCTTAGAAAACACGATTCCATTGAGCGTATGCAACAAGCCGCTAAACCTCTAGGTATCCCTAGTAGGACGAGTGTTTTCTCGTGAGGGTTTTCAGCGGATACTACCCACAAAATCCAAATGCCAAATGAGAAATTTCCTAAATGCAAGATTTATTTACAAAGATATGAATGCAAGTTTTTGAAAATATTTACAAATGACGGATTTACTTTTAAATCAACACGAATAAGTTAAATATAAGTTTTGGTCATTATCTTGAAAATTTAAGTCATTTACGAGTCAAAATTTCCAACAAAAATTAATTTATCTTCACAATTAAACTCAAGTTTGGCTAGCTGTTTCTGTTTATAACATAGTGTAACTATGAAATAGATCCTTAGTTGATTTTCAAAGTTTATCAAAGTGGTGTTTTCATTTCTTTCGAATAAACAATTTTTAAACCAAAAAAGTAAAAATAGTGCTTGGATTTCAATTTCTTACTCTCTCTTATTCGAAAATTTTATTGATATTAACAATATTTACATATGTCTAACTCGGATAAACTGAGGCCAGATATATTACCCATGCACTGCCTTTCGGGCTTACATGAGGGGAATACAGAGCGTGGCGAGTGTAACGACCCGTAAATTTTAACTGTTTTAATAACGTAATTAGTCGAAATTTTGTGAAATTTTAAACGATAAAATTTTGAAATAAAAATTTATTATTTGGAATGCATCTAATTAAACATAGCAACTGGTAAATTTTCGTCCGAAAATATGAAAGTTTATTTCGCGCGTAAATTTACTTCAATTTAATCAGTTAAAAAAATAATGAAAATAAAATGTTTTCGGAACCTAAATATTTTTACATAGAAAAATTCTAAACCATCTTCTGAGCAAACGTCATTTTTCGTTTTTCCAAATTTGGGCTTCTTTAGCTCCGTCGATCTTATTCTTCTGCGTTTTTGCTGCATTTTCCGCTAGTAGAAAATTAGAATTTTTATAATTCAATCGAATCACTGATATCTTTTTACCGTTCTGTTCGTCTCGTTGTGCTGATCACTGTAGTATATTCATTCGTACATTTCAGTGTCCGGTGCGTGGCGAAACCTGCGTAACGGTCAGGTGTACCGGTACCCGTTCGCGTCTATTGGTTTCCCAATGACCATTCATTTGTCTACCGTGTAACCCAATGATCTCTACTTTTTACATTCCCTTAATTTAATATTTGAATATTACTATTCCTTCCATAGTTTCAATTGATATTTGCTATTTCCGTTTGGTTTGGTTCATCTACTTTCAACGTTTGTTATAAAAAAAAAGAGAGCCTTTCTATTTTATTTCCAGTGCCTGCCGTTTTCCCTGCTCACATTCTCGAAACACCTTTCCATCGTCCACATACTCACCTGTGCCGAGAGCTCCATCAAGGCCGCCACCTCATCCGCTCGTGAGCCTCGACCACCACTCAGCCTCACCAATTTCCACAATTTCTTCCCCACCAACGCCGAGCCCAACCGAAGCTACCCACCTCCTCACTAAGTTCCGAACCCCTGACTCCTCCTATTTTCATCTGTCGCTTTGGGAAAACAAGTTCATTTAGATTAAGCTTGTTTGTATTTCCAGCTTGTAGCATTCCATCCTCTTCAGCCTGTTCAATCTAATTTTATTTTGAAAGGTATAAAATTTTAAAATCTGTTAGTTATATGAGTCGTATATATACTATATAAATAGTAAAAAAAAATTGCAAACTTTTGTTTATTCATATAATAGTAGAAATACATATACTATAGTAGGTTTTACTTGATTTTATTAAGTTGTGTTATATAAATAGTATATGGACCGCAACCTGTTGAATATATACATAGAGTTGTATAAAGTTATAGATCTGTAAGTTGTTATTAGTTTAAAATTTTGATCTGCTAGGTTTTTGTGTATAAACGTGAGAGTAATATGTTTCAGGTTGTAATGTTAGTTATATAGATTTTTTTATATTTTAGTTATACAGGTTTGGGTATATATGTATACAATAATAGTGATTTTAGCTTGTTATAATATTTTAATTATATAAGTCATGGTGGGTCGGTTCACACATATATATAGGCTTATACTTTTCTGCAGTTATGTTTACTGTATGTTTATCAATGAATGTATAATTACAGTATATATTTCACTAGTTTTATTTGTATGTTAATCTTTTGATTCTTATAATGTATATATTTTTATATATTTATAGCACGACAGTTTATGTATGTAAATTTTATTTTGTTGATGTTTATCTTGTATACAAATGACAGCCTGCATATTTATACTAAGATATATATATATATATATATATATATATATATATATATATATGCGCATGTTAGTTTATATTTAAGCTATATTATGTTTGTAAACTGTTATGTTTTGTTTCATATATAAGTATTTTATTTCTGAATAAAAATATACGTATATTTTTGTGTTTGCATGTTTATTTTTCTTTTTCTTTTTTTTCTTTTTTTTTAATTTTTTTTTATATTTTCTGAATAGCAGTTAGACTTCATGTTCACGATATCATATCTCACTCATGTTTTATCGGAATGGGTTGATTCTATTTTTAAAAAAGAGTCGAAGTTACCTAGTTTATGCCTGTCAAATTTCAGCAAAATCTGACATCGTTTGATTAGTGGTCGAGGATCTGGAAGTTAGACCCAGGCAGCTGTTCTTTTGTACTTGAAATTATTTCACTGCTGCAAACACGACCTGAGTTCATGTTTGACGCATCGTATCTCTTCTGTCTTACGTCGGAATACAGTGATTCCCTTTTTGTTTAAAAGATAAAGTTTTCTAATTTCTGTATATAAAATTTTAGCTTCATACGAGGTGATTCAGTCCTCTGTTTCTTACCTGAAAGTCAGACCCAGAGGGGTTTTCAGACCTGAACATATGACAGTCGCAACATGGTCTGAGTCTATGTTCGTGACATCATAACTTTTCTCGTCTCTCGTCCAAATCAAGTGATTCTTTTGCAGTTTGAAATACAAGTTTTGATCTTTATTCATACCAAATTTCAGACCATTTCGATCTCGGTAGCACATAGAATTATATTGTTAAACTTTGACGCAGGACATGTTTTGTAATTGTTGCTATGTTGAATGTTTTGATTTGATTTCGGCAATTCCTATTTAACAGCTTTGCTCGTAGATTCGTGCCAATCTAGTTTATTTCGGAAGTCGTGCTTGCAATGCGTAACTCAACTTCGTTGTCTATTCTCGCTCCCTAGCCTCGAAAGGTGAGCAATCACTCACGATTAATGTTCTTTTATTTATTAAATTTGATTTCAATTGAAACGACAATTGAAATATTCTGCTGTTAGTTATTTACACTGTTATATATGTTATTACCTGTATATGTTCACCTATGACATCTGACACTATTATATGCTATTTATACAATGATAATCCAGTTTAGTTGATAAATGATTGATTGTTGATGTTTATATTGGACGTTAAATTGTTAATGTTAAAGTGATAAATAATATGCAATTGAATTGATATATGATAGTTAACGATTTAAATTGGATATATATGTTGAATTTGATTAGTTAAAAATTCGTATAATGTGACCCCTTTAATGTTAAATTAATTGACACGTAGGATTTGGTTAATTACACCTTGAACCGTTGAATGTAGGTTGTTTAAATTGATGATGGATGAAATTGTAATAGATGACAAGTGAAAAACGGTAATGTAATAATCTTTAATCTACATGAAATGATAGTGTAGATTCTAGAAATAATTATATTAATTTGCATAAACAGCAAATGTAAATTAATACGATTATTTCGGGATTATTTGAATTGATTATTGGATTGATATTGATTAGTGTTATTGCTTATTTATTTACTTTGACACCATCCCAGTTATCACACTGCAAGTCCCTTTGTTATGCTTCGATTTTTGAATTGAAATGGAATCGGGTTGAAATGATAAATACCCAAAATAAACTTTGACCTAGGATAAAGAATTAAATAAAAACCGATTGGTCAATACTTTGATTAAAAAAAATAAAATGAAGATTTTATTTTAATAAATAATATGGTTTTGAAACAAAGTTGGAATTTGAATTTTAATTAAAGGAAATGTTAATATTTAATAATCTGAATCAAAATATTAACATAGTAGTTGATGAAAGAACATTGTTTTAAAATTTGGAATTATTAATAATTAAGTTTGAAATTATTTAATAATTAAGTTTTGAATTATTTAATAATTAAATAAGATTGAATTATTTAATAATTAAATAAAATTGAATTCTTTGTTAAGTGAAATTGAACTTCTTGAATAAGTGAAATTAAGTTTCTTTATAAATTGAGTTTTGAAATTTGTAACTAAGTAAATTAATAAGTGAAATCGAATTTCTTTAACAAGAAATAAATGTGATTTATTGAAATTAATGTAAGACTTGTAATTTAAAGAATTGATTTGACAAATCTAATTTAATTCAATTTGAAGTTTTGATATAATGAAGTTGAACTTAAGTAATTGATTTAATGAATTGGAAATTTAATAGAAATTGTTTTGAATGACAAATTTACGTAATGAATATTGAATAAAATCGATCAATGAAGTTAAATTGGTTCGAATGTTAAATTAAATTAATTTAATGATTTCGGAATGAAACTTATATACGAATTTAAAATGAATATTGAAATGGTTTTAAATAAAAATTGAAATTGTATTATAAGATTTGAAATGGTAATTTGGGAGTTTTGAAACGTAAATTATGGAAATTGATTTCGAAAGAGAAATGAAATGTTGGTTTGCAAATTCTAATTGAAATTGTAATTGATTTGGTTTTTGAAATATATAAACGACCAATCGGTGTAATAATCACGGAAGTTATTAAAGAGATCGGAATCGGTTAAGGACATACTCACTGTCTAAACCGAAAACCACTTTAATAACTACACGCAGAGTGTGATCCAGAATGAAGTGGTTGGAATGATGTACATGATGACTGAAGAAAGAGAACGATAATGGATAGACTTGACACTTGTGTCAAATTGGAAATGACTAAAACAGGAGCCGTGCCGGGCCAAATGGGGGTTAGCTACCTCGAGCGAACACACTTCTTCGAAAACTACTCATTACTTGTTGTCAATTGGTGCACCCTTGATTTGGGAGTGTTGTTTCGCGGTGTTGCGATCGCTGCGGCGATGCGTTCTCACCAGTCCAGATCAGGCAAACGGTAGTTTCACTACCTTGGGTATTGCCTCATGTGCCTTGTCATACTTGTATCCCGATATACGCGACCACTACGATTTGTTTTGTGTTATACCTATGGAGTACTCCCTGATATCCCACTAGTTTACGGTGGAGTTTACAGTGTTGTATAGACTATAACGCTTATATAAAATGTGTTAAGGGGGATAATGGTAACGCCTTAACACTATTTTGATACCTTATATTACTGATAGACATTATCTACTTAGCGTACATTACTACCTAGTAGATAGTTTAACGGATCCTTAAAGGATGGTTATTCCAAACATCCTTTGAGTTACTTGTATTTCAATTGCTATTTCACTTGAGTTGGATTTATTGATATAAGAATCTTAATCCTGACTCGAGTGTTTTGTGTTTTGCTTTACGCTCGGGTCAGACTGAGTGTACCAGTATTCGAGACTCACCTTTGGAGTTGGAGCTTTGCTTGAAGATCCAGCCATCTATTCTGCTTTCAGTATTCGATGATTCCAGTGATGTATTCTGATTTGTATCTGATGTATCGTGTTACTCTTCCGTTGTATCTGGTTTAACTCTGATGTAACTTATATATTTATATAGTAGCTTCATGAACTACTATCTCTTTTATTTCCGCTGCATTTATTACTCTGTGTCTGTGATCTGTGATTACTTATTTACTGTATATGTTCAGTTTTGCCAAATTTAAATTAACAATTCGGTATTTTGAATCATTCAAGTTCGACATGTGCGGATGCGAATGGTCTAAAATATCGGGTTGTTACAGCGAGTGAACATACAAGTGTGAACACCTATCGACTGTAGGCGTTATTAATAAAAGAATTTTTATATACATACACGTAACTCAAATAAACTGAGGCTAGATATACCGATCATGCACTACCTTTCGGTCTTACGTGAGAAGGGTACAGAGCATGGCGAGTGAACACACAAGTGTAAACACATAGCTCTAGGTGTTAATAAAATATATACATATATACAAGAAATATTTTTTTTTATTATATATTTTTTTTGTTTTCTGAAGAGAGAGTTTTGCAAAATCATCTTAGCACCATTTAACTTAGAAGATAAAAAAATGTTATATCCTTTTCTTTAAATCCACCACTTTTTTAAACAAAGATCTTCAATAAGGATATACTTCATAATTAACACATATGGACCTTCCTATATACTTGTTAAATCATCGTTATTTGTAATCAAACTTTATTTTTATTTTTGTTAAGACAAATAAATTTTCAAAAATTTCAATTTAATAACTAAAACGATGTATTTATCCTATAGTGTTTCTTTAAACGTAAATCAATATGCTAAAAAAAATTTGGGATTTTTTTTTAAGTTTTGGAAAGAAAATGCCAAAAAATAAACCATGAAAAAACGAAAATGATGAAACCCCTCCCCCCCCCCTCCCACACTTGATTTTGACTATGTCTCCACAGTCAACCTAAGTGGAAGGAGAAAAATAAAATAAAAATAAAAATATGATCAATATTTACATGAAAATAAAAAAATTATTATTTACAAGACATCAGAAAATATGTTGTTAAAGAGTAAATGAAACGGTCTTCCAAAGACCGATTCATTTGTCTCATCAAGTATGAGAGACACATCTCAAGCATAGAAAACCAAACCATAAAAGATGTTAGAGTTAAATGATGATTTGGAAAAACGAATGTCGTTTTATTGAAAATCGTTTGAGTTGTTTTATCTTTGATGACTTTTGGGGTAGATAGAAAAATTGGTTGAAGTTCAAGTTTATTTTCACCAAATTGAAGTTCAAACTCATCATTGACAAATTCTTCAAAATCATTGATTTCAAAATCAATATGGTGATTTAAATCATCTCCATCAGAATGTAACAACTCATTTTCGAAAAGTCCAAAAAATTTATGTTCACAAAATTCGTCTTCCTTTGTTGGATTATCAACAACTCCATTGCATATATTATTTTCAAAATCCAAAGTTGTTGTATTCGAATTTTTGAAATCAGAAAAAGGAAGATCGAATTTTAAATTGAGTTTCTCACCCTCAAAAGAATTTAAATCCAACTCAATTACCATATTTTCAACAACTTCATTAAGATTTTCGTTTTCAATTTCAAAAGTTGTTACTTGAAAGTCGTCAATTTCGTAAAAGATGGATTATCACATGACTCATCACACGTTGGGATTTGATTTTGTTTTTCACGTTGTTTCATATATGTTTCAAACAACAAATCCATGTGATCATTGTATATTTCATCCATTTGCTCAACAAAATCAAATTTATAATTATTAACTTGAGAATTTTCGATTTGAACTTGTTGAGAACAAATATTTTCCATTGAACCATAGTCAGGATTATTCTCGTTGCCAAAATTATTTGAAAAGTGGTTTACATTTTCATTTTGACTTTGAAATTCATTTTGGAGTTCGAAGTTGTATTGGCATGAGTTATAATCGAAATCATTTAAATTTCGAATTGAATTCAAATTTTGAAATCCTTGACTCGAGTTATTGTACATATATGGATTACACAATTCATTTATCATTTTATTTTGTTGTGTAGAGAGTTCAAGTAAAGATGACATCATTTCAATGCTATTTTCGAGATTTGAGGGTTGCTCGTTATTTTAAAAACTTTTTTGTTCAAAATTCGAATTATTTGTACAATAATTGTTGTTAAAATATTCATAAGAATTTGGTGTGAAATTATATGGATTATATTGATTTTCACAACTATCGTAAAATTTCGGCGAGTAAGGAAACTCGGACATTTTCATGAGTTTTTATTTTAATTCTTTTTTTGGATTTGTTTGGATTTTATTTTTTAAAGGAAAACTATTGACCAAAAGGAATTTATTTTTCTAGAAGGAATTTGATTTTTTTTTGGATTTTCAATTTTTTTTTTAAAAAGGTTTTATATTATTTTGGATTTTTGTTTTTCTAAAAAAAACTAACTCAAAATTTATTTTTGGATTTTTTTTATTTTGAAAATTTTCAAAGGAAAAGGATTTAAAAAACTAAGTTGAGCATTATTTACAATTTTTTTTAGTTTTTGATTTTGAATTTTTTTTTAATATGCATGAACTAATGTAACTAAATGAGTGCAAGGGTTTAACCTGTCCTGAGTAGCTCCTAACCCAAAATTGCATAATCACACATTGTCTTAATCCAACAAGATAGTTTTTAGCCAGGTAACGGACAGGATTTATCGGTGCACCACGAATCACCGTAGCAATGCAGCCTAAGGTTTAAGTACCTTCAGAGAAACAATTCAATATAATATTTATGAATCACCGTAATATTTATAACTTATTATTGCTCTGCCGTAGCCTAGACACCAAGAAATTAAATTGTCAAAAGAGAACAACTTGTCAATATACAATTAAGCATTATCGATGTCTAACCGTTATTATTAATCAACATTTTAGGATGAAATGCAAAGCAGAAATTAAACGTGTATTAACAATGCAACTACGAATGAATTTTTTTTTATTTTTGAAATTTATTTTTTTATTTTTTTGAAATTTTTTTATATGCAAGCAAACAACAATGCAAAACAAATAAAAACAAGGGCTAAGGGCACAATACCAGAGCGTGCAGAATTATTAGCAATTTATTTTAAAGCGGCTTTTTTTAAGCAAGCAAGCAAGATATTTTTTTTGGCAAGCGGTTCTTCCTTTTATTTTTTGCAACCTAAAAATTAAAAACAAGACATATACAAGTTTTTTTTTATATCAACGAAGAAACTAAAACAAATTAAAAACAAAACAAATTAAATTTTTTTTTTCTTTTTTTAGGATAAAACAAAACTAAACCTAAAACAAATTAAAACAAAACAAACAAAGACAACAAAACAATTTTTTTATCAAAAAGAAGTAAAACAAACCAAAACAAAATAAAACAAATGAAAACAAAACAATTTGAAACCTCTTTTTTTTTTAAAGAAAAAGAAAGAAAAACTTAAAGCTTAAACAAACTAAATAAATAAAAAGAAGACAAAGGATTAAAAAAATTAAAAACACGGCAGCCCACAAGTCAAAAAGCCCAAACCACAAAAAAAAATTCTTATCTGTTTAGATACTTAACAAAATCGAAACAGGAAACTTACTTTAAAAATCAATTTGAAAACTCAATTAAATCAAATGCAAGCTTAAAAAAATGGAATTCACGACTTCTCAGAAAACTCAATTAAAAGAATAGGTGATTGGATTGCTGAAACGATTTGGGGATTTGGGTGGATGTTCGATTTGTTGGCATTTCTGGTTGCGAGGCAAGTGTGGGGGGAGTCGAGACAGTGAAGGGTTCGTTCGGCGATTGGTTGCTTACGTGATTGAAGCTGCGGTGAAAGACGTGGGTTCTATGGCGAGGCGATTAGGAGGTGAGGAATTGTGGTTTGCTGGTGGTAGCTCGGTGGTAGAGGTGATTGGAATTAGAGGTTAATGAAGTAGTGGTCGTGGAGTTTGCGGTGGTGTTTGCAGGAGGTTGTATTTGCGTAAGGTCAATTTGATGGAGCAAGACAGTGGTTTGGGTAGGAACAGTATTAGGTAGTAGAGGTAGGATGAAGCAAGGCAGGTTGTGGCAGAGAGTTGTGGAAGGAAATTATGGCCAGAGTAGTGTTGTGTGGTATATAACTGTGGTGTTGTAGAGAGTTGAGGTTGGAGATGTTTTGTTGTGACAATTTGGAGTGGATGATTGATCAGGTATGCATGGATAGAGCAGTGGTTATTGAAGTGATGTATGGTATGTATGGTTTGAGTTTGATGATGTTGGAGTTTGATGAATGAAGTGTTGAAGTGGTTGTGTAGCAGCCAAATGATGGAAGTGGTGGATGAAATCGAGCGTTATCCGGTGGTCGAATGGCAATGGCAATGGCAGAGAAGGTTTGATGGGTATTGAACTGTGGAATGTGTTTGGTGGTAAACAGTGAGGTTTTTTTTGTTATTTGGGATATGAAGTTGTATTCGCAGACAGAGGGGTGAAGTTGGTCGGTGATGGAATGTTGTGGAGGAAATGTTGTCAGAAATGAAGTGAAGTGGTTGTGGTGGTATGTAAATGAGGTGATATGGAGAAGGTGATGTGGGCAGGCTGGTGAATATGGAGGATTACAGTGATGGTTTTGTGGCACTGTGATGTGTATCAAGTATGAACTTGAAGAGGATATGTTGGCGGTGCAAGCAGTGGAGCAGAAGGGAAGATCAGTTGAATGTTTGATGTGGTTAGTGTGTTGTTGTGTATGGAGCAAGTGGTGGATGATTTTGATTGGAAGGCAAATGAAGTGGGAGGAAAGTGTGAAGTAGAGTGACTGAAGTAAGTCAAACTGCTGTAGTGGTTGGTTTGCTGAAGGGTGATGGAGTTTTGTGACAGTGGTGAGTTGCAGTTGTGTTTGGGGGGCTGATGATGTTGAGTTCAGTAGCAAGTTGGGTGGCAGGCGGATTGGAACCAAAGACAAATGAAAGAGGAAGCAAGGATTGGAAGGTGGTTTGGATGTATGGTCAGTTATGTTGGAGTTGGTTTGAAAGGATGGTAGCAGGCGTTTGAAGCAGCAAGGTTTGGTGTTTCATGTTTGAGAAATGGTATTGCTTTAACAGGTTGAAGTAAGTAGGGTTTTGAAGTTTTATGTTGAAGATGGCTAAATGGTTTAGCGGCTTGATGTTTGAGAAATGCAGTGGTTTGAGAAATGCAGTGGTTTGAAGCTTAAAGGGGGCTGATGATGGCTAAATGGTTTGATATTTGAATTGCGGGGTTGTCGAGATGCTTGAAGCAGCAAGGATGGAGATTTAGTTTGAACAGTGATGTGCACTGTTACGGTAGCAGATAGTGCACAGAAATGTGCATAGTCAGTTTTAAAAATTTGTAAATAAAACTTGTAAATTGAATCTTAAAAATTGAAAATGTAATTGAAATGGAATGGAATTAAAAAAAATTCTTTTTCAATTGAGGTTGTGTATTTTTTTTAAATATGAAATGCAAATGAACAAAACAACTAGAAAACAACAACAAACACCAAACAAAATGTCACAAAAATCACACGCAAACACACAATTTTTTTTCTTTTTTTTTAAATGCAATACACACACGAAATAAAAACATACAAAAATCAAACAAAAATAATTCGAAGAATAGAAAATAAAATCAAAACTATTTCCTGGCAACGGCGCCAAAAACTTGTTTGAACCGGCTAAATTTCCATCGGATTGGAAAATAGCCGATCAAATTTAAATTAAAAATAACCACAAGTGCACGACATACAATGATAGTATGTGGTGAGTACAGGTCGATCTGCAGGGAATTATTTAGATTTAAAAATTTCTATTCAATCAAATTAAACCCAGATTTGAAAATTGTGATTAGCTAAAAAAATTCTAGAAACTAACAAAAATTAAAAGTGATAAAAATATGAGAGTAGAAGGCAATATAGAGGTAATGTCCTTCTCAAGATCACATAGTTCAACAAAATAAAATTATAATCTCTCTTTTTTGGTTATTAGTGAGTTTAATTGATGTGTTTATCATAAGTATGGCATATTTGTCCTATTAATTAGCCCAATATAAACCATCAAACTATAACACAACCACTAAATCACTTTTAACTCTCATGAAAATGTTAATGAACTTGAAAATAAAATCTATTCTAAGCATGGCCTATTAACTATTGATTAGAAATATAGACCATCAAATTTTGATTTTAAAATCACTTCATTACCATAATCATATGTTGATGAAGAGGTAATTTGTGTTTTGTTTGTCTAAGCATAGCATATTTCGTGTCAACAACATAGGCTATCAAATTCAAAGCTAAAACAACAAAGTTTAACCACATCAAACATTTCAATTAAGCACAAAAAGAGAACATAAATGATCAAAATGTTAAAGCTACATGATTAAGAGAACTTCATTATCCCTAAATTGAAGGGGTTTAGCCTCTTATATTTGTTACCATTTCAACAAATGTAGCATTCAACATGAAATAAAAACAAGAAGAAAAAGAGAGCTAAATGAAATAAAAGCTAGGCTACTTGTATAAAATAAAACTAACTACTAACATGAAAGGAAAAGAGCATGTAAATAAAAAAAGAATGAACTAAAATTTCATTAAAAAAATTACATGAAAGAAAATGGCTAAGTAGCCATGAAAAGAAAGAAAAGAGAGCTTTGTTTATTTTTGATCCTAAACTAATGAGGCTAAGAGAAGAGAGGTTACATAAACATATATGGTATTTATACATGTTTTAAAACTCTAATTCATTTTTTGGGAACTACTCAAACTACCCTTGAGGAAGTGTGGCCATCAAGTTATCATTAGCATGAGATATTCCTCCATTTAAATGTGCATGAAACTTTAATGGTCATTAGCATGTGCATTAGCTCCCAATTTGTACATCATGGTAAGTGGGTAGGTGGGGTCCTCCATGTTTCATGAAATTAATTATTTTCATTTTCATTCGTTTCCTTCTCTTGTGCATGCACATTCCTTCATGAAGCCTCTTGTAATTTTCATCCAATTTTCCTACAAATATAAATAAAATATGCAAGTGAATTTTCTCAAATTATTATATGCACAAAAATAACCTTTTTGCCCCTATATGAAGATGAATATATAAAGATTTGAAAATAATTTGAATTTTGGTTTAAACATGTTAAAATACCCAATATGATAATTTATTTAATTTAATTAGATTAAGAATGAAAGTAAAAACATGCACATTTACGTGCACATCAATAAGCGACGAATTCAACCAATCTGTCACTCATTAACTAAGGAAATATGTGAACATTAGTATTCAAATTATTCAATATTAATCGCTAATTCAGTTCACGCATTTGAGTCACACAACCGTGCCTACGAATTCTCTGAAATACCATACAATTTGATTAATTTACAAAGTGTTATAAATTAATTAAATCAATTAATATTTTAAAAATATTAAATATTAATTTATTTTATGTTTAGGGTGTTTTTAGTAAATAGGGTAACTCCTAGGAATTTTCTAGGCGCTATTAATTAATCATTTGGATGTATATATAAATGTTATATGTGCACGTACCATATACATTTAAACAGACTTTGAGTATAAATAATTACTTAAATGGAATCAAAGATATTTTAATCCATATATGGACATGGATGGCCGGCCATGAAAGGTGAGATTGATCTAGATCTGAGTTTGAATTATCAAGAGAAAATGAGTAAAAGGTGGTAGATTTTTTTCTCTTTTTCCTCTCTATAAATACCAAGGCAAGCTAGTTCATTAGACACTTGAAGCACCACTACCCTTAGCTGCTACTTCTAGCCATGTATACCCTCTATGTCGAACTCCCCATTCCATTCAAACATCAAACACAATTTTAAAAGGTGTTTCATTCGGTCGTTGTAATTTCAAATGGTGAATCAAAAGGATTCTAGGAGTTTTCTCATATCAAGGTGTTTCAAAAGGCAAGATCTACATTTATTTTATTAATTTATATGTATATAAGTATAACCCCTTTGACACTTGATCATATATCTGTATTTTATTTCCATATATCCAGTATGCATTATTCTGCAATTAGAAATTTATTTGTTTGGCATTACAATATAAAATTGGTATTGAAATTGTTTGTCAAAACATCATATTATTTCGACCTCTATTATAAATTATTTTGTATAATTTTTATTTAATAAGATGCTAAATGTTTACATGTGTATATATATAATATACTTTTAGTTTTTAATTAATATATCTGTATTTAATAAATCAATATATATATATATATAATACAATAGCCTATGATTTTTGTTTGATGATAATAAACATATATATTTGTTTAAATGTATTTGTTATTGTACTATTTTATTTTTCCACATAATTAAATAAATATTTGTTGAATAAAATAAATGACTCGGAATTCATATTTAAACAAATATTTTATTCAAACAAATATTTTATTTAAGCTCTCACAATATAAATTTCAATTACAACACAATTTTCACTTTACAGTTTTACATACATATTTCACCTCACTACATATTCACTTAACACTCGTATTTTATCTTCAACTATGTTCCAGCCTATATCCAGCACCTGAACTATCTGCAAAATAAATACTAACGCGGTAAAATTGAAAAAGAAAATATTTTGAAGTGCACAATAAAGTGTGTGTTTTGAAAATATTGTTTGCCTCAGTTATTTGGGTTGTCCGTCATCATTTATTTATTTTTCATCTTACACGAACAACTTGTGACATGCACAGTGTATTACTGTACACACCACAAGGTCGTGCACACCAATATACACTTGTTTGTTAAAATAGTAGGGATAGGTGAGCACAAGGTCAAACCCAAGCCTAGACTAGATTTAACTCAAGTGCAAATGCAAATAACAACTTGACATCATATCAGACCAGTCAACTTGAACATGAAAACATGGAGCCACATTTAGGCATGAACACAATGAGGCATGGATTCAATAACAAAGGTAACAAGAACATAAGCATGGATGGTCAGAGCAATGCACAAAGCCACAGTAATACAAAGCAAACAAGTCAAAAGGAACCATACTAGTTCTAAACATGAACAGAGACCCATAAAGCTTCAAACATGCTCAAGTTAAATAACATGAATGCAAAGCTTCCACCAGACTAGACTTAAGAGTTTAAGTGCACCAGACATAGCAAATGCAATGTACACATGTAGTTCAGAGCAAACAAGGGACAGTCCAACTTAAAGAAAATCAAGGCCAGTGCAATCAAAAAAAAACATGTGGAACCAGACTACAATAATTAGGGTAGTGCACATGAAACAGAGGAAACAACAAAGACATGTACAAAGTTCTCATACAACAAGACTTTAAAAGGAACTAGACCAGATTTCAATTCCAACATGAAGATCCAATCAAACTTTAAGTGCAAAGAAAAATGGAACCAGATTCAAAAGCAACATTAGAACAAAAGCAACTAGGACTAGACCACAATGCACCAAATCAATGATCATGCAACCAGGTATGTACAAAGGATGATACCAGAAATAACACACACACATAAACACACAGGAAGCAAGCACTCACAGTGGACAAAGCATAGCCATCACAAACATATATACATACATATATGTATGTATGTATCTACATGGAGATGTCCAAGCAAATGCAAACACAACAAGGGCTGCAACCAGACCAGAGACAAATACAAATGTACATGCACTAGCAAGATGCAAGGAACCAAACTCAAAATCATCATGACCAGAAAATGACAGCAACATATATGTACAACAAACAGCAAGTATGACTCGAAGCAATGCAATGGCTAGGCTCACAACAATCAGGCACCAGACATGTATATATGAAAACCACTCCAAATGTACAAAGACACAAGGCAACATGATAACATAAATGTAATGCAACAGCAATGAGCAGTGGAGACATCAAGCCAACCAAGTGGATAGGCACAATAATCGTACACATATATACATACATATATTGAAGCAGTTATATGTCTAAAGTAAAAATAGTTTCAAGTCGTAGTTCAAAGTAAAGGAGCAGTTTTAAAAAAGAAATGATCAGGCCGAAAAAGTCACAGAGGGTAACACGAACTGAACAAGTCAAGAAGAGTTCGAGTCTCAGAAAATGGAACAGATCAAAATTCGTCAAGTCCAGATTATTGTAAAATTCAAAATGCCAAAGTCATAGGAGCACAGAACGAAACCCACTCAACGAAATTCAAGCAAATTCAACAATGAACAAGTCAAAGGTCACAGTGTTCATTCCATCAAAAATCAACGCAAGTGCCAAATTCATGAAAAAATCAAACTCAAATATACGAAACGAAAATATAGGGTTTTCATCCCTATAAATAAACCCATCTCATCATTGGCACAAAGTATCGAGTTCGAATTCAAGCAAAACAACAGAGCAAATAAAGTAAAAAATCACATACCATTTCCATTCAAACTCAACCTTGTAGCAGCCGAAACAAATCGAAGAAGAAAGCAGTAATCAAATTAAGGAACGAAGCAATCGATTTGAATTACTATTTCCAGCGGCAGCTCCAAGTTCGAACAAAACCCTAATTTGTGAAGAGTAGAAAAAAGGAACGGTAGAGTATACGAACAAAAAAAAGGGAGGAGACAGTGTTTTACTCTAATTATAATTGGGCCGATTCCTCTTTTTAATTTTATTCGGATTAATATTAAATATAGGGTTTTTGTTTAGTTTTATAGTTTTATTTTGTAATTTCTATTTATAAATTGTGTAGTTGTGTAACTAGGTACAAACTACGGGGCGTAGTTTGAGAATTCGCAACTCAGTGACTGTGTTGTGGCAGGGTTTTGAGCTTAGAATTAGGTTAACCAAGTTAGCGGGTGTTGCAAGTTTACGTGTGTTTGTAAGCATCTGATTACTTAATTTCTAGTAGAAACCTTGGGGGCAGCACGTAGGCAGGTTTTTGCCGAAGCTGGGTAAATCTGTGTGTGATCTCTACTGCATTACTTTATGTGTTTATTTCCACATTAATTTTACTAGTACACCCTATTCACCCCCCCTCTAGGGTAAAAATGATCCTACAATATATACAACATATATATACACAGATATATATTATACATTAAAATAATAACATATATATTTAATATTCTCGGCCTGTTTAAATAAATATATATACTTTTCGACCTGGACTAATTTATATATATGTATGTATGTATTATATAACATATATATTAAATGGAATATAACTATTTTATTTAAAATTTAAGCCATATATATATATCTGTGAGCGTATTGTACTAAAATTTTATAAAATATTGACTTAATCATAATTTATGGATATCTATATTTAATTTTGATACACACACAGAGAGAGATATATATATATATATATATATATATATATATGACATCTGAAATATTCAAACTTTTTCAAATAATAGATATTTAGACTAAATCTAGTTTGATCTAAAATTAAGATATTTTAAATTTTTTACTAAGTCAATTGAATAAATTTAAATTTATGAATAAAATTTTGAATTATATTGTATATATATTAAATATAATATTTATATGGCAACATAATAAATGAATGCATATATGTGTGTGTATTTGCGTGCGCACGCGTGCGCGCGCGTGCGTGTTTCTAAAGTATGTGTGTGTCTCTAACTATATATATGTGATACTAATAATATGTATACGTAAACCATATACATATATTTTAATGTATTTAAAAATATGTACATACTTAGACATTTATATTTCTTTTGGTATGTATATGAATTTATCAACTATATATGTAATTTTAGTATATTTAAACATATGTATATACTTAGGCATTTATAATCATATATATATATATATGTGTGTGTGGATTTGTCATATATGTGTGTGTGTGCGTGCATCTGTGTATGTACGTATGTATGTATATGTATTTATGTATGTATATACATGCTTTATTTATTATAATGTTATGTTAGTTTAAAGACATACGTGATATATTCAATATATATATATATAATATAAATAATTAAATATAAACATTTTAAATAAAATAAGATTTTAATTTAAAATGTAGATTAGATCTGATGGTAGCTAATAGGTTACACATGCCCATTATGATCCAAATAGAGGAAAATTTTGAAATTTACCCATTTCATCCACTGTCAACGAGTTAGTTCCAACATCGGTCAATATCCAAGAGTCTATATTCCAAAGCCAGAACCCAAAAGATACGAGCTCCATAATAAGCGCCAAATATATACGAATACAATGACTGAAACCGGAGAGCAAAAATTCCCCACCAACCTAATACACGGACAATTCAAATGATGACCACTAATACACCTAACTTCCATACTTTGGCTCACTTTTAGGTAATAAGTGTTAGAAATCTGCTATTAGAAACTACAATCATTACATTTACTTTTAACGTTATGCAGTTTCTAATCTTAATGTGACCCTATTAATTATGACATAAATAGAACGTTTCATTTACCTTTAACATTATGTAGTTTCTAATCTTTATGTGACCCGATTAATTAAGTCATAAATAGACGGTTCTATAATTAGAACATTAGGTCTATGATTAATCTTAAGCGTTGAATTGGTATATGATGGACGTACCAGATTTAGAGTTAAATGTTATATAAAGGATTGGGTCCTCTCTCTCCCAGAAAACAGATGTATTCTTCTCCATCAAGAAACACATAAAGAAATAGGGTTAGAGAGAGAAACCGAATTCTAAGAAGAAGAGTAATTATTAGAAGTCAGAAGAAGAAGATGACAGCCATTACATCTTCCGCTATTAATCAAGGTACGTCATCTTAAACAATAAATCATATTAAGTTTTGTTTGTGAAATATTCGGTATTGGTAATTCTTGGGCTATTACTTGAATTATTCATCATTAATCATGAAAGATCGAACAGTAAAGAATTTCTGACATTTGGTATCAGAGCCACCAATCAATAACTGAATATTTCATATGATTGCAATTGATCTGTTCTATGCTTTACTCATGATGTTTAATCAAGTATGTGTTATAAGTCATTTATGCACATGGGATTTATGATTTTGTTAATCACCAAAGTGGTCAAAATCAGAATAATCATTTAGTGCATAAGTGACATAATGATTATTGATAGAAATTGCTAGTTATAATAATACCAATTAAAAACTGGCGTCACTAATGATAGAACCTGAGAACTTACCCAATGGAAAGTCTTGTTCTATAACTAGTTGACATGATGAGGTTTAATAGATATCTTGATTAAATAAATATTGATCATCCAAAGATGTCAGTTCTATTTAATTGAATATATTTATTACTTATGTTTTGGTATTTAATTATGTTAAGTATAAGATAGTATCTACCCAAAGGAGTGCTATATTATACTATTATGTACATATCTGAATCGCATTAGCTATGAGCTTATAGTTATTTTAAATTTTTTTATTTAATTTGCAGTAGTTCCCATGAATACACATGCTTCATCTATTACATTGTTCACTGGTGTTAATTTTTCTGAATGGAGAGAACAAGTCAATTTCCATTTAGGTGTTCAGGATCTTGACTTGGCACTCCTTGAGGATAAACCTGTTACTCTTACAACAACTAGTACTGAGACAGAAAAATCACACCATAAAGCATGGGAACGCAGTAACAGATTGAGCCTTATGTTTATTAAGATGACTGTTGCAAACAACATCAAGTCAACAATTCTGCAAACAGAAAGTGCTAAGGAATATATGCAGTTTGTGGAAGAGCGTTTTTGTTCAGCTGATAAGTCACTCGCTGGTACTCTTATGGAAGAACTCACGACCACGAAGTTTGATGGGTCGCGAACTATGCAAGAGCACATTATAGAGATGACTAATCTTGTAGCAAGGTTAAACTCCCTTGGACTTACAGTAGAGGATTCTTTTCTCGTCCAGTTTATCCTGAACTCGCTACCTTCTGAATATGGACCTTTTCAAATTAACTATAACACTATAAAGGATAAGTGGAATGTTGATGAATTGGCCAGTAGACTTGTTCAGGAAGAAGGACGTTTGAAAAATCAAGTGAATCACTCAGTAAGTTTTGTGAGTAATAAAGCTGGTAAAGAAAAGAATGGAAAATCAAGTCATTTCAAGAAGAAAAAGGCACCTGCTAAGAATGGGCAGGATAAGGAAAAGAAGTAACTAAAGGATGTTCGATGTCAAATCTGTAAAAGGAAAGGACATTATCAAAATGACTGTCCGAAAAGGATAGCTTGGTTCGAAAAGAAAGGTAATCATCTATCTTTCGTATGTTTTGAATCAAATTTAGTTGAAGTTCTTATTAATACATGGTGGCTTGATACTAGTGCTACAACTCATGTCTCCAATAATATGCAGGGATTTCTTATGATCCGAACCATAAATCCAAATGAATATCGTTTTCTCTTTATGGGAAACAGAATGAAATCCACAATAGAAGGCATTGGGACTTATCGTCTAATTCTAGAAAGTGGATATGTATTAGACTTATATAGTACCCTTTATGTACCTTCATTATCTAGAAACCTTATTTCTATAAGTAAGTTGGATATTTCTGGTTTTAGATGTACGTTTGGATCTGGTTGTTTTGATTTATATAAGAATACTGATAATGTTGGTTCTGGTATTCTAATTGATGGTTTATATAAATTGAAACTGAATGACACTTATGCGAATTCCTTGCTGAATGTAATAAATAATGTTGGATGCAAACGTAGCATGTTGAATGAAAATTCTGCTTTCTTATGGTATAAAAGACTAGGTCACATATCCAAAGAAAGAATGATGAGATTAGTAAGTAATGAAATTTTGTTAAATTTGAACTTTAGTGATCTAGAATTATGTGTGGATTGTATTAAAGGTAAACAAACCAAACATAATAAGAAAGGAGCCACTAGAAGCAGCCAGCTTCTTGAAATAATACACACTGATATTTGCGGACCTATGGACACTCTAGCCTTTAATGGAGAAAAATATTTCATCACTTTTATTGACGATTTTTCCTGCTATGGTTATGTCTATTTGCTTCATGAAAAATCTCAATCTGTGAATGTCCTTGAGACGTTTGTAAAGGAAGTTGAGAGGCAATTAGATAAAAAGGTGAAAATCATAAGGTCTGACAGAGGTGGTGAATATTATGGCAAATATAATGAGTCAGGCCAGTGTCCAGGTCCATTGCAAAATTCCTCAAAAGTCATGGCATATGTGCGCAATACACAATGCCAGGTACACCACAGCAAAATGGTGTAGCAGAAAGGCGCAATAGGACGTTAATAGATATGATTAGGAGTATGATGTCAGATTCTACACTACCTAAGAATTTGTGGTCGTATGCTCTCAAAACCGCTAATTATTTGTTGAATAGGGTTCCTAGTAAAGCTGTTCAAAAGACTCCATTTGAATTATGGACTAACAGGAACCTAGCTTAAGACACCTGCATATTTGGGGTTGTCCAGCGGAAGCGAGAATTTATAATCCACATGAAAAGAAATTAGATTCTCGAACGATTAGTGGGTATTTTTTAGGTTACCCTGAAAAATCTAAAGGGTGTGTGTTTTACTGTCCTAATCATAGTCCAAGAATTGTAGAAACTGGTAATGCAAGATTCATTGAGATTGGTGAAGTCAGTGGGAGTACTAGAAGAGAAATAGTGGAAATAAAGGAAACAAGGGTAAATGTTACATTGCCTAGAATAGTTCCTCCATCTACTATTACTCCAAATGTTGTTCCAGCTGTTGGAGAACAGCATGATGATGAACAACATATAAATGAAGAAGTACTTCCTGAAGAAAATGACTTACATAATGCTGATATGCATGAACTACAACAAGTAGCATTAAGAAGATCTCAAAGAGATCGTAGGTCAGCTATTTCTAATGATTATATGGTTTATATGCAAGAATCAGATTATGATATAGGAATCAATAAGGACCCAGTTTCGTTTTCACATGCTGTAGAAAGTAAAGAGTCAAAGGAATGGATTAATGCCATGAAAGAAGAACTAAAATCCATGCAACATAATGAAGTTTGGGATCTCGTTGAGTTACCACATGGCTGTAAAAGAGTCGAATGCAAATGGGTTTTTAAAACCAAACACGACTCTAGTGGTAATATCGAACGGTATAAAGCTAGACTTGTTGCTAAGGGTTACACTCAGAAAGATGGTGTTGATTACAAGGAGACATTTTCTCCTGTTTCGAAAAAGGACTCACTAAGAATAATAATGGCATTAGTAGCACATTATGATTTGGAATTGCATCAAATGGAATTGAAAACAACATTTCTGAATGGAGATCTTGATAATGATGTTTATATGGATCAACCTGAGGGTTTTTCTGTAAAAGGTAAAGAACAATTGGTGTGTAAAATTAAGTAGTCAATATATGGGCTTAAACAAGCATCCCAGCAATGGTATATTAAGTTCAATACCATTATTACATCCACTACAACAAAAAGGACTTTTTATAGCGTGTAAAAACCGCTATAAAAACTTTCTATAGCGATTCTATAATCGCCATAGATCAACCTGTTGTAAAAAGTCTGGTAGATACTATAGCGTGTCATACTTGCAATGGAAAACGTATTTTTCTTGCCATCTAAAATAGGCCATATTGGTGCAACTGCTTTTCTATAGCATTATGAAACGTGCTATAGAACTTTTTATGACGCATTTTAGTTGCTATAAATATGTCGACATGCTATATTATTATAGCATTTGAACGCGCTATGGAATCATCGTGTCAACCTTTTATGACACATTGAAATGCTATAGAAAATTCATTACTATCTATTATAGCACCGTCTTATTGCTATGAAAACTATTTACTCTTTGCAAAATATTTTGTATAGCACTAACATGATGCTATAGTATAACAAAGCTGAACAATTTTTCTTTTTATTGCATAGTTAGAACGCTATAAAAAAATTCTATTGCACATTTTTTGCTGCCATAACATTCAAAGCTTACAATTTTCAATTCTACTTATATATTATAACTCAAAAAACCACATTCATCACATTAACATAAGTACACAAATTGAGTCATAAGCCAAATCACAAAATATATATATATCCATAATATTTCATATATGAAGAATTAAACATAAATATTTGTGATAAAAATTAAACATAAGCACACAAATTGAGTGTAGCATACCAAAACGATACATACTAAAAATATTTTAATGACTGTCGATAAGCATGACCGATTTAAAGGAGAAAGAGTGTGACATCATGTATCAACCTCAAAAGCATCATACAACACCTGTGAAGAAGAAACACTAACATACATATGTTAGTCAATATATACAAGTATGTATAAGTACAAAAGATGCATCGCCAAAGACTAAGTTACTGAAACTAGCATAACCCCTAATGAACCTGTTATTATGATCAATCATGCTTTAAAGAAGCACATATGTATTGTTGTTCCAAAGCTTTCAATATTGCACTTTATCTCCTTCTAACAACCCAAAACCTACACACTAAACTCAGTTTACTTTACAAAATTGTTTTTCTCAAAATTATCACCAAATATTAAAAAAAATCACTTAATTTTTTTTGCCCAAACGACAATACATAATACAACAGTTGAATTATGAACTTACTAAATCATAAAGTCCAACTGTTTAACTTAAAAACATATTTTGAGCTCTTAGACTTTGATATTTGTATAATTTCTTAATTCAAATTTTAATCTTTGCATTCCTTATTATTTAGTTGTTCCAATGAAGAGGTGGATTCAAATTCCATTATTAATATTCCGAGGGATCTCTTCTTTAATAAACTGACAGAGAAAGGGATTCAAATCCCATTATTAACAAAAACATATTCTATTCAAACGATTGTTCTACTTAAGGTAATCAAGTATCGTTTTAGTTAAAAGATGCATATTTCAAAAATTAGTTGCGACAAAAATCCACTTTAACACATTGTGCTTATTGAATGCAATGCTTGGTCCTCCCAGTCTGCAGCTTTATAAAAAATGAATAATCACACATAGTAACGTA
This sequence comes from Allium fistulosum, assembly GCA_030737815.1. Classification (NCBI taxonomy): domain Eukaryota; kingdom Viridiplantae; phylum Streptophyta; class Magnoliopsida; order Asparagales; family Amaryllidaceae; genus Allium; species Allium fistulosum. The sequence goes on along the minus strand of CM060904.1, from coordinate 705,649,893 downwards.
GACCTTACTCATCTGATGATATAAATATGTAAGCCTTTAGAAACATCAATCAGTATTCTGCTCTCCTTTCAGCATCCCGGTTGATTGCTTTTTACAATCTAAAACTTTATGCTATGAAATTTTTACAAGATAAAATGTTTTCAATGATAGTGTTAGCTTTCCTTTTCATTTTCATAAAGACATCGGTAGCAGGAAACATTTATACAGTTGGGGACGACAAAGGTTGGACAATTCTTGGCAATGTAGATTATTCTTCCTGGGCTTCTTCAAAGAAATTCCATGTCGGCGACACCCTTTACTAGTAATACATGTTAATCGTAAAGGAATCACTACCTTAAGTAATCAGTCACTTTATTTCACTGTATTGGCTGCAAATCAATTGGTTGTAAATTAATTAGCAGTAAATAGTTAATTAGCCAGGTATACATGTAGGCATTGATTTGCTATTTACTTAACTAATTGGCATTTACATGAGAATACCCAATATATATGATAAACTATTGTAACTTATCCATGATTTATGTAAATATAAATACATGACCAACATGCTTGTTAAAGTATTAAAAAGTTTCCATTGCACTTTAGTTTAATTGGATAGTAACGGGTATATTAAGAATATATTGTGTTTCCCATTTATTCCATATAGGAATCCAATATTTTTCCTCATAGGATTATTTATTATATCTACGAAGCTATTAAGCTTTGGTAACATTTTCGTGTTTTTAATAAATAAAGAAATTGCACAAAAATCTCCATAGGAGCATTAATGGAGATAAAATGGTGTTTCACCTATTTATTATGAACTATATAACTTAGTTGTAACAATTTGTTGTTAATTTGTTGTTGTTGTTATGATTATTATTGGTATACTAGTATGCCTTATGATTTGTTGTTAATTTGTTGTTGTTGTTATTATATTATTATTATTGTTATAACAATTTAAAAAAGATTTCAAAATAGAGAACATGTTTTTTATAAAACTAATTTTTATAAAACTTAATTAAATTTTATAAACTTATTTAATTTTAAAAAAACAGTTAGCTTATTTAACTATTATAAATCTTAATTAACTTATTTACTTATTTTAAACTTAGTTAATTTATTATTATTATTATTATTATATTTTATTACTACTACTATTATTATATTATATTATAATTCTTCTTTTAAATTTAGTTAATTTTTATAAACTTAATTAATTTTTATAAAACTTAGTTAACTTAGTTAATTTTTATAAAAATTAGTTATTATCACTTGAATTTCCTTAACCCAGACTTACCATCGACTATTGACACTGATGAGCTTTAGCATGTGGCAGATTCGTTAGAAGAAGTCCCATCTACTGACAAAGTGGATGTATCTGCTTTTGTTACAAAAAACACGAGTTATCTACATGTTGACATAGGAAAAAAAGCTATTACACAAATTGCTCCTTCTAAAAGAATACTAAGGATCAATTCAACCATTAAATGAGTCTCCTCACATGGAATGTTAGTGGTATGAACACATCACATAGAGTTGGTTGATGTGTTCAAACTCCTAACACAGTTTAAACCAACAATTGTTGGTTCAGTAGAACATAAATTGAATCCCTTTAATCTTCATTTATTTAGTAATAAATCGTCAAATAATTGGAACCTTATTACTAGTAACTCTGCTCAATGCTTAGGAAGGATTTTGGTCATATGGGATACTACTGTATGGAATTTGTCTATTCTAACTTCTTCGACCCAGCATATCACTATGACAGCTAGAAATTCAGGTGGTTTCGTGATTATATGTACTGTAGTTTACAGTAGTAATAGTGCTATAGAAAGAGAGACACTTTGGTATCATATGAGTCAAGAGGCACAAAATATAACTTATGCATGGGTTGATGGGTGTTTATGGGGGACTATAATAATGCATCTTCTACTTTTGATAAAAAAGGTGGCCTACCTATTCCTTTCAGCCAACTACGATCTCTCAATAACTGTCTATTACAATCAGGTCTGACAGAAATACGTGCAATTGGTTATAATTTTACTTGAAGGAGAAAGGGGATTGCGAACAACATTGACAAAATTTTTGTAAACAATATATGTTTACAAAAAATTTCATATATGAAGGCATTGACACTGTCTCAAATGTCCAGTGATCACAACCCACTCTTACTATATTTAATCCCAATGCTGAAACAAAAAGGATTCCCATTAAGATATGATAATGAATGACATCTACAAGAGGGCTGTCATGTAGGGATGTATTTGGCATGGTTTAAACTCTGACACTTGGGGTTTTCCAAGTTATACTTTCCAGTAGAAACTAACAGCGTGCAAAAAGGAACTAAAGCTATGGAATAAAATGAGGATTAAGGAAGTACTTATCTGAAAGTGGCCGAGAAAGAATTTAAAGCTTTGGAAGTTGCTGTAGATAGTGACCCTTCTAACCTGCAGATATAACCCGCACGCATAAGTTGACACGAACAGAAGTACATGATCTAATACACAAGTATATATCCTACCTATATTGTCTTCTAGATTTTACAAAATTATGCACATATTGTATGTGGTACGCATTTTTACGACTCTGATTATTTAACTATGTAAAGTACACTTTTTATGTCCTTTACAGTCTTCAGTGCTTATAGAACTTTAACACAGAAGATATATGGTTGTATGACAGTTAAAAAGTGAAATTGCCTTTTTATTTGTACTTCATCAGTAATAAGATTTGCTGACTATTGCCAATTATTGCCATTTCCATTCAGTTTGCTCTATTAATGATAAGCTTATTCATTGTAACATTGACATATATTCGTGCATTTGAGATTATAAGAGGGCCATCATTTTCTATTGCAACAAATAATATATTTAGACATTGTATATGTTCACCTTTAGTCTCGCAGACACATCGTATAAAATTTGACATGAAATGTACACTTACCGTGTCAAATTGAGTATAGTCAATGAAACTATTATAAAAAATTCTTATATTTTATGACAATTATAGTATGTTGTTATTACACCCATATATTTTGATCATCTGAACGTCAGAGCCTTCGGCCACGACCTCGTCAACATCCCCTCTTCCAATTCCCAGAAACTGGTGGCACTCGATCCACCAGAGATGCCGTGGTGGATCATTTCCCGATCATCACCAAAACTAGGTTTACAAACTAAATCGAACAACCTCCACCGCTACAGTGAATTGCACCCTCATCAGACATTTTTCCCAGACCCTCAGACCATCCCTACATCTCCAGTGAGAACCACGACTTCCCCGAGCCCATAGATCACCAGAGACAACCCAAAATCCAATTTCTGATCAACCTCACATTGCTCATCCAAACCCAATCTAAAAAGTATGATTACTCTTTTAAAAATCATGTTTTTGATTAAGGATTTAGTTTATGATCCTGGATTTATGAATTAAGATGTTTGAAATTTATACAAAACCAAACTTTCCTGTTCATTTTCATTTCCAAAGCAATTCCCATTTTATTTCAACTTAAATAAAATTTTAAACTCTAACCCATGATCAAACAAACAAGTTTTATTTATAACTTAAATTCTAACAATGACTAGATCAAGAGATAGAGGATTTAAATCAAAAACTGAGCTTGAATATAAAGAACAGAGAACAGATACAACAACATGCACACCTATATATTCATATATATACAGCAGATTGCACTTATATATATATATATATATATATATACACAATACATACTTATCAACATGCAACCAGATTTATACTTAAGCTTTTTAAATTAAATGTTACTCACCAGAAAAATGATGAACAGAGCTTTATATTTGAAACAGCTTTTGAAAACTTTAAAACTTTGAGTGCCTTTGCTTATTTGATTTAAAAACTTGAATGATTGTTACTGAATCTTGCATGCATGCTACTGAATAAATAATAACAAAATGTTTAGTAATTACGATGCAACTTCAAACATGTTAAGTTATTAACTTGTGTTGATTGATGTATAGTTACAACTTAAAGACCGGGAATTATCATAAAAATTACTTGAAGTTAGATCAAAATATTATTGTAAATTAATAATGTCGGTCATTGAAGTTAGATCAACATTGAAGTTAGAACGGTATGCCCTTAGCACCAATTACCAATTTTCCCTGTTTTCCTTTTCCTTACATAAAATGAGAGGCTATAATGCAAATTCAACTAAAAAATTGTCGTCAAAAGCTTGTGTAGAAGCAGCATAAATTGGATCATACCCTCTGGACCATGGGCTAAGAATTTGAACCTTAAGGATACCAAAAGTTTAGGCAATTATGTTGTCTTTAGATCTACTACCCTACAGTAGAATTTTTTTGGGCCCAAATTGTATGAAAATATGAAACTCAATCACGAATTATATGAACAGAGAATACTATCATAATTTTAAAGCATGAAAATGTACCATACCATGCTACTGAAATAGAATCCAACTGTTGTAAAATAAAAGGACAGCATTCTATAAAAGTCAAATCTCTTAATACTATCATAATTTTAAAGCATGAAAATGTACCATCCCATTTCCATTTGCAACCTTTGCTTCAAAAAGAGAAATTTGATTCATTCCTACATCACGCCCTTTACCCAGTTGCATGTACTCATGATGTGTAACATTTCCTCCACGTAGAGTTGAATTATAACCTTTACGTTCATTCAAATTACAAACTTTTAGTCATGAAAAGCTACAAGCTACAACTGAATGAAATAGATAAATAAATAAAATACCAGCAAATATATCCTCACTTAGATTTATGCCTTTTGAAGCTTTGCTCATGACACCTCTAGTTATGTGAAGTAATCTATCGGATATATCAGGATGAACATAGTGGAATAAGACCCTATGTAAAAAAAATTAGAAATATGGTTGGCAAAAATAGTAAAAAATAAAAATTCAATGTCCTAGCTATGAGTACTAACTGTTGTTGTACTTTCTTTATAGTAGAAAAAACCATGACCTCACGCACATGACAGTGCACGCGTGCATAAACACATGACAGTTAGGGTTTCCTTCATCGATATCTGTGGGTTTCCCAGGGAGCCTGATCCGGTAAATTTCCTAAACAGATAAAAAGAATGAGAGGTTACATCAACACAAAAAGTTTGTAATAAAATTTCGTTTGAAGGGTTTGATATGACATTTTAAAGTAGTTTAGGATTCAAGAATCATCCTTGCTTCATTTATGACTATTACCAATTTACTCAAGAAATTCTTCTGAAGGCAATCGGTAGACAAGTGAATTAACCAATGTTTGTTTTATTACCAAGTAGCAGTCTAATTATGTACCTCGTCCAGCTTATCACCGCCTTTCACCAGAACAGAATAATACTTTTTCTCAGACTTTCCATCCATGGTCTCTTCCCTCTCATCAATGTAAGCAACACGTAATGATGGATACCTACATTAACAAAGTACTATATGAATAGACATGGATTTTAGAAAGCATATAAATAATATGATCAAATAAAATTTATTTACATTAACATCAAATTCAGAATATTTTGGTAGCAACTTATGTCATGTGGTTCGCTAGATTTTTTCTGCATTCCATAAATCTGACATGAAAATACATAGGTGAACTTCGTATCAGCAATAGCCTCATGACGTTGAGTGAACGCCGTCTGGTCAGAATGATTCTTGTCTGGAGATATTGTTCTATACCCCCATAAGATAGCTGTGAGACAAAAAAGTATATTAACATAAATGTTTAAAGATGTCTTTTTTTAATCAATTTTCAAAGATGTCACCATTCTAAGTTTCTGTCATGGTTACATCACCACAAGTTGCAGATTTACATAGAATTGAGACATATATGTACAAACTAATATTCCTCTCAAGTTCTGAATGCTATTAATTTTCTTTGGTTCAACAAACCGAACACAGCATACAGTATTTGAGTCAGATTTCAGATCACCATGATAAATGTTTACTTTTGCATTAAAACTAGCTATATTACATTTCATGTATGAATGAAATATTTCCAAGATAACGAGCAATTTCATAGTGGATTTTTTTTTTTGCACAACTCGTTTCAATCATTTTTATATTCATAGTCCAGAACATAATTTTTAAAGTTAATTTATTTTTACATGGTGGTTTTTCCCTTGCCACCTCGAAAACATTATAGATTTGAAGATCGATTTTTTTAATTTCTAGTTATACTTTTGCATCATACTGAAATATAAAAGGTACACATACAGTAAGTAAATCTCCATTTGAGGATAATTATTATTAGTATGTAGCAAATAGAAATGAATATGTAATTTCAATCTCCAAAAAGAATTTATGCATTTAATTTAAAGCGTAAAATAAGAAGTTATATCTAAACCAAAAATTTGCACATGTAAAAGATTGAAACTACAAGAAACTTCAAGTGCAAGTATACAAGAACCAGTCAAGTAAAAAAACATCTTTAATGTCAAAGGTTGTTTAAGATTTCCTTTGGACTTTTGCATATCTATACTCACAGACTTCGAGTCCTCGCTAAATTGAACTATGCACTCTTTTTTGCTTATTTTAATTAACAACATAGGTATTTGTTCCTTTATTATTTTACTTTCGGACCTCTGTTTCTAACTACAGTTATATTTGCTTACATTTTTTGCAACCCCTAATGCCATGTTGTTAAATGCAGTACTCCTGACATGTCTGCAATGCGTTATGATATGTCGCTCACCTAAAGGTCTTAAGCAACAAAATGGAAGATGTATTCAGGGTCCGTTTCCCACACATAAATTATAAACCCATTTCGTGTAATTTTTTTCCTTTCACTCTTATATATACAAAATATGCAGATCACCAATACCTATTTAAAAACAAGAATAGCCATTATATATATATATATATATATTGAACCATGCTAGTTTAACAGAGAAATTTGGCTGTGAGATTATGAGAATTGAATTTTTGAATTTTAAATATGTAATGTTTAGAGTACACTTGTTTAACTAATACAGCTAAATTGTATCTTCCGAAGATTAACAAATCTAGTGGAGCAATAATTGATATGTGGATCAAGGTGAATCTAATTACATTCCTTTTGTGTAATATTTATTCATTTTCTAGTTTCGTTGTTTGCAAAACCATGCCCCATGATAGCATAAACACGACTATTCTTGGCTAGTGTAAAGTTTAAAAATAATAAACCTTGTTTGGAAAAGAATTCCAGAACAATTACTGTCAAAGCATCTCATTTGTCATGCTGAAACAATGTTTGTTCATGCATATTCACATGTTGACATAGGAATATCTAACTTAGAATCAAAGGCATTTAATTTAACTTGTTTCTTGGATATAACAAACACAGGAAAAAGAGCTCAACACACAAATAATAAATTTTTTTGAATAAACTGATTCAAACAGTGCAATATATATATGCACATATAAAATCAGTGTTCATTATAAAACAGCGTGTGTATTATACCTGAAGCTCATTCGATTCTGGAGTCTGCAAACATAAGGATTAAGGCGCCACTAGCCTGCATCTGATACAACCTCTAACACTAGTTATAGTCACCTCACTAACACCAACTAATCTCTCCTTCATCTTCCTATACTTTGTGGGATCTACCTTTAATCCATCCCTAATAATAGTCAACACAATCTGAAGCTCAGAATTATCAGTGTTGGTTTGATCTAGTAAACTTCCGTTATTTTCATGCTCCTTCGCCACCTTCAATCCCTTATGAACCAAAAGCGTAGCGTCGCTACCTCATCTACAATCAGATTCGGCCCACCTCTAGGACCACAATCCAAAGCTCTCTACGTGCACCACCAATACTCCTATAAGGTATCCCCTTTCCAGGCAAAAATCATGGAAGAATCATGGCAATCGCAGCAGCAGCGTGATCTGTGTGGAGAAGATGTTGCTAGAGCACCAGCGTACCTCAACACCAAGGATGGTTAGGGTTTCAATGTGGACAATGGTCTGGATAGTCAGATTGGGTCATATGAACATATTGGATTAAAAAATATACCTAAAATAGTCGAATTGGGTATCTACAGAGCAGCTTCGGCGAAGGTAAGGAATTAGAGTTTCAACTGAATGGATAAGAGAAGAAAAGTGGCATCGAGGCTTTAGCGAAGTTTATGGATTTGAAGTGAAGATGAGCACTCATTTTTAGGGTTTTGAACTGAAGGGTGAAAAGTGGGATTCGGGAAAGACATTAGTAAAGGAATAAGTGCGGAAGCGTGAAAATGTACCTCCAACCTTTTCTTTTGATTAATGATGGCGTGAAGACCAATTATAAATTACTCTAAATTACTGGTAAATAGCTAACAATAGCAAGATATGTTTCAATGCAATGCTCTCTTGCTATTAATAGACCATTTTCTTGTAGTGATCTTTTGGTTTTAAGGAAAATACGGTTGATCACTGTTTATACCAAAAGATCAGTGGGAGCAAGTTTATTTATCTAGTCCTTTATGTTGATGACATCTTGCTTGCTGCAAATAATTTAAGCATATTGCATGAGACTAAGGAATTTCTCTCAATGAACTTTGAAATGAAAGACATGGGAGAGGCATCCTATGTGATTGGATAGAAATATTTCGTGATCGATCACAAGGAATATTGGGATTGTCTCAGAAAGGATATATCGAAAGGATTCTAGAGAGATTTGGAATGAGTAAGTGTTCATCTGGGAAAGTTCCTGTACAGAAAGGTGATAAATTCAATCTCATGCAATGTCCTAAGAACGATGTTGAACGAAAGGAAATGGAATCAATTCCATATGCATCTGTAGTTGGTAGCCTAATGTATGCTCAAACCTGTACTAGACCGGATATCATTTTTGCGGTCGGTATGTTAGGGAGGTATCAAAGTAATCCAGGAAGGGAACATTGGCAAGCTGCAAAGAAAGTGTTGAGGTACTTATAAGGCACGAAAGATTACATGCTCATGTATAGTAGATCCAATGAATTGGAGGTGATTGGATATAGCGATTCAGATTTTGCTGGATGCATCGATACTAGAAAATCGACTTTTGGTTACCTGTTTATGTTTGCTCAAGGAGCCATATCATGGAAAAGTGCGAAACAAACTATCGTTGCTTCATCTACTATGGAAGCAGAATTTGTGGCATGTTATGAAGCCACAATTCATGCATTATGGTTGCGGAACTTTATTTCAGGACTTGTAGTTGTCGACACCATTAGTAAACCATTGAAAATTTATTGTGATAACTCTACAGCAGTGTTTTTCTCAAAAAATGACAAGTACTCTAAAGGTGCCAAACATATGGAACTGAAGTATCTTGTTGTGAAAGATGAGGTTCAGAAACAAAGAGTGTCAATCATGCACATCAGGACAGAACTTATGATTGCAGACCCTTTGACGAAAGGGTTACAGCCAAGACAATTTAAGGAACATGTTCAAAGAATGGGTCTTGGTTGTATTAATAATAATTGATGTGTGATATTCTGAGCTCCTTTGTGTGTTTCTGATATACAATTATGTGTCTCTTGTTTTAATGTGGTAGTACGTGCTTTATGTAATTTTAAACAAGAAAGAGTCTTATAAAGATATTATGTTTAATCATTATGATATAAGACATTATGTGGACCATTATGCTGTTTTATATAAATTATGAGTATAAAATGATGGATTGCTGGTATTGTAGTATATGGAAGGGAATGCATTGAATTAATAATGCACAACCGCCATAACTCTCAGCAGTTTATCATAGTATGATGTTCAACACTTGATATTATGAATAATCGGGTCAAGTGGGAGAATGTTAGAAATCTGCTATTAGAAACTGCAATCATTTCATTTACTTTTAACGTTATGTAGTTTCTAATCTTAATGTAACCCTATTAATTATGTCATAAATGGAATGTTTCATTTACCTTTAACGTTATGCAGTTTCTAATCTTTATGTGACCCGATTAATTAAGTCATAAATAGACCGTTCTATAATTAGAACATTAGGTCTGTGATTAATCTTAAGCGTTGAATTGGTATATGATGGACGTACCAGATTTAGAGTTAAATGTTATATAAAGGATTGGGTCCTCTCTCTCCCAAAAAACAGATGTATTCTTCTCCATCAAGAAACACATAAAGAAATAGGGTTAGAGAGAGAAACCGAATTCTGAGAAGAAGAGTAATTATTAGAAGTCAGAAAAAGAAGATGACAGCAATTACATCTTCCGCTGTTAATCAAGGTACGTCATCTTAAACAATAAATCATATTAAGTTTTGTTTGTGAAATATTCGGTATTGGTAATTCTTGGGCTATTACTTGAATTGTTCATCATTAATCATGAAAGATCGAACAGTAAAGAATTTCTGACAATAAGCACCTCAACATATCAACTATGGCCCAAAGATGCCATGGCTTGACAAGCACCATTGTCCAAGTGGTTAAATGATTGGCTTTGGTCCGAGAGGTCACAAGTTCGAAACTTGCGTAGCATGATTCGAACCTTTATTGATATGTGATATATTATCTCAGTGACATGTATATAAAAGTACCATTTCAAAAAAAAAGGATGCCTTGGCTTAGCGTATATCACAAGCAAAATGTCACGCCAACTTATTAGGCCAATCAATACCTCAAGCCATGCCAATAGATTCACTAAGTAAAAAAAACAAAGTTTACCACATTTTCCATCAATTCCATCGTTCAAAGCACTATCATATTATAACGGGTGTCATTATCAGAATCCTTCATTTTGCCAAGTTGACAATCCACGAGAAGAAGCTCTTCACCAAGGAGAAAGGTTCAAGACTACTACAAATAGAGGGCGTATTGCACTACTGTAAATAGATTGCTCAGAGCAAAGAGGGCTCATTACACTACTATAAATAAAGGGCTCATGATAGCACGTAGATCTATCAATGGATACTTTTTAACGCGAATAATATTGTATCAATATTCGAATCCATTTCGAATATTGGATAACTGTATTTACGAATAACTAATGGATAGCTAATATTATCCTATCTGTTAATAATTAATAAATCAAAAAATAAAATTAGACATTTAGTATAACATAAAATTAGTTCGGTACCTTGATTATAAAAATACAAAAAATAAGAAAGTACGAATGTAGAATATATTTTTGAATAATGAACATGCGATGATAATATAAACTATTACTTAATAAGAGAACAAATACAGATCATTTATTATACTACAATACACAAAATATAGATCTAATCTTGAGAAAAACCAATGGATGATTTTAAGATGTGGATATATTTATGCTTTCATCCATGTTCTTATCCTCAGATACCAGATATTTACTCGAATATCGGATACTATGCGAATGAAACTAGATTTTTTTGAGTATTCAATGACATACTTAGTGAGTGTTATTCATACTTCTATGAGAAAGTGAAACGAGAAAGATACATAGTTAGTCAATGACCACTAGCTCAAGTGGTAAGTGTTATAACATTGTAGGTTCAGGTTTTAGAGGTCATGGATTCAAAACACTAAAACATCAAAATGAGTGATCTACTTGAATAACGTTACTTTATTATCAAAGATAAATAACTTGACCAATTTGTTAATAAAGACAGTATCCATAAATATTAGTCAAGAGGGCGGAGCCAATTTAATGAATGCAACGTTGTACAAGTTGTTGCAACAAAGAAACAAGACCGGCTTTGACTAGGGTGAGCATTCATTGGTTAAAACCGAATAAACTAACCAACCCAATTAAGTTTGTCGGTTTAGATCAGTTCTGTTAGTTAATTGGTTGATTTTGGTTTCTGTTTTTATATTTCTTTGGTTAATTGGTCGGTTTTGGTTTTCAATATTTGAAAACCGAACTAACCAATTAAACCAAATACAAAAATTAAGTTATTTTTTAAAAATAACAATTACTACTAGCACCGCTATTATTTACAATATTTTCAAAATAATGTTGTTTTTCTTTCGATTCATATAAATATTTTTAGAAGAGTAGTTCGTTTTTCAAAATATTTGCATTATATTGACTCAATTAATTGTTTTAGTCTTGTACTATATAACAACCTAAAGATCTAATTCATTTTAAGATAAACCAAATAAACCAACCAAACCAAATATTATCGGTTTGGTTGGTTTTGGTTTAAAAAATATCAATTTGGTTTGGTTTATGTTTCTTGAATTGTTATTTTAGTTTCAAATTTTTGATCGATTTCAAACTGAACCAACCGTTTGTTCATCCTTAGCTTTTACTGCAATAAAACAACATTGATACATTTACATTTTTATTATACTGTTAAGCCGTGTTGTATTAGGATTTCACACTTGTTACGATTTATTGCATCTCTTCTTGATATATGCAGTAGTATTTTTAATTTTATAATTAAAAATGTGTTTCCAAATGTTACTTGCTAATTGAAATTAACTGATTGTTAAATTATAGACTTTAAGTCGAATAAATAACATCTTACTCCAACTCCTACAAAGTTCAAAATAACCAAAAACACAAATCCACAACAGAAAATTATTGTCAATAACAAAATTTCTCAGCATTTTAGCTTCAAGGACAGACCTTCAATATTTTAGCTTAATGGACAACTTTTTTTAGGTATCAGCTTTTTGTTATTGATAACAGTTTTTAGGTATCAGTTTGTAGTTATCAGTAGCAGTTTTTAGATATCAATTTTTAGTTCGATAGCGGTTTTGAAAGAATGTTTGTTCTTATGAATAATTTTTAGAAGAATGTTTGTCCTTGTGGTTAATATATTGAGGTCGTGTCCTTGAGACTAAAAATATACAATTTTTTGTTCTTTTAAGTTAATTCCCCCAATCAACAAACTATCATTCGTTGATCCTTGTACCAATAACTCACCCATAGACTGTAGATAATGCATGGACAAGACGACCAACAAATACTAATATAATTTTCGATAGTGGAAACGGCTAACATTTAATAAGAGAAGCGATTATCAAGACCAAATCCCACAAAATAACACATCTTAAATAGCATAACTCATTGTGCTTGCATTCATGTCTAAGACATCCAAGGCAAATTTTAAAAATATCTGCTTCGAAATAACTATTTGATTAAAAAGATTAGTTTGCAAACCTAACATCAAAATAGGAAGGTTTCAACCGAATGAGCATTTTTATAACTGCAACCATAAAAAAAAGAAAAAAAACACACAAAAAAAGCCCCTTTGTAGCACAATTCATACTTGCAATTGTATGAAATGTACATGTACGAAACTCATAGTAAAAATTGTAAAAAATATTGTACAACTTGTAATTCAAAGTTGCACATAATCCTAGTAGATACAAAGTGCTTAATTAGTCAAAATTTGATCATAACCATGAAAACAAAAATTACACCGACCACACCACTTAATTTGATCCCAGAGACGGATCATCTGCTCAGTTCAATATACAAGAAAAATATACACTGTTTACAAATGAATTTTCTATGGGTCACCAATAAAATGGTGCTAATTAACAAGGGAACTGTTGAGAAGTGAATAGACAAGATAAGAGATTATAATGACATAAGATACCCTTAGTGCTTTACTCTCAATATACATTCAATGAGGCCTCCTGCTGAAAAAATAAATAAAAAAGATGATAGATTTTCTTTCACCAATGTAAATTCTTTGTGCTTTTTTTTTGTGACCCGCCATTATAGTCAGTAATGGCCCAAAATTTGACAAACCTGTAAAGAAGCACCTGTAAAGAAGTAACAAGAGCATCAGTGCTCACCCACTTAACATTTTGCATGCTATGTACACTTGTTTAAAGATAAGTGATTGATGGATATTCGATAGATTTTTTTTCATTTTCATTTCTAAAGAAAGATTGTACATTTGTCATAGCTCTGAATTATCGAAAAAGAGATGCAGCATCAAATTCCAACGATGACATAAAATACTTAAATGATAGCTCATTTGACCAAAATACTCAAATGTCAAACATGAGGTGCAAGGATCCAAACAACGTGCATCACTTTAGAAAACTAAAGGAGGTATATTGTGTGGTCCGTGCATATTATCTGCAAGCAATGTCCTGTTTACTTGGGTATTTATTATTATGTTTAAACAAACGAAAATAAAATTTACCTTGAGCAAAATTGTACAATAAAGCACCGGCACTTTATAGGTATAGGTTCCCTCACAATAATTTGGTTAGCTTCTACTCTAGAGTTACGATTGAGATTCTTCGGGTCCAAATTTTTCTGCCATGAACTCATCTAATAGACCATAATTCGGAGGGCTGTCACCACTTGAATCGTCGGAAGGAAGCATTCGCAAGCACCCAAGAATATGTTCTATATCACGTTTTAATCTGAAATGATGACGATAAGTTTTCTGACACAAAATTATAGAACCTGCACATTTCAGTACCAACTAAAATACCTTTTCTTAGCTTGAGGAGTGTTTAGATCCAATTTCGAAAAAGCTTCGGAAATATGTGAGTGGAAAATGTGAACCACTTGTCTGCATACAATAAAATGAGTGAAAAAATTGCAGAATATGTAAAGAGGTAACTTTGAAATGAATAGAACACTGCAGACTTTGTCATCTGGTAGACTATTAATTGCAGAAAAATTCTACACAAAATGATATGTGTGCACTTCTGTTGAGCTACATATACACATGTGTACGTGCATATATTTGAGTGTGATTTACATAAGCTTTCATCTATATGAAAATATATTTAGTCCACGTGTACACTATTGTACTTAATTACATCTCTAAAAATTCACTTTAGATCACGACGAACATGTTTCTCCAATAATCTACGAGAAAGGAAGTCTATTTTATTATCTGTCGGTTTAGTTTAAATGCATGCACACATTATTGCCCACATCAGCATGAACCGCACTATTTAGCGTTCCTAATTATGAAGAATATGTTCACAAAAAGTAAGAGTGTGCTCTAACTTGGCTTAACTCAGTGAATGAAACATTCTACATAAAGAAAAAAAATGCACATGTTCATGAAATTAGGGGTCACAGATGCAAAAGGATATATGCGTTGAATAGGGCACTAGTGGGAAGCCATCAAAATAACTAAAAAAGATAAGAGGTTTTTACCTAAATATTTCTAGAACATCAGCTTCTAGAAGAATTTGAGCCAGGATTTGATGCAGATATGTGGCTTGCTGACAACACAGAAAAAAAAACCTCAATTACATTTTGCACTAAAACAAGATTACATTGAGAAGAAATTGACTGTATAATTAGAGCATTCCCAGCAGGAGGTGGAAATTCTACGGTGGTTGCTTTAATTAAAATGGTGTAAATCCCCACTCGGCTAGCAGCGAGTGGGGAGCCATTTTTCTTTTTCTTTTTTATTAAAAGAAATGTCGTTAAACGGTTTTCTGAAAACCGTTTAACACCTAAAAACCGTTTAGGGCATGAGAAAAAAAAAGATATTAAACGGTTTTCTGAAAACTTTTTAATCCTTAAACGGTTTTCTGAAAACCATTTAGGGCTTAAACGGTTTTCAGAAAACCGTTTAGCGATCGCCACTTAAAAAAAATGGGGGCAATCCCCACTTCCAGTTCCTCCCCACGCACGAATTTACACTGCTGGGAAAAACGGAAGCGGGGATCGCCCCCATTTTAGTATGGATTTAATCTGCTGGGAATGCTCTTAAAGCCTTTAACATACATATAATTAAACAGACACCAAGTAGACATGGTAAATATTATTGCATAATCATTTTTTACACTAATAAATAGGAGAAAATGACCCTAAGAAAAGGTGATAGTAAGAAACAGCAAACCTTTGTAACATGCTTAGCAAACAGACTGGGTTTTGGATCATCGTCCTCTGGTCCATTCCAGGTTTCAACAATTTGTGGCAGTTTGCGGATATTTGCCAATAATCTCTCTCTCATTATCTGAACAAGCTTAGTATGAATTTCATCCCGATGTATCTTATAGTCCTGCTTATTAAAATGACGCCGATCGCCAATTCAAAGCATAAACATCAATGAGAGAAAATAAAATTTAAGTTGTGGTAAAAAATCGGAGAGTTTTCAACTACCTACTTAACACTAAGAACACCTTGTTGTCATCATTATGATCCTCCAATATTTTATTTTAGAGAATTAAGAATGTACAGGTAGTGTGGTAATATTCTAGTAACGTTCAAATCTGAAGTGGTGATACAATGTTAGAATTTAACTTATTAAGAATCACTGCATTGGAATAATATAATGATATTGTAGCAACCATGGATTTTTAATCCAACATGGAAAACTGAATGCTAGGTTTGGCATAAAAACACCAAATATTCACTTCATACAATTTGAAGGCATTTGAGGTACAAAATCTTATACCTTGGCATATCAATTGGGTCAGAATTGGTTTAGTAAGATATAATACATATGTTACTTGCAAGTGTGGGTCGTTGTAAAAACATTTTAAGTGAAAATATTTTGAAAGCAAGTTCCTTGGAGAAAAACTTTAAAAGGTTCTTTAGTTAATATACTATTTTCTACTCTTTTGTGCTTGCATTTTACCAAACACCAGAAAATCAAATCTCACTCAAAACGAAAATATGGAACATGCATTTAGGGTCAGATTATTCTTCCCACAAAAGTAAAATTCAACATTAAGACAAAGCACCACTAGCCAGGTGAAAAATAATTGAACAGTATGTCACGGATGAGAAAATTAAATAAAGACATCAAAGTTGGAATAAATGTAGAAAGAAAAACTGAACTAATCTTTATATTTGAACAAATCAATAAATCATGTGCTGTATAATAAAAATAAACAGGAAAACTCAGAAAGCAAAAGTCCCTGTTTTGTAATATCAAGAAAGTCATACAAAAAGACCAGGACTAAGATGCACTGGTTTCCTTACCCAAATGTCGAACTTGTCTTTTCGCACAAAGGATGAAACAATACTATGCCTAACAGATAATCATTATGTCAAAGTATATGTTTATATACCTGAGCTACTCTTTCAATCTCAGATACTAATATTGCTTTACGAGCCTCGGGTATCTTCAAAAATAGAACACTCCGTATTTCTTTATATTCATGCACAGTAGAATAGGAGCACAAAGTGTCAGAAGCATAATGGTGGAAGCTAAAAGAGTAGATATGTAAAATTGCAAAGACATACTTACGTGTTAGCATTCAAGCGAAACGACCAGATATATCTAATTGCACCACAAACATATTCTATTTTACGTTCACCAATTTGGGATAATTTATGTTACTAACAAGAGTTCAGTGATATCCATCTTCATGTAAGACAATAACAATATACAGGTTATCAAGTGTACATCCCATGATTGGGACATTCTAAATTATGTGATCTAGTGGTTCAGTTCTAAGAATGCAAAGTTTCTCATTTGTTAAATAAGGTATGTTTATGTTGTGATATAGTTCTATGTTTTGGAAAAATGTGAGACCGCCTTGACCATACTTTACACTCTGTGGTACTATATTACCCTTTCTACTCCAACCCAGACCTTAAGCCAAATCCGAGAAACACACAGACCGTACTTAACATCGAAGTACACAAAATTATTCAATATTCGTGAAAATTTGTTATTTATAGATGGTCGCCGCATATTTACCTCATTTGATCAATTCTCATTTTTGATATATGGATGGTCGCCATTCCACATCTCCCAGTAAAATCCCTTCAGTCCTTCATTTACCTCTTACCATTTTTTTTACATGTTTTAAAGGTCACAACTTAAGCCGAATATAGGACAGTTTCACTACGTATGTCATCTTTACAAGAAGTTATATCATCTCAGATGTCAGAACATTGCATATTTAAAAGCAAAAGCTACTATGAATCATCGAAAATATTTGTATTAATCACTGATTTATAGCGTAGTTCTGAAGAAGTTAATAATTTTGAAATGATCCCCAAAATGATCTTCATAAAAAGAACATGCCTAGGATAAAGATCGGCATAATTTGAAATAATAGTTGTGAAAAAACTGGTGGATGCTATGGGATAATGGGAATATGAAGGCTCAATATAGCTCAAAATTTAATGACACCTCTAAATCAAGCACTCCATTTTCCTTTTAATATAGTCCATTATTATTGATTATATAAAAACACACACACACACACACACACAAAGAGGCGAACGTACACATTCCTTGGGGGGTCAGCTGACCCTCTTAAAATTTTGAAATCTGCACCATAAAATTAGAAACTTGGACCCCCAACAGCCCACACCCCCCACAAAAAAAATCCTCTTCAGTTAATAAATATTCTAGTTTTTAACAAAATTACTTCGCTGTTACTTTTCCTCTATGTTACGTATCCACATATGAAACTAAAACCCATCCTCTCTACAATTTTTGTTCACTCGGTCACCCAAAGTTATAAACCCTAGTTTTTTTAAATAAAAAAATTTTGTTCAATCGTTTATTGTAAATGAAATACAAATTACATCTTTTGCTTTGCAGTTCTCCTCCTCTGGTTCTCCGATGTTTGTTGATCCTCTTTCTTCTGTATTAATTTCTAATTTGATTTCCTATTAGGTATTAATTAGGTAATTGTTGCCTTGTTGGTATATTAGTTTTAATCTGATGTTGATATCTATAATCAATCTTGAGTGTTTAAAAGTGTGAAAAAACAATAATTATTTAATTTATGGACAAATTCAGATATGTGAATTGTCTTAATCAGAATGCTGCGATCTTTAATCATGGGGATTCAAGGTTAAAAAAGGACAAAATTTATAAGTTTGAGAGGAAAACAAAAATTAAGTATAGGCCTCGTTCAAGACTTATTACAAAAATAAATTTGCTTTTCACCAGGTAAGGTTTTGTGCTTCAGCATTTTAAAAGCGTGCAAGCACAAATTTATAATTTGTACTTGCACATTTGAAACTGCGCAAATACTTTTCTTTTTATTTTCTGGAGTTTGTGACAAAATCCTAATCTGGTGAACACCAAGTCTATTTTTGTAATATGTTTGGACTTAGGCCTATACTTTGAATAGGTTATTTTTCAAGCTTTGTTTATCCTAAAAAAATTGTGAAGTACATTATAATATTCTATTTTCCAAGAACTGTAAAGTAAGTTTTGAAAACAAGTGCATACTTTCTTATTTTAGTTCAAGATCGATTATGAGAAACCAAAAAGGGAATTAGTTGTTACTGTGTTGAGCACGTTGCTGCTTATCTGTTACATGATAAGATTGGTCTCCAACAAGGTTTTAAAAATGGGATTCAAATCATAAACCGTAAAGTTCAAAATTTAAATTGAAATGGGATTTCAATCGTAAATCATAGATTCAAAATGCTCAATATTGAGGTTTGTACGTACTTTGAAATTAATTTTGATGTTTGAATTTTAATATCTAATCCAAAAACTCACTTTTCTCTCTTCTTTCATATTTATTTTGCTTAAAAAACATTAGAATGGGAATTCTACATCCAAATAGCTGTACTGAAATATCACAATATGAACAGAATAATTTTTTTCAATTGCGATTTTAACTGAGTTTGAATCGAAATATAAATCGAATCGTAAAAAGAGAGATCTGATCTGAAACGTGATTTAAATCATAAGATTTTTTATAACAATGGTTTCAAAGATCAGAGTTGAATCAAATTATCTCAATAATGTTTAAATTATTAAAAAATAATCCCTTTCAGAACAGTAATAAAAAAACTATTCTTAACAAAAAAATATATATATAGCTTTTAAGATCAGAGTTGAATGAAACCGTTATACAATGATTTCAATATAGAAAGTCTCAACATGAACTGGTATAATTGAGATTTTATTGTCACGGTAACTTTTTTTTAATGAACAATTGGAAAACACTATGGTAAATCAATATAACATCTTGATGGATAATTTGCTGTTGTTCGATATTACAACCCCTCTCAAATATAATCCTGGATTCATCCCTGCACACACACGTGTGTATGTGTGCCAATTCTATACAAATAGGTTAACCAAAAGTCCACATGACACTTTATACTGTCATTCTACTATTGTGGCAAACTTCATTGTTATCATAATATCACTGTTATATAAACTTTGCCAATTTTACCGTTCACAAGATAATAGTTGCAGAGCTTTTCCCTTTGCTCCATTTCGGTACAAAATATATTTTATTAACATACACAATTTATTTTTGCGGTTAACCTTTTATCAGTTGCCTGTTGTATCATGTTTGCGGAATTACTGCTACATGCTATATCTTAAAAAAAGCATGCAGCAAGAAACATCCACATAAGGTATTTTGCTCCAAAATATACATTAGCTCGGTATTCATTATCTTTGTACATTACACATCTAACAGAAGATCATTTAACATTGTTGCCCACAGGTGCCATTGGGATAATTATAGAAGTCGGTCTTAACTCTGGCGTCAAAATATTATATCTGTTTCATAACAACACTCCAATAGGCTTAGTCTATACCCAAGCATTCTTGATTTATTCTAGCTAACCGATAAGATTAATATTCTAAAACTCCTTAGGTCAACTATGTTGCTCATTAAAGTCTAATGTATAGACTCGTATTGGTCTAAAAATGATTTATTTTCTAGGAATATATTTTATCCCAATGAAGGATATATTTTATCCCTTAACTTCAATTAATAATTTTATTTCGTAAAGAAATGTAGAAATCAGTTAATTTTGACTCCCTCGGTAATGCATCAAGATCCATCATAAATCAAGAAAGTCTAATATAAATATTAACAAAATAAGTAGTTTACCTGGAATGATTGCATATACAAAACTGATAACCTGGCTTGCCAAAGCCAAATGCTTAGAGGTAATAGACTTCAAACCTGATACCTGAAATTTTCAGTTCAAACAGAGATAAATAACCGTCAGAGATTCTAAACCGATCCATAAACTGTGATTAACATTTGTTAATTTACATGCACATTGTTCCAAAATATACTTGATAAATAAGGTGTTATCATAATACACATCATTGATCAATGAATCCCTGGCTGTAGCAAAAAGAAAAACTCAGAATTTGCTTTTCCCCATTTCAAATCACAATAAAAAGCAGAAGGAGAAGGAACTTGAAATCACTCCATTTCCACTGTAAAATATTTATTTTACCATCTTTATATGTTTATAATCTTGTCTTTAATAAAATAAATGTTTTGCCAACCGTTCTGCATATATAAGTTCCTTTCAGTAGATTGTAAATTGTATATGCATATGCATATGCACTAACATGTAGATATAAAAATTATCGGTTTAACTAAATAATCACAATCTTATTAAATATTCCATGTACAAAAATGATATATATGAAGATCAATCATGCATTTGAATTACTCTTCTTTGAAAGTTGCACAAATTAATACCTGCATGGCACCTGCACCTAGAATAAGCTGACAAGTACGATTGTTGAAAAGCTTGAGGATTTCTGATACACGGTGGACTACTTCGGATGATAGTGTAGGCAAAGATTTACTGATGTCAACATACTCTGCCAACATCTTTAACAAAATCAAACCACTGCAGATAAGTTGATTTTGAAATGTTAGTTGCTAACACATACAACATTTTTTATTTAAATAAATAAAACATAAATCTTTTGTGGTATTAAAGAAACTTTGGCACACAGAATTAAAACATGCAGCAGAACATTACACATAGCAAACATATCAGTTGATGATTTATCATGTAACATTCAATACATCTAACTTCTTAAGATAAGAGAACCAATATGTTGTACTAAATCAAAGAAATTATAAAACAATTGGGCTGAACTAACCAGTTTACCATGTGATATCCAACACCTCTAAACACAAGAGTTTGAGAAGTAGTTCTTGTTTGACCATTGGTATTTCTATCATTAGGCGGCGTAGATGAATTGTCTTCAGAATGACTTGCAGTTCTCTCTGTTAAACAATCCACATTCCATAGTTGAATATCACCCCAATAAAATAAAATATATCTATCTCACTAGTGTTAATGATAAGACCACTACCATTTAATGGTAACTCGTAGGAAGCAAACGAAGAGACAATAGCCTGAAATTCATCAGGGACATCAACAGATACCCAAGTTTCTTGATCAAGAACAGCTTTGATTTTAGCCATCTAGATAAAGAGACTGGTTAGAAAAAAAAACTGAAGGGCAGAGAATGTGGAACTGGAACTTAAATTAATGTCAGATGTGATGTAAAACTACTGTCTTCAATTAGAAGGTGGAGCACTAAGTTTAATATTTGTTTTACATTCTTAGTTACATCAGTAAGGAATTTGGGACAAAGGTCGAGATGAACATATTTGACATGAAAAAACAACTAGCAAAAAACATGATTATATTTTGTACTTCCAATTTTGAGTAAAAAAATATATCATTACTTTCTTTGACTAGAAAATAATATCAAAATGTGGTGTTTGAGTTTACATGACAAGAATATATCAAGAATTACAAGAAAAATAAAAAAGATGCATTAGCACACATGTGACTGACTCGAGATTCATGCTGAAAATCAACAAAAGCTTTGGATTGTGACTGTAATGTTCCTCGAATGCTATAGCCCAGTCTCCCACCGATCTGTTTAACAGAGTCTGATCAGGATGCAAGAAATGTAATTGATAAATAAGCAAAGTAATACACCTACCTTCTCTGTAATTGTGATGAAGTCCTGAGTTATGTTATAGATACTTAGAAATTCTTGCAATCTTAATTTTGGATGAAGAAGAGCACGGACGCCAAGAAGCTTAGTCCATCTTCCATGAGCAGTGTCACATGCAGCAAACACAGCTTCAGTATTTTCCCGCAATACATCAGCACTGGGTCAAAGTTCAATGGTTAAAGGCTTTGGGAATGTGTACCATGAATGAGATAATGGTCTAATGCATGGTTTGTTAATGAAATGCAAAAGAAACGGACAACCGGGAGCCATTTTGGTAACTCCTTCCAAGTAACTTGTAAGGAAAAAAAAATATAATACTCAAGGCTTACCTTACAAGTAGTAAAAAATAAGTTGTGAAATGGTTCCACTGATAGGTAGCAAGTACTTGCATTTATAGCAGGATTTTCACGGAAATTTGGACACGGGAAAAAAGCACACAATTAAAGTAGAGTCTAAACCCAAAAAAATACAAATAGTAAATGAAGAGTATACAAGGACCGACATCCAAATATTTAGGAAGTTTGCCATACTAAGCCAAACAATTAAGCATCAACATAGATGCAACAAACATGTAATTAAATTGTATATCGGCAGCCTACAACCATAAAGTATAACTTTTCGCTATAGCTATTGTGAGCAATGAATGCTTAATTTTAGATGCATGAACTCATACAAGGTTGTTTACGTTAATGAATATGCTCTACCTTCGGACAATAAGACTGCAGAATACATTGACAGCCAATATGCATGTGTGTGTATTAATAAGAAAGTTATTTTATTCCAATCTGGAAGAAATAAATGTGAAGCGTATGTATAAAAAATGCAAAAGAACTAAAGCTGGACGGCATGATTGAATAAATATTGTAACACGAACTCACAGAAAATTCTTTGATGTAATAGGACTAGAAGACTCATTGATACGGCCTTGAAACAATGAAATTTTCTGAGTGTTCCTTGGAAATGAATATGTGGCAGGTGACATGTTTTGATTATCACTCTCTTCAGCACCACCAGCACCTCCAGACCCTTGTCCCACAGTATCAGTAGGATAACCACCATCTATGTTTCCCATAATCCACTCGATAACTCTTTTAACTTCTGCAGCTCGCATTAAATGCGCCTGTACACTAAAAGAAGATAAATTATATTACGGCATATATAGTGAGACCTGTATACATTATGTGTGTGTGTGTGTTTTTGTGTATGAAGTTAAGTTCAAAAAAAAGGCTGAGACACTTAGTACACGATCCAAAATTTTGGATAATGTAGTCAAACATAATTATTTAGAACTTTTCTGCCTTGATTTAAAATATAAAAATGGTTGAAAACAGAAATGTTGTAGCTTCCAAATACGAGGCAGGCGTGAACTACAATATGAAAGTATAGTAGAAGACAGTGATTGACACTTATACCAGTCAGCAGTTGACTATCTGAATATGCAGGCAGCAAGTGGCTTGCTTAGATAAAGACACAAGTGTTTCAAATTTTGTCCTATAACAATCAGTCAAAAAGCTAGTTTTGTTCCATATATAATTACGTGGTTGGTAGCACAACTGTACATGCATTGACCATATTAGACAAGATAACTATGAGTAGCTCCAATGCAGTATTAAATAATAATCCATCAACAAAAGGGCAGTATAATATCAAGGCAGTGCATCATGTACTATACTTTGACACGGCGAAATAATGTTTAGCGATCTAACTTTTCAAACTAAACAAATAGCAGTAACATGTTTACTGACAAAATACTAAAATGGTTTGAAACAATAGTTGATTGCATAGGTTGCCTTACCTGTACAATTTTAAAAATGGCAAATAAAAGTTGAACAAAACTCTCGGATGATAGACTCCTCAGCTTGCTTGCCAGTGATAGATTACTGCCTGACATGTTAAGCATGACATAGTGATGATAATTCCGACACCATCTTCTTTAAAGCATTTGATACAGTGAAGTAATATAATAATGTGACAAGTCCATACCTTCAGAATCCATAGTATTTTCAGCAATCATTGAATCAGACTCCAATGGCCGAGCTAGTAAAATTGGGAGCAACTCAGCAACTGTACTTTTTATTGCAGCTTTCATTTCAGTAATAAGTGTTTCGCGATAAATCCTCAAAACCGTAGGAAGCTTTGCCTGTACATCATAAATTATTGAAACTAAATACTATCAAATTCAGTGCAATGATAAATAAACTTAAAAAAATAATTTACAAGCAAAAGAATGTGCTAGAAGGAACCAATGACTCTGATAACTTAAACAAGTGTAAACATATCAAACATCTGACGCTCATATCTTAACCAAGTTGTTTTCTCTGAAGAAAGAATCCTCTTATTAGGAGGAAATATTCTAGTATATCAATTTCATATACTGATACAAATAAACAATCATATCCAATTTCGACTGCAAATAGCAATTGGCTTAACAACATGGTACTGCTACATCCTCTAAATAATATGATTCACGTACTTGTTTAAACAGCATACAAATATAGTTCAAGCAAATGACAGGTCAGGGATACAAGGAATATAAGAGAAGTCCGTAGACATGCTACAGAATGACACTGACACTAGCTGCAAAAATGTAAATCAAGGCTCCAAATAGGCATGTGCAATGCTACATGAAGAACATTACATTTCACTGAAATTAGAGGATTTACAGAGCATTGCTGGGAAAGCTGATATATTAATTATCCCATCTAATCAAATAATTTTCATGTGGAAGAAGAAAATATGCTTTGAACTCGTAATGTTCTCATCATATCCGTAAGGTTTACATATCATGAGTGTCAAGCCTAATTCATATGTCTAGCAAGCTATATAATCATCAGATATAAAATATTATCAAATTAAGAAAAATTATTCCCTAGCATGGCAGATAGTATTAATGAATTTAGCAATTGGTTTGCTGACAAAACTAACAAGCCACAATATTAAAAGAGCACCTATCACTTAATATAACTTAGGGTTCTTTTATATATAGTTCAGCAATTAAGTATTGGATTTCAACGCTTCTATAGTGTGCTCTAAGTTTAAGTAAGAACTCAATAGAATAAGTGACCGTTCGGTCAATTTGACCATTAGAGTAATTATTTAAGACATTAATAGATAAGTTGAAAGAATAGCCAATTTAGACGCATGCTATAGAATGACAAAATAACATAGTATAAACGACTACGAGCTTCATCAATGCTAAAACAACCAATGTGATAATTGAAACGATAATCAATACAAACCAAGGTCGAGACTGACCGTTCTCAGCAGACCAACAATGAGTGGGAGAAGGCGATCCCGTAGAAAGGAACTTTCATCATCATTTAAACTTTCCTGCAAACACATAAAATAGACTTATTTATATAGTGATCAGATGATTGAGTCGTACTACCAGTTAGCATGATATTGCACTATATAACTTATGAATGCTCTGGAGCCAGGAAGTTTGAACTAAAGGCTACATGTATATAAGAACTAGGAAGATGTATATGTGAAGGAATAAATTGAATTAGATTAAAAGGGGGTGATGTCTAAGAACTATGGATTTTATACATAACGAGACAAATAAGGTTTAGTTGAATGCAGCCCTATTATAAACCCTATTATAACTTACAACGTTAGTGGAATCTCATTTGCATATATCGTCGAACCAGAACCTATAACAATTATTAATACAAGCTCTATGGCACGTGCGTACAAAAACATTCTTGAAAAAATGTAAAATCATTATATACTACATTTTTTTATTGTGCTAATTAACATAAATATGAATATATATATATATATATGTATGTATATGTATGTATGTATATGTATATGTATGTATGTATATGTATATGTATATGTGTATATATATATATGTATATATATATATGTATATATGCATTTTTGTTGGGATTAGGATTCAAACTTGTAATCCCGTATATGTGTGTGTGTCAAATTTTCTGTTTGAAAATAACTGTTAACCCAAAAAATGGATCAGCACCTGAGAGTAGAATGTGAAAGCACCAGCCCTGTTAGAATAGGGCAAAGATAATAGATAACAGTAATAGAGTACAAGAAATAAAATAGAGACGCAGATATTTTTATAGCAGTTCGGTTGTTAACTAAGCCTACATCCACTTTATAGTTGTTTGACCTTGTTCGTAGGAGATCACAAAGTGTTTGAGAGAGAAAGAGTCACAAGTACAAGGGTTAGACAAGTTCTAAGTCCCCGAAGTGCTTATAGTAGCTGCCTTTGTGACTATGGTGAAGAGGAAAGAGTTGAAGAAGAGATATAGTTCCTGCGTAGTGATAGCAAAATCCAGATCATGTTTTGGTTACTTTATGGTTTGTATTCATAGGAGTAGCAATCATACTGCGCCAAGAGAAGAGTTGGAGCACAGTCCAGATAGAAGCCCGAGATAGTGCATGAAGTCGTGAATCCATCTGGGTTAACACCACACGTCGGTACCAAGCTCTGAAGTTAGTGCTGACATCTGTGGTTAAACTCAGGTGGGTTGATTCATTTTGCATGATTCATCCTGCTTGATTTCAAGGTGTCACATGTTGTTTCTATTGATCGTTGGTCATCCAAAACAAATCGTCATCTACTTCTCTCCAAAACAGCTCGGTATAAGCCTTTTTGTCTAAGAAGTTGGTAGTGACATTTTTCTTTAATTTGGAATGACTTATAATTTTTACAGCACTCTTCTAATTCCATATGGAGGTGTTCCAAGAAGTCGCAACACCTATAGAGTTAATTTGAGAAGTCGGTACCTACATGAGAGATCGGTACCGACATCTCTCCTTAGTGTATTTTTCATCCAAATTTCTTGAGCTACATTCTCTAGTCATTCTCTATTCCTTTTAAGTGTGCCTCCAAAATTTCAAGTCATTTCGTCCTCGTTTGAATCTTCTAAGTCCAGCTGAAATCTGTTTTGCTAAAAAACGGGTTAACACTTGCCTCCTAAAGTACGTCTTTCGAATGTAAGGTGTGTTTTGTTAAAGAATAAGTTCCAGTAATCGGTCTTCGATAGTTGAGCTCTCCTTCTATTTCAATCTTAGTAAATCGTCTGCTTCGTTTGGATTCTCTTGTCAATCACAAGTCGTTCCAAACGTGTTACAGCCTAAGACTCTAGACTCTGTCTAAGTGTAGTTTATACATCACAATCATTCCGATTTCATTTGGAGTTATTACATCATATATCAAAATCGTCCCGTGTTCATCCGAGATTTATCAGTTTCATTCCAATTACAAGGCATTCAAATCCTTTTATCAATCTGTATTTGTTCTAAGGTTCGATCTCTCCGAATTGTTTTCTATTCAATTTAAGAGGAAGATATCTTCGGATGTTTAGCGTTAAGTTTAATGTGCGATCTCTCCGAATCGTTTATTGTTTAAGTTTAATGTGTGATCTCTTCTGATCGTTTAATCTTTAAGTTAAGGGAACGATCTCTCCGGATCGTTTATTGTTTAAGTTGAAGGGACAATCTCTACGGATCGTTTATTGTTTAATCTAATGTTTCGATCTCTTCGGATACTTGCTGAGTCCGTTCGCTCTTCGACAAAGGGACTTAACGACCAAACAGGCTCATCCGCTCACTCTCCAGTGAGGAGACTTACTTTTCGTACAAGCTCATCCACTAGCTTTCCGGCAAGGGAGCTTGCACCTTGCACTTCGGTCTCATCTCTCTAGTCGGAACTCTAAGGCAATCAATATCAATCATCACATTCAATGTGGATTTTTCAATATTCAAACCAAATCAAAGCAAACAAGCAGGAATCCTAAGTGTTCATTCCAGACATCCGACTCAGGGCGTGACAAAGAATCGATCTAGGTTTTTATGCACGTCTGAGTGGTCGGGGGTTATTATTATCCTAAGCAATCACCCCAGACATTCGAATTAGATCGTGAGTGAGGACCAAACTAGGTTTTGTACACGTCTAGATGGCCTGAGGTTATTATTGTCCTAAATAGTCATCTCAGGCATCCGACTCGAAGCATGCCTAGGGACCATTCGAGATCCCGTACACGTATAAGCGACCTGAGGTTATATTGCATCATTTATTCAAAGTCGACGTAAAGGAATCGAATCTGACCTCAATCCATCTCGATCATGGAGTTGTCATCCAATGAAAGTCTATAATCCATAACTTCATTATGCTCCTACTGTCATGTATTTGTATTCTGATTCGCCTCTCTGGCTCCAGCATCGCTTGTTCCGGGCATTAAAGCTCATCTTAGATCCAAATCGATCATGCCCCAAGTTGTGGAGGCATTATTTAAGTTTGTTTTGCTCTAACTTCAGATGCTCCTGCATTGGTTCCTTGTCCTTGGTTACAAATTCCTGTAGATTTAACTATTTCTTGTTGTCCAATCCTTTGAAAAAACCTTTCAAACATTTTATGTTGTCTAGTTATCACTCCACACTGTATCTCCTACATCATTCTTTCCATCTACTATCTAATCACGTGGATGGATTGATTAGATTTTAAGAACACCTCCTGGTTACCCCCAGGCTCTGGTTGACTTCCTCCAATCTTAGATTTAGGGTTGGGCCTCTTCATCTTCTTCAAATCTCAGATTCAAATATTCAGATCTAGCTTCAGTAAAAACACCAAAATGTTAACTCAAAAAAATGGATCAACATCAAGAGTCGAATGTGAAAGCACTAACTCTGTTAGAATAGGGCAAAGACAATAGAAAATAGTAATAGGGTAAAAGAAATAAGATAGAGAGAGAGAGAGATTTTTATAGTGGTTCGGCTGTTAACTAAACATACGTCCACTTTATAGTTGTTTGATCATGTTTGTAGGAGATTACAAAGTGTTTGCGAGAGAAAGAGTCACAAGTATAGGGGTTAGACAAGTTCCAAGTCCCAGAATTGCTTATAGTAGTTGCCTTAGTGACTATGGTGAATAGGAAAAGGTTAAAGAAGAGATAGGGTTCGTGCATAGTGATAGCAAAATCCAGATCATGTTTTGGTTGCTTTATGGTTTGTATTTATACGGGTAACAATCATACTGGGCCAAGAGAAGAGTTGGAGCAGAGTCCAGATAAAAGCCCGAGATAGTGCATGAAGTCGTGAACCTCACATGTCGGAACCGACCTCTGAAGTCGGTGCCGACATCTGTGGTTAGACCCAGGTGGATTGATTCCTTTTGCATGATTCATCCTACTTGATTTCAAGGTATCCCATGTTGTTTCCATTGATCGTTGGTCATCCAAAACAAGTTGTCGTCTACTCTTCAAAAAAGCCCGGTATCAGCCTTTTTGCCTAAGAGGTCGGTGGTGACTTTTTTCCTTAGCTTGGAATGACTTGTATTTTTTACGGCACTTCTAATTCCATATGGAGGTGTCCCAAGAAGTCGCAACACCTATGAAGTTAATATGAGAAGTCGATACCTACATGAGAGGTCGGTACTGACATCTCTTTTTGGTGTATTTTTCATTCAAATTTCTTGAGCTCTATTCACTAGTCCTTTTAAGTGTGCTTCCAAGTTTTTAAGTCGTTTCGTTCTCGTTTGAATCTTCTAAGTCCAGTTGAAATCTGTTTTCCTAAAAAATGGGTTAACAACTGTTTACTTTTGTTGCGAGTAGAATTTGAACTCATGACCTCTAATTGGCGTGTAAGGGCATTTTGAGAAATTCAGTCATATCAAGAACTATAAATATATTCCAACTATTAATAAACATAGTATTAGTATTAATATATCAAGAAGGTTCTATTAAGCAAACTAGTAAGTTAGTGATTCTAAGTGTAGCCCTGGTGCTGGTGTATGAGATATTGAATTCTCAGTGAAAGCAGACTCAGAATATTAAGTTAAGTAAGCTAGAGTAAGCCAGTCCCACCGGATAGACTACGAATTTTATTATGATATGTCAATTACATTTATTTGTATTAGTAATTAAAAGAATGACTCGATAATGGCATGGCTACCTTCCCTATTTCAAATGGGAGTTCAAGGTACCAAACCTGACTTGGAGATACGAGGTATATATTATTGTAAATTCATCATATGGCTCGTTAACAGTTTTAATTAAAGACAGAAGAGGAACAATTATTAAATTTTGCATCACAGGAAGGCTAACTAATGCGTCTACCTACGGTATCATGAACTGTCTCATTAAACAGCCTCTTGGAATATTATTTCAAGTGAATGTTAAGTTTGAAGATGAATCTTCCCAACCTTTTTATATGAAAAGTTTCATGTATTAAGATTGAGTTCTATTCTTTTATAATGCATAAGAAGATTTACAACTGTTTAATCCTAAATTTGATCTTTAGGAGGGGGGAACTGAACAGAAATTTAAAAAAAAACAAATGTTAAAACAATTAAATTTCACTATGTCAGTTATACACACACGTGTGCGCGTGTGCGCATGCATGTTAGTCTTCCCATCCATTGACTCCAAAAAATCCCCAGTCAACGTATCTGTATCTAGATGTTTCAAACTAAAATAATTCATTTGTAAACATTATCTTCAAATTATTTGGATAACCCTTACAAAAATGATATCATTTCAAAAAATTCTTTCAAAACCGTAAGTTAATATGAATCATCAAAAAATATTCATTTACATTTTTAATCGTTAATTTAAAATATAGTTTTCAAGCCAGAAGTTTTAAAATAACGTGGAATTCTGTGAAGAGTGGACACAAAAACGATGAGAAATCTTTTGATAATACAAGAATGGTAAATAAAACAATGTTTTATGGTAACACGTCATGAAATGATTTTATTTTTTTCTTGAGTGTCAAATACATGGAACAGCTAGGTTACAATTCAATACTTTTGAATAAAGGACATATTATGTTCCTGGTGAGAAATAGAATTGAAGAACAAGCTCTGTGGTATATTTAGATTGAAGATATTGGTGAAAATTAGTTAAAGATATCTTGTACATAAGATTTTTTTTTTTTTGTCAGAAAATCCAAAGAAGTTGATATATCTGTTCCTGTTTTGAAAGAACTCATATAGCAAGAATTTGAAACACAAGTTTATAATGTTAAAATCAAGATGGTGGCAAAAATAGTAAGTCTGTAAACCAGAAAGGTTGCAGTGCATGTGTCTGTATTTTAACTTGTTCAAGTTTCTGACTACAAGAATGATGCATTAATCATAAAGAAAAAGAAATGTGATACTGCAAAAGAGATAGAAAAGGACGTACTTCTTCTAATCCATTCATAAGAAAAGGAGCACTTGTTTTGATTTTCGACACAATTGCAGAATCCACTGCCCTTGCATCATGCATTGATGCACGCACAAATTCTGCTGAAAGAATGCTACAATGGATATAATAAAACATGTTACCATATTAAAGTAGAAGTTCGACGAAAATTGGTTGTTGAAAAACAAATTTTAGCACTATATAACAGCTGTTCTCTTAAATGACGTATGAGCGGAGATAAGTTGAAGGCAAAATCTAAAATGAATAGATGACAAACACAATAACTTGATTTGGCCATAACTACCATCAAGAGGCACGAGTTCATAAAATCAAATCTATTCACCTATTTATCGAATCTAGTGAGGTAGATAATTGATCACGAAGGTGACGAAAACAATGAAGACCAGCAAGCTCATCGGTATCCTGAAAAATGACGAGATTATGAATATGATAACAATAAAGAAGTCTAAATATTTCAAATATTAGCCCAATAAAAAAGGGTTGATAGAAATAATGTCAAGGGGT
Organism: Allium fistulosum; assembly: GCA_030737815.1. Lineage (NCBI taxonomy): Eukaryota > Viridiplantae > Streptophyta > Magnoliopsida > Asparagales > Amaryllidaceae > Allium > Allium fistulosum. The sequence continues at coordinate 705,617,681 of CM060904.1, read as the reverse complement.
GGTGAATCACAGCTAATGCTCCCTAAATCAATATAACGAGTACTTTAGCCAGTGCAATTGCACTTAAACAGCATCTCATGATCATAATGCACAAATGCTGATCCATTCACGCATCCCAATAGTTAATGAATCAAAACCCAATTCAGTATATAAGAAACTATCACAAATTGAGAGTTTGAACAGAAGGTATTGCATGAAATCAAATAAAATTGGAAAGCAAAGAGGCAAAATGTCATGGATGTGCATCATGTAAGCATTCATAAACATGCAAACACAAAACTCAAATATGCATGTGTGTGCGCGTGTGCGTGTACACACACGCATGCATGCATGTACAACTTGAAATCCTTAAAACTACTACAGCTAATTATTAAGTAGCTAATTTGCATGGTGCGAATGTGTCAATATCTTGAACATGTACATATACCAACTGTATAACAATTGTCGAGCTGCTTAAACCAAGTGTTTCATCAAGAAAAACTTCTCACATTGGAATACCTTTTAGCTACTTAAACATTGTAACTAAGTAGATTCAAGTGAACAATAAAAAGATATAGAAAATTTTAAGTAGTTAAGTTAAAACTTTGATAAAATGTGGTTGGCGAAGTTGACATATATGACAAATTTTGTAGTCAAAATGTTAAGCTATTGCCGAAAACATCAGGTTACAAAAATAATTTACAAATTATATTCGACAATTGAGATAGCAGACATTATTGCACATCTCTTATCCCAAGACATTACTTCTACCACTCATGTGTTCACACATTTACGAAACAAAAGTATGACATGATTTATCATATTAATCTTATAATCATTCAATATGCCATGATTTCAGCTGTAAATTCACAAAAAATATGTTTACATTCCTAATCAGTTTGAACATCAACAAAACAAAACAAAATCAGTAAAAATGAATTTATTGATGATGGAAGAGAAAACGTTACAAGCAAATGTTGCAAGTCATCAATGACATCCAGAGCACCAGCACAATCTGCCCCAGCCACGAGCTGCAAAAGGTTAGATGGATTCATTAAATATGCGCTGGCAAGATTCCGTAAGTACAATAAATTTATAGTAAAGCAATAACCGAGGACTTATTTAAATCATTGAGCTGTTGCAGTAAGGTGACAATAACATCAACAAACAAACCAATGTTTAGAAAAAACAACATTTAAACCCTAAGAATATGATGTAGTAGCGTAATTTAGGCAATGATACATTTTACTATGGATAAAACACACACAAAATAATAGGTGGAGTTTACAAGTATAAAAATTATTCTGCACAGCACTTTTCATGATTTTTGTACAAAGTTTATGCGATAAGTTTTTGTACTTTTGAGGTGACAAGTAAGCCATTGGGTGTTGAGGTGTAAATTTTTCAAGCAAAAACAAAAGGCATGATATCTTAAAGAATTAGATATAGAATAGTAAACACTTTATCAAAGAATTAAACATAAACATAATTTATTATCAAATAATGCATCGTTTATAAAATAGTAATAGTATAAATATCACATTATTTAACACTTTCAAGTAATGCATTGTTTTTAACTAACAGCAGTATTATAAAGTATAACTAGCAACAACATAACTTAAGTTATAACTAGCAGCAATATATAACTTGTAGCAATATTCATCCAGTTCTCGAGGTATGTGCATTTTCTTTTCGTTTCTTCCTCTCATCTCTCTTCTCATCTTCCACCATTTTTTTTAATATTGCATTTTCAAATCGATTCCAGAAATGGAATTGATATTTACAGTCGATTCCAGTGGAATCAATCTTCGAGATCAACCCCATTTCTGGAATTGATTTTCGAGATTGATTTTAGTTAGGAACCAATCTCATAAATCGAATCGAAACCCAATTGGAATCGATCTCAAACTCAGAAATTTTATTATTTTTTTAAGATAATTACTTGACTCTTTTTTTTTTCCACTTTGAAAACTCGATGAAATGAATTACTGTTGAGGCAACAGTTTTTAGCCTTTGAGGCTCATGTCTCAACCATCAAGATGTGCAAGGTGCAAAAGAAAACATGCACCTCGGCATGCCTCCACGGTTGAGGCAAGCGCCTCAGAGGCTAAACACCTCCTGGAGCATGCATTGATGCTTTTTGGCATGCGCCTCGCCTTGAAGAGCGCCTCAAGATGCATCTCGCCTTAAGGAGCGCCTCAAGGGCCCCAAGGCACGCCTCAGGTGCATTTTTTAAAATATTGTTATTATATTTTATGAAACTTTATTTTTCTTTTTAAGATCGGTAGGGTTTAGCGGTATTTTAGAATATGTTAACAGACCAGCATACATATTGTGCTACCTTCAGTCTTATGCAATTACAAATTAGGGTGCATTTGCGGATAACTTTTGGATGGAGATAGATGGTTAAAAGTAGAGGTTGACAGTGTTTGTGAATAATATTTTAGTTAGAGGTTACTTAGAGGTGAGATAGGAAGCAACGATTGTTGTGCGTTTTATGTAAGCAGTTTGAGGGTAATATTGATTATTATTTTGTACAATTAATATTTAATAAGCAATAATTATTAACTAATATTTAATATTCAATGTTCAATGTTCAATATTCAATAGTTAATAATAATAATTTAATACGTAATATTTATTCAATAATAACTAATATTTGATATTTAAGATGTCTCTTGTGGGACAGCGTTATGTCTCTAGATTATCTATTCAGAGGTTGCAAAATCGAATCCCGTTAGGGCTAATTAATCATATTCGAAAAGAATATGAAATGAATAAAGGAAAAAACGATGCGTTGAACATATCAGAGATACATAGAAGATATATTTTACGTCGCACCCAACTGCTGCAATTTTGAGAGGGAAAACACTCCAAAAAATTCGCTGATATAACTTATGCATCCATGCTGATATAACTTATGCATCCAACGTATTGTAAATACATCAGATGTATTTTTCGTCAATCACTTTTCCATTAGAGGATTAGGTCTCTGTAGGCGAATGTACCTTTAGTAATTGCATTACAGTATTGGATCAAAGTGGTTGTTTTTATCTATATTATACTATTAAAGATGAGTTATTCATTCTTAGCTCTGATTGTTTCACACATTTTTTGTTTCTCTGCTTGACATATGGCGGCTTATGTTCTTTCATTTTCACTTTTAGAAAAATTCAATAGTATGTTATGAAAAGGTGTTAAGCCTTTACATTTTCAACTCTTTATTCTTCCTTTGTTGGGAAAATGCATGGTGACATATGTTAATTATGTTGATCGTTAAATTCTAAAAACGTGAACATGTTTCATCTATTCTTCTTACATACGTGTATTATTTATTACATATTACAAAGAAACATTTATTTTTGTTTATGCATCCTCTTTTGTTTCTTATCCATCTTCTCTTTACGTGACTTTATTAACACTGCTTTGTCTTCTCTTTACTCTTTCGCTGTCCATAATCAATGTTTTTGGTTTCTAACAAATTCAGTTTTTCTTAACTAAAAATTCTACTCTTAATTAAATAAGCACATCTATATTCATGTCCTAAAATTCTATATCTTAGCTTCATTTCTTGTAAAACTTAATTCCAATACCGCCTCCCACAGCTTTTCAAATTTGATCTCTATATCCCCAAAATTATTTTATTAAGACCACAACCAGTGGTCTTCTTCCAAAGCCCCATGAAACACGGATCCCAACTTTGTTTTCCAAATCATTTTGAGTTAGATTTTACCATGTTCTAAGCACAACGGGTCACAAAGAAGGTAGTGGCAAACACGCTTTCTCAGCTTTATGTTTGCTAACTAGATTTCTATGATTTTTATTTGTAAGTTTCTTATTTGCTATCAATACATATATATAAATTTATTTGTCATCGGTTGAAATTTTGATTAATCCGTAAATTAAATATTTTGTATTGATTGTTTTATTTAGATTGAGTAGGCTAAATTTATAGTGTTTGTACGAATAAAGTGTTTAGTGTTCCATAGCTAATATTGTATTTCATAAATATTTATTGACTAATTCACATAATTAAATGGACTGCGCTAAACTGATTAATTAATTTGATTGATTAAATATTATGGCAATAAATTTATAACATTTAAAATTTACTGGCATTCAATTGATTAATTGGATTGGTCATACCACTTTTCGTAATATTGTGAAATATTAATATTTATAAGAACACTTCAATACTCATGGGAAAGTAACAAATTGACTGATTAAACTTTGCTTTGTGAAATTGATAGTATTTCGCCGCATATAGCATTTATATGAATATCTCAATATCTTTAATAGGAATGTAAACAAATATAAAGGAATGTGGTATATATCTAATTGGTAAAATAAAGATCACCAAATATACACTTATCATCCATTTTTTCACCCCTACTAAATTATTCCGCACACACCCACACCCATCGATATAATTTATATTTCTTCCTCCCACGTTTATTATTTCCAACAAAAAAAAACGAACAAATTTATTTACCTCTCTTCCCCTTAAATTCAAAAACAATAAATTTTTATTAAATACTATCTTAAAAAACATCAATGCAGACTACGATAAATTAAACCTCGAATCTAATAAGATTATAACACATATAAACACCTTGCATAGTTTGAATAGTAACAGAAAAAACTATTAATTCATACAGTGACTTATTCAAAAACAATAAAATATCTCGTACTTACATTATTATTTTCAATATGCTCTACCATTAATTGCTAATAGGGAAAGCTATTACTATGTTTTATAATTAGAGTTTTTTTAATATATTTGCATGGTTTAGTTGCGAAAAACTGTGCTTATTTTTCCATTTAGTTGCGCAAAACAATTACTATGTTTTATAATTAGTGTATTTTTGTAGTACTTTTTCCTAATTAATTTTACTACCTACTTACGTGGCATTAGGTATAGTTCGGATGTGTGTAGATAGTAACGCCCTTTATTTATTATTGCCCTTTCTATTTTTATGTAAATAGTTTCAATTTTTAGATTGAAACAATGGAAGCGATTTGTAAAGAATTGAAAGATTAATTTTAAAATGATTTTTTAATGTTGTGGTAACTTATCTCTCTTTTGTTAAGATTTTCTGTCATAAAATTAAAAAAAATCATTATTTAGCACTATTTTTTCTAATCATCTTTCTTTCTTTTAGTTCTAATTATGATATGAGATCACATTCTAAATAATATAAATGTATTGGGTTTTCCTTGTTAAATTTAATATTTAGAACGACTTTTAACTCATTTTGTTTGTTTAAATTTTTGCTTAAGATTGGCTTTTCTTTAGGACATGAATTTTTGTAGGTTTTAGATTGAATTAGTGTTATAAAAAGCTCAAACTCTATCAAATATCAATCTATTTCCATGACTTACTCGGTCTGAATACTTCAATATCCCTAATTTAATGATTAACATTACTTTTAGCCTCTTATAATATATTATTCTTCCGCAAAGAATATCAACGTTAATCTAGAAATCAATGTTATATGCATCTCTTACCTAGCCTCTTTGTTTTACTAAAGAACCTGAATCAACATTAGACATTTCTTACTGAATTGACTTAAACTTCTTTCATATATTAATTTTATTCTGATTTGAGTTTTACATTATGAGTAATGTAAATGTGTTGACTTTTTATACTAATTCCAATTTGAGTTTACATTCTGAACATATGTTTTTATGCATCTTATGGAAATACGCTGGGAGAATATAATAATTTATGTGATTCGCTAAATACCTTTATTTAGTATAGAATTTACAATGTATGTATTATTGAATTTGTTACATGAACTGCCATTAATTACATTTATTAATTTTTAAAATTATTTTTCTTAGTAGGATAGGGTTTAGTTATATTAAAAATCATTTTAGTTCCCACTTTGAATAAAAACTCAATGTCATAATATACAAATATTTGTATCATAATATATCGAGTCAACTATTTTTTGATACTATAGCAACAAACCAGAGGATATGTTCATATTGATTACGTATTTAAAGTTAATTGTATTATAATATCAATATTATGGCAATAAATTCTTATTGTAATTAGTAATATATTAAAAGACAATTTGGAACATAATGCGGTATCCATAATTCTATTTTTTTCCCTTATTATTCTCCCGGATAATATGATTATGACTTATTTTCCTTTATTTTATTCGTAGAAGCTTGTTAGATTTGTTAATACACTAATTGTACAGGATCTTTAATTGTTTGGTAAAATATATTGCAAGTTAAATGAACTATTATTTTATTATCAACTTTTGTATCTAATGTCAATTTCATTTGATTTTTGATCTATTAGCATGATTATGAATTTCATTTATCTATTTTATTTTCTAGAGCATAGTTTGTTTATTAATACATAGCTACCATACGATTTTCAAGCTGTATAGCTAGTCCGTGAAAAAGTTGTTCTTTTTCCATTTTTAAACGCATGTACATAAGAAAATCAAGTTGTGGAAAAAAGTGAAGTAAAATAATTCAAGTGATAAATTTCATACCATATTTTGGAAAAATGTATGGTTGCACAAGCAGCTCATGAATATTATATTATTTTATACCATGTATGGATGCACGAGCAGTTTAGTTGTAAAATGTGCTGTATAAACTTGTAATTCTTACTTGAATGTTTTACGTGAACTTACTTAACCAAAACTTATTTTATGTAGAATCTAATAATATCTGTCTTAATCAATCCATAGATTAATTTATTTTCAGCTGGTCAAATTTTGTTTTACTGTCCACTAATTAATACTAACTACCATGTTTGAAGACCAAGTAGTGAAACTTTCATATCCATTGTTTCATTTTTGATTGACTCTTTTGTGCCTTTAATTCCAGCTTAAATGCTTAGGTTATAAAAAAATTGGAAATTAAGTGGAAATGTGTAATTTAGTTAATTTAAAATTTTAATAAATTTTATTTCTTGGTTTGATTGTAGATGGTATTATAAATGAATATTATCATACTATCCGATCTTTAATATTAAGCAAATTAATTTTTATTGAATAAATATGGAAATTAATGTTAATTAATTCATGTGTATAGAATAAGAGTATTAATTCTAGAATTAATATGTGATTGCTTCTCTAATTCAAATTGAAGTCAAGCTAGAAAGATATTAAATAATAATAACTAACTAGAGTTAATTGTACTTATTTCATCAGTTAGTTTCAAACTTTCAATTTGAATTTGTATAACAAATATATTTATCATAATTATCTCTATTTCATATAACAATAAATGTATATTGATTCTTATGTGGTACCCAATTTTATATTGATTAGTATCGAATTTTTTATACATAGCAATAGTCATCTACAAACCGAAATAAATTTAGTAACACTTATTACACATTTTAAATTAAGTTAAAAATATCCATCATTTTAATTTTAATTTAGAATAAATACAGTTAATTCCACTTAATTATATATTTAAATCTCTAATTCATTTCCAATTTGAATTGGAATAACATGAAATGATGTTATCATATAGTCGACAAAAAGGAATTAATTGTTAATAATTCCACTTAGAAAATTGACATTCTTCGTAATGCCATACTTCCAAATTAGGAATAACTTATAGTTGATGATAGTTTCTTTTATATAACACTGTTGTCTCCAAAAATATCGGTTATATTTTGTGTGAGTTGAAACTATTGAAGCACGTTTATCATTCAAGTTTTTTTAGTAGTGTTCGGGAAAAAGAAAATCTAAAAAAATTACAATTCAAAAGCACATATTCACCTTTATATAACTAAAAACACTCTAAAAATGTTCGGTTAAAAAATTATGTGAACTATGTATGCGTAGCACGGGTTCACACTATAGTAGTTAAGGCGCTAAGGTGCAAAAAGGCACAAGTCTTGGGCCTTGGACTTTTTTGAGCCTTGGGCCTTTTTTGTGTGCCTTTTATACAAGTTTGATCTACTATTTTACCAACTACAAATTAAATTTTAAACCATATTTTATAATTCATTCAACTATTTAAATATTTTATTATCTAAATTTTAAATTTTAGATCATATTTTATAATTCATTTAACTATTTAAATTTTTTATTTAACAATTTTGTAAACTAAAATTTGAATTTTACAAAAAGGCGCCTCAATCTGCAAAAAGACGCACTGAAACTGCAAAAGGACGCACAATGTGCGCCTGAGCCTTTTTTGAGCCTAGACGCGCGCCTTAATAACTATGGTTCGCACTAGTAAAGATGACATTTAAGAAAGAAAATTTGTGGTTTGCAAAGTAGTGGTGGTTGTGGTGGAGGTGGGAGCCATGGAGGAGGGAGGAGAGTGCAAATCAATGGGCATGCGTGCACACATCAAGTGTGTAACAAATTCATTTAAAAAACCTAACTTTCCAAATAAGCCTAAAGCAGCATAAATCCATCACCAAAGCTACAGAATTTAAGAGCGATAAAAAAAGGGGCATAACCAACTGGGCTCCAGTCAAAGTAATCGTACTGCAGGAGCAGCATATACTCAGAAAAGTAAAAGACTGGATTAGTGATAAATAACAGCAAAATTATCTTTAAATGACTCTAAGACACTCAAGTACACAAATACTACCCTTTAGCCATTTGGTTTTCCTCTCTATGAGTACACAACTCGTTGAAATAAAGTGCACAACTTATTTCTTTGCAAAATTCCTACAAGATAGAAATTGTGTTGTTGGCTCAAAAATAATCATAAAAATTGTAGGAACTAAATGAGTAGTGCCCATCGGTACCTTTGTCCCATTATACACAATATTCTAAATTGTTTTCCTTGATCAAATGAAGTTCTAGAATGCAGAATTGTATATGCTGGGAGGGAAATAAGGAGAGAAAATGAACAATGCGTTCAATACAAATTTAAAAATGGGGTCATAGATTATAGCACACAATGCACATCTAATTGTATTGTTGAGTAATACTTGATGTGCTCAAAGTTTCTACATCCTTATGATCCTCGTGTTTTTAGCTATAAGCATCAGCATATATATAAAATGTTGCAGTATACAACTCTATAATGCCGCACGAATAAAATATCTTAACAACTAATAATATAGGTTGAGCAAACTCACCAGTTTTAAAGCAGAAACAGCCTGACTAACATACAAAATAACAGTTAACTTCTGTTGCAACGCCACCAAATTACTCCTGGCACCATTCAACTCCTGCACAACTTTAGCACACCCAACAAGATCCCCTTCCAATGCCCGGATTCCCTCCTTCAACCTCCTAATCCCATCACACGCCTTCACAATCTCACCATTCAACCCAACTAACTTACCCTGCGCCTCATAAAATGATTCCGATCTCAGCTCGATCTCCCTCACAAGATGCATCTCCACACAGTCCAGATACTGCGTCAACCTATCGCTGCCTTCACTCTCGTCACCATCAGAAACCGAAAAAGAGGAGGCGGATTCAAAAGTAGGCCCATCAGCAAGATCGAAGTCTTCCTTGAAGAACAGAGAGGGAACCTCGCGGAGGCATTCCACAAGCGCCTGGCCCTGCCGAGCTGGCACGATGCTGCGTTCTTCGGAATCTTTAACGGAGTGCTTGATGATGTGTTCGAATTTGGAGTAGGTTTCGGAGATGGAGGAGAGGTAGGGGGAGAAGGAAGATCGGGAGACGTCTGGAAGAGACGGTGGAGGAGGTGGAGGAGCTTCGGAGGAGGGCCAGAAGGAGGAGTAGTAAGAATAGGATGATGAAGGGTTGTTGAGGATGGAGGAGAGATTTTGGATTGAGGCGGAGGTGGAGTCTAAATTAGAATCAGAAGTGGATCGGTTTATCGGATCCATTGAATTATGGTTTGGGCATTGGTTGATGCGGATCGGGCAATGGGTTCGACTGTGTATCCTGGTGAAGATTTTTTAGATCTGATCTGTGGAAGAAGAAGATGATTTGAATGGAAGCATGTATTGTCTACGTTTTGATTTGAGTGACACTTTCTTTTCCTATTTTATTTTTGGTCCAAATTGATCGTGCTACTAAAACTCATAGGACTAAATTAGTCTAAATGAAGAAGCTAAATAAATTTTAATTTCCACGGATAGTAAAAATTAACTTCCGTCTAAAGGACAAGCGCACGTATAATTCAAATTTTCACAATTGTTTCTGCTTTTTCACTCTCTTTTACTCTGAAAACAAAATTTCATCAGTCTGTCCTTCATCAAACAATGACAACCGAAACCAAAAACGCTTTTCTTCGCCAAACTAATTTACAAACACAATCTACTTCAGAAGCTAAACGATCGACTTAAATCCACAAATTTCAACAAATCCTGAAGCAGAAATGAACGAACCTAGGGATTCCAAAACTAAGGTTGATTCGAATGTTATTCGTGAAAAAAAGATAAGGCAATAAACTAGGACAGCGACGACTGTTGATTCGAATGATATTCCCGAAAAAACAAAGATCACGAGAAAATCTAGGGCAGCAAACACTGCAAATGAAGGCGAAATGAAGAAACAAAAGCTTTATGATGAAACCGTCAGTAGGAAAAGAAAGATAACGGTATAACATCTGTTTTTTTTTAAATAAATGATAATTTTAGAATGATAGTTGGATATAACATTTTATTTATTGCATGTGTTATATTGGAATGATAGACGAAAATAGCATTCCAGTTTTTGATAGATGTTATATGATAGTTAGATTGGTAATTGTAGAATGATAGTTGAATATATCATTTTATTCGTTACATGCATTATGTTGGAATGATAGATGAAAATAACATTCTAATTTTTGATAAATGTTAGATGATAGTTAGATTGATAATTACAGAATGATAGTAGAATATATCATTTTATTCATTACATGCATTACGTTGGAATGATAGATGAAAATAGCATTTCAGTTTTTGATAAATGTTAGATGATAGTTAGATTGATAATTGCAGAATGATAGTTGGATATATCATTTTATTTATTGCATGTGTTATGTTGGAATGATAGACGAAAATATCATTACAGTTTTTGATAAATGTTAGATGATAGTTAGATTGATAATTACAGAATGATAGTTGAATGTATCATTTTATTTGTTACATGCATTATGTTGGAATGATGAATGAAAATAGCATTCCAGTTTTTGATAAATGTTAGATGATAGTTAGATTGATAATTGCAGAATGATAGTTGAATGTATCATTTTATTAATTGCATGTGTTATGTTGGAATGATAGACGAAAATAGCATTCTAGTTTTTGATAAATGTTAGATGTTAGTTAGATTGATAACTACAGAATGATAGTTGAATGAAGAATGATTGATTGATACAGTATTTCAACCTTTAAACTGTTAAAGCATGGATTGGAAAAGAGTAATGATGGACAAATATAACATTTTTTTAAAATGATAGATGAAAATAGCATTATAGTTGTTAAATATAAAATTATTCATTGATGGTTCTTTGTACAGAATCCAAAGCTAAAAAATCAAAGAAAGCAAAAACTAAAGAAGGAGGAAAAAAATCAAGGAATGAATATCAAAACAAAATTCAGTACAGATGTAGTTTGATTCCAATGATAAAAAATTTCAAGAAAATAAAAGAAAGAGGTGGAATATCGAAAGCTTGAAAAATGTGATTTCAAGAGAAGCTCTTATGAACATGAACAGTAGAAAGGTATCATTTCTCACACAAGTACAAGCAATATATAATGATAGATAAATATATCATAACATAGTGTATATTACCAGTTTTTATATTGTTATTATATGGCCATAAGTTGAATGATAGTTACATATATCATTTCTGCAGAAATACGGTTTTTTGTTGCTGTTACTAAAGAATGATAGTTTGGTATAGCATCATATGAAAAATGACAGTTATATATAGCATTAGTTCATTCATTGTATATTGCTAATTCATTACTATTTTACGTTATTATATAGATTTTCATTGAAATAAGAAACCTGATTGAAAATGAAAAGACATTTCTTCAACAAACAAACCAACAAAAATTTGTTCAGCAGGATACCAATGAGAACATTAGGATAGAAAAAAAAAAGAAAACTTGGAATCAACATCAAAAGAGCAAGTCAACTCGCTACAGCAGTACATTGTAGATGTAGAAAAAAATTGAAGAAGAGTGAAGAGGAATTAGAAAAGGAGAGACAAAAAAGAATAGAAGCAAAAGGCATTATAATAGAGTTGAAAAAAGAGATCAAGGTGTGGAAATCAAAAGCAACAGAAGAAGTAAAACCGCCATCATTTGATCTTAATATAACTCAGGAAATTAAGAAGATGCATCAGGAAAAAAACAACTGGATCAAAACAAACATTCAGAGGCAACAAAAAAATCCTCAATAGTGCATGAAAAAGCATAGAAGAAATCAAAGGAATATAAGAAGAAGATCGAAACAAATAAGAGCAATATACCTGGAACTGGAAAGTGTTGATGAAGATCGACAGCACGATGAAGATCGCCAGAGAATCGAGAAGATCGAATATAAAAATAAAGAAACACGTGTCCTTGAATCGAGAAGATTGCACTAAGATCAGCAATATCAGAATAAGATCAAGAAGAAATTAGGAAGAAAGAAGATCGATGCTAATGAAGCGCAAGTTTAAATTTTACAAAAAGTATGTCCTTTGAACAAAAAAATAAAGCTCGCATCCTTGAGACGAAGAAAACAAACCCGCGTCCGTAGGTCCAAAAAGAGAAGTAAAAAGTTCCTCCGGCCTATTTTCCTGAACTCATAGAGGGATGCAATACATGAAAATACAATAAGACTCGTACTAAGGCATCTAGGAAAACCTTCTGGCAAACCTAACCAAGACCATCTTCAACTGTTTTTAAATTTAAAATTACATTTTCATGAATTACAAAATGTAATCCGTGTAATTTTCCAACAGAAATCTAAACAAGCGCTTGTTCAAAGAGCTTTTGCATCTGGCTTATTCAATGGGCACCTAAGTCTCATACGTCCGTTGAACAAACGCTGGTGTCCGATTATTGGATAAGTGTCTAATCACCGGGCCCTATTTAATAGGCGTCTGTCGTTTGATGTCAAGTGTTCGTTCAACAGATGTCTGATCATTGAGCGAATGTTGAACAAACATCCAATACAACTACAGATTTTGAACCTTTTGCCTTAAATATGTAATCGATTACAAAAATGTAACCACTGTTGAAGTGAGATTTGAGGTTGGATCTTATATTTTGTAATTTTGAAACTTTTGTTGGAGATGCTCAAATGGTCACCATATAAACTTTGTTTACTTGCTTACTAATACCACATATTATTTGTTTTATCAATAGGCATTCATATATCATTCGGTTGTTTATCATCATACGACGATGAAGGGTCGTCGGAAATCAAAGTTCCACGGTTGTTTATCGTCGTATGACAGCAAACGTCGTTGCAAATAAAAGACACATGGTCATTTAGGTCGAATGAAAAAATTGAATTTGGTGTTGAGTAGTGTGTTAAGAAAATTGATGTTTATTAAAAAAAATTAATAGCTAGAAGTATAATTTGAATGCCAATAGCAGCACGGTATAAGAAAATATTATCAAATTACTATGAAAATGTTAATGCTTATGTTTTATTATTGTGAAAAATACCATTACTAAACTCGATGAATCAAAGATCATGCCCATTAAAAGCTTTAAAATATGTTAAATAAAGGTCTTGGATTGACTGATGACAATATCAAACAAGTATTCGGTCATTGCTGAACGAGCCATGAACAATCTCTTGAGAATATCATGTATTCTTGTATGATAGGTCTTGCCTTGCACCGATCAGAACAAGTCCATTTTCAGCATCTACAAGACAAGGAACTAAAGTATTTCAAGATGTACCAAACAACTACTAGACCCTAGTACCATAACTGTAACGACCTCACCGCTATACCAATATTATTAAAGAACATTACAAGTAATATCGTTTAATAACACATAGGATACGGCTGTTCAAGGGCGACCTAATGTGACTATATATTTGGACTAACATTAACATGTTTTTATTACTTTTTTAAGAATATGAATTAAAATTTTGACGTGTAAAATATCAATACAAAATAGTAAGCACACATGTTTAAAATATTCATAACAGTATGTGTTGTGTAACGACGGTCGGACCAAACTTCCCATCTTCAGCGCGTGGCGTACACATATGGGTTGACACATACTTTGTTGTAACAAAAGGAATCCCCAATGTTACGTGTCTACTAACCCATATTTATACACCACTTCTCCATGTGTATTTAGCGATGTGGGACTTTTCCAATCCGAACCGTCGTTCCTCCATTAAACATGCGAGACAACCCTAACAGTCTCCCCCTAACTCGCATCCCTTTGCGGTAACCTTTGAGAGCACTGCGTGTCTACATGGCCCAGTCCGTAACCATCAGCTCTAATACCACTATTGTGTGACGGCGGTCAGACTAAGCTTCCCATCTCCAGCACGTGGCATACGTATATGGGTTGGCACACACTTTGTTGTAACAAAAGGAATCCCCAATGTTACGTGCCTACCAACCCATATTTATACACAACTTCTCCAAGTTATTTAGCAACGTGGGATTTTCTAAATCCGAACCGTTGTTCCTCCATTAAACATGCGAGACAACCTTAACAGCATGTAATATAAACAAATTAGAATCAAAGTCACAGATCACAACGGAATAATATACATCATATACGTATAAAATGTGAGTCTACAAAATATCAGTACTAGACCCATATAATATATACATCGCATCCAAAATAATGTATCGAGTACACAGTGACTACTAAATAATATACATAATATATCCTCCTAAACGTCAATATATGCAATAATGAAGTAAACTGAAATAGTCAAAGTTTACTCCGGTGCTGGCATAAACCCAAAAGTCAACGAGTCCCTGTACATATAGAGTCTCGGTCTGACCTGAGTATTTTTAAAATAAACGTGTCGGTTTATATCTAATAAAATGGTGAGATACTGATATCATAAAAATATGACTTAACAATGAAAATAAGCCATAATTGAAATATGCCTAGAACCCAATAACCATAATACAGCATATAAATCAAAATCACCATTTCACAAATCAATATCAAGTCTCAATGAACTATCCTCTAAAATATGGTGATAACAATTTAAAATTTCTCCAGAGCCAAAAGACACTAAATACCCACCTCAAAATCTTTGAAGAAATAATCCTCACTGATAAAATAATAATGGTAGTCATTTATCAGTTTAATACAGCGACACGGAGTCTAACTAAATGAAATAGACCCGCCATATAGTATAATAGTCTAACTAAACAAAATAGACAAACCGTGCGAATTTACTTAACTAAATGAAATAGATAAACATTATCTAAATGTATACCAAAACAAACTGAAAGCTACTAGTCATCCGGTCTATAGACTAATTATGCATGCAACTCATGTCCAAGAAACGAAAGGACGGTCGTGTCACACCGTAACAAAACCCAACATTCCAAAATAGGTCTACCTACATAAGAAGGTATCGACTCTCAAGTGGATGAAAAATGAGTCGTCTTCTCTCAAGGATCTATCGACCTGAAATTCGAACACCCTAAGATAATGCAACTCTAAGTGTAAATTACTTTTGCTTTGGTAACTATTAAAATTTAACTATTGTCCCATACCAGATAGTGAAATTCTAGTATTTACCAAAAACTAGTAAATTCCACACAAATTCTATTTAACAAATTATAATAATAAACAAAAGAATTATAATATTTCATACCAATCCGACAATTCAATCGTTTTTAAAATTCTTTTTTCCATAGAAAAGCATAAAATCTCAAAAAAATCTCAAATCCATAATAAATAAAATAAAAGGGTTTTAAAATCTTTTTAATTGTTTAAAATAATTGAAAAGAAAAGGAAATTTACTTTTTAAATATAAATTAAAACTACTTAATTACTCATTGTATACAGTGCTTGTAATAAAATTTATTTGTTAAAATAAATGGCATTTATCACAAGACATTTCAAAAAAATATTTTCTAAAGCATGTACAAGTCAGGCTACTATGTGCATTAAGTAATGTGAAAGCGTATATAGGAAATTCAAAACTTATATATATTTTATGTAAAGTTACGCTACATAATAAAGGTAGGTACAAAGTGAAAAGCATGTACAGGCAAGTCTAAACTTGTATATGTTTTAATGTAAAGTTAGGCTGCTAAAAGTTGTCAAGTCAAACTATATAATAAATGTATGTACAACAATAGTTTAAGTTTCATAGAAAAGTTATAAATAAAAGCATTTTGTATAGGCAATGGGACAAGTAAAAATAAACAAAGCCAAGACAACCACAAATTAAGCATAGGCAGGGACGTACATAATTCAATGCAAAAGTGCTTGAGTGTGTGGCCATTCTTCAAGGCAAAGAACACATAAAGGATGTGTTGTAGGATCATTTTCACCTTAGATGGGGGTGAATAGGGTGTACTAATAAAAATAAAAATTAATGCGGAAATAAAATCAATAATAGAAAGTAATGCAGTAGAGATCACACACAGATTTACCCAGCTTCGGCAAAAACCTGCCTACGTGCTGCCCCCAAGGTTTCTACTAGAAATTAAGTAGTCAGACGCTTACAAACACACGTAAACTTGCGACACCAGCTAACTTGACTAACCTAACTCTATGCTCAAAACACTACCACAATTCAGCCACTGAGTTGCGAATTCTCGAACCACAAAACCGTAGTTCGTACCTAGTTACACAACTAGAGTTTGACTCAAACTTTAAAAGAAAGAAAATTACAATTAAAATAAAAACTAAACTTAAAACAAAACCCTATATATAAAAGTGAAGCCCAAAACAATTTAAAGCCGGCCCAATTAAAATTTAGCTTGAGAAAACAAGTCTCCCCTTTCTTTTGTTTTTCAGCCGTTCCTTTGTTACTCGTTCAAAAGCTAGGGTTTCGTTGATTTCCTTGAAGCCGCCACTTGGAGTTCAAATTGGTTGTCTTTCGTTCATCAATTCGCTTCGCTTGCTTCTTCAATTTGCTTATGGCTGCTTCAAGGTCGAGTTCGAATGGAATAGAATCAGTATGTGATTTTTGCCCCTTTTGATTTTGATTGTGCTCGACTTTATGCTCTGTTTATTTACTTGGGCTCGAACTCAATTATTGCCGATGATGAAATTGGGTTCAATTTATAGGGATTAAATCCCTAAATATTCGTTCGTATATTTTTCGTTTGAATTCTTCACGCTTTTGTGCTCGGCATTGATTTTCGATTTAATGATTGAGATGAATTCCGACTTGTTCATTTGTTGACTTGATCATCCTTCGATTGTATTTGAATATGTTTTCCGTTCTTTTCTCCTATGACTTGTTCATCGTTCAATTCTTTTCTGGCATTCAATTTTCTAATTTTTGGATAAAGGTGTTTATCGATTGCCCATTACTTTTTGAAACTGCTCCTTGACTTGTTCGAACTGCTACTTGCAACTGTTTGATTATTTCTTTTGGAAACATGTAAACTGGTTTACTGATAGTTTCTGTTAAACTGTATCTGCTTCGAGTCATTTTATTTTGAACCTCAATGTAGCTTGATGTCACTGTATATCGACCATTATGTTGCTTATGCTACTACATCCATTGAGTTGCTGGTTTTGTGTGTGTGCACTGAGTTTGTATGCCTCTGAACTCCTAATGCAAATGTTATTGTAGTCTTGTCTCACTTGCATGTGTTGTTAGTGCATGTTGAAACTTGCATATGAACTTGTAGTCCTGTCTGTGTTCACCACTTGAAGTCTGGTTCAATTGTGTTCATGCCTTTGTTTGCCTCTGGTCTGCATTGTGTGGTGGTCTGAAGTCTTGTATTCATGTCTGGGTTGAAATGTTGCATGTATCTGGTGAACTGTTCTTGCATTGCTTCGAGTCATACTTGCCTTTGATTTGTGCACTTGTATTCGCTGTTTTCATTTGTAGTTTGGTTGTCTTTGTTTGGTTCACCACTTTGTTATGTGAGCATGTTGAACTGAGTCTGTATACATTTGGAGTCTACACTGGGTTTGGTTCCACATGCTGTTTGGTCTGGTACACTTTGGTTCTGATCTGATATATGTGTATGTACATATTTGCATATATGCATACATGTGTCTCAGTGAGTGTGTGATTGTTGTGGCTATGCTCTGACCATTTCACTTATTCGCTAGCCATAAATTCTTGTTAGACTTGAATGTGTTCATGCCTTCACTTTCCTTGATGTCTTTGTATTCACCACTTGAACTGGTTTGGTGTTTTTATATTGAATCTGGTTTCATGTACTTTGGTATTGTGGTCTTGTTTTGGTCGAGCATTTTCACTTGAGTTGAATCCAGCCTAGGCTTAGGTTTGACCTTGTGCTCACCTGTCCCTGCAATTTTATCAAGTAAGTGTATATCGGTGTGCACGACCTTGTGGCATATACAGTGATACACTGTGCATGTCACAAGTTGTTCGTGTAAGATGAATTAACAAAAATGACGACGAACAACCCAAATAACCGAGGCATATAAAATTTTCAAAACACACACTTTATTGAACACTGCAAAATATTTTCTTTTTCAATTTTACTGCGTCAGTGTTTATTTTACAGATAGTTCAGATGCTGGATACATACTGGAACAAAGTTGAAGATCAAATACGAGTGTTGAGTGAATATGTAGTGAGGACCTGAGGTGAAATTGTAAAGTGAAAATTGTGTTGTAATTGAAAATGAGTAAATGTGGTGAGAGCTCAAATTTGTACCATTGAATTTGTAATAAAATATTTGTTTAAATATGAATTCTGAGTTGTTTATTTTATTCAACAAATATTTATTTAATTATGTGGAAAAATAAAATTGTACAATAACAAATACATTTGAATGAATATATATATATATATATATATATATATGCTTATTATCATCAAACAAAAATCATAGGCTATTGTATTCTACATGTGTGTCTTTATGTATTCAATTAAACAATGTGTGACCAATTCTCAACATGGCAGGGACATGTTCTAGTAGCTTGCAAGGAATTAAAACTAACAAGAAAAGTGTGTGCAAGTTCAAGGTAAAAGGGGCAGTGACGTATGAAAGTATTGGGGGAAAGGTGCAAAACAAATTCAAGTAACAAGGCAAGATGTACACTAGCTTGGTAATGGGAAAATTTTTGAAACTCGATAGAGGCATGCCCAAGTTGGTCTTGCTAACTGTATGTATTTGTGCTCAACAATATAAACGGTACACAATTTCTAGAATTGAAAATTTACCGATTCATTTAACTTGTTAATTCATCTATTCAGCAATTCATTCAAATAATAACCAATTCAAATATCAGTGAATTTAGATATAGTTGTATGAGATGATTATCTCACCTTGGATCAAAAATAAAGAAGGAATTGAAATTGATTAAACTGACAGCTACTGAACTCCTTCTCCTGCTTCAAAAATCCTACTTTGATTATCCAAAACTTCAAAACTTAAAACAACCCTTTTTTCAGAATTTCAAAGATTAACCTATTATTCAAAAATCTTAAATTGATTACATAAGAAGATAGATAAGATAGCAAGGAGTTCATACCTTTTCTCCTTCTGATTTATAGTAATTTTGCTGAATTTCTAGAATAAAAACCGGGGTTAAACTGATTTGCTTCTTACTCCTTTTTATTTATTTCCTGAAAAAGGGAACATAATTAATTTATAGGAAGAAGTTTTGATTAGGAATTAGGCTAAGGAGTTAGGGTTTAAAATGGCTAATGGGCTTAAGAAAAGGTTAAGGCCCAAATTCACTGGGAAATGATATTTAAATACTTTAGCTTAACTAATTCTTTTATCTTAATTATACTTAACAAAGCTTTTCAAACAAACTCCAGAACCACTTGAAAAATCAAGTAAAAATCAATTTCTCATCCAGTAGTTTATTTCATAAATAAAAATCAATTTGTTTACAAAATTTAGAATTTTTCTACTTTATTTAAAATCTCTAAAATTTCATAAATTAATTTTTCTTTGTTTCACTTTGCTTAAGGATTAAACCAAATTTAAATTTTTAAACAAGAATTCAAATTTTAATTATATAAATTTCCAAAGAATACTTTATTTCATATAATTAAATTTGACTTTTATTGAATTATAAAATATCTAAATTTTACATAAACTTTTCTTTTTAATATACAAAATTCAAATCACTTATTCAACATTAATTTTTAACTTCTCAATTAAACCTTTAAATTCATAATTAAATTTATTAATCATTTAGTAATTAGATAATTATTAACATGCTTGTTACGGACTCCCCCTTAAGAAAATTGTGTCATCGCAATTCCTATTTAGAAGGAATCTCTAACCTGTTTTAACATTAATAATTAATCTAATTAAAATTTAACCAATTATCAAAGAGTGGAGAGAGAAAAGAACTTACCAAACTCATGCCTCTGAAAATAACTCAGGATGGATCTGATGCATATATCCACGAGTCTCCCAAGTATAGTCTTTGGGATTCCTGGACCACTACACCTTTACTAGCATAACCTCCTTATTTCTAAGTCGTCTAACCTCTATTGCCACTATCTATACTAGCATCTGAGCATAAGTTAGGTCAAGAGAAATCGCGAGTTCCTCTATCTGCGGAGGCTCTAAAACTGAGTCGGAATCTCCAAGACATTTGTGGAGCTGAGATATATGGAACACATCATGTATTTTGGATAGACGATAAAGTAAAACTACATGATATACCACAACACCAATGTGCTCAGTAATAGGATGTGCTCCAATAAACCGTGGAGCTAACTTTCTGGAACTACTGAATCGCATTACTCTCTTCAGTAGAGATACTCGCACAAAAACAAGATCTTCGACAGCAACTCCAAGTCGTTTCTTCTCTGATCTGCATAGGACTTCTGCCCGATCCAAGCTTCCTTCATCTCCACCTGATAACTTCTATCATCTCTGAAGCTTCTCGAATAGAATCTGGCCTAGCACATATTTGTCTCCTACTTCTAACCAACAAGATGGAGAACGGCACGACCTTCCGTATAATGCTTAGAAAGGAGTGATATTGATACTTGACCGAAAGCTGTTGTTGTAGGCAAATTCTACTAAATAGACATGATCAACCCAACTACCTCCAAAATCTAAATACAAGCATAGAGCAAATCCTCAACTACTTTATTATCTCGCTCCGTCTAGCCATCCGTTTGAGAATTGTAGGCAATATTAAGGTTTAACTTCATACCCAATGCAGTCTGAAGAATCTTCCAGAATCTGCTGGTGGATAACAGATCACGATCACTCATAATGGCATTGGAAAAGCCATGCGGTCTAACCGCTTCTTTAATATACAGCTTCACCAGATAAGGAGTTGTTCTAGTTGACTTCATCGGAATGAAATGGGCTGATTTAGTCAACCTATTAACAATAGCCCAAAGACTGTCATGTCCACTCCTCGAACGAGGTAATCCATCCATAAAATTTATGGATACTTGCAATTGAAAATTATTTGATCACTACTAGATCAATTTATATTGGAAATAAATATGAACTCAATTAAATTCTAAGTTCACATTTACCATATCCTATTTCCATAATGGTCTAGCGGCTGTAGAAGTCCACTAGGCCTCTAATGTTCAGCTTTAACAAGCTGACATGTCATGTAATGCTTTACGAAATTCCCCATATCATGCTTCATTCCCTCCCAGAAATACATCCTTTTAATGTCAGCATACATCTTGTTGCTTCTTCGATGGATAGTATATCTAGATCAATGACATTCATCCACGATATCCTTATGGAGTGTATTAGTATCGGATACTAACCTACCACGCCTCTGAATACATCTTCTGCTATCACAGCATACTCAGTCACTTCCTGACTGCCACTATAACACATTTGGAAAATATTGGTCGACGAAGAATCCTACTTCTAAGCTTATGTTATGCGATTTAATATAGATGGACGTGCTTCTAAACCAGTGGGTACCAAATCTGATCTCAAATCTGGACCTCTATCTTGGTTATCACAAATAGGTAAAGCCTTTTGATCCATCCATTCTAGCATCATCATAGAAACCACTGCTAGATGCTTATGGCTAAGAGCATCAGCTACACAATTCCCTTTTTTGAGAGTATACTGAATCTCTACATCATATGCAACTAAAAACTCCAGCCACCTCTGTTGTCTTATGTTTAGATCCTTTTGAGAAAACAAATATTTTAATGAATTGTGATATATATATATATATAAGATGAATTTCTTACCCAGAAGGTAGTGGCGCCATATTTTAAGTGCAAAAACTATAGATGCTAGCTCCAAATAATTAGAAGCATACCGAATTTCACTCGATCTAAGTTGTCTAGAAGCATAGGAAACCACTCTGTCTCTTTGCATAAGAACTGCTCCTAGTCCCGATCCACAAGCGTCAGTATACACCACCAAATCCTAATTCTCGTCAGGTACGATAAGAACAAGTGCGTGAGTGAGAAGATCATTCAGCTTTTGAAAAGTTGATTCACACTTATTTGTCCACTGGTATTTCACGTTCTTCATGGTCAAGGTAGTGAAAGGGAGAACCACTTTCGAAAAATCTCTAATAAAACACCGATAGTAACTAGCTAAGCCGAGAAAACTCCTAGTCTCAGTAATGCTCTTCAGTCTCTTCTAGTCCTGGATTGCTTCAATCTTAGAAGGATCGACTAAGATACCTTCACCAGAAACCACGCGCCCTCAAAACTTTACTTGCTACTACCAAAAATGACATTTCTAGAATTTCGCCTTCAACTAATTCTTCTGTAATATTTCTAAATCAATTCTAAGGTGTTCAACATGCTCCTCCTTGGATTTGAAATATACAAGGATATCATCAATAAATACTAGTACAAACTTATCGAGATACTCTCGAAAGACTTGATTCATCAGATCAATGAAATACGAAGGCGCATTCATAACTAGAAAGGCATCACTAGCCATTCATAAGATCCATATCTAGTTTGGGAAGATGCAAGAGGAATATTATCCTCTGCCACCCTAAGTTGATGGAAATCGGTAGCTAGGTCAAGCCGATAAAAGACCATATCACTGCATAACTGATCAAACATATCATCGATCCTAGGCTGGGGATAACGATAGTAAGCTCGTTCAGTTTTCGATAATTAATACAAAGCCAAAGAGTATTATCCGCCTTATTCACAAATACTACGGCGGTACCTTATGGAGAACTACTGGACTGAATCAATTGCTTGGATTCCAACTCGGTCAACTGCTTAATCAACTCTTCATTCTCCTTACCTGACATTCTAGTAGGAGGACGACTAAAAGGTCGAGCTCTAAGAACAAGATTGATCCTAAACTTAATAGCCCATTTTGGCAATAATGCCGAGATAGGCTCAAAGACATTAGGAAAAGTAGAAATAACTAGAATTTGGGAGATCTCTTCTTCAATTGAAGATTCTAAGCATATAAAGAAAAAGATGGAGTTGGAATGGCTTCGTCGAGAGCTATAGTGAGTTGCTCTCCAGACTGAGGATGTCAAAGAAGTATAGTTCTCTTAGGACATAAAATATGAGCCTCATATAAAGATA
The DNA here is from genome assembly GCA_030737815.1 of Allium fistulosum. Classification (NCBI taxonomy): domain Eukaryota; kingdom Viridiplantae; phylum Streptophyta; class Magnoliopsida; order Asparagales; family Amaryllidaceae; genus Allium; species Allium fistulosum. The sequence continues at coordinate 705,594,165 of CM060904.1, read as the reverse complement.
AGCAATCCATCCCCAATGTCATACCGAAGCCCAAAAACCGAATAACATGGAGATCGATGAAGAAAGTTACACTGCTCAAAACAATTTTCACATTCTCATAAAGCAAGCTGAGAGTTGCAGATCCCTCAATAGGATTCGCAATCCTCAAAGAAGGGACAAGACAAATAGAAGTCAATGAAGCAATATCTACGAGGTACTTTAGTACAAATGAATGTGAGGCGCCCGTATCAAAGAGAACTCGTATTTGCAAACCTCTAAATAAATTATGCTCTCTAAAACAAAAGGAGATATACCTCGCTACTATTGCAGCTGAGATGTGCCACCTGCTGAACCAATTGTATTCATCTAACCTTGGTTCTTCTGCTGTAAAACTGGACAAGATAAAACTTTGTTCCTCGGTTTCTTAAAATAAAGACATGTCATACTAGGAGTCGCAAGAAGTGTTTGGCAGGTATTAGTACAATCTCTGGAAAAATGACCTTGCTCCCCACAATTATAGCATGCACATGGAGGAACATTAGAGCTCGAACCACCACTCTTCCCTTTATTGCATCGAAACCTCTTCTGTCCTTTATTCCAAGGTTGCTTCCTCTTTTGAGAAAAACCTGATTGAGTTTGAGTAGCGTTATCTCCATCACTGTTCTTTTTTGCCTCCTCAAAATGAAGCGCTGAATTAACAAGTGACTCGAAGGGTACATCTAATTGAAGCAACAAAGCCTTCCTCAATGACTTGCTCAATCCATATATAAGCTTCTGATTCTTCTTTCTCAGAGTATTAACAAAGTCTAGGCCATACTTGGGCAACACCTCAAATGTTGCCACATACTACGTGACTGACACCTGATCCTGCCCGAGATCAATGAATCTCCTAGCCATGGCCTCTTGCTTAGCCTCTGGTAGAAACTTCAACTAAAATCGCTGTCTGAACAGAGCCTAAGTAAATTGTTCCTCAGCAACATCTGCCTTCAATAAATCATACCAGTTTAAGGCCCTCTCCTATAACTAACTGGCTACAACTCGAACTCTCTGAGTGTCTGAAAGATCCATGCAAGTGAAAATGCGCTCGCATGTTTTCAACCATGCCTGAACCCCTCCAATAGATTCAATCCCTTTGAATGGCTTACCCCCTAACTGTCCAAATCACTACAGAGATGGACAAAATCGAAATGAGCTAGCTGAGAACTAAGGACCCGAGTCTGGGTAGTCCGAACCATCTCGGTAGTCTGCTCGAGAGTCAAAACCACCCCTCTTGTACCAGGACCACTAGTCGATCTTGTAGTAGCTCTAGGAGATTTACCACCAGCCATGGCTCAAAACTGCGCATTCAATATCTAAATCAGAGATTTACTCTTATAATATATAAGATAAGATATTTAAATTAAAGAAATTTTCAAATACGACTTAATGATTACCCAATAATTATTTTATATTCCTATCCCTAATAGTTGATTAAATTACTAACTACTACACACCTAAGGGATGGGACTCTAGGTCATCTAGGTTTAGATCTTGACTCTGTGCAAATTATATTCTATAATATTACGTATTCAGCTCTGATACCAAGCTGTAACGACCCCACCGCTATACCCATATTATTAAAGAAGATTACAAGTAATGTCATCTAATAACATGGAGGATACGGCTGTTTAAGGGCGACCTGGTGTGACTATATCTTTGGACTAACACGTCTTTATTGCACTGAACTAAAATTTTAACGTGTACGGTATCAATATAAAGTAATAGACACACAGGTTTAAAATATTCAGAATAGTATATAATATAAATAAATTAGAGTCAGAGTCACAGATCACAGTGGAATAATATACATCATATACATAATAAAATTTGAGTCTACAAAATATCGGTTCTATATCCTCATAATATATACATCGCATTCAAAATAATGTATCAGGTACATAGTGACTACTAAATAATGTACATGACATATCCTCCTAAATGTCAATATATATAATAATGAAGTAAACCGAAACAGTTAAAATAGTCCACTCTAGTGCTGGCACAAAACCGAAAGTCAACGAGTCTCTATACTTATAGAGTCTCGGCATGATTCGAGTATTTTTAAAATAAACAGGTCAGACCATATCTAATAAAATTATGAGATACTGATATCATAAAAATATGACTTAACGATAAAAACAAGCCATAATAAAAATATGGCTAGAACCCAATAATCATAATAAGGCATATAAATCAAAATCACTATTTAACAAATCAATATCAAGTCTTAATGGACCATCCTCTAAAATATGGTGATAATAATTCAAATTTTCTCCAGAGCCAAAAGACACTAAATATCCACCTTAAAATCTTTGAAGAAATAATCATCACTAATGAAATGATAATATAGTAGTCATGTATCAGTTTAATACAGCGACACAAAGTCTAACTAAATGAAATAGACCCATTACATAGTATAATAGTCTAACTAAATAAAATAGACAAACTATGCGAATTTACCTAGCTAAACGAAATAGGTAGACATTGTCTAACTGTATACCGAAATAAACTGATAAGAATTAGTCATCTAGTCTATGGACTATAATTATGCATGTAACACATGTCCAAGAAATGAAAGGGCTGTTGTGTCATACCATAAGAAACCTAACATTCCAAAATACGTCTGATATCCAAATCTAAGAAGGTATCGACTCTTAGGTAGATGAAAAATGAGTAGTCTTCTCTCGAAGATCTACCGACCTAAAATCCGAACACCCTAAGATAATACAACTCTAAAGTGTAAATTACTTTCGCTTTAATAACTACTAAAATTTAATTATTGTCCCATACCAGATAGTGAAATTCTAGTATTTACTAAAAGCTAGTAAATTTCACTCAAACTCTATTTAACAAATTATAATAATAAATGAAAGAATTGTATGAAATGTCCTATACCAATCCAACAATTCAATCGTTTGTTAAAATTCTTTATTTTATAGAAAAGCATGAAACTCAAGAAAATCTCAAACCTATAATAAACAAAACAAAAGAGTTTTAAAATATTTTTATTTGTTTAAAATAATTGAAAAGAAAAAGAAAAGAAAAAGTAAATTTCTTTATAAATAAATTTTGAAACTACTTCATTACTCATTATATACGGTGCTTTAATAAAATTTATTTGTTAAAATAAATGGCACTTTATCACAAGACATTTCAAAAAAATATTTTCTAAAAGCATGTACAAGTCAGGCTATTGTATGCATTGAGTAAAGTGAAAAGAATATATAGGAAATTCGAAACATATATATATTATGTAAAGTTAGGCTACATAATAAAAGTAGGTACAAAGTGAAAAGCATGTATAGGCAATTCTAAACTTGTATATGTTTTAATGTAAAGTTAGGCTACTAAAAGTTTTCAAGTTAAGCTATATGATAAATGCATGTATAACGATAGTTAAGTTTCATAGAAAAGTTATAAAATAAAAGCACGTTGTACATGCAATAGGACAAGTAATTATAAAAAAACTCAAGGCAACCAGAAATTAAGCATAGGCAGGGACATAGATAATTCAAAGCAAAAGTGTGTGAGTGTGTGGCCATTCTTCAAGGCAAAGGACACATAAAAGACGTGTGTCCTTATGTACTCAATTAAACAATGCATGACCAATTCTTAACAGGGTAGGGATGTGTTCCTGTAGCTTGTAAGTAATCAAAAATAACAAGAAAAGTGTGTACAAATTCAAGGTAAATAGGGTAGGGACGTATGAAAGTCATAAGGGAAAGGTGCAAAACAAATTCAAGTGACAGGGCAGGACTTACACTAGCTAGGTAACAGGGCAAATTTTCGAAAATTGATAGAGACATGTCGAAGTTGGTCTTTCTAACTGTGTGTTTATGCTCGACTAGTATAAACTGCACATATGTGCATCTAGTAGGTAGAGCGGATGTGTGGTGTAAGCGCAAAAGTTTTTGTAATCACACCGCTTTTATTTTAAGTTGTTTTGTTAGTGGTGTCGGTGGCAAATTGGTAGTAAAATTTCGTTAATGGGTAGTTGAAAATGGATGGTGGTGGATGTTGCAAATCGATGGTGAATTTTCGTTGATGTATAAGAGTATTTTCAAAATTTCAAAAAGAGACCGTGAAGATGCTAATTATCGGATTCTCTTTATTAGTAGTAAAGATAAAGATATAGAGCCCTCTACTAATTCATTTATCGAAAACTGAGATGTAAAGAAACGTTATGTCATGCTATTACAGTACCACATCGTATACTTATTTATTTTTTGGCCAAAATATATCATTTCAAAAACCAAAAAAAAGAGAGAGAAAAGAAATATATATACGATATTGCATGCTCGATGCTTGCATTTGGCAAGTCAGGCACGTTTACAGTGCAACTTCTATACGTAGAACAAATAAACCACTTTTTAATATCTTTCGATTCTAGGCTAGAATAATATTTGGTTTATTTGTTCTACGTATAGAAGTTGCACTGTAAACGTGCATGACTTGCCAAATGCAAGCATCGAGCATGCAATATCGTATGAGTGATACTGTATAGAAGTTAAGCTAAAGTTGATATGAGTGATACTGTAGCTAATGAGCTTGAGAAAAGGTTAAGGCCCAAATTCACTAAGAAATGATATTTCAATACTTTAGCTTAACTAATTCTTTTATCTTAGTTGTACTTAACTAAGATTTTCAAATAAAATCCTAAACCAATTAAAAAATCGAGTAAAAATCAATTTCTCATCCATTAGTTTATTTCATAAATAAAAATCAATTTGTTTACAAAATTTAGAATTTTTCTACTTTATTTAAAATCTCTAAAAATTAAGAATCTTTTCCTTATTTCACTTTGCCTAAGGATTAAGCCAAATTTACATTTTTAAACAAGGATTGCAATTTTAATTATTCAAATTTCCAAAGAATACTTTATTTCATAGAATTAAATTTGACATTTATTGATATTATAAAATATCTTAATTTTGAATAAACTTCCCTTTTTAATATAAAAAATTCAGATCACTTATTCAAATTTAATTTTTAACTTCTCAATTAAATCCTTAAATTCACAATTAAATTTATTAATCATTTATTAATTAGATAATTATTAACAGGGTTTTTACAATGGCCATTAACATCCATCCAACTTCTTCGCACTTCAAGTTGAGCCACTCGTCCATCCTCTCATCCCATTGCTCCTCAAATCGCGCTCCACAACTTCATTCCTTTAACATCTATGTCCTCCTTTTTCATCATCTTGTCCTTGGAGCAAGCTTTCATCCACAAGACTTTAATTACCATTCAGTTACACTAGAACTCAAATATGCAAAAACTTTCATATTCCTCGTAATTACCATTTTTCTAGAGTGCATAAAGTAGCTTTCCATGTGGTACTATGCACACTTCATTCCCTTGTTATTCATGGTCGATGAGTTTCCCTTCTAAATAGTTTTCCATATAGCAAGTCCAGAGAGGTCCATCTTAAAATAGACAATTAATATACCATATTGCTTTTTCGCCATGCTTTCCAGATGGCTGGCATGTCATCTTGTGTAAGTGATTGCATTCTGTTACTCTTATATATATTTTACATTATCTTCCTCCTTAAAACTTTACAAGTATTCTCTAATGGTGGGGATGAGTAGAAACATAATAATTTCTTTTTATTTTCTAATCTCCCCTCCCATGTTATTAACACAAATAATTTTGAAGTAAGATGACTTGGGTATCCAAAAATGGACGGACTTCGTTTTTTTCGTTTTTTCACTTTCCAACGCTTTGTTTTACTATTTTATTTCACTTTACTATCATTTTTCATCACTTTTTAATTTTATATCGTTTTTTGTTCATTTTTTATTTTTTTATTTTTTATTTGTTATACAAAATCCAGACCATCGATTTTACATAAGAAATTGAGCATAAGAGAAAGAAGCATGGTTTGAGTGACCCGAACAACATATAATTCACAAAACTCAAACCTTATAAAGACAAATAAAGGGATACAACGAGCAAGCATCAATTTATCGGCCAACCCATAAAAGTTGGACTCACTATGGGGATTAATCCAACTGTCGATCATCCAACATCCCCATAACAAATTCAAAGTATTCTTTGTTCAAGTTTTGATAATCCAGCCTAGAATAGAAGATCCCACCAAAGCAATTAGCACTCCACACTTCACCTTTTGAAGAGCCATCAGATGATAGTTGTGAATACTACCATACATCTCTAGTACCCGAATACACATCTGATACCATAAGTAGTGCTTTGTAATAATACTCGGTCGATGTAGAGTGGCAGTCAAGGGCGGAGTAACAAAAATCCAAAGCCTGTAGAACATCTCACAGCGTATATATAAAATAAAATAACCAAATAGATGTAAAATATATGAGACGGTAGTATAATCAAATTAACAAGAATAATCATCATATCATGAGTTACACTTCATTCATTGGATTATACAAAACTAAAACAGTAGAGATTATACATGTTAGTACATCAAAATAAACTCCAATAACAATCTCTATGCATAATAATAGTATCATAAGCGATAGCCTGGGCTCCATAGTACTATATAGTGGAATAAGCGATTGCACCTCCAAATATAGATATATAAGAAAGCTTGGCCTCTTACTTGTCCTCTGTATAGCTCCATACGTTACCTCATACCTATTATCTCAATTTACTTAATTAAGAGTACTCAAGATGATAAGAAATAATGCAAATTGTTGGAATCCAATCCATTTCGTAGTAGGTGAAATGGGTTAAAAGAATTCCCTCTTTGAATCATAATGGACCTATATAATCTAATTAATAGAATTAGATCCAATATATTTATTTAAAAAAAATCATATTTTATTTTAAAGTATTATATAAGCTTAATTTATCTTATTAAATAAATTTAATCAATGATTATTTTGAATATATCTTATATATTCATATATTAACATGATGACATATATGTGTGTAATTAATTAGGAGTTTTGTTTTCTATTAATTATGTATGTGAAATGTCATCTTCTTATTTACTGGATATAAATTAAGAGGTCATATATGTGACATAAGTATAATTAATTAGGAGTTTAGTTTTATCTCCTTTAGTTATGTGAAAGGGAACATGAACATATGGGGTGTATACTGCAAAGTGAACATATGTGTGACAGGATAGTATGATGATAATGTTTGCACAAAAATTGGACAAACGCCCCTAAATTCGATTTTAGTTAAGTCACGTGTAAGTTGATTGATTTGGAGTTTTTAATGTTCCAACACGTTAAAGGATAATTTTTGCAATCATAGAACAATTCACAGGCTCAAAGTCAGAAAGCAGTTAAGGAAAGTAAATCGCACAGAGTTTTATAGTGGTTCGGCCAGAATGTGCCTACATCCATTGTCCATCTTATTATTCTTACTTTGATTTGATTACAAGTACAAGTTTGTTTGGAAAGAGTAAAAACTTGGAGTAGTTGGAGTGACTGAGTCTCAGTAGAGTTTTCCCTCTTTTTCCCAAAAATCTGTCCCCATTGTTGTCGAGAAGCTCCGGTGTTTATAGAATGGAGTTGTGAAGTGTGGAGAAGGAAGTTATAACTTTCTAAATCTAGTTCGGCATTTGAGCAGGAGCGTTTGGATCGGCATTTGGGTCATGAAGCTTGCCTGGCCTGGTTGTCCTTCCTTGTCTGGTTCGGTGCTTCTGCTCTAGAGTCTCCTATTTGCGGGACCAAACATTTGGTCCGACATGCTTGTGTACCTGACCAAATGTTTGGTCCGGTGATGGATGTGTCGTGCCAGACCAAATATCTGGTCCGGCATATTAGAGAATGCCGGACCATATATTTGGTTCGACATTTTAGTGAATGCCGAACCAAGCATCTGGTCCGACAATTTGGTCTTCATGCCTTTTTCTATTTTTTGGTTCCTTCCTTTTCTCTTCGCTTGCTGGAAAACCGAGCCAACACTTGCCCCCCAAAGTATGTCATGTAATTACACGATATGCTTTGTCTGGTTCGGCACCGAGCTCCTACCACCGAACGACAACTTGCGACCGTTCGTCTTCCTTCTTTTTCTTCTTTAAATACCGCCTTCCCCTTTTATTCTTTTCTTCCTGCTTTCTTAACCAAATTTCTCCACTTAATCTTGATCAATTGAGGTCAGCATCAAGCTTGTTCATATCGTTTGAATTCGAATATCCCCGCGTCTTCGCCGCTCGAGGTAAGCTTTTCTGAACCGATCGCTCAACCTAGGGTTTCAGGGCTTAGATTTCTTTTTTGGGGTGTTTTGTACGAGCTTGGACGGCCCTTTTGTTGCGAATTGTCGGACTATTGGGTCGTGTTGCTGGATTTTAGGTAGAATGATCATCTACAGGTTGGATATACTAGGAGATTCCATTAACCCGTTAATCAGACTATGGAAACGATGCCACATCTCATCAACCAGACCGAGTTTGCTTTCCTTCTTAAGTTATAAGGATAAGGTAGCATGAGCCTGTAAAATAGATATTGTTTAAGTAAGGCGTAGGAGGGTAGGCTTTGGGCCAGTAGTTAGTGTGTGGTGAGTTTGGTTCGGCATCTGGCATAGGGTAATGCCGGACCACGTTGGCCGAGCACATGGTTCACGGGTATGCCGAGCCAAAAGTGGGGTTTTCATGAGATGGCTAGGTTAAGGGTATGGATTCGACTGGGCTAGACGATGAATGTTTCAATTTCCATTCATGAAGGTATCTCTGTTGGACTTATGCTTGACTTTTGTTTTCTTGTACAGTAATATGTCTTCTGGTCGCGAGCTTCGTTCCAAGCATGCGTCTTCACATCCTGCCGGGGCTGGTCCCTCTTCTTCTGATGTTCCTGTCAATCCTCCCAGACAACCCAGTTCCGCATATTCTTTGGTGGAGGGCTATGCTCCTAATCAAACATTGGTTAGGCCTTCAGAGTGTTACCCCAGTGTGCTGACGATAGAAAGGCTTAACTCCATAGCTACTACGTTCGGGATATCTCGCCGGGACATGATACTACCCGGCCCAGATGATAGAGCTTGCTCTCCCCCAGGCGGATATATGGCATACGGTAAATACCATTGTATGTGCGGTGCAATTCCTCCACTTACCAACTGGATCACCAGCTTTGTGATTTACTTGAAGGTCGCTCCCATGCAGCTTCAACCGAATTCTTACGCTATCTTGACTTGCTTATACCTGATATTCGTGAAGCATTATCAGAGACCCCATACCCATAGAGAGGTTAGATACTTATACAATGTGAGGAGTTATCGAAAGGGGAGTCCTTTCATCAGCTTAGAGTCCGCTCACAAGTTTAAGCTCATCGTTGATCTATATTCCAAGTTCAACATGTTCAAGAAGGAGTATTTCTTTGTGCACGATGATGTCGTTCCCCAACACGCTTTCACTTCTGGCTGTAAGTCAATGTAATATCTTTACTAAGCTTTCTGTTGACTTGGTTTCTTATTGCTCCATATTTTTCAGGTTGTATGAAGGCGGTGGAGGACGAAGGCTTGAAAAAATGGCCAAGGAAATATTGGATATCCCAGAGGCCAAGAGGGAAGCTTCGTTCCTACTCCGTGATACATCCCTTCGATTTTATAACTTAATTGGCCATGGACAATCGGTGTACAAGATCAGGCCAAGCTCAACCAAGAAAGTAGTGGGAGCCGGAGGAGAAGGGGAGATGTGGATAAAGGCAAGGATCATGAGGAAGAGGGTGATGGGGTCGGAGCCTCAAAGAAGTTGAGGCCCAAGAAGAGCGCGGTTCATCCTCCCCATTCGGGGAAATCTTTGCGTATACGGAATGCTCCTTCTCCCGATGACAAGGAGGGCTCCCATTTGGAGGGAGAGAGTGAAGAGGAGGGAAGGTCAGAGGGAGATTTTGAGGCAATGGAATCGAAGGCTCGTGCTTCTCCAGATGTGGATATTATAGGTAGCGAAGGCTTGGGTGCGACTCCCTTGAAGAATGCCGAAGATATGCGGGAGTGGCTCGAGCAGCTAGATCAGTCTGAGCCAACCTCTGGGCCAACTTTTGTCACTGACCCCTCCCAAGAGAGTGTAGCTCCAGCGACTTGGGTGGAGTGCCACTTTTTCCAGTGCAAGGCGGAGCGGGAGTTGACGAGACATTTAGGCTTTCTCCAGGTACTTTTGATTACTGTATGGATTTTGGGATACTTCTTAAGAACTTTTTGTTTTTTGACGAGTCCCAGTCTCTACCCGCTCCTTAATCCAATGAAGCCCGGTCGTCGTGTGTTCTCCTTCCGCCGAGTGGAGCCCTGGCCCAGTGTATTCCCCACTTGAGTGAGACCCCGTCCTAGCCACTTGATCCAATCTACCCTAAGGGTTTGTAGTAGCTCGTAGTGTCCCAGTGTCTTGCACGTTTTGCTTTTATGCTTTCTCCATTTCTCTGTTATAATGTTGTTATTTGCATTGCAGGGAAAAGGAGGAATCCAAAGAGGAACGAAGTGTCCAGGCGGCTCGAGCAGTTCAAACGGATGAAAGTGGCTTCCGTTTCTTCCAAGGCGGCCTTTCTGGAGGAAAAGACCACGCAAGGGAATATTAAGGAGAATCCGTTAGGTTTGGATAGAGGGGAGAGTCATTAGTCATCTCAGAAACGTGCGAGGTCTCCAGATAAGGAAGCCACTTCCCCTGGTTCCCAAACTTCCTCTCGCCGTCACCGTCAATATCCAATGGGTCCTGAAGTGCACGAAGTGCTAGATGATTTAGGGGAGGGCAATGTCGATACTTATTTCTCGGATTATTAGCAGTCGATGCGGAATCTCTTTGAGAGTCATCTTGATATCAATCCCGACTATGCGGGTTGTCATTCGGTGGATCCTGATACCGAGTTTCTTCTACCTCGAAATCCTCTAGTCTGGATCTTGGATGAGGCAAAGACTCTCAATTTTTCCAACTTGACAACGAGGATGGTTTAGATTACGGACGAGACCATAAAAATTGTAGATTACCAGTCCCACTTAGCAAGGCTAGTAAAGAAGTTGGGAGCATCAACGTACGATTGCGTTTGGAGGTAGAAGATCTTCGCAGGGCGCTCAGGGAGAAGGAGGCTAAGCTAGAGGCGGTTGAAGCATCTTGTGCATCCGAGATAAGGAAAGCCAAAGAAGAAGTAACGAGAGAGGCCACCAACCTGTGCAAGACTTAGATTGACATGGCTATCAGCTCAGTGGATGTGGCTCGACAGAAGGATCTGGAGCGGATCCGCTCCCTCAAGGGTAAGGTGAAGAAATTGGAGGAGGCCTTAACTGAGTTGAAGGAGTCTCGATGTGAGTGGCAAAAGGAGAAAGACTCATACCAAGCTGAGATTGATAGGTTGAAGGCAGAGCAGGCCCAGCCGATAAAGGACAAGGAACGAGACATGAATAAGGTGGTGTCTCTCCAGACCGAAGTCAACAAATCCAGCGATTTTTATGAGACAGTCAACCAGATGCTGAAGGACACTTATTAAATGTTCTGGAAGCAAAGGAACCTCCAGTGGATGGATGATTATCCTCAGGTGATGGCAGGAATCCATGCTCGGCTCATTGAGGAGACTAAGGCTGCAGTCACGTAGAAGGAAGGAGCCATGTATGACGTTGGGATAGTGAACAACCAGTTCACAGTGGAGGAGATCAAAGCCATCGCCAAGGGGTATGAGCTGCTGGCGGAGGATGAGGATGACAAGGATGGTTCGGATCTCAAAGGGCTTGGTGATCTGCGTCACATCACTGCAGGTATCTCGTCTTTTTACTTCAGCTCCGCTATTACTTATCCTGGACTGCAAAACTTATGATTCTTCATACTTACATCGTGCAGGGATGTCTTCGGGACAGGTCAGGCCTTCAAAGGGTGCTGGTGAGACGTTGCAGAAAGAGGGCGATTCTCTCGAACGATCCGAGCTCTCGAAGGACACAACTGGAGGGAGCGAGCCGAGTGGTAAGGACGTTCCTCCTTCTTAGTCGAGGAGATTTTCTTTTCCCTTTTTGCATGCATTTTTGGAGGATGCATGGATGTTCTGCATATGTATGTATATATAAGCGAAAAGCTTTGTACATAAAAAAATTCAATCTTGTAATGTTCAACTTTTTTTTGCATGTTTATTTGGGATGACTTTTGTGATGCGTGATTTTTATAGTCTGCTCTGTCTATTTGTGAACTGTTTACGACTTAGTTAATCATTATAGTGTTTAGAGACGCAAAAAACCATAAAAGCACTATTATATTCAAGGTCGATCGCGAACGATAACTACTCAGGCTATTGCCCGTGTCGTGAATATTATTCGATTTATCATTGCCGGCGTGCTTAATGTCGATCGTCAAGTGCGAACTACCCCTAGCTGCATCCATGCCTTAATCATGGGGATTATAATCTGTTCGCAGTTGCCGGCGAGCCGAACACCAATGATGAACTGCCTAGGCTATAAATTGTGCCTAATCCATGGCTTATGATCGGTTCATCATTCAGCTTGGGGGTGCCGACCGTCAGTAGTGAATTGCCAAGGCTTGTTTTGTGCCCCTTATCGTGGCTATCTTACTTTTACTGCTACCGGCAAGAGCCTGCGATTGCTCGCTGTAGGAATAGTCATTAGATAAAATAATTAAATGAAAGAATGTTTAAATAAGAGAAGTAATGCGAGACACCAAATTTTATAGTGGTTCGGCCGAAATATGCCTGCATCCACTGTTTTTCTTTTATTGCTTCATTTAGTACATGTTTCTTTACAACTTAAGAGAAATAGTGGCGGAGATGTTGGAGATTCCATGCTTTCCCAAACTCCTCTCCACCTACAGTTGATAAGATGTAAGCTCCATTGTGAAGATCCTTATGAACAACAAACGACCCTTCCCAAATTGGATCTAGTGCTCCTGGTCGTGGGAAGACTCGCTTGAGTACCAAGTCTCCTTCTTGCAGTGCTCGAGGCTTCACCTTAGAGTTGTACTGCCTTGCCACCTTCTGTCTATGAGCGACAGCTTTGAGGGCGGCGGCGTTTCTTTTTTCCTTGATCAGGTCGAGTGACATGTTTAAGAGCTCCTCGTTTTCTTCTGGATTGTAATATATCCTGCAGTTTGAGGGGACGACTGTTTCGATGGGAAGCATGGCTTTGGTTCCGTATGCTAATGCGAATGGCGTGTGCCCTATTGCGGTCTTGTAAGAAGTTCGGTAGGCCTACAAACCAGTAGGCAGTTCGTCGACCCATGCCCCTTGGACTTTTCTAGCTTTTTCTTGATTAATGTTTTCAATACCTTGTTTACCGCTTCGACTTGTCCATTTGCCTGGGGATATGCCACAGCCGAGAAGCTTCGGGCAATCCAATGTTCATGGCACCAACTGGAGAATTCTTCACTATCGAACTAAAGTCCGTTATTCGATATGCTTTTCTGCGGCACCCCATACTTGCACAGGATGTTACGTATTAGGAAGTTTATCACTTTAGTAGATGAAATTTTGCTTAAAGGCTCCACTTCCACCCATTTGGTGAAATAATCCACTACCACTATCCTCGACCCATGGGGAGTTCCCCGATCAGATCAATTCCCCAAATAGCAAAGGGCCAGGGGCTGACCAAGTGGATTAAACCGATAGGTGGTAATCTCGAGATTTTGGCAAATCTTTGGCATTTATCACATTTCTTAGCAAACTCAGCTGCGTCCTTGTTCAGTGTAGGCCAAAAGTATCCATAGCGTAGGGTCTTTCTGGCAAGAGTTTGCCCTCCGGTGTGATCGCCTAGGCCTATCAACGGATGCTTTCGGATGCGGATAGTGCCATATCTGCATCCGCATTCGAAATCATTTTTGGATATCGGATATCCACATCCAAGGATACGGATGGATATCAGATAATTATCCTATCCGCTAACGACCGATAAATCAAGAATTATAAAAAGAAAATTTTAATTAAAAATAAATATTTTTCAATTCCATTGGTTATAAAAGTGTTAAAAATTAACAAATATGATGATAATAAATAGTTTCGATCTGTTAAAAAGCATTAAGTGCATATAATATAAACTAGTAACACAATAAAAGAATAAATAAATATCTTTCACTGCACTAAAACATACATAATTTGAACTATAATCTTGACAAAAACCGGACGGATAATTTTCGGATGCAGATGTCTTCATATCCACATCCGTTTTTTTGAATATCAGATATTTATCCACTTTTCGGATGCGGACGGATTTCGAATTTTTCGGGTATCCATTGATAGCCCTATGATCGCTGCAACTCCCTTGATGAATGTTATTAAGGATATCTTTTGCTTCGTTCTCGGCGACACATCTTAGTAGTTGGTTGGAAAAGCCGCGACGGTACAGTATGCCGTTCTGGAAGGTGTAGCAAGATGCCCTCCTTAGGATTTTCCTGACTTCATTCCGATCTGCTGGTAAGGTTTTGTCTTGCAAGTATCTGATGATGGGGGTCATCCATGTCTCCTCCTTGTCTACGATCGCTATGATTTGCAGACACTCGAAACTCAGTGTGGATTGTTTCATGATGGGGGTTGCCCCTGGCATTGGCTCGGTTCTTACGCCAGCCCCTTTGGCGGGGGCGTCCGCCTCTTGATTTTCCCCTCGCGGGATGTGTTTTATTACATAGTAGTCTAGCTCATCAAGGAGGGTTTTGGCCTTTTTGAGGTAGGACACAAGCTTTTCTCCGCAAATCTGGAATTCTCCAAGGATCTGGTTAACAATTAGTTGTAAATCGATGTGTACACATATCGACTTAACTCCTATTTCTTTAATGATTTCTAAGTCGACTATTATTGCCTCGTATTTAACTTCGTTATTGGTTGCAGCGAACTCTAGTCTCAGTGCATAGCTTAATTTCCTTCCTCGGGGTGTGACTATTATGAACCTGCCCCCGAGCCGAGCTCGTTCGATGCTCCATCAATGAACATATTCCATTTGATAGCTTCCTTAATTTTTACCGCTGCCCCCTCATCTTGCATTGTGAACTCAGCTATGAAATCAGCCAAGGCTTGTCCTTTAATCGTGGTGCGTGGGTGGTAAGTAATGTCGTACTGGCTCAGCTCGATGCACCATTTTAATAGGTGCCCCGGCGTGTCTGGCTTATGTAGAACTTGTCTCAGAGGTTGATCTGTTAGAACTCAAATGGAATGCGACTTAAAGTAATGCTGTAATTTCCCGAACGATATGAGCAGACAATAGGCCCATTTTTCGATCTTTGGGTACCTAGCTTCTGCCCCCATGAATCTCTTGCTAATGAAGTATACCGATATTTAGATACAATGATCTTCTCGTACTAATGCGGCACTTAGCGCATGGGAGGATATGGGTAGGTATAGGTAGAGGCTCTCTCCATCTATCGAAGTAGAGAGCACTAGTGGCTTATGTAGGTGCTCTAGCAGACTCTGGAAAGCTGAGTAGCATTCATCAGTCCATTCAAATTTTCCTTTGTCCTTTTTGAGGGCTTCGAAGAACGAGAAGCACTTGTCCATGGATTTGGATATAAACCTGCTCAAAGCGGCTACCTTCCCATTCAGGCTCTACATTTCCCTTCGTGTGGCTGGGATTTTGAGGTCTTCGAAGCTTGTACCTTTTCAGGATTCGCCTCTATTCCTCTAGCATGCATAATGAAACCTAAGAATTTACCCGAAGACACCCCAAAAGATCATTTCAGAGGATTCAGCTTCATTTGGTATCTGCGCAATATTTGGAACATCTCGTCTAGGTGGCTTAGATGATCCGTCGCGCTTCTCGATTTGACAAGCATGTCATCGACATAGACTTCCATGGAGGGACCAATTTGCTGCTCGAACATCTTATTAACTAGACGTTGATAGGTAGCGCCGGCGTTCTTAAGCTCGAAGGGCATGACCTTGTAGCAATATAGTCCTAGATCTGTGATGAAGCTAGTATGTTCTTGATCCGGCATATGCATGGGGATCTGGTTGTATCCTGAATATGCGTCCATAAATGAAAACAACTCATTCATGTGGTTCCGTCCACCAGTTGGTCGATTCGAGGCAGAGGAAAACAGTCTTTGGGGCAAGCATCATTGAGGTTGGAGAAGTCAATGCAGGTTCGCCACATCCCATTAGGCCTTTTCACTAAAACCGGGTTGGAGATCCATTTTGGGTAAATGGCTTCGCGAATAAAGCCGTTGGTGAGCAGGTTCTTCACCTCTTCGTTGCGAGCATTTGACCGTTCTATCCCTATGCTTCTTTTCTTTTGTTTGATCGGGATCTTGGTTGGGTCAATATTGAGGGAATGACAAGCTATTTCTGGGGATATTCCCACCATGTCTTCATGGGTCCATGCGAATACATCCAAGTTCTTGTATAGGAATCCTATCTGTTGGATTTTTAAGTTCTGGTTCAACTGAGAACCTACCTTTAAAAGCCTTGTTTTGTCGTGTTCGTCTACTATCACATGGTCCATAGCCTCCAAAGGCTCGGCGTTGACCTCCTCCTCTCTATCTCTGGGGTCCAACTCGTTAAATGGGTCACTAGTATATTCGAGAAGAGGGGCCTTCTTTGATTACTAGACTTTCGCATTTTTGGCGCAGAGGGCGACCCCTAAGCCTTTCCCTTTTTCCTTCTTCTTGTTTTGGCGGAGTTCTATCACGTAGCAATCGCGAGCTGTGTCTTGGTCGCCTTCTACTTCTCCTATTCCGTTATCAGTTGGGAATTTCATCTTCAAACACCATGGTGCCAAGACTATCTGGAAATCTAACAATGCAGGCCTTCCCAAGAATGCATTGTAGGCAGAGTGTCCATCCACCAACACGAATGTTTACTTTCAGACAACTGATTGGGGGTGACTTCCTAACTCAACGAACAAGTTTAGCTATCCAAGCAGCATCGTGGCTTCCCCAGTGAACCTGTGTAAGGGCTTATGGCACAGGGATACATCTTTCATTGATAACTTCATCTTATTAAATGCATGTTTGAACAAAATATTCACCGAGCTCCCTGTATTGACTAAACTGTGAAACACCTCTGCCGGGCCAATCCAGGCGGAGATAACAATGGGATTAGTGTGCAGATACTGTTTTCCAACCAAATCTTCATCGTTGAAGGTTATGTCGGCTTTTTCTCTC
This sequence comes from Allium fistulosum, assembly GCA_030737815.1. NCBI lineage: Eukaryota > Viridiplantae > Streptophyta > Magnoliopsida > Asparagales > Amaryllidaceae > Allium > Allium fistulosum. The sequence continues at coordinate 705,577,145 of CM060904.1, read as the reverse complement.
CGATTTGCGATGTGCCCTTCAATTATGGAATGAACATACCCTTCCTTGTCTTTTAATGATTTCCCATACCTCTCCATTTCAGCCCAACTTCCGTCGGCTATATGCGGACCTCCAGATATGGTGTGGATAACTATCTTCTCCTGGTTGGAGCGGCTCGTACCTGCCTCTTCCTTGTTATTCCCTTGCAGGGGTTGTCCACATCCCTCGTGGATTGGAGCGGGAGAGTTGCGTCCTTTCTGCACGTATCGTTCCAGTTTCTTTTTTCGGATGTATTCCTCAATGAGATCCCGCAAATGTTGGCATTCTTCGGTGTTATGCCCATGAGACTCGTGGAAGCGATAATATTTTCCTATTCTAATTACGGCTTTTGACTCTTTTTTGTATGGAGGGCATTTGTATTTCAATTCGTGTTGAGTAGCCATGTAAATGTTCTCCACAGTGTCATTTAGAGGAGTGTATGAATCGAATCTCGGTCAAGGTCTATATCGTCGCTTATTGCCCTTTTCAGTTCTAGAGTTGCCTTGGTGGCCATTTTTTCCTTTGTTATCCGGCTTATTCCCTTCCCCTTGGAGTGGGGCACTCATGTTTCCTTGGACGCTAGAAGCCTTTGTGGGTTGCTCGCTATGTCGGTGAGCCACCGCATCCTCTAATCTCATGTACTTTCCAGCTTCATGAAAGAAATTTTGAAGAGTTAGAGGCTTTTCCTTCGTCAATCTTCTTGCAATCTTTAAATCTAGATGGACGCCTCTGCACAGCGCCATCAGCGTAAGCCTTTCATCTGTGTTTTGTACTGCTGTTGCGTCAGCGTTAAAACGGGTAAGATATTATTGCAACGGTTCTCCTGCTTTCTGTTTCACGTCTAACAAGGAATAAGCATCTCTGGGCTGTTCTACATGGATTCGGAATTGACTTATGAATTTTTCCTTCAACATTTCGCAAGAGCTGATGGAGCCATGAGGCAGGCAACAAAACCATGTGGTTGCTAAGTCCGACAGGAACAACGGAAAACATTTACACAACACGCCTTCTATTGCTCCATAAATGAGCATGTGCTGGGTGTAGCATTGTAAGTAGATGATTGGGTCGGACGTGCCTTTGTAGGGATCCATGGTGGGCATCTTCCACTCTCGAGGAGTGGCTGTTGCTTCTATATCCCTGGTGAAGGGGCTGGACACTCTTGCACCTATCCCTCTTTCAAGTTGTTCGCCCATGAGATATTCCCTGAAGAGGCACGTTACCCTCTCCTCGGATTTTGGGGCAACCCTGGGAGAAGTGGGGGTTCTCTTTGATATTGGTGGCGTCTGGAACCTTGATTGAGGCTGGATTGACGATGGTTGGCTCGAAGCATGACAGGATCAGCCATAGTCGGTCCTTGCCTGGTGCCCCCTTGACTGGGCCCAGCTCTTGACGATCTTTCAGGACCGGCTTCTGGTTGAGTCCTGGCTCAGATTCTGGTCCTTGCATCTTCTCAATTGAATTCATCATTTGCAGGAGATCTGTTCCTTCTACGCGACTCTCCAGATTGAGACTCACCTGGAGATTCAATATTGTGAGTGAATTCCTTCGTGCCTCTTAAGCGTGTCATGAGTTGGTCCACCAAAGCTTTTTGTTGGGTAGTGAAGCGGTCAGTCATCTCATTTACAACCCTATCTAAGTCTTCTCGGCCGACAATTGAGCCTAGAGGTAGAGAGTGGGCCGCTGGGTTTTCTTGATCTTCTTGGACGGGATCGAGTGTACTTGCAGTGGCTGCGTTCTTACCCTTATCGGTGTTGCGCCTAGAAGGAGCCATGTTCTAATGCTAAGTTAAGGCTTGCAAGGAGAATGGATAAAGGAGTTAGGCTCTCTACGCCACCCTCTCAATGAAAGCACCAAAAATGTTTGCACAAAAATTGGACAAACACCCCTAAATTCGATTTTAGTTAAGTCATGTGTAAGTTGATTGATTTGGAGTTTTTAATGTTCCAACCCATTAAAGGATAATTTTTGCAATCACAGAACAATTCATAGGCTCAAAGTCGGAAAGTAGTTAAGGAAAGTAAATCACACAGAGTTTTATAGTGGTTCGGCCAGAATGTGCCTACATCCACTATCCATCTTATTATTCTTACTTTGATTTGATTACAAGTACAAGTTTGTTTGGAAAGAGTAAAAACTTGGAGTGGTTGGAGTGATTGAGTCTCAGTAGAGTTTTCCCTCTTTTTCCCAAAAATCCGTCCTCATTGTTGTCGAGAAGCTCCGGTATTTATAGAGTGGAGTTGTGAAGTGTGGAGGAGGAAGTTATAACTTTATGAATCTGGTTCGGCATTTGAGCAGGAGCGTTTGGATCGGCATTTGGGTTATGAAGCTTGCCTGGCCAGGTTGTCCTTCCTTGTCTGGTTCGGTGCTTCTGCTCTGGAGTCTCCTATTTGCCGAACCAAACATTTGGTCCGGCATGCCTATGTATCGGACCAAATGTTTGGTCCGGTGATGGATGTGTCGTGCTGAACCAAATATCTGGTCCGACATATTAGAGAATGCTAGACCAAATATTTGGTCCGGCATATCAGAGGGTGTCGGACCAAACATTTGGTCCGGCAATTTGGTCTTCATGCCTTTATCTGTTTTTTTGGTTCCTTCCTTTTCTCTTCGCTTGCTGGAAAACCGAGCCAACAGATAAATAAGCATATATATGTGATACACACACACACACATATTGTGACATGATTATAAAATTAAGTTTATATATGTATACATACGTATGTATGTATGTATGTATATAATAATTGAAATAAATTTCAAATTTATCTTTACTAAATAAAAATCAAATATTTTAATTTAAAATGTTAACTTGGTTAAATATTTAAATCAAAAAACATCTTACTATATTAAATGATATAAAGATATTTAAAAAATTCAAATTGAATAATTCAATATTAATTATACCCAATGTGTTAAATTTATAAAATTATTATATCAAATTCATTTTAGCTTACATCAATTTAATAGACAGGGCAAGCACATTTTAATCTAGTTTTGCATTATGAAATAATGCATATTAACAATTTTGGATCTATAAACTTGCATGGTTTAAGTCATAACTGAATTAAATAAGTAATTATATATATATATATAATTTGATATTAAATAAAACATAATTTGTATAACTTGACCAACATCATTAACATAGATTAACATAAAGATTAACATAAATGTATAAACTGGATTCTATGACATATATATGTTTTACCTTGAATTTTGTTTATAAGATAGCACTTATAATAATTTTTAATTATGTCAATTTGTTAGGCTCTTTGCAATGGTTGTTGTATCTGTGTCATTTATGGGTACTATGTTTTGGTGCTAATGTAAGTGTGTGTTGTAATTTGGGAATGTGAGTTTGAAGTAGCTTGTAGGTTGTTATAAGGCATTTCTGGCTCTTAGTAGTTTAAATTTGGACAGTCCACTACAAAAACTGGCTTACGATGTAGAAAATTTTTGTGTCGAATTCGAAGGCAATTAGAATACATCACATACATTAATGTAGGTCATAGGGGAGCATATTTGAATACGTAATATAAAATAAGAATTATATCTAATTATATCAATCGCTTCATGACACATCAATTTAAGAATACACTCTTTGATTCCGTGAATCGCCATTCGATGTTGCAACAATCGAATAAACCATTTTTGTTTTGATTTTATTTTATATTGTTTATATTATTTCTAGGTAAAATTTTAGGCATGGGAAGTGTATGGAGGTATGGTCGGCCATTGAAGAGAATAGGAAGGAAGAGCAAAAAAATCAAATGAAATTAACGTGGAAGATTTGTTTTTGTGGAGAGGATGAAAACCTTTCTTATTCTTCTCTTTAAGACATTCCCTTATTAATTCCAAATTAAAACCAAATCAATATTCACAATTATTACTTTCGAAATCATACTTACTTTCGAAATCGTATTCACCTTTGAAATCATATCACATTTGAAATCATAGTTTCGAAATTTTATTTCCTGTCAAAAGTCATATTCACAATTTATATCAAAATATCGTATTCTCAAAACTACACCACTTTTAAATCATATCGTTTCAAAATCATAATTTGTTCCAAAAATCATATTCCCAAAACAGGTTAAGTCCTTGCTTCAAAATCATCATTTCAATTTATTATAACATTCAAAATTTCAACTTAGGTTATAACGTCATTTAACCTTATTCTCTTTTTAAACCAATTGAAATGAATATAAACACTTACACTTTACTTAGTCTGGAAATTTAGAAATAGTTTAAATAATTATAAATAGTTAAAATACTCCAAAATAGTTTAGTTATAGGTAAAGTACTTTTAAATTGATTTAAGATAGTTAAATAGATTTAATTTAGATTAAATATAATTAAAATAGATTAAATAGCTTAAAATAGATTAATTAGATTTAAAATAAATTGAAAGGGTTTAATTAGTTTTAAAATAAATTAAATTGGTTTAAAATAGATCAAAATAATTGATATAGTTAATATTAGTTAAATAGTTAAATAAATTTGAAAATCTTAATAATTTGGAAATTTAAAAAAAATTAAAACAGTTTACTTAAAAATATGAGTTTGAAATTAATACCAAATTAAACTATTCATTACATTTCAACATATTTGAACCATTTCAAATTTCCAAATCGATAAACCAAATTTCAATAAACTACCAAATTTCATATCGTTATAACCGTGTTCAAAATATCAATACGGATTACTCCAATCTCAAAATATTTCAAAGTTATTTTCAAACAAATTTAATAACTCGATTTTGATAGAATTTCATTTACAAAAAATTTTAATTTTTAAACTTCCCATTTAATTCTTAAAGAAATTCCCTTTTAAACCAATTCACCTCTCATCATAAAACTTGATTTTTCAATAATACTTCAATTTATATAAATCAAATTTTATTTCAAAATATCATTTAATTAAATTCGAAAATTAAGGATTTTAAAATCATTTAATTTAACCAATTCGGTGTCCGTATATAATTCTCTACCCTAGGGTCAAGTGATAGAGATATTTATCATTTCAATCCGCAGTTTATTAATTTACAGTTATATATCATTTCAAACCGCAATCCCGAATAAAAATCCATAACGAACTTGCATTTATAACGATATAAAATAAAACATCCATTCAACCAATATCAACAATCAACATCCATCACAATCATCATCCAAAACAATCAATAAATATCAATATAGAACTGATAATCAATAACAGGTATTTAACTGGCAATTTATATTCAATGATAAAATTAAATAACGATTTAATTCAAATAAATTCAAATTAACTGAGATGATGATTTAAAATATACCAAACAGTCATAAATAAATTTCTAATCACATCAAAAATTAATTTAACAAACATAAGAAATTTTAGAAGTTGTGAGTGGGTTAAAACACTCACCTTTGAATTTAAATTGGATTTAAATTCAAAATAAGCCCAAAATTTGAACGGTCTCAGAATTCGTCCAAACAAGCGTCAAAATGTTCGGAATTCCAATACGATCCTAGCGGAGAAAACCGCGCGTGAATTGGACCTCGTATGCGAAAGTTATACGCGTTAGAACATTATAAATTCAGATTTAATAAAAAAAACAGCCCAAACAAATCTCACCACGTCAGCAACCATCTTCCCCCCTCTACACGTTCACGCGACCAAGACTATAGCCCTAGCCGCCACTACTCGATCAAAATCGCGCCACCTCTGATCAACTGTGGTCAGATCCACTCTGGCACCGCGCACACCAGGCCTGGCCGCACCTCCGCCTCAGAGCCGAGAGCTCCGGTCCCCTCTAGCTCGTTCGACCACCGCCGCTTTTAAATGCCGATCGAGGCAAGCTTGCGCACTACTCTGACTAACGGCGACCGCTGATGAACACTGTTAGGCGCACTCTACCACCCCACGCCCTCCGATCGTCGCCAAGCCGACGATCCGCCGTTGGATCGAGATTGTGGCCTATGAACGGCCGAGGTTCAACTTGAATTTCTGGAAAAATGATGATTCAATTTGAAAAACGAATTACATATCTGAGATGCGCTCGTCGAGAGCTTCAAATCGATATATAATTCGATATAGTTTGTGGAGTTTGAAATTTTGACTTGAATTTGATTTTGAAATTGGAATTAGGGTTTTGTCTGCCATTGGAATGAGGAGGAGCAAATGGAATTGTACGTATAGAAATGAGGAATAAGAAGTGACTAGGGTTTATAACAAGGTATTTATAGGTAGATCAGGAATAGGAACAAATGGATCGAATCTGTTTGAAAGTTGAACGCTAAACGACAGAAAAAGCCCGTTCTGTCTCCGAAACGAAATTCGGTCAATCCATATATCAAAATAGATGCTTTCAAATATTTTAAACTTAATGGAACAAGTTTCAAGTTCAAACTCCATCGTATAAAGAAGTTATGTTAAAATCAGCTTATTTCAAATTGATTTCAATTGATTTCAATTAAGTTGATTTCTAGGCGTTTCGAGCCCTTACGATCAAACGACAAGTCCGATCGTTACGAAACTTGAAATCCTATAATAATTCACTGATACGGATCCGATGAAACTAGTTTCGTCGAAATCCGAGTCTGTGGACAAAATGGCTATATTTCAGTTAATTAAATAAATTAATATTAAATTGATTAAGTCACTTTCCAGTTTAAATTTAATAATTTACAACTTCTATCATTTTTGATTTCTTAATCATTTACAATAATTTAAACAGATTTAGATGTCAATTTAAAGTTGATTAATCCATCAATTTCAGTGTTTAATTTCAATTTCATTAAATTCAGAAATTATAAATTAAAATTCCAAAATCCACTTATTAAATTTTTAATCATTGTTATTCAAGTCTTTCATTACAATAAGGGTATAACTAACATTGGTTTATATCTTGGTACCTTAATATTTTCCAATTTCATCTTAATTTCTATTTACGTAATATTCAATTTCATTTTTAATCATAATTAATTTCCAATTTAATTTAATGGACTACATACATAGGTAACTTATAATAATTGTCACTATTCACTTTTAATTTCATTTATAAATTTATTACTTATAACAAATGTTACCATTAGTTTCATAACACAAATCTCGTTCAATTACTATTAATCAATGTATTATTTCCTTGGTTAATTCAATATTTACTTTTATTTTCTTATATTAATTTATAACCAAGCATAACATTTAAATTACAATGAATTAGAATTTCATATACATTGTTAATAATCAACTCGCATTAACATTGTTACACTTTATTTTAGTGTTCATTTCATTATTAAATTTACAGATTTTTTTATTTCTTCACTATTAAATTACCAAAATCTTATTAAATTAACAAATTTAATTATCCAAAATTACGGGTCGTTACAAAACCCAATGTGTACCCCTTCGAAAGGATTCGAAACCCAATGTGTATTCATTGAAATAATAAGTGGATTCAAGATATCATGGAGCCTTATTTTGGATAAATAACATAAGTTCAATAGACTCGATGATATTGAAGTATCATCACCATGTTATTTTGGTGTCGCATGGGCTTTCGACATGATGATAACATGCTTTAAAGTCGAGATATCCAAATAAGCTCTATTGCATAGCATATGCCAATAAAGGGTTATGGAGATAAGTGTGTATCATATGTAGCATTCATTAGACAAGCTAACGACCGAAATGATCATTCTCATATTCGGAATTGATATCAGATCCATGCATCCTCTCTTTTTATTTCTCATATATGGATTACAAGTAATGGAATTTGTCCCCAATTTGATTTAGGGTTACAAGAATTTTATTTGGCAAAGAAATGTGAAAATGAAAATTCTTCCCGAACTTGGAACCCTAAGGTGGTATTTATAGATGCGGGTTGGACCCTTTGGCGTCCATTCTTTCGAAGCTGTTAAAAGGCCTCTTTTCCGACCTTTCGCACCCGTCCTTTCACTTTTGTCCTTCCGCCTTCATGGTTTCGAAGTTGTGGGTAGGTATTTTGGGTCTTTTGTTATTCCCTTTCGTTACTATCGAAACCATGTTAATGATGGATATTGATTCAATACCCATCAACATTGCTTTCGAGTACTTCTAAAGCCTTTCGACACCATCGAAAGGTATGCTATGCTTCTTTTGGTAGCGAATGAACCAAGGTACCTCATTATGCTGTTTGAGTATAAGCAGAAGCACTTTTGACCTCTTTGAAACCTCGAAACCTTTTCATTGTTGTTAAGATCTGGTGCTAACATGATGGATTGCTTCTTAAATGAGTGAAGAAGGGCATTTAGATGGTTTCGAATGGACTGAAATGGTGATGGAAGGACCATTGCAAAAGGTCGATTGTAATGGAGGAGGCTTCTTGGTAGACAGATGATGGTTGCGGAAGGTGGCTTTCAAAAGTATCCTCTTGATTAATGTGGAAGCTCATCCTCTGATGTTTGTGGAGGCAACGCTGGTCACATGCAAAACCTTCCTAATACTTATGAAAGGGTTCAACCGATTCGAAAGACTAGTCTTTGCTTTTGAAAAGGTTGTTTTGGTAAGATCTTCTCCAACCGTTTCAAAGGATCTGATATATATGCGGAAGCTTGTTATTTGATACCTTTGAAAGGTATTTTTAACACATTCAAAACTCCTTTATGCATGCGGAATCAACTATTTTGAAAGGATCAACTGAAGTGGAAGGGTAGTCTTGTCCCATTTCGACTCCTTCGGAAGCCCAGACTCCGTTTAATACTTGTAGAAGCATTAAGTGCCTGCGGCACTAATCCAACCTCTTCGAAAGCTACTCCAATGCCTTCGAAACACTGCTTTTGTACCATGGTGAAATCCTTCTTTTCAATTCTTGCGAAGCTTCTACAATGCCTTAGCAGGCCTTCTTTCATACCTACATTCTTGAGTGAGTTCCATGGTTAACATTTTTCCCCCTTTTGTATGAAAGAAGCTCTTGTTCTTTAGGAAAAAAAATCCATCAATTCTCTTTTTGCATTATTTCATTCTTAATGATCCTCTTTATCAACCTTATTTTCTTGCAAAGTGCAAAGTACAAAGTAGACAAAATTTCTTATCATTAATTCGAAATTCATGTAATAATATGTTCGGTAATCTGTTCATAATATTATTGGAGGTAGTATTAGAATTTCTAATAACAGAATCCTAGAATTCTAAATCTGGGAACAATGGAAATTAATAGATCATCTTCTGGAGTTAATAAGTGATAAGAAATCCACAGTTGGGAATGATTAAAGACCGGAAATTCTTGTCCAGCAATAATAAAAGTCCCAATATCCAACTTTGGTAATAATAAGAGAAGTCCAGAAATCCAATTCCTGTTATATTAATAGAAGATCAGAAATCTAATTATGAAATTAATAATAGAGGACCAAAAATTTAGATCTGGCATTAATAATAGAAGTTCAGAAATCTTCTTCTGGAAATAACAATATAGAAGTCTAGATGCCATCTTTTGGTAATAATTGATAGAAGACCAAGAACAATTGTCTGGTAATAATAAAAGTCTGAGAATCATCATTTGGAAATAAGTCACGGAAGACCAGGAATCTTTATTGAGAATAAATAATAGGAATCTAGAAATTCTTATCTAGAAATAATAAAGATAGAAGATCCAAAACCCAGATTTGGGTAATAATTTGATAAGTGAAGTCCAAAAGTTAATAGTTGAAGACCCGAGACCCAAATTCGGGTATTAAGAGAGATCTAGAAATTATTATCTAAAAATTAGTAGAAGATCAGAAGTCCATAACATAAGATTTGAAATCAATAACAGGAGACCCGAAACTCGGATTTGGGTATTAATGAGTGAAGTCTAGAAATCATCTTCTAGGAATTAGCTAAAGCCCATAAATTCATATGAAAGTAGTCCAGTATCATCCGGAAGTAGTAGAATACTAGAAATCCATTCCTGATAATAAGAAGGAAAGTTTGGAAAACATTATTTGAATAATGGAGGTTCAGAAATTCTCATTTGAGTCTTTTGTTCTGCACCACTCTTTGGACTTTGATTGTTCGAATCTTTTGCTTTTGTCACCTCTCTGCTTCTTGGTTCTTTCGGTATGTGCCACCCTTTAGGCTTTGTATATTGTTACTGTTTTGTGTGCCACTTCTTGGGCTTGGATGTCTTAGTCCGTCGTTGTCCAATGCGCTGTTAGCTTATCCACAAGCAAGACCCAAGCTTTTGGTAATTACATTCTTATGGCAAAATCGAGAAAACTCTTTACATTCAAATTGCATTCCATTGTCGGATATGATCTTGTAAGGGATCCCAAATCTAGTGATGTTGTTCTTAATAACAATTCTAAGTACTTTCCCAGAAGTAATTTTGGGAAGTGGCTCTGCTTCTACCCATTTAGTAAAGTTATCAATAGCAACTACAACATACTTTGCCCCTCCTTTAGAAATCGGCAATGGTCCAATTAAATCGATTCCCCATACATCAAATGGCCATGGACTGGAAATCGAGGTTAATTGGCTTGGTGATAAATGGGGAATCTTTGAGTATTTTTGGCACTCTTCACATTTCTTTACATGTTCTACAGCTTGACTAGTCATTTGAGGCCATTGGACACCTTGTCTCATTAATTTTTTAGCCAACCTTATCCCATTGGAATGATCTCCACAAAATCCTTCCTTTAGTAACTTCAACCCATCTTCAGAATTCACACGCCTTAGGCAAGGAAGAGCACATCCTTTCTTATAAAGAATTCCATCCATCATAGTGAAGGTCAGAGCCTATCGTCTGATTCTGCTAGCTTCTGTTTTGTCATATGGTATTATTCCATTAGTAAGATATTCTACAATAGGGGTTGTTCAAGTGTTATTGTAGCAATTATCTGCCCTTGGATGAATGGGCTCTTCATATGAAATTTCTACATTAATTTCTCTTTCTTCTCTTTCTTGTGTCATGGCTTAGGATCTAGTTAAAACCGATAGTTCTTTCCCTGGTTCGAGCACTTTCTCTTCAATACTGGGTTTGCTTGATACCTTACTGGCACGACACAGGTTTCTGGAGCTTCTCTTGAATTGGCCAATTTTGCTAATGAATCTACTTGAGAGTTATCTCCCCTTGGGACTTGGTGTAAAGAAAAATCTTCAAATAAGGTGAGCATTTTTAGCACCTTCTTAACATATAGGGATAGTCTGGCATCTTTAGTCTGAGATATCCGCATTATCTGATTTACCATTAGTTGAGAGTCGCAAAAGATTTGTATTCGTGGGATTTTGAGTTGTAAGGCCAGAGTTAGTTCTGCCACTATTGACTCATATTCAGTCACATTGTTTGTTATAGGGAATCCTAGCTTCATTGCATAGAGTAGGCGGTGTCCATCTGCTGTGATTATGACATACCCTGCTCTAGCTCCCTGTTCATTTAATGCCCCGTCCACAAATAGTTTCCATATAGGCTTTTGATCTTTCTCTTTCTCTAACTGTTCTTTAACAAAGCTTGTATAGTCATTGATAAAGTCCGCTAATGCTTGCCCTTTGATTGCTGCTCGTGGATGAAATTCAATGTCATATTGGCTATGTTCAATTCTCCATTTTACTAGCCTACCCGAAGTCTCTGGTTTACTGAAAACCTACTTGAGAGGAAAGCTAGTCAATACCTTGATCAGATGTGCTTGGAAGTAAGCTATGAGTTTCTATGCTATAAGTATCAAACATCAAGCTAACTTTTCTATAACTGGGTATCGAACCTTGGCATCCTTCAATCGTCTACTCACATAATAAATATGAAGCTGAGTTTCGTTCTCTTCTCTAATCAGAACAGAACTAACCGCATGTTATGAGATTGCCATATATAAGTATAAGTCTTCTACATTCTCGGGGTTGCATAATATTAGTGGCTTTTCCAAATGATTTTTTAATTTTGGAATGCTTTCTTACAGTCTTTTCCCCACTTAAAGTTCTTTCTTTTCTTAATTATATTAAAGAATGGGATGCATTTATTGGTCGTCTTAGAGATGAATCTTCTTAGAGCTGCAATTCTACCATTCAAACTCATTACATCTTTGCTTGTTTTAGGCTTGGCCATATCTTTAATAGCTTGGATTTGGTCGGGACTGATTTCAATCCCTTGTGCACTAACAATGTAACCTAAGAACTTTCCGGAATTAAAGACAAAAGAACATTTCTGAGGATTCAGTTCATTTGATACTTTCGCAATACTTCAAACATTTCTTCAAGATCTATAAGGTGACTCTCATCTTTATAGGATTTTACTAGCATATCATCCACAAAAACCTCTATATTTCATCCAATCTATTTCTTAAACATTCTATTGACAAACCTTTGATAAGTAGCTCCCGCATTCTTTAGCCTAAAAGGAATTGCTTTATAACAAAAAATTCCCTAATCGGTAATGAAGCTTGTATGCTCTTCGTCTGGCTTGAACATGGGTATTTGATTATATCCTAAATAAGCATCCATGAGAGATAATAGCTTGCATCGACTAGTTACATCAACTAATTGATCTATTTTGGGTAATGGATAACAGTCTTTTGGGTATGCTTCATTTAGAACAGTGTAATCGACGCAGGTTCTCCACTTGCCATTTGACTTCTTTACCAACATTGTGTTTGCTAGCCATTTTGGATAAAAAAAAACTTCTCGAATGAATCCATTTTCAGGTAGCCTTTTAATCTCTTCTGTTAAGGCATCAGATCGAACTTTGTCAAGTTGTTTCTTCTTTTGGAAAATAGGGGTCAAGTTTGGATCAATATTTAGTGCGTGGCACATAACTGATGGGTCAATCCCAATCATATCTGAATGGGTCCATACAAATACATCTTTGCTAGCTCTAAGAAATTGAATTAAGTTTGCTTTCAAGTAGCTCTCTAACTCTTTTCCCACTCTGACTATTTTGGCTGAATCAGTTGGATCTATACATATTTCCTCAAGATCCCCCGTAGGACTTTATCATTTCCATTTCCCCTCGGCAATCTAATTCTACGATGATCTCACCTTCTTCTACAGAGTGAGCATCGGTCCTCCTCCTCTTTCCTCCGGGTGAGATGTACCTTTCAAATACACATTTATTTGTTTTATTAGATCTTATTTTTGCTTCAAATGTTGGATGTAAAAATCCATCATTTTGAGCCTGAAAAATAGTAGAGGAATCATAATAAGAAGAGTACTCCCTTTTGTATCGATCAAGGGTTGCAAAATACATTTCGCGAGAGCTGAATTGTTCTCCCCGAATAGTACCGCAGCCTCTTTTAGTCAAGAATTTTACCATCATATATTTTGGTGAGACGAAAGCATCCACCTCATCAAGTGCAGGGCAGTCAAAGAATGCATTTTAATATGATGGCTGATCAATGATCATGAAAAGATTCTCAAAAGTTATGCAACATGGTGGTATGCCCATCTGTACTAGCAGCTTTACTTACCCTACCGGAGTTGACCCTTTATTATTGAACCCAAAGATAAGCTCAAGATTAGGCTCCAGTTTATCCTTAGGAATGCCTATTTGATCAAAGGCGTGCTTGAAGATGACGTTAACTGCACTCCTAGTGTCTACTGGAATCTTGGATACTATGGAATGCCCGATTTGAGTTGCTATAATAAGGCGATCGCTATGAGGATGATTAATTCTTTTCTTTAGATCTTGTGGAGCGATGATAAGTTTCAGCATCTGCATATTAAGCCTCGGGCTTTTGAACAGGAGCTCTTCCTGGACAGAGACCACTCCTTCCCTAGCTTCCTTAATATACATGTTCCTAGCTCCTTTACTATCACCTGCTGGATGCGGTCCCCCATGAATCACATCAATCCAATTCAAAGGTGGACTTAGGTTCAAATTATCTTCATCCCCTAAGACATTCATAGCATTACTAGGGAATTTTTAGCCCATTGCCAGTTCAGGGTGCTTTTTTTTATCTTGGATGAATTCATTGAGATGTCCTTCATGGATTAGCTTTTGAATGATTCTGCCGAGCACTCAGCACTCAACTGTCTTATATCCATTCACCTTATAATAAGCATCTCCCTTCCTCTGCTCAGGGCAGTTCTTGGCCTTGAATAAAGTTGAAAAATTAACCTTCTCTTTAGTTGTGGCATAGATATAAGACAATGGCTTGTTCAAAACAATTGAATTAGTATTGATGTCTTCCCACCTCGACCTTTTATGTCTCTGATCAAATCCAAATCTTCCACAACTTCTTAGGGTTAGATTTCTTTTTAGCATAGTATAATTCATTTTTCGAATGAATTTATCGGCTTGGAAGTGAAAATCTTGTAAAATTTTATGTCTATGGACGAAGAGCTCTTTCCAAAACGGCGTGTTTTTTATCAACCCTGAATGCACTGCAATTAGCTTATCTCTATCGTTCATGTCCTTGGTTTTCAATACCTCTGTAGTGAACCTTCAAGATAATCACCAACCGACTCTCCTTGCCATTGCTTGATTAGGCAATTGTTGGGTCTTTGCATATGCATAACTGAGCAAAGAATTGGTAGGAGAATTGTTTCCACGAGTAGATAGTTTTTTTTTCCGATATTGGAAGTACCATTTTACAGCAGCCCCTTGAAGTGTTACTGGAAATAATCCGCATCGATGCCCCCGAAGCATTATAAAAGTCCATTTGGCTGTCAAAAGCCATTAGGTGGTCATCAGGATTAGTAGTGCCGTGGTATTTCATAGTTGGGACCTTAACATGGGATGGAATTGTTGTTGAGATGATTTCGTCAATGAACAGAGTTACTCGATCGTTGTCATCCACTTACTCTTCTAATGTTCTTTTCTCTTTGGCATTCAACAAACCTTTAACAGCTTTCTTTGCCACATCCTTCAAATAAGCTTTAGTATTATGATAACTTTTCTGATTTGTATTATATTCCTTTGAAGTTGAGCTTCCTGTTTTCTCCAAAGATTTATCTTGCATTCTATCTTGATGATCGGCTTTAGTCGCATAACGTTCCTTCTTCTTTGATGATGTTAAGTCAATTTTGCACATGTCTTCGAACATATAAGTCTTCAAATTCTTCCTTGGAGAGGCTACTTTATCTCTTGTTTCTGGTTTAGCGGTTTTAGATTATTTTCTGAGCAAGGGCTGCTTCCAGGAGCTCTTGCATTTTCGATAATCGTTGCTCTAAATGTCTTATCTTAGCTGCATTGTCATCAGGTTGTGCCGGAGCTAATGGTTGTCCTGGCACAACACCTTCTAAGTTGAAGGTTGGAGTAACATTTTCCTTCAGAATTGTTGTGTGTACTGCTTCCTCATATAATCAACTAAGTCTTTTTTATTTTATTTTCCTACAACAAGTCAAACTTTCCATAATTAGTCTATAAGGAAAGAACAAGGTGGGAGGTTCAAGCCTTCCTTCTAGCGCCAAAAATGTTAATAAGAAATATTGTCAACATCTAAGGTACACTAGATTTAAAGAATCAAGAGGGAGATCTCTTTTTGAAGGGATCAAAATGGGATTAAGACCCATTTTAAATGGACCCTTTAGAAAATGTTGATGCTACTGTCATAGGGTGGACCCCTTCGATAGCAAGGATATGTTCCAAAGTGTTCAGACACCTTTCGAATAAGTCCTTCGAAGGGTTTGATTCAATGGCTTCAATGAAAATCCCTTCAATAGTCCAGTTCCCTTCGAAAGGATTCAGAACCTAATGGGTACCCCTTCGAAAGGATTCAAAATCTAATGTGTACCCCTTTGAAAGGATTCGAAACCCAATGTGTATTCACTAAAATAATAAGTGGATTCATGATGCCATAGAGCCTTATTTTGGATAAATAACATAAATCCAATGGACTCGCTGATATTGAAGTATCATCACCATGTTATTTTTGTGCCACATGGGCTTTGGACGTGATGATAACATGCTTTAAAGTTGAGATATCCAAATAAGCTCGATTGCATATCATATGCCAATAAAGGGTTAAGAAGATAAGTGTGTATCATGTGCAATTCTTCTTTAGACAAGCTAATGGCCGAAATGATCATTCTCATATTCGAAATCGATATCAGATCCATACATTCTCTCTTTTTATTTATCATAAATAGATTACAAGTACTGGAATTTATCCCCAATTTGATTTATGGTTACAAGAATTTGATTTGGCAAAGAAATGTGAAAATGAAAATTCTTCCCGAACTTGGACCCCTAGGGTCGTATAGATGCGGATTGGACCCTTCCACGTCCATCCTTTCGAAGCTGTCGAAAGGTCACTTTTTCGACCTTTTACACCCATCCTTTTGCCTTCGCCTTCTGCCTTCATGGTTTCAAAGTTGTAGGTAGGTATTTGGGTCTTTTGTTATGCTTGAATTTTCCCTTTCGTTACTATCGAAAGCATGTTAATACTTATTGTTTCGATACTCATCAATGTTGCTTTTGAGTACTTCTGGAGCCTTTCGACACCATTGAAAGGTATGCTTCTTTCGGTAGCGAATGAATCAAGGTACCTCATTATGCTGTTTGAGTATAAGTAGAAGCACGTCTGACCTCTTCGAAACCCTTGAAACCTTTTCATTATTATTAAGATCTATTGCTAACATGATGGATTGCTTCTTGAATGAGTGAAGAAGGACATTTGAATGGTTTTGAAAGGATTGAAATGGTGATAGAAGGACTATTGCAAAAGGTCGATCGTAATGGAGGAGGCTACTTAGTAGACATATGATGGTTGCGGAAGGTAGATTTTGAAAGTATCCCCTTGATTAATGTGGAAGCTAATCCTCTGATGTTTGTGGAGGCAACACTGGTCACCTGCGAAACCTCCCTAATACTTATGGTAGGGTTGAACCGATTCGAAAGGCTAGTCTTTGCTTTCAGAAGGTTGTTTTGGTAAGATCTTCTCCAACCTTTTCAAAGGATTTGATATATATGTGGAAGCTTGTTATTTGATACCTTCGAAAGGTATTTTTAACACATTCAAAACTCCTTTATGCATGTGGAACCAACTATTTCGAAAGGATCAACTGAAGCAGAAGAGTAGTCTTGTCCCCTTTCGACTCCTTCGAAAGCCTATACTCAGTTTAATACTTGCAGAAGCATCAGGTGCTTGCGGCATCAATCCAACCTCTTTGAAAGCTACTTTAATGCCTTCGAAACACTTCTTTTAAACCATGGAAAAACCCTTGTATTCAATTCTTGCGAAGCTTCTATAATGCCTTCGTAGGCCTTCTTTCATACCTATATTCTTGAGTGAGTTCTATGGTTAACATAATATATGGCCAACATTTGAAGAGCGTTATGTACTCTAGTCTTAAAGATACATCGATATCCAGTCTCGATGCATCTTGACTAGGAACATTTAAAATGGTATATTTAATTTTATTGTGATAAATACTCACGGTTACAACACTTTGTAACCACTATCACAAAACATACCATTTATGGATTTTCCAATTAAATATGATTTAAATTAAATTAATTAATATAACCACATTATACGAAGTATATAATAGAAAGAAAACACTTATATTTCAAACAAGATTGGTCAACGAGTTAAATATATGTAACAGATCACATAATTGCCCCTAGGGCACACCCATAACTCTATTAATCTCCCACTTGCAGTTGTGGTCAATTGTGGAATCTTATTCCAACTTCTCCAATCGATATTCTCAAAAACAATTGGATCAGTCCCTCAGTGAATGGGTATGCTATTATGTTTTAATTATCTACTCTGTCAGTTAACTCTCTCCGACAGTGATAAACTGTTTTATCATGTGGAATAATTCGGTGTATGCCTCTTCACTTATAGTGAGCTCTGAGTTTTGTTATGAACTATATCACGACATTGTTATCTTGTAACAATATTATGAGATTCTCAACGTTTGAAATCGACTCAGTTATAAATTTGTACACTTATATCTTTATATACATTGCTTTTATTGCAGCCCTATTCAAGGTGATGTATATAGCCTTTTTCATTGAACAAGCCACAAATTTTCATTTGGAACATTTCCAAATTAAAGATTCTTAACTTGAATTTATTATTGACATATTATACTCAATATCACTTATGAAGTTTGAATCCAAACACTCCTTCATAAGGAGTTTTTGTTTCTGTAAACAATTCTCTTGTATTTCATAAATACACGAGAATACTTCAAACAACCATATAGTGATATCAGTTTGGATTTGGTATTTGCTTCATGTATCAAATACATAAACAAATCACGATATCGTAGACAACATAACATGTATGATAATTCCTATTTCTAATTCATAAGGAACTCATCTCACATGTTCCGTATTAAACAATTTAATAAGGTGCCTTTGCATATCGATTTGGGACATTCCCATTACCTTTTATACTCACTATAAAAGACATCATTTACACTCCAAAGTCGAGTATTAAAATAAATAAGGTTTCTTTTAACACAAGTACATCGTTAAAATCAACAGCACGTTGTTTATTTATAGTGTAGAAATATTAATGTACCTTTAACATTCTTTCTTATGAACACATGTTTCATCTGCATTTTGATTGATAATCAAACTATTTGATATTTCCATTAAAATATTTTTTTCAATTTCGATGCTTATAAAATAATACTTTCTATCATTTCTTAGATCATATCCAAAGACTCACAAACTCAATATCGCTCCTACTGACTTCAACATTTTTAGTTATTATATAAAAAGATCGGTGTAAATCATTATTTAGAATTTTTTTGTTTCAATACATATGTACCAAATATAAAGTCATACTAAGTGGTAATTTTGTGAGTAAATCCAAATTAAATTGAGCACGTTGAATAACGAATCTATTACGCTAATTTCAACAATTGAATTTACAATATTATTTTTATCAACATTGCTCATTTAATTCCAACTGCATTAGACTTTCTCATAAGACACAATAGTGGTCGATGGATTACTTTCCTTCAGTTACGACTACCAAAATAATATTTTGATAGCATACTTGGAATTCTTTCAGATTTATGGATCATAAAATATCATCGAGTCAACACTCTTAATTGGTCAACTAAACAACCTAGAATTATATATTTTCGACATTGATAAAAAACTCATAGGTTCTCTCCAATATGCTAGAATACTTATTAGACACTCAAATGCGACGTGTTTGTTTAGCTTAATCAATTTCATTTCATCTCATCTAATTAATTCTATCTATAGGTTATATCCAATTCCATTTTACTATCAATAATTCCCTAAAAAATTCCTTTACAATGAAGTTGGTATTTCTTGAAACAACAATTTTTTCTCAGTGCAACAGACTAGGTATTCATAAACATTTTATGAATTTCTTAATTTATAAAACTGATTTGGTTTTAGTTTACAAAACTTATGTTCAAAACACAAATACGTCATCCGATTACAATCATTTCTAAATTTTAGGGAGATTCATTCAAGATCCTTTACAAACAATTATTACGTGCAATCTTTCGACTCGCACAACCTGCCAACTACTTGGCCTAGGATAAGTTGAAGTTTCTTATAAACCCTTATCTTGTGTGATTTTATAAACTATTATTTAGATGAAATAGTATTAATCTTGTGTACTACTCTTAAGTACATGACCTTATAGAAAGAAACTAACTCAACTTCACTCACAATTATTCGTACACTGTCCAACAAAGTTCGATTACTCCTTATCGATGCATCATTATGTATCACATGGAGGGGTAACTTTTGAGATTGGATCTTTACTCATTTTTAGGTACATTCAGTACTTTATCCAATATATTCACTCATTCAATCAAACCGAATCATTTCTATCGCATGTTATTTTATTTACTTCTGTTTTATACTCTATGAGTTTACCAAAACATACTGCATATGTATCAAATACACATGTCCATGTTGGTGATAACTTATCAGTGAATGTGGTGAAATACGTGGAACCGTTTTAGTGTTAATAGACTTACGATTGCATACATCTATATGTATCAATCCGAAGAGTTCATCAACACTTATGGTGCTCCTACTAAATGGGTGCATAACCCTTAATTGTTTGAGATACAATAAACCAGTATCATATGATTTATAATCATATAATAAAATTATTTCTCAAAACTATGAATTAGTCTATAATTCTAAATAATTGTAAATAATTTTAGATACTTCTGTATTTTCTAATGCACAACTTTTATTATGAAAACAAATACCGCATTATAGTTTTATTTCATAATGAATATTCATAATATTCATATTGAAATATAGCTATGTCCACTTTCAGTCGATACCGAAAAATAGTCATTATTTCATAAATAATGTGTGGTACGTTTTACAAAAGCAATTTTGTAATTTGATGCAAAAATAAGTGCTATATGGCATGCTCCAACTATTTCCGCCATTGCTATAATAGCGTACTAAATTCGAAGGTCCATCAATCACTTAATATAGATTTTTTTATTTCGTATACTATAGTTAGTTTACTGTGGAGAGTTCTTTGATCAAATATCTTGAACTTCAAGAAACAAATCTCATAGGAAAAAGATTTCTACATGAAAATACATTTCGGATTACAAATCATATCTCTTATTCCAACGTTAAGTATCAATCACTATTATTACAATTCTCGTTTTCGTTGTTTCTTTATGAAGCAGAAATTACTATTCACTCTCTTCATCCCAACTATACCTTAAATCATATCTACTCTTGTACATTCATTATTCTTTCTAAATGGTCAAACCATTAAAAAGAAAACCCTTGCTAAAATATCATAATGAGCTCTTTACAAAAGCGCATTCAATAACCCTTAGCCTTTAAGGACATTAGATATGTTCCGCTTTACGTAAACTGACCAAACTGACATTTCAGTGATCGAGTTCTTAGATTTATATTGTAGTTTTGGTCTACTGTTACATTTAACATGATATAATCTTTTTTAATCAATCAAATTGAATACTCAATCTCACACTAAGTTTATTTGGTTTTCCAAATGAACTAATTTCATTGAAATATTGTACATTTCAAACTTTGACCATTCATCATATAACATTTTTATGCGATTGTATATG
Source organism: Allium fistulosum (assembly GCA_030737815.1). NCBI lineage: Eukaryota > Viridiplantae > Streptophyta > Magnoliopsida > Asparagales > Amaryllidaceae > Allium > Allium fistulosum. The sequence continues at coordinate 705,556,184 of CM060904.1, read as the reverse complement.
GATCAAATATCAATAATCTTGTATTGCTTTTAGGGTTCGAAACTCATAGAATGCAATAAATGGTCTCGACCTAATAAATGCGTAAGTGACCAAGCTACAAATGTATTTAGTAGTTGTAAAATCAAGCACTTGCATGGGTGTTGAAACATTAACATGCAATAACCTTTTATTGGTAAGTATATGTTATATTTCTATTTGTCAATCTTCAATTCATTATATGTCTTGATTGATAAACATTTTATCAATCTTATTAAATGCATAAATCTATCAATGTAGATTATTATAACATTGTATAGCATATGTTCTTACAATATTAGAAAGGTCAAATGTTATCATTTCATTTTTGTAATTAGGCTCTCACTAGTGTCTTATGTTTCTCCAAATCTTAAGATGAAACATAGAAGTCTTCCGACTTGACTAGTGGGTGTTAGGACTCGTCTATCTTGGTATTCTAACCCCGAGTTTGCTCAACAAATCATTGAAAGTGTGTATGGATCATGTATTTATATCTTAATACGCAAGTGTAATAAAAAGCTAACTTATAACTACTAGAGTAAAGTAAATAAAAGTAAAGAAACAATCACACTAGAGTTTTTATACTGGTTCGGACCTCCTGTCCTACGTCCAATCCTAAAGCTCCCCTTCGGCTTTAAACTAGTAAACAACCCTCGCTTTGCCTAGAGGAATAGGCTTGATACAGAAAGTCTTTTCTTGACAAGTATGTGTTCTTAGTAACACTAATTTTGACTGCACAGTACAAATCTTCCTATAACCTCTTTTGAGTAGTATGTGTATGTGAGGCTTAGTTTTTAGGAAGAAATAAGAATAGTGTATTGATTGCTTTTAGAAATCAAAGTATGCAAAAGTAAAGAGAAAAAGATCCAGAAAATTTAAGTAATTTTTTTCTCAAAAACTCTACATATTTATAGGTGTTAAAGAGTTTTCTTGAGGAGTAACAACCTTTAGTATGTTCTATTTATGTCTAAGGATGGCAATATTTGAGAAAGAATAGTTGCAGTAAAAAGATATGGATGCAACCATTAGAATGAAGTAAGTGGCTATTCATAGTTTTAGCCCTTTACCCAGTTCAGACGTCTGGGAAAAAATTCAAACATTTGTCTGGTTATATATTTTTTAATCAGTGAACTCGGTCAAATGTCTGGGATAAAATTCAGATGTCTGTCTGGTTATAAATTTTTTTAGTTTGAGAACTTCATCAGACATCTGACTTGTATGGACACACGTCTGATGCCTGTGTATTTCTAAAACTAAATAGTGAAAACCTTGTAAAAATTTTGATGTGCATTTTTTTTGTAAAAAACTACTAAAGGAGATTTTACAAACCATCTATCTATGACTATAACATACTATAATAGCTTCTCTAATACCAATAATTCTATTCTTATACTATTCGTCTTCAAGTCGTGATATTGTGAATTCTCGAAGCATTTATCTGCAAATAGATGGAATATATTATATGTGTATGATTGTATAGTTGTTGTCATCGAAACCACATAACAGAGGTTCTAACATTCTCCCCCTTTGTGATGATGACAAATATGCAGTCACTTATCAAATAAGCATATAACTCCCCCTGAATGTGATTCCTCCCCCTATATACATGAAACATAAAGAACACAAAGTTGCATAGAGTCATAGACAATATTAGACATAGTCATACAAAAAATTGTTCTCAAGCAGTCATACAGATATACATAAGACATACACATTTACGGAAAAATAAGATAACTTACTAGTAGTGGAAGTATCCCTAGAGATTAGAGGAATCCTCATCATATTCGCTACGTTGCCACTGAGACTGATCATTGTATTCCTTATCTTCTCGAATAGAGAGACCCTGAAATGATGTGTAATGACTATAATGCGGAGGGTTTTATGGAGGCCAGGATATACCTTCGCTTTCTTCGGTATCAACATTTATTGGTGTCTTATCAGGACAAGATTGTGGTGCTGGCTCACCCGAAGGCCCTGCGCCCGAAGAAGGTCCCGGTTGAAACAACTGTGGTGGTGGTGGTGTGTTGGGGATGGAGAAGATGAAGACTGTGAAGAGGAATGACCCCTTATCTTTCTCATGATTTTCTCTAAAGTGGAAACAACCTTTACTAATGCTTTTTCTACTTTCATCATTCTAGTAGAAAAAAGGTCGTTCGAGGCAAGAGATCTTTTTATCCAATGTCATTTATTTAGGGAGAGGAGACGTTGGTTTTGAAGTGCAACATCGCTATAGTTCTCCCCTGGCTCAGGTGCAATTATGGCTTCTTGAATTTCCATGTTAGAGTAATACTCTATAGGTTCTGAAGGTCTTGTAGATTGGGAGGGTCGAGTTGTAGGATGTTGCTATTGCTGTTGTTGTTGATACCGTGAGAAAGGTGCTATGATTGGCAGTGTGTCCGAAGATGCATCAAAGATAAAAATCGAATTCCACTATCTTTAACGACAATTTCTTCATATTGGGAAAGATACCAAGGGATGCCAAAGGATCATAGAATTCTCATTATATATGGAGCATAAATGATGCTTCGACGTTGAGGCGTCCAGAAGCTTTTAATTTGCTCAAAAACCTATTGTGCCCAGTTGACTTGAATATGACCAAATATACCATACAAAGCTTTATGATCATCTTCATATACTTGTTCATGACTACCTAACCTAGGGATGATTGTGCTGATGAGCATACGTTTAAGTATTCGGGCTTTTGGATGAAAACTTGACGTTTTTAATTTTCGCGTATCATCTTCCCAAATAAGATAAGTTATAGCATCTCAGGGGCATGTCTTGTATCGGGAAAATCTTGTAATCTAATTCCCGTGTAAGAACAATGAAGAATTTGGCCAAGTATTTCAATATTATATTTTATTACGGTTCCATAAACACTTGTCCAAATCCAATTTCCATTGTCTGAAGGATTTCAAATTTTCAAGGAGAATAAATTGATAAGAAAGAGGAATACCGCTAATTGATCTATTTTTCCAGCATTATCATCATAGTTGATCAGGTGATAGATATTAGCATCTTCAATAAAATCTATAGTACCATAATGAATAAAACGACTAATTGGATAAAACGGACCAGAATGCAAGGGCTTTTTCTTCAAATCCTGCAATTTTTGCTTTCCATGTTCTTTCTCAAATATCCATTCTTCAATGTGATGATCAGTGACGAAGCCTTGAGTGGAAGGTTGAGAGCTTTGGCTTGCAGTAGCCTTCTTTCATTTAGCAACTGGAGTTTTTGCTTTTGGAGCCATTGATTTTAGAAATAGACTGAGGAAATTGATTTGGGGATCTAGGGTTCTAGGGTTTTGAAATGGGAAATAGTGAAAATTAAGAGAAGGGGGAAAGATGATATATAAGTTGGTGAAAAGTTATGGGCTCAGGCGAATGACAGACGTTTGAAATGGTAAGCCAGACATCTGAACGGGGATAAAATTTAAAACAGAAGGAGCGAACAGATGTCCGGGAGGAGCTTTAGACGTTTGTGTTTGGGGAATAATTTATCCAGGAGAAAATAGTAGAAGTCTGGATCTTTCTTTAGACGTCTATGATGAAGTATTGAAAATTCCAGAAAGTGCGAGCAGACGTCTAAGTTCTTTTTCAGACATCTAAGGTGAAACGAAATTTTTTTTAGTGGCTGTAGACAAACGTCTGCCTATATACTCAGACGTCCGGTCTTTAGTAATATTCTTTTTCTCCCTATTTCTTTTATATGGAAACAAAATTTAATGTTAAATATGTTAAAAATTTACAAATGATTATTTATGAATATACATTCTTATTTTGTGTAATATTAAATGCCTCTTCGAAAGACTTCTTTAGTTTTCATCAGACGAGTTAGAAGAATGGTAGTTTTGTTTTCCCCACGAATTTGGCTTGATTTTAGCTTGCTCGAAAGATGGCTTAAGAGGAGACCAGTATGTAGGAATAGGACTACTTTTGGTGTTTGATGTCCCTTCTCCCTATAGGTTCCGTGGGGTAATGTTGTGTGCTTTTGAAGGTGTTTCACGTAATCGAGGAGATCGTTGATGTACGCAATCTTTAGTTGGTGAATGACCACAAATTGTGAGAATACATTTTTTGAGAAAATTTAAATGGGATCCTTGACGAAGTTGCTCATAATACATCTCACATTGAACGCCAATCATCTCTTGTTGGTAATGTTGTATCTCATCGACTTTGTTGGAAAGAGATGATGATTTCAGATCAATTGAATTTTTAGCTTTCTTTCCTTTCGGAGAAAAACCAATATGGTATGTTTGCGAAGTGATAATGTTGAGGGATGTAGATGATGCAAGAGTGATTTTTGTGGGAGATACAAAAGTGCCGTCGGACGATGGAAGTTGTAGTCAATAGCGGAATAAGTGGAGTCGTGATCGGAAGACATTGTTTTATATGTTTTTAGAAATTTGATCTCCGTTTATTTATTTCTAAGTATTATAAAACTGAATTAATAAGGTAAAACTTAGTTTTATTTAGAAAAGCAGTTGAGCCAATTGAGAGAAGCCATAGGAGTTAAATGCTTAATATCTAATTTTTTTAATGGTTATTATTAAAAACAATGTATGTGGTAGTGGGTAACTTAAAGTTAGAAAATTATTTCATAGAAGTATGTGAACTAAACATCATATAAAACTTTAATTAATCAAGTCAGTGTAGGAACAAATTCCTAGATCCTGTCTTAACTTAATAAAAGTTTGTTCACTTAGTGGTTTTGTAAAAATATCTGCTATTTGATTTTCAATGTTAACAAATTCTAGAGTTATTATCTCTTTTTCAACATTATCTCTCAAAAAATGGTGATGAATATCTATATGTTTTATCCTAGAATGATTAATTAGATTTTTAGATAAATTTATAGCACTCGTATTATCATAATATATTGGAGATTTGTTTATTATTTTCCCATAGTCTTTAAGTGTTGTTGCATATATATTACATGAGTGCAAGCTAAGGCAGCAGAAATATATTTGGCTTCACATGTTGAAAAAGGAACACAGTTTTTTTTGCTAAACCACAAAACTAACGATTGACTGATAAAGTGAAGGGTGCCACTTGTACTTTTCCTATCTGTTTTGCAACCAGCGAAATATGCATCTCTATATGATACGAGTTCGAAAGAACCGCCTTTAGGATAGAAAAGACCATAATCCTTAGTGTTGGTTAAGTAGCGCAAAATACATTTCACTGCTCGATAGTGTGAATCTTTAGGTTGTGCTTGAAATCTTGCACATAAACACACACTCATCATAATATCGGGTCTACTGGCCATTAAGTATAATAGTGGTCTTATTATACTTCGATATAATTTTTTATCAAAATCTTTTCCGTTTTCATCTTTATCTAAATGAATACTGGTGCTCATGGGTGTTGGTTTATTAGATGTTTTTTTAATTCCAAAGCATTTTAACAAATCGTGACAATATTTTTCTTGATTTATAAAAATACCATTTTCTAATTGTTTAATTTGTAATCCTAAGAAAAAGTTTAATTCTCTCATATGGGACATTTCAAATTCATTTTTCATGATATGTGCAAAATTATTACATAACTTTTCATTTGTTGATCCAAATATTATGTAATTCATATATATTTAAACAACCAAAATATCATTTTGTTCTCTTTTTATAAACAAAGTTGTATCTATTTCTCTAATTTGAAATCCAAAAGTTATTAAATGAGTTTCTAATATATCATACAAAGCATGATATGCTTGTTTTAAACCATACAAAGCTTCTTTAGTTTATAAACATGTTTAGGAAATTTTTCATGTATGAACAACGGAGGCCGCTCGACATAAACCTTTTCTTTTATAAAACCATTTAAAAAGGCACTTTTTATGTCCATTTGAAAAAGTTTAAAGTTATGATGATAGGCAAAAGCGAGTAACATTCGGATGGCTTCTAGATGTGCGACTGGAGCAAACATTTCAATGCCTTCCTTTTGATTATATCCTTGTGCTACTAACCTTGCTTTGTTCCGAACACCATTTTCATCAGTTTTATTCTTATAAACCCATTTTGTCCCGATTAAATATTGATCTGTCGGTCTCAGTACAAGTTCTCATACTTCACTTCTTTTGAGTTGATTGAGTTCTTCTTACATTTTCATAATCCATGACTCGTCATTCGATGCTTCTTTATAATTCTTTGGCTCAAAATTTGAAATGAATGCAACGTGACTCATTTGATTTAATTGATGTCTAGTAGAAACGTGACGACCCAGATTTCTGGACCAGTCAAAATCGCCGAAAAATTCGTCCATTCTAAAACTTCGAATGAAAACTACCAACTTAATACACAATATTTGATAAATATTCAACACCATAAAATGTATAGGATGTAATTTCAATTTTACAAGTTATCAGAGTAATCAATTTAATCTACTAGGTGTGCTTTAATACATACCAAATACCAATACAAATAAATCTACCACTGCATAATTCTGATGAGAGAGACAGCAATAGCCATTCCTACTAACTCAATAAACATGTCAAATTTTGAATAAAATAGTAAGCAGGAAAAGTACATCAATACACGATATATAGTAAACAATAAACAGATAAATGTTATGCTATTATTGGGGCTGCATCACTACCACTTGTGACTACCTACGTACTCTTATCTAATTGGATACCCAATTAGATACATGATCAAGCCAACGTAGTTCTCCTACTGCAAATAGGACTCATGGAGCCTACGATGCAACAAACAATATGCAATTCCCAAAACTACCCACTTAGGCTTAAATTTTAGATTTCCAAAATCTAATTAACTTTATTGTTTTCAAAATATAATTCTTTTCGAAAATAATCTCTTTGGACCAAAGTCCTGATTTTATTTCAAATTATTTGAAATAATAATATATACATCCTTTGTATTAAACTATACTTTACTTTAGGATCTTAAAACAAATCACTTTTGAAATATTTATTTGAAAATCCCAAAATACTACTGTAAAAGCATATCAAAATATATGCAACCAGATCGGGAGGTTTCTCCCAATAACAAGGCAACTGGGTTCCAACCTTTCGAAAAATAAATATAGATATGTATATCCCTCTTCAACGAGAGCGGACTATATTGAGGCTATAGATCATCTGCACCTGCCTTGCCCACATTTTTAGTTATGGGTTACCCGAATCTTTGGTAACATAACAAATCATTTTATATCCCGAAGTGAAAAAATCATTTACACTAATAATTACAAATACTTCTAATCTACAATGATTTCCATTTCCAAATCCTTTCAAAATCATCTTAAAACCATCGGGTTTAGTCCTCAATTTTTTTTTTCGTTTTATAAAACATTTTTATAAAACCATTTTTTATACAAACCACTTTTATATAAAAATACTTCAAAATATTTATTCTCAATTTCTCTTTTTTTTCTTTTAAAGGAAGACATTTCAACTTGAAAACCAATTTTCAAAATAATTCATTAAATTAAAGTGAACCAAATATTAACGCTAAACACTTTATAGTCAAATCGTGAAATAAATCATAAGGTGTTAGCCTACAATTATTTTCTACCCAGCCCATGCATATGGATAATTAATTGCTCATAAACTAGTCGAGAAAAGTCAACAATCAATAAATAATAATTAGTGCTCATAAACTGGCTGAGCCTAATTCAAACAATCGATCGTTGAAATAAACACAACAATATATGATAATCAATGCTTCATTCTATCAAATATTTATAACACTTTATTTTTCTTGGGTTAAAACAGTTTGATATTTATTTTGGAGCATCCGGGCTTTCCCTTCGACATTCTCCGTCCCTTGCCCAAGTCTCCTTGGATCTCACAGACGAAACACGTGTACTAGCCGTTTTCACATACCCCATTAAGTATTTAACTTCTAAATTTTAAAATACTTAATTAACCATTCAAATAGTCAAACAAGGAAATAAAACCATCGTTTTATGAAATAAAGTAAACAATCATTCAAAAAGGGTTTTCAAGCAACGCTTAACACTTAAAGTTCCTTTAACTTAGCAATGATTTTAATGAACTTAAAGGAAGAAATAACTCACTTTGGAATCCACTCCATCAAACTTTAAGGCAAGAAACTCCAGATCTAAGCCATACATCCTACCAATTTTGCTAACATTGTCACTACAGATTTGACTATAGCTTCGCAACTATTTCTCGAAACTTCTTGAAATCCGGCTATAGCTCCGCTATCCTAGAAGTTGAAATGAAAAGAGGTGGGGATGGCTTCTAGGTGGGTGCGGCCTTGGGTGGATGGATGGAATTTACTAGCTTGAACTTGACTTAAGTGGTATACTTTTTTATCGATTATTTTTACCATAACTTTGTTCCGCTTTTAGAATTTTTTAAGAGAGGCATGGAAGCCATTAAAGCTCTAAGAAAGAAGAAGGAGAAACTTAGAAAAGGAAGAAGAAGAATAATGGAAAGTGTGTGGAATTTGTGAAAGAAGTGGTAGGTATGTATAGAAAAAAGTTTGGAATAGAATAATATTTTATAAAAAGACCAAAATACCCTTTGCTTATACTTTAAGCAAAGTAATTTTTTCAATACTTAACATCATATTTCAAATCATTACTTTATGTCACTTTCATTTAAGAGATAAGTAAAGAATATAATAGTTATGTTTGTTTGATTTAATGTTTACTTTTGACTATATAACACTTTTTGTCTTTTTATGCTTACTTTTTGTTAATTACATTCTAGAATTTTCTAAGTATGTTTAGTAAAAGTAAACTTGATTAGTGAATCAATTAATACTTATACTATTTGAATATATGTTTATATATAAGAGAATAAAGGTGCAACAACGTTGCGACAACTTTAAATTGACAAAACATTGATTTTCGACAAAATGTTTTACGATCATATTTTGACGTTTTAGTTAAAATATTTATTTATGTAAACCAAATTTAAAAATAAATTTGTATAATTTTATTTAAAAATATAAACACTCATAAATTAATTAAAATAATTTATTTAACCATTGAAACTTACTTTTCTGAAATTAGGATTTTGTCACTTTTGTCGATATAAGCAATTATTCCTATTTTTGTGTATATTTCTCTTTGCAAATCCTATCTAATATTATTTAAATCATAAAATGTTATATATTTTATATTTAAAATCACTTTATATAGTATATTTTAAATTGGTCAAATTCTGGGTCGTTACAAGAAACTTTTGTATTCAAATCACCAATTATATTGTTAATTGGATGGTCTTTCAAAATACGAGGTGGTGATCTTAACATATTTTCATTCTCAATTGTGTTCTCATTATTGTTATTTGAAACAGAGTTATTTTTAGATGGTTTTGTTAACATTTCATCATCATCACTGTTTTTGTTATTGGAAAAGTTTTCGTCAAATGAAACATGTAGATTTTCTTCTATAGTACTGGTACATTTATTAAATATTCTATACGCTTTGCTATGATCTGAGTATCCGACAAAGATTCCTTCATCGGCTTTTGAATCAAATTTTCCAAGATTATCTTTAGTGTTTAGTTAAAGGACGTAATGTGACATAGTTCAATACATAACAATCAGTAGCTACAGCTTCTGCCCAAAAAAAATTTGATAGATTACTACTGTTAAGCATAGTTCGTGCGTATTCTTGGAGTGTACGATTTTTTCTTTCTACAACACCATTTTATTATAGTGTTCAAGGAAATGAAAAATTATGTGTAATTCCTTTTTTGTTATAAAAATTTTCAAAAATCTCGTTTTCGAATTCACCTCTGTGATCACTTCTTATACTCTTTATTTTAAGATTCATTAAGTTCTTAATTCTTTTAGCAAAAATTTTAAACATCTTAAACATGTCACTCTTATGTTTTAAAAACAGTGTCCATGGATATCTTGAAAAATCATCTACAATAACAAATACATACTTGTTATGATTGATTGAACGTACTTGCGTAGGTCCAAATAAAACAAGATGTAATAATTGTAAAGGTTGTTTGGTAGAAATTTCTTTTTTAGATCTAAAAGAACTCTTTTTTAGTTTTCCATATTGACATGCATCACATAAATTTTTAACTTTATAGTTTATTTTAGGAAGACCTCTAACCAAATCGTATTTAGCCAATTTGTTTATAAACCTAAAATTTATGTGACACAACAGTTTGTGCCATATCCATGGTCCATTAAAATCTGGGGATAGGCATAAATCATTGGAGTAATTAAACTTCATATTTAAGACATAGATGTTTCTGTTAGCACCAAAATTGGTCACTAACCTCGTTGAGAAAGATTGTGTAGAGATGTAAGTGATGAAGTTAAATTAAACAAGGAAGAATATGCTAATTTAAATGCAGAAAGTAAGAACACCGGATTTATAGTGGTTCAGCGTAATTGCCTACGTCCACTTTGAGTTTTGATCTTTATTTCTTTCACAAGTAGTTGAATACAGATACAATCCATATATTGATGACTTGGATACAAGTTTGAATTAAAAAGAGGAGAGTATAAAAAATGGCAGAGTCTCCCCAGTGTTCTCCAAAAAAGGATCCATTTCATTGTGCCCCTGCCCTTCTATTTATAGAGGAAGATGGGTTGGACTTCCATCATGGGCTTAGGAACAAGGTGCCTCTGCCCATAGTGGGTGAATCTGTGCACCAGGCTAGGCAGGCCGAATGCTCTTGCTTTATTGTGGGCCTGACAACTTGCTACCACCTCCAGTCTCCCCTTGATCAGAATCTTGTCTAGTGCTAATGATAATTTCTTCAACCGTCGTTTTGTAACCGGGCCAAGATGCCGGTTAACACTTGCCCCCCAAAGTGTGTCGTGTGAAGCAACACAACACGCTTTGAATCAGCGAGTATTCCTTGTCTTCAGAAAGAAATCCACCATGTTTCTTGAATAGTTATTATCCTCCAATTTATCCTCCCAAGGTGTTGTATCCTTCTTTGGTCATCGTGATGCTCGGTCGATTCCCAATATTATAAATCCAGGGTTGTAGTTCATTAGTGGCCATCCGTGTCTGATTCTGCAGAGCTAATAAGCTTCGGCTATATGATCTAGTCTTCTCTTAATAACCCTTAGTGAGAATTCAATTTCTGTTGATTTCAAGAAGTCGAACTTTTTCGGATGTACACATGCACGTTCGGGTACATGTTCTTGCCATTGGCTCTCGGATGCGTTTTATATGCTTATAAATCGTCGTCAACTCCATCCAGTTTAATTGTAATTCAATCGCGATTCCTTGTTTGTATTTTCTGTGAAATAAGGGTTGCAATCAGCCACTTGAGGAGTTTTCCAAACCTCTCTTCAGTTCAGACTCTATGATTTTGTTCACAGCTTCAACCTGTCCATTTGCAGTTATAATGGATCATGGAAGGTCATAAGGACATATGACGTTACGGATAAAGAAGTTGATTATTTTCTTCATCTTGGTCGTGGTTAAGAGTTCTTCATCTGCCCATTTTGTGACGTAATCAACTGCTATGATGGTGTATTTCGCACCACCTTTAGGATCGACAAGAAGATGATTTCAGTGCCCCCAAGTGGCGAACGGCTATGAACTAGCCATTTGAATAATTTCCATCGGCGGGGTTCCCGGATTTTTTGCAAACATCTTGCACTCGTCACATTGTCTAGCATGATCAACCGCTGCTAGGTTGATAGTTGGCCAGTAATACCTGTAGCAGAGTACCTTCTTTATCATGGTTTTCCCCTTGATGTTATTACCGCATTCTTCTTCATAGAATTTGCTCAAGATATCATCATGGGCGATATGCTGAAGCAAGGGGATGGATAAACTCCTTTTGACACACGACTTATCCTTAGATTATCTGGCGTGAAGCTTTGAGGAGGATGTGTCATTTTCCATTCCTCCGTTCAGTAAGAATTCCTCATTGTAGATAGTCTTTGATAGGAGTCAACCATGACACCTTTTCATATTGTTCGCTGAGTACGTGTGTAATGATGTAATACGTGAAGTCGGTTAGTAGCTCTTGGACTTGGCCGAGATAAGGAGCAAGACAATGCCCCCTAGCAAGATCAACTTCCTTAAATTTGTATACTACCAATCAAGAATCACAAAGATATGTAAAGTTTTCACTTCAAATCCTCTAGCAAGTTTGAGGCTGGCAGTCAAGGCTTTATACTAAGCATCGTTGTTTGTTACAAGTAAATCGAGTTTTAGGACGTAGCAGATTGATCGTTCCTCAAGAGTCATTATCTAGCCATAACACTGATCATTGGATGCTCCATCCACGTACATTTTCCATCTTATGGTTGGTTCTCTGCTACTCTTCGAGTAGTCATCTGAGGTAGTGAATTTGGGTGTGAGGTCTGCTAATTTCCGTCCTTGGATAGCCCTTCGTGGGAAATAAGTGATATTGAATTAGCTTAGTTCGATATTCTATTTAAGTAGTCTTTCAGACGTCTTAGGTCATTGTGTGCCCTGTCGCAACGGCTGGTAGGCATAGACGTTGATGGGGTGAGCCTAAAAGTAAGAGTGGAGCTTTCATGATGAAATCAATAGGATTGTGCTAGCTTTTGTAGCTTCGGGTTGATATCCAATGCATGGCTCGTGATAGTTAATGAAATCACATATGCATGTCAGAATGGGTCCAAGGGAACATATCATCATTTATTCAGAAAAATCCAACTAATTCTTTTATCATCACTGCACTGAGCTGTGATCCGATATTCAGCACCCGGAAAGGGTCGCCATGGCTGGCTGCTATGTTGACCGTCAGCTTAGCAGGTGCCATCCCAGATTCTTTGAGTAAAGATGTAACTATTTTGCATAACATTCAATGTGAAATATGGTTGGGACGGTCAATGTTGATGGTTACTCTGGTCGAATCCTAGAGTATTGCCATGAGTTGTTAAGTCAAATAATGAAGGGCTCTGAATGCTCTAATTGATTATCTGCAAATGGCCAAAGATCAGGCTTAAAAGCACGTTGAAGGAAATGTCGAGTAGGGGCCAACCTCGAGTTGCGTGCAACTTCATAGCTGGATCTTGCTATGAGTTTGAATTTGCTTGTATATTCGAGTAACGCATTTTCTATTCAATGCATTCATGATCCTTCACTCGCCCTTCGGGTTGGAGTGACAGTCAGTTGCCCCCAAGCTTTGGCATCGATTTAACGATTCTATCTCTAGGCATCCTTTCGGTCGTTGCCTTGAGTAGCTATAAGCACTATATATAAGTTTTAATACTGAGCTATCGTGGCCAGTTTTTGGATGACCATGCGTCTTCTCCCAGTCTCGAGTTGATAAATGTACTGCATGGACGGTTGAGTCTCGTCCTAGCTATGTTTATGTTTTCACCTAAACTCCAAAGACATAGAGGTGATTGGTGAATAGTTGGTTCACATTCATCTTGCTTCTCGCTCGTGCCCCCAGGTCTAGGGCATATACCGATAAGTAGGAAGGCCAGCCATGCCCACTTTAGCTTTACTCTCTTTCCCGTTGAATCGTGGGATCATGCAAGTCGATAGGAGACTAGGTCTCGCCTATCTTGGATTTTATCGTGGTTTTTCATTCCAAGAGGAATACTTCGATGCCACGTAAGTTTCAGGGCATAATTTGGATAGTGGATGGTCATCCACGTCCACTTTGGTTCATGCTCTGCAATCAGATCTCAGGGTAAAGTTGGCTACAAATGCAGTCGGGTTATGCTCATCCAGTTTCATACTCCTCCTGATGAATCGAACGAGGGTGCTGGAGAATTTTTGACCAAGTATTCGTGGTTTACCCTCCTTTCCATACTCTGGGGGTCATAGTTTTTCAAAAAACAAACATCCGAGTCACATTCGTATGTGCTTGGTGCGGATTGGCATTGACCCTTGGTCTGAGGTATGATATAGTAGGTTGCTCGTAGCTTTGGATGCCGTTTCGATTGGTTCTATATTGAGGCCTCCATGCAGTCGCTGCCTCAAGTTATAAAGAACGCCACGCTAGAGCTATAGTAAGCTGTCGTATTTGGCTTTTTAGTGTTTTGTACCCCTGCCCTCAGCATTGATTTGGCCAGGTCACTAGTTGGATGGTCAAACTCCATCCTCAGCGGGTTAATAATCCTCCTGTCGATTCCAGGCCGAAGTTTGCGGAATAGAAAATGGTCGGAATCCACTCGTCTATTTATCGATGTTTATACACCACTCTACATTCTGGTGACTTAGTGTTATTCTCCCTCCGGTTTACTCACGCCCAATTTGTGTTCATGCTTCGGTCCACGCTCCGGGGACTTAGAGATTTGTCGAACGGCTTACGCTTTAGTCCACAGTTCGAGACGCAGAGATTTTCGTCAACTCGTTTATACTCTAGTTCGCACTCTGGGAACTTAGAGTAATCTGGTCCGCTTCTGGGATTTAGGGATTTTTCTGAAGTCGTCTATAATCTAGTCCATGCTCTGGGGACTGAGAGTACTGTAGTCCGCACTCTGGGGACGTAGAGGTTTTTGAGTCATTTATACTCTAGTCCGCACTCAGGGACTTAGAGTACTTTAGTCCGCATTCTGTCTCCCATTTCAGAGGGTGAGACCTCTCGGATGGCTGAGAGTTTGCCCGAACCTGGTAGATAATCCTTCTCTTTAAGGTTCTCTTTAAGATTTCGAAAGTCGTTATTCTTTATGCAGGACTATTGCATTCTTGTTTTCCACGATTTTTTGCAGGCCGTTCTGATCCCGAGCCCACTCCGAGGAGCGATGTTGCCAAGGAAGTGGGGGAGAAAACAAGTGAATCCACTCACGCAGGGGAGGCTTCTGGTCCAGACGCTCAGGTGATCGGAGCGCTTGACGAAGACAAGTCTGAAACCTCCTCTCCTACCGACGGGGGTTATGAAGTAGAAATTACAGGCGCCTTTGAGCATACATCCGAATTGAGCATGGAGGAGTGGCTCGAGAAAGAGAGGGAGGAGACGGTCAAGGTCATAGTAGATCCCCGAGTTGTGGACTTGGACGATCCTTTGAACAAGCCGTTGAAGGTCATCCTTCCTGGCGGTTCCAAGCCCATGGAAGGCCCCCGTACTCCTTCAGTTGCTACCCCTCTATCAAAGAAGAGTACCAAGGGTAAATGCTCTGGAGAGGAGCCGTCCGAAAAGAAGTTGAAGAAGCACAAGAAGTGATTACTATCCTCGTTCAACGAGGGTTAGTTTAAGTCATGTAATTATTTTCATCTATTTCCTTAGTCCTTGTAGATAGAATGTCGACTCTGAACTTTGGAGGGGTTGTAATAGAAACTCATTTCTGAATAAGGTTTAGTTCCTTTTTCTGTCTTACAAAAGACTCTTATTGTTCAGTTTTCTTTGTGATTGTGATTTTAATCCAAGCAGTTGTGAGTAACATAGACTTCTCAGTCCATCTTCATATAACTCGGAAACTCTTCGGGAGTCGTTGAACTTCCATTCTGTGCTTCGAGCACTTAGAATACTTTCTAGCCCATATGTCAGGGATTTGACAAATTCAAGTCATTTGTGTCATAGTTCATATTCAGGGAACTTGGAGATCCGATTCGCTTATATTCGAGTCTGCACTCTGGGGAGTTAGAGTACTCTAGTCCGCACTCTGGGGACTTGGAGGTTTAAGTCATTTATACTCTAGTCCGTGCTCTGGGGACTTAGAGTACTCCAGTCCGCAATCTGTTTAAGTCGTTTATACTCTAGTCCGCGCTCTGGGGACTTAGAGTACTCCAGTCCGCACTCTGGGGACTTGGAGTTTTTAGTCATTTATACTCTAGTCCGCGCTCTGGGGACTTAGAGTACTCCAGTCCGCACTCTGGGAACTTGGAGTTTTTAGTCATTTATACTCTAGTCCGCGCTCTGGGGACTTAGAGTACTCCAGTCCGCACTCTGGGGACTTGGAGGTTTAAGTCGTTTATACTCTAGTCCGCACTCTGGGGACTTAGAGTACTCCAGTCCGCACTCTGGGGACTTGGAGGTTTTAGTCATTTATACTCTAGTCCGCGCTCTGGGGACTTAGAGTACTCCAGTCCGCACTCTGGGGACTTGGAGGTTTAAGTCGTTTATACTCTAGTCCGCACTCTGGGGACTTAGAGTACTCCAGTTCGCACTCTGGGGACTTGGAGGTTTTAGTCATTTATACTCTAGTCCGTGCTCTGGGAACTTAGAGTACTCCAGTCCGCACTCTGGGGACTTGGAGGTTTAAGTCGTTTATACTCTAGTCCGCGCTCTGGGGACTTAGAGTACTCCAGTCCGCACTCTGGGGACTGGGAGATTTTAGTCATTTATACTCTAGTTCGCGCTCTGGGGACTTAGAGTACTCCAGTCCGCACTCTGGGGACTTGGAGGTTTAAGTCGTTTATACTCTAGTCCGCACTCTGGGGACTTAGAGTACTCCAGTCCGCACTCTGGGGACTTGGAGTTTTTAGTCATTTATACTCTAGTCCGCACTCTGGGGACTTAGAGTACTCCAGTCCGCACTCTGGGGACTTAGAGTACTCCAGTCCGCACTCTGGGGACTTGGAGGTTTAAGTCGTTTATACTCTAGTCCGCGCTCTGGGGACTTAGAGTACTCCAGTCCACACTCTGGGGACTTGGAGGTTTAAGTTGAGAGCAGTCGTATTTCCACTCTTTAATTTGTATTCATCTACTGTATCGAGGCTAATGTCGTCGAATGAACAATCGAACCACGTTTGCTCATGGAATGAGATTCTGCACCCCAAGATGAGGGACGAAATTTGAAAAATGGACGATCGATTCTCGTCCGCATGGTGATTATAGCTCTTCCAATCAAGTCAAGGAAGGAGGTATATGATAGATGGTTGAATCACATCCATGTTGGGTTAGATAGCCAAATCTCTTACAATTTGCTCCGTACCTCCTTCTAGAAAATAAGGATAATAGATTGTTGAGTAGACAAAGTAAGTTGCATATGTTCCAAGGTGCAGTCGTGTCCATATATTGACAGTGATGGTTAGCGAGTACGCAGTCTACCATAGCTACTTCAAGTAGGGCTTTCGAACAACCTTTCGTGTTCAGGGTAGGATTTGATGTGTAGATGATCAAATCACGTCCACTTTTGACGGATCCCGGCGTCACTGAGCTTCATGAGGGGTATCTGTATTTTGTCGAACTTTGTTCTATGACTCGATTGGAGTGGATGATCGGGCCATATTCATTCCAAGCAGTTTAGGTCTCCAAGTCAAATGCGGAGGTTGATGGATGGATGGTCGGTTGTTCGAATCGATCATAAGTTGAGCATACGAACTCGGATCGTCTTGAAACTTGGAACATTGGCTTCCCTGGCTTTGATTGTTATGTCTTGTTAATCGTGGCTCGATCCAGACTCGGACAAAATCCATCGATATCCATAGTGAGCCTTTGTGTAACCGATCTCCAAGACGAACTGTCACTGGTTTCTAATCAAGTTCTTGGTGTCACAGCCTTGCCAAAAGGCGGGATAACATTTGCCCCCAAAGGACGTCTTGTGTAAACATGACGTGCTTTGAAAAATCGCAGTCTTTCATGCTGAATATTTCCATTCAGTTGATTGCTTGACAGTCGTCTCTTAATCGTTTCGTTGCAATCTTCTTTTAGACAAATGTTCAACTAGCATGCTTTGCTTTGGTTCTGCCCCCAGTTTTGGGGATGAGTATGGAGTTGATGTATGTTTATACTCCGTCTCGCACTCTGGGAGTACGGAGTTGAGTAGATGTTTATACTCCGTCTCGCACTCTGGAAATACGGAGTTGATTAATGTTTATACTCCGTCTCGCACTTTAGGAGTACGGAGTTAAGCGAATGTTTAAACTCCGTCTCACACTCTAGGAATACGGAGTTGATTAATGTTTATACTCCGTCTCGCACTCTGGGAGTACGGAGTTGATTAATGTTTATACTCCGTCTCACACTCTAGGAGTACGGAGTTAAGTAGATGTTTATACTCCGTCTCGCACTCTGGGAGTACGGAGTTGTGCGAAGGATCGTCGTGTATCAACCCATTTTTAGCCTTGATGTGATGGCTTGCCCCCGAGCTCGAGTTTCACTTAGCGAGTGGCTGGTCGTATCGCAGCCGCTCTCTACTTGAATAAATTCCACTTGCAGGATGGAATTCAGCTCTCCGTTCATCGTGATGTTGTACATTGTATTTAATCCATAGCCCCAAATCAAAGGCATATGGTTGATGATGAGCAATAGAATTATTCTCGTCCAGATGTAACTCCACACGTCCGATCATGGTCTGCGCAGATTGGTTGGCAACCAAATCTGAGTACCTGGACACCTGCATCGTTTTGAAAGTAGTTTAGTTCAAGCTAGTCGTAGTTCATAGAACAATTGAAATAGAGATGGAAATGGAAATAATTCAAAGAAGATTATGGTAAATCTCATTGATATGTGAAGCAGCATCGTGTGCTCGCTATTCGACTCCGCCCCTGGCTCCTTTCAAAGGGATGTTGGCCGTCAACCGTCCAATTGATAATCATAGCCCTTTATTAATAGGCATCAGGTATTCACTGCCCGCCATTCTGCAAGACTTGTACATACTATTGAAGCTTTCCTTTCCAGGTCATCTTTTCGATCACACCTCGGAGGTGTTTGTAATCGCTCGTGTTAGGATCAGTGAGCATCTGGGAATATACAACATTCCCCTGATTTTCTTTAGACTTTGGTGTACTCTCTCGAGGTTGGTTTCCAGTACCACTCCGAGTCGTGAGTCTTCAAGTAGAGGTTGTCAATTGAATCTTTCAAAGAGCATATGAGCTGAATTCTGAAGTCTTGTTTCGGCTACTGGGATCTACATCCTTAGCCAACGGGCCTTCATTGTTATTTTTCTTAGTCTGCTCCACTCCTCCTCACTTTATTTCTGATTCATTTTGTAGAAGAAACGATCCATAGTCGTAGGAGGCTCTTTAGCTAACTAGCTGCCAAAATATATCTGGAGGTCGACTTTCCTCAAACGCGATCAGTATGATACCCTTGTTAGTATTTGGAATAAATTGTTTAGAGCATTGGTTTGCTTGGGCTCATTAAATTCGAAGTGCTGGGTCAGTGAAGAATGGTGCTTGGAGTCATCTTGGCGTTTGCTAGAGTCATATCATCTATGTTCTCCAACCTTTGGGAGTACCGTTTGAATAGTGGTTGCTTGTCTGTTCCCTTGATGCTGTTCATAAGCTGCCGCTAGATCCTCTATGCCCTGGTCGATCATGGGATGTCAGGGAAGTGGATAGAATGTTCCTTTATTAAGTTGAGTTTTGAATTCACTATCCGGAGGCACTGCGCTGCGGCTAGGGTTCGAAAATTTGGGTCGTACCCGAAAAAGATTTTTTTTTGTAAATAGGGGTCGTATAAGAGACCGGTGTAACTTAAGTTTCGATTGGCATTGAGGGCCGTTCGGCGTGACAAAGTTGCTCGGCATATAAGATTGTTCGGCATTCACACTGTTCGGCATTCACACTGTTCGGCAATCCACACTGTTCGGCATCCACACTGTTCGGCATTCCACACGTGTTCGGCATTCACACTGTTCGGCGTCCACACTGTTCGGCATTCCACACTGTTCGGCATCCACACTGTTCGGCATTCCACACGTGTTCGGCATTCACACTGTTCGGCGTCCACATTGTTCGGCATTCCACACTATTCGGCATCCACACTGTTCGGCGTCCACACTGTTCGGCATTCCACATTGTCCGGCATCCACACTGTTCGGCATCCACACTGTTCGGCATTCCACACTGTTCGGCATTCACACTGTTCGGCATTCACACTGTTCGGCACAACCGAGTCGTTCGGCATACAATACCGTTCGGCATTACAGAGGCGCTCGACATTCATTCTTGTTCGGCACAACTGAGTCGTTCGGCATACACTACCGTTCGACATTACAGAGGTGTTCGGCCTAGAGGTATGGTCGGCCTGGAAGGGCATTCGGCGGTATGTTCGGCCTGGAAGAGCGTTCGGCCTAGAGGTATGTTCGGTCTGGAAGAGCGTTCGGCCTACCCCTTTTCTGGAGCGTTCGGCCTACCCCTTTTCTGGAGCGTTCGGCATACGCCTTTTCTGGAGCGTTCGGCATACGCCTTTTCTGGGGCATTCGGCATATGCCTTTTCTGAGGCGATCGGCATAAGCCTTTTCTGGAGTGATCGGTCGAATTGCCTTCAGAGGAGGGTCGGCCTTCATTCAACTTGAGTGCAAACTTCAACGTCCAATCCCCAGATCTTGCGTACATCAGTGAATCCAATCTACGGCTATCAGCTTCCTTTAGATTTCTTTCAAATCTGAGTAGAATAGGAAGTTTTCTAGTAAACAACTGGATCTATCTCGCGAAAATGGAAATCCACTAGTAGATGATGAGATCCAATCAAGCTGAGAATTCAATTCTCAGTGAAAGCACCAAAGTGTTAGCACCAAAATTGGTCACTAACCTCGTTGAGAAAGATTGTGTAGAGATGTAAGTGATGAAGTTAAATTAAACAAGGAAGAATATGCTAATTTAAATGCAGAAAGTAAGAACACCGGATTTATAGTGGTTCAGCGTAATTGCCTACGTCCACTTTGAGTTTTGATCTTTATTTCTTTCACAAGTAGTTGAATACAAATACAATCCATATATTGATGACTTGAATACAAGTTTGAATTAAAAAGAGGAGAGTATAAAAAATGGCAGAGTCTCCCCAGTGTTCTCCAAAAAAGGATCCATTTCATTGTGCCCATGCCCTTCTATTTATAGAGGAAGATGGGTTGGACTTCCTTCATGGGCTTAGGAACAAGGTGCCTCTGTCCATAGTGGGTGAATCTGCGCACCAGGCTAGGCAGGCCGAATGCTCTTGCTTTATTATGGGCCTGACAACTTGCTACCACCTCCAGTCTCCCCTTGATCAGAATCTTGTCTAGTGCTAATGATAATTTCTTCAACCGTCGTTTTGTAACCGGGCCAAGATGCCGGTTAACAGTTTCTTTTTCTTAAACCTTCAATGATCAGATTTTTATCTTGATCAAATATGTTGCATTTATTCTTTTTAAAATCAATTTTGAATCCTTTGTCATAAAGTCAACTAATGCTTAATAGGTTATGTTTTAGATTTTCAACTAAAAGAACATTTGTAATAACAAGTGAAGTGGACATACCAACATTGATGATATCTCCAATTCCAATGACAAATCCTTTTGAATTATCTCCGAAAGTTACAGTACCACCATCTCTGTATATTATATTCGATAACATTTGTGCATTTCCAGTCATATGTTTGGAGCATCCGCTATCAAGTATCCATTTCTCCTTGTTATTAGATTTTCTTTTGGGTACCCGCAAGATAAAAACAATTTAACTAGTACCCAATTCCTTTGTTAGGGTCCTAAGTGTTAGAGAGTAAAGGTTTCCATACCCAAGAGGGTTTGAGACCTTTAAAAGAGTAATTTTTATTATGAACAGCACTTTTCAAATAGTTATCTATGTGTTTTTTCCAATTAATTTTTTTCTAGATTTTGGAATCCATATTTTTTATTATTTTAGAGTTAGAAGCCTTTTCTCCAGTATGTGGCTTCTTGAACCTTTTATATAGTGAGCTATTGTTTCTATGTTTTGAAGTTTTCTTGAAACTCAATCCATTTCGATTTCCAAATGGTTTAGAACTTTTGATCAAATTGTCCAAATTCTGCTTTCCTTTACTGAATTTTGAAACATTGTTTCTAATCTTATCTAACTCACTTTTAAGATAAGAAATTTCGGATTTTGATGCTTCTATCTTATCCTTTAATACAATGTTTTCTTTTCTAATATCATCATTTTCTAGTCTAACTTTTCCTATTTCATATAATAAAGAATCATTTTGACTAGATAGATTTTTACATTTTTCTTGTGTAGTTTCTAATTCCTTTTCTAGAATGGTTTTCTCATCTTTTAATAATACTATTTCAAGCTCCATACGATTAATTTTAGCAACATATTATTTATTTAACTTTTTAATTTCTCTATATTTGTCATCTAGTTCCATGCTAAGTTCTAAAATTTCATTATAAGTAAGATCGTGACATACCTCCTCAGTGTTTGCCATGAAGCATACATTGGCTTGCTCAGAATCACTATTGCTGTCACTGTTTAATGATGGAGATGAATCTGAGTCATCTCATGTTACTTGTAAAGCCCGTTTTCTTTTCTTGAATTTCTCGAACTTGCTTTTCTTTTTGTCATTATTGAGTTCTGGGCATTGTTTCTTCATGTGTCCGAACTTGTCACATCCAAAACATTTGTTTGAAGTTTGGTTGGATGAATTGAATTTCCTCAGTTTTGGGATCTCATCATCTTTTTGAATTTCTTGAACTTGTTATAGTTTTTGGCAATAAATACGATCTTATCTTCATCTAAGTCTGAATTATTACCATTGGCTTGAAAAGCTACAATTTTATTTTCATTATTTTGTTCTTTTCTTCCCTGCAAATTTGCTTCGTACTACATCAAACTTCTTATTAATATTTCAACTTTTAGTTGAGATAGATCATTAGCCTCTTTGATGGCCAACACTTTTCATTCCCATTCATTAGTTAAGGAATTTAAAATATGTGAAACTAAATGAAAATCTGTAAATTTGACTCCAAGTGCCATAAGATCATGTTGAATAGTTTGAAATCTAACAAACATATCACCAATAGATTCATCTGCTTTCATTTTAAATGAAGAAAATTGATTTTGTAAAATGGAAATCTTTTTTTGTGCCTTCATGAGTGATTTGTAGTGTACGCCATATATCATATGCAGTAGTGGACAAGATGACACGTGAAAATTCATTTTTGTCAAGTAAACAGAATAGAATATTCATGGCTTTAGCTTTATTTGTTGCTATGTTCTTTTGAGCATCTGTCCAAGTGCTTATGTCTATGTTTGATGCTTCATATTTATTTTGAGTTGCTAACCAAATTTCTAGACCATTAGCTTCCATAAAAATATGCACTCGTGTAGACCAATAAGCATAATTAGATCCAGTGAATAGTGGAGGACATGCAGTGGATTGACCTTCTTGAAATGTACTTGCCATATTAAATATGTTTCAATTACGTGTTACTGTAACTTGAAATAACCGTGCTCTGATACTAAATGAAAGTGTGTATGGATCATGTATTTATATCATAATACGCAAGTGTAATAAAAAGCTAACTTATAACTACCAGAGTAAAGTAAATAAAAGTAAAGAAACAATCACACCAGAGTTTTTATACTGGTTCAGACCTCTCGTCCTACGTCTAGTCCCGAAGCTCTCCTTCAGCTTTAAGCTAGTAAACAACCCTCGCTTTGCCCGCAAGAATAGGCTTGATACAGAAAGTCTTTTCTTGACAAGTATGTGTTCTTAGTAACACTGATTTTTACTGCACAATACAAATCTTCCTATAATCTCTTTTGAGTAGTATGTGTATGCGAGGCTTTGTTTTTAAGAAGAAATAAGAATGGTGTATTGATTGCTTTTAGAAATCAAAGTATGCAAAGAGTAAAGAGAAAAAGATTCGGAAAATTTAACTAATTTTTTTCTCGAAAACTTTACATATTTATAGGTGTTAAAGATTTTTCTTGAGGAGTAACAACTTTTAGTATGTTCTATTTCAGTCTAAGGGTTGCAATCTTTGATGAAGAAGAGATGCAGTGAAAAGATATTGATGCAACCATTAGAATGAAGTAAGTGGCTATTCATAGTTTTAGCCTGTTACCCAGTTCAGACGTCTGGGACAAAATTCAAATGCATGTCTGGTTATATATTTTTTAACCAGTGAACTTAGTTAGATGTCTTGGATAAAATTCAGACGCCTGTCTGGTTATAAATTTTTTTAGTCAAAGAACTTAGTCAGACGTCCGACTTATATGACAGATGTTTGATGCCTGTGTATTTCTAAAACTAAATAATCATAGCCCTACAAATGATGGATAACTCCTTATGTGACGCCCCACCTCTATACTCACGCTAGCCAAGGACACTACTAAGTAATGTCGTCGACTAACACGAAGAATAAGGCTGTTGAGGAGCGACCATCTGTGTAATTGCTTTGTGCGAGCACCGATATGTCAGATAGTATAACTTACATTTCATTTCAAGAGGAAATCCGACATACCAATACAAACTCAAAGCTACCACACAGTGGCTAAGTGGGTCTCGGAAACAAACGTAGAAATAAAAATAACACAAATCAGTCACAAATGTTCATATCTCAAAGGCGGAAACAGATATGAGTATAACACATAGAAGTGTACATCAAAATAGTGGTCAAACAAGATCCACTACATCACAAGAGAATAGATATAAGTGCTAAACAAAAGAATAATTATACATCAAGGAGTCCATATCTCAAATGTATAATAACAAAAACTACTAATCTAAAGTAGTTAGCCAAAAGAACCAGATGATAATCCCTGATAAGAAGTCAAGCAGGAGCACCTGAAATACCTCGGTCTGACCCGAGTATTATTTTAAGAAGAAAATAATAAACGGATCAGTCTAGCTATAAATATCAGATAAAATGATATAGGATAATTGATATGACCAAAAACGTATGACAACATAAATGTCATACTGTGTCAAGTATACATCAAATAACCACCAAAAATCTTACGATATCTCAAATCATCTATAAACACCAAAAAGAATCGCATTCTTTAAATTATTCACCAAAACACAAATATTGACCAAACATATCAATGTCAATCCACGAAAATTGGTGAAACACAAATTCTAGAAATCACAACGAGAAATCCAAAAATCACAAAAGGGGGGAGGCCTATCACAAACGGGAGCATGAAAACTCACTAACACGTGTATCACAAACGGGTTGTTAACCCATGGTTGCTAACCATAGAGCTGGTGCCACGACGTAGTACAGCGAACGCCCGAGGAACCAGAAACTCAATTAGTCCAGAACATCGATGTAGTACAGCGTTACGTCCGATGAACTAAACTCAAATAATCAAGCATAACGACGTAGTACAATGAACGCCCGACGAACCTGAACACAAATAATCTGGAACAACGGCGTAGAACAACGAATGCCCGATGAACCAGAACACAAATAATATGGAACATGACGTAATATAGCGTTACGCCCGATGAACCAAACTCAACAAAACCATAAGTCGCTAGCCTATGAAGGAATGAGACGAAGCTCAATAAAACAGGGTATAGTCCCCCACGTGGACAAAGAGACATCGCACAATGCTAGTCTAAATCACAAAATGATCATCATCGATCATCAAGAAGTGTCGATTACACTAAGCTAGTAAACATAAGAGTTTAGCTTCATGTCCCATAACCACTAGCTTAACTCAAATATTTACGAACAGATTGTAGATTTCCACTCGAAAATTGTCACAAGAGTTTCAATCGAACAGTCCAAAAATTAACCGACGAAGTAAATGCAAGCGTTTCATACCACTTGTTTTGCTAAGCCGTTTAATTAGATTTTCTCATACGAATGAGGTAAAGGTTTGTATATACTAATAGATTAGAAAACGGTTTTATAAACGAGCTTTGTATTAAAAATAGAGTTGAAATCATCTTTGTAAAAGAATTTGAATATTTACTACTAGTATAGAAACCTTTGTACTTTAAAGTGACAAATCACAGAAATGATTGTAGAAACAATCAATCACAAAATCCACATTCGAAGATGTGAAGTAAATCCAAAGAAATCGATACCGAATCCATCAAAATGGATATTCTCAAAAATCCCGAAAAAGAAGTCATCAAAGTCAATAATAAATGATAATAACAAATCGGATAATCACGAATCGATAAAAAATGGAATCTCAAGCTAAATAGGCAAAATAGGCAAAATCAAGCAGGTCAGTCGACTGAACCAGAACCCGAGAGTTTTCAGACCCTGCGGTCAGTCGACTGACTGCAGGGAGCCAGTCGACTGGCTGTAGCTGAAACTGTTTTTTCAGCCTGTCAAATGGAAGAGCAAACTCTCACCATTTGCAACCGGTCAAGCAATGGACTTTAGGGGCTTTTGCCATTCAACAACCCAGCCATATAGGCTCCTCGATACACCACCAAAACATGATCAAACATCAAAGCTAAGATTTTTAGAGTTTTAGACTTCAAAACACCAAAAATTGAAATGTTCACCAAATCGATCCAAATCAAAATCATATAAACATGTAAAGATGTTAGGAATTCATACCTAACAATCAAGGATAGTTATAGACATAGATGTGAGATAAAAATCTCACCTTTAAACCCAAAAACGATGAAGGAGAAGCTTGAATGCAAAGGAAGATCAACTTCTCTTCAACCTCAACTCTAGAAGCTTGAATCTAAGCTCAAAAGAAGAACATTTCCTAAGTTAGGTTTAGGAAATTTCTGAAATTAAAGAGAGAATGAGTTGGAGAAGATGAAGATGATGCTTACCTTAGCTTCTCTTTGAATTTGGAGCAAGAATTTGGTTTTGCAAATGAAAACTAGGGCTTGGAGTTTCTAATTTCTCATTCCTCTCCCCATTTTCAGTTTTGCTTGAGTGTTTATGAAAATAGAAATGAAGTGAAGAGGAGAGGGCTGAACTAGGTTATAGAGTGAGTTGGGGTGAAACCCAAACCCAAAGCCCAATAGAAAATGTCAAAATTCAACTTACTCCAAACATATCGATGTTTATACTCAAAAAAGTCATAAACGCCGTTTTGGACTCAATGGAAGTGGTCTCGAGTCCCAATTCGACTGTTTACAAAAGTAGCTTTTCGGACTTTAATCCGATTAACGATTCTATATTTAAATCAAACATTTAAATATTAAATTGTAAAATATGCGGGTTGTTACACCTTATCGGTTATATCACATACAACTCCTACCTCATCTATTCGATATATTAATAATACTACACATAACATCCCTAGCTTGAGTTTGCCAACAACTAAGGAGTATGTAAGTAATTTATTAATATATATATGTATGTGTATATTTTTTTGAAGAAATGTATGTGTGTGTGTATTTGAGGACAATGTTATATTAAAGATTCATAATCTTCAATATATATATATATATATTATGTAATAATGTATTTCTTATGAAATATCCTCGTGATTTAAGTGTCAGATACATCAAAAATCATGAAATACATACATTTACATATGTATTTATCCTTTAAGTCTGTTTGGATTTCTTTACTGTTCTACCTTTAGTTTATACATTCATATCATATAAGTTTTATTATTATATAACTTTTAGATTTCATATTACTTATATAATAGTCTTATATATAAGGTTATATTAATTAAATCTTATTTATCTAATTTATAATTAATTAAATCTTTAACTAATTTTTGACTAGTATTCCAATACAACTTCTATATTAGCCATATCTACTATAATCTTTATAGTGTATACTATAACCTTTATAGTGTAACACATATATCTTGGATATGTGTGTTTAATTAATTAATTTAATTAACAATTTTATTATATTATATTAATTTCAAAATTTATCTTATATACATACATGTATACTTATGTTATCTCAAACACTTTAAAACAACATAACATATATCAACATATATAATACATGCATATAAGTATTAATTAATTAAATCATTTAATTAATTTATTTTATTAATCTTATTAATAAATTTTAAATTTGGAAATTAATATTTAAATAGTTTCAAACATTTCATTACTTTTTCAAACATTTTAAAATTTTATGTCATATTATAACCTTTTATAATAAACATGTTTTTATTTTTAATTTAACTTTTAAATTTACACCCATTTAGTAGGAATATCATAACAGTTGATGAACTCTTCGGATTGATACATATAGATGTATCCAATCGAAATTCTATAAATACCAAAACGGTTCCATGTACTTTATCATATTCACCAATGAGTTATCGTCGACATGGACATGTGTATTTGATACACATGCAGTATGTCTATGGTAAACTCATAGAGTATAACGCAAAAATAAATAAAATAACATGCAATAGAAATGATTTGATTTGATCGAATGAGTGAGTATATTGGAAAATGTTCCGAATGTACCTAAAATGAATAAATATTCAATCTCAAAATTACTCCTCCATGTGATACATAATGATGCATCGATATGGAGTACTGGAACTTTGTTGGACAATGTACGATTAATTGTGAGTGAAGTTGAGTTAGTTTCTTTCTATAAGGTAATGTACTTAAGGGTAGTACACAAGGTTAATATTATTTCATCTAAAGAACAGTTTACAAAGTTTTCCAAGATAAGGATTTATAAGAAACTCCAACATACCCTAGGCCAAGGATTGGTAGGTTGTGTGAGTCGAAAGATTGCACGTAATAATTGTTCGTAAAGGATCTTGTACGAATCTCCTCAAAAAAGTTTTTGGAAGACTGTCATTGGATGACATATTTATGTTTTGAATATAAGTTTGTAAACTAAAACCAAATCAATTTTATAAACAAAGAAATTCATAAAACATTTATGAATACCTATTTTGTTGCACTAGGAAACAATTGTTGTTTCCAAAAATACCAACTTCCTTATGAAGAAATTTCTTTGAGGAATTACTGGTGGTAAAATGGAATTGGATATGATCCATAGATAATACTAATTAGATGAGATGAAATGAAATTAACTAACCTAAAATGAACACAACGCATTAGAGTGTCTGATAAGTATTCTCGCACATTGAAGAGAAACTATGAGTTTCTTATTAATGTCGAAAATATATAATCCTGGATTGTTTAATTAAACCATTTAGAGTGTTGACTCTTTATGGTATGATGTACAAATCCAAAAATATTCCAAGTACGCTATCAAAATATAGATTTTGGTGGTCATAGCTGAAGGGATATGATCCATCGACAACGACTGTGTCTTTATGAGTAAGACTAATGCAGTTGGAATTAAATGAGCAATGTTGGTAAGAATAATATCGCAAATTTCAATTGTTGAAATTAGCGTAATAGATTCGATATTAAACATGTTCAAGTCAGTTCGGATTTACTCACAAAATTATCGCTTGATAAGTTCTATTGTTTTGGTACATATGTATTGAAACAAAAAAATTCTAAATAACGATTTAGAGTAAGCTGTTTACATATATTAACCAAAAATGTCTCAAAATCAGTGGGAGCGATATTGAGTTTGTGATTCTTTGGATATGATCCAAGAAATGATATGAAAGTATCATTTTATAAGCATTAAGATTGAATAAGTACTTTGATAGAAATATCAAATAATTTGATTTTCAATTGAAGTGCTGAGGAAGCATGTGTTCATAAGAAAGAACGTTAAAAGGTACATTGATATTTCTAAACTACAAGTAAACAACACGTTGTTGATTTTAACGCTGTACTTGTGTCAAAATCAGCCTTAGTTGTTTTAATACTCAATATTGGATCAACAAATGAGGTCTTTTACAGTAAGTATAAAAGATGTCAGGAATGTCCCAAATGATATGCAAGGACACCTTATTAAAATGTTTAATACGAATCATGTAAGATTGATTCCTTTGCATTGGCAATAGGAATTATCATACGTGTTATGTTGTCTACGATATCATGATTTGTTTATGTATTTGATACATGAAACAAATATCAAATCCAAATTGATATCACTAAATGGTTGTTTGAAGTGTTCTCATGTATTTATGAAATACTAGAGAATTTTTTACAGAAACAATAAATTCCTTATGAAGGAATGTCAGACTCAAACATTCACAAGTACTATTGAGTATAATATGTCAATAATAAATATTTAAGTTGGAAATGTTCCAAATGAAAGACTGTTGCTGATTCAATGAAAAAAGGCTAGGTACATCGCCTTGATACATCGCCTTGAATAGCTCAGCAATAAAAAAATGTATATGAAAATATAAGTGCACAAATTTATAATTGAGCCGATCCCAACTGTTGAGAATCTCATGACATAGTTATATGATAACAATGTCATAATATAGTTCGTAATAGAACTTAAATCTCACTTGAAGTCGAGAGACATACTTCAAATTGTTCCACATGATAAACTAGTTTATCAACGTCGGAGAGAGTTGATTGACAAAGTAGATAATTAAAACATAATAACATACCCGTTCACAAAGGGACTGACCCAATTGGTTTTGAGAAAACCGATTGGAGAAGTTGGAATAAGATTCCATAATTGACCCCAAGTGCAAGTCGAAAATTGATAGATTTAGGGGTATGCCCTAGGGGCAATTATGTAATTTGTTACATATATCTAACTCGTTGACCAATCTTGTTCGAAATAAAGGTATTTTCTTTCTATTATATACTTGATGTAATGTTGATATATTAATTAACCAATTTAATTAAAAGTATATTTAATAGAAAATCCACAAATCGTATGTTTTGTGATGGTAGTTACAAAGTGTTGTAACCGTGAGTAATTTATCACAATGAAACAAATATACCATTTTAAATGTTCCTAGTCAAGATGCATCGAGACTGGATATTGATGTATCCATTGAGACTAGAATACGTAACGCTCTCCAAATGTTGGGTAGTATATTACTCATGACTATTGGTGGCACCAAGGGGTTGCGTACTGATAGTTATTGGATAACTATGGAATGACTCACTAGATAGTTTTTTGTTAGTTAATATAACTAAGGTCAAGCAGAGAATATCGATGTGACTAATTTACACAGTTCTCTCGACTTAAGAATACTGTTGATCTTTAATGTGGAAGCTCCACTTTGATTATAGTTAAATCGTGGCACGGCGTCCATCGAACGACTATAGTTGGGTCGAGTGGAAGCATTGGAAGTGAAACACTATTCAAGAGAGGATTCATCTCCTTGGTCATATGGAGTTAGTATCACGGTCAACTAAAGTCAAATCAAAGTCAAAGTCTCTGGCCAGAGCATTTCGGTTAATAATAATTGTTATTATTGAACCAAAGACTTTGTGTTTGGACTATAAAGTTGAATGTGGATGATATTGGAATTTTGATCTTTACCAAATTCTAGGGCTGTTATGGTAATGGTAAATTTATCATTACCATACCATTACCAGTCAATCGGTTACCATTTTGAAGTAAAGTCGGTATACCAGTATAATCGGTATGGTAACGGTAAATTTACCATTTTTTACGGTAAAACATCGGTAATATTTTTTCAAAACCAGCGGTAACGGTAATTTACCAGTCCATTCATAATACATTGATATTCATGTAAGATGTTGTGTTATGGGCATTTTGAAGCAAGAAAAATGTTCAATTTATTTCAGTAAATCAACTCAAATGATGGTAAATATACTTCTTTTTTATGTCCTTTATTAAATAATCCAATGAGATATATAATGAATCATCATTCAGTGTAAAAATATATCAACTTGTTATTTTTCTAGACAAACGGTAATTTACCATTACCAGTGTAACGGTTACCAGTTTATCGGTATACCAGTCATCGGTATACCAATCAATCGGTAACGGTAAACAATTTTAGTTTACCAGTACAAACGGTACGGTATTTACAAAATGGTAACGGTAACCATTACCATAACAGCCCTACCAAATTCCATAAATCCAAAGTGATATAGTTTTGACAAAGAGAATTGATGTAAATAATTGTCACTATCAAGTATCGCTTATAATAAGTAAAATTTGATTTTACCAAAAAGACCTGTAAGCGATGAATTCAGCCAAACTGTCATACCATCTGCTAAGTGACATGTGAACATTAATATTTAAATTGTACAATATTAATCGCGGACTGAATTCACACCTCCGAGTCGCACAACCGCATTTGTGATTTCTCCGAAAACCACACAAATTAATTAGTTTGTAAAATGTTGCAAACTATTTAAATTAATTAATATTTTTGAAATATTAATTATTGTTAATTTATTTGATGTTTTGAATGTTGTTGGTAATTATTTTAATGCATATATAAAAGTTATATTTGCATATATCGATATGCGATATTGGTATAATTTTAAACATGTTTTAAAAAATAAAAAATTACATAAAAGTTGTTTTCTTTTATTTGGAAAAATTACATATTTGAAATGTGCTTGGATCAGCCATATAATTGTAAGAGGAGGAAACCAATTAATGAGATTAATTGAAATGTAAAAAGAGGAAATAAAGGAGGAAGTTCTAATAGGAGAATAGGAAAAGGTTCCTTTAATTCTATTAAAAACAAAACCTCCTCATTTTTGAAAGTACACAGAACAGAAAGTGAATTTTACTTTTTTCTTTTTTCTTCCTCTTCTCTATCATTCACCTATGGCTGAAATTTCATCTAAAAATAAAACATCAAAACAAATTCAAATCAACATCAAACTAAATTAAAATGGGTGGTTCATTCTTCTCTTGCAAAGTGGGATGCCGATTTTTGAAATCTGAGGAGAAGCCACAAATTAAGGTGTGATGAAGGGTAAGGTTTATAGGATCTAGAGAGTGATCAATCAGATCTAGGTATTCTTCTATCATTCAGGTTGTTTCCACATGCTTCATCCTAAGCTAATTATATGTGCATATAATTAGATATTTACATGTTTATTGCATTATTATTTTGGTATATGTTTGTTTATCATTTCCATTTAATGTATATTTATGATAAATCGACATGTCTTGAATCTCATATTACTTCTGATAAATTGTCATCATTCTCTATGTTGTTTGGATCTGCAATCTTTTATCACAAATTTACACGTAGCTACCTTATTCAAAGGGGCATTTCACCAGAAGGACAAACTTTGTAGTCCAACTAGTTTCTAGGACACACATTCAAAGAAATTACTTTCAAGACCAAAGTCAGCAGAATAATTACTTTCAAGGACAAAGTCAGTAGTCCAACTACTTTCAAGGACATAATTTCATAGGTTTTTAGGCCCTAGAAACTAATTATTTTACGTTTTGTCCTTGAAAGTAATTATTTCAATTGTGTGTCCTAGAAACTAATTCCACTTGCTAAAGAGGCCCTTGTGGATAATTTCCACTTATTCAAATTTGTTTTGTTTTATTGTAGATAGTTATGAAATTAAAAATTGACTTTGAATGAGATTTATGTATACTATGAGATAATTTTTACTTATTCAAATGCTAATGGATTATCTATGAATATATATATATATATATAAATAAATATGTGTGTGTGTGTTAAGTTATCTACCATTCCTTGATTTTGATTTTAATTACATATGTTAAATTTTTGTACAATTGTTACAATCCTTGTTAAAACAAAAGTGGATACCTCGATTTAATATTAATGAATGGACTTTAATGCAAGTTTTAATTATTTTTTGTTTTCTATATTTAAAGTTTTGTGTAAAGTTTGAAGTATTGTTTCATTCCTAAATTAGAAATTTAATGAAAAATTTAACTTTGAAACCAAAAACCTTTTGTACAAATGTGTATACACATATACCATATACTACATTGTTTGGAAATATATGCTTTCAGATCCAAATTATTAAATTTTAATTATCAAATATATGTATAAATGTTTTGTTTAAATCAAATTTGTATAAATATTATGAGCAATAATATAACCTTTTTTGTTAAACATTTTCTCAATTGGTATTTTTTCTATTAAAGTTAATTTAGGATTTGAAATTATTAGAACAACCAATAGGTTTTCACTTTGTATGTATGTATCCATAATTATTATGAATGTATGCGTCCATAATTATTATGAATGTATGCGTCCATAATTATTATGAATGTATGCATATATTTCATTGAAAAATTTAGACAACAAAGGCATGTGTAAATTTGGTTGATAAGTAATAAATGTCATTTAATGTATTAATTGTTACAGTTAAATGGTGAAAGAAACGAAAGACTTTCCTCTTTTCATATTCTATCATATACATATGTAGATTTGATTGATAAGCAATAAATGTCATTTAATGTATTAATTGTCACAGTTAAATGGTGAAAGAAACGATAGGTTTTCCTTTTTTTCATATTCTATCATATCCATGTGTAGATTTGATTGATAAGTAATAAATGTCATTTAATGTATTAATTGTCATAGTTAAATGGTGAAAGAAATGATATGTTCCTCTCCTTTCATATTTAGTCATATCTTCCCTTTATTAATTGAATATAGTGACACAGGAAAACAAATAATTTTCTTCGCTTAATTTATTTCTACATGTTTCATTTATACATATATACACCACTTACACATCGCATTTACACTTTACATAAATGAATGTATTGATACATTCATCATATCACATACATTTGTATATTTAAAATTCCTTAAATTACCATATAGAATAAAATATTAATTTTATTTAAAAGAAAATTTAGATAAAATCTAAATGCATTTAGACTTCATAGGCCCGTTAATGATCCAAAATGGTAAAATTTTGGAAATTCACCCATTTCTTCCGTTGTGGGCTGGCTCAGTTCCTACAGAATTTTGGGAAGCAAGCTCTATGGTGGCTTCCTTATGCAAAAACATGTTTAGCCTCCAATTTTCATGCACCACCGGACCAGATCCCAACTGCACGCTCCTACCACCGAACTGCACCACCGAACTGCACCACCGGACCAGATCCCAACTACACGCTCCTACCACCGAACCAATACACCAGTACCAGCCTCCACCGAACCATGGCCTCACCGAACCAGCCTCTACTGCTCCACCTATTACCGAACCAAGGCCTCACCGAACCAGCCTCTACCGCTCCACCTATTACCGAACCAAGGCCTCACCGAACCAGCCTCTACCGCTCCAACCACTACCGAATATCTCGCCATCGGACCAAGTCCCACCGAACCAAACTCCATCCACTCACAACCGGACCAAGGCGTACCGGATCAACACTGCCAGGCCAGATCGCATCAGCCCAGGCCCACCAGCAGCTATATACATCCAAAACCCCTGCCCCCAGCCTCACTCTATAAATAGAGGGGCAGGGGTACAACAATGGGGGACAAGTTTGAGAGCTCAAGCACGGATAGAACTTTCAAACAACAACTTTCATATACTTGTATCAAAGCTTTGTACTTGTAATCTGAACAAGAAAGGAGAAATAATATATAAAGTGGACGTAGGCACATTCTGGCTGAACCACTATAAATCTGTGTGTCTTTTACAGTTTAGTCCCTGCTTTTTACATATTTGCATAAATCACCCAAATCACTAAAAACAACATAAAATCAACTAAATCATACGACTTGGAGGTGTTTGCCCATTTTTTTTGCAAACATTTTTGGTGCTTTCACTGAGAACCTGAACCCCGGACTTCAGCTTCTCCCACTTAACCTTCTTCCTAACAGCATCGCTCATCGCTTGGAAGACATGCCTTCCAAGCAGAAGAAAGATGTTAACAAAGGAAAAAACATCACAACCAGCAGTATTCCAGATCCAGTGGTCACAGATCAAGTAAATTGTCCCATTCCAGCAGCAGTACCAAATGAAGGTTAGGCAAATCCGACAACCCCTGCCACGGAACAGCCGGCAGCAATTACTAGGGCAGATCTAGACAGGGTTGTGGCTGAAGTGACTAACCGCTTCACATCCCAGCAGGAAGCCTTGGTGGACCAACTCATGTCACGCTTAAGGGATGCTGAAGAGTCCAACCACAACACTGAATCATGGGGTGAGTCCCAGTTTGGAGGATCTCAGAGACAACAAAGATCTTCCTTCTTCGAAGGAGCTAACGACAGAAGCGGCCATGGTAGGAGCCGAGATCGAGCTCAGCCCGAAGTTGGACCTGAGGAAACGCTTGGAACCGAACCCAACGGGGAAGGTACCGGGCGGAGGTCAACTGTAGCCGAGCCTGTCGTACTGCCTAACCACGGAAACACCAATGGACGGGGCCGAGCTAGAGTCCAGCCCGAAGTTGGACCCGAGGAAGTGCTTAGATCAGAACCCAGTAGGGGAAGATCAAGGCAAGGGCCAACTGTAGCTGACCCTAGCATGCTCCCAGAAGACCAAAGATAGCCATTGGAAAATATTAGGAATGATAGACGATACCATCCCTACAGGTCATCTGGACGGAATCAATCCCACAGAGCAGAACAAAACTCATTTCTATCTGCTCCAAATTCTGATGAAAGGATGGCACGCTTGTTCAGAGAGTGCGTCCAACGGGATCAAAGAGACCGAGGAATAGGCGCTAGGTTAACCAGCCCTTTCGCCCGCAATATCAAAATTGCCATCACCCCTCGAGAATGGAAAATGCTAACAATGGAACCTTACAAAGGAACCTCTGACCCCGTTGTACACTTACAGAGATACACACAACATATGCTCATGAGTGGAGCAACAGAGGGAGTGCTGTGCAAACGCTTTCCGCTATTCTTAGCAGATCTAGCTACCTCCTGGTTCTGCCATCTACCCCAAGGATCCATCAGCTCATGGGAGATGTTGAAAGAAAAATTCATCAGCCAATTCCGCATTCATGTGGAGCAACCCAAGGACGCTTATTCCTTATCCAGTATCAAACAGAAACCTGGAGAGAAAGTACAGCAATATCTAACCCGATTCAATGCCGCAGCAGCCGCAGTCCAAGATGCCGATGAGAAGCTTATCTTAATGGCCCTCTGTAGTGGTGTGCATCCGGATACTAAATTTGCTAGAAGATTGACCAAAGAAAAACCAGCTACTTTACCCGATTTCTTCCATGAAGCTGGGAAATATATGAGGCTTGAAGACGCTGCCACTGAGAGGCAGGCAGGGCAACAAAATAAGGCAGCTCACGGCAGCACGCCCGCTGTAGCAAAGGACGTTCGAAGAAATGATTCTAGAGACAACGCTGGGGAAGGAAGGGAGAAAAGCGTCTATATCGGCCAGGACCGAGATTTGACGCTTACACCCCGTTGAATGAAACGATCGAAAACATCTTCCTGGCCACTCAAGACGAAGTTAAATACAAACGCCCCCTGCACAAGAAAGAATCAGATAACGTAATTAAGTCTGGAAAATTCTGCCGCTTCCACGAATCCCATGGCCACGATACCAACGAATGCCATCATCTCTGGGACTTGATTGAAGAACACATCAGAAGAAGAAGACTAGAACGCTATGTAAAAGGCCAGAACAGGACTCCAGTTCCTGCCAATGAGAACCCAAGGCTACCCTCCCTAGAAATAGGCAGAGGAAATCGCAACACCAGCGGCTCCAGTCAAGAGAAGATAGTGGTCCATACCATCTCGGGAGGGCCGCACATCGCCGACGGAAGCTGGGCAGAGATGGAAAGGTATGGAAAGTCACTTAGAAACAATGAAGAATGCGTCAATTCTGTTATAGAAGAACGCCACCCGAAGCGGGTAGAGATTGGTGACATCACATTCAGTAGGCGTGATCTGGAGGAAAGGCAGTACCCTCACACGGATCCCATGGTTATCTCTGCCCGGCTCGGTCCAGCCGAGGTTTCTGAATTCTAGTAGACACTGGAAGCTCAGTGAATATCCTATTCAAGCATGCCTTTGACAAGATGAAGCTGTCATTAAAGGATGTTCTTCCCTGCAATAAACCACTACACGGTTTTACAGGAAATGCGAAGATGCCCCTCGGGTGACTGGATCTCTTTGTTGAAATTGGAAGTCATCCCCGCTCCGTTGTGCGGAAACAGACATTTGTGCTGATAGAAAACCACTCGGCCTACAACGCCTTCTTAGGAAGGCCAGCCTTGTCTGACTTCCAAATTGTCCTGGCCCCATGGTGCCTGAAGATGAAATTCCCAACGGACAATGGAGTAGGGGAGGTAGAGGGAGACCAGGACATTGCTCGAGATTGCTATGTAACTGAACTTCGCAATAACCACAGGAAGGATAAAGGGAAGAGTGTAGAGATTGCCCTCTGCACAAAAAGTTTGGAAGCATAGCAACTAAAGAAAGCCCCTCCTCTTCGATATACCAGCGACCCTTTCAATGAATTAGACCCCAGGGACAAAGAGGAGGAGGCCACCACCGAGCCTGCAGAGGCTATGGAATTTGTATCTGTAGATAGACATGACTCAAGTAGACTATTGAAAGTCGGGTCCCAACTAAAAGCAGAGTTGAAGGAACAACTCATTGACTTTCTCCGCCACAACTTGGATGTATTTGCATGGTCACACGCTGACATGACCGGAATCTCCCCTGACATAGCATGCCACGTACTAAACATTGATCCTACCAAGGCGCCAGTAAAACAGAAAAAGAGAAGTATGGGGGCAGAACGATCGGCAGCCCTCGATGAAGAAGTAAAGAACCTACTTGCCAATGACTTCATACGAGAAGCCAACTACCCAGAGTGGATCGCCAACCCGGTGCTGGTAAAGAAGGCTAATGGGAAGTGGCGAACATGCATTGACTTCTCCAACTTAAATGACGCCTGCCCGAAGGATTGCTTCCCACTTCCCCCGAATCGATCAGCTTGTAGACAGCACAGCCGGGCACGAAGTCTTATCTTTTATAGACGCATACTCAGGATATAACCAAATTCCTATGCATGCTCCCGATCAAGACCACACTAGTTTCATCACTGACCGGGGATTGTACTGCTACAAGGTAATGCCTTTAGGACTCAAAAACGCAGGAGCCACCTATCAGCGCCTCGTCAACAAGATGTTTGCGGGACTAATAGGACAAACTATGGAAGTTTATGTGGATGACATGCTGGTAAAGTCAAGGGAAGCCGACGATCACGTAAGCCACCTAGATGAAATGTTTCAAGTACTTCACCAATATGGAATGAAGCTGAATCCTCTAAAGTGCTCCTTCGGAGTATCATCAGGAAAGATCCTAGGATTCATCGTCCATGCCAGAGGAATTGAAGCAAACCCTGAACAAGTCCAAGCTCTGAAAGATATCAAGATACCTTCCACTCGAAAGGAAATGCAAAGCCTGAATGGGAAGGTGGCCGCCCTAAGCCAATTCATCTCCAAAGCAACGGACAAGTGCATCCCCTTCTTCGAAGCTCTAAAGAAAGACAAAGGAAAGTTCGAATGGATCGACGAATGCTTAACAGCTTTCCTTAACCTAATTGAACACCTCCAGAAACCGCCGGTACTCTCGACTCCAAACGAAGGCGAGGAGTTATACCTGTACCTTGCTGTATCATCTCATGCTCTAAGCGCTGCTTTGGTAAGAGAGGACAACCGCACGCAGCGGCCAGTATACTTTGTAAGTAAGAGGTTTACAGGGGCAGAAGCCAGATATCCTAAACTTGAGAAGCTAGCATACTGTCTACTAATCACGTCACGAAAACTGCGACACTATTTTCAATCCCATTCCATCAGAGTTCTAACCGATCAACCGCTGAGGCAGGTACTCCATCGTCCCGACACTTCTGGGCGATTACTTAAATGGTGCATTGAACTAAGTCAATATGATATTACCTACCATCCTTGCACCGCCATCAAGGGGCAAGCCATGGCCGATTTCATTGCCGAATTCACTACCAACGAAGGTAAGGAGAAATCGGAAATAGCAGAAGACATCAAGTGGAACCTCTTTGTGGATGGTGCGTCAAACGAACAAGGCTCGGGGGCAGGTGTGGTAATAATCACTCCCAGGGAAAATAAGCTACACTATGCTATAAGGTTGGAATTCGCTGCCACCAACAACGATGCAGAGTATGAAGCAGTGATAGCTGGATTAGAACTTGCCTTAGAAATCGAAGCCAATTCTTTGTGTCTTCATAGCGATTCTCAACTTATTGTAAATCAAATACTAGGAGAATTCCAGGCTCGAGAAGAACGACTCATAGCATATTTAAAGAAGACCAAGTTGCTTCTCAATCAATTGGACCACTATTTAGTCAAACACATCCCTCGGGAAGAGAACCAAGAGGCCGACGAATTGGCGAAGCAAGCTAGCATGAGAGACGGCGCTATTTCCGGAGTAGTAGCCATCTCAAAGCAACTGACCCCAAGTTTTGAGCAAGTAAATCTGATAGCTGCAACCGAAGAAGCAACTTGGATGACTCCCATCCGAAACTACTTACAAAGTGGCACACTGCCCAACGGGCGTAACGAAGTCAAGAAAATCTTGAGGAAAGCCTCCCGCTACACAATACAAGAGGGCACCCTCTATCGGCGCGGCTTCTCTAACCCCTTATTAAGGTGTGTCGCTAGAGGGGAAGCCAAGGAAATCTTATCCAACATCCATCAAGGAAGCTGCGGAGATCACACTGGAGGGCAGACTTTGGCAAAAAAGATACTCCGATATGGATATTTCTGGCCCACCTTAAGCAAGGACGCCTTAGATTTCATCAGAAAATGTGACAGATGTTAGAAGTTTGCTAAGATTCCGCGGCTACCAACGATTGAGATTACTCAAATGACCAGCCCTTGGCCCTTTGCAGTATGGGGAATTGACTTGATTGGCGAACTGCCAATGGGCCGAGGCGGGGCCAAATATGCTATAGTGGCAGTCGACTATTTCACCAAATGGGTGGAAGCAGAACCCCTAAATAAAGTATCTTCAGCAAAAGTTATTAACTTCTTGATCAAAAATGTTCTATGTAGGTACGAAGTCCCATTCAAAATCATATCGGACAATGGACTTCAGTTTGATAGCGAGGAGTTCGCTAACTGGTGCCAAGAGCACGGAATTCACAAAAGCTTCCCATCCGTAGCTTATCCCCAGGCAAACGGACAAGTCGAAGCTGTCAACAAAATTCTCAAAACTTTAATAAAAAAGAAACTCGAAAAGTCAAAAGGCGCTTGGGTGGACGAACTCCCTACGGCACTGTGGGCCTATCGCACATCTTTCAGAACATCAACGGGGCATACTCCTTTCTCTTTGGCATACGGATCGGAGGCTATGCTCCCAGTTGAGACTATAGTGCCTTCCCACCGTAGGATCCACTATAACCCAGAAGAGAACGAAGAACTTCTCCACATGTCTTTGGATCTAATTGAGGAGAGAATAAATGATGCAGCCCTCAAAGCAGCAGCTCACAAGCAAAAAGTGGCAATGCAATACAACTCCAAAGTCAAGCATCGTAGCTTACAAAAAGGAGATCTTGTCCTTAAGCGAATCTTCCTGCGCACCGGAGCGCTAGATCCAATCTGGGACGGACCATATGTAATTCATAAAGATCTCCACAATGGAGCTTATATTTTGTCAACAGTGGACGGGGAGGTGTTCCAGAGGGCATGGAACATCCAACATCTTCGTCGATACTTTTCTTAACTTGTACTGCCCATATGAAGTGAATTAACAAAGAGAATCAGTGGACGTAGGCATTTTCGTGCCAAACCACTTTAAAAACCCTGTCTCTTTTTTAACTTGTTCCTTTATATCTTGGCTGCTTGTTAACTTTATCCTTTTCTGTTGAACAAAATCCTGTGCAAATAGCATTTTCATTCAAGGCGCTCCACAGCGCGATTTCTCCTGGACAAGACCTAATAGGTACTATACGAATCTATGCCCTCGCCAATGAGACACTTTTGCTTCGGCATCCCTCTGCTGCGGGTTAACTCATTGCTCGCGACGGCCCTCAAAGCCAACTGTAATGAGCCGATTATAAGCCACCGAGAAGGTCGACTATAGCCGAGGCAGCTCATTACGGCGTTCGGCTCGCCGGCAACTGTGAACCTACTTTAAGCCTCAACATAAGGTGTGGCCAGCCAGGGGTAGTTCACGGTTGACGATCGGCACCCACGCTAGCCGACCACAGTAAATCGAATAATACCCATGATTACGGGCCATAATGGCCCGGGTAGTTACTGTGCGCGATCTCGGCTCCGATGTGTCTTAAGTACGGCTGTGGTAAAAAAAGATTAACTCCCCGCGGAGGCGTAAGATGGGTGACAAATGTCTCCAAGACCCACAGCTAGGGAAAGTGACTACAAAGCCCATTTGCCACGAACTTAAGCACATCGAAGGCCTTCCGTGATTGGAAGTTTTACAATTTCTCATATTTCAATTCTATTTAAAGAACTTTTCTCCTGTCCTCTATAACAATCCCTAAAGTACAGGATACAGAGTAGGAGATACTCGCCAATGGGAGTAGGAACTCACAATTGGATGGCAGGGCATTCAACTGCATTCCATACTCGGTCATACAAGATATTCAAAACTGCCATCTACAATTAGAACAAGAAAGGCGGTATTTTCTTCTTTTGTGTACAAATACATGGCTATAATTTATTCATACATCACACTAGCATTGCAAGGCATGAAATTATGATTTAAGCGAGAACTTGACATCAAACACAATTGAATTACAAGCACACGCACAGCTATATTTCTCACACAACGTGTCAAAATAGCAAAAAACATTCAAAAACGACAGAATCAGCTAAAGTTAAAAAAATTACACGTCAAGAATAATGTTGTTTATTACAAGTAACATAATTACAATCTAAAAGTTACGTTACTGTTTTGAGACTAACATATACAACAATGTCAAGTCCACAAAAAGATATCCAGGTCAAATCAAGGAGTCGGCTGCGTCGGAGCTTTACCCTTGTCCTGTTGCCCACCTGTCCGGTCAAAGAAAGAATTCATTAGTGATAAGCAACCAAGTTAACGGAAAGACTAGAAGGGAAGACTTACCAGCGCCCGCTTCCTGACCATCCTGATCATCATCCTCTACTTGCACACCTTCCTCCTCAACGGCAAGCAGCCGCATACCATCCTTCACCGCCACCTTCTCCTCCTTGGTAAATTAGGCAGTGACCGCGTCCATTCTGAAGACCGCGCCACCCTCTTTATCCGCATCAGCCCTAGCCTCCTCTAGAGCCCTGAGATAAATCCTGGCCATAACTCGAGGGTAATCATCCATCCAGGATAAGTTACCCTATTTCCAAGTGCGGAAATACATATCCTGGAGCATCTCATCCATTATCCCCTCGTTTTCCTCAAGCTCCCTCATTCGGGCCTCAGAAGCACGCAGCTTTGCAACGATAGCATCCCTCTCCGATTGATATCGTGAGCGGTCAGCCTGAAAGGATATCCTCATCGCCTCCATCTCCTCCTTCAACCTGGACTGAGCAAGCTCCGCGGCCTCAAGTCTCCCCGATAATTCCTGTGCCCACTCGAGGTCCGCTTGTCGAACCTCATCCACCGTCGCAATGGCCATGTCAATCCGCTCCTTGCAGGCGACCTCCATTTTTCGCAGCTCTGCCCTGCTGACCTCTTCCATAGTCTTCTTCGGTTGCCTGGATGCGGCCTCGTGCTGAGAAATTTGAATGGCTTGATCGGCAAGTTGCTTAGCCTGGTCGGAAACCATTAACCGTAGTCGAATGTTAGCACTCCCAATTTCCTCCCCGACCTTGACTAGTCAGGCATGATGCCCCATCAATTTCCTGGTATCCTCGGCAACCCGGTCGATGTTCGCCTTAGCTTCATCCCCCAGAGTTACAACCCGGGTGGTAAGAAAATCAAGGTCCAGGGACTTAGCTTCGTCAAGCACCCGTACCATAGGATTGCGAGGGAGAAGGTGCTCAGCAGTAGCCTCATCGAAGGAGATGTCATGAGAGGCCGGGTCCAGGTCTGGATGACCCGCAAACGGATTACGAACCAAGCCAGGGTGATCTATCGGGGTGACGGTTGGATTCTCAGACAGATGTGGGGAAGGCATAAACTCAGTATCCTCCTCCGTAATATCGTGAATAGGCTGGAGTGGGGCCGGAGG
The DNA here is from genome assembly GCA_030737815.1 of Allium fistulosum. Classification (NCBI taxonomy): domain Eukaryota; kingdom Viridiplantae; phylum Streptophyta; class Magnoliopsida; order Asparagales; family Amaryllidaceae; genus Allium; species Allium fistulosum. The sequence goes on along the minus strand of CM060904.1, from coordinate 705,512,754 downwards.
GCCAGGAAGAGATTCAAACGAAGATCGACTCCTCTTCCTCTTTTGTATATCTTCTTCAATAACTCCAAGAAGAGGACGATAGCTGACTACGTCTCCAGGGCGGTTAGTAGGAGGCTTCGGTTTGGCAGAAGCTTTGAGGAGTCTGTATTGTTCAAGCCTGTGCCGAAGATCTGAGGTCTTGGCCATTTTGCCCGCTCCTGGAATGAAAACCAAGTGTCACCAGCATGCATTGAGCCATCATTCAAGAATTAAAAAGAATAAAGAGAAATTCACCTTGAATCGCAGAAGTTGCCTCAGTAGAAGTACTCCCGGAAGATAAATCGGCGCCGGTCCCGGCCTTATCAGCTTTCTTGGGCTTCTCCGCCAAGGCCGGTCCTTCCTCCAACTCTTCGAAGGCTTGGCGGAGAGCGTCATCTGTCCACTCTTGAATCACGCCTTCCTGCCCAGGAGGCAAAGCCCCGGTGCCATCACCGCCCTGTCCTTCGCCACCATCATCGCCGTGACGATTACCGTCACCTTCTCTACCGCTTCCGCTCTCCGCCTCACCTCCTTCATCCTCGCCTTTTTCCCCCTCCACTTTTTCCTCCTCCCGAACATCTGGATGTGTGCTGGGAGAGGGTCCATCGGACTTCTTGAGTTTCTTCCCCCCGGCGACTGGATGTATCGAGAAGGGTCTCCTTTTGCTGCTCTTCGCCGTGGCCCCTCCTGTAGCTTTGGCAGCCCTCTCCTCCACCGTGTCTCTCTGCTTGACCACGGACTGATGTGGTAGAATCAGGTTGTGCCCCAGAAGTGTAGCATTCCTGATCAAGTAAGAAGCCGACCTACCCCTTCCCGAAATGGCTTCTATTTCCACAGCCATCTGAACTAGGCGATCGTTCTCCACGACCGCAAAGCCACGTGTCGCTAGCAAGAAATAAAAGCACATAAGAAGAAGCATTGCAGTAAGAACAAAAATCATAAATAAGCTTCAACTTACAGCCAGAGGTGAAGCGACGGATGGAAACAGAGTCATCCTCGATAAAAAACCATTCCTTCTTGAACGTGCTGAATTTTGAATATAAATCCAGGACTGGCTTAAAGGACACGGCCGACTCCAAGCTAATATATGGAGACCCCTTCTTGTAGCCTCTTAAGTTGTACAGATACCAGATTTCCCGGTTGGAAGGAGGATGCCCGTATCTTCTCTGGAAGATAACAAACAGGCTCACCAAGATGGCGTAGGAGTTAGGCTGAAGCTGGAATGGAGTCACCTTCAAGTAGGTGATGAAGCTGACTATCCAAGCATTGATCGGGGGAATGGCCCCACACATACAATGGTACCTACTATAAGCGAAATATCCCTCGGGGGGATTATATGGCATCACTCCTTCCCCCGGCAACAGCATACGCGCTCTGTCAATCCCAAAAGAGCGAGAAATGACATCAAGCTGCTCGTCTTTGAGAGAGCTAGGGAAACAGTCAGGAGGTGAGTTCAGAAGCTTCTGAGGGTCGTACCCATCTACTAGTGACCTCGGGGTGGGCCCATGACGTCCCGGTCCTAACTGAGCTGGGGGCACTGCGGAAGGATCTTCTCTGTCCTGGGATTTCTTCTTTTCTGATCGAGTTTCAACTTTATGAGACATTTATCTGCAACATAAGAAAGTGTGAGAGTATGTAGTCTGGAACTTCACTCGTAATTCAAAACACAAAAGTTCATTCGGTACTCAAAGTTCCCGAGCCCATTCGGTAAAACATTTGAGTTCGTTCGATCATAAAAAATCATTCGGCAGAGGAAGACTCACCTGGTCCGGCAGATGAGTTGGTTCGGTAATTGATTGGGCCGGTTATTTCAAGCAATCAAGTTTGGTTCGGTATTCAATTGATTCGGCTGTCTCAGATGGTGAAGGGTGAACAGAGATGCGAGGTCCATACTTATAGGCCAATACTAACGACCGGACCAATTGGATCGGCACACAGAGCCGGATGAGGATATCCAAGCTAAAACAAAGCACGCCATGTGCATACACATGCCCTACTTTGGGGGGCAAGTGTTGGGTAAGTTTCGACCGGGCCAGCCCACCGAACTGCACCACCGGACCAGATCCCAACTACACGCTCCTACCACCGAACCAATACACCAGTACCAGCCTCCACCGAATCAACCTCCACCGAACCATGGCCTCACCGAACCAGCCTCTACCGCTCCACCTATTATCGAACCAATGCCTCACCGAACCAGCCTCTACCGCTCCACCTATTACCGAACCAAGGCCTCACCGAACCATCCTCTACCGCTCCACCTATTACCGAACCAAGGCCTCACCGAACCAGCCTCTACCGCTCCAACCACTACCGAATATCTCGCCATCGGACCAAGTCCCACCGAACCAAACTCCATCCACTCACAACCGGACCAAGGCGTACCGGATCAACACTGCCAGGCCAGATTGCATCAGCCCAGGCCCACCAGCAGCTATATACATCCAAGACCCCTGCCCCCAGCCTCACTCTATAAATAGAGGAGCAGGGGTACAACAATGGGGGACAAGTTTGAGAGCTCAAGCACGGATAGAACTTTCAAACAACTTTCATATACTTGTATCAAAGCTTTGTACTTGCAATCTGAACAAGAAAGGAGAAATAATATATAAAGTGGACGTAGGCACATTCTGGCTGAACCACTATAAATCTGTGTGTCTTTTACAGTTTAGTCCTTGCTTTTTACATATTTGCATAAATCACCCAGATCACTAAAAACAACATAAAATCAACTAAATCATACAACTTGGAGGTGTTTGCCCATTTTTTGTGCAAACATGGATCATTTGAACTTGAGTTCTTGCTTGATCCCTGATTCAACATGATTTGAATACTGCCGTCTACCGAACCCTCTCAAGGGATGTAATACCGATCTCTTCAATTTTTCCCTTTTGATGTGCGATCCCAAGGGTAGGTTCCCTAGGGTCCTTATATCTTGCTCCTTAAATTTCATATGCTTTGGACTTGTAGATCTTGATTGTTTTATGCAAGAATGCTATTGTACTTTAATGTATGTCGATCCCTCCCATTGAAGCCAAATTATGTCGATCCCTCCTATGCATCGAATCATCTCCCATACTTTGAACATTCTGCATTGCGCATTTATCAATTCCATTCAATCCTACCTTCATATTACCATCTATACTCGACTTCTGGGCCTTACAACCATCACTCTATAGTCGTCGACCTTAACGGCCATCAAAGCTAACTTGTGTAATCATTTCAATATAGCCAGGCTAGAATGTCGGATAACACTTGCCCCCAATGTATGTCTTGTAATGAACATGACGTGCTTTGAATCATCGAGAAGAGATCCATCTATCTTCCTGAATGGTTGTCGTTCCCTTGTCAAATTGTTTTCTCAAGGTTCTGAATTTCTCATTGATCGTCATGATGCTTGGTCGATTTCCCTTTGTATAAATCCAAGGCTATTTTTCATCAGTTGATATATAAATCCGATTTCACAAGGATAATAAGCTTTTGCAATCTGGTCCAACCTCGAACTTAGAAGCTTCAGGTTTTATTTCAATTTCTGTTGATTTTATCAATTGAACTTTTGGGTCACACATGTGCATGTTCTTATACACGTTTTAGCTGTTGACTTCCGAACGTGTTCATACACTCACGAGCCATTTCCAATTTTCATGGCATTTTGTATGTACATGCTTTCAATAATTTCTATGCCCATATTTATTTGCGTATATACCTATAGCCAATCCCTATCATTCATCATTTTTTTAAAAATGTTTGCAAGGATCAGCATACGTTATGCCAATCCCTCCCTTCCATTTCTTATATCTACAGGGATTGGCATACCTCTTACCAATTCATCTCTGTCTTTATATGCCCACACGTCTACCTATGTGGTTCGGCATACGTGTAACTGACCCATCCTATTACTTTTTCTTACAACTATGGGCCGAACTTCCTTTTCTTCACACCACGCCGACCCCTTCTTCCCTTATATAAGCCATCACTTTACTTTTCTTACTTCATTCATCCAACTTCCTAATTTTCAACTTTACACCGAACCGTTCTTCCTCCATACGTAAAACCAAACCTTCCAATCCTCAACTTGAAATTCATTTGCAGTCTCGCCCATCTACGAGCTTAGCTCTTCTCTCCTTTCACTTCGTACACCCCCAAACATTCGCCCACATCCTAACTCAAATACTCATATAGGTAAGCCTTCTTGCTTTTATCTTTTGCTAATATGATGAGGTAAAAGATTTTGGTGTTTGGCGCAATGATGGAACAGTGATCGAATTTGTTTGGGAGAGATGAAACGTTGGATGTGGAGGGGTTCGACAGAGCGAAGGAGGAGGAAGGAAGAAGAAGATAGAGCGGAGGAGGGGTCGGTGTTGGAGGTTTGATGTTGGAGGGATTAGTAGGATTAAGGATCGACAATCTTTGGAGTGAGAGAGGGTAGGATTAGGGATCGGTAGTCTTTGGTATGAGAGAGGGTAGGATTAAGGATCGGTAGTCTTTGGTGTGAGAGAGGGATCTATGGGATTTGTAGAAGCGAAGGGATCAGTAGGATTATGTTATGGAGAGGGATCGGTAGAAACACTTTGGGATAGGGATCGGTATAAAGGGTTCGGCATATAGGGGTCGGTTAACATATTTCTGAATTCAAAACCTAATCCAAATTGACTTATTTGGACAATTACTACCAATTCCCTTCAACGAATTTAAATATATGATGACAATGAACAATAGAACTTTCATATTCACCATCAAACTTGAGATTCAAACAATTAAATCCTTGGAACTTTCATCATGAACTTAAACATCGCATATGGATTTGAATGAGAGATTTCGCACTTTGATATGCCGATAGTCAATCCCAAAGCTTTCACAATTGATCAATCTCTCTGACCAACTATCTGACCATTGCCGATAAGTCCGATGTTTGGATGGTTAGTGCCAAGCGGTGGTCGCGCTTCATCTCACGTGAATGGTTCGGTCGATGTTTGCAGGCCGTTTCACGCCATCTTAGTTCACCATTTTCTCGATGTGTATCTTGTAAATTCACTTCATCGTCATTCCGGGGAAGAGCTTGGTCAACATTTAACTGAACTCCAACATCCAAACCAATCGTAGCAGCTCCAACTTGATTGCCATAAGGCATGGATGGATTCCACCTTCTAGTGGAGGGGTTGGCACCGATCGATCCTAGCAGACCACGATGGTCTGCCAGTCGATGCCCCGAAGTTTCTACGCGATATTCGTCTGCTCTACAATGCCTATGCTTGTGATACTCGTCTGATGAGCTAGAAATTTCCAATGTCGAGTAAGGGGTATGGTCTCTCCTAGCTTTCCCCCGCTGCTGACTAAGTTGGTTTATCAAGTTGATATTAGTCTGAATTTGTTGATTTAATTGTCGACGGCTCTCCATCAGCTCTCTCATTAAATTATGAGTTTAGCTCTTGTAATAGAATCAGTGGGATTCTGAACTTCAACCAGTTCAGCATTCACTTTTGTTGGTTGATTGATTAGTCTCCTTGCTGGATGCTAGTACTCTCATTTCCTTCCATGTTCTGAGAAGTAGATCTAGTATTTCTCACCATTATCAATAGCTTTGCTTAGATTTCTACAAATCTGAGTAGTATAAGCAACTTCTTAAAGATAACTGCAGATCTCCTTTGGGGGATTTATCCAATCCAATAGCAACAAAGGGATCCTAATAAACCGAAAATCAAGTTTCTCAGTGAAAGCACCAAAATGTTTGCAACTAAATTGGTTACAAATACTCAAGAATAGTTTTTATAGAGAAGTAAGTGAACAAAAACAAAATTAAATTGAGTAGATGAATTAACAAGTAACAGAAAATCAACTATAATCAGAGACATAGAAATTTATAGTGGTTCGGTGCTGTATGCCTACGTCCACTTTAAAGACTATCCTTTATTAATCACTCATAAATCTGATTACAAAAGTAGAGAATAATAAGTACTTGATTATAATTGAGTCTAGAGTAACAAGCAGCGTAAAGTTCCTCTGATGACCCATCAGGCTAGTATTTGTAGATGAAGACGACCATGTATCTCCCTGAAATTTCAATTGAAGGACCTTCTAATCCACATGGGCCCACTAGAGGGATCATTGGGCCCAACTCCTAAAGAGGAGGGATCGGTACCGATCCCTTCTTTGGTCGAATTTTGGGGAGTGATCCCTATGGTGGCTTCCTTATGCAAAAACATGTTTAACCTCCAATTCATGCCATATGGATCATTTGAACTTGAGTTGTTGCTTGATCCCCGATTCAACATGATTTGAACACTGCCTTCTATCGAACCCTCCTAATGGATTTATATCAATCCCTCCAATTTTGCTCTTTTGAAGTGCGATCCCTAGGGTAGGTTCCCTAGGGTTCTCGTATCTTGCTCCTCAAATTTCATATGCTTTGGACTTGTTGATCTCGAGATATTGATATTTTTCTATAGGAATGCTCTTGTACTTCGATGTATGTTGATCCCTCCTATTGAAGCTAAACTATGCCAATCCCTCCTATGCATCGAACCATATCCCATACTTTGAATATTTTACGTTGCGCATCTATTAATTCCATTCAATCCTGACTTCATATTACCATCTATACAAGAATTCTGGGCCCTACAACCATCACTCTAGAGTCGTCAGCCTTAACGGTCGTCAAAGGTAACTCGTGCAATCAGTTCAATATAGCCGAGCTAGAATGCCAGATAACAATATATATATATATATAAACACATACATATGTATATGCATACACACACATACATAAATAATATATGTACACACATATAATTGTTTATATTATAAAATACCACTTAAAAATAAAATTATATAATACACTTATATAGACTAGTATAAATGCATGCTTATGCATGCCTTTGCTTACTATGGCATTTAACAATGAATTTTTATTTCTCTATCTCGCTTTGAAATACCAATTGTAACGACCTGGTATTTCGAACCATTCACATCCACACATGTCAGACTTGAATTGCTCAAAATGTTAGATTGTTAATTTATATTTGGCAAAACTTAGCATATACAGTAAATAAAATCAATCACAGAATCATAGACACGGTGTAATATAACAATAAGCAGCGGAAAAGATAAATAATAGTTCATGAAGCTACATATGAACATCAGAGTTTGAAATAAAATACAAAAAAATCTCAAATACAAAGAAGTCTCGAATACATAAGCAACTGACGAGCCTGAACATAAATGACTGGAAAAAACTGAAATAACTGAAAGCTGGATAGATATATCTTCAAACAAAGCTCCAATCTCCAAAGGTGAGTCTCAAATGCTGTGACACTCAGTTTGACCCGAGCATAAAGAAAAACATAAAACACTCGAGTCAGGATTAACATTCTTATATTAATAAATTCAACTCAAGTAAAATGTCAACTGAAATACAAGCAACTTAAAGGATAGTTGGGATTTCCATCCTCTAAGGATCCATGGAACTATCTACTATGTAGTAATATACGCTATTATAATATGTCTATAGTAAAGTAAACTATTAAAGTAGCGTTAAGGCTACCCATATCCCCCTTAACACATTTTATATATTTCCATAGTCTATACAGTACCGTAATTCCTCCGTAAACTGGAGGGCTATCAAAGGGCACTCCATAGGTATGGTACAAACCAAACTCGTAGAAGTCACGATAGGGCATGCGACAAGGCACTCAAGGCAATGCCAGGGTAGATATACCGTTTGCGTATCCGGTCTGGTGGTAACGCATAGCAGCTACTACCGCTCCCTCGTGACACACTCCCAAATCAAAGGTGCACCCAATCAAATCACAAAGTAATAGAATGGTATCGAAGAAATGTGTCCGATAGGAGGAATGACCTCATTTGGACCGGCATGGCTCCTGTTTTAGCCGCATCAAGCTGACTCACGGGAATCAGGGCTACGTAAATACCATATAGAATCGTTGCCAAACCATCCTACTTCGTTCTGGAATCTCCACCACGTACATAGTTGTTAAAGTGGTTTTCGGTATTGGCAGAGAGTATGACAATATCTGATCCCGGTCTCTTCAACAACCAAACGCTTATTTCACACCGCGGTCATTTCTTTTCAAATAGTTCATACTTCATATCAAAATATCATATTCATTTCAAAATCATATCAATCCGATATCATTATTCACTTTAAATAATATTCATTTCAGGATCACAACATTTTCAAAGATCATAACACTTTTGAAATCATAACACTTTGGAAATCATAACATTTTGGAAATCATAACACTTTTTGAAATCATAACACTTTTGAAATCATAACACTTCCAACTTAAACAGTTCAGATATTGAAAATAGTATATATATTAAAATAGTTATAGATTAAAATAGTTTATATATTAAAATAATTTATATATTAAAATAGTTTATATATATTAAAATACTTTATATAATAAAAATAGTTTCCTCTAACTTCACACATCGATTCAAATCAGCTTAAATTCCAAAATTCAATTTAAATAAATCCCTGTTCAACACTTTCAATTTAAAAGGTTAAAGATTCAATTCAAATTCTCAAAAACCATTTCAATTTATATCGATTTCAAATCCAAGTTTGAACTATCACTTCAATTCCAATAAGATTCAGAGTTTAAATATCCAACATTTACAATATAAGTTTCCTTTATTTTTCAACATTTAACTTTAATTTGATTTAAATTGGAAAATATTCACCTAATCATTTCAATAACAATAAAATCCCAATTTATAAATTTTAAATTAAATTAATTATTCAGTCTCAATTTTATTTAAAGTTGAGAATATTCATTTAATCACCTTTTTATCAAATCAGGTTTCAATCATATCTTTTGAAATATCAAAATCAATAAGTTCAACCCAGTTCTTATTTAAATTCAATTATTAACCAATTTAAATTCCAAGTCAACATTAATTTTTCTTCCCAACCTTTATTATTAACGTTATAAGAATCTATTTTTAAATTTACATAAATACTTAAACATATTATATATTAATTAAATTTACTATATTTAAATTAAATTTTATTATTAAATGTATTTTGTATTAAATCTTATTTTATATATTTTTAAAATAGTAAAATTATAAGTAAAATCTTAAAAATTATATTTTCAAAACTAACTTATAAATTAAAATTTCAAAAGCATATTATTTTAAAATCTAGATTTTATACATATATAAAAATAGCCCATATATATTATATTTTAAAATCAATATTTATTAAAACCATATATTTCCTTTCAAAACTTGGAATCATTTTTAAAATATAGACCAACGGTGTCCGTATATAATTTTATATCCTATGGTCAAGTGATACAGATTTTTATCATTTCAATCCGCAATTTAAATATCTACGGGTATATATCATTTCAACCCGCAATCCTAAAATTTAAATTCAATGAAAATCGCTTGGGTTTATCATTTCAACCCATAATGATTTTCCCCTATTCTACAGAATCGTTCGGGTATGTATCATTTCAACCCATAGGGATTTCTAAATTAACAGGAAACTTGCAGAGTGAGAACAAATATGATAATAATATAACATATCAATAACAGGCATATATCATCAGTAACAAATTAAATAAAATATACACAACAGGATATGGTGTCATATATCACATGTGAACAATTGCAGATAATGGCATATCATATTTAACAATTAAATAACTAGTAATTCAACTTTAACAGCATATTTTAATTGTCGTTTCAAATGAAAATAAAATTTACTAACTATAAGAATGTTAATCGTGAGTGATTTCTCACCTTTCGAGGCTAGAGAAAATAGACGACACAACAAGCTACAATTTGAATCGCGAAATCAATCGATCCAAACGACGATTTCCAAAGCAAAGTAAGGTGAACACGAATTTGATGGACGAAGCTGACAAATAGGAATCGATGAGAACAAATCAACTAGCTGGATATAAACCGAACAAAATATATGTTTATATATATAAAAATAAATTTTCTCTAAAACCAATTTTAAAACATATATTTAAAATAAAATATACATTTTCAAATCAATATTTTAGTTAAACACATATAAATAAAATTTCCATATATATATGTAATATTAATATTTCTTATAAATCAGCATTCTTTCTATGCATATATATATGTGTGTAAGCTACTCAAAATCATATACAACCCATATATATATATATATATATCCAAACATATGTGGACTTCTTCAAACAAACTTATGCAGACCACTATATACATATGCAAACAAAAATATACATGTAGGCTAATATATGCAAGACACTATATAAAATATCTAACTAAATATGTATATTCAACCTATAAGATAATATATACAGACCCTATATAAACTAAATATATATAAGCAACAATATATATGTAGGTTGTTCCAATAGGTATGCAGGCTATGAACTTATGCAGATCTTACATAACTTAAATAACTTCTATATATATACACACACACACAACAGATTATACACACACACACACACATATATATATAACTTATATATCACAACAACTATATATATATTTATAAATTCATATATATACAGTAAAAATATTTAGTAAACAAACCGGTTTATATAACGTGTATAAATTTATATATAAACAAAGAGATTGCATTTCTCATATAAACAGGTATATAAACCTAACGGACCTGATTATAACAAGTATAACTATACATTGCAAACACTTTTTTTTTAAATCAGTATTTTATAAAACAAATATATTACCCTTTCAAAATTCATATATACATGTATGTGTATGTATATAATTTCAAATCAATATATGTTTAAAATCATTACAATATCTATTTCAACATCAAAAATTTAAAACGAATTACTTGTTACATATATAAACGTCAGCAAATATATAAAATTTGAAAGATATATATATATATATATACCAAAATAAACACAACCTATATACTTGAGCATGCATGGTAGAAAGAGAGAGAAGGGGACGACAATGAGTTACCGATGTGGAGCGGCTGGTGGTTGTTGATGGGTTGCTTGGTCTCGGCTGCCGCTTGCAGTGGTGGCGTGCTCTTGGTGTTAAGGAAGGGCTGATGTTTGGCGGTAGGAGGCTATATGTGGAAGGGGATGGTGGTTGTCAGGTCGAACTCGGATGGTGTTTGGATGCGGTCATGCCGTTCAAGTGGTGGTTGAGTTTTAGGGGTGGTCGGTGCGTTGATGAGTTGGCGGCCAGAGATGGGTTGTCGCAGTACAAGGCTGCTTCGGCTAGGGGAGGAGGGTGGTCGGTCAGTTCGGTGGCGGCGCTCTGGAGTGAGGAGGTGGAACGGCAGAGCAGCGGTGTGGGGTGGAGAACGAGGCAGGGCGATCCAATTATAAATCATATACATGAGATTTTTTTTTGAGCAGATCCAAAAAGAAAAAGGAACGGGCAGATCGAACAAGAAAGGAGGTGAGCAATTTCCAGACAAATATAAGCCTCTTATATTTATTATATTTTTCGAATTGAACGAACGGAACGAAGAAACAAAAGGATGAGAGTTAAGCAATATATTGGAACCGATATATGTTGGAATCAGTGTGGAAAAGCAAAAGTCAAGCACGAAGAATTTTGGAAATATAATTGCAAACAGCTGTTGGAATTGTACTATGAATATATAAAAAGACATAGAAACTCAAAAGGCCTAAATACGGAACCGATGCGGAAATCAATTCACGAATTTCGACTCGTATCGGACGCCGAAATACTGAAATAAATATACTATGGAGATCAGCACGATGAGACGAACAAAATGGTACATAAATATCAGCGACATGATCATCCTATCAAAAGTTGATATTCGCTGCCAAACTACTGCTAATCTGCCAAAAATAAGATAAACGGGGCTATAGCAATTCAAATTTGACGAAACAAAATATAACGTCGCACTCAGAAAATGTTTTACATTTTTATAATATAAAAATATACAGATTTCGGAAACATTTAATTTCCATCAATTTAACTGATATTAAATTAAAATTGAAAATTACACAACAGAATTTACTTCTATATTCTCTGATGAAAATTTACCATTTGCTATATTTAAATAGACGCATACCAAATATCAAATTTTCATCATCAAATTTAATTGTTTAATTTCAAGCAAAATTTCAGTTAATTACATTATAAAACCGTTAAAATTTACGGGTCGTTACATTCTCCCCCACTCAAAACTTTTCATCCCCGAAAAGGAACGAGGTAGGAGAATAAGAAAAACCAGAAAGAAAAGATAGATTGAAATACAAAATACCAGATACCACAATTAATTCCAAAACCATACAAATTTCATTTATCTTTAAATTGGTTTATATTCAATTAATTGATTTCAATTCATTTTATTTAATCAATCAAATTTATTGTGTTCACATTTGATTGGTTTCAATTCCATATATTTTCATTCAATTGATTTGTTTTCAATTTTTAACATTTATTATAAAGTTTCTTTCAAAACTACATTTATTTGATTTAACTTATTTATTAAATCCATTTGACCCTAGTTAAGTTGATTTCACTTAAAATTCCAATTTCACTATTCTTAAGTTCATATTTATTTTCTTAAATAACATCCCTTTCTCATTTAATTTATTCCACTTGACATATTTTACAGCATATGTTAAGTGTATAAACATTTATTATAACCATTTATCATTCAACCAATTAATTCTCTTTTTAATGTTCAATTCATTATTCAATTTATTATTTATAAATTCCCTGAACAAAATATTATTTTTGGACATCTTATTGCTCGCATTTATATTGTATATTATTCAATTACCTATTCTCATTAACATTTAACTATTTCTAGGTAAGTTATATTAAGATTCTGAGTGTAATTAAATACTATACAAATTTTCCTTTTATTTACAACATTTATATTAAGCCAGATTTTAGTTTGAACAATTTATTACTTAAGTTTTCTTCTTGTATAACTTTTAATTATATATTCACCCTAATATTTTAATTTTTTGGAATATTTTAGGTAAGTTATATATATTAGAATGCAATTGATTATTATACCAATTTTTTTTCCTAATTCAACTGTTTCAAGGTGTTTTAAATTCCAAGTTAAATTTTAAACATTTCAAATATTTCAACAATTTTGATTCATTTCAATAATTGAAAACTCTAACTTAACACAGAATTTAAGAATCAAATTTTCGATTTCCCTTCCAATCATTTTGAAATAAATATATACATATACTTATATATTTTTTAAATCAAATTATACACTAGGAATTTAAATCAAATCCATTTTCCCAAAACAAAAGTGTAGCAAAGCTACTAAGTGATCCCTCCACCATGAGACTCGAAAATGAATGTCGATGATGTTGTAGTCATCACCAAAATTATTTTCCAGCGACAAAAGAGAAGAGTACTGACTTACTTTATTTTAAAATTCTTTGAAAACAATTTATATTCGAAAATAATTTCAAATAATATATTTTCCAAAACATTTGAAACCAAATTTTTGAAAATACCAGAAATTGAATTCTCAAATTCTTAATTTAAATTCATTTCAATTCCAAATCAATTTATAAACCATGTTTTATAATTTCATTTATTTATATCATGTTGCAATAATCAATGGTTTACAAAACAATAAATGATAATCAAATATTATCATTTCTAACAACCAATTCATTTAACCATTTAATTTCAGAAAAATTTACCTTATATATAAAATAAAATCATACACAAAATTATTTCATTTACAAATTTGAAAACAATATTGTGTCAGTTTGCACTGTTCAAGTGTTTTGGAATTCCTATCGATAGCGTCAGCTAGACGAATCGATCGAAACCCAAAATTCAAACTTAACAACTCAAACAACACAATATAAAACATTTTATATTAATTACGAATACACTCCCTCACAGGATGATTCAATAATGGATTTATAGAACAAGAACAGAGATTCAATTTTAGAGGAACTCTAATCAAAGAGAATTCTAACTAAGAAGATAGGCTCTAAAGGGAGATAAGATAATTAAATTACAAAAGAGGAAAGATTGATAGATTTATATTAATCGCGGCGACCTTAACCGGGTCAACCGAGATTCCAGGAATAAGATCAATGCAGAAATTCAATTTCCCGCTTGAGAGGGAGAGAAGTGACTTCGACAAAACATCCGAATATAATCAGACAACAAGGGTGGAGTCAAGATCACTAGGTCGAGCGTCCAGCGAAAGATAAAACTGCCTGCATAATCCTGAGGCAATCGACATTCAATAAGAAGAGAATTACCCTGGTCGTCTACTAGAGAAACAGTTCGGGCTTTGCAAGAAATAATAGCATCTAAACCGAGGACGTAGAAATCTCCGGTGGATCGGATCGACGCTTGTTGTAAAGGAGTTTCACCCCTTTACAAATCATATTAAGGTTGTCAGAACAGAAATGGAGTTATGGGATGCTCCAGTATCAAGAAGAACACGAATAGGGAGAGACAAGAATGGATTTCAGAACAAAAGGGAAAGTTCCGAAATTCAAAAGAAATCCTAATCAAGAAGGAAAAATTCAAGCTCGAACGAAGGTGATTCTGAAGTCAATTTTTTTACTCCATATGCTAAGTTTTACCTAAACTAGAGCTCTGATACCAACTGTAACAACCTAGTATTTTGAACCATTCGCATCCACACATGTCGGACTTGAAATGCTCAAAATGTCAGATCGTTAATTTATATTTGGCAAAACTTAGTATATACAGTAAATAAAATCAATCATAGAATCACAAACACAGAGTAATATAACAAAAAGCAGCGGAAAAGATAAATAGTAGTTCATGAAGCTACTACATGAGCATTAGAGTTTGAAATAAAATACAAAAGAAACCTCAAATACAAAGAAGTCTCGAATACATAAGCAACTGACGAGTTTGAACATAAATGACTGGAATAAACCGAAATAACTGAAAGTTGGATAATAGATCTTCAAACAAAGCTCCAATCTCCAAAGGTGAGTCTCAAATGCTGTGACACTCAGTCTGACCCGAGCATAAAGCAAAACACAAAACACTCGAGTCGGGATTAATATTCTTATATTAATAAATTCAACTCAAGTGAAATGTCAACTGAAATAAAAGTAACTTAAAGGATAGTTGGGATTTCCATCCTCTAAGGACCCGTGGAACTATCAACTATGTAGTAATATACGCTACTATAATATGTCTATTGTAACGATACGATTTTTCGACGCTCGAAAGTCAACATTAATACGTACACTATATCAAATGTCGTGCAATCGAATGCCGGAAAACCGAACCATTAGGGTTAAAAGAAGAGGTAGAACAGAAAAACATAGCAACAGAAACAATAACAGAATCTCACATTTCGCAACGGAACAAAATATAATAGATAATCACTAGTCTTTTAAACAAAGAACTATATCAGTTTATACATACATCAATCAGAGTCAATATACAACTCAATACAACAATGGACAGTTATATAAACTTGTCCTCATACAGAATACACAGCGGAATAAATAAACAAGTACGTATGTACGTTTCGCCATCCAGCTTGCTTCCAAAGCTCCAGAATATCCAGAATATCCTGATAAAAATAACTCTAGGCTTCCCGTGTGGAAAATTATGGGCACCCAGAGTTTATAAGGGAACAATAAACTCCGAGTCAGTCATGGTGACTGGTGTGAGATCGTAAAACAGTTATTTTCACAAAGAAAATAAAACAGATTCGCAATGCTTTTGGAAAATGAAACTACCATAAGACCTCCCGCCACACACACAATGCAAACGCAGAATTGGAGGAGATTTCTTCTTATGATAGTCAAAGATGCTTACTACGCCAATCATTGGATTATTATTATTAATGTCTAGTGTGGAAAACAATTCGAAAGTATAATATTAATCTTAGCCAGCATAGGTACCATTATACTATGCCTACTATAGCTGCTATGTTAAATAGCAGGTTCTACAACTAAAACCGTACAAGTTTCGTATTTGGGAAATGGATTTCCAACAAATGGTCAGGCTAAGGAACTTCCTATGCCACGTAGGAAACGCCTCTGGCTGGACGCTCCGAGAGACAAACTGCTCTCTGCCAAACAAGGCCGGGTTACCCCTGTAACTAGGTAACTCACGAATATGTCATCCCCCGGTCCTTTGGGACCTTTATCCGAGCACTCGGTATCCAACATCACACATAATAAATAAAGTGTGTCCACATGAGTAAGTATCTGGGCTCCATACCATGATACCACCCCTTTCCAGAAGGAAATGACATACCCTAAAGGGCGCGACTCTCATAACCTTGCCGCAACATTCCTGTTTCGACCATTTCCGGGTTGTTGAGGCCCTGACGAATTCTCGTCCACAAAGCTACGCTTTTTCACAAAGCCGTGCTTTGATCACAAATGATCAAATAAATGATCATCATCACAGCAACACTCAGCATGCCACATTACCAAATTGGGAATATATCGCTGATAACCTTCAACTACATAACCTCTGAGCTCGTACGTCTCAGAGAAGGGTGTTAAGCTAAGAGAATAAATTCTCCGCCACCAACAGAAATGTATTTGAAAGAAATCAGCTTTACATCTCAAAATGTAATGTCAGACACGTAACTATACAAGTCTGTTCCGGGTTCGAACAGAACCGAAGGCACTTCCAAAGAAGCCCTTGCAAATCCGGATATTCACAATCCCGATAAAACTTCCTATCACAAAGGAAATCTCAATACCGTAGCTAACGGTGCAGAGACAATCGATAGATCATCCTATCGTTTTCACAAACACCCGGTCTTCATCACCGGTCTTCAATACGATCCATATCGTCGTATTATTATTCGGAATGGGTTATCTGACACAAAGGTCCTTTCCCGGCTAAACCGAATAATAAGCGTTTGTTTTAAAAACAATTTCAAGTGTCATTTCAAAGGCAATATTGATAGTCGGTGATTTAACTATCAACAATATTCACAACAATCATCAGATTTAAATAATTTTCCCAAATTATTTAATTTCAAAATATCTTTACAAGATATATAATTTCCACACTTCACATTTGAAAACCAATTTCAAATCACAAAATGGTCCATTTAAACCAATTAAATAAATCCTTATCGATTTATTACAAATTTACATTTCAAATCTGTAAATTTATTTCCACACTTCATCACTTTGAAAACTGATTCCAAATCATATTTTTCACACTTTAAAAATAAATCAATGTTTATTTTTAATTCAAAATGAATATTCTTTTAAACATTAACCAAATTTAAAGTTCAATCTAAAATCCTTAAAAGGACTATGTTAAAATCAAATCAAACAATTATTTGAAACAAATTTCTAATAAAAACTATCTGATTTAAACTTGTCTTAAACATTCAGATTTAAAATCAGATTTGAAATGTTTATTTTTAAAACAAATTCCCCTTTCCTTTATAAATTCTATTCGGAATTTATATTCTCAAATATTCACTTTCAACACCAAATCGACTTTCAAATTGATTTCTCAATTTTATTTCAAACTCCAAATCAAATTCCAAATTGATTTCTAAATTTACTTCAACACCGAATCAAATTTCAAATTGATTCTAATTTATCCCAATACCAAATCATTTTACAAATCGATTTACAAATTTATTCTCAACACCAAAAATCGATTTTCATTCAAACACCAAATAGATTTTTATATCGATTTCCCAAAGATTTATTTCTTCAATACAAAATCAATTATCAAATGGGATTTCAACAAATTTATCGCCTTTAAAATAAATTCCTTTATATCTTCCAAACCATTTAAAATTCCATTTTCAAATATTTCCAACTTCTGAATAATACTATTCAAAATTCATTTATAAAAATCTTTTTCCATATCTTGGAATTTATTTAATAAGATTTCAACAATCCATTTTAATACTTTAAAATTCCTTCTTTCAATTAAATTCAATTCTTAAAAATAAATTCATTTAAAGTTTTCCACTTTAATTTCAAAATCCAATTTATATTCATTTCTGGAATCTAACGATACCAAAAATACATTCGGCTAATTTTAGCCTTCAACAATTTCAATTATCAATAAATCATCCACATATTATCAATAAATCACATCATTCACATATGAAATAATATTCAAACAATTTGAGGAATCCAGTTGGATCCCTCCAACCTATTTCCCTGCATCCACAGATGTTAGCACAATACCAATTCCACTTCGAGGTGGAATATCGCGGTATATAGGATTTATAAAAATATCATCCGCTTACTAACGGCGCAATAGGGTCTCATCCGCTATATAGTGCGGGAAATCAATCAATCCAATATATACATATGCCAATATGTATATATTGCTATATATATATATCTGTAATATCCCGGAATTTTGGACAATATCAATTTAATAATCTGTTTAAATAATTAAATTGATTTGATAATCTTTATTAAAAATGTTTAATTTGGTTTAATAATCTTCTTCAATGAATATTTATTTGTTTCAAACAATATTAATAATATATTGTTTTATAGATATAAATAGATTTTAATAAAATAGGATTGTTATTTCAAATTGAATGTGTTGTTTAAAATTTACTTTAAATTGGATTTTTAATATAATTTGAATTTGAATGAAAATTTGAATTTAGAATTCAAAAGGTAATATTCAAATAGTTTTGGATTTTAAAATATATGGATAAGCTTTTATTTATATATATATAATTGGTTTTATTTTCTTTAAAATAATATATATATATATATAAGTAATTAATAAATTAAGTAAAGTCTTTTATCTACATTTAAAATAAATATAAACTAACTTAAAAGACAAGTGTAATAAAATTAAGACACCTAAATAACATGTGTTAAGTAATGAATTAACAATGAGACAAGTGTCATTTAAATTTGTTTTTCTTTTATTTTTATTTAATCATTTTTCAGCCTATATATAAACATATGCTTCTCATCTTCTTTTCGTTTTCTATTCTTTTTCAAAACTTAAGAAACTTCAGCTGTAACAAAATCTCAAAAACAAAATCTGATATTCAGTAAATCAATTCCTCAAAACCAAAAATCATTACATTGTAAACATCTTCCAAAATCAAAAGCCAAATCCTATAACCAATTCTCTAAAACAATCTGATCATCAAAACTCCTCAAACCAGAGATTTATCAAATCTAAAATCTGTAATTCGTTTTCAAATCAAAGCCTGTAAATCAAATCCTTCAAACTGGAAATTCAAAAACCTGCATTTCTTCAACCCGGAGCATATTCCAGCAACTTAAATTCTGTTTGGAAGCAAGCAACTCAAGTATTTAAATCAAAGAAGCATTCAAGTTTCAAGTTTCAAGTTTTCAAAAGCAATGGCAATGCAAATTTCCAGTTTTAAAACAATCCAGGTTTACAAAAGCTAAAACTACCTCTGTTCATACAAAACAGGTGAGTAACTTCACTTTTAAACTTAAAAGTAAATTTTGGTTGCATGTTATTGCTGTGATCGATATTGATTTATGAAGTATGTTTGAGAATTTATTATGTATAATGTATGCATGCCTGTAATTCCTCTGTTCCTGTTTTCATGTGAGCAAACAAATTTAAAAGCTTAAATCTGGGTATATAATTTGATGCATGTGATGAATTTCTGTAGAAATATAGTGAATAATGGTTGCATGAGTGTATGGATGTGAATGCTTGTATATAAATATGATATGCCTGTGAATATATGTATATATAAGCTCTGTTTGTATTACAGGCTCAACTCCCTTAAAGAAAAAATTCAATTGTTCTTCATCTAGTCGATTTAGGCTAAGATCTTTAAATGAAAATGAGTATAACAATGTAATATTAATTTCAAAAATAGTTTCAAGAGTTTAAAGTTAGTAATTATTTCAAGATCAGGAAATTACAGAAACAAACAAATATATGTCAAAAATCAATGATCATAATTCTATGATTCGATTGCATAAACAGATTTATATTGTAAATTGATGAATTTTAGTAATCGAATCATGATTTTTAAGCCTATATTTGATGAGAATTCTTGAGTTGAACGATATATGCTTTATTGTCGAATTTCGACGAACGAAGGAAGGATGGTCATTGGATTTTGGTCTGGAGGTAGGAGATAGCTTGATGGTCAATGGAAAAATGTTCGGTGGAATTCTCGACCACCGTGGTGGCGTGTAGGCGGCAAATTAGGGTTTCAGAGGCCATTTTGGGAGTGGTCGGACTTGGGTTAACTACGGCATCGTGAGAAGGAATGGGAGGTGCGGACCAGGGGGAATCGAAGTGTGGAAGCAAGGCGAAGGTCTGCGCGAAAGGGCGAGTTCTCCGGTGATTGGAGGTAGTGGCGCAGAGTGTTTTTGTCGATCAGGTGGGTTTCAGTGTCCACCGATATGCTCGATTTTGATTTCCAACGAGGTTGTGGGCGCTGGGTGATCGTGACGTTCGAACGTGTCATTAGCGACTGGTTGGCGATGGTGATGATGGTCGGAGCATCGTTGTTTGATCGTGTACGTGCACGCGTGTATGTACATCTGTTGTTTATTTCTATTTTGTGTTAGGCGAAGTTCTGGGTTTGGGGAAGATAGAGTTCGCTCGAGTCAGGCTCGAGGTTGAAGGTGGAATTTCTCGAAGTCGAAATGATGGAGGAAGACACAGAGTTGGGTTCGGGAAAACGTTGTTTGGGCTCGGGTAATTTTGTTGTCAGGTTTAAAACTTGATAATGTTTTAAAATTTAAAATATAAGGAAAAGAATCAAGTTTTAGATCTGGAATCAAATTTGTTTGAATTTTAGTTTGGAGATAAATAAAGTTTTATAAAATTTAAAGTGTTAAACAACTTGAAATGTTAAAGGATATTTTAAAAGTGATGTGTATTTAAATTGTTTTAAAATTTTGATAGGTTAAATCATTTTAAATCTTAATTTGCAATGGAATTTATAAAAATAAATTCAAAGTAAAATATTCAAGTGCAATTGTCAATAACAATTAAGTCTTTAATAAGAAGAATGTTTTATATTAAGGGTAAATTAAGATTTAATGATTTGGGATAAAATAAATTATTACGATAATTAAAAGTTGATTAATCAAATTATGATTTGGATTAATAAAATTAGTAATTAAGGATTTTAAATTGATTAATTAAGGTTTAATTAAATTAATTAAAGGTTAATTAATTTGAATTAAGGATCATTAATTAGGATAAGTTAAGAATATTAATTAATGGTTAGGAATAAATTAATCAAGTAATTAAGGATTAATTAAGTTATTAGATACTTAATTAATTAAGTAATTAGAGATGAATTTATTAGTAATTAGAATTAATTAATTTGGAATTACTAATGGTTAATTAAAGTTTAATTATTTAAGAAAATAATTAAAGAATAATTAATAGTTTAATATAATTCATTAACTTGGGTTAAATAAGTAATTAATTAATGTGACTAATTGTGATAATTAAATAGATTAATTAATTAAGATTAATCATTTGTGAAATTGTTTAATTAAATATAATTACTTAATGGAAGTAATTAAGAATTAATTACTCATTGTAATTAATTGAATTTAAATTGATTAGTTAAGTTAATTAATTAAGTTTAATTAATTTAAGATTTGTATAATTACTTAATGTAATTTAATGAGGTATAATTACTTAGGAAAGTAATTAATAGATAATTACTGATGTAATTAATGGAGTAATTAAGGGTAGTTAATTACTTAATGGAATTAATCAAGGGATTAATTAAGAAATTAATTAAGGAATAATTAATTTATTTTAAGAAGTAATTAAGGGTAGTTAATTACTGAATGTGATTAATCAATAGTGATTAATAATTGTGGTTTAATTAAGATTAATTACTTAATGTAATTAATTTAAATAAAGTAATTAATGATGAAATGTAATTAAGGATCATTAATTAATATAATTAATGATGTAATTAAGAATTGATCAATTAAGAAATAATTAATAAATGAAGTGATTAATTAATGTAATTAATTAAGAAGTAATGAAATTAATTATAATTAATTAATAAATGTAGTAATTAAAGGTCAATTACTATAAGTGGTTAAGAATAATTAATTTGTGAAATTAATTTAAGTGCTAATTACTTGAATGTAATTAAATGTAATTAATCAAGGATGATTAATTAAAATGAATAATTGGATAAGAGTTGATTAATTAATTGATAATTAATTAATAGTGACTTAAGCAAGATTGTTAATGATGAAAGTAATTAATTTAATTTATTTTAAATTAATTAGAGATGAAGTATTTAATTTAATTCATTTTAAATTAACTATATATGGTGATTAATAAATCATTGCTTAAGGATATTGAATGATATTGATTTACCTTGAATGGTTTGAGATCTCAGAGATGAGATAATTGATACTGTATGATTTGGATGCTTTGGTTGCATAGTGATGATGATATGGATTATCTGTTATAATGATAATGTTGATTATCTATTGTAAATCTATGAATTATCTATCTGTGTGTAAATAGATAGTAGAATTGAATTGTTTTAACTTTAAAACAACTTGGCCCTTAAAAGATACGTTTTGGATTTCGATGAGACCGGGATCGGGTTTCCGTATACCGGGATTCCAGGTCTGGAGACCCGAATACCACATCGATCCAAATTAACGATAGGTCGTGAATCTCAAGTGAAGATGAAGGTTCAGAGTGCAAGGGTTATTGTCGTTAACTCTGAGGGTGATTCCAAAACGAGTGTAACGAGATAATGCCTTCGGTTTCGTTCGAACCCGGAACGAACTTGTATGGATTGAATGCTTTCAGCACATCGTCAGGCGGACGATGAGCATTCTAAGTGATATGTTCTGATTAAAGGTAATCGTAACCTCAAGCCTCATCAACCGGGAATGGCTAAAACAGGGGAGGTGCAGCAAGGCTTCGTGGGTAGCACCCACTGAGAGCAAGATAGATCCCTGTCTAGAGGTCCCTTTTCTTTTATTCGGCTTAGTGTGTGGTTGGTCGCGCCAACTACGGGATTATTTTGTTCGGGATTATCCAGTAAGGGATGGTTCCGGCTTTGTGTTGCAGGGGAGCGGGCGTACTCCTCGGTACGGTGATCTAGGCCACGTACTGTGACGGGCGGTACCCCAGTAGCCTTGCCATTGTATGGAATCCAAACTCCAATAAGTGCCGTACGTATTAGATGTGCCCAACTATGTTGGAATGTGAGATGTAAGCATTTCAGCTATTTCATATTTATTTGAAAACCCTAGACCCTATTATAATATAATTGGATTTCCTATCAAATGTTTTGGTTAGCGTAAGGTAAAAACTTACCCATGTTTATTTGTGGGGAGTCTTACGTGATACCTTTTCTTTCTAAAGGTTTTGAAGTTAAGCAAGTTTAACCTGTTACTCACACCAGACCCATGTCTGACCCAAGTTGTTTATTTCTGTTTTATAAACTCTTGGGTACTCAAATTTTTACGAGTAGCCAAGGGATTCAGGTTTAGCTTTGACGAATTGTGGAGGAGCAATGGAGCAGGAGGCTTCAGCGTTGTAGATATATATAGTAGTTCCGCTGTGTCTGTATCTCTGTAGTGTATTGAGTTGTAATGTCTAGACAGATGTTATAACTGTCTAGTAAGTGATGTATATGCTGTGTAACTCTGTAAAGTGTTGTATACTATGTAATAGTATATGTTATTAATATAATTTATTCGTTCCGCTGTGAGATCGTTGTTGTTGTTTCTTTCTTTCTTCTCTTCTTTTCTATTTTCTACCCCTTTCTTTCTTCATAATGATCCGACTTTCTGGGCATAGGAAGTCGGGTCGTTACAGTTGGTATCAGAGCATAGGTTGAGCGAATGCCTAAGCTATTGGTTAAGTGAATATCAGAACACTAGGTTGAGTGAATACCTAGGTTCGGAAGGATTGTTCATTAGAGATAGGATCTGTAGCAACCTGTTGAGTCTGAGTATATATATTCGAGAGCGCGTATTTGTTAGTTATATAAAATGGTTTTATATTGTGTTAATTGATCGGTTGAGTGGTATATGGATTCTGGTCAATACGAGTAGCTAACGTTATTAATAGGGATCTCTAAACACTTGACCAGGCCAACGGACACAATATTGTTTTAAAAAGGTAGATGAAATAATTTTACCCAGATATATTTTCTATATAAAAAAAAATATCATTTTAAATGTATATGGTATTTATAATGATTGGTTGGGATGATAATAATTTATCATCTAGGATTAGGAGTCTAAGTATTGAGGTTGGAAGTATCTGTTGAGACTGTAGACCGAATACCGTCTCGAGTAAACTTTGCTGTGGTGAAGGATTTCATCGATCTCCGAAGGAAACTGTTAAGGTTCGGAGTTTATCTTTGTAGTTGGATGAGTAGAGCTGGATCTGTCGGTTGAGCAGAAGCGAGTGGTGGTATCTTGATACTTCAGGAAGAAGTAGCTATGTGATGAGACGCAGTGAATATGGATGTTCCCGAAGATGTTTTCTTTGGAACAAGTTAATGAAGTGTGTCTGCTTCAGTGTTGTGGCTGAGTTCAGCATGGTGTTTCTGTTTTGTTCGGGTTCGAGTTTCTCGAAGAGCTTTGGATAAGGAAATCTTTGGCATCGGTGGCAGCGTTGCAGCTCGGAGTATTCTGTATGTTGGAAGGAAGTGTCTGGCTGAGCAGTTTTCTAAAGGAGAAGTTCAGAAGCAGTAGAGTGTATCCATTTCTTCGATGGATTGGCTAGATAAGCGTAAGCTGTTCTGATTGGTAAAGAGAGAACAGTTTTATTAGGAATTTGGCTGAGTTGATCGCAAAAGTGACTTGCGATTGCTGAGTATTCTTTTGAGTTATCCGAGATTTTCTGGGATGTGTTGTCCAGTTTGTGCTTGTGTTCTTCATCAGCATTTTCATTCTACTCCAGATCAGAGTGGTGCAGCAAAAGCAGTTTGGCGAGTGCTCCTGTTTGTGTTTGTCTTTTCCAGATAGGAGAAGTTAGTTCAATCTTTTGATGTTTGTGAGTAGAGTTGTGTTTTGGTTTGGGTAGATCTTGAGAGGATCATTTTGTTGAGTTGGTTCTGGTCCAGTTTGTTTCGAGAAGCATCAGCGAAGGTTAAGCTGATCAGGAAGGATTTGTAGGAAGCCCAAGATCGTCTGAAGGATTTTGTGGATAAGAGACGGAGGAATTTGGAATTCGAAGTTGGAGACTTCATTGTTGTTGAAGTTTTCTCTGGTAAAAGGAGCTATAAGATTGGGTAAGTCTGGGAAGTCAGCTCCGAGTTGTTTTGGATCTTTTCTGTGTTCTGATTTGGATAAGTGCTTTGATCTACTGGATTGAATTGTCAGTTTGGATAATTGGGATTCAATGTGTTTCACGTATCTCTAAAGAAGTACGTGTATGATCTATCTCTGGTTTTGGAATCAGCAGTCCTGGAGGATTTGGTTGTTGTGATTGTTGAGTCAGACTCGTCTGTAGTCTGATATCTTGTTTAGTTCTGTAAATCTAGATGAGTAGAAGCTCTATAGCTTAGTTAGTATTGATTGTTTGGATTCTGTAGAGCGAGTATCCCGGTATTTATATTTGGGAAACTCGGGAAAATTCTATCCAGAATTTTTGTCTGGATAGTTAGAATTATTTGATTGTGTGAATTGGTTGCTATGGTTGTTAGCATTTGGAAGATAATATATGCTTGTGATTTAAATAGATTATTAAATTACCTTTGTTTTAAATTTCGGGGACGAAATTATTTTAAGGGGGGAGGAATGTAATATCCCGGAATTTTGGACAATATCAATTTAATAATCTGTTTAAATAATTAAATTGATTTGATAATCTTTATTAAAAATGTTTAATTTGGTTTAATAATCTTCTTCAATGAATATTTATTTGTTTCAAACAATATTAATAATATATTGTTTTATAGATATAAATAGATTTTAATAAAATAGGATTGTTATTTCAAATTGAATGTGTTGTTTAAAATTTACTTTAAATTGGATTTTTAATATAATTTGAATTTGAATGAAAATTTGAATTTAGAATTCAAAAGGTAATATTCAAATAGTTTTGGATTTTAAAATATATGGATAAGCTTTTATTTATATATATATAATTGGTTTTATTTTCTTTAAAATAATATATATATAAGTAATTAATAAATTAAGTAAAGTCTTTTATCTACATTTAAAATAAATATAAACTAACTTAAAAGACAAGTGTAATAAAATTAAGACACCTAAATAACATGTGTTAAGTAATGAATTAACAATGAGACAAGTGTCATTTAAATTTGTTTTTCTTTTATTTTTATTTAATCATTTTTCAGCCTATATATAAACATATGCTTCTCATCTTCTTTTCGTTTTCTATTCTTTTTCAAAACTTAAGAAACTTCAGCTGTAACAAAATCTCAAAAACAAAATCTGATATTCAGTAAATCAATTCCTCAAAACCAAAAATCATTACATTGTAAACATCTTCCAAAATCAAAAGCCAAATCCTATAACCAATTCTCTAAAACAATCTGATCATCAAAACTCCTCAAACCAGAGATTTATCAAATCTAAAATCTGTAATTCGTTTTCAAATCAAAGCCTGTAAATCAAATCCTTTACAAAACTCCTCAAACCCCACTGTTGCAGCCGACCTCACATCACCTCGCCCCACGCCTCGCGTGTTCGATCTCACGTACGCGAGCCACCATAATTGATCGCGAGTCTAAACCCACCGCTTGCTCGAGGCTGCGAGCCCACCAGATCGACTCGAAGAGAGAAACACCATTTCAAAGGCAAAGGAGGCGTTCGATTTTTTTTTTGTTTTTTTTTGAGATGATTTCGATTTCCCGTTTGTAAATACTGAAGAGAGGAAGGGGAAACAGTTTTGATTTCGAGTTGTAGAATGAACGAGGATTTCGTTTTATTTTTCTTTCGGCCATTGATTTGCTTTAGAACGAGATAGTTTTCTTTCGTTTGAAATGTTTTAACTGAGGAACAAGAGATAAGATTTTCTTTGTTTCTGCTTGCGTGATAAAAGGAAAAGAAGGGGACACGAGAACGTGACTGTTGCAGAGAAAAAGTAAGTCGGTATTGAAAAGTTAATTAAAAATTTATATTTTTATATTCAAAAATATCCGTTATATTATATCAGCGCGTTTGCTTATCGTATGTTCACACGACAGCTCCAATCACCACGAAAATTGAAATCCGATAATAAAACAATATTACGGATCCAATGGAACTGGTTTCGTCGAAATCCGAGAATGTGCTCCGGAACGCTATTTTCAAATTCAATTTAAACGATATAAATTCAAAACTGAACAAAACAGTTTCAAATTCAATTCTGAAAGTTCGATTACCTTCAGAATTATCAATATAAATTTTCAAAGCCTTCAGATTATTTTTAATCAGCTTAAAACTGAAGATTCAAATTTTTACCCAGTTTCAATAATTAAATTCAATAATTTAATCGCCAAATTCATTCTGATATTTGAATTTCAAATTAAATTATCATTCGAATATTTAAACTCAATTAAATATTCACATTTCAAATGTCAAAAATTCAGGGTCGTTACAATCTTCCCCCCTTAAAAGAATTTCGTCCCGAAATTACAAGTAAAGAAGATTGCCCTTATCTCGTCTGTTATTTTCCTAATTCAAACAGTTTTATCAACTCATCAACCCAAATCTTTTTATTAAAGATCATTATCATTCCAACTATCTTTCTAAAATCTTCCATAGTTTCCAAACAACTTTATTTTACTTCATAATTCAAATTTAAATTTAAATTCAAATTGTAAACTTTCAAAATCTCTCAAAAAATTTCTAACTCTCGAAATTTTCGAAAAATTTCGCCAGCGTCTCCTTTGCGCGGCTAGCTCGGTACGACTACAAAACGTCCCTACGGACTCTCAGATCTCAAAAGAAAATAAAATGCCAAGTGGAAAAATCAGAATCACATCAAATCTCATACCGAAATTCAAATACATACCTTTGCCGAGCAAATTCAAATTTTTCTTCGAAATCAAAATCCAATTCCATTTGTATTTAAATCACCTGTATATCCTACTGGTAGTAGTATCCAGTTACAACATTCAAACCATTCTGCCAATTCCATTACAGAATTTTCAATATATACTTCTTATACCATTTTGTTACTTTACCATTGAAGTTATATATTCATTTCCATTCAACTTTGCATTTTCAATTCTTTTTGAATTCAACTTATCTTCAATTCAATTTGAATTCATTTCATCTTCAAAAGCTAAAAATTCATTTTTCTAGTTCAATTCTTACACTTCCATTACAATTTGAAATCAAATTTTCGTTTAACAAAATTTTTCCAAATTTTCAATTTTTTTTTCTAACTCCCAAAATTTTCGGAAAATTTTGACGGAGTCTTCTTTGTACGGAGGAGCTTTTGCAATTTGACAAAAGATATAAATATATATACATCCACCCACTCGGTCGGAAAAGCAGAAAAACAGTTCATATTTCTTATTTTTATTTCGTAGGCGTACCTTTTAGCATTTTAAAGCAAAGCAGTTATTTTATTAGCATTTACTCAATCAAAATGCAGCCAAAAGGCTTCAAAAACCTGCACTTACTCAATTTAAACAGGTAAGTGACAAATATAGGAAATTCATTAACACTTCACTTATTTCAATAGCAAATATATAGATTTCATTAGCCATACATCCAAAATAAATTCCATTAGCAATTCATAAGGTTTCAATTCAACTTAAATCGCTTCCATCTAATTCACATTCAATTTCTATTCAATTCAAGTGATTAACAACTCACTTTCTTACATTCAATTCATTTCTAAGTGAATCTAACTCATATCTATTTCAATTGATACAAAAATCAATTTCTATTTTCTTTTATTAACTCATAGAATTTATACAATCTCGTTTTTATCAAACGATAATTCTTTCTATTCAGATTTGTTAATATTCATGCAACTAAATGATTACTTAAGCTAACAATCATTTAAATTGATTTCATTCAATTTAACTTACATTCCATATTCACAAAACCATTCGATTTGTTCAAAACCATCGTACAAAACTCAATGACAACAATGCCAATATTTATATACACTTCTTGTATTTATTTTCACTTCATTACTGAAGTTATACATTTATCACTATTCAATTTCGCATTTCAACTCATTAATCAACTAAGTTTCCATTTAAACCATTTCAAAGCTTCACTTAAATTTGAGTTACTGTCCAATATTTACTTAAGCTATTTCAATTCAAAACTCAAGTTTATTATTTATGTTTATTTTTATTTTCCATAAACAATTCTCAATTTATTTTCTTTGATTGGTTTTCATTTATCGAATTTATTCCATTTACTAATTCAATTCAATTAGTACATTCACTTATTCATTTTAAATTATAATTTCCATATTCAATTCATCTCGAATTCATTTTAATTAATAACAAGGAAATTACAATTAATTTCTGCTTACTTGAATTTATTTGCAAATTCAACCCATTTTAATTTAGTTCACAACTCAACTTTAATTTAACTAACTTCCAATTCATTACGTCATAAATTAATAAATTATCAAGTTTATTTACTTGAATTCAATCCATTTCATTATTCAATTCTGATTCATTCATTTATAAATGTAGTTTCATTGGTTCACTCACAAATTCATTTCTTTTCAATTTGAATTTTATTCCAATCAACTTTAAATATTTTATAGGTTATCAACTTATTTTACATTCCATTAATGAATTTATTTTCAAATATTCTCTCTGGAATTCTATTTCCAATTATAAATTTCATTTATAATTACATTTTACAAATCTCATTTGTATATGAATTCAATTCCTCATTTTTCAATCCATATTTATAAATTTCATTTTATTTCTTATTCATTTTTCATATAACAATGATAATATTTCAATGTTATCACTTCCTAACAACCAAACATCCATATACTATAATAATTCATAGAAAATCATTTCTTTTCTATACAAAAATAGTTTTGGGGAAAATTATTTCATTTACCCTATTTTAAAACAATACTGTGTCAGTTTATCTTGTTTAAGAGTTTAGAAACCCCTATCGATTTCAGTTAGCTAGACTGCACCGACCAGAATCTATAAACAATCAACCAATAAGTCAACACAATATAAAACAAATTTTATATTCACTAACAAATACGCGCTCATATATATTATTACAATCAACTCATTCTAGAGTACTACTGACTCTATCTCTAATGAGTAACACCCAACAGAGCAGGGTTGTCGCTTAACCGGATGCTCTGATACCAAATGTAACGATACGATTTTTCGACGCTCGAAAGTCGACATTAATACGTCCACTGTATAAAATGCCGCGCAATCGAATGCCGGAAAACCGAACCATTAGGGTTAAAAGAAGAGGTAGAAGAAGACAGAAGAAAAGAAAGAACAGAAAAACATAGAAACAGAAACAATATCAGAATCTCACATTTCGCAGCGGAACAAAATATAATAGATAATCACTAGTCTTTTAAACAAAGAACTATATCAGTTTATACATACATCAATCAGAGTCAATATACAACTCAATACAACAATGGACAGTTATATAAACTTGTCCTCATACAGAATACACAGCAGAATAAATAAACAAGTACGTATGTACGTTTCTCCATCTAGCTTGCTTCCAAAGCTCCAGAATATCCAGAATATCCTGATAAAAATAACTCTAGGCTGCCCATGTGGAAAATTATGGGCACCCAGAGTTTAGAAGGGAACAATAAACTCCGAGTCAGTCATGGTGACTGGTGTGAGATCATAAAACATTTATTTTCACAAAGAAAATAAAACAGATTCGCAATGCTTTTGGAAAATGAAACTACCATAAGACCTCCCGCCACACACACAATGCAAACGCAGAATTGGAGGAGATTTCTTCTTATGATAGTCAAAGATGCTTACTACGCCAATCATTGGATTATTATTATTAATGTCTAGTGTGGAAAACAATTCGAAAGTATAATATTAATCTTAACCAGCATAGGTACCATTATACTATGCCTACTATAGCTGCTATGTTAAATAGCAGGTTCTACAACTAAAACCGTACAAGTTTCGTATTTGGGAAATGGATTTCCAACAAATGGTCAGGCTAAGGAACTTCCTATGCCACGTAGGAAACGCCTCTGGCTGGACGCTCTGAGAAACAAACTTCTCTCTGCCAAACAAGGCCGGGTTACCCCTGTAACTAGGTAACTCACGAATATGTCATCCCCCGGTCCTTTGGGACCTTTATCCGAGCGCTCGGTATCCAACATCACACATAATAAATAAAGTGTGTCCACATGAGTAAGTATCTGGGCTCCATACCATGATACCACCCCTTTCCAGAAGGAAATGACATACCCTAAAGGGCGCGACCCTCATAACCTTGCCGCAACATTCCTGTTTCGACCATTTCCGGGTTGTTGAGGCCCTGACGAAGTCTCGTCCACAAAGCTACGCTTTTTCACAAAGCCATGCTTTGATCACAAATGATCAAATAAATGATCATCATCACAGCAACACTCAGCATGCCACATTACCAAATTGGGAATATATCGCTGATAACCTTCAACTACATAACCTCTGAGCTCGTACGTCTCAGAGAAGGATGTTAAGCTAAAGAATAAATTCTCCGCCACCAAAAGAAATGTATTTGAAAGAAATCAGCTTTACATCTCAAAATGTAATGTCAGACACGTAACCATACAAGTCTGTTTCGGGTTCGAACAGAACCGAAGGCACTTCCAAAGAAGCCCTTGCAAATCCGAATATTCACAATCCCGATAAAACTTCCTATCACAAAGGAAATCTCAATACCGTAGCTAACGGTGCAGAGACAATCGATAGATCATCCTATCGTTTTCACAAACACCCGGTCTTCATCACCGGTCTTCAATACGATCCATATCGTCGTATTATTATTCGGAATGGGTTATCTGACACAAAGGTCCTTTCCCGGCTAAACCGAATAATAAGCGTTTGTTTTAAAAACAATTTCAAGTGTCATTTCAAAGGCAATATTGATAGTCGGTGATTTAACTATCAACAATATTCACAACAATCATCAGATTTAAATAATTTTCCCAAATTATTTAATTTCAAAATATCTTTACAAGATATATAATTTCCACACTTCACATTTGAAAACCAATTTCAAATCACAAAATGGTCCATTTAAACCAATTAAATAAATCCTTATCGATTTATTACAAATTTACATTTCAAATCTGTAAATTTATTTCCACACTTCATCACTTTGAAAACTGATTCCAAATCATATTTTTCACACTTTAAAAATAAATCAATGTTTATTTTTAATTCAAAATGAATATTCTTTTAAACATTAACCAAATTTAAAGTTCAATCTAAAATCCTTAAAAGGACTATGTTAAAATCAAATCAAACAATTATTTGAAACAAAATTCTAATAAAAACTATCTGATTTAAACTTGTCTTAAACATTCAAATTTAAAATCAGATTTGAAATGTTTATTTTTAAAACAAATTCCCCTTTCCTTTATAAATTCTATTCGGAATTTATATTCTCAAATATTCACTTTCAACACCAAATCGACTTTCAAATTGATTTCTCAATTTTATTTCAAACTCCAAATCAAATTCCAAATTGATTTCTAAATTTACTTCAACACCGAATCAAATTTCAAATTGATTCTAATTTTAATCCCAATACCAAATCATTTTACAAATCGATTTACAAATTTATTCTCAACACCAAAAATCGATTTTCATTCAAACACCAAATAGATTTTTATATCGATTTCCCAAAGATTTATTTCTTCAATACAAAATCAATTATCAAATGGGATTTCAATAAATTTATCGCCTTTAAAATAAATTCCTTTATATCTTCCAAACCATTTAAAATTCCATTTTCAAATAAATTTTCCAACTTCCGAATAATACTATTCAAAATTCATTTATAAAAATCTTTTTCCATATCTTGGAATTTATTTAATAAGATTTCGACAATCCATTTTAATACTTTAAAATTCCTTCTTTCAATTAAATTCAATTCTTAAAAATAAATTCATTTAAAGTTTTCCACTTTAATTTCAAAATCCAATTTATATTCATTTTTGGAATCTAACGATACCAAAAATACATTCGGCTAATTTTAGCCTTCAACAATTTCAATTATCAATAAATCATCCACAGATTATCAATAAATCACATCATTCACATATGAAATAATATTCAAACAATTTGAGGAATCCAGTTGGATCCCTCCAACCTGTTTCCCTGCATCCACAGATGTTAGCACAATACCAATTCCACTTCGAGGTGGAATATCGCGGTATATAGGATTTATAAAAATATTATCCGCTTACTAACGGCGCAATAGGGTCTCATCCGCTATATAGTGCGGGAAATCAATCAATCCAATATATACATATGCCAATATGTATATATTGCTATATATATATATCCTACTATATCTAATATCACATCCAAAAAAAATCAATCAATCAATAACTGCAAAAATCCAACTTTTTATTTTGAGTGAGAAGATCTCACCTTTGCTTTTTATTTTGCAATCCATTTTCTTTTCAGACTGTTTTCTCCACTGGATTAGACCTTGTATAACAGTTATATAATTCATTAGTATTCGAAGTAATCAAATAACCAATGTATATTTTATTTTTGTGTTTGGTAATTTTAATTATTCAATGATTTTATTTTAAACCAATTTTTTTTTCTTTAATAATTTATTTAACTAAAATTTAACTTTCAAAACTAAATTTAATAAAATAACCTTTGCTTTAAATAATTAAATAAGTTTTATTAAATATAAAACTACCTTTATAATATATCTATTATCTATTTTATTTTCACGAAATCATATATATATATATACGTATATTCACTGTTTTAGTAAAAATAAAAATTGGATTTAAATTTCTGTATATAAAATTCTACATATATATATATATTTATATCAATACTATACTTCTTTACTGTAAATCAAGAATTTGTCTATTATTTATATTCAAATTAAAACAGAAATCCTATATGTTACTGTAAATCTTCCCAATATATGAACACATATAAATTTCCAGTTTGTATATATAATTGAAATAAAAATAAAATCAAAAACACAAAACAGATACCTCACTGGCTCTCGAACCCATTGGGAAAACGAACCCCTATCTCGCGTGGCCACTAAATCGCGACTGCGCCACTGCTTGAACGAAGTCGTACGCCACGACCTCCGATCCCCCACGTGCCCACGCACGCGATGCCAATGTCGCCCTCACAACCTCGTACTTGAGAACAACCCCACTGTTGCAGCCGACCTCACATCACCTCGCCCCACGCCTCGCGTGTTCGATCTCACGTACGCGAGCCACCACAATTGATCGCGAGTCTAAACCCACCGCTTGCTCGAGGCTGCGAGCCCACCAGATCGACTCGAAGAGAGAAACGCCATTTCAAAGGCAAAGGAGGCGTTCGATTTTTTTTTGTTTTTTTTTTTGAGATGATTTCGATTTCCCGTTTGTAAATACTGAAGAGAGGAAGGGGAAACAGTTTTGATTTCGAGTTGTAGAATGAACGAGGATTTCGTTTTATTTTTCTTTCGGCCATTGATTTGCTTTAGAACGAGATAGTTTTCTTTCGTTTGAAATGTTTTAACTGAGGAACAAGAGATAAGATTTTCTTTGTTTCTGCTTGCGTGATAAAAGGAAAAGAAGGGGACACGAGAACGTGACTGTTGCAGAGAAAAAGTAAGTCGGTATTGAAAAGTTAATTAAAAATTTATATTTTTATATTCAAAAATATCCGTTATATTATATCAGCGCGTTTGCTTATCGTATGTTCACACGACAGCTCCAATCACCACGAAAATTGAAATCCGATAATAAAACAATATTACGGATCCAATGGAATTGGTTTCGTCGAAATCCGAGACTGTGCTCCGGAACGCTATTTTCAAATTCAATTTAAACGATATAAATTCAAAACTGAACAAAACAGTTTCAAATTCAATTTTGAAAGTTCGATTACCTTCAGAATTATCAATATAAATTTTCAAAGCTTTCAGATTATTTTTAATCAGCTTAAAACTGAAGATTCAAATTTTTACCCAGTTTCAATAATTAAATTCAATAATTTAATCGCCAAATTCATTCTGATATTTGAATTTCAAATTAAATTATCATTCGAATATTTAAACTCAATTAAATATTCACATTTCAAATGTAAAAAATTCAGGGTCGTTACTTCTATAGTAAAGTAAACTATTAAAGTAGCGTTAAGGCGTTACCCATATCCCCCTTAACACATTTTATATATTCTTATAGTCTACACAGTACCGTAATTCCTCCGTAAACTGGAGGGCTATCAGAGGGCACTCCATAGGTATGGTACAAACCAAACTCGTAGAAGGCACGATAGGGCATGCGACAAGGCACTCGAGGCAATGCCAGGGTAGATATACCGTTTGCGTATCCGGACTGGTGGTAACGCATAGCAGCTACTACCGCCCACCTCGTGACACACTCCCAAATCAAAGGTGCACCCAATCAAATCACAAAGTAATAGAATGGTATCGAAGAAATGTGTCCGATAGGAGGAATGACCTCACTTGGCTCGGCGTGGCTCCTGTTTTAGCCGCATTAAGCTGACTCATGGGAGTCAAGGCTACGTAAATACCATATAGAATCGTCGCCAAACCATCCTACTTCGTTCTGGAATTTCCACCACGTACATAGTTGTTAAAGTGGTTTTCGGTATTGGCAGAGAGTATGACAATATCCGATCCCGGTCTCTTCAACAACCAAACGCTTATTTCACACCGTGGTCATTTCTTTTCAAATAGTTCATACTTCATATCAAAATATCATATTCATTTCAAAATCATATCAATTCGATATCATTATTCACTTTAAATAATATTCATTTTCAGGATCGTAGCATTTTCAAAGATCGTAACACTTTTGAAATCATAACACTTTTAAAATCATAACACTTCCAACTTAAACAGTTTAGATATTGAAAATAGTATATATATTAAAATAGTTATAGATTAAAATAGTTTATATATTAAAATAATTTATATATTAAAATAGTTTATATATATTAAAATACTTTATATGATAAAAATAGTTTCCTCTAATTTCACACATCGATTCAAATCAGCTTAAATGTAAAGACCCGCAAATCCGTCTTCCGAAAACCCGACATCGCTACGTCAACTGTAGCAACTGTAGAGCAAACGGATGCCGGAAACGCGAACTTTAATGTTTAAAAGGAGAGGTAGAGGAAAAGATAGAAGAAAAAGAGAAGAGAAAGAAAAGAGGAAGAAGAAAGAAGAGAGAACAACATCAGAACAGAAAACAATTTCAGAATCTTACACATCGCAGCGGAACAATATATAATAGATAAACACTAGTCTTTTAAAACAAAGAACTATATCAGTTTATACATACATCAATCATCAGAGTCAATATAGAACAATGGACAGTTATATAAACTTGTCCTCATACAGAATACACAGCGGAATAAATAATATCAGATACAAATACTACGTCTCGTCATCCAGCTTATCTCCAAAGCTCCAGAATATCCTGATAACATAACTCTAGGCTGCCCGTGTGGAAATTGGTGGGCACCTAGAGTTTAGAAGGGAAACAATAAACTCCGAGTCAGTCATGGTGACTGGTGTGAGATCGTAAAACAGTTATTCTTTAAAATAAACAACAGGAAGATTTTAAAGTCAATTTCGCAATGCCTTTTGGAAAATGAGACTACCATAAGGCCTCCCGCACACACACACAATGCAAACGCAGAATCGGAGGAGATTTCTCCTTATGATAGTCAAAGATGCTTGATACGCAGAATCAAATCATTTTTGATATTATTATTAGTGCATAGTGTAGAAAACATTTCGAAAGTATAATATAAATCTTAGCCAGCATAGGCATTCCGCACTTATGCCTACTATAGCTACTATGTTCAATAGCAGGTTACCGCCACATTCCATAGCAGGTAATACAACTAAAACCGTACAAGTCGCGTATTGTTTCTTTGGATTTCCAACAAATGGTCAGGCTAAGGAACTTCCTATGCCACGATGGGTACGCCCCTGGAAAAGACGACCCGAGAAATAACCTAACATTACGGTTAGATCTCTGCCAACACAAGGCCGGGTTACCTCTGCAAAAATAGGTAACTACTGACACGCGTATGCCATCCCCCGATCGTAACCGATCTTCCCGAGGATCCCCGATTTCCAACAAACCACATAATAATAATAATGCAGCAACCACATAGGTTAAGTATCTGGGCTCCATACCATGATACCACCTCTATCCAGAAGGAATGACATACACTAAGGGGCGCTACTCCCTAGAACCTTGCCGCATCCTTCCTGTTTTGACCATTTTCGGGGTGTGAGGCTCGACGCAGTCTCGTCCACAAAGCTACGCTTTCTACAAAGCCATGCTTCGGGTCAAACAAATGATCAACCTATGATCACAAAGATATAAGATCAAACAAATGATCATATCGCAAATGATCAAACACTGATCATTTCACAGCAACACTCAGTATGCCACGTTACCAAATTGGGAGTATATTGCTGATAAATTTCAACTACATAACCTCTGAGCTCGTACGTCTCAGAGAAGGGTGTTAAGCTAAGAGAATAAATTCTCCGCCACCAACAGATATGTATTTGAAAGAAATCAGCTCAATATCTCAATTTGTAACGTCAGACATACAATCCATACAAGTCTGTTCCGGGATCGAACAGAACCGAAGGCACTTCTCACGAAGCCCTTGCATATCCGGATAAATTTCTAATCACGTCCGGACTTCCCGTCACTAAGGGTGATAAAACCTCTAAATCGGAGATTAGCCGATGTAGAGTAAATCGACGGTAATCCTTCCGTTTTCAAAAATATCCGGTCTTCAACACCGGTCATCAAATGCGATTCATAACGACGTATCACATATTCGGAATGGGTTATACGACCCCATGGTCCTTTCCCGGCTAACCCGAATAGTGAGCGATTATTCAAAAATAAGTGTGGCATTCAATTTCATCCAATTCACAACAAATACCCATTCAAGGTAATTATTGATAGTCGGTTATTTAACTATCAATAAAGATGCGCAACATCATCAGATTCCAAATAATTTTCCAAATTATCTTATCTTCAAAAATATCTTTTACTAGATATAAAATTTCCACACTTCAAAAATAAATCAACGTTTATTTTTAAACCGAATTATCATTTCTTTTATAAATTCCATAGTGAATTTATATTTTCAAATATCTACAGATATACGATTTCCAAATCGATTTCAATATTCAATTTCAATTTATCTTTAAGAAGATAAATTCTCAAAAACATTTCATTTCATATTGGAAAAGCATTTCCATACTTATTTAATAATAAGTAATTCACAAATCATTTATTTTCAACATTTGAAAATATTCAATATACTTAAATCAAATTTAAGTATAAATTCATTCTTTAAGGAAATCATTTACTATAACAACATTTATTTGAGTCAAAACGAATGTTACGTAAAACATCGTTACGACGACTCAAAATCACTAGTATAGGGATTCAGAATTAAGATAGATATATAAATCCCAATACTACATAAAAACATTTCCTTTTGGAAATCATTTACTATAACAACAGTGTTATAGTCCACCATTTCCTTATATTTCTCGAAAACGTCTATTTCAACAATGAATGTTGAAATCTATGTATTCGATACTTATCACGTTTTAAACATCTTTTAAAACAATTACTTCATTTCGTAATATCACTTTTCCAAAACATATCCATTTTATTTAATAATATATTCACTGTCCAAAATCGTGAATATACTTCGTTATCCAAATTCAACATTCCTACACGTTTTATTTAAAGGCTTATCCACTGTCCAAAATCGTGAATATAATTCCTTTAATTAACTTCTACAATTCACTTATCAAAATAAGTGATTTCGGATTTATAAACAACGTTTATAAATCCCATTTATAATTTATAACAACTTCAACTTACAAATCAATTTTATTAACCGAATCAATCTATAACTCAATTTTTATACTTAAGTCATTCCTTTAATAACTTTACAAAATTTATAAATCCTACTTCTTGAAAAATTCCATTTATAAACCCTTTTTCAACATTAACAAAAACTCCTTTTATAATTCCATTTTTCCGATTTATAAAAATTCAATTCTTTATAAATCTTATCTATAAACCATTTGTAGATAAATTCAAAAAATCTTCATTCATACTATTCTTCAACATAGTTCATTTCATATTCCCAAACATCAAATTTTGGTTTTATATCACAAAATTCTTAATTTTTTATAATATAAAAATTATAACACTTATTTATTTAAAATGAATCAATTCCAAAATTTTATAAAACGTATACTTTCAAAAATTCACTTTGAAATCCTTTTAAAAATAATATCGTTATTTTTAAACTTCAAAAATGGATCCGATGATGCAACAGCACCAATTAGTCAATCACAACATCAAACATCATATATCAACATATGATAACAGAATATACATCAATATCTGTAAATAAATAAATACTGGTGAGGAATCCAGTTGGATCCCTCCAACCTGTTTCCCTGCATCCAAAGACGTTAGCACAATACCCATTCCACTTCGAGGTGGAATATCGCGGTATATGGATTTTATAAAAATCATCCGCTTACTAACGGTGCAATAGGGTCTCATCCGCTATACGAGGCGGGAAATCAATCAATCCAATATATACATATGCCAATATGTATATATTGCTATATATATAATAGATATATCCTACTATATCTAATATTACATCCAAATAGCAATCATATCAATCAAAAATAACTGCAATTCATTTTGAGTGAGAAAAATCTCACCTTTGCTTTTTTTTTGATTTTGCAATCCATTCCTCATCCAGTTCGTTTTTCACGATCTTTTGACCTTGTATAAACATTTTACAAATTCATTAATATTCGAACAGATCGAATAATAAATTTTCATTTGATAATTTTGATACCTTGGTGATTTCATTTTAATAGTTAAATTAACTAATAGTTTTGTTTAAACCAAATTTCTTTTTATAATTTCTATATTAAATTCATCAAATTTAATTACCGATTATTAAATTTAAATAAACTAATTCTCTTTTAAATTTATTTAACTAGAAATTTTAAAAACTAAATTTCCTTCACAAAAAATTTATTTCTAGTAACCAGACAAATCAGATTTTCATTAATAAATCCGTTTAACTAAATTTTCTTTAATCATTCCCAATAATAAATTAAACAAGTAAGTTAAATAAATTCATCTCCCTTTTAAAAATATATATGTATATATAAACTATTAATATTCTAAATTCGTATTTATTTAACTTTTCAAACTCAACTACATGAATAATTCCTGTTTTAATCTATATATTAACTTTCTGTAATATCAAAAGATGATATACAGTTTTTTTTTCTTTACTGTCTATATACATTATAAAAACTTTCTTTCCCTTAAAATAAAATTTTATCTTACTGCCAAAATCTTCCTAATCTACATCTAATATATACATAGATGTTTTAAATTTGAAATTATAAACATATACCTTACTATCGAATTTTGTTTCGCTTGCAACGCGACCACGAACGAACATGCTCGAACATCAAGTCGAATACGAGACCAACTGAAGCCCAGTCGACATCGACGACGCCATCTCGCGATGCCCCAAAATCGCCTGCGAGAACGAGTTGCCTTCCACGCCACGCCTGCGTGCGAAATCCACCACACGCCTCTTTCCACGTTGCCGCCGCTCCACCTTGAACGCCTCCACGTGACACTCGAGACCCCACATTGCGAACTCGAATCACCACACCGGCTTTCCTCATCGATCGCCATCGCGACTATCCCCCAGACGCTCCACCACGCGAGCGCAATTCGTGACGTGCTCCCACTTGCTCGAAGAATAGGCTGTCGCCTTGCTTGACTTCGAGCCCCATGCCAGCGCGCTTGCCAATTTAATTCGATCTGATGATTTTTTTCTTTTGTTAATTTACTGAAGAGAGAAAGAGGAAGAGAGGCTCGATTTATTTTCTGGAGAGGAGGATACTCGGCTGCCATTTTCTTTTAGTTTGAACGGAAGTAGGAATGATTTGAGAAGAACAAGATTTAAACGAGCTTCGGCCATTGTTTTTATTTTTGAACGAGATTTTGAACTGAGGAAGGACGCGATATTGAAATTGAAGACGGCATGGTTATCGCGATTTCTTCCCGTGATGCTCGGCTGAAACAAAGGAGCGTGCTTTAAGGAACGAAAAGTAATTGACGTGACCAATTTTAAAATTTAAATTTAAATTGAATCCGTTTACATTTCAATGCGTTTTCTCACCGTATGGTCACGTATCAACTTCGAAAAATACGAAATTGGAAATCCAGTAATAATACAATATTAGGGACCCAATGAAACTGGTTTCATCGAATTCCGAGACTGTTTGAAAAATGACTATTTTTAAATATCGATTCGACCAATATAATTTCAAACTGAACAATTCACTCCCAAATTCGATTCTGAAGCTTCTGTTATCTTTAGTAATATCAATACGAATTTTAAAAGCTTTTGAGATATTTTTTTTCAGCTTAAAATTGAAGACTCAAATTTTTATTCAACATTCAATAGATTAAATTTTATAATTTAATCGCCAATTTCAAAGTTATATCGGGGATTCAAATTAAATCATCATTCAAATATTTAAAATAAATTAAATATTCTCAATTTAATTTGTTCAAAATTCTGGGTCGTTACAAACTTCCCTCCTTAAAAGAATTTCGTCCCGAAATTACAAGTTAGAAAAAAAGGTCCTTAACTCGTCTACTATTTTTCACAATTCAAAAGTTTTATCAAATTTTCAAAACAAATCTTTCTACTAAAGATTCGTTATCATTTCAACAAATTTTCCAACTTAAATTATAAGTTTCACACAACTTTGTTTACTTTCAATTCAAATTTAAATTCAAATTTAAACTTTAAACTTTCAAATTTTTCTCAAAAATTTCCTAACACCCTAAATTTCCGAAAAATTTCGCCAGCGTCTCCTTTGCGCGGCTAATACGGCACGACTACAAAACGTCCCTACGGACACTCAGATTTCAAAAAGAAAAAGAAAAAGCCAAGCGGCTAGACAAGAAATCAGCAAATCTCATATTTGAAATTCAAATACATACCTTTTTCGAGCAATTCAAATTTATCTTCGAAATTAAATTCCAATTCCTTTATACCTATATATCCTACTAGCCATAATATCTAGTTACATATTCAAACTATTCTAGTCATTTTATTACAAAATTCACAATACATGCTTCTTATATCATTTCTAATTCACTATTGAAGTTTCACATATTCATTTTCATTAAATTTTACATTTCACATTCATTTGAATTCAATTCACAATTCCAATCTAATTTGGATTCAATTCAACTTCTAAATATTGAATTTTATCGATTACCTTTCATTCAACTGATTCATAGCTTTATTTTAAATTAGTTCCAATTACTAATTCATTACAAATTTCAATTCATTTTATTCAAATTTGTTTTCAACATTCAGTTTGAATTTCATTAACTACCAAATGCAAAACAAGTTTAACATTCAGTTTTAATCTCATTCACTTCATTCAATTAGCTTCACTTACAAATTTTTAGTTTAATAGTTCACTTTGTTTTCCACAAATCTGAATTCAATTCAGTCTTACTTACTTACAAATTCAAAATGAATTTTAACATTTCAATTTCATTTTCTTGCACTTGCAAATTTATTTATTCGTTCACAGATTCATTTATTTTCAATTTGCATCTCATACATCAAATTTCAAATATTTATAAGTCTTCGACTTATTTACATTCCAATTTATTTGTTACTACTCCAAATTTATTTTCAACTTAATAAATTTTCTTTAAGTAATCTTTTCACTTTATTTAATTGATTCACTTGTACTTACATTTATTTAACTTCATTCTTTAAGTTAAATTTATTCTATCCAAATTCAACTTGTATAAGTTATCAACTTATTAATATTTCATA
Organism: Allium fistulosum; assembly: GCA_030737815.1. Lineage (NCBI taxonomy): Eukaryota > Viridiplantae > Streptophyta > Magnoliopsida > Asparagales > Amaryllidaceae > Allium > Allium fistulosum. The sequence goes on along the minus strand of CM060904.1, from coordinate 705,469,676 downwards.
AATATCTTTATATAGTCTTCCAGAGTTAACCAACATTTCAAAGCCATTTTGAAAACAATTCAAATTATCCTTTGAAATTTCAAAAACCCAAATTTTTCAAACAACTTTTATTTAAAACAATTTGGCAGCAATTTCTCTTTTGGAAACCCGAAAATGAACACCGGTGATGCTGCAGTCATTACCGAAGTTATTTTCCAGCGACCGAAAAGAGTTTAGAGCTTTCAACTCTCCAAAATACTTTTCAAAACCTTTGAAATTCATTTTCAACTCCCAAAAATGATTTAAACTTTCCAAATCTCCAAAATTTTCAAATTCTTTTCAAAACATTTCCAAAAACTTCTCTGGAATTCTATTTCAAATTACAAATCACATTTACAATTTATATTCTTAAATTTCATTCGTATATGGATTTATTTCTTATGCTTCCAATTCATATTTATAAATTTCATTTATCAAATGAATTTATCTTCAATCTTCGGTTATTATTTTAATTTCTCATTTAATTTCATATAATAATAATTTAATATTATTACTTCTAACAACCATGCAACCATATACTGTAACAATTTACAGAAAAATCATTTCTTTTATATACAAAATATAATCGAGGTAAAATTATTTCATTTACCCAATTTAAAACAATATTGTGCCGAATTGTTCTATATAAGTGTTTAGAGATCCCTATCGATAGAGTTGTACGGACAATACCGACCAGAATCCATATACCACTCAACAAACCAATCATCACAATATAAAACAATTTTTATATTAACTAACAAATACGCACTCGTATCTATTATTACACTCAAACTCATTCTAGAGTACTGCTGACTCTATCTCTAATGAGTAACACCCAACAGAGTAGGGTTGTCGCTTAACCATATGCTCTGATACCACCTGTAAAGACCCGCAAATCCATCTTCCGAAAACCCGACATCGCTACGTCCACTGTAGCAACTATAGAGCAAACGGATGCCGGAAACGCGAACTTTAATGTTTAAAAGGAGAGGTAGAAGAAAAGATAGAAGAAAAAGAGAAGAGAAAGAAAAGAGGAAGAAGAAAGAAGAGAGAACAACATCAGAACAGAAAACAATATCAGAATCTTACACATCGCAGCGGAACAATATATAATAGATAAACACTAGTCTTTTAAAACAAAGAACTATATCAGTTTATACATACATCAATCATCAGAGTCAATATACAACAATGGACAGTTATATAAACTTGTCCTCATACAGAATACACAGCGGAATAAATAATATCAGATACAAATACTACGTCTCGTCATCCAACTTATCTCCAAAGCTCCAGAATATCCTGATAACATAACTCTAGGCTGCCCGTGTGGAAATTGGTGGGCACCTAGAGTTTAGAAGGGAAACAATAAACTCCGAGTCAGTCATGGTGACTGGTGTGAGATCGTAAAACAGTTATTCTTTAAAATAAACAACAGGAAGATTTTAAAGTCAATTTCGCAATGCCTTTTGGAAAATGAGACTACCATAAGGCCTCCCGCACACACACACAATGCAAACGCAGAATCGGAGGAGATTTCTCCTTATGATAGTCAAAGATGCTTGATACGCAGAATCAAATCATTTTTGATATTATTATTAGTGCATAGTGTAGAAAACATTTCGAAAGTATAATATAAATCTTAGCCAGCATAGGCATTCCGCACTTATGCCTACTATAGCTACTATGTTCAATAGCAGGTTACCGCCACATTCCATAGCAGGTAATACAACTAAAACCGTACAAGTCGCGTATTGTTTCTTTGGATTTCCAACAAATGGTCAGGCTAAGGAACTTCCTATGCCACGATGGGTACGCCCCTGGAAAAGACGACCCGAGAAATAACCTAACATTACGGTTAGATCTCTGCCAACACAAGGCCGGGTTACCTCTGCAAAAATAGGTAACTACTGACACGCGTATGCCATCCCCCGATCGTAACCGATCTTCCCGAGGATCCCCGATTTCCAACAAACCACATAATAATAATAATGCAGCAACCACATAGGTTAAGTATCTGGGCTCCATACCATGATACCACCTCTATCCAGAAGGAATGACATACACTAAGGGGCGCTACTCCCTAGAACCTTGCCGCATCCTTCCTGTTTTGACCATTTCCGGGGTGTGAGGCTCGACGAAGTCTCGTCCACAAAGCTACGCTTTCTACAAAGCCATGCTTCGGGTCAAACAAATGATCAACCTATGATCACAAAGATATAAGATCAAACAAATGATCATATCGCAAATGATCAAACACTGATCATTTCACAGCAACACTCAGTATGCCACGTTACCAAATTGGGAGTATATTGCTGATAAATTTCAACTACATAAACTCTGAGCTCGTACGTCTCAGAGAAGGGTGTTAAGCTAAGAGAATAAATTCTCCGCCACCAACAGATATGTATTTGAAAGAAATCAGCTCAATATCTCAATTTTTAACGTCGGACATACAATCCATACAAGTCTGTTCCGGGATCGAACAGAACCGAAGGCACTTCTCACGAAGCCCTTGCATATCCGGATAAATTTCTAATCACGTCCGGACTTCCCGTCACTAAGGGTGATAAAACCTCTAAATCGGAGATCAGCCGATGTAGAGTAACTCGACGGTAATCCTTCCGTTTTCAAAAATATCCGGTCTTCAACACCGGTCATCAAATGCGATTCATAACGACGTATCACATATTCGGAATGGGTTATACGACCCCATGGTCCTTTCTCGGCTAACCCGAATAGTGAGCGATTATTCAAAAATAAGTGTGGCATTCAATTTCATCCAATTCACAACAAATACCCATTCAAGGTAATTATTGATAGTCGGTTATTTAACTATCAATAAAGATGCGCAACATCATCAGATTCCAAATAATTTTCCAAATTATCTTATCTTCAAAAATATCTTTTACTAGATATAAAATTTCCACACTTCAAAAATAAATCAACGTTTATTTTTAAACCGAATTATCATTTCTTTTATAAATTCCATAGTGAATTTATATTTTCAAATATCTACAGATATACGATTTCCAAATCGATTTCAATATTCAATTTCAATTTATCTTTAAGAAGATAAATTCTCAAAAACATTTTATTTCATATTGGAAAAGCATTTCCATACTTATTTAATAATAAGTAATTCACAAATCATTTATTTTCAACATTTGAAAATATTCAATATACTTAAATCAAATTTAAGTATAAATTCATTCTTTAAGGAAATCATTTACTATAACAACATTTATTTGAGTCAAAACGAATGTTACGTAAAACATCGTTACGACGACTCAAAATCACTAGTATAGGGATTCAGAATTAAGATAGATATATAAATCCCAATACTACATAAAAACATTTCCTTTTGGAAATCATTTACTATAACAACAGTGTTATAGTCCACCATTTCCTTATATTTCTCGAAAACGTCTATTTCAACAATGAATGTTGAAATCTATGTATTCGATACTTATCACGTTTTAAAACATCTTTTAAAACAATTACTTCATTTCGTAATATCACTTTTCCAAAACATATCCATTTTATTTAATAATATATTCACTGTCCAAAATCGTGAATATACTTCGTTATCCAAATTCAACATTCCTACACGTTTTATTTAAAGGCTTATCCACTGTCCAAAATCGTGAATATAATTCCTTTAATTAACTTCTACAATTCACTTATCAAAATAAGTGATTTCGGATTTATAAACAACGTTTATAAATCCCATTTATAATTTATAACAACTTCAACTTACAAATCAATTTTATTAACCGAATCAATCTATAACTCAATTTTTATACTTAAGTCATTCCTTTAATAACTTTACAAAATTTATAAATCCTACTTCTTGAAAAATTCCATTTATAAACCCTTTTTCAACATTAACAAAAACTCCTTTTATAATTCCATTTTTCTGATTTATAAAAATTCAATTCTTTATAAATCTTATCTATAAACCATTTATAGATAAATTCAAAAAATCTTCATTCATACTATTCTTCAACATAGTTCATTTCATATTCCCAAACATCAAATTTTGGTTTTATATCACAAAATTCTTAATTTTTTATAATATAAAAATTATAACACTTATTTATTTAAAATGAATCAATTCCAAAATTTTATAAAACGTATACTTTCAAAAATTCACTTTGAAATCCTTTTAAATATAATATCGTTATTTTTAAACTTCAAAAATGGATCCGATGATGCAACAGCACCAATTAGTCAATCACAACATCAAACATCATATATCAACATATGATAACAGAATATACATCAATATCTGTAAATAAATAAATACTGGTGAGGAATCCAGTTGGATCCCTCCAACCTGTTTCCCTGCATCCAAAGACGTTAGCACAATACCCATTCCACTTCGAGGTGGAATATCGCGGTATATGGGTTTTATAAAAATCATCCGCTTACTAACGGCGCAATAGGGTCTCATCCGCTATACGAGGTGGGAAATCAATCAATCCAATATATACATATGCCAATATGTATATATTGCTATATATATAATAGATATATCCTACTATATCTAATATTACATCCAAATAGCAATCATATCAATCAAAAATAACTGCAATTCATTTTGAGTGAGAAAAATCTCACCTTTGCTTTTTTTTTGATTTTGCAATCCATTCCTCATCCAGTTCGTTTTTCACGATCTTTTGACCTTGTATAAACATTTTACAAATTCATTAATATTCGAACAGATCGAAGAATAAAATTTTCATTTGATAATTTTGATACCTTGGTGATTTCATTTTAATAGTTAAATTAACTAATAGTTTTGTTTAAACCAAATTTTTTTTTATAATTTCTATATTAAATTCATCAAATTTAATTACCGCTGATTAAATTTAAATAAACTAATTCTCTTTTAAATTTATTTAACTAGAAATTTTAAAAACTAAATTTCCTTCACAAAAAATTTATTTCTAGTAACTAAACAAATCAGATTTTCATTAATAAATCCGTTTAACTAAATTTTCTTTAATCATTCCCAATAATAAATTAAACAAGTAAGTTAAATAAATTCATCTCCCTTTTAAAAATATATATGTATATATAAACTATTAATATTCTAAATTCGTATTTATTTAACTTTTCAAACTCAACTACATGAATAATTCCTGTTTTAATCTATATATTAACTTTCTGTAATATCAAAAGATGATATACAGTTTTTTTTTCTTTACTGTCTATATACATTATAAAAACTTTCTTTCCCTTAAAATAAAATTTTATCTTACTGCCAAAATCTTCCTAATCTATATCTAATATATACATAGATGTTTTAAATTTGAAATTATAAACATATACCTTACTATCGAATTTTGTTTCGCTTGCAACGCGACCACGAACGAACATGCTCGAACATCAAGTCGAATACGAGATCAACTGAAGCCCAGTCGACATCGACGACGCCATCTCGCGATGCCCCAAAATCGCCTGCGAGAACGAGTTGCCTTCCACGCCACGCCTGCGTGCGAAATCCACCACACGCCTCTTTCCACGTTGCCGCCGCTCCACCTTGAACGCCTCCACGTGACACTCGAGACCCCACATTGCGAACTCGAATCACCACACCGGCTTTCCTCATCGATCGCCATCGCGACTATCCCCCAGACGCTCCACCACGCGAGTGCAATTCGTGACGCGCTCCCACTTGCTCGAAGAATAGGCTGTCGCCTTGCTTGACTTCGAGCCCCATGCCAGCGCGCTTGCCAATTTAATTCGATCTGATGATTTTTTTCTTTTGTTAATTTACTGAAGAGAGAAAGAGGAAGAGAGGCTCGATTTATTTTCTGGAGAGGAGGATACTCGGCTGCCATTTTCTTTTAGTTTGAACGGAAGTAGGAATGATTTGAGAAGAACAAGATTTAAACGAGCTTCGGCCATTGTTTTTATTTTTGAACGAGATTTTGAACTGAGGAAGGACGCGATATTGAAATTGAAGACGGCATGGTTATCGCGATTTCTTCCCGTGATGCTCGGCTGAAACAAAGGAGCGTGCTTTAAGGAACGAAAAGTAATTGACCTGACCAATTTTAAAATTTAAATTTAAATTGAATCCGTTTACATTTCAATGCGTTTTCTCACCGTATGGTCACGTAACAACTCCGAAAAATACGAAATTGGAAATCCAGTAATAATACAATATTAGGGACCCAATGAAACTGGTTTCATCGAATTCCGAGACTGTTTGAAAAATGACTATTTTTAAATATCGATTCGACCAATATAATTTCAAACTGAACAATTCACTCCCAAATTCGATTCTGAAGCTTCTGTTATCTTTAGTAATATCAATACGAATTTTAAAAGCTTTCGAGATATTTTTCTTCAGCTTAAAATTGAAGACTCAAATTTTTATTCAACATTCAATAGATTAAATTTTATAATTTAATCGCCAATTTCAAAGTTATATCGGGGATTCAAATTAAATCATCATTCAAATATTTAAAATAAATTAAATATTCTCAATTTAATTTGTTCAAAATTCTGGGTCGTTACATTAAATTCCAAAATTCAATTTAAATAAATCTCTGTTCAACACTTTCAATTTAAAAGGTTAAAGATTCAATTCAAACTCTCAATAAACCATTTCAATTTATATCGATTTCAAATCCAAGTTTGAACTGTCACTTCAATTCCGACAAGATTAAGAGTTTAAATATCCAACATTTACAATATAAGTTTCATTTAGTTTTCAACATTTAACTTTAATTTGATTTAAATTGGAAAATATTCACCTAATTATTTCTATAACAATAAAATCTCAATTTATAAATTTGAAATTAATATTAATTATTCAGTCTCAATTTTATTTAAAGTTGAGAATATTCATTTAATCACCTTTTTATCAAATCAAGTTTCAATCATATCTTTTGAAATCTCAAAATCAATAAGTTCAACCCTGTTCTTATTTAAATTCAATTATTTACCAATTTAAATTCCAAGTCAACATTAATTTTTCTTCCCAACCTTTATTATTAACGTTATAAGAATCTATTTTTAAATTTACATAAATACTTAAACATATTATATATTAATTAAATTAACTTTATTTAAATTAAATTTTATTATTAAATGTATTTTGTATTAAATCTTATTTTATATATTTTTAAAATAGTAAAATTATAAGTAAAATCTTAAAAATTATATTTTCAAAACTAACTTATAAATTAAAATTTCCAAAACATATTATTTTAAAATCTAAATTTTATACGTATATAAAGTTAGCCCATATATATTATATTTTAAAATCAATATTTATTAAAACCATATATTTCCTTTCAAAACTTGGAATCATTTTTAAAAATATAGACCAACGTTGTCTGTATATAACTTTCTATCCTATGGTCAAGTGATATGGATATTTATCATTTCAATCCGCAATTTAAATATCTACGGGTATATATCATTTCAACCCGCAAACCCAAAATTTAAAATCAATGAAAATCGCTTGTGTTTATCATTTCAACCTATAACGATTTTCCCTTATTCTACAAATTCGTTCGGGTATGTATCATTTCAACACATAGGGATTTCTAAATTAACAGGGAACTTGCAGAGTGAGAACAAATATGATAATAATATAACATATCAACGACATGCATATATCATCAGTAACAAATTAAATAAAATATACACAATAGGATATGGTGTCATATATCACATATGAACAATTGTAGATAATGGCATATCATATTTAACAATTAAATAACTAGCAATTCAACTTTAACAGCATATTTCAATTGTCATTTCAAGTGAAAATCAAATTTACTAACTATAAGAACATTAATCGTGAGTGATTGCTCACCTTTTGAGGCTAGAGAAAATAGACGACACAATAATCTACGATTTGAATCGCAAAATCGACCGATCCAAATGATGATTTTCAAAGCAAAGTAAGTTAACACGAATTAGACGGACAGAGCTGACAAATAGGAATCGATGAGAACAAATCAACTAGCTAGATATAAACCGAACAAAATATACGTTTATATATATATAAATAAATTTTCTCTAAAACTAATTTTAAAACATATATTTAAAATAAAATATACATTTTCAAATCAATATTTTTGTTAAACGCATATAAATAAAATTTCCTTATATATATATATATGTAATATTAATATTTCTTATAAATCAGTATTCTTTCTATGCATATATATATATATATATATGTGTGTGTGTAAGCTACTCAAAATCATATACAACCCATATATATATATAACCAAACATATGTGGGCTTCTTCAAACAAACTTATGCAGACCGCTATATACATATGCTAACAAAAATATATATGTAGTCTAATATATGCAAGACACTATATAAAATATCTAACTAAATATGTATATTCAAGCTATAAGATAATATATACAGACCCTATATAAACTAAATATATATAAGCAACAATATATATGTAGGTTGTTCCAATAGGTATGCTGGCTATGAACTTATGCTGATCTTACATAACTTAAGTAACTTATACACACACACACACAAAACAGATTGTACACACATATATATAACTTATATATCATAACAATAGTATATATATTTATAAATTCATATATATACAGTAAAAATATTTAGTAAACAAACAGGTTTATATAATGTGTATAAATTTATATATAATTAAAGAGAATGCATTTCTCATATAAACAGGTATATAAACCCAACATACCTGATTATAACAAGTATAACTATACATTGCAAACACTTTATATTATATAAAAAAAATTAAAAATCAGTATTTTATAAAACAAATATATCACCTTTTCAAAATTCATATATACACGTATGTGTATGTATATAATTTCAAATCAGTATATGTTTAAAATCATTACAAAATCTATTTCAACATCAAAAAATTAAAACGAATTACTTGTTACATATATATATATATATATACATCAACAAATATATCAAATTTGAAATATATATATATATATATACCAAAATAAACGCAACCTATATACCTGAGCATGCATGGTAGAAAGAGAGAGGGGGGGACAGCAATGGGTTAGAGAGGTGGAGCGGCTGGTGGTTGTTGATGGGTTGCTTGGTCTCGGCTGCCGCTTGTAGTGGTGGCGTGCTCTTGGTGTTAAGGAAGGGCTGATGTTTGGAGGTAGGAGGCTACATGTGGAAGGGGACGGTGGTTGTCAGGTCGAACTCGGATGGTGTTTGGATGCGGTCAGGCTGTTCAAGTTGTGGTTGAGTTTTAGGGGTGGCCGGTGCGTTGATGAGTTGGCGGCCACAGATGGGTTGCCGCAATACAAGGCTTCTTCGGCTAGGGGAGGAGGGTGGTGCGGTCAGTTTGGTGGTGGCGCTCTGGAGTGAGGAGGTTGAACGGCTGAGCAGCGGTGTGGGGTGGAGAACAAGGCAGGACGATCCAATTATAAATCATATACATGAGAATTTTTTTTGAGCAGATCCAAAAAGAATAAGGAACGGGCAGATCGAACAAGAAAGGAGGTGAGCAGTTTCCAAACAAATATACGCCTTTTATATTTATTATATTTTTCGAATTGAATGAACGAAACGAAGAAACAAAAGGACGAGAGTTAAATAATATATTGGAACCGGTATATGTTGGAACTAGTGTGGAAAAGCAAAAGTCAAGCACGAAGAATTTTGAAAATATAATTGCAAACAGCTGTTGGTATTGTACGGTGAATATATGAAAAGACATAGAAACTCAAAAGGCCAAAATACGGAATCGATGTGGAAATCAATTCGCTAATTTCGACGCGTATCGGACGCCGAAATACTAAAATAAATATACTACGAAGATCAGCACGACGAGACGAACAAAATGATACATAGATATCAGCGACATGATCATCCTATCAAAAGTCAATATTCGCTGCCAAAATGCTGCTAATCTGCCGAAAATAAGATAAACGGGGCTATAACAGTTCAAATTTGACGAAACAAAATATGACGTCGCACTCAAAAAAGGTTTTACATTTTTATAATATAAAAATATACAGATTTTGGAAACATTTAATTTCCATCAATTTAACTGATATTAAATTGAAATTGAAAATTACACAACAGAATTTACTTCCATATTCTCTGATGAAAATTTACCATTTGCTATGTTTAAATAGACGCATACCAAATATCAAATTTTCATCATTAAATTTAATTGTTTAATTTCAAGAAAATTTTTAGTTAATTAAGTTGTAAAACCGTTAAAATTTACGGGTCATTAAACCAATTTGTTCCAGTAATGTTTTATATGCGTATAGATTAGCTATGAATGCTTTAATGATATTTATGATTCATGTTTCCAATGTTGTTTCTAACTATTCATTTCATTTTATATTTTGAAGGGAAAAACTTAAGAAAACATTTGTAAGGACAATTTCAATCACACGGACATATATTTATGATTAAAGCCAAACCTGAATAAAGATAAAAACTGCAATTAATGTAACAAATACAAATATAGTGTAGCATGGTGTGATCATAAAAAATGGTTTTGCTAGAAACACGTATTGGCAAAGTGCTTTATGGTGAAAGAATGAAGAAATGCAAACATGCACAATGTTTTGAATGGAAACATTGGTGCTATTTCATGTCTCTAACAGATTTTTTTATATAAAACTAAATTTACTTGTTAAGAATCATATAGTTTATGACTTGTTGTCTCTAGGTGAATATTATACTTATTTGAAAGATCATTTAGTGAGGTATAAACTATGCATAAGCTAATTGAGACACTAATCATAGTTTGTTTCCATACAACTTGTATCCTTGAAAAATGGAAAGCATTTGAAAGGGATACATTATTTATGTTTTTAAATAGAAAGCTTATCGAAGTCTAAACTTGAACAAAATAAAACTATCCGTAATTTGGTTGCTAATTTATCAAAGTAATATTACAAACTTAGTATTCAAACATATATCCTAATTGGTTTATGCAACAATGCATAATATGTATGTACCTTTTTTGTCTCCCTCTAATGTACAACTTGTAAATCTTATAATCGAACAAACTAAGTTTGAGTAATAACAGTAATAGTAAAATACATGATGATCGATAACATAATACACAATATTTGAAACTTCATGAAATATATTCATAAAGGCATGTTAGAAGAGAAGGAAGATTGATCACCTAGAAATTGATCTTACCTTGTGGTCTTATTTGCATTACTCATATATCACATCCTTGTATTTTAGCATTTGGACTACATTTTCTTTTATTTACAAAACTTTAGAAAAAAAGAAATAGATATAGGAACAAGTTTTAGGAAAATAACAAAATGATAGATTTGAAGCTAGCAAAATTAAAGTAAATAGAATAAATAAACACTTCAATCAAGAACATTTTCTTGTATACCATTAAGAAAAGAGATAATGAGCAAAATGTTTTTCTTTAATGCTTGTCAACTTTATAAGAAAACAAAATGACATTAACTTTAATATGTACATATATTGTTGATGAGGAGAAACCTAAATGTTACATGACTATTGTACTCTATTTAATTACTAATTCCTTATCTTATTTATTATTCTAGAATAATACCAAAGAATATAAATAAATGGAAAATAGTAAGAAAATATGAAAATACAAATTTTGGGAACCACATAATATAAAGGGAAATCATTAATGCAATGTTTTCATTAACTATGTTTGAAACATTGAGACACCATAAGAAAACCATAATTGTAAACTATGCAATTAAGGCAAGTCTCTAAAATAAACATATGATGCAAACAACTATAGCAGTGTCAATTTAATAACAAAATACTTTTGGACCCATCAAGTATTAAATGGTGGCAATAATTATGCCAAAAATTTAATTAAACTAACTTCTAACATACAAACTGCATAAACATAATCATCATTCACGACCTTTGCATATATAATAACATTTTGGAAACAGAGTGTAGATTTGACATTTTTAAATAAACAAATATGAGTGTGGTTTTTCCACTGTAAATATAAATATCCCATGTACAATTGTGGCAAGTAGGTAGAACTATTGTAAATTCATGCCAGACCATTGTCAATAGTATCATGATAAAAGCATCGAAAGGACAATGAAAATTGTAATAAAACAAACCTTAGACCGACTCAGAAGACGGATGTTAGTTAAAATTAAAAGCAAGCAACATAAATTGAAGATAAATGACTGAAATTCAGTATATCTTAAAATGAATTCAAAAGGGGAAACAAATAGGGATTCAAAATGACCAATCACGCAAAAACATTCATACTAAATCTATAAAAAGCAAAATGGTGCAGGAGAGCTCCATGTATAAGGAATGAAGTGGATTTTGTAGTGGCTGGAAGAAAGGAGCGTTGGAGAAGAGTGAGATCAAAATTCTTCGCTGTTATTATCAGATATCAAGGATTCTGCAAGGGCGTAAGCATAAGATTCATTAAGAGAAAAGGCGAAAGCAGCGTCGTCGAAGGTGGAGGTTGCATTGCTTAAGAAGCGTGGATGAAAATGGATTAGGGTTTTGTTTTAGAGAAAAAAACGGAGAGTAATAGGTGCGATACAGAAGAAATAAAAGAAGAAGGACATTTTTAATATTTCAAAAAGATATGGTTGAATCATATTAATTGAATTCTCATTATTAATAATAGAGATAGAGATATATACACATATATAAAATATAATTAGATTGCAAAATATGTTGAATATAAACATACAAAGTAGTTTTAAACAAATATGATGCATATTTAAATATATACTTTTAAATATATTATAATGTAAATAACGATAATAAATATTTGTATATACAAACACACACATAAAAAAATAATTTCGACCAAAAAAATGTTTTTTTGGTTTAAACTTATATAACAACTAAAAAAATGATTTTTTTTAATTCCATACAGAATAAGTAAAAATTAATTATTTTAATAATTTCGAAAAAGAAAAATGATATCACATTTTATATTAAAATTATATATTTACATGTTACATTATTTATAAACAAAATTATATATATTTATTGTTAGTATAAATTAATTTTAAATTAATAAATTTATAATATAAATGTGAATTAAAAATAAAAATTCTTTTTTTAATTTCCAAAATCTTGTATAAATAAATAAAATTTTATGAAATATAGATTATACTTAATACTTATTTCTTACGAATTTGGTTTTTTAGTTAAAATAATATTTATATATGTATGTATGTATGTACGTATATTATTTTCGAAAAACTTTTTTTTAATCAAGGCCATGAGTATCTGTGCATAAAAAAAATGTTTTTCTTTAATATTTACACAACGTACACGCGCACACCATCCAATGTCTAAAACATAAAGACATACAAATTCATGATAAATGATTTTATCTAAACTAATACATGATATGACAATTTGTAAAGCATTTATATAATTATAATCAAGTAAAATTACCTTCGTCTTATGCCTAGAATTCACACCTTAAGACGAAGAACCAAGCTTCTTGAATCCAATTCCAAATCTTGAAGCCGCTAGCTTCTGAATACAGCTACCACCAACAATCAAATTGTATTTAATTTGATGTGTTCAGGCTTGAATTTTTTGAATACATGGAAGGAACATGGCTAGCCTTAATTCATGAAGAGAAGAGGCAAAAAGATCAAATCAAAAATGAGTATTAAGAGCATTAAATAAAGGAGATATAAGTGAGTAAAAAGTGGATCTAGATCCATTTATTCCTCTTACTATTTCTCCCTTCCTTTTTACTCCAAAATATTTAAATGTTTGTGGCATGTATATTACTTGTGCACAAGCTAATGCTGCCGAAATATACTCTGCTTCGTAAGTTGATAAAGATATACAATATTGTTTCTTACCAAACCAGGAGACTAAGATTGGATAATAAAGTGATACTAGTGCGAACTCGTGTTATGCACATGGAGTTCACTACATAATTTATTCAACGATGTATTTTTTGATTCATTGTTACATAAAGGTGAAAGTGTACATGAATTGTAGTATTTTTTCAACTTTTTCTTAAAGGCTACTAACAAACATTTGATGATAAATATACTTAAGAAGTCTCGAGCACAAAAGGCAGAACTAAATTTTTGGACCATAATGACCTTAAAAAATATACGTTAACATCAGCTTTATATTATTTTTAAGTTTTCAAGCATTGCATACTATGCATGTTTATTAATTTCAAGTCTATGTTACATAAGTTCAATCTGCTTTTGTCCACTTTTTAACACATAAATTTCAATATGTACATAATTCGCTATGACAATATCACTTTAAATCTAGAATGAGAAAATTGTGCTGTAAGTGAAATAATGTTCCAAATTTGTTACAACTTTGTTAACCTTGTAGCAGTCAGTTACTTCCAATCAACATACATTGACGGTTTGTAAACCAAGTATAAAAGGGGCATTTCACCAGAAGGACAAACTTTGCAGTCCAATTAGTTTCTAGGACACACATTCAAAGAAATTACTTTCAATGCCAAAATCAGCAAAATAATTACTTTCAAGGACAAAGTCAGCAGTCCAATTACTTTTAAGAACATAATTTCATAGGTTTTTAGGCCCTAGAAACTAATTATTCTACGTTTTTTCCTTGAAAGTAATTGTTTCAGTTGTGTGTCTTAGAAACTAATTCCACTTGCTAAAGAGGCCCTTGTGGCTAATTTCCACTTATAAAAATGTACAATATATATTCGATTATAAAACAAAGTAGAAAATTTATTAGCACAATTTTAGTTGTATAATCTTGTGCTTTGCTGTTCAAATATAGTTACTCGTCCTTTAGCAATACAGGAAAAAAATAATGCATAATTTAGCTGAAAGATAACAACAGTACGTCAAATTTTTTACTTGTTATACCTTTGCTCAATACCTTAAGAAGCCATAGGGCAACATACCATACCTTCCAGTACATATAAGAAGTAAGAAATTCAAAGTAAGATCCATCTTCCCCATATTCTTCATAATAAAATCATCTTAGTGGGAATAAAAAATGAATTCCAAGATCACGACTGGAAAGTATCGTTAAACGATAAAAAGGTAGAAAACAATGAAAATGAATATGCAGAATAAGTTGTAGTAAATAGTAAAATAATTCAAATGAAATGAAAACTAATCAAAATTTAAGTTTTGAATTACAGTTGTGAAATATGGTTGTCAAATTTATAGCCTGGTACAATAAAAAGGTAGGAAAATGTTATATTTATAAAGAAAACATGGATTTAATTTGAAAATAGTTAATTATAATACAATTACTTAAAAAAATTGCTCTTTCAATTTTTGGAATAAATAAAGTAATAATGTAGGAGCAAATCATACAATTCATTTTGAGAAGTTCTAAGAAATTAATAAAATTCTGAATGAAATGGTCAAATTTTTTGTCTTCTTATGTCAATGTTACTGACAGCAACTAAATTTTTTTGGTATAGTATCAAGAAAACAAAGGATAATATGAATTAATGCCTCCAAATTTTTTGTTTCCTTTATCTTTGCAACATTTGTTAGGAAGACAAAAATAACATACAATAACAATAGTGATTATTATTTGCTTTATTTAATTAAAGCAAGGAATTCAATTCTAAGAACACAATTGTGGACAAGCACCATTGTCCCAATGATTAAGTGATTCGACTTTGGTGCGAAAGGTCACAAGTTCGAAACTTGCATAGCGTGATTCGAACATTTATTGACATATGATTTGTGGTTTGTTGTCCCAGTGCCATGTTGTATCTAACTACCATTTCAAAAAAAACACAATTGGTGAAGTAGTGTAAGGTTTAGTGAAATAGTGAAATTGAATGGACATAAAAAGCCATGGTAAATACAAAAATACTGCCTTTGATATGGGAACACAAACTAAATTTTATGTTGCAAATAAAGAAAATAGATGATTGCTTTTGAATTACAAATGATGGCTATGATTGTATTTGGTAATACACTATCGCTAAGGACAACAGATCTAAAAACGAATAATTGAGTAGATGAGGCAAACAACCAAAGGTTTGGAATGACCATAACAAAGATAGGACATACCGGTTTGTTAGGAGAACAAAGAAACTGAGCACAAAGAAATCAAACACAAAATTCATAAATTTGATTGTGTAGAACACAATATACTTGATTAGTTTACTATTAAAAGAAATTGTATAGCTAGGGTAACAAAAAAGCATGAATAAAAATTTCATAATAACACCTAAGACAACAAAGGCAATAAAATTGTAAATGAGAATAGATAATAAGGGCTCTACTACAATAAATATGTCGAAAATCCTTTTATGTGCATATTTTTAATAAACAACTTATGTATAATGGTAACACCAATTTAACTAACATGAAATACTTCTTCAATATTCAAAAATAAATATTTTACGTTAGACAACAAATTGATGATATTAGCACGATCACAAACATAGAAAAAGGAAATTATTTAAAATATACTTAAGATGTCATTATTGGAGAACAAAGAAACCGAGCATAAAAAAATCAAACACAAAATTCATAAATTTGATTTTGTAGAACACGATATACTTGATTAGTTTACTATTAGAAGAAATGGTATTGTTAGGGTAACAAAAAAGCATGAATAAAAATTTCATAATAACACATAAGACTACAAAGGTAATAAAATTGTAAATGAGGATAGATAGTTGGAAAAAGATCTAAAAATGACAACATAGAGCGGTTTAAAATTGATAATATCGACACACTCATAGACATAGAAGAAACAAAATATTTAAAACACACCTAAAATGTCATTACTGTGAATTTTTGTTTCACTTTTATGATTATGATACTCATAATTAGGTATATATCTTTTTAGGTAACATGAACCACTTTTACAATAATAGAAGAAATTGTAAATAAAATTCAGGATACAACCACGCATCACTAAATATGAACACAAAAATATCGAAAAGGTTGGAAAAAGGTTTTAAAATGGGAACCTACGATAGTTTAATGGTAGACTTGATCTGAAGCAGATAAGAGTAAAACTATAATATAACAATCTAAAACTGAAAACTTACCTATTGATCTGGTGAAAAGAACCAAAGCATGGGGATCGGATGTAAAAACCTTCCTAAGAAAAAAACTTCAGAAATGAAAAAAATTAACAACATTTAACCACTTTGAAAATGATGAAATGAAAGTAATCAACAAACAACTTTAAACTCCTATGAAAAAGATGAAAAGAAAGTTACCAAATATAAAACATCCATATTCATCTTCGTCGATGATGGTTTCCTACAAAATAGAAATTAGAGATGTTGTCAAAATATTAGAAGATTGAATTAAACGGAAATGGAGATATGGCTTAGGAAGATAAATTTGCAAATTAACGGGAAGAGGGGACAAAGTTACAGAAAAAGAAAGGGGAACTATCAAAAATACATTTTCTTAATTATTAATAAACTAAGAGCCGAAGAATGCTAAGAGACAAAACAATGAATAACAATAAATACAATGGATACATGAATTGTGATTGGAAAAGAGTTGGAAGGTGCAATTGCAAATTGTTTACTCAAACCGATGAGAGATTATTATTTAGCTTCAGATTAAATGAGAAGTAAGAATATGAAAAATCTTTTATTCTCTTTTATATATAATAGAATAGATAAGTATTTATGATATATTTGATTCCAAATTAAGTCACAGAATTGATTACACATTGATTACAGAATAAGTTCTCGTTAATGCTGGTTAAATGAACTAATTGTCTCTAATTTGGGAATTCAATTGTATATAATTAATTGAATATTAAAAATGGAAAGAATATATGAAAATATAAGTTACACTGAAACTTAGTCTAAAATCGCCGATAATATCAATAACCACATTCATCCCAAATAACAAACATAACTTATGATTTAAATGAACCAAACTGCCTAAATTTTCTAATATTTATACGTTTTTATATAAAAGAAAAAAACCCAAGTGTACTTTTCCATAGTTTTAAAATTGACTGAAATTTGGAAGTGAGAGTTTTAAAAACTTAAAGCATTAAACAAAAACAAAAATCAAAACTAACATTATTCTTAAAAACGTAAGCATGGATAATTAATGCTTTCCACAATTTAAGTTTATATACATTGTATTAAAATCATTATGTTCTAAGATAATAAAAGGAAATATATAATTATATAAAACTCATCCCAATTTGTAAGTTATAAAATCATTTACAATGATTTCAATTTCACATATATAGGGTTGTAGATGGAAATAAGAATATTGCTAGGAGAAACATGTGAAATAAAGAGTTAATCATAATTTTGTCATTATTTAATGCAAACCAAATTAGAAAATATTACTATAGCTTAAAATATAATATTTTCTAATACATATAGCACAACATAACATAATAAATGCATATAGAACAAAAAACCTATGTTATTGTTGGCTTATTTTTGGAACAACCGAATAATTTTTTCCTTTACTTCAAACATTATGTGGAAATAATTATAAGGAATTAGATGGTTATAGTTTAATTCTACAATATATTAATATTAAAGAGAATTAATATGTAACTAATTTTTTCACTAAATTGAATAACAAATACAATAGAATTTATTGTAATGGATTTTTTAGTTACTTCGAATTCAATCTGGTCAAAATAAAAAAAATATGTTTTAACAATTCAATGGTTATAATATTTGATATTATCCAACCTATTTTAGAATAGTTCGATTATAAACATTATAAATAATAACATTTTTAATGTATAGTTATAAATGAACATTTCCATTTCCACAAAAATTAAAAACATTATAAGGTTAAGAAAACTTCATAAAAAATCATAGATAATTTCCTCATATGTTGTATTATCTCTAAGAATTTGGTGGAAACTATGAATGTGAGTTTTTGTGAACATTTCATAATATATAAAATAACACAGTAGAAAAATATATAAAAGGCAGATTGGTTAAGAAGGATAATAACTAAATTTACAAAAGTAAGTTCAAGCGACTAAGACTATAAAAAGAATTAAAAAAAGTAAGTTTGCGATATATTTAGTAAAAACTAAGCTTGTACAAAATTTTAAAGTTGCCTATTGAAGATATTTTAAAATGCTGCTTGTGCATTAATATTTTTTCCCTAGACTATTATATGACAAATTATTTTTTATATTTTCTTTTACTTATAGGTACAGATTTTTTATCCCAACTTGATTTTTCTTATATACTTATGTTTGAGAATGAAAAAAGACCAACTTTACCTCTATTTAATTATATAGAACAACTTAAGGTCTATTGGTATCTATATGTTAATAAACACAGTAATTCTTCATAGAATAAATGAAGGACCAAAGTCATAATCTTCAACAAAAACAAAAACAAAATTAAAATGGATTTTTATACAAAATGTAAGGAACAAGAAATAGTTCTACTTTACCCATAACTATTTTTTCAAAACAACTGAATATTCTAAGATGTTTATGTATTAATAAGTCCAATAAACTCCAGCAAATAAATGAAGAAAACCATATTCATAAGCATATACTAATCAAAACAAAAATAAGAGAAAATGGAATTTGGTCAGAAAATTTGGATCAGAGACTGAAGTCATTAATTTAGGACAACAACAAATTCAAACTCAAATTATAAGAAAAATAGGTAATAAAATAAAGAACTACCCTTTAATTCGAGCTCATCGATCAAGTAAGCCAAGGTTTATGGCAACTTTTAAATAATTTTTTCATAAAATTCCGAAACCTAAATGCACCAAGCAAATAAACAACCAATGCAAAATATTAAGAAGCAAAAATAATTATGGAGGATATGAAATATTAATGAATTCATTCAAATTACGGTCATGTTAAGATAATTATGACACTAATACATAAATTGAATTATATTAATACAAAATTGGAGAAGGGGAAGAAACGAAGTTGTGATTGAATTTTTGATATAAATAACCGAAGAAATGGAAGAAAAAAATTATGAGAGAAGCAAGAAGAAAGTGGAGATGCCAAATAACCAAGGAGAAAGAAGAAAGCGAAGATGTGAAATAACCAATGAACTTTTTTCTTGCACTGAAGATATAGAAAAAAGGAAGAGAATGTCAGTTAGATTATTTAAGATTAATGAATGTAAGGAGTGACCAGATAAGAAACTAAGTTACGTATTGGAGAAATTATTATTTTAAAATGGAAATAAATTTAGTTCTAAATGTGAATAATTAATTTTATAAGGGTAAAGGAATTTTTACCTTTCAATTGATGAGAGAATAATATTTTGAGTGCAAATGAATGAGAGATAAGAATATCAAAAGTCCATTATTCTCCTTTATATATAATAATGGAATAGATAGAATAGATGCGCTACTCATGCTTTTTCCATCCATCTTGTAACCTCCAAAATCAGCATCACTATAAGATACAAACTCAAAAGAATAACCTTTCGGGTAGAAAATTCTGTAATCCTTAATTCTAACTACATAACATAATATTCAGTTTACAACTTTTAAATATGACTCCATAGGGATTTTTTGAAAACTAGCGCATAAACAAATACTCATCATTATATCTAGTCAGCTAGCAATTAAATAGAGTAGTGACCAGATCATACTATCATATAGCTATTGGTAACTTCTTTTCCATTTCCATCACGACTAAATGCAAACTTATGATTAGTTGTTTTACTATTTTTATTTTCCAATACAAAAGGTTTGATGCGACGATCCACATTTCGGAAGGTTTTAATCGATAATAAATCCACACATGTCAAACTTAAACAATCCGGAACGTAGATAATCAATGGGAATAATTAAGAAAAATAAGAAAAGAAGAAGAAAGCAAACACAGAATCTCAAAGCGAAATGATAAAATATAATAATCAAATAGTAGTTCATAAAGCTGTTTATTATACACTTAATTATAATCTATACAACATTTATTAGAGATATCTATATACACCAGGGATAAATAAAATGCAGCAGAATAGCATGATGCAGAGAATAATAATAGTAATAATACCAAATCTTTGTCTTCATCCTCCAGAGAATACTCTTCAATGCATTAAAAAACTCAGGGCTGACCCGAGCATAATGAAAAGACAAAACACTCAAGTCAGGACTAAAATACTCTTATGTAACTCAAATCAATATCAATAAATATGAGTGTAACAGCGTCAGAGATGTTTATGGTATTTTGCATCTCTTATTCAGTGTATAACGTGCATGCAATAACTTAAGAGATGTTATGGGATTTTCCATCTCCTAAGGATCTGTTAAACTATTTATATATAATAGTGTACGCTATAGTAGGTAATGTCTATCAGTAAAATAAATATCAAAATAGCATTAAGGCTTTACATTGATCCACCTTAACACATTTTTATAGTACTAAACCAAAGTCGTAATGGGCTCGCATAAGGATAAATATGATAAGGCACGTGAGGCAATGCCCAAGGTAGAATTCTACTAGTTTACCTTTTCTGGCTAGTCGTAACCCATCCGTGGCTGACCATGTGTAAGAGTCTAAAAACTCGGCCTTCGAAAATCGGCACCCGTACTTCACTTGTACTCAATATGCCGTAGATTCAAACACCGAATCTGGCTTCCCGGAGCTTATAACACAATAAGTATAACAACACAGTGGAATAAAAAGAATATATCAATGATATCATATATATAACATTGAATCAATGACAGATACAAAAATTTGATACAATATGATACAACAGAATGATACAACAGATATCAATATACATCGGAGATATGATACAAGAAATAGCAGCGGAAAGAATATCTCCAATAGAATGCTCCAATCCATAGCTAGTGAAAAGCAAGGTCAGTCGTCCAAAGACTGACTAGCTCCAGATAATCTACTCAACCTGAATATCTGAGAAACCGAACTTTAGACTGCCCGTATGGAAAATGGTGGGCACCCAGAGTTTAGGAAAGGAACAATAAACTCCGGGTCAGTCATGGGACTGGTGTGAGCAACGAAAACAGTTTATCTTTAAAAATAAATAGCAAAAGAATTTTAAAGTCAATTCGCAATGCTTTTTGGAAAATGAAACTACCATAAGGCCTCCCGCACACACACACAATGCAAACGCAGAATCAGAGGAGATTTCTCCTTATGATAGTCAAAGATGCTTACTACGCAAAAATCAAATCATTTGATATTATTATTAGTGCATAGTGTAGAAAACATTTCGAAAGTAGAATATAAATCATAGCCAGCATAGACATTTCGCACTTATGCCTACTATAACTACCATGTTCAATAACAGGTTACCGCCACATTCCATGGCAGGTAATACAACTAATACCGTACAGGGCTCGTATTGTTTTGTTTGGATTTCCAACAAATGGTCAGGCTAAGGAACTTCCTATTCCACGAAAGAACGCCTCTGGCTGGACGCTCCGAGAGACAAACTGCTCTCTGCCAAACAAGGCCGGCTACCCCCCTTCCCGGGGAATATACAAAACCTCAGATATGCCACCCCCGGTCCTTTGGGACCTTTATCCGAGCGCTCGGTAACGAACATCACACATAATCAATAAAGTGTGTCCACATGAGTAAGTATCTGGGCTCCATACCATGATACTACCCTTTTCCAGAAGGAATGGTCATACCCTAGGGAAGCTACCCCTGAAACCTTGCCGCACAATTCCTGTTTCGACCATTACCGGTTTGTGAGGTTCGACGAAGTCTCGTCCACAAAGCTACGCTTTGGCACAAAGCCATGCTTTGGGTCAACAGATGATCAAAGTAATGATCACAAAGATAAATGATCAAACAAATGATCATATCACAAATGATCAAACAATGATCATCACACAGCAACACTCAGCATGTCACATTACAAAATTGGGAATATATCACTGATAAATTTCAACTACATAACCTTTGAGCTCGTACGTCTCAGAGAAGGGTGTTAAGCTAAGAGAATAAATTCTCCGCCACCAACAGAAATGTATTTGAAAGAAATCGGCTTTATATCTCAAAGTGTAATGTCAGACATACAATCCATACATGTCTGTTCTGGGTTTGAACAGAACCGAAGGCACTTCCAAAGAAGTCCTTGCAAATCCGGATAATTTTCTAATCACGTCCGGACTTCCCATCACAAAGGGTGATAAAATCTCTATATCGGGGCCAGTCGATGCAGAGACATTCGACGAGTTGTCCTTTCGTTTTCGAAAATATCCGGTCTTCATCACCGGTCTTCAAATGCTATCCATATACGTCGTATCACTATTCGGAATGGGTTATATGACACAAATGCCTTTTCCCGGCTAACCCGAATAGTGAGCGTAATATTTAAAAACATATGGATATGTGATTTCAATTAAGTCACAACTTAATAATTCAACTTCTTTTTAAATGGTTTCAATCGATTACCATTTCAAATCTTTTAAACAAAAAGATTTATTTCACAAAGTTCACCCAGTTTCAACAAAAATCCATTCACAGATTTTAAAACAATTTCCGTTTCAATTGGATTAACTCGTTAAATCTTTAAAACAAAGATTCAACTTATAGCTTTCAAAACAATTTCATTTCGAATGGTTTAAACAAATCATCATTTTAAATCTGTTAAAAATAAACAGATTCAATTCATAGTTTTCAAAAATAATTCATTCATAACTTGGAAAACCACTTTAATTTCATTTTAAATTTGAAACCTTTCAACACAAATTGGAAGTTCACTTCTCATATGAAAGCTGTTATTATTTGAAAACAAATAGTTTTCGTTTCAGAAAATCCAGTTATATTTACACGAGTTATAACCCTTGAATTATATTCACATTCCAAAATTAATACTTTTAAAATAGTTTAACCCTTATATAACGGGTATAACATCTTTAATCCCTAGTTTCAAATCATAGAATTCAATTTCAAATCTTAAATTTAAGTTTAAATCAAATTATTTAAACTTCAAAACTTTATCAAGTTATTCAAAAATAAGTCTTATCTTTGAAATTCCATTTCAAAAGCTTTTCACTTTAAACCCAAAATTTCCAATTTCAAAATCAATTGAAATTAAAATTTCAGTTTCAAAACATAAATTTTAAATCATCTGTGACTTAACCGATTTCCACGTGAAAACCATATTTGTGTGTGTATGGTGTGGTCCAGGGGTTTTACACACAATAGTGCAACATCAATCATTACAGATATATCGATAAGCGGTATAATCGATAACACTTATCTTCATTCTCAGATTCATAGATAAAATAAATTTATCGGTCACAAAGATTCACTATTACAATTCGATGTAGGTTTCGGATAACCAACTGGAATCCGACTCCCTGTCGCATCGAAATTCAAGTGCCGTTTTACGGGTCAAGGGTTTCATATTCACATAGTAATATATCACGGAAATAGAAATTACAGCTCAACACAAAGTAATTCATATCACAAAGCATCACAATCACAAACAGGGATATCAAAAAAATCAAATCATCCAATATAATCCAAGCATCCATAAGTAAGGTCAGTTAATTGTCTGATTAATTTAAATCAGATTAATTAATTAGGAATTATTAATCCTGGTTAATTAACATTACGAATCATTTTGATTAATTATTCTTTAATCATTTATTAATTAACCATTTATAATAAATTAATCAACTTTTAATTATAATTCATCAACCTTTAATTATTAAATAATTAACCTTTAATTATTTAATTCACCATTTAATTAATTTAATAAATTAACCCTTAATTTATTGCCATTTAATTAATTAACAATAATACTTGCTTGTCTTAATTAACTTTTAAAAATCTTCTTTAAATTTGAAAACCAAATTATTATTAACTACAAACTTAAGTGTTAATTAACTTTATACTTAACTTAAATTAATTGTTTAATTAAAATAATTAAGGGTTTAAGAACATTGTTAAGCTTTAACTAAAATAATTTAAAACTTGAATTAAGTCTTAACTTAACTGTTAAACATCTTCTAAGCTTACAATGTTTAAACAATTTGCTTAACCTTCATTATAAAATGCTGCAGTTGAAACCCGAGAACCATCCCCATGATACTCGAGTGTTACTTCGAGTCCTCCACCCACTTGCTCCGAGTCATCTCACTCCCTCTCGTAATCTTCTTCTTCTTTTTTTCTTCCAGTAAATTAAATCTAAGCTTAAGTTAAAAATATAACTTCAGTTATACGACCTCGCTCTCGCACCTGGGTTTGACTCGAGGCAAACCCCCCAATTTCTCGAGCAAAATTTCGCGACGACCCAAACGCGACCCCACTGACACATATGCCACCGTGCATGTGTACACCACATCGGAGCCACTCTGATCAAGTCTCCGTCCATCACCAGTTCGCCATTAACCCACACAAGCCTCCTGTACAACCAGATCGAGGGATACAATCGAAATTCGAAATCGAACCCATCGCTCCAAACTCTGGAACCAACCTCGACCATCAATTTGCCTCACGCCGCCATGGCACTTCACCAGGGTCCTCGCAACATCCCCCAGAGCTCCGCCACCACGCCACACTTCCATTCCCCTAGGTGCGATCACCACTAGCGCACCCACGACGCTGCAGTTCGTCAATTTCTAACAACGACAACAAACTGGGTATAAACCCTATTCCCAACCTCAGCAACCTCCAACGATGCTTCCTCTTCGATCACGTGAGTTATCATTACTTTGATCGTCGAGGATCGACGAAACTCTTTCCTCTGATCATCTCACGATATATCGACAATCTAACACTTAAAAATTATAAAATTACTATCAAAATTCATCATTTTATAATACGATTTTATTTATATAACCAAATCATAATTTCCATATGATTGAATATTTGACATGCCTTTGATTTCTTATGTAATTTACTATTATTGAAATAACCACTGAATTTAAAATCTTGATATCACTTCTAAATATAATATTGCCCTGTTTCAAACAATTTTTCTTCAGAAATCATAGTTTAATATTGATTGTATGAAATGAAATTAGATTTAGAACTCATTTTAAAGTTGGATATTTCAAAACAGGGATGTCTAGATAATATACAGACATGCATATTCAAACATACATATATATTCACATCCCCACATCCCCACATCATACTTTATCTCATGATTTTAATTACAAGCAGCAGGCCCAAAATCAAGATATAAACAGAGCTGAGATCGAAGAAGGATAGTTTTGCTCACCTGTGAAGATGAAGAACAGAGGAGAAAGTTTATGCCTCGAAGTGATTTTGTTTGAAACAAACTGGAAACTGATTGCTCTACCTTAAATCTTGTGACTTGATTTGCTTTGAAATGCTTCTTGATTTTTCACTCTGATTTATACTTTCTTTCCAGGTTTTGTTTTGAATGAACGAAATGAAGAAGATTGATATATAAAGGAATGAGATGTACAGGTGATGTTTATTTCTTTTTCTCTGGTTTGCTTAATTCTTTTTACTGAACGAACAGGGGCAAGTATGGATGTATAAATAAAGGCAATAGTTTGGTATAGGGGAAGGTGTTGTCTAGTATAGGCTTACTTCTTTCATTTGAACAAGTACTTCCTTTATTTGACTAAAGATTTTTTTTCTTAGTTTACTGATATGGTTTCAACATATTTCGGTTGAGAAGATTGTTTTGTGCTTGGGTATTAAATGCTTGTCTCTCCCCTTTTGTTTACAAGCTTACTATTTGTTATTATGTAATATGTACAGTTTTTGCTTTGTATAAGTATGCTCATATGTACTTTTGCCTGTACAGTTTGCTTGAACTCAAATGTTTTGTTATTTCTTGTTTTGCTTTCACACTCACATACAATCCTATATGTATTTCATTTGTTTACTTAAGCACTTTTGTAATTTATCTTATAATCATATTTCTAACTTAAGTATTAAATTTATTGTTTATTTCTATTCAGGTTTAACAAGCCAACCATTTAATCTATAACATATATTTTATTTTACTTTTTTCTTTTATTATTTTTTAGTCTATACTATTTATATTATTTTGTATTGATTTATCTTTATTTTATATCGAATAAAACTATATAATTTATTTATTGGTTTTACTTATTTCTAACTTCAATAGTTATTTTAACTTACATATAAATTTTCAACTTAAATACTTATCATCTTGTATTTACATTGTATTTATATTTTTACTTTATTTATTTTTTTGTATGACTACATATTAATTTTCAACTATCAACATTTTCTAAGTCATTTATTAAAATTTTATTTCAAATCCAATATATACATATATATATATATAAATAAATTAAAATTTACTCATATATATCCATATACATATATATTCACATATATATAAATTAAAATCTAAGAGGATCGACGAAACTCTTTCCTCTGATCATCTCACGATATATCGACAATCTAACACTTAAAAATTATAAAATTACTATCAAAATTCATCATTTTATAATACGATTTTATTTATATAACCAAATCATAATTTCCATATGATTGAATATTTGACATGCCTTTGATTTCTTCTGTAATTTACTATTATTGAAATAACCACTGAATTTAAAATCTTGATTTCACTTCTAAAAATAATATTGCCTTATTGCAAACAATTTTTCTTCAGAAATCATAGTTTAATATTGATTGTATGAAATGAAATTAGATTTAGAACTCATTTTAAAGTTGGATATTTCAAAACAGGGATGTCTAGATAATATACAGACATGCATATTCAAACATACATATATATTCACATCCCCACATCCCTACATCATACTTTGTCTCATGATTTTAATTACAAGCACCAGGCCCAAAATCAAGATATAAACAGAGCTGAGATCGAAGAAGGATAGTTTTGCTCACTTGTGAAGATGAAGAACAGAGGAGAAAGTTTATGCCTGGAAGTGATTTTGTTTGAAACAAACTGGAAACTGATTGCTCTACCTTAAATCTTGTGACTTGATTTGCTTTGAAATGATTCTTGATTTTTTACTCTGATTTATACTTTCTTTCCAGGTTTTGTTTTGAATGAACGAAATGAAGAAGATTGATATATAAAGGAATGAGATGTACAGGTGATGTTTATTTCTTTTTCTCTGGTTTGCTTAATTCTATTTACTGAACATACAGGGGCAAGTATGGATGTATAAATAAAGGCAATAGTTTGGTATAGGGGAAGGTGTTGTCTAGTATAGGCTTACTTCTTTCATTTGAACAAGTACTTCCTTTATTTGACTAAAGATTTTTTTCTTAGTTTACTGATATGGTTTCAACATAGTTCGGCTGAGAAGATTGTTTTGTGCTTGGGTATTAAATGCTTGTCTCTCCCCTTTTGTTTACAAGCTTACTATTTGTGATTCGTAATATGTACAGATTTTGCTTTGTATAAGTATGCTCATATGTACTTTTTCCTGTACAGTTTGCTTGAACTCAAATGTTTTGTTATTTCTTGTTTTGCTTTCACACTCACATACAATCCTATATGTATTTCATTTGTTTACTTAAGCACTTTTGTAATTTATCTTATAATTATATTTCTAACTTAAGTATTAAATTTATTGTTTGTTTCTATTAAGGTTTAACAAGCCAACCATTTAATCTATAACATATATTTTATTTTACTTTTTTCTTTTATTATTTTTTAGTCTATACTATTTATATTATTTTGTATTGATTTATCTTTATTTTATATCGAATAAAACTATATAATTTATTTATTGGTTTTACTTATTTCTAACTTCAATAGTTATTTTAACTTACATATAAATTTTCAACTTAAATACTTATCATCTTGTATTTACATTGTATTTATATTTTTACTTTATTTTTTTTTGTATGACTACATATTAATTTTCAACTATCAACATTTTCTAAGTCATTTATTAAAATTTTATTTCAAATCCAATATATACATATATATATATAAATAAATTAAAATTTACTCATATATATCCATATACATATATATTCACATATATACAAATTTTCAAATCCATATGACTTAATATATTTTCTATTTGAATCGGGGAAACTCGCTTCCATTTATAATTAATTTCACAAATTTTTATTCAAAAATAAATTTAATTATCAATTCAAAATTAATTAAAATTCGGGGTCGTTACAGACTTCCCCCCTTAAAATAATTTCGTCCTCGAAATTCGCAGGCACGAAAACAACACAGAGATTGACATATTCGATCTCCTATAATTCCTCAAACTTAAGATATGAATTCCAAACTCAAGTCGGAATATCTCAGAATATACATAACTTGTCCCTCTTCGGACTTCGATCAACCCGAGAAATTATAATAGAATTTCAAATTTGGTTTTAAACGAAATCGTTTTATCGATACAATTCAAACTTAGCTTCATATTCTATATATCAATTTAACTCAATTTAAAATTTCCAATTTATTTAGAATTTCATATTTCAAATTTCCAATCCCAAATTCATTAAAGTTTAAAAACGAAAAGCTGATAAGAAATCGATGAAGATACTAAGTAAGGATTTTCTACAACGATTCGTTGGGCCACCATCACACCGAAACTTCTTCTTGTAGCTGGTACGAAGAGATGAAAAGAATTTGGAAACGAATCAAAGAAGATTGATAAGAAAGTTGTTTCCACTGTTGCAGGGTATTGACCATTTATAGTCGTATTCCCCTGTCCCCTATCTCATCCTCTTCTTGCACTCATACTCACTATTAGTGGATAGTAAGAGAATTTACTGAGGCATTCAGGCGGATATCTTAGGGATACACTCATTCTAGGGATACTTCACCCTATCTCTAATGAGCTACTTAATGTGTTATACTCCTGAGCTAAAGTTCAACCTTAGCTCTGATACCAATTGTAAGTGTCCAAAAACTCGGCCTTCGAAAATCGGCACCCGTACTTCACTTGTACTCAAAATGCCGTAGATTCAAACGCCGAATCTGGCTTCCCGGAGCTTATAACACAATAAGTATAACAACACAGCAGAATCAAAAGAATATATCAATGATATCATATACATAACATTGACACAATGACATATACAAAAATCTGATACAATATGATACAACAGAATGATACAACAGATATCAATATACATTAGAGATATGATACAAGAAATAGCAGCGGAAAGAATATCTCCAATAGAATGCTCCAATCCACAGCTAGCGGAAAGCAAGGTCAGTCGTCCAAAGACTGACTAGCTCCAGATAATCTACTCAACCTGAATATCTGAGAAACCCAACTCTAGACTGCCCGTGTGGAAAATGGTGGGCACCCAGAGTTTAGGAAAGGAACAATAAACTCCGGGTCAGTCATGGGACTGGTGTGAGCAACGAAAACAGTTTATCTTTAAAAACAAATAGCAAAATAATTTTAAAGTCAATTCGAATGCGTTTAGGAAAATGAAACTACCATAAGGCCTCCCGCACACACACACAATGCAAACGCAGAATCAGAGGAGATTTCTCCTTATGATAGTCAAAGATGCTTACTACGCAAAAATCAAATCATTTGATATTATTATTAGTGCATAGTGTAGAAAACATTTCGAAAGTAAAATATAAATCTTAGCCAGTATAGACATTTCGCACTTATGCCTACTATAACTACCATGTTCAATAGCAGGTTACCGCCACATTCCATGGCAGGTAATACAACTAATACCGTACATGGCTCGTATTGTTTTGTTTGGATTTCCAACAAATGGTCAGGCTAAGGAACTTCCTATTCCACGAAAGAACGCCTCTGGCTGGATGCTCCGAGAGACAAATTGCTCTCTGCCAAACAAGGCCGGCTACCCCCCTTCCCAGGGAATATACAAAACCTCGGATATGCCACCTTCGGTCCTTTGGGACCTTTATCCGAGCGCTCGGTAACCAACATCACACATAATCAATAAAGTGTGTCCACATGAGTAAGTATCTGGGCTCCATACCATGATACTACCCTTTTCCAAAAGGAATGGTCATACCCTAGGGAAGCTACCCCTGAAACCTTGCCGCACAATTCCTGTTTCGACCATTACCGGTTTGTGAGGTTCGACGAAGTCTCGTCCACAAAGCTACGCTTTGGCACAAAGCCATGCTTTGGGTCAACAGATGATCAAAGTAATGATCACAAAGATAAATGATCAAACAAATGATCATATCACAAATGATCAAACAATGATCATCACACAGCAACACTCAGCATGTCACATTACCAAATTGGGAATATATCGCTGATAAATTTCAACTACATATCCTCTGAGCTCGTACGTCTCAGAGAAGGGTGTTAAGCTAAGAGAATAAATTCTCCGCCACCAATAGAAATGTATTTGAAAGAAATCAGCTTTATATCTCAAAATGTAATGTCAGACATACAATCCATACAAGTCTGTTCTGGGTTTGAACAGAACCGAAGGCACTTCCAAAGAAGTCCTTGCAAATTCGGATAATTTTCTAATCACGTCCGGACTTCCCATCATAAAGGGTGAAAAAATCTCTATATCGGGGCCAGTCGATGCAGAGACATTTGACGAGTTGTCCTTTCGTTTTCGAAAATATCCGGTATTCACCACCGATCTTCAAATGCTATCCATATACGTCGTATCACTATTCGAAATGGGTTATATGACACAAATGTCTTTTCTCGGCTAACCCGAATAGTGAGCGCAATATTTAAAAACATATGGATATGTGATTTCAATTAAGTCACAACTTAATAATTCAACTTCTTTTTAAATGGTTTCAATCGATTACCATTTCAAATCTTTTAAACAAAAAGATTTATTTCACAAAGTTCACCTAGTTTCAACAAAAATCCATTCACAGATTTCAAAACAATTTCCGTTTCAATTGGATTAACTCATTAAATCTTTAAAACAAAGATTCAACTTACAGCTTTCAAAACAATTCATTTCGAATGGTTTAAACAAATCATCATTTTAAATCTGTTAAAAATAAACAGATTCAATTCATAGTTTTCAAAAAGAATTCATTCATAACTTGGAAAACCATCTTAATTTCATTTTAAATTTGAAACCTTTCAACACAAATTGGAAGTTCACTTCTCATATGAAAGCTGTTATTATTTGAAAACAAATAGTTTTCGTTTCAGAAAATCCAGTTATATTTACACGAGTTAAAACCCTTGAATTATATTCACATTCCAAAATCAATACTTTTAAAATAGTTTAACCCTTATATAACGGGTATAACATCTTTAATCCCTAGTTTCAAATCATAGAATTCAATTTCAAATCTTGAATTTAAGTTTAAATCAAATTATTTAAACTTCAAAACTTTATCAAGTTATTCAAAAATAAGTCTTATCTTTGAAATTCCATTTCAAAAGCTTTTCACTTTAAACCCAAAATTTCCAATTTCAAAATCAATTGAAATTAAAATTTCAATTTCAAAACATAAATTTTAAATCATCTGTGACTTAACCGATTTCCACGTGAAATCCATATTTGTGTGTGTATGGTGTGGTCCAGGGGTTTTACACACAATAGTGCAACATCAATCATTACAGATATATCGATAAGCGGTATAATCGATAACGCTTATCTTCATTCACAGATTCATAGATAAAATAAATTTATCGCTCACAAAGATTCACTATTACAATTCGATGTGGGTTTCGGATAACCAACTGGAATCCGACTCCCTGTCGCATCGAAATTCAAGTGTCGTTTTACGGGTCAAGGGTTTCATATTCACATAGTAATATATCACGGAAATAGAAATTACAGCTCAGCACAAAGTAATTCATATCACAAAGCATCACAACCACAAACAGGGATATCAAACAAATCAAATCATCCAATATAATCCAAGCATCCATAAGTAAGGTCAGTTAATTATCTGATTAATTTAAATCAGATTAATTACTTATGAATTACTAATCCTGGTTAATTAACATTACGAATCATTTTGATTAATTATTCTTTAATCATTTATTAATTAACCATTTATAATAAATTAATCAACTTTTAATTATAATTCATCAACCTTTAATTATTAAATAATTAACCTTTAATTATTTAATTCACCATTTAATTAATTTAATAAATTAACCCTTATTTATTACCATTTAATTAATTAACAATAATACTTGCTTGTCTTAATTAACTTTTAAAAATCTTCTTTAAATTTGAAAACCAAATTATTATTAACTACAAACTTAAGTGTTAATTAACTTTATACTTAACTTAAATTAATTGTTTAATTAAAATAATTAAGGGTTTAAGAACATTGTTAAGCTTTAACTAAAATAATTTAAAACTTGAATTAAGTCTTAACTTAACTGTTAAACATCTTCTAAGTTTACAATGTTTTAACAATTTGCTTAACCTTCATTATAAAATGTTGCAGTTGAAACCCGAGAACCATCCCCATGATACTCGAGTGTTACTTCGAGTCCTCCACCCACTTGCTCCGAGTCATCTCACTCCCTCTCGTAATCTTCTTCTTCTTTTTTTCTTCCAGTAAATTAAATCTAAGCTTAAGTTAAAAATATAACTTCAGTTATACGACCTCGCTCTCGCACCTGGGTTTGACTCGAGGCAAACCCCCCAATTTCTCGAGCAAAATTTCGCGACGACCCAAACACGACCCCACTGACACATATGCCACCGTGCACGTGTACACCACATCGGAGCCACTCCGATCATGTCTCCGTCCATCACCAGTTCGCCATTAACCCACACAAGCCTCCTGTACAACCAGATCGAGGGATACAATCGAAATTCGAAATCGAACCCATCGCTCCAAACTCTGGAACCAACCTCGACCATCAATTTACCTCGCGCCGCCACGGCACTTCACCAGGGTCCTCGCAACATCCCCCAAAGCTCCGCCACCACGCCACACTTCCATTCCCCTAGGTGCGATCACCACTAGCGCACCCACGACGCTGTAGTTCGTCAATTTCTAACAACGACAACAAACTGGGTATAAACCCTATTCCCAACCTCAGCAACCTCCAACGATGCTTCCTCTTCGATCACGTGAGTTATCATTACTCCGATCGTCGAGGATCGACGAAACTCTTTCCTCTGATCATCTCATGATATATCGACAATCTAACACTTAAAAATTATAAAATTACTATCAAAATTCATCATTTTATAATACGATTTTATTTATATAACCAAATCATAATTTCCATATGATTGAATATTTGACATGCCTTTGATTTCTTCTGTAATTTACTATTATTGAAATAACCACTGAATTTAAAATCTTGATATCACTTCTAAAAATAATATTGCCTTATTTCAAACAATTTTTCTACAGAAATCATAGTTTAATATTGATTGTATGAAATGAAATTAGATTTAGAACTCATTTTAAAGTTGGATATTTCAAAACAGGGATGTCTAGATAATATACAGACATGCATATTCAAACATACATATATATTCACATCCCCACATCCCCACATCATACTTTATCTCATGATTTTAATTACAAGCAGCAGGCCCAAAATCAAGATATAAACAGAGCTGAGATCGAAGAAGGATAGTTTTGCTCACCTGTGAAGATGAAGAACAGAGGAGAAAGTTTATGCCTGGAAGTGATTTTGTTTGAAACAAACTGGAAACTGATTGCTCTACCTTAAATCTTGTGACTTGATTTGCTTTGAAATGATTCTTGATTTTTCGCTCT
Source organism: Allium fistulosum (assembly GCA_030737815.1). Lineage (NCBI taxonomy): Eukaryota > Viridiplantae > Streptophyta > Magnoliopsida > Asparagales > Amaryllidaceae > Allium > Allium fistulosum. The sequence continues at coordinate 705,435,114 of CM060904.1, read as the reverse complement.
GATTTATACTTTCTTTCCAGGTTTTGTTTTGAATGAACGAAATGAAGAAGATTGATATATAAAGGAATGAGATGTACAGGTGATGTTTATTTCTTTTTCTCTGGTTTGCTTAATTCTATTTACTGAACGAACAGGGGCAAGTATGGATGTATAAATAAAGGCAATAGTTTGGTATAGGGGAAGGTGTTGTCTAGTATAGGCTTACTTCTTTCATTTGAACAAGTACTTCCTTTATTTGACTAAAGATTTTTTTTCTTAGTTTACTGATATGGTTTCAACATATTTCGGCTGAGAAGATTGTTTTGTGCTTGGGTATTAAATGCTTGTCTCTCCCCTTTTGTTTACAAGCTTACTATTTGTTATTATGTAATATGTACAGTTTTTGCTTTGTATAAGTATGTTCATATGTACTTTTGCCTGTACAGTTTGCTTGAACTCAAATGTTTTGTTATTTCTTGTTTTGCTTTCACACTCACATACAATCCTATATGTATTTCATTTGTTTACTTAAGCACTTTTGTAATTTATCTTATAATCATATTTCTAACTTAAGTATTAAATTTATTGTTTATTTCTATTCAGGTTTAACAAGCCAACCATTTAATCTATAACATATATTTTATTTTACTTTTTTCTTTTATTATTTTTTAGTCTATACTATTTATATTATTTTGTATTGATTTATCTTTATTTTATATCGAATAAAACTATATAATTTATTTATTGGTTTTACTTATTTCTAACTTCAATAGTTATTTTAACTTACATATAAATTTTCAACTTAAATACTTATCATCTTGTATTTACATTGTATTTATATTTTTACTTTATTTATTTTTTTGTATGACTACATATTAATTTTCAACTATCAACATTTTCTAAGTCATTTATTAAAATTTTATTTCAAATCCAATATATACATATATATATATATATATATAAATTAAAATTTACTCATATATATCCATATACATATATATTCACATATATACAAATTTTCAAATCCATATGACTTAATATATTTTCTATTTGAATCGGGGAAACTCGCTTCCATTTATAATTAATTTTACAAATTTTTATTCAAAAATAAATTTAATTATCAATTCAAAATTAATTAAAATTCGGGGTCGTTACAGACTTCTCCCCTTAAAAGAATTTCGTCCTCGAAATTCGCAGGCACGAAAACAACACAGAGATTGACAGATTCGATCTCCTATAATTCCTCAAACTTAAGATATGAATTCCAAACTCAAGTCGGAATATCTCAGAATATACATAACTTGTCCCACTTCGGACTTCGATCAACCCGAGAAATTATAATAGAATTTCAAATTTGGTTTTAAACGAAATCATTTTATCGATACAATTCAAACTTAGCTTCATATTCTATTTATCAATTTAACTCAATTTAAAATTTCCAATTTATTTAGAATTTCCTATTTTAAATTTCCAATCCCAAATTCATTAAAGTTTAAAAACGAAAAGATGCTGTTATCAATATCTAATCCACCCCGGTCGCCTTTTCTCCTTCCCCAGGGTTTGGCAATGCAACCTTCCACCTCGTATAGCCTTCTTCCAATGGTGCTTAATTTCTGGCAGAATCAATACCAAAGACAGACTCAACAGACTCAACATCCCTATTGACCCGCGCTGCGTCCTTTGTTCAACCCAGAACGAATCAGTAACTCACCTTTTCTTCGAATGTGATTTCTCCTATTCAATTTGGGCAGCAACTAGTGCCTATCTCTTGGGGTTTATTCCCAGCGTGACCTCTCACTTCGAATATTGGCAGCTCAATCAGCAGAGTCTGCTGATGGACGCCTTCATATCAACCTTTAGCTGGTGCATTTGGAAAGAAAGGAATGCCATTGTATTTGGAAAACCATCACGACATTTCGAGGGAACCTGTAGAAGTATCACTCATATTTTCTCCTCTATAACAGGTCAAAGTCACTCTGCGCCTTTCCGCCTGAGCCTCCCACAGTGCAGCGTCCAGCCAGTAGAATCCCAGGGAAGCACCACTGCATCTCCGGAGAGATAGTCTTGGCCTACAGGGAGATATCTCGTACTACAGTTAATATGTAATAGTTTATGATACTCTTGTATTTCCAGTACAGTTTGTGGCTTCACACCTATTTTTTGGCCATCGATCGGGCTTGTCGATCGACCTCTTCAGTACTATATAATATAACTATTTAACCGGCTGTGTAGTTCCACGCTACACACCCGTCACTCTCAAAAAAACGAAAAGATGATAAGAAATCGATGAAGATACTAAGTAAGGATTTTCTACAATGATTCGTTGGGCGACCATCACACCGAAACTTCTTCTTGTAGCTGGTACGAAGAGATGAAAAGAATTTGGAAACGAATCAAAGAAGATTGATAAGAAAGTTGTTTCCACTGTTGTAGGGTATTGACCATTTATAGTCGTATTCCTCTTTCCCCTATCTCGTCCTCTTCTTGCACTCATACTCACTATCAGTGGATAGTAAGAGAATTTACTGAGGCATTCAGGTGGATATCTTAGGGATACACTCATTCTAGGGATACTTCACCCTATCTCTAATGAGCTACTTAATGTGTTATACTCCTGAGCTAAAGTTCAACCTTAGCTCTAATACCAATTGTAAGAGTCCAAAAACTCGGCCTTCGAAAATCGGCACCCGTACTTCACTTGTACTCAAAATGCCGTAGATTCAAACGCCGAATCTGGCTTCTCGGAGCTTATAACACAATAAGTATAACAACACAGTGGAATAAAAAGAATATATCAATGATATCATATATATAACATTGACACAATGACAGATACAAAAATCTGATATAATATGATACAATGGAATGATACAACAGATATCAATATACATCAGAGATATGATACAAGAAATAACAGCGGAAAGAATATCTCCAATAGAATGCTCCAATCCACAGCTAGCGGAAAGTAAGGTCAGTCGTCCAAAGACTGACTAGCTCCAGGTAATCTACTCAACCTGAATATCTGAGAAACCTAACTCTAGACTGCCCGTGTGGAAAATGGTGGGCACCCAGAGTTTAGGAAAGGAACAATAAACTCCGGGTCAGTCATGGGACTGGTGTGAGCAACGAAAACAATTTATCTTTAAAAACAAATAGCAAAAGAATTTTAAAGTCAATTCGCAATGCGTTTTGGAAAATGAAACTACCATAAGGCCTCCCGCACACACACACAATGCAAACGCAGAATCAGAGGAGATTTCTCCTTATGATAGTCAAAGATGCTTACTACGCAAAAATCAAATCATTTGATATTATTATTAGTGCATAGTGTAGAAAACATTTCGAAAGTAGAATATAAATCTTAGCCAGCATAGACATTTCACACTTATGCCTACTATAGCTACCATGTTCAATAGCAGGTTACCGCCACATTCCATGGCAGGTAATACAACTAATACCATACAGGGCTCGTATTGTTTTGTTTGGATTTCCAACAAATGGTCAGGCTAAGGAACTTCCTATTCCATGAAAGAACGCCTCTGGCTGGATGCTCCGAGAGACAAACTGCTCTCTGCCAAACAAGGCCGGCTACCCCCCTTCCCAGGGAATATACAAAACCTCAGATATGCCACCCCCGGTCCTTTAGGACCTTTATCCGAGCACTCGGTAACCAACATCACACATAATCAATGAAGTGTGTCCACATGAGTAAGTATCTGGGCTCCATACCATGATACTACCCTTTTCCAGAAGGAATGGTCATACCCTAGGGAAGCTACCCCTGAAACCTTGCCGCACAATTCCTGTTTCGACCATTATCGGTTTGTGAGGTTCGACGAAGTCTCGTCCACAAAGCTACGTTTTGGCACAAAGCCATGCTTTGGGTCAACAGATGATCAAAGTAATGATCACAAAGATAAATGATCAAACAAATGATCATATCACAAATGATCAAACAATGATCATCACACAGCAACACTCAGCATGTCACATTATCAAATTGGGAATATATCGCTGATAAATTTCAACTACATAACCTCTGAGCTCGTACGTCTCAGAGAAGGGTGTTAAGCTAAGAGAATAAATTCTCCGCCACCAACAGAATTGTATTTGAAAGAAATCGGCTTTATATCTCAAAGTGTAATGTCAGACATACAATCCATACAAGTCTGTTCTGGGTTTGAACAGAACCGAAGGCACATCCAAAGAAGTCCTTGCAAATCCGGATAATTTTCTAATCACGTCCGGACTTCCCATCACAAAGGGTGATAAAATCTCTATATCGGGGCCAGTCGATGCAGAGACATTCGACGAGTTGTCCTTTCGTTTTCGAAAATATCCGGTCTTCACCACCGGTCTTCAAATGCTTTCCATATACGTCGTATCACTATTCGGAATGGGTTATATGACACAAATGTCTTTTCCCGGCTAACCCGAATAGTGAGCGCAATATTTAAAAACATATGGATATGTGATTTCAATTAAGTCACAACTTAATAATTCAACTTCTTTTAAAATGGTTTCAATCGATTACCATTTCAAATCTTTTAAACAAAAAGATTTATTTCACAAAGTTCACCCAGTTTCAACAAAAATCCATTTACAGATTTCAAAACAATTTCCGTTTCAATTGGATTAACTCGTTAAATCTTTAAAACAAAGATTCAACTTATAGCTTTCAAAACAATTTCATTTCGAATGGTTTAAACAAATCATCATTTTAAATCTGTTAAAAATAAACAGATTCAATTCATAACTTGGAAAACCATCTTAATTTCATTTTAAATTTGAAACCTTTCAACACAAATTGGAAGTTCACTTCTCATATGAAAGCTGTTATTATTTGAAAACAAATAGTTTTCGTTTCAGAAAATCCAGTTATATTTACACGAGTTAAAACCCTTGAATTATATTAACATTCCAAAATCAATACTTTTAAAATAGTTTAACCCTTATATAACGGGTATAACATCTTTAATCCCTAGTTTCAAATCATAGAATTCAATTTCAAATCTTGAATTTAAGTTTAAATCAAATTATTTAAACTTCAAAACTTTATCAAGTTATTCAAAAATAAGTCTTATCTTTGAAATTCCATTTCAAAAGCTTTTCACTTTAAACCCAAAATTTCCAATTTCAATTTCAAAACATAAATTTTAAATCATCTGTGACTTAACCGATTTCCACGTGAAATCCATATTTGTGTGTGTATGGTGTGGTCCAGGGGTTTTACACACAATAGTGCAACATCAATCATTACAGATATATCGATAAGCGGTATAATCGATAACGCTTATCTTCATTCACAGATTCATAGATAAAATAAATATATCGCTCACAAAGATTCACTATTACAATTCGATGTGGGTTTCGGATAACCAACTGGAATCCGACTCCCTGTCGCATCGAAATTCAAGTGTCGTTTTACGGGTCAAGGGTTTCATATTCACATAGTAATATATCACGGAAATAGAAATTACAGCTCATCACAAAGTAATTAATATCACAAAGCATCACAATCACAAACAGGGATATCAAACAAATCAAATCATCCAATATAATCCAAGCATCCATAAGTAAGGTCAGTTAATTGTCTGATTAATTTAAATCAGATTAATTACTTATGAATTACTAATCCTGGTTAATTAACATTACGAATCATTTTGATTAATTATTCTTTAATCATTTATTAATTAACCATTTATAATAAATTAATCAACTTTTAATTATAATTCATCAACCTTTAATTATTAAATAATTAACCTTTAATTATTTAATTCACCATTTAATTAATATAATAAATTAACCCTTAATTTATTACCATTTAATTAATTAACAATAATACTTGCTTTTCTTAATTAACTTTTAAAAATCTTCTTTAAATTTGAAAACCAAATTATTATTAACTACAAACTTAAGTGTTAATTAACTATATACTTAACTTAAATTAATTGTTTAATTAAAATAATTAAGGGTTTAAGAACATTGTTAAGCTTTAACTAAAATAATTTAAAACTTGAATTAAGTCTTAACTTAACTGTTAAACATCTTCTAAGTTTACAATGTTTAAACAATTTGCTTAACCTTCATTATAAAATGCTGCAGTTGAAACCCGAGAACCATCCCCATGATACTCGAGTGTTACTTCGAGTCCTCCACCCACTTGCTCCGAGTCATCTCACTCCCTCTCGTAATCTTCTTCTTCTTTTTTTCTTCCAGTAAATTAAATCTAAGCTTAAGTTAAAAATATAACTTCAGTTATACGACCTCGCTCTCGCACCTGGGTTTGACTCGAGGCAAACCCCCCAATTTCTCGAGCAAAATTTCGCGACGACCCAAACGCGACCCCACTGACACATATGCCACCATGCATGTGTATGCCACATCGGAGCCACTCTGATCAAGTCTCCGTCCATCACCAGTTCGCCATTAACCCACACAAGCCTCCTGTACAACCAGATCGAGGGATACAATCGAAATTCTAAATCGAACCCATCGCTCCAAACTCTGGAACCAACCTCGACCATCAATTTGCCTCACGCCGCCATGGCACTTCACCAGGGTCCTCGCAACATCCCCCAGAGCTCCGCCACCACGCCACACTTCCATTCCCCTAGGTGCGATCACCACTAGCGCACCCACGACGCTGCAGTTCGTCAATTTCTAACAACGACAACAAACTGGGTATAAACCCTATTCCCAACCTCAGCAACCTCCAACGATGCTTCCTCTTCGATCACGTGAGTTATCATTACTTTGATCGTCGAGGATCGACGAAACTCTTTCCTCTGATCATCTCACGATATATCGACAATCTAACACTTAAAAATTAAAAAATTACTATCAAAATTCATCATTTTATAATACGATTTTATTTATATAACCAAATCATAATTTCCATATGATTGAATATTTGACATGCCTTTGATTTCTTCTGTAATTTACTATTATTGAAATAACCACTGGATTTAAAATCTTGATATCACTTCTAAATATAATATTGCCCTGTTTCAAACAATTTTTCTTCAGAAATCATAGTTTAATATTGATTGTATGAAATGAAATTAGATTTAGAACTCATTTTAAAGTTGGATATTTCAAAACAGGGATGTCTAGATAATATACAGACATGCATATTCAAACATACATATATATTCACATCCCCACATCCCCACATCATACTTTATCTCATGATTTTAATTACAAGCAGCAGGCCCAAAATCAAGATATAAACAGAGCTGAGATCGAAGAAGGATAGTTTTGCTCACCTGTGAAGATGAAGAACAGAGGAGAAAGTTTATGCCTGGAAGTGATTTTGTTTGAAACAAACTGGAAACTGATTGCTCTACCTTAAATCTTGTGACTTGATTTGCTTTGAAATGCTTCTTGATTTTTCACTCTGATTTATACTTTCTTTCCAGGTTTTGTTTTGAATGAACGAAATGAAGAAGATTGATATATAAAGGAATGAGATGTACAGGTGATGTTTATTTCTTTTTCTCTGGTTTGCTTAATTCTTTTTACTGAACGAACAGGGGCAAGTATGGATGTATAAATAAAGGCAATAGTTTGGTATAGGGGAAGGTGTTGTCTAGTATAGGCTTACTTCTTTCATTTGAACAAGTACTTCCTTTATTTGACTAAAGATTTTTTTTCTTAGTTTACTGATATGGTTTCAACATATTTCGGTTGAGAAGATTGTTTTGTGCTTGTGTATTAAATGCTTGTCTCTCCCCTTTTGTTTACAAGCTTACTATTTGTTATTATGTAATATGTACAGTTTTTGCTTTGTATAAGTATGCTCATATGTACTTTTGCCTGTACAGTTTGCTTGAACTCAAATGTTTTGTTATTTCTTGTTTTGCTTTCACACTCACATACAATCCTATATGTATTTCATTTGTTTACTTAAGCACTTTTGTAATTTATCTTATAATTATATTTCTAACTTAAGTATTAAATTTATTGTTTATTTCTATTCAGGTTTAACAAGCCAACCATTTAATCTATAACATATATTTTATTTTACTTTTTTCTTTTATTATTTTTTAGTCTATACTATTTATATTATTTTGTATTGATTTATCTTTATTTTATATCGAATAAAACTATATAATTTATTTATTGGTTTTACTTATTTCTAACTTCAATAGTTATTTTAACTTACATATAAATATTCAACTTAAATACTTATCATCTTGTATTTACATTGTATTTATATTTTTACTTTTTTTGTATGACTACATATTAATTTTCAACTATCAACATTTTCTAAGTCATTTATTAAAATTTTATTTCAAATCCAATATATACATATATATATATATAAATTAAAATTTACTCATATATATCCATATACATATATATTCACATATATACAAATTTTCAAATCCATATGACTTAATATATTTTCTATTTGAATCGGGGAAACTCGCTTCCATTTATAATTAATTTTACAAATTTTTATTCAAAAATAAATTTAATTATAAATTCAAAATTAATTAAAATTCGGGGTCGTTACACCATGACCATCAATCCGGACAAAAATGGTGAACCCATCGAGTACAAAATCATGATAGTAGTACGAGTGATCAACGTCGCTAGAGGTAGCTAACCTCATTAGCCAGAAATAGGCTCCTTTTTTAGTCATTTTAATTATGACAAAAGTGTCAAGGCTATCCATCATCGTTCTCTTACTTCATTCCAGTAAATGTTCGCCAATTCAACCACTACATTCTGGATATCATCCACCGCATACACAGTTATTAAAGTGGTTCCAATATTGGCAGAGAGTATGCCAATAAGAGGCCTCAGTCTCTTAAACAACCAATCGTCATTTTACACACCGGTTGGTTCTTTTACATTTCGAAAACTATTCTTATTTGATATCAAAATATCATATTCGCTTCAAAATCAAATCCATTTCGAAATCATCATATTTACTCAATTAAAATCAAATTTACCTTCAATATTCAATTAAAAATCCAAATCTTCAAATATAATTCAATTCCGATCTCAATTCTGAAATATTGTTTTATATCACTTTTACTTAACAATATTCAAAGTTCGAATAAAAATACAATCTTTTAAAACAAATTAAATTCTGAAATTCACATCATACTTCGATTAAACTTCAAAATCTCAACTTCGATTATTTAAACCATTCATGTTTCCAATTTTAAATTTCAACTTTTCGAGCACAAGTTCGAAAATAATTCGATTTCCGTAAATTCAATTTTTATTTCTTTAAATCAAAACCGTTTAAATAATTTCAAATCAAAATTTTAAAATCATTTAATTTAACCAATCCAGTGCCCGTATATAATTTTCTACCCTATGGCCAAGTGAATCAATTATTTCAATTTAATTCCAAGGATGGATATATATCATTTCAACCCAAATAAATGTCATAGGTATATATCATTTCAACCTATTCCTTAATTTATTCGAAATAATTTAATTTACAGTTTTATATACTATAAATATTATACAGTATGATAACATGATATATCAAAATAAATAAACATCCAAATCTTCCAAAATATAAATCAAATTTTCATCCGTCACAACCAACATCCAAACAGTCAAAAATCACAACAATCAACCAATTATCAAAAATCAGGATTTTACTAGCAGTTTAATCCTAATCCAATTTAACTGTCAATTCAAATCCTATCAATTAAATTTAGATATCCATTTAAACGTTAATTAAATTTATCAAACCACAATCAATAAAATTAAATCACTTCACGATACAATTTAACTAACATAAAAATTATTTTAGTCAATTGTGAGCGTATAAAACACTCACATTTTTATTTGAAACTGAAAATATTTCATCTTCAAATAAAATCTCAATCTGACTCCAAGCTGTAGACAACGTCGATACGGTTGCAACGCAATTTTTCTCGCCCGAATCGAACCTTGTATGGAAGATTTATGATTTTATTAATAACGATATAATTAAAAATTTAATTAACTAAATTAACAAATTTAATTAACATAACTAATAACTGAATACCTATTTCCCTTTCATGTCCAAGCTCGCTTCTTCTTCCAGTTGAAGATCGCGATCGCATCTCGTTCATTTTTTTTCGATCGCCTCTCCCAGCCAAGTCGCCGCCGCCGTCCTCCCCACGTCCTCCAGATCGCTAACATACTTCGACGCTGCGCCACCCATCGCACCACCACCAAGCATCACCTTCCCACGTGCCTAGGTCGACCACCCCGCTGCCATAGTTGCTGCCCTAAAAAATCACCGTGCCCCTCATGTTCCACCAGCGTGAACGTGCGTTCTACCTTGTCGCCTGCCTCCATCGAGTGCCACCACGTCGAGCACGAATTCAAGCAGCATTTGTTTTTTTAGTTCGATCGATCGGATTTCATTTTTTTATATTTCATTTATCTCGACTTGATGCATATCAAAGAGAAAAAGGGGGAAAGAAGGTGTGGTATACGGCTAGATAAAAACGTGGGTTTGAATAGGGCTTTTTATTTATATATATATTATTTAAATTAGAAAATATCTAGCCTAAGACGTCCGAAATTTCTCGAGCTCCAAACGAAGCTCGCCGCCTGGCGTTTATAATATTTTACCCCCATTCTGAACGCAGTGGAACTAGTCTCGAGGCCTAATTCGATCATATGCAAAATATATCTTTTCAAAATCGATTAATTTTAATCAAATTCCTTAAATTGATTTCTACGCGTTTCTTGCTCGCACGGCCAAACGACAAGTCTGATCGTTACGAAACTTGAAATCCTACAATAACTCACTATTATGGATCCGATGAAACTAGTTTCGTTGAAATCCGAAACAGTGGCCAAAATGGCTATTTTTACTCGTCAATTAAAATATAAAAATTTTAATTTTTTAAATATTCACATTTAAATCCAATTTTAAATGTTAACCATCTTCATTCATATTTAAATAAAATTTAAATCAATTTTCGATGTTATTTTCATTCATACTTAATATAGGATTTAATTATTTGAAAATTGTTCAATATTTAAATTCAAAAGATTTAATTATCTAATAAATCAATATAAACAAATCATTAAATTCCAAATAAATTTTAGTTATCAACAATATTTTATCTCTATCTAAATAATTCACAACTATTATTCAACTCCAGTTATTGATTATAAACACTGTTAATACATAGAATTTATTTCAATACTTCTTATCGCCAAAATCTTCGAAATTAGTTATTTCAAAATTTTTATTCAAGTTCATATTCAATAACTTACATTCAAAATCATTAAATTTTTATTTTTAACCATTTTTGTTCAATAATTATATCAAATTCTAAATTTTAAAATAGTTAAAAATATGGGACATTACATCCTTCCCCACTCAAAACTTTTCGTCCTCGAAAAGGCGTTAATTAAAGAATTTAACATTTTATATATTTTATTCCAAACTATCAACTTATAAACATAAAAATCTTATTAGAAAACCATACATATATCGGTTTTACGGAAATTACAAGTTAGTTATCAAAACAAGTTGTAAAATTTTTAAAAGTTCAAATTATTTCTAAATCCCGGATTTACGAAAAATTTCGGCAGAGCCTCCTTTGCGCGGCTCGATCAGAAATTTTTTACAATATAATATATAACACAAATATACCCAATATATATCAAATATATAGCTCACCTCAATGATGAGGCATCCCGAAGGGGAAAATAAAATAAAATCACGGTATGTAATCCGAGATACGTACTTTATTATTAATAATACGAGCGAGTTCGCTTGTATTAAGCAAACAAAAGCAACATAATGCATAATCGAGCTCCAAAAGCTAGCATACGCCATCCATACCTACTAAACACTCAATAAACAAATGAGAACATATATAAAGAGTAAAATCGATATATAACATGGATTATGCGATAACCATAAACTAATATAGCAAATGCAGCAAAAAAAACATCCAACAAACAATATCTATCCAATCTTATTCACAACAATACCAATTCACACTTCCTAATGTCAATATTCGGTTTATTATACTTTCATTTCCTATCAATATTAAATTGATTTACTTTTAATTCATTGACATTTATTTGATCTATATAAAATTTGTTTGCTTCCAATTTATTCACATGGATTTCTTTCGAATTTTATTGGTTCACCTTAAATTTATTCACGTTCAATTGATTAACATTCATTTCCTTAATCATTCAATGGATTTATATTCAATTCATTTGCTTTTAATTTTACATTCAACTAATTTGGTTTCAATCCATTTTTATTCAATCAACCAATATTCATTGCATTCACATTTCGATTGATTACAGTTTAATATATTTACATTCAATCGATTTACTTTCAGTTGATTAATATTTATTTTAATGACATTCGTTTTATTTATCATCCAATGAAATTTTCATTCCATTTAACCTTGTTAAGTTAAATTTATTTCATTATCACTTAGTATTTTATTACTAATATTATTCATAAACCATTTAAGTTTATTATAAACATTTTACAAAATTGCAACTCATTTTTAATATTATTCCATAACTTAAGTTCATATTAATCCATTGATTCACTTAATTAGTTTAATTCATAAATTTAAATTTATTTTAATAATTTTACTTCAGTAAATTTTATTTATATCTCTAATTCATATTAATATATTTTTTTCTATTTCATCACCATCAATTTTATTCAACTCCTCTTAAGTTAAACTCCAATTTATATTTTATTCCCTTAACTTATTTCATACTCAATTAGTTACCATTCAATTTTATTGAAACTCATTCTATTTGCATTTAATTTAATTTACATTTAATTTATTTACATCTAATTTAAATTAAATTAAATTGCTCATTTTAATTTTACTTACACTCGTTTATTTTATTTAATTTCTTTCACACTTAAATTACATTTCATTTTAAAAAATTCAAGTTTAGTATTCATTTTATAGCATAAATGAAATTAATTCACTTTAATAATTTGTCTAGTTTCATTTAATATCTAATTCAATTTATTTAATATTAAGTTAAACTTCATTTCATTTTAATCCATTACTCATTTATTTCACTCTAATATTTTTTCTTCTTCTTATCATTCACATTTAACAAATCTAAAATTTGTTTTAGCTTAATATTTCTCAAATCTATAAATTATACAATTTATTCATTTAAAATTTCATTTTTTTATTTTATCTAATTCATTTTAAATACAATTCACTTTTACTTAAGCTTTCTAGACTCCATTTTATTTTATTTTATTTTTCATTTCACTAACTCAATTTTATTTAACTTTCCTTAAGTTAATTATTTTATTTCATTTCTCAAATTCAAAATTTTCTTTTGTTTGCTTAACCATTTTAAATTCGGTTTTATTTTCCTATTCAAATTTATAAGTTACAAACTTATTTCTTTTCTATACTATTTTAAATTTATAAGTTATAAACTTATTCTTTATATACTATTTTCAATTATAAGTTCAAAACAATTTTCATATATTTATCAAATCATAATTGGATATATATTTTTCCACCATCAAACTTGTTTAGTCAAAAATAAATTTCTTTTGGTAGCAATTCTCACTGAAAAACTCGAAAATGAATACTGGCGATGCTGCAGTCATTCCCAGAATTATTTCTTAGCGACTAAGGCGAGTTTAATGCTTTATTTCTTCAAAAAATCTTTTCAAAATATTTTTTTCTAGTCAAAACTCTTTTAAATAATATTAATAATAACTTTGAAGGCTTCGAAAACATTTTTTTTGAAAAACAAAGGGTTTTAAATTCTAAATTCTCAATTTTTAAATCCTTCTATTTATAAACTATATTATAAATATACCTATACAAATTCATTACTTCATTATGAAAATATTCCGTTAATTTACAAATTTGTTATTCCAAACAATTTTTTATATTTTAATTCAACCAATAATCGATGATAATTAAATATTATCATCTCCTAACAACTATCATTCATTAAAATTTATCATTATATATATAATATAATTTAGGTAAAATTATTTCATTTATCCGATTGTAAAATAATATTGTGTCCACTTGCCTCGTTTATGTGTTTAGAAACCCCTGTCGATAACATGGCGTCCCACGCATCGACCAGAATTCATAAACAACTCAACGGAAAGTAAACGCAATAAAAAACATTTTATAACACTAATAAGTATGCTCTCTCATATATACACTCAAACAGACTCATTCTAGGGTATTACTACCCTATCTCTAATGAGTCAAATCCCACAGAGCCAAGGTTATCGCTAAACCAAAGCTCTGATTCCAACTGTGACGACCCATATTTCGGAAGGTTTAAATCGACAATAAATCCACACATGTCAAACTTTAACAATCCGAAACGTAGATAATCAATGGGGATAATTAAGAAAAATAAGAAAAGAAGAAGAAAGCAAACACATAATCTCACAACGGAATGATAAAATATAATAATCAAATAGCAGTTCATGAAGCTATTTATTATACACTTGATTATAATCTATACAACATTTATCAGAGTTATCTATATACATCAAGGATAAATAAAATGCAGTATAATAGCATGATGCAGAGAATAATAATAGTAATAATGTACCAAATCTTCGTCTTCATCCTCCAGAGAACACTCTTCAATGCACTAAAAAACTCAAGGCTGACCCGAGCATAATGAAAAGACAAAACACTCAAGTCAGGACTAAAATACTCTTATGTAAGTCAAATCAATATCAATAAATATGAGTGTAACGGCGTCAGAGATGTTTACAGGATTTTACATCTCTTATTTAGTGTATAATGTGCGTGCAATAACTTAAGAGATGTTATGGGATTTTCCATCTCCTAAGGATCCATTAAACTATTTATATATAATAGTGCACGCTATAGTAGGTAATGTCTATTAGTAAATAAATATAAAAATAGCATTAAGGCTTTATATTGATCCACCTTAACACATTTTTATAGTACTAAACCAAAGCCGTAATGGGCTCGCATAAGGATAAATATGACAAGGCACGTGAGGCAATGCCCAAGGTAGGATTCTATTAGTTTACCCTTTCTGGCTGGTCGTAACCCATCCGTGGCCGACCGTGACCATCAATCCGGACAAAAAGGGTGAACCCATCGAGTGCAAAATCACGATAGTAGTACGAGTGATCAACGTCGCTAGAGGTAGCTAACCTCATTAGCCAGACATAGACTCATGTTTTAGTCATTTTAATTATGACACAAGTGCCAAGGCTATCAATCATCATTTTCTTACTTCATTCCAGTAAATGTTGGCCAATTCAACCACTACATTCTGGATATCATCCACCGCATACACAGTTGTTAAAGTGGTTCCAATATTGGAAGAGAGTATGCCAATAAGAGGCCTCGGTCTCTTAAACAACCAATCGTTATTTTACACACTGGTTGGTTCTTTTACATTTTGAAAACTATTCATATTTGATATCAAAATATCATATTCGCTTCAAAATCAAATCCATTTCGAAATCATCATATTTACTCAAAATATACCGTATCATTTTTGCCTTAAAATCTTGATTTCACTTCCAAAATTGTTTCGAATTTCAATTTAGGTTATAACTTCAATTTAAATCCAAGATTTAAATATAAACATTCCACCCTTGACCAGTTTGAATTTTAAGAAAATAGTTTGAATAGTTTTAAAATAGCTTAAATAGTTAAAATAGTTTAATAGAAAATAGTTTGAGCATTGAAAATGGTTTATATAGTAAAATAGTTTGAGAAATCAAAATAATCTGAATATTTAAGAAGATAGATTTTAAATAATTTATACTAAAATAATTTATTTGAAAATAGTTTCATAGTCAAACCGATTCAATTCCAAACTTTCCAATTCAAATCAGTTTCAATTTCCATTTCGATATAATTGATTCAATTTCGATTTCAAGTCAAATTTTACTTCGATTCCAATTTCAATTCAAATAATTTCGATTTCGATTTCAAATCAATTCAATTTCGCTTTCAATTCCAATTGATTTCAATTTATATTCCAACTTGAATAAATATCAATCCAATTCCAATTTAATTTCAATTTCAAATCCAAATTAAATTCAATTTCAATTCCAAATTAATTCCGATTTCGATTCCAAATTAATTTAAATTCCAATTGCAAATTAATTTCAATTCCAATTCTCAAATTTAAACCATTTCGATTTATATCAATTCCGAATTCGATTTTAAAATATCAATTCAAAACACATAAATAATTTACCTTCAATATTCAATTAAAAATCCAAATCTTGAAATATAATTCCGATCTCAATTCTGAAATATTGTTTTATATCACTTTTACTTAACAATATTCAAAGTGCGAATAAAAATACAATCTTTTAAAACAAATTAAATTCTGAAATTCACATCATACTTCGATTATAACTTCAAAATCTCAACTTCGATTATTTAAACCATTCATGTTTCCAATTTTAAATTTCAACATTTCGAGCACAAGTTCGAAAATAATTCGATTTCCATAAATTCAATTTTTATTTCTTTAAATCAAAACCGTTTAAATAATTTCAAATCAAGATTTTAAAATCATTTAATTTAACCAATCCGGTGTCCGTATATAATTTTCTACCCTATGACCAAGTGAATCAATTATTTCAATTTAATTCCAAGGATGGATATATATCATTTCAACCCAAATAAATGTTATAGGTATATATCATTTCAACCTATTACTTTATTTATTCGAAATAATTTAATTTACAGTTTTATATACTATAAATATTATACAGTATGATAACATGATATATCAAAATAAATAAACATCCAAATCATCCAAAATATCAATCAAATTTCATCCATCACAACCAACATCCAAGCAGTCAAAAATCACAACAATCAACCAATTATCAAAATCATCATTTTACTTGCAGTTTAATCCTAATCCAATTTAACTGTCAATTCAAATCCTATAAATTAAATTCAGATGTCCATTTAAATGTCAATTAAATTTATTAAACCACTATTAATAAAATAAAATCACTTCACGATATTATTTAACTAACATAAAAATTATTTTAGTCAATTATGAGCGTGTAAAACACTCACCTTTTTTATTTGAAACTAAAAATATTTCAGCTTCAAATAAAATCCCAATCCGACTCCAAGCTGTAGACGAAGTCGATACGGTCGCAACACAATTTTTCTCGCCCGAATCGAACCTCGTATGGAAGATTTACGATTTTATCAATAATGATATAATTAAAAATTTAATTAACTAAATTAACATATTTAATTAACATAACTATTAACTCAACACCTATTTCCCTTTCACGTCCAAGCTCGCTTCTTCTTCCAGCTAAAGATCGCGACTGCATCTCGTTCATTTTTTTTTCAATCGCCTCTCCTAACCAAGTCACCGCCGCCGTCCTCCCCACATCCTCTAGATCGTCGAACATACTTCGACGCCGCGCCACCCATCGCGCCATCACTAAGGATCACCTTCCCACGCGCTTAAGACGACCACCCCGCCGCCGTAGTTGCCACCCTCAAAATCGCCATGCACCTCATGTTCCACCAACGTAAACGCTCGTTCTCCCCTGTCGCCTGCCTCCATTGAGTGCTACCACGTCGATAGGGAATTCAAGTAGCAATCGTTTTTTTAGTTTGATCTATCGGCTTTCATTTTTTTATTTTGTTTATCTTGACCTGATGCATATCAAAGAGAAAAATGGGGAAAGAAGGAGTGGTATACGGCTAGATAAAAACGTGGGTTTGAATAGGGCTTTTGATTTATATACATATTATTTAAATTAGAAAATATCTAGCCTAGGACGTTCGAAATTTCTCGAGCTCCAAACGAAGCATGCTGCCTGACGTTTATAATGTTTTAGCCTCATTCCAAATGCAATGGAACTAGTCTCGAGGCCTAATTCGATCGTATGCAGAAGATAGCTTTTGAAATTGATTAATTTTAATCGAATTCCTTAAATTGATTTCTACGCGTTTCAAGCTTGCACGGCAAAATGACAAGTCTGATCAAAACTTGAAATCCTACAATAACTCACTATTACGGATCCGATGAAACTGGTTTCGTCGAAATCCGAGACAGTGACCAAAATGGCTATTTTTACTCGTCAGTTAAAATATAAAAATTTTAATTTTTTATTTATTCCCATTTAAATCCAATTTTAAATGTTAACCATCTTCATTCATATTTAAATAAAATTTAAATCAATTTTTGATGCCATTTTCATTCATACTTAATACAGGATTCAATTATTTGAAAATTTTCCAATATTTAAACTCAAACGATTTAATTATCCAATAAATCAATATAAACAAATCATTAAATTCCATATAAATTTTAGTTATCAACATTATTTTATCTCTGTCTAAATAATTCACAATTATTATTCAACTCCAGTTATTGATTATAAACACAGTTAATACATAGAATTTATTCCAATACCTGTTATCGCCAAAATCTTCGAAATTAGTTATTTCAATGTTTGTATTCAAGTTCATATTCAATAAATTACAATCAAAATCATTAAATTATTATTTTTAACCATTTTTATTCAATAATTATATCAAATTCTATAATTTTAAAATAGTTAAAAATACGGGTCGTTACATTCGACCAAATCTTTACAATATTTTTTGTAGACAAATTTACCATTATCGGGTTGTTTACTAACTAAAAATTAGTTAAGTTCTCCCATGTAAGACATTTCAATTCATTTTTCATAATGTTAGAAAATCCAATACATCGTTTTCCCTTAATAGATATGAAAATGATATCTTCGACATGTATTTGTTCAACTAATAAATCATTTTCACTATAACGACCCACTTTTCTGTACAGTCTAAGCTGACAATAAACCATACATGCCAACTTAAATTGAACAAAAAGGCAGATTGTTATGGTGAAAGAAAGGAGATAGAAGATGGAAGAAACTAAAAGCAATCACAGAATCTCACAACGCAACGGAATAACATATATTATTCACATAATACTTTACAAAGACATTTCGAAAAAATACATCAGAGTTACACTGATACAATTTCTAACCTAGGACAGTATAACAACATGTCCTTATATATCAAATATAGAGTATATAATATATAATGGAAATAAGATAATAACTAACCATCGATGAAGCCTCCTGCTCCAAGCTCCTCCCAGAATGCATCCGTAGAAAACCTGGACTACTTGGCTGCTCATAAAAATTTGAGCACCCATGAGTTTTAGGGAAAGAAAATAAAACTCCGGATCGGACATGGGTCTGGTGTGAGTAAACTCAAACAACTGAATTATTATTTTTAAAAATCTTCTAAAATCAAAGGTATCTCGTAAGACCACGCCGCACATAAATACGGACGGGTTTTTGCCTTACGATAACCAAACACTTTTATATAAAATCCAGTGATATTATAATAATGTCTAATGGTGAAAATAATAATAACCAAATAGCTGTGATGCTCGTGCAGTGTACATCACAACAATACTAGGTATAAAATCAATAATCGCTAAGGCGCGTTCGCTAATTGTGTAGGATTTCCATGGAGGTGCCCTCAGTACTTCGAGAACGGTCCTCCTGCACAAGGATCAGAGTTATCCTTCCGAAGCATTGTACCCGTCTAGCCATGGTACTATAGGAAAAACATAACTGGTCTTGCTAAGACCGAGTGCATCGCTCCCGGCATGCCAAAACTGATAGATATTGCTAGAAAAGGGAGCCGACTACACCCTATGGGTTTGCCAACCCTACGGGCTATGTCTCCTATTTCTGGTTTTAGTCATTTCCGCTAATGAGGCTACGTTTAGCATTCTAGCTTACGCACTGCACCAAAATAGATCATAGAATCCTACATGGATTCCCATACCCCATGGGTCTTGGAATCACATAAGGATTCCCACACCTTAATATAGAGCTTGGAATCACCCATGGATTCCCACACCCTAACGGGTTTGGGAACTACATATGGATCACAACGTCTCAATATATCAAGAAACTCCTCCATAGAACCGTATATGGTTTTGGAGTGGTTACATTTTCAAGTCATCTCTTACGAGTACACTCTTCTGCTTCTCGGGTACTCCACAAACTAATCGTCGATTTTCAAGAATGCTCAATACCGGTTCTTTAGGAAATAATCAAACAATACATAAGAGCGGGGATCACCCCCTAACCGTTTAAGTGGACGTATCTCCTTATCATTTATCCTAGAAGAACAAACGAGTTTATACGTACAGTATAGGACCACCGATGGTAACTGTACCATATAATTCCCGTGTTTCCCTAGATATTTCCAGAGTTAAAATCCTTCGGTGTTAAGTAGGGAATCGTTTCCCTACCACCAAAATTAAGAAGGTTTACATATTTGGGCCAAGATTTGATAGTCGGTTATTTAACTATCAAATAAACAAACATCCAAAACAAAGATTACCTTTCCCACTGAAATCACTAAAGCCTCATAAACTAATTTGAAATTGCTCCATCTCATTGAGATAAGTATATTCACAAAACATTCTTTTCAAAAAAACTTGGAAATCTTTTAAAAATAGATATGGAAAGTACCATTCAGTAACGACCATGGATCGCAGCTCAATGGTTACGTCTCTATCCCAGAGAAATCTAAACTTAACTGCAGGCAATCTTTGCCTCTCGAATTATGCCATGAAATCAATCATAGATCGAAGTTTGCACAATGGTTATGTCGCTATCCCAGCGAAAAAACATAGTAAACTGTAGGCAATCTCCGCCACTCGAATTACGCTATACAAGTCAAACATTCTTTCCACATCTCTTTATTTCATAAATAATTTCAATTTATTTATAAAACTTCTTTACAAGTTCACAAGTTAAATTTTAGAAAAAAACTCTTTTCTATATCTCAAACCATTTGTAAAACATTCCTTTTTAAATCCTTTATAAATTTCCTTTATAAAATATCATTTACGAAATATCTTTTGTAAAACACCTTAAGTAAACCCTTAGTAAAATCCCCTTTTATAAACAAGTTATTACTTACAAATAACTTTATAAAATAATAGTATAACTTGGAAATCATTAAACTCCAAATTGATTAAAGAATTGAAGTTAATTCAAAAACATACTTTCTAAATTCCAAAAAAGAGGCTTAGCAATCCTAATGGTACTAATTTAAGTTACCATTCAATTCCAATCCACTTAACAGTTATTTTCATAGATCAACATATATGTAAATTCGACTCATATCCAAATCAGGGAATAATATGTCAATATAAGCTAACTAGCATATACATGTCCAAATAACATAATAGTAGGATGGTGATTTTTCCTGCTAAATAGATGTCCAAACAATTCAATCAATTAATAACAGATTGAGGATTTATTCGGCTAACACATGTTCACACGAACAAACAAACCACCAAACAATTTATAGCAGAATGGGGATTTATTCTACTAATATTTGTCCACTCAAACAACTAAATAATCAATCTATTTATAGCAAAAAAAAGATTTATTCTACTAACACATGTCCAAACAACCCAATAATCTACATTATAACTCATTCACAATTATACGGTTCCTTAATGGTATCGACACTTGAATCACTTGTATTCAAAACCATGTTTGAAAAAGAAGTTCTTTTAAACAAATTTACTTTTGGAATCCAAAGGATTTAAAACCTTTAAACCCTTTTTAAAATAATTAATTATAAGTTAAATCCATATTTAAATCATAATTAAATTTAATTGAATCTTAACTTTATTTAATTAAATAGTTAAACAATAATTAACTATTAATTAAACCCAAACTAATCATTTATTTATTATTAAATAATTAATTAAACCTTCATTAATAATTAAATATTAATCAATCTCAATTAATGAATTAAATAATCTTTAATTAAACTTGAATAATAAGTTAAATCCTTTTAATCATAATTAATTAAAATTGTAAAATTAAACTTTTAGTAAAGTAATAATTAAATAAATAATTAACCTTTAAATAATAATTAATTAAATAATTCAAACTTTAATTAAATAATTAATTAAAATAATTAACTTGATTAAAATAAAAATTAATTAAATAATTACTTCTTAACTTAATTAATCATTTATTAAAACTTTCTTAATTAATTAAAATTAATTAACTTAGTTAATTAATTCTTAAACTCTAATTACTTAACTTAATTACACTACAACAAAAATACCCTTTTACAACTGTCAAAAACAGTTGTAACAGGTCTATTACAACGGACGGTGGCCAGTCGTTATATCCGCAGTTGTGATAGAACCAGATATTTTTACAACAGTCGTTGGTAGTTGTAAAAGATTTTTTTACAACTGCTTTCGGCCGTTGCAAAAGACTTTTTCGCAAGTGCTTAAAGCAGTTGTAAATGAAGCTTTTACAACTGCTGCTAGCTGTTGTGGTAAAATTTATCACAACTGCTTGTGGGTGTTGCAACAATAGTTGTTATAAGTTACATTTACAACTACTCTTGGCAGTTATAAAGTCTTATCTACGAATGGTTGTAATTCATCTTTTCATAACCGTTATTAACCACAAATTTCATGATATTATAATTACAACCAATATTTCACTAATAATAACCATAATCATTCACATAACTTGAAACAACACAAACCATTCATGTTCAAAATAAATAAAAAACAATTCAAGTTTAGACCATTTACGAATTCATAACTCCGTTACAAAACATAATTAAATCTATAACATATGTCTATAAAAGTACAGATACGTACTAATCAAAAGAGATAAATTCCTTGAGTCGTCCCAACTGCTTCTTCGCTCTTTTCTTTGCTTGTTTCGAGCCCTGAAATTATCTGAAAAAATATAGCATTAGTATATGGAAAATAATTAGAAGTTTCTCATAAAGGCTAACAAAGGAAAATAACTTGAACAATGAAATTATCTGACAGGTTTGGTACAAGGACAATAAGCAGGGGAAATTGAAAATGGAAAGGCTTTAACTCACTTTTCAAATTATATAAAAACAAATATAATATAAAGATTTCTCTGAAAAGACTTACACTTTTGATTAATATAAATAATAAATATAATATAGTTCTATGGCATAAGCTTTTAGCTTATTTGACCAGTAACCAGAATGTCATCTTTAATATTAAGAACTTTATATAATCTCTTCCTAATTTATCAATATTACATTCAGCTTATTTTGCAACCCATTATGCAACAAGGCAAAAAATTTATTGGTCATAAAATTTTGTCATCATAAAATAAATATACCAGCTTCATTGATTACAAAAAGGAGAAGAATACCTTGTTCATCATGCCCTACGGGCAGAACATATAAATATAATCCAATTTCTTCAATGCCTTGCTTATGCTCTATTCCTGTTAGAGTAGGCCTGCGGTTAAAAAGTCCAGCAAAATCTGATTTTCTGCTATACATTGATTACTTTAAAACTAAAATGACATCACTACTAATTAAATTTATACATGGATCAATTATTTATTGTTTCATACATATAGGAGAGAGGTCCAAGGCATAACATGTTGAAATTGTATCCAAGTAATAGAAGTCTATTTAATGTGAGTGAAATTTTAAGACATGAACAGAAGTTAAGTGGATGGGATATTATACTTTAAGATACTTTCGGACCATATGAGCTTCTTAACTTTTCATGTGCTTCATATGATATTGTTAAGTGATATAGAATCACTGAAATGAAGGATACGGTTTAGTTTCATGTTTCTTGCTAACGTCTGTATTATATATTAAGTCTTGTTTTCATTTATGATCAAAAAAAGAAACTTGAACAATTCATAGCATTCTACAAAAAAATTTGCAACTATTTTTTACTTTAACTTGGGGTGAATTTCATAAATCATTTATTACTTTTAATTTCATTCTATCCACTACTTTTTAGGCCTCTTGGAAACTTTTATTATAATGGCACACACAAATAAATAGGTATGCAGTGGTTAATTTTTTTTAATTTATTAGTTTCGTTATGTACTATGTTGTACTTTTTTGGGGTAGATATACTTTTGTTGCTATTGTCTCATGATATACTGTGTTATGTACTTTTGTTGCTGTTTTTCTGAGGGTATACGTCTATATGTAGTTTAATTTTGAATTGACTGGTGGTTTAGTGTTATGTACTTATCTGGTAACGATAATTTATAGGTTGGAAAGTCTTCCTACCCTTTTTTGTCAAAAAAAAATTACGCTAATTAATTAATAAAAAATATCACTAGCTATTTGTTATTATCTCATGACAAAATAATGAATCAGCTGGTGTTGATAAAAATATTAATAATTCAAGAAGATTTGTCAACCATTTTAAAGCAATTTATAGAAAAGTAGAGCAACAGTTGCAAAAGCGAGAAAGAAAACCTGTCATATGTATCCAAGCATTGATTTGACTTTTTATTCGGTTGCACTTTACGAAGGCTTAACTGAAGAATATATCTGTACAATATTAAGAAAATATGAAAATAAATTAACGATTATCCATTCAAGCGATAGACGTACTAATTGTTGATAGTCTTAAATCTTGTATGCGTAAGATAAAAATACAAATCAGATACACATATATTGGAAACTTACTACATTAAAAAAGCGGTTGTAGACTTCTTTTGGAAGAAAGACAAGCTCCGTCCCAAAATCAACAACTGTTCCGGTTGTATCGGATATTTTGAATATTGAGGGGTCAATATCTAAAGGTTGGCCATTCACGATAATATTCTGCAAATGAACATCATATAGAGATCTGAAATAAAAATAAATAATTAAAGTTGGTAGTCATTTGGAACGTAACTAGTATTTCATTCTGCTTGCAGGTGATGCCTATGACAGAATACACAGTAATGCATATAACATATCAATGCTTGTAGGTCAGATAAGCTACAGTTGCTTACAGGCCAGATTAGCTATTCAAAATGACTTAATGTCATATCAATGCATATTGCATTCTGGTTGCAGGTGATGTCTATGATAGGATACATAGTGAGCAATACATATTCCTTATAGTAATAAAAAGGTAATTTTAATTTTACACCAATAGGGGTTTTTCCATAAATACCATAAATCATAGGAAAATAAAATTAAAATGGTTCGACCAAAAAATAACAATTTAGGAAGGGTTTAGCAATTTCCTATGTACCACCTGCATGTCATTGACATGGCATAACATAGCATTAGCAATTTAGGTAGAAGGCTATGGCCATAGGCAGTTTGTTTGGCAAACTGCACTTTTAGTTTTTTTGTTGAATCTTATATCAAAGCTCCTCTATTCAATAAAGACGTAAAGCTTATGTTTGTAGCATTTTATCTTCATTTACATTCAGTCAACCAATGTGTCTAGAGTGTCCTTAAATGTCTCTGTGTAGATTACACATGCATGTGGCACTAATAGTAGAGATTTTGGACATCACATGGTTTTCTTTAATCTGAAAGAAACATCGAGTTTATCATACATTTGGCACTTTATATATTGTAGTTGTAACTTTTACATATTTTTATCTTAAAATGATTATCATATATATCCGTCACCTTATATCAGCCAAGGATCGGTTAAATCATTTTTGTAAGAGATTTTTCCTTTTTATATGATTTTAAATTTTGCATTTTTATTTTCACATTTTCTTCTTCTTCAACAATTAAACTTTTTCTAACCAAGCAAGCGTTGTAATGTATCTGCGAAAAAGAGATGATCAGCTTGCTAGTTTCTATGGGTATCCATTACTTTACAGTGTATTTTTTTCCATACATGGGTTTATGCAATCCACAAACAAAAGAACATAATAGAATAATTATCTCTTCTTGATGTTGCTCATTTTGCTCATGGATGCAACAAGTTCAAGCTTCTTTAACTAAGTGATCAACCTAGAAAAAATCATAATATGTAAATAATTAGAATGTCATGCTAATTATAGGATTGTTTTGATATGTAACAACTATGTATAATATCAAAAAAATATGTGAAAAAACCATGTACGATACGATATAAAATTGCTTTGGTACGCTTCTATCAAAAACTCGAGTAAATAAAAAATTATTAGATAAGGCCATATTAATTGTCACATTCTTCTTTTATTATGTTTGTTTTTGGTATCCACTGCCTCCAACAACAGACAAGCTATGGTTTCTACAAGTAAATTCTTACATAATGTGTTAGCATTCCGAATAAACTTCCGGATTTTAAAATATGAAGTAAAACTCAAGTTATTTGTGTTTTTCTAGAGATTATCAATTCTGAGATGTGTTTACAAGAGCAGGTCCACTCTGAAAAACTGCAATTTACGCCTAGAAAATGACAAAATCTTCCGTAAAACTTAAAACAAAAATTGTTGCTTAGGTTCTACATGTGTGTAATGAGTAATAGGTAGAAATTCATATTGACTAAAAGATACAAGTACAATAAAGGGATGTTTTGTACAATACATAATGAAATATAAAAATAAAAATAATCTCAGATTAATTTCAGATCATGAATACAATGATCAAAAGTATTGTAAAAAAACAAAAGAGAAGACATTAAAAAAATTCAATTCAGTAATGCCATGTTATCATATAAACCTAACAAGTATCACTAAGACAATATAAAGTTGTGTGCGTATTAATTTTAGTTATACTTATGCAGTAATTTTTTTTATAGCAGTTAAGATGGGCTAGAAATCAATCGAATTCATTGGAAAAAATAACTTAAGTCTAGAAATATATAACAATTGTTTTGGACATAAGATACTAGATGTCATTTATGTTGTCAGTCAAAAGAGGTTAATATTGCAATCCAAAATCAATAAATTTGCTATAACAGGTATATGAATCAATCGACAAAGTTGTAAAACAACCATGGAAAAAAAAAACTACTGCAGCGGGGCTGCCTTTGTTAGCATCAGCAGAAGAAAAAAAATGTTGCTGTTAATAGCAGTAGAGAGGAAAAAACAAACATAATTCGATCTACAACAATTCAAACCATCAAAAGATCGTCTAAAATGGTTAATGTGCTAGCTAAGTTTAGCAAAATGAGATAATGACTCTTTTCTTAGGGTAAAACATAGGAATTATAAATCTAACTAATACATAAACATGTTAGCCTTTGCTAATATTTGATTTCTCCCTTTGCAACCATTTTTTAAATGCCGCCTCAGCATTTTAACATGTAACTTAACTAATGAACTTAACATGCATATTGACTTATTGAATGTAAATTTACCTTTAATCTAACTCATGACTAACCTTTAAGGGAATATCTCCATTGTGGATGCCGTTACTCACTATTTTGATAGTTGTGCTTTTCGCCTAATGTATATTCACTAAAGTTTTAAAAGGCTAAGCCGTACATGAGACTTTTTTTTGTGCTTCCGAAATGAGGCATATGTCTTGAGACCTACTTGAGGCGAGCATTTTAAACACTAATATTCACTTGCTGGTTTAAATAAATGTTCGGATGCTATTTGTGTACCAAATCCACATCATTCCTATGTTTTTGTATCTTCGTTGCATAATACACTATAGTGTGAATATAAGCTAAGAACCTAAGCAAGTGACACTTGAGTGTGAATATAAGCCACACTAATAAGTAGGTTGGTAAGAACATTTGGTAAGTCAACATAAAATATAACAATTCTACTATCTAAGAATGAATATACAATGACACGGAGGTCATCCATACACACATCGAAGTGCAATAGTTTCTTAAAGGTTAAATCATATGTATACTAGTTCCTAGAAGATTAGAGCTTCCTCAAATGGTATTTGATATAGTCATATAAGCTAGTAGGGGTTTTGATTTAGTCTTTTGGGAGCAATACTCAATACTACAATAAGTTCAGTAACCATTTCTATGTCACTTGGAACATGAATCGTTTTCTTCTTGTAACTCTAGGACAAATATCCGCTGCTTTTTATTTAATTGAACTCAAATGGATAAACTAGAGACAGAACACAAACGGGACTCAACATGCAAGTTAGTTAGAATCTTTCTTCATACTTGTACATTGCTACTGATCTATAATGAATGATATTTCATTTCATGTTTTGTTTAGATAAGCTCATGTAAACTCCAGCATTGCATCCTTAACCCAACTGCATCAACTTATCGCTTTAAAATATTAAACCGATCACAAACTAGTATCCTAGTTATCTTCTTAATCTTTTTTGTCGATGTCAACAATTCAGCGAAATGAATCATTTAAAGTTCAATGGGAGGAACAACATGAAAATACACTTTTGCGCCATGCCTTAGATTACAATTACGACGTTATCTCTAGTTCATAACTTATCTTTTGTAAAAAAAAATTTGCTATTGTTAAGCTGAAAATGAGTAACCGACCAAAAACATTAAAAAGTAAAATAAATTGCGATGACACTTTCGTACTAATAACGTAACTGATGTGTAATATGAAGTGCAATATTTTCTATCTAGTAGCATTAAATTTCCACATAAATTTAGACACACGCTCTTCATAAAACTTGCAACGTTTCTTCCATTTCTCAAGCGTCTCTTACTCCCAAAAAATGCGCAAATTATATTTCATCACTCAAGTATTTACACAAAGAATCGTTGAATTTTTAAAAGATAAATTATGGAGTGAATTAACCGAGCAATTCATCGAACTTCTTTAATCGGGTACATATTTGTTAATGCATCAATTTTTTACATAATGTCCCAATAGTTCACTTTGAATAACCAAACAACAAATTCACTGTATTGTATTTCTAGCACATAATATCATTTGATTTATAAAATTGGCATACTAATAAAAAGTTATAAAAATGATAATAAAAAATACGAAGTATAATACAATACCTACATCAGCGGCAACGGTGAGCAAAGCATATGGCGAAGAGTTGCGGGTTAGTGTTTGCAAGAGGGTTAGGGTTTGGGTTAGGGTTAGCGTTTGCAAAGTAGAGCGCGGTTTGACGGAGAGTAGCTGGTTAAGGTTTGTGGGTTTCGTCAATGGCAACGACAGCGAGCGGTTTAGCTTTGTCGATGGCAACGGCGGCAAGCACAGCGGCATCGAGCGCAACGGCGACGAGCGAAACGGCGAAGAGCGAGTTTAGCTTCGTGGATGGCAAGGCAGCTAGCACAACGCGGTGGGTTAGGGTTTAGGTTTAGGAAATTTGACGGTGAGTTTTTGTTTACTTGTTTAATAAATCAAGCGGCCACTGAAATAAAGGGAGGGAACTCGAAAATTTTATTAATCTGCAAAGTGATGTTTTATCTTTGGAAAAGACATCCAACATTATATTTAAACATTTACTATGGGCACAAAAAAGCAGTTGTCATAGACTAATGTTACAACTGTTGCACAAATAAAGTTATTAAAAATACATTTGTTACAACTGCCGAAAATAAATAGTTGCTAAAAATAACATATTACAACTGTCAATTTGTGCTAGTTGTAAAGTAAAAGTTGTAATATGGTTGTTTTGTTGTAGTGTTACTTAATTAATTAACCATTATCTTTGATTAATAAATTAATTAATCATTAAACTAGTTACCTTGAAACAAAATTAATTAAGTTACATTCTTACTAATTAAGTTTAAAATGGTTTTAAAAAACATTTGAAATGTAAACTTCGAAAACTTGGAAATCGTAATTTCCGAACTTCACTCATAGCAACTATCGCTATGAATGTAATAACTTAGAATTTCTTTCCTAAGTTACCATTCAACAACATATCCAAGCATATACAAATACAAACCATATCTTTAACACATCAAAGCTCATGACTTTATATCCAAACATATCACAAAAACCGTCGATTTCAAAGTTTAATGCTAAACTACAAGTTAGCACATACATTCACATCCAAACATACCATAAACCAAACACAACATTATATATATATATATAACCACATATACAACACACATATATATAAAGTAAATGCTTCCCAGAGTTAAATAAATTTACTCACCAAAAGATTTGAAAACTGGAAATACTTTAGAATCTGGAAAGCTTCGAAAACTTTAAAATCCACTCAAAATAGGTCATTTTCTTCTCGATTTAAGGACTCTTTATCCTTGGAATTTGAAAATTTTAAAAAAGAAAAGTTTTAGATAATTCTTTCCTCTATCATTTAAAAAAAGAATTACTCTATTTGGATAATTTTTGAGGGATTTATGGCCAAAACAGTAAGGGGTATTTTTGGATTTCAAAATCTAGGTTCAAAAACACTCTTTAAAAATATGTATTTTTGAAGTAGCCAGGCTCGAAATCAGAAAAAGTGATACACTACAAAGTTATTGACACTAGAATTATACATGGTCTGTAAAAAAGTAAATATTGTTTTGGAGTTGAATATTAGACATTATTGCCGAAACCATTTAGGGTAAAAACGGAGAAATTCTGAAATTTAAAAGGAGGAGTTTAAAATGGAATTTGAAATATTTAAAATATTTAAACTCTAGATTTAAAAACATTAAATACTTAAAATTAGAAAAAGAAGTCATGGATGTTGCTTCCAAGCTTATAAAAGTTTTTTGCAAAGGAAAGAATGGAAAAAAAAGAAAAAAAAAAGAATAGCTATTTATATTAAGTGCATAAGTTAGATTACCAAAACGACCTTCGTACTTTGCCCTCCTTTCCTTGAACGCCACCTCACCATCTTGTCCCATCCATGTCCCCTTTAAAATATTCGAAATTTATCATGGAGAAACAAGAAAACATTGATTTGACCCCTTGTTGTACTCTTGTCCCCTTTTGACGTGACATATATTTCAATTTTTTAATATTAGTTGCCAAAGTGTCATATCATAATTATCTTAGATTAATTAACTTAATTAACCTAATTAGTCCTAATTATATTATCCTAAACCATATTATATACTTTATATATATATATATATTCATACACACACACACACACAAAAGCGTACACAACATTTCAAACAACTTTGATACGATGAAACGTCGAAAATTCGCAAAAATAGTTTCCGGTCACATTTTCTGTTTTTCATCGAACTATATATTTTTGTAAACACATTTTAAAAACTATTTCACCATCATTTTTTATTATTAAAAAGATTTTTATTTTCATTATAAATCCTATATATTGAATATTTAAAATTAATTAAATATTCACAAATCAAAGAAGTGAAATTCCGAGTCGTTACATTCTTCCCCCTTAAAAGAATTTTGTCCCCGAAATTACACTTAAACCCGACCCAAAAGCACATAGCACTATATATCAGTCCGTGGGATGTACATAGATCATGCTTATACAAAAATATGATTCGATCACTACTCGAATACATAACTTCACTTCCAAACTAGTATCGCTCACCCGATTTTCTATTGCGGACTCCGATCAGGCTCCTTGCTTTGGAACCTCTGTTCTCCTTGCATAGTTATACTTGTAACTATGATAGAAAACATTTGTCCCATACCAAAAATCCTCATCAAATGCTCACCATCAAAAATCGAGTAATAGATCTTTGTTTGGATATGGTGCAAACATCTCAAAGTTATGTACTCGAATTGTAGACCATAACTATATGAAAAGGAGAAATGATCTACTTCCAACCTACACACTTACTTAATTGGTTCTTCCTAATACCAATTGTATTTTCACTAAATTATTTATAAAAACATTTCATAAACTAAATATAGGTTTGCTTGTATAATACTCCACTACATCCTGAGAGTAAATACCCCTATCTGATCCCACTATTCCATTTTGAATTTATTTGCCTAAGAAAACACAAGATCCAAATACCCATGTTTTATTCGAAAACTTTTTGAAATGAAACTATAATTTCAATCCTTTGAAAATTTACATATAGCATGAGTAACTCCAAAATGATACTAAGGAACTGGGTATTACCAAAACAGTATCATACATTCCCTTACCAAGAGGGGTAATACTCAAGAGAAGTGTTTACCATCCGAACACATCTCTTCCCCAATATTAAGTTATTTTCGAGCCACTCGAACTAGTTAACTTAAAAATATTACTTTTAATTCAAATTCCCATATCTAAAACAACACCTTACATTTTCAAATAAAACTATCATTAGTTCCCAAAACCTTGAAAATCATTTTTCAAAAGCACCGGGATTTAGGTTCTCAAGTTTCAACCTAAATTCTTTTTAATTAAAAGACACATCTTATTTTCCAAATATTTATTTCCAATATTATATTTTTGGATAAACATCTTTTAATCAAATTTTACCTCGACATTAACATCGAACGCCTTATAGTCAAATTGTGATATTTAATCCACAAGGTGTTCATTTCAATGTTTTCCTATTCCTATTTACCCAACCCATATCTTAAAAAGGGGAGCTACCTATATAGACTAACAATAATCAATGCTCAAATTGGACAAGCATGACTAAATAACCCTAATTGATCATAATAAAGCATTATTATTCTGTACAACAACACCTCAAAAATATTATACTATACTGTACTATTTTTGAAAATCATTCTTTATATGTAAAATATATCCTGGGTAAAATTATTTCATTTACCCAATTTCCAAAACAATATCGTATCGATTGATTTGGTTCAAGTGTTTAGGAATCCCCATCGATAACGTTGGTCGAATGCATCGACCAGAATTCATATATCACTCAACCGATCAAACAAAACAATATAAAACATTTTATATCACTAACAAATACGCACTCTTATATATAATACACTCATACTCATTCTAGGGTCTCACTTACCCAATCTCAAATGAGTTGCCTCACCAAAGCCAAGGTTCTTGCTTAACCTTCAGCTCTGATACCACTTGTAATAACCTACTTTTCTGTACAGTCTAAGACGACAATAAACCACATATGCCAACTCAAATTGAACAAAAGGGCAGATTATTAGGGTGAAAGAAAGGATATAGAAGATAGAAGAAACTAAAAGCAAACATAGAATCTCACAACGCAACAGAATAACATATATTAATCAAATAATACTCTACAAAGACATTTCGTAAAAATACATCAGAGTTACAGTGATACAATTTCTAACCTAGGACATTTATAACAGCATGTCCTTATTCATCAAATATAGAGTACATAATATACAACGAAAATAAGATAATAACTAACTATCGGTGAAGCCTCCTGCTCCAAGCTCCTCCCAAAATGCATCCATAGAAAACCCGGACTACTTTGCTGCTCGTAAAAATTTGAGCACCCAAGAGTTTTAGGGAAAGAAAATAAAATTCCGTGTCAGACATGGATCTGGTGTGAGTAAACTCAAACAACTGAATTATTATTTTTAAAACTCTTCTAAAATCAAAGGTATCTCGTAAGACCACGCCGCACCTAAATACGGACGGGTTTTTACCTTATGATAACCAAAACACTTTTATATAAAATCCAGTGATATTATAATAATGTCTAAGGGTGAAAATAATAATAACCAAATAGCTATGATACTCGTGCAATGTACATCACAACAATACTAGGTATAAAATAAAAATCGCTAAGGCGCGTTCGCTAATAGTGTAGGATTTCCACGGAGGTGCTCTCGGTACTTCGAAAACGGTCCTCCTGCACAAGGATCGGAGTTATCCTTCCGAAGCATTGTACTTGCCTAGCCGAAGTACTATAGGAAAAACATAACTGGTCTTGCTAAGACCGAGTGCACCGCTCTCGGCATGCCAAAACTGATAGATATTGCTAGAAAAGGGAGCCGACTACACCCTATGGGTTTTCCAATCCTACTGGCCATGTCTCATATCTTCGGTTTTAGTGATTTCCGCTAATGAGGCTACGTCTGGCATTCCAGCTTACGCACCGCACCAAAATAGATCACGGAATCCTACATGGATTCCCATACCACATGGGTCTTGGAATCACGTGACATCTCAATATAGATCTTGGAATCACCCATGGATTCCGCACCCCAACGGGTCTTGAAACTACATATGGATCCCAACATCTCAATTTATCATGAAACTCCTCTATAGAATCGTAAATGGTTTTGGAGTGGTTACAGTCTCAAGTCATCTCTTACGAGTACACTCTTCTGCTTCCCGGGTGCTCCACAAACCAATCATCGATTTTCTGGAATGCTCAATACCGGTTCTTTAGCAAATAATCAAACAATACATAAGAGCGGGGATCATCCCCTAACCGTTTAAGTGGACGGATCTCCTTATCTTTTATCCTAGAAGAACAAACAAATTTATACGTACAGTATATCACCACTGATGGTAAATGTACCATATAATTCCCGTGTTTCCTCTAGATATTTCCAGAGTTAAAATCCTTCGATGTTAAGTATGGAATCGTTTCCCTACCACCAAAATTAAGAAGGATTACATATTTGGGCCAAGATTTGATAGTCGGTTATTTAACTATCAAATAAAAAAAAATCCAAAACAAAGATTACCTTTCCCACTGAAAACACTAAAGCCTCATACACTAATTTGAAATTGCTCCATCTCATTGGGATAAGTATATTCACAAAACATTCTTTTCAAAAAAACTTGGAAATCTTTTAAAAATAGATATGGAAAGTACCATTTGGTAACGACCATGGATCGCAGCTCAATGGTTACGTCTCTATCCCAAAGAAATCCAAACTTAACTGCAGGCAATCTCTGCCTCTCGAATTACGCTATGAAATCAATCATAGATCGCAGTTTGCACAATGAATACATCACTATCCCAGCAAAAAAACATAGTAAACTGTAGGCAATCTCTGCCACTCGAATTACGCTATACAAATCAAACATTCTTTCCACATCTCTTTATTTCATAAATAATTTCAATTTATTTAAAAAACTTCTTTATAAATTCACAAGTTAAATTTTTAGAAAAATACTCTTTTCTAAATCTCAAACCATTTGTAAAACATTCCTTTTTAAATCTTTTATACATTTCCTTCATAAAATATCATTTACGAAATATCTTTTGTAAAACACCTTAAGTAAACCCTTAGTAAAAACCCCTTTTATAAACAAGTTATTACTTACAAATAACTTTATAAAATAATAGTATATCTTGGAAATCATTTAAATCTTTAAACTCCAAATTGATTAAAGAATTAAAGTTAATTCAAAAACATACTTTATAAATTCCAAAAAAGAGGCTTAGCAATCCCAATGGTACTCATTTAAGTTACCATTCAATTTCAATTTCCATTCACTTAACAGTTATTTGCATAGATCAACATATATGTAAATACAACTCATATCCAAATCAGGGAATAATATGTCAATATAAGCTAACTAGCATATACATGTCCAAATAACATAATAGCAGGATGGTGATTTGTCCTGCTAAATAGATGTCCAAACAATTCAATCAATTAATAGTAGAATGAGAATTTATTCTGCTAACACATGTTCACACGAACAAACTAACAATCAAACAATTTATAGCAGAACGAGGATTTATTCTACTAACACATGTCCATACAAACAAACAATCAATCAATCAATTTATAGCAGAACGGGGATTTATTCTGCTAACACAAGGCCAAACAACCTAATAATCTACATTATAACTCATTCACAGTTATATGGTTCCTTAATGGTATCGACACTTGAATCACTTGTATTCAAAACCATCTTTGAAAAAGAAGTTCTTTTAAACAAATTTACTTTTGGAAACCAAAGGATTTAAAACCTTTAAACCCTTTTTAAAATAATTAATTATAAGTTAAATCCATATTTAAATCATAATCAAATTTAATTGAATCTTAACTTAATTTAATTAGATAGTTAAATAATTAACTATTAATTAAACCCAAATTAATCATTAATTAATTATTAAATAATTAATTAAACCTTCATTAATAATTAAATATTAATTAATCTTAATTAATGAATTAAATAATCTTTAATTAAACTTGAACAATAAGTTAAATCCTTTTAATCATAATTAATTAAAAATGTAAAATTAAACTTTTAATTAAATAATAATTAAATAAATAATTAACCTTTAAATAATAATTAATTAAATAATCCAAACTTTAATTAAATAATTAATTAAAATAATTAACTTGATTAAAATAAAAATTAATTAAATAGTTACTTTCTAACTTAATTAATCACTAATTAAAACTTTCTTAATTAATTAAAATTAATTAACTTAGTTAATTAATTCTTAAACTCTAATTACTTAACTTAATTACTTAACTAATTAACCATTATCTTAATTTAATAAAGAAATAAATTATTAAACTAGTTACCTTGAAAAAAAATTAATTAAGTTGCATTCTTACTAATTAAGTTTAAAATGGTTTTCAAAAACATTTTAAAAGAAAACTTGGAAAACTTGGAAATCGTAATTTCCGAACTTCACTCATAGCGACTATCGCTATGAATGTAATAACTTAGAATTTCTTTCCTAAGTTACCATTCAAAAACATATCTAAGAATATACAAATACAAACCATATCTTTAACACATCAAAGCTTATGACTTTATATCCAAAGATATCACATAAACCGTCGATTTCAAAGTCTAATGCTAAACTACAAGTTAGCACATACATTCACATCCAAACATACCATAAACCAAACACAACATTATATATCTATATATAACCATATATACAACATACATATATATAAAGTAAATGCTTCCCAAAGTTAAATAAATTTACTCACCAAAAGCTTTGAAAACTGGAAATACTTTAGAATCCGGAAAGCTTCGAAAACTTTAAAATCCACTCAAAATAGGTCATTTTATTCTCGATTTATGGACCCTTTATCCTTGGAATTTGGAAAAGTTGTCAAGATAAAAGTTTTAGATAATTCTTTCTTCTATCATTTAAAAAAAAGAATTACTCCATTTGGATAAATTTTGAGGGATTTATAGCCAAAACAGTAAGGGGTATTTTTGATTTCAAAATCTAGGTTCAAAAACATTCTTAAAAATATGGATTTTTGAAGTAGCTAGGCTTGAAATCAGATAAAGTGATACACTATAAATTTGGATAAATTGGAGTTGAATGTAAGACGTTATGGCCGAAACCATTTAGGGTAAAAATGGAGAAATTCTAAAATTTAAAAGGAGGAGTTTAAAATGGAATTTGAAATATATAAAACATTTGAACTCTATATTTAAAAACATTAAAACCTTAAAGTAAGAAAAAGAAGCCATGTAAGTTGCTTCCAAGCTTATAAAAGTTTTTGGCAAAGGAAAGAATGGAAAAATGAGAGAAAAAAAAAAGCTATTTATATTAAGTGCATAAGTCAGATTACCAAAACGACCTTCGTACTTTCCCTTCTTTCCTTGAACGCCACCTCACCATCTTGTCCCATCCATGTTCCCTTTAAAATATTCGAAATTTATCATGGAGAAATAAGAAAACATTGATTTGACCCCTTGTTGTACTCTTGTCCTCTTTTGACGTGGCATGTATTTCAATTTTTTAATATTAGTTGCCAAAGTGTCATATCATGATTATCTTAGGTTAATTAACTTAATTAACCTCATTAATTCTAATTATATTATCCTAAACCATATTATATACTTAATATATATGTTCATATATATACAAAAGCGTACACAATATTTCAAACAACTTTTATACGATGAAACGTCGAAAATTTGAAAAACAGTTTACGGTCACATTTTCTATTTTTCATCGAACTATATATTTTTGTAAACACATTTTAAAAAATATTTCACCATCATTGTTTATTATTAAAAAGATTTTTATTTTCATTATAAAACCTATATATTGAATATTTAAAATTAATTAAATATTCACATATCAAAGCAGTGAAATTCCGGGTCGTTACATTCACCTTTTAATGAATAAAATAGAGTCAACTTCATCAATTTCAAAACCTAAATCTAAGAGACGGATTTTTAGACTATCATACCTGCACATGCTTATTTAACATCGTAAATCGTCTTTTAAATCTTGGAAATGTGGTCAGCATATTGTCTGTTCTTAAATAGAGTAGGTTGCTCTACATAAATATTTTCTTATATAAAATGATTTAAAAAGCAATTTTAACATTCATTTGATAAAGTTTGAAATTATGGTGACAAGAAAAAGCTAAAAAAATTCTTATTGATTTGAGGCTTGCCTCAGTGTCAAACGTCTCACTGTAATCAATCCCTTCTTCTTAGCTATAACCTAATGCAACTAGTCTAGCTTTATTTCTAATCATTTATAATACCCATTTGGTTTCAATGACCAATTGACTGTTAGGCTTGGGAACCAATTCCCAAATGTCATTATGCTCGAAGTAGTTTAACTCCTTTTGCATGTCTTTCACGACTTATTTATTGCTTTTTGGTTCTAAATTTGATATAAAAGTTGTATGACCCATTTCATTAAGTTCACTTCACGTTAACAATTTGGTAGAAACATCATCGAGTATATTTTCAACTGGATGATCTTTCAAAATCCCTGGTGGTGATTTTGAAACACTTTGATCATGATTCCCAATATTATTATTTTTAATAGTCTCATTATATTTTTACATATTTTGATCATTAACTATTGGCTGGTTAAAACTTGAAATTTAGATTTATAATTAACAACATCAAAATTACCATCGAAAAGACACATCTAAAGTTTCATCAATATATTTATTAAAATTTTTGTATCTTTACTTCTCTATAAGTAGCCACAATAATACCTTCATCAACTTTGGGTCAAATTTTCCTAGTTGATGATCTTTCGTACTAAGTATAAAAAATTTGCGCCAATAACTTTAAAATATAATACTTTATGTTTCTTATCATTAAAAAGTTCTTATGAGTATTTGTGGCCCCGGGCCTTATTGAACACGGTTTAAAACGTAACATGTAGCAGATACCACTTCAACATAGAAATTCAAAGGTAAAGCACTACCGCTAGGGAGTTCTGTGCATTCTTGTAATTTTATAATTTTCTTTCTACAATGACATTATTTGCGGTGTTCTTGGGGAATGAAACTTTTGACTAACAATCTTTTTATTACAAAAATCGTTAAATTGCTCATTTTCAAATTCACTGTCGTAATCACTTCTCATGTTTTCATTTTCAAAATTTTCAAATATCAAATTCTTCTAGAAAAATCTTGAAAATTCAAAAAATGTCACTTTATGTTTCAATAATAATGTCCAAGTATAATATAAATATTATCAACTATTACAAAAACATACTTCCTATGATTTACTTATGTAACCCGGGTTGGATCAAACAAATCAAGGTGAAGTAACTTTAATGAACCTTTAGATGTAATTTCATATATAGATTCAAAAGATGTGTTTCTAAGTTTTTCCTTTTGACAAGAACCGCATAAGTTATTAACTTTGATTCATTTTTAGTAAAGCCTTCACAATTCCATTTTCAAAAATATATTTAAAGTTAATATTACAAAATCGCTTCTTCCATATCCATGGATCACTATGACTTGCAATAAGGTACAACCACTATCATGATTGACTTTCATAATTAGAATATAAATATTACGTTTTCTAACACCTTCAAAATTTGCTTTTCAGTTTTGTCTAAAATATTATATTTATCTTTTCCGCAACGACCATGAAATTTGAAAACTTCATCTTTGAATATTGAAATATTTTGAAATATATTTATGTGTTATAACCTTGTTGAACATCATTTTATTAATAAATAATGATAAGAAACTTGTTTTTGAAATTATTTTACAAGAATATATTCTTCAAAGAAAAATTGATAATGTGACTGAAAATTTGTTTATCTGTAAACAACTTTTTGATCTATATAAGTTGTTTGAACTATTGTGCACTTGTCGAATGGTCAAATGAACACATTAGCAACTTATTAACATACTCCTCTTCATAAAGCAATGGAAGGTTCTGGAATCTTCCAAATAAATAAGAGATATTATCATGTAATGGGTGTAATGGTATTTTGCTAAACGAAGTGATGTAAAGGAGAAGTGATTGAGGATGAGCCTTCCATGACATGAGAGGGGGATGAGAACAAGCTTAAAGAGCACCATTTGAAGCCTATATAAGGAGAGGCATACCCTTGTTAACAAATAACAAATTTACAAAGCAAAAACCAATTTTTTTTCATGTCTTCTTCTTCTCTAGTTCTAAAGAAAATAATTGCAAATCTTATCCAAACCAACTCAAATTTGGAGTGAAGCCTTGGGACAATATTAAACACCTTCCACTAAGATAGATCTTGAAGAAGGAAAGGTGATTGCAAGGTGAGGTCAGACTTAAGTTGCTTAAATTTACTTGTTTGTTGGGTTAAAGGTGAGTTAACTCACCACTTTGA
Source organism: Allium fistulosum (assembly GCA_030737815.1). Lineage (NCBI taxonomy): Eukaryota > Viridiplantae > Streptophyta > Magnoliopsida > Asparagales > Amaryllidaceae > Allium > Allium fistulosum. The sequence goes on along the minus strand of CM060904.1, from coordinate 705,395,007 downwards.
ATGAAAATATAACCCATATATGTTTGGGTTTGATGGTATATATGTTGTTAAATTGATGTTGAGATATGTTGAAACGTTAGTTTTGATTCTTGCTTTAAACACAAATGATATATGTAATCCATATGAACGGACTTAAACGGACTTGAATGGACTTGTATAACATATGGAATAACCTTGAAATAAAGCACATATGTTGCAGTTGAACTTTGGTTGCACTTATAGCGATAGTCTCTGTGGCTGCGCTTTGGAATTGCATTGTTTTTGGTGATTTCTATGAAACTTTGTTGAGAGAACCTTAGGGGTTTCTAGCCTTATTTATGATTTTTATATGTATTCTTGCTTCCATAAAAATATTAGATAGTAAAAATTTAAGTAACATTTCGAAAAGTGGCCAAAACTTTACTTGTGCAAAACTGTCTCGTTTAGCCTTGATTTTTGAACTTCAAATGTTTAAAAAGTACTTTTAACTTAAATATTTTGTTTCATTAATTTTACAAGTGTTAGCTAACTCATATTAGAGTATTTAAAAAGTGGTTTGAAATATTTATGAATTTTTAAGAATTAGTTGTGAATTTTTAAAGAAGAGATTTTTATAATGAAAACTTGTTTTTCCAAGTTTTAAAGGATTTTACAAACTTGTTATTTTCAAGTAATATTTTGAGTAAATATTTAAGACCTATTATAAGTATTATAAGATATTTTAAAAGCATTTTTAAGTATATATAGTTTTTAGAAAATACATTGACTATTTTATATCTTATGTAATAAATATCATTTTAAAATGTGTTTATTTAATATCTAGTTTTATAAATAAATGACTATACATACATATCATTTTAAACAGGGTTTTAAAAGTATAAACAAAAGGTTCAAAATGGGGTTAAGAATTGCTTAATTAATAAATGGTTAATTTATTAATTACTTGTTTTAAAAGTAGTTAACTATGCTTAAAACAAAACGCCGACGAAGTAAGCTTATCTACTTGTGAGAGTTAAGGTTGATATTCGAGTAGAGATATGAGTAATAAAGCTCTAACCTACTAGTCTCTGTCTTGACTGGGGAATAGTCAAGTCAGGAATGTCGAAAACGTGTTAATCGTGTTAATTTCTTGCTTGTTTATAAAAATCAGTGATATTATACCTAACACTAAAAGCCGACGATGTAGACTTATCTATTTGTGAGATTCAATAATAAATTTTCTAGGTAAGGCTTTGACGCGATCAGTGCTCTAACTTACCTGACTTCACTCTTGGATGAGGAATAGTTAAGTTGGAATGTCGAAAATGAGTTAAGTTTACGAATATTGATTTGCATAAGCAATTGTTATTGACTAGATAGTCGATTAGTCGATTATCGAACTTGATCTAATACCGACTTAAGAAGTATCGAAAGGCTTCACGATTTCATACCAACGGGAAACCCTAGGGAGGAGCATTGGTACGAAATGTCTCCAACTTTCACTTACTTCTTAAAGAACTGGGATTGAGTTAATCGAAAATTCATCGAATTGGCTTTGAAGAGACTGGGATCGGTAAGCATTTTACTTACTGAATACCACCTCAAAACTAATATATGAGTTTTATGTTCTGGGAGTGGTTGTGAAGTAAAATGTTATAGAGTTGAACTGTCTATCTTAAGGTTAAGTCAAAGGAAGTGGTTAGTGTTAACATTTCAAACGATGCTATCGTATGGAACTGTCTATCTTGAGGAGTATTCCTAGAAAGAGGACAACGTTAGCATTCGTCAGAAGACTTATGCGGGAATCTATGTAGAGATTCGAGATCTGATCGAGATGCTCGAATCCATGTAGCGATTCGTGATCAGTTCGAGATGATGGAATCCATTTAGGTATTTGTAACAACTCAAAATTTTGGTCATTTGATTTTAAATATTTAATTAATTTTAAATATTTAAATAATTGTATTTTGAAATTTAACAACTTATAATTCGAATATAGGGAATGTTTAAATATTTGAATTATGAACTAAATGTTAAATTAAATAGATTTAATAATTTCATTTAACTCCTTTTAATTAATAAATGATATTAATGAATTCAATTTGCAAATTTATTTATAAACTATATCGGATAAATATCGATAATTGGATCGAAAATATAAAACGATATTTAAATATGTGAAATTGTCATTCGGGGGCACTTTCTCGGATTTTGACGAACCAGTTTCATTGGATCCGTAATAATGAATTATAATATGCTGTAAAAGTTTATGGCGATCAGACGTATCATTTGGTCGTGCAAGATCGAAATGCGTAGAAATTAATTTCGGTAATTTAATATGTTAATCGGGTTTGAAAAGCTATCTTCTGCATATGATCAAATTAGGGCTAGAGACTAGTTCCATTGTGTTCAGAATAGGGGTAAAATATATAATACGCCAGGCGGCACGTCTCATTTGAAGTTCGAGATTTTAAGTATGTATTATTGGAATATTTTATTAAATTAAATAGCACACACACACACTTATATTCACCATACTCCATCATTCTGCCCCATGTTTGTGCCCATACCCAATCCTTTCAGCAACCATGCCTCTTCTCTCTATTCGGACTTACCTGAGAACAAAAAATGGAGCTTTCTTTGAAAATGGAAAGTTTAAAAATAAAAAGCTAAATATATACTCAACGAAAAATCATGGAAAAAACATACGTGAACTCATATAGCCATAGGCTTCAATCCTATAACCACGATGTTGCACGTGATCATCTTGGCTAGGATCGACTTATTTAGGCATGAACTAGGGCTGGATTTTTCGGAGAGTGTGGTCGTCGATTTGGCAAGCAGAGCTTGGATTTGAGTTTAGTGTTGAAAGTTGATGCTACGACCAAAGATTAGGGTTGTCCGGCGGCATAGGGGGTTGCGCGACCTGATGGGATCGGCGAGGCATAGGAGCATGTCATGTTTTGTTTGGGAAGTGGAGGCGTGGATTTTAGAGTACCGTAGAGTGGAGTTTGTCGAGAGAGCTCTACGGCGAAGACGGATTCGAGTTTAGTGGAGCGTAGCTCCGTATCACTGCATAACCATGCACGTTTGGGATGGGTTATGTGCCTGCTTGTGCATATTTATGTTGGGGAAGAAGATGGAGTGGTGATGGGTATTATTGTAATTAGTTTGTTAATTAGTTATTAATTAATTTTGTTTAATCGATAATTTGTTAATCGAATAACTTTTGCGTACAAAGTCAGATTTGAATGCCATTTCCTACGTTGGACTCGTAGCGGTGATGGCTATGCAATGGAATTGGTTTGGTTTGGAGTATTTGAATTTTTTGCTAAAATCTAACGTTCGTTCGGCTTTAGTCTATAGCGGAACGTTTCGGCGAAAATGAAAACCAATGTGAGTTTAACTCACATCCAATTTTACTATATCATATCTATGATGTTATAAACGATTATTGATTGCTTGGATGTTAATTCACTACGCCATAAATGGCCTACTGCAACACAAAAAAAATGTTGGCTCAGGTCCGAAAAATGTTGCCATAGGTCTATGGCAACACTTTTAGGGTGATGCAATTTTTGTCGTTGCCTTAGACCTCAAAGGCAACATTTTGACTATCTAAGGCAACATAAGTAATATTGTTGCAATAGAACCCTATTTGGGTCTATGGCAACACCCATAGGTATCTGTAGCAACATTCCAAAATGTTGCTATAGATATGAACTTTTTGAATTTGTAGGGCCCACAATATAGAGCATATTTGATTTTTTAATAAAAATAAATATTTATTTAATAAAATGCTATTGCACAGAATTTGATATTTAAACAGTAATTTATTTAAATAAATATTTTATTTCAACATTTGAAATAGTACAAATTCCTGACTCCACTATTTTACAATTCAATGATATATAACACTGATATTCACATATACAGATATTCCTCACTACATCACTCAGTTCACTCATTACATATGCAGTTTCAATTTATACAAACACCGACACTGACAAATATATGCCGAGCCGAAGGCGAGCCGAGTGCCGAGCCGAAGGCGAGCCGAGAAGCGGGTCCGGGCGCAGCGCCGGCGGGGGTCCGGGGCACCGCAGTCCCGGCGGGGATCGACCTAACCTGTCTTCAAGCTCATGCACATTTGATTTGACTCTGTCTTCAAGCTTATATCCAACTGTCCAGTCTTTAATACCTGTCACATATAATTCAAAAGCAGTAATCTGGAAAATAATATTTAACTCGAACAGAAAATGAAAATATTTTTGTTATATTATTTGCCTCAGGTATTTGGGTTGTTTCTTTTCATAAGTGCATAAGCCAAACATGAATGCAACACATGGATACAAGGCAGTATGGAAGCAAGCAAGCAACAGTTCAAGCAAAAATGCACAAAGGAGAAGCCAAGTGCACAAAGTAGTACTCAACACAGCAAGCAACATAACATGACCAAGAAATGCATGTACATGGATGAACATACATGCATCATAAGGCTTGGTACAAGAAACTACTCAAGTGCAACTACTCAAGTGCAAGTTCATACTCAAGTGCAGCCAGATATGTAGACAAGCCAAAAAAACGGACACGGCACAAGGTCAAACCCGAGTCATCGACTGGATTCAACTCAGGGCCAAGCAACCAACAAAACAAACAAGAACCAGGTTCAGCAAAATATAGACAAGCCAGTGCAAGAAACACAGCAGTACACATAGGCAGCCCATCAAGCAAAAACAGTGAATGCATCAGGCATGTACAAGAGAAACCTATGCAGTAACATGATATACAGAGGACTTGGAGCATCAGTTCATGTTAAAGAACAAGGTTAGCATGGTACCAGTTCAGTCCAGACCAAGCAAAACCAACAAAGCTCAACACACATATGTTTGTATTCATCATTGCAATCCAACATACCAAATTTCTCAAAGTCCAACAGAAAGATTAAACACGAGATTATAGGAAATAAAGCCTATAAATAAATCCCAATTCATCATCGGCAAAAGCGTGCGAGTGTAACCAAAATCAAGAATATTCAAGTAAACCAGAAGGCAGAAAACATACCAAATAATATCACATCGCACCCGACGACGAAGTCAAAGCAATTCGAGCAATCAATCAAGGAGAACGAAGGAGCAAGCTACCAGGAACGTTTCTCACACTAGATTCGATCAATCAGAGCATCAAAGCAATTAGAATCGCGTGCCCTAGTTTTCACCAAAACCAATTCGACTACCCCCTGCCACTCTGACATCAGGCCCCAACCACGAAATTGCGACTAAATCAGCAACTCCTTGAACCATCGCAATCCCACAGCCTTACCTCGAATCACCAGAATCGCCAAAAACCTGAACAAAATCGCAAATCCGGAAGTAGTGAGGAAAACTGACGCGAGGCGAAAGAAAATAACGGAAATTGATATGGCCGACAAGGGATAAAATCAAAGCCAGTTATTCTCCAGATCGAAGAAACAAGGAGGAGCGGCGTAATTTTTTTTAAAGTCGGAGGAATAAAAATTAGGGATTGGAAAATTGGGGGTGAGAAACGAAAGCGGATGAGTGAAAAGTAAAGCGGGAAATGGAAATTGGTAAGGTGTGGATCGATGGTGTGAATCGACGGTTGAGATTTTGTTTTAAATGGTGGTCTGGATCGCTGAGGTGTAATTTTTTTTTTTAATTTTTTAATCTGAAAACATCTATGGCAACACTATATAAAAATGTTGCATCGTGTTACACTTGTTTAGCTAGAGCAACACATTTCTATGGCTAAGGTAACACCAAAAATACAACGTTGCAGTAGGACCAAAATTCTATAGCTATCGCAACATTTTAGCTGGCAACACCTTGCAAAAATGTTGCAGAAGGTCATTTATGGCGTAGTGATTAAATTGCTTGATTCATTGTTTGATTGAATTTACATTTGGAAAATGGATGACATATTAATTTGATCGTTATAAACCCATATGATTATATATATTATCCATAACCATTATTTTGCAGGGAAAATTTGTAGAGAGACCATTAGGGGTTTCTCGCCAATAATTATTTATTTACATCCTTATGCAGTTATATTGATGGTTAATTGAAACAAATCCTAATATTTCATTTAAATAGTTTAAATGTCGTTATAGCAATTTCGTTATATCGTCATTTATTAATTTTCATCTCCAAAACCATGTCGTATGTTTTTTATCTTAAGCTTGTTAAATAGAATGTTAAAATTCATTAATCATTTTGATGAATGATAATTCAGAATAATTAATCATTTTAACTAATGATTTTGAAATTAATTAACCAATTTAATAAATTGTGTTTAAATTTGGTTTATCTTTGATTTAAATGAGATAGGACTTAATTAGTCATTTTAACTAATGATTACTTGAATTTAATTAATTATTTTAATTAATGATGATTGAAATTAATAAAAATTTTAATTATTGATTCTAAACTTTTATTAATCATTTTAATTAATGATTGTTTTAAATTTAACTAATTGTTTTAACTAATGATATTTGGAAATTAATTAAATCATTTTAATTAATGATGTTTTATAGTTAAATAAATCATTTTAACAAATGATGTTTTAATTAACCGTTTTAACTAATGAGGTTTGAATTTAATTAATCCAATTATTTTATGATTATTTGAACTTAATTAATTGTTTTAATTAATGGTATTTAAAATTTATTTACCATTTTAATTAATGATGTTTGAGATGATTTATTCATTTTAACTAATGATTATTTGAATTGAATAAATCTTTTTAGTTTATGATATATAAAGTTAATTAATTTAATAAAAGTGATTAAAGTAAATTAACTAGTATAATAAAAGTGGTTTAAAGTTAATAAACCGATTTAATAAAGATTTTAAAGTTGATTTACGGATGATATAAAAGTGTTTGGAAATAATTAACTACTTTAGTAAAGATAATGGCTTTGTTTACTTAAAAGAGATTATAAATGTGATTAGTTATCTTTTGGGATAATTAATATTGTTTTAAATTTATAAAGATATTTAAATTGCATTATTATCATTTGGGATAATAAACATTGTTTTAAATTTATAAATAATGGTTTATAAATGAGAAAATGCTTTAAAAAGGAATTATTTATAAATAAAGCAAATTGTAAATGGTTTTTGATTTATAATAAACAATGTTTTAATGACATTTGTTTTTGATCCTTATTTTAAAACACTTGGTATTATAAAATTTATCTTTTAGAAGAATATTTTAAAAGGCATTTCTAAAAGTGTTTTTTACCAATACTGTAATATGGAGATCAAGCACAAGTTCAGTTTTAAAAAGTAAAGTTCGATTAGGTTATGGAAAAGTAATTCTGTAAATGATATTGCTTATATGGAAAGGATCTAGTTATACTTTTAATACTAAAAGTTGGGGCTTGGACCCATTTCTATCTTGAAGGTTAAAAATGTCATTAAGGCAATTCTTGGAGATAACACTACCTCAACTTGCCTGGCTTTATCTTCTACCGAGAGATAGCACTTGTTTGGAATCAACGAGTAGTGGTAAATATATGATATTTAATTTCCATATATGATCATTTTAATTATCCCCGATAGTTGATTTATTAATTATCTGATTCAGCTTTTTTCATGGTGTATCGTCATATTAAAAATGATTTTCTCCTCTTTGAGCTTTGTTACCCTTTGTCCGAAATGACTAAATCCAAAGCACGAAAGTGGCCAAACTATGTTAGGTTGCTCCCATTAGGTTATTTTCACATCTCATCTGGATTGGATTCGGTTGTGCACTTAGATGTGAAAATATTCGGATACTCGGTAAGGTTTGGCAGGGTCCGGCTTGGAGGGTCACGAGAAGTGTCATAGAGTAAATGAGCTTCTCAGAAGTATATTACTAAAGGTATACTTCTATGGGGGTGCGCCTTCTTAGTCATTTGTTCGAAATATTTCTTTTCTTATTTGATTCGAACCTTCGAATTGTTTTTCGGTAGTTGCAACGGGAAGAGTCAACCACTCTTCATCATGTTTAATTATAGGTCTTGTCCATTCTATCGAGTTTGGACTGTTATCTTCTTTTATCCATTCTGTCCAGTTTGGATTTTGTTCAGACTATTTCCCATTCTTTCAAGTCTAGTTTCAAATACTATTTTTGCCCATTCTTATTTGGATTGGTTTCCTATTGTTTATCTCTACTCTTTCTTGTATTGATGTTATTCTTGTAAGGTAAAAAATCGTTCCGCGTTAGCGGTGTGGTCTCGCAGAACTTTTATAAGTTCCCCATTATTTGAGTTTTCTCACGCTGGTATTTCCAGACTAATCCTGGTGTTATTTTATTATAATGCTTGGGTCAGACCGATTATTTTCCTAGGTTGGCTTTGGTGTTATGGAAATCTTGGAGGGGAGCTGGAGATTCAGCTATCATAGTATTTTATTTTCCGCTGTATTATATATTATCCCTATCAGCTTTTGTAAGATCAGGATTTTATAATTGTCCAACTGATAAGGTTTGCTTTTAACTCTGATATACTCCGTATTTTTAGACTGACAGTTCTACTGTCCTTGTTGTGTTATATGTTGTCGATTCCACTGTGAGATTCTTATTTTCTCTATTCTCCATTCTTTTCTTTTTATTCACCCTAACAATCTGCCCTTTTGTTGAATGGATCCATGACATTTGAACACAGTGGTACTGTTCGGTGTCGACTTTCGATGGTCAAAAGGACGAGTCATTACAACATCGTATCAGAGCGTAAGGTTAAGCGAGAACCTTGGCTTCGGTAGGGTCTGGCTCATTAGAGATAAGGTAAGCGACACCCTAGAATGAGTTTGAGAGTATTATATATACGAGAGCGTATTTGTTAATGTTATAAAAACGTATTATGTTAATTGGTCTATTGAGTTTTTATGAATTCTGGTCGAGATGTGGGACGCCAGGGTATCGATGGGGGTTTCTAAATACTCGACCAAGGCCAACAGACACGGTATTGAATTTTTGAAAATTTGGCAAATTAAATATTTTGTCTTGGATTACATTTCATATATATAAAGGAATAATTTTCAAAACTTTATATAGTTATAAAGTGTGTTAGTTTAAATGTGATAGTATTTATTTATTATCACTGTTGTTTGTTCAGTTATACTTAATTTAAATTAGAAGTATTGACTGTTGTATGTTAATTGTTAAATTGTGCTCGACTTATTTGAGAGCATTTATCCCTTTGATTTAAAATGAACCCTTTGTGAATTAGTTTTCACAATTTGACTATAAGGCGTTTGAAGAAAATGTTAAGTTAAAATTTCACCTTTAATAATGGTGAGTTAAGGATTTAACTTTAATAAAAAGTTGTTTAATATAATCTAAATGGTAGGATAAAACCTTTAGAGAATAGATATTTGAGAAAATTCTATTATAATAAAGAAGAGTTATTATAATATGAAATGATTTTTATATAAAGGAAATTTTATATAAATTTAGTTTATAAAACGTGTTTTAAAAAGAATTTTTGAATCTAAATCCCAAAAATTTTGAAAATAATTTCAAAAGGATTTTGAGAAATGAAATAGCAGTACTTTAGGAAGTATTTAAAAGAAAAAATATTTTAGGAAGTAAACTTTTAAATGGAATGTATTTTCTTTAGGATAACTCGGAGGAAAACATCTCAATTAGTTTTGTGGTAATCTGAACAATCTTCTAAGTGACGATCGAATGTTTGCTTAGATGAACATTATGGGGTACTTAGTAAATTATCCTCTTTATCATTGTGCGGTCGAAATGAGTTCAATTCCAAATAAACCCAAAGTGAATTTTAATAAATAAATTGTTTAAAGTTATTATATATAAAAATATATGTAATATGCTTTCAAAAATGTGTTTTTGAAATTAAAACCTGGTATCTAATTTTTAAGTTCCCTAACAGGGATTTGTTTTCCAAAACAAAAGGTATTTCTGATAAGAGATTGTTTTGATAGATAAGATTTTACCGTTAGATAAGATGTAACGACCGACAAATTTATCCCTTGGATAAATTATATTTATTTTTAAAATATTTAGATACGGGTTTAAAAGTAAGAAATAATCATGTTTTAAGTGGTAAATAATATAGTTATTTTTTGGGAAAAAATATTTACGGACAAATTACCGAGGTAAAATATTGATTATGTGTAAATATCGTCCTAGGTAAAATATCGATAAAACAGCCGGAAATCGTTTAATTAACAAAACCTCTTTTTAACAATAAGAATAATGCACGGCTCTGGATACATACACTAATATATGTATTCAAACAAGATTATGAAATAAATAATTATTTTTTTTTAAAATAAAATGTATTTATGACATTGACAGTTGATATCATTGGTTTTATATATTTCTTTGAAAATTCAAGTTAAGTTTAAATATTAAATAAGTGGGTTTTTATTTACAAATAAACCTATTTTAATTATTTAATAATGATGGTAAAATATTTAATTTTTTTTACCAAAACAGATAGTTCATAGAAAAATAGAAAATGTGACCAAAGAACGTTTTCCGGAATTTCGACTTTTCAACATCGGAAAGTTGTCGGGAACGTTGTTCGCCTTTGTGCACCATATGTACACATAAATAAGAGATAATTAACAATATAATAATACACTTAATTACATATTATCTTATGTTAAATATGTTTAGATAGTGATGTGACAAGTCATGTTTAAATTATAACATGTATATATACATGCACTTTATATATATATATAATACACCTTCTCTCTTGTCATTACTAACACCATCGTTATTATTAAGCACGCAATCATAGCCTAAGGATGGAAAAAGAGGGGGAATGATGGACGTGACTTGAGAGGGGGAGTAGGTGATGATGTTACCTTACAAAATCATGACATGTTATGTTAATTAATTCAAATGATAGTTTAGTAATTTCCTTACTTTCTTTTGTCTATAAATACACATCCCTTTCACCATATTTTCATTTACTTCTCCATTTCCATTCCCTAAAGCTTTCTTAATAATTTACTGGCTTATTATGTTAGTTTTATTTTTTTTTAAACAAAAGATTTAAATTGTTTTAAAGATGCGAACTTGTTTTAAAACTCTTTCTTCTCATTTTTCCTCCACTTTATTCGGCTACAACTTCCTGTATTTTACACCAAATCAAGATTTTCTTTTTTTCAAATCTTATAAAATTTCAGTAGCTACAACTTTCTCTTTTCACACCTTTACAAATTTCAAGCTTAGGTATATCAAAATCTCATTTCTTTGCAGTGTACTTTTAAACTCATAAATTCAGGTCCGAAAAGAGCTCTCCTTCTTTTGACCATATCTACCTCAAGCCTAATCTGATTTGAATGATTATTTTTTATTTTCTAGAGAAAATAATTTTCTAAAACTTTCTTTCGATCACTTTTTCAAAATCTGAGAGTAATATGTCCAAAGATCACGTGTAAGATGACATATTTTTGGAATTTTTTTAGCGCATCTAAGGCTTTTCAGGTTTCAAAGATTTTCGGTAAGTAAAACTATCATATTTTCAGAAAGAACTAACTTTATTTCCATAGATTATATGTTGTTGAAATTCATAGCTCATGTTTCTATAATATCATGATATGATAACGATATATGTTTGCGATTTATGGTTAGCATAGTTTGGATGTTAAATATTGTGTTTGGATGATAAGCATCATGTTTGGATGTTTAAAGTGGTATGTTTGGTTGTAAGAATGTGATGTTGGTGTATGGTTTGTTGATGGTATGGTTGTGATCAAAACTAGTTGTATGTTGTGCAAAAATTACAAAGTTTCCACCTTTGCATGTTGCGACGGACGTGAGATCCGATTTGGAATCAAAACTAAGTTCTCTTGTTTTAAATTTGGAAATTGTTTCAAAGTTTATCTTTGTTTTTAAGTTTCAAAAAATTTCAAAATTAGGTTTCCAAACTTGTAATAGCATGGAATAAGCAAATTATTTCGCTTAAAGTAATTTTAAGCGAACTGCGCTCATAGCGATAGTCGATATGGACATAGTTTGATAAAATTGTCGATTTTCGTTTTAAAATGTTTTTTTTGGAATATTTTGCAAAAGTTTTCCAAACTTGATTAGTAATATAAAAAGATTTAAGTTTAGAAAATTTAATAATTTATTTATTTAATAAATTAATTAAAAAGTAATTAGTATTTAATTAGTAACTAAGTAAGTGATTAAGGTTTAAGTAACACTTGAGGAATGTTAATAATTAATTAGTGATTAATAAAGTTTTTAATTAGTGATTTATGAAGTTAAGAAGTAATTAAATGGTTAATTATTATTTAATTAAGTTAATTAGTTGATTAATTATTATTTAATTAATTTTTAGGTAATTAGGGTTTAACTAATAATGAATTGTTTAAACCTTAACTAAGATACATTAGGAAGTAAATTAGGACTTAACTAAGTTAATTAAGTTAATTAAAGTTTAATTATGAATTAATCTTGATTTAGTTAAGATATAATTAGGGTTTAAGCTAATTGAATATACTTTAATCTTTTCAAAGTTATTTTTAAACTTAATCAATTATGTTTTAAATTAATTTTCTTTTTAAGGTTAATTGATTTCAAATCAAAGAGTCTCTCATATAGACCATTAAGAAGCCAAATGAATTAAAATACTGATTATAAAACGTTGACACGTTTTATGGAAAATAAGTTGACTTGTGTTTAGCACAAATGTTGAATATAGGTATTGTGATAAACACAAGGAAGTTAATTTCAATAAGCCGGTCATGGTAACTTAAGCATATAAAATATACTTTTATATGTACATTTTTCACCGATAATGGATGTATCTATATTTGTAACTTGGACATTTACCTATGATTGATTGTATGTTATGTGTGAATCCCTTATATATATAATGTTAGGCAATACCCATGATATAACTTGGATAAGTAAACCCAAATTTAATGATCCATTGTAGTTATTAAGCCTCCGTTTGGTTTTGGAAAGTTAATATTTCATTTTCTTTTAAAATAGTCTTCAAAGTTATTCTATTTTGAACAAGATATTTGAAGAATGATTTGACAATTGTTTTGAATATTATCTAAAGAAGTTTATGAATAATTTTAGGGTATTCATAAAGGAGTTTTAGAAATAGTTTTGAATGTTAATAAAAAGATTATATAAATGGGTTTGGATGTCTATAAAGGGAAGTTTTATACAAGGTTTGAAAGTTTATATAACCGGGTTTGAATTTTTATAAAGAGTCTCATAAATGAGTATGGAGTATGATAAATGTTTTGTGAACGGGTTTGGGTTTAAGTATAAAGGATTTCATGGGTAAGGGAAATTCATAAAAGGATTTATTGAAGATAATTTCAATAGGAATTCGAGGTTTGGGTTTCTCGAGGTTGACCTTTTAAAAAAATGGTGGTATGGAACATCCGTTCCACACTTAACACTGAAGGAATAATGCTTAGAGTTATCCTTTTCTCCAATTTAAATAATGTAGTTAAATCTGTTTAAGAGATTTGGAAATGGGAAATCTTATAAATGTTTTGTGAATATACTTATGTAAAGGAGATAAGTATATAAATGCTGATAAATGTTTGGGAAAGGAGATTTATAAATGAAAATGGTTTTAAGGGTTAGTGATTGTTTTGGGTAATTAAATCTCTAGATTTTGTTATTGTTATTTGATAGTTAAATAACCGACTATCAAATTTGGCCTAATTTGACTTAGGAAGTATGAATGTAAAATTCGAGTCTCCGACAAGGACTTGAATACTTACTTCCAAAAGAACCGGGAATGAGTCAACCAGAAATTATCGGTTGTTGGTATGGAGAGATCGGGATCGTATTTATATAACCCAAAACCACTCTGAACCAACATGTACGTTTGAGTGGAAGAAATCTCGATGATGATTGAAGATGGTGCTCTCTGAAGTGATAGGGGTACTACTACTAATCCTGAGGGTGATTCCAAAATGGATGCAGTAGAGTTAGTGCCTTCGGTTTCGTTCAGACCCAAAACGAACTTGTATGTATGAATGTTAGCATTGCATTGACGCCTGGAGGGCTATGTTAGCATTCCAAGATGGATTGCTATTCAGAAAGGTAAAACGTAGCTTCAAGCCTCATCAACCAGGAATGACTAAAACACGGGTTATACAGTAGGGCTATGTGGGTCGCACCCATTAGGGTATATCATCCCCTTCTAGATATATACAGAATCATCAATGAATTCTTGTATGTGGTAGCTCTTGGTTAAAGGTTGCAAAGTAATCAGGGTGATGATATATTTGGTACTATTTGGTAAGGGGTAGGCTGGTTCTGTGTTGACAGGGGTCGTTAGGTACGACCTCGGTACATTTTTCTAGAGGTGTACTGTGGCAGACAGTACTTAAGTAGCCCAGTCATTAGTTGGAATCCAATCTCTAATATGTGCCTTACGTTTTCAATTGTAGAACCTAGTATGTTGGAATATGAGATGCAAGCATTTCAGCTATTTTATCTATTTACTTTAAACCTAGACATTATGATAATATCACTGGATTTTGATATTAAATGTTTTGGTTACCGGAAGGTAAAAACCCGTTCGTTTTTATATGCGGTGTAGTCTTACAAGATACCATTTGTTTGAAAAGTTCTCAAATGTAGAAATCAGTTTGGCTGTTACTTATTATCGAGTTTTACTCACGCTGGTTTACCAGACTAACCCGGGCGTTATTCCATGTAATGCTCGGGTCAGACCGAGCATGTTTTTCCCCAGGTTTGGCTAGATACTTTAGAGCTGGAGAGGAGCTGGAAGGGCAAGACGTATTCACATATTTTTACTTCCGCTGTATTATAGAGTCTGTATGTTTGTCAACATGAAGACAGGTTACTATAATCGTCCAAAAATATAGGATAAGTCTAATGTACTCTGATGTTGTATATATAAATAAAGATGTTTCCTTTTTGTAAAGACCATCGTTGTATTATATATTATTAGCTGCGTTGTGAGATTCTGTGTTGTTTTAGTTTTTTTCTATTTCTACCTTCTTCTTTTACCCTAACAGATCGGGTATTTCCAACACTTGAATGTTCGGCATGTAATATAGTGGATGTATTAGTGTTAATTTTTGATGGTCAAAAATCTTGTTCGTTACATAAGATAAGGGATAATTTAACACAGGTAAATTGTGTTAAATTGGATAAGAAAATTTTGATAAACATTGTTATATTAAAACCATATTTTTTGTCTAAAAAAATCTAAGTAGTATAAACTAATTGTTGATTGGACCTATAAATACCTTCCATTTTAACACTCAAAGTTAAAGAGGTTAAGAGGTTGACTCAGTTTTAAAGAACCCAAATTTTGATTAGATCTCCACCTAAATTGTGAAAAGTAAAATAAAATATGTAT
Organism: Allium fistulosum; assembly: GCA_030737815.1. NCBI lineage: Eukaryota > Viridiplantae > Streptophyta > Magnoliopsida > Asparagales > Amaryllidaceae > Allium > Allium fistulosum. The sequence continues at coordinate 705,379,691 of CM060904.1, read as the reverse complement.
GTACTCTTAGAATATAAAAGAATATTATACAATTAAAGTGGAAATAAGTTATTTTTTGATGTTTTATAAAGAAAATGACTTTATAAAATATTTTTAAACTTGGATGAGAACTTATAAAATAATTCATAAATAATTTTAGTAAAAGCAAAGGTGGAGTTATTCTTATAGGACATGAAAATATAGTAGTATATGGATAACTGGTAGTGTAGCATTTATACCTGCATAAGATGGGAGTAGTAAGATGCACAACTGATGTGGGTGTTTCCATTATCGTGAACGTTCAAATCCCACCCGTGGTCACCATACGGGAGCAGCAAAGGATATTGTAGTGGGTCATAAAATCCGGCTGTATCTGGAACTCGTTGAAGATTTCCACTTCTTGTTTCAATAATAATATCCCTACCTTGCAAGTCACATACTTCGTCTCCTACAACTATTGCAGCTACTTGTGATGCGGTTGGTAAGTCGTGAAGATGTCGGTTTACTGTAATCTCCTTTATTTTAATTCTACAATTTTCAATATCTTCACGTTGCCCAAGTTGACGGAAGATGGATACGTAAGGGTTGTAGGTATCTAGAATGTGCTGTAAGCGGAGAAGGACATCTGATCTCAACGTCTCATTATCAATTTGTCGATTTTGAATCTCGTGGTCTGTGTCGTAGATGTAAAGTTGTAGATATCTCGGTCTGCTTTCAGTTGTTGGTAAAACACTTCCAATACGATGATATATGGAACCCTGGGCACGATAGGAATAAATTTCGGTTGTTGCATTTGCTAGGTTTTGATCTATATGTGCACCCATTGATGTAAAAGCAAATGCATTATTATAAGCTCTGATGTTTTTCCTGTAATGCGTACCTACTTCACCTTGATCCATAAATAAGTTGTTTAGTTCATGTGGAGAAGTGGGTCGACAAATAGTAATACTTCCATTGGAGCAGCAGATCTGCGAAGTTTCGGCATATATTTTTTTGGCTCCACAGATTGAGCAGTATGTGGGTTGTGGTAGTAGGTGAGGAAGAAGAGAAGTCGTTTGGATAAAGTTTCGACCGCAGTTGTGAGTGTTGGGAAAAGGGGGCAGAGGTTCAAATTCTTGTTGATTTTCAGATGGTGCAGTTCCTGAAGATGGATTACGAAACGTGAGGTAAATAAAACAGATATTGGTAATGGAGGATGAAGGCTGGGTGGAGAAAGGTGGAGAAAGTTATGGACGTAAGTAAAAAGGGGGGAACTGGATATATTTATAAGACCGTACACTCATTTTAAAACCGATGTATATTCGAAGCGTCAAAAGTACATAGATATGTATGTGAAGAAGTATTATATATTTTAGAACCTGACACAGTAGAAATGTTTGTGCATTCAAAATCTAATATAGACATTCTTAGGCTTGTAGTTGTATTGACACGACGGTATACGTTAAAAAATAATTTACGAAACTGCAGTTGTAATTTGCAGTCTGAGAAGTTGGTGGGGGAAAAATAATTGTATAGGGTGCGTAGTAAATTTTAGAGTTCACGGTACGGTTTGTTAAAAAAAATTTTGCCTACGTGAACGAAGAATTGACTGACAGTTATAACAGCTGAAACTGTAATCTTTTCTATCATTTGAACAGTGACCATGAGTGGAGGTTATGTGTTAAGGGGAAAGTAAAAAACAGTAGATAGTAGGTATTGGTAATAGGTGGAAGTAGAGGTAAGTGAATAGCAGTGTGTAAAACTGGGAAGATGGTACACATGTATGTTGGAGGGAGCGTAGGTAAATTATGTAATAACGTATGGAAAATCAAAGGGGACATGTGTAGTACAATGAATACTAATTGCTATAAGACATGTTATAGAAATAAGTAATAACATAGAATTCGTTCAGTTTTGCAAAATGCTAATGATTAATAGATTGGGAAGAGCAGTAGTAGTTAAATAAAAGAAGGGCCAAAACCGTATTGTCCGAAAATTCAAACCATGTTTAGTTTTGTGGGAAAAAGGGAAGAACAGGTGGCTAGTTTGCCGTCTTTCTGTCAGGTGTTTGATAATATTTTGTTGAAATCTCAAATGTACAAACCAAAACGTGTTATGCTTTGAAAACCAAATTTATGTCTATGTTTTTGAAAACCCAAAGGTATGGATATTCGAAGTCCATTTGTGAAATGTGAAGATTTATAAACAGTGATATACAGTCCATAGGTTATGCGTTTTAAATAATATGCTCAAAAGACAATTCACATGAAATTCAATACACTTAAAGCTAAAAATGTAGAAACAGCCTTTTTTTTAAAACTCGGACATGTGGTCAAAGTTAAGTTATTTCAAACCTGGTGATGTGCACATAAATTGATTCGTATATATAAAAAAATTAGGCTTTTAAACCTGCAATCCTTATTATCTTGCAATTTCTAAATATGTGTAAGGCTGCGTATTAAGTTATTTCAAACCTGGTGATGTGCACATAAATTGATTCGTATATAAAAAAATTTAGGCTTTTAAACCTGCAATCCCTATTATCTTGCAATTTCGAAATATGTGTAAGGCTGCGTATTTTGAATAGTTATACATATGAATCTTTACAACTGAAACCAAATTCGCTTGGACCTTACATATTTCGAACCATACAGTATGAAGTCTGGGGCAGTGGAACACAATTTGTACGGCAGTCCATATACTTTCGAAATGTATGCACTTGGGGAGGCTAGTGTATATAAAACTTTATGTTCTTAAATAAATTCCGAAGAAGGTATTTGGTAATCAAAGCCCAAGTATATATGTATATTTGAAACTGTATATATTTATAACACCGTACACTCATTTGAAAACCGATGTATATTTGAAGTGTCAAAACTACATAGATATGTATGTGAGGAAATAGTATATATGTTAAAACCTGACACGGTAGAAATGTTTGTACATTGAAAATGTAATATAGACATTGGTAACCTTGTAATTGTGTTGACAGGACGGTATTGGTTAAAAAATAATTTACGAAACTGCAGTTGTAATTTGTAGTCGGAGAAGTTGGTGGGGAAAAAATAAATGTATAGGGTGTGTAGTAAATTTTTGAGTTCTCTGTAAGGTTTGTAAAAAAATAAGTTGCCTATGTGAACGAAGAATTAAGTGACAGTTGTAACAATAAAATTGTAATCTTTTCTATGAATTGAACAGTGACCATGAGTGCAGTTTATGTGTTAAGGGGAAATTAAAAAACAGTAGACAGTAGGCATTGGTAATAGGGGGAAATAGAGGTAAGTGAATAGCAGTGTATAAAACTGGGAAGGTGGAACACAGGTATGTAGAAGGGAGCGTAGGTAAATTATGTAAGAATGTATGGAAAACCAAAGGAAACATGTTTAGTAGAGTGAATACTAATTGTTATAATACATGTTATAAAAATAAGTAATAACATAGAATTCGTTTAATTTTGCAAAGTGCTAATGATTAATAGACTGGGTAGATCGGTAATAGTGAAATAAAAGAAGGACCAATGAAGTTTCGTCCGAAACTTCACTGCACAAAAAAAAAATTGTTTAAGAAACTGCAGTTGTAATTTGCAGTCGGAGAAGTTGGTGGGGAGAAAATAATTGTATAGGGTGTGAAGGAAAACTGGACGAAATGTAGACCCAGTAACGGCGCGGGAAAAGAGTTGTAAGTAAAGCAAAATGGAAAAGATCAGAAGACAAACCTGATGTAGATGGTAGATGCAATTTTGATGTCAGCAGTTGTCGTTCATGTCGTTGTCGTCTACGGTTAGCCAGCTGAACTTGTCTTGCTTCATTGGACAGTCGTTGGCGTCGGGCTCGCTGTGCCAACCTACGGTATTCACGTTGCGCAGAATCCATCTGCTTGGCAGTCAAAGCTGTGAAGAAGTTGAGTGACTGAGTAAGTGATAAATAAACAGGCAGTAAGGCAAGGTGAAGTTGGTGTAATCGGAAGAAGTGGTGTTTTGGAACAGTGGGTGGAAACCAATGGACGACAGTGTCAGTGTAAACGGAGAGGCATGAAATGTGAAGCAGTGATGTAAGCAGGGAAGAGGGGGGGAATACGGAGGTGGTGCAAGTTTGCAAACGTGAGAACAGACGAAGGGGGATGCAGAGGTTAAATAAAGTTGATATTTGTGTACGTAGTGAGTGTAGGAGGGAAAAGAAGGAGATTTTTTGGAGGTTGAACGGAACAGAAATGTTCAACGTGGAAGAAGTCAGCAGGGATTAACTGCTATTTTTTGCAATATGTGGGCCGAAAGTAGAGTATGCGTTGGGATTTTTGAGAAGGTGGAAAAACAGTCGATTTTGAAAGTAAGTAAATGGGAGAGCCGGTATACAGTTAACAGCAAAATAGAAAAAAAAGTATCAGATATTTTAGATTTTGAATGAGTAAAATAGATAAAATGTGAAAGTGGAATAAGTCAAAGTGTAGTAACTGAAGTGTTGAAATATTTGTCACAGGTCAGTTGGAGGGTGCTGAACAGCTGAAAATCAGTAAATTGACCTTCCTAAATTTTGCACTTTTCTAATTGGAACGCAAATAGTTGAACATCAGAATAAACTAATGCTGCACTGAAATGTTAGGTAGTGTTGTAGTGCAACTGAAATTTAACTGTACAGTTTGTAGTGAGTGCAGCAGATGAATAGTTTGGGTGTTGTGTGATAAATTGTATGTACTAAATTCATAAAGTGAATAATTGCCGGAAGATAAATATTGGTTGTCGAAAATAAATATTGAAGAGAAAGCATACATATTTTAGTTAACGGGCAAACAAAGTGGACAGTCGTGTTGTACCTGCCAGCGTCGACGTCCGCATCATCCACCACACTGCCTCCATCATCAGCATTAGTCGGCATCGCCCAGGTTAGCCGACTCTTCAATGAACGAGCCAGCAGGTAGAGCTACCACAGCATGGGTCTGCAATGTCGTTGACTGTGATGTTACTCGATCTGCTTTGACTTTATCGAGGTGATTAAGGATGTTTACCGATGAAGCTGAATTTCATCCCGGCTTTGTCGAAGGATCTGTAAGTCAAGGAGTTGATGACTGTGGTGTTGTTCCGTAAGCTCCAGTAAACCTGGATCTGGAAGTCAATTTGTCTGCTTACCTTAATGCATCAAGGGTTTTAGCATGACCTACATCCCAGCACTTTCTGCGTATAGAAGAATGATAACGCTATTACTGTTTTAAAAGCTTGAAACATAATGTATAGTTGGCATAATATTATAATCCGTCTTCTTGCTATCACCAAATAATCTGACAGTTAATCAAACATCATGTGCAACCAAAAGAATAAAATGTGTGGGTAAATATCGTTGAAAATTTGGCACGACGGAACACATTAAATTAACAGAGTAAAGATTTTCCTATGTAAAATAAGGTTGCACAGTATAATAATGTTTAGAGTAGGAATATGGTATTTTGGTGATAATCCTATTCAAGTGAGGGAAATGATCATGTAAATTGTGGTTGAATGATATCATTGTATATATTGCAATGAAAGAATAAAGTGTGTATGAAATATAGAATACCCTGATATTTGAGTATAGTGGGTGAATGAATAAGCAATCATAAAATGAAGGTAGTGGGTAAAATATTTTTTGAGAGCAAACAATTTTAGTACACATGATAGTTAAGTGACAGATACAAACTGCACAGTAGAGTGGAACTGATTTAAAAAAATGCGTACGGAAGTAACAGGTACATAAGTTAGCTGTTATTTGAGGTAGATGTAGATTACCTCTGAAAAATCTAGCAGCTAGTACAGCGCCTAAAATAGTTTCTGCAGCTCCCAAGATGTACCTGAAGATGGGTCATAAAAGTTTGCTGTGGTTATGCAGAAAAACAGTAAATAAATTGCTAGTGGATAGAGTACAGAATAAATGTATGCAATAACTCAAATTACCCACCAAGTTTTACCTTAACAGGCACAACAGCATGATAAACCAATTAAAAATGGTTGGAAAAAAATTGGTAAAGCCAAGAGTGACAGCCATATTGTCTAATATTAACATTAATTGGACGAAAATTGTGTAATATCCCATGGCAAGTAGTATGATTTAAGACACAAAAAAGTAGGCAAATAGTTGAATGACTGCATAACAGTTACATCAAATCAGTTAGCATTACCTGTGCAGTACTGCTGGCAAGCAGCATAAAAACGGTTAATATGTCCCCTCACCAACATAAGCTTGAAGCGTAGAAGAAGCAAGCAATGCAATGCAAGGCTTCCAGCTTCAGCCCTGAAAAAGTGTAAAAGAGTTAAACATCAAGTGGGTGGAAAAGTCACTGCTAACAGTCAATAACGGTTATATAAATTATTCCTTTAGAAAAGAACCATATTTTTCATATACTTAATGGTCATTAAGCAACCCTATATATAAAAAAAATTGAGCACACACATACATACATATAATATATAATCTAACGATCCATGGTTTAAGACATTTGTAATTAAAGTTTGAATTTATGATCTATAGTTTTAATCCTGTTCGAGAATCTTGAAACAAAAGGTCAAACCATTAAAGCACAATTCCTCTAGTGCATCAAGATATATCATTCAATTTCCATAACCAGAGTATTCATTAGATCAAATGACAAAGGCACCGTCTAAAGTCGGAAAAACAGTAGATGGATTTATATAAGCATGTGAAAAAAACTGAAGCAATAAGTTAAAAAGATATGAATTTTCACATAGAAGGCATAACAAAGATTACATAGGTTTTCCAAGATGATGGTTGGCTAATAAACGTGGGCACATGAAATGAAATGCATGCAGCTTTAGACACTATACACGTATGCTGAACAAATAAATTTTACATCAGCTGTACATGAATAATGATGGTAAACCAAAAACTGGTTATGTAGTTGTGTATCACGGTTTAGTAACTCTTATTATGACGTCTGCCTGTCCTCTAAGTATTAAATTCTAAATAGTGGGCTAGTAGTTAGCAGACAGTAGACTGAAGCTTTAAGTGTCTTTATCATCTTCTTCTTTTTATTTGCTCCTAGTCTATTAGAAGCATTATTTTCAATTGGCGAAGTTTCGCTATGCATTCCATAAGACGCAATTAATATCCCTATCTCAACTAATTCATTATATTAAAGTACGATGGATTGAATCATGTGCAGAAGTAGCAAAGAGGAAAAAATATTGGCTCTAAAATATTGACACATACGTAGATTATGTTTAAGTTATTTACAGAGAGAACTGTAAGGTCTCACCGGTGTTGAAGGGAAAAGATCTGGCAGATGCATTGTTCGAGGTTGTTATTCTCGTCTTTATCATAAACTTTTTAAAAGTTCCAACCTGAAACTATTATCCAAAAATTAGTACTAATTTAAAAATCGATATAAAATAATATAAGTTACTGAGAATATAATGAGAAGAAGACATGGGATGGTACTGATTAAAAAAAATGCGGACGGAAGTAAAAGGTACATAAGTTAGTTGTTGAGAATATAAACTTTACTGTATTAGTAAAGTTATACCTATTAACAATACCTATACCACTGGCTGCATAAATCTATCTCTATTAGTATAAAAACTCTTTTTACGGAGCGTAGTTTCATTTTTTTGTTAGAAAAATAAATAACTAACTGAAAGATATATTTGGATATTTCTGTACTTAGGCTGTCTAAGTTGCCTTTTTCATAAACATATTTATTATAGCAATAGGAAATGACATTCACAACTCAGAAAAATAGATCGGAATTAGAAGATGAAATATCAAGAACTTGATCTCAATAAAACATCGTTTCTACTGTATTTTTGATATTCTCAATGATTTAGATATGTTAACTCTTATACAGATATTGCAAACTGATTATCGCATTGTAATCTGAAATATATAGGTATAGTTTTCATCGTTTCTTTTTCTATATGTTTCGCCTTAAATTATGCATCAAGTAAAGGGATGGATATGAAAGTGCATTATTAATTGATGATGGGCAAGTATCTTTTGTACACCAAGTGAAGAGATGGCTATTGTTAGGTATACCAATTTTCGAGTTATTTATTAGTTATAATATAAGTTATATCAGCAGAAGCTTGATTTTTCCCTTATTTTCTTATTTATTGATTTCTGTTTTCATGGTGCTTTAGTAACATGCAACATGTCAGTAATAGACAATCATTATGGAAGTAATATATCGTCAATATTAGATAATATTTTTTAACAATGGAGTATTAGCAAACAAAATGCCATCGGTAACCAAATGTGATTACCAATACTAATAATTTCTAAGTAACAAATCTCCAACTTTACAACTCTATACAGATATGGTAAAGTTGTATAGAAGATATTAGAATATGTTCTAAAATGAAGAAAATTATTTCTTCAATGAAGGCATATATATATTTGAGTATATATACCGTTAAGCCTTATTTTTAATGATATGAAGTAACCTAAAAAAAGCTGTGCTAATAATTATGACTACAAAATCTCCAACTGCAAAGTTTTATAGCTTGCAGCATATAAATGATACCTGAATATGTTCTGAAATAAAATAAAAGATATTTCTTTTCTTTTCTTAGCATAGATCATTAAATGTACAATGAAATATTGAGTATGTTTTCCTAACCTAACGACATGCTCAGTCAATAATATATGCCAAAATTTTGAGGTACATAAGTTAGTTGTTATTTGAGGTAGATGTAGATTACCTCTGAAAAATCTAGCACGTAGTACAGCGCCTAAAATAGTTTTTGTAGCTCCGAAGATGTACCTGAAGATGGGTCATAAAAGTTTGTTGTGGTTATGCAGAAAAACAGTAAATAAATTGCTGGTGGATAGAGTACTGAATAAATGTATGCAGTAACTCAAATTACCCACCAAGATTTACCTTAACAGGCACAACAGCATGATAAACCAATAAAAAATGTTTGGAAAAAAATTGGTAATGCCAAGAGTGACAGCCATATTGTCTAATATGAACATTACCAATTGGATTTGATCGTAGTTTCCTTCACTGTTATTATACTTTTTATAGGAAAATGCATCAAAAAAATCAGGAAGTGGTCAATAATAAATGTCTTTCATGCCTTATTGTATTGTCTTTGATAAAATATGGTCTTTACTGCAGCACTAAATGTGAATTTACCATTCATGTATTAATAGGCTACCATACGGTACCTTTATAAACTTTACTATATTAGTAAAGTTATACCTATTAACAATAGCTATACCAATTAGTATAAAAACTCTTTTTACGTAGCAAAGTTTCATCTTTTTGTTAGAAAAATAAATAAGTAAATGAAAGATATATTTGGATATTTCTATACTTCGGCTTTCTAAGTTGCCTTTTTCGTAAACATATTTATTATAGCAATAAGAAATGACATTCACAACTCAGAAAAATAGATCGGAATTAGAAGATGAACTATCAAGAACTTGATCTCAATAAAAAATCGTTTTTACTTTAATTTTGATATTCTCAACGATTTAGATATGTTAACTGTTATAAAACATCGTTTCTGCCTGTCCTCTAAGTATTAAATTATAAATAGTTGTGTATCACCAGTGTGGATGATTGAAAGAAGCATGGTTGTCAGCTCCCAGTAAGTTGCTTGCTTGTATTTTAGCAGATTCGAAGGAATGGGATAAAAATTTATGCATTAGGATTTATCTAAGCAAACATGTTTACTCTTTATCCACTTAAAATTATTTAAAAGTTCTAACTCAAAACTATCCCAAAAAGGGACTCAAAATATATAACCAAACTGGCTCTAAATATAGTCTGGTATAGAATCATCCGCCATAATGTATGCCCATATCGGACATGAATAATTACATCGTGAACAAAAGCGAGCGTGGTTACACTGACCATGTTGCAGTAAGCCATTAACGATAAAGTACAGCAATATGGTGTGTGTCATATGCGTATAATTTTGTGCACAGTGGTTGACATCCGAATTGATTACAACAAAATTTACAAATAGAACAAAATTTACATTGTAATAATATCCCGTTCTGGCCATAATTTCTGCAGGGAACCAAGAGCCGGAAGGAACATCCCTTGTACTCTAAACTTCCACCTTGCTTCCTTTGATCTGCAGCAGTAGTAAAGTAATATCAGCCAGTTAAACATGTTAATTAAGTACAGAGTCAACCGTATAAGAGTTAAAAATTAGGGATCTTAGAGTAAAGTAATTCTACCATCGCCTACAGTTGATGGCTGGCCTGTAGAAGCGGAGAAGTAGGTCAACGGAGATGGATCGAAACATTCGTCCATACGTCGAACCGGTGTAGATGCAAATGAGTCGTTGAACACGTGAGCAGACCACCGTGGATGATAGTTTACTTTGCCCCATACCAAATCGCCTGTTTTGCATCCGTAAGTGTTGGTTGGGGAAGAAAGAGTTTCAGTTTGAAGCCGAATCGACCCGAGTGAAATTGGAAATACAGCTGCGAATAGCAGTCGGAGATTGAGGCGGGGAGGCGGCATCGTTTACCGTTGGACAGCTGTATGGAGGTTGAAGAAGCGATCTAGGGGGAGGGAGAGGGGAAAAGGTTAAGCAGGAGGAGAATTTGGGGGGACTGCGGTTGAAAGGTAGTAGAAAACAGTAAGAGGGGAAAGTGGGGGTAGGAGAGAAGTTGGAGGAATGGATGAGAACGGATAGGGTAGTGGGAAAAAGAAGTGGAAGTGTGGAAGGACGATTTTGCCCTGGTCGGTAAGTTAAATGTGCGTTTGGGGCCGTTGTAGGGGCATGGGGCTGATGGGAAGTTGTAAAAAGCTTCACCAAGAGAAGGTATTTGTATTATTAGTAGAGATATACATATATATGTATCTTTACTAATTTTTCCCTTAGTCATGTTTCAGATACAGGTATGGGAGATAGGATATTAGGTTCATTTTGCAGGTACTCTTGTTTTCAGATTGCTGGATATCAGATTATAGAGAGGTCATCAGAGCAGAGTTTCTTCATCCAGGACTACTAGCAGTTATCTCTTCAGATATATGATACTGCTATCTTCATTATGGAGTACTTTTATCAGGAGGATCTATTCTTTAGATTGGCACTTCTTCGTCTTGTTCAGAGCCTTCAGAGCGGTCTCTCTCTTCAGTACATCCTCTTCAGAGCAGATGCTTATTCACCTCTTCTGATTCAGATGTTTTGGAGCTTCCTTATTAGCATGTGTCATCATCCAGTAGTCTTTGTTTTTCTTTTGTTTTTTAGGTACTTCTAACACCTCAATATTGGGCGGTGGCCTTACTGGAGCTCGATATTGGGATGTGATGGGTGGTGGCCTTGCCGGAACTCATCTTAGGAGTACCTGAGATTTGATACATGTATTTTGTTTTTGTTACCTGCCAGGCATGTTGGCAGTACCTTACTTACGTGATATATACATTCGCATGTGTGCTCTCCTCTATTCGTAGAGGATCACACATTTTTCTCAAAAAAAACTAATAAGGTTTGAATTTAATTAATCCAATTATTTTATGATTATTTGAACTTAATTAATTATTTTAGTTAATGGTATTTAAAATTTATTTATCATTTTAATTAATTATGTGGGATGATTTATTCATTTTTACTAATGATTACTTGAATCGAATAAATCTTTTTAATTAATGATATTTAAAGTTAAGTAATTTAATAAAAGTGATTAAAGTTAATGAACTAATATAATAAAAGTGGTTTAAAGTGAATAAACTGATTTAATAAAGATTTTAAAGTTAATTTACCGATGATTAAAAGTGTTTGGAAATAATTAACTATTTTAGTAAAGACAATGGATTTTTTTACTTAAAAGAGATTATAAACATGACTAGTTTATCTTTTGGAATAATTAATATTGTTTTAAATTTATAAAGATATTTAAATTGTTTTATTATCTTTTGAGATAATAAACATTGTTTAAATTTATAAATAATGGTTTATAAATGAGAAAATCCTTAAGAAAAGAATTATTTATAAATAAAGCTAAGTGTAAATTGTTTTGGATTTCTAGTAAACAATGTTTAAATGACATTTGTTTTTTACCCTTGTTTTAATACACTTATTATTATAAAAGTCTTTTAGAAGGACATTTTAAAAGGTATTTATAAAAGTGTTTTTACCAATATTGTAATATGGAGATTAAGCATAAGTCAGTTTTAAAAAGTAAAGTTCGATTCAGTTATGGAAAAGTAATTCCGTAAATGATATCGCTTATATGGAAAGGATCTAGTCATACTTTTAACACTAAATGTTGGAGCTTGGACTCGTTTCTATCTTGAAGGTTAAAAATGTTGTCAAGGCGATGCCTAGAGGTAACATTACCTCAACTTGTCTGGCTTCATCTTCAACCGAGAGATATCACTTGTTTGGAATCAACGAGTAGTAGTAAATATATGATATTTAATTTCCATACATGATCATTTTAATTATTCTCGATAATTGATTTATTAATTATTGGATTCAGCTTTCTTTATGGTGTATTGTCACCTTAAAAATGATTTGCTGCTCTTTGAGCTTTGTTATCTTTTTCCGGAAATGACTAAATCCAAAGCGCGAAAGGGGGCCGAGCTATGTGGGCTTGCTCCCATTAGGGTATTTTCACATCTCATCTAGATTGGATTAGGTTGTGCACTTAGATGTGAAAATATTCGGATACTCGGTAAGGTTTGGTGAGGTCCGGCTTGGAGGGGCTTGAGAAGTTTCACAGAGTAAATGAGCTTCTCAGAAGTATATTACAAGAGGTATACTTCAAGGAGGGTGCACCTTCCTAGTCATTTGTTGGAAATTTTTCTTTCCTTATTTGATTCGAACCTTCGAATTGTTTTTCTGTAGTTGCAATGGAAAGTTTCAACCACTCTTCACGATGTTTAATTATAAGTTTTGTCCATTCTATCAAGTTTGGACTGTTATCTTGTTTTATCCATTCTGTCCAGTTTGGATTTTGTTTTGACTATTTCCCATTCTTTCAAGTCTGGTTTTAAATACTATTTTTGCACATTCTTATTTGGATTTGTTTCATGTTGTATATCTCTACTCTTTCCTCTATGGATGTTATCCTTATAAGGTAAAAGCCTGTTTCGCGTTAGCGTCATGGTCTCACAGAACTTTTATACGTTCCCCATTATTTGAGTTTTCTCACGCTATATTTCCAGACTGATCTGGGTGTTATTTTATTATAATGCTTGGATCAGACCGAGTATTTTTCCAGGTTGGCTTTGGTGTTATGGAGATCTTGGAGGGGAGCTGGAGATTCACCCATCGTAGTGTTTCATTTTCCACTGATTATATAGTATCCCTATCAGCATTTGTCAGGTCAGGATTTTATAACTATCCAGCTGATAAAGTTTGCTTTTAACTCAGATATACTCTGTATTTTTAGACTGACAGTTCTACTGTCCTTGTTATATTATACATTGTTGATTCCGTTGTGAGATTCTGATTTCTTCTGTTCTTTATCCTTTTCTTTTTATTTACCCTAACAATCTGCCCTTTTGTCGACTGGATCCATGGCATTTGAACACAGTGGTAGCGTTCGATGTCGACATTCAATGATCAAAAAGGTGGGTCGTTACGTGATTCATATTCTATTCAAGCGATGAAACTCGTATGAGAGATGTCGAATGTGTCCTCGACATCGGGATCGGCTAAACATAGAGTGGGATGCACAATCCGGGTTTAGCTAACTATTGAGAGTTTATCAACTCGATTATCTAGAGATGTTTATAGATAATGCTAACGGGAGTTGTCCGTACTTGGTTTCATGCAGTTCATAATATGTTCTGGTGGTAGGCCAGTTGTTTTTACCTTATGGTATATTTTATCTAGAGATATACGAAGCTCGGAAGGTAGTTTCTGATCCTTGTCATAGATATCCGCTTCGGTTTACTAGAAGTATCTCCATAGAAATATCCATTCGAACGTACCTTAGCCTTATTGATTGTATACCTATTATTGTTGTGTCATACACACAATAGCTATTTTATGATATATGTTCTACACCCTAGACATTATCTATCATACCGGTATATTCACTCATCGGGTGGTTGGTTTCATTTAAGGGGAAAACCATTACGGTAATCCATACAGCCTCAATGGTTACTGTCACTTGTTTCATACTTCTTGAGTTTCTCCGGCTGGTTTAGCAAACTAATCCAGTTTTATTTTCTTCTAATGCTTGGGTCATCGCTAGTATATTTTCAGATTTAGTTTTTGATGGTTTGGAGCTTATGGAGACGAACTAGATGTTTACCGACCGCAATATTCTTATTTCCGCTGCATTACAGTATTATATACATCAGCATTGTGTGAACGGACAATTATAACTGTCCAGGCTGATGATAGTATTTAGGTTTTGTAACTTTGAAATTTTTGTATTCAGAGTAACACTTTGTACTGTTTTTCTGATATTATATATTACCACTCCATTGTGAGATTCTGCTTGTTGTGTTCACTCTTTCTTGTTCTATTATATTTTTTTATTTTATAATAACTTTCTGTCTTTTCAACACTTAAGTGTTTGACACATGAATAACATGGATGTATTTAGTGTCAACATTCAAGATCGAAAAGTTGGGTCGTTACGTTTGGTATCAGAGCTCAAGGTTGAGCGAAGACCTGGGCTTTGGTTGGGTATGGCTCATTAGAGATAGGGTATGCGACACCCTAGAATGAGTCGAGTGTATTATACATATGAGAGCGTATTTGTATTTTGAAAACTAGATTTTTAAAATTATTCCTTAGGAATATCTCTTTCTTAGTAACCCTCTCTTTGAAATATGTTAATCCTTTCAATTCCTAAAGCTATTTTGCTTTGATTAAGAGGTAAGAACTATGAGTACTAGAGCTGTCAATGATAGAGGTGGTCGGGATAGTACTGTCACGAATAGCGGGAATCGAGCACCGAGAAATATTGCTCCAACTGAGAGGTTGAGAGGTAAGACGTTTGGTGGTACAGAGAAGATCATAGAAATCAAGACTTGGATTAAATTGTGCGATCAGATATTTGGAGATATGGAGATAGATGATGCAATGAAGAGTAGGTTGGCGTCACGACACATGATGGATGCAGCCATGGATCGATGGAGTTCTATTACAGCTAATGTCCAAGAGAACGACTTCTCTTAGGTCCAATTTAAAGATGAGTTTGAGATGAAGTTTGTTCCGGAAGTCGAAAAGACTTTGTTATTTAGAAGCTTCTTGGATCTGAAGCAGCGGGCCATGATAGTGGCGGAGTATGAGAACTGGTTCATTGCTTTGTCTAGGTTCAGATAGGATTAGTTGAAACACCACTAAAGAAGAATAAGATGTTTGCGGCAGGTATATGTCTCGAGTCTCAAAGAGGCATGACTAATCACTTTATGAGGTCTTTTATGAATTTGGTGAATATGGGAAAGAGGTTTGAGAGTTTGACACCAAGGCCTATTGTGTCCGCACCAGCCAGGGTTAAGAACTGCAATTTTTGGCTAAATAGGTCTAACCTTATTTACAACAAGTGTGGGAAGAGGGATCACTTTAAAGTGAAGGTAAGGCAGAGGAAGGGAGACAGTTAAGGCACAGAGAGAGTGCTACGGTTGTCATCAGCTTGACTATTTTTTAGAGATTGTCCCATGCTCAAGAAAGAGGAGCGGCCTAGGGTATGTTTTATTGGTAGGTATATTTTATATTTCTATTCGTCAATATAATTCAGTTCATTTATATATTCTAATTGATAAACATTTTATCAATTATATTAATTGCACAAAATTATCAGTGTAGATGTTTATAACTTTAATATAACTGACATTCTTATAATATTAGAAATAAATGTTACTATTTCATTTTCTCGTAAGGTTCCCACTGGTCTTTTATGTTTCTCCAAACCCTAATAGAGGTCTTTCGACTTCACTAGCTGTTGCTAGGACTCATCTGCCTTAAGATTCTGGCCTTGAGTTTGCTCAATAAGTCATAGCCTCACAAACATGGATAACTCCTTATCAGGTGTATCTTATGCAATTCCTAACACTTAGTTCCTTGTCCTTCTCTCATTTCGACCTTGAGTTTGCGTAACAAATCGAAAGAAATTATTCACTCATACCTATCATTACATGACCACTTAAGTATAGTATATGTACATTGAGTTTTCTCAATAAATATATATAGTTATCTTACCTCTTCTAGTCAATATATTAATAATACTACACATAACATCTCTAGCTTGAGTTTGCTTAACAACCAGAAAGTATGCAAGTAATTTATTAATATAGAAATGGTATAGGACAACACTATTAAAGACTCATAATCTTCAATATACTTAATTGAATGATATCAACTTATGGAATAATGTATTTCTTATCAAATACCCTCATGATTTTAATGTTTAACACATCGAAAATCACGGTATATGTACTGTACATATGTATTTATTCCTTATGTCTATTTAGGTTTTGTTTAATGTTTTATATTTATATTATATAAATTTTTTTATTAATTAACTTTTATACTTTGTTTAACTTATATAATATTTATGTATAGCATTATAGTAATTAAATCTTATTAATTAAGTAACGCTTTAATTAATATTATATTATTCAATTATAACAAATTGTTTTGAATATATATACTATAACCTTTATAGTAACACACATATATCTTATAGTAATTTACTAATTAACTTTTAATTTATTTATTTAATTAAATTTATTAATTTCAAAAATTCTTTTATACACACATGTATACTCATATTATCTTAAACAATTGAAGACAACATAACATATATCAGTATATATATTGTACATGTATATATATTTAATTAATTACTTATTTATTTATTTATTAATCTTATTAATAAATAATATTTTTGAAATTAATTTTATAACATTTTCAAACATTTTGAAAATATATATTATAATTTTTATAATATGTGTTTTATTTTAAATTTAACTTTTAAATTTAAAACTATTATTCTAATTTTATTATAACAATTATAATATTTTTCTTATTTTAAATTTTAAATTTTAAATCTTGATTTATAGTTTTCAAACAATTTTGAAAATTATCTCAAGACCCAATTCAATTTGGGACATTTCCGTTAGAGGTGACTTTAGCTCATATATCTTTTCGGGCCAGGCCAATAGGTGAGTAGGGTAGGGTAATTGATTACCCAATCCAATCCTTCGACATTATCTTTCTAGACATCATACTATCTGGACTGTGAGCTTAATTAGTTAACTCTAACATAACTAGTTTAGATCACATGGGCTTGGGCTCTAATACCATTGTTGGAATTAGGCCAGCCTACAGCAGAAAAGATTGGTAAATTTAAAAAAAATTATTTCATTTTGAATCTTATTGGGTCTATGTAGTCTAAATTTATTTAGAACTTTTTAAAATTTTATTTTTAAATAAAATCAATATTTTATTTAATTCATAAATAATAATTTATTTTGTATAGCTTGTATTTTATAGTATATATGTGTATCATATACACGTATGTGTGTACGTGCATATGCACATGCAATATAATATAGCGTAAATGGTTTAACATGGCCGTATATAGATGCTGGGATTTACATCGCAACAGGCATGTTAGCCCATTCGTATACACGTGCATTGTCTACACACATACATAAATAATATAATATAATATACATATGTATGTATAATTGTTTATATTATAAAGTACTACTTAAAAAAATTTATATAATACACTTATATAAATATGTATACATTCATAAAATATAATTAGATTGCAAAATATGTTGAATACGAATATACAAAGTAGTTTTAAATAAAAATGATACATATTTAAATATATACTTATAAATATATATTATAGTGTAAATAATGATAATAAATAAATAAACATATACACACATATACAAATAAATGATTTCGACCAAAAAAATGTTTTTTTGGTTTAAATATCTAACAACTAATTTTTTTTAATTATGTACAGAGTAAGGAAAATTTTATTACCTTAATAATTTCCAAAAGCAAAAATGATATCACATTTTATATTAAAATTATATACTTACATGTTACATTATTTATAAATATAATTATATACTTACATGTTACATTATTTATAAACAAAATTATATATATATTTATTGCTCGCATAAATTAATTTCAAATTAAATATAAAATATATAATGTAAATGCGAATTAAAGGTAGAAAATGATTTTTTTAATTTCCAAAATCTTATATAACTAAATAAAATTTTATGAAATATAGATTATACTTAATACTTATTTCTTATGAATTTGATTTTTAATTAAAAAATATTTAACATATATATATATATATTATTTTCAAAAAAATGTTTTTTAAATCAATGCCATGAACATCTGTGCGTGAAAAAAGTTTTCCTGTAATATTTACACAAAACACACGCGCACACGCACGCACACGTGTGTGCGCGCGCGCACGTGTACCATCCAATATCTAGCATCATAAAGATATACAGATTCATGATAAATGATTCTTTCTAAGCTAATACATGATATGATAATTTGCAAATCATTTATATAATTATAATCAAGTAAAAATACCTTCGTCTTATGCCTAGAATTCGCATCTTGAAATGAAGAACCAAGCTTTTGGAATTCAATTCCAAATCTTGAAGCTGCTAACTCCCGAATACAGCTACCACCGACAATCGAATTGTATTTAGTTTGATGTGGTTAGTCTTGAATCTTTTGAGTATATGGAAGGAGCATGGCTGGCCTTAATTCATGAAGAGGAGAGATAAAAAGATCAAATCAAAAATGAGTATTACGGGCATTTAAAAGAGTTATCCATTTTTTGAGTATATGGAAGGAGCATGGCTAGCCTCTAGCCATCATGAGTAATACAATGTCCAAACTTTGGAAAGCGTTACACACCATGGTCTTAATTGATGAACCGATATCTTTCTTTAAAACATCTTAATCAAGAATATTCAAAACAAAATGTCATTTTATTTTATGATTATTCACTCACGATTATAACTACAATTACATAACATTTTATTTAAAAAAATTCTTATTAATATACTTTGGATTTACTACTTACTCACTATATTATAACAAAACAAAGTATATAACAAAAATTAAACACCTTTATTATGAACAATATTGACTACCGAGTTAGATATATACACCAAATTACATATTTTCTCCTAGGGCATACCGTAAACTCTTTCACAAATAACCTCGAAGTAGACATAAGTCTGGTTTGAGGATATATAACCTCAAAATAGGTTATAAGACAATAACATCATAAGTAGAAATAAAATATATGTAGAATCATATCTCACATGTCCCTACATCCAAAGTGTTAGCACATAACATCGCCATTTTCTAAACTATCATCATAGAGTACACTAGTCAAAGTACAATATGATGGTCTAGGTATTTACATCGACATTACCTATATCATGTGACATCCATTCCATAACAGATTATAGCAGACATAGCAACCAACAAACAATCTCACATCACTCACTCAAGTGCGTCAGATATATGATAACTCGTATTATCATGTTCGTTCGATCAATATCTTAGTTTCCTAAGTGCTCAAAATTCATGCCACTTTTGGCGGCCAAGAACTACACCTACATATCAACAAGGTCCATGATACACGGATCACGTATTGACTAATCTCGGTGGGTGTCCTCACATACTGCCACTTTACAAGCACACATCAAAACCTCCGCGTTATCAACTATCCTTTAGCATACGTTTCAATAGCATCAAACATTTCACTTCACAGTTTCACCTCATTCGAACTTGCCTCTTTGGAATATCACAAGATGAGAACTTTCTCCATGAAGCGCATGGCCTAAATCACTCAGGTCATTGAGACTTGGAAGTTTTATTATCCAATTAGTTGCCTCCAAAGATACCAAGGTCATCTCATGTTTTCCTAGAGTCATACCCACATCCTCCCTGCATTGTCCTTGATGTCTTTACATCAAAACTCAATGGATAAATATGACCGATACCGAACCAACTCTAGTTCAGTAGACTTTATGCTTTGCCCATAAATTTCCATGCTTTTCTTGAAGTTAAACTAGTGCCTTCCCATGTGCTTCTACAACTGGCTAAGTTCGATGCTGAAGAACAATTTCTTCCCCGTACCTTCAACTGCTTTTGATCACCATCACCGAACATGAATCCTTGTTCAGTGCCTTACTGAACCCAACTACTACCTAGGTCATTTATTTTCACTTCCATACTTCTTGCTCCAGTGCTTTGATCTCCTAAGCCTTTTTCTCAAATGGGTTTCATGTATTTCCATTAAAAATTTAGGTTGCTCTTACGTTATTTGGTCAAAGTCTCAAGTAAATACCGAACCAATCTTGTTTGGTACCGAACTAAACATGTTCGATGCCGAACCAATGACTTAGCATTATTTTTTGCCTAGGTTTTTGGCTTCACACTTTTTCCTTGAACCAAACTCTATTTCTACAACTTCGACCTAGATGCAACATCTCTGCAACATTATGACACCATACACTCTAGAGTCACTATGTCGAAGTTTGTACAATCGCTACGGTTCTCCTACCTTTATGTAATTAAATTGGAGAGCTCATCATCAAAATACTTCTTCTACACAAAGACCCTTGCCCATAGAAATGATTCCAACCTCGAATTCGCTCGAATGAATATTTCAACCCTTCAATCGTGTAGACACAGCATTCAAACAGGCAAAAACATCATATCATGGCAATTCATATTAATAACAAATCAATTTCCTAGCCTAACATCCATATGAACAAACACTATCATAACTATGTGATTAAATCAATTTTAAACCATTTAATTACATTTTTACTTTAGTTTTGAAACCAAAATGGTTCCACATTCATATGCTGACTTAAAAATGGATCCAAAACAAGTCAAAACCTACAGATACATATATAATATGTTAAGTGATAATAAATCACTCATTAATTAGTCAAAAATCAATGAAAATTATGCAAACCGAGTTAGATATGAAAATAGGTAGTAAATATCTGAACTCTCTCTCTAAAATGCTAGCTTGAAAGTCTCTTTCTAATCTACTTACTAATCTACCCTTAATCGGTTAATCCCTTGATTTAACTTGATTTAAAATGTATTTATGATGGTTTTGGTTCGAGATATGTTTAACGAAGGTTAGCTCTATTTTTAGGAAGAAATATATTGATTTTTGATAGAGTTAGGGGTATGTCCTAGGGGAAATTATTGCATGTATCTAACTTGATAATCAATATTGTTCATAATAAAAGATATTTTTCTTTCTATTATATAATTGTCGTATTATGATATGTTAATTAACTATCTAATTTAAGTTTATTAAATAGAAAATCCTTAAATAATATGTTATGTTATAATAATTACATTGTGTTGTAATCATGATAAATTTATCACATTAAAAGTAACATATTATTTTGGATATTCCTAGTCAAGATGTTTCAAGCAAGGATGTCGATTCATCCGTTGAGACTATAGCATGTAACACTCTCTTAATGTTTTGGTAATGTATTTCTCATGGCTGCTGGAGGAACAAAGGAGATAAGTATCGATAGTTATTGAATAACCATAGAATTTGAGAGTTTTCTGTTGGTTAATATAACTAAGGTCAAATAGAGAATCTCGAAGTTATAATATTATATAGTTCTCTTGACTTAAGAATACTATTGAACTTCAATGTGGACATTCCACTTTGATTATACTTAAATCATGGTACGACGTCTATTGAATGACTATAGTTGGGTCTTAGTTGAAGCATTGGAAGTGAAACACTATTCAATAAAGAATTCACCTCCTCAGTTATATGGGATTAGTATTACGATCAATTATAGTCAACTCAAAGTTCTAAAGCAATATAGTTAATAACAAATTATTACAAACCAAAGATTTTGTGTTTGTGCTAATCAAGTTAAATTTGGATGAGGATGGAATTTTGACCAAAACCAAATTCTATAAATCCTATGTGATATTGTGTTGACAAAGAGAATTGGTGTAAATAATAGTTAATTACCGAGTACCATTTATAATAGTAAAATTGGATTTTACCAAAAAGATGTGTAAGTGATAAATTCAGTCGAAATGTCACACCCCTACCTAAGGTGAAGTGCGAACGTTAATATTCGAATTGTTCGATATTAGTGGCTGATTGAATTTACACATTTGAGTCGCATAACCGTAATAATGAATACTCTAAAAAACCACACGATTTAGTTAATTTACAATCATTATAAATTAATTAAATTAAATAATATTCATGACATATTAATTATTATAATTTTTGGTGTTTGATTGTCTTTAGTATTTAATGAAGCGAGCATATATAAAAATTATGTTTTTGTGTATGGATATATGATATCGATAAAATATTTAAATTTTATTTAGTCAATTAAATACTTAGTGGATATGGGAGTTATTGATGCCCCATAACCACCTCAAATGAGTTTAGGACCGATCAATATTAGTTGACCAAATTATGTTATGAACATATGTTTCATAAAATTAAAAACCAAATCAGTTTTATATAGGAAATTCATAAAATATCTACCAATATGTATTTCGCTGCAGTGAGAGACAATTGCTGTTTCAAGAAACACCAACTTCAAGATGAAAGAATTTATTTCAAAAATTATTAGTAGTAAAATGGATTTGCGTACGGCCCATTATAAGGAATGAAATGAATTTGACCAAACCTAAAAGGATATACCTAATTATAAAATCTAATAAGAACTCTCGTATATTAAAGAGAAACTGTTATTTTCTCATCGATGTCGAGAAAGAGTTTTCTCGGTTGTCAAAAAGCCATTAAAAGCATTGACTTTATCATATGACATGGTGCAAAAATCCAAAATGGATTCCAAGTAAATTATCAAAAATATAATTTTGATATTTATACCCGAAAGGATATGGTCCATTTTGTCTTCGAGTAGAAGATCAATATGCAGTTGGAATATGATATACTAGTTGATAGAATAACATTATAAATTTCAATTATTGAGATTAATGTAACAGATTCGTCATTCAACATTTCTAAGTTAATTAAAATTTTACTTGCAAAATTATCGCTCGATGTGATTTTGAGTTTTGGTATATGTATATTGAAATAAAAATTCTAAATAACAATTTAAATATGATGTTCAAAAGTGTCTCGAAGTCAGTGGGAGTGATGCTAAGTTTATGGGTTATTGGATAGGACTCGAGAACTCACACAAAAGTATCGTTCAGTTGATAAATTATTTTGATAAAAAAAATCAAACTTTTTGGATTTTAGCCAAAATGCGGAGCAAGCGTGTATCTATAAGAAAGCGCTATAAAGATACTAAAATATTTCAAAATTTTAAGTAAACAACAAATTTATGATTTTTAACGATGTACTTATGTTCAAATCATTTTACTTTGGTTTTAATTTTCGATATTGGATTTCAAATCGACATCTTTTAGAACTAGTACAGAAGGATGCTGGGATTGTCCCAAAAACCATATAAATGGAAACCATATAAAAATGTTTAGTATGGACCATGTAAGATGAATTTCTTATGCATTGGCAATTTGAATTATCTTACGTGTTGTACAGTATCGCATTTCGCTTGCATATTTGATACGTAGGGCAAGTATCAAATCCAAAATAAGGTCACTAATTAATAGTTGAGAGTGTTCTTGACTATTTATGAAATACTAGATAATTATTTATTAAAACAATAAACTCCTTATGAAGGAGTACACAGACTTGAACTTCGAAAGTAATATCGAGTATAGTGTGTCAATTCTTCGGTTATGTTCAATCTTTAGTTAAGAAATTTAAGTTGGATATGTTCTAAACAATAAGTAATGTCTGATTTAACCAAGGGCTAAGTACAACACATTGAATAGCACTATAATAAAAAATGTATAAATAAATGCACAAATTTATAATTTAGCTAAGGGTTATTCCAAATGTTGAGAATTCCATGACATTTTTTCATGATAACAATACTGCAATACAGTTCATAAAAGAAATTAAAGCTCACTAGAAGTCGAATAATATACTAGAAAAGTTCCACATGATAAAGGCAGTTTAACAACATCGAAGAGAGTTAATTGACATAGTAGATAATTAAAACAAAATAGCCTGCCAGTTCACTCAGGGACTAATCCGATTAGTTTTTGAGAAAACCGATCGAAGAAGTTGGTATAAGATTCCATACTTGACCTTAACTGTAAATGGGAGACATATGCCCAAGTGGAAATTATGTAATTTTTTGTGTATATCTAACTTGAGAACCAATCTTGTTTATAATAAAGGGTGTTTTTATTTCTATTATATACTTATTATATTATGTTATGTTAATTAATTATTTAATTTAAGTATATTAAATAAAAAACCCTTACATGATATATTATTTGGTAGTAATTACAATGTATTGTAATTGCGAGAAATTTATCACATTAAAAATAACATAATATTTTAAATATCCCAGTCAGGATGTTTCAAGAAAGGATGTTGATTCATCTATTGAGACTAGAGTATGTGATGCCCTCCAAATGTTGGGTAGTGTTGTACTCATAGCTGCTGGAGGCACCAAGGGGTTATGTACTGATAGTCATTGGATAATTATGGAATGACCCACTCGAGAGTTTTCTGTTGGTAAATATAACTAAGATCAAATAGAGAATCTCAAAGTGATAATTATTACATAGTTCTCTTGGCTTTAGAATACTGTTGAACTCAGTATGGACACTTAACTTTGATTATAGTTAAATCGGGGCATGGCGTCTATCGAACGGCCATAATTGGGTCTAAGTTGAAGCATTGGAAGTGAAATGCTATTCAATAGAGAATTCATCTCCTTGGTTATATGTGGTTAGTATCACAGTCAACCTTAGTCAACTCAAACTCAAAATCTCTATCCAAAGCGGTACAGTCAATAATGATTATTATTATTAAACTAGTGATTTTGTGTTTGGACTAATCAAGTTGAGTATAGATGATGTTGGAATTTATTCCAAAACCTAGTTCCAACAGTCCTAATATGATATAATGTTGACGAAGTGAATTGACATAAATAATCATTACTATATGGTACTACTTATAATAGTAAAATTGGATTTTACCAGTGAAATGTGTAAAAGATAAATTCAACTAAAATGTCACACCACTAGCTAAGATGATATGTGAACGTTAATATTCAAACTGTTCGATATTAATTATTGATTGAATTTATACCTTTGAATCATACAACCATAATGATGAATACTACAAAAAACAACACGATTTAGTTAATTTATAGTCGCTATAAATTAATTATAATCAGTTAATATTTATGGAATATTAATTATTATATTTTTGTATTTTTATGTTTGAATGTTATTAGTATTTAATGAAGTGCGCATATATAAAAGTTAAGTATGCACGTAACGATATACGATATCGATAAAAATATTTAAATTTATAATCAATTAAATGCTAAGTGGATATGGGAGTTGTTGAAGATCCATGATGCCTTCACTATAGGCAGCCAAAGATGGAAGGAGGGGAGGAGTTTCAAATGTGATTTGAAAAGGTAAAGAAAAGGAGCAATTAAAGGAATGAATTAAAATCTTTATCCTTTACTCTTCTTTATGACTCTCTTAAAACACATTTACGATGGTTTTTTGCCATTTTTCTTCATCCTTTTGTTGTTGAAAATATGAAGAAAGGGGGTCTAATTAAGATTTAATAAAGAGTTAAAATGGAAGGTTTTAAGAAAGGAATGAGAAAGGTTTTCATTATTTCTTAAAAACAAAATTTTCTTTTATGCATCATTCTATTCTCCTGATAATTCATTTTTTTTTCTTCCTACTCTCGCCTCTCTTCCCTTTATAACAAAAAATCCATGTCTTTATGGAAGGAAAAAATCTCAATTTTTTTTAAATAAAGTCAAATAAATAAATAAATAAGTGATGCTTCTGATCATTGTGATTTCTAAAGGTGATTCAATCAGATCTATGAGTTCTTCTTCATTAAAGGTATGATTATTTAGCTACATCATTCGATAATAATCCAATCTCCTTTTAATATAGGTTACACCTTATTATCATTATTATTATTATTTAAATCTCGCATCTTATACAACGAATTATTTATGCCTAAATTATCCAATCTTCTACTTGCCATTGTTTTATAAATTAAATGTTTAATGGAAAAATTGGAGGTTTTCATATTTAAAACTAATTTTAATTAGTTGATATAATATTTTTACATATTTAAAACTAATTTTAATTGGAGGTTTTCAGATAAACTCAGCCAGTTTCAATGTCATTCTATTGGACTTAAAAGGCATGAATCGAGCAGTCTTCATCAATTTATCGACTATGACCTATATGTTATTGTATCCTTCTATAGCCCTCAGTAACCCATCTACAAAGTCCATCGATATCTGCTCCCACTTCTATTGGGGACCTCAAGCATGTTTGAGTTGGAGGTACGCTCTAGAGGCAATTATGTAATTGTTACATATATCTAACTCGATTACCAATCTTGTTCGAAATAAAAAGTGTTTTCTTTCTATTATATACATGATATAACGTGTTATATTAATTAATTTAATTAATTTAGTTAAAAATATATTTAATAGAAAATCCATAAATGGTATGTTTTGTGATAGTAGTTACAACATGTTATAATCATGAGTGATTTATCACAATAAATAAACATATCGTTTTAAATATTCCTAGTCAATATGTATCGAGACTGGATATTGATACATCTATTAAGACTAGAGTATATGACGCTCTTTAGAAGTTATGCAATGTATTGCTTATAGCTGCTGGGGGCATCAATGAGTAACGTGCTGATTGTTATTGGAAAACTACGGAATGACTCACTCGTCAGTCATCTGTTGATCATTATAACCAAGCTCGAACAGAAAATATCAATGTGACAAAATTACACAGTTCTATTGACTTGAAAATATTATTAATCTTCCATGGAAGCTCCACTTTGATTATATTTAAATCATGGTACGACGTCCATCAAATGACTATAGAAGAATTGGAAGTGAAATACTATTGAAGAGAGGATTCGTCTTCTTAGTTACATGAGGTTAGTATCACAGTCAATTAAAGCCAACTTAAAGTCAAAGTATTTGGCCAGATCAGTACGGTTAATAATAATTGTTCTTATTGAAACAAATTCTTTGTATTTGGACAATAAAGTCGAATATGGACAATATTGAAATTTTGACCATTACCAAATTCCATAAGTCCTAAGTGATATAGTTTTGACGAAGAGAATCAGTGTAAATTTATTATCACTACCGAGTAACACTTAAAATAAGTAAATTTTGATTTTACCGAAGCTATGTAAGTGATAAATTTGGCCAAAATGTCATATCACTAGCTAAGGTGACGTGTGAAAGTTAATATTAGAATTGTTCGATATTAATCGCTGACTGAATTTTCACCTAAGAGTCACACAACTGCAATGTTAAATCCTCCATCTAAACCACCTGATTTAATTAAGTTATAATTATAAATTAACTAAATTAGTTAATATTTATGAAATATTAATTGTAAAATTTTATTTGATTTGTCTTGATCATTATTAAAAATAGTGCTTATATAAAAGTTGTATATACACATATTAATATATGATATCGACGTATGTTTAAATTTGATTTATATGCAAATTATCTAATTTATCTTGAAGTGGAATGAGGCCTATATAAGGGTTAATGTATGGCTGGCCATTCTTGGGAGGAAGGCTTAGGATTTGATTCCGAAAGGGTGCGAAATGACAAAGGAAAGAAAAGATACGCTTCCAACTTTAACCACTCTCTCTCCTTTGCTATTTAAATAACCTTAGCCTCTCTTTTTCTCTAATTCTCCTTTAGGGTTTTGAGCCGCCGTTGTCCCTTTTGATTCTCTCTCGTATTGATTCAAGCATTAAAAACACAAATTCAAATAAAATCAGTGCAATAGTGTGTAGTGCTCTCAAGTTGCTTACTCTCCTTGAGAGAATTGGATAGAGATTTAAGCGGAGTCCATTGTTTTAATATTAAAGGTGTATTCTCTCTAGGATATAGCAAGGTAATATTCTTATTTACAACTTATATATATATATATATATGCTAATTATATGCTTCATGTGTAGTTAGATCAATTATATTATCATGAATTCCTATATATGTATTGTTAACATGAGATGTGAATATGTAAATGTGTATATACATTTTATCATTGATTTTTTTATTATATATGTATGCATATATGCTTTTCGTCATGAAATATAAAGAAACTAATTTTCAAATTTTGACAACGTTTGTCAGAGGCTTTAAACAAAATTGATTTTGATTTATATAAGTATGAAGTATACAGTACACATATATATTTTATCAAATCATATATACACATACATACATACATACATATATATATATGTGTGTGTGTGTGTGTGTTATTTCAAAAATAAAAAGGAATTAAATTATATATATATTATATTGTTAACTCAAAAAGTGGATCAGCACCTTGGATTAAGTGTGAAAGCACCGGCCCTCTTCTTACAGAGCAATAATATAGAAAATAAATGTAAAACGAGCAGATATAGTAAAAAGACAAGAAGATTTTTATAGTGGTTCGGCTTTTAATGAAGCCTACATCCACTTTATAACTTTTGTTATGAACTAACTGCAATTACAAGTTGAATCTAATTACAATTTGATTGGATCTTGTAAGTTAGATCAAGTCACCAGTGTTAGAGTTCACTAGAGAATCACAGTGAACCCTTTAGATAACTGTTGTGTAGGTGTAGAAGAGTGAAGAATAGTTTCTACAGGGTTTTAGCATCCAGTCTAGAAGATCCACTTTATATTGCGGGTAGGACTGTAATTATAGGGGCTGGGGAGTACTTGGGCCAAAGTTTCTTAGCCAGAGACTTATGTTTGAAGGTGCGAAGATGCTCCAAAAAGTTTTCAAACAACCGACCCAATATCATGGATCGCCAGCGATCCATGGACATTTTTAGCTCGTTTCAATTGGATCGTGTTGCTTGGCTTGTGTAGATGCTCTCCACGTAATTTCATGACTCGATGCTTTGTTTTGATGATGATTCATGTACTAGTTGCATTAAACCGTTGCTAGAATCAAACGTATGCCCACTTCTCGATCTAGCTTGCTTGGAACATAGTGAAACTTCACAGGCGTGCCTAGAAAAGATAATGCTTTATGATGCAAGAAGAATGGACGTCCCATGAGCAATGCTTATGGAGCGGTAGCGATCCATGGGCGATCCATCACCTTAAGCAATTTTTGCCTTTTTCCACTTGTGTATTTCTTGGTTCTTTCTTTTGATCTTTCTGGTTGATTCTTGAGTTGTTTTGAATTGAGCATATGTCCCAACTTCCATCGTATTCTATTGGGTTAAAATCCCGGATAACATTTGTCCCCCAGAATATACCTCCGTTGGAAACAAGGTGTGCTCTGGAAGTTATTGCTTTTGAGTTTACGTTTAGTGAAATTCAAATGATCGTATTGAGGCCATCATGCAAATTTGGCTTTGGTTATTCAATCATCTATTGAATTCTAATGGGAATCGTCATAGCTCATAACAATAAATCAATTTTGGTCCCACACGACGCTTGTGAATAACTCATGGATCATGCTTGGTAAATTTGTAGGAGATTGGTTGCAATTTGATGGATCGCTAGCGATCCAAAGACTTTGTAGTTGTTTTGGTTCAATTTCCTATTTAGCTTCCCATTCGAGCCGATCTTTCCTTTTACCTTTTTTCTCTTGTGAACCGAGCTTCCTGCCTTATGACCTGATCTAGATTATTCAAACCCTAAATTTTCTCTTTCCTTCGCCGCCATTGATCTCCGCCACTGGAACTCCTTGCCACCGACCATACTTGACCTCATCGTCGCCTTAACCTAGCCTTTAGTTCCCGTTGCTTCATCTTTTTGGATCGCCCACAGACCTTACCCACTTGGATCACCGATGATCTTTCCTGCCTTAGGTCGCCAACAACATAAATTCAATCGTATTCACCTTCTAACTTTTGATTAGAGGTAGGTAATGCTGATTTTGGTGTTTGTTTAGCAATTCGACGACGAGGTTGTATTTGTGGCAAGTGTTATGGAGAATTCGAGTTGATTGCGATTTTATGGAAGAAGATAGTAAATCGAGTCTTGAGTTCTTCACAGAACGAAATTCGGGCCGTGCCCTGGTGCTTGACATGTTTTTCTATCTTTGTCCATAGAATCAGAATTAACTTGCATAAGTTTACATTGTTAATCCGGCATGATGTCTTGCGGATTGGTGTTGGTTTTTTTGGGAGGTGATGATAGCTTAGGGCAGTGTCTTGTGTGCAGCTTATGCTGTTATCACCTTCCGAGGAGCTGAGATCGATCTATGCTGAGATTTCTCCACTTGATTCGGATCCATAAGTCTATAGTTGCTCACTTCGGATTGGTCCCGTTATTGCACGATCGGTGTACCTGTAATGGGAAGAGCTTCTCACATCGCTTCGGACAACGGATCCATTATCGATCGTTGGTCGATAATGGGTAAGCATAGGAGAAATAACTTTAATGAGTGATACGAGAAGCTTTTTTCTTTCCTCACTACGAGTGAACTATCCATACAAGATAGAGCATTTGTAGTGTTCAGGACACCGAGCCCATCCCATATAGATAACACACCGCACTTGCCCTAGTCAACATTTGAAATTCGACTTGTCGGCATAAATCGATATTTTTTTGGAGTTCAAGTATCGTAGGGGGCTTTTATTTAAAAATACAATTACCTAACTAAGTTAAGTATAAGTTCTGTTGTATAGAATGAAGTATCCATCATCTTATTGTAAGTCCAGTGGAGGAAGTCCAACACTTTTAGAAGCTGAATCGTTATCAGTTGCGCCTTCGCAAACAGTTTCAATCGCGCCTACTTCTTCAATACCACGAGCTGAATACAGTCAATTGATTCCGGTTGGTCCGGTTGTAGATCGGACTCCTCCAAATTTTAGAGTTCTACTCAATCCCATGGAAAGAGCTTCCTCGGTAATCTCTGCTAATGTTCTGCATTATAGTTGTTTACAATATTGCATCTCGGACGATGACGTGCACCTTCTATCAAAGAATGAGTTCACATATATGCCACCTTTGGGATACACCGCTTTCCACTAGTATGTGTGCTTAAATGGAGCAATGCCCCCTTTCAATCACTTCTTGAGAGAAACTCTTCTGAATTTGGGAATTTTTCCATTTCATATTTATCCTAATGGGTACGCGATCTTGACTTGCCTTCACGTCTTGTTTATGTAGACATTTAATCATGCCCCGAGTTTCTATGAGTTGAGATTCTTTCTCTCATTTAAGAAGAGAGATGATTGTTTGTCCCTTGTCGTCATTGAGGCCCAAATAAACCGCAAGATTGTGTAGCAGCTTCAAAGTAATCTATCCCAATTCAAGATCCAATATTTCTTCGTTATGTGTCCTGAGGGATTTAATCGTCTTTGGACGATAGGGGGTAAGTCGTCTCTTTTACTTATTGAGATTTAATATGTCGCTATGGGATTTTTGATAGATTGAATACTTCTTGCAGTTATTTCATTGCTGAACAAAGATCCATCACTTGATCTGGTTTTCCATACTTTGAAGACCATAGACGCCAAAGTGAGATCGGTCAAGTTTTTGCTAATGGACGAGAATTTGCTTCGGTATGGGTTGTTGCATCACGGGAGATCTACCATGGCCATTGAAGTTCCGTCTCCTTCCCATTCAAGATTTGAACATGTTCCACTTCTTCATTGCACGGCTCCGAAAGGGGCGATCTCCTAGAAGGAGAAGGTCTGCCTAGCGGGTCGTTCGAAGAAATTCATGAAGGAAGAGGTGTTACGACTGAAGCCAATTGCCCACCCAGGATGCCCTCAATTCCAAAGGTGGAGGAAGAAGAATTCAAGTAGCATGAGGGCAAGGCTGTGGTGACAACAGAAAAGGAGGAGGGTGAAACTGAGAGCAACGGTATTTATGATTCCTCCTTTTAGCGATGATGAATTCGATGTAAGTTCCGGTGATGGAAACTTCAAATCATGTGATGAAACTCCATAAATGAGTCTCGTTCTCCCAGATTCACCTCTCTAAGAGATTCGTGTTAAAGATGCCCCCTAGTAGCTAAACGACTTCAGGATTCTCACCTTAAGGAAACTGGTGTTGACTTTGGGGATTTGAGCAATGTTTACGTATATATCGATGAACTCGTGGGAGAAGATTTCGAATTTGAGGGATCATCTCCTTGTCTCGGTCATATTTTGTCAGGAGTCAATCGGATTTCTATCGCGGTGACTTCCAGATCCGGTTTATGACGTCCTTTTAGGCCACCTATGACATGTTACACATTTCACTAGGGTCATGTTCACTTAAACATGCATTATTTAGGTCCATTTCTTATCGCTGTAGCTATTTATTTTTTTTTTTTTATCGGGTACTATAAGAGGCCGTGGACTTTATGAGGACCTTGACCAATATGCTGATTCGCAACGTTGGTCAAGACGGTCTTCAAGCCGCCATCAGCCCCGTGAAATCGAGGAAGAGTGGAGAAGGAGGAAAGACTTAGAAGCCGAAGTACGCTGTCGGGACGACAAAGAAGGGGGTAGGGTTTACAAGAGTGGTTATGAGAAGAGAAAAACTCCTAACGACCGAGAAAAGCCACCCAAGAAGACGAAGGTAGATCGCGGTTCTCATTCCTCCGAGCACCAAGCATTTTCCCTGGCCCTAATCTTTGTCGGAGTTGAAGTTCCGGCTTCCACTATTCAAGTTTCACCTTCATCCCAAGCTCCATCAACTCATGTTGTGCCTGCTTCTAGTTCTTCACGTCTTGTAGAGGCCGGCTTATATTCTTCCGTCCGGTCTCCCTAGACTCGAAGCTGTGCTCCCTAAGTGGTTTCTAAAGGGAGTTAAATTTGATCGCGACTTGCGCCCAATCCGTAAAGATTCCTAAATACTCAATCTCCAGTCGATTCAAAGTGATTTGGATCAAGCTGAGGGATAGAAAAAGTTGTGAAAGCAATTGGCAAACACGAACTGCACAATTATCAAGAGATCCTTTTCTTTGAATCAGAAAAATACGATTATGAAAGGATGTTAGTGGAACATGATGCCAGAATTGAGCGATTAACAAAGGAGAGGGACACTACACTCCGAGAGAGTAAGAGCAATGCCAGCTTGCTGAAGGAACTGAAAGAGGCCCACACAAAAATAGAGATCATTTTTCGAGATGAAATCAAAAAGGCCCATACAGATGAGGTTTAGCTGAAAGACAAGCTTGAAGCCTGTGACACAATCATTGAAGCTCAGAAGAACACTATCGCTAATCATAATGAGGTCGTTGAAGCTTATAAAAAGACAATTGCTGATTACGTGGGAATGGTGGAATCCCATGACAAAACCATTTCTGATCAGACTCAAATGATTGCTTCGCTCCAGGAAAGAGTTCTGCATCTTAACACTAAGACGAACCGAGTTGAAGTTGAGAAGGCCGCCATGACAGCGGACTACTTGGAGTTGCTGGATAATTTTGAAAAGAAGATGGAGAAGATGGATGACACCATCTTAAATTTCTATGTTAACTCCTTGTTGCATTAGGGGAGCCTCAGCTATCTGGGCCCCAAATTTACATGTACTCTTGCTATGCTTTGGGAATTAGTTCTGGCCTGTTTCTGGGAGAACGGGGATGTATACACCAAGTAAGAGTTGGAGGATGCTTATATCAATGAAGAATCAAAGAAAGCTTTGACAGAGGGTTAAGAGATTATTCGAATTGAGAGGGAACAGGAGCCCTCTGATGCTACTGTGACTACAACTGCTAAAATGCTGCCAAAGCCTTTTATTGCTGGGCCTGGCGAATCGTCAAAACAACCTCATGATTAGTTAGCAAGCTCAGCTGGTACTGCGTTGTTATCTGCCCTTCCAGAATCTGTCCCGGAAGCCTTGGGTGGTCCTGAAACTTCTCCTAAGATCGTACAACCATCCAAAGAAGGAGAAGGTGGTTAGTACGAGGTTGAAATTCTTGGCCATTTTTCTAATGCAGGCAACCTTCTTGTTTCCCCCGAGTTTGAGAATTTTCAACCACGCCGCAAGAACAAGACGAACTGATTGCTTTCATTTTTGATCTTATAGGTCTGTCTTCTTTACCTACCAACCTAGCGATTTCTTCAGCCCCTGGGCTTGCTGCTTTTCTACTACCTTGACATTTGTTTCCATAGCCGCTTCAATTGCTGCACCTATGTCTAGCTCACAATCAAGGCCAAAATCCGAGAAGATTGCTGCATTGCAAGGTCTTGACGATCCTTCGATATCTTTGGAAGGCGATTTCATAGCAGCTGAAGCTCGAGAGCAGGAAGACCAAACTGGCCAGCTAAATAAAACTGAACAGCAGATGGTCGCCGTCAAGAAGGAAAAGGTCAAGGAGAGAAAATCTTCAAGGAGCTCGCGCAAGTCCCGGAAGCGCAGGACCAAGGGGGAGTCTTCCGAGAAGGTGGAAGAACAGGGAGGAGATGTTGGCACAGAGGAGATAGTTGGTATTATAGGCGCGACGCAACTTCTGCTAAGGATTCCGAGAGGAAGTAGAAATTCCAACTAAGGTGGGAAGGGGAGAGGTGGAAAGAAACATTGACAGGCTCGATTGGCAGTGGAGCCAGATTTTGAGACATTCCGATTTGTTTGATACGTGTTTTGTACAAGTGTAGAGTCTGCACTTATTGCTTTTGTTGTTGTAGCATCTGTATTTTCCTTTTTTGTAGGCCAATATTGTGTGGGTACAGCCCTCACATTTTGACTTTGTATAAAAAATGCTATAATTAATACAATGTTGAAATTTTGATTGTAACTTTATTTGTCTACTTATTTATGTTTCATGTACTTATGCCAATTTTATTACTGCTATTTTATCTAGCGTTGTAATTATCGTTAAAGTTCTTTGCTTGGAGTAACAGAACTGTGAATTACTTGGTTTTTTGGTTGGGTATTGGTGTGCGCACCCCCCACCCCCAGTTCACAGGGCTGTTTACTTCAAACACTTGACAAATGACCGGTTGATCCGTATGACTCTATGGATGTCTGCAACCGAGTCTATTTTGCGGTTCCCACCTTCAAGAACTTGTGATTTGAGCATCTTGATTTCAGAGATTTTTGTCGGTCAACAATCGAAATCCTTTGCCGGCTCATAGTCGTTTGTCATTGCTTGATTCATAACCATTACTCCTGATTGTGGGAGTGGATTAATTCTTATTAGTCCTGCGATAGACGAGTTTCTTGGCACTACCAGGACAATATTGGTAGTTAAGAGTGTGCACGTCTTATGAAATGCGCGACTTTTAAGAGTATGCGTGGCTTATGAGATGCGCGGCGTTTGGGAGTGTGCGCGGCTTATGGGATGCACTGCTTTTGGGATCGACATGACCCGTCGATCCAAGATGGTTTGGAATCTCCCGACGTTACCAATCTTCGAGCAACATGAAGAATTCATGTTTTGAGAGCATGGTTCCACGATTCAGGAAGTAATGCACGACTTATGGTGGTGCACGGCTTTGATTGGGGCCTTCCCAGTGTTGCTGGAGCAATACCGGTTCTTAGAAGGAAGGGATCGAGTTCCGTTGATCCAACGGTTTGAGTCGATTTGCTTCCATCGACCCGGGAGGTAGATGAGGCAACTTGAGCATGGTTCCACTATCTCAAGTAGCGAACAGATGGTTTCGAGTCGATTTGACCCTGTCGACTCAGCATGTTACTTTTGTGAACATAGTTTTATTGGTTCAGAAAGCAAAGCAATTTTATTAATGAAAGTTGGGAAAGTTCTGCCTATTTACAAAGCCTTCGGTATTTCGGTGTGGCTTATTTGCTAGAATTAGGAAATATATTAGAAATTCTTAGATAAAGTAAGGATGCAGTGATTCACTATTCAATGCTCGGGGAATTTGTGCTCAATCAATAGTTGTTAGCTTGAATGTGCCATCCCCTAACTTCTGACCGATCACATAGGGTCCTTCGTAGTTTGGTCCAAATGCTCCCGGTACAGGGTGTACCCTCTTGAGGATGAGGCCCCCCACCTTGAACTTGTGGTTATGAACTTTGGAGTTGAAGTACCATGCGACTCTTTTCCGATGAGCGGCAGTCCTTAATTCGACTTCTTCCCTCTTCTCATCGACCATATTGAGCGACTTGAGTAGAAGCCGTTCGTTATGCATTTGATCAAAGTTTCTCCTCCGATGAGAAGGGACTTCTAGCTCAACTGGGATCATTGCTTCTGAACCATATGCTAGGGCAAAAGGGGAGTGCTCAGTTGCAGATTTGTGCGTGGTCCTGTAGGCCCATAGTGCGAGTGGAATTTCATCGACCCAATTTACTTTTGCTTTAGTTAGCCACTTTTTAATGGTGGACTTGATGATCTTATTTATTGCTTTCACTTGTCCGTTTGCTTGTGGATGTGCGACAGTGGAAAAGCTTTTCTTGATTCGGAAGAATTTGCAGAAGTCTTTGAAATCAACGCTTTCAAATTAACTCCCTTTATCCGTGATGATTTTCTATGGCACCCAAAACCTGCAAACAATACTTTTCGTAACAAAGTTAATGACTTTCTTTGTGGTAATAGTGGCCAGCGGTTCCGCTTTGGCCCATTTGGTGAAATAGTCAATAGCCACGATATCATATTTGGCTCCTCCTTTAGCCATTGGTAATATGCCAATCAAATTGATTCCCTAGATTGCGAACGACCATGGGCCGACCATCTGTGTTAGCTCTGTTGAAGGGGTTCTTTTGATCTTGCTGAATCTTTGGCATTGATCGCACTGTCTGGCGTAATCCACTACATCGCGGTTTACTGTTGGCCAAATGTACCCATATCAAAAAACTTTCTTTGCAAGGGTTTGCCCCCCGGTATGATCTCCAAAGTAGCCTTCATGAACTTCTTTTAGGATACTTCGAGGTTTGTCATTGGTCATACATCTAAGCAATGGGGTAGAGAATCCCCTTTGGTAGACTATCCCATCCTATATTACAAATCGCGGTGCCTTTCGGAGAAACTTTTTTCGTTGGTTTCTGTTAGTGGGGAGAGTTCCTATGAGCAGGTAGTTCTTGATCGATGTCATCCATATCTTTGGTTCTTTGGTTGTCTCAAAAATCCAATCAAAATACATTTCGCTTATGCTTAGAGCTATCAGGGTTTCAACTGGGACTAGCCCCAATGACCGAGCTTTTTCGGAACTAGCCAGTTTAACTAGATAATCCGCCTTCGTGTTACGTTCCCTCGGGATATTAGTTATAGTGTAATGCTCGATGTCGTTCAGCAGTTCCTACACTTTAGATTGATACAAGGCAAGGTTCTCCCCTCAAGCCTGGACACCTTTCACCTGAAAAATGACTAGTTGAGAGTCACTATAGATTTGAATGAATTTTATCTCGAGTTCCTTCATAATCTTTAGCCCAGCTATCAATGCTTCATATTCCGCCTAGTTATTTGTTGCAGGGAATTCCAAGCGCAAGGCATAACAAACAGATCATCCTTCGGGAGTCTCGAGCACGACTCCAGCTCCCGAGCAGAAATTGTTAGATGCACCATCGACGAACAGTTTCCAACGTGTCTCCACTTCTAGAGCCATTCCTTCCTTGTCATCTTGTATCGTAAATTCAGTAATAAAATCTGCCAGTGCCTGCCCATTGATCGCCTTTCGGGGATGGTATGTGATTTCATACTGACTTAATTTGATGTTCCATTTGATAAGTCGTCCAGAGGTCTTAGGGCGATATAACACTTTCTTCAAAGGTTGATCTATCAGCATTCTGATCGAGTGTGCCTAGAAGTATGGTCGTAACTTTCTAGATGCGATCAAGAGACAATATGCCAGTTTTTCCAATTTCGGATAGTTCTTTTCTGCTCTAATGAACCATTTACTGATGTAATATACGGGTCACTGGATCTTAGCTTCTTCTCATATGAGCGTGACACTCAATGCATGGGGCGAGATTGCTATGTAGATGTACAAATCTTCTCCTTTTATCAGCTTGGACAAGATTGGCGGGGTTACCATATGTCACAGCAGCTCTTCGAGCATAGTCTGACAAACTTGATTCCATTTAAAGTTCTTCTTTGCCTTCTTTAGCGCATCAAAGAACGGTATACATTTGTTGGTTGCTTTTGAGTTGAAACGGCTCAGCACTGCAATCTTTCCATTCAAGCTTTGTAACTCTTTCCAGTTCCTCGGGGCCTCGACTTCCCGTAAAGCGGTTATTTGTTCAGGATTTGCTTCGATGCCTCTGGCGCTTACGATGAATCCCAAGGACTTTCCAGAAGCTACCCCGAAGCGACACTTAATTGGATTGAGCTTCATTCCATATTTACAGAGTACTTCAAACATTTCGACGAGGTGGTCAAAGTGATTTGCAGCTGCGTGATTTAACTAACATATCGTCTACATAAACTTCCATAGTCTTCCCAATCTGACGCTTAAACATGGCGTTCACTAATCGTTGGTAGGTTGTCCCAGCATTTTTTAACCCAAATGGCATCACTTTGTAGAAGTATAGTCTCAGATCAGTAATGAAGCTGGTATTTTCTTGATCGGGTTCGTGCATCATGATCTGGTTGTATCCCGAGTATGCAGCCATAAATGACAGCAATTCATGTCCAGCCGTCCCATCCAAGAGCTGATCCATTCTAGGAAGAGGAAAGTTGTCTTTTGGGCAAGCTTTGTTCAGATCTGAGTATTCGATACAGGTTTGCCATTTCTCATTGGACTTCTTGACAAAGACTGGGTTAGACACCCATTCGGGGTAGGTTGCATCGCGGATAAAACCGTTCGCCATTAGTATGTCCACTTCTTCTCTTAGTGCTTTGGACCACTCGGGTCTTAGGCTACGCCTTTCCTGCTTCACTGGCATATACTTAGGATCAATTAAGTGCATGACATGCGATCTCCGACGACACCCGCACATATCAAAATGTGTCTCATCGAATACATCTAGGTCGGCGCGAAGAAATTTAATGAGTTCCAGTCGCATCTTGTTTCCAAGATAAGATCCAATTTTCAAGACCCATGTTGGGTCATCCATATCAACTGGGATAGACACCGTCAATTCTGCTGGTGCTGCCCATTCCTTCCCTGAACTCTTCTTTCTAAGGTCCAAAGCCTTATCAAATCGGCTATGGTCCCCAAGCCAGTGGTGGCTCTGTAATTGCTATTCGGTAGGTTCACGTATGTGGAGAGTTCTCCCCCACCCTTCCCCTATTTTTTCCTTTTAGACTCGCATAGTTTTGCGATATAACATTCCCTAGCAGCATTTTGGTCTCCCTTGATCACCTCGAATCCATTTTCCATCGGAAATTTCATAGTTAGGCACTATTGAGCTAAAGCAATCCTAAAATCTGCCAAGGCAGGCCACCCCAGGAAGGCATTGTAGGCAGACATTTCATCTAGGATCACAAAGGTTTGGATAAGGGTGACTCTTCGGTCGCCTTCTCCGAGTTCTATGGGTAAGTCAATCATTCTGACAGGTTGTTTGGGTTCACCGGTAAATCCTTGAATCTTTGTTTAGCAGGCGAATACATCTTTCATATTGATCTTCATCCGATCAAAGATGCACTTGAAAAGGATATTCACAGAACTGCCACCGTCTACCAGTACTCGTCGGACCATGGCGGGTCTGATTCCTACTGTCACGACTGTGGGGTCGAGAGTTGGAGCTTCTATCCCTTTAGTGTCTCGATTTTGGAATACGATGTCATCACTCAGGGTTCTCTACTGCTTAGCAAGGGTTCCATCTTCGATTACAAAGCACGCATCTTTCGGAGTGTGCTTTAATAAGCTCGCATACTGCTCCATTTCTCCCCAACTCTTCTACGCGAGGTGGGGCCCTTTAGCTATCATTCTAATGATGTGTCTCTGGTTAATCTGTCTGGGTCCCTCTTTACTGGTTCTAGCTTTATTCCCTTTGTCTCGAGAAGCTTGGGGCGCTACGGGTTGGTCAGGATTTAGTGGTTTCTTCACATACTACTGAAGCTTGTTTTTTCGAATCAACTCCTCAATTAAGTTTTTCAGGTGACAACACTCATTTGTGTTGTGGCCATGTGTCTCATGTAAGTGGTAGTACTTTCCGAAATGCTTTTGTTAATTAGTTGCTTCCAGTTTAGGAGGCTTTTTGTACTCTTCCGTCCCCTATGTCGTGAGATAGATGTTTTCTGGAGTATCGTTGAGTTAGGTGTATTCTTCGGGCCTCAAAACTTTGAGTAATTTGCTACTTTCGTTTCGCTTGTTGGAATTCTGGTTCTTCCTTTTCTGATTCCCATTTTTTCGGCGTTCCCTTCAGCAGTCCTGGAGGTATTTATGCCTTGGCTTGTCGCCATACCATTCTTCCCAATGTTGGTTGGTTGTGAATCAGCAGATTTCCTTTCTAATTCCTATGCCTCTTCCAGTCTCAAGTACTGGCTCACCTTTCGGTTGAAGTCCTTCCTAGTGGTAGGTTGTTTCATTTTTATCCATTTCCCGAATTCAGTTTTGGGGTGAACTGCACGGACTAAGGCTATGAATACCATATCCTCATTTGGATTACTTACTTCAGTTACCGTAGTGTTGAACTGATTCATGAAAGACTTTAAAGATTCATTATGTCCCTAGAATAAGCTAGATAAGGATATCACTTCTTTTGACTGTGCCATGTGAAGTCTAAATTGATCAAGGAATCTTGTTGCTAGTTGATTGAAGGTGGTGATGGACCTTTATAGAAGCCTAGTGAACAAAATGGAAGAAATTCCCTTTAGAAAAATTGGGAACACCTACATCGAATGGCATCCAAAGCATTCGCTCCGTCCATGTACCAAATGTATTTATACAAGTGGGGTTTCAGGTCTCTCATTCCGTTGTAAGATGGAATAGTTGGCATAGTGAACTTTTTAGGGTATCACTCATTCATAATGTCATCAGTGAAAGGAGTTCGACTTGGAGCGGATCCCCATTCATCATCCCTTCTATCCTTACTTTCATTCATTAGTCGCTTGACCATGTCCACGATATATACCTTAGATGTCCGGTAATCTGGGGGTCAGCTGTCAGTGACTAAACTAAGTATTGATTTCGAAGACGATATTGGCAAGTGGGCTGTAGCCTAGGCTCTCCTGTCTATGGGAGAGCCACTCCCTCAGGGTTCCGTTGGCTTGCGGTTGGTCTGATGGGGGCAGTTTGGATCTCCCTGGCATCATTGAATGCATTGGTATTTCCTTCCAACTTGTCGTCGTTAAGTCGCTTACCATCTTTTGAGTTGGAGAGATCCATGGCTATATCTTCCCATGGGGTTTCCGCTCCTAGATTAAAGTTTGTAGCTGGTTACCTCGCAGTTGTTGGAGTGTTTGCGTTTCCCTCCATATTGATTCCTATAATCTCACCTATCACTCCTTTCCGTGGCTGCTTTTCGTTTCTCCTGTTTAGGCCAGAGATGGAAGAATTTTCTTATTCCATGGCAACCGCAGGCTCTGTCGTGGTTCTTGGAACAGCATGTGACTGTAAGTTCAATAGGGCATTCAATTTGTCCGTGAGAGCCCTTTGGCTGTTTTCCATCTTCTTATTAATTTCAACAACCATTTTATTTAATTCATCCCTAGTGACAACTTCACGCTGAATAGAGGATCCTGGAACTTGATCTTCGGAGTTAGCTCCTAACTGTAGATTGTTGGGGTTGTTGACTTCAATATGCTGAGGGTTTGTTTCTTATCCAGCAATAGTAGCTCCTATGTATCTTCCGAAATTATTTCTCCTTCTTATAGGTGCCATTGATTCTCAGCAGCAGATTTTCTGAGCCGAGATTGAGGATCGAACCTCTGAACCTATTTGATCCAAAGTAGACAGCTAGATCTAAGCCTGAGTTTTGTTTTCTTAGTGAAAGAACTAAAATGTTAACCCAAAAAAAGGATCAAGACCCTGGATTGAGTGTGTAAGCAACAACCCTGTTCTTACAGAGCAATAATATAGAAAATAAATGTAAACGAGCAGAAATAGTAAAAAGACAAGAAGATTTTTATAGTGATTCGGCTGTTGACGAAGCCCACGTCCACTTTATAACTTTTGTTATGAACTATATGCAATTACAAGTTGAATCTGATTACAATTTGATTGGATCTTGTAAGTTTGATCAAGTCACCAGTGTTAGAGTTCACTGGAGAATCACATGAACCCTTTAAATGACTGTTGTATGGGAGGAGAAGAGTGAAGAATAGTTTATGCAGGGTTTCAACGGCTAGTCTAGAAGATACACTTTATGTTGCAGGTAGGATTATATTTATAGGGGCTGGAGAGCACTTGGGCCAAAGCTACTTTGCCAGAGACTTACATTTGAAGGTACGAAGATGCTCCAAAAGTTTCACAACGAACCGACCCAATATGATGGATCGCTAGTGATCCACGAAGTTAGCACATTTTTATCTCATTTCAATTGGATCATGTTCCTTGGCTTGCGTAGATGATCTCCATGTAATTTCATGACTAGATGGTTTGTTTTGATAATGATTCATGTACTAATTGCATTGAATTGTTACTAGAATCAGATGAATGCCCACTTCTCGTCTAGCTTGCTTGGAACATCGTGAAACTTCGCAGGCATGCCTCGAAAAGATAATGCTTCATGATGAAAGAAGAATGGATGACCCATGAGCAATGCTTATGGATCGCTAGCGATCCATGGGTGATCCATCACCTTAGGCAATTTTTTCCTTTTTCCTCTTGTGTCTTTCTTGGTTCCTTCTTTTGATCCTTCTGGTTGATTCTTGAGTTGTTTTGACTTGATGCATATGTCCCAACTTCCATTGAATTCTATTAGGTTAAAATCCCGGATAACATATATTATTATTGTATGATATGTATGTGTATTAAATGAAATACATATTATGATAGGACCTATGTGTAAAATCTTAAATTTATTTTTAAATCTTTCCTATGTCGAAACTAAAATTAATTTTGTTTTCATTTCT
The DNA here is from genome assembly GCA_030737815.1 of Allium fistulosum. Classification (NCBI taxonomy): domain Eukaryota; kingdom Viridiplantae; phylum Streptophyta; class Magnoliopsida; order Asparagales; family Amaryllidaceae; genus Allium; species Allium fistulosum. Next base: position 705,336,841 of record CM060904.1, on the reverse strand, counting down.
TCTCTTTCGTTAATTTCCAAAACATGTAAAGTAGTCAATGCATCTGTGCATATAGTATGTGTGTAAGTATATATGCATTCATAATCATATGTATAATCATTTTTGTTTATAATTAAAAGGTGAAATAGAAATAAATTAGTTAAGATTAAGATGTGATAGATTTTCCAAATCCAATTTGAAAAGGCAGGAGAGTAATAAAATGAAGGAGGAAGATCTTTGGACTGATTCCCTTTTATTACTTTCCTAAAACTAAATAATTTCATTTTACTTCCACCCTTCTCTCTCCTTATCGATTTACTACATAAACCTAGTTTATTATCATTTGATTATAACTAATTTTTATTAGTTAAAAATGACTTAATAACATTTTATAATATATGTATGTAAACATAAGCAAACTCTATCCACAAGCACGCATGCACACATTCATATATACATTGAACTTAAATTATTATTAAAATTATTTATATTTGTACTTAGCAATTAACTACTTTACAATTTTATACACACACATACACATATATACACACTATCATAAATATAATTTCATATCACACACACACAGACATAGATATATTAGAGAATACATATGTATGTGGAGGGCCAACTTGTCCGTTATAGTATAAATTCCAACACTTATACATGGGAAAATCAAACCATGTGCATATAACTGTTGCACATACATGTGCACGTACACACACATATGAATACGACACACATATTCACATTAAATGAACCATTAATACACCAAATCAGAACATTATTCATAAATAAAATAAAATATTGATTTTGTTTAAATCAACAACTAGATAAGATCTAAATGAATTTAGACTTCATAGGCTTAATAAGATCCAAATGGTAGAAAATTTTCAAAATTCACCCATTTTATTTGCTGCGTGCTTGATCAGTTCCATCAATGGTATTGTAGCCAAATAGTCTGTGAGGTCTAAATTAGTCATATTAGGGCTAATAACTAACCTTTCCATTCAAGTAAGGTTTCTAGAAAAGTAATGTCTAGGCTTGAGTTTGGGTAATCATGTACCCTGCCTTCCCTAGTTACTGGCTTAACCCGAAAGGTGAAGTGAGCCCTTGAAAATATTATTTATCAATAAGATTAATAAAATAAAGAATCAATTAAATACACACACATGTATAATACATATAATGATATATGTTATGTTGTCTTGAATTGTTTAAGATAATATTAGTATACATGTGTACAAAAGAATTTTCAAAATTAATAAAATTTAATTAAAATTGTTTAATTATATAAGTTAATAAATTAAAATACATATGTATATAAGATATGTGTGTATTATTATAAAGGTTATAGTATATATATTCAATATAATATGTTAGAATTGAATAGTATAATAATTAATTAAAGTGTTAATTAATTAAATTGATTAAATAAGATTTAATTAATATAATGTTATACATAAGATATATATAAGTTAAATAAAGTATAAAAGTTATTTAATAATAAAACTTATATAATATAAATGTATAAACTAAAGGTGAAACATTAAAGATGTAACGACCCGGGATTCTCGACCCTCGAAAATCGACATCCATACGTTCACTGTATAACATGCCGAATAGTCAAGTGCCGAAAATATCGAATCATTAGGGATTAAGAAGAAAAAGATAGAAGAAGAAACAGAAACAACAACACAGAATCTCACAATTGCAGCGGAATACAATATAATATATAATAATAGATTTTTATACAAAAGGATCCATATTAGTTAATATACATAAAATCATCGGAGTACAATAATCAACAAATCAATCTGGATGGTTATAATAACTTGTCCTCACCAGTGCTGACTATACAGCCTACACACACAGCTGAATAAGTACGGGAATACGTCTTTGTCATCCAGCTCGTCTCCTGAGCTTCATAGCATCCTAACCTGAATCTGTAATACTCGGTCTGACCCGAGCATTATAATAAAATAACACCCGAGTCAGTCTGGAAAACCAGCATGAGAAAACACACTCCATTTGAATTATTACTATTTTTTAAATCCTTTGAAAACAAGGTATCTCGTAAGACCACATCACACATAAACACGACGGGTCTCGATCTCATCGAATCCAAAACGATAAATTTTTTACAGGCAAGTTGTTTAAAATAAATAATTCTACAACCATGGTGTCAATATTCACATATGGAAATTCATTCCATATGTTTACTTTATCATGACCTGTCCATCGAAATTTATTCGCTTGTAATCATCACATTTTTCTGAAATTCAAAATAGTGATTAGTATAAGTCGATTTACTAAAACGTGTCAACGTTTTATTCTGTCTACTTTAATTTGTTTGGCTACTTAATGGTACAGACACAAGATAACTGAAATCAGTACCTAAAAGAAATATCAGTCAAAACCTAGATCATTAACTCAATCAATAATTTATAATTAAATCAATTTACGAATCCAAACGGGATGGGTTTCAATTAACTGAGCCAAATTATATCCTTAATCCCGATTACTTGTTAATTAAAGAAATAAAATAAAATAATTTATTCTAAATAAATTTAGAATTACATAGTTCATTAAAATTAATCGATTAATTAAACTATAATTAATTGCATAAGAATTTTCTTATTCGTTTACTTTAAATTGTTTAAATCGTTAAATTTTCACATTGCAGGAAACTTGACGATATTAGTTCAGATAAAATTACTTGGCGATAGGATCTCGATGCAACAAATTGCACGTCGATTGGATTCAAAATGAAGAAGAAATAGAGTTATAAATTCTATAATGACCTGCTATTTTCAACTATTCGCATCCGCACAAGTCGGACTTGAATTGCTCAAAATATCATATTGTTAATTTATATTTGGCAAAAACTCAGTATATGTTAGCGCCAAAATTGGTCACTAACACCCAGGTCCAAATGAAAGCACCAAATCATAGATAGAATGTATGTAGAGAATATAAACGTGAAGAATAATAAAAATTAAAATGAAAGCAGTAAAGAACAACAAGTTTTATAGTGGTTCGGCTAACTCCGGCCTACGTCCACTCAAGAAGTTTCCTTTTTTATTGCTGTAAAAACCGATTACAGTTACAAAGTAGTAGAGTAGCCTTAGCCTTAGAAAAGAGAAAGTAGGAGAGCAGAATGAAGCTCCCTTTTCTGAACCCCTACATGTTGTATTTATAGGCAAATCCAGGTAGTTGGGCCTCCTGAGCAATCCGGGCCCATCAAGGCCATTGCTGAACCAGAATCATCATTGTGACCGAACCTAAAATCTAAGCAAGCCGACCCAGTTTCATCCCGGGAGAGACTCGAAGTAACTCATGCTAAGACTCGAAGTAGCCCAATGCTGAACGACCCGTGACTCCCAGGCCGAACCACAAATGCCGAACGAGGTTCGATGCCAAGCGAACGACCCGTGACTCCCAGGCCGAACCACAAATGTCGAACGAGGTCCGATGCCGAGCGAGGTTCGATGCCGAGCGATGTCCGATGCCGAGCGAGGTCCGATGTCGAGCGATGTCCGATCCCGACCGAGGTTCGATGCCGAGCGATGTCCGATGCTGAGCGAGGTTCGATGCCGAGCGACCTTTGATAAGTGAAGTATGTCGAGCGGCATATGCTGAGTGAAGTATGCCGAGCGGCATATGCTGAGTGAAGTATGCTGAGCGGCATATCCTGGTTGAAGAATGCCGAGCGGCATATGCTGAGTGTAGCATGCCGAGCGACACTTATGATGAGTGACAATTCCAATCGCCCTTACTTCCAGACCGAGTCGTCCATGCCGATCGCCCTTACTTCCAGACCGAGCCGTCCATGCCGAACGACCCACAACTTCCAGACCGAACGACATATCCAAGTGGACTTCATCCTTTTAAACTGAATCCATCATATTCCAGCCTCGATAATCGTGAAGTTGGTTAGGTTGAATCCGCCTGTTTATAGCCTTGTAAAAAGGCGGGTTAACATTTGCCTCCAAAACGTGCCTTGCTATTAGAAGGTGTGTTTTGAGTAGTCTCTATCCCGATATCCAAGGTCCATGCTACATTCGTTATCAAACGGTTCCATCCAAATTTGATAGTTTATTCCGCGACCATTCCAAGTCGTTATCCAATTCCGAATTCGCCTCTTGGAAGTCAGCAATCGAATCCTACGATCTTTCCAGACCGTTGACGGCCTCTCCGGACCCTTGCTAAGCTCGATCCAAACTTAATGATTGAATAGGCAGATCATGTCGCGCTTCGACGAAGCAACCTATCCCTTGCGCTCCGGTTCAGCGTCCCTGAACATTAAGCGATGCCCTGATCCTCCTGGACCAGTGTCAGTCTCTCTGGGCTCTTACTGGATCCCATCCTATCACTCTCCGGTGAAGGGGAAACAGCGTTGAGTGAGCCAATCATGTCGCTCTCTGGCGAAGCAGCGTCACTCCCTGCACTCCGGTTCAGTATCCCTGAACATTAAGCGATGTCCTGATCCTCCTGGACCGATGTCAGCCTCTCCGAGCTCTTACTGGATCACATCCTATCACTCTCCGGTGAAGGGGAAACAACGTTGAGTGAGCCGATCTTGTCGCTCTCCAACGAAGCAGTGTCACTCCCTGCACTCCGGTTCAGTGTCCCTGAACATTAAGCGATGTCATGGCCTAAATCCTAGGCCGATTATAGCCACTCCGGGCTCTTATCGAACCCCGATCCAATAACTCACCGGTGAATGGGGAACGATGTTAAGTGAGTTGATCATGTCGCTCTCCGACGAAGCAACTCACTTCTTGCACTCCGAACCCCGTCTCTCCGGGTAGGGTCATAAAGCGATTAATTTCAAATTGACTTCCAATATTCATCCTTTAACTCTCTGGTCAAAGGTTTATTTTATGAAATTCAAGTTCATTTATTAATTTAAACTTTCAAGTGTTCAATCACAAACAAAGGAAAAATCTAGATACTGCCACTCTGGGCAGAGCGATCTATTACCATCTTAGAGCATGCCTGGGGATCTCTCCGGTTCCCTTACATGTGTAAGTGGAATAGCCGTTTTATTTTGAAATCAAACCTAAGAATTTAAGGTAATCGACCAAAGTTCAAGTCCTGAACTTGGCCCATGCCATCACGATCAATTGATGACGAGTCGTGATCCTGATCCAGGATTAGTTCTGTTGGGTGCAGGCGGTAGTTGCTCAGGTCCTACGGCCGCTGTCCGATTTTTCACGTATTATGGCAATCTGCCACTTCTAACATGCTCTTCCACCTCATCCTTCAAATGGCGGCACTCATCGGTAGCATGCCCTTCCAGCTCATGGAATAGGCAGTACTTTCCACTTCTACGTTCCCGTTCCGTGGGATCTCTCCTGGGTGGTTTCCGATAGGGGAGTTGCCCCCGAGTCTCCGTGTAAATCCGTTCCAGGTTTTCTGTCAAGTCAGCGTATTGTTTGAATCTGGGTTCTCAAAATTTCTTCTGTTTGTCAGGACCATCGTATCTGTCATCCTGCTTTCGCTTTCCTTTGTCTATTCCAGACTGTTCCTTGGAGGTTCCTTCGCCTTGCACGGCATTTATTTCTTGCCTCTCAGCGCATGAATCTTCCAGTCGTATGAATCTCTCAACCTCATGATAGAATTCTCCAAGATCCTATGGTGGATCCCGTGCTAACAAATCCTTGAGTTCCGTGCCTTCCGCAATCCCTGCCACTACCGCCATCAAAATCATTGATGGATTTGGGCGATCTACCGAGGCCACAGCTGCATTAAATCGCATAAGAAAACCTCTCATGGACTCTCCTGACCTCTGCTTCATCGATGCCAGTGTCATTACACTCTTGGGTCGCGTCACATGGACCCTGAACTGTCTCATGAAGCGTTCCACTAGCTCGCCCCATGTCCTGATCGATCCGTTCTCCAGCTGCCTGAACCAAAGCGTAGCCAAATCCGTCAAGTATAAAGGGAAACATCTTGCCATTACCTCCTCAGACGCTCCCAGCACTTCCATATGTCTGATGTATCTGGTTACATGCATAGTTGGATCTGATTTTCCATCATAGGCCTCCAGTGTTGGTAGTTTGAATTCTGGAGGGTTCCTTGCATTCCTGATTTCCAGAGTGAACGGACTTCGACTGACCTCCTCCAAACCTCTACTCGGCAGTCCTCCTCTCATAATCCTTCTTATTAATCCAGCCATTCGCTCATCTCCATCCGGGGTAGTCCCCTATTTGCATCTCAACCTTGCCCCCCCATGTCCTAGGGGGTACTCCGGGTAGTACTCTTCATGTTGGTCATTTACGTTCACGTTAGTCTCTGCTTGCTGAGCTTCATTCACCGCTCTCCCAGTATCAAATCCTGGAGGTCTGCCCCCAGGCCTTGGCTGATTTCCTCCAACCTCTCCAGTCTGGTTCTGGTTTTGACCTTTAGAAACTTCTACAGCTCTGGTTCCTGGTTCTGCATTGCCAACAGCCGTGGTTGGTCCATTTCCTTGATTTTGTGCTCCAACTTGTCCAGCTTGACGAAGTAGGTTCTGCATTACCTCCTCCTGTCTTTTCAGCAATTCTTCCTGCATAGCTCCCATCATCGTCTCCATCTCGTCCCTCGTGATGTAGACGGAGGCTTGATTAGCTCCAGAGGAAGCCTCTTGACTTCCTTTATGCTGACTTCTTTCCGTCACTTGCTTCCTTGCCGATGGCCTAGCCATTGCTTCCTAGAATCCAAGTTCCTAGCTCCAAAATTCCTGAGTGCTTGCCTTCTCAGTGAAAGCACCAAAATGTTAGCGCCAAAATTGGTCACTAACACCCAAGTCCAGATGAAAGCACCAAATCATAGATAGAATGTATATAGAGAATATAAACGTGAAGAATAATAAAAATTAAAATGAAAGCAGTAAAGAACAACAAGTTTTATAGTGTTCAGCTAACTCCGGCTACGTCCACTCCAGAAGTTTCCTTTTTTATTGCTGTAAAAACTGATTACAGTTACAAAGTAGTATAGTAGCCTTAGCCTTAGAAAAGAGAATGTAGGAGAGCAGAAAGAAGCTTCCTTTTTTGAACCCCCACATGCTGTATTTATAGGCAAATCCAGGTAGTTGGGCCTCCTAAGCAATCCGGGCCCATCAAGGCCATTGCCGAACCAGAATCATCATTATGACCGAACCTAAAATCTAAACAAGCCGACCCAGTTTCATCCCGGGAGAGACTCGTAGTAACTCATGCTAAGACTCGAAGTAGCCCAATGCCGAATGACCCGTGACTCCCAGGCCGAACCACAAATGTCGAACGAGGTCCGATGCCGAGCGAACGACCCGTGACTCCCAGGCCGAACCACAAATGTCGAACGAGGTCCGATGTCGAGCGAGGTTCGATGCCGAGCGATGTCCGATGCCGAGCGAGGTCCGATGCCGAGTGATATCCGATGCCGAGCGAGGTTCGATGCCGAGCAATGTCCAATGCCGAGCGAGATTTGATGCCGAGCGATGTTCAATGCCGAGCGAGGTTCGATGCCGAGTGACCTTTGATTAGTGAAGTATGCCGAGCGACATATGCTGAGTGAAGTATACCGAGCGGCATATGCTGAGTGAAGTAAGCCGAGCGGCATATGCTGGGTGAAGTATGTCGAGCGGCATATGCTGAGTGTAGCATGTCGAGCGACTCTTATGACGAGTGACAATGCCGATCGCCCTTACTTCCAGACCGAGCTGTCCATGCCGAACGACCCACAACTTCCAGACCGAACGACATATCCAAGTGGACTTCATCCTTTTAAACTGAATCCATCATATTCCAGCCTCGATAATCGTGAAGTTGGTTAGGTTGAATCCGCCTGTTTATAGCCTTGTAAAAAGGCGGGTTAATAGTATATACAGTAAATAAATCAATCACAGAATCACAAACACAGAATAATACAATAATAAGCAGTGGAATAGAATAAATAGTAGTTCATGAAGCTACTATATAAAACATCAGAGTCTGAAACAAAATATCTCAAATACAATGTAGTCTCGAATACAAACAGATGACAAGTCTGGATAGAACAACTGGATAGCTGAAAGCTGAATAGATATAGATGAATCTCCAAGTGAAGCTCCAAACTCCAAAGGTGAGTCTCAATGTTGTGTCACTCAGTCTGACTCGAGCGTAAAGCAAAAACACAAAACACTCGAGTCAGGATTAACATTCTTATATCAATAAATCCAACTCAAGTGAAATATCAACTGAAATACAAGTAACTCAAAGGATGTTTGGGATAACCATCCTCTAAGGATCCGTGGAACTATCTACTATGTAGTACAATACGCTATTATAATATGTCTATAGTAAAGTAAACTATTAAAATAGCGTTAAGGTGTTACCCATATCCCCCTTAACACATTTCTATAATGCTGTAGTCTATACAGATACTGTAAACTCCACTCGCAAGTGGGCTATCAGGGAGCACTCCATAGGTACGACACAAAACAAACTCGTAGAAGGCTCTCTAGGGCATGTGAACATGGCACACGAGGAAATGCCAGGGTAGATATACCGTTTGCGGATCCGGACTGGTGGTAACGCATTGCAGCTACTACCGCCCACCTCGGACACACTCCCATATCAAAAATCGAGGGGTGGCCACCAAACAATCACAAAATAAGAATATAGTATCAAAGAAATGTGCCCGATCGGAGGAATGACCTCACTTGGCCCGGCGTAGCTCCTGATTTTAGTCACATCTAAGCTGACTCATAGGAGTCAGGGTCACGTCATACCTTATACAGAAATCGTTCACCATAAACCATCCTACTTCATTTCTGGAATCTCCACCGCGTACACAGTTGTTAAAGTGGTTTTCAGTATTGGCATAGAGTATGACAATATCCGATCCCGGTCTCATTATCAACCAAACGTTATTATAACACCGTGGTCATTTCAAAATATCATATTCATTTCAAAACCATATCAAATTTGATATCATTATTCACTTTAAATAATATTCATTTCCATAATCGTAACACTTTCAAAAATTATAACCATTTTGAAATCATAACACTTTTGAAATCATAGTACTTTAGAAATCATAACACTTTGGAAACTATAACACTTTGAAATCATAACACTTTCCACTCAACAGTTTATATATAGGAAATAGTATATGTAATAAAATAGATTATAAATAAAATAGTGTGTATAATAAAATAGTTTATAAAAAAAAATAGTTATAAATTAAAAATAGTTTATATTAAAATAATTAGTATATTAAAATAGTTTTATATTAAAATAGTTAAAAATGAAATATATTCATAAAGTAAAATATTTTTATATATTATAATACTTTATATAAAATAAAAATAGTTTCCTCAAAGTTCACAAATCAATTCAAATCAATTCAAATTCCAAAGATTCAATTTAATTCATTCTCGATTCATCAATTCCAATTCAATTCAGTTTCTAAATAAACCATTTCAATTTCAATAGATTTCGAAGTTTAAATTCATTTACGATTTATATAAACTATATATTCTCTTCAATTTATTTACTTGAAATATTCCTTTAATCGCTTTAAATAAAAAAATCAAGTCATAAACCATATCTTTAAAATCTCAAATTTAATAAGTTTCAAATTGGTTTTATTTGAGAAAATTCAAATAAATTTCAAATTAATTTCCATTTCTCTTTCCAACTTAATTTATTAAAATTATTATCAAATCTATATTAAAGATATAATATCTTAAAATCAATATTTATTAAAACCACATATATTTCTTTCAAAACCTTGGAAATCATTTTTCAATATATATATATATATATAGACCAACAGTGCCTGTATATAATTTTCTATCCTATGGTCAAGTGGTACGATATTTATCATTTCAATCCGTAATTTAAATATACAGGTATATATCATTTCAACTCACGATCCCAAATTCAATTCAATGAAAATCGCTTGGTTTATCATTTCAACCCATAACGGTTTTCCCCTATTCTACAAAATCGTTCGGGTATGTATCATTTCAACCCATAGGGAATTCTATACTAACAAGGAACTTGCAGAGTGAAACAGATATGATAATAAATTAATATATCAACAACAGGCATATAACATCAATAACAAATTAAATAAAATATAAACAATAGGATATGGTGTCATATCCCACAGGTGAACAATACAGATAATAACATATCATATATAGCAATTATAAAATTAACAGTTCAATTTAGCAGCATATTTTAATTGAAATCAAATTTAATAAATATAAGAACGTTAATCGTGAGTGATTGCTCACTTTTCGAGGCTAGAGAACAAAAATGAGATGAGTTACGAATCCAGGCACAAATTCCAAAGCAAAGAAAGATGGACACAAATTCGACAAAGCCGATAGATAAAAAATTGATGAGAACAGATATAAATAAATTTAAAGTTTAATATTAACTCAAATTAAGATAAAATAAAATAAAATCTTAATAATATGTTTCAAAATCAATATTTAACTTACCTACCCATTAAACAAAATAAACCTTTATAGATATTTGGAAAATTAAACATCTACAAAAATCAGAAATCTATATCATTTCTCTAAATCAATACTTAATACGTAAATAAGTTTATATATATACATATATATGCTACAAAATCACAATATATATATATATATGTGTGTGTGTGTTACATTTTTAAATCTTCTCTAAGATAATTATTCACTAAAATTCACCTTTATATATTGAATCAATACATTTGAAAAATAATTTAGTAAACAAAGATCAGTATATAATACTGATGTAAGCTCTGGAACATACATTATATAAATAAGCCATTTTTGTAACATATGTATAGATACAACAAACAGGTTAGACATAACCTAGATAAACTTATACTTAAAAATCCATGCTTACATTACATATATATATAATCTGCCCTATTAAAACTTATATATTGACATGTATAAAATTTATGTAAACTTCTTTAACATAATATTTTGTACAAATATATATTCTACATAACATATATATATATATATACCTATATAAAGTAACGTACATAGACTAACATTCATACTTCCCTTATACTATAATAATATATAACTAGACAGTAATTGAAAATTCAAAATCTAAGTATGTTATATTTTAAAATCACTATATATATACTGTTACAAAATAAATATATACATATATCTAATAGTAAAACTAGTATACATAAGCAACTTGACATATTTATCTTATAACAAACAAACTTAAAATAGAAGTATATATATACTTTAGCACTCAAAGTAAGATTAAAAATATTCAGCAACAAATATATATAGATTTACACGTGCATACAACAGATTATAAAATATAAACTTATATATAAACTATTATTCATATTCTATAATATATACGCATACAATACAAACAGAGAAAAGAAGAATATATACATATATATATAACAAAACAACCATATGTATATATATAAGCAATGTATAAATCATATTTTAAAATTTTACTTAACACGATATTTATTAAACAATATATATATATATATACACACAAACAAAACGTGTATATATATAACCGGTATTCACAACTACAGGTTATATAACCTTCAGTAACTAATCATAAAAACATATATACGTATCAAACTAAACTATTTATAAACTAATATATTATAAATAACAACACTTAAACATGTATATATATGTACAATACTATGATAATGTAAACTAGACTATGCAGACAACTAATACAGTAACCTATGCAGACAGCTAGGTTTCATAACTTATAAATAAATATATAAACTAATTTATAAATATAATATGTAAAAAATACTTTTAAACAATATGTATGTATGTATATATATATACCTTCTATTTTTCGAAAAAAATTGCTGTAACAAGAAGGAGACGAGAGGCGAGGTTGGCGGGGGTTGCTCGGCGTTGCATGGCAGATGCGTGGAGGTTTCAAGCATGGAGATGGAAATGCAAACCAGGGTTTGAAGGCACGTGTAGGCTACAGGGTGAAGTGGATTTCGGCAGTGCTTGGGATAGACGTGGAAATAAGAGTGGGAGGCTATTGAAAAAAAAGAAAAAAAATGAAGGAGGAGAGGAGGAGATTTGAACAAGGAGGAAGACAAACCAATATATGCTTTCAAATGAACAGGTGGGAGATGAAAACTCTCAGGCAAATGAATGCAAACTCCTTCCCATACATATTCTTTTAAATGTATAGTAATAAAAAAAATTAATCAACCAGAAAAAATATGTTGAAATAGGGAATGTCAAAAGTTAAGATTGAAAATATTAAAGGCAATGGCTATTCATAACACGGCAGATAACAAAAGGCACACGGAAACCAAAAGTCACGGAACCGATACGGTTATCGTTTTTCGTGGATTCCACCGCGTACTGGACTTCAAAACATAGAATTTAATATACCGCAGAGATCAGCATGATGAGACAATCAAAACGGTATATAGATATCAGTGGTACGATCCTATCAAAAGTCGATAATCGATACCGAAAATGCTGCTAAATTTCCAGAAATAAGATAAACGGAGCAATAACGGTCCAAATTTGGAGAAATGAAATATGACGTCTTACTCAGAAGATAATTTACAAATTTATTACATAAAAATATTCAGGTTTGGAAAACATTTTAATATCATCAAATATTAACTGATTTAAATTTTAAATAAAACATCACCATAAAATAAACTTCAATATTATCAGAAGAAAATTTACTAGTTGCTATGTTTAAATAGACGTATTCTAAATATTAATTTTTTATTTTCAAATTTCATTGTTTAAAATTTCACAAAAATTCAATTAATTAAATAAATAAAATCACTAAATTTTTTAGGTCATTACAAATTCAAAGGTTATTGAATAAGTTTATTTGAATTCACTTTTTAAACTCTCGGCCCAAATCAATTCAAAGCTGACCCATCTACAACTTCACAACCCAAACGTTTTGCCTTCTTCCACCAGTTCTTCTTCTTCCCTCTTTCTTTCATTTGAAACAAAGAAAAAATAAAGTTTGAAATTTATATGTTATTAAATAATAAATGAATTAACTTGCTTTTTAAAACTAACCCAACCCAGCCCAATCGACTACACCCGGCCCAACAACCTAAGCTAACCCAAACCCAACATTTTATTCCTTCTCCTATTTCTTCCCTCCCTTTTCTATTCAATACCTAAAACGTGCACGCCCACTGTGCATGAAAAACGTGCACATTCACATTGGCTTCTGTAACGACCCAGAATTTTGAACAAATTAAATTGAAAATATTTAATTAATTTTAAATTTTGAATGATGGTTTGACTTGAATTTCAAATAATCAGAATAAATTGGCGATTAAATTTTAAAATTTAATCTATTGAATGTTGAATAAAAATTTGAATCTTCAATTTTAGGTTGAAGAAAAATATTTCGAAAGCTTTAAAAATTTATATTGATGATACTGAAGATAATAGAAGCTTCAGAATTGAGTTTGAAAATGATTTGTTTAGTTTTGACATTATATCGTTCGAATCGATATTTAAAAATAGTCATTTTTCACGCAGTCTCGGAATTCGACGAAACAAGTTCCATTGGATCCGTAATATTGAATTATTACCGGATTTCAAATTTCGTATTTTTCGGAGTTGATATGTGAGCACACGGTAAGTAAATGCGTTGAGATTTAACCGAATTCAAATTGAATTTAAAATTTTGAATTTGGTCAACATCAGCCACCCTAGTTTTTTTTAGCAGACCTATTCCCAGAAACATCACGTTCTCCTATCTCCCTCGCTCTCTTTTTAAAAACTCACGCAACAGTTTCAAATCTGAGAAAAAAAAATTGAATCCTCTCGTTCAAATTTATAATGGCCGAACTACCATTTTATTTTCATTCCTCTTCAAATCTTTTTCCCCTCGTTCGTTCGAAAATCAAATTCAAGGCCACTAGCAAACAAATAAATGGCTCCTTCCCGTTCGAATCAATAAAGTCAAACTCGCGAGCGCCGCGATTAGTTCGATCGAACGAGATCGAGGCTGGGAAGCGAGCATCGCAAGCACGGCGAGCTAGGGTTTCAAGCAGGCGAGCGACGTGAGGTGGGTCGCGAATCGAGGCGGAGCTTCGCGAGTGGGCGACGACTTGGGGCTCGATTCGAGAAGCTCGTTTTGGTCGAGGTGTTCGACAGTAGACGAGAGCAAGGCTGCGTTCAATTGTAGTTCGAAGCTAGGGTTTCACGCGAGGATGGTCTCGAATGACACGGCTGCGCGATCAGGCGAGTAGCGAGGCGAATTCGTAGGCTTGATCGATCGTCAGTAAGGTAACTGTTTTTTTTTAATAAATAAATATTTTTATCTTGGCAGAGGGAAAAATAAATCTGTAACAGTAAGGTATAAATGCAGTTTTAATCTACAAACATATTTCGATTTAGACATATCTCACTTTAAATTTAAAACAGTAAACCTTTTTGAAAAAAAATAGATATATATGATTTCAAAATAAAAAAAATATGTACCTCTACATATTTTAAAATTACTTATTATTTTAAATAATGGAATTGGTGAATAAGTTGTTAAGTTAACCTATTTAATTATTTTAATACTAAAGGATTTTCATTTAAAAAGGGAAATTTGTTTAAAAAATTAAAACACAAGTTTAAGATTAAATTATTAGTTAAATTAAATTTATTAGTTTAAACGATAAATAATTTTTCGATTTGTTCGAATATTAATAAAATTGTATAATGTTTATACAAGGTATAAATCAAGGAAATCGAGCCGAAAATGATAACGGGTTGCAAATAAAAGCTAAGGTGAGATTTTCTCACTCGAATGAAAAATTGGATTTTACAGTTATTGATTTGATTGATTGACTGTTTGGATGTGATATTAGATATAGTAGGATATATCTATATATATAGCAATATATACATATTAGCATATGTATATATTGGATTGATTGATTTCCCGCATTTGTATAGCGGATGAGACCCTATTGCGCCGTTAGTAAGCGGATGATATTTTTATAAAACCCATATACCGCGATATTCCACCTCGAAGTGGAATTGGTATTGTGCTAACATCTGTGGAAGCAGGGAAACAGGTTGGAGGGATCCAACTGGATTCCTCACCAGTATTTATTTGATTACAGATATTGTGATATTTGTTGATTATCATATTGATATATGATGTTGGATGTTGTGATTGACTAATTGGTGCTGTTGCATCATCGGATTCAATTTTGAAGTTTAAAAATAACGATTCTTATTTTAAAAGAGATTTTTAAAGTGATTTTTGAAAGTAGGCGTTTTATTAAAGTTTTGAATTGATTTATTTTAAATAAATAAACGTTAAAATTTTAAAGTTATAAAAGTTATGATTTTTGTGAAATATATCCGAAAGGTGATTTTTGAAATAAATGGTTAAGTAATTTATAAAATGGTTTGTATTGGGATTTTTGAATTATTAAAAACGATGTATATAAAAGATGTACAAAAATGGATATTTATAAATTTAAAATATTGGGATTATAAGACAAGTTTTTATAAGTGCTAAAAATGAAGTATAAATGGGATTTCATAAGTTAATGAAATCTGAAAGTTTTAAATTTTGTGAAGTTTAAAAGAACGATTTCTTTTAAAATAAATGAATTATAAGTTATTAACTTATAATATGGGCTTGTGTATATATATTGAGTTATAAATTGAATTTGTTAATAAAGGAGATTTATAGATCAAAGTTGTTATGAAATATAAAGGTGAATTTATAAACGTTGTTTTATAAATCCGAAACCAATTGAATTTGGTAATTTAAACGTAGAAGTTACTAAAGGAGATATATTCGTGATTTTGGACAGCGAATTATCCTTTAAGTTAAATGTTGTAAATAATAAGAGTTGGTTGGGAATTTTATCCACGATTTTGGATAGTGGATAATTCTTGAAATAAAATGTGTAGAAAATATTGAAATTTGGTTAGTGAAGTATATTCACGATTTTGGACAGTGAATATATTATTAAGTAAAATGGATATGTTTTGGAGAAGTGATATTACAAAATGAAGTAATTGTTTTAAAAGATGTTTTAAAACGTGTTAAGTATCGAAATCATAGATTTCAACATTCATTGTTGAGATAGACGTTTTCGAGAAATAGAAGGAAATGGTAGACTATAACACTGTTGTTATAGTAAATGATTTTCGAAAGGAAATGTTTTATATAGTATTGGGATTTACATATCTATCTTAATTCTGAATCCCTATACTAGTGATTTCGAGTCGTCGTAACGATGTTTTACGTAACATTCATTTTGACTCAAATAGATGTTGTTATAGTAAATGATTTCCTTAAAGAATGAAATATATACTTAATATTGATTTAAGTATATCGAATATTTTCAAATGTTGAAAATAAATAGATTTGTGAATTACTTATTATTACATAAGTATGGAAATGCTTTTCCAATATGAAATGAAACGTTTTGAGAATTTATCTTTGTAAAGATAAATTGAAAGTGAATATTTGAAATCGATTGAAAATCGTATATCAGTAGATATTTTGAAAATATAAATTCACTATGGAATTTATAAAAGAAATGGGAATTCGTTTTAAAAATAAATATTGATTTATTTTTGAAGTGTGGAAATTATATATCTAGTAAAGATATTTTGGAAAATTATTTGGAATCTGATGATGTTGCGCATCTTTATTGATAGTTAAATAACCGACTATCAATAATTACCTTGAATGGGTATTTGTTGTGAATTGGATGAATTTGAATGCCACACATATTTTTGAATAAGCGCTCACTATTCGGGTTAGCCGGGAAAGGACCATGGGGTCGTATAACCCATTCCGAATATGTGATAAGTCGTTATGGATTGCATTTGATGACCGGTGTTGAAGACCGGATATTTTTGAAAACGGAAGGATTACCGTCGAGTTACTCTACATCGGCTGATCTCCGATTTAGAGGTTTTATCACCCTTAGTGACGGGAAGTCCGGACGTGATTAGAAAATTATCCGGATTTGCACGGGCTTCGTGAGAAGTGCCTTCGGTTCTGTTCGATCCCGGAACAGAGTTGTATGGTTGTGTGTCTGACATTACAAATTGAGATATAAAGCTGATTTCTTTCAAATACATTTATGTTGGTGGCAGAGAATTTATTCTCTTAGCTTAACACCATTCTCTGAGACGTACGAGCTCAGAGGTTATGTAGTTGAAATTTATCAGCAATATACTCCCAATTTGGTAACGTGGCATGCTGAGTGTTGCTGTGAAATGATCGTTGTTTGATCATTTGTGATATGATCGTTTGTTTGATCATTTATCTTTGTGATCATTTCTTTGATCATTTGTTTGACCCGGAGCATAGCTTTGTGACAAAGCGTAGCTTTGTGGACGAGACTTCGTCGAGCCTCACACCCCGGAAATGGTCAAAACAGGAAAGATGCGGCAAGGTTATTAGGGGGTAGCGCCCCTTTAGTGTATGTCATTCCTTCTGGATAGAGGTGGTATCATGGTATGGAGCCCAGATACTTTACCTATGTGGTTGCTGCATTATTATTCTTATGTGGTTGTTGGAAATCGAGGATCCTTGGATATAGATCGGTTACGATCGGGGGATGACATATTCGTGTCAGTAGTTACCCAGTTAGGGGTAACCCGGCCTTGTGTTGGCAGAGATCTAACCGTAATGTTAGGTTATTTCTTGGGACGTCATTCCAGAGGCGTTTCCATGTGGCAATGGGAAGTTCCTTGGCCTGACCATTTGTTGGAAATCCAAAGAAACAATACGAGCCTTGTACGGTTTTAGTTGTAGAACCTGCCATTTAATATTGTAGCTATAGTAGGCATACTATAATGGTACCTATGCCGGCTAAGATTTATATTTTACTTTCGAAATGTTTTCTACACTATGCACTAATAATAATATCAAAAAGGATTTGATTTTTGCGTAGTAAGCATCTTTGACTATCATAAGAAGAAATCTCCTCCAATTCTGCGTTTGCATTGTGCGTGTGGTAGGAGGTCTTATGGTAGTTTCATTTTCCAAAAGCATTTCGAATAAAATTTATTTTCTTTGTGAAAAATAACTGTTTTACGATCTCACACCAGTCACCATGACTGACTCGGAGTTTATTGTTTCCCCTCTAAACTCTGGGTGCCCACCAATTTCCACACGGGCGGCCTAGAGTTATGTTATCAGGATATTCTGGATATTCTTGAGCTTTGGAAGCAAGCTGGATGGAGAAACGTATCACCTATACTTTGTATTATTCCGTTGTGTATTCTGTATGATGATAAGTTTATATAACTGTCCATTGTTGTATATGACTTTGATTGATGTATGTATAAACTGATATAGTTCTTTGTTTTAAAAGACTAGTGATTATCTATTATATATTGTTACGCTGCGATATGTGAGATTCTGATATTGTTTCTGTTTCTGATGTTGTTCTGTTGTTCTTCTTTCTTTTTCTTCTATCTTTTCTTCTACCTCTTCTTTTAAACCCTAAGAATTCGGTTTTCCGGCATTCGTTTGCTCGGCAGTCGATACAGTGGACGTATTGATGTCGATATTCGGAAGTCGAAGAATCGGGTCCTTACAAAGTGGTATAAGAGCATATGGTTAAGCGACAACCCTGCTCTGTTAGGTGTTACTCATTAGAGATAGAGTCAGTAGTACTCTAGAATGAGTGTGAGTGTAATAATAGATACGAGTGCGTATTTGTTAGTGAATATGAAATTGTTTTGTATTGTGTTGACTTATCGGTTGATTGTTTATGAATTCCGGTCGGTGCAGTCTAGCTAACTGAAATCGATAGGGGTTTCTAAACTCTAAACAAGATAAACCGACACAGTATTGATTTTAAAACAGGTAAATGAGATAATTTACCTAAAACTATTTTTGTATATAAAGGAAATAATTTTCTTTGAATTATTATGATATATGGATGCATGGTTGTTAGGAAGTGATGATGCTGAATTATCATCATTGATATATATATATATATGTGAAAATTATAAATGAAATTGAAATTAAAACAAAGAATTAAGACATAAAAATCCATATACAAATAGAATTTGTGAATATAAATTGTAAATGTGATTTTTAATCTGAAATAGAGTTTCAGAAGAATATTTGCAACAAAATTCAATAATGGAATGTGAACAAGTTAATAACTTATAACATATTTGAAATTTGATTGGAATTAAGTTAAGTGAAATTAAATTGTGTTTGTGAATGAACAAATGAGATAACATTTGTAAATAAATGAAATGAAATTTGAATCAAGTGAAATAAAATCCAAACCTGAGAAAAATAAAATGGATCGAATTCAAATAAGTTACTTTGATAATTTATTAATTCACGAAATACAGAATGGAAGTGGAATTAGATAAATTGAAATTGAATATTGGAAATTGAATTTGATTGTGGAAATAAAATGAAATATTAAACTAAAATTAGTAAGTGAAACTAATCGAATATTGACCAAATGAATAAGGTTTGAAACGAATTAAATTCAATGATTATAAAAGAAAAGTAAAATTGAATTTGAATTTGAAATCCAATTTAATATGAGTGGTTATAAACCAAAATAGTGAATTGAAAATAAATTTGGGGATAAAACTGGAATTGAAACTAAATGTTGAAAACAAATTTGAATAAAGTGAATTGGAATTTGTAATGAATTAGTAACTGGAAGTAATTTAAAATAGTGCAGTTGTGAATGAAAAATAGTTGACATTCAGAAGTTAAACTGAATTCAAATAAAATTGAAATTGTGAATTGAATTCAAATGAATTTGAAATGTAAAATTGAATAAAAATGAATATGTAACTTCAATAGTGAATTAGAGATGATATAAGAAGTAAGTATCGAAATTTTGTAATGGAATTGGCAAAATGGTTTGAATATTGTAGCTAGATATTATGGCTAGTAGGATATACAGGTGTTATAAAGGAATTGGACTTGATTTTCAAAGATAAATTTGAATTGCTCGACAAAAGGTATGTATTTTAAATTTCGATATGAGATTTGCTAATTTCTTGTTTAGCCGCTTGGCCTTTTCTTTTCTTTTTGAAATCTGAGAGTCCGTAGGGACGTTTTGTAGTAGTGCCGTGCTAGCCGCGCAAAGGAGTCGTTGGCAAAAATTTTCGAAAATTTCGAGTGTTAGAAAATTTTGAAAGTTAAAATTTGAATTTAAATTTGAATTGAGAAGTAAAACAATGTTGTTTTGAAACTTATAATTGAAGTTGGAAATTTAGTTGAATTAATAACGAATCTTTAGTAGAAAGATTTGTTTTGAAAAATTGATAAAACTATTGGATGTTGAAAAATAGTAGACGAGTTAAGGACCATTTTTTTTTTCCGAACTTGTAATTTCGGGACGAAATTATTTTAAGGGGGGAAGATTGTAATGACCCAGAATTTTGAACAAATTAAATTGAAAATATTTAATTAATTCTAAATTTTGAATGATGGTTTGACTTGAATTTCAAATTATCAGAATATATTGGAGACTAAATTTTAAAATTTAATCTATTGAATGTTGAATAAAAATTTGAATCTTCAATTTTAGGTTGAAGAAAAAAATTTCGAAAGCTTTAAAAATTTATATTGATGATACTAAAGATAATAGAAGCTTCAGAATTGAGTTTGAAAATGATTTGTTCAGTTTTGACATTATATCGTTCGAATCGATATTTAAAAATAGTCATTTTTCACACAGTCTCAGAATTCGACGAAACCAGTTTCATTGGATCCGTAATATTGAATTATTACCGGATTTCAAATTTCGTATTTTTCGGAGTTGATATGTGAGCACACGGTAAGTAAATGCGTTGAGATTTAACCGAATTCAAATTGAATTTAAAATTTTGAATTTGGTCAACATCAGCCACCCTAGTTTTCTTTAGCAGACCTATTCCCTGAAACATCACGTTCTCTTGTCTCCCTCGCTCTCTTTTTAAAAACTCACGCAACAGTTTCAAATCTGAGAAGAAAAAAAATTGAATCCTCTCGTTCAAATTTATAATGGCCGAACTACCATTTTATTTTCATTCCTCTTCAAATCTTTTTCCCCTCGTTCTTTCGAAAATCAAATTCAAGGCCACTGGCAAACAAATAAATGGCTCCTTCCCGTTCGAATCAATAAAGTCAAACTCGCGAGCGCCGCGATTAGTTCGATCGAACGAGATCGAGGCTGGGAAGCAAGCATCGCAAGCACGGCGAGCTAGGGTTTCAAGCGGGCGAGCGACGTGAGGTGGGTCGCGAATCAAGGCGGAGCTTCGCGAGTGGGCGACGACTTGGGGCTCGATTCGAGCAGCTCGTTTTGGTCGAGGAGTTCGACAGTAGACGAGAGCAAGGCTGCGTTCAATTGTAGTTCGAAGCTAGGGTTTCACGCGAGGATGGTCTCGAATGACACGGCTGCGCGATCAGGCGAGTAGCAAGGCGAATTCGTAGGCCTGATCGATCGTCAGTAAGGTAACTGTTTTTTTTTGAATAAATAAATATTTTTATCTTGGCAGAGGGAAAAATAAATCTGTAACAGTAAGGTATAAATGCAGTTTTAATCTACAAACATATTTCGATTTAGACATATCTCACTTTAAATTTACAACAGTAAACCTTTTTGAAAAAAATAGATATCTATGATTTCAAAATAAAAAAAATATGTACCTCTACATATTTTAAAATTACTTATTATTTTAAATAATGGAATTGGTGAATAAGTTGTTAAGTTAACCTATCTAATTATTTTAATACTAAAGGATTTTTATTTAAAAAGGGAAATTTGTTTAAAAAATTAAAACACAAGTTTAAGATTAAATTATTAGTTAAATTAAATTTATTAGTTTAAACGATAAATAATTTTTCGATTTGTTCGAATATTAATAAAATTGTATAATGTTTATACAAGGTATAAATCAAGGAAATCGAGCCGAAAATGATAATGGATTGCAAATAAAAGCTAACGTGAGATTTTCTCACTCGAATGAAAAATTGGATTTTACAGTTATTGATTTGATTGATTGACTGTTTGGATGTGATATTAGATATAGTAGGATATATCTATATATATAGCAATATATACATATTGGCATATGTATATATTGGATTGATTGATTTCCCGCATTTGTATAGCGGATGAGACCCTATTGCGCCGTTAGTAAGCGGATGATATTTTTATAAAACCCATATACCGCGATATTCCACCTCGAAGTGGAATTGGTATTGTGCTAACATCTGTGGAAGCAGGGAAACAGGTTGGAGGGATCCAACTGGATTCCTCACCAGTATTTATTTGATTACAGATATTGTGATATTTGTTGATTATCATATCGATATATGATGTTGGATGTTGTGATTGACTAATTGGTGCTGTTGCATCATCGGATTCAATTTTGAAGTTTAAAAATAACGATTCTTATTTTAAAAGAGATTTTTAAAGTGATTTTTGAAAGTAGGCGTTTTATTAAAGTTTTGAATTGATTTATTTTAAATAAATAAACGTTAAAATTTTAAAGTTATAAAAGTTATGATTTTTGTGAAATATATCCGAAAGGTGATTTTTGAAATAAATGGTTAAGTAATTTATAAAATGGTTTGTATTGGGATTTTTGAATTATTAAAAACGATGTATATAAAAGATGTACAAAAATGGATATTTATAAATTTAAAATATTGGGATTATAAGACAAGTTTTTATAAGTGTTAAAAATGAAGTATAAATGGGATTTCATAAGTTAATGAAATCTGAAAGTTTTAAATTTTGTGAAGTTTAAAAGAACGATTTCTTTTAAAATAAATGAATTATAAGTTATTAAATTATAATATGGGCTTGTGTATATATATTGAGTTATAAATTGAATTTGTTAATAAAGGAGATTTATATATCAAAGTTGTTATGAAATATAAAGGTGAATTTATAAACGTTGTTTTATAAATCCGAAACCAATTGAATTTGGTAATTTAAACGTAGAAGTTACTAAAGGAGATATATTCGTGATTTTGGACAGCGAATTATCCTTTAAGTTAAATGTTGTAAATAATAAGAGTTGGTTGGGAATTTTATCCACGATTTTGGATAGTGGATAATTCTTGAAATAAAATGTGTAGAAAATATTGAAATTTGGTTAGTGAAGTATATTCACGATTTTGGACAGTGAATATATTATTAAGTAAAATGGATATGTTTTGGAGAAGTGATATTACAAAATGAAGTAATTGTTTTAAAAGATGTTTTAAAACGTGTTAAGTATCGAAATCATAGATTTCAACATTCATTGTTGAGATAGACGTTTTCGAGAAATAGAAGGAAATGGTAGACTATAACACTGTTGTTATAGTAAATGATTTTCGAAAGGAAATGTTTTATATAGTATTGGGATTTACATATCTATCTTAATTCTGAATCCCTATACTAGTGATTTCGAGTCGTCGTAACGATGTTTTACGTAACATTCATTTTGACTCAAATAGATGTTGTTATAGTAAATGATTTCCTTAAAGAATGAAATATATACTTAATATTGATTTAAGTATATCGAATATTTTCAAATGTTGAAAATAAATAGATTTGTGAATTACTTATTATTACATAAGTATGGAAATGCTTTTCCAATATGAAATGAAACGTTTTGAGAATTTATCTTTGTAAAGATAAATTGAAAGTGAATATTTGAAATCGATTGAAAATCGTATATCAGTAGATATTTTGAAAATATAAATTCACTATGGAATTTATAAAAGAAATGGGAATTCGTTTTAAAAATAAATATTGATTTATTTTTGAAGTGTGGAAATTATATATCTAGTAAAGATATTTTGGAAAATTATTTGGAATCTGATGATGTTGCGCATCTTTATTGATAGTTAAATAACCGACTATCAATAATTACCTTGAATGGGTATTTGTTGTGAATTGGATGAATTTGAATGCCACACATATTTTTGAATAAGCGCTCACTATTCGGGTTAGCCGGGAAAGGACCATGGGGTCGTATAACCCATTCCGAATATGTGATAAGTCGTTATGGATTGCATTTGATGACCGGTGTTGAAGACCGGATATTTTTGAAAACGGAAGGATTACCGTCGAGTTACTCTACATAGGCTGTTCTCCGATTTAGAGGTTTTATCACCCTTAGTGACGGGAAGTCCGGAAGTGATTAGAAAATTATCCGGATTTGCAAGGGCTTCGTGAGAAGTGCCTTCGGTTCTGTTCGATCCCGGAACAGAGTTGTATGGTTGTGTGTCTGACGTTACAAATTGAGATATAAAGCTGATTTCTTTCAAATACATTTTTGTTGGTGGCGGAGAATTTATTCTCTTAGCTTAACACCCTTCTCTGAGATGTACGAGCTCAGAGGTTATGTAGTTGAAATTTATCAGCAATATACTCCCAATTTGGTAACGTGGCATGCTGAGTGTTGCTGTGAAATGATCGTTGTTTGATCATTTGTGATATGATCGTTTGTTTGATCATTTATTTTTGTGATCATTTCTTTGATCATTTGTTTGACCCGAAGCATGGCTTTGTGACAAAGCGTAGCTTTGTGGATGAGACTTCGTCGAGCCTCACACCCCGGAAATGGTCAAAACAGGAAAGATGCGGCAAGGTTATTAGGGGGTAGCGCCCCTTTAGTGTATGTCATTCCTTCTGGATAGAGGTGGTATCATGGTATGGAGCCCAGATACTTAACCTATGTGGTTGCTGCATTATTATTCTTATGTGGTTGTTGGAAATCGAGGATCCTCGGATATAGATCGGTTACGATCGGGGGATGACATATTCGTGTCAGTAGTTACCCAGTTAGGGGTAACCCGGCCTTGTGTTGGCAGAGATCTAACCGTAATGTTAGGTTATTTCTTGGGACGACATTCCAGAGGCGTTTCCATGTGGCAATGGGAAGTTCCTTGGCCTGTCCATTTGTTGGAAATCCAAAGAAACAATACGAGCCTTGTACGGTTTTAGTTGTAGAACCTGCCATTTAATATGGTAGCTATAGTAGGCATACTATAATGGTACCTATGCCGGCTAAGATTTATATTTTACTTTCGAAATGTTTTCTACACTATGCACTAATAATAATATCAAAAAGGATTTGATTTTTGCGTAGTAAGCATCTTTGACTATCATAAGAAGAAATCTCCTCCAATTCTGCGTTTGCATTGTGCGTGTGGCGGGAGGTCTTATGGTAGTTTCATTTTCCAAAAGCATTTCGAATAAAATTTATTTTCTTTGTGAAAAATAACTGTTTTACGATCTCACACCAGTCACCATGACTGACTCGGAGTTTATTGTTTCCCCTCTAAACTCTGGGTGCCCACCAATTTCCACACGGGCAGCCTAGAGTTATGTTATCAGGATATTCTGGATATTCTGGAGCTTTGGAAGCAAGCTGGATGGAGAAACGTATCACCTATACTTTGTATTATTCCGCTGTGTATTCTGTATGAGGACAAGTTTATATAACTGTTCATTGTTGTATATGACTCTGATTGATGTATGTATAAACTGATATAGTTCTTTGTTTTAAAAGACTAGTGATTATCTATTATATATTGTTCCGCTGCGATATGTGAGATTCTGATAATGTTTCTATTTCTAATGTTTTTCTGTTGTTCTTCTTTCTTTTTCTTCTATCTTTTCTTCTACCTCTTCTTTTAAACCCTAAGAATTCGGTTTTCCGGCATTCGTTTGCTCGGCAGTCGATATAGTGGACGTATTGATGTCGATATTCGGAAGTCGAAGAATCGGGTCCTTACAGCTTCGGTCAACCATTTCCACTACCGATCATCCCCACCATTCGCACTCGACCACCACCCCACGTTCACCACCTTAAAACGCCGCCAACCCTCCAGTTCGAAATTTTCGACTTCCAGACCCAAAACCTAGACCGACTTCGATCAACCCATTCGCCTCGCATTGCCATCCACGTCCACCATTCCCCACCAAACTTCACCCAGAGGTTCGCCAACATCACCTCCACCTTTTCCGTCACATGTGCACGTCTCTTTCGTCCTCTTGTCACCGCCATTGTCTCAAACCTGAACCCAAACACAACTAACCCTAAAACACTAAAACCACCTTGTCAGGCCAACACACACCACGATAAATCACCGTGCCATTTTTCTCTGATGCGCCATCCCTTAAGTCACCTCCATGCCAAACGCCTTGCCCCGAAATCCATCACATCACCAGAATTTGACCAAATGCCCAATTTCGTTCATCCCCTAATTTTTCTCTCCACACATCATAAGAAAATCTCAAATTACCCTTAAAAATCATAATTTCCAATGACGAACATGATTATATGATCTGTTTCCTGTATTATGATATTTTGATTTCGACTAAACTTGACCCATTCATTGTTGAATATGATTTCCTTGGCCTCTACTTGATGAAATTGCATGAAATAAATTTTAATATGTTCTATACTTAAAACCAAACAAATTTTGTTTTGGAATCATGTTTTAAAAATAAATGAATGATGAGATAATGGTTTTTAAGTTGAAAAGGCTTAATTGTTTCCACACAAAAATTAAACAGGGAGAAGATACAGGGGTTTCCCTGATGTGCAGGTGGAACCATTCATGTTGAACACACTACTGTATATACATATACAAGCACATATTTACATAACAGCACATATATACTTGGCACACATCAACGATCTACCCAAAATCACAAACATACAGCTATAAATATAATAACTAGTCAATGAGATTTTAGGATGTTTTACTCACAGTTAAAAACAAATAAACAACTTCTGCTTTGTTTTATCACCTTCTTCAAGCCTTTATGAACAACTTGATCCTCTTTATTTCTAATGGGGAGAGATTTTTTTATGTAAGAACAAACAAACAAGCTCAGCTATGTATATATATAGAAGATGAGTGAAACATTGAAGTATAGGCTTGCTAAGCACACATATAGGGTGGCTGAATTTTTTTCATGTACAGGCTTTGCATTTTGTTTTCTTTTTTTTCTTTTGTATTGGTGGCGGATTTGATCTTATATGTGTTGATTTGATTTTATAAGATTGATGTGATTTATCGTTTGCTCGATTTGATCTTTTTTTGTGCTTGAATTTGATGTTTGTGTATGCTTGATTTGAGATAGTCATCATGAAGCTTCATATGTGTGTGTGTATGTATATATATGTAGATATATACATTCTTATATACATATTTTTACCATATATACACTTACATACTTACACATTTACATATACACTTAGATGTATACATATTTACATATACATTATTTTTATAAACACACACACACACACACACATATATATATATATATTCTTGTCATCATAAGTTTTTGAAATTTGCATCATGAAGTTTATATATATATATATATACATATAGGTATTTTATCAAAAATTGAAATAGTGATATATATATATATATTATCATATTTAGAAATTAGTGTTTTAAAATTTAGTATAGCTTCCAAGATTTATATATTCAGGTATTTCCAATATCAGAAAATTTATTTATTCGACTTATAAAAATGAATATTTAGATATTTAAAATTAGTTAATTATTCAAATAACAGATGCTAAAAATCTGGGTCGTTACAAAAAAACCGTATACGGACTTAAGGAATAAATGCATAGATAAAAGTACGTATATCATAATTTCTGATGTGCTTGACACTTGTACCATGAAGGTATTTCATAAGAAATACATTATTCCATAAGTCAATGTCACTTAATATAATATATTAAAGATTATGAACCTTTAATATAAAGTCATCCTCTACCATTTATATATTAATAGATTACTTGCATACTCCTTAGTTGTTAAGCTTTCCCCAAGCTAGTGATGTTGTGAGTAGTACTATTAATATAATGAATAGACAAGGTAAGATAATTGCATATATTTGTTGAGCTTTTCTCAAGGTATGTGCAGTATACTTAGACTATCACGAAATGGTAGGTATGAGTGAATATTCTCTCTTTATTAGTTAAGCTTTCTTCAAGGTAAATATGAGATTGGGACAAGAAACCACAGGTTAGGAGTTTTATATGATATAACTGATATGGACTTATCCATCATATGTAGGCTTATGATTTATTGAGCTTTCGTCAAGGTCGAAATCCCAAGGCATACGAGTCCTAACACCTACTAGAGAAATCGAAAGATTTCTATGTTTTCTCTGAGGGTTTTGATAAACATAAAAGTCTAGTGGGAGCCTTATTAGAAAAATGAGATGGTAACATTCAACCTTTCTAATGTTGTAAGAACATCTGTTATATAAAGTTATAATAATCTACATTGATAAATTTGTGCAATTAATATAATCGATAAAATTCTTATCAATTAAAGTACACAAATGAACTGAATGAATATTGACAAATAGAAATATAAAATATACCTACTAATAAATTTTTGCATATTGACCAATGCTTGCGCATATTACATATGTTCATAACTTGGTCACTTATGAGTTTACTTGCCCGAGATTGTGTATTGTCTTCAATGAGTTTCGAACTCTAAAAACAATACAAGAATATGAATATTTGATCCATATAGAATCACATATAAATATTATATAGTGAACAGCCACAGTTCGTAATGTACGAAACCTCGATGAAATTAGTTCGTTGAAGTAAGCAAAGTAAACAACTGAACTATAGTGTGAGATCGTGTATTCAATATGATTGATTACAATAATGATTTTGTTGTGATAAATGTAACACTAAACCAAAGGCTAAAAAATAGATCTATGAATTCGAACGCTGAAATGTCTATTTGATCAGTTTACGTAAAATGTAATTTATTTAATATCCTTAAATGTTAAGGATGAAATAATTCACTTTTGTAAAGAATTCATTATGATATTGTAGTAAGGATTTTCTTTGAATGATTCGACCATTTAGAAAGGAAATCGAATATATAAGAGTGGATGTAACCTAAGGCATAGTTGGGATGAATAGAGTGAATGGTCACTACTGCTTCATAAAGAAATTAGAAAATGAGAATTGTAAAATAATAATGGATACTTAACATCAGAATGAGAAATATGATTTCTATTCCTAAATGTATTTTCACATAGAAAATTATTTGCTATGAGATTTATTTCTTTTAATTTAAAATGTTTGGTCTCAATTTCTCGATTGTAAACTAGTTATATTAAATGAAATAAATTACCTATATAAAGTGGTTGAATGGAGTTTCATATTTCCTTTGAATGGAGTTTCATATTTCATACGCTATTATAGTAATGGACAAAATAGTGGGAGCATGCCATAAAGCACTTATTAATCATGTTATATTATGAATATTGTTTTCGTCAAAGGTACCAAACATTATATATGAAATACTAATAATTTTTTGGTACTAATTGAAAAATAGACATAGTTTTATTCCAATATGAATATTATGAATATTCATTATAAAATAATATTTAGTATTGGTATTTGTGACGCATTGGAAAATACAGAAGTATCTAAATTTATTTGCAATTATTTTGGAATCATGGACTAAGCCATAGTTTTGAGAAGTAATTTTTGGTTATATGATTATGAATCATATGGTACTAGTAAATTATATCTCAAAGAATTAAGGGAAAAGCACCCATTCGGTGGGAGCAATCATAAGAGTTAGTGAACTCTTTGGATTAATACATATAGATGTATGCAATCTTAAGTCTAATAATACCATAACTGTTCCATGTATTTCGTTGTATTCACTGATGAGTTATCACAAATAAGAATTTATGTATTTGATACACATGTAGCATGTCTATAATAAATTCATAGAATATAAAGCAGAAGTAAATGAAATTACATGCAATAGAAAATAAAATGATTCAATTTGATCGAATAGGTAATTATATTGGAAAGGGTTCCAAATGTACCTAAAATTTATATAGATTCAATCTCAAAAGTCGCTCCTCACTACGATACATAATGATATATTGATAAGGAGCAATTGAACTTTGTTGAACAAAATGCGATTAACTATGAGTGAATTGAGTTAACTTCTTTTTATAAGATCCTGCACTTAAGAGTTATACACAAGGTTAAAAATATTCATCTAAATAGTAGTTTACAAAATCATACAAGATAAGAGTTTATAAGAGACTCCAACATCTCTTAGGTCAAGGAGTTGGCAGGTTGTGCGAGTTGAATGACTGCACGTAATAATTGTTCATGAGGGATCTTGTATGAATCACCCCAAAATGAGTATGGGAATGATTATCATTGAGTGACCAATTTATGTTTTGAACATAAGTATTGAAAACAAAAACGAAATCAGTTTTATATATAAGGAAATTCATAAAATGTTTATGAATACTTGTTTGTTGCATTGAGAAACAATTGTTGTTTCAAGAAATGTCGACTTTGTAGTGGAGGAATTTCTTTTGGAAATTAATGGTAGTAAAATGGATTTGGATATGATCCAAAGATGAAAGTGATTACATGAGATGAATGAAATTAACTGAACATAAATGAACACAATGCATCAGAATGTGTAATAAATATTACTGCACATTGAAGAGAAACCGTGAGTTTTTTATCAATATCAAGAATAGATAATTCTCAGCAGTTAATTAAGCCATTAAGTGTATTGACCCTATGATATGGTATGATGCATAAACTGGAAATGAATTCCATGTATAGTATCAAAATATGATTTTGATATTTGTACCCAAAAGGATATGATCCCTCGGTCGCAAATGAGTCTTCAAGAGCAAGACTAATGCGGTTGGAATACAATGATAAGAATTACATCACAAATTTCAATTGTTGAAATTAGCCTAATAGATTTATTATTCAATGTGCTCAAGTTAATTCAGATTTTACTTGTAAAATCATCACTTGGTATGACTTTATGTTTTGGTACATATGTATTGGAATAGAAAATTCTAAATAACGATTCAGAATAGATTGTTTGTATATAACAAACAAAGTGTCTCGAAGTCAATGGGACTGATATTGAGTTTGTTGGTTTTTTAGATATGATCTAAGAAATGATACAAAAGCGTCATTCTACAAGCATCAGAATTGAATAAGTATTCTGATAGAAATATCGAATAGTTTGATTTTCAGACAAAATGCAATGGAAGCCTGTGTCCATGAGAAAAAATATTAAAATGTACATGGATATTTCTAAAACTATAAGTGAACAACATACTACTTATTATTAACGATGTACTTATGTTAAAATCAATTCTAGTTTGGTTGTTTAATACTGGATATTAGATTTGTATTTATATCTTTTATAATAAGTATAAAAGGATGTTGGGATATCCCAAATGATATGTAAAGACACCTTATTTAAATGTTTAAAATGGAAAATGAAAGATGGTTTCCTTATGCATTGACAATAAAAATTATCATACATGTTGTGTGTCTATAATATCATACCTTGCTTATGTATCTGATGCATGAAGAAAGTATCAAATCCAAATTAAGATCATTAAATGGTAGTTTAAAATGCTCTCGAGTATTTACAAAATACTAGAGAATTATTTTAAACAACGAACTCTTTATAAAGGATTGTTCAGACACGAATTTCATAAGTGCTATTGAGTATAATATATCAACAATAAATTCACTTTCAAACCTTAACTAAGGAGCTTAAAGTTAGGAATGTTCCAAACAAAAGGTTGTGGCTGATTCAATGAAAAAGCCAAGTACATCGTTATAACGAATGACTTTTCGACCTTCGAATGTCAATACTAATACATCCACGCAATTCACGTGTCAAGCACCCAAATGTCAGAAAGAAAGAACGTTAGGGTAAGAAAAAAGAAGAAAAGAAAGGAACAAGAAAGAGGATAACAAAGCATCATAATCTCATAGTGGAATGATAATATATGATATCAAATGATAACACACAGAGCTACTCTAATATATGTAGTATTTCGGAGTTAGTAGTCAGAGTACTATCATCAGCCTTGACAGTTATAATAGCCTGTCCTTATGATTGCTGATATATATACACATAAAATAATGCATCGGAAATAAGAATGCTATAGTAGGTAAACATCCAGCTCCTCTCCAAGAGCTTAATGTACCTCAACGAAAACCTGCCTTTCTCAGACTGGTCAAAAGAGCACCCATGAAAATAAGGAAAAATGAAAACCATGGGTCAAACAAAAGTATGATGTGAGAAACTTAAGAAATATGGATGACATATGACAACACCTTTTGAGACCGTCATAATGGTTATCCCCTCAAAAGAGCCAACCATCTAATAACTACTTATTATGATATATTAGATAATGTCTAGGGTGAAGAATATAAATCAAAAAATTGTCGTGCCAATTGCATTTCATGACACAACAATATTAAATAGGTGTACAATAAAAACCGGTAAGGCACGTTCGCATATGGATTTTCCGTGAAGACCTCCCTAGTAAAACTTATGCGTAAACTGAGACCAATATCCATGAAAAGGATCAGAATATACCTTCCAAGTGTCATATATCTGTAGATAAAATATATCACAAGGTAAACACAACTAGCCTACGCCCTAACACATGAACCAAGTATCATCAACTCATGTGCGCAACATATCAGTAAGCATACTCTAGATACTAGAGTTGATATACCCCCTTGGGTTAGCTAAACCTAGGATCATGCATCCTACTCTGTCTTTAGTCATATACCGATGATGGAGTAACGTTTAGCATCTCAATGCACGAGCCAACATCACTCGAATAGATCACAGATTCCCAAATGGGTCTAGCATCTCGAACAGGTCTCGAAACCACATGTGGATTCCAACATCTCGAACAGATCCACTCCCAAAAGATAAAACACATATATTAGTCTTGAAGTGATTTTCGACAAGTATAACACTTGTCGATCTCTCCACTACTGAATCAATGAATTTTCCAAGTTAATTTGGTCATATTCAACAATAATGAGAATGGTCGCATATGGAAACCAATTCTCACATACTTATTATGTTTCCAGCCGTCTCAACTTCTACAATTCATCGGTCAAGAGTGAAGTATGATAGGTTAGAGCACTATTGCATCTACACCCTACTCGAATCATCATTCTTAACTCTCACGGATAGAAATAAGTCTACTTTTTCAGCTTTAGTGTTAAGTACACAACTAAATACTTTCCATGAAAAAGAAAACAAAAAAGGCATGATTAATACACACAAAGCACGAACAAGTCACATAAACGACTTTTAATCCCCATTTTATTTAATTAATCTTTAATTAATTAAAACCTTTTTTATTAGAAAAATTCCTTTTTATCTAATAAAACTTCTTTTATTAATCAAAAATTCTAATTGATTAAACTCCTAATTATTTAAAACTTACTCAATAATTACTACTCCTTTACTAATTAACACTTCCTTTATTAAAACTTCATTTTATTAGTTAATGTTCCTTTATTAATCAAAAACTTCCTTTATTATTTAGTATTCCTTTATTAATTAAAACTTTATTTATTAATTAATATTCCTTTATTAATTAAAACTTTATTTATTAATTAATATTCCTTTATTATTTAAAATTCTTTTATTAATTAAAATTCCTTTATTATTTAAACTTCCTTTATTAATTAAAACTTAGCTTATTAAACTTTTATACATATTTGATTTTCCTTTGTAAAAGATATATACTTGTATTCTACTATCCACGTATTTACTATTCATGTATTTACTGTTCACGTATTTACTATTCACGCATTTATTGGTAAGTATATTTTAGGCTACAAAACTTGCACTATTGCATTTGTTTCCTAAGATTGGAAAGTAAAAAGTTAAGTAACATATCGAAAAGTGGCTAAAACTTCACTTGTGCAAAACTGCCATGTTTAGTCTTGATTTTTGAACTTCAAATGTTTAAAAAGGACTTTAACTTAAGTATTTTGTTTCATTCTTTTTTGCAAGTGTTAGCTAACTCATATTAAATATATATAATTCACTCGTTATGCTTAACACAAAAAGTCAAAGTTGAGATCAAAAGATCGCCCATTATACTTCCTTTGCCCTTAATTCAATTCTTTGCAATAGAGTATTTAAAAAGTGGTTTGAGATGTTTATGAATTTTAAGAATTAGTTGTGAATTTATAATGAAAATTTATTTTATCGGGTTTTAAAGGATTTTATAAACCTGTTATTTTCAAGTAATATTTTGAGTAAATGTTTTAAAACCTATTACAAATATTATAAAGTATTTTAAAACATTTTTAAGTATATATAGGTATTTAGAAAATATGTTGATTATTTTATGTCTTATGTAATGAATATAATTTAAAAAAGGGTTTCTTTAATATCTAGTTTTATAAATAAATTACTATACATATATATCATTTTAAAAAGGGTTTTAAAAGTATAAATAGAAGGTTCAAAAAGGGGTTAAGATTTACTTAATGGCTAAATGATTAATTGTCTAATTACTTGTTTGAAAAGTAATTAACTATGCTTAACACTAAAAGTCGATAAAGTAGGCTCATCCATTTGTGAGAGTTAAGATTGATGTTCAAGTTGGGATATGAGCAATAGAGCTCTAACCTACCAACTTCCCTCTTGATCGAGGAATAGTTAAGTTGGGAATGTCGGAAATGTGTTAATCGTGTTGATTTCTGACTTTTTTATGGAAGTGATACTATAATTAACACTAAAAGCCGACGAGGTAGACTTATCTATTTGTGAGATTCAAGAATGAAGTGTCTATGTAAGGTTTGATACAACTAGGCTCAACTTACCAGGCTTCGATCTTGGACGAGGAATAATTAAGTTGGAATGTCGGAAACGAGTTAAATACGAATATTGATTTGTATAAGCAATTATTTTTGACTAGATAGTCGACTATCGAACTTGACCTAATATTGACTTAAGAAGAATCGAAAGGCTTCGCAATTTCATACAATGAGAACCCCTAGGGAGGAGCATTGGTATGAAACGTATCTAGCTTTCCTTAGTTCTGAAAGAAACAAGATTGAGTTAACTAGAAATTCATTAAATTGACTTTGAAGAGATTGGGATCGGTAATGTTTTACTTATTGAATACCACTTCAAAAATAATATATGAGTTCTATGTTTTGGGAGTGGTTATGAAGTGAAATGTTATAGAGTTGAACTGTCTATCCTAAGGTTAAGTCCAAGGAAGAGGTCAGCGTTAACATTTTAAACGGTGTTATAGTGTGGGACTATCTATCTTGAGGAGTATTCCAAGAGAGAGGACAGCGTTAGCATTAGTTGGAATACTTATGCGGGATCTATATGAAGATTCAAGATCTAATAGAGATGCTCGAATCCATGCAGCGATTCATGATCTGTTCAAGATGATGAAATCCCTTTGTGGATTGGTGTTCTGTTTGAGTGATAAAGACTCATATGAGAGATACCGAACGTGACCTAGATATCAGGAATGGCTAAACACAGAGTGGGATGCAAAATCTTGAGTTTAGCTAAGCGTTGAGGGTTTATCAACTCCATTATATAGAGATGCTTATAGACAACGCTTGCAAGAGTTGTCAATACTTGGTTCCACGTAGTTCATACTATGTTCTAGTGATAGGCCAATTGTGTTTATCTTATGGTATATTTTATCTAGAGATATATGACGCTTAGAAGGTAGTTTCTAATCCTTGTCATGGAGATCCGCTTCAGTTTAATAGGAGCATCTCTACAAAAAAATCCATTCGAACATACTTTAGCGGCATTGATTGTATACCTATTATTGTTGTGTCATGCACACAACAGCTACTTTATGATATATGTTCTACACTCCAGACATTATCTATTATGCCAATATATTTACTCATCAAATGATTGGTTTCATTTAAGGGGAAAACCGTTACGGTAATCTGTATGGTCTCAATAGTTAATGTCACTTGTTCTATACTTCTTGAGTTTCTTATGCTAGTTTACCAGACTAATCCTGGTGTTATTTCTTATAATTCTTGGGTCAGCCCGTGTAAATTTCTAGATTTATCATTGGATGCTTTGTAGCTTATGAAGACGAGCTGGATGTTTACCTACCGCGGTATTCTTATTTTCGTCGCATTACTTTATTGTATACATCGACATTGTGAGGGCCAGGAAGTTATAACTGTCCAGGCTGATGATAGTACTTAGATTTCGTAACTTTGAAATTTCTATATTCAAAGTAACACTTTGTATTGTTCTTTTGATATTATATATCATCGTTCTGTTATGAGATTCTGATGTTATGTACTCTCTTTCTTGTTCTATTCTTATTTTTTATTTTACCCTAACTGTAACGGCCCAGAATTTTAGTCATTTGAATTTGCAATATATAACCAACTTTAAATATGGGAAAGTTAATTTTATAAATAAAATAACTTAGATTTCAAAATATAGCCATTTATTTGATAATTTAATTTATTAAATTTAATATTTGGAAGTATTAAAAATAATTGAACCTTGAGTTCAATGTGAATAAAAATGACTTCGAAAGATTATTTTAAATTCTAATTAGATAAGGATGAAGAAAATAAACTTTTGAATTTGAATTAAAAGTGATTTAACTGATTTTGGAAATAGCTCGTTTTAGTTAACGGTAAAATAGTCTTCTGGGGCACTGTCTCAGATTTCAACAAACCAGTTTCATTGGATCTGTAATAGTGATTATTGTACGCCGTCAAGTTTCATAACAATTGCATATATTATTTGGGAATGTGAGATTGAAACGCATAGAAACTAATTTCAAAAATTTATATAACAATTTGGTTTGAAAAACTATCTTTATATATGATAGAATTAGGTCGTCAGACTAGCTTCATTGCGCTCGAAATAAGGGTATAACATATAGAACTCCAGGCGGCACATCTCGTTTGGAGTCCGGAATTTTCAAACGTTTTATAGCTTGATATTTTTAAATTTATATATATATATATATATATATATTAGACCATGTTTAAGGCCATACCTAGCCCATACCAGGCATGTCTCTACGTTCGTGCCCATGCCCTCTCCTTCTTTATTAGTGTCGCGTTTTTTCCACATCAAAGAATTCGTTTTCTCATTTTAAAATTTGAAAAAATAGCACCTAGATCCAACGGCCATAGTTCTTCTAAGCCACTCGAGGTCGAGATGGTCTCCGACCTCAACATAAAACTTGATCGCGACGTTGAGATAAAGCAAACGACCAGTTGGATTTGCGTACGAAGGCTCAAGGCGGCGGCATTTGGGCCGTATTCGTGGTCCAATTGGGTTCGATTTTGGGGTTGTTCGGTCGCACGTGGTGGCGCGAGGGTGCGCCAGGCGATGGCGTGGTCGAGGGTGATTGGAACGACGGTGGCAGTCGGTGGTGAGACGTAGAGGCACAGTCGATATTTTGGGTTTTGCTGGAACATAGGTTAAGCGTGAATGAGAGAGAGAGGAAAGAGGGAGTAAGGTTTAAAAATTTATTTAATTTAAGTTAATTTTAATTTAATTATCTCGTACGATCATTAATCCATCTCAAATTCATATAAGTCCAAATCGAGTGCGACGAGTGTAACGACACGTAATTATTAATAATTTTATGTACGCAATTAACTGAAAATTTTGTGAAATTTTAAATAATTGAATTTGGAAATAAAAAATTTAATATTTGAAATACGTCTAATTAAACATAACATATGGTAAATTTTCATCTGATAATATGGAAGTTTTTTTTATTGTGTAATTTTATTTAAATTTAAATCGATTAATATTTGATGATAATAAAATATTTTCCAAACCTGAATATTTTTATATAATAAATTTGTAAATCGTCTTCTGAGTGAGACGTCATATTTCGTTTCTCCCAATTTGGACTGCTATTGCTCCGTTTATCTTATTTTCGACGTTTTAGCAGCATTTTCTACACCGAGTATCGACTTTTGATAGGATAGTCGTATCACTGATATTTGTATACCGTTTTGATCGTCTTGTCATGATGATCTCTGTAGTAAATTCGTTTGTGTGTTTCGAAGTCCGAGACATGGCAAAAATCTACGAAACGATTTTGTATCGGTTCCGCACTCGACCTTTTTAGCTTCCTTTACCTTTCATATTCCAACGTCTATTAACCTTATAGCTTCTAGCCTTTTACGTTCCTTAGAAATTAAATATTGACCATTGCTCTCCCGTGGTTTTAATTTATTATTTCTGGATCGTTCAAATTCTCTCATTTGTCCATTTCTGCATTTGCCTGTGAAAATATATTTTATTCAAAAGCTAGTACACTGTTCACAAATTCCTCTTCCTCCATCTTTCGGCTTCCATTATCAAAAGCTCGCCCATATTTTTTCATCACTCTCCCATTTTCCTCTCTCCCTTTATTCTTGGCTTTCCCCACCACTGACCAAGACCCCACAGCAACCTTCCCCTCTCACCCAAACCCCGACTGCACCCAAACCGCCTCGTCCCTGACCGTCCGTGTCAACCACCTGGCAACGACCAAATCCGCACCTCCACATCACTCCAGAGTCCAGACCTCCGTATACACAGAACTCCACGCCCGAGCTTCCACTGAAATGACCCACTGCCTGCCTCCAACAGCCGTGGTCGGTAGCCATCCTCCTCGCCGTCACATTTTCCTCCATCTGCCGTGTTGCACGCGGCCACACACAATAGATTTGGTTAGCACTCCTAGCGCAAGTTACCACGCAGCAGCTCCGTTCGCCTTCCGCCCCTCTTCCTTCCGTTCCATTGGTCTTCTCTCTTAGTAGTATGTATACATACTGTTTATATGTATTGATTTGGAAAAAATATTGATTTTATCTTGGTTTAAATGATATGATTCTTTGAAAGGTTTCTTACAGCTTAAGTATATTTAATAATATAGTATATATAGCTTTATATATGTTATAGTCTGCTACTTTACATATTATATATAAGTTATATAGGTGCTCGTTCATATATATGTCAAAATATTAAATTTTGAGATAAGTGTTATCAATATTATATTATTTGTTGAAAGGTATGTACGTGTTAGCAAGTATATCTTTTCACATAGGACAGATTTCCAAAATATCATATAAAGTATGTTGCGTGTATCTGTAGTCTGCATAGATCTTATTTATTATGAAAACAGTTTCGCATATTTATACAAGCCGCAGTATTGTATGATGAAGGAAGGCATGTTTTTGACTTTGGTAATATATATATATTTCGTGTCTGGTGTACATGCTTCAAACTTATTTGTATTGCGTTCATATAAGTGTTAATACTGATTTCTAGGTGCATATGTATATATGAGTTTACGATTTTTTTTACAGTTTTATAGTTTATAAAGATTATAACAGCTGTTACATATTTCATCTAGATAAGGGTATTTTATATAAATATTAAATTTTAAAGTTGCTGCCTGTGGTCTCCACTCTTAGATTTAAAGTAGGAAAGGGTATCATATATATATAAGCTTATGTCTGCATATGGGTTATGAGTAGCCTGCATATATGTTATGTATATATATTGTTTAGATTTTTAGTTGTTTATAATCTATTGGATATATATAAGATCTGCTCTATATATAAATTTTAAAGGTTTTATTTCATGTATTTTGATTTTTCAAAGATGATATAAAAAGTTTTGTGTGTTCTAAGAAGCTATGATTTGTAATATATATATAAATATAAATATATATATATATATATATATATATATATATTGCAGTACATGTTGATTTTAAAATGTTAAAATATAACATACAGCTATGTGGTATGTTTGAAATAGTTTGATAGTGATAATATACAATATGTTTACATATATTAGTGTGTACAAGATATATATATATATATATATATATATATATATATATATGAGTTGGTTTATAATATATAGGTTATGTATTTAGAATTCTATATATTGTTAGTATATATATACATATATATGTGAAGTATATCTATAATATTTTAAAATGTTTTATTATATGAGATATATATATATATATTAATTTATATCTGCTGGCTGTTTAGGTAAGTTTCTATAGGTTATGTATGATTTAGTTAAGTGTAAATATAATAATAAGTAAGTTTGTATTGTTTATGATAAATATTGATATATGTTGTATATCGGCTATAGACATAGATTTTATATGTGTTTGGTTTTCAAAATACATAGGTTTAAATTTAATAATGATCTTGTATATACATATAAATATTTTGATTCTTATATACATATGTATGTTCACTTATATCAATTATCTTCATCGATCCAGTTTTGATTTGTTCTCATCTATTTCTGTTATCAACTTTGATCGTCGAATTCGTGTCAATTTAGCCTTGCTTTGAAATTCGTGCTTGGATTCGTAACTCATTTCATCTCCTTTTAGTTCTCTAGCCTCGAAAAGCGAGCAATCACTCACGATTAACGTTCTTATATTTATTAAATTTGATTTCAATTGAAACGACAATTGAAATATGCTGCTGTTAGTTATTTAATTGTTATATATCTGCCATTATCTGTATCTGTTCACCTGTGTCATCTGACACCATGATATGTTACTTATATTTTATCTGTTATTGATGATATATGCCTATTGTTGATATGTTATATTATTATCATTACTGTTCTCACTCTGCAAGTTCCCTGTTAGTATAGAATTCCCTATGGGTTGAAATGATACATACCCGAATGATCTTGTAGAATATGGGAAAATCGTTATGGGTTGAAATGATAAACCCAGGCGATTTTCATTGACATTGAATTTGGGATTGCGGGTTGAAAAGATATATACCCGTATACATTTAAATTGCGGATTGAAATGATAAATATCCATATCACTTGACCATAGGATAGAAAATTATATATAGACACCGTTGGTCTATATATATATATATATTTTGAAAAGATTTCCAAGGTTTAAAAGATATATATATATATATATGGTTTTATATCAATATTGATTTTAAAAAAATATTGTATTTATAAATGTTATTTTATATAGTTTTAAATTCTTGATTTTTTAAATTTATATGTTTGGAAAATTTAAGTATATGAGTTAGTTTTGAAATTATAATTTTAAGATTTTAATTACAATTTTAATATTTTAAAATATATAATATAAGCTTTAAAATAAAATAAATTTTAGTAATAAGATCTGATTTAATAAGGTTTAATTTAATTAGTATGTAATATGTTTTAAGTATTATTTAAAATTTTATTTTAAAAGTAGATTTTATATAATTCTAATAAATTAAGGTTGGAAAGATAAATTAAGTTGATTTGAAACTTATTGGATTTGAGATTTTAAAGATATGATTTTATAACTTGATTTTGATTTAAAACGATTAACTGAATAGTTCAAGTTAAATAAATCGAAGGGAATATTTAGTTTATTTACATTGTAATTTAAGGTTTTATTTAAATGATTATTGGATTGATTAAATAATGATAAAGTTGAATTTGAATTATAAATGAATTTATCAAAATTGAGTTATCATAAATGTTTGAATATTTAAATCTTTGGGATATATTGAAATTGAAATGGTATATTTTGTGGTTCAAACCTGTATTTGAAATCGCTATAA
This sequence comes from Allium fistulosum, assembly GCA_030737815.1. Taxonomy (NCBI): domain Eukaryota; kingdom Viridiplantae; phylum Streptophyta; class Magnoliopsida; order Asparagales; family Amaryllidaceae; genus Allium; species Allium fistulosum. The sequence goes on along the minus strand of CM060904.1, from coordinate 705,295,458 downwards.
TTTGAAATGGTTATTGAGAAACTGAATTGAATTGAAATTGATGAATTGAGAATGAATTAAATTGAATTTTAGGATTTTGAATTGATGTGAATCGATTTGTGAAGTTGGAGGAAACTATTTTCTTTTATAAAGTATTTTATTGTATATGGAAACTATTCTTATATATATTATTTTGATATAAACTAATTTTGATAAAAAAAATCATTTTAATATAAAATATTTTAATCTAAACTATTTTAATATACTAATTATTTTAATATAAACTATTTTAACTTATAATTATTTTAATATACTAACTATTTTATTTATAAACTATTTTATTATATATACTATTTCTATATCTAAACTGTTTATGTGGGAAGTTATGTTTTAAAGTAATATATTTTCCAAAGTGTTATAATTTCGAAAGAGTTATAATTTTGGAAAGTGTTATGATTTTGGAAATGAATATTATTTTCAGTGAGAAACGGTATCGTATTGATATGGTTTTGAAATGGATATGATATTTTGGTTTTGAAGTATGATATTTTGAAATGACAACGGTGTTATAATAACGATTGGTTGTTAAAGAGACCGGGATCGGTTATTGTCTTACTCTCTGCCAATACCGAAAACCACTTTAACAACCATGTACGCGGTGGAGATTCCAGAATGAAGTAGGATGGTGGCGACGATCCTACATGAGGTATATACATGGACCTGACTCCCGTGAGTTAGCATAAGGTGGCTAAAACAGGAGCAATTGACGGGCCAAGTGAGGTAGCTCCTCCGATCGGACACGGTTCTTCGATTTCCATTCTATTACTTTGTGATTGATTTGGTGCGCACCTTTGGTTCAGGGGTGTGGCTCGAGGTGGGCGGTAGCTGCGGCTATGCGTTACCACCAGCCCAGAAGTGTAATTGGTATATCTTCACTGGCATTGCCTAGTTGTGCCGTGTCACCTACCTTATCGAGACCACTACGAGTTTGTTTTGTACCATACCTATGGAGTGCCCTCTGACGTCGCCCAGTACGGGGGAGATTACGTTACTGTATAGACTATGGGAATATATAAAACGTGTTAAGGGGGATATGGGTAACGCCTTAACGCTATTTTAATAGTTTACTTTGCTATAGACATTATTATAATAGCATATATTACTACATAGTAGATAGTTCCATGGATCCTTAGAGGATGGTTATCCCAAACATCCTTTAAGTTACTTGTATTTCAGTTGATATTTCACTTGAGTTGGATTTATTGATTTAATAATGTTAATCCTAACTCGAGTGTTTTGTGTTTTGCTTTACGCTCGGGTCAGACTGAGTGTTACAGCATTTGAGACTCACCTTTGGAGTTGGAGCTTCGCTTGGAGATTCATCTATATCTATTCAGCTTCCAGTTATTCAGTTGACTCCAGTGATATACTCTGATCTTGTATTTGACTATTGTATTGAGACTTCTATGTATTCGGGACTTCTGTTGTATCTTGTTTTAACTCTGTTATATATATAGTAGCTTCATGAACTACTATTCATTTGTTTCCGCTGCTTATTGTTATATTACTCTGTGTCTGTGATTATGTGATTTCTTTATTTATTGTATATGCTGAGTTTTGCCAAATATAAATTAACAATATGATATTTTGAGCAATTCAAGTCCGACATGTGCGGATGCGAATGGTTGAAAATATCGGGATGTTACAACAAGTTAGATTGCGATTGTATCAGCGAGTGCTATGCAATGGAATTGGATTGGATGGATTCAGAGCTAATGAGAATTTTGGTTAAAATTGAACGTCTATTCAATTTTAATTCAAAACAGAATGTTTTGACGATACTAAAATCAATGTGAGTTAATCACACCTTTTTGGTAAACCAGAAATATTATATAGTCAATAAAACTATTTATTGGATGTGTGGATATTTATAGTTGATTGTTTTATTGACTGTTTGGATGATTTACTAGTTTATATTATTGGTTTGGATATATTCTCACCCTTGGAGAGGATGAGAACCTATTACGTTTCCGTGTAAGAGCGGATGACCCTTTGTATACGAATCCCACCTCAAAGTAGTTTATTTTATATTATTTAGTTATATACTGTATATGATGCAGGAGGACAGATTGGAGGGATCAACCGGGATTCCTCACTGTTGATTTTATTTTTCATATAAATTGATATATGATGTGTTGGATGCCATAAATGATGACATGGATAATTTTCCCCAATTAGTGCTATGGTAACATTGGGTCATATTTTTAATATTTTGAGATATTATAAAATGAAGACTTAGTTTTAAAAAGGGATTTGAGTGATTCAAAAGTATATGTATTTTTATAAAAAAAAATTATTGAATTTATAAGAGAAGGAATTTAATTTTAAACAAAATTTAAAGTATATTTTTGGAGATTATAAATTAATAGTTTTATAAAATAGTCTAAAAGGAGATTTGTGAATTGTGGGTAAAGATTTTTAAAACTTAAAATAAGTCTGTCTTTTATAATAAAGGGATATAGTTTTAAAAGAAAATAGAAATATTTGATATAAATATTATTAACCATTTTGTATAAATTGATGCTTTACAAATGAAGTAAATATTTGTAAAATCGTGTTTGTTAATAAAAGTATGGGTTTATAAATGGTGTTATAAATCAAAGGAAATTATTATCATTTAACAAATTGGTGAAATAAATCAAATGGTGGATTTATTATAAGACATGGAAGTTTGCTTTAGAAAATAGTTGACTCTATTTTAGAGTCAAAGGTCAGGGTAAATTTGAGAATGGTAAACGATATTTTATAAATAGAAAGGAATTATAAAAGAAATTTATCCATATGGGGGCAACGTTAAAAATGGATGATGAATGATGTTTTTAAATGGGATTTATAAATAAGTGAGATTTATAAAGGAAATAGAGTTATAAATAGAGTTCATAAATAAAAGGATTTTATGAAAGGAAGTTTTATAAAAGAGAAGGAGATTTATAAATATAATTTTATAAATATGGAAATGATCGTGTTGGATATTCATTATGGATTTTTATCAAAGATGTATATTTATGTTTTAAAAGTTGTTTATTTATATTAATATTGTTTTAAAGTTGTTTATCAATATTTTAATGTTTTGAAAAGTTAATTATTTCAATTATTAGTATGGTTTGAAATTAATAATAATTATTTATCAATAAAGTTTTGGAAAGTAATTATTATAATTTATAATAATGTTTAAGATAAATTATTGTTGTTTTATTTAGGATATTCTGGAATATTATTAATTATTTTTTTAAATTGTTGTAAAGTTAATGTTTATTTATTTATAATGTCTACTATTATATAATAGTGTTTTTAAGTAAAGGATTTGAAATTATATTATAAATGTTTTCGAGATTTATAAATAGGGTTTTATAGGTAGATGTGGATTATAAGAGGGATCTTATAACATGTTTTGAAAACGTAAAGGAAGATTAGTTAAAAGGATAAAAGAGTTTTATAAATGGTTTTAGATATTTATAAATAAAAATTGGAAATGGGTTTATAGATTAATAGAAGAGTTTTATAAATGGTTTTGTGGATTTATAATGGAGTTTATAAATGATTTTAGAATTGAATAAAAAGGAGAATCTTTTCAAATGTTGGTGGATATACTTATACCGTTGAGATAAGTATATGGATAGTTTTCCAAGTATTGAGAAATAGAGATTTGTGGGTGTGTATATATATGTGTATATATATATATATATATATATATATATATCTTTGTAAAAAGAATTTTGATTCAAGTGTTACAAATTGAATTTAAATTAATGTATGATTAATTAAAAGAAGGTTAGTGGTTGCTTTTGTTCTTAACCATTTCGATTTCCCTATGGAATTAAATCCCTAATTGAATGTTTGTTATTCGATAGTTAAATAACCAACTATCAAATTTGGATCCAAAACATAACTTTTTAAATATCTAGAAGAAACACGTGAGTTATATGGCACAGTCATCTCCGATGATGCTGTACTATGCGTATAAATCTCGTTTCATTCTCCTAGGAGAATGATAAAGAAATCCGTCCACTAATGGTTAAGAGGTAATCTTCGCTCTTATCTTTGACTGTTTATTTCCCAGAAAACTGGGGTTGAGTTTACTTGAAATCATCGAAAGTTGTTTCGAAGAGACTGGGATCGGGTATGTTATCTGAAAACTACTTCAATCCAACTGAAGTGTTTCAAAGTGAATGACATCTTGAAAATGATGAAATTAAAGACGGAGCTATCAAGTGTTTCGTTCAGTCCCAGAACGAACTTGTATGGATGAATGCTGGTATTACACTGATGCCTGGAGAGTAGTGTTAGCATTTCAAGTTGGAAGTGCAATATAAAAAGGTAAAACATAGCCTCAAGCCTCATTATCCAAGAATAGCTAAAACAGAGGAGATGCAGCAGGGCTAAATGGGTCGCTCCCAAGTATGGTATGATCATCCCTATATAGAGTCGCTATTATTTCTCATTTGTATGCTTCGGGGCCCATTAACAGAGGGGTGATCATATTCGGTACTATCCAGTATGGGGTAGGTCGGTTCTGTGTTGGTAGGAGATCCAGGCGAGGTCCTCGGTGTTATTTTATCTAGAGATGCACCATGACGAACAGTACCCCAATAGCCCAATCATTGTATGGAATCTATTTCCAATAAGCGCCGTATGGACTTAGTTATGCCCAACTATGCTGAAACGTGAGATGTAAGCATTTCAGCTATATTCATATTTTACTTTAATCCCTAGACATTTTTATAATATAAATGGATTTTCTATAAAAAAATGTTTTCGTTATCGTAAGGTAAAAACTCGTCCGTGTTTATATGTGACGTGGTCTTATGAGATACTTTTGATTTCAAAGGTTTTTATAACTTTAAAATCTAGTTGGGTGTGTTTTCTCAAGCTGGTTTCCAGACTGAATTGATGTTATTTTATTACAATGCTTGAGTCAGACCAAGCATATTACAGATTGCTTGGATGCATTGGAGCTCAGGAGTTGAGTTGGTGGTCTTCATGTCGTATTCACATATATGTTTATTTTCTACTTCTTTGTTGTTGAAATCATCAGAAATTGTGAGGATATGTTGTTACAACTGTCCAGGCTGATGATTCTGATTTGTTGTTGTACTCTGATGGATGTATGTTTATAATAGTTTCTCTTTTATAAAGATCATTGATTTTATATTATATATTGTTCTGTTGTGATTGTGAGATTCCGAGTTGTTTTTAGTTTCTTTTCTTCTTCTCTTCTCTTCTTCTTTCTTCTTTTTCCTATAACTATCCATCTTTGCATTCGATTTGGGTTGGACATGTGTAGTTTATAGTCAACTCGGATTATACAGATTGGCAGGTCATTACAGCTTGGTATCAAAGCCTAGTTAAGCGAAAACCTTGGCTTTGGTGGGGTAACTCACTAAGAGATATGGTAATGGAATGCCTTATTGTGAGTTTGAGTGTATTATAGATATGAGCGCGTATTTATTAGTGATTATAAAAATGTTTTATATTGTGTTAATTTATCTAATGAGTGGCTTATGAACTCTGGTCGGTAAGTGGGATGCCACGATATCGATAGAGGTTTCTAAACGCTTAAACAAGGCAAACCGACATAGTATTATTTTGAGAATTGATAAATGAAATAATTTTACCTAAATTATATTTTATATATAAAAGAATAATTTTTTAGAAATTATTATAGTTATATATGGTATGTTTGGTTGTAGTGAATGATAATATTTGATTATTATCATTTGTTTTTTGTTGTTCTAATAAAAGTTGTTATTATTAAAATCTAAACAAATATAAACATTTGTAAAATGAGTTATATAAACAAGTGAATTTATAAATGTGAATTTTAGATGTGATTTACAAATGGAAAGGAAATGAAATTGCATAAGTATATTTATAAATATAATTCGTAAATAAAATTGATTTAGAATAAGAAGTTTGAGAATTTAAATCCCAGTGGTTTGAAGATAGTTTTTTTCAAAAAGTTTGGAAGAATAATAATAGTATTATTTTGGAAAAAATTTCACTAGAAATATTGTTAAAACGATTTTAAAAAAAGAATAGAAAGCACTAAACTCGCTTCAGTCACTGAAAAATAATTTTGGTGAAGACTGCAGCACCATCAGTGTTCATTTTCGAGTTTCTAAGTGGTGATTTGCTACCTTAGTGATTTTCAATTGGAGTTATGTTTTGGTAAAAATAATTTTATTTTAAAATCCAAAGTATGATTTGATAAAAATATGGAAATAAGTTTTGAACTTATAATTTGAAAATGGTAGATAAGAAAAGCAATTTGGAATGGAGATACGAAATTAAAATTTAACTTGAGTAAAGTTAAATAAATTGAGTTAATGAATTAAATGAAATGAAGTTGACTTAAGAAAGGTTAAATGAAATTGAATTTGATTTATAATGAACTAATGGAATAAATTAGTGAATGGATGTGAACTTGAGTTATAGAATGAAATTCAACTTGGGTTATAAAGTGAATTGAATATGTTTGGAGTGTTGTTTGATAGAATTGAATATGAACTTAAGCGATGAAGTGAAAATAAAAATGAGAAGTGTTGTATAAAATGTTTATAATGAACTTAGGTAAAAATTTGATGGAATGGTTCATAAATAATATTAGTATTGGAGAAATATACTAAGTGATAATAAATAAAATTTAACTTAGGAAAAGTAAAAGTGAAATTATTTTAAGAAATGATCTATTAATGAATTAAATATGGAATGGAATATTGTTAAACATAATGTGAATTAACTGAATGTAAATAAATTGAATGAAAATTAATTGGGCATGAATGAAAGAATTGGATATGAATAAATTGGATGTAAATAAGAAATGTTAATAAATGAATGTAAATGAATCGAGTGTAAATAAAGTGAATGTTAATAATTGAATGCAGATGAAATTGAATGTAAATCAATTAAATGGAAATAAATTGAAAACAAATAAAATGAATGTTAATAAGAAATGAAAGTGTATAAATATAGTGTTGATATTTGAAAATGCAAAGTGATATGATGATAAATAAGGTGGATGGATATTATTTGTTTAATGGTTTCTCTTGTTGCATTTGCTAAAATTGCATATAGTTATGGTATATTCTATATTATATATTGATATTACTTCCACTATACTTTTTCTCATTGTTTATTGAGTTATTAGTAGGTGCGGATGGCATTTGCTTCGCGTTCGGAGCTCGCTTTCGCATTATATTGGTTGTATATGCTGGCTAATGCTAATAAAAGGTACATACTCAGATTACATATCATATTTTTATATTTTTCCCTACGAGATGCTTCATCCTCGAAGATGATATGTATGTGATTATATATATTGTAAAATTTTCGATCGAGCAGCGCAAAGGAGACGCTGGTGAAATTTTTTGAAAACTTAAGGAGTTAGAATTTTGTGAGAATTTTGAAAAAAAATTGATAACAAAAATTTGATTTTTAGTTATAACTTGAAATGAATGAATGAAAGGTTAAAAGAATTGGGTAATCTATTTCAACTAATTGGTTTTGAAAAGTTAATGGGTTTGGGGCATTTTCTTGCCTTGCTAATTTCGGGGAAGAAATTCTTTTAAGAGAGGGAGAATGTAACAATCCAGAATTTTAGTCATTTGAATTTAGAATATTTAACCAACTTTAAATATGGGAAAGTTAATTTTATAAGTAAAAAACTTAGATTTCAAAATATAGCCATTTATTTGATAATTTGATTTGTTAAATTTAATATTTGGAAGTATTAAAAATAATTGAACCTTGAGTTTAATGTGAATGAAAACGACTTCGAAAGATGGTTTTAAATTCTAATTGGATAAGGATGAAGATAGTAAACCTTTTGAACTAAAAGTGATTTAACTGATTTTGGAAATAGCTCGTTTCAACGTGTAAAATAGCCTTCTGGGGCATTGTCTTGGATTTCGACGAAACCAGTTTCATTGAATCCGTAATAGTGTATTATTTTACGCCGTCAAGTTTCATAATGATTGGATTAGTTCTTGAGACTAGTTCAATTGCATTCGGAATATGGGTATAACATATAGAATGTCAGGCGGTATGTCTCGTTTGGAGTTCGGAATTTTTGGATGTTTTATAGCTTGATATTTTTAAATTTAAATATATAGATTATACAATATATAAGGCCATACCTAGCCCATACTAGGCCATGTCTCCACGTCCGTGCTTATGCCCTCTCCTTCTTATTTATGTCGTGTTTTTTTCTTATATTAGAGAATTTGTTTTCTTGTTTTAAAATTTGAACATATAGCACCTGGATCCAACGGCTGTAGTTCTTCTATGCCACTCGAAGCCGAGATGGTCTTCGACCGCAAAACAAAACTTGATCGCGACGTTGAGATAAAGCAAACGACCAATTAGATTTGCATACAAAGGCTCGAGGTGGCAACAGTTGGGCCGCATTCGTGGTCGAATTGGGTCTGATTTTGGGTTTGTTCGATCGAGCGTAGTGGCACGAGGGTGCGCAAGGCGGCGCCGTGATCAAGGGCGCATGGAACGACGGTGGCGGTTGGCAGCGAGACGTAGAGGCACAGTCGATATTTTGGGTTTTGCTGGAACGTGGGTGAAGCGTGAACGAGAGAGAGGAAAGAGAAGTTAGGTTTAAAATTTTATTTAATTTAAGTTAATTTTAATTTAATTATCTCGTATGATCATTAATCCATATCGAATTTACAATGTTAGTCCTTGAGAAGGATGGTTTTGATGACAACAACCTTAGGACTTGTTATAAAATATGAATACTAACATTATAGTTTAGATATATATATATATGTATGTGCAAGGTATAAACATGCAGGTATCAAGGATGAAGACTGTATAGTATAGAGATACAAGACTGATGAATTTAAAGATTGAAGATATCAAGATTGAAGACTCATGAGTATCAAGAAATCAAGTTATCAGAGTTCAAGATTTCAAACAGTACAAGATAATGTAGTTAGTCTAGAATTATGTTAAAACTTCTTGAAAGCACTTACACCTTTATTCGAAATTTATTCGTGGAATGGAATCCACTTCGATCCTGTTAAAGGGATGGAACCCATTACAATATCTAGTGGAACATATAGTGGTCCTATTTTGATATCCACTAATTTTATAAAAATGTTTTCAAAACCTTCTTTTCAAAAAGACATCTCTCTTGTTTGAAATATTTTAGCCTCAAAACTATTTCTATCATTTTTAATATTTTGATTTCAAAATTGTCCTTGTTTTTAAACTATCTCTTGTTTTAAATATTTAGCTTTAAAATATTTATATACTCAGATTTTAAATCACTTATAGATTAAGATTATATATATTAATAATTATTTTCTAAACTCTTTTAGATGTTTAAACTATATTCAAATATATTTACAAAGTTTAGAAATTGTTTTGACAAATTATAGAAACCAATTTTAATAAGAAAATCAAAATCATCAATTTTGCCTAGAGCATGTCGACATCCCTCAATCCCCCATGTCGACATGGTGTCCGTTAAATTCAAAATTCAAATTTTCAAAAGAAGTATCTATTCGTCGTATCCTTTCATGAATAGATATGGCTATTGATTTCCTATAAATACCAGTAGTTCTAAACGAATTTTTAACTAGATTTCATTTTATTTTCTCTCCTCTTCATCTTCCACATTTATTCTAAAGAATCCCAAACTATACTCTGCCGAAATACCAAGTGAATCAAACTTGATTATCTCTTGTTTGATTCTCTACCACTCTCTCCATAAGATCTCAGTGCTATTCAGAGTTATAGGATTATTTGTAAATCAAACTGTTGAGTAAAAGGTGCGGTTGAACCTTGAAATCAATTGGGTGTGTTTGTTGCCCCGGAAATCGATTAGGTGATCTTGTGGCCTGGTAAATCAAGAGAGTTTGCCCCGGATGCGAATACAGGAGGGTGTACCTCGTGGCCTTGAAATCGAGGGTGTAATCTGGGAGGTTATTTTTGATAAGAAATCCGTACGGTTGTGCGGGACTGGATGTAGGGTAACTCCGAACCAGTATAAAATCCTAATGTGTTCTTTCCTTTACTGCTTTTATTTATTATTTGCATCTGTGTCCGATTCTGTGATTGTATCTGTGTCTATGAATTGCATCTGTTGGTGATTAAATTTATATAAGTTTCAAAAAGATTTAGAAAATCCACAAAACACTATTCACCCCCCTCTAGTGTTATTCTAGCCTTAAGATCCGTAATCTGCATTTCTTACACACACGAGGTCCAAATCGGGCGCGACGAGTTGTATTACGATCATAGTGAGCGCTACGCCATGGAATTGGATTGGATGGATTTGGCGGTAGTGAGAATTTTGGTTAAAATTGAACGTCTGTTCAATTTTAATTCGAAACGGAATGTTTTGACAGAACTAAAATCAATGTGAGTTAATCTCACCTTTTGATTAATCAGAAATATTATATAGTCAATAAAATTATTTATTGGATGTGTGGATATTTTATTGTTGATTGTTATTGATTGTTTGGATTATTTACTAGTTTATATTATTGGTTTGGATATATTCCATCCCTTGGAGCGGATGAGACCCTATTACATTCCCGTGTAAGTGCAAATGACCCTTTGTATATGAATCGCACCTAGAAACGGTTGATTTTTTTATTACTTAATTATATACTATATATGATGCAAGAGGACAAGTTGAAGGGATCCAATGGGATTCCTCACACTACTGATTTTATTTTTCATATAAATTGATATATGATGTGTTGGATGCTATAAATGATGACATGGATAATTTTCCCTAATTAGTGCTATGATAACACTAGGTCATATTTTTAATATTTTGAAATATTATAAAATGAAGATTTAGTTTTAAAAAGGGATTTGAGTGATGTGTTTTTATAAAAAAAATCTTGAATTGCTAAGAGAAGGAATTTAATTTTAAACAAAATTTAATGTATGATTTTTGGAGATTATAAATTAACAGTTTTATAAAATAGTTTAAATAGAGGTTTTCGAATTGTGGATAAAGATTTTTAAATTTTATAATAAGTCCATCTTATATAATAAAGGGATATAGCTTTAAAAGAAAATAAAAATATTTGATATAAATATTATTAAACATTTTGTATAAAGTGGTGTTTTACAAATGAAGTAAAGATTTGTAAAATCGTATTTGTTAATAAAAGTACGGGTTTATAAACAGTGTTATAAATCAAAGGAAATTATTATCATCTAACAAATTGGTGAAATAAATCAAATGGTGAATTTATTATAAGATATGGAAGTTTGTTTTAGAAAATAGTTGACTCTATTTAGAGTCGAAGGTGAGGGTAAATTTGGGAATGTTAAACAATATTTTATAAATAGAAAGAAATTTATAAAAGAAATTTATCCATATGGGGGCAACGTTAAAAATGGATGATGATTGATGTTTTTAAATGGGTTTTATAAATAAGTGAGATTTATAAAGGAAATAGAGTTATAAATGGAGTTTATAAATAAAGGGATTTTATGAAAGAAAGTTTTATAAAAGAGAAGGAGATTTATAAATATAATTTTATAAATATGGAAATGATCATGTTGGATATTTAGTATGGATTTTTATCAAAGAAGTATATTTATGTTTTAAAAGTTGTTTATATATATTAATATTGTTTTAAAGTTATTTATCAATATTTTAATGTTTTGAAGAGTTAATTATTTAAATTATTAGTATAGTTTTGAAATTAATATTAATTATTTATCAATAAAGTTTTGGAAAGCAATTATTATTATTTATAATAATGTTTAAGATAAATTATTATTATTTTATTTAGGATATTTTGGAATTTTATTAATTATTTTTTGAAATTGTTTTAAAGTTAATGTTTATTTATTTACAGTGTCTACTATTATATAATAGTGTTTTTAAGTAAACGATTAGAATTTATACTATATATGTTTTCTAGATTTATAAATAGGGTTTTATAAGCGGATGTGGATTATAAGAGGGATCTTATAACATGTTTTGAAAATGTAAAGGAAGATTGGTTAAAAGGATAAAAGAGTTTTATAAATGGTTTTAGGTATTTATAAAAGTATTTTAGAAATGAGTTTACAGATTTATAAAAGGAGTTTTATAAATTGTTTTGTGGATTTATAATGGAGTTTATAAATGATTTCATAATTTAATAAAAAGGGGAATCTTCCCAAATGTTCATGAATATACTTATACCATTGAGATAAGTATATTGACATTTTTCCAAGTATTAAGAAATAGGGATTTGTGGGGGGGGGGTGTATCTTTTTAAAAAGAATTTTGATTCAAGTATTACAAAGTGAATTTAAACTAATGAAAGATTAATTAAAAGGAGGTTAGTGGTTGCTTGTATGCTTAACCATTTTGACTGTTTATTTTCTAAAGAATCGGGGTTGAGTTTACCGAAAATCATCGAAAGTTGTTTCGAAGAGACCGAGATCAGGTATGTTATCAGAAAACCACTTTGATCCAACTCAAGCATTTCGAAGTGGATGACATCTTGAAGATGATGGAATTAAAGACGGAGGTGTCAAGTGTTTCGTTCAGTCCCAGAACGAACTTATATGGATGAATGCTGGTATTGTATTGATGCCTAGAGGGCAGTGTTAGGATTCCAAGCGGGAAGTGCTATATAAAAGGGTAAAGCGTAGCCTCAAGCCTCATCAACTGGGAATGGCTAAAACAGAGGAGATGCAGCAGGGCTAAGTGGGTCGCTCCGAAGTAGGGTATGATCATTCCTATATAGAGTCGCTATTATTTCTCAATTTTATGCTTCGGGGCCCATTAATGGAGGGGTGGTCATATTCGATACTATCCAGTAAGGAGTAGGCCAGTTTGTGTTGGCAGGGGATCCAGGCGAGGTCCTCGGTGTTATTTTATCTAGAGATGCACCGTGATGGGCGATACCCCAATAGCCCAGTCATTGTATGGAATCGATTCTCCAATAAGCATCATATGTACTTTGTTGTGCCCAACTATGCTGAAGGACGAGATGCAAGCATTTCAGCTATATTCTTACTTTGATCCCTAGACATTTTTATAATATTAATGGATTTTATGTAGAAAATGTTTTGGTTATCGTAAGGTAAAAACCTGTCCATGTTTATGTGTGATGTGATCTTATAAGATACTTTTAATTTTAAAGGTTTTTATAACTTTAAAATCCAGTTAGGTGTGTTTTCTCACGCTGGTTTCCCAGACTGACTCAGCTGTTATTTTATTATAATGCTCGAGTTAGACCGAGCATATTTACAGATTGTTTGGATGCATTGGAGCTCAGGAGTTGAGTTGGAGGTCTTCAAGTTGTATTCATGTATATGTTTATTTTCCGTTGCTTTGTTGTTGAAATCATCATAAATTGTGAGGATATGTTGTTATAACTCTTCAGGCTGATGATTCTGATTTGTTGTTGTACTCTGATGTGTGTATGTTTATAACAGTTTCTCTTTGTAAAGATCATTGATTTATATCATATATTGTTCGACCACAATTATGAGATTCTAATTTGTTTTCAGCTTCTTTTCTCTTCTTCTTCTCTTCTCTCCTTCTTTCTTCTTTTTTTCCCATAATTGTCCATCTTTTCGTTCGATTTAGATTGGACATGTGTGGTTTATTGCCAACTCGGATTGTGCGGATTGGCGGGTCGTTACACTAACTTTATGTCTTTTAGGCACTTGGGTGTTTAGAATATGAATGTCATGGATATATTTAGTGTCGACATTCGAGGGTCGAAAAGTCGGGTCGTTACATTTAGTATCACAACATAAGGTTAAGCGAACACCTTGACTTTGGTTGGGTATGGCTCATTAGAGATACGGTAAGCAACACTCTAGAATGAGTCAAGTGTATTATACATGTGAGAGTATATTTTTATTTTGAAAACTAGACTTTTAAAATTATTCCTTAGGAATCTCTTCCTTAGTAACCCTCTCTTTGAAATAACTTTATCCTTTCATTTACTAAAGCTGTTTTGCTTTGAATAGGTAGTAAGTACTATGAGTACTAGAGCTGCCAATGCTAGAGGTGATCGGGGTAGTACTATCACAAATGGCAGGAATCAAGCACCGAGAAATATTGCTCCAATTGAGGAACCGAGGGAGAATGTAGTAGAAGAGGTCATGCAGGTCAGACCTCCGATGGGTTTTGTTTCATTTTGTTGTGATTATAAGAGGCTGGAAGATAAGAGGTTTGGTGGTACGGAGACGATCATAGAAATCCAGACTTGGATTAAATTATGTGATCGGATATTTGAAGATATGGAGCTAGGTGACGCAATTAAGCATAGGTTGGCGTCACGACATTTGACAGATATAGCCATGGATTGGTGAGTTTTATTACACCTGATGTCCAAGAGAATGAATTCTCTTGGGCCCAATTTAAAGATGAGTTTGAGATGAAGTTTGTTCCAGAATCCGAAAAGACTTTGTTATTTAGTAGCTTCTTAGATCTGAAGGAGGGAGCCATAACAGTGCAGGAGTGTGAGAACTTGTTCATCGCTTTGTCTCTGTTCGGGTTCGGACTAGTTGGCACGCTGTTGAAGAAGAATGAGATTTTTCTTGTGGGTATGCATTTCGAGTTTCGAAGAGAGATGACCAATCACTTTATGGGTCTTTTGTGAATTTGGTGAATATAGGTTTGAGGTTTGAGAGTTTGGCACCAAGGTCTGTTATTTCTACACCAACTGAGGATAAAAAGCGCAAGTTTCGGTCGAATAGGTTTAGCCTTAATTGCAACAAGTGTGGGAAGTAGGGTCACTTTTCTAATAAGTGTAGGTTGGGCAGACGAGGCCAGATGGTTAAGGCACTGTTGTATGTTTTGTTTGAATTTGGCTACGAAACTTGTGTTGTTGCGTTCGTATCGATTTTCTGGGTAACTTTCATATATAATGTTCTAAAATCGGAGTAGTATGAGAAAGTTATAAATGTTTGAAAATTCGCAGTGGAAACTAATTTGAAAGTAAATATTATTAAATAAGGAAATAGACCAGTCGACATCTTGATTTAGCCTAGTCGACCCCTAGCGGTCGACCGCTCCAATCTATGGAGATCTACTTGTCGTAGTTAATCGATTAGGGTTTTGAGTTGCAAAACCGCCCGAATTTGATAGGGTTAGATCAGATGGTACAAGTTGTTTTCTGCAATTATAAATAAGACGGTAAACTTAACCATAATTTACAAAATTAGAACCAAAACGTCCAAATTATGTCTCTTTGAAAATTGAATATGAAATCCCTTTTCTCCTCAAAAATATATTTCTTCAAAAAAAATCAAATTAAATATTAAATCGAATCAAGAGGAGACTACATCAAGCAGAGGCGATTCTAGGCATGCTTGGAAAAGGAATAGCTTTTTTGAGGTGAGTGGGTTCATTGTTAGTTAGATGATTTACATATAATTATTTTTAGTGTACTCTATTTGATCTAAAATTGTGTTAAATCAAAATGTAAACGTTGTTCAAATTAGATTGGAAACTTAACAGTGATTAAAACCAACATGAACATGAACCCTTTCTTTTGATCCAAATCTAGTTAATTTAAGCCTGTTAATTAATGATTGATTCAAGATTCAACACGCTCTTTTTAGTCAAATTAATATGGATTGGTAACCCTATTGATCCTAAACTAATGAAGTTAATCCGATTTACTAAAAATTGGAAATATTATGTATGAAATTTGGACGATTATGAATTGCAAATCTATAAGTTTGGGTTTACTTAATTTGGGTTACTATATATAAAATTATAGTTTAAGTTTACCGTAATCGGAAATGATGATGATTCATAAACAAAACATATATTAATCGTTAATTAAAATTAGTAAATAATGACGACCGATTGACTGTTTACTAAAGCTGGTCGATAGCAAGCGGTCGACTGCTCCAGTAGTGAGCGGTCGACCAGTTAGCGTTTCTTGGCACAGCTTGAACCTCGGCCTAAGTTCCAAATATAAATTTAATTATACAATATATGTATATTAGATGCTTACATATGCACACACACAAATATATATATATATATATATATATGAATGTTAGTATTATAGGGAAGTAAGTTCTCTATGTTGGCGATGCTAGAACGTACGAGACCGGATAAATCCTATTTATCCAGCAAGGGTCTATATTCGACCGGGGTGATTCTATTGCAAATTTCACTCATAGGAGGTTCTACGGTGGACGTGCAACACTTATGACGATTCCTAATGGAGTGTGCAGCTCGACACTAACGAGAGTTTCTTGGTATTCACGGTGACACGATATGATGTTGTATTGTTGATGGTTCCCGCAGCGATTCAGTAAGAGGTGTTACGTTACCATTGAGAGGTAGACGTGGATGTAGACTATGTGACACTTTAGCAAGTTGGCATTGCTAGCTCTCTCTCTCTCAATGCGTAACTTGGATACGTATATTTGTAGTTGTGGAAAGCTTAGTCCTATGGTGAAAATTTTAGGGAAACCCATGTTAGGAATTACATGTAGTCGTAATGTGGAAAATGTAGTCCCATGGTGGAAACTATAGGGAAACCTATGTGGAATAGTTTTAGTATCTATTAGCCAATCATTAGTTGTCTTAAGGTTCGATTAGTTGTTCGACCCTAAGTATGAGCCTACATAAGTCGTTAGTGTAGGTGTGTATTGAGCTAAACTCCTAAGTAAAGAAAACAAGCAATTCACATACACTTGTAGAATATTCTAGGTCACATAGAGTATTACTAAAGTCAATTGCATGTGACCACCATATATTAATCATGTAATTAATTCACTAGACTTGTTTTTGACTCACACCTTACTTTTTTCTCCCATCATAGGAGTTTAGGAAAGTAGGTGATATGCTAGAGATTTGTGCATGGAGAGACGAGCTTGTCATTAAAGTTACTCTTTATTTCTTATTACTGTCCATGTATTATTTATCGTATTTAGTATTTTATGTGACTATTTGATGTACCTCTGTATATTGTGGATTTGAAATTACGTACTGTTTTAGAATGTATTTTGGATATTTTCTAAGATGACTATTTTCAGTATTTATATTTTTCTACCTTCCACGGTGAGACTTGAAAGTGTAGTATGTCTTAGATTTTATTCTTGTATCTTTAGTCTTTGAAATATTTAAAAAACCCCAACAGCTTATACTTCTTGGCATTGACGCAAACCCGAAAGTGATCATATACTTTGGATCGGTGTGCCGGGAGGAGCGGGTTATGATATGTCTTATCAGACCCTAGTTTTGAAATTCCTTAGGGATTATGGGTGTATTGAGAGAACATACTTGAATAAGTTTTTAAAAAGGTTTTCAAAATGGGTTTCCAAAGTGCGTATATGTATAAATAAAAAGCTTTGCAAAAGTTTATATGCAAACTCTTTCCCTTATTTTTGCCAATACTATATATGGAAAAGTTGCTAATAAATTCTTAAATCGCATAAAAAGGATGAGCAATCCTGCTAGTTATGGCTCAGGCGATGCAACTGAGATTCCGGGTGTGAACATCCCGCTTTGGTTCCGCCGGTATCTACAAGCAAAAGGACAAGCCGAGTTTAACCCTAATAGAGGACTCACAAAGCAAGCAATAGATGCAGTTCCCGCCCACCCACCTGCCACTAATTTCGCCAAGATTTGTAGGGATTTGCAAGCCTAGGATGGAAGCCATATGAGGGAACCGAGTTATATTTAGATTCGAGGACACGGTTTCAGATGTGAGAGGATTTTTAGGTTGATGGGTCTTGGAGATAACATTAGGAGGCAGCTTGCCACTTGGCATTTACAAGGGGAGGCTTTGAATTGGTGGGATGTGGTAGTGGCTAAGAATGATGAGAAAGAGATTACTTAGGGGGAGTTTAGGAGACGATTTGAGATGAAGTTCCTTTCCAGAGTAAAGGAGGAAGTATAGTTGGAGAAGTTCATACATTTACAGCGAGGAGAGATGTTGGTGAAAGAGTATGTTAATCAACTCAATGAGTTGGCTAGTTTCGGAATGGAGCTAATCAATACCCCTCATAAGAAGGCTATGTAGTTTGTAAAGGGACTAAGTCAACCTCTTTAGGGTTTAGCCCTTAGTCATATTCCCATTGGTGCAACTTTGGAGGGTTTGGTGGAGATGCTTTACTGAATGTTGTTTCCTAGAAGGAAGTAAACATCGAGCCTAAGAATACAGGAGGAAAGATACCCCAGCAGAACCAGTGCAAAGGTGGAATGGTACCCAAGGGAAAGGTAAAGAAGAAAGAGCTATAGCGTAGTAAGTGCGGTAAGAAGGGTTATTTTGCGTGGGAGTGCAAGGCGGACAGTTCGAAAATCAAATGTTACAACTGCAATCAATTTGGACACATAAGGCGGGAGTGTCCAGAACCTTAGAAGACCTCTACACAGGCAGTTTCAACTTGCGCGTTGGACATAATTCCCAGCTCGAGTGCACCTCCAATCATAGATAAGGGGAAGAAGGTCATGATCTAAGGTACGTTACTTTATCTGGTTTACCTGTTCGTACCTTATTTGACACAGGGTCATCACACTCTTTTGTCTTGAGTAGACTTGGGGATGAGTTAAACTTAGACACTAGCATAATTACGGACCCTATGGTTATATCAAACCCAGTTGAAGGATCGGCTTATTTGTCTATGATATGTAAGGGTTTATATTTGTTCATTTTGGAGGTCGAGTTCGATTGCGATGCTTTTATCTTAGGATTTTCCGGGTTTGGTTTGATTTTAGGCATGGATTGGATAAAGATGTATGGGCAATCTTAGATTGCGAGAGGAAGGCTATTGGGTTGGGTGCTTGTAGTGGACACAGTCTAGAGGTTTATTGTGATCCCAAAGGTTCGTTATGTTGAGTTACCTAAACATTAGACTTATCGTATGATGAGTTAATTTCGGTGTCTATAGTTAACGACTATCCAGATGTCTTTTTCGAAGTTACCAGTCTCCCACTTTGGAGAGAGATCAAGTTAAAGATTTATCTTGTGGAGAACGCCAGACCTGTTGCCTTACCTTTAAGGCATATGGTTCCTAAAGTGAGACGCAAGCTTAGTAAGAAAGCGAATAAACTGTTGGAGAAGGGCTTCATTAAGAGGAGTATTTTTG
Source organism: Allium fistulosum (assembly GCA_030737815.1). Lineage (NCBI taxonomy): Eukaryota > Viridiplantae > Streptophyta > Magnoliopsida > Asparagales > Amaryllidaceae > Allium > Allium fistulosum. The sequence continues at coordinate 705,276,375 of CM060904.1, read as the reverse complement.
AGTGGGGAGTACTAGTTGTCTTTGCCACCAAGATAGATGGTTCACTGAGGCTTTACGTCGATTTATTAGGAGTTAAACAAGCTGACAAAGAAGAATTATTACCCATTGCCATGCATAGACAATCTCTTTGATCAGTTGGTTGGAGCAAAGGTGTTATCTCAACTTGACTTGGCTACCGGATTCCATCAGTTGCATGTAGCTGAGGATAGTATTCATAAAACTACTTTTCATACACCCGGCGGACTGTATGATTGCTTAGTCATACCCTTCGGGTTGACTAATACACTCGCCTACTTTCTTGATTTTGAGAGTTGGATTTTTAGAGGGCTGCTTAATAAGTTCATGGTGGTATTTATGGACAACATATTAGTCTATTCGAAAAGCAAAGAGGAGCACAAGTTGCATTTAGAAGAGTTCTAAATACACTCCGTGAGAATAAGTTGAAGGTGAAGTTTTCCAAATGTCAGTTTTAGCATGAGGAGGTATGCTTTTTGGGACACTTTGTCTCTAAAAATGGGCTGGCGATCGATCCTATTAAAGTTGTTGCAGTACAGGAGTGACATGTGCCAAAGAATGCCATGGAAGTGAGGAGTTATCTTGGTTTGGCAAGCTACTATAGAAATTTCATTAAGGACTTCACGAAGATCTCTGCCTCCTTGACTCACCTTACCAAGAAGAATATGATTTTCTCGTAGGAGGCGAAGTGTGAGGATACTTTTATCAAGCTGAATGAGGAACTAACTAGGGCACCTGCTCTAGTATTACCCAATGGTACGAAGGCATTCACAACATATACCGATGCTTGTGACATGGAACTGGGCGTAGTTTTGATGCAGGAAATGAGACCGATGAGCTATGCTAGTCGACAGTTGAAGTTCACGAGAGAAACTCTCACCCATGATCTTGAGTTGGCAGCCATTGTCTTTGCACTCTAGTCATTGAAACATTATCTTTTAGGAAACCGGTTTGAGTTGTATACGGTCATAAGTCTTTGAAGTGTTTATTCTCGCAAATGACTTAAATTTAAGCTAGCAAAGGTGGATGAAGTTTTTGGCATCATATGATTTCTATATTTCATATACTCCGCACAAGGACAATATTGTAACCGATGCCTTGAGTGGGCAACATACGGTGTTGAGCCCTTTTTTCTTAGAGTGGAAGCATTTGGACTTCATCTCTACGTTCGAATTCCAACCATCATCAAACGTCACTCTAGAATTGTTAACAGCTTTGGATGCACAGCTTACACTTATGGACCGCATTGGGGCTAGTCAGAAGCAAGACAAAGAGCTATTGGATATTTTTGAAAAGCTTGGTAGAGGAGAGCAGTTGAGTCACTTGAGGCACTATACCATTGACTCGAAGGGGTGGTTACAGAGATATGGTAGATTATGTGTTCCTCTCATTATAGATTTGATTAACATGATACAAGCCGAGTCCCATTACTCTAGGATGACCATTCATCCCGGCAAAGACAAAATGTACCATGACATGAAGAGAGTCTTTTATTCGCCCGGTATAAAGAGGCATATGGCAAAGTACGTGGCCAGATGTATGACTTGTCAGAAGGTAATGTCGAAGTAGAAGAAGTCAGGAGGATTGTTGCAGCCGGTGGATATTTCATAGTGGAAGTGGGAGACTGTTTCTAAGGACTTCATAGATGGACTACTTGGAGTTGGAGGGGTAATGAGAGTATTTGGGTCATAGTCGATCGATTGACCAAATACACCCATTTTATTTCGATTAGGAGCACGAGGACGGACGTGTCTTTGGCGACACTAACATTAGAGAGATCATTATGTTACATAGAGTTCCTTCTAGGATCGTTGGCGATCGAGATCGGCTTTTCACTAGCGAGTACATGATGCTTTAGGCACCGATTTGAGCTTTTGTATTGCTTATCACCCGCAGAAAGACGAACAGACAAAGAGGGTGAACCGAGTGTTGGAGGACTTGCTTCGGATGTGCATCTTGGATTATGGAGGCTCTTGGGAGGATCACTTGCCATTAGTGGGTTTACCTATAATAACAACTATCAGGCGAGTATTAGGATGGCACCGTTCCAGGCATTATACAGGAGACCTTGTAGACCACCATTTGTTGGTAGGACACTAGGGATAGGATTATTCTTGGACTGGATATGGTGAGAGAGACATCAAAAAATGTAGACTTGATCCATAGGAGGATGAAAACTATGCATGATAGGCGAAAGTCTTACGCTGATAGGAGATGCATAGAGTTAGAGTTCGCAGTGGGCAATATGTTTTTGTGTATATCTCATCGCTTAGGCATGTTATGAAATTTGGTGGTTTGGGAAAGCTAGCACCAAGGTCAGTAGGACCTTTTCCGATCATTAGGAGAGTTGGAAAGTTAGCCTATAGGGTGAAGCTTCCTAAGAAGTTAGCGTGAGTACACGACGTTTTTCATATGTCACACTTGCGGAAATGTTCACATAATATAGCCATCGTAGTTGAACCAAGTCAGCTAGAGGAGGTGGAGGTGGAGGTGGAGAGAGTCACTTGTTCATCATGTACCCACTCAAATTCTTGTATATAGTACCAAGCGACTCCGCAATAAAGTTATCAAGCCTGCTAAGGTCCAAGGAGGTGACGATTCAATGGAGAGTATAAGGAGCTTGAGAAGAGGATCTGAGCTACCTAACTATAACCTTTTTCTTGTATGTTTCCATTTTACTTGAATAAGTATAGACTACTTATGTTTTAGGCTCTAGCATAGTATACCCTATAGGTAGGAGATAATTAGATGCTAGAAATGGTTGCAAACGTGTCATTAGGACATGTTTTGGTTAATGGGTGCTAATGGATGTATTTATTGAATTGTTCTTTGCACACTTAGGTAAATATATTTTCGAGTTAACATGCGCTTACATCATCCTTGCTTTTATTTCATTGAGTTATATGCATATGGATTGAATGGTTGCGCATACAGTAGAATTTCCAATTTATTTACATAGGATGTTGCATATATTTAGGACACATGGCATAAACTCCCGCATTAAGGAGACCACCTAAACTTTGCATTGGTGTAAGTTCATATGAATTCCTCGACTACATGTGTATATTGCATTAGAAATTGAACTAAAGATAATGATTACCGGTGGCTGATGGATGAGTAGATGGTTGTACCATTGATTTTTATATGCACGAGTTACATTTTCCCATCCTTAGAGATTTCGGGGAAAAATCCTTTTAAGGGGGGAATGTAACACCTTGAAAATTTACCCGAAAATTTAATATAAGAATTAAATTTAAATATAATAAGGGCATTCCTTTTCACAAATATCTGAATTTGTCTATGAAACTTACACCGTTGCATTTTTAATGATTTTTTTGGGAAACTTCCATACATAATGTTTCGAAATCGGAGCCAGTATGAGAAAGTTATAAACATTTGAAAAATCCCAGTCGAAAATAATTTGGAAATAAATATTATTAAATAAGGATACCCATCGATCGACACCTAGACTGAGACCTGTCGACCCATAGTGGTTGACCGCTCTATAGCGGTTGACTGGTCATAGTTAATCGATTAAGATTTGAGTGGCCGAACGGCCTGGATTTGATTGGGTTAGATCTAATAGTTCTGATTGTTTTCTACACCTATAAATAAGATAGTAAACCTAACTCAAATTCACCAAATATTATAACTAGAATGTCCAAACTTTGTCTCTTCGAAATCTAAAATCCCTATTCCCCTCAAAACTAAATTTCTTCAAAAATAAAATAAAAATCTAATTAGAGATTAAATCAAATCAGGAGGAGATCTACACCAAGCGAAGGCGATTCTAGGCGTGGTAGGAAAAGGGATAGCTTTTTTGAGGTGAGTGAGTTCAATGTTATTTAGATGATTTACATATAATTAATTTTAGTATACCCTATTTGATCTAGAATTGTGTTAAATCGAAATGGAAAAGTTGTTCAACGGTGATTAAAACCTACATGAACACGAACCCTTTCTTTTGATCCAAATCTACTTAATTTAAATTTGTTGATTAAGAATTGATTCAAGATTGAATACACTCTTTTTGGTCAAATTAATATGGATTGCTAAACCTATTGATGCTAAACTTAGGTCAATCTGATTTATTGAAAATTGGAACTACTGTATACGAAATTTGAACGATTATGAATTGTAAATCTACAAATATGGTTCATCTAATTAAGGTTATTGTATATCAAGTTATAGTTTAAGTTACTGTAATCGAAAACAACTATGATTAATAAACATAACAAAAAATAATCGGTAATTAAAAGTAATAAACAACGATGACCGATCGAACTTTCACTTGAACCGGTCAACAACAAGTTGTCGACCGCTCTAGTGATAAGCGATCGATCGATTAGCACTTCTGAGCGCAGCTTGAATCTCGGCTTAAGGCCCAAATATAAATTAAATTATATAGTATATATGTATATTAAATGCGCATATATATGATGTTAGTATTGTGGGGAAGCTAGCTCCCTATGTCGGCGATGCTATGACATGCGAGACTAGATAAATGCTATTTATCCAACTTGGGTCGATATTCAACGGGGGCAATTTTATTGCAAATTGCACTCACGGAAGATTCTATGGTGGACACACAACGCTAATGATGATACCTGATGGTGTGTTCGGCCCGGCACTAATGGTAGTTCCTTAGTATTCACGATGGTGTGATGTGATGTTGTGTTGTTGATGGATCCCGACGTGGTGCAATAAGAGGCATTTTGTTACCATTAAGAGGTGGATACGAATGAAGACGATGAGATACTTAAGCGAATCGGCATTGCAGGCTACCCGTCAATGCCTAACTATAATACATGTAGTCGTAGTTGTGGAAAGCTTGGTCCCATGGTGGAAAATGCAGGGAACCCTATGTTAGGAAATACGTGTAGTCGTAATGTGGGAAATGTAGTCTATGTGGAATAGTTTTGGTAGCTATTAGCCAATCATTAGTTGTCTTGAGGTCCGATTAGTTATTCGACCCTAAGTATGAGCATGCAAAAGTCATTACAGTAGGTGTATATACTAATGATGTAACTCATTCACCAGACTTGTGTCTGACCCACCCATTCCCTTCTTTTTTCCTTACAACATGAGTTCATGGCAGCAGGAAATAGGATGGAGATTTATGCATGGAGAGACGAGCTTGGCATTGGAGTTACTCTTTATTCCTATTACTCTCCATGTACTACTTATTATATGTACTATTTTAACAGACCATTTGATGTATCTCTATGTACTATGGATTTGACTATGTACTATTTTGAGATTGTGTTTTGGATATTTTTTGAGATGACTATTTTTAGTATTTATATTTTTTTGCCTTCCGCTAAGAGATCTGAAAGTGTATTATGTCTTCGATTTTACTCTTGTGTCCTTAGTTTTTCTGAAATGTTTAAAAACCCTGACAACTCATACTCCTGGCACTAACGCGAGTTTGAAAGTCATTCTATACTTTGGATTTGTGTGTCGAACGGTACGGGTTGTCACACGCCATAAACAATTTTTCCTAACACAGCCTGTGCCACTATCAGTAAGCCAAAAACCGATGCTACTATCCTTGATATCGCTTAAAACCTCTACCTCAATCCTCGACGCTGCCATTAGCCTAATTTCCCTCGATGATCTAAGACTGTGGCAAGAGAGAAAGTCGACGAGATGCGGAGATGAGAGAATTTTTGAACATTCATTTTTTTCTGTGGTGGCCAATGCATTTGAATTTGGAACAAGGAAAAAAAGAATTAGTTTTGGGATATTATATTTAATTTGAATAAAAATTCCATTCACGTTTTGAGCTCCTATAACTTGAAAGGGCGTCCTATCACAATGATACATTGACGTCGTGTATCGTCTTACTTTTACCTTTGCGATGGTATATAGCATGACATCATTCGTGATGGAGTCCTGAGATGTTACTTTCACACATTTTGAAGTTATACTGGCCATCAGATCATCCAATTCTAGAAATTCTTTGACTACGTAACTCATAATGCTATCCTCTTCCCAACATAAATGATCCAATTATGCACATTTATCCGTACAATACATATAGCCGTAAATAAATCCCAAAAATGATGTAACATCCAACCCATTGATATTTAACTCAATGCTCTCCTGAATGAATATTCTGAACTCAATGGAAGAGGTCCCGGATCCTACTTCGTTCATCTATTAAAAGCTGGATTTTAGGACTTCGATATAAGTTAATTAACATTTAAATTAATTATTAAATCTCTAGGCATTTAAAAAATATGGGTTGTTACATTCTCCCTCACTCAAGCATTTCGTCCTCGAAATCCTATATTGTGGAGCAGCATAACCCGACTACCCTAGCACCTACAAACCTAAACCATTAACAATGTCCATCAACATTAGTGTCAAGCTACTAACATAGTGACACATACGTCCTATAACACTATAGCCCACATATCCATAAACAACTAACTCATCAATCATTAGTACATATATAACACAAGTCATATACTACCACGCTAAGCTATAAATGCTTAACCCCTAATAAATTAACCTTTAGTCACAGAAAAAATTGGCAGCACCTCCTCTAGACGATGTGCTCTCCCGCACTACCCAATTTGTAATATATGGCATAACCAACAATATATATCATATCCAACAACATACACCCAATACATATCTTAAAAATATATCATACCTATCATGTGTACCTCTTTATGCAACTTATTAGTAAGCAAATTACCATTTAGATGTGATTTAAAGCAAGAAGCTTCCATGTAGCCTCTCTGTTGCTTTTTTGTATCTATCTTTTACTCAGAATGTAGTATAGTGAGTTTATCCCATACTTTATTTACAAACATACAAGTTCATACTAGCATTTAACTAGAATTCCAACATACAACACATGTCAATCAAGCTACCCTATAAGAATATGTTTACTCTAAGTTAGTTTTACTATTTGCTTCCATAAAGGCACACTTATAAACATATATAACATGTACATGCATCTGCACAATTCTATGAACCCTGTTCTATACAGCCAAAAATCAGCATACATAGTCATACTTATATATATGTCCACATATACAAACATGTAATATAACATGTTTTACCAAAATATCACGTAATTTATTAAATTAAGCCCTTTTGGTATACACCAATATAAATATTATCCTCCGTATTTATTTATCAACACTTTGAACATTATATATGCTTCGAAATAATTATTATCCTCCATATTATTTGTAAACACTTTAACTCTCATATATGCATCAAAAATGTATTCTTCTTCATTTTTTTACAAAATAGTTTGACATGTGTAAAAATATTTCCTCATAGTTCCATTATACACTTTTAAAATAAAATAACATGATTCCTTACTTATACATTCCAATATACCATCATGTGTATATTAGTAATGCAGATATAACCTCTTTCAAAGCTTCTTTTAAAAATATAATTCTTCCACAACTAAATCATTCTTGCTTAAATGAACTAATTTACAATATCCTAAAAATTATCTCACTTGGAGTGTGTGCGTGTATATATAACCCATCTATATCCTAAATCATTTTCAAAACAAGTTTAGTTCATTCAAAATGGATTCTTTTTTCCCTAATTTTCCAAAGGACTTTCAATTTGTTTTATTTAATTACTAAGTGGTCATAACCTCTTTACCATAGCATCTACATGATTCGTTACAAAGCATTTCAAGTTATCAACCAATTTAATGCTTACCAACCTTTTCAATTGAATGTATATAGCTTTAACCAAACAAGCCGCTTATGTGCATATGTTTTCTATTATCAACTTATTCATCAATATATCTCCAATAAGAATCAAACAAACAACAAGAAATCACAACCAGTCAAAAAAAGACAACTAATAAGCCATATATAAGCAAGCTACTATATAATAATCAAACAACAATGAAGTAACAAGGAAAGATAAAAACCATTAATCAAACTATTACAACCATGCCATAATAACAAAACAACAATCGACAAATAAGCCATAACTACAAAAACAACAATAAAAAATCAGGCCATAAAAACAAAATACTTTGCTCCTGCCTTAATGAGCCCACTTTGCCTTAAAACGATGCCTAAGTTGTAGAACTCCTCCTACGTGAGATACATGCAAGAGGAAGCATGTCCTTTATTAAAATGGAAATTTGAATTGATATTTTGGTTTACCAAGTTTTACTACTATCAGAAAAATCCATCAATCCTTGTGCCACTCTCTCATCCTTTAGAATCAAACTAATTTTACAAAGAAGAAAGTTTAACAAATCACTAGCATCAATTCAATTGCAACAAACGCTCAAGGCTTGATCGAGTTTGAACTCACCATAATTGCACAATGATAACAAGCAAAATTTACTAAGTGTACCATAACATTTGTCTAATCAAGCATTAGATTGCTACGTACTTAAAAGATTATCTAGGTCAAAACAAAAAAGGGAAGCCCTCTTTCGAACCACCCCTAAGCTACTGGTTTTAATTGCTAACAAATCCTACGTAGTAAGAACCACCTTTCTTTGCTCTTATTGTATTGGTAGCATCATAAGGGTAGAGCACTAACCCTTTATGCATTGGTTCCTAGAAACCATGTAGCACTAAAGTCAGAGACCTAACTACCATAATATTATATTTTCCAAGAATAACCTAAACAGACTTATAACCTATGGTCTGGCAACTCAAGGCCAAACTCCATGATATAAAAGCAACTCTATCAGTCCAGAAGTCATTTGCTCGCTCGTTAATCCTCATTAAGCAACAACCGAATCTAGATTAGAAACAATTCCAAGTTAACCTTCGTTGACCAAAACCACTTAATCTCAACGCTTGTGCATTAATAATGGATGATAGTACTCTAAGTTCTAAATTAGCTTAAAGCAAAAAAACTATAACGGTCTCCAGATGGATGACCAACTTAGTTTGACACATTCTTATGGTTTAATGTCAAAATGACTATCGTGACCCCAATGCATGAACTACAAGGCCTAATAACTCTTTGAATGTTACAGCACATTCATTCGATTATCCCCGACCACTTTACTTTAGCCTACTAGATGAAACTCACACCGCATCTCTTTTTCATATATGTTTGCACCTTAAGTTCAGGTTCTCATCGAGGTGAAGATTCTAGCTTGGTTATTTTCCAAACCTCAATCATAAGCGTACCCAGGACCTAATGTAACATGCTAAGCTAATTGTGTTTGCAACTTCAATTTTCCTTACTAGAGCGGGAAAATGCAAAATTCATAAGAAGCAAGAAATTTGAATCACCTTAGATCTGTTAGTGAAGATCCTTCTTTAAGAAGAGATACTCCTAAAAATATCATAAGTAATGTGTAGTATGAATCCTTCCCAATAGGGGTAATGCATACTATATGGACGCAACAACCAATTATATATCATGAATTGGACTTCTTCATCCATGTGGCTTGAGTTTCTCTCATGAGCAACAACTCTTCCCCACTTGTGCCCGAATGAAACAAAGCCTATAATCACACGAATCAACATATATCATTAACTCTCCATTAGTGTTTACTCAAATCCATTAACACCATCATTAATGACATCCCATGTCCCACTAACCACGTTCCACGTGACAGTATAATAAATAAAAGTCAAGAACTACTTCAACTCTCATTGAACCAAATTCGATATTAAATAAATTCACGTTAGAGTAAACCCTATTAATATTGGTCGATCCCTCATGGGATTCGACACTACGGGTCCCTCTCCAATAATGTTCCACCAATTCGAGCCTTAATGTCTAAGGATGTGGCAGGAAAGTCTAAGTAAAACCAAAAGACCCCTATCTAGACTCATAAAGCTTCTTACTTGACTCGAGAAAGCTTACTCTTAGTACGGGGGTACTACACTTAATCCACCATCTTTAATGTTTCTCGTTGTCGCCCTTTGGTTCTATCCCCCAGACTCTATATTTCTACAAGTCATGGATAACTGCTAACAATGAGTATGAGTAACTTGGGATTGTGTGGTGGATGTGTGCTTATACTATATAATAAACAAAGATACATTCTCTCAACGTTTGATCCATCGTAAAGTATATGTCTCTTAGATGACCTCACATTATATGTGTTTGATTCCTTAAGTGTCCATATGGCACTGCATGAGGATCCATGTCCACATGAGGCTGTATCGATCCACTCAAGCATCCCTAGGACATACTACACCCTGACTTGGTCCGCCGATTACCAAATCGGGTAACCTGAGCTCTAATACTAAGTGTAATGACCCACCATTTACGATACCCTAATCAGTGCTAAATAACTACATTTGGTTCTGAACACCGTAAGTGAGATACCTTTGGGGTAATTTAAACAAAACTATATCATCAAATATTTCGATATAATCTCACAATGGAATAATAATATATATTATACCACATATACATGTGCATATCAAAGAGAGAGATGTTCTATATAAGGCATGGTATCCGAGTAAAACTGATATAAAATATAATTAGAATACATCGTCTCGATACAACTTGAGTACTAAATGGTACATCAAACACAGTACATGACCTCATGGACAAATAATGTTTTAAGTGCATAAAATAATATATTGATAATTAAGGGCCACGACCGACCATAGTCTCCAAGCTCTTAAAGATCCAAGTATCTTGCTAACATGTCCCCAAACACTTAACTTTAGGCCTACTCGTAGAGTAACTAAAGGTTGTCCAAAAGGGAAAACGAGTGCTAGACAGAAGTCCAGTGAGGGACTATCTCTATGTACTATATATACATGTAACCTATATATATATATATCTAATAAATATGAGCAATGATCTGTAGATGATACTAATCATATGTCGCCTTGCCTTATCCATATACCAAATAGTCAAAATAATACATAATAGTGGTTCTATTATTAAAATAGTACATACTATAACAAGTTATGCTACAACATATGATAAATGAATGTAAAGGTAATATTACACTCCATAATCAACAATGTCATAGATCTCCCAATCTTGGTCTAATCTGAAATGTAATGGAAATAAAAATATAAAATAATGTTATATAACCAAGCATCTCCATATCCAAAACTAGTATAAGAGTTATATACAAATAATATCCAAGGCCAATGCTATTGAATATGTGAAACTGACATCTGCATGATGAATTACCACTAGCTACCATAGAGAATACTTTAGAGTCAACTCGTATAGTCGACTCTGAATCCCCACTAACTCGTTTAAATCCGGTCTTAACACCTAGTGTTATGAACAGTATATGAGCCACTCTAGAAAGGCATCCTATCTCCCTCTGCCCCTGCTATGGGATCTCATCGGCAAGTTGTGCCCTCTCTATGATGCATTGGATTCCCTCACTAGTCTCCTTTCCTTTTGGTTGTCTACATTGACATACCATAACCATACGTAAATGCTAAACCCCGTGTACACCCTTCCCGTACGTATACCTAACACCAAAGTATTGTTTCTCATGTGGGTCGTGATTCGTTCTTGAAGTTCCTAGCACTACCTAGTCACCCCAAATTAGGCATACAAAATTTATATAAATCAAATAAATCGCCTAAACCGCACATCTATAACTATATATATATATAAATTAAATCATGTATCTATATATTTGTATAAGATATATTACCAATAGTCTGTAGCCCCAAGTCAATCATACCAAACTATATATCGCTTAAATTGCATATCAATAAATCTGCCTAATACATCACGTGCACCAATTGGCAGCCTCAAGTGGGATATACTGAAACTATCATACCGAAACTATATATAAATGCTTAAACCACCTATCAATAAATATATAAAAATATTCTATGCTCCTCCTTGTAGCACCATGTTGGGCATATCAGAAGTATATATGAATATAAATATATGAAAATAACATAAATTGCATAAAGGTATATGTGTGTGCATAATAATCAGTCCAACTCTATGGAACCAATATATGTCTAACAATATACATATACATACATATAGGTAATCACAACCAAAGTAACAAATTCATCATCCAATCAACAATAATTCACACATACAATCATAGAAAACATTTGACCAATCATCAATAATGGAATAAGCACATATGTCCAAATCATGTATTCAACATCTACCTAGGATCTCAAATAACTAGCTTATGTCGAATTGAGCCATACCAAAACCAAACAATTATATATGTAATATATACATCATTATATATCATCAAGGTTTTATACTATAATATATATGAATATGGGGATTTATACTCATAACCCAAATATAAAGAATTATTCTTACTTACCTTCTCAACATTTTCCAATATCCAAACCCCAACAAAAGCTATGATATGCTATAGAAAATCTCGATACAGTCGCAAAAACGAAAACTACATCTTGATTAGACCTCATATACAAAAGATACAATTTTTATAGCAATATGAATTAATAAATTAATTAATAGTTAATTAATAATTAATGTAGTTAATACCTGAATCATCTTCTGTATTTAATAGTCCCACTCCTACATGTCAAAACCTTCGTTTTTGGTTTTGAAGTGACAACTATACATTTCGATATATATTATACAAGTTGATTATTTCAAGGAAAGCAAACTACGAAGACTAAAGAAAATGACTACAGCTGATAAGAAGACAATGACAAATAACTACAGCTCGACGAATGAAGACCATATTTCAGACGTCATTGTATATGAGTCTAGAAAATACTTGTACAATATTCTTTGATGATCCATATACACAAATATTATCAAATTGATTTAAAAATAGATTTTAAACTTAGGATCATGCAATATACCCTTGAGGGGTGAATATGATATTTAAAATAATTCGTGGATAAACAAATAAATCATACGAAAACATAAATGCAAAAGGTAAAAAATACACAGATATATCAAACCTCAGCCACTAACTCATTAATGACTGCCGCCGCCACCAGGATTACAGCTAGAGTTTTAGATTCAAACGCTTATAACACCAGCAAACCCACACTTCTTATGAACCTGAATATATTCCATGTCTAGTAACCCTGCCTCGACTTTATCTCCAAATCGAGAATTTTTGAACTACAAAGCGTAGTTCAACCCTAGAAAATCTAGGGTTCAAATTTAAAAGAAAAATACAAAACTAAACAAATAAAATTCCCCCTTAAATTCAAATAATATTTCTGAGTGCAGATATATATAACGTGAGGGGCAATAATGAAAATTTCCTCTTTCGTTTTGCAGCTTTGCCAACGCCTATTCTCCATGTGATATACCCCACACTAAAATTATCTACTCCTTCCTCTTCAATGGAATAATCTACTACCTTAGATTAATTGACATCCTCAAATCCAAATTCACTATCCCAACAAAAAAACTATCGACTTCAACCACTAATGAAAAACCCTGACGTCGTAAAGACTTCACTCGTGCAACAGCCGGGGGTGATTGCCATGGTCTTGGAGAAAGAAGGTTGTCATCAGTTTTTAGAAAATGCTAAAATGGAGAAGAAAATGCCAAGTTCACCACAGTTGGTTACTGCTTCACCAGAGGAGTTGCTGGAAGGTGCCAGGAGAATGTCAGAATGGGAGCTATTGAAATTGGGATCTGAGCAGCGAGATAATTAGGTGTATCAGCCTGTGCATGAGTGCACGTGCACAACCGATACACTCAGAATTTAAGGTTGTGTTGAGTTATACATGTATGCAGTAGCCTTACTATGTAAAATAGATCTGTTGTATATGTTGAACTGGTATGTTAGGTGTGTTGAACTGGGCCATTTTTGGTGTTTGGGCTGGTTAGGTTGTGTAGAAAGGGTGTTTGTAGAAATGACTTGATATGTGTATATATATAGTGGTGGACTGGTTTTTTAAGAGTGTGAAGAAAAATCTAAAATAAAATTGCATTATTGTTCTCCGTTGATACTTTTGTTAAATTGCAGTTAGTATTTCATCTTCATTCTTTATCCAGTTCAATTATCTTATCATTTCTGGTACTTTAATATTGGTCTTGCAATGTCTTGTTTGCATAATTTTCTGTTTTTAGTTTGTTCCGTATCTCTGTGCATTTTATTCATTTGGCAATTATATGATCATTGTTATTCATTTACAACTTATTTCTTGCTCTTGAATCTGTATTTAACATTCCTTTTGATCTATAGTTTCTTGTTCTTGCAATCTTCATTTTATCAATATTTCTCCTGTTACATCATTTTGCCAGTGAATTGCTATTTTCATCTATATCTACCAATTCATCTTATAATTAATGTTTGTATAAATTCTTTAAAAAGACTGTTGTTCTTGTACAAGTTTCCTGCTTCTGTCAATATACATTTCTTTTATCATATATTCTTGATTTCTCTGATCCTTGATCCACAAATCTAGATCCATATCAATACATTGTACCATTCTTTTCTAAGTATAAACCCAGTTTGTCAATTCTTGATTCACTATTCACCTGCACCACAATTCACCTTCTAAATTTCCATTTTCTTGCTGTGCACATAATACTTGCGCACATTGTCTTGTGTCAGTGTACATGCTTGCTTCAGTTCCTTCTTCATTCATCTATAACTGTCACTTAACTTCCTTCTTCCTCATCCAATTTCCTCTTGTCATCAACAAAACTGCCACCTGCCATCATGAATAAGGAATCAGAACAACCCACCTCTTCCAATTTGGTATCAAAGCCATCCAATGGGGAGGATTCAGACCCCCAAGTCGATCCTCACTGTAACAGCAACAATGCTTATATAAACCCCGCTTAATGGCAACATCTTCTTGAACAAGCATTACTATGGCAGCGACAAGGAGAATTTAATGAGCATATTACCAATTCTTTAACTCAATTGGAGTATAGTAATCAAAAACCGGAGCTAACCACCCACGACCTCTCCACCAGATTTGAAGGATTTCACAATGTCCTTACTTCCCTTACTTATGATATTTAACAAATGAAGTACAAATCGCAAGCTCCACCACCAACGCCTCAATATCCTTCGCCAGTACAAAACACTGAAAATCTCACTAATAATACCTGTTCTTTGCTTGTACCCTCTATGGCAACCACCAGTTCAAGAAACCCCTAACCACAGCCAAGAAATGCCACCTATCCTTTAAATCCTCTATTAAACCTAGAACCTTCTGCACCAAGAAACCTATATCAAAATCATCCCAATCCAAACTATCCTAATATGCACTACCCCAATCCAATGTCTTCATACAAGTTAGACTTTCCCAGTTTTACAGGTGATGAAGGAGTGGCTAACTGGTTGAGACAGGTAGAGTAGTTCTTCAGATTTCAACATACAGATGAGCAATATTAGGTAGAAATCTGTTCATTTTATCTCAAAAAAGAAGCCCTGTAGTGGTATCACTGGTACACCAACACTGTTATTAATCATGAATTATGACCAGTATTTAAAGAAGAAATTTTGGTGCGGTTCAACCCTGAGGAGATGGAGAGACCCTATGAAACATTATCCAAACTCAAGCAACACACCACTGTTAGAGCCTATCTCGGTCGATTCGAGCAGTTACAAGCAGTTATAGAAACTTTACCCCCTAAGTTCTTGCTTGATAGATTTATTGAAGGGTTGAAGGAGGAGATTTGATATGATGACTTCAAGACCAGTTGACTTCAAAGAGGCAAATGCATTGGCAAAAATGTTCGAAAGTAAGTATATCCAAACCAAGAAAAGTCAAAAACCTACCACTGTTAGCCATTCCACTACTTCTGTCCCCAAAACCTCCTCCAACCACACCACTAAATCCTATGTCAAGGATTCATTAAATTCCCACTCTAATACAGTTCCTAGAGATGGAAGCAACACCACTATTGAAAATCTAGCAAGAAGTAGAGGGTTAACCCCTATCAGATTGTAGAAATAAACAGACAAAATCTTTGTTATGGGTACAAGGAAAAGTGGTCTAAAGATCATAAATGCAAAAGTCCACATGTTTATGTATTAGAAGGGTTAATGTCACTTAAGGAAGATGTGGAAACAGAAGACAGTTTGAATGTTGATGTGATTGAGTCTGATGGGGAAGTAGCAGCAGAAGAAGCCTTATCTATAACTTTACATGCCATGTGTGGAATCCCTGCCTTGTCTACCATCAAAGTGAAAGGAATCATTAACAGGAAGCCGGTGCAAGTTCATATAAACTCTGGATCGACACGCAGTTTTATTAATGAACAACTTGCTAAGAAATTAGATTTGACAAAAGATGAATCCAAGGCTTATGAAGTGACTATGGCCAATGGGGAGAAATTAACTGGTTCTGGTATATGCAAAAATGTGATGCTTAAGTGTCAGGGATGCAAAATGCTTGTGGACCTATTACTATTGCCACTGGAAGGTTGTCAAGTAGTATTGAGGGCTCAATGGATGAAGAGTTTGGGTGATGTGACTTTATACTTGGAGCAATTACAAGTTAAATTCCAGTATAATAATAAATATTACATTTGGCAGGGTCTCAATCAAGAAGAGATGAAGATTGTTGATAAAAGGTCAATAACTAAAGAAAATGCACATGGGCAATTAAGTATGATATTATGCTACCAGATTAATTTGAAGGAGGAGCAAACCTCATCAATACCCTCTGCCATCATAGAACTCCTCAACCAATACCCTGAAATCACTTGCAATGACCCCTTCCTACCACCAAAAAGAGAACATGACCATAAAATTCCACTTCTACCTAAAACTAAACTTATATGCCTTAAACCCTATAGACATTCACATTACATCAAAAATGAGATGGAAAAAATTGTAAATGAGTTGCTGACTGCTGGAGTTATTAGGCACAGCAATAGTCTATTTTCTTCTCCTGTTGTAATGGTTAGAAAAAAAGATGGCACATGGAGGTTATGTGTTAATTATTGAAGTTTGAATGCATGCACCATCAAAGATAAATTCCTCATTCCCCTGATAGATGACCTATTTAATGAATTACACGGAGCTGCATATTTTTCAAAGTTGGATCTGAGATCAGGGTACCATCAAGTTCGTATGAATGAACCATATACACATAAGACAGCTTTCAAAACACATGTGGGACATTATGAATTTCTTGTAATGCCTTTTGGGCTTGTCAATGCCCCATCTACATTTCTATCTTTAACAAATCATGTATTTAAGCCACATTTGAGGAAGTTCATTTTAGTATTTTTTGATGATATATTGGTGTACAGTAAGAGCTGGGAGGAATATCGGTCGTCTTAAAACCACTTTTCATACTTTGCAGCAAAATTTCCTAGTGATTAAATTGTTGAAATGCAGCTTTGCTAAAAAAACACTGGAGTATTTGGGCCACATCATCTCCTATCAAGGACTAGCAGTTGATCCAAGCAAGGTGCAAGCAGTAGTTGAATGGCCACTGCCCAAAAATTTGAAGTCATTAAAAGGGTTATTGGGTTTAACTGGCTACTACAGGAAATTTATAAAAGATTATGGGGTAATTGCCAAACCACTTACAGAAATGTTGAAAAAGAATGCTTTCACATGGACTGAGCAATCAAGGGAGGCCTTTGAAAAATTGAAGCACTGTCTAACCAATCTCCCTATATTATATATGCCTGATTTCAATCAACCTTTTACACTCGAATGTGATGCCAGTGGCGATGGTTTGGGAGCAATGTTGCTTCAAAATAATAAACCCATAGCATATGTGAGAAAGGCATTGCATGGGAAGAACCTCTTGCTGTCTACTTATGAAAAGGAACCGTTAGCCATTATTTTAGCTACAAGAAAATGGGCTCAATATTTTCTAGGGAGGTAGTTTATTATAAAGATAGATCATCAGAGTTTGAAATTTTTGTTATCAAAGAAACTACACACAGGGCTGTAGCATAAATGGTTAATTAAATTACACGGCTATGACTATAAAGTGGAGTATAAATCTGGGAAGGGAAACATAGTTGCTGATGCATTATCTAGAAGAGAAGCAGATGCTTGGGAAGAAGCAGAAGCACAAGCCATATCTGTAGTACAAACTCCATGGTTGCAGGAGCTTAAACACACACTACACCCATCTGCTTGGTACCATGAGCAGATCAATAAAGTTCAGAACAAAGAACTTAACAGTGGCAAGTATAAAGTAGTGAATGGATTAATTTTTCACAATGGGAAGATTTTAGTTGACCATCATCTAAAAATAATGCTGCATTCACTTATCCAAGAACATCATTCAACACCTTTAGGGGGGCATGTCGGAATTAAGCCTACATTAAAAAAATTAAAATAAGTTTTTTATTGGAAAAAATTGAGGAGAGATGTGGAAGATTATGTTAAAGCATGTGATCAATGCCCAAGAAAGAAAGGTGAAAATGTACTACTGCCTGGATTGCTACAACCCTTACCCATTCCTAAAGTAATATGGACTGACATAGCTATGGATTTTATCACTGGTTTGCCAAAAAGTGACAAATACACAATCATCTTTGTTGTTGTAGATCGATTAAGCAAGTATGCCCATTTTTTCCCTCTTAGCCATCCCTATACATCCAAGGAAGTTGCTACTGTTTTTTTAATGGTGTGTTCAAATTGCATGGCCTACCTAAAACCATAGTTAGTACATGGATCCTACATTCACAAGCAAATTCTGGCAAGAGCTATTCAAATTGTAAGGTAGCGGTTTGAAGTTAAGTACTGCCTACCATCCTCAAAGTGATGGGCAGTCAGAAGTGATAAACAAGGTTTTAGGGGGATATTTGAGATGTTTCATCTGTCATAAACCCCATGAATGGAGCAAATGGTTAACCCTTGCCGAATATTGGTATAACACTACATGGAAAGTTTCAATAAATACTACCCCTTTCAAAGCTGTATATGGTGTTGATCCTTCCACCCTATTATCCTATGTCCAACACACTGCCAAGGTCGAGTGGGTTGAAGAAATGTTGTTTACTAGGGATATCTCTTGTTAGAATATTTAAAGGATAGTCTGAAATTGGCACGTGAAAGAATGAAAAAGTATGCAGACTTAAAGAAGTCAGAGAGGAAGTTTGTTGTAGGGGATTGGGTATTTTTTAAACTTCAACCCTATATACAACTTACTACGAGAAACCAGAGAGCATGAAAGTTATCACCCAAGTATTATGGGCCATATGAAATAGTTGAGAAGATTCGGGAGGTGGCTTACAAGCTTCAGTTGCCAACTGCTGCTAAGATACATCCTTTTTTTTCATGTACCACAATCTATTACTTAAATAGGAAAGAAGAATCCACGCTCCAACTTTTTACAACGTGTCAACTCGAAGCAGCCTCCCAAAATTTCAAAAAATAGAAACACGGTTATAGTAATCGCTTGCGACATTTTTATATTAAACTCATTTTTATCACAACCATAACCGTTCCTCTTCCATGTTCACTCCATTTGTAACTCACATCTTTTTAACAAATCTAGGTTTCACTCCATTTCTTCCCCGCTTTGGCTAACTCCGTATTCCTTAGATCTAATTTACATGTGATCAACGTGAGGACGAATTCTGAAAATTTTATGGAGGCGGTGGTGGCTATTGTTTCAATGGAGATTCTCCTTCTTATCCGGCGATAGCTTGGTACCTTCTCAACCAACGACATAAAATTGCAACTCCTCCTTTTCAAAGGTGAACTTTTTTTCACTTTGTTTTTTTTACTTAATTCATATGGATTACGAATTTTTTTCCATTGAGTCGTATAAAAATTCTCTAACTTGATTGAACCGTGGTAATAATATTATCCAACAGTTCTCCATTTTTTTTTCTACCAACAGTCTCCTACTTCATTCTCCAGGCTCAGCAAACCCTACTCTCCTCTTAATTTCTTTTTCTACCAACTAATCTTACCCCAAAACTGTCCACATCTGAGAGGTTAAATGGTTGGTAAAATCACGAAGTCGAATTTGGGATTAACTTGAATTAGGTCAGTATTTTGTTAAATTTTATTACTCGAATTGGGGATTCCGTATACATTTGAACACACGGTTGGCAGGATGTGCGGTAAAACTTGATTAGATTATTTGTTGTTCCAACTCTATGCTACATCTTGTTTCTTTATTTTTAATAAAAGGCTTTTAGGACACTAATGTGTTAAACCCTTTTACTCCAACTGGGTATTATGCATACAATTGACCAGACAGTCGGTTGGTTGTATCATAAAACCTGTTTTGATGATACGTTGTTCCAACTCTATGGTACATACCTCCTTTTTATTTATTTAATTTTTATTCTGCTCCATACCCATTTTTTTAGTAAAATTTGACAACGGTGGATAAATCTTAAAATTTAGCAATAAGGGTTTGGTTGGCCTGATTTATATTGGGTATATAATCTGGTAACTGTATGTAGTTCTCATTTTGAATATGGTTGTTTCAAATGGTCAATCATAGTTGTTTTACAACTTAACTTTCAACGTGTATTTGCTTATGCTTTTTGAAAGTTTCACTGTCATGAATTTCTGTGTTCTCTCAAATCACAGTCAAAGCTCCAAGTAACCATGTTTTCTAACTTTGATAACGGTGAATAAATCTTACAATTTAGCAGTAAGGGTTTGTTTGGCCTTAAATGTATTTAGACATAATCTACTAAAGGTATGTAGTTCTATTTTTGAAAGTGGTCATTTCAAATGGTCAGTCATGGTTGTTTTACTCCTTAACTTTTGACATATATTTACATATGGTTTGTCAAGGTTCCGCAGCCATGACTTTCAATGTTTTCTTAAATCATTGTTAGATCTACAACTAATCATGTTTCTATTTCTGTAACGTTGTGCAAATCTAGCCAACTACACCAGATTCACAGTACATCAATCAACTTAAGTCCGTACAACTTCTGCACAAGTGTTAGGGAAAACCGAAATTGCGACCCACTGCAAGAAGAAAGTTCAAAGAAACAATGCCAATAGGGTAGCAGTCATGCCACTATAACTGTTCCAATGAATACAAGATAAACAAATAAATTACACAAGAGCTGATATATGAACAATCAGGCAATCTAGGGTCTTTTCACACCAAATCAGGCGATTTGTTCAACTGTCAAAAACTGCTGGACAAGTGAGAGATTTGGTTACATAAGAAGTAATAATTTGGTCGACGTCTATATTGTTCTTGGTGGACTGTCATTGCTTTCACAAGGTAATATTCAGATTTATAGTTTTAAATGTGTGCCAAAAATTGGAAATTCTAATTTGATTATTGAATTTCTATTTTTTTGGGTCTTTTCAGTTTTTATTTAATTAGTATTCATACAATATATGGACATGATTGGAAAACTCTTTATGATTGGACATATAAACTATATAAGGAGTGATTAATATGTTAAATTTACTTTGTTCTTTCTTTATAATCTTAACTTTGTTTCAATGATGGAAGTGTTGTAAATATGAAACATTTGTTCTCTAAATCGAATGGGACATTAATTTTCAATGGTGAATTGTAGCAAGTATTAGTACATTAGTTTTTTACCGCTAAATGTTTTATAGTATAACTAACTTAGGAAATTCAACATGTCAATATGCATAAAATTCAACATATCAATATGTATACAGTATATAATGTAGGAGTAGTTAAATAGTATATATTACAACATGGTCACATCTTTAGGAAAATGTTGTATAATATGATACAATATTGATTTGATTTCAATGATATAACAATTTCGAAGGTAAACTCAAATCAAAAAAATTAGTCGTGATGGGTACTGAAATTTGGAATATGTTCAATCGACTACCAATTTGTACCTACAATGTATCCATTTGTAAGTACTTTTCTTAATTTTAGTCCATTGATACTTTTACAATTTCACTTGACATCATTCGCTTATTAATTTCTTAGTTATTTCTTAATGAAGTGTGTACTACAATTGGAAAAACGAATCAGTACATATTTTTTAAGGTCTACTTCCAAGCATTTTATGTACTTCTATTTTCCTATTATACATAGCATTTTTTATGTTTTCTGACTCCAATATACTTTACAATAATAAAAATTAAAATGAAGCACAAACATGCTTTTGACATAATTTTGTGAGTTTGCTTACAATCTTAAGATGAAATACATTGCACTCTTTTTTTCAACATGTTTTAGTTGGCTTAGTTAGAAATGACATAACGACATTTTTTTCCCTTTTTATACCGTGCAAATGAGATTCATTCGGGGTGTTATGTATTTATACGATATAACTTGGGAATAGTGTTAGAATTTTCCTTATACATGTCAAACTTAAGTTTCTCATTTTTACATAAAAATGAATTTAGATTTATGTCAGTTAAAAGTGTTTCACATCTGTTTTCCAATAAGAGTCATATACGTTATTAAGCTTTGAATGAATGAAATGAAATTATACTTACAAAGTTGTTTGTCATCGGTGTTATAAAAATTTTTTGCCTTGAAATCAAATAAGGTCCAAATGTTGATCACACAAAAAGTTGTTCTAAACTTGGTTACTTTAGTTAATGTAAATCATGTCTCATGACATATGCAGCCTCTTTACTGGTCATATGATTCCGTATCAGTATAACTGCAAGGCTTCAACATTTTGAATTCAAACTGTTTGATGCATGTGATTTGGATACATGATAGCTTTTAAATTATATGGCATGAAATATGTACACATTTTTAATATATGGCTGTCAGTTTTTTTATCTTAAGTTAGTTGGCTTTTGTAAGATACCTTACGATGTATACAGCCACTTTTAGTACCCGGTCATTCAAAAAGAGAGTAAACAATAGTTCTTTGAAGGTAATAGTATTGTTGTGATTATGCTTCTATTGTGGGTTCTTTTTGTTGAAAGTTTAGAACTTAATATAGTAATTAGTCCCTAACTATATGCATGAATATTTTACTCATGCTACCGATATGAGGTTATATAATTTACCAAATGTGAAATTTATTCTATTTAATTTAGTGAAAGCTTGAACTTATTATGACTTTTAGGTATTTCACCGTTTGCAATGTTTAAAATGATCCATTGCTATGTAACTGAATATAGTAATAACAATAATTTTTCTCTATAAACATCGGATTTATTATTGGTTTTTTCTAAGATGGATAATTACACAACTAGGGTTTGAAGATAAATGGGTTACGGTGACAACCAATATAAAACAAAGGTAGAAGATAAATCAGTTACTGTGTACACATTATATAGTTCTTCCGATTTGTTTTATGATATGACAATGATCTGCTTTAACGCTCTACCTCAAAATCCATTCTATTCATTTCGAAGCTCCTTTTATCTTATAACTTTGATTTTGAAGACATATAAGCCGTTGTGTTGACAGTGGTTTGACAACCATATTTTTCGTAATAATATGATCGTAGAATTAAACTCTATTATTTCAGGTTTGCTTTAATTTTAATACATATGGTAACTGATATAATGTCATGGTAGATAGGCAAAGTTTGTGGATTGTGTTTCCAAATATCATGTCCTGCCAATTTGATTACAGCTCCCATGAAAGCCATGTCTTTTCCACAGTTTAAGATATGAATAAGTGCAAATGTGCTAAATTTATGTATTTTATTCTTGAATGATAAAATCGAGTTTGACAATTAACTTATGGGGATGAAAGTTGTAATACGGTACCTTCGTAAATGAGTTTAAGTACATGCAGTGAAACTAACAGCTCTCCTAATTATTAGTGGACTATTACATGTTTTGATTTAATTGGTTTATGCCGGTTTATTTTGGTTGTTAACCCTGTTTGACCTCAGCTTTTTCTGCCTTATGTATGTTAAACAATCCATATTTTTTTTAGACATTGTAGTTTATGCGTACAAATCCCTACCTGCTTTTTTTCAAATCAGATGGTTTTCCCCCAATTCTCCTTTGTTCCACTTAATACCGACAGTCGTTTAACATTGACTATTCATACTGTTATAAAATGGATATTATGAAATAGTTTTTAACATATTTCTATATACTGGTTATTAATATTTTGGATTGCCTTAGACAGTTTGTGGATACAATGGTTGGTGTTCTATAATTTACTGCATTATCTGTTTAAACTTAAGTACATATTAGTGGAGATTTAGTTTAATCTTTTAGTTTGTTCTTAGTAAAAGTATCACTCAAGCTGGAGTTCAAACTAAAGATTTGATTGCTGCTTATTCAACTTGCACTTTTAGCGCTTGCTCCATTTACCAGTTGTATTGCAGAACCAACACTTGAAATTGCAGTAACCATGTTTTGCATACAGTGGTGAAATAATAATTAAATTTTAGTTTACGAAGTAGAACATATTACATATAGTAATAAAATAACATTTAAATTTTAGTATATGAAGCAGAAAATATTTCAACAGTACAGAAGTTTACTGTGTATCTTTACCACGACTTTGATTTGTCATCCAATTAAGCTTGTTTAATAGAATTTGATGTTAATTGATATGCACGTCAATTAATTCAAGCTGTGCATTTGTTTACGCAGACTGTTGTATTGATGGACTGTACTCAATCAGTTGGATTTTTGTAATTTTACAAGCCAGTTGCTAGGCATTTTAACAGAAAATCCTACAGGGTTTTCCATCACGATTCACGACAGCCCTCGGTAAGTGAACAATTGATTCTGTTTGTATGCATATTGATTGTTGGGTTGTTAAGCAAATATTGTGAACTAAAGTTTTCTATATGTTTTAATGATTGGTCTCATTCCAGTTTAATTCCTAATCACATAGAAACCATATGCTTTTCATAGTTTAAGATATGCATAGCGGAGTTTAAATAAATTTAATTATTTAGGAAGAAGACAAAATACATATCAACCTTTACTTATGGGGATGAAACTTGAAAGTCGTATTGTAGAACTTTGATGAATTTTTTTTGTATAAGTCAATTTATATTATATCATATCAAGTGCAGAAAAATTGCATGTAAAAGTTTTTAGGTTTTAATGTTATGATTTACATTCAGAAATTATGAAATTTCCTTTTTCTCAAAAATCAACAATGCATTGTTCCATTATTCAGTGGATACTAATAGATAAATACACCTCATCTTACAAATGTAACTTTTGTAATGTATATTTTTAGACTTATGTTTTAATCTCAATCATTGCAATATTATTTCTGTTTCTGCACTTTTATTATACTCCTTTATGCTTGCAAGTTATCAGTTGGTTAAAACTACTATTTTCAACTATGATATGTTTGTAACCATCATGTTTCATGTTGAAGACCTTTTGATTTATCGTACGACAATGTCATCCTCACGTCTACTATTAGTATTTTCCATATTAGTTTGATTTAGTTTTAATGTAAGTTTTATTTTAGCTGTTAAACATGTTTGACATCACCTTTTTATGTCATATTTATGATAACCAGGCAAATTCCTTTTTCATGGATTGGTCCCGATGTACAAATCATTTCATGTTATTTATTAAATATATCATTCTTTCCCCTGTTTTCTTATTTTCTATTTAATATGCACAGTGGTACCATGGCGACAGTCCAAATTCTGATTAAATGGGTATTATGAAATTGTTATTAAAATAAATTTATATATTGTACCGCCAATTTATAAGGTGCTCCAAGCACCTTCTGGATGCAATTGTTCTATCCTAAATTTTATTGCACTTTGGCTGTAAACTCAAGTACATGGAAGTGGAATCGGTTTTTTTTCCCTATGTAATCACTTTATGGTTTACAGTATCATTCCTCCTGAGTTCCAAATAAAGACTTAATCGTTGATTTTTCCATTTGAATTGTTAGTGATTGTTGTAATTACAGTATGCATTGTTGAACCAATCTTTTATTGGAAGTAACTCAGTTTTAAATGTACTACGGAATTGATATTGAGGGTTTTATCTTTCAAGCAAAACATAGTTTAATAATACATGTGTGTATAGTGGTAACTCTGTGAATCACCAAAATTTGATATGTTATTCAGTTATATTTGTTTAACAGAACCAATAATGTAGTGCATACCTTGCATGAAAGAACTAAATCAGTGCATTTGTTTATGCAAATTTGTGTCGATTAAAATTTACTACAGTCGTAAATTATATGTTTTTTTATCCTGAAGTGAAGGAAGCAATTTGTAGCTATTTTACTGAAATGGTTGCTAGGCTGTATGATGCAAACATTAGATACATAGAGTTCCATTGATCATCCTATGCACAAAAGGAGATTCATGGTTCTGCCTATCTTCTTTTTTTGTGAACCTAAAAACAAATTGCATATCAGGTACGTAACATAATTTTGGAATGTCTAATTTTTTATATTGGAAGAGCCTTTCATGCTTGAGAACTGAAGTAGTGTTGTTTTTTTATGCGACTTCCATGTAATAATAGTAATATACAAATCTGACAAGAGTTACTATTTTTTTAGTGATATGTTACTTCTAATCAATAAGGTGAATATCTCACACTTGAAAAGAAAACAAATATTCATATTTACCTTATTTTTCTGTAATAAATGAAATGAAACATAATAGTTATTGAATTATGTTTCGAAAGCTGTAATTTCTAGCTTCTGAAAATTTATTTTTATTTAAATTAATTTGTAACATTTTTTTTTAGTTTTATATGTAGGACGAAACTCCAACTGTTAAAAGCTTGGCTCAACCCAATGATCAAGCTTATTGCTACAAGATCCGTGTGTTTTTTATTTTCTAAAAATTTACACATTTAAATACAAGCTACACACAAAAGTATTGAAAGAAAAATGCTAGGTAGACAATCCAAAGAGGGACTTCAATGTCTGCATGAAGTTGCACAACCGAAGTTATGTACTGCTGCAGCTGCACAACTTTACCGGCACAACTGCACATAGTAGTACTGTACAACAATAGAAGTTTAGTGGCGGAAAACTTGATAAATGTATACAAAGTAACCCATTCATCTTATATAAGCTTAGAAAGTAAAGATATTGTATTATGGTACACAGTAGGTTTCCATCACAGTCCTTATCAACAAGATTTCCCTCTGATGCCTACTTTGGGTGGAGAATTTGAGCTTTGACCTTCAAATGTTTTTCAAGAGAAACCATTGATCAAGACACGACCATACAAATAATTCCACCAAGGATGTTAATTTGAGCTCGGTGTTCAATTGGTCTTATTTATAGTATATACTAATTGATATATGGATGCCTTTCCTTTGGAACAAGCATAACTATTAGTTTTATATATGAAAGTTATGTAATTGTTTATACTTCATTACTCCAATGTACAAGTAGAAAAATGATCTTGAATTTTAGGTTCGTTGACTCTTATTAATAATAACTTATTATTATTAGTTTTTACTATTATATAGTTATAAAAAACGTGGTCCTTATGTGATATCTTTTCTGTTTAATTTATCCATTTATTGTCTTTTATGTATATAATACAACATTCTGCATTCAATACTGTATGCTAATAATATATTGACTCAAGTTTGATCAGAAACTGCAATCGTCTAATGTAAAATAAATTATTTTGCACAAATATATGAATGAAACTACATCATCAAACTAGATAGTTTAGTACATTCATATTAATTAATATAGGAAAGAAATATAATACCTTCATTATTTACCATAGTTAACAAATAGTCACTTCTGGTAAGTATTATAGTATGAATATCTACTTCAATTTTATTTGGTATAGTTATGTTTAAGTGTGGTCATTGAACATACATCAACAACAGTCAAGAAACCACTAAAATCCAATATTAGTTGCTAAATGTAAAAGATTAATATTTGTAAACACAAAACTATCCACGTAGATTACATAAAAAGCCACTAATTATAGGACTTATTTATTTAAATATATGATGTAAGCATTATTTCCTAAGAAAAATATAAGAATTTACGGTTGAAAAGGTACTCAGTTCAAATACATAAATACAAATTAATTTTTATCAAGGTCCATAATATGACATCTACTGTTAATAACCCCACAACTGCCCGTGTGCGTAGCACGGGCCACACACTAGTTAAAGGGGAAGGTTGGAAATTCTATTGTTGTACAAGATGATGTTCCTAGCTTTGTGGAGGAAATAGTAGAGCAACCTGAATGCATACTTGATAGGAGGATGATACCCATAAATAGTGAGCCTGTAGTTCAAATATTGATTAAGTGGAAGGAGAAACCCATAGAAGAGGCTACATGGGAGGACTATTGGCCGATGATAAGGAGATTTCCTACCTTAGACCTTGGGACAAGGTCCCTTCATGAAGTGGAGAGGAGATGTAATAGCCAGGGGGTGGTTGCCATGGTCTTGGAGAAAGAAGGCTGTTATCAGTTTGCAAAAAATGCTAAAATGGAGAAGAAAATGCCAAGTTCACCATAGTTGATCACTGCTTCACCAGAGGAGTTGCTGGAAGGTGCCAGGAGAATGTCAGAGATGAGAGCTATTGAAATTAAGACTTGAGCAGGGAGATAATTGGGTGTACCAGCCTGTGCATGTCTGTGCATGTGTGCACGTGCACAACTAATACACTCAGAATTTAAGGCTGTATTGAGTTGTACATGTATGCAGTAGCCTTACTATGTAAAATAGATATGTTGTATATGTTGAACTGGTCTGTTAGGTGTGTTGATCTGGGCCATTTTTGGTGTTTGGGCTTGGTTGGGTTGTGTAGAAAGGGTGTCTGTAGAAATGACTTGATATGTGTATATATAGTGGTGGACTGGTATTGTAAGAATGTGAAGAAAAAACTGAAATAAAATTGCATTATTGTTCTCTGTTGATACTTTTGTTATATTGTAGTTAGTATTTCATCTTCATTCTTTATCCAATTCAATTATCTTATCATTTCTAGTACTTTAATATTGGTCTTGCAATATCATGTTAGTATAATTTTCTATTTTACTTTGTTCCAGATCTCTATGCATTTTATTCATTTGGCAATTATATGATCATTGTTATTCATTTAAAACTTAATTCTATTTCTTGAATCTGTCATTTAACATTTCTTTTGATCTATAATTTCTTATTCTGGCAATCTTCATTTTATCAATATTTCTCCTGTTACATCATTTTGTCAGTGAATTGCTATTTTCATCTATATCTTCCAATTCATCTTATAATTCATGTTTGTATAAATTCTTTAAAAACACTGCTATTCTTGTATAAGTTTTCTGCTTCTGTCAATATACATTTCTTTTATCACATATTCTTGATTTTTCTGATCCTTGATCCACAAATTCTAGATCCATATCAATACATTGTACCATTCCTTTCTAAGTATAAACCCAATCTGTCAATTCTTGATTCACTGTTTCACCTGCACCGCAATTCACCTTCTAAATTTCCATTTTCTTGTTGTGCACATGATACTTGTGCACATTTTCCTATGTCAGTGTACATGCTTGCTTCAGTTCCTCCTTCATTCATCTATAACTGTCACTTTACTTCCTTCCTCATTAAGTTTCCTCATGTCATCAACAAAACTGCCACCTGCCATCATGAATAAGGAATCAGAACAAACCACCTCTTCCAATTCGCATCGAATCTAAAGAGCTTTTATCTATAACCATAAACTTCGTCGATTTGGAGTTGATTTAAAAGTCGTGCTGGTGTTGAAGTTTGACTTCGATTCGTCAAATTTGAGTTTGCCTCACTACCTTGCTTGCTTCTCTGTCTAGGCACTTGATGTGTTACTGCTTATTGTCAGTTTCAGAGCTTTCATTTATGCCTTTTGTAATCACATCCACATTTGAGAATCAAAGTTGGCATGGATGGAAAGCTCGTTACCACCTGAATTTGAAATCGTAGATGTCGTTTTATCTATGTAGTTTGGTGCCAAAGACTGAAGATACGCAAGCCAGTGTTGAATAGTGCAATGCCTTGTATTCGCTTAAGGAGTTGTGAGTAAGCCTGTGCATTTGGATTTGCTTGATGACTTGGGAATGCTTAATTTACGGATTTGATGGTGATGTTGGAGTGTTGTTCTTTGGTTTTGAGTTTTCTAGAGATGGAAGACCAATGGTGCTATGTTCTTGTACCTAAGCAATTATTCAACTCTGCCTCGTAGAGATACTTAGAGATGCTTACTTGATGCTTTTGATTCTTCTCTAATCGTTACTTAAAGGAGTAATGTTAGCACAAATTTTTATTTTAGGCTTCTAAAATGAAAAAAAAACTTATTTCAAATTTAAGGCTCATTATAAACTTATAAAAATAGACATCTTTTTTACAATTCAGTCATTTTACATTTGTGCATTCTAAAAAAACAATATTTTGATCTATACTTGTGCCTTTTCAGAATGCGCAAGTGTATTTTAAAAAAAAAATTCTTTGTACATGCGTATTCTGATTTCAGAATGCGCATGTATGAAGTTCCTATATATGGAAAAAGATGCATATTTTCATAATAAGTTTTGAATAAGATCTAAACTTGAGAAAAAAAATAGGTCTAGAATGAAATTTTTTCCATAATATTATAATTTTTTTCAAATCTTTGAATGTTCTTGTAAAGTGAAGTAATTCTCTGGTTTGTTGTTGTCTTTGAACAGAATATAAGAATTTGTTATTTGTAGCATTGAGTTGGAGATGATAGATTTTAATGCACGTGTGGCTGAGTTATTGTATTTAGATGATCGAATTATTGGGCTATTGAAATGGAAATATACTTTGCGATGCACTATCGATGAACAATGCTTGGCTATTATAGTATGTCGAGATGAAGATGTGATTATTATTGATGATCCAAGGAGTTGTGTACAAGTTGATGAAGAGAGTTGAAATTGAGCTTGTTATATGATGAAGTCTGGTTGTAGTTATGTACCAATCTGGTTGAAATTTGGAGAATGATGTGCGAACAACCTGCATCATCTGACACATCAATCCAAAATCTGGAATGACTCTCGGACTCGTGTCGATGCCAAAAAGTACAAGCTATTGGGATTTTAAACATTACAGAGACTATAGATATAAGGATGAAATCTAAAACATTCTACACTTTCAGATCTCATAGCAAAATAAAATATAAAGACGGAAAATGACCATCTCAGAAAATACATTCTTAAAACAATACATAGTCAATATCTAGAGTATACAGAAATAATGCATATAGTCTGATAAGTGCTAAGTATGATAAATAGTTACATGGAGAGTAATGGAAAATAAAAAGCAACTCCATGTCAAGCTCGCCTCTCCACGTACTAATCTCTGGGTCTTTCACCTACTGCCCTACCATCCTGTGGTTGGGGGAGAATATAGTAAAGGAGTGGATAATGAGTTACATCATTAATATATGGTGATCACATACAATTAACTTCATTAATACCCTATGTGACCTAGGATACACTACTGGTGTTTGCGAATTATTTACTAAGGTAGCTTTCGTTAATCTAAGGGGTATAGCTCTAAACACACCTACACTAACATCTTGTGAAGGCTTGCATTTACGGTCGAACAACTAATCTAACCTCAAGATGAACAATGGGTTAACAAATAACTACTGGAAGTATTCCAACATCGAAATACCTAGAATATCCACCTTAGGACTAATTCCCAAATTACGACTACACATATCATATTTACGCATTGAGGGGGAGCCCGCAATGTCGACTTGCACCGAAGACGTATGCTGCATCCGTGTCCACCTCTCAATGGTAATGTAATGCCTCTTATCGCACTGTGTCAGGTCCATCAACAATGCAGTATCACGTTTGTGCCGCCGGGCATACCAAGGAACTCCCGTTAGTGTCGGACCACGCACATCTTCAGGCATTATCGTTAGTGTGCACGTACACCATAGAATCTCCTATGAGTGCAATTTGCGACATAATCGCCCTAGTTGAAAACTAACCCCATTAAATAAATAATGCCCAGGCCTTGGTGCATGCGCATACATTTATCCAGTCCCGTAACGTCCAATAATTGCAAATGTAGGGAGCTAGTTTCCCTATTTATACCAATATATATATATACACACACATATATATATGTATATGTATATGTATATGTATGTATATATGTATAATTATAATGTAATTAAACTAATAACTTAGGCCTTAGGTCGAGTTTCATACTACGCGTGGAATTCTTAATAGGTCGATCACTGCTCATTGGAGCGGTCGACCGCTTACTTTCGATTGGCTCTAGTGAGCTTATCGACCGGTCGTAGTGTTTTTTTTCCACGGTTTACTTTTTTTTATTCTCTTCTCTATTGATTAAAACTTTTAATTACAGTAAATTATTAATTACACCGAACCAAATTTGTAATCTACAATTCATAGTTATCCTAAAATTACGTATTCGATTTTATATACAATTTAATGTACAGTTTCATCAGTAAATCAACTTAAGTTAGGTTTAGCATCAACTGGGTTATGCCTATTCATATTTAATTTAATGAACAATGTGTAATTAACCTAAATCAATACTTATTCGAAAGATTTACTTTCACCAGAATTAGATTAGAGAGAAAAGGATCAAATTTGTATGTGTTAACTATTTAAACTTCCAATCCTCCGTAATTATTAGATAAAAATCAAAATAAACAATTATAGATCAAATAGGTTACAAAAAAAAATCAACATATATAAATCACCAAATTAATTATCAACCCACTCATCTTTTATTAGCTTTTCCTTTCCTTAATACGCTTGAATTACACTCGCTTAATGTAGAACCTTCCTTGATTTAATTTAATTTCTTCTTCTTCAATCATTTTCTTCTTCTTTAATCTCTCTGATTTAATTTTATTTTGGTTTTAATGAAATTTTGATTTGAGGAGGAAGAAGGTTAAAATTTTAAAGAGACAGAATTTTTTACGTATGGCTAATGAATTATGGTTTGGATAATTAGCCTAGGGTTCTATTTATAGGGGCAGAAACTAATCTCAGCCATTAGATTCAATATTATACAATCCAGGCCGTTTGGCCAATTAAAAACTTAGTCTTAAATCAACGATCGATCGCTTGGTTGTAGTGGTCGACCGCTAGGGATCGACTGGTCTAACCAAAGGTCGACTTATGGAGCATTCTCTATTTAAATATTTATTTCCTTAATTAATTGTTTAATTAATTTCGATTCTAAATTTTCAACCATTAATAACTTTTCATACTAGCTCCGATTTCAAAACATTATATATAAAAATCATCTAGAAAATCACTACAAATGCAACAATACAAGTTTCGTAGCCAGGTCGGACGTATGTAAAAATTCCTTTTTTTACCCTTGTTATATTTAATATTTTTAATTCTCTTTTATTAAATTTTTGGGATGTTACATTCTCCCTCTTAAAAGGATTTCTCCCTCGAAATCTTCAAGGACAAGAAAAATGCAAATCGTACGTATGAAGGCTAATTTTACAACCATCCACCCATCCATCAACCATTAGCAATCATTGTCCTTAGTTCAATTTTAAATGCTATATGTACATATAGGCATGGAATACGTATGAACCTACACTAGTGCAAAAATTAGGCAGTCTCCTGATCTAGTCGATCTCCTGAAATGCAAGTGCTCGTGTTATGTATCCAAATGTAAGCAACATCCTAAGTAAATATACTGACAATTCTCATGTATGCGCAACCATTCAATCGATATGTAGTAACCATATGCACATAAATTAGCAAAATAAAACAAGTGATGGTGTGCGTGTATGCTAACTTGAGAATATATTTTCCAAAGTGTTCAAAGATTAATTTAATAAATACATCCATCATCCAAAACATGTCCAAATGACATGTTCGTAACCATTCCTAACATCCAATTATCGGTACGTATAGGGTATACTATGCTAGAACCAAAACACATAAGTAGTTTATACTTATTTAACTTAAAATAAAAATGTACCATAAAAGAGTTCCAAATAAGTTGCTCAGATTTTCACCTCGGGCTTCCATGTGCTCTCCGTTGGATCATCTCCCCACTGGACCTTAACAAGCTTGGTAACTTTGTTGTAGAGTCACATTGTACCATGCTCAAGAATACGAGTAGGTGCATGGTGAACAAGTGACTCCCTCTCCACCTCCACTTCCTCTAGCCGACTTGGCTCGACTACAACGGCTGTATCCTATAGACACTTTCATAAGTGTGACACATAAAAAATGTTGTGTACTTTGACTAACTTCTCAGGAAGCTTCACTTATGTGCTAACTTCTCTGCTGCACCAGTGATCGGAAAAAGGCCCTACAAACCTCGATGCTAATTTCCCGAACTACCAAATTTCATGAAATGCTTAAGCGGTGAGACCATCACAAACACCATGTCGCCAACTCTGAACTCCAACTCAATGTATCTTCTGTCAACATAAGACTTCTACCTACCTTATGTGGTTTTCATCCTCCTACATATCAAGTCTACCTTCTCCGATGTCTCCTTTACCATATCTGGTCTAATAGTAATCTTATTCGTAGTATCCCACCAACAAGATGGTGATTTACAAGTCCTCCCATATAATACCTCAAATAGTGACATCCTAATACTCGCCTGATAGTTGTTGTTATAGGTAAACTCCACCAATGGCAAGTGATCCAACCAAGAGCATCCAAAATCCGAGATACACATCCGAAGAAAATCCTCTAATACCCTGTTCACCCTCCCTATCTTTCCATATGTCTATGGATGATAAGTATTGCTTAAACTCAACTCAACTAAAGCCTCCCACGGTCTCCTCCAAAACTTGCTGTTAAAAAGTGGATCTCGGTCGTTAACAATGTTAGAGGGAACTGCATGTAACCTGACTATCTCCATTACGCACAGTGTCACTAAAGACAGTAGTTCTCGTGGTCCTAAACCTAAAAAAATGAGCGCATTTGGTCAGTCAATTGACTATGACCCAAATACTCACATTCCCTCTCCTACTTCGAGGTATTTCATCAATGAAATCCATAGAAACACTCTCCTAATTTCTCTGTGGAATATCTAATGGTTGCAACAATCTTTATGGCTTCTTCTGCTTTGCCTTTACTCTCTACCAGGTCATACATCGGGCCAAATACTCTCCCACACGCTTCCCCATACCAGGCTAATAAAGAGGCTCTTCATGTCATGGTACATTTTGTCTCTATTAAGATGAATGGTCGTCCTAGAACAATGAGACTTATCTAGTACTATGTCAAACCATAATGAGAGAAATACATAATCTACCATCCCTCCATAACCACCCCTTCGATTCAACGATATAATGTTTCAAATGACTCGACCGCTCTCCTCTACTAAGCTTCTCAAAAACATCAACTAACTCCTTATTGTGCTTCTAACTTGACCTAATGTGGTCCATAAGTGTAGACTGCACATCTAAAGCTGCTAACAATATCGGAGTGATGTCCGATGATGATCAAAAATCGCTCATAGAAATGAACTCCAAGTGCTTCGGCCCTAAGAACATAAGACTCAACACCACATGTTTCCTACTCAAGGCATCGACTATGACATTGCCATTGCTCGATGTATAAGAGATATCAAAGTCATATGATGCCAAAAATTCCATCCACCTTCGCTGCCTTAAATTCAAATCCTTCTAGGGAATAAATACTTGAAAGATTTATGATGCACATGTAGCTTAAATTACTCTCTTAAAAGATAGCGTTTCCATGAATTGAGTGCAAAGACAATGACCGCTAACTCAAGATCTTGGGTAGGATAGTTTCTCTCGTGGAGTTAACTGTCGACTAACATAGCCCACCACTCTCCCATCCTACATCAAGACCACGTCCAACCTCGCACCACAAGCATCGATATACACTATGAATGCCTTTGTACCATTCGGTAATACTAGAAAAGGTGCGCTAGTCAATGCCTCCTTTAGCTCGATAAAAGCATCCTCACACTTTGAGTTCCATGAGAAAACCAATTCTTCTTGGTATGGCGGATCAGAAGGGCAAAGATTTTAGCGAAGATCTTTGTGAACTTTCTATAATAACCTACCAAACCAAACTCCTCACTTCCACGACATTCTTCGACTCCTGCCAATCCTGTACTGCAGCTACTTTTCTAGGATCAATTGCTAGCCCACTCTCAAAGACAAGTATCCATAAAGCATATCTCCTTGCACCAAAAATAACATTTGGAAAACTCCGCCTTTAACTTATGCCCACAGAGTGTATTGGGCACTTCTTCTAGATGCAACCTAAGCTCCTCCTTGCTTTTTAGATAGACTAAAATATCATCAATAAATACCACCATGAACTCATTAAGCAACCCTCTAAAAACTCGGCTCATTAAAACTACAAAGTATGCAGGTGTATTGGTCAGTCCAAAAGGCATGACTAACCACTCATAAAGTCCATAAGGTGTATGAAAAGCGGTCTTCTGAATACTATCCTCGACCATACACAAATGATAGAATTCGATAGCCAAGTCAAGCTGAGAGAACACCTTCCCTCCAACCAAATGATCAAAGAGATTGTCAATGCGGGGCAACGAGTAATGATTCTTCTTTGTCAACTTTTTCAGCTTAGATAATTGATGCAAAACCTCAAAGAACCATTTGCCTTGGTAGCAAAGGCAACCGGTGCTTCCCACTCTGAAATACTCCTCCTAATGAAGCCCTTCCCAAACAGGTCGTTCAATTGCTTATTCAGCTCGCGTCTCTCTTTAAGAGTCATATTCCTCAAGGGCAAGGCAATAGGTTTGGCGTTCTCTAGAAAATTAATCTAAAACTTGATCTGTCTCTGGGGTGGAAGGCCAGTGACCTTGGAAAAGACATCTGAATAGTCTCTAACTACCGATAATAAATCTAACTCATCATGTTAAAAGTTTAAAGAATATAGGTAACTTAACATAACTGAACCTCTAGGATCGCAATAAACCCCTAGACTGCATCCACTACAAGTACCCAACCTAACAACCTTCCTATCACAATCTAAGGTCGCCCCATACATAGTTATCCAGTCCATACCAAAAATCAACCTAAATCCAGAAAGTCCTAAGACAAAAGCATCGCAATCGAACTCAACCCTTGAAATAAACAATTTCAATACCATACATATCATAGATAAAGAAGCCGATGTCTAACAAGGTTTGATATAACTACAGGGTCTGTAATTATGCTAGTGTCTAAGTGCAACTCATCTGTAAGTGTACTCGAGATAAAAGAGTGTGATGCTCCAATGCCAAATAAGGTATGAACATGTAAGTCAGATAAAGTTAACACACATTCAATCGCAACCTTCATTCTCTTGTCCGCTATTGGAGGCACACTCAAGCTGGGAATAGCATCTAGGACATAAGCTGGAACTAAGGTTTCCATGTTGTTGCACATTCCCATCTCATGTGCTTAAATTGATTGCAGTTGTAATGCTTGTTCTTCGGACTATCCATCTTGCACTACCTCTCAAAATGCCTTTTCTTACCACATCTTCTACACTACATCTCATGCTTCTTAATCTTCCCTTTGGCTCCCATTCCGCCCTTGTGTTGATTCTGCTATGGTGTTTTTCCTCCTATCTTCTTAGGCTCACTCTTCACTTCCTCCTTGGAAATAGTGTTCGGCAAGGCCATCTCCACTAAACCCTCGAAAGTCGCACCCATGAGAATATGACTAAGGGCTAAATCTTGAAGAGGTTAATTCAGCCACTTTGCAAACTTCAGAAATTTTTTGTGAGGGGTATTTATTAGCTCAATATGAACCTAGCCAATTCACTGAAATAATTCACATATTCCTTCATCGATATCTCTCCTTGTTGCAAATGTATGAACTTCTCCAATTGTAATTCCTCCTCTACCCTGGAAGAAAACTTCACCTCAAAATACCTCCTAAACTCTCCCTCCAGTACTCCCTCGTCAGTCTCTGCCATTAATACATCCCACTAATTCAGAGCCTCACCCTGAAAAATGCAGGTGGCAAGCTGCCTCCTCACATCATCTCTAGAACCCATCAATCCAGATATCCTCTCAAAAGGGCGGATCCACACCTTTAAGTCCAATATGACTCGGTCCCCACATACGGCTTCCCTCATTGACTCTCAAAGTTCTTACATAGCTTGGCAAAATCGACATCAAGTGGATGGACTGGAACTACACCTGGCGCCTGCTCTGTGGGTCCCTTATTAAGCTCATCTTGTCTTCTTGCTTGTAGATACTAGTAGAACCAAATCGAGATGTTCACGCTTAGAATTTCAGCTGCAACTTGAGCCGCAACTAGTAGGATCGGTTATCCTTTCTATCTAGGATTAGGAATTTATTAGCAACTTTTTCATAGATAATGTTGATAAGAATAAGGGTAGGCATTTCCATATTATATTTGTATATATATGCTTTGAAAACTTTTATACACACACATGCATACTCTAAAACCCATTTTGAAAAACTTTTTGAAAACCTTTTTGGAAAAAATTCTAAACTTTTCAAGTATGCTCTCTCAATACACACCTAATCCATAAGGAATTTTAAACTTAGGCTCTGATACTAATCGTGACAATCTGCAACTCCCGATACATCGATCCAAAGCCTAGGGTGACTTTCGGACTCACATCGGTGCCAAAAGTACGAGCTATTGGGTTTTTAAACATTACAGGGACTAAAGATATAAGGATAAAATCTAAGACATTTTACACTTTCAAGTCTCACAACGAAAGGAAATAAAATATAAATATATAAAATAATCATCTCAGAAAATATCTTAGAAAATACAATCTCAAAATAGTGCGTAGTAAAAATCCAAAGTGTATAAAAATATAGCACAGTCTGATAAGTGCTAAGTATGATAAATTGTTACATGGAGAGTAATGGAAAAAAAGCAATTACAATGCCAAGCTTGTCTCTCGTTGTATTAATCTCTGGGGCTATCACCTCTAATTTGTCCTCCTATGATGGGGAAAAAGAAAAGAAAGGAGCGATTAGGCAAAAGTCTGGTGAATGAGTTACATTGTTAATATATGATAATCACATGCAATTAACTTCATTAATACTATATGTGACCTAGGGTAATCTACTGGTGTTTGTGAATTACTTACTAAGGTTGGTTTCATTAATCTAAGGGGTATAACTCTCAACAGACCTACATTAACATCTGTGAAGGCTTGCACTAAGGGTCGAACAATTAATCAAACCTCAATATAAACTATGGATCGGCTAATAACTACTAGAACTACTCGAACATAGGATTATCTACAATATCCACCTAAGGACTACATTCCCAAATTACGACTATACATATCATATTTACACATTGAGAGGGAGCCTATAATGCCGACTCACATCGAATATGTCTGCTGCATCCGTGTCCACCTATCAACGGTAATGTAACGCCTCTTATCGCACCAAATCGAGATTCATCAACAACATAATATCACGTCTGTGCCACCGTGAATACCAAGGAACTCCTATTAGTGTCGGGTCACACACTTCTTCAGGCATCATCATCGGTGTGCGCATACACCGTAGAACCTCATATGAGTGCAATTTGTGATAGAATCGACCCAGCCGAAAATCGACCTCGCTTAATAAATAGAGCCTAGACCCTGTTGCTTGTGCACACATCTATCCAGCCCCGTAACGTCCAAGAATCGCAAATCTAAGGAGCAAGTTTCTCCATTTGTGCTAACATTCATATATATATATATAATATACAATTAATAATAACCTAAGCCTTAGGCCGAGGTTCATACTATGCCCAGAATTCATTTACTGGTCAATCGTTGCTCACTGGAGTGGTTGACCACTTGCTGTCGATCGACACTAGTGAACCTATCGATCGATCATAGCGTTTTATTATTATTATTTTTTTCAAAGTTTAATTTGTTTGTTCTCTTCTTTGTTAATTACAAACTTTCAATTACTGTAAATTATTAATTACAGCGAACCCAAATTTGTAAATCTATAATTCATAATCGTCCCAAAACTACGTATTCAATTTCATATATAATTTCTTGCACATTTCATAATCAATTTCAGTAAATCATCTTAAGTTAGGTTTTGCATCAATAGGGTTATACCCATTCATATTTAATTTAACAAAAAGTGTGTAATCAACCTAAACCGGTTCTTATTTAACACATTTTCTTTCGCCAAAATTAGATTAGAAAGAAGAGGATCAAATTCACATGTGTTAAACTATTGTCAAATATCCAATCCTCCATACTTAGGTAAACATCAAATTAAATAATTCTAGATCAAATAGGTTATAAAAAAACATTTATACGTAAATCCCCAAATTAATTATAAACCCATTCATCTTTTACTAGCTTTTTCCTTCCTTAATACACATGGAATTGTCCCTGCTTGATGTAGAACCCTCCTTCATTTAATTTATTCTCTTCTTCTTCAATCTCTCTAATTTAATTTTAGTTCAGTTTTGGTGAAGTTTTGATTTGAGGATAAAAAAGGTTCAGATTTTAGAGAGACAGGTTTTTAACATACTACTAATGAATTAGGATTTTGACAATTAACTTAGGGTTCTAATTATAGAGGTATATACTAACCTTAGCAGTTAAATCCAATATTATAAAATCTGGCTCGTTCGGCCAAAAAAAACCCTAGCCCAAAAGCGACGATCGGTCGACCACTAAGTTTGGAGCAATAGACCACTAGTGGTCGATCGATCCAACCAAAGGTGTCGACCAGTGGAGTTTTCCCTATTTAAATATTTCTTTCCTTAATTTACTGTATAATTAATTTCGTTTTTCTAATTTTCAGACCGCTAATAACTTCTTCATACTAACTTAGATTTCAAAACATTATATATGAAAATTGACCAGAAAATCGCTATGAATGCAATGACGCAAGTTTTGTAGCCAAATTCGAACATTCGTAAAAATTTCATTTTTACCCTTGTTATGTTTAGTTTTTAATTTTATTTAATTAAATTTTTGATTTAATTTCCAGAGTAGTACAGATGATTTGTTTATAGTTCATATCATAGGTTGTGATGATGTCGATATTTTACTTTATATAGTCATTGAAATTGCTTGTTTGATTGATAGATAGTTTTAATACAGTTTTAAAGAGATATTACAATGAAAACTGATATTATGATCCGATGATTGAAAAATGAATAGAAATAGGTGAGTTTATATTAATGGAGCAAATAAAAATATCTCAACTGAAAATAGTGATTCCAGGTTGAATAGTTCTTCAAATTTTGGTAGAACATTTAAATATTTGTGGAAGAGGTCTTTTGTACTAGGCTTTCTATGTATGTCCTTTATCCATAAAGTGAAAATATCATGCTTAAGAAGTTTATGAATTTGAATAGTTCAGCATGATCCACAAAGTGAAAATATCATGCTTGAGAAGTTTGTAAATTTGAATAATTCTACATAAGTGGGTACATACGAGATTATTTTCCTTTGTTTGAATATTTCTTTGCATTGGACCAAGTTTTAATAATTCCATCATATTTGTTCTTTGCTTTATTTGATATGTTTCTTGATGCTTTGATATCGAATATTGTAGATGAAGAAGAAAAGAGCTTTGTACTATATTTGGCTTAAATATTTTTGCTTAAGAAACTCCCGTATTTGAATAATTTACTGCCCTATTTAAACTTTCATCCAAAATAATGAAATATACTCTATGCACCTTTGAAAGCAAAATTAATCTTTTGTTACTTGTAAATATACAACACTGAACAAACACATTATATATAATATATATTTATTAATATCAAATTGAAATTAATTGTAATATCTCATAATAGTTCTTCTTTGATAGTAATAAAGATACATTATTTTTACAGATAAAAAATAGTGTTTGATATAGATGCATTGATTGGAAGATACAAAAAACGAAACTATGTTTGATGATTTTTTAATTATTACAATCAAAGAAAATCAAATATTAAAATATATATTTGTTAAATAAAATCATCGATAATTTTTTTAATATACTATGTATAATATTTGCATCACATTCAATGGACAATATTAAATGGCAAGTTGATTGAAAATAAATTTGTGTTTTTTTGATATTTTACGTGTAACACTTTGTAAAAGTAAACCAGGTATAAATACGCATTTGTTATCATCAAACAAGACGTATACTACACAATCTCCCTCCTTTGATAATAACACACAAGTTAAGATTTAGCAAATGTTACAAGTGTTGAGTATATACTCAATATCATAAAATCAAAATCATAGCATAATATTTCAATATATACAACATGCTCCCCGTATTGATATGCTCCCCCTACATGTATGACATATGTGTTTGACAATAAACTATTAAACCAATAATATTTCTTTCAATATTAACCATGAATTCACA
The DNA here is from genome assembly GCA_030737815.1 of Allium fistulosum. NCBI lineage: Eukaryota > Viridiplantae > Streptophyta > Magnoliopsida > Asparagales > Amaryllidaceae > Allium > Allium fistulosum. The sequence goes on along the minus strand of CM060904.1, from coordinate 705,234,338 downwards.
ATGTCATCAAATCTTAACCTCTCTCTCTCCTCTTTTTAATTTCATCAAAGGTATAAATATCGAATTGACCCTATGAGAATGTGATAATGAATGATGAACCTCAATCAAAATATGATGTTAAATATTTAATGAAAAATCAACCATAAATCATAGTAGCTATATTGATCAAAGTAATATTCCATGGTTGAAAAGAGGGTGATATAAAAAAATGACGTAAATGAGTTGAGTTTCAAATGACATAATCCATAAGATATTACATAATTAAGTAGCTTATTTTAATTCATTATGAAATCAAGTCGCTTCCATCCATGCATTGTCACGAGAATGGATGTGACCAAAAACAATATATATTATTTAATCCCCAACTCAGCATAAATGAGATCAAGAACGATCTATCCCAGCATTGCCGCAAAGTCTCTTAGATGAGGATGGACGTTACTTGATAAATACCGACACACCTATTTTACAAGCATGCTGGGGCTTATGGAGTCAGTTATATCATATGTGTATTTTTTTAACTTTCATACGCTTTCAACAATAATTTTGAGTATTTCAAGTTAGCTAATACTAGCACAAAACTAAAAAATATAAGTCATAGAATATGAATATCCAATAATAGATTTAGAGATTATGTGGGATTTGCAATAACTAAAAATAAAAACATAAATGTACGCTTGATAAACAAAAAAATCATAACGCTACTATTTAATCAAGTACAACATGCAATAACCTTAATCATCTATGTAATTAATATAAATACTTTTGAAAATCACATAAGAAAGTTCAATCGATCATGATATGATTTTAAAAGTAAATTCTCTGTAAATACCTCAAAAATATTTTCAGTTTTATATTATATCTTTGAACATACAATGTAAATTAGTTTTAACACTATTTGTGTAAAGAGGAGTACAATTAAGGGTATACATATTAATATATCAAAAAAATCAAATGCTTATCCTAAAGGATTTCATCTCAAAGCTCAAAATTTTCACTTCCAAAATTCATCTCTCAAAATCATGTTAGGTGTTGAATATTAAAAAAACTCAACTCGATAGATTTCATTTCAAATTTTCAAAATTTTTATTTAAACAAACTTGTTCCAAAGTCATTCTAAGCATTTAAAAAGAAATTCTTCTCAAGAAGTTCATCGCAAAGTTTAAAATTTTCATTTGGCACAATCATTTCCAAAAGTCCTTTAAGTGTGTCAAAATATAGCCAAAGTGTCTCAATTCAAAATATCCATATCAAGAATAAATATTGAGAGCAAAACAAAAATAATCCTAAGAAAGCAAAAAACATATTTTTTTAGTATTTTGATTTTTCAATAACAAAATAAATCTAAGAAGGAATTTTTATTTTATTTTCAAAAATAAAACAAAAACAAAGAAAAAAATGCAAGCTCTCCACATGTGCATGAAAAAACAATGTGTGAAATATTAGTAAAATTTTAAAACAAATGATATATCAAAAATATCATATTGTAGGAATCATTAAAGTTAAAGGTCATACCAGATATTCTGACAAGAAAGAATAAGTTAGGATTTCACAATACCACTTGTAATTTGGGTTGCCTATGGTAGCGAACAAAGATACCACTTGTACTCACTATATGCCGGTTATGCGTATAACAATACCACAAAAATTGGTTTTATGTTCGATCTCTTGAACCCTCATCATGAATGTCAAGTGTGAAAAATAGCATCATCCAACAATTGACTACATATTCCACAATATCAATCAAGTTGGCTCCAACATTCGAATTTCCCAGCAAAATCATATAGGTCAAAACAAAAGCACACAACAGACCAATAAAAAATTCTCAAGCATATGTTGTGTTAGTCATCATTTAAATGAAATAAACATATCATCATCAAAAAATTCACAATTATCAAACAACATCATCATTTTTCAAACGTTGATCATCACTGTTTTGAAAAGTCAATCTGTTTTGAAACTATTATTCAAAAATCTTAAGTTTAGAATTAGATTAATGACAAAATATGAAAAGTTCAGATATATAAAGTTGCTAATCAACAAGGTCAAAATGATAAACATATCAAAAGTTAGGTCCAAAATACCATAGCTTGTTCGAATAAGTTGAATATAATCTTCTAGTTGTTAGATTTTGGTCATACAATATTCCATATTTAAGTAGATTTTGAAGATAATTAAGTCTTGGTGGAATTGTAACTCTAATATATTGCTCTTGTATAGATTTTTTAGATTTCAGGGAGTGAATAATTACTTCTTTTATTGCATTAAAGAATGCAATGAATTATCTAGATGAGAAAGATTTATGGAAGTATTCAATAACTTCTTAAAGAAGAGATCATGTCAAGACCATTATAAATAGGCATGCATATGGTTCATTAGATGTGTGTGGGAAAAAGTTTATTATTCTAAGATTTTAGGAATTATATATCTTCACAATTTTTAGTCTTTCTTATATAATCTATTAGTAAATTAATAAAGGTTTTGTTTGAAATAATATATTTTTCATTATTTTTCTTTGCTTCTTATCTCTTCTAAAATCACTTGTGTAGGGATTCTAAAGAAAAACCCTAACAGTTGGTATCAGAGCATACTACACAAATTTTTTAAAGAGAATTCTGGTTATGGAGAAGATAAGTGTTAAAAAACTTAATGGAAGAAATTGGGGGTTATGGAAGGCGAAGATGGATGATTTTCTATATCTCAATGATCTTCACCAACCATTGAAGAATAAAGGGGAGAAATCTAGTAATGTATCGGAAGCAAAATGGAAGACTTTGGATAGGAAGGCTTGGGCGGCTATTCAGTGTTTTTTTCAGAGAATACGGTGTAACAACCCGCATATTTATCGATTTTATATTTAAATATTTTATTTAAATATTTTAATCGTTAATCGAATTTAGTCCGAAAAGCTACTTTTTGCATACGATCAAATTAGGACTCGAAACCACCTCCATTGAGTTCAAAATGACGTTGGCGATCTTTTTAAGTGTAAACTTTGATATGTTTGGAGTTAGTGGAATTTTCGCCACTTTTTCACTTAGGGCTTTGGTTTGGACTGAACTTACTAACTCAGCCCAACCCCCTCCTTCTCTTCATACTTCATTTCTATTTGCTTAATATTCAAGCTTTGTCAAAAATGGAGGAGGGAATGGGAAATTAAAACTCCAAGCTCAAATTCAATTGTAATCCATCATTCAACTCCAAATTCAAGAAGAAGACATTGGATCCAAGCTTCTTGTGTTGAGATTGAAGAGTGATTGATTCTTGTTTGCTTTAGGCTTCATTTTCATTGATTTTTGGTGCAAATGTGAGATTTTTATCTCACATTCTTGCCTATAACTGTCATTGGATTGTTGGGAATGATTCCCTATCACTTGTGCATGTGCATTTCCATTTGGTTTGGATCGAATTGGTGAAAAACTCCAAATTTCGTGTGTTTTAGCATTTTCCTGGCATTAGGTCATTCTGTCGAAAAGTCGCTCTAAGCATAACTCGTTTCCGGCCTTAATTCGTTCGTATGAGTTAGGTCGTTCATACGAGTTAGGTCGTAGGTCGCTAGGCGCTAGGTCGCTCAGCCTTCACCTTAGGTCGCAATTCCGTTAGGTCGCTTCGTACCTTAAGTCGCTCGGCAATGGCTCGTTCTACACTAGGTCGCATGCCTGGCTCGTTCGCCTTAGGTCGCTCAGCAGATAGCTCGCTCGTTCCTTAGGCCGCTCACCACGTTAAGTCGCTTGGCCTGTTCAACCATTTAGGTCGTTCACGTTAAGTCGCTTGGCCACACTGAGTCGCTTGGGTCGATAGGTCGCTCAGTCTTCACCCCTTAGGTCGCGTGCTTAGGTCGCTCACCCCTAAGTCGCAACCCACTAGGTCGTTTGACCTGTTCTCTCTTAGGTCACTTGGCCTTGTTTACTTTAGGTCGTTAGACCTTATTTTCTTTAGGTCGCATGACCCCTTAAATTGCTCGACCACTTGGTCGTAGCACGTTAGGTCGCACGACCTTGTTAAGACGTTAGGTCGCACGGCTTTGTTAAGACATTAGGTCGCTTGCCTTTTTACACTTAGGCCGTTCGACCTGTATTTTGTTAGGTCGCTCGGCAGGCTTGTTCGCACCATCTACTCCTACTTTGATGCATTTTGAGCTGATTTCCTTGGATTTCATTCACGTCTTCGAATGTGAAGTTTAGTGGATTGATTTGTTTCTACAATCAATTTTGTGACTTGTCACTTTAAAAATATGAAGGTTTCAATACTAGTAGTAAATATCAAAACTCTTTTATCAACTCGATTTCAACACTATTTTATTACAAAACTCTTTTTCTCAAACCGTTTTCCAATCTACTAGTATATACAAGCTTTTACTTCACTCGGATGAGAAATCTAATTAAACGGCTTAGTAAAACGAGTGGTATGAAACGCTTGCGTTCACTTCGTCGGTTAATTCTTGGACTTGTTCGACTGAACCTTTTGTGACAATTTCCTAGTGAAGATCTACAGTTTGTTTGTAAATAATTAAGTTAAGCAAGTGGTTATGGGACATGAAGCTAAACTCATATATTTACTAGCTTGGTGTGATTGACACTTCTTGATGATCATGATGATCATTTTTGTGATTTAGACTAGCAATTGTGCGATGTCTCTTTGTCTACGAGAGAGACTAAACCCCGTTTGTGTGATGTTTCAACATCACATATGTGGGGTAGCGCCCCATGGTCTTCGGGCCGTTCGTGTGTCAAAAATTAATGGATAGCTTCCATGAGATAGCTTCTCGTTCGTGTGATACATATGTTGGTGAGCTTTCATGCTCCCATTCGTGTGATAGGCCTCCCCCCTTTTTATGTGATTTCTGGATTTCGTGTGTTGATTTCTGAAATTTGTGCTTCACCAATTTTCATGATTTTCATTGATATGTTTATCAATTTTTGTGCATCGGTGAATTCGTGTGTCATTGACTTGTTATGAATACAAGTTTAGGGTATGATACCCCATTTTATCTTTGAGAAGATTCTTGTGATATTGATTAATCTCTTGTTGATTTTCAATTACATACTTATAGTAGTATGTCATTATGGTTATTACATGTTCATGCCATGTCTTTTATTCTACACCATGTTATCTGATATTTATAGCTAGACTGATCCGTTTATTATTTTCTTATAAATAATACTCGGGTCAGACCGAGATGTTACAGGTGCTTCTGCTTAACTTCGCTTCTGGGATTACTCTGACTTTTGGCTAACTACTTAGATTAGTAGTTTTTGTTGTATACATTTGAGATATCGACTCATTGATGTATTCTTTTGTATAGCACATGTTGCTATTCTTTTGTATTATCGTGGATCTTTCTGACCACTACTCTGATGAACACTTTCATGTGTTATATATATATATTCATATCTTTTTCCGCCTTTGTGATATGGATGTCTGTGACTGATTTGTGTTATGTTTATTTCTGTATTTGTTTCCGAAGATTATATATAGCCTCTGTGTGATAGCTTTGTGTTTGTATCGGTATGTCGGATTTCCTCCTTAAATGAAATGCATGTTTTACTATCTGACATAACGGTGCTCGCACAAAGAAGTTACATGGATGGTCGCTCCTCAACAGCCTTATTCTCCGTGCTAGTCGACAGCATTACACCGTAGTGTTCTTGGCTAGCATGGGTATAGAGGTGGGGCGTCACATACGGTGTTTCGTATTGTTGCTAATGAAACATCCACTTATCCAATTTGGAAGAAATTGGAAGGATTTTATGCAAAGAACTCCACAGTAAATAACGCTCTTCTTATGAGAAGATTTGTGAATCTAACAAGAAAGATGGATCAAAGAGCATCTTAGCGTTTTTAGGCTATTGTGAACCAATTAGCGACCATGAATTATGAAGTGGATGGTGAGACACAAGCCTTAATGTTGATGAGTTCATTATTGAAGATTTGGTAAACGCTTGTGGTTGCATTGAATAACTCAATTTCGAATGTAGTTGTTTCAATGGATATGGTGGTTAGTAGCCTACTTAATGAGGAGATGCGGAGGATGAACCTCATAGAAGGAAAGGATAAAGAGAAAAGGAAAGTAGAAATCTAATTGAAGAGGTCCATCTCGCAAGGATGGTAAATTGTCCAAATATGGAAAGACAGTCAAATAGATCAAACGTAGAAAGAGATTTCATCTCCTATTATTGTGAAAAACCTAATCATCGGCTGAGATTTTGCAATTAGCTTAAAAAGGACAAGGAGAGGATGAAGGCACTGGAAGAAGGCAAAAATAACAAAAAGATAATAGCGATGATGAGGTGCATTTTGGTGAGGAATTTAACGACAATGTTCTATGTGTAGCTAAATGCAAAAGGAAAGATTGGATGCTTGATTCAGGTTCTTGTTTCTACATATGCAATTATAAGGAATCATTTATTGATTATAAAGAGCAAGATACCAAGGTAGAATCTGCTAATGGTTGAGATTTGGATGTTAAGGGCATAAGTTCCATTAGATTGAAGATGTATGATGGAATGGTGGTGAAGCTAATAGGAGTTAGGCATATCTCAGAAATTACAAAGAATCTTATTTCAAAAGGACAATTGGAGGTAAAATGTAACGACTCGAGTTTTGCCCGATCGAAAATCAACATCCGTACTTCACATTGTACTAGAATGCCACAGATTCGACCGTTCAAATCCGATTCGCCGGAGCTTATAACACAATTAAGTAAATAACACAGCGGAAGAAAAAGAATATAGATATACAACATCTGATACAATATCCAGATACAATGATGATACAATGAATATCTATATACATCAGAGATATGATACAAGAAATAGCAGCGGAAAAGAAAATAGATAACACCAGCAGCGGATAGAATGTCTCCAATAGAATGCTCCAAGATAAGGAACGTCAGTCCATGAACTCCAAGAACTGAACTAGCTCCAGATAATCTACCAAACCTGAATATCTGAGAAAACCCAACTCTAGACTGCCCGTGTGGAAAATAGTGGGCACCCAGAGTTTAGGAAGGGAACAATAAACTCCGGATTAGTCATGGGACTGGTGTGAGCAACAAAAACAGTTTATCTTTAATACAAGCACTAAAGGCTTTTAAACATTGAAATCCGCAATGTTTTTCGAAAATGAAACTACCATAAGGCCTCCCGCCACACACACAATGCAATCGCAGAATTGGAGGAGATTTCTCCTTATGATAGTCAAAAATGCTTACTACGCAAAATCATTCGATATTATTATCATTAGTGCATAGTGTCGAAAACCATTTCGAAAATATAATATTAATCTTAGCCAGCATACAACCATTGTTGTATGCCTACTATAGCTACTACGTTCAATAGTAGGTTACCGCCACATTCCATAGCAGGTAATACAACTAAAACCGTACAGGGTTCGTATTGTTTCTTTGGATTTCCAACAAATGATCAGGCTAAGGAACTTCCTTACCGAAATAGAAACGCCTCTGGAAAGACGCCCCGGATCCTAACCGGATCTCTGCAAACAAAAGGCCGACGCTACCTCACGCTGTATAGCTGTAACTAGGTAACTAACACACTGACGCTACCTCACGCTGTACAGCTGTAACTAGGTAACTAACACACAAGTATGCCATCCCCCGGTCGTTACCGACCTTTATCCGCGGGATCCCGAAAACCAACAAAGCAACATCATACAGTAATAAATTACCGTGTCCACATGAGTTAAGTATCTGGGCTCCATACCATGATACCACCCTTTATCCAGAAGGAAATGACATACCCTAGGGGCGCTACCCCTACAAACCTTTGTCGCAACATTCCTGTTTCGACCATTACCGGGTTGTGAGGCTCGACGAAGTCTCGTCCACAAAACTACGCTTCTTCACAAAGCACGCTTTTTCACAAAGCAACGCTTTGACCAACAAATGATCATCAGCACTTCGTATGCCACATTACCAAATTGGGAATGTATCACTAGTAACCATCAACTACGTTACCTCTGAGCTCGTACGTCTCAGAGAAGGGTGTTAAGCTAAGAGAATAAATTCTCCGCCACCAACAGAAATGTATTTGATAGAAACCAGCTTTACATCTCAAAGTGTAACGTCAGACACACATCCATACAAGTCTGTTCCGGGTTCGAACAGAACCGAAGGCACTTCCGAAGAAGCCCTTGCAATCCGGGTATTCACAATCTCGATCGGACTTCCCATCACTTAGGGAATCTCTATACCGTAGCTACTCAGTGCAGAGACAATCGATAGGTCATCCTATCGCTCTCGCAAATACCCGGTCTTCACCACCGGTCTTCAAATGCTATCCATATCGTCGTATCACTATTCGGAATGGGTTATGACACAAAGGTCCTTTCCCGGCTAAACCGAATAATGAGCGTAATTAAAAATCATATGGATACTGGGGTCTCAGTTAAATCACAGCTTAAAGCCCAAAACTTTTCATTCGAATGGTTAAAACAATTTACCATTTCCAATCTTTTAAACAAAAAGATTCATTTCAAAAACCTTCACGGGTTTAAACAATTTTCCACACTTTTAATCTTTTAAACAAAAAGATTCAATTCACAAAGTTAACCCCATTCACAAAGATTCATTCATAGATTTTCAAATCAATTTCCATTTCAATTTGATTAACTCGTTAAATCTTTAAATCAAGATTTAACTTATAGCTTTCAAAACAATTCCATTTCAATTTGGATTAACTCGTTCGGTCTTTGAATCAAAGACTCATTTCATAAATTTCAAAACATTTCAATTCTATTTCAAACTGGAGTAACTCGTCCGGTCTTTGAAATCAAAGACTCATTTCATAGTTTTTCAATTTCAAACTTGAATTCAAATTTAAATCAAATTATTGAAATTTTCAAAACTCGATTAAGTTATTCGAAATAACTTTTATCTTTGAAATCCCATTTCAAAAGCTTATCACTATTAAACCCAAATTCCCAATTTCAAAATCAATTGAAATTAAAATTTAAATTTCAAAAACATTGAATTTAAATCATCTGTGATTTAACCGATTTCCACGTGAAATCCATATTTGTGTGTGTATGGTGTAGTCCAGGGGTTTTACACACAATAGTGCAACATCAATCATCACAGATATATCGATAAGCGGTAAAATCGATAACGCTTATCTTCATTCACAGATTCATAGATAAAATAAATTTATCAGTCACAAAGATTCACTATTACAATTCGATGTGGGTTTCGGATAACCAACTGAAATCCGACTCCCTGTCGCATCAAAATTCAAGTGCCGTTTTACGGATCAAGGGGTTTTACATTCACATAGTAATATATCACAGAAATAGAAATCATAGATATATATATCACAGATAAATAAATTACAGATCACAACACAAATCAGGATGTATCACAAAGCATCATATATCAGGGATATCAAGCAATCAAATCATTCAATAGAATCCAAGTATTCATAAGTAGGGTAAGTTAATTGTCTGATTAATTCAAATCAGATTTATTACTTATGAATCACTAATCCTGGTTAATTATCATCAATAATTTACAAATCCTTTTGATTAATTATTCTTTAATCATTTATAAATTAACCATTAATAATAAATTAATTAACCTTCAATTATAATTAATCAACCTTTAATTATTAAATAATTATCCTTTAATTATTTAATTCACCATTTAATTAATTATCTTTAATTAATAAATTAACTCTTAACTAATTAATTACCATTTCAACCTTTTATTAATTATCTTCAAATTAATTGCTTTAATTAATTAACCATATTAATAAATTATTCTTTCACTAATCATTTGATTAATCAACTTTAATCATTAAATAAATTATCCTTAATTACTTAAATCAAATAATTGATCTTTGAAACACTTAAGATTTTAATCAAATCAAAAGATATTTCCTTTATCCTAAATTGATTTAATACTTTCAAAATATTTTAAGGATGTTTTAAAACCAGATATATACATTATATAACTTGTATAACTTGATTTATCTTCCATTAAACTTATTTAAAACTTGATTTAAAAAAAAACTCAGTTCAATCTTTAATTCATAAATCTAGATTTTGTTTAAACTTCAGAAACCATCAGATTTTGAAGCCTGTAACAACATCTACCCGAGCCACTACCCCTGTTTCTCAAGTCGAAACCCGAGCGAATCCCAACTCCACTTGCTTCGAGTCATCTCGCGAGTTACACGAGCACGAACCCGAGACCTATCTTCTTCCAAAAGCCTAAAATCGACTGACACGCAATCGAATTCGTGCACGTGCACGCTGCCGTTGACCAACTCCAGGTGACACTACAACGTTGAACAAGTCGACGATGATCCAAGCATCGATTCCTGATCGCCAGAACTCCAATAATTCCTCGAACTCGAAATCGAGAGTTCGAGCCAAACCTGGAACAACTGAAACCCACCATCCCCAAAACCTGTCAATGCACCACGCTCGCAGCTCCGACCACCGGAGGCGCTGAAATTCCGGTCACGCTTCGACAATCCACCAAGCAACCTTCCACCTGAATTTAGTGCGACTCGGTCGCGTAATGACGACGAACTCACCATACTTACAGACAAGTTCAAAAGCTCAACAAAAACCCTAAATTTGATTCGATTCAACAAATCTCGAAATAGAAAAATTTTCTGGCATTTTTCCTGTGATTATTGATCGTTCCAGCACCTTCATACCAAATTTCGCCAAACATCATCACGCCGATCACCAGATTTTGCCCAAAATACCATTTCCGTTCAACTCACGATTTTCCACAATTTAACAAACTAAAAATCTTGATTTTATTCTTAAAATTTATGGCTTATGAAGACAAACGGGATCAAGTAATCAAGACTCAAATTTTTAATCAACTAAATTTTTGACAAGATTTGATTTTTACTGTGCTTTTTTACCTTTTCCAGTAAACCCATTCATTTTATTACTTAAAAGTATTTTTAACATTTTGGCCTTGATAATTCAAATACTTTTTGTCTAAATATCAAAGTCTATAGGTGAATGATTTAAGAGATTTTGATTTCCTTCTTTGTTCTTAGCCTGTAAACACTTAGAACAGGTATATATGCCTGTATATGTATAATTTGAATTCTTATATATACACTCACACACATGCAGATATATTCACTCACTCATACAAGCAAAATTTCATCACAACTTCAAGTACAAAACCAAACATCAAGAGATATAACAGGTTCAAATGGTTTGCTCACCTTTCATTTTGATGAACAGAGCCTGCTCCAATATTTGAAACAGCCTGAGAAATTACAAGTTGAAGCTTTCTTGATCTTTAATCCTCTGTTTTGTATTGTTGTTGATGTTTAAATTGAGTTAATATTCATTTTCAGTTTTCTTAGCTTTGAAGGAACGAGCTGATGTGAGAAAATGATAAAGGAAATATACAAAGATATGTTTTGTACAGGGTGTATATATTTTTGTTAGTTTGTAGTTTGTACAACATAAGCCAGGGATTTTTTTCTCTATGCTTTGCTGGTTGATGCCCTTTCGAGTTGACCTTGGTTTGCTGCTAGAGATAGAAACATTTAATGTTAATGTACTTTATGTCCCCTTGTGATATTTATACTTTCTTTTGCTTTGCATTTCCAATTGTTCACATATAAAGTTCTTACTTTTGCAATACTTCGGCTGATATGATTTGTTGTGGAGGCTAAAGATATGTTTATTTGTTTTATTACTTTGTATTTTATTTATTTGTTATCTCTTCTTTGCAATATAAATGAATTAAATGTTGTTGTTGTCTTGTATTATAAGCTAATGCTTATTATTAATATTATCATTTTCTATGTTTACACTTGTTGTATACGTTTATTTCTAGCCTATTATTCATTATTTATTTACAATTTAAACTCAAGTCAAAATATATATCTATATATTTATTTACAATTTTCATTTACTTGAAATTTAAATTCGAATCAATATATACTTATATATAAAATTTCAAATTTACTCGTATATGCCCAAATACATATATATTCACACATATATAATATTTATATAATATTTAAATTTAATTGATTTAACACAAATTAATTCATCTCGGGGAAACTCGTAATCTATCTACCGTTTTATTTCACAAATTTTATTCAAAAATCAATTTAATTATCAAATTTAAATTCATATAAATTCGAGGTCGTTACATAAAAGGCTGTAGCTTTTTGACTCAAGGTGATGTCACAAGAGTTTGGAAGGGTACTAGGGAGGTGATGCATTCAAAAAGAGGAAGCAACAATGTATGCAAATTTCTTAAAAAACAACGGAGAGTGGGGGGACTTCTCAAAGTAATGTTGAAGGGGAAAATTTGTTCGAATTAAGGTGGAGCTAGCAACGGAAAGTCACAAAGACTGCAAGAAGGCTTTTGTGGTATTGCAAGTAGTTCTGAGTTATTGATAATATGCATGTTCAATTAGGGGCATACATATTTAGGTGGTTTGAAGGTTGTTAAAGTTATCTTTTGGGGATGAAGACATTTATCTCCATAGTGATATTGGAGATTGTTTGGTGTAACACCCCACCGCTACACCCGTACTACCAAAGAATATTACTAGGTAATACTGTCTGATAATGTGGAGAATCGGGCGATATTAGGCTGTCACATGTGAATATTCTCTTGGACTAACACTGGTACGTATTTCAAAAATCATAACAACTCCACTATACATACACGGTATCAGTACAAAACGATAAACATGTGTGTCTCCAAGATAGAACAATACACAGTATAAAATAAATCACAGAGAACACAGAGTCATCCACGTAGCGATAACATATAATAATAAATATATATGAGTCCAAGTGGGTATATAAAAATAGTCAAATATCCACTAACGTCAAAAATATACATTACATGTCCAATATATATACATATCAACCACTCGTGAACACATATAGCTACAAATGTACATAATAATATACAGAAGTGTTATCCACCATCTATGCCCAACATCCACATACTGGTAATGTGTCCCTTAATATAAATGCCTTAGATTGACCCGAGTATTATGTAAATAACACGTGGGTCAGACTACGTCTAGAATGTTGATGTCAATATGAAATAACAGCGGGCACGGTATAAACAAGTGCAACATAAGTGGCATGTGCATATCCCAAGTGTCAACGTATCTCAAAACCGTGACACAAAGGAAAACCCATTTCCAAACAAAGTTGATCATCACACTAAATGGGAATATAATTAAATGGGTGAAACAACCACAATCTAACTTTATTAGGTATAAAATTCATCAACAATATAGAACCTGCTCTCAGAAATGCCCCAGATTATCTCTCAGATAATCGTAAAGTAGACATACCCGCGGTCCGTCTACTCTATATATATATAACACATATATCACCTAAGTCAAACAACATGGAATATAAATATGGCACACCCTCAGTAGCCAGCATTATCTCTCAGATAACTATGTAAAAGATAGTTACAAGGTCTAACTCTATGCGCTCGGCATCACTAGCTATCCCCAATAGTTATACAATCAATGTGTATGGGGTTACACAACTGCATAGACTCTCGGTCTCATAAATAATCCATGAGATCGATAACCATATAATAATCATATAGACTTTCAACCTCTTAGTGATTGACATGGCTCTTAGCCAAAGAAATAATCATACGGTCTCTCAGAGCTCTGCTAATTCATTCAAAACTCTAGTATCGTGGATAATCATTGGGACACTCATCAAATGTACACTTAGCATTATGATTATCTATTTCGGTCTTGACAAATAATCGAATCAGCTCTTAGTCGTAAACACAACAATCTCATATAGGTGAATAAGTAGGTTTGTATAACATCTCATGTTATCTCATCAATAGTAACTAGATGAGAGACTGACATCTCTCAGCCTGCTCTAGAAGCCTTCCTCATACACTCTCAACATTATTCCTATAGTCTTAGCTACCTCGACAGCCATCATGACCTAATATCCATCAAGTGCAAGACAACGTTATGCATTGGTCACGACCTTGGAAATGCCTCTAATGGTAACATACTGCTGGCCTATGTGGCACAGGGGCAGTGACTCTCACCACGGCTCTTAGTCATATACATCAACAGGTATGTTGCAAATTTGGGGAGCGACCTCACAATCAGGCTGTTAGGATGGATATTAGCTAATCTGGTTTACTCCCCGATGTTTAACAGGAGTACACATAATAAATAGATACTCTTATAGCTCTCAGCCTGCTTACTCTCAGCAAGCTTCGCGTTAAATATAATACCTCGCATACTCAACCCTGTTACAGTGAAATTTACTTATAGAAAGTAATTAAACAAATATAAATTCAGGCACCCTATACCACGTGGTGTTACTCGCTCGTTTACCCAATGTTCTTAAATCACACTCACCATCGCACAATTGTTCTATATAACAAGTCCAAAGAATAACCGAGAAATATTACCGAAAGTCCTATACTTTTCTGGTACTATAACTTTGTTTATTCTAATTCTAAATTACACAGAAATATAAATCAACCAAAACGTATGATTCTATCGTTTATTGATTCAAAAGGGGTTTTATAATACAATCCCCAGGAAACTTCATTTCAATTTTGAAAAGAATAATATTAATTTGCAAGAGGTTTAAATAACAAAATCATCTTCTCTTCTATAATCTTTATGTAAAATCATGTTGTATGATTACAGGAAAATCTATATTTTAAACAATCATTCAATCCCAAATCCCTTAAACTCCCTTTAAAATAATTCATAACTTCAAAATTCTTCATCAAAAATTTATAATAATATTACCCAAGAAGTTCTATAATTTATAATTTCCTTTAAACAATATATTTAAATAATCCAACTTTTCAAATAAGGATTTTCAATTAAAAATAATCTCCTTAAGGTGGAAAATAAAATTTCGTAAATGAAAACTTCCATTCAATAAATAGTTTGCTTACCACTTACTATAACCTTAAATATTATTTTATAAACTTCCAATTCATTAAATCTAAATAATATTAACTTATCATTTCAAAACATAAAATATAAAATTTCTTTTTATAAAAAAAACCTTTTAAATTTTTTATAATCGTAGATAAATATATTAAACATAAAGTATATATGTTCAAAAATTCCTTTATTTAATCAAATCCTGAAAATCATCACTTTTCACATAATTTATATTCACACATTCTCAAAATTATTCCAGTTTTAATATTTTCTATTAATATCAATACTATCAATATTAGATAAAGCATATTCCAAAATCACTACTTACATTTTAATATTTAATTCATTGTAACTTCAAATTTTAATTTATCGATTCCCTTTCGACCAATTTCCACTTTCATATCTCACTAATGCAATCATCTGTGTATTGTGCACAATACATAACATAAGTGTGTTCAACAATAAACTAATATAACATCAGCAACTATTCATCAAGATATGTAACTTAATATCATCCAATTCAAATCATATCAACCAAAATTCACTACTAAATACTCTATGGAAATGAAAGAAATAGTGTCTGGACAGTAGTTTTGATTTAGAAATTAACTTACCTTATCGATGCTCTTCTCTTCTTTAATATACACATCAAAAATCCCCAAATTAACAATGTCCAAACCATAGTTGTGCCTACTCTTCATCCTGCACTGATGTTTGTTGTGCCTACTCTTCATCCTGCACTGATGTTTGTTGTGCTGTTTTTTCCCCAACGCGATGTTCACTTCCATGCTTACGTCAGGGCTACGGTCATGCTCGCCATCGAAGACATACACCACTACCAAGTACGCGGCCTCTAAGATGCGGCGTCATGTTACCTCCCCCTTCACGGTCGCATACTGCACATCCGCCCCATGTTTGCCGATTTCCTTCGTGGTTGCCGCCAACCCCTCCTCCACTATTGGCCTTGCATCGCAGCTTATCCACAATTTTGGTCGAGTGTATTTTTTATAATTGAGTCGACTCGTTCTTTCTGGAGGTTAGGGCATGGGTTTGAACGAAAGGGAAATGGGAGGTTCGGGCTTGTGAAACAAAGGAAAGGAAGTATCTAGATAATGCAAGAAAGGAATGGATTCAAAATGGGCTTGGGCTAGAATAGTTTTTGGTCCTTTTTTCAATTCATTTCTCTTCTTTTAAATAACATCAATTAATCATTCGTAAATTTATTTCAATCTAATTTTAATTAATTTACACTTCATTCTATGAATTATATTTTGATAACTATAAAATTTCATTCATTTCAGTGCCCGCTTATTTTTTTCCACTGTTATAACAATTGTTTACATTTTTTGAAAATTTTATATTCAATTAAAACATTTTATTCAATTCCAATAAATTATGCGAGAAGAATTTATTAATTTAATTCAATTTATTTAAAACAAAACCTTTTATTAAATAGAATTTATTTAAATAAAAAATTATTTTTAAAATATTAATTACCAAATATCAAATTCAAAAAAATTTATATTAATTAAATTTATTAATTTATACGGCGTAGAAGTCAGTTTGTTACAGACTTCCCCCTTAAGAAAATTGCATCCTTGCAATTCTTTATAGGGAAGCATCATATACAACTCATACCTTGACTTACTCCGTATATATAATCTTCCACCAACCCAAAAATTACATAATTATCTATGTGGCTCTCATATTCCAACTTATCTTATCGTATGTTATTATTTCAAATAGATTCAATTAGCGACTTTCTATTTTTCGCATACGATATATTTTTGTGAAAATATTCTAAGTGTCGGATTTTTTGAAAAATTTCAATATAGTCTCCTTTGTACGGAGCGCGTTTTGAAAAATCAAAACACAATATACCACAATATATATACATCCCAATCAATGGGGCATCTCAAAACATGGGGAAATAATATAATATCACATAATATATCGATATACAATAAAAACACACCTTTTAATTAGCGATTTCAACAAGATAGCTTATTATTAAGCGAGCAAAAGCATTCCATCATCGCAAAATAATCCAAATAATCTTCTTGAGTAACTATCTCAACTCAAATTTAAACATGAGTTCATATAGGAAAGAATTATCATACATTTAATATAAAAACAACATTATGTTCTTATTTAAACCACATTTCGACAAACTTTTAAAAGTCAAAAACACCAACCGAGTAATGGTGTCAAAGAATAAATTGTTATATAGTGTGTTAGCTTTCCAATACATCTTTCAGATTACAAAAATGTAGACTACAACTCGAGTTACGGGGGAATTTGTAACAACCCGCATATTTTACGATTGTATATTTAAATATTTCATCATTCGTCGGATTTTAGTCTGAAAAGCTACTTTTTGCAAACAGTCGAATTAGGACTCGAGACCACTTCCATTGAGTTCAAAATGCCGTTTGTGACCTTTTTGAGTATAAGCTTCGATATGTTTGGAGTTAGTAGAATTTTGCTACTTTTTCACTTTGGACTTTGGGTTTGGTTCAGCCCATTTGCCCAATTCTGGTTTCATTAACTCAAGCTCCACTCCCTCTCCTCTTCATTACTTCACTTTCATTTCCTAACACTTAAGCTTCATCAAAAATGGAGAGTGGAATGGGAAATTAAAACCCCAAGCCCTAGTTCATTTGCAAATCCTTCTTCTAGCTCCAAATTCAAAGAGAAGCTATTGGTAAGCATCCTCCTCATCTTCTCCAACTCATTCTCCTTTCAATTTCAGAAATTCCCTAAACCTAATTTAGGAAATGTTTCTCTTTTAAGCTTAGATTCAAGCTTGTTGAGTTGGAATTGAAGAGTGATTGTCCTTGCCTTGCTCTATAACTCCCTCTTCATTGTTTTTGTGTAAAAGATGAGATTTTTATCTCACATCTATGTCTATAACTATCTTTGATTGTTAGGTATGAATTCCTAACACTTATTTATGTTCATTTGCTTTCGATTTGGATTGAATTAGTGAATTGTTCAATTTTTGGTTTTTGGAATCCATTTTTTATAAAAATCCAATCATTGATGTTTGAACACGTTAGTGGAGTGTTTCGGAGGGCCATACAAGGCTAGATTGTCGTTAGGCGTAAATCCTCAGTCGTAGATGCTCGTTCGTCAACTTCCGTCCGCGTTATCGAATTTGCCCCAAAGGGGCCTAGACTGAAAATGCTTCTGGAGTAGGTTCGGTCGACTGAACCAGGGGTTCAGCCGACCGAACAGGAAAACAGAATGTCTCGGAAGCAGGTTCGGTCGATCGAACCAGGGGTTCAGTCGACCGAACCTGACCCAGGAAATTGCCTGGGTCTGTATCGGTAGACCAATCCCCTGGTCCAGTTGACCGACCTTCTCATCTCAACCTACCTAATTATTTTGTTTTGATTTCCAGCCTTTATCGATTCAAGGTTATCCGATTTGTTGTTATCTTTTATTATCTACCGTGATGACTTTTTTTTCGGGATTTTTGTGGTTATCCATTTTTGATGGATTTGGTATCGATTTCGTTGGAATTGATTCACGTCTTCGGATGTGAATTTTTGATGCTTGATTGTTTCTACAATCATTTCTATGACTTGTCACTTTAAAATACAAAGGTTTATATACTAATAGTAAATATTCAAACTCTTTCACAAAGATGATTTCAACTCTATTTTTAATACAAAGTTCGTTTATAAAACCGTTTTCAAATCTATTAGTATATACAAACCTTTACCTCATTCGTATGAGAAATCTAATTAAACGGCTTAGTAAAACAAGTGGTATGAAACACTTGCGTTTACTTCGTCGGTTAATTTTTGGACTAGTTCGATTGAAACTCTTATGACAATTTTCTAGTGGAGATCTACAGTTTGTTCGCAAATATTTAAGTTAAGCAAGTGGTTATAGGACATGAAGCTAAACTCTTATATTTACTAGCTTAGTGTAATCGACACTTCTTGATGATCGATGATGATCATTTTATGGTTTAGACTAGCAATGTGCGATGTCTCTTTGTCCGCAATGGGGGACTATACCCTGTCAGGAGGAGCTTCAGCTCATCAGGAGGAGCTTCGGCTCATCAGGAGGAGCTTCGGCTCATAGTCTGCAATGGGGGACTATACCCTGTCAGGAGGAGCTTCGGCTCATCAGGAGGAGCTTCGGCTCATCAGGAGGAGCTTCGGCTCATAGTCCGCAATGGGGGACTATACCCTGTCAGGAGGAGCTTCGGCTCGTTTTTATGGGATAGTGACCCATTTTATGATACGCGTGTTGGGGAGTTTTCACACTCCCGTTTTTGATAGGCTTCTTTCTCTCTTGTGATTTCTGGATTTCTCGTTGTGATTTCTGGAATTTATGTTTCACCACCTTTTTCAGTTGGCATTGATATGTATGTCATTTATTGTGGATTGGTGAATTAAATAAAGAATATGACATTCTTTTTATGCTATGAGATTACTGAGATATTTGTATGATTTTCCTTTGTTGATTTTCTAATGTGTACTTGTCGAGGTATGACATTTTTGGTTATAATACGTTTTTATTATATCTCTTCTTATATCTCATTTTATCTGATAATTATAGCTAGACTGATCCGTTTATTATTTTCTTATTATATAATACTCGGGTCAGATTGAGAGTTTACAGGTGCTTCATCATGACTTCCTATCTGGGATAGTCATCTGATTTTTGGCTAACTACTTTAGTTTAGTAGTTTTTGGTTGTATACATTTGAGATATAGACTCCTTGATGTATACGTATTCTTTTGTCTAGCACTTGTATCTATTCTTTGTGATATTGTGGATCTTGTTTGACCACTACTCTGATGTACACTTTCATGTGTTATATTCATATCTATTTCCGCCTTTGTGATATGAATTGTCTGTGACTGATTTGTGTTATGTTTATTTCTATATTTGTTTCCGAAGTATATATACATAGCCACCGTGTAGTAGCTTTGAGTTTGTATCGGTATGCCGGGTTTCCTCTTGAGATGAAAAGTTATATTTTTATCTGGCATATCGGTACTCGCACAAAGCAATTACATGGATGGTTGCTCCTCAACAGCCTTATTCTCCGCGCTAGTCGACGTCATTACCACGTAGTGTCCTTGGCTAGCATGGGTATAGAGGTGGGGCGTCACATCATGGTATCAGAGCCAAACTTCGGAATAATATAGAATAATCTAACAAGGATCATTGTCTTAAGCCTTTCTTAGGAATCGTGCCATAGGATTTGATTCGAGTCTTCGTACCGTTCTATCCTATTTTCTTTTGTGATGCCTTGTTTTATCAATCAAGGTTGTTTGATATTCATTTTGAGAATAACCTTTTCCTCTTCTTTCTTTCTTTCTTTCTTAGAGAAGAGAAATGGTTAGACCTAGCCGTCCCAGCGCCGGTCAATCTAGTGCTACTCCCCAGGATGGAGTATTTATGTCAGCTCAACAACTTTTAGATCTTGTGAATAATGCCCAAGCTGCCGGACCCGCTCCAGTACCTATTCATCTTAGATCTGGATTTGCACGTTTGTGCAGAGATTATACCGTTTTGGGTGGAAGTCCATTCAAGGGATCCGAAACCGTTATAGAAATTCAAGCTTGGCTTAGATCATGCGATCGCATCTTTTCCCGCATGGATCTTATTGATTCTCTTCGAGTCCAAGTGGCTTCTAGCATGCTCCAAGAAAGAGCATTAGATTGGCATGAGCTTTTGATTTCTGAAATTATCGAAGCGGATCTTACTTGGGAGCAATTCTGGGAAAGGTTCGAATTGAAGTTTGTGCCGGAGGCTGAAAAAGTAACTTTAGCCCGACGCTTTATTGACCTTGTACAAGGTGAATCTTCTGTGACGGACTACGTCGCATCTTTTGAATCTCTTTATAAATATGGGGTCGAGTATATTAATACCCCATTGAAGAAAAATCAAAGGTTTGTCTATGGGTTTAATAAGAACCTTAAAAGCCTTTGCTTCTAAAACTAGAAGTTTCTTTTGATCAGCTTGTTGATATCGCTCTTCGACTCGAAGAGGCCGATAATGAAAGTAATGTTGAAGTTGTGGGTGCCAAACAGAACTTCAACAATAACATGAAGAGGCCTATTAAGTTCAAAGGCCCCAATCCCGACAAGAAAGGAAGCAAGAAACTTCTATAGCAAAGACTCCTACCACTAGTCGTGGACGATGCTATCATTGTGATTCTATATACCACTATGCAAATGAGTGTCCGCAACCCCTCTATTGTCGCTATTGCAAAAGTTTGAGTCATCATATATCTGCGTGTCCCATACTTCAAGCAAGAAGGAGGGAAAGCTAAAGATTGTGCAAGCCTCTACTAGCACTTCTCTTAGTCAAGGTATCCATTCTATCCTTGATGACATTTATTTTGTGATTATCTTATTCGAGTTCTTTTTGATATGGGTTTCATCTCATTATTTTTATATCAAAAGAACTTGTGATTCTTTTTCTTTAAACATTTCTGGGCTTGATGACTTCTTTGAGGATTGCGAATCCGGATTGGTGGATCCGCAACACTCAATTTTCTTTTTATTGATGTCGAAATTATTTTATGTGATTTATCTTTCCGAGCCGATTTTTTTTACTTGTGCTTTGGAATTGACTTTTGTAAGGATTGGCTTAATTATTATGAAGCCATATCCTTTGTCTTGTGTGGACTATTCATCTTCGACATTTTCAATCTGTTAAGCAGATTTCTGTTTTTCCTTTGTGATTTTGATTCCAATTTGATGGCATCATTTTATTCTTTAAAGCTCACATGATGAGGAAAGTGTTATTTCTCTCATTCATGTAGTTTAAGAATTTTCTGGTATTTTTGAGTTTGTCTTAGGATTATCACCTAAGCAATCTTTTGAGCGGTGTTAAGGTCTTTTTAGCTCGACCTTTCCACCGATTTTCAATTGCTACGAGTTGCGGGAGTTAGCATTCCATTTACCGCATTCCGCACTCGTTATGAAACTTATGAATGACTTATTATGTCATTCAGTTTGTCCAGCTTATTTCATCCATTTTATGAATCGAGTATTCTACGATCTCGATGACTCCATTATTGTAGATATTGATTTTGGATGAAAACAACAATTTAAAATTTTGCAAATCTTTTTCAGAAGATTTATTTATAAGTACAATTTGATTTTGCTCTCAAACAAGCAAAGAATATTCTTAAAGGTTTTTAAGACAACATGTTTATCACATAGAAGATTATTTTGTGATTGTATTGCCCATCGAGTGCTTTAAGAATTCTGGTCGATGCGCTTGATCAACGTTATCGATAAGAATCTCCTAAACGCTTTGATGAGACAATCAGACACAGTAAATTGACTTGTAAAATAAAAGTTTTTCTGAAAGGATAATTACATAAAGATAATTGTAATTTTGAAAGTTTTAGCTTTTGAGAAAAGAGGATCAATTTAAAAGAACTCTTTCTTTTCGATATTCCTATTCTTGTTGTTCCCGAAGGGAACCAAGACTTTATTGTTTATACCGATGCTAGTCGTATTGGTTTGGGTGTCGTTCTCTTGCAAAAGAGAACTTGCTATCACTTTTGTTTCTAAATTATTAAAGCCTATCGAGACTAGATATCCCACTTATGATCTAGTGCTCGCGGCTATTGTTTTCACTTTTAGAGTTTGGCATCATTATTTTGGGGAAGAAATTTGTTCTCCACTCCGATCATAAATCTTTGAAATGTTTATTTTCTCAAAAGGAACATAATTTGCGTCAACAGTGTTGGCTCGAGTTCCTTGCATCTTCTGATCTTGATATTCTTTATACTCCGGGAAAGGGTGATCGTGTTGCCGATGCCCTTAGCCGAAAGCAACAAGTAGTTGTTTCTATGATGATATTCGGATGGAATGATCTCGAGACTTTATCCACTTGTGAGATTCGAGATCGTGAATCCAATTTATGTTCATCTCTTATTTTGTGTAGCCTGGAGCTTATCCTTCTTTTGGAATATGCTTTTTTTAGCTAAAATCTATGTCAAGTTAAATTTCATGGAGTTCTTATTTTTATTGTTAGCAATCGTGATCCATTATTTTACTAGTGGATTTTTGGTAAAGTCTTCAAAAGCTTTAGGAACAAAGCTTAAAATTTTAGCATCGCTTATTATCTTTGTCCGATGGACAAACCGAGCGAGTGAATCAACTCTTGAAGATCTCTTTCGTTCATGTGTTCTCGATTTTTGTGGAAGTTGGGAAGATCATATTTCTCTTGTTGAGTTTTCTTCCTATAATAGCTTCCAATCTTGTATTGGAATGGTACCTTTCGAGCCACTCTACGGAAGGCCATGCCAATTCTCTTTGTGTTGGCTTGAAGCCGGTGAGAAGCTGGTTTCAGGTCCAGATCTTATTGGTGTTCATTCATGTTTCACCTATGATGGGTGTTGTGTGTTTCAGTTGATCGGGAAAGTAAGCACCACGATATTTTGGTCCATTTCCCATCACCGAACGTATTTGTTCCGTGGCTTATCGCCTTTTTATTACCGGCTCAATCTTTTGCTATTTATGACGTTTTCCATGTCTCTCTACTACGGAAATACCTTAGGGATTCCGATTTTATTCTTGAGCCTGGTGTTATAGTAGGGATTGAAGTTTCACCAGATTTGACTTTTGAGCAACATTCTATTTGCATCATCTCTTCGGGGGTTGAGTGCCTTCGAAATAAAGATGTTCTTTTTGTTAAAGTTTGATGGTTCTCAAATCCTAAGGATTTCTCTTGGGAATCCAAAGAATTCATCGAGCGAACACGTTCGGGCTAACTCTTTCGCGCTCTTTATGGTGAACTTCTTATTTCAAATTTTCTTTTGTGTTGATATGCCTATATGGTTGTTACTCTTTATTTTCTTCTTAAGTATTGCGAGGACGCAATTTCTTTAAGGAGGGGAGTCTGTAACAACCCGCATATTTTACGATTGTATATTTAAATATTTTATTTAAATATTTCATCATTCGTCGGATTTTAGTCCGAAAAGCTAATTTTTGCAAACAGTCGAATTAGGACTCGAGACCACTTCCATTGAGTTCAAAATGCCGTTTTCGACCTTTTTGAGTATAAGCTTCGATATGTTTGGAGTTAGTAGAATTTTGCTACTTTTTCACTTTGGACTTTGGGTTTGGTTCAGCCCATTTGCTCAATTCTGGTTTCATTAACTCAAGCTCCACTCCCTCTCCTCTTCATTACTTCACTTTCATTACCTAACACTTAAGCTTAATCAAAAATGGAGAGTGGAATGGGAAATTAAAACTCCAAGCCCTAGTTCATTTGCAAATCCTTCTTCTAGCTCCAAATTCAAAAAAAACTATTGGTAAGCATCCTCTTCATCTTCTCCAACTCATTCTCCTTTCAATTTCAGAAATTCCCTAAACCTAATTTAGGAAATGTTTCTCTTTTAAGCTTAGATTCAAGCTTGTTGAGTTGGAATTGAAGAGTGATTGTCCTTGCCTTGCTCTATAGCTCCCTCTTCATTGTTTTTGTGTAAAAGGTGAGATTTTTATCTCACATCTATGTCTATAACTATCTTTGATTGTTAGGTATGAATTCCTAACACTTATTTATGTTCATTTGCTTTCGATTTGGATTGAATTGGTGAATTGTTCAATTTTTGGTTTTTGGAATCCAATTTTTATAAAAATCCAATCTTTGATGTTTGAACACGTTAGTGGAGTGTTTCGGAGGGCCATACAAGGCTAGGTTGTCGTTAGGCGTAAATCCTCAGTCGTAGATGCTCGTTCGTCCACTTTCGTCCGTGTTATCGAATTTGCCCCAAAGGGGCCTAGACTGAAAATGCTTCTGGAGTAGGTTCGGTCGACTGAACCAGGGGTTCAGCCGACCGAACAGGAAAACAGAATGTCTCGGAAGCAGGTTCGGTCGACCGAACCAGGGGTTCAGTCGACCGAACCAGACCCAGGAAATTGCCTGGGTCTGTATCGGTCGACCAACCCCTTGGTCCAGTCGACCGACCTGCTCATCTCAACCTACCTAATTATTTTGTTTTGATTTCCAGCCTTTATCGATTCAAGGTTATCCGATTTGTTGTTATCTTTTATTATCTACCGTGATGACTTTTTTTTCGGGATTTTTGTGGTTATCCATTTTTGATGGATTTGGTATCGATTTCGTTGGAATTGATTCACGTCTTCGGATGTGAATTTTTGATGGTTGATTGTTTCTACAATCATTTCTATGACTTGTCACTTTAAAATACATAGGTTTATATACTAATAGTAAATATTCAAACTCTTTCACAAAGATGATTTCAACTCTATTTTTAATACAAAGTTCGTTTATAAAACCGTTTTCCAATCTATTAGTATATACAAACCTTTACCTCATTCGTATGAGAAATCTAATTAAACGGCTTAGTAAAACAAGTGGTATGAAACACTTGCGTTTACTTCATCGGTTAATTTTTGGACTTGTTCGATTGAAACTCTTGTGAAAATTTTCTAGTGGAGATCTACAGTTTGTTCGCAAATATTTAAGTTAAGCAAGTGGTTATAGGACATGAAGCTAAACTCTTATATTTACTAGCTTAGTGTAATCGACACTTCTTGATGATCGATGATGATCATTTTATGGTTTAGACTAGCAATGTGCGATGTCTCTTTGTCCGCAATGGGGGACTATACCCTGTCAGGAGGAGCTTCGGCTCATCAGGAGGAGCTTCGGCTCATCGGGAGGAGCTTCGGCTCATAGTCCGCAATGGGGACTATATCCTGTCAGGAGGAGCTTCGGCTCATCAGGAGGAGCTTCGGCTCATCAGGAGGAGCTTCGGCTCATAGTCCGCAATTGGGGACTATACCCTGTCAGGAGGAGCTTCGACTCGATTTTATGGGATAGCGACCCATTTTATGATACGCGTGTTGGGGAGTTTTCACACTCCCGTTTTTGATAGGCTTCTTCCTCTCTTGGGATTTATGGATTTCTCGTTGTGATTTCTGGAATTTATGTTTCACCACCTTTTTCAGTTGGCATTGATATGTATGTCATTTATTGTGGATTGGTGAATTAAATAAAGAATATGACATTCTTTTTATGTTATGAGATTACTGAGATATTTGTATGATTTTCCTTTGTTGATTTTCAAATGTGTACTTGTCGAGGTATGACATTTTTGGTTATCATACGTTTTTATTATATCTCTTCTTATATCTCATTTTATCTGATAATTATAGCTAGACTGATCCATTTATTATTTTCTTATTAAATAATACTCGGGTCATACTGAGAGTTTACAGGTG
Source organism: Allium fistulosum (assembly GCA_030737815.1). Taxonomy (NCBI): domain Eukaryota; kingdom Viridiplantae; phylum Streptophyta; class Magnoliopsida; order Asparagales; family Amaryllidaceae; genus Allium; species Allium fistulosum. Next base: position 705,208,174 of record CM060904.1, on the reverse strand, counting down.
TTTCATCATGACTTCCTATCTGGGATAATCATCTGATTTTTGGCTAACTACTTTAGTTTAGTAGTTTTTGGTTGTATACATTTGAGATATAGACTCCTTGATGTATACGTATTCTTTTGTCTAGCACTTGTATCTATTCTTTTGTGATATTGTGGATCTTGTTTGACCACTACTCTGATGTACACTTTCATGTGTTATATTCATATCTATTTCCGCCTTTGTGATATGAATTGTCTATGACTGATTTGTGTTATGTTTATTTCTATATTTGTTTCCGAAGTATATATACATAGCCACCGTGTATTAGCTTTGAGTTTGTATCGGTATGTCGGGTTTCCTCTTGAGATGAAAAGTTATATTTTTATCTGGCTTATCGGTACTCGCACAAAGTAATTACATGGATGGTCGCTCCTCAACAGCCTTATTCTCGCACAAAGTCATTACCACGTAGTGTCCTTGGCTAGCGTGGGTATAAAGGTGGGGCATCACAGAATTTCTAAAAGGAAGCATCTTAGATTTTTCAAAAAAAATTCACATGCCAACTTAAGAAACACACGTTTTTGGCCTTGAAAGCATCAAAATTTTGCAAAACATTTAAAACAAAATTTGTTACTTAAATTCTAAGCTTTTCAAATTGGTAAAATTGTCAAACTTGGACAAACCGTTCAAAAGTTATAGGTTAATGAGTTCAGCTCTGTTTTTATACAATTTTGCCTTTAAAGAAAACAATATATGTCACTTTTAATTTAAATTTTAATATTAATAAACTTCTAAATTTCTAAAAGTGATGAACACGAAAGTTATTCCATAATAACTTATCTTTCAAATGAAAAAAGATTCACTAAAATTCATTCATAAAATCAAAAGTTATGATAATAAGAGTAGAACATATTGAAGTGGTCATTTACAAATTTCATTATGTGTTATATCATTTTGAAGTAAAAGCAAAGCAAGTTTTTGCAATATATTTAGCGAATAATGTTTGAAATAACAGTAAAAACAAGTTGCAACATACACACTCAAAGCACACATATATAATCAGTAAAGTATATCTTTGGCTTATACTTGCTTTTCTAGGCCTCAACATGCATGGGTAAAAAAGACATAAATAGATAACAATTAGTGTTTTTACCTTAATATACCATTTTACAGTATCCTAATCACTTTCATGGTTTTCCTTTCATAAAATATAATTTATTACTAGCTATAACAAGATGAACTTGTATATCTTCTTATTAAATTATAAATCCATCTACATTTTTGTCTTTTGGACTATCTTCTAATATAAGATAAATATAATTTCACTTATCATTTGGCATAAGAGAAAATCTCCTTTACTTATAGAATAATAAATTTACTTATTTTGGTTTGATATAATTATCCAAAATATTTACTTTATTTTCATTTTTTGAAAACTTATATACACACACTTTTATATCACAGTTCATCATACCACAAAATATATATTCACAACCACTCATCCAAGTCATAGTCAAAAATACAACACAGCAGCATAATATTACAACATCATAAACCATATAATTTCAAATTCTAATATATAAATATGTCAACGATGCCTTGTCATGAATTTCTAGCCTCTCACTTCGCCGATTGGATGTAGTGTAGTGTGATCAGCATTGCCTTACCATCGACTTCCAGCTGTCATGTAATGCTCGATGGCTGCAATCATTGTATAAAAATCTAATCAGACAAAAGCAGTTTATTATTTATAAAGCAATCATTATTTTTCGACAATAGTACTCACAACCATATTTATATTGGGGGGGTCTGTGTATATAATCTCTAACCAAAACAATTTCCAAAACTTAAAAATATATTACTTTCTTCCTAAAATAGTAGCTCATCTTTTTCAAAAACATTGATTATTGATAATATCTCAAAATATTTTGTTTTTTTCTCTAAAACGTTATATCACTTCTTAAAACTCTATGTCCATATGTCTCGTCCTAGTGTTAGAAGTCTTTATCAATAACGTTGATTACATGCATTGACCAGAGTTCTTAAATCACTCAATGTACAGATTAACATGAACTCAACTTCAAAATTTTGTTTAAATAAATATATCCAAATATTTTCATATGGAAAACAATTATTTGCAAAAGCCAAAACATTTCTAATATCTTGCAAAAATAGGTACCTTTAATAAAAAATATTTAAATCTCAAAATATACCTGCTTTAAAATATTATTATACCTTCAAATATTTTTTCCTTCAAAATCATTACTAATATATATCATCCAAAATTTCAATTACTTTCAAATTAATATTCATCTTATGCAAGCTATTCGTTTTTCCAAAATCACAAATATCACTCAAAAAAATAATTTTCAATCATTTTACAAAATGAAATCACTATTTTATTAAATTACATGTTTGTTTGAGTAAAAATATATATCTTCAAAATCCATATATACATCCAGTTCATTAGTCATCATCAATAATAAAAATCATCACACATCATCCATAAAATCAAACAAGCATCAATACACTAACACACACATTTTCAAACAAACAAACAAACAAATGCCATCAGCGGAAAGCTTTCTATCAATTTCTGCTATGCACTCGGATCACTATAGGATCTTGTTACTTATCTCACTCTATTAAATTTCTGATTTATGATGTATTTACTACAGATTCTAATTAGGGTCGTTTATAGCTTCCCTAACTGAACAACTCTATCCTTACTACAAAGCCACACAAAGGTCTAGCATTCATCGTCCATACCGATACTAATGGTTGGGCTAACAACTCTACCTTCAAAACTTTTATCAGCTACTTTATATCTCATATAGAAACTATACTCGGAAATAGGTAGAAGAAATATATTATATAATAAGAAAATACAAATATGTCCCAAGATGATTACCCTAGTAATCATCGTATACTCCTACTATCACTTATATATAAACATTAATCTGGCACACACTATAGGGACAAGGACTTTGAGTCTCATCTAAGGCAAAGGCTCATGTCCCTTATATTTAGTATTGTTCTAAACCTACTCTGATACCAGCTATAACATCCTACCTCTATACATGTACTACCAATGAGTGTTACTTGGTAATACCATCTGATAGTGTAGAGAATGAGGAATATTGGGCTATACCTATCAATATTCCCTTGGCTAACACTGATACGTATTTATGAGTATTGGGCTATACACATCAATATTCCCTTGGCTAACACTGATAGGTATTTCAAAAATCATAACAACTCAACCATACGTACAGTGCAGCACAAAGCAATAAACACATGTGTCAAAAGGATAGAACAATACACAATATAAAATAAATCACAAAGAACATAGAGTTGTCCGCTCAACAATAACATATAATAATAAATATACACGAGTCCAAATGGGTTTACAAAAATAGTAAACTACCCACTAACATCAAAAATATACATAACATGTCCAATATATATACATCTCAACCACTCATGACCATATATAGCTACAAATATACATAATAATATACAAATATGATATCCATCATCTATGCCCAACATCCACATACCGGTCAACTGTCCTTGAACCTGAAATGTCTTGGACTGACCCAAGTATTATATAAATAACACATGGGTCAGACTATGTCTAAAATGTAGATATTTATATGAAATAACAATAAGCATGGTATAAACAAGTGCAATATAATTGGCACATATCCTAAGTGTTAACATATCTCAAAACTATGCACACAAAAGATAACCCATTTCCAAATAAAATCGATCATCACACCAAACGAGAATATAATCAAATGGGTGAAACAACCATAATCTAACTACATGAGGTATAAAATTCATCAATAATACAAGACATACTCTCAGCAATGCGCTATATTATCTCTTAGATAATCGTAAAGTAGACATTCCTGGGGTCCGTCTTACTCAACACACACACATAACTATCACCCAAGCTGAACAACATGGAATATAAATATAGCATACCCTCGGTAGCTAGGGTCATCTCTTAGATAACCATGTAAAAGATAGGATATGGTCCAGCTCCATGCTATCAGCATCTTTAACTATCCTCGATAGCTATATAATCGATGTGTACGGGATTACACAACTGCATAAACTCTTGGTCTCATAAATAATCCTAGAGATCGATAACCACATAATAATCATCTGGATCTTCAACCTCATAGTAATTGACTTGGATTTCAGCTAAAAAAATAATCAGATATTCTCTTAGACCTCTGCTAATTCACTCAACTCTCAGTATCGTGGATAATCATTAGGAATCTCAGTCATATGTGCTCTCAACATAATAAATATCTATTTTGGCATCAGTCTCGACAAATAATTGAATCAGCCCTTAGTCATAAACATAGCGATCCCATATAGGTGAATAAGTAGGTATCCATATCATCTCATGCTATTTATTAATCATAACCGAAAGGGAGACTGATGACTCTTAACCTGCTTCAAGAGCCTACCTCACATGCTCTTGGTGCAACTCTGACAGTCTTAGTAACCTCGACGGCTATTGTGACCCAATATCCATCAAGTGCATGACTACGCTATGCGTTGGTCGCGACCTACAAGTGTTCTAATGGTAACAAACTGCCCGCCTAAGTGACACAGGGGCACTGGCTCTCAGCCATATACATCAATAGGTATGCCATGGGTTCGGAAAGCGACCCTACAATTAGGCATTTACGATGGATACTAGCTAATCTGGTTTACTCCTCAACGTATAATAGAAGTACACACAATAAATAGACACTCTTATGGCTTTCAGCCTGCTCACACCCAGCGAGCATCACCTTAAATATAATACCCCACTTACTCGACCTTGGTAGAGTGACATCTACTTACAAGAAGTAGTCGAACAAATATTCAGCTTAGGCATCCCACACCACCTGGTGTTACTCTCCTGTTTACTCAGTTTTCGTAAATCGCACACATTGTCGTATAATTATTCTTATAACAAGTCCAAAGAATAAACAGAGAATATTATCGAAAAGTTATATACCAAACGGTACTATAACTCCGTTTATTCTAATTCCTCATTACATAGAAATATAAATTAATCGAGACATACAATTCTATTGTTTATTGATTTAGAAGGAGTTTTATAGAAAAATCTCTATCTTTGGAAACTTCATTTCAGTTACGAAAAGAATAATATTAATCTCCAAGGAGGTTTAAATAATAAAATCTTGTTCTCTTCTATAATCTTTATGTAAAATCCTCTTATATGATTACAAGGAAATCTATATTTTAAATGTTCATCAATCCTAAATCCCTTAAACTCCCATTAAAATAATTCGTAACTTTGAAATTCTTCTTCAAAGAATTATAATAATATTACCCAAAAAGGTTCTGCAGTTTATAATTTACTTTAAACAATAAATTTAAACGATCCAAATTTTTGAATAAGGATTTTCAATTAAAAATAATCTCCCTAAGCCATAAAATAAAATTCATGAATGAAAACTTCCATTCAATAAATAATTTGCCTTCCACTTACTATGACCTCAAAATATTATTTTATAAACTTCCAATTCATTAAATTCAAATAATATTAACTTATCACTTCAAAACATAAAATTTTAAATTCTCTTTGTATAAGAAAAATTCTTTAAATATTTCTATAATCATGGATAAATATAATGAATATAAAATATATTAATCAAATCCTAAAAATCATCACTTTTCGTATGATTTATATTCACGCATTCTAAAATTATTCCATTTTAATATTTTCTATTAAGATCGATACTATCAATATTAAATAAAACGCATTCCAAAATCACTATTTATGCAACGACCTGAGAATTTTAACGATTTTATAATGTAAATAACTAAATTTTTCTTGAAAATAAATAATAAAATTTTGAAATGAAAATTTGAGATTTGGAATACGTCTATTTTAATATAGCAAGTGGAAAATTTTTATAAGAAAATATTTAAGTTTGTTTGTTTTTGAAATTTCAAATTTTTAAATCGGTTAATTTGATGAAAATTAAATATTTCGAAATCTGAATATTTTTATATAATAAAATTGTTAATCATTTTCTGAGTGAGACGTCGTATTTCGTTTCGTCAAATTTGGACTGCTCTAGCTCCGTTTACCTTATTTTCGGCATTTTAGCAGTATTTTCAACAGCAAAAAATCGAGTTTTGATAGGATTGTTGTATTGCTCATATTTGTGTACCATTCTATTTATCTCGTCATTTTGATCTCCATAGTATATTCATTCCTGTAATTCGGCGTCCGGTACGCGACGAAATCGACGAAACGATTTACTGTATCGGTTTCGTATTTGAGCTTTTTGTTTCCTTTGTCTTTACAATTGCCAGCCGTATAACCTAATAGCCATCTGCATTTATATTTCTGAAATTCAAACGTATTGACTTTCAACATTCCCATTGGTTAATATTTAATCTCCGTTGTCTTTTCACGTTTTCTTCTCCGATTTATTCTAAATAAAAAACATATCTTTCCCTCGAAGCAAACTCTTCTAGCATCGTCATCTGCTCTTTTCTAGGTTCCGTTCTCTTTTTCTTTGAGAATTTTATTTATGAAAGTTTGCTTTGAGAAATTTTCTTGCATATATAGGTTTTCTTCGAGACAAATCTGTGCTTTTCCTTTTGCTCTCCATAACCTGCTCGTGCCCGAAGTCTCCACCCTTCCCACCCGAAGCCAGACAAGCTCGACCACTCCTTCGCCTTTCTTCTCTACTTTGCAAAAGCCTCCCCAGTCGAACAACCAAACACCCATCTCCGGCCGCCACCGTATAGACCTGACCCCTGCCACACCTTGCGCTACACCACCGACCTCCATGTGCCGAGCCTTCCCATATATCTGCCTGAAACCCATGTGCTTCCACCCACCACCAAGCTACAGTAACCGCCAGAGAACCCATCCGCCACCCGAGCCTAGCCAGCCTGACCGCCACCTATTGCCGAGAATACCACAACCTCTCCATCTTCCCATTCCGAGCATGTGTAGCCCTGGCACCTCTCCTCTTCTTGTTTTTTTTAAAAAAGGGGGAAAGTTATATATATTGATCGTCTTTATGTTTGCTTATGAAACTTCCTTCATGTTCGCATTATTTTTGCTGTAACATGAATCGTTTCCTCTGTTGTTTATATGAAACATATATATATATATATGCGCAGAGTTATATATAGGCTATATATATATATTGGCTGAAAGTTATATATATATATTGATATATATATATATATATATATATGTTGCACTGACCATCTAATTGCTAGTATATGTTGCTAGTAAATATATATGTTGCATATATGTTGACTATATATGATTGTCGGCTGAAAAGTTATACATGCCACATATCCATATTTGTTCCTTCAATATTTAAAAACAAATGTATATATATCACACATATGTATATATATATATATATATTTTCATCGAATTCTCGAGCTAAACCTACTTTTGTTCTTGTCGCGGATCTTTGACGTGTCGTGTCTGTATCCATGTGCGTATCCATTTTCGTTGTTTCTCATTTCCATTGTTCTCTAGCCTCGAAAGGTTAGCGATCACTCACAATTAACATTCATATTCTTGATAAATTGATTTCACGGGAAATGATGATTTAAATTTGAATTGTTAGTTATTTAACTGTTGAATATGATATGTTGATATTTTAAATTGTTCACTTATGAAAATTGACACCATAACATGTTGAATAAATATTGTATTTAAATTGTTAATGATTATATGCTTGAAATTGATATGTTATGCTATTTTATTTTATTGTTCTCACTCTGCAAGTTCCCTTAGTTTTAGGAATTCCCTATGGGTTGAAATGATACATACCCGAACGATCTTTTAGATTACGGAAAATCGTTATGGGTTGAAATGATAAACCAAGCGATTTTATTGATTTTGGAATTTTGGGATTGTAGGTTGAAATGATATAAAATCGTAAATTTAAATTATCGCGGATTGAAATGATAAATATCTGTATCACTTGACCATAGGATAGAAAATTATATACGGACACCGTTTGTCTATTTTTAAATGATTTCCAAATTTTTGAGAAAGGAAATATATGTTGTTTTGATTTTAAAATATAATATAAAGGTGTTATTTTAAATTTAACATGTGTATAAATTTAGATTTTAAAATTATATGTTTTGGAAATTTTAAAATTATAAGTTAAGTTTTAAAAATGTAAATTATAAAATTTTACTTATAATTTTATTATTTTTAAATATATAAAATAATATTTAAAATAGATTTAAATAAAAAGGGTTTAATTTAATTTAATTTTATAAAAATTTAATTTAACTAATATATATATATAATATTTTTAAAATGTTTATTTAAAATTTATATTAATATTCTTAAATAGATTTTAATAACTTTTATAAATTAAAGTTGGAAAGGTAAATTGAAATTGATTTATAATTTAAATTGGTTAATAATTGAATTTAAATCAGGATTTATTTGGAACTTACCGATTTTGGAAATTTAAAGGTATGATTTTATAACTTGATTTAATTAAAGGTGATTAAATGAATATTTTCAAATTTAAATAAAATTAAAATTGAATATTAAATTTTGATTTAAATTAGTAATTTTAGATTTTATTTAAAGGTTATAAAATTGATAGGGGTCGTGGAAATGCCCTTGCCCCACCTGTTGTTGATCCTGTTCCACCTGTTCAGCCCGTTAGGTCCACCCAGCTTTATAAGGAGTACTCTCAGCTTAGAGGTACCAAGTTCACTGGAGCAAAGAGTATTATTGAGGTCCAGCAGTGGCTGAAGAGTCTTGAGAGGATTTTCACTGGACTTGAGATCACTGATACTCAGATGCATCAGTTAGCTACTTGGCAATTGCAGGAGTCTGCCCAGGATTGGTGGGAATCTGTTATCGCTCAGACTGTCGAAGCTAATATCACTTGACAGCAGTTCAGGTGAGATTCTTAGTTGTCCTTTTTCTAGCTTATCTCTGTTGAATCTGTTTCTTTGAAGTTTATCTCTTTGAACTTTATCTTATCTTGGATCTATCTTTTCAGGGATGCTTTTATGGCTAAGTGGATGCCGAGGCCAGAAAGTCTCAGTTGTATAGGGCATTCATGGACCTTGAGCAAGGGGATATGACTTTTGCAGAGTATGAAAGGAAGTTCAATGAGCTATCTTAGTTTGGACCCGGTTTGATTGACACTCAGCTCAAGAAGAACGAGAAGTTTATTCATGGTGCTCGCCCAGGGTATTATGACCGCTTGATTAGTCATGTTCACGGCACCTTTACTTCTCTTATGGATATGGCGACCAGATTTGAGAACCCTAATTCCAAGGGCAAGAGGCAGTTTCAGCATCTCAGGGTAATTCCAGTGGTTTGAAGAAGAGGAAGCCCAACTTTCAGCAGCAAAAAAAGAATTGGCGGAATGCTAATGGTATTTGACATGTCCTCAGAAGCGATCTCTTGAATTATCTTCCATCACTTGTTTCAAGTGCGACCAGAAGGGTCATTATGCCAACAGTTGTCCATCCCTGCCGGTGTCGCTATTCCTCCACCCCGGGCAGCCAGAAACAACCTTTGCCACCTCTGTTTGCAGCCTGGTCACTTCAAGAATAACTGCCCCACTCAGCAGAGAGGCAAGACATCTGGAGTCTTTGCCATGACCTCTTCCACTCCTCTTCCTCCTCCTACCAGTGATAACCAAGGTACTCTTCAGAGCTCCTTTACTTTGCATGACTATCCTGTTCGTGTTCTATTTGACACTAGTGCATCCCATAGCTTTATACCTATTGATCTCTGTAATAAATTCGAGCATATTTTGCAACCTCAATTGGCGACTTCATCATTATGTGTGACTAATCCCATCGGCGGTCCCGCCAGTCTTAGTATGATTTGTAAAGGAGTGAAACTCCTTTACAAGAAGCGTCGATTCACCGGAGATTTCTATGTTTTGGGTTTCAATGCATTTGATATTTTACTTGGAGGTGATTGGTTAAAGCGGTATGATGCAGTCATTTCTTGCAAAGCTCGAACCATTTCTCTAGCAGACGACCAGGGTAATTCTCTTGTGATTGAATGTCGAATTCCTCAGGATTATGCAAGTAGTTTTATCTTCTCGCTAGATGCTCAGCCTAGTGATCTTGACTCCACCCCTATTATCAAGGATTTTCCCGATGATTTTAGTGAAGTCACTTCTCTTCCTCCTATGTGGGAAATTGAATTCTGCCTTGATCTTATTCTTGGAGCCCGACTTGTTGTGCTTCCTCCTAGACGGATGGCACCCAGAGAGAAAGCTGAGTTGAAGAAGCAGATTGAGGATTTGTTCTCTAAGGGTCTGATTAGGCAGAATTTTTCTGAATGGGGAGCAGCAGTGGACTTTGTCACCAAATCTGATGGTTCTTTGAGGATGTATGCTGATTATAGAGAGCTGAACAAGCTTACTCTTTAGAAGCGATATCTTATGCCTCGCATCAATGATATGTTTGATCAACTCTACAGAGCTAAGGTATTTTCTCAGCTTAATCTTGCCACCGATTTTCACCAGCTTCGTGTAGCTGAGGAGAGCATTCCCAAGACTGCTTTTCGAACAGAGAATGGTTTCTATGAATGGTTAGTCATGCCCTTTGGACTAATCAATGCTCCTGCCTTCTTTGTTGATCTCATGAATCACGATTTCCGCGATGTTCTCAACAAGTTTGTCCTGGTTTTCGTTGATGATATTCTTGTTTTTTCTAAGTCAAGGAAGGAACATAGGGCACATTTGAACTATGTTCTCCAAACTCTTAGGAGTCATCAGTTGAAAGCCAAATTTTCTAAATTCCATTTCTGGAGAGATGAAGTCCGATTTCTTAGGCATATTGTTTCTGAGACTGGAGTCTCGATTGACCCAGTTATGGTTGCCGTGATTAATGATTGGGAGACACCTAAGACTCTGTCCGATATTCGTAGCTTTTTGGGCCTAGTTGGTTATTATCGGAGATTCATCGAGAATTTTGTCCGCATAGTTGCACCTCTCACTGCTTTGACTCGTAAGTATGCTAAGTTTGTTTGGAGTGATAAGTGTGCAGCTGCATTTAATGAGTTGAAGCAAAAGCTTACTTCTGCTCCTGTTCTCATCGTTCTAAATGGGAGTGAAGGATTATCGGTTTATACCGATTCTAGTTGAGAAGGTTTGGGTGCCGCCTTGATGCAAGATGGAAAGGTCATTGCTTATGTCAGTCGTCAGTTGAAGCCCCACGAAGCCAATTATGCCACTCATGATTTGGAATTGCTTGCTGTTGTGTTTTCTTTAAAGTTATGGAGGCATCACCTTTTGGGAACCAAGTTTGAGCTTTTTACAGATTATCGGTCTCTTAAGTATATCTTCACCCAAAAGGATTTGAACCAAAGGCAGGTTAGATGGCTTGAGTTCTTAGCATCTTATGACCTCAACATCAACTATACTCCTGGAAAAGAAAATGTTGTTTCCGATGCCCTAAGTCGGAAGAGAGCCATGTTGTGTTAGATTGTAGCTTCTTCATCTCTTATGGATCCTATCGCAACCAAGTAGGATGAGGATGCGATGCTTAAGTTCATGAAGGATAATATTCGAAATAGGGAAGGTGATAACCAGAATGAGTTAGGAGCACAGATTGATCAGAATGGAGTTTTGAGGATTAATAACTGAATCTGTGTTCCTAATGTCGATGGATTGAGGCAAGAAGTTCTTAGGGATAATCATCAGTCTAGAATCTCTATCCATCCAGGTGTCACAAAGATGTTTCAGAATATGAAGAGGCTGTACTGGTGGAGTGGTATGAAGCGGGATATTTCCATTTATGTCAGTGGATGTGCCACTTGTCAACAAGTCAAGGCTGATCACCAAAAGACCGCCAGATTGCTGCAACCCCTTGAGATTCCCATTTGGAAGTGGGATCAGGTTTTTATGGATTTTATTGATGGATTACCGAGGACTAGAAGGGGTAACAAGAGTATATGGGTAATTGTCGATCGATTGACCAAATCCGCTCATTTTATTCTAGTTAAGTCGAATCGAACGGCTTCGAGCTTAGCTGAGATTTATATGAGGGAGATTATCAGGCTCCATGGTGTTCCTTCTAGCATTGTTTGTGATCGTGACCCTATCTTTACCAGCAAGTTATGGAAAGCTTTTCAGGAAGCTTTGGGTACTCGTTTGAACCTTAGTATGGCTTACCATCCCCAGACTGATGGTCAGACGGAAAGGGTGAATCGGATTCTTAAAGATCTCCTTCGTGCATGTGTTCTTGATTATGGAGGATCTTGGGAAGATAATCTCCATCTTGTTGAATTCACCTATAATAACAGTTATTAGATATAACTCTATCTTTGAATTTGAATCATCTTAAGCTTAATAAATCTATTATTCCCAATCTTTTGAATTCGGGCAAGTATCGAGATATCTCTGTTTGCCACTCTTTACGGACGATCTTGCAAATCTCCATCTTGCTGGATTGAATCCGGTGATCGCTTAGTTCTTAGACCTGATACGATTCTGGAAGCATTCGAGAAGGTCGAGAAGATTAGGAGGAAGATGAGAATTGCTTTGGATAGGCAGAAGAAGTATGTTGATAGGCGGAGAAGGGATTTGGAATTTTCAGTGGGTGATCAGGTCTTTCTTAAGATCCTGCCGTTGAAGAATGTGGTTCGATTTAGTCGGAGTGGGAAGCTTGCTCCTAGATTCATTGGACTTTTTCGCATTCTGGAAAGAGTTGATCCTTTGGTTTATAGAGTTGATTTGCCGGAGAAGCTATCCGGTGTGCACAATGTGTTTCACGTATCTCACCTTCGCAAGTATCTCCATGATCCATCCTTGATTGTTCAGCTTGCCTTATTAGAGAATTTTTGGATGTCGAGCCAAATCTCACTATCGAGAAGAAGCCACTTTGTATTGTCGATAGAGGTACGAAGTAGCTTAGAAGGAAATCTGTCAGTCTGGTTAAGGTACAGTGGAGTACAGATGATCGGGATTGCACCTGGGAGACGAAGGAATCCATGCGTGCTTCGAATCCTGAATTGTTTGTCTCAGGGACTATTCGTTTGAATTTATCTTATCCTTCTGTTTGTTTCTATTTCTCTTATCTCGTTCTTTTTCGGGGACGAAAAGTTTTGAGTGGGGGAGAGTGTAACAACCTGAGAATTCTAACGATTTTATAATGTAATTAACTAAATTTTTCTTGAAAATAAATAATACAATTTTGACATCCAAATTTGAGATTTGGAATACGTCTATTTTAATATAGCAAGTGGGTAATTTTTATCAGAAAATAATTAAGTTTGTTTGTTTATGAAATTTCAAATTTTTAAATTTTAAATCAGTTAATTTGATGAAAATTAAATATTTTGAAATCTGAATATTTTATATAATAAAATTTTAAATCATTTTCTGAGTGAGACTTCGTATTTCGTTTCATCAAATTTGGACTGCTCTAGCCCCGTTTATCTTATTTTCGGCGTTTTAGTAGCATTTTTGGCAGCGAAAAATCGAATTTTGATAGGATTGTCATATCTCTCATATCTGTGTACCATTCTGTTTGTCTCATCGTGTTGATCTCCGTAGTATATTCATTTCTATAATTCGGTGTCCGGTACGCGGTGAAATCGACGAAACGATTTGTCGTACTGGTTCCGTGTTTAAGCTTTTTATTTCCTTTTTCTTTTCAATTGCCAGTCGTATAACCTAATAGCCATTTGCATTTATATTTCTAAAATTTGAACGTATTGACTTTCAACATTCCTATTGGTTAATATTTATGCTCTGTTGTATTTTCACTTTTTCTTCTCCGATTCATTCTGCAAAAAAACAAAAGTGCTCATGCTCCTCTTATCTTTCCCCCGAAGCAAACTCTTCTAGCCGCGTCATCTGCTCTTCTCCAGGTTCCGTTATCTTTTTCTTTGAGAAATTTATTTATGAAAGTTTGCTTTGAGAAATTTTCCTGTATATATAGGTTTGCTTCGAGACAAACCAGTGCTTTTCCTTTCGCTCTCCACAACCTGCTCGTGCCCAAAGTCTCCACCCTTCCCACCCGAAGCTAGACAAGCTCGACCACTCCTTCGCCATTCCTCTCCACTTTGCTAGAGCCTCCCTAGTCGAACGACCAAACACCCATTTTCGACCGCCACCACATAGACCCCCGCCAAACCTTGCGCCACACCACCGACCTCCATGTGTCGAGCCTTCCCTTGTATCTCCCTGAAACACATGCGCTTCCTCCCACCACCAAGCTACAGCAACCACTAGAGAACCCATCCGCCAACCAAGCATAGCCAGCCTGACCGCCACCCACTGCCGAGAAAACCACAGCCTCTCCATCTTCCCATTACGAGCATGTGTAGCCCTGGCACCACTCCTCTTCTTGTTTTTTTAAAAAGGGAAAGTTATATATATTGCTCGTCTTTATGTTTGCTTAAGAAACTTCCTTCCTGTTCGCATTATCTTTGTTGTAACCTGAACCTTTTCCCCTGTTATTTATATGGAACATATACATACATACATACATACATACATATACATATATATATATATATATATATGCGCAGAGTTATATATAGGCTGCATATATATATATATATATTGGTTGAAAGATATATATATATATATATGTTGCACAGACCATCTTATTGCTAGTATATGTTACTAGTAAATATATATGTTGACTATATATGATTGTCGGCTGAAAATTTATATATGCCACATATCCATATTTGTTCCTTCAATATTTAAAAACAAATATATATATACATATATCACACATATGTATATATATTTGTTTCCATCGAATTCTCGAGCTAAACCTACTTTTGTTCTTATCGCAGATCTTTGACGTGTCGTGTGATCCGTGTGCGTATCCATGTCTATTGCTTCTCATTGCCATTATTCTCTAGCCTCGAAAGGTGAGCGATCACCCACGATTAACATTCATATGCTTGATAAATTGATTTCACATGAAACGACGATTTAAATATGTTGTTAAATTTGAATTGTTAGTTATTTAACTATTGAATATGATATGTTGATATTTTAAATTGTTCTCTTATGAAAATTGACACCATAACATGTTGGATAAATATTGTATTTAAGTTAGTAACGATTATATGCTTGAAATTGATATGTTATGCTATTTTATTTTATTGTTCTCACTCTGCAAGTTCCCTTAGTTTTAGGAATTCCCTATGGGTTGAAATGGTACATACCCGAATGATCTTTTAGATTAGGGAAAATCGTTATGGGTTAAAATGATAAACCCAAGCGATTTTATTGATTTTGGAATTTTGGGATTGTGGGTTGAAATGATATAAACCCATAAATTTAAATTATCGTGGATTGAAATGATAAATATCTGTATCACTTGACCATAGGATAGAAAATTATATACGGACACCGTTGGTTTATTTTTAAATGATTTCCAAATTTTTAAGAAAGGAAATATATGTGTTTTGATTTTAAAATATAATATAAAGGTGTTATTTTAAATTTAACATGTGTATAAATTTAGATTTTTAAATTATATGTTTTGGAAATTTTAAAACTATAAGTTAAGTTTTAAAAATGTAAATTATAAAATTTACATATAACTTTATTATTTTTAAATATATAAAATAATATTTAAAATAGATTTAAATAAAAAGGATTTAATTTAATTTAATTTTACAAAAATTTAATTTAACTAATATATATATAATATTTTTAAAATGTTTATTTAAAATTTATATTAATATTCTTAAATAGATTTTAATAACTTTAATAAAGTAAAGTTGGAAAGGTAAATTGAAATTGATTTGTAATTTAAATTGGTTAATAATTGAATTTAAATCAGGATTTATTTGGAACTTACCGATTTTGGAAATTTAAAGGTATGTTTTATAACTCGATTTAATTAAAGGTGATTAAATGAATATTTTCAAATTTAAATAAAATTAAAATTGAATATTAAATTTTGATTTAAATTTGTAATATTAGATTTTATTTAAAGGTTATAAAAGTGATTAAGTGAATATTTTAAAATTACATAAATTTGAAGTTGGTTATTTAAATTTTGATTTAAATTGATGATTTGAGGTTTTATTTGAAAATATTTATAAAAGTGATTTTATAAAATGACCATGGTGTGAAATAAACATTTGGTTGTTAAAGAGACCAGGATCGGATATTGTCATACTCTCTGCAATACCGAAAACCACTTTAATAACTACGTACGAGGTGGAGATTCCAGAACGAAGTAGGATGGTTTGGCGAACGTCTATATGAGTTATGAACACAGCCTTGACTCCCTCGAGTCAGCTTGATGTGGCTAAAACAGGAGCCATGCCAGGCCAAGTGGGATCGCTCCCCCTATTGGGCACATTTCTTCGAAACCATACCTATTGCTTTTGTGATTTGATTTTGGTGTGCACACCTTTGATTTGGAAGTGTGTCTCGAGGCGGGCGGTAGTAGCTGCTATGCGTTACCACCAGTCTGGATCCGTAAATGGTAGTATCCTACCCAGGGCATTGTCTCGCGTGCCTTGTCACATGCCTTATCGCGCCCTCTACGAGTTTGGCTTGTACCATACCTACGGAGTGCTCCTTGAGTAAACCACCGGTTTGGTGGAGCTTACAGTATCTGTATAGACTATGGAAATATATAAAGTGTGTTAAGGGGGATATGGGTAATGCCTTAATGCTATTTTAGTAGTTTATTTTTCTATAGACATTATGTATGTAGCGTATTGTACTATGTATGTAGATAGTTCCACGGATCCTTAAAGGATGGAATCCCAATATCCTTTAAGTTATATTGCATTTCTCTTGACATTTCACTTGAGTTTAATTTACTTGCATAAGAATGTTAATCCTGACTCGAGTGTTTTGTGTTTTGCTTTACGCTCGGGTCAGCCTGAGTGTCACAGCTTTTGAGACTCATCTTTGGAGTTTGTAGTTTGCTTGGAGATCTATCATTATCCATTTCAGCTTTTCAGTTATTTCTGTTATTTCCAGTTGTATGTTTTATACTTGTCATTAGCTTTTGTATTAGAGACTTATTTGGACTTCAGTTGTATTTTGTTTTGGACTTTGATGTTTCTGTAGTAGCTTCATGAACTACTATTTATCTATTCCGCTGCTTACTTTGTAAAACTTTGTGTTTGTGATTCTGTGATTAATTTATTTACTGTATATGATAAGTTTTGCCAATTGCAAATTAACAATCTGTCATTTTGAGAAATTCAAGTCCGACATGTGTGGATTATTGTCGATTTGAATGGTTCAAAATGGTGGGTCGTTACAATTTACATTTTTAATATTTCATTCATTTAAAATTTCCCATTTTAATTTATCGATTTCCTTCCGAACAATTTCCACTTTCATATCTCACTAATGCAATCATCTATGTATTATGCACAGTACATAACATAAGTGTGTTCAACAATCAACTAATGTAACATCAACAACCATTCATCAAGATATGCAACTCAATATCATCCAATTCAAATCGCAGCGACCAAAATTTACTACCAAATACTCTATGAAAATGGAAGAAATAGACCTCTAGCCAATAGATATGAGCTAGAAATTAACTCACCTTATCGATGCTCTTCTATTCTTTAATATAGCATCCAAAATCCCTAAATTGAGAATGTTTAAACCCTAGCTATGCCTACTCTTCATCCCGCGCTGGTGTTTATTTGTGTCATTTTCCTCCAATGTATTTTTCACTTCTGTGACTACGTCAGAGCTACGGTAATACCTACCATCGGCGACACGTGCCACTTCTAAGTACACGGCCTACCAGACACTGCATCACGTCACCTCCTCCTTCATGGTCATGCGCTGCATATCCGCCCCATTCCTAACAATTTCCTTCATGGCTGCTGCCAATCCCTCCTCCACTACTGGCGTCGCATCACAACTCCCCCATGATTTTGGTCGAGCGTATTAATTTTTTTAATTAAGTCGAATCATTCTTTTTGGTGGATGGGGCACAAGTTTAAACAAAAGGGAAATGGGAGGTTCGGGCTTATGAAACAAAGCAAGGGAAGTATATAGAGAAAGTGAGAATGGAATGGATTAAAATGGGCTTGGGCTAAAATAGTTTTGGGGCCTTTATTTTTGAACTCATTTCTATAATTTTAAATGACTCCAGATAATCATTTGTAAATTTATTTCATTCTAATTTTAATTAATTTAAAGTTCACTCTATGAATTATATTTTGATAACTATAAAATCTTATTCATTTCAATGCCCGTTTATTTATTTTTCACTATTTTAATCATATAACAAATATTTACACTTTATGGATATTTTATATTCAATTAAAACATTTTATTCAATTCAAATAAATTATACGAGAAGAATTTATTAATTTAACTCAATTTATTTTAAAACACCTTTTATTAAATAGAATTTATTTAAATAAAAATTTTATTTTTAAAATATTAACTATCAAATGTCGAATTCAAATAATTTTATTTAAATTAAATTTATTTATTTATACGACGTAGAAATAATAGTTGTTACATTTGGAGTTTGGGATTATAAGTGAAGCTTAGATGACATTTATGGAATATCGTATTAAGGTGGATACCGTTAGTTTTGATGATATAATATTCCATATTAAAGTAGATTTTGAAGATAATTGAGTCTAGGTGGAATTATGACTCAAATACATTGCATCTTTCGTAGATTTTTTAGATTTTACAGGGAGATTAATTTCTTCTTTTATTGCATTAAAGAAGTCAATGAATTATCTACATGTAAAGATTTATGGAAGTATTCAATAACTTCCTAAATATGAGATTTTCTCAAGACCATTGTAAGTGAACATGTATATGATTCATTAG
The DNA here is from genome assembly GCA_030737815.1 of Allium fistulosum. Taxonomy (NCBI): domain Eukaryota; kingdom Viridiplantae; phylum Streptophyta; class Magnoliopsida; order Asparagales; family Amaryllidaceae; genus Allium; species Allium fistulosum. The sequence goes on along the minus strand of CM060904.1, from coordinate 705,189,362 downwards.
ATGTGTATGGCGAAAAATTTATTTTTTAAGGTCTTAGGGATTGAGATATCTTCTTAATTTTTAGGCTTTCTCTTGTAATATTTTGGTAAATTAATAAAGGTTTTGTTTGTTAGAATTTATTTGTCACTATTTTTCTTTACTTCTTATCTTTTCTAAAATAAAACTGTGTAGGGATCCTAAAGAAAACCCTAATAGTCGGTATCGGAGCCAATTACACAAATTTTGTGAAAAGAATTTTGGTTATGGAGAAGATAAATATTGAAAAACTTAATGAGAGAAATCGGGGGTTATGAAAGGAGAAGATGAATGATTTTCTACATCTCAATAATCTTTACCAACCATTGAAAAACAAAGGGGAGAAACCCAGTAATGTATCTAAAGCAAAATGGGAGACTTTAGATAGGATAGTTACGGTGGTCATTTGATGTTTTTTAGAGAATACAATATTTTATATTATTGCTAATGGAACAACTACTTGTTCAATTTGGAAGAAATTAGCAGAAATTTACGCAAATAACTCCGCAACAAATAGGGCTTTTTGTATGAGAAGATTGGTGAATGTAAAACTTAAGGAATATTGGTCAATTGGAGAGCAACTTAACGATTTTCAGGCAATTGTGAACCAATCAACGACGATGAATTATAAGGTAGATGTTGAGACATAAGCCTTAAAGTTGACGAGTTTATTACTGGAGAGTTGGAAAATGCTTATGGTTGCATTGAACAACTCAAATTCGGATGGAATTGTTTCAGTGGGTTCGACGGTTAGCAGCCTATTTAATGAGGAGAGGCGAAGGATGAAACTCTGGAAGGAATGGATTAGGAGGACAAGGAAAGTAGAAATCCAATTGAAGAAGTCCATCCTACAAGGAGGTTTAATCATTCAAAAATATGAAAAGAAAGGCAAATAGATCAAACATGGAAGAGATTTCATCTGCTATTAATGTAAAAAACCATGAACTAAAGGATAGTAGTGATTATGGAGTGCATTTTGTTAAGGAATTTAATGATAATGTCCAATGTGTGGATAAGGAAAAAGGAAAGATTTGGTGCTTGATTCAGGTGCTTGTTTCCGCATATGCAATTAAAAGGAATCATTTGTTGATTATAAAGAGTAAGATACTAAGGAGGAATCTGCTAATGATGGAGATTTGGATATTAAGGACGTAGGTTCCATTAGATTAAAATGTATGATGGAAGGATGATGAAGCTTACAGAAGTTAAGCACATCCCAGAAATTACAGAGAACCTTACTTCAGTTGGATGGTTAGAGGAAAAAGACTGCAACTTTTCGACTCAAGGTTTAGTCGCAAGAGTTTGGAAGGGTGCTAAGGAGGTGTTGCGTGCAAAAAAAAAGTAACAATGTATACAAATCGCTTTGGAATACGATGGAGAATGGGGGCTTCTCAAAGTAGTATTGGAGGGGCAAATTTTTTTGAATTAAGGTAGAGCTAGCAACGAAAAGCCACAAAGACCGCATGGAGGCCTTTGTGGTACTACAAGCAGTTCTGAGTTATTGATAATATGCATGTTCAATTAGGGGGCGTGCATATTTAAATGGTTTGGAGGTTGCTATTTTTTTATTTGGGATGAAGACATTACTTTCCATAATGATATTGGTGATTGTTTGGAGTTTGAGGTTCTAAGTGGAGCTTGGATGACATTTATGGAATACCGTATCATGGTGGAGATTGTAAGATTTTGGTGATACAATATTTCATTATTTAAGTAGATTTTGGAGATAATTGAGCCTAGGTGGAATTATGAATCAAATACATTGTCACTTTTATATATTTTGTAGATTTTTGAGAGTGATTAGTTGTTTCTTTATTGCATTAAAGAAGGTGATGAATTATCCATATAGGAAAGATTTATAGAAGTATTCAATAGCTTCTTAAAGAAGAGATTTTGTCGAGACTATTATAAATAGGTATGTACAAGGTTAATTAGATGTGTGAGGGGAAAAAAGTTTCTAAGGGTTTTAGGGATTAAGATATCTTCTCAATTTTTAGGCTCTCTCTTGTAATTTTTTAGTAAATTAATAAATGTTTTGTTTGGAGGAATATATTTGTCATTATTTTTTCCACATTTTATCTCTTTTAAAATCTAATTGTGTAGGGATCCAAGAAAAAACCCTAACACAAGTTTTGTGCTGACTTAATTAGTAAGTTTCAAAATTTATGTAATGAATCGGCAAAAATTCAAAACATAAATGTCATAGTGCTATCTGTGTGCTTTTCATAACTTCAAGAATTTTTGAAATCGGAGTTCCAGTGTTCTAGTTATAGTTGATTTACTATAGTTGTGTTAAAATAATTTTGGAATGATAATTAAGAATACTACCGATTTGAATGCATTTTCTCAAGGATTGCCAAAATGAATCGTCGAAAACCAAAGAATGAAAATGGTACATTATTCTGTATGGTTTTAAAGAATCTACATTTTAACAAATTGAAATATCAGAGCAAAAGTTATGGTCAAAATACAACAGCCGTGTTAGAAGTTTTGCTACATGTTTCAAACATTATAACGAATTATTTGCAGTTTTTTTTTCAATTTTATAAAGGTCAAAATCTACATAAACTCCAAAAAAAATTTATAGGATTTTTAATCTATTTTTTAAAATGCATTAAACTATGCATATCGGAGTTGCAGAACTCAAGATATGTCAATGTCAAAAAATCAAAACTCAAAACAAGGAGAGAAATTAGAAAGTAGGGTATAGAGATCAGACATTCCATACCATGGTCACTATTGTTATTCAAGGTGCATAGATCTCCATTTCATCTTCTTAGCTAAGAAACATTGTATTTATCGCTCATCAAATCTGTAGAACAACTCGAAATCATCTTTCATCGTAGTTGCTCCTTAGTCTGTCTTTGTATAGAAAATCATTAGCACTAACAACTATACATTTAAGAACCAATTTTTTTTACTCATCTATTTAAGTTCATATTTTGATAATAATCATAACTATGTCCAATACTACCACACGTCACACATTTGGGAAATCTTGGAGATACACTTCTCCTTCTAGTGGTGTTTCTCGTCGTTTGTTTATAAATTAATTTTTTTTAAATCCAAGTCCTTTTGTGCTATTCGCAATGACTTAATTTCCTAATAACATGTTAAACGATTTTTATCCAGAGGAAAATTTTTGAAGAATCAACTCAAGTTTGTTTACTTTGGATTTTAAAAGGTTATTTTAATTCATTATCTTTGAACAATGACTAATAACAATTCTCTCTTCTCGAAATAATTTTTCTTGAAGACTATATTTTTGTTTTCGAGCTATTTTATTTTACCTTAATATCAAGCATCTCAATTTCAAAAAGTCGGCGTTTTTCAAATTCAAGCTTTTCAAAATCCTTGATTATGTCAATTTCGTTTTCCAATTCATGATTTGTTTGAATAATTTCAATTTCTCTATTTTCTAGAATCATGTTTTCATCTTTAAGGATTTTGAAACTTCCTTTGATGTCATTTAACTCCTTTTCAAAATTTGCACATTTATCACATTCAATATTTTTTAAACTTTCCAATTTTGTTTTCTAGCCCACATAGACTTATCTTGGTTTTCATAAAATCTTATTTTTCAGAATTTTCATAATATTTGTATTTTTCAAACGTTTTAAAATTTTCCAACTCTTTTTGTAAAATATTGTTTTTTCAAATCAACTCACTTTCATTTTCCTTAAAATTAGAATTTCATTTTCAAGCTTTTGAAAATTCATATTGAAGCTAACGAGTTCTTTTTCATAGATTAAAATTTTTTACAATTAGAATTTTCATTTTCCTCAATATTTTCAAGCTCAATTTCAAATTTATCATTTTCTTGATGTAGCTTAGATTTTTCACTTTTTAACATGTATTTTTTTCAGTTCAAGATCATCAATGGTTTTAGTTAATCTATGACACAAAAGAACTAAATCTTTAAATGAAAAATCATTTATCTCATCAAACGTCGAATCCTCGTCAATGTTATCTTCATTACCATCTCCTAAATCATTTTTTGTGAATTCTGTCAAATAAAATTATATACTGAATTGGTTTTGGGGAGTTCTTTATCATCATTGACTTTTTCACTGTATTTTTCATCGAGAGTGATCAAAATTTGCTGTATAGTTAAACAATAAGAGATATGGATAGAGAATACTCATAAAATTTCATTAAGCGAAATAATGTTCCTCTCTACTATATCACAACCATTTTCAATGATATCCCAAAATTTAAAATTAACATTTACAAATAAAATTTCATTTTCGATTTCTAATTTGAAAAATATGTTCCATCAAAAATAGGTGGGATAAAAATGGACCGATTCTTGCTAAATCTACAACTAGGGTGAGACATAATACCAGAATATTTTCGAACAACCTCACTTTTATACTACTTGTTAGGATCGTGCAATATACCCTAAGGGTGGGTGAATATGATATTTAAAATAATTTGTAGATAAATAGATAAATCACATGGAAACATAAATGCAAAATGTAAAGAACACATAGATATATCCAACTTCAGCCACTAACCCATTAGTGCCTACTACTTCCCCTAAGACTACTATTTGGATTATATATTCAAATGCTTACAATACCTGTAAACTTACACTGCCTACTAATTTGAATATATTAGTCCTATGCCTAGGAATCCTGCTTCGAATTTATCTGCAAATCAAGAATTTCTCAAATTCAAAGCATAGTTCAATCCTAGAAAATCTAGAGTTCAAATTATATAGGAAAATATAGACCTAAACAAACAAAATTCTCATTTAAATACAATACAAATATATATAACGTGATGGGAAATAATAAAATTTTCATCTTTCCCTATTGTTGGCATTTGTTCTCCACGTGTATACCCTCTCAAAAATTAACTACTCTCTCCTCTTCAATAGATGCCTCAGATTAATTTACATCCTCAAACCCAAATGGAAAATTCTATTCATACACCAAAAATCAACTAAAATACACCATTATTTTGCTAAGAAAATCTACGATACCCTTCATTTTAATTACATTTTTAATCATTTTGTTCTAACCAATCTAATTAAAACATTATAATAAATGATATTTGATCAAATAGATACAATTTTGAAGAAGTTAATGAAGCCAAAGATATTAATTAAGATAACTTTCACAACTAACTGCTCTAATCAAATTCGTTCAACTTTTTTCTTCTAAATTAGAGGTGATATTAATAAAACTAAAATCTTTTAGAAAAATAAAGGTGATAAAATATTATTGCCAAAAGTTAAAGTTTATTTTATTGAATTTTAACTAAATTTATTGCTAGGAATCTCTGGTCTTGTATAAATGAGTTTTAAGGTCTAACGAGGGAAGATGATGAACATGAAAACATGGGTAATTTTGTAACGTGATAGTATATGTAAAGTAGTTCTTGGTGTATGCTGGTTTATTATATTTTCTTATGCATGGTAAGAGATTATAGGTATATGAACAGAATTAGCCAATCCAAATTCACTCTCCCAACAAAAAACTATCGACTTTAGCCTCCAATGAAATACCCCGATGCTGCACAGACTTCACCCATGTCGGATCTAGAGAGCTTTTGACTGCTACCGTGAACTTTGTAGATTTGGGAATTGAATTCGAAGTCATTGTGGTATTGAAATTTGAGTTTGCTTTATCAGAATTGATTTTGCCTCATCGGCTTGCTTGCTATGCCTATCTAGGTGGTTGATGTATACTGCTTATTGTCAGTTTCAGAGCTTCTTTGTGCCTTATGTCACCACCTCCAGATTTGAGAATCAAAGCTACCACAGATGGAAAGCTCGTCGCTGCCTGAATTTGAAATCATGGATGTCATTTTGTCTATGTACTTGATTCCAAAGACTAAATATACGCAAGCCGGTGTTGAACCGTGCGATGCCTTATATTTGCTTGAGAAGTCGTGAGTGTGCATGTGCATTTAGATTTTCTCGACAACTTGGGGATTCTCAATTTATGGATCAGCCATAAGCTTCTCCATCACATTCTAATGGAAACAACAACTCCTAGTCAAGTCTCATAGGGAAGTTCGTCAGTGGACGTCGTAGGAGATCATCAAAGGTCAGCAAGTGAAGCAGTAGAGCAAGGTGGCTCCAGAAGAATTGAAGTTCTAATGTGAAATTGTGTATGTATGTTGTGCACATGCATGGTGTGTATGTGTACCAAATCAGGGTTTGTTAGATTGGGGATTGTATTCAATGTAATTAGGGGTTGGTGAGTTGGCAATTGAGTGACTGTATCATGCATGCTATATAAACTCTACATGGGTTGTAATTTGTGTATGAGATGAATATAGTTGTTTCAGTTTTTTGATACTGTGCATTCATACTCAAGTTTTTAAATTTATTTTTTTCCCTCTCAATCACTTGATCACACTCCATCTTACTTCAAATAATCTTCTTGCATTTCCTAACTCCACTCAAGCCAAACCATTCCATTATCACACCTTGGCTAGAGCCAAAAACGTACCAAAGAAGAAAGATCATTCCAATGTGGTATTGAAGCAACTTGATGAGCCAGTCACACATCCTCATCACTTCAATGATCCCAAGAATAAAAATTAAGATGGCAGTCACCTTTCTATGCCTGATCTCGATGAAGAAGTTAAATTATGGTAGAGACAAGAGCACATCAATGAAAGAACCAGTCTAACCCTAAACCAGCTAAAAGAAGCCCAGTAAGAATTGCATAATCCTCATCAAGAACATCACCAAAGCTTGCATGATAAGTCCAATGAATTGAATCTTAAGATATACCAAATTTATGAAACATTAAATGCAGTATTAGGGACTAAAGAGCAAACAAAATACACTTCCATGACACTCACACCAATCAAAACCCAATCTTATATACCACATTTTCAAAGAAATACTCCAAGAACCTACTCTAACTTCAACCTGAATCTTGGTCAAACCTTAAGCATATAGCCTACACATAAGCTTTTGCAACACACCACTACTAAACTTGAGTTCCCTAACAGTGACGGAATGGTTAGAGCAAGTAAAACAACTTTTCAAATACCATCAATTCCCAGAAAGTGAATGGGTTCCCACCTATTCATTCAACCTTAAACAAGATGCACAAAAGTGATTTAAATGGTTTTCAAAGAATGTCAAGGACTATATGCAGTGGAAGATTTTTAGAGAAGAGATTATTGTTAGATTTGCTCCCTCTGAATTGAGAAAACCATTTGGTGCTTTTGCAAACTTGAATTAACTAACAACTATGCATGCTTACCTTACCAAGTTTGAGCAACTTTAAGGCTTACTTGACCATTTACACCTTTATTATATGTTTAACAAAATTATGGATGGGCTTAAATTGGAGATCAGATTTGATGTTGAGGCTTCAGAACCAACTCGTTTCAAAGAAGCTTCGAAACTACTAAGATTTTTGGAAAAAAATACAATAGTACCCAGAAAACTTCTAAACCCCTAACTTCTTCCAACCCCACTTCCTATGCTAGGAAAAGCCTACAAAGACTTACCTTAAACCCTATTCTACCTTACTAGAACCCAGTTAAAAGAACATCTTAGATGATCTTGCTAGGAGGAAGGGTTTAACTCCTCAAGAATTGCTTGATAAAAGAAGGAATTTGTGTTATGAGTACAACAAGAAGTGGCATGCAGGCCACCATATGTAAGAACAAGCAGGTTTATATTTTTAAAGGAATTATGGATCTTGAGAGTGAAGGAGATGTTGAGGAACATAAAGGGGCTAGTCCTGAAGTAGTCTAAGAACTTGATGGAAATGAAGAAAAGCTAACCATTACCTTCCATGCTATGTGTGGTATTCCTACCTCTCACACTATTAGAATTGCTGGGGTAATTCAAGGCAAGAAAGTGCATATCTTAACAGATTCATGATCTACTCGTAGTATTATTGATGAAGCATTGGCTAAGAAACTAGAGTTACCCATAGATAAATCAAGGATGTATGATGTGGTGATAGTCAATGGGGAAAAGTACAAGGAGCTTGAATTTGTAAATAAGTCATTCTTAAATGCCAAGGCTATAACATGCCAATTTAGTTATTACTTCTACCATTAGATGGATGTCAGATTGTATTGGGTGCACAACGGATGAAAACTTTAGGTGAGATCACCTTGAACTTCAACAAGTTGTAGGTCAAGTTTACTTACATGGGCAAAAGCCATGTGTGGAAAGAAATTCAACCCAGTAATATGCAATTAGTTAACCATAAGAGATTTAATAAAGAATGTACTAAAGGAAAACTAACCATGATACTATGTTCCAGTGAAGTGATACATGAAACCCTAAAACCACCTTCAATACCACCCATAGTTGCTACCATTCTCCACCAATACCCAGAAGTTATTGGTCTACTCACAAACTTACCGCCAAAATGAACCCAGGACCATAAAATTCCCCTTATGTAAGGCTCCAAACCTATTTGTCTCAAACCCTAAAGACATTGACATTCCTTTTACATTAAAAATGAGCTAGAAAAAATTATATAAGAAACGTTGGATTCAAGGGTAATCAGGCTTAGTTGAAGTGCCTTACTCCTTTCCAGTGGTCATGGTTAGGAAGAAGGATGGTTCATGGAGGCAATGTGTGGATTACAGGCGTTTGAATAACATAACAATTAATGACAAGTTTCCAATAACCATGGTGGATGATTTATTTGATGAGTTGCATGGTTCAAAATATTTTTCAAAATTGGATTTAAGATCTGGGTATTACCAAATCAGGATGAATGAAGAAGATATGCACAAGACAACCTTCAAAACCCATGAAGGCCACTATGATTTCAATGTCATGCCCTTTGGATTATCAAATTCACCCTCTGTAACAACCCACATATTTTTACAATAATATATTTCAATGATTTATTTAAATATAGCATCGTTAGTTGAATTTAAAAGTCCAAAACGTGACTTCATAAACGGTTGAATCTGGACTCGAGACCACTTCCATTTAGTCCAAAATGGCGTTTGCGACCTTTTTGAATATAAACATCGATATGTTTGGAGTTGATTAGAATTTTGATATTTTCATTTGGGTCTTTGGGTTTGGGTTTCAACCCACTAACCCAACAAGAGAACCCAACTCCTCTACCTAATAACTCCCACTCCACTCTTTTTTATTCATTCATAACATTTCCTAACACTCTCAAGCCATAGAAAGAATGGTGGAAAGAGGAAATTAAAATTCCTAAGCCCTAGTTTCTCTTAGGAATTCAAATTCAAGTTATAAATCAAAGAGAAGCTTACGTAAGAATCCTCTTCATCTTCTCCATCTCAATCTCTCTTCAATTTTCAGAAATTCCTATAACTTAAATTAGGAAATTCATTTCATTTGATGATAGATTGAAGATTCTAGAGGTGTTGTTGAACGGAAATCAAGCTTAGCTTGTCCGCCAATTTTATACACGTTCGGTCTAATCGGGCCGTACCTCTTTTGGCTAAACTCTATATCAAAGAAATTGTTAAATTGCATGGAGTTCCAACTTCTATTGTTAGTGATCGTGATCCATTATTTACTAGTGGATTTTGGAAAGGTCTTTAAAAAGCTTTGGGAACAAAGCTTAATTTTAGCACCGCTTATCATCCTCACTCCGATGGACAAACGGAGCATGTGAATCAAACTCTTGAAGATCTTCTTCATGCATGTGTTCTTGATTTTGGTGGAAGTTGGGAAGATCATATTTCTCTTGTTGAGTTTTTTTACAATAATAGCTTCCAATCTAGTATTGGTATAGCACCTTTCGAGGCACTCTACGGAAGGCCGTGCCGATCTTCTTCGTGTTGGCTTGAAGCCGGTGAGAAGCTGGTTTTAGATCCAGATTTTATTTGTGATGCCACAGAAAAGATTGACCTTATTCGTCATAGGATGAAAGAAGCTCAAAGTAGACAAAAATTCTATGTCGATAACCGAAGAAGGAAATTAGAATTTTCCGTGGGAGATTTCGTGTTCATTCGTGTTTCACCTATGAAGGGTGTTGTGCGTTTCAGTCAATCGGGAAAATTAGCACCCCGATATATTGGTCCATTTCCCATCAACGAACGTATTGGTTCCGTGGCTTATCGCCTTTTATTGCCGGCTCAATTTTCTGCTATTCATGACGTTTTCACGCTTCTCAATTACGGAAATGCCTTAGAGATTCCGATTCTATTCTTGAGCCCAGTGTTATTGAAGAAATTGAAGTTTCACCTAATTTGACTTATGAGCAACATCCTATTCGTATAATTGCTACAAAGGTTAAACGCCTTCGAAATAAAGATGTTCCGCTTGTGAAAGTTCAATGGTCCTCAAATCCTAAGGATTGCTCTTGGAAATCCAGAGAATTCATCGAGCGAACACATCCGGACTTACTCTCTCGTGCTCCTTAAGATGAACTTCTCACTTCAAAATTTTTTTGTGTTGTTATGCCTTATTATGGTTGTTACTTTTTATTTTCTTCTTAAGTATTGCGAGGATGTAATTTCTTTAAGGAGGGGAGTTTGTAACAACCCGAATATTTTTATGATAATATATTTAAATGATTTATTTAAATATAGCATTATTAGTTGAATTTAAAAGTCCAAAATGTGACTTTTTGTAAATGGTTGAATCTGGACTCAAGACCACTTCCATTGAGTCCAAAATGGCGTTTGCGACCTTTTTGAGTATAAACATCGATATGTTTGGAGTTGATTAGAATTTTGATATTTTCATTTGGGGCTTTGGGTTTAGGTTTCAACCCACTAACCTAACAAGAGAACCTAACTCCTCTACCTAATAACTCCCACTCCACTCCTCTTCATTCATTCATAACATTTCCTAACACTCTCAAGCCCTAGAAAGAATGGTGGGAAGAAGAAATTAAAATTCCAAGCCCTAGTTTCTCTTAGGAATTCAAGTTATAAATAAAAGAGAATCTTAGGTTAGCATCCTCTTCATCTTCTCCATCTCAATCTCTCTTCAATTTTCAGAAATTCCTATAACCTAACTTAGGAAAAACTTCACCTTTGATAATAGATTGAAGATTCTAGAGGTATATTGAAGAGGAATTGATCTTGCCTTGTTTTAGAGCTTCTCATTCGTTGTTTTTGGGTTTAAAGGTGAGTTTTTGAACTCACATCTACGTCTATAGCTTTCATTGTTGTTAGGTATGAATTCCTAACATCTATTTCATATTCATTTGCTTTGATTTGAATTGATTTGGTGAATTTTCCAATTTTGGTGTTTTGAAGTCAAAATCTTTAAAATTCCTATCTTGGATGTTTGGACATGTTGTTTGGTGTGTATCGATGAGCCTACAAGGCTAGGTTGTCGCTTAGCATAATTCCCTAGCCTCCATCGCTCGTTCGATCGCCTCCGGTTTGGATTTTTACCCATTTTGGGCTAGGCTGATTTTTGCCTAGCAGAAAACTTCCAAACGTCTGGTTGAAAAATCCAGACGTCTGGAAGGGGTCCCTGGAAAAAGAAAAAAAGGCAGAGACAAAATCTAGATGTCTGGAAAAACAACCAGACGTCTGGTACTGTTCAGTTTTGCCTATTTTGGCTGTTTTGAGTGGATTTCCAATTTTTATCGATTTTTGTTGATCTGGATAGCTGTTGTCAATTATTATCGAATTTGATGACTTCATTTATGGATTTTTGGGAATATCCATTTGATTGGATTTGACATCGATTTTTATGGTTTGAATTCACGTCGTCGAATGTGGATTTTTGGAGATAGATTGTTTTTACAATCATTTCTGTGATTTGTCACTTTTAAATACAAAGGTTTCTATACTAGTAGTATATACTCAAACTCTTTCACAAAAATGATTTCAACATTATTTTTAATACAAAGCTTGTTTTCAAAACCGTTTTCCAATCTATTAGTATATACAAACCTTTACCTCATTCGTATGAGAAATCTAATTAAACGGCTTAGCAAAATAAGTGGTATGAAACGCTTGAGTTTACTTCGTCGGTTAATTCTTAGACTTGTTCGATTGAACTCTTGTGATAATTTTCGGGTGGAAATCTACAATCTGTTCGTAAATATTTAAATTAAGCCAGTGGTTATGGGACATGAAGCTAAACTCATTTATTTACTAGCTTAGTGTAATTTACACATCTTATTGATCAATGTTGATCATTTTGTATTTTCGAGTGGAAATCTACAATTTGTTCGTAAATATTTAAGTTAAGTTAGTGGTTATGGGACATGAAGCTAAACTCATTTATTTACTAGCTTGGTGTAATTTACACTTATTCTATGGAGCTTCGGCTCAATTTGGTGGGGTAGCGACCCATGGTCTTTTGACCGTTCGAGGTGCACTCGGCTCATTCGTCCGCGTGGGGGACTGTACCACGATAGAGTCCATGCATGAGGCGTTAGGGTGCATCGATGTTTGGCTCATTCATCCGCGTGGGGAACTGTACCACGACAGAGTCTGTGCATGAGGCGTATCTTTTAGGGTGCGTCGATGTTCGGCTCATTCGTCCGTGTGGGGGACTGTACCACGACAGAGTCTGTGCATGAGGCGTATCTTTTAGGGTGCGTCGATGTTCGGCTCATTCGTCCGCATGGGGGACTGTACCACGACAGAGTCTGTGCATGAGGCGTATCTTTTAGGGTGCGTCGATGTTCGGCTCATTTGTCCGCGTGAGGGACTATACCACGACAGAGTCTGTTCATGAGGCATATCTTTTAGGGTGCGTCGATGTTCGGCTCGTTCGTCTACGAGGGGGACTGTACCCCATATTTTTATGGGATAGCATCTCCTTTGTGATACACGTGTTGGTGAGTTTTCATGCTCCCATTTGTGATAGGCCTCCCCATTTGTGTTTTTTGGATTTCTAATTGTTGATTTCTGGAATTTGTGTTTCACCAATTTTTGCGATTGGCATTGATATGTTTTGTCAATATTTGAGGTTTGGTGAATAAGCTAAAGAATGTGATATTCTTTTCAGATATTTGAGGAGATTTGAGATATTATATTATTTTAGTTGTTATCTATTGTATACTTGTCACAGTATGACATTATTGTTATCATATATTTTTGTTGTATCTCTTATCCTATCTCATCTTATATGATATTTATAGCTATACTTATCCGTTTATTATTTTTCTTCTTAAATAATACTCGGGTCAGACCGAGGTGTTACAGGTGCTTCCACTTGACTTCTTAGCAAGGACTAGCTTCTGACTTTTGGCTAACTACTTTAGATCTGTAGTTTTTGCTTTTATACATTCGAGATAGAGACTCCTTGATGTATACTTATTCTTTTGTGATGTTGTGAATCTTGTTTGACCACTACTTTGATGAACACTTCTATGTGTTATATTCATATCTGTTTCTGCCTTAGTGATATGAATATCTGTGATTGGTTTTGTGTTGTGCTTATTTTATATTTGTTTCCGAAGGCCTCATAGCCACTGTGTAGTAGATTTGAGTTTGGATTGGATATGTCGGATTTCCTCTTGAAATGAAATGCATGATATACTATCTGACATCGGTTCTCACTCAGACCAATTATACAGTTGGTCACTCCTAACAGCCTTATTCTCCGTGCTAGTCGACAGCATTACCCCGTAGTGTCCTTGGCTAGTGTGAGTATAGAGGTAGGGCGTCACAACTTAGTATCAGAGCAAAACTTCGGAACAATGTAGAATAAACTAGCAAGGATCATTGTCCTAAGTCTATCTTAGGAATCGTGCCTTAGGATTTAATTCGAATCTTTGGACCCATTCTATCCTATTTTCTTTTATGATGCCTTGTTTATCAATCTAGTTTATTTGAATTCATTCTGAGAATAACCTTTTTCCTTTTCTTTCTTTCTTTCTTAAAGAAGAGAAATGGTTAGACCTGGAAGTCCTAGCGCTGGTCAATCCAGTGGTCCTCCTCTGGATGGTGTATTCATGTCTACCCAACAAATTTGGGATCTTGTAAAGAATCAAAGGTTTATATGTGCTTTGAATAAGAACCCTAAAAAGGTTTTACCTCTGAAATTAGAAGTGCCTTTCAACCAGTTTGTAGATATCACTCTTCGACTTGAAGAGGCCGACAAAGGAAGTGATGGTGATATTGTGGTTTCCAAGAAGAGGCATATTAAGTTCAAAAGCCCTAATCTCAACAAGAAAGTGAAGCAAGCAACTTCGGTAGCAAAGACTCCAATCCCTAATCGTGGAGTATGCTACAATTGTAGTTCTAAGGACCACTATGCAAATAAGTGTCTGAAGCCCCTTACTTGTCGTTATTGCAAAGGTTTGGGTCATCTTTTATCTTCATGTCCCAAACTTCCAAACAAGAAAGAGGGAAAGCTAAATGTTGTGCAAGCTCGTAGTAACACTTCTCTTAGTTAAGGTATTTCTCATTCTACCCTTGATGCCATTATTTTGTTTCGTGATTATCCTATTCGAATTCTTTTGATACGGGTGCATCTCATTCCTTTTTATCAAAAGAACTTGTTGATACTTTTTCTTTAATATTATGGGTTTGATGACTTCACTGAGAATTGCGAATCCGGTTAGTGGATCTGCAACACTCAGTTTACTTTGTAAAAATGTCAAGATTATTTTATATGGTTATGCTTTCCGAGTAGATTTGCATGTTATGCGGTGCTTAGGTTTCGGAAATGATTTTAGCAACGGATTGGCTTAATCGATATTAAGTCCACATCCTATGTCCCAAGAGGACTATCCATCTTTGACATTCTCAATCTGTTAAGTAGATTTCTATTGTTCTTAATGATTTTGATTTCCAATTCGGTGGCATCATTTTACCTAAACCCACTTGATGAGGAAGATGTTATTTCCCTCACTCAAGTAGTTCGTGAATTTCCCGGTATCTTTGAGCTTGTCTTAGGATTACCACCTAAGCGATCTACTGAGTGGTGCTAAGGTCTTTTCAGCTCGACCTTACCACTGGTTTTCATCAGCTTTGTATTGCAAAGGATAACATTCCTTTGACATCATTCCGTACTCGTTACGGATCTGATGAATGGCTCGTTATGTCATTCGGTTTGACGAACCCTCCAGCTTATTTCATCCATCTTATGAATCGAGTATTCTACGAATATCTCGATGAGTCCATCCTTGTATTCATTGATTATGGGTGAAAACGTCAATTTAAAATAGAAAATCTTTCTAATAAGATATATTTATAAGTATAATTGGATTTTGTTCTTAAAACGAGCAAAGAATATTCATAAAATGTTTAAGAGACATGTTTACCATATAGAAGATGATTTTGTATTGTATTTCCCATTAAGTGCTTTAAGAATTCTGGTCGATGCGCCTGATCAACGTTATCGATAGGAATCTCCTAAATGCTATGATGAGATAGTCAGACACAGTAAATTGACTTGTACTAAGTAAATTTTTCTAAAAAGATGATTACATAAAGTTAATTATAACTTTGAATGTCTTAGCTTTTCGGGAAAGAGGATCATGAAATAAATAATTTAGCATAGAACCTGCTTTTCAAAAATTAAAAGACCTCCTTTCCGATGCTCATATTCTTGTGATTCCCGAAGGGAACTAAGACTTGATTGTTTATACCAATGCTAGTCGTGTTGGTTTGGGAGCCGTTCTCATGCAAAGGGAACGTGTTATCGCTTATGCTTCTAGGCAATTAAAGCCTGCCGAGACTAGATATGCCACTCATGATTTAGAGTTCGCGGCTATTGTTTACGTCCTTAGAATTTGGCGTCATTATCTTTTGGGAGAGAAATTTATTCTCTACACCGATCATAAATCTTTGAAGTATTTATTTTCTCAAAAGGAACTTAATTTTCATCAACAACGTTGGCTCGAATTCCTTGCATCTTATGATCTTGATATTCTTTATACTCCCGGAAAGGACAATCGTGTTGCCGATGCCCTTAGCCGAAAGCAACAAGCGGTAGTTTCCATGATGATATCTAAATGGAATGATCTCGAGACTTTGTCCACTTATGAGATTCAAGATAATGAATCTGATTCATATTCATCTCTTGTTTTATGTAGCCTTGTGGCTTATCCTTCTCTTTTAGACCGCATCGTTGAAGCTCAAAAGCATGATCCCGAATTGGCCTTTCTTAGCCAAAGTTGTAGGGATCAAAATAAGGTTGATGGTTTGAAAGATTTTGAAATCGATGCTCGTGGAGGTATTCGAAAGTCTGGTAAACTTATTGTGCCAAACATTTGTGATCTTCGTAAAGACATTTTAGAAGATTCTCATCGTTCTAAATTTACCATTCATCCCGATAGTAGTAAAATGTATGCAGACATGAAGCGACTTTATTATTGGGATGGAATGAAATCTGATATTGCTGACTTCATTATGCATTGCATGACTTTCCAACTGGTAAAGGCCGAACATCAAAGGCCCGGGGGTTATTGCAACCTTTAGACATTCCAGTTTGGAAGTGGGATAAAATTACCATGGACTTTTTTGACGGTCTTCCCCGTTCTCTTCTGGGTCATGACAGTTTATGGGTGATTGTAGATAGACTTACAAAGTCCGCTCATTTTATTCCCGTTTGGTCTAATCGGACCGTACCTCTTTTGGCTAAACTCTATGTCAAAGAAATTGTTAAATTGCATGGAGTTCCAACTTTTATTGTTAGTGATCGTGATCCATTATTTACTAGTGGATTTTGGAAACGTCTTCAAAAAGCTTTGGGAACAAAGCTTAATTTTAGCACCGCTTATCATCCTCAGTCCAATGGACAAATGGAGCATGTGAATCAAACCCTTGAAGATCTTCTTCGTGCATGTGTTCTTGATTTTGGTGGAAGTTGGGAAGATCATATTTCTCTTGTTGAGTTTTCTTACAATAATAGCTTCCAATCTAGTATTGGTATAGCACCTTTCGAGGCACTCTACGGAAGGCCGTGCCGATCTTCTTCGTGTTGGCTTGAAGCCGGTGAGAAGATGGTTTTAGGTCCAGATTTTATTCGTGATGCCACAGAAAAGATTGACCTTATTTGTCATAGGATGAAAGAAGCTCAAAGTAGATAAAAATCCTATGTTGATAACCGAAGAAGGAAATTAGAATTTTCTGTGGGAGATTTCGTGTTCATTCGTGTTTCACCTATGAAGGGTGTTGTGCGTTTCAATCAATCGGAAAAATTAGCACCTCGATATATTGGTCCATTTCCCATCACCGAACGTATTGGTTCCGTGGCTTATCGCCTTTTATTGCCGGCTCAATTTTCTGATATTCAGGACGTTTTTCACGCTTCTCAATTACGGAAATGCCTTAGAGATTCCGATTCTATTCTTGAGCCCGGTGTTATTGAAGAAATTGAAGTTTCACCTAATTTGACTTATGAGCAACATCCTATTCGTATAATTGCTACAAAGGTTAAACGCCTTCGAAATAAAGATGTTCTACTTGTGAAAGTTCAATGGTCCTCAAATCCTAAGGATTGCTCTTGGAAATCCAGAGAATTCATCGAGCGAACACATCCGGACTTACTCTCTCGTGCTCCTTAAGGTGAACTTCTCACTTCAATTTTTGTTGTTGTTGTTGTTATGCCTAAGTCTGGTTATTACTTTTTATTTTCTTCTTAAGTATTGTGAGGCCGCAATTTCTTTAAGGAGGGGAGTCTGTAACAACCCGCATATTTTTATGATAATATATTTAAATGATTAATTTAAATATAGCATCGCTAGTTGAATTTAAAAGTCCAAAACGTGACCTTTCGTAAACGGTCGAATCTGGACTTGAGACCACTTCCATTGAGTCCAAAATGCCGTTTGCGACCTTTTTGAGTATAAACATCGATATGTATGGAGTTGATTAGAATTTTGATATTTTCATTTGGGGCTTTGGGTTTGGGTTTCAACCCACTAACCCAACAAGAGAACCCAAATCCTCTACCTAATAACTCCCACTCCACTCCTCTTCATTCATTCATAACATTTCCTAACACTCTCAAGCCCTAGAAAGAATGGTGATAATAGATTGAAGATTCTAGAGGTATATTGAAGAGGAATTGATCTTGCTTTGTTTTAGAGCTTCTCATTCGTTGTTTTTGGGTTTAAAGGTGAGTTTTTGAACTCACATCTACGTCTATAGCTTTCATTGTTGTTAGGTATGAATTCCTAACATCTATTTCATATTCATTTGCTTTGATTTGAATTGAATTGGTGAATTTTCCAATTTTGGTGTTTTGAAGTCAAAATGTTTAAAAATCCTATCTTGGATATTTGGACATGTTGTTTGGTGTGTATCGATGAGCCTACAAGGCTGGGTTGTCGCTTGGCATAATTCCCTAGCCTCCATCGCTCGTTCGATCGCCTCCGGTTTGGATTTTTGCCCTTTTTGGGCTAGGCTGATTTTTGCCTAGTAGGAAAATCCAAACGTCTGGAAGAAAATCCAAACGTCTGGAAGGGGTCCCTGGAAAAAGAAAAAAGGCAGAGACAAAATCCAGACGTCTGGAAGAACAACCAGACGTCTGGTACTGTTCAGTTTTGCCTATTTTGACTGTTTTTGAGTGGATTTCCAATTTTTATCGATTTTTGTTGATCTGGATAGCTGTTGTCAATTACTATCGACTTTGATGACTTCATTTATGGATT
The DNA here is from genome assembly GCA_030737815.1 of Allium fistulosum. Taxonomy (NCBI): domain Eukaryota; kingdom Viridiplantae; phylum Streptophyta; class Magnoliopsida; order Asparagales; family Amaryllidaceae; genus Allium; species Allium fistulosum. The sequence goes on along the minus strand of CM060904.1, from coordinate 705,170,841 downwards.
TTTGGGAATATCCATTTGATTGGATTTGATATCGATTTTTATGGTTTGAATTCACGTCGTCGAATGTGGATTTTTGGTGATAGATTGTTTTTACAATCATTTCTGTGATTTATCACTTTTAAATACAAAGGTTTATATAATAGTAGTAAATACTCAAACTCTTTCACAAAAATGATTTCAACGTTATTTTTAATACAAAGCTTGTTTTTAAAACAATATTCCAATCTATTAGTATATACAAACCTTTACCTCATTCGTATGAGAAATCTAATTAAACGACTTAGCAAAACAAGTGGTATGAAACACTTGCGTTTACTTCGTCGGTTAATTCTTGGACTTGCTCGACTGAACTCTTGTGACAATTTTCGAGTGGAAATCTACAATCTGTTCGTAAATATTTAAGTTAAGCCAGTGGTTATGGGACATGAAGCTAAACCCATTTATTTACTAGCTTAGTGTAATTTACACATCTTATTGATCAATGTTGATCATTTTGTATTTTCGAGTGGAAATCTACAATCTGTTCGTAAATATTTAAGTTAAGCCAGTGGTTATGGGACATGAAGCTAAACCCATTTATTTACAAGCTTGCTGTAATTTACACTTATTCTATGGAGCTTCGGCTCAATTTGGTGGGGTAGCGACCCATGGTCTTTTGACCGTTCGAGGAGCACTATGCTCATTCGCATGCGTGGGGGACTGTACCACGACAGAGTCTGTGCATGAGGCGTTAGGGTGCGTCGATGTTCGGCTCATTCGTCTGCATAGGGGACTGTACCACGATAGAGTCCGTGCATGAGGCGTATCTTTTAGGGTGCGTCGATGTTCGGCTCATTCGTCCGCATGGGGGACTGTACCACGACAGAGTCTGTGCATGAGGCATATCTTTTAGGGTGCATCGATGTTCGGCTAGTTTGTCCGCGAGGGGGACTGTACCCCGTATTTTTATGGGATAGCATCTCATTTGTGATACACATGTTGGTGAGTTTTCATGCTCCCGTTTGTGATAGGCCTCCCCCTTTGTGTTTTCTGGATTTCTAATTGTTGATTTCTGGAATTTGTGTTTCACCAATTTTTGCGATTGGCATTGATATGTTTTGTCAATATTTGAGGTTTGGTGAATAAGCTAAAGAATGTGACATTCTTTTTGGATATTTGAGGAGATTTAAGATATTATATGATTTTAGTTGTTATCAATTGTATACTTGTCACAGTATGGCATTATTGTTATCATATATTTTTGTTGTATCTCTTATCATATCTCATCTTATATGATATTTATAGATAGACTGATCCGTTTATTATTTTTCTTCTTAAATAATACTCGGGTCAGACCGAGGTGTTACAGGTGCTTCCACTTGACTTCTTAGCAGGGACTAGCTTCTGATTTTTGGCTAACTACTTTAGATCTGTAGTTTTTGCTTTTATACATTCGAGATAGAGACTCCCTGATGTATACTTATTCTTGTGTGATGTTGTGGATCTTGTTTGACCACTACTTTGATGAACACTTCTATGTGTTATATTCATATCTGTTTCTGCCTTAGTGATATGAATATCTGTGATTGGTTTTGTGTTGTGCTTATTTTATATTTGTTTCCGAAGGCCTCATAGCCACTTGTAGTAGATTTGAGTTTGGATTGGATATGTCGGATTTCCTCTTGAAATGAAATGCATGATATACTATCTGACATATCGGTTCTCACTCAATCCAATTATACAGTTGGTTGCTCCTCAACAGCCTTATTCTTTTTGCTAGTCGACGGCATTACCCCGTAGTGTCCTTGGCTAGTGTGAGTATAGAGGTGGGGCGTCACACCCTCCACCTTCCAATTTTTGATGAACACTATATTTTAATCCTACTTGAGGAAATTTGTGCTCGTGTCATTTTACTGATCTTAATTTATAGTCAGACAATTATCGATTGTTTGAATCATCTCAAGATGACTTTACAAGTGCTGAAGGACAATTCCCTGTTTTTAAATTATCAAAGTGCACATTTGCCAGTGAGTCAATTGATTACTTACGGGATGTTATATCTGTTGGGGAAAATCCCTTCAGATGATCAGTCTAAGAAAATAATAAAACCCAATGTATCGTAAAATAACTGGATCGTGATTGTAGTGAGATGAAACAAATAGAGATAAACACTAGAACAGATAGTCACAGATCAATGCAATGTAGAAAAAAATAAATAACACCAGTATTTATAGTGGTTCCACTACCGCGAGGCAGTGTACGTCCACTGGGGGAGAGGAGATTTTATTAATCATTGAAAGATTAGAGTTACAAGATTGATTCACTTTTGGAGGCTATACATAAGAAGAATTTTCAATACAGATAAAAATTCTATAGAGTTTCAGCTCTCTAAGATGGCTGCCATTGTTGTCCAGAAGCTCCATTATTTATGGAGTTAAGATATTAGGAGGGGTAGTTGCTATATAGCAGCCCAGGAGATTGGTTCGGCATCCATCTGGTTCGGCAAGGTCCAATAGCATTTGGTTTGGTGGCATCATCTGGTTCGGCGAAGCCCATATCAATCTGGTTCAGCACTCTCAAACCACCGAACGAGATATTTGGAGCGGCACATCACTCTATATGGTTCGGTCAACTTCTTGAATCTGGACCGGCATATTAGCTTCACCGCTTTGGACTTTTGGTTCGGCAAAACACACTGCATCTTCACAGCCGAACGAAGTCACCAACACCGGACGAGATATTTCGTTCGGTCCTCCTCAATGCCGACGAAACACTACTGTCCCATAAATATGGAGCGGCAAAACATAGCAACGCCGGACGAGATTTCTCATCCGGCACATCCACTTCTCCTCGTTACCGAACGAAGTCTACCGGACCAAATCTTTTTTCCGACATCTCCTCCACCGAATGAACTCGGCAACTTTAACTCCATAGCCTAGGGCTTCACCTTCGTCGATTCTAGGCTTTGAAGCTCCTCCTCGAAGCTTCTCCAATGGCGACGCTTCTTCACGAATTCCACGTATTATCTCTAACAATCTCCACCTTGATACCAAATTCCAAACAAGTCTTCCAACTTCATCTACACCTTCATGCTCCAAGCAATGGAAACTTTCTTCACTCATCGAGACAAGGAACGACTCTCTCACCTCAATATGCTTCGTCCTCGAGCTGAATGCCAGATTTTCAGCTAAGTGAATTGCACTCTGACTATCACAGTACACATCCATGCCTTCATATACGAATCCCAAATCACACAACAGTCGCCTTAAATAAAGCGCCTCCATAGCTGCTTCAACCGCAACTATGAGCTCTGCCTCTGTAGTGGGCAAAGGCACAATCGTCTGCAACCTCGCTCTCCAACTTATTATTATCCCACCAAAGGTGGACACATATCTGAAGGTTGACTTCCTTCGATCTCTATTAGCGCCATAGTCGGAATCACAAAATCCAACCAAGCTGAAATCTCTATCATTGTCGCCAAAGATAAGTCCATGGCTTGGAGTTCCTCCAAGGTATCTGAAGATCCACTTCACTACTTCCCAATGCGTCTTTCCTGGATTTTCCATGATCCTACTCACCAATCCAACCGCCTGTGCAATGTCAGGCCTAGTGTAGACCATGGCATACATCAAGCTGCCAACTGCACTTGCATATGGGACCTTCTCTATATAGGTCTTGTCCTTTTCTGAGATCGGAGAGCCTTTACTAGAAAGTTGTATGTGCAAAGGCATGGGTGTGTTGATTGCCTTTGCCCCTTCCATGCTAAACCGAGCAAGCATCTTTTGAATGTACTCCTTTTGAGTGAGGCTCAAAACTCCTAGCTTTCTATCCCTTTGGATTTCCATACCCAAAATTTTCTTTGCTTCTCCAAGGTCTTTCATTTCAAATTCCGCTTTTAACTTTCGCTTTAAACTATCGATTTCAGCTTTATCCTTGGAAGTAATCAACATATCATCCACGTACAAGAGTAGGTACACCCATCTACCATTCTTTAAATGCTTGAAGTACACACAAGCGTCTTTGATGCTATGATCAAAACCAAGTGAAAGCATGAAAGAGTCAAACCTTTTGTACCATTGTCTAGGAGACTGCTTAAGTCCATACGAAGACTTCTTCATTTTGCAAACCCAATTTTCTTTCCCATCTACAACAAATACTTCTGTCTGCTTCATGTAGATGGTCTCATCCAAGTCTCCGTGCAAGAAAGTGGTTTTCACATCCAGTTGCTCCAACTCCAAGTCAAGAGCTGCGACGATAGCAAGTAAAATGCAGATAGACGTATGCCTCACTATTGGAGAGAATATCTCATCGTACTCTAATCTCTTTCTTTGTGAAAACCCTTTAGAAACTAGTCTAGCCTTGTATCTCCCATCATCCTTCACCTTGAACACCCACTTGCAACCTATGGCTCGGCTTCCTTGAGGAGGTGGTACCAAATCCCAAGTCTTGTTCTTCTTTAACGACTCTAACTCCTCTTCCATAGCGCACATCCACTTCGAACTGTCACATGACTTCAAAGCTTCATCAAGGTCAAGCAGCTCTGCAAGAACCACATGTAGGACATAGTCAAACTGATCACTAAGGCTAAGGTTGGCAAATTGCCAATAACCATACCTTTCGGGCGGCCTAATAGTCTTACGACTGACCCGGGTAGGTACTGCTTCGCCTAAACTTCTTTTAGCTCCACCTTGAACTGAACTTCCTCTAGATTCATGCACATCACCAGCACTACTAGAAGGTATCTATAGACTATCCTGTGATGTTTCATCAACTGCGTTTTCCTCGACAGCATCAACAACAACTCCACTATTTGCTGGAACACGAGAACTTCTTCCATCTCCTTAGGCCTATCAGAATCTTCTGATGTGGTAGGTAGCTTCTCCTTCGGATTGAACATAGCAAACTCATCAAATGTAACATGTCTGGAATGAACAATCTTCCAATCAACAGGGTTCCAAATTCGATACCCTTTGATACCATCGGTGTATCTCATTAGTATGCCCTTGTATGCTCTAGCCTCCAACTTGTCATCACCTGTATGGTGAACGTACATAGGACAACCAAAAATTCGGAAGTAACCAAGATATGTTGCTTTACCTCTCCACTTTTCCTCTAGAATCTTCTCATCTATGGCTGAGCATGAAATTCGATTTATGATATGTGCCGCAGTTGATAATGCCTCAACCCAAAATCCTCTAGACAAGCCCGCCGTCAATCTCAAGTAACGAGCCTTCTCCAATAGAGTCATGTTCATCCTTTCGGCAGCCCCATTGGATTGCGGATCGCCGGGTGTAGTGAAATGTCTCTGAATGCCATGCTATCTACAAAAATCGAGGAACCACTAGAGACAAATTCATCGCCATTATCAGATCTCAGCACCTTTAACCTAGAACCAGATTGGTTATCAACAAGCGCTTTCCAGTCTTTGAACTTCTCAAAACTCTCTGATTTGGCCTTCATCACATACACCATAACTTTTCGAGAAAAGTCATCAATGAAAAAGAAAATACTTTTCTCCTCCAAGAGAAGGAGTAGCAATCGGTCTCCAAACATCTATATGCACGTACTCAAGTACTTGCCTCGATTTATGGAGTCCAACTCCAAAAGATACTTTAGTTTGCTTGCCTAACGCACACTCCTGGAAAAATTCCATCTTGTCGAAGCTTTCTCCTTTGATCATCTTCTGTCTTCGAAGCTACTCTAAGCTCTTCTCTGAAATATGACCCAACTTGAGATGCCAAAGCTTTATGGCATCCAATGCACGAGAACTATCTACTCCAACACACGACTCTCCAAGAACTATGGTTCCTTTCAGCAAATACAGATTTCGAAACACATCTCTTTTCATAATAACTAGTACACCTCTTGAAACCTTCAGACTATCCTTATCGATAGTTGCCTTGCATCCCAAAGATGTTAATTGTCCTAAAGAAATTAAGGACTTCTGAAGACCTGGAACATACCAGACACCTGTCAAAGTGCGTATCACTCCTTCAAACATCCTGATCCTCATTGTACCTTCACCCATTGTTCTACAGCTAGCATCATTACCCATAAAAATATAGCTTCCCTCTCGTCCAACGAAAGAACTGAAGTAATCCTTATTATGAGTCATATGGAAAGACGCCCCCGAGTCTAGCACCCAATGGTCTGAGACATTCGATATTGCTTCAGTAACACATCGTCGGATACAAACTTCTCCACCGCAAATTATGAAGATCCGTCTTCTTCCTTCTTCTTCAAATCTGGACAACCCTTTCTCCAATGACCAGGTTTCTTGCAGATAAAGCACTTCCCGTCCTTAGACTTTCCTCTTCTGCCATTACCGGGCTTCCTGGACTTGGAACGCCCTCTAGAGTGCCAATTCTTCTTATCATCTCTTCCTCTTTCAACTAACAGGCCATGACTACTACTTCCACCTCTACTTCCTTCACTTATCTCCTTCATCTGATCTCTCAAGCCCTCAGATAAAAGGCCCGACTTCACATCTTCCACTGTCAATGTGTCTCTAGCGAAGATAAGGCTGTTAGCGAAACCTGTGTATCGCTCCAGAAGAGAACACAAAAGAATCATTGCCATTTGCTCCTCATCCATCTTCAAGTCAACAGTCTTCATTTTCATCACGAGATCAACAAAGAAATTAAGATGTTCCTTCACTAAAGTACCATCTCACATCCGCATGGTGAAAATGTCTTCAGCAATATCAAACGGTTAGTCAGAAATTTCTTCAAGTAGAGGTTTTCTAGCTTGGTCCAAATGCCCATAGCAGTGGTCTCACTGCTAATCTCTAAGATAACATTCTCTCCCATAACTAGTTGTAAAGTAATAAACGCTCATTTCTCCATCTCCTTTCTTTCCGCGACTAAGATGTTAGCAGTCAACTCCTCAGGGGCAAACACTACTGGATGGACTTCATTTCTCATTAGAACAGCCTTCATCCTCCATTGCCACTTCTCGAAGTCTTTATCCTCATTCCATTTTTCAATTGCCAACTATGACGCGATATACATCCCTCTAGTATAGGGTCTTGTAACAACTAGAGTCATTTCATCTCCTGCCATATCGTCTAACACTCCTCAATCAACCTTGCAGTCTAATACCAGACTGTTGGAGAAAATCCCTTTAGATGATCAATATAAGGGAATAAAATTCCAACGCAGCGGAAAACAACTGGATCGTGATTGTAGTGAGACGAAACAAACAGAGATAAACACCACAATAGATAGTCACGGATCAATGCAATACAGAAAAAATAAATAACACCAATATTTATAGTGGTTCCATAGCCATGAGGTAGTGTACGTCCACTGGGGGGGAGGAGATTTTATTAATCACTAAAGATTAGAGTTACAAGATTGATTCACTTTTGGAGGCTATACATAAGAAGAATTTTCAATACAGATAAAAATTCTGTAGAGTTTCAGTTCTCTAGGATGACTGTCATTGTTGTCCAGAAGCTCCACTATTTATGGAGTGAAGATATGAGGAGGGGTAGCTGCTATATAGCAGCCTTGGAGTTTGGTTCGGTAAGATCCAATAGCATTTGGTTCGGCGGCATCATCTGGTTCGGCACTCTTAAACCACCGAATGAGGTATTTGGAGCGGCACATCATTCTATATGGTTTGGTCAACTTCTTGAATTTGGACCGGTATATTAGCTTCACCGCTCCAGACTTTTGGTTCGGCAAAACACACTACATCTTCATAGTCGAACGAAGTCACCAACACCAGACGAGATATTTCGCCCGGTCCTCCTCAATGCCAAATGAAACACCACCGCCCCATGAATATGGAGCGGCAAAACCTAGCAACACCGGACGAGATTTCTCATCCGGCACTTCCACTTCTCTTCGTTACCAAACGAAGTCCACCGGACCAAATCTTTGGTCTGACATCTCCTCCACCGAACGAACTCGACAACTTCAACTCAACAGCCTAGGGCTTCACCTTCGTCGATTCTAGGGTTTGGAGCTCCTCCTCGAAGCGTTCTCGAAGCTTTTCCAATGGCGACACTTCTTCATGAATTCCAGGTATCATCTCTAACAATATCAATCAATGGTGTAGGTGTGGACCCTAGTAAAGTTGAAGCTATTAAGCAGTGGTCCTTAACTACCAATCTCAAGGCATTAAGAGGATTCCTCAAACTTACAAGGCATTACTGGAAGTTCATAAAAGATTATGGGGGTGAATGCTAAACCACTCACTAATTTGCTCAAGAAGGATGCTTTCAAATGGAATGATAAGGCTATAGAAGATATTGAGCAACTAAAACATTGTCTCATCAATCCCCTGGTCTTATGCATGCCAGATTTTAGTAAGAAATTTTTTGTTAAAAGTGATGCAAGTGGAGTTGGGATTGGAGTATACTTCAAGACAATAAACCTCTAGCATTTTTAAGCATAGCCCTACATGGAAAATCACTACACCGGTCCACATATGAAATGGAATTGTTTGCCTTAATTCTAACTACTAAGAAATGATCATAATACTTGCTTGGAAGACAATTCATTATTAGGGCAGACCATCAGAGCCTTAAATATTTGTTGACACAAAAAGTAGACACTGGAATTTAGGCTAAATAGTCGGCTAAGTTGCATGGTTTTGATTATCAGGTTGAGTTCACAAGTGGTAAGGAAAATATTGTGACTGATGTGCCTTGTCGAGGAGAGATGAGGATATTGTTAGTAATAGCATAGAATGTAAGGTTCTTTCACATGTACAACCTACCTGGTTGCAAGAACTCAAGAATACCCTTACCAATCTCCCTTTTATACAAAGGTTATTAAGCAAGTAGAGGATGGTAGCTAGCAAGTCAGCTAATGGATAATCTAGTTTTTTATGAAGGAAGAATATTAATTGATCATCACCATGATATTCTCATTCAGATTTTTCTAAATGAATTCCAGTCTGCACCTTTGGGAGGCCATTCAGGAATGAGGGGAACATCAAAAAGGATCAAAACCAGTATTTATTTGAAGAAGATGAAAAATCATATTGAGCAATATGTTAGAGAATGTGAAACTTGTCAACGGAATAAGGCAAAAAACATAAATATACCAAGACTACTACAGCCCTTACGTATACCAGAGAAGATTTGGACTGACATAAACATGGACTTTGTTACTAGCTCGTGAGAAAGTCAAAAATACTCAGTTGTATATGTTGTGGTTGTTTAGCTGTCAAAATATGCCTATTACTTCCCATGATCCCACTCCTATTCAACCGAAGATGAAGCATAAGTAATTTTCAATGGAGTTCTGCATGGCCTTCTTTCCTCTATAGTTAGTGATAGAGATGCCTTGTTTACAAGTACCTTATAGCAAGAACTGTTTAAATTACAAGGTTGCTCATTAAAACTCAGTTCTTCCTATCATCCTCAAACAGATGGGCAAACCGAGGTAGTTAATAAAATAATGTAGGGGTATTTAAGGTGTTTTGTGTGTCATAAGCAACATGAATGGTCTAAATGGCTCACATTAGCTGAATAATGATATAATACTACATTGAGAACATCCACAAATACTACACCCTTCCAGGCTGTATATGGAGTACCACCCCCTATATTGCTATCTTATGTCCCTAACTCTGCCAAAGTGCAATAGGTTGAAGAAGAAAAATTCTCTAGAGATGTAGTTAGACAAATGTTAAAAGACAGCTTAATGCTTGCCAGAGATAAAATGAAAAGATATGTTGAGTTGAGGAGATCAAAAAGGAGTTTCCAAGTTGATGATTGGGTGTATCTTAAATTGCAACCTTATAGGCAAAATACTGCCAGAAATGACAAGACTCACAGTCTTTCTTCTAAATTCTATGGACCATGTGAAGTTGAAAGGATCAGTAATTCATCAACTCTTCTCTGATTTTAAGTACGGAAGACATGAGAGGTAAAAAGAATTCATACCCTTTTTTATTATTTTGAATGAGAAGAAAGTAAAACTATTACATAGCAAAAGGATTACAAGCCTATTTATACAAAGAAGAAAAAATAACAAAGCTATGCCAGGCTGGCAGTAACAACTTGGTATAACCAACTATGCCAGATTGGCAGTAACAACTTGGTAGAACAGCACATACCAATACCGTAGAGCAGCACATACCAATACCCCCCCTCAAGTTAGAATGTCATGAAACTAATGGATTGACATTCCTAACTTGGATAAAAGCTCTTTATGCTGAGATGATGGTAGAATCTTGGTGAATACATCTGCAAGCTGAGATTGAGTAGGTAGGTAAGTCAATTGTATCAATCCTTCAAGGACCTTTTCTCTTGTGAAATGACAATCAATGTCAATGTGTTTGGTACGTTCATGAAACACAGGATTGCGAGCAATGTGTAAAGCAGATTGGTTGTCACAATGTAGAATCACTGGCTTAAGATTTTGAACTCCTAGCTCTTCCAATAGCCTTACAACCCAGGTGACTTCAGATGCTGCAGCAGCCATTGCCCTGTATTCAGCTTCAGATGAGGATTTAGAAACAGTACTCTGCTTCTTTGATTTCCATGTAATGGGTGACTGTCCAAGAAGTAACACATAACCAGTTATGGATCTTCTGGAGTCAACACAACTGGCCCTGTCAGCATCTGAAAAGGCTTGTAGCTTAAGTGTATCACACCCTTTTAATAAAATCCCTTGCCCGGCTGTGTGTGCTACATATCTCAAAGTATGATGCAGTGCTTGCAAATGACTAGTACGAGGAGCTTGCATGTACTGGCTTAGATTTTGCACAGCAAATGAGAGATCAGGCCGAGTATGAGTAAGATAGTTAAGCTTGCCCACAAGAGAACGATATATTTCAGCATTTTGTATCACATCACCATCAGTAGTAGTGAGTTTAAGGTTCAGAGGCAAAGGTGTAACAGCTTTCTTGCTTAGATCAAAAGAACAATTAGTTAACATCTCTTGGGTGAATTTTTGTTGACTTAAAAGAATCCCATTTGCAGTATCTCTAATCTCAATACCCAAGAAATAACTGAGAACTCCAAGATCTTTTATACTAAAAATATGGTGAAGGTGGGCTTTTAAGTCAGCAATTGAATTGAAATCGTTACCAGTGAGCAAAATATCATCAACATATACTCCTGCAATGCAAATCAAACTTCCAGTCTTCTTTATAAACAAACTGTAATCATTCTTGGATTGATAAAACCCTTTTTCTTTTAAACAAATATGCAATTTCTCGAACCATTGTCTGGATGCCTGTTTAAGGCCATAAAGCGATTTCTTCAACTTGCACACTTTATTGTGAGGGTTGGAAAAACCTTCAGGCACTTTCATATAAACTTCTTCTTTCAAATCTCCATGCAAAAATGCATTATTCACATCTAGTTGGAATAATTTCCAACCTCTACTAGCTGCCAAAGCAATTAAGCATCTCACTGTACTCATCTTAACAACTGGACAAAAGGTTTCATCATAATCAATTCCATATTTTTGATTAAAACCTTTAGCCACTAGTCTTGCTTTACATCGTTCAAGTTCACCATTTGCTTTAAGTTTTATTTTATACACCCATTTACATCCTATTGCTTTCTTCTCTTTAGGTAAGTCGACTAGTTCCCAAGTCTCATTTTGTGTTAAAGCTTCAATTTCTTTATTCATAGCTTCTGTCCAAATAGGATCAGTAGCTGCTTCTTCATAAGATACTAGTTCATGCAATTCACATGCATGGGATAAAAAGGATTTATGATCATCAGAGAATGAGGTGTAAGTTATCAGATTGCACCAGTGTGCATTGACAGTAGTATCTTCATGAGCAACCGCATTACATTCGTAATCATTTAAATAAGAAGGAGCTTTGTGAGTACGAGTAGATCTCCTGATAGTTTCACTGGGAAAATTTTCAGTTATATCAATCACGATTGAAGGATCAATGGAGTTAGGATCAGTAGAAGAAGTAGGTGTAGTAGTATTTTGTATTTCTGATGTTGGAAGATTAGTGCATGGGAAAACACCATCAAGACAATGTTCTGATGGATTGTCATGAGAAGGAAATGTAGTACTTGGAGAAGATAAATCAGGAGAATTGTGAAAAATAGGAGCTGTGGAAGCAGGAAGATAAATGGCAGTATGCATATGTGAAAGAGACCTTTGTTTGTGAAAAAGATGATATGGAAAGTGCTTTTCATGAAACTTAACATGTCTGGTTACTGTCAGTTTTCCAGTGGCAATATCAAAAACTTTATACCCCTTCTGACTAACTGAATAACCCATGAAAACACAAGGAGAACCCCTCTGATCCATTTTCCCTCTGTTAATTCTGGAAGTATAAACATAACATAGGCAGCCAAATGTCCTCAAATGATCTATTGAAGGAGTTTCATTGTAAAGTCTTTGGTAAGGAATATCATTATTTATTGCTTTTAGGGGCATTCTGTTGATCAAGTAAACAGCACACATAACACATTCTCCCCAAAATCTGTCTGGAACCATTGATTGAATATACAAAGCTCTTGCAGTCTCAAGGAGGTGTCTGTGTTTTCTTTCAACGACCCCATTTTGTTGAGGTGTGTCTGAACAGCTAGTTTGATGTAAGATCCCCATGTTCTTGTAAAATATTTTCATCTCTCCTTCACACAACTCTTTTGCATTGTCAGATCTGACACACTTAATTTTAGAATCAAATTGTGTTTTGATCATTTTAGCAAAATCAATCATGATACTAACTGATTCACTTTTATTTTTTAAGAAATGTACCCAAGTAAATCTTGTGTAATCATCAACAATAGTCAAAAACTGATTACATCCACTAGGAGTCTTAACAGAATTTGGACCCCAAACATCAATATGAATCAATTCGAAAGGAGCTTTGGTTTTTATACAACTTGAAGGAAAAGGTAGTCTAGTTTGTTTAGCTTTAGGACAAACTTGACAAATAGTATCTGCTGAACAAGGCTTTATTTCACAATTTGTATTGACAAACTTTATCTGATTAAAAGGTAGATGTCCTAACCTCAAATGCCACAGTTTAATATCTTCTACTGCTAACATACAAACTGTATTACATTTGTGAGACTGAACCTCATTATTACTTGTTTTCTTCTGATCTTCCACATTGTATAAACCAGCCCTCAAATTACCAAGAAGAATCAACTGCCCTTTCTGTGTGCACATGAAACACTTATCATGAGTAAAATGTAATTCACATTTCATGTCTTTGCATAATCTGTATACGGAAATGAGATTGAATCTAAAATCTAAAACATGTAGTACATTATTCAGAATAATTCCATCATTCAATTTCACAGTTCCGACATGTTTTACCATAATCTTACTCCCATCAGGAATGGTTATGTGATTGTTATGACTAACTAAAGGTTTATATTCAGAGAAATATTTTAGTTCAGAGCAAATATGGTCACTGGCTCCACTATCAAGAAGCCAATTTAAGTCAGAGCAAGATAAAAAACAGAAATTACCTGCCACCATGGCATGGCTGTGAGATGTCTCTACATGGCCATTTGACTTGATGCTTTGCTGTTGTGACTTGAGCAAGTTAATCAACTGATTATATTGTTCCACAGAGATGGATTGAGTAGGTTGATCATCAGTTTGCATGTTATCAGTGTCATTGTAAGCAGCAGCTGCTACTTTCTTCTTTTTAAATCCCTTGAAATTGGGAGGATAACCATGTATCTTGAAACATCTGTCAATGCTGTGTCCAGGTATCTCACAGTGAGTGCAATAATATTTAGAACCTGGTTTGGTATTGCTCTTGTTACTTTTAGCCTGTTCTGTACTGCCAGTGTAAGTTTTGGAGCCTGTACCAGAAAACTTCTTCTTGTCAACCATGAAAGCCATAGATTCAGATTGATTAACTATTTGAGAGATCTCTTTGTGTTTTTCTTCTTGTGCAAACATTCTATAAACCTCTGTAACTTTCGGTAGAGATTGCATCATTAACACATTTCCTCTGATTGTTGCAAACTGATCTGAGAGTTTCATCATAAATTGTATAACCATCACATCTTGATGCCTTTTAACCAGTCTTTTTGTCAAGTTGCACGTACAATTGTTACAAGTACAGCATGGAAGTGGATGTGCTTCATCTATAGCATTCCAAATTGATTTAATAGAAGTGAAAAATTCAGAAATAGAACTGTTGCCTTGATTGATATCAGCTAGCTTTTGTTCTAAAGCGTAAATATGTGCTAAGGATGTATAACCAAACCTTTCTTCGAGATCTAACCAAATTTCTCTAGCACTCCTTAGAAACATAACAGAACCAGCAATGTTTTCATCGAGATTGAACAAAATCCAAGAACAGACCAAATCATTGCATCTCTCCCACGCCTTGTATTCAGATCCATCTTCATCAGTAGGCTTTCTATAGGAACCATTAACAAAACCTGTCTTGTTCTTTGCTGAAAGGCTTAGCAACATAGCTCTTTTCCAGCTGGTGAAACCATCACCATTAAATTTGAATGATACAAGTTGTGCAGAATTAGCATCCGATGGATGAATGTAGTAGATACTTGCAGGATTTTGATTCAAAGGCAGATCAGAGTTGTTTTCAGGCATATTATCAAATAACAGATCAGCAAAAATTTCAGAGAAAAAAAAAATCAGCGGCAAGAGAAAATATGAAATAGATCTGAGAAATATTGATCTATTTGAATCAATTTAGATGCAAATTAGAAGGAGTCGATGAGAAACATGGCTCTGATACCATGAAAGGATCAGTAATTCATCAACTCTTCTCTGATTTTAAGTACGGAAGACATGAGAGGTAAAAAGAATTCATACCCTTTTTTATTATTTTGAATGAGAAGAAAGTAAAACTATTACATAGCAAAAGGATTACAAGCCTATTTATACAAAGAAGAAAAAATAACAAAGCTATGCCAGGCTGGCAGTAACAACTTGGTATAACCAACTATGCCAGATTGGCAGTAACAACTTGGTAGAACAGCACATACCAATACCGTAGAGCAGCACATACCAATAGAAGTTAAATAGAAGATTGGGATAATTTCATATAGATTGAAGTTGCCTTCCACTGTCAAAATACATCTTGTATTTCATGTATCACAATTGAAGAAAAAGATAGGGAAGGGGGTGATAATTCAGGAGGATATACCTTCTTTTGTTGAAAAAGTCTTGAAAGAACCAAAGTATATCTTAGATAGGAGGATAGTGCTAAGAAATAATAAGCTTGTAGTTCAGATATCGGTAAACTGGGGGATCGGTCTGAGTAGGATGCTACTTGGGAGGCGTAGTGGGAGATGGTCAGAAAATTTCTTGCTTTGGACCTTGAGATAAGGTCCATTTTTCCAGGGAGAGGGAGATGTAACAGCCACAAGCTTCTTCATTGTATTCTAATGGCAGCAGCAGCAGCTCCCAGCCAAGTTTCATTAGGAAGTTCATCAGTGGATGCCGTAGGAGATCATCAGAGGCCAAAAGGTGAAGCAGTAGAGCAAGGTGGCTCCAGAAGAATTGAAGTTGTAATGTGAAATTATGTATGCTGTGCATGTGCACAGTGTGCACGTGTACAAAACTAGGGTCTGTTAAATTGGGAATTGCATTCAATGTAATTAGGGTTTTGTGAGTTGGAAATTGAGTGATTACGTCAAGCATGCTATATAAACTTTGTGTAGGTTGTAATTTGTGCATGTGATGAATATACTTATTTCAGTTTTTTGGAACTGTGCATTCATACTCAAGTTTTTAATTTTATTTTTTCCCTCTCAATCACTTGATTAAACTCCTTCTTCCATCAAACAATCTTCCTACATTTCCAAACTCCACTCAAACCAAACCATTCTATTATCTCACCATGGCTGGACCAATTCAACTTCACCTGACAGAGATACCTATAGATGCTTGTTTTGGTTCTTCTATAGTCGTTGCTTGAAGGTATAATATTATAAGTTTGTTCTAATCTTTGATTGTTGCTGTATACTGAAACTTGATTCTCTGGTTTTTATGGCTTTGTACGGAAATAACAGAATTGGTTATTTGTAGCATTGAGTTGGAGGTGATAGGTTTTGATGCGTGTATGGCTAAGCTATTGTATTGAGATGATCGAATTGTTGGGTTATTGAAATGAAACTATGCATTAGTTGTTATCTCACTTTGTGATGCACTATCGATGAATAATGCTTGGCTATTGCACTGTGTTGAAATGGAGATGTGATGCCTGTTGATGATCTGAGTTGTCCTGTACGAAGTTGATGAAGAGTGTTTTAATTGAGCTTGTAATTTCGAGACTAATACTTTGTTTGTAGTTTATGTCATCGATTGTGATAACGTTGAAGTAGTACTTTGTATAGTAATTGAAATTGATAGTTTGATCGGATAAATAGTTTAATATAGTTTTAGAGAGATACTACATTGAAAACTGATATCGTGATCCGATGATTAAAAAACTTGAAAAGGAATAGGTTAGTTTATATTGATGGAGCAAATAAAAATATCTCAGCAGAAAAATACTGATTCCAGGTTAAATAGTTCTTCAATTTTTAAATGGCATAACACTTAAATTTTTGTGGAAGAGGTCTTTTGTACTAGGCTTTCTATGTATGTCCTGTATCAATAAAGTGAAAATATCATGCTTCAGAAGTTTGAGAATTTGATTAGTTCAGCATGAATGGGTCAATGTGAGATACATTTTCCTTCGTTTGAATATTTACTAGTGAGTAGCCCGTGCTTCGCACACAGGCATTGTTATACTATGTAAAGTTTAATCAAAACACGTGAAAGAGGACGTTCGGACAAAAGAGTGACCATATCGTTCATATGCATGTTGATGCACAGTGTACATCAGATACATATGTCAGCATGGACATTGCATGCAGTTAAAGCGGTAGTGCAAATGAGCATGATAAATGAAAATAGTAGTTCAAAGCTGGAGTTGCGATTTTAAAAAACAGAACATACATATGGTAGGTGAAAACAAAATAATTCAATCGTCATACGTCATGACGTACAGTCTTGAAAAAGAAAGTGCAAATTGAGGTAGCGGAAAAGAAAAGGTAGACTTGAAAAACATACAGAAAATAAGTAGTTGCAAACATAAAAATGTAAATGTACCACAATCATGAAATCATAAACTGCTAGAAATTAATTTTTCTGCTTCTTCTCCCGAATCTAGATCCTAAAAGCTGCTGCAGCATGCTGATCCATATCACCATCCTGCGGATAAGGGAAATAACATATGGTTTAAGTGCGTTAGTAGGAAACATGTTGAAGTAATAATAGTTTTCAATATCAAGTTAAGACACGTAGAGACATGATAGGTTTGAAAGGTATAACAGTTCAAAGTATAGGTATCCGTAAGTACAATAATCGGGTAGGATTTGGTGGGGACAAAGTCAGGTAATGTAATTCGGTAAAACAACATAGCATAGGATGTACAATGCAACGTCAGCCGTGACATATAATAGATGTTAACTAATTAATGAGAGTAGTAAATGGTAGTAAAAAGGTAAAAATAATTGTACTTGAATCGCATTTCCTTTTCTTAGTGTCTTTTCTAGCGAGTGGTCAGAAGCCCGTACAACCGGATGGTTCACGGTAACGTCGTCCTACCAAACAGAACAACCTGTCATTGATATGCAACCAATTGAATATGCACAAAAGAGCGTCCAAGACTGTAAATCAAACCTGAGCACTTTGTTTCTAATTTCCTTTGATGTCTGTTCCGGACTGTATGTTATGACTATCCGTATTTGAAGTACAAACTAAGTTAGAACTTTGATCGCTAGGTGGAGTTAACTGTAAATTTCAAAAAATGTAAAAGAACAGAGTACGCGAGTAAGAGCGAAGTGGTAAGTGCAAAAATTAGAAGGTAATAGGCAATCGAGTTTGAGACCGTACCGTCGGAATCACTATGATGTTTTTTGTGATTTTTCTAATCGTGAGGTAAGCGTCCGGATTATTCATCTCATAATTACTCGGTCTAAATTCAAATATCGCTTCAGATCTCGCGAGATGGTGGAAAATTTTGTCAATTTTTTTGCACCCCATTTTCCTGCAGCATGTAATAGTTTAAGTTGGAGAACAATGTTGGAACATCATGCAGTCAACGATGTTGTTGTTAATGTAGCTGTGTAGATGTGGAGCATAGGTGCATATGTATGAGATGTCATTTTTAGGTTGATACGCAACGTGAGATGAAAATGTATGTTCAGATGTGGATAATGTGTGTGCTTTACTGCAGTGCAGGGAAACATTCAGGTGGGAAGTAACAGTTATTAAATAATTCAACAGTAAGTGGAAGGAGGTGCAACATAAGGTGTATATCAATCATGAACTGTTATATAAATCTCCAGAAACACGTACTGATGTAAGCTTTTGTATATGTTATTTAGTACCAGTTAACAAAACATTACGCGGCACCGTTTGAGGGAGGTAGTTTTAACCTTAATCATGCAGCACGTACATCGTACACCTTTGAATTTAAAGTGTAAGACACATCCTACTCAAAGGCAGATGAAGCCAGTAATTCATACGACGTTACTAAAACTGGTATAAAATCTTAGTAAGCAATGAATAATGTTATTACTGATAGTCGGTAGTCATGCACATGATCCGACTGTCCTCGTCTTTTGGTCATGAATAAAATTGTTCCAAACCAAGTTCCAACATGGAGAAAACTAAAATATCCAAAATATCATGAAAGATACAATGACAACCAACAAAAAAGCTGTAAAATAAGTCATAAAGATGGTTGAAATTAACTACACAGCAAACGGTAACAGTCTGCTATGAAAAAAGCATTTACCTACATAGCAGAATAGTTTATCAAACCAACTATTTACGTTGCAATGAAAAAATGGATTTAAAGCTGCTACCCTATTCTTAAATCGAACAAAACATAATACAAATCAAATACCATATTATACACTATTACCTCACTACTATGCTACCCAATTATATATAGCATTTTAACCAGTTCATATATGACAGAATTAGTAGGTACTATCTGCATGTGCACACAGTCTATTTAAATGTAACCAATTCTGACATAATTGAATATACCATGTTCCTTTTTTTGAACATTGGCCTAATTAGCTACAGTGCATAAAAACTGTGTTCCTACAGCACACTAACTCAAATGACCATGTATGCTTAACCCCTTCCCGTTGATTAATTGCATAAATATATTAAAACATTTCTGCTATTTAATAATTCGCATGTAAGAGTGGTCAAGGTCAAAAGGTGGAAAAAAAGACAAACCTCATAAAAATATGGCCAAAAGAAATCCATTTTCCTAACGATAAAAGAGAAAAAACTCGAAAGTGGTGGTTTTTTTGTTCATGGCAAGATGATTGGATAACATTTACAGTGATTTTATTCCCATGAGATTGAAATGTGTCTCCAAATTTTGTCAATATAGGCAAACATAGGAATTTTATTGAGCATCTCTTCCACTATTAAAACAAACTATCAACCTTATTAACAAAGTTAAAATATAAAAGCTTCTGTAAAGCGTGTTTTTTATATACATTGGTTCCATTTAAGTGCTGTAATATTCTTCATCTTAAATAAGAGAAATATGAGAAACTACCAGTACCAAGCGATCTTTATTGCTAGGTTGTAGAGCATTATCATAAATAATTGCCATCATGGCCATATTCTTCATCATTATACTCATTTTCACTCAACTTCATGAAAGGAGCTCCAACATCTGTTGAATTTAAAAGTTTGCTTATCATTGTCAATATTTTGCATGCCATGAAATTAACTAATTATAAGCATATGTAGTAAAGGACTGAACATTAAGTTCAATTAAATAATTAATTTGTTTATGTTTGGTTTTCTATAGGTGGTGTTATTCATCTCACTACATTAGATATTCACTACCAATAGTATTAATGATTAAGCCTTATGATGCAAATCATAGATCAAGTCCACGAGATATGAGATATAAACATGGAAGAATTAGCAG
Source organism: Allium fistulosum (assembly GCA_030737815.1). NCBI lineage: Eukaryota > Viridiplantae > Streptophyta > Magnoliopsida > Asparagales > Amaryllidaceae > Allium > Allium fistulosum. The sequence continues at coordinate 705,150,972 of CM060904.1, read as the reverse complement.
TAGGAAAGGTCTGATAAACAAATGAAATGGTAACGCTCATAGATTAACAAAAGATCATGTACTGGAAATGAAGTCTAACTCTATGTTTATGTGTTGATTACCTAAATATTATAACACTATGCCGCGATTTAGATATAAAATAGTAGAGGAGTCTAAATGCAAAATCATATTTCACATTAGTAAATGAAATGAGAAGTATTATGTTAAGTAAAATGGGTATGCACTTGAATACAAATATATAAGGTAATAAAACATCAGCAGGGAAAAAAGTTTAAGGCTTGTTACCTTTGGTTAATTGGTTACTGAAGATGAAACTATATACATACATATGTGCATGCGTGTGTGTGTGTTTTTATGCATGTATATGTGTGTATGTGAATATATAGGACAGTAAAACATCAATATGGATGTGCGTGCGCGCGCACGCACCCGCGAGCATGCACATATGTATGTGCATATGCATACGAATATAATGTAAGAAATGTTTGTCTACATACTCTTTATCGTCTTCCATCTAACTATTCATGCGCTTCACCAAGTGGAAAAAAACAAAGACAAAATTATACAGTAATTATTACCTGAGACTAAGAGGGCATGACTATTAAAAACCCTCTGATGTACCATGACCATGTTGAGCAATAACCACCTTGAAGTTCAAATCGAATGGTAAGGTTTTCTGTGCAGAAGAGACTAAGATTTACGTAGTCAGAATCACAAATAAGTTGCAGGTTGTAGAAGTTATACTAACATTTTAAGATAAGTGATTCTCCATAGATGCCAATCGATTGGCATTTGAAGACCAAACATGAGATATTGACAGTTATACTAGTTCTAGATCCCGATCGACATAGTCAAAGAAAGCACGCTCAAATGAGCAAATCGTAATCACAAAAAAATCTGGCTGTTTTGCATTACTATCATGTCGATGACAAAAGATACCATACAAAAAGTTCATTACAGTTGAAATGAGTCGATGTTTTTTGGGTAACATCCCACCATATTTATTTCTGGTAAATAACTCGTGCGAAGACAACAATCATAGGTGAAGCGATGAGCATAAAATTTCAACAATCATGATGACATGAACCACTAACTAATGATTTGCATTGAATATACCATATTGGCTTTACTTATAGTACATAGCTTTGTTGCATGAGATAATTTGATACAGTTATATTGCATTACTTTATTTTTACTGCATAGAGATGTTGCACTATATATATCTGCAATAGAAACATCGCGTTATCTCACTTGCAATCAGATTATAATCTAAAGTATTTAAGACTATTTGAGTTGGTAATCTTGCAAATACTTGCAATGTGCTCCTCCATTGCACAAATGCAACCTTAACACCGATTATGGTTCCATAAAGTTTGAATCGTATTATCACTGTATGAAGTATGAACAGCTCAAACTTTTGTACCATATAATTTTGATTCCTAAGAAATTATATATTACCACAATTAGTTGAGTAGAAACTGCATATCAAAACGTACCAACCTTAACATCCATAAACCATCATCATTAAATATCACAACTATAAAAGAAACCATGATTTTTAACATCTGTGCAGTAGTAACACAAACAAGCCCAAAATTTGATGAGAAAACAGACGTAATAAAATTGTGGTCCAACTTAGTCTAACAGTACAAAATTTAGTTAAATTAGACTGGAAAATGCCTAAACCAATAAATCATACGCACAAAAAGTACAGTGGTCAGGTTTGTTACAGAAACCCAAAACAATGAGGTAGTAGATTAGGGTAGTGAGGAGATATAGTTACAATCAAGATTAAACACGCAACCATTTCCCAGCATTGGTGAAAGCAGAACATACCATACCTTTGAATCACAGTCATCTATACATGTCTGGGAAATGCAGTCGCAATAATTTGGCCGACTTGTTTGCTGTTGCTGCTTAGTGGTAGGTCGTTGGCGAAAATCCCACTGAAGTTGAATGTCTGACCATGGTTTGAGGGGTAACAGGACGATGCAAGTGGGTTTGCATTTCTTTCCCCTTTTTTATAAAAGGTGGTTGCTTGAAATGGTGCAAGTGGGCAAAGAGTTAACAGGTTGAGGTTATTTTGAAATCCTGAGAATTAAGAGTGCTACATAAGCTTTGCCTGTTTCTAATTTTAAGTAGTAGATAGATTATTCATGAAATGAGGCAGAGAACGATTTATAATTGAGGAGAAGAAAAGTAAAGGAGTTGGTTATCGAAGTATGGGATGAATTTTGCATGGCCGCCATTGTAAAAAATGGGGAAATAACTGGAGAGAATGGAATAGAGCGGTTTCCACGTTGTTAAAAGAGGATGGGGAACAGTTAGGTGGGGAACAAAGGGAAAAGGAGGGATATAATTTTGCACAAAAAGAAGAAATGGGATTGTGGGAATAGTCGGCAAGAAGTTAAAAGAAGAAGACAGCATGCAGATGCGTTAGTGGGAAGGAACGGTTGGGAAGTAAGAGGGGTGGGAAGAACGTGGTAGACCAGCGTTTTGGAAGTTAAAAAAAAATGGCTTAGGGAGCAGCATTTTGAAATAAGAAGGCTGGAGATGGCCACATCAGCGTAGAGAAGTTCCTGCTTTAATATAAAGTAATAGATTTGCATTGGACCAAGTTTTAATAACTCCGTAATATTTGCCGATTGCTTTGTTTAAATGTTGCTTGATTTTTTGGTATCCAATATTGTAGACGGAAAACAAAAGAACTTTGCACTCTATTTGGCTTAAATATTTTTGCTTAAGAAACTACCATATTTGAATAATTTGCTACCTTATTCCAACTTCTATCCAAAACAACGAAATATACTTTATGCACCTTTGAAACAAAAAATAATCTCTTGTCATCCTATAAATACACAACACTAAACAAACACATTAAATATAATGTATTTTTATTAGTATCAAACTAGAATTAATTGAAATATCTCACAACATTTCTTCTTTGACAATAACAAACATATATTATTTTTATAGATATAAAATAGATGTGTTTGATTAGTGATGCATTATTGAAAAATAATAGATAACAAGTTGATCGAAAAAAAATCGTATTTGATGATTTTTTTAATTATAACATACTCTTAAAGAAAATCAAATGTTAAAATATATATTTGTTAAATAAATCCATCGATTAAAATTTTAATATACTATGTATAATATTTGCATCACATTCAATGGACGATATTCGAAACGATTTGTCTTTTTTACACCTAAAGGCGACACTTAATACATCCTCGGTATTCGTGTGCCGATCATTTAAGTGTCCGAAAAACAGGTCATTTAGGGTGAAGAAAGAAGAAGACAAAACATTATCTCACATCAGGACGCGCAATATATATATAATATACACAAAATCTTTACAAAAAGAAATCACCTTTATTTATACACAACATCATAGTACACTAACATATTATAGGCTTGGACAGTTATAATAGGCTGTCCTTACAATTTAATAACTACAACTAGAACAAATAGTAGAAGAATATAAGATATGTGAATACATCTTGGAGAATCCAGCTCGTCTCCTGAAAGCTCCAAAGTATCCAGTTGAATCTAGAAAATATGCTCGGGCTTACCTGAGCATTATAAGAAAAATAATGTCTGGATCAGTCTTGTAAAACTAGCGTGAGAAACTCTGATCACAAGAAATTTTATTTATTATAACCTATAAAATCTTTTAAAATCAAAGGTATCTTGTATGACCACGCCACGCATAAACATAGACGGGTTTTTACCTTACGATAACCAAAACACTTTCTATAGAAAATCCAATGATATTATCTTAATATCTAAGGTACAAATACATATTAATCATAGTCAAAATTGTTACGTTAATTAAATTCCAGCATAATAGGTATACAACTAAGTCCATAAAGGCACATATTGGAAAATGGATTCCATCAATGACAATGCACTGGGGTACCACCTATCACAGTACACTCTAGATAAAATACCCTGAGAGCCTCACATGGATCCCTGCGAGTCAAGACCGGCCCTATCCCTTACTAGGTAGCATTGAATATGTCATCACCCTGGTTGGGATCAACAATCTAAATGGGCTTCGAGCATACATAATCTATAATATCGATCTAGATTGGGTGATGACCATACCCTAATGGTAGCGAACCACATAGCCTTGAAGCATATCCCCTGATATTAGTCATTCCTGGGTGTAAGACTTGAGGTTACGATTATCTTTTTTATAGCAAACCATCTTAGAATGCTAACACTGCCTCTAGGCAGAAATGCAATGCCAGCATTCATTCGTTATGGTTTGAACGAAACCGAAGGCACTACCTCTTCTACATCCACTTGGAACCACCCTTAGGATTAGTAGCAAGTAGCCCTTGCACTTCAAAAGCTCCGTCTTCAAGATGTCTTCAGTTCGAAATGCTTGAGTTGGATCGAAGTGGATTTTGGATAATTCATACTTATCTGATCCCGGTCTCTTCGAAACAACATTTAATACTTCTGATAAACTCAACCCCGATTCTTTTGGAAATAATCAAACAGTACATAGGAGCAAGAATAAACCCATAACTGTTTAAGGGGATGGATCTCCCTATCATTTGTCCTAGGAGAACATAACGAGGTTTATACGTACAATACAACATCATTGAAGATGACTATGCCATATAACTCATGTGTTTCTCCAAGATATTACTAGAGTTACATTTTAGTCCAGATTTGATAGTCGGTTATTTAACTATCAAATAAACAAACAAGCAACAATTCAGAGATTTAACTACCCATAGCAAAGCCTCATTTAAATAAATCTTTCATTCAGTAAATCTCTTTCAGAATATTTATCAAAATATTCATATACTTATCTCATTGACATAAATATATTCACAAAACATTGTGAAAGATTTCATATTTTCAAAATCATATTAAAAGGAGCAAACAATATTATTTAAAATAGAGATAAGGATAACCCCAAACACTATTCCTTCGGTGCTAAGTGTTGAACGAATATTCCATACCATCATATTTGAGAAGGTCGGTTAAGGGAAATCGAAATCTCAAATTCTTTTATAATTTAATTCTATAAACCCTTTTAATAAATCTCTTCCATTTATGAAATCTCCTCTACTTAAATTCCAAACCAATTTATAAAACTCTTAATAAAACTCCAAATCAATTCATAAAACTCCTTTACAAATATTAAAACCATTTATATAACTCTTTATAAATATCCAAAATTATTTATAAAACTCTTTTATAAATATCCAAAACCTTTTATAAAACTTTCTTTACAAATATTCCTTATTTAAAACAAAACTCCTTTAATAAATCTCATTTAATAAAGTTCCTATGATAAACAAAACGATTATTTAAAACACCTTTCAACAATAAGTTATTATTTATAAAAATCCTCCATTTAATTATCTTTAAACCATATTAATATAACAATGATTTTAAAAAGTATTCAATTAACTTCAAAAACACCTTTCATAAAATCATTGCCTAATTATCCTTCAAATATCATATTTAAAAATGATAATAAATTTAAACCCTTTTCAAAAAGGATAAAATGAAATACCTGACTTCACAAAATCAGATAGAAGCTTAGTGACCACAATGATTCATTGAATTGAGTTTAACTTATCCAAGTTATAACATAGGTATTTACATAACAAATAGGTATGTAAAGGGAATCATCCAACAACAAACAAATCAACATATATGTAAGATGTCAAAGTTACTATAATAGCAGATGGGATTTGTTCTGCTAAACACTTGCCCAAGTTAATATAATAGCAGAATGGTGTTTGGTTCTGCTTACAGATGTCAAATATAACTTAATTAGCAAAATGGTGATTTATTGTGCTAAACAAATGTCATGGGTTTCATATTCAATTAAGGTTACTTAAATGTAATCAACAAAGAAATCCCTTGGATTTAAAATATTTTTTTAAAAGAAAGTTACTTTAGAACAAACCGACCTTCAAAATTAAAGTGGTCTAAAACTTTCAAATTTTATTTAATAATTGAATGACATTTAAACTCTTTATTTAATAGTTGTTATACCTTTAATTAATAATCAAACCATAATTAACTTTTAAATCAATAATTAAAATTATCCTTTATATAAATAATTATATAATATTTAATCTTTAAATAAATATTTAAACCATAATTAATCTCTAATTAATTGTTAAATAATAATTTAAACCTTCATTAATCTTTAAATGAATATTTAATCACTCACCAGACGTATGTATGACCCCCTTATCTTTTTCTTCTTTTAGATATACCATGATAAGTCAATATAGAGGACTGGTGGTGGCTTAGAAGACGATAGTGCGACAGAGATGTGCATTTAATTATCTATCAACTATTTAATATTTATTTATATTAGTTGTTCCAAGACATTATACTATTTTTAATTAATGGTGTAAAAGATGTTGTAGTTGGAGTTATTTTGATATTACATTGTTTTATCTATATGAGATTACATTACTGATTATTATATTTTATTCTTTCCACCATGAGTTTCAAAAAGTGTAGAATACTGTAGATAGCTCTATGATCTGTTTTACATATCTTACATCAAAATGTCCGCCATCTGTGAGGACTGCAATGTTAGCGTCTTTTTATATGTGAATCAAAGCATCGTAGATAGTGGCTTATTTCATTGGTACTAGTCAAAGGCATGATGCTAGACTAGCAGAGGTTATGACTAATCTTGAGATGGGTGTAGAGTCTGAGGATATGAAGCAGTACAAACTCAACCGAGATGGTTGTCTCTATAAAGGTGGAAAATTGTATGTACCCAATGTTAATTGACTTAGAGATGAGTTGCTATAAGAGTTCCATCATTCAAAGTTGACTATCCGTCTTAGTGGCAATTTAATATATCAAGATATGAAGCAATATTTATTAGGAAGGGATGAAGAAGTTGTTGGAATTGGACTAGCCCACAGCGGAAATTATGGGTGAATTTCAAACTAATTTACCCTATTGGATCTATATTGGGCCTATGAATTTTAAATTATTTAGAACAATCTTAATTTTATTTAAATAAAATCTTTTATTTTATTAAAATTTATAAATTATATACAATTTTATTCAATTTATATTCAATTAAAAATAAAAGTACGTATATGTATCATATACATAAATGAATGCGTGTGCATGTGTAACATAATAATCCATGTAAGGTATAACATGCCCGTATATATATTTTGAGACTTACATCGCAATAGACATGTTAGCTCATCCTATATGTATTAAATGTTGTCCAAATATATGTATGTATGTAAACTTGTTATTTACATAAATATTAAAAACTTTTTGTGTGTGTGTATATGTGTGTGTGTATCTACGTGTGTGCGCATGTATATATATAACTTATATTTATTTAAGAATAGTAACGATTTATATCTATGTACTATTGCATTATATATATGTATGTATGTATGTCTGTCTATGTATGTATCTACATATGTATGTATATAATATAATTTTTTTAAAGTGGAAATTAGCCACAAAGGCCTCTTTAGCAAATGGAATTAGTTTCTAGGACACACAACTGAAATAATTACTTTCAAGGGCAAAACGTAAAATAATTAGTTTCTAGGACCTAAAAACCTATGAAATTATGTCCTCTAAAGTAATTGGACTGCTGACCTTGTCCTTGAAAGTAATTATTCTGCTGATTTTGGTCTTGAAAGTAATTTCTTTGAACGTGTGTCCTAGAAACTAATTGGACTGCAAAGTTTGTCCTTCTGGTGAAATGCCCCTTTTTTTAAATCATTTTACACATATGCATATATATGTATGAATTACAGTAACAAAATTATTATTATTAATTTATATATATATAAGTATATTTATAATATCTAAATATGTATATGTATATATATAAATATAGTATATTATTTATTTATTTAATATATATATATATATAAACCTTTCCAGATCGAATGCATAGCATATAAAATTTTTAGTGGAAATTAGCCACAAGGGCCTCTTTAGCAGGTGGAATTAGTTTTTAGGACACACAACTGAAATAATTACTTTCAAGGAAAAAACGCAAAATAATTAGTTTCTAGGGCCTAAAAACCTATGAAATTATGTCCTTGAAAGTAATTGGACTGCTGACTTTGTCCTTGAAAGTAATTATTCTACTAACTTTGGCCTTGAAATTAATTTCTTTGAATGTGTGTCCTAGAAACTAATTGGACTGCAAAGTTTGTCCTTTTGGTGAAATGCCCCAAAATTTTATTTATATTTTGTTACAGTAATATATATATCTTAATTATGTAACGACCCATATTTTCGATAATTAAAAATATTAAATTAAATATGATTTTGGAATTTAATATTGTGAGAAATTAAAATTTATGATTTATAAATGGAAAAAATTTATTAGTATATAGTTTAATAATGTGATTGAATGTAATTGACAACCATTTTAATGTAATCTCAATCAATTGCAATAATAAAGGTAAATAAGGATTAAAATCAATGTTGTATTTAATGGTGAAATTATATGTTATTTAATTTAAATTGGTTTTAATGTAGAATATGAAATAAATTATTTTGGATGTAAATTTATTAGCTTTTGTTTGTAAACAATAAGTTTAGAAATATGTTTGAATTACTAATGTGTAATAATTGTTTTAATTATCATTTTATTATTTAATCTGTTTGAAATTAATTTGGAAATCAATTATTGAAATTTAATGTAATTGAAATATTGCTGTTAATAGTAGAAACGACGTTAATTGTGGTAATGAGAATAATAAGATGGAAACTTATGTTAAATAAATCCATAAGGTATTGGTTGATTTAATAACAAGAGTGTAAATCAAAATAAAAAATTATTGGAATTTAAAATATAATTAACTAGGATTTTATTACTGTTGTAATTTAATGTTGAAATTAATTTAATACTTAAATCTTGACTTTAACATGGAAAATTAAATTTTGAAAGATTATTAATTTCTTTTTGACTAAGAATGATGGTAGAACACTTCTAATTGGTAATTTAAAAGTGATTAAATCAATTTAATAATAATTTATTTAATTAACGTGTAAAATTAGTCTTTTTGGGCACTGTCTCGGATTTTGATGAAACTAGTTTCATCGGATCCGTAATAGTGAAATATTATAGGATTTCAAGTTTCGTAGCGATCGGACTTATCATTTGATCGTGCGAGCTCGAAACGCGTAGAAATCAATTAAATGAATTTAATTTAAATAATTTGATTTTAAAGGCTAACTTCTATATATAATAGAATTAGGGTTCGAAACTAGTTCTATTGAGTTTAAAAATATAGAAGACCTATATTTCGATATATTGGATGACCTACTTTCATTCCGGAACGAAACGGGCTTTTTGGGTCTTTGTTATCGCTTCGACCCAATTTGATCTGTTCTATCCATTCTTATCCATCTCTATCTATATATATGCTATTATAAACCCTACCAGTCTTTTATTCTGTTGTCTGTACATACAATTTCAATCTATCTGTTCATAATCCTTCTCAATGGCAGACATCCCAAAACCCTAAATACTGATTCCAACTCAAACTCCAAAATTCAAACATCTCAAACCCTATCATATAATATATCATCGTGAAGCTCTCGACGAACGTAATCTGCATATGTGATTCATTTTTGATTGGAGTCTCTGTTTGTCCAGAAATCAGTGAAGAAGTCTCGGCCGTTCATGTTAGGGTTTCACGATCAACGATGGATCGTCGACTAATCGACACTCGGAGGTTGCTTCGAGGTAGAGGATGATTACTAGAGTCGATATATGGGATTCGTACTTGTCGAAGGCATCGAATTTGGCCAGAAACGGCAATCAAAGGTGAGCGGCGGCAAATGGGGTGAGGCGGAGGGTCGCGCACGGCCTGGTGGTGCGGTTGGAGGAGGGCGTGGCGATGGTGCTGCTCGATCTGGTCGATGGTATTCCTAGCGGCGGTGGTGAGTAACGGTAGTGGCGGCTGATTTGGGTTTCAGCTGTCTACGGGGCAGGTATGGTTTGAGGAGATAAGATAAATTACAAGTATGCCCCTTTATTTTATTTAAATTTAAATTTCAACGTTCTAATCTCCATAACTTTTGCATGCGAGCTCAGATTCACGTACGGTTTCTTCTGTTGGGATCGTATCGAAATTCCGAACAACATGGAAAAGTTTGGTTGAATTTGGAGACTATTCAAATTTTGGGCTTTTATTGGATTTTTATTCGGCTATAAATCAAAGGTGAGTGATTTAACCCACTCACACAATACTAAATCTTCTTATGTTTGTTGAATTAAATTTATGAAGTGATAAGAATTTTATTCGCTGCTGTTTGGTAGTTAAATTGACATTTTAATTGAAATTGAATTTTATATTGAATTAAATTGCCAGCTAAATTTGAAATTGGAATTTAATTGCTAGTTAAGTACCTGATATTGACAACTAGTTAATTGTTGTGATTTAGTGGCTGATTTGGACGTTGACTGTGATGGATGTTTATTTGTTGACATTTTGGATGATTGGATGTTTATTTATTTATATATATCCTTGTTATCACCGTGTATATTAATTGAAAGAATGTAAACTGTTATTTAAATTATTTCAAATAAATTAAGAAATAGGTTGAAATGATATATACCTATGACACTTTGATTTGGACTGAAATGATATATATCCATCCCTAAATTAAAATTGAATTAACTGATCACTTGGCCATAGGGTAGAAAATTATATACGGACATCGAATTGGTTAAATTAAATGGTTTTAAAATATTGAATTCGGATTTTGACTAAATAATATTATTTTTAAAGGAAATAAATTGTGGATTTATATGAATTGAATTATTTCTAATTCAAGCTTTGAAAAGTCGAAACTGAAATTGGGTAAAAGAAATTGTTTAAAAGAATTGAATTGAAAATGTAAAGTTATAATCGATACATGACTTTAATCCAGAAAATTGAATTATTTTAAAGATTTGGGTCTTAAAATTGAACAACGAGGTTTAATTTGATTTAAGTGTTTAAATCGGTAAATTGGAATTGGACTTGAAATTGATATAAATTGAAATGGTTTAAAATAAGAATTGAATTGGAATTTAAATCATTGAATTGTTGAATCAAATTTGAAGTTAAAAATGAATGTTTCAAAAATTGAAGTTAATTCGAATTGAAACAGAAATCAAGTAGATTTGAAACTAAATTGAAATTGAGTCAATTGAATGGAAAGATTGGAAATTGAGTTTTGTTGATTTGAAATCGGACATGGGTCCAGGTATGTTGAAATGGAAGGAAACAGTTTGATTTGATACTATTTTCAAAATAAATTATTTTAATATAAACTATTTAAAATCTATCTTTTTAATATTAAAATTATTTAGATTCTCCATACTATTTTACTATATAAACCATTTTCAATACTCAAACCATTTTAAATTAAACTGTTTTAAATATCTAAACTATTTAAACTATTTTTAAACTATTTATATCTATTCAAACTATTTTTTAAAATTTCACACTATGCAAAGTTGAGATGTTATATTTAAATCGTTGATTTAAATGCGAATGTGGTTGAATGAAGTTATAACCTAAGTTGGAATTTTAAATGATATTTTCAAGTGAAAGTGACATATGAAGTAAATATGATGATTTTGAAATGAAGTGATATTTTTGAAGTGAATATGACAATTTGATAACAAATGTGAATCGTTTTCAAAATGTAAAAGAACCAACTGGTGTGAAAAATGACGTTTGGTTGTTAAAGAGACTGGGGCCTCTTATTGGCATACTCTCTGTCAATATTGGAACCACTTTAACAACTGTGTATGCGGTGGATGATATCCAGAATGTAGTGGTTGAATTGGAGGCGTTCGCTAGATTTGAAGAAAGAGAACGATGATGGATGACCTCGAAACTTGTGTCAATTTGAAATGACTAAAACAGGAGCCGTACCTAAGCATTGAGGCTAGCTACCTCTAGCGGATACACCTCTTCGTATTACTATATTGATGTTGGCTTGATCGGTGCACCTTGATTTAATTTTTTTGGGGGTGTTGGACGCGGTGGGCCGTTGGGAGTTACCACTAGTCAGGAAACGCAAAATGGTATAATCCTACCTTGGGCATCGCCTCATGTGCCTTGTCATACTCTTTATCCTTATTCGCGACTACTACGATTTTGTTTTAGTATTGTCTTATCATGGCGCCTCCCTGGCTACCGACGTTACTGGTGATGCTACTAAGGCAAATTGTAGGACAATGCTTAAAAATGTGTTAAGGGGGATTAATGTAAAGCCTTAACGCTATTTTAATACTTTACTTTACTGATAGACATTACATATATAACGTATTCTACTATATATAGATAGTTTAACAGATCCTTAGGAGATGGAAAATCCCATAACATCTCTTAAGTTATTGCACGCACGTTATACACCGGATAAGAGATGTAAAATCCTATAAACATCTCTGAAGCTATTACACTAATATTTACTCGTGTTGATTTAATTTACATAAGAAATTTTAGTTCCGACTCGAGTGTTTTGTCTTTTCATTATACTCGGGTCAGCCTGAGTATTTCAGTGTTTGAAAACACTATTCCCTGAAGATGAAGATGGAGTTGTCTAGACTGTATTTACTATTATTCCACTGTACTATTTTGGTGTGTTTGTTGATTGTACTCTGATTATTTTGTAAAAGTTGTGTAATCAAATGTATATTGTAAAACAGCTTCATGAACTATTTATTTGATTATTATATTTTGTCATTTCGCTGCGAGGTTCTGTGTTTTGTTTTGTTTTCTTCTTTCACTTATTTCTTATTATACCCATTGACAATCCTCCCTTTGAATGGTTTGAGTTGGACATGTGTGGTTTATTGTCGATTTAAACCGTCCATAAAGGTAGGTCGTCACAAATTAATTATTCGAAATATAATAAAATAAAATAAAATATTTTCATGTTATATTATTTGAGTTGTAAATTTTTAGAAAATCAAGCATTATATTTTATAGTTATGAAATTTTTTTAGAACCTTCTCGGTCAAAATAATATTTTTAATTAATTGATTGATTTTGATCGGTTATTAAATTGATTTTTTATAAATATAAAAAATGATTTTTAAATTCTAATTTTTTTGCTAAGAGTTTATATGATGATAGTAAAAATTTATAAAATTTAAAATTTAATTTTTGAAACATATTTATTTTATATGATTTATTTTATCAGTATATTGATTTAAATAATATTAAATAATAATAAATAAATATTAAAATTTGATTTGGAGCCACCGAAAAATATAATGTATATAGAAATGCATTTATAAAATATAATTTCAACTATTACCATGATACGGTGAAATAATTAAATACAAGTCATACAAATAAAATTAGGTAGTATACTAATACACACACAGATATATATATATATATATATATTAATGAAATGACAATTATTAAAATAAAATTTATTTGGCTGTGCACTTCAAATCTATATATAAAAATATGTTTTTTTAATAAATTAAAACATACATATAACCCATCTAATATGTGACAACATTGATGATACATATAAGAATCTCACCTAACTAGCAATACAATAATGATATATATATATGAATAATATAATATTATCTAGAAGTTATAAATCATATAGTACAGTAAATACATACCTAATACTATTGCCTTAGAGCACACCTTGTAATGATGAATTCTCCATCCTTGGAAATCTTCTTGATTAAGCAGATTATTAATCCTTGAACCGTAGACCTTTAGCTATCCAATAGCTGTCGTCATTTGAATTGATTTTAGTTGAATTTGTTGGTGCTTTTGGATAGAGAATTCGATTGGCAATGAAAAAAAGAGACATCCAAAAAGTTCAAAACCAATTAGAGTTAGAGGCCCTTATATAATGGATGAATAGAGACAAATATGGATCACATCTCATACTAAGTCTCACTAGATCTAAGCCATCTATCTCAAATATGCCTCTAGCCTTTTAGCCGCCCCCTATAGTCTATGTTGCTATCGAATTAACACGATAATATCATGGGCTAATAGCCCATTTAAGACCAAATAAATATTATTAATTAAATCTGATTTAATTGCTTGTTGATATCACATATCGACCGATATGTTTATAACTATTATAAACGAGTATGTATGCACGCCCAGGCGGGCCTGCATTCTAACCACAATGTGCATGTTTTAAGTAATGTATAATGTTTCGTTTACAAATATAGTATACATTCTCCATTCATGCCATAGTGTCCATTAATTTCGGTTTACTTTTTAGGCATGGACCACGTCTAGGAATTAAAAGGCATTGATGAGTAGAAGGCTATATAGTAGTCTTATCAAAATTTGGCAGGGAATATTGTCATTGTTCTGACTTATATAGTATGTTCGAATACTTGTATCCGTTGGAATGAAAGTAGGTGTGATACGTTGTTATAAAGTACACGTTATTTAAACTGACTTTGTCCATAAATATTGTAAAGACTTCGGTACTGTAATGAAACAAAGTTACTGTTTTGGGGTTGGTTTATGGAGTAGGAGGGAGCCATTTTGTTTATCAGAAACCGGCAGCACAGTATTGTTTAAAAGAAAAACTGGAGTGAAATGATAGTGCGGAAAGAAGAATTTTCAGTAATAGAATTGAATATGTTGTATTGCATAATGAACTTGTATATACTATATATACTGTATATAATGTATGACGAAGTTGTATATATCATTCGCAGTTGAATATGAAATGGTAGCACAGCATTGTATAACGAACGTGTATATACAATTGAATATGAAATGATAACACAGCATTGTATAACGAACTTGTATGTACTGTCTTCTTATGTTTTGCATATGCTATGTGAAACTGTTGGTAATCCCGCTGTACGGGAGCAAATGTTGATGAGATAATACAGTACAATATGCATGTGTAAGCCATGGAATAGTGCAGTAGTACAGTAAGGTACAAAGTGTTGTTACAGGAACAAAGCAATTAAATCTGGATAGATAGTTAATGCATAATTCAGTGCACAGTTCGCAGCGCAGAAGCAAGAAGGTAGAACGAATAAAAGAATTGCAGGAGTGTAACATGAGTTAATACTAATTGAATACAATACATATAACCTCATTTTCTTGGATACGTGCTGAGATGTAGAATATTATTTCCCTTTGTAGTATCAACTCAGCTGACGTTTCACTCTGTTGTACTTCAAGTTCAATACTGGTAGCTAGGTCGTCAAATGGGCGAGTCCAAAGTTGAAAGGTTATACTTGGATGTTGAGCCCTGCACAATGATGCAGTAAAGTGAAATACCAAGTAAAAGTAGGAGTATGGAAAAAGCAAGCAGTAGTAAAAAAAGCTCGCGGGGGAACAAAAATTTGAAAACCGTACCAATTTACTCTATAGTTGGCACCATCAATTCTTGCTGACAAATATAGTTGGCACCATCTTCATTTATTTACAATAACAAAATATTAGTAAAGATTGGTGATTAATCCTAGAAAATTTCTCCTTGTTAATTCTTTTTCAAAGAAACATACATATTCATGAAAGTTCAATGATATAGATTATTTACGACAATTTAGCATATAGATATTAACCATTGTATTCATTTTTAACACATGAGTGTATATGATTAGTTAATGAATTCTCAGTAAACATAATATAGAAATAAATTTCCTTAGTTGCTTACTGTCATTATAAATGAAAATTCAGTACTGAAAGATGCATGATATAGATAAAAATGTTTTTTTTGAACCAAATTAAATATGGAAACAATTAAGGTAAATAACAAATCATAACAAACTGCCATATTTTCCACAAAAAAAAACCAAATTAAGCAAGTATTGCAACCTTTTTACTAACTCTAAAAATGTAGGTTGCTCATAGATTTGATTTTGAAAGTACAAAATTTCTGAATGGACATAAAAGGAAAAATCTATTTGTTGATTAAATGTGAATAAAAATGGTGTAAGCATCCATATTTTAACCTTCAAAAATACTTGAGAATAAAAAGGGGATACCATCAAATAGACCAATAACAAAAAAATTAAAAGCAGACCTTAACTAATGAACCAAGTCTTCAAAGCGAACAAAAATGAAAATTAAAGCAATAAATTTATTTTGACATCAAGAATAAACCATGATTTGGTTTCACACAGTACAAACATACAGGTATTCAAATTAAGCTGCGTAACATTACATTTGGCAGCCCAGTATAATAAGCATATGTAGAGGCAGCTAAGGAGGCATAAGTTTTAGTAATGGTATCAAAAATTTATTTTCATATGCATCTATGAACATGAAAAACATGGAACTTTGGTTGATTGTTTGAAAAACATGGAACATTAGTCGATTCTTTGAAAAACATGAAGCTTGATTTCTTTTTACGCAGCTTAGTTAGAAGCGGAACACAACCAACAACATTTTGTGCACAACAACTAAAGTATTGATGAAGTCGAGTTCTCCATGTCCACTGGTTTCAATGTCATAAATGAATAGTGTAGAGCATAAAGCATACTCATTTAAACAGTTTACACAGTAGTTGAAGAAAACCAAAAGAGATAATACCATTATGTTTAGTCATTTCACCCCATTACATTGTAACTTCCTAAAACGAAGAAGTTTAATTAGCTTTACAAAAAATTATAATGTTTCACATTCAAAATAAGAGTATAGTATATTATTATTCAAAATACTTAAATAAAAGATAGTAGTTACACACTTTAACATTTAATTTGAAATTTATATGAAAAGAAGTCATCGAAGAAATGGGGAAAGACGCTTCTGCCAAAAATCCAACCGAGAAAATAGAATATTTACTATATAACAAAAAAATTCCATCAATAAGTTCAAATCATGTAGATGCACAGTATTAGATACCTAGAAAAGTTCTTTAAAATACAGGTGAGTGTGTGTGTATTCATGTTAAATGATATTAAACGCTTCGAAACTGCAGTTTGGAACCATAGTGAAGCATTTACAAATTGCTTGGTACATACATGATAAAGCTTAGCATTACGGTAGTGATTAAAACCGATGAAAATGACAGTGCACACGACGTTGGCAGTTCATGTCAATGATGCAATAACTTGTAAACGTAATGATGCATTAGTAAAAAAAATAGAGGCCAAACATAGTTGAACAAAAATACGCTGTGCGTTAGAGGTTAGATTATTTGGAGCAACCTAAAATTAAGCCTAGAGATAATTATAGTTGAAATTTTAACATGCCGCAACAAAGTAGCAAACAAAAATATGTCTCTGCTCAATAAATTTTGGATTACATTGAATGCATTTGCAATCTAGTATGAAATAAATTTTGTACTAATATTCATGTTCCTTACAATCATAGATTAACAAATAAATGTAAGTTGTATAAGCAACTAAACTATAGGAACACAAAATATGAGTAAAAGCAAGTAAACTACAAAAACATAAATGCTGAGAACAAACGCAGCCTGTATAAATAATTTAAAAGCACAACCTACTTATATCTGAAATAGAATCAACTTAATTATTGACAGCAAAAGACAAGTTAGTACAACTTAATTAATTTTCAAGAATAAGGTGAAAGTAGAATAGCCAAACGGAACAGATACATGAAGAGACCAACCAAAAATTATGCAAGACACATGTTTCTTTGGGCTTGTCAGTTTGGCACTTGATGTTGCTTTCAGAGAAAGGAAGGCATGTCGTCATATATATAAACAGATAAAATAGTAACAACAAAGTGTATTGACAATTAATCAGATGAAGGGAAAAGTTAAAATGAAACACCCAATTTTTAAATTATTTTCAAAATCAAGTAATATTTTGTTTATCGGAAAATGTCCCACTACAATTTAGCGATACCTTGCAAATATTAAGATACAGTTGAAATTCGCTTATATATACATGAAATTATTTATAGATTTTAAATTTGGTTTTTCGTCATTAAATTCATTAATAGTTATTTTACAACACCATTCTCTTATATATTTCAAATGTTGCATCAAAGGCACAAAAACTAAAAAAATTATTTTACTTTCACTATAAAGCAAAATAACTTTGTTATACACACATACGCATCTTTCCTAAGTTTCATATATTGATTTCACTTATTATTGCTTTGCGAAAAAAGTTAAAAGAAATGTTTCACTTAAACATATAAGTCAAATATCTTTTTGTCGGTGGATCAAGCGGAGTGAGTTAGAAACTCCATTTCAATGAGTTTTATGCAAATATAACCTAGTAAATAAATCAAAATGTCTCAAAGGGGTGAAAATCTGTTATAGTCAGAATATTTAACTGTACGTATTTTTGATAACTAAGTTTGAAAAGATAAAACAACTTCTTTACAATATAGTTCGGCAACAACTACTATATTTTGCTAAAAACGAAATATAACGTGTTCATAAATAGGAACACAGATCATCAATTGTTAGGGAATGTTTCTGTAAAGAAGGCAAAGAAGAAGAATATAGCAGGAAATCACAAACACGCACGGGAAAAAAATTATGATTATATCTATTGCCTAATGTAAGCAAATACAATCATTGAATATTATCATATAGTGCACCAATATGTTGAGTCAAGATTTTTATAGAGTTTTGATTTCTGACAAAGGGATAAGCCGTGATCGACAAAAAGAAGTTATTCATTGTTTTAAAGAGACACAAAGAGCTCCATACGTTAGAGGTTGATTATTTGGTATGTTAGTAGTGTTATTTATGTTAAAATCTATCCTCAAATAATCTCATACCTTCAATCTTTGAATATATATATATATATATATATGTATGTATGAGTACACATTAACTGTGCAATCTAGGCTAAACCGGTCGACCGGTTAAACCCAGGCGGTCGACCGTTTCTGCCCAGAATGCACAGATAACGTGCACAAGTGTACATAACGTATATATATTCAAATTCCTGTCTACTGGTTCATTTTGACCTGTCGACCGTTTTCAAACAGAAAGCAACCTTTCGTATAGACACTTCCTTTTCTTCAACGGTTGCTTCTCTTTCTCTTCACCAATGATCATGACCTTTGTTTGTACCTTTTCACAAAGGGTTACAACTGTTTATTTCTTATATAAACATCATGAAATCATTATTTCAATTCACCAATTCTATTATTCTAATCTCTATTCTATTGATCTCTATCTTGAACTCTCAAGCACTCGAATTGCTCATATTCTATCATATATCGTTTTGAATCCTAGAATTTATTTAACATTCTTTTGATTCAATACGATATCCACTTCCAAATCTTCATATATACCAATATTCTATTTGAGGATAAGATTATAGGAAGTTTGTACTATAAGTGACAAAATTGTGTTAGTAAGAACACATACCGTCAACAAACAATTATATTCATCTTTGTTGAAGTCCTCAGTGTTGTAAGAGGCAAGTGTTGAAGTCCTCAGTGTATTAGAGGCGTGAAATCCCGTTCGTCTGCTCGGGTGTTGTAAACCTGTTCCTCTGGGTGAAGCGAGGTAGTTGGTATTGAAAATCCAGATAGAAGTCTGGGACTGGACGTAGGACGGTGCTCCGAACTAGTATAAAAATCTCTGGTGTGATTTTTCTATTTTACTGAATTTTCTATTATCTGTGATTAGTCATATATTTGTGTGTTATACATCATATTACACGATCCGTGTGTACTATATTAGCACGTACACATTTTCATTTGGTATCAGAGCACGGTCATCATATAACCGTAACACAGTTATTTGATATATTCTTGTAATATGGCAAATAATGCAAGTACTAGCACTCAAAACACCACTTACACGGAAGGTCAATCGACACAAAGACCTCCATTTTTCAATGGTCTTAACTATAGCTATTGGGCAACACGTATGTCATTCTTTATGCAATCAAATAGTTATGATGCCTGGAATGCTACTCAAAAAGAAATAGTGAATCCAACAACTGATTATTCAGAATGGACAACGGCTGAGAAAACGGCAGCAGCCGTAAATGCAAAAGCAATAAATATGTTGTTTTGTGCATTAGACCAAAATGAATATAACCGTGTTAGTATCTGCACTACTGCATATCAAATTTGGCAAACGCTAAAAACCACTCATGAAGGTACTAACAAGGTTAAACAAGCCAAAATAGCCATGCTGAAAAGTCAGTTTCAAAATTTCAAAATGAAACCGAATGAGACAATCAATGATATGTATTCATGGTTTCAAACTATCCGCCATGCACTTATTGGCTTAGGACAAAAGTATTCTGATTTTGATGTTGTTTCAACAGTCCTACATTCTCTGACTAGTGAATGGGAAGGAAAAGTATTAGCAATTGAAGAAGCTAATGACCTTTCCGTCATGAAGCCAGATGAATTAATAGGAAATCTATTGTCCTATGAAGCTAACTTGCAGACTAGAAAGGAACAAAAAGAAGAAAAGAAAAACGTGGCATTCCATGCTGAAAAAGACGAAAATGAATCAGAGTCTGAAGATGAAGATCTGGCATTCATTGCAAAAGGTTTCAAAAAATTCCTAAAACAGCGAAAAGCCAGTCGTTATAACAGAAAGAAATCTGGATCAAATAAACCAACATCATCCGCTATAGAATGCTTCAACTGTCACAAAAAGTGGCACATGCACAAGGATTGTCCGGAGCAAAAGAAGAAGTCAGAAAATGACAAATTAAAATATAAGAAGGACAAATCAAAGAAACGAGCATTCTCGGTAACATGGGATGATACAGACTCATCAGAAAGTGATAGTGATACGGAAGATGAACAAGAAAATGTCTGTTTCATGGCAACAAAATATGAGGTACAAATTCCTACATTTGATGAAGTACTTGATATTAATGCTGAATTGATAGTCAAATATAAAGACATAAAACGACAGTTAAAAGAAGCCAAAGCAGATTTGAGTAGAGCAGAATTTGAACGAGATATGTTAAAAGACGAGAAGAAAATATTAGAAGAAGAACTTGAAAAACTTCAAGAATCATCATCTAATGTTGACTCTCAATTATCTCTTTTGAGTCAAGAAATTAAAACTCAAAAAGAGAAAAATGATGCTCTCACTACTGAAAATCATGAGCTTAAGGAAAAAGTCAAAATTTTGGACCTAGAAAAGGCTAGTTTACAAACTAAGTTAGATGACATTACTCAAAATGTTTCTAACTTTAACAAAGGTCGAGAAATTTGACAAAAATCATTAAAAGTTCACAATCTGTTTCAAATAAACAAGGTTTGGGATATAAGAAACAAGAAACCAAGAAACATCTTGGTAATGAAAGGAAGAAGAAAGTACAAAAGACTGAAGCTAAGAAAAATCTTAGTTTATTATATTCCAAACCAAAACCAGTTGTGAAATTTCAGAAGAAAAATGTCAAGACTACCAAAATATGGGTTCCTAAAACAAATAACAATTTGATTAGGAACAATATATTCAGAATTTCATGAATACTGTGCATCTTAATACTAATTATATATATAAAGGGGATACCGGACCCGTATGGGTTTGGACTCCTAAGACCTAACTCTTAGGACCCCATAAAAAGTGGGTACCATGGACTTAATTTTATTTTTTGCAGGTCCCACTTAAGAAAAGAGGAAAGTGGATATTGGACAGTGTATTATCATATTGTGTGAATCTTAACTCTTGATCTATGGTAGTAGTTTTATGTTACTTATAATCTGGCTTATATCATTTACATCCTCTATTTAACAACTCCTTTTCGTCGATGACAAAGGGGGAGAAAATTATGCTAACAGTATATATGCAGGAAAATATAGATTTACAGGCACAATCTCAGGGGGAGATCATATACAGGGGGAGATTCATAACTATGTTGTCATCAATCAAAAAGGGGGAGAATGTTGAGTCAAGATTTTTATAGAGTTTTGATTTCTGACAAAGGGATAAGCCGTGATCGACAAAAGGAAGTTATTCATTGTTTTAAAGAGACACAAAGAGCTCCATACGTTAGAGGTTGATTATTTGGTATGTTAGTAGTGTTATTTATGTTAAAATCTATCCTCAAATAATCTCATACCTTCAATCTTTGAATATATATATATATATGTATGTATGAGTACACATTAACTGTGCAATCTAGGCTAAACCGGTCGACCGGTTAAACCCAGGCGGTCGACCGTTTCTGCCCAGAATGCACAGATAACGTGCACAAGTGTACATAACGTGTATATATATTCAAATGTGGAAATTAGGGAGACATCCCTATCATACTTTCATATTGTAAAGCGGGTCCTTGTCAAAGTTTCATTGTAAAGCGGGTCCCTGTTTTCTGGAAACGAAGAAAAATTATTGCTGAAATGTCAGCAACTTTTATAAATAAGTGCTGATATTTCAGCAACTATCTGTGTCAAAGTTTTATTGTAAAAACAAAGAAAAATTATTGCTGAAATGACAGCAACTTTTATAAATAAGTGCTGATATTTCAGCAACTATTTGTGTCAAAGTTTTATTGTAAAAACAAAGAAAAATTATTGCTGAAATGTCAGCAACTTTTATAAATAAGTGCTGATATTTCAGCAACTTTAATAAACTGTGTTCACAGTGTACAGAAATGTTGCTGAAATATCAGCAACTTTTATAAATAAGTGTTGATATTTCAGAAACTTTCATACACTATGTTCACAGTGTACAGAAATGTTGCGGAAATGTCAGCAACTTTTATGAAATGTTGCATCATGCTCTGCAATAATCGTGAATAAAAAACAGGGACCTAATTTACACTGAAATTTAGTGAAGGACTTTTCGTGAATTTTGAAACTTAATAAGGACCTGTGTCAAAAGTACCCTATTCAAATTCCTGTCTACTGGTTCATTTTGACCTGTCGACCGTTTTCAAACAGAAAGCAACCTTTCGTATAGACACTTCCTTTTCTTCAACGGTTGCTTCTCTTTCTCTTCACCAATGATCATGACCTTTGTTTGTACCTTTTCACAAAGGGTTACAACTGTTTATTTCTTATATAAACATCATGAAATCATTATTTCAATTCACCAATTCTATTATTCTAATCTCTATTCTATTGATCTCTATCTTGAACTCTCAAGCACTCGAATTGCTCATATTCTATCATATATCGTTTTGAATCCTAGAATTTATTTAACATTCTTTTGATTCAATACGATATCCACTTCCAAATCTTCATATATACCAATACTATTTGAGGATAAGATTATAGGAAGTTTGTACTATAAGTGACAAAATTGTGTTAGCAAGAACACATACCGTCAACAAACATTTATATTCATCTTCGTTGAAGTCCTCAGTGTTGTAAGAGGCAAGTGTTGAAGTCCTCAGTGTATTAGAGGCGTGAAATCCCATTCGTCTGCTCGGGTGTTGTAAACCTGTTCCTTCGGGTGAAGCAAGCTAGTTGGTAGTGAAAATCCAGATAGAAGTCTGGGACTGGACGTAGGACGGTGCTCCGAACCAGTATAAAAATCTCTGGTGTGATTTTTCTATTTTACTGAATTTTCTATTATCTGTGATAGTCATATATTTGTGTGTTATACATCATATTACACGATCCGTGTGTACTATATTAGCACGTACAAATTTTCACAATACTATCAGACCTCCTAAATTTTCCAAAAAATAGGCAAGGTAACAACCCATTTCGAATGTTGATGTCAATAGAGTAAGAGGTAAAAGTGAGCGTAAATGTAACAGAAAGCAATTGAAATACCTTCGAGCACCTGTGGTTAAAGTCCGATGGGCATGGGCACAGCGATGGCTGACGTTAATTGTCGGTATGTGATAAACCTTTACCAATTACCGGTCGTAGTTGTCGATTTAGGGTATCAGATTTCTATTCCTCGATTGCAATTGCAGGAATAGATATCGATGGAGATGGGGATCAGATTTCTAATCGTCGGTTGTTAGTTTAGGTTTCAAATCGTGGAGAGTGGGAAAGGGTATTAGGGTATGTGATAAACCTTTGACAATTGCTGATTTTACGTTGAGGAATCAGGAACTATGGAATTGGAATGAGAAAGGGAATCAGGAAAGAGTTGGGGTTTTTACGTTGAGGAATGAGCGAGAAGTTTGAAAATGGACGATGAGATTTGCAGGGAAGGGTGAGAGAGAAGGGTATATTTGGAATTTCAAAAAGACACTGTGCAAGTCTATTCAAGGAATTCTCTTTATTAGTTGTAAAGATATATATAAAAATATTTATTCCTCAAATCATGTTCAAAATTTTATAATTAATATTTCATAAATATTAATTAATTTAATTAATTTATAATAATTATAAACTAATTAAATCGTTTGATCTAAAGAGAATTCATCATTTTGGTTTTGTGACCGTCAGGTGTAAATTTGGTCGGCGATTAACATCAAATTATTTGAAAGTTTATGTTCACACCTCACTTAGCAGGTCGTGTGACATTTTAGCCAAATTTATCACTTACATAGTTTCAGTAAAATATAATTTTACATTATTTAGCATTACCCGGTTGTGACTTATGTTTACACAAATTCTCTTCATTAAAACTATATCGCCTTGGACTTATGGAATTTGGTAATGGTCAAAATTCCAGTATCGTCCATATTGAACCCTATAGTCTAAACACAAAGTCATTAGTTCAATCATAACAATTATTATTAACCGAATTGCCCCAGCTAGAGATTTGACTTTGAGTTGACTTGAGCTGATCGTGATACCAATCCCATATAACTGAGGAGACGAATCCTCTCTCAAATAGTGCTTCACTTCCAATACTTCCACTCGAACCAATTATAGTCACTCGATGGACACCCTGCCATGATTTGACTATAATCAAAGCAGAGCTTTCATATTGAAGATCCATAGTATTCTCAAGTCGATAGAACTATGTAAATCAGTCACATCGATATTTTCAGTTTGACCTTAGTTACGCTAACCAACAGAAAATTATCGAGTGAGCTATTCCATAGTTATCCAATAACTACCAGTGTGTAACCCCTAGGTGCCCTAGCAGTCATGAGTAATACACTACCCAACCTTTGGAGAGCATTACATACTCTAATCTCAATGGATATATCGATATCCAGTCTCGGTGCATCTCGACTAGGAACATTTAAAGTGGTATACTTTTTTTAATTCTGATAAATTACTCAAAGTTACAACACTTTGTAATTACTATCGCAAAACATACCATTTTTGGATTTTCTGTTAAATATACTTTTAATCAAAGTAGTTAATTAATATAACACGTTATATCGAGTACATCATAGAAAGAAAACACCTTTATTTCAAACAAGATAGGTCAACGAGTTAGATATATGTAACAAATTACATAATTGTCCTAGGGCATACCCTAACTCTATCAACTAACCAATTGCACTTGGTATGACAACTCACGCCTCTTAACATGCCCAAAAACCATCATATCAAGAAATGTAGATTATTGATTTTGTAAAATAAATAGTATGACGAAGAATAAGATATCAATATAAGAAGTAAACTATCTAATCCAAACGTCATCACATCGAAAACAAAATATAAAATGTATGTAAATAATCTCAGAAATAGTAATTATAGTCTCAAAGAATAATAATATCATAGTCTCATAAAGTATCATTACATAATCCCAAAATCAGAGTATATCATAAAAGTAATCCCTCAGAAGCAAAACACTGAAATAAATGTATTGATAGGAAATACATGATAAAGGATGGAGGATAAAGATAGATTCCCAGCATGATAATCTAAAAACAGCGGTGGACCAGTCACATGTTGCACTGTCCACCCATGGTGGGGGAAAAGGGAAAAATTGGAATAGGTCAGACATATGTCTGGTGAATGAGTGCAAGACTGATAAGACAATCAAAGGAAGTTAATTCTAAAACTACTCTAAGTGATATAGAGTGTGTACCATTCCCATGCGTACCTAAGGTTACATACCTAAAGGTATTAGTCTATCACAATAGGTTCATCTACAAATTGAACCTCACCCGAACGACCAACAAATTATGGATCTACTATCCCATTCTGGCTCACACTATGCCTAGAGAGGAAGAACACAAAAAGCCATCTAAACATGTCCCTCAAAGTAGCTCCCATCGGAAGATGACTCACTGCCAAGTTCTTAGTGGCTGATTCAAGCTTATAGCAAACTTAAGCACCTTTTTGTGTGGATTACTGATCAATTCCATTCCAAACCTTGAAAGCTCATTAAACAGATTAACATACTCTTTAACAAACAAATCACCCAGCTTGAGATTAATAATTTGTCTAACATAGCCCTGTTCTTAGCCTGCGATATGAACTTCATCTCAAATCTCCTTCAAAACTCTTCCCAAGTCATAACATCTCTACCATTCTCTGATTATACAACCTCCCACCAATAAAGAGCCTTACCCTATAGCTGCTAGGTAGCAAGATGCCTCCTAACTCCATCTGCTAAACTCATAAGTCCAAATATCCATTCACAATTATGGATCCAAGCTTTGGAATCAACATAAGACTTTGTACCCAAAAATGGCTTGCCTTCGAAACTGGAAAAGTCCTTACATAGCTTTTCAAAGTCAAAAGCGATAGGTGGGCAAGCAGAAACCCCACTGGTCGCAATATCCGTAGCTCTCTAACGGGATGCTCAACCTATCCCATGTGCTATAAGTTACGATGAAACCAAGCGGGCATGTTCACGCCCAGAATCTTAGTGATGTCGGTAGAGCCTGACCTTGCGGGATCAGCCATATCTATTTGTGGATAGTATAGATTCAATTAGCTACTTCCACAGATAGCTCAAACAAGATTAAGAAACAAGAGATAATACAAGCAAGAGTTGGAATAAAAATAAGCACGAATTTGAGGGATTATTTTTACTTGAAAATATTAATATATACATATATATACACATTTTGAAAATCCATTTGGAAAACATTTTTCAAAATCATTTCTTTTTATCAAAAATCAAATATATATATATATATATATATCCACACGGGTCAATTCTCCTAATCTTAGGAATATGAAACCTATGCTCCGATGCCAATTATGGCAACCCAGGTCTCTTAACATGCCCAAAAACCATCCCATCAAGAAACATGGATTATCGGTTTTGTGAAAAAAATATCACAGAGACTAAGATATCAATATGAGAAATAAACTATCTAATCCAAACATCATCATAGTGGAAACATAATATTAAATGTATGTAAATAATCTCAGAAACAGAAATAACGGTCTCACAACATAATAATATCATAGCCTCATAAAATACCATAAAAGTAATCCCATTGAAGCAAAATACTAAAATAAATGTACTATAGGAAGTACATGATAAAGGATAGAGGATAAAGCTAAAATCCAAGCATGATAGTCTGAAAGTAGTGATGGACCAGTCACCTGCTGCCATGTCCATCTGTGGTAGGAAAAAAAGGGAGAAATTGGAATGGGCCAGATATATGGCTGGTGAATGAGAACAAGACCTACAAGATAATTAAATAAAGTAAATTCTAAATCTATTCTAAGTGATATATGCCCATGCATACCTAAGGTCAAATACCTAAGGGTATCAGTCTATCACAATGGGTTCATCTATAAATCAAGCCCCACCCAAACGCTCGAAAAATTTGAGATGTACTGTCCCATTCTAGCTCACACTACACCCTGAGAGGAAGGACACGAAATGCACTCTCACAAAGCGACTCAATGAATGCACCCGCACTCATCCCCTCGATCGTATTGACAAATGCCTCTTACGTACCATTTTGGAGTCACCAAGCATTGCACTCCCATTAGTACTAGCCCCCACCTAGCTTCACGTCGACCTAGACCTCTTACCATCCTAGCCAGCATCCACACATGCCATGCTTGCAACAGAAAACATACATCACCTGGATCTCCTGTTAGGACTGGACTCTCAGAGAAGCCCTTGACCAGTGCTGCACCCACTCGATCGTAACACCCTGAGCTTTCATGAATTAAATCGCCCGTCTTATAATAACTTTCCATGTCCAACACGCTGACACAGAAACATCAACACGATTCTCTCCAACGGCCCTAATCAGAACTCGTTTCTCTATTATATCTCTAGCACATAACAAGGTCCCCTAACAATTCAATTAGGTCCAAAAATTCCAAGTTTTCTTTTGTTTATTCGGCTCGAGGCCCAAAATAATCAATATACCATTTATGTCTCGGGACGGCTGACCTAGCTACCCCTAGTTCGATTGCCTACGGTCGATCTACGAGAAGCGTGATCGACCGTCTCCGTATAATTTTTTTTTAGGTTACGAGTTTTTATTTAATTCGATCATTGCACGTAATTTTTAATTAATTCGTTCGTTAAACATAGGTCGATTTCATTAAGCAGGCAGTTAACCCTAATTCACAATTCAAATTCTCAAATTCAATTCAAACTCAATTCAATTTAAGGTGTGATTTAGGTGTAATTTAGGACCTAATTTACGGTTTAACAATTTCTAACATCTGATTGCAATTTAATAAAAAGATTTACAATAATCAACATAAAATAGAATTAAAATTAACTAGTTTAATTATCCTTAGATCTGTATCCACCCACCTCTGTCCTTAGCTTTAGATCTGGTTCCAACTTTGCTTGTTTCCCCTAGATTTGCTTAGCCTTCCTTCCAATTGCTTTATCTCTCTTTTTAATTTTGGTTTAGATTAGAATTTGGGTTTGATTTGGGGATTAGAAATTTATTTGGGAATTAGGGTTTTAGTGTTCAATGTGGTAGAGCTTTGATGTAATGGAGAAAACTAATGATTTAGGTTAACCCTAGGTGTATTTATAGGGGAACTCAACTAAAACTGGCCATCAGATCAACACTAGAGCAAAGTCCACTACCTTCACCAGTTACTTGGCCCAAACACACTAATCTCGACCATAAAAATCGAAGCGACGGAGGATCGCTACCCTACGATTAAATGGGGTCAGTTCGACTGCCTTTAAGTCTAGGTCGACCTGGGCCTAGTAAGGGTCGACATGGCCCTTATTATTTTTACTTTTCTCTTTTTTGTTCGATTTTAATTTCTTACTTATTTTTCCCGTAACTCTCTCATACTAACTCGAAAATCAATAAGTTATGTATGAAAATCGTCCAGAAAATTACTACAGACACAATCGTGCAAGTCCCGTAGCTAGGTTTGGACGTTTGTCGAAATTTTACTTTTATGTTCATTCTTTATATTTTAATTCTATTTTCTTATTTACTCCGGAAATTTTTTGCGGTATTACATTCTCTCACCTTAAAGGATTTCGTCCCCAAAATCTCCAAGGACAAAAGGATGCAACCATCAACCAACAACCAAAATTTAGATCAATTTACTCATCCATCTTCTATAGCAACCATAATCCTTAATAGTCTAATGCAATCATGTGATTATGCAACGTGGAATGCATATGAACCAAAACTAGTGCAAAAGAGTAGTCGGTCTACCGATTCAGACGGCCTCTTGTTCATGCAAGTATGCTCATACCATGCATCTATGCAAGATCCTAAAATAAACTTTTAATTCTACATATATGCTCAACCATACATCCCAATATGACATCCATATGCATAACATCCATGGAAAACAATCAACGATCAAAAAATAATATGCACAGGATATGAGTGTATGTACCTGAAGGACTCGATAACCTAGTGTATAGAAATGCAACCATTTGCATCTATATACATTTATTTGCATCCATCACCCATAACATGTCCTAGTGACATGTTTACAAACATATTTATCATCCAAAGGTCTCTACCTAAGACAGTATACCCTCCCACCAAGTTCTAACTAAGGGTTCTAACTAGAGAAAGATTGAGGTATAAGACATACCGGAGAAGAGTTTTGGGTGAGAAGCTCGAATCTTATCCTTTGGTTCCCACGTACTCTCTGCTAGGTTATCACCCCACTGAACTTTTACTTATCTGATCTCCTTATTGCTGGGTCGCTTGGTGCCATACTCTAAGATACGGTATGTGCACGGTGGATGAGTGACTCACACTCCACCTCAACCTCCTCCAACCAACTAGGCTCAACTACAACTGCTAAATCATGTAGGCACATTTGCAAGTGCAAATCATGGAAAACATCATGCACTACAGCTAACTTTTGGAAGCTCAATCCTATAAGCCAACTTCCCTATCCTATCCATAATCGGGAATGGTCCAACAAATCTCAGTAATAACTTCCCCAAACTCCCAAACCTCATCGCATGCCTCAAGGGTGAAACCTTCACAAACCCCATGTCTCTCACTGCAAACTCTAACTCAGAACACCTCCTATCTGCAAAAGACCACTGCCTTTCCTGACCCATCTTCAGCCTTATCTGAATCAAATACACTCTTTCCGACATTTCCCTAATAATATCAGGTCCAAGAATGATCATGTTCGTCGTGTCCCACCAATACGATGGTAATCAACATGGTCTGCCATATAAAGCCTCAAATGGTACCATCCCTATGCTAGCCTGGTAAATATTATTGTAGGAAAACTCGACTTGTGGCAAGTGATCCTTCCAAGAACCTCCAAAATCGAAAATACACATCTTAAGCAAGTCCTCCAAAACCCGATTTAACCTTTCTATCTGTCCACCGGTCTGTTGATGGTATGCTTTACTTAAATTCAACTCAGTACTTAAAACCTCTTATAGACTCATCCATAACTCAGTAGTAAAGAGCAGGTCTCGGTCACTAACTATACTGGTAGGAACTCCATAAAGCCTAACAACCTCTCTCATATGCAAAGCTACCAATGATGTTGCCGTTCTAGAGCTCCTTACTGGTATGAAATGAGCGCACCTGGTCAGTCTATCCACGATGGACCAAATACTCTCATTCCCTCTCCTGGACCTGGGTAATCCATTAACAATATCTATAGAGATGCTTTCACACTTCCATTGAGTGATATCCAAAGGCTACAACAACCCTCCAGGCTTCTTCTACTCCACCTTCACCCTCTGGCAAGTCGTACACTTAGCCACATACTTTGCCACTTGCTTCTTCATCCCAGGCCAAAAGAAAACTCTCTTCATATCGTGACACATCTTATCTTCATGGGGATGAATAGTCATCCTAGAATGGTGAGACTCTGCTTGTACAACATCAATCAACTCTGCACTATGGGGAACATAAATCCTGCCATCCCTCCACAACCATCCTCTCGATGACTTGATGACTCTCCTCTGCCCAACCTATCTAAGTTATCAGCTAGCTCAACATCCTCTCCCTGCCTAGACCCAATCTACTCCAACAAAGTTGGTTGAATAGCTAAGATAGCCAGCAATCCAGGGGTAATATCCAATTATGGTCTAAAGTCAAAAGTAGAAATATACTCCAAATGTCTCCACTCCAAGAACAAAGGACTCAATACTACTCTCTATCTACTCAATGCATCTGCTACCACATTACCCTTGCCGAGGTATAAGAAATCTCAAAATCATAAGATGCCACGAACTCCATCCATATCCGCTGTCTCAAGTTCAAGTCCTTTTAGGATAATAAGTATTTCAAGGACTTGTGACCATTGAAAAACTCAAATCTCTCCCTTAGAAGACAATGTCTCCAAGACTTAAGTGCAAAAACTATAGCTGCAAACTTAAGATCATGCATCGGGTAGTTTCTCTCATGAGTCTTCAACTGTCTACTCGCATAGCGTACTACCCTACCCTCCTGCATCAAGACTGCTTCTAATCCCATACCACAAGCATCAATATAAACTATAAAGGGCATAGTCCCGTGTGGCAACACTAACACCGGTGCGCTAGTCAAAGCTTCCTTCAACTTAATAAAAGCATCCTCACACCTTGCATTCTATGAAAAAACAAGATTCTTCTTAGTGAGCGAGTTAATGGAGTAGAAATCTTAGCGAAGTCCTTGATGAACTTCATATAATAATCCGCAAGACTATTCCGCACCTCCGTGGTGTTCTTCAGAATATGTCAATCCTGAACTACTGCTACCATACTCGAATCTACGCCAAACCACTCTCTAAAGTAATGTGGTTTAAAAAGTTAACCTCCACTGTCCAAAAGTAGCACTTAGTAAACTTAGCCTTAAGCTTATGTGCATGGAGTGTCCTAAGCACCTCCACCAAATTCAAAGCATGCTCCTCCCTACTCCTTGAATACACCAAGATATCATCCAAAAATTCCACCACAAACTTATTCAGCAACTCCTTAAACATTTGGTTTATCAAATCAACAAAAAAGGCATGTGCATTGGTTAGTCCGAAGGGCATGATTAATGATGTGCACGTAAATGTGCATATTTTTACCACCATATTTAACCTATTTAAATTAAATAAATGATCATATTGGGTATTTTAACTTGTTTAAACCAAAATTCAAATTATTTGAAATTGTCACATATTCATCTTCATATAGGGGCAAAACGGTCATTTTTATGCATTTATTAAATTATGAAAATTTACTTGGAATTTTCTATGTTTTTTTGTAGGAAATTTGGTGAATTTTACAAGTGGTTACATGATGATATATGCATGCACAAGAGTAAAGAGAACAAATGAAGATGGAAATAATTCAAAGTGAAAATAATGGAGGACCCCACCTACCCACCTACCTTAATGTACAAATTAGAGGCTAATGCACATGCTTATGAAATTAATGGCTTCATGTACACTTAAATAAGGATTATTTGAAGCTAATGATTACTTGGCCTCTACACTTCCTAAGAGGATATTTTGGGCATTCCCCAAAAATATGAATTAGGGTTTAACACATGTATAAAATCCCCTTATGTTTCATGTAACCCTCCTCTCGCTTAGTCTCTCTTAGTTTAGTTTAGGCTCACAAATAAACAAGCTCTTCTCTTTCTCTTTTCATGGCTACTTAGCCATTTTTATCTTCATGTAATTTTTCTTTTTTATGCAATTTAATATATGATCTTTTCCCTTTCTTGTTTATTTCCTTTCATGTTGTAGTGTAGATTTACTTTTATGCAAGTAGAATAGTTCTAATTCTTATTAATTAGCTCTCTTTTTCATTAGCTTTCATTTTCCTTCATTTTTTAGTTTCATGTTGCAAGCTACAAGTGTTAATATGATAACACAAATGAGAGGCTAATCCCTTCAATTTAGGGGTAATGAAGCCTCTAATCATGTAGCTTCAACATTTTGAAGTTTATGCTCTCTTTTTGTGCTTAAAATGAAGTGGTTTAACTTCTTGTTTTTTATGTGAATTTGATAGCCTATATTGTTGACTCCAAATAGGTTATGCTTAAACAATCACAAACAATGATTACATCTTCATCTACATATGATGATGGTAATGAAGTGATTGTTGAAATTAAAATTTGATGGCCTATATTTCTAAACAATAGTTAATAGGCCATGCTTAAAATAGATTTTGCTTTCAACTTTGTTGTCATATTTCATGAGTGTTAAATGTGTAATAGTGGTTGTGTTATAGTTTGATGGTTTATATTGTGCTAATTAATAGCACAAATATACCATACTTATGATAAGCACATCAACTAATTACACTAATAACAAGAAAAGATAGATCATAACTTCATTTTGTTGATTTATGTGATATAGAGAGTGGAATTATCTCTAAAATGTCAATTTATTCTCATAGTTTTCATTCACATTTGTAGTTGTTAGTTTGTTAATTTTCTCATTTTTTTAGCTTGATAATCTCTTGACTTTGGTTTAATTTGATTGAATAGATTTTTAAAATCATCAATTCCCTGCAGATCGACCCGTATTCGCCACGTACTACAAGTGTATGCCTTGCGCTTGCGGTAAATTTAAATTTAAATTCGTTCGACGGTTTTCTAAACCAATAGAATTTTCATCGACGAACAAGTTTTTGGCGTCGTTGCCGGGGATTTGTTTTCATTTTGATTTTCTATTCTTCGGATTATATTTGTTTGATTTTGTGTGTGTTTAAAAAAAAATTTGTGTGTTTGTGTGATTTTTGGATTGCATTTTGGTTTTGTGTGTGTTGTTTGCTAGTTGTTTTTGCATTTGAATTTGCATTTAAAAACAAATTATACACAGTTGCATTTGAAAAAAGAAAAAAAAGGTTTCGTTTCATTTCATTTTCAAGTACGTTTTCTATTTTCAATTTACAAGTTTACATACCATTTATGTGCAACTGTGCACATTCTCACTGCCTAATCTTACTGTTCTACTCCCAAATATTCACTCTGTCACATCCACTCCCAGTTAACTCACAGCCTTCAGTCCTTCCACACTCTTCAGCATATTACAACACTTCAATTCAACATCCATCAACACAGACCACTTTTGCCACCATACTCACATCGTCTACCTTTCACCACAGTCCAACCACTGTTGCATTTCTACCACTTCACAGCAGACAATTAAAGACTTCATTACTCACCCAACATTACTGCATACAGCTCCACTCCAAATTCCCCTTCATACCACATTTCATTCCACTACCTCGTCACAAACTTCCCCCAATCCGTCAATAACCAAAAACATCCCACATATCAACTGCCATACTACTTCCCGACATTCATCTACAACCATTGCATCATACAACACTGTTGTACAACCTAGTTGTTGCTGCCTTCATCAATTGCCTCTGCTCCTCCTCAAATACCTATCACCACCAATCACACTTCTGAATTCCCATATCAAATTTCCTACCATACTTCACTGTCAACAACATCATCCCCTTCTCTGACAACTACACTGTCAAACTTAACCTGCCAACCAAACATCACTTGATCAGTGTTTGCACTTCATCACCAATAGTCTTCCTCCACCACTATTCATCACTGCACTACATCAATACGACTGCTGCTGCCACCCATGTTGTCGAGACTGCTACTGGCAATACATTGCTACAGACACTACATCACCAAACTACAATCCACAGCAACCCCCAGTTCAACTCTACGTCAAAACCATTTCACAAAACCAAACCATACAAACAACTTCTTCCGCTTGATCATCACATCAACCACCTCGGTTCTGTGCACACTATTATCCTTCACTTTTGTCACTTCAACTCACACTCCCCTTGCCACTATATATACAAAACTGCTTCGACTCTAAATTATTCCATTGTCTTGCCTTTCACTCACACATTTTTAACTAACACCGCTCTACTTAACTGCCTCAACATCTTTATCCATTCTTGTTTTCAATTCTATCTCCACCAAGTCACAGTCCCACAATCCCACAATCGAATAAAAAAGAAAAAAATCGCAACCCACCGCAACCTCCCTGCCACACTGTCAACAACTGCTCTCCTCGCCTTCAAACCAGTCAATCCTCAACCATTCAAAACAGCCAGCCTACCATTTCAATAACCATACTTGCTAAACTAACAACCACATCTCAATTCATTGCCTGCCATTTCAATACAATTCAAATCCCTTAACCACTTCCTCCCACCACATCACAAACGTTGGTTCGAAATTCAATCCGCAAACGACAGAGACCATACCTGAAATCGCCAACCAATAAATCTGCAGCCCATCTCCACTTGCCAGCATCACCCAGCAGTTCTTCAATCAAACCACAGACGCATATTACTGCCATTTTGCCTAACACCACTGCCTCTGTTCCACCTCGTTTACCCCCCTCCTAGAGCACCGTAACGAACTGCCACCAACCTCTGCCAATCGCCTTGCATAAAAGCCCTACCTTCATCACGCCTTCAATCGAAACTCTCGACCGGCCCAAACCAATCACCACAATCGCCTGAACCCGTGTCATCCACCTCTGCCAAATCACCTCATGAAAATACCCACCTCAAAAAAAAAATTCATCAACCCGAAGTCGATTTCAGTTATCATTTCATTTTGAGTTTCGATTTGGAGATTTTGAGCAGCATTGTGAATTGATGTTGTCATTTCGTTAAATTAGAACTGGTGTTGTGTTCTCGTGTAAAGGAATAGTCTTGCGTTCTGTTTAGTTCAAATCCTATTGGACGCAATTTTTTTCCATCTATTTTTAAAGTGGGCCAACCGGATGCATGAAGAGAAGGGGAAGGTTAATTCACTTGACTTATGAGTTGACTTGACTTGTCTTTTTGATTTTATTCTTTTTTTTCCCCACAACATCTCGATTTTCGTTTTAAGTGGGTTGTGGGCTTGTTTAAAAAAAAGGAATGATAATTAGATTGTTGGATTTGTGTTGTAAATTGTGTTGTTTTCTTGCATTTAAAAAATTTTTAAGTAAAACCTCACTTTTAAGTTTTCTTTTCAAAAAAAAACAATTTAAAAAAAAACAATTGAATATATCTTGTTTTAAATTTCAGGTTGCCAAAGAAGATTGGAAAAGTTGCTTGCTTCGCTCAATCGTTGCCCAAAAATAATTGCTTCGCTTTGCTTTATAAAAAGAAAAAAATACTGCTTGCTTGATATATCTATTGTTTTTATTTGCCTTGCATTGTATATATCTCTTGTTTTTATTTTAGTTGCATTGTTGATTGCTTGCATTTGCATATATATATTTAAAAAAATTCAAAAATTAAAAAAAAATTACATTCGTAGTTGCATTCTTAATACACGTTTATTTTCTGCTTTGCATTTCATCCTAGATTTTGATTAATAATAACGATTAGACATCGATAACTTTTAATTGTATATTGACAAGTTGTCTTCTTTGAACAATTTAATTTCTTGGTGTCTAGGCTACGGCAAAGTAATAACCATTTATAAATATTATGGTGATTCGTAAATATTATAGTGGTTGTTCCTCTAAAGGTACTTAAACCTTCGGCTGCATTGCTACGGTGATTCGTGGTGCACCGATAACTCCTGCCCGTTACCTGGCTGAGAACTATCTTGTTGATTTAAGACAAAGTGTGATTATACAATTTTAGGTTAACTTAGGATAAATCATTTGTAATTAACTTTGCATTCATTTAATTGCATTAGCTCATGCATATTTAAAAGAAAAAAAAATCAAAATCCAAAACTAAAAAAAAAATTGTAAATATTTCTTAACTTAGTTTTTTTTTTATTATTATTTTTCCTTTTCCTTTGAAAATATTCAAATCAAAATTTACTTATTTTTTTAGGAAATCAAAAATCCAAAAAAAATATAAAACCTTTTCAAAAACAAAAAAAATTGAAAAACCAAAAAACAAAACAAAAATCAATTTCCCTTTTGAAAAATAAATTTTATTTGTAAATATTTTTCCTTTATAAAGAAAAACCAAAAACATTCTTGAAAATGTCCGAATTTCCATATTCACTTGAATTTTACAATAGTTGTGAAAATCAATATAATCCATATTAGAGATCTACTATCCCAATCTAGCTCACACTATACCTGTAGAGGAAGAACATGAAATGAACTCTCACAACCGGCTCATCGAATGCACCTGCACTCATCCCCTCGATCGTAGCGGCAAATACCTCTTACGTAACATTTTGGAGTCACCACGCGCTACACTCCTGTTAGTACTGGCCCCACCTAGCTTCACGTCGACCTATACCTCTTACCATCCTAGCCAGTGTCCACCTGTGCCATGCTTGTGCCAGAAAACATATAACACTTGGATCTCCTTTTAGGATCGGACTCTCAGAGATGCCCTAGACCAGTGTCGCGCCCACTCGATTGTAACACCCTGAGCCTTTCGCGAAATAAATCCCCCGCCTTTAAATAAATCTCCTTGTCCAACACGATAACATAAAAACACGAACTAGATTCGCTCCAATGGCCTAATAGGAACTTGTTTCCCTATCGTCTCACTAGCACATAACAAGGTCTCCTAACAATTCAATTAGGTCTAGAAATTCCAAGTTTTCACTCGTTTATTCGGTTCGAGACCCAAAATAATCAATATACCATTTTTGCCCGAGGACGGTCGACCTGACTACCCCTAGATCGATTGCCTACGGTTGACCTATAAGAAGCGCGATCGGCCGTTGCCGTATAATTTTTTTTGGATTATGATTTTTTATTTAATTCGTTTACTCCACTTAGTTTAATTCATTCGTTTGATAAACTTAGGTCGATTTCATTAAGCAGGCAGTTAACTCTAATTCATAATTCAAAGTCTCAAATTCAATTCAAACTCAATTCAATTTAAGGTGTAATTTAGGGTGTAATTTAGGACCTAATTTAGGGTTTAACAATTTCTAATATCTGATTGCATTTTAATAAAATGTTTTACAATTCTATAATTCCAATTTATTTGATTAACAATTTAGGTTTAGGTGATCGCAATCTAATCAACATAAAGTAGAATTAAAATTAACTGGTTTAATTATTCTATTAAATCTATGCCCACTCACCTCTTTCCTTAGCTCTAGATCTTGTTCCAACTTCGCTTGTTTAATTATCCTTTTATTTTTTTTATTTTTTTTTTCTATTTTAGTTTCTTACTTATATTTCCGACACTCGTAACTCTCTCATACTAACTCGGATTTTGACAAGTTATATATGGAAATCGTCCATAAAATGGCCACGGACACAACCATGCAAGTCCCGCAGCCAAATTCTGACGTTTGTGGAAATTTTACTTTTAAGGTCATTCTTTAAATTTTAAATATATTTTCTTATTTATTCTGGAAAATTTTTGAGGTGTTACACTTGGGGTAGATTATGGAACCATATTCTAACTTCTCCAATCGGTTATCTCAAAACCAATTGGATCAGTCCCTCGGTGAAGTGGTATGCTATTTTATTTAAATTATCTACTTTGTCAATCAATTCTCTCTAACATTGATAAGCTGCCTTTATCATGTGTAACAATTTGGAGTATGTCTCTCAACTTCCAGTGAGCTCTAAGTTCTTTTACAAACTATATCGCAACATTGTTATCATATAACACTTTTATGGGATTCTAAACATGTGGAATCACCCTCGGCTTAGTTATAAATTTATGCACTTATATTTATATTCATTGTTAATTGCGGTGCTATCTAAGGTGATGTTTTTAGCCTTTTCAATGAATCAGCCATAGTCTTTCACTTAGAACATTTCTAATTTAAAGATTTTTAACGTGAATTTATTATTGACATTTTATACTTAATATCACTTAAGAAAGTTTGAGTCCAAACACTCCTTTATAAGGAGTTCGTTGTTTCTGTAAACAGTTCTTTTGTATTTCAACATTACACGAGAACACCTCAAATAACCATTTAGTGATATCTATTTGGATTTGATATTTGCTTCATGTATTAAATACATAAACAAATCACGATATCATTGACAACATAACATGTATGATAATTCCTATTGCCAATGCATAAGGAATCAATCTTACATGTTCCGTATTAAACATTTTAATAAGATGTCCTTGCGTATCGTTTTGGGATATTCCCAATATCTTTTATACTTCCAGTAAAAGACATTATTTACAAATCCAACATCGAGTATTAAAACAATTAATGTTGATTTTAAGATAAGTACATCGTTAAAATAGTAGTGTGTTGTTATACTTATAGTTAAGAAATATCAATGTACCATTTATGAACACACGCTTCCTTTGCATTTTGAATGATAATCAAACTATTTGATACCTCTATCAAAATACTTGCTCAATTTTGATGCTTTTTTGAATAATACTTTCGTATCTATTCTTGGATCATATCCAAAAACTTACAAACTCAATATCGCTTCCATTGACTTTAAGATGGTTTGGTTATTATGTGTAAACAATTTACTCTAAATCATTATTTAAAATTTTCTATTTCAACATGTACATACCAAAATATAAAGTCATAACATGCGATAATTTTGTGAGTAGAATCCAAATTAACTTGAGCACGTTGAATAAGGAATCCAATAAGCTAATTTCAATAGTTGAAATTCACGATATTATTATTATTACAGTGCTCACTATATTCCAACTGCATTTGTCTTTCTCTTAAAGACACTTTCTCGGTCAATGGATCATATCCCTTTGGGTACAACTATCAAAATCATAGAGTCAACACTTTTAATGGTTTAATTAAATAATGGAGGATTATATATTTTCGACATCGATAAGGAACTCATAGTTTCTCTTCAATATGCAAGAATACTCTCTAATGCGATGTGTTCATTTAGGTTAGTTAAATTCATTTTACCTCATGTAATCAGTTTTATCTTTGGATCGTATCCAATTTAATTTTACTACCAATAATTTCTCAAACAAATTCCTTCACTATGAAGTTGGTGTTTCTTGAAACAGCAATTGTTTCTCGATGCAACGTAAAATCTATTCATAAACATTTTATGATGTCTTTTATACAAAACTGATTTAGGTTTTAGTATACAAAACCTGTGTTCAAAACATAAATATTCACCCAATGACAGTACTTCCCAAACTCCTTTTAGGGAGAATCATACAAGATCCCTCATGAACAATTATTACGTGTAGACTTTCGACTTGAACAACCTACCAACCCCTTTACCACGAATATGTTGGGGTTTCTTATAAACCCTTATCTGATATGATTTTGTAAACTATTTTTCAGATGAAATAATATTAGCCTTGTGTACTACTCTTAGGTACATGACCTTATAGAAATAAATTAATTTAACTTCACTCACAATTAATCGTACTTTATCCAACAAAGTTCGATTACTCCTTATCGATACATTATTATGTATCACATAGAGGAGTGGCTTTTGAGATTGAATATTTATTCATTTTTAGGTACGTTGGGAACTTTTTCCAATATACTCAAATATTCGATCAAATAGAATCAATTTATTTTAGTGCACATTATTTTATTTACTTTTGTTATATACTATATGATCTTACCATAAACATACTACATGTGTATCAAATACACATGTCCATGGTAGTGATAAATCGTTGACGAATATAACTAAGTACGTGGAACCGATTTGGTAATAATAGACTTGTGATTGTATACATCAATATGTGTCAATCCGAAGAGTCTATCAACTCCTATAATGCTCCCACAAAACGCATGCGTTGCTCTTAATTATTTGAAATATACTTAACCATTATCATATGATTCATAATCATATAATAAAAAAAATTTCTCAAAACTAAGGCTTACTTTATAAATCCGAAATAATTGTAAATAATTTTAAATACTTCTGTATTTTCCAATGCATCATTTTTTATGGAAAAAAATGCCATATTGTATATTTCATTATGAATATTCATAATATTCACGCTAAAATATAACTATGTCTGTTTTCAGCCGACACCGAAAAAAGGTCATTATTTCATAAATAATGTTCGGTATGTTTTATAAAAAACATTTATTATAACTTGATGCAATCAATAAGTGTTATATGACATGCTCCTACTATTTCCGCCATTACTATAATAGCATACTGAATTCGAATGTCCATCATTCAATTAATATAAATTATTTATTTCATATATTATAACTAGTTTACAGCGGTGAGTTCTTTGATCAAATATCTTGAACTTAAAGAAATAAATCTCATAGAAAACAATTCTATATGAATATAAATTTTGGAATAGAAATAATATTTCTCATTCCAACATTAAGCATCAATTATTATTGTTACATTTCTCATTTTCGATGTTTCTTTATGAAGCAGAAGTGACTA
Source organism: Allium fistulosum (assembly GCA_030737815.1). Lineage (NCBI taxonomy): Eukaryota > Viridiplantae > Streptophyta > Magnoliopsida > Asparagales > Amaryllidaceae > Allium > Allium fistulosum. The sequence continues at coordinate 705,109,558 of CM060904.1, read as the reverse complement.
TCCACTCGCTTCGTTCCAACTATACCTTAAATCACATCTACACTTGTACATTCATTTTATTTCTAAATGATCAAACCATTCAAAAAGGCTCTTACTACAACATCCTAACGAACTCTTAGATCTTTTGCATAAACTGATCAAGTAGACATTTCAGGGATTTAATTATTAAATCTTTCTTGTAGTTTTGGTCTAGTATTACATTTAACACGATTCGATCCATTTTGTAATCAATCAAATTGAATACTTATTCTCACAGTACTGTTTATTGGCTTATTTTGAATGAGCTAACTTCGTCGAAGTATCATATATTACAAACTATTACCGTTCCCCATATAACACTTATATATGATAGTTTATGGATCAATTATCCATAGTCTTATATTGCTTTTGAGTTCGGAACTCATTGAATGCAATACATGGACTCGACCAAATAAACACGTAAGCTACCAAATTACGAATGTATTTAGTAGTTATAAAATCAGGCTCTTGCATAGGTATTGAAACACTAACATGAAAGAAGCAATTATTAGTAAGTATATATTCTATTTCTATTTGTTAATCTTCAATTCGATTCCTTTTTATATCTTAACTGATAAATGTTTTATCAATCATATTAAATGCACAAATTTTTCAATGTAGATTATTTTAAAATTATATAGCATACATTCTTACAATATTAGAAAGATTAAATGTCATCATTTCATTTTTCTAATAAGGCTCCCACTAGTCTTTTATATTTCTCCAAACCCTTAGTTGAAACATAGAAGTCTTTCGACTTCACTAGTAGGTATTAGGACTCATCCGTCTTGGAATTCTGACCTTGAGTCTGCTCAACAAGTCATAGCTCCACGGATAATGGATGACTTTTTATTAGTTGTATAATATACAACTCCTAATCCTTTGGTCCCTTGTCCTAATTTCACTTAGATCTTGAGTCTGCTCAACAAATCAAAACGAAATTATTCACTTGTACTTACCATATCGTGACGACCTGAGTATAGTATATGTACCTTGAGTGTGCTCAACAAATACATATAGTTATCTTACCTCGTTTATTCAATATATTAATAATATTACACATAACATCCCCAGCTTGGGTCTTCTCAACAACCAAGGAGTATGCAAGTAATTTATAAATAAGTATATATAGTAGATGACAACATTATATTAAAGACTCATAGTCTTCAATATATTATATCGAGTGATATTGACTTATAGAATAATACATTTCTTATGAAATATTCTCGTGATTCAAGTGTCGGACACATCAAAAATCATGGTATACATACATTTACATATGTATTTATTCCTTAGTCCTTTTGATTTCTTTGACGTTCCACCTTTAGTTTATACATTCACATATGTTTTATTATTATATGACTTTTATATTTTATATGTAACATTCCCCTACTTGGAGGTCCAAAACTAACGGCTACGAATGTTGTATTCATCCATAGTTATTAATCCTCGGTGACCAAATACGACGGTGTTAGATTCATTGATACACTGAAACACATGAATATGGAAAAAATTTAAACTTCAACAAAATCAAATTCCATGTCAAAACATTTCCAATTCATTACATAATCACACATTCACAAATCACGTTCAAAGAAAATATATTTATTACAACATACGCCCAGAGCGACATTTGAAGATGCCCCATGGGATGATCAGAGTATATACAGGCAATATAACAATTTTTCCATTACAGATAACAGAGCGGAATCAAAAAAAGAGAACTCTAAATATCTATCATGCCTCCTGCACATCTCCGAACGCTTATTCGTCTTAGAGGTACCTGAGAACCTCAACTCTCAAACTATTCAAAATCAATTGAGTACCCTAGAGTTTAAGGGGAAATCATAAACTTCGAGTCAGACATAAAGTCAGGTATGAATAATAATCTACCATCTCAAATCATTTAGATATCTAGTGAGACCACGCCGCTTAGCAGAACGGGTTTCCATTCACTAGTATCTCAAAACCTTTACAAAAACCATATGCTGTGCTTCCTACATCCACAATGGTTAAAACAATTCAAAACAGTATAATATGATAATATAGAAATTAATCATATACATTGGATTACCCATCCCACATTAGTTAGTCTAACCATATAAGTTTCAACTAACTATCTGTCTTATATTTTCAAGGACTACCCATCCTATTTTAGACTTTATTGCATCAAAGGGGGACTATCCATCCCACGTTCATTTTACTTTTACTGATGCGGACTATCCATCTCACATCCCATAGTTTTCCTAGGATGACTATGAACCAATCTTTAATCATATGGAGACTATCCATCCCCGACATGATGTTGACTATCCATCAAACGTCCCATAGTTTTCCTAGGATAACTATGAACCCATCACTTGGCCACTTAACTCATGTTACCCACATGATTCTAATTATCCCATGTTATCCACATGATTAACATATTTCCATTATTATCCCTAATTTAGGTTATATTCATTTATAATTTACATTGGTATCCCCCAATGATTAGTGTCAAAACATATAAGTGTTGGTATCCCCAACTATTGTGTTGAACTCATTAAACCCACCCCGGTATCCCTAAGGTTAAACAACATTTATTATATAAGGTTATCCACCCTACATATTCAAAAATTCAAGTGTCATATAAACATACCCTTTTGAAAGTACCCCTTAGGAGTGGTACCCTTCGAAGTCATCGCCTTCAAAGGCCTGCCTTAACTTAAAGAAAAGTGGCTAAAACGGCCTTTCTAATGCATCCCTTTCGAAAGCCTAGCCTTCGAAGTTGTCCCCTTGGAAAGCATCAAAACTTGGTTTGAAGGAAAACCCTATCAACTCCTTCAAAAGTATCCCCTTTGAAAGTATAAAATTTGATTAAAAGAAAAAAAATTACAACCCCTTCGAAAAAATCCCCTTCGAAGGCAAAGAAAACAAAGCAAACATATTCGAAAGCAAAGAAATCAACTCCTTCGAAAATATAAAACTTTGTTTTAGCTATAACTTTTTATAGGTATAGGATTAAGGTCTCTATCCTATTCCATTGTGTTCAAATGATGGTTTTCCTTTTCATAGAGTGGTCCCAATAAAAAAAACGGACTTATGGTTAGAGAATTATGCCTATTTGAAGTTTTGTAAACAAAGCTAGTGAAAACTGCTACGAAAGGGCTTTCGTGATATTTACAACTGCTGTCGAAAGGGTGCTTTCGACTGATTTGAAAGGGGCTCCAAAATGCCACGAAAAGGGCCTTCGACTGCTGTCGAAGGGTGCTGTCGAAGGGTGCCTTCGACTAAGTCGAAAGGCTGTTCCAAAGTGCTGCAAAAGGGTCCAGAAATGCGGTAGAACAGTGCTGTTGAAGGGGGCTTCCGACTAAGTCGAAAGGGGCTTCCGAAATGTAGCAGAAAGGTCCAGAAATTCTGTGAAAGGGTGCAGTCGAAGAGTGCTTTCGACTAGGCCCAGTGACAGAATCGTAAATAACTTGAAAACTGCTATTTCGCTAATTAAAGTATTTTCTTTTCACCAACTACTAATCTTTGTCAAACTCCTATTGACTAGTGATAATCTTTATCACTTTCTTTGTAGAAAAAATGCTATAGATTAGATTTACAATTTTCAAAACTATTTTCATAATATTTAATTATATTAATATTTTAATATAATTATCAAGCCTTTTTAGCTTAGAAAATTCATAATAAATCGAAATCACTTAGGAAAAATCCCAAATATTCACCAAAAATATGAAATAACATTTTCTACATCATATAAAAATTTCGAGCAAATTCATTGTTTTGTTATTCTTAATAATTAAAACCTTAAATGCCTTTTTCACCTTAAGAAATTTATAAAATATTCCTATTAACTCTGAAAATTATGAAATTAAAAACACATCTCCAAAATTATGTTTTACACAACTTATCCAAAAAATCAAGTCATTTGGAGGTCGTTTACTAAGGTTTTTACTTTAAAAGCCACCATTTTAATTTCATAAAAATTCCAATATCACCATAAATCATTATTCTATCCAAAAAATGAGTATTAGATCCAAACATGATCAACATCGCAAAATAAATTCAGGTACTATCCATAACCGAAGCTAAACAAGGAAAAATGAGATGATTTACACTATTATTCACCTTGATTAAGTTATTGGAGTTTGAGATTTGCCCTAACGTTGATCTTGTAGCTTTTCTCCTCAATCTTCCTAGTTTGCTGGTCTCCTAATAGAGTTTTAATGGGTGGCCCTAGCTTTAGTTTAGTTGTTTTGATTTCGTATGAATTAATAAGGGAGGTCTTTAAGGGTTATGGGGATGGTATTCCCATTTTTGCCCTTGCCTTATTCTTCTTATTTTCCTAAGTTTCTAAGGCATAATCCATGTTTATTTATTCATTAGGCATAGCCATGCTAAGTAGTCAAATCTCATTCTCCTTAATCAACCACATTATTCTATTTAATTTATCAAATTAAACGTCCTAAATAATGTTTAAAAAAATTTAGGGTGTTACAGGCTCCCCCCTTAAAGAATTTCATCCTCAAAATTCAGTAAGGACTACAAACAAGCATAACAACCATGCAAACAAAAGCTAGTATGTCCTACCAGCAAATAAGTCTATATAAAACAAAAATAGAACATACCCTCAAAGCTGATTAGGATAAGCATCTCGAATCTTGTCCTCTATCTCCCAAGTACAGTCCTTCTCGTTGTCGCTCTACTGGACTTTCAGCAACTTGACTGTCTTGGTCCTCAATCTTTTCTCATCTCTCGCTACAACCCGAACTGGTTGTCTGACAAAAGTAAAATCAGGCTCTACTATCAAGTCCTCCAACTCTGTCTGAGAAATAGTAGTCTTTGGATCATGCACATACTTGTGAAGATGAGACACAAGGAATACATTATGGACACCTTCCATACTGCTCGACAACTCTACTCTATAAGCGAGCTTTCCAATCCTTTCTAAAATCTGGAATGGTCCAACATACCTTGGGGCCAACTTTCCCGACTATTATTATAGGAAAACTCAACCAAATCTAGGTGGTCCTCCTAAGATCCACCAAAGTTCAATATACAAGCTCTTAACAAGTCCTCAAGTACCTTGTTGACTCTTTCTATCTACCCATCTGTCTGTGGGTGATAAGTTGTACTCATCTTGAGCTTGGTACCTAATACCTCTTGTAGACTCCTCCGAAATTTGCTAGTGAATAATGCACCCCTATCGCTGACTATGTTACTAGGAATCCGATGAAGTCTAACTATGTTCTTCATGAACAACTTTGCTAAAATGCATGTCGTCCTGGTCGACTTTAATGGAATGAAATGGGCACTTTTGGTCAACCTATCCAAAATAACCCATACACTCTCATTTCCTCTCCTTGACCTTGGCAACCCACTCGACTTATAATGTTCGGCCTTTACTTGTTGACAGTTTACAAACTGCTCAACCCACAAGCTAACATCCCTCTTCATTCCTTCCCAATAGAAGTTCCTCTTCATATCTTGATACAATTTGGTCCCTCCAGGATGAATCGTAAACTTGAATCGATGACATTCTTCTGGAACTTCTCTTCTTAAGTTCTCTACATTCGGGACACATAACCGTCCCTTCCTTCTCAACCATCCTCTTTGGTCAAGACTAAAATCCTTTAGGTCATCAATCTCTGATCCTACCTCAAGCCTTTTAATCTTCTCGGCTAATATTGGATCCTCTTTCTTCTTAGAAGCTATCCTTTCGATCAGCACTAGTCGAACTTCTAAACAAGACAACATGGCAGTACCCTGAACTAGCAGTAGATCTCCCCTGCACATCACAACTGGCCAGGGCTTCTAGATCCTTCCATTCTGCCAACATTGCTAACACCACATTCTGATGTTTCCTACTGAGAGCGTCTGCTACCTTATTTCCTTTCCCAAGAGTATACTCTATACCGAAATCATAAGCTGCCTAAAATTCCAACCACCTCTGCTGCCTCATATTCAACTCCTTCTGAGAGAATAAATACTTTAATGACTTATGGTCGGTAATCAACTCAAATCTCTCCCTTAAGAGATAATGCCTCCGAATCTTCAAGGCAAAAATCACTGCAGCTGACTCCAAGTCATGTGTAGGATATCATACTTCATGCAGTCTAAGCTGCCTAGATGCGTAAGCAATGACTTTGCCTCTCTGCATCAACACTACTCCCAATTCAGTCCCACATGCATCGGTGTAAACTATCAACCCTTGGTTACCATCTAGAACTACTAGCACTGGTGCATGGGTCAACATATGCTTTAACTTAAGGAACCCTTCCTCACATTTGTCATACCAAACAAACTTCACATCTTTCCTAGTCAACTTAGTCAAAGTTGTTGCGATCCGCGAGAAATCCTTAATGAAACTCCGGTAATAGCCAGCTAATCCAAGAAAACTTCTAATCTCAGTCACTATCTCTGGTCTCTTCCAACTGTTAACAACTTCGATCTTATCCAGATCAACTGATAAACCCTTCTCTGAAACTACATGACCAAGAAACTTCACTTCTTTCTTCTAGAAATGACACTTCGAAAACTTTTCCTTAATCTTATGCTATCTCAGTGTCTCAAGCACGATTCTAAGATGAACTTCATGATCTCTTTCATCCTTAGAATACACCAAAATGTCATCTATGAATACCAATACGAACCTATCCCAGTGCTCTCGGAAAACCCGGTTCATCAAATCCATAAAGAAAGCTGGCGCATTCGTTAACTCGAATGGCATTACTAACCATTCGTATGATCCATATCTAGTTCGAAACACCGTCAATGGGATACTGTCCTCTGCCACTCTTAGCTGATGGAAACCTGTCGCCAAGTCCAATTGGGAAAACACACTAGCTCCACACAACTAATCAAATAAGTCATCAATTCTCGGCAAAGGATACTTATTCTTGATCGTTCTCTCATTTAGCTTATGGTAGTCGATATACAACCTTAACAACCTATCTGGTTTGTTCACGAACACCGCGGCCGCTCTCCAAGGCGAATTGCTTGGCCTAATAAAATTCTTTCCATCTAATTCCACCAGCTACACCATTAACTTCCTCATCTCGGTAGGTTTCATTCTACTAGGCGGTCTACTTATGGGCTCCGATCCTAGAACAAGATCTATTCGAAACTCAATGGCTTGCTTCGGTGATAGTCTTGTAATAGGCTCAAAAACATCTGCGAACTCCTTTGCTCCCAAAACCCGATTCAACTCTTCTTCTACTTCCATGGCACTCAACAGAGCCCAAGCACTCAAACTCGAATCCTCTACTAAGTATACAATCCGATTATGACTATTTGGCTTCTTAGCGATATTTTTCTATCTTGGCAAAATATCCTAACATCATATCTATCTAATGATTCCATACCCAAAATGATCCCGAAGTCTACGAAATCGTACACATACAAACTGCATGCAAACTTATGACCAAACAAATCAAATTCTAACTGGTCACATTCTATTCCCAGAGTTGCATACATTCCTATTGGATTTGCAACCCTTAAGGAAGTAACAGGGTATGTGGGCTCTAAGCATAACCTATCAATCAAACACCAGGATATAAATGAATGTGATGCACCAGTATCAAAAAGTATCCTAACTAGTATACTCTGAATCAAAAACGTACCTTCCATCATAGTTTTCCCTTTTTAGCTGTAGTGGGCTTAGCTGATGATCCAACAACAACAATATTTCCCTTGTCCGCCCTAGCTGGCTCCGAACAATGGTTCATGTAGTGCCCCACTTGATCATAGTTAATGCACTTTACATTCTCCTTGTCTGTAGCCTTCTTTCCCTTGCCTGACCTGCACTCATTAGCATAATGACCCTTCTTGTCACATTTGTAGCACACCAAATCAGCCTTTGCCTTCTTAGTAGCCTCCCCTTTTGGGCTCCCTTCTTCTTAAAGAATTTCCTCTTCTTTCCATGAGGACCTTGGGGTTCATCTGGCTTCTATCTAGCTTAAATAGCAAGCATCTCCTCATAGCGAATGGCTATCTCCACCACCACATTACAAGGCTCTCTGACATGAGTTATAGTCATTCCGCCTAGCTCTGGTCTTAGTCCATGAATAAATCTCTCATTCCTCCTGATATTAGTGTCTACCAAAGCATAACCATATCGAGACAGCTCATCAAACTTAGCAGCGCACTCGATCACTGACATATCTCCTTGAATTAGATCCATGAACTTCCTCATCAATGCCGACTTGGCAACCTCACATAAAAACCTATGCTCAAACCTCCTTCTAAAATCAACCCATGTTAGCTCTTCTTTCAGAACTTTGGCGCTCACACTGTTCCACCAATGAAGCGCTAACCCTTGCAACTATCTAGAGGATGGCCTTCTCTTTTCTCCATCATCCAAGCCTAAATCAGTAAAGATCCTCTCACAGTCCAAAAGCCAATTCTCAACTTCAACAGCATCCTCTGTTCCCATAAACGGCTTTCCACCCAGATTGGTGTAGTCTCTGATCAATCTAGCATAATTATAACCAACTTAAACTACATGATTAACCCCACCAATATTACCAGTAGCCTCTGCTTGCAAAAGATTGGCCAACAACTGATACACCATCCCCGCATCTACTAGCGGATTTCCAGCACCCACATTCGCTTCAGCGTTTGGATTAGCATTAGCATGTCGACCTTGATTCCTCCTGGTATTAGGTCGAGCATTTCTGTTGGTTATGGTGGTTCTTCCACCTAGAATTCCTCTTTCGTTTCGTGCTTCCATATCTTTTTTCTCGTAAATCCGCAAACGAACCTTAGTAAGATATAGAAGAAATCAACTCCTTCGAAAATATAAAACTTTGGTTTAGCTTTAACTTTCTATAGGTGTATAATTAAGATCTCTAACCTATTCCATTGTGTTCAAATGATGGTTTTCTTTTCCATAAAGTGGTCCCAATAGAAAAACGGGCTTAAGGTTAGAGAGTTATGCCTATTTGAAGTTTTGTAAACAAAGCGAGTGAAAACTGCTACGAAAGGACTTCCACGACATTTACAACTGCTGCCGAAAGGGGGCTTTTGACTGAGTTGAAGGGGCTCTAAAGTGCCGCGAAAGGGGCCTTCGACTAAGTCGAAGGGTGTTCCAAAGTGCTGCAAAAGGATCCAGAAATGCTGCAGAACAGTTCTGTCGAAAAGGGCTTTCGACTAAGTTGAAAGGGGCTTCCGAAATGCAGCAGAGAGGTCCAGAAATGTTGCGAAAGGGTGCAGTCGAAGAATGCTTTCGACTAGGCCTAGTGGCAGAATCGTAAATAACTTGAAAACTGCTATTTTGCTAATTAAAGTGTTCTTGTCACCAACTCCTAATCTTTGTCAAATTCCTATTGGCTAATGATAATCTTTATCACTTTCTTTGTAGATAAACTGCTATAGATCAGATTTACAATTTTCAAAATTATTTTCATAACATTTAATTATATTAATATTTTAATATAATTATCAAGCCTTTTTAGCTTAGAAAATTCATAATAAATCGAAATCACTTGGGAAAAATCCCAAAAATTCCTACATCACATAAAAATTTCGGGGCAAAATTCATTATTTTATTATTTTTAATATTTAAAACCCGAAATATATGCCTTTTTCACATTAGAAAATTCATCATATATTCCTATTAAATCCGAAAATTATGGAATTAAAAACCCATCTCCAAAATTATGTTTTACATAACATATACAAAAATCAAGTCATTTGGAGGTCATTTACTAAGGTTTTTACTTTCAAACCCATTATTTTAATTCCATAAAAATTCCAATAAATCACCATAAATCATTATTCTATCCAAACGATGATTATTAGATCCAAACATGATCAAACAACAAAATACATTCGGTTACTATCCATAACCGAACCAAAACAAGAAAAAATGAGATGATTTACACTATTATTCACCTTGATTAAGTTGTTGAAATTTGAGATTTGCCCTAGCTTTGATCTTCTAGCTTTTCTCCTCAGTCTTCCTAGTTTGCTGATCTCCTTAAAGAGTTTTAATTGTTAGCCCTATATTTAGTTTAGTTGTTTTGATTTCATATGAAGTAATAAGTGAAAATAAGGGAGGTCTTTAAGGGTTATGGGGATGGTATTACCATTTTTACCCTTGCCTCATTCTTCTTATTTTCCTAAGTTTCTAAGGCATAATCCATGCTTAATTATTCATAGGCATGACCATGCTAAGTACTCAAATCTCATTCTCCTTAATCAACCACATTATTCTATTTAATTTATCCAATTAAATGTCCTGAATAATGTTAAACAAAAATTAAGGGTGTTACATTATATTACTTATATAATAGTCTTATGTATAATATTATATTAATTAAATATTATTTAATTAATTTTAATTAATTAAAATTTTAATTAATTTTACATTATTTTAATATAACATGTATTAAATATTTATTACATACTATAACCTTTATAGTATTACACATATACCTTATGTATGTGTATATTCATTTAATTAATTGATTTAATTAGTTAACCTTTAATTAATTCACTTATTTAACTAATTTTTATTAAATTATATTAATTTCAAAAATCAATTCATATATCTACATGCGTACTTTTGTTATTTAAACATTTTAAACCAATATAACATATAGCATAATATATAATACATGTTGTCATCCGAGTTTTTGACCCAGCGGAATTCAAAGGAGGTTAGAACATCTACATCAATTCAGAATAACTTATAATCAACCAAAAGGAGTAGAAGAAGGAACTAAGAAAGACTTAAGGAAAAGAAACCAAAAATTGACTAAGATGACGGATCGCTAGCGATCCATCACCTATGGATCACTAGCAATCCATAAGGGTCGCTCATGGATCCTCCTATCCTCTTGCACCATGATCCAATAAGTTTTCTAGGGATGTCTGCTAAGTTCGGTGATATTCCAAGCTAGCTAGATCGAGAAGTGAGCATTCGTCTGATTCTAGCAAAAGTTCAATGTAATCAAACCATGAATCATCATCAAAACAAAGCATCTAGTCATGAAATTACATGGAGAGCATCTACACAAGGCAGGAAATATGATCCAATTGAAACAATCCAAAATTAATTAACTCCATGGATCGCTATCGATCCATGCCCTATGGATCGCTAGTGATCCATGCCCTATGGATCACTAGCGATCCATCATATTGGATCGGTTCGTTCTGAAATTTCTTGAGCGCCTTCGTACCTTCAAATGTAAGTCTGTGACAAAGCGGCATTGGCCCGAGTGCTCTCCAGCCCCTATAAATAAAATCCAACCTTCAACATGAAGAGGATCTTGGAGATTGGCTGCTGAAACTCTGCAGAAACTATTCTTCACTCTTCTTCTCCCATACAACAGTCATCTAAAGGGTTCACTGTGATTCTTTAATGAACTTTAACATTGGTGACTTGGTCTAACTTACAAGATCCAATCAAACTGTAATCAGATTCAACTTGTAGTTGCAGTCAGTCAATAATAGAAGTTATAAAGTAGAAGTAGGCTTTGTTAACAGCCGAACCACTATAAAAATCTCTTGTCTTTTTACTTTATCTGCAAGTTATTATGCCATGTCTCTATTTTATTTGCCTTGATAAACAGGGCTAGTGCTTTTACACTAAATCTAGGGTGTTGATCCATTTTTTGGGTTAACGTTTTGGTGCTTTCACTGAGAATCGAACCCAGGCTGAGATCTAGCTATCTACTTTGGATCAGATAGGTTCAGAAGTTAGATCTCAATCCCTGCTTAAAAGATTTGCTGTGGAGAATCAATGGCACCAGGAAGAAGGAGAACAACTTCCAGAAGATCCATAGTAGCTACCATTGCTGGAGAAGAAACAAACCCTCAGCAAATTGAAGTCAACAATCCCAACAATCTACAGTTAGGATCTAACTCCGGATATTAGGTTCTAGGATCCTCTATTCAGCGTGAAGTTGTCACTAGAGATGAATTAAATAAAAAGGTTGACGAAATTAATCAGAAAATATAAAATAACCAAAGGGCTCTCATGGACAAATTGAATCCCTTATTGACCTTGTAGTTGCATGCTGCTCCAAGAACCATGATAGAGCCCACGGTCGCCGTGGAACAAGAAATTTCTTCCATTTCTGTCCTAAACAAGAGAAATGGGAAGCAGCCGAAGAAAGGAGTGATAGGTGGAATCGTAGGAATCAATATGGAAGGAAATACAAACACTCCATCAACTATGAGGCAACCAGATACAAATTTGAATCTATGAGGGAAAACCCCATGGGAGGATATAGTCATGGATCTCTCTGACTCAGAAGATGGTGAGAGACTTAACGACGACAAGTTGGACGGAAATACCAATGCATTCAATGATGTTGGGGAGATCCAAACTGTCACCGTCAGACCAACCGGAAGCCAACGGAACCCTGAGGGAGTGGCTCTCCTGAAGACAGGAGAGCCTAGGCTTCAACCCACTCACCAAGACCGTTTGTAGAACAAAGCACTTGGTGTAGTTACCGACAGTCAACCCCCATATTACCAGACATCTGAGGCATATATCGCCGACATGGTCAAGCGACTGATGGATGAAAGTAAGGATAGAAGGGATGATGAATAGGGATCCACTCCAAGTTAGACTCTTTCATTGATGATATTTTGAATGATCAGTACCAAGAAAAGTTCACTATGCCAACTATTCCATCTTACGATGGAACGAGAGACCCAAAACCCCACTTATATAAGTACAATTGGTACATGGACAGAGCGAATGCTTCGGATGCCGTTCGATGTAATGTTTCCCGATTTTTCTAGAGGGAATTGCTTCCATGTGGTTCACTAGGTTTCCACCAAGATCCATCTCTACCTTCAATCAACTAGCAACAAAGTTCCTTGATCAATTTAGACTTCACACGGCACAGCCAAAAAATGTGATTCCTTGTCCGGCCTATTCCAAGGATGGAACAAATCTCTGAAGTCTTTCATGAATCTGTTCAACACTGTGGTAATTGAAGTAAGTAATCCGAACGAGGATATGGTTTTCATGGCCTTAGTCCGCGCAATTCACTGTGAGACTGAATTTGGGAAATGAATCAAAACGAAACAACCCACTATTAGGAAGGACTTCAATCGAAAGGCGAGCCAGTACTTGAGATTGGAAGAGGTACATGAATTCGAAAGGAAATCTGCTAACCTACAACCGACCAACATTGGGCAGAATGGCATGATGATGAACCAAGATATAAACACCTTTGGGACCGCTGAAGGAAACGCAGGAAAAAATGGGAATCAGAAAAGGAAGAACCAGAATTCTAACAAGAAAAACGGAAGTAGCAAGCGACTCAAATGTTTTAGGCGCGAAGAATACCCCTATTCAACTATACTCCAGAAAACATCTATCTCACAACACAGGGGACGGAAGAGTACAATAAGCCGCATAAAAAGGAAGCAACTGAACAATAAAGCATTTCGAAAAGTACTGCCGCTTCCATGAGATGCACGACCACAACACGAATGATTATTGTCACCTGAAGAACTTGATTGAGGAGTTGATTCAGGAAAACATGCTTCAGCAGTATGTAAGGAAACCACTATATCCTGAACAACCCATAGCCCCCAAGCTCCTAGAGACTAAGGGAACTAAGTTGGAACCAGCGAAGAGGGACCCAGATGGACTGACCAGAGACTCATCATTGGAATGATATCTGAAAGGCCCTATCTTGTGCAGAAGAGTTGGGGAGAAATGGAGCTGTATGTGACCTCATTAAAGCACGCTCCGAAAGATGCATGCTTTGCGATCGAAGATGGAACCCCAGCTAAGCAGTAGAGAACCCTGAATGACGACATAGTATTTTAGAATCGAGACACTGAAGGGATAGAAGCTCCAACTCTCGACCCCATGGTCGTGACAGTTGGAATTAGACCCACTATGGTTCGACGAGTATTGGTAGACAGAGGTAGTTCTGTGAATATCCTTTTCAAATGCACCTTTGATCATGTTTGTACCAAAATTGGGCACAACACTCTTTAGAAGTGTTTGGAGAGATAAAATGAAGAAAGTAAATGTAAAAAAAGGATTATCTAACAAACACTCCAGACAATAATCAGAAAAACAGCAAAAGAACGCAGAGATTTAAAGTGGTTCGGCGTGTTGTCTACGTCCACTATGAAATGATTGGCTTTTATTAACTTTTTCTTGTTGGTTACAGCAGATTACAACAGTAAATTTTGAGTACAACAGTGATTTTCGAGTGCAACAGTGATTTCGGCAGAGTCTGGATGTCGAAGAGCAAAAAAGTCCTTTTTCTGTAGGTCCTGGGCTACTATTTATAGGCATAGGTTGCAAATATCTCGCTCGGATCTCGGGAGACCTTTTCTTGCACGTGGGTGGGCCCACGCGATCGATCCCATGTGGTTTGCACTCGATCTATGATCGATACGAACGAGATTCGTATCGATCAATATTTCGTCCAATTGAGTTAGGATCGATCATGAACGTTGTTGAGGATGTATGCAAGCTCCTGTGAAAATTTTGTGGCATTTGGACTTGTAGATTGTGAGTTATGATCAATGCAAGTTCAGGTTTTCTGTAGGCTGTTGAATTCGTATCGATCCCCTTAACATCAATCTGTTCGTATCGCTTTTGGGCACGTGCTTGCAATTTGACGTGGCGCTAACTCCTCGGATCGATCCACATTTCGTGCCAAGTGATTGAGTCTTTCATAGGGATGTATCTTGTTCGTATCAATCCAGTCGATCCTTGTTCATATCGATCGCAACTGTTCTGTTCGTATCGATTGTCTTTGCTCTGTTCGTATCGATCGATTGCATCTCACTTCGTTTCAATTTTGCGCACTCCACTTCATATCGACCTTTTGCATTCCACTTCGTATCGATGGGAGGTATGGATTTCATATAGATCTGTGGTCGATCGATACGAAGCATGTCTGAAACTTAATCGATATGAAATGTACACTTGTGTTACAGTTAATGGATACGAAGTAGGTGGATCTGGATGGATACGAAGTGGACTCACTTGCTACTGATCGATATGAAACCGTGCACATTTGAGGGATTCGAACAGGATCGATGTGAAGGAGGCTGATTCCCTGGTTGGATACGAATTGAGGCTTGCAAACCGATGGATACGAAAGGGATTCATGCGAACTGATGGATACAAATGAGTCAATTTTCTTGGCTTGCATCGATCATATCTCGAGCATACGAACTCCGATTGACTTGAAATTTGGAACATTGTCTTTCATAGCTTTGCACGTCGTGCCTTGTCAATTGTAGCTTGATCCGGACTTGGAAAAAATTCATCGAAATCCATAGTGAGCCTGCGTATAACCGACCTTCGGGACGGACTATCCTCGGTTTCCAGTTAAGTTCTTGTTGTCACGGTCTTGCCAAAAGGTGGGATAACATTTGCCCCCCAAAGTACGTCTTTTGAAAACATGATGTGCTTTGAAAAGTTGCAATCTTCATCCTAAATAGTTTTATCTGACTTGTCTGAATGCTTGTCGTCTTTCCATCGAAAGCTTTGACCTTTGATTGATCCACAAAAACATAAATCATGAACTGTTGACTGCCAATTGTTGTACAGCGTACTGTTGTAACTGAGTGTTGTATGATAGTGATCAGTTGTTTGTTGTTATAATCGTCACTAGACGAGTATTCAATTCCTGCGAATTTTAAAAATTGGATGTTAGTCCGTTATACATGAATGTATGTTAGCCCGACTCTCGTTAACGTTCGCACGTTCACGAGTCGTTGTCAGTTTTTCAATTTTTTTGTATCGAATTCCGTACTGACCCTCTCTTGAATCAATGTGAAATTCGATTTGTAACAATGCTTGACGGTTATTTTAGAGTGTCCCTTCATATCGATCCTCTCCTGGATCGATGTGAAAAGTTAAAAAAGTCGTTCTTCATATCGATGGCAATCGATACGAATCAGTTGGTTCTTTGAATCATTCGTATCGATGGATATGATTCAGACGGTCTTCAAAATGATGGACCCGAAGTTGTCATTTCGTATCGATGATATGAAGCTTAGGCCTCCAAGCTTATGGATACGAAATAGCACTTCGTATCGATGAAATCCAGTGATTCAAGCAAGACTTCGTTGGGAGTTTCGTATCGATGAGACTTGAATTGAGGGATACGAAGCTAGGGGTAGCTTGCTGATGGATACGAAGTGTTAACCGTTGTATTGTTCTAGACTGATGGATACGAACGAGTCTCTTTGTGTCGATAGAATTCGCGACCGTTTCAATCGGTTTCTATTACTGGGAGGCGAATCGTTTTCTTCCTTGGATACGAGACCATATAAATACGTTTTGGACTTAGCTAAATTTTCTACTTGCCATCACTTTCACATTTACCTTCGTATCGATCGAAAACTCGAGAGAGTAAAAAGAACTACACAAGCCTTTGTTTCCACAACATTCAGCGCTTAGCCTTTAACTCAATCCATTCGAACTAGGTAATTAGCTAACTAAATCCATCTAAAAATGACGAGGCTTGAAACTTGTGTCACCCCATCCACGATGGTGGTCGATTCCGGCGTCGTCGATGCCGGAATTGGGTTAGAGCGAGGTTGATGGAACGGTAATGGCGTTTCTGTTGAATGGAGAAGATAAAGTATGGATGGATACGAAGTACTCGTGGAAGAGATGCTCTGCCTTGACCTCGCATCGATGGGGGAGAAGGAAAGAAGAAACACCCTCGTATCGATTTGGGACGAAGGATTCGTATCGATTCTGGAACTGATGGATGACGGGGGGAGTTCGTATCGATCTTGGTACAGTGTGATCTCGTATCGATGGGAAAGTCATGTTTCGTATCAATAGATGGGGTACCTTCGTATCGATGGGAAAGTCTTGTTTCGTATCAATAGATGGGGTACCTTTGTATCGATCGACCGATATGAAATCTTTGTTACGAAAACACCGCTGATGATCGATACAAAGTAAGAAATTTTGATCGATACGAAATTACCTTGGGAGATCGATACGAACTATTGCTCTATGATCGATACGAAGCGATGGTGTCTGGATCGATACGAAGGGAATTTCGGTGATCGATTCGAATTCAAATTTCCAACCGATGTAAACTCTCTCGCATACTTAAATACTTGACTCCGACAAACTTCTCCCTTGCATAACTGGACATAACCACTAAACTGCATATTTGACTGCCCTTCGAAGCTTGTCGATGGAACTGTAACTTGACAGAATTTTGACAAACTTTAACTCGGATCGGTCTTTAAAGTCTGGATGGCACGGTTGTGACGATCATCGATGATGGTCACTTCTAGTTGAATTTCAAAGTCTTGTTGTTTTAACATTCCTTGAATTTTTGTAGAATTTCCTAAGTATCATGTAGCACTGCACTGCACAACACATTCATGCACTTCACATTGGGGAACACATGGGCTTATTATCATTTAATGATGGTTTTTACTGAGTTGACTAGTTATGGAACCTACAAGTTCGCAACAGCAGGAGCCTCAAAGCTCGTCTTCCTTGACAGTAGCGATCCTGGCCATCATAGCCGAAGTAATAGATCCAACTACAGACGAGCTTCCGGGAGAAACCTTTATCGCAAGCCCAAAGGATTCAATGCCATCCAACGCCTCCGAAGATATGTTGGGACGGATATGCCTAAGGCACGGTCTGTCGTTGGAGGACGTCTTATTACTGGGACCGAATGACAGACCGCATGCTCCCCCAGAAGGGTTTACTGCTTTCAATCGACATTCATGCACAGCTGGAACACTTCCCCCATTTAACCAGTACATTCGGGAAGTGCTGGCTTTTTTCGAAATTGCCCCCTCACAATTACATCCCAATGGATACGTGCTGCTGAACAGTCTATTCATTGTATTCATGGAGCATCTTTTTAACCCCCCGACCCCGATTGAGATCAAATATTTGTTTAACGTTAAGAGTCGGGGAGATAGTCCTTCGTTCACATTTCTAGAGGCAGTTAGGAACTGCCAAGTGGTGGCCGGATCCTGGACCAGACTTAGTTATTTCAAGACAGAGTGGTTCTACGTCTGATGCCCTCCAGGGTTTGCTAGTCGATGGTTAGCCAGACGTAAGTGATGCACTTGTTCCAGTAGTTAACGCGATAGCCATAGTTAATGTTGAAACTAACATTGTGTTTCCTTTACAGCTGCAATTCCACGACCCGAAGGTGCTCACTTCAAAGAAATAGTGCGAATTCTTCAGGAAGTGCCGAGCGAAATGAGAGATTTGGACTCGATGCTAACAGATAGAAACTTAAGGATCGTTGGGCTGATCGAATGATAACAAAGCATAAGACTTGAAGGAGCGCTTAAGGTAGTCCCGATGAAGCGGGTGAAGCATAAAGCGCTTGGGGTCATAATAGCCAAGGAGGGTGATGAAGAAAACACGCCTACGAATGACGAACCCGTAGCCGGGCCTTCTGACAGTTTTCAGGGTTCAGAGGGAAGGAGAAAAGGCAAGGCAGTTGCACACAAGTGTCACAAATCTTCAAGATGGAAATCCGTAATAGTGTCCCTGCCAGCCTCCGGTGTTAGAATTTCGGAGGCTCCTCCCTCGCAAGTAGAGAATCCTTTTGAAGGACTTGCTGATATTCTGATTCCCGACTATGTGTCACTTCAATACGACACCGGATTGGAGGGGCTTCAAAGTGCTATAGATTTAAGCGAGTCTCTTCCAATCAATGCGGTCGACATTACCAGTTGGTCGGGGGGTTTCACACACATATACACTTCACGGCACTACACGGTTTCCAGCCTTAAGTTGTCTGCTTCGAGAGATCACTAACTCCGTTCTTCTTTTACTTTATAGATACGATGAATAGGCGAGATTCTATGCTCGGAAGTCTCCATTTAGCGTGCCAGTCATCGAGTTCGTATTATGAGTCCCGCCGAAGGGAGGATGATAGAAACCGCAATCGCAGTTATTCCAGCCAAGAGCGTTACGAGAGGGATAGAGATAGAGATAGGGAATATAGATATTGATCCAGATTGCGTTCTCCACCTCCTCGATTCCCTACACAACCTTCTACTCACAACACACATCCCCCGGAGCCTCCATGCCAAAAACCATCTTCTCACGCCCCGAGGTCTGAGTCTCAACACCGTAGGACCGAAGCTACAGCTCCCACTGTTACTGAGCAGGCTATTACCGAGCCTATGAGGGAAGGGGCAATCAAAATTTCCCAGTTGACAAAAGATTTTCCGAACATTTGCTTCGACGGCTTTATCTTCCCTCCTCACTTAAAGAAAATCCCATCTGAGGCTGAACAAACGATGCACGATTATATCCATGATATTTATACCCAATATAAGGAGTGGATGAATGCCGCGGATAAAGCATCGGCGGTGGCTTTTGAGCGAGCAAAAATAATTGAGAAGTTAGAAATCGATCTCGCCCAAAAAGACCGTATTATCCAAGTGCTCAATGATGAAGCTGAATCCTCTCAGAAATCTGAAATAGAGGCCACCCAAAAAGCCGATGAGGTAACTCAATCTATGGAAAGAATGCGACAAATGCATTTCTCTTTGGTGAAGGAGATGGGCCACCGAAACACCACCGTCACAGTCGAAAGGGATGCTACTCTGAAAGAACTTAATGAGCTTAAAGCTAAATTTTCCGAGATCGTTAAGGAGAAGGACGACGCAAACAAAGCAGCCCAGGAGGCGTGTGAACAAGCGGTGATGCTCCAAGACGAAAAGGATGCGGCCGTACTCAAAGTTCGGGAGGCCAAGGTTAAGGTTGAGGAGGAAGTTAAGATGGCAGAGGCCATGTTAGAGGCCGATATTGAAGATCTTCTGATTATGTACAACGCCAGAGTGCTGAAGTACAGAAATCTGACCTAGCTTGATAACTATCCAACACACCTGTTCAATGCTTAAGGCCGATTAGTAGGAGATGATAAGGCTGCTCATCAAGCTGAATCGATCGATGAGCTCGAGCTCGAGGACCGGGTTTTGAGCGAAGATGAATGGAAAGTTTTCCACGATGCAATGATCTCGTACGAAAAGGAGAAGCTTGGCGCACAACATTCGAAGGTCGGAGAAGGCTCTAGTGTCGAGCATCATGATATAAGTTCTGAAACTCTTGCGTCGACTCAGCCTGAATCCATACCTACGGTTGACCCTCAGCCCGTTCTTGCTTATAACCTGGATAAATCGCAGTTGTCTCCAGCTCGCGAGCAAGTCTCTGAAGCTGTTCCGCCACCCGCGAGCCAAACTAAGGAAGGTACTCTGAACATTCTTTATGCTTATCCGAAATCGAAAGCGTCACTTGAAATAATTACTAACAGTCCTTCCTTTGTTTTTATCCAGTGATCGGAGCAACATCGGTCATGCCTCCTGCAACTCAAGAATCACATCATGTGCAGGAGGCCATTATAACAGAATCGACCACCACGACGACCACGGCACCAATTGACGAGGCACTGGGAAGCACTCTTACTTTCAATGAGCAGATGATGGAGGAACTTTTCGGTCATCACAGTGACCCCTTTGCCGATTTTCCGTTCATTATGGGTGGAAGCGCACCAATGACAAGTTCTTCGGCCCCAACTGTGGGAGTCCCCGGCGATGCACAAACACTTCGTGAAGAGGAAATTATAGCTGAAATCAATGCTGAGATGGAGGCAGTTGCGTGGGGCAGTGGCTTTGGAGGTGGAATGGCGGGACCTCGTCCAGCCCCTTTGCAGATGATATCTCTGGGAGGAACGGTCGTTGAGACAAGTGTGCCTATCCCACCTCCTACTGTTGATCCTGTCCCTTCGACTCCACCTTCAGGAAGCATTCCAATACATTTGAGTTCGGAGGAGGAAACAGATATAATGCCCCCGACTGGAGATCGGCCGCCGAAAGGCAAGGGCTCAAAAAGAAAACCAACTGAGAGCTCCAGCGGATCCACACCGAAGAGGAAACCAAAAAAGAAAAAAGAGTAGATACGTCTCCTCGGCTCATTTTTGAGTATATAGGAATTTCTTTAGCTTTTGTATGCCGTGTATAGATGCGGGTTCGGCCCCTGCTAGTAGGATTTTGGGATAAACTTGTACTTAATTTTCTTCCATAAATAGTTGAAATGAAATTCCATTTTGTCTTCAACTCAATTTTCGTTTATTCGCTTAAGTGTTTCAGCATTTTAACTCCAGTCTGGTACGCTTGTGAAGTTCGACCTTTGGATTGGATCTGAGTTTATTTGTTAAGTCCTGAAATCATGACTATGAGTCATGACCGAACATTAAGCCGGACTTCGATGATGCACTGTCTCAATCAGTGATTGGCACTTAAGTCCTGCCCCCAGTTTCAGGGATGAATTTTAAAGATCAGGTGGCAATTTTATTTCGCCTTCAACACATCAAGCTTAACGTCGTTGAATTGATGCTGAAACAAGGAAATTCGAGTGGTCGAATCGTACTCGCTCATCGGTCGACGATTGCATCCACACTCCGAGGATTTGCATTCGTACATCGATGGTCGGTCATGTCTGCTTAATACTGAGCATTTCGTCCATACTCTGAGGACTTAAATTAGTTTGCGGGTGGTCAGTCACTCCCGATTCGCGTTTAAACTCCAATCCGCTCTCTGGGGATTTTGAGTTGATTAGTGTTACGGATGATCGATTCATGTCCGGTTTATGTTTAAACTCCAATCCACGCTCCGAGGACTTAGAGTTAATTGCTGTCGATACTCTGGTTCGCACTCCGGGAATCCGGAGTTAGTTGATGTTTATACTCCAGTTCGCGCTCTGGGAACTTGAAGTTGGCCGATAGATGGTCAGTCACATCTGTTCAGGCTTTAGGATTTCGTTCGCACTCCGGGAACAACGAATTTATCAAGATCGTGGATGGTCGGTTCACATCCACCCTTGGTTAACAAGCGGGGTCATTAGATGGATAGATCTATCCTCCTCAAACTTGGTCAACATACGGGCGAAGTCGTTAGGTGGATGGATCTATCCTCTTCGAGACCGTATTTGTAAGTTTATACTCCAGTTCACACTCTGGGAATCTGGAGTTGGTTAAAGGATTCTCGTGTATCAATCCTTTTTTGACTTCAGTGTGATGACTTGCCCCCGAGCTCGGGTTTCACTTAGCGAGTAACCAGTCATATCACAATCACTTCCTATTTGAATAAATTCCACTGTAAGATGGAACCTAGCTCTCTGTGCATTGTGATGATCGAATGATGCATTTTATAAATCAATGCTCTGGCTCGAAGAGATTGCATTTTATTGCTGAAATAAGAAAATATGGCAAAATCAGTTGCCTTATACAAATTCAAATTTCGAAATGCATAAACAAATTGCAAATGAAAAGTGGACTGAATAAATAAACAGAGCCTGTCATGTGTAGTAGCGACGAAGACTTTCGCTGTTCCAGGCTCTCGGAAGAGTGAGACCGTCAACGGTCGATAATTTGAATGTGCCATCTCCAAGCTTTCGTTCAATAACGTACGGCCCTTCCCAGGTTGGCTTCATATGCGAAGGGACCGGGTAAATTCTCTTAAGGACGAGATCGCCGAGTTCAAAGGTTCGGGGTCGGACCTTGGCATTGTATAATCGGGCGACTCGACTTTAATATACGGCTACCCTCAAATCAGCTTCTTCTCGCTTCTCATGCAATAAATCCAAAGATTCAACAAGTAATATAGCATTTGTATTCGGATCATAGTATGTCACACGATGAGAAGGAACTTCTAATTCTACTGGAATAACAGCTTCTGAACCATAAGAAAGAGAGAACGGAGTGTGGCCGGTCGCGGACTTGTGGGTTGTTCGGTAGGCCCATAAGGCCATAGGAAGTTCATCGACCCATTTGCCCCCGGCCTTTTCCAGTCGTTTCTTCAGAATAGACTTTATAACTTTATTAACAGCTTTGACTTGTCCATTCGCTTGAGGGTGTCCAACCGCGGAGGATTTCTTCTGAATGTGGAATCGTTGATAGAAATCCTTAAATTCAACACTGTCGAATTGGGTCCCGTTATTAGTGATGATAGTATGTGGGAGACCAAATCGGCAGATGATGTTGCGCACTACAAAGTTGATCACCTTCTTCGTTGTGATTGTGGCAAGGTGTTTAGCTTCCGCCCACTTGGTAAAGTAATCAACTGCTACGATGGTGTACTTCGCACCACCTTTGGCTAGAGGTAGAGAGCCAATAATGTTAAAGCCCCATACTGCAAACGGACATGGACTGACCATCTGAGTTATTTCGGTAGGTGAGGCTCTTGGAATCCGGGCGTGCTTCTGGCATTTGTCACATTTTCTAGCATAGTCTGATGCATCGCGATTTACGGTCGGCCAATAGTACCCATATCGGAGCACTTTCTTGGCAAGAGCTTGCCCCCCGATGTGATCGCCACATTCTCCTTCATGCACATCATGCAACACTCGTTTGATTTTATCATGAGCGATACACCGGAGTAAAGGAATAGAGTATCCTCTTCTATACATGACTCAGTTCTGAATAGTGAACCGCGAAGCTTTTCGAAGAATCTATCTCTGTTCACTCCTGTGCTCTGGTAGGGTTCCGTGCTCAATATAATTTCTGAACGGAGTCATCCATGACTCCTTATCGAGAATTACCTCAAATATCCAATCCGCCGCCGTTTGATCGATGCTCGGGAAAGCTAGCGTCTCTACGGGAACGAGTCCCATTTGTTGTGCCTCACCGATGCTAGCTAGCTTTGCTAATGAATCGGCTTTTTGATTGCGCTCTCGAGGTATGCAGTAGATGGCATAATAATCGAACTGATTTAATATTTCTTGAACCCGAGCAAGGTAAGCAGCCAGTCTTCGGTCCTTAGCATGGTACTCCCCTCGAACTTAACACACGACCAATTGTGAATCACAATAAATCTCCACAGAAATGATTCCCAAATCTCTGGCAAGTCTCAATCCGGCAAGTAAGGCTTCATACTCAGTTTCATTGTTGGTCGCGCGAAAATCAAACTTTAAAGCATAGCATATAGATCAACCCTCAGGAGTTTCAAGTACAACCCCTACACCTGAGCAACGATCATTTGATGCACCATCAGTATGCAACTTCCAAATATACTTGGGAGATTCACTAGTTTCGGGCAATCCTATGGGATAGTAAATTCAGCTACGAAATCTGTTAGGACTTGTTCTTGAATGGCTCGCCTTGGAGTGTAAGTAATTTCAAAATGACTTAATTCGATATTCCATTTGAGTAACCTAACAGACGTCTCAGGCCGCATAAGGACCTGTCGTAACGGCTGGTCGGTGTAAACGGTGATCGGATGAGCCTGGAAATACGGACGGAGCTTCCTTAAGGCAATAAAAAGACAATAAGCCAACTTCTCTAGCTTCGGATAATTTCTCTCAGCTCTGGTTAGTCGTTTCCTAATATAGTAGACCGGTTTTTGTATTCGGTCTTCCTCCCGAATTAGGGCAACACTGATTGCGTTTTTTGATACCACCAAGTAAATGTACAATTTCTCGTGATCAATAAGCTTTGAAAAAATTGGCAGTGTGGAGAGGTGTTGAATTAGTGCTCAGAATGCACCCTCACATTCCCTAGTCCATTCAAAGTTTTGTTTCCCTTTTCGGATCAGATCGAAGAAGGGAATGCATTTGTCAGTGGATTTTGAAATGAACCTGCTCAGTGTTGCTACTTTCCCATTGAGGTTCTGGACTTTCTTTATAGTTCTTGGAGTCTCAAGGTTTCTAATCACCTAGATCTTTTCGAGATTGGCTTCGATTCCTCGAGCATTAACGATAAACCCAAGGAATTTTCCTGATGTGACCCCAAAGTGACATTTCAACGGATTAAGCTTCATTCTGTATTTTCGAAGAATATTAAACATTGACTCTAGGTCTCTGATATGATCAGTGGAGAATCGTGACTTGACTAGCATGTCGTCCATGTATACCTCCATGGTTTTTCCAATCTGGTTAGCGAACATTCGATTAACTAACCGTTGATAAGTTGCCCCAGCATTCTTGAGTCCAAAAGGCATAACTTTGTAGCAGTAAAGCCCCATATTGGTTACAAAGCTGGTATGCTTCTGGTCGGGAAAGTGCATGGGTATTTGATTGTAGCATGAATACGCATCCATGAAGGATAGGAGTTCATGTCCAGCCCTTGAATCTACGAGCTGATCGATTCAAGGAAGTGGAAAACTGTCTCTGGGGCAAGCTTTATTCAAGTCTGAGTAGTCAACACACGTTCTCCATTTCCCATTTGCCTTTCGGACAAGTATAGGGTTGGATACCCATTCCGGGCATAATGCATCTCGAATAAATCCATTCGATTTAAGCTTATCTACCTCTTCCTTAAGGGCGGCAGAACTCTCTGGATCCATACCACGCCTTTTTTGTTTGACCGGGACGTGTCGTAGGTCAATGTTCAATATGTGGCTTGCGATGTCCGGGGAGATTCCACACATGTCAGAATGTGCCTAGGCAAACAAGTTTGCCCGAAGAAATTCAACCAATTCCTCTTGCATTTGTTGGCTTAACTGAGACCCAATCTTTATTATTTTAAAATCATCACCATCATTGATCGGGACATCGATCGTCAGTTCGGCCGGAGAAGCTTGACTGTCTTTACCTTCATCTTCACTTTCGGTGTCTCTCGGGTCAAGATCTCTTTGGAATTGGTTGGGGTGCCCGGGACTGGGCCTAGGCACCAATTGTCAATTTTAAACAAAGCGGACGCATAGAGATTCCTCAACACCACAAATTGCAACATCCGGACTCTCCGGTGTTCTCCAATTCCTAATTCCATTGGCAATTCCACCACTCCAGCGGGTATAGTCGCACTCCCGTTGAAACCATGGATACGGTACTAACAAGGCCTCAAATCTTTAGTCTCCATTTTCATCTGGTCATAGGCTTGCTTGAACAATATATTCACAGAACTTCCACTGTCTACCAAGATCCTCTTCATCCAAGTGGGACCTACTTGAGCTGATATGACAAGTGGATCAATGGTTGGGGCTTCGATCTTGTCGGCATCTCTGTCTCGAAAGACGATGTCTTCAGTCATCGTCTTCTGTTGCTTGGCCGGAGCCCCATCCTCCAAACTACTACAACACTCGAAGCTCGCATGCCTAATAGAATTGGCATACGACTCCATTTCTTTCCAGCTTCGGTCTGCTGGATGAGGACCACCACTAACTGTATTTATCACTAACCTCCCACCAGTACGAGCGGGTTTCTCCTATCTTGCCTGATTCGGTACATGATTCTGATTCGATGGGCCCACACCTCCAGACTGCGGCGTCCATACAAACTGCTCCAACTTTCTCTCCCGTATCAACTTTTCAATGAGATCCTGCAAGTGACGGCACTCATTCGTGTTATGGCCGTAGCTTTCATGGAATCTACAAAACTTCCCTATCTGAATTTGTTTCTCCGATGACTGTTTTGGAGCAGGTTTCTTATACTGAATAGTATTGCAGGTCTGTAAATACACATTTTCCAACGACGTATTCAAAGGAGTATAATTGTCAAACATAGGAGCCCTACGTCGTGGACCACGATTCTTGTCCTGTTTCCTATTTTGGTTACCATTGCCTTTCTGCTGATTTTGTTTATTATGTATGTTCAATTGCACTTTTCCGGAACTCTCCCCGGATTGTTTAACAGCCACATTGCTATAAATTCCTTCCACACTAGGCCATGTGTCATCCTTTTTCCTAGACTATTTCGTATCCTCCCTTCTCAAGAATTGGGCTGCCTTGGAATAGAAACGGTCCAATGGCGCAGGAGGTTTTCCGGCCAACCAATTGCCGAACTCAGAATCGGGGTCGATCCCTTTAGTCAGTGCCATCAGGATCGAATTATCATTGGGATTGCTAATCTCAGTGCATGCAGCATGAAATCTCTTCAAATAACATCTAAGTGTCTCTCCAGGAGCTTGAGTGACACTAGACAAAGTGTTGACATCCTTCGGCCTCGTGACATGCATCCGGAACTGCTCAACAAACTTTGTCGCCAACTAATCAAAACACGAGATATATCGAGGTGGCAGACGGGTAAACCACATAGTAGCTATGCCCCCTAGAGAGATCGGAAAATTCCGGCTTAACTGCATCATTAGCTCGTGCAGCATTCATTAACCACTCGTACTTTAGGATATGTTGATTAGGATCAGAGCTCCCTTCATAAACGGGTAAAGTCAGCATCCTGAATCGTCGGGGTGGTTCAGCATAGAGTATCTCATCATTAAAAGGAGTATGACTCCGGGAGATTCCCCAATCGTCATTAGTGAGGCCTTGACTCCCTCGGATCATCTCACGGATCATCGTCGGGATGTCCAGCATTTGGACATTTTGTGCATGCTGGGCCAAGGTGTGGTCGGTTTCCACAATGCGAGGAGGGGCCGGTCGCGATCGACGGTCCATGTCTCGCCTCCTTGGTTCTATGTCTTCAGGGACATAAGGCTCAGGAGTATGGTTGTGTTGGCAGTGGGTCGGATCCGTTTGGTTTCGAGCATCAACTCCTAAATCGGTAGTAGTGGTAGTACGGTTGTCGGTAATGTGATATGGGGTAGCGCCTCCTCGGGAGGAGGGTCAAGTTTGATGGCTGGTTGATGGGCCAACCCTCGGTTGCCCAAGATTCAGTGTGTGTTGATGTCCAATGGCCTGTGTGTAACTTCCGTCCACTCGTGGGCGCGTGGATCTATGATTAAAATCTGAAGAGGCTGAAATTTTGGGGGATGAATAGGAAGCCTGATTCCTTATGGATCTCCTTCGTCATTGACGATTCAGTTGATTGGTTAATTCTACATTAGCATGGAGTTGTTGAGTGAGCTGTTGTCGGCTCTGTGTCAGCTCTTACATTAGCAATTGAAATTCTTCCTTGGTGACAGGGTCTTGCGGATCTGATGGTCCGGCAGCATCCTGATCGCCATGAGGTAGTTGTACGGGGGTCTGTCTATCCCGTCCTTCTGGATCTGCGGCAGCTGAGGTAGTCCTTGTGTTAACCATGATGGATAGTGAAGCTCTTTCCTAGACTTGATGCAAATCTGAATAGGTTGGAAGAACTTTAATCTTTGAAATCTGGATCTTCTTCTTAGATTTATGCAATCTGATTTCGATAGTAGATCCAACGAGCAGGAGAAAAACTGGGTTTACTAAGTGAAAGCACCAAAGTGTTTGTACAAAAATTGGGCACAACACTCTTCGGAAGTGTTTGAAGAGATAAAATGAAGAAAGTAAATGTAAAAAGAGGATTATCTAACAAACACTCCAGACAATAATCAGAAAAACAGCAAAAGAACGCAGAGATTTAGAGTGGTTCGGCGTGTTGCCTACGTCCACTATGAAATGATTGACTTTTATTAACTTTTTCTTGCTGGTTACAGCGGATTACAACATTAAATTTCGAGTACAACAGTGATTTTCGAGTGCAACAGTGATTTCGGCAGAGTCTGGACGTCGAAGAGCCAAAAAGTCCTTTTTCTATAGGTCCTGGGCTACTATTTATAGGCGTAGGTTGCAAATATCTCGCTCAGATCTCGGGAGACCTCTTCTTGCACGTGGGTGGGCCCACACGATCGATCCCATGTGGTTTGCACTCGATCTGTGATCGATACGAACGAGATTCGTATCGATCAATATTTCGTCCAATTGAGTCGAGATCGATCGTGAACGTTGTTGAGGATGTACATAAGCTCCTGTGAAAATTTGGTGGCATTTGGAGTTGTAGATTGTGAGTTACGATCGATGCAAGTTCAGGTTTTCTGTAGGCTGTTGAATTCGTTTCGATCCCCTTCGCATCGATATGTTCGTATCGCTTTTGGGCACGTGCTTGCAAGTTGACGTGGCTCTAACTCCTCGGATCGATCCACTTTTCGTGCCGAGTGATTGAGCCTTTCATAGGGATGTATCTTGTTCGTATCGATCCAGTCGATCCTTATTCGTATCGATCGCAACTGTTCTGTTCGTATCGATTGTCTTTGCTCTGTTTGTATCGATCGATTGCATCTCACTTCGTATCAATTTTGTGCACTCCACTTTGTATCAAACTTTTGCATTCCACTTCGTATCGATGGGAGGTGTGGATTTCGTATCGATCTGTGGTCGATCGATGCGAAGCATGTCTGAAACTTAATCGATACGAAATGGACACTTGTGTTACAGTCAATGGATACGAAGTAGGTGGATCTGGGTGGATACGAAGTGGACTCACTTGCTACTGATTGATACAAAACCGTCCACTATTGAGCAATTCGAATAGCATCAATGCGAAGGAGGCTAATTCCCTGGATGGATACGAATTGAGGCTTGCAAAACGATGGATACAAAAGGGATTCGTGCGAACTGATGGATACGAATGAGTCAATTTTCTTGGCTTGCATCGATCATGTGTCGAGTATACGAACTCTGATTGACTTGAAATTTGGAACGTTGTCTTTCATAGCTTTGCACGTCGTGCCTTGTCAATTGTACCTTGGTTCGAACTCGGACAAAATTCATCGACATCCATAGTGAGCCTGCGTATAACCGATCTTTGGGACGGACTGTTCTCGGTTTCCAGTTAAGTTCTTGTTGTCACGGTCTTGCTAAAAGGTGGGATAACATATCAGATGAAGATCAATATGAAAGATGTATCCACCTACCAAACAAAGATTCAGAGACTCGCCGGTGAACCCAAACAACCTGTCGGAACAATTGAATTACTCGGAGAAGGCGACCGAAGAGTCACCCTCATCCAACCCTTTGTGATTTTAGATGAAATTTTTGCCCACATGCCTTCTTGGGGCAACCAGCCTTGGTAGATTTCAGGATTTCTTTAGCTCAATGGTGTCTAACTATAAAATTTTCGATGGAAAATAGAGTCGGGGTGATCTAGGGAGACCAAAGTGTCGCTAGGGAATGTTATATCGTGGAACTACACAAGTGTAAAAGAAAAGAAAAGGGGAAGAATGTGGGGAGAACTTTCCACATTCGTGAACCTGCCGAATAGCAACTACAGAGCGACCCTTGGCTTGGGACATAGCCGATTCGATAAAGCTTTGGACCTAAGAAAGAAGAGTTCGGGGGAGGAACGGGCAGCACCGGTATAATTGACGGTGTCTTTCCCAGTCGACATGGATGACAAAACACATGTCCTCAAAATTGGATCGCATCTTGGAAACAGGATGTTACTGGAACTCATAAAATTTCTTTGTGCCAATCTAAAGGTATTTGCTTGGATGCATTCCGATATATGCGGGGTGTCGCCAGAGTTAGCCTGCCACGCACTTTACATAGATACCTAGTGTATGCCCATAAAGCAGAAAAGACGCAGCCTAGGGTCCGAGCAGTCCAAACCACAAAGAGACGAAGTGGATAAGCTGATGGCGAATGGCTTTATCCACGATGCAACTTAACCTGAATGTGTATCTAACCCAGTTTTGGTCAAGAAGTCTAATAGGAAATGGCGAACCTGTATCGACTAATCAGACCTGAACAAAGCTTTCCCGGTAAACAGCTTTCCTCTTCCCAGAATCGATCAGCTTATGGATGGGACTACTGGACATGAACTGTATCATTTATGGACACATACTCGGGGTACAACCAGTATCATGATGCACGAACCAAATCAAGAAA
Organism: Allium fistulosum; assembly: GCA_030737815.1. Lineage (NCBI taxonomy): Eukaryota > Viridiplantae > Streptophyta > Magnoliopsida > Asparagales > Amaryllidaceae > Allium > Allium fistulosum. The sequence goes on along the minus strand of CM060904.1, from coordinate 705,079,027 downwards.
ATACCAGTTTCATTATCGATCTGGGACTATATTGTTACAAAGTAATGTTATTTGGCTTAAAGAATGTCGGGGCAACTTACCAGCGACTAGTGAACGCCATGTTTAAACGTCAGATTGGGAAGACAATGGAAGTTTATGTAGATGATATGTTGGTTAAATCACGCATGGTTGCAAATCACTCGGACAACCTTGTTGAAATGTTCGAAATACTCTACAAATATGGAATGAAGCTCAATCCACATAAGTTTCATTTTGGGGTAGCCTAGGGAAAGTTCTTGGGATTTATCGTAAGCGCCAGAGACATTGAAGCAAATCTCGAGCAAATAATTGCTTTGCACGAAGTCAAGGCTCTAAGGAACAGGAAAGAGTTACAAAGCCTGAATGGAAAGGTTGCATCACTGAGCCGGTTTATCTCAAAAGCGACTAAGAAATGTGTATCATTCTTCGATGCACTAAAGAAGGGAAAGAAAAACTTCGAATGGAATCAAGCTTCTCAAACTGCGTTCAAAGAGCTGCTATGATATATAGAAACCCTACCAATTCTATCCAAACCAGTAGATGGAGAAGATTTGTACATCCACTTAGCAGTCTCACACATGCATTGAGTGTCGCACTCGTATGAGAAGATGATAAGATCCAGCGACCCGTATATTACATTAGTAAACTGTTCGCTAGAGTAGAAAAGAACTATCCAAAATTGGAAAAACTAGCACATTGCCTCTTGATCGCATCAAGAAAGTTACGACCGTACTTCCAGGCACACCCTATCAAAGTGCTGATAGATCAACTCTTGAAGCAAGTGTTATACCGCCCCGAGACCTCTGGATGGCTTATCAATTGGAGCATTGAACAAAGTCAGTTTAAAGTCACATACCATCCTTAGAAAGCGATCAACGGGCAGGTACTGGCAGATTTCATTACTGAATTTACAATACAAGATAACGAGGAATGAATGACTCCAGAAGTGGAGACATGTTGGAAGATGTTCGTCGATGGTGCGTCTAACAATTTCTGCTCAGGAGCAGGGGTAGTGCTCGAGACTGCTGAAGGATGATCCATTTGCTATGCCTTGCGCTTGGAATTTCCTGCAACAAATAACGAGGCAGAATATGAAGCATTGATAGCTGGGCTAAAGATTATGACAGAACTCGAGATAAAATCTGTACACATCTATAGCGACCCTCAGCTAGTCGTTTGTCAAGTGAAAGGAGAATACCAAGCTTGGGGGGAGAACCTCGCTCCATATCTATCTAAAGTGCAAGAACTGCTGAACGACATCGAGCATTACACCATAACTCATATCCCGAGGTAACAGAATACAAAGGCGGATTATCTGGCCAAATTGGCTTATTTTGGAGAAGCTCAATTATTGGGCTGGTCCCAGTTGAAAACCTGACGACTCCGAGCATAAGCGAAATGCATATCGATTGGATTTTGAGACAACCAAGGAACCAGAGACATGGATGACGTCGATCAAAGACTACCTGCTCATAGGAGCTCTCCATGTAGACATAAACTAGCAGAAAAGGCTTCTTTGAAATGCACTGCGATTTGTAATGCAGGATGGGATACTCTACCAAAGGGGATTATCTACCCCCTTGCTCAGATGTGTGACAACAATAAAGCTCGAAGGATCCTAAAGAAGTTCATAAAGGCGAATGTGGAGATCATACCGAGGGACAAACCCTTGCAAAGAAAGTTCTCTGGTATGTGTACCATTAGCCAGCAGTGAATCACGATGCAGCAGATTACGCCAAACGATGCAATCAATGTCAAAATTCAGCAGGATTGAAAAAACACCCTCGACTGAGCTAATACAGATGGTCAGCCCGTAGCCGTTCGCAATCTGGGGAGTCGATTTGATTGGCACAATACCAATGGAAAACCGAGGAGCCAAATATGCTATTGTTGTTGTTGACTATTTCACCAAATGGGCTGAAGTGGAACCGCTGGCCACTATTACCATAAAAAAGTCATTAACTTTGTTACTAAAAATATTATTTCCAAGTTTAGGATGCCACAGAAAATCATCATGGATAACGATACTCAACTCGTAAGCGCTGAGTTCAAAAACTATTGCAAACGCTTTTTAATCAAGAAATGCTTGTCCGTTGTCGCACATCCGTAGGCAAACGAGCAGGTGGAAACAGAAAATAAGACCATCAAGTCCACCATTAAAAAATGGCTAACTAAAGCAAAAGGAAATTGGGTCGATGAACTTCCACTTGCACTGTGGGCTTATAGGACAATGCACAAATCTGCAACTGGGCACTCTCCGTTCGCCCTAGCATATGGTTTAGAAGCAATGATCCCGGTTGAGCTAGAATTCCCTTCACATCGGAGGCAAAACTTCGATCAAAGGCAGAACGAACAACTCCTACCCGAGTCACTCAATATGGTCGATGAGAAGAGGGAAGAAGATGAATTAAGAACTACCGCTCATCAAAAAAGGGTCACTCGGTATTTCAACTCCAAAGTTCATAAGCGCACCTTCGAGGTAGGAGACCTTGTCCTCAAGAGGGTCTACCCTGTACCGGGAGCATTCATACCAAACTAGGAGAGACCGTATATGATCGGTCAGTAGCTAGGGGATGGCACATTCAGACTAACAACCATTGATGGAACCCAATTTCACCGAGCATGGAACAGCGAATCGCTGCATCATTACTTTATCTAAGATTATCTTATGTATTTTCTATTTCTAGCAAATAAACCATCCTGGAATACCAGAGGCATTGTAAATAGGTAAAACTTGCCTAACTTTCATTAATAAAACTGCTTTACTTTTTGAACCAGTAAAAATGTGTTCACAAAAGTAACATGTCGAGTCGACGGGGTCAAATTGACTCAAAATCATCCGATCGCTACTTGAGATAGTGGAACCACGCTCAAGTACGACCCACTTACCCGCCGGGTCGACAGGAGGAAATCAACTCAAACTGTTGGATCGGCGGAGCCCAGTCCCCACCTTCAAAGAAACGATGTTGCTCCAACGACACCAGGAAGGCCTAGATAAAAGCCGCGCACCGCATCTTGGATTGTGGAATCACATCCAAGCAAGCACAACCTTAAAATCCATGCACCCTCATAAGTCGTGCATTACTTTTTAAGCCATGGAATCACACTCTTGATACATGAACTCCTCACATTGCCCGAAGATTGGTAACGCCGAGAAATTCCAAACCATTCTAGATCGATGGGTCATATCGATCCCAAAAGTCGTGCATCTCATAAGCCGCACACACTCTTAAGTACCGGTATTGTCCCGACAATGCTGGGAAACTTAATTATTACAAGACTAATAAGAATCAATCCACTTCCATTATCAGGAGTAATGGGTATGAATCCAGCAATGTCAAACGACTATGAATCGGTAGAAAATTTCGATTGTTGACCGACAATATCTCTGAAATCAAGGCGTTCAAATCACAAGTTCTCAAAGATAGGAACCACAAAACATATCCTGTTACAGACATCCAAAAAATCACTTGGATCAACCTGTCATTTGTCAAGTGTTTGAAGTAAACAGCCCCATGAACTGGAGGCATACACTGATACTCAAAACAAAAAACCAAGTACTTCACAGTTCTGTTACTCGAAATAAAGAATTTTGGCGGTAATTACAGGACTGGATAAAATAAAATAGCAGTAAATAAAATTGGCATAAGTGCATGGAACGTAGATAAGTAGACAGAAAAAGTTACGATCAAAATGTTAACAAAATTTTCTATACAAAGTCAAAATGTGGGGGCCGTACCCACACAATATCGGCCAAAAAAAGGAAAATACAGATGCTACAACAATCAAAGCAATAAGTGCAGACTCTGCACTTGAAAAAAACATGTATCAAACAACACAAAATGTCGTAAAATCTGGCTCCACTATTACCCGAGCCTGTCAATGCTTCTTTCCACTGCTCCCCTTCCCACCTTAAGTCGGAAGTTTCTTCTTCCTCTCAGAATCCCTACCAAGAGTAGTGTCACTGCCTGAAATATCAATTATCTCCTCTGTGCCACCATCTACCCTCTGCTCTTCGACCTTCTCCAAAGTCTCCTCCTTGGTCCTGCGCTTACGGAATTATGGGAGCTCCTTGAAGATTTTCTCTCCTCGATCTTTTCCTTCTTAACGGCCACCATCTACTGTTCAGATTTATTTATTTTGGTCTTCCTTCTCTCGAACTTCAGCTGCTGTGAAATCGCCCTCCGAAGATATGGAAGGGTTGTCCAGACCGTGCAATGCGGCAATCTTCACGGATTCCACCCCTGGTTGTGAGCCAGATATAGGTGCAACAATCAAAGCGACTATGGAAACAAGCGTCAATCAGTTGTACTAGCAGCAATCCTAGGGTCGAAGAAACCGGGAGGTCAGTAGGTAAAGAAGATGGGCCTGTAAGATCAAAATGAAAGCATTCAGTTTGTCATGTTCTTGTGATGTCCGTTGAAAATTCTCAAACTCGGGGGAAATGAGAAGGTTACCTGCATCATAAGAGTGGCCGAGAATTTCAACTTCATACTTCCCACTTTCTCCTTCTTTCGATGGCTGCATAATCTTTGGAGAAGTTTTGGGACCACCTGAAGCTTCTAAGATAGCTACCGGAGGGGCAGACAATAGGGCAGCACCGGTCGAACTCGCTAACTGATCGCGAGGCTGTTTTGACGATTCGCCAAGCCCAGAAACGAAAGGCTCTGGAAATGTTTTGGCAATTGTAGTCATAACAGCATCGGCATCCTCTTGTTCCCTCTAAATTCGAATGATCTCTCGACCCTCTATCAGAGCTTTCTTCGATTCTTCGTTGAGATAGGCATCCTACAACTCTTGCGCCGTGTATACATCCCCGTTCTCCCGGAAATAGGCCAGAACTTCTTCAGAAACCACGGCAAAAGTTCGCAGGAATTTGGGGCCTAGATAGCTGAGGCTCTCCTGATGCAGCAAGGAGTTAACATAGAAATTTGAGATAGCATCATCCATCTTCTCCATCATCTCTTCAAAAGTATCCTGCAACTCCAAGTAATTGGCAGTTACGGTGGCCTTCTCAACTTAAACTCGGGTCTTCTTGGTGCTAAGCTGCATGACTCCTTCCAAGAGTGAAGCAATCATTTGAGCTTGATCAGAAACGGTCTTGTCACAGGATTCGACAATTCCCGCATAATCAGCAGTTGTCTTTTTATAGGTTTCAACAACTTGGTTATGATCAGTGATAGTTTTCTTCTGAGCTTCAATGATCATGTCACCGGCTTCAACCTTTTCTTTCAGCTTAACTTCATCCGTGTGGACCTTCTTAATTTCGTCTTGAAATACGATCTTTATTTTTGCGTGGGCCTCTTTCAGTTCCTTCAGCAGGCTCGCGCTATTCTTACTCCCTCGGAGTGCAATCTCCTCCTCTTGTGTTAATCGCTCGATTCTAGCATCACGTTCCACTAACGCCCTCTCATAATCATCCTTTTTAGATTCAAAGGAAAGGATCTCTTGATAAATGTTGCGGTTCATGTCTACCAGCTGCTTGCATAGCTTTTCCCATACCTTAGCTTGATCAAAATCACTTTGAATCGCCTGGAGATGGGGCATATAGGAATCTTTATGGATTGGACGCAGGTCCCGATCAAATTTAATGTAGGATCATTTTCACCCTAAAGGGGGGGTGAATTGGGTGAAACTAATAATTATGAAAATTAAATGCGGAAATATATAAAATAATTGCAGCACATATAATAGCAGAATAATAAAAGCAGAAATAGAATAACACAGATTTACCCAGCTTCGGCAAAACCCTACCTACGTGCTGCCCCCAAGGTTTCTACTAGAAATTAATTAGTCAGATGCTTACGCACGTAAACTTATGACACCCTCTATCGACTAACCTAACTCTACGCTCAAAACCCTGCCACAACTCAACCACTGAGTTGCGAATTCTCGAACAACACCACCGTAGTTCGTCCCCTAGTCACACGACTAGAATTTAATAAAAGTTTAAAAGAAATTTACAGAAAAAAAACAAATACAAAACCCTAAATAAAATTTAAGCCCAAATAATAATAAAGGTCGGCCCAATTTAAAATAGAAGGAGGTGTGCTTTTCTATACATTCTATTTGGCTCGTATCCTTTGTGAAAATGGCTGCCTCTTCTTTCGTTCCTCTTTCAACAATTTAGGGTTTCTGGAATTCAAGTTGCCTCCTTGAAATTGATTGAATTGAATGTTGTCCGCTTGTAAGAAATGAGGCTCGAATCTTCTGTTGCTTTTGTTCCTTCGCGGCTGCTTCTCGATCGAGTTCGAATCGAGTAATACTGGTATGCAATTTCCTTTATTTACTCTCGTTGATATGCTTGAACTCATTATTGCCGATGATTTTGATGGTATTTATAGGGTTTAATTCCCTAAATTTTCGTTCAAATGTTTTTTTTGAATTTGTCTGTTACTTTAGCTCGGCCATTCGATTTTGATTGGTTGCTTGTGATTGATCCTGACCGGTTCGATTTCGAATATTTCTTTGCTTGATTACCGCGGCTTGTTTGGTTTTTCATTTTTCGTTCAAATGTGTTATCATCCGTCTTTGATTCTGACTTGTTTGAAATTTTCCTTGGTCACCATGGCTTTGATTCTTTGGCATTTTGAACTTATTTTGACTGTTGTTTCATTCACTTTTGAATCATGACATTGTTACAATTTTTGTGTTGCTCTCTGACTTCTTCGACTTGATCAATTTGTGAAACAAAAAATTGCTGCTTTTCTTTGAACAGTGAGTCATAACTGTGCTTACTATAACCATGTATATACATACATATATGTATGTATATATGTGTGTACGATTGTTGCCTATCCACTTGGCTTCATTGATTGTTCATGATTGAATGCTTTGTTGCACTTGTTTGATTGTCTCTTTGGTCATACATTTGGTTGAGTCTGATTGCATTTCATGTGAGCTTCAAGTGCTCCTTTGTGTAGTCTTGTATTTCACTCTGTTGCATACATGATGACATCTTCATCCCTCTGTACGCATCTGTCCTGATGTATGTTTGTGAGGTTTTCATGTGTACTGTTCTGGTTCAAGTATGTTGTTGGACTGGGTTCACTTGAACTTCATATTGATTTTGGAATTTGTCTGCACTTTGATTGTTGGTCTTCATATGGCTTTGAGTCTGTTGCTTCGAATATGCTAGCTACAGCTTTTACTCTTACATTTGTGTCCAAGTGTATGTTTACTTGAGTCTGCATTGTTTCGTATGTATGCATTGTTTTCATTTAAAGCTGTACTGGGTTGTAGCCTCGAGCCAGTTTGCATTTTGGTCTTCCCATTTCATTGCTCTGAACTGTTATGTTCATATTTGAGACTGGTCTTATTGTTTGTTGGTTTGTATATGGTCAGTGGTCTAGGCACAACTGTGTTCACACTTGAATTTGGTTTGGAGCTTGTTGCAATTGATTCATGTGCATAGCATATATATGTATACATGTGTGTATGCATATATGCGTGTATGTATATATATATGTATGTTTGGGTTTGTTGCACCTTGTAGTTTGCTTGAAGTTGTAGCCTTGCTTGCATATTTGATTGCTATGCACTACATATATATATATGTATATTAGCTTGTGCAGTTTCTTCCAGTCTTTGTTGTTTGTGAATTCATGCCTGAGTTCCTTTTGTTTAAGACTTTGACATTGCCTGACCATATGCATATGTATATATATGTTCTGGTCTTTAGGTATATAATGAACTGAAAATTTGCTTAGTGTTTGTATTGGGTTGTTGCTTCGTGCCGGTTCATTGTATTCATTTTGGAAATTTTTTTGTATTGCACCTGAGTTGAATTCCGCTTATGGCTCGGTTTTGACCTTGTGCTCACCTGCCCCTGCAGTTTTATCAAGTGTATATCGGTGTGCACAGCCTTATGGCATGTACAGTGATACACTATACATGTCACAAGATGTTTGTGTAGATGAATTCAAAAATAAATGATGACGAACAACCCAAATAACTGAGGGAAATAACATTTTCAAAATGCATTTTATTTTGCACCGCAAAATTATTTCTTTTTCAATTTTACTGTGTCAGTTTTTATTTTGCAGATAATTCAGATGCTGGATTCAGGCTGAATACGAGTGAATGAGTGATATGTAGTGAGGTAAACAATGTAAAGTGAAATTTGTGATGTAATCAAAATTGTATTGTAATTGAAATTTTGTATATATAGTGAGAGCTCAAATTTTGTACTATTCAAAAATTGTAATAAAATATTTGTTTGAATAAAATATATGTTTGAATTTAAATTCTATGTTATTTATTTTATTCAGTAAATATTTATTTAATTATTTGCAAATAAAATAGTACAATAACAAATACATTTAGATGAATATATATATACATATATGTTTATTATCATCAAACAAAAATCATATACTAGCATATTCAACAATCTCCCCCTTTTGATGATAATAAGCATATTTTAAGATTTTGAATTTACTAAATGTATTTGATCATTCTATTTGCTCCCCCTATTTGAATGCTCCCCCTACACCAAATCTCCCTCTTCATATATGCATGAAAATAAATAAAAATATGCAAATAAACTTAGATGAGAATATGCAAATAAAAAATATGACTTGAATTATTTGCCAACCAAAATTTTAATTTCTCTCTCCCCCTTTTGTTATTAGCAAAAGAGTAATAGTGTTAGAAAAATAGAGATAAAATGATAGACATTATTACAACATTAATACCCAATAAAGTATAAATATTAAATTTCAATAAAAAATCAAACAAAAATCATAAATACTCTGTTAGACGCATATTCCACTTTAGAATGATAGGGGTGATGTCGGTATATAAAACCATATAGTTGTGTCTATTTTTGATATATTTATATCAGGAATTTGAATACTTACTAACCATGCATAACCGTTAGGACTTTTAAATAAGATTAGAATCAACTCGTCTATTTAATAACCAATTTTGATATGTGTTCCATACATGCATAACCGTGAGGACTTTTAAATAAGCATGAAAGCACATAAACAAATATTCCAAGTAATTCACCCATGCATAACCGTGAGGACTTTTAAATGAGGGTGAATACTTTGGATGTTAAAAAAATAAAATAAAATGAATAATTTCCTGTTTAAAATACCACATTTTGACATACTATATTGGATTTTAATGAGTGATGGTCATTAGAAATATGATAGAAATAGAGATGGTCATGGAATTTTTACCAACAAAAGTTATTATAAATCTCGTTTAAATTTTTTAAAGAAATTTACTAAATATACTATCTTAAGTCATAATATATGATTAATATCAACACTCATCATTTTTTCAATCACTATTTATCTTTTCGATAATTAGTAGGGAGTCAGATTAGTTAATGTAGTCATTTAAGATAAAATCCAAAAATAAATATAAAATCAAAATTTCTAGAATGTCTAATCTAAAACGAAGTCAACAACAAACTATTTTCTAGAAGGGTTTTATAAGAAAAATGTCTGCTAATTTGAAAATCAGTTGAAATGAAAAATATACAAATATTTTCTTTGAAAATGTGATGTCTCTACATAAAACACATTCCACCAGTAATTTTTCTATCAACTAGATTACCAGTGTGATCTGCATATGAATTTCTCTTAGACTCAAGATTATCATTAGTTGGTTGTGATAGACCAGACCGTGAAGTTGCAACAAATACCTTAAAATCTTTTTACAGCTTTTAAATGAAATTCTTTTGGATTTGAATTGAAACAGTGTATACAAGCAAACACAAAATATAATGTCAGGTCAAATATATACATGTGTATCATCAACCAATAAAACAACATCATTAGTCCAAAAAAATCTATATGAACTAGTTCAAAAATGAAAAGATGATTAGTCAACAATTTTTGCACAAATCAATCAAAATCTACATTTATTTTCTTATCACATAACTGGCTGAAGTAAATCAAATTATGGTGCAGATTTTCACATTTAATATACCGTTCAAGATAAATGCATCGTTACCTATTTAACCTTTACCGATAATTTTTTGTTGTTACCTATTGTGATTCTACCACCTTTATACTAGGCTAAGGAACTTTGATTTGTCGCGTCATGTGCCTGGAACTGCCAAAATCCAAGTAACACTGTTGTTGTTCATTAGCCTGCCACCACACCTACACGAGGAAAGATTTTTGTGACCTATTTGTTTTTATAGGTCCATGATTGTTAGTGCAAAAGATTTTGAAAAATATGTTTGTGTAGACTTAAAACCATCTATATTTGTTCCTTTCGGCACCCAAATTTTTTTGACTTTAAGGGATTTTGTATTCGTGCCTTTTGGAACCCAAATTGGAATGGTTTTCACGTGTTTGGGTCTACACCAGCATATATTGTGATTGTGTCCAGTTTTTCCACAAATTGTGCACTTGGAATTGACTTGATTAATTTCACTTCTAACACATTCAGATTGATTATACCAAGTCCTTGTCTAACAGTATTAACAGTTTGTTTCCCTAATAGCATATTTAAAGATCTTTCTCCTTTGGAAAATTTTCCTAAAGTTGTAGACAACTGTTGGACTTGTGTTTTGAGAGATTCATTTTCATTCAATAATTGAGTGCACTTTTTAATAGAATTTTCTCTTCTAGTATTTTCACTTTCTCCCAAAATTAGAATTTCATTTTCAAGTGATTTAATTTTAATTTTTGAATTTTTAGTTTCTTCTTCAAATGATGGACACTTATCACACTTAGGGCTCTTATTTTGATAGTTTATAACCAATTGATCAAGCTGTTTATTTAGTTCTATCAAACTATCTCTTTGTGATTCAATTTTAGCGTACTTCTCCCTAAGTCGTTCAAAACAGCCATTTACTTTGTGAAAATATATAAGTAATTCTGAGTGAGTAAGTTTTGATACCTCGCTTGACTCATCATCATCACTGTCAGTTGTTTCTCCTTGAAGGCACTGATTTCCTTTTTCACTCTCATTGCCAGTGCTTTTATCATCTTCATCAGTTTCATCCCATGCAAAACTTCTCCGTTTTGGTTTCTTTCCTTCGCTGAGTCGATTCTAAGGACAATTTGGCTTGATATGACCGGGTTTATTGCACTTGTGACAAATGATCTCCTACTCTTCTGAGTTTTCTAGTGCTTTGACTATTCTGCTTCTCAATTGCTGATTTAGAGCTGGATTTCCGTATTTGCGCTTCCACTTTTTGAATCTCTTTATTAGTAGCGCCAGCTCAGCTGCTCCATCATCATCATCATCATCACTTTTCATTGTTCCTTTAAGAGCTATTGATTTCTTTCGAGTATCACCTTCTTCTCGTTCTTCCTTGAATTTCATTTCTAGCTCATAAGTGGTGAGATTTCTGATGAGTTCTTCAACTTTGATTTGTTTTAAATCCTTTGATTCTTGAATGGCAGTAACTTTTGCTTCAAAATTTCGTGGAAGGACTTTGAGGATTTTTCGGACTATTTCCAATTCTGTGTATGATTTTCCGAGAGCTTTTGATTTGTATGCGAGATTGGAAAGTCGTTCATACATCTCTTTGACATTTTCATCCTTGGCCATTGTGAAGTTCTTGTAGTCGCTACTAAGTGGGGTAAGGCGAGATTCTTTGACTTGAGATGTTCCTTCGTGAGTCACTTCAAGTGTATGCCAAATTTCCTATGCAGTTAGACAATGTGAGACACGATTAAATTAAATTTGATCTAATGAACAAATAATAGAATTCATAGCTTTAGCATTTGCATTCTGTAGTTTATTTTCAAGATCTGTCCATTGATCCATCAGTTTTTCAATTTCTTGATTATATATCACTATAGTTGGTGTCCTATATCCTATCTCAATAATATTACAAGCATCAATGGTTTTCAGAAAAAATTTCATTCTATTTTTTCAATAAGCATATTCACCATTGAACATTGGTGGTCTAACTATGGACTGTCCCTCAGCAAAAGCATTATTAAACGAAGCCATTTAAAAATCAAAATTTAAAAACAAGGATTTGTTTTTGAAAAATCAAATTTTTAAAACAAAAATTGGTTTTTGTTCCTAGCTCCGATACCACTTGTAGGATCGTTTTCACCCTAGAGAGGGAGGGTGATACTGATAATTATGAAAATTAAATGCAGAAATATATAAAATAATTGTAGCACGGATAATAGCAGAATAATAAAAGTGGAAATAGAACAACACAGATTTACCCAGCTTTGGCAAAACCCTGCCTACGTGCTGCCCCCAAGGTTTCTACTAGAATTTAAGTAGTCAGACGCTTACACATGTAAACTTGCGACACCCGTTATCGACTAACCTAACTCTACGCTCAAAACCCTGCCACAACTCAACCACTGAGTTGCGAATTCTCGAACTACACCATCGTAGTTCGTCCCCTAGTCACACAACTAGAATTTAATAAAAGTTTAAAAGTAATTTACAAAATAAAAAACAAATACAAAACCTTAAATAAAATTTAAGCCCAAAATAATAATAAAGGTTGGCCCAATTTAAAATAGAAGGAGATGTCCTTTTCTATTCATTCTGTTAGGCTCGTATCCTTTGTGAAAATCGCTACCTCTTCGTTCGTTCCTCTTTCAACAATTTAGGGATTCTGGAATTCAAGTAGCTGCCTTGAAATGATTGAATTGAATGTTGTACACTTGTAAGAAATGAGGCTCGAACCTTCTATTGCTTTTGTTCCTTCGCGGCTGCTTCTCGATGAGTTCGAATCGAGTAATACTGGTATGCAATTTCCTTTATTTACTCTCGTTGATATGCTTGAACTCGTTATTGCCGATGATGTTGATGGTATTTATAGGGTTTAATTCCCTAAATTTTCTTTCGAATACATTTTTTGAATTTGTTTGTTACTTTAGCTCGACCGTTCGATTTTGATTGGTTGCTTATGATTCATCCTGACCGGTTCAATTTGGAATATTTCTTTGCTTGATTACCACGGCTTGTTTGGCTTTTGATTTTTCGTTCATATGTGTTATCATCTGGCTTTGATTCTGACTTGTTCGAACCTTGCCTTGGTCACCAAGGCTTTGATTCTTTGGCATTTTGAACTTATTTTGACTGCTGTTTCATTCACTTTTGAATCATGACATTGTTACAATTTTTGTGTTGCTCTCTGACTTCTTCGGCTTGATCAATTTGTGAAACAAAAAACTACTGCTTTTCTTTGAACAGTGACTCGCAACTGTGCTTACTATAACCATGTATATGTATGTATATATGTGTGTACGATTGTTGCCTATCCACTTGGCTTCATTGATTGTTCATGATTGAATGCTTTGTTGCACTTGTTTAATTGTCTCTTTGGTCGTACATTTGGTTGAGTCTGATTGCATTTCATGTGAGCTTCAAGTGCTCCTTTGTGTAGTCTTGTATTTCACTATGTTGAATACATGATGACTTCTTCATCCCTCTGTACGCATCTGTCCTGATGTATGTTTGTGAGGTTTTCATGTGTACTATTCTGGTTCAAGTATGTTGTTGGACTGGGTTCACTTGAACTTCATCTTGATTTTGGAATTTGTCTGCACTTTGAATGCTGGTCTTCATATGGCTTTGAGTCTGTTGCTTCGAATATGCTAGCTACAGCTTTTACTCTTGCATTTGTGTTCAAGTGTATGTTTACTTGAGTCTACATTGTTTCGTATGTATGCACTATTTTCATTTGAAGTTGTACTGGGTTGTAGCCTCGAGCCAGTTTTCATTTTGGTCTTCACATTTCATTGCTTTGAACTGTTACGTTCATATTTGAGACTGGTCTTATTGTTTGTTGGTTTGTATGAGGTCAGTTGTCTAGGCACAACTGTGTTCACACTTGAATTTGGTTTGTAGCTTGTTGCATTTGATTCATGTGCATAACATATATATGTATACATGGGTGTATGCATATGTGTGTGTATATATATATATATATATGTATGTATGTATGTATGTATGTATGTTTGGGTCTGTTGCACCATGTAGTTTGCTTGAAGTTGTAGCCTTGCTTGCATATTGAACTGCATATTTGATTGATGTGCACTACATATATATATGTGTATGCATCTATATTAGCTTGTGCAGTTTCTTCAAATCTTTGTTGTTTGTGAATTCATGCCTGAGTTCCTTTTGTTTAAGACTTCGAGCCTGACTATATGCATATGTATATATATGTTCTGGTCTTTATGTATATGATGAACTGAAAATTTTCTTGGTGTTTGTATTGGGTTGTTGCTTCGAACCAGTTCATTGTATTCATTCTGGACTTGTTTTTGTATTGCACTTAAGTTGAGTTCCGCTTATGGCTCGGGTTTGACCTTATGCTCACATGTCCCTACAGTTTTATCAAGTGTATATCGGTGTGCACAGCCTTGTGGCATGTACAGTGATACACTGTGCATGTCACAAGTTGTTCGTGTAGATGAATTCAAAAATAAATGATGACGAACAACCCAAATAACTGAGGAAAATAACATTTTCAAAATATGTTTTATTTTACACTGCAAAAATATTTCTTTTTCAATTTTACTGCTTCAGTGTTTATTTTGCAGATAATTCAGATGCCAGATTCAGGCTGGAGCAAAGTCGAAGATAAAATACGAGTGAATGAGTGATATGTAGTGAGGTAAACGATGTAAAGTGAAATTTGTGATGTAATCGAAATTGTATTGTAATTGAAATTGTGTATATATAGTGAGAGCTCAAATTTTGTACTATTCAAAAATTATAATAAAATATTTGTTTGAATAAAATATCTATTTGAATTTAAATTCTATGTTATTTGTTTTATTCAGTAAATATTTATTTAATTATGTGCAAATAAAATAGTACAATAACAAATACATTTAGATGAATATATATATATATATATATCTGTGTTTGTATTTATTATCATCAAACAAAAATCATATACTAGCATATTCAACATTTAACTCCCTTTAGAAACAACTTGAGGAGTGCAGCTTCAAATCTAGAAGGACTAGATGGAAGAATATAACCGGCCTCCTGCGAGGACGTGAAGGACTAGAAGCTGGCACCACGTGAGTCGATGGAGCTTGGGATGAAGATGAAACTTGAACAGTGGAAGCCGGAACTTAGTCTGATAGAGATTGGGGCAGCGGCAAAAGCTTGATGCTTAGAGGGATGAGAACCGCGATCCACCTTCGACTTCTTGGGCGGCTCTTCTCGGTCGTCGGCAGTTTTTCTCTTCTCATAATCACTATTGTAAACCCTACCCCATTCTCTGTCATCCCGACAACGTGCTTCGGCTTCCAAGTCTTTCCGCCTTCTCCACTCTTCTTCGGTTTCACGGGGCTGGTGACAGCTTGAATACTGTCTTGATCAACGTTGCGAATCACTGAATTATTCAAGACCTCGTAAAGTCCACGGCCTCTCATAGTACCTGATATAAAGAATAAACAAAGAGCTTTAGCGACAAAAAATGAACCTAAATAATGCATGTGTAAGTGAACATGACCCTAATGAAATGTGTAACATGTCATAGGTGGCCTAAAAGGACATTACAAACTAGATCAAGAAGCCACCATGGAAGAAACTGGGCTGACTCTAGACTAAATATGACCAGGACGAGGAGACGATCCCTCGAATTCAAAATCCTCTCCCATGAGTTCATCGATATCTACGTAAACGTTGCTCAAGTCCCCAAAGTCAATATCGGTTTCCTTAAGTGGGGAATCCTGAAGTCGCTCGGCTACTGGGGGAGCAGCTTTACCATGAATCTCTTAGGGAGGCTGTAACAACCTGCATATTTTACGATTGTATATTTAAATGTTTTATTTAAATATAGCATCGTTAATCGGATTAAAGTCAGAAATGCTACTTTTTGCAAATAGTCGAATTAGGACTCGAGACCACTTCTATTGAGTCCAAAATGGCGTTTGCGAATTTTTTGAGTATAAACATCGATATGGTTGGAGTTGGGTAGAATTTTGACATTTTCACTTAGGGCTTTGGGCTTGGGTTTGGGTTTCAGCCCACTAACCCAACTCATCTTATATCCTAACTCCACCCCCTCTCCTCTTCATTCATTCTATTATTTTCCTAACACTTCAAGCTTTAGTAAAAATGGGGAGGAGATTGGAAACTAAATCCCAAGCCCTAGTTTCCTTTGCAAATTCAAGTTCTAGCTCCAAAATCAAAGAGAAGCTTAGGTAAGCATCCTCTTCTTCTTTTCCATCTCAATCTCTCTCCAATTTTAGAAATTTCCTACGACCTAACTTAGGAAATATTCATTGTAATCTTATATTGGAGCTTCTAGAGTTGAAGTTGAAGTGTGGTTGATCTTTCTTTTGATTTCAAAGCTTCTCATTTGTTGTTTTGGGTTGAAAAGGTGAGTTCTTTAACTCACATCTACGTCTAGAGCTATCATTGTTGTTAGGTATGAATTCCTAACATTTGTGCATATTCATTTGCTTTTGATTTGAATTGATTTGGTAAATTTTCCAAATTTTGGTGTTTTGGTCCAATTTTATGAAAATCCTTCTATGGATATTAGGACATTGATATTCGGGGTGTATCGAAGAGCCTTTAAGGCTGGGTTGTCGCTTGGCGTAAATCCTTAATCGTCGTTGCTCGTCCGATCGCTCCCGATACATTTTGGCCACTTTGGCCTGGGCAAACTGTTGCCTGGTCCAGGTGACCAGACGTCTGGAATTCAAGTCCAGACATCTGGTTATAGGCCCTGGAGAAAAGAAAATCATACGGCTGAAAAATAGAATGGCAGAGACTAATTTCAGACTTCTGAATTATAATTTCAGACGTCTGAAAGGGTTTTAGACATCTGGATTGCCGATCCAGACGTCTGGAAGGATTTTTCTGGAATTTCCAGAACCTAAATCCAGACGTCTGGATGGACCCCCCCAGACGTCTGGAACTGTGTATTTTTGCCTGTTTAGGCTTTTATTTATTGAATTTCCATTGTTTATCGATTTTAGTTTCTCCGAATAGTTGTTATCACTTTTATCGACCTTGATGACTTCTTTTTCGGGATTTTTGGGAATATCCATTTTGATGGATTTGGTATCGATTTCTTTGGATTTAATTCACGTCTTCGTATGTGAATTTTTGGTGATTGATTGTTTCTACAATCATTTCTGTGATTTGTCACTTTCAAATACAAAGGTTTCTATACTAGTAGTAAATATTCAAACTCTTTCACAAAGATGTTTTCAACACTATTTTAAATATAAAGCTCTCTTTTAAAACCGTTTTCCAATCTATTAGTATATAAAAACCTTTACCTCATTCGTATGAGAAATCGAATTAAACGGCTTAGTAAAACAAGTGGCATGAAACGCTTGCGTTTACTTCGTTGGTTAATTCTTGGACTTGTTCGATTGAACTCTTGTGACCATTTTCAAGTGGAAATCTACAATTCATTCGTAAATATTTAAGTTAAGCTAGTGGTTATGGGACATGAAGCTAAACTCATTTATTTACTAGTTTAGTGTAATTAACACTTCTTATTGATCAATGATGATCCTTTGGTGATTTAGACTAGCGATGTCTTTTTGTCCGCGTGGGGGACTGTACCCTGTTTGGAGGAGCTTCGGCTCATTTGGAGGAGCTTCGGCTCATTTGGATGAGCTTCGACTCATAGTCCGCAATGGGGGACTATACCCTGTTTGGAGGAGCTTCGGCTCTTTTGGAGAAGCTTCGGCTCATAGTCCGCAATGGGGGACTATACCCTGTTTGGAGGAGCTTTGGCTCATTTGGAGTAGCTTCGACTCATAGTCCGCAACGAGGGACTATACCCTGTTTGGAGGAGCTTCGGCTCATAGTCCGCAATGGGGACTATACACTATTTGGAGGAGCTCTGGCTCATTTGTGATACACGTGTTGGTGAGTTTTCATGCTCCCGTTTGTGATAGGCTTTCCCCTTTTGTGATTTCTGGATTTCTGGTTGTGATTTCTAGAATTTGTGTTTCACCAATTTTCATGGTTTGCATTGATAAGCTCTATCAATATTTGTGTTTTGGTGAATAATTTAAATAATGTGATTTTTTTGGTGTTTTGAGATGATTTGAGATATTGTATGATTTTTGTTGTTATTTGATGTATACTTGACACGGTATGACATTTTTGTTACCATACGTTTTTGGTCATATCTCTTATCCTATCTCAGTTTATCTGATATTTATAGCTAGACTGATCCGTTTATTATTTTCTTCTTAAATAATACTCGGGTCAGACCGAGGTATTTCAGGTGCTTCTGCTTGACTCCTTATCTGGGTTCGTCACCTGTCTTTTGGCTAACTACTTTAGATCAGTAGTTTTTGTTATTATACATTTGAGATAGAGACATCCTTGATGTATAATTATTCTTTTGTCTAGCACTTGTATCTATTCTTTTGTGATGTAGTGGATCTTCTATGACCACTATTTTGATGTACACTTTTATGTGATATATTCATATCTGATTCCGCCTTTGTGATATGAATGTCTGTGACTGATTTGTGTTATGTTTATTTCTATATTTGTTTCCGAAGGCCACTTAGCCACTGTGTGGTAGCTTTGAGTTTGTATTTGATATGTCGGATTTCCTCTTGAAACGAAATGTAAGTTATATCATCTGACATATCGGTACTCGCACAAAGCTATTACACAGATGGTCGCTCCTCAACAGCCTTATTCTTCATGCTAGTCGACGACATTACCCCGTAGTGTCCTTGGCTAGTGTGAGTATAGAGTGGGGCGTCACAGCTTGGTATCAGAGCCAAACTTCGGAACAATGTAGAATAATCTAGCAAGGATCACTGTCCTAAGTCTTTCTTAGGAATCGTGCCATATGATTTAATTCGAGTCTTCATACTGTTCTATCCTATTTCTTTTTATGATGCCTTGTTTTATCAATCAAGTTTGTTTGATATTCATATTGAGAATAACCTTTTTTCTCTTCTTTCTTTCTTTCTTAAAGAAGAGAAATTGTTAGATCTAGTAGTCCTAGCGTTGGTCAATCCAGTAGTCCTTCTCTGGATGGCGTATTCATGTCTGCCCAACAACTTTTGGATCTTGTAAAGAATCAAAAGTTTATCTGTGCTTTGAGTAAAAACCCCAAAACGGTTTTACCTCTGAAATTAGATGTGCCTTTCGACCAGTTTGTAGATATCACACTTCGACTTGAAGAGACCGATAAAGAAAATGATGTTGAAGTTGTGGATGCCAAACAGAACTTCAACATCAACAAGAAAAGGCATATTAAGTTCAAAAGCCCTAATCCCAACAAGAAAGGGAAGCAGGCAACTTCGATAGCAAAGACTCCAATCCCTAATCGTGGATAATGCTACAATTGTGGTTCTAAGGACCATTATGCTAATAAGTTTCCAAAGCCCCTTACTTGTCGCTATTGCAAAGGTTCGGGTCATCTTTTATCTTCATGTCCCAAACTTCAAAGTAGGAGAGAGGGAAAGCTGAATATTGTGCAAGCGTCTACTAGCACTTCTCTTAGTCAACGTATTTCTCATTCTATCCTTGACGATATTTTTTTTGTGATTATCTTATTCGAATTTCTTTTGATTCGGGTGCATCTCACTATTTTATATCAAAAGAATTTGTTGATACTTTTTCTTTAATATTATGGGCTTGATGACTTCATTGAAAATTGCAAATCCGGTTGGTGGATCCGCAACACTCAGTTTACTTTGTGAAAATGTTGAGATTATTTTATGTATTATTCTTTTCGAGCCGATTTGTATGTTATGCGTTACTTAGGCTTCGGAATTGATTTTTGGGAAAGGATTGGCTTGATCATTATGAAGCCTACATCCTATGTCCTGAGCGGACTATATATCTTCGACATCCTCAATCTGTTAAGAAGATTTCTATTGTTGTTAATGATTTTGATTCCAATTTGGTGGTATCATTTTATTCTTGAAACCTACACGATGAGGAGAATATTATTTCTCTCATTCAAGTAGTTTGTGAATTTTCCGGTATATTTGAGCTTGTCTTAGGATTACCACCAAATCAATCTATTGTGTGGTGCTAAGGTCTTTTTAGCTCGACCTTGCCACTGGTTTTCATCAGCTACGAGTTGCGGAGGGTAGCATTCCACTTACCACATTCCGTACTCGTTATGATTCTTATGAGTGGTTCGTTATGTCATTCGGTTTGACAAACCTTCTACCTTATTTCATCCATCTTATGAATCGAGTATTCTACGAATATCTCGATGAGTTTATTCTTGTATTTATTGATTATGGATTAAAACAACAATTTAAAATTTGCAAATCTTTTTAATAATATATTTATAAGTATGATTGGGTTTTGTTCTTAAAACGAGCAAAGAATATTTGTAAATTTTATAAGAGGCATGTTTATCATATAGAAGATGATTTTGTGTTATTTTGCCCATTGAGTGCTTTAAGAATTCTGGTCGGTGCGCTTGATCAACGTTATCGATAGGAATATCCTAAACGCTATGATGAGACAGTCAGCCACAATAAATTGACTTGTAAAAAGTAAATTTTTCTAAAAAGATGATTACACAAAGTTAATTATAATTTTGAAAGTCTTAGCTTTTCGGGAAAGAGGATCATTTAAAAGAACTCATTTCCGATACTCATATTCTTGTGATTCCCGAAGGGAACCAAGACTTGATTGTTTATACCAACGCTAGTCGTATTGGTTTTGTTGCCATTCTCTTGCAAAGGGAATGTGTTATCACATAAGCTTCTTGACAATTAAAACTTGTCGAGACTAGATATGCCACTCGTGATCTAGTGCTCGCGACCATTGTTTTCGCTTTCAGAATTTGGCATCGTTATCTTTTGGGAGAGAAATTTGTTCTCTACACCGATCATAAATCTTTGAAGTATTTATTTTCTCAAAAGGAACTTAATTTACGTCAGCAACGTTGGCTCAAGTTCCTTGCATCTTATGATCTTGATATTCTTTATACTTTCGGAAGGGGAAATCGTGTTGCCGATGCCTTTAGTTGTAAGCAATGAGCAGTTGTTTCAATGATGATATCCAAATGGAATGATCTCGAGACTTTATCCACTTGTGAGATTCGAGATCGTGAATCCAATTTATGTTCATCTCTTGTTTTGTGTAGCCTTGAGGCTCATCCTTCTTTTTTGGACCGTTCCTCTTTTGGCTAAACTCTATGTCAAAGAAATTATTTAATTGCATGGAGTTCCTACTTCTATTGTTAGCGATCATGAGCCATTATTTGACTAGTGGATTTTGGAAAGGTCTTCAAAAAGCTTTGGGAACAAAGCTTAATTCTGGCACCGCTTATCATCCTCAGTCCGATGAACAAACCGAGCGTGTGAATCAAACTCTTGAAGATCTCCTTCGTGCATGTGTTCTTGATTTTGGTGGAAGTTGGGAAGATCATATTTCTCTTGTTGAGTTTTTCTTCCAATAATAGCTTCCAATCTTGTATTGGTATGGCACCTTTCGAGGCATTCAACGGAAGGCCATGCCGATTTCCTTCGTGTTGGCTTGAAGCCGGTGAGAAGCTAGTTTTAGGTCTAGATTTTATTGGTGTTCATTTGTGTTTCACCTATGAAGGGTGCTGTGCGTTTCAGTCGATCGAGAAAGTTAGCACCTCGATATGTTGGTCCATTTCCCATCACCGAACGTATTGGTTCCGTGACTTATCGCCTATTACTACCGGCTCAATTTTCTACTATTCATGACGTTTTCCACGTCTCTCAACTATGGAAATACCATAGGGATTCTGATTCTATTCTTGAGCCCGGTGTAATTGAAGAAATTGAAGTTTCACCAAATTTGACTTATGAGCAACATTCTATTCATATCATTGCTTCGGAGGTTAAACGCCTTCGAAATAAAGATGTTCTTCTTGGGAATGTTCAATGGTCCTCAAATCCTAAGGATTGCTCTTGGGAATCTTTAGAATTCATCGAGCAAACACATTCGGACTTACTCTTTCGTGCTCTTTATGGTGAACTTCTCATCTCAAAATTTCTTCTTTTGTGTTGTTATGCCTTCATATGGTTGTTACTTTTTATCTTCCTCTTAATTATTGCGAGGACGCAATTTCTTTAAGGAAGGGAGTCTGTAACAACCCGCATATTTTACGATTGTATATTTAAATGTTTTATTTAAATATAGCTTCGTTAATCGGATTAAAGTATGAAATGTTACTTTTTGCAAACAATCGAATTAGGACTCGAGACCACTTCCATTGAGTCCAAAATGGAGTTTGCGACTTTTTTGAGAATAAACATCGATATGGTTGGAGTTGGGTAGAATTTTGATATTTTCACTTAGGGCTTTGGGCTTGGGTTTGGGTTTCAGCCCACTAACCCAACTCATCTTATATCCTAACTCCACCCCCTCTCCTCTTCATTCTTTCTATTATTTTTCTAACACTTCAAGCTTTAGTAAAAATGGGGGAGGAGATTGGAAACTAAATCCTAAGCCCTAGTTTCCTTTGCAAATTCAAGTTCTAGCTCCAAAATCAAAGAGAAGCTTAGGTAAGCATCCTCTTCTTCTTCTCCATCTCAATCTCTCTCCAATTTCAGAAATTTCCTATGACCTAACTTAGGAAATATTCATTGTAATCTTAGATTGGAGCTTCTAGAGTTGAAGTTGAAGTGTGGTTGATCTTTCTTTTGATTTCAAAGCTTCTCATTTGTTGTTTTGGGTTGAAAAGGCGAGTTCTTTAACTCACATCTACGTCTATAACTATCATTGTTGTTAGGTATGAATTCCTAACATTTTTGCATATTCATTTGCTTTTGATTTGAATTGATTTGGTGAATTTTCCAAATTTTGGTGTTTTGGTCCAATTTTATGAAAATCCTTCTATGGATATTTGGACATTGATATTCGGGGTGTATCGAAGAGCCTTTAAGGCTGGGTTGTCACTTGGCGTAAATCCTTAGTCGTCGTTGCTCGTCCGATCGCTCCCGATACGATTTGGCCACTTTGGCCTATGCAAACTGTTGCCTGGTCCAGGTGACCAGACGTCTGAAATTCAAGTCCAGACGTCTGGTTATAGGCCCTGGAGAAAAGAAAATAATACATCTGAAAAATAGAATGGCAGAGACTAATTTAGACGTCTGAATTATAATTTCAGACGTCTGAAAGGGTTTCAAACGTCTGGAAGGGTTTTTCTGGAATTTCCAGAACCTAAACCCAGACGTTTGGATGGACCCCCCCAGACGTCTGAAACTGTGTATTTTTGCCTGTTTAGGCTTTTATTTATTGAATTCCCATTGTTTATTGATTTTAGTTGCTCCGAATAGTTGATATCACTTTTATCGACCTTGATGACTTCTTTTTCGGGATTTCTAGGAATATCCATTTTGATGGATTTGGTATCGATTTCTTTGGATTTAATTCACGTCTTCGTATGTGAATTTTTGGTGATTGATTGTTTCTACAATCATTTCTGTGATTTGTCACTTTCAAATACAAAGGTTTCTATACTAGTAGTAAATATTCAAACTCTTTCACAAAGATGTTTTCAACACTATTTTAAATATAAAGCTCTCTTTTAAAACCGTTTTCCAATCTGTTAGTATATAAAAACCTTTACCTCATTCGTATGAGAAATCGAATTAAACGGCTTAGTAAAACAAGTGGTATGAAACGCTTGCGTTTACTTCGTCGGTTAATTCTTGGACTTGTTCGATTGAACTCTTGTGACAATTTTTGAGTGAAAATCTACAATTCGTTCGTAAATATTTAAGTTAAGCTAGTGGTTATGGGACATGAAGCTAAACTCATTTATTTACTAGCTTAGTGTAATTAACACTTCTTATTGATCAATGATGATTCTTTGGTGATTTAGACTAGTGATGTGCGATGTCTTTTTGTCCGCGTGGGGGACTATACCCAATTTGGAGGAGCTTCGGCTCATTTGGAGGAGCTTCGGCTCATAGTCCGCAATAGGGGACTATACCCTGTTTGGAGGAGCTTCGGCTCATAGTCCGCAATGGGGGACTATACCCTGTTTGGAGGAGCTTCGACTCATTTGGAGGAGCTTCGGCTCATAGTCCGCAATGAGGGATTATACCCTGTTTGGAGGAGCTTCGGCTCATTTGAAGGAGCTTCGGCTCATAGTCCGCAATGGGGGACAATACCTTGTTTGGAGGAGCTCCGGTCATTTGTGATACACGTGGTGGTGAGTTTTCATGCTCCCGTTTGTGATAGGCTTTCCCCTTTTTTGATTTCTCAATTTCTGGTTGTGATTTCTAGAATTTGTGTTTCACCAATTTTCATGGTTTGCATTGATAAGCTCTATCAATATTTGTGTTTTGGTGAATAATTTAAAGAATGTGATTCTTTTTGGTGTTTTGAGATGATTTGAGATATTGTATGATTTTTGTTTTTATTTGAAGTTTACTTGACACGGTATGACATTTTTGTTATCATATGTTTTTGGTCATATCTCTTATCCTATCTCGGTTTATCTGATATTTATAGCTAGACTGATCCGTTTATTATTTTCTTCTTAAATAATACTCGGGTCAGACCGAGGTATTTCAGGTGCTTCTGCTTGACTCCTTATCTGGGTTCGTCACCTATCTTTTGGCTAACTACTTTAGATCAGTAGTTTTTGTTATTATACATTTGAGATAGAGACATTTTTGATGTATAATTATTCTTTTGTCTAGCACTTATATCTATTCTTTTGTGATGTAGTGGATCTTCTATTACCACTATTTTGATGTACACTTTTATGTGATATATTCATATCTGATTCCGCCTTTGTGATATGAATGTTTGTGACTGATTTGTGTTATGTTTATTTCTATATTTGTTTCCGAAAGCCACTTAGCCACTTTGTGGTAGCTTTGAGTTTGTATTTGATATGTCGGATTTCCTCTTGAAACGAAATGTAAGTTATATCATCTGACATAACGGTACTCGCACAAAGCAATTACACATATGGTCGCTCCTCAACAGCCATATTCTTTGTGCTAGTTGACGGCATTACCCCATAGTGTCCTTGGCTAGTGTGAGTATAGAGGTGGGGCGTCACAGAGGCAAATTCGGGAGAACGAGACTCATTCCCAGAGTTTCATCACACGACTCGATGTTTCCATCATCGGAACTTGCATCGAACTCTTCATCACTAGAGGAGGAATCATAACTGCTGCTACCCTCAACTTCACCCTCCTTTTTTTCTGTTGTCACCGCAGCCTTGCTCTCATGCTACTTTAATTCTTCTTCCTCCTCCTTCAGAATCGGGGGCATTCTGGTCGAGCAGCTGGCTTTGGTTGTAACACCACTTCCTTCGTGAATTTCTTCGGTCGACCCGCCAGATGGGCCTTCTCCTTTTGGGAGATCACCCTCTTTGGAGTCGCGTGATGAAGAAGTGGAACATGTTCGAAATCTAGAACGGGAAGGAGAAAAAACTTCAATGGTCATAGCAGACCTCCCAGGATGAAACAGCCCATACCGAAGCAAATTCTCATCCGTTAGAAAAAAATTGATCGATCTCTCCTTGGCATCAACGACCTTCTAGGTATGGAAATCGAATCAAGTGATGGATCATTGTTCAGCTTCATAATAACTCCAAGAATTATTCAATCTATCAAAAATCCCATAGCGATGTATTAAATCTCAATGAGTAAAGGAGAGAATTTACCCCCCCCCCCCCAAGTCATCCAAAGGTGATTAAATCCCTCAGGACACCTTACAAAGAAATACTGGGTCTTGAATTGAGACAGGTTGCTTTGAAGATGTAGCATGATCTTGCGGTTTCTTTGGGCCTCGATAATGACAAGGGATGGACATTCATCTCTCTTCTTAAATGAAAGAAAATATTTCAACTCATCGAAACTCGAGGCACGATTAAACGTCCGCATAAACAAGACATGAAGGCAAGTCAGGATTGCATACCCATTAGGATGAATCTAAATTGGAGCAATCCCCAAGTTCAGAAGAGTTTCTTTCAAGAAGTGATTAAAGGAGGACACTACTTCATTTAAGCACATATACTGGTGGAAAGCGATGTACCCCGAAGGCGGCATATGTGCAAACTCATTCTTCGATGGAAGACGCACATCATCCTCTGGAATGCCTCGTTGCAAGCAAATGTTATGTAGAACTTTATCAGAGATCACGGAGGAAGCTCTCTCCGGAGGATTGAGTAGAACTCTGAAATTTGGAGGAGTCCGGTCTATAGCCAGACCAACCGGAACCAGTTGACCGTATTCAGCTCATGATACTAAAGAAGTAGGTGCTACGAAAATTGTTTGTGAAGGCGCAACTGATGACGATTCAACTTCTAAAAGTGCAAGACTTCCTCCATTGAACTTACGGCGAGAGGATGAGTGCTACATTCTATATAACAGAACTTGCATCTAACGTGGTCATGTAATTCTATCTTTAACTAAAAGTCACCCCATGACACTTGAACTCCGAAAAAATATCGATTTATGCCAACATCAGGTTCCAAGTGTTAAATGGGGAAACTGCATTGTGTTATCTATGTGGGATGGGCTTGGTGTCCTGAACACTACAAACGCTCTATCCTATGTAGATAGTTCACTCGCAGTGAAGAAAGAAAAGAGCTTCTCGCATCATTTATTGAAGTTATTTCTCCTACACTTTCCCATTATCGATCAACGATTGATAACGGATCCACTACCCGAAGCAACGCGGGAAGCTCTTCCTATTCCAGGTACACCAAGTATGCAATAACGGGACCAATCCAAAGTGAGCAACTATAGATTGATGGGTCTGAATCAAGTAGAGAATTCTCAGCATAAGTCGGTTTCAGCTCTCCGGAAGGTGATAACAACATAAGGTGCACACGAGACGCTACCCTAAGCTATTATCACCTCCTAGAAAAACCAAAACCAATCCACCAGACGTCGCACTAGATTAACAATGTAACTCGGTGCAATTTAATTTTGATTCTATGGACGAAGATAGCAAAACATGTCAAACACCATGGAAAAGCCTGGATTTCGTTCCATGAAGAACTCAGGACCCAATTTACTATCTTCTTCCACAAAATCGCAATCAACTCGAATTCTCCATAACGATCACCACCAATACAACCTCATTGTTGAAATGCTAAACAAACGCTAAAATACGCATTACCTAGCTCTAGTCAAGAATCAAAAGGAAAACACGACTGAACTTGGGATGTTGGAGAGCTAAAGCAAGGCTGGTGGCAATTCAAGGGTGGAAGGTCGACGGCGATCGAAAAAGGGGAAGCAATAGGAACTAGGGGCTACATCAAGGCGATGGCAAAGTTGGGTATGGTCGATGGCGAGAAACTCCGACGGTGAAGATCGGCGACGACGATCACAAAAGGCAAATTCAGGGTTTGAAGATGTGGATCGTGTCGTAAGGCAGAAGGGTCGAGTCGCAAATGAAGATATGAAATGAAGGTAGGTCTGCTCGAATGAACTAATAAGACATTTCATAGGAAAAATAATCGCTAAGCCCTTGGATCGCTAGTGATCTATGGACTATGGATCGCTAGCGATCCATATAATTGCAACCAAACTTTCCCAAACTCACCAAGCATGATCTAAGTATCTTTTGCAAGAATCTTGAAAGTTGTGGGATTGAAAATGATTTTTTATTATAAGCTATGATGATTCCCATCAAAATTCAATAGACGGCTAAATAACCAGTGCTGAATTCGCATGATGGCCTCAACACGATCATTTGAACCTCACCAAATGGAAACTCAAAAGCAGTAACTTCCACAACACGCCTTATTTCCAATGAAAGCATAACCTGGAGGGCAAATGTTATCCGAGTTTTTGACCCAATGAAATTCAAAGGAGGTTAGAACATATACATCAAGTTAGAACAACTCAAGAATCAACCAAAATGACAAGAAGAAAGAACTATGAAAGACTCAAGGAAAAGAAACCAAAAATTGACTATGATGATGGATCGCTAGCGATCCATCACCTATGGATTGCTAATGATCCATAAGGGTCGCTCGTGGATCCTCCTATCATCTTGCACCATGATCCAATAAGTTTTCTAGGGATGTTTGTTAAGTTTGGTTATATTCTAAGCTAGCTAGATCGAAAAGTGTGCACTCATCTGATTCCAACAACAGTTCAATGCAATTAGAACATGAATCATAATCAAAACAAAGCATCTAGTCCTGAAATTACATGGAGAACATCTACACAAGGTAGCAAACATGATTCAATTGAAACGAGCCAAAATTAAACTAACTCCATGGATCGCTATCGATCCATCATATTGTACCGGTTCGTTCTGAAATTTCTTGAGCACCTTCGTACCTTCAAATGTAAGTCTCTGAAAAAGTGGCATTGGCCTGAGTGCTCTCCAGCCCCTATAAATACAATCCTACCTTCAACAGAAAGAGGATCTTAGAGACTGGCTACTGAAACCCTGCATAAACTATTCTTCACTCTTCTTCTCCCATACAACAGTCATCTAAAGCATTCACTATGATTCTCCGATGAACTCTAACACTGGTAACTTGGTCTAACTTACAAGATCCAATCAAATTATAATCAGATTCAACCAGTAGTTGCAATCAGTCAATAACAAAAGTTATAGAGCGAACATAAGCTTCGTTAATAGCTGAACCACTATAAAAATCTCGTATTTTTACTTTATCTACAAGTTATTATTCCTTGTCTCTATTTTATATGCCTTAATAAACAAGGCTGATACTTTCACACTCAATCTAGGGTCATGATCCTTTTTTAGGTTAACATATGTATACATTTATTAATTAATTATCTTATTTTATTAATGTATTTTTATTAATCTTATTAATAAATTTTAAAATTATTATTTAGTTTCAAACGTTTTGAATTTTTTCTATTATATTATTACTTTTATGATATTTGTATATCTTATTTTAAATTTAACTTTTAAATTTAAAATCTTAAAATTAGCTCATGGCCCAATTCAAATTTGGGCATTTTCTATTAGAGTCAACTTTTTGGCTATGAGCTTAATATTAATCCTAACATGACTAATTTAGACCGCATAGGCTATTGGGCTCTGATACTATTGTTAGAATTGGTCCTGCCCCTAGCGGAAGTTATGGGTGAATTTCAAAAAAACATTACCCTAGTAGTCTATATAGGGCCTATGAAGTCTAATTTATTTAGAATATTTATATACTTTATTTAAATAAAATCTCTTATTTTATTTAAATTTATAAATTATAAATAATTTTATTTAATTTATATTCGGTTAAATATAAAAGTACATATATGTATCATATATACAAATGTACGTGCGTGCATGTGTAACATGATAATCCATGTAAGGTATAACATGCCCGTATATAAAAGTTGGGATTTACATCGCAACGGGCATGTTAGCTCTTCTTACATATATTAAATGTTGTCCCAAATATATGTATGTATGTAAACTTGTTATTTATAGAAACATTAAAAACTATGTAAATATATATATATGTGTGTGTGTGTATGCATGTACATGTATATGTATATATAACTTATATGTGAAAATATCAATGACTTATATCTATATACTATTGCATTAAACATAAATAAATATACACATATATATACGTAATATAATTTTTTAAATCATTTTACACTTATACATATATATGTATGAATTACGGTATCAAAATTATTATATATATATATATATAAGTATATTGATAGTATCTAAATATGTATATGTGTGTATATATATAGTATATTAATTATGTATTTAATATATATATATTGATAAACCTTTCTAGATCGAATTCACAGTACATAAAAAATTTATTTATATTTTGTGCATTAAAAAGTGCATGTGTGTGTGTATAAATTAATTATTCGAAATACAATAAAATAATAATAAGTATTTTCACGTTATATTATTCAAATTTTAAATTTTAGAAAATCAAGCATGATATTGTAAAGTTACGAAAATATTTCCAAAATTTTCTCGGTCGAAATAATATTTTTAATTAATTGATTGATTTCGCCCCTTTAATAAATTAATTTTTTAAAAATATAAAAAATGATTTTTAAATTCTGATTTTTTGGATAAGTGTTTATATGATGATAACAAAAGTTTATAAAATTTAATCTTTAAAACATATTTTATTTTATATGATTTATTTAATTAGTATATTGATTTAAATAATATTAAGTAATAGTTAATAAATATTAAAAATTAATTTGCAGCCACCTAAAAATTTAATTTATGTAGATATGCATTTATAAAATATAAGTTCAAGTATTAACATGAGATGATGCTATAATTAAATACAAGTCATATAATTGAAATTAGGTAGTATATTAATATATACATAAATATATATACATATATATATTAATCAAATGATAATAATTAAAACAAAATTTATTTGGCTATGCACTTTAGATCTATATATAAAAACATGTTTTTTAATAAATTAAAACATACATATAACCAATCTAATATGTGACAACATTGACGATACATATAAGAATCTCACATAACTAGCAATATAATAATGATATATATATATGTATATGTATAATATAATATTATCCATAAATTATAAATCATATACTATAGTAAATACATACCTAATACTAATGTCTTAGAGCGCACCTTGTAATGATGAATTTTCCCTCCTTAGAAATCTTCTCGATTCAAGGATTGCTAATCCTTGAACCGTAGACCTTTAGATATCCAATAGCTATTTCCTTTTAAATTGATTTTAGTTGAATTTGTTGGAGCTTCAGGATGGAGTATTCGACTAGCAATAGGAGAAGAGAGGAAGCCAAAATGTTCTAAAACAATTAGGGTTAGAGGCCTTTATATAGTGGATGAAATAGAGATAAATATGGATCACATCTCATACAAAGTCTCACTAGATCTAAGCCATCCATCTAAAATATGCCTCTAGCCTTTTCACCGACCCCTATAATTTGTTGCTTCCAGATTAACACTATAATATCAAGGGCTAGTAGCCCATTTAAGCCTAATTAATTAAATCTGATTTAATTGCTTGTCGATATCGCATATTGATCGATATATTTATAACTATTATAAATATATACAATAATATTTATTCTTCAAATCATATTCAAAATTTTATAATATAAATTTCATAAATATTAGTTAATTTAATTAATTTATAAATAGAATAAACTAATTAAATTGTTTGGTCTAATGAGAATTCATCATTTCGGTTGTGTGACTTGTCGGGTGTATTTTTGGTCAGCGATTAATATTGAACCATTCGAATCTTAATGTTCACACGCCATTTAGCAGGTGGTGTAACATTTTGGTAAAATTTATCAATTAATTAGTTTAGTAAAATCCAATTTTACATTATTTAGCGTTATCCAGTTGTCGTGTAGTTAAAGCGCTTAACAGTTCCACAACAGTGGAGGTGTAAAAAATTATAGCCGGGATAAAGTGGGGATATAGCGGAAAATAACGGAGGTGCAAAAGGCTTCATTAGATACCAAACCAAATATTTAAAGTTAATTTATTCTCATTCTCACATCATTTGTGTAGGAAAAAAGAAATATTATTTAATCTTATATAAAAAATCGAAGAGTACCTTTATTTATGCGGACTAAATTTGGTGACTACAATAGATAGCGAACTTATTGAGCACTTATGCCTTAAAATTATATCCTTGCCTAATTTTGTTTAAAAGAGAACTAGTCAAACTAACCTTTGCACATAAATCTTGCTAGCGGGTGCTAAAAAGTGTTGATTTAGCGGTTATAGAGGAAAATAGCTGGGCTTAAAGTGGATCTACTATTTAATAGAGCTAAATTGAAATAGCATAGCGGTCGAAAAGTGTTAGGCGCTATAGCAAAGTTTTTCGGGGTTTTAGCGGGGCTTTAATAGCACAGCCCAATTATGACATTTATTTGCACCAATTCTCTTCGTCAAAACTATATCACTTTAGACTTATGAAACTTAGTAATGGTCAAAATTTCAATATCGTCCATATTAAACTCTATAATTTAAACGAAAAGTCCTTAGTTTAATAATAATAATTATAATTAACCAAATTTTCTAGCTAGAGACTTTGATTTTGAGAGTACTTGAGTTGACCATGATGCTAACCCCATATAACTTAGGAGACAAATCCTCTCTTGAATAGTGCTTCATTTCCAATACTTTCACTCGACCCAACTATAGTCACTCGACGGACATCGTGCCATGCTTTGACTATAATCAAAGCAAAGCTTTCATATTAAAGATCCATGTTATGCTCAAGTCGAGAGAACTATGTAAATCGGTCACATTGATATTTTCTGTTTGACCTTGGTTATATTAACCAACAGAAAACTATCGAGTGAGTCATTCCATAGTTATCCAATAACTATCAGTACATAACCCATAGGTACCTCCAACAGTCATGAGTAATACACTGCCCAACATTTGGAGAGAGTTACGTACTCTAGTCTCAATGGATACATCGGTATCCAGTCTCGATGCATCTCGACTAGGAACATTTTAGATGGTATATTTGTTTTTGTTGTGATAAATTATTCATGGTTATAACACTTTGTAACTACTCTCATGAAACATACCATTTATGGATTTTCCATTAAATATGCTTTTAATTAAATTAATTAATTAATATAAGACATTATATCAAGTATATACTAGAACGAAAACACCTTTATTTCAAACAAGATTGGTCAATGAGTTAGATATATGTAACAAATTACGTAATTGCCCCTAGGGCATACCCTTAACTCTATCAGAAGGATGTTAGGACATTTATCTCAAAGTGTATGAATTGTCAGATGGTGAAAGCTAAGCCGAAGAAACCAAGTGATTTCCTACAACTTCTTTGATGGAACTGATCGAGTGCACAGTGGATACAATGGGTGAATTTCAAAAAAAATCTACCATTTGAATCATATCAAGCCTATGAAGTCTAAATTCATTTCGATCTTATCTAAATTTTTATTTAAATAAAATCAATATTTTATTTAATTTATGAATATATTTTTTACTTGATGTATTAGGGGTTTATTTGATGTATTAGGGGTTCATTTGATGTGAACATATGTACCATATACACATACATGCGTACGTGCATATGCAACAGTTGTAGTGTACATGGTTTGACTTACCCGTATATAAGTGTTGAAATTTACACTATAATGGACAAGTTGGCCCTCTGTATACATATATGTTGTCCAATATGTTTATACATATATACATATATGTATGTATGTGTGTATGCATGTGTGATATGAAATTATATTTATAATAGTGTGTGTATATATATATGTATGTATGTATATGACATTGTAAAATAGTTGTACTAATAAGTACAAATATAAATAATTTTAAATGCAAATTTAAGTTCAATGTGTGTGTTTAGTTTGCTTGTATTTACGTACATATATCATAAAATGTTATAAATCATTTTTAATTAATCAAAATTACTTATAATCCAATGATAATCAACTAGGTTTAAGTTGGAAATCAATAAAGAGAGAGAATGGTGGAAGTAAAATGAAATTAATTTAGTTTTAGGAAGTACTAAAAGAGAATCGATCCAGAAATCTTTTCTCCTTCCTTTTATTACTCTCTTGCCTTTTCAGTTTGGATTTGCACTATCACATCCTAATCTTAATTAATTTATTTCTTTTTCATTTTTTAATTATAAACAAAAATGACATTTACATACATATATATATATATATATATATATTTACACATGTACTATATGCGTATATGCATTAAGATTGATTTTGACTGCTTTACTGTTTTGGAAACCAAAGGAAGAAAAGAAAAGAAAACAAATTTAAATTTAGTTGCAACATAAAAAAGATTTAAAAATAAACTTAATATTTTACACATAAGTCCTATCATAATATATATCTCATTTAAAACATATACATATCAAAACAATATGTTATGTAATATATATATATATATATAATTTGATTCCTTTTTATTATGAAATAATATATATACATACGATTTGACAAAATATATATGTATACTATATAATTCATACTTATGTGAATTAAAATCAATCTTGTTTAAAGCCTCTTTCAAACATTGTCAAAATTTGAAAATTAAAAGAATTTTTTTATTCCATGACCAAAAGCATATATGAAAACATACATATATATATATAATAAAAATTAACTATAAAATACACACACACATTCACATCGCATGTTGACAACACACATATATAGGAACTCGTGATAATAGAATTGATCTAACTACACATAAATCATATAATGAGCATATACACATACGCACACAAATATATATATATATATATATATATATATATTGTAACTAAGAATATTACCTTGTTATAGCATAGAGAATACACCTTGAATATTGAATCAATGGACCCCGCTTGAATCTCGATTCAATTCTTCCAAGGAGAGCAAGCAACTTGAAATCACTACACACCATTGCATAGATTTTATTTAAATTTGTGTTTTTAATGCTTAAATCGATAGGAGGATGGAAAATAAATTTAAGCCAGTAAAGAAAAGGGATAAAGGTGACTCAAACCTTTGAGGATAATTAGAAAAAAAAGAGGTTTAGGTCGTTTAAATAGCAAAGGAGAGAGCTAGTGGCTAAAGACGGAAGCATATCTTTTCTTTCCTTTGCCATTTCACACCATTTGGAATCAAATTTCAAGCTTCCTCCCTAAGTAATGGCCGGTTATACATCAGCCTCTATGTGAGCCTCATTCCACTTCAAGCAAGATCGGATAATTTACATATAAATCAAATTTAAACGTACATCGATATCGTATTTCGATAACTGTGTATACAATTTTTATATACGCACTATTTTTAATACTGATCAACACAAATTAAATAAAATTTTATAATTAATATTTCATAAATGTTAATTAATTTATTATAATTATAATTTAATTAAATCAGGTGTTAAATGGATGATCCAACATTGCGGTTGTGTGACTCCTAGGTGTAAATTCGGTTAGCGATTAATATCGAACAATTCGAATAATAACGTTCACACGTCACTGTAGCTAGTGGTGTGACATTTTGGCTAAATTTATCGCTTACATAGCTTCGATAAAATCAAATTTTACTTATTTTAAGCATTATCCGGTATTGAAAATTATTTACATCAATCCTCTTCATTAAGATCTAATTTTACTTATTTTAAGCATTACCTGGTAGTGACAATTATTTATGCCAATTCTCTTCATCTAATTTTACTTATATTAAGCGTTACGTACTCTAACTCCTTGGTCCCCTAGTAGCCATAAGTAATACATTTTCCAACATTTAGAGAGCGTTATGTACTCTAGTCTCAACGGATGAATCGATATCCAGTCTCAACACATTTTGACTAGGAATATTTAAAATGGTATGTTTATTTATTATGATAAATCACCCATGATTCCAACGCATTTTAACTACTATCACAAAATATACCTATGGATTTCCCATTAAGTATACTTTTAAATTAATTAATCAATTAATACAACACATTATAGCAAGCATATAATAAAAAGAAAACACCTTTTGTTTTGAACAATATTGCTTACCAAGTTAAATATATGTAACAATTACATAATTGCCCCTAGTGTGTACCTCTAACTTTATCAATATCTCACTTGCACCGGGGCCAATTATGGAATCTCTATCCAATACTTTCAATCAGTTTGATGAGAATTGATCGAGTTAGACCCTATGTGAATAGATGTGCTATGTTAATTTAATTATCGACTCTGTCAATGAACTCTCTTCGATGCTGATAAACTATTTTTATCATTTGGAACTGTTCGAAGTATGTTTCTCGACTTCTATTGAGCTCTTACCATTACATTGTTATCATATAACAATGACGTATTATTCTTAATACTTGGAATCACCCCTAGCTCAGTTTTAACTTTACGAATTTATATTTATACATTGCTTCTATCATGGCACTATTGAGGCAATTATAACGACCCTAAATTTCGAACACTTCGTATTTAAATGTGAATTATTTAAATATTTGAATATCGAATTTAATGAAAATAAATTGATTCAATAACCTTGTTAACCCCTTTTAAATAATAACTAATAAAGGAAAAACTTGTTTTCGGAAAATGTTTACGAAAACAAATTATTAGAGGAAATATCAATAATGTGACTAGAAATTATTTTATTGGTAAACGACCTCAAAACGCATGAAATTACCATCCCAGGGCATTGTCTTTTATTTTGACGAAACTAATGTCATTGGGACTGAAATAATGAGGTGATGTACATCGACGAGTTTCGTAGCGATCCGATGTCCTATATGATCATGTGAGCTCAAAACGCAAAGTGATTTATTTTAGAAATTAAATAAAATATATATTTTATTATATAAACACATCACCCTCCTCCTCACTTTATTATTTTTCTCTTCCTCTTCTTTTACAGTTTCCTTTAACCAAATAAAATACAAAGCCGCACCCTTCCATACTTTTAATCCAAAGCTACAGGCCACGAAAACCGATGTTGTTGCATTCGTTGAACTTATAGAGGTAAGGGCTTCGAATTTGTATGGCCTCTGTTGGATGCGACAGTACTTGAGGTGATGATGTTTTTATAGTCATGTGCTATGTTTTGGGTGCGACAAGGATTGAAGTGGCGATAGTTGAAGGAGAGTGTAGCATGGTGTTTCTCTTGAGGAGTTGCGTCTATTGACACCATTAGTCGGAGCTTCGATCGAGTTTGGGGTGTCGTGACCTGACATGGTCGAGTAAGGGCATTGAGTATCACTTTTTGATGAAGAGTGCCAAGCTTCACATAGTTGGGCACATCGCGGAGAGAGGGCTTGAAGAGGAGTTCATTGCACTTGCCAGCTCGTCGATTAATGGAGTGTTGAGCGAGAAAAGGAGGAGAGAAGAAGGTGCGTGCACGGGTGGTGTATGTGCATGTACGTGGTGTTGATTTGGAGAAGAAGATGTTTAAGGAGAAATAATTCTAAATAAGGTAATTAGTAATTGTAGAATACAGTGGTTTATGATTTTTATTTGATGATAATAAACATATATATATATTCATTAAATGTGTTTCTTATAGTACAATTTCAATTTCACAGAATTAAATAAGTATTTGCAGAATAAAATAATTAAATTGGAATTTTATTTGAACAAATATTTTATTCAAACAAATGTTTTATTTCAAATTCAAAAAGTACACATTTAGCTTCCATTATATTTACATTTTCAAATACAATACAACTTTCACTATCACTCTCATATATACAACATTTCTATACACTTTCATATACAACATCTCTCTTACTCTCACTCACTCGAGTTTGTTTTTGATGTTGATCTTGATTTGATTGCTCCAGCTTATGTCCAGCCATCCACTATACCTGTCAAATAAACAATACAATAAACTAGAAAAAAACAAACCTAAATTGCAAAAATAAAATTGAATTTGAATGTTAATATTGCCTCAGCTTATGGGTTTGTTTTTCTCTTCATATTAAGTCAGGGACAACTATAGGTGCACAAACAACTCATGATATGCATAGTGTATCACTGTGAATATCACAAGGCCGAGCCTCGATTCAATCACATGGACTACTACAAAGGTTAAGCACGAAGGCTCAACACAGTGCAAGTGTGCACAAAGTCAGGCCAAGCAAGTTTCAACCCAACTCAGGCACATTCAAACCAAACTAAAGGCAGCAGCATATGCAACACAATGGTCGACCTACAAGAAACATAAAGCATATGTATAATCGTATAGTTTGCACACATATACATACATATGTATATATGTATATACATGGAATGTCAATCACACATAGTTAAACAGCAGCAAACTCAAGACCATATTGGAAATTCAACAACATCAGGCCAGAGCAAAAGATAGACATGGACAAATGCAAGGGCAACAGCAAGATCAGCAAGAGAAATGCACAAGCATATGGTAGGGCAAGGTATCAATATAAAGCAAGACAAGATTAGATCAAAGCAATGTGCCAACACAGCAAGAAGCAACAGTGCGGTAAGGGTGCAAGAGTGCAGCAAGGCAGAAGTGGACAAGTTCAACAAATACAAGTGCACAACCAGGTCCAGTCAAGGTGTGCATCAACAGTTTTAGATACAACCTCACATTCAAGCATTATAAACTCTAAACAACTGGATTGCACTCAGGCATATAGCAGTGCCCTCATTACATAAGAATGTGCATGCAAAGACTCAGAAATTCAACAGTAGGAAACTCAAGTGTTCGAATTCATCTTTTCAGAGTTTGAAATTAATGTGATCAGTCAAGAGTAAAACAGTTCAAGCATCAACATAGAAAATTTGGACGAAATTCGAAATATGCAGTAGTTTTGAACGTGTCAACCAGGGAAATATATTTGAAATATCTATGCAGAACCTTCGAATATATGAATACATCAGAGCCTCATATATATCAAAATAGAACAAGTCAGAAATAAAAACCATCGTTCATCAGGAAATCGAACGGGTAAAAAGAGCATACGAAAAATTCAAAGTCAAGAACATATATGCAAACATAGGAAATTAATTCCTATATAAAGAACCCAAATCATCATCGACAAAAAGTAAGTAAGTTTGAATACAAAATTCAAAAGGGGAATAAAGTTCATACCATTCAAACAGCAAATTAACTCGACGACGAAGCAAGTGAAATCAAAGTAATATGATCGAGTGACAACGCAATCAAGACATTCACATTTCTTCAATCGATCAATCGACGGCTTCGTTCAAGAAACCCTAATTTCTAAAGAGCAAAGAAAAGGAAAATGGTGGAAGAAGCAAAACATATTGAAAAAAAAAGGATTTGCATATCATATCTATCAGGATGCACTCTTTTGATAATGGGCCTTGGGGAGTTTATTTGAACAAATTAAATTAGGCCTGTTTATTTTTTTTAGGGTTTTCTCTCTTTTATTTTTATTGTAATTTTCTTTTAAATTGTAAAACTCAAGTTTATCTAGGTTACGAAGTATGGGGCATAGTTCGAGAAATTCACAACTCAGTGGCTGAGTTGTGGTAGGGTTTTGAGTGTAGGGTTAGAACAATCAGGTTAGCGAGGGTTGTGAGTTTAAAGGGTATATAAGCGTCAGATTGTTTAATTCCTAATAGAAACCTTAGGGGCAGCAATAGGCGGGTTTTGCCGAAGCTGGGTAAACTTGTGTGTCACTTTAAATTTCTACATTTATTATGTTTTTATCTGTGCTGCAATTTTTATTTATCTGTGAATTTTTTAACAAACCCTATTCACCCCTGTCTAGGGTTAATTCGATCCTACAAGTGGTATCAAAGCTTGGTAGAAAGAATTCACTTTCTTAACTATGGCTAGTTTTAATAATGCTTTTTCTGAAGGTCAATCTATTACTCGACCACCCATGTTTAATGGTACTGATTATTCATTTTGGAAAACTAGGATGAATTTTTTTAGATACTACAGATGCATGAGATATAGTTGAAACAAGATATAATTTACCTACGAAAAATATAAATGGTAACGAAGTTCCAAAACCAAAAGATAAGTGGAATCCTAATAAGCTTAGTTTACATCGTTCTAATGCTAAGGCTATGAATTCTATTATTTGTGCATTAGATAAAATTGAATACAATCGTGTTTCTCACTGTGAAACTACGTAGGAAATTTGACATACACTTGAAATTACCCATTAAGGAACATCGCAGGTCAAGGAAAGTCATCTAGCAACGCTCAGCAATGAATACGAAAATTTCAAGATGGTTAAAGATGAAAAAAAAAGAGATGTACGGATATTTTCAGAATATAGTATTCAAATCCAAAACTCTAGGATAAGCTCATATAGAATTGGAGATGGTCCGAAAAATTCTAAAAATCCTTCCTAAAAATTTCAAAGCAAAAGTGACTGCAATTCTGGAATCCAAAGATTTGAAAAGGCTTAAATTAGAGGAGCTAATAGGAAATCTCATCACTTATGAGATGGAATTGAAGGTAAGAGAAGAAAGTGAAAGCGAAGACTTGAAAAAGAAATCAATCGCTCAAAAAAGTACAACCGACAGTGATGATGATGACGATGTCGCGGTTGAGCTAGCACTATTAATGAAGCAATTCAAGAAGTGGACCCGAAAGCATGGAAATCCAACAATAAATCAACGTATAAAAACCAAAATACTCAAAGTTCTGGATGATTCTAAAGAAAAGGATATCATATGCCATAAATGTAAGAAGCCGGGTCACATTAAGCCAAACTATCCGCAAAATCGATTTGACAAAGGAAAGACGAAGAAACAAAGGAGTTTCGCAGCCACTTGGGATGATAGTGAAGGAGAAGAGGAGAACATTGATAGTGAGAAAGAAGAAGTAAATAAGTGTCTTATGATGGGAGAATTTAGCGACAGCGACGGAGAACCGAGTGAGGATCAAAATTATCACATACCGATTTATTATTATCATATCACGATCTAAACTCAACACTCTATAGATTTCAACAACTATATGATAAACTTGAATAGGAGAAAAATAATCTACTTGGGATAAATAATGAGTTAGAATCTTTGATTGAACACGTTAAAAAGTTTAACATGTCAGTCTTTAGAAGAAGAAATTAATAGGTCCAAAACTAAAATTGAAACTCTCGAAAATGAAATTTTGATTTTGAAAAATAAAGACGGCACAAAAAGAGAGAATTCCATCAAAAGATGTACCTCACTTTTGAATCAAAATAATGCCCTTAGAGCTAAGGTTCAACAACTTGAATCAACGATAAAGAAATTTTCAAAGGGAGAAAAATCATTGAATATGTTGCTAAGAAATCAAACTTTTGTTGAAAATTAAAAAGGTCTTGGTTTTGATAAAGTTGAACCGATTAGGAAAAACATTCTGATAATGTCAAATTTCAAAAAGATTTTTCAAAATGTTTAATTTGTGGAAAAAGAGGGTATAATCAAAATAAATGCTGGAATAGAAACAAAAACAAAACCGTTAAACATTTTTCGGTTCTAAAAGGTACAAATGCAAATGTTTTGAAATTTAAACAAGTTTTGATTCCCAATGGTACATTTGTAGATGCTAACAATTGTTATATAGATGAGTTTGGGTACCAAAGGCTACAAACGAATATAATAGTGGTCCAACATCCTTTATTAGACCACTCGACTCTTCTAACATTTAGGTACAAAAGCGGGTTAAGGAACAACTTTGATAGAGATAGATTTCGAGTTGTTCTATATGATTGATGAGCTAAAATTCAAATGTTACTTAGCCTAGAAAGAAGAGGAGGAGATCTAAATATTTTGGATAAGAAGACATCGAAGGTAAGTAAGGTATGATCTCTAAACTCTATTTTGTTCTCTTATCGTTAATTCTGTTTTTGTTGACATTGTTGTAGTATTTCTGCCGTATCTTGAGTTTCTTAACTCCAATTTGCGAAATTCAAGATTTTCTAGAAAACGGATTGAAAACACTATAAGTTTTATTTGTTATATTTCTCTAGAATCTGAACTTAGACGGGTGAAAAACTACAAATCATT
Source organism: Allium fistulosum (assembly GCA_030737815.1). Taxonomy (NCBI): domain Eukaryota; kingdom Viridiplantae; phylum Streptophyta; class Magnoliopsida; order Asparagales; family Amaryllidaceae; genus Allium; species Allium fistulosum. The sequence continues at coordinate 705,037,659 of CM060904.1, read as the reverse complement.
TGGAGTATTGTTTGAAAACAATTTCAGAACCTCTTGATGCAGATGTAATAATTTAATCATAACTTGAACATTTTTACTCCGATTGTTGAATTTCTTGAATTTTTGGAAAGCTAACTGATAATACAACTTTACTATCTTAAGTTTATGCTGATCCATTTTGTAAAATATTGAAAAACTGCAATCATTTCAGCGCACTACTTGAAAAGTATTTCTGATTTACACCAACAAGTTATAGTATTTCAGTCATAACTTTTGATTGATTTATCGTTTTGGCTTGAAACCAATTTTGGTAAATAGCATTTTTGAATATATGGAACTTTCATGTTTTGAACCAAATCTAATTTTGAAGTTTAAGCTTCCAAATAAAGTTTTCAAATGAACCGAATTTTTGAACAAGGATTGCCAACCGCTTTAACAATCACGTTTATTGCCTCTTTCATGATTATCAAATCAATTTTCCAACTGCTTTGGAGAATATTGAATGTGTCTTTTTGGCCCAATATGGATGATATTGCCTTTGCTTTATACAAATGGATTTGCTGAAAATTTTGAAAAAAATAATTCGAGTGGTTTTTTTAGGAGCATGTGGTTGCTTGTTTTCTTATATACCACCATATGTCACCTTGGTTAGTCCGAATACAAGTGGTATCAAACATCATGTTGAAACCATTTTTGCATTTGATTAATTATATTCAACTTATTTTCAACTAGCAGAAATTTTCACAAAACCCCTATAGAAAATTGATTTTTACATATTTTTAATTTTTTTAAAATAACTTAGGTCTTTACTTTGATGAAAATACACTTGTTTATTTGGATAAGGAATTTACTCTAGAAAAGATAATCTTTGACTAATTGAACCTTTTTGAAAGTTATCAAAATTATTAATAGTGTTTGAGAAAGTGATGGATATTGATTAAATTATATTTCATAACAAGAGGAAGTATAATTTAAAATTTCATGAAAATTAAGCAAATTTTATAATATTTTTTACATTAGTACTTACTCCATGATTATTTCTATCATTGTCGCCTTTCTTCCAGTCCATACACCACAATTTAATATAATGTGCAGAAGTTGGTATTTCAAAACAAGGAAACGTTTCTTTTTGTAAAAAATTATATCCTAAAGTATTCACTCTCATTTTGAAGTCCTCGCGGTTATGCATAGTGAACTACTTGAATTTCTATATATGTGCTTCCATTCTTATTTAAAAAGTCCTAATCTTTATGCATGGATGAGGCTTATATAAGAGAGGGATAAATATTCAAGTAGATTATATTAAAAGTCCTCACGGTCATGCATGGTTAGAAAAGACTTGACATTCATTTTTAAGTAACTACTAAACTCATTTAAAAGGCCTAACGGTTAAGCATAGTTAGAAAGTGCTTAATATTTTTTTTGGTATAATATTTAAAAGGAAGATTCATAAATTACTCCTTTATTGAAAATACCAAACTGATGTCATTGTATAAAATTTTCCCTAAACGTAATCCTATCATTTCTCAAAAGTGGAATTTGTTCCATTAAATAAAATATTATGATTTTTGTTTAATTAATTGATATTTGAGATATATATTAACCTCTTGATTTGATTTTACAATTTTAGTCAAAATCCATTACTACTTCAATTACTATTATATTTTTTGATGACAACAAAAGGCAGAGAGATGTTCAGATTTTGTTGACTGAGTATAGCCTTATTGTTATTTCAGAGTGTTTTTATTATTCAAAAGTTATTTTGAAATTAGTTTTGAAAAATCAATTTTTCAATTATATGCATCTGTGTAGGGAGAGTTTAGTTGTAGCGGAGCATCTAAATAGGGGGAGCTTGAACACATCACATCAAACATATTTATTTAATTCAAAGTCTTAATATTTGTTTGTTATCATCAAAAGGGGGAAATGGTATAATACAATGGTTTATGACTTAAATGTGTTTGTTATAGTACTATTGCAATTTCACAGAATTAAATAAGTATTTGCAAAATAAAATAATTGAATCAGAATTTTATTTGAACAAATATTTTATTCAAACAGATATTTTATTTCAAATTCAAATAGTACACATTTAGCTTCCACGGTATTAACATTTTTAAATACAATACAACTTTCATTATCACTCTTATATATACAACATTTCTATACACTTTCATATACAACATCTCTCTTGCTCTCACTCACTCGAGTTTGTTTTTGATGCCGATCTTGATTTGATTGCTCTAGCTTGTGTCCATTCATCCATTATACCTGTCAAATAAACAACGTAGTAAACTAGAAAAAGAAACAGACCTAATTACAAAAATAAAATTGAATATTAATATTAATATTGCCTTAATTTATGGATTTGTCTTTCTCTTCTTATTTGAACAAGGACAAATATAGGTGCACATACAGCTCATGATATGCACAGTGTATCACCATGAATATCACAACACCAAGCCTCGATTCAATCACACGGACTACTACAAAGGTCAAACACGAAGACTCAACACAGTGCAAGTGTGCACAAAGTTAGGCCAAGCAAGTTTTAGCCCAACTCAGGCACATTCAAACCGGACTAAAGGTAGCAACATATGCAACACAATGGTCGACCTACAAGTAATATAAAGCATATGTATAATGGTATGGTTCGCACACATATACATACATATGTATGTATATACATGGAATGTCAATTACACAGATTTTAATAACAGCAAACTCAAAACCATATCATAAATTCAACAACATCAGGCCAGAGAAAATGTTAGTCAAGGACAAATGCAAGTGCAACAGTAAGATCAACAAGAGAAATGCAGAAGCATACGGTAGGGCAAGGATCAGTACAAAGCAAGACAAGATAGATCAAAGCAGGGTGCAAAAACAACAAGAATACAATAGTGCAGCAAGGGTACAATGGTGCAAGAGTGCAGCAAGGAAGTGGACAAGCTCAACAAATACAAGTGCACAACAAGTCTAGTCAAGGCGTGCATCATCAGTTTTAGATACAACCTCACATTCAAGCATTACAAACTCCAAACAACTGGACTGCACTCAAGCATACAATAGTGCCTTCAGTGCATAAGAATGTGCACGCAGAGGCTTAGAAATTCAATGGCGGGAAACTCAAGTGAAAAATTTGAATTCATCTTTTCAAAGTTCAAAATTAATGCGATCGGTCTAGTGCAAAACAGTTCAAGCATCAACATAAAAAATATGGACAAAATTCGAAATATGAAGCAATTTTGAACGTGTCAACCAAGGAAATATATTCGATATATATATGCAGAACCTTCAAATATATGAATACATCATAGTGTCGTATATATCAAAATAGGACAAGTAAGAAATAAAAACCATCGTTGTTCAGGAAATCGAACGGGTAAAAAGAGCATATAAAAATTCAAAGTCAAGAATATATATGAAAATATAGGAAATTAATTCCTATATAAAGAACCCAAATCATCATCGGCAAAAAGTAAGTCGAGTTCGAATACAAAATTCAAAAGGGGAATAAAGTTCATACCATTCAAACAGCAAATTAACTCAGCGATGAAGCAAGTGCAAATCAAAGCAATATGATTAAGTGACAAGCCAACCAAGATGTTCATATTTCTTCAATCAATCAATCGATGGCTTCGTTCTAGAAACCCTAATTTTTGAAGAGCAAAGAAAAGTAGAATGGCTGAAGAAGCAAAACATACTAGAAAATAGAAAAAGGGGATTCACATATCATATATATCAGGATGCACTCTTCTGATAATGGGCCTTATGGAGTTTATTCAAATATATTAAATTAGGCCTCTTTATTTTTTGTTTAGGGTTTTCTCTCTTTTATTTTTATTGTAATTTTCTTTTAAATTGTAAAACTCTAGTTTATCTAGGTTACGAACTAGGGGGTGTAGTTTGAGATTTCGCAACTCAGTGGCTGAGCTGTGGCAGGATTTTAAGCACAGGGTTAGAACAATCAGGTTAGCGATGGTCACAAGTTTACAAGGTCTATAAGCGTCAGCTTGTTTAATTCCTAGTAGAAACCTTAGGAGCAGCAGTAAGTGTTTTGTCGAAGTTGGGTAAACTTGTGTGTTGCTTTTAATTTTCGCATTCTCCATAATTATATATACTGTAATATTTATTTATCTGTGAACTTTTTAATAAACCCTATTCACCCCCTCCTCTAGGGTTAATTCGATCCTATAGTAATTAATCAAGTTAATTAATTATTTTAATTAATTTGTATTCTTATAAAATCCAAAACTTTTTCATATGAGATACAATCAAGAAGCCATCTTCGCTATTGCACTCATATAAGGATTATCTACGTATTGGTTTAGCTTAGGCTTGGATGAGTTAACTCGCCATTTAATTTGGATATGTTGTGTATATATTGTTTGTTGTGGTAAGAAACAAAATTAAGTAGATAACAATGCAAGTTATTACTTTTGGACTCTTCCTTGCTTTGGAAAGCAAGTGACAACATTATATGTTGTATAATCTCTCTTTTAAACCCACCAAAATATGTAACGTGTCCCAGACTTGTTGTTTACATGTTTGATAGTGCATTGTAAATGATTGAAGCAAAATAGTCATTATAAATGCACTTTGAAATCCCTTGAGTTTGGCATATATTAATTGGTAAAAATTTGAATATATTATGGAAATATATATGTAGTTATTCCTTACACACATTTTGGTGTGTTTGACATGGAGGAATTTGTTTGCGAAGTTATAGAAATAGTGAAACGACGTTGTGATAGTTAGAAGTGAAAAGGTCACGATGGATACACTTTGAAAATGCCTTATATCCAGTGATTTTTAAAGCTAACTTTGAAAACATCCTGGGGGCATTTTTTTATACATACTATAATGCATTTATTTTTGGAAAAATATCGAGGCTTTAGTATATTTTAAATAATTATTTATGAATTTTTAAAGTAAAGAGTTTTAAATTATAAAATATGTTTTTATGGTTTTTAAATAAATTATAAAATAAGTGTTTTAATTAGTTTTAAAAATAAATGTTTTAAACCTTAGTATAAGTATTTTCAAATATATATATATATAGTTTTTAGAAAATTAGTCAAAGGTTTATTAAAAGTATTAAAAGCTTATTTAATATAATATCTTTTAAATTATTTTAGAATTTTATTAACTATATTAGCTTATAAATAAATTAGTATACATACATACATACATACACACATACATATATATATCATTTTAAAAAATAATTTTAGTATTTATAAATGTAGTAGAGGAAATTTGAATTTAACACTTAAGTTAAAATAAATTATTTTGGGAAGTTCCATTCAAAGTGTATTACCTTGATTAATAAGTGTGGATATGCTTTGATCTTTAAAATGAATAATTTAAAGGTAACTATAAGTAAATAGTTTTGGGTTATAGTAAACAATATTTTAGTAACATTTGTTTTTTAACCCTTATTAACTATACTTAGGAATGTAATTAGATATATATAATAATGAATACTTTAAAGGTAATTATAAGTAAATTATTTTGGGTTCTAGTAAACAATGTTCAAGTAAAATTTGTTTTTAATCCTTATTAATTATAATTAGAAATATAATGAGTACTTTAATTATAAGTGAATAGTATTGGGTTATTGTGACAATATTTGAGTAACAATTGCCATAAACTCTTATAAAAGTAATTAGATTTCTAAAAGGGAGTTTTAAAGAAACTGATTAAGTGTAAAGTGTTTTGGGTTTGTAGTAAACAATGTTTTAGTAATATTTGTTTTTAACCCCTTGAATTATATGTTAAAGTGGAAAAATATTGTAAATATAATTAGACTTTTAATTATGGAATTTTAACAATAATAACAAGTATGGAATCTTTTAAAATAAAGGTGGAAAAGTTATGTGTTTAGTTTATAAAAAAGATGGGATTTATAGTAACAATGTTTCAGTAACATTTGTTTAACCTCTTTGATTATATTTTAAAGTAATTAAATTTTGTTAAGTGATTTGTCAATATACTTATACCGTCGAGATAAGTATATAAATACTTTTTAAGTATAGAAAAGAGTATAAATGAATAGTAAATATGTGAATAGTAAATACGTAAATAGTAAATATGTGAACAGTAGAATACAAGAATATATCTTGTATAAAGGGAAATTAAATCTATATACAAGTTTAATAAATTAAGTTTTGATTAATAAAGGAAGTTGTAATTAATAAAGGAATATTAATTAATAAATCAAGTTTTAATTAATAAAGGAATGTTAATTAATAAAGGAAATTTTAATTGATAAAGGAATATTAATTAATAAATGAAGTTTTAATTAATAAAGGAAGTTTTATTGATAAAGGAGTATTAATTAATGAGTAATTTTTAATTAATTAGGAGTTTAATCAATTAGAAGTTTTGATTAATAAAAGAAGTTTTATTAGATAAAAAGGAATTTTACTAATAGAAGAGGTTTTAATTAATGAAAGATCAGTTAAATAAAATGCGGATTAAAGTCGTTTATGTGACTTGATCGTGCTTTGTGTGTGTTAATGTGCTTTTGTATTTACTTGTTTATGGAAAGTATATAGTCATGTACTTAGCACTAAAGCCGACAAATTAGACTTGTTTCTATCCATGAGAGTTGGGAATGATGATTCGAGAAAGGTGTAGAAGCAATGGTGTTCTTACCTACCGAACTTCACTCTTGACCGATGGATAGCAGAAGTTGAGAAGGTTGAAAACATTTTAAGTATACGAAACTTGGTTTCCATATGTGATCGTTCTATTTGTTATTGAATACGACCAAATTAACTAGGGAAATTCGTTGATTCGGTCATGGAGAGACCGGGATCGATAAGTGTTTTACTTATCGAAAACCACTTCCAGAATGAGATACGTATTCTATCTTTTGGAAGTGGATCTATTCGAGATGATGGAATCCATTTTAGTTTTGAGATATGTTCGAGATGCTAGATTCCATTTGGGGATTCATGATTTGTTCAAGTGATGATGACTCGTGTGTTGAGATGCTTAACATTACATCATCGTCGGTATATGACTAAGATAGAGTAGGATGCATGATCTTGGGTTTAGCTAACCCAAGGGGTACATCAACTCCAATATCTAGATTATGCTTATCGATATGTTGCACACTGGAGTTGATGATACTTGGTTAACATGTTTGGGCATGGGCTAGCTGTGTTTACATTATGGTATATTTTATCTAGAGATGTACGATGCTCGGAAGGAATTTTCTAATCCCTGTCATAGAGATTGGTCATAGTTTTCTCATGAGTTTTACTAGGGATGTTTCTACGGAAAATCCATATGTGAACGCTTCTTAGCGGTTTTGATTGTATACTTATTTAATATTATTATGTCATGAGATGCAAATGGCACAGCTATTTTCTAATTTATATTCTTCACCCTATACATTATTTACTGTATTGCAATATGTACTTACTAGATGGTTGGCACTTTTGAGGTGATAACCGTTACGACGTTCTCAAAAGGTGCTATTATATGCCGCGCATATTTCTTAAGTTTCTCACACCATACTTTTGTCTGACCCATGGTTTTTATTTTTCCCTTATTTCCATGGGTACACTTTGAGTAATTTGGGAAAGGCAGTTTTTCGTTGATGTTCACTGAGATCTTGGAGAGGATCTAGATGTTTACCTACTATAGTATTCTTATTTCCGCTGCATTATTTTATGTATACATATCAACAATTGTAAGAACAGGCCGTTATAACTATCCAAGCTGGTGATAGTACTATAACTACTAACTTTGAAATACTATGTATATTAGAGTAGCTCTGTGTATTATCTTTTGATATTATATGTTATAATTCTGCTGTGAGATTCTGATGATTTTTTTCTCCTCTTTCTTGTCACTTTTCTTTTCATCTTTTTTCTTTACCCTGATTTTCTATCTTTCTGGCACTTAGGTGCTCAGCACGTAAAGACTGTGGATGTATTAGCATCGACATTCCGGGGTCGAAAATCCATTCGTTACATCGTGGTATCAGAGATGAAGGTTAAGCGAGAACCTTGGCTTTGGATGGGTACAACTCATTAAAAGATAGGGTAATGGAATGCCTTGGCATGAGTTGAGTGTATTATATATATGAGAGCATATATGTATTTGATATACATTGGTAATATATATATATAAGTTGGTAGTGTGGTTGATTAATGTAGGGATTAACGATGTCCATTTATCCCTCATTTATTAGCTTAATCATGCTCCATCGATTTACGAGCATTGATTATTGTTTGTTGATTGTTGTTTTGTGTTTAACCAGTTTATAAGTAATTTAACTTTTTACAATATAGGTTGGGTAGATAGTAATTGTGGGAACATTAAAATGAACACCTTGTGAATAAAGTTTCACAGTTTGACTATAAGGCATTCATTGACATTGTTGGGTTAAAAAGTTAACTTTAATAATAGATATTTAATATAATCTAAAAAAAAGATATTTCGGAATAAATATTTGTGAAATGACTTTATATAAGAAGGCATCTTTATATAAATATGGTTCAAAGGTATCGTTTATAAAATATGATTTATAAATAAAAAGGATTTAAACTGAGAATTTGAGAACTTAAATCTAGGTGCTTTGAAAAATTGTATTTCATGGTTTTTGATAAAATAATAATAGTATTATTTGAAAGTATTTATGAAAATAAATATTGTAAAAAATATTTTAAAGGAGATAGAAAGTACTGAACTCACTTCTATCATTGGAAAATATTTCCAATGATGGCTGCAGCATCATCATTGGCGTTCATTTCCAAGTTTCAAAGTAGGGGATGCTATTATAGTAGTTTACTATACGTTGTTTTGGTAAAATAGATTTTTTTTAATCTCGGAAGTATAATTTCATGTCCAAAAGATATATGTAGATATGAATATTTCAAATGATTTGAAATGAAACCAGTGTTTAGTTCAAAAGTTTTCTTTGAAGAAATTTGAAATATAAAAGTTGAGTTTTTTATAACTCTTAAATTTAAATAAGTTAAGTCTTGAAATGTTTTTGAAATGAAATGTTTAATAAGCCAGGGCAAGTCTTTATAAAATGTTTAAAAACATAAGTAATGTTTTATGAAATGGTTCATAAATGATTTTGATATTAAATGGGAAATACTATAAGAGAAAAGAAATGTGATTCAAAATGTAAAATAACTGGTGTAATTTAGAAAAAAATGGAATAAAGTATGTAAGTTGTGTGTAGATCATTTTGTTTGCATGATTGTTCTTGATTCAGTATTTGAGTACATGATTCTAGGTGGTTTACACCAGTCCGAACAAGGATTTTTCACTAGATTCTTGATGGTGAAAATTTGGTACGGATTCTTGATATTATTTCAAGGTTTTCTATCATTTTATATGGTTATGTAAGAAAAAGGGAGGTTTCTAATCAAGGAACCTGATCGGGATCCGCAATAGAGAGGTCAAGTGATCTATACTAGTTTGGAATTGAAATTTATGTGATCGAGCGAGTGATCAAAACTAATGTTGCGTACGGATGACATATGTACGTCGTACGGGCTCTGATATAATTGAATACTATGTTTGTTGGCTTATAAAGAGTTTGTAGAATGACTCTTTGAATTATTTGAGGTAGCATGAATAATCAACTAAGTAATAACTTTATGTTATTGAGCAAAAGGTACACTTAGTAGATTATTTTTGTCTTTGTACGAGGAGAAGGTTTCTGAAGCTGGGAAAACCGTAAACTATGTTTGCTAGTAATTTTAACATGTGATTGTTTCTTTTATTGCTTGTGTTGGAATTTTGAGGATGAAATATTCTAAGTGGGGGAGAACGTAAGGACCTTGAAATTTCGGACACTTCGTAGTTAAATATGTGAATTATTTAAATATTTGAATACCGGATTTAATGTCATTAAATTGATTTGATGACCTTGTTAACCCCCTTTTTAAATAATAACTAATGAAGGAAAAACTAGTTTTTGAAAAATGTTTACAAAAATAAATTATTAGAGGAAAAATCGATATTGTGACCGGAAAACGTTTTATCGGTAAACAGCCTCAAAACGCGTTAAATTATCATCCCAGAGCACTATCTCGGATTTTGACGAAACTAATGTCATCCGGACTGAAATAATAAGGTGATGTATGGGGACGAGTTTCATAGCGATCCGACGTCCCGTGTGGTCATGCGAGCTCGAAACGTAAAGAGATTTATTTAAGAAATTAAATAAAATTTATATTTTATTATATAAACATACCGCCCTTCTCCTCACTTTATTATTTTCCTCTTCCTCATCTTTTACATTTTCCTATAACCAAAGAAAATACACAACCGCCCTCTTCTATCAATTTAACCTGGAGCTACAAGCCACGAAAACCGATGATGTTGGATCCGTTGAACTCGTAGAGATGAGGGCTTCGAATCCGTATGGCCTTTATTAGGTGCAACAGTACTTGAGGTGATGATGTTTTCATGGTCGCGTGCTAGGGTTTGGGTTCGGTAAGGATTGAGGCGGTGATATGCGAAGAAGAGTGTGGCATGGAGTTTCTCTTGAGGAGCCGTAGCTTTTGGTACCATTAATTGGAGCTCTTATCGATTTTGGGGACCGCAACCTAACATGGTCAAGTAGGGCATTGAGTGTCGCTTTTTGATGAGGAGTGCCGAGCTTTACATGGTTGGGCGTGTCATGGAGAGCACTTGAAGAGGAGCGCATTGCAATTGCCAACTCATCGATTGGTGGAGTGTCAAGCGAGAAAAGGAGGAGAGAAGGAGGTGCATGCATGGGTTATGTATGTGCGTGTACATAGTGTTGATTTGAGGAAGAAGAGTTTAAGGAGGGATTATTTTAAATAAGTTAATTAGTAATTAATCAAGTTAATTAATTATTTTAATTAATCTGTATTCTTATAAAATCCAATTTTTTTGAATATGAGGTACAATCAAGGCATTATCTTCACAGTTGCACTCGTATTAGCATTATCTACGTATAGGTTTGGCTTCGGCTTGGATGTGTTAACTCACCATTTAATTTGTATGTGTTGTGTATATAATGTTTGTTGTGTTAAAGTATAAAATTAAATAGATAACAATGCATGTTATTACTTTTGGACCCTTCCTAGCTTTGGAAAGCAAGTGACAACATAATATGTAGTATAATCTTTCGTTTAAACCCTCCAAAATATGTAACGCGGCCCAGACTTGTTGTTTACATGTTTGATAATGTGTTGTAAATGATTGAAGTGAAATAGTCGTTATAAATGCATTGTGAAATCCCTGGCATTTGACATATGTTAAATTGGTTAAAATGTGAATATATTATGGAAATATATATTTGGTTATTCTTTACACACGTTTTGGTGTGTTTAACTTAGAGGTATTGGTTTGTGAAGTTATAGAAATTGTGAAATGACGTTGTGATAGTTAGAAGCGAAAAGCTCATGATGATGCACTTTGAAATGCCTTGTGTTCGGCGATTTTTAAAGTTAACTTTGAAAAACATCCTAGTGGCTTTTTTGCATTTTTTATAAATACTTAAGTGTATTTATTATTGGAAAACTATCAAGATTTAAATATATTCTAAATAATTTATAAAATTTTAAAATAAAGGGTTTTAAATTATAAAATATGTTTTTTATGGTTTTTACATAAATTTTAAAATAAGTATTTTTAATTAATATTTAAAATAAATGTTTTAAACCATAGTATTTTTAAAGTATTTGTAAATATATATGGTTTTAGAAAATTAGTCAAAGGTTTATTTAAAGTATTAAAATGCTTATTTAATATAATATCTTTTAAATTGTTTTAGAATTTTATTAACTATATTAGCTTATAAATAAATTAATATACATATACATATACATACATACATATATATATATCATGTTAAAAAGGTTAGTAAATATATATAAGTTTTAAAAGTAAGTTTAGCATTTATAAATGCAGTAGAGGATGTTTGGATTTTAACACTTAAGTTAAAATAAATTATTTTGAGAAGTTCAATTAAAAGTGTATTATCTTAATTAATAAGTGTGGATATGATTTGATCTTTAAAATGAATAATTTAAAGATAGCAATAAGTAAACGGTTTTGGGCTGTAGTAAATATGTTTTAGTAACATTTGTTATTATACCTTATTAACTATACATAGGAATATAATTAGATATATATAATAATAAATACTTTAAAGGTAATTATAAGTAAATAATTTTGGGTTGTAGTAAACAGTGTTCGAGTAACAATTGTTTTTTATCCTTATTAATTATAATTAGGAATATAATTAGGACTTTAATTATAAGTGAATAGTTTGGGGTTGTTGTGGCAATGTTTGAGTAAAATTAATGATATAAAATAGGGTAATTTATTTAAGAATCTATGTATATTTCTTAAACTTTGACCCTTTTGTAGATGACAAAGGGAAATGTGAACATATCGACAGGGGAGTACATAGATATAAAAAGAGTAATGGTTTGGAGAAAATTTATTTAATTTTATAATCTATAAGTCATATGGTTTTCATCATCAAAAGGGGGAGAACAGTGAGAACATGACTCTAATGTTTTAATGATAACAATTATATGATAATACTACCAACAAATTTATTAAGTTAATTTGGGAATAGTCTAATCACTTATATGAAAGATGTGATATACTGGCGAAAGATAATAGGTCGACAAAGTAGAATATATGAAAAGTATCAAAATAAATCAGACGAAGATATATGGAATGGAGAACGAGCATTCAAAGACATTTAGTGGAGTTGACAAATATACTGAAACATAGCAACGTCGAAAAAAATACTCGAAGATGGACAAACAGACACAAAAATCAAGTATGACATTTATCGAGTCCTTGTCAAGTCCTTTTAGTCTAAACTTAGTAAAACACTAAAAATATGTTCCCAAATCACTCCCATTATGAAAAACCCTTCCGCGGATCGCAAAGTATTTTTGAGAATTTTTGGGATTTTTCACAATAACAGAAGTGCTAGAATTAAAAAAGAAAGGAGACGAATGAACTAGGTGATAGATCGCCCTTGACACTCCAGTGGTCGACCTATGGGTTCCCATAGGTCAACCGGTAAAGTCTTACATGTCCACTTATAGAGGATGAGAGGTCAACCTCTTTCATCTTCACGTTGCTCCTCTTTGCATTAGACACCACTCCTCTTCATTTCTAAGAGTTTTAACTTTCAATTCACACCCTACAACAATAATAAAAGCCCCCATTTCATCTTAGAGCAATTAGCTTTTTGTGCAATCTTAATTCTGACCTATTCGCTATATTATTATACTGCTTTTAATTATCTTAAGTAATCAATTAATATGCATTCATTTTCACATTAGTGTTATTAAAACCACTTCCTAGCCCACTTGGTTATTCATATCGGTGATATACTATGGGGATTATATGAGAACTGTACTAAAAAGAAGACATCCGTATATCAGAGATACACAGAGTCTACGAATCTACTTTTTTTTATTGAAGTTGAAGTCCTGTCGAGGAGTCATCAAGAGTTTGGTTGAAGTCCTGTTCAATAGCTCAAGAAAATTCATCGTAAACTTGTTCTTCCAAGTGAAGAGAGGGTTAATTTAGTGGAATTTCAAAAAAAGAGTTTTGAGAATGGACATAGGATGGGAATCCGAATGGTATAAAAGTTTCAACTATAATCTTTTTTGTTTTTTCACTTACTTTCATCTGCTCAATTAAAGTTACCTAGTTAGTTAATTACTCATAACTTAGTGAATTCACATAATTTAAGTAATTATTATAGTTGGCCATATTATTCGATCCGACCCCTAGATAAGCACAATGCTCGATAAATAACTATTGTTGAAAATGTAGATGATATTCCTAAAATTCACCAAAGTCCAAACATATGCTTTTTGTGAGTACTCATGAGCTCGATTTATTATTTCCATCTGCTCATCCATCTATGGATGGAAGCTTTGCTTAAATTTAGCTCAGTAACTAAGGTACTCTGCGGATTCTGCCAAAACTCACTATCAAAAAGGGTTTTTGGCCACTTAGGATATTACTCGATATCCTAAGCAACCTTACAATATTCTTCACAAATAACTTTGGTATGTTGGTTGCCATCCTTATCAACTTAACCATGATAAAAGGACCCACTTGATTATTCTATCAACTACATCGAAATTTTTTCATTTTCCACCCTCGACCTTAGCAATCCATGGATATTTAATCCCATTTCAAGGTTGGTACTTCTAAGGACTGAAGTAATCCACTTAGCTTTTGGTGTTCTCCATTTAGTTATTGGCATATGAGACATCTCTTAACACATTCGTTGATATCTCACCTCATTCATTCTTAAAAGAATACATGCTTCATATCACACCATCGTTCCTTCGGGATTAATGGTAAATTTTGAGCGATGACTTTCCTTAACTACTTTTCAGAAGCTCTTCCAAATTGGGAATACACGATCTTTCTTTTTCCGATGAAAACCTTTTAAGTCCAACTTGAATTCTCTTAAGTCATCTAATCAAGTAACAATTTCTAGATGTTAGATCCTATCAACGACCATTAGATTCTCTTTCTATTTTAAGGCTATCTTATCTATAAGAGTCAACCATGCTTCTAAATTGTCAATCATACCTAGGCTAAAATTGGACACGACCTTCTATCTAAAGCCTGCACCGCAAGACGTTAACTCTACCAAAGAATTCCATTCGACAATCAAATCCAACATTTCATTTTGATGTTTCCTACAAAGTGCATCTTTAACTTTATTTCTTTTTCCTAGATTGTACTTTATCCTAAAGTTGTATACTACCAAGAATTCAAGGCGTCTATATTGCCTTATATTTAAGTTCTTTTGAGAGAATAAGTAGTTAAGGTATTTGTGGTCTACAAACAAACCTTTCTCCTAATAATTAATATCCCCAAATCTTCAAGGCAAAATCATAGCTTCTAATTCCAAATCATGGGTAAGATATGTCAACTCATACGATCTTAATTGTTGAGATGCATAGGCTACCACACAGCTACTTTGCATTAATATAGCTCCCAAACTATTTCCACTGGCATCAGTGCAAACTACCAATTATTGGTTTCCTTCGACTACTACTAAAATACGAGCATATGTCAACAACCATTTAATTTCTCGAAAATACTCTTTACACTTACTAGTCTAAACGAACTTCTCATTCTTCCAAATTATCTGAGTCATGGGGGTTCTTATTCGCAAGAAATACTTATGAGTATCCTATAATTGTCATCCAAACCCAAGAAACCTTTGACTTCCGTAATAGTCTGATGCCTCCTCCAACTATTGATCATTTCAATCTTTATTGGACCTACTACTAATATATCCTTAGATAATGTTCCTTGAGAACTTTACTTCTTTCTTTTAAAAGTGAATCCTTGAAAAAAATCCTCAAGCTTATGTTATCTTCACATCTATAACACAAGTCTTAGATGGACTTCATGATTCTTCGAGTATACTCATACATTATCAATGAAGACTAACATAGTCTTATCCAACCAAGCATGAAATACCATATCCATAAAGTCTAGGAAGACTGTAGAGGCTTTCATCAATCTAAAAGGTATTACTAACCATTTGAATGACCCATACCTCATCCTAAAGGCAGTAAATGGAAACTACGACCCTTAGTTGATGGAGTCTAGTAGCTAAGTCCAATTGGAAGAAAACTTTGGATCCAGTCAACTGATCAAATAGATAAAGATTCTTGATTGCCACTTCATTCAACTGCCTATATTAAAGAAACTCCAAGTGACTTCTTCACAAAAATAGTTAAAGCTTGCCAAGATGAACTACTAGGTCTAATGAGACCTCTAAGCTCAAGTTCCACTAATTATCTTTTTAGCTCCTCCATCTCCTCTGGTAGCATTCTATTTGTAGTCTGCTAAATGGCTATGCACTTGGTAGAAGGTCTATATGGAATTCTTTGCTCTCTTGGGTGGTAATCCCATTATCGGTTCAAACATATCAATAAATTCTCTAACAACAAATATAGACACACACAATATCGTCTTTGTGGTTGCTAATCAACTCAACTTTGAGTCTTGTATCACAATCGGATGTGAAAGTTCCACTATTTGATTAGCAAAAAACATCCTAGCATCATATCATGACTAAGTAGTCCATTCCAAAAATAACCTCGTACCCTACAAACCCGGACACATATGGATCACAAACAAAAGTGTCTACACAAAAATATCAACATTATCACATTTCAATCTAAGGGTGGCATATCCCCAAATCAAATTGATCGCAAAAAAGGATGTAACTAGATATGTGACATTTAAGCCAATGTTACGTATCACGGGTATCAAAAAGTATGTTAACTACCATAAATGGAAATCATACCTTGGATAGAGACTCCCTCCCCTTTCTCCTCCGATATAGGACCTTTAGATGATCCTTCAAAAGAAAAAAAACTATTGCATTTCCTAAGTCGAGGCAAAGAAAAATTCTTATGTACAAACTTTTTATAGTTGAAGTACATGGCCTAGTTAGATGTCTTTGTGCACCGAAAAGAGTATGCCTTTAGTTACAACAATTATAACAAGTAACCTCCACCATATCGGCTTTTTGCGCTCTTCCTTGACCCTACCCTTCTTCTGATGGTTCTTCTTCCCCTAAGAATGTAGATTGAACCTCTTCTTTCCCTTATTAAAGTGGAGTTTAGATCCTCCATTATCGTCACTTCCCTTAAAGAAAGTATACGCTTAATCGCCTTGCTATATCTGCCATTTCATTGAACGCACAAGCAAGATGGGCCATACTCTCATCACTCAATCCGGGCCTCAACCCCAAAATGAACTTTGCAACTTTATTTCATGGGGTTTGAATTAGATCACTTCCATACTTTTCCATTGCATTAAACTTGTTTAGGTACTCCTTCATAAATAAATCACCTTGCTATAGATTCGCAAAAACTCGCAACAAAGTTGATAAAATAAATTCAGAGATAAATTGGTCCTCAATCATTCTCAACTCTATCCCAAGTTATGTTGCGCTCGAGAATTTGATCTATTAAGATTCTCCACCAATCATTTGCTAACCTTTAATTTTGTGGCAACCAAACTCACCTTTTGAGCATCTTCTAGTTCTAAATCATCAAAGATGGATCACATATCTCCAAATAGTCTAGTATTGCTACTGTTGGCTTAGTTCCATCAAAAGCCTCACCTCCCAAATTATTATAGTTCCACTATGTAAGTCAACTGTTGTACCAAATTAGTCAAAAACTGATAGAATAACACGTTAATGTCCATTACTCTACCATAGGAGCTGCTATTTGAGCTCCATATGTCTAATTTGCAATATTCTCCACCCTATCATGATCATTGTTTTGTGTACTTTTCGTCCCTCTACTAGCATTAGTCCATGGATTTCCTGTTAATACTGGTCTGCTTTGAACATTCATCTCTCGTTGTATACTAGCTTTCAGCATTCCTCTTGATTTCTCATTTATAATGAAAGAAGGCGAACTTGCTACATCCTACGAGTTATAACAATAAGCATGCTTCATTTTTCAATGTACGATTTGTCAGTATCATTTTCTATTGCATCTTGAGGTTGCATGCACCTCTATTATACAAGAACTGGGTAAAGTAGAAGCTTCGACATGTTAACAACCTGACGCAGCGGATATTACAAAAACAATGTAGATCGATGAATGTAGTAATCGGTGGATTGGAAGATACTGAAATGCCCAAATTCGTTGATTCGAAGATACCGAATTCTAGCTATCCCGAACTCGTTGATCGCGCACGATACCGGGTTCAAAGATCTTCAATTCTTCAAGCGTTGATCAAGCGCACTTGATTCCGCGAATCGGCTTCTACAATCGTTGAATCGAGCGCACTCGATTATCCGAAAGAGGAGATAGGAGATTACACTCAACTACCAATTTAAATTGAAAGCACAAAGCTAACAAAAGAGAATTTTATTCAATATTCAACAACCTTTTACAAATGAGAGACCCGGCCTATTTATAGGCGTTTTACAACTCACACAAAAAAAACAACAAAATTCACCAACTCCTAAGTCGGTTCCGACTTAACAACGTCTCCGACTTAACATAAGTCGTACACGACTTACTACTTAAAAGAATACAGACATCATATGATTTACAACAGACGACATACGACTTATAAAATATACGACTTAAAAACAGGTACGAGCTACGAGTTAACAAATACAAACAGATTACATCACTTAAGTCATAGACGACCTAGCAGCTTCCCACGACTCAATCTTCAGACGACTTAATATGAGGCGACTTACGACTTAGTATAAGGTGGCGACTTAACAGCAGTTTCTTCACGACTTAAGGAATCAACGGTTTTTAGATTAACTCGGCATAAGAATCTACGGCCTCTAGAGCTTCAGCGACTTAAAAAATGGACGGCATCCGTAGCTTTGCGACCTAAAACAAAAGCGGCATCAGGAATCAACGTCTTAAGGAAATCAAAGGCAGAGATTAACTCGGCAGACACATCAACGGCATCCAGGGCTTCGCGACTTAAGACGAGACTTTGCGACTTAAGAAGCCTAACTCCGCGGCCTAAGTCTGTACGACTTAAAACTTCGCGACTTAAGAACATAGCATCTGAACCCTCTTCAGGCGACCTTAGTTCCAACTCGTTAAGTCGTGCACGAGTTAACTCGTTAAGTTTTTCCTGCAACCTATCTTCTAACTTGCTAAGTCGTTCACGAGTTAAAAACATGTTAAGTCGTATCTCCTTTCTCTTCAGACTGTTAGGTCGTAGCTCCGACCTAAAGTCCTTGTTAGGTCGTATGCGACCTAACACTTCACCAAATTGGACTGTGCAACCACTCTTCTCAGCACCACTCGCTCCCTCCTCTAACTCCTTAGGTCGTGAGCGACCTACAAGCTCCTTAGGTCGTGAGCGACCTATGCCTTTAACTTTCTGCACTGCATCATCCTCCCCATGTTGAGAAAAATTCGACCTCGAATTTGCACCCTCTTCTTCTACAATAGACTCCTCGCCATGATATGGTATAAGATGTTTAACATTGAAAACGTCAGAAGTGTATACATCCTCCGGCAACTTCAACTTATAGGCATTCTCATTAATTCGTTTCATGATTTCTACAGGACCAATTTTCCTGGCTTTCAACTTATTATAAGCGCCTACTGGAAAACGATCTTTTGTTAACACTGCATAAACCAAATCACCTTCCTGAAATTCAACACTCCTTCGTTTCAAATCTGCGGAACGTTTATACTTCTCATTTGCTTCCTCCAATCGTTCCTGAACGATTTTATGACATTCCGTCAACCCCTCAACAAAATCAGCAGCTTTCTTAACGGTCTTCTTTGATTGTGGCACTACCGTTAGATCCAACGGTCCCTTCGGTAAACTTGAGTATACTATCTGAAATGGACTGAACCCAGTACTTCGATTTACAGCATGATTATGAGCAAACTCTGCCTGGCATAACTTCACATCCCAACTTTTCAGATTATCTTGAACAAGACACCTCAACAAGTTTCCCAATGATCTGTTCACAACCTCGGTCTGCCCATCTGTTTGCGGGTGATAAGCACTACTAAACTTCAGCTTTGTTCCCACCATTTTCCACAAACTCAACCAAAAGTGACTCAGAAATCGAGTATCTCTATCCGATACGATAGATTCTGGCAATCCATGAAGTCGATAGATCTCCTTGAAAAACAACCGAGCAACATGAACAGCATCTGCCGTCTTCTTACAAGCAATAAAATGTGCCATCTTCGAAAATCGATCCACTAACACATAGATGGAATCGTTTCCTCGCTGTGTTCTTGGCAATCCCAACACGAAGTCCATACTCACATCAACCCATGGTTTAATTGGTACAGGTAACGGCATATATAAACCAGCATTAGTCGCAGTTCCTTTCGAAACCTGACAAATATGACAACGCTCCACAAACTTTTCCACCTCTTTCCTCATTGATGGCCAAAAGTAAGACTGTGAAATCAACTGTAAAGTACGGTCTCTCCCAACATGTCCCTCTTCGTGTAACTCCTTGATAATCTTCATTCTCAGACTACCCTCCGGTATGCACAATCGATTTCCTTTAAAAAGAAAACCATTAACCAACATAAACTCATCAGTCTTCCCTTCACTATCCCTTTCAACAAATTCCTTAAAATAAGAGTCTTCTGCAATCTGCTCCGGCAATAATTCAAAACCAGTCACTTCAACTTTCATCATTGTTAACAAATGACTCCTTCTACTTAAAGCATCAGCCACTCGATTCGTCACCCCTGATTTGTGCTTCACAACGAAAGTAAACTGTTGCATATATGCAATCCACGATGCATGTCTCGCTGAAATCTTATCTTGCCCTTGCAAATGCTTCAATGCTTCATGATCAGTATACAGAACAAACTCTTTCTGAAATAGATAATGTCTCCAATGTTTAATAGCTTGCACAACAGCATAAAACTCCACATCATATGTACTGTATCGCATCTTCGCTCCTGACAACTTCTCACTGAAATATGCAATTGGACGTCCCTTCTGACTCAACACTCCTCCAATCCCAACCTTGGATGCATCAGTGTGTAGTTCAAACACTAGCTGAAAATCAGGTAATACTAGAATTGGTGCAGATGTCAGCAACTCCTTGATCTTCCCAAAAGCATTCCCTGCTTCCTCTGACCATGTAAATTGTTTACCCTTCATACAATCAGTCACAGGTGCCATCACACTACTAAAGTGTGGAATGAACCTTCGATAGAATGAAGCCAACCCGTGAAAACTACGAACTTCCGTTATCGTTTTGGGCTGCGGCCAATCTCTAATAGCTTCGATTTTACTTTGGTCAACCTGTATTCCTTCTTCTGACACAACATATCCCAAAAATAGAACACTCTTCGCCATAAAAACACACTTCTTTGTAGCAGCATAGAATTGTTCTTCATGAAGTATAATTAACACTTTCTTCAAATGTTGAACATGCTCTTCTGTACTAGAACTGTAGATCAGAATATCGTCAAAGTAAACCACCACAAACTTCCTAATGTACGGCCTAAAAATCTGGTTCATCACCCTCATGAATGTACTTGGTGCATTTGATAGACCAAACGGCATTACCAGCCATTCATACAAGCCTTCCCTCGTCTTGAATGCTGTCTTCCATTCGTCCCCTGGTCTAATGCGAATCTGATGATAACCGCTCTTCAAGTCAATCTTAGAAAAGATTACAGACCCACTAATTTGATCCAATAAATCATCAAGTCTCGGCATCGGAAATCTGTATCTGACTATGATCTTATTCAATGCTCTACTATCTGTGCACATCCTCCACGTTCCATCTTTTTTGGGTACCAATAAAGCTGGTACAGCACAAGGACTTAAACTCTCCTGCACACGCCCCTGTTCAAGCAATTCTTCCACCTGCCTCCGCAACTCTTCATGTTCCTTCGGACTCATTCGATAATGTGGTCTGTGTGGCAAAACAGCACCTGGAACAAGATCTATCTGATGTTGTATATCCCTCAACGGTGGCAACTCCGTTGGTAACTCCTTTGGAAATACATCGTCAAATTCTTTCAAGACTGGTTTAACTTCTTCTGGAATTTCAACCTCTTCACTGCTCTCTCGTCCAATCAACAAGAATACTTCTGGCTCTTTCTCAACTTCTTTAACAAACTCCTTCAAAGATAATAAGGTTTTCAACTCCTCAATCTCTTCTGACTTACTTTCTCCCGGTTGTCTCTTCTTTGGAACTAAGATGATCTTCGTGCCTTCAAACATAAAACTGTAGCTATTGGTCCGACCGTCATGTTGTACTGCTCGATCATACTGCCATGGTCTTCCCAATAATAAGTGGCAAACATCCATCTCTACTACATCACACCATATTTCATCTTTGTATTTCTTTCCAATAGAGAATGGAACACGAACTCGTCTATCCACTTTCACTTCTCTTCCTTTTCTCAACCATGCTAACTTGTACGGATTTGGATGTTTCTTCGTCTTCAATTTCAACTTTGTCACAGCTTCGGTTGAAACAATATTGTCACAGCTCCCTGCGTCGATCACAAACTTACACACCTTTCCCAATATAGTACATGTCGACTGAAAGATATTACTCCTCAACCAACTAGTTTCTTCCTGCTTCGGTGTTAAACACGATCTCCTCAGCATTAGATTACAACCTTCATCTCCTGACGCAATATCCTGTTCATCTTCCTCAACTGGACTAGAACACTCCCCATCAACATCCTCATCTTCAACTTCTACAATCATGGTTCGTTTCTTCGGCTTTGGACACTCATTGCTTTTATGACCCAATTCCTGACAGTTGTAACATTTGAAACCATTGTTAACCCTTGCCTTCTCAGCCTCCTTCACCACCGGTTTACTGATAGGTTTAGACACATTAGAACTTCCACTAACACCCTTCATTTGATTGTTGGAACTAGTAAACACACCACCTCCTCGTCTACCCTGTTTCTCCCAAGCCAACGCTTTCTGATGTGCTTCCGCTACAGATCTTGGATCGAACATATTAACCATATCCTGGATCTTCATTCTCAATCCCCCAATGAACCTAGATGTCAGCTGCTCTTCTGTTTCCATAATATCATTCCTTGCAATAAGTTGATAGAATTCATCAACATAGTCATTCACAGATTTCGTCCCTTGTCTCAAATTTTGCAAACGTTGATACATCAAAGATTGATAATTGTAAGGTAAGAACGTTGCTTTCATCAACTTCTTCATCTTCTCCCAAGATTCAACTTTTGACTTCCCCATTCGTTCACGTGTAAGCTTGGTTTGTTGCCACCATGCCAAAGCTCTACCCCTTAACCTCGTAGCAACCAACTTCACTCTACGCTGTTCTGGAACTTCTTTGAAGTTAAAAATCTCCTCAACATTAGCCACCCAATCTAGAAACCCCTCTGCTTGCATCCCACCTTTGAATTCAGGAATTTCAGTCTTCATCCCCGACTCCCACTTGTGATCATACTCAGAGTAATTTCTTCCTTGTCCTCGTCCTTGTCCTTGAACACTACCACCATCATACTCCTCTTCAAAATCAGAAGTATATCATTGTCTATCTCGTCCACCCACATCTCTACTACCTTCACGCCTACCACCATCATCCCTTCTATCTACATTCCTCCGTTCACGATCATTCACGTTCCTCTCACGCCCTTGATCATTTTCAACACTTCTGTCTCGATTGGAATGTGGCGAGACTCTACTACCCCCATGGTTAGATTCAGGTGAAATCCTTCTCCGATTTTGATTCATTTCTAACATCATCTTCTCTAATCGTCCAATCCCTTCGTTAAGCTTTTCACTAAAGTTTTCATTGATTCTTTGCTCCATCTCATCAGCCTCTTCTCTTCGATACAAAGCTTCTACGTTTTGGTGACGATTAGCTCTCCTTGGCGGCATACTTGAAAACTTCCAAACTTCAAAATTCAAACACTTTTCGGACTTTGATCCAAAATGAAACGGATCGAAAACTTCCACTTTGTAGCAAATCGCGATGAACACGATGGACAAAGTTTCGGCCTCCACTTCAAATCTGATCAAACAACTTCGAACAATGATGAACACTTCTTCCTCTCGGCCACGGCTCAAACTTCAAACTTCTCGGCCAAACAACTTCAACTTCAAAATGATTAGGCTCCAAGTCTCGATCTAGCTATGATTGGCTAGAACAAGCTCTGATACCAAAACTGATGCAGCGGATATTACAAAAACAATGTAGATCGATGAATGTAGTAATCGGTGGATTGGAAGATACTGAAATGCCCAAATTCGTTGATCCGAAGATACCGAATTCTAGCTATCCCGAACTCGTTGATCGCGCACGATACCGGGTTCAAAGATCTTCAATTCTTCAAGCGTTGATCAAGCGCACTTGATTCCGCGAATCGGCTTCTACAATCGTTGAATCGAGCGCACTCGATTATCCGAAAGAGGAGATAGGATATTACACTCAACTACCAATTTAAATTGAAAGCACAAAGCTAACAAAAGAGAATTTTATTCAATATTCAACAACCTTTTACAAATGAGAGACCCGGCCTATTTATAGGCGTTTTACAACTCACACAAAAAAAACAACAAAATTCACCAACTCCTAAGTCGGTTCCGACTTAACAACGTCTCCGACTTAACATAAGTCGTACACGACTTACTACTTAAAAGAATACAGACATCATATGATTTACAACAGACGACATACGACTTATAAAATATACGACTTAAAAATAGGTACGAGCTACGAGTTAACAAATACAAACAGATTACATCACTTAAGTCATAGACGACCTAGCAGCTTCCCACGACTCAATCTTCAGACGACTTAATATGAGGCGACTTACGACTTAGTATAAGTCGGTGGCGACTTAACAGCAGTTTCTTCACGACTTAAGGAATCAACGGTTTTTAGATTAACTCGGCATAAGAATCTACGGCCTCCAGAGCTTCAGCGACTTAAAAAATGGACGGCATCCGTAGCTTTGCGACCTAAAACAAAAGCGGCATCAGGAATCAACGTCTTAAGGAAATCAAAGGCAGAGATTAACTCGGCAGACACATCAACGGCATCCAGGGCTTCGCGACTTAAGACGAGACTATGCGACTTAAGAAGCCTAACTCCGCGACCTAAGTCTGTACGACTTAAAACTTCGTGACTTAAGAACATAGCATCTGAACCCTCTTCAGGCGACCTTAGTTCCAACTCGTTAAGTCGTGCACGAGTTAACTCGTTAAGTTTTTCCTGCGACCTATCTTCTAACTCGCTAAGTCGTTCACGAGTTAAAAACATGTTAAGTCGTATCTCCTTTCTCTTCAGACTGTTAGGTCGTAGCTCCGACCTAAAGTCCTTGTTAGGTCGTATGCGACCTAACACTTCACCAAATTGGACTGTGCAACCACTCTTCTCAGCACCACTCGCTCCCTCCTCTAACTCCTTAGGTCGTGAGCGACCTACAAGCTCCTTAGGTCGTGAGCGACCTATGCCTTTAACTTTCTGTACTGCATCACAACCCGAGCTTGAAGAAGAAGTGATAGGAATATGGAAAGTAATTATAAAGTCATATATACCTTGATTATATTTGTTTTTGTTCTTTTTTGTGATGCTAATAGGCTTTGTGACTTGTAATATATTAGACTTTGTAATTAGTTATTTATCACTGGTAATACTAACTTCATAAATAATTAATTATTTGACTCTAGAAATAATTATCTCTCTGTCAATGTAGTACTTTGCATACAAAAATATATTGTGTAATCGTTTCCTTGAACCAAGCTCTTTATTTCTATAAAAAGAGGTTCAAGAGGCCTATACAAAGACAAAGGAAGCTATATACAGACTGATAGCAACACAACAAAATAGCGTAGGCTAAGCCCAAAACAATACAATATGAAGCCGCATAAAGCAATGCCAGTTCCTGAAGTTTCATTATAGTTCATTTATTTTTCTAACCCTAAGCGCACTTTAGTTCCTTATTTTCCTTCCAATGGTGGCAAGCCAGATTTAGAAAAAAATTCTTATTTTCTCTTGCTGCATGTAAGAGAGAGCCATGTATCCGCTTGTTGCATCCCGAATTCAGACTTTTGAAATTATAGATCTTCTATCAAGTATTATAGTGCTATTAATAGCCCTCGAGTTCAGATAGGATAAAACACTCGACTTTATCTCTTTAAAAGCTAAGTTAGCTTCATTTTAGTCTTCGATAGTGTTTCGATTTCTATATCTTGTAATATTCTTTCTATCGATTAATTTATGTAATCGAAAGATGTCGTTTCGAACGACTTGAAACTAAGTGGTTGGTAGGTAATTCTTTAACTCATTCTATGCAAATCTACTTGTCTTCTCTATGCTTAGACAATGCATGTGTTTAGATTTTATTGCCCTTATTTTCACCACGACTGTGATGTTATTGAATATGTTAGCTTTATCCTATGATTGATTGTTAAACACCCTACTACTTCTTTCTCTTCAAATGTTTCATACACAAGTAGAAAGCACAATTTTCGCCAAATCGCCATTTTTCAATTTTTCTATAATCATGAAATTTTATTTTCTATTTCATTATGGATGTTTAACCATTCATTTAGATTAACAAGCCACTTCTGTTTGTTCCTACATCACATCCATATATTTTCATTGTAATTGCATTTGAAAAATAAGTGTGCCATACTCTCGTCTTGTTGATTGGTTAATAAACATAATGTAGAATATCCATTCCTCATTGCTTCAGACGAACTTTTGTTGGAAAGCAGTTATTAATGATTTTGTACATGCATGTTGCCATTTTTGAGTAATCTGTGCTCTTTGAAATAGTTGAACTTGTACTAATTAACTTCCTTATTCAAATTAAAGATAAGATATTTTGAAGCTAAATGTCATTGGGCTTTTTAAACACTTGTATTAGAAAGTGCTTTGCACGTGAAAAGCTTCTTTGAATAGAGTTATAATTTGAAAATAATTGGATCAGTATTTTCTTTGAATTTTTCTTTAATTAGGGCATCTATAAGGTCCTGTTCCTTATGAATTTTTCTTTTTTTTTAACTTTTAAATGTACTTCTGGGTGGTTCTTGTTGGTCGGCGCTAGTAGTGGGGGTAGATATGGCCGCTTATAATAAATGGGGAAATTCCAATTTCCAAGAACCTAGGCTTCAATACATGTAGGTAGTATGGGGTTGGGCTGCTCCCAATATGACACCCTTTTAAATTATTGACCAAATTTACTCTATAAATATGGTTAATGTATATAAATACTTCAACCAGAATAAAATATTTTTTAGAAGCACATCCGCTTATAACAGGAAGTAACCATCAAAATACCTATTTATATGTAGTAAAAATAAACAGAGTAATAAATCCTCTATTATCTTGCAACTATGAAATCAAATTTATTTTCAAAACTAATATGTACTAAATGGTGAATACATACTTGTTAGTGAAGTTTTTCGTCTTCGCCACATTCAACTAGATTGTGGGGGCAATCAAGCCGTTGATTACTTCCATGAATTAGAATCGGCAAATTTAAGCTATGTTAAATCTGCCTTTTAGAAGTGACTATGTCGCTAGGTGCTCACACAGCCTTGTAGCCGCACTCTAACTGTTTGTTGAAATGTCGAAATGGGTTTATGAAAGAATCGCAATTCTAAATCAAAGACTAGAGCAATGAAAATAAAGGATATAGAAATTTTTACATGATTCGGATTGTTGTTAATCCTACGTCCATGGGATAATCCACTATATATTTGTTGTTAAGTACAAATGATTATAATTGCCTAAAAGCATACAATATTCTTATTTTAGACTTTTCCTTTAGGGAAGAAAAAGAAGCCGAAGATTCCAAAAAAAGAAGATCCTCTTTCTCCGTCCATTAGTGTCTTCTTTTATAGTATGAAAAGTTCCTTGTTGGTTGTTGTGATTGCCCTTCATCTTTTGCTTCAACCTCCGCCCTTAGATTTCGCTACTTGTCATCCATCTATAAAGCCTGCTTGTTGTGCCCGGATCAATGATGGGTTTTTGGTGGAAATCCCTGACGTTGGTGGGAATCTTGAAAATTTGAAGTGGGATGCCTAAAAAATTAGGTGGGAAGTTCAAGCCTCTGAAGGTCGGTCTCTTTCCTCTTGGATTGGTAAATGTTTTAAGAGGAATGATAGGAGGCCGCCCCAAGGCTTGGGTATGTTTGATGCATATAAAGAGGTGCAATGGTGAATACTGCATGGTGCCCAAGTGGCACTGCCCTGCTAATGCCTTTTCCATCTTTGCTTTTCTTGATATTATGTTGGGTCAGAATGGGGTTGCACTGCCCTATTTTGCTCCGTGAGTTGACCTGGCATATGCCTTAAATATGCTTGAGGCTATTTGTGATTTGAGCTGGGTGCAGTTTGAGTTACCCTCTTTGCAAGTATGCTTGGGTTGTTGATGTGAGAGAGAGGAGGAGCTTCTCATTTTTCGTTTACCCGTAAGTAAGGTTCTGCATTGAAGCATATCCCGAGTGGTCCCGTATATAGCCCCTTTGGAGTGCTTTTGGCCCCAAGCACTGCTGCCTAAGTTGCCTACAGTATGTATTGATGTAAACCTGATCCTATAGGTATTGACAAAGTGTGAGCTTTAGAGGTACGGTCAACGCAGTATATCATGTACTGCTTCCTATGCCTCGGCTTGGTATTTAACTTTTGCCTTTAATTTTAAATACAACCATTGTGACATGCCCATGTTTCCCAATGCATGTAGTGTTTGTCTCTTGCCGCGGTTCCCTTAATTACAGGGCTCGGGTCGGGTTAGGTGTCGTGACTTCAAGTTGGTTCCCTGCTCAATATGAATTTGATTGATTCACTTCCTTCTTCTTTTCCTTCAACCTTCTTGACACGAGGATAGTTTTCCTAACTTCCAGTCCCTGCCTATTTTCCCTCATTGTAGTTTGTGATAAGAATGGGTGTAACACTTTCCCCTCCCCCTAAGTCGGGGTAGACTTGTTGTCTTAAGCACCCAGTCTGCACGTCTAGTCAGTTCTGTTTGGTACATGTGCTATATTTGCATTTAATGCTCTTGTACACATGTCATTCCCTTATTGACCCATTTTCAAACAGCCATTCAATCTGGCTTTTCATTTTTCTAAGTGGATTTTTATAAATCTTTGCACTCATTATTTTAGAAGCAAATCCATGTTCCATAAAAATCTTTGATCATTTCGATCGTGTAGCCATTATTGAAATTAAGGTACGTATATTCTTTCTTCATCTTTCCAAATTTTCTTTCATCCTTTTGTTTGAAAAGAACTGCCATTGGGTTAATTTCCAAATTTGTAGGTAATTTGGTAGATTGATAATATGAGAAATTGTTTTGATCCTCGTTTGTCCCTTCTTAGAAGTAATCTTTAGAACTGACATGGTTCTTCTCTGTCTTCCTTTACGCTTCTCCCTCCTAAGACCACCCGAATGAAAGATGCTATTCGTGTTCTTAGGCAATTTGGGTTTTTTGGCTATGCGGTTATGGTTCCAAAACTCATGAACCTATTAATATGCCACCAGAGGGATATGTCTCCATCACTTCCAAACATGTCCGGTGTGGCCTTTATCTTCCTATGATATGACTATTCGTCGGTGGCTTGCTTCCATAAATCTTGTTCTGGTCCAGCTTTCCTCTTATTGTATAGTCTTTCCCTGGCCACCCTCATTCTTTACGCTGAAAATGGCATCAATATCACTAGCGAGGAACTTCAGTTTCTTTTTGAAATTAGAAAGAGTCTTGTAAAGAGAAGTAATGGTTTCTTTTACATACAAACTGTTGAATCAGTTTTTCCTGATGTCCCAAGTAAAACTGAAAAATGAGCCAAGTTCTATTTCTATATTTCAAATTTGGATAATTTTCCTTCTTTTTTCCATCACTATTTTGTCCATACCTTCTCTTCTGAGGAAAATGAACAGTTGTACAATTCTTATAAACAATAGATTTTAGGATTGGCGGCAGAGGACAGGAAGATAAATAATTTTTTTAATAGATCAAAACTAATTGACCACCATTTACCGCGCCCTCATAATTTATTTGCTCATAGCCGATTTAAACCTATTGTAACATCCCCCTACTTGGAGGCTTAAAACTAACGGCTACGGATGTTGTAGTCATCCATAGTTATTAATCATCGGCGACCAAATACAGCAATGTTAGATTCATTGATACACAGAAACACATGAATATGGAAAAAAATTAAAACATCAAATAAGATCACTTTCCATTCAAAACAT
Organism: Allium fistulosum; assembly: GCA_030737815.1. Classification (NCBI taxonomy): domain Eukaryota; kingdom Viridiplantae; phylum Streptophyta; class Magnoliopsida; order Asparagales; family Amaryllidaceae; genus Allium; species Allium fistulosum. Next base: position 705,007,953 of record CM060904.1, on the reverse strand, counting down.
TTCCAATTTATTACATAATCCCACAATCGTTAACCACGTTCAGAGAAAATATATTTATTGCAACATACGCCAAGAGTGACATATGAAGATGCCCACATGCATGATCAGGGTATATATAGGCAATTTAACAACTTTTCCTTTACATCAACACAGTGGAATCAAAATAAAAGAGAACTCTAGATAGCTATCATGCCTCCTACACATCCCCGGAAGGGTACTGAAAACCTCAACTCTCAAACTACTCAAAATCAATGAGCACCCGAGAGTTTAAGGGGAAAACATAAACTTCGAGTCAGACATAAAGCCTGGTATGAATAATAATCTACCATCTCAAACCATTTAGATATCTATTGAGACCACACCGCTGAGCGGAACGGGTTTTCCTCTTACTAATATCCTAAAACATTTATAAAACCATATACCATGCTCCTGCATCCACAATGGTTAAAACAATTCAAAACAATATGATATGGTGATATGCAAAACAAGTGAATCAATTCTGGATTACCCATCCCCATTAATTTTGACTATCTGTCACGGTTATAGTTTCTAGGATTACTATTAACCTAATAGTTTTCATGGGCTGACTAATAACCGGTAAAATGATTATGGACTCCATGTCTAGTTACATGATTTTCATAGGACCACTAAGAACCTATTGGTAACTCCAATATCTTTACTCTTATCCTAGTTTTTATGGGCTGACTAGGAACCTATTGGTAGCTCCAATATCTTTTCTTCTTATCCTAGTTTTCATGAGTTGATTAGGAACCTATTGACATCTGTCAATATCTTAATCCGGATATAGTTTTCATGGGTTCACTATAAACCTATTAGCCCTAGCTAATATCAAATCATAGTTTTCATGGGCTAACTATGAACCAGTCTTTCTGACATCTTCATTTATACATAGTTTTCATAGGCTTACTATAAACCTATTGGCCCATGCCAGTATCTTTTCCTATACATAGTTTTCATGGGCTTACTGAGAACTTATTGGCTCCTGCAAATATCTTCCTTTAATATTTTAGCATCCTATATTCTGGTCTTTCTGACCTCCTGGATGATATTCTACACATTCAGGAGTTAACTTAATTTATATTCACTACTGGGTCAACCTAGCTGGTTATTCTACCCTTCCCCAAAATACAGTTATGGGTCCATTACAATGTGAATATATACATATATGAACAAGCAAACACAATGACTTGGTTAATCCCTTTAACCATTTAAATCAAAGAAAACTTCTTCAAAAACACCTTTTCAAAACACTTTACTTATTTATGACATGGTTTTCTTTTAAAATGAGATTGGGTTATTTGTTTTGAAAACTAAGGCTTTCGAAACCTTCAAACCTTGCTTTTGACCTCACTGGATAACCTCCTTCGAAAGGATATAAATCTCTTTTCAAAACATTAGTTCCCTGCCTTTCGAAACACTTTAAAACTTCTCTTTCGAAACCTTTCGAATGTAATAAAGTATTTTTTATTTACTCTTAGAAGCATAGCTTCGAAACCATTGAAAGTACCCCTTTCGAAACCTTTGGAAATATCCCTTCTGAAACCATTGAAAGTCCATCTTTCGAAATCATTGGGTTTATATTTAAAAATATCATTTGGGTCAAAGTGAATATAAACGAATGTATCTCTTTAAAAACCATTCTTTATCATATAAAAGTATTGGGGAAAACTTGATGGTGTCGGCACCATCCCTTTAGAAAGCTTCAAATCATTTAAACAAAACATTGAAGGATAGCGTCGAAACCCCCTATCGAAGCCATTGCCTTCGAAAACCTTGGACCCTTTCGAAAGCATTTTGGAAGTGGCTTAAAACATCTTTAAAAAAAACTACCCTTCGAAGGCATTGCTGACTTCAATTTACTCGAAAGGCAAAAGAACGACAGTAGGGCTTCGACTAGGTCGAAACCCCTACTTTCGAAAGCGTTATTTTTATAAGTAAAGAAATCCATTCGAGAGCTTATTCTTTAAAACATAAGATGGAAACCCCTTCGAAAGCCTTCGGAAAACCTCTTTCGAAAACATATGCTTCGACTCCTTTGAAGGCTTTAATAAAACAAAGGCAGGCGCTTCACTTTTTAAAACAAACAAAGGTTTCGACCCCATCGAAAGCAATGCTTTCGACACCATGCCTTTCGCCTTTCTCCAATCCACTACGTACCATCTAAGTGATACCTTGCGTATTGGTTTCGGCCTGGGTTTCGACTGAGATGGAACGGAAGCATTGGAGCGAAAGGTGCTTCTAAATTGAGGCGGAACCCATTTTTCTAGGTAAACCTGATTTAATACCAATTAAAGCAAACTCTTTATAACTAACTTGCTACGTGTGAACATATGATTGGTTGCCTTAACTTTTCAAGTTCTTTACCAAAATAACTGCCGCTTAATTTCAGATCTAAACCAAGGTTAATTTAGAAAATAAGCCCTTCCATTAAGCAAAACCAATATTGTAAATAAGTCCTTCTAAAATAATTTAATTTGCATAGCAAATCACTTAGGAAAAATCCTAAAAATTACAGAAATTCTCTTTCATCATGTTATCTAACATATCAAAATTTTAGACCCAAATTCTCAATATAATTTCTGAAATAAATTTTTGAACCCAATTAACCATATATTCCTTTGAAAATTAATAATAATTTTTTCATAGCTTGGAAAATTATCAAAATTAAAACCCAACTCCAAAATCATGTTTTACATAACATAAATTTTTTCCATGGCATTCAAAGTCAAATATAATTTGTTTTACCCTTAAAACCATGAGAAATCATATTTAAACAATCTTGTTTAAATCTAACATATTTTTGATCTAAACATATCATCATAAAAATGAATTTAATCTTAAATCTGAAACATATGATCATAAAACAAAATAGAGATGGTAAAAATTATTATTCACCTTGATTATAATAAGGAGATTTGATTGAGATTGAGATTTATTCCACTTGCTTTAATTCTTTAGCTCGATTTGAATTCTCTTCTCTTTTCTTCCTAGCTATGGCCGACACCTCTCGATTTACATTTGTGTTATCCGTTTTTGTGAAATGAGAACTAATCGTGAATGGTGTAAGGGACGTAAATATCTCGGGCAAATATCTCGGGCAAATATCTCGGGCCAATATCTCGGGCAAATATCTCGGCTGTCTCGGGCGATATTTAAAAGACTTATAACTAACCAAGCTGCCAAATCTCGGATTTTGGCTAATATCTCGGATTTTCATCTCGGTTGATCTCGGGGAGATTTAAAACCTTGATCACACCCTTCATCGGTGATACCTTAACGAAAACCCTGTCTCCAACTGAGAACTCTAGGTCTTTACACCTCTTGTATATGTAACTTTTCTATTTGGACCGAGCTTCCTTCATCCTTTCTCGGATTAACTCAATATTCTCAGACGCCTCCCTAACCAAATCTGGATCTAAGACTAATCTGTCTCCTGTCTCCTGTCTCCAACCAACATGCTGGAAATTTGCATGGCCTTCCATACAAAGCTTCAAAAGGCGCAATTCCTATACTAGTCTGATAACTATTATTATAGGAAAACTCAACCAAATGTAGGTGATCTTCCCAAGATCCACCAAAGTCCAATACACAAGCTCTCAATAAACCCTCGAGTACCTTATTGACTCTCTCTGTCTGCCCATCCGTCTGAAGGTGATATACAGTACTCATCTTGATCTTAGTGCCTAACACATCTTGTAGACTCTTCCAGAATTCACTAGTGAACAATGCATCTCTGTCACTGACTATGCTACTAGAAACTCCATGTAGTCTAACTATGTTCTTCATGAACAACTTAGCTAAAACAGGTGATGTCCTGGTTGACTTAACTGGAATGACATGGGCTCTCTTGGTCAACCTGTCCACTACAACCCATAGACTTTCATTTTCTCTATTTGACCTTGGCAACCCATCTATAAAATTCATGGATATCGAATCTCATTCCCAAACTGGAATCTCTAGAGGTTGAAGCAACCCACTCGGCTTCTGATGTTCGGCTTTCACTTGTTGATAGTTGGTACACTGCCTAACCTACAAGCCAACATCCCTCTTTATACCTTCCCAATAGAAGCTCCTCTTCATATCTTGATACATCTTGGTCCCTCCAGGATGAATCATAAACTTGGATCGATGACATTCTCTAAGAACTTCTTTCCTCAAGTTCTCAACATTTGGAACACACAACCGTCCCTTCTTTCTCAACCATTCCTTCTGGTCAAGATTAAAGTCCTTCAGATCATCGATCTCTGATCCAACCTCGATCCTTCTGATATTTTCAGCCAATACTGAATCCTCCTTCTGCTTAGAAGCTATTCTATCGATCAACACTGGTCGAACTTCCAAACAGGACAACATGGCAGTACTCTGACTAGAACTAGCAGTCGATCTTAACTGCACACTACAAGTAGTGAAAGCTTCCAAATCCTTCCATTCTACCAACATAGCTAACACCACATTTTGATGTCCTCAACTAAGAGCATCCGCTACTTTATTACCTCTCCTTGGTGTATACTCTGTACCAAAATCATAAGCAACCAATAACTCCAACCACCTCTGATGTCTCATATTTAACTCCATCTGAGAGAATAAGTACCTTAAAGACTTATGATATGTGTATAGCTCAGATCCCTCCCCTAAGAGATAATGCATCCAAATCTTCAATGCGAAGATCACCGCATCCAACTCCAAATCATGAGTAGGATATCTCACTTCATGCGGTCTAAGCTGTCGTGAAGCGTAGGCAATCACTTTACCCTTCTGCATCAACATAGCTCCCAATACAATTCCACATGCATTGGTATACACCACTAACCCTTGGTTTCCATCTGGAACTACTAACACTAGTGCTTGGTCAACAAATGCTTTAACTTAAGGAATGCTTTCTCACATTTGTCAGACCAAACAAACTTCACCTCCTTCCTGGTTAGCTTAGTCAATGACGCTGCTATCAACGAGAAATCCTTGATGAATCTCCGGTAATAGCCAGCAAGTCCAAGAAAACTTCTAATTTCAGTCACCATCTCTGGTCTCTTCCAATTATTAACAACTTCGATCTTATCTGATTCGACTGACAAACCCTTCTCTGAAACCACGTGACAAAGAAACTTAACCTCTTTCTTCCAGAAATGACACTTGGAAAGCTTCGCCTTCAGCTGATGCTCACTCAGCATCTCAAGCACAACTCTAAGATGATGTTTATGCGCTCTTTCATCCTTAGAGTACACCAAAGTGTCATCTATAAACACCAACACGAATCTATCCAAATACTGTCGAAAGACTCGGTTCATTAAATCCACAAAAAAGTAGGTGCATTCGTTAATCTAAATGGCATTACTAACCACTCATACGAACCATATCTGGTCCAGAATGTTGTCAAAGGAATATTGTCCTCTGCCACTCTTAACTGATGGAAACCTGTTGCCAAATCCAACTGGGAAAACACCTTGGCTCTACATAATTGATCAAATAGATCATCAATTCTCGGCAAAGGATACTTATTCTTTATCGTCCTCTCATTCATCTTACGATAGTCGATACACATCCTCAACGACTCATCTAGTTTCTTCATGAATACCGCGGCCGCTCCCCAATGCGAACTGCTTGGCCTGATAAAATTCCTTCCTTCTAGGTCCACTAGCTGCACCTTCAATTCCCCCATCTCGGTCGGTGTCATCCTACTAGGTGGTCTACTTACAGGTTCAGCTCCTCGCACAAGATCTATCCGAAACTCAACAACTCATTTCGGTGGTAGTCTTATGATCGACTAAAAGACATCTGCAAAATCTCTTGCTACTCGAACTTGACTTAATTCTTCTCTCACTTCCATTGCACTTAACAAAGCACAACTACTCCGGTCAGAATTCTCCACCGAGAATATAATTTGGTTGACTATCAGGGTGTCTTAGTGATATCTCCCCATCCTGGCAATATGTCCTAGCCTCATACCTTCTCAATCAATCATACCCAAAATAATTCCAAAATCTATGAAATTGAAAACATACAAACTGCATGCAAACTTATGACCTACCAAATCAAGTTCTAACTGGTCACATCTCATCCCCAGAGTTGCATACCCTCATATTGGATTTGCGACCCTTAAGGAAGTAACAAGGCATGTGGGTTCTAAGCATAACCTGTCAACCAAACACTGGGATATAAATGAATGTGATGCACCGGTATCAAATAGTATCCAAACTGGTATACTTTGAATCAAAAACATACCTTCCATCACAGTCTTTCCTTTATCAGCTATAGTTGGCTTAGCAGATGATGGTCCAACATCAAAAACATTTCCCTTGTCTGTGCTAACATGTTCTGGACATTGATTCTTATAATGCCCAACTTGATCATAGTTAAAACACATCACATTCTTCTTATCTGCAGCCTTCTTCCCCTTTCCTGACCGACACTCATTTGCATATTGACCCTTCTTATCTAATTTGTAGCAAACTAAACCAGCCTTTGCCTTCTTAGCAGCTTCTCCCTTATGGGATCCCTTCTTTTTAAAGAATTTTCTTTTCTTTCCCTGAAAACCCTATGTTTAAACTGGCTTCTCTCAATCCCTGAATGAACCTCTCATTTCTTCTGATGTCAGTGTCTATAGTAGCATACCCATATCGATACAGCTCATCAAACTTAGTAGCATACTCGACAACTGACATCTCTCCCTGAACTAGATCCATAAACTTTCTCATCAACGCTGACTTAACAACCTCAGATAAAAACCTCTATTCAAATATTCTTCTGAATTCAGCCCATGTCAACTCTTCCTCTAGAACTCCGGTAGTAACACTATTCCACTAATGAAGTGCTGACCCTTGCAACCGCCAAGAGACCAACCTTCTCTTCTGCTCATCATCTAAACCCAAATCAGCAAAGATACGTTCACAATGCAACAGCCAATTGTCAACTTCTATGGCATCCTCCGTTCCCATAAATGGTTTCCCACCAAGACTGGTGTAATCTCTGCTCAGCTTAGCATAATTATTCCTAACTGGAGCCATAGGATTAGCTCCTCCAATATTACTAGCAACTCCATCAGCAACTCCTGCTTGCATCACATTGACGAAAAACTGATGCATCGCCCTTATATCTACTGGTGGATTTCCAACATCCACATTGGCATCAGCATTTTGGTTAGCATTAGCATGCAACCTTGGTTCCTCCTGGTATTAGGCTGAGCATTTCCATTGGTTGTGGTGCTTCCTCCATCGATATTTCTTTTTCCATTTCATGCTTCCATATCTTCTTTCTCGTAAATCTACATACGGGCCTTAGTAAAATACAGAAGAACGGTCTAAGAGAGAGGAGAATACGTACTCATATATATCTATATCTAATATAAGTACGTTACTATAGCGTTAACCCAAACTCCGATCTTATTTTCAAATTCATCGGATTATGTTTGAAAACTTTTTAGGTTTAAATTTCTTTTAAGTTTCATAAACCTATGCTCTGATACCAACTTGTAAGGCCCCCCTACTTGGAGGCCTAAAACTAACGGCTACGAATGTTATAGTCATCCATAGTTATTAATCCTCAATGACCAAATACGACAATGTTAGATTCATTGATACATAGAAACACAAGAATATGAAAAAAATTTTAAAACATCAAACAAGATCACATTCCATTTCAAAACATTTCCAATTCATTACATAATCCCACAATCATCAACAACATTCAGAGAAAATATATTCATTACAACATATGCTAAGAGCAACATATGAAGATGCCCCCTTGGATAATCAGAGTATATATAGGCAATTTAACAACTTTTCCTTTACATCAACACAGCGGAAACAAAATAAAAGAGAACTCTAGATAGCTACCACACCTCCTGCACGTCTTCGGAAGCTTATTCATCTAACGAGGTACTTGAAAACCTCAACTCTCAAACTAATCAAAATCAATTAAATACCCGAGAGTTTAAGGGGAAAACGTAAACTTTGAGTTAGACATAAAGACTAGTATAAATAATAATCTTCCATCTCAAACCATTGACATATCTAGTAAGACCACGTCGCTTAGCGGAATGGGTTTTCCCCTCACTAGTATCCTAAAATATTTATAAAACCATATACTGTGCTCCTGCATCCACAATGGTTAAAACAATTCAAAACAATATAATATGATGATATGCAAAACAAGTGAATCAATTCTGGATTACCCATCCCCATTAATTTTGACTATCTATCATGGTTATAGTTTCTAGGATAACTATTAACCTAATAGTTTTCATGGGCTAACTAATAACCGGTGACATGATTATGGACTCCCCGTCCAGTTACATAGTTTTCATGGGATCACTAAGTACTTATTGGTAACTCCAACTTCTTTACTCTTATCCTAGTTTTCATGGGCTGACTAGGAACCTAGTGGTAACTCAAATATCTTTTCTTCTTATCCTAGTTTTCATGGGTTGACTAGGAACATATTGACATCTGTCAATATCTTAATCCGGATATAGTTTTTATGGGTTCACTATAAACCAATTGGCCCCATCTAATATCAAATCATAGTTTTCATGGGCTACTATGAACTTGTCTTTCTGACATCTTTGTTTATACATAGTTTTCATGGGCTTACTGTGAACCTATTGGCCCCTGCCAGTAACTTTTCCTATACACAGTTTTCATGGGCTTAATATTTTTGCATCCTATATTCTGGTCTTTCTGACCTCCTAGATGCAATTCTACACATTCAAGAGTTAACTTAATTTATATTCACTACTGGGTCAACCAAACTGGTTATTCTACCCTTCCCCAAAATACAATTATGGGTCCATTACAATGTGAATATATACGTATATGAAGAAGCAAACACAATAACTTTTTTAAACCCTTTAACCTTTTAAATCAAAGAAAACTTCTTTAAAAAATCCTTTTTAAAACACTATATTTATTTATGCCATGGTTTTCTTTTAAAATGAGATTGGGTTATCTGTTTTGAAAACTAAGACTTTCGAAACCTTCAAAACCTTGCTTTCGACCTCAATGGATAACCTCGTTCGAAAGCATATAAATCTCTTTTCAAAACATTAGGGCCCTGCCTTTTGAAACACTTTAAAACTTCTCTTTCAAAACCTTTCAAATGTAATAAAGTATTAGTTATTTATTTTTAGAAGCATAGCTTCGAAACCATTGAAAGTACCCCTTTCGAAATCTTTGGAAGTATCCCTTCCGAAACCATTGAAAGTCCATCTTTCGAAACCTTTAGGTTTATATTTAAAAATATCATTTGGGTCAAGTGAATATAAAGGAAAGTATCTCTTTCAAAACCATTCTTTATCATATAAAAGTATTGGGGAAAACTTGATGGTGTCAGCACCATCCCTTTTGGAAGCTTCAAATCATTTAAACAAAACATTGAAGAATAGCGTCAAAACCCTCTTCGAAGCCATTGCCTTGAATACCCTTGGACCCTTTTGAAAGCATTTTGGAAGTGGCTTAAAACGTCTTTAAAACAAAACTACCATTCGAAGACATTGATGACTTTAATATACTCGAAATGAAAAAGAACGGCAGCAGGGCTTCGACTAGGTCGGAACCCCTACTTTTGATAGCATTATTTTTATAAGTAAAGAAAATCATTCGAGAGCTTATTCTTTAAAACATAAGCTGGCAACTACTTCGAAAGCCTTTAGAAAACCTCTTTCAAAAATATATGTTTCGACTCCTTCGAAGGCTTTAATAAAACAAAGGCATGCGCTTCACTTTTTAAAACAATCAAAGGTATCGACCCCATCGAAAGCAATGCTTTCAACACCATGCCTTACACCTTTCTCCAATCCACTATGTACCATCTAAGTGATACCTTGTGTATTAGTTTCGGCCTAGGTTTCGACTGAGATGGAGCGGAAGCATTGGAGTTGAAAGGTGCTTCTAAATTGGGGCGGAACACACTTTTCTACATAAACCTGATTTAATACCAATTAAAGCAAACACTTTCTAACTAACCTGCCACGTGTGAACATATGATTGGTTGCCTTAACTTTTCAAATTCTTTACCAAAATAACCGCCCCTTAATTTCAGATCTAAACCAAAGTTAATTTATCAAATTAGCCCTTCCATTAAGCAAAACCAATATTGTAAATAAGTCCTTCTTCTAAACTAATTTAATTTGCATAGCAAACCACTTAGGAAAAATCCCAAAAATTACAGAAATTCACTTTCATCATGTTATCTAACATATCAATATTTTAGACCCAAATTCTCAATATACTTTCTAAAATAAATTTCTGAACCCATTAAACCATATTTTCCTTTGAAAATTAATAATAAACTTTCCATAGCTTGGAAAATTATCAAAATTAAAAGCCAACTCCAAAATCATGTTTTACATAACATAAAATTTTTCCATGGCATTCAAACAATGAGAAATCATATTTAAACGATTCATCATAATAAAACCATGAGAAATGATAAAAAAATTCCATGGCATTCAAATAAAAATTTCAATCGGTTTTACCATTAAAACCATGAGAAATCATATTTAAACAATCTTGTTTAAATTTAATATATTTTTGATTCGAGCATATCATCATTCAATTCATCATAATAATGAATTTGATCTTAAACCTGAAAACATATGATCATAAATCAAAATAGAGATGGTATAAATTGTTATTCACCTTGATTATGATAAGGAGATTGGATTGAGATTGAGATTTATTCCCCTTGCTTTAATTCTTTAGCTTGATTTGAATTCTCTTCTCTTTTCTTCCTAGCCATGGCCGGCTCCTCTCGATTTACGTTTGTGTTTTCCATTTTTGTGAAATGAGAACTAATCGTGAATGGTGTAAGGGACGTAAATATATATAAGGGTAAAGGGTTATGTGTGGCTAATTCCCATTATGCCCTTATGTAAATTAATTAGCTAAAATCATTCTTAAGCCATTTTAATTAGTTAATTGAGCACGGCCTAAATTTTATTCAAATCTCAATCCCCTTATCACTTAACATTTACATTATTCTATTTAATTTAATTTAATTTATCTAATTAAATCGCCTGAATAATGTTATCAAAAATTAGGGGTGTTACAGACTCCCCTCCTTAAATTATTTCGTCCTCGAAATTCAGTAAGGACTAAATACTAAACATAGCAATCATCTGTAATGACTCCTAACAACCATACTAGTCTCACTATGCGTGTAACGACTCCTAACAATCATCTGTAAGGATATATTTATATAAGGGTAAGTGGTTATGTGCGGCTAATTACCACTATGCCCTTAGGTAAATTAATTAGCTAAAACCATTCTTTAGCCCATTTAATTAGTTAATTGAGCACGACCTAAATTTTAATCAAATCTCAATCCCCTTATCACTTAACATTTACATTATTCTATTTAATTTCTCTAATTAAATATCCTGAATAATGTTATAAAAAATTAGGTGTGTTACACTTACTTCTTTCCAAGTTGAATCTGGGGGTATAGGTTGCCTGCAGTAAACTTCTGAGAATTATCATACCTTTTATTTTAATCTCATTTTCTCTTTTCTTTTGTATGTATGATGAATGTTGGAGTTGCCGCTAAGTTTCATGAGGCTTTGTAGGAGAAGAAAACAAATAAGGCCTCGAAGAGACCATATAAAGAATCTTGTGACTCTCCCACTGTTCCCAAAAGATAAAATCTTTCTCCTTCTCCATCAGATGTTCCACCTCTTTCTGATGTAGGAATTCCTCCTCCTCCTATTTCCAAACTAACTGGGCCGACTACTTCTTCCTTACGGGACGGTCTTATCCCCGGTACGGGCGGATTGACCACAACTGAAATTGATATATTTTCTTTAATAGAGAAAGTAAGGAGAACCGCATATATTCCCTCTTTTTTTCTACTCTGGCTTTTGAGATGTCTACCTTCATAGTCCTGTCTAATTTGAGAAGCTCTAGTCTTGTGTGAGTGATCTTCCTTCTCTCCTTTCCTTCTTTTTAGTTGCTAGTCTGTTATTTATACTTCCCAAACTTTACTTTCTTGCAATTTGCAGCCTTGATAGTGAAAGCTCATGAGAAGGAGAGTTCATAAGCTTCGCTTTTGGAACGAGTGACCTTGCCTCATCCAATACTGAAAAGGCTGCATTGGTTTTTGCTAAAACTAAGGCTGAAGAAGAGGCTAGGATGTTCTGGGAGAGAGCTAAGAGGGAAGCCAAAGCTATGGGGGATATTCAGGCTTCTAAAGAGCATGAGCTAGGGGAGAGGGATAAGGATCTGGCCAAGGTAGAAAAAGAGTTCGAAGCGATGAAGAATGAACTGATCCAATCAAAGACTGAGCTTGATTCTGTTACTTTCTAAGTGACTTATGGTTTTTATGCTTTGGCTAAGCGCAACTTTGGGTTAGAGGCTAAACCTGACTTCCTGGAGGATCAGTCTTTTGCTACCTTGATTTATGAGTATTGCCTGAATAGGTGGAATGAGGAAGAGGTTGTGAAGCAAGATGTTCCTCGAACTTTTTTAAGCGCTCTGCTAAGGAGGAGATGGTTAAGGTTGAGAAAAATCTAGGAAACTTGCAATCCGTGGGATAAGACAAAACAGCTGCGAAAAAGGTTAATTGAAATTCTCCTATAAACTTAGATGCTTAATTCCGGATTTCTTTTGTGTGTTGTGTATTAGAACTTTGAAGTTTACTTCCGTGTATGTAACAAAACATAATGTTTGTTATGTTTTTCTTGCGAATGATCGTGTTTTCCTCATTATTTTGTTTCGTATTCTAGAGAGAATGTGTTTTACAAAACCGTTGATGAAGACTGAGGCTAGGCTTGAAAAGCACACTCTATATAGCTATGTTTTTAGCATCATGGTTATATCAAGCATGAAAAAGAGTTAGACAAACCTTACGTGGAGCTTAAGGATAAGACTCAAGAATTAGAATCCAAGATAGATCACGTAGTTCAAGAGAGAGGCACTTAGCGATTTTGTGCTACATCGATGGCGATACACGTTGGAGAATGGTTCATTTCCACCTGATAGTCCCCACTTAGAGTAGTTTAGGCTTAAGCTTAGAGTCTTACACAATAATTGAGCTCTCCGTACTCTTGTTGTTTTACGCATGATCTTTAAGTATATAGACAAGTAGTGGTAATGTAATAAATGTCGGGTGCTTGATGCTAAACTTAATATGCTATGTCTTGATTATATAACCAAGTTTTACTTTATTTGCGATTAAGTTGGTTCTCTCTAACCTCTGTTCAATAATAATTGTGCTTGTCGTCAGGATGCTTCTGCCTCCACTATGGTATCTGACCATAAAGGTTCTAATGTGGTTGAGGCAAAGGATGCTCTTAAAGACGAGGTTACCCATCTTAGGTATGAGATTGAGAAGCTTGAATCAAAGCTGAAGTTTACTCGCAAAGAGATCGAAAAGGTCAAAAGCGTACTCGAACGTTAGTATGATTGTGATAGGAGACTGTGTGCGTGGTCAGGGGGTGCTGTGTCAAATTTAGAACGGATAGAGCTGATATTAAAGGGGATGAAGAGCTCTGCAGTATTGTTTATACAAAGGAGATCATACAATACAAGAAACAAGTGGAGGAGATGTCTGTAGAAATCGCCAGACTACTTAGTGTGAAAAAGGCCGCTGAATATGGGAGGATAATTAGGGTGCCCCACTTGGACACTATCCTTGTCTTTCCCTTAGGTTCTGGGTCTTCTCATCTCCGTGATTACGGGTGGAAAACTATTGCCCATAGATTGTTTGGTGATTTTTAGAATCAAACCAGAAAAACAAGACCTCAGCTAATCGAGACCCTTAACGATACATGGAGAAGAGCTGTATTAAAGATATGTGAGCTTGAGGACTCGCTGTAGGTTTTTCGAGGTAGGATTGCTTCTTACTTGGATAAGCTTAAGCAAGAGGGAGTTAAAAGTAAGAGGGTGGATGTGACGACCGTCCTATACCACCGGTACTAAAAGTACAAAAATTGTGCACTGTTGTCATGCCCGGCCGATATTAGGCGACCATCAGAGTTTAAAATGAACCAATATAGCATATAACTTGTCGTATATCTCACAGCGCATGGAAAAAATATAATATCACATACACAACAGAAGAGACAGTAATAACAATGTGAACAGACCATCATCAGAGTATAATATCCACAGAGTTATCCATCAGTAGTAGAGTTTATACAACGGGAAACAAACTCAACAACCGTCTCAAATACAAATAGTAAGCAATCATTGCTAAGGCTCCTCAGTGCTGCATAGTGGAATAAGCATAGATTCCATATATGTATATAATACAGGATAGCTCCATCCAGCACATCCTCCAAACAGCTACTGCGTTACCTAGACCAGTTATCTAGTCTACTCATTTAACAATGCCTAAGATAAAAAGAGGCAAAGCATAAAACCTTGGGTCAAACAACAGGCTGGTGTAAGCGATAAATGAGTATCAAAATACTAAATAGGTAAATATGGTAAGAAACAAGAGTACACGAACCATACCTGACATGTCCCTGCAACCAAAGAGTTAGCATAAAACTCTACAATATGCTACTTTACAATATCATAAAGATATACCACAAACCAAATAAAGGATATCAGTCTTTCAGGTATTCCTATCTCCAATACCTACTTCCCCTGATACCTATAAGTGATAGTCTAATAAAAAGAGCAACCAAAGCAACCTCCATCAAACAATCCTAACTATCACCCTGTATGCTTTGAATATATGATAAATCATATGACTTCCAAGTCAGGGACTAATGGAAATCCTGGTTCTCTATTGTACTCTCGTATCTCGCAGCCCAAAGCTAGATACGTGTCTCGCAAGCCAAAGCTGGACACTAGACCCAAAGCTACAGGTCCAGGGTATATAGGTCCCTTCATTTACCCATGGGCGTCCCCACTTAAAATACCCCTGCTTTGAGTACAACTGAAAACTCTTCGAGTCATCATTCTTAGCACATACACCCGAGCCCATCTTTGCTCCATTTGGATATCAAGCCCTTTTTGCTCAATCCAGTTTCCATTATTAGGAACCCTTCCACATTCCTCGATCATATGGCCACCCCCTTTGCGAGCTACCATCTTCGGAACCTGCTCCCAACAGGAGCTAACATCCAAAGACCATAGCTTTTCATCATACTGTTATATCATTATCCAACCTAATACAAACAAGCCAACACCTCCAGCACGATCTACAGGACTTCTACTTCACCTCCCTGAAGTTTCATCCCATTTGGACCTAACCCTAGAAGTCGGTACCGACCTGTCAACTCGCCTCGATATCTATACTTAGCTAACCTATTACTGAGTTTTCTTCCACTCCTTCCTTGCTTCTAATTCTCCATGCCTAGATGCTTTGACCCTGACTTCTCTACACAAATCAAGTCGTCATAGAACAAGTCCTCTCTTTAAAGCACCCTAGTTCATATCTTAGAAACAATTCATCATAGCCTCCAACACTTAGCCAATCACCTATCCATCACCTTAGGCAACCTTTACCAGTAACACCCTTGCTCTCTCCAAAATCGCCGACTTGTAGGACCAACCCATAGAACTCGGCACCGACCTCTCATGTCGGTACCTACTTCTGTACTTAAAGAATCTGGACAAGCAACATGAACCCCAAGCTCTTCCAATATTCCAGAGCCTCCCCTCTAAGTTTCGTCCAGTTGCAACCAATTTTGCCTTCGATTTGCTCAATTCTCCGACCTAACTTTCCATGCAATCACAATACTAGCAAACAACATCAGATCATATCATCCAATATAGAATAGCAAGCAATCTCATTCAATCAAACATACAATCCATCAAAATAAGACAAACAAGTCAATTTCTAACATAGATTTACCTATAGCATGAATATATGACCATGAACAAGTGTAATTTTTAATCAATCTAGATCATATACATAGTTTAACATGTAATTAAAGTTAGAAATTGTTTTAGTGCCAAAAATTGATTTAAAACATGTTAAATTCTATGATTCTACCATATAAACATGACACGGTACAGTGAGAAGGCATAAACCACTCATCAATTACCAAATTCAACCAATATGAATGTATATCCAATCCGGGCAGCAATGGAATGCACTCAAATCAAGTAAATGATGATCTCCATCTTCTTGTTGATGATCTAATCTCTAATCCGCAATCTAGTTTGATTTAGAGAGCAATTTGGGTGATTTTGGATGAAATTAGGATGGATCTAAGACTAATTAGGGTTCAGACCTAATTTAGAATGAGAGTGAAAAGTTTTAACTTGACTCTTTAGCCCTCTATTTATAGTATTCTCTAATTAGGCTAGTGGGCTCATTAATGGGCTTAATTAATTAAACACTAATCTTGACCAGTAGCTTTAAATACTTAAAATAAGCATAACTTTCTAACTGTAAGTCTGTTTTTCTATTATGACCACTCTACGGAATGGGAAACCATTATCCTGAATCAGTGGAACTGGCTTGAGACCTTACTTGACTTTTATCAAACTTTATAGTCCAAACAAGATTTTCAGGGTCAAAATGGTCACATTGAAATTCAGAAAAAATCATAGGTGTGTAAAATGTCTCTAAGTGTTATATCCCAAAATTATAGAATCATACGACCTTATACAAATAAAATAAACATATTTTACCATCATTTGATATGTAAAATATGGGTCGTTACGTTTTACCCCATTTTAGGAATTTCGCCCCGGAAATCCCCAAACAAGCCAAAGTATAAGCAATCATGGTCATCCCATATGCCTATCAATCATAAGCAACCATCAATATCTCAAACATGCAGCATGCAACCAATAGTATATGTGACCTATCCTAGCATGTGGAATACTAATCTATCAAATATAGTATACAAGGGTGAATGTAAACATGATAAATGATGAGTCTTACCATTCAAAGAGCTCCGGATAGGAAGTCCTCATGCTCTCTTACGTCTTCTACGTACAATCGTCCTCACTTCCACTCCATTGTACCTTAACTAGCTTCACCATTTTTCTCTTAAGCTATTTCGTATCATACCCAACAATACGAAGTGGCCTACGAGATATAGAAACTTCTAGTTCTACCTCAACACCTTCTAGCTGATCCGATGCGATCGTCTCGCTTGAGTCATGCAAAACTTCCATAGATAAGAGATATGAAAAAAGTTGTGCACGCTCGCCATCTTCTGAGGTAAGTCAACCCTATATGCCAACTTCTCGATTATCTCGACTATCAAAAAATGACCTACGAATCTCGGTGCCAACTTCCCCTTTCTACCAAATCAATTATGCTAAATCCTGCCTTTTCAATTTCAATGAGACAACTATACATTTTCAAATATATACGCTATCATTATATGTGCAGGAATTTATACAGGGAGATATGACGACTGACATCAAAATAGAGCTCAATTGATGAAGACAAATAAAGTTTGTCTATTATTTTTGTTGTTTTATATTATATGTAAAATCTCCAATTTGATAATTACAAACACATAAAAATATATTTTGAAAACTATCTTTATAGTAAAACTATTTTCTACTAAATATTTATTTAAACAAAATAGTCAAAAAAAGAAATATAAGATTTAAAGAAAATGAAAAAAATAGTTCATATTCAGACATCTAAATTTTTTGTCACAGACGTCTATAAGCTTCTAAAGAAAAAAAGAACAAATTAGTTCACATTCAGCAATCTGGACTTTTTGTCATAGACGTCTATTCTGACAAACAAACTTCTGGTTCAAAATGATCAAATGTCTAGATCACTTGTTTCTTTCATATAGTTTAGTAATTTTTTGTGTTTTCTCAGACATCTGAACCTAGCGATCAGAAGTGACTCTTCATAGAAATTAAATTTTTAAAGAGTCATCTTCTTTCCCAAAGTTCCAATACTTCTAATGGTTACTACTATTCAATTAGAACTTTTTAAATATATAAATAGAATTGAGAATTCACTTTTAAGTTCACCAATTCTTTCTATCTTTCTAATAAATATGCACTTGTGATTTACAAATATTCTCAACAATTCACTTCCTACAATTACACGTTCAAATCATCATCTCAAGGAGATTATAGGAAGGGCGTACTTAATAGACTTATCCATGTTATCTAGAACATAATCAGTCAAGGAACTTAATACAAATCGATGTTGAAGTCCTGTTGAGATCTTCAGGCAACGAAGTCCTGTTTGACTGCTCAAGCAGTTTGTAAAATCTATACCTCCGGGTTAAGTGAGGGTATAGTTAGTTAATTCCAGAAGGAGTCTGAGACTGGACGTATAATGGGAAGTTTGAACCAGTATAAAAATCTCTGGTGCACTTTACTTATTGCAATTTTTATACTACCAGCTTGATATAAGTTTTATTTAGTAGATATGATCATGATACTCGATCGCATAGAATTTCATTTGGTATCAGAGCAAGATTATCATATAATCATAACACAGTTTTTTATATTGAAGTAATATGGATAATAATACATTATGTTTTGTTAAAGGTCAGTCTACTGCATGACCACCACTATTTAACAGAACAAATTATAACCATTGGCCAACTAGGACAAGGATATATATGCAAGCTAACGGTTACGACACTTATAATATCACTCAACAAGAATACACTATACCTACCACTGCTTATGCACAATGGCCAAACACTCGAAAACTAGATGCTACAGATAATGCTAAAGCTATGAATATGTTGTTTTGTTCTCTAGATAAAAATGAGTTTAATAGAGTTAGTATGTGCACATCAGCATATGAAATTTGACATACTCTTAAAATAACCCATGAAGGTACAAATAAGGTTAAACAAAGCAAGATTTCAATGCTAAAAAATCACTTTCAAAACTTTATAATGAAGCAAGATGAAATTATAAATGATATGTACTCTATACTTTAAGATATATACACTTAATTCTAGCACTGGGAGAAAAATAAACTAATTTTGATATTGTTTCAAAAATCCTAAACTATTTAACGGATGCATAGGACCAAAAAGTCTTAGCAATTGAAAAAGCTAATGACATTTCAACCATTAAACCAGAAGAGTTAATAGGAAATCTCATGTCATACGAAGTGAATTTATAGAAAAACCTAATACAAGCTTAGGATAGAAAAACTCTTGTATTTCAACCAGAAAATGAAGACTCCAACGAAGATGATGAGGACATTGCATTTTTAGCTAAAAATTTCAAAAAATTTCTTAAGTTCAAAAAGAATAAGAAATTTGGTAACAACAGAAATAGCAACAACAATCCATTAACTTCCTCACTCAAGTGTTATGAATATGATAAGATGGGACAAGCACCATTGTCCAAGTGGTTAAGTGGTTCGGCTTTGGTGCGAGAGGTCACAAGTTTGAAACTTGCGAGCGTGATTTGAACGTTTATTGACATGTGATATGTTGTCCCAGTGACATGTTGTATATAAAGTACCATTTCAAAAAAAATGTGATAAGATGGGTTACATAAAAAGAGACTATCCGGAACGAAAGAAGAATAATTTCAAAATAGGAGTGAGAAATTTCATAGAAAGAAGAAGCGGGCTTTTTTGGTAACTTAGGATGATTCAGACTCATCTCCTTCGTCAGCTAGTGACAGTGACTCCGAACAAGCATGTATGTTTCATGGCTACTAATGATGATGTAAGTGAACTCTCATTTGTTGATCTAGTTAAAATAAATTTTGAGTTATTAGATAAGATAAAAGATTTGAATAGAAAATATAAGGATACATTAGGAAATTGAATAAAAGTGAACTAGAAGTAGATATGCTAAGAGATGAAAAGAAAATACTAGAAGAGGAATTAGTAAATCCTCTTAGGATTCCTGTACTAATATATCATCACATTTTACTATGTCAAGTAGCAAAATAGAAACTCAAAAAATTAAAAATGATGTTTTAACAAAAGAGAATCAAAATTTGAATTCTAATAATAAAATATATAATTATAAGTAGTTGGTCTTAAACCTTAGTTAGAAAGCATTACTAAAAATGTTTCTAATTTTAATAAAGGAAGATAGAATCTTTCTAAAATTATAGAAAATTCACAATCTACTTCTAGTAAAAGAGGATTAGGCTATAACAAACCTAGCAAAGAAGTTAAGACAAGCTCTAAACAGTATAGTTCACTATATACTAATTTCAAAAAGAAAGATGACAGTCAAAGGAAACAAAT
This sequence comes from Allium fistulosum, assembly GCA_030737815.1. Taxonomy (NCBI): domain Eukaryota; kingdom Viridiplantae; phylum Streptophyta; class Magnoliopsida; order Asparagales; family Amaryllidaceae; genus Allium; species Allium fistulosum. Next base: position 704,987,826 of record CM060904.1, on the reverse strand, counting down.
TAATAAGTCTAAGACCATAAAAATTTAGGTTCCAAAGATTAACAGCCATTTGATAAGAAATAAGTATATAGTGAATTTTATTTCTAGTGTTTATAAGAATTTAAATTTCATTTTCAAAGGGAACTCTAAAATTTATTGGGTTTGGCTTCGTAAGACCTATCTCTTAGGACCCTAATAGAGTGAATCGGTACCAATATCATTTAAAAAAAATTTGCAGGTACCTAATAAAAAGAGAGGAAAATAGATATTCGACAGTGGTTACTCCAAGCATATAATGAGGAATATCGATATGCTAAAAAATATTATCTACTCAGATGGAGGTTCCATTACTTTTGGAGATAACACTAAAGGATACATCATCAGAAAAGGAGACGTGAGCAACAACGGTATGTCTAATTCACCTCTTATTACTAATGTTTTACTAGTTAAAAATTTAAAACATAATTTACTAAGTGTTAGCCAATTATATGATAATGGTTTTAGTATATCTTTCTTAAAAGATAAATGTAATATTTTCGATCAAAATAAAAATCTAATCTTTAAAGGAATTAGAGAAATAAATATTTATATTTTAAATATGAAAATTAAACACAATATAGACATGTGTTTAATAGCCAAAGATAACGATCTATGGTTATGGCACAAAAGATTTTATCACATAAATTTTAAACCTATTAGTAAATTATCTAAAAATAATTTAGTAAAAGGTCTACCAAAGATGAATTATAAGGTAAATAATATTTTTAATGCATGTCGACTAGGAAAATTAACTAAATCGTCTTTTAAATCTAAGAAAATAATTTTCATTACAGCATCTCGAACTACTGCATTAGAATCTATTCGGTCCCACTCAAGTTAAATCTACAAATCATAATAGATATATTTTTGTAATCGTAGATGATTTCTTTAAATATACATGGACATTATTTTTGAAAAAAAGTGATACTTTTAAATCATTTAAATTTTTTACTAAAGAATTCAAAGCTAAAAAGTTTAAAAATTAAAAATATTAGAAGTGAACATGGTGGTGAATTTAAAAACCAAGTTTTTGGAAATTTTTGTAACAAAAATGGTATTAGTCACAAATTCTCATTTCCTAGAACTCCATAACAAAATGGAGTTGTAGAAAGAAATAATCGGACATTACAAGAATGTGCTAAGACTCTACTTAGTGATAGCCAACTACCAAAACATTTCTAGGCGGAAGCCGTGTCTACGGCATGCTATGTCTTAAATCGTGTCACTATTCGACCCTTAACTAAACGTACACCATAAGAGCTTTTTAACTGTAGAAAACCTAATGTTTCATATCTAAGAATTTTTGGATAAAGTGTTTTATATTAAATACAAAAGATCAACTAGGAAAATTTAATCTGAAATCTGATGAAGGAATATTTATTGGATATTCGAAACAAAGCAAAGCATATAGAATATATAATAAACACACAAAAATTATGGAAGAAATTTTACATGTATCATTTAACGAAAATTTCAAAAATAATAAAGATGATGAAGAAGATGTTATAGAACAACCAATCATACAAAATCCACCTTAAAATACTATAGCTCAAAATGAAGAATAACAAATTATAGTGAATTCAATTGAAAATAAACTTAGAACTCCACCACGAATTATAAAAATCATCCAATTGAAAATATAGTTAGTGAAGTAAATACAAAGTCAAAACTAGACATCAATTAAATCAAATGGGTATATCGCGTTTATATCTAACTTAGAACCTAAAAATCCTAAGGAAGCTTCAACCGATGAATATTGGAATTTAGCTATGCAAGAAGAGCTAAATCAATTCGAGCGAAATGACATTTGGGAATTAGTTCTAATAGCGCCAAAATTGGTCATTAACACTCAAACGCTGTTGGAAGCACCAACTCACAATCACAGAAAACAGATAGAGTGTATGTAGAGAGTATAAATACGAAGAATAATCAAAATAAAAAAGAAAGCAATCATAACAGAGGATTTATAGTGGTTCGGCTGACTCTGGCCTACGTCCACTCCAAAAAATTTCCTTTTTATTGATATCAGAATCAATTACAGTGACAATCCGGAGTTTTTAAAACAATAATAGCAGAGTAGCCTTAGTGAAGAATATGAAGGCAAACAGAATGAGAAGCCATTTTCTAAAGCCCCGCTTACTGTATTTATAGGCAAAATCCGTGTTACTGGGCTTCCTGAGTGATACACGCCCACCAAAACCATAGCCAAACCCATACCCTTCATCATGACTGACTCCAAGCTCTGAATATACTGACCTGATGTTCCCTGGGGATGACTCGAAGTAAATGCTTAAATGACCCGAAGCACGCCTGCATACGACCTGAAGCAAAGCATGTTTGGACTCGGAGTAGATGGCTCAATGACTCGAACTAACATACTTCATGACTCGAAGCAATATTACACCGACCCCTCGCCTTCAACACACTGATCCCAATGCAAAATCCAAACACTAACCCCTCGCCTTCAACACACTGATCCCAATGCGAAATCCAAACACCGACCCAAAGTCTCCAAAATGCCGACCCGGGGAAAATACATTGCCGACCCAAAGTTGAATGAAGATGCCGACCGGAGTCCTTCTTTTATGCTGACCCTATAACTTGCCGATCCTATATGATGCCGATCCCATGGGGTCAATGCCGATCTGACTCTATGCCGACCCGAGGAGTTACCAACACCGACCCGAAGTATTCCAACTATGCCGTCCTCAACTCGATACGTCGACCCGAAGAAGTACAAGTTGTCGACCTGTACTTCCATGAATGTCTACCCCTCCTTTGGCCGATCCCAACCAATGAAATATGACTCGAAGTAGCCTGGCAAACAACTCGAAGCAGACAGCTTGAAAACCCGAAGCAACACCAAGTATGACTCGAAGCAAATTCCAGGCAACTCGCGATAACTCGACTTTTGTCAAAACTCGTATTTCAAGTATCCCACGTCTTCTGTCCATTGACTATGCCGAATCCCGGCTTCATAATCATGTTTATTGTCCGTAATTGATCGTCTTTACATCAAGTCGAGTCAAACTTGTTGTATTTCAGCCTCGATATCCGAGCAATCGATTTATTTAAATCCGCATGTCTACGGCCTTGCCAAAAGGCGGGTTAACATTTGCCCCCCAAAACATGCCTTGTGGTAGGAAGGTGTGTTTTGCATAACTTTCAATCCGTCATCTAAAGTCCATATGTTATGCATAGTCGTACCATCCGATCCATAACCCAATCCATTTTATCCAAGTGCCATTGCTGCATCCTTATCCAAATCCGCAACTGCTCCGAGTCGATATCCGATCCCTATCCAGTAACCAAGACCTTAGCCAATTCCACATCCATTCAAACCCGATAACCGATTTATAACCCATCCATATCCAATAACCAATAACCAAATCCATGACCTCTCTAGGTCGATATCCAAATCCGGGATCGCTCCGGACCATAGCCATTCGAAGCCGAAATCTGAATCTGTAACCTCTCCGGGTTCTTGCCAAGCGCACTCCACACTCGACGACCTGTGTTAAGTAATGCAATGGTGCTCCTAGTTCAGTGTCCCTGAATGCTGAGCAATGTCGTGGCTTAAGTCCAAAGCCAAATCTTGGTCGCTCGGGACCACTGCCGAGCATAGTCCATACTCGACGACCTGAAATAGTAAACGATAGATAATATGGGGCCTAAGTCCTAGACCGAATCCTGGTCTCCCCAAACCCTTGCCAAGCATAGTTCATCCTCGATGACCTTTCACCAAAAACCAGATAAGAAGTCAATCAAAATCCAATCCGAAATCCAGATCAAACCAGAAAACCAGAAATCCATATCAAAAATCCAAACCAAAAGACAAACGTCCAAACTAGAACCCAAATCAGAAAACGAACAAAATCAGGAGTTCAAACCAAACTTCAAAACCGAACCAGAAAAAGCAAGTGTCCAAGCCAAAAAGAAAAAATAGATTTCGCAAACCAAAGTGTACGGTTTATCATCATCTCAGAGCATGCCTAGAAGTTATCTCCGTCCTCGTACATGAGTAAGTGACTTAGTCCTTTACCCAAAGTTTGTTACTTATTCTAAAACATCATGATTAGTTGATAACCAATCGACCATCATTCCTGGGCCTCGCGCCATCGTCGTTCGAGGTAGACGGTGGCTGTTCCTATTCCACCGCCGCATTTCGAGTTTCGACAAATTGCCGCGACTGACCTATCCTTACCTGCTCCTCGATTATATCTTTTAAGTGCCTGCAGCTGCTGGTATCATGTCCATCCAGGTCATGAAAGAGACAGTGCATTCCCAATGCCCTTTCGTGTTCTGAGGGTTCCCTCCTTGCTGGCCTTCAATTAGGAAGGCGATCCCGAGTATCCAAGTATATTTGTTCCAATGTCTCATTCAGTCCAGTGTAAGTGGAGAATTTTGGTCCTCCCTAGCATTTCCTCTTCCCTTTATCCTTATCTTTACCCGAGCTTTCAGCGGATGGTTCTTCATCCTTAACCATGTTCACTACCTTTGACCTCATATCCAAACATGCATCCTCTTGTCTATGAAATCTCTCAGCTTCGTGAAAGAATTCCCTGAGATCCATTTGTGGGTCCCGTATCAACGATACTTTGAAATCTAAATTATCCCTGACTCCTGACACCGTCGCCATTAGAACCATTGATGGATCCGGCTGATCCACCAAAGCAACCGCTACATTAAATCGAGTTAAGAAAGTCCTGAGTGATTCTCCCATCTTCTGCTTCACCGACGTCAATTTCATCACATTCTTCGGCCTTTTGATGTGAACTCGAAACTGTTTCAAAAACCTATCCACCAATTCTGTCCATTTTCCAATAGATCCATCTTCCAACTGTCTGAACCACATAGCAGCTATATCGGTCAAGTACAGGGGGAAACATCGGGCCATAAATTCCTCTGATGCCCCCAGCACTTCCATATGTCTTGTGTACCTCATCAAGTGGTCAGTGGGATCCGTCTTACCGTTGTATACTTCCAGAGTGGGAAGCTTGAAATCGGTTGGATTCCTAGCCATCCTGATGTTACGGGTAAATGGACTTTTGTTTACTCCCTCCAAATCCCTATTTGTCAGACCTCCGCGAATAGTTCACCTGATAATGTCAGCTAATCCAGTGTTAATTACCAAAGGTTTCCCCCCATCTGCATTTCCTAACTGCCCTCCAAGTCCTCGAGGGAATTCTGGTACATACTCCTCGTCACGCACTCCTGTATTCCTGTTGGTGTTGGGCTGTGCAGCGTCATCTGGTATCCGTCCATGGATTGGTCCAGCATTACTTGGTGGTGTGCCCCCGAGTGTAGGTCCATCCAGATTGATAGTTGTTTGTTGATTGGGGGCTTCCCTCTGCTGATCCACTCCATTTGCTTGCCTGTTCAGTCCTTCTGATCCAGCTCCATGGATCTGAGCTCCTGCTGTTCTTGCCTGTCCAAATTATCTAAGAAGGGTCTGCATCATTTCCTCTTTCCTTTTAATCAACTACTCCTGCATAGAATCCATCATAATCTGCATCTCGTCCCTAGTGATGTAGATGGATGCCTGATCTGATCCAGCTCCAGAAGAGGCCACTTGACTTCCCTCTTGATTGCTCCTTTCTGTCACTTACCTCCTAGTCGATGGCCTAACCATTGTTCCTCCTAGAATCCGAGTTCCTAAGCCTTTAAATCCAAAATCCAAGCTTCAGAATCCCCGAGTGTTGGCTCTCTCAATGAAAACACCAAAATGTTAGCGCCAAAATTGGTCACTAACACCCAAACGCCATTGAAAGCACCAATTCACAGTCACAGATAACAGATAGAGTGTATGTAGAGAGTATAAATATGAAGAACAATCAAAATAAAAAAGAAAGCAATAATAACAAAGGATTTATAGTGGTTCGGCTGACTCTGGCCTACCTCCACTCCAAAAATTTCCTTTTTATTGATATCAAAATCAACTACAGTTACAATCCAGAGTTTTTAAAACAATAATGGCAGAGTAGCCTTAGTGAAGAAGATGAAGGGAAACAGAATGATAATCCCTTTTCTAAAGCCCCGCATGCTGTATTTATAGGCAAAATCCGAGTTACTGGGCTTCCTGAGTGATACAGGCCCACCAAAACCATAGTCGAACCCATACCCTTCATCACGACCGACCCCAAGCTCTGAATATACCGACCTGATGTTGCCCTGGGGATGACTCGAAGTAGATGCTCAAATGACCCAAAGCACGCCTGCATATGACCTGAAGCAAAACATGTTTGGACTCGGAGTATATGGCTCAATGACTTAAAGTAACATGATTCATGACTTGAAGCAATATTACACCGACCCCTCGCCTTCAACACACTGATCCCAATGCAAAATCCAAACACCGACCCAAAGTCTCCAGAATGCCGACCCGGGTAAAATACATTGCCGACCCAAAGTTAAATGAAGATGCCGACCCGAGTCCTTCTTTTATGCCGATCCTATAACTTGCCAATTCTATATGATGTCGATCCCCTGGTGTCAATGCCGATCTGACTCGATGCCGACTCGGGGAGTTACCAACACCGACCCAAAGTATTCCAACTATGCCGACCTCAACTCGATACGCCGACCCCTATCTTTGCCGACCCGAAGAAGTACGAATGATGATCCCCAGATTCATGGCTGCCGACCCGTAGTTCCATGAATGTCGACGCCTCCTTTGGCCGATCCCAACCAATTAAATATGACTCGAAGCAGCCTGGCAAACGACTCAAAGCAGATAGCTTGAAAACCCGAAGCAACACCAAGTATGACTCGAAGCAAATTCCAGGCAACTCGCGACAACTCGACTTTTTTCGAAACTCGTATTTCAAGTATCCCACGTCTTCTGTCCATCGACTATGCCAAATCCCAGCTTCATAATCATGTTTATCGTCCGTGATTGATCGTCTTTCCATCAAGTCGAGTCAAACCTATTATATTTCAGCCTCGATATCCGAGCAATCGATTCAGTTAAATCCACCTGTCTGCGGCCTTGCCAAAAGGCGGGTTTACAAGTTCCAAGACCAAATGATCAAATTGTCATTGGTACGAAATGATTTTATAAATATAAAGCTGATGAAAATGGTAATATAACACGAAATAAGGCTAGATTAGTTGCATAGTGATATAATCAAGAAGAAGGGATAGACTATGAAGAAACTTTTGCTTCCATCGCAAGGTTAGAAGCAATACGTATTTTACTGGCTTTCTCCTGTCATCGTAACTTTAAACAATATCAAATGGACGTTAAGAGTGCATTTCTAAACGGTTTTATTAAAGAAAATATTTTTATAGAACAACCACCTCTTTTAAACATGAAAATTTTTGTGATCACATCTATAAACTTAAGAAAACTCTTTATGGTATGAGACAAGCACCTCGTGCTTGGTACGAACGACTAAAAGGCTATCTTATAGATTCTATATTTGAAATTGGAAGAGTTAATCAAACTCCGTTTATTAAATGAGTTAAGAATAATATATTAATTATACAAATTTATGTAGACGATACCATTTTTGAATCTACAAATGAAGATTTGTGCAATGAGTTTTCAAAAATAATGACAAGTGAATTCGAGATGTCTCATATGGGAGAACTTTCATATTTTCTCGGTTTACAAATTAAACAACTAAGCAATGGAATATTTATTAATCAAGAAAAATATTGTAATAATATAATAAAACGTTTTGGAATGGGAAACATATCCAGTAAACCAACACCTATGAGCACTATGGTTGATCTCGATAAAGATAAAAATGGAAAGAATATGGATCAAAAACTCTATAGAGGTAAGATTAGATCTTTACTATATTTAACCGTAGCCGCCCCGATATCATGATGAGTTCATTTTATGCGCAAGACTTTAAGCAAATCCTAATGAATTCCATTTGCGAGTTATGAAATGAATTTTGTGTTACTTAAGCAACACTAGAGACTACAGACTCTTTTATCCGAAAGAATGTCCTCTAAAGTTAGTACCTTGTAGTGATGCTGACTTTGGAGGATGCTGAACGGATAGAATGAGTACAAGCGGTACTTGTCACTTTATCAGACAGTCTCTAGTACCGTGGTTTAGTAAAAAGTAAAATTGTGTTTCACTCTCGACATATGAAGCAGAATATATCTTTGCTGCTTTAACATGCACACAAGTTATCTACATCCAGCAAACTCTTTGAGATTACGGAATTTCCTTTCAAAATCTTCGATCTATTATGAAAATGCAAGTGCCATAAACTTATCAAGAATCCAATAAATGATTCTCATACCAGACACATTGATATTCGTCATTATTTTCTTTGTGACAACATAGAAAATGATGTGATATCTCTCGATTTCGTTTCCTTTGAAAATCAAATAGCAGACATATTTACTAAACCCTAAATGAAAACAGTTTCATCAAGTTACGTCGCGAACTTGGTATTGTGTCTCTACAAGATTTAAATTAATAATACACATACTTTGTAGTAATTTTTTTTACTTCTCTGAATAATATTAACAAGTTTTTTGGAACATAATTTCTAGCAATTAAAAATTCAAATACAAAGTAATTACGGAAATAAGTCTATTAGACATATATGGTTACTCAAGTCATGGAATATTAGTTCCTTTAATTAACAGAAAACAACAAATACAAAACCATGAACTTCATGCTATATTTAGTAAAAATAAAGCTATTCACTAACACGAATAAATAGTTAAAATTTATACGGTTAAACTAGTATAAGCCTTAAAATTCATTTACTAAAAATAGTATTCTAGTGTATATTTAAACCAAGCTTTTATAAACAAAAATATAAAAATAGTTTTTACTAATCTCCTTGAAAGCTACCAAAATGTCTACTAATAACGATTCAACCTATTCGTCAATTGACTATAGCTCACCTTCTTCTAAAAACTCATAGTCATCTTCATCAAAAACAAACCCTCCTTCAAATAAACCATCTTCACTAAATATTATTCCATCACCTATATACCACACCGGTTATTCCCAAAAAGGAAAGAAAACCAAACGATCAATTAACTTTGTAGAATCATCGACCAATAACCAAATTGATGAAAGAGCATCACTATCAACATATTAATTTTCTTGAAAGATGTATCCTGGCAATTTGTGGACATTCACCAACAAAGATAGCATCTGTAAAATCACTCCTCATCTACCAAAAACTCCGGTTAATAAATACGACTTAACTCCAATACACACTTGGGAACCAGGGTCATCGAATGAAGATTGGAATCACACTCCAATTCATACAAATAGATGGTCTCCACTTATTCATTCAAATGAGCAAACGAAAATTGAATCGAACTCATGGGAACACTATCCAGAAGGAGAATCCGAACCCAGCGAAGATAAATAAGTAAAATTTATAATGATATCTTATATATATATATATATATATATTATTGTTGTAATAAATAATGAAATAAAATAAATTAATAAAATTATTTATTAGAAATATGTTGAGATCAAATAGATAAGCTTAAAATCCTTATATAATAAATTTAAAGTCAACTTTGAACAACTAAACTAAAATGTTTGATTACACAGCATATCAGATGTCTGGACAAAAGATCCAAATGTCTGGAATGCTATAAGTAATAAAATTTTAAATTTTACCTACAACATACATCTGAAAATTTAAAAACAAACATCTATATCCACAAACAGACGTCTGGTTCAAAAATTCAAGACATTTGGAAACAGTGCAATTAGTTCCACTCCTTACTGGTTTGAATTTGTCAAAACTAGATGTCTGGTCTATTTCTACCAGACGTATGGAAGGCTGCTGACCCCGAAAAATTAATGGCTAAACCGACTTTTCACCTACCACCTCTTCATAATAACCCATCTCTTCACTTTCAATAGTCACCACTTCAAATTTCATGTTTTTCCCCATTTTAAACCCATGTCCAATACCATAAAACTTAAAAATCAAAATCAAATTCACAATGGCTCTTAAAACCTTTAAGAAAAAAGGGAAAAATATTGAATATTCAAGTGCTCCACCACCAAATGCTCCTCCAACCCAAGAACAACACGAAGCTTGGCTCTATCATGACAAAAGAAGCATGGCAAGATTCAAACAACTCTCACAATTAAAGTCATTTCATGAAATTTTTCATAATCTATATAAATATCCAAGTTATAATCTATGTGCTTATACTAATCAAGCTCAAATTACTAGTCTAATAAGTTATCAGGATAATTAAGTAAAAATTTGTAATCTTAGTATCCTTTTTCTGGCCAATACAAATAACCCAGCAATTAGATTACATAGAGACAAAGGAGTTATATGGGCTAGTGTTTATGGCAACATCCTCATAGTAGCTGTCAAGGATATAGCAAGAATTCGGAAGTGTAGTAACGATGGCCTTGACTAAGATGATGTAGGGCCAGGAGGAACCCATGATAAAATTTCATATGAAATATTGGAAGATGATAAAACCAGAATTAAATCCATAAACCTTCGCCCAAGACCTAGGCTTCTCCACCGCATGATGATAAAAAAAATCTTTCCTAGACAAGGCAATCACAAAATTATATATCATACTGAATTTAAAGCCTTATATGCCATTTTTGGCAACATAAAATGTAATGATCCACCCTTCCGATCCTCAAAAGTCAACACTAATACATCCACAGTATTCACATGTCAATCATCCATGTGTCAAAAAGATAGATTGTTAGGGTAGAAGAAAATAAAAGACAGAGCAAAATCTCACATCGCAATGAGTGAACTATAATATACACAATGATCCTTAATAAAACAAAACTGTAATATATATATACACAAACACACACATCAATCAGAGTATTAATCTATTATCAACCATGACAGTTATAACAGCTTGTCCTTACAATTGCTGATAAATACAACAAATAGAAAATGCAGTGGGAATAAAAAGATACGTGAATACGTCTCAGGGCATCCAGCTCCTAAAGCACCAAAGCATCCAGAACTAAATCTGAAACATGCTCGGGCTGACCTGGGCATTATAAGAAAATAACGCCCAGATCAGTCCGGTAAACCAGCATGAGAAAAACTCTATCAAATCATATTGATTTCTATATTTATAAATCCTTTTGAAAAAACAAAGGTATCTCAAAAGACCATATCGCACATAGACACTGACGGGGTTTTACGATATGATAACCAAAACATTTTCTATATAAAATCCTCTAATCTTACCATAATATCTAGGTTTAAAATAAATGTTGAATTATAGCCGAAATTTTTACATTATTAAACTTCAACATAATAGGTATACAATTAAATCCGAAGGCTCGTATTGGAGAATGGATTCCAACTATGAAAGGGTAAGGGTCCACCCACCGAATCATTACACCTCTATATAAATTGTACTGGAGGCTACAACACATTTCACCTCAACTACTCAGGATCGGCCTTACCCTTTATTGGATAGCGCCGAATATGATCAACCCTAGGTTGATAAACAACCATAATAGGCCCCAAAGCATACATAAATATCGACTCTAGAATAGGGATGATGACACCCTAATGGGAGCGACCCACATAGCCCTGCTGCATGTCCCTGCTTTAATCATTTACTGGGTGTGAGGCTCGTGAGGTAATGATTACCTGATTCCTCTTAGCAAGTCCCACTTGGAATGCTAACACTACCCTCTAGGCAGAAATGCAATGCCAACATTCATCCATACAAGTTCATTCTGGGTCTGAACGAAACCGAAGGCACCACTTCTATTACACCCATTTTGGAATCACCATCAGGATTAGTGGCAAGTAGCCCTTGTACATCAAAGAACTCCATATTTCAACTCATCATCATCAAGATGTCTTCCATTCGAATGCTTATGCTAGTTCGAAGTGGTTTTCGGATATCATATCTGATCCCGGTCTCCCCAAAACGACAACGATAGTTTAAAATTGGCCAAGTTTGATAGTCGGTTATTTAACTATCAAATAAACAACATTCCAATCAGGAATTTATTTCCACAGGGAAAACAACATTGATTAAGCACAAAAGCAATCACTAACCTCTTTAATTAATCTTTTCATTAATTAAAATCACCTTGTATATACATGTATCAAAATACTTTTACAAAAGTATACTCACGAACCCTTTTTACTCCTTCCAATACTTGGAAGAATATCCATATATTTATCTCAACTATATAAGTATATTCAAAAAAACACTACACTTTCACTACTTAGAAAATGTATTTATATACTTATCTCAACGCTATAAGTATATTTACAAAAACTAAGAACCTATTTGGTATTGAGCATGGAAAATGTTTCCATACCACCATAATTATTTAAAGACTATTTTTGGAAATCAATCTCACCTTCTTTTATAAATTTCCTTTTTATACAACTCTAATATCATTTATAAAACTCCTTTATAAATTTCTAAAGTCATTTAGTAAACTCTTTTATAAATCTCTAAAATAATTTAGAAAACTTTTCTTATAAATCTCTAAACATTTTAATAAAACTTTTTTTATAAATCTCTAAAAAAATTTATAAAACTCTTTTATAAATCTCTAAAACAATTTATAAAACTCTATTCTTTTATAGACTCCTTTGTAAAGATCCTTTATAAAAATCCCTTCTAAAATTACTTTGTAACAGTTTTTTCTAAAATCCCTTAATAAAGTTCTTTATAAAATCTTTATAAAAATCCTTTATAAATACAAAACTCCATTTTCATTTATAAACTCTTTATTATATGAAATTCCTTTATAAATCAATTTATTATTTATAAATACAATTAACCAGATAAATTAATTAACTTTAAACATTATAAATAAATAATAAATTAACTTTTCGACACCATTAATAACAAAGTCAATTTCCTTTAAAACATCATTAATCAAAAAAATTAATTTACTTCAAAACATTATTAGTATAACAACAAATAACATCAAAACATTATTATTATTATAATTAATAATTTCAAACATTATTAATATAATAATTAATAATTAATCTTCAAAAACCTTATTATAATAAATAATTAACTTGAAAAATATTATTAATAAATAATAATTATTTTCATTAAACCATACCAATTACTTAAATAAATAAATTTTCACCATATTAAAATATTAATAAATAACTTTAAAATAATATTGAATAGAAACAAACAACTTTTAAACATTATTAAAAAATAGTTAAATAACTTAAAATAATTATTAAATGATAGTTAAACAACTTTAAAACATTTCTAAATGATTTAGAAAAAACAAATAAAAAGGTTAGGGAAAAATAGAGATGTTTAAAATCTGCTTAAATAAAAATATTCCAGAAAACCCAAAGATTAGATTTGAAATCATTCTCCAAATCAAAAACCCATTTCAAGCCAAAACGACATTTAATAGTATTTCAAAATACTAAATTGAGGCCAATAGCCACTAACCACTTAACCAATGTTGTTATTGATTTTTATCACTACTGGTTCAGTTTTTAACACATAACAATGTCATAACCAATAGGGCCAAACAATCATGTCTTGATATCCAGCAACTCATACAGCAGGAATATGATTGAAAATGAATCAACAATGACGAGGAATCCCATTGGATCCCTCTATGAATTCCCTGTACGGTAGATGAATTGCCTACAAATGATTTCATATATTGACTGTTTTCATAAGCAATAATTCATCAAAACCAAACAACCAACTAATTAAAACATTCAAGCATACAACCCATAATTTCAACCAAACACAAATAATAAAAATTATCCACTATATATCTTACTGATAAACTAATAGGGTGAGTTTAACTCATAAAAATTCCAATTATCGCCGAAGCTGTTCTAGTTTTGTCTAAAAACGAACAACATTTGATTTTGGCTTGAAATTCTACAAGCTCCAAACTCCACCAATCCAATTCCATAATGTAGTGCACGACGCTACAAGTCCAATGCGACTAACCGCTTACGATTTGGATCTTGTATAAACAAGCTGTAGCATTTATAAGATTCTAGAATTAAATAATATGATTATTTAACTAATTACATCAATTAATTACTAATAAAACCCTAATTAATCTTCGGTTCATCCTAGACACTAATCCTTCTTCTAATCCAAATTGCGATTTCGCGATACCCAACTCAGCCCTCTCCTTCATCAACCCCTAACCGCTGCCTTAACGCCCACCTGCTGCCACATCATCATCCAAGCACCCCCTTGCCGAGATCTACCCAAAGACACCGGCCTCGACCCCTAAGCCCGTACCACCACCGAGATAAACCCCGAAAACTGAATGACGTTCATCTGTGAATTCCGGCAACCATTCCTCTCCATGCGGTGATCCAACCGTTCATTGCCTTCACTGTGCCTTGCCGTATGTTTCCCTAGCTGGGGGTGTGGTCTGATATGGTCTCTGGTGGCCATGATAGATGATGAATGTTGGACGAGGGAATGAATAAACGGCCGCTAGGGATATAATTTAGGGTTTGAGCAAATTAATGGGGGTAGGGGTCCTTATACAAATAATATAATTGATACTATTCACGCCCAAAAACACGCGAACTCTGATCGAGGCGTGCTTACTGGCATTCCTAGCTAAATACCCCTATTTCGAACTCAATGGAATTATTTCCGAGACCTAATTCCAACATATAAAAATGTTAACTTATTTGAGTCACTCGATTATACTAATCGAACTCGACCTTCTAACTCGAACCAAACAGTCGAAATAAATTGATGCTTATACTCCTTTTGAGTCGCTTGGACCATCTGGACCCAATGGAAATAATTCTGAGTCCTAAAAAGTCCATTTACAAAAATCAAGTTTTCCATCTCGTTGATAAAATAAACCAATTAAATATTTAAATATTCAAAAATTAAATATTCAGAGCACTCTTAAAAATATGGGTTATTACACTCTCCTCCCTTAAAATGATTTCGTCCCTGAAATCCTAAAGGACTAAGCAACACACCTAACACTATATCATGTTTGATGATATAAAAATCATCTTCAACTTATGCCAAACAGCAGCTCCACACTAATCTATCCTGTACACTATCCTACCTACCAGCGCACATGTCAGACAACTTGGCACTTTCACCGAATCGAGATACAAACACTCGAAACGAATAGGTAACAACAACTGCATCTATAGTGATAACTTTCTATATTGTCATCCTAAGTCACTCTGGGCTATTCCAATAATGTCTGCCATTAATTCTTACGACTATCGGTCATATCCAAAAATCCTTGCCCTAACTTATTTTCAACTTTACCTAATTTTTTGGAAAATTTCGACAGCACATCCTTTGGGCCGCTTGATCCGAAAAATTACAACTTGATACAAATGGCCACAAACCAACAAAAGCCCAAAAGTGGCCTCCCTTATCCGGGGCATAAAATCACCAATCAAATCCCAAACCCTAAATCCACTACATACCTATCTGCTGGCCAACAAACTCTACTCATGGAACTAAAAGCAGCAAGCTAACCTTTGCTCCCATGTACCTGAAACTCACTTATAACCAAAAGAGAGTTAAACATGATAACGAAACAATACTATAACTCAAACAACATATAACATGAATTTAAGCATGTCAAACCATAAATAACAATCATCAAAATCAAAAAAGCCATATCAAATCATGAAACTTGCATTTATAAATGTGAAAATCATATAATTATATTAAAGCTCAAACAATTTACATATATCATTTTCACGCAATATCAAATCCGATCGCTCGCTCGATCACATAAATTTTATTCCAAATAAGTATCGTTTACACAACAACTCTAGTACGGACTTCTATCTGGTTCCATGATTAGAAACCACTATTCTCCTTGCATAGGCATATACCATGATAGAGAACATAGGGATCATATCAAAAATCAAATATCAAGTGTTCGCCATCAAAAATTGAGCTAAAAATCCTAACTCGGACCGGTGTAAATCACCTCGAAATCATTTACTCGAAACTAGATCAAACCTTATGCGTGTAGAATGATCTATGTAGATCCTACGTATTTATTCTAATTGGTTCTTAACTACACCAAATTCTTTTTATTCGCATTCATTTTTAAAAAACGATTAATTTACACTGATAGTATTTCATTTAATACTAAATCATTTATGAACCATTTCATAAAACATTACTTAAGTGTACCAATATTTCATAACTTAAGTTTATATTTGTATAACACTCTTCTACATCCTAAGTGTATGTATACCAATTTCAAATTTGTTTTACTTTACTAAAATATTCAAAAAATTTGAATCTTGTTTTAACTTAATACGTACCCTCTTCAACTTATAAGTTAGAAAATCTCAACTTTTATATTTTCTTACAAAACACTTGGCTTCAGTTTCTATATCAAATTTGGAAGTCCTGAATGTCCAAAATCATCAGAAATTCCATTTCATTTCAATAAATGAGAACTACCAAACAACAAATCAAAATGAGATTCAAAACCAAACTTACCCTAATGTATAGGATACAAGTATCCATATAATAACTTGACTGAAAACTTCAGACTTAAAGACACGGTTTATTTTCAACTTTATTTTGAAACAAATAATATATACATATCTTCTTTTATATATCAAATCACACTTTTGGAATTTAAAACAAAATTTTTTTTATCCAAACAACTCTACATCAAAATACTATGGTAGTAATCCCTCATTTAGAAACTCGAAAATGAACACTGATAATGCTGCAGTCATCACTAGAATTATTTACCAACAACCAAAGCAAGTTTAGTGCTTTCTCTCTTCTTCAAAATCTTTTTCAACAATATTTCTATTCAAAAATACTTTCAAATAATACTATTATTATTTTCTCCAAAACTTTTTGAAAACCAATTTCCAAAACACTGGGATTTAATTTCTCAATTTCTCAACTTAAATCCTTTTTATTTATAAACCACATTTGTAAATCATATTTATATAATTTTCACTTCCTTATATAAAACCATTTCACAAATGTATATTTCTATTTAGATTATAATAAACAACTTTTATTAAAGTTAAATTTTAACCCAACATTATCACTGAATGCCTTATAGTCAAATTGTGAAACTGAATTTACAAGGTGTTCATTTCAATGTTCCCATAAATACTATGTACCCAACCTATGCAGTGAAAAGAATAAAACTACACTTAATCAACCACAATAGTCAATGCCCACAAACTGGTCGGGCATAACTACTTAATCAACAAACAATAGCCAATGCCACTAAGTGGATGAGCATGACTAATCAAACAATAAATGATAATAATTAAATATTATCATTTACTAAATAACAAGCGCACAAAAATATCTAATAAATTTTATAAAAATTATTTCTTTATACATAAAATAATCCTAGGTAAAATTATTTCATTTAACAATTTAAAAACAATACCATGTCGATTTTCCTTGTTTAAGTGTTTCGAAACCCCTATTGATACCGTGGTATCCCAAATCTCGACCAGAATTCATAAACCCCTCAACAGATAAATCAAAACAATATAAAGCATTTTTATAGCACTAACAAATACGCGCTCTTATATATAGTACGCTCAACTCATTCTAGGGTGCTGTTGATCCTATCTCTAATGAGTTTACTAATTCTATGGCATTACTAACCCTATCAATAATGAGTTTACCCCTACATAAGCCTAGGTGTTTGTTCAACCTAAGCTATGAAACCAACTATAACGACCCTCCCTTCTGATCCTCGGAAGTCGACACTAATACATCCACGGTGTTTGCAACTAAATTGGTCGCAAAAACCCAAGAATAATTTTTGAAGAGAAGTGAATAACAAAATTAAACTGAGCAAATGAATTAACAAGTAATAGAGAATCAACTATAATCAAAGACATAGAAAATTATAGTGGTTCGGCGTTGTATGCCTATTGAAGATTATCCTTTATTAATCACTTATAACTCTGGTTACAACAGTAGAGGATAGCAAGTGCTTGATTACAATGGAGTCTAGAGTAACAAGCAGCGTAAAGATCCTAAAAATGAACCAAAAGGCCTGTATTTATAGGGAGAGATGATGAGATATTTTACTAAGATATCGGCAGAAGGCTCTCTAGGTCCATAGGGGCCCACCATAGCGATCGATGGCCCTAACTCGATGTTTAAGAATGATCGATTATAGTTATGTCGATCATTATTTTTGCTTCCAAATGACGTGCAACCAGTTTTGGGGGGTTCCATGGGCCTCCTGAACTTTCCCCTAAATACGAAGTCATTCTGAGTTGTAGATCGCGAGATATGGATCAACTCTTGTCACATTTGAGATGTACACTGTGCAACACCGAACGTTATAAACGATCGGCAAAAACGATCGGCTATCTCTATATCTCAAGGTATTGACCTACGATCATTTCTGTGGACTCCACTCTTTAATATATTGATGATCTAAAAGTTTCAAGTTGATTGGCCTTGTGGATTTTGAGATATCGATCGATCTTCGCTGATTTGAGCTGCTTTATGGATCGTTCCCGATCGATCCATATAAATCTTTGCTTTGTCAGTAATTCGAGCATATGGACTCTGATCATCTTGAAATTTGTATTGTAACTTCATGGAACTATGCCAATCACTCCATACTGATTGCACCTTGATCACAAACCGGTTCGGATTTTCTTGACCATCGTCCATAGTGTCGTATATAGTCGATTCTTAGAGCTAATAACCATCCTTTCTTAGCCAAGTCGATTATATCATGGCCTTGTCAAAAGGCAGGATAACATTTGCCACCCCAAGTACATCTTGTTGTGAACATGACGTGCTTTGAATTGTCGCAAGCCAGAATCGTCGGAAAGAAATCCATCCAGTTTATCAAATAGTGGTTATTCTTACATCGAATTGTTTTCTTGTCGAGGGTCATAATTTTCTTATTCGTCATGACGATTGGTCGATTTCCAATAGTGTAAGTACGGGATCATAACTTGTTGGTGAACATCTTGTTTTGTTTCTGGCAATTTCTAAGCTTCAACAACTTGGTTTTAATCTTTCTTTGGTCGATTTCAAGTAAACATTTAATATTCGTTGATTTCAAAGAATTGAATTTTGAAACGTATACCAACACATATGTGTGTTTTTACCTGACTCCCAATCATGGTTCCACATTCATGGGTCATTGTCAAGTTTTTGAAATTTTATAAACAATCTATACCGATCGTTATTTCCATTTTTTTATAAAACGATCATCTCCAATCGTTATTATTACTCTCCTCTTTTTTTCAATTATCTATCATTAGGACATACAGTTTGTATTTCTCAAAGTTGTGGAACAATCGGTATAAAATCGTTACATAAAACAATTGGCATAATTATAGGGCCACGAACGATCAACATACGTCCTACCTATATAAGCATCTGTACTTAGCCATTTTTCCTTCATCATTCAGTTCATTTCGTATCGTTCCAACTCGAGGTAGCAATAGAAAAAACAAGTGTCCCTCCTTTTTTCCCTTACCGATCCAAACAATGATCCGAACCCCAAAAATCAATTTCCTTTATTCGCGAACCATTATAGTTCTCCAGATCTCACTTCGATTCGAACTCGAATCTAGCTTCTTTTCTCATATCTCAAATTTAGGTAGGACGATTTAAACCTGCTTTATGATTCGAGGATGAGACATTGAGCTTTATTAATATCGTGGCCTTCATCTTCTATGATGGAATCGATAAGCAAAAAAATTGAGAAAGGTTGATGGATATGGAAAATGGAGGAGGCAGTTGCCTTAATCGATTGTTTGTTGAGGAGGACGAAGTAGCAGAGTTGGGGAAGTTTTTCGATCAATGCACTACGATCGTTCTTGGACGAGCAAAACCTTGGACTTGGATGAATCTAAGGTAGATGATCGTGATGATGTACCGATAATTATGGAGTGGCATTGAAGCTTGGGTGTTTAACGATTGTATACAAATGATCGGCAATGTTTTGGAGTTAGAGGCTTTTAAGGTGGTTAAGGTAAATTGGGACGATTGGTTGATGGCATGGAGACAACGATCAACATTGAAGGTTAAGGAGAACGATTGGTGAACATGGCCAACTATGAATGATCGGTAGATGTTGTCTAGGGGAACAGTTGGTAATGAGGCATTAAGGAGAATGATCGGTGTTCAACACACAGGCTCTAAAAATGGAACTTACACAAATGAACTTAAACCCAATGATGAGCTTCGGCCTTGCATATTCGAAGAACACATATGACTTGTAAATGACTTGAACAACATATTCGGTAACGTGCGACATTTGAACTTTGACAAGAATCAATGTCTTTGACTATTCTATTAATACTCATCAGCGACTTGAAGATAAAAATTGAACTTTTACTTGTTGACAATCGATCGTGGAACTCAAACTGCATCGTTCCCCGATGACTTAGAGAAACGGTTGAGACGGACAAGAATGACGGTCTCTCCAGTCGAACCTCGAAGTCTCATCATCTTTTTCGTATTTACTTTCATATAACTTATTACGGCATTACATAGCACTTTACCACACCATACTGGCATGCACTATGCACCGGGTGGCACATGTTACTTTATCTAATCATGATTTTTACTAAGTTTAATAGTAATGGGTTTTAGACATTCTGGGCGTCTTGCAGCTATGCCAGCTGGATCATCTTCTCAACAGGATAATCCTGATGTGGAATCAAGTTCCGCAACTGAATCTGATAATCCATCCTCTAGTCATTATTTGGAACAACGGGAAAGCCAGGCCCTCAATTTGATCTTCTGAGTTCCCATTATCCCATCGGAAGTTGTCTATCCTACTCCCGACACTCTGGAGGATGCAATTATTCTGGAGAACCTTACTAATGCAGTAGCCTCTAAGATTAAGGAAGATGCTCTGCACTGAATATGCATATGGCATAGAATTCCTTTTGATGACGTATTGGTTCCATTATGGGATGATAGGGCTCATAAACCCCTGGAAGGATATACAGCGTGCAACAAGTTCATGTACTGGGCTAGATGCATCCCACCATTTAACTCATACATTCGGGAAATTCTCCATTATTTAAGGATAGCTCCAGTGCAGCTTCATCCAAATGGCTATGCTCTTCTCAACTGTACTAATATGGTATTTATGGAGTTCTTGCACCGTCCTCCAACCATCGATGATATTCGGTTCATATTCCCTTTCAAGCGACGGACAAGGAATCTTTTGTTTACATTTCTTGAGTCGACGAAGAGGTGCCAGATTATAACTGGCGCATGGAACAAATTAAGTGCCTTTAAAAGCGAGTGGTTCTTCGTTCGCTGTCCACCCGGTTTCGCTCGACAGTGGCTGGAATGACATAAGTGTTATCCACTATCTTTATATTAGCACGGAAAACCAACATTTAGGTCGTATTCCTGACCACATAACTCCTTTAACAGGTATCGTCACTCGGTCTAGCGGTAATCTTTATGAGTAGGCGGTCAAAACTATGAAAAATGCACTGCTTGAGGACAGGATCATCGAATATTTGCTTATGCACGAATGTCTCATTATATTTTGTTTGATAGAAGAGGGCCTCTACATAAGACTAACTAAAGTTGCCCAAACTGCAGGGATAAGACCATAGGCTACAGTCAGTCAAAGGGATAATTGAACCGATCCCATCATGTCCTAAGTCATGAGTGCTCAAGAATTCGCTGGTATCGATGCCGAAGGAGATAAAGGTGATGTGCCCGGTCACAACGATGACGAATCCAGTCTTGCAGTCGATGTCAGATCTTCGCAGACCTCACAACCCTCGGTTCTCGATAGGAGAAAGAAGAAAACATTTGGTTATAAATTTCCAAAAAGTCGTCTTTCTGATCAATTCAATTCATCGATGACTCCTAAGATTGTTCAAGATGAATCTTCTTCTCAACCGTCAGAGTGTTCAAGTCTACCACTTGATTCTTTGTCTGGTCTACCAATTCTGCATGACCTTGACGCTTTCCATTTTACTATTGTAAGCATCAAGGGGTTGGAATATTCCACCAGAATTGGCACTAAGATTCCAACTTCTAGAGGAGAAGTGACTTCAATGAGCAAAGCTCCTACACCTGGTTTGTCGGGGGATAACACAAGGACACTTGCACACACTTGCACCCCTCAACATTGCATTATGATCGACTTATGCTTTTTAATGCTTAAAGTTGATTGATTTCTGTTTTCCTTTCTAGAAACGATGGTGAAGAAAAGGAACATGTTTGATTCCCTTCGGGACATACATCACCAATCCTTTGGTTCATGCTCTAGATCTTACCGTCAAGGTGGTAGTTGAGAGATTATGATTCTAGTTATTGCTTCGGTCGGGACAGGGGTCATCAAGATAGAGGTGGAAGGGATAAGCCATCCCAAGACAAACATCGACCAAGATCGCGATCTCTCCCTCCAAAGGGTCCCGAGAAGCCAACTGATCGCCGGGACCTACCTATCGATCCCTCTCGTGCTTCTCCTACTGCTTCAGTTCCTTCATGGCATTTGGTTCATTCTCGTTCTCGTTCTCAACGGTCCAGTGATCGTCGTCGCTATAGTGAACATGTTGCTGCTTAAAGATCCGATAAGGAAAGTACTGAAGTTGAAACTACTACAGAATATCCTACAGTCAATCCAGCTGCTCGTATGGCACAACTTCGTAAAGATTTTTCGAACTTATGTTTTAAAGGGTTATTTTTCCCTCCCAACCTGAAGAGGGTCCTAGACCATGTTCAAAAAATAACTATTGATTGTGTCGCTAACATCCACATGCAGTACCATGAATGGATGAAGGCAGTAGAGAAAATGTCGAAAGTATATTTCGAGCGCGTAGCGGAAATTGAAAAGTTAAAACGCCAGGAAGCTCAAAATAAAAGAATCATCGATACTTTAACAAACAAGCTAGAGGCTTCTGAGACCTCCCTAGTTGAGGCCGAAGAAAGAGCTAATGCTGCTGTCAAAGCCATGGAGGAGGTGAAATCTAATCATCTTGATATGGTTCAAGTGTTGCATCATCGAAATCAAGAAATAGCACTCGAGAGGGATACAGCTCGAAGTAATGAATCTGCAGCCTTGAAGGAGATAGCGGAACTCAAGGCTCGACTGCACAAATAAGGAGAAAGATGATGCTCAGAAAATCTTTCAGGATGTTTGTGATGAGCTGGTGAATGTTAGACTTGAAAGAGACACGGTCGTTGAAAGGGCCAAAAATGTTGATGCACTTATTCAGCGTGAAGTAGAAGCTACCAAGGATAAGGTTAGGGAGGAGATAATGAACAAGCTCGACCCACTTCTTATTCTTTACAACGCCAACGTTCTCAAGAATAGAAATTTATCATGGCTTGGTGACGATTATCCCTACCGGCTCTGGCGTGCGTGGGAATTTCTTGTTGCAAAAGAAAAGAAACTTCTTAATACTAAGGATATCAACCTATCTAGGCTTGAAAGTGAAATGCTATTGGGCGATGAACCCAAAACATTACACGATATCCAGCTTACACTTCAAAAAGAATCTGTTGTTGCTTCTTCACATGAAGTGGGTGAATGATCTGGGTCGGCACAACTTGATATTACAACTGAATTACCCCTAGTGCCCCAGGTTATTCCTAGCTCCACGGTAGATCTTCAACCACCCCCAAATATGACTTAGACAACCCAGCTTTCTCCAATTCCCGAACGTAGTTCTGAGGATATTTCGGCTAAACTTGGGAGCCACACCGAGGAAGGTATTACGTTGACATTTCCCATCTTTCAAAAAGTTAGGGTGTTAACAGTTGATATTTTTGATCTTTTCGCTTGTTTTTTCTCAGCTTTGAATCTATCAGGTATCGTTCCTCTTCCCTCACAAGGGCCTCAGTTGGGATCACAAGCGGCCGTGACAGAATCCATTAAACTACAACTTCGACCACTACTCAGGGTGCTAAAGAATAAGCATTTGTTATTGATGATCAATTTATGAAGGCATTGTTCAAGGAAGGAAGTGACCCACACCATGAAATTCCCTTTGATAAGGATGTTGTGATCATGGGTTCTTCTAACCCCACTGATGAGCTCAGCATGAAAGGGCGCATTGAGAGGGAAGAATTGTTGAAAAAGAAGGCAAAAACTAAGCCTGTTGATTTGGATTTCAATGAACCGATCCTTGTCCCGCTCCAGATGATCCCTCCTGGCGAGACAATTCCCCGAGATGAGGTCCCCTCGGCTTCTGGTGCTGAGAGTGCCTCGATCCCTCCTGCTTATAAATATGATACTGCCTCGATCCATATAACTGAAGATGTTTCTTCAAATAGAAGCCGAGGCGGAAAAGGTCAAAGAGAGGATCGAGTGGTGGTTCGAAAGGAGCCACTCCAAAGAAACAAAGGAAAGATAGGAAATCTAAGAAATAATCTTTGGGTTGGTGTGATATGTAAATAGCTTAGATGGCTATTTTTCTTTTCGTTGTTCATGTTTGTTTGGGTAAGAACCCCACTTTTATTTCTTATTTTGGATAAACTTATATTATGTACGACAAGTTTAGTGTGAATAAGAATTCTTTTATTTTTGTGTATAATTCTTGTATACACTTGTTTAAATGATCGAGCTACCATGTTTTCCATTTAATGTATTTGTGATTCGTTGCTCATTGGATCAGATATCGATCCGATTTATCCATCCCAAGGCCTCCCTGAGGTCGTGGCCTCGAGTTGTATCAAATACTAGGCTCGAACCTTAGTGTTACTCTCATCGAATTCAGCGGTTGGAGTAATAGTACTCTTGCCCCCAGTCTCGGGTTAGTGGAGTTAAGTGGTGGATGGTCAAACTCCATCCTCAGCGAGTTTACACTCCTTCTGTCATTTTCAGGCTAGAGTTTATGGAATACTAAGCGATCGAACCGCACTCATCTATTTGTTTATACTCATATCCGCACTCCGGAGATAAGAGTTAGTCAGCGGGGGGTCGTGCCGCACCCTTTTATCTCGTTTATGCTCATAGCTGCACTCTGAGAAAGAGAGTCATTTCATAGGTGGTCGGTCACACCCGTTTAGCATTTATACTCACATCCGCACCCTGGGGACGTGAGTTATTTTATAGGTTGTCGGTCACACCCATTTAGCATTTATACTCATATCCGCACTCTGGGAACGTGAGTTATTAGGAAAACTGTCGAGTTCAGTTTCCATTAGTCGGTCATTCTGTTATCAAGTATGGGGTTCGATTTAATAAGTGATCGGTCGAATCTCAATCACTTCAAAGTTACATCGATCCCATTGGACGGTGAGATTTAGTTAGTTATATATCACAACTAACATGTAATGCAATGGCAAGTCTTAAATATGATAGAAAATTCAAAGTTCTATTGCTGAATAGAAAGTAGTGACATAATTTGTCTTATTACATATTTGGAAAAACAAACATTAAAGTAAATTCTAAAAGTAAATATGGTTGAATGAAAAGGAAATAAACTAAGTGAAATAACGTCGCAAGTGCTCGCTATTCCAAGCCTTTAGGAGTGTGACTCCATCAACAGTCGCCAACTTGAAGGTTCCCTCTCCAAGCCTCTGCTGGATGACATACGGTCCTTCCCAAGTAGGATTCATATGTGACGGGGTAGGAAAACCCCGTTTTTAGACGAGATCACCGATTTCAAAGGTTCTATGTCAGACTTTAGTATTGTAGTATTAGGCGACCCGGTGTCGATGTGCGGCTGCCTCAAATCAGCTTCCTCATGTTTTTCATCTATGAAGTCTAGAGATTCCAAAAGGAGATCTTTGTTTTCTCTGGGATCATAATAAGTTACTCGATGAGATGGAACTTCGAGTTCAATAGGAATAACAGACTCAGAACCGTAAGCGAGGGCAAATGGAGTATAGCCAGTCGCGGACTTGTGGGTGGTTCTATAAGCCCATAACGTCATCGGGAGTTCATCCACCCACTTGCCTCTAGCCTTTTCCAAACACTCCTTCAAATGGACTTTATGACTTTATTCATAGCTTCAACTTTTCCATTTTCTTGAGGGTGAGAAACTGTCGCAAATCTCTTTTCATTACGATGCTGATAGCAGAAGTCTTTGAATTCGGCACTATCGAATTGAGTCTCATTATTTGTTACAATAGTTCGTGGAAGACCAAAGCGACAGATGATCTTCCAAACAATGAAATTGATTACTTTCTTAGTTATGATCGTGGTTAAAGGTTTCGCTTCGGCTCATTTAGTGAAGTAATCAACCGCGACAATAGTGTACATTGCACTACCTTTAGAGATTGGTAAGGAACCGATAATATCTATGCTCCAGATAGAAAACTGCCATGTACTGACCATTTGTGTAATTTTGGTCTGCGGAGGTCCTGGAACTTTTGCATATATTTGGCACTTGTCGCATCACCTTACATAATCGGTAGCATCTCGATTAACTGTTGGCCAGTAATACCCTTAGCGAAGTATTTTTCTTTGCTAGGGTTTGCCCCCCAATATGATCGCCACATTCCCCTTCATGAACTTCTTTTAGGACCCGTTTTATCTCATCATGAGCGATACACCGGAGTAGAGGAATAGAAAAACCCTTTCTGTACATACTTCCTTCTTGCATGATATACCGTGAAGCTTTGCGAAGGATTTGTCGCTTTCCATTCCTTCATTCGGGAAGAACTCCCTTTAGCAAATAGTCTTTAAACGGAATCATCCATGATTCCTTCTTAGGCTCTATCTCTAGTACTTGGTCAATTTCCATCTGATTTATACTCGGGGCATTTAGTACTTCGACTGGAACCAGACTCATCTATTGTGCATCACTGGTGCTAGCAAACTTTGCTAACGAATCAGCCCCTCTGTTTCGATCCCATGGAATATGCAAAATGTCATAATACTCAAATACAGTCAATAAGTCTTGGACTTGGGCTAGATATGGAGCAAACTGTTGTCCTTTAGCTTGATAATCTCCCCTGACTTGGTATACTACCAACTGTGAATCGCAAAAGATTTCGAGAGACCTTATTCTCGATTCTCTAGCGAGTTTAAGTCCAGCAATCAGGGCCTCGTACTCAGCTTCATTGTTTGTCGCTGGGAAATCAAGCTTTAAAGCATAATAGATCGACCGATCTTAAGGAGTTACAAGCACAATTCCAGCTCCAAAACAACGATCATTGGATGCTCCATCGGTATACAATTTCCACCGTATGATAGGGATTTCGCCATTCTCTGGGAATCACCTTGCGCGGTGAATTCTGCTATAAAATCTGCCAATGCCTAGCCCTGGATAGCCCACTGAGAAAGTTTATTGATATCGAATTGGTTAAGCTCGATATTCTACTTGAGTAATCTTCCAGACATATCAGGTCACTGTAGGACCTTTCGTAATGGCTGGTCGGTGTAAACATTGATCGGGTGTGCCTGGAAGTACGGGTGGAGCTTCCATGATGCGATCAGCAATCAGTATGCCAGTTTTTCTATTTTCGGATAGTTTCTTTCAGCTCCCATCAATCGCTTGCTGACGTAGTAAACTGATCTTTGAATTTGATTCTCCTCAAGAAGTAATGCGACACTTATAGCATGTACCGACACAGTCAAATAGATATATAAAACTTCATGATCCACCGGCTTTGACAAGATGGGGGGTCTCTCCAAATGATCCACCAAAGCTTGAAATACATCTTTCCAATCCTATGTCCATTCAAAGTTTCTTTTCCCTTTCCTAATCAAGTCAAAGAAATGGATGCATTTGTCGGTAGCTCTGGAAATGAATCGACTTAAGGCAGCAACTTTCCCATTCAGACTTTGCCCTTGTTTGATGGTCTTTGGCGCTTGGATATCACAGATAGCTAGAATCTTTTCGGGATTAGCTTCGATTTTGCGGGCATTAACAATAAAACCCAGGAAATTTCCCTGACGCTACACTAAAAGAGCACTTTATAGGATTTATTTTCATCTTGTAATGTTAGTGGATGCCGAACATTTCTGCCAAGTCTCCAATATGGTCGCTTGATTGTCGTGACTTTATGAGCATATCATCCACATATACTTCCATCGTTTTTTCAATCTGATCTGTAAACATCCTTCTAACTAAGCATTGGTAAGTCACTTCGGCATTCTTGATCGGGAATGTGCATTGGGATTTGGTTATATCCAAAGTACGCACCCATGAAAGATAGCAATTCGTGTCCCGCGGTTGAGTCTACCAACTGGTCAATCCTCGGAAGGGGATAACTGTCTTTTGGACAAACCTTATTCAAGTCTGAATAATCAATTCATGTTCTCTATTTTCCATTCACCCTTTTTCATAAGTACAGGATTAGATACCCATTTAGGGTAGAGGGCATTGCGGATAAACCTATTGTCCTTGAGTCTATCCACCTCCTCTTTGAGAGCAGCATATCTCTCCAGATCCTTTCCACGTTTTTTTGTTTCACCGGGACATGCCTCGGGTCGATATTCAATGCATGGCTGGCAACGGCAGGCGAGATTCCACACATGTCAGAGTGAGTCCAAGCGAACACGTCAAGATTCGCTCGGAGAAATCTGGTTAGTTCTTTCATCGTCGGGGGGTTAAGCTATGATCTGATCTTTAGGACCCGTAACGGGTCATCGTAGCTGACTGCGATATCAATTGTCAACTCAACCGGTGCAACCTTGGTCTCCTCCTCATCATCTCTCTGATCTATATCTCTATTGAACCGACTATGGCGCCCGTGCCAAGGCTCAAGCTGGTTGTCAACCTTTGGTAGCTTGGATGCGGATGGTCTTGTCCACACCCTTACCTTTCTCTTTGCATTGAGCATCCCTCAACTCAGCTACATAATAGGCACGTCCTTTTGCCTGATCACCATGAACAACTCTAACACCATTGTCTATCGAAAACTTCAAAGTTAAACACCATGGGGCAAGGGCTGCTTGGAATTCGGCTAGGGCTGGACCTAAAAAAACATTGTAAGGGGACTCAACATCCAAAACAACAAATGGCAAGATTCGCACTCTCCTTCGGTCTCTTTCTCCCAACTCTACAGGTAATTCCACAAACCAACAGTTTCAGTTGCAAAACCGGTAAATCGTGTATGCGGGCTTTAGACGGCTTTAAATCCTTTGCTTCCATCGTCATCTGATCATAAGCTTTCTTGAAAATTATGTTTACAGAACTTCCATAGTCAACCAATATCCTTTTCACAAAAGCAGGGCCGATCATGGCCGAAATGACCATTGGGTCTATTGTTGGAGCCTCCACCCTGTCTGCATCTTATTCCTAAACATGATATCATCAGTCATTGTACATTGTTGTTTCGCCGGAGCTCCATCCTCCGTGTTTGAACAGCATTCGAAATCCACATGCTTAATCGCACTAGCGTAGCGCTCCATCTCCTGCCAACTTTTATCTGCCGTATGCGGTCCTCCGACTATTGTATTGATCACTAATCTTCCTCCAGTCCACGTAGGTTCCTCAGCTCTGTGCGGTACTTGTCCTCGGTTGGGGTCGGATGTCCCTTACCCGCCATCTTACGGGTTTTTTTATGAACTGTTCTAACTTCCTTTCTCGAATCAAATTTTCAATAACATCCTAAAGGGGCCTGCATTTATTGGTGTTATGCCCTTAATATTCATGAAACCGGTAATATTTCTCAGTTTTCTTCTGCTTCTCTGTTGATTCTTTCAGAGGTGGCTTCCTATACTGCATAGTATTACAGGTAGATAAACAGACATTCTCCAGGGTCATATTCAATGGCGTGTAAGTGTTGTACATCGGAATCCTAGGTTTTCCTCTTCTAGAATCCCTCTTCCATTCTCGGCCCCTATCTCTGCCTTTCTTTTGTTGATTCTGTTTGTTCTGGACATTCACTTGAACTTTTCCAGAGCTTTCATCAGACTGCTTTACTGCAATATTACTCTACACTCCCTCTCCACTTGTCCTGCAACATTCTTATTCCTGTAGGAACTGGCTTCCTCCTTTCTCAAATACTAAGCTACCTTTGCGTAAAAGCATTCCAATGTTGCGGGCGGCTTTCCAGCTAACAAATCGCCGAAGTCAAATTCTAGATCTATCCTTCTTGATACGGCCATTAATATCACATGGTCATTGGATTACTGATCTTTGTAACAGCCATATGAAATCTCTCGAAATAATCTTTTAACGATTCTTTTAGAGCCTGGGTCACGTTGGATAGCAAAATTACCTCCTTAGGACGAGTTGCGTGCATTCGGAATTGCTCCATAAACTTTATTGCCAAATCATCAAATCTAGATACCGATCGTGGGGGCAGCTTTGTGAACCAACACCTACACTTTGTTGCATCATCCGCTCGTGCGGAATCCATTAGCCATTTATATCTCAAGATGTGTTGCCTGGGGTCGGTTTTCCCCTTGTAAGTAGGCATTGACGTCATGTTGAACCTCCTTCGATATGCTGCATGCAGAACATTATCAATGAACGAGGTATGGCTTCTTAAGATTCCCCAGTCATCGTTAGTCAAGCCCTGGCTCTCTCTCACTAGCTTTTTGACCATTGTCGATGAGTCCGACATCTGGATGGTTGGTGCCAAGCAGTGGTCGTGTTACACTTCGTGTGAATGGTTTGATCGATGCATGCGAGCCATCTCACGCCCTCTCGGTTCACCATCTTCCTGATATGCGTCTCGTAAATTCACTTCATTATTATTTTGGGAAGCATTTGGTCAACATTTAACCGAACTCCATCATTCAAATCAGCTATAGCAGCTCCAGTTTGAATCCCGGTATGCATAGGTAAGTACCCTTCTTTGGTAGAGGGATCAGCACTGATTATTCCTGGCAGACCACGACGGTCTGCATGTTGATGCCCGAAAGTTTCTACAAGATATCTGTATGTTATGTGACGCCTACGTCCATGATACCCATCCGATGAACTAGAGCTCTCCGATGCCGAGTAAGGGGTAGGGTCCCTCCTAGCTTTTCCCCACTGTTGCTGAGTGAGTTGCTTCATTAGGTCGATATTGGCCTGGATCCGCTGATTTAACTCTCAACGGCTATTCATCAGCTCTCTTATTAGATTCTGGAATTCATCTCTCATAATAGAGTCAGCTGGATTCTGGACTTCAAGTGTTTCGGCGATCACATTCGTTGGTTGACTGCTCGGGCCTCCTTGTTGGATAGTTGCATTTTTATTTTCCTCCATGTTCTGAGAAGTAGATCTAGTATTCCTCACCATTATTAATAGCTTCGCTTAGATTTCTGCAAATCTGATGGTATGAGAAAATTCTTAGAGATAACTGCAAATCTCCTTCGGGGGATTTATGCAGTACAGTAGCAGCAAAGGGATCCTAATAAACTAAGAATCAAGTCTCTCAGTGAAAGCACCAAAATGTTCGCAAATAAATTGGTCACAAATACCAAAGAATAGTTTTTGTAGAGAAGTAAGTGAAGAAGAACAAAATTAAATTGATAAATGAATTAACAAGTAATGGAGAATCAACTATATTAAGAGACACATAAATTTATAGTGGTTCGGCATTATATGCCTACATCCACTTTGAAGATTATCCTTTATTAATCACTTATAACTCTGATTACAGCAGTAGAGAATAGCAAGTGCTTGATTACAATGGAGTCTAGAGTAACAAGCAGCGTAAAGATCCTGAAAATGAACTAAAAGGCTTGTATTTATAGGGAGAGATGATGAGATATTTTGCTAAGACTTCGGCAGAAGGATCTCTAGGTCAATAGGGGCCCACCACAATGATCGGTGGTCCTAACTCGATGTTTAAGAACCATCGGTTATGGTTACACCGGTCGTTATTTTTCCTCCAAATGACGTGTGATCATTTTTGGGGGGGTCCCATGTGCCTCTTGAACTTGTTCCTAAAATACGAAGTCATTCTGAGTTGTAGATCGCGAGATATGGATCAACTCTTGTCACATTTGAGATGTTCACTAAGCTACACCGATCGTTATGAAGGATCAGCAAAAATGATCGGCCTAAAACGATCGGTTATCTCTGTATCTCAAGATTTTGACCTATAATCGTTTTTGTGGGCTCCACTCTTCAATATATTGATGCTATGAAAGTTTCAAGTGGATTGACCTTGTGGATTTTGAGATATCGATCGATCTTCGCTAATTTGAGCTGCTTTATGGATTGTTCCCGATCGATCCATATAAATCTTTGCTTTGTCCGTAATTCGAGCGTATGAACCCTGATCATCTTGGAATTTGAATTGTAACTTCATGGAACTATGCCAGTCACTCCATACTGATTGCACCTTGATTGGGACCCGGTCCGGATTTGCCCGACCATCGTCCACAGTGTCGTATATAGTCGATCCTTAGAGCTGATAACCATTCGTCCCTAGCCAAGTCGATGATATCACGGCCTTGCCAAAATGTGAGATAAAACACGGTGTTCATGTGCCGGGCATCCAAGTGCCGGAAAGACAGATTGTTAGGTGAAAGAAAATAAAAGACAGAGCAGAATCTCACATCATAACGAGTGAACTATAATATACACAATGATCTCTAATAAAGAAAACTGTAATATATATATATATATATATATCAATCAAAGTACTAATCTATCATCGGCATGGATAGTTATAAACTTATAATAGCATGTCCTTACAATTGCTGATAAATGCAACAAATATAAAATGCAATGGGAATAAAAAGATATGTGAATACATCTCGAGGTATCCAGCTCATCACCTGAAGCTCCAAAGCATCCAGAACTAAATCTAAAACATACTTGGGCTGACCTGAGCATTATAAGAAAATAATGCCTGAATAAGTTTGGTAAACCAGCATGAGAAAACTCTATCAAATCATATTGATTTCAATATTTATAAACCCTTTTGAAAAACAAAGGTATCTCATAAGACCATGCTGCACATAAACATGGACGGGTTTTTACTTTACAGTAACCAAAACATTTTTATATAAAATCCTCTGATATTACCATAATGTCTAGGTTTAAAATAAATATGGAATCATAGCCAAAATTATTACATTTGTAAATTCCAACATAATAGGTATATAATCAAATTCGAAAGCTCATATTGGAGAATGGATTCCAACTATGAAAGAGTAAGGGTCTACCCACCAAATCGGTACACCTCTAGATAAAATGTAATAGAGGATACAACACATTGTACCTCGGCTACTCAGAACCAGCCCTAACCCTTACTAGATAGTGTCAGATATGATCACCTCTACATCGATAAACAACCATAATGGACCTCGAAGCATACATAAATATCGACTCTAGATAAGGGATGATCATACCCAAATGGGAGCGACCCACATAGCCCTACCGCATATCCCTGCTTTAGTCATTTACCGGGTGTGAGGCTCATGAGGTAACAATTACCTGATTCCTACTAGCAATTCCTACTTGGAATGCTAACACTGCCCTTCAAGTAGAAATGCAATGCCAACATTCATCCATACAAGTTTGTTCTAGGTCTAAACAAAACCGAAGGCATCACTTCTGTTACATCCATTTTGGAATCACCCTCAGGATTAGTAGCAAGTAGCCCTTGTACAACAAAGAACTTCATCTTTAAACTCATCACCATCAAGATGTCTTCCATTCGAACACTTACATCGGTTCGAAGTGGTTTTCGGACATCATACCTGATCCTAGTCTCCCCAAACAGACAATGATAGTTTAAAACTGGCTAAGTTTGATAGTCGGTTATTTAACTATCAAATAAACAATAATCCAATTAGGGATTTATTTCAATAGGGAATACAACATTGGTTAAGCATATAAGAAACCACTAACCTTTTTAATTAAACTTTTCATTAATTAAATTCACCTTATAAATACTTGTATCAAAATACATTTACAAGTGTATACTCACAAATCCTTTTTACTCCTTTCAATACTTGGAAGAATATCCATGTACTTATCTCAATGGTATAAGTATATTCACATAAACACTACAGTTTCACTACTTAGAATATGTATGTATATACTTATCTCAACAGTATAAGTATATTTACAAAGACTGAGAAATATTTCCTATTTGGTATTGAGTATGGAAAGATGTTTCCATACCACCATAATTATTTAAAGATCAATTTTGGAAATCAATCTCACCTTCTTTTATAAATTCCCTTTTTACACAACTCTAAAATCATTTCTAAAACTCTTTTATAAATCTATAAAACAATTTATAAAACTCTTTTTATAAATCTCTAATACAATTAAAAACTCTTTTATAAATCCCTAAACAATTTATGAAACTCTAGTCTTTTATATAATTCCTTTATAAAGATCCTTTATAAAAATCCCTTCTAAAATTACTTTATAAAAATATTTTCTAAAATCCCTTTATAAAAGTTCTTTATAAAGCCTTTATAAAAATCCTTTATAAATGCAAAACTCCATTTTCATTTATAAACTCTTTATTAAATAAAATTCCTTTATAAATAAATTTACTATTTATAAATACCATTAATCAGATAAATTAATTAACTCTAAACATCATAAATAAATAATAAATTAACTTTTCAACATTAATAACACAATCAATTCCCGTTATAACATAACTAATGAAATAATTAATTTACTTCAAAACATTATTGGTATAACAATAAATAACTTCAAAACATTATTATTATAATAATTAATAATTTCGAACATTATTAATATAATAATTATTATTTAATCTTCAAAAACCTTATTATAATAAATAATTAACTTCCAAAATAATATTAACAAATAATAATTATTTCTTCAAATAATATCAATTATTTAAATAAATAATTTTTCGCCATATTAAAATATTAATAAATAACTTTAAAACAATACTGAATAGAAACAAAGAAATTTTAAACATTATTAAACAATAATTAAACAACTTTAAATCATTATTAAATGATAGCTAAACAACTTTAAAACATTTCTAAATGATTTAGAAAAGATAAATAAAAAAGTTGGGGTAAAATAGAGAAGTTCAAAATTTGCTTAAATAAAAATATTCCAGAAAATCCAAAAATTAGATTTGAAATCATTCTCCAAATCAAAAACTCATTTCAAGCCAAAACAGCAATTAATAGTGTTTTAAAATACTAAATTGAGGCCAATAGCCACTAAGCACTTAACAAATGTGTTATTGATTTTTATCACTATAGGGCTAAGTTTTTAACATATAAGAATGTCATAACCAATCAAGCCAAATAATCTTGTTTTGATATCCAATAATTCATACAACAGGAATGATTGAAAATTAATCAACAATCGCTCATGTTGGCTCCCTCAACAAATTCCCTATACGTCAGATAAATTCCCTGCAAATGATTTCATATATTGGTTATTTTCAAAAGCGACAATTTATCAAAACCAAATAATCAACCAATTAAAACATCCAAGTATACGACCATTAATTTTAACCAAACACAAACGGTAAAATTTATCCACTATATATCTTACTAATAAACCAAAAAGGTGAGTTTAACTCACCAAAATTCCAGTTATCGCCGAAGCGTTCTGGTTCCGTCTAAAATCGAACAACATTTGATTTTAGCTTGAAATTCTACAAGCTCCAAACTCCCCCAATCTAATTCTATAATGTAATGCTTGACGCTACTAGTCTAACGCGACTGACCGCGTATGATTTGGACCTTGTATAAACAAGTTATAGACTTTATAAGATTCTAGAATTAAATAATATAATTATTTAATTAATTACATCAATTAATTACTAATAAAACCCTAATTAGTCTTTGGTTAATTCTAGCCACCAATCCTCCTTCTAATCCAAATCATGATACCCAACTTAGCCGTCTCCTTCATCAACCCTTAACCGCCGCCGTAGTTGTCCACCTGCCGCCGCACCATCATCCAAGCACTCCCTCGCCGAGATCTACCCAAAGACATGGCCTCGACCTCGCCACCCCCGAGATAAACCCTGAAAACTAAACGATGTTCATCTGTGAATTTTGGCCACTACGCCCCTCCATGCGACGATCCAACCGTCCATCGCCTTCACCATGTCGTGCTGCACGTTTCTCTAGTTGAGGTTGTGGTTTGATATGGCCTCTGGTGGCCATGATGGATGACGATCATTGGATGAGGGGATGAATAAATGGCAGCTAGGGATATGATTTAGGGTTTGAGCAAATGATTGGAGGTAGGGGTCCTTATATAGATAATCTAACCAATATTATTCACGCCCATAAACACATGAACTCCAATCAAGGTGTGCTCACTGACGTTTCTAGCTGGATACCCCTATTCCAAACTCAATGGAACTATTTTCGGGACCTAATTCCAAAATATACAAAATTTAACCTTTTTGAGTTGCTCGATTTTACTAATCAAACTCGACCTTGAAACCAAACAATCGAAATAAATCGATGCTAATATTCCTTCTGGCTCGCTGGGACCATCCGGACCCAATGGAAATAATTCCAAGTCCTAAAAACTCGGTCTGCGAAAATCGTGTTTTCCGGCTCATCGATAAAATAAACCAATTAAATATTTAAATATCCAAAATTTAAATATTCAAAGCACTCTTTTAAATACGGATTGTTACATAAAAGTGGATTGGGCACAATTAATTTTTAATGAACTACGCGCTTATTTCGACATTAAAAAACAATCTCTAGTCCATGCTTCATACATCACTAGGCTACTTAATGACTATAACATTCAAGGTCATGGTGTCGATTGTAGTACCATTCAAATTGTTGGAAATAGATTTTTCAGTTAATGCATGTTTCGGAAAATGTTCCAAAACTCTTTCGAACAATACAACCGACAAAAAAAGGGAAAATCCAATGGTCGAAGAAAATAGGGAAAGTGAGAATGATGATAAAGTTGATGGTGATAAGAGTGAAAATGTGGAAGAAAATGTACAACAAGAAAATAGGGAAACTGGATCCGTAGAAATCATTACAACCGATTACAAATCTTACATTAAGAAGAAAAATTCTCATTTCGACATCATTATCTCCAAAATCAAAAGAAGCTTGACCGTCAAATCTTAAAAGGTTTTTCATAAGTCAACTCACACCTTGATCGTATTGAAATTATTACAGAATAGAACACAAATGAGGTTCGAAATTTCAAAACAATTCTCAAAAGAATGTGGAAGAACTTTGGAAGAGAATCACCACCACCATCCCCAACTTGGGGTGATTGGTAAGGTAATTTTAAAATTACAATTTTTAAGTTTATTTATTCTAGCACCTAACAAACCTTGCTCATAAATAAAATTCATTGCTTTTAGTTAAAATTTCGGGACATACATGAACCCGGCATTCATTTTGGATGGAATCTTGGCTTTTTGGTTCTTCTATTTCTTTATGGCATATTGTTCGTGTGTTTTTAGTTCAAGTTATGATGTTTTATGTATGTTTGTTTATTTAAACTTTGTGATAACTTATATCTCTTTTTGTGATAAAAACTTGTGATATTTTATGTGGTGTGACTTTTTCTTATAAACTTGTGGTGTTCTTATTATGTAATTGGCCTAGGTGGCTTTCTAATCTTGTTATGGCATTTACAACTTGTTGTGGTATATGACTATTTTGTTTGGTAATTGTTGTTCTTGTTGTGGCATATCATCATTTCATACACTTTATATATTCCTTTTTGTTAATGACTAGGGGGGAGAAAATCTGGGCACATTGATAGGGAGAGCAATATTTATCTTGCATACTCGTCTAATGAAATATACAGTCGTCGTCATCAAAACATGGGAGAATGTTAGATCCTGCCTTTTCGATTTCAATGAGACAACTATACATTTCCAAATATATATACTATCATTATATATGCAGGAATTTAAACAAGGAGATATGACTATCGACATCAAAATCAAGCTCAATTTAGAAGACAAATAGAGTTTGTCTATTATTTTTATCGTTATTGATTTTATATAAAATCTCCAATTTGATGACATCACACACACAAATATATTTCAAAAATATCTTTACAGTAAAACTATTTTCTACTAAATATTTACCTAAATAAAATAGTCAAAATCATAAATTATAAGACTTCAAAGAAAATGAAGAAAATGAACAAAAGAGTTCATATTCAGGCGTCTGGAATTTTTGTCACAGACGTTTGTAAGCTTCCAAAGACACAAATAAAATCACACACAACAATAAATTTCTTTTTTTTTAAAATGTAAGTTAACACACACAATAAACACACAATAAAATCAAATAAAAATAATTCAAAGAATAGAAAATTAAAATCAAAATAAATTCCCCGGCAACGGCACCAAAAAATTGTTCAAACCGGCTAAATTTCCATCGGATTAGAAAATGGCAGATCGAGTTTTAATTAAAAATAACCGCAAGCCCATGGCGTACAATGATAGTACATGGCGAGTACGGGTCGATCCACAAGGAATTGTCTAGATATTTAAATTTATATTCAATCAAATTAAACCAAGATTTTGAGATGTTTTTAAGCTAAAAAATGAAGATAAACTAGCAAAAGAAAATGGATAAAAATATGAGGGTAGAAGGCAATTTAGAGATAACTCCACTCTCTTGATCACATAAATCAACACAACATGATTATGATCTCTCTTTTTTTGGTCATTAGTGAGTTTAATTGATGTGTTTATCATAAGTATGGCATATTTGTGCTATTAATTAGCCCAATATAAACCATCAAACTATAACACACCCATTAAACCACTTCTTAACTCTCAAAAAATTGCAATGAAATTGAAAATAAAATCTATTTTAAGCATGGCCTATTAACTACTGATTAGAAATATAGACCATCGAATTTTGATTCCAAATCCACTTCCATTAGCAAAATCAATTAGTTAGATGATGATGTAAATTGTGTTTATTTGAGTAAGCATAGCCTATATGTGATTAACATCATAGACTATCAAATTCATTAATAAACTTACATCAACATGCAACTTTCCAATAAGCACAAAAAAAGAGCATAAATGATCAAAATGTGTTGAATCTACATAATTAGAGAGCTTCATTACCCATAAATTGAAGGGGCTTAGCCTCTCATATTTGTTATCATATCAACAAATGTAGATTGCAACATGAAACAATGTTAAAAAAAGAGCAAATTAAAAAGAGAGCTAATTAAAATGAAATAAACACTAATCTATTTGCATAAGAAATGAAATTAAGCTACTAACATAAGAGGAAAGAGAGCATGTAATAGGAAAGAGCATGAATTAACATTGCATAAAAAGAAAATTACATAAAATAAAATGGCCGAGTGGCCATGAAAAAGAAAAGAGAGTTTTGTTTATTTTCGAGCCTCAAACTAAACTAATTAAAATGGAGGCTAAGAGACTAAGAGAGTAATTACATGAACATAAGGGGTATTTATACAAGTTTGAAACCCCAATCTATATTTTTGGGAACTACCCTTGAGGAAGTGTGGCCACCAAGTTATCATCAGCATGAGATAATCCACCATTTAAATGAGCATGAAACTTTAATGGCCATTAGCATGTGCTTTAGCTTCTAATTTGTACATCATGGTAAGTGGGTAGGTGGGGTCCTCCATGGTTAATGAAATGAATTATTTCCATCTTTATTTGCTTGTATTCTCTTTTCATGCATATTTTTCATGAAGCCACTTGTAATTTCCATCCAATTTTCCTACAAATAAAAATAAAATATGGAAATAAATATTCTCAATTAATATATGCATAAAAATGACCATTTTGCCCCTATAAGATGAATATATGATGATTTGAAAATAATTTGAATTTTCGTTTAAACATGTTAAAATACCCTATATGATCATTTATTTAATTAAATTCGATTAAATATGGAAGTAAAAATATGCACATATCCTGCACATCAAATACCCCCCACACTTATCTTTTTATCCATCCTCGAATAAAGAAAAACTAAGATAAATCCGTTTTCGTAGGGAGCACGACTGCATTGAGCGTATGCAACAAGCCGTTAAACCTCCAAGTGTCCCTAGTAGGACGAGTGTCTCGTGAGGGTTTTC
The DNA here is from genome assembly GCA_030737815.1 of Allium fistulosum. NCBI lineage: Eukaryota > Viridiplantae > Streptophyta > Magnoliopsida > Asparagales > Amaryllidaceae > Allium > Allium fistulosum. The sequence goes on along the minus strand of CM060904.1, from coordinate 704,947,984 downwards.
AGCAGATACTACCCATAAAATCCAAATGCAAAGTGAAAAATTCCTAAATGTAAGATTTATTTACAAAAATATGGATGCAAGTTTTTGAAAATATTTACAAACGAAGGATTTACTTTCAAATTGGCACGAACAAGTTAAATATAGGTTTTGGTCATCAACATGAAATTTTAGTCGTTTTACTCGTCAAAATTTCCAATAAAATTAAGTTATCACCATGATTAAACTCAAGTTTGGCTAGTTGTTTCGGTTGATAACATAGTGTAACTATGAAATAGATCCTTAGTTGATTTTCAAAGTTTATCAAAGTGGTATTTTCATTTCTTTTGAATAACAAGTCAAATTAAACAAGTAAAAATAGTGCTTGGATTTCAATTGCTTACCCTCTCTTATTTGAAAATTTTATTTATATTAACAATATTTACGTATGCCTAACTCAGAAAACTGAGGCCAGATATATTACCCATGCACTGCCTTTCGGGCTTACGTGAGGGGAATATAGAGCATGGCGAGTGAACACACGAGTGTGAACACCTATCGACTGTAGGCATTATTAAAAAGAATTTTTATATGCATGCACCTAACTCAGATAAACTGAGGCCAGATATACCGATCGTGCACCGCCTTTTGGGCTTACGTGAGAAGGGTATAGAGCATGGTGAGTGAACACACAAGTGTGAAAACCTGACTCTAGGTGTTAAAAAATATATACATATATACAAATATATATATATTCTTTTGTTTGTTTTTTTATATATTTTTTTGGTTTTTTTTTGAAGAGGGAGTTTTGCAAAATCATCTCAGCACCATTAAACGTAGAAGGTAAAAAATGTTATAACCTTTATTTTAAATCCACCACTTTTTAAACAAATATTTCAATTAGGATATACTTTATAATTATCACCTATGAACCTTCCTATATACTAGTTAAACCATAGTTACTTGTACTCAAACTTTATTTTTATTTTTGTTAAGATAAATAAATTTTCAAAAAATTTCAATTAATAACTAAAACTATATATTTATCCTATAGTGTTTCTTCAAAAGTAAGTGAAAAGAAAATTTGTTTTTGGGGCTTTTTTGCTTTTTTTTGTTTTTTTAAAATTTTTGAGTTTTGGAAAGAAAATGCAAAAAAAGATAGACCATGAAAAATAAAAAATGAAGATGAGACTCCCCCCACACTTGATTTTGACTGTGTCCCCAATATCAACCCAAGTGAAAGGAGAAAACTAACAAAAAATAAAAATATGACCTTTATTTACATGAAAATGAAAAGATTATTTACATGACATCAGAAAATACACTATCAAGAAGTAAATGAAACGGTCTTCCCAATTCATTTGTATCGTCAAGTATGCGAGACATAGCTCAAGCGTAGACATCCAAACCATAAAAGATTTCGAAGTTGAATGTTGATTTGGGAAAATGAATGTTGTTTTATTAAAAATCGTGCGAGTTGTTTTATTTTCAATGGTTTTCGGGGTTGATAGAAAAATTGATTGAAGTTCAAGTTTATTTTCACCAAATTAAAATTCAAACTCATCATCGACGAATTCTTCAAAATTATTGATTTCAAAATCAATATGGTGATTTAAATTTTCCCCTTCGGAATTTATCAACTCATTTTCGAAAAGTCCAAAAAATTTATGTTCATTGAATTCATCCTCCTTTATTGGATTACCAACAACTTCATTACATGTATCTTGTTCAAAATCTAAAGTTGTTGTATTCAAATTTTCAAAATCGAAAAAAGGAAGATCAAATTTTAAATTAGGTTCCACACTTTCAAACGAATTGAAATCCAACTCAATTACCGTATTTTCAACAACTTCATTAAAATCGTCATTTTCAATTTCAAAAGTTGTCATTTGAAAAATGTCAATTTTTGTAAAAGGTGGATTAATATTTGACTCATCACACGTTGGGATTTTATTTTGTTTCTCACGTTGTTTCATGCATGTTTCAAATAACAAATCTGTGTGATCATTGTAAATTTCGTCCATTTGCTTAACAAAATCCAATTTATAATTATTAACTTGAGGATTTTCAATTTGAACTTGTTGGGAACAAAATTTTTCCATTAAACCATAGTCGAGATTATTCTCATTGCCAAAATTATTTGAAAAGTAGTTCACATTTTCATTTTGACTTTGAAATTCATTTTGGAGTTCGAAGTTGTATTGGCATGAGTTATAATCGAAATCATTTGAACATTGAAGTGGATCCAAATCTTGATTATTTTGAAAACTTTGAATTGAGTTATTGCACAGATATGAATTGCATAAATCATTTATCATTTGATTTTGTTGTGTAGAGAGTTCAAGTAAAGATGAAATTATTTCAATGCTTTTTTCAAGAGTCGAGGGTTGCTCATCATTTTGAAAATTTTGTGGTTCAAAATTCAAATTGTTTACACAATAGTTGTTATTAAAATATCCATAAGAATTTGATGTGAAATTATATGGATTATATTGATTTTCACAACTATCATAAAATTCATGTGAGTAAGGAAATTCAGACATTTTCAAAAGTTGGTTTTATTTTGGATTTTTTTATAAGGGAAAAATATTTACAAAAAGGAATTTATATTTCAAAAGGGAAATTTGATTTTTTTTTGTTTTTGGATTTTCAATTTTTTTTAAAGATTTTATTTTATTTTTTGGATTTTTTTTCTAAAAAGAACTAACTTAAACTTTTTTTTTGGATTTTTGATTTTGATTGCAAAATTTCAAAGGATTTAAAAACTAAGTTAAGAAATAATTACATTTATTTTTGTTTTGGATTTTGAATGTTTTTTAAAATATGCATGAACTAATGCAACGGTTTAATTACAAATTTCTATCATAGTAGCTCCTAACTCAAAATTGTATAATCACACTTTGTCTTAAATCAACAAAATAGTTTTTAGCTAGGTAACGGGCAGGAGTTATCGGTGCACACGAATCACAGTACCAATGCAGTCGAAGGTTTAAGTACCATCAGAGAAACAACCACTATAATATTTACGAATCACCGTAATATTTATAAATTGTTGAAAGAGGACAACTTGTCAATATACAATTAAGCATTATCGATGTCTAACCGTTATTATTAATCAAAATTCCAAGATGAAATGCAAAGCAGAAATTAAACGTGTATTAACAATGAAACTACAAGTGGATTTTTGTTTTTGTTTTTGTTTTTTTATATAAAATGCAAGAAATCAACAATGCAAAACAAATAAAAACAAGGGCCAAGGGCACGATACCAAATTGTGCAGAATTATTAGCAATTTATTTTAAAAGCAAATTTTTTTTAAGCAAGCAAGCGAAGCAGTTTTATAGCAGTAACTCCTTTTTATTTCCTGCAACCTGAAACTAAAAACAAGATATGTACAATATTTTTTTATATCAAAGAAGAAACTAAAACAAAATAAAACAAATGAAAACAAAACACTTTGAAACTCTTTTATTTAAAGAAAGAACTAGAATAAAACACAACAAAACAAAACAAATGAAAATTCACTAAACTTCACTAAACAAAATTATAGTTGGTTTTTCTTTAAGGTAAGAAGAAGAGATAAAACTTAAATTGATAGAACTTAACTTAACTTAAACAAACTCAGTAAAATAAAGTAAAATTAAGCTAACCCAGCCCGTTTCAAACGCGGCCCGTTATTCTCTTCTTTTTTTAAGCAAAAACAAAAGATAAAACTTAAAATCCAAATCCCCTTTTCTCTTTGACAACCAACACGGATAATTTAAAAAAATTACGAAATCGAGCTTTAAGGGAGTGAGGCTCACAAATTGTGATTCGATGAAGGCACGAGAGTGAGGCTGCGGCTGGGGTTCGATGGTTGTATTAGTGATTGGGTTTGGTTTTCGAGGCGATTGGGTGGTGAGTTTGATTTGATTGTCTCGATTGAAGGCGATTGATCAGCGAGGCACGGCGAGGCAGATGGATTGGAGATGAAGGCGGGTGATTGCAGTCTGGAATGGGATTTGAAGTTGCATGAATTGATGTATAAACGCTGGTAGGTGATTGGTGGTTTGAGGTTGGTTCGATTGGGTTACAAGTCGCGATTTGAAGTCGTGTGAATTGGTCGCGATGGTTCGAGTTTATGGTGCAGGCGATTGGTGCGAAGGCGATGGGGTTGGTCTGGGTATGTTTGATTGTGGAGGTGGTGAAGTTTGTATGCAGAAGAGAGTGATTTGCTACTAGAGAAGGGGATGGTGACAGTAGTGAATGAGTTGAACTGGTTGTCGCACGGTGCAGTTTATAGCAGAGTAGCTTATAGATGTTTGCAGTGTTTGGAAATAATGTATGAATGAGTTGAACTGGGATGGTGTGATGGTGGTAGGAATGTTGTGGTCGAGGCACATAGGTCTGATGAAGATGGAGGTAGAGGAAGTTTGTGATACATCATTTGTGTGTTTGGAAATTGGTTTCAGTTGATGATGTGAGGAGTAAAAAGTGAAGACTGTGATACAACAGTTGGGTGATTTGATGATAATGAAGGTTGTGGTGAAATGTTTGGAAGATTTGAGGAAGATTTTGTGGAGTGGTGGGCAGTGATTATGGTTGGAAGAAGGTGATGAAGTTTGGGATGTTTGCCGAGGCAAGTAATAGATGGTGAAGTGTTTCTGGTAATGTTTGAAGTGGAGGTGGTGATGTTTTGGCCTGTGTGCATAGAGGTTCAAGACTATGTGTTATTTTCAAGTGATGGATGGATTGTAGTGGATGGATTGAAGTGTTGTAATGATGGCAAAGTAAATGGAAAGAGTGTAGCGGTTAAGCGAATGGCAGTTAGACAGAGGAGGACACTGGGTTGATGGAAGAACAGTGTTTGTGTGCAGAAGAGAGGAGGTTTTTGGCAAGTGGAAGTTTGACAGAAATGGTAGCAGTGGTACGAGCAGTGTGAAAGAGGTGGCAGAAATGGTAGCAGTGGTTTGTATAAGTAGAAATGGTGATGATTGGTATGAGTTGAATTGGTAGGTGGAATTGGTATGAGTTGAATTGGTAGGAGAACGGTATAGAGGAAGTGTGGCACAGTGCACACTGATATGAACAGAGAACGGAAAATGAATTGAGTTGTATAATTTTTTTTTCTCTTTGAAAGTTGTACAGATGAAAATTGTAAATGAAATGGAATTTTTTTTCTTTTTGAAATGAACTTGTGTATTTATTTATTTTCTTAAATAGAAATGCAAATGCAAATGCAAATTGAAAACAAGAGATGCACGCAAATAAAATCACACAAAAATCACATGCAATAATAAATTTCTTTTTTAAAAAAAAATTGCAAGTTAACACACACAAAAATCCACAATAAAATCAAACAAAAATAATTCAAAGAACAAAAAATTAAAAGAAAAATAAATTCTCCGGTAATGGTGCCAAAAACTTATTCGAACCGGCTAAATTTCCATCGGATTGGAAATGGCCGATCGAATTTTAATTAAAAATAACCGCAAGTGTACGGCGTACAATGATAGTACGTGGTGAGTACGGGTCGATCCGCAGGGAATTGTTTAGATTTTTAAGTTTCTATTCAATCAAATTAAACCAAGATTTTGAGATGTTTTTAAGCTAAAAAACGAAAATAAACTAGCAAAAGAAAATGGATAAAAATATGAGGGTAGAAGGCAATTTAGAGATAAATCCACTCTCTTGATCACATAAGTCAACACAACATGAAATTATAATCTCTCTTTTTTGGTCATTAGTGAGTTTAATTGATGTGTTTATCATAAGTATGACATATTTGTGCTATTAACTAGTCCAATATAAACCATCAAACTATAACACACCCATTAAACCACTTCTTAACTCTCATGAAAATTGCAATGAAATTGAAAATAAAATCTGTTTTAAGCATGGTCTATTAACTATTGATTAGAAATATAGACCATCAAATTTTGATTCCAAATCCACTTCCATTACCAAAATCAATTTGTTAGATGATGATGTAAATTGTGTTTATTTGAGTGAGCATAGCCTATATGTGATTAACATCATAGACTATCAAATTCATTAATAAACTTACATCAACATGCAACTTTCCAATAAGCACAAAAAGAGAGCATAAATGATCAAAATGGGTTGAATCTACATAATTAGAAACAAGAATAAGAAAAATTAACATATTTGTTACCATATCAACAAGCACAAAAAGAGAGCATAAATGATGTAAGTTTATTAATGAATTTGACATCAACAAATGTAGATTGCAAATGTAGATTGCAACTTGAAACAAGAATATTTGTTACCATATCAACAACATGAATTTGACATATTTGTTACCATATTGTCTCATATTTGTTACCATATCAACAAATGTAGATTACAACATGAAACAAGAATAAGAAAAAGAGAGCAAATTAACAGGAGAGCTAATTAAAATGAAACAAACACTAATCTATTTGCATAAGAAATAAAACTAAGCTACTAACATAAGAGGAAAGAGAGCATGTAATAGGAAAGAGCATGAATTAACATTGCATAAAAAGAAAATTACATAAAATAAAATGAATATTAGGCTCAGGTCCCTAATAAGTTTTAAAATACACAAAAACCCCAGTAAAAAAAGGATGTAAATTAGGTCCCTAGAATTAAGTTACTAAGTAATTGGATATAGTTATGCAATTATTCACTGAATAATTGCAGACATTTATGCAATTATATCCAAAAGTTGCATAAATTTATGCAATTTTTTGGATGAATAATTGCGGAATTTTCCGCAATTTTTCAATGAATAATTGTGGAAATGTCTGCAATTTTTTGATATAATTGCATAAATGTTTGCAATTATTCACTGAATAATTGCATAAGTGTATGTCATTATTCGGTAACTTAATTCTAGAGACCTAATTTACAAAAAAAAATTTACTGGGGTTTTTGTGTATTTTGAAACTTATTAGGGACTTGTGCCAAACTTACCCTAAAATAAAATGGCTAAGTAGCCATGAAAATGAAAAGAGAGTTTTGTGTATTTTTTAGCCTCAAACTAAACTAACTAAAATGGAGGCTAAGAGACTAAGAGAGTAATCACATGAACATAAAGGGTATTTATACAAGTTTGAAACCCTAATCCATATTTTTGGGAACTACTCTTGAGGAAGTGTGGCCACCAAGTTATCATCAGCATGAGATAATCCACCATTTAAATTTGCATGAAACTTTAATGGCCATTAGAATGTGCATTAGCTTCTAATTTGTACATCATGGTAAGTGGGTAGGTGGGGTCCTCCATGATTCATAAAATGAATTATTTCCATCTTCATTTGCTTGTATTCTCTTGTGCATGCATATTTTAGATGAAGCCACTTGTAATTTCCATTCAATTTTCCTACAAATGAAAATAAAATATGGAAATAAATATTCTCAAATTAATATATGCACAAAAATGACCATTTTGCCCCTATATGAAGATGAATATATGAAACAAGAATAAGAAAAAGAGAGCAAATTAACAGGAGAGCTAATTAAAATGATTTGAATTTTGGTTTAAACATGTTAAAATACCCTATATGATCATTTATTTAATTAAATTCGATTAAATATTAAAGTAAAAATATGCACATTTACATGCACATCACTCACAATGCTCTTCGACACACCATAAAATCGTATTATCCACTTTACATACAACTCTACCAGCTTAGATGCCGTTCTAGTTGACTTGACAGATATAAATCTCGCATTATTGGTCAACCAATCTACTATGACCCAAATGCCATCATATGCTACTTGAGTCCTCGGTAATCCATTAATAAAATCCATCGATGCTTGTTCCCATTTCCATTCAGGAATCACTAATGGTTGCAACAATCCACTAGGTTTCTTCTGCTCTGCCTTTACCAACTGACAGTTTATACACTTCGAGATGAATGCCCCAACATTCCTCTTCATACCTTCCTAGTAGTAAGTTTTCTTCATATCTCGGTACATCTTGTTACCACCGGGATGAATGGTCAACCTGGAATGATGATACTCTCTTAGCACTTCATCTCTCAATCTATCAACATTGGGAATAAATAATTTTCCATGCTTACGAAGCCAACCTTCTCGGTCGAGTTCGTATTGCTTCATATCTTCATATTCTACTCCTTCTTCTATCTTTGCTATGATCTCCGCTAGCCTAGCATCTCGCATCTAACTAGTTTGATCCTTTCAATTAGAGTAGGTCCAATCGATAAACTTTCCAACATTTCATGTTTCAGCTCACAGTGTCGCTACCTTCGAGAAGTCCCTTATGAAGCATTTATAGTATCCCGCCAATCTTAGGAAACTTCTCACATCCATAGCATTCTTGGGATAATTGCAATCTTGGACCACTGCCACCATCATAGGATCCACTGCTAAACCTTGTCCCGAAACTACATGACCCAAGAATCTCACTTCTTCTCTCCAGAAGTGACACTTAGAGAACTTTTCTCTCAACTTGTGCTTCCTCAATGTCTCTAGCACAATCCTCAAATGCATCTTGTGCTCCTCTTTAATTTGGAGTAAATCAGAATATCATCCACGAACACAAGCTCAAACTTATTCAGCTGGTCTCTCAAAACTCGATTCACGAGATCTACAAAGTATGCTAGAGCATTGGTCAACCCAAATGGCATCACCAACCACTCATAGAAACCCGATGGCATATAAAATGCAAAAATAGGCGCACTCTCCTTCGCTGCTCTCAACTAGTGAAATCCCATCGCCAAATCCATTTCGGAGAATACCTTCGTACTGTGCAATTGATTGAACAAGTCATCGATGCATGGAAGTGGATACTTGTTCTTCTTTGTCACTTATTTAGCTCATGATAATCCACACACAATCTCAAAGAGCCAGCCTTTGTTGTGAATACTACAGGTGCGCACTACTCAGATATTCTTCTTCGAATGAACCTTTTCCTCAATAGATCGTTCACTTCCACCTCCAATTCCTTGCGATATGCTTCAAAGGCATAACTATTAGTCTTGCTTCCTTCATCAAGTCTATTCAAAACTCGATCTCTCTTTGCGATGGTAACATAGTCACTTCATCAAAAACATATGGATACTCTCTAGCGATAGGCACAGATGACAACCCCTCCTATGGAACCTCAAGCGAACATAGAAAGCTAACCATCACCACATCCTCTGGTAGGCTGCTAATCACTATCGTTCGCCCATCTGCATCTTTGATTGTCACCAATAGCTTCTCGCAATCCACTATGGTTGCATACTTCCAAAGCCATTCCATACCCAAGATAATCCCAAGCCCAACAAAGTTCAAAACACAGAAATCATAACCAAAGAACATCTATGATTCGATAAAACTAAGCCACGACAAACAATGCAAAGACTAGTAGAGCCTCCAACAGGAGTCGGTCTACTATCTCTTGTTCCAACCTAATATATCTACTAGGTCACTAAAGATGAATGAATAAGAAGCACCGGTATCAAATAAAACTTGAATAATAACAACACCAATAGAAAGCATACCTTGGATGATGACTCTCATCCCCTTCTCCTTCGCCGAGGGAGCACTCGACGAAGTCGGGACTGCGTCTAAAGCATAGGACTTCTCCACCTGTTTATCCTTTACCAATTTTGGACAATTCTTCTTCAAGTTCCTGGGCTTATCACAATTATAGCATTTCTTCTTCTCACTCATCTTGTAGTCTCTAATTAGATGACTCTTCTCGTTGCATCCAAAGGAAATAGGTTTCCATTTACCTTTCTTCTTACCACTCTTACCATGAGTCTTCTTCCTCTTACCATTCCACTTCTTCTTACCTTCAACGCCTTGCTATGGGTTTGGCTTCTCTTTCTTAGTGGAAACAACAAAAGTAGTCTTAGCCTTAGGGTATAAGCTCTCATGGCGAAGTACCTTCTCTACAAGCTTCTCAAATGACTCATCTATATGATCCACTCGCTTTTCCCTCAAGTAGTCATCCAAACCAATGATGAATTTCTCATTCTTCCTCAATGGAGTGTCGATGAATGACATCCCATACTTAGACAAAACGTCAAATTCTACCAAATATTCAGAAACTTTTATCTCTCCCTGCTTGAGATTGGTAAAATTTCTAAATAGAACTGACTTCTAAGAGGCCGAAACTTCTCCTTGAATCTTGCCTTGAACTGATCCCAACTGAACTGATCTTCTGGAGTAGCGATAGTAACAGCATTCCACCAATTCATGGCTTGGCCCTGAAGCTGTCTCGAAGCCAACTTCCTCTTCATAGCATCTTCCACCTCCATTTCACCAAAGATGCGCTCATAAGTATCCAACCTTTCTTGCACTTCTATGGACGACTCCATCCCTTGGAATGACTTTCCTCCAAGAGTAGAATAATCTTTATTCAGCTTGGAGAAATCAGTCCTACGTGTTTGCATAGGAGAACTTCCACATATCACCACTCCAGGAGTAGCCATCGTAGCACTGAACATGACTTGCACATCAGGCATAGCAGATCCTGATCCCGCTCATTCCTCTACTCCTGAAGCAGAATTTCTCAAAGCGTTCCTTGTATGCTGGCTCATTCTTATCTATAACAAGAATGATCAGTCTCTCATAAATAAAATAGTGTCCATAGTGCTCATGTGCATGCAACTTAAACTATATAATATATATTACTTTATAGCTTTGAAAACAAAACTTATAACAACCACGCACTCTCTCGTGTGTGTGTGTGTGTGTGTGTCTACACACACTCTCTCTCTCTCTCTCTCTCTTGATCGAGCCTAAGGCGAGAACTCCTTCCCTATCTCTACTGGATCATGTATCAACTCCAGTTTATCATGTAATCAATTTTTCTGATACCAAATGTGATGACCTCCCTATACCACCGGCACCTATAGTATTTAAACAGTTTGCTATTGTCATGCCCAGTCGATATAGGATGGTCATCAGGGTTTAGAATGAACCAATATAGCATATAACCTATCGTATATCTCATAACGCATGGTAAAATATAATATCACATATACAACAGAAGAGACAGTAATAACAATGTGAATAGACCATCATCATCAGAGAATAATATCCACAGAGTTATACATCAATAATAGAGTTTATACAATGGGAAAATAACTCAATAAGTGTCTCAAATACAAATAGTAAGTGGTCACTGATAAGGCTCCTTAGTGCTACACGGTGGAATAAGCATAGACTCCATAAATGTATATAATACGAGATAACTCCATCAAGCTCGTCCTCCGAATAGCTACTGCGTCACCTAGACCTGTTATCTACTCTAATCATTTAAGAGTATCCAAGATAATAAGAGACAAAGCATAAAACCTTGGGTCAGACAATAGACTGCTGTAAGTGGTAAATGAGTCTCAAAATACTAAACAGGTAAATATGGTAAGGAACAAGAGTACACAAACCATACCTGACCTGTCCCTGCAACTAAAGAGTTAGCATACAACACTATAATATGCTACTCTACAAGTTCATAAAGATATACCACAAACCAAATAAATGATATTAGTCTTCTAGCTATTCCAATCTCCAATGCCGACCTCCCATAATACCTACGAGTAAGTATGCATGCCCAAGTGGGCTTGCATCTAATCACGATGTGCATGCATAATTCAACAATGCGCTTGTGTAGCATGTTTCAAATCATGTATAATGTTTTGTTTATAAATATAGTATACACTTTCTCCATTCATGCCATAATGTCCATAAATTTCGATTTATTTTTTCAAGCATGGACCATGTTTATGCATTATGAGGCATTGTTGAGCAAAAGGCTATATAGTAATCTTATCATAATTTAATAGTGGCTTATTTCATATATATTTTCACATATAATATCAAAATGCAACGATTTTATGTTTTCCTCTCATTTTTAAATTTCTTGCCTTAACCATTTTTAATCTTCGATTAGCCTTTTGGAATTGAAAATAATTCTAGTTATTCCTCTAATTTTGGTCTAACAAAATTACTATAAGAACCTTATTTTTGATAACCTCTTCGTTAATTTTACCAATAAAAGCAGATCCAATTAAAGCGGTCAACTACCAAACGCCAAAGGTTTGGTTAACGTATCCACGGTTAATTTTGGTTGGCCTATACCGACCGACCCACCAAAATTAATCTGTTGTTTTAAGCAGTTAATCGATCATTTTAATCAGTTAACCATTCAATTAATCGGTTTACCAAGGTAATCCATAATTTTATTAATATTCTAAAGCATCATTGGACGATTAAGTGCGGTTAACTGATTATTAGTGGGTTGTTTTGTAGTAAATAAAACTATATAAAAAGTGTTAACAATTAATCGACCAACTGAAATTCGTTAATCGTTTACTAAACAAAAAATTAATGGTTATGGTCGGTTAGTTAATCTTTAACGTCGTTAACCGTTTAAGTCGATTAAGTTAAGATCGGTTATGTTGGTTAAATCGGCTAATTCAATTAAATGTCGATCCCTAATTTGTGCACCTTTTTCTTAGTACAAAGAACATACTATAGTTATGAATTGTTGTCGAACCAAGGTAAAAATCGGTTATAACCTCTATTCTGTCTATAAATTTGCATCTGTTATATAACACCACCAAATATGTTTCTAGACATTATTTCATAATTAGATAATACATGCGTTGTACGGGTGCATAACTTAATGGTGCACAAACTAATAAGTGCTTAACTAAAAAAATATCAAAAGTGTCGGCTATTAGACCACAAAATAAAACATAAAATGAGGACACAATAGATATTGGTTGTTGGATCATTCTGGAGGTTGAATTCAAAGGAAAATCGAATGGTTGACATCTGTTGTGTCACCACTTATGTCATATGTTTGTGTTCAAATAGATTCTCTTGTAAAAAAGTTAAGAGACATAATCTATTGAGATAAAAATTTAGAATAAATGGATAAATAAATGAAAACCCAAAAATAATCACTTACACATCCTCATCTCCACTCCACTCACAACTCAAAAGCATTAAAAGCCTCTTAACCATGTTTTAAAAATTAAATTTCACATTTGAAGGTGAAGCAGTTAATGATATGTGTGCATCAATGTTACTTAAGACAGGTTTAACAAAAAAGATCGATATAGTTAACTCTAAAACCTATTTATTAGCAAACTATCAACTTAGATATTATATAACGTAAAATGATATTTTGGTATCTTAATTTTGTCAAATATAAATATCGAACTCCGTAAGCTATTTATTTTTGGAGACTAACCATATATGTGTTCATCATTCTTAATGCATGCTTAAGAAATATCCATATAACTTCTTACCACTCAAAAGGAACAATAAGTGAGAACATAGATAGTGTACAGCATAAACTTTCAACAGTTTGGATCACTAATTCAACTATAACTGTATTATAAACTGAAAGGTTATCTTGTAAGGTACGACTTCATCAACACTAAATTTAGGGAAAGAAATGATTTAGAGTCGAGATAAGTATTTGTTTGTTGGATCCAAAATTTATGAGCAATGCAGGTAAAGTTCATAGGGTTTAGTTGATCCTTATGAAATTTATAGCAATTATATAACTGAAGTGTTTACAATGTGATGATTCATGTGTCATACAATATATGCTTAGGGTGCTTTTTTCAAAGCAAAAGGAGCATGCAAAAAAAGCATTTTGAATTGGGTACGAACGGGGAAAATTCAATGAAAGAGAAATGTGTTTTCGTGCTCTGAAAGGAAGAGCCAAAGAAGCAAAGAAAGTGGTGGCGAATGGAGTAAGTTACAGAAGTAAAAAGGAAAAATGAACTATTTTAGCTTGACGCGTACATGTATCAAAGCTTAAACAAACCAATTTTCTTATGCTCTTATAACATATTGAATGGCGCTTTGCCCCGCATAGAGCGTTCGACACATCTAATGCGTAAAAATAATGAACTGTCCAGTTAAAGTCTGTGAATGCTAATCTTATGTCGTCCACATATAACAAAATGTACCACCATATAAATCAACTATCAGCATAATAAAGATTGCACAAAAATAATAAAACCGACATGATATAAAAACACAATGATACAGTTATGAAACAGCAAATGAATAAACATATTTGATTTTATTGCAAAATAAACTTCTTCGTAATTATAGGCTTATATTTGAGTTTAATTCATTTATCTCAATATAACATGTATTCCATGTGATTGCAGTACAATAAATGTTTGTTATTTTTACCTTTTTGGAGGCTTATATTTGAGTTTAATTCATTTATCTCAATATAACATGTATTCCATGTGATTGCAGTACAATAAATGTTTGTTATTTTTACCTTTATGTCCAAAAGTAAATGATAACTATTGAGATTCTTTATTTGGAAACTTTTTTCCCTTTGCATTAATATGTACATTAAATGTAGTTTTAATAGTCTATAGCTAATTGCTTCTTACTATACTTACTTAAATAGCATGAAAAAAGACACCTTAATCGTTAAAAGACCTAAAACATAAGAGGTACCTAAACCAAAGACTTATTTATGGTAAATGCAGTGTGTATAAAAAATTGAAATAAATTTGTGTATTAAATAACCGAACCATTTTACACGTAGCCTTTAGAATAATTTTTGTTTTGAACCAATATGCAGAGTATTACCATCAAAAACCCATTGTACAAAAAGACAAAGACTATCATCAAAACCAATCCTCCTCCTCTTTCTAAATGACCGACACAACCGTGATTCTTCCAAAGGGAAAATAATCATGATATCATATAAGCCAACTTTGAATTAATTATTCAAATCCTAAAAGGCTAATAATGTGTTGAACTATTATCATAAAGTTAGTAAATATAGTAAAATAAACAAAATATCAGAAAGCGAAGAAGATATTAGTTACACGGTGATATGATTAAGGCAATTGTGACTTAAAAGATATCAAGGAAAATATGGAATTTATGGAAAGCTAACAATGTCCTAATAAACAACGATTCATCCTGGTTTCTCTACTGATCTCAAATACATCATGGTCTAGAAGGCTATATTTGATATAAATGCAAGTAGTCATATTTATATGTAATGCAACTTGCACATAATCGCAAATTATACGATAAAAAATGAGCAACGATTTCCCTTTCAATTAAACATGATAATTAAACCTCTTTAATATATTTTAAAATTGTAAGTAAATCAAAAAAATTTCAATACTCAAAATATTTTAATGACCTAAACAACCATTTTAGACATTTCAAAATCAATTTTTCCACTTCAGGTTCTTTCAAGTAATCATACTTGGAATATGCTCAAAAGTTCTAAGACAATATTGGCTTGAACAGCTAAGCAAAATAGGTTGGATGTTTAATTATGTAAATAGTCAACCATATATAACAATGAAGTGCAAAAGAAAAACAATAATTTGCTAAGGTAACAATGAAAAAAGTGGCACAACTCTTTCTTTTTGGTAAGCAATTCAGATATAAATTCTCGGCAGTTTAAAAAAATGATCAAACCATGGTTTCTAATGAAACTAATACAATTAAAGTACAAAAAATTTGTTATAATACAATAGTAGCAGGCCCTATGTTTTAACTACAACTTATACAATACAATTTGTATTTGATAATAAGAAATGGCAATTTATTCATATTATTCAGGATGACATAATCCTTTTCTAAAGAACTAATTGCACGATGATATAATAGTTAGCATGGCTAGCACATAGATTGTCTACTTTGCATTTCTTAATCCGCAAAGCCTTGGATGGTACGCTGGGAGTACATACATATATAAATGATCCTCCTAATATTGCAGCCTATTAACACTTGGATTCAGTTAGACTCCATCTACTACATCCCACTTAAGGATTGTACTATATTTCCTTTTCTTCCTACCCTTAATCTCCACTTATTTAGTAAAATCGTTGTCAAGGTCTGCATAGACATTGGGATAGATATAAAAGTATATTAAGTCACTTTTTTCAGCCTTAGTCACAATTTGTGGACAATAGAAACAACAATAGTGCTTTATAAGAAGTATACCAAGTTACTTATAATCTACATATTCTAGTTTGGTTTATTGATAGTCAAAAAATTTATACATCTTGCTTCATAATGGCTAATATATACCAACTACTAAAGAATAATAATGAAAATAACTATCTGTAATTTCCACAAACACATTAAATGCATCAATAAAAATAATAAATGATGGTACTTGGCATAAAAATATCTCCACTTACAGATCGAAGACATGGTCACATGTTCTTCAAAATTGATCATCTATGCTATTGAAAAAAGACATAATGATCAAATATAAATGACTGCATAAATCAAGTTCTAAAAAAACTATTTAAAATAAATTTGGATCTAAACTTCACAACATGGTCATGCCAAAAAATAAAAGATTAAAAACCATTCGCATCTAAGTTTCGAAGGAGTCCCTGATAATAAAGTTTTGCTTCCATGTTGAGACGTTGGAGAATCAAGTTTGGAAGAAACAGATGGATGCCGATTCAACTTTCAGGAACTTGGTATTTTATGCGCTTCATGTCAGATGTAATAGTATTTCATCACTGTTTGATTCCATCCGTACTTCTTCCGTTCGCGAGTAACAATGATCTTTATAATTTAAATCAATGAAGAATAAATAAAGCAATGTAGCTTTAATAAGTTTGCACCAATCTGTTTGTAAGTGAGTTCATTTTACGAAAATAATGGGTGAGTGGAAGAAATGGGTGAGTGGAGAAAGTGCAGAGTGAATTTTGTATCGGAGAAGTTAACAGAGTTAAAACGTTAATTATTTTAATTATATGGACAAATTTCATCCGTCCGATGTCTTTATCAACAACAAATCATGTCCACTCTTTGTCTTTATGGTTAAATCCCACCTATTTTGTTATATAGATTGTTTTAATTAGTCCCACATCCTCCAAAATATATTAATTTTTGTTGTATATAAGCTAAGGGATGAAGAAGGAAGTCATCTAATTGAGTTGAAATGATGTCATGAACTTTAATAATATGGTCAAGGGAAAGGTGACATTTAGATTAATCGACGGTTCATTTCAAATAATTTTAGCTACTACAGCCGACAATCGTCTTTATTTATAGAGATGTAAAGGATATCTTAGGAAATTCAAAAAGACACGGTTGAATTCTATTCATGGAATTCTCATTATTAATAGTAGAGATAAGTGATATCCTACTAAAAAGAGCAACCATAGCATACATCAAACAATCTAACTATCACTCCATGCGCTCTGAATATATGATAACTCATATGACCTCTAAGCCAGGGACTAATGAAAATCACAGTTCTCTGTGGTACTCTCGTATCTCATAGCCCAAAGCTAAACACTAGACCCAAAGCTACAGGTCCAGGGTATACAGTTCCCTTCATTGACCCATAGGCGTCTCTAGATACAATACTCCTACTTCGAATACAACTGAAAACTCTCCGAGTCATTAACGATTCCTTAGCGTACACACCCAAGCCCATCTTTGTTCCATTTAGATACCGAACTCTTCTTTCTCAATTCAATTCCATTATTCACGAGGAACCCTTCCACATTCCCCGATCATACGGCCCACTCCCTTTGCGAGCCGCCATCTTCGGAATATACTCTTAACATGAGCCAACATCTGAAGACCATAGCTTTTCATCATGTTGTTATATCATCATCCAACCTGATACGAATGAGCCAACACCTCCAGCATGATCTACAGGACCTTTACTTCACCTCCCAAAAGTTTCATCCCATTTGGACCTAACCTTAGAAGTCAGTACCGACCTCTTTACTCGCCCTGATCTACATACTTAGCCAACCTATCGCCAAGTTTTCTTCCACTCCTTCCTTGCTTCTAGTACTCCATGCCCAGATGCTTTGACTCTAACTTCTCCACAAAAATCAAGTTGTCGTAGAGCTAGTCCTCTCTTCAAAGCACCCTACTTTAAATCCTAGAGACAAGTCGTCATAACTTCTAACACTTAGCCAGTCACCTTAGGCAACCTCTACTAGGAACTCCCTTTCTCTTTCCAAAACCGCCGACTTGTTAGGCCAACTTACAGAACTCGGCACCGACCTCTCATGTTGGTATCAACTTCTATACTTAGATAATTTAGGCCTACGACTTGAATCCCAAGCTCTTCCAATACTCCATAGCCTCCCCTCCAAGTTTCATCCAATTCCAACCAACTTTGCCTCTGATTTGCTCAATTCTCCAACCTAACTTTCTATGCAATCAAAACACTAGCCAGTAACATTAAATCATATCATTCAACATAGAATAACAAGTAATCTCATCTAATCAAACATGCAATCCATCAAAATAAGACAAACAATTCAATTTCTAACATAGATCTACATATAGCATGAACAAGGGTGAATTCTACTTAATCTAGATCATATACATAGTTTAACATGTAATTAAAGTTAGAAAAGGTTTTATGGCCAAAATTGGATTTAAAACATCTTAAATCCTATGATTCTACCATATAAACATGCATAGTATAGTGAGATGGCATAAACCACTCACCAATTACCAAATTCAACCAATATGAATGTAGATCCAATCTAGATAGCAATGGAATGCACTTCAAATCAAGCAAAATGATGATCTCTATCTTCTAGTTGATGATATAATCTCTAATCTGCAATCTAGTTTAATTTAAGGAGCAATTTGGGTGATTTTGGATGAAATTAGAATGGATCTAGGGCTTAGACCTGATTTAGAATGAGAGGGAAAAGTTTTAACTTGACTCTTCAGCCCTCTACTTATAATATTCTCTAATTAGGCTAATGGGCTCACTAGTGGGCTTAATTAATTACACGCTAATCCTGACCAGTGGCTTTAAAAACTAAAAACATGCATAACTTTCTAATCATAAGTTCGGTTTTCCATTATGACCATTTTATAGAATGGAAAACCATTATCCTGAAGCAATGGAACTGATTTGAGACCTTGATTCGAATCCTATCAAAAGTTATAGGCAAATGAGATTTTCAGGGTCAAAATGGTCACATAGAAATTCGTAAAAAATCATAGGTGTGTAAAATATTCCTAAAAGTCATATCCTAAAATTATAGAATCATGCGACCTCATACGAATAAATTAAACATATTTTACGATCCTCTGATATGTATAATACGGGTTGTTACAGCAGAGGCATTGTTACAATGATCCCGGGACATCCTAGAGTTTTTATTTCCCATGCTAGACCAGGGTTTTCTGAATGACAAGGAGGACTTTGAAGTGACATCTGACCAACCTACAGATCAATGTGCAGGAGCATGCTACGACCCTCGCAGGACCTTTCTCACTAGCATGGCTTCCTAATGTCTTTAAAAAGTTTTAGTGTTTAATTGCTTAGGTCTTAGGATAAGGAAAACAATTTTATAATCTAATAATGCTCGACATGATTCGGAAGTTTGCTTATTGACTAAAGTTTCCCTATAAAATTTGTAAACTTCCAGTATTCTCATTTAACTTTATATTATTAGTTAATTCTGATATGCACAAACTTATTTAACTTTTCTGGTTGGCTCCTCTTGATCAGGGTTTGGAAGCCGTCGTTCTCCAATAAAAGTTAGATTCTACTCTACTCAGAGTAGTAGAGTTAGAAGATTTATTAAAGAATGTTGGGTGTATATATAGAGCCATATATAAGGATGGAATCAAAAGGTTGAGGAAAAGGATCATGGAGATGGATAAAGAGATGGTACTGCGCCTGAGCACAAAAGAAAGTCCTCTGATGGCTTCGGCTTCATGCACCTCCCTCGGGTCGGATGCAATTGTTATCCCCCCGTTTGGAGTTTACCCGGATGAGGTCCTTAAATGGAAGAACGATGTGAAGAGTTATTACGAAGAAAAAAATTAAAGGGTAGAGAATTATTATAAAGGAGAGTTGGGGACGCCCAGCACCCGGGTTTTACCCTTTAGGTCTGTCGAGGATGAGCTTTTTGGCCCCTTTTCTAGGAACATTGAAAGAAAAAGGAGCATCCCTTGGATGAGATTAAGAGAATTAGGAAGGTGGCTAGGTGGTAGGTGAAAGCCTTAGAAAACAAGGTATTCAATTTGGAACGTGAGGCTCAACTAGATTCCATCGTAGTTTCTCAAGGTGGGATGGATAGGGCATCTCTATTGGAAGAGCTTCATAAAGAGAAAGTAAAGACAAAAATAGTAGAAATTGGTCGGCAACGTCCAATTGATGTTCTTAAATGTTTCTGGCCTGGACTCAATTTGTCCTTCTTGTAAATCGGGGCGCTTATAAGTATGGACCTCGGGATTATGGGAATGTCTGGGTCGGCGCTAATTATGGTCCATACGTCTCTTATCGAGGCTTTACTCACGGTAGGGCTACCCATACCCGATCATTAGTCGTGATTACTGAACTGGAAAACTAGTTTTCTATTTTTTATCTAGTAGGTGGTTCATCTCAGCTTACAATGTTGCATCGACACAGAGAGATCGTAACTAGTTTGTCTTCTAATTCTGAATTAGATTCATAACTTAGATTTTCATTAAGTATTTTGTAATATGACCCAAATTGTAATCTTTTATAGATTACATGTAGTTACGTAAAATAATGATATATTTGGTAGGCATGAGCATGACTAAGTATAGGTAACTTAGTTTGATGTATACTTCGCAAGCTTTAAGCAGTGTCTAGATTTGTACCTGATTGATAATTTGCGCCACATCTCATGTATTGCACTTGCTTACCATACTTGGAAAGAGCTTCTGAGGCAGCTTATACCTTCCGGACCTTTAAGTCGTAGTCTTTTCTTGCACATTTAGTATGACATGTCCCCTTATCTGGGTGTAGTGTCCTGTACTGGCATGGCCGCATGATTGATGAGACCTGCCCCCTTGTTCAGGGGTGAAATGTCCTTAGCCAATCTTGTTCGTATACTTGGTATGACATGCCCTCTAAATTTGAAGGCGGAACATCCTTAGCCGCACACTTGTTATGGCCTACCACTTGTTTGGTGGAATAACGCCATATGTATGCTAAGCCACATTCTTGTCTAGCATCACCGTTTCCATTTCTGAGATTTTCGTTGTCGTTCGTAGATAGTGTTGCAACTATAGAACGATGGCGGTGAGTTATGAAGAGTATTTTGTCTGTGCGCTTGGCATGGTCCTCCTTGCTATTTGGGGAAGGACTAAAAGAAGATTTGACTGAGAAGTCAGGTCATGCATATACTATCCATTTCGCATGTGCATGATTTTTTTATACTGGTTCTGTGTGTCTAATATCCATACGTCCAGTGTGCTATGTCGAATTAGCTAACATTGCGATTTTTTTATACTCGTTTAAATAGTCTAATATCCCTACGACCAGTTTGACTATGATACGATTAATGCAATAGAAATATTCAATACTGGGGCAGGGCAGTCTAATATCCTCGTGTCCAGTGCGGTATTTTGGCTGAAGAGCCAGATTACATTGATGCAAGTCCAAGTATGTTGGTCCAGTTTCACCTTTCTCGGTGTTGAGAGTGCCAAATTTATCAACCAATCTCGCGTTAGGCTTAATCAACGAACATTGGCGGTGAACTGTGAATGTGTATTTCACTTTAAAAAGAAAATAATACATAGATTTTTATACTGGTTCGGGCTGTCTGATATCCCTATGACAGGTTACTACATCAACACATATATACGTTTTTTTACAATATTTATTGTGCAAACAATCCACCTGCTTTGAATGAAAACCGATATCCCCTGTGCGGCCCTCTACTTGGGTTTTGGTACCTTACTGGTAAGGGATTCTTCAAATCGGTATGTGCCATACACACTTTTGCTTGTTATTTATTTGGAAGGGGATTGGTGCAGAAGATGTAGCGATCAAATCCCTTGGTCTCTGGGCAATGCGCACGATGAGGTGGGATGACCATGGAGGGAAGAGGCGGGGATTAAGGAAGATGAAAAGTTTAAATGCGCCCTGTTTGCGCCAAAATTGGCCACAAACCCCGGATGTTGTGAAAGCACCAGTGTATGAATACAAATCAACAAGTATTCAAACACAAATCTCAAATCTAAGCAAACAGAGTATCACAATTCAGAAATAATGAACAAAAACACGAGATTTATAGTGGTTCGGCTATCTCTGGACTACGTCCACTTCAAAGGTTTATCTTTTATTGATTATCCTTGCTGATTACAATTGATTACAGCAGTTGCAATGAAGAACTTCGAGTACAATGGTTGTATTGAAGTGTAGAATTGAGTCCGGTAGAATCTAGGCGCTTCAGAATTCCGATCCTCTTTTTCTGAATGACCTGGGGCTCTACTTATAGGTGTAGGAGGCTGATATTTCGCCTAAAATTAGGGAGACTACTTCTGGCACGTGAGGGGGCCCACGCGCCCGCTCTCAGGAAATCCGGGCCCACTTTGGGATCGATTCGAAATCCATTCGAATCGATCAAGGAATTGTCCAATCGAGCTGAAATTTGGTGAGAACATTCTTCATCATGCACGCAAGCTACTATGAAAATTTCATAGCACTTGGATCAATGGTTTGTGAGATATGATCGATACGAGATCCGGGTTCTGTGTGCACTGCCCTGTTCGAATCCACACTTCGCATCCATTGCTTCGTATCGATCAGAAGCACGCGCGCGCGGCAACGTGGCGCGAATTTCCTAGATCAATCCTACCTATGCGGCGATTTGATCGAGTCGTTCCGTGACTTTCACCTCACTTACATCGATACGTTTGCGTTATTTTTGCATCGATTTAGCACTGATAACATCCGTATCGTTTGTTCATGATCTCGTTCGTATCGATCGATTGTGGTTGGGGATCGATACGAACCGTGTGGTTTTTAGAGGGATACGAACGATATCGATGCGTTGACATGGATTCGAACACATAGAGTGCGAACGAGGTTTATCTGGGACGATTCGAACTTAATGGATACGATCTTCATGACCACAGACTGATTCGTGTCCGATCGATTCGAAGTCGCTAAGTCCTGATGGATTTGAACTCGGCGATGACTCTTTCTGATGGAGACGAATCTGATCGATTCGAATGGGACGTCTCTGATGGATACGAACAGCACATATCATCTAACTTGTATCGATCATATCTCAGTCATACCAACTCCAATTAACCTGAAATTTGAACCGTTGGCTTATACAGCTTTGCTTATCATGTCTTGTCAATTGTGGCCCGATCCAGACTCGGAAAAAATTCATCGATATCCATGGTGAACCTGTAACATGTAACTGATATTCATGACTAGTAATTGTTGATTTCCAGTTAACCTTTGGATATCTCAGCTTTGCCAAAAAGGTAGATAACACTTTGCCCCCCAAAACATGCCTTTTTTGTAAAAGGCGTGTTTTGATCAATCCCAAATCGAATGTAGTGAGTTCATGTTCTGTTCAAAGGTTATAACAATTTCAATCAAGTTCATGACTGTTCGAAGCTAAATCATTATCAATTTCTTCCGGTGGAAGTTAAAAATGAAATTCCACAGTCTCTCCGGACCATCGACGGCCGCTCCGGACCCTTGCCAAGCCCATTCCAGACTTAGCGATCGAATAGAAAGATCCTATTGCACCCCGGCGTTGCTCTCTATTCCTTGCACTCTGGCCCCAGTTAGGGCGTATAGCGATGTCTTGGTCGTTCTGGACCGATCATAGCCTTTTCGGGCTCTTGCTGGATCCCATCCTGTCACTCTTTGGTGAAGCGGAAACAACGTTAAGTGGGTCGATCCTGTCGCTCTCCGGCGAAGCGACCCACTTCTTGCACTCCGGTTCAGTGTATCTGAACATTAAGCGATGTCATGACCTGAATCGTCGGCCGATCACAGCCTCTCCGGGCTCTTATCGAATCCCGATCCAATCACTCTCCGGTGAATAGGAAACGATGCTTAAGTGAGTCGATCCTGTCGCTCTCCGGCGAAGCAACTCACTTCTTGCACTCCGGACCCCGCCTCTCCGGGTAGGATCATAAAGCGATCATGTTTATATTGATATTTAATGTTCATCCTTTAACTCTCCGGTCAAAGGTTTATTTCAATAAATGTTTCTTTATTAAGTTCAAATCCTTGATGTTCAATCTCAAACACCAGGAAAAACAAGACAATGCCTCTCCGGACGGAGCGGTCTATTACCATCTTAGAGCATGCCTAGGGATCTCTCCGGTTCCCGTACATGAGTAAGTGGGATAGCCGTTTTATTTTGGAAATCAAATCTAAGAAAACTAATCGACCAAAGTCCAAATCTTGAACTTGGTCCTTGCCATCATAATCAGTTGATGACGAGTCGTGATCCCGATCCAGGATCATTCCTGTTAGGTGGAGGCGGTGGTTGTTCAGGTCTTAGTGTCGCTGCCCGTTCTCTAGTATATTGTGGAAATCTACCACTCCTGGCATGTTCTTCCACCTCATCCCTTAGGTGGCGGCATTCATCGGTAGTTTGCCCATCCAGCTCATGGAATAGGCAGTATTTTCCAGTCCTGCGTTCCCGCTCCGTGGGATCTCTCCTGGGTGGTTTTCGATAGGGGAGTTGCCCCCGAGTTTCAGTGTAAATCTTTTCTAGGCTTGCCTTCAAATCTGTGTATTGCCTGAATCTGGGCTCTCGGAATTTCTTTCGTTTATCAGGACCATCATGTGCGTCATCCTGCTTTCTCTTTCCTTTGTCTGCCCTGGGCTGTTCCCTGGCGGTTCCTTCGCCTTGTACAGCGTTTATTTCCTGCCTCTCGGCTCGTGATTCTTCTAGTCGAATGAACCTTTCAGCTTCATGGTAAAACTCTCCAAGATCTTGCGATGGGTCTCTCATTAAAGAATCTTTGAATTCAGTGCCTTCCCCAACTCCTGCCACTGCTGCCATCAAAATCATTGATGGATCCGGGCGATCTACAGAAGCCACCGTTGCATTAAATCGTAGCAGAAAATCTTTTATGGACTCTTCGGTCCTTTGTTTTATTGATGCCAAAGTCATCACACTCTTGGGTCGCGTCACGTGGACCCTAAACTGTCTCATGAAGCAATCTACAAGCTCGCCCCATGTTCTAATCGATCCGGTGTCTAATTGCATGAACCAAAGTGCAGCCAAATCTGACAAGTATAGAGGGAAGCATCGAGCCATCACTTCCTCGGATGCCCCCAACACTTCCATGTGCCTGCTGTATCAAGTAATGTGCATCGTTGGGTCTGACTTCCCGTCATATGGATCCAGCGTAGGCAGTTTGAACTTTGGAGGGTTCCTTGCATTCCTAATATTCGGGGCGAACGGACTCCGACTAACTTCCTCTAGTCCTCCATTGGACAAACCTCCTCTCATCAGTCGTCGGACTAATCCGGCCATCTTTTCATCTCCATCCTGGGGTTGCCCTCTTGGTCTTGAAGGGTATTCTGGTACGTACTCTTCGTGTAGTCCGTTAGCATCAGCGTTGGCTCCAGCTTGTTGAGCTCCATCTGTAGGCCTTCTAGTATCGGATCCCGAGGGTCTGCCCCCAAGTCCTTGTTGACTGCCTTCTGGTTCTGCATTCTATCCTCTATTGGGTTCCGCAACCCTAGTTCCGTATTCCACATTCACAGTCGCTGTAGCTGGTCCTAGGTTCTGTATTCCCGCAGCTCTCATCTGTTCAAAGAAATTCTGCAGCATCTCTTGTTGGCTTTTCATCATTATTTCATGCATTAGGTTATTCATAGCCTCCATCTCTTCTCTAGTAATGTAGATCGAAGCTTGTCCTTCTCCAGCGCCAGAGGATGCCTCTTGACTTCCTCCCTGTTGGCTCCTCTCAGCTTTTTGTCTTGTTTGTCGAGTCATTGTCGAGTCAATCCGAATCCTTCAAATTTTCAAATCTAAACTTTGAATCTGGTGTAGCGGGTGCTAGTTCTTCTCGGTGAAAGAAACAAAGTGTTTGCGCCAAAATTGGCCACAAACCCCGGATGTTGTGAAAGCACCAGTGTATGAATACAAATCAACAAGTATTCAAACACAAATCTCAAATCTAAGCAAACAGAGTATCACAATTCAAAAATAATGAACAAAAACACGAGATTTATAGTGGTTCGGCTATCTCTGGCCTACGTCCACTTCAAAGGTTTATATTTTATTGATTATCCTTGCTGATTACAATTGATTACACCAGTTGCAATGAAGAACTTCGAGTACAATGGTTGTATTGAAGTGTAGAATTGAGTCCGATAGAATCTAGGCGCTTCAGAATTCCGATCCTCTTTTCTGAATGACCTGGGGCTCTATTTATAGGTGTAGGAGGCTGATATTTCGCCTAAAATTAGGGAGACTACTTCTGGCATGTGAGGGGGCCCACGCGTCCGCTCTCAGGAAATCCGGGCCCACTTTGGGATCGATTCGAAATCCATTCGAATCGATCAAGGAATTGTCCAATCGAGCTGAAATTTGGTGAGAACATTCTTCATCATGCACGCAAGCTACTGTGAAAATTTCATAGCACTTGGATCAATGGTTTGTGAGATGTGATCGATACGAGATCCGGGTTCCGTGTACACTGCCCTGTTCGAATCCACACTTCGCATCCATTACTTCGTATCGATCAGAAGCACGCGCGCGTGCGGCAACGTGGCGCGAGTTTTCTGGATCAATCCTACCTATGCGGTGATTTGATCGAGTCGTTCCGTGACTTTCGCCTCACTTACATCGATACGTTCGCGTTATTTTTGCACCGATTTAGCACCGATAACATCCGTATCGTTTGTTCATGATCTCGTTCGTATCAATCGATTGTGGTTGGGGATCAATACGAACCGTGTGGTTTTTAGAGGGATACGAACGATATCGATGCGTTGACATGGATTCGAACACATAGAGTGCGAACGAGGTTTATCTGGGATGATTCGAACTTAATGGATACGAGCTTCATGACCACAGACCGATTCGTCTCCGATCGATTCGAAGTCGCTAAGTCCTGATGGATTTGAACTCGGCGATGACTCTTTCTGATGGAGATGAATCTGATCGATTCGAATGGGACGTCTCTGATGGATACGAACAGCACATATCATCTAACTTGTATCGATCATATCTCAGTCATACCAACTCCAATTAACCTGAAATTTGAACCGTTGGCTTCTACAGCTTTGCTTATCATGTCTTGTTAATTGTGGCCCGATCCGGACTCGGACAAAATTCATCGATATCCATGGTGAACTTGTAACATGTAACTGATATTCATGACTAGTAATTGTTGATTTCCAGTTAACCTTTGAGTATCTCAGCTTTGCCAAAAAGGTAGATAACACGCCCAGGGCTTAACGTACCATGAGTTATCCCCTCCTCGTGGCGGTGTTATCTCAAGGACATGTGAAGTGGTTTCTCCTTTCTGGATAGCAGGAATCTTCATATCTCGAGATACTCTGGGCATTTCTCTACTGGAGAGAGTAATAGCATCATTCTTGAGAGTAAATTGAGTTGGTCTACTAAGTAGCGGCCGGTTCAAGTGTTGATGGTTACCTTGAGTGCAGCGCCTTGAACCGTTGCCCTTGTAATCCTCTACTTCGCTGGTTCCTTGATTTCCCCAAGGAACTATAATGAGGTTTTAAAAGGATTTACAAGGGTTTCATCTAGGGTCATTTCCTTGGCTCGTGTAATTGGGACTGGGAATGATATTTCGAAGTAGGTGGAATTTACGGAGTTGTTAGAGATATGAAAAATGGAGCAGTAGAATGGAGGAATGGAGGTTTAGGCCCTCCTTCTAGCTCCAAAAATGTTAGTGAAGTTTTTCATCTTCACCACACTAAACTCGATAGTGGGGCAATCTAGCCATTATTTTTTCCATGAAGTAGAATTAGCAGATTTAAGCTATGTTAAATCCGTCTTTTAGAAATGACTATGTCACTGGGTGCTTACATAGCCTTGTATTCACATTCCAACTGTTTGTTAAAATGTCGAAATGGTTTTACGAAAGAATCGCAATTCTAAATTAAAGAGCAGAGCAATGAAAGTAAATGACATAGAAATTCTTACGTGTTTAGATTGTTGGTAGTCCTATGTCCATGGAATAATCCACTATATATTTGTTGTTTGGTACAAATGATTATAATTGCCCAGAAGCATACAATTTTCTTATTTTAGACTTTTCCCTTTTGGGAAGAAGAAGAAGCTGAAGATTCCAAAAAAAGAAGATCCCCTTTCTCCGTCTTTAGTGTCTTCTTTTATAGTATGAAAAGTACCTCGTTGGTTATTACGATTGCTCTTGAACTTTTGTTTCAATCTCCGCCCTCAGATTTCGCAACTTGTCATACATCTACAAAGCCTATTTGCTATGCCTGGATCGATGACGGGTTTTTGGCAGGATTACCTTATGCTGGCAGGAATCTTGGAAATTTGAAAAAAGATGCCTTAAAAATTGGGCGGGAAGCTCAAGCCTGCGCGGGACTGTGAGACCCAACTAGATTCCATCATAGTTTCTTAAGTGGGATGGATAGGGCATCTCTATTAGAAGAGCTTCATAAAGAGAAAGTAATGACAAAAATAGCAGAAATTGGTCGGCAACGTGCAATTGACGTTCTTAAATGTTTCTGGCATGGACTCAATTTGTCCTTCATGCATAATCGGGCCACTTATAAGTATGAACCTCAGGATTGTGGGAATGTCTGGGTCGGTGCTAATTACGATCCCCATTCTCTTACCGCGGTTCTACTCTACCCGTACCCGATCATCAATCATGATTACTGAATTGGAAAACTAGTTTTCTTTTTTTATTTAGCAGATGGTTCATCTCATCTTATAGTGTCGCATCGACACGGAGCTGCTACAACTGGTTCGTGTAACAATCCTGGTATAAATTAACTAATTAATTAAATTTAATTAGGAATGATTAATTCTAATTTATGATTTGTGAAATTTAATTGTGAAATCAAATCATGTTCTGAGAATATTTGATTTTGCTTTTTCTAAGGAATAAGTTTTGTTTCTTAAACAAAGTATTTCAATTGAAATTGGAATATTATTAAATCAATTATATAAAATTTGGTAATTAGAGTAAAATGTTAATATTGTGATTTGTAGTTTAAATTGAGAAATTATAATTTATAATTTATTCTCTTTAAAACTAATGAGAATTTAACTTGTGATTGGTCTTGGTAAAGTTTAGAAATCAATTCATATTGTATAAACTATTGGTTAGTGAAGGTTTGTGTTTTATTAGTGTTAAAAACAAAATAGGAAATTAGTAACACTTAGGATTTTATAACACTTTGTTAATGGGTTTGGGCCTAAGCAAATATCATCCATTTGAGCAAATAAGAGAATACCTTCTCATTTTTCTTTCTTACTAAATTTTTTTTCTGTGCGATCAAATACCTCAGAAAGAAAAACCAGGGTTCATTCCTCTTCTTATTCAATCCAAAAGCTTCTTTTTAAAATAGAAATAAAATCGGGAAAAATCGAGTAAAATCAAGGTAAGCAATCTAAGCTTTTGCTTATCATCTTAAGTAATTAACTTCAGGTCATTTAGTGATTTGTGAATCTTTTGTGTTGTTTATTTCTTTGGAGTTCTAGGGTTTTTTCAAGTTGGAATCAAGTGAATTTTGGCTGCAAATTTCTTGAGCAAACATAGGAATTAAGGTGAGTTAATCACTCACAATAATACCTTTAATTTATGAGAATAATTGTTTGTTGCTTTTGAATTGAATTGGATGGTTTGTTGATTGAATTGCTTTCAATTTGATTGTGAATTTTGTGCTTGTGTTTAAGTGATTATTAGATTGTTTGCTGAAAATGAAGTGTATTGTAAAACAATGATATCATAGTCTAAAATGATCCAAAATGACTCAATTTGTCTATGGTAGAAAGATCTTTTAATTATCTACAAGTTGTATTTTAACCATATTTTGAAATTTTGTTGTTCAATGGACCGAAATTGAGTTTGAAACTAATGTTATAGCACATCCATATAAAAGATTTCTGAGATAAAACCTGAGAGTAAAATGGACATAACTTTTGATTGATGAATCCAACTGTGTTGAATCTTTTTGGAGTAGAAATAAAATTCCCTAAGGAAGAACTTTTGTTTTAACCACTTTCTCATATTTTAAATATTTCATGGTCAAAATCGGGTTTTTAACATGGTAATAGTCTCTGCCATGTCAAATTTTCTGAGCTAAAACATTATTAGTAATTTAACCATAACTTTCTCATTTCTTATCGGATTTTGATAATATTTAAAGTTCTGGAAGATTTGATTTTGTACAAACTTTCATGTTATAAGTTTTTGAAAATCCTTTGATTTAAAAGGTAGAAATTGCATTTTAAAATTGGATTTTGTGACGGAGTTGTAACTGGTGGAGCGGTTGAAATGACCGGTGCATTCCCGACCCATTGCTTGAACCGGTGTGTTTGCGTTGTTGTGTTTATAGTGCTGTGCCCAGATGTTGGAGTGATTGTTTTGGTAGTTGGTTATATATAAATATATATTTACAATAATAAATTTATATTGTAAGTTTGAATTAGAATATAGTTAAGAGTTAGAATTCTACGGAGTTATTTCATGACTAAAACGATAACCTAATATTTAGTCATAATGAATTCTAATGTGTTTGTAGATTTTGAATCGTTTGATTCAAAGCTTTGGAATTAAATAAAGATATATCTACTTATTTATAGAGATAAATATTTAGTTATAAACATCAATAATTTGGTAAGGAGAGTTTAATAAAGTTATAAATATTAAACTTGTTTTATAAATTGGTCTAATCTCTTTTGTAAATGGTTTTATCAAATTGTTATATTTATATTAAGTACTACTAGTATAAATAGTTATGGATTTGGAAATATGTTTTGTGAAATATAAATTTTGATTTATCTTTAAATAAAATGATTATGAGATTTATAAACATGGTTTTGAAGTATAAACTTAAGTTATTTTATACTAGTGTATAAATACTAATTTGGACATTTCTAAGAGTAATAAATATGGTTTTAGAGAATAAGTGATTACTTAAATATATATATGGTTTTAAAATATGATTCATGAGCAGTACAACTTTATGGAAATTTAAGTATCAATATGGTTTTGGAAAGTGGAAAATCTTAGTTCATAAAGTAAATACAATTGGAACAATTTGGAATAACGGAAAATTTTAATAAGTGACAAATTAAATAAAGGGTTAGTTTGGCTCATATCCCTGATAAGTTTCAAAATAGAGAAAATATCCTTCCCAAACCAAACTTATATTTCTGGTCCCTGTTTTCAAATTCGCGCACGCAAAAAGACCCAAACGCCCTTTACGTTTTTTAACACTTCAAACGTGTATAACTTTATGTAGAAACATCAGATCAACATACCGTTTTCACCAAAAAATCACAAATTTTATGATATTTAAAATGAGATCCATTGTTGATACCAAAAAATCATATTTGCGGTAAGGGAGTAATTATTCCATATATTTATGGACAATTTTGCAAATTTTGAACATTATCGATTTTTCTTCAAATGTCAGCAACCATTGCATATAGTTGCTGAATTGTCTGCAACTATTGCATATAATTGCAGACATTTCTGCAATTATTGCATATAATTACAGACATGTCTACAACTATAGCATATAGTTGCTGAATTGTCTGCAACTACTGCATATAATTGCAGACATTTCTGCAATTATTGCATATAATTGCAGACATTTCTGCAATTATTGCATATAATTACAGACATGTCTACAACTATAGCATATAGTTGCTGAATTGTCTGCAACTATTGCATATAATTGCAGACATTTCTGCAATTATTGCATATAATTACAGACATGTCTACAACTATAGCATATAGTTGCTGAATTGTTTGCAACTATTGCATATAATTGCAGACATTTCTGCAATTATTGCATATAATTGCAGACATTTCTGCAATTATTGCATATAATTACAGACATGTCAACAACTATAGCATATAGTTGCTGAATTGTCTGCAACTATTGCATATAATTGCAGACATTTCTGCAATTATTGCATATAATTACAGACATGTCTACAACTATTGCATATAGTTGTTGAATTGTCTATAACTATTGCATATAATTGCAAACATTTCTGCAACTATTACGTATAGTTGCTGAATTGTCTACAAATGTAGTACTAAAATAATATAACAAATAAAAAGAACATTATGCAACAAAATAACTTAAATTATGAACTTCAAGCATAAACACCTTTAACATAATATGACCACTGATGGAAAATAACTCTAAATCTGAATGATACTCGAAGAAAGGTGATAATAATAACAATTATTTAAAGATAAATGGCAATACCATATGATCAGTGCTTCTGCTAATGCTTCAACACAAGATAATTCACATGGACAATCATAGTTTACTAGATTTTCTGCCACCAACCATGGCACTGCAATTGAATTTAGTGTTATCATCAGAAACTATGCATTGAACAAAATTATTTGAATGCTTCTGTGCTACAAGGAAATACTTCCAGAAACTGAAGTCTTGTATCATTCAAGACAGAATGAATATCATGCCAGCGCTAATGCTCTTACTTTCACTTCTAAAGTTGGAGCCTAGCTCTAATTCTTTTCATCTTTTAGTTTTCATATGCACAGTATCCCATAGATGCAACATAATTAATGGATCTAAGCAACAAACACGCATGTGGCACACATACGATGATAATAAAGTGGACATGATTATTTTATATAGTTAAGCATCCTTGGCAAATAAAGATGTATTGACATGTTTTTATCACATATCTTCTAACTATTGCATATAATTGCAGACATTTCTGCAACTATTACGTATAATTGCAGACATGTCTGCAATTATTGCATATAGTTGCTGAATTGTCTGCAAATATTGCATATAATTGCAGACATTTCTACAACTATTGCGTATAATTGTAGACATGTCTACAACAATTGCATATAGTTGTTGAATTGTCTGCAACTGTTACATATAATTGCAGACATTTCTGCAACTATTGTGTATAATTGTAGATATTTCGGCAACAATTGCATATAGTTGCTGAATTGCCTGCAATCATACTATATAATTACAGACATTTCAGCAATTATTGCGTATATTTGCAGACATTTCAGCATTTATTGTGAATATCTTCTATTGCCATTGTTTTTACATATGCACAATGCCACTCATTAGAAAAATAATAAAATTTGTGATTTAATGGTGAAAACGGATTGTTAATCCGTCGTTTCTACAAAAAAGTTATTGCGTTTTTAAAGATTGATAATTAATGAGGTGCAAATTTTAATTATGAATGTGATAATAGCATCCACATATGAAGAATCAACGTTGCTGCAATGGAGGAGAGGGGTATTGTAGGGAAGAAAATTGTAGTATTTGAAAATAGGGATGTAATTTATATCTTTTTTTGAGGAGGATGTTTTGTGTATTAAGTTTGATTTTACGGATGTGTCCTTTATTTTCACTTAAATAAATGTTTTGAGAACCTTAATTATATAATTTGGGAAGTACTAATAATCGACTTAGTGTTATCGATTGGTTTAAATGCTTTCGAATCATGCTTCATCGAATATGGCACAACCCATTGAATAGAATGTTTGAGTGGAATTTACTAACCCATTAGCGAATATTCGAATTCCACCGGATAGTATGGGATGCCTTGGTTAAATTCTTATGATCATATTTGGGAAAGTACTTAACACTTTAGAGTTGTATTCTCTTCTGGTGTGTGGCAATTGGTTGCTAGATCCTTAAGAGAATGTAGTTCAGGTTTCCGGTGGTATCCGTAATAAGTGATGTTTACTAGCTTTTAGTAAATACTTGAATTACACCATGCGGTATGGGACGTATTTGTTAAATTCTAGTGATTACTGAAGGTGACAGTATTTGGCACTTTAGAGTTTACTCTCTTTTGGTGTGCAGCAAGTGGCTGTTAGATCCTTAAGAAGTTTATTCCTGGATTTCTTTTCGAACATAATAATATAGTAATGATAAATAAATGTAGATTTATCGAGTCATGGTTTCTACGATCACCTTGATCGTATGGACTATCCTTGAGATCATTCTGTGATTCTGTGTTCCCGGTCTGATTACGATCCTTGGTATCGGATCGGTTCGAGTGATACATATTTGTTTGTTTGTTTGCCATGGGTTTTGAGTACAATCATTGCGATTGTTTTGGACGATCATTATGATCGATTTGGATTAAGATCTCTTAGATTCTGGATATTTGGATTATGTGACTATTCCGTGTTCGTGAAATAAATATATATTCTTATGTCTTGTGTTAGTGAAATGAATATATATTGTTATGTCTTGTGTTAGTGAAATGAATATATATATATATATATATATATATATATATATTTGTGTCTTGTGTTCGTGACTTGTGTCGTGTGTTCGCGTAATAAATATATGTTCTTGTGTCTTGTGATGGATGTTAAGTTAATTCGGTTATTTGGTGTTTAGTGACTAGTACATGTTTGTGACTTAAACTTATAACCCTGTCCTGAGTTAATTATTGATATTTTCATGCTTAGAGATATTGTGTTTTGTTCTATGAATTCAGTGTTTAGTGACTAACATGTGTTCGTGACTTAAATCATGAATGTATAACCATGTGCCTTGTGTTTAACTCTAAGTAAAATTAATTCCTGTGACTCGTTATTTCATGGACATATGTATTTACTTATATGTTGTTTATTCTTGTGTTATATTCTGTTCTCGCCTTATTGGATATTTAGAGATAGTCTGACCCGGGTGTTATTTTGCTCGGGTCAGGCCGAGACTTTTCAGGTTACAGGACAAGTTGACTTTTGGATGTTTAAGCTAGTAAGGAGATAAACACTTTTGACATTTTAGTTTATCTCATTTAGGAATTTTGTGAATATGTTTATAAGATGTACAATTGAGATTAGAGAATTGTAAAACTTGTATAACATTCGAGTTTAGTATTTCATTTGTAAACTCAAAAATTTGTATATGTATAAGTTGAGATTTATTCCGCCGTGATCTGTGACTGTTGTTTATATGATATATTGTTCTGATTCTGAGAAATCAGTGTGTCTATTACTTTGTATTAATATTGTAAATGTCAAATTCAGTTTAGATATTAAGCGAAAAAGGTATAAATGACGTGTCAGTGAGGAGCAGGAAAACTCTATGGAAAAATGGATATGAGGCCACCTCTCCTAGTCTCAATTGGGATTCCCATCGTTCAGTGAAGGCTCAGTAGAAAGATATATTCACATTCGATCACCCCTAACAAGCCGTATTCTTTGGAGTAGTAGACGACATTACTTGTAATGTTCTTCGCTAAATTAGGTGTCACGGTGGGGTCGTTACAGTTTGGTGTCAGAGCAGTGTTAGAACATTATAGCATATAATATTACGGATCCGAGACCTAGATGTCTTAGTGTCCTGTCCCATGGGGTGTGTGGTAGATAGTTTTATTAATTATCTAATTAGGGATAAGAATATAATGATTATCGGGACAATCATTTAGGTCGTAAATTAATTTAAAAATTTTAACTTGACAAATTAGAATTTGTGACGATAAATTTTTTGGAGAATGATGATAAAATCTTTTAGAGTTGAGAAAAATTTGGAATTAAATTGGAATGAATTAAATTAAAGTGTGAACTATTTTCTTTTAATAGGTAATTAGAGAAAATTGACTAAATCGGTTTAATATTTAAATGATCTATGAATAGTTAGAGTTGCGCAGCGGAATTTCAGACATTGAATTGTTCCACTGTAAGTGATTATGTATGTTTTGGTTGATTGGTTACTAGGAAAATATTGTTTGCTTGCATTTATTTGAAATTGGATGCTTGGATGTTTGTCGAAAATAAAATAAATGTATTTAAACTTGTGATTATATATTGTTTTGGCTTATCCGGACGTTGTTTAAGGATTCTGATCGATATGTGGGACGCTATGTTATCGATAGGGATTCCTAAACATCGAACGTGACATTTTGACAAAAGTAATAATTAAAACTTGGAAATTTAAGTACGGATTTCTTTCGTTATGTAATATTATGCTGTCAATCTAATTAAAGTGTAATCATGAATTGTTAATATCTCATATATGATATGAATTTGATATTAAATACTAATATGAATTTTTGATATAGGTGCAGGTATCTGAAGTTAAATAGATACCATTTAAAAGATTATAAATTGTTTGCTTAAGGAATATTAGCGGACTCGCTAATATTTCAAATATAAGGTACGTATCTCGGATTACATATCGTATTTTTATGTTTTTCCCTACGAGATGCCTCATCCTTGAGATGAGATGTATATTATGTAATTATATTCATATTGTAAATTTTCGAAACACTAGCCGCGCAAAGGAGACGCTGGCGAAATTTTCCGCAAATTTGAGGCGTTAGAAATTTTTTGAGAATGTTGAGAAATTTTGATAACTAAAAAGTTAAGTTTAGTGTTATTATTTGGACTAATATTAATTGGGAGATTTTGGAAATGAAATTAGAGCCTGTTAGCAAATAATTATTTTAAGAAGAAATTTATATTATGCATTTCTTTCATTAAGGAAATTGCGAGGATGCAATTTCTTTAAGGGGGGAAGTTTGTAACAACCTTGGTGTAAATTAACTAATTAATTAAATTTAATTAGGAATGATTAATTCTAATTTATGATTTGTGAAATTTAATTGTGAAATCAGATCATGTTTTGAGAATATTTGATTTTGATTTATCTAAGGAATAAGTTTTATTTCTTAAATAAAGAATTTCAATTAAAATTGGAATATTATTAAATCAATTATATAAAATTTGGTAATTAGAGTAAAATGTATTGTGATTTGTAGTTTAAATTGAGAAATTATAATTTATTCTCTTTAAAACTAATGAGAATTTAACTTGTGATTAGTCTCGGTAAAGTTTAGAAATCAATTCATATTGTATAAACTATTGGTTAGTGAAGGTTTGTGCTTTATTAGTGTTAAAAAAAATTGGAAATTAGTAACACTTAGGATTTTGTAACACTTTGTTAATGGGTTTGGGCCTAAGCAAATATCATTCATTTGAGCAAATAAGAGAATACCTTCTCATTTTTCTTTCTTACTAATTTTTTTTTCTGTGCGATCGAATACCTCAGAAAGATAAACCAGGGTTAATCCCTCTTCTTATTCAATCCAAAAGCTTCTTTTTAAAATAGAAATAAAATCGGGAAAAATCAAGTAAAATCAAGGTAAGCAATCTAAGCTTTTGCTTATCATCTTACGTAATTAACTTCGGGTCTTTTAGTGATTTGTGAATCTTTTGTGTTGTTTATTTCTTTGGAGTTCTAGGGTTTCTTCAAGTTGGAATCAAGTGAATTTTGGCCGCAAATTTTTTGAGCAAACATAGGAATTAAAGTGAGTTAATCACTCACAGTACCTCTAATTTATGAGAATAATTGTCAGTTGCTATCTGAATTGAATTGGATGGTTTGTTGATTGAATTGCTTTCAATTTGATTGTGAGTTGTTTGCTTTAGTTTAAGTGATTATTAGATTCTTTGCTGAAAATAAAGTGTAAAAATCACTGCTGTAAAACAGAGATATCATAGTAAATAATAATCCAAAATGACTCAATTTACTATGGTAGAAAGATTTTTCAATTAGCTACAAGTTGTATTTTTAACCATATAGATTTTTCAATTAGCTACAAGTTGTATTTTTAACCATATTTCGAAATTTTATCGTTTAATGGATCGAAATTGAGTTTGAAACTAATGTGATAGCACAACCATATAAAAAATTTCTAAGTTAATACCTGAGAGTAAAATGGACATAACTTTTGATTCATGAATCCAATTGTGTTGAGTCTTTTTGCACTAGAAATATAATTTCCTAAGAAAGAACTTTTATTTTAATCACTTTCTCATATTTTAAAGATTTCTGGGTCAAAATCGGGTTTTTAACAGGGTAATAGTGTCTGCCATGTCAAATTTTCTGAGCTAAAACATTGTTAGTAATTTAAGCATAACTTTCTCATTTCTTATCGGATTTTGATAATATTCAAAGATCGGGAAAGATTATACTTTGTACTACAACTTTCATGTTGTAAGTTTTTGAAAATTCTATGATTTAAAAGGTCGAAATTGCATTTTAAAACTGGAATTTGTGACTGAGTTGTAACTGGTGGAGCGGTTGAAATGACCGGTGCATTCCCAACCCATTGCTTGAACCCATGCGTGTGTTGTGTTTGTAGTGTTGTGCCCAGATGTTGGAGCGATTGTTTTGGTAGTTGGTTATATACAAATTTATATTTATAATAATAAATTTATACTGTAAGTTTGAATTGGAATATAGTTAAGAGTTTGAATTCTATGGATTTATTTCATGACTAAAATCTTATGATAACCTAATATTTAGTCATAATGAATTCTAATGCATTTGTAGATTTTGAATCGTTTGATTCAAATCTTTGGAATTAAATAAAGATATATCTACTTATTTATAGAGATAAATATTTAGTTATAAACACCGATAATTTGGTAAGGAGAGTTTAATAAAGTTATAAATATTAAACTTTTTTTTATAAATTGGTCTAATCTCTTTTATAAATGGTTTTATCAAATCGTTATAAGTACTACTAGCATAAATAGTTATAGATTTGGAAATATGTTTTGTGAAATATAAATTTAATTTATCTTTAAATAAAATGGTTGTGAGATTAGAAACATGGTTTTGAAGTATAAACTTAAGTTATTTTATACTAGTGTATAAATACCAATTTGAACATTTCTAAGAGTAATAAATATGATTTTAGAGAATAAGTGATTACTTAAATATATATATGATTCGTGAGCAGTACAACTTTATGGAAATTTAAGTATCAATGTGGGTTTAGAAAATGGAAAATCTAAGTTCATAAATTAAATACAATTGGAACAATTTGGAATAACGGAAAATTTTAATAAGTGACAAAGTAAATAAATGTTTTGAGAACCTTAATTCTATAATTTGGGAAGTACTAATAATCGACTTAGTGTTATCGATTGGTTTAAATGCTTTCAAATCAAGCTTCGTCGAATATGGCACAACCCATTGAATAGAAAGTTTGAGTGGAATTTACTAACCCATTAGCGAATATTCGGATTCCACCGGGTAGTATGGGATGCCTTGGTTAAATTCTTGTAATCTTATTTGGGAAAGTACTTAACACTTTAGAGTTGTATTCTCTTATGGTGTGCGACAAGTGGTTGCTAGATCCTTAAGAGAATGTAGTTCAGGTTTTCCAGTGGTATCCGTAATAAGTGATATTTACTAGCTTTTAGTAAATACTTGAATTTCACTATGCGGTATGGTACGTATTTGTTAAATATTAGTGATTACTGAAGGTGAGGGTATTTGGTACTTTAGAGTTTACTCTCTTTTGGTGTGCAGCAAGTGGCTGCTAGATCATTAAGAAGTTTATTCCTGGATTTCTTTTCGAACATAATGATATAATAATAATAAATAAATGTAGATTTATCGAGTCATGGTTTCTACGATCACCTTGATTGGTATGGACTATCCTTGAGATCTTTCTGTGATTCTGTGTTCACGGTCTTAGTACGGTCCTTGGTATCTGATCGGTTTCTAGTGATACAAATTTGTTTGTGTTTGCCACGGGTTTTGAGTACAATCATTGCGATTTGGACGATCATTATGATCGGTTTGGATTAAGATCTCTTGGATTATGGATATTTGGATTATGTGACTATTCTATGTTCGTGAAATAAATATATATTCTTATTTCTTGTGTTAGTGAAATAAATATATATTATTGTGTCTTCTGTTAGTGAAATGAATATATATATATATATATATATTTGTGTCTTGTGTTCGTGACTTGTGTCTTGTGTTCACGAAATAAATATATGTTCTTGTGTCTTGTGATGGATGTTGAGTTAGTTCGGTTATTTTGCGTTTAGTGACTAGTTCATGTTTGTGACTTAAATTTATAACCCTATCCTAAGTTAATCATTGATATTTTCATGCTTAGAGATATTGTGTTTTGTTCTGAGAAATCAGTGTTTAGTGACTAACATGTGTTCGTGACTTAAATGTATAACCATGTGCCTTGTGGTTAACTCTAAGTTAAATTAATTCTCGTGGCTCATTATTTCATGGACATATGTATTTACTTATATGTTGTTTATTCTTATGTTATATTCTGTTCTCACCCTATTGGATATTTAGAGATAGTATGACCCGGGTGTTATTTTGCTTGGGTCAGGCCGAGACTTTTCAGGTTACAGGACAAGTTGACCTTTGGATGTTTGGGCTAGCAAGGAGATAAACACTTTTGACATTTTAGTTTATCTCATTTAGGAATTTTGTGAATATGTTTATAAGATGTACAATTGAGATTAGAGAATTGTAAAACTTGTATAACAATCGAGTTTAGTATTTCATCTGTAAACTCAAAAATTTGTATATGTATAAGTTGAGATTTATTCCGCCGTGATCTGTGACTGTTATTTATATGATATATTGTTCTAATTCTGAGAAATCGGTGTGTCTATTACTTTGTATTAATACTGTACACGTCAAATTCAGTTCATATATTAAGCGAAAAATTTATAAATGATGTGTCAGTGTCAGTAGAAAGATATATTCACATTCGATCGCCCCTAACAAGCCGTATTCTTCGGATTAGTAGACGACATTACTTTTTATGTTCTTTGCTAAACTGGGCATCACGGTGGGGTCATTACAGTTCGTCTTCTGATTCTAATTTAGAATCGTAACTTAGTTTTTCATTAAGGGGTGTTATTTTGTAATATGACCCAGATTGTAATCTTTTGTAGATTACGTGTAGATATGTAAAATAATGATATATTTAGTAGGAATGAGCATGACTAGGTTTGGTAACTTAGTTTGATACATACCTGGCAAGCTTTGAGCAGTGTCTGGATTTGTACCTGATTGATAATTTGTGGCACATCTTATTTATTGCGCTTACTTACCATACTTGGAAAGAGCTTCTGAGCTAGCTTATGTCTCTCGGACCTTTAAGCCATAGTCTTTTCTTGCACATTTAGTATGACATGTCCCCTTATTTGGGTGTAGTGTCCTGCACTGGGCTGGCCATATGATTGATGAGACATACCCCTCTTGTTTAGGGGCAAAATGTCTTTAGCCGACCTTGGCTGTATGCTTGGTATGACCTGCCCCCTAAATTTGAAGGTGGAACATCCTTAGCAGCACACTCTGTATGGCCTTACCCATTGTTTGGGGGCATAATACCATATGCATGTTAAGCCACATTCTTGTCTAGCATCACATTTCCCATTTCTGAGATTGTTGTTGTCGCTCGTAGATAGTGTTGCAACTATGGAATGACGACAGTTAGCTATGAATAGTATTTTGTTCGTGCACATGGCACGGTCCTCCCTACTGTTTGGGGGAGGACTAAAAGAAGATTTGACTGAGAATTCAGGTCATGCATATATAACCCATTTAGCATGCGCAAGGTTTTTTATACTGGTTCGGGTGCCTAATGTCCATACATCCGGTATGTTGTGTCGAATTAGCTAATATAGATGTTTTTTATACTGGTTCGGGCAGTCTAATATCCCTGTGTCTAGTGCAGTATTGTGGCTGAAGGGCCGGATTACGTTGATGCAAATCCAAGTATGTAGGTCTAGTTTCACCGTTCTCAGTGTTGAGAATGCCGTTTTTATCTACCGATCTCGCATTAGGCTTAATCAGTGCACATTGACGGTGAGAATGTGTATTTCACTTTAAAAAGAAAATAATATAGAGATTTTTATACTGGTTCGGGCTGTCTGATATCCCTACGACCGGTTAGTACATCAATACATATATACTTTTTTCCAATATTTATTGTGTAAACAATCCGAGCCGCTTTGAACGAAACCGGATGTCCCTGGTAAGGCCCTCTACTTGTGTTTTGGTACCTTGCTGGTTTGGGATTCTTCAAACCGTGGTGCGCCTTACACACTTATGCTTGTTACTTTATTTAGAAGGGGATTAGTGCAGATGACGTAGCGACCGAATCCTCTGGTCTCTGGGTAGGGTGCACGATGATGTGGGACGATCATGGAGGGAAGTGGGGCGATTAAGGAAGATGAAAAGTATAAATGCACCCAGGGTTTTCCAGACCCAGAGTTATCCCCTCCTTGTGGCAATGTTATCTCAAGGACAAGCGAAGTGGTTTGGGTTGTTGGGCCTTCACTGCTTGTTGGCTTTCTTCTTTCTGGTCAGTAGGAATCTTCGTATCCCAAGATACTCTAGGCATTTGTCCTTTGGAGAGAGTAATATCGTCGTCCTTGAGTGTAAATTGAGTTAGTCTATCAAGTAGCAGCTGATTCAAGTGTTGTTGGTTGTCCTAAGTGCAGCACCTTGGATTGTTGCCCCCGTAATCCTCTGCTGTGCTGGTTCCTTGATTTGTTAAGGAACTGAAATGAGGCTCTAAAAGGATTTACATGGGCTCCGTCTAAGGTCATTTCCTCGGCCCATGTAATTGAGTCCAGAAATGACATTTCGGAGGAGGTGGAATTAACAGAGTTGTTAGAGATGTGAGAAGGGAAGGAGGAATGGAGGAATAGAGGTTCAGGCCCACCTTCTAGCTCCAAAAATGTTGGTGAAGTTTTTCATTTTCACCACACTAAACTAGACCGTAGGGCAATCTAGCCGTTAATTGCTTCCATGAATTAGAATTAACAGATTTAAGCTATGCTAAATCTGCCTTTTAGAGGCCACTATGTCATTGGGTGCTTACATAGCCTTCAAGCCACATTCAATTGTTTGTTGAAATGCCGAAATGGTTTTTTGAAAGGATCGCAATTCCTCATCAAAGAGCAAACCAATGCAAGTAAAGGACATAGAAATTTTTACGTGGTTCGGATTGTTGTTAATCCTACATCCACGAGATAATCCACTATATATTTGTGTTTGGTACAAATGATTATAATTGCCCAGAAGCATAAAATATTCTTATTTTAGACTTTTCCTTTCTAGGAAGAAGAAGCTGAAGATTCCAAAAAAACAAAATCCCCTTTTTCCGTCTTTAGTTCCTTATTTTAAGTATGAAAAGTGCATTATTAGTTGTTGTGATTGCCCTTGATCTTTTTCTTCAATCCCTTCCTTTAGATTTCACCGCTTGTCATCCATCTACAAAGCCTGTTTGTTATGCCTGGATTAATGACAGGTTTTTGGCGGGAATTCATGACGCTAGCGTGAATCTTGGAAATTTGAAGCGGGATGCCTAAAAAATTGGATGGGAAGCTCAAGCCTGTGTGGGTCGGCTCTTCCCTCTTGGATTGGTAATGTCTTAAGAGGAATGATAAGGGCCTCCCTGAGGCTTTGATATGTTGTTGATGCATATAAAGAGGTGCATTGATGAATACGGCCTAGTGCCCAAGTCGTACTGCCCTGCTAATACCTTTGTCGTCTTTGCTTGGCTTCATATTATGTTGGGTCGGAATGGGGTTGTAATGCCCTACTTTACTCCAAGACTTGACCTGGCATATGCCTTAAATGTGCTTGAGGCTATTTGTGGTTTGAGTTGGGTGTAGTTTGAGTTACCCTTTTTGCAAGTATTGGGTTGCTGATGAGAGAGAGAGGAGGAGCTTCTCATTTGTCATTTACCCATAAGTATAATTCTACGATGAAGCATATTCGGCATAGCCCTGTATATAGCCCATTTGGAGTGCTTTTGACCCCATGCAGCACTGCCTAGATTGCCCATGGTATGTGCTGATGCAGAACTGTTCCTGTAGGTATTGATAAAGTGTGAGCTTTAGATGTATGGTCAACTCAATATATCATGTACTGCTTCCAATGCCTCAGCTCGGTATTTCACTTTTGCCTTTGATATTAGAAATAACCACTGTGACCTGCCTCTGTTTCCTAATACGTGTAGTGTTCTTCTCTTACCGAGGTTCCCTTGAATGCAGGGCTCGGGTCAGGTTAGGTGTTGTGACTTCAAGGTTGTTCCCCATTCAATACGAAATTGATTGGTTCACTTCCTTCTTCTTTTCTTTCAACCTTCTTGACATGAGGGTAGTTTTCTTAACTTACGGTCCTTAACTATTTCCTTCACTATAGTTTATGGAAAGAACAGGTGTAACAATACTGGTTTTTCTTTTTCCTCTTTGAAAAATCGGTTTTGTAAACAGTTTACTTGAATAGAAAATGATTTTTGATTTTTCAAAGCATTTTAAGAACAATTTTAAGGGAAGGTCATTGCATACTCCTCGAGTATATAAACCTTGGTCGAAATAGTAAGAATATTCAAGTATAAATGCCCCTAGGATATAGAGTTATGCCAACTTATTACAAAAAAGTCATGGTTTATAGTTTTAAGCTGACATGGTGGAAGAAACATTCGAAGATGACCAATAGAATTCTATAAGAAACATAAATAATCCACTAAAGTCCATAAGAAGTCCATAAAGTTCGATAATATCAAGATATTAAGAGAACTAGAAAACAACAAGAAGACCAAAAAATCGATTAAAGAACTATGAAGATTAATAATATCGAGATTCCTAGAATGGAATAGAAATAATTGAGAACAAAATAAAAAAAACCAGAAAACCTAATTAAGTCCAGATAACCTATAGAGAACAAATCCGTGGAGAGAAAGCTATGAATATATATATATATATATAAATATATATATATATATATATCAATGACCATAGATAGAAAACAAATAGCTAAAATGAATACTACTAGTCGAAATGAATACCAATATCCATGAATCCATAAGATGACCGGGTGTTATAATAACAACTCCAAGATAGAAACCTAGAAAACCAATAACATATATCCCAAGAATATTAAATACCGAGAGAATTTCCATATGTTCGATGATAATTTTTGATCTAAAAGTCCAAATATTGAGAGCAAACCCACATACCTTAATATATTCTACGACCAAGAAAACTAGTAGCCAAATTGTATAACTAGAAGACCAATATTCGTTGAGAAGAATTCCATAAATATCCAAAATAATTGAGAAAGAAGATGTAGAAATAGATCTGAAGTACATAACAATAAAATATATAAGCAAGCATTTTGAAAGTTGGAGAGAATAATAAGAAAACCAGTTGTAACACTGAGAGAAAGACAAAATTTTATTATTAT
Source organism: Allium fistulosum (assembly GCA_030737815.1). Taxonomy (NCBI): domain Eukaryota; kingdom Viridiplantae; phylum Streptophyta; class Magnoliopsida; order Asparagales; family Amaryllidaceae; genus Allium; species Allium fistulosum. The sequence goes on along the minus strand of CM060904.1, from coordinate 704,903,055 downwards.
ACCTATAAAGGAAAAAAATAAAGGATCAATGCTAGTTTTTAATAAATTACAGAACCATTCATTTTTGAATCATTTCTCAATGATGGCAATAGTCTTTTAACATTCGTTGATTGTATGCCCATTCTTCTGATGTTATCGGCAGTAAGCGTAACCTTGATTTATCTCGTTGGATAATTTGAATATGGAAAGGTCTTTTGGATTTTAAGAAATAGGAGGCATAACAACTCGCACCTTAATGGGCGCGATTTTCGGCTAAATCTAAAACCCAAGTCCATTAGGGTACTGACCATCGGTGTTGGTAACATGTAATAAACACAAGTATATCAGAGAATTATCTATACGAACTCATAGCAGAATGGTAAAATATAATAAAACATATATACCGACTAAGGCTACTGCCTTGGAACCTATTTTATTCCTTGGATATCTAGTTGTCTTGCCAGTGCCAAGCATGAATTAAAATATGAATAAGAAGACATGTCCACCTATCATTCCCGTCTTGTACCAGTATCACATCCCTCTAAATCTATCATGTGATTTTTAATGAGAGGGGGTCTGAATAATATTCTGGTGACTGGTAAATTATATACTTTGTCCATAACACTGGTTTATGTCGATTGATTTCCATTTAAGTGTTATGTCTACTACTCGTTTAATTCCATATGCACATATGATATATTCAACCTACTCCAAGGTATAAGTATATATGTGTATACATACACACATATACATAGATATATATATAACCATCACAGTACTGCCCAAAAAACCTCGACCGCTTAATACTTCTTAAATGGGGAAAAGGCAGACCCAACAATCATTTAATACCTCAATTCCAAAGCAAACCCTCCGTAGCGGCCATTTAATACTTCTTAAATAAGGAGAAGGCAGATCCAACGACCATTTAATACTTCGACTCTAAAGCAGGCCCATTGTAACGTAATCGATGGTAAACTAGTCCTAACTACAAAGGCCGATATCCTAGATACAATTTTACAATTTAATAAGCCGTATTACTAATGCATCTCAAAGACTTATCTAAGGGTTAACTAGCTCGCCTCCAACCAAAAAACAAGCAACCAAAATTTGAGGTCTATGTATATCCCATATAAACTCTACATTAGTAGGAAGTGTAATTTTTTAGGGCATAACCCAAGCCTTTACTAGCGACCGCTTAGGGCCGCTAGTGGTCAGACCTTTGCCCTGCCCTACTCCACGAATATCAGGTTACCAAAAATGCTGACATCGCGTTGACCTCCGTACCAAATCCCGTTTAGACTTGCCTAATACAAGTTAAGGAAAATGCTCACTCTCCCGGTTACTTAATAACCCTGCTTTGGAATTGAAGCTAAAACACCCCATCTCTATACCTATACTATCCAAGAGTATTACAGGGTAATACTGCCAGATAATATGGAGAATGAGGCTATAAGGGGTACACATGTGAATATTCCCTTGGACTAACACCGAACGTAATAAAACATCGAATAAATACCCCACATATATGTACATAATATGGTACAAAGAAATAAATATGTGTGCCTCTAGGGTAGAACAATACATAATATACAGTAAATCACAAAGAACACAAAGTCAGAATTGCAGCAATAAATTATGATATATGATAAATAATACAATAAAGATGCAACTCATCTCAAATGTCAACTATCTCAAAGTAATGTACTGAATAATCAATATACAACTCCGTGTCAAATATATACAGTGAATCAATTGTCATACAAGTATCATATAACAATCATAATATAATACTCCTCTAATCCAAATAAAACAAATGTTGGCCATATCATCCATGTACCTGAAATGTCTCGGACTGACCCGAGTATTACATAAATAACACATGGGTCAGACTATGTCTAATCAAGAATATATAATATAGGTAACATAGTAAAACAAGGTATACTAATATAATATCACTACCAGAAATACTCAAATCATCAAACGATATGTCAATGTATGTCTGTGTGTGTATAATTGTAGAAACGTGTGCATGAAATACAATTATATTATCATAAATAACCATCAAAGTTTCAAATCTCACGAATAACTCAAAATCATATAAAGCATCCAGCTCTGATATCAAAGGATGTCATCATCCATATAGAAACACATCAAATTAGAAATCACATAATTAACACAAATGGGTGAATCATACATATCCAGAAATCATCATCAAATCCAAAAATATAAAATAGTGAGATATCACCAAGTATAATTAGGCTAGCACATAGCATTGCCTAAATATATCTCTCAATCTCGATAAATAGAACATCATCAACAATATATGTAAAATAGGATATTATGCCTACCAATATACTGAGAATCCACTATACCCGATCATATGTCACAGATATAATCTTATCACCTCATATATAAACTATCTAAAGTGATGGGATATGACTGTACGACAAACACAAGGTCTCAAGTAGAGCCATACATGTATATACATAACTACATATGGGTCCTACAACCCATATCTATACTACAAAGAGGTGTATCGATAGTATATGCCAATCTACTACTCCGTTAGTACCAGAAGAGAGACTGATAGCACTAAGCAAGCTCTAGAGACACTAAGTCTCTACAGTCTTAGTTACCTACAATCATCATGACACATATCCACCGATGTTTTCATCAATGCAAGGACTCATAAGTCACCACACTACAGTCACCCCTATAGATAACAGACAGCTGGCCTAGGTGACACAGGGGCTAACGCATGCATAAGGATAGCACATAGCTATATAATATAGTGTCATAGATCTGGGATATGACCCCACGATCAGGCCACTAGAGTGGATTCTATCCATCTAGTCCTCTTTAATAAACATAATAGGAGTACTCATAATAGTGGCATATAGAGCCAATACATATAGACACGAAGTCTTGGTTATCGTTAGGCATAGAACCATACTCGCTGAATATAGGCACAGGGACATATATCACTACGTGTATCACCTTATACTATCTACTCTTTCCATCACATGAATGTCATCTACTTACAACGAATAACCGAATAAATATCACAACAATGTCACATAGCACAGCGTGATACTTAAATGTTTACCCACTGCTTATAAACTACACTCGGTCTACTCATTGTTCTATATAACGAGTCCAAAGAAGAACCGGAGAAATATTAATGAAAGTCCCAAACCAAACGGCGTTATAACTCTGTTTATTCTAATTTCTCATCACATAGAATTATAACACAAAATCATAATAAAGATGTCATCGCAGTATCATCTTAAATCATTAATCAAATCAACATCAACGGTGAATCACTCATAACATAAAAATCAATTAAGATGAGGACTCAAACTCAATAACTATCCATAAACATTTTTATGTCACACATTTATAATTTCATAAATAAATCTATTGTTAAGGAAAAACATTTTAAAATATCCAAAATACTAATCTGAGAATTCCTCATAATTTTCTATAATTTATAAGCTTTAAATAAAAAATCAAAACCAAATATAAGAAATTTACTTTTCAATAATTTATTAATTTCTCAACCATTTAGTTATTCAAACGTTAATTTAATAATCATCTATATACTCAAAAAATAAATACTGCTTTTGGAACCCCAAAATAGTTTTCAAAGCTAAAAATTTCATATAATAATAACTCCATGATTTTCTATAACCAAATACTAATAAAATAACTTTATCACATTTAAATCAATATCTAATAAAAATCATTCACATGACGTTTTATCTTATATAAGAAAATAATCGCTTTGAAATGAATAATAAATACCGATTCCAGAATTTACTAGAATTTTAAACTCGATTATAACCTTATTATTTACAATGAATAACTAATTTCTCAATTTTTTTAAAATTAATCAATTGTTAATTATTCACCAATAACTCTAGAAAACTCATTTTATTCAATTCAAATCCTCAATTATGGTTTATATATGTTAGAGTTGTGTATATTTATTATGAATATTTAATTTGGTTTATTTTATATTTTAACATATAAATATACGTAGGTTGCAATTTAAGTAAATACATAACCTTGCACAGCACATGCTCACAAGATCACACACACACAAACACAAAACAACCCGCATACACACACATATAAACACACAATGTAAGAACACACACAAACACTGTCACACGCACACACAAACACTGAACAAAATTGCACAAATGCAGGTCGACACACACACACGCACTCACAAATCTACACACATGCCTACATATACACACAGCACATACAAACTCACGCATACAAAACACATAAATGGTCGACCACCCGGTCGACCGCATATGGTCGACCAAACGACATAAATGGTTTCCAACTACGACCATTTTTTATAAGTCGGTTGCTTGTTAAAGGAGATCTTCACCTCCTCCAACCATTATTTCGCCCCTGATTTAAGGTACAAACATGCAGTGCAACATCAATCCAAACACCATATATTCATAATTTATAGGATTAAACATAGGTGCGTGAGTGTAAAAACTCACTTGTAGCTTCTTTGTTTTCTTCCTCTACTCTTTTTATTGAACGCATGCGCACAAACCCTCTACACCTATACACAACTCATATTTCCCCATACGGGATGATGCAATAACATGTAGGAATCAACATACTCCAATTTAGAAATTTATCATAATTTATTTGATTTATAATTCTTAAAGAAAGCAGGCTTGGTTATTTTGGATGAGGAAGATGGAATATGGAATAAAAGGAGCATATGGTAAATAATATCTTATGACCGAATATTCAGAAAATGGTTTTGGGCTTAGGGTATATGGGCTTGGACCTTAAAATATTTAAATGAGTATGTGTGTGTGTCTATATATATATATATATAATTTTACTTTTTAAAACTATATTCTATATAATTTAAATAGATACAAATTACATTTCAAAATTACTTCTCTTCCAAATCAACATTTACTTCTATTACACCATTATTATACAATATTATTTTCACATATTTATCTTATTTAAATTTCAATTATCATATTTTCACGATTTATCGTTTTGTTAAATAATTTTCAAATAAATTTATCAAATAAATCTCCAAATTCTATTTTAATCAACTCAATAACTATTTTTAACTTTAACTAATTACTATTAAAAATCCGGGTTGTTACAGAAGAAGACCCCACTTTCCTAGTTATGCATTGTCATAGGTAATTTAAGACTTCTTAAACAGGGAAAATGAGGACCCAATAGTTATTTAATACCTCAACCCCAAAGTAAGCCCCTTGACCACCCTAAAGATACTTAATCATTTAATACTTCAAATCCGAGGCGAACTCCTGGTATATTTTTCCATTAACATGTACATGATATCCCCCATGAGTCCTACAGTAGGAGATGTCGCACGTCAGTAATAGATACACAAAACTGTTGGTATCCCCTAGCAGAAGGGTAGACTTCCGTTATGTAACTCTACTGACCTCGCGTCCCAACCAATAATAAACCAAGTTATTTATAATTAACCTAAATATTGGGATATGCGCACTAATTCACACTTGTCGCAAATGTATTATTGAGACCATATAATTTCAACTGTGGAAATTATTACGCCTCTTCAGTTCATTTACTACCATTCATTTATTTACTTGCTATGAACTTCATTTTATTTTATACATTTACTATCTTTAACTTATATCCTTATTAATGTTATTAAATGTCATTTACTACTTCCTTTACCCCGAATGTCCCATATAAATGATCTTTTATATTCAAATTAGACAATTATTAATAACATTTATTTATCCGTATTAGGATTAATATATCATGCCTATTTAATTTCTTTCATAAATGTCATATTTAATTCTATAATTAAATCCCTTAAACGAATTTACATCCACATTTGCTTACTATAACTTCCCATTGATTGTGTAATTAATGCATATTAACATTGTGACCCCATAACTCCTTGATTAGTTATTCGTACTTTAACATTTATATGTAATTAATATGATAACTGACGTTTATTTAGTTTTTTCTTAAACTTATACTTTACTATATGTATATTAATGATTAATGTCATTCTAATGGGTAATAGGTAATTTATATTCTTTTATTGTAAATTTTTAGTTTCAAATTTAGGGATTTCTGAATATGCATTGACAAAATATTTATTTCTATATTTTAATGCAATGGAATTGTATCTTTTTAAAAAAGAAAATATTACCGCTGCAACTTTCCATAAACTACCAAAAAGTAGGGTTATGATACGTTTGTATTTACAAGAAATTATCTCTTTTTTTATGAAATAAAGAGTGCAAATTATGGAAAAACAACCCCATATTGCACACCTCTTTCCCTTGGATATATGAATATTCCTTGTTATTTCAAATGACGCACTTTTTCACATATAACTGTGAAGTTGGACAGTTTATGGAAATTCACGTGGAGATCAATATAACTAAATTTTGCATTCTATAATTCCAATGAATTAAAATATAGAAAATTAAATCCTAAATCAAATTAAAACATCCCAATTGAATGATTAACAAGTTTAACAATTTACAACCTAAATAATACAAATCTGAAAATGACTACACAATTCTATAAATATCATATTTCATAAATTTTAGGGATTGTTCTACATAAATTTCATATTTAGGGTGTATATGTCATTTCTTCAAAATTAAATATATTTTTTCTAGAGATATAGGCAAGAGCTTTAATTCAGATTTATTTAATTAAGCCTATAATTCAATGGTTTTCACACAGGCATAATAAAAATAGAATTCCAATAATATAAATTTAGTATTATACAAATTACGCAATTTTTTCACTTACCTTATGGCTTTCAAATCTCCAGATCCAAACTCATTTTTCTTACCTGACTCCTTTTCTTTTCAATCAAAAATATGTATTTAAAATTGTATACATACATATTAGAATTTATGATCTAAGACGATAATTTAGGTGGAAATCTTAATTTATAATTTCAAAAGTAACCTCTTTTGCAGAATTGATTCACTCCTCTTATTCTCTTTTATTGTCTTACCTTTTCCAATACATATATATATATATAGTATTTTTAAAATTTCTAGAAGTAGTTCTTTGATTCTAGTTATTTTGATATTCTGTGTCTATGATTCTGTGATTGATTTTATTTGCCCCAAATTTTATTAACAATCTGTTGTTTTGAATTATTCAAGTCTGACATGTGTGGTTTTATTGTCGATTTGAATGGTCCAAAATGGCGGGATGTTACAGTTGGTAACAAAGCTTTGGTTTTAGGTAAACCTTATCCTACGGGGCAAAAACTCATTAGAGATAGGATAGAAATACCCTAGAATGAGTAAAATCAATCTTAGAATCAGTCTTTGCGAGAGAACGTATTTTCAAGTATAAAATGGTTTTCAAATTATTTTTCAAGGATTATTTTGGATATAAAATTTTCTTATTTCAAAATCAGATTCCTTTTCTTAGAATTTCCCTTCTTTTTGAATCCACCTTGTTTAATAGAATTCTTTGATTAGGATTTCCATTCTAGTTGAATCTTGTCTTTTGTCTTTCTCCTCTATCTTGGTCCTAAAAAAATTTCATTCTTGAATTTCCAAGATGAATTGTAGGAATGCCAGAGGTCAGGGTCGTGGTGTTTCCCCAGTTCCAGCACCAGTTGCACCCATTAGGTTTACCATTCTCTGTAAGGAGTTCACTTAGCTAGGTGTTACTAAGTTTACGGGATCAAAGACCATCATCGAGGCTCAGCAGTGGCTGAGGAGTTTGGAAAGGATTTTCGCTGGTTTGGAGATCACCGACGCTCAAAAGCGTCATCTAGCAGCATGGCAGTTGGAGGAGGCAGCCCTGGATTGGTGGGAGTCAGTTACAGCCAACACTATTGAGGCAGATATTTCTTGGGAACAATTTCGGTATTGTCATGAGTTAATCCTTTTGAATTTGGTTTAGGCTATCCCTTTGGAATCTTTCTTAAGTTTGGATGTCGTGTTTTAGGGAGGCTTTTGTGATGAAGTGGATGCCAGAAGCTGGAAAGTCTCAGCTGTACATGGAGTTTATGGATCTTAAGCAAGGGGATATGTCATTTTCTGAGTATGAGCGGAAGTTCAGCGAACTTTCCAAGTTTGGCCCTAGCTTGATTGATACCCCTCTTAAGAAGAATGAGAAGTTTAAAACTGGAGCTCGCCCAGAGTTTTATGATCGTCTGATTTCTCATGTACACAGCCCTTTTACTGGATTGATGGATATGGCCATTAGATATGAGAACCCCACTTCTAAGGAATCATCTGTTGCTCGTACACCTTCATCTCAGCCCTCTTCTGGCAAATCTAAGAAGAGGAAGTCAAATTTCCATCGACAGAAGCAAAATTGGCTTAAGAATCCAGGTTTAGGATCTTCTTCTCCCCGGAGGTAGCCTATTGATCTTTCTTCCATCACTTGCTTTAAGTGTGATCAGAAGGGTCACTATGCCAATAGTTGTCCCACTTTAGTCGGAGCTGCTGTTCCTCCAGTTCAGGTGACTAGGCGAGACCTCTGCCATGTCTGTTTGCAGCCTGGTCACTTCAAGCAGGATTGTCCCTTGTATCAGAAGGGCAAGACATCTGGAGTCTTTGCCATGACTTCTTCCACTTGTGCTCCGCCTACTCCACCTACTCCTAATGATACCCAAGGTACTCTCCAGAGCACCTTTACTTTGTTTGATTTTCCAGTTCGTGTTCTATTTGACAGTGGAGCTCGCATAGTTTCATTTATGTGGACCTTTGTGATAAGTTTGAGCATATCCTATCACCTAAGTTTGCAATCGAACCTTTGTGTGTTAGTAATCCTATTGGTGGTCCCGCAAACCTTAGTAGGATTTGTAACAATGTGAAACTCTTCCATTCTGACCATCGCTTTTCTGGTGATTTCTATGTTCTTGGTTTTGATGCTTTTGACATGTTGCTTGGAGGAGATTAGTTGAAGATTCATGAAGTTTTCATCTCTTAAAAACCCAGACTATTTCTCTTGTTGATGATTTTGGTAAGCCCTTGGTGATTCAGTGTCGTATGCCTCAGGAGTATGCATGCAGTTTTATCTACTCTCTTGATTCTTTCCCTAGTGATCTTGATTCTACTCTTTTGGTCAAACTCTATCCCGATGTGTTTGGTGAAGTCACTTCTTTACCTCTTAAACGGGAAATTGAATTCCGTATAGACCTCATTCCTGGAGCTTGACTTGTAGTTCTTCCTCCCAGAAGAATGGCACCCCGCGAGAAGGTTGAGTTGAGAAAGCAAATTGAAGACTTTTTCTCCAAAGGTCTGATCAGACCCAGTCATTCCGAATGGGGAGCAGTAGTGGTTTTTGTCACTAAGTATGATAGTTCTTTGAGGATGTGTGTTGATTATAGGGAGCTGAAAAAGCTTACTATGAAAAACAGATATCCAATGCCTCGTATTAATGATATGTTCGATCAGCTTTATGGAGCTACTGTATTCTCTCAGCTTGATCTTGCCATCGGTTTTCACCAGCTCAGAATTGCTGAGGAAAGTATTCCCAAAAAAAATTTCCGTTCTAAGGATGGTTTCTTTGAATGGTTAGTTATGCCTTTTAGTTTGACTAACGCCCCAGCCTTCTTTGTCGACCTTATGAACCGGGTTTTCCCTGATGTTCTTAATAAGTTTGTTCTAGTCTTCATCGATGATATCCTTGTTTTCTCTAAGTCTAAGGAGGAGCATAAATCTCATTTGAGCTTTGTTATGGGGACTCTCAGAAGTCATCAGTTGAAAGCCAAATTCTCAAAATGCAATTTCTAGAAAGATGAAGTCCGATTTCTTGGACATATTGTTTCTGGTAATGGAGTTTCCGTTGATCCAGTTAAGATCGCTGCGATCGATGTAAGTCTATCTTCTCTTCTTTCCTTTGTACATTAATTATTCTATCTCTTTCTCGGTTCTTATTTTCCCTATTATATTTTAGAATCAGGAAACTCCTAGGACTCCATTTGATATCCGTAGTTTTCTGGGCCTTGCTGGTTATTATCGAAGATTCATTGAGAATTTTGCTCGGATTGTTGCACCTCTCACCGCTTTAACTCGTAAGAATGCTAAGTTTAGATGGAATGATAAGTGTGAAGCTGCATTCAATGAGTTGAAACACAAGCTTACTTCCGCACCAGTTCTTACCGTTCCAAATGGAAATGAGGGATTAATGGTATACACGGATGCCAGTCGTGAAGGTTTGGGAGCCGTTTTGATGCAAGATGGGAAGGTTATCGCTTATGCTAGTCACCAGTTGAAGACTCATAAAGCCAATTATGCAACCCATGATTTGGAATTGCTTGCCGTAGTTTTTTCTTTGAAGCTTTGGAGACATCATCTATTGGGAACTAAGTTTGAGCTCTTTACGGATCATAAGTCTTTGAAATATATTTTCACCCAGAAGGACTTGAATCTGAGGCAAGTTAGGTGGCTTGAGTTCCTTGCTTCTTATGACCTCGACATCAACTATACCCCTGGGAAAGCTAATATTGTAGCCGATGCTCTGAGTAGGAAGAAGGCGATGTTATGTCAGCTTGTTGTTTCTTCTCCTCTTATGGATCGTATTGTTGCTAAGCAGGATGAGGATAGGATAATTAGGCTTATTAAGGAAAATGTTCGTAGCAGGGTTGGTGGTAGTAGCCTAGATGGAAGTGGAGCTCAAATTGATGATAAAGGGATTTTAAGGATTAATAATAGGATTTGTGTTCCAAACGTCGATGGATTGAGGCAAGAGTTACTTCGGGAGAATCATCGGTCCAGACTTTCTATTCATCCAGGTGTTGACGAAGATGTACCATGATATGAAGAAGCTGTATTGGTGGAGTGGTATGAAGCGTGATATCTCCCTTTTTGTTAGTAGATGTGCTACTTGTCAGCAGGTTAAGGCTGACCATCAGAAGACCGTTGGATTATTGCAACCTCTTGAGGTTCCCAATTGGAAATGAGAACAAGTTTCTATGGATTTTATTGATGGGTTACCAAGGACTAGGAGAGGTAATGAAAGTATTTGGGTTATTGTGGATAGATTGACTAAGTCAGCTCATTTCATTCCGGTTAAGTCTAACCGTTTTGCTTCTAGTTTAGCTGAAATTTATATGAGAGAGATAGTCTGTCTTCATGGTGTTCCTGTTAGCATTGTTTGCGATAGAGACCCCATCTTTACTAGTCAGTTTTGGAAAGCTTTTCAGGAATCTTTAGGTACTCGTCTGAATCTGAGCACTGCTTACCATCCGTAGACCGACGGTCAAACGGAAAGAGTGAATCAGATTCTGGAAGATCTTCTTCGTGCCTGTGTCCTTGATTGTGGAGGATCTTGGGAAGATCATCTCCATCTCGTTGAATTCACCTATAACAATAGTTATCAGGTATAATATCAAATATCTGTTTAAGGTTGTCTTAAACATTTGTTTATCTTATTCCATCTCTTAAAATTCAGGCTAGTATCGCAATGGCTTCATTTGCTGCTCTTTACGGACGCCCTTGCAAATCTCCGTCTTGCTGAATTGAATCAGGTAATCATTTGGTTCTTGGTCCTGATATGATTCTAGAAGCATCTGAGAAGGTTGAGGAGATTAGGAGAAAGATGAGGATTTCTCAGGATAGACAGAAGAAGTATGCTGACAGGCGTATGAGGAATTTAGAATTTTCTGTTGGTGATCGAGTTTTCCTTAAGGTCTCTCCATTAAGAAATGTGATTCGTTTTGGTCGGAGAGGGAAGCTTGCTCCTAGGTTTATTGGTCCTTTTCGCATCTTAGAGAGAGTTGGTTCCTTAGCTTACCGTTTGGATTTGCCTGAGAAACTTTCTGGAGTGCATAATGTGTTCCATGTTTCGCATCTTCGTCGGTAGCTTCATGATCCATCTTTGATTGTCCAGCCTTCTACTCTCGAGAGTTTGGATGGTGAGCCAACCTTACTGTCGAGGAAGCCACTTCGTATTATCGATAGAGGTACGAAGCAGCTTCGAAGAAAATCTGTCAACCTAGTCAAAGTGCAATGGAGCACTGATGATCGGGATTGTACTTGGGAAACAGAAGAGAGCATTCGTGCTTCGAATCTGGAATTATTTGTTCCAGGTATTATTCGTTATCCTACCTTATCCTTCTTTGTTTCTGGGTCTCGTTCCTTTTCGAGGATGAAAATTTTTGAGTGGGGCAGAGTGTAACAACCCGAAAATTTGGAAATATTTTAAATGAAAATTCATTTGAAAATTTGAATATAATTATTTTAAAATTGATAAATTGAGAATTTTTAATGTATAATTTTGAACTTTGATGTGAAATTTTCTTCCAAATTTAATAAATTAAGGACTTTTCTTAAATTTCAAATTTTGTCAACTTTGGTCAAAGCTTGACTTTCTATGAAAAATTAAAATTTTGAATTTTTAACTTTTACTTTTTTTTATGAAGATGAATTTAATTCTAACATTTTCTTTGTTTCGTTTTGTTGAATTTTGATTTCTACTTCTCAAAACTTACAATTTTTGACGTATTACACATAGTTATTTTCTCTTAACATTCATCTTATTTACATTGTGACTTTGGGCTTGTACTAATGGGCTAGGAATTCCTTTAGTAGATGAGAAGCCACCTGCTGAGATGCCTATATAATATCCTAGGGTTTTGCTAGATGTCTCATTTTCATTTGTGCCTCCACAAAGAAAAAAACAATGTAAGTTTCTTCTTCATCTTCCTCCTCAAAATCCTAGACTTTCTCCCTCCTCTCCTCTACAATATTTCCTCCTCCTTCCCTAAAAAATTTCGACCATGCTCATCATCACACCATCTCCTCTTCCTCCAACCACAAACCCTAACCAAAACCACTTCTCCTTTTTTCCTTTTCCCCTTCTTCTTCTTTAAATTTTCAGCCTCTACCTCCCCTCCTCCAACCAAAACCCCATAGCCAAACTTCCTCAACCCCTTCCCCTTGCCTTGCCTTGGTCGTGACCACCTCCTCCATCACCTAATCCCTAGGCCGAGCCCTCCACAACCAAAACCCTAACCCTAGGCCGAACCCCCTTCACCAAAACCTAGCCTAACCTAGCCAAAACTCCTATGGCCGAACCATAGCCTAGCCCAAACCCCTATGGCCGAACCCAAACCCAAACAAAACTAGCCTATGACCGAGCCTATGTACCCCTAGACAAGCCCTCTTCACATGTTTACAAATATATATTTTTCTATTTTTATTTTTCTATGTGAATTATTTGTTTACGTATGGAATCTATTTTATTTTGCAAAGCGTTGGATTTGGATTCTCCTCTCACTCAAGCTTGTCTGTAATTTGTCGTGCTTGTTGTAGTTGTTGTGTTGCATTTTGAATCACTTCTCTAACCAAAGAAAGGTGAGTAATCACTCTTGACAACGTACTTATATTTTGGTGAATTGATGACAATGGAATTGTATGGATTTGTATATGCAAGCTGAGAATTTCACCTATGTTTATATTATGTTATTTCATATCATATTTTACCTATTATGATCATATGCCATGATATATTGAATATTGTTATGTTTATTTGATATCATGTTCTCACACTGCAAGTTCCTTCACTATGGGTTGAAATGATACATACTTGAATGATCTTTAGATTAAGGAAAATTGTTATGGGCTGAAATGATAGGCCTGAGCAATTTTATTTGACTTGGGATTGCGGGTTTGAAATGATATAAAACCCAGAAAATTAATAAATTGCGGATTGAAATGATATATGTCTGTATTTACTTGACCCTAGGGTAGAGAATTTTATACAGACTCGGTGGTTGATTTAAAATGATTTTCTAAAAATTATTAAGTATTTTGGATTTCTATATATGAATCTCAACTAAAATTTAATGTAATAATTTCTGTGAATTTGTTCACATGAGTTAAAAATTTTATAAGAAATAAATAGTGGGAAATGTAAATTTTGGAATCTAATTTACAGAATGAAGGTTAATTGAAATTTAATAATCCGATTTGACTTAATACTGGTATTTTATTCTAACCTATAAATTGTAAGTTTTAATTCATGTAATAGTGACTAAAATGATAAATGGTTTTTGAGAAGAAAGAAAAATGTAAGTTAAAACGTACATTTGACATGTAAGTTTTAACTAATGTAAATGGTGTAACGTGGGTGATAAAAATGATAAATGTTATTTACTGAAAGGAAAATAAAATGTAAGTTAATAACGTACTTTTAACTTAGCACAAGGATTTCAGCTTTAAAATTTAACATTATAGTAACAAAGTTATTTAACTAAAGGTGTGGTTTCTTTAATGTCCAAATAGATAAATTAGAGTAATATAATAAGAATGATATAATGACTATGATAAAAACCATGAATATATGTACCATTTGATTTTATAAACTATAGTAGTAGGAAGTATTACGGTAACAATTCAAAACTACTACGATTTCTTACGGTAACAATTCAAAACTGTTGCGATTTCCTTACTGTAACAATTCTGCACTGCTGCGGATTCTTACAGTAATAATTCTGCACCGTTGCAAATTCTTATAGTAGCATTTCAGCACTGCTGCGAATTCTTACAGTAGCATTTCTGTACTGCTGCGTTTTCTGAAAAGTGACATTTCTTGAATGCTACAAAATTCTCTAAAGGGTATAATTCTGAATGTTATGGTTCTAAAGGTTACACTTTTAAGGTGCTATGATTTCTAAATTTTTACGTTTCAAAGGGGTTATAATTAAATTAATTTGGAAGTGTACGACTTTGGAAAAATGAATAATATTTTAAAAGAATAATGATATGGAATTTATATGGTTTTGAAAGGAATATGTTTGATATGAAAACTAAACCATTTGAAATTTAATAACCACGGGTTATAATAACGTTTGTTGCTAAAGAGACCGGGATCGGATATGGGCATACTCTCTATCGATACCGAAAACCACTTTAACAACTGTGTACGCGGTGGAGATTCTAGAATGAAGTAGGATGGTGGCGACGATCCTAAAGGTATATTTACGTGGACCTAACTCCCATGAGTTAGCATAAGGTGGCTAAAACAGGAGCAATTGACGGGCCAAGTGAGGTAGCTCCTCCGATCGGACACACTTCATCGTTAGACATTCTACTACTTTGTGATTGATTTGGTGCGAACCTTTGATTCGGGAGTGTGGATCGAGTTGGGCGGTAGTTGCGGCTATGCGTTACCAACAGCCCCAAAGTGTAATCGGTATATCTACCCTGGCATTGCCTAGTTGTGCCGTGTCACCTACCCTAGCGCGCCTTCTACGAGTTTGTTTTAGTTTGTACCTATGGGGTATCCTATGGCGGCCCCAGTTTACGGGGAGTTACGGTACTGTATGGACTATTGGCATTATAAAAATGTGTTAAGGGGGAAAATGTAATGCCTTAATGCTATTTTAATAGTTTACTTTACTTTAGACATTATTATAATAGCGTATATTACTACATAGTAGATAGTTTAACGGATCCTTAAAGGATGGGCGTTCCCAAGCATCCTATAAGTTGCTGATGCATTTCTTTTACAGTTCACTTGAGTTGATTTACATTTTATAAGTATGTATGTCCTGACTCGATTATTTTGTGTTTTTCTTTACGCTCGGGTCAGCTTGAGTTTCACAGCTTTGGTTTCATCCTTTTTGGAGCTAGAGATCCACCGGAGATTTAGCTGTCTACCTGATATTTCCACTCAGCTTTTGCTTTGTAGTAGAGAACTTATGTATCTAAACTTTCCGTTGTATTTATTTTCTGACTTGGGTATTATGTATTAGTTTGAGACTATGTATCTAGGAGCTTCATGAACTCCTATGTTTATTTTATTCCGTTGCGAGTTATTCTGATATTCTGTGTCTGTGATTGATTTTATTTGCCCCAAATTTTATTAACAATATGTTGTTTTGAATTATTCAAGTCTGACATGTGTGGTTTGATTGTCGATTTGAATGGTCCAAAATGGCGGGATGTTACAGCGGTCCACCACTAGCGGTCGATTGGCTCCACAAAGGTATTGACCAGTGGGGATGGAATAAATGGCGTTATTTATTTTTCCATTAGTAACTTCATGTTATTATTTAAACCGATTTGAATTATTTTCTATCCAAAAATTTCGAACCCTCTAACTTCTTCATTTGAACTTCGATCGCGAAATTTTATATATGAAAATTGATCGGAAGAGCACCACAAACGCAATGGTGCAAGTTTAATCGCCAAATTCCAATGTTTTCTAAAATTCCATTTTTGAGCCTTATTTATTAATTCGTTATAATTAATTACTGTTTATTTTATGGAGTGTTATATTCTCCCCCTTGAAAGAATTTCGTTTCCAAAATTCCTCAAGGACCGAATCATGTAACATAGCACGCAGCCATTCTAAACTATCTAACCAATTGATATACAACAAGTGCATGATGTATCACAATACATATGATATGTATGCTAAAAAATACTAAATCGAATCATTTTATATGAATGCATCCTTTAAAATAATTTCGAAAATATGATACAAACAACTATATATACTGGAAGTTCTATAAGTATGCAAGTTATCAAAAAACAAAATCTCTACTTTCACTCAACATATTCCACACTCTATGAATAGGAGTATTGTTTAACAAATTTTGCATCCAATACCCAACACACAATTTCTAAAATTCAAAATTTTTAAAATTTATTTTTTCTATATCTATACTCTTATGTTGGAAAAGAAATTTAGATGGAGAATTTCATATGATCACCCTTCTGTTGTGTCCCAATTTTTTTGTACCTTAGAAATTTTTTTTGCCTCCAAATCTTTTCCAACTTTTCCGAGTACAATTCGCATAAGGAGGTCTATTTTAAAATTTTATGTGACGACCCACCTTTTTGGACAATTTAAGTCGACAACAAACCACTAATGTCTGACTCAAACCATTCAAAAGGGTGGATTATTTATGGGGTTTAATAAAGAAAACAAGAGAAATAAAGGAAGCAATACACAGAATCTCACAGCGAAATGACAAAACATAATAATAAAATAAAACAGTTCATGAAGCTGTTTTACAATATACATTTGATTACACATTTTTACACCATTAACCAGAGTATAATAAACAAACATATCAAATAATGCAGCGGAAAAAAATAATAATAAATACGATCACCAATCTTCATCTTCATCTTCAAGGAATAACGTCTCTAAAACACTAAAATACTCAGGCTGACCTGAGCGTAATGAAAAGATAAAACACTCGAGTCAGAACTAAAAATTCCTATGTAAGTCCAATCAATATCAAATAAAATATATGATTGCAATGGCTTCAAGGATGTTACGGGATTTTCCATCTCCTATCAAGTGTACAACGTGAATATAATAATTTAAGAGATTTCAAATAATTCGTATTACCTATTTTAACCACTTTAATTAAAATAAATCCAAATTTTAGATTAAAACTTAAACCTTTTAAATAATTCAATTCCAATAAATAATCCAAATTCAAGTAATTGTATGGGTATGTATCATTTCAACCCATAATTTAAATGTCATAGTTGTCCAATTTTTAAAATGAATCAAATGACCATTAAATAATGTCAATAATATACAAGGTGATACCAGGGACATATAAAAATAAATAAACAACCATACATCCAACATAATAATCAATAAGCATCCATTTCAAACTACATCCAAATCAACTGATATATCACAACAATTCATAGTTATTAATGTCGGGGTTTTAACTATCAATTATTCCAATATAAAATTAAATGTCAATTCAATTTAATGTCAATTCAATTTAATGTCAATTCAGATTCAATATCAATTCAAATATCAATTTAAATCAACAAACAACAATCAAAAATTTATATATTACATCATAAATTTTATTTAACTTGCAATGGAAATTTTAGTATTGCGTGAGTGGGTTTAATCAATCACCTTTGATTTATAGTCAATTGAAAATCCAATAAAAGCCCAAAATTTCAACAGTCTCCAAATTCAACCAAACTAGTTTCATGTCGTCCGGAATTTCAATATGAATCCAACGGAAGGAACCGCGCATCAATCGGAGTTAGTATGTAAAAGTTATACGAGTTAGAAGATTTGAAATTTAAATTTAATTTAAAAATAATACAGGGGCAATTTAGTAATGTTACCAAGCCTCAAACCCTAACGATTGAGACAACAACCTACACGCGATCGAACCCTATAGCCACCGCTTCGCTCTTCTTACCGCCATGCCTAGACGTGCCACCACTAGGATCAGCCACCACCGTCGTCATCCCCAAGGCCAACCGCCCCTTCCATGAAGTCGCGACGCCCTCCGACCTCCTCCCTAGGCTCCGCCGCAGCAGCCACTTCCTCGTCGATTTTGGCGAACTCATGCGTCCGTGCAACAATCCAAGCCGATGGATGCACTTGTCTCATTTTCCTCTATGATGCAGTGTCCTCCGATCGTCGATTGGTTGACGATCCACCGTTGATCGCGAAACCCTAACATGAACGGTCAAGACTTCTTCGCTGATCTCTAGATAAACGAAGCCTCGAATCAAAATACGAATTGCAGATGTGGATTACGTTCGTCGAGAGCTTCGCGATGATATATTATAAGATAGGGTTTAAGCGTTTTGAATTTTTGGGTTTGATTTGAAATCAGAATTTAGGGTTTTGAGATATTCCCCATTGGGAAGAAGCAGAAGGATTGGAAGAGTACATATAGAAATAGAAATAGAAAGCTGCTAGGGTTTACAACAGCCTAGATATATACAAAGCTGAAACAAGAATAGATGGAAAAGCTCGATTTTGGGCCAAAGCGATAACAAAGGCGTGAAAAGCCTGTTCGTTCCCGAAACGAAAATAGATCATCCCATATATCAAAATATATGTTTTCAATATTTTTAAATCCAATGAAACTAATTTCAAACCCCAATTCTATTGTATATTGAAGTTATATTTTAAATTCAAATTATGTTATTTAATTAAATTCTTTTAATTGATTTTTATGCATTTCGAGCTCGCACGATCAAACGATAAGTCTGATCGCTACGAAACTTGAAATCCTATAATAATTCACTATTACGGATCCGATGAAACTGGTTTTGTCAAAATCTGAAACAGTGCCCAAAAAAGACCAATTTTACACATTACTTAAAACAATCTATTTTAAAAATCAATTTAATCACTTTTAGATTCTAAATTAAAAGTTTTTTTAACATCATCCTTGATTAAAAAGAATTTAATAATCTTTTAAAATTAACTTTTCCATGTTAAATCCAAGGTTTAAATAATAAATTAATTTCAATATTTAAATTACAACAGTAATAACCCTAGTTCATTAATTTTTATATTTCAAACAAATTCTCTTATTTTGATTTAAAATATTATTATTAAATCAACAAATCCTTATGTGCTAGTTTAACATAAATTTCCATTTTATTTCACTCATTACTCCCCAGTTAACGTCTCCTTTTACATTAACTGCAATATTTCAATTACATTAAATTTCAACAATTGATTTGCAAATTAACTTCAAACGGATTTAATAATAAGGTGATAAATAAACAGTTGTTATACATTACTAATTCATATCTAATAACTTATTGTTTACAAACAAGGATTATAAATTACTTACCAAAAAACTAATTTCATTAAACCAATTTCAATTAAATAACATATAATTTCACCACTAACACAACATTTAATTTATTCCTTAATACTTTACAATTAAAACCAAATTAACTTTACAATTATATGCCAATTAGAGATAAACATTCATTTAATTCCTTTTAAGTCAAAGCTTAAATTTCATTAAAATGTTCATTTTATATTTTCCAACATTTACTTGTTAAATTATTCCATTCTTACATTAACATCTATTATTACAATCATTGAAACTTACATTCAAACAATTATTAAATAAATTATATTCAAATCAATATCATTAAATTATATTCTAATATGCATTAAAATCTTTTAACTCATTAAAATTAGTTGTTTTAGCATTTATTTAAGATCATGTTATATATTCTAACAAAAAAATTACATTAATAAATCATAAAATCTTTATTTCTAACCATTTTTAATCAACAATTTATATTTAAATTTAATGGTTGAAAATATGGGTCGTCTCATTTTAAAACAGAATTATTTTAAAAAAAATTTGTTTATTATCAACAAGGTATGGAAACAGAAATTCCAAAGCTAAAATAGCTTTTTCCCTTGTTATTATCTGTGTTTTGTATACTATCACCCTTACTGGACTGTAAAATTCATATTCGCTAACACATCGACACTCTCTTCCCTAAGCATGTGGCATTTGAAAATCAGAAATTTTTCTCATTTTCCATTCATAATCTTCTACCCTTTCGATTAAATTTGTAAAATAGGTTAAAAAAAATTTGAATACAATTTTTTAAAAGCATTTTCTTTTGTAGCTTTAAAAGAAATCAAACCACATCTTAAGGTCATTGGGTTTCATTCAATGAGTTAGTACACATGATTAACCCTAGCATTACATAGTTAACATTTGATTTTGAAAACATTTTCTTATATTTTGGAACAACAAATAACAAACAAGTATATTTATAAATTTTAGCTTTTAAGGAACATGGACAGTGGCCCGTGAGTTTCGAAACAACCCTTCCTTGTCTTTCGCTTGCTAAATTTTATTTTTTCCAAAATTCTAATTTTTTTTGGGATTCAAGCATTCTTTAGTTGCTAATGTAATTAATTTCCTAATTTATTTTATAAACTCCAGCCTTACTTTACATTCATTGCTAGTTAAGTATCCTTATGATATTTTCTTGTTTATACTGTTTTCAATATATATAGCGGTCAAAGCTTATCCAAAAATCAACACAGTAATAAAATAGGAACATATCTTATATCATTCATACGCATTTTCAATACTCGAAAGAGACAACTAGCGATTGCAACCCAAATAACCTAAAAGAAACGATTATTGGAAGCTGCCCTTCAACATCAACGGTTATTAATGATGTTGTGGCCCTATCACTTATTATTCAACTAAAATGGACACCTTTAGTACGACATTCTACTATAACCCATATGTCTTAAGTTACCTTTTTGGCTTATGTTAAATAAGATCCATCCATTGCTTCAACAATTACAACCAATTATAGAATAAAATGTGCATTTCAACTCTATAGTAGACACATTTAGAATAACTCATCGGAAAATTAGCTTGATGGAATGACTTTCCTACCACCTACCTTGGCTTCTTTAATTCTTAGTAACCAACATCCTCGATGTGTGTTTTCCATCTCATTACCCTCTTCTCCAATTATATTACTATCTTCTTTTAATTAAAATCTTTGATAATATTCGTAACAATTTTTAATTCCTATATCTTTGATCTTTCATGCGAGTATACTCTAGAACTCACAAACATGTACTTTGATACCAGTCCTTGTTCCTTTGTGGGTTGTTCTTTTGGCTTTTGTGCATGTCTAATAAAACATTCCTAGGTGCATACTAATATTCGTTATATTCAACGGGGATTCCTTTTGCTATCCTATGAGCATTCGTAGTTATTTTATTCATAGCCATAACCTCTACTCTGTCATACCCAGGCATTCATCCCTGCCTACTTCATATCAAAGTTAGTTTGATTTTCACTACCTTTTACAAAATTATTAAACTTCAAAGTCATAAAGCACATTACCTAAAAGAATTATCTTTAAAATTATAAACTTAGAAGCTTTTTATTAAATTCAACAATTGCTTAGTTTCCAAAAAAAAGCCATGAAAAACTCCTCATTTTAGTCAACTTTAACTATAGGTGTCATAACTTTTAACACTGTATTTTAGGATTTATAAAGTAAGTTTAAATATTAAGTTCAAAAGATCCTTACCTTAAAACAACACATTATTTACTTCTTTCCAAATAGTAAGGGTCAAGTTTTTATTGCGTGAATAGTCATCAAATCAATTTCCTTTTATAGCCTCCCTTCTTTTTTTCAATTGAGAATTTAGTTATTAAAAGGTAATATTTTTAACTCAAAAAATTTATTAAGTTTTACATTCGAAAACTCAATTACTATACCAAAGCATTTTTTTTAAATGCACTATTACAGTGTTTTAACAACATTTTTTTATAACTTTAAACAATAACAACTAGAGTAGATAAGGACAACTTTCAATCTGTTATTTTTCTATTACTTACGCTACTTCCACTTTCAACCTTAATGGAGATTCTAATAGCATATGAGGGGGACTTTTAAAAGATATGTGCAATTATTTCATATATTTATGAAAATTATCCATTTTTTCTTTATTTTTTCCTATATTGTTTCTACTTAGATTTCTAACATTATTTTAATACAAATTCTAAATGTTGTTTCTCTTTAAATTTCTTAATTTTGATACTATTTAAATTTCTTTTACCTAAATTTCTCTTATTTAAAATGGCTTCTCCTTATATAACCCTTTTTCCTTTTTATTTGATTGTTTTATTTGTTAGATCATTACAATGTGTTCGTCTACTACTTTAGCCATTAATCTTTTCTCCATTAAGATGAAAGTGTTTACTTTTTGTGTATAAATCTAGATTAGTTTTTTCTCCATATTTTCGCTATATGGGAATATTCTTTCTATCATTATTATCGAGCATTCTTACCTTCCATTCTCTTTACCCTATTTTAAAACAAGTACCATTTCCATTTATCCACTCCTTAGAAAGAATTTTAAAACTTTTAAATTTACCAAAATAGAAAAACCATCGAGCCAAACGTATGCTCTATTTTCCATTTATCTCAAAAGTAAAGGTTCTTGGCTTTCCCTAAACTTGTAGTTTTTCCAAAATTTATTTTTAAAGGGTATTTTATATGGCAAAAAATTTAGTATTTACTTACTTTTCAAAAATAACAACTTTTTAGCGATAGGGTTCTTTTATTTTTTAATAAATTCTTTGAAAGTCATTTCAAACATTTCAAGAAATCTTAAAATCTTTTATTTAATTCTTTCACATGGAGTCAGACTCGAAAATGGATTTTATTTGTCCTTTCTTTTGGACTTTTCTTCTTTTTCGGTTATTATTAATTTTTCTTTATTAAAAACATAATAAAATTCGGCTATCATCTTATGGTGGTTAACGCACATCTACTTGTGGCAACTTGCTCATTCCTATTCATACCTTACCTCCACATATTTGCAACATATAAATTCTTACTTTTCATTTGTTTGGATGAAATGAATGTCACCAATTGACAGTCCAGCAAAATCCATAATCATATGGTAGTCTAGGCCCAGCAAAAAAGTTAAGTACCATCCAGCTTTAGAGACCTTTCTATATGTCATACTCATGCTCTTCTTAGGTCAAAGTCTTACGGTACGGTCTACACCCCATGGGGTAATTTGGATAGGTGTATAAATTTAACTCAACTTATTGTTCCAACTCATGGTTGCATTATCTATCTTTTCACAATATGGTCGGAACACTTCTATAGTCGAAATTTATAGAGTTTGGCATGTAGAACATACATACATATATATATATATATATATATATATATATCTGTGTGTGTGTATTTGTGTGTATAAAAATACAAACACGTTCACTCTACGTGTCCTAATTCATATGATCGACTAATTTATGCTATGATACTAATAAAACAACCTGCAATTTAACATGCCCGATTTTCGGTTAAATCAAAAACCCAAGTCTATTAGGGTATTGATCTTTGATGGTGGCAACCTGTAATAAACATAAGTATATCAGAGAACTATCTATATGAACTCACAATGGAATAGTAAAATATAATAAATCATATATACTGAGTAATGCTACTTTCTTGGAACCAATATTATTCCTTAGATATCAAATTGCCTTGTTATGCCAAGTATAAATGAAAAGACATGTTCATCTATCGTTTCCGTCTTGTACCAATATCACATCCCTCTAAATCTATCATGCGGGTTGTAATAAGAAGGGGGTCAGAATAACATTCTAATGATTGGTAAATTACATACTTTATCTATAATACTAGTTTATGACAATTGATTTCCATTTAAGTGTTATGTCTACTATTCATGGATTATCCATTTAATTCCATATGCGTGTATGATATATCCAACCTACTTTGAGGTATAAGTATATCTGCGTATACATGTATGTATGTATATATGTGTTGTTGTATTCCTCAAAAAGAAATCCCTCCCGCTTAATACTTCTCAAATAGGGAAGAGGCAGACCCAACAGTCATTTAAAACCTCAATTCTTAAGCGGCCCCTCTGTAACAGCCATTTAAAAATTCTTAAATAGGAAGGGAGGAGGTAGACCCAACTGCCATTTAATACCTTAACCCTGAAGCAGGTCCCTTCATAATGTAATCGATGGTCAACCAGCTCTAACTATGAAGGCCGATGACTCCTAGATCTGACATTACAATTTAATGAGCTGTATTGCTAATGCATCTTAAAGACTTATCTAAGGGTTAACTAGCCCATCTTAAACCGAACGAACAAGAAACCAAAATTTGAGGTATATGTGTATCTTATACAAACTCTACACTAGTATGAAGTGCAATCCATCAGGGTATAATCCAAGTCTTTGCTAATGACCGCTCGAGACCGGTAATGGTCAGACCTATGCCCTGTCTAAATCCATAAATACCGGTTTACCAATAATGATGACATAGCATCGATCTTCAAACCAAATCCCATTTAGACTTACCTAATACAAGTCAAGGAAAATTCTCGCCCTCCTGGTTACTTAATACCTCTGATTTGGAACTAAAGCAAACCTCATTTTCCTAATTAAGCACAGTAATAGGTTATTTAAGACTTCTTAAATAGGAAAGGGGCAGACCCAAGGGCTATTTGATACCTCAACCCCAGAGTAAACCCCTTGACCACCTAAAGGTACTTAGTCATTTAATACTACAACATCGAGACGAACCCTTAGTATATTTTCCTCTAAACCTATATACATATGTATATCCCCCACTGAACCTATAGTTGGAGATGTCCCAAATCAGTAGTACATATGCACAACTGTTGGTAGCTCCTTGCGAAGTGAAGACTTCCATTGTATAATTCTACTGACCTCACATCCCAACCCATACTAAACCAAGTCATCTACAATTAACCAAAATATTATGTTAGGCGCACTAATTCACACCCGTCGTAAACGCATTATTGATTCCATATAATTTTAATTGTGAAAATTATTACGCCTTTTAAGCTCATTTATTAGTATTCATTTATTTACTTGCTATGAACTTCATTTTATATTATATGTTTACTATGTTTAACTTCTATCCTCGCTAATGTTATTGAATGGCATTTACTACTTCCTTTACCCTCAATGATTGTCCCTTATAAATGATCTTTTATATTTAAATTAGAAAAATATAAATAACATTTATTTATGATTTTTAGAATTAATTTATCATGCCAATTTAATTTCCTTCATGAATGTCATATTTAATTTTGCAATTAAATCCCTTAAACGAATTTACATCCATATTTGCTTACTGTAACTTCCCGTTAACTGTGTAATTAATTCCTATTAACATTGTGACCCCATGACCCCTTGATTATAATGTTATTTGTATTTAACGTTTTATACGTAATTAATATGATAACTCGCTTATTTATTTATTTCTTAAACTTATACTTTACCATATATATGTATGTGTGTGTGTATATATATATTTGTTTGATGTAACTGTAATGGGTTATTTATATTTTTTTATTGTAACTTTTTAGTTTCTAATTTATGAATTTCTAAATATACACTTAGTGTAAATACCACAAAAATATTTATTTCTACATTTTAATGCACTAGAACGGTATCTTTTCCAAAAAGGAAATGTTACCGTTGCAACATCCTAATCTACCAAAACGTGGGGTTGTGGTATGTTTGTAATTGCAAGAAATTATCTCTTTTTATTTTTAGACAATGCAAACTGTGGAAAAACATCCTCACTTTGCACGTTTCTTTCCTATGGATATATGAATATTCCTTGTTATCTCAAACGACGTACTTTTTTGTATACAACAATGAAGTTTGATAGTTTATGGAAATTCACATGGAGGTCAATACAACTTGATTTTACATTCTACAATTCCAATGAATTAAAATATAGAAAAATTAAATCCCAAATCGGATTAAAACATTCCAATTGAATTCTTAAAAAGTATAACAGTTTACAACCCAAATAACAAAAATTTGGAAATAATCGCACAATTCTATATATATTGTATTTCATAAAGTTTAGAGACTATTCTATCTAAATCCAAATCTAGGGTGTATATGTCATTTTTTCAAAGTTAAATAATTTTTTTGAATATGTAGGCAAGGGTTTATTTAGATTTATTAAAATATTGCAATTCAATGGTTTTCACATGCGAGTAATAACAAAAATAGAATTTCAATGATATAAATTTAGTATAATGCAAACTATGTAATTTTTCACCCACCTTATGGCTTTCAATCCTCCTGATCCAAACTCATTCTTCTTACTTGACTTCTTTTCTTTTCAACCAAAAATATATATTTAAATGTATATACATACTCATTAGAATTTAAGATCTGAGAGAAGATTTGATTGTAAGCGAAAATCTAAATTTATTATTTCTAAAATTACTCTTTTGCAGAATTGATTCACACACACTCTCTCTCTCTTCTTCTCTTTTATTTTCTACCATTCTCTAGTATATGTATATTTGTATGTATATGTATATACATATATGTATACACATATATACCTGTGTGTGTGTGTAGACACACACACTTAAACGTATAGTATTTTTAAAATTTCTAAAAGTAATGGAGAAGGAGAAATGATAGATCTCCATTGCTCAGTTTAGAAAATATGAGAAGAAAGATGAAGGGTGGGTCTGTATTCATAGGCCCTCGGATCAATTATGTTCGTCCAATTAAAAGTTATTAAGTCTGGACCGTTCGGCCAAGGTTCAGGGTTCGTTGGCCCTAAATCGACTGGTTGACCGTGGTATAGAGCGGTCGAACACTGGTGGTCGACTAGTTCCACCAAGTTGTCGATCGATTCCACCAAGTTATCGACCGATGGGGACAGAATTAATGGCGTTATTTATTTTTTCGTTGTTAACTTCATATTATTATTTGAAATCCACTTGAATTATTTTCGATGCAAAAGCTTCAAACGCTCATAACTTCTTCATTTGAACTCCGATCGTGAAGCTTTATGTATGAAAGTTGATCAGAAGAACACTACAAACGCAGTGGTGCAAGTTTCATGGCCAAATTCCGACATTTGCTTAAATTTTATTTCGAGCCTTATGAATTATTTATTAGTTCTTTTTAATTAAAAACTATTTATTTTACGGGATGTTACACGAGGGATAAGGTATCATTTCGGGAAGTGAATATTTTCTTGGGGCATGGTTTCTTTTTCTTTTCGTATTTCTCACCTAGCCATTGGATTGGTCTTCTCAAGCCTTCAAGGGTTAAGTCTTGAATGGAATTTTAATTGTTGCTTGGATAGACCTTTATTTTCTTAATTCATTGCCTGGATTATTTCCCCAAAGTCAACTGGAACTTCGTGGTCTTTGTCATGGATATCTTGTGGTTCATTAGTCGAGATCATGGTTGGAGAGCATCGGTTGTTATCTACTTCAATAAACCAAATCTTGATGTTGCGAGCTATTTCGAAGAAAGATACTTCTTCATAAGTACCGAAGTTTTCTGGAATGTTATCACCGAATGTATTCATTTTGCAAAAAACTTTCGAGAAGCTGAAAAGTAAATAGAAAATGTCAAAAGTTTAACTTGGACAAGAGACCGGAGGTTTAGTCCCTACTTCAAGTGCTAAATTGTTGGTGTAGTTATTTGTTACAACGACAACCAAACACCGAAGGCAGGCCTTCAGTTGAGGGGCTTCGGCTTTAGAGTAACTCTGAAGGTCTGAAGTGTTGGGGACAATGCTTAATGTTGGAAAGTAAATTAAACGCCAAAAGCAGTATAGGAGGCACAAGATTTTTTTGTGCTTCGAGGAGTTTCTTGCATCCGCTTTCAATATTTTATTTCTTAGAGCTATATCTGAGAATTTACAAATTACGAATGGAAGTCATTAACCTAATCTCTAAAAATTGCACTTTATTTCATGTTTTGTAGTTAATTTTCTCTCTTCCTTGTTGTCGGATTCACACTTTTATACCTTGTGGTATGTACCTTTCGCTTTCTCGGTGACAAGAGATAAACACATCTTTTAGGTAGCTAAAGAGCTAAAAAAAATGTTTTCTTTTATTATTTTTAAATAACAAAAATGTCCTATGCAAAATAGGGTATAACAAATTCCACATAAAAAATTTTGATCAATAAGATATCAGCACATGGTCTTAGCCCATGGGCTATAAACAAATACTTCAAACCGCAGCGGAGGACTAATGAACATTGCTTTTAAAATAATAAATATATGCATCCGGATTTTCAACTAGTAAATTTGTCTTACTTTGATGTCCAAAGATTAAAATTTTGAGGAAATTAAAAAAACACATCATTTTCAGACCTTTTATTTATAGTAAAACAGACCACCATATGTTGATTGTTTGGTACATAATCATGACTCATAATTGAATACAGTTCATACAGATTTAATTTGTCTTTGTCGAATTCTAGATTAAGGCCCAACAGTTTATTAATGGAATTTAGTACAATATGACAAACCTTTTGGCCCATGATTCTGTTGCTATTTCCAAATGCAGCATTTGCATATTTCACCGGAGTCTCTTTATTTTTCACAGCTGTAATTTCTTAAAACTTATGTCTCCTAATATAATTAACTTTAAACATCACAAAAAATCGCTAAAATTTAATCCAAAAATCATGAATTATATTAGCCTAAATGAAGCAAATTTTATTTACTTAAGTTTACCAACTTAACTAAGCTTAAACATAAGTTTGTTCAAGAATTTTAAAAAAAAATCAGAACAAAATTCAAACAGTAAAGATAGTAAAATTTCAACTCACATTCTTAGCCTCTTGGGTCATGAATCATGATGTTCTCTATTAATAGATAAGATCTCTCTGGGCGTTAGGTACAACAAATTTCCACATATGTTCCATGCTTTATTGACTATTTTAACCACATTTTTGGATTAAATCGCTAAATAATTTACTATAAAGCCATTTCCACATCATTTTGCCTTAACACATTTAGAATATTGTAAAGAATCCAAAAAAAAAATATTGAACTTACGCATGACCAAAAGTTCCAAGTTCCAAACAATAAACATGTG
This sequence comes from Allium fistulosum, assembly GCA_030737815.1. Classification (NCBI taxonomy): domain Eukaryota; kingdom Viridiplantae; phylum Streptophyta; class Magnoliopsida; order Asparagales; family Amaryllidaceae; genus Allium; species Allium fistulosum. The sequence goes on along the minus strand of CM060904.1, from coordinate 704,873,874 downwards.
CATTTGCTTGTCGTATTGCAAATTAGTTTCCTACCGCTAATAAATTTTTTTGGATGTTTGTTTAACAGATGTTTAAATACAAGAGACGTGTCTTGTAGTTTAGTGTTGTTAAAATTTAATGAATTAAATTGTAACATTGAAAACGATAAATTTGCCATGTTTACCAAAAAAAAATTTTAATAATTAAATGGAAAAAATAAAATACAAGAATTTAGTTTTTATACACTTCAAAATAATTGGTTCAAGGATGGAAAATTAAACAAATTATTTTTTGAAATGCTAGAGGAAAAATGATAAATGAAAAATGAAATTATCAAAATAAAACACATTAATGGGACCCAATAATATAACGACAGCTGTTCATCCGGTCATGACTTTCAAACAGAACTTAAAACTAAGGTGGACTCCCACAGTAGTAACCCTTTGCAATTATAAATCAGGAGCAAACAAAAAATACACTAGTTATAAATAATGCTCACCCCTCTCTGAGCTCTCCTTCCTTTTCTAGAGTAAAATTAATTTCAAGAAAATAAAAATAAATAAATAGAAGACAGTGAAGAAGAATGGAGAAGAAGAAGAAGAAAGAGAGCTTCTGTGGAAGGCATGTGTACAATCCATGCAGATCTTTCAGTAGGAGATGCAAGATTTTGGTCAGGGAGCAAAGAGCAAGGTTTTATATACTAAGGAGGTGCATTGTTATGTTAGTTTGCTACAATGAGCTTAATGATACTTGAGTTTATTGCAAATAAAAGATGATTATGTTGATTTTAGTGTTTAGCATGTGTAATTAGATGGTGTGTATTGGAATTGCATGGTTTTAGATGCTTTGGTAATTGGTGTAAAATCATCAAATGTTGAGTTTGGTTCTCAAATAATTGTGTGTTATAGATCCTACTTTCTATGATCTTGAGCTAACTTTTGCATCTTTATCTTCCTTCGGATTTTGATAAATAAAAAAATAAAATAAAAAAACACTTTTTTGAAAATTTGGTTGGTTTATTTGGCTTGGGTTTTCTCCATTTTTTGTGAAAAGACCATTGTAATTTTCATAAATGATAAAGATAAGTGAATTATAATCAAAGAAAATGGAAATACTTGGGGGGTATTTTTATAATATATAGATGAGATAATATATGTGATTTTTTGTAAATATTTAGCTACCCTATCTAACTTAGATTATCATTTTATTTCTAACCGTTAATCATAAGGCTCCACATAAGTGCTTACTCATTAGATTTTGACATTCAACCTATATGAGAATCAAATAATTATTTATAGTTTTTTTTTTCCTTTTTTTTTCCCTTGATTACTAACATACATGGAAATTGATATCCGTGGACAAAACATTTTCCATACATTTATATTGTTTTTTTTTTTAAGAAAATCATATGATTAGTTAGATAATGTATTAGATATTTAGATTTGTTTATGTGTATCCTATGCTTGGTGGAGATGATCATTAAGAAAAGCTAGTTTTCTCCAATCATTGGCTTGTTATATTTTTGGTGGTTAACTAATTCTATAGTCAATGCAAATCTAGTTGTGATCCATTGTTTTGATTTTATTTTTGATGTTAAGTATATGTGCATGATTTTAAAATCAGTATAAAACAAAAACTGTATAACGTGGGTGATTTGAATAGAGGATATTAGGCAGAAAAATAAGCCAGATTCAAGATTAAATCTTTGATTGAGCAGATATTAATTATACCTCTTCGAACCTCCTGTGTAAAAGTAGGCCAAGCACAAACCAATAGTAGAGCCATTAGTTGTCAAAAATAGTGCAATTTTTAAGGGGTAAAACATTTTGTTTTATGTGCCCTTGGTATATTTATATGTAATGTGAAGAGTAACCATTTTAAGCTTTTTAATTACATATATAGTCTTGACTGGGTCGGTCAACGAAAATAGTTTCGGTCCGATCCTGATTTGAATTCGTTCTATTAATACAGATCCTTGGTCGGTTTATGTCCAATCTGATTATTAGTTTTTTCACAGTATCAAAACATGAATGTTTATGTTATTTATTTACCATTTTGTTTGTTTGCATGCAGATGTGTTTGCTTATTTTTGTTTTTAATTGCATTACCATCCAATTTGTATGTTAATATTGTTTGTTTATAAATTTAAACAAATTCGGCTTTAAAGTATGTTTTTAACATAAATATTATAAGTTCGGTACACGCGTGTTATCCAGCGGGTTAGAAAATCCTAACGGGTCGAGCTTGAATATCGTTTTCGAAATACCCTGTGGATTCAGATCAAGCCTGAGTTTTAGTTATTGTAATCGGGTTCAAGTCCGGATTTTAATATATTCAAACCGAACCCGACCCGTTGACAAACCTAGCAGTGAGATAAGTAAAAAGACATATTGAAAGTTATACCTTAGTTGAGAAGAAGGAACCTTCATCAAAGGAAAAAAGATATTCAAAGTGACCCTTGATAAGGGTATCCAAATAGACGAGTGTCATCTTGATTAGAAAAGCCGCTCCTCCAATATGCCTTAAATTAGGCTCAAAACCTTGGGCAAGTCCTTAATATAATTCGTTCGCATTTTAGATATTCAAATAAGTTCTTGTTTCCATAAAGACAAAATTGAGGATTCAATGGAGTTTCCGAAATTTAGAATCCGTTTGGTTTCATTTTGAATTTAATGCTTTGCATTTTTAAAAATCATAACAAAATATGGGAAGAGCGGATAAAATATTTAAAATTATAAGGCATTACGACAATGATGGAAGGATGTCGGAGCGGGTAGAGGGACGGCGAAGGACGGCGAATGGAATGGATAGACGGTGTTGCGATGAATTTCTCAAAACACGGTCCATTTTGTATATTAACTTTATTTTTCAAATTGATTGTTTTTCAAAAAATATACACGAGTTACACTTTGTTGTTTGGACGAAAACACACAATTAAAAATGGCAAACCAAATGGGGCCTTAAGTTCTTACCACATAATAGTTGAATTTAGCCAATATGTAGAAAGAAAAATCGATTCGGAAGGTTTTCACAATTTTTAATATTGAACCATTGGTTTAAAAAGATAGATTAGAACGATTCATTCATGATTTCAAGGAACGTTTTTCCATATGCACAAATAATTTAATTTATTGTCTTAAAATTAACCACGGACGGACTATTGGATCGAATCCTCAAAACATTGCTTAATGTTAACTTAATATCTGAATCTTAATTTTTTAATGGCGTTCGTCAAAGTGTCTCGTCAAAGTGTCGATCTCGAAGATCGAATTCGTAACCTTGAGTTTCATAGTCTAAAATATCAATTAACCGAGCCAACCCTACTGGCAACTGAATCTTAATCTTTTAGAATTATTAAGCATTAAAGATAAATTATTAATGTGAATGCTTACTACCCGTCATTATTTAGTTGTCTTTCTATTTCTACTTTCATGATACTTTTCGACGTATATAGAGCCATATATGCATCCACGTCTAAAATTATTTTCGAATATTTGCATCTGCAGATACGGACGGATATCAGATGGTTATCTTATCCGTTAACGTTCAATAAATCAACAAATATAAATAGAAAATTTTGATTTAATATAAACTTTTTTCGATTAAATTAGTTATTAAAGTATGTAAAATCAAAAAATAATGGTAATAAATAGTTTTGAGCGGTTAATATAAATTAAATTAATATAATATAAACTATTATCTTTATTAATTGTTGGTTTGGAAGCTTAAACTTTTGGTCCGACCGCGTTCTTCCAAAATTGCTCTTTATATGTAATTCTTTATTAATTGTTGTAATATATTTGCTGTCACACTTTTTTGGTATCAACATGAAATACCAAAAATATCTCTCTACATATATTATTAAGATCCAGCATCGCTTAAGATTAGGATCTGACATTTAAGCTTCCTTTACAAATTCAAATCTTCCTCTACGAATATTTATTAAGTCTTAATATCACTTAAAAATAGGATATAACAATTTTACTAATTAATAATAGGGGTTTCTAGGCTCAGGGTAAAAGTTGGAGAAAAATTTAGTTTTAGAGACAAGAATTGTCCTTCAAACTAAAAAAACAAACTTGTTGTCTCCGACACTAAATTTATTTGCAACTTCTTCCGTATGCTTATTTTCCTGTTAATAATATAAATAAAAATTTAAACTCGCAAGAAATTAGATATTGTAACATAGAAATAAAATTTCAAATTAACTACATGTGATTCAATACAAAAATATGACTTAATATATGTAGAAATCATTTTCTTTTAAACGTATTAAATAAATACAATTTGTAGAAAAACAGTTCGGTCTTCTTCATCACCTGCGAAGCGCGTGCCGTTACGCTCGTCTTAATAAAGCAGCAAATAAATATCTTTAACTGTACTAAAAATACATATAAAATAAACAAATCTTAACGAAAATTAAACGGGTGCATTTTGATGTGGATATTTTCGTATATACTTCCATATCCCCTTTTCAGATATCGAATATTTATCCGTCTTTTGGATACGGGGTGGAAGAATTTCAGATTTTATTTCGGATTTTTCAAATATTCAGGTAGTTACATTTAATTTTTCATTCTTTTTGCCAAAGGAAAAAAAAGGGGAACTTGTCCTAATTTCCTTCTCATATTGGATAAAAAGGAGGAATGGGGAAAGATTTGTATAGTGGGTTAGTGCTACGTACATGTGCACCTATATTTTGATTCCTGCTATTTAGTGTGTAGGGGTAAGAGCTCATATCTAGCTAGCCTAACTTTATATGATCATCAGTCGTTATCGAATCATATGTATATTTCACTCATTGCACGAACACAACGCATTCTAAGTTGGCATGAATATCGATTTATCCCCTCCGTATATTTCTGAAAGCAACCATGATTTATCTCCATCTTTACTTTTTTTTCTATTCATATATTTATTTGTTTTCCACTTAGTTTTCAAATTAACATTCATAGAAAGCCACCTGTAAAGTATTTTGCTAAAGTTAATTGGATTCTATTTTGTTCTTGGAGTGTTGTTATTTGCTCCTAATTGAACTCTCTTCCCAACACCATTTAAAAGTGAAGTAAAGTATCCTAAATCCATATTGTAACACTTCACTTTCCTCCTTCCTCTTTTCTTAAAGTTTCACTATGTTTATCCAAAATCCTAACAATGAAAAATCAAAATATGCAAATTAAGAATCCAAATCCTAAAGACCCTAACACTACTAGAGAAGCATCCAATTTTCATCGTCATTTGTCAATGTCATACCGACATCTGCATTGTGGCATCTGGAAATTCTTAGGACGTCCATATAGCGTCATTGCGGCATAGGTAATTATTGACATCATGCATATTCCCATTGTTTATTTGACACCTTATTTTGGAGGAAATTAATTCATTGGGTTATAGGGAATATTTGTAATAAATTTTCCGACCCGACACCATATATCAACGACATTGGGAATTTGTTTAGTATCTTTTAAGTTAATTTATTCTATTATTTTGTAATGTATTCGCTTTTGATACTTTAGAAAATTATTATTAAATATTATTTTCATTTCTAAACAGTGTATACTGTGTTGACTTTTCACATGATACTTGTTATTAATTTTGTAACACACACAATTATATATATATATATATATATATATATATAATTGTATATTGATTATTTGTAATAATATATAACATCATAATATGTTTAAGCTTCTCATGTAATATTAAAAAAAATTTGTATAGTTGAATTTTAAAAATTCAAAATTTGGAAGATTAGATTGGTTGTTTTAACTTCTCGAAAATGGCCAGTTTGAACTGACAATTATGTTTATATTAGGGATTCTCGAAATAATACTATACAAAATCATCAATATTATCCAAAAAAATTAAATATATAATATAATATCGTGTCATTTCATACCAAATTGATTCTTGATCTCATAAGTTATTTGATTTTGTTTGATAATTAACTATTTTCAATTAATAAGTACTTTGGTTAAGATCGACAATCAAGTTGAGCCGAAATGACACAATATCATATATTTAATTTCTCATAAAATATTAAAGAATTTATATGGTCGGATTTCGAAAATTTGTAACATAAATAGGACTATTGGTTCAAATTGGTTGTTTTCAATAGAATTCTATATGCAACTTATTGAAAACGACCAGTGTGGAAAGTTATTCTTATTTATGTTCGAAATATTCAAAATCCGACCGAACAAAGTCATCACTACTATCCAAAAAATTTAAATATATGATGTTGTGTTATTTGAACTCAATTTATTCTCGATCTTGTAGGTTATTCACTTTAAGTCAATAATCAACTATTTTCAATGATTAATTGACTTTGATAAGATCAATGATCAAATTGAGTCAAAATGACATGATTTCATATATTTAAGATTCTTAAATAATATAAAAGAATTTTTATGGTTGGAATTTGAAATTCAAACCACATGAGATTGTTGGTGCAAATGGGTCATTTTCAACAAAAATATTTACATAACGTATCGGCAACGATTAGTTTGAACTGAGAGTCATATTTACTTTAGAAATTCTTGAAATTTGATGGTTTAAATCATCGTTGTTGTCCAAAAAGCTTAAATGTATAGCTTCATGTCATTTGAGCTCAGTTTGATCCTCGATCTTATAAGCTATTTGATTTTATTGAATATTTATTTTCGATTATTAACTAACTTTGGTATGATAAACAAAATGAAAAAGCTATGGATCGAGTAATATGAATTGTTCTACTTAATTAAAACTAATATACCCATAGCTTAAAAAATATATTTAATCATTAGTAGATATGCAACGGAATGAATAAAGTAAAGAAAGTAAAAACGATCACACCAGATAATTTTATACCGGTTCGGACTTACCGACCTAAGTCTAGTCTCAGACTCCTTCTGAATTTCAATAATAACCCCGACTTAATTCGGAGGAACGAGTATCTTAATAAACCGTTTGAGCTGTCAAACAAGACTTCATACTTGAAGATCTCCAACAGGACTTCAACTACAAAAGTAGCAAACAGTTGACTTTGTGTGCTCTATATAACACGGATGAGTCGTTATAGTGCAAACTTTCTATAACCTTTTGCGTAAGTGGTATATTATGTATATGTGGAAGAATGGAAGTAGTTGACCATTTAAATGATATAAATTGAATGTTTAAGTGATCAGAAATTGGAATGTAGGTCTTTAAATGCATGAGAGGATTTTAAAGAGCATTTGAGAGAAAAGTAATATAATTGATTATTAAATTCTAAAACGTGATTGCTATTTATAGTAGTTTAGTAGTTGCAAGACTTCATGAAGCGTAGTAACCATTAGAAGTGATGCGACTATTCATGGAGGGAAGTGACTGTTCATGAGGAAGAAGATCCCATCAGAAAATTTAAAATATATAGCTATTATACGTCATCCAGTCGACTGATAGAAGGAAGGCAGTCGATTGGTTATAGTCGAACAATTGAATTTTCAAACAGAAAAGAAACAGTTTATTTTTGCACAGATTTAGTCGACTGAAACTATGCACTTAGTCGACCGATAGTGGTTTAGTCGACAGAAACTATGCATTTAGTCGACCGATATTGATTTAGTCGACCAGAACCATCCATTTAGTCGACTGAATCTGTGTTTTTCTATTTTTAAAAATTAAAATGCTATTTTGATTATTTGTATGTGTAGTACTCTGCAGATGATTTTAACAATCATATACTTCTAGACATAAAGCACAATGACGAATATAACTTTGTTTATCATTGTCGTCTTGGCTTCGTCATTGTATCTCTTCATTCTAGCTCATTGGGTCTTTAAACAATTTGTTGTCCTTACATCTTCTTGTATCTCAATGTATATACTTTTATCATCTTTTGTAATGTGTATCTTCGTGTTGATTTCTTGCATCTTTAATTTATATATTCGTTTGTTTCTTTTTCATACTCATGTACCTACAAGTTAGCTTAGAGGTTGATTGTATAGTTGTTGTCATTAAAATTCAATAATAGAGGTTCTAACACAATCGAATTGAGTAGAAACAACATGATATCTTATGTTTATGCTTTTCATATAATATTAATGAATTTGTACGCTTAGATTTTGAAAATTCAAAACATAAATAGGGCTTTTGGTTAAAATTAATCATTTTTTGTATAGAATTATATAGGTAACTTATCGAAAACGACCAGTTTGAAGTAACCGTTCCATTTACGTTTGGAATTCTAGTAATCCAGTCGTATAAAAACATCGTTATTGCCTAAAAAACGTAAACATAATATTTTGTCAACGCAATTTGATCATCGATCGTATGAGTTATTTGATTTTATTCAATCGTTTACTGTTTCTAATTCTATACTATTCAATAATATCTAATAAAATGAAAATTAAGATTGCAATAATATATGCTAAAACTAACACAATATTTAACAATGAAACCAAATTACAATCATTATTTAAATTATATACTATTTACAATATAAATTAGAAAATTATATACTATTTTAAAATTTAAATAATTCTTAAAAAATGATTTTAGATTATATACTTTCTAATAATATTCAATAAAATTAAAATTAAATTTATATTAAAATTATATTTTATTTTTAAATAATATTTTATTTTTAAAATAGTATATAGTTTACTGTAATTTTAGTTTTATTTTACTTATATTATACAAATAATTTAAATATAATGATAAATTAATTCAATATTGAATACTATTTCAAATTAAGTATATAATTTATTATAATTTTAGTTTTATTATATCACTAAATAGTATGTAATTTAAATAATATCAAAATTTAACTATATTTTCAAAATCACTATAATTTAATTTTATTATTAAATTTTATTTTAATTTTAAAGTGGTTTGAAATTGTATTTAAATTATATACTACTTAATAATCCAATAAAATTACAAAAAAATTATGGCATCATAAAGGTGTAAGATGTAACGATCCAAACTTTACGTATCGGATGATTGTAAAATATTAATATTATTTTTATATAGATTCGTATGATTCTATAACTTTAGAAAATGCCTATTAAAAACATTTTCCATCTTTAGAATTTTTATCGGACGATTTTGACCCTAAAATCTTGCATGGCCTATAATATTTGATATGAGCCAAATTATGGTCTAAAACCACTTTCATTAGGTTGGGATAGTGCTCTATCCGTAGAGTCGTCATATTAGGAAAACAGACTTATCGTTTAGGAGATATAGTTATTTGAACTTTCATTCAACCTTGGACGGTTAGTGGGTAATTAAGGAGATTAGTAGCTAAGCCCAAGGCCCATTCCGAGATGAGAACCCAAAAGGGGGCTGATGGTATTACTTGTTATTTCACCATTCCCAATTAGTTAGATATAAAACCCTGTAATTTTTACGATAATTAATTTAAAAGGAAAATTAATAAATGATAATGCTGCAAAATAGAATTTTTACAAATATCAAAAATTGGCTAGAAACGTGCACCATTGGGTTTGTGACGATTTATGATCAATTTTCGTATATAAAGTTTTCGGGTCGGAGCTCAAATGAAAATGTCATTGAGGTTTGAAGTTTTGAAATCGGAAATAATTATATATGTAATTAAGGAAACAAATAATAGTTAACTAAATAATTGCAAACGGTTAAATATAGCGGTAGCTTAGACGTTAAAGAAAGTGTTAACAAGAAACAAATTATAACAATCAGTTAAACAAAGTATAAAACTAAACAAATCAACACAGAAATAAATTCACTATAAAACAACAAGAACGGTGACCCAAGGTGTTCCTAGGTCGACCGGTTCGGTCGACAGACGGGCTTGGACAGTCAACCATTCCCAATGTTGGATAATAAGAATGTAAAATAAAGAAATCATTGTAAGATTTTAGGGGTTTAGGTGGTATTTTAATTCACTAGAATTTAGGATGTTACAACGTGAATTTTTATATATTATCAAGTCTAAAATAAATAAAAGTACGTTGTTTGAAATGACAAGGAATGCACCTAAAAAGAAAGAAATATATAAAATATGGATATTTACCATATTTTATAGTGTCTATTTCAATATTTACAAAAAGATAATTCCTTATAATTTCAAACACCACACAAACCTTCCACTTGGATAAGATATAGATATTTATAGCATTAACATTTCCATGATAGAGACGTAATTCCAATGCATTAAGACGCAAAAAAAACCTAAGTGTTAAATAAAGAGATAAAATTATGACATGAATAATCTAAAAGAAAAGGTATGCGATACAAATAAAGATGGGAACTAAATAAAAAGGAATGTAAGAGTAGGCAACAAAAAATTAAAGGGTAAAAATGGAATAGAAATAGAAAATGGGGAAAGGGCAAAAGAATGGAAAAAGGACATTGCAAATCTTTTAAAAAGAAAGCGGTAAATAGTCTAAAATCAAGTAAGTATAAACGCATAAGAAGTAAATAATTGCGGTTAACAAGTAAACTGTAAAGGCAAGATAATTAAGTAAGAATGAATGAAGATACATATAAATAATATATACACATAGCCTCAAGTATGCATTTATGACGGATGTGAACAATTAAAGTTAATATACGATTAAACGAATAGAATGAGATAGTCATTTGAATATGCTGGAATGCGAGGTCAGTATTGTTACACAATAGAAGTCTGCCCACCGCGAGGGGCTACCAGCGGTTGTGTATACATTATACTGATGTGAGACATATCCAACGGTAGAACTAGTGGAGTAAATATGCTTGTGTATAGATGAAGGAATGCCCAATTAATAGAGGAGCCTCCTTAAAAAAATAGAAAATGGGGGTATTCCTTGATTGCAATAGGCAATCTAAATCGAATGATGAGCGAAAAACAATATTATGTCAGCATGTGTTGGTACCAAATAAAGGAATACGGTTGTACACAGGTCGAGAACGTCATCAGTCCTTAGCGGTCAATGGAAAAGATATGGATTACACCTAACAGGCTACATGCCACTAGTGTACATACCACGTTGGGTCATGCATCGCCATGTTGTTTGCTAGTTTGTTTGTTAGGAGGCAAAGTTAGTTAACCCTATTAAGGAGATCTTTCAAATCGTGTATGAGATAGTTCGTGAAGCTTAGTCCAAGCAGGCTAGGTTTGAATCCACCATATTTCTAATTCGTAGAGCTGAGTCTACAACCAGGAAGTAGACTAGAAAATCCCTAAAAAGCGAGTTAGATTACGGCTAAGCTATTGTAAAGCCGTTAGTAGGCACTACGGGAGTTCTTTAGTATGCGCGGCAATGAAATCATGATACGGCGAGGGTGATGGATCCTGACAAGGTGCTGATGTGGAGATACTAGTGGGGATAGTATCTAGGTCCAATAGGGACCATGATAATTATATTTGTATATATGTACATAATTATAGTCTACTACGGGTAGATGAGACGTATTGTACGCGTATGTGGAGTCAGAGCGAATAAGTAAAACTAAAGGACATAACATGAAATAAAAGACAATTGGCATAAACTAGTATTATGTGTAAAGTGTATAATTTACGAATCACCAGAATGTTGTTCTGCACCCTCCTCATTCCATGTAATAATCTGCACCTTAATCGACCAAAATTTCGATGAAAACCAAAACCCAGGTCCATTAGGATACAGATCGTTGGTTTTGTTAACTTGTAATAAACATGAGCATATCAAAGATCGATCAAACTAAACTCACAACGAAAAAGAAAATATAATAGGATATAAATATTGTTTGAGGCCGCTATCTCAGAATCAATGGTATTCCTTGGACATCTAATCGTATCGTCAATACCGAGCATGAATAAGAAGACTTCTCCATCAACCATTCTGTCTTACTTCAGTGACACTTTCCTCTAAATCTATCACATGGGTTGTAATAAGGAGGAGGTCAAAACAACGTTCTGGTGATTGAAAATTTGCACACTTTAACCATAACAAAACTTATGCCGATTGGTTTCCATTTAAATTTATGTCTTATTATTTACGATTATCCATTTAATTTCATATGCACGTATGATATGTCTACCTAACTTTTTCCAAGGTATATAATACTGACATATGCTTATTGTGCATACACTACCTAAAATCTGGCCACTTAATACTTGAATAGGGAGTAGGCATACCCAATGGTCATTTTATACCTCAGTCCCCCACTACACCACAAAAGGCTTTTAACAGCATTTGATAAACGCTGTAATATGATACAACAGCGTTATTACAAACGCTGTATAACGACATGCTGTCGTATATACATAACTTACAACAGCTTTTCTATAAACGCTGTTGAAACATCTCTATGACAGCGTTTATTACGAGCTGTCAATAATCTTTTTACAGCGTTTTCAAACATGCTGTATTATGTTTCAACAGCGTTTATAATTTAGTTGTCGAAGATGTTCAAATTCTACTTTAACTGTTTACAACAGCTTTTTCTAAACGCTGTTATTGAATCATAAACAATTTCGACAGCATGTTAAAAACGCTGTGATTGAATCATCAACTATTTCGACAGCATGTAATAAACGCTGTTATTGACAGTTTCAAGATAATTACAGCACGAATTAAACGCTGTTGTTTCTTCATTGACAGCATTAATTAAACGCTGTCTTCTATTTATATAACAGCTTTAATATTCCACTCTATTTTTGAATATTCCAAAACTATATTTTAAGCATATTCAAGCAACTAGTATATATAACAGGTTCTAATAACTATTAATTGGTTACATAAATTAGTTAAGAGAATATTAATAAACAAAAGACATCCATAAACCAAGTTTCAATAATATCCATAAACAAAAATAACAAAGTAAACCAAGTTGCCACAAATTCTGTTAAACAAAGACACGTTATATGTTAAGTATCGGAGAAGTGATCTTCAAAGCTGCTTGACCAGTGCTTTGGAGTACAGGTAGAGCGACATCTGCTGCCGGTTTCAGGGTATCATAAACTACTTTGATCACTTGCTGGTTCAGACCTAAAGTTTTCGAGGCACCATCTCCCACCAAGTCTATTATGTCTTCCACCTATAACATTTACTCTTTGATTTCAAACTGATACATATATTTATTATCATGTTCTGATGTTTTGATCTGTTTTGTTTTTACTTGCGATGAGTACTATCGAATATTACTTCCATTCACATTTTTTCCCTCAGATCTCCCTTCATTTGAGTGTGTACATGAATACATTATGTTAAGACTTCTTATCACATATAAAGAGGAGGAATTATGTTTACATTGAAAAGATATTCTAAACATGTTCTTATAAAAACAAAAAAGAAGAGAAACAGCAGCAGATCAAAAGGAAAATACTGACAGTAGAAATACGATAATTAATTGGTTTAAAAGTTGATCAAAAATTTCAAGACAGATTAAACTTGGTAAACACCTTGCATATGCACATAAAAACCAGGAAGGGAACAAGAGTTGACCTTTGTAGATAAAAAACGAACAAAGACGTGAAGAGGTTCCAGATCAGTTTTGTTACTTCTTATATACAGCAGTCATTTTCATCATTGACTTGTGCAAATTAAACAAAAGTTAAAAAAAACAAAAGGAAAAAAAGCAACGAGGTAAATTGTCTTGTACTTCTAATATCTTTTCCTACGACAATTCGCTGTGGAAACAAGAAAAGTAAGAACCACTGCATATAATTTCATGGCTATAACTGAACCATGATGAAAAAATGAACTTGTAACAAGAAATGAACTTAATAGTTATGCTATATATGTACTTATTATACTTGAGATAAATATCTAACCATTTGGATGTGATTTGTATGTAGGCAACAATTTCATGGCTATGGTTCAAAATATAGTCAGATGGACACATGCATTTATTTATTTACGTAAGTCTTATGCAAAGCTACATCATTATTGTTTGCTTTTATGTTCTGCTATCAACAAACGATGAACACATGGGTGACGTGAAGAGAGAAGTAAAAACAAAGATGGTAACATGTTTTCTAAGCAAATAGTAAGAAGATGAATTAGTAATAAATTCTAATCAAATGAGAATTGAAGGGTCGGAAAAGATTGTATACCAATTTTTTATTAATACTTTATATAGGAAAATCAAAAAATAAATAATAAAAAGACCCTTGTTGGAAGTGCAATGGAGAGGAAATTTTTAAGCTAGAATTCAATTTCAATTTAACAGCACAGGGAAAAATGAATTGATAATCAAATTATATTTTGTCCAACAAATGAATCAAGCATACCTAATAGTGGAAATGATGCCAACAAAATCCAAGCAATCAGATGCCAGTAAGATACATCCATCTAATATGATTCTGAACTGTAAAAAAAGAAGAAGAAAAAAGAAAAAGAAAAAAAAGGCAAACACAACTTAACAACCAAAAATAATCAACTAGATTGTTCTTTATACTTAAAATTGCAATTTATAAGAGTGAGCATGAATAACCTGATGGGGATTACAGTCAACTGGATTGTTCTTTAAACTTTAGCTTGCACTGAGTATTCACGATTTCTTCGTATGTGCATTGTCCATAATATGTTATTGAAGGCTTGGATGTTCTCGCTTACAACCTGTTATTGAAAACCTGTCAAATATATGTTGTAAAATATCGGCTTATCATTTTAACATTTTTTATAAATACAATCAACCGACGATGCAAGGATAAACACAAGAGCTCAGAGTACTTAGTTACTCAGTTATATTGTAACATATATTTGTCGGTGCTATAGTTTTAAATATCATCAAAGAACAGAATGGTATGGAGATACAGAGTGTTTGATAAAGCAATGAACATTTTTTACATTCTTTGTAAGTTGGAATGACCAGGGTAGACGATCCTTGAGAAACATGTTGCAGAGGTCCGTGGTGATTCTATAACACTATGTTTGACAATTATACTAGTACATTCTTTGAGTGTTTTTCTTCTTGATGAAGTGCTTTGACAACGGTACCTGAACAGTAACAGAAGCACAATCTATAAGCAAAATAAGTGATGATGTGCCATTGGTAGAGTGACCACATGAGAACTTATATATTGATTGCTTTACAGACAATATAACCGATGAGTCAACTTCTGGTACGAACCCCATCTCAACCAAACCAAACAACGCAACAGTTGCATCATTTACCTTTCCAACCTCACACAATCCAGTCAACAGCTTATTTGATGCTGCAAAGTGAGGCATGAACCCTCTCCCAAGCATCAAACCTAACCGTTCACTGTAGGCAGAGAGACGCTATACAAGCAAGGCAGATTTAAAAGTTCCAAGAGAGATGTGGCTTGGGAATATAGCATTCAATATTACTTTCAAATGAAACAGCAATTCAAAGTCCAGATGTAATACTTACCTGCCACACGATCAGAAAGTCAATTATTGCCAGTCATTAGTAAAAGTCGCAAAATCAAGTTTGCATCCTACAATAATTGGACATAAAAAGAAATATAATTAAATTATAAGTATTCAACGTAACATCTACGATATAAGAAAAGAATTTGAGAATTTGACCGAACGTCAAAATGACCGTTTAAAGAATTTGTGTGCAATGAACCTTACGAATTCATATTTCTAGTTGATTTAATATGCTTCTTAGAGCATCTACAATAGCGCGCATTCAGGTTGAAATATTTAGCTTTCGCTCTTCAACAGCGCACTTCAAGCTGAAAATTCAGCGCAATCTATAGTTTCTGATTCGGTTTAATGAATTAAGGTTGGACGTCTATTTAACGGACCATCCAAAACTACACATCGATTTAATGGACGTTCAAGTTTCAGAAGCTCAAAAAAGGACTTCTGAGTTTGGACGCCCATTAGATGGACACATCGTATTTTAAGTTTAATACCTACACCTCATACTTTAGGTTAAATTAACAAAGTATAAAAGTGCTGAAGCATTAATTATGTACGTGTTTAAAGTATTGCATGTGCGGACGGTTTTATATACCGATGTGGTTTATGCCAACCCCTCTTGATTTAGTGTGTGTATTCATGTGAAATAGATATTCTATGCGCAACGAATTAGCAAAAATCATTGTAATTATTGTACAATATCATACGTTTCAAAAACCAAATTTAACTTTATACCTAAATAGAGCTAAAATCTCACATGTATAAAATGTTATCCATGCAACTTTAGATTTTTAAGCTATAAAATATACCACCATAACATCTTGTGTTCTAAATTTCAATATGACAGTCGACAGTTTGTGTTAAATATCTCAAAGTCTTCATTGTGATGTCAACAATTTATCTAAATTTAGTAGTTGGCCATGACAAAAGACATTTTCTAAATGTTCATTGCTAAAGGGACTTTATATATGGTTGTGAGGGTTTTTAATAAACGGGTGAACAAAATTAAACAACAAATATATTAAATTTTGAACATTTTTTGGATTTAAAGGTAGTAAAATAATATGATTGTATATTGAATATTCTCATCCAAAAAACTATAAAATTCGCTACAGTTTTATGATGTAATATGTGCCGACCTCAATAAAAAAGCCCATTCATAACTGAATATGGAGTCCTTGTGACAATGCATAAAGGAATTGCCATTTATAATTTTTTTTCAGAAGCCAAACTTCTTATAGTATCATTCGATGTATTTTCACGAAAGTTACAGTCCCATTTGGTAATGTATGTTATTGTGCATAAGTCATGTAACATACAGTCAGTTATATCATGTAGAAATACGGACAAATGAATCGAACATTTTGATCAATTTTTTTCTTGCAGATTCGTATTTTAGACCTTTGAATCGAAAGTCGAAATCATAATTAAATTTTTGAATCCCCCAGTTTTAATTGTTTAAACGTAGCTAAACTTAATTTAAACTATGGTGACCCATAAAAGAAAGTCTCATTAGGATGCATAATCTGATTGAGAATGCATGATTGTACCAAAAAGTGGAATCTAAAGAGTATCTTATTTTTTGAGTGCCAACCATCTTTCTGGTAGCATGGCATGTAGTTTCCACGTTAGTGTAGTTTATGTCAATGTCCCATTGAAAAACATCCAAATCCCAAATTCTGAAGAGGAGCATTTTGGCTACATATCCTAAATTGAATGTGCAGATATCCAAAATAAAGCAATCTAAAGATAAAACCTCAATAGACTTATGCATTGCCGCCTTATTGTCTAATAACACAAATAAAGGCACAGTCACTCTTTCGCGCTACCATCCTTGTGGAAAATAATTTCTAATTCTAGCTCCACTACTAGTTGTTCCAAATCAAATCTATATACATTTGCAAAAAAAATCCGTAACATTGAAATTATGACATCCATATAGAAATATATCTCATTTACTGATAACTAATATTTCAGTTGAAGAGGTATATAATTTTTTATGCTAAAAATTTATTCAATACATTTTCACCATTAATTGTCAATTTTATGTAATAAAGTTGGAAAAGGTACAACCAAGCTAAAGTCTTGGTTGCAGCTCAAATGCACCAAATTTCTCTACCAAATGACTATGGCCATAACCGGGTAGATTATTGTTTTTGACTTAATTGTTTGACGGATATAGTCTTGACATTTGCAACTGCACAATACATAATATGAATTATTAATCTAAAGTTCAATACCTTTACCGAAGATCTTCATTGGACTCGAACTGCATTTTCTACCATGTATAGGTTCAGAAAAGTATTATGTAAACATCAAGCACAATATCCAATGAATTTATATATGCCGTGATACATTTATTTGAAGGTCAGAGAGCTGGTCCAGCTTCGTATGGATCTGTAAATGAATAAAAATTATGTTAATAAGATCAATATTTGTAAATACTTTGTGGAATGGTGTAGGTTATCCATTTAAGTAACTATGCTCATCTAACATGCTTTAAGGATGAACCAACCAATTTCTTATTTTTGTCAAGTTTCTTGTAAATCTTGCATTCGTTGCAACTCTGCAACATATGATTATAGTTTCATATATTCTTGTTGACTCCTTGTTCGCCAATGATCCTTAATTTTTGGTACAACAATATTTGCGCTGATGTAGTTGCATTTTTCATTCCATTCGAGAGTTTTAGCCTATGCTTTTGTCTCACCATTTACTCATCCTATTAAAAATAGATTTCAATTGTATATACAGTAAACAAAAAGGTTACTATTCACATTGCTACTATTAATTTGGAACAAAAAATAATCAAATTGTGCAAGTTATTTTCTCTTGTTTAAAATAACTTACTCTTTATTTCACTAACGATTGCCTATATTTAAAAAGTAGAAGAAACGTGTTTTTGAACAAAGGACAGATATTAGTATATCAATACCTTATTTAAATTTTTTTTTCCGACTCTTCATTTATAGTAGAAGAGATCAACCGTATAAACTTTCTCTAAAGTAACCATGAAAACAACCTCTTGGTGTTTTGTGTAATCTATAAATTAGTTCACAATTTATGTGTTTTACAAACTATTGAAATATAATTATATCTTCTAATTTCAAAATAAGACTTCCTGCCGTCCTTCATACTAGAAAACAAGTTGTCCTCTTTTCAGGTGAAAAGACATTATGTCCATTTGACATGCATCTTTTTTTTTCAAATAATATAATATGTTATCCTTACCTAGAAAAAAATTAGGCTTAATCAAAATCAATCATCCAAACCAAACAAAATCCAAGCAATGCTAACTTTCCAATTATTTTTCCTTCTTTATGACTTTCTGTCAGTATAACGAAATCAAAGGAACCAGCAGACTAAAAGGCCGTTCAAAGCCATTTTTTGCCCTGTTATCAATGGAAACACCCTCATCGTTATTAATCCCATCTCCAACACCGTTGTGGGAGCGTTAGGGGGAGATACATCAACATCGAACGCGTCCCCAACATTAGTCGTCAACAGTCGTTGATTTCTCTTCTTCCTACCATTCATGAAGATCACACACTAAATTTCAATGACTGTTGTCCACCGGTGAAAGTACTTTCTTATCAAATCTTATTCACGACATCACAAGAATACCACAAATGCACACGCACTTAAAAACGGTTGCCACGGAAAAGACCAAAATCATCAACTTTTAATGTACAAAGATACAACTATAATTAGAGGTTTACGTTACAATTGCATATGAGCAACTGCTTATTTCACCAGGTTTACGTTACAATTGCATATGAACAACTGCTTGTTTCACCCGCCAAAATTCAGTTTTATCATTGTTATTCAATTAGCTTGCGGACCCTAAATCATTTTAGTAAATTTAGGTTGTGGTCTACAAAATATATGAAGCATTATAAATGAATTTTGTAAATTTATTTGAACATAACTACTGATTAGAAATTTTTTTGCAATGTTATTGTAAAATCTTTTTCTTCCTTTAATATTTTCTTATGTGCTTTTGAATGTGGAATTTGTTATGTGTTCTTTGTATTTTTTTCTCTGCTTGTAGCATGAAGTAATATTTTTCCATCTTTGATTCTAATTGACTATTTATCTTTCCAAGGGAATTTTTTTTCCAAAATTATTACACAAGTATTATTGACATCTTATCTCAAAATTTCCAATTTTCTACAACTGCATCTAGAAAATATAATATCAAGCAGGAAACCATAAAACCATAGAAAATATATTATGACAACCATGTGTCTTTTAAACTGCTAATGCCCAATTAGAAATAATGAATGTAATTATCTTAATATTATGTAGACTTCAAATTCATAAAACCATAGCTTTTGCTAGAAAAAAGTAGATATTCAAAAGTCCCTATGATCCCTTTTAAAGTCTTAACTATGCCCAAATCCATGTGTTTCAAAACCAATTGCGAAAGAAAGCCATGAATACCCAAAAAGTTTGAAACCATGCAACCATGTTAATATACAGTATGCCACTTTATTTAGGAAAAACAAACTTTATTTGAAACTCTTAAGGGCTAAAACAATCTGATCCCCTTTACCCAATGCACAATGCAAAGATCAAACTCAGGGCATCCATATGTTCATGATGCTTAGTATTTTTAATCCAGAATAAAGATAATTTAAAGGATTTCACTTTATAAAAAAATGTGTTTAATCACTCAGACTTAATAACAAAATAAAGCAAACAGGCATAGCTTGGGAACGACTGGGCAAAATTGAAACCATTGTAGCATTGGGAATATTTTCATGATAAAGCAAATATTAACTGCTTGTAAAAAAACAAAATAAAGCAAACAGGCATAGCTTGGGAACTGACTAAATTACATGCATATCAAACAATGATATATATCAACAATCCTTGTTGAGATGATGGTAATGAGCTATAGTAAACAAAATAAAGCAAATGCATGTTATAGTGCACAACAACAAAGATCAACAACCAGAAATTATTCAACCACTCACCATCCATTAAACAACAACATGCAAGAGAATCAAAACTAGAACTGCACGTGTTTACTCACCTATTTGCTTTAGATTTGGTTGTTTAAGCTTTAAAATACTATATATTTTTTCAGTAGTAGTTTTAGAGAATAATTCAAAATAACTCAAGGAACCCAAATTTTAACTCTATGGTTAAACTGAAATTAAACACTATAAAATTTTCTACCAAATAAGTACTCTTTTTAATGTCAAGGAAGGTGCAAAAATATTGAAAAATGTAGCATCTTATTCTGAAGTGGCAGCTTTGGCTAGCATCATTTTTCTTTTATCAGGTGGGCCAAAAAGGAGCATCCAGATGGGAAAATTAATCTCAGTGGTTAAAAAATTGCAATAAATAAATATAGTTAACATCATGGCAACGCCTGATAATGTAGATGAGCATATGACCTAATGTTATCAAAATTCATTTTTTAAAAGAATATAGTTAACATAATATCTTGAATACAACCAACAATTACACATTATTCAAGATACAACTTAAATATGAAAGGTAATAATTTTGTATCTCAGTTTTAAATAACCTTTCTTCAGTTTTGCACTACAGTGGGCGACTAATTCTGAACAAACTTCTCCCTATGAATCAACTTAATCATGAATTTTCTTACTTCAGCTAAATCAACAACGAGAATATTAGATAATGAATAAAGTGAAAAGTGAGAAGTACAAGTACCCAACTCATCGATGTTGAAAATACTAATATTAGAAAATTGAAGAACTAAAATTGGACACAAAGAAAAGGAAATACGGAAATACTTCAATTCTAAATCGCGATTGATGAATGATGTTTGAACGTGTTGAAAATACGTTCAAAATTGAAAGAACCCATTTTAAACCTATATAGAATCAAACAACCCATTTAAACCTAAAAAATTGATGGCGTTGTACCTGTAGACGATATCTGAAAGATGAACGAGATCTCTGAATGATGAATGGAGAAGTTTAATGAAGCGACGGTGATGTAGGCGAATTTTGATGATTGGAAGAGATGTTTTCTTCTTTTTACGTGATGAAAATGTTTCAAGGTAGGGAAGGATGAAAAGAGGAATTAGGGGAAGTGAAAAAAATGGCGCAAAAATTGTATAATTTAGCTTTTGTCAGCGTTCACACGGAAAATTTTCCCCCCAAAATTTTTAATGACCGCACTTAAGTCACAAACGCTGACATTAGGTGCTGTTGATGGTATTTTTTCTTGTAGTGCCCACAGCGGGCACTTCACATCATCAACGTTAGTCTATCAGTCCTAGATACAAAGATTGATGATTTCTATATACGGCTTTATAATATATAATTCCTACATCTATCGTTAATTATGTCCTAGCCATATGAGAGATATTACCCAAGCCACTTAATACCTTCCTAATGGAATTAGGCAGAATCTAACCATTTAATACCCTATTTAATATAGATCAACATCATTTAATACCTAATCCAAAGGCCTCATCAGATTTTATGGGGGTTAAACAGACAATACTTCCAACAAATTAAATACAATTTCATGGAGATTAAACGGACAACAGTTCTAACAAATTAAAATACAAAATTCATATTCTAATAGAATCAAAACAAATCTAAATTATACTAATATTTCTATAACCCAATTGTAGATTTGGAACAAATTCTACATTTTATCTATATTCAACTTTTAATAACTTGAGGACTGATTTTCAGATATGGATGTAAGCAATATTCCTATGTATTTATAAAATATGTAGGCGTTATTTTATACGCTTAATTCAAGCCGACGACTCTTTAGATTTCTTTTAAGGCATAAACATCAAATATAATTCCAACAAAATAAATTCCAATGTTATAAGTAAATTATATAATTTTGCACTCACCTTTAAAAAATTTCAAATCTCCAAATCTGAATCTGATTTCTTGAATCAACTCCATTTCCTTTCTATTCCCAAGAAATATGTATAAAAGTGTATACACATACCATTAAAACTACATATCTAAGAGGAGATTTAGAAAAAATAGGAAGATTTATAATATTAAAATTTACCTTTTTATTTGTGCAATGCTGATCCACTCCTTCTCTTCTTCTATTTATTTTTCACTCTTCTCCAATTTGTCTAAGTATAAATTATTTTAAAGTTAGGAGGAATAGTGGAGAAGAAGAAATGATAGAGCCTTGCTGCCCTATATCAGAAGATATAAGAAGTGAAGGGAGAAATTAGGCCCGTTTTATAGTCTCTTGAATCAGTCGTATCCGTTAGATTAAAATTATTAAATCCGGACCGTTGGCCGAGGTTCAGATCGTAGCCAAAATGCTTCAACGATCAACTGCTCCCCAATAAGCAGTCGAACGCTAGAGGGCGATCGCCCCATAGCAGGGGTCGACAGGTGGTGTCCCGGTTTAATTATATATTTATTACCAATTTTGTTACATATTTATTTTTGTTCCGATTTATTTAAATGCCCGCAACTTCTTCGTTTGAACTCTGATCGCAAAACTCCAAATATGAAAGTTGCTTAGAAAATCGCCACGTATACAATGGTGCAAGTTTCATGGTCAAATTCCACTTTGTTCAAATGACATTTTTGGAGCCTAATTAATTATTAAATTATTATCGTAAATTTATGGGGTGTTACATTCTCCCCCCTTAAAAAAATTCCGTCCTTGAAATTACACCAATGATTAAACCATGGGAAAATGCAGTAATCATTCTAGACTACTCAGCCAATTAGTGTATGACTAATTTGTCAGCCAAACGTGCACAAGTGCGCAGTGTATTACAACATAGGAAACATGTATGCAGAATGATTCTAAATTGGGCCCTCCTGTATGAAGGAATTATTTTAAAAATATTTTTGAAAATATGATGCAAACGACCTATATATACTGACAATTTTATATGTATGCAGGTTTTCAAAGATCGTTTTCACATAAAAAAATTATACTCCTGCAAATAGAAGCATGGTTCTACCTTTTCATCCAGTTCATACCATCCAAAAATCTAACACGTGCTATTTTCTTATCCTAGACGCTTACCCCTATACTGGAAAAAGGAACTTAAGTGAAGAATTTTACATTCTTACTACTTTATTTGGTACCAATTCTGTTGTAAATTGTAAATTTCCTAGTTTACCCAATTTTTCTCCCAATTTTTCCATGTATAATACACATAAGGAGGTTTATTTTCAAGCTCTAAAATGGAATTGGATCCAAAAACGAATTCTCGTACGTCATAGACAAGGAGTGGAAATAGAAATTCCAATGCTAAAACAGTTTTCCCCTTGTTATCATCTGTGCTTATCCTAATGTCAATCCTTAATGCACTGCTAAATTCATATTTATTAACCCATTTATCCTTTACACGCTTAGTACATGGCATTCGAAAACCAAAAATTTACTATAAAAATCCTTTCCTCTTTCCAATCAAATTTGCACATGGTTTGCAAAGTCAAACTTCCAAAATAATTTAAACACCACTTTCTTTTAAAACATTTGGATAAAACCGGCCAAAAATAATTTGAATACCAAAAATAATTTAAATGCTAAAATCTCTTTTTTTTTTCCTTTTTTGAATGCGATTTTTCAGAACATTCAATTTTCCCATTTTAATAAGTCAAGCCACATTTCAACGTAGTTGGGAATTTGTTATGAGTTAACGCATATCTTCAATTCTAGCCTTTCGTAATTAGTTTAATACCTTTAAACTTATTTTTATATTTTAAGATAACGACTCATTAATCAATTTGTAAATTTTAGCTTTTCAAGGAACATGAATAAAGACCCGTGATTCCACAACAAGCTTTTCCCGTCCTTTGCCCACTAAAATTCATCATTTTATAAACTTCCATCCGTATATTGTATTTACCTTTAGTTAAGTGTCTTTATGGGATTTTTCATATTTATACTGTTTCTTCCTAAAATACATATAAGAGCAGTCTACATATCCATAAACAATAGTATAGTGAATAAATAGGAACACATCTTACAACATACCTTACATGTCTTTTATACGAGAGGCAATCAACGGTTACAACCCAAACAACCTAAAGATAGAAAAGGACAAATGATGGAAAGAAAGTGAAAACATAACGCAACTAAACCCAAAATACTATCTAAAAACTAGTCTCGGTTTTCTCGGGCCATTGCCACGACCTTGGAATGGGCGAAGCATAGCGGCTATGCACTCGATCTCGCGGCTCTGTCGCTACTTCTCAACTCAAATCTCTCAGATCTCTGCCTGGACCTGTCGAAAAACGAATAGCTCGAGGCTCCAGTATCCTCCATCGCCCTACCGATGCACTGTCTCCTACTATGACGAATCTTCTGTTGTTGGCGCTGCTACCCCAGTTGGTGGCCCAAGGATTCCTATCTTCTTAAGAGAGGCTCGGTCGAATGGAGAGGGGACCTTCTTCTGGAATAGCTCTCTAAAGAGGTTCACTCTATATTTCCTAAAGGCATGAGTAAAGAGATGGCAATACAGAAAGCGGCTCTACGGACTCTAGGAATAATATAGTTGTTCATGATAGCACGAGCCCAATTTATAGCCATACCATCTATGATGGTGTAGGTGGCCTTCTGTACCAATGGATAAATCTGATCAAAGCTCCTCGTCTTCGAAATGATGTTCTGCAGAACTATGCGAATGACGAGGAGGGCTGTAGGTCGCAAATTATCTGACCTCCAGACATAAATATCTCCTAAAACAATCCGCTGTAAAATCTCCGGATTAGTCATCTCTACATCTTCCAATCCACTCCATCTACGGCTATCCCCAAAATATCATCGTCGGATAAATCAATCTAAACTCCCTTTAGTTTGGACTGGAGATGGCTAACACCGTCATCAAAGTTGTATGTCGGATTCTCGTCAAATACACGCATGCAACATGGTCCACCGCCGTAAACAATTCCTCGAATCCAAAGGCGGCAAAATCTCCAAATTTAACCAACCGTCGCTGAAAAAAGGTGAAATTTGCCGAGGCCAAGTAAACAGAGATTTTTTGGTTGCTCCAGTCAAGCTAAGCGATCTCTTAAGGAGTGAGAACCCGATGGCATGAGGAAGAGCCAGGGGTTCGAGTTGTTCCTAAGGACTAAGTGGAGGTTGGAGATGAGAGATTTGGTTAAGATTTAGAGAGATGGCAGGGATAGATCTAGCATGCAAAGATTGGGGAGTTGAGGCTACTGCTGGAGTGGGGTCTACGATGGTGGAGAGGGAGGTGGCGTCGCTTGTCGTCGTGTAGGAGGGAGAGGAGGAGCGGCGGCTTTGATTTGGGAAAGAGAGGATTATGTTTGGCCATGAGGAAGAGGAGGGAAACGATGGGGTAATGTGATAGAACAGACACAAGTCACACAACTTATAAAGTAGATTCGAGGTATAGGTTGCGCCTCAAACCTGTTAATCGGTCAATCACTCCTTGGGTAACCGGTCGACAGCTAGGGGTCGACCGGTCGTCGAATTTCGGATGCAAGTTGAACTTGGACTCTATTTGACCCGAGTTATTTAATAATAACAATTATCATTTCATGCCCTTTTTCCGATCATACACAATCTAAAATTTTCATGTTCTCTTCATAATGGTGCCCTAGCTTATCATCTAACTCTTCGAACCCCTTTCCTCAAATATTCGCAGTATTCCTAACTTATACTGCTCCTGCCATTAACAAATTCAAAAACCCTAAATATTCTAACTACTATTTTCCATACTATATGGGAATACTCCTTCTATTTGATGGCGGGTTAGTCTACACTTCCAAACAACATACCTCAACTGAAGTAAATGTCATTTCTATTTTATCCCCCCTTTAGAGAGAATTTTAAAAAGCATTTCAATTCTTTAGATAGGAAAAATCATCGGACTATACATGCGCCAAAATGGAAAACACTTATTCACTATAAACTTTTTGAACCAAAATCAAATTCTTATTTTATTATATATTTAAGAATTTAAAAACTTCCTTTTTAAACTAAAGCTTTTCAAACCAACCAAATTCATTGTTATATATTTCTTATAAAAATTAAATTTACAAAACTCTCTTACTTTCCAAAACACAGTTTCCAAATGGACAGTTTGAAAAATATTATATATATATATATCCTCTTTTGAAAAACTCATTTAAATCTCATGGTATTCTCATATGGGTTTGACTAAGAAATTGGTTTTACTTCTTTTCCGTAAAAATTTGGTTCGTCATCTTGAGTTGATTGATGAACATTCTCTTACGAGAACTTGCCTCTCGATGTCAACGATATATAGATTCTTAATTCCTGCCTGTCTGGATAAAATATGCATTTTCAATCGATAATTCATAATCACAAGGTAGCTAAGTCTCAACAATCAAGTCAAACACCATCTAGCCTCCGAGATCCTTCCATATGTCATGCTAATGCTCTTCAAAGTTAACGCCTTATGTACAGCCAATGCTCCATGGGGTAATCGGGGTAGGCTCTTTATCTCTATAAAAATTCCAATACACAGTCGCCTCATCCATCCTTTTGGAATATGGTGGCAACTATGATCGTGCTCTCTGCGTATCCTAATCCCTATGATCGACTAACCTAGGCTCTGATACCAAATGTAACAATCCGCACCATAATGGACTGGAATTTCGATAAAAATTGAAACCCAATTCCATTAGGGTATAGATCATTGGTTTTGGTAACCTGTAATAGATATGAGCATATCAAAGATCGATCAAACTAAACTCATAGTGGAAAAGAAAATATAATAGGACACAAATAGTATATGAGGCCGCTACCTCGGAATCAATGGTATTCCTTGGACATCAAATCGCCTCGTCTGTACTGAGCATGAATGAGAAGATTTCTCCATCAACTGTTCTATTTTTCTCTAGTGACACGTTCCTCTAAATTTATCATGTAGGTTGTAATGAGGATGGGGTTAGAAAAATGTTCTGGTGTTTGAAAAATTCCATACTTTAACCATAACACAAACTTATACGATTGGTTTCCATTTAAATGTTATATCTTATTATTTACGGTTAATCCGCTTAATTTCATATGCACATATGATATGTCTACTAACCTTCTCCAAGGTATATAATATTGGCATATGCCTATTGTGCATACGCTACCTAAAACCATCCACTTAATGCTTCTTAAATAGGGAGGAGGCAGACCTAATGACCATTTAATACCTTAGTCCTTGAAGTGGGACCTTTATATCGTCAATGTTTGCCTATCGGGCCTAGCTATAGAGATTGATGACTTATATATATGGCTTTATAATATATAATTGTCACATCTATCGTTAAAAATGTCCTATCCATATGAGAGAAAGTACCCAAGCACTTATACCTTCTTAGCGTAATTTGGCATACTCTGATTATTTGATACCTTATTTAAGACAGATCCCCATTATTTAATACATAATCCAAAGGCGGACTACTCATCGGTATATATCTAGTTGACATTGCACAGAAATCTCTTAGGCCACTTAATACTTCCTATCGAAGCGGACCTTTTCAAGATATCCTTTCATGTGCCTAACCGCTAACCTTGACCATTTAATACTTCCTAAATAGAGTAGAGGCAGGCCTGCAATCAACCATTTAATACTTTTGACCCAGAAGTAGGTTCTACATGCTACGCATATCCCTTTTTCCACGGATCCTGTAACACCCTTAATTTTAGTTTAACATTATTCGAACATTTAATAGGATAGATTAAATAGAATAATGTAAATAGTTAAGGAAAATGGATTTGGTTAATTAATAAGGTCATGCCTTACTAAAACTAATAAGATTGTTTTAAAAAACTAAACATATAAGAGAAAATATGAGGATGACAAAATTGTTAGATTCATCCTTTAACCTTTAAAACCCTCTCCCCTTCATTTCATTCTTATTTCTCACAAACTTAAACAATCAAACGAAAAACATCCGGCCATAACTCAAGCTAGGGGATCAAAATTAAGGAGATTAAAAGGGAAGATGCTTAGGGATACTAAGACCAAATCAAATCTCAACTCCAAC
Source organism: Allium fistulosum (assembly GCA_030737815.1). Lineage (NCBI taxonomy): Eukaryota > Viridiplantae > Streptophyta > Magnoliopsida > Asparagales > Amaryllidaceae > Allium > Allium fistulosum. The sequence continues at coordinate 704,845,615 of CM060904.1, read as the reverse complement.
AATTAATCTAAGGCGAATAACAAGTATTCCATCTCTATTTTTGCTTTTAAGTTCAGTTACGAATAATACCCGAATGTTTGATGTTCAAGATATGGTTTTTTAATCATTGTTTGGATAGAATAATGGTTATAAGAAATTTTATGAAATTGTTTTAAATGGGTTTTAAGGGTAAAACCTAAAATTTAATCTCCAAATGTTTTGATTTTCTTATATATTGTATAAAACATTATTTTGGAGATGGATTTTTAATTTCATAGTTTTTCAAGTTATATAAATTATTTTATGAATTTCCTAATGAGGAAATTGCTTAATTTCAGGTTTTAATTGTTTAAAACAATTAGATGTGGAATTTGGCTCCAAAATTTTTGTATGATGAAGGGAAGGATATTCCCTAATTTCTATGAATTTTTGGGATTTTTCCCAAGTGATTTCGATTTATTATGAAATTATTATGCTGGATAAGCATTTACATGGATAATTTAGTAAGGATATTAATAAATTGTTTTAAAGCATGTATTGGGACTTGAAATTTTGAGTGCGGTAGATTTATGTAAAGTTTTGGATAAAAAACTTTTATTATCCAGTAGGAATTTGCCAAATTATAAGATTTGGTGAATATGATTTACTTTTAATATAAATAAACCAGTTTTCACGTTAATTACGACGATGCCATGCCACACATACCCTTGTCAAGCCTAAGGGTATGCCGCTTCCATAAAGGTCGACGTCGACAAGGATGGAAGCTTATGATAGTTACTTAGGTAGTTATGAATTGGTTTCATCACTGTCGATGCCGATATTGTCGACAACCTATCTTTAACGGCATAGCCTTATTGTGATTTTCGAAGTGTCATAAATGACGCCGCATCTCATCTCTTCGAGTGTTTTCATTACTAAGGCAGTGATGCTGCCAATATGGGCTTTGTTCATATGTATATTCTTTGAAGGCATAGTAGTCAAAGTAAGTTAAGCCAAGATTTTTACAATGACATCGATGATCTTGATGTCGTTGTGCATCAAGGTCAACGACCTTATATACTTTGCTTTGATGTCGATGCCGCACGGTAAAGATGTTGCATCTCTTTCTTTAATGCCGAAGAGACTTTTTCATATAAACTAAAAATATTTTCAAGGGGCGAAGTGGTCTATGTTTTAAGAGGGTCGACGACCCTATAACTTCAGCAGATAGCAATATAACTTAGGAATTTTTTGTTTTAATGGGTGGATAGCCTATGGTTTATAAAGGTCGACAACATCATCTTTGACATTAAATATTATACTTAAATGAATTTTAAGTTTCTGTCTTCGACCTTGGATAGAGGTCGACCTTGTTTTAAAATCGCGTGTGTGTTATGATTAAAGGCAGAGAGCCTTAGACCACCATGTCAACATTGATCTATACTAAATTGTTAAAGGGCAGAGAGTCTAATTTTTCTACTTCGACACCGATATTGGGGATATCAATACCATTTTAAATTGTAAACTTCGACACTATCATTTGGGATACCAATGTAGATGAACTTGGACATTGATCTAAAATCTAAATTATTTAATGGTGGCGAGCCATATGTCCTTAACTTTGACTTTAAACCTTGGGGATACCATTGTTTATTTTTAATAAGTTCTACATGAATCAATTGGGGATACCAATATGTATCACTTGGAAATGTTATAACTTTATGGAGAAATAACCTAACTAAGGATACCGATAGACATAGGTTAAGCATGTGGGTAACATGAATTAAATTGTAAATGATGGGTTCGTAGTCATTCTAGAAAAACTATGGGATGTGAGATGGATAATCCACATCATACCGATATGGTTAGTCTCTATGAGGATAATGAAGAGTTCATAGTCATTCTATGAAAATTATGGAATGTATGATAGATAATCCACATCATTTAAAGTTAAATGGAATATGTGTAATGAATATTCCACGTAATTTTATATTATTAAATCACATGCGATGGGTAGTCAATGTGGTAGTGGATGGGTAATCAAGTAATAACTACATTTGAGATGGATAGTCCACATAATTTTGAACATGTTTAAATGTGAGATATGTAGTCCACATAATTATAAGATAGGCAGTCAGACTAAAATAAGACGAGCAGTCAGTTTAAAGTGCAATGGGTGTCATTCGAAATTAAGATGTATAATCTAATGAATTGGGACGGTAATACGATATGTCTGCATGATTATAAATGCTATTTTCTATGTTGTAACCATTGTGGTTGCAAGAGCACAGTATATGGTAGTTATGTTTTAGTTAAGATACTAGTGAGGTGAAAACTCATTCCGCTCAGCGACGTGGTCTCACTAGATATCTATTTGGTTTGAAATGGTAGGTTATTAATCATACCAAGTTTTTGTTTGACCCGAAGTTTTTGTTTTTCTTCTTAAACTCTCAGGTAATCATTTAAGTAGGTCAAGAGTAAGAGATTTTAGGTTCCAATTAGACAAATAAGCTTTCGGAGTGCCTATTAGAAACTTTATCTATTTCCACTGTGTAGTTTTGTTTTGTCTATTTGGATGTAATGACCAAGTTGTATAATTGCTAAGTATTTGACTCTGATCAACCATGGGGACATCTTCATATGTCATTCTTAGAGTATTTTGTAATAGTTATATTTTCTCTAAACGTGGGTTTACGAATGGGATTATGTAAAGAATATAAAATATCATTTGCGAAATGAGATGTGAAAATTTATTATTAAACTATGTTGAATTTTTTTATATTCGTGTGCTTTTGATTATTGATATGGTTAACATAGCCATATTTTATCACCTATATTTAATAATTATGAATGACTACAGCATCCGTAGCAGTTAGTTTTGGGCCTCGAAATGGAGGATGTTAAAATTTGGTATCAGAGCATGGTTTATGATTAAAAGAATTTTAAACCTTAAGAGATTTTGAAAACGTAATTCTAATGAATCAGAGAATAACATTTGGGTATGGGATAATGCTATAATAATGTACTTGTATTTGCTATATATAAGTATGTATTCCATCTCTATTCTCCCCTCTCTCTTAGACCATTCTTCTGTATCTTACTAAGGCTCGTATGCAGATTTACGAGATAGAGAGATATGAAGGCAGGAAATGGAAGAGTGAATCTAGGTGGCGGAAGCACCACAACCAATGGAAATGCTCGGCCCAACATCAGGAGGAACCAGGGTCGACAGGAAAATGCTAACCAAAATGCAAATGTCAGTGTAGGTGTTGCAAGCCCACTAGCAGATATGGGGGCTATGTATCAGTTCTTCGTCAATCTGATGCAAGTTGGAACAGCTGCAGGAGTAACTGGAGGAGATGTTGCTAATGCAAGAGGAGTCAATCCCGCAGTGCCAATTGCTAATAACTATTCTAAGTTGAGTCGAGATTATACCAGTCTAGGTGGGAAGCATTTTTTGGGGACCGAGGATGCAATAGACGTAGAGAACTGGCCGTTACTTTGTGAAAGAATTTTTGCTGATTTGGGTCTGAATGATGAGCAGAAAAGGAGATTGGCTTCAAGACAGTTGCAAGGAGCTGCTTTGTTCTAGTGGAGCAGAATGACCATAAAGGTACCAAAAGAGGAATTGACTTGTGCAGAATTTCGAAGGAGATTCGAGGAAAGGTTTTTGTTTGAAGTAGCCAAGTCATCCTTGCTTAGAAAGTTTATGGAGTTGGAGCAGAGGAAATGTCATTGTTGGAGTACTCTGCTAAATTTGATGAGTTATCCAGGTATGGATATGCAACTATTGACGTTGTTATCAAGAGGAATGAGAAGTTTATCTGGGGGTTGAGGTTGGAGATTGTTAGGCCAAATATGCCACATCTCAGAGATCCATCGAATGTAGTAATGGAGATGGCTATCAGGAATGAAGAAATGCTTTTGATCTTTGGGAAAGAGAAGTCGGTGGAGAATAAGAAATCTCAAATTAAGAAGGGAAAATTCTTTAAGAAGAAGGAAGCTTAGAAAGGTGAGGCTGCCAAAAAGGAGAAAGCTGACATAGTTTGTTACAAGTGTGGCAAGAAGGGGCGCTATGCTAATGAGTGTCGATCTGGTGCTGGCAAGGTGATTTTAGGAAAGCAGAATGTAAAGTGCTTTAATTATGACCAAGTGCAGCATTATAAGAACAAATGTCCAGAAGCATCCAAGGCTAACAAAGGAAAGGTGTTTGCTTTGAAGCCATCTACATCAAGACCAATAGCAGTTGAGAAGGGAAATTCTATGATGGAAGGTACACTTTTGATTTATAACATACCAGGTAGGGTACTGTTTGATACCGGTGCACCTCATTTATTTATATCTCTGTGTTTGGTGGATAAGTTATGTTTAGAACCATCATACCTTATTACTTCCTTAAGGATAGCTAATCTAATAGGAGGGGATGCAACTCTGGGAATAAGATGTGACCATCTAGAGTTTGAGTTACTAGGTTATACTTTTGCTTGCTGTTTATATGTATTTTATTTCACGGGTGGGATTATTTTGGGTATGGATTGGTTGAGTAGATACGATGCTAGGATATTTTGCCAAGAAAGAAAAATATTATTGAGACACCCTGATAGTAGTGACCAAATAGTACACTCGGTTAAGAATACGAGTCCAGAAATTTGCGCTATATTGGGTGCCATAGAAGTGGAAGACGAGTTGAACTGGGTTTTAATTGTTAGAAAACTTGTAGGCGTTTTTGAGCCTGTTAGAGGACTACCACCGAAACGAGCTATTCAGTATCATATAGATCTTGTACTAGAAGCTAAACCTGTAAGTAGACCACCTAGCAGGATGACGCCTATATAGATGGAGTTAAAGGTGCAACTAGTGGATTTAGAAGGAAAGAATTTTATTAGACCAAGCAGTCTGCCATGAAGAGCAGCTGTGGTGTTCTTGATGAAACCGGATGGATCGTTAAGTTTGTGCATCGATTATTGTAAGTTGAATGAAAGGATGATAAAAAATTGATACCCTTTGCAGAGAATTAATGATTTAATTAAATAGTTGAGTGGAGTCGAAGTATTTTCCTTGTTGGATTTGGCGGGGTTCCATCAATTGAGAGCGACGGAGGACGGTATTCGGTCGACTGTGTTTCAAATGAGATATGGTTCATACGAGTGGTTAGTTATGCCATTCAGATTAACTAATGCGCCAGATTTCTTTATGGATTTGATAAACTAGATTTTCCGATAGCGCTTAGATAAGTTCATGTTGGTGTTCATTGATGATATTTTGATATATTCTAAGGATGAAAGAGATCATGAGATTCATCTTAGAATAGTGCTTGAGATGTTGAAGTAGCATCAGTTGAAAGCGAAGTTTTCGAAGTGTCATTTCTAGAAGGAAGAAGTGAAGTTTCTTAGTCATGTAGTTTCAGAGAAAAGATTGTCAGTCGATCCAGCCAAGATCAAAGCTGTTAACCATTGGAAAAGGTTTGAGATGGTGATCGAGATAAGAAGTTTTCTTAGATTGGCTGGCAATTACCAGAGATTTATCAAGGATTTCTCGCGGATATCAGCACCTTTGACTAAGCTAACCATAAAGGATGTGAAGTTTATTTGGTCTGATAAATGTGAGAAAGCATTTCTTAAGTAAAGCATTTATTAAGTGAAGTATTTGTTGACCAATGCGCCAGTGTCAGTAGTTCCAGATGAAAATCAAGATTTAGTAGTGTATACAGAGATGCATGTGGAACAGTATTAGGAGCTGTGTTGATGCAAAAGGGTAAAGTTATTGCCTACGCTTTGCGGTTGCTTAGACCACATGAAGTTAGATATCCGACTCATGATTTAGAGTTGGCAGCGGTGATTTTCGCATTGAAAGTGTGGAGGCACTACCTCTCAGGAGAATGATTTGAGCTGTATATGGATGATAAGTCTTTGAGTTACTTATTTTCTCTGAAAGAGTTGAATATGAGACAACATAGGTGGTTGGAGTATTTAGCAGCTTATGATTTTGGCATTGAGTATACACCAGGGAAAGGAAATAAAGTTGCAGATGCACTTAGCAAGACACCTCAAAATGTGGTGTTTGCTATGTTGGCGGAATAGAAGGATCTTGAGGCATTGACTACTTATAGTGTGTAGTTAAGATCGACTGCTAATTCTACTTTAAGTACAGCCATGTTATCTTGCTTGGAAGTTCGACCGATGTTGATCGAAAGGATTGCTTCAAGGAAAAGATGATCCATTGTTAGCCGAAAAGATTAGAAGATTGGAAGGTAGAACCGAATCGATGATCTAAAGGATTTTAGTCTTGACCAGATGGGGTGGTTAAGGAAGAAGGGATGGTTATGCATTTCAGATATTGGAAACCTAAGGAGGGAAGTTCTTAGGAAGTGTCATCGATCAAAGTTTACGATTCATCCTGCGGGAACCAAGCTATATCAGGATATGAAGAGAAGTTTCTTCTACGAAGGTATGAAAAGGGATGTAGGCTTATGGGTGAAGCAATGTGAAAATTGCCAACATCTGAAAGCCGAACATCAGAAGCCAAGTGAATTGCTTTTGCCTTTAGATATACCAGTTTGGAAGTGGGATTCGTTATCCATGGATTTTATTGACTGGTTGCCAAGGTCGAACATGGGAAATGAAAGTATATGGGTTGTGGTTGATAGATTGACCAAGGTGCCCATTTCATTCCTATTAGGTCAACTGGGACGACGTTTGTATTGGCTAAGTTGTTTATGAAGAACATAGTTAGATTGCATTGTATTCCTAGTAGTATAGTCAGTGACAGAGATGCCTTGTTCACTAGTGACTTCTAAAGAGTCTATAGGAGGTATTATGTACCAAGCCTAAGATGAGTACCGTTATCACCCACATACAGATGGGTAGATGGAGATAGTCGATAAGGTACTTGAAGATTTGTTGAGAGCTTGTGTACTAGATTATGGTGGGTTGTGGGAAGACCATTTGCACTTGGTTGAGTTTTTCTGTAATAATAGTTATCGGACTTGTATAGGAATGACGCCTTTCGAAACTTTATATGGAAAGTCATGCAAATCACCAACATGTTGGTTAAAGACCGGAGACAAATTGATCCTTGGTCCAATATGGTAAGAGAAGTCATAGAGAAGATTGAGTTAATCCGGGATAGGATGAGAGAAACTCTATCTAGGCAAACAAGTTACGCAGATAAGAGGCGTAAGGATCCTGAGTTCTCAGTTGGAGACCAAGTTTTTATTAAAGTATAACCGATGAAGGGTGTGGTACATTTGAAAAGTCAGGAAAACTGGCACCGAGATACGTTGGACTATTTCCTATTATTGAGAGGATCGAAAAACTCGTATACTAGTAGAGTTACCAAGTAGCTTGACAGGTGTCCATAATGTGTTCTATGTTTCTCATCTTAGGATGTATGTGCATGATTCAGAGATTACTATTACTCCGACTGCACTGTAAGATTTAGTAGTAGAACTGGATATGACTTTTGTAAGACAAACAGTTCGAGTTGTAGCGAGAGATGAGAAAAGATTAAGGAACAAGATAGTCAGGTTTGTGAAAATCCAGTGGAGCGACAACGAGAAAGGCCATACTTGGGAGACAGAGAACATGACTAGGGATACTTATCCTGAGCTATTATGATGGTATGTTCAATATTTGTTGTATATAGACTTAGTAGCCGGTGGGATACACTAGCATTATTTGCATGTCTGATATACTTGTTTTGTAGTCCTTACTGAATTTCGATAACGAAATTCTATAAGGAGGGAGCCTGTAACACTCCTAATTTTAGTTAAGGAAAATGAGATTTAGTTAATTAATAAGGTCGTACTTTACTAAACTAATAAGATTGTTTTGGAAAACTAAACATATAAGGGAAAATATGAGGAGGGCAAAATAGGTAGATCCATCCTTTAACCTTTAAAACCCTCTCTCCTTCATTTCGTTCTCATTTTTCACAAACTTAAATGATCAAAAGTAAAACTTCAAGGCCGACCATAACTCAAGCCAGGGGATTGAAATCAAGGAGATTCAAGGGAAAGAAGCATAAGGATACTAAGACCAAATCAAATCTCAACTCCAACAATAACCTAGGATGAATAATAAGTGTTCCATCTCCATTTTGTTTTTAAATTCGGTTATGGATAATACCCAAATGATTGATGTGTTTTTTTTCCAAGATATAGTTGTTTAATCATTATTTGGATATAATAATGGTTATTGGATTTTTTTTATCAAATTGTTTAAATGGGTTTTAAGGGTAAAACCTAAGATTTTAATCTCCAAATGCTTTGATTTTCTGATATGTTGTATAAAACATTATTTTCAAAATGCGTTTTTAATTTCATAATTTTCCAAGTTATATAAATTATTTTGTGAATTTCCTAAGGAGGAAATTGCTTAATTTCGGGTTTTAATTTTTAAAATAATTAAATATGGTTTTTGGCTCCAAAATTTTTATATGGTAAAGAGAAGATATTGTCTAATTACTATGAATTTTTTGGAGTTTTCGCAAATAATTTCGATTTATTATGAAATTATTATGGTAAATAAGCATTTACATGGATGATTAATTAAGGATATTAACTAATTGATTTGAAGTATGTTTTGGGACTTGAAATTTTGAGTGTAGCTGATTTATGTAAAGTTTTGGGTAAAGGACTTTTATTATCCAATAGGAATTTTCCAAAGTATAAGATTTGGTGAAAAATATATACTTTTAATAGAAATAAACCAGTTTTCATGTTAATTACAATGATGCCATGCTACATATACCTCTTCGAGCCTAAAGATATGCCACTTCCGTGAAGGTCGATGTTGACAAGGATGGAAGCTTATGATGGCTACTTAGGTAGTTATGAATTGGTTTCATCAGTGTCGACGCCGATATTGTTGGCAACCTATCTTTAACGATATAGCCTTATCGTGATTTCGAAGTGTTATAAATGACATCGCATCTCATCTCTTCAACTGTTTTCATTACTAAGGCGGTGATGCCGCCTATATGGGCTTCGACCCTATGTATATTCTTTGATAACATAGTAGCCAAAGTAAGTCTAGCCAAGATTTTTACAATGACGTTGATGGCCTTGATATCGTAGTCCATCAAGGTCGACGACCTTATATACTTTGCTTTGATGTCATGCCGTAGGTTAACAATACCGCATCTCTTTCTTTAATGCCAAAGAGACATGTTTTATATAAACTAAAAATATTTTAAAGAGGCAAAATGGCCTATGTTTCAAGAGGGTCGATGACCTTATAACTTTGGCAAATAGCCACACAACTTATAAAAGTTAAAGTTTTGTTTTAATGGGTGGACAGCCTGTGGTTTATGAAGGTCGACAACATCATCTTCAACATTGAATATTATACCTAAAAGAATTCTAAGTTTCTATCTTCGACCTTGGAGAAAGGTCGACATTGTTTTAAAACCACGTGTGTGTTATGATTAAAGGCGGAGAGCCTTAGACCACTATGTCGATATTTTTAATACCGTAGACGTTGATCTATACTAAATTATTAAAGAGTGGAGAGCCTAAATTTTCTACTTCGACGCCAACATTAGGGATACCAATGCTGGTTAAATTATAAACTTCGAATTTATCATTCGGAACACCAGTGTAGATAAACTTCAATATTGATTTAAAATTTAAATTATTTAATGGTGGCGAGCCATATGCCTTTGACTTTGACTTTAAACCTTAGGGATAACATTGTTTGTTTTTAATAAGTTTGACATGAATCAATTGGGGATACCAATATGTGTCACTTTGAAATGTTATAACTTTACGGGGAAATAACCTAATTAATGATACCAATAGACATAGGTTAAGCATGTAGGTAACATGAATCAAATTGTAAATGATGGGTTCATAACCATCCTAGGAAACATATGGGATGTGAGATGGATAGTGTGACGCCCCACCTCTATACCCACGCTAGCCAAGAACACTACGGAGTAATGCTGTCAACTAGCACGGAGAATGAGGCTGTTGAGGAGCGACCATCCATGTAATTTCTTTGTGCGAGCACCGATATGTCAGATAGTATAGCATGCATTTCATTTAAGGAGGAAATCCGACATACCGATACAAACTCAAAGCTATCACACATATGGCTATATATAATCTTCAGAAACAAACATAGAAATAAACATAACACAAATCAGTCATAGACATCCATATCACAAAGGCGGAAAAAGATATGAATAAATATATATATCACATGAAAGTGCACATCAGAGTAGTGGTCTGAAAGTTCCACGATAATACAAAAGAATAGCTACAAGCTACACAAAAGAATAAGTATACATCACGGAGTCTATATCTCAAATGTATACATCCAAAAACTACTAATCTAAGTAGTTAGCCAAAAGTCATAATAATCCCAGAAGAGAAGTCAAGCAGAAGCACCTGTAACATCTCGGTCTGACCCGAGTATTATTTCAAAAGAAAATAATAAACGGATCAGTCTAGCTATAAATATCAGATGACATGATATTGAATAAAAGATATGGCATAGACATGTAACAACCATACCGGCATACTACTATAAGTATGTAATTGAAAATCAGCATGAGATTAATCAATATCACAAGAATCTTCTCAAAAATAAAATAGAGTATCATACCCTAAACTTGTATTCATAACAAGTCAATGACATACAAATTCACCAATGCACAAAAATTGATAAAACTTATCAATGGAAATCACAAAAATTGGTGAAGCACAAAATTCCAGAAATCATCATAAGAAATCCAGAAATCACAAGAAGGGGGAGGCCTATCACAAAACGGGAGTATGAAAACTCACCAACACGTGTAACACAAAACGAGACGCTATCTCATGGTAGCTAACCATTAATTTTTGAGCCGAAGCTCCACAAGAATGGCCCGAAGGCCGTGGGGCGCTACCCCACATATGTGATGTAGAAACATCACACAAACAAGGTTTAGTCTCCCTCGTAGACAAAGAGACATCGCACAATTGCTAGTCTAAATCACAAAAATGATCATCATGATCATTAAGAAGTGTCAATCACACCAAGCTAGTAAATATATGAGTTTAGCTTCATGTCCCATAACCACTTGCTTAACTTAAATATTTACGAACAAACTGTAGATCTTCACTAGAAAATTGTCACAAGAGGTTCAATCGAACAAGTCCAAGAATTAACCGACGAAGTAAACGAAAGCGTTTCATACCACTCGTTTTACTAAGTCGTTTAATTAGATTTCTCATACGAGTGAAGTAAAGGCTTGTATATACTAATAGATTGGAAAACGGTTTCAGAAAACAAACTTTATAATTAAAATAGTGTTGAAATCATTTAGAAGAAAGGGGTTTTGATATTTACTACTAGTATTAAAACCTTCATATTTTTAAAGTGACAAACCACAAAACGATTGTTGAAACAAATCGAATCACAAAAATTCACATTCGAAGACGTGAGTAAAGTCCAAAGAAATCAATTCCAAAACCATCAAAGTAGGAATCCCCGTGAGAACGAACATGGCCGAGCTAAAGTGATGCGCGACCTAACATAGCCGAGCTAAAGAATGCAAGCAGGTCGAGCGACTTAAGGTGTTGGCTGAGCATGCGACCTAACGGGGCCGACCTAAGCTGCAAGCGACCTAAGGAGAAGACAGGTCGAGCGACCTAGGTGAGCGACCTAAGCATGTGGCGTGACCTATAATGTCAGAACGACCTAACTAGGCGAGCGACCTAAGGGGAAGACAAGTCGAGCGACCTAAATGAGTGGGCATGAGGCCAAGGTGGTGCGACCCAAGGGGTACGCGACCTAAGATTATCGCGCGACCTAATGGAGGTGCGACCAAGGGTGTTGCGACCTAACATGGATAACGACCTAACTCGGCCGCGGCCTAAAGTAGTGAACGGCCCAGTGTGGAACGAGCTATCTGCCGAACGACCTAACTCATGCGAACGACCTAAGGGGTTAAACGAGCTAAGGGGCGAACGACCTAAGCCCAGAACGAGCTATATGCAGGCGGAGACTTTTCCACGCCGTCCGAGCTAGCGAGGCAGAACGACCTAGGTGCAGTTTTCTTGCCAAAGACACTAAAAATTGGGGGTTTTCACCAATTCAATCCAAACCAAATCCAAATGCACATGCACAAATGATAGGAATTCTTTCTCAACAATCAAAGATAGTTATAGACAAGAATGTGAGATAAAAATCTCACCTTTTCACGGAAATTGATAAAGATGAAGCTTGAAAGCAAAGCAAGAATCAATCCCTCTTCAATCTCAACACAAGAAGTTTGAATCCAATGTCTCCTCTTTGAATTTGGAGTTGAATGATGGATTTGCAAGAGAACTTGAGCTTGGAGTTTTAATTTTCCATTCCCTCCTCCATTTTTTATGAAGCTTGAAGTGTTAGGAAAATGAAGAATGAATTAATGAAGAGGAGAGGGGGTTGGGCTGAGTTAGTAAGTGACAAAAAAGGGTTCAGCCCAAACCAAAGCCATAAGCCAAAAAGTGGCGAAAATTCCACTAACTCCAAACATATCAAAGTTTATACTCAAAAGATTGCAAACGACGTTTTGAACTCAATGGAAGTGGTTTCGAGTCCTAATTTGTCCGTATGCAAAAAGTAGTTTTTCGGACTAAAATCCGACTAACAATAAAATATTTAAATATACAATCAACAAATATGCGGGTTGTTACAGACTCCCCTCCTTAAAGAAATTGCATCCTCGCAATATATAAGATGTAAATAAAAAGTAACAACCATAAAAGCATATTAACACAAAAGAAATTTGAAATAAGAAGTTCACCTCAAAGAGCATGAGAAAGTAAGTCCGGATGTGTACGCTCGATGAATTCTCTAGATTCCCAAAAGCAATCCTTAGGATTTGAGGACCATTGAACTTTAACAAGCGGGACATCTTTATTTCGAAGTTTTTTGACCTCCGAAGCAATAATTCGAATAGGATGCTGCTCATAAGTTAAATTAGGTGAAACTTCAATCTCTTCCACAATGCCGGGCTCAAGAATAGAATCGGAATCCCGAAGGCACTTCCGTAATTGAGAAACGTGAAACACGTCATGCATGGCAGAAAACTGAGCCGGTAATGAAAGGCGATAAGCCATGGAACTAATATGTTCGGTGATAGGAAATGGCCCAATATATCGAGGCGCTAACTTTCCCGATCGACTGAAACGTACAACACCCTTCATAGGTGAAACACGAATAAATACAAGATCTCCCAAAGAAAATTCTAATTTCCTTCTTCGATTATCGGCATAGGATTTTTGTCTACTCTGAGCTTCTTTCATCCTATGACGAATAAGTTCAATCTTTTCTGTGGAATCACGAATAAAATCTGGACCTAAAACCAGCTTCTCACCGGCCTCAAGCTAACAAGAAGGAGATCGGCATGGCCTTCCATAGAGTGCCTCGAAAGGTGCCATACCAATACTAGATTGGAAGCTATTATTATAGGAAAATTCAACAAGAGAAATATGATCCTCCCAACTTCCACCGAAATCAAGCACACAAGCACGAAGAAGATCTTCAAGAGTTTGATTCACACACTCAGTTTGTCCATCGGACTGGGGGTGATAAGCGGTGCTAAAATTAAGCTTCGTTCCCAAAGCTTTTTGAAGACTCTTCCAAAATCCACTAGTAAACAATGGATCACGATCACTAACTATAGAAGTAGGAACTCCATGCAATTTAACAATTTCCTTGATAAAGAGTTTGGCCAAAAGAGGAACGGTTCGGTTCGACCGAACGGGAATAAAATGGGCGGATTTAGTAAGTCTATCGACGATCACCCATAAGCTATCATGACCCGAACGAGAACGGGGAAGGCCATCAATAAAATCCATGGAAATTTGATCCCACTTCCAAATTGGAATTTCCAATGGTTGCAATAACCCACCGGGCCTTTGATGTTCGGCCTTGACAAGTTGGCAAGTCATGCAACACTTAACAAAGTTAGCAATATCAGATTTCATTCCCTCACAATAATAAAGTCGCTTCATATCCGCATACATTTTACTACTACCGGGATGAATGGAAAATTTGGAACGATGAGAATCTTCTAGAATATCATTACGAAGATCACTAATATTTGGCACTATAAGTCTACCAAATTTTCGAATGCCGCCACGAGAATCAATATCAAAGTCTTTCAAACCTTCAATATCGGTTTTATCCTTAAAATTTTGGCCAAGCAAAGCCAATTCAGGATCTAGCTTTTGAGCTTCAAGAATGCGGTCTAAAAGAGAAGGATGAGCCTCAAGGCTACATAAAACCAGAGATGAACATAAATCGGAAACACGATCTCGAACTTCACAAGTGGATAAGACCTCGAGATCATTCCATTCGGATATCATCATTGAAACAACCGCTTGTTGCTTATGACTAAGAGCATCAGCAACTCGATTTTCCTTTCCGGGAGTATAAAGAATATCAAAATCATAAGAGGCAAGGAATTCGAGCCAACGCTGTTGACGCAAATTAAGTTCCTTTTGAGAAAATAAATATTTCAAAGACTTATGATCAGTATAAAGTATAAATTTCTCTCCCAGAAGATAATGTCGCCAAATTCGAAGGGCGAAAACGATAACCGCGAGTTCTAAATCATGGGTGGCATATCTAGCCTCAGCCGGCTTCAATTGCCTAGAAGCATACGCAATAACACGTTCTTTTTTCATAAGAACGGCACCCAAACCAACGCAACTAGCATCGGTATAAACAACAAAATCTTGATTCCCTTTGGGAATAACAAGAATAGGAGCATCAGAAAGGAGTTCTTTTAATTTCTGAAAAGAAGTTTCACATTTGTCCGACCAAATGTATTTAACACCTTTCTTTGTTAAGCTAGTAAGAGGCACGACAATTCTAGAAAAGTCTTTTATGAAACGGCGGTAATAACCTGCCAATCCGAGAATGCTACGGATTTCAGTCACGCTCTCCGGTCTCTTCCAATTTTGAATCGCTTCAATCTTTGAAGGATCCACTGATATTCCGGATTCGGAAATAATATGACCGAGAAACTTCACACTAGATTGCCAAAAGTGGCATTTAGAAAATTTTGCTTTTAATTGATTGCTCCTAAGAGTTTCCAATACAATCCGAAGATGCTTTTCATGTTCCTTCTTGGTTTTAGAATACACAAGAATATCATCAATAAAGATAAGAACAAACCGATCGAGGGAATCTTTGAAAACTCGATTCATAAGGTCAACGAAATAAGCCGGAGCATTCGTTAAACCAAATGGCATAACTAGCCATTCATAAGATCCATAATGAGTACGGAATGAAGTCAAAGGAATACTATCCTCTGCAATACGAAGCTGATGAAAACCGGTAGCCAAGTCCAATTGTGAAAAGACTCTAGCACCATTAAGCTGATCGAATAGATCATCAATCCGATATTTATTCTTAATAGTAAGATCATTAAGCTTGCGGTAGTCGATGCAAAGCCTAAGTGTACCATCGGATTTCTTCACGAAAATTGCTGAAGCTCCCCAAGGCGAGGAACTAGAGCGAATAAATTGCTTCGTCTCCAATTCGGATAATTGTTTGCGCATCTCTTCATTCTCCTTATTGGACATGCGATAAGGAGGACGAGTAATAGGTTGAGCTCCAAGTATAAGATTAATTTTGAACTCAATTGCTCGCTTAGTTGGTAATCCTAAAACGGACTCAAATATGTCGGAAAATTCATGAACGACGTGAATAAGAGAAATGACATCTTCCTCATCATCATTGTCATCATCAAGAGGATTTAGAGAATATAAAGATGCCGTCAAAGTGGAATCCGAATCTTTAAGAACAATAGAAATCTGCTTAACAGATAGTGGATGTCGAAGATAAATAGTCCGCTCAGGACATAGGATATGAACTTCATAACGGTTAAGCCAATCCATACCCAAAATCATTCCAAAGCCTAAGTAGCGCATGACATGCAAATCGGCTAGGAAAGAAAAATCACACAAAATAATCTCGACATCTTTACAAAGCAGACTGAGCGTTGCGGATCCACCAACGAGATTCGCAATTCTCAGAGAAGTCATTAAAGCGACAACACTTAAAGAAAAGGTATCAACAAGTTCCTTTGATATAAAAGAATGAGATGCACCCATATCAAAGAGAACTCTAATAGGTTGATCATGAAATATAATAATGCCATCAAGGACAGAATGAGACATACCTTGACCACGAGATGTGTTGCCAGGGGCTTGAGCCACGTTTAACTTTCCCTCCTTCTTGCCTTGAAGTCTGGGGCATAAATGTATATAATGATCCGGGCTCTTGCAATAGCGACAAGAACGGGGCTTTGAACACTTGTTCGCAAAATGGTCCTTAGAACCACAGTTATAACATTGCCCACTACTAGGGGTAGAAGTCTTTGCTGACGGAGGTGCAGGTTTCCCCTTTTTGGTGGGATAAGGACCTTTGAATTTGTTTGGCCTCTTCTTGTTGTTGAAGTTTGGTTTGGAACCCACCACTTCAACATCACTTTCCCTATCCGCCTCTTCAAGACGAAGAGCGATATCAATGAGTTGGTCAAAGGAAACTTCTAATTTGAGAAGTAATGGCTTCTTGAGATTTTTGTTTAAGCCATATACAAATCTTTGATTTTTCTTCAACGGGTGTTGATGTATTAAACCCCATATTTAGACAGTGACTCGAAGGATGCGACATAATCTGTCACAGAGGATTCACCTTGAACAAGGTCTATGAAACGACGAGCCAATGTTACTTTCTCAGCTTTTGGTACAAATTTCAATTCGAAGCATTCCCGGAATTGCTCCTAGGTGAGATCCGCTTCATTGATTTCAGAAATAAGAAGTTCGTACCAGTCCAATGCTCTTTCTTGGAGCATACTAGAGGCCACCTGAACTCGGTGAAGATCAATAAGGTTCATGCGAGAAAAGATTCGATCGCATGTTCTTAGCCAAGCCTGGACTTTAATAATAGTTTCAGAACCTTTGAACGGTTTCCCACCCAAGTTGGTATAATCGTTGCACAAGCGTGCAAATCCAGACTTAGGGTGAGTAGGTTCTGGATTAGAACCAGCTGCTTGAGCATTCTTTACCAGATCAAGAAGCGGCTGAGCAGTCATAAAAACTCCATCTTGGGGAGCAGCTCTAGATTGACCGGCGCTAGGACGACCAGGTCTAACCATTTCTCTTCCTTAAGAAAGAAAGAAAGAGGAAGAAGAAGGTTATTCACAAAATGAATATCAAGCAATCTTGATAGGTAAAACAAGGTATCATAAAGGAAATAGGATGAATCGGTTCGAAAACTCGAACTAAATCCTATAGCACGACTCATAAGGTGGACTTAGGACAATGATCCTTGTTAAGTTATTATACATTGTTCCGAAGTTTGGCTCTGATACCAAGCTGTGACGCCCCACCTCCATACCCATGCTAGCCAAGAACACTACGGAGTAATGCTGTCAACTAGCACGGTGAATGAGACTGTTGAGGAGCGACCATCCGTGTAATTTCTTTGTACGAGCACCGATATGTCAGATAGTATAGCATGCATTTCATTTAAGGAGGAAATCCGACATACCGATACAAACTCAAAGCTATCACACATATGGCTATATATAATCTTCGGAAACAAACATAGAAATAAACATAACACAAACAGTCACAGACATCCATATCACAAAGGCGGAAAAAGATATGAATAAATATATATATCACATGAAAGTGCACATCAGAGTAGTGGTCTGAAAGATCCACGATAATACAAAAGAATAGCTACAAGCTACACAAAAGAATAAGTATACATCACGGAGTCTATATCTCAAATGTATACATCCAAAAACTACTAATCTAAGTAGTTAGCCAAAAGTCATAATAATCCCAGAAGAGAAGTCAAGCAGAAGCACCTGTAACATCTCGGTCTGACCCGAGTATTATTTCAAAAGAAAATAATAAACGGATCAGTCTAGCTATAAATATCAGATGACATGATATTGAATAAAAGATATGGCATAAACATGTAACAACCATACCGGCATACTACTATAAGTATGTAATTGAAAATCAGCATGAGATTAATCAATATCACAAGAATCTTCTCAAAAATAAAATAGAGTATCATACCCTAAACTTGTATTCATAACAAGTCAATGACATACAAATTCACCAATGCACAAAAATTGATAAAACTTATCAATGGAAATCACAAAAATTGGTGAAGCACAAAATTCCAGAAATCATCATAAGAAATCCAGAAATCACAAGAAGGGGGAGGCCTATCACAAAACGGGAGTATGAAAACTCACCAACACGTGTAACACAAAACGAGACGCTATCTCATGGTAGCTAACCATTAATTTTTGAGCCGAAGCTCCACAAGAATGGCCCGAAGGCCGTGGGGTGCTACCCCACATATGTGATGTAGAAACATCACACAAACAGGGTTTAGTCTCCCTCGTAGACAAAGAGACATCGCACAATTGCTAGTCTAAATCACAAAAATGATCATCATGATCATTAAGAAGTGTCAATCACACCAAGCTAGTAAATATATGAGTTTAGCTTCATGTCCCATAACCACTTGCTTAACTTAAATATTTACGAACAAACTGTAGATCTTTACTAGAAAATTGTCACAAGAGGTTCAATCGAACAAGTCCAAGAATTAACCGACGAAGTAAACGCAAGCGTTTCATACCACTCGTTTTACTAAGTCGTTTAATTAGATTTCTCATACGAGTGAAGTAAAGGCTTGTATATACTAATAGATTGGAAAACGGTTTCAGAAAACAAACTTTATAATTAAAATAGTGTTGAAATCATTTAGAAGAAAGGGGTTTTGATATTTACTACTAGTATTAAAACCTTCATATTTTTAAAGTGACAAACCACAAAACGATTGTTGAAACAAATCGAATCACAAAAATTCACATTCGAAGACGTGAGTAAAGTCCAAAGAAATCAATTCCAAAACCATCAAAGTAGGAATCCCCGTGAGAACGAACATGGCCGAGCTAAAGTGATGCGCGACCTAACATAGCCGAGCTAAAGAATGCAAGCAAGTCGAGCGACTTAAGGTGTTGGCTGAGCATGCGACCTAACGGGGCCGACCTAAGCTGCAAGCGACCTAAGGAGAAGACAGGTCGAGTGACCTAGGTGAGCGACCTAAGCATGTGGCGCGACCTATAATGTCAGAACGACCTAACTAGGCGAGCGACCTAAGGGGAAGACAGGTCGAGCGACCTAAATGAGTGGGCATGAGGCCAAGGTGGTGCGACCCAAGGGGTACGCGACCTAAGATTATCGCGCGACCTAATGGAGGTGCGACCAAGGGTGTTGCGACCTAACGTGGATAACGACCTAACTCGGCCGCGACCTAAAGTAGTGAACGACCCAGTGTGGAACGAGCTATCTGCCGAACGACCTAACTCATGCGAACGACCTAAGGGGTTAAACGAGCTAAGGGGCGAACGACCTAAGCCCAGAACGAGCTATATGCAGGCAGAGACTTTTCCACGCCATGCGAGCTAGCGATGCAGAACGACCTAGGTGCAGTTTTCTTGCCAAAGACACTAAAAATTGGGGTTTTTCACCAATTCAATCCAAACCAAATGCACATGCACAAATGATAGGAATTCTTTCTCAACAATCAAAGATAGTTATAGACAAGAATGTGAGATAAAAATCTCACCTTTTCATGGAAATTGATAAAGATGAAGCTTGAAAGCAAAGCAAGAATCAATCCCTCTTCAATCTCAACACAAGAAGCTTGAATCCAATGTCTCCTCTTTGAATTTGGAGTTGAATGGTGGATTTGCAAGAGAACTTGAGCTTGGAGTTTTAATTTCCCATTCCCTCCTCCATTTTTGATGAAGCTTGAAGTGTTAGGAAAATGAAGAATGAATTAATGAAGAGGAGAGGGGGTTGGGCTGAGTTAGTAAGTGACAAAAAAGGGTTCAGCCCAATCCAAAGCCATAAGCCAAAAAGTGGCGAAAATTCCACTAACTCCAACTCAAAAGATTGCAAACAACGTTTTGAACTCAATGGAATTGGTTTCGAGTCCTAATTTGTCTGTATGCAAAAAGTAGCTTTTCGAACTAAAATCCAACTAACAATAAAATATTTAAATATAAAATCGACAATTATGCGGGTTGTTACAGATAGTCCACATCATACCGGAGATGGATAGTCTCTATGAGGGTAATGAAGGGTTAATATTCATTTAAGGAAAACCATGGAATGTGTGATGGATAGTCCACATCATTTTAAATTAAATGGAATATGTGTGATGGATAGTGGACACAATTTTAAATGAGAAAACCACGTGTAATGGATAGCCAATGTGGTAGGGGATGGGTAATCCAAGTAATAACTACAAGTGAGATGGATAGTCCATATAATTCTAAATATGTTTAAATGTTAGATGATTAGTCAACATAATTATAAGATGGTAGTCAGAATAAAATAAGATGGGTAGTTAGTTTAAATTATGATAGGTAGTCATTTGAAATTAAGATGGATAATCTAATGAATTGGGATGGGTAATCCAATATATGTTGCATGATTATAAATGCTATTTTTTATGTTTTAACCATTGTGTTTGCAGGAGCACAGTATATGGTTGTTATGATTTAGTTAAGGTATTAGTGAAAGGAAAACCCGTTCCACTCAGCGGCGTAGTCTCACTAGGTGTCTATCTGGTTCGAGATGGTAGGTTATTATTCGCACCAGACTGTTGTCTAGCCTGAAGTTTTTGTTTTTCATCTTAAACTCTCGGGTACTCATTTGAGTAGGTCGGGAGTAAGGGATTTCATGCTTCAGTTAGACGAATAAGCTTTCGAACACATGCAGAAGGCAACCTAGCTATTAGGAACTTTATCTATTTTTGCTATGTAGTTTAGTTTTGTCTATTTGGATGAAATGGCAAAATTATATAATTGCCAATTATTTGACTGTGATCAACCAAGGTGGCATCTTCATATGTCGCTCTTGGAGTATTTTGTAATAATTATATTTTGTCTGAACGTGGGTTTACGAATCTGATTATGTAATGAATTTGAAATATCAACTGCGAAATGAGATATGAAAATTTGTTACTAAACTGTGTTGAAATTTTATCATATTCATGTGCTTTTGATTATTAATACGATTAACATAGCCATATTTTATCGTCGAGAATTAATAACTATAGATGTCTGCAACATCCGTAGCTTTTATTTTTGGGTCTCAGAATGTGGGATGTTACAGGTCCTATGGTTTGAGATGTCCCACATCAATAGTAAGCATACACAACTGTTGCTAACCTCTGAGTGAAGGGCAGACTTCTGTTGTGTAACTCTATGGGCCTCGCATCCCAACCCACCAAGTACAATTAATTGTTTTAAGCTTCATTATTGGATAAAGCGCCCTAATCCCTATTTGAATATTTAAGGCTATAATTTATTCTAATGATAATTTTACTACCTTGTAATATTTAATTACGACCTAGCATATTTTATTTATTATCTTCATAAATATCTTTTTTGTCCATAATAAATGATTATTACCTTAATGGACGTTTCCAAATACATTTATTTACTTATTCAAATCTTACCAATATTTCTTCCTTATGCATTCCATAATTAACCTACCAATTTCCAATAATCAGTCTCATTTCATCCATTTATAACTTCTTTAAATTATTACAGCTTCCAATTTATTGCACATTTATTCCCTATTCATTTTTGAAGTTACCATCCTTTTATCTTTATTTTCCAATTCTACCATTTATTACACGATCTATTATAACGTTCAATTTACATTTAATGCGAATATTAACGTATAATACGTTGTATTAATTATATTTTTATTTTGAATGTTTTAGCATGGTGATATATGTTTATAAATTTACTTTTACATTTCTAGTTAACAATCCTTTAATTAGAATATTTCATTCTATATTTTAATCTGTCAGAATTATCCTTTCAAAAGGTTTTCCGTTATAATCTTTCATAAATTAACATAAATTAAGAGATTTTCTTAGTTTTAAATTACAAGGAATCATTTATTTCATGTTTATAGAAATAGATAGTGTATACTACGAAAAAGAAATTCATACTTTACACATCTCTTTCTCATTTTGACATATATTCCCTGTCAAATCAATCATTGCATTTGTTAAGATTTTGACAATTTCATGGAGGTTAAACGGACAATACTTCCAATAAATTAAAATACAAAATTTACATTTTTATGGAATCAAAACAATTTTTAAATTATCTAATATTTCTATAACCCAATTGTAGATCTGGAACAAATTCTACATTTCATCCATATTCAACTTGAAAAACTTAGCGGTTGATTTCCAGATCTAGGTGTAAACAATATTTCTATTTATTTACAGAATATGTAGGCATTGCTTTATATGCTTAATTCAAGCCTAGAACTCTTTAGATTTCTATTAAGGCATAAACATCAAATAAAATTCCAACGAAATAAATTTCAGTATTATAAATAAATTACATAATTGCTCACTTACTTTAAAAAAAATTCAAATCTCTAGATCTGAATCTGATTCCTTGAATCAACTTCATTTCCTTTCTAATCCTAAGAAATATGTATATATAAGTGTATACACATACTATTAAAATTACAAATCTGAGAAGAGATTTGGAAAAAAAGGGAAATATAGATTTATAATATTGAAATTGGCCTTTTTATTTTGCGCAACCCTAATCCACTCCTTCTCTTCTTCTATTTATTTTCTGCTCTTCTCCAATTTATATAAATACAAATTATGTAGAAATTTAGAAGGAATAGTGGGGAAGAGGAAATGACAGAGCTTTGCTGCTCTAGAACTATTTTATGCCTGTATTTATAGGCTCTCGAAACAGTCGTATCCGTTAGATTAAAATTATTAAACCTAGGCCATTGGCCTAGGTACATATCGCAGCCAAAATGCCTCAACCAGTCGATCACTCCTCTGTAATCGGTCAACCACTAGAGGTCGACTGCCCTATAGTAGGGGTCGACTGGTGGGGTCCTTGTTTAATTATATATATATATATATATATATATATTACCAGTTTTGTTATTTAATTATTTTCGTTCTGATTTCTTTAAACGCCCATAACTTCTTTGCTTATACTCCGATCGCGAAACTCTAAATATGAAAGTTTCCTAGAAAATCACCACAAACACAGTGGTGCAAGTTTCGTGGCCAAATTCCACTATATGCTCAAATTCCATTTTTGGAACCTAATTAGTTATCAAATTATTATCATAACTTTACGGAGTGTTACATTACAACCCACAGGATATCTTAAAAGGACAGGTACTGGTACATGATGTGAACATTTGAAGGACATGTTCCTTATCCATGCTCGATATTGACAGGGACACCAAACCTGAAAGTGTCAAATCTTGGTCAGTAATTATGTGACTTATTATATTTTATTATTTCACTGTAAGTTATATCCTTAGTACTATGATATGCATTTATCTATTTGTCCCAGGATACCAACCGATGATCCATACTTTAGTGGACTTGGATTTTTGATTTAACAAAAATTCAGGCTCATTGGGGTGCAGGTTGTTATATTTTGTATCAAAGCTTAGATTAGACAATCTTGAAAAATTAGAAAATGTGAAGTGAACGTATTTGTATTTTTCCTATAAACGTAAATATATTTTACACCAAATCCAATAATTCCGACTATAGAGTAATTACATCCACACAATAAAAATGGATAAGTCAAGTATGAGTCGGAATAAGGAAAGATTGAAGATGAACACCTATCTCGATTACTCCATGGTAAACAAGTTATATGGAAAGATGTTGACTTAAAAGGCATAAGTTAGCATATGGAAGTTCCATGAAGTTGGATAATACATGACTCTCTAGTTGGGTCCCCGACAGCCCAATGATTGTAGATCCCCTTATGTTGCTAATTGACGATGTACAACAGGTCTAGATAAGGGGAAAATAAGGACCCATATGTTTAAAAAATCTAAAAGCAATAGAGTTCCCAAAGAAAGGTGTGAATTAATCACTCCAAGATGATAGAGGGACTTTTAATATTTGGAAGAAGGTAAGTTGGCAAGTTGATGAAAAATGTCCAAGAGAAAGGACAAATAGAAATCCACTCTGAGTCTGACCTAATAGAAAATAGTTTTAAAAGTTGAAAGGATTTTAATATAAAAGTTTGAGAAAATATATATGTAATATATTTGAAATGGTTTTCAAAGGAATTATTTGAAGGTAAAAAACCATACTTTTTTTTAAAAAAAGTAAATATTTGTTGCGAGTAGCTTGTTGTTTGTAGTTTTCTTTTCTTTGTGTTTCGTTTGTTTGCATGTTATTCTTGTTTTTTCTTTTCTGGTTATTTCTTTTGGGCTTTCGTCTTTTAGTTTGGGCTTTAGTTTGTGGGCTGTCAGTTCACATATATATATATTACCTTGTATCACTTGTAGTTGAAAAGTAGATTTGAATGAAATAAAAGTTTTGTTTTCCCTCTTCTAATTCGTAACATGGTATCAGAGTACCTCAATCCAAATTGATTTCTCGCTTTGATTTTTCATCTTATTTCCTGATCGATTCTCTATATAGCGGAAAGCAAGTCGATCATGGATGTTATGCCAGTGATGTCGAAAATCACTGAGCATAAATTGGGGGAATCAAATTATTTTGATTGGAGCAAAACTATTCGAATCTATCTTCGAAGTATTGATAAGGATGATCATCTTCGTAAAGATCCACCAGCAGAAGATTCAGCGGTTAAAGAAGATCAGGTATGGCTTAGAGATGATGCCAGGTTATTTCTTCAAATTAGAAATACTATTGACAGTAGTATTATTAGCTTGATTAATCACTGTGAGTTTGTGAAAGAGCTGATGGATTATTTGGAATTTCTGTATTCTGGAAAAGGAAATCTAAACGGAATGTATGGTATATGTAAGTCATTTTATCGGGTAGAGAAGCAGGATCAGACATTAATGAGTTATTTCATGAATTTCAAAACGATTTATGAAGAGTTTAATCTGCTATTGCCTATTAGTTCGGATGTGAAAATTCAACAACAACAAAGGGAGAAAATGGCCATTATGAGTTTTCTTGGAGGTCTTCCATCTGAATTTGAATCTGCCAAAGCACAAGTGTTGTCTGGATCTGATGTTACATCTTTACAAGAAGTATTTAGTCGAATTTTGAGGTCTGATAGTTCAAGTAATCAAACTCCTATTACATCTAACAATAGTGCTCTTATTAGCCAAAGAAATTCTGGTGAAACGTTTAGATCTGAAAATAGAGTTATGAATTCTCCAATCTCTTGTTCTTATTGTAAAAAGACTAGACATATATATCAAAATTGCTGGAAACTTGCTAAACAAAGACAAAACAGTGGAAATAGTGGGTCATATAATAATAATAAATGGCAAACTTCACCAAATCAGACTGCGAATGTTGTAAAGAAGACTGAAAATGGTTCTGTGTTAGTCAATGCAGAGGAATATATGAAGTTTACTGAATACAAAGAAGGGCTGAAGAATGCATCGAACTCTGTATCAACAGTGGCTGCATCTAACAAGTGGATAATTGATTCGGGGGCAACAGATCACATGACAGGTAACTCACATTTATTCACTGAATTTCAAGAGAATAAATCTGCTCAAAATATTACTTTAGCTGATGGCTCAGTGGAAAATACAAATGGATCTGGATGTGTTAATCTTACTTCACAATTGTCGTTAACCTCAGTTTTACATACTCCAAAGTTAGCTTTTAATATGTTATCTGTCAGTCAGCTAACCAGAAAGATGAATTGTTGCATATCATTTTACCCCAACCATTGTGTATTCCAGGAACTAAAGGACATGAAGATTATTGGTAAGGGTCATGAGCAAAATGGATTATATATTTTGGAGGAAGATCAATCTATTGCTGCTGCCTGTATAAGTAATGATGAAGCTCTCAAGGTTCATTGTCAGTTGGGTCATCCATCTTTACTTAATTTCAAAAGATTATGTCCTAAATATAAGTCTCTACAAGTTCTAGATTGTGAGTCATGTCAATATGCTAAACATCATAGATTGTCTTCAAATCCAAGAATAAATAGAAGAAGTAATTCTATATTTGAGCTTGTTCATTCTGATATATGGGGACCATCTGCTATCATTTCTAAACCTGGTTTTAGATACTTTGTTACATTCGTAGATGATTATACACGCACAACATGGCTGTTTCTTATGAAAAATAGATCTGAATTATATTCTATCTTCTGTAAATTTTGTGCTGAAATTGAAAATCAGTTTAATACTGTGATTAAAACTCTTAGAAGTGATAATGCTATGGAGTATACATCTGAATTATTTCAAAAGTTTATGAGTGATAAGGGTATAATTCATGAGACTTCATGTGTAGATACTCCTTCTCAAAATGGTGTTGCAGAACGTAAAAATAGGCATCTACCAGAAACAGCAAGAGCCTTAATGTTTCAAACAAACATGCCAAAGTATTTTTGGGCTGATGCTGTGTCAACTGCGTGTTTTCTTATAAATGGAATGCCATCAACAGTGTTAAATGGTGAGATACCATATAAACTTTTGTTTCCAGATAAATCATTGTATCCAGTTAAGCCAAGATTATTTGGATGTACTTGTTTTGCAAGGGATGTCAGGCCAAATCTATCCAAACTTGATCCTAAGTCTGTTAAGTGTATATTTGTGGGATACTCACATGTTCAAAAAGGCTATAGATGTTATTGTCCAAGTCTTGGAAAGTATCTTGTGTCTATTGATGTAACATTTCATGAAGACATACCTTATTTTCAAGCATCGCAGAATTCATCAGAAAATACTCTACAGGAGGATGATTTTCTTATATATACTGTGAATGACAATATACAAGAAGAAGCAGATGTTATTCAATCAGAAATTCCAGTCCATGAACCAGTTCCTGCTATTGATCCAGAATTAAATCTTCCCATTGCTTTGAGGAAAGGCAGGAGACAATGTACCTATCCTATAGCATCATATGTGGCATATGATCATTTACCATCTCAAACATGTTTACTTATCAAATCTATTAATAGTGTAACCATACCAAAGAATATTACTGAAGCTTTGTCTGATAGTAGATGGCATGATGCTATGGTAGAAGAGATGAATGCTTTGAAAGCAAACAAAACATGGGATTTGGTTAAATTACCTCAAGATAAGAAAGCCATTGGGTGTAAATGGGTTTACTCAGTTAAGGTTAATCCAGATGGAACTATTGCAAGATATAAAGCCAGACTTGTGGCAAAGGGCTATGCACAAATATATAGAGTAGATTATTTAGAAACATTTTCTCCCGTGGCTAAGCTAACTTCAATTAGATTGTTCATCTCTTTGGCAACTAGGTACAACTGCAGACTGCATCAACTAGATATTAAAAATGCGTTCTTACATGGTGACTTACAAGAAGAAATGTATATGTTTCAACCTCCTGGATTCGAGATTAAAGTTGAAGATGAGTTGGTGTGTAAGCTGAACAAGACTTTGTATGGATTAAAACAGAGTCCAAGGGCATGGTTTGGAAAATTTAGCAATGTTGTGGAGTCATTTGGCATTATCAAGAGCAAATTTGATCATTCAGTATTCTACAAGAAGTCTGATGTAGGTATTATTCTTTTGATCGTTTATGTTGATGATATTGTGATTACAGGAAGTGATGAAGTAGGAATCATTTCCCTAAAACAATTTATTCATAAACATTTTCATACTAAAGAATTAGGGGAATTGAGATACTTTCTCGGTGTTGAAGTCATTAGAAATAAGGAGGGAATATTCTTATCTCGGAGAAAGTACATTTTGGATCTATTAAATGAAACTGGAAAACTTGGAGTGAAGCCATGCAAAATTCCAATGATACCAAATATTTATTTGTCAGTGAAAGGAGAAGTGTTCAATGAGCCTGAAAGGTATAAGAGATTAGTTGGAAAGTTAAACTATCTCTCTGTTACCAGACCTGATTTGGCTTATGCTATTAGCATAGTGAGTCAGTATATTTTAATTCACCAACTATACATCAATGGAGAGCAGTTGAACAAATATTAGGGTATTTAAAAGGAACTGTTGGATATGGCCTTATGTATTTGAATCATGGTCATACAAAGGTAGAGTGTTTTACTGATGCTGACTGGGCTGGCTCCAGAGTGGACAGGAAATCTACGACAGGTTAATGTGTGTTTGTAGGAGGAAATCTCATATCATGGAGAAGTAAGAAACAAAATGTTATGGCACGATCAAGTGCTGAGTCTGAATACAGAGCTATGGCAAAGGGGGTATGTGAAATTATGTGGGTTGATCACTTGATGTCTAAGATTGGTTTTGAAGTTCAAAAACCAATTGCTTTGGGTTGTGATAGTCAAGCTGCTGTTTATATTGCATCGAATCCAGTCTTTCACGAGAGGACTAAACATATTGAAGTGGATTGCCACTTTGTTAGGGAGAAGATGCAGCAAGGTTTGGTGTGTGCTAAGCATGTTAGAACGGAGGAGCAAGCTGCTGATATGTTTACAAAGGCGATTGATGGAAAGAAAATGGAGTATTTGAGAAGCAAGTTGTGCATAATAAATTTACATGCACCAACTTGAGGGGGGGTGTTGCGAGTAGCTTGTTGTTTGTAGTTTTCTTTTCTTTGTGTTTCGTTTGTTTACATGTTATTCTTGTTTTTTCTTTTCTGGTTATTTCTTTTGGGCTTTCGTCTTTTAGTTTGGGCTTTAGCTTGTGGGCTGTCAGTTCACATATATATATATATATATTACCTTGTGTCACTTGTAGTTGAAAAGTAGATTTGAATGAAATAAAAGTTTTGTTTTCCCTCTTCTAATTCGTAACAAATTTCCAAAAAAAATGTTATATTAAATAAAAAGTTTTAGTAGAAAATTTAAAATCTGTTAGGCTGAGAATAACAATAAATGAGTTTTAATAAAAAGGTAAATTCTTTTGAAAAAATAGTATAGCGTATTTAGCTCATTGATCTTGCTAAGATGAAAAAAAAATTATGTTCAAAAATTCATTTTAGGAGAGGACAATAGATAGTGGTACAAGTATGAAATGGGGTAAACAAAACGGAGAAGAAGATTAGAACCTGAGAATAAAGCAGCAGGCGACCGCACTGCAATAGTTCAACTATGAAGATAGTAAATTGGGAGAAAAGCAACTGAAATTAG
This sequence comes from Allium fistulosum, assembly GCA_030737815.1. Taxonomy (NCBI): domain Eukaryota; kingdom Viridiplantae; phylum Streptophyta; class Magnoliopsida; order Asparagales; family Amaryllidaceae; genus Allium; species Allium fistulosum. The sequence goes on along the minus strand of CM060904.1, from coordinate 704,816,512 downwards.
TGCAGTTTAGGTAAAGGAAAAGTTGAATGGTAATAGAATTATAAAATATATAAATAAAAACAATATTATGAATTTATATAAAATAGTGTTAGTAATTAGAAATAACGTTATAAGATTATTTTAAAAATAATACTAGTAATCCAACTAGAGGAGTATAAGATATTAAAAGCAAAGCAAAGGAAAGATGATATTTTCCATTGTTATGTGCATTTATTGCAAGTATCTTTTAAAAGTCCCTCTTACATGATATTAGAAACTCCACCAAGGACCGAAAGTGGAGATAGTATAGGTGATAAGAAAAGGATAGGATGAGATTTGTTCTTATCTACTCTAGTTTTTATTGTTTAAAAAAAATTATAAATGATGGTTAGAAATACTGTAAAGTACATTTTTGGGAAAAAATGATTTGGTACAATAATTGAGTTTTTAAAAGAAAAACCTAGTAAACGGATCGAGTTAAATATCCCAATTTTAAGAAGTAAAAGCTAAAAAGTTCATTAAAATTAAAAGAACATTCAAAAATTTAACTGTAGTTTTAAAAGTTAAGATAATAAATTATTTTTGAATTTGCTAAACAGTTTCTTAATTGTACTTTTAAAGATAAAAAATTTGGGATTGAATACTTCAAAAATTTTAAGTTTTAATTTTTGAAGAAAAATTTACAAAAAACAGATTAAAATTTTAATATTGAATAGATGGAAATGACTGCCTAGGTAAGAAGGGGTAAAGGTAAGGCTAGGAAGAAGATAACGATGACAACTCATAGAGTAGCAATAACAAATCCCCATAGAGTGTTAGGAATATTGGTAAAAACCTAGGAATATTTAGTTAGATATGTGTGCAAGCCATAAGAAGGACTTGCAAAGGAATGATAAATGGTATTAAAGTACACTTCTATGAGTTTTAGGGTATGCTCATAGGAAGATCAAGAGTAAAGGAAGTAAATAACCTAAGATTTAAGAATACTACTAAGAGATTTGGATTAAGAGAAGATAGTAATAGAGGGAAATGAAATGTCAAACACATATAGAGGACATTGGAAGACTCAAAGTTAAGGAAGGCAAGATAGGGCGGAAAAGTTATTACGCCAAACCAGTTGCCAATAAGTTATTCAAAGAGTGCATAGATTTTATTTCTTACCCGCTATAGTATGGAAGGACGCACAATTTGTTCCATAATTGGGTATGGTAATGGAAGTATTAGATGGATCTTGTTCATCAGAAGCCATGAAGGAAAGTTAAGATATGTGGATTGGAGAATGATGACCCGATAGAAAGGTCCATAGGTAGTAGTTGTATTTCCTTCCAGTGATTGTTTTTCTTTTGTTGAGTTGTAAGCATTAGTTGTTTCTGTTATGTTAAAGCGCGTACGATGTTTATGAAAATATTAATTTTTATGTGTTTTCTGTGTGGACCGTGATATTATTGGAAAAACAATAAGACAAGTAAATTTCAGGAAGACACTTAACTAATGCAAAAGAAAAGAAAATAGTAAAAAATTAGAAGAATAAAATAAATTAAGGTAATTTATTTAATTAGCTACTAACACTACAAGGAACAACAGGAATTCCGATAGAAGTTTCCGACGGCCGCCGACGACCTCGTTATATGACTTTCGACGGCTTTCGACGGCCACCTATTTTAATTAATTTAATTTATCACATTATTTTAACTTATTATTTATAGAAGTTTGAAATTTGTTTAAAAATAAAATTTTAATTCCTAAAAATTAAAGAAGGTATTTTTATTCAATTCTGCAATTTTGTGACGGTTTGTGGTTAATTAAATTGGTATTTTCGATAATCTTTTGTTGTGTAATTCGATATTTAACTTTATTGAAAACCAAACTCAAACGATTAATCTATGCAACTTTCAGTTCGTCCATTATACAACTTCGGTGAAATTTATGATGCGTAACTGTTTTATGAATTAAAATATATTTTTAACTATTGTATAAGTAATTATGAATTTTTAAATGTATTTAACATCATAAATTCAAATAAAAGGAAAATTCCGCAGAAAAATATTTTTTTTGAATCTTATGTCCATCCAAAATATTTTGTACCTAATTCCAAAATATGATAAAACGGTAAATAAATTTAGTGTGTCGATCTTGATTCTCAAATTTATAGCCGTTCGTCTACATTCGGACTAATAACCTTTCATTTGAAGGCCAAGCGATCTTCAAACGAGACGAAATTCAGATCACATATACTTTATAATGTATTTTTTATAATAAGAGTGATACTTCATTCAAACAACGCACTCATTTATGATGTCTCAAGGGTTCGAACCCGTGACCTCTAAAACTTCCATCTAAAGCATCACACCACTAACCACTTGAGCTAGATGTCCTTAACATCCTTTATAATGTGTTTATCCAATCTGTACGGCCATAATCGAAAAAAAAGAAAGAAAAAAAATTAGACTCAAAATATATCATTTTTCAAGAAGTTGTATAACACGATATATATTGTTAGGACAACTTCTATGAAAATGACCTGTTTGAAGTCTAAATTTATTCTATATGTTTTTTTAAACCCAACCGTACGGATTGGGTAAATACATAATATAGTAAATATGGTTTGCGTTTTGTCTCGTTTGAAGATTGATTGACCTTTGAACAAAAGGTACAAGTCTAAATTTCGACGAACGACTATAAATTTTAAAAATCAAGTTTGATACCTTAAACCTGTCTATTTTTCTTTCGTATTTCTACTGTATGCCCAAAATACATTAGATGGACATAAGATTCAACAAATTTATTTTTTTACTAAATATTTTTAAAAAAAACTCAACCCGCCTAGTCTGACCACAGACAGGAGGGATTTAATGCCAACCCGGCTTATAGGTTTGATGCCCCCTACCATTTATGTAGGTTTTCTGGGAGCCAACCTCCACGCCTTAAATGGGAAACAGCGCTCAATCTACCAGGACTCGAACCCGCGACCTCGAGGAACTTTGTTCCATAGTCGATAAGTGGCCCTGACTAACTGAGCTATACTCGCGGATGCTAAATATTTTATTTTATATGAATTTATTATGTTAATTACATGTAAAATTCAAAATTAATTATCAAATCGTTAAAAAATTATTGTATAACGAACAATAATTGCTTATTTAATAGTTAGAAACAAAACTGTGTTATTGTAAACCTTTTGAAATTATTATAGAAAATTAAATTTTGATAATAAATTAAATTAAACTAAATTTATTTTAAATAGGGAGAAGAGATAAATTAGTATATTCAACAGCCCTCGAAAACCGCTAGAAAAATAGCCGTTGACGATCGTCGGAAAGTCGTGTATATAGCAGCAGCCGGACCCATTTTCTTTCTCATTTATCATTCCTAAATTAAGTAATAAAAACCTAAATCTAAATCCAACCAAATCTGTCCTTAGCATTCACGAGCCACCGCAATACATCAAATTCTTCGTCAATTTGCAATCTCCAACCATCTACGCCTTCAATTCATCAAAAATCAAGGATATTCTTCTTCTAAACTAATTGATCTGAATTATGATAAAATTAGTGTTAATTTGTACTTATATTTGTTGATACTAATTGGTTATAATTGTGTATATTGGTAGACGGTGTAGTTAAAGCGCTTAGTGGTCTATAGCGGCGGAGGTGCAAAAAGTTATAGTGGGGATAAAGCGGGATATAGCAGAAAATAGCAGAGGTGCAAAATACTTCATTAGATATAAAATCAAATATTTAAAGTTAATTTATTCTCATTTTCACATCATTTGTACAGGAAAAAATATTGTTTAATCATATATAACAAAACAGAATAATATCATGATTTATGCAGACTGGATTTGGTAACTACAGTATATTTCTAACTTATATTGAGCACTTATGCCTTAAAATTTGGCCTTTATTCCAGCTATGATGATTTGGTGTAAAAGAGAACAGTAAAATCAACCATTGTATATTAGTATTGCTAAAGCAGATGTTAAAAAGCATTGATTTAGCGGGTGTAGCAGAAAATAAAGCGGCATAAAGCAGATCTACTTTTAATATCACTAAATTGAAATAGCGTAACGGTAGAAGAGTGTTATGCACTATAGCGGGGATTAGCGAGGCTTTAACTGCACAGTTCGTAGATTGAGAAATGTTAATTAGGGTTATAATTTAAATATGACAATTAATGTATAAATAAGGCTAATTTGAGTTTATTAGTATATGTATGTATTAGTGTAACATAATTTAGTGTTAATTAGTGTGTGTGTTATCAAAAATGTCTGACAAAATTAATTTATGTACATAATCCTTCATTAGTTTATATATCCTTAATTATATGTAAATTTAGTTTACGTGTATGTGGTATAAACAAATTAGTATATAAATTTAATTTTTTATTATTGTATAACAAATTGAAATCGGTGTTAGCTAAAATTTGTTTAAAAAAACAAGTTTTGATTAGTTTTTAAATACTGAATTAGTGTTAAGGCTAATATAAATAAATTAGTGTATAACGTATTTTATTTTTAAATCCCTTTAAGACTTTTCGGCCCCGTTTGACAAGTATTGTATATGATCGATAGATATTCATTTTTATTACAAAATGGACATCAGTATTCATTTGATACAATATTTATCGGATTTGTCCATGTATTGGACAAGTTACAAATACAATAAAGTAATTACATTTTGTAAATCATGTGTTGGGGAAGGCATTCTTGTCAACTCTTTCGGAAGCATTGGACTCCTTCAACACTTACGGAAGGGTAGTTCTGGTTGACTTTTCTTCTATGGGAAGTAAACAGTAACAGAACCAATCGGTTCGAAAGGTTCAGGCTATGTGAAAGGGGCAGTGTTGGTGGAAGCCAATGCTCGCTGCTCCCATCTGATTCCCTTGGAAGCTATTTTTAATGCCTATGAAACCTCCTTTTTGAATCGTGGTGGAACCCCTTTTCAACACTTGCGAAACCCTTATAATGCTTTCGCAAGTCTACTTTTAACACTTGCAAAACCAACTATTGTAGAAGGGATCAACTAAAGCGGAAGGGTAGTCTTTTCCCCTTTTGACCCTTTTGGAAGCCCATAATTCATTTAATACTTGCAGAAGCATCCCTTCAACTCTTTCGAAAGGCCTTGCTACCATTATTGTTCCTCATGATGTTCTCATTCATAATCTTTTGGGCTTCAACTGGGTTGAAGTGATATTTGATGGTTACATTTTCCACCCCACCCCCGCCCCCCCTAGCGAAGGGATGCTCTTGACTTTTCAAATCAACTGTTTCAACACCCATCGTTACTTCGGCACAAAGTTTTCATGCCTTTTGGTATTCCAGAGGGAATCTTGGCCATTTGTTCGAATCTGATCAAATGTTTTTCCTTGCATTCATCTTGCTTATAAATTGCGTTTCTTTTTCCTCCTTTTCATTTACCTACAATCAAAATTCTAGAGCAAGAATCAAATCTTTCAACCTCTCACTAAATTCACAATTTCAGGAAAATTCAAATCTAAGGTGTGTATCCACTGTCCCATATTAGAAATCAGTTTTTTTTATATTCAGTTTCGATTTTAAATTTCTAGGGTTTAAGTCTAAGTTATTGTTCTGAATTTTGAAAGTGATTCAAGCCTGTTGACTGTGTAAGGTGATTCTAAACTCGATCTTTATGCTAATTTTATATAATCTATGGCATCAATTCGGGTTCAAACTTGAATTCGCCTAATTTGTTGTTATTTATCGTTGTTGGATGCGAATTAAAATTCGAAACCCACTTTGCCCAATTCTAATTTACCTTGCATGATATTAGGAGTTAAAAATTAATGATCCTTACTATAAATGAAGAAAAACATACTTCCTGTCACCGTTGAAATCATTGATTAACCTTTCGACTTAGTCGAAACCCAAAAATTGAGATAAGCACAACTGTTTGCATTGTCTTAATTTAGTGTTAACGTTTTTGAAACACTATGAAATCTTTTTGACATATTCAAAACCCACAATAGTTAATAGGAATGCGGTTATTATCATTTTCCTAATACAAACATGGTCGAAACGTCTCAATGCCCTTTTGTTAGTGTCAAAGTCATTTTGCTTCGAGTCCTTCGACTTAAGGGGAGTATGGCGTTTCGACAATGCATATTTTAAAATAGATATTATGTGGTTCGCTACACTTGTTATAAAATAGAGTAAAATTTGTGGGTTTCGACATCGTTGAAGGGTATGTCCAGATGAACGTATGCCATAAAATGAGGCATGTGGATAATGGTTTAGACACTGTCGAAAGCTCAATGACTCACATAGTTTTAATTAGCTCTAACCCTTTCGAAGGCATGGAACCAAATGCTATGACGGGTACTTGAGCCGTGGTAATAGGCTTCTGAAACCTTCGAAAGATATTAATAGTTGAATAAGTCATAATTTTAATGAAATTATGTCACTTGGCAGGATCATAGGTATTAAAGAACCTCTAAGAAACCTGACAAGGATATTGTCACGGAATCAGAATCTTCTCCAAAAAAGGTTGAGGCAGTTCTAAAGCATTCTCTCATAACTTCTCAAATGCAATCCTCAACGATTTGATTACATGGGTTGAAGCTATCCCTTCCGGTGATAAGGGCACAATTCAAAATGCTCCCGAGGGATACTTTGCTTATACAGCCATTCATATTTGGCACGGAGGCTTCATCCTGTTTCCAGAGTTCTTATCGAGATTTTTAAGTCATCTTGGCATTGCTCCTATCCAGTTATCACCCAGCGTATACATATACCTCGTCTCTTTGGAACTCATGGCCTTAGAGTTGGGAATTCATTCTCTGAGCATTGAAGTTCTTAACTACTTAGTACACCTCGTCAAACTCAGTAATTTGAACAACATGATTATCCGGACCAATCTCCTCAAAAAGTTGGTTTTAGAGGAAGTAAACAAGTTTAAGGATTGGGAAACACAGTTCTTCTACGTCAAATGCTTTCTGAACATTAGTGGAACCTTTTCTTCTCCTCGTAAGTAAATCATTGACATTATTTCCATTAACTTGTTTTCTTTTGTTGAATAATTCTTTTTTAGGTCATGCTCCTAAGGATCTTAACGATGAAGGCAAGAGAATCGTAAAGCAGATGACCAATGTTTCAAGCCATATTGGGAATAGACTTACATTGCTTACTCCAAGCAACCTCCGTAAACACTCTCTCATTCCTGATGGCGAAAAAATTCTTGGACAACCACCTCTTGTTCAGCGTACTTCAAAAGGAAAATACTTTTTAGCTTTAGGAGATCCTAAAATTTGTTCATCCTTATCTCCAATTTGTCCAAATCTACCTAGTAAATTCAATTGTATTGTTCGAAACTTTCCGTAATGTTATTCCTTAAATTGTTTTACTAACCTATGCCTTTTGGTTTCAACAGCCGCTCCTCTGACTGAATTAATTACAAATGATCCACCCCTTCAGGCTTCGGAATCTGATCTTTGGCTTTGGCAAGCCATTGCTAGGTCTAGAATGATTGCGAAATGGAAATTAAATGAAATGACTGCTGTAGGCTCTGCTTTAAAGAAAGCCAAGGTTATTGATATCCAATCTTCTCTTACCCCAAAAGCGGGTGAATTTTTTGGTGCTGACAAGGCTTCAGAGGGTCCTAACCCTGATCTCACTTCTTCTGTGGATGACTTACCTTTTGCCACCGCTGATCAAACGAAAATTGCTCCTTCAAAGGATGACTTTATGTCTCATATCGTTGTATCTGATTCTCTTAGCATTACAAATCAAATGCAGAAGGATCTAGGCACTTCAACTCCTTCCTAGGATTTGAATCCTTCAAGACCTTCGTCACCAGTGCCTCCTACTGAATTTGAGAATGTTATGCAGTCGATTATGCACTCTTTATTGTTTTCTACTATTTAGTTTCTCACCTCCGTATCGGATTAACCGAGTCATTATCGATCCCTTATTGAACAATAACTTCTGGTATATTTTATACTGCCTGATTTTTTTACTATTAATTTTATACTAAATCCCGACTTATGTCTTACTTTTCCTTTTAGATCACAAAAGCCGGTACTCTCTTCAAAAAGACGTTTATATGTCCTTTGCTGAAACATCAAAGCTCAAGGAAGAAGTCTTGACTTTAAACAATCAGATCACTACCCTGACTACTGCAAAACATAACGCATTGAGGGAACAAGAAAGGTTGAGTGCTTCTCTTGCTCAGGCAGAGTCTATAATTTCTATTGAGAGGAAGGCTAAATATATTTTAGCTGATGAAGTTTTGGCTCTAAAAATGACTTTAAAAGAGTCTGAGTATGAAAAAGCCAGAGTTAATGCTAAACATACTTCTCTTAAGAAGAAGTGTACCTCTCTCAAAAAGAGGTTAGAGAAGAAAAAAGATCCTTTATCCGAAGCTATCAATGTTATCTCTGAGGCTAAGCAAAAAGTGTCTTAATTTTTGAGCATTTCTTTGAATGATATCATTGTAAATCCTTATAAGGATGCGCTCATGGTAACCTATTCCGATAACACACAAAAGTGCCTGGATTTAAATTTTCCTTCTCTCGACCCTGTGCTAGTTAAAAGATTTATAGCTAAGATTAAGGATATGGAGTAAGGGATTGAGGTTCCCGATAGAGAGGAAATTGATGCCACCCGGCTCCTATCATTTGAGGTTCCTCCCATGGAAGAGGATTTTGAATCGGATGAGGAGGAAGACGAAGAGGGCGAAGAAGCCATCGTTGATGAAGATGACAACGACGATGATAATGATGATGATAACCTTAATGACGATGACAAAGGTCGGGGTGCCGGCAACATGAGGGCGATCGTGATAATTCTCCTGGAGGAGATGGAGGTGATGCTTCTAGGGCTCCAGATAATGAAGATGGATCAAGAAAAGTTAATCTTGATCTTGCTACCAATGATGCAAACCAGATTGAATTCCTTGAATCCTCTAATCCCCAACGAAAAGATGTTGTTTTTGATGCTGGAGAGCAAAAAGGGAAGAAGTAGACCTCACATACTTCGGTTCCAATTTCTCAGGTATGGGATTCTTTATCAAAATGGCCCTCATTTCCTAAATAACACTAGCTAATGTCTCACCATTTTAGATAAGAAAGAAAACCATACACCTTTATAAGACAAAGCTTGAAAAGAAATAGGCGGAAATAAATGGCCTGTATAGGGAGTTAGATAAACAGTTAAAAAAACACAATGCACTCTCTGATAAGTACTATAAGCTTAATAAAAGCGCTGCAGTATTAGCGTCTTTCAAAGATCAAGAAGCAACCCCTCGACTAAAAAGGGCATGTCTCCGTATAACAAGCTTTGGGAGGAGAACGGAGAATTGATGACACTCTTTTGGATGTTAATCGAAGACAGTGATATCTTGGTAGAATTTTTGTATAAGACTTATTATAGACATCCAACCATGGACTTCTCAACTTGGGTGATTTTAGCATGGGGCTGCTTAGATACCTACATAAGAGATACCTAGATGAACACGGGTTTAATCCTCACCCGGGGCTTGCTGGAACTTACCATAGGTCTACTCAATTCCTCGCACATTGCCTCTAGAAAAACTAAAATATTATAAGGATAAGTTTTTTTCTGAGATATTCAAAAGATCAATCTTGTACGAACAGGAAGAAAATTTGTAATCATGTAATTATATTGATCTATGGACCTTGCTATATTAGTCTTTTTATCCTTAGTTTTATTTTATTACATTGTTACACAGTAAACATCTATCAAGTGGCCTTGTTATTAGGGATTACTAAGGAAAATATGTCAAGTTAAAAAGAGATTACTTAGAAAAGTCCTCGCTCTTGCAATCCTCAAGATTGGCAAGATATTGCTTTCTTAGAGATCTACAAAAGCATTACATGCAATACCCTCGGCTTCACTTTTATTTTCTAGGTGAGGAAAAGGAAAAGTTTCTAAAAGAAATTCAGACATATCATACAAAACTAATTTATAGTCATGATAGTCCCCCAGCTGGAGAATGGGATTATAGCAAAAGCCCTCCAATTGTTACCCAGAAGGATTTAATGCCACTTTTGAATCAACAATTACTCTTTCGGCTAACTCTTTAGACAAAGTTAAAAATGCTGTCTCTAGACTCTAAATGTGATAGGACAAATAGAGAACTTGATTATAATAATGATGTAACCCTTACTATTGTAATAAAAGAAATTTGTTCTTTGGGTATTTATTTCTTTTTCGTTTGTTTGGATAGGAAATACAGTTAGCGATTACGTCAGTGTCATCAGATCCTTTATCTCATTTCACCAATCTTAGGGATAGATTGATTGCAGATCTTGAAAAGAGGAGCTTATCTAAAGATCCTTTGTCTACCAGACTCCAAGGCAATACTCAAGCGCTGGAATGGCATACGAATTTTTTGCTTCAAAAGACAATCACCAAAGACCTTAGCGATCAAATTATTAATCTTGAAGCAGATATCAAGAAGAAATATTAAAACGTCAAATTAAATCAAACCCTTCAACCTACTTCAATCATGAGATGTCCAATTTTTACCAACATTTAAGTGATTTGGAAATAAAGGTGAAGGATAGCCAAGCATGGTGCAAATCTTCGAAATTTATCATGGGAGGTGATATCCCGAATATTAATTTATCGATTTCTCCAATTGCCCCAACTGTTGGGAGATCGACAAGGTCTAGTTCCTTAGCCATTTAAAAATTCTTCGCCACAACAAACCCTCCTCCGGGTTTGGACGAAAAAGTTGTGGGTGAATGGTGTCGAAAAGTCAAATTTGAATTGATCAAATATTTCGACAGTCGAAAAAAAAAAATACTCACAACGCATCAATGAGTATAAGGCCAAAATTCAAAAACTCAAACATGAAAGATATCTTCTTCGAAAATGTATTGCCGAATTGAAAAGACAAAACAAGACTCTTGGAGGCGTAAATAATGCTTTCAATCATGCTCTGTAGACTCATATCGAGTCTATCGACGGTGCTTATGAGATTAGGAAAAAAGAAAAGAAACTTAAAGAAACTCTTTGTGTAGCAATATGCCACATTGTTGATCCTTTAACTGCCGGGAATCTAGACAAGATTGCACAAGACCTTTGAGGAATATACTTGTTTTTTTATCTTTGTGTACCAATATGTTAATGTATTGTATAATATACTTTGTAAATAATTTTGTAAACTATATAAATATCACCTGGCTTGTAGCCCTTAACTATACTTGTACCATGGTTTCTGAATCCGCTTCTCGGTAACCTTGGCTATGGCCTTTGTATTTGTTGAATCATTTGTTCTTCATCATTAGTCTTATTTTCCTATGAAGTACAAAGTAGATAACATTTTATGATTAATTTGAGGTTTATATAAGAATATGTTTAGTAGTTTATCCATATTATTGGAGATAGTATTAAAATTCCTGATAATAGAATTCCAGAAATTTAAATCTGGGAATAATGGAAATAAATAGATCATCATCTGAAAATAATAAGTGGTGAGAAATCCATAATTGGGAACGATTAAAGACTGGAAATTCTTGTCTAGCAATAATAAAAGTCCTGAGATCAAACTTTAGTAATAATGAAAGAAGACCAGAAATTCGTCTCTGGTTAATAGAAGACTAGAAATCTAATTATGGAATTAATACTAGAGGGCCAGGAATCCAAATTCGGCATTAATAATAGAAATTTAGAAATCCTTTTCTGGAAAGAACAGATAGAAGACCAAGAACAATCGTCCGATGATAATAAAACCCTAGAAATCATCATCTGGAAATAAGCCATAGAAGACCAGGAATCCTCATTTGAGGACAAATAATAAGAGTTGAGAAATCCTTATCTGGAAATAATAGAAGACCTGAAACCCATATTCGGGTATTGATAAGTGAAGTCCAGAAATTATCCTCTGGAAATTAGCCGAAGGCCATAAATTCATATGAATGTAACTGAGAATTATCATCTGAAAATAAGATTAGAAATCCATTCTTGGCAATAAGAAGGGAAGTTTAGAAATCATTATTTGAATAATAGAAGTTTAGAAATTCTCATCTGAGCCTTTTGTTCTGCACCACTCTTTGGGCTTTGATTGCCCGAATCTTTTGCTTTGTGTTACCTCGCTGGTTCTAAGCACTTGATTCTTTCGATATGCACCATCCTTTAGGCTTCGTATATTGTTAATGCTTTGTGTGCCACTCCTTGGGCTTTGACTTCTTAGTCTGTTGTTATCTAATGTGCTTGGTTAGCTTATCCACAAGCATGACGCAAGGACTTATCCGACCTCCCTCCAGGAGGCGCTCCAACTAGGCCTTATAGGAAGGACTGAAGGCTTATTCGGGGCCTTGACCAGGCCATGGTGTGGCGCGATCAAGGGCTTACTCCACCCTCCCTCTAGGAGGTGCTCTAGCCAGGCCTTATTGGTGAGACTGAAGGCTGGTTAGTGCCTTGAATTGGCTATAGCGTGGAGCGTTCAAGGGCTTACTCTGTCCCTCTTCCATGGGGTGCCTTGACCTAGCCATATAAGCATGGTCAAATGCTTGCAAATGCTTTAGCCTATCCATTTCTGATTCGGCTAAAGGCTTACTCTGACCTTCCTTCAGAAGGCGCTATGACCTGACCATCTTAGCGTGGACAAAGGCTCATGACCGTTTAAGGTACTTTCCAATTTTAAGGAGAATCTTACTCCCAACCATGTAGATTTTCTTATTTGAATGAGTCTTTATTGAATTCATCTGTGATTGCTTTACAAATCCATCACTCTTTCCTTCTCTGAAAATTTGATGATCACCCCTTCAAGAACTCTGCATTGATTGGTTTTGTGTCCGTTCATCATATGATAATGGTAGTAAAGTCCTCCTAGATTTCTTTCGTATATGGGCCTTTTCTTCTTAGATGGCCGGTAATTGAGTTCCTCTTTTATCAGTAAGTAGATGTTTTCGATTGATGTGGTCAATTTGCATTCTTTAGGGAGTCTTGGTTTGAAGCTTGTTTTTTGAGGTTGATTACTGGATCTTTTGTTGCTTGATTCAGGATTTCACCCTCAATGACCAATTTCCCATTAGAATCCTTCGAAGCTCGTATGGTGGTAATGGTCCACTTGTTACCGATGCTATTTATGAGCAAACGTATAGTAATCGGCCATCATTCCTTCTTCAAAGATATTTCCTTTAGTGTAGGATTGAATAGTCTTCTTCATTTGAACAAACAAATTATCATCCCTATTTCTTGTTCCTCCTAAAGCAAAAATGGATGTAGGGCTAATGTGTAATGGGTTTAAGCTCCAATTTTCTGGATTATAAGATTCAACTATCTTCTTTTTCATGATCCTTAAGGCTTCTAATCTCAACATTTGCTCTTTATATAACTTCGAAGGACTCCATCGGAAGGTATAGGAGCGACTATTATGCAATTGTAGATGTGTTGGGTAAGTAGGAAAGGATGTTCGACTGTGTGCGGAAGGTGCATATTCAATACTTGCGAATGGTGTTAATGCTTTCTTTGTTCAAGATTTCGTAACATTTGTATCTCTCTTCTACCATTGGGTATCGAATCGATTTCCACACCGCTTATATGTATCTTTGGAGGCTTTCGTCATAATCGAAAGTATATTTTCTTGGTTTCGAAAGGGTTGTAGCATAGTTAAAGGCTTCCTGGACCTCTTCATTGTTGATAAGTTCTGGTGCTAACATTGTAGGTTGTTGCTTGAACGAGTGAGGAAGGATCGTTGTGAAAAGTAACTTATAATGGAGGAGGCTTCTTGATGACATATGATTGTTGCAGATGTTGGCTTTCGAAAGCAGTCCCCTTGATTTGCTGAACCCTTCTTTCGATGCCTTCGGAAGTACTTACTTGGTTGGTTACAGAAGGCATTCTTGTCGACTCTTTTGGAAGCATTGGACTCCTTCAACACTTACGGAAGGGTATTTCTAGTTGACTTTTCTTCTATGGGAAGTAAACAGTAACGAAACCAATCATTTCGAAAGGTTCATCCTATGTGAAAGGGGTAGTGTTGGTGGAAGCCAATGCTCACGGCACTCATGTGATTCCCTCGAAAGCTATTTTTAATGCCTTTGAACCCTCCATTTTGAATCGTGCCGGAACCCCTTTTCAACACTTGCGAAAGCCCTATAATGCTTTCGCAATTCTTCTTTTAACATTTGCAGAACCAACTATTGCGGAAAGGATCAACTGAAGTAAAAGGGTAGGCTTCTCCCCTTACCCCTTCGGAAGCCCATAATTTGTTTGATGCTTGCAAAATAATCCATTTGACTCTTTCGAAAGGCCTTGCAACCATTATTGTTCCTCATGATGTTCTCATTCATAATCTTTAGGGCTTCAACAAGGTTGAAGTGATTTTTTTATGGTAACAATTTATGATCCGCGAAATTGTGTAGTCGACAAAAGATTGAAACATCTTACATTGGGACTAAAAATAAATGTAAAAACATGTCCAATATTCTTCATCAATGGATTTAAATTCAACACCAAAGAATATGGTGTTGAAAAATTAACTACCAACACCGGTGTATTTGTTAAAGGCAGCGATGATTCATATAATCATATAAATGATTCTTATGGCGTTTTTATCCAGGTTTTGGAATTGACATATTTTACACAACCTACGGAGAAAGTTTTTTCATTTAGATGTAATTGGTTCAGCAATGTTCCAGGTTCTTGAATCAACATACACAAAGATCATTATCTTATTGAAATAAAACAACCTTGCATTACCATAAGTATGATTGTTTGTATTAACCAAACAAGCACTGTAAGTTTATTATGCTTTGTATCGATCACTAAAAAGGATAAAATAGATTGGTCAATGGTTTTTAAAACAAAGGTAAGATTTATATTTGATGGAAAGAAAATTCCAAACGAACAAAATTATAAGGTAGATCTCGAGAAAATAATGATGTAATAATAAACAACGATCATACTGATTTTGGGTCTTTGAACGATGAATCAAACGTTTTAATAGAAGCATTTGAGACTATGGAGGAAAAAATATAGAATACGAGATCGAGTCTGAATCTGAAAACGAAGACCGGTTATTAATGTACATTTTGATATAAGGTAATTTATTTGATTATTAATATTACATTTTTCTCAAAAAAATGATATGTTTTCCATAATTAAATGATATGTTCTAGCTTAATAAAATGAAATGTCTATGACAGATATTATGTTTCGCCATCGGAGATCTTCACGGTCATCAGGTTCCCCCTCTTCAAGTCAAAGAGGGACCGATGTGCAAGGCGATGGCGACAACCTATCAGAGCAGGCAGAGAGCCCTATAGTAACAATAACAGTTAAAGTAAGTGGATACGTATCAAATTTATTTCAACATCATAAATTTTTCGTGTATGATATATTATTCATGATTTAGTAAAGGTCTATAACATATTTAATACAGAGGCTTTGAGCTGGACCCTTAGAAGTTATTCTGGATATTTCCAAGGCTACTTATAAGAGCAGAATGACCGAGTGTTGGCCTAGGTGGAATAGTATTCCACCTCACATCTTAGAGTGTATTTGGTAGGATTCACTGTAAGTGTAAATCTGTATTTCATTTTATATATAACTGCTTTACAATTTGTTGACTAAGTATAAATTTATAACTTTTTTTTTTCAATATGCAAGAGGTGGTAGAGGTATTGGAATCTGACCTTCTCCTTTGCAGATATTTTTGGATGAAGAAAATTTTGAAAAACTACCGCATATAATGTCGAGCACAAAAATAGGGGGAAAAAGCCTGAGTGGAAACATCTGACAAGCTTAGGTTGCTTTATGGGATAGCGACAAAGCGAAGTTAAGTTTATTAGTCTCGTATATTTATTAAAAAATTAATAGAATTAGTATAATAATTGCATCAATTAACAAATGTCAAATATAATGTTCATTTAAATTCATAGGCAGAGTCGTAGAGGAACTCTACGAATATAAATAAAAATCTAACTACACACCGCAGGGGTTTGAAATCATTCTAGTGTTATCCTCAAGAGCTAGTAAATTTATTAATTGTGGTTATAAATAGTTATTACATTGTAAATTATATATATATAATAATATATAATAATTATTTCAGGAAAGAGAAAGTGGTCAACTCGTTTTGTACAGGACGTTTTTGGTCGTACTCATGTCATCGATCATGAAAATGAAGATGGCACAGTAACATACATATGGCACAACTCGAAATCACAACAGGCCATGGTAAGCATATTTTAAATTATAAGTTATTAATAATCACTTTAGATAATAATTTATAAATAGTTAAAAGTATGAATTTTAATTTTAATTTTATTTGGAATTGTAGAAATGCGAGAATGGAAGAAAGTGCACGAGGGATCGGGATGGGAAGAGCTGATTACTGACGAGGAGGACTAGATCTTCGATGCAGTCATGGAGCCACCGTCGCAGAATAAGCGTTATGATTTTGCTAATCAAGAAGTAATGTTTATTTATTTTATATTTTTGAATAATGTATAACATATTGATTTTATTAATCATGCTATATGAAACTTATATAGTTCGTTAAATAACGTTAAAGGCTAGACGTAGGCAAAGTGGCTGCAAAAAATCCCAGAACACGTGGAGATTCAAGAGTTGAGAGCTAAGATTGCTGGGCTGGAGGAACGAGACAGGCATCGGGCTGCGATTTGGCCAAGTTGAACGAGCGTCTTGCGGCATACGTGCAGGAGCATAGCACATTTTCCTCATCAGTTGGATCTGGATGCGATGATCAGGATTGATAGGTATGACATTTTCTGTTTGTGTTGGAACATTGTACATATATGCACTTTGATATGGGTGTGATAGTTTGACTTTGTTGCTATTGTGTTTGAGAGTTGTACATGTTTGATATGTTTGTATATGTTGAGATGGGTGAGGTTGATTTGAGTTGTTTGATACATTTTGAGATGTTGGACGTGTATGAGGTTGATTTGAGATGTTGTACATGTTTGATACATTTTGGGATGTATTTTGAGATGCTGTTGGATGTTTGAGTATATTGTGGGTTGTTTGAGTTTGATTTATTATAAATATTGATGTTTTTTTACTGATGTTATATATATGATTTGGGCTTTGATATATATGATTTATATGTGTGAAATTGAGTTGCAATATTTATTGATATATGTGTGTGTGTGTTGTTTAGGGGTTGAAAGGTTGCTGAAATAAATAAAAAAACTTCCACATTTCAGAAGGCTTCTGATTTGGTAAAATTTATCGATGCCTTGTCTTCCAAGCATTCCGACGGTTTCCAATGGCTTCCGACAACATTTTAGGTAAGCTGTATTCTTCCACGTGTACACGATAGGTCGTCGAAAAGGTTGTCGTCATCCATCGAAAATATATCGACAGAGCCGTCGAAAAGCCATCGAAAAGAACATTTTTCAATGACCTACATTCCAATGGCTAACGACGGCCGCCGATGGTTCTGAGCCGTCGAAAATACTATTATTTCTTATAGTGTAAAATAAAAGAAACAAGATTTAAGTCAAAAAAAATAGAAAATTTTTGGGAAGTAAATTTTGGCAAGCGAAGGACAGGGAAAAGTTATTGTGAAGCCACAGGTCAATGTCCATATACCTTAAAAGGCTAAAATTTATAATTAAACTTGTTTGCTGGTTGCTATTATAAATAAAAGAAAAGTTTTGAAACTTAAAATTTAATGCGAAATTAGGTGAAGTCCACCATGGACGTTAGACCGTTAACTAAAGCTCGATTACATGAGATGTGGCATAAATTATTTTGATGAAAATATATAATATGTGTACTTTTGAGAATTTTTGTTCAAAATTCTTGGTTTTGAAAAATAAAATATCTTTGAATATTTTGTGATGAAACTTTGTAATGTCTAAATTTTTTACCATATTTTAAAATAGAAAATTATACTTCTATTCGCAGAAGTGTGGGGAAACTCGAATGTAAAAACAAGTTTTTGGCTTTCCAAATTTGCATGCATATAGAATAGCCAGTATATTTAGGATGTCTCTACAACATTTTTGAAATTGATTTAAAAGAATGCATTCATATACGAGGCACCGATTGAATAATTCTACATACATACCATATACATTATGATACACTATACACTGGTACAGGATTGGTTGCAAAATTGTTTGTACATTAATTGATTTGTTAGCTTAGAATGAATGTACATTATATTACATTATTAAGCCCTTAAGGAATTTCGAGGACGAAATTCTTTTAAGGAGAGAGAATGTAACACCCCATAATTTTTATAATAATTAATTTAAAATAAAATTAATTAATAAATGGTAATTCCGCAAAAATATAAATTTTACCAACTTCAAAATTTGGCAATGAAATTTGCACCATTGGGTTAGTGGCAATTTTCTAATCAATTTTCATATATAAAGTTTACTGATCGAAGCTCAAACGAAAAACTATTGACATTTGAAGTTTTGGAATCGAAAATAATTCTATATGTGATTAAGAAATAAATAATAGTTAACTAACTTTAATCGCAAAAAGATAAACTAACCGGTAGCTTAAACACTAAGAACGTGTTAACAATAAAAAAATTAAACCAATCAGTTAAACAAAGTATAAAACTAAACAAATTAACACAGAATAAAATTCACCGTAAAACAGTAGGAATAGTCGATCCAAGATGTTGCCAGGTCGACCGGTAGTGGTCGACCGAAGTGCTTGGACGGTTAACCATTGCCAGCGTAGAATCGACAGTAAATAAAGGCCTAAATGGCGCAGATTTAAAACAGTTTAATCGAATGTCTTGCATTGATTTGAACCCTACAAATATAGGCCTAGACCCTTACTTTCAAACTCATATTTTCTAATAAATGTGGGAGCTCTGCCGTTTTCTCTTCTCCATAAATTTTTCAATTCTTAATTTTGTTCTACTTATACATATACATACAATTGGAGAATTGTATAAGATGATAGAGAAGAGGAATAGGGTATAATCAAATCGTTAAAGCCAAGGTAAACTGTAAATCCGGATCTTAAGTACAAATCAAATCTAAATCTCTCTTATAATCTAGATTTCTAATATATCTATATACGCTTGCGGTGTATAAATCCAAATTGGGAGAAAATGAAGTCA
The DNA here is from genome assembly GCA_030737815.1 of Allium fistulosum. NCBI lineage: Eukaryota > Viridiplantae > Streptophyta > Magnoliopsida > Asparagales > Amaryllidaceae > Allium > Allium fistulosum. Next base: position 704,797,487 of record CM060904.1, on the reverse strand, counting down.
AGTTGGAATAACATGGATTAAATCTGGAGATTTGGAATGCTAAAAAGGTGAGTAGGAATATTATATGTATTTGTATAATATCAGATTCATATCATTATAGATATATTCCTATATGCGTGAAATGTTAAATTGCAACTATAGGTTGAATCTATACATATGAAAGGAAATTGATAACCCTGCCTATATATTCTGTTATTGTTAACTTGGATGTCTATATATGTTATATGAATGCAAACCTGGAAATTGTTTGGGATATTAGCAATCCCTAAATTTATTATTGAAAAATAGTAAACCATGAATTTGTAATTAATGTAATAATTCTAGATTGATATTTAAGTGGATAATAAGAATGAAAATAAAGAAATCAATGTAAGATTTTAGGGGTTTTGGTGTATTTTAATTCGTTGGAATTTAAGATGTTACAACGTGAATTTCTATACATTATCAAGTCTAAAATAAATAAAAATGCATTGTTTGAAATGACAATGAATTCACCAAAAAAGAAAGAGATGTATAAAATATGGATCTTTACCGTATTTTAAACTGCCTATTTCAATAACTATGAAAATATAATTCCTTGTAATTCCAAACACCACACAAACCTTCCGCTTGGATAAGATATAGAACTTTATAAAGAAATGCGATACCAATAAAGATATGCGATACCAATAAAGATGGGAATTAAATAAAAAGAAATGTAAGAGTAGACAACAACAATTAAAGCGTAAAAAAGGAATAGAAATAGAAAATGGGAAAGGGGGCAAAAAAAATGGAAAAATGACATTGTAAATCTTTTAAAAAGAATGCGGTGAATAGTCTTAAATCAAGTAAGGTATAAATGCATAAGAAGTAAAGAATTACGGTTAATAAGTAAATTGTAGAGGCAAGACAATTCAGTAAGAATGAATGAAGACATTTATAAATATTATATATACGTAGCCTTTAGTATGTGTTAATAATGAGTGTGAACTATTAAAGTTAATATATGATTAAATGAATAAAATGACATAGTCATTAGAATAGGTTGGAATGCGAGATCAATAGTTTTACACAATAGAAGTCTGTCCACCGCAAGGAGCTACCACCAGTTTTGTATACATTATACTGATGTGATGCATATCCAACTGTAGGACCCATGGAGTAAATACGCTTGCGTATAGATGGAGGAATACCCAAATTGGTAGAAGAGTCTCCTTCAAATAGGAAAGGAGGGGTATTTCTTTGATTGCAATAGGCAATCTAAATCGGATGATGAGCGAAGAACGACACTATGTCAGCATGTGTTGGAACCAAATAAAGGAGTAGGTTTGTACATAGGACGAGAATGTCATCAGTCCTTTGCGGTCAATGGGAAAGACAGGGTTTACACCTAACGGGATGCACTGTCTACTAATATACGGACCACGTTGGGCCATGCATCTCCATATTGTTTGCTAGTTTTTTTTGTTAGGAGCCAAGGTTAGTTAACCCTATTAAGGAGATCTTTCAAATCGTGCATGTGGTAGTACGTGAGCTAAGTCCACAACCAATGAGAATGAATCCACCATATTTATAGTTCGTAGAGTTGAGTCTACAACCAGAAAGCAGACAAGAAAATCCCCAAAAATGCAAGTCAGATTATAGCTGAATTATTATAAAGCCACTAGTGGGCACTACGGGAGTTCCTCGGTATGTGTGACGATGAGATCGTGATACAGCAAGGGTGATGGATCCTGACGGGGTGCTGATGTAGAGATACTAGTGGGGATAGCATCTAGGTCTAATAGGGAACCATGGTACTTACACACACACACAGTTACAGTCTACTATGAGTATGTGGGACATATCGTACGCGTACACGGAGTCGAAGCAAATAAGTAAAACTAAAAGGTATAACATGAAATGGAAGGCAATTAGCATAACCTAGTGTTATGTGTAAAGTGCATAGTTTACCAGTCACTAGAACGTTGTTCTGACCTCCTTCTCATTTCAACCCACAGGATATCTTAGAAGGACAGGTACTAGTACAAGGCAAGAACATTTGAAGGACGGGTTCCTTATTCATGCTCGATACTAACAAGGACACTAAACCTTGGAAGTGTCAAAACTTAGTCAATAACTGTGTGACTTATTATATTTTGTTATTCCGCTGTAAGTTATATCGTTAGTGCTCTGATAAGCATTTATCTGTTTATCGAAGGACACCAAACCAACGATTCATACTTTGGTGGAATTGTATTTTTAATTTGGCAAAAATTTGGTCCCACTGGGATACGGGTTGTTACATTAGAGAATCCAACATTAACATTCTTTAGCCTAAAACCACAATAGACCTTACTTTAATTAGCCAAATCTTGTCATTAAGAAGAGATTACTGAATTTAGCACCTGAATTTAGGGGATTTGCTGTTGGAGATACTTAGGAGTTGTCGTTCATTTTTGGATTTCGTTCTCTTTTGGATTGCTTAGGTTTCAGGTGAGTGGTTAAGACCTCTCACTTGCTAATTCGTTAATATACACCTTAAAACAATGTTTTAAAAATGATTTTTTAGATCCTAAAATGTGTTTTATACCTTAACTAATCACATATATCAATTTGAAATGATTTTACAAAGTTGAGTAAATTTGTGTTCTTATGGATCTCCCATGTTCTTATAGTTCATCTTTCTTTTCACCCTTTGTTTGAGACTTTAATTTGATGTATATGAATGTGTTCTTACTTGACTATAGCTTACAAATTAATTGCTTTAATGTATAATGCTTGTTTAATTCAAAACGTTGATCGAATGATGATTTAGAATTAGGTGTAGATTCTTGGACCGATGATGATCCAAGAATTCAATTTCATCCAAATTTGATGCGATCCGTGTGGAGCAACAAGGAAGACTTCACAAAGCTATGCTTCAAGTTTCAAGTCATTTGGAGGTCGTTTGCTTAAGATATGGCTTAAAGAAGTATGGATAGTGGTGATATGAAGGCCATGGACCGGTGGTGATTTCTCAAGTTATGGATGTGCATGCTTTGAGTCATGTGAAGGGGTGTTTCGAGTCTCTTGCATGTTTGCATAGAGATTCACTTGGAGTGCCAAAATAGGTTGAGTGTTAGATCGGTACCGATCCAAGGGGCTTGGATCGGTGGTGTTTGAATTGGCATGCACGTGGTTTAGTAAGGCTTAGATCGGTGAAGTCTTGGATCAGTGGTGACCACGGATCATCGTTGCTTGGATCGGTGAAGTATTGGATCGGTAGTGGCCTTGGTTCGTCGTTGCTTGGATTGGTGAAGTCTTGGATCGGTAGTGGCTTTAGTTCTTTGTTGTTTGGATCGGTAGTGGCCTTGGTTCGTCTTGGATCGGTAAAGTGTTGGATCGTGATACGCTTTGGATCGATAGTAGGGGAAAACAAGATTGCTTTGAGTTTGACCTGAGGAAATTTGTCATTTACTTTGGGCTTGACCAAAGAATTTTATGAGTTGATGAGCTCCGTGTCTTCATTTGCTTGTTTTAAGTCCAATTGGGATATTTGTGTGTCCGACCTAAGTTAGCTCGACGCCTATCCATGGGGGGCGAGTTGAAAAACTCTAGTTGAATATTTTCGCTTATTTCTTGATATTTCCTTCATCTTTCCTTTTAAAGATATTTACCAAGTCCTTGGGCCATTTCTTCACTGTTTGCTCGTCCAATTCAATCGTTTAAGTCCATTTGAAGACTAGGGAAAATTTGGCCATAATAGGAAGCGATGACTTCGACGATGAATGGTTGTACTTCGAGGCACATAGTAGAGGACTTTGAGTTGAATTGAAAGAAATGTTGGAGGAAGGATACGGGACAAACGATGATATTCTACGGCTGGCGATAATTGTCAAAAATCGTCCCAAAGAGCGACGACTTTAGACGGGAGTTGTAAGTATAGTACCAGGATGAGCTCTGCTACGGATGGCGTATGCAAAGAGATTATTGATACTCAAGGGTTTTTAGAGTACTCGTAAAGCGGGTTATGCACTTGGGGCATGATGGCTCCTTATCTTCATATGTGAAACTTGTTTACCTCGGATTAAATATGATGATCCTGAACTCGGCCTTCGAAAATCGGCACCCGTACTTCACTTGTACTCGAAATGCCGCAGATTCAAACGCCGAATCTGGCTCACCGGAGCTTATAACACAGTAAGTATAACAACACAGCAGAATAAAAAAATGGATAATATCATATACAACTCCAATGAATACAATATCCAGAATGATATACAACAATGATATCAATATGATACAAGAATATCAGAGATAAATAATGATACAGCGGAAAACAGAAGTGATAACTCCAAATGATCTTCAAAAGAGAATGAATCCAACAACTCCAACATCAAGCTCGAACCCCCATCACATCTCACTAAGATAAGCAAGTGCAGTCCGTGAACTCTAAAAACTGAACTAGCTCTCGATAATCTACTAAACCTGACTATCTGAAAACCCAACTCTAGACTGCCCGTGTGGAAAATTGTGGGCACCGAGAGTTTAGGAAGGGAACGATAAACTCTAGGTCAGTCATGGGACTGGTGTGAGTAACAAAAACAGTTTATCTTTAAAACAAACACAAAAGTATTTTAAACATTGAAATCCGCAATGCTTTTTTTGGAAGATGAAACTACCATAAGGCTTCCCGCCACACACACAATGCAAACGCAGAATTGGAGGAGATTTCTCCTTATGATAGTCAAAAATGCTTACTACGCAAAATCATTCGATATTATTACTATTAGTGCATAGTGTAAAAAACCATTTCGAAAGTATAATATTAATCTTAGCCAGCATAGACATTCCGAACTATGCCTACTATAGCTACCATCTAAACAGTGGTGACCACCATAAGTAAATGGCAATATATATGACTTAAGTTAAATTTCTGGTTGTTACTCACCTTGTCTTCCAGAAGAAGAAGAACAGAGTTTATGATGACACAGGCTTTGAAAAACTGGCAAGCTGAAATCTTTCTTCTTTCTTGATTCTCTGGTTTGTCTTGACTTAGATTGTTGTTTTAGTTTGAATGTTTGGTTTGAGTTTTTTTTTTAAACTTAAGCTCATTTCAGATTTTCTCGGTTTTAAAGTGATTGAACTGGAATGAAGATGATGTGTGGAAATGAAGTTTGCAGGAGATATATTTTTGTACTGGTTGATGAAGTTAATTATACTCTTGTTTGTACAAATTTTTCAGAGATATTTTCTCTTGTTTGCTGATATAACTTGCCTTTGTGTGCTGCATTTATTATGTTGTACAACTTATATTTTTTTCATTTTCAGCTGTACAATGCATAAGTATAATATGGTGGCTTCCTTTGCAAGCTACTCTATACAATTTGTTTACTTGTTTAAATGTATATGTTTTATATTTGCATATGTATTTTGTTTGGTTCTTTTCTTCTTATTTGTTTCATTACTTGGTAATATAAGTGAGTTTCTATTTTATTTTATTTTCTTGTGTCCAAGGTCTATATTTTTATTTATTTATTTTTAAACCATTTATCTAAGATTTAAATTCAAATCAAATATATACATATATATTCAAATTTACTTATATATGCCCATATACATATATATTCACATATATACATATATATACAATATTTAAATTTTAAATGATTTAACATAGAATTTATTTGAACTCGGGGAAACTCGCATCAATTTACAAATTAATTTTATAGTTTTAATTCAAAATTTCAATTAATTATCAATTAAAATTTAATTAAAATCCGGGGTCGTTATAGACTTCCCCCCTTAAAAGAATTTCGTCCTCGAAATTTGCCAGGGAGACACAAGGATAGATGAAGAATGTCTCATCAAATCAACTGAATATCTATTCTGCATTTGGCTTACCAAATCAGAATATCAATAATAGATACGAGAACAAATCTATTTAACAATCCACAAAATACTCGGGTTATCCGGATCTACGAAATGTGCAATGACATTGGTTAGTTCAAAGAGATAACTAACCATTCGTAGAATATATTGGGGCCCAAAATAGACAGATATATGGATACAATTCCAAAACTTTCAGTTTAGAAACCAAATTATACCTATCAACCATAGCAACCAAAGCAAACAATTCATCCAAACAAACAATTCTGACCTATTTGGAGTTTATGTCCCATACAAATATATCAAATCTTCTTCCCGGATCTACCAGGAACTATCGAAGAATTGAGAATAGAGATTGATAGAGAAAAGATTGTTTCCTTGTTGTTACAGGGTATTGACCATTTATAGTCGTATTTCCTTGTCCCCTATCTCATCCTCTTCTTGCACTAATACTTACTATCAGCAGATAGCAAGAGAATTTATTGAGGCACACGGACGGATATCTTAGGGATACTCATTCTAGGGTATACTTCACCCTATCTCTAATGAGCTACTTAATGTGTTATACTCCTGAGATAAAGTTCAACCTTAGCTCTGATACCAAATGTGATGATCCTGAACTCGGCATTCGAAAATCGGCACCCGTACTTCACTTGTACTCGAAATGTCGCAGATTCAAACGCCGAATCTGGCTCACCGGAGCTTATAACACAGTAAGTATAACAACATAGCAGAATAAAGAAAGGGATAATATCATATACAACTCCAATGAATACAATATCCATAATGATATACAACAATGATATTAATATGATACAAGAATATCAGAGATAAATAATGATACAGCGGAAAACATAAGTGATAACTCCAAATGATCCTCAAAAGAGAATGAATCCAATAACTCCAACATCAAGCTCGAACCCCCATCACATCTCACTAAGATAAGCATGTGCAGTCCGTGAACTCCAAAAACTGAACTAGCTCCCGATAATCTACTAAACCCGACTATCTGAAAAATCCAACTCTAGACTGTCCGTGTGGAAAATTGTGGGCACCCAGAGTTTAGGAAGGGAACAATAAACTCAAGGTCAGTCATGGGACTGGTGTGAGTAACAAAAACAGTTTATCTTTAAAACAAACATAAAAGTATTTTAAACATTGAAATTCGCAATGCTTTTTTTAGAAGATGAAACTACCATAAGGCCTCCCGCCACACACACAATGCAAACGCAGAACTGGAGGAGATTTCTCCTTATGATAGTCAAAAATGCTTGCTATGCAAAATCATTCGATATTATTACTATTAGTGCATAGTGTAGAAAACCTTTTCGAAAGTATAATATTAATCTTAGCCAGCATAGACATTCCGAACTATGCCTACTATAGCTACCATCTAAACAGTGGTGATCATCATAAGTAAATGGCAATATATATGACTTAAGTTAAATTTCTGGTTGTTACTCACCTTGTCTTCCAGAAGAAGAAGAATAGAGCTTATGATGACACAGGCTTTGAAAAACTGGCAAGCTGAAATCTTTCTTCTTTCTTGATTCTCTGGTTTGTCTTGACTTAGATTGTTGTTTTAGTTTGAATGTTTGGTTTGAGTTTTTTTTAAACTGAAGCTCATTTCAGATTTTCTCAGTTTTAAAGTGATCGAACTGGAATGAAGATGATGTGTGGAAATGAAGTTTGCAGGAGATATATTTTTGTACTGGTTGATGAAGTTGATTATACTCTTGTTTGTACAAATTTTTCAGAGATATTTTCTCTTGTTTGCTGATATAACTTGCCTTTGTGTGCTGCATTTATTATGTTATACAACTTATATTTTTTTTCATTTTCAGCTGTACAATGCATAAGTATAATGTGGTGGCTTCCTTTGCAAGCTACTCTATACAATTTGTTTACTTGTTTAAATGTATATGTTTTATATTTGCATATGTATTTTGTTTGGTTCTTTTCTTCTTATTTGTTTCATTACTTAGTAATATAAGTGAGTTTCTATTTTATTTTATTTTCTTGTGTCCAAAGTCTATATTTTTATTTATTTATTTTTAAACCATTTATCTAAGATTTAAATTCAAATCAAATATATACATATATATTCAAATTTACTCATATATGCCCGTATACATATATATACAATATTTAAATTTTAAATGATTTAACATAGAATTTATTTGAACTCGGGGAAACTCGCATCAATTTACAAATTAATTTTACAGTTTTAATTCAAAAATTCAATTAATTATCAATTTAAATTTAATTAAAATCCGGGGTCGTTACAAACGTGATGGTCAGTCTAGTTTCTGGCTACCGAGTGGCATGGATTCGAGTACCATGAAACTAGGACATTGACTATCGTGATGGGTAGTCAATTCCCTGAGCATGATTGGTCAGTGAGTTATCAAGTATCCAATGCACTGAGTAAGTGAATGTCAGGATGAATGATGGATGATATGCTTGCTTTGGTTGCTTATCACCTTAGGGATGTCACATGATGCAGATGTTATTGATGTAAATACTTGAACTCCCCTTAGTACTTTGAGGTATTGTACACCCATGATGATTTTGATATATATCATGTGTTATGTGCTAACTCTTAAGATGCAGGGATATGTTAGGTATGTTATGTGCTCACACCAGACTGTTGTCTGACTCGAGATTTTATTCTTTGCTTCCTATTATTCCAGGTACTCTTAAATGAGTATATTAGGGATATTAGGTCTAGTGAGCACGTGGAGTTGGATAGGCGATGAGTAGGAGGCTGTACTCTCGTATTACTATATTTAGCTATTATTGCTTGTCATTCCACTATACGACACTATGGAGCTTACTGGTGCTATTATCTATTTTGAGACAGTTATCTATTTTGAGTTTATTATCAGCTATATAAACTCTATCACTTGTGTTGTATAGCTGCATGGATCTGAGTTTTCTAATTTTTGTGATTCATTCAGTTATTAATGTATCAAAATTGGTTTCTAATTTGCATTGGTCCAATGCATAAATCATGCACTTTATGAGATCCTAGGCCAAGATAGACATCTATGCTCGAATCGAGGGGTTGAGATTGCTCTGACCCTTATAGATGAGTCAACCACCGTTGAGAGGATGGGAGTAATTATGTTGATGTCCCTGCTTTCCCATGGAGTGCAATGTGCTCATTCCAAGCAATGATGAGCGCTTTTATTTTCTAGGGACCGACCAAGAATATGGGATCCATGTCACCACAGACTTTATTATAGCTGAAAGTCCCGACACAAACTGGAGTGCTAGTTAGGCCGAGGGTTCTCTCGATTGATATGCAACTAGTTGATGTAGTTTCGCTGCTTTGGGTGGTCCCGGCATGAACTGGAGCGACGTTAGGCTCGATTTTACTCCTAGGTGACATACCATCTACACTAGTTTTTTCATGGCTAAGCATGGTTCCAACACGAGTGTGAGCATATACCAGCTCGAGCACTCTTCTTGGTGGTAGCTCACTGATAATTGCTTCTTCAAGGGCAAGGACAGTCTAAACATGAGTGTGAGGGCTGGCTGGCTCGAGCACTCACCTGGGTGACATGGTGTTGATGGTTGTGACTTCATTAGGTGGTTCTTTTTCGTGGGGAAGTTGCTGAGGTAGATGTCTTTGCTTTAGAACTGGAAGTGGCCTCAGTACAAACCATAGCGCTGACCAGCTTGGCGGTTCTCATGAGTGACTTGCAGTTTATTGTTGCATATTCTTGTTGAAGCATGAAAACACCCTACTTTGCCATTTAAGGTTGGTCGCATAACACTCCTTAGCTTTCTGTTGATTTCCTCGGATTTCTCCGACCCCATCTTGGACTAGGAACTTCATGACGAGCTAGTTGTGGGAGACAATTGCATCAAGTTCCTTGAGGAGCGGTCATCCTATTAAGAGATTATAAGAAGATGGGTGGTCAGCCACTACAAAGTTCACCTATATCTTTGCGGCAAGGAACTCTTTGCCGAATGTAGTCATAAGGGAGGTAATCCCTATTGGAATAATGCCCATACCCCCAAAGCCATATATGGGCAATGCACAAGGATTGATGCTGGAGGCATAGTGCTCGAGGGCCTCGAAGACATGGTTAAACACGATATTGACCGAGCTGCCCCCATCCATCAATGCTCGATGCATATTAGAGTTGGCCATTACAAGGGTGATGACTATAGGGCCGTGATGGGGGTAGGAGACGGCTTTCTTGTCTTCGACAGTGGAAGTGATTGGATGGTCCATCTCTAGCCTAGGTGCTTTGGATGCTCGGTGCCCCAGTGAATAGATCTGAATGGTTGAACCCACTTCTCTCTAGTACTGAGATTGTTCTCTCCGGTTGCTTCCAGCGAAATGCGAGCCTCCACATATGGTCAAAATGTCGGTAATAGCTGTGACAGTGTTGTTGGGTTGTTAGGTTGTTGGGTTGTTGGGGTTGAGCCGACTAATTATTGCGAGCCACTCTTTAATCGACCTACTGTCAAAAAAACTATATGAGCACTCCTTCTTGGATCAATCTTTTTATGTCTTCCTTTAGTATGTGATACTCGTTGGTGGACTGGTCGTTGATTTGACGGAACTTGCATTATTTGTCATGGCCGCAAGGTTCTTCCCTTGTTCTGGCTCTAGCGATGGATGGTCTTTGGATGGGTACCCGATCCCTGGTTGTGAGATATTTGGTTCCATATCTCGAGTCAGGGTGACATAAAGAGCATACATAGGCTTGTATCGGGTGCCTTCCTCTGCATGCCCTTATTGTTGTGCTGTCGATCATTGCTTCGATCGTCTAAAGTTTTAGGGAGACTGGCTTTGTTTGAGCATCGAGCCTCATCATCGTTGTCTGAAAGATCAGCATCCTCCATCATCGTGATGTCGCTTTTCCATTGATTGGAATCTATTAGGGACGTGGCCGAGTGCTTTCATAATTCCTTCCACATTCTGGACTTATATCTGACCTCGAGTAGAGGGACACAACTAGACAGTTCTTATCTACATCCCTAGCCTAGGTGGATTCTTTGTTAAAAAGATTCACATACAACCAAAGATTCTCGTCGGCCCCTGTCTGATGTCACCTAGTTCACTAGCCATCGTAACATGGGTCTTGAAAGCTTAGAACTTGGTTTTCAAATCTATGCAAAGATGAGCCCTGGAATGGATGCTGCCCGATTGTAGATGTAGGAATCAGTGGGAGGCCGGTCCAGTTAGAGTGGATGAGAATAACATACATTTTGCTGGGCAAAAAAGCAAGCTGACTTAGGTGATGGACTTGAAAGCAGTAATGTGGTCTGATGGGTTAGTACTCCCATCATACTTGTTAGTAAGCGGCAAGGTATACCATCAATAGATGTATGTATTCTAGGTTTCCTCGAAGAATGACTCTCTATATTCATCATCGGATAGCGCTATTGCCCCTGCATTCTATGCTTCATATTGATATAATTGCAAAGATGATTCATTTCCTCCCTAAGGCCAACATCTGCATGTTATGGGAGTGTTTCGCGTATGATTGACACTGGGTTCATCTGATGTCTCTATGGAGTGGGAGATCGACGACGATGATGTGTGGGAGAGTGATAGTAATGATGACGACCTGGTGATAGGGCTCTCCTCCACTATGCACCGAGGGCGACCGTGAATGCTTTCCCGCCCTTGACTTGATCTAGGTCTGGTCATACCCCTATGGATCAGGGATCCGAGAGGGCCCCATGTTCTCCACCGATGGCATAAGCATCACTGCTAAGATGCATGAATCTCAAATCTCGAGCTCCATTTATCGCTCGGAGGCATTCAAAAGCTAATGATCGTTCTATTAAAGTAAAATGGCCATGTCTTGGTCCCCTACGCGTGGTTTGTTCTGGGTTAATTTCAATAACGTGGCTTGGCCCGTGCATAGCATACATTTTGTCATGGTGAACAAGAGCTACCTCGACCGGGGTTTCAAGTACCACCCTCTCCTGGGTGGTGCTAACAAGATTATAGCCATTGGGGACAATAGTTTGGAGAGGGTTCATTCCAATCATTGGAGGTGGTGGCGGACCGAAGTTCACGGTCGTTTGACCATCCTACCTTTTTCTCAGATCATTTACCTCATGGGCAAGAGTTCCACGTTAGCCAAGGCTTGAAGTAGACATTGCCACATGTCACTGTTGAGTCCATGGTTGGGACTGGCGACGCTGGTGACGATGTTACCATTAGATATGGTAATTAGAGTTGATAACTTCATTCTCACCATTAGGATTTTCCATCGTGCAAAACATGAAAAGGGTGTATAGAGAAGAAAACGTGAGGAAATGTGAGATTTTTTGGGAAGACGCTCCTTCTTGCGCCAAGAAATTGACTAAAAATTTAGCCGACCTTGAAACTAGACAAATTCAATTTTATTAACAAAGGTTGTTTGCTAACACTAGGATTAAAAATATTAAATGAGAAGTAAAAATAAGCAAATAATATAAATGACATAAGATTTAGAGTGGTTCAGCAAAAGCTTGCCTACGTCTGCTATGAAAATTTCTTACTATATTTCTCTTTTACAATTCATAAGGAATTACAAGAGAATAATGTGAAATTTATCACTTAGGTTTACATTGGTGCTAAAATTAAAAGCTTACGAGGAGTTTCTTATTGGAAAACAGATTTTGAGTTTAGAGGTGGGTTAAAATTCAACTGGAAATCAACCCCATTAAAGTTGTATAGAAAAGTATATTTATAACAGGTGAAGTAGAATAATTGATGGCTGAGATTATGCTACAAATAAGCGAATCATTCCCAGTAGTATATCTGGTCGCCTACGTGGTTGGAAGACAGTTGGAAAGGTGGTTGGAATATATGGACGAGAAGCATGCCGACTATAATTCTATTTGGGGGCGTGTGTTTTGTGTTGAGAAATGCAACATGCTATAGAAGTTGGCATGCTTTTGTCGGAAAGACTACAGTAGTAGATGCTTTTAATTGTACTAGGTCTTACTTTCCAACGTCTAGCACACTTTTCTAGGTAGTAAGACTGAGGAGAAGCTTCTTGCAAAATGACGGTCAGTTGCTTGTTGCTGAAGCTTGCTTAGAATAAAGTCGAAAATGGTAAGGCTGGCGCGTGAAGGGTAGCACCGAGGCATAGCAACTAGACCGACTGCTTGGGACCAGTCGTTGACGGCTGAGATAGAGTCGGGTCATAGACTGGTCGTTTTGAGCCGGGTCAAGTCGTATGAGATGGATGTGTCGAATCATATCAGGCCAGGTCAGGCTTGGGAGTCTAGGCAAGCTTAATCGTGATTGCTTGTTGGATTTACAGGGATGGAGCTAGGTAGAATGTGGGTCGGGCTAAGAAGTGCGGGTTGGCATAGATTTGGACTAGGCTTAGAATTGTTAGCCGACTTGTCTTTGATAGCTTAAACCTTGCTATGCAAATTGACCTGGATTGGGCTGGACCTTGATGTGCTAGCGGGCTAATTACACTTGTGAGAAACTTGAGCAACAGTAGGCAACTGGCCTAAGGCGCAGTGTGATAATACACTTGCCCATAATGGGGGCAATTATCATAGATTTCGTGAGATCTAGGCAAAACTTGGCAGATTCATTTACAAAAGGGCTTGCAAGGGACTTGTTATTGAAAACATCAAGTGGAATGGGTTTAAGTCAATATAAAATAATCGTCGATGATGGAAAACCGACTCAACATAATGAAATTCATTATTTTGAGTTCAATTAGCAAAAGTACATCATACAATGCGATTGGAAGTACTATAATACTAGTCTGGAAAAGTAATGTAATATTGCATTCCAAGAAAAGTGCTTGGTATCTATAATGTTATGGTTGAGGTTGTATTGCTTAGAACTTAAGAGGTTTATAATAGAAATATCATTGATTGTATAATTATATGGCTCTTTTGATAAACCTACATATATGAATGCACGAAGGTGGTGTCACCTTTTGTGAGACTATGGCTTAGTCTCTAAGTGCATTTCGTGAAACCGAGATATTGACACAAGGTCAATCCATGTATTGGATTCTGAACTATCTGAAGGAAAGAATACGAATATGTGAACACATTTCGTACGTTATATAGGATTGATAGTTCAATGTTTAGTCAACCATTCCATCCCAGTGTGTCATAGTAGGTCATTACAACGTACAGACTCAAGTCCATAAGACGTCTATACGTATGCACGAATTTTTCTGCAATATGTAGAAAGAGATATTTTATTAAAATTTAGTGGAGGGTTGTTATAGTAAATTTTTAGAAAAATTATGTAAGTGATTTGTTTTGGAGAAAAAAGAGAGAAAAGGAATGTGAATGGTCCCACATTATGAAAATGTTGACACTATATTTGTTTAAATATATGCACTGCAAAAAAAGGTCAGGCTCTTTGAACATCCAAAAGTTTTCTCTTAGGATGAAGAGGGAATTCATAGGTCCGAAAACATTTTTTGACAGTGTTCTTATTTGAAATTGATCATTTTAAGTTTGCTTATAAGTTTAGAATAATCCAATATTTAACGATAAAACGAAATGGTGAGAAAATAAATTTTGAATGGTGAAATTAAAAACGGTGAAAAAATAACAATTGTCGTTGGGCCAACCACCGGTTTATTTGGTGTGGACGTTTCTTTTCGCGAATAGATGCATCTTTTGACGAACAGACAATTATTTGCGTCTATTCTTTTAGAATTTCCTTCAAAAAATAATGACTTTCTTCTTTATTCTCTCTTTATGCATATCACAAACCGTTAACTTTACGGTCATCTATATAATAGTTTGAATCTATTTCGATAGTGCAACTACAATAGATTAAAGATAATTATTTATTGACTCTATTTTATCTTTGGATACAAGATGGCAATTAACGTTCAAATGAAAACATCATCAACGTGGTTTTGAGCGATCACAACGCATATAATTATCGATCAGAATTCACACCAACATAATTGTGGTGGAAGAAAGAATGAGATATGCATGAAAGGAGAAAAGAGAGGAAACGCTAAGGTTCGGAATACACGTTAGCTTCAGACATATCCGTACGAAATGCCGTTCAACATTTCACCTCCCTTAACTTTGTTGGAAAAGGGCAAAGAGCCGCGTGCTTCTTTCCCAATTTCCCAACCATCAAAAACGAGGAAAAAAAAACAAAAATTGTCAAAGAACCCACCCTAAATAAACTAAGTTCACTCCAGGACATTTGACTAGTCCTCTTTGTCAATTTGCATCTGACGCATGTAATGTCCGGACTCCAATTAACTCTGAACGGAACCATACTACCCTATGCAATATAAAAGGACGGTAAGAGAGTACATGGCAGCTAATTTTTAACGCTATAAAAAGTATGAAATACACTGACACCTATAATTCAGTGCATAAAAGATGAAAGACACTAGTAAATGCAGTACATATCATCAATAGGAAATAGCTTTGCACATCAATCATTTAAGATCCTAGCAATAGTAATTAAGATCTTGCAGCTTAACATTTCCTTTCTTAATTTCTCCACTTATCTTGTCTATCTATACCTACCCAAAATGACCTCTCAGTCATATATTTGTTCTTATATCACCCACTTCAGCTTTTTTTATTGTTGTTTTCACCAACAGAAAGATCAAAAATTCAAAACTTATGTACATGATTCGAACTGCTGAATTGTAAATTTGAAGAGCAATTTTTACTTATAAACTCCAAGGTTCAAAGTAGAAAGGAAAACTGGTGATTTGAAAAGGTTTAGCTAATTATTATCTTTTGTAAATGAAAGTGGAAAAGAAATAATATCACAAAATAAGTAAACCATGAAAGATCACAAGCTAGTTATATTTTTGGAAATGATAGCAAATACATATGTACATTCAATAATGGAGAAAACATAGAATCAAAGGGAACCACATATTGAAAGACCCCATCAAACCTACATAATCATATATTATCATTGATTTGCACACATGCACCATATTGATATCAAACCATTAAAAAGGCGTGGAAAACAAATACTTGCAAAATCAAAAGTGAAAAATATACCTACTATAAATAAAGAAAAACAGGTGTGCATAGTCACTATTATAATTGACATGTCATAGCCCCTGAATTGTTTGTATTCACTAATCAGCTTTCAGTAGTATTTCAGATAGCATATTAGTGCTACTTGTTAGCTGTTCTATTAGGTTTTTTACTTTATTTTTTTAGTGTCTCTAGTTAAACAACTGAATGACAAGTTTAATTCAAACTTAATACTTGAAAAACCATCCTAAAGAACAAATTTCACGAAACACTTTTATTAAAGTTTCCAGCAAAATTACAATGTTTAAACTGCAAATATATACAGCTAAATCTGTAAATATACACAGATATGTAAATATGCTGTATGTTTTTGCTGTAAAAGTTAAGTTTCTTGAAACTATTTTGGAAGGTGGACGGATGTGGATTTAATTTTTTATTTTTATTTTTACCAGTTCAAAAGACCTCATCAAACCTGCAGCATGTATATATCTCATTAAACCACACATGCACCAACATTGCTATTAAACAACAAAGAGAGCAGAGAAATATTTATAAAATCGAAAGTGAAAAACACCCCTACTAAAAATATGAATAAAAATAGCAATAAAGAAGGGAGGGGTGAGGGAGAAAAGAGAGATGAACAGTGGAAACCATGCAAAAGTGGAAGGACAAAGAGATATGGATATCTTAAGCTTTTGAAAAAAGGGAAGTCAAGATGACGATGATCGATGGAGTGGATGATGAGTACGTGGGGGCCCACGGGCCTACCCACGTGTCTGGGTGTCCACACGTGCGGATGACCTGACAGTTCACCCATCACAATATTATTACTTTCCATGTTGGTCGTCGACGTGGTATGATGTTTTAAACTTTAAAAACAGCCGTTGCTTTTGGTTTGTTCAATTCTTAAAAAACTATGCATTTGGCAGTTGCTTCTTTTTTGTAACGTTTACAGTTCAAACTTGCTTGCGTGATCAAAAGAATACATATAACTGAGTACACATGTTGCTCTACTCTTCTATTGAGTAGTTTGTATGCAAGTTTATACTTATGCTAAATGAATCACATTAGGACACTCTGAAAAATCAAAGACTGAGATGTGTGTAGCACATGTAAACAGATAAAAAACGACTGAAGATTTGACTAGTTGGTAATGTAACGAGCTAATGACATCGCACTAATTCATGGGGAAACGCTAGCTGGTTAAACGCATCATTACACTGTGTAATCTCTAGATATTTAAGTCTGTGGCCCTATACTGTGTTTGAATATGGTAAAAACTGGAACGATGACATTGGGGTAACAGTGAAACCTTTGTGTTATAATTATGGAATCCATTACCGTGACAACAATTGTTATGTTACAGTAAAAGATAAAACAACGCAGCAAGCATTGAATAAAGAGTGTGGTCATATCATTCACCTGCCTTTTTGTCACTGTACCAAAGCCATGTTTTATTATCAATATTCCCTTTCGATCAGTCTGGTTTCTGCTTTCAGCAAATCCCCAAAAATATTTACGCGGTTAAAATGCAAAAAACTACCCCAACTTATTATAACCAGTTTAATGCTACTCTTTTGTGCATCATACCTACATCACTAAACTGAGTTTCTCACATTTAAACATGCTTAGATTAAGGGCGGTGCTTTGCACACTACTTTTTACCTAATTCCTTATGTAGTGTTTTGTTTAAAAACGAATTTTGTGTTTTCGGTTTTCAATATTTATGTTAAATATAAGAAGAATGGAGGGGATGAAAGAAAGACGGATGGAAGGACGAAAGGGATAGAGGGACGACGGAAGAATGGATTATTTCACGTGCTTGTGTTATTTCCTAAAACACGAAGAAGAAAAATTGTTTTCTATTTTGTATATTAATTTTGTTTTCTAGATCAGTCATTTTCGACAATATACATGCGTCATGTGCATTTTTGTTTTCTATAATTTTTATTGCACGTAATAAGTATTCAGCTTTGTACTACTGTATGAAATGCTTATTTTTGGTACATGACCTTTAGCTTGATTTTACTTAGATAAACATATTAATTTGTCTCGATATTGTTAGTTAGAAGAAAATGGAAAAAGACTGATGACTTTCTCTTATAGGCGCAAGTTCCAAAAGGATAAAGTGGCAACAGAAGATGGGGCAAAGACATTGGAAATGAAAATTGATAGTAGTGATGTGCCCAGTGAATACGAAAGTGTTGAAGAGTTCCAAATATCGAACGAGAGTGGCGGTGAAGGCGATTCAAATGTGGATCAAGCGAGCAAAGAAGAATTAGATCCGTTGTCTTGTGATGATGATGTTGGTTTACGCCAACCGAGCCTTTAGCTTTAGAAAATGGTATGAATTCGTCAAAAGTTCTGATAATCACATTGCTAAAAAAAATGATAAATGAATAACCGAAAAGATGAGAGTAGGCCATTGAAATGTGTTTCTCATTGACGAAAAATGATGGACTAGAATTTGAAAGATAGTCAGAACATGTTGTGTAAAGAGTTAAAAAAATCTAGCTTGTACCATAGCGGAATATGCAATAATAAGCCTAAATATAAGTATGAGAAAGCGTCACCTTCTGCTAGTCCAGCTACAGAACTTCATGTACCATTTAAACCCGCTTTATGGTCTACTCATTTAAGAG
Source organism: Allium fistulosum (assembly GCA_030737815.1). Classification (NCBI taxonomy): domain Eukaryota; kingdom Viridiplantae; phylum Streptophyta; class Magnoliopsida; order Asparagales; family Amaryllidaceae; genus Allium; species Allium fistulosum. The sequence continues at coordinate 704,779,041 of CM060904.1, read as the reverse complement.
TATCCAAGGTAATAAGAAGCAAAACGTAAAAGCTCAAGTAAGACAACAGTCTGGTGTAAGCGATAAACAATCTCAAAATACTATAAAAGTCGATATAGTATAAGGAACAGAGGGTATGAAGAATCATACCTGACATGTCTCTACATTCAAAGAGTTAGCACATAACATCGAATATATGCTACTCCACATCATAATCATCATGGGTGTACTATATATCAAATCACTATCTGCATCGATAATATCTACATCGTGTGACATTCCAAAGGTGATAAACAACCAAGCAAACATATCATCCATCATCTATTGTCACATTCACTCACTCAGTGCGTTCGATATATGATACTTGTATGACTACCCCCATAGTGTCAAGGACAACTCAACGTCCTGGTTTTTCGGTACTCGAATCCATGCCACTCAATAGGCCAGAAACTAGACTGCATTTCCATAAACAATCCAAGGTAAATGGATCAAAACATCATGTGATCCAGGGCATACATCATAACCCAAGTGAGCGTCCTCACATACCCCTGCTTTACGAGTACACTTCGAAACATACGAATATCAACTATTGCATATGTCGTCCATAGTAGAGCTCATCCCGGAACTGTTCTTACAACTCCCATCTGAAGTCGTTGCGGTTGGGAACTATTCTAGACAGTCATCATGTAGAATATCATCATTTATCACCTAACTTTCCTCCAACAATTCCTTTAATTTGAATCATGCTCTTATCCACATGCTCCACCTCCTTTGCTTTTACTCCACTGAACCTTTACTACTCCACCGCCTTCGCTTTTACTCCACTAAACCTTTACTACTCGTGCTATTATCCACATCAAACAGGCACATATAAAATCAACATAGAAAAGTAACATGTAACATTGAAAAGTAACATCAAACATGCACATATAAAATCAAATATAGCGGTCCTCATGCTCTTATCGGTCTCTATGTGCAATCACCTTCGCTTTTACTCCACTGGACCTTTACTACTCCACCGCCTTCCTTCTAACTTGTTTTGTATCACGTATATCGACATGAATAGACCTATGAGGTCTCGAAGTTTCAGGTTCAATCTCGATATCATCTAGTCAATTTGGTGCCAAATTTTCAAATGTCTCTTGTAAGTTCTCACAAAACCCACTAGTGAATAATGGACCACTTACAATGCTTTAGGCACAAAATGGAATCACACTATCCATTCCATATATAACTCGACTAATTTGGATGTCGTTCTACTGAACTTAAAGAATTTAAGTTTAGCATTCTCCATCAATCTATCGACTATGACCCAAATACTAATGTATTCTCCTCTAGTCCTAGACATTCCGCAGATGAAGTCCATCAATATTTATTCCTATTCCCACTCAGTAATCTCAAGCGGTTGTAGCAACCACTTGGCTTCTTCTATTCAGCATTTACTAGTTGACAATTCGTTCATCTCGAAATGAATGCCCGACGTCTTTCTTCATCCCTTCCTAATAAAATATCTACCTCGTGTCATGGTGCATTTTATTGTCATAAGGATATATTGTCAATCTCGAATGAGGGCACTCTCGTAGTACCTTAGCCTTCAACCTAACAACATCGGGAACAAACAATATCTCATCCTTATGGAGCCAACCATCTCGGTCAAGTCCGCACTGCATCACCTCTAAAGATATTACTCATTCCTATAACTTTTCCATGACCTCCACTAGTCAAACTTCATGCATCTGACTAGTACAGATCCGCTAAATCAAAGTAGGTCTGATAGTCAAATTAGCCATCATCTTTGGTTGTAGTTCACATCGAGTTCTGAAGTCATAACCAGCAATAAACTCAAGAAATGTCCACTCTAGGAAATATCACTTCCAAACTGGTATGTCTTCCTCTCAAAATGTCAAATACAACATTTCAGTTATGAGCATATAGGAAATCAAGGTCATAGGAGGGCAAGAACTCTAACCATCGTTGCCGGTGAAGGTTAAGATCCTTTTTGGAGAGGAGATACTTCAATGACGTGGGATCAATGAACAACTCGAACCCCTTTTCTAATAGATAGAGCCTCCAAATCCCCAAAGCAAATACTAAGGCTGCCAACTCTAAATCACAAGTCAGATATTTCCTCTCGTGCGGTTTCATTTGTCTACTAGCATATACGACAGCTTTACCTTTTTACATCAATACTGCACCTAGTCAAGTACCGTAGACATGTATGAGCTATCGACCCCACATTCCCACTCAGAATGAGTAACATCGGTGCATATGCCAGTCTCTCTATAAGACTCACCAAAGCGTGTGCGCACCTCGTGTCCCAAATAAAAGTCTGATTTTTCTCGTCAAGGTGTCGTTACCTTTGATAAGTCCTTGGTAAAACGTATATAACATTTCACCAATCTAAGGAAACTTCTCATCTGTAGCACTCTTGGGTCTGTTCAAATTATGGACTATCATAACTTGTAGGACCATAGCAATGTCCTGCTTTGAAACAACATGACCCAAGCATCTCACTTCATTCCTCTGAAGTGAAACTTTGAAGACTTCCTCATCAATTGGTGTTTTCTCAACACCTCCAACATAATCATCGATCATGTCTTGTGCTCCTCTTTTGTCTATAGGTATACGAAAGTATCATCAACGAGCACAAGCACAAACTTACTCAAATGCCCCTCAACACACGATTCATGAGATCTACAAAGCATGCCGATGCGTTGGTTAGCCCGAACGACATAACCAATCAATCAAAAATCAAAGTAGCATATGAAATCCTATGTCCAGTGCCCTCTCTCTAGATACTCTCAGTTGATGAAACCCTATTGCAAGGTCTAACCGAGAGAACACTTTCGCGCTATAGAGCTAATCGAGCAACCCACCTACAAGCGGTAGTGAATACTTGTTCTTCATCCCATTCAGCTCACGGTAATCAATATAAAACCTCAAAGAACCATCTGCCTTAGTGGAAAACACTACAGGTGCATCAAACTCAAATATTCTCTTACGAATAAACCCTCGCCTCAATAGGTCATCTGCTCGCACCTTTAGTTTCCTCTGCTCTTTAGGCATCATGTACCTTAAAGGCATAACCATTGGACTAGCACCTCTAACCAGATCGATACGGAACCCAATCACTATATATGATGGTAATCTGGTTACCTTATCGAATGTGTCCGGACACTCTCTAGCTACAGGCACAGATGAAAACTCACCATGTGAGATATCGAGCTAATATAGAAAGCTAACCATCATCTCATCATCGGGTGGGCAGCCGAGCACTACCTTTTGATCATCGTCAGTCTCTATCGTCAACAATAGCCTCTCACAATCCACCATTATTCCGTAACCCTTCAACAAATCAATTCCTAGACTATAATACCGAACCCAATTGAACCCAAAACAAGTCAATAACAAACAAACATCCTTGACTCGATAAGACAAAGTCTCGATAAACCATGTATAGGCTGGCGAGGCCCCTAACAAGGTTCATCACAATTTAAAAGTCCGTTAATTATCTCGACCTCAATCTTAATCTATCTATCAAATCACTAGATATGAAGGAATGCGAAACCTCGTCGTCAATTAAAACACGTATGGAAATGCCATAAGTAGAAAGCATACCTCAAATGGTAATGCCATTTCCCTTCTCTTTCGTCGATGGAGCACTTGGTGAAATCAAAATAACATTCAATGCATATGCTTCTACAGTTTATCCTTGCTTAGCTTGTTTAGGACAATCTATACTGGGTATAGGCTCTCACATTGTAAAGTCTTCTCGATCAACTTCTCGAAGCTCTCGTCAATATGACCAATTAATCGCTTTCCAAGATGATCACTCAACCCAGTGATAAACTTTCATTCTTTCTAAGTGGAGTATCAATGAAAAAAAGACTGTACTTTGGCAACATATCGAATTTGGCCACATACTCTAAAATAGACATATCACCTTACTTCAAACCGACGAACTTCCTAACCAACACTGACTTTTGAAAAGTCAAGATAAATTTCCTTCGAAGCGAACTATGAACCGATCCCAAGTAAATCGATCCTCGGGAGTAGAAGCGATAAAGGCACTCTACTAGTTCATTGTTTGTCCCTAGAGTTATCTATAGGTCAACCTCTACCTCATTACATCATTTAACTCTAGGTCATCGAAGATCATCTTGCAAGTATCCTTCCAATCTTGTACCTCAACAGCCGACTCCGTTCCAAGGAAAGGTCTGCCTCTTAAACATATATAGTATTTATACAACTCGACAAAGTCGACTCTAGGTGTTTGCACTTGAGCACCATAATCATTTGGAGTGACTATGGCATTCCAGAATAATGTTCTGCACCATCTTAGCGAACGTATTCTGTCAGTCGAGGTTAGTGGCACTCGATCATGTCCACTCCTCAACTCCGGAGATGGAGTCAGTAGCAGCATTTCTCATATGCCAAATCATTCTTGATACATAATAAGAATGATCAGTCACTCATAAAGAAAAACTGCGTCAATAATGCTTGTGTGTGCAATACAACTTATGTACTGTATATACTGCAATATAGTTTTGAAAACCAGAATATATAACAAATACACGCTCTCTTGTGTGTATACACTCTAGATCCAGTCTAAGGTGACAACTCATACCTTATCTCTAATGGATCACGGTATTAACTCAGGTTAATCACGTAATCATGCTCTGATACCAAATGTAACGATCCCCCTACACCTCTGATAGTCATATAACTGAATAGTGTGATGTTGGAGCATCTGGTCGATGTAGGGATATTGTCAAGGGAAAGAAATAGGAGTAAAGAATAGGAATAGAAGGGAAGAGCGGAGAAGAGGAAGAAAACATCAAACAATAACAGAAACTATCGTATATCTCATAGCGGACCGAATAAAAGATAATAATCATCATAGATATAAAACAAGCGAGGCAGTAATAACTACATGAACCACATAACCAGAGTACACAGGCTAATACAGTTACACAAAATAGTAATAGAGTTATTCAACTGATAAATAAACTCAATTGATAAATTGTCTCTAATAATAGTAAGTCAAACACTGTCAAGGTTCCACAGTGTCACACAATGGAATATGCAATAATAAACCTAAATATAAGTATGAGAAAGCATCGCCTCCTGCCAGTCCATCTGTAGAACTCCATGTACCATTTACATTTTCTTTCTAGTCTACTCATTTAAGAGCACCCAAGGTAATAGAAATAAAGCATAAAACCTCAAGTCCGACAACAGTCTGATGTGAGCAATAAACAATCACAAAATACTATAAAAGTCGATATAATATAAGGAACAGAGGGTGTGGAGAATCATAACTGACATGTCCCTGCATCCAAAGAGTTAGCATATACCATCGAATATGCTACTCTACGTCATAATCATCATGGGTGTACTATACATCAAAGTACTAAGGGTGTTTAGATATCTACATTGATAATATCTACATCGTGTGACATCCCTAAGGTGATAAACAATCAAGCAAACATAACATTCATCATCCATTCTCACATTCACTCACTTAGTGCGTTAGATATATGATACTCGTATAACTACCTTGATAGTGTCAAGGACTAATCAACATCCCGGTTTCTCGGTACTCGAATCCATGCCACTTAGTAGGCTAAGAACTAGACTGCATCTCCATAAACAGTCCAAAGTAAATAGATCAAAACATCATGTGATCCAAAGCATACATCATAACCCAAGTGAGAATTCTCACATAACCTTGCTTTATGAGTGTTAGCCATAAAATCTACTTAAGAGTAGAAGTATGAAAGAAGGTTAATAAGATTGAGGTTTCAATGAAGAAACGGGCCAAGACGTCATAAAGGACATAAAAAGGGTGTTTCGAAGGCATTGAGTAGGTATCGAAGGAGTCGAAGGCACCAACTACACATACAGTGCAAAGGCCTTCGACCCAGATGGAAATAGATATACCCTTTCGCCACTACCAACCTTTCGACACAGATAAACAAGCAAGAATGACTTCGAAAGCCCTTTCGAAGGTGAAGGATGGTGCACTCCCAAATACATGCCAAACCTTTCTAAGTCAAAGGTTTTGCCCCCATCACAGCCTTTTCAAAAGCATATACAAGCCTTTAGAACTGGTCGAAGTCCATAATATTAAAAGAAGATTCCGCAGCAGCTCACAAGCATGCATTCAGAGGCTACTCAACATCATCGAAACCATTGACAATTGAATCTCTTCGAAACCAATATAATCGACCTATCGACAGTGTCGGTAACCCCATACTTACTTCCACTAACAACAGAAAGGTGAAGAGGCATTCAGGACACCTTTCGACAGTGTCGAAGGGTGCTGTGAATAAAGCAGTACTCCGAAATCAACAAAGGCGAAAGGATGATAAAGGCCCTTTTGAATCAGTCGAAAGGTCTAGAAAGGATAAAGGAACTGCTAGAGTAAGACAAGAAGAGCAAAGGACACCTTTCGAAAACATTGAAAGGAAGCATGGCCTTCGACTACGTCGAAAAGCATAAAACATCATATAAAAAAGGGTCCTTTTGACTCGGTCGAAAGCAAGGGCGTGAAAGGGGGGTCGCCTGCATCTATAAATAAGACCCAAGGGGTCAAGTTTTGAGGACAAAATTCTGGAATCCTGAATTCAATTTCTTTACTCTACTTTCTTAGTGATAATTGTATTCTAAAGTAACCCTAAATCAAATCAGGGAAAAAGCTCTATATCTTGTAACTCATTTTGGTTTATTAATAAAAAGGGAAAATGGCTTGAACATTAAGGAGCTTGGCGACGAGGAAGATCATTTAGATCATTAGCTAGACTAATGATCAATTGCACATGATTCTAATATTTTATCACGATTTCTTTTTATCTATGCTATGTATAATATTGGATTGGGCGTTTCCAATCGATACACATCATCATCGGAGCCTGTACTTTACACTTAAGGCAAAAGAGATGATAGGGTGTCGACATGTTTAGGCCACAAAATTTGGAAATGCGTAGATCAATCTTATAGAAGGAAAATTAAGTGGACTATAGGCAATAATAAGCTAGGACTGTTCCGAGACTGGAAAAACCCCTCTCGACCCGATCGAAAGGGGTATTTTAGAAAGGAATCATAGCTTATGATCGGCTAACAATCATGGTGGAACTCATTCGAAGGGGATCAACCATAGAACATACGAGTGACCCTTTCAAAGAGTATCGATAGCAAGAGTAACGGGACCATGAAGTCGAAAGCATGTCGGTCGTAGTAATGAAGTAAACACCCCTTTCGACATAATTGGAAGGAACTTAATGATATTTTTTGACATAATCAAAAGGTCTTTCGAGTATGAATGATCAGCTGCGTTCGACCCATTTCTAGGATGAGACTTTCTGATGTAGTTCTCAAAACTATATCCCAAAGCTAACTCCTTGAGGCCTTTCGATTAAACCAACCTGGCTGAAGGGCTGGAATAGCTTTACTTACCCTTTCGACTAAGTCGAGTTGATCATAAGGTTGAGATAGATTTATCAATCCTTACGATTAATTCAACTTGATCGAAAGGTAGAGCATACACTTTAAACCCTTTCGACTATGTTAATCTAGTCGAAAGGCATGCCTTCGAAGGAATAGATCTTCTCAATAACACGGTCTCATTTAAATAGAATCACCTTATGAATAGTATTGGGGATGTTGACAAGATTTCTTGTTAACAACGAGTACACTTAGGAACCTACGAATATCAACGATCCCTTTGAACATATCATCCATAGTAGAGCTCATCCCAAAACTGTTCTTATTGCTCCCGTCTAAAGTCGTTGCGGTTGGGAACTATTCTAGACAGTTGTCAATGGTCATAGGATATCATCATTTGTCCTGTAAAATTCTTCCAACAATTCCTTCAATTAAACTCATCGTCTCCTATTCTGCATCTTGAAGTACATCTATCCATCGTCAAAGTCGTTACTTCCCGTTATGGAATCATCATCGTCGAACTATATGTCATCGCGTCAAAGCGTCATGTCCTCGCTTCATCGCCAAAAACTGCTCTTCGAAGATTCATCATGTCAAAATCAAATGTCGAATGAACGAACCATCATATCACGCTCCTCGAATCCTCTCCATCGTCCATGTCAAAATTGGCCAAATCGACCATCATCAATAATGATAGATATCGACCACTCCAAAGTAGTTGATAACGACCACTTTGGTCATGTACTTAGCTAAAACGGCTACGTACAAATCAAATGAAAACGTCCGACATCTCTTCAGAAGTCCGAATTCATATCCAAGTCCATCATCCTTCATCTTCGGATCGGTCGGTATGCATCCCAATTCTTTCACATACTTATCCCATCCATTCAAGCTTTCATCATTTGCGCACTCAATTGATATGCACGAAACTCTACCACATCGTTTGAGTTCAAATCATGTGTGCATTCGATCGATATACACTACACTCCATCTAATGGGATTTCCTAACACTTTCAACCAAACTAAGCAAACATGCAACCAACAAGAATACAAACATCTATAATAACCTAAGTACGTCTATAATAACACATATGCAACGCATACAATATGTCTAATGCAACCAATGTGGGATTAATATCAAAAATATCCTAAGTCTAGCAATATCATCAAAATAGTGCGTTAATAGGAAAACATGTGATATTTGATTTAAAACCATTTTAAACACTTTGAAATTATTTTATAAAATAATATGTAGGTTTAAATATATTAAAAATTGCATTTAAAGTTATAAATCATTTTAAAACGTCGCTTTATACTATACTAGCAATCATAGTACAGTGAGAGAAAATATCACTCACCTCAACAAAAGCTGACCAAACCAAGGCCAAGTCGTAGAGCTCTCCATCTCGAGCGCAATGCAAGAAACCACGTCCAAAACGGACCTCTTATGCAAAAGATATGAATTTTATAAGAATCGAGATCAAATAACTGAATAATTAATTAGCTTAATCACTTTCATTAGCTGCTAATGCTTCTTCTTCCCCAGTTAACATTTCCAGGCCGTGCATGTGAACCATTTACACCGTGCATTTATCCCTGATTTCTCCATGATTACTCAACTAAACGATGCGCCGTCTTTGCCAACGAACTCCACTCCGCGATCTCTCCGCCCCGGATCCAAAAATGTAAGCTAGATCTTCCTAGTTGAAATGTGTTCTCTACCTCCCTCCTCTCAACTGTACAGGTCGCACATCATCAGGGACGCCGACATTGCTGAAAATTGGTGGGGAGGTGCTTCTCGACAGAAGAAAATGACGGCGCACCCCGTTTAGCCTCTCTTGCCTCATAGCACCGCAAAAATGAAATCCTAGTTTGGCCCCACCACGTCGATTTTGGCCGAGCACAACCACACGCTTCAATCTTTATATGGGTGCGAAGCTCTCTCCATCATGAGTGCAACTGATCTGGTGTCGACAATTTTCATGGCCTATATCTCTCGATTTAATTTCATGAAGAGAGTCGGGAGGAGGTGGCCATTCTTTTGCCTGCTATTAATGGAATAGTTACGAGTAGTGTGGGAGAGAGGGTTTAGGTGAGGGTTTATATTAAATCATATAATGTATTGTTTATTTGATTTCTCAAATAAACCGTCGTACGTTTCTAGCTCGTACGGTCACATGGCGTCCGATCGTAGTGAAACTTGTCGACGTACATCACCTGATTTTTCTAGTCCCGATGGTATAAATTTCATCGCCATCCAAGACAGCGATGTAGGATGCTAATTTCTTGCATTACGAGATCGTTTGGCCATCGATTCGTCCGATCTTCAAATATAGCGATGCTTATATTCATTTTAGTCTGCAACGTCGATCCGAACTCAACGGAAGTAGTCTCGAGGCCTGATTCGATCGTATGCGAAAAATCATATTTTTGGGCCTTCAATTAATTAACGACTCAATATGTAAATAAATTATTAAATATCGTATCATTAAAATATAGGTCGTTACAAGACCATTTAGGAATTGAAGGCATAAGGGAGAGCGTTTGGTCAGTTCATTTTGTTTTGAGAAATAAAATGTCAAATTAGATTGAAACCAAACAAAATCAAAATCGAACCGAACCGAACCGAATTAATTCTAGTTAATTCGTATGGTAACCGATTTAACCAAAGTAAAAAAAGTAAGTAAGAGAAATTACCATATATTATTATTTGAATGATTGATTTACTCAAAGGGAAATATAAATTTATGTTTGAAGAAACTTTTTCGAGTATTTATTTAAAAGTTTATAAGAAAAATCAACCTATTTTCAATTAATAAAAACTTTGTTTTTCATTAGTAAACAAATTATTAAAAATATAATAATGCTATAAATTCGGATAGTACAATGGAAGTTCGGTTAAACCGATAACCAAAATAAAATTATTTTACAAATTAAATTCAAACCGATATAAGTTGATAATCGAACCGGCGGAAATTTCTTCGGTTAATTCGGTTCTAACTGAATATTGCACACCCCTAGAAGGTAGCATGGTTAGAGCAAAGATCGATGATACATACAAAATACGTATGTGCTGGATAATGGAGAATCGTAAAGGTAAAACATCAATGGAGGAAGCTAGCATGCATATTATGATAGAGTTGCATGTGCATATCTATTGTACATTATACACACAAAAAATTAACATAGCCCATATTACCTATTAAATTTAAAATAACTATTTTTCCTCATTTATATTAAGTTGAACATTATTAAAGTTAATTCCATCATCTTCGTTAGTAGAGGTCGCCAATTGAGAATCAAAGTGTAGCTCCTATAAAAAAATTGAAAAACAAACACAACCAATAAAACAATGGAGATATGAAATATATATACAACAAATAATAGTATAATAAAGAATAAAATAAAAAACTATATGAGAGTTCAGATCAATGATGTTAAAGGAATAAACATACCATATTCTCTTAACCTCCTTCAAACATAGATAAATTATGACATCCCACCTCTATACACATACTATCCAAGAGTATTACTGAGTAATACTGTTAGATAATATAGAGAATGAAGCTGTATGGGGGTACATACGTGAATGTTCCATTGGGTTAACACTAGTACGTATTTAAACATCAAATAAATAATTCACCTATGCGTACATAGTATCGGCACAAAGCAATAAACATGTGTGCCTCCAGGATAGAACAATACATAATATATAGTAAATATCAAAGATCACAGAGTCAGAATTGTAGCTTTAATAAATAATACTAAATATACAGAGTATGTACAATATCCATTATATGAATATATACATAAGAGACAATACAATACATGATGATAATAACTATACTGAATACTAGCCTCCTCTATGCCCAAAAGACAAGCTATTTCATTATCCCTGAAATTGAAATGTCTCGGGCTGACCCGAGTATTATAAATAACATATGGGTCAAACTATGTTTTAATAAAAAGGCAATAATTATATGGAACTCTGTATTATACACTAGATACAATAATATAATTACCCTAACGAAATACCTTAAATAGTAATCATAATGTATAATATTAATACGGGGTTTTTAGGCTCAAGGAAAAAATTGGAGAAAAATTTAGTTCCAGGGACAAGAAGTTTACTTTTTAGGCTGAAAGACACTTTTTAATGTAAATCACAGAATGATAGTTGCAACTATCATTTTTTATTCACACTAAAAGCGTCCTTCAAACTAAAAAACAAACTTGTTGTCCTTGGGACTATTTTTTTTTGCAACTTCTTCCCTGTGCCCATTTTCCTGTATTAATAATATCTTAAACAACCCAAAAGGTACCATATCACATAGAATTCACAAAACGATGCATAAAAATGTCATCACCCATATAGAATCACTCTAATCAGTAAATCACATAACCAAAATCTCTTGGATGACTCATCTATATCCAGAAATTGTAATCAAAACCAAGAAATCAATAATAAGTGAGATATCACCAAATATACTCAGGCTAGCACATGGTGTTGCCTAAATATCTCTCAATCTCAAATAACAAAACAACATAATCAATATAAAATATAAGCCACCTATCTATAAAGTCCTATATAATAAAGAACCCACTATACTTTGGACACCTATCCAAATGTAATCTCATCTCCTCATGTAGAAATAAATGGTGATCGGAAATCAAATCATAACGTATGGGTTACACCGCCCAATAATCTCATAATATCTAGGTTACACCACCCAGTCAAACCACAACATGGCTATCCACCATCTCCAAGAGCACTTGGGTTATACACTCGGATCCGCTCTAATACTTAGGTGAGGTATATAAATAATATGTACTTAGATACCATTCAGTGTAAAAATAGAAGGGATACTGACAGCTACCTCTCTTGCTCTAAGAGCCCAGGCCTACACCTCCATGATATGCTCCTATAGTCTTCAGTTACCAACCTGGTATCATGAATACATCCATCACATGTCATAAACACGCTGCTAGGCTACGCTATGCATTGATCGTGACCCGGATCACAACCCCTATGGTAACAGATTGCTGGCCTTCGTGACTAAAGAGGCTAGGGCTACACTACCCTTCACTCAAATCCCATGATGCACATCTAATACAACAAAAAGTGTCATGGATCTAGGGCGTGACCCCACCGTCAGACCATCAGGGTGGACACTGGCCATCTGGTTTCCGCTAACACCTAATCATATCCCAGAGCACTTCATGGTAGACAACATACATATGGGTACACCCTCCATAGCTCAATGATCCATAATGCTATATCCCAAGCATATAATCTTGGTTTACACCGAGCATATAAACTTGCTCTACCCCAAGCATATAATCCAAGTTCCCGTCACTTGAGTGACATCTGCCTACAATAAATAACCGAATAAGTATCACATCGACGTCCCATACCACTGCATGATGCTCAATCGTTTATTCAATACTCGTAAACTACACTCAATCTCCACAACTATTCTATATAACAAGTCCAAAGAATAACCGGAGAAATATTACCAAATGTCACATCCCAAACGGTATTATAACTCTGTTTATTTAGATTTCTCGCTACACATAATTAAAATCATTATAAACAAAATATTACAAACTAGCAATAACATGCATTCATATAGAAGGATGTCATCATGTATCATATCAAAACTACGCAATCAATATCAACGGTGAATCATCCATAATATCTAATTCAATATAAAAGGGAGTAGAAATTAGAAAAGTAAAATAAAATAGGTTAAACAACAATACACAAACATATATACAACAAACAAATCAATAATCAATGATAAATCAATCGCATTATGTAACTTTGATATAACAAGAATTTTAAACTTCAGAAATGGATTATAAATATATTCTAAGATTAAACTGATTACTAATTATAACCAAATATAAATCTTTCTTTCAAATAAACCACCAATTCCTCAACATATATAATTTAAATATTAATTTAATACACACCAATAACATTAGAAATTTCCTTTCTTTCTTTTAATAACCCAAAAATAGTTTGTAAAACTAAATATTACACATAAGAAATATTTCATAATTTTCTATAACTAAATACTATTTTTAAATAATCATAAAATATCCAAATCAATATATATATATATATAATCTTAATCAATTAAATACATTTTCAAAACTTAAATTATATATTAAATTTCATAAAATACACTTTGAAAACTATAGAATATCAATTAAGGACCATTTAAATAATACTATTAAATTCATTTTATTAATTTATTAAACTTTAAATTATATTACATTTATATATAATATCTAGAATATATATATAAGAGTTTAAGTATATTTATTTTAGTTTAATTTAAATGTAACTATGTATTTTAATCATAAATAATAGAGGCTTGCACACATACACTGGGTTGCACACACACGCATGGTTACACACACAAGCATATGATCACAAGCACACACAATGGGCTTACACACACACACGGTTGTGCACATACGGCTCCACCGGTGCACCAATCATCCATGACTGGTCGGCCATCCCTGAAGCAACTACGCTCCATGCCATGTCTCATTCAATCGATTCTGGTTCGCTTCGTCGCCTCCAATTCAAAGCACAGAACATTTACACCCAAATATCATTCCAATTCGTGCATATAAATATAGAATTATAGGGTTAGACATAGATTTCACGAGTGCAAACACTCATTTGTACACTGTGTTCAATCCACTTCTTCTTCCTATTTGATTGCACACATTCAGAAACCCATCGCCTTAACGAAATCCAAATTCGTTCCTCGCGCAAGTGTATATCGGTGTTGAGATGAATATATCAAATTCAGAGAATTTAAAACATTTTATTAGATTTTATATTGAATTTGAAAGTGACAGGTTTGGTTAGATTTTGATTTCTAAAGCCAGGAGATGAATATGTTGGTATATTATTTATATTTGGAGATAAAATATCGAGAGAAAGAAAATCATGAAGAATGGGAAGAGTCACGATACCTGGTTTTGGTGTTTGGGTTATTTGGGTTTGGGCTAGATTTCTATAAGTAATTTTGGATATTTTTTTATTATTTAATTTCTTTTGATAAGTTATTTTCTATTTAAAACAAATGGCAATAAAATTCCAAACAATATTTATATTCACATCACTCAATTATTTACTCATTATAATAAAAATCCTAACATTAATTTTCCCATATTTTAACTTATTTAAATTCGAATATTCAATATTATCATTTTAAACTCAATTTTAAGTACTTTTCAAATTAATTTACTTCACAATTCTAAAACAAACGCTTATTCTCAAAATTATTTAATCCCATCACAAATTATCTCATTATAGAATTTCGATATTCTAAAATAAATTCAAGTTATTTATTTTAAATTCCAAAATCCATTTTTAGGTAATTAAATAAATATTATTAATTACTCCTGAAAGCCGGGTTGTTACATAAACCAAAACCCTAAAACCCCCTCAAAGAAGAATAAGGAAAAGAAAAAGAAAAAAAAGCACAAATACAAAATGAATTGAGTTTGGCAGTAGAGGTCCAGAAGGAACATCTTCCACTGTCGAACGGGGTAAAACAGAATTTTCCAGAGTTTTGTGTTCCGAACTACTAAGCGACGGTATATTGCCCAATAAATTGGATAATTTAGAGAGAAAAATACCATGTCTTCATTTTATCAATTCGATTATTGATAACCATTCGATGGTATACAACCGTCTGGTTATATACTGCCGCTCGATATGAATAAAATATAGAATAGTTTTCTTTTTGACTAGTTCTATTAACATCTCGAAAGTGTCCTTACATACCCATTTTTAAAAATTAACATTTGTTACATTTTTTCCTACCGAACGATACAAATTTAGACAATTAATATCAAAAACCCTAATCCTAACTAAAAACACAAGGAAATGAATTTATGAAATAGAAATATATAAATTAGGAATATCCTAACATATTTTCATTTGTATAAAAAAAAATTAATCTACTAATAGCAACTTCAATTTTGAATCGGTGGCAAACATGAAAATCAATATAGTGCATTTATATCAGGCCAAAAGTAAAAAAAAGAAAATAGCAAATTAACAAATTTGTCTTTCCGCCTCCGCATCACTTATAGCTTTAGTTGACATAAAGTATGATTTTTTTTTCTCGTAACAAAATTATATGGATTACTCAAAAGAGAGGAAGTGAGGGAGTTGAAAAGGGTATTACTAGATTTGAAAAAGAATATAGAAGTGAAATAAGAATATATGTGGAATTATTACGGAGTAAAAAGGATTGTGTGATGTGAAGTTTTGTTTAAAAATGACGGAGTTTTACGGAATGTTAGCAAATGTTGATTTCTTTCTTCCTTTCTTTTTTTATTTTTTTTATTTTTTTATAATGTACTCTTTTTTAAATCAAGAATACTTTCGGTTTATTTGAGTTGAACTGGGATTTAGAGAGTAAAATGGAGTAAAATGGTATTTTTTTTAAAAGCATTAGCGTAGTTAGCACGGTGAAGTAGAATCCTTCAGCTATGAATACATATACCAATCTATTATATTATATAAGAAAGAGAATATAGAGCTTTTACTATTCTTATATCTCGTTCACTCTCAATCTAAATAGTGCATTCTCCTTGATTTTGGTATAATTTTCCTTTTAGGCCCCCTAAAAATTTTCAATATTCCACAAAACTACTATCATTAACATAGCAATTAATGTTATTATTTTTCCTTTTGATAAAATACTCTTATATACGTTTATTATTATTATTATTATTATTATTATTATTATTATTATTTTGATAAACTTATAACCATTATTTTTTTGTAATCTAACAGAGATCTCTTCCTCTTCTCCATGTTATTATTACAATTTTTTCATTCCTCATTTGTTTCTATCATCATTTTACATCCCTCCCATTTATTTTATTATTCATCATGTTGCCACTTCCGTTATTTTAGTTTTATATGTATACTACAATTCAAAAAAACTAAAAAATATATTCCCAGTCTAAATCAACTTAAAGATTCTATCCAAATAGTTTTTTAGTCAATCTCTTTAATTTTTTATCTAACTATAATTTGATTGAATTCATCATTAGTTCTTCAATTTCTATTCATTTTAAAAAAATTGTCATTTTATTCATGTTTTGCAGAGATTATGTTTCTATTTGTTGCTTTCAATAGTTTCATACAAAAAATATCTAAAAGCCTCCAAAAAAACTTGGCTTGCTAATCTATCGAACTAGATTTAAAAGTTTGATTTTTATTTTACTACCTTTATTTTCATTTAATTTAAGGTTAAATTTTTTGTTCTAGTTCTAAATATATTATTTTAGATCTTTATTTCGAATTTTATGTTCAAAAAATTACTGTCTTCTTATTTTTGTTACAATTTGCATCAATATGAATATGGTTTCCTTTATATTTTTACAAAATACATTGATATCACATAATCTTTGTTGTTCTGTAAAATCTATAATACATAAAGCTTGACAATTTTTTATTCTTAAGTTTTCTATTTACATCGACATTCATCTTATTTGTGTTCGTTTAGTACGATCATGATTTTCATTTCCTTCATTCGTTTTGTAAGAAATAATTAGCTTACTAACATATAGATATAAAATAATCTTAAACGTTTTATAATGCACAAGTGGTAAAGTTGATATTTTTATTTTGAAATATAAGTATATACAAAAATAAAGTTGGAAAAAATCTCATATTTTCTTATTATTTTAGTTTCAATTTGTATCATTATCAACTTAGTTTTCTTCATATTCTACAAGAGGTTATTGGATTTATTAATACATCGATATCATAGAATCTTTGATCATTTTTATAATATCCTTGGTATGTAATGCTGAACTATTTTTTAGTTCTCAGATTTTATATTTACATCGACGTTCATTTGATTTGTGTTTGGTTAGTACGATCATGAATCGACGTTCATTTGATTTGTGTTTGGTTAGTATGATCATGAATTTTATTTCATTCGTATATTTTGTATAGCATAATTGGTTTACTAACATATGTATACCAAACAATCTTAAATTATGTATAATCTCAGACAAAATTGATGTTTTTTCATTTCTAAACATATGTATTTAAGAAAATCAAGTTGGGGAAAATATCATTTATGAAGTAAAAGAATAGCCAAATAATAAATTTATGTGTCATATCTGAGAAAAGAAATATAAATGTATAAATATGACTTTTGTTATGTCTATCATATGTAACTTTACGTTGAAAGTTTAGTTTTAAAAAGTTGTTACATGAACATACTTTTTAATAAAATATTTTACTTTTTTATACTCAACCTAAACTTATTTTTGTAATATGAGATATTATTCATTTTAATTGTCCTACGGTTTATTACATTTTTCTACAGTGATGCTTCATTGACCGTGAAATGTGCATAAATAGTGCATATTTTCCTATTTAATAACATTGAATTTTTGGAGATCTTATGGAACATAGTAGCAATTATCTTTTATTTTCTACAAAGATTGTTTCATGCTATATTGTTTTGATTTTATTTTGCAGAAATATTTATAAATCATTACGAACTAAAGATGTGTTATTAATAATGTTTACAAGTAAGCTAACTTTAAATGGAAAGAATTGTATTTAAAAGAATAAACTGAAAATATTCATTTAGTTCAAATTCAAATTAAATTGAGAATTATTACAATTAATACTCTTTTATTGAAATTTATTCTAATTAGAGAATAGTTACGTACTAATCTTCATTAATCCTAATCAATTAGTGTCCACTTTTATTCAATATAACATTTTATTTTTATGATGGACTAAGACTAATTTTTAATTTTACTTAATTGTATATCTCCAAAGTATACTTTTATTAAACATGTTGTGTAGCTTTTATTCGTAATATTTGCACATTTTCAAACAAACTAGGATCATGTTCAAGTAGTTGAAATCATCAAAGTTAGAATATGCATAGTTAACAAGTCAAGTTTTTTAAAAATGCCTAATATGGTAACAATAATACAATGGATACTATATATATAATTGTTAGTTAAAATTTGCATGACCTGTAAACCTAAATGGTACTCTAGATATAAAAGATAGAAGGTCAAATAGTTAAACTACTAATTCTCATCTATGCTTTTAGTTTTGAAAATAATGGTAGGTTTAGTTCCTTTAATATTTTTAGCTTCAAACCCAAATGCTTTGTTTCCAAAAATAATAATTTAAAACTCAATATAAATTATGTGCAATTTAGTTAATTTGATAATTTGGTAATATGTTTGTTTTATAATTCGATTGTTTGATGTTATAATCAAATCCAATCAAATTTTTTGAAAACTAATACGATCGTATTATGGCAAGTTATTTTCTTAAATTAGCATCAAAGAGAATTAGTACATAATAAATTCTCTAATCTATTTTGTGTTTGTTTAGTACGATCGTGAATTTCATTTTCTTCATAAATTTATAAGGCATAATTGGTTTATTAACACATGTACATCATATAATCTTTAATTGAGTATAATCTCAGATAAAGTTGATGTTTTTTTCATTTTGAACTATAAGTATTTAAGAAAATCAAGTCGGGAAAATATCATCTATGAAGTAAAACAATAGTCAAATAATAAATTTCTATGTTGCATTTTGAGAGAAGTATATTGGAAGTTTAGTACTAAATAAGCATTCTATAAACTTAAATTCTATTTAAATATTTTATTTTGTTATACGCAACCTAGACTTATGTTTTGTAATATTAGATATTATCCAACTTAAACAACCCACGGTAATACATTTTCTATAGCAATACTTCATTGACCATGAAAAGTTCATAAGCAGCGTGCATTTTCCTATTTGATGCATGGTTAACTCCAAACACTTGGAGATCTTATGGAACATCTTAGCAGTTATTTTTTATTTTATGTAAAGATTGTTTATGTTATATTGTTCTGATTTTCTTTTGCATTGTAAAGATGTTTATAAATCATTACGAATTGAAGATGAGTTAGTAATAATGTTTACGAGTAGGCTAACTTCAAATGGAAAGAATTGTATTAAAAACGAATAAATGGTTGCTAATATCATTTAATTCCAATTCGAACTAATTTGAGAATTATTATAGTTAATTCTCTTTTATTAATATTTAATCTAATTAGAGAATAGTTACATACTTAGTCTCCGTTTATGAACACCACAAACGTTAAACTAAAAGCGGTTAGCGAGAATTACGTCCGACGTAACTGATACGTAATAATCATGTTCGATAAGTCAGACGTAATTGATACTATACATTAATGATAATTATTGCAAACATAAAAGTACTATACATTACATAAATACTTCCTATCCAACTTTTAACCCATATTTGTCCACAAACGCCACAACCTCCAACCTCAAATCAAAATTATCCGCTAACGCACCCTAATTCTCATTAATGTTAATCAATTAATGTCCACTTTTAGTTCATTATAACATTTTATTCTTTTGATGGATTAAAACTAGTTTTTAGTTTTACTTCAATCTATATTTTCAAAATATACCTTTATTAAATCATGTTGTATAGCTCTTATTCATATTATTTCAAACAAACAAGGATAATGTTTAATTAGTTGGATCAACGTTGGAATATGCATAGTTAACAAGGCAAGTTTTATTAAGAAGCTTAATATAATAACAATAATACAATGGGTGCTATATACATAACTATTAGTTAAAAAATATTGCATGATCTATAAACCTAAAGGATACTCTCGATACAAAAGATACAAAATTTGACGCTCATTTTATATATTACGCATAATTCTCATGTCATATTATGCTATATGTATTAAAAATCACAATGTTTAAAAACTACTATAATATTTTCTCTAATTTAATTAGTATAATATAATGTCAAATTGTGTAATGATGAAAATGTTGTTTCATTAAGCCAAATTTAAATACTATCTCACTTTGAGCATAATTTCTCTGTTCTAGGTTTAGAAGATTATTATCAAACAAAATTGTGCACATATTTAAATTTATATGTTAAACATTGGATAAAACTACGTTTAATTAATGTGAATTACATTTGAAAATTAATTAAATGACGTGTTTAACAGTGTAGTTCTTACCAAGTTAGGAACAACTGATGTTGATTCTTAGTATGTTTGATAAAGTCATCGTGCTCTAAAATATTAATTATACTCTATATGTTCGAGACTATTTAAGTGGATTTATCAACATTTTTTATTAGTAGTATTCACGAAAAAGATAATCTAAAAATTTACATCTCATAAATATGTGCTTTCAATTTCATACACTATTAAATCTAAAAAATACACTATTAATCAAATTATATACTGAACCTCGTATGTGTAGCACGGGTTCGAACTCGTGATAAAATAAAACTCTTCATCTTGCTTTCTTTTTACATCCATTTCATACTAAATTCTCATCTGCTCGTACTCTCTGGTTTACAAGAGTATTTTCAATAAGCTGGTGACATACTTAAATACCAAAAGCGTATCTAAAGCTAATGTCATCATCCAAGTCAAAAGGCATATAACGTTTTTGCTAGCATTAATATACTTCCTAATACAGTTTTTTCTTACAAAAATGCCATTGTACAGTAAAAAAAAATACACTTAAAATGTTGTATTAGAAAAATAATTGTATTTTATCAGAACTTGTACGAGTCATCCAATACAAAAACAATTCTGCAGGCTAAGAAGACATCAGCAACTCCTTAACTCATTATGTATTCCGAGTGACGTTCGACAGAAAACCTCCATGAATATAAAAATATTGAAATATTTGATTAAACAGCTAAAAAAATATTAGAAGCATGATTAAAAGTAAAATACCATCTAGAATTCTTGCAAGAAGCAAACATAAAGAAAGTTAAACTAGTTCAATGTAGTTACATATATAAACCAACCATAAACAAGCAAATATCACAGCCATCAATTATATAAATCATCATCATCTGCAACCGCAGCGGATGTCCCAAACGGGTCAGACCCAGCACCCGGAGCAGGAGTTTCAGACCTTTCGGAGAATCGGAACTCGCTTCCGAAGCCTCTGGATTGCTGCAGGGTTTGGGCGAAGGCCTGGTACTTGCGGATATCCGCATCGCTCACACTTCTACGTGCGTATTTCATCGATTCCTCGAAGTGCACCGCTTTTATTTCTGCTACTTCTTCCACGTCTTCTTCCATTGAGTCTGGGTTAGCTTCTCTTCTCTTCTCCATTTCTATGTCCTGATTGTACAAACAAGTTCAGAATATCAAGCATTGATTTTATAACTAAACTAAATGAAACTGAGCTTCAGAGCATTGTAGGCCTACCTTCTCAATGTTTTCTCTGATAGCATACTTGCAAGCACGCTGGCAAATTTCAGTAATATCAGCACCACTGAAGCCTTGAGTGTACTTGGCAAGAGCATTCAAGTCAACCTCCTTTGCAATAGGAGATTTTCTAAGGCAGGCCTTGAAGATTTGCAATCGAGAGGCCTCGTCGGGTAAAGGAATGTAAATTAATTGGTCGAGACGACCGGGCCTTAACAATGCTGGGTCAATGATGTCAGGCCTGTTTGTAGCACCAATGATAAATACAGTTTTCTTTGCAGACATTCCATCCATTTCTGTAAGAAGTTGGTTGAGAACTCTATCGCCTGCTCCTCCTGCATCTCCAACACTGCTTCCTCTCTGCATCATAGAATAAAGTTATTTAGTTTTTGTAATTAAAATGATATGGTTACAAGCGAAAACAAGTTATAACTAAGGTAATGGACACAACTTATGACTATCTTTACCACCAAAGTATTTCGGGCAAAACTCATTAATCTGTAGTATCATATTAACGAGAAGCTATGAGTTCAATTTTTCCTCTTTTGTTACTGAAACAACCATATTATCAAACTTTAAATGGAAACTTCAATACAAATCCATTTTCAATAGGAAAAAGTTTCACATATATGTTATGTAGTCTAAAACTAGATCAATTTTTAATTTCAATCTTTGAATCACATAATTAGGATGTATCCTACTGTGATTTAAAGAGAAGTTGTGAAGTGCTTGAGTGATTAAAGAGTTTGAAATAACTTTGGATAAACAAGATAATATGATGTTAGAACTAGGCATTATTAGAAACAAGATAATATGATGTTAGAACTAGGCATTATTAGAAACAAGATAATATGATGTTATAACAATGCAAATAGTCATTTTTGGGTTCAGATAGGTTGACAGGTTGAGATTTGAGAATGGTAAATATTGGAGCTCAAATATAATTGTATATTCATAGGTAAAAAGAAAATGTACAAAAGCATACCTGAGTAGCAATAGAGTCAAGTTCATCAAAGAAAAGAACGCACGGAGCAGAACCACGAGCCTTGTCAAATATCTCACGGACATTTGCTTCACTCTCACCAAACCACATAGTGAGCAATTCAGGTCCCTTTATGCTTATAAAGTTTGCCTGACACTCATTTGCAATTGCTTTAGCCAACAGGGTCTTTCCACAACCAGGAGGACCGTAGAATAGCACACCTTTTGAAGGAGACATTCCAAATTTCTCGAACTTCTCAGGATGCTCGACTGGATATTGGACAGTCTACAATATATTTGAAAAAAGAAGGATTAACTACGTGTACTTGTACCCTCATTCAAGATCAAGTCATTTAAGGTAGCAATACTGCCATCTCCAATGAGGATTTATATAAAGTGTGCTCTATAAATATGAATGAGAAATAATCGTGGAATCAACAAGAATTAACTGAAGAAAGAAGAAAAAAGAAAAAAGATAAAATGTCATAAATTAAAACTGTGGAAAGAGAGAGGCTGGGAACAAGGTTTTCAAAATCCAAACATTATTCATAAAGTTCACATTTAAAATCAAAACCATATTAGATTTGAAAAGTTCATATTGCAATGTGTTTGTACACAGACTCGTAAGCTAGAATTGTTGCTCCACCTAAGTTGTCAAATGACACTTCAGTAAAAGTGAAATGATTGATTCTTTTTCCTACATTAACTCGTACTTTTGAAATTGGCTTTTGATCCTTGAGTTTCTACATCAAGGAACCTAAAACATAATTCTTGTGTTGTTCCCCGTTTGTGAAATGTATATTCAAACAAGTGTCTCAATATGGACTGTGTGAATTTTCTCAGTTGTGTTTTGAAATGAATTTCGAATAAGAATTTGAGAATCAAGTCAATTGGAGAATACCTCTTGGAGTTCCCTTTTAACATTCTCAAGCCCACCAATATCCTCCCAGCTAACATTTGGCACTTCAACAACCTGTTCCCAAGAAAACAAATAACAATACCATTAATAACACATGATGAATGAAAAAGAATATTGAAATACTTATATGGAATATATATGTGCTTACAGTTTCACGAAGTGCAGATGGGTTGCTTGTACCAAGAGCGGTCTTGAAGTGCTCATCAGTTACAGCCATCGAGTTAAGGATTTCAGCATCAATGGAGTCATCTTCCAGATCAATCACATCCATCTTCTCTCTGATGCACTGAAGAGCAGCTTCAGTGCAAAGTGCAGCTAAATCAGCACCTACATAGCCATGTGTGTCTTTAGCAATTCTCTCTAAATCAACCTGCACAAGCAAGAATATTATGACATTAGATAAATAGATATTTCCACTCATGTTGACTCTAAAAACCCTTAAAAATAATAGTTTATCTTATGGGACGTTTTTTCAAACGTCCTATATAAGTTTAAAATTCACTTCTGCCCCTTTGCAAAAACTTGTTTCACAAAATAACCGTCATTATTTTCAACAAAAATGTGCAAGTCTATACTGCAAATATTTACAGTCTACACTGCAAATATTTATTTTACAAAAATTTACAGTGTTAACTGCAAATATTTGCAGTCTACATTGCAAATATTTGCTGAAAATAATGACAGAGGTGTTTCGTGAAGCTTGCTTTTGAAAAGGTTTTTTGGGCATTAAGTTTGAAATGAGGGGCAGATCCTAATTTTCACTTGTATCTTATAATACTGGTATGCATTTTTATATGCAAGTGCCAAATTATTGGCTTTTCTTTTTTTATTTGCTCCCTCAAAACTTCACAGCTCTAAAAATCTCCCAACAAACTCATGTGTTTAAAACATAACTTTTCCATTTATTTTCCTTTTCTTCAATTGGTTATACCAATACAGTTTCAACCATAACAATCTTTGATTTAAAATATTATGTTTAAAAGTCTGGGCAACATTGTGAAACCTTTAACTCTTTACTGTGCGGTTTTTGCGTAGGTTTCTCCAAACTTTATGGTATGCATTCTTTGGATTAAAATATTTATGTTTAAAAGCCTGGGCAACATAGTATTAACTTTTCATGTTACATATTTTCTTGCCTGTTTAGACAACTTTGTTATGGATGAACTTTTGTTGACCATTTAGTTCAAAGAATAATAAAAATATAGATGAGAAAAAGTGTCACTGTGAGGGCCTAGGTTAAAAAGGGATGGGGTGGTGGCGGACCTCCTTACATCCTTGGCCGAAAGTAGGTTTAAAAAAAATAGATGAGAAAAAGTCCTTATTTAGGTTGATGTTAGAATAATATGAGATATCTAGAAACAAGATGCTACGTGGAAGAAATTTATAATCACTGTGATTCTGAAAGAAATATATGAAAATAACCCTAAAAAGGAAAAATAAACCTGTAACTGAACTTACATCTTCAGATAGTTTCATGTTCTTGGTATGAATGCGAAGCACTTCAAGGCGCCCAATTTCATCAGGCACTCCAATATCAATTTCCCTATCGAACCTTCCAAATCTTCTAAGGGCAGGATCTATACTGTTGGGCCTATTAGTCGCCCCCATAACAATGACATGTGCACGTGACTTTAAGCCATCCATCAATGTCAAAAGCTGAGAAACAATGCGTCTCTCTACTTCTCCATTGGTCTTCTCTCTCTTAGGCGCTATAGAGTCTATCTCATCAATAAAGATGATAGACGGTGCATTCTTCTCTGCTTCTTCAAAGGCTTTTCTCAGATTACTTTCACTTTCTCCTGCTAACTTAGACATAATTTCTGGCCCATTTATGCAGAAGAAGAATGCACCTGTTTCATTGGCTACTGCCCTTGCAATTAAGGTCTTGCCTGAACCAGGTGGTCCATATAGAAGTATGCCCTTAGGGGGTTTGACACCAATAGATTTGAACAACTGAGGATGCCTGAGAGGAAGCTCTACAAGTTCTCTGATTTGAGCCATTTGCTTCCGGACACCACCTACATCATCATAACCCACTTCATCCAACCTATCTTCATCCTCCCTTTTTATGGGCTCGCCTTCACAAAAGATTTCAGTATCAGGAGCCACAACACAGAATTCAGGTGGATCAGTCTCTATGACTTTGAACTCCACGCTTCTCATGCCTCCTCTCACAAGAAAAAAGTCTCCTTTTCTTACAGGGCGATATGACTCAAGGAAATAAGCTGCAACGTGTCAACAAAATTTTCAGAAAAGGTGTACGAATTTAAATGTGCATGAAAATAATAGCAGAAGTAATATTTTTAATATATTGATGCATAAGCAGACAATGAAAAGAAATCAACTAACGAAAGGAATTTTTTTTTATTACGCAGAAAGCATGAATAACATGGCAGTAAAAGAAAATCTAATCGACTATTTTGATCAATATACTTTTATGCTTTTACTAAGGGTTACAATGTAAGTTTAAGCAAGAACATTCAAACTCAAGAAGCATATTTCAACACACTAACATGAGCCATATTTTATGCTGAGCTGAATGAAGACTGCCAAAATATCTAAAATTAGCAATTTGGCTGGTTTTGAATAAATTTCCCATCATTGCATGTCTTAAACATAAAGCAATCTACGTAACAATTTTGCAATAATAACAAATAATGATACTTGAGAAAAAATGCAACATAGTAGTATAGTAAGACTAAGAGGAAAAAAAAGAAACTTACGTTTCAGATATGCATCAAATATGTTCCCTGTGACACCTTCAATAGTATCATCAACAGGCAATATGTGTACTCTCTTCCCATACTTGACATCTGGACATTGATGGACAGATACAACATCACCAAGTCTGACCCTTAAGTTTGACCTGACAACCTTATTCATCCTAATCTTAGGTTCTTCACATGTATCATCAGCCAGAACAATGCATATGGTATCCTTCCTCTTTTTACCCTAAATTTTACAATAAAAAGTAAGCATAATATAAGGAACATGTTAAGGAATTAACAATGTGTGCACTATTTACCGAGTATCTTAGATATTCAGTTATATGTTAAAAACCCTTTTATTCAAGGAACCTACCAAAACCTTATTAAGTAAACTGTGTGTTTGGTCATATATGTCTTAGTTAGTCATCACCGATTTGTATCTTACCATCATATTGTAGAAGCACAAATTATAAATGTTAGTCTAAAGTATTGACATACTTCATTGTATACACAGTCATTTGAACACATGAACTGCAAAACCAAGATGGTTTTGCATTAAACCTAGGGAAATATTTTCTTCTCAACTGCTAACATTCTCCAGATTCAGACTATGCACTAAAAGGATGAAAGGATTTGCTTCTTTTGGCTTCTTCCTTTCAAACATCGAGACAAGTACAACATATCAAAGTTCTTTTTTACATTCCTAATGCATTATTTCAGTGACGTTTCAAACAAAATCTTTGGAAACTATTGAGAAGCCTAATTATGATTCTCATGAAATTTTCTAAATTCATCACAAATATCTTCCAGTTCCGGATATCGGTACAAAGGACATCGTGGAAATGGCAAGATGTTCCCTGTACACTGAACTTTTTCTCATGAACCATGAAACATCTAGTTCGATTTCAAAAACATTTTAACTGTGTTTAAGCTTGGGTTTAGTTTGTCAATTGCTTGGGTAAAATAGGCATATCTGGCAGGTTTTGAGCAAATGACTCATGATATGACAAACAATTACCTTGTAACAGTAGTAAAGGATGAAGGAATCAAGGGTGTACGTTCATTAACTAAAACAATGTTTTATACCGCAATTATAGTTCAAGAGGTAAACGCCTAAGCTGATAGTTGATGTGACATGAAGTATGATCATACATACAAAAAGTATAGCTTAGCCAAAGACTTGGCGCCACTCTATGGAGCACACCCTATGCCTTACTTCCCACGTTACCAAGAAGCATTAAGAAAAATGTAAACAAAAATATATAGGACATCATTGATCCTTCATATAAACAAGTTAGACACGTGAATATCATATACTCATGATAGAGGGAGTACAAAAGTGGGTAAATTAGCAAGGTGTTAGGTCAAATATGTTTTAGCTCGTATGGACTTTACGGCAAAAATATAGCACCGGCCATACCCTTATGGAACTTAAAAATAGAAGTAGGTTATGTTACAAACTATGTATAATTTCAGTACTCATAAGCATGTATGTATGTTTGTTGATTTTCTAAAAATATGTTGTACTCTTTAACCTCAAAGAACACGGAATACAGATGTACTTCATTTGATATGTAAGTCATGTTATCTTAAAAATTCTATATAGGCTATTTTCTGATGGTCAGCTATGGAAACATGATATATAGCATGTGAGCTGCAACACCTTATCACTGAGCTGCAATCATTAACAAATTGGTGTTCTAAAACACATTCACCATGAGATGCCAATACACACACACACATGTGATGCCAATACACACACACATGTATACATACATACATATAGGGACACACACATGTATGTAAACACACGCACATATTTAGTGAATTGGGGACATGAGAAAGCTAATCCAAACACCCTTAGAACAATTAGTTGGTCAAGCAAAGGAGCACAACTTAATGCAGATATGTATGTACGTGTTGTAACAACTATATTTTATCACAGTTTATTAAAGACAATATTAATTGTGAAACCTAATGGATTTAAGTAGCAGATACGCTACACAAAGTGTTATAGAAGATTAAATACGCAGCTTGGTATAGAAATCGAGTAGATCTACAAATCCAACTGCATATAACAATCTTATTATGTGCTATCTGCACGCTTTACCACGCAAATAATCATCGGAAAATTAAGTTCCCAACCAAACACCAATCAAAAACCCTACACTCCTTCGATTTCATAAAAAAAGTTCACCTTTAGCAGAATCGTATCACCACGGAAAAGCTGCAGCTTTTCCATGGTCTCAGGATGCATCGCAACTACCGAATTATCATCATTGACGGCTTCATCCACAACTAATCTATTAGCAGCTTTCTTCCTTTCGAGAATCGCCGTACTAAAATCCTTCTTCCCCTTGCTGAGTAAAAGAACGAAAAAAAAACCATCGTAAGAAACCTAGAAAAAAGCCTAATCGAATCGATATATAAACTAAAAAAAGATATAATCAATTGGGATCATACGGATCTGAAGAAGAGGACTCTCCTGGGTTCGCCATTAGAAATTTTATTCAGTTCTATAAAGAAATTAAAAGGTAGGTTTGTGATATTGTTTCGGTAGAGGAGGTTTATATAGAATTCAGAATTTATGAAAGTTGAGTAAAGAAATGGAAAATATTCTGAACCGTTGGATACGAGGTTAATATAATATGCTGTATCTAGAACCTTCGATTTGAATTTGTTTTGGTCATCTAAAATTGTTCAACACCGTTTTATAGAGCCGGAAAATATTGATGGGACTTTAATGAAGAGGTTGTGGAAGATCAGGTTTCTTTATGTTTAGTCTTTAAAGTACTTAAATCCGTTTTCAAATTTCTTATGTTGAAGTGCTTGTAGAATTTCTAAACTGTTTTTGGTTGTAACTATTTAAAAAAAAAGTAAGTAAAAAAGCGATTTTTTAAATTATAAACCAAAAAAGCGTTAGGTTCGAAATTAGATTTCATTTTTTAGATCCCTACTTTTCTAAATCCATAAAAGTTGTATGGTTTTGCTGAGTAGCTTGTTTCAAATGAACATTTTTCACTATAAATATAATTCAATCTAAATTCAAATAAATAGCAATAACATAATATTGCGCATTCAAGATATATCACTGATCATTGAATGAAATAACTTGGGTATCATCGAAAATACCTTGGGTGAGCAAACTACATGACCTTTCTTAGACATTAAACATCATAGGGTATAATGAAATAACATGGTCAAAACAATGCTCTAAAGAACAAAATTAACAAAAGTGTGAATGCCATTAGGTGGACGTAGCACAATTACATACGAAAAAGTTGTAAACAAGATTAAGTCATTCTGCCCATCCTTGATTATGTCTTTGATAAATAAAATACAAACTAGAACCAACCTACAAACCAACAAAAACTCTTTGTATCCAATTAACTGGCTTCAACTCACTCTCTTCATCCATAAGTTTAAAAATAAAGTAAAAAAGTCTTTATGATCCATGTTTAACTACCCATTAATGTGCTAAATGACCCCAGATACCCCTCCATCGACTTAGAGAACAATCCAAAATCCATTAATGAAGGATAAAATTGTAAAATTGTAAAGACAACTCGCTTATAAAATCTCTTTTGACCATAAAGAATTTGGAGTTTCCACTTTCAGCAGCAAAGCCATACTAAAATTTTCTCTGCGGCTCTCTTTTGCAATTTCACTACTTCTCTTCTTAATTAAATCTTTTAATTAAATAAAAATCTCAATTGCTTTTTGTGACGACCCACATTTTGGAAGGTTTAAGTCGACAATAAACCATACATGTCCAACTCAAAACAATCCGAAACACAGATAATCAATGGGGTTTTATTTAAGAAAATTAAGAAAAGAAGAAAACAACACAGCATCTCGCAGCGAAATAACAAAATATAATAATCAAATAAACAGTTCATGAAGCTGTTTATACTATACATTTGATTAAAATTTTACAACATCTATCAGAGTTATATATACAACAGAATAATAGAATAATGTAGTGGAACAAACAATACGGTAGAATAATACTAGAAATGATAATATACCAATCTTCGTCTTCATCCTCCAGAATAATAATATTCAATACATTGAAATACTCAGGAATGACCCGGGCATAAAGTAAAACAATACACTTGAGTCAGAACTAAAATATTCTTATGTGAGTCAAATCAATATCACATATAACAGGAGTGTAATAGCGTCAGAGATGTTTAAGGGGTTTTACATGTCCTATCCGGCGTACAACGTACGTGCAATAACTTAAGAGATATTACAGGATTTTCCATCTCATAAGGATCCGTCAATATATATATATATATATATATATATATATATATAGTAGAATACACTATATATATAATGTCGTCTAATCAATAAAATAAATATTTTTCCTAGCGTTAAGGCTTTACATTAATCTCCATTAACACGTTTTTAAGCATTGTCGTACAGTTTGCATATAACACAACCAGTAGAACGTAGGTAGATAGAGATGCGCCATGATACGACAACACTAAACCAAACTTATAGTTATTTTGTATAAGGATAAAAGTATGACAAGGCACATGAGACAATACCCAAGATAGTATGCTACCAGTTCGAGTCGCCGGCCTGGTGGTATCGCATCGCCGCAACGACCGCCCGCCGTGTCCACCCATCCCATATCGAGTCAAAGGGAGGTTATCCCAAATCAAGGTGCATCAATCGAAACCAACAACAAAGGTCATAGTATGGAACAAGTCCATAAGAAAAATAGAAGAACATGTGTCCGCTAGGGGTAGCTAGCCCACTTGGCCTGGTTCAAGCCACCCTGTTTTAGTCACTTCAAATTGGCACAAGTGTCGGGGCTATCCATCATCGTTCTCTTTCTTCAAATCCAGCAACGTACACCAAATCCAACCACTTTATTCTAGAGTCTCCTCCATGTACACAGTTGTTAAAGTGGTTCAAACATTGACAGAGAGTATGCCAATAATCGGCCTCGGTCTCTTTAACAACCAAGTGTCGTTTTACACACCGGTTGGTTCCTTTACATTTCGAAAACGATTCATACTTGATATCAAAATATTATATTCACTTAAAAACCTTCATTTCAAAATCATCATATTTACTTCATATGTCATATTCACTTCAAAATATCATTTTATTCGCCATGAAATCAATTTCACTTCAAAATCATTATCCACTTTGAAATCAATTTCATTTCGAAATTCGACTTAGGTTATAACTTCATTTTAACCACATTCGTATTTAAATCAACGATTTAAATATATGCAGTTCCCAACTTGACATTTTGAATTTTTTTTCTAAAAATAGTTTGAATAGTTAAAATAGTTTGGAGATTGAAATGGTTTGATATCTGAAATAGTTTGAGTCTGGAAAATCGATTATATATTAAAATGGTTTAAAAATTTAAATAATTTGAAAATCTAGAAAGATGAATTTTTAAAATAGTTTATAGTGAAAATAGTTTTAAATTTAAAACTATTTCTTTCCATTTCCAATAAATCCGGACTCAGGTCCAAATTTCAATCAAACTGATTTAATTTCAAATCTTCCAATTCAAATCATCTTCAATCTCAAATCAATTTAAATCGACTCAATTTTGATTTCAATTCAAATCAACTTCAATTTCAATTTCAATTCAAATTAACTCTAATTTCGATTTCAATTCGAATTAACTTCAATTTCAAAATGTTCATTTTTAACTTCAAATTCGATTCAATGGTTCAAATTTCAATTCAATTCTTATTTTAACCATTTCAATTTATATAAATTTCAAGTCCACAATTTAAATTACTTAAATCAAATTTAACTTCAATGTTCAATTTAAGTTCAAACCTCTAAAATAATTCAATTACGAGCTCAAATTTGAGGTATTCATTTATATCACTTTTGCTTAGATAAATTCGAAGTTCAAGTAAATTAAACCTTTAAAACAATTTCAATTTCCATAATTCAAGTCATATGTCGATTATAACTTCAAATTTCAAAACAATTTCTTTAAACAATTTCTTTTACAAATTTTAAATTCAACATTTCAAAACTCGATTTCGAAATTAGTTCAATTCTCATAAATTCAATTTTTTTCTTTATCTAAAATAAAATAATTTAAATAGATTCAAATTCAAGAATTCAAAACCATTTAATTTAACCAATCCGGTGTCCGTTTATAATTTTCTATCCTATGGCCAAGTTATCGGTTATTTCGATTTCTAATTTCAGGGATGAATATATATCATTTCAATCCAAATCAAAGTGACATAGGTATATGTCATTTCAACCTATTTCTTAATTTATTCGAATATAATTCAAATAACAGTTTTATATGCTGTCAAATAATATATAGGGTGATAACAGGATATATATAAAATAAATAAACATCCAATCATCCAAAATATCAACCAATAGTCATCTATCACAATCGACATCCAAATTAATCAAAATATCACAATAGTTAACTAGTTATCAATATCGGTTGTTTAACTAGCAGTTCAATTCAAATTCCGATTTAACTGTCAACTTAAATTCCTATCAGTTCAAACCATATATCGATTTAAATGTCAGTTAAATTACCAAACAACGATCAATAAAAATAAATTACTTCATGATTTCGATCTAAATAACATCAGAATATTTTAGTATTTCGTGAGCGGTTTAAAACGCTCACCTTTATTTGAACTGAAATTTTTTTAGATTCAAATAAATTCCAATCCAACTCTATGTCGTAGCCTTCGTCAATACGATCGCAAGACGACTTGTCGCGCTCGAAACGGACTTCGTTTGAGAAAGTTACGGATTATTTATCATTCGAGATAACTAAATTATATAATTAACTAAAAATTAAAATAAGTTTTAAACTGTTACCCTTTCTCCCTCTCCGTCCTTTCTCGTTTTCACGCACACGCACAATTTTTTTATATATATTTCTCTTCGTTCAAATCGCGTGCCACCACCATGCCATGACCGCCGCCGCCTCGCCCCCTAGTGTCGCCGCCTGCGCCTGCTCCCCCGCCGCGCACGCGTACGAGCGTACGAACCAGGACCGAACCCATAAATGCTGCAACGAACGCGGGCCCACAGCCGTCGATGTCGTCGATGATAGCTCGATCCTTCCGTAGATTAGTTTCGTATAGGCGTGCTCTACGTTTTCCTAGTTGAAGTCAAAGGCTAATTCGAGCCCTAGAGGCTCTGATCAACGTCGACCATTGGATGGATTTATTTTAATAGCGGCTGAGAACATTTTAGGGCTTTAGTTTGTAAATGGAAGAAGGTTGGGGCTATCTATAGAAAATAAACTCGGCACTATTCACACGTTAAAATTTCGAACTCCAAACAAAGCATGCCGCCTGATGTTCTATATGTTATATCTTTATTCCGAATACAATGGAATTAGTCTCGGGACCCAATTCCATCATATACAGAAGATAACTTTTCAAAATCAAATTATATTAATTAATGTTTTGAAAATAAATTCTACGCGTTTCAAACTCGAACGACCAAATGATAAGTCTGATCGCTACGAAATTTGAAATCCTGTAATGATTCACTATTACAGATCCAATGAAACTGGTTTTGTCGAAATCCGAGGCAGTGCCCAAAAAGACTATTTTTACACCTTAATTAAAAACAAGCTATTTTCCAAAATAAATTTATTCATCTTAAATTCAATTTTTAAAGCAATCTTCATTCTTGTTTAAATAAAATTTAAATCAACTTTCGACATCATTTTCATTCATATTAAATTCAGAATTCAATTATTTAAATAATTTTCAATATCAAATTCAACAATTTAATTATCAAATAAATCATTATATTTGAAATATAAGTTATTTAACTTATAAAATTTGCTTTTAAAACGAATTCAACTAATAAAACAACTACTTCCATTTTACAGTAATTCAAAACCTTTGCAACTATTGTATATAGAAAAATTTATTCATTTCTTACCAAATAAATGTTTTCTTATTTCTGAAATTTATACTTATATCAAAAATACAATTTCATATAAATAAACTTATGCTTTTACTTTTAATAAACATCCATTCGATTCTTTATTAACTTAACATTGATTATTTCAATTTCTGTTATCAATTACTTACAATTCAATATCATTTAATTTACTTTCTAATATAAGTTATCATCTATTATCTTATTGAATTTTGTTATTTAAAATTCTTATCTAAGTTCATAAAATTACATAATTAATTCATTAAATTTTTATTTCCAACCATTTTTGTTCAATAAATATATTAAATTTAATAATTAAAAATATGGGTCGTTACAATCTTCCCCACTCAAAACTTTTCATCCTCGAAAAGTGATTAAGTAAGGAAACTAACATTTGATATATTTACTAAAAATAGTCAACATATAAAACATTAAAATCTTATTTGCAAAACCTTTACTATGCTTCTTCTACGCTACTCTTATACCGGCTTATTTGTAAAACAAGTCATAAAAATTTAAAATCTCAAAATTTTTCTAACACCCGAATTTACGGAAAATTTCAGCAGCGTCTCCTTTGCGCGGCTCGATCGGAAAATTTTACAACACACATATATATAACACAATTACACATCTCATCTCAATGATGAGGCAACCCTTAGGGAAAAAACATAAAAGTACGATATGTATTCGAGATATGTACCTTATTATTATTAAACGAGTGAGTTCGCTCATAATAAAGCGAGCAAAAGAATGTCAAATAGCATATACATTCAAACTGTCTTCTTATTTACCTATCTGAACTCAAGTTTGAATATTAGTTCCTTATAAAAAGATATAGAAAGCATTCTTGAGTTTAATAGGACCATATAACATGAATTCTTAATCTGAATCATAAGTATAAGCACTAATATACAACATAACGATCATATGTAACACAAAACAGTTATAACAATGATTTGCAACAAAAGAAACCATTCAACAATTAATATTATCTAATTAATCCAAACCATATCAATTTACATTATCCAATGTACATAGTTTATTTATACACTATCATCTCTTATTAACATCCATTCTTCCTTAACATCTAATCGGTTTACTTCCAATTTATTCACATCTATTTCATTTACCTTCAATTTATTCAAATTTCAATAATTTCACTTTATGTCTAACGCATTCATATCAAATCATTCATGGAACATTTTATAAAATCATTTTATTAATTCATTTCATTTCAATACGTGAAAATTATTAATTTACAGAGAACGTAAGAACTAAACATCGGGTTTCTTTCCAAATCATCTTGAAATAATTTATATACTCATATCTTAATATATATATATATATATATATATCAAATCTTATTTAGAATTTAAATCAAAAATCTATTTATTGAATCAAATGGGTAGCAAAGCCACTAAGTGGCCTCCCTCACTTTGAGACTCGAAAATGAATGTCGAGGATGCGGCCATCATCATCGAAATTGTTTTCCAACGACAGAAGAGAGGAGTACATGACTTACTTCCTTTTTAAAATCCCTTTGAAACAACTTCCATTCGTGAATATTTTTAGCCAATACTAATATTATTTTCAAAATCTTAGAAAAGAATTTCAAAAGCACCAGGATTTAAGTTCTCAAATTCCTAGTCTAAATTCATTCTTTTAACTTAAACTAAAATTAGATTTTACTTAAGTTCATTACTTAAGTTTATAAATATCCATAAACACAAACTTTTGTTAAGTTAATATTTTCAAACTCAGTTTTATAACCTATTCACTTCATATTCAATTTATTTTATAAATCCATTCATTTCATAATTTAAACTAAAGTTTAAATTATTTCTTACCACTTTTACTTAAGTGGATAAACATTCCTTGATTCAAGTCCAAACTAATATAATACTCTTCTACCCAAAAGAGTATAAATACCAATTCAGATTTATTTTACATATCCAAATTTATTAAAAAAACTTCCAAACCCTATTTATTCATCATTTTAATAGTTCGAAAATAATATAATTTACGAACTACCAAAACGTGATGGTTTTGAAATTTTGATTCGGACATAACTTGAGTTTTATTAAACGAAATCTTGATTTTTAACTTTCATATGGAAACTGTGATTATAATGGTCCATAAAAATTCTTGTTTTAGTGAATTCCAATTTATATTGAATCATACAATCCGTTTAAAGTTTCAGGTCGCAAAATAGCGAACTGCCAAAATGCGACGCGTTTATTTTATTTTATATTCCAAACTATTATAAACAAGTTCAATCACCTTTAAATTTTTACCAACAAGTTCAAATGCCTTGAAAATTCACATAATCACATTATAACCTAGCTTAGCTGAAAATATCAAAAATTTAAACACCAAATTTTACATTTCAAAACATTTTGAAATGTGGAAATTAGCCACAAGGGCCTCTTTAGCAAAGTGAAATTAATTTCTAGGACACACAACTAAAATAATTACTTCTAAGGACAATACGCAAAATAATTAGTTTCTAGGGACTAAAAACCTATAAAATTATGTTCTTGAAAGTAATTGGACAGCTGACTTTGTCCTTGAAAGTAATTATTCTACTGACTTTGGTCTTGAAAGTAATTATTTCAGATGTGTGTCCTAGAAATTAATTGAACTGCAAAGTTTGTCCTTCTGGTGAAATGCCCCTTTTGAAATACTATCATACATATTTACTTTATATATCAAACTATATCTTTGAAACATAACAACTTGTTTTAACTAGAAATAAATTCCTTTTGGTAGCAATTCTTACTTAGAAACTCGAAAATGAATACTGACGATGTTGTAGTCATCCCCAGAATTATTTCCCAGCGGCTAAAGCGAGTTCAATGCTTTTATTTCTTTCAAAATTCTTTTTCAAATACATTTCTAGTCAAAACACTTTCAGAATAATATTATTATTATTTCTGAAAACTTTGAAAATAAATATTTTAAAATCAAACGGGATTTTAGATTCTAAAATTCTCAACTTTTAAAACCTTCCGACTTATAAGCTATATTATAAATTTACTTATACAATTCCATTACCTTATTATGAAAACATTTCGTTAATTATGGAAGATTATTTCTTTTTATATATAAAATATAATTTATGTAAAATTATTTCACTTACCCTATTTTAAAACAATATTATGTCGACTTGCCTTCTTTAAGTGTTTAGAATCCTCCATCGATAACATTGCACCCCATGTACCCAACAAAATTCATAAACAACTCAACAGATAAGCAAACACAATATAAAACATTTTATAACAGTAACAAGTACGCGCTATCATATATATATATATAACACACTCAAACAAACTCATTCTAGGGTATTACTACCTTATCTCTAATGAGTCAATCCCCATCAAAGCTAAGGTTATTGCTAAACCAAAACTTATACCAACTGTGACGACCCACATTTTGGAAGGTTTACGTCGATAATAAACCACATATGTCCAACTCAAAACGATCCAAAACACAGATTATCAATGGGATTTATTAAAAAAAATTCAGAATAGAAAAAAAAACATAGAATCTCCCAGCGGAATGACAAAATACAATAATCAAACAAGCAATTCATGAAGTTGCTTATACTATACATTTGATTAAAATTTTACAACATCTATCAGAGTTATATATAAAATTGAACAATAGAATAATGCAGCGGAACAAACAAAACAGTGGAATAATACTACTAATGATAATATACCAATCTTTGTCTTTATCCTCCAGAATAATAATCTTCAATACATTGAAATACTCAGGGTTGATCCATGCATAAAGTAAAACAATACACTCGAGTTAAAACTAAAATGTTCTCACGTGAGTCATATCAATATCGCATATAACAAGAGTGTAATTGTAACGACCCAGAATTTCCTCATTTGAAATTCGTATATTTAATTAATTTTAAATATTAATAAGTAAGATTTGGAAGTCGAATTAATTTAATTTCAATATAGTGATTTAATGGGGCGATTAAATTATTAATTTAATACTTGAAATGGGATAAATAATTGAAATCTGAATCAAATGTGATTAAAAATGGTTTATAAAGTTATAATAAATCATATTGGAGTTATAATGATGTTATAGAACTTTTAAAATCGAATTAAAAGTTAATTTAAATTGAATATTTTAATATTTAATTGACGACTGAAAATAGTCATTTTTCAAACGGTCTCGGATTTTGACGAAACCAGTTTCATCGGATCCGTAATGTGATATTATTATAAGGTTTCAAATTTCGTGTCAATCGGATGTATGGTTTGTCCGGGGCAAGCCAAAACGCATTGAAATCGGTTTAAATCGATTTGATTTAAATTTGATCGGTTAATTCCGTAACTCTCACATACGATCGAATTAGCTCTCGAAACACGTTCCATTGTGTTCGGAACGTGGGGTAAACCATACTAACGTCAGGCGGCACGTGTGATTTGGAGTTCGTTTGGAAAAGTCATTTTAAAATAAATTTAATATTATTTATATACGTATATATATACGTTAACAAAAGCCAAACCCTAGTTCTTTCTCGTGGCCGCCAGTTTCATTTCAATGGCTGACAACCTCCATCGTTCTTCTTCCAAAATCTTCCAATCCATCGACATTTACAACAAACCTTCAACTACAATGTTGTAGAGGGTATCGAGTTCTACAAATCCAACGGCCAAGATCGAAATTCAAGCAACGGATCAATGACGATTTTGGATTGAAGGCGAAATGTTCGTGCGCGATTTTCAAAGCTTGTGGGGAACCGAGCTTCACCTCGTTCTGGCCGTAGGTGGGGTTATCGATGGGCTTCGATATTGCGTCATCTGATCGACGAAAAGATGAACAGGGATGGTCGCGAAATCAAACCCTAGTGGCGGCCGATATGGGTTCTTTCACGCGTTCGTTGCCTGGGAATGTTCGTGAGTGGGGAAGAAACATACAAGCGACTCTGATCTCGTGATGGGGAACGAACGGCTAAGATGAGTGATGTTTTAAAAATTAAATAAAAATGTGTAAATTTATATATAATAAATCGTTCAAACTTTGAAAAATCATATCTTTGTCATACGATATCAGATTTCGACGAATTTGGAAGCGCAGGGATCGCAGCGACGTGATCTACGCTGCAGCGCAGGTCTGGAGTCAGTTTGAGTAAGCTAAATTTTTTGATTAAATCGAACGGTTTGGTTTAATTTAAAATTTAAAACGCTCGACAAAACTCAAGGTGAGAACTTCTCACTCAATCGAATATTTTGTATCGATTTAAATTTTAAATAGTTAGATTTAAAATTGTTGATAGTGTTGATTGTGTGAATTGGATGATAAATTGTTATCTATTATGTTAAATAGACCCTATACGCCGTATATTAAGCGGATGTTATTTATTAAAAACATATACCGCGATAATTTCACTTTGAAGTGGAATTGGTATTATATATGTATTTGGAGTTGATTTCCCACATTATATAGCGGATGAGACCCTATTGCGCCGCATAATAGCGGATAATACTTATAAATCACATATACCGCGATAATTTCACTGTGAAGTGGAATTGGTATTGTGCTAACATCTGTGGATGCAGAGAAACAGGTTGGAGGGATCCAACTAGATTCCTCAAACATTTGAATTTATTTCATATGTTGTGTGTTGTCTATTTATAATCCCCGTGTGATTACAATTGAGAAACTGGAATTGTTAAAGGATGTAATTTAGCCGAATATATTTTTGGTATTGTTGGATACCGAAAATGAATAAAAATTGGATTTTCGAAATTTAAGTTGGAAATTTATCGGAAAATTTATTTTTGATAATTGGATAAATTTAAAAAGAGTTTTAAACGATAAAAGTCTTATTTTTGAACCGTATTGAATTTAATTTCAAATTTTGGAAAAAAGGGGCTAAATATCAGTTATAAATTGAAGAATTTATTTGAAATTGGATTTTAAATAGATTTGAAGAGCTAAAGGAATTTATTTTTTTAAAGGAAATAAATTTGAAGATGTTGGAAATTGATTTTGTGTTTTAAAATAAATTTGAAAAATCAATTTGAAATTAATTGATTTTAATTTACTATAACTAGTAAAATTGATTATAGAAATTTATTTGATTTAAATTAATCAGATAATTTAATTAATCCTATCTATGGATGTTTGGATTATATTGGATGTTGAACCGTTTGACATCTTTGATGTGTGATGCTTTGTGATATATTCTGATTTGTATGTGATTTGTGATATATATATCTGTGATTTGTGAATGAAGATAAGCGTTATAGTTTATACCGCTTATCAATTATATTGTTATATTTGATCTGTGATGGTTGAATGTTATTGCACTATTGTGTTAAACCCTTGGACTACACAATACACACACAAATGTGGATTTCACATGGAAATTGGTTAAGTCACAGATTTTTATCAATTTTGAAAAGATTGAGTTTTTGAATCCAAAATAGTTTTGGAAATTGGAATTTAAAGTTTTGAAATGGGTTTTAGAAATAAAAGTTATTTTAAATAACTTGATAGAATTGGAATTTAAATCATTTGATTTAAATTTGAATTCAATATTTTGAAATTGAATTCGATGATTTGGGAATTTTGGTTCAAAAGATTTTATAATTATAAAAGGTGTTTATATGGGTTTTTAATCATTTAAAATATGGTTTTGGAAAATTTAAAATTAATTTCAAGTTTATACTTGGATGGTTTTAACTTGTGTAATTTTAACCAGTTTTTCCCAAAACGAAAACTATTCGTTTTCAAATAATAACTTTCATAAGGTGAAAAGATTTCCAATTTGGTATCGAAACAACTCAAGTTAAAATGAAATTGTAAATAGTTTGGAAAAGCTATGAATTAACCTTTGTGACGATAATTAAACTTTATTTTGAAATAAAAGAGTATTTCAAAAGGTGTATCTTTTATATTATAAAAGACTTGAATTGTGAATAGTTTTGAAAGCTATATATTAAATCTGATTTAAAGATTTAATGGGTTAATCCAATTGAACTGGAAATTGATTTGGAAATCTGTGAATGAATCTTTGTGAAAATGGGTAAACTTTGTGAAATAAATCTTTTTGTTTAAAGATTTAAAATGGTAATTTGTTAAACCATTTAAAGGAAAGGATTTGGGTAATAAGTTGTGATTTAATGGAAATCCCTATACCCATATGTTTTAAATATTGTGCTCACTATTCGGGTTAGCCGGGAAAAGACCTTTGTGTCATATAACCCATTCCGAATTTGTGATACGACGATATGGATCGCATTGAAGACCGGTGGTGAAGACTGGGTATTTGTGAAAACGATAGGATGACCTATCGATTGTCTTTGCACCGTTAGCTACCGTATAGAGATTTCCTTTGTGATGGGAAGTTTTATTGGGATTGTGAATATCCGGATTGCAAGGGCTTGTTTGGAAGTGCCTTCGGTTCTGTTCAAACCCGGAACAGACTTGTATGGTTACATGTTTGACGTTACATTTTGAGATATAAAGCTGATTTCTTTCAAATACATTTCTGTTGGTGGCGGAGAATTTATTCTCTTAGCTTAACACCCTTCTCTGAGACGTACGAGCTCAGAGCTTATGTAGTTGAAATTTATCAGTGATATACTCCCAATTTGGTAATGTGGCATGCTGAGTGTTGCTATGTGATGATCATTTATTGATCATT
Organism: Allium fistulosum; assembly: GCA_030737815.1. Taxonomy (NCBI): domain Eukaryota; kingdom Viridiplantae; phylum Streptophyta; class Magnoliopsida; order Asparagales; family Amaryllidaceae; genus Allium; species Allium fistulosum. Next base: position 704,737,088 of record CM060904.1, on the reverse strand, counting down.
TATGATCAAAGCGTGGCTTTGTGAAAAAGCATAGCTTTGTGGACGAGACTTTGTCAGGACCTCACAACCCGAAAATGGTCGAAACAGGAATATGCGGCAAGGTTATGAGGGTCGCGCCCTTTAGGGTATGTCTTTTCCTTCTGGAAAAGGGTAGTATCATGGTATGGAGCCCAGATACTTACCCATGTGGACACACTTTATTTATTATGTGTGATGTTGGTTACCGAGCGCTCGGATAAAGGTCCCAAAGGACCGGGGAATGGCATATTTGTGAGTTACCTAGTTACAAGGGTAACTCGGCCTTGTGTTGGCAGAGAGCAGGTTGTCTCTCAGAGCGTCCAGCCAGAGGCGTTCCTACGTGGCATAGGAAGTTCCTTAGTCTGGCCATTTGTTGGAAATCCATCTTCCAATACGAACCCTGTACGGTTTTAGTTGTAGAACCTGCCATTTACTTATGGTGGCATCCCACTATTTAGATGGTAGCTATAGTAGGCATACGATACTGGTCGTATGTTGGCTAAGATTAATATTATACTTTCGAAATGTTTTCCACTATGCACTAATAATAATAATCCAATGCTTTGCGTAGTAAGCATGTTTGACTATCATAAGAAGAAATCTCCTCCAATTCTGTGTTTGCATTGTGTGTGTGGCGGGAGGTCTTATGGTAGTTTCATTTTCCAAAAGCATTGCGTATATTTCCACTTCCTTTGTTGTTGATTGTTTTAAAGATAAACAAACTATTTTTAGTTCTCACACCAATCACCATGACTGACCTGGAGTTTATTGTTTCCTTCCTAAACTCTGGGTGCCCACCAATTCCCACACGGGCAGTCTAGAGTCAGGTTATCAGGTCATTCTGGATTCAGTAGATGCTGTGGAGCTCAGTGGCGAGCTGGATGGCGAGACGTAGCACTTGTATATGATAGTATTATTCCGCTGTGTATTCTGTATGAGGACAAGTTTGTATAACTGTCCAGTTGTGTTGTATATTGTTGCTGTAAACTCTGATGATGATGTAATGTATAAAATGATATAGTTCTTTGTTTTAAAGATTATTCATTTATCTATTATGTGTTGTTCCGCTGCGAATGTGAGATTCTGATATTGTTTCTGTGTTCTTTTTTTTCTTTTTCTTCTGTCTTCTTCTACCTCTTCTTTTTCTCCATAACAATTCGGTTTTCCGGCATTCGATTGCTCGGCAGTTGATACAGTGGACGTATTAATGTCGATTTTCGAGCGTCGAAAAGTCGCAATCGTTACATTTGGTATCAGAGCATATGGTTAAGCGATAACCTTGGCTCTGTTGGATGTTACTCATTAGAGATAGAGTCAGTAGTACACTAGAATGAGTTGAGTGTAATAATAGATATGAACGCGTATTTGTTAGTGAATATAAAAGTGTTTTATATTGTGTTTGCTTATTCGTTGAGCTGTTTATGAATTCTGGTCGGTATGTGGGATGCCATATTATCGATAGGGGTTTCTAAACACTTAAACGAGGCAAGTCGACATAGTATCATTTTAAATTGGGTAAATGAAATAATTTTACCTTGGTTATATTTTGTGTATAAAAGGGAATAATTTTTCAGAATTATTGAAGTGTATATAAATTGATTGTTTGGTTGTTGAAAATGTGAATATATATAAATTAATGAAGGTTGTTTGAATCAATTATATATAAGCAACGATTGTATAAGTATGGAATTATAATTAATATGATTTACAATTGTGAAATAATCTTGCATGAGTAAAGTAAAATAGTGAAATTGTATGAAAAAAAGATTTATAAATGTGATTTATAAATAAAGGAAATTTTTAAAGGAATTTAAGCACTAGATTCACTACTGTTGCTGGGAAATAATAAGGCTGATGACTGCAACATCATCAATATCATTTCCGAGTTCCTATGTGATTGATTTGCTACCATAGTAAATTGAAATTTTGAAGTGTTGTTGTGATAAACAAATTTGAAATTAGGATCCAAGTTGAATTTGATAAATATAAGAGAAATGAGTTTTGAACTTATAATATGATTTGGTAGTTAAATATAAAAGTTGTATAACTTATAAAATGAGAATGGGTAAAGGTAAGTGAAACCAATTGTTAAAGTGATTAAACAATTTTGTTAAGCAAAATGAGATATGAATTTGAATAATTGATGAAATTTGACTTTGGCAAAAGTTAAATAGAATTTATTTTAGAATGAAATGTTGTGATGGAATATAACTTAAGTGATGTTGAATGAATTTGATTTTGATATCGAAGTAAATTAATAAAGTGAATTTATTAAATGGATGTGAACTTGAGTTATATAAATGAAATTCAACCTTATTTGTAAAATGAATTAGCAATTGAATTGAACTAATGGATTGAATGTAAATCAATCAAATGTAAATCAATTGATATGGAATAATGGATATAAGTGTTAATTCATTAAAGCTAATGTAATTGAAAGTTGAATGAATTGAATGGGAACCAATTTAATATTAAACCGATTGGAATTAAAAGTGTTGAATCAAATTGGATATAAGTAAAGTAAATTGAATAAATTTGGTTGTGATTGAATGGCATTGGTTGTTATATGATTATTGGTTGATTGTATTTAATTCATTAAGTATTAATGAAATTGAATTGATAAAAATTGAAAACTATGTAATTAGATTTAAATTGAAAGTGAAGTAAATTTAAATGGAAATTGATTTAAATTGGAAGTGAACCAACTTGAATTTAAATTAGTAAATATAAACTAATTGAAAATGAATAAATGAATGTCGTGGTATATGAATCGGTTGTAAACAATTGCAAGTGATGTTGAAATTTTATAAGTGCTTATAAACCTTGTTAGTATGCAGTTCTTTTGATATGCAAGTGTTGTAGTTGTTTAAAAGAGTAAAATTGTTAATAACTTTGTATATATGTTACTTACGTGTTTAAATTGAGTAAGTACAGGTGCCGTGGCTGCCGTTCGGTTGATTTGGTTGCGCTAAAATGCTAAATAAATAACTGCTTTGCTTAAAAATGCTAAAAAGGTATGCCTACGCAATAAAAATAGGAAATATGAACTGTTTTTCTGCTTTTCCGATCGGGTGGGTCGATGTATATATATTTATGTCTATTGTGATCCTACTACGATCGAACCGCGCAAAGGAGACGCTGGCGAATTTTTCTGAAAATTTAAGGCATTAGAAATTTTTTTTTGAAAATTTTGGAAAATTTTTGTTAAAAGAAAAGTCAATTTCTAAATTGAAATGAAGATGTAGGAATTGAGCTAGAAAATGGAAACCATTGTTTTGGTTGAAGTTAAAGGTTTTGGAAAAGTGAATATAAAGTTTTCACTAAGTGGATTTCTGAAAAGTTAATGAATTTGGGGCATTTTTCTTACTTTGCAATTTCGAGGACGAAATTCTTTTAAGGGGGGAAGTTTGTAACGACCCAGAATTTCCGTCATTTGAAATTCGTATATTTAATTAATTTTAAATATTAATAAGTAAGATTTGGAAGTTGAATTAATTTAATTTCAATATAGTGATTTAATAGGGCGATAAAATTACTAATTTAATACTTGAAATGGGGTAAATAATTGAAATCTGAATCAAATGTGATTAAAAATGATTTATAAAGTTATAATAAATCATATTGGAGTTATAATGATGTTATAGAACTTTTAAAATCGAATTAAAAGTTAATTTTTGAAAATTGAATATTTTAATATTTAATTGACGATTGAAAATAGTCATTTTTCAAATGGCCTCGGATTTCGACGAAACCAGTTTCATCGGATCCGTAATGTGATATTATTGTAAGGTTTCAAATTTCGTATCAATCGGATGTACGGTTTGTCCGGGGCAAGCCAAAACGCATCGAAATCGGTTTAAATCGATTTGATTTAAATTTGATCGTTTAATTCCATAACTCTCACATACGATCGAATTAGCTCCCGAAACACGTTCCATTGTGTTCGGAACGTGGGGTAAACCTTATGAAAGGCGGCACGTGTGATTTGGAGTTCGTTTGGAAAAGTCGTTTTAAAATAAATTTAATATTATTTATATACGTATATATATACGTTAACAAGAGCCAAACCCTAGTTCTTTCTCGTGGCCGCCAGTTTCATTTCAATGGCCGACAACCTCCCTCGTTCTTCTTCCAAAATCTTCCAATCCATCGACATTTACGACAAACCTTCAACTACAATGTTGTAGAGGGTATCGAGTTCTACAAATCCAACGGCCAAGATCGAAATTCAAGCAACGGATCAACGACGATTGTGGATTGAAGGCGAAATGTTCGTGCGCGATTTTCAAAGCTTGTGGGGAACCGAGCTTCACCTCGTTCTGGCCGTAGGTGGGGTTATCGATGGGCTTCGATATTGCGTCATCTGATCGATGAAAAGATGAACAGGGATGGTCGCGAAATCAAACCCCAGTGGCGGCCGATATGGGTTCTTTCACGCGTTCGTTGCCTAGGAATGTTCGTGAGTGGGGAAGAAACATACAAGCAGCCCTGATCTCGTGATGGGGAACGAACGGCTGAGATGAGTGATGTTTTAAAAATTAAATAGAAATGTGTAAATTTATATATAATAAATCATTCAAACTTTGAAAAATCATATCTTTGTCATACGATATCAGATTTCGACGAATTTGGAAGCGCCGGGATCGCAGCGACGCGATCTACGCTGCAGCGCAGGTCTGGAGTCAGTTTGAGCAAGCTAATTTTTTTGATTAAATCGAACGGTTCGGTTTAATTTAAAATTTAAAACGCTCGACAAAACTCAAGGTGAGAACTTCTCACTCAATCGAATATTTTGTTTCGATTTAAATTTTAAATAGTTAGATTTAAAATTGTTGATAGTGTTGATTGTGTGAATTGGATGATAATTTGTTATCTATTATGTTAAATAGACCCTATACGCCATATATTAAGCGAAGGTTATTTATTAAAAACAAATACCGCGATAATTTCACTTTGAAGTGGAATTGGTATTATATATGTATTTGGAGTTAATTTCCCACATTATATAGCGGATGAGACCCTATTGCGCCGCATAATAGCGGATAATATTTATAAATCCCATATACCGCGATAATTTCACTGTGAAGTGGAACTGGTATTGTGCTAACATCTGTGGATGCAGGGAAACAGGTTGGAGGGATCCAACTGGATTCCTCAAACATTTGAATTTATTTCATATGTTGTGTGTTGTTTATTTATAATCGCCGTGTGATTATAATTGTGAAACTGGAATTGTTAAAGGCTGTAATTTAGCCGAATATATTTTTGGTATCGTTGGATACCGAAAATGAATAAAAATTAGATTTTTGAAATTTAAGTTGGAAATTTATCGGAAAATTTATTTTTGATAATTGGATAAATTTAAAAAGAGTTTTAAAAGATAAAAGTCTTATTTTTGAACCGTATTGAATTTAATTTCAAATTTTGGAAAAAAAGGGCTAAATAAATGGACTTCGGAAATATCAATTATAAATTGAAGAATTTGTTTGAAATTGGATTTTAAATAGATTTGAAGAGCTAAAGAAATTTTTTTTTTTAAAGGAAATAAATTTGAAAATGTTAGAAATTGATTTTGTGTTTTAAAATAAATTTGAAAAATAAATTTGAAATTAATTGATTTTAATTTACTATAACTAGTAAAATTGATTATAGAAATTTATTTGATTTAAATTAATCAGATAATTTAATTAATCATATCTATGGATGTTTGGATTATATTGGATATTGAACCGTTTGACATCTTTGATGTGTGATGCTTTGTGATATATTCTAATTTGTGTGTGATTTGTGATATATATATCTGTGATTTGTGAATGAAGATAAGCTTTATAGTTTATACCGCTTATCAATTATATTGTTATATTTGATCTGTGATGGTTGAATGTTGTTGCACTATTGTGTTAAACCCTTGGACTACACAATACACACACAAATGTGGATTTCACGTGGAAATCGGTTAAGTCACAGATTTTTATCAATTTTGAAAAGATTGAGTTTTTGAATCCAAAATAGTTTTGGAAATTGGAATTTAAAGTTTTGAAATGGGTTTTAGAAATAAAAGTTATTTTAAATAACTTGATAGAATTGGAATTTAAATCATTTGATTTAAATTTGAATTCAATATTTTGAAATTGAATTCGATGATTTGGGAATTTTGGTTCAAAAGATTTTATAATTATAAAAGGTGTTTATATGGGTTTTAAACCATTTAAAATATGGTTTTGGAAAATTTAAAATTAATTTCAAGTTTATACTTGGATGGTTTTAACTTGTGTAATTGTAACCAGTTTTTCCCAAAACGAAAACTATTCGTTTTCAAATAATAACTTTCATAAGGTGAAAAGATTTCCAATTTGGTATTGAAACAACTCAAGTTAAAATGAAATTGTAAATAGTTTGGAAAAAATATGAATTAACCTTTGTGACGATAATTAAACTTTATTTTGAAATAAAAGAGTATTTCAAAAGGTGTATCTTTTATATTATAAAAGACTTGAATTGTGAATTGTTTTGAAAGCTATAAATTAAATCTGATTTAAAGATTTAATGGGTTAATCCAATTGAACTGGAAATTGATTTGGAAATCTGTGAATGAATCTTTGTGAAAATGGGTAAACTTTGTGAAATAAATCTTTTTGTTTAAAGATTTAAAATGGTAATTTGTTAAACCATTTAAAAGAAAGGATTTGGGTAATAAGTTGTGACTTAATGGAAATCCCTATACCCATATGTTTTAAATATTGTGCTCACTATTCGGGTTAGCCGGGAAAAGACCTTTGTGTCATATAACCCATTCCGAATTTGTGATACGACGATATGGATCGCATTGAAGACCGGTGGTGAAGACCGGGTGTTTGTGAAAACAATAGGCTGACCCATCGATTGTCTTTGCACCGTTAGCTACGGTATAGAGATTTCCTTTGTGATGGGAAGTTTTATCGGGATTGTGAATACCCGGATTGCAAGGGCTTCTTTGGAAGTGCCTTCGATTCTGTTCGAACCCGGAACAGACTTGTATGGTTACATGTCTGACATTACATTTTGAGATATAAAGCTGATTTCTTTCAAATACATTTCTGTTGGTGGCGGAGAATTTATTCTCTTAGCTTAACACCCTTCTCTGAGACGTATGAGCTCAGAGGTTATGTAGTTGAAATTTATCAGTGATATACTCCTAATTTGGTAATGTGGCATGCTGAGTGTTGCTGTGTGATGATCATTTATTGATCATTTGTGCTCAAAGCGTGGCTTTATGAAAAAGCATAACTTTGTGGACGAGAGTTCGTCAGGACCTCACAACCCGAAAATGGTCGAAACAGGAATATGCGGCAAGGTTATGAGGGTCGCGCCCTTTAGGGTATGTATTTTCCTTATGGAAAAGGGTAGTATCATGGTATGGAGCCCAGATACTTACCCATGTGGACACACTTTATTTATTATGTGTGATGTTGGTTACCGAGCGCTCGGATAAAGGTTCCAAAGGACCGGGGAATGGCATATTCGTGAGTTACCTAGTTATAGGGGTAACCCGGCCTTGTGTTGGCAGAGAGCAGGTTGTCTCTCGGAGCGTCCAGCCAGAGGCGTTCCTACGTGGCATAGGAAGTTCCTTAGCCTGGCCATTTGTTGGAAATCCATCTTCCAATAGGAACCCTGTACGGTTTTAGTTGTAGAACCTGCCATTTACTTATGGTGGCGCCCCACTGTTTATATGGTAGCTATAGTAGGCATACGATACTGGTCGTATGTTGGCTAAGATTAATATTATACTTTCGAAATGTTTTCCACTATGCATTAATAATAATAATCCAATGATTTGCGTAGTAAGCATGTTTGACTATCATAAGAAGAAATCTCCTCCAATTCTGTGTTTGCATTGTGTGTGTGGCGGGAGGTCTTATGGTAGTTTCATTTTCCAAAAGCATTGCGAATATTTCCACTTCCTTTGTTGTTGATTGTTTTAAAGATAAACAAACTGTTTTTAGTTCTCACACCAGTCACCATGACTGACCTGGAGTTTATTGTTTCCTTCCTAAACTCTGGGTGCCCACCAATTCCCTCACGGGCAGTCTAGAGTCAGGTTATCAGGTCATTCTGGATTCAGTAGATGCTGTGGAGCTCAGTGGCGAGCTGGATGGCGAGACGTAGCATTTGTATGAGGACAAGTTTGTATAACTGTCCAGTTGTGTTGTATATTATTGTTGTAAACTCTGATGACGATGTAATGTATAAAATGATACAGTTCTTTGTTTTAAAGATTATTCATTTATCTATTATGTGTTGTTCCGCTGCGAATGTGAGATTCTGATATTGTTTCTGTGTTTTTTTCTTTTTCTTCTGGCTTCTTCTACCTCTTCTTTTTCTCCATAACAATTCGGTTTTCCGGCATTCGATTGCTCGGCAGTTGATACAGTGGACGTATTAATGTCGATTTTCAAGCGTCGAAAAGTCGCAATCGTTACAGTAATAGTGTCAGAGATGTTTACAGGGTTTTACATCTCCTATCTAGTGTAGAACGTGCGTGCAATAACTTAAGAGATATTACGGGATTTTCCACCTCATAAGGATCCGTCAAAATATCTATATATAGTAGAATATGTTATATATGTAATGTTTAATCAATAAAATAAATATTTTTCCTAGCGTTAATGCTTAATGGGTTGTTAAGCATCATCGTACAGTTTGCATATAACACAACCAGTAGAACGTCGATAGATAAGGATGCGCCATGATACGACAACACCAAACTAAACTCGCAGTTGTCTCGTATAAGGATAAAAGTATGACAAGGCATGTAAGGCAATGCCAAAGGTAGTATGCTACCGGTTCGAGTCGCCAGGCCGATGGTAACACATCGCCGCAACGACGGCCCACCGCGTCTACCCATCCCATATCGAGTCAAAGGGAGGTTATCCTAAATCTAGGTGCACCAATTGAAACCATTAACAAAAGGTAATAGTATAGACTGAGTTCATAAGAAAAATCAAAGAACAGGTGTTCGCTAGGGGTAACTAGCCCACATGGCCTGGTTCAAGCCATCCTGTTTTAGTCATTTCAAATTGACACAAGTGTCAGGGCTATCCATCATCATTCTCTTTCTTCAAATCCAACAACGTACACCAAATCCAACCACTTCATTCTGGAGTCTCCACAATGTACACAGTTGTTAAAGTGGTTCCAACATTGATAGAGAGTATGCCAATGATCGACCCTAGTCTCTTTAATAACCAAACGTCGTTTTACACACCGGTTGGTTCCCTTACATTTCGAAAACGATTCATATTTGATATCAAAATATCATATTCACTTCAAACTATCCTTCATTTCAAAATTATCATATTTACTTCATATGTAATATTCACTTCAAATATCAATTTACTCACCGTGAAATCAATTTCACTTCAAAATCATTATCCACTTCGAAATCAATTTCATTTTGAATTTCGGCTTAGGCTATAACTTCATTTTAACCACATTCGTATTTAAATCAACGATTTAAATATATTTAGTTCCCAACTTGACAGTTTCAATTTTTTTTGAAAATAGTTTGAATAGTTAAAATAGTTTGAAATAGTTTGGAGATCGAAATAGTTTGATATCTAATATAGTTTAAGTTTGGAAAATGGTTTATATATTATAATGGTTTAAATTTTTAAATAATTTGAAAATTTATAAAGATGAATTTTTAAAACAGTTTATATTAAAATATTTTATAGTGAAAATAGTTTCAAATTTAAAACTGTTTCTTTCCATTTCCAGTAAATCACGTCTCAGGTCCAAATTTCAATCAAATTGATTTAATTTCAAATCTTCCAATTCAAATCATCTTCAATCTCAAATCAATTTAAATCGACTCAATTTCGATTTTGATTCAAATCAACTTCAATTTCTATCAATTCAAATTAACTCTAATTTCGATTTCAATTCAAATTAACTTCAATTTCGAAATGTTCATTTTTAACTTCAAATTCGATTCAACGATTCTATCCAATGGTTCATATTTCAATTCAATTCTTATTTTAAACAATTTTAATTTATATAAATTTCAAGTCGAATTTCAATTTCCCGATTTAAATTACTTAAATCAAACTTAACTTCAATGTTTAATTTAAGGTTCAAATCTCTAAAATAATTTAATTCCTAGCTCAAATTTGAAATATCCATTTATATCACTTTTACTTAGATAAATTCGAAGTTTAAGTAAAAGTTCAAACCTTTAAAACAATTTCAATTTCCATAATTCAAGTCATATGTCGATTATAACTTCAAATTTCAAAATAAATTGTTTAAACAATTTCTTTTACAAATTTTAAATTCAACATTTCAAAACTCGAATTTGAAATTAATTCAATTCTCATAAATTCAAAGTTTTTCTTTCTCTAAAATAAAATAATTTAAATAGATTCAAATTCAAGAATTCAAAACCATTTAATTAAACCAATCCGATGTCCGTATATAATTTTCTATCTTATGACCAAGTGATCAGTTATTTCTATTTTAATTTCAGGAATGGATATATATCATTTCGATCCAAATCAAAGTGTCATGGGTATGTATATCATTTCAACCTATTTCTTAATTTATTCGAATATAATTCAAATAACAGTTTTTTATGCTGTCAAATAATATACAGAGTGATAACAAGATATAAATAAAATAAATAAACATCCAATCATCCAAAATATTAACCAATAGTCATCCAACACAATCAACACCAAATCAATCAAAATATCACAACAGTTAACTAGTTATCAATATTGGTTATTTAACCAGCAGTTCAATTTCAATTCCGATTTAACTGTCAATTTAAATTCCTATCAGTTCAAACCATATGTCAATTTAAATGTCAGTTAAATTACCAAACAACAGTCAATATGTAACACCACAGATTTTTGGTAACATTATTTAGAATATTTAGTTAGCTAAATAAAATAAAATAATATGTTGATTAGGGGATTGAGATTTGATTTTAACTAAGGTGTATCCATGCCATTTAAACAATGAATTAAAGAAGAGTTTAACATGAAATATGGGAGGGGTAAAATGGGAAAGAGACCATTCCTATATTCCTAAAACATGGCCTTGTATTCCTATACACGTTCACTTTCCATTTTCAATTTTTTTTTAAAAAGGCCGGCCACTCTTAACAAGGGAAAGAGGAAGAAGATTAAGACAAGCTAAGGAAGAAGCTAATTCAAATCAAATCCATTCACATCTCAATCTCTTTAATCTCTAAAACTAAGGTGAATAATGTTTACATCTCATTTTTGTTTTGTTTTGGTTTTAATATAAAACCCAAAGTTTTTTGGCATAGATTTGCCATGTTTTGAATGATGGATTGATTATATATACTTGTTGATGATTTATGTATGTTCATACAGACTTTATGACATGTTTTGATGTGAAAACCATATTAAATGACATCCAAATACCTTGCGAATTTTTATGAAGATCTAAAATGATATTTTAGAGATGGGTCTTAATTTTCAGATTTTTCTAAATTTTTGTGGAATTAGTATGAATTTTCTAGTAAAGAAAATGGTATTTTGGGTTATAAATTATTTACGAGTAAATAATTAATTTTGAGTCTGAAATTTTTATATGTTAGAAAACATATATAATGTGATTTTTTTGGAATTTTTCTAGATTTTTCCTAAGTGTTTTAGTGGTTATATAAAATTATTTAAGGTATGAGACTGAAATGTTTTATACAATTAAAGGAGGAGAAGGGGCTTTTTGAAAAATGTTTAAATTGTTAAATTTGAAAAGTCGGTAGCACTTTTGAAAAGAGAAACCTTGCAACCAATAAGATTTAAATAAACAAGGTAGGTTAGGTACAAAAGAATAGTTTAAAAGTACAAATAAATAGGTTTTTCACTGTTTCGAAGCTTTCGGCACCAGGTTCCGCCTCCATTCCTTCGCTTTCGACATAGTCAAAACCAATGCACATGATATCGGGTAACTGGTACGTAGTGAATTGGAAGAGGGCGAAAGGTATAGGGTCGAAACCAAGGGTTTTCGAAGGGTTTGAAGCATTGCTTTGGTTTGAAAGGAAAATGCGTCTGCTTGCTTTCGACGAAGATGCTTTCGACTTAGTTGGCTTTCGACTAGGTCAAATGGTTTAAAAGAATGGTTTCAATTGGGTTGTGCCTTTGTTTTTAAATGTTTGCCTTCAATTGAGTCGAAACCTTTAACTGCCTCTTCCTACCTTTCGATCCAGATGGTTTCGAAGGGGTTCTTTTTGTTTTTCTAAAATATAGCCACCTCTCCAATGCTTTCGAAGGGATGGTTTCGACACCATCACTTCATTACTTAGGAAACGGTTTTGAAATAGGTGCTTTCGACTAAAATGATTTAAAGACCCTTTTTCTTTTATTTGAAGTATAACCTAAATAATCGAAAGAGATGAGATTTCATGGTTTTGAAAGGTGTTTCCATAGATTTTAAATTGAACCTAAGTGCTTTCGAAGGAGTTGAGTTTTGATGCTTCGAAAGGTTTTAATGAATGGTTTCAAAAAGGGTTGTTCCCTATGGTTTTGACAGAGTTGAAAAGGATGGTTTTTCCTGTGTTTTCGAATGGCAAGGTTTAAAAGGTTTTAAAGGAGGATGTTTAACGTTTTAAAGCTTTCGAAGGAAATACTTTTATTAGTTTTGAAAGAGTTACTTTCAATGGTTTCAATGGGGTACTTTCAAAGGTTTTGAAAGGGTTACTTTCAAAGGTTTTGAAAGGGTTACTTTCAGGGGCTTCGAAGGATTGTTTAAAGGTTTTAAACAAAGGTTTCGAACATGATAAATATGTAGAATAACTTAAGTGTTTTCAAGTTAAAAAGGACTTTAACTTATTTTAGAAGGATAGGTAATCCTCATTGAACATCATGATCATTATTTTGTATAAATTATATATAACATGGCAAAAATAGCTTAGAGTAAACCTAAAGATATATTTTCCTTGCATATGTATGATTTGAAAGACTAATCATTTTGAAAAGGTTTTCAAGGAAAATTTAAAGGGTAGTTAACCCTAAGAAAATGATTCGGACAGTTAGTCCGTTTTGATTCGGACACTTAGTCCAGTTTGCAGGTAGTCAGCCTAGATTTCAGACAGTTAGTCCAGTTTGCGGGCAGTCGGTGCAGTTATATGGACAGATAGTCCATTTATAGCATAACGAACCTTGGTATTTTATTATGGACAAATAGTTCACATATTACCTGTTTTCCGGACAAATAGTCCATTTATTAGCATAAAGAATATTGCTATTTTGATATAATCATTTTGATTAACCAGTTTGGTTGTAGGAAAAGATTTGCAAAATATATGTTTTGAAAAGGATATTAGTGAGGGGAACCCATTCTGCTAAGCGGCGTGGTCTCACTTAATATCAGTAAACCGAGATGTAACAAAATTATTCGCACTAGGCTTTATGTCTAGGTCGAACTTTTTGTTCCCTTGAACTCTCGGGTGCTCAAATTGATTTGAGTAGGCCGAGGGTTAAAGTTTTCAGGTTTTAGTCATATTGGCGAATAAAGCTTCCGGAGACGAGCAGGTGGCTGATGGATAGCTAATTAGGACTTGTAGTTTCATTTTGTTTTAATTCCGTTGTGTATATTAAGTTAGATATGACTATATTAACTCTGATCAACCAAAGGGGCATCGTCATATGTTGCTCTTGGCGTATTTTTTAATGATTATAATTAATCTTTACCTGGGAAACGATATGGGATATGTAACTTGGATATGAATTTGTTTTGAAATGTAATCAGTAAAATGTTGTTTTTGAAATCTGTGATTTTTTTCCATATTCAAGTGCTTCTGATATTATGGATACCATTATCATTACGTATTTGTCACCAGAAGTTAATACTACGGATGACCGTAGCATCCGTAGCGCTTAGCTTTTGGCCTCCAGATACGGGATGTTACAACTTGGTATCAGAGCATAAGTTTACGAAATTTTTTAACTCAAAATGGGTTTTAAAACATAATTCTGAAGAATTAGAGTAAGATTGGGGTATGGGATAACGCTATAGTAACGTATTTGTGTTTGTTATATATAAATATATGCTTTATCTCTAATCTCCTATCTTTGTTAGGTTGTTTTTCTGTATCTCACGAGGTTTAAATACAGATATGGAAGGTAGAAGAGGAAGAGTTAATCCAGGAGGGGAAGGCACCAATAGGAATGCCAGGCCTAATATGAGAATAGGTCAATTTTAGGCACAAGCAGAGAATGTGGGTGATGGGGTCCCGTAAGTTGGAATGGAATCTATGTATCAGTGTTTCAGGAATATGGTGCGGGCGGGAGTTGCAGTTGGAGTGTGTTTCCTGGAGATTTGACCAGGCAACTAGTGCTCGGCATCAGGTGACACTCGGTATCTCAGAGTGGCCGGCATCCAGGGGTGTTCGGCGAAGCACTTGGCATCCAGGAGTGTTCGGCGGAGCGCACGGCATCCAGGGGTGTTCGGCGAAGCACTTGGCATCCAGGAGTGTTCGGCGGAGCGCACGGCATCCAGTGGGACTCAACATCTCAGAGTGGCCGGCATCCAGGAGTGTTCGGCGAAGCACACGACATCCATAGCGTTCGGCATCATTAGTACTCGGTGATAGGAGAACTCGGCAACAAGAGCACTCGGCATCCCTTGGTACTCGGCGTAGTACTCGGCAACGAGAGTACTCGGCACTCCAAGGTACTCGGCGTAGTACTCGGCAACGTGAGTACTCGGCATCCAGAAGACATCCAGTATGCACAACTACTCAAGGAGGCAATGTCGTTCGGCCAGCGTGCACTTTTCGTTCAAGAGCTTCGGATAGAGACACGTTCGGCCTCAACTGACAATCATCCTGCACTTCCCACATATCCAGCGTATCGTTCGGCATCAGAGCGTTCGGCATACCAGGATCGGCATGCAGCGACCACTGTACTGGGGCTAGAGTGTTCGGCCATCCAGCCCATTTGGGAAGTCCAGCCCATATTTGCCTATAAATAGAGGGGCAGGGTCACAGTGAAAGGGATCCTTTTTTGGGAGAGAACACTGGGGACACTCTGCCATTTTTGAGACTCATCTTCTCTACTTAACAACTTCATTCAAGCATTCGATTCACGAATTGTATTTGTAATCATCTATTAAAAAGATCAATAAAGATTAACCTCAAAGTGGACGTAGGCAATTACGCTGAACCACTATAAATTTGGTGTTCTTACTTTCTGCATTTAAATTAGCATTGTCTTCTCTGTTTAATTTATCTTCATCACTTATATCTCTACACAATCTTTCTCTACGAGGTTAGTGACCAATTTTGGTGCTAACACTTTGGTGCTTTCACTGAGAATTGAATTCTCAGACCTCAAGGATCTGCTTTGAAGCTACTGGATTGAACAAATCCCCCAAGGAAGATCCGACTCACTAATAGGACATCCATTGATTCTACTCAGAGTTCATACCGATAACTCTACAATGGCAGGACCAACGTACCAGGTCAGCTTCTCATAATGTGGATGCCCGCGAGACTGCTAGCGTGAAACAAGCAGGACCTAGCAATCAACCACCAATTCCGAGTGCAGGAATTGCCGCTCAAGAACAAACTCCAATTATCACCAGAATAGAGTTCAATGACTTGATGAGAGAACTCAGGGAAAGCAGGAGACAACTAGGAGAGCAGATGCAAGCTAACGCCAACCTGATGGCACAGCTCACTCAACAGCAGCAACAGAATGCTGGGGGCAATCCCGCTCCTTACTCTTCATCTGACAGCTCAACGTCCTTTGATGAACCTCCCAGGCGCAGACGCCGCAAGACTGACGCTGCACGAGCAGAAGCTGCTGCTCAAACAACTGGAGACCGTGACCAAGCAAGAGCTGGAAACTTCAGGACCGGGGTACAGACGGAGGATAGAGGCCCGGATCATCAAAATGCTAGCGATGTCGAACCTCAAGACGCACGATTGGCAGACCGCCAGGAGAGGAGGCATCAGCATGGACAGGCGCGTAGAACAGACACTAACCTTCCGCCTTCCATACAGACACCAGATCTGACAGCCATGATTAGGCAGTTGATGAAGGAAAATCAGGGGTTATCGAATGATGATTGGGGAGTGTCAAGAAGTCATACTCCGTTCACGGATGTTGTGTTGCAAGCGGCGTACCCCAGGAAGTTTAGTATGCCTACTATCCCTGCGTATGAAGGGAGGACTGACCCCAGACAGCACGTCATGAGGTACGAATGGATGATGGATTCAGCTAGAGCGAATGATGCCACCAAGTGTAGGTGCTTTCCGATTACTCTATCTGGGATCGCTACTATGTGGTTCACCCGACTTCCTCCGCGATCCGTATCAAATTTCGAGGAGTTGGCAAAGAAGTTTATTGAGCAGTTCAGGATACACACTACGCGCCCAAAGGACGTGATGTCTCTGTCAAGTGTAATCCAAAATCCCGGGGAGTCATTGAAGGAATATTTGCAAAGATTCCACGTTGCAGCAACTGAAGTCAGTAATCCCAACGACCATGCAATTCTAATGGCTGTAATGAGAGGTGTGGATCCAGACTCTGAGTTTGGAGACTGGCTGGCAGGAAAACCTCCGGCTACGCTAGAGCGTTTCTACTCAAAGGCACACCAGTTCATAAGAAGAGAGGAAGCTAGGTGGGTACGACGGGATAAGGCGCCAGGACCTGTCCAAGAATCGATAAAGAGCAACATTGCTGTGAAGCAGTCTGGAGACAGCTCGGGAAAGGTCCAAGTCAATGTCCAGAACAAGCCTGGGCAACCCAAGGAGTCCGGAGGAAGGAGTCAAGGGAAAAGGAAAGAAGCGGGGAAGTGGAAGTCGAGAATTCCAAGCTACAACGAGTATACTCCGCTGAACGCGCCACTTGAGAACATTTACCTATCCACCTGCAATACTTTTCAATACAGAAAGCCACGACCGAAAGAATCAACCGAGGAACAGAAGCGGACCGGGAAATATTGTTGCTTCCATGAGACTTATGGTCACAACACGGAGGAGTGCAGACACCTGCATGACGCTATCGAGAAGTTGATCAGGCAGAAGAAGTTGCAAGAATTTGTGAAGGACCCATAGGAAGGAGGACAGGGAATGTCCAACCCAGGTCGTGCACTAGCTCCGCGTCATCCCGAGGAGCCTGCCCGAACCGTAGGTAGACTAGTCATAAATACAATTATCGGCGGATCTCACCCCGCAGATAAGAATTGGCAAGAGATGGAGCGATATGCAAGTTCCCTGAAGCATGCAGATTTTGAGTGCTGTTCGAACATGGAGGACGGAGCCCCTGCCAAGCAGCAGCGCGTAATGACAGACGATATTGTGTTCAGAAGTAGAGATGCTGATCAGGTAGAGGCTCCGACCATCGACCCCATGGTCATATCTGCAACGATCGGACCAGCATATGTGAAAAGAGTTCTGATTGATTGTGGAAGTTCAGTCAACATCATCTTCAAGAAGGCTTACGATCAAATGAAACTAGAAACAAAGGACTTGAAACCATCCAAGGCTCGTATACACGGCTTTAACGGCGCTGCGACCGATGCAGTGGGATATGTTGAGTTACCAGTTGAACTGGGACAAGGCGAGCGTCGGAGAGTGCGGATTCTACCCTTTGTAGTTTTGGATGTGGACTCTCCGTATAACGTCTTCTTGGGCCGGCCGGCCCTGGCTGAGTTTAGGGCAGCGTTAGCCCCGTGGTGTTTAACTTTGAAGTTCCCGACTGACAAAGGAGTGGGTATTGTTCATGGCGATCAAGCAGCTGGTCGTTCCTGTTATGTGGCTGAGCTCCGAGAAGCCCATCGGAGGGAAAAGGGAAAGGTTGCGGACAATCCCGTCCGCATCCTTAATGCGGACAATTGACAAGTAGTGCCCGAGCCCTCGCTCGGGCATAGTTCTCGGATCTTCGGAGATATAGATCCGAGAGACGACGATGAGAAACCCAGGGAAGAGAAGGCGGCACCGGCTGAATTAACAATTGACATTTCAGTTAGCCGTGACGACCCTTCGCGAATACTGAAGATCGGATCACAGCTTGGCCCCGCGATGACCGAGGACCTTAGCGACTTCCTCCGGGCGAATCTTGATGTTTTCGCCTGGACGCATTCTGATATGTGTGGGATTTCTCCCGCCATTACGAGTCATATGTTGAACATAGACCCGAAATACGTCCCAGTTAAACAAAAAAGGAGAGGAATGGATCCGGAGAGATCCGCCGCTCTTGGAGAGGAGGTGGACAAACTCAAAGCAAATGGGTTCGTCCGTGACGCCCTCTACCCTGAATGGGTATCCAACCCCGTGCTAGTAAAAAAGGCGAATGGGAAATGGAGGACTTGCGTAGATTATTCCGACTTGAACAAAACATGCCTTAAGGACAGTTTCCCATTGCCTAGGATCGATCAGTTGGTCGACTCCACCGCAGGACACGAGCTTCTGTCATTCATGGACGCGTACTCAGGGTACAACCAAATCCCGATGCACATTCCGGACCAAGAACACACCAGCTTCGTTACAAATGTCGGGCTGTATTGCTATGTAATGATGCCCTTTGGATTGAAAAATGTAGGAGCAACTTACCAGCGTTTAGTGAATCGAATGTTCAAGGACCAGCTGGGTAGAACGATGGAAGTCTATGTGGATGACATGCTCGTGAAGTCACGACGGTCAAACGACCACATTCGAGACTTGGCTGAAATGTTCGACATACTCAGGTTTTATGGGATGAAGATCAACCCTTTGAAGTGTTCCTTCGGCGTTGCATCAGGGAAGTTTTTGGGATTCATCGTCAATGCTAGGGGAATCGAAGCCAACCCAGAAAAGATCCAAGCTATTCGAGATGTGCAAGCGCCCAGGACTATAAAGCAAGTACAGAGCTTGAATGGAAAAGTAGCTGCGCTAAGTCGATTTATATCTAGGGCAACTGGCAAGTGCATCCCATTCTTCGATATCATAAAGAAAGGGAAGAGAAATTTTGAATGGACGTCTAGTTGTGAGGAAGCATTCCGGAATCTGGTGAGGCATTTGGAGAGTCCACCAATGCTAGCAAAACCAGTTGACCACGAGATGTTGTACGTATACTTGGCTGTATCCCCGCATGCGATAAGTGCGGCTTTGGTTCGTGAGGAGGATCGAGTCCAGAAGCCGGTGTATTATGTTAGCAAGCGTTTGACAGGGGCAGAGAGGAATTACCCTAAAATCGAGAAATTGGCTTATTGCTTGGTGATTGCATCACGCAAGCTGCGCCCATACTTTCAAGCACATTAAATCGGTGTTTATACCGATCAACCCCTGAGGTAGGTACTCCAACGGCCGGAAACCTCTGGGAAATTGCTAAGATGGAACATCAAGTTGAGCCAATTCGATATCGCATACTTACCGCGGAGAGCCATCCGAGGTCAAGCATTAGCAGATTTCATCGCTGAGTTTACCATACCCATCAAACCGGATGGCCACGACATCATTCCCCCTGTTCGATGGAAATTATACACTGACGGTGCATCAAACGACCGTTGCTCCGGCGCGGGCGTAGTTCTTATAACTCCGGAAAACCGATCAATCTGTTATGCCCTGAAGCTCGATTTCCCGGCTACAAATAACGAAGCCGAATATGAAGCACTAATCGCTGGCTTGAAGCTCATCAGAGAACTCGGGATCGAATCAGTCGAAATCTTTTGTGACTCACAGTTGGTGGTTTACCAAGTACGGGGAGACTACCAAGCAAAGGGGCGAAAGCTTGCTCCGTACCTCGTTCAGGTCCAAGAACTACTATCAAATCTTGAGCGTTATGACATTTCACATATCCCGCGCGAACAGAACAAAGAAGCCGACTTATTGGCTAAGTTTGCAAGTACCGGCGATGCGCAGCAAATGGGATTGTATCCCGTCGAAGTCTTGTATGCCCCGAGCATAGACGAGATGAAAGTCGATCGCGTGTTGGAAACAGAAATCGAGAAGGAATCGTGGATAACCCCATTCAAACTGTACCTAACGACCGGGGCTTTACCAGAAAAAAGAAGCGAAAGACGGCAGTTCCTTCGAAAGGCCGCACGATACGTAGTGCAGTATGGATCAATGTATCGAAAAGGACCCATTATTACGATGCATCGCTCATGATGAAACAAAGCGGGTCTTGAGAGAGGTTCACGAAGGGGAATGTGGCGACCATACTGGGGGGAAAACGCTAGCAAAGAAGATCCTCCGCTATGGATATTACTGGCCCACCGTAAACCGGGACGCCGCGGACTACGCAAGAAAATGCGACAAGTGTCAAAGATATGCGAAAATCCCGAGGGCTCCATCAACGGAACTCACACAAATGATTAGTCCCTGGCCATTTGCGATCTGGGGAATCGACATAATCGGCTCTTTGCCTATATCCAAAGGTGGCGCGAAGTATGCGATAGTTGCAGTCGACTATTTCACGAAATGGGCTGAGGCAGAACCTTTGGCCACAATCACCTCTAAGAAGGTCGTTAACTTCGTTGTACGAAACATTATATGCCACTTTGGCCTTCCTCGCACCATCATCATGGACAACGGGACGCAATTTGAAAGCAGAGAGTTCAAAGAGTTCTGTTTAAAGTATGGCATCGAGAAGAAGTTTGCCGCCGTGGCACACCCAAAAGCTAACGGACAAGTCGAGGCCGTTAACAAAATAATCAAGTCCATACTGAAGAAGCGTCTGGAGAAGGTTGGAGGCAAGTGGGTAGATGAACTCCCGACAGCATTATGAGCATATAGAACTACCCACAAGTCCGCGACCGGCCACACTCCATTCGCCTTGGCATACGGCTCTGAAGCCGTTATACCCGTGGAACTTGAAGTTCCATCACACCGAGTGACATACTATGATCCCAAGATGAACCAGAATCTCTTGTTGGAATCACTGGACTGCATCGATGAAAAGCATGAAGAAGCCGAATTAAGGGCGGCAGCGCATAGGCACCGAGTCAAGCGCTACTACGACGGCAGAGTCCGCCCAAGGATCTTTGATGTGGGTGATCTCGTTCTGAAACGAGTTTTCCCGGTACCATCACGTATGAATCCCAGCTGGGAAGGTCCGTACGCCATTGAACGGAAGCTTGGAGAGGGAACATTCAAGCTAGCGACCGTTGATGGCACGACACTCCCCCGAGCATGGACACAGTGAACATCTGCGGCACTATTACATTTAGCATGTTTCCTTTCTTGTTTTAGGCACTGTTATTTCCTGCATCTTTCCATTCAGTAATAGCTTAGTTTCTTTTTAAAAGTTGTAATCGAGCAGTTTAGTTGATTTTCATTAATAAAGGCTTGAAGCCGTACCTTCCATGAATCACTAACGTTTCTATATCTCGTAATTGAATGACGAACTACATTATCTTATACGACGTACAGACTCGTATAAATGATTTCAAATCTTCAAATCCCCAGAGTGCGGAGCGGAGTACTCTGAGTCCCCAGAGCACGGACTAGAGTATAAACGATTTCAAATCTCCGAATCCCCAGAGTGCGGAGCGGAGTACTCTAAGTCCCCAGAGCGCGGACTAGAGTATAAACGATTTCAAATCTCCGAATCCCCAGAGTGCGGAGCAGAGTACTCTAAGTCCCCAGAGCGCGGACTAGAGTATAAACGATTTCAAATCTCTGAATCCCCAGAGTGCGGAGCGGAGTACTCTAAGTCCCCAGAGCGTGGACTAGAGTATAAACGATTTCAAATCTCCGAATCCCCAGAGTGCGGAGCGGAGTACTCTAAGTCCCCAGAGCGCGGACTAGAGTATAAACGATTTCAAATCTCTGAATCCCCAGAGTGTGGAGCGGAGTACTCTAAGTCCCCAGAGCGCGGACTAGAGTATAAACGATTTCAAATCTCCAAATCCCCAGAGTGCGGAGCGGAGTACTCTAAGTCCCCAGAGCACGGACTAGAGTATAAATGATTTCAAATCTCCGAATCCCCAGAGTGCGGAGCGGAGTACTCTAAGTCCCCAGAGAGCGGACTAGAGTATAAACGACTTCGAATCTCCGAATCCCCAGAGCGCGGAGCGGAGTACTCTAAGTCCCCAGAGCGCGGACTAGAGTATAAACGAATACGAATCTCCGAATCCCCAGAGTGCGGAGCGGAGTACTCTAAGTCCCTGGAGCGCGAACTAGAGTATAAACGGTTTCAAGTCTCCAAGTCCCCGGAGCACAGAGTCAGCAAAAAGTCCAAGTACTCGAGAGATGCGGGGCGAGAAGTACGCGATGTCCAGAAATGTTTGAACAACACGAGAATGGACCGGGAGATAATGCAACTCATAAGAACTTGAGTTATGGCTACAATTAGTCAGCAAACCAAAGAAAGACAAGAGAATCATTCAAACAAAAAGAAACTAAACTTTATTCGATAAGTTCAAAATGGGATTACATGATTACTCCTACAAAATCCAGACCTGTCTATACAAACTACAAGCTACGGAAGATAAAAGCAATTACAAGACTTAAGCAAGAAGCTCGTTGAACAAGTGTATCGATTATTTCTTCGATTTCTTCTTCTTGTCTTCCTTTGTCTTTTCCGATGACTCCTCTCCCTCACGCTTTTTCCTGGACTTCTTGCTTGCTAAGGAAGCGGAGTCAGGAGTAGGAGACGGAACATCTAGTGGTTTGGACCTGCCCGGGAGGATGATTTTCAAAGGTCTGTTCCGTGGGTCGGTAAGTTCTAGGATTCCAGGTTCAATTTTGACCTTGGCCTTTTTCTTCTCCTCTTCGGCAAGGCGGTCCTTCATGCTTGTCTGTGAGGTATGCTCAGAGGCACCGGTGATTTCAATTTCATCATTCCCTTCGGCAGGAGATGAAGTGTCGAGCTTACAATCATCCAGCGCCCCGATCACCTGAGCATCGGGACCAGGGAGTACTCCCGCGTGGACAGCATCGCTTGTTTTCCCTGCCTCCTCCTTGGCGTCATCGCTCCTCGGAGTTTGCTCGACGTCAGAACAACCTGCACGAAAACATAAAGAATGAGCGTTAGAACGAGTAGCCACTGCTGAAAAAAGACGGGATCTTTCAACTTCTAGAGAAAGAAGAATTTCCTACCAGGTTCTGGTTGGCTATCGGTGGCACGCGGGGTTTCACCCTCCAGGATAGGGGATAGCACATGAGCACCGAGCCTGGGGTCTTCGGGGTCATAACCAACATGCTGCTCAAATGGATCAAGTGTCGGCCGACCGGTCGATTGGGCAGCAGATTGAGCAGCAGTATGAAGAGCAGTAATATTGGCCCTAGACGGGCCAGCTTCATCACCTTTCTCTTTTGGAAGGGGAGAGCCTTTGCTGTAAAGTACCAATGCTGCGGATAAATCCGATGGCTCATTCCCCCTAAGGAACTCCTTCACCAAGGCCTCCTCATCGACCTCTTCGGAGCCTGACTCGATCTTCCTGATCCTTATCAAAGTTTCCCAGGCCTCAGCTAGGGACTCAAGGTAGCCGTCGCCCAAGAATGTTAAGTCGCGATGCATAACAACGCGGGCTCCATATTCAGCAATCAACGGGTCAAACATGTTTTTGATCTCTTCCCTGCCGGCTTCCGCGGCCGCCTCGAGGCGAGAATCAATCTCCTCCGCAGCCTCTCTTTTGCCCTCCTCACGGGCCTCATCCTTCATTTTCTCAGCCCCAGCGAGTTCGTCATCGAGCTTTGTTTTCAGGAGTCGGGTAGCAACGATCTCATCACAGTATCGTTGTGATTCTTCTTGAGCAGCTACCTTATCCTCCTTCTCCTTGGAGAGTAATTCTTTCAGCTCTTTGACTTGGGTGGCGAGCATATCCCTTTCCTTTTGGACAGAGTCTTTTTCTAGGGCGAGGGCACCGCTGCGCTGGACTGCTTCGTCAAGCTCTTTTTTGTGAGCCGCCTCTAAACGAGTAACTGCCTCAGCGGTATCTTTTGCGCTTTGTTCAGCGGCTTCCAGCTTCGACTTATACGAAGCAAGCTCTTCGTCTTGGAGTTTGATGATTTTCTTATCGCTGCCAGCCTCCAGATTCAGACGATCAATCTCGTGTTGACGCTCAACGGATACTTCCGAGATCTTCTCCACCAAGTGCACAAACGCGTCATGTTGAACATAAACGTCGTTATTGCAAGCAATGGCACTCTGCTTCACATGCCCGGGAATATGATGAATGGCCGGGAGGAACTTTAGACCATCGAAGCAAATTTTTGGAAACTTGGCCTTAAGATCGACCATCTTTTCCGCAACAGTTGGGTCCACCGCATGAGTAGGAGGAGGAGACTTTGAGAATTTCGCTCTTTTCCGCTGCTCTCGAACTTGCCTTGTACTCGATGAACTGGAGTGTTGTTCTCGAGGAGCATCAGATTGATAACCCTTTTGTAAAGACTTCTCTCTATCCGGCTCAGTTGGAGGAGGAAGATCGCGGGGCTGGGAAGATTGAGAGTGTGCCTTCTTGCGGTGAGACAACTCGCGAGGACGATTGTCCCTATCTTCATAATCGCCTCTGTCCTTGCGTCTATGGCTGTCAATGGATACCCGAAAAATCCGAAATCCGTCCGCATCCGTATCCGAAAAGCGGATAATATCTGATATCCGAAAAAACAGATGCAGATACGGATACGAAGACATCCGCATCCGAAAATCATCCGTCCGGTCTTTGTCAATATTATAGTACAAATTGTGTGTATTTTAGTATAATGAAAGATATTTATTTGTTGTTTTATCAAGTTAATAGTTTATATTATATATATTTAATGCTTATTTACTGCTCAAAACTATTTATTATCGCCATATTTGTTTATATTTAACACTTTTATGATCAATTGGATTGAAAAAATGTATGTTAAACTTAAAATTTATATTTATATTTCTTGATTTATCGATCGTTAGCGGATAGGATAATTATCCGATATCCGTCCGTATCCGCGGATGCGGATATCCGATATCCGAAAATCATTTCGGATGCGGATGCGGATGCGGATATGGCACTATCCGCATCCGGAAGTATCCGTTGACAGGCCTACCTGCGTCTGCCTGAACCAGAATCCCATCCAGAGTGATGAAATACAGAAGAGCCCTGAAGGCGATCGAGACCGTGAGAACGCCCCATATCACCTGCAAAGAATGGAGATAACAACGAGTTAAGGAAAATTCATGAGATAAGAAAAAAGACTTGAAGTATATTATGGAATGCGCATGTGCGTGTGTGTCCTAGTGTTCCCCCCGATAGACCAGTTCGTTTATCTTTACTAATCGGAGTGTTGTCTCCTTGGATCGGGAGTTGAACTCCCGCATGGCCTCTAGCGGGTGAAGAAAATTTGAGGGCTTCAGGATCATCAAACCTGTAATTAAGTATGTCTTCGGGAATAGAAAGGTTCGATAGACCCCTCAAGGAACTTTCCAGATGTTGCGAGGAAGCCTCTTTCTCAGGCGGGATAGGCGTAACTTTTGAAGTGCCACCAACTTTCTCCTTTTGAACTGTATATTTTAACTTCTTCTTCCCCTTCGAAGGGGAGGATGACGTCTCAATATCTTGAACTTCAATTGCCGGATTCCAAGTGGGACCCACGTTCTCGCCTTGAGTCTCAGGAACATCATCTTCTCTGCGCTCACCTTCTCCGTGCGTATCGGGAGTGCGGCGCGATGACGATCCGGCCTGTTTTTTCCCTTTACCCGACGGAGGTTTGGGAATGGTGACACCTTCTGGAAGGCTGATCCGACGACCAGGGGCTAGCAAGCCAAACCCCGATAGTGATTCATTTGAAATGATAGTCTGGATGTCTCGATCCTCAGTAGGAAGAGCTCTAATGGCTTCAACAGCCTCAGAATATCCTCGGCCTTCCGGACGTGGGTTGATACCTGAAAAGATGAAATGAAGAGTTAGGAAAAGCATGACTCCGATTAAATACGAATAGTGACTCAGCAGAGAGACTTACTGCCTTCAACCCATCTCCTAGCGAAACCAGAAGGGCAGCGCACATAGAACCATTCCTGTTTGTACAGGGCGAATTTACTACATGCCCCTGTCAAGATCTGGCATTTGTGGTATGGCTCGAGGAACATAAAGGAAGGATTGTCTTTTCGTCTCTTGAACATATAAATGTATCTGATATCACCGGCGGTTGGAGGTCTGGAGAAGACAACCATGAAAAGTAAGTAAGTCCCATATAGAAATGCATGGCCGTTCGGGTGCAGCTGCGACGGAGCAATGTCTATATACTGTAGTACATCCCGGAGAAATAAATTGAATGGAGGCACGCTGCCCATCCAACACATGAACTTGTTGCAGGTAGTGTACCCGACTGGGGGAAGATGAGGACGATCGTGTCTCGAAGGAACTAACACGTCGGCAAAAGGAATCCCATGAATGGAGCATATCCGTCGCAGAGCAGCTTCGTTGATCTTCGAGGCTTGTGAATCGATCGGATTGTCTAGTAGGATGGTTGCCTCCAGAGCATCAGGCGCCAAGTTATGAGCAGGAGAAGTCGACGGGTTAGAAGTATCAGCGGCTCCTTGCCTTGATGACGGCCCAGGCCTGTCGGATATGGTGGCAGAGCTAGATTTTCTCGACATCCCCAATAAATAACGAACCTGGCTAAGCGCTTGAGAAAACTATACTTAAAAAATGTTGAACGTTAGAATTAGCAGCACGAGTTTCCCCCCACGTGGTGTGTGAGCTAGTGCAAGCAATTGTGTACAAGCGATAAGAATCTAAAGATTTCGAAGATATAAAAATGAGCTTCGAATCGTTGCCTTCGAAGACCGTCATCGCTGACCGTCTCAAAGAGCCCGCCTGGTGGTGATTACAGTTCCAGATTCAGAAAACATATGATTTATAAAGTAACCGGCCTAAGTGTAGTTTGACATTTATACTGTTCGGCATTTGAATGTTGTTCGGCAATTGTATTGTTCATCCTAAGTATAGGTCAGCATGTATGTTTGTTCGGCATGCCACAGTGTTCGGCTAAAGGCCTCGTTCGGCTAAGTCTGTGTTCGGCTAAAGGCCTCGTTCGGTTAAGTCATTGTCCAGTTAAAAGTTCTGTTTGGCAATTGTATTGTTCGGCCTAAACATGGTTCGGCATGTCAGTTGCTCAATATTTATGACGTTCGGCATTGATACAGTTCGGCGTCTAAGTGTGTTCGGCTTGAGTTCGATTCGGCTAAATTATTGTTCGGCATTTGTGTTCGGCTTTGGTTCGTTTGGCTAAGTTGTTGTTCGGCGTCCTAGCGAGTGTTCGCCCTTAGTTTATTCAGACGAAATATTAGTCGGCAGCCTCTATCATTCGGCGCATGACAACATACGCCGAACCATAGCTATGCCATCCAACTCCCTTACCACCTCCAACGTTTTCCTTCTCCTTCTTTTTTGACTTTGGTTCGGCACGAGGGATCTAAATACAATAGCCACATGTGCAAACACCTCAAATCCTTCCTCCTCGCCTCGCATTGTCGTTCGGCAATGAGGGCAACCTACTCGAAAGCCTTCTACATGACACACTTGACCATCTCATTTGAAACCTATTCGAGTTATACGAGGAGCAGTACCTAGATTGCAGTTAGGAGCTTAGGAAGGAATGTTCAAGTTGTAAATCTGTTCGGCTAGAGAAAATTGCAAATCTTGGAAGAGTGACAGAAATGAAAAGGTAAAGGAGAAGGGACGGGAAGGACCTGGTTATATAGAGGGAGGTAGAAGTTGAAAAGGCTATACCCGGTAGCACCGGCCAATACCAGAGTGTTCGGCATCAAAACGAAGTGCCGTTCGGCACGTGAGGGCTATCCGGCTTCGAACTTATCGTTCGGCGTCCAAACCACGTTCGTCACGCACCTCCGTCACAGGCATGCTCGAGAAGGCATCATCAAGGAAAATTGAACCAGATTCAAAGCGCATCACGTTCGGCCACGCGATACACTTTGGGGGGGCAAGTGTTTCCTGGAGATTTGACCAGGCAACTAGTGCTCGGCATCAGGTGACACTCGGTATCTCAGAGTGGCCGGCATCCAGGGGTGTTCGGCGAAGCACTTGGCATCCAGGAGTGTTCGGCGGAGCGCACGGCATCCAGGGGTGTTCGGCGAAGCACTTGGCATCCAGGAGTGTTCGGCGGAGCGCACGACATCCAGTGGGACTCAACATCTCAAAGTGGCCGGCATCCAGGAGTGTTCGGCGAAGCACACGGCATCCATAGCGTTCGGCATCATTAGTACTCGGTGATAGGAGAACTCGGCAACAAGAGCACTCGGCATCCCTTGGTACTCAGCGTAGTACTCGGCAACGAGAGTACTCGGCACTCCAAGGTACTCGGCGTAGTACTCGGCAACGTGAGTACTCGGCATCCAGAAGACATCCAGTATGCACAACTACTCAAGGAGGCAATGTCGTTCGGCCAGCGTGCACTTTTCGTTCAAGAGCTTCAGATAGAGACACGTTCGGCCTCAACTGACAATGATCCTGCACTTCCCACACATCCAGCGTATCGTTCGGCCTCAACTGACAATCATCCTGCACTTCCCACACATCCAGCGTATCGTTCGGCATAGAAGGACTGTTCGGCATAAGAGCGTTCGGCATACCAGGATCGGCATGCAGCGACCACTGTACTGGGGCTAGAGTGTTCGGCCATCCAGCCCATTTGGGAAGTCCAGCCCATATTTGCCTATAAATAGAGGGGCAGGGTCACAGTGAAAGGGATCCTTTTTTGGGAGAGAACACTGGGGAAACTCTGCCATTTTTGAGACTCATCTTCTCTACTTAACAACTTCATTCAAGCATTCGATTCACGAATTGTATTTGTAATCATCTATTAAGAAGATCAATAAAGTTTAACCTCAAAGTGGACGTAGGCAATTACACTGAACCACTATAAATTTGGTGTTCTTACTTTCTGCATTTAAATTAGCATTGTCTTCTCTGTTTAATTTATCTTCATCACTTATATCTCTACACAATCTTTCTCTACGAGGTTAGTGACCAATTTTGGTGCTAACAGAGTGTTAGGAGGAAATGCTATAGGAGCAGGGGTTCTGAAAGTTCCGGTAGTTAACCATTATGCTAAGCTGAGTGGAGATTACACTAAGCTTGGAGGGAAGCCGTTTGTTGGAACGGAGGATGCCATTAAGGTAGAGAATTGGTTGTTGCACCGCGAAAGGTTTTTTGCAGATCTGGAGCTCAATGATGAGCATAAGAGGAGGTTGGCATCTAGACAGCTTCAGGGAGCAGCTTTGTTTTGGAGGAATTGTGTGACTATGGCGGTGAGGAGACTATACCTGGGAAGATTTCAAAGGAAGGTTCCAGGAGAGATTCATGTCAGTAATGGCACGGTCAGCTCTGGTCAGAAATTTTGCTGAATTAGAGCAAGGAGAGATGTTTGTTTTGGAGTATGCCAGAAGGTTCGAGGAGTTGGCCAGATATGGGTATGCTTCAGTGGATACAGTAATGAAGTGGAATTATAAGTTTATCAAGGGGTTGAAGCCTGAGTTAGCTAGGGTCACATTACCTCATATTAGATATCCTTTTGACTTTGTAGTGGAGATGGCCTTAAGGCACGAGGAGTTGCTTGATTCTCTAGAGAAGGGTAAGGCTAAAGAAGTCTAGGTTGGGCAAAATCAAAGGAAGTTCTTTCCTAGGAAAGGTGCTTAGAAGGGTGGAGCAGCTAAGAAAGGGAAGTCTGAGATTGTTTGCTTCAAGTGCGACAAGAAGGGGCACTTAGCTTTAAGGAGGTGACTAGAAAGAAGAACGTCAGGTGCTTCAACTATGACCAGATAAGGCGCTATAAGAGCTAGTGCAAGGAGCCTGTTAAGGATGGAAAGGGCAAACTATATACATTGGAGCCTGCTACTTCGAAGCCAATGGCTTACGAGAAGGGAAAGGCAGTTTTGGAGGTACACTTCAGATTCATGGTATGTCTGTTAGCGTTCTATTTGATACTGGTGCATCGCATTCTTTTATATCTAAATGCTTGATAGATAAGCTTAAACTAGAACCCACATATTTAGTTACTTCCTTATGGGTTGCGAATTCAATAGGAGGGTATGCAATTCTAGGGTTGAGATGTGACCGGTTAGAGTTTGACCTGTTAGGTCATCCTTTTTTTGCAGTTTGCATGTGTTTGATATTGTGGGGTTCAGGATTATTCTTGGTATAGATTGGTTAAGTGAGTACGATGCTAGGATATTTTACTAGAGTAGGAAAATATTACTTAGACACCCAGATTGTAGCGACATGATTGTTTATACCGTAGAAGGTTCTTGCCGTTAGATGTATGCCTTGTTGGGTGCTATGGAATCAAAAGATGAGTAGTCGAGTTTTCATAGTTAGAGAATTCACAGATGTGCTTGAGCCTGTAGTAGGATTTCCACCGAAATGAGCCATTGAGTTTCAGATAGATTTGGTTCTGGGAGCATTACCAGTGAGTAGGCGGCCGTGCAGGATGACCCCTTCAGAGATGATGGAGTTGAAAGTGCGGTTGGTGGATTTAGAAGGTAAGAGTTTTATCAGGCCAAGTAGTTCGCCTTGGGGAGCAGCCACAGTGTTTGCTAAGAAGTCGGATGGATTGTTAAGGCTATGTATCGATTATCATAAGTTGAATATGAGGACGATAAAGAATCAATATCCATTGCCGAGGATTGACGATTTATTCGACCAGTTGAATGGAGCTAAGGTATTCTTGCTGTTGGATTTGGCGATAGGTTTCCATCAGCTTAGAGTAATAAAGGATAGTATACCTTTGGCGGTGTTTAGGACCAGATATGGGTCGTATGAATGGTTAGTTATGCCTTTCAGACTGACTAATGTGCCAGCTTTCTTTGTGCATTTGACGAACCAAGTTTTCCGAGAGAACTTGGATAGGTTCGTATTGGTTTCAATAGATGATATCTTGATATACTCTAAGGATGAAAGAGAGCATGAAGTTCATCTTAGAGTGGTGCTTGAGACACTGAAGCAGCATCAGCTGAAGGTGAAGTTTTCGAAGTGTCACTTCTGGAAGACATAAGTGAAGTTTCTTGGTCATGTAGTCTCAGAGAAAGGGTTATCAGTGGATCCGACTAAGATTGAAGCGGTGAATAGTTGGAAGAGACTCGAGACAGTGATGGAGATAAAGAGTTTCCTTGGGTTGGCTGGTTATTATCGAAGATTCATTAAGGATTTTTCGCGGATAGCGACACCAAAGACCAAGCTATCAAGAAAGGATGTGAAGTTTGTGTGGACCGATAAGTATGAGGAAGCATTCCAGAGTTTGAAAAACTTATTGACCCATGCACTTTTGTTGGTTGTTCCAAAAGGGAATCAAGATTCATTGTTTATACCGATGCGTGTGGAACATGATTAGGAGTTGTGCTGATGTAGAAAGGTAAAGTGATTGCTTATGCTTCTAGACAGCTTAGACCGCATAAGGTCAGATATCCGACACATGATTTCGGATAGAATGTAGTTATTTTTTCTTTTAAGGTGTGGAGACATTACCTTTTGGGAGAGAGGTTTGCGTTATACACAGATCATAAGTCATTGAAGTATTTGTTCTCTTGGAAGGAGTTGAACATGAGATAACAGAGGTGGTTAGAGTTTATAGCCGCTTATGATTTTGGGATTGAATACACACCGGGTAATGGCAACAAGGTTGCAGATGCACTTAGCAGGAAACGTCAAAATGCAGTATCGGCAATGATTGCTGAGTGGAAAGATTTGGAAGCATTAGCGGATTGCATAGTACAGTGGAGATCTGAGGCTGGGTCTAGTGGAGATATAGTTGTATTATCTTGTTTGGAAGTTAGGCCAGTGATGATCGAAAGGATTGCTTCTAAACAGATAGAGGATCCAGTGTTAGCTGAACGGATCGAGAAGTTAGAGGATGGAAAAGAGAGCGATGACTTGAAAGATTTCAGTCTTGAACAAAATGGGCGGTTGAGAAAGAAAGGGAGATTATGTGTTTCGAGAGTAGGAAACATAAGGAAAGAATTCTTGGAAGAATGCCATCGTTCGAAGTTCTCTATTCATCCAGGAGGTACTAAGATGTATCAGGATATGAAGAGGAGTATCTTCTGGGAAGGTATGAAGCGGGATATTGGTTTGTGTGTAAAGCAGCGCTTGATTTGCCAGCAGGCAAAGGACGAACACCAGAAGTCAAGTGGGTTGCTTCAGCCATTGGATATTCCGATATGGAAGTGTGATTCTATCTCCATGGATTTTATTGATGGGTTGCCAAGGTCGAATAGAGGAAATGATAGTATACGGTTCATAGTAGACAGATTGACCAAGAGTGCCCATTTCATTCCAGTTAAGTCAACCAGAACGACACCTGTTTCAGTGAGATTATTCCTGACGAACGTGGTTAGACTGCATGGAATTCCTAGTAGTGTAGTTAGTGATAGAGATTCTTTGTTCACTATCGAGTTCTGGAAGAGTCTGCCGGAAGTTTTGGGAACCAAGCTTAAGATGAGTACCCTTACATCCGCGGACAGATGGGAAACGGAAAGAGTTAACAAAATCTTGGAAGATTTGTTAAGAGCTTGTGTTCTAGATTTTGAGGGATCATGAGAAGACCATTTGCATTTAGTCGAGTTTTCATATAACAATTGTTATCAGACTAGTATTGGGATGGAAGCATTTGAAGCTTTGTATGAAAGGCCATGCAAATCTCCCTAATATTGGTTAGAGACCAGGTATAGGTTGGTTCTTCGTCCGGATTTAGTCAGAGAAGCTGCAGAAAAGATTGAGGTCATTCGGGCTAGAATGAAGGAGGCTCAGTCTAAGCAGAAGAGTTATGCAGATAAGAGACGAAAAGATCTAGAGTTCTCAGTTGGAGATCAAGTTTTCGTTAAAGTGACACCGATGAAGGGTGTGATCAGGTTTGGAAAATCGAGGAAGTTGGCACCGAGATTCGTTGGACTTTTTCCTATTGTTGAGAGGATCGAGAAACTTGCATATAGGCTTGAGTTACCGGGCAGTTTGGCAGAAGTCCACGATGTTTTCCATATTTCTCATCTCAGAAAGCGTGTTAGAGACCCGGAGACTACTATTGCACTGACTGTGCTAGAGGACTTAGCGGTAGAACCGGATTTTACTATAGTGAGGAAGCCTATTCGTATTGTTGCGAGAGATAATAAGAGGCTTAGAACCAAGATAGTCAGATTAGTCAAAGTCCAGAGGAGCGACGATGACAGGGACTGTACTTGGGAGATTAAGAGCACGATTAAAGATACTTATCCTGACTTAGTTAATGGTATGTCTTACCTTCTTGTTTGATTTGTTATGTACCATATCGTAATTTTGAGGACGAAATTCTTTAAGGAGGAGAGTCTGTAACACCCTAGATTTTTGGTAACATTATTTAGAATATTTAATTAGTTAAATTTAATAATATAATGTGTTGATTAGGGGATTGAGATTTGATTTTAACTAAGGTGTAGCCATGCTAATTAAACAATGAATTAAAGAAGAGTTTAACATGAAATAGGGGAGGGGTAAAATGGGAAAGAGGCCATTCCTATATCCCTAAAACATGGCCATGTGTTCCTATAATCCATTTTCAAAATTCTTTTTAGAAATGGCCGGCCACCATTAATAAGGGAAGGAGGAAGAAGATTAAGACAAGCTAAGGAAGAAGGTAATTCAAATCAAATGCATTCACATCTCAATCTCTGTAATCTCTAAAGCTAAGGTGAATAATGTTTACATCTTATTTTTGTTTTGTTTCAGTTTTAAGATAAAACCCAAAGTATTTTGCATAGATTTGCTATGTTTTGAATGATGCAATGATTATATGTACTTGTTGATTTATGTATGTTCATATAGACTTTGTGACATGTTTTGATGTGAAAATCCTATTAAATGACATGCAAATACCTTACAAATTTTTATGAAGATCTTAATGATATTTTAGAGATAGGTTTCAATTTTTAGATTTTTCTGAATTTTCTTGGAATTAATATGAATTTTCTAGTAAAGAAAATGGTATTTTGGGTTATAAATTATTTACAGTAAATAATTAATTGTTTGGGTCTGAAATTTTTATATGTTATAATACATATATAATGTGATTTTCTGGAATTTTTCTAAATTTTTCCTAAGTATTTTAATGGTTATATAAAATTATTTAAGGTATGGGACTTAAATGTTTTATATAATCAAAGGAGGAGAAGGGGATTTTTGAAAAATGTTTAAATTGTTAAATATGGAAAGTCGGCAGCACTTTTGAAAAGAGAAACCTTGCAACCAATCAGATTTAGACAGACAAGGCAGGTTAGGTACAAGAGAATTGTTCAAAAGTACAAATAAATAGGTTTTTCTGGAATTTTTCTAAATTTTTCCTAAGTATTTTAATGGTTATATAAAATTATTTAAGGTACGGGACTTAAATGTTTTATATAATTAAAGGAGTAGAATGGGCTTTTTGAAAAATGTTTAAATTATTAAATCTGGAAAGTCGGCAGCACTTTTAAAAAGAGAAGCCTTGCAACTAATCAGATTTAGACAAACAAGGCAGGTTAGGTACAAAAGAATTGTTTAAAAGTACAAATAAATAGGTTTTTCACCATTTCAAAGCTTTCGGCACCAGGTTTCGCCTCTATTCCTTCGGTTTCGACACAGTCGAAACCAATGCGCATGGTATCAGGAAACAGGTACGTAGTGAATTGGAAGAGGGAGAAAGGTATAGGGTCGAAACTTGTGCAGTTAAAGCGTTCGGCAGATTTAATGCGGTGGAGGTGTAAAAAGTCATAGCGAGGATGTTGCGAGGATATAGCGGGATATAGCGGATGACTCTAAAATAACATATAAAACTCATACTTAATGTTTTTTGCAAATATATAAAGGGCAATTAAATGAAAATTAACTTTCAATTGAATTATAACTAATACATACATAATTTTAAATAAAAACATGTACGAATATACTGTAAATAAACGTAAAACTGTTATATAACCTAATTGAATTTAGTAGAATATTAGAGTATTTTCATTTCTGAAAATATATTAAAAATTCAATTAAACAAAATTAATTTCATAATTTTTATAATGTATAATTATCATTTTTCAATGCATTTCTTTTAAAGAAGATATAGCGGAAATAGCGGGAATAACGAGATATAGCGGAAATAGCGGGGCTTAAAGCAGAAAGGCTATATTTGAGGCTATATGGAAAAATCATAGCGGCAGAAATCCGTTATGAGATATAGTAAGGTTATAGCGGGGTAATAGCAGGGCATTAACTGCACAGGTCGAAACCAGAGGGTGTCTAAGGGGTTGAAGCATTGCTTTGGTTTTAAAGGAAAATGCGCCTGCTTGCTTTCGACTAAGATGCTTTCGATTTAGTTGGCTTTCGACTAGGTCAAATGGTTTAAAAGAATGGTTTCAATTGGGTTGCGCCTTTGTTTTTAAATGTCTGCTTTCAACTTAGTCGAAACCTTTAGCTGCCGCTTCCTAACTTTCGATCCAGATGGTTTCGAAGGGGTTCGTTTTGTTTTCTAAAATATGGCCGCCTCTCCAATGCTTTCGAAGGGATGGTTTCGACACCATCACTTCATTACTTAGAAAATGGTTTCGAAACAGGTGCTTTCGACTTAAATGATTTAAAGACCCTTTTTCTTTTATTTGAAGTATAACCCAAATGATTTCGAAAGAGATGAGATTTCATGGTTTCGAAAGGTGTTTCCACAGATTTTAAATTGAACCCAAGTGCTTTCAAAGGAGTTGGGTTTTGATGCTTTCGAAATGTTTTAATGAATGGTTTCAAAAGGGGTGGTTCCCCAGGGTTTCGACAGAGTTGAAAAGGATGGTTATTTCTATGTTTTCGAAAGGCAAGGTTTAAAAGGTTTTAAAGGAGGATGTTTAATGTTTTAAAACTTTCGATGGGAAGAATTTTATTGGTTTCTAAAGAGTTACTTTTAACGGTTTCGAAAGGGGTACTTTCAAAGGTTTCGAAAGGGATACTTTCAGAGGTTTCGAAGGGGTTGTTTAAAGGTTTCGAACATGATAAATAGGCAAAATAGCCTAAGTGTTTTCAATTTAAAAAGGACTTTAACTTATATTAGAATGATAAGTAATCCTTATCAAACATCATCATCATTTGTATAAAGTATATATAACATGACAAAAATAGCTTAAAGTAAAGCTAAAGATATATTTTCCTTGCATATGTATGATTTGAAGGACTAAATCATTTTGAAAAGGTTTTCAAGGAAAATTTAAAGGGTGGTTAACCTTAAGAAAATGATTCGGACAGTTAGTCCATTGTGATTCGGACAGTTAGTCCAGTTTGCAGGCAGTCGGCCTAGATTTCGGATAGTTAGCCCAGTTATTTGGACAGATAGTCCATTTGTAGCATAACAGACCATGCTATTTTGTTGTGGACATATAGTTCACTTATTACCTATTTTATGGATAGATAGTCTATTTATAAACATAAAGGATATTGCTATTTTGATATAATCAGTTTGATTAACCAATTTGGTTGCAGGAAAGGATTTGCAAAATATATGTTTTGAAAAGGATATTAGTGAGGGGAAACCCTTCCACTAAGCGGCATTATCTCACTTAATATCAGTAAACCGAGATGTAATAGAATTATTCACACCAGGCTTTATGTCTGACTCAAAGTTTTTATTTTCCTTAAACTCTCGGGTGCTCAAAATTGATTTGAGTAGGCTGAGGGTTAAGGTTTTCAGGTTTGAGTCATATTGGCGAATGAAGCTTCCGGAGACGAGCAGGTGGCTGACAAATAGCTAATTAGGATTTGCAGTTTCATTTTGTTTTGATTCCGCTGTGTATATTAAGTCAGATATGACTATATTAACTCTAATCAACCAAGGGGGCATCGTCATATGTCGCTCTTGGCGTATTTTTGTAATGATTATAATTAATCTGTACTTGGGAAAGTATATGGGATTATGTAACTTGGATACGAATTTGTTTTGAAATGTAATTAGTAAAATGTTGTTTTTGAAATATGTGATTTTGTTCATATTCAAATGCTTCTTATATTATGGATACCATTATCATTACTGTATTTTGTCACCAGAAGTTAATACTATGGATGAGTGCAACATTTGTAGCGCTTAGCTTTTGGCCTCCAGATACGGGATGTTACACAATAAAAATAAATCACTTCATGATTTTGATCTAACCAACATCAGAATATTTTGGTATTTCATGAGCGGTTTAAAACACTAACCTTTATTTGAACAGAATTTTTTTTAGATTCAAATAAATTCCAATCCAACTCCATAATGTTGCACAACGGAATATATATGTATTTATTTATATAGAGTACGATATAGCTCGCACCGCACCTAGACCAGCTATCTAGTCTACTCATTTAAGATTATTCGAGATAGAGAAGCAAAACATAAAACCTCGAGTCAGACAACAATCTGGTGTGAGCGATAACTGAATCTCAAAATACTATACAAGTTGATATTACAAGGAACAAGGGTATACGAACTATATCAGACTTGTACCCGCAACTAAAGAGTTAGCACATGACTAACATAATATACTACTCTACGAATATCATAAAGTTATACTGCAAACTAAATATAATGACTACTGTCCAAGTATCCCTATCCCCAACGCCAATCTCAAGTGACATCTCTAGAGTGATAGAATACAAAAAATGGCAATCAAAGATGTCATAACATCCATCAAACAGTCCTCACTATCACTCAATGTGCTCTAGATATATGATAATCCGTATAGCCTTTATGCCAGGGACTAATGAAAATCCTAATTTTCATTATACTCGTCTTTAGCCCTGTTGATACTAGACCCATTCCAACGGTCTAGGGTATATGGATCCATTCAAATGATCCAGGTTAACCTTTCAAAGTACCTAGAGGGCACTCATAATACCCCTGTTTTTGAGCACATCAGAAAACACCCTGAGTATCAACGATCCCTTACCATGCGTATCAAAGCCCTTTCCTTTCTTCATCTAGTTTCCATTATCTTCAAAGAAACGTTCCATGTTCCTTCAATCCACAATAGAAACATTCAACATTCTATCCACAGGTCCCCTTCCTAGATCCCACCCACTGTAACAAACCGATTTTTAAGTGATAATAATTTGAGTTAATATTAATAATTAAGTTAATGATGATAATTTAATTAATTAAATTGGAATTTGGGAAATTTATTTGATAAATTAGTTTTTGAATTATTTAAATAAAAGGATTTTGATCGTGAAAATATGATATTTAAATTTAAACAAGTTAAAATGTGAAAAATAAATTTTATGAAAATGTTGTGTTTGAATATTATATTGATTTGGTAGAGAAGTGATTTTAAATAGGAATTGTGTTTATTTAAGTTGGATAGAAACTTGGTTTTAAAAATAAAAAGGGAAATAAGAATAAAGATAAAAATATATTTTGAGCCCAAGTCCAAGTTAAATGGCCTAAATTTCTTTTCCAAAAATCTCTATTATCTTCCCTCGTTAAAAATGCACATACTCTTCATTATTTTGATTATATTTCTCTAGAAGTTAAAAATTATCTAACCTATGTCATTTTTAAAATTTAAAATCAAATCATAATAATTAACATAAATCACCAAATTTGATTCTTGGTGCTTCCTAATGCTGATAAGCATGTGCGCATGGAAGCAATTGGGGTTTGTCGAAGCATTGATTCATTTGTCGCAAGTGTGGTACGTTCAATGACGGTGAAGAAGAAATTGGTACTTTAAGGCGAGTTAATTCGACTCACAAACTTTTTTCTAAATTCAAATAATTTTCTCTTATGTGATGGGTATGTGATTTAATTTGTTGGTATGCCTCTAGAAATTCAATTATGGTTGATAAATAATTAACTTTGGGTTGCATTTGTGTGGGTGTGAACTGTCTATGCATGTGTGTGAAGTGTTGTGTTCGAGTGTTGTGTGTTGTGGAGGTGCTCTTTGTTGTGTGGCCTGTGTACGTATATATGTAGTGTTGTGCTCTATTTTTTTCTAGTGTGGGTAAGGTGCTATATATATATATTATTATATATAGGTGTTGTGCTCTATTCTTTTATTGTGTGTGTGTTGTTTATCGTTCGCAGAGGGTATGCGTGAGTTACGAGTAAACTTGCTTACGTGTGTGTTGTCATTAGCATGTGTGGGTATGTGTTAAATATACACATATACTTTAAATTTCTTTGCTTGCATGATGCTTTCTTGCATAAATTTGTGTACATAAATGTGTGCCTGCGTGTGTATCAAATTAGTGTTATATGAGTGCTGAGTGTTGTTATGTGAAGGCAAAAAGTGAATATGTGTGCTTTGAATCTATGAGTGAATTTGGGGATACTTCTGTTTATAACTTTCCAGTTATTTATTTATATGCATGCATTACTTTAAACTTATATATATTGGCATGTCTACTTTCTAGCCTTGCATTTGTTTAGCCAGTACATATATACCTGCTCACTATTTCAGTCTTTGCATTCTGATTTCAATTATCTCCTTCATATGTATTTTTTTGGTTTGCAGTCTATTTTCTAGTAGGTTTCTTTCCCTATTATTTTTAATTTCATTTACTTATAAATGCAATTTTGAGTTTTGCTTCACCTGTGCTTTTGCCGTAGAACTATGTATTTTGTGTTGCTACCTTCTATTTAGTGATAAATCAATTGGAAAGCTTGAATCCAGCGGTGTTGTGCATTGTATTTCTCTTAATTTAGTTGTCGCACTTTCCATTTCCTGGTTTTTTGGTCTTTTACAGTTATGTCAATGTGCGCGGTTTCAG
This sequence comes from Allium fistulosum, assembly GCA_030737815.1. Lineage (NCBI taxonomy): Eukaryota > Viridiplantae > Streptophyta > Magnoliopsida > Asparagales > Amaryllidaceae > Allium > Allium fistulosum. The sequence continues at coordinate 704,697,413 of CM060904.1, read as the reverse complement.
TAACATATAACTAATAATATTTAAATACCATTTAACTTTATGAAAGATAGAAAGACTAGTTATTTATAGTACAAAATATTTTATAAATGATATTTCAGTTAAATTAATTCTTTATGTAATCCTAAAGTATATATTTTGTATTTATTATTTATTTCCTAGTATTTATTTTGTTATATAAAAATTATAAGTTGTGAATAATTTATTAATAAGATTTGTTTCGTTTATTTTATATTTATTTGAATAATTTATTTTTATATTAGTTTCTGATTTTTGATTTTTGACTTCTTGTTTTCTTTAAATTGAATCCGATGATATGAGTGATTCATCGTTGACATTGATTTGGTTAATGATTTCAATATGATATGGTGATGATATCTTTTGTTTGATTATTGATACTTATACTATGTGACAAGAAATTTGAATAAACGAAATTATAATACCGTTTGAGATAGAGCATTTGGTAATATTTTTCTAGTTATTCTTTGGACTCATTATATAGAATATAGAAGGGCAAGTGTGATGTGCGAGCACTGAATAAATGGACTAGTAACATATGGTGGTATGGGACGCCACCTTGTTATTTATTCAGTTATTCTTTGCTCGTCGATGACACTCAATACGGGGTATGTTGTATGTAACACTATAGTGAGCACGTATGGAGGCTACTTATTAGCCATATAGTTTGTATATATATTTGTCTGTCTACCTTTGTCAAGCTCCCTTTATGTTTTGAGAGTGAACCAGATTGGCCAGTATCCACCCTGACGGCCTGATCGTTGGGTCGCGCCCTAGATCTACGGCACCGTTGTTATTTATGATATTTGATGCACATCATGAGATTGGTAGTTGGTTGCCTCTTATGTTCCATAGGCCAACAGTCAATTACCATAGGAGCGCATTTCGATAGTCGTGGCCGAAGAGGCTACGCGTTGTCAAGCTTATGGTGGATCATTGTCACGATACCGAGTGGAAGAGAGGTAATGATAATCGATGACTGTAGGAGTCATGTCGTATGGACCACGTGTGGCTCCTGGAGCAAGCAGATGTGCTATCGGTCTCTTGTCTGGTTTCAGTGTATGTGGATGTATGTGGGTGATAGATAGACATATATTATGTATGGATAGGATTATACCTGAGGCTATGTCCAGAGTATGATCAACCCCATATCCTTCTCAGGCAGACAACCTACACATTATTGATTTGTTGTATCTATCTCCGAGGACCTTTTAGTAGAGAGTTTCGCCTATCCAAGGGCCGTTGGTCAAGATATACGAGCTGGCTCAAATCTTTCTTATTGGTTTTAGTGTTTTGGATGATGGTATTTAGAATATGAGATTGAGAGAGATTGCGGGTATTGCTTCATCATTGCCCGACTTCACTTGAGGATGTCTCATTACAAATTATTTTGGATTTGATGTTGATTTCTAAATATGTATAATTCACCCATTTGTATTGATTATGTGATTTTCCGTTTTGATGTGTTTTCATATGGGTGGTAACATCTCAATATTAGTGTTGATTGTTTTGTATGAATTTGAGTTATTTATGAGGCGTACATGATGCCTTGGTAAATATCTATTGTATTATATAGATATTTCAGATATACATTTCTGTACTTATTTATTTATCTTGACATGCTGGTTGATGATTAGAGTATCTTTGATCATGATATTATATTGTTTTTCTTGTCACACTATTACCCTTCTTTATGATTCCTGATTAGACATAGTCATGCCCATGTGTTATTTTATAATATTCGGGTCAGTCTGAGACATTTCAGCTACATGGACGACTTGACTAGCATTTGTTTTAGTGGGTTTAGAGGAGATATATTAGGATGTTGTATAATATTTAATAGACATTGATTCACTGTATACTTAGTCACCAAGTGTAACATCCTCTATATTGAGGCCCGAAGCTAAGCGCTACAGATGTTGTAGTCATCTGTAGTATTAACTTTCGGTGATAAAATACGGTAATGTTAATGGTATCCATAATATTAGAAGTACATGAGTGTGAAATAAAATCAACACATTTTTCAAAACAGCTTTTCTGATTACATTTCAAATCAATATTTCATATTCAATTACATAATCCCAAAATGATTCTCAGGTTTTGATTAAATATCATTATTACAAATTGCGCCCAGAGCGACATATGAGATTCCCCCTTGGATGATCAAAGTACTATATAGATAAACATATCAGTCATAAATACATCATAGCATAAATAATACTAAATAACTCTTACATAGCTAGCTTTGCCTCCTGCACATCTTCGGAAGCTTATTCGACCAACCTACTTAACCTGAGAATTCCTTATCTCTCGATCTACTCAAATTAAATTTTGAGCACCCGAGAGTTTAAGGGGAAAAAATAAAGTTCGAGTTAGACATAAAGCCTGGTGTGAATAATTCTATTACATCTCGGTTTACTGATATTAAGTGAGACCACACTGCTTAGAGAAATGGGTTTCCCCTCATTAATATCCTTTTAAAAGCATATCTTTTGCAAATCAAAATCCTGCAATCGAACTGATTATAACAACAATAGCAAAGACATATATGCATATAAATCAGGTAATCGATGGACTATCTGTCCAAACATTATAGTTTATCCGGCTAACTATTAACCATTGACTGACTCTGGCTTACCAGACATAACAAATATTCTAACTTTTGTTAGATACAATATTGGACAATCTGTCCTTAATTTCTGTCAGATCATCAATCTCAATTCCGCTTCTAGCCTTCTAATCTTCTCAGCTAACACCAAGTCATTTCTCTACTTAAATGCAATCCTTTCGATCATCATCGATCGAACTTATAAACATGATAACATGGCGGTTTCTCGACTAGAACTAGCCTCAGATCTCTATTGCACTCTACATGTAGTCAATACTTCTAAATCTTTTCACTCAGCCATCATTGCCAATACTGCATTCTGATGTTTCCTGCTAAGTGCATCTGCAACCTTATTTTCTTTTCCTGGTGTGTAATCAATACCAAAGTCGTATGGAGCTATGAACTCTAACCATCTCCGTTGTCTCATATTCAACTCCTTCTGAGATAATAAATATCTTAGTGACTTATGATCCGTAAACAACTCGAATCTTTCTCCCAAAAGTTAATATCTCCACACCTTCAATGCGAAAATTATCGTTGCTAATTTCAAATCAAGAGTTGGATATCTAACTTCATGTGGCCTGAGCTGTCGAGAAGCATAGGTAATCACATTACCTCTCTGCATTAACACAGCTCCTAATCCTATTCCACATGCATCCATTTATACCACTAAGTCCTGGTTCCCCTCTGGAACAAATAACACAGGTACATTAGTCAACAAATGTTTCAGTTTCTGGAATGCCTCCTTACACTTATCAATCCAAACAAACTTCACATCTTTCTGATTTATCTTAGTCATCGATGTGGCTATCCGTGAGAAATCCTTAATGAATCTACGGTAGTAGCTAGCTAACCCAAGAAAAATCTTTATCTCATTCACTGTCTCGGGTCTCCTCCAGTTATCCACTACCTTGATCTTAGCCGGATCAATTGAAAATCCTTTTTCTGAGGCTACATGATCAAAAAACTTAACTTCTTTCTTCCAGAAATGACACTTTGAAAACTTCACTTTCAACTGATGCTACCTCAATATCTCAAGCACTGTCCTAAGATGAATTTCATGCTCTTTTTCATCCTTGGAATATATCAATATGTTGTCTATGAATACCAGTACAAATCTATCTAGATGTTCTCAAAAGATTCTGTTCATCAAGTCCACGAAGAAGGCTGGCGCATTAGTTAGTCCAAACGGCATCACTGACCATTCGTACGATCCATATCTGGTCCTAAACACCGTCAAAGAATACTATTCTCTGCTACTCTAAGCTATTGGAACCCTATTGCCAATTCCAACTAAGAAAATACTTTGGCTCCACTCAACTGGTCGAACAAATCGTCAATCCTAGGTAACGGATATCGATTCTTTATCATCTTCTCATCCAGTTTACGATAATCAATTTACAACCTCAATGATCCGTTTGGTTTCTTAACAAATAATGCGGCTGCTCCCCAAGATGAACTGTTTAGTCTGATAAAATTCTTACCTTCTAATTCCTCCAACCGCACCTTTAGCTCCTTCATCTCGGTGGGTGTCATTCTACTTGGCGGTCTACTCACAGGTCAACTCCTGCTACTAAATCTATCCGAAACTCAATGGCTAGTTTCGGCATAGTCCTATCATGGGCTCAAAGACATATACGGATCCTCTAACTACGAAAACTTGATTCAACTCGCCTTCTTCGTCCATAACACCCAACAAAGCGCAAGAATCTAATTTCGGGTTTTCTACAGTGTATATAATTCGATCACTACAACTAGGGTGTCCAAGTGATATTTTCCTATCATGAAAAAATATCCTTGCATCGTACTTACTTAAACAATCCATACCCAAAATAATTCTGAAACCTACGAAATCAAACACATGCAAACTGCAAGAAAATATATGACCTAACAACTCAAACTCTAAGTGGTCACATATTATCTCAAGAGTTGCATTCTTTCCTAACGAATTCGCAACCCTTAAGAAAGTAACTAGGTATGAGGGTTCCAGGTTAAGCTTTTCTACCAAATAATATGATATAAATGAATGCGATGCACCAGTGTCAAATAGAACTCTAACCAACACACCATGAATCAAAAGCGTACCTCCCAACACAGCTTTTCCTTTCTCCTCTGCTGTTGGTCTTAAGGTAGTTGGTTCCAATGCAAACACTTTTCCCTTTCCATCCTTGGCTGGTTCTTTGCACTGGTTCTTATAATGTCCAATCTGGTCACAGTTGAAGCATTTCACTCCTTTCTTACCGGCAAGCTTCTTTGCTTTGCCCTTCTGACAGTCGTGAGCAAAATGTCCATTCTTGTCGCACTTGTAGCAAACTACATCAGCCTTCCCTTTCTTGGCTGCTCCTCCATTCCGAGCTCCTTTCTTATGGTGAAACTTTCTCTTCTGGTTCTGCCCACCTTGATTTTCCACTTCTTTGTTACCATTAAAGAAAGCAAGCATCTCCTCATTCTTCAAAGCCATCTCAACAACTACATCACACATATCCCTAATATGTGGTAAAGTTGCTTTAGCAAGCTCGGGTCTTAATCCACGAATGAACTTCTCATTCCTTTAGATAATTGTATCAACTGTAGCATATCCGTACCTCGATAATTCCTCAAATCTGGTAGCATACTCAAGCACTGTCATGCCTCCCTGCACTAACTTAGTAAAATTCCTGAGCAGAGTTGACTTGACGATATCCGACATGAATCTTTCCTCAAACCTCCTTCTAAATTCTGCTCAAGTCATAGCCTCTTCAGCTAGTCCTACAGTAATACTGTTCCCAGTACAATACTGCTCCTTGCACTGTCTGGATACCAATCTCCTTTTCTGCTCATCGCTAAGTCCCAAATCAGCAGAAATCCTTTTGAAATGAAGTAACCAGTTCTTTACTTCAATTGCATCCTCAGTCTCGATAAACGGCTTCCCTCTAAGCCTGGCATAGTCTTTGCTCAATACTGCATAGTTATTGACCACCAGAGCTCCCTGATTTCCTTCTCCAGCATTTCCTCCAACTAATCCCGCAGTACCACCAGCTTGGATCATGTGGACGAAGAACTAATGCATAGATACCGTATCAACATGTGGTGCTCCAACGCCCACATTAGTGGCTTGTGCCCGACTTGGATTCCTTTTAGTGTTTGGTCTGGCATCTCCATTAGTAGTGGTGCTTCCTCCACGAAGGTTAACTCTTTCATTCCTAACATCCATTTTTTACTTCATTAAAATCTGCATTCGATCCTTTGTAAGATATAGAAGAATAGCCTAAGGGAGATGAGAGATAGAGATAAAGCGTATACTTATATATAGCAAATACAAGTACGTTACTATAGCGTTATCCCATACCCCAATCTTTTCTCTAATTCCTTAGGATTATGTTTTCAAAAATCATTTTAAGTTTAAAATTTCTTTTAAGTTTTCATAAACCTGTGCGCCGATACCAAGTTGTAACATCCCCTATTTTGAGGCCCGAACTTAAGAGCTACAAATGCTGCAGTCATCTATAGTACTAACTTCCGATGACAAAATACGGTAATGTTAATGGTACCCATAATGTACGAAGCACATGAATATGAAATAAAATCAACACAGATTTCAAAACAGCTTTTTTGATTACATTTCAAATCAATATTTCATATTCCATTACATAATCCCAAAACGATTCCCAGGTTTTGATCAAATATAATTATTACAAATTACACCAAGAGCGACATATGAAGATGCCCCCTTAGATGATCAGAGTACTAGATAGATAGACATATCAATCATAAATACATTACAACAGAAATAATACTAAATAACCCTACATAGCTAGGTATGCCTTCTGCATGTCTTCAGAAGCTTATTCATCCAACCTACTAAACCTAAAAAGTCCTTAACTCTCAATCTACTCAAATTAAAATTTGAGCACCCAAGAGTTTAAGGAGAAAACATAAACTTCGAGTTAGATATAAAGTCTGATGTGAATAATTCTATTACATCTCAGTTTTATAAATATTAAGTAAGACCACGCCGCTTAGCGAAATGAATTTCCCCTCACTAATATCCTTTTAAAATCATATCTTTTGTAATCAAAATCATGCAATCAAACTGATTATAACAATAATAGCAAAGACATATATGCATATAAATCAGGTAATCGATGGAGTATCTGTCCGAACATTATAGTTTTATCCAGCTAACTATTAACCATTGGCTGACTCGGACTTACCAAACATAATAAATATTCTAACTTTTGTTAGATACAATACTGGACGATCTATCCTTAACCTAATTCTCCTAGGGTCAACTAATCCTAATGGTTTTATGGGCTCACCAATAACCTACCTGTACTCTGTATATTCCTTTTTATGTGTAATCTCATTTTAGTCTCACATGTGACAAAGCTATACACACTGGAATTTTGGACTTATATTAGCTAGGGGCTACTAGCTAAAGTATAGGGCATGACCTCACACCAGTCCCATCCGGTCTTCTAACATCTGAGTATATACTTAGGGTTAACTACCTTATTTAATTTTCCTTGAAAACATTTCTTTCAAATTGATTCAACCCCTTTTTAAGTCATACTTTAATACGGAAATATGCTCTTTGCTTTACTCATAATATATATTCCATGGTATATGCTTTACACAAAACAATGTTGATGAAATCTAAATCAATGGGATTATCTATCCCTTCAAAATAAGTTAAAGCCCTTTTTAACTTAAAAAACTTTAGCCTATAAAGCCATAACAACACCTTCGAAACCGTTGTTTAAAACCTTAAACAATCCCTTTCGACATCATTGAAAGCATCCCTTTCGAAATCATTGCTTAAAACCTTAGACATCCTTTTTCGAAACAATGAAACATATCTTTCGAAAGCATTGGAAACATTCCTTTAGAAACACTTAAAACATACCTTACGAAGCACTTAAAACATACCTTTCGAAAGCATTAGGTTCAAGTAAGAATTTATGGAAACATAGCTTCGAAACCATTTACAAGCATTTCTTTCGAAATCATTAGGTTCAACATTTAAACAGGGGAAATATTTTGCAATTTCTACAAGACCTAGGATCCAACTTAATAAGTATCTTATTGAAAACTTAAAACAAAGAAAAAAAAGTAAGAAAAAGAAATCGATCAAAAAGGGCAAGTCAAGTGATACAAAAAGAACTCTGTTCTTTGTTAGTCTATAGGGTCAAGGAGAACAGAAGCGAAAGCATCACTTTCGATAGCATTGATCTTAAGTAAAAAAATTGGGGAAGAAAGTAACTTCGAAACTACCCTTTCGAAATCATTGCCTCCAAAACTTTTAGTAAAAGCAGCTAAGACACCCCTTTTCGAAAGCATTAGGAAGGCGGTTTCAATATTAAGAAGACAAAAGCCTTCCTTTCGAATACATAGTTTTAAGGTTATAAAGAAAAGCGGCCTCTAACTAATGTGAGAGGTATAAATGCGACAGCTAGGGTATCGAACGGGTGCAAAAGAGGCAACCCTTTCGAAAGCTTCTTTTAAAAACAAAGGCAAGTTAATGAATTCGAAAGCTAATAAAAGTGGCTTCAACCCTTTCGAAAGCATACTTTCGACACCATCCTTTCCTTCTGCCTTTCTCCAATACACAACATACCAATTACTTAATACCATGTGCATTGGTTTTGAATGGGTGCAAAAGGTTTACTGGGTATGGTGATGGAAGCAAGCAATGGAAGTGGAGAAGTTGTAATTCAAAACAAAACTGTTTTTACACTTTTAAAAGTAATTATTTTTCACCTAACTTGCATAATTTTCCAAAATATGATTTGTTGTCAATTCTTTACCAAAATACTTTTCAAAAAAAGGATGCCGAATTCAGCATTTAACAATTGAAACATTTTAAGCAAATAAGCTCTTCTCCTTAATAACACATTTAAAACATTTAAGCCCTCTAAATTAAACAATTTAATAACCATAGTAAAACATCTGGGAAAATCCCCAAAAATCACAATAATTCGCTTTAAATATGTTTTCTAACATATATAAATTTCAGACCCGAAAACATTATTTAATTGCCTTAAATAATTTAAACCCAAAATTAACTATTTCTCTCATAGAAAATTCATGATAAATCTACAATCACTTAGAAAATTATGAAACTTGAAGCCCACTTCTAAAATAATGTTTCTAACTATACATCAAAAACCATCTCATTTGGATGTCATTTGATAGGTTTTCTAATTCAAACATATCATAAAATTTATATTAAACAATATAAATCATCAACAAGCATACACACACACATTTTAACAAACATAACATGGCGTATTATTTGCAAACATAGTTCTAATCTTACTTGAAACAGAAATCATTATCAAAAGTGAGATGTAAATTAATTATTCACCTTGGCTTTGTGTTAAGAAGGTTGAGATTTGCCCTTAGATCGATTTTTTCAAGCTTTCTACTTGAATCCTAGCTTATCTTCCCTTTAGATTTCTTAATGGTGGCTAGCCGAGTTCCTTTTGGGTTTTAGCTTTGTTTGTGAAAGCTAAAATGAACGAGAAATGAAGAATAGAAGGGTTTAGGGTATAGGAACAAAGGTTATTCCCATTTTACCCTTACCATATTCCTCCTACTTACTTATTTTTAGTTCTCTTTTGCTAATACGTTCATTAAGGCACGACTACTTCTTAATTAACAAATCTCAATCACTTACCTATTTACATTATTTTATTTTATTTATCCAATTAAATATTCTAAATAATGTTAGTCAAAATTAGGTTCATTGCACTAAGTTGTGTATATATTGATTGTATATTATATTGTATTATATAGTTAACATATGAGATATATTGTATTCTTATAATATTATTGTGTATATACTTTATATGTTATCGCAACGATTGACTCTGTGTTCTCTGTAAATCATTGTATATTATGTATTGTTCTGTCTTGGAGGCACACGTATTTATTTATTTGTACCGATACTGTGTAGTATAGGTGAGTTATATATTTGATGTCTTAATACGTACCGGTGTCAGTCTAAAGAAATATTTACGTGTGTACCCAATAAAACCTCATTCTCCGTATTATATGACAGTATTACCCTAGAATACTCTTAGATAGTATGTGTATAGAGGTGGGGTGTCACACCCTTTGTGGACAAACATTCTTATGACTCCTTTCAACATCGAGCCGCCTGTAATCCGGGTTTTTAACCCAACAGGACCCACTAGAAAGTAGAACAATATCGTGACATCAGGATGGCTTAGAACTCAACTAGAAAGGCTAAGGCAAGGAGTGAACGAGAGCCAAACAATGTTACTAAGGCAATGACTAGGTTCGACTAAACTAAGGGACCAACATTCTTTTAGCCCAATCAACAGCTGAGCACAAACAGCTAGTGAATTGCCATCGAAATGGGGCAACTATGATAAAAGACTATCAAAGCATCTCCAATTCCAAACTCCAGAAAATCCTAAGTGCTTGGATCATCGGCTACCCATACCTCTCCTCAAACCATCAAACAAGTTAGCTGAAGAACAGTACGAAAAGAGGCAAAGGCATTGGCTCACATACGAGCCACAACGACCCATAGGTCATGGGTCGCCAGTGACCCATAGACCTTGGGTCGCCAGCGACCATAACCCATGGGTTGCTAGCGACCCATGGCTCTATCTCGTTTTGCGAGCCAAATTCTCCCTGGGTCATTTCCTACCTACCTGCGAGCAATTGATAAACAGGCCCGGCCCAGAAGCTCTCCGATCTCTATAAATATCATAATACCTGCAACATAATGAGGATCTTCTCCGAACTGGTTGCGGAAGCTCTGCTAGAAACATTCTTCACTCTCTATCTTCCTCACAACAATCTCTAAAGGAATTCACCGTGATTCTCCAGTGGATTCCAACTTTGGAGATTCAATCTAGCTAGAAAATAATCAAAGCCTTGTGATCAAACATCTATTATAACAACAATCAGTCTATAATAAAACTGTAAAGTGGACGTAGGCTTCATTAACAGCCGAACCACTATAAAAATTCTCTATCATCTTTATTTTACTATTCTTTTTCTATATTTGTTATCTATGATATTGCTCTGTCGGAATAGGGCTGGTGCTTTCAAACTCAAACCAGGGTGTTGGTCCATTTTTTGGGTTGCTTTTATTGAGAAATCCAACTCAGGATCCAGATCTAGCTTTCTACTTTGGATCCCATAGGTCAAGAAGTTAGATCCTCAATCTTTACTTCAAGAATCCACTGTTTGGAGTCAATGGCCCCTGGAAGAAGAAGATCTAGCTATCTAGTTTGGATCAGATAGGTTTAGAAGTTAAACCTGAATCACCGCTTAGAAGGATCGAAGAAAAAGCAAGCAAACACAAGCTAAGGTGATGGAGAACCTCAATATGAGATAGTAGATGCGATCCTAAAGGCAAAGCTCAGAAATCACTTAAGCACATGGGTCGCTAGTGATCTATGCACTATGGGTCACTAGCGATCCATACCTTTTCACTAGACCGCCATAAACTCCAGAAGACAAAGTACTGAAATCACTTAACTACATGGATCACTAGCGATCCATGTACTATGGATCACCAGTGAACCATACTATGGATCACCAAAAGCTGTGGGTCGCTAGAAGCTATGGATCGCCAACGACCCATACTATGGATCACCAACGACCCATACTATGGATCGCTAGAACCTATGGGTCGCCAGAAGCTATGGGTCGCTAGAACCTATGGGTCATTAGCGATCCATAGCCTATGGGTCGCCAGAAGCTATGGGTCCCTAGAAGCTATGGGTCATTAGACCGCCATCTAGGTCGTTCGAAGGGGATATAGTCGAAAGGAAGCAATCGGTGGAGCTCCAAGAAGAATGATGACGGAAGAAAATGTTAACACTCTACCTACTCCAAAAGGAACGGCTACAAACTTGAACTTAGGAGTGAAAACCCTACGGAAGGATATAAGGATGGATTTCTCCAACTCTGAAGATGACAAACAATTTGAGGAAGTCAAATTGGATGAAAATGTCAAGTGCGAAATGCTAGAAGAAGCTCTAAAACCCGTGCCGTAGCACGGTGCCAAGCAATGGACGAGGAACTGCTACTCGAACGTTATTCTTAGAGGCATAAGGACCAAGAAGATATGACACAAACGAAGATCAGTTACAATGCCAAGCTCCCATGCTATATTGTGACCACTCCCGACTGACCAGCTTCCAATCCTATCATGGAGCTCCCATCGTCGAATCTCGAATGGTCGTCGTCGAAAATCATCAAAAATCGTCAAAATGGTCGTTGAAAAACTCACTTCAGTCCTGACTCAAATTCGAACTCGGGTGATCACCCATTTGACTCGAAGCAAACTCAGGATCTCAAATTTCGACTCATATGCTCCTTTGAATAATTCAATTGATAGCCTCTACTTGGATACTCACGACTCAGAGCAACACTGAAATCTAGCCTCGAGAGAGTCCACTGGAGTCCAAAGAAAAATCCGGGGAATGTTGTATATTCCAAGATGCACACGGTCCTAACACTGGCGATTACAAACATCTCCGAGATGTGATCGAAAAGCTGATTCGAAAATGAAAGCTTCAACAGTATGTGCAATCCCTGTAGAATGGCGAGTAGGGAACATCCGATGCCTATCAATAAAGAACTCTGATTATCAATTGGACCATTGAGGGTCACCACCCACTGAAAGGAGCTAGGGGCAAAGTGGAATAGCGAGAACATGATGCTACTTCACTTATCAATGAGATTTATTCCGATCTTTTTTTAATTATTTTATTTTAATTTCAATTTCAATTATGTTGTGAACTACGACCGAGTTGAACTAAACTACTTCCACAACGATGCAGGTGACCAAGTACTTAGAGTTGGCCGCTAGCCAATCCCCACAGACCGTTATTGAACCTATGGAGTTTCATTAAGACGAACATGATTCGATCGTTCATTAGCTACCGTATACCCGTGATTTGGGACGCTGAGGCATAGAATAAAGAACCCGACAAGTTCAGAATCCAATAGAAAGTAGACATGATTGGCTGTCCACTTAGCAACCTTCACATTAGACTCGAAGTAGTCGCGACTGGCTGCCTGCTGATCATCCTGGATTTCAACAAATGGACATGATTGCAGCCTGAAACATACGCTACTTAATTGCCCGCTTAATAACTCATTATCTCCGCTTGCTAGAAAGAATACGAAGCAAATTATGCAAGACTCGATCATCTAACCCCAGCATGGATGTGACCAAATCATTCATCAGCTGCTTTTTTCTCGACTTAATGGGAAAATCCGCAACTATCAAATAGATGTGAATCGACTGTCTGATTGCCAAGCTTCATCCTTAATGCTGGGGGTAGAATCCCATTCCATGAACGAACATGGTTTGACCATTCATTCGACAACTCTTGCCTCGACATGGTAAAATAAGTACAAACCGGTTCTAAAGACTAGATGTAATGTAATTAGAAGAAGAAAAACTTGGCAGTGTGCCAAAAAACATACCAAACGATGAAGGAGCTACAAGACCTTAGGGACCTTCTGCCGAAGCAAGGCTACCAAGACCTAGCAGAAAAGCGCCCCAACTAACCGACAAAATCAGACGAAAGGAAGATTATCAAATAACACTCTAGCTAACTAGCAACTAAGGAGTGGGACATCAACCTAAAGCAATGCCTTCTCATCCATCCTTGTCTACTCTCCTTGTCCAAATGAGCCGTAGCTGGACAATAGGGGTATTGCAGACAGCATTACGAAAGAAATACTTCTATGCCCTCGACGAGTCATGTTAATCCTCCATCTGAGAACCGACGTTGTTGGGGGCGTCGAGAAGTCTTATCCAAAGGATCGTCGAACAAACAGATCTAACACCTTAGCCTACAGCAACCTATATAACTATGTTCCCTCAAGCTGAATCCGAAAAATTCCTCTTGAAGTTAATGAATCATTGCTTTAAAACCACCGGGCCGTCGGACACACGACCCAAAACTCCCCTCGGAATTGATAAATTATCATTCCAAGGCCGTCTGGTTGCCGGATATCCGACCACAAAAAACCCTTCGCAAACGTGAAGGTCTATCATGAACTTGAGCATCGTGAAGGTAAACTGGTAGATCAGCGGTCATCTGATCCAAAAAACCCTTTATGAACGTGAAGGTCTTTCACGAACTAGAGCGTCATGAAGGGAAACTGGTAGATCAGCGGCCATCTGATCAATAAAACCCTTCACGAACATGAAGGTCTTTCATGAACTAGAGCGTCGTGAAGGTAAACTAGTAGATCAGTGGTCATCTGATCCCAAAAAACCCTTCGCGAACGTGAAGGTCTTTCACGAACTAGAGCGTCGTAAAGGTAAACCGATAGATCAGCGGTCATCTGATCCAAAAAAAACCCTTCACGGACATGAAGGTCTTTCACAAACTAGAGCATCGTTAAGGAAAACCAGTAGATCAGCAATCATCTGATCCAAAAAACCCTTCGTAAACGTGAAGGTCTTTCATGAACTAGAGCATGGTGAAGGTAAACTGGTAAATCAGCGGTCATCTGATCCAAAAAAACCCTTCGCGAACGTGAAGGTCTTTCACGAACTAGAGCATCATGAAGGGAAACCGGTAAATCAGCGTTCATCTGATCCAAAAAACCCTTTGGGAACGTGAAGGTCTTTCACGAACTAGAGCGTCATGAAGGTAAATCGGTGGTCATTTGATTCAAAAAAAACCTTCGTGAATGTGAAGGTCTTTCACGAACTAGAGCATCGTGAAGGTAAATCGGTAGATCAGCGGTCATCTAATCAAAAAAACCCTTTGCGAACGTGAAGGTCTTTCACGAACTAAAGCGTCGTGAGGCGAACCGGTAGATCAGCGAAATTCATGTACGATTGATATCCGTGAAGGTGAATTGGAAGATCAGTAGTCACCTAATCCAAAGCCCACTGGAGTCAACGAAGCCATGATCCAGGGCCACAAATCGACAATCATATCAATCACTCAGCATAATTAAACGATCGAGGAAACAAACAGTGCTGAACCCCATAGCTTCAAAGTCTCTCAAAGGAACTAAGCCAAAACCGAACCAAACTTGTAGTTAATCAGAGGCCGACTTGAATCAAGCCAAGACTAACAACTCAAAAGAACCGCTCCAGCTTGACTAGGGGCAATCAAACGAGTTGTGGAGAGACTATGGATACAGTTCAAGCGAGCCAATAGCCCTATGGCATGGGGGGCACCGCACACACTTGAATAGCCATAAGAAAGGCCTAGACAAATCATACCACAGTTCTGTTATGCCCGATCAAAAATTCTGGCATTTTGACAGCCGCAGACTTAATGACCTAGCTAGTGCAATAAATGAAATACTAGCATAATACTTGTCCACTTCTTTCCAACTACTATTTTACCGTTCTTGGTGACCAATTCCTCTTCCTCTTAGACCGTATGCCAGTCAAAGACCAATTATGTAGTTACAGTTTGGACCGAAAACTGAGAGTCTTGCCCCCGAACTCCCATAAGCTCTTTCTTCATAACCAAGTCATGACTACCTGATCTAAAAACTAATTATCCTTAGAACCGACGAAACCGCGTTTCAGCGAAGTCAAACCGCCGGATTGATGGGAAAACTCGATCTGAACCTTCTATGAACTGGCATCACTCCTCCAGCGCCAGGAAGGCCCAAACCACTATGCACATCCCGTAAGCTATGCCTCGCTTCTTGAACCAATAAAGCCGTGTTCATAATAAGTACCCGCTGGATCGACGGAAGCAAATCTACTCAAACCATTGGATCGGCAGAACACGATCCTTACCTTCTGAAAACCAATGTTGTCCCCGCAACATCGGGAAGGCCCAAAACTTAAACTCCTCGCGTTGCCCGGAGATAGGCAACGCCAAGGAGCACCAAAAGCCGTGCATCTTGTAAGCCACACATCAAAAACTAACTCCTCACATTGCCCGGAGATAGGCAACGCCGAGGAGCATAAAAAAACTAACTCCTCGCTTGTCCGGAGATAGGAAACGCCGAGGAACATCAAAACTTACGCTCCTTGTGTTGCCTGGAGATAGGCAACGCCAATGAGCACCAAAAGCCACGCATCTCGTAAGTCGCGCATCAAAAACTAGCTCCTCGCATTGCCCGGAGATAAGCAACGCCGAGGAGCACAAAAAAACTAACTCCTTGCATTGTCCGAAGATAGGCACCGCTGAGGAACATCAAAACTTACACTTCTTGCATTGCCCGGAGATAGGAAATGCCAAGGAGCACCAAAAGCAGCGCATCTCGTAAGCTGCGCATCAAAAACTATCTCATCGCGTTGCCCAGAGATAGGCAACGCCGAGGAGCACTAAAAAACTAACTCCTCGAATTGCCCGGAGATAGGCAATGCCGTGGAGCACTAAAAGACTAACTCCTCCCGTTGCCCGGAGATAGGCAACGCTGAGAAGCACCAAAAGCCGTGCATTTTAAAAGACACGCCAAAATATACGCTCCTCACGTAGCCCGGAGATAGGCAACACCGAGGAGCACGGAAATCCGCACATTTCCTAAGCGGTGCACTAACTCTTAAAGAGCTTAAACCCCTCACGTTGCCCGAAGATAGGCAACATAGAGGAACTTCATAAGCCGCACACTCTTAAAAGCCGGGCACTTCGATTACAGGGATCAACTCCCACTATCCAAAAAAACCGACATTTCTTCGGTAGTACCGCAAAGCTCACAAACCAAGAAGTCGGCAAAGAGTTCCAAATTTTGGCCAAAGTTAATGTACAAAATGTCAAAATTCAAGACATCCAAGTCACGAGTTCCCAGAGATAGGAGCGGCGATGTACCTTTGACTGGGGGCATCCAGGGAGCCACCCAGAACATCAAGTCTCACATCAATTGTTCAGAATAATCTGCCCTATGGACCGAGGGGCACAGAACACATTAACACTTGGTCAGGATAAAAGATCGCTCCAACTTGCAATTAAAGGATGAACTTACCGTCATCTAGAGATTGACGATGATGAAAGGTTGTTCCAGAATCAAATCATCAATGCATTAGTTTCCAAAGAACAGAAGCAGGTGCTCGACTGAGGTCTCAAACCCTAACTAGTAGAAAACCAACGGTTATCCGAAGATAGACCACAGAAAGGAGAGAACGCTCGAAATCAAGCATCTAAACCGTTGATTCCCAAAGATCGGAACCAACGAATAAGATTGATATCCGTAATAGTGCTATTAGCCTAGCATAATGCATATAGCCTGAAACAAGTAAGGTTAAGTGCCATGAATTCAAGACAAACACTACCGAACTCTATCGGTCCATGATCAGTATAGGAATGAACGCGGTCATACCGGGGGCAATGTGATAACTTTCTCCTCAATTTCAGATTTTCAATAAGAACCTGAAACTTGGCACCTGGAAATGAAGGGTTCCCCAGGTAGCCGTCAGAACATAACGAAAACCGATTGGAGGAAATTTGATTTTTCATGAATAAGAATAACTATAGAATTGGTTAAGCAACAACCTTGCATCTCTAAGGGCAACACTTGACGACTATAAACAAAGCTAGGCAAGGGAAACGCCTAGGACTCTTATCGTTAGAGAACGTGGTGCATCCCGAAGTTAAGCAACGTTGAGAAAACAACCACATTGGGTTAAAGGGAATCTACTTAACTTTACAGGATCGGATGAATGATTCAACCATCACCAAACAGACTCTAATTCCCCGGAGCGCAGACTAGAGTATAAACTATTCACAAAAATCTCTAAGTCCCTAGAGCGCGGACTGGAGTATAAATAATACACGAAAATCTCTAAGTCCTCGGTGTGCGGACTGGAGTACTCTAAGTCCCTGGAGCGCGGACTAGAAAAACGATTCACAGAAGTCTCCCAGTCCTTGACTACGAACTTGAGTACAAAAAATTTGGCGAAAGTGCGACCACCCACGAACTCTAAGTCCCCGGAGCACGGACTGAAGTACAAACACAAATTGAGTGTGAGTCGACCGCTCTTAGAATGACTCTAAGTTCCTAAAATGCAGACTAGAATGCAAACACCATCAACCGATGAGTGGGTTTCAAACGCCCCCTACTATAGTTATTCCAACCTAAAATCGGCAAGAGAAGTGCAAACCATTAAAGACCATCACCAACATGACTTTAACACTGCCTGAAGACAGGCAGCACTAAGAAAATACTTCTACAGTCCATCGAAGTGCTAGTTTTCGAAGACCGAAACTAGTACTCAACTGGATTAAAAGCATCATCGAATCGACAGGGAAAATCAATCCCAACCTCCTGAGTGTCGGTGTTGCCTCGCCAACCCTAAGGCCTTCTTTTACCTTTTAAGTACTGGTGTTGCCCTGGCAACGCCGGGAAAATTTTCTATTTCCTAAGTACTAGTGTTGCCCTGGCAATGCTAGGAAACTTTTTATTTCATAAGTACTGATGTTGCCCCGGCAAATCCGGGAAACATTCTACTCACTAAGTACTGGTATTGCCCCGGCAATGCCAGGAAAACTTTAATTTACAAGGCTGATGAGAAACACTCATCGCAGTGAACCATCGATGCACTAGCTTCTAGAGAAAGAAGTTGGTCCTCAACTTAGTTTCTACCTTCTCTTTAGAAAACTACTGTTTCCCAATGATAGGCAATGACGGGAAGACATACCCTTTCATAGGTTAGTCGGATGGGTCGACCTTTTACTAAGGAGTTAGCCACTGCACAGGAATAAAGCAGCGTCGAAAGAAAATCCCAGGATTGAATTACCCATGTACTAGTTTCTAGGGATGAAAACTGGTGCACAACCAAATTTCCTAAATTCAACTTAGAAAGAATTTAGATACAGCCAAAAGATAGGCGGCCTCAAGGAAATGTTGCTTGGAACCAAGCATCTAGGTTATCAATTCCCGAAGACAGGAATTGGAGTATGAACACAACTTCAATGACGACAGTAATTAAGAAAAGCGTACACAACTAAGGACATGTAGCGATGATCACATAAGGTCGGAACTAAAACCACTGGACTTCCGCAATCCTAGAATAGGATTGAGAGCCAGACCAGAGGCAACCGAATCATGCGTCCCAAACCTCTCCATCTCTCACAATCACCCAAACACAGGCATTCAAAATTGCTAGTTCCTCGAGCAGGGATAGAGACACAAATACTTGACCGAAAGAAATGTTTCAAAAGTCTAAACATGAATAATCGCGAGGTTGGTTAGATAACGGTTCTTTATTACAAAACAAAGCATTGTGGCAAAAAAATCGCCAATAAAGGAAATTAAGGATTTAACGTTCAGAAATCAACCGTCGCTCCTAGTCTGGCGATGGCGAGAAGGATCGTTGACCTACTTATGGTCTAACTAGATCATTTGGTTCTAACTTGCAGGATTATGCCATTACCTGAAGTTTGGTCATGCTATCTAAAGATTCATAACATCAAGGAAAAATTCATAGAGCTGGGTCATCTGTGTATGAGATTCCGAAGATAGAAACGAACACATGATTAGGATCTCAACGTAGGACTAAGAAGAATTTACTTTAGCAAAAGATGCCAGAAACGTATCTTTCTAATACATGCCGAGATCATTACAAAACTCGGATCTTAGGATCAAGCAACAAAGTCCCTAATTCTCGAAGAAAGGAGTTATCGTGTCAATCAAATTAGGGCAATCAAACTTATTGCTTAGGAAACCTAGTCTCCCAAAACATGTTGGCCCGGTAGTTAAAGTAATCAACCCTATAGACTAAGGCATTTACACCAACACCTTATTGAAACGAACTCAATTGAGCATAAGTAACGATTAGCTACAGAACTGGCTAGACTAAGCTACCTCATAGTTAATAAAAAGCAATTCTTGAAGCCGAGGAATCAAGCCACTAGTTTCCGAAGACTGAAGCCGTGCTTGATCGAACTTCAACTACAACACTACAAGAGCAACTGTGCCTAGTAATTTAACTATAATCAATCGTCCCAATATGATAGGGATAATAAGCGAAGCCTAAGTGGTGAAGGATCCGGCTTCTAGAGGACTGGGAGTACCTCCGCCAGACTAAAGATTGGATGACCGAAAAGTCATTTTCAACGACAAAACCTGGCATTCAACCCTGTCGGGTATGTTTTACTTTAAATAATATCCTTGTATAACCAACGCCCAGAATCCAAGGGAAGTCAATGTATGTTGACCAATCGGGTCTTGAGCGTTGACCGGGGCAGATGCAGTGTGTTATCTACATGAGAAGAGTCCAGTATTCTGAATACTACGAACAAACAATCTAGTGTAGCTAGCTTGCTTTCATTCGAAAAACAATCAATATCGTCCTTTAAAATTATCTCTTCCACACTTACCCGTTATCGATCAACGATCGATAACGGAGCCGCTATCCGAAGTGACGCGGAAAGCTTTTCTTTCCAAGGTCAATGGAATACAGAAACGGGAAGAGCGATTTGATTGAATCATCCTCTATATCCGATTTGGAATAAACCATCACATTGGAATTCAAAAACATCGATGGGAACTTAACTAAATTCTTGAAAAGAAAAGGTTAAAGACCAAGAGCAAGACTTCGATTCAAAACAGCATACAATTGTTCGAGACAAAACTTAGCTTCACCGCAGTCGAATTAAATCTATACAGAACAAACCCAAGCCTACATCATGCACCCACTTGCCGACCTAAACCCTTGCATAAACTATGGAGCAAAGATTGTATCGTTAATACCAGAAATTGAAATTCAGATCAAAATCAAGAATCGAACGGCTGTCAGAAGTCAGTCAATTGCGAAAAACTTCTTGAGGAGGACTCTGACGATTCACATCGAAAATTCAATAGTCAAAGTCAATTTTGAATGGTAACCAAGACACGATCAACTAGATTTCACAAAATGAAAACTCAAGAGAAGTTACTTCTAGAGCACACCTTGTTTACAACAAAGACGTACTCTTAGGGGAAAAAGTTATCCGGATTTTTAACCCAGCAGGACCCACTAGAAAGAAAAACAATCTCGTGACATCAGGATGGCTTAGAACTCAACCAGAAAGGCTAAGGCAAGGAGTGAATGAGAGCCAAGCAATGTTACTAATGCAACTACTGGGTTCGAATAAACCAAGGGACCGACATTCTTTTAGCCCAATCAGTAGTCGAGCACAAACAGCTAGTGAATTGCCATCAAAACGGGACAACTATGATAAAAGACTATCAAAGCATCTCCAATTCCAAACTTCAGAAAATCCTAAGTGCTTGGATCATCGGCTACCCATGCCTCTCCTCAAACCTTCAAACAAGTTAGCTGAAGAACACTACGAAAAGAGGCCAAGGCATTGGCTCGTAAACGAGCCAAGTTTATGGGTCGCTAGCGACACATAGACCATGGGTCAGCAGCGACCCATGGCTCTATTTTGTTTTGCGAGCCAAACTCTCCCCGGGTCATTTCCTACCTACCTGTGAGTAGTTGACAAACAGGCCCGGCCCAGAAGCTCTCCGATCTCTATAAATACAATCCTACCATCAACATAAAGAGGATCTTCTCTAGACTGGTTGTGGAAGCTCTGCTGGAAACATTCTTCACTCTCTATCTTCCTCACAACAGTCTCCAAAGGAATTCACTGTGATTATCCAGTGGATTCCAACTCTGAAGGTTCAATCTAGCTAGAAAATAATCAAAGCCTTGTAATCAAACATCTATTGTAACAGTAATTAGTCTATAATAAAACTATAAAGTGGACGTAGGCTTCATTAACAGCCGAACCACTATAAAAATTCTCTGTCATCTTTCTTTTACCGTTCTTTTTCTATATTTGTTATCTATGATATCGCTCTGTCAGAACAGTTGGTGCTTTCAAACTTAACCCAGGGTGTTGGTTCATTTTTTGGGTCAACACCGCCATCAACAGAACCTAACTCCATTCACTGTCGAGTTGCCATTATCGAAGTTCCAAAGCTATCTTCGTGCTACTATATCGCCTTCAAACCCCCAAGCGAACAAATAAACACCATCAGCATGACCTGTAGAGCCTAAGCTTCCCCTCCTTAAAGTTTCACTCTGATCCCACAAAACCATACCTCTCGGTAACAACCCGACCTATCAGTGCCGAGTGGTATAGTTAGCCAGAGTTTGGCTAAGTTTTTTCTTCCCTTCCAATGCTCCATCTTCTAAGTGCTTGAACCCCGACTATTAGTGAAGTTTTTCGACTCCATAGCACTTAACTCGACCGTGAAGCAATCTACAATGATTACTTGATGAATTTGAATCAATAGATTTAACTTATGTTATATCCGTCTTTAGGAAGTGACTATGTTGCTAAATGCTTACATAGTCCTGTAACCTCATTTTAACTGTTTGTTAAAATGTCAAAATAGTTTTGCAATGGAAACTCAATTCACAATCTAATGTAATATAAGTAAACAAAAAAGTACGAACAATAAGGACATAGAAGTTTTTAAGTGGTTCAGATTATTTTTAATCCTATGTCCAAGGGATAATCCACTATATGCTATTTTTAGTACAAATGATTATAATTTCCCAAAAGCGTAAAATATCTCTCAATTTTCTATGATCAGCCTTTTATTCTGGAAAAATCATTCCCCATCTATGTCTTCCAGTGCCTTCTTTTATTGTATGGAAAAGTGCACTGTTGATTGCCATGATTGCCCTTTATCCTTTGCTTCAATCTCTGCATCCAAATCTTGCCACTTGTCCTTCATCTACAATGCCCATTCGTTGCATCTAAATTGGTGACACGTTTTTGGCAGGAAGCTATAGTGTTGGGAGGAGTCTAGAAAATTGAAGCGGGATGCCTAAAAATTTAGGTAGAAAGTCAGGCCTGTAAGGGTCAGCCTCTTTCGTTCTGAAGTGGCAGATGTCTTAAGAAGAATGTTGGGAGCGCTTCCTAAGGCTTTAGGATGCTGTTGATATGAGAAATGGTGCGGTGGTGACTATTTCCTAATGCTCAGTTCATACTACTGTGCTGACATCTTTGTTGTCTTCGCTTAACTTGCTATCAAGTTTGGCAGAAATTGAGTTGTACCACCCTGTTTCACTCTGAGAGTAGATTTTGACATATGCTTGGAATGCATTCGGGGCTAGCCATAATTTAAGCTGATTGAGACTTGAGTTAACCTCATTGCAAGTATCCTCGGTTGTTGATGAGAGAAAGGAGGAGCTCCATTCCTTTATCGTCTACCTATAAGTATGATTCTACGTTGAAGCGTATCTTGAGTTGCCCTGCATGCAGCTCTTTAGAAAGCTTTTTACCCATTGTGGTACTGTCTAATTTGCCTCCGATATGTGCCGCGCATACTTATTCTTATAGGTGTTGGCAAAGTATGGGCTTTAGAGATGCGGCTAGCTTAGTCTAACTTGTGCTGCCTCCTATACTTCAGCATAGTATTTTTGTTCTGCTATGATCTTATGTGTTGTCATTATGGCCTGCCCTTGTTTCCTTATGAGTGTAATACCTGTATTCTGCTACAACTCCCTTAATTGTAGGGCTCAAGTTGGGTTAAGTACAGTATCTTCAAGATGGATCCCTGCGTAGTATGAGTTTGATTGGTTCAATTCCTTTTTCTTTACATCTAATCTTCTCGACATGAGGGCAGCCTTCCCGACCTTACGCCCTGCCTCATTTCTCTTCAATGTAACTCGGTATAAGAATAGGTGTAACACTTGCCCCCAAAGTCAATAGCGACCCCAGTTCGTGGTAGACTTGTCGTCTTAAGCACCCGATTTGCATATCTTGTCAATTCAGTGTAGTCTTCCTTTCTTTTCGGTAGCGGGAAAAGTTTTTTCGACTATTCTTGTATTTAATGCTTTTGTACACGTGCAATTCCCTTATTGGTTAATTTCCAAACAACTATTTAATCAAGCCTTTTGTTTTTCTTGGCAAATCTTCCTCAATCTTTGTACTCGTTATTTTAGCAGTCAATCAGCGTCCCACAAATATTCTTTATTACTCTGATCATGCGGCCATTATCTGAATTAAGGTACGCATATCATTTCTTCAACTTCCTTTAATTTCATTTTATCCATTTGCTTAAAAAAAATTCTATTAGATCAATTTCTAGTTTCAAAATTTGAGGATTTTCTTTAGATTGAAAATAGGAGAGCTTGCCTCGATTCTTGTTTGATCCTTATTTGAAGTAATCTTAAAACTTTGAAATGGATTCCTCTTTGTCTTCCTCTACACTTCTTCCCTCTAAAATTACTCGGTTTGAAGAAGCCATTGGACTCCTCGGACAATTGGGGTTTTCTAGTCATGAAGCTAGGTTCCCGAACCTCATGAATGCATTAATATGTCATCGGCTAGGTTTATATCCATTACCCCAGAACACATCTGATGTGGTCTTTGTCTTTCCATGCACCCAACTATTCATCAATGGCTTACTTCCCTAGATATTTCTCCTGTCCAACTTTCCCTTCTTTCCTATACTCTTGCCCTGGCCACTTTCATTCTTTATGCTGAAAATGGCTTCGATCTCACTAGTGAGGAACTTTAATTTTTCTTCAAAATTAGGAAAGTCCTTCATAGAGGGATGATGGCTTCTTTTACATTCAGGCTAAGGCATCGGGTTTTCCTAATGTTTCACGGAAAATTGAAAAGTGAACCAAGCTTTATTTCTTTATTTCAAACTTAGACACTTTTCTTCTTCCTTCCATCCTTATTCCATCCACACCATCTCTTCTGAGGAAAATGAAAAATTACATAATTCTCATAGATGACATATTTCAAAATTGAAGGTAAAGGACATAAAAATAAATAACCTTTTTAATGGAAAAAACTGAAGGACCACAATCTACTGCGTCCGCATCACACATTTTCTGTAGCATATTTAAGCCCTCTTCTTCTTTAACTGAATCCGAGGGTATGAATTACTCGTAGTAGATATTTGGGAATTATCATCCTTGTGATTTTAATCTTGTTACTCCTTTTTTCTATATAGGTACAATGAATGTTGAAACTTCTGCTAGGCTCTACAAGGCTTTGAAGCAAAGCCAGGCCTTGAAAAGACCTCATGATGGATCTAATGGTTCTTTCCCTACTCCCAAAAGGTTAATTGCTACTGCCCTTCCCCTTGCTTCAGCTGCTTTGCCTCTTACTGCTAATATCATTTCTTCCCTTCCTATTTCTACCTCAACCACGCCAACCACTTCCTCTTTGCAAAATGATTTTGCCCCTAGTGCAGGTTGCTTGCTTATGCCCGAAGGGGCTATATCTGCTTTCATAGAGAGAGTGGGGAGACTATGGAGCAAACTTTGCCATAATTTTTCTCATCTTCCCCGCCTTCCTTCCTTCACATCCTGGCTCCTGAGTTGTCTCCTTCTGAGTTTTTGTCTGAACTGGATAAACTCTTGTCTTACCCGAGTGATCTTCTTTCTCTTCTTTTCTTCTTCTCTTCTTTTAATTTCTTGTTTACTACTTATATCTTTCAAAATTTACTTTCTTATAGCTTGTGGCCTTGACAGTCAAGGCACGTGAGAGGGAGAGTGCACAGGCATTACCCCTTGATTAGTGGCTAAACTTGTGGCTGACCTTACCTCATCCAATGCTAAGAAGGTTTGCACTGGTTTCTGTTAAGGTCAAGGCTGAAGAAGATGATAGGATGTCCCGAGAGAAGGCTTAGAGGGAAGCCAAAGCTACGATGGATGTTTAGGCTTCAAAAGGCCATGATCTAGGGGAGAACGACAAGGCACTGGCCAAGGTGGCAAGAGATTTGGAAGTGGTGATGGAGAAATTGACCCAATCAGAAAAGAAGCTTAATAATTTCACTTTTGATGTGACTTATGGTCTTTATGCTTTGTCTAGGCGCAACTTTGGGAGACAGGTTAAGCTTGACTATCTAAGGGACAATTCTCTGTTAACTCGATCTATGAGTATTGCTGAGATTGGTAGGATAGTGAAAAGGTCGCGGTGCAATATGTTGCTCCTAGCCATTCTGAGCACTCCACTAAGAGGGAGGTGGTAGAGGTTGACCATGAAGACCTACAATCTGAGGAAAGAGGGGAAACAACTACACACAAGGTTAATCCAAATTCCCAATAGATGTTTAATTTTAGATTTCTTTTGCCTCCTTTTGTATAAAGATTATGAACTCTATTTTATTGTGTGTAAATGAAACATGATTTTCATTTTGTTATCTTGCGAATGATCGCATTTTCCTTAATGTTTATTAGTCTTCTAAAAAGAACGCGTTTACAAAACTATTGTGGGAGAGCGAGGCTAGGCTTGAGAAACAAACCTTAGATCGCCTCAGTTTTAGCGCTGTCGTTATATGCTGGTGTGAAAAAAAAGTTAAATGAGTCTTTTGCCAAGCTTAAGTATGAAACTCAAGGATTATTATCTAGGATAGATTATGTAGTTCAAGAGAAGGAGGCCCTTAGTGATTTCGTGCTGCACCGATGGCGATACATGTTAGAGAATGATTCGTCCCATCAGACAACCCTCACTTAGAGTGGTTTAGACTCAGGCTTAGAACTTTGAATAATGACTGAGCTCTCCATACTCTTATTATTTTACGCATGATCTTTAAGTACATGGACAACTAGAAATAATGTAACAAATGATGGATCTTCAATGTTAAAACTTTATCTGTTGTGTTTTGGTCATGTAACCAAATTATATTTTATTATTGATTACGTTGGTTCTCGTAAAGCTTTGCTCAATACTAAAAATACCTATCGTTAGGATGTTCCTAAGGATGAGGTCGCTCAACTTAGAGTTGAAAATGGGAGACTTGAAATAGAGTTGAAGTTCGCTTGTTAGGAGCTAAAAAAGGCTAAAGACATGCTTGAGCGCCAATATGTTTGCAATAGAAAACTGTGAGCATGGTTGGGGGTGCTGCATCAAAGTTGGAAGGGATAGAGTAGACTTCCGGGGAGGGTGAAGAGCACTATGGTATTGTTTATAGTAGTGAGATTTCATAATACAAGAAAGAAGTAGAGTAGATATCCATTGAAATTGTCAAATTGCTCGGTGAGAAAGAGGCTGCTAAATATGGAAAGACGATTACATGTATCCTGCTTAGACACTGTTCCTTCCCTTTCTATAGGTTTTGGGCCTTCTCAACTTTATAATGATGGATTAAAAACTAAAGCCTATAGGTTATTTGGTGACTTTGCAAGAAAAACCAGAAAAACAAGATCTCAGATAATTAAAACTCTAAATGATACAAGGAGAAAAGCCGTGTTAAAGATATGCAAGATTGAGGATTCACTACAAGTTGCTCGGGGCATGATTGCCTCTTATTTAGAAAATCTTAAGCAAGAGGACATCAAAAGTAAGAGTGCGTAGGCTTTGCTACAATGATCCCAAGATGTCCTAGAGTTTTTCTACCTCGTGCTAGAACAGAATATCCCGAACAACAATGAGGACTACGAAGTAACAACCGAACAACCCATAGATTACTGGGTAGGAGCATGCTTTGACCCTCGCAGGACCTTTCCTGCTAGCATCACCCCCACCTTTTACTAATGTTCCTTAGACATCATTTTAGTGCTTAATTGCTAGGACCTTGGGATAAGGAACGATTTTTTCACTTAACAATACTTGACATGATTTTGAAGTTTGTTTACTCAATAACATTTCCCCATAAAATTTGTGAGCTTCCAGTGTTCTTACCTAGCTTATTTATATTATTATTTAATCCTAATGTGCATGGATGTATTTAACTTTTTTGGCCGACTCCTCTCAATCAGGATTAGGAGGGAGCCACCCTTAAAGAAAAACCAAATTCTGCCCTAACTAGGGTGGTAGAACTAAAGGACTTATTGAAGAATGCCGAGATCATATATAGGGCTATATGTAGAGATGATATAAAGAAATTAAGGCAAAGGGTTGTCGAGATGGATGAAGAGATTGCATAGAGCATGAACGCATAAGATGATCCTTCGATGTCTTCAAATACATGTGCCTTACTTAGACTGGTCGCAATTACTGTGCCCCCTTCCGGGGCCAACCTGGACGAGGTCCTCAAGTGGAAGAATGATGTAAAGAGTTATTATAAGGCTAGGATTAAAGTGTTGGAGGATTATTATAAGGGAGAGCCAGGGACGCCACAAACCCGCGTCTTGCCCTATCTTTCCAATGTGGAGAGGCTCTTTAGCTCCTCCTTAAGAAATGCTGAGAAAAGCAAAGATCAACTCTTGAATGAGATTAAACGAATTAAGCGTGTGGCTATGGAGTGCATGAATGCTCTTGAGAACCAAGCATTTAACTTGGAATATGAGGCCCTATTAGATTGAGAAGTACACAAAAACACAAAACACATGTTTGTGTTTTTGTGTACTTGCATTGAAGTTTCCAAAGGTAGGATGGATAGGACATCTCTATTAGAAGAGCTTTATAATGAGAAGGTGAAAAAGACAGCAGCAAATATTGGCCGGCAATGTGCCATTGATATTTTTTTGATGTTTTTGACCTGGACTTGTTTTGTCCTTCTTTTACAACCGTACCAACTATAAGTACAGGTCTTAAGATGAAGAGAATGTCTAGGTTGGCGCCAATTATGATCCCCATATCACTTACAAGTAGTTTTGCTCATGGCAGGGCCACTCGTGCCCGATCATCAATTGTTATTACCGGGCTAGATGATCAATTCCTAGCTCTTAAATTGATAGGAGGTTCTTCTCAGCCTTAGGTATCGCGTTCCCGCAGGTCATATCGACGCGGAGTGGTTGTAACTAGCCCGTCTTTCGATTTTGAGTCAGATTCTTACCATAGCTTTTATTATGAGGTATCACTTTATGATGTAACCCATGCTGTGATCTTTTGTAAATTATGTGTAGATATTTAAAATAGACAATTGCATTTTGGTAGGCATGTAAGGAACTAACTAAATATTTGTAACTTGGTTTTTTGATATATACCTGTCTGGGTTCGTACCTGACCAGTAACTTGTGGTACATTCCATGTATTGTGCTTTTTTGCCATGTTTAGAATAAGCTCCCGAGCTAGCTTATGCCCTCTAGTCTTTACCCTTTGGCCGCAGTCTTTACCTGCACATTTGATATAACTTGACCCCTTATTTGGGGTGCAGTGTCCTAAGCTGGCTTGGCTTGACCTGCCCCTTGTTTAGGGTGAAGTGTCATACGTATGCTTGGTCGCATCCTTATCTAGCGTTACTGTTCTCATTTTTGAGATTTTCGTTGTCATTCATATGTTACATTACAACTGTAGAACGATGATGGTAAGCTTTGAAGAGTAATTTATTCATGCGCTTGATATAGTCTTCCCCGTTGTTTAGGGGAGGACTAAGAGAAAATTTTGCTGTGAAATCATGTCATGTATTTACAACCTTCGCAAGTGCATGATTTTTTATACTAGTTCTAGCTATCTAGTATCCGTACGTCTAGTGTGCTATGTCAGCAGTACTATCATTGAGGATTTTTTATACTGGTTCAGGCTCTCTAATATCCATACGACCAGTTAGGCTGAGAAGCCAAGCTGTGTTGTTTGCAGCTCCATTTTGAAACTGGTTTGGGCAGTCTAATATTCCTACATCCAATGCGGCAATTTGACTGAAGAGTCGGATTATGTTGATGCAATTCCAAGTGTTTAAATCAAGTTTCACCATTCTGATCGCTGATAATGTCGTTCTCGTCAACCGACCTCGTGCATTGCTTGGTCAGTGACTGTTGGCGGTGAACTGCAGATGTGTATGGGGAGATCATTTAATCTTGTTGAAGAGAGATAACACAGATATTTTTATATGTTTTCGAGCTGTCTAATATCCATATGACCAGTTTAATACATCAACACATATTTTTTAAAGGCTTATTACATAAGCAGTGTAGATCGCTCAGAATGTGGTCTGAGGTTTCTTGTGTAGTATCGAAAGCTCCATGTGTATGTAGCCCCTGACCTCGGCTTTCTTCTAACCTTGGCACTTCTCTTGCCTGGGACCTTCAATTCGGTTTGCAAATTAGCCACCTTGGTTCACTTTTTGGTCAAGATGGTAGTTGATGTTGAAGACCCAACACTTGAACTTCTTGGTCCCTGAATGTGAAGTGTGAACACCCTTATAGACCCGACCGCAATAATGTTTTCCCAGGTCCTCTCGTCCTTTCATTGGAATCGCTTACCAAATCAACAAATACATGCATTTTGGCTATTATTGGTTGTTAAAGAAGGATGATCAAGAGAGGTAGAGGCAGCGATTAAGGAAGATGAAAATTTTAAAGGCACCAAGGACATACTGCAACCATGATTATTCCTTCCTCATCACAATGTTATCCTAAGAACATGTGAGGTTATCCGGGTTGCCGAGCCTTCGCTGTCGGTTTTCTTTCTCTCTTATTGCAACCAGGAAACATCATATCCAAAGATTATCTGTGCATTTCTTTGCTTGGATGAGTGGCAACTCGCCATCCTCGAGGGTGGCTTGAGTTAGTTTATCTAGTAGTTTATGGTCGGCCTCAGTGTTCTCATATCTAAGAGTGCCATTATTACTCACCCAATGCATAATCAGCATGATTGGTGAGTATGGCTGTGGGCCATGGATGATGGAGGTATCGTTGATCGAAGAGCGATAATTTGGGTCACCGTTCCATTTGTCCTCTTTGCCCATTGGCCTGCTTGGTTAGAGAGGGCCTGGATCACGGTTTGGAGAGGATCTATAAGGGCCTTGAGTGACTATCTTTGAGCAAAGGGAATGGATAGGTCAATGAGCTTCATAGTTGGCGGGGGGAAACATACGTAGAGTTTATCGGAAGTTGGGAAATGGAGGTTAGGAAAATTCGCCTAAAATCGAAAAAGGGAATAGAGGTTAGGCAGATTTACCCGAAATCAGAAAAGGGAACGAAGGTTCAAGCCCTCCTTCTAGCGCTAAAACTGTTGGTGAAGTTTTTCGACTCCACAAACTTAACTTGATCGTGAAGCAATCTAGGCGATGATTACCCAATGAATTTGAATAAACAGATTTAACTTATGTTAAATCCGCCTTTAGGAAGTGACTATGTTGCTGAATACATATGTAGTCCTGTAGCCACATTCTATATGTTTGTTAGAATGTTGAAATAGTTTGCAAAGGAAACTCAATTCACAATCTAATGTAACACAAGTAAAAAAATCATGAAAAATAAGTACATATAAATTTTTACATGGTTTGGATTATTGTTAATCCTACATCCACGGGATAATCCACTATATACTGTTTTTTGGTACAAATGATTACAATTTCCTAGAAGCATACAATATATCTCAATTTTTTATGACCAGTTTTTATTTTTGAAAAATAGTCCCCCTTCTAGTGCCTTCTTTTATAGTGTGGAAAAGTGCACTATAGTTTGCCGCGGCTGCCCTTTATCCTTAGCTTCAATCTCTACTTCCAGATCTTGCCATCTGTTCTTCATCTGCAATGCCTATTTATTGCATCTAGATTGGTGATGCGCCTTTGGTGGGAAGCTATGGCATCAGCGGGAGTCTAGGAAATTAATGCGGGATGCTTGAAAAATTAGACGGGAAGTCCAGGCCTATGCGGATCAACCTCTACTGTTCTGAAGTGGAAAATTTCTTAAGAAGAATGCTAGAGGGTCACCCTAAGGCTTTGGGATGCTGTTAATGTATGCAAAGTGGTGTGGTTGTGACTATTTCCTGATGCGCGAGTCATGCTGCCATTCTAACATCTCTACTGTCTTTGCTTAACTTGCTATCATATTTGGCAAAAATGGAATTGTACCGCCCCGTTTCACTCTGAGAGTTGATTTGACATATGCTTGGAATGTTTTGGGGCTAGTCATAATTTAAGTTGATTGAGATTTGAGTTGCCCTCATTACAAGTATGCTCGGGTTGCTGATGAGAGAAAGGAAGAGATCCATTCCTTTGTCATCTACCTGTAAGTATGGTTCTGCGTTGAAGCATATCCTGAGTGGCCCTGCATGCAGCCCTTTGGAGTGCTTTTGACCCTTGCGGTACTGCCTAGGTTGACCCTTTTATGCGCTATTCAGACTTATTCTTATAGGTGTTGACAAAGTATGGGCTTTAAAGATGCGGCCAACTTAGTCGAGCATGTGTTGCCTCTTATACTCTGGCACAATATTCTTATTCTGCTTTGATCTTATGTTTTGTTATTATGGCCTACCCCTATTTCCTTATGAGTGCAGTACCTGTCTTCTACCATGATTCCCATGATTGTTGGGTTCAGGTCAAGTTAAGTACCGTAGCTTCAAGATGGGTCTCTATGCAGTATGAGTTTGATTGATTCAATTCCTTCTTCTTTACATCTAATCTTCTCGACATTAGGGCAGCCTTCCTGGTCTCATGCCCTACCTCCTTTCTCTTCAATGCAGCTTGGTGTAAAAATGGATGTAACACCGACCACTCCTCATAAAAGCTCTTGGCATCAACTCTAGAACTCTTGGTACTAATTCTGAAAGCTCTCGGTGCTTGGTCCAATACTTAGCCAATCATTGGTGTTTGACTTCTACTCATCACTCTTAGCCCTTACTTGAAGAACCAACACTTCCATCGAGTAGTTTCCAATTGACAAAAACCTCTCGGTACTGATCAAAAGCTCTCAGTACCGAGTCCTCTACTATGCTCTTTGCCCATGCTCTAGAGCCCCTCCTCGAAGTCTCATCTGATTTGAAGTCTTTTTGCCTTTGTTTTGCCCAAATCCACCACCTCCTTTTCTAATTACACGAAAATACTAGCAAACCATATCAAACCAATTCATCCAAGCATATATTTCAGCGAATATCATCCAAAATAAAATAATTTAACTAAGAAATCATATTAAAAATGCTAGCTTTAATTATATTAACATGTATAAGATAGCAAGTCAAGTAATCACTCACCAAATACCCCAAATTATAATTTTTGGATCCAAACCCGAATTAGACAGCAAGCAACTCGAGCCCCAAGATACCAAAATGATAAGTTGATGATCCTCCATGCTAATTATCCCTTTAATGATCAATTTAAGCTAGTTTAAGTAGAAAATGTGAAATTTTTGATGACGAATGATTAATGGAAGCTTATGAAATGTTTTGTGAAAGTGAAAAAGTGATCCACTTCAGCTCCAACACCCCTCCTTAGCTTAAAAATCATAAAAGGGCTAGTGGGCTTGGGTTTAGGCCCGCATAATTACCCATGCATTTGTCCAAAAGCCCTTAAAATTAAAATAACAATATCTTTCAAATGGTATGTCTTTTTTTCTACTATGACCACTCTATGTAAAGACAAACTATTATCCTAAAGCAGTGGAAGTGGTTTCAGACCCTAAATCGACTCCTATTAAAAGTTATAGGACTTACAAGATTTTTAGGATCAAAATGGTCATATAGAAATTTGATAAAAATTATTGATGTGGAAAATATCCCCAAAAGTTATTCCCAAAGTTACAGTCATGCGTCCTCATAATATAATAATAATAATAATATTTTACGATTCTCCGATACCTAGAACACGGATCGTTACAAAAACCATTTCAAGCTCGAACAATATTTATTACATTTAAATTCATTTTAAACGCGCATCGATATCATATATCAATTAGTGTTTATATAACTATTATATGCACACTATTTAATATTGTTTAATTCACATCAAATAAAATTTGTAATTAATATTTCAAAAATATTAATTAATTTAACTAATTTATAACAATTACCAATTAATTAAATCGGGTGGTAAATAAGAGTATTTAACGTTTCGGTTGTGTGACTCTTAGGTGCAAATTCGATCAGTAATTAATATCGAACTATTCAAATATTAACGTTCACACTTCACTTAAAACGTGGTGTGACATTATCACCAAATTTATCGCTTACTTGGTTTTGGTAAAATCCAATTTTACTTTATTAAGTGTTACCCAATGGTGACAATTATTTACACCAAGTCTCTTCATTAAAACTATATTACTTTGGACTTATGAAATTTGGTAACGGTCAAAATTCCAATATAATCCATATTCAACTCAATATTCCAAACACAATGTCCTTGGTTTAGTGATAACAATTATTATTAACCAAACTGCTCTTACCAGAGACTTTGATTTCGACTTGACTTCGGTTGACCATGATACTAACCTCATATAACCGAGGAGATGAACCCTCTCTTAAATAATGTTTCACTTCCAATGCTTCCACTTGACCCGACTATAATCGTTCGATGGACACAGTACCAGATTTAACTATAATTAAAGTGGAGCTTCCCTATTGAAGATTAATAATATTCACAAGTTGGGAGAACTGTGTAATTTTGTCACATCGATATTTTCTGCTTGACCTTAGTTATATTAAACAACGGAAAAGTATCGAGTGAGTCATTCTATAGTTATCTAATAACTATTATTACGTAACCCCTTGGTGCTCCAACAGCCATGAGCAATATACTGCCCAACATTTGGAGAGCGTTACGTACTCTAGCCTCAACAAATATATCGATATCCACTCTCGATAAATCTTGACTAGGAATATTTAAAATGGTATGTTTATTTTATTACGATAAATCACTCATGATTCCAACATTTTGTAATTACTATCATAAAAAATACCATTTATCGATTTTCTACTAAATACACTTATAATTAAATTAATTAACTAATTAATATAACACATTATATCAAGTATATAATAGAAAGAAAATGTCTTTTTTGAACAAGATTGGTTATCGAGTTAAATATATGTAACAATAACATAATTGCCCCTAGGGCATACCCCTAACTCTATCAAACAACATGTAACAAAAGTATTCAGCTATTTGTAATTTAAATGACATACCTTCAAATAATAAAATTTAAAATTAATCTACCTTAGAGAAATCGTTAACTTAAGAAGGAAATCAAAACTTTACAAGATTTTTTATAGACAACTTAAATTAACTTAATTTATTTTATGTAAACAATAACCAAAATTGTTTCAAATCAACATGTAGTATGTGCAATTAATTTTCAATCTTGTAATATAAATTTTAACCAATTAATGAAATTATTTTCAATAAAAATTTGTTCAAACAATAGTTTCTAAACAAAAATGAATTAGACGAGTTAGGCACATATAACTTTATGATAATGAGACTTAGATCTAAATCGACATACAATATGAACAAACAAATAAAAGCAGTGACGAATCTAAAATTAGTAATGTTAAATAAAAATCTGGTCTAATCCTATGCGCTTGGAGTTCAAAAGTGTGGTAAGTTCTTGAGTTTAATGCGCAAGTCAAAGAAAACAAGTGCAAGTCATAAGCCCATAAGGAATTAAGTGCAAGTCATAAGTCCATATAGAAGTAATTATGTAAATAAGAATTTATTCAAGCCCTCAATGACAAAGTTCCAATTCTATTTTTATCCAACGATCATTAAAATCTCACTTTCAAGCTTTTTTGTTACATAAGAAAAAATTAAAATGAGGAAGGAGAACAACTAGAATTAGCCCCTCTCAAGTAGGGATACATGCCTATTTATAGAAATCCCCATCCTTTAGAGTTTGAGACATGTCATTTAAGGAAAATGAATGGTCATAATTTGCTAACATGGAACATGTTTAGGATGACATGTGGCACAATCCTTCTTTAACCTCTTCATGATGACTTGAATGCCTCGTTATCAATTAATATTGATTTCGGTGTTGTGCTTCTCAACATGGGATAACTCTAGTTTCTAATGTGCGATAACTCCTTTATTTTCATTAGGTGATAGCTCTCTTAAGTCTTTAACATATGATAGCTTCAAAGTATCAACTTTTGATAGCATAAATAATCACCATGGAGATACCATACTTTGACTTAAGCAGTCAACATGCGATGGCTTTAACGACTTCAACCTTCGATAACTCAAATAATCAACATGCAATGACTTTGTAGACTTCAACCTTCGATATCTCATCTGATCAATATGTGATGTTTATGGAGACATCAACCCTTGATAGGCTATCTGGTCAATATGCGATAGCTCTGGGATCATCTGCTTTTGATAGTTCATTGGCCGACATACGATGGCTTTGGAAGACTCAAACTTCGATAGCCTATCTGGTCAACATGCGATAGCTTTTAGATCATCGACCTTCAATGGTTTTTCTTTTAAAACTTACAATGGCTTTGACCATGTCAACTTGTGATAGCTTGTTTGGATCTCAACTTGAGATAGTTCATTTATTATCAACTTGCGATAGCTTGCTTTGGCTTTCGTTTTCCGATGGCTTTATCTTCCATCAACTTGCGATGACTTGCTTTCAACCTGCGATAACTAGCATTTTTGGGTATAATATTTGCCTCCCTTTTATAAAAACATTTTATACTTTAGTACAAAACTCCATTCCTTTTAGTATCCTCGTGATTTAAACTTTTCATATTCCTGAAACTTTTCATCCTGGTCATGCATTCCTTTTTTATGATATAGTACCTAATTTACTTTCTTCCTTCTCTTATAAATATTCTTCTTTACCTTCTTCTTCTCTTTTACTGGTTTTAAAAATTTCTAGTTTCAAAATTCCATTAATTTTTTTGACAAGCCTCGATTTCTTAAAGATTCTCTCTTGGTAATGACTCATCCACTATTAACACGTCGATTATGCTATCGATTTATTATTATCAGTCATTTTGGTTTAATTCTCACCAATTTTGGGTTTTAGTGAACTTGTCAATTTCGTGCTCTCTTATGGTTTTCTTCAAATTCCTTTTTAAGTTTCATTTTGATCCAATGTTAGTTTTGTTAAGATGTTACTTTAGTTAGTGGGTTTTGGGTTTCTTTAACCTTATACCAGTTTAAAAAAAAAATTAGTGGTAAGATATACATTATCTCAATATGCGATAACCCAGTTTTCCTGACTTACTCATCATGCGATAACTTAGTAAGTGATAGCCCATTTTTCCTTACTCAACCCACAATAGCTCAATATGTACAGCTTATTTTTCTTAATTTACTCAATTTATGATAGCTCAATATGCGATAACACATTTTATTTACTTTACTCAACCCATGATAGCTCAATATGCGATAGTTCATTTTGTTTACTTTAATCAACTAGTAATAGCACAACATGCAATAGATCATTTTATTTACCTTATTCAACTAGAGATAAACCCAACTTATTACATTTATTCAATGCAATAGCTCATTTTCTTTATCTTGATTAACTTACGATAGTTCAATATGTGATAGCTTATTTTGTTTACTTTACTCAACTAGGAATAACTCAACATGCAACAACGCATTTCATTTACCTTATTCAACTAGTGATAACTCAACTAGTGACATCCCAACTTATGTCGTTTATTCAATACGGGATAGCTTAATTTATGATAAGTCATTCTGTTTAACTTGATCAACTTGCGATGACCCCTTTATTTGTTTTAATCAATATGCAACAACCTTGCCATTTATTTATTTACTATCTTTCCTAACACTTGACAACTTAACCTTTTCATTTAGTATGAAATAGTTTTATTCATTTCTTCATCATCCAAATATGTTGGAAATTCATTAAGTTAACTATTTTTGGAGTAATTTATGTTTGAATTTTTCCTTTATTAATTAAGATTTTATTAATTTGTATATTTGGTTAAAATGTCATAGGCCGGAAACAAGAAGGGAAGTTCTAAAGGATCACCTTGCACTCCTAAATAAAATAAACCATCTAGAGAGAATATATACACTAACTTTTAATCTTGCTTCTCAAGGCAGGAGGATATCGACTCTTTATTGCATCATTTTGGGATCTCTAGAGCTAAGACAGAGTTCTGGGTCCCTCTGATAGGATTGGCACCCCTCACGAGGAATTCTATGCTTTCACTCCCATCTATATTTAGCATTCGTGCTATCTGCTTTTCAACACTCTCATCACCAAAGTCTTGTCTTTCCTCAACCTATTCAAACTTAATCTAAATTCCTCCCACTACGTTCCCTCCTTATTCGTGCTATTTGAAGTTAGAAGATTTGACTCCTTCCATTTTATGCTCCCTAGGCACTCTTTAAAAAGTTAAGTATCAACCCGATTATGGAAGGCTATTACTTTCAACTTAATCTCAACTTGGTTCACTTGTAGTACTTAGTTGAAGTCATAGTTGCTTCTGACTTAAAAATTGACTTCTCATTTTTATGCTCGGAAAGAGTTACTAACTAAGGGAGGCTGTTACTTCTAATTACCAAAGATATTGGCATTTATTCTAGTATGGATGCTATGAGGCTCTTGAAGAAATTAGGGTTCCTCCTATTTTGTATAAGAATGTTGTTCATCCAATGAATCCCACTATTGCATTTTAGAATTCGAAGGGAAACGAAAAGAGCTTGTTTATCAACATCACCCTCTCCCTCACCCTCCAGAATCGTGAATTCTGTGAAAATCAACCTTATTGTAAAAGAAAATTATTTTTTTAATATAACTCATGTTATAAAAATTTTGCACACCCATTTCATAATGCTTCATAATAAGTTATCAGCTTGTTGCAATGTAACTCTTATGCCCTTCTCACAAATGTTTTGATTGAATCAAATAATTGAACTAGAAAACTTTGTTGTCTATCTCTCTTGCATAGATGTTTTGATAAGGCTTTGAGGTAAAATTATGGTCTAATCCTGTATGCTAGGAATAAAAACGGGAGGAAAGTTCTTGAGTTCCATGTGCAAGTCAAAGGAGACAAGTGCAAGTCATAGGCCCATAAGGAATAATGTGCAAATCATTAGTCCATATGGAGGTAATTATGTAAATAAGAATTTATTCAATGCCTCAATAAAAAATTCCCAATTCTAATAGACCTAAAATCCCAATTTCAAGATTTTTTGTAGTATATACAAGAAAATGAAAAATGAGGAAGAAGAACAACTAGGAATTAACCCCTCTTTATTAGGGGTAAAAGCCTATTTATAGAGAGCCCCATCCTTTAGATTTATGAAAAATTTCATTTAAGAAAAATGAACGGCCATGATTTGAAGATGTGGGATATGTTCAGGATGACATGTGGCACAATCCTTTTGGAAACAACCCGCTATCTACGATGCCTCGATTGAACGTATAAAATGGTGCGAACATCACAGACCTCGCAATGTTTGATTCATCTATACTATAATATTATTAGTCAGTTGGATTTCAAGAGCACACATGCCTTCTCCATATTTTGAAAAATGAACAGCCACGTTTTTTATTTCTCTCTATTTCAAACTTTGAAACGTGATAACTTTTTCTACATTAATTGGATTTAAGAATCGATTTCACTATTAAATCTCAAATTTAATATGCTTTCCAATGTTATCCATTGTTGATAGCTAAAAATAATTTTTTAAAAATCATAGTTTTTCGGATTATTCATATTATTAAAGTTATTAAATCCGTTTGACTTTATTTCTTTTAACTAATCTATGTCATTGATTGTTTTCAAAATTTCCAGCCTCTGATTCTACTTTCACAAATTGCAGTCAAGTTTGGTGAAATCCAACATTACCAAAATACAACAACAATGTTAGATGGAATTAGAAATGGAACCAGAAAGCTCAAAAGCATTAAATACAATTATATGCTACTTATTATATTGAATATGCTTTGACTGTAAAAGAAATACAATGATATTATTCACATTAAAATAAATATTATTGAATAATGGTTGTTAGTTCCAACACTTCAGACATAAAATATGTATGCTTTAGATTTAGCATATTTTCATAAGAATCGTTTAAAACAGAAATAAATCTCTTTATCCTCTAATCTTATCATTCTACAATAATATGATGCTATAATATTATTAGTCAGTTGGATTTCAAGAGCACACAGGTCTCCTTCATATTTTGGAAAATGAACAGTCACGTTTTTTAATTTCTTTCTATTCCAAACTTTGAAATGTGATAACTTTTTCCACATTAATTAGATTTAAGAATCGATTTAACTACTAAATCTCAAATTTAATATACTTTCCAATGATATCCATTGTTGATAGCTAAAAATAAATTTTTTAAAACCATAGTTTTTCGGATTATTCATATTATTAAAGTTATTAAGTCTGTTTGACTTTATTTCTTTTAACTAATCTATGTCATTGATTGTTTTGAAAATTTGCAGCCTCTGATTCTACTTTCACAAATTGCAGTCAAGTTTGGTGAAATCAAACATTACCAAAAAACAGCAACAATTTTAGATGGAATTAGAAATGGAACCAGAAAGCTCAAAAGCATTAAATACAATTATATGCTTCTTATTATATTGAATTCGCTTTGAGTGTAAAAGAAATACAATGATATTCTTCACATTAAAATAAATATTGTTGAATAATGGTTGTTAGTTCCAACACTTCAGACATAAAATATGTATGCTTTAGATTTAGCATATTTTTCACAAAAATCGTTCAAAACAGAAATAAATCTCTTTATCCTCTAATCTTATCATTCTACAATAATATGATGCTACATAATGTGTTCCTAGACATAGTAAGTTATGGGATCATCATCAACACTTGCGTTCTCATGAATCATGTCAACGTTGCTTTTCGCATTTTTGGATCAATGGTCAAGTGTAAACCAAATGTTGTTTCTTGCACTACTCTTATAGATAGTTATTACTGAAGCAACAAATGGAATCAACGACATCGAGTATTAAAGGAAATGATTGATAAAGGTATCTCACCAAATGAAGTTACATATAATGCAGCTGATGCACACAATAAATTTATAAGTGTATAATTTATATGTGTATTGTGTGGAAATTTTATCTTTGAAATCATTTTTGCTCGATATTTTGCATTTGTTTATCAAAGCACCAATACTATCTCCATTACTGTTTTCAAAGATTTGTACACAAGTTTTAGACAAAATGCAAACTTATTGGAAAATTGATAAAAAAGATCACTATTTCTTAATCAATGAACCATATAAATCATTTAAACATGTTATGATGATAAGAGGTTGAGTGCGGTCCGTATGCGAAGCACGGGTTCGCACTAGTTTTAAGGTAAAATATAGAACATATTACAGAGCTAACTACAATATTCTGTACTTTTGAAACTCACAGCGGAAGGAATAAAATTTAATGATCAATAATACAATAATCCCAAATGAACAAATTAATACAGTATCAAATAAACTTCA
The DNA here is from genome assembly GCA_030737815.1 of Allium fistulosum. Taxonomy (NCBI): domain Eukaryota; kingdom Viridiplantae; phylum Streptophyta; class Magnoliopsida; order Asparagales; family Amaryllidaceae; genus Allium; species Allium fistulosum. Next base: position 704,656,852 of record CM060904.1, on the reverse strand, counting down.
CTTACAACATTTCTCTACACTAGTAACAAAAATCAGCCTAATGTTTGGGAATAACCGAGATAAAGTAGTAGATGGCTAATAGACAAATAAATATGCATCTCCATCATATCATCATGCCTCTAAGTCCCCACCAGTCCTCTCTATCGACCTATTGGAGTATACCTAAAAGAAGAGAATGATAGAGGGGGTCAGATATACGTCAGGTGAGTGAAACACATCATATAAGTATATAATACCAATAAGCTAGTAAAATAACAATTATGCTCGAAAACTATACCTTAGCCCATTCACCTGCACCTAGCAAGTCAGCAACATAATATAATACTATAATGGCATCATATACAAAGGTCTCACTAAAATCTAACCCATATCTAATCATATGCATTCGATCGAGCCTGAATCCCAAACTCTCCTGTCGAAAATATATGCGACTTGCTACTGAATATCTAAACATCTCATATCTTATCGCCACATTGAATGTGACTTGCGACTAAAGATCAATGCATCCGAGCCCTCTATAGCTAAATCGAACGTGACCCGTTACTGAAGATCTACATATCTCGGTCCAATATTGCCAAATTGGATATGACTCGCTACTGAAGATTTACTTGTCTCAGCTCGATATTGCCAAATTGGATGCAACTCGATCTACGTATCTCAGTCCGCTATTGGAAAATCATATGTACACTATTGAGCTCAAAGTTCCAATTCATGTACCGCCAACTATGACACTTTTTAGCTCAAAGTCCTAACTCGCCGTCGCTAGATGTCACTGGCCCCACCAAAATACACCTAACACCTACCCATATACCACGCTATTGGGTTCAAAGTCTAAACTCATGTGGCATGCATATGACATTATAATGGAAATTGCACATGGCCATTGAGGTAAAGTCTATACTAGACATTCGCCTAATGATTTGCGATAGTATTGGGATCAAGCCCAAGACTCGTCATTGTCCTACCACTTACGATGCTACGGATCAAGACCAACCCATAAGCACAAAACCGTTAAACGAACTTGTCCAACTAAGACCATTTTCTAATGTATCTCAAAACATAACAAACAATAAACCAAAATGTTCCTTGTCTCACCATGAACCCGATGCAACGAACCGTCATAAAACGGAGTCTGTATGCTAGAGTTACGAGTGCTTAAAGATAAGTTATTTATTATAATTATATATATTTTTAATTTCCATGTTCGCTGTAGTAAGCTCATCTTCACGGTGACAAACCCAACTCCGTCCACCTTCAAGTCGATACCATCGCTGCCCAGGAGCTTCATTATTCGATAGGACGCCAACAACGGCATGCCCATGCCGTGTGCCCTTCGAAGATAACTATCGCCTCACCTACGACCTTCTATATAACCCTCGCCCCATCGAACTTTAAGCGCTAGATCTGGCAAATCCTAACGCTTTCTGACCAATCAATAAACGATGATTTGACCTTTTCATCTTCCTTTACGCAGCCATACTTCCCGATCATCATATCTCACCATTGGATCGAAACGAATGGTCCATGTTCGTCGAACTTCTGATGCATTTTTTGACAATTCATACACCCAATTGGCAAACGAACACCGCCATTGGATTCACGTCGTCGACAATTATAATTTTGATATATATTATATCCAATTCAGAACATATTTGTATTTCACACTTTTCAATTAGAGGGAGAATAGTCATTGCTAATTACAATCAATAAAAAATTATATTGTTAACTATTTAGCCATGACATACTACACCCTAATCATGTTTATATAAAAAAAATCATCTTTTAATCTTCATTACATCGTTTATAATGTTGTTTACGATCATAAGGGATGAATTACTATATCTTACTAATATATATATATATATATATATATATATATATATATATGAATAGGTTAATCGCACACGCCGATTAGCCATGCATCTTCTCCGATCTGAGGAGGAGAATCCTCCTCCTCCACTGTCATTAAGGCATCCCTAATCACATATTTTTCCCCGCCGTACTTGAACAAACTTCATTTTTTCATTTTTTGCCATATCACATCAAGTCATATGATGTGCATACAACTACAGAGTATTCTAGACTCCATCATCAAGATGACTAGGCTCTGCCATAACCAGTAAATCATCAATGCATGTTTGTAAATGGGATAAATAGAATACATGTGAACACTTGGAAACTTTTCAAGAAGCCCACTCAACATGCGAGCTTCCCTACTCCATATATAATCAGGAAAGAACTAACTACTTATGATGGTAGATTTCCCACATATCTCAATAATGAGTCCATCGCCTACCAAGCTACCCACTGTGAACTCTCTATGCATGTCTATCCTACATGGTTTCCATTCCTTTGCTTATCATTGAGGCGTCCTTAATCACATAATGTCCAAGTATAGCTTTAATTTAAATAGACTTCACTATGTGCATATTTCCATTGTCGAATACCTTGCAATATATTTTGCCACTTGCTTCCGCACGCTCGGCCAAAAGAAAATCTTCTTTGTATCCTTTGAAATCCCTCATTAAATTCCTTCTTTAAGTCCATAGGGATGACAACATGATAACGAATGGTGTCTCCCCTCTAAGTGGGCTAACATTTAGGATACTTAGGCAAACCCCATATTCCATCCCTATTTAATTTACAATTACCACAAATGGATGATGTCATAGTTCCAATGAACACAATATTCTATTGCAACTCATCGACTAGGTTGTGCATTCTACACTTATTTTTCACGTGCATTGAGTATAGAAGTTAGGTCATGCACAAAAATTCACTATTTCCTAAAATTGACTTAACAAGATAGTTCTTTCAATCTAAGTGGTGACTGAAATGCACTAATCTTACCTCTTAGTCAATTTTCTTCCAAATCGCCAAATCATGCCTTTCTTAAATCACCTTCGTACTTTAGTACGTGCAAATCAAGACATTTACTTTATGCCTTGGAATTATACAACACTGGATACTTCAAAAATAATATTACTTCCACATGCTTGTGAAATGTTAAAAACTGACATATAGTTAGAGTACCCTTATGTACATTGTACTCCAAAAACAATTTACATAGACAATTATAGTCATCCTCTATCAGCGACTGTCTTACACAACCAATATTCTATTATTTAATCTTTTAGGAAACTCTTCACTTGACCATGCTCTCATGCTTCCCACATCCTATATAAGCATTTCCCTACCCTTAACGTAAATGTATATATTAATTTCAACAACATTTAGTAACATATGTCTCAAAAATTCAAAAAAATAAATTTAAATTTATTATTTTCTTTTTAAGTATAAATTGTCTATATTGTTCGTTATAAGAATACCTTTTCTCTATCCTCCTGAAATAGCATATATTTTTCAAATCGATAACATACTTCAAAATCCTTTGTTTTCAACATATATCACAAACACCATTATTTAATCCAAAATTAATACTTTCCATCAAATTTCATTTAAAATAAGTTTATTATCATTTTACAACAAAACAACAGTAGTGTTTTTTTAAATCATATTTTTTTCATAACCACTTAATTATTATATAATTCAAAAATAACTCCTTTTTGCACTAAATGCAAAAAAAACTTCTTAGTGTTATTTATAAAAATAGTAATAATTTAACCCAAAATATTCATGGAAATATCTCTTTATTATTTTTACTCCCATTACACCTCTTATTTTTATTTAATAATAATAATTTTTTCATAAACCCTATAAAACGATCATATTACTTTGCTCAAAATTTAGAAGTCTTCCAAAACAGTAATACCATTTATTTAACTTCCACCACACTTTATAAATAAATATATATTGTTACTATTTGTTAAACTATTTAAAATCATATTATATGAATGTAATGATTCCGGTTGTTCTTCAAACTACCAGTAAAGTTTCTTGCTATTGTTTTTCTCTCTTTTACTGAGATTAGTTATTACTTACTTCTTTAGGACAAGGAATTGACTTTATCTATTGATGATCCCAACTTGACTTAATGTCTCGAGAGCATTCGGTCCAAATAAGTGACAGCCATTGAGAATCGTTTTGCTCATTTCATTTTTAGTTCATCAACGATCAATAATGCTGAAGCTAACAAGTTGTAAGAGAAGTATATTCAATTAAAGTCTTTTTAGGAGCCTCTCAAGAAACAGCTGATGATCTTAAAAAGAAAATTTCTTCCAAGGATGATGAAATTTTGGATTTAACTGGAAAGCTTAACTAATGTTATGATCCTCAACAGTTGGAATATGACTCAAAAATTTCCCAACTTAACCAGCTTATTCTTAATTTGGAGATGGACTTATTGAAGACTAGAAACGAATATCAATAATATGAACTTATCTTAACTAAAGGTAAAAAAGGACTTCCGACTTCGATTCTGGAAAAGTCCTCCAAAAAGGCACCTTCGTAGTTTTCTTCTTCATCTCGGCATCATTCGACATGCAACATCGACGTGATTGTTCTAGTTCCTTCATTATTGAAAAAAATATCATGAACTTGCTAGACTGAGCAAGTCCTTCAAGATTGAGTGTAACTAAAAAAAATAAAGTATTACTAGAATAGAATGTACACTGAAGCGCTCTTGGATCTTAGACTCGAGGTCAAATCTTTAAATGCAAAAGGAATGAACTGACATTAATAATCCAAACATTAATGTTGAAAAAGTGGCTTGTCTCATCAAGTTTCCCAACTAAGAAATGCTAATATAACTTATATGAAGTCATTAGTAGTTCAGATCGACTCTATTGGTTTTCTTAAAGTTGTTTGTTACAAGGAGAGAATTAAAGAAATACCATCTTATGACGATTCAACATACCGTTGATCCTCCTATGGCTTTGAAATCTTTAATAAAAGAGGTACAAGAGCTTAAAGGCCAATTAGAGTTGATGCAATTTTAATCCACCTGGGCATTTCAACTTGATTCACTAGTAGATTACTTAGTTGAAGTCATGGTAGCTTTTGACTTAAAATTTGACTTCATATTTTTAGATTCAGAAAGAGATTGTTGATTAAGAAAGGCCATTACTTCCTACTATCAAAGATCTCAACATTTCTTCTGGTGTGGTTTCTCTGATGCTCTTAATGAAATTAGGGGTCTGTATATTTGTATAAGAATGTGGGTTTGTCCAATGAATTCCAATATTGCATTTTAGAATTCGAAGGGAAAGGAAAAGAGCTTGTTTATCAACATCACCCTCTTCAGTCGTGAATTTTGTAAGAGTCAACCTTATTGTAAAATATTTTTTTTTTTAATATTACTCTTCTGCAATAAAACTTGCATACTTGTTTTATAATGCTTCATAATGGGTTGTGTGCTTTTGCTTTGCAATATAACCGTTATGCCCTTCTCATAAATGTTTTGATTGAATCTAATGACAAAACTAGAATACTTTGTTGTCTATCTATCTTGCATAAGGCTTAGAGGTAAGATTGGTCACCTTCATCTCCTTTGGATGGGTGCTTTGGCCAAGCCAAGTGGCAGGAACAAAAGCTTAATTGACCATCACTCATTAGATGAGTGCTTCAACTAGGCCTTGCGGTAGGACCGAAGGCTTTTTGTCTATCCCCCTTAGATGGGTGCTTTGGCCAGGCCAGACGGTGGGGCCAAATGCTTAATTTACCATCACTCTCTGGATGGGTGCTTTGGCCAGGCCTTGCGGTGGGACCGAAGGCTTTTCATCCATCTTCTTTGGATTGGTGCATTAGCCAGGCCTAGCGGCGAGACCAAAGGCTTTGACCATCGCTCTTTGGATGGGTGCTTAGCTAGGCCTTATATCATGACTGAAGGCTTTTCATCCATTTCCCTTATACTAGTAGTTTTCCCAGGCATGGAGGAGGAAACAATGGCTTAATTGACGATCACTATTTGGATGGTGTTTCAGCTAGGCCTTGCGGTGAGACCAAAAGCCTTAATTTGGTTTCTGTTCCATTCCATGCAAAGTCTTTTATTTTTAAAAACATGGCTCTGATCATTAATTTCATTTTTTAGAATATACGTCCATAATGATTTGAAATTTTGTTTTCCCTTTCTCTAGTTTCTCAAAAGCCCATTTCAATAAACTCTTGCAATTCCTTATTTCTCACATAATATTCTTTAAGTCCTGACAAAGCTCCCCAATTAATATTATAGTGCCCATTTATTTTGTGATAACGGTGGTATTCACCCCCTTTATGCTTTTCTTCCCTTCTTGCGATTTTGTTTGAAGTTCAATAATTCATTCTTCTTTTGGTAAGAAAATATACTCTCTCTTGAGAAACGTGAAGGGGATAACTATCTTGCTCCTTGGCCTTTTTTCTATATGGTTCCCTTGCTCGCTTCGCTACTTATTTTGCGGGTTCACAATATCTCCTTGGTTTTCATTTAATATCCTTTTTATTATTCAGAAACTTCTTTCTTCTTTCTAAGACACGTCTTTCGATTTCTAATTAAATTTTTCAATGTTAAGATTTAGCTCTATTTCGAATATTGTCCTTTGAACTTGAAATTGAATATTTTGTCTTGCTTAAGCAAATTAATCATCCTTTAACAAGGTATTTCTTCTATGTCATCAGGTCGATTTTTCCTTATTTAATTCATTTGTTAAGGAAAAAATTGGCTTCTACCTCATGTAAAATGGATATAGACTCCATTTACTCGGGCTATATTGGAAGACTCTATTCTTTTCTTCTAAAATCTGAAGAGCTAAATTCCTAAAATTTAGTTCTTGAAATTATAGGACATTCAATGGACAGGTTGAGGTGCTCAAGTGAGGTTTTGAAGATCCTTGTTAGGATTCAATTACCATGATCAACATTTGGATGAGATAGATTTTGTTTTATGTCTAAAAGTAGATACATTGAGTTTAGCTCTCAATGAAAGCATCACTAAATATTAAGTAAAATATGATCTAATCCTATGTTCTTAGAGTTCAAAAGGGTAAGTTCTTGAGTTTAATGTGCAAGTTAAAGGAAACAAGTGTAAGTCACAAGCTCACAAGGAATTAATTGTAAGTCATAAGTCCATATGGAGGTACCTATGCAAATAAGAATTTATTCAAGTCCTCAATAACAAAGTCCCAATTCTAATTTGACCTAATGGCCGTTAAATCTCAATTTCAAGTTTTTTTATTGTACATACAATAAAATTTAAAATGAAGAAGAAGAACAACTAGGAATCGAATCCTCTCTAGTAAGGGTACATGCCTATTTATAGAGATCCTCATTCTTTAGATTTATGACACATGTTGTTTAAAAAAATCGAACGGTCATGATTTGCTGGCGTGGCACATATTCAGGATGACATGTGAATAATCCTTTTTGAAACAACTGGCTATCAGCGACGCGGCTATTTAATGCAGAAAATGATGTGAACATCACAGACCTCACAGATGACAGATTCTTTTTAAAGTAACATATCACAGAGATATCTATAATATTCTATACCTTATGAAACTCACTATGAATGAATTAAAATATAATAATATAATAATCCCAAATGAACAAAATAATACAGTATAAAAAAAACTTCACTTTCAACATTTCTCTACACTAGTAACAAAACCAGCCTAACGTTTGGGAATAACTGAGATAAAATAGTAGATAACCAATAGGAAAAAAATATGCATCTCTATCATACCATCATTCTTCCAAGTCACCACCAGTCTTCTCTATCAACCTATTTGAGTATATTTAAAAAGAAGAGAATGATAGAGTGCATCAAACATACATCTGTGAAATGCATCATATAAGTGTATACTACTAATAAGCTAGTAAAGCAACACTTATGCTCAAAAACCATATCTTAACCCGTATCACCTACACCCAACAAGTAAGCTAAACATAACATAATTCTATAGTAAAAATTCTAAAGTATTACTAAAATCTAACTCATATCTAATCATATGACTCGATTGAGCCTAAAGCCCCAACTCCCATGTCGAAAATATATGCTACTCACTAATGAAGATATTAACATCTTAGCTCACTATCGCCAAATTGAACATGACTTGCTACTAAAGATCTACGCGTCTCAGCCCCATATCACCAAATTGGATGTGCCTCTTAATTGAATATCTATGCATTTTTGCCTGCTATTGCCAAATCGGATGTGACTCGCTACTAAAGATCTACATGTCTTAGCCTCTTATCTTCAAATCGAATGCAATTCGCTACTGAAGATCCACGTATCTCAGATCACTGTTGCAAAATCATATCTACACTATTGAGATCAAAGTCCCAACTCATGCACCGCTAACTGTGATACTACTAGGCTCAAATCCCAACTCACCGTCACTAGACGTCATTGGCCCCATTGAAGTCAACCTGATTGTAGAATATGCTAGTGTATGATTTTTGTTTGATGATAATAAACATATATATATATATATAAGTTTAAACGTATTTGTAATTGTACTATTTTATTTTTTCACATAATTAAATAAATATTTGTTGAATAAAATAAATAACTCGGAATTCTTATTTAAATAAATATTTTATTAGAAATTCAAATAGTCCAAATTTGAGCTCTCACTACATTTACACATTTTCAATTATAATACAACTTCAATTATAGCACAATTATCACTATACGATTCACCTCACTACATAATTCACTCTTCACTCGTATTTTGATCTTCAACTCTATTCCAGCCTATATCCAGCATCTGAACTATCTGCAAAATAAACACTGACGCAGTAAAATTGAAAAAGAAATATTTTGCAGTTCACAATGAAGTGTGTGTTTTGAAAATATTTGTTGCCTCAGTTATTTGGGTTGTTCGTCATCATTTCTTTTAATTCATCTTACGCGAACAACTTATGACATGCACAGTGTATCACTGTACATGCCACTAGGTCGTGCACACCGATATACGTTTGCTTGTTAAAATAGCAGGGACATGTGAGCATAAGGTCAAACCCAAGCAAAAAGTGGATTCAACTCAAGTGCAAATGAAAATAACAACAAAATGTACACATGACAGCAAAATCATGAATGCAAGCACTCGAGTGAACAAAGCAATGAAATGTCAGACCTCAAATAGTTTTGGACTCACTCGATGTGCATGTTGGTCAATCTTGCTCCGTTCTATTCACTACTTATCAACAAGAGTCAAGTTACTACATAGTGGCTTCTCCTACACTAATTGATACCAGTATGAATCCAACAGCTAGTGGCATGGCACAAAGGCACAAAACACATGAAGATTCAACCAAATTCACACACCAGACTTCAAGTGGAACAAGGACTGCGAACAGACCAGACCAGTTTATAGTTCAGACTCATGAAGATCCAAACAACAGCCTCAACAAGAACTCAGACCAACTACAGTAACAATAGTTCAGAGAATACAAGTGCACAAGGACAAGAGGCAATTTTGACTCGAAGCAATGTTCAGTTTCAACATGAATAACAAAGGCATGAACACACATTTATCAGTTTAGACTTCAAATGACTCGAACATGATTCAGACATGAACACAAGGGGTGCAACCAGACTAGATACCAGTCAGAGCATGCAAGTGAAGCCACAACCAAGACAACAGTGCAGACATATGAAGACTCAGCCAACATACACAAGCTTCAAACAGTTCAAATGGAATGCAAAACATGGAACAGAGGCCAGCAAATCAGTGCATAAGACATGCTACACTCAGTCATCAACAACATGTAACCAGACAAGACCAATGAACACAAGGAAGCACATATGGTCAGGAGCAATGAATCATGCTACAGGCATGACTACAATAACATGAAACAGAGAAATGGACATATGCAAGTTCAACTTCAACATGTACAAAGTGGTGCACCAAACACCGACAAGTATATACATATGCAACATGGAGACATCACATTAAAACTCAAGCAAACAGTGAATAGAGCAATGTAATAGTTCAACATGGATGAACTCGAAGCAACTGGACAAAGTGCACCATACACATATAAATACTTCAATGAAACCAGACTTCACTCAACATGAAACCAGAATTGATGCCGAACCATCACACACAGATATATATGTGTATATATATATGTATATACATGGAGATGACACACATATGCAAACATAGTATGACAGTGAAGCATTTTACAGTTTTACAGAAACTATCAGTAGCAGTTCAAACAAAGTCAAGTCACGTTTCAAAAAGAAATGACAAAATAAAGAACACTTTTGATTATTCAGAAAAGTAGCAATTGATAAATAAACAAGTCAAATTTCTAGAAATCAGCAAATATCATCACAAATTCAAATGCCAAAGTCGTAGTAGCAAAGAACGGGATTGATTTAAACAATTCAACCAAATTTGAGCATATCAGAGATGGAACAAGTTAGAATTATCACAAGCATTCAATCAATAATCGAACGGCCAAGCAAAGCAACTGAAGAATTCAAACCAAAAATATACAAACGAAAATTTAGGGATTTTATCCCTATTTAAACCCATTATCATCATCAGTAGAATATCGAAGTCGAGCATAACCAATAATCGATAAAAGGCAATTCACGTACCAGTTCAAAACATCGTTCGATCTCGAAAAAATTGAAGCGACCGTGTGCATTCAAAAGACAAGGAATTGATTGACAAGGGAAATCGAAGTGAATTCATCGCTACAATCGATCAAGTGTTTCAGCGTCTTCAATTTTCACCAAAACCCTAATTTAAGAAGAGCAACAAAAGTCGGCCGCAAATAAAAGGAGGAAGACTAACTTCATTTTAATTACATACTTGGACCTGATTCATTTATTTTGATTGGGCTTCATTTTTTTAGGGTTTTGTTTAGTTTGTTTTATTTGTAATTTCCTTTTAAATTGTGTAACTTTCTAGTTGTGTAACTAGGTACAAACTACGGGGCGTAGCTTGAGAATTCGCAACTTAGTGGCCGAGTTGTGGTAGGGTTTTGAGCTTAGAGTTAGGTTAATCGAGTTAGCGGGTGCCGCGAGTTTACGTGTTTTTGTAAGTGTCCGATTACCTAATTTCTAGTAGAAACCTTGGGGCAGCACGTAGGCAGTTTTTTTCCGAAGCCGAGTAAATCTGTGTGTGATATCTACTGCATTACTTTCTGCCTTTATTTCCACATTAATTTTTATTAGCACACCCTGTTCACCCCCCTCTAGGGTGAAAACGTTCCTACACTGATGCCTACCATATACCATATTATCAAGCTTAAGGTCTCAACTCGTGTGGCCTGTACGAGATACTATTGGGGAAATCACATGTGACTATTGAGGTCCAGTCTAAGTTAGACATTCACCTAAAGGTTTGCAACACTATTAGGATCAAACCCAAGACTAGTCATCGCCCACCTTTTACAAAGCATCAATCCTCAAACTGTAAGCATAAAACTATATAACAAACTGGTCTAACTAAGACAATTTTATAAAGTATCTCAAAACACTTCAAATAATAATCCAAAATGTTCCCTATCTCGCCACGATCCTGATGCAATGAACCATGCGTAAAACGAAGTCTGTATGCGAGAGTTATGAGTGCTTAAAGGTAAGTTATTTATTATAATTACATTTTATTATTATTATTTTAACTTCCACATTCGCTATAATAAGCTCATCTTCGCGCTACTGAACCCAACTCTGTCCACCTTCAAGTCGACACTATCGCTGCCCAAGAGCTTCATTCTTTGATCGAACACCACCAATGCCACGCCTACGTTGTGTGCCACTCAAAGATACTAGCTGCCTCACCTCCGGCCGTTTATATAGCCCTCGCCACCGCCGAACTTTGAATGTCAGTTCTGGCAAATTTTGACTCTTTCTGATGAATCAACCACTGACGAGTTAACCTTCTCGTCCTCCTTTACACAGCCAAGTTCTGGTTGGTTGTATCATCACCATTTCGCCATTGGATCAAGACGAACGATCGATGTTCGTTAAACTTTTGATGCATTTTCTGATTAGACTATACACCCAATTGACAAACGAACACCACCATTGGATTCATGTCATCAAGAACTATAAATTTGATATATAATATGTCTAATTAGGAATACTTTTGTATTTCACACTTTTAATTAGAGGAAGATTAAGTTTTGCTAACTACAATCGACAAAAATTATATACGACCATCTAGTTTAACATCCTCCATTTTAAGGCCCGAAACTAAGTGCTACAAATGCTGCAGTCATCCATAGTATTAATTCGCGGTGATAAAATGAGATCAGTTAATTATATCTAAACATTAAGGATATATGAATATGGAAATTTTCAAAACATATTTCATCAACAAACTTTCATATTCATTATGTAATCCCATCGATTCCACATTTAGAGAAAATATGAGAAAATATGATAATTATAATTATATTCCAAGAGCTACAAATGAAGATGCCTCCTTAGATGATCATAGTCTAACTACGTGACGGTTATAAATTCTGTCATCACATCCATTCAAAAAAAACTTCAACCAACATAGTGGAAATAATTCCTAATATTAGTTTTTCTCCTGCACGTCTTCGGAGGCTTATTCGTTTAACATGAAAACCCTACTCCCGATCTACTCAAATGAGTATCCGGGAGTTTAGGGGAAAACAAAAACTTCGGGTCGGACAAAGGTATGATGTGAATAATAATATACTATCTCAAACGAAAAACCGATATCTAGTGAGACCACGCTGCAAAACAGAATGGATTTTCCTCTCACTGGTATCTTTTCAAAATATGTCATTCTGAACATAAATCATGCATCTGCAAAGACAATGGTTAAAACAAAACATGATCATATGCATGCAATATGGGTAAACGTGATTAATATGTCATTATAAGTTATGCATTCACAAAGTTTTCCCATCCCATAAAATTGACCGTCTATTTCAAATCATAGTTTTCCTAGGGTCACTATGGACCTATTAGTTTTCACAGGTCAACTAATTAGTTTTCACAGGTCAACTAATAACCTATTAGGCTGACTCGGGCCAAAACATAACCAGATGTCCTAAAATCTCCAAACACGTTTAGGGGGTCTCCAAATATGGTTAGGAGAAAACAAATAATTCTATAAGCATATAGAGCTACGAGTTCCCTTCTATGAGTACACATCTTTTAATCTCACTATTGAAAAAATCATACGCATTGAAATCGTGGACCTTTACCAACCAGGGGCTACCGGCTGAAGCATAAGGCGCGACTCTACACTACTTCTATCAAATTCTTGTCTGGTTTTAAATCCATAAGTCATATCATTTTGATCAGTATAAGGCGTCCTAACACAATTGATCTATCTGATCTCCTAGATGCAATTATACCCACTTGGGAGTTTAGTCTGACCATATTCACCACTGGAACAACCTAACTGGTAATTCTGTTCCTAAGTCCCAATATGCAATGTTGGGTAATGCAAATGTGAGTATGAAAAATGATAAAGTATACAAATTTAACAGATCAAATGATAATAAGAACATTTAACATCATACGTCATAATATGTTCACTCAATAGTTATATCCATAACAAAATTACTTATGTCTAAATATTAGTTCCTTTGGAAAAATTCATATAAAATTGGGCTAAAATTCCATTTTACTTCCTTGAAAACATTTATCTTTATGATTAATATACCACTTGAAATCGTGCTTAAAACAAGGAAAACATAGCCCAAATACTTAGCCAGAATCTTGTGCCAAAGTACTATCTTCTTTACATATATTTTCAAACACTTGCTATCAAAACAGGGATGCCGAGTGTCTATAAAACATTGGCTATCAAGCCTACAAATCATAGCTTTCAAGTTTATAAAATATACAGTTGTATAGTCACTAAAATATAGATGTCAATTGTCTCTAAAACATTGGCTATCGAGCTTATAAAATATATCATTTTATATGGCTTTCAAAACATTTGATAGCAAAACAAGATTGTCGAGCCTTTAGAAAACAAGGGATATCATGATTATTAACAAAGCCTTTAAGTTTGTATAACGTACAACATTCATGGTGCTAAAATACAGTTGTTGTATAGTTATAGACAAGCCATCGAGAAACTATAGGACAATGGTGTCGAAATCTTAAAAACATGAGGTGCCAAACATCTAAAAACTTATGGATGTCAAACCAATAAAAACATGGGATACCGAGCCTCTAAAATCTGATGATGTCATCGATCTTTAACAAAAAGAAGTTGTCGAGTCTCGAAATCATAGCATTATCGAGCCTCTTCAACACATGAGATAACGAATCCCTAACAATACAAGGTATCGAGTATCTATAAAGGTGGATACATCACTTAGCTATCTCATGCATCAACCCTTGTCGAGTTTCTACAATATAGAGGTATCGAGTCTCCATGTTATAGTGCCAATAGCATTTCTGTAAATAAGTAATAAACCGATTTATTTTCTTTTAAAGTTAAAACTTTGCACTAACTCATGCCTCATGCCAAATTGTTATTGGATAACAAAATACTTTTCACATTCTTTTCAGAATTCACTAGCAGGTCATGTTCTACCTTCTCAATCACCTTAACAAAACCCTTGTAATTAATGTTATTAACTCATATTAATTAAGACTTTTCTAGAATAATAAATTCATAGAAAAGCATAATAATTAGGGAAAATCCCCAAAAATCAATAAAAATCTGAATTTCCTTCTTCTTCCTTATATAAAAATTTCAGGACCAAATTGTTAATTTAGTTATTTTTAATAATTAAAAACTCAAAAATATGCACATTTTCCTCTTAAGAATTTCATAAAATATACATATGAACTTGAAAATTTATGAAATTAAAAACTCATCTCCAAAATAATGTTTTACATAACATATCCAAATTTCAAGTCAATAAGGGATCAAAGACTTAGGTCTTGCCTTTAAAACCCATTAAAATAATTCCATCAAATTCCAAATCATCATTCAATTCAATAATGATATTATCATCCCAAACATGACATAGTATCATAATCAATTTGGAAATTAATCATAAATCCGAAAATAAAACATAACAAATGAGATGGTAACTATTATTCACTTTAGGTTGGATAAGAGAGATTGAGATTTGATGTAGATTAATCCTCTTAAGCTTCCCCTTTGAATTCCTTAGCTTTCTTCTTCTTTTTCCTTAATTAATGGCCGACCTCTTTTTTGGGTTCTGTTTTGATTTGGAAAATAAAATGTGAATGAATGAGGGAGGAAGGGTTTAAGGAACGAAATAATGAATTATTCCCATTATGCCCCCCTCATTATTTCCTTTCTATTCTATGTTTAAAACAATCTTATTAATTGATTAATTAAGGTCTGACCCAAATTAGTTAATAAATCTCATTCTCCTTATCACCTTATATTATTCTATTTAATTTATCTAATTAAATTCCCTGAATAATGTTAAACAAAAATTAGGGGTGTTACATCTAGCCATGGCGTACAACAACCTAATCATGTTTATATTAAAAAAAAATCACTTTTTAACCTTCAGTTACATCGTTTACAATGTGATTTATGACCATATGGGATGAATTATTATATCATACTAATGTATACACGAATATGATGAATCCCACTCATCGATTAACCATGCATCTTCTCCAATTCAAAGTGGATACTCCTCCTTCTTTGTTGTCCAAAAATTCATCACCTTGAAAACACCAAATTTCTTGACAGCTTGGCATATTTGCGTAGCTCTATTTGCGGTGATCGGCTCTATATTTATTTTATTTAATTTGGATTTTATTTGATGTGAAGTTGGTTTAATTTTGTTTAGAGATTAGATGAAGAAGAAGAAGATGGAGATTAGAGGTAAGATGTTTATGCTAATGTGTAATTAGAGAATAGGGTTTTTGTTTTTATTTATAGGCTGAAATAACTCAAATTTAGGTTAAAATATCAAAATTAATATATTATGAAAATGCCACTGGGTTCGACTTTTAATTTCTAGTTCGTTAAACCAAATTTAGCTAGCTATATATGTTCTCTAGTTGTAAATGACATTCTCGATGCAATGAGATAGGTTCCAAAGTGTAATTCCAACCATTGTAAAAATTTACTACTTGGCCCGTTTAATAAAATTACAATTTTACCCTTTTTAATTTAATTTTTAAATTACATAAAACTGTGGGGGCGTTGCACTTCTTTAATTTTTTCATGATGACTTGGCACAATCTGTGCAATGGTAGAATGCAACATGGCCAGTTAATAATTATTTTGGTGTTGTGCATCTCAACATGTGATAGCTTTAACTGCCAATGTGCGATAGCTCCTTAATTTTCACTAAGCGATAGCCCTCTTAGGTTTTCAACATGCGATTGCTTCAAAGCGTCAACTTTCTATAGCTTAAGTAATCATCATGCGATAGCTTCAAAGATACCATCCTATGATAACTTACGTAGTCAACATTCAATGGCTTTGAAAACTTCAACCTTCGATAGCTCATCTGATCAACATGTGATGGCTATGTGTACTTCAACATTCGATAGCTCATCTGATCAATATGCAACGGATATGGAGACATCAACCCTCGATAGCCTATCTGGTTAACATGCGATAGCTTTGGGATCATCAGCCTTCGATAGCTCATTGGCTAACATGTGATAGCATAGGAAAAATCAACCCTCGATAGCCTATCTAGTTAACATGCGATAGCTTTAGGATCATCAACCTTCGATGGTTTTTCTTTTACAACTTGTGATGGCTTCGACCCTATTAACTTATGATAGCTTATTTGGCTCTAAACATGCGATAGCCCATTTATTATCAAATTTTGGTAGCTTGTGGCTTTATCTTCCATTAGCTTGCAATGGCCTGCTTTCAAACTGTGATAACTAGCGTTTTTAGGTATAACAATTACATAGATAGCATATGAACAATAGATATAAAGAAAAATGAGATGTTAAAAACATACTAACAAGATAAATATATAACTATTCAAGGGAAGAAAATAAAGATCTAAATCATATTGCAAATTTATATAGGTGAAAGAGATACAAAAGGTGGAGGATTCAAAACATGTAAATAAGTTGAATTTGAATATAAATAAAATAGAATGTTACCTTAGGAAGTAGCCAAGAGAAACACCTTGAATGATGAAAGGAATCCTGGATTCGATTGATCAATCTCTAGATCTTGCAACTATTGAGAGAAAACCACTGTTTTTTATTTTTGTTTTAGTGTATTGGAACCCTAGGCTACCATGAAAATTCGGCCATAGATGATGGGAGAGGAAGAAAATTTTTTTCCAGGAAAGAAAAATGAATTGAATGAAAGAAATAAAGGGAGATTTGTTTTTAAGGAATAATAGAAACCGTTCGTATTCCTTGCTTAAAACATTCTCCCCTTAATTCTTTATTAAATCTCAATAAGTCCCCTCCCTCTTCTTCATGGACGATCGGAAATAGATTGTGCCATATATGCCCTCAAAATTTCCTTAATCCCATTTAAATCCAATTTAAATATACTATCGATACCGTATATCGTTGCGTGCATTTATAACGTTTATATACGTACTTTATTAAATATTAATGTATTCAAACATAACATAAAATTGTAATAATTATTGTTTCAAAATTATTAGTTCATTTAATTTATTTGAAAACCCAACTAGCATTTATTTTATTTAAATCCAATTTAAACATTCTTCCGATATCATATATTAGTACGTACGTTTATAATATTTATATATGCACTTTACTAAATACTAATCGCATTCAAACAAATTAAATAGAATTTAATAATTAATATTCTATAAAAATTAATTATTTTAATTAACTTTCAATAATTAAAAATTAATTAAATCATGTTGTCCATTTGGAATATTTATCATTTCGGTTGTATAACTCAAAGGTGTAAATTCAGTCAGCGATTGAATTATTTAAACATTAACATTCACACGTCGCTTTAGCAAGTGATGTGGCATTTTGGCTGGATTTATCACTTATACATCTTTTATTAAAATCTATGTTTACTTATAATAAGCGGTGTACCAGGTTGTGATGATTATTTACACTAATTCTCCTCATCAAAACTATATCACATATGACTTATGGAATTTGGTTTTTGGTCAAAGTCCAACATCATCCACCTTCAACTTTGTAAGTCCAAAAACAAAGTCTTTGGTTCAATAATTTTTTTTGTTATTAACCGTATTACTATGGACATATATTTTGAGTTTGAGTTGACTATAGTTGACCGTGATACTAACCCCGTATAACTAAGAAGACGAATCTTCTATTGAATAGTGTTTTACTTCTGTTGCTTCAACTCAGATTCTCAACTATAGTTATTTAATAAACATCATGGAACAATTTAACTATAATCAAAATGGAGTGTCCACATTGAAGTTTAACAGTATTTTTAAGTCGAGAGTACTATATAGCATCGTCACTTCAAGATTTCCGTTTGACCTTAATTATATTAATAAGCAAAAAACTCTTTAGTGAATCATTCCATAGTTATTTAATAACCATTAGTACATAACCCCTGCCCCTAGCAGCTATGAAAAATACACTACTTTACATTTGGAGAGCATTACATATTCTAGTCTCAAGGGGTGAATCGATATCCTTTGTTACAACATCTTGAATAGAAATATTTAAAACAACGTAATTTTTAATGTGGCAAAATTCTCATAGTTCCAACACTTTGTAATTACCACCATATAACATATCAATTAAGGATTTTCCATCTATATACTTTAAATTAATTACTTAATAATTTATACCACTATATAACAAGTACACAATAAAAGAAAAACATCTTTTATTTTGAACAAGATTGGTAACAGAGTTAGATATATGTAACAAATTACATAATTGCTCCTAGGACATACCCATAATTCTATCATACCAAACTTTAATCAATTGAATTCAGCTGGCCATAGAGAGCAGCTTGCACTCCCAACCTTCTGCTTGTTCTCCTATTTTCTAAATAAGGGTACTACATTCCATGTCCATTATGTTATAAGATGTCATTGCTAACCCCAAATAAATAGTTGGAAATTTAACTTTCTTTAATTTTTTCCTTTTCATTAAATAGACATATAACTTCAAACAACCATGATTGATTCCTAAAACAACTCCTATTTTTGGCACTTAGTAATTAAGATAATAAATCAGTTTAATGGAGTTAAACAACTCTGTCAAACGAATGATTTAAAAGGTGACTTTTTAAAAAAATAAATGAATTTGGATCTGGTTTCTATTCCATTGCATTTTTAATATTATTTACATATAGAGAAGTATAAAGTTTATTAGAATTGGATAATTGGGAAAAAAGGATGAAAAAAGGAGCTAAGTGTAATGGTAAATAAATTACAAAAGACTTTATAATTTTTGAAACAATCCCTTCTTCCTTATTCTCTTCATTCTCCCTCTTCTTATCAAAAAGAAAACTAGGTTTCTAATTTGTATTGTTCATAACCTCTTCATACCTCAAAAAAAATTACAGAAAAACTTTCAAGTTAGAATATTCTCTATAAATTTATATACTCATGTTGGCAACAGGATTAAGCCTGAATTTCTAAAATAAAGTGGCTTTAAGAGTTAGCTGGTCAAAGTTTAGGATTTCTTTGTAATAAGTGCATAAGAAATATCCCTTATACTTTATGATCGCCATTTATGTCATGTTTCTCCATTTCCTGTTAAATACAAATAGTTGGGTTAATACTTGATAATGATTTCAAGTTAGGAATTTAAAGATAAATGAGTGTTAGTGAATGTTTAACCATAAAATGCATGTGTTGGAAACACTTAAAAGAGAACCAAATGTAGTGATTTGGTTATTTTTTTGGTTCGTATTGATTGTTGCATGGTTAAGGAATGATTGTATATGAGACATTATTCGAAAAGTATGGAAGTCAATACAAGCAGCCGAACATATTCATGATTTAGAAGAGATGTCCATAATTTTATGATGGTACAATATGAAGTTGAAATAGAAGAAGTTCTCTTTCGATACACAGTTAAGTAAGTTCTTAGGATTTATGGAAAGTTCTGAAGGAGTAGAGAAAAAAATCTCAAGAAGATCAAAGCTATAACCGAGATGGAACCTCCTACGAACGATAAAGAGCTTATGTGCTTGAATGGCAAGGCTGTTGCTTTGAACCATTTTATTACCAGGTCCAAGAAAATAATGTTTCCCTTCCTTTGATTTGCCAAATAAGCATAAAAACTATAAATGGACCAGTGAACTTTAGCAGACCTCTGGCCTATCCTAACTAGTAAATGGAGAAGACTCATAGGAATAATAAGTTGCGTTAGACCAGTTTATCAGGTTGAATTGGACAAAGAGGATGATGGAATATGAGGTCTCATATATTATGTTAATAAGAATTAAGTCCTTTGGAAATGCATTATTTTAGAGAGTCGTGCGTATTTTCTAGTTTTTACTACGAGAAAGCTTCAACGTTATTTTTAGGTGAATCCTACCATGGTTTTGACTAACCATCCACTAAAAATGTTGTTTAACCCACCCGAGATTTTGTGTAGAGTTGTAAAATGGTTAGTTGAATTATTTTAATAATATATCTTATGTTCCATGGACTACAGTCAAGGACATTCCCTTGCGGAATTTATTACTGAATGTACAAGAAGAGACGGTGAAATGTCCAAGCTAGAAAATACCAATGTTTGCTCGTAAAACAGGAACCACAGAGATTTGAGAAGAATTGTGCATCCTAAGTGTGATAATAGCTAATGGCTTAGAAAGTCGAATCTCTTTTTGATTTGATTTGTATGTATATTAAAATCATAGAAATAAATAAATATCACAAACAAGTAATGAATCAGAAAGTAATAACATTAACACATACAGTTTTTATAGTGATTTGAACTAATAAATGCTTACCACCATTGTAGTCTACCGCTTAGTTTTTTAAAGATCTCAAGTACAACATCGGAGTATAAAATACAATGCTACATTTTTCAAAAATGTAATTTGTAACTCCTACAAATCAGTTTGGTAGCAATCAGAATGATTATATCTGATTGTTTATGTGAAAAAATATGGTCCCATTACTATTCATATATAGGGTATTTCTATGTATCATCTAGTTTGAATTATGTTTAGTATTTCTTGAAAAATAATATGTTTTCGTAAGTGTAGGCATGAGAACTGGTCAAACTTTAATCAGGTCAACATGTTAGGTCGATATATTCTGTACAACACCAGTCACATGTGCTACCACAATCCAAATAGAAGAGAAGATGTAATTTAGCAACTGTTGACTATTGTGTCATTTTCACGATGTGGTAGTACTTCTATCGGTACCGAACCACGAAAAAGGTTCGGTAACTTTGAAATTTTACCAAAATTTCAGGATTCATTTCATGGCATTGAGTTCAAGTCAAAGAACCAAAAAAGTAGATAGGAAATGGACTAAACCATAACTACCAAATAATTATGGTTTGGTGGTAATCTATTTGGTACCAGATATTGAATTCTTACTGGTAAGGGCCAATTCTTGTATTTAGCCAAATTTTCCCATTTTCCCTCATTTCTTCTGGCCATATTTAAACTTCTCATTTCTTTGACTTGCCTACTTGGTCATTTGTTGGTAGACTTAATATTACTCCTTTTAATATCCATTTGTCTCCTGAGAATTTGTCATTAGTGAAAACATACTCAAAAATTATAATGTTTTTAAGATTTGTTCGCAACATATGTTGATAGAGCATGAAATGAACAGGCACTAGTGTAGGATACATTAAACTAAACAATCATCATATTTTCCATACTATCAAGCTTGATTTTATAGTTACAAAAACCATGAAAAAGTGTGAATCTTTGATTAACACATTAAAAGTGGCCACATCTATTGGAGTTATCGAGATCCAAATCTAAAGAGACACTTAATTGATAGTTTATCAAGTACTCGATCACTATCAAACAAAAGATGAAGGTTATCTTTATAATCTGAGTTAGTTTGTAAACTACTTAACTATTTTTAGTAATATGCCATTAAAAAATAAAGAGGGATATAAATGCAAAAGTTGGTGCTTTGGTCAAGTTTGGTACGATTAGAGAGATCTAGGAATAGAAGTTCATACTAGCTGAGTTCTTAGAAACACAAATTTTGTAAAGAATTTGTTATCCCACCTTTTGGTCAAAGCCGAAATATCAACAGATTATTTGGAATGGACGGATATCAGGATTGGAGATCGATTGGAAAGAAGGCTGTGATCGATGTCGTCAAAATTGGGCCGAGCTCCAATCAAGGCGGGATCAATTGGGAACGATGATTAAGGCTAGGAGAGGCTACATTTCAAATTTCAGGTCAATCGGAGTTCGTACGCTCGAGATATGGGTAAATCAATGTTGGAAGAGACTGATTTCGTATCGGTGATTTCTTATCGATACATTTCGTATCGATACAGTTTGTATCGATCAGGATGGACTCAGGATACGGAGTTCATATCGATACATTCGTATCGGTTGCATGGCGAGGTAAGTTCGGGCGTTTCGTATCGATCACGGTTGGAATCGATGCGAAGGGTGGAGCAGTGGTCGCAGGAACTTGGATGAACATTTCGTATCGATCGATTATGGATCGATACGAAGGACCCATTCGTGCATCGATATGAAGAGGACCGAAGGACGTACTCAGGATAGCTGTGTGGGTGGATACGAAGGGTTCAAAAGCCACTATTCGTATCGATCGTTTTCGTATCGATCGATACGAAGCGGTCGATGGATGCATATTGATGGACACGAGTGTGACCAATGCAGGCAGATGGATACGAATGAGCACGAGGCATGGATGCGAACGAAGATTGTGCATGATTCGAGGGAAGAAACGTTCAACTCGGTAGGGAAAGTGGATCGAGCCTTGGAAGTAGCGTCACGTCATCGACAAGCACGTGCGCTGTATCGATACGATCCGGTATCGATACGAAATTGATCGATGCGAACGTAATACCACACGAACACTACATCTCATATCGATCATACCTGGAGATCTACCAGTCCAAATGCTATGAAATTTTCACAAGAGCTTACGTACAAGCCAAAGAAGGTTCATGCCAAGTTTCGACTCCATTGGACAAAATCTTGATCGATACGAATTACGTTCGTATCGATCATGGATCGAGTCGAAAGTTCATGGGATCGATCGCGTGGGCCCACTCACGTGCCAGAAGAAGTCTCCTGAAGTTTGAGCGAGATATTTGCATGGAATGCCTATAAATAGCACCCCAGATCCTATAGGAAATGGATCTTTTTTGGCTATCCAACGTCCAGACTCTGCCGAAAACACCTTTGCACTACTAAGCTACTATTGTACTCGAATTTCTTCGTTGTAAATCATTGTAATCAGCTGTATTTAGTAAGGAAAGTCAATAAGAGATTAACTTTTGGAGTGGAGGTAGGCCGGAGATAGCCGAACCACTATAAATCTTGTGTCTCTGTCTATTTCTTTCCCTTTGAAGTTTATTATTCTTCATTTTTTATCCTCTACATCACTTAGATCTGTGATTGGTGATCATTTATTGTTGATCTGTGTTCATACACTGGTGCTTTCACGACATTTGGGGTTTGTGACCATTTTTGGCTCAAACACTTTGGTGCTTTCACCGAGAATAACTAGCACCCGCTATACCAGATTTGGAGTTCGGATTTGAAGGCTTAAGGGTTCAGATCTAAAGAGCTATGACAAGGCAATCAAGTAGAAGACAAAGAGCCAAGAGAAGTCAGCACGAAGGGAGCCAGGAGGCATCATCAGGGGCTAATCATAATTCAGCTTTCATCACCAGAGACGAGATGGAGATGATAATGGGAGCTATGCATGAAGAGTTTCTGAAAAGGCAGGAGGAGATGATGCAGAACCTCCTCAGACAGTTTGGGCAAGCAAGAACAACTGGAGCTTTAGGAGTTTAGATCCACGGAGCTGGAGCAGAAGGACTAAACAGGCAATCTAGTGGAGCAGCTCAACCAGGCACAGCCCCTGATCAACATACAACTGCTAACCTGGATGGATCTAGACTCGAGGGCACACCGTCCGGCAACGATGGACCAGTTCATGGAGGAATTCCAGTTGACACTACACAACAAGATGCCGATAGGAATGCAAGAGCACGTGATGAGGAATACGTACCAGAATTCCCTCAGGGACACAGGGGGCAATCCTTGACGGACAATGCTGGATTGGCTGAGGTTATCAAGCGAACTATGTGTGGAGGATTGACAAATAGGGATCCGAAAGGAAGAAACATGAGTCTGTTTACTCGTGAAATCAGAATGGCTCAGAACCCACTAGAGTTCAAGCTACCCACGCTAGAGGTGTACAATGGCAAGGCTGATCCGACTGACCACTTGATGAGGTACACAAGACATATGGAAGTGCTGGGGGCATCGAAGGAAATATGGCCCGATGTTTCCCTCTGTACTTGACGGATATAGCTGCTATGTGGTTCAGATAGCTGGAAGAAGGATCTATTAGGACATGGAAAAAATTGGTGGACAGGTTTCTGAAGCAGTTTCGAGTTCATATTAAAAGACCGAAGAATGTGATGACGCTAACATCAGTAAAGCAAAGGACATACTAATCGCTCAGAGCTTTCTTAACTCGGTTCAATGCAGCGGTTGCTTCGGTGGATCGGCCAGATCCATCGATGGTTTTAATGGCGGCAGTATCAGGAGTCAGAGAGAATTCAGATTTCAAAGTGTCATTGATATGGGACCCCCCAATGGATCTCGGGGAATTCTTTCACGAAGCTGAGAGATTCCTTCGGCAGGAAGATGCATGTTCAAATACGAAGTTAAAGGAGGCGAAAGCAACTGAGGATGGTGGGCCATCCAGCGGAGGCTCGAATAAAGATAAAGCAAAAAGGAAGCTGGATGACGAATCAGGAAAAGCTAGGAAGCGGTGGAGGGAACCGAAGTTTTCCACTTACACAGGATTAAACAAGACATTGGAACGGATATTCATGGAGACTCAGAATCGCCTTCCCTACCGAAGGCCAGCTAGGAGAGAATCCTCGGAATGTGAAAGGGCATCAGGGAGGCACTGTCTTTTCACGATTTAGACGGACATGATACCAACAGTTGCAGGCATCTGAAGGACATAATTGAGGAGCATGTAAGGAATGGACAGCTGCGACAATATGTCGGGGCCTGGAATGCGGCGGTGGAATAGGAGCAACCACCGTCTACCTCCAACAACGATGGCGCGAGGCCCAGGAATGATGGTCGACTGGTTATCAATTGACAGGGATGATATGAAATAAGTAGCAAACTGCTGACAAATGACCAAATCATTTACTCATGTATAGGGATGGAGATGGCCCCTAGGCATGCTCTGAATGATGATAAACCGCGACGCTATGGTTTGCGAAATCTGCGTTTTCTTTTGGTTTGGACATTTATCTTTTCTGGCTTGGTTTTGGAGTTTGGTTTGAACTCCTAATGTTGTTTGTTTCCTGGTTTGGACTTTCATTTGGATGATTGTTTTTTTGTTTGGATATTGGTTTTGATTTCGGATGTGGAATTTTGTTTTTCCGATTTGATTTGGATTTTGATTGGATTTTCATCTGGTTTTTTGGTAAATGGTCGTCGGGTATGGATTATGCCTGGCAAGGGGTAAGACTCTTCGTCCGAACGTAGCGAATTGGCTTATTCAGGTCGTCGAGTATGGACTATGCTCGGCAAGGGTCCAAAGAGATCAGGATTCTGCCTAGGACTTAGGCCCCACAATATCTATCGGTTATTATTTCAGGTCGTCGAGTATGGATTATGCTCGACAAGGGTCCGGAGCAACCCGGATTTGGCTTAGGACTTAAGCCATGGCATTACTCAACGTTCAGGGACATTGGACCACGGTCGTCATGTATGGATTGCGCTTGGCAAGAACCCGGAGAGGTTATGGATACGAATATCGGCTATAAACGGCAAAGGATTTGGACATCGACCCGGAAAGGTCCTGGATTCGGTTATTGGTTATTGGATAAGGATGGATTAGGGCTCAGTCATCGGGTTCGGATGGATACAGAATTGGCCAAGGGTTTGGTTAATGGATTTGGAATCAGACATCGACTCGGAGCAGTCAAGAACGATGCGCTTGGATGGGATGGCTTGGTAATGGATTGGAATATGAATCAGATGGTATGGCTACGGACGGAATACAGACTTCGGATGTCGGATTCGGAACTATTCAAAACACACCTTCTTATCACAAGGCATGTTTTGGGGGGAAAATGTTATCCCACCTTTTGGTCAAAGCTGGAATATCAACAGATTATCTGGAAAGGACAGATATCAGGATTGGAGATCGATTGGAAACAAGGATGTGATCGATGTCATCAAAATTGGGATGAGCTCCAATCAAGGCGGGATCGATTAGGAACGATGATCAACGCTAGGAGAGGCTACGTTTCAAATTTCAGGTCAATCGAAGTTTGTATGCTCGAGATTTGGGTAAATCAATGTTGGAAGAGACTAATTTCGTATCGGTGATTTCGTACCGATACATTTCATGTCAATACAGTTCGTATCGATCAGGATGGACTCAGGATACGGAGTTCTTATCGATACATTCGTATTGGTTGCATGGCGAGGTAAGTTGGGGTGTTTCGTATCAATCAGGGTTGGAATCGATGCGAAGGGTGGAACAGTGGTCGTAGGAACTTGGATGAACATTTCGTATCGATCGATTATTGATCGATACGAAGGACCCATTCATGCATCGATATGAAGAGGACCGAAGGACGTACTCGGGATAGCTATGTGGGTGGATACGAAGGGTTCAAGAGCCACTATTCGTATCGATCGTTTTCGTATCGATCGATACGAAGCGGTCGATGGATACAGATTGATGGACACGAGCGTGACCAATGCAGGCAGATGGATACGAATGAGCATGAGGCATGGATGGGAACGAAGAATGTGCATGATTCGAGGGAAGAAACGTTCAACACGGCAGGGAAAGTGGATTGAGCCTTGGAAGTAGCGCCACGTCATCGGCAAGCACGTGCGTTGTATCGGTACGATCTGGTATCGATACGAAATTGATCGATGCGAACGTAATACCACACGAACACTACATCTCGTATCGATCATACCTAGAGATCTTCTAGTCCGAATGCTATGAAATTTTCACAGGAGCTTACGTACAAGCCAAAGAAGGTTCATGCCAAGTTTCGACTCCATTGGACAAAATCTTAATCGATACGAATTACGTTCGTATCGATCACGGATCGAGTCAAAACTTCATGGGATCGATCACGTGGGCCCACTCACGTGCCAGAAGAAGTCTCCCGAAGTTTGAGCGAGATATTTGCATGGAACGCCTATAAATAGCACCCCAGATCCTATAGGAAAAGGATCTTTTTTGGCTATCCAACGTCCAGACTCTACCGGAAACACCTTTGCACTACTAAGCTACTTTGTACTCGAATTCCTTCGTTGTAAATCATTGTAATCAACTGTAACCAGCAAGGAAAGTGTAACGACCCCGAATTTTTATAAATTTAAAATGATAATTAATTGGAATTTTGAATTTATATTTGTGGAATAAATCGATAAAATGAAGCGAGTTTCACCGATATCCAAGTATATTTGTATAAATCGTTTAAAAATTTAAATTATTGTATATATGAGAATATATATCTGTATTTGAACATATCTGACTAAATTTGAAATAATAAATATATAGATATATATATTTGATTTGAATTTAAATTGTTTAATTAATTAGTAATCAATATTGATTTAGTTAAGTTATGGATTAATTATGAATTATTGGAAATAATGTATTCGAATTAAAATTGAATTGGAGTTATAAATAACGTAAAGGTATTTGAATTCAATCTTAATCTATGGATTTTAGAAGTTGTGTAAGTATAACAAAATTCTATTAATAAATATTTAAGTTAAAAATTGAAATAGAAATATATACATATAAATATAAGATAAACTATATAAAATATAGAGTGAACAAATTTGTAAAATTATAACGAGTAAAATAAAAATAGAACTTTATTTGGTTTCAAAGTATTAAGGCCAAAACAAATAAAAGAAAATATGTGTACATTTCTAAAGGCTAAAACCAGACTTTTCTCTAAGGCAATGTCTAACATCAAAAAAATAAAACAAATAGGTTATATTCATGTACAAGCTGAAATGTAAACCTGGAAGTAAACAAGAAAACGAAAACAAGACAGTGTAAATACAAACAAGTTGTACAAGCCTAATTAATACAAGTACCTACAGCTGAAATGAAAGGAAAAGAAAAATGATATAGGTACATACGAAATAAGATAAAGAATGAGTGTTTGTAGACACGAAGGAGGCTAGCATTTAATGTTATTATCTCTAGTACATAATATTGATCATATCAGCCTCCAAAGAAATGAAATATCTCTGACCAAACCAAGTATCACTTGTACAAATTGTATACCCAGTAACTCATTTCCATATATCAAGTTCTTCATTTTTCTTGGTTCGTCCATCACAACTAAGTAACTTCTGAAGTAAGGTTCAAACATAAACAAAAAGAAAAATTCAGTTTAAAACAACAATCTATTCAAATCAATACAACTCAGAGATTTAAAGAAGGTCTCAGCAAGCAAAAATTCAAAAGCCTGATTCAAATTTGAAGGCTCTGTTCAATTTCTCTGGAAACAAGGTGAGCAACTTTGTTTTTTCTGGACTTCTTCGTTTTCACCAGTGAGTAACACTTTTTAATAACTTAAGTTTTAATATAGTTGTATGTTAACATCTAAAAGTATGTTTGTGTGAATATTCATATGTGCATTGCTCTGTGAGTGGTGAAAAGTAATATGTATATGTTGATAACCTGTAGATTACCTCTGTTTCAGTTTTCAAGCTCATGCCTTTCTTCCAAAAATCATTTCTGCTTGATTTTCTTGATAATAGAACTTAAGATTCAAACAAAATTTGTTTGTTTGATCATGAAATAAGTTTCAAATTTTGTATTTTAATTAAACAAAGTAGACAACTCTGGAAAAACCTTAAAAACAGTTAATGGTTAAAATAAGTGATATATTCAAATATCTTGAATTATCAATTCAAGTTTATAAACTGAATCCCTATACAAAATCCTGATTTTTAAAGCTTGAATCACATTTTTTTAGTAATGGTTTGAGTTTGCAATTCTGGTTTACTTGTTTTGGAAATTTTGGGTTGCCTTTGTCGACCCAGTTGATCTGGGAGTTCGTGGTCCTTGCTGGAGCTAGAAGGAGGACCAGGGAAGGGCGCAAAAATGGTAGGAAGTGGATCTATGCATTGAGGAGATGGTGGGTTTGAATTAAAGTTTTAAACCCTAGTTTTGGGTGCTCTGGAGTTTTGGATCAGTGCAACCTCTCTGGTTGATCGAGCGTGACCAAATTCGAGGGAATGGAAGCTGGGTCATCGGGGAAGGTGTAGCCGGAATCGCAGACCCTCAGATGGTCGGAGATCGGAGAAAGGCGCGTTGACAGGGATGGGGTCGTATGGGTTCGAGCGTTCCAGTTTCGAGTTTCAACTCGATTTCGTTTTCGTGACGATGTAGTGGTTCATGTGGTAGGAGCGTGGCCTGGAGAGAATCGTCGACGTGTTCGACAACGCTGCGATGCCGGAAGTTCGCCAGTGGCGATGTGCACGTGCACATGTGTCACCTTGTATCGGGGTTGCTTTGCCTGGGGAGAGCGCGATTTTTGCTCGCGTCGAACTCGGGGAATTCGAGTAAATTCCTCGAAGCAGAGATAGGAAAACTCGAGTGAATTCCTGTTCTAGTTTTCGACCTGGAAGCTGTTTCCTGTTTGAAAATTTTAAAACCAGATTTAATTTTAAAGCAAAGTTTTAAAAATGAGTTTAAATCCAGGTTTAAGTCTAATTCAAGTTAGATTGAATCTTAGTTGGAAGAAAATAAATAAAGTTTTACTCAAATTGTGATTGACTACTTAAAAATGTTTAAGTAGTTGGAATTTAAGGTGAAGTTTCAATTGTAAGTGGAGTTTGAAATCAAAGGTTTAAATCTGAATTTAAATATAAATTTGAATCTTAGTTTTAAATAAAAGAAGTTTTTTTTTATTTAAAATTGTTATAGTTAATTTGGATAATTAAGTGTATTTTTAAATTGATTTAAATTTAAAAATGAAATTTGAAATAAATTGAAAGTAAATTGTTTTAAATGCTTTTGATAATGATAATTTGGTCATTAATAAGAAAAATGTCCATCTTAAAGTAAATTAGGATTTAATGATTTGAATTCAATAAATCAATAAGATAATTACAAACGAATAATTAATGAATTTAATTAATTAAAGATATGAATGATTAATTAAGTAATTAAGAGTTCTAAGTTAATAATTTAAGTTTAAAACTAATTATTTAAAGACTAATTAATTTGGAGTTAAGAATCATTAATTAAATAAGTTTAGATTTAATAATGATTAGGGATGAATTAATTAAATAATTAAAGAATAATTATTTAATAATAAAAGGTTAATTAATTTATTATTAATGATTAATTTATAAATGATTAAAGAATAATTAATCAAAATAATTTGTAAATTATTGATATTAATTAACCAAGATTAGTAATTCATAAATAATAAATCTGATTTAATTTGATCAGATAAATAAATTGACCTTACCTATGTATATTTGGATCCTATTGGATGACTTGATTGTTTGATATCCTTGATATATGATGCTTTATGATACATCCTGATTTATGTTGTGATCTGTAGTTTACTTATCTGTGACCTTTATATATCTATGATCTGTGAATGAACGATAAGCGTTGTTCTTATACCGCTTATCGAATTATATTTTTGTATTCTGATATGTGATGATTGTATGATGTTGCACTATTGTGTGTTAAACCCCTGGACTACACTGTTACACACACAAATATGGATTTCACGTGGAAATCGGTTAAGTCACAGATAATTCAAATTGATATTTTTGAAATTGAAATTTTAATTTCAATTGATTTTGAAATTTGAAATTTGGGTTTAAAGTGAAAAGCTTTTGAAATGGAATTTCAAAGATAAAAGTTATTTTGAATAACTTAATCGAGTTATGAAAATTTAAATAATTTGATTTAAATTTGAATTCAAGTTTGAAATTGAATCCTATGATTTGAAACTAGGGATTTAAAAATGTTATAAATGTGTTTGTATGAATCTAAACCATTTAAAAGTGAAATTTTGAGAATTTGGATTTAACCCAAGAACCTTAACTCGTATGAATAAATCAGATTTTCTGAAATGAAACTGTTTGTTTTAAAAGAATAAAAGCTTTCAGATAAGCAATGAAATTCTAATTTAATTAAAGGAATTTCAATATTGAATTGGAAAGTGGTTTTCCAAGTTATGAATAAATTGTTTTGAAAAGCTATGATTTGAATCTGTTATTTTTAACAGATTTAAAATGATGTTTTGTTTAAATCATTTGAAACGGGATTGTTTTGAAAGCTATAAGTTAAATCTTGATTTAAAGGTTTAACGAGTTAATCAAATTGAAATGAAAATTAATTTGGAAAATCTGTGAATGAATCTTTTATTTAAAAGATTAAAGTGTGGAAATTGTTTAAATCGTTGAAGGTTGTTAAAATGAATCTTTTTGTTTAAAGATTTGAAAATGGTAATTTGTTAAACCATTTGAAAAGAAAGAGTTTGGGTTATAAGTTGTGACTTAATTGAAATCCCATATCCATATGTTTTTAAATATTACGCTCACTATTCGGTTTAGCCGGGAGAGGACCTTTGGGTCATATAACCCATTCCGAATATGTGATACGTCGATATGGATAGCATTTGAAGACCGGTGTTGAAGACCGGATATTTTTGAAAACGGAAGGATTACCGTCGAGTTACTCTGCATCGGCTGATCCCCGATATAGAGGTTTTATCATCCTTAGTGACGGGAAGTCCGGACGTGATTGGAAATTATCCGGATTTGCAAGGGCTTCGTGAGAAGTGCCTTCGGTTCTGTTCGATCCCGGAACAGACTTATATGGATTGTATGTCTGACATTACACTTTGAGATATAAAGCTGATTTCTTTCAAATACATTTCTGTTGGTGGCGGAGAATTTATTCTCTTAGCTTAACACCCTTCTCTGAGACGTACGAGCTCAGAGGTTATGTAGTTGAAATTTATCAGCGATATATCCCAATTTGGTAATGTGGCATGCTGAGTGTTGCTGTGTGATGATCAGTGTTTGATCATTTGTGATATGATCATTTGTTTGATCATTTATCTTTGTGATCATAGGTTGATCATCTGTTGACCCAAAGCATGGCTTTGTGACAAAGCGTAGCTTTGTGGACGAGACTTCGTCAGGGCCTCACAACCCGGAAGTGGTCGAAACAGGAATGTTGCGGCAAGGTTATGAGGGTCGCGCCCTTTAGGGTATGTCATTTCCTTCTGGAAAAGGGTGGTGTCATGGTATGGAGCCCAGATACTTACTCATGTGGATACACTTTATTATGTGTGATGTTGGTTATCGAGGCCTCGGATAAAGGTCCCAAAGGACCGGGGGGTGGCATATTCGTGAGTTACCTGTTACAGGGGTAACCCGGCCTTGTTTGGCAGAGAGCAGTTTGTCTCTCAGGACGTCCCGCCAGAGGCGATCCCATGCGGCGGAAGGAAGTTCCTTAGCCTGACCATTTGTTGGAAATCCATTTCTCCAATACGGAATTTGTACGGTTTTAGTTGTAGAACCTGCCATTTACTTATGGTGGCGCCCCACTGTTTAGATGGTAGCTATAGTAGGCATAGTTCGAAATGTCTATGTTGGCTAAGATTAATATTATACTTTCGAAATGTTTTCTGCACTATGCACTAATAATAATATCCAAATGATTTTGCGTAGTAAGCATGTTTGACTATCATAAGAAGAAATCTCCTCCAATTCTGCGTTTGCATTGTGTGTGTGGCGGGAGGTCTTATGGTAGTTTCATTTTCCAAAAGCATTGCGGATTTCAATGTTTAAAAACCTTTTGTGTTTGTTTAAAGATAAACTGTTTTTGTTGCTCACACCAGTCCCATGACTGATCCGGAGTTTATTGTTCCTTCCCTAAACTCTGGGTGCTCATAATTTTCCACACGAGCAGTCTAGAGTTGGGTTTCTTTTCAGATATTCAGGTTTAGTAGATTATCTGGAGCTAGTTCATTCATCGGAGTTGCTTATCTTGGAGTTGTGGATTCATTTTTGTCTGAAGATCATTCTGGAGTTATCACTTCTATTGATATTGTTCCGCTGCTAGTGTTATCATTTCTGTTTTCCGCTGTATCATTATTTATCTCTGATATTGTTGTATCATATTGATATCATTGTTGTATATCATTCTGGATATTGTATTCATTGGAGTTGTATATGATATCATTGTTTTCTTTATTCCGCTGTGTTATTTACTTAATTGTGTTATAGCTCCGGAGAACCAGATTCGGCATTTGAATCTACGGCATTTTGAGTACAAGTGAAGTACGGGTGCCGATTTTCGAAGGTCGACTTTTGGGTCTTTACAGAAAGTCAATAAGAGATTAACTTTTGGAGTTTACCTAGGCCGGAGATAGCCAAACCACTATAAATCTTGTGTCTCTGTCTATTTCTTTCACTTTGAAGTTTATTATTCTTCATTTTTTATCCTCTACATCACTTAGGTCTGTGATTGGTGATCATTTATTGTTGATCTGTGTTCATACACTGGTGCTTTCATGACATTTGCAGTTTGTGATCATTTTTGACGCAAACAGAATTTATGTCTTAACTAGACCTCAAGCTGCAATAATCAAGCACTCACAACCTATAGTATCATAATAATATACATGGATGACTCATTATATTTGGTACTTTAAATATAATATTTTGCCTTTATATTTAGCGAGGCCCACCGCATTAAGTTGAATGCTCCAAAATTTATAATATCCAACATTACTTAATGTAAGACATGAATGCAACTCCATACTGGTAACACCCCATATTTTGATAACATTATGTAGAATATTTAATTAGATAAATTAAATAAAATAATGTGTTGATTAGGAGATTGAGATTTGATTTTACTAAAGGAGTAGCCATGCCACTTAATAATGAATTAAAGAAGAGTTTAAAATGAAATATAGGAGGGATAAAATAGGAAAGAAGCCATTCCTACATCCCTTAAACTTAGGCAGTGTATCTCAATACATGTTCACTTCTCATTTTCAAAATTTAATAACAAGAGGCTAGCCACCATTAATAAGTAAAAAGGGGAAAGATAGATAAAATCTAGGAAGAAGCTTAAGGAAATCAAATCTATTCATATCTCAATCTCTATAATCACAAAAGCTAAGGTAATGTTTACAACTCTTGTTTTGATTTGTTCTCGGTTTTAAGATGATTCTGAAATGATTTGCAATGTTTTGCCACGTTTTTGTATGATGGAATGTTTATATATACTTGTTGATGATTTATACATGTTCATATTGATTTTGTGATATGTTTTAAGGCAAAAACCATATTAAATGACATCTAAATGCCTTGAGTATTTTTATAAAGATCAGAAATAATATTTAGAGATGGGTTTCAATTTTCATAATTTTTGAAATTTATGTCGATTTTATATTAATTTTCTAGTAAAGAAAATGTTATTTTGGGTTATAAATTATTTACGGGTAAATAATAGAAGATTTGGGTCTGCAATTTTTATATGTTAGAAAACAAATTAAAAGAGATTTTCTGGAATATTTCTAGATTTTTCCTAAGTGTTTTAATGGGTATATAAAATTATTTAAGGTATGGGACTTAAATGTTTTATATATTTTAAAAGGAGAAAGGGGCTTTTTGTAAATAGTTTGAAATTGTTATATCTAGAAATTGGCAACATTTTTGAAAAAGCAAAATGGCAACCAATTAGATTTAGACAAACAAGGCTGGTTAGGTACAAAAGAAATAGTTTAAAAGGACAAGTAAATAGGTTTTTCACTGTTTCGGTCCTTTCTTCTACCTTCGCCTCTGACACAGTTGAAACCAATGCACATGGTATCGGGCAACTGGTATGTAGTGAATTGGATATAGGCGGAAGGTAATGAGTCGAAACCATGGGTTCCGAAGGGGTTGAGGCTTTACTTTGTTTTTAAATGAAAATTCTCCTGCTGGCTTTCAACTAAGATGCTTTCGACTTGGTTAGCTTTCGACTAGGTCAAATGGTTTAAAGGAATTGGTTTCGATTGGGTTGCGCCTTTTTTTTAAATGATTACTTTCGACTAAGCTGAAGCCTTTATCTGCCGCCTTTTTACTTTTTAACCCAGAGGGTTTCGTAAGGGTTACTTGTTTTGTAAATATTGCCCACATCTCCAATGCTTTCGAAGGGATGGTTTCGACGCCATCACTCTTTACTTAGGACTATTTTTGAAAGGCAGGCTTTCGACTTAAATGGTTTAATGACCCTTTTGATCAATTGAAGTATAACTCAAATGGTTTCGAAAGAGATGATTTGAATGATTTGGAAAAGAAGTGCTTTCGACTTTTATGGGTTTATGATCCTTTTGCTCTACTTGAAGGCATAATCCAAATGGTTTCGACCGAAATGTTTTTCAAAGGGGTTTTGAAGGAGTAAACTTTGAATGGTTTCGAAAGGTTTCCATATGTTTTAAATTGAACCCAAATGCTTTCGAAAGGTTTAGAATTGATGCTTTCGAAAGTTTTAAAGAAAGGTTTCGAAGGGGTGGTTTCCCAATGGTTTCGAAGGAGTCGAAAGGTGTTATTTTTCTGATTGTTTCGAAAGGGTTGAAGGAAAAGGTTTTTCCAAGGGTTTCGAACGGTAAGGTTTAATGGTTTTAAAAGAAAGATGTCTAAGGTTTTAAAAGCTTTTAAAAGGAAGGTTTTTTAGTAGTTTCGAAAGGGTTTTGAGAATGGTTTCGAAAGGAAGGTTTTGACCCTCCAGCCTAGATAAAAGAAAGGGTTTTACTTGGTTTTGAAAGGGGTACTTTCAATGGTTTCGAAAGGGATACTTACAATAGATTCGAAAGGGGGACTTTCAAAGGTTAAATGTTTTCATCAATAAAGATTTGAGTAAAGTATATATAACTTGGCAAGGTGATTTTGAGTAAAGCATAGAGATTATATATTTTCTTTGTTTGAGGTTGATTTAAAGGTTTAAATCATTTTGAAAAGGTTTTCAAGAAATTTTTTGGGAAGATATCCCTAAGTAAAATGACTCAGATATTAGAATACCAGATGGGACATGTATAGAGTCGCACCCTATACATTAGCTATTAGCCCCAACTAATTTTGTCCAAAATTCCAATGTGTAGGGCTTTGTCACAGGTAAGACTAATATTATGGATACACAAAGAAAGGAATATTTGTTTGTATACAGATAGGTTATTGGTGAGCCCGAAAAACCATTAGGATCAAGTGACCCTGGAAAATGTTAAGGACAGACCATCCAAAAGGGAAGTATTTAACAAATAGTTAAGGACAAAACGTCCAGAAGAAGAGGAGTGTCTAACAAATGTTAAATAAATTTTGATATGTTGTTCTAGTAGGCCCGAGTCAGCCAATGGTTAATAGTTAGCCAAATAAAACTAATGTGCATGAACAAATAGTTCATTTATTACCTGATATATATGTATGTTACATAATGATGCTTTTCAGTATTTTAACCAGCTTTGGTTGCATGAAAAGATTTGCAAAAAGATATGTTTTAAAGGAATGTTAGTGAGGGGAAAACCCATTCTGCTAAGCGGCGTGGTCTCATTTAACATACAATAACGGAGATGAACAGTATTATTCACACCAGGATTTATGTCTAACTCGAAGTTTTTGTTTCCCCTTAAACTTTCGGGTAGTCAAAATTGATTTGAGTAGGCTGTGGGTTGAGGTTTTCAGGTTTTCGTAGTTTTGTCGAATAAAGCTTCCGAAGACAAGTAGATGGCTGATGGGTAGCTATTTCCGGAGTTTAGTTTATTTTGTTTTGATTCCGCTGTGTATTAAGTCAGATATGACTATATTGCTTTGATCATCCAAGGGGGCATCGTCATATGTCGCTCTTGGTGTATTATTATAAATTATATTTGATTATTGCTTAGGAAACGTTTTAGGATTTTGTAACTTGGATATGATATTGTTTTGAAATGTAATCAGCAAAATGTTGTTTTTTGAAATCTATGATTTTGTTTATATTCAAGTACTTTAGATATTATGGATACCATTAGCATCGCCGTAGTTGTCACCAGAAGTTAATACTATAGATGACTGCAGCATCTATAGCGCTTTGCTTTTGGCCTTTAGTTACGGGATGTTACAACTTGGTATCAGCGCATAGGTTTAAGAAAAACTTTAACTAAAAATGGTTTTTGAAAATAAAATCCTAAGGAATTAGAGTAGGAAGGGGTATGGGATAACGCTATAGTAATGTACTTGTATTTTCTTTATATAAGTATATGCTTTATCTCTAGTTTCCTATCTTTATTAGGTTATTCTTCTGTATCTCATGAGATTTGAATACAGATATAGATAGTAGAAGAGGAAGAGTTAACCCAGGAAAGGGAAGCACCAATGGGAATGCTGGACCTATACCAGAAGAACCCAAGGTCAGGCACAGGCAGAAAATGTGGGTGCTGGAGTCCCACGGGTTAGAATGGAAGCTATGTATCAATTTTTCATGAATATGATGCATGCGAGAGTTGCTGCTGGAGTTATAGGAGGAGGAGTTCAGGAAGCTCCAGTTGTTAATGAGTATGCTAAGCTGAGTGGAGATTACACTAAGCTCGGAGAGAAGCCATTTATTAGAACCAAGGATGCTATTGAGGTGGAGAACTGGCTGTTGCACTGCGAAAGGATTTTTGTAGACTCGAGGGTCAATAATGAGAAGAAGAGGAGGTTGGCATCCAGACAGCTTCAGGGAGCTGCTTTGTTTTGGTGGAACAGTATGACTGTGGTAGTGGATGAGGAGAGCATGACATGGGCAGAGTTCAAGGGGAGGTTCCAGGAGAGGTTCATGTCAGTTATGGCGCAGTCTGTTTTGCTTAGGAAGTTTGCAGAGCTAGAACATGGAGAGATGACTATTTTGGAGTATGCTAGTAGGTTCGAGGAGTTAGCTCGATATGATTATGTTGCAGTTGATACAATAATGAAGAGGAATGAGAAGTTCATTAGGGGATTAAAGCCTGAGTTGGCCAAGGCTGCTTTACCGCATATCAGAGATCCCTATGATGTGATTGTGGAGATGGCTTTAAGTCACGAGGAGATTCTTGCTTGTTAGGAGAAGAATAAAGCTAAAGAAGTCTAGGTTAGGCAAGGTCAGAAGAGGAAGTTCTTTCACAAGAAGGGTGCTTAGAAGGGTGGAGTAGCCAAGAGAAGAAAGTCTGAGGTGGTCTATTTTAAGTGCGACAAGAAGGGGCATTTTGCCAATGAGTGTCGTTCTGGGAAGGCTAAGGAAGTGATCAAGGAGAAGAATGTCAGGCGCTTCAATTGCAATCTGATAGGCTATTATAAGAACTAGTGCAAGGAACCCGCTAAGGATGGAAAGAGCAAGGTGTATGCATTGGAGCCTGCTACTACTAAGCCGACAACTCAGTAGAAATGAAAGGAAGTTTTGGGAGGTACGCTTCAGATTCATGGTATGTCTTTTAGTGTTCTATTTGATACCGGTGCATCACGTTCTTTTATATCTGGATGTTTGATAAATAAGCTTAACCTGGAACCCACTATTTAATTACTTCTTTACGGGTTGCGAATCCAATAGGAGGGTATGCAACTCTAGGGTTGAGATGTGACCAGTTAGAGTTTGACCTGTTAGGTCACACTTTTTTTTGCAGTTTGCATGTGTTTGATTTTGTGGGGTTCAGAATTATTCTTGGGATGGATTGGTTAAGTGAGTACGATACAAGGATATTTTGCTAGGATAGGAAGATATCTCTTAGATAGCCTGATTGTAGCAACATGATTGTTTATATCGTAGAAGGTTCTAGCGGTGAGATATATGCTTTGTTGGGTGTTATGGAATCATATAATGAGTTGAGTTGAGTTTTCATGGTTAGAGAATTCGCAGATGTATTTGAGCCTGTAGTTGGATTGCCACCGAAATGAGCCATTGAATTTCAGATAGATTTGGTTCCGGGAGCAGAACCAGTGAGTAGGCCGCCGAACAGGATAACACCTTCAGAAATGAGAGAGTTGAAGGTGCAGTTGGTGGATTTAGAAGGCAAGAGATTTATTAGGCCGAGTAGTTCGCCTTGGGGTACAGTAGTAGTGTTTGCTAAGAAGCTGGGCAAATTATTGAGCCTATGTATCGATTATCGTAAGTTGAATGAGAGGACGATAAAGAATCGATATACCAAAATGTAACACCCGGCCCCTATACTCACGCTAACCAAGAGCAATACTAAGTATCATTATCGGAAAGCACGGAGAATGGGACTCGATAGGGCTAAATGATGAACTTATTCCCTTGAACTAACATTGGCACAAAAAAAATGACTTTTTAACTTACCATTCGTACTCAGTCTCGGTTCAAAGCAATGGTACAAGAAATTTTTTCCTAAGTAACATAATACAGAATGTAATAGAATATATAACTTAGCACAACGATAACAACAGAATACATAATACATATTATAATAGTAGACGTCCACAATACACAGTTCATAGTTCATCACATCATCTCCCAAAATATATATTAGCATACATACCATAATACTTGATAGCTACTACTACAACAAAGTCCAAAGCTGTATAGTCCAGACATACGAAAAAAAAAGAATAAGACTGTTGCTATAGTTCACGCTGACCTATCCTGCCAATAAAATTCTTAGACGGACCCGAGTATTATAAAAAAATCACATGGGTCAGACTATTTCTAGTGCGAGTGAAGTAAGATCTATGGATATCGGTCAGAAACAATTATCATATTAAAACAGTATGATAGAAAAGAATCAAGCCAAGGTGTCGTATATAAATCTATACGTCACCAACTAAAATAATCGTATATAAAATAATATGACAGCAAATGAATCTAACTAAAGTATCGTATACAATTAACACGATATCATCAACAACTGTCATATTAAAACAATATGATAAAAATAATTCAAGTTAATGTATCGTATATAAATCAATACGATATCAACAACAATTATCAAATATAAAACAATTTGACACAAATAAATCAAGCTAGAGTATCATATATAAATCAATACGATACCCGTAGCAATTATCATATATAAAACAATATGATAAAAATAAATCAAACCAGAGTATCGTATATAAATCAATACAATACCCATTACAATTATCATATATAAAAATATATGATAAAAATGAATCAACATTGTAAAAATGTAATAAGTTAATAATAAGGCAATATGGGATCATGGGATAAATATAACTCGACGCATAAAATACCAAATAAACAAACGCTAGTATTGTAAAATTATAGTGGTAGAGCTCGAGCGCGCATCAAGACATCAACACCGTAATCTACTCATAACACCATAA
The DNA here is from genome assembly GCA_030737815.1 of Allium fistulosum. Taxonomy (NCBI): domain Eukaryota; kingdom Viridiplantae; phylum Streptophyta; class Magnoliopsida; order Asparagales; family Amaryllidaceae; genus Allium; species Allium fistulosum. The sequence continues at coordinate 704,616,521 of CM060904.1, read as the reverse complement.
CACACCTGGCGATCAACCCAGGATAAATTGGACTCTGTTTACTAGTGGGCCAAAACTCCGCCTTGGCCGACCTGATTTAGGCTCGCTACCTGAATTGGTGGCATATTGTTTACCCATCTACCACCATTGGCCATTGCCCAGAATTGATGATTTGTTCGACCAGTTGAGTGGAGCAAAGATATTTTCCCAGTTGGATTTGGCAACAGGTTTTCATCAACTCAGGGTAACAGAGGATAGTGTACCTTTGACAGCATTTAGGACTAGATATGGGTAGTACAAATGGTTAGTTATGCCGCTCGGACTGACTAATACGCCAGCTTTCTTTGTGGATTTAATGAATTGGATTTTCCAAAAGCACTTGGATAGGTTTGTGTCGGTTTTCATAGATGATATCTTCATTTACTCTAAGGATGAAAGAGAGCATGAAGTTCATCTTAGAGTGGTACTTAAGACGCCGAGACAGTATCAGCTGAAGGCGAAGTTCTCGAAGTGTCACTTCCGAAAGAAGGAAGCGAAGTTTCTTGGTCATGTAGTCTCAGAGAAAGGGTTGTTAGTAGACCCGACTAAGATTGAGGCAGTGAATAGTTGGAAGAGACCCGAGATAGTAACCGAGATAAAGAGTTTCCTAGGGTTGGCTGGTTATTATCAGAGGTTCATTAAGGATTTTTCGCGGATAGCAGCACCGATGACCAAGCTAACGAGGAAGGATGTGAAGTTTGTGTGGACCAATAAGTGTGAGGAAGCATTCCAGAGTTTGGAGTACTTATTGACTCATGCATCTGTGTTGGTTGTTCTAGAAGGGAATTAGGATTTAGTGATTTATACCGATGCGTGTGGAACAGGATTAGGAGCTGTGCTGATGCAGAGAGGTAAAGTGATTGCATATGCTTCTAGATAGCTTAGACCGCATGAGGTCAGGTATCCGATGCATGATTTAGAGTTGGCTGCAGTAATTTTTACTTTAAAGGTGTGGAGACATTACCTTTTGGGAGAGATGCTTGAGTTATATATACAGATCATAATTCCTTGAAGTATTTGTTCTCTCAGAAGGAGCTGAACATGAGACAGAAGAGATGGTTAGAGTTTATAGCCGCTTATGATTTTGGGATTGAGTACACACTAGGGAAAGGCAACAAGGTTGCAGATGTGCTTAGCAGAAAACATCAGAATGCAGTATTAGCAATGATTGCTGAGTAGAAAGATTTGGAAGCATTAGCATATTGCAGAGTGTAGTGGAGATCTGAGGCTGGGTCTAATAAAGATACCATAGTGTTATCTTGTTCGAAAGTTCGACCAATGATGATCGAGAAGATTGCTTCTAAATAGGAGGAGGATCAAGTGTTAGCTGAACGGGTCAGGAAGTTAAGAGATGGAACCGAGAGCGATGACTTGAAAGATTTCAGTCTTGACCAGAATGTGTGGTTGAGAAAGAAAGGAAGATTATGTGTTCCGAGTGTAGGAAACACGAGGAAAGAATTCTTGGAGGAATGCCATCGTTCGAAATTCTCTATTCATCCAGGAGGAACTAAGATGTATCAGGATATGAAGAGGAGTTTCTTTTGGGAAGGTATGAAGCGGGATTTTGGCTTATGTGTCAAGCAGTGCTTGAATTGCCAACAGGCAAAGGCCGAACACCAAAAGCCAAGTGGAATGCTTCAGCCATTAGATATTCCAGTATGGAAGTGGGATTCTTTTCCTATGTACTTTATTGACGGGTTGCCAAGGTCGAACAGAGGAAATGAAAGTATATGGGTCATAGTGGACAGGTTGACCAAGAGTGCCCATTTCATTCCAGTTAAGTTAACTAGGACAACACCTGTTTTAGCGAAGTTTATTATGAAGAATGTGGTTAGACTTCATGGGATTCCTAGTAGCATAGTTAGTGATAGAGATTCCTTGTTCACTAGCGAGTTCTGGAAGAGTCTGCAGGAAGTTTTAGGAACCAAGCTCAAGATGAGTATCGCTTATCATCTGCAGACCGATGGATAAACGGAAAGAGTTAACAAGATCTTGGAGGATTTGTTAAGAGCTCGTGTTCTAGATTTTGGGGGATGATGGGAAGACCATCTGCATCTAGTCGAGTTTTCATATAACAACAGTTATCAAACTAGTATTGGGATGGCACCGTTTGAAGTTTGGTATGGAAGGCCATGCAAATCTCCTGTTTGTTGGTTGGAGACCAGGGATAGGTTGGTTCTTGATCCAGATTTGATGAAAGAAGCTGCAGAAAAGATTGAAGTCATTTGGGCTAAAATGAAGGAGGCTCAGTTTAGGCAGAAGAGTTATGCAGATAAGAGATGAAAAGACTTAGAGTTCTCAGTTGGAGATTAGGTTTTTATTAAGGTGTCACCGATGAAGGGTGTGATTAGATTTGGAAGATCAGAAAAGTTGGCACCAAGATTCGTTGGACCTTTTCCTATCGTTGGGAGGACCGGTAAACTCGCATATAGAGTTGAGTTACCTAGCAGTTTGGCAGGTGTCCACGATGTTTTTCATATTTCTCATCTCAGAAAGTGAGTTAGAGACCCGGAGACTGCTATTGCACCGACTGTGCTAGATGACTTAGTAGTAGAACCAGACTAGACCATAGTTAGAAAACCAGTTGGTATAGTTGCAAGAGATGTGAAGAGGCTTAGAACCAAGATGGTCATATTAGTCAAGGTCCAGTGGATTGGTAATGACATGGACTGTACTTAGGAGGTTGAGAGCAGGATTAGAGATGCTTATCTTGATTGTTTGATGGTATGTTTTACCTTCTTGTTGATTGTTGTGTACCTTATTGTAATTTCGAGGACGAAATTCTTTAAGGAGGGGAGTCTATAACACCCCAAATTTTGAGAACATTATTTAGAATATTTATTTAGATAAATTAAATAAAATAATGTGTTGATTAGGGGATTGAGATTTAATTTTATTAAAGGGTAGCCATGCCACTTAACAATGAATTAAAGAAGAGTTTAAAATGGAATATTGGGGGTAAAATAGGAAAGAGGCCATTCCTACATCCCTTAAACTTAGGCCGTGTATCTCAATACACGTTCACTTCTCATTTCAAAATTTTGTAACAAGAGCCCGACCACCATTAACAAGGAAAAAGGGGAAAAGATAGAGAAAAGCTAGGAAGAAGCTTAAGCAAATCAAATCTATTCATATCTCAATCTCTTTAATCAGAAAAGCTAAGTAAACAATGTTTACATCTCTTGTTTTGATTTGTTCACAGTTTTAAGATGATTCCGAAATGATTTGCAATGTTTTGCCATGTTTTTGAATGATGGAATGTTTATATATACTTGTTGATGATTTATACATGTTCATATTGATTTTATGACATGTTTTAAGGTAAAAACCCTATTAAATGACATCTAAATGCCTTGCAAAGTTTTATGAAGATCAGAAATAATATTTTAGAGATGGGTTTCAATTTTCAGAATTTTTGGAATTTATGTGGATTTTATATGAATTTTCTAGTAAAGAAAATGTTATTTTGGGTTATAAATTATTTACGGGTAAATAATAAAAGATTTGGGTCTGAAAGTTTTATATGTTAGAAAACATATTAAAAGAGATTTTCTGGAAATTTTCTAGATTTTTTCTAAGTGTTTTAATGGGTGTATAAAATTATTTAAGGTATGGTACTTAAATGTTTTATATATTTTAAAAGGAGAAAGGGGCTTTTTGCAAATAGTTTGAAATTGTTATTTATGGAAATTGGCTGCACTTTTGGAAAACTAAAATGGCAACCAATCAGATTTAGACAAACAAGGCAGGTTAGGAATAAAAGAAATAGTTTAAAAGGACAAGTAAATAGTTTTTTCACTGTTTCGATCCTTTCGGCACCAGGTTCCGACTTTCTACCTTCGCCTCCAACATAGTCGAAACAAATGCACATGGTATCAAGCAACTGGTACGTAGTGAATTGGACATAGGCAGAAGGTAATGAGTCGAAACCATGGGTTCCGAAGGGGTTGAGGCTTTACTTTGTTTTTAAATGAAAATGCATCTGCTTGCTTTTGACTGAGATGCTTTCGACTTGGTTAGCTTCGACTAGGTCAAATGGTTTAAAAGGAAATGGTTTTGATTGTGTTGTGCCTTTGTTTTAAATGATTGCTTTTGACTAAGTCGAAGCCTTCAGCTGCCGCCTTTTTACCTTTCGACCCAGAGGGTTTCGAAGGGGTTACTTGTTTTCTAAAATTTTCCCACATCTCCAATGCTTTCGTAAGGATGGTTTCGACACCATCACTTCTTTACTTAGGAATATTTTCGAAAGGTAGGCTTTCGAATTAAATGGTTTTAATGACCCTTTTGCTCAATTGAAGTATAACCCAAATGGTTTCGAAAGAGTTGATTTGAATGATTTCGAAAAGAAGTGCTTTCGACTTTAATGGGTTTATGATCCTTTTGCACTACTTGAAGGCATAATCTAAATGGTTTCGACCGAAACGTTTTTCAAAGGGGGTTTCAAAGAGTAAACTTTGAATGTTTTCGAAAGGTTTCCACATGTTTTAAATTGAACCCAAATGCTTTCGAAAGGTTAGAATTGATGCTTTCGAAAGGTTGTAAAGAAAGGTTTCGAAGGGGTGGTTCCCCAATGGTTTCGAAGGAGTCGAAAGTTGTTATTTTTCTGATTGTTTCGAAAGGGTCGAGGGAAAAGGTTTTTCCAAGGGTTTCGAAAGGCAAGGTTTTAAAGGTTTTAAAAGAAAGATGTCTAATGTTTTAAAAGCTTTCGAAAGGAAGGTTTTTCAAAGTTTCAAAAGGGTTTTGATAATGGTTTCGAAAGGAAGGTTTTGGCCTTTCGGCCTAGATAAAGAAAGGGTTTTACTCGGTTTCGAAAGGGGTACTTTCAATGGTTTAGGAAGGGGTACTTCCAAAATATTCGAAAGGGGGAATTTCAAAGGATAAATGTTTTCATCAACTAAGATTTGAGTAAAGTATATATAACATGGCAAGGTGATTTTGAGTAAAGCATAGAATATAAATTTTCCTTGTTGAGTTTGATTTAAAGTTTAAATCATTTTGAAAAGGTTTTCAAAGAAAATTTTGGGAAGGGATCCCTAAGTAAAATGACTCAGATATTAGAATACCAGATGGGACCGGTATAGGGTCATGCCCTATACATTAGCTATTAGCCCAGCTAATTTTGTCCAAAATTCCAGTGTGTAGGGCTTTGTCGCCGCTAAGACTAAAATTATGGATACACATAGAATGGAATATCTGTTTGTATATAGATGGGTTATTGGTGAGCCCGCAAAACCATTAGGATGAGGTGACCCTGGAAGATGATAAGTTAAGGGCAGACTATCCAAAAGAGAAGAATTTAACAGATAGTTAAGGACAAAAGGTCCAGAAGAAGAGGAGTGTCTAACAAATGTTAGATAAATTTTGATAAGTTGTCTGGTAGGCCTGAGTCAGCCAATGGTTAATAGTAAGCCAAACAAAACTAAAGGGCATGCATAGATAGTTCATTTATTACTTGATATATATGTATGTTTACATAATGATGCTTTACAGATTTTAACCAGTTTTGGTTTTAGGAAAAGATTTTCAAAAGATATGTTTTAAAGGAATGTTAGTGAGGGGAAATCCGTTCCACTAAGCGGCGTGTTCTCACTTAACATAAATAACAGTGATGAACAGTATTATTCACACCAGGCTTTTATGTCTGACTCGAAGTTTTTGTTTCCCCTTAAACTCTCGTGTGCTCAAAATTGATTTGAGTAGGCTGATGGTTGAGGATTTCAGATTTTGAGATTTTCGACGAATAAAGCTTTCGGTGACGAACATGTGGCTGTCGGATAGCTATATAGGAGTTCAGTTTATCTTGTTTTGATTCCATTGTGTATATTAAGTCAGTATGACTATATTTCTCTGATTAACCAAGGGGGCACCGTCATGTGTCGTTCTTGGCATATAATTGTAAATTATATTTGATCTTTACCTGGGAAACAGTTATGGGATTGTGTAAAATGGATATGAATTATGATTTTGAAATGTAATCAGTTAAATGTTGTTTTGAAATTTGTGGTTTGTTTATATTCTTGTGCTTCCGATATTATGGATACCATTAGCATTCCCGTATTTCGTCACCAGAAGTTAATACTATGGATGACTGCAGCATCTGCAGTGCTTAGCTTTTGGCCTCTAGACACGGAATGTTACAAGTATACAACTTATCAAACTTTCAACTATTATAACTTTCAGGACCGATTTCCAGATCTAGGTGTAAACAACAATTCCAATTAAATTCTCTAGATTATAGGATAAGAATATGCACGCAATGTTTTATACATTCAATTTGAGCTTACAATTCACATATATTTATTGATTTAGGCATAAAATCAAATAAAAGCCAACAAAATAAATGTCAGTATTATAAACAACTTATAAAATTTAGCACTCAATTTTTAAAGCGTTTCAAATCTCTAGATCTGAATTACATCCTTTGATTCAACTCCATCTCCTTTTTAGTCCAAGAAATATGTTTAAAAAGGGTATATACATATATTAGAACTTTAGATCTGAGAAGATATATGGGGTTGGAAGGGAATATAAATTTGTAATATTGAAATTTACCTTGTTATCGCATAATGTTGATTTGCTTCTTCTATTTATTTTCTGTTCTTCTCCAATTTGTTTAAATATAATTTAGATTATAATTTGGAAGAATAGTGGAGAAGAAGAAATAGCTGAGCTTTGCTATTATTTCGAGAAAATGAGAAGAGGACGGAGGGTTAGGCCTAAATTTATAGGCACTTGAATCAACCAAAGTCGTTAGATTAAAATATATTAAATCTATGCCGTTGGGCCAAGGCAAACCCTAGCCATCACCACTTGGACCGTTCGACCGCCCCTCCATGAGTGTCGACTTCCAAAGGACGACCATCCCCGATGAGAGGGTCAACCAGTGGGTCCCAGGATTTAATTATAAATGTTAATTTTGTTCTATTAATTATTTTTGTTCCAAAATCGTTTATTGTTCGTAACTTCTTCGTTTGAACTCCGATCGCGAAACGCCAAATATGAAAGTTGCACAGAAAATTAGTACGAACACAATGGCACAAGTTTCATGGCCAAATTCCAATATTTGCACAATTTCATTTTTGAAGCCTAATTAATTAATTAATTAAACCAACATAAATTCATGGGGCGTTATAGTTAATAAGATGTTCGTCGACCAGATTGGAGAGACCATGGAAGTATACGTCCATGACATGCTTGTAAAATCGAAAAAGGCTAAAGATCACACCTTGCCCTTGAAAGAGATGTTTGAAATTTTGCGAAAATTCAAGATGAAGTTAAATTCACTGAAATGTTCCTTTGGGGTATCTTCTAGAAAATTGTTATTATTTATTGTGCATGTTAGGAGGATCGAGGCTCACCCGAAACAAGTCCAGGCTTTGAAGGACATCAAAATTCCCGAAAATAATAAGGAGATGAAAAGTCTAAACGGAAAGGCAGTAGCGTTAAGTAGGTTCATATCCAGGGTGATGGAAAAATGTGTTTCGTGCTTTGAAGCACTTAGGAAGGCAAAAGGTGATTTCACATGGACAAACGAGTGCTTAGCGATGTTCTTAAACTTGTTGGAACATTTGAAAAAGTCACCGGTTCTTTTTACATCGGTCGAGAGGGAAGACCTTTGTCTATACTTAGCAGTACTTATCTATTTCTTTTCATGCCCTAAGCATAACATTGGTTAGGGAGGAAGATCGAGTGCATCGTCCAGTGTACTATGTGAGCAAGCATTTCTCCTGGCCAAAATGGAGCAATCCTAAGCTAGAGAAGTTGTCATACTTCCTGTTATTTACATCTTGGATGTTGAGGCACTATTTCTAATCGCACCCCATCTGACTACTTGCAGATCAGCCCCTAAGACAAGTTCTGCACTGGCCTGATACTTCGAGGAGACTGACCAAATGGAGTATTGAGTTAAGCAGTATGAGATAACCTATCATCCATAAACTGCAATCAAAGGACAAGCGATGGTAGACTTTATCACCGAGTTTACCCTTCGAGACGATGAAGTAAAATTCCAAGAGGAAGGAGCTCTTAAATGGCTAATGTATGTAGACAGAGCATCGAATGACCAAGACTCTGGTGCAAGATTGATATTGTTGACACTTGAAGGAAAGAAGTTGAGCTACACGAAATGACCGGAATTCAAGGCAACAAACAACGAAGGAAAAAAATGAAGGTTTAATAACAGGATGAAAATAGCAAAGGAGCTGGGAATTAGGTTTCCGTGCATGTATAGTGACTTGAAGTTGATTGTGAATCAAGATCTAGGAGAATCCAGACTAAGGTAGAGTGCTTGAAGTCATATTTGGAGAAAGTAAAGATCTTACTTAATCGAATAGAGCACTATGTGATCAAACACATTCCCCGGGAAGAGAATCAGGATGTAGATGAGTTGGTAAAGTTAGCAAGTTCTGGAGTTGTGCCTCTATTGGGATCTATACCCATTGTGACCCTATATAGCCCCAGCTTCGGGAAAGTGGACATGATTGCCGCTATCAATGATGAGTAGACTTGTATGACACTGTTAATAAGATATCTAAGCGGAGTACTACCTAGTAATAGGAACGAAGCTAGAAAAGTCTTGGGAAAGGTGCGTTGTGCCATCATTTAGGATGGAATGCTATATTTGAGAGGATTTTTTAACCCACTACTGAGGCGCATCGTCGAAATGGAAGCTGAGGAGATGTTGGAGAACATACACTATGGTAGCTATGGAGACCATACTAGAGGGTAGACCTTAGCAAAGAAAGTGTTGCAGAAGGGGCATTTTCGACCAACGTTGAATCATGATGCAATGGAGTATAGAAAGAGGTGTGACAAGTGTCAATAGTTCACGAAGATTCCAAGGTTGCCCCTACCAAGCTAACTCTCAAGGTTAGCCCTTGGCCCTTCATGGTCTAGGGAATAGATCTAATTGGAGAACTTTCTATAGAGTAGGGTGGAGCAAAGTATGCTATAGTAGTGGCCGATTTCTGCCAGCACCATGTAATAAAGAAAAGATTCTCTACGGTAACATATCCATAAGCTAACGGACAAGTGGAGGCAGTTAACAAAGTTTCGAAGACAATCATAAAGAAGCGACTGGAAAAGGCAAACATGTGTGGATGAACTTCCTCTGCCATTATGGGCCTACCGCTTTTCCTTCAAGACGACAACATGACATAATCCTTTCCCATTGACTTACGGATCAGAGGCAATATGATGACCGCCCTACACCTCCATTGCTCAAATAATTGAATAATGCACTACTGGAGCATACGACTAATGTATGATATTTGTCAAAGGAAAGAATAGTAATAAAGAGGAGAAATAGAAGAGAAGAGAAGATAAAGAAAACATCATACAATCACAAATATAACTTATACCTCACAGCATATCGAATAAAATATAGTAGTCATCACAGATATAAAATAGACGAGATGGTTGTTAACCCAAAAAAGGATCAACACCCTAGAGTATGATGTAAAAGAACCAGCCTTGTTAGAACAAAGCAAATATAATAGAGAATGACAAAAAGTAAACGAGACATAGAGATTTTTATAGTGGTTCGGCCATTAACGAAACCTACGTCCGATTTATAACTTTGCTTATTGATTTGAATCGGATGAAAAAGAGACAGAGAGAGCATTTGTCATAAGTACAAGTGTTTAGAAAATTTTAAGTCCTAGAATTGCCTAAAGGAGCTGCTTTGGTGACTATGGAGTAGAGAAAGAGTTAAAGAAATGACAGGGCTTCCGTGTAGTAATCGCAGAAACCAGATCCTCTCTTAATTGCTCTTTGATTTGTATTTATAGTGGTGGCAGTCATATTGGATCAGAAGCCCGCTACCAATGAAGTCTGAAAACTAGTCTAAGAGAACACAAGAAATATCGTGGCCCCTCAGTTAAGGGATAAATTCGGTGCCAAATAAAGCCATTAAATTCGATATCGACTCTAATTCTTAGACATGGGATGGCCAGTCATTTTGAGTTGAGCTTAATACTTCGTCTAGATGTTCTCTATGTAATTTGGTAGATTTTTGATGAGTATTGAACTTCCTTCTTTCTTGACTTGGACTATCCTGCAGTTTGGACCGTCACGTCTTCATTCTTGAGGATAGACTCTTTGGAAATCCACGAAACTTCACCAATATGCATAGGAAGACTAGCGAATTACTTGTGCAAAGTGTGAATGTGCCAAGACATAATAGCTATATTCGATATCGAATTAAGGATGTTAATTCAGGACGAATGTAGCACTTAGCATATTTTGGATCCATAATTTTTTGCGCCTTTTCATTTGTCCTTCTAAGTATCTTTGCCAAGTTTTAGTTCATTCTGTCTTTGTATTGACGTTCTAACTCCTGTTGACTTCTGATTGGCTAAAACCCAATTAACATCTGCCCCTCAGAGTACACTTTCGTTGGAAACAAAGTGTGCTCTAGAGCAAGACAAGTTTGGTATGTTATCCTTTGAATTTCAGTGGATTGGCAAATTCCATCTCGAGATATTGTTTTCAACCGATTGACTTTCGACTAGCTATTCGTTTTTGATTTCAACTTGAATTTCAATTCTCTGTACTGATGATGCAATCTTCACTTTGAAATTTTTGCAAGGCTTTAAGTCGGCATGTTGGTCCATTACGATGAGTTAGAGTTGATCTAGGTTAAGGAGGTAAACTTGGTATCAAATTATGGGTGTTAATTCATCCCGAATTAAGGACTTAGCTCATTTTTAGAAAATTCTTTTCTTACTTATTCCATTCCCCTTAACTATTCCTCACTTGTGTCATTTCCAGCCCGAGTGTAGAAACCTTCAAGCTGATTTAAGCCCTAAGCCTACCCGTGCCGATTCAATCCCTAGCTCCACCGTCGTTTGTCCTCCGACCTTGCCACTAAGATCCGTCTCCTCTTTGCTTCACTTGCCGTCCACCGATCAAGTCATTGCCACTATAGTCGTCACATGGAAGATTTAGTCCCGATTCAAGTACAAACCCTAGGCCGAGTTTGCTTTTTACCTTGATTTGAAGGTTGGCATTGGTGATAGTGATTCATGCTTTGGTGGTAATGGAGATGATGATCTACTATAGCTGATTCCAATTTGGAAATGGAGATGGTTGAAATTGAACATAATTAGCTAGTGATGTAGTTATACTTCGATCTCATATTGGATGTATTTGACTTGAGAGAAACACATTTCCTAATTTTGGTCATCTCTACCCCCAGAATTGACTCAGCTGGATCAATTAATTGACTTCGATATGATGATTTGCCATTGATTCAGACATATTGGATAGCTATTGTATTGCATTTCTGCACATCCAATGTCTCTGAAAAAGAAAGAACTTTCTGTGTCGCTAAAGATAATGGATCCGTTATCGATCATTGATCGATAATGGGTAAGTATGGAAAAAGTGATTTCAGAGGACAGTATGGATCGTTTTTTCACTACGAGCAAGGTATCTACACGAGATGGACCGTTTGATGTGTTCAGGACACTAGTCACATTCCATATAGATAACACACTGCACCTACCCCACTCAATACTTGAAATCTGATTGGTCAGCACACGCCGACTTTCTTTAGATTTCAAGCGTTAATCGCACGGGGATCCTTATCAAAAATAGACCATATCTGACTATGATCGACAAGTTTTATTGTCTAGAATGATGTGTCAATCGATAGATGCAAGTCCGTTAGTGGATCTCCGCACCTTTGGAAGTTGAGTCAACAACTGCCCCTGTTTCCCCATCCATTTCTATAGGGCCGGGTCAACCTGTAGCTTCTGATTTTTATAGCCCGCTAGTTCCGGTAGGACCGGTACTTGACCGATTGCCTCCCGGATTTAGAATTCAAACTGACACTTCGGAGAAAGCGCCTTCAATTCTTATAGCTAAAATGCTTAGGAATATATGCGTACAACATGGCATCCCCAAGGGTGACATTTGTCTGCCCACTTGAGCTGAATTTGGTCATAACCCTCTAGAAGGTTTTATGGCTTGTAATAGATACATGTGCTTAAGCAGTGCTGTACCACTATTCAGCCGATTCTTATTTGTAGTGCTTTAAGATTTAGGATTGGTATCATTTCAAATCCATCCCAATGGTTATGTGCTCCTAAGTTCCCTATACATTCTATTCATAAGCAGACTCGGGTGTCCCCCAAGGCTAAATGAGCTCGCATTTCTTTTACACTTCAGGAGAAGGCAGGACTGCCCATCCTTTATAATTATCTAAGCTCGAAGGGGATGTAAACTAGTAGAAGACCTCCATAACAAGCGTTCGGCTTTCAAGAACAATTTTTTCTTTATTAGGCATCAAGGGGGCATCAACTGCTTTTGGTTATCTAGAGATAAGTCTTGATTCCATAGCGTTTTCCATTCCAAATGATTTTTCAACTTCATAACTTTTCGTAAGTTTTTTTACAGTCATCCCGAAGTGAGAAAGAAATAACGATGTTAAAGTGATGCTTGAAACTCTCAAGGCTGTGAAGGCCTTTGAGTGCTTAGCAGAGTTTCTTCCGACGAATGAGAATCTTCGAGAGTTTGGTTTGCTTCATCTTGATAGATTTGCTGTAGATGATGATCCCTCAACATTGAGTGGCCCTAGGAGACATGCTCATTCCTTAACCCATCCTCGCGACTCTGATGAGGAGGCTTAAGAAGACATGGCTAGTCCGTCAGAGGACGCACAACCCAAAGAGAATCCTAGAGCTGACATAGACTTACCCACAGGAGAGGACATTATAGGGGACATGGATGAGACCTATAGGATATCTCTGATCCCTGAAGAAGAAGATGAAATGTTTCGAAGGAGAGATGAGAAGCAGCTTACGGTTGAGGAAGGAGAGGAAAAGGGCTCAGACAGTGATGATACCAACTTTCACATCTTCAGAAAGAGACGAATCTTTTGGCAAGTCGTCGGAATAAGTCGTGATCTTCCCAAGCTGCCTTCCCTATGCTCATTAACTATTGAGGCATTAAGCCTCAAACTCCCAATTTCTCATCCTCAAGAACAACCTGCTATCGAGACTTCACAGTCTGCCGGAGGTCAAGCTATCGGTACCCCCACTGGATATTCATCTACTTCCTATTTCATGAGAAATGTCGCCATCTATGTAGATGAAAATGGGGATATCTCAATTAGTAAAATGATAGTTGAGATTGGCTTAGAGATTGACATTTCCACAAGTGCATTTATGAGTAGTGGCAAAAAGACTGCAACTATTAAACCCTACCGATACGGTTGGTAGAGCATATATAGGTCGTCAGCATTACATACTTCAATTTAGGATCACAAACACACATCTCTGCATTGCTCTAAGTTTGTAAGTTTGAGTATTAACTTCATTCTTGTTTTCATTTCAAGTACCAAGGAACATGGGTTATACCATCAGTTACGTTAAGATACCAACTCCCGCAAACGTAAAACTTCTGATTCGGCTTATTACCCTCTTCGCAAAATGGATGAGGAGAGAAGGAAAAGAAAATCAAATGAGGCTCATCGCTTGGATCGAGAGCACGAGAGATGGGAGATAAGAAAACGAGATAATGAGAGCAGTGCTCCTGACAATTCATACAAGCGCTAGAGAGACTTTCACGACCACTATGACTCCTCATTATCAATTACTCCTCCCTGCACTAATGCTCGGACTGCTGAAATACCAATAATTCCATTCTCTCAGACAACAACCATCGCAATGGCTCTCACTTCTTCCAAACGAACTTAAAAGTTCATGCTTCTACCTGGTTCACCCATGCTTCAGGGTACCTTTCCAAATCTATTCTTAAAAGGAGTCAAGTTTGACAAGAAAATAAAGCCCTTAACAGGGCCACTTCCTTCAGCAATCTAGAGATAGTCCGTGAGGACTTAGAAGCCGGGTGTGACATGCAGCATTTAGCGAAATCCCTTTCAGATGTTAATCGCATTAATCATTAGGAGATCCTCTCGTTTGGGGCCGAAAGGGAAGACCATGCTAAGGCGATCAAAGATCGTGATGAAGAAATAGTCCAGTTGAAGACTGACAGGGATGCAGCCCTAAAAGGAAAGCTACCGGTGATAGGTTGTTGACTGAGTCTAACTGGGGTCACGATAGAGCCATTATCATGGTAAAGGATCAACTCGAAGACGCTATTGAATCTGGGAAACTGAAAGAGCATCTTACCGAAGCGGAAAACACCATTAAATCTCGAAACCAAACTATCGATGGTCATGCTGCTGTCAACACTGAGCAGGCCGCTAAGCTCACTCGTCTTCGTGAGGAGAATGCGTGGCTAGTGAAAGAGAAGGAAGAGACTGCATCTGGTAAACTGGTGAAGGAAATTGAACATTTAGGCACTAATTCAGAGATTATAGAGCTGCGATCGGAATACGACGATGAAATAAGCCAAATAGATGCCAGAGTGCTTCATCTTTATACTAGCCGTGTAATGAATAAGGGCAGCTTGAAATGTCTTGGTAATAACTATCCCCTGACTCTTGCCGTGGTTTGGGAGAAAGTTTTAGTCAGGTCCGATGAGGCCAAGGATATGCGCTTCGAGAAGGAACCAAAGGCTTCTTATCTCAGTACAGAAGATATTGACTTCTTAGCTACCGGTAGAGAGATCCTTAGACAAGAGAGGGGGAAGGAAGTTTCTAATGCTGCAGCCAAATCTCTTACTGGCCCAAGCTCTTTGGGTCGGCACCAAACACTTATTCATACTTCTCAAGAGCAGACAACAACCATCTCCATATCCATGGCTATTATTCTAAAGCTGCTCACACCCATGCAACTTCCATAGCCTTGGTTGAGCCATGCCCTTTTCCAACTGTAGTATAACCTTCAGAGATTGGGACTGGTGGTGAAGCCTTCGAAATTGAAGTTCATGTCCAAACCCCTGATTCAGGTATTTCTCTCGTCTCTCCGGTGCTCCAGACACTTCGATTTACACCGGAATCCTTTTCTAAATTGTGCACCTCTCTCTCCCAACTTCTAGATCAGCCAACTCTCCCACCTCCTCCTCATGCTATTCAGGGTTTAGGACTAGTTCTTGTCTCCAGGTCCGGGCTGGGCCCGATTTTGAACAGATAGAGGCGCTACAAAAATTGGAGGATGTTTCAGCGTCTGTGGATGAAGAGGTGGTGATTACCAGTGACTCAGGGCCGACATACAAGATGACGATAGCCGAGAGACTGGAGGAGGAAAAGAAGGGGCTGCAAGCGAAGAAGGAAAAGGAAGAACGAAAGCGCAAGACTTCCACTACCATCACGTTGAAGGTTATAAGAAGGGTAGTGCGGCTACAGGTGGTCAGAGGGGTCCGACTCCCTTGTAGAAGGAGAGAAAGACAAGGATAGTAAGTAGAAGCTCCTGATCCCCCCACATAGGGGCAGTAAAGGTGGAGGGAAAGGCAAAAAGAAGTCGGGATGAGCTCGAGCACTGGTGAAGTTGGGTACTTGTTGTCTTTTTGTATGTTTTTATGGTGTCAAAGTATGTACAAGTACAGAGTCTGTACTTAACATCTTTTCTTTCCTTTTGTTATAGCCCCATTATCATCTGTACTTTTGCTTTTTGATGTTCGAAACAGGCCAATATTGTATGGGTACGGTCCCTACTATTTGATATTGTACTTAAAATGAAATAAGTAATGAAAATGATTAGCATTTCCACTGTAATCTCTTCTGTGTACTTTTCTATATTCTATGTACTATGTCTGTTTATGTACCACCGTATATGTACACAATATGGTTGCTTGTCCTGCAATTTCCATATTATATACTGCTGTGTCGTTGATATATGAAATGTTTATTTATCGCATTTCCATGCATGTATATAGTGTAACTTGCGGTTATTTAGCGTACTACTTTACTTAGCTCTGTTGTGGTTGCCAAATTCTCTGTTTGATGAAACATAACTGTGGAGTGATCTTCATTTTGACCAAGTGTTAGTGTGTTGTGTGCCCTCCACTCCACGGGGCTGGTTACGTCGAACACATGACATGAGACCGGATGCTTTGAGCAGCTCTCTGGTTACCCCAGTCCACAATGTATTGCAACTCCTATCTCTGGGAACTTGTAATTTGGATGCTTAATTCTGAGCACCCTATACTTTGGTTGTGGTTGATTCTCCCCAAACTCGGTATTAAGGTTCTATCTACGCATCAATTTCTATTTCTAGAGACCAATAGATAGCTCAATCTCTTGAATTTTGTTTTGACTTCGCGTATCTCCAAGCGATGTCGAGTTTTGGGAGGTGGGGATTGACTTCTACTAATCCTGCAACTGATGACTTTTCCGATATTGCCAGAGCAACATCGGTACTTAGGTGATTTTAATAGATTAACGATGTTACCAAGGTAACATCGATGATTCGAAGTGCACTTGAATGATGTTCCATTGATTTAAGTAGCAATAGAATGGATGCTTACTTGGACGCAGTTCTATCGGTCCTAGGAGCTAAAAAATGGAGTGCTTTTGAATGTGGTTCCATCGCTTCAAGTGGCAAAAAAATGGATGCTTACTTGGACGCAATTCCATTAGTCTGGGAAGTGAAGAAATGGAGCGTACTTGAACGCAGTTCCATCGGTTCAAATGGGAAAAGAATCGATGCTTACTTAGACACAGTTCCATCGGTTCAAATGGCATAAGGGTAGAGGTTTATCCAGATGGGGTTCCATCGGTCCAAGAAGTGAGGCTGGGCTTATGGATGTGCACGAAGGTTGGGCCTACCCAATGTTGTCAGAGCAACAACAGTTCTTAGAAGACTGGGATCAATTTTCCCCATCGATTCATCTGCTTGAGTCGATTTGATACCGTCAACTCAGCGGATTGCTTATATGAACACGGTTCCATTGGTTCAAGAAGCGAAATGAATTTACTGATAAAATAAAGAGAAAGAAAAATCCTACCTATTTACAATATCTCCAGTATCTCTGGGTGGTTTACTTATGGAAATGGGAAATACATAGATAAGTACTAAATAAAATAGTGCCACAGGAGTCATTGTTCCAAGCAAGGGGAATCAGAATTCCATCGCCCGTCGTGAGCTTGAATGTTCCATCTCAAATTTTTGCCCGTTAACATAGGGTCCTTCCTAGTTTGGGTCGAGCGCTCCTGTGCCCTAGGAGGTCCGCTTTAGGAAGAGATATCCCACTTCAAAGGTGCGGTTGCAAACTTTGGTGTTGAAGTGTCGTGCTACCCTTTCTTGTCATAAATGGTCCTTAGTTCTCTTCTTTATGCTTCTCATCGTTTTGGTCAAGTGACTCGAGCAGAAACTGCTCGTTTTCTTTTTGATTGAAGTGTCGACTTCGATGAGAAGGGACTTCTAGTTCCACTGGGATCATCACTTTTGAACCATATGCCAAGATGAATGTTGAGTTCCCAGTCGTAGATTTATGTATTGTTCTATAAGCCCATAGTGCAAGTGGAAGTTCATTTACCCAGTTACCTTTAGATTTTGTCAATCTCTTCTTGATGGTGGACTTGATGATTTTGTTCATTGCCTCCAATTGCCCATTTGCCTATGTGCATCCTACCACGGAAATTTTTTTCTCGAACCCATAACTCTTGCAGAAGTCTGTGAATTCAGCACTCTCGAACTTAGTTCCGTTGTCCGTGATGATTTTTTATGGTACTCCAAACCTGCAAATAATTTTTTTTACAAAGTTAATCAATTTTTTAATGGTAATGGTAGCGAGCGGTTCCGCTTCAGCCCAATTGGTAAGGTAATCAACTGCAACGAAAGCATTTTTGGCTCCTCCATTGGCAATCGATAATACACCTATTAGATCGATTCCTTAAATTGCAAACGGCCAAGGGCTGACCATTTGCATAAGTTCCCAGGATGGGGTTCTCAGGATCTTTTAAAATCTCTGGCACCGATCATAGCGCTTTGTGTAATTTGCTATATCTTGGTTGATTGCGGACCAAAAATTTACGTAACATAAAACCTCTTTGCCAGTGGTTGCCCCCCGGTGTGGTCGCTGCAACAGCCTTTGAGGACTTCCATCCGAATCTTCTTGGCTTCATCTTTGGTTACACATCTTATAGGGGGTGGAGAAGTCTCTCCTATATAACATTCCATCTTGTAGCAGGAACTGCGGCGTCTTTCGAAAGAGCTTCACTCATTTATTCTGATTTATGATGAGTATTCTTTTGAGCAGATAATCCTTGTTTGGCATCATCCACGATTCTTTCTCTTCCGTGGTGTCCAGGACCTAATATACATCCATCTGATCTATGCTTGGAGCTACTAGCATTTCACTGGAACCAGTCCTATTGATTATGCCACTTCGAAACCGACGGTTTGGTTAAGTAATCGACCTTCATGTTCTGTTCCTAGGGAATATAGGTTATTGTATAGCATTCAATGTCGTCGAGTGGTTCCCATGCTTTTGAAAAGTAGGGAGCAAGATTTTCCCCTTTAGCTTGATATTCCCTCTTTACTTGACAAATGACTAGTTGAGAGTTGCTGTTGATATGCACAGCTTTTATTCTCAGTTCCTTCACAATCTTTTATCCCGCTATCAATGCCTTGTATTCTGCCCCGTTGTTAGTAGCAGGGAACTCCAATCTTAAGGCATAGCAGATTGATTTTCCTTCAGGAGTCTCAGGCACAACTCCCATTCCCGAGTAGAATTCATTTGATGTGCCACCAACAAACAACTTCCATTGTGATACCACTTCCTCTATCTCCTACTCTTCTCTATCTTGAATAGTGAATTGCATGATAAAATTAGCCGATGCTTATCCGTTAATTGCCCTATGGGGTGATAAGTCATGTCATACTAGCTTAATTCAATATTCCACTTCAAAAGTCACCCTGACGTCTCAGGTCGATAAAGTATTTGTTTCAAAGGTTGATCTATCAACACTTTAACTGGATCAGCTCAGAAATATAGTCGTAACTTTCTTGATGCAATCAACAGACAATAGGATAGTTTTTCCAACTTCGGATAGTTTTTCTCGGATCCAATGAATCTCTTACTGATGTAGTAAACAAACCACTGGATCCTAGCTTCCTCCTGTATAAGTGCTGCGCGTAGATCATGAGTTGAAACTTCCAAGTAGACGAATAGGTCTTCCCCATCTACTGGTTTAGATAGAACCTGTGGGCTCTCCATATGTTGCGATAATTTCTCAAAAACTGTTAGGTAGGCCCGAATTCATTCGAAAATTTTCTTACCCTTCTTCAATGCATTAAAGAGTGATGTGCACCTGTATAATGCTTTGGAAATGAATCGGCTCAAAGGTGCGACTGTTTGCACAAAAAATGGACAAACACCTCAAAGTTGTATGACTTAGTAGATCTTATGTTATTCCTAGTAATTTGAGTGATTTATGCAAATACGTAAAAAACAGGGGCTAAACTGTAAAAAGACACGCAGATTTATAGTGGTTCAGCCAGAATGTGCCTACGTCCACTTTATATGTTATTTCTCTTCTTTTTTTATGATTACAAGTACAAAGCTTTGGTACAAGTAAAAGAAAGTTGTTTGAAGAGTTCCTTCCGTGCTTGAGCTCTCAAACTTGTCCCCATTGCTGTACCCCTGCCCCTCTATTTATAGAGTGAGGCTGGGGGTAGGGGTCTAGGACGTGTATAGTTGCTGATGGGCCTGGGCTGATGTGATCTGGCCTGGTACGTCTTGGTTCGTCATTGCTTGGTTCGGAGGTGGTTGGAGTGTAGGATGGACCGGTAGTTGATTGGACCGGTGGTGGGAATGGTTCGGCAGGAGGTGGTTCGGTGGGAGTTGGGAAGGTTGGTTCGGTTGGTTCGGCAGGAGGTGGTTCGGGTGAGGTCTGCCGAATGGTGCCTGCCGAATGAGGTTGAGCGAGGTCTGCCGAATGGTGCCTGCCGAATGGGTCTGCCGAATGAAGCAAACCGAATGAGGTTGAGCGAGGTCTGCCGAATGGTGCCTGCCGAATGGGTCTGCCGAATGAAGCAAGTTTCTTGGTCTCGAGGTCTTCTGGGTGAGAACACGCCCAACATTTGCCCCCCAAAGCGGGGCATATTCTTGAATATGGCGTGCTTTGTTTTTGGTTGTTTATCCTAGGCACTCCCATCCGGTCTCAGAAACGAACCGGTGGTCCGGCTATCTTTCCTTTCCTCTATAAGTAGGGGCTCCGTACTCTTGCTGTTTCCTTACCGATCGAAAAGTGCCGAGCCAAACTCTCAACACCGAATCATTTACAGTGCCGAACTAGGCTGGTTTTGCCGGATCAGGTGAGGTTTCCCTTCCTCGCCGAATGGCCACTAAGTTTTATACTACCGAATGGGTCTTTCGAAAATGCCGGATGGGCTGTGGTTTTTGGGGATGAGGATACCGAATGGTTTTTTTTTTTTTTTTGGTAGTGCCGAATGGGCCAGTACCGGATGAAACCGATGACTTTAAATGCCGAATGGGCATGAGAAACCACCGAATGGCCTTGATAATTTTGCATTTACTTTACCGAATGACAACGGGAGTTTGAGCACTTTGATTTCATGAGTGAAATTCCATATTATATACTTACTTGTTTACATCCTTTGTTCTAACACTATGCTTTTCCGGTGTTGTAGATAATGTCCCGTAAAGCGGAAACCCGATCAGACAAAAGGAAATCCGGGGGTGAAAGAGGTTCCTCTGTCGTGCCCCCAGCTCAGCCGAATCCAGAACGCCACGAACCAACCCCGAGATCGTTAGTGGACGGGTACGGTCCGCAGGAGCTTCTGAATTCTCCCCCGGACTGCTATCCCAGCTCCCTTAAGGAAGAGCAGCTTGATGCCATCTCTCGCTCTTTCGGAATTGACAGGGCGCGAATGCTGTTGCCGGGGAAAGATGTTATGCCATACGACCCTCCTGAAGGGTTCTTTGCTTACAGCAGATACCACTGCATGTGTGGTGCCATTCCGCCTCTTAATGCTTGGGTAGCCAGCTTCCTCACATATCTCAAGGTGGCCCCATTCCAGCTTCAACCCAACTCCTATGCTATACTAGTGAGCCTCTTCGTTATTTTCCAGAGGAAGTATGGTCGTGCTCCTTCCAACCAGGAGATCCGGTACTTGTATAATTTAAGGGGCTATAAGAAGGGGTCCCCATACATTAGCTTGGAGTTAGCTGTGACCTTCAAGCCGGTCTTGGACCTGTACTCTAAATTCAGCATGTTCTAGAAAGAGTGGTTCTTTGTTAGGGACGACTCCGTTTCAATCCGGCGCTTTACCTCTGGATGTAAGTTGATGCTTTTACTTATAATTTCTATTCCGATTGCGATGCTTCTTCTCATACTTTCTCATTTTTGCTAGCGACAGGTGGCTTTCCGGTTGTGGAGACTGACCGCCTGGTTCAGACGGCGGCTGAGATAGAAGCCATTCTTGGGAAATATAGATCATCTGCCTTCTTGATTAGAAATGCGATTCTTCTGGAATATAACTTAATCCTTCCGCAGCAGTTTGTAGTTAAGCTGAGGGAAACGGCGGAGGAGAGGGCGGCTGCTCAGACCAAGGAAGGTGTTACGGCAGAGAGTAGCAAGAGGAAACCTTTCACAAAACCTCCAGCTGTCGGAGGTAAGAAACTCAAGAAATCGGACGGTCCCTCCCCCAGCAATTGTCCACTTACCCGGGAGGAGGAAGACATAGAGGAGGAAAGAGGCGATGGTGGAGATGGTCGGGATGGTGACAAAGGTGGCGATGGCATCGGGGCCCTACTTCCTGGGCAAGCGGGCGAGATTCAGGAGTGGACGGATGATGCGTTCCACCAGGCTTTTGAGGGGTTGGATGAGGCTCCGGCTTTGGTAGAGAAGACCGGGAAGGCGGACAAAGCCGGGACTGGCGCAAGTGAGTCTTCTCCGACCATTCCAGCCAAGGTGGCTCCGACGACTCAAGGTGAACTCTTGACTCCTGCATGCTTCATTAATGATAGGGACTTAGGAATATTTTATGACCCGCTCCCATCCTGGAATGAAATCCAGGACTTATTGCAGTATCCCACTCCTCCCCAGGGTTTGTACAACCACAGCTGTGTTTCTTTTCCTTTTTTAACTTGTAATTTACCGCGTTTCTCGAATCGTATAGTGATGTAAGTTTGTGACACTTGTTCTTTATATCAGGAGCAGGAAGACGTCCAAAGCTTCAGACCTTCGACACAGGCTTGAGCAATATAAACTTTCCAAAACTTCTGCTAAGCCGAAGCCCTCAACCCAACGCTCCGGGGATGTAGTCGGCTACCGTCCTCTTCTTGGGGTCATCGAAGAGGGTATTCAGCAGAGGAAGAGGAGTCATCCTTTATCCGAAACTTCGCCCGGTCCTCAGCCTCCAGCTCAGCCTCTTCATGATATTACTGAGGAGGGTAGCGAGTTTGCACCTTCTCCGCACCCGTCCGGAAACCCTTCTGTTATTCATATCGACCGTCCCGACTTGGCTCGTAATCCATTTGCGGGTCATCCTGATCTGGATCCAAGCTCTCATGATATTACTTTTGACGAAGTCACTGGTGAACACCTTCTCCCCCGTAACCCCATGGTACGAGTACTTGATGAAGCCAAGTCCTTAGATATCGATCTACTCACTACTCGTATAGTCACTATGGGAGACGAGGCCAAGGCTAATATTGATCGGGTGGCAGAGGAGACCAAGAAGCTGATGGGGCATCATGCTCGGCTGGTTAAGGCCGGAGAGGAGATTGGAAGCGCCAATATCCGACTTCGATTGGTGGTTTCGGATCAGGCCAAACAGCTTGCGGATCAGGCTATTCAGATTTCTCAGCATGAGGCTGCTACTGGGCGACTAAGGAAAACCATGGAAGAGGCCAGTCGGCCGAATTGCGGAAAATGGAAGCTACTTGCAAAGAGCGGATTGACATGGCTATTGCCACGGTGGATGAGGTTCGGAAAGCGGATCTCGAGCAGGTGGAGGAATTGTCCGAGAAACTTGAGGCTGCAGAGCTTGCTCAAGCTAAGTTGAGGGAAGAGATGGAGGTGATGCGGAGGTCCCTTCAGGCTGATTGCTCGAGATACAGATTGGAGAGAGATGCTGCCGTCGAAAGGTTGTCGGCTTCCGAGGCCCGGATGAGGGAGTTTGAGGAGAATGAGGGAATGATGGATGACATGCTCCAGGACATGTATTTCCGAACTTGGAAGCAGGGCAATCTCTCTTGGATGGATGATTATCCCAGGGTCATGGCTAAGATCTATCTTCGGGCTTTGGAAGAGGCTAAGGCTGATGCAGATAAAGAGGGTGGAACGGTCTTCAGTATGGATGTGGTCACTGCCCAGTTTACCAAGGAGGAGAAAATGGCGGTAAAGGAGGGTATGCGGCTGCTTGCTGCTGAGGAGGCAGGTGTGCAGGTAGAGGATGACGACCAGGATGGTCAAGAAGCAGGTGCTGGTAAGTCTTCCTTTCTAGTCTTTCTGTTAACTTGGTTACTTATCGCTAATGAATTCTTTTTACGACCGGACAGGTGGGCAACAGAGCAAGGACAAGACTCCGACGCAACCGGCTCCCTGATTAGACCTGGAAAATTCTTTTTGTAGGCTTGACATGGTTGTATACGTTAGTCTTAAGACAGTAGAGTAACTTCTAAGTTGTAATTCTTGCTACTTGTAACAATCAACATTATTCTTGACGTGTAATTTTTTAACTTAAGCTGATTTTGTCGTTTCTTGAATATTTGTTGCTATTTCGACATATCGTATGAGAAATGTAGCTATGTATATTCTTGTAATTAAATTGTGTTTGATGTTAGACTCTGGTTCTAAACCATAATTTTATGACTTGCAATATTAGCGTGTGGTGTGAACAAATTATAGTCATGTATTTGTACATAAAAGAAGAAAATACCGCCTTTCATGTTTTAATCGTAGATGGCAGTCTTGAATATCTTGTAGGACCGAGCATGGAATGTAGTCGAATGTCCTGCCACTGTGAGTCCCTACACCCCTTGGCGAGTATCTCCTACTCTGTATCATGTACTTTAGGGATTGTTATAGGGGATAGGAAAAAAAAAGCTTTTTAAGTAAAATTGAAATACGTGAAATAGTAAAACTTCCAATCACGGAAGGCCTTCGATGTGCTTAAGTTCGTGGCAAACGGGTTTTGTAGTCACTTTCCCTAGCTGTGGGTCTTGGAGACATTTGTCACCCATCTTACGCCTCCGCGGGGAGTTGATTCTTTTTTACCACAGCCGCACTTAAGACACATCGGAGCCGAGATCGCGCACAGTAACTACCCGGGCCATTATGGCCCGTAATCGTGGGTATTATTCGATTTACTATGGCCGGCTAGCGTGGGTGCCGATCGTCAACTGTGAACTGCCCCTGGCTGGCCACACCTTATGTTGGGGCTTATAGTCGGTTCACAGTTGCCGGCGAGCCTAACGCCGTAATGAGCTGCCTCGGCTATAGTCGGCCTTCTCGGTGGCTTACAATCGGCTCATTACAGTTGGCTTTAAGGGCCGTCGCGAGAAATGAGTTAACCCGCAGCAGAGGGATGCTGGAGCGAAAGTGTCTCATTGGCGAGGGCATAGATTCGCATAGTACCTGTTGGGTCTTGTCCACGTGAAGTTGCATTGTGGAGTGTTTTGAATAGAAATGCTATATACTCGGGATTTTGTTCAACAGAAAAGGATAAAGTTAACAAGCAGCCAAGATACAAAGGAACAAGTTAAAAAAGAGACAAGGTTTTTTAAAGTGGTTCGGCACGAAAATGCCTACGTCCACTGATTCTCTTTGTTAATTCACTTCATATGGGCAATACAAGTTAAGAAAAGTATCGACGGAGGTGTTGGATGTTCCATGCCCTCTGGAACACCTCTCCGTCCACTGTTGACAAAATATAGGCTCCGTTGTGGAGATCTTTATGAATTACATATGGTCCATCCCAGATTGGGTCTAGTGCTCCGGGGCGAGGGAAGATTCGCTTGAGGACAAGATCCCCTTCCTGCAAGGTACGATGCTTGACTTTGGAGTTGTATTGTGCTGCCACTTTTTGCTTGTGGGCTGCTGTTTTGAGGATTGCATCGTTTCTTCTCTCCTCGATTAGATCCAAAGACATGTGAAGGAGTTCTTCGTTCTCTTCTGGGTTATAGTGGATCCGACGATGGGAAGGCACAATAGTTTCAACTGGGAGCATAGCCTCCGATCCGTATGCCAAAGAGAAAGGAGTGTGCCCTGTCGATGTTCTGAAAGATGTGCGATAGGCCCATAGTGCCGTAGGAAGTTCATCCACCCAAGCGCCCTTTGACTTTTCGAGCTTCTTTTTGATTAGAGTTTTCAGAATTTTGTTGACTGCTTCGACTTGTCCGTTTGCCTGGGGATATGCTACGGATGAGAAGCTTTTATGAATTCTGTGTTCTTGGCACCAGTTGGCGAATTCCTCGCTGTCAAATTGAAGTCCATTGTCTGATATGATTTTGAGTGGGACTCCGTACCTGCATAGAACATTTTTGATCAAGAAGTTAATAGCTTTTGCTGAAGATACTTTATTTAGAGGTTCCGCTTCCACCCATTTGGTGAAATAATCAACTGCCACTATAGCATATTTGGCGCCGCCTCGACCCATTGGCAGTTCACCGATTAAGTCAATTCCCCATACTGCAAAGGGCCAAGGGCTGGTCATCTGAGTAATCTCGGTTGTTGGTAGCCGAGGGATCTTAGCAAATTTTTGGCATCTGTCACACTTCTTGGCGAAATCTAAGGCGTCCTTGCTTAAGGTGGGCCAGAAATATCCGTATCGGAGTATCTTTTTTGCTAACGTTTGCCCTCCGGTGTGATCTCCGCAGCTTCCTTGATGGATGTTGGATAAGATTTCCTTGGCTTCCCTTCCGGCGACACACCTTAACAATGGGTTAGAGAACCCGCACCGATAGAGGATGTTTCCTTGTATTGTGTAGCGGGACGCTTTCCTCAAGATTTTCTTGACTTCGTTACGCCCGTCGGGTAGTGTGCCATTTTGTAGGTAGTCCCGGATGGGAGTCATCCAAGTCGCTTCTTCGGTTGCAGCTATCAGATTCACTTGCTCAAAACTTGGGACCGCTTGCTTTGAGACAGTTACTGCCCCGAAGATGGCGATGTCTCTCATACTTGCTTGCTTTGCCAATTCGTCGGCCTCTTGGTTCTCTTCCCGAGGGATGTGTTTGACTAAGTAGTGGTCCAATCGGCTGAGAAGTAACTTGGTCTTCTTTAGATATGCCACGAGTCGTTCTTCTCGAGCTTGGAATTCCCCTAGTATTTGATTAACAATAAGCTGAGAATCGCTGTGAAGACACAAAGAATTGGCTCCGATCTCGATGGCAATTTCTAATCCGGCTATTACTGCTTCATATTCTGCATCGTTGTTGGTGGCAGCGAACTCCAACCTTATAGCATAGTGCAGTTTATTTCCCTTGGGAGTGATTATTACCACACCTGCCCCCGAGCCTTGTTCGTTAGATGCACCGTCCACAAAGAGATTCCACTTGATATCTTCTGTTATTTCCAGTTGCTCCCTATCCTCGCTGGTAGTGAACTCTGCAATGAAATCAGCCATGGCTTGTCCCTTGATGGCGGTGCGAGGGTGATAGGTGATATCATAATGACTTAGTTCAATGCACCATTTAAGTAGTCGCCCAGAAGTGTCAGGACGATGGAGTACCTGCCTCAGTGGCTGATCGGTCAGAACTTTGATGGAATGGGACTGGAAGTAGTGACGCAGTTTCCGTGATGTGATTAGTAAACAGTATGCTAACTTTTCAAGTTTAGGATATCTGACTTCTGCCCCAGTAAACCTTTTACTGACGAAGTAAACTGGTCGTTGCGTGCGGTTGTCTTCTCTTACCAAGGCAGCGCTTAAAGCGTGAGATGACACAGCAAGGTATAGGTATAATTCTTCTCCTTCGCTTGGAGTTGAGAGCACCGGTGGTTTCTGGAGGTGTTCGATTAAGTTAAGGAAAGCGGTTAAGCATTCGTCTGTCCATTCGAACTTTCCTTTATCTTTCTTTAGAGCTTTGAAAAAGGGGACGCACTTGTCCGTTGCTTTGGAGATGAATCGGCTTAGGGCGACCACTTTTCCATTTAGGCTTTGCATCTCCTTTCGGGTGGAAGGTATCTTGATGTCCCTTAATGCTCGGACTTGTTCAGGGTTTGCTTCAATCCCTCGGGCATGGACGATGAACCCTAAGAATTTTCCCGATGACACTCCGAAGGAGCACTTTAGTGGATTCAACTTCATTCCATACTGTCGAAGTACCTGGAACATTTCGCCTAGGTAGCTTACGTGATCTTTGGCTTTCCATGATTTCACCAGCATGTCGTCTACATATACTTCCATAGTTTGTCCTATTAGCCCTGCAAACATCTTGTTGACGAGGCGCTGGTAGGTGGCTCCTGCATTTTTAAGTCCGAAGGGCATCACTTTGTAGCAGTATAAACCCCGGTCGGTGATGAAACTAGTGTGGTCTTGGTCGGGAGCATGCATAGGAATTTGGTTATATCCTGAGTATGCATCCATAAAGGATAGGAGTTCGTGCCCGGCTGTGCTGTCTACAAGTTGGTCGATTCTGGGAAGCGGGAAGCAATCCTTTGGGCAGGCGTCATTTAGGTTGGAGAAGTCAATGCAGGTCCGCCACTTCCCATTAGCCTTCTTTACTAGTACCAGGTTGGCGATCCATTCTGGGTAAACAGCTTCTCGTATGAAGTCATTGGCGAGTAGATTCTTTACTTCTTCATCGAGGGCTGCTGATCGCTCTGCCCCCATACTTCTCTTTTTTTGTTTTATAGGCGCCTTGGTAGGATCAATGTTTAATACGTGGCATGCTATGTCGGGGGAGATTCCGGTCATGTCAGCGTGTGACCAAGCGAATACATCCAAGTTGTGGCGGAGAAAATCAATGAGTTGTTCCTTCAATTCAGCTTTCAGCTGCGACCCAATTTTCAGTAGCCTACTTGAGTCGTGCTTGTCTACAGATATAAACTCCATAGCCTCTGCAGGCTCGGCGGTGGCCTCCTCCTCTTTGTCCCTAGGGTCTAATTCATTGAAAGGGTCGCTGGTGTATCGAAGAGGAGGGGCTTTCTTTAGTTGCTATGCTTCAAGGCTTTTTGTGCAGAGGGCAATCTCTACACCTTTCCCTTTATCTTTCCTGTGGTTGTTGCGAAGTTCGGTCACATAGCAGTCTCGTGCAATATCCTGGTCTCCTTCCACTTCCCCTACCCCATTGTCTGTTAGAAACTTCATTTTCAGGCACCATGGGGCTAGGACAATCTGGAAGTCAGACAAGGCTGGTCTTCCTAAGAAGGCGTTGTAGGCCGAATGGTTTTCTATCAGCACAAACGTCTGTTTCCTTACAACGGAGCGGGGATGGCTTCCAATCTCAACAAAGAGGTCCAGCTGCCCGAGGGGCATCTTCGCATCTCCAGTGAAACCGTGTAGTGGTTTATCGCAGGGAGATACATCCTTCATTGATAGCTTCATTTTGTCGAATGCGTGTTTGAACAGGATATTTACAGAGCTTCCAGTGTCTACCAGGATTCGGTAAACTTCAGCGGGACCGAGTCGGGCAGAGATAACCATGGGATCCATGTGAGGGTACTGTCTTCCTTCTAGGTCGCGTTTACTGAATGTGATGTCATCACTTTCTTTCCGCTTTGGATGGCGCTCTTCTATAACCGTATTGACACAGTCTTTATTGTCTCTAAGCGAATTCCCATATCTTTCCATCTCTCTCCAACTTCTGTCTGCGATGTGCGGACCTCCTGAGATGGTATGGACCACTATCTTCTCTTGACTAGAGCTGCTAGCGTTGCGGTTTCCTCTGTCGGTCCCTGGTGAGGGTAGCCTTGGATTTTCATTGGCAGGAGCTGGAGTCCTGTCTTGACTTTTTACATAACGTTCCAGTTTCTTCCTTCTGATGTGTTCCTCAATCAGATCTCGGAGATGATGGCATTCGTTGGTATCATGTCCGTGAGATTCGTGGAAGCGGCAGAATTTTCCAGACTTCTGTGCGTTATCTGATTCCTTCTTGTATGGTGGGCGTTTGTATCTAACTTCGCCTTGGGTGGCAAGGAAGATATTTTCGACGGTCTCGTTCAAAGGGGTGTAAGTGTCGAATCTTGGTCCTGGCCGATATAGGCGCTTTTCTACCTTCTTGCCCCCAGCATTGTCTCTGGAATCATTTCTTCGAACGTCCCTCGCCACGGCAGGGGCGTTGCCATGGGTCGTCTTACTTTGCTGTCCTGACTGCCCCTCAACGGCAGCATCCTCAAGCCTCATGTATTTCCCGGCTTCATGGAAGAAATCGGGTAAAGTAGCTGGCTTTTCTTTTGTCAATCTTCTAGCAAATTTAGTGTCCGGATGCACTCCACTGCAGAGGGCCATTAGGATAAGCTTCTCATCGGCATCTTGAACTGCGGCTGCTGCGGCGTTGAATCTGGTTAGGTATTGCTGCAGCTTTTCTCCAGGTTTCTGTTTGACGCTGGATAAGGAATAAGCGTCCTTAGGTTGCTCCACATGAATGCGGAACTGACTGATAAATTTTTCTTTCAACATTTCCCACGAGCTGATGGATCCTTGGGGTAGATGACAGAACCAGGAGGTAGCAAGATCTGCTAAGAAGAGCGGAAAGAATTTGCACAGTACTCCCTCTGTTGCTCCACTCATGAGCATATGTTGCGTGTACCTCTGTAAGTGTACAACGGGATCGGAGGTTCCTTTGTAGGGTTCCATTGTTGGCATCTTCCACTCTCGGGGGGTGATAGCAATTTCGATATTGCGGGCGAAAGGGCTGGTTACCCTAGCGCCTATCCCTCGATCTCTTTGCTCCCGTTGGACACACTCTCTGAATAAGCGTGTCATCCTTTCATCAGAACTTGGAGCAGATAGAAATGAGTTTGGTTTTGTTCTGTGGGATTGATTCCGTCCAGACGACCTGTAGGGATGGTATCATCTATCATTCCTCATATTTTCCATTGGCTGCCTTTGATCTTCTGGGAGCACGCTTGGGTCAGCTACAGTTGGCCCTTGCCTTGATCTCCCCCTGTTGGGTTCTGATCTGAGCACTTCCTCGGGTCCAACTTCGGGCTGAACTCTAGCTCGGCCCCGTTCACTGGTGTTTCTATGGTTAGGCAGCATGACAGGCTCAGCTGCAGTTGACCTTCGCCCGGTACCTTCCCCGTTGGGTTCGGTACCAAACGTTTCCTCAGGCCTAACTTCGGGCTGTGCTCGGTCTCGGCTCCTACCACGGCTACTTCTGCCGTTAGCTCCTTCGAAGAAGGAGGATCTTTGCTGTCTCTGAGATCCTCCAGACTGGGACTCGCCCCATGATTCAGTGTTGCGGTTGGATTCTTCAGCGTCCCTCAAGCGTGACATGAGATGGTCCACCAAGGCTTCCTGCTGGGACATGAAGCGGTTAGTTACTTCAACCACAACTCTGTCCAGATCTGCTCTAGTAATTGCTGCAGGCTGTTCTGTGGCAGGAGTAGTTGGGTTAGCCTGTTCTTCATTCGTTACTGTTGCTGGAGGAGGACGATTTGCTTGATTCGTGACAGCTGGATCTGGGAGACTGCTGGATGCGATGTTTTTTCCTTTGTTAACATCTTTTCTCTGTTTGGGAGGCATGTTTTCCAAGTGGCGAACGATGCTGTTAGGAAAACTTGTTAAGCGGATGAAGCTGAAGCTTCGAGCTTCTAGTTCTCAGTGAAAGCACCAAAAATGTTTGCACAAAAAATGGACAAACACCTCAAAGTTGTATGACTTAGTAGATCTTATGTTATTCCTAGTAATTTGAGTGATTTATGCAAATACGTAAAAAACAGGGGCTAAACTGTAAAAAGACACGCAGATTTATAGTGGTTCAGCCAGAATGTGCCTACGTCCACTTTATATGTTATTTCTCTTCTTTTTTTATGATTACAAGTACAAAGCTTTGGTACAAGTAAAAGAAAGTTGTTTGAAGAGTTCCTTCCGTGCTTGAGCTCTCAAACTTGTCCCCATTGCTGTACCCCTGCCCCTCTATTTATAGAGTGAGGCTGGGGGTAGGGGTCTAGGACGTGTATAGTTGCTGATGGGCCTGGGCTGATGTGATCTGGCCTGGTACGTCTTGGTTCGTCATTGCTTGGTTCGGAGGTGGTTGGAGTGTAGGATGGACCGGTAGTTGATTGGACCGGTGGTGGGAATGGTTCGGCAGGAGGTGGTTCGGTGGGAGTTGGGAAGGTTGGTTCGGTTGGTTCGGCAGGAGGTGGTTCGGGTGAGGTCTGCCGAATGGTGCCTGCCGAATGAGGTTGAGCGAGGTCTGCCGAATGGTGCCTGCCGAATGGGTCTGCCGAATGAAGCAAACCGAATGAGGTTGAGCGAGGTCTGCCGAATGGTGCCTGCCGAATGGGTCTGCCGAATGAAGCAAGTTTCTTGGTCTCGAGGTCTTCTGAGTGAGAACACGCCCAACAGCGACCTTTCCATTCAAATTCTACAACTTCTTTTTTTTGTGAGGGCTGTGGCATTCCGAAGGTAGTAGTTTGTTCAGGATTAGCTTCAATGCCCTTAGCATTTACAGTGATACCTAGAAATTTTCCCGAAGCCACACCGAAAGAGCATTTCAGTGGTTAAGCTTCATTCCATACTTTCGAAGAATCTTAAACATTTCTGAAAGGTTATCTTAATGATTTCTAGACATAGATGATTTGACTACCATGTCATCGACATAGACCTCCATTGTTTGTCCAATCCGATCCTTGAACATTGTGTTCAACAACCTTTGATAAGCTGCCCCGGCATTCTTCAGGCTGATGGCATTACTTAGTCACAATACAATCCGAGGTCAGTGATGAAGTTGGTGTTCTCTAGATCGGGTTTGTGCATCATAATCTGATTGTATCTTGAGTAGGAGTCCATGAATGAGAGTAGCTCGTGTCCTACGGTTCCGTAAATAAATGGTCAATTCTGAGTAGCGGGAAGCTATCATTCGGGCAAGCTTTGCTCAGGTCTAATTAGTCAACACAAGTTCGCATTTTTCTACTTGACTTTATAACCGGAACTGAATTTGATGCCCACTTAGGATAAGTCGCATCACATTTGAAGCCATTAGCCAATAGCTTATCCACTTTCTCCTTCAGTGCAGCGGATCGCTCCGGACCCAGACCGCGTCTCTTCTGCCTCACTGGAGTAAACTTGGGATCGGTGCGTGACACACTATCTCAGGCCATATCCCACACATATTGGAATGCATCCAAGCGAACACGTCCAGGTTGGCATGAATAAATTTGATCAATTCTTGTTGCATTTTGATCCCAAATTGTGACCCTATTTTTAGACTCAAGTTAGGTTATCCATATTGTCAGGGACTGACATTTTAATCTCTGCCGTTGCCGCCCGTTCATCCTCTGAACTCTTCCTTCTAAGGTCCAAAGCCTCATCTAAATGGCTATGGTCCCCAAGCTAGGGGTAGTTCTATAATTGCTATGTTGAAAGTTTGCAAATGTGGAGAGACTTCCCCACTTTCTTTCCATTTTCCTTTCATTTATATTTTTGTAACTCAGTGACATAACATTCTCTAGCAATGCTTAGATCTCCCTTTATAACTCTAACCCCATTCTCCATTGGGAATTTCATGGTAAGGCGCCATGGAGCCAAAGCGGTCCTATATTTGCAAGGGCCGGTCGACCTAAGAAAGCGTTGTAAGCCCACATTTCATCCACGATCATGAAGGTTTGGATAAGTACTACCCTTCGTCCTCCCTCTCTGAGCTCCACAAGCAAGTCAATCGTCCCGATTGGCTGTCTTGGTTCTCTCATAAAACCCTGGATTTTCATTCAGCAAGTAGACACATCCTTTATACTTATCTTCATCTGATCGAATGCATATCGAAGCAAGATATTAACTGTACTTCCACTATCCACCGGTACTCGGCATACAACTGTCGGTCCCATTCCAACTGTTACTACCGTCAGGTCGAGAGTCGGCGCTTCTACTCCTTTAGTGTCTCGGTTCCAAAACACTATATCATCAATTAGTGTCCTTTGCTGCTTGGCCGAGGCACCATCCTTAATCGCAAAAAAAGTTTCTTTCAGAGTGTGCTTTAGTGAACTTGCATATCTCTCCATCTCCACTCAGCTCTTCTATGCTAGGTGAGGTCCTCCGAAAATAGTGCCCATAGCTAGTCTCTGTTTTGTCCATTTAGATCCTTCTCCACTAGGTCCAGATTGGTTTCCTTGAGTACTTTGAATTTGGGGGCCAACAGACTAGTCAGAGTTTTACGATTTCTTCACATACTGCTGGAGACTATTGTTCTTAATCAATTCCTCAATCAGATCTTTTAGATATCGGCCTCGTTCGTGTTACGTCTATGAGTCTCGTAGAAGCGTCAGAACTTCCCTGATTGCTTCTGGCATTCAAATTCTTCCTTCCTGGGAGGCTTAATGTATCGCTCAGTTTCCTGAGTTACAAGGTTGACGTTCTCTTGGCTATCATTCAATGGTGTATAGTCCTCGAGTCTCAGGTTCCTAATCCGCTTTCCATTCCCATCATGTCTATAAGTGTTCAGTGTTTTCCTTTTCTGATTTCCATCTTTCAATGCATTTCCTGTCATAGCTCTAGAATTATTTCAATCCTGGTTTACCACTACATTGCTCTAAACTATCTTTTTTGGTTGCACACTAGCGGTCTTACCCTCTATTGCATCTACCTCTTCCAATCTCAGATACTGACTCGCCATTCGGTTGAACTCTTTCATGATGTTGGTTATTTCATCTTAATCCACTTCTAAAGTCTGTGTCCAAATGGATAGCTCAGACTAAAGCCATGAATACCATATCTTCATTAGGATTACTCACCTTAGTAACCGCAGTATTAAACCTGTTAATAAAGGTTTTTAACGACTCATGTGATCTCTAGAAAAGGCTAAATAAAGACATCACATATTTTTCTTATGTCGTGTGAAGCCTGAACCATTTTAAGAATTTCCTCGCCAACTCGACAAATGTTTAAATGGATCTTGGTGGGAGTTTGTTAAACCACATAGAAGCAACACATTCCAGGAAGATAGGGAAACATCTACAGCGGATAGTATCCGTTGCTCTAGACCTTCCATGTGCCAATTGTACTTGTATAAGTACTTTTTGGGGTCCATCGTCCCATTGTAAGATAGCATTGTGGGCATTGTGCTTTTGAGGGTACTCTTCCCTTAAAATGTTTTCTGTAAATGGAGTTTGGCTTGATGCAAAACCTCAATCATCATCCTTCCTGTCCTTATTTTCTTCCATCAAGCGTTTTAACCATGTCCGCAATGAATGCCTCACTAATCCGGTAGTCTACAGGTTGACTGTCAGGGGCTATGCCAAGTGTTTGACTCTGCAAATGTCCTTGGTTTGCCAACTGAAGTCTTGGTTTTCCATTCTCCGGGAGAACCACACCTGCCGAATTCCATTGGGGGCATGGTTGGCTTTATAGCAGCAATTTGAACTTCCTTTCCAGCATTTTTCCTAGCTATGTTAGCATTCAATTTCAATCTTTTAGCATCAAGTGATATGTCGTCTTCAGAATCAGAGATAAGCATTGCAATATTCCCTGATGGAGCTTTCGCTAAAAGGTTGGGGTTGCGACAGGTTGTCCTCTGGAAGGAGGGGTGCTTCCACTACCTTCAATAGCAATTCCAATCGCTCCACCAACTATCTCCTTTTGCTTTTTCTTGCCTCCCTCCTATTCAAGCCTGAGATGGAGGAATTCCCCTATTCCATAGCCTCTGTAGTTTTTGGCCTAGTCATTGGGGTAGTTGGTGGTTGTAGCACTAGCAAAGCATCAATCTTGTCCATAAGAGCCTTTTTACTATCAGACATCTTTTGTTAAATCGATTAACCATCTAGTTAAGCTCTACTCTGGTTATAACATCCTATTGAGAGGAAGCGCCTGGTTCTAGATCTCTAACATTAATCTCTATTCAATGATTGTTAGTGTTGTTCACTTCCATTTGCTAGAGATTGGTCTCGTCAACACCAAGTGTTGTCCTAACAAATCTTCTAGATGTTGTCCAAGACAACACAAGAATATCGTGGCCCCTAAGTTAAAGGCTAAATTCGGTGCTGAATTAAGCCATTAGATTCTGTACCGAATCTAATCCATAGCCATAAGATGGCCAAATCCTTTTGAGTTGAGCTTAATATTTCGTCTAGATGTTCTCCATGTAATTTGGTAGATCGTTGATGAGTATTGAACTTCCTTGTTTCCTAACTTGGACTATCCAGCAGTTTTGATCATCACATCTTCATTCTTGAGGATAGACTCTTTGGAAATCTATGGAGCTTCACCAAAATGCATAGGAGGACTAGTGGATTACTTGTGCAAAGTGTGAATGTGCCAAGACTCAGCACCTATATTGGGTATCGAATTAAGGATGTTAATTCAGGTCGAATATAGCACATAGCATATTTTGGATCCATTTTTTGCACTTTTCCATTTGTCCTTTTGAGTATCTTTGCCAAGTTTTAGGTTGTTTTGTCTTCATATCGACGTTCTAACTCCTATTTACTTCTGCTTGGTTAAAAACCCAATTAACAATGGTAATAACTAAATGAACCACAAAATCAAAACATACACATCCATACAGTTATACAAAACCATTATAGAGCTTATACAACTAATAAATAAACTCAAATGATAAAACTGTCTCTAATAATAGTAAGTCAAAAATTGTCAAGGATCCATAGTGTCACACAGCCAAAAAAGAAATATTAAGCCCAAAATATAAATATGAGAAAACATCACCTCCTGCTAGTCCATCTACAAAACTTCATGTGCTATTTACACCATTATCTAGTCTATTCGTTTAATAGTACCCAAGATATAAGAAGCAAAATATAAAACGTCAAGTTAGATAATAGTCTGGTGTGAGTGATAAACAATCTCAAAATACTATAAAAGTCGATATAGTATATGAGATAAAGGGTATGGAGAATCATACAAGGGTATGGAGAATCATACCTGATCTATCTCTACATCTAACAAGTTAGCACATAACATAACAGATACGCTACTCTACATATAAATTGCCATGGGTGTACTATACATCAAGGTACAAATGGGTGTCCAAATATATACATCAATGATACTTATGTTATGTGACATCTCTAATCAATTAAAACAAACATACATCCATCACCTATCCTCACATCACTCACTCAGTGCATTGGATATATAATCACTTGCCCACCCATCACAGTCAAAAACTAGACTATCTATCATGATAACCCACATCCTGGTTCTTTGGTACTCAAATCCATGCCGCTCAATCTGCCGAGAAATAGGATAATCATCATGTCAGTCCGGGGCAAACACACCTCCCATCTGGAATAAAGAGACATCACACTCTAGGAACCATCACGTCCCTGTGTAGTAAGAAGTCATCACGCTCCAGGAACCTTCACATCCCCAGTATAATAAATAGCCATCACGCTTTAGGAATCATACGTCCCTAGTATATACCCCACCTCACAAGTACACTACGAACCCTCAAGCCTCAACTATCCCTTTGCACATGTCATCTATAGCAGTGCACATTTTGGAACTGATCTTACCACTCGCATCATGAAGTCACTACAGTTGGGATGATTCTCTACAGTCATCCTTAGTCATAGAACATCATAGTACGTCCCGTAAACTTCCTCCAATAGTTCCTTCAATCCATCTTGTAGTCATCTACTCTGCATCTTGAAGTACAACTATCCATTGTTGAAGCCGTCACTTCTCATCATGAGCTATTGCGTCGAATCATCACATCCTTTCTTTAGTGCTAAAACCGCTCGTCAAAGAGCCATAACATCAAAATCAAACATCGAACGAACCATTGCATCATACTCCCCGAAGCCCCTCCCTCGTTTATGTCAAAATTAGCCAAATCAGTTATCATCAATAGTGGTAAACACTTATTACTCCAGAGTAGTCGATTAAGACCGCTTTGGTTGTGTACTTAACCAAAAATGGCTAGGTACAAACCAAATGAAAATGTCCGACATCCATCCTGAAGTCCGAAGCACACACCCAAGTCCATCGTCTTTTGCCTTAAGATCGGTCGATATGCACGAAACACTATGCATGAAATTCTATCATGTGGGAAATTTTCTAACACTATATCGCCTATCGGTCAGTATTTTCAAACCAAAACAAGCATACATGCAACTAAAAGGTATACACACATCTATCATAACATACATACAACATATATAACACATCTATACCAATCAATTCAGTGATTCATATCAAAAGTAGTCTAAATTTAGTGGTTCCCTAAAAATTAATGCATCTGTAATAACATATTTAATGTCCAATTTAAAACCATTTGAAACTACTTTGAAATTCTTCTATAAAATCAGATGTAGATTTAAATATGTTAGAAATCATGTTTTAAAGTTAGAAATTAATTTAAAATGTTGTTTGTATACTATACTAACAATCGTAGTATGGTGAGAGAAATTATCACTCACCTCAACAAAAGCGGACCAATTCAATGTCAAGTTGCAGGGCCCTCCATCACGAGTGCAACATATGAAATCAGGTCTAAATTGGACCCCGTATGTAAAAAATATGGATTTTATAAAAAACGAGATGATTCAAACTATTAATTAACTTAACTAATAATTAATTGTCTTAATCCCTTTTCATAATCTTTCTTCCCCAAATCATCAAATCTTCTACTTCTACGCTGATGTGCATACATAACCTATACATGCACACCCATCTCCTTCTTTCTCACTCTATTTTGCTATGGATCATGCATCGTCTTCGCCAACGGCCTCCACTATGCGTCCTCTTCCCAATGACCATAAGCTCGACAACCCCAAAGCTCCCAAGCAAATCGCGACCCAGCTTCCTCCATCTTTTCTCCAAAATTTCACATAATTAGGAAGCAGCCGCACCTCCCCAAAAGGTCACCATCTACTTGTCTTCGCTCGAGAATCACAATGCATCTCTTTATTTTTCCTATCTCCTCCTCTAACTCCGGCTAACCTAAACCTTAGTCATCGACCACTAAAAGTAGGTTTCACCTATCATCGCCGCATAACATCCCGTCACCACCGACACAACACCGGAATTGTCATTTTGTAATGGTTATAACCGTTGGTAGCAGGTACGTTATATTTTTTTTTTACATATTTTGTAACGGTTATAACCGTTGAGAATTTTGGTATTCCCAACGGTTATAATCGTGGGAAATTTTTTCTTTTTCAACGGTTATAACCGTTGGAAATTACGGTTATAACCTACGACTATTTTCATATTCCCAACGGTTATAACCATTGGGAATTTTTTAATTTCCAACGGTTATAACTGTCGGGAATTCCTCGCACACATAGGTAAATAGCAAAATTACCAACACTTATAAGTGTTGCAAATCTGGTATTGTTAAACCATATGTTATTCAACATCTAATAGTATTTCATTCAACTATATCTATACGAATTTATAACAATAGAAAACACGAAACTAAATTTCAAAACTAACATATCATCAAATTATAAAAAAAACATCAAACGTACGAAATAGTACATATCAAATTCAACAAAGTTCATTGTGACAACTTCAAATTTCACTACTACAACATTTCTAGAAGCTTACAAACAACGAATATGACACTCCGGCCAAACTACAAAACCACCATCAACCAACTCGGACAATGTATAATGACCATTTTGAGGCGCATCAAAAAGTGGCTCGTCTGGATTAAGAACATCCTCTACCCAAACAACCTTTTCTCCATCTCCAACCTTTTTACCAGGGAAATCTTTTGCACTCCAAGAGATCGGCGTGATATGAAACCTATATGTTTTAAATTATAAATATAACCATTGTTATAAATCCAAACCACCGAAAAAAATCATTCAGCCTACACGTATAACATTCAGTTGTAATCAATAATATTGTTTGGCCAATAAAAACAATATAAACAACATGTATTATGCAGTTGAATCTTACCAATAAATGGTTAAATCTTGATATAATATGATGGTAGTACTCTAATGGCAAAAGACTTATAGGTAGCATTCTTTATTGCTGATCCAAGAATATATATATATAACATTGTTAGTACATGAGAAAAAAAATTCTTACATATTATCTACTCTAATATGAACCAGGTGAAAAGAAAATAACTGTACGCATATTTGGAATGGTAAACTTTGTTGCACAAAATATTCAAGTGCAGCAATTATGCATTGTTAGACAATTTGAAATTGTACCCATGCCATGAACAATACAGTAAATTACTTCATTAGTTCTATGTCATTG
The DNA here is from genome assembly GCA_030737815.1 of Allium fistulosum. Lineage (NCBI taxonomy): Eukaryota > Viridiplantae > Streptophyta > Magnoliopsida > Asparagales > Amaryllidaceae > Allium > Allium fistulosum. Next base: position 704,577,348 of record CM060904.1, on the reverse strand, counting down.
CACCGACAGCAAAGAGAAAAACTAAAATACAAATAGCAAGTGCAGAAATATATCTTTCAATGGTTCTTTTTAGTTTGCCAATTTACTGCTTCTTTGAGGAATCTCATACTTACAAGTCTAATAACAAGTCAAAAATAAGAAGTACAAGATCCTACTTAATGGAATATGAAATAAATATAAAATTTTATGAAACCAAAACTGGATACGAAAAAAAATCTAACATAATCCAAGATTCAAAATTTAGTTTATCTGTCCGGTCTCAAATGATTTGGAGAATTTCATAACCAGGATTATTACATAACCCTTGAGGTGGTTCAAGAAAGTTATGAATATTGATTTACCAATCTATATTTTGAGCAAAACGGTTGTGTAGCGTGATACTACACAGCCGATAATTTACCAATCTATATAAACATTCAAAATATCATTTATGTGACATGAGGGTGCTCAACAACAAAAAGTATGAATGATAAACTATTTTGAATGTAAATAATAACTTATATTTACAAATTCTTAATTTCAAAATATTAAATAAGTGATACATATAACAAAGATTTATAAATATTCTAATAATCAATGACGTCAAATGTCACTGCATATATTTGATATTATACATTATATGCATGAACCGCTTATATCTAATTGGAGGTTTTTTTATAAAATATCCAACTGGATTTTATTGTTCTTATTAATTTTAAACCAAGTTCTAAAAAATTTATAATTTTTTTAATTTGTTTGAATCCTAATTAATATATTTTCTTACTAATTAATCTCTTTTATTAATATTATAGTTTATTGAAAAATTAATAGTTCTAATATATTCAAAAAATAATAATTTTTAATCATAACCATTACGATTGTAATATTGGCATGATAATTAGCCTTTGGTTAACAATAGATAAATTACTAATAATTATTGATTTCCCCTGAAACCCTTAACAACTTCTCTTAATTCTTAATTTATGCTTTTGGCATTCAAAACAAACACAAGTGAATTGTTAAATGATTTCTACATGACAAAATAATAGAAGAATAGTTAAAAATATAAAGCAAGGTGATATGTATGTTGGAAGTTTTTCATGAAATTGTTTAAATTGATAGCCACTACGAAGGGGGGTCCAGGGAATGTGGCAACCCTCCTAGGTGGGGGTGCAGGGCCAATGCCCTTTTTACATATAGAACACCCTTTTTAATGATCTGTCTTAAAGTTTGATGGGACAAGCACATCTTACTAAACAAGTAAATCAACAATTCAAATTTCAAAATAATAATTGTGATAAAAAGAATTTTTATACAGATACACACACACACACAATGCATTGCATTGTTTTGATCAGTTGAGCTTTCTTTTTATTTATAGTCAGTTTATTTGGAGCAAAAGATTGTATACATCCATTTGGAACCATTATTCATTTTACAGATAGCATTATTAGAAATTGACAACTTTGAGAAGAAAACTTTTATTCTTTCCGAGTAAACCTACATGTTTTTTAATATAGTAATTGTGAATCATGAAGCAATATAAATCTCTTGCTAATTAGTAAGATTGTGCTTTGAGATTACTACATAATCTCCATCTCATTTTAACGGATTGACCTTTGTTTCTTCAAGGTTTTAGGAAAATAAACTATAAAATGTTTTTAATTTGACAGCACTTATTTTATATTGCTCTGGGTGCATGAATAATGTGTGCAAAATAGATACATGTTTCCTTTCTATTATTTGTGAGCACATTCTGAAATCAGTAAAACAAAACAGGTTTCAAAACCAGTGTACTTTGTATTAAGCCATTGATGTTCCTGTACTCTTACTATCAAGTATAGCTAAAATAGATTTAACATAAAAACAGGTGGCCCAAAATTTATGTGGTAATTCTATATCAATTTCAAAAACTGATCTATTTTACCCTTGATGATCCTACTTACCAATATACTTGATATGTGAAGAAAATGATACAAAGACACATACCCTATTAATTTACAAAGCCCTTCCTTCTTTAACTTGGTGTAGAGATGTTCAAGTGTGAGTTTGGATACATTACACTTCGTCTTTTCATTTACTGTTACAACCTATTTTTATGCACAAATTCTTGCATACCTTGACAATCACATCAAAATAAGTTAATACATGTGCGGTAGAAAGGCTTGTGTCAATCAAATAAATCTAGATAAATTAAAACTAATTCTCTTCTATTTAATATCCTTTGCCTTTATTAAAGAGGCTTCATAAGTTCATTTTAGATTGTACTGTTCCGTAAACAGGAAAATATACTTTGTGTCAAAACAAAACATTAAAGCAAATCGTTTTCAGATAAGAATATTTAGGTATATGCGATTTTTATTCATTGTTGGGTGAGTTTCGACCGGGCCAACCCACCGGACCATCTCCTTCCCATACCTGCCAAACCAAATCCCCTCTCCTCCGTCACCGAACCATACGTAGCTGAATCGACCAACTCCCCCTGCATAGCCGAACGAACCAACCACCGATCCAGGCATCACCGGACCAGCCTCTACCGAACCATCTCCCAAGTCCAAATGATGCCGAGCCAGCCTCTACCGGACCAACCTACTCCACTCATTGCAGAACCAAAGAACTACCGGTCCACCTACCACCGAATCAACCACCGCCCCAGCTGCTACCGATCCACTCCGCGCTCCAACCATCACCGGACCAGGGAGTACCGAACCGACCTTGCCAGGCCAGATCACATCAGCCCAGGCCCACCAGCAGCTATACACATCCAAGACCCCTACCCCCAGCCTCACTCTATAAATAAAGGGGCAGGGGTGCAACAAAAAAGGACAAGTTTGGAGAGCTCAAGCACGGATAGAACTTTCAAACAACTTTCATATACTTGTATCAAAGCTTTGTACTTGTAATTTGAATAGAAAAGGAGAATAACATATAAAGTGGACGTAGGCACATTCTGGCCGAACCACTATAAATCTGCGTGTCTTTTACAGTTTAGTCCCTGCTTTTCATATATTTGCATAAATCGCCCAAATCACTAAGAACAACGTAAGACCAACTAAGTCATACAACTTGGAGGTGTTTGTCCATTTTTTGTGCAAACATTTTTGGTGCTTTCACTGAGAGCTGAAAGCTCGAAGCTTTAGCTTCTTCCACTTAACCTTCTTCTTAACAACGTCGTTCATTGCTTGGAAAACATGCCTCCCAAGTAGAAGAAGGATGCTAACAAAGGAAAAAACATCGCAACCAGCAGTCTTCCAGATCCAGTGGTCACAGATCAAGTAAGTCATCCCCTTCCAACAGCAGTACCAAATGAAGATCATGCAAATCCGACAACCCCTGCCACAGAACAGCCTGCAGCAATTACTAGGGCAGATCTAAACAGAGTTGTGACTGAAGTGACTAACCGCTTCACATCCCAGCAGGAAGCCTTGGTGGACCATCTCATGTCACGCTTAAGGGATGCTGAAGAGTCCAACCGCAACACTGAATCATGGGGTGAGTCCCAGTCTGGAGGATCCCAGAGACGGCAAAGATCTTCCTTCTTCGAAGGAGCTAATGACAGAAGCGGCCATGGTAGGAGCCGAGACCGAGCACAGCCCGAAGTTAGGCCTGAGGAGACGCTTGGAACCGAACCCAACGGGGGAGGTACCGGCGGAGGTACCGGCGGAGGTCAACTGTAGCTGAGCCTGTCGTACTGCCTAACCATGGAAACACCAGTGAACGGGGCCGAGCTAGAATCCAGCTCGAAGTTGGACCCGAGGAAGTGCTTAGATCAGAACCCTTCAGGGGAAGATCGAGGCAAGGGCCAACTGTAGCTGATCCTAGCATGCTCCCGGAAGACCAAAGACAACCACTGGAAAATATCAGGAATGATAGACGATACCATCCCTACAGGCCATCCTGACGGAATCAGTCCCATAGGGCAGAACCGGACTCATTCCTATCTGCTCCAAATTCTGATGAGAGGATGGCACGCTTGTTCAGAGAGTGCGTCCAACATGATCAAAGAGATCGAGGGATAGGCGCTAGGGTAACCAGCCCTTTCGCCCGCAATATTGAAATTGCCATCACCCCCCGAGAATGGAAAATGCCAACAATGGAACCTTACAAAGGAACCTCTGACCCCGTTGTACACTTGCAGAGATACACACAGCATATGCTCATGAGTGGAGCAACAGAGGGAGTACTGTGCAAATGCTTCCCACTATTCTTAGCAGATCTAGCTACAACCTGGTTCTGTCATCTACCCCAAGGATCCATCAGCTCGTTGGAGATGTTGAAAGAAAAGTTTATCAGCTAGTTCCGCATTCATGTGGAACAACCCAAGGACGCTTATTCCTTATCCAGTGTCAAACAGAAACCTGGAGAGAAGCTGCAGCAATACCTAACCCGATTCAATGCCGCAGCGGCTGCAGTCCAAGATGCCGATGAGAAGCTTATCTTAATGGCCCTTTGTAGTGGTGTGCATCCGGATACTAAATTTGCCAGAAGGTTGACAAAAGAAAAACCAGCTACTTTACCCGATTTCTTCCATGAAGCTGGAAAGTATATGAGACTTGAAGACGCTACCACTGAGGGGCAGTCAGGGCAACAAAATAAGGCAGCTCACGGCAATACGCCCGCTGTAGCAAAGGACGTTCGAAGATATGACTCTAGGGATAATGCTGGGGGCAAGAAGGGAGAAAAGCGTCTATATCGGCCGGGACCGAGATTTGACGCTTACACCCCTCTGAATGAAATGATCGAAAACATCTTCCTGGCCACTCAAGACGAAGTTAAATACAAACGCCCCCCGTACAAGAAGGAATCAGATAACGCGATTAAGTCTGGAAAATTCTACCGCTTCCATGAATCCCATGGGCATGATACCAATGAATGCCATCATCTCCGGGACTTGATTGAAGAACACATCAGAAGGAGACTGGAACGCTATGTAAAAGGTCAGAACAGGACTCCAGTTCCTGCCAATGAGAACCCGAGGCTACCCTCTCCAGAAATAGGCAGAGGAAATCGCAACACCAGCGGCTCCAGTCAAGAGAAGATAGTGGTCCATACCATCTCGGGAGGACCACACATCGCCGACAGAAGCTGGGTAGAGATGGAAAGATATGGGAAGTCACTTAGAAACAATGAACACTGCGTTAATTATGTTATAGGAGAACGCCACCCAAAGCGGAAAGAGAGTGATGACATCATATTCAGTAGGCGTGACCTAGAGGGAAGGCAGTATCCTCACATGGATCCCATGGTTATCTCTGCCCGGCTCGGTCCAGCCGAAGTTTTCCGAATTCTAGTAGACACCGGAAGCTCAGTAAATATCTTATTCAAGCATGCATTCGACAAAATGAAACTATCAATAAAGGACATTTCTCCCTGCAACAAACCACTACACGGTTTCACTGGAAATGCGAAGATGCCCCTCGGGCAACTAGACCTCTTTGTTGAAATCGGAAGTCATCCCCGCTCCATTGTGCGGAAACAAACATTTGTGCTAATAGAAAACCACTCGGCCTACAACGCCTTCTTAGGAAGGCCAGCCTTGTCTGACTTCCAAATTGTCCTGGCCCCATGGTGCCTAAAGATGAAATTTTCAATGGACAATGGAGTAGGGGAAATAGAAGGAGACCAGGACGTTGCTCGAGACTGCTATGTAACTGAACTCCGCAACAGCCACAGGAAGGATAAAGGGAAGAGTGTAGAGGTTACCCTCTGCATGAAAAGTCTGGAAGCATAGCAACTAAAGAAAGCCCCTCCTCTTCGATATACCAGCGACCCTTTCAATGAATTAGACCCTAGGGACAAAGAGGAGGAGGCCACCGCCGAGCCTGCAGAGGCTATGGAATTTGTATCTGTAGACAAACATGACTCGAGTAGACTATTGAAAATCGGATCCCAACTAAAAGCAGAGTGGAAGGAAGAACTCATTGACTTTCTCCGCCACAACTTGGATGTATTTGCATGGTCACATGCTGACATAACCGGAATCTCCCCTGACATAGCATGCCACGTACTAAACATTGATCCTACCAAGGCGCCCGTAAAACAAAGAAAGAGAAGTATGGGGGCAGAACGATCAGCAGCCCTCGATGAAGAAGTAAAGAATCTACTTGCCAATGACTTCATACGAGAAGCCATCTACCCAGAGTGGATTGCCAACCCGGTGCTGGTAAAGAAGGCTAATGGGAAGTGGCGAACATGCATTGACTTCTCCAACTTAAATGATGCCTGCCCGAAGGATTGCTTCCCACTTCCCCGAATCGATCAACTTGTAGACAGCACAGCCGGGCACGAACTCTTATCTTTTATGGACGCATACTCAGGATACAACCAAATTCCCATGCATGCTCCCGATCAAGACCACACTAGTTTCATCACTGACCGGGGATTGTACTGCTACAAGGTAATTCCTTTCGTACTCAAAAACACAGGAGCCACCTACCAGCACCTCATCAACAAGATGTTTGCAGGGCTAATAGGACAAACTATGGAAGTGTATGTGGATGATATGCTAGTAAAGTCAAGGAAAGCCGACGATCACGTAAGCCACCTGGGCGAGATGTTTCGAGTACTTCGCCAATATGGAATGAAACTTAATCCTCTAAAATGCTCCTTTGGAGTTTCATCAGGAAAGTTCTTGGGATTCATCGGCCATGCCAGAGGGATTGAAGCAAACCCTGAACAAGTCCGAGCTCTAAAAGATATCAAAATACCTTCCACTCGAAAGGAAATGCAAAGCCTGAATGGGAAAGTGGCCGCCCTAAGCCGATTCATCTCCAAAGCAACAGACAAATGCGTCCCCTTCTTCGAAGCTCTAAAGAAAGACAAAGGAAAGTTCGAATGGACTGACGAATGCTTAACAGCTTTCTTTAACTTAATCGAGCACCTCCAGAAACCGCCGGTACTCTCGACTCCAAACGAAGGCGAAGAGTTATACCTATACCTTGCTGTATCATCTCATGCTCTAAGCGCTGCTTTGGTAAGAGAAGACAACCGCACGCAGCGACCAGTATACTTTGTAAGTAAGAAGTTTACGGGGGCAGAAGTCAGATATCCTAAACTTGAGAAGCTAGCATACTGTCTACTAATCACATCACGAAAACTGCGACACTATTTTCAATCCCATTCCATCAGAGTTCTGACCGATCAACCGCTGAAGCAGGTACTCCATCGTCCCGACACTTCTGGGCGACTGCTTAAATGGTGCTTGAACTAAGTCAATATGATATTACCTACCATCCTCGCACTACCATAAGGGGCAAGCCATGGCCGATTTCATTGCCGAATTCACTACCAACGAAGTTAAGGAGCAATCAGAAATAGCAGAAGACATCAAGTGGAACCTCTTTGTGGATGGTGCATCAAACGAACAAGGCTCGGGGGCAGGTGTGGTAATAATCACTCCTAGGGGAAATAAGCTGCACTATGCTATAAGGTTGGAATTCGCTGCCACCAACAATGATGCAGAGTATGAAGCAGTGATAGCTGGATTAGAACTTGCCTTAGAAATCGGAGCCAATTCTTTGTGTCTTCATAGCGATTCTCAACTTATAGTTAATCAAATACTAGGAGAATTCCAGGCTCGAGAAGAACGACTCATAGCATATTTAAAGAAGACCAAGTTACTTCTCAGTCGATTGGATCACTACTTAGTCAAACACATCCCTCGGGAAGAGAACCAAGAGGCCGACGAATTGGCGAAGCAAGCCAGCATGAGAGACGGCGCTATTTCCGGAGCAGTAGCCATCTCAAAGCAACTGACCCCAAGTTTTGAGCAAGTGAATCTGATAGCTGCAACCGAAGAAGCAACTTGGATAACTCCCATCCGAGACAACTTACAAAGTGGCACACTACCCAATGGGCGTAACGAAGTCAAGAAAATCTTGAGGAAAGCTTCCCGCTACACAATACAAGATGGCACCCTCTATCGACGCGACTTCTCTAACCCCTTATTAAGGTGTGTCGTTGGAAGGGAAGCCAAGGAAATCTTATCCAACATCCATCAAGGGAGCTGCGGAGGTCACACTGGAGGCCAGACTTTGGCCAAAAAGATACTCCAACATGGATATTTCTGGCCCACCTTAAGCAAGGACGCCTTAGATTTCGTTAGAAAATATGACAGATGTCAGAAGTTTGCTAAGATTTCGCGGCTACCAACAACTGAGATTACTCAGATGACCAGCCCTTGGCCCTTTGCAGTATGGGGAATTGACTTGATTGGCGAACTGCCAATGGGTCGAGGCGGGGCCAAATATGCCATAGTGGCAGTCGACTATTTCACCAAATGGGTGGAAGCAGAACCCCTAAATAAAGTGTCATCAGCGAAAGTTATTAACTTCTTGATCAAGAATGTTCTATGCAGGTACGGAGTCCCATTCAAAATTATATCGGACAATGGACTTCAGTTTGACAACGAGGAGTTCGCCAACTGGTGCCAAGAGCACGGAATTCACAAGAGCTTCTCATCCGTAGCTTATCCCCAGGCAAACGGACAAGTCGAAGCCGTCAACAAAATTCAGAAAACTCTAGTAAAAAAGAAGCTCGAGAAGTCAAAGGGCGCTTGGGTGGATGAACTCCCTACGGCACTGTGGGCCTATCGCATATCTTTCAGAACATCAACAGGGCATACTCCTTTGTCTTTGGCATACGGATCGGAGGCTATGCTCCCAGTTGAAACCATCGTGCCTTCCCACCGTAGGATCCACTATAACCCAAAAGAGAACGAAGAACTCCTTCACATGTCTTTGGATCTAATTGAGGAGAGAAGAAATGATGCAGCCCTCATAGCAGCAGCCCACAAGCAAAAAGTGGCAGCACACTACAACTCCAAAGTCAAGCGTCGTGCCTTACAAGAAGGAGATCTTGTTCTCAAGCGAATCTTTCCTCGCCCCGGAGCACTAGATCCAATCTGGGATGGACCATATGTAATTCATAAAGATCTCCACAATGGAGCTTATATTTTGTCAACAGTGGACGGAGAGGTGTTCCAGAGGGCATGGAACATCCAACACCTCCGTCGATACTTTTCTTAACTTGTACTGCCCATATGAAGTGAATTAACAAAGAGAATCAGTGGACGTAGGCATTTTCATGCCGAACCACTTTAAAAAACCTTGTCTCTTTTTTAACTTGTTCCTTTATATCTTGGCTACTTGTTAACTTTATCCTTTTCTGTTGAACAAAATCCTGTGCATATAGCATTTCCATTCAAGCACTCCACAGCGTGACTTCACCTGGACAAGACCTAACAGGTACTATGCGAATCTATGCCCTCGCCAATAAGACACTTTTGCTCCGGCATCCCTCTTCTGTGGGTTAACTCATTGCTCGCGACGGCCCTTAAAGCCAACTGTAATGAGCCGATTATAAGCCACCGACAAGGCCGACTATAGCCAAGGCAGCTCATTACGGCGTTCGGCTCGCCGACAACTGTGAACCTACTTTAAGCCCCAACATAAGGTGTGGCCAGCCAGGGGTAGTTCACGGTTGACGATCGGCACCCATGCTAGCCGGCCACAGTGAATCGAATAATACCCACGATTACGGGCCATAATGGCTCGGGTAGTTACTGTGCGCGATCTCGGCTCCGATGTGTCTTAAGTACGGCTGTGGTAAAAAAGATTAACTCCCCGCGGAGGCGTAAGATGGGTGACAAATGTCTCCAAGACCCACAGCTAGGGAAAGTGACTACAAAGCCCGTTTGCCACGAACTTAAGCACATCGAAGGCCTTCCGTGATTGGAAGTTTTACTGTTTCTCATATTTCAATTTTTTTTTAAAAAACTTTTCTCCTATCCTCTGTAACAATCCCTAAAGTACAGGACACAGAATAGGAGACATTCGCTAATGGAAGCGGATACTCACAGCGAGACACTGGACCGCATTCCACACCCAGTCACGTAAGACATTCAAAGCTGCCATCTACAAGTGAAATATGAAGGGCGGTATTTTCTTATTTCATGTATAAACACGTGGCTATAATTTATTCACACATCACACTAACATTGCAAAACATGAAATTATGTTTTAAACAAGAACTTGATGTCAAACACAACTGAATTACAGGAATATGCATAGCTATATTTCTCATACAACATGTCAAAATAGCAAAAATATTCAAAAACGACAGAATCGGCTTAAGTTAAAAAATTACACGTCAAGAATAATGTTGTTTATTACAAGTAGCATAATTACAGCCTAAGAGTTACATTACTGTTCTGAGACTAACATACACAACAATGTCAAGTTCACAAAAAGATATCCAGGTCAAATCAAGGAGCCGGCTGCTTCGGAGTTTTATCCTTGTCCTGTTGCCCACCTGTCCGGTCAAAGAAAGAATTCATTAATGATAAGCAACCAAGTTAACGGAAAGAATAGAAAGAAAGACTTACCAGCACCTGCTTCCTGACCATCCTGGTCATCATCCTCTACTTGCACACCTGCCTCCTCAGCAGCAAGCAGCCGCATACCCTCCTTCACCGCCACCTTCTCCTCCTCGGTAAACTGGGCAGTAACCACATCCATACTGAAGGCCACGCCACCCTCCTTATCCGCCTCAGCCTTGGCCTCCTCTAGAGCCCTGAGATAGATCCTGGCCATAACCCGGGGGTAATCATCCATCCAGGACAAGTTACCCTGCCTCCAAGTGCGGAAGTACATATCCTGGAGCATCTCATCCATCATCCCCTCGTTCTCCTCAAACTCCCTCATTCGGACCTCGGAAGCCCGCAGCTTTGCAACGACAGCATCCCTCTCCGATCGATATCGTAAACGGTCAGCCTGGAGGCACCTCCTCATCGTCTCCATCTCCTCCTTCAACTTGGCCTGAGCAAGCTCCGCGGCCTCAAGTCTCCCCAATAATTCCTCTACCCGCTCGAGGTCCGCTTGCCGAACCTCATCCACCATGGCAATGGCCATGTCAACCCGCTCCTTATAGACGGCCTCCATCTTCCGCAACTCTGCCCTACTGGCCTCTTCCATAGCCTTCCTCAATTGTCTGGATGCGGCCTCATGTTGAGAGATTTGGATGGCTTGGTCGGCAAGTTGTTTAGCCTGGTCGGAAACCATCAACCGTAGCCGAATGTTGGCGCTCCCTATCTCTTCCCCAGCCTTGACCAGTCGGGCGTGGTGCCCCATCAATTTCCTGGTCTCCTCGGCAACCCGGTCGATGTTCGCCTTAGCCTCATCCCCTAGAGTCACAACTCGGTTAGTAAGCAAATCGAGGTCCAGGGACTTAGCCTCATCAAGCACCCGAACCATAGGATTGCGAGGGAGAAGATGCTCACCGGTAACCTCATCGAAGGAAATGTCATGAGAGGCCGGGTCCAGGTCTGGATGACCCGCAAACGGATTACGAGCTAAGCCAGGGTGATCTATGGGGTTGACGGTTGGATTCTCAGACGGATGGGGGGAAGGCCTAAACTCAGTATCCTCCTCCGTAATATCATGAACAGGCTGGAGTGGGGATTGAGGGCCAGACAAAGATTCGAAAGCAGATCGACGCCTCTTCCTCTTTTGAACGTCTTCTTCAATAACTCCGAGAAGAGGACGATAATCGACTACGTCTCCAGGGCGGGTAGTAGGGGTTTCGGTTTGGCAGAAGCTTTAAGAAGTCTATATTGTTCAAGCCTGTGCCGAAGATCTGAAGTCTTGGCAGTTTTGCCCGCTCCTGGAATAGAAACTAAGTGTCATAAGCATACGTTGAACCATAACTCAGGAAATGTATCGAGTTAAGGAGAATAAGAATTCACCTGGAGTCACAGAAGTCGCCTCAGCCGAAGCACTCCCGGAAGGTAAATCGGCACCATTCCCAGCCTCGTCGACTTTCTCGGGTTTCTCCGCCAAAGCTGGTTCTTCCTCTAAACCTTCGAAGGCTTGGCGAAAAGCGTCATCCGTCCACTCTTGCATCTCGCCTACTTGCCCAGAAGACAAAGCCCCGGTGCCATCACCACCACCATCACCTCCTCCTTTACTTCCGCTCTCACCTCCTTCATCTCCGCCTTTCCCCTCATCCACATCTCCCTCCTCCGGAATGTCGGGACATGTACTGGGAAAGGGACCGTCAGACTTCTTAAGTTTCTTTCCCCCGACAGCTGGAGATATCGAAAAGGGTCTCCTTTTGCTACTCTTCGACGCAGCCCCTCCTTTAGCTTGGGTAGCCTTCTCTTTCGCCGTATCCCTCTGCTTGACCACGAAATGATGTGGTAAGATCAGGTTATGCCCCAGAAGTGTAGCGTTCCTGATCAAGTAGGAAGCCGACCTATCTCTTCCTGAAATAGCTCCTATCTCCGCTGCCATCTGAACCAGGCGATCATTCTCCACGACCGCAACACCACCTGCCACTAGCAAGAAATAAAAACACATAAGAAGAAGCATTGCAACCAGAGCGGAAATTGTAAATAAGCTTGGACTTACATCCGGAGGTGAAGCGACGGATAGAAACAGAGTCGTCCCTGACAAAAAACCATTCCTTTTTAAACATGCTGTACTTCGAGTACAAGTCCAGGACTGGCTTGAAGGATACGGCCGATTCCAAGCTGATGTATGGAGATCCCTTCTTATAGCCCCTCAAGTTGTACAAATACCGAATCTCCCGGTTGGAAGGAGGACGCCCGTATCTCCTCTGAAAGATGACAAAAAGGCTCACCAGAATGGCATAGGAGTTAGGCTGAAGCTGAAGTGGAGCCACCTTCAGGTATGTGACGAAGCTGACTATCCAGGCATTGAGAGGCGGGATGGCGCCACACATACAGTGATACCTGCTGTAAGCAAAGTAGCCTTCAGGGGGGTCATACGGCGTCACTCCTTCCCCCGGCAATAGCATGCGTGCTCTGTCAATCCCAAAGGAGCGAGAAATAACATCAAGCTGCTCGCCTTTAAGTGAGCTAGGGAAACAATCAGGAGGCGAGTTCAAAAGCCCTTGAGGACCATATCCATCTACCAATGATCTTGGAGTGGGCCCATAACATCCCGGTCCTGACTGGACTGGGGGCACTGTGGAAGGCTCTTCTCTGTCCTGGGATTTCTTCTTATCAGAACGAGTTTCGACTTTATGAGACATTTATCTACAAACACAAAGAGTACGTTGTTAGAATGAAGGAAGTAAACAAGCAACTGTATGAAGACTAGGATTTCACTTATAAGTTAGAACATAAGATCTCATTCGGTCATTCGAAGCCGAAGGGTCATTCGGTACTCACTCTCCTCTTGCTCATTCGGTAGTTCAAAAAAAAGGGGGCATTCGGTGAAGGAAGGATAAATCACCTGATTCGGTATTCTAACGTGATTCGGCAGTGGGTTTGATTCGGCAGGAAAATCTGGTTCGGCTGTCTCTCTTGGTAAGGAATAAACCGTAACTTGAAGCCCATACTTATAGGCAATTACGAACGGCCGGACCAATTGGTTCGGCATACAAGGCCAGGTGAGGATATCCAAGATAAAACAAAGCATGCCATGCACATACACATGCCTTGCTTTGGGGGGCAGTGTTGGGTGAGTTTCGACCGGGCCAACCCACCGGACCATCTCCTTCCCATACCTGCCAAACCAAATCCCCTCTCCTCCGTCACCGAACCATACGTAGCTGAATCGACCAACTCCCCCTGCATAGCCGAACGAACCAACCACCGATCCAGGCATCACCGGACCAGCCTCTACTGAACCATCTCCCAAGTCCAAATGATGCCGAGCCAGCCTCTACCGGACCAACCTACTCCACTCATTGCAGAACCAAAGAACTACCGGTCCACCTACCACCGAATCAACCACAGCCCCAGCTGCTACCGATCCACTCCGCGCTCCAACCATCACCGGACCAGGGAGTACCGAACCGACCTTGCCAGGCCAGATCACATCAGCCCAGGCCCACCAGCAGCTATACACATCCAAGACCCCTACCCCCAGCCTCACTCTATAAATAAAGGGGCAGGGGTGCAACAAAAAAGGATAAGTTTGGAGAGCTCAAGCACGGATAGAACTTTCAAACAACTTTCATATACTTGTATCAAAGCTTTGTACTTGTAATTTGAATAGAAAAGGAGAATAACATATAAAGTGGACGTAGGCACATTCTGGCCGAACCACTATAAATCTGCGTGTCTTTTACAGTTTAGTCCCTGCTTTTCATATATTTGCATAAATCACCCAAATCACTAAGAACAACATAAGATCAACTAAGTCATACAACTTGGAGGTGTTTGTCCATTTTTTGTGCAAACATTCATAAAAGTAGGAGGGGAATAGGTAGGTGAGATAAGAGAGACATGAAATATTTTCAATTCAAGCTATGAAGAAATATATTTTACATCTATAGCTACTAAACCAAGGAACATTGTACCAATGAAGAACATCAATTTACATCATAGACTCCCTTCTTAAAATGATTATAGCAAGACAATATAATATGCACAAAAAGAAAATCCATTACCACAAATCAAACTAAAAATTCAGTCAAAAGAAAAACTTTAGTTCAAATTTAGTACCACAATTAGACCCTCAATTTAGTACCACAAATCACACCCTCAAACTTATACCCTATATCAAAGAGGCGCAGCATAAACTTTTATGAAATGCATACAATCTACAAATCAAGAATCAATTTAATTTATGTAGACAGAGGTGAAACTGACCTGCTATTATATGACCAATAAAGTTAAAAGAACTCAAGCTATTTGTAGCATAGTATAGTTCCTTAACAGGGATTTTCTTGCAATCAGGTTCTTCAATTACAAAAGTTTTGGACTCTGCAGAGATACATTAAAACATTTGTGTTAAGCTATGAAGCAAATATTATGCAATGTAACTACATAATTTACTTGCTATATTCAAAGTGAGATAGGAGCTAATTAACTTACCAAAACCCATATGCATGCCGTTTGGTATTGACCTTCTTTTAAAAAAATTCCATAATATAGCATAAATCAAAACTAAAATTGCTCCAAAGCAACCAATCGGAAGTAACTTAACTGTTCCATTTAAAATATCACAAATAGTAGTTAGAATTTTTCTCATGAAAGATATAACTAAAAGTGATAATAGTTGTTGGAAGTTTTTCATAAAATTATTTAAATCGATTGCCACTACGAAGGGAGGGTCCAGGGCGGTGGCAACCCCCCTAGGTGGGGGTGCGGGGGCAACGCCCCCGTTGACGGGTATGACTGCATAATGCAAAGATATTGCATAATTAATTTTTTCATTCATTAAAAATAATATACAAGTAGAGAACTATAAATATAACTTATAAATGTTGTCAAGTATTCAAGGATTATAACATAAACAAAGAAAAATATGATTCCTTTTGAAATCCAACTTTTCACCATTTTTATTCTTAACTTAATGCTTTGTAGTTAATGGTTATAAAAGCCTAGGGAAGATTATGAAAAGATTCAAGCACATATGCTGCATACAGTAAAAAAATCAATGTATTTGTAATGGTTAATATAATATCAGATGAACAAAGATAGGATTAACCATAGTTATTTAAATAATGTCAACCATCATGCTAAGCATAAATGCATTTAAAGAAAATGCAGGTTTATGTTTATAAATAAGGAAGTTTAGGTTGTGCATGAAATTGCACTGCTGAACTGTATCTGCTCATTTATTATAAAAATAACAATGACAAAAATATCGAAATTCCAAGAGGAGAATATTTTTTGGCATGCGGAGATACGTATGTTGACATAGGGTTATTTCATCCAACTTAAATATATATAAAACTCCCACTGTCAATTTTCAATAGATTGTTTATACTTTGAAACCCATGGAAAAAATTATGTAAGTTTAAATTCAAAACTGACTCGGCTGCTTTTAAATAATACATGCAGTTTTTTTTTTCATTTTCCCTTTTTTTAAATAAAAAACTAACTGCCATATAATACAGGCCAAATTGAGCTCATTACATTTTTCACATTGTCTTACGTTTATAGGTTTTGGATTACATCAGTACTTTAGTTTCTAGAAAAACATTAAATTAGATAGATGATGGATCACTATCAAAGTGATATTTCAATTTAAGCCCATTTAGTTAAAAGTTGGAATCCCTTTCACCAATTCTTTTAGAATTTTAGTTCAACTATAAGAGGTCTCAGTTCCCATTAACTATGGAATCAGTTCAACTATAGAATTATTCTAAAATAGCCAGCAATATGGTAACAAAAAATAATATACAATCAACAAATTAATAGAGGTCTCGGTTCCCATTAACTAGGAAGCTAATATAAAATCTGACTAAAATTCGAAATAAAAAGGAATTACTTCAAATCGAAATCAGTTCAATACATAGATTCACATCAAAAGTAAATAGCAGTATAATTTGAATATACCTAGATCTCGACGTGAACAGTGGATCCCGATTCGAACCCTAGATCTCGATGTGAACAGTGATCTCGACTCGAACCCTAGATCTCATCGTGAACCCAGATCCCGGGAGCGAACTATGGAAGAAATTTCGACTATAAGAGGATTCGAACCCTAAATCGCGATATAGTGAAGTAGTTTGATAATAGAGGAATGCGTAGAAAATAGAGAAAATAGGGAGTGAGTAAATGAAAATATAGTTAATTATACAAAAATCCCTAGTAGTTCGAAGTATTTACAGAATAACCATAATTTCTAACGGTTTTAAACGTGGCTTTTGTTAACCACGGTTATTTTTGTTATGAATTTATCACGGTAATAACCATGAGGAATTGCGCCAGAAAAAGCGTTACAAAATAGCTTGTTTGGTGTTGTGCGATGTGAAGCTCTCCCCTTCTCAAGTCCAATGGATCTAACCTCGTCAATTTTCGTACACAATAGCTCCCGATTTAATTAAGGGAAGAGATAGAGGAAGAGGAGGCTATTATTTTCGTTTATGGGAAAGGGGGAGGAGGAAAATGAAAGATAGAAAAGAGTGGGTAAATGTGTGTATTTATCTAATAATTATTATTATATATAATTTATTTGATTTCTCAAATAAATTGCCATACGTTTCGAGCTTGTACGATAAAACAGTGCATCCGATTGCAATGAAACTTGTTGGCACACATCAACTCAATTTTCCAGTCTTAATAGTGTAAATTTCGTCGCTATCTGAGGTAGCACTCTGGATGATTATTTCATGTAGATACTGGCCATCGGATCGATTGATTTTCAAATATAGCAATATTTATACTCATTTTAATTCACAATGTTAATTCGAACTCAATGGTAGTGGTCTCGAGACCTAATTCGGTCGTATGCGAAAAATTCACATTTTGGTCCTTCGATTAATTAACGATTCAATATTTAAATTAATTGTTTAAATACCTTATCATTAAAATATGGGTTGTTAGAGGATTGTTACCGGTGGAGACAGCAGTGCCATCAAGCCGGAGGATTCATTATAGCCTTAACGAAAACAAGGAGTTGCTGAACACGTCATTGAACTTGGTTGACGATAGGCACGAAGAAGCTTCCTTGAAGGCCGAAGCACGTAAATGAAAGATATCAAACACTGCTCGCTTAAGGAAAGGAACTTGGTGCTAATACGAATATTCCTAACACCAGGGACACTCAACCCAGTATGGGATGGACCATACCTTATCCACAAGACTTGGGTAATGGAGCTTTCATCCTCAGAACAGTAAATGTAGCCATATTCAGAAAGGCTTGGAATGCACACCATCTATGTCATTATTTTTCTTAAGTTTCTACTGTTCGCTAATTGTATTATAATTCTATAATTGAAATATTTACGAAATGGATTATAATAAAGCGAGCTTTCCTTAAAATCTTGTCATCATAGGTATGATTAGGAAACGTATTTTTGTATTACCACTTGAACGCGTTGGACTAGCGTTAACACTACGAGGAAATATCGCCTAGGCTCGAAGAGCAGACCTCTTGATTCGGGGGAAAAACTACGTTATCCTCATGTCTCTCCCAAAATTCTTGCTTGTAGTGGTGAACCAAAGTGATCCCTAATTGGGTGTCCATCATTGACGATCGACCCAAACTTTTTGCCGGTAGTGGTGGACCAGAGTGATCCCTATATGGGTGTCTATCTTTGATGATTAACCGAAACTTCTTGCCGATAGTGATGGACCCGAGTGATCCCTAACTGGGTGTCCATCATTGACGATCGGCGGGGATAGATCTGAGTGATCCCAAATAAGCTATTCATGATTGACCCAAACTTCTTGTCGGTAGTGGTGGACCATAATGATCCCTAACCGGGTGTCCATCATTTATGATCAACCCAAACTTCTTGCCGACGGTGGTGGACTAAGAGTGATCCCAAACAGTATATCCATCATTTACAATCGGCCCAAACTTCATATCAACAGTGGTGGACCAGAGTGATTCCTAACCAATTTTCCATAATTGACGATCCGCCTAAACTTCTTACCGGCGGTGATGGACCAGAGTGATCCCTAACCAGGTGTCCATCATTGACGATTGGCATAAACTTCTTACTAAGAGTGATGGAATACAGGGATTCCTAAGCGGGTGTCTATCATTGATGATCGGCCCAAAGTTCTTACCGGTAGTGATGGACAAGGATAATCCCTAATCGGGTGTCCATCATTGACGACCAGCCCAAACCCCTCCTCGCTAGTGGTGGACTAGAGTGGCCACAACTGGGCGTCCATCATTGACGGTTGGCTTACACCCGTAGATGGTTGTGAAGAATGCAGCTTAACAGTAGCTAGGATGTGACTGCCGTCTAGTTAGTTCACTCTCGACAATCAGCTTAGGGTTTTTCCAATGATGGACAGCTAAATCTGATGACGATAGGTGGCAACCATCAAGTCAAAGTCACCTAATCCATGCATGCATTGCACAGTAATCTCCAAACAAAAAGGAAAAATAAATTACGTAAGGATAATAGACATGTAAATAATGTTGTAAGACATCCAAATAGCAACAAGTCAAAATCATAAGTATCAAAACATAACAAGTGCTCAACCTTACCAATGCATCAAAATTGGTCGAGCACAAACAACAATGTTAAATATAGGGAAAGAAGAACTACATATAGCAATCTATTCGAAGCATGAAAAATAGACGGGGTGAGAGCATAGATTTCACATGGACTTGGACTTAGTCTTGGAAATCGACTGCTTTTCATAGGGTTTGGAGCCATTCTGCTCACCTCCTTTCTTCTCTTTCTTTTGCTTGGCAACGGCGGCTGCGTCGAGTTCCACTTTTTCTTCTTTATGTGTTTTACTCCTCCATGACTTCGATCTTAACCCTTGCCAACTCCTTGGGAAATCTTGCTAACACTTGTTGTTTCAAAGCCTCATCCATGTTTAACTCAATAGGCTCTTTAGCACCCAATATCTCGATGTCGGCATCATCCTTGAGGGCTATAACCATTTTGTCCTAAGCCGCATTAACTGGATGGTCAGAAGGGCTTGGGGGCATGATCGTTAGGGGTCGAGCTTTGGGAGCGATACCTGCTTCAGATGAGCCTATCACCAAAGAACTACCTGTGGGGAAATAAGGAAGCTGTCAGATACGTTTTCCCTCAAGTAAGATCGAACATACTGAATGGTGGCCCATGAATTATAAAGAAGAATGCTAACTCCTTCTGGGGAGTTTGAGATATTTCCAGGAGGTTGAATATGATCTAGAGGTGGCGGCACTACCCGAGGCTGACTTGTAGTGGAGGCATATGAAAAAATATGGAAAATATTTAGAGGAACATCATGCATGGAAGCATAGATTGCCGGTTTCAAAGTCTGACCTTGCATCATTGCTCCATAGGCCGAGCCATCATCTTTTTTTCTCTGCTTCTTTCTTCCGGGCCTTCTCATCTTCAGCCAACTTGATGTAGCCCAGACGAATAAATTCCATATTATCTGCTAAGAAGTGGGCATCTATGACCTTAAGGTTAAAAGGCGAACCTCCTTGCTCGCTAGTAGCTTTTGCTTCTTAGGATAGCCATCTATGGATAGAAGCTATAATATCCTAATAATCATCCATCCATGCTAGGATTTTCTTTGTGATCATTTTGAAATAAAATTTCATCCAAAAGAGCCTCCACCTGGTCTAGCTGGCTATATATCTCATCACACTTCTCTTGCAGCTTCTCGGTTTTGGAAGTTTTGACCGCTGTTCCAGCAGATAAGATTTGACCTCTGCTTGGAGGGAGATGCTTTCAACTCTCTATTCCACAACTCTCTTCTTTAAGTCAGCAATGCCAGGCTCTACTTTCTCAGCTATCGCTCGAAGCTACTGCAACCTTTTGGTGAATTTAGTCTTAACATTCTTGTAGTCATCAAAGAGCTGCCCGATTTATCGTTAAACTCTTTCTTGGTAATTTTAATATTAGCAAATTGATCCCATCATAGTTACTCCAACTCTTCAGTATGAGAAGCCTTAAAACTCTTAATCTTGTCGAGTTGCTTCTCAATCTCTTCAGTGTGAGATTCTACCAATTTCTTATAGTCTGAATCCTTTTGGAGCAGCTGTTTCCTCAAATAAAAAATCTTTATATTCTGCTCAACATTTTTCTTACTGATCTCCTCCTGGCCTTAATGACTTTAGCATGGAACTTTAAGGGGGCCTTTACACCAACTAATCCGTTCGCAAGAAGGTCAGTTTCCTCTGTAAAGGAAAGAGTGGGTGCCTTAGCAAGCAAGTGAGCGAGGGGATCTCTCGTTTGATACGGTTGTTGGAAGTCATCAAATTTTAGGTCCACAGGGTCAGTAATAATAATTTCTCCCTCTTTTCCTTTCCCATTATCTTTTCTCCCAAGAGAAAGGCCTGTCGTTCTTCTCTTATTTGTCTTTTCCTGCTGTTTGGAAGCATCCATATCGGCTAAAGGAAAAGGTGAAAGAGGATGAGATTTAAAGGGATGGACCCGAGTCTGGGATATCGATTTACTGCTAGGGGAGCGGGATCTAATCCGTGAGATATCCTTAGGGTCCTGGTCGCCTTCGTCCCAGGCTGGATGGTAGTGAACAGTCTCCTCGGCCTTCAGCTCCATAGCTGGTTGCCCAACAGTTTCACTTGGGCCAAATAAAAACATAGCCATTTTGACATTCTTGAGAGGCTCTTTGATCCTCGACTACTTCATTTTAGATAGAAACTTTTCCCTTTTCGAACTCTTAAGGTCCTCATGGATCTTCAGTTGTCGTTGGATTTCCACTATAAACGCAGAGTCCCCATAATTGATCCTAAGCTCCACACCTTAAAGATAGTCAGAAACCAAAATGTCTTCGAGAATGAAAGTTCCCTCCTCCTCGAAACCAAAAATGCGGTGTAGGGCTTCCTCTATCTCTAAATTAAGCGAGCTATCTAAACCAATATGCCTAGAGGAATGCGCCTTACAACGGTCGGAGGCGGTACGATTGCTGTCACGAGAATGAAAAACAGCTTCGTCTGCTGCCTTTGTATGGATGATGTCATCATCCCATTCCTTTATAATTTAAAGCCGATAACTATTGCGAGATTAAACTCTTTCTCCTCCAAACCTGTTAGGGCAGTATGGGCAACTCCGGATGGATCCATAGTCAGGATGGTGTCAAAAACGGAGAGCTGAGAAGATGGAGCTTCGCTTGTCTCATCGGTAGCTGAATCCTTTCCTTTTTTTTCTTGGCGGACTTATGAGCGGAGGGTTTCCTACCTTTCTCGATGGAGCATCTAGTGCCTAATAACTTGAGCTACCTTAGGGTATCGTCAGTAACTAGATGAGGGACCTCTCGAAATTCCTTAAAAATTTGCTGGAGTCTTCGTTGCATGTCCTCAAGACCATCCCAAGTTGCTGCTTTCACTACACCTAGAAGAGAAGCCCAAAGAGAGAGAATTAGTATTTAGCATATGATTTTGAAAGAAGTCTACAAATGTAGAGAGGAGCGGGTAAAAGAAAAGAGTCACATCCAGAATGTCATTGGTGGAAGCATGGAGAGCCATCTTGGACGAAGAAGTATTCAGGCTTGAACATACTATTCTTAAGTACAAGTTCTCAACCGGCTTAAACTTGCTCCCACCTCAAGATAGATAAAAGGAGAACCCTCCATTTTGCATTTTGTAGCGTAAAGGAACCCGATTTCGTGGTGGGTAAGGGCATCTAGAACTCTCCCATGAAAATAGCATATAAGCTGGTCAGGATGGCATATATGTTGAGACGCAACTGGAATAGTGCGATCTTCAATCACACAAAGAAGCCTGCAATCCATTGAGGAAGGGGAGGAGGGGCTTCGTATGTGCAGTGATAATGAGAATATTCCATGTACCCTTTTGGTGGAGCATGCGCTCATTGTTTGGGAGTGGACAGAATGATGTCCTCTCTAGGGATATCTTGAGTGGCTACTATAGTATCTAGCTTCTTAGAAGTTGATATGGAGGGCTCAAAGTCGACGGGGTTCACCGACGATTTGGATGGCCTATACCCCTACACGAGAGGAGTGGAACTAGGCTGATTAGAATGACTCCTCGATAGTATGGGATTTGAAGTTACGAAAGAAGAGGGACCCTGATCTCCAAAAGCAATCTATGAGCGAGTCTTGCGATGGCCTGACGTACTTGTCTGAAATAGTGACCTATCTCACACACCAATATAGAACATGAGAGTGTTTATGTGTGCATAGGTATATGTATATGCAAGGGAAAAAGAATAAGTTGCCAAATAATCTTAATTTAGGCATTCTGACACCAACAAAAAAACTACTTCAAAACCACACTCTCCCCGAAAAAGCATGTGTAAAGCCTCACTCGGAGGTTGAAGCCAAGATAAAAAGTAAAAATTTAACTAGCATGCAGCTTTCTGTTTAGTGGTCGAACACTCGTGTGGTCAAGCATTAGATAGGGAATCGTTGTGAAAGGTATTCTATAATCATGTTTTTGCGACTCTGAGTCATCTGCAATATAAAACACATTACAATATATATGTTCAACCAAAATCAGACAAATAAGAACCCTAAACCCTAAGCCAACTACGTACTGTCGGACAAAACACAAATCATTGCATGCGACACATTAATATGGATGCAAAAGGAAGAAAAAGGTGCTTACCAATCATGTGATGACCCTATATGATGATTATGATGGTTTAAAGGCATTTGGATGGAGATTGGCACCTATGGCTTAAAGGAATAAGAACAAGCTCGAGTTTTTGGGAGATGGAAAAGTGAAAAACGATGTCAAGTGAAAGGAGGCACATGAGTTTATATAGGGGTGAGGTCATATCCAGCACCGATCTAGTAGCATGCCTAACCAACAACTTGCCGAACCAACCCTGAAAACCGAATCATGAGCATGTCGAGCCAAATTGAAGAGAGAGGTTGTGGCATATGTTTATAAGTAGTATCATGGAGCAATCAACAAAGCCCGCCTCATAATCTACGAATAGAGCTTTTGGGGGGAAAATGTTGTGGGTGGTTTTTCCCATGAGATCAAGGCTGAGGAAGTAGCCAAGTTGAAGCAAGAGAAAGGTAGCAATGTAGTATAGCAAGAGAGGTAAAAGAAAAGTAGACAGTTCGTAAATGGTTTGAGAAGCACAAGTGAATTGGAAGAAGGAAGAGGAAATCCTACCCTATTCGGTGCCAAAGATACCGAACATAAGGTCTTATCTGTACTGAAGGTATCGAATAGGAAATCCCGTTCGATACCCAAGATACCGAACATAAGGTCTTGTCTGTACCCAAGAAACCGAACAAGAAATCCTATTCGGTACCTAGGGCACTTCTATTCGGCATATTGGATCTTGGACTGGTAGTAGCATTGTTTGAAGAATGAACTAGGGAATAAGGAGGGTACTAAACCAAGAGGTCGAAAGAAGGAGGGAGGTGCATGAACTTCTCCAGCAAAGTATGTGACCACCACCCTACATCTTTGGTACCCAATATATTTGTATAGAGTACTGTGAAGGTACCCAGCCAATATAGGATGGTAGTGAAGGGTCTAAAGAAATAAAAATCCAAACACAGAACTTGTAGAACATCTCGCAATGCACAAAAAAAACAGTATAATAACATAGATGTAAAACATGCGAGACAATGATATAATCAAATGAACCATAAATAAGAACATCAGAGTGCATCAAGTTCACAAATTATACAAAAATAGAAATAATAGAGTTTATACATCCCAAATCTCGAAAATAAACTCCAAACTGTCTCTAAAGTAATACAAATACTGGTGTAGCACCATAGTATTGCATAGTGGAATATAAGCAATAGTAGGCTCTAAATATTAGTATATGAAAGCATAGCCTCGTGCTCGTACTCCGTGCAGCTCCATGCGCTATTAAGACGTGTTATTCCTAATCTACTCATTTAAGAGTACCCGAGATAATAAGAAGCAAAGTATAAAACCTCGAATTTGACAACATAACAGTCGATATAGGGGCATAGGGTATAAAAATTGTATAAAAATAGGGGCCAAGTAAAGATAATAAGAAGCAAAGTATAAAGCGTTACATAACTCAAAAATTGTATAAAAATTGTATATAGTAAATAGGGGCATAGGGTATGAAGAACCATACCTGACTTGTCTCTGCATCTAAAGAGTTGGCACATAACAGTCGATATATGCTAATCTACTATCACAACCATAGAAGTGTACTATAGTTGAAATACAATGTCTAGTGTCTAGGTATGTAGTCAAAGATACCAACTTCGTATGACACCCTAGAGCGATAAACAACCATGAAAAACATAGCATCCATCAAATAATTCTCACCACACTCGTGTGCGTTAGATATATGATAACTCGTATGGCACAGTCAAAGACCAGAGACCCAATAAAAATCCCAGCTTCATTAGTGCTCAAATTTGAGCCACTTTGAAAGGCTAGGAACTAGGCCCACAGTCGCAAGATCCAAACATAATCGCAAATCCGGGTGAGCATTCCTACATACCCCTTCTTTACAAGCACACTAGAAGCCTTCGAGTTATCAATGATCCCATTGCATGCGCCTCTGTAATGGAACTCAATTTTTATTCCCTACGGCCATCTCTATAGTAGGACACAGTCGCAAATCCCAATTGTAAGCTCCCATCATTGAACTTGCCCTTGTATATCATCATCGAGAATCCTACTGTCAAGTCGCCATCTTCGGAACGCCTCTAGACACCCATCATACCAAGGTCCCGAAGCCACATCATCATCGTCAGCATCATCATGTTGAAGCATCCCATATCACCTCACTAATCATCATATAAGATCTAAGGTCATCCCGCGTCATTTTTGAGTCACCTACTTCACTCCATATCACCCCAAGAACCCCAGAGCACGTTATGATTTCCAAAGTACCACCACGTCACGACAAGAATTGGTCATCTTCCATGCCCTGTTCGGTAGTGCCGAGCCAACCCAACTTTGCTAAAGTAAAACCTGAAGCACCCCTTAGAAGCACCGAGCCACATTTTCTGCTCGGCTCCGGACCGTGTCTCCCAAACAATAGC
The DNA here is from genome assembly GCA_030737815.1 of Allium fistulosum. Taxonomy (NCBI): domain Eukaryota; kingdom Viridiplantae; phylum Streptophyta; class Magnoliopsida; order Asparagales; family Amaryllidaceae; genus Allium; species Allium fistulosum. The sequence continues at coordinate 704,552,003 of CM060904.1, read as the reverse complement.
TTGAAGCAAACACTAGACAAAAAACTCTGTCCGATCCCCACGGACTATAGCACCATCGGACAACATTTGCTATTCGGTCTTGTCCCTTTCCAAACCGAAGCAAACCCGAGCCAATCCACTTCGAACACCAATCCCATCCTAGTACCAAACATTCCTCCCCTAAGCCAAAGTGCTGCAGAAACTCCAACTTACGTTTTCGCGTCAATTTTACCACTACGCTCCGTTCTTCCACCCGCATACCTTCCGCATGCATGGATACAAATCCTAACATTCCCGAGCTCATACGTCGAAGTCCAGTTTCACTATTCCTAACTCTAAGTCGCATCGATGAGCGTTTTCAACCATACAAGCATACAAGCAAACACCACACATGCACCAAACAACATTCAAAATGCAAAGATACAACAATTCATGGAAAATCATCCTATAATATGTCTTTAACATATCTAACACACATCAAGGCGACCATATATCAAATTAACATGGTTGAAATTAAAACACTTTAAATTTGTTTTTCTTCACTTCAAAACAGTCGCAAAATATGATTTTGAATTTAAAAATTGGTTTAAAATATATTAACTTATGATACATATATAATAAGGTGAGAGATGATAAATCACTCACCAAAACTTACAAAATCCAAATTTTGCACGAAAATCAAGACAAATCTGTAAACCAATAGCCAATCACTAAGTTTTCTTCCCCAAAAATGTAGATTTGAAGATCTCTAGTAAAACCCCTTCTAATCTACCCTTAATCTATGTTTATACTTGATTTGGAGGAGAAAATCGATGATTATGGATGGAGGATGGGTTAATGGGAGCTTAGATCTATTTGTGAAGAGGTAAAAGTGATTTGGTGATGATGGTTCAACTTATATGGCCTCTAAATCTGAAATGGGTTAGTGGGGTTGCCCACAAACTCACTAATTGCTCACTAAGCTACTCCAAAAACTGTCAATCTTTAAACAAAAATATTTCCTAGACAGAAAGTCCAAATCACTATTATGACCACTCTACGAAAAGAGAAATATCACATCTTTCCAATGGAAGTGGTCTTGGATGCTAATTTGGCTTCTATCAAAAGTTATAGCCATTACCAATGTCTAAGGGTAAAATCATTCGGAAAAATTCTAAATATAGTAAATGTCCCTGGCAGGAGTTATCCAAAGTTATAGTCATACGACTTCATATGAATTTAAAAATAATACTTTACGATCCTCAGATATGTAAAATACAGATCGTTACAAAGTGTCCGTGTGCATTCCACCGAACCGATTAACACCACATCGGGGTTTCTAGCCGAACCATGCAATTTATATATGGAACAAAATTTGGATACTTGGAAATTAGCAATCATATCTTTTGTATATGGAAATATTTGATCCTGGTGAGCTATACATGGAAATTCTCCGACTTATCTGACTAACCACACCACCTCCACACCCCTATAAATATCTAAGCATTTGGCATTCATGGACATAATTTTTAAAAGCTTCAAGATTCCGTTCCATAGCAACAACCAAGCCGAGCTTTCGGATTCCTATATTCAATGATGTATTATTGTAGTTCACATCAAAAATCTTGTAAAAGCTAAGATATAAGAAAATAAATAAACACGAACAGTGGACATAGGTCCATAATGGTTGGACTACTATAAATCTGTGTGTCTCTCACTTTCTTATAATTTTACTTTCTGTTAAATCTATTTTTGTTAATCTGATTGGAGGTGATTGTCCATTTTTCATGCAAATAGGCATAGAAGTAGGACCAAATTTAGTGAATGTTAGGCTTGCGATCGGGTAAGAAGAAGAAGTATGTTGATTAGTTAATTTAATTCAATGTACTTCTTCTTCCTACCCGATGGTTTGGATTAGCTATCCAACTTTTGGAAAAAAAATTCAATATCTTCTGTTTATTTGCCTTAAATGTCAGTTCACGATGACAGATATGCAAGGAATTTAGGTTTTTAGTTTCATTTGATTTATTTAATATAGATTCGTAACAAAAATAACCCACTTTACCACCATATTTTTACCACCATATTTAATCTATTTAAATTAAATAAATGATCATATTGGGTATTTTAACTTGTTTAAACCAAAATTCAAATTATTTCAAATTGTCACATATTCATCTTCATCCAAGGGCAAAATTGTCATTTTTGTGCATATATTAATTTTCTAAAATTTAATTGAAAATTTCTATATTATTTTGTAGGAATTTAAACTCATATACAAGTGGTTTCATGAAGATATATGCATGCACAAGAGTGAAGATAAAGGAATGAAGTGGAAATAATTCAAAGGCATGATAATGGAGGACCCCACCTACCCACCTTTCTTCATGTACAAATTAGAGGCTAATGCACATGCTTATGGAATTAATGGCTTCATGTACACTTAAAAATGATGATTAGTAGAAGCTAATGATTACTTGGCCTCCACACTTTCTCAAGGGTAATTTGGGCATTCCCCAAAAATATGAATTAGGGTTTAACACTTGTATAAATAACTCATATCTTCATGTAACTTGCTCTTCCTTCTTAGTCTTTCTTAGTTAGTTTTTAGCTTAAAAATAAAAGAAAGCTCTCTTTCTCTTTTCATGGCTACATAGCCATTTTTATTTCTTGTAATTTTTCTTTTCTTTCTTATGTAATTCAATATATGCTCTTTACATTTACATGCTCTCTTTCTTATGTTGTAGTGTAGATTTCTTTTCTTTTATGCAAGTAGAACAGTTTTCCTTACATTTTGCTCTTTTTTCCTCTTATTAGTTTCATGTTGCTTTCTACATTTGTTCATATGATAACAAATATGAGAGCCTAATCCCTACAATTTTGGGGTAATGAAGCTCTCTAGTATGTAGATGCAACATTTTGATGTTTATGCTCTCTTTTTGTGCTTAATGAATCATTTGAAGTGGTTTAACTTGTTACTTTTGATGTGAATTTAATAGCCTATATTGTTGACACCAAATAGGCTTTGCTTAAACAATCACAAACAATGATTACCTCTTCATCACTACAAGAAAAAATACCATCAACAGCACCTAATGTCAGCGTTTGTGACTTAAGTGCGGTCATTAAAAATTTTGGGGGGAAAATTTTCCGTGTGAACGCTGACAAAAGCTAAATTATACAATTTTTGCGCCATTTTTCTCACTTCCCCTAATTCCTCTTTTCATCCTTCACTGCCTTAGAAACATTTTCACCACGTAAAAAGAAGAAAACAAATCTTCCAATCATCAAAATTCGCCTACATCACCGTCGCTTCATTAAACTTCTCCATTCATCATTCAGAGATCTCGTTCATCGTTCAGATATCGTCTACAGGTACAACGCCATCAATTTTTTAGGTTTAAATGGGTTGTTTGATCCTATATAGGTTTAAAATGGGTTCTTTCAATTTTGAACGTATTTTCAACACGTTCAAACATCATTCATCAATCGCGATTTAGAATTGAAGTATTTCCGTATTTCCTTTTCTTTGTGTCCAATTTTAGTTCTTCGATTTTCTAATATTAGTATTTTCAACATCGTTCAGACCGTCTATATGTAGATTGCATTATTTTAAGCATTCTAGCATGATTATTTAGAGCGGACCGCTAAATTATGTGTTTTGTTTAGATCTTTGTTATAAGTGTAAACTGTCTAACTGTAATTGAATATGTTAACTTCGGTTGTACATCAGGTATGACCTTCAGATTTTAAGCAGTGTAATTTGTCATTGTTAGTTAAATCTATTCTATTTTTCATTATCTGTTCTATAGTTTAGAGTTTGTTGATCCAAATCATGTGCCAACATATGTAATTTTGTAAGAATTTATTTACTGTTGATCAGTAAGTTGTGGTTTTAACATTTTTGACGTGCTACTGAAGTCAGCTAATTATATTAAGTTTTATTCTACACCCAGTTTGGAAGATAATTGACATATTTTGTTTTGGGAATGCAGCATGAAATTCTTTAGTTCTGCCTTTTATATTCTCATGTTTATGAACATTTGTTTCATATGTTGTAAAGTCCTGTTCTTAGTTCTCTTCCAACCCTTCAATCCTAATGTCAATTAGTGCACCTATTATTTCTTAAATTTGGCTCATCACGTTAGAAGTTTGATTGTATATTGGTAAATCCTTTTTCTCATCTGTTGTGAAACAAGTGCTGAAGACCGAGGAGCCTGTAATAATAATTTAATCCATTTTAGGCTTTCTCATTCTTTCTTGTTTTGAGCTTAAAGTTTTCTTACTTCAGTTTTTAAGAAATGTATATATAGTTGACATCAAGAAATATATTCACTTGAGAGGTAAGATCCTTACATATGGATTTCGTGCTGAAGATGAATGAGCTGGTTGAGGTTTTCTCTTTCTTTGTTGTTTTGATCGCAGAGTTTTGTTACTTCTGGAAGTTGACATCTTGGAATCAAGTAGCAATGATTAGGTAGCTCAAATAAACACAGATATTTCCATGTTGTTAAGAAAAATGCATTTAGTTGACATCAAAGGGACTTCTTTTTTTTTGTTAAACATGTGAATATGCATTATTGTAATAGTTTATTTGTAATAATTGCTTGCTATATTCACTAACATGATTTCACAAGGTATTCATCACTTCATTTTAAGTTGCACTTCCAAATAAAATTAAAACTACCTGAGATGTAATCCCCATTTTCTCTTGAGCTTCAGCATGAGCAAATAGTACAGATGGTGGAACAATCTGCAGCACAAAAGTTTGTGCTGCAGCTGGATGAAGTGGTGCTAAAGATTGAGCAGCCTGTAATAATAGCTTAATCCGTCATATGCTTTCATTTAATTTCTTGTTTTGAGCAATCAATGTTTTGTTAATAAATTTATTTAGTTGATTTCAAGGGACATCTTTTTTGTTGAACTTTTAACCAATCATGTTTGCTTTGTCTTTTAAACATATGGATGGCACAAGTTTTTAATAATTTCATTCAACTTACATTCGAGGCTTAAAATGGAAGTACCTGAAATGCATGTTCCATTTCTACTTGAGCATCAGCAAGAGCACATAGTATACTTAGGTTAGAATGAAGTTTGGCTTCAAGCCTATAATTTCAGAGAATGTTATGAGCTTATTCCCATAACTGAGTATTTTTTCCAAAATGACTATAACTTGCTTGCTACCAACTGATAAAAGAAGCGCGATACACACACACATATGTGCACACACATATACATATATATAAAGTATAAATATGTCGTATGAGATAATATATATTTATTTATATGTAAGTTTTCTAGATTAGTACATAATATCATGCTTACCATGCACATTCTGCTTCCTTCCCAGTGCTACGCAAGAAAAGAATTTGCATTATCAAAGTGTGATTTTCCTCTAATTTCTGCATCATCAAATTTGATTTGCAAGAAAGTTTTACCAAATGCATAAAAAAAATAAAAAATAAAAAAATCACATAGAGACGCATGACACGCACAAATACACATCCAACAAAAACTTTCATATATAATTATCTACTAGGAGAATTTCAGGCAAATTGTAAAATAATACAGATTTCAAATATAACTTCTAACATTTTAGCCTTTTTTTCAAGGGTAAACAAAAGTTTCATTTCTTTAGTGTTTTATATTTTCTATAATATAAAACTCAAATATCAATGCAGTAAAGAAATTCATAAGGAGAACTAAAAAACTAAATTATTGTGATTTGGAGCATCTACAAAAGAGATTGTGGTGTGTTCCCAAATTATCAGCCTCTCCAACTGTGGTGATAATGATCATAAGTTAAGAGTCGCCAATTGTTTTGACTAGTGTTGGGTTGATCAATGGTGTTCTCCATAGTGATTTTGGAAGATTTTAGGATTTTTACCATATATTTGAAGATCATTACCACCAATTTTGTGTATCTCATTTCATGTTTAAGTACATAGCAGTGGCAGACAATTGAGCTGTCAAACAATAGTTTAAAGCAATCAAAGTTATTGTATTTCGGCAAACCTTTTTATAAGTCTAATTTTTCCATTTTGTTATATGCTTTTGTTTTATTAAGCTTAGTACTATAGCTTTATTTAAAGTCACGTTCTCAAACGAAGCATTGCATATGTTATTTACATGTGTATTAATGTTCACGTTCTTTTCAATTTTTCATTATTTTGTTATATGTTCACGTTCTCAAATGAATAACTATAATTTAAATTGGGATTTCATAGTGATAAGTTATAAAAGTAAAACTTATTAGGTGAAATTATTAGAGTAATATAGAATATATTTATGATATTTGAATAGATAATATATTAGCATTGAATTATGATAAATACAAATGCACGACATTGCTGAATAAATAAATGGGTATTTATTTGTTATAATTGGCGTCCCCCCTCATAACTCATATGACATTGATGAATAAATAAATGACATGAATTTGTTTTTAATACCGAATTTCCTTCGAGTCCCTTATAAACCATATGCTAGTGCATTTACAAAATTCTTATATCACCCTTGTTTACTAATTGTTTCACTCATAAGATATCAAATAAAATGCCTAATGTGGCTATTAATCAAGCATGTCTATTTGAGCTTTTGAGATACATTCAACTGTTTTTTCTTCTTCTTGTATTGATTAATTACAAAGCTAATGGATGCGTGAACTAAACACTATAGTTTTATATAAATAGGAATCATAAAAGATGGAAGTTCATATATTAGTCAACGATGTAATATCAGTTAACACCGCTTCACATAAATATCTAATTGTATTACGGTCTAGGCTGGGAGAAATTATATCAATTAAATGTAAGATGCATCGATTCATTTTTTTATACAAATTGCATATAATTCTTCAAAGTAGTGCACAAGGGACAAAATAATATGATAAATATGACCATGTATAAATCAGACATAGTTTGAAGAGGCATTAGGGCATTTAGAAAATATCCACGAGTAGATTGAAGTTTAATTCCATGATACAAAAGTAGCATTGTTCATTGAATAAATAAACAAACTGTATAAGGCACTGTTTTACTAGGCATGTTTGTTTTACGGCAACATAGTCTTTAAAACAAGTCATTATAACTTATAGGGCCTGGAAACAGTTTCCCTTTTGTTATCATACACTAGTAATTCTTTTCGTGGAATCCCGACTTAATATAATTCTAAATACAATGTTTAGGTTTAAGAGAAAATTTGCAAATTTGCCAAGGACCGACTCCATCTCAAATTGTTGCATTCTTCATGATTCTTTTGGTATCCCTCAGGTTAAGAGCATCACCAAAAGCAAGATTCTGTGTATTCTCAAGGCTCAAGGTATTTTGTAGTTTAATATGACATATTGGTTTATATACAGTTTTGTTATCTTTTCTCTTTGACATGATTATGTTGAAAAAATGCATTTGCGCAAATAATAAATGAGACATATTTGATTTTTTCGTTCCTTTAATTTTTACAATTTATCACATCTCATGTCTAACTTACAAAAGATATTATCTATGAAGATGTGTATTTAGCGTATTGGTTACTGCTAGATTCAAAAACCAAAGTGTATCGAGCTACATTCAGGTATTTACGCAAGTGCAGAATACATGCCTTTTTTCTCCTTTTCTTTTTTAGATTTTTACTCATATCCTATGAATGTGTGTTTCCAGTGCCTAATATTCCAAATAATTATTTGGTATAAATGATGATGCATGATGTTCATATACAAAACTTGCATTATAATATGCATATCATTCTTGATAATGGATTCTTAAAACATTTTCATGGTTCTGATTGGGAGTATTTGTTATGGTAACTTAACACGGTTACTTTGTAAACTGTTATATTGAAGTAACTATTTCGTTAACAGTGTTAGTATCATCTCTCTGCATGGAATCTTTTTGTTGTTCAGTTCATACTTCTGCCTTACACTTTATGCAAGGTATTTTATTGATAAATTTCATTTTAAGTATTTGACCGTATAGCTAAATTCATTGCTAATTAATTTTCAGGTGCAGCCTTATGTCCTACATCAATATTTAATGCAATGTTTGTTTCGGGTTAATATTTTTTTAGATTGGAGACTAAATCTTCTTCAAATGTCACGGTAAACCTTTATATAAACTTAATTACATGTATGGTTGAATTAAAAAAAATCAAACATAGAAAATCTTTCTAGTTAAACATGTGCCTGCGAGATAACACACTGTTATAAAACTTTAAGCACAATAAACAAAAATGGAAAGATATATTTAACATACATTTTTATTGGATTTTTTTTCGTATTTTTTATTTGAATCGTATTGCATCAAATTGTTCATTTCTTAAGGATAGACAAAAGCTAGCAACTCTATCTTCTAAAAATAGAGGATTGCTAAGTGGAAATAAAAATCAATTCAATATACTCTGATGGACCCATGTATTGTAAAGTGAAAACAGAAATTAATTCAGTACACTAATGGACCCAGTACATTATATTACCATGTCCATCAGGTTAAAATGGATATAGCAACTGGAATAGATATAGCACAGACAGGCTCTAGGCTACAGCTCTGGCTAAAGTCATAAGTTCAAATACTAGTTATATAATTTATTATCTGGCCCAAACATTGTTATAGCCTATGCTCTTTTGCATCTCAAAGTTTTTTAACCAATGTTTTACTAGTCGTCAATGCCTTGATTTTTTTTTCAAAGTTTGTCATTTTTTGTATGATGCACATGTATATGCAAGTTATAACAAAATTGAATGCATGCCCCTTAAGTTCACATGCTAAGATATATACAGACATTATTTTTTCCACGCTTCATCTAAAAAACTCTATAAAATCATGTTTGAGTTATTGCATGATGGTTTCCGAATCAAACCAAAGAAATGGTTGGTTGTATGTGGGCGTGGGCAAAACAACATGGTATCAAACTATATCTTTGTAATGGTTATTTTCATGATGGCATAGTTTTCACATATTTTTTTGTATCTATTTAATAAAATCATGTTTCATTTATTGCACGATTGTATCAAAGTGAACAAATGCCTATTTTACAGTCTACGCGAATTATCAGCAGCAAGGAGTTAAATATTGCACTGCTAAGGAAAATTAATACCTTAAACTAGTCTCCATCTTGTTTTACAGTGCAGAGCAGTTACCTGGACTGTCCAAAGTTAAAAACTAGAGTTGAGCTTATGCAGCGTTCCCAGAGTTGGCATCAGCAATGAACCTTAAAGTTAATAATACGATGTTTTTTCCTAACTGAATTTGTAATATCAGAAATTTACTTGGTGAGGACCTCGGCCAACCCAACACTAATGAGCTCAATCAAATCGAGAATCAAATAAATCCCTTTAGGCATGGGAGAGACTGCTGGAGCTTGTAAGATGATGGATTTTGTATAGCAACAACCAAAACAACAGACGCAACAGCAAAGTATCAAGGTGCAATGTAATACACCCAATTCACATGGTGAGTTTTTCCCTTTCTTCTGTGGCTGTTATAGTTTAGTATCGATTTAACATGATACTGTATTAATGCCATTTATCTTCAACAACCAAATGAACCTTTTGGAAAAAAACTGCAGTTGTGTTCAATTTTCGATCTGAGATAGTTTGATTTTGAAATTCTTAGTTGTAATGAATAAGAGTGCATTTAATAATGAATGAGAAGCTTTGAGACAAAATTAGTGGTGAATTAGAGAGCATGAACTCATGTTTCGGGAAGGAAAATATGATTTACCCTTTTTCCCTAATCAGTGTTTAACTCACATTTTTCAAAAGTGAATAAATTAGAGCTTAAATATAAACTAACTGTCACTTAATAAGTTGATTTGTTTTGAAATTGCTTGGACATGTACAAAAAGATTTACGACTTATCAAATTGCTTAGTTTTGTTAAAAGTCAAATTTATTATCTATCAGATCATGACATAAATAGAATGTTACAGTTTTAAACCTATCTATCAAATTGCTTAGTTGTAAATATATAACACTTATATGAGTGTCTGTCTTGTAGTGTATCCAGCAACCTGATGAAGTAAATATTATCATGCCCTATCTAACCTATTTATTGTTGTGATCATCAATTCTTCTTTGTAAATTGATTTCTGAACAGTTAAAAACAAATGAAGTAAAATAAATGTAAAATCAAGGTTTGATGAACCCTTTTTTTAGAACTGAGAGGAATTGACTTTTTTTATGCTTCCTCCTCATCCTAAAAATCACTGTGCAGTTGCTGCTATAAGTATCAATGGTGTTATCAATGTGACGCGGACGCTAATTTGTTTTTATATGTGTACATTAGCCTACATCAGTGTAGAAGTGGTAAATGAGTGAGATAATGACGAAATAAAATTTATTTAACTACCGTCGTTCACTCACCATTGTACATCCAGTTTTACAGTCTTTTTTTGGCTACTATAACTGAAACATAAATATCTTTTGATAGTCTATTTTACAGAAACAAGAAGAAGAAAGACAGAAAGAGAAGTTGATGGTTCCACCTAGTAGCTCTGTTGGTAGTCTCTTCGGTTGACATAGTCTTTTTGATGGGAGATGATCTGTCGGTAGGTGGTCTTAGAAATAGTGAAAGAGGTTGCAGAAATTTTTATGGAAGGGATGGAGGAGGCAATTTTTATGGTATAATTCATTATTTAAAATTGTATTTCCTTTTGACATTGCCTGACAAAGAGACTCAAAATTTTCAGGATTCCCTTTTTACAGTCCAATAAAGAAACTCAAAATTTTCAAATGGCTTAAATATTAAACAATGTAAAGTTTTTATGATTTACATGGCTTGCATGAAGCAAGATTATTTTCAGCATGAAAAAAATTAAGAAAAAAGTAAAAAAGGCTAGAAGAAAACAAGTTATTACAAGTTTAGTTCTCCATTCGAATTTTGTTATAAGAATATGCATGTTTTTTACTTGTCATCATTTTACATTTAGTGCATTCTGAAAATTCAAACTGCGTAGACGTAAAGTAGAAAAAGTGCTTATTTTCGTATTAAGTTTTGAACGGGGTGTATGTTTACGGGTTCTGCGTTTGAAATAGGTTATTTTGGAAGAGCCCGGACAATTTTGAAGAGAGAATCGGAAAAAGTGGGAAGGGGATTTTGGCGCATCAATGGGCATCACAGGTTTTGCACTACCATCTCATCTGCAACTATTTTTTTTCCTTCCAATATTATATGTAACTTAACTTAAATTGTAGCATCAACGGTGAATGTCTACAACCAATTAAATAGTAAAAGAATCAATCGCCTGTTATGTTTGAAAACCCAAGTAGGAGTTCACCTACAGATCGAATGGCTAGGAGCAACCAATGCATGTTATTTAGTAATATTAGATCAACAAAAATGCATCAATTGATCATTAAGTCTTTGGTCTAACCGTCTACATCTTTGGTGCCATCTTTGACATATAGACGTTTTTATTACAATAGCGTATCAAAACTAATATGCTGATTACAGTCCCTATCAGAAAAATAGTATACATCCATGATATATGAAAAAGAGTTTGCAATGATGATATCTTATGGGAGACTGCGGTAGCTCATAGCATTTAGAAAGGGAAAACTAAGCAGTAAATGTAATTTACTAGTGAAAAAGAAGATGTCATTTCAGCTGTTGAAACTTGAAAGTGGAGCTTTTTAACTAAATAAATTGATGATTGATCAGTTTTCCTACCGAAATCACAGCAATACACAATTGTTTTTAAATGTTCAACTGCTTCCACCTACTACTGAGAATGGTTTAATGAAGTTGTCTGGCACGGTTGGTGAACTGAAGTTGTAAGTTTACAGTGGAAGTTGTCACAGTGATAGCAGCAGTTTTGTGAGTATGGACAGTGGTCGTAGGGGGAGGTGAATGGAGCCGTGATATGGGGATGAAATTGCAGCAGTGTTTTGAGGCGCAGAGGGTGGAAAATGAAGAGTGTGTTGACATGAGAGGTTGGATGGTGGACAGATGAAGTGTGGCGGTGAAGGGACTGTTGTAAGAAAAGGGGAGTGTTATAGTTTTGGGAGATATGTATGCCCGGCGATTGATGTGCACATGTGGTTTGTGAATGTGTGGAGAAGTCTGGAATTTGTGGCGCTGGTAGTTGATGAAATGAAGTGTGGTGATGAATGTGTAGTCTGAAGAGATGTTGCAGTGATGAAGTGAAGCTTGTTGGCGGATTTGTATGATAGTGGAAGATTTGTGGCGCAGGCAATGAGGTGCAGCAATTGTTATATTGAAGGCAGGTTATGGTGATGGAGGTTGATTGATCAGATGGGCAAGGGATGAAGTGCAATGCAATGAGGTATGGTGACAAGCTCGTTGGGTCAGTGCAGGCAGGCAAGTTGGTGGCAGTGATGAGTGATGGTAAGATGAAGGGGCAGAGGATGTTAGAAGTGGCAGGGTGGTTTGTATTGATTATAGTGGTGGGTTGTGGAGGAGTTTCAGTGTAACAGTTGATGGGGCAGTGGAGGTGGAGGTAGACAGTTTTGTTTGGGGAGTTGTTGTGGACTGTGGAAGGTGACCGAGTGGAAGAAGTTGCCAGATATGGATTTGTATATTAAATGAGGATGTATGTGATATGAAGTGTGAGTGGTGAATGTATCTGTGGTATGGAGAGGCTTATGCAGTGGATGAAGTAATTGTAGATGATAGAAGTGATATGAAGGATTGCACAGTCAAGTGAAGGTTGAATAGTTGTAAGGCAAATGAGCAGTGATGAACTTTGGGGAAGTTTGTGATTGTGAGTGATGAAGTATTGAAGCTAGTGACAATATTTGGGTGGTATATGTTGACAGATGTGCAGTTACAATATATGGGTGGTTTGGCTGCTGATGTCAGTGAGAGTTGATGTAATGTTAACAGGAAGTGATGAATTATGTGATGCTTGTAAATGTGGTGATATGTGCACTGGTATGTAAATGAGTGATATGTTAACTGAAATTTTCCATAATGGATGCTTGTGATGGGTTGGCAGGAAGTTTTGCAGAGCAGTGGTATATGTGCACTGGTGCGTGGAAGTTATGTAGGTAGTTTGGTGGTGATTTGCGTGCTTTTATGTTGCTGATGAATGTAGAACGGTGGGAAGTTAAAAGCAGGGAAGTTTGTATGTTATATGTGTTGTGATGAAGGTTGTTGAAGTGAGGAAGTGATGAATTCAAATGCAATGCAGTGGGGTGTTGGGGGCTGGTGAGTAAAGAAGTGTTAGAGGAAGATTTGTGTGTAGTAAATGCTTTAGTGGAATATTATTGTTATTTTTGTTTATGGATATTATTGGAACTTGGTTTATGGATGTCTTTTGTTTATTAATATTGTCTTAACTAGTTTATGTAACCAATTAATAGTTATTAGAACCTGTTATATATACTAGTTGCTTGAATATGCTTAAAATATAGTTTTGGAATATTCAAAAATAGAGTGGAATATTAAAGCTGTTATATAAATAGAAGACAGCGTTTGATTAATGCTGTCAATGAAGAAACAACAGCGTTTAATTCGTGCTGTAATTATCTTAAAATTGTCAATAACAGCGTTTTTTACATGCTGTCGAAATAGTTGATGATTCAATAACAGCGTTTGTAACATGCTGTCGAAATTGTTGATGATTCAATAACAGCGTTTAGAAAAAGCTGTTGTAAACAGTTAAAGTAGAATTTGAACATCTTCGACAACTAAATTATAAACGCTGTTGAAACATAATACAGCACGTCTGAAAACGCTGTAAAAACATTATTGACAGCTCGTAATAAACGCTGTCACAGAGATGTTTCAACAGCGTTTATAGAAAAGCTGTTGTAAGTTATGTATATACGACAGCATGTCGTTATACAGCGTTTGAAATAACGCTGTTGTATCATATTACAGCGTTTACCAAACGCTGTTAAAAGCCTTTTGTGGTGTAGTGCATCTACATATGATGATGGTAATAAAGTGATTGTTGAAATTAAAATTTGATGGCCTATATTTCTAAACAATAGTTAATAGGCCATGCTTAAAATAGATTTTGCTTTCAACTTAGTTGTCATATTTCATGAGAGTTAAATGTGTATTAGTGGTTGTGTTATAGTTTGATGGTTTATATTGTGCTAATTAATAGCACAAATATACCATACTTATGATAAGCACATCAACTAATTACACTAATGACAAGAAAAGAGAGATCATAACTTCATTTTGTTGATTTATGTGATCTAGAGAGTGGAAATTGCCTCTAAATTGCCTTCACACTCTCATATTTTATCAATTTTCTTTTGCTAGTTTTCTACATTTTTAGCTAATCACATTTTCAACTTTGGTTAATTTGATTGAGTAGAGATTCAAATCAACAATTCCTTACGGATCGACCTGTATTCGCCACATACTACAAGTGTACGCCGTGCGCTTGCGGTTATATTTTTAATTTGAAATTTTTCGACGGTTTTCTAATCTGATAGAGTCCGTCGATTAACATGCCCCCTTGGATTATCAGAGTCATAACTAACTTAATATACAACGGAAATAAACAACAAAACAAAGAACTGCAGCTCCTAAATAGCTATATGTTAGCCTCATGCTCGCCTCCGGTAGCTTTATTCATCACCCTACTGAGAACCTGAAAGAACCTCAACCCTCAGCCTACTCATATCAATTTTGAGCACCCGAGAGTTTAAGGGGTAAATATAAACTTTGAGTCAGACATAAGACCTGGTATGAATAATACTATACATCCCGGTTATTAATGTTAAGTGAGATCACACCGCTTAGCAGAACAGGTTTCCCCTCACTAACATTCTTTTAAAAGATATATTTTGCAAATCTTTTACTGCAACCAAAAATGGTTAAATACTGTAAAGCATCATTATGTATACATACATATCAAGTAATAAAAGAACTATCTGCTCAAACATTTTAGTTTTGTTTGGCTAACTATTAATCTTTGGCTGACTCGGGCCTACCAGACAATACAAACAAAATTTATCTAACATCTTTAGACACTCATCTTCTGGATGGTCTGTCCCTAACTATATGTTAAATACTTCTCTTCTAGATGGTCTGTCCCTAACTTAATATCTCCCAGGGTCACCTGATCCTAATGGTTTTGCAAGCTCACTAATAACCTATCTGTATACAAATATATATTCCCTTCTATGTGTAATCATAATTTTACTCTTACCTGTGACAAAGCCCAACACATTGGAATTGTGGACAAAAATTAGCTGGGGCCAATAGGTAATGTATAGAGCACGACCCTATACTAGTCCCATCTGGTATTCCAATATCTGAGTCATTTTCACTTAGGGATCCCTTCCCATAATTTTCCTTGAAAACATTTTCAAAATGATTTATAACCTTTAAATCAAACCCACACAAGGAAAATACATATACTCTATGCTTTACTCAAAATCTCCTTGCCATGTTATATATATACACACTTTACTCAAACCTTAGTTGATTAAAACATTTGAACACTTGAAAGTACTCCTTTCGAATCCATTGAAAGTACCCCTTTCAAAACCACTAAAAGCATCTCTTTTGAAACCAAGTAAAATCCTTCATTTATCTAGGCCGAAAGGCCAAACCCTTCCTTTCAAAACCATTCTTAAAACCCCATTCAAAACCTTTGAAAACCTTCCTTTCGAAAGATATAAAACCTTAGACATCATATCTTAAAACACTTCAAAATATTGCCTTTAGAAAATGATGTGCACGTAAATGTACATATATTTACATCCATATTTTATCTATTTTTATTTAAATAAAAGTCATATTTGGGCATTTTAACATGTTTAAAACCATAATTCAATTATTTTCATATCATCGTATATTCACCTTCATTCAGGGGCAAAATGGTCATTTTTGTGCATGGGTCAATTTGAGAATTTTTACTGACATTTTTTGATGATTTTTATAGGAATTTGATGCATATGGAAGAGGCTTTTATGACATGCACAAATGAATACAAAGGAAAGAATAGGGAAATAATTCAAGACCATGATCATGGAGGACCCCACCCACTTACCTAAATCTACAATTAGAAGTTAATGGATAATTAAGTGGAGGTAAAGCTTCATGCACATTTAATGATGGATTAATTAGTGGCTAATGGTTACTTGGTGGCCACACTTCCTAAAGGGCATTTTGGGAAGCACCCTAAAAATGGAATTAGGGTTTTATGCATGTATAAATAGCCCTCTTATGTACATGTAAATAACTTCTACTCTCTCTTATTTTTACTTAGGAAATTAGCTAGTTGTAAACACAAATCAAAGTGAAAAAAATGGCTTACAAGCCTCTTTCTCTTCTCTTTTCTACTTGCTTTTATTTACTTTTATGTTGATGTTTATTTCTATGCTCTCTTTTATTTCATGTTTATAGCTTAGATTTACATTCATGCAAGTAGTGTAGCTTTGTTTTTTTTATGCAAGTAGTTAGTAGTTAATCTCTCTTTCTTCCTTTGCTTAGTTTTCATTTCTTTGCTTTTTAATGTTGAAATTTACAAGTGTTGATTTGATAACACAAATGAGTAGCTAAACCCCTTCAATTTAGGGGTAATGAAGCTCTCTAACTCTATGTAATTTCAACACTTTTATGATTTATGATCTCTTTTGGTTTGTGCTTCATGAAATTGAATTTTGATGTAAGTTTATACAAGTGGGTTTGATAGCTTATGTTGCTTTTGCAAATGAGCTATTCTTATTCAACATTCAACATAAACACAATTTACATCATCATTTGCTAATTGATTTTTGATTTTGAAAAGAAAGTAAAAAACAAAATTTGATGATCTATCTTACTAATTACAATAGTAAATAGATCATACTTAAAATAGCTTTTGCTTTGGTTTTATTTTCATGAGAATCTATGAGTGGTTTATTTGTTGCATTATAGTTTGATGGTTTAAGTTATGTTAATTAATAACATAAATAAACCATACTTATGATAAATGCAACAATTATTTCACTTATCACCAAAACTAGTGATCATAAATTAGTTGTTTGTTGATTTACAAAAATATGAGAGTGGATTTGCTTCTAAATTATTCTCTAATCTCATAGAATTAAAATGAGATTAAAAACTATGAGAGTGGATTTGCTTATAAATTATTCTCTAATCTCATAGAATCTATGAGAATCTATGAGTAGTTTTATGTAAACATTGTAAACATTGGTAGCCAGCGTGGCATTTTCTCAATTCAAAGTCAAATGTTTTTCTTTACATCGATTTAGAACCAACTCAAGATGATGTAAACATTGGGAAAAAGAATCGCCAAAGGTATAAAAATCGTCCATAAAAACTTCTAGAAAGCGTTCAATCATGTCAGAAAAATGCCAACCATGCATCATTGGAAAGTAGCAGGAGCGTTACAAAGTCCGAATGGCATACATCGATAAGAAAAGGTACCGAATAGACACGTGAAAGTCATTTTCTCTTGATCTTCGAGAGCGATTGGAATTTGGTTATAGGCGGAATAACCATCAAGTAAGCAGTAGAATTCGTGGCCGGCTAAACGTTCGAGCATTTGGTCAATGAAAGGAAGAGGGAAGTGACCTTTACGTGTTGCGGCATTTAGTTTTCGATAGTCAATGCAAACACGCCAACCCGTTTGAGTACAAGTTGGAATAAGTTCATTTGAATCGTTCTTGACAACGGTTAGCCCAGACTTTTTCGGTACAACGTGAATTGGGCTAACCCATGCACTATCAAAGATTGGGTAAATGATTCCGTTGTCGAGAAGTTTAAGAATTTCATCACGCACCGCATCTTTCATTTTAGGATTAAGCCTTCGTTGTGCGCCACGAACAGGCTTGGCATTGTCGATTAAATGGATGCGATGTTGAACAATAGCAGGGCTAATTCCCTTTATATCGGAGATCGACCATCCAATTACTTCTCTGTTTTTCGAAAGAATAGAGAGAAGAAAAGCTTCTTGGTCAAAAGAAAGATCGTTAGAAATTATAATAGGACAAGTTTCGTTTACACCTAAGTATGCGTACTTAAGGTGATCGGGAAGTGGTTTGAGGTCCAACTTAGGGAGTTGCTCGATCAACGAATTGGGTTGAGATTCGGACTCAACTAGAACCGATTCAAAAGGAAGAGTGTATTCAATCTCGTTGGGGATTTCGTGAAACAATTTTTCATACTCGGCCTTGTGTTCATCATTAAGACCAAGTGTCTCGTTTTCAAAAATTTCGTGAATGGCACTAACTTCCAACGTTTGGTCACGAGGTTCATTCGATTGGCTTTCAAGATTGAAAATGTTGAGATCCAAAGTCATGTTTCCAAAAGAGATTTTCATCGATCCGTTATGACAATTGATTAAGGCATTTGTGGTGGCTAAGAATGGTCGACCTAAAATCAATGGAATTTGACTCGTGTGATTTGTCATGGGTTGTGTTTCGAGAACGATAAAATCAATGGGGAATATGAATTGCCCTACTCGAATGAGCACGTCTTCGATTTCTCCCACGGGCTTCTTAATGGAACGATCGGCGAATTAAAGCGTGACCTTTGTGGGTTTGAGCTCACCTAAGCCTAATTGTTCGTACATGGAGTATGGAATCAAGTTGATACTCGTGCCTAAGTCAATCAAACATTTGTTAATCGTCTTATCTCCAATTGTACAAGAAACCGTAGGGCAGCTAGGATCTTTGTATTTTACAGGCATGGATTGGGACAAGACTTCACTCAAACTGGTGGCTAAAAAGACTTTTTTGGGCACTTGAGTGTGTCGCTTTTGGGTGCACAAGTCCATAAGAAATTTCGCGTAAGTGGGGACTTGCTGAACGATGTCAAGAAGAGGAATGTTAACTTTGACTTGTTTAAAAATTTCCAACATCTTTTCCATTTGGTCCGAGTGTTTCTTTGGTCAAAGACGATGTGGAAATGGAACACGATACTCGATAGGCGGGTCTACTCGTGTAGAAGAAGAATTTTGATTGGCATTTGATTCAACGTTTGGCTCCACGTTCTGTTCAGATTCGTTTGTTGTTTTAGAAGTGTCGAGAGAGGTTTATGGTAAATCGTTTGGATTAACGACTTGATTATCGATTTGTCTACCGGAATGTAGAGTTGTGATAGCATTCAATTGGGTGACCTTGCTATCTTGAACAACATGGGCCTGATTTGAATTTGTGTTTTGATTTCTGGGATTTGGAAGGGGCTGACTTGGGAATGTTCCTCGTTCGCGTTCACTTACAGACATGGCTAATTGACTCATTTGCATTTCGAGTTTTGCAATTGATTGGTTTGTGTTTTGCACATATGAGGTCAATAAATTTTGTAAATTGCTGTTTGATTAAAGGCTTTGAGTAGTTGCTTTAGCCAACGTTTCAAGAGTTTTCTCAAGTGAACTTAAACGTTTATCATCTTGGGGAGGATGAGCAGAATTTGGTTGAAAATTTGATTGATGTGGTTGATTATGAGATGGACTCGCAAAGTTTGGTTGAAAATGGTTGGGCTGAAAGGGAGGATTCGAATCATTATTCGGGAAAGCTTGAAAATTGGGACGAACCGTATTCGTGTTGGGATTGTTTTGGTTCCAAGCAAAATTTGGATGATTTCTCCAACCAGGGTTGTACGTTGGAGAAAACGGGTCGTTTTTGGCTTTATTGAAAGCATTGATTTGTTCAACAGAATTGGAACACTGATCGCTATATGATTAGGATCGTTGCATTTATAACACATTGGTTGGGAAGCGTGGTTCATTTGATTTGATGAACGTTATCGAATTTTTTAATCATTGCGTCGATCTTAGCTTCCAAAGCAAAAGAAGATCCTATCGAGTGTGCACTCGATCGTGAGTAAATTGATTTTTCGTTTGAACGTTCCTATTGGAACGACTTTTCGGCGAGGTTTTCAAGAAATTTCCAAGCATCGTCGTGATGTTGGGCAAGAAAGTTGCCTTGTCACATTGATTCGAGCATGGTTCGTGAGCTGTTTTCAAGTACATCGTATAAGATTTGGCAAATCGTCCATTTTTCGAAGTTATGGTGTGGACATTTTATCAAAAGCTCTTCGAATCTTTCAAAATATTTTCCGAATGGTTCTCCCTTGAATTGGTGAAAATTTACAATTTTGTTTCGGATTCTACTCGTTTTTTCCAAGGGGTAGAACTTTTTCAAGAAAGCTTTTACGAATTCTTCCCAAGTTTTAATCGAGTTCGATGGTAAGCTATACAACCATTTTTCAGCATAATCCGTAAGAGTGAATGAGATTAATCAAAGTTTGATTCCGTCATCGGAAAGTTGTTGGAGTTTAATGGTTGCGCAAACTTGTTCGAATTTAGTCAAGAAAATGTATGGATCATCGTGTTCCAAAATTCCAAATTTCGAAAGTGTGGCAATATGGTTCGAGTGAATTTCGAAATGGTTACCCGTAGAGGCGGGTAACGTGATGCAAGATGGAATAGAAACTCTATCGGGAAAGATTCTATCCATAAGAGTTCGAGGGGCGTTCTCGTTTGCCATTTCGGGAGGATCGTCTGTTCGAGTTGAATGGTTAGTTGTTGAGTTGCGAGTCCAACGATTTGTTGTTGTGTCACGAGTCCAAGTATTCATGCACAAGTGAAAGTCGAGAAGAGAAAGAAGTTAGAAACGAGTTAAGAGAACGAAACAAGATTTGAAAAACGAAGTGAAAATTTTGTTTTTGTTTTTGTTTTTGTTTTTTTTGTAAGGAAGAAAAATATTTCTCAAGTGAAATTTATTTTCAAAAGAGAATTTTGATTTTTGTTTTGTTTTTGGCTTTTCAATTTTTTTTATATGTTTTTGTTTTTGTAATTTTTTTTGTTTTTGAATTTTCAAATATTTACCAAAAGGATTTTTTTGTTTTCAAAAAATGGAAATTTGATTTTTGTTTTTGTTTTTGAATTTTCATTTTTTTGAATTTTTGAATTTTTTTTCTTTTTGAAATGATTTTATATTTTTTTTTGATTAAAAATTTTCAAAGGAATGGATTTAAAATGATTTATTTTTTGGATAAAAAAAATTAAGTAAAATTTGCAATTTTTTTGGACTTTGAATTTTTGATTTTATTTTTTAAATATGCATGAACTAATGCAACTAAATGAATGCAAAGGACTTAATTACAGTTTTCTATCCTTAGTAGCTCCTAACCCAAAATTGTATAATCACACTTTGTGTTAAATCAACAAAAATATTTCTCAGCCAGGTAACGGGCAGGGGTTATCGGTGCACCACGAATCACCGTAGCAATGGAGCTGAAGGTTTAAGTACCTTCAGAGGAACAACCGCTATAATATTTACGAAACACCGTAATTTTTATAAATGGTTATTACTCTACCGTAGCCTAGACACCAAGAAATAAAATTGTTCAAAGAAAACAATTGTGAAGATACAATTAATCCCTAGATGAGCTCGCGACACCCTTAAGTCGAATGTCTAACTTTTATTATTAGTCAAATTCTACGATGAAATGCGTTTGTAGGCTAAGGAAAGGGTGATGAAATCCCTCACCTTATGTGAATTGGGGTATTGCCCTTAGAAAATAAAACAAGATGAGATGAATGCAAAACAAAAATTAAACGTGAATTTACAATGCAATTAAAATAAAGTTTGTTTTTATTTTTGGGTTTTGAATTTTTTTTATAAATGCAAATGCAAGCAACCAACAATGCAATTCAAATATAAATAAGGGAAAATGGCACGATACCAGAGCGTGCAGAATTATTAGCAATTTTTTTAAGCGGGAATTTTTAGCAAAGCAAAATTTTTTTAGCAAGCAGGCCAAGCAATTCTATATCAGTCAATCCTTATTTTTCTGCTTTGACAACCTGAAAAGGAGTGAATCAAGATATATACAATTTTTTTTTTGAAATATAGAAGGATGGAACTTAAAACAATTTAAATCAAAACAAATTAAACAAAACAAAAGGAAATTCTCTTCTTCTTTTTTAAAGCAAAAACAGAAGAATTTTTTATTCAAGTGAGAATGAAAGACCCCTTTTTTCTAGTGATAGAACAAAACAAAGTTAAAAGAAAGCAACATAAAACATTACCTTTTGACTCCTTCAAAACCCTTTGGCGGAACCACCCCTTCGAAACCAATTTAAATACCTTTCGAAAGCTTTAACCCTTTCGAAAGCACTTGGGTTCAATTTAAAACATGTGGAAAAACACCTTTCGAAACTATTTAAACCTTCTCTTTTGAAACCATCGGGGTATACTTCAACAGAACAAAAAGGGTCTATAAAATTATCTAAGTTGAAAGCCTACATTTAGAAAGCTATCCCTAAGTAAAGAAGTGATGGTGTCGAAACCATCCCTTCGAAAGCATTGGAGAAGTGGTTAATTTTAAAAGTTAAGTATTCCTTTCGAATCCATTGTCTTTGAAAGGTAGAAAGGCGGTAGCTAGGGGTTTCGACCCCTTCGAAAGCGTAACTTAAAATAGTAAAGTGCAACCCATTCAAAACCTTTCCTTTAAAAATATTTGACCTAGTCGAAAGCCAACTGAGTTGAAAGCAAAGCAGGCGCTACCTTTAATTTTCAAAACAAGGCATACTCCAACCCCATCGGAACCCAGCGTTTCGACTATGTACCTTCCGCCTCTATTCAATACGCTACGTACCAAGTAATTTGATACCATGCGCATTGGTTTCGAAAGCATGGGTGCAAAACATCCTAGTCGGAACCCCCTGATGCCAAAAGTGGCGGAACATGCAAAAAACATGTTAATTTTGTTTTTAACTTAAAAGAGAACTTTTCAACTAACCTGCTATTGTTTGTCAAATTCTCATTGGTTGATAAATAACTTTTTCAAAAGTGCTGCCAATATTTTCGGAAATAAACAATTATTTTATTTTACAAAAATACCCCTTCTCCTTAATTGAATATATAAAACATTTAAGTCCCATACCTTAAATAATTTTATATATTCATCAAAACACTTAGGAAATTTCTATAAAAATTCCAGTAAATCCTTTTCAATGTGTTTTCTAACATATATAAATTTCAGACCCAAATAATTTATTATTTAGCGTAAATAATTTAAAACCTAATTAATCATTTTCTTCAGTAGAAAATTAATATAAAATCAACATTAATTCAAAAAATTATGAAAATTGAAACCCATCTCTAAAATATCATTTCTGATCTAAATTTAGTTTTTCAAGGCATTTGGATGTCATTTAATAAGGTTTTCATATCAAACATATCATAAAAATCAATAATAACATGGATAAATCATCAACAATCATATATAAACATTTAATCATTCAAAACATGGCATTATCATGCAAAAACATTTCAGAATATCCTTAAAACCATAAACTATCAGAAATATGAGATGTAGTAGTTGTTTACCTTAGCTTGAGATTAAGGATTTGAGATTTGATCTTGATTAAGTTGATTTACTTCTTCCTCTTGAAAATCCGGGCTTTATCTTCTCTTGAGATTGCTAATGGTGGCCGGGCTTAGAATGTTTTTGCTCGGGAAATTATGAAATGAACGTGTGTTTGGTTTCCTAAGGGTTTAGGGTATAAGTCTATTATATTTCCCACTTTACCCTCCCTTATTTTATAACACTTATTTTCATATTAGTTCTTTAGTTCATTATACATGTAGGCACAACTACCCCTTATTAATCACAAATCTCAATCCACTAATCACCTTTCATTATTTCATTTAATTTCACTAATTAAATATCCTAAATAATGTTACTAAAAATATGGTGTGTTACAGACTCCCCTCCTTAAAGAATTTCGTCCTCGAAATTATAATAAGGTTCACAGTCAATCAAAAGGTAAAACGTACCATCAATAAATCAGGATAAGCATCCCTAATCCTGCTCTCAGTCTTCCAAGTATAGTCTCTTTTATCGTCACTCCACTGGACTTTCACTAATCTAACTGTCTTGTTCCTTAACCTCTTCTCATCTCTCGCAACTATCCGAATTGGCTTTCTAACTATAGTCAAGTCCAACTCTACTACTAAATCTTCTAACACAGTCGGTGCTATAATAGTCTTCAGGTCTCTAAAACATTTTCTAAGATGAGAAACATGGAAAACATCGTGAACTCCTACCAAAATACTCGGTAACTCTACTCTGTATGCGAGTTTCCTGATCCTCTCAATAATACGAAAAGGTCCAACAAATCTCGGTGCTAACTTTCCTGATCTCCCGAATCTAATCCCAATTTTCATCGGTGAAACTGTAATATAATCTCCAATAGAGAACTCCAAGTCTTTTCTTCTTCTATCCGCATCACTTTTCAGCCTAGACTGAGCCTCCTTCATTCTTGCTCGAACCAACTCAATCTTCTCTACAGCTTCTCTCACTAAATCCGGACCAAGAACCAATCTATCCCCGATCTCCAACCAACAAATTGGAGATTTGCATGGTCTTCCCTACAAAGCTTCAAACGTTGCCATCCCAATACTATTCTGGTAACTGTTGTTATACGAAAACTCGACTAAATGTAGACGGTCTTCCTATGGTCCCCCAAAATCCAATACACAAGCTCTTAACAAATCTTCCAAGACTTTGTTAACTCTTTCCATTTGCCCATCGGTCTGTGGATGGTAAGCGGTACTCATCTTGAGCTTGGTTCCTAAAATATCCTATAGACTCTTCCAGAACTCACTAGTGAACAAAGAATCTCTATCATAAACAATACTACTAGGAATTCCGTGCAGTCTAACCACATTCTTCATAAACAACTTTGCCAAAATAAGTGCCGTCCTAGTTGAATTAACTAGAATGAAATGGGCACTCTTGGTCATTCTATCCACTATGACCCATATACTTTCATTTCCTCTTCTAGATCATGGTAACCCGTCAATAAAGTCTATAGAAATAGAATCTCATTTCCAAACTGGAATATCCAATGGTTGAAGCAATCCACTGGGTTTCTGGTGTTTAGCTTTTGACCATTGGCAATTCAAGCACTGCTTTACACATAAGCCAATATCCTATTTCATACCTTCCTAGAAGAAACTCCACTTCATGTCCTGATACATCTTGGTTCCTCCTGATGAATCGTGAACTTCGAACGATGGCATTCCTCCAAGACTTCCTTCCTTATGTCCCCTACATTCGGAACACATAACCTCCATTTCTTTCTCAACCACCCGTTCTGGTCAAGGCTGAAATCCTTTAAGTCATCGCTATCCATTCCTTCCCTTAACTTCATGATCCGTTCAACTAAAACTGGATCCTCTTCCTGTTTAAAAGCAATCTTCTCAATCATTACTGGTCGGACTCCTAAACAAGATAACTTAGCGCTTTCTGCACTAGACCAGCCTTAGGTCTACACTGTACTCTACAAGTCGACAATGCTTCCAAATCTTTCAACTCAATAATCATCGCCAACACTGCATTATGATACTTTCTACTAAGTGCATCTGCTACCTTATTTCCTTTATCAGGTGTGTACTCGGTTCCAAAATCATAAGCGGCAATAAACTCCAACCATCTCTATTGTCTCACGTTCAGCTCCTTTTGAGAGAACAAATACTTCAACAACTTATGATCTGTATATAGCTCAAAGCTTTCTCCCAAAAGGTAATGCATCCCACTTTCAAAGCTAATATCACCGCAGCTAATTCCAAATCACATGTTGGATATCTAACTTTATGCGGTCTAAGCTGTCTAGAAGCATAGGCAATCACTTTCCCTCTTTGCATTAGTACAGCTCCCAATCCTGTTCCACATGCATCAGTATAAACAACTAAATCCTGATTTCCCTTCGGAACAACCAATACATGTGCACGAGTCAGTAAGTGTTTTAAGCTCTGGAATGCTTCCTCACACTCATCGGTCCACACGAACTTCACATTTTTTTTGCATAAGCTTAGTAATCGGTGCAGCTATCCATGAAAAATCCTTTATAAACCTTCGGTAATATCCAGCCAATCCAGGAAATCTCTTTATCTTGGTTTATTTCGGGTCTCTTCCAATTATTTACCGCCTCAATCTTAGTTGAATCTATAGACAACCCTTTCTCTAAGACTACATGACCAAGGAACTTCACTTCCTTCTTCCAGATGGCACTTTGAGAATTTCGCCTTAAGCTGATGCTCCCTCAGCATCTCAAGCACCACTCTAAGATGAACTTCATGCTCCTTCTCATCTTTAGAGTATATCAGAATATCATCTATGAAAACCAACACGAATCTTACCAAGTTCTCTTAGAAAATTCGGTTCATCAAATCTACAAAGAATGCCAGTGCATTGATTAGTCCGAATGGCATAACTAACCATTCGTACGATCCATATCTTGTCCTAAATGCTATTAAAGGAATACTATCCTCTCCTACTCTAAGTTGATGAAAACCCGTCACCAAATCCAATTGAGAGAATACCTTAGCTCCACTTAACTGTTCGAACAAATCATCAATTCTTGGTAATGGATATAGATTCTTTATCATCTTCTCATTTAACTTGCGATAATTGACACATAGCCCTAACGACCCATCCGGCTTCTTAGCAAACACCGTCGCTGCTCCCTAAGGCGAACTACTCGGTCTAATAAAACTCTTGCCTTCCAAATCCACCAATTGCACCTTTAATTCTTTCATCTCTGTAGGTGTCATCCTGCTTGGCGGCCTACTCCCCGGTTCTGCTCTAGGCACCAAACCTGTACGAAACTCAATGGCTCATTTCGGTGGTAATCTAACTACAGGTTCGAAGACATTCGCGAATTCTCTAACCACAAAAACTTGATTCAGCACGTCTTCCAACTCCACAACACCCAACAATGCATTCACTTCACAGCTAGGGTTTTCTATGGAATAAACTATCTGATCACTGCAGTTAGGGTGTCTAAGTGATATTTTTCTATCATGGCCAAATATCCTAGCATTATATTTACTTAACCAATCCATCCTAAGAATAATTCAAAACCCCACAATGCCAAACACATGAAAACAACAAACAAAAGTATGACCTAGCAAGTCAAACTCTAAGTGGTCACATTTCATCCCAAGTGTCGCATAACTACCAGATTAGCAA
This sequence comes from Allium fistulosum, assembly GCA_030737815.1. Taxonomy (NCBI): domain Eukaryota; kingdom Viridiplantae; phylum Streptophyta; class Magnoliopsida; order Asparagales; family Amaryllidaceae; genus Allium; species Allium fistulosum. Next base: position 704,525,128 of record CM060904.1, on the reverse strand, counting down.
CCCTTAAGGAAGTAACTAAATATGAGGGTTCTAGGTTAAGCTTATCTACCAAACATCAAGATATAAAAGAATGTGATGCACCAGTACCAAACAGGATGCTAATAGACATACCGTGAATCTATAGCGTGCCTCCCAGAACTGCCTTTCCCTTCTCCTACACTACTGGCCTTGAAGTAGCGGGTTCCAATGCATACACTTAGCCCTTTCCATCCTTTGCGGGCTCCTTGCATTGATTCTTGTAGTGGCTGATCTGATCACAATTAAAGCACCTGATGTTCTTCTTTCCAATCACCCCTTTTCCTTTTCCTTTTCCTTTTCCAGTACGACACTCGTAAGCATGATGTCCTTTCTTGTCGCACTTATAGCAAACCAGCCAGACTTTCCTTTCTTTGCTGCTCCTCCCTTTTGAGCATTTTTCTTTGGAAGAAATTTCTTTTTGACCTTGTCCAACCTGGGCCTCCTTCTCCTTCTTCTTCTCCAAACAAGCCAACATCACTTCATGTCTTAACGCAATTTCCACTACCACATCACATGGATCTCTGATGTGCGGCAAGGTAGCTCTCGCCAATTCTGGCTTCAAACCTCTAATAAACTTCTCATTCCTTTTCATCACTATATCGAAAGTGGCATACCCATATCGGGCTAACTCCTCAAATCTACCATCATACTCTAGACCAGACATCTCCTCTTGTTCCAGCTCAACAAACTTTCTAACCAACACAGACTGCACCATTACTGACATGAACCTTTCTTGAAACCTCCTCTTAAACTGTGCCCAAGTCATCGTCTCCTCATCTACACCAGCCATCACTGTATTCCACTAAAACAAAGCAGCTCCTTGAAGCTGTCTCGAAGCTAGTTTCCTTTTCTGCTCATCATTGAGCCCAATGTTAGCAAAAATCATTTCATAGTGTAGCAGTCGGTTTTCCACCTCGATAGCATCATCAGTCCAAATAAACGGCTAATTTCCTCCAAGCTTAGCATAGTCTCTGCTCAAGTTAGCATACCGGTTGACTATCGGAGCTTCCTGAACTTCTCCTCCCGCAGCATTCCCTCCAATAACTCCAGCTGCGATTCCAGCTTGCATTATGTTTATGAAAAATTGATACATGGCTCCCATGTCCACTTTTGTAACACCAACACTAACATTTTTAGCCTGAGCCCGACCTTGACTTCTCTTAACATTCGATCGGGAATTTCCATTTGTGGTTGTGCTGTCTCCTCCTAGATTAACTCTGCCTCTTCTTCCGTCCATATCTATATTCAAGCCTTGTGAGATACAGAAGAATAGCCTAAAGGTAGGAGTCTAGAGATAAAGCGTATATTTATATATATCAAATACAAGTACATTACTATAGCATTATCCCATACCCCGATTTTTACTCTAATTCCTAAGGATTAAGTTTTCAAAAAATCATTTTTCATTAAAGTATTTCATAAACCTATGCTCTGATACCAAGTTGTAACATCCCCTATATAGAGGTCTAAAGCTAAGAGCTACATATACTGTAGTTATCTATAGTATTAACTTCTGATGACTAAATACGGCAATGTTAATGGAACTATAATATCAGAAGCACTTGAATATGAAACAAATCACAGATTTCAAAACAACATTTTGAAAGTCTATATGAGTGGATCGTATAGATTATATGCAAGTATAAACAGCTAACTATATAATATAACTCTATAACTGATAGTAGCAAAGTAAATGAAAATAATCACACCTGTAATTGAAAGTCTATACGGGGTGGATCGTGCAGTGTATATGCAAGTATATGTGGCAAAATATATGATGCAACTAAAACAATTTTAATCTAAGTAACTAAGAATAATCACACCAGGGATTTTATACTGGTTCGGACCTCCCGTCCTACGTCCAGTCCCGAAGCTCCTCTTCGGAATTTCCTTTCACCAAATAACCCTTACTTCACTCGGAGGAACAGGTTTACAATAGTAGAGTTTCTTTGTCAACTGTGTGTTCTCTATTACACGGATTTTGACTATATAGTACAATTGAACTTCTTATATCTCTTGGATGATTGAATACAATATTGTTCGAGAGAATATAGAAGTGTATGATCTTAGATTTTCAGATTGTATAGCAAGTGGATGATTAGAACTAGAGATGATCAAGATAGAGAGTCGAGTTATAAGGTAGTCAGATCGCCTTTCTCTTGATTCCTGATGCTATATATAGTTGTAGATAGGTATGTTGAGTAGTTGCATCCATTAATGAGTGCTTTATAGTTGCTTCTGTTGATGATGAAGAGTTGCAGCGAAGAGAAGCGGAGATGTCTATTCGAATGTGACAGTTGAAGTTCTTCTTTGAAATTCGAGTTTGAAATCAGACGTCTGGTATTTGTATCAGACGTCTGGTAGTATATAATTTTTATACAGGGTAGATTTCCAGACGTCTGGGTGTATCTACCAGACGTCTGGTCTTGTCTGTTTTGTATTCCAGAGGATTTCTTCAGACGTCTGGCTAGTGCACCCAGACGTCTGAAACCTGTGCATGTTGAATCTGTGCATCTGTGTCATTGCTCCATTAATCCTATCGACTTGTAGTCTTTTGTAACTTTCTTTGAGCCTTGTTCTTGTCTTTCTAGTGATGTTGCTCTAGCAAGTTCTTGTATACATATATATGTACATTTGATTTTCATTGTATAGTTGTTGTCATTAAAACTATGAATTTGATTTCCTAACACATTTTTCCATTACATTTCAAAACACATGTTCCATATTCATATCACATAATCAAAAAACGTTTCCCAGGCAATGACAAAATATACTTATTACAAAATATGCAAAGAGCATCATATAAAGATGCCCCCTTGGATGATCAGAGTCATAAAAAACTTAATACACAGTAGTAATAAACAACAAAACAAAGAACTGCAACTCCTAAATAGCTATCCGTTAGCCTCCTGCTCGCCTTTGGTAGCTTTATTCGTCATCCTACTAAGAACCTCAACCCTCAGCCTACTCAAATCAATTTTGAGCACCCGAGAGTTTAAAGGGAAAACATAAACTTCGAGTCAGACATAAAGCCTGTTATGAATAATACTATACATCCTGGTTATTAATGTCAAGTGAGACCACGCCACATACCGGAACGGGTTTCCCCTCACTAACATCCTTTTAAAACATATCTTTTGCAAATCTTTTCCTGCAACCAAAACTGGTTAAATACTGTAAAGCATCGTTATGTACACATACATATCAGGTAATAAAAGAACTATCTTCTCAAAAACTTTAGTTTTGTTTTGCTAACTATTAACCTTTGGCTGACTCGGGCTTACCAGGCAATATAAACAAAATTTATCTAACACCTTTTAGACACTCATCTTCTGGACGGTCTGTCCCTAACTATTTGTTAAATATTTCTCCTCTGGACAGTCTGTCCCTAACTTAACATCTCCTAGGGTCACCTGATCCTAATGGTTTTGCGGGCTCATCAATAACCTATCTATATACAAATATATGTTCCCTTCTGTGTGTAATCATAATTTTAGTCTTACCTGCGACAAAGCCCTACACACTAGAATTGTGGAAAAAAATTAGATGGGGCCAATAGCTAATGTATAGGGCACGGCACTATACTAGTCCCATCTAGTATTCTAATATCCGAGTCATTTTCACTTAGGGATTCCTTTCCATAATTTTCCTTGAAAGCATTTTCAAAATAATTTAAAACCTTTAAATCAAACTCACACAAGGAAAATACATATACTCTATGCTTTACTCAAAATATCCTTACCATGTTATATATATATATATATACTTTACTCAAACCTTAATTGATAAAAACATTTAAACACTTGAAAGTACTCCTTTTGAATCCATTGAAAGTGCCCCTTTCAAAACCATTGAATGCATCTCTTTCGAAACCAAGTAAAACCCTTCATTTATCTAGGCCGAAAAGCCAAATCCTTCCTTTCGAAACCATCCTTAAAACCCCTTTTGAAACCTTTGAAAACCTTCCTTTTGAAAGCTATAAAACCTTAGGCATCATATCTTAAAACACTTTAAAATATTGCCTTTAGAAAACCTTGGAAAAACCTTCCATTTCAACCCTTTTGAAACCATCAGAAAACATCAACTTTCGACTCCTTCGAAACCCTTTAGGGAACCACCCCTTTGAAACCAATTTAAATACCTTTCGAAAGCATTAAATCTTTTGAAACTCAAACCTTTCGAAAGCACTTGGGTTCAATTTAAAACATGTGGAAAAACACCTTTAGAATCTATTTGAACCTTCTCTTTCGAAACCATCGGGTTATACTTCAACAGAACAAAAAAGGATCTATAAAATCATCTAGGTCGAAAGCCTACCTTTCGAAAGCTATCCCTAAGTAAAGAAGTGATGGTTTCGAAACCATCTCTTCGAAAGCATTGGAGAAGTAGTTAATTTTAAAAGTTAAGGCTATGTTTGGTTTACCGTTTTTAGTTTTGAGTTTTCGTCCATACAAAAATACGCACGACGCATGTATATTATGAAAAATGATCATTTTAGAAAACGAATTTAACACACAAAATAGAAAACAACTTTTTTCATTTTTCGTGTTTTGAGAAAAACGGAAGCACGAGCAACAATTCATCCTTCCGTCGTTCCTCTATCCACTTCATGGTCCCCTCCAATCTTCCGTTCATCTCTTCCGACCTTCCTTCATTCTTCTCATATTTTGTAATTAATGTTGAAAACTCAAAACATAAAATACAAAATAAACCAAACAACCCTTAAGTATTCCTTTCGAATCCATTATCTTTGAAAGGTAGAAAGGCGGCAGCTAGGCGTTTCGACCCCTTCGAAAGCATAACTTAAAATAATAAAGTGCAACACATTCAAAACCTTTCCTTAAAAATATTTGACCTAGTCGAAAGTCAACTGAGTCGAAAGCTAACCTTTCAAAAGCAAAGCAGGCGCTACCTTTAATTTTCAAAACAAGGTATACTCCAACCCCTTCGGAACCGAGCGTTTCGACTACGTACCTTCCGCCTATATTCAATACGCTACGTACCAAGTAACTTGATACCATGCGCATTGGTTTTGAAAGCATGGTGGTGAAACGTCCTAGTCGGAACCCACTGATGCCAAAAGTGGTGGAACAAGTTAAAAACATGTTATTTTTGTTTTTAACTTAACAAAGAAAACTTTTCAACTAACCTACTATTGTTTGTCAAATTCTCATTGGTTGCTAACTACCTTTTTCAGAAGTGCTGCCAATATTTTCAGAAATAAATAATTATTTTATTTTACAAAATACGCTTTCTCCTTAATTGAATATATAAAACATTTAAGTCTCATACCTTAAATAATTTTATATATTCAACAAAAAACCTAGGAAAATTCTATAAAAATTCTAGAAAATCCTTTCCAATATTTTTTCTAACATATATAAATTTCAAACCCAAATAATTTATTATTTAGCCGTAAATAATTTAAAACCCAATTAATCATTTTCTTCACTAGAAAATTAATATATAATCCACATTAACTCAGAAAATTATGAAAATTGAAACCCATCTCTAAAATATCATTTATGATCTATATTTAAATTTGCAAGGCACTTGAATGTCATTTAATAGGTTTTTCATATCAAACATATCATAAAAATCAATAATAACATGGATAAATCATCAACAAGCATATATAAACTTTTAATCATTCAAAAAATAGCATTATCATACAAAAACATTTCGGAATATCCTTAAAATCGAAAACTATAAGAAATATGAGATGTAGTATTTATTCACCTTAGCTTGAGATTAAGGATTTGAGATTTGATCTTGATAAAGTTGATTTACTTCTTCCTCTTGAAAATCATAGCTTTATCTTCTCTTGAGATTAATAATGTTGGCCGACCTTAGAATGTTTTTGCTTGGGAAATTATGAAATGATCTTGTGTTTGGTTTCCTAAGGGTTTAGGGTATAAGTCTATTATATTTCTCACTTTTCCCTCCCTTATTTCCTAACACTTATTTCCACCTTAGTTCTTTAGTTCATTATACATGTAGGCACGACTACCCCTTATTAATCACAAATCTCAATCCACTAATCGCCTTTAATTATTTTATTTTATTTCACTAATTAAATATCCTAAATAATGTTACTAAAAATTTGGGGTGTTACACCCGATTAGTGTGAAATCTTTATTATTGAACTCAAAGATGGGTTCTAAGCTAGGTTTAAGCTTTTCAGTAGGGATATGTATTTTCTCAAAAGCATTCTTAAAAATCACATTGACTACACTTCCATTGTCCACCAAAATTTTAGACGCTAAGGATAGCCCGTTATGAACTATAATATAACACCCTGGAAATTTTTATAAGTAAATTGAAATTACAATAAACGGGGAAAAAATGTAATTCTACATAAAATGGTAAAAATATAATTTTTTCATAAACTTTGGTATTAGGCCATGGGAGCCTTTCCATTAGGATAAAATATGACCATTGCCATTTTCATAAATATAGATTTCATGCTTAATGCAGCAAACCCTAGGTTTCAGTGGCAAACCAGATTTTAACCCTTGTCTCTTACCATCAAATCCATAGTCACTACTCTATACGTATACTTCTTCTTTCTCTTCCTCAAAAATGCTTAAAGACCTTAACTAATTCTCTTTTCTCCTTAAAATTTTCAACATCAAAACAAAATATAAGACAAGGGAAAATAAAAATAAAAAGAGTGAGGCAAGATTAGAAGCAAAAAAAGAAGGCCAATTCAATTCAAGGTTAGGAAGAGGAAAACTCCAAAAAGGCAATTGAATTGATTACTACATTTACGGTGATTATAAATAATTGAATTCCTTTATAATTTTATATGATTTGAAAATATATTTTTTGAATTTGAATAGTACTTCTAACTTGTACCTATTTTTAAACTATAATTTCAGTTATGATATGGTGGTGATGGAAGTCCCTATTTGTTAGCCTAGTTTAACAATTATCGGAAAAGAGAAAAGACTATATTAGTGAAATTCATATCTAATTCAATGAAGAGGAATTTCTATCTCTAATGTTTGCAAATGAAGAAATCAAACATTCTTCTATTTCACTTTAAATTGATTTGAAATTGAAATATACGTAGAATTTTCATTGGAAGCATATAATAGTTTTAGATGAAAATGGTGTAAATATACGTATATAATCATGGAATTAATAGGTTGAATTCATGTAAACAAGGGACTATACACAAAAATCTAACTGAAAATTGGTCCTTAAAACTATATCTAAAATCATGAGAAGACGAACGAAAACGAGAATGCTAAACAAACTTTAAAATCTAGGAATAAATGAACCAAATGTCTGAAAAATCCATCAAACATCAAAAATTATAACATATTTTCAAAAGGGGGTTTAAATGTCTTGATTTCAGAAAATTCCAACCTAAGAGAAACTTGTTTGAACTTGATTCGATTTAGATATCTGAATCTATTTTCAGACATCCAAAATCAAAGTCGGAAGTCTAATAATTGGAATCTAGATGTCTTAATGCCTAGAAAATAATTTTTAAATAAGTCAAGGTTAGACGTCTGAATTAGAGGATCGTATGTCTGAATTATTCCAGAAAGCACAAATTGAACCTAGATCTAGTGCAGACCAAGTATTGATGAAGTAAGGGACTTGTATTTCACTTTATTGACTGTTAGGAGTTCACATGGCTTAGTAGAGCAGGTGCACCAAGTAGTATCACTTCATGGCAGGCGTAGCATGGGACTCGACCGGGTGGGGTTAGCAGCATAATTAGAAGCTCTCATTGGTACTGAAGTACCCTGGTCTGATGTTAGACACATAGAAACCAAGTATTGGAGTTGGTGGCATCTGCAGCAGTAGGGCTACACGGTTGGGCATTGGTTGTACCAATGGAGAAGTCACTGTGGTGATTTTTTTGAATACTCTAGGTTGAATGGTAAAGAGCATAAGATAGGTTTACCATTAGGATGTTGACACGAATGCTTAAGTAGACCATAAATCGTCGAGGTTGTATACTCGACGCATGCCCAGGCATTACGATGTTAACTTTATGTGTAAGTGTGATATACATAGATTGTCATTGGAAATATTAAATGATTAGAGAGGAGATGGAAAAGATGATGAAAAAGATGCAGGATGGAATATTAGCTAAACAACAGGAGATAATGGATGGCTTCTTCTAGAGGATGGAGCAGCAAGGGATGGCTAGATCTGTAGGGAATAGGAACAAAACTTCAGGGGGGTAATGCTGGAATCAACATGGGAATCAATCTCAATGCTGGAGTTACTGTTGGAACATCAAAAACTAGTAGTACTGGAGCTAATCCAAATACTAGGATGCAACTGACATAAGACTATGTACCAGAAGATCCTTGACGGAATGTAGGTCTGAATGAAGCTTGAGTTATGAATCAGAACACAAGCATGCGGCCGGTAGAGCGCATCCTGGGATACCCTCACCAGAACAAGGGGCAAATTATTTCTTTAGGATGGAGACCTTCATTTGATGGTGAGAACCAAATTGCTGAATTGGTATGAAGGTTCATTAGAGGAGGACCTCTAGATCCATGTTTGGAAGACATGAATAGGAATCCGTTTACTGCTAATATTCGGAATGCGAGAAATCCTCTAGATTTCAAGCTTTCAACATTGTAAATGTACGATGGGAAGACAGATCCGACGATTCATATGATGAGATACATCCAACATATGGAGGTGTTGGGTGCTTCCGAGGAGGTAATGGGGTGGTGCTTCCCATTATACTTAACAGATTTAGCTACAATATGGCTCAAACAGTTGGAGAATAGGTCCATAATCACATGGACCGACTTGGTGAGCAAGTTCTCGAGACAGTTCAGAGTTCATCTCTCGACCGAGGAATTTACTTACGCTCTCAAACATAAAACAAAATCCTGGAGAGTCCTTAAGAAGTTATTTAATAAGATTCAATGCGGCGACAGTTGCACCTGACAAGCCGGATCCATCATTTATCCTAATGGCAGCATTATCTAGGGTTGCGAGTAAGACTGATTTCAAAGCTGCATTGAAAAGGGATCCACCATGGGATCATGCAGAATTCTACTATGAAGCTGAGAGATATTTGTGTCTGGAAGACGTTGAAGCCAAATATGAGGATGTGGATGCTGAAATAAATGTCGTGGAGGAATGGGGACCATCCAGAGCTGGAATTGGAAAAGACAAAGGGAAAACTAACTGCAACTTTGGGAAGCCGAAACGACAAAGGAAGGAGCCGAGACTCTCTTCATACACTGACTTGACTGAAACCTCGAAGAGGATATACTTTAATACCGTGGGCAGAACCTCTACCGAAGGCCACCTAGGAGGGAGCCTACTGATCGAGAGAAAAGATCAGGAAAGTTTTGCATCTTCTATGAGCTGAATAGGCATGAAACGAATGAGTGTTGGCACCTTCGTGATATGATAGAAGAACTGGTTCGGAACAACTAGCTGCCATAGTACACGAGGAACAAAACTATAGTAGAATTGCACGAACAACCACCATCCGCGGTAAATGCATCAAAAAATGCCCAGGGATTTGAACCAAGACAAATTATCCCATGATCGGGGTAGATGGGAATCATATCCGGCTCCTATGCTTTGCTTTTTCGTTTATTTTTTCGCACTTTTCTTTTAGTATTTAGAGAATAGTAACCTCAGGCCGCTTACACGTGTACGAGATCTTGAATGGTCCCTAGGCACACTCTGACTCGGATGCCTGAGATGACTATTTAGGACAATAATGACCTCGGACCACTTACACATGTACGAGACCCAGATTGGTCTCTAGGCACGCTCTGAGTCAGATCTCCAAGGTGAAAATTTAGGATTTCTACTTGTTTTGATTCTTTCTTATTTGATTTCTTCTTGTTTGTTTAGATTTGAATATTTGAATTTTGAAAAATCCACATTGATTATGATGACTGATATTGATCGCCTTAGGGTCTCGCCCAGGACCATAGTGCAGGGTGCAAGTCCCCTTGCCAGAGAGCAAGCGGATGGACTTATACAATATTGATCACCTTAGAGTCCCGACCGGAGAGACGGGATCAGAGTGCAAGAAGTAAGTCCCCTCACTGGAGAGTCCGCGGATGGCTTATTTAATTCCCCTTAACTTAACAAACAAATGATCCGAAGAGATTGTCCCCTTAACTTAAAACATAAAACGATCCTGAGAGATCACGCATTAAACTTAAATTATCAAGAGAGATTGAGCCTTAAAAAAATTATTTAATAAAAGGATTTGAATGCCTTATAAATAGAATAAAACTGATAAAACCTGGATGAACACTGGATGATCTCGATATATGTGATTTTTGATATAATGTGATTTTGATATATGATATGACAACTCTGAATAAGAAGTAAAATGATAATGATGTAAATTTGAATGAACATGGGATAATTAGAGATATGTGATGTAAATGGAGATATGTGATGTAATTGGAAATATGAGATGTAATTAGAAGCATGTGATTTAATTAGAGATATTTGATGTAATAACTTCGAATGAAATCAGAATGATTGTGATGTATAGATTACACTTGGGTAGAGTTTAGAGTCTTAGGATGTAACTAGTTTGGAACGACTCGTGATTGGCAAGAGAATCCAAAGGAACCAGACGATTCACCAAGGATAAAGCAGCTAAAAAGCTCAATTATCAAAGATTGGAGACAGGAACTTGTTCTTAAACAAAGCTTACCTTTTATTCAAAAGGCATACTTTGGGGGCAAGTGTTAACCGGGTTTTTAACCCAACAAAATTCAATAAGAATTAGAACATTCATACTACACCAAAGTAACTCAAGAATCAACCAAAAGGACCAGAAAATGGAGAAGAGAAAGACCCAAGAGGAAAGATGCCAAAATAAGCTAAGGCAATGGATCGCTAGCGCTCCATCACCTATGGACCGGTAGCGATCCATAAGGCTTGTTCATGGACCCTCCAAACCTCTTGCATCATGATTCATTACCATTTCTAAGAACGCTTGCCAAGTTTCATACCATGCCAAACAATCTAGCTCGAGAAGTGAAGGCTCATCTGATTCAACCTGTTTGGCCAAAATTAGCAAACTTAAAATGGACCTACAGAACTCATACAAAGTCGGATTGACATGAAATTTTGGGAGAACATTTAGAAAACATAGAAGAAGGCTAAAAAAATGAATTCACTTAGATTTGATTTGATGGATCTCCATCGACCAATCTAGAGTGGGTCCCACCACCTCAAATTTTAATGGTGGGTCCCTGACATCCTCTAGAGTGTTCCTGCAAATTTTCGTTCAATTTCGTTAAGATTTGAGCGAGATATGGATGATTCTTCTGGACCAGATGACTTATGAAGACTGATGATCAAACTAACTCCAAACGACTTGAAATTTGGATAAGGCACTTAAATAGAAGATAGGAAGACAACCAAATAAAGATCACTCAAAAATATGCTAAGTGGATGGATAGCTAGTGTTCCATCTCTTATGGATAGCTAGCGATCCATCCCCTATGGATAGCTAGCGATCTGTCCCCTATGGATAGTTAGTGATCCATCAAGATAGGTCAGATTGCCCTTAAACTTTCAGAGCTCCTTCGTAGCTCTAAGTAAAGGCTTCTAGTAGAAAAATATGCTAAGTTGATGGATAGCTAGCGATCCATCCCCTATGGATAGCTAGCGATCCATAGAAATAAACCAGATTGATTTGCGATTTTTGGTGATGATTTGGCATAACAACTGGACTCTTCTACACCTGGACTTCTGGTCCAATACTCATTGAACTTCCCTATAAATACTCACCTACCTGCAACTAGAGATGGAACTTTTTCGGATAGAGAACTGCCATTACTCGATTGGAATTCCTTCACTTCTTCAACTTTCTTTTCCCTCACTACAGTCATCAAGGGGTTTACTGTGATTCTCCAGTCAACCCTTTAACTTGTGACTTATTCTAACTCATTGTAACTTAGAACTAAGGACTAACTAGTTGATTCTAAAGAGATTCAACTAGTATAATCATAATAAAGATTGATTAAAGTGGATGTAGGCCAAAGTCAGCCGAACCACTATAAAAGTTATGTGTCTCTTTTCTTGCTTCTGCTCCTTATTTGTTTTTTATATGAGATTTGTGTTGCTGATTATCTACATTAGCAGTTTCACACTTGATCCAGGGTGTTGATCCATTTTTTGGGTTAACACTTATGGTTGTAGTTGTAATTAGCATGATACCCTTGATTTTTATAATAGCATATCCTTTATATGTAGTAATTAAACAGAAGTGGACGACTTAGGTTATTTAGGTTATAAATGAAGTTAATTACTTGCAAAAATCATATACTGGTAGTATAATTCATTCACTAGACTTTTTTTCTGATCCACTCCTTTTTCCCTCTTTTATATCCACTATAAGAGGATAGACCAGTAGGTGATTATGCCTAGGTATAGTGCGTGTGGAGAACGAGACTAGTCACCTAGAGTATATTATTTATAATTACTCTCTCCGTGTATTATTTATCATATTATGTTATTTCTATTTATCAGACTCTATGTACTACTATTTGGAGATATTGTTGTATGGACTATGTTTCTAAGACTATTATTTAATCTGGATTATTTTTGGCATTTATATTTTATTTTGTTCTGCTATGATGTTTGAAAGTGTAGAATACTTTAAATTTCATAATAGTCTCTGTATCTTGTAATGTTCAAAAAAACTCGATGTCTTGTACTTTTTCGCACGACTTGTGTTCGTATGTCATTACAGGCTTTGAATCAGCATATCCATAGATGTGGGTTGCCATAGTTGGTATCAGAGTACTAGGTTCGGGATTCTTTAGGGATTAGGTACATACTGAGAAAGCATACCAATATATTTTCAAAAATTATTATTATATGTATAATTATAATGCAAACACACCCTTATAATTCTAGCAATGCTTAAACACTATCTAAGGAAAGTTGCTAATAATTCCTTATAGATAGCTGAGAATGAGCAATCAAACTGGAAATAGTTCTGGTGGAGGAGCCGAGGTTCCGGCTTGAACATTCCTAAATGGTTCTATCAGTATCTTCAAGCAATGGGCCAGACTGAACTCAACCCCAATAGAGGACTCGCAATGCCAGTGCAAGTTCCAGCCCCAGCTCCTCCTCTTACTTTGGACTTTCCTAAGCGGTGTTAGAATTTTCAATCTTGGACAGGAAAAATTATCATAGGACTGAATCATTTGTAGAGATGTGGGCAAGACCAAGGAATTATGAAAGGTTTTTTTTCTTTGTTTGGGTATGGAAGATGCAGCAAAGAGATAGTTATCTTTGTGGCATTTGCAAGGTGAGGCTTTAAACTGGTGGGTGATTGTTGTGGTTGAGATAGATGACACTAGTATTACTTGGATCGACTTTAAGTGGCACTTTGAGTCTAAGTTCATTTTTTAGGCGAAATGGGTAGTAGAGGTGAAGAATTTCATTCATTTGGATTAAGGGGACTACAATGCCAATGAGTATGTGAATGAGTTTAATCAGCTAGCAGAATATAGTTTAGATCTTATCAATACACTAGTAAAGAAGGTGATGAAGTTTGCCGAGAGGTTGAATCCGTCTCTGAGAAGTACTAGTTTGAGCCATGTACCTACTGGGGCTACTTTTGAGAGATTGGTTGAGATAGTGTTACTGAATTCAATTGGGAAGGAGGAACCAAAGAACGCAAAAGTGAAACCAGTTTAGCAAGGCCACCGTAAAAGTGGTATAGGAGCTCAGGGAAAGATAAAGAAGCCAAAGTTCAAGTGTAAGAAGTGCCAAGGTAGAGGGCATGTGGTAAAGGATTGTAGGATGGGCGTTGCAAAGATCAAATGCTATCATTGCAACCAATCTGGACATATGAAGAGAAAGTATGTGGGTGCACCAAGGACTTCTACATAGGTGTTTCCAGCATATACACTAGATGTTATTCCTAGGTAGAGCGCAACTCCAGTTGTGGATAAGGGAAAGAAGGTCGTTATTGAAGGCATGTTAATTTTTTCTGATTTATCTATTCGTACTTTATTTGACATCAGATAATCACACTCTTTTATTTTGAGTAGACTAGTAGATGAATTGCAGTTAGAAAGTAGCATAGTTATATACCCTATGCGAATCAAATCCTGTTGGACGATTGACTCGTATATCCATGATTTATTAGGGTTTGAGGTTGTATATTTTGGGTATCGAGTTCCATTGTGATGCTTTTTCTTTAGGATTTTCTAGGCTTGGTATAATTTTGGGAATGGATCGATTGACAATGTATAGAGCAGTCCTAGATTGTGATAGGAAGGTGGTTCAGTTAGGCACTTATAGTGGGTGCGACCATAGGGTTTATGTAATAACCCTAATTTTTAAGTGTTGTTAAATTGATATAAATGAGATTTAAACTAGTAATTTAAATGAAATTTTTATATCTCATTTGTTTAATTAGAGAATTAGGATTTAAGCATTCTATCAAAATAATAATTGAAATGAAAATTTTAAAATGTGAATTTATCTGGTAAGTAAAGTATGGAATTTTGTAATATAAATTTTTTGTTTTAAATTGGTTAAAGAAGAAATTAGTGAATTTTAAGTGTTGTGTGATTTATTTTGAACAAAAATAAATTAAATAGTGTTAAATTTGTTGAAATCAATTTAACAGGCTAATTACTTATGATGTGTTTTGATATTATTTTAGAACCACTTAACCAAATTATTGTGAGGGCATTAGTTAGTTAAATTAATTAGAAGAGAGTTTGTTGAATAATAGAAATACATTAATTTCTTGTTGGGTCTAATAAGATAACTTAGCCCATTAAGTTAAGTAATTGAGGAATTTTTTCCTCCTCCTCTTATTTTCTGTACGTTCTAAAGAGAGGGAGAAATTTACAGTAAGAAAGAAAGTCGTCTTTCTCTTAAACCTAGAAGCAAAAGTCTAGTTTTAAAATAGAAGAAAATTAAGATAAATCAATAGAAAATCAAGGTATGTGTTTTAAACCCTTCTCTATCATCTAGTTCAATCAATTTCAGAAATTGTATGGACTTTGATTGTTGTTCTTCTCTTTTTTGGCTGAGGCAAAAGTAGGGTTTGTCAATTTCTTGTTTAGGACTGCTGTAGAAGTATAACAGTGAATTACAAAGGAAAAGTTGCGTAAAAACTCATAACTATTTCTAATTGTTGATTTTATGTTGGATTGGTTGTGTGATTTCATGTTAGATGGTTGAGTGATTGTTGATTGTTGTTTGATTGCTTGAAGTTTGTTGATTTGAAATACATGTCTGTTAATTTACATTTCTTAGCTAGACCCTGTTAATAATTTGGGCATATTTTCTTCATTTTTGATTAGAATTTGATAATACATGAGGTTCTAGAAAGTTTAGAATTTATTCTACAACTTTTATGTTTTGAGTATTACCAAATTTTGAAGTTTAAATGGTCGAAAATGCATTTTACCTTCGATGTCTTGAGAATGAAAAACAGGCTTAAGGGACAAAAATCTGAAACTTTCTTCGACCATATCTTTTGACTGGTAAATCCACGTTTGATGAATCTTTTTTCGGTAGAAAGATAATTCATAAAGAATAACTTTTGTTTTGATCATTTTTCAAGATTTGAAGTTTTCTTAGTCGAGTTCATGTTTTAAACAGAATCGTAAGCTCTGTCCTGTCGAGTAAAATTCTGAGATGAAGCATAAACTTGTTTTTGTCATAACAATTGATCCATTAATCCGATTTCAGTAAACTTGTGCTTTATGAAAAGCTATCATAGTAAGGAAAAAACTTTTGTTTTATATGTTTTGTCAAATTATGAGAGTATTTGACAGAAAATCACTGATTTGTGAAGATGACCTGAGTACTGGAAATTTTAAATTTAGAAATTTGAGGCACTTGCGTTTCCATCTCCGTTCTTGTGTATTGCCTTATGATGCCTTATGTTATTTTATTTTACCTTGTTGTTAGCCTTGCCATTTTGTGCTCTAGCAGTGCCAGGTCTTGTTGCTTAGGTTATCTTGATTTGTTGCCTAATTCGTTATCCTTTTGCTTGATGTTGGCTTGGCTTGTTTACACTATCTTTAAAGTGTAATTATGGTGAAAGGTTTATTTAGTTTCGGGAAGTTCAAATATTATTTTGGAGATTCTAGTTTGCATAAATAAAACACTCTATGTTGCTTTGTCAATTACACTATTTAAGTACACCAATTTGTTAAATTATTTTCAATAGAAGTTATTTGAAAATCTATTGTTTTAAAACTAAATTGCACATATTTCATCTTTACGAACTGTTCCTTCAAAGAGTTTAAAATTAGTAATATTTAATTATAAAACCTTTTTTAAATTTTCTATTTGAAGTATATAATTTTGGAAAATGTTTTAGAGGCAAAAGATAAAATATGGTATTATTTTATAAAAGCTATTATGAAAGCAATAATTTCAGTTTTAAGTGATTTTAGTTATAAAAGAAGTTTAAATGATTTTGAAAGAGTTCAAAATCTTTTGTAAATAAGCAACTCTTTTTTAAATGAGTTATAGATTTAGTTGAGAAGTTTGAAAGTAATTATATATGAAGTAATTTAGAAACTAGTTCTTATATGGTAAAGTTGAATTATTTGCTTTCAAACTATAAACCTTATTTGGCTTATATTGTGGTTAGCCTTTGGCTATTTAAACACCATTTGGTATTTCTTTGACAACTTTTGGTACAATCACTTTTGAGCAATTAATATTTTCACTTGTGTTTTAGTGAATTTCATGTTTTTCTAAGAAACAAAGAATTTAAATAAATAATCGACTATCAAATTGGTATGAGACTTTTCGTACAATTCTTTTTGTTTATTTCTATAATTTGTTGAATAGAGTTTGTGGTGGAAATTACTAGCTTTTAGTAAATACTTGAATTTACTTGTCGGTATAGGACGATTAGCTAAATTCTTGTGATTGCTTGAGTGACAGTATTGACACTTAGAGTCGTATTATCTTAGGGTGTTCCGATGTGTTTTAAGGCCGTTAGATCCCCGAGAGAAGATGATTCATTTTTCATTGACCTGTGAGTCGATATATTTTATAATAGGGTAGGAAAACCTATATTGTTCTGGATAGGTTTGTGATGATGTATTATCCATATTGTTCTGGATAGTTATTTACACGCATCGTGGTCTATATTGTTCTGGATAGACTACAACTCTTTGGTTATTAGGCAGTCTCGGCATTATCTATATTGTTCTGGATAGATAAATTCGCTTAATCTATATTGTTCTAGGTAGAGTTTATATAGGAGATAATATCTATATTGTTCTAGATAGATATTTCTACATTGTTATGGGTAGCTCCTATATAAATATGCAGTTCTATATTGTTCTGGATAGACTTTTATGTCGTACTATGTCAGACTAAAGAGGACTACCATTTTATTTCATTAGTGAAGTGTTTCTTCAGAGATTTTTATAGTTGGTTATTTTAATATCATTTTGGGCTTTGAAGAATTTTGATTACTGTCAATATATTTTAGATGATAGTCTATTATGACTTGAGATGAATTTATGAAATGGTGAATTTGGTTGTTATGCCTTATTATTGTTAAGTTGAATTTGGCATATATATATTGCTTGGGCATGTTTATTCGATATGACATATTTTGTTATGGTTAAGTCATATATTTTGTTAACATGAATATATATTGTTTGAACGTACCTATTGGATATGACTTATTTTTATATGGTTAAGTCATATATTCTTGTTATCTGTGTCTCACCTTTTGGTATTTAGAGATAGTCTGACCCGAGTGTTATTTGATCTCGGGTCAGGCCGAGACTTTTCAGGGTACAGTTGACCTTTAGATGATTGGGCTAGCTGGGAGATATACCTTTGGACTTTTAGCTTATCTCATTTTAGCAATTTGGACTTTGTATATTTGTGATATATAGTTGGGATTATAGAATTGTCATATATACATTATTTGAGTCTAGTATTCCATTTTGTAAACGCACAATTGTATAAGTTATGAGATTTATTCTTCCACTATGATCTCTGTAACTCAGACATATGTTTTCGTATTCTATACTATTCTGAATACTTTTAAAACGGTGTGTTTAGTACTTTGCATTAATACTGTACACGTCAAATTTCAGTTCGGACATCAAGAAAAATGTATAAATGACGTGTCACTGTTAGTATAAAGATATATTCATATTTGATCGCCCTTAACAAGCTATATTCTCCAGATTTGCAGATGACATTACTTGTAATGTTCTTTCCTAAACTTGGTCGAGTGGTGGGGTCATTACAGTTTACTACCACCCTAGGAGTTTAGTTATATTGAGTTACCTATATTCTTTAGACTTGTCACGTGATGAGTTAACTTTAGTGCTAGTAGTTCATGACTACTCAGGTATCTTTTTTGAAGTTTCTGGTCTTCTGCCCTATAGGGAGATCGAATTTTGATATTATCTTAAAGGGAATGCTAGACCCATTGCCTTACTCTGTAGGCATATGGCTCCTAGAGAAAGGCACGGTTAAATAAGAAAGTAAATTAATATTAGGGTAGGGCTTCATTTAGAGAAGTATTTCAGAGTGGGGAGCACTAATTGTCTTTGCTAATAAGGTATATAGCTCTTAAAGCTTTGCGTTGATTATCATGAATTGAATAAGCTAACAAAGAAGAATCGTTATCCACTACCTCATATAGGCAATCTCTTTGATCAATTAATTCGAGCAATGGTATTCTCTCATATTGACTTGGCTATCAAATTCCACTAGTTGCGTGTAGATGATGATATTTTTAGAAAACTGATTTGCGTACACTTGACAGACTCATGCCATTTGGACTTATTAATGCACTCACATATTTTGTCAGCTTCATGAGTCGAATCTTTAGAGGGCTACAAATAAGTTCGTGGTAGTATTCATTGATGACATACTTGTCTATTTGAAAAGCGAGGAGAAGCACATGTTGCATTTAGGAGAAATGCTCATTACTCTCTATAAGCATAAGCTAAAGGCAAAATTTTTCCAAATGTCACTTTTGGTGCAAGGAGGTTTGCTTTTTAGGGCATATTGTTTTTGAGCATGGACTAGTGGTCGATCCTAGTAAAGTTACAATGGTAAAGGATTGGCATGCACAAAGAATGCCACAATAGCGAGAAGATTCCTTGGTTTGTCGGGCTGAAGTAGGAAGTTCATTAAGGACTTCGTTAAAATTTCTACACCATTGACATGCCTTACCAAGAAGAATTTAGTTTTCTCATGTAGCTTAAAATGCAAAGATGCTTTTATTAAACTGAAGGAGTTTTTGAGTAGTGCACCTACCCTAATGGTATGAAGGCATTCGCAGTATATACCGATGCTTGTGGTACAAGATTGGGCATAGTGTTGATGCAGGAGGGTAGAGTTGTCTGTTATGCTAGTCGACAATTGAAAATTCATGAGAGAAATTATCCCACCGATGATCTTGAGTTAGTAGCCATTTTATTTGCTCTCAAGTAATCGAGACATTACCTTTTAAGAGAGTGGTTTGAGCTATTCACAGATCATTAGTCTTTGAAGTATTTATTCTCCCAAAAAGATTTGTATTGGAGGCAGCAGAGTTGGATGGAATTCTTGACGCCGTTGATTTGATATCTGATACACTCTAGGCAAAGACAATGTCATAGTTGATGCCTTAAGTAAACAGCATAAGATGTTAACCCCTATGTTCTTGGAATGGAAGCACTTGGTGTTCATTTTTATATTTGGTTTTTGACATTCATCAAAATTACACCAGGAATGTTGGCAATTTTGGATGTTTAGCTTTCACTTGTGAACCGTATTGGTTTGAGATAAAAGCAAGATAAAGACTATTACATATTTTTGAGAAGCTAGGCAAAGGAAGCATTCGAGTCATTTTGATTATTATTCCATTGATTCGAAAAGGTGGCTACAGGAAGATGGTAGGTTGTTTTCCTCTTACTATACAATTGATTGACATGGTACTAGCTGAGTCCAATCGTTCTAAGATGATCATCATCCTGGTGGTGACAAGTTGTAATGTGATATGAAAAGATTCTTTTATTGGCATAGTATGAAGAGGCATGTAGTAGAGAATTTTTCCAAATGCAAGGCTTGTCCAAGGGTAAAGGGGTAGCAGGAAGCTTGGTGGATTATTACAGCTATCCACAATTGAAATGGGAGAGTATCTCTATGGACTTTGTTAGTAGGCGACCTAGGAGTAGAAAGTGGATAGAGAGTATTTGGGCCATGATTGATCGACCGACCAAATGCAATTATTTCATTCTAGTCGGGAGTATGAGGGCAGCTGCATCTTTGGTGACTATACACGTGAAGGGGATAGTTCATTTGCGTGAAGTTCCTTCTCGCATTGTTAGTGAGCGAGATCTTCACTAGTGAGTTTAGAAGGAGTTCGGGAGTTCTTGGGCACTAAACTGAATTACATTATCGCTTATCACCCACAAACTGATGGGGAGAATGAGAGGTGAATCGAGTATTGCAAGACTTGCTTCGAACGTGTATTTCAGATTTTGGAGGGTTATGGGAGGTTCACTTGTCATTAGTAGAGTTTGCATATAATAATAGCAATCGGGTAAGTATTAGAATAGCAACGTTTGAGGCATCGTATAGGAGGTGTAATGGCCCGGTTTTCCGTACACTTTGAATCGACAATAAACCACACATGTCCAACTCAAATTGCACGTATAAACGGATCATTAAGGGTAGAAATAAAATAAAGATAGAACATAATCTCACATGAATGGAATAATATATATTATTTCAATAATAATCTTTACAGCGGAAAATTTTAAAATACAATACCAGAGTCTAACCTAAATTCAGTCTGTACAGTTATAACATCTGTCCTTACAATTGCTGACAAACATCAACTAAAACAATATATGCAGCAGATAATAGAATACGTCCATATGATGATGAAGATCTCCCGCTCTCCTCTGGAAACTCCAACCGTCTTCAACTCAACCTGAAACTACTCGGATATGACCCGAGTATTGAAAATACCCGGATCAGGCTTGATAAACTAGCGTGAGAAAACTCAATAATAAATGACAGTGTCATATATCAGCCTTTAGATAAAATCCTTTGAAAAAAGAGTATCTCATAAGACCACGCCCACACATAAACACAGACGGGTTTTTACCTTATGATAACTAAAACACTTTTATATCAAAACATTTGATATTATTTCTAATGACATCTCTTGAAAACATTTGCAAATAAACTTATTAATCTTAGCCGAAATTGTTACATTGGTTAAATTCCAGCATAATAGGTTTATAATCAATTCCGTAGGTTCTTATTGGAGAATGGATTTCCAAACAAATGACCAAGTGAATGATCTACCTTCCGAAATGGGTACACCTCTAGATGGATGTCCCGAGGCATAGAACATCTGCCCTCTACCAACACAAGACCGGTTACCTCTTTAACTAAATAATACCGAATATGTCATCCCTCGGTCATTACCGACCTTTAACCGAGCGCTCGTTTCCATACACCACATTAATTTACATCCCGAACGTCATAGCGAAAAGAAATATATCCAGAAGGGGATGATCATACCCTAATTGAGAATGACCCACTTAGCCTTGCCGCATCTAATCCTGTTTCGGTCATTTCCGGGTTGATGAGGCTTAAGGCAACGATTACCTTTTCACATAGCACATATCTCTGAATGCCACATTTTCCATTTCCGTTGATTACTAATTGCCTTCCACAAAAATACAACCCTTGAGCTCGTACGTCTCAAGGAAGGGTATTAAGCTAAGAGAAGTTGCCTTCTCTGCCACCAACAGATGTACGTTTGTAAAAACCAATGTTTGTAATCATTAGAAATGCAATGTCAGACAAACGTCCATACAAGTTGTCCAGGAACAGGACAAACCGAAGGCACTCTCCTACTACCACTAGTAGAAAGTAGTCCTTGCAAAAATCTCCACAACAAGGAGACCACTGCTATATATAACTCAGGAGCTATCCAGAGCAAGTCAACAAGCAGTCCTCACGCTATAAAGATCCACAGTCTTCAATAATCATCATCTTCAACATGTCTTCACTTTCGAATGTATACATTGGTTCGAAGTGGTTTTCGGATAGGGATTACCTAAATCCAACCCCGGTTCCTTCGAAATCCAATTATCGCTTTAAAAGATTTTAAGTTCATATGTGGATATCAATCATCAATCAATCACTTCATCTTTTATTTAAATCAAATATCTTCCTTAGATATATTCTCTTCAATTTATTCAATTTTCTTTTCAAATGTATATGGAATCATTAAGCCTCATTTATCAAATCATTTGATTTATTAAACCTCTCTTAAATCATGGAATAATTCCAAATCATTTTCTCTTTTACTAAGGAAAACCTTTCCAAATCATTCTTTAAATCTTAATCAACGATTTCTTATATTCAAGTTATAACTTTTAACTTAGGGAAAATATTCCCAAATCATTTATTAAATCTTAACCAAAGATTTGTTTCTTAACTTCAAATCATATTCTTGCAAATCGAAGATTTTCATAACAGAGCATTACTACCATCTTAAATATGGTAAATTTCACCTCCAAGGGCTAATGGCAAGTTTCACCTCTAAGGACTAATGGCAAGTAATCCTACATCTTGAATATCTTCGTCTTTAACGATCTTTGTCTTCAATATGTTTTATTTCGAAAATTAGTTTGAAGGGGTTTTCGGATAGGAATCACCCAAATCCGATCCCGGTTCTTCGAACAGGAATCACCTAAATCAGATCCCGGTTCCTTCGTACCAATCATCGAATAAAAAAATGTTAAGTGGTTAAATAACATTCAAAGAATCTGTTTCTTTTCTTTTATTTTGGAATAACTTAAATATGATCTTTTTAGAGCATCCGGGCTTTCCTTTCGATCTATTCCACCCCTCGCCTAAAAAGAGAAAACATAGGCCAAGTAAGTTCAGGGCACTGGTTGCTCCATCCCTAAGCTTAGTTAAACACCTTGTTATCTTCCCAGATCTCACAGGCGGGATAAATGTACTAGTCGTTTTTGCATACTCAGTTGGTTATTACATTCAATATTCTTCACTTTTTGTTTAAGTGGTATAAACAATTTCTCTTAACCGTTTACTCAAAATCTTATTAAAACTTCCAAATCATCTTTAAATACTTAATTATTTTTTTAAAATCATTCACAAAAGATTTAGGAAAGAACTGTTACGCTTAAAACTCATATTCAAAAGGTTATAGAATTCGCAGCATATAAGTGCTACGGAAAGTGTTATATAAGCTTATTTGATTTAAACAACTTTTCAATATTTGAAATTCATATTTTCCATTCCAAATCTCTTTTAAACCATTTTAATAGATTTATCAAATTTATTTCATATTTTTAATCATTTAAAAATATCATTTATAAAGAAATCTCGTTTTGGATTCCGAACTGCAAAACCGCGATGTTTTTAGAAAATTGTTTTGGACATATTTCAAAATCTACTTGATGAAATCTTGATTTTATTTCATCGTTGGAAAACTATTATCATTTTGGACCAAAGAATTTTTATGTCGAAGAAATCCGACTTGTAAATCATTCTCTACTTTAATTTAAAATTACGGGTCGAAATTTACGAACTGCCGCTACGCGACGAGCTCGGTTTTTGACCAATTTTATGAATTGCATCGGAACTTGTCCAAAACACTTCAAATTTTTTTAAAACCATATTTAAACTATTTTAACTTATTTAAAATAATATTTCATTATTTCAAACTCATTTTTCATTTCGTTTCATATTGTAATATTATATTATTATAACATCATTACCAATCTTTTTAGATATTTTGAAATCATTAAGAGGCTAAATAATTTCCATACACATATTTCTATGGATTTAAATTCTTATTTAATTAACTATGCTTACTAACCATTTCTCTTATCATTTATCAAACAAGTTATCAACCACATAAACAATCATATAATCATCCAATTTCACATCCAAGTTATCAAACATTCAAACAATTTATTCAAAGGTTTTAATGGACATTAAAATAGTTATAAGGATGATTTAACTTTAAATTGAGTACTCACCTTTAACCAAACCGATTAACTTCCTACCAACATTCTTACTAACAACACTTCACTAACTACTTCAACTAATCAACTTCTACTCCATTTCTTTTGCTTTATGCTATCGACCTCTTCTTCCAAACTCGCGAAAATCCGGCAGAGCTTCCGCATCACCTTGAATTTACTCCAAGCTCCTTGGAATGAAATCAACGACACTTCCTTCTCTTTTTCTTGCTTCGGAGCTTCATGACTTGCTTTCCTCCTTCCATAAGTTCGGCCTCCTCCTATTCTTCCTCTTCCTCCATCATTTTCTCCACTTCTTAGATGCTAAACCATGTTCTAATGGTATTCTAAGGTCTTTGGCAAAGTTTGGAGGTGTTTGGAGTTGATTTGATATGGTTTTGAAAAAGTTAGTAAGGATTTGGAAGAGAAGAAGAAGCCATTAAAGAGAGCTTCAAGGAGGAAGAAGAAGAAGGTAGAAATGTGTAAAGAAAGTGGAAGAATGATGGTCTTATTTATAGAAAAGTTTTGGATTAAAATAATATTTTGTAAAAAGACCAAAATACCCTTACTTACTTATAAAGTAATCTTATTTTTTTTCAACATTTAACATCACATTTCAAATCATTACTTTATGTCATTTTCACTTAAGTATTAAGTAAAGAAAATAATAATTATGTTTCTTTGATTTGATGTTTTACATTTTGCTTTGAAATGACATTTTTGTCTTTTTGTGCTTACTTTTTCTTAATTATATTCTAGAATTTTCTAAGTATGTTTAGTAAAAGTAAACTTGATTAGTGAATTAATTAATACTTACACAATTTGAATACATGTTCCTATATAAGAATATAAGGTGCGACGACGTTGCGATAACTTTTAATCAATAAAACGTTGTTTTTCGACAAAATGTTTTACGGTCACATTTGGACATTTTAGTTAAACTATTTAGTTATGTAAACCAAATTTAAAAATAAATTTGTATAATGCTATTTAAAAATATAAACACTCATAAATAAATTAAAATAATTTATTTAACCATTGAAACTTACTTTTCTAAAATCAGCATTTTGTCACTTTTGTCGTTATAGGCAAATGTTACTATTTTTGTGTATACTTCTCTTTACAAATCCTATCTAATATTATTTGAGTCATATACACTTAATTATTTTATATTTAAAATCACTTTAAATAGTATATTTTAAAGTGGTCAAATTCTAGGTCGTTACATTCTCCCATACTTAAAAGAATTTCATCCTCGAAATTACCCAAACAAAAGTTTGCCAAAAACATTTATCTTTAAACCTAATTCCATATAATATACACAGATCATCCGTATGAAATATTTTATTCGATCTCCTATTCGAATACACAACTTTATTTCCAAACTAGTATCGATCCCCGGATCCTCTTGTGCAGACTTTAATCAGGCTCTTTGCTCAGAAACCTTTGCTTTCCTTACATATCACTCAAATATGATAGAAAACTAAAGTACCTAACCACAAACCCTCATCAATGTTCGTCGTCAAGAATCGAGTGATAAATCCTTTTTCGGACTGGTGTAAACACCTCAAAGTTCCATACTTGAATATTTGGTCAACATTTGTGTGATGAAATGATCTACATGTAACATATGTATTTATTAACCCTCAAAAACTTTCATAAAAACTTTATCTTAAGCTCAAAAACTTTATAAATGTGCTTCTTTATATAATCCCTTTAATTATTTATTTCCAAATATTTTTATTAAAGGAAATTATTCTAAAGAAACCATTTTTCACTCAAATGATAATTTATCTTTATAAAAACGTTTTCCCACAATCTTTCAACTCAGTATATATCCTTTAACACTAATATTATTTATGAATCCTTTCGTAAAACTATAACTTGAGTTTATTACATCTTATAACTTATGCAAATCAATCACTTATAAAGACTTAAGTCCAAATTCTTAATTAATGCTGGAATTCATTAATAAAACATTTTCCAAGTTATAATTACCTTTTTAAAGAGTCATTATTTTACTTAAGTGTATAGATAGTTCATGGTTTAAATCTATATTTTTATGATATACCTTTACATCCTAAGAGTATATACAAATACCAAATTTCAAATTGATTTTACTTAAATCTGTCTGTTTAACAAATTTAAACATTGTTTTAATTTACTATTATCTCAAATTCATAAGTTATAGAACTTATTTCTTACTTAATACTATCATTAATTTTCTAGCTTTGAAAAAACCAAATTTTAAATTATCGATATTAAATTCTCTATCCTTTTATTTATAAATCACATTTATAAATTATGCTTATCCAATTTCATTTACTCAAAGTATTTCACAATATTTTTTTTTCAATTTCTTAGCTTTGAGTTATGTATAATTCGGAAATTTTCGACTGTCTACAATCGTCGAGAATCTCGCTTTATCTTATCAATTAGCGATCCCGATTTATCTTTGGTTTAAACACTTTTATAAATATTACTAATCAATGATTCAAATTATTTCTTTAACTTAAGAAAATTATATAGATCGAGTAACTCCAAAATAATCCAAGGAACTAGGTACTACCAATAGTATCATATATCCTCTTAACAAAAAGAGTAATACTTAAGGGAAGTGTTTACCATCCGAACAAATCTCTTGCCCATTTTTAGTTTATTTTCGAGCCAATTGAATTAGTTATCATAATACCTCTTTTATTTGAAATATACCATTTTCAAAATCCTTTAGAGACTACTTTATAATACCTATTTTATAAATTCATTTTATCTTATATTAGTTAACTTCATTTAAATTTCCATAATTCTTTTACTCGAATTTAAATTCTCATTCCTTTTATATTTATCTTTTTACACAATCATTTTCTATTATTTAAATACATTTTTATCTTATGTGTTCATTCCTTAAACAATCTTATTATCTAATACCCTATAGTCAAATCGTGAAACGTAATTCACAAGGTATTTGTATTTAAACTTTTAAACCAAACAATTGATTAATTTATGACAGTAACTTAACATTATCATTTCTTAATTTATTATTTGGGAATAAGTATTAAAGATCTAAATTACCTTATCAGATTTCTTACTTATCGATTATCTTTATTAAACATCTTATAGTCAAACTGTGAAATGTTAATCATAAGATGTTCATATCTAAATTTCACTAATCCTGATTTCTAACTATACAACTTTTTAAAATATACACTTTATATTCAAAATATAATCCTAGGTAAAATTATTTCATTTACCAATTTTTTCAAAATCAGTGTGTCGGTTCGCCTTGTTTAAGTGTTTAGGAACCCTCATCGATAACGGTGATCAGGCGCATCGATCAGAATCCATAAATCACTCAACAAATAAATCAACACAAAACAATTTATTAGTCACTAACAAATACGCACTCATATATAATACACTCAAACTCATTCTAGGGTGTTCTAACCCTATCTCTAATGAGTTACTCATCCTAGGGTATTACTAACCCTATCTTTGATGAGTCTTTACCCCAACAAAGCCAAGGTTCTCGCTTAACCTTCGGCTCTGATACCAAATGTACTGATCTAGGCTTTTTAACCATCGACAACGGCCACTTTCCGCCGTAGCTTACACTGGTACCTCACGCTTTGCTTTTACGGCCAGCCTCTCGACTGTAATTTAACCCTTCGATACTCGATCTCAGGGACATGTAGGAGTAAGAGTCATCCGTTCGCTACCTAACAAGAAGTGAGAACCCCCTATCATGTACGAACCTCACTAAGCAAAGCGGATAATAGAATACATCCATATGATGATGAAGATCTCCCGCTCTCCTCTGGAAACTCCAACCGTCTTCAACTCAACCTGAAACTACTCGGATCTGACCCGAGTATTGAAAATACCCGGATCAGGCTTGATAAACCAGCGTGAGAAAACTCAATAATAAATGACAGTGTCATATATCAGCCTTTAGATAAAATCCTTTGAAAAAAAGAGTATCTCATAAGACCACGCCCACACGTAAACACGGACGGGTTTTTACCATATGATAACTAAAACACTTTTATATCAAAACATTTGATATTATTTCTAATGACATCTCTTGAAAATATTTGCAAATAAACTTATTAATCTTAGCCAAAATTGTTACATTGATTAAATTCCAGCATAATAGGTTTACAATCAATTCCGTAGGTTCTTATTGGAGAAAGGATTTCCATACAAATGACCAGGTGAAGGATCTACCTTCCGAAATGGGTACACCTCTAGATGGATGTCCCAAGGCACAGAACATCTGCCCTCTACCAACACAAGACCGGCCTACCTCTTTAACTAGATAGTACCGAATATGTCATCCCCTGGTCGTTACCGACCTTTAACCGAGTGCTCGTTTCCATACACCACATTAATTTACATCCCGAACGTCATAGCGGAAAGAAATATATCTAGAAGGGGATGATCATTCCCTAATTGGGAATGACCCACTTAGCCTTGCCGCATCTAATCCTGTTTCGGTCATTTCTGGGTTGATGAGGCTTAAGGCAACGATTACCTTTTCACATAGCACATATCTATGAATGCCACATTTTCCATTTCCATTGACTACTAATTGCCTTCCACAAAAATACAACCCTTGAGCTCGTACGTCTCAAGGAAGGGTGTTAAGCTAAGAGAAGTTGCCTTCTCTGCCACCAACAGATGTACGTTTGTAAAAACCAATGTTTGTAATCATTAGAAATGAAATGTCAGACAAACGTCCATACAAGTTGTCCAGGAACAGGACAAACCGAAGGCACTCTCCTACTACCACTAGTAGCGAGTAGTCCTTGCAATCCGAAAAATCTCCACAACAAGGAGACCACTGCTATATATAACTCGGGAGCTATCCAGAGCAAGTCAACAAGCAGTCCTCACGCTATAAAAGTCCACGGTCTTCAATAATCATCATCTTCAACATGTCTTCACTTTCGAATGTATACATTGGTTCGAAGTGGTTTTCAGATAGGGATTACCCAAATCCAACCCCGGTTCCTTCGAAATCCAATTATCGCTTTAAAAGATTTTAAGTTCATATGTGGATATCAATCATCAATCACTTCATCTTTTATTTAAATCAAATA
This sequence comes from Allium fistulosum, assembly GCA_030737815.1. Classification (NCBI taxonomy): domain Eukaryota; kingdom Viridiplantae; phylum Streptophyta; class Magnoliopsida; order Asparagales; family Amaryllidaceae; genus Allium; species Allium fistulosum. The sequence continues at coordinate 704,496,003 of CM060904.1, read as the reverse complement.
TCTTCCTTAGATATATTCTCTTCAATTTATTCTATTTTCTTTTAAAATGTATATGGAATCAATAAGCCTCATTTATCAAATCATTTGATTTATTAAACCTCTCTTAAATCATGGAATAATTCCAAATCATTTTCTCTTTTACTAAGGAAAACCTTTCCAAATCATTCTTTAAATCTTAATCAAAGATTTCTTATATTCAAGTTATAACTTTTAACTTAGGGAAAATATTCCCAAATCATTTATTAAATCTTAATTAAAGATTTGTTTCTTAACTTCAAATCATATTCTTGCAAATCGAAGATTTTCATCACAGAGCACTACTGCCATCTTAAATATGGTAAATTTCACCTCCAGGAGCTAATGACAAGTTTCACCTCCAGGGACTAATGGCAAGTAATCCTACATCATGAATATCTTCGTCTTTAACTATCTTTGTCTTCAATATGTTTTATTTCAAAAATTGGTTTGAAGGGGTTTTCGGATAGGAATCACCCAAATCCGATCCCGGTTCTTCGAACAGGAATCACCCAAATCAGATCCCGGTTCCTTCTTACCAATCATCGAATAAAAAAATGTTAAGTGGTTAAATAACATTCAAAGAATCTGTTTCTTTTCTTTTATTTTGGAACAACTTAAATATGATCTTTTTAGAGCATCCGGGCTTTCCTTTCGATCTATTCCACCCCTCGCCTAAAAAGAGAAAACATAGGTCAGGTAAGTTCAGGGCACTGGTTGCTCCATCCCTAACCTTAGTTAAACACCTTGTTTTATCTTCCCAGATCTCACAGGTGGGATAAATATACTAGTCGTTTCCGCATACTCAGTTGGTTATTACATTCAATATTCTTCACTTTTTGTTTAAGTGGTATAAACAATTTCTCTTAACCGTTTACTCAAAATCTTATTAAAACTTCCAAATCATCTTTAAATACTTAATTATTTTTTAAAATCATTCACAAAAGATTTAGGAAAGAACTGTTACGCTTAAAACTCATATTCAAAAGGTTATAGAATTCGCAACATATAAGTGCTACGGAAAGTGTTATATAAGCTTATTTGATTTAAACAACTTTTTAATATTTGAAATTCATATTTTCCATTCCAAATCTCTTTTAAACCATTTTAATAGATTTATCAAATTTATTTCATATTTTTAATCATTTAAAAATATCATTTATAAAGAAATCCCGTTTTGGATTCCGAACTGCAAAACCGCGATGTTTTTAGAAAATTGTTTTGGACATATTTCAATATCTACTTGATGAATCTTGATTTTCTTTCTTCGTTGGAAAACTATTATCATATTGGACCAAAGAATTTTTATGTCGAAGAAATCCGACTTGTAAATCATTCTCTACATTAATTTAAAATTACGGGTCGAAATTTATGAACTGCCGCTACGTGATGAGCTCGGTTTTGACCAATTTTGTGAATTGCTTGGGAACTTGTCCGAAACATTTCAAATTTGTTTTAAACCATATTTAAACTATTTTAACTTATTTAAAATAATATTTCATTATTTAAAACTCATTTTTCATTTCATTTCATATTGTAATATTATATTATTATAACATCATTACCAATCTTTTTAGATATTTTGAAATCATTAAGAGGCTAAATAATTTCCATACACATATTTCTATGGATTTAAATTCTTATTTAATTAACTATGCTTACTAACCATTTCTCTTATCATTTATCAAACAAGTTATCAACCACATAAACAATCATATAATCATCCAATTTCACATCCAAGTTATCAAACATTCAAACAATTTATTCAAGGGTTTTAATGGACATTAAAATAGTTATAAGGATGATTTAACTTTAAATTGAGTACTCACCTTTAACCAAATCGATTAACTTCCTACCAACATTCTTACTAACAACACTTCACTAACTACTTCAACTAATCAACTTCTACTCCATTTCTTTTGCTTTATGCTATCGACCTCTTCTTCCAAACTCACGAAAATCCGGCAGAGCTTCCGCATCACCTTGAATTTACTCCAAGCTCCTTGGAATGAAATCAACGGTACTTCCTTCTCTTTTTCTTGCTTCGGAGCTTCATGACTTGCTTTCCTCCTTCCATAAGTTCGGCCTCCTCCTATTATTCCTCTTCCTCCATCATTTTTTCCACATCTTAGACGCTAAACCATGTTCTAATGGTATTCTAAGTTCTTTGGCAAAGTTTGGAGGTGTTTAGAGTTGATTTGATATGGTTTTGAAAAAGTTAGTAAGGATTTGAAAGAGAAGAAGAAGCCATTAAAGAGAGCTTCAAGGAGGAAGAAGAAGAAGGTAGAAATGTGTAAAGAAAGTGGAAGAATGGTGGTCTTATTTATAGAAAAGTTTTGGATTAAAATAATATTTTGTAAAAAGACCAAAATACCATTACTTACTTATAAAGTAATCTTATTTTTTTTCAACACTTAACATCACATTTCAAATCATTACTTTATGTCATTTTTACTTAAGTATTAAGTAAAGAAAGTAATAATTATGTTTCTTTGATTTGATGTTTTACATTTTGCTTTGAAATGACATTTTTGTCTTTTTTTGCTTACTTTTTCTTAATTATATTCTAGAATTTTCTAAGTATGTTTAGTAAAAGTAAACTTGATTAGTGAATTAATTAATACTTACACTATTTTAATATATGTTCCTATATAAGAATATAAGGTGCGACGACGTTGCGAAAACTTTTAATCGAGAAAACGTTGTTTTTCGACAAAATGTTTTACGGTCACATTTTGACGTTTTAGTTAAACTATTTATTTATGTAAACAAAATTTAAAAATTAATTTGTATAATTTTTTTAAAAAAATATAAACACTCATAAATAAATTAAAATAATTTATTTAACCATTGAAACTTACTTTTCTAAAATCAGCATTTTGTCACTTTTGTCGTTATAGGAAAATGTTAATATTTTTGTGTATACCTCTCTTTACAAATCCTATCTAATATTATTTGAGTCACATAACCTTACTTATTTTATATTTAAAATCACTTTAAATAGTATATTTTAAAGTGGTCAAATTCTGGGTCGTTACAGGAGGCCTTGTGGACCACCATCTTATTAATGGGATATTATAGATGGAATCATTCTTAGATAAGATATGATAAGGGAGACTTCAAAGAAAGTAGAATTGATCCGAAGAAAGATGAAGATTGCCAAGGATATGCCAAAATCTTACACTAACAGGAGATACACGAAGTTGGATTTCGTAGTGGGCGGTATGGTCTTGGTAAAGGTCTTGCCACTTAGATACATAACGAGGTTTAGTAGTTCGGGAAAGTTAGCACCAAGGTTTGTAGGGCCTTTCCCAATTGTAGAGAGAGTTGGGAAGTTAGCTTATAGAGTAGAGCCTCCTAAAAAGTTGGCAAGAGTTCACAATGTCTTCCACATGTCACACTTGTAAAAGTGTCCACATGATTCAGCTACTGAGATCGAGCTTAGTTAGTTGGATGAAGTTAAAGTAAAGAGAGTCATTTGTTTGCCATGAACCTATCCATATTATTGAGCATGGAACAAGGCGACTCCACTACAAACTAATTAAACCGGTTAGAGTACAGTGGGGTGACGATCTAGCTAAGGGTATGCGGGAGCCTAAGGAGGAGATCCGAGCTACCCAACCAGAACTCTTTTCCAGAAAGTTTCCATTTTATTTAGTATAATGATTTGTATGCATAGTACTTAGCTTAGTATATTCTATATGTAAGCGTTTGGATGTTATGCATGGCTATGATCGTGTCATTAGGACATGTTATGGATGATGATTGCTAGTAAATGATTTTTTTTAGTTAATAATGCATGTATGGGTTGATATATTTAGTTAGCTTACACACACAAACACCACCTTAATCATTTTATTTTGTCAAGTTATACGCATATGGTTGTTGATATGTATTACACGGTTGCTCATCCATATAGAATTTCAAGTATAGGATATTGCATACATTTTGGATGCATAGCACAATCACTTGCATTCAGGAGGTCAACTAGTTTAGGAGACCACCTAACTTTGCATTACTTGTATGTTTATATGAATTCCATAAATACAAGCACATGTTGCATTGAAATTGGATTTAAGGACAACCGTTGCAGGTGGTTGATAGTTGAGTAGATGGTTGTAAATATTGGTTGTATGAGCGAATTATATTTTTCTATCCTTATAAATTTCAAGGACGAAATTCTTCTAAGAGGGGAAGAATACAAAATCTTAGATGTTTTAATAAATAAATTAAAATAATAATGGCAAAAATATAATTTTATTTTAAAGGGTAAATATATAAATTTCTCACGAATATTGGAATTAGGACATAAGACATATTCCTTTGTGTTTAGATTATCATTTACGGTTAAAAACATACATAATTTGTTAGGTTTGATAAGACAGGTCAAAAATAGAAGAAAATATGACCAGTGTCATTTTTGTAAATATAGATTTCGGGCCTAACCCAGCAAACCCTAGATTTCAACTTTAAATATGACCTTAACCCTCATCTCTTCTCAATTAAAACCCTAGCTTCCATTATGTATGTATACTTCTTCTTTATCTTCCTAAAAAGTTCCTTAAGATGAAAACATATTCTCTTTTCGCCTTAAAATTTTCTACATCAAAATAATAGATAAAACAAAGGGAAAGCAAATTAAAAAGAGAGGCAAGATTAGAAGAAGAAGAAGAGAAAGGAAAAGAAATTCAAATCGAGGTTGGGAAGAGGAATACTTCAAAAAGGTGAGTGAATTAATTATTACATTTATGATTCCTTTATAATTCTATATGATTTGAAAATAAAGTTTTGGAATTAGAATAATAATTCCAATTAGAATCTATTTTGAATTATAATTTCGTTTATGAAGTAAATTGAATGCGATGATGGAAAACCCTATCTGTTAACATAAATGAATAATTATTGAAAAAGGGAAAATATTAGATTAGTAAAATTCATATCTAATATGAGAAGTGGAATCTCTGTCTTTAATATTTGGAAATGAAGAAATCAAACACCCTTCTATTTCACCTTGAATTTTTTTTTGAAATTGAAATATACATAGAATTTTCATTGGAAGCACATAGTAGTTTTAAATAAAAATGATGTAAATATACGTATATAATCACGAAATTAATATATTGAATTTTTGTAAATAAGGGGATGAACTATATATAATAATCTAGTCGAAAACAGGTCCTTAAACCTATATCCGAAATCACAAAAAGATGAACGAAAATAACAATAATAAACAAAATTTTGAAATTTGAAAGTACACGAAACAGACATCTGAAAAATCCATCAGACAACTAATAATTATACAGACGTTTGAATGGGGGTTTAGACGTCTAGATATCATGTAATTCCAACCTGAGAGCAACTTGTTCAATTGATTCGATTCAGATATCTAAATCATTTTCAAACGTCTGGAAACTAGAGCCAGTTTTCTAAATGCTTGGAAAGCCTTTTTATATAAGTGAAGGTTAGATATCTAAATTAGAGGATCAGATATCTGAATTACTCCAGAAAGCACGAGTTGAAGCTAGACCTGGTGTATGCTAAGCATGGTAAAGTAAGGGACTTGTATTCCACTTTATCTGCTATTAGGTGTTCGTGTAGCTTCATGGAGTAGATGCAACAAGTAGTATCACTTTATGGTGGACGTGGCATGGGATCAACATAGGCGTTAGCGGCGTAATTATAAGCTCTTATTGTTACTAAGGTACCTTGGTCACATGTTAAACATTTAGAATATGGGAAGGGAGGCGGAGACTTCCGCAATAGTCGGGCTACATAGCCGGGTAATGCCTAGACCTACGAAGTAATCATTATAGTTATTTTTCTGAATACTTAAGGTTGAATGCTAAAGAACATAGGACATGTTTACCACTGAGATGTTGATACAAATGCTTACGTAAGCCGTAAATCATCAAGGTAGTACACTCAGAGAAAACCTAGGTATAACAATGTTCGCTCCGTATGTAAGTGCGATATACCTAGATTATCATTGGAAACATTAACCCAATGTTAGTTAAAATGTTAATTGTCAGATTCACATACTAGGAATTGACCTAGAATTGTTAGAGGTTAGTCGTTCAACCCTTGATTGGGAATCTAAGTTCATTATGGTTGTATGTATAATTATTATTATACTCTTGATTTTTAAAATCGCTAATCCTTTATATGTTGCAATTAAACAAAAGTGGACACCATAAGTCATGTAGGTTATAAATGAAGTCATTTTCTTTTGAGCACCATACACTAGTAATATAATTCATTCACTAGAATTTGTATAATCCACTCCTTTACTTCCTCTTTTATACCCACTACAACAGGACAAGCCGTTAGGTGATTTAGCCAAGATACAGTGCGTGGAGAAGGAGATTAGGTCCCCGGAGTATATTATTTACATTTACTCTCTCCATGTACTATTTCTCATATTATATTATTTATATTTATCAGAGTCTATTTACTACTATTTAGAGATATTGCTATATGGACCATGTTACTGAGATCATTATTTGTTTACACCAAAAATTGGCACAAACACCATATTTGCAATAATGGAATAAATTTAGAATATTTAATGTAAATAGAGAGAATATAACAATAAAGCAATAATAAATAAGCAAATAACAAAGGCACAAAAATTTATAGTGGTTCGGCGTTGTTTGCATATGTCTAGGATCTAATGAAAATCCTTACAAAAGTATACAAAGCAACCAGCAGTGTAAAAGATCCTAAAAATGAACAATCAATTCTTTATTTATAGAGGAAGACGGTGAAATATCTCCCCGAAAATTCGCCAAAAGCCTCTCCAGATCCATAAGGTCCCATATGAGAGATCGCATGGCCCAAACGCTAAGGAATAAGGATCCGGGCTGATCCCTATCATAGGAGATTTAGGGGTTGTGATCCCTATGGAAGCTTCTCCATATTGTATTATGCTTGGCCCTCCAAGTTTCATGTCAATTGGACTTGTAGATGTTGGGTTATTGGTCGATCATTGTTGCATTGTGTTGTGTAGTGTGATTCTAGCCGATCCCTCTAGAGGGAAGAGGGCCGATCCCTCTTTCTTGTGCTTTTTAGGGTACGATCCCTAAGGTGGACTCTCTAGGGTCCTTTCTTTTTGTTCCCAAAGTTTTATGTGTATCTGAATTTTGGATTTTGAGATATTGATCGTTTATAATTGAGTTGCACTTGTTTAGCTGAATTAATCTAATCCCTTTTGGTGGAGAGGGATCATACCCGATCCCTTTTCTAGATTAGACTATATTCCATACTTAGAACGTTCTGCACAACATATCTCTCAATTCCATTCGATCACAGCTTCATATTATCATCCATACTTGATTTCTAGACCACATAATCATCACTTTGGGCTACTGGCCTTGATGATAGTCGAGTCTAACTTGTCCAGTCAGTTCGGATATAGCTGGGTCAAAATGTCGGATAACACCTACCCCTTAAAGTATGTCTTTGTCAAACATGATGTGCTTTGAATAGAAGCAAGTTAGAGTCACCGAAATGAAATCCATCCAGTTTTCGGAATAATTGTTATTCTTTTATTGAATTATTTTCCCAAAGTGTCGTATCTCTCTTTAATCGTGATGGCGCTTAGTCGATTTCCGATAGTATAAATTCAGGATTGTATTCCCTCGGTTACTATCTTTGTCCAGTTCTACGGAGCTAGTAAGCTTTGGCTATCTGATCTAGTTTCCTCTTTGAAAACTTCAAATAAGAATCCAATTTTTATCGATTTCAAAAATTGAATTTTTAGAATATACACGTGCACGTTCAGGTCCATATCTTTGTTGTTGACTCCTGGATGCGTTTGTAGCTCGCGGGTTGTCGCCAAATATTATTGAATTAAATGCAGTTACACTGCATTTTTTTTAAAGAATAGGGATTAGAATTTTTCTAACCAATCCCTTTCTCTTTTTCTTTATGTACGTGCATAGATGCATAGGTATCAGATGGATCCCCCTTGGATAGGGATCATATCTGATCCCTTTTGATATAAGGGACTTATGATTTTGGCTTCGTGGAGAAGGTGGAGTGGGCTGATCCCTTTAGCCCTATATAAACAATCTTTCTCCCTTCTACCCTTTCACTTCATCTCATTAATTTCATTTATCTCCATGCCTGTTGATGATCCCTTTGCTTCCACTGTAAACTTCAAACCCTTCTCTTCAAATTGATCACCGCCTCCATCTTTAGATCTGTTACAATCTCATGCTTTGTGTCACAACCCGATTTTTAACCACCTTGATTAGCGATTATTAATTCAGTAAACTGGATTTAAATTGAGTTTAAATTGAGAAATAAGGTTAATAATGAATATTTGTGTAAATTTGACAGTGTGATCTTTTTGAAGATTAATGTAGAAAATTTTGAAGTGTTTGAACTTATTTATAAAGGTTAAATAAGTTAGAGAATGATTTGATATAATAAAATGTGTATTTTCCTTAATATTGGGTCTTAGTGAAAATAATTGATAATGATGGGTTTTTTGTGCAAACTTCCAAAGAGAACTTATGTAAAAATCTTATTTATATTTTAAAAGTGATTCATGATTTTTATTTTGAAGAAATTATAATTTGGAGGATTAAAATCCATTTTTGACATGATTGCAATTTAGTAAAGACATGAAAATGTCAATTTTCAATAAATTATTTGAAGGGTCAAACGACCTCGGAAATTAGTAATTTTTGGTTCATTAGAAAGATCAAGTTCCGAACTTAGTTTTAGAATATAAGATTGTATTTTTATGAGCCTTGGTTTAGTAGTTATCATTTTTTTAAAGTTAGACTAAAACATGGTTTGTGTGTGTAAATAAAGAGCATATTGAATTAAAAAGTGGTTTTGGGCTCACATCTTCATTTCAGCCCATTACCAATTAGGAAGGGTTTTCTTTTCTTAGCCAAATCTGAGCAGAAGTGCATGTACATCTCATTCCACAAAGAACAGAAACTTAAAACCTTTCAAAAAACTCTCAAGTTCAAAACTAGGGCTGAAGCAAAATTTGCAACTTTAAAATAGGAATAAATTGCAATAAATTCCAGGAAAATTTGCGTAAGTCTCTTAACCTATTCTGCACCTTCTCTCCAAATTATGTGGTGTTTGGATTATTAGGTTTAAAGTTATGTTTTTTTTGTATTTCTTAGTTTTAGGTTAATTTTGGGGAAAATGGTTCTAGCTAAAGGAGGAAGGTGAATTAAGGTGTTAGCAAGGCTAGAGGTGAGTTATCCTCACAACTATCTCTAAATAAGAATGCGTATTTGAATGTTTAATTTGATTTGAATTAGTGATAAATATGATTTGGTTGAATCATTGTTTGCTGTTCATGAATGTTTGTAAATTGTTTATTTGGTTGCTAAATTTAATGTCAATTTTGGTTCATCAAATCTGAGCAGAAAATGGTTGTTAAAGAATATGAAATCTGTACCAATTGGTTAGGAATTTAACTTTGAAATTATGTACACATAAACTATACTGATATTCAAAGCTACTGTAAAAATTTTGAGTTAAAATGATTAAATTTCGAATTTATATGATTTTTGCAAAGTGGATATATGTAAATTGAGATTTACAAACCTGAGCTGAAAATGATTGCTAAAGAATAACAAATCTGTAACAATTGGTTAGGAATTTAACTTTGAAATTTTGTACACATAAAGTATACTAATATTCAAAGCTATTGTAAAAAGTTTGAGTTAAAATGATTAAATTTCAAATTTATATGAATTTTGCAAAGTGGATATACGTAAATTGAGATTTACAAACCTGAGCTGAAAATGATTGCTAAAGAATAACAAATCTGTAACAATTGGTTAGGAATTTAACTTTCAAATTTTTCACACATAAACTATATTGATATTCAAAGCTACTGTAAAATGTTTGAGTTAAAATGATTAAATTTCGAATTTACTTGATTTTTGCAAAGTGGATATATGTAAATTGAGATTTACAAACCTGAGCTGAAAATGATTGTTAAAGAATAACAAATCTGTAACGATTGGTTAGGAATTTAACTTTGATATTTATTACACATAAACTAGACAGATATTCAAAGCTATTGTAAAATTTTTGAGCTAAAATGATTAAATTTCGAATTTATATGATTTTTTTCAAAGTGGGTATTTTGTTGGAATAAATTTTGTCCTTTGTTGTTGGGATTATTCGATCTATATTTGGTTGATCAATTATGATGGATTTTGACTTCTATTTGGGTTATAAATTTCTAAACCTTAATACTTTGGTTTAGAGGTTTATATCAAATTGACTTTTATAAATCTTTTATAAAATAATTACTTAATATATCTTATATATAAAGCAAATACTTTGGTCAAAGGGTCAAAGTGAAGCCTTTTTAGTAATGCCTAAAATATCCACTTTCAACCTCAACACACAAATGCTAATATAAGGACATTAATGTCATTTGTGCTTTCCCCCACTCTTCCCATTCCATTTTTGGCACACGTTCCAGTGTACCTATCATCCTAATTTCAACTAACACCACTCACCGCTCTTTCTTCTCTATGCAAAATAGAGGCTTTAATAATTTTCCATCTCCTTACAAAGTTTCAAAGGAAAAAATGAACCCAAAAGTTTAAAATCAAGTTAGCAATGGGGTGAGATGATGAGGCAAAGATCAAATGACAAACTTCAAGTTCAGGTCTTTTTACTTAATCACTTTTCTTACTGGGATTTATTACCTTTCACGAAAATAGTTTTTCCTATAGCTTCTGTACGATTTGACCACATCTCTTCTCCACGTCTTTTCGGCTGCTTTAGCACATCTCTGCCCTTTCTCATCATAATCGTATAATCTCTTCTTATTTTCTTATGACAATCAATTATCAAAATTCATGATTATAAATTTTGTTCTATGTATATCAATTCTCCAATTCTAAAACTAAAGAGTGGAATTACCATCAACCATTATTAATATTGACTATAGCATATATGACAACTAAGGATAAACCAGCGGGAGCACTCTAAGACCAAGTACCATGCAGCCATTTTGCTTGACAATTAGTACAACAAGACAATCTCATTTACAAACTCCAACTTATATCATAATTGGCTTTTCACAATGAGTTTGATGTACTTGGGATAGGGATAGATGTTGATATTAATGATGTCAATGGCAGCAAAGAGGATACAGTTGTAAATCATATTATTCTTCAGGGTTATATTGAAGGTGATAAGGGCAATAGGAAGGATACAATTGTAAATCATGATTATTCAGGATTCGATTAAGGGTAGGGATGATCTTATGGTGGGTTTTGGGGACAAATATTTGGTGTTACATGATCAAAATGGAGGGTTAGATGATTATATCTTTGCTACCCCATTGGAAGTTGACTATTTGAATCATAGGTGGAGGGGTTCTAAAGCGATTAATAGTTCAAGTAATTGCACTTGGGGAAGGTTCTGTGTATGCCGAAGAAGCACATGTTAAGGTAGTAGAAGTAGATGGAACTGAACATGATTATAAACAGAACATCAATGTAATATCTTTCAAGCCTTAGAAAACGTGATGTATCTTTTCTGATTCTAAGCATGGTGTGGTAGGGGATGTTGTTCAAGCTTTAATTCTATATGGGGGATTCATGTCTGTGAACATAAGTCAGGAAGTGAGTTTACTGTTGTATTTGGTTTGAAACATGTCATGCCTATGTCAAGTTTTGGCCATGCACATAATATGATGGATTCACGATAGAATTTTGATTTTTTCTGTGGGTTTGAAGACTGCTTTGTTGTTGAGTTTGGAGTGGATGAGGTAAGTAGAGCTTTTGTTTTGTCTGATAGTGGTGATGTAGGTGTTAAGGGGATGTTGGGTTCTATGTGTCAATTTGAAAATACAGGTTTAGAAGATGCTATTGTGTGCTTGGTTTATACGGTTGTGAGGTAGTACGTGTGGAAGAAAGACCTGGATTGGGTTCAGGTGGAGTGGTACATGTTGGTGACTCTTGCACGGTGGGCACGGAATTTAGTGCATTATATGTGGAAGATACTGTAGATATGACAACTGATACAAATGGAGATGGACGCATCTATGAATCCAATTACCTAAAATGTATAAATATTTAATTTTAACATTCTTTTGAAACTTTCGTTATGTAATAAGTTTGTCCATATGCCTTTGTAGTGAAGATATACATGAAATAAGATGATTTTTTTGGTTAAGGCAGGGATTTGGGTTTTTACATATTTTCTCTGAATTTTGTTGCTAATTATTTACCGCACAATGCTTTTACTTAACAAATAGACTAAAATAAATTGTATTCTCATAAATTTCTATGTATAAACAGTCTGCTAAGTTTAACTACCATCAGCATACCAGTTAAAGGCAAAAAAATTCATGGTACACTCACTTTTATATTACCCTGCTTACGCTTTTATAATGAACTTTTTAATTCTTGCTCATATTGTTTCTAAGTGCATGATACAACATTAGTGCAAGGGAGAGTGGATTGGAGAGGAAAACCTGTAACAAAAATAACCACGGAGGAGACTTCAGCTCGCTGTTTATACATGGTATTGCTGCAGTAAAGCAAAATAAATTCAGACCTATCTCATATTTTATATCACACTTGAAATGATACAATGATAAACATGTAAAAATGCATAAGGAGCTTTATTTAGTGATATGTCAACATTTCATGCTTTCACCTTCGTTAAACAATAGGAAGCTAAAGATATCTAACTAAAAGAATGGCTAACCATATAATCCATTTTTTGTAGCACTGTATGGAATGGACAGTTTTGCAACAATGGCACTAGCCGTAAACATAACCACATACTTCATTGATGTTATGAATTTTGGCATCGATGAGGCCACCAAAATACTCGCTAATTTCATGGGAACAAGATACATTTTGTCCATAATTGCGGCCTACGTATCAGATGCATATTTGGCCTAGATACAGTGATCATCATTTCTACAGCTACAGAAATTCTGGTAAAACCATTATCATAAGCTTAAGCTACACATGAAAAAGTCATATACTTTAAATTTAATAATTTTTTGTTCATTTTTCATGTGCAGGGATTTATATTACTAACAATAGATGCAAAAATCATAATCTAAAACCATCACCATGCAATCCATTTGATTATACCTCTTCAGAATGTGTTAAAGTTTGAGGAGGTGATTCTGCTTTCTTATATGTATCCATTTACTTGATTGTTGTAGGTACTTCTGGCATAAAAGCATGTGTGCCTGCATATGGTGCAGATCAATTTGATGAAGTAGATGTTACAGAATCAAAGAAATTATCTGGTTCATCACTGGTATTTCTTTCCTCCAAATAGGACAGTTTGATAAACTATAAGATATTGTTTTCTTCATTGCACCTCCATTTGTATTTTTTCCATTGCATGTAACCTTAAGGGCCAGTATGTTTTATGCCCCTATTGGGCTTTGTATATTCAACTTCCTAATATAAAGGTTAGCAAGCATTTTTTTTCTAATATAAGGTCAGTACTTACATGAACACCATGACTAATTTAAAGGCCAAATTCATGTATACTTTCAATAGCAGATCATTACATAACAAATAAAACATGTAGCGTATTTGTACGAGTAGTAACATAGCATGCTTTCATGAAGCCATGTACAGATGGATTCTACCACTGAAGCAGTTACTTAATTAAGTTGAAAAGTAGAGCTTTTAATCTGAAACTTCAACTGTAGAACCAGAGTTAATTAGGAACTCTTGTCAGCCTTATCTTTCAAAATCTAAAGTAGGGCTTTCATGAAATCCTGTTAACTATCATTCTGAATCTAGAAGTGCATATATTTTATAACATTAAATAACTCATTAACACAAACAAAATATATTATAAAATGAAAATTTATAGCTATATTTTCAAATTCAATAACAAATTAAGTAATAAGTAGGATCCTCCACCTTCACAATACATGGATATTATATTGAAATGTAATACAAAGGAACAGTTCAATAAAGATGGAAGCATAAAGTAGTTGATTCCAAGTATTAGGACTCCTGTTAACCACCAATGTGTGCAATCATTCTTAAAGCGAGCCCTATAGTAGTTAGGTGGGTGTCTATCTACTCTCAGTTGGGATAGTTCATTAATATCCAGTAATGTTTTCAGTTTTATGTCATCTTCAATGCATTTATCACTATATTTGTTCGGACATGGGCCCTCTTGGATACTTCGACCCATTTACATGTTCGGTTTATCCAGCGCATTTGCTATAAGGTGCCACCCCCCCTCGTTCATTTCCACTGCATTAATATAAATAGTATTCATAATGAAAAATCATAATGTATATTGAATAAGATGAATGCATGAACATGAATATAACTACTTCCTGATGCTTTGATGGAGAAAGGCCTTTGAAAGAATTGGTTATGACAGTAATTTTATGTACTTGCACTACTAAAACATGACACACTGCACCATCTGACAATAGTAAACGTACCATACCACCATACAGAAATAAAACATACACATGATAACAACTGCCACATGAACAAAATAACCAACCAGCTAGAAACAAAAGAGTCCATCAACAAGCCACTATAGGCTTCAAAAAGCAGTACTGGAGGCATTAAGACATTAAGTAGTACAGTAGTAGTTTATTGAAGTTTACTAATGTTTCAAAAACAAGTAAAATATAACAACAGTGTGCTATATGTTTAGTATTTTTAAGTAGTATAATGAGGATAAAAATATAGGTTAAAGACTAAAGAAAACGTGATGAAAAGTTCCAAGATCATGCAGATTCATGATTCCAGTGGCCAACAAGTAATAGTAGTAATTAGTGCATGCATGCATGCTTATAATTTACAGTATGAAGTGTTGCTTCAGCTAACTAAAATATCATTATTTTAGGCTTGAACAAATTTCAAGTGACTCTAACTCAACTATTAAACTAAATAGAATGGGAAACATAGAAGGAAAAATAATAAGACAATGCTAATTTTTCTATTAATTACATTTCTCTACATATTTATTACATTTATCTACATACTGATGTAATGGTTAATTACTCTCTTTGTCCATTTAATTATTTCCTAAAATAACCTAGTCACATTCATGTTTTGATAAATGGTTGATTTGTGCATGTTTGCACATAGAAAATGCAACATTTCGTACACATCAAATCATTTCGTAAGATTAAAAAAAATCTAACAAATAGTGTTTTATAAAACAATTCCTTATGCGCACGTGCATCGCACGTGCCAAGGTAATTACGAGTACCTTGGCACGTGTGATGCACGTGCGCATAAGGAATTATTTTATAAAACACTTGTTAGATTTTTTTTTAATCTTACGAAATGATTTGATGTGTACGAAATGTTGCATTTTCTATGTGCAAACATGCACAAATCAACCATTTATCAAAACATGAATGTGACTAGGTTATTTTAGGAAATAATTAAATGGACAAAGAGAGTAATTAACCATTACATCAGTATGTAGATAAATGTAATAAATATGTAGAGAAATGTAATTAATAGGAAAATTAGCATTGTCTTATTATTTTTCCTTCTATGTTTCCTATTCTATTTAGTTTAATAGTTGAGTTAGAGTCACTTGAAATTTGTTCAAGCCTAAAATAATGATATTTTAGTTAGCTGAAGCAACACTTCATACTGTAAATTATAAGCATGCACGCATGCACTAATTACTACTATTACTTGTTGGCCCATGGAATCATGAATCTGCATGATCTTGGAACTTTTCATCACGTTTTCTTTAGCCTTTAACCTATATTTTTATCCTCATTATACTACTTAAAAACACTAAACATATAGCACACTGTTGTTATATTTTACTTGTTTTTGAAACATTAGTAAACTTCAAAAAACTACTACTATACTACTTAATGTCTTAATGTCTCCAGTACTGCTTTGTGAAGCCTATAGTGGCTTGTTGATGGACTCTTTTGTTTCTAGCTGGTTGGTTATTTTGTTCATGTGGCAGTTGTTATCATGTGTATGTTTTATTTCTGTATGGTGGTATGGTACGTTTATTATTGTCAGATGGTGCAGTGTGTCATGTTTTAGTAGTGCAAGTACATAAAATTGATGTCGTAACCAATTCTTTCAAAGGCCTTTCTCCATCAAAGCATCAGGAAGTAGTTATATTCATGTTCATGCATTCATCTTATTCAATATACATTATGATTTTTCATTATGAATACTCTTTATATTAATGCGGTGGAAATGAACGCGGGGGGGGGGGGGGGGGGCTTATAGCAAATGCGCTGGAAAAATAGAACATGTAAATGGGTCGAAGTATCCATGAGGGCCCATGTCCGAACAAATATAGTAATAAATGCATTGAAGATGACATAAAAACCGATAACATTACTGGATATTAATGAACTATCCCAACTGAGAGTAGATAGACACCCACCTAACTACTATAGGGCTCGCTTTAAGAATGATTGCACACATTGGTGGTTAACATGAGTCCTAATACTTGGAATCAACTACTTTATGCTTCCATCTTTATTGAACTGCTCCTTTGTATTACATTTCAATATAATATCCATGTATTGTAAAGGTGGAGGATCCTACTTATTACTTAATTTGTTATTGAATTCGAAAATATAGCTATAAATTTTCAGTTGATAATATATTTTGTTTGTGTTAATGAGTTATTTAATGTTATAAAATATATGCACTTCTAGATTCAGAATGATAGTTAACAGGATTTCATGAAAGCCCTACTTTAGATTTTGAAAGATAAAGCTGACAGGAGTTCCTAATTAACTCCGGTTCTACAGTTGAAGTTTCAGATTAAAAGCTCTACTTTTCAACTTAATTAAGTAACTGCTTCAGTGGTAGAATCCATCTGTACATGGCTTCATGAAAGCATGCTATGTTACTACTTGTACAAATACGCAACATGTTTTATTTGTTATGTAATGATCTGCTATTGAAAGTATACATGAATTTGGCCTTTAAATTAGTCATGGTGTTCATGTAAGTACTGACCTCATATTAGAAAAAAAATACTTGCTAACCTTTATATTAGGAAGTTGAATATACAAAGCCCAATAGGGGCATAAAACATACTGGCCCTTAAGGTTACATGCAATGAAAAAAAAATAAAAATAGAGGTGCAATGAAGAAAACAATATCTTATAATTTATCAAACTGTCCTATTTGGAGGAAAGAAATACCAGTGATGAACCGAATAATTTCTTTGATTCTGTAACATCTTGTTCATCAAATTGATCTGCACCATATGCAGGCATACATGCTTTTATGCCAGAAGTACCTACAACAATCAAGTAAATGGATACATATAAGAAAGCAGAATCACCTCCTCAAACTTTTACACATTCTGGAGAGGTATAATCAAATGGATTGCATGGTGATGGTTTTAGATTATGATTTTTTGCATCTATTGTTAGTCATATAAATCCATGCACATGAAAAACGAACAAAAAATTATTAAATTTAAAGTATATGACTTTTTCATGTGTAGCTTAAGCTTATGATAATGGTTTTACTAGAATTTCTGTAGCTGTAGAAATGATGATCACTTTGTATATAGGCCAAATATGCATCTGATATGTAGGCCGCAATTATGGACAAAATGTATCTTGTTCCCATGAAATTAGCGAGTATTTTCGTGGCCTCATCGACGCCAAAATTCATAACATCAATGAAGTATGTGGTTATGTTTACGGCTAGTGCCATTGTTGCAGAACTGTCTATTCCATACAGTGCTACAAAAAATGGATTATATGGTTAGCCTTTCTTTTAGCTAGATATCTTTAGCTTCCTATAGTTTAACGAAGGTGAAAGCATGAAATGTTGACATATCACTAAATAAAGCTCCTTATGCATTTGTACATGTTTATCATTGTATCATTTCAAGTGTGATATAAAATATGAGATAGGTCTGAATTTATTTTGCTTTACTGCAGCAATACCATGTATAAACAACGAGTTGAAGTCTCCTCCGTGGTTATTTTTGTTGCAGGTTTTCCTCTCCAATCCACTTTCCCTTGCACTAATGTTGTATCCTGCACTTAGAAACAATATGAGCAAGAATTAAAAAGTTCATTATAAAAGCGTAAGTAGGGTAATAGAAAAGTGAGTGTACCATGAATTTTTTTGCCTTTAACTGGTATGCTGATGGTAGTTAAACTTAGCAGACTGTTTATACATAGAAATTTATGAGAATACAATTTATTTTAGTCTATTTGTTAAGTAAAAGCATTGTGCAGTAAATAATTAGCAACAACATTCAGAGAAAATATGTAAAAACCCAAATCCTTGCCTTAACCAAAAAAATTATTTTATTTCATGTATATCTTCACTACAAAGGCATATGGACAAACTTATTACATAACGAAAGTTTCAAAAGAATGTTAAAATTAAATATTTATACATTTTAGGTAATTGGATTCATAGATGCGTCCATCTCCATTTGTATCAGTTGTCATATCTACAGTATCTTCCACATATAATGCACTAAATTCCGTGCCCACCGTGCAAGAGTCACCAACATGTACCACTCCACCTGAACCCAATCCAGGTCTTTCTTCCACACATACTACCTCATAACCATATCCACCAAGCACACAATAGCATCTTCTAAACCTGTATTTTCAAATTGACACATAGAACCCAACATCCCCTTAACATCTACTTCACCACTATCAGACAAAACAAAAGCTCTACTTACCTCATCCACTCCAAACTCAACAACAAAGCAGTCTTCAAACCCACAGAAAAAAATCAAAATTCTATCGTGAATCCATCATATTATGTGCATGGTCAAAACTTGACATAGGCACGACATGTTTCAAACCAAATACAACAGTAAACTCACTTCCTGACTTATGTTCACAGACATGAATCCCCCATATAGAATTAAAGCTTGAACAACATCCCCTACCACGCCATGTTTAGAATCAGAAAAGATACATCACGTTTTCTAAGGCTTGAAATATATTACGTTGACGTTCTGTTTATAATCATGTTAAGTTCCATCTACTTCTACTACCTTAACCTATGATTCTTCGGCATACACAGAACCTTCCCCAAGTGCAATTACTTGAACTATTAATCGCTTTAGAACTTCTCCACCTATGATTCAAATAGTCAACTTCCAATGGGGTAGCAAAGATATAATCATCTAACCCTCCATTTTGATCATGTAACACCAAATAATTGTCCCCAAAACCCACCATAAGATCATCCCTACCCTCAATCGAATCCTGAATAATCATGATTTACAACTGTATCCTTCCTATTGCCCTTATCATCTTCAATATAACCCTGAAGAATAATATGATTTACAACTGTATCCTCTTTGCTGCCATTGACATCATTAATATCAACATCTATCCCCATCCCAAGTACATCAAACTCATTGTGAAAAGCCAATTATGATATAAGTTGGAGTTTGTAAATGAGATTGTCTTGTTGTACTAATTGTCAAGCAAAATGCCTGCACGGTACTTGGTCTTAAAGTTCTCCCACTGGTTTACCCTTAGTTGTCATATGTGCTATAGTCAATATTAATAATGATTGATGGTAATTCCACACTTTAGTTTTAGAATTGGAGAATTGATACACATAGAACAAAATTTATAATCATGAATTTTGATAATTGATTGTCATAAGAAAATAAGAAGAGATTTATACGATTATGATGAGAAAGGGCAGAGATGTGCTAAAGCAGCGGAAAAGACGTGGAGAAGAGATGTGGTCAAATCGTACAGAAGCTATAGGAAAAACTATTTTCGTGAAAGGTAATAAATCTCAGTAAGAAAAGTGATTAAGTAAAACGACCTGAACTTGAAGTTTGTTATTTGATCTTTGCCTCATCATCTCACCCCATTGCTAACTTGATTTTAAACTTTTGGGTTCATTTTTTCCTTTGAAACTTTGTAAGGAGATGGAAAATTATTAAAGCCTCCATTTTGCATAGAGAAGAAAGAGCGGTGAGTGGTGTTAGTTGAAATTAGGATGATAGGTACACTAGAACGTGTGCCAAAAATGGAATGGGCAGAGTGGGGGAAAGCACAAATGACATTAATGTCCTTATATTAGCATTTGTGTGTTGAGGTTGAAAGTGGATATTTTAGGCATTACTAAAAAGGCTTCACTTTGACCCTTTGACCAAAGTATTTGCTTTATATATAAGATAAGTATTTTATACTTATTCAAATTATGGTATATTCATCAAATGATGAATAAAAATATATAGTTGAATAATAAATAAATATATAGATTTTAAAATAAGAAGTTTGAAAGTGTGTGTGTGTGTGTGTGTGTGTGTGTGTGTGTGTAATTTAGAAACCAAATTCCTATATGGTAAATTAATATTATTTACTTCCAAACTATGAACCCTTATTTAATTCTATCGTGTTTAGCATTCGGCTAGTTATATACCATTTTGGTATTTCTTTGGTAGTTTTTGGAACTATTACTTTTGAGCAATTTATGCTTTCATTTATATCTTTATGGAATTTCGTGCTTTTCTATGCGATAAAGAATTTTAATAAACGATTGAACTGTCGTAATGGTATGGGACATTCTGTACAATTCCTTCGTTTACTACTATAATTTGTTAAATAGAGTTTTAGTGGAAATTACTAGCTTTTAGTAAATACTTGAATTTACTTTCTGGTATGAGATAGTTAGCTAAATTCTTTTAATTACCATAATGACAGTAATCAACACTTTAGAGTTGTATATCTTTCGGGTGTTCGGATTGTTAGTACGCTGATAGATTCCTAAGAGACGACAGCTTATTTTTCCAGCGACCTGAGAGTCGATCTAACTTAGATTTTGGGTAGGCAGATCTATTTCTGTGGTTAGGTTTGTTCTGGTATAATACGGCTGCCCTTTCTGTTTTGGACAGGTATTATATTGTAGCCCTATCAGTTTTTCTCACAAGTGGACAATGTTTACCTATTTATGTGGTTAGATAAATTCACATAGCCAGTCTATTTCTTTGGTTAGACTGTATCCTATTTCTGTGGTTAGGTACGTGGCGGGGTTTATTTTTCTACAGTTTGGGACTGATTTGATCCTGTGTCGCACTGTTTATACTGATAGTTGACTACCATTATTATTTCATTATTGATGATTATTTCTTCAGAAATTTTGGCATGGATATTTAGTATCCTTTTGTTTTGGCTCTGAGGAATTTTGAGTTTGTTATCACCATATTTTAGAGGATAGTCCATTGGAGACTTGATATGATTTTGTGAAATGGTGATTTGTTTTATATGCCTTATTTTGATGATTATTTGTTTGGGCATATTTTTGTTATGACTTAATTGGATCATTAAGTCATATTTTGATTCCTGTATATATTGATTTATATGCCTTATTATTTTTAAATTGAATTTGGCATATATATGGTGCTTGGGCATGTTTATTTGATATGACTTATGATTAAGTCATAAATTTTGTTAACATGCACATATATTGTTTGAGCATACTTAATTGATATGACTTATTTTTATATGGTTAAGTCATATATTCTTGTTATTAGTATCTCACCCTTTTGATATTTAGAGATATTCTGACCCGAGTGATATTTTGCTTGGGTCAGGCCGAGACTTTTCAGGTTATAGGTAGACTTTTGGATGATTGGGCTAGCTGGGGAGATATACTATTTGGACTTTGTATAGTTGAGATTATAGAATTGTCTCCGATATATTATTTGAGTCTAGTATTCTATGTTGTAGACTCGAAATTTGTATAAGTTATGAAAATTATTGTTCCGCTGTGATCTGTGTATCTCTGATATTTGTTTCATATTTTATTCTGTTCTGAATATTATTAAATCAGTGTGTTTATTACTTTGTATTAATACTGTACACGTCAAATTTAAATTCAAATATTTATTAGAAGGTATAAATGACGTGTTCTCTGGATTAGCAGACAACATTACTTGTAATGTTCTTTGCTAAACTTGGCATAGCGGTGGTGTCGTTACACTTTGGACCACCACTCCACCTCTGATTTGAATCAAAATCCAACATCTCCCTTGGAGTAACAATCGTATTTCATACATTTAGGTAGGTTTTCAATTTAGACAACTTGGATTCGTGATGAGATGATGGGCTCGGTTGTGCTGCTTGTCTTGAGCATGAGTTGAATTGGTAGGAAACGAGGTGGACGAGAATGACGCGGTGTTGGTGGAATGGTGAAGTAGAAGAAGGAGGAGGAGATTCGAGGAAATGAGGCGTGGAAATTTGATAAGTGGAGGGGTTGGTAGTATTCGAGTTTGGAGGGATCGGTGTAAAAGTTTGAAGTGGAGAACGAGAAAGGCTAAGTATAGGGATCGGTGCAATGGCTATGAGAGGGATCCGTCATAGTTAGGTGTAGGAAGGGATTGGTCATATACTGATGTGGACAGGGATCGATTGTGTCGGTTTGTGGCATAGGCACCAGTTATTTTCATTTATGACATAGGGATCGATGGTGGAGTGCTTGGCTAAGAGATCAGTTATAACGACCCATAATTTGCGATAATTAAAAATAGTTAATTTAATAAAGGTTTTGTGACTTAATGTTGGAAGAAATAAAATTTGTGATTTAATAAAAAAAATATAATTGGAATGAAATGTAATAGTGTTAATTTAAGGTAATTGATAACTGCTTTAATGGTAATTCCAATTAATTAAAATGATTAAAGAGTTATAATTAGTGATAGATTGTAAATTTATTTTATAATGTGTGTATTAAATTATAATTGGATTAAAGGAGTAATTGGTAATTTAAATGTTGATTAATTAATGAAATAATGTGTAATGAATTGTAATTGGATAGAATTAGTATAGTGTAAGTTGCTATAACATTTGTTTGTAAATAATAAACTTACAAATGTTATAAATGTAGAAACGGGGACAATTGTTGTTTGTTACCAATATATTTAATCAATTGCAATTAAATGAAATTAAATATTACGTAAAATGAGTTAAGACGATAACTGTAAAAGGTGAATGCAATAAAATGGATAGAAATGTTAATTATTTTCACAAGGCAATAATTGATTTAATAAAAGGAGTGAAACAAAGATAAATTAATTTATTAGGATTTTAAATTATAATAGAATTGACAAAAATTCAAGGAAATTGAAATATGGCTACTAATATGGTAAAAGATTAAATTGGAGAATATTAATGCAATAAGCTATTACCCAATGTTGAATATATGCATAGAGTAATGAATGATGAAATAAAAAGATTGAAATCAAATTAAATCAATTTATTGGAATTAAATTTTAATTAATTGGATTTAATTACCGTTGAAATTTAACACTGTAATTAGTGTAATATTTGACACTGAATTGATATGTAAACTTGTATTAAACCATTGTAATGTCTAAGTGATCAAAAATGATGAAATTTGTTAATTATAAGATTTGAAATTAAAAGGTGATTTATCCAATTTAATATTAATTTATTTAATTAATGTAAAAATAGTTATTTTGGCCACTATCTTGGATTTCGACGAAACTAGTTTCATCGGATCCGTAACGGTGAATTATTGTAAGGTTTCAAGTTTCGTAGCGATCGGACTTTTCGTTTGATCGTATAGACTCGAAATGCGTAGAAATCAATTTAAATAAGCTGATTTTATAGCTAACTTCTTCATACGATGGAATTAAGACTTGAAACTTTTTCCATTGAATTTAGAATTAGCGAAAACATCTATTTTGATATATGGGATGACCTATTTTCGTTTTGGAGGCAGAACGGGCTTTTCAGGTCGTTATTGTCAATTCGAACCAGTTCGATATGTTATTTATTCTTATCGGGCTTCGTTAGTACATAATAGTTATGTCCAAACCCTATTAGCCTTTTATTCCTCATTACTATACATACAATTTCATCTGTCTACTTCTCCTTCTCAATGGTAGAAACCAAATTCCTACATCCAAACCCTAATTCCAAAATTTCAAATCAATTTCAAAATTTAAACTCCTCAAAACCTTGACATATTATATACCGTTTTGAAGCTCTCGATGAGCGTAATTCACTAGTGCAATTTGTTTTTCGATTTAGATCATCGTTTGACCAGAAATTGAAGATGAACCTCGACCGTTCGTTTTAGGGTTTTTACGATCCAACGGTGGATCGCCGTCCGATCGACGATCGGGAAGTGGCATTGGGAAGAGAGCGTCGAGCAGGTTCGGGTGGTAGTGTTCGTTCGTCGAGATGGGCGTCGAGATTGCCAGAATTGGTTGATTAAGCGGGGCAGTGGCGTGCTCGCCTGGGGAAGCCGTGGGCTCGCACGTGACCAGGGGAAGGTTGGCCTGGCATGGTGGAGGAGGCGCGGTGGTCCGATCAAGGTGGAGGCGCGCCTAGATGCAGCAGTGATGGCATGAAGAACGGCGGCTAACCTGGGTTCGAACGTGTTTGTCTCATGCTAGGGTTTCGTATGCGAGTTTGGGGGCTGACGTGGCAAGGTAAACGTTATTTTTTTATTTTACAATTTGAGTTTTCAAATGTTCTAACATGCAAAACTTTTGCATACGAGCACGGATTTGGACGTGGTTTCTTCCATTACGATCGTACCGAAATTTCGGACAACATGGAACTAGTTTAATTGGATTCTAAGACTGATTGAATTTTAGGCCAAAATTGGATTTTAAATCGATTTATAACCGAAGGTGAGTGTTTTAACCCACTCACAAATACTAAACTATCTTATGTTAGTTAAATTAAATTTATGATATGATTAGAAATTAATTGATCGATGTTTGGTTTGTTTAAATTGTCATTCTAGTTAAATTTGACTTTTATTGCATTTAATCATCGTTTAATTCAATATTGAATTTATAATTGTCAATTTAATACCTTATAATGATAATTAGTTATCTATTGATGTTTATTGGTTGATTTGGATAATGATTGTGATGTATGTTTGATTGTTGATATTGGATGACTCGATGTTGTATTTTAAATTGTTATAACACTGCAAGTTCCCTATGGGTTGAAATGATACATACCTGAACGATCTATAGACTAAGGAAAAATCGTTATGGGTTGAAATGATAGACTTGAGCGGTTTTATGGATTTTTTTAATTCGGGATTGCGGGTTAAAATGGTATATACCCGTAAAAATTTAAATTGCGGATTAAAATGATAAATATCCGTATCACTTGACCATAGGGTAGAAAATTTCATACGGACAACGGATGGGTTAAATTAAATGGTTTTAATTCCTTAAATTTTGAATTCAGTTAACTGGCATTTTGAAAGAGAAATTGATTTATATAAACGGAATTAATTTCGATAATCCAAGCGTTAATGTTGAAATTGGAATTGATTTAATGAATTGTTCAAAGAATTTAAATTGGAATTTCAAAGTTGAAGTGTCAAATATAAATGAATTTATTGGAATTGAGTTATTGAAAATGTTTGGATATAACTTTGAAATCTATTTTAAACTAATTTAAACTATTTTAATTAATTTAAACTATTTTAATCAATTTAAACTATTTTAATTTATTTTAATCTTTTATAACCTATCTTATCCAATTTAATCTAATTTACCTATTTTAAACTAATTAAATTATTTTAATATATTTTAAATCTATTTAATATAATTTAAATCTATTTAATCTATTTTAAATTTATTCAATCTATTTAAAACCTACTTAATATAATTTAAATCTATTTAACCTATATTAAATCTATTTAAATCATTTTAAATCTAATTAAATCAAATTTAAATATATTTAAACAATTTTTACTATTTAAACTATTTTAATCTATTTAAACTATTTTTACTATTTAAACCATTTTAAATCTATTTAAACTATTTTTTTAACTATAAAAACTATTTATTACTACCTAAACTATTTTCTAAAAAGTTTCAGATTGTGTAAAGTTGAAGTACTTTTATTTAAATCCTTGATGATGATACAACCCAAGTTGGAATTTGGAATTTATACCCTTTTTGTGAAATGACATATTTGAGTAAATATGATGGTTTTGGAATGGGAATTTAATTAACCTATCTTATCGATAATTTCAAAGGTGAATATGATTATTGAAAGTGAATATGGTTTTGAAAGTGAATATGATTTCGAAAGTGATATGGTTGTGAGAATATGATATGTTAATATCAATATGAAATGGTTTTAAAAATGTAAAAGAACCATCCGGTGTGAAATAAGCGTTTGGTTGTTAAAGAGATCGGGATCAGATATTGTCATACTCTCTGCCAATACCAAAAACCACTTTAACAACTGTGTACGTGGTGGAGATTCTAGAAATGAAGTAGGATGGTTTGGTGAACGATTCTGTATGAGGTATTTACGTGACCCTTACTCCCGTGAGTCAGCATAGATGTGACTAAAACAAGAGCTATACCGGGTCAAGTGAGGTCATTCCTCCTATCGGGCACATTTCTTCGATACTATATTTTGACTTTGTGATTGATTTGGTGGCCACCCCTCGATTTTGATTACGGGAGTGCGTCCGAGGTGGGCGGTAGTAGCTGCTACGTTTTACGACCAGTCCGAGAGTGCAATTGTTATATCTACCCTGGCATTGCCTCGAGTGCCGTGTTCACATGCCCTATCGCGCCTTCTACGAGTTTGGTTTGTACCATACCTATGGAGTGCCCTCCGATAGCCCTCCAGTTTACGGAGGAATTACGGTACTGTATAGACTATGGGAATATATAAAATGTGTTAAAGGGGATATGGGTAATGCTGTAACGCTATTTTAATACTTTACTTTACTATAGACACTATTATAATAGCGTATTGTACTACATAGTAGATAGTTTAACGGATCCTTAGGAGATGGGAATCCCAAACATCTCTTAAGTTATTGCACTCACGTTGACACTGGATAAGAGATGTCAAACCCCGTAAACATCTCTGATGCAGTTACATGCATATTTATTTAATGTTGATTTAACTTACATAAGATCTTTTAGTTCTGACTCGACTGTTTTGTCTTTTCAATTCGCTCGGGTCAGCCTGAGCTTTTAAGTTTATCAAAGAATGCTTTCTGGAGGATGAAGACGAAGATCTTGTACTATTATTATTTATTATATTTATCTCACTGCATCATGTTGTTCCGCTGCATTTATTTATTATTTATCCTTGTTGTATGTAACTCTGATCTGTATTATAAAGTTTAATTAATGTTATTTGTAAACAACTTCCTGAACTGTTTATATGATTATTATATTTTGTCATTTCGCTGCAAGATTCAGTATTTGTTTTTATTTTCTTTCTTTCTCTGTTTTTTCTTATATACCCCATAACAATCTGCCCTTTTGAATGGTTTGAGTTTGACGCATGTGTCTGCTTAAAACGTCCAAAAAGGCAGATTGTTACATCGATTGTTGATGTTTTGGAGTAAGGAGGGATCGGTTGCGTTCACTCTATGAGTGGGGTAGGCTATGTTGAGATAAAGGGATCAGCTATGGGGAGACTTAGCCAATTTTATGCCTTCGAATCGAGGTTGAACACTTGAGCAAACCAATCCATATAAACTTTGTATGTACTATTAGAACAAATCCCACCTAGATGGACTTGAACATATGGACCTTTATGGACAATAGGACTGGCATATCTAACTTTAAACTTGAAATCGAATGATCACATTTCTGGAACTTAGATATGAAATGTAACTTAGCATAAAGATGCCAACAATGAACTTTAAACTTTAACATGCCAATGTCGATACCAAAGCTTGCAAAACCGATCAATTTAAACGCCAGTTGAGACGGTTAGCAATGACAGTCACTCTGGCCGAAATCCAAAGTCCCATCACTATTTTTCTTTTAATTCTGAATTGTTTATATCTGCACTACATGACACTGCACCACACTAGTTTACACTTAGCATGAGGGGACATGTAAAAAATTTTAATCTTGATTATCCACTTAGTTTAGTTGATACGGGCT
The DNA here is from genome assembly GCA_030737815.1 of Allium fistulosum. Taxonomy (NCBI): domain Eukaryota; kingdom Viridiplantae; phylum Streptophyta; class Magnoliopsida; order Asparagales; family Amaryllidaceae; genus Allium; species Allium fistulosum. Next base: position 704,468,100 of record CM060904.1, on the reverse strand, counting down.
CTAGATGCTAAGGGCGTTTAGCCGTGATGTCTTCTAATCAACCTTCACAGCATAACAATCCAGGTGCTAAATCGAGCTTCGTGACCATATCTGATAGACTCTCCTGAACACCAAGTTGAGTAACCGGAGATTTCGGTCCGTTAGTTGACCTTTTCTCTGATGTTCTTATCCTTCTGATGGAAGAGATAGATCTTGCCCCGGGTACTTTAGAGGGTGTTGTATTTCTAGATGGCCCGGTGGGCCCTCAAGCCTCCAGAATTGGTGAGGCTGCTCTTCTTAGGCTATGCTCTAAACATGGGATCCCATTTGGAGATGTTGTAGTCCCTTTAGGGAATGACAGGGCCCACTTGCCCCTAGAGGGGTATACGGCTTGTACAAAATTTATTTGTTGGGCCGGATGTGTACCACCCTTCAACTAATTTTTACAAGAGATGCTACATTATCTGGGTATAGCTCCTGCTCAGCTGCTTCCGAACAGCTACGCTTTCCCTTACGATACCTTCTTGTTATTTATGGATGTTCTATTTCGTCCGCCATCTCCTGAAGGTATCCAGTTCATCTTCAATTTTAAGTGATGGACATGAAGTCTTTCTTATAATTTCTTCAAACGCGTGCCCAACTGTCAAGTTCTTACTGGTGCTTGAAACAAACTTAGTGTCTTTAAGCACGAATGATTCTAAATTCGTTGTCCGCCTGGCTTCGCGAAGGGTTGGTTGTAAGGACCTAAGTGTTGCCTTCACTTATTTTCAAATTCTTGAGCCCAAGTCGTATCATGAACTAAAAATACTATGAAAATTTATAGGTTTCCATCCATAACTCAAAGGTGATAATTATTCAAGGGCGGTCTCTACGATCCGCGCTACCCTAGTCGAAGACAGGGACATTAGATCACTTGTAATTGATGAGTGGTTATCTCTTTCGAGTTGCTGGAAGAGGGCACAACATCAGACTTTCAAGAAGCATTACATTGTGAAGTAATGTGGTTGAACAGGAAGGTGGCACCGATAGCCCTATTGTGCCCCTAGTCGAGGAGGCTTAGGACGATGCCGAAGAAGGCGAAATTAGAGGTGATGACGCCAATGAGCCTATCAATGATGATGTAGGTTTGGGCAATGCGCCTATGGTCGAATCATCACAAGGCACACAATCTCATGCACCAACAAGGAAAGGGAAATGGCTTGCTTACAAACTCTGTAAGAGAAAAGCTGCTGAAAGGCCCAAGTTGACTATCACCTCTGTTGAAGAAGAATCTTCCTCCCAGCCTCTAGAGAGTTTGATGGATGGATTTTCAAGTCTCTCGATCCCTAACGACATCATAACCTTTGACGTTCCCAATTTAAGCATCGGGGGGCTTAATTCTTCTGCCAGGACTGGTGATGGAATTCCTCCTACTAGCAAAAGGGAAATCACTCCTATGAGCAAGGCCATAATAACTGGTCCATCGGGGGGACACTAGGACACTCACAATCACACACACTTTACTGCACGATTTTTGTCCATCTTTTATTTGGTTGTCACTTATATGCTTTTGTTTGGTTTGCACATACTATGTCTCATTCTCATGCCTCTCACTTGAGGGGCTCCTCAACACATTATGGATTCAGCCGTGGTTCGGACTCAGGCATGCATCGAGAAAGGGTTGATAGCTGGGAAACAAGCCATCATTCAAGGTAATCTTCATCCTCTTAAGCACAAGTCAAAACCTCAATCATCTCATTGCCAAGAAGTTTAGCCCAATCCTTCGGTATATAGCTGCGATCTGGCCTCTTCTCATGTTCCCCCAACTACTATGCCACCCGAGCATCATTCTGGTTCATATAACTCTCGATAGCCTCATGACCGTAGGTCGAATAAACGTACTATTGTTACATCTGAGCCCATCTTATCTACTATAGTTCCTGAGGCCTCTTTAGCTGAATGGTTGGCCGAACTTAAGGTTAAATTTCCACATATCTACTTTGATGTACTAAAGTTTCTTTCTTCTATCCATAAAATTCCAGGCAGTGCTAAAGTTAGCTCGCTTGCATATGTCAACGATGTTTTTATGCAGCATAGAACACTCCAACACTTAGCTGAGAAAATTTCTGAGGTGTCTGTTGAAAGGCAACATGAAATTGATCACCTTAAGCTGAAGGTGATCCATGATAAAGACATAGTCAAACACCAAGATGATAAGATCACGAAGTTGACCACGAAGTTGACCACGAAGTTAGCCGCAGTAAAGAAGAGTGCTAATGAAACATCCAAATAGGTTAAACATCTGGAAATGGCTCACAAAAAGGAGTTGGATGCTACTCTTAGCCGCAACGATGTGCTTACTCTGAATAAGTACACACTGCGAAAAGAGAAAGACACTTTAACCCGCCACATTAGGAACTCAAAGAGCTTCTTAAGGAAAAGAAGGAAGAAAAACTTAAGGCTTAAGAGGTGTCTTAAAAATATTGTGAAGAGGCCATCAAGGCTCGAGAGCTGAAAATTAAACTTGACGGGCGGCTCGCTCAAATCGAAGCCCTTAACCAAGAGGCAAGGGAAGCTTGCCGTAATAAAGTTAGAGGGAAAATTAAGGCCCAGTTAGAGTATGCTAAAGAGGCTAGCCGGAATGAGGTTAAGGACATATTTGATCGTTTGATTATTTAATACAATGCCAAGGTTGTAATCCACCATGACTTGAGTTTTCTTGGAGTGGGCTACCTCGAATCGCTTATCAAGGCTTGGAACTATATCATTGAAATGAGGAAGAAAGCCCTTGGCGAAGCCAATTTGGATGAGGAGAAATTGATGTGAGAGATCCTTCATGGGAATGAATATTTAGATCTTTCCGCTACAAGGCTTCGATACTTTGATATTTTGGTACCCTCTGGCAAAGGGAAAGACATCGCTGAAGCTTCGGGGTCCGATCCCAAAGGTTCCTCTTCACTTCAACCAGCTGGCGCATCAGTTTCTCTTGGTCCGGGACAAGATTCAAGCTATGATCTGGATAGACCCTGTTATAAATAAATGCACTAACTCCTATACAAGACGGGAGAACTCCGGCAACAACCGAAAGTTAGCCAAATGCAGGTATCCCGCTCTATTCTCCATTACTCAAGTGGTTTCGTTCTTTATGCCTAATAGTTTTAGCCTTATTCGCTTATTCCCATAAATCTGCAAGTCTCTCGACTCCCAGTGAAACTCCGGGAAGTGATGCCTTATGGAGCAACAACCGACACTTACTGACATTCAAGAAGCTACTGACATTCCAGGGCCCGATGCTCAAGTTATTGGAGTCCTTGGTGATGAAAGGGCCAATGATCAGCTGTTGCAAGATGAATCTGATGATGTTATGACTATAGGTGCCTCCGTACATACTGATAAGCTCAGACTGGAGAAGCGCATTAAAAAGGAGTTGTTGAAAAAGAAAGCCAGAGCCAAGCCTGTTGATGTGGACATCGATGATCCAAACCTTATCCCACTTCAGTTCATTTACCCTGGTGGATCAATCCCTATAAGTAACATTTCTCCCGCTTCTAAAGGTGACACTGATCCGACTCTCGCGTTCAAGGATATTTCTTCGAAGGGAGGTAAGAGCGATAAGGGATCGAAGAGAGGAACAGGTGAAGGCTCGAGCGGATCCAGTCCAGAGAAACTCAAGAGGCTAAAGAAGCAGAAGAAGTAGTTGTCATGTCGGCTTAGTTTATACATAGCTTATGTAGCTGTTTTTCTTTTTGTTAGCCGTGTTTGTGCGAGTACAGCCCCCATTTTTGGATAAACACTTGTACTATGATTTCCAAGTTTTATGTAAATAAAAGTTCTTTGGTTTTGTTAAACTCTTATGTGAATTTATTTAAGTAGTTGAGCTATTACTTTTCCATTCAATGTACTTATAATTCATTGCTCGTGTTTGCGCCAAAATTGGTCACAAACCCCAAGTGTAGTGAAAGCACCAGCGTATGAATATAAATCAACAATATTCACACACAAATCACAGATCTAAGCAAATAACAAATAGCAATCCAGAAATAATGAACAGTGACACAAGATTTATAATGGTTCGGCTATCTCCGGCCTACGTCCACTTCAAGGTTTTTATAATTTTATTGCTCGATGCTTGAAGATTACAATTTCGTGGTGTTGTATTACAACTGATTTTCTGAGCTAAGTCTGGATCTAAGGCAGCAGTGGTGATCTGGAGTAAGTCTGGCAGAGTCTGGGCGCTCTTTAGCTCTCAAAATTGTCTGACCCCTTTTCTGAATGACCAGGGGCTCTATTTATAGGTGTAGGAGGCTGATATTTCGCCTAAAATTCGGGGGAGACCAGTTCTGGCTCGTGAGGGGGCCCACATGCCCGCTTTCTGGAAATCCAGGCCCACTTTGGGATCGATTCGAAGCTATGTTCGAATTGATCAAGAAATCATCCAATCGAGCTGAAATTTGGTGTGAACATTCTTCAATATGTGCTCAAGCTTCTGTGAAAATTTCATAGCATTTGGACTTGTAGATCTCAAGTTATGATCGATTCAAGTTGACGTTTTTCGCTTCCTGGAGTCGTTCGAATCGATATGCTCGAATCGATTCGTTCGAATCGATTTTCCTGCACGCGAAGACTATGGCGTGGTGCGCATGCCTCGGGTCAACCCTCCTTTATCTCCAAGTTTTACTGAGTCGTGGCCGGGGTTTTAGCTATGTAGACGTGGTGGATTCGAGGTGATCGATTTGAAGACGTGCTTCCTTCGAATCGATCTGGGTAACCTTCAGTCGATTGATACGAAGACTCCACTGTTTGAAGGGATTCGAAGGTGGGAACGTTCCAATGGATTCGAGCTATTGGATTCGAACTAAGGCTTGCTCAATGGAGTCGAAGCAAGGCGTATTCTGATGGGTTCGAAGCAAGGCTTGTCGTGATCGATTCGAGGCAGAGGCTGGCTCGATGGAGTCGAAGCTATAGTCCTTTTCATGGATTCAGAGGATCTCTCCTTGATGGATTCGAAGGCAAGAGTACCTCGATGGATCCGAACCGTGTCCTCGTGGATGGATTCGAACCCACATGTGGTCTATCGATTCGAACCTATGCTATATCATCCATCTCCTTTTGGCGATATCTTGAGCATACGAACTCGGATTGACTCGAAACTTGGAACGTTGTTTCATCTGGCCTTGCTTGACATGTCTTATCAATTGCAGCCCGATCCGAACTCGGACAAAATTCATCGATATCCATGGTGAACCTGCGATGCACAATCGATGTTCATGACTAATAATCATTGATTTTCAGTTAATCTTTGGGTATCTCGGCTTTGCCAAAAGTTGGGATAACATTTTGCCCCCCAAAACACGCCTTTTGGTAAAAGGTGTGTTTTGATTAGTCTCAAATTGAATGCAGTGAGTTCATGTTTTATTCATAGCTTATAGCATTTTCAATCAAGTCCATGGCTGTTCGAAGCCAAATTGTTATCAATTTTTTCCAGTGGGAGTTAAGAATGAAATTCCACGGTCTCTCCGTACTATTGATGGTCACTCTGGACCTTTGTCAAACCCATTCTAGATTTAGCGATTGAATAGAAAGATCCTATTGCACTCCGGCGTTGCTTTCTATCCCTTGCACTCTGGCCCCAGCTAGGGCGTATAGCGATGTCTTGGTCATTCTGGACCGATCGTAGCCTCTCTGGGCTCTTACTGGATCACATCCTGTCACTCTCCGGTGAAGGGGAAACAACGATGAGTGAGCCGATCCTGTCGCTCTCCGGCGAAGCGGCTACACCCCCTGCACTCCGGTTCAGTGTTTTTGAACATTAAGCGATGTCATGACCTAAATCTTTAGGCCGATCATAGCCTCTCTGGGCTCTTGCTGGATCCCATCCTGTCACTCTTCGGTGAAGAGGAAACAACGTTAAGTGAGTCAATTCTGTCGCTCTCTGGCGAAGCGACTCACTTCTTGCACTCCGGTTCAGTGTATCTGAACATTAAGCGATGTCATGGCCCAAATCGTGGGCCGATCATAGCCTCTCCGGGCTCTTATCGAATCCCGATCCAATCACTCTCCGGTGAATGGGAAACAATGCTTAAGTGAGTCGATCTTGTCGCTCTCCGGCGAAGCAACTCACTTCTTGCACTCCAGACCCCGCCTCTCCGGGTAAGGTCATAAAGCGATCATGTTTATATTGATATTTAATGTTCATCCTTTAACTCTCCGGTTAAAAGGTTTATTTTAATAAGTGTTTCTTTATTAAATTCAAATCCTAGATGTTCAATCTCAAACACCAGGAAAAACAAGACAATGCCTCTCCGGGCGGAGCGGTCTATTTCCATCTTAGAGCATGCCTAGGGATCTCTCCGGTTCCCGTACATGAGTAAGTGGGATAGCCGTTTTATTTTGGAAATCAAATCTAAGAAAACTAATTGACCAGAGTCCAAATCTTGAACTTGGCCCTTGCCATCACAATCAGTTGATGACGAGTCGTGATCCCGATCCAGGATCATTCCTGTTAGGTTGGGGCGGTAGTTGTTCGGGCCTAACCGCCGTTGTACGTTCTCTGGCATACTGTGGCAATCTACCACTCCTGGCATGTTCTTCCACCTCATCCTTCAGGTGGCGGCATTCATCGGTAGTGTGCCCATCTAGCTCATGGAATAGGCAGTATTTTCCAGTTCTACGTTCCCGCTCTGTGGGATCTCTCCTCGGTGGTTTTCGATAGGGGAGTTGCCCCCGAGTTTCGGTGTAAATTCATTCCAGTCCTGCCACCAAGTCTGTGTATTGCCTGAATCTGGGCTCTCGGAATTTCTTCCGTTTATCAGGACCATCATGTGCGTCATCCTGCTTTCTCTTTCTTTTGTCCGCCCTGGACTGTTCCCTGGCGGTTCCTTTGCCTTGTGCAACATTTATTTCCTGCCTCTCGGCTCGGGAGTCCTCTAATCGAATGAATTTTTCAGCTTCATGGAAAAACTCTCGAAGATCTTGCGGTGGATCTTTAGTCAAAGAGTCTTTGAATTCGGTGCCTTCTCCAACTCCTGCCACTGCCGCCATCAAAATCATCGATGGGTCCGAGCGATCTACAGAAGCCACCGTTGCATTAAATCGTAACAGAAAATCTTTTATGGACTCTCCGGTCCTTTGCTTTATTGATGCCAAAGTCATCACGCTCTTGGGTCGCGTTATGTGAACCCTAAACTGCTTCATGAAACAATCCACAAGCTCGCCCCATGTCCTGATTGATCCTGTCTCTAGCTGTCTAAACCAAAGCGCAGCCAAATATGATAAGAATAAGGGGAAACATTGTGCCATTACTTCCTCGGATGCTCCCAGCACTTCCATGTGTCTGATATATCTGGTGATATGCATGGTCGGGTCTGACTTTCCGTCATAAGGATCCAGCATCGGTAGTTTGAACTTTGGAGGGTTCCTTGCATTTCGGATATTTGGAGCGAACGGACTTCGACTAACCTCTTCCAATCCTCCGCCTGACAATCCCCCTCTCATGAGTTGTCTCACTAGGCCAATCATTCTTTCATCTCCATCTAGGGCTTGCCCCCTTGTCATGTCTCTGTCTTGCCCTCCGAGTCTTGTAGGGAATTCTGGTACGTACTCTTCGGGTGGCTCGTTAGCATTTGTGTTGGCCCTAGCCGGTTGAGCTCCTTCCAAAGGTCCTTCTGCGTCGGATCTTGCGGGCCTGCCCCCAAGCCCTTGTTGATTGCCTTCTGGTTCTGTATTCTGTCCTCCGTTGGGTTCCATAGCCCTAGCTCCTTGTTCCACATTCACAGCCACTGTAGCTGGTCCAACGTTCTGTGTCCCTGCAGCTCTCATCTGCTCGAAGAAATTCTGCAGCATCTCTTGTTGGCTTTTCATCATTCTTTCCTGCATTAGGTTATTCATAGCCTCCATCTCATCTCTAGTAATGTAGATCGAAGCTTGTCCTTCTCCAGCGCCAAAGGATGCCTCTTGACTCCCTGCCTGTTGGCTCCTCTCAGTTTTTTGTCTAGTTTGTCGAGTCATTGTAGAGTCAGATCTGAATCCTTAAAATTCCAAATCTAAACTTTGAATCTGGTGTAGCGGGTGCTAGTTCTTCTCAGTGAAAGCACCAAAGTGTTTGCGCCAAAATTGGTCACAAACCCCAAGTGTAGTGAAAGCACCAGTGTATGAATATAAATCAACAATATTCACACACAAATCACATATCTAAGCAAATAACAAATAGCAATCCAGAAATAATGAACAGTGACACAAGATTTATAGTGGTTCGGCTATCTCCGGCCTACGTCCACTTCAAGGTTTTTATAATTTTATTGCTCGATGCTTGAAGATTACAATTTTGTGGTGTTGTATTACAACTGATTTTCTGAGCTAAGTCTGGATCTAAGGCAGCAGTGGTGATCTGGAGTAAGTCTGGCAGAGTTTGGGCGCTCTTTAGCTCTCAAAATTGTCTGACCCCTTTTCTGAATGACCAGGGGCTCTATTTATAGGTGTAGGAGGCTGATATTTCGCCTAAAATTCGGGGAGACCAGTTCTGGCTCGTGAGGGGGCCCACATGCCCGCTTTCTAGAAATCCGGGCCCACTTTGGGATCGATTCGAAGCTATGTTCGAATCGATCAAGAAATCATCCAATCGAGCTGAAATTTGGTGTGAACATTCTTCAATATGTGCTCAAGCTTCTGTGAAAATTTCATAGCATTTGGACTTGTAGATCTCAAGTTATGATCGATTCAAGTTGACGTTTTTCGCTTCCTGGAGTCGTTCGAATCGATATGCTCGAATCGATTCGTTCGAATCGATTTTCCTGCACGCGAAGACTATGGTGTGATGCGCATGCCTCGGGTCAACCCTCCTTTATCTCCGAGTTTTACTGAGTCGTGGCCGGGGTTTTAGCTATGTAGACGTGGTGGATTCGAGGTGATCGATTCGAAGACGTGCTTCCTTCGAATCGATCTGGGTAACCTTCAGTCGATTGATACGAAGACTCCACTGTTTGAAGGGATTCGAAGGTGGGAACGTTCCAATGGATTCGAGCTATTGGATTCGAACTAAGGCTTGCTCAATGGAGTCGAAGCAAGGCGTATTCTGATGGGTTCGAAGCAAGGCTTGTCGTGATCGATTCGAGGCAGAGGCTGGCTCGATGGAGTCGAAGCTATAGTCCTTTTCATGGATTCGGAGGATCTCTCCTTGATGGATTCGAAGGCAAGAGTACCTCGATGGATTCGAACCGTGTCCTCGTGGATGGATTCGAACCCACATGTGGTCCATCGATTCGAACCTATGCTATATCATGGCGATATCTTGAGCATACGAACTCGGATTGACTCGAAACTTGGAACGTTGTTTCATCTGGCCTTGCTTGACATGTCTTATCAATTGCAGTCCGATCCGGACTTGGACAAAATTCATCGATATCCATGGTGAACCTGCGATGCACAATCGATGTTCATGACTAATAATCATTGATTTTCAGTTAAACTTTGGGTATCTCGGCTTTGCCAAAAGTTGGGATAACAGCTCGGTTATCCGGATAATCATCCATTAATTTTACTCAAGGCCTTCATGTGGTCATGACCTCAAGTTGTATCAAACACTGGGTTCGAGCCTTAGTGCTACGCTATTGAAATCAGCTTCTTAAGTGATTATACTCCTACCCTAGTCTCGGGTTAGAGGAGTTAGATAGTGGATGGTCAAATTCCTTCCTTAGCAAATTTATACTCCTCCTATCAATTTTAGGTCAGAGTTTATGGAAAGTGAGTGGTCGAACCGCACTCATCTATTTGTTTATACTCATATCCGTTCTTTCGGGATAAGAGTTTGTTGGCGGGTGGTCGATTCGCACCCAATTTTTGTTTATACTCTTGTCCACACTCTGGGGACTTAGAGTTATTTTGAAAAATAGTCGAACCGTACTTTCCTTAATTGATTGATTTGCCCCTAAGCCCGGGGTTTAAATTGTAGAGCAATCGGCCGTGTTACGATCACATTTTGATTCATGTCTACCCCATCACTTGGTGGGATTAATTTGATTATTGGATGGTGAAGTCACATACGTTTCTCGTTACGTACTCCGCTCATCGGTTTGTGAGCAAGAATCATCAAGTGAACAGTCGGACCACATTCATTTTGTTTAGTCCAATCATAAATTTGTGTAATCAGCTGGCTCAAAACTCTAGAAACCTGCTCGGACATGTCAATATTAGTTAGTTGGGCATCATAACTAATATGTGATGCTATAGCAATCACAGATATGAAGGAAATTTCAAACTTTATAAGCAAAATGAAAAGAAATGCCATAGTTAGTCTTATTACATATCTGGAAAATCAAATACAAAAGCAAATTTGGAATTGAATATAACTGAATGAAAAAGAATAAACTAAGTGAAATATCATCGTAAATGCTCCATATTCCACCCCCTTGGAAGTGTGACGCCATCAACAATCGCTAGCTTGGAAGTTCCTTCTCCATGCCTTTGTTCAATGATATACGGATATATGACGGGACAGAAAAAATCCATTTTAAGAAGAGATCATCGATTCCAAAGGTCCTAGGTCAGACTTTAGTGTTGTAGTATCGGGCGACTCGGTGTCGATGTGCAGCTACCCTCAAATTAGCTTCTTCATGCTTCTCATCTACCAAGTCTAGAGATCCTAAGAGATCTCTATTTGTTCTGGAGTCGTAGTAGGTCACTCGATGAGATTGGACTTCGAGTTCAGCAGGAATAATGGCTTTAGAGCCATAAGCAAGGGCGAATGGAGTATGGCCAGTCGCAGACTTGTGGGTGTTTCTATAAGCCCATAATACTGTTGGGAGTTTAGCCATCAACTTGCCTCTAGCCTTTTCCAAACGGTTCTTCAATATGGACTTTATGATTTTGTTACAGCTTCAACTTGTCCATTTTCTTGAGGGCGAGCAACTACCACAAATCTCTTTTCAATATGATGTCGACGGCAAAAGTCTTTGAATTCACCCTTGTCAAATTGGGTTCCATTATCAGTTACAATAGTTCGTGGAAGGCCAAAACAATAATGATGTTCTAGATAATGAAGTTGAATACTTTCTTCATCGTGATCATGGCTAACGGTCCTACTTCGACCCATTTGGTGAAGTAATCAACTGCTATATTGGTGTACTTCGGACTACCTTTATAGATTAGCAAGAAACCGATAATATCTATGCCGCATATGGCGAATGACCATGGACTGACCATTTGTGCAATTTCCATCGGCGGAGCTCTCAGAACTTTTGCATACATTTGGCACTTGCCACATTGCTTAGCGTAATCAACAGCATCTCAGTTGATAGTTGGCCAGTAATACCCATAATTGAGTATTTTCTTTGCTATGGTTTGCCCCTTAGTGTGATCACCACATCCCCCTTCATGAAGTTCCTTTAGGACTTGTTTTATTTCATCATAAGGGATACACCGGAGCAGGGGAATGAAAAAACCCTTTCTATACATGACTCATTCCTGAATGATGTATCTTGAAGCTTTGTAGAGGATTTGTCATCTATCATTCCTCCATTGGGAAGGACTCCCCATAGCAAATAATCTTTAATCGGAGTCATCCATGACTCCTTCTCAGGCTCTGTCTCTAGTATCCAGTCGATTCCCATCTGGTTTATGCTTGGAGCATCTAGTACTTCGACTGGAACAAAGCCCATTTGTTTTCCCGATGCTAGCAAACTTTGCCAATGAGTCGGCCTCTTTGTTTTGATCCCAAGGAATGTGCATGATGTCATATTACTCAAAGCCAGTCAATAGCTCTTAGAATCGAATAAGGTACGGAGCGAGTCATTGTCCTTTAGCCTGTTAATCTCCCTGACTTAGTATACCACTACCTGGGAATCGAAAAAGATTCAAGGGATTTTATTCCCAGTTCTCTGGCAAGTTTGAGTCCAGCAATCAGAGCTTCATATTCAGCTTCGTTATTCGTTGCAGGAAAGTCAAGCTTCAAAGTGTAGCAAATTGATCGATCCTCCAGAGTCACTAGTATGACTCCGGCTCTAGAACAACAATCGTTGGAGGCTCCATCCATATACATTTTCCATTGGATGGGAGGGGCTTCACTGCTCTCTGAGAGATCATCATGTGCAGTGAAATCAGCTATAAAGTCTGCTAGTGCATGTCCTTGGATGGCTCTCCGAGGGAGACAAGAAATGTCAAATTGGCTCAGCTCGATGTTCTACTTGAATAACCTTCTAGACGTCTCAGGTCGCTGTAGGATCGTCGTAACGGTTGGTCCGTATAGACATTGATGGGATGAGCCTGAAAATAGAGGCGGGGCCTTCATGACACAATCAACAGGCAGTATGCCATTTTCTTCATCTTCGGATAGTTCCTTTCAGCTCTTATTAATCACTTGCTAACATAATAGTCTGGTCCCTGGATCCGATTCTCCTCATGAAGCAATGTGAAACTTATAGCGTGTACCGACACGGCCAAGTAGATATACAAATCTTTGTGATCCATCAGATTTGATAAGATAGGAGGTATTTCTAAGTGGTTCACCAGAGCTTGGAATGCATCTTCATAGTCCTGTGTCCATTCAAAGTTCCTTTTCCCTCTTCTAATAAAGTCAAAGAAAGGAATGCATTTATCGATGGCTCTGGAAATAAATCGACTTAGTGCGGGGACCTTCCCATTTAGGCTGTGTACTTGTTTGATGGTTTTTAGCACTTGGATGTTGTGAATTGCTCGAATCTTCTTGGGATTAGCTTTGATTCTACGAGCATTGACGATGAAACCCAAGTATTTTCCCGATGCAACAAAAAAAGAACATTTTAGAGGATTGGTCTTCATTTTGTAATATTGGAGGATATCGAACATTTCTGTTAAGTCTCTAATCTGGTCGCTTGATCGTTATGACTTCACGAGTGTATCATCCACATATACCTTCATCGTCTTACTAGGCGTTGATAGATCGCTCCAGCATTCTTTAACCCAAATGGCATTACCACATAGTAGTACAATCCAACGTCAGTAATAAAATAGATGTGCTCCTGGTCAGATATATGCATCGGGATTTGATTATATCTAGAGCATGCATTCGTAAAAGATAGCTACTCATGTCCTACGGTTGAGTCCACCAACTGATCGATCCTCGGATGAGGAAAGTTGTCTTTAGGGCATGCCTTATTTCAGTCCAATTAGTCAATGCATATCCACCATTTTCCTATTTCCTTTCTCACAAGTACAGGATTAGATACCTATTTCAAGTAGAGGGTGTCCCGAATAAACTCATTGCCTTTGAGTATATCCACCTCTTCTTTAAGGGCGACAGATCTCTCCGGAAGCATGTAGCGCTTTTTCTGTTTCACCAGGACATGCCTCGAGTTGATAATTATTGTATGGCTTGCAATAGCAGGAAAGATCCCATACATGTTAGAATGGGTCCAAGCAAACACATCGAGATTTGCTCGAATAAAATAGCAAGTTCCTTCATCATCAGGGGGCCGAGCTGTGACCCAAACTTTAGGACCCATGATGGGTATCATGGCTGACCGTGATGTCAATCGTCCGCTCAGCCAGTGCAAACTTGGTTTCTTTGGGCTCCTCCTCATCATTCCTCGGATCTATATCTTTGTGGAACTGACTATAGAGCCCGAGCCAAGGCTCAGGCACTTGTTGTCAATCTTCAGTGGCTTGGATGTGGGAAGACTTCTCTACACCCTTTCCTTTCCCTTTTTGTCGGGCCTCTCTCAGCTCAGCTACATAGCAAGAACGTCCGGTCGCCTGATCGCCATATACAACTCCTACTCCATTATCAGTCAGGAAGTTCAAAGTCAAATACCATGGGGCAAGAGCTACTCGGAATCTAGCTAGGGCTGGTTGGCCCAGAAAAGCATTGTATGGAGAGTCAACATCCAAGATGACCAATGACAACATCCGCATTATGCTACGGTCACCTTCTCCCAACTCCACAGGTAATTCAAGATAATTGACAGCTTCGATCGCATCACCATTAAATCCATGAATGTGGATTATAGGTGGTTTCAATTACTTGGCTTCCATCCTCATCTGATCATAATTTTTAAAAATCATATTCATGGAACTACCACTGTTAATCAAGATCTTCCTTACTGAGGCAGGCCCGACCATGGCTGAAATGACCACTGGGTCGATCATTAGTGCCTCTACATTTTCTGCATCTTTGTTTCTGAATACAATGTCGTCTGCCATTGTATGCTACTATTTGGCTAGGTCCCGTCTTATGTATTTGAATAGCACTCAAAATTCATATGCTTGATTGTGTTAGCATAGCGCTCCATCTCATGTCGGCTCTTATCAGATGGATGTGGTCCTCCAACTATTGTATTGATCACTAATCTTCCAGCAGTCGCGTAGGCTCCTCAGCCCTATGCGATGCTTGTCCTCGATTAGGGTCGGATGTCCTATGCCCGCCATCCTGCGAGGCTTTAACAAACTATTGTAGTTTTCTTTCCCGAATTAGTTTTTCGATAACATCCTGAAGATGCCTACATTCATAGGTATTGTGACCATAGCATTCATGGAAATGGCAATATTTTCTAGTTTCCCAGTCGATTCCTTCAGAGGTGGCTTCCTATACTAAATGGTACTGCATATAGACAAGTAGACGTTCTGTAGAGATGTATTCAGTGGTGTGTATGTATCAAACGTTGGAATCCTAGTCTTTTCTCTTCCAGAACCCCTCTTTCATTCTCAATTCCTATCACTGCCTTTATTTTGTTGATTTAGTTTATTTTGAACATTTATTTGTACTTTCCAGGAACTCTCCTCGGACTATTTCACTATAATGTTACTCTGCACTCCCACTCCACTCGATCCCACAACATTCTTCTTCCTAGAGCGTCTAGCTTCCTCTTTCCTCAAATACTGAGCTGCTTTTACGTAGAAACACTCCAATGTTGCGGGTAGTTTGCCAGCTAACCAATAGCCAAATTCAGATTCTGGGTCAATCCCTTTTATTACCGCCATCAATATTGAATGGTCATTCGGATTACTGACTTCTATGACGGTTGTATGTAATCTCTCCGAATAGTCTTTCAGTGATTCTCCCAGAGCCTGGATCATGCTTGATAGGGACATTACATCTGTGGGGCGAGTTACGTGCATACAAAACTGCTCTATAAATTTTGTTGTCAAATCATCAAATTTAGAGATTGACTGTGGGGGTAATCTCGTAAATCACATCGTTGTTATGCCAAAGAGAGTAATAGGAAAACATATGCATTTTGGGGCACCATCAGCTCATGTAAAATCCATCAGCCATTCATATCACATGATAAGCTGCATAGGGTCGGTTTTTTCCTCGTAGGCAGGCATCGATGTCCTGCTTAATCTTCTTGGATACTATGCGTGTTGGATATTATCGGTGAACGGGGAATGGCTTTTCGAGATCCCCCCATCATCATTGTTCAAGCCTTGGCTCTCCCTTACTAGCTGCCTAAGCATAGCCATCATGTCTGGCATTTGGATACTTGGGGCTAAGCGGTAGTCGTGCTCCACCTTACGTGAATGGTCCGATAGATACCTATGGGCCATTCCACACCTTCTTAGCTCAACCACCTCTTGATGTGTGTCACATACGTTCACATCATCGTCATTTCGAAGAGGTAACTTATCTACATTAACTTAAACTCCAGCATCCAGATTAACAACAGTGGCTCCGGTTCAAGTTCCATCAGAAAAAGGTATGGTTTTTCCCCAGGAAGAGGGATCGGCCGCGGTCCCTATAGAGGGATCGGGTCCGATCGGTCCTGGAAGCCCAGGAATTGTTTTGTGTTGATATCCATATGTTTCTGTGTGACATCCATTGGTTCTGCAATGTCTGCACCTATGATGGTCATCTGATGAAGTTGAGCTTTCCGATGCAGAATAGAGAGTTGGTTCCCTTCTAGTTTTCCTATGTTGTTGATCCCTAAGTCGATTCATTAGATCAATATTGGCTTGAATCTACTGGTACAACTATCGGTGGCTATCCATGAGCTCTCTCATCAGATTCCAAAAATCAGCTCTTGTGATGGAATCAGTGGGATTCTAGACTCAACTGGATTGGTAGCATTGGCATCTACTAGTAGATTGTTCTGGCCTCCTTGTTGGATGCTGGCATTCTCGTCTCCTTCTGCATTTTGAGAGATAGATCTAGTATTCCTAACCGTTGTTGATAACTTTCCTTATACATTTGCAAATTTAAATAGAACAGATAAACTATTTGAAGATAATTCTGGATCTTTTCCTTAGATTTGCGCAATCTAACAGCAACAAAGGGATCCAAATGAAGCTGAGAATCTTGGTTCTCAGTGAAAGCACCAAAATGTTTGCACCAAAAATTGACACAAACACCAAGAGATTTGCAATAGAGGAATAAATGAAGAATATTTAATGTAAATAGAGAGAATATAACAATAAATCAATAAGAAATAAACAAATAACAGAGGCACAACAATTTATAGTGGTTCGGCGTTGTTTGCCTATGTTCACTTTGAAGAGATAGCTTTGTTAATCACTTTGTAAACGGAGTATAATAGGGATTGAATGAAAATCCTTAGTTACAAAAGAATACAAAGCAACTAGAAGCGTAAACGATCCTAAAAATGAACAATCAAGTCTGTATTTATAGAGGAAGAGGTGAAATATCTTCCTGAAAATTCGGCAAAAGGCTCTCCAAATCTATAGGGGCCCACAAGAGGGATCACATGGCCCAAATCCCAAGGAATAGGATCGAGGCCAATCCCTATTATTGGAGGTTTAGGGGTTGTGATCCCTATGGGGGATCCTCCATGTTTTATTATGCTTTACATCCAAGTTTCGTGTCTATTAGACTTGTAGATGTTGAGTTATTCATCGATCATCATTGCAATGTGTTGTGTAGTCTGATCCTGGCTGATCTCTCTATAAGGAAGAGGGTCGATCCCTCTTTCTTGTGCCTTTTAGGGTGCGATCTTTGTGGTGGACTTCATAGGGTCCCATCTTCTTGTTCCTAAAGTTTCAGGTGTATCTAACTTCTAGATTTTGATATATTTATCATTTTCAATTGAGTTACACTTGTTTAGCTGAATTAATCCGATCCTTTTGGTAGGGAAGGATCATATCCGATCCCTTTTCTAGAGTATACTATATTCCATACTTATATTATTATGAATAGAATATCTCTCAATTCCATTCGATCACGGCTTCATATTATCATATGTACTTGAATTCTGGACCTCATAATCATCGCTTTGGGCTACTGACCTTGATGACAGTTGAATCTTACTTTTCCAATCAGTTCGAATATAGCCGGGTCAAAATACCGGATACATTATTTGATCTGGATTATTTATGGTATTTATATTTATATTTATTTTCTTCTACTATGAGATCTGAAAGTATAGAATGCTTTAAATTTTATATTATTCTCTGTATCATATAATGTTTTAAAAAACCGATGTCTCGCACTTTTTGGAATGATGTGAGTTTGAAAGTCATTTTAGGCTTTGAATTGGTGTTTCCGAAGGTGCAGGTTATCGCATGTAGTCATTAACGAATCGTTATAGGGATGCCTCACCTCTCTTAGCTCTTTAGGAGCTATTGTAGAACTAGAATTTGGAAAACACTTTTGTACAACATTGGTGGTGGTTCGTCTCCATTAAATTGATTCCCTACTTAGCTTCACATATTTACCTATTCCTAGCAACCTTTTCTCATTTCTACAATATATGGACCTCCATGAATGACATCGATATGATTAATGGAAGGTGGAAAATTCAATGGGCGTCAATTTCCATGATGTTGGCATTGTTAGTCGAAGGTTTTCATCATTATTAGTTTTTAGGAATTTTTGATCATTTTTTACAAACTTCTTAAGTGCTTCTCTTATTACCATGCCATGAATGATTCCGGCCAACACATAATAATCATCAGTCATATAGTGTTCGCCTTGTGAAAAACACGGTAATCTCTACCTTGTTCGGTCCCGAGTTCAACTTTGATTGAAGTAGGATACTCTACCTCATCTTTCATTATAGCACAAATGTATGAGATAGGCTGGTTTAAGTCAATACAATTTGCTCTTGATATTTCATCCCACTTTCCTCTTTTATCAAGGTTCAAAAAACCTCCTTTTTCCCTTGTTGATAATTTTTCTTCTCATGAAAGATTTCACCCGTTCAGAATTATCGGCTTGGAAATGAAAGTCTTGCAGATCCTTGCACCCATGAATATATAGCACTTTCTAGGTTGAGGTACTTTCTATTAACCCATACTTTACGGCCATCAGCTTTTCTTAAATACTTAACTTTTTATCTTTATTTTCTTAAATGTTGAATCTTCTTAAATGCTCCCTCACTAATTCCCTCAGTCTTTTCATTATGTTTTCTAAGACACTGGCATCTATGGTTAGCTCTTTAAAAGTACATAATTGTGCATAAAATTCACAAGAAAACTACTTCCATGAATAAATGATTTTCTCTCGATACCGATGGTACTATTTTGCTGTTGCACCAAAGAATGTAATGGGGAACAATCTACGTCTTATTGCTTCAAGAGCATTGTAAATATCCATTTGGCTTTCAAAATCCAACATATGGTCTTCTGGATTAGCTGATCCATCATAATTGATTAAAGGAATTATAGTATAAGAAGGTAATGGAAGAACCATGATTTCTTCCCTGAATATAACTCCCCGAAAGTTGTTATTGACTTTAGTGTCCATTGCCCTTTTTTTACATCCATCTAAACTTTGATCTGCTTATTTGCCAAATCTCTTAAGTATGTCTCATCATCCCTGTAAGCTTTCCATTTTGGTATATGCTCTTTCTTAGACGTCGAACTAGTTGACTGCAAAAGTAAAGACTTTGGTTCTTCTGAGCCACTCATTTATTGACTTATACTTCTTTTCTCAAGTTTAAATTTGGATTTATTTGGACCTTCATATTCCATCTTTCTTTTGAAGGCCGAAAGAAGTTTTCTCAACATTTCTGCTACTTAGGATTGATGCATCAACATTTTCTAGGGTGATTCGACCTCTACCCTATTGCTGCCTTTTGTTTTTTGGAAAATTTTGATGATTTTTGAGAAACTAGCATTTCAATTGGCTCGTACATAGTTTGAAGCTGCATTTGCATAGTGCTGATGTTAGTTTTCTCATTCGCAATGACTATTGACACGCACACTTGCCCTATTTCAGTATCCCCCATATTGAATTGAAGAGCTACATTTTTCTTGAGGCTAGTACAATGCAAGGCTTCTTGTTCTTGCTCATTGATTTTCTTCACTGTTCTTCCAATTTTCCTAAGAGTAAAAGGTCAAATAAGTAGTTATTTCCCTAAGTTCAATTCTCAGTGAAAGCATAACAAAATATTAGGTTAATTTTTTGTCTTCACTAATATGCATTGTCTTGCTTAGTCAATGATGCTTGGACAAGAGATTAGGCTTTTGGACAAGTATACTAGTCATTATGTTCAAGATGATCAAGTTTGCAAATAGGCAATTATTTAAGTATTATGTCTCAAAGTCTCAATTTGATGAATAATGGTGATAGGTTGCTTAATGTTTACTATGAGCCCGAGAGTTACATGATTTTGAGCTATTTATACTTATTGAATCTCTCACATGTTGAATTAGCACAACTTCCTATTGTGCAAAATTTGGTGGACGTATTTAAAGAGGCTTTGGGTTTACCTTTTCATTGAGAAATTAAATTATGCGTTGACTTAGATCGAGATGCATGGCCAGTAGTCTTACCTATTAGACTCCAAGCTCTAAGTGGAAGAAGAGAATTAGAGATTGAAAGGGAAGTACATTGGAGTAGGGAGCACCCATCGTGTACGCCACTAAAGCGGATGGATCCCTAAGATATGGATCAACTATAGCAAGTTGAACAAATTGACAAAGAAGAACAAATATCGTCTAGTCAGTTGATGATTTCTTCGACCAACCCAAAGGAGTGAAGATCTTCTATTAACTAAATATTTCTATGGGTTCTCATCATAAGATAGTATTCCGAAGATCGTCTTTAGAATTCTTGATGCATCTTATCAATGGTTGGTAATGCCATTCGGTCTTACAAATGCACCAACATATTTTGTAGATGGGTCCTATCTTTTGGGAAAAACTCAATAAAATTGTGGTGGTATTCATAAATGACGCTTTGATCTTTTCTAAAGGTGAAGAGAAGCAAAAATTACACTTAAGAGAAGTGCTGGAGGTGTTGAGTTGTAATTGCTTGAAAGAGTAAATTCTAAATGTCGCTTTTAGAGAAGAGAATTGTGATTCTTAGGTCATTATATCCAAGCATAGAATTTTCGTTGATCCAAATTATCCATTCATGGTGCAAGATTAGAAGGTACCAAGTGGTGAAATCGAAGTTCGTAGTTTTATTGGGTTGGTGGAATATTATCTGAAGTTCATTAAGACTTTGCAAAGATGGTGATACCTTTAGCCTAACTAGTTAGGAAGGATCAAGTCTTCTTATGGAATGCACGAAGTAAAGACTTTTTTTATTAAGATAAAGCAATTGGTAACTAGTGCTTCGATTCTTGTTATATCAGAAGGAGCTAAACTATTTGTCGTATACATTAATGCTGGTGGCATTGGACTTGGTGTGGTTCCTATTTAAGACATCAAAGAGATTAAGTATGTTAATAGGCCACTTAATACCCATTAAAGGAATTATCCAACGCATGATTAAGAGGTGTTGGCCATTATCTTTGCTTTGAAGATGCAGTGGCATTATTTGTTATGTAAAAGGTTTAAGCTATCCATCAATCACAAACCCTTGAAGTATTTATTATCGAAAATACATTTTAATCTTAGGCAATAAAGATGGATGGAATTCTTAGCATCATAGGACAATGAGAATTCATATATTCCTGGAGAAGTTGTAGTGAATGCATTAAGTAGAAGGCATGTTATGTTGGATCTATGCTCGTTAATGGAAGGGTTTGGAATTTATTGTGAAGTTTGATTTCCAACCTAGTTATGATGTCTTCCCCGACTTATTGACAACATTAGACGTTAGACCCATACTTATTGATCAGATCAATTCTAGCCAAAGGCTTAATGCAAGCTTAGTGGAGATCCTTGACCGAGTTGGGAAGGGAGAAAAGATTAATTATATTATTAGCCTGTTTTATAGGCTAACACGCCCAATCGATAGAAATGTAGTAAGTAAATGAAAAATGTAAGAAATAGAAAGAGAAAAACATGAATGAACACAAGAGATTTTACACTGGTTAAGCAAATCTCCGACATATGTCTAATTAGTTGCTTTTATTGATTGCTTTATGCAAGGAATACCAACTTTTAAAAGTGAATTAAAGATTCAATTTCAAGGTACAAATACTGCAGCTTTCTTCTAGTAAAAGTTGATAAAAGAGCCAAAAAGTACTTTCTTCATTGAAGAAGATGACTATTTATAATTGATTTGGGTAATTCGAAGCTAACATACTTATCGAAACTATTTGAAATCATCAAACAGTGAGATCTGAGATAATAGAAGGAAGATTAGGCAAATTTTGCACCAAATCTTGAGGCATGATGGGTCGAAACCTAGTAGTGTGAATTTTCGTCATGTACCTATTGAATCTTGCTTTTATGAAGTTTTGATAACATAACCATATATATATATATAGCATCACTTTAACTCTTGCAAAATGTTTCCAAAATATAGACGACTAACTGCTACAACAAAGCGTTGAAGAACAATTATCGAATATTGTCGTCAACGTAAGTCTAGAATGTGATGTACAATATCCTTTGATGGATACACGTACTTAAAATATTTAAAATCAATCGAAAGTTATATTATACAAGTCAAGTATCAATTTTTTTAAATATTTTAAATCAATAAAAATTATATTATACTAGTAAAGTATCAAATTTTTAGAATTTACATAACTCGGACATATGAATGCAATAAAAACATAAATTTTTAAAAGGGTCGAGACATTTGATTTAATAATCCAAATGTCTAAAAATAATAAAATTTAGCCTTGAAAGTCTCAAGAAAAAATTCTGTTAAAATTCAGACGTCTAACTTAATTATCTAGATGTTTGAAGCACTTAAAAAAATAAGCAAATAAGACGTCTAAATGAATCAATCAGATGTCTAATGAGGGTATCAGACTTCTGTTCGATCCATTCAGACGCCTGACCCAACAAAATCTAGTATTTTAAATAAACAACTTGAACGTCTTAGTATGTTTTCCAAACATTCGTATATGGTCTAAAATGAACCTATTCCATTCTGTTTAGAGTAAGATTTATGACCCAAATATTTCAGATGTATGCACTTTCAACTCAAACATTTAGGAAAGACTAACGGCTATATTTCTGAACATACATCATCTTTCTGAAAGGAAACATTTGTTTTTAAGAGTTGCAATCTCTTGAATAATCATTACCTTCAACAGATCTCTTCACTACTATAAATATAAACCTATTTCATTCCTCAATTTCATCTAAATTTTTGGCTATCAAATCTCTTTATATTTACTATTATTTGGAATTAAAAGCAATCGGTCGATTCTCTACTTCCAACAGCACTACACATTCAACTCATATACCATTAAAGGGTATTATTGAAATGGTGTATTGAAGAGTGACTTATATTGTTAAGAACATAGTGAAAGATGAAAAGCAAATCCTTTTGCTTTGAAGTTGGTTGCATCCTATTCGGTTGGTCAAGGAATTATAGACCTGTTCCTTTGGGCAAAGTGCGGATTGTTGACAGTAAAATTTCTAAGTGGAGCTTAGGGATTGGACGTAAAACGATAGTTCCGAACTAGTATGAAAATTCTGATGTGGTCGTTTCTTTATTTTACTCTATTTATCTTCTTATTTGTTGTTTTGTCTATTGTTATCTATTATCCATATTAAACTAGAATGTATACAGGAATTTATTTGGTATCGGAGCAAGGTCATCACTAAAGAATAATAATGTTTGTGACCCTTTGAAATAATATGGATAACATCATTACCACATTTTCTGAAGATCGACCCACTGCACGACCACCGCAATTCACTGGTTCAAACTATGCATATTGGTCTACTTGGGTGAGAATATATATGCAAGCAAGTAGTTATGAAATATGGAATATTACTCAAGTCGAATATATTACTTGGACAATTCCTTAAAAAATCAATTCTACTAATAATGTTAAAGCCATGAATATATTATTTTGTTCATTAGATAAAAATGAATTTAATAGAGTCAATGTGTGCAAAACTACATATGAGATATGACAAACCATGCAAATTACTCATGAAGGGACAAATAATGTTAAACAAAGAAAAATTTCTATACTAACGAATCGGTTCTCAATCTTTAGAATGAAACCAAACGAAACCATTGCTGCTATGTATTTAAGGTTTCAAAACATTACTTATGCTCTAATAGCATTAGGAGAAGATTATTCGGATTTTGATATATTATCAAAAATACTCAACTCTTTAATGGATGGGTGAGAAAGAAAAGTATTGTCTATCGAAGAGGCCAATGATCTCTCAACACTCAAACCAGAATATTTTATTGGAAATCTAATGTTCTATCAGGTAAATTTGCAGGTAAAAAGGACATAAGCTTACGAATGAAAAACAATAGCATTTCAAGCTAAAGTTGACTCTGATATTGAGGAACATGATTTTGTTCTTCTAGCTAGAAATTTCAAGTAAATTTTGAAATATGGTAAAAACAAACGATTTGGTATAAATAACAACTTATCCTCTTTGAAGTGCTATGAGTGCAATAAAAACGGTCACATAAAAAGGGTTGCCTAATCTTTAGAACGAAAAGAAAAACTTCAAAAATAAGAATGACAAACATTTTAAAAGAAGAAACAACGTTTTCAAGTGAAATGGGATGATTTGGACTCATCTTCATCAAATAGTGAAAGCAATACGAAGTAAGCCAACATATGCTTCATGGCAATAAGTAGTGTGATGTAAGTGTAAACATTTCTTATGATGATTTATTTGAAATAAATTCGGAACTTCTTGAAAAGTTGAAATCACTTATGAAAATAAAAAAAGAAACTATAGCAAAACTAAATAGATATGAATTAGAGATAGATATGCTAAAAGATAAAAAATTAATTTAGAGGAAGAATTACGAAAAACTCAAGCCTGTTGTGAAAACTTGGCATCTTAAAGTACTATATTAAATGATGAACATCACCTATATAAAAATGAGGATGTCAAGTTAACTAAAGAAAAATGTGAATTGATTTCTTCCAAAAAATCTCTTAGCAATGAAATTGAAAATATAAAAAATAACAATGAAAAACTCTTTTCAAATGTTTCCAACTTTGATAAAGGAAGAATTTTTTTATCAAAATCATTAAGTTTTCAAAGTCATTTTATAATAAAGTCGATTTAGGATTTAATGGTGATAAGAAAATTGAAATCTTCAAAAATTAGTTCTCTGAATACTACATTTATAAAAGAAAATAGTATTATAAACTGATATTGAAGTCTAAGATATGTACAAATAAAATATGGGTACCAAAATCTAGTGATAATAGCTTCAAAAATAATTATACAAATGATTTCATAAACAACGTTCATAATAATAAATGTTCAATTTTAAAAGGAAAACCAAATCCTCTATGATATCGTTTCCTAAGATCTAACTCATAGGACCCTAATATAGGAAGTGTGTACCAATTCGAATATATATTTTTTGTTGGTACCCAATAAGAAAAAGAAGAGATGGATTCTTATCAGTGGATGTTCCAAACACATGACGCGAAATCTATACATACTTACAAATATAAAATACAAGGATGGAGGCACCATCAACTTTGGAGATAATTCTAAAGTATGTCATTGGCATTGGAGACGTCTGCAATTAGGGTATATCTAATTCTCCTTTGATCACAAATGTCCTACTAGTAGAAAATTTGAAACATAACTTACTAAGCATTAGTCAACATTGCGACAAAGGATTTACAATTTCTTTTGAAACTGATAAATGTAACATTTTTGACCAAAATAAAATTTTAGTATTAATTTTTGAAGGAATAAGAAAAGTTAATATTTTTAAATATGAAAATTAATAATGATAATAATATGTGTCTCTTAGTCAATGATCACAGTCCATGCTTATGGCTAAGAGGCCACATAAATTTTAAAAATATTAACAAGTTAGCTAATAGTGAATTGGTTAAAGGATTACCAAAAATGAGCTTAAAGTTAACAATCTTTGTGATGCATGTCAACTTAAAAAACTAGCAAAACCTTCTTTTAAGCCTAAGAAAGTTATTTCTACCTTTCAACCTTTAGAACTACTACACTTAAATCTTTTTGGACCTACTCAAGTAAGATCCATTAAACATAACAAATATGAATTTTTTATTGCAAATGATTTTTCTAGATATACATGGACTCTATTTTTTAAAAATAAAAGTGATACATTTGAGGTTTTTAAAATTTTGCAAAAAGAATTCAAAACTTAAATAATCTAAAAATAAAAATTGTTTGAAGTGATCATGATGATGAATCTGAAAATGAAATTTTCAATGATTTTTGTAATAAGAAAGGAGTAGGTCACAAGTTTTCCTTTCCAAGAACACCTCAACAAAACGGTGCTATAGAATGAAAAAATAGATTGCTATAAGAATGTGTAAGAATATTATTAAGTAATAATCGTTTATGAAAGAATGTTTGGACTAAAGCTAGGGATACGACTTGTTACATTATAAATCGTGTCTCTATAAGACTATTAACCCAATACACACTGTATGAATTATTTAATGGTAGAAAGCCAAACATTTCATATTTTAAAATTTTGGCTCAAAATATTTTATATTAAATTCAAAAGATAGTATAGGATAATTTAATTCAAAAGCTGATGAAGGTATTTTTGTTGGATATTCAAAAAAGAGTAAAACTTATAGAATATTGAATAAAAAATCAAATACTATAGAATAAACTTTACTATCATTTGATGAAAATTATAAAATAAGTAATGATGAGGATGAAGTTGTTTCAATAGACCAAACAACTAGTTTACAAAATCTCCCTCAAAATGAAAATATGGATAATTCATTAAAATCTCCATCTCGTATGCTAGGAGATCATCCACTTGATAACGTAACGGGTGAAGGTAACACTAGAGCAAGAACACGAAATCAACTAAATCAAATGGGATACGTTGCGTTTATATCTAATACAGAACCAGAAATATTAAAGAAGCATCTAAAGATGTTTTTTTTTTCATTTTAGCCATGCAAGAAAAATTAAATCAATTTTTTTTTTGGCAAGGCCGACGGGGTTGGATGGTCCTCGACCATTTTATTGCAGCACCAAAGCAAACAAGACACAAACTACAAACAAGTTGAGCAAGAGCTCACAGGAAAACGGGGAAAGAACATGGTGCTACAAGCACAAAGGAAGAAAATTACAGAAAACGAAAAAAAAAAACAACACAGACAACTACATACTAAAGTTCAATCCTATACCTGGATCAAAGGTGAAAAGTAGACTCAGGGAAATTTCAATTTCGTGCATAATCCATAGCCGAAAATTGGCAGCATTTTTAGCCTTGGAGACGTCAAAAACTTTGCAGTTACGCTCTCTCCACATCGCATATATGAAACTTTTCAACGCTACACCAAATATTCTCTTTCCTTTTTGCTTGCTACCTGTCTTTGTGTATATCTGATCCCATTCAGCTTGGTTATTATTCTTTGGGCGTTTACTTTGCAGTTTATTCATCACCTCAGTCCACAGTTGATTGATCTCAGCACATTCAAAGAATATATGCTCGATAGTCTCTGGTTGGTCAAGACAAAATGTACAATTGATGTCAATATTCATGCCAATACTAACAAGCTTTGCCTTGGTCAGCATGGAACGGTTCAAAATTTTCCACAATGTTAAGTTCTCTCTCATGCTACTGTCTTTGTTCCAAGTTCTCTTCCACCATTTCCAGCTTGGATTAGCGTTGTTCTGCATCAAAAATTCATAAGCAAGACCAATTTTAAATTTAGCTTTCTTCGGACCCCAGACAACCAAATCAGAAGAAGGAGGCAGAGGGGAGAACTTCTTTATCCCGTCCCACAGTTTTTGAACTCTTTGATTTGAAGAAAAGGTTTGAATACCCTGAAAATGCTCGAGAACATCTCTGACTTTTGTATCAGCATGTACACCAGTCTGCTGGATTTCATTGTAAGTAAGTTGCCTTCTAAGAATGAAACCATTATCAAGCCAAGGATCATCCCAGAAGCTAACGTTGAGTTCATGATTGGTGTTCATCTGAATGAGAGGAAGAAAGAGTTCCTTAGACTTGAACAAACTCTGCCAGGTCCAGCTTATGTTTTGCCGTTTATCCATGTTCCACAATTTCCTGCATTTTAATATGTGTTTGTTCGACCACTTAGCCCATAGACTATCAGGGCAGTTAAAAATGGTGTCAATATGCCTAGCAAATGCTGCCTTGTTCCACTGTTTTAGATTTATTAAACCAAGGCCTCCTTTGTCCAAAGGCTTCTCAACAGTAGCAAACTTAGTTGGAGCAATATATCTTCCCGTAGTTCTTCCTGACCACAGAAAACGCATAATAGCATTTCTAATCATGTTTATTAATTTTGTTGGAAGAATAAAAGTTTTGGCCCAATACACTTGCATAGCAAAGATAACTGACTTAACTAATGTTAATCTACCAGCTTGACTAAGTTTACGAGTGGTCCAACAATTCAGTCTAGCAGTGATCTTCTCATACATCGGTAGACATTGAGTAGTTGTGATTTTTGACGTAGTAAGGGGCAGACCAAGGTAGGATACAGTTGATTGGATACTGGGTAAGCCAGTCATTTGAGATATTTGTGTTGCCTGAGTTAAACTAACTCCAGCTAGAGTGATGTCAGACTTTAGAATGTTGACCTTTAACCCCGTCAAGGAATAAAAGAGATCAAGGGTTAGCATGATGTTTTTGACAGTCTCATTGTCAGGTGAGCAGAACAAAATCAGGTCATCAGCAAAGAGCAACGCAGAGATTTGCGGGTCATTACATGCCGGATGCAATTTTATTTTCCCTTGATGTATTTCTCTGCTTATCAGCCTGGTGAGTAATTCCATGACAAGTATGAATATGTAAGCTGACAGTGGGTCACCCTGCCTAATGCCTTGCCTACTTTTGAAAAATCCTGTGGCAGAACCGTTGACGTTGATTGAATATGTTGGAGAAGAGATGCATTCATAGATCCAGGCTATAAAATGTGGAGGGAAATTCATGTACCCCATGATGCGAACAATACTGTCCCACTGTAACATATCAAATGCTTTCATAATATCAAGCTTCATCATAGCTTTAGGGGGGAATTTTTGCTTTTATATCCTTTAATTAACTCATGAGCGAGCAGGATGTGGTCTAGAATATTTCTACCAGGTAGAAATGCAGCCTGGTTGTTGGATATAATAGAAGGAAGAACATTCTTGAGTCTTGTTGCAATGACTTTGGAGATGCATTTATATATTGCGTTACAACATGATATTGGACGGAAATCTTTAACATGATGAGCATTTTTGTGCTTCGGGACTAAAGCAATATTGGTATAATTGAAGGACCTGTAAAGTTTATTTTTTTTGAAGAAAAGAGATATGGCAGACATCTTCAGAAACTATTGACCAGCATGTTGTATAGAAATATGCGTTCAACCCATCTGGACCACCGCAAGAATTAGAATTAAGAGAGAACATAGCCTTTTCGATTTCTTCGTTGGTAACTTCAGAGCACAGTAAATTGAATTCTTCCTCATCAAGCCTTGGCAAAATATCAAAAGGGATCTCATCAATATTTGGAACGAAGTTGTCAGCGTTGCCATAAATACTCATGAAGTGCTGCTCAAAAGCTTCCTTAACTCCATCAGAAGTAGTTTGTTGTACATCATACATGTCATAGATGGTGACAATGTTGTCCCTCCTCTGCTTATTCTTGAGACTGTTGTGAAAGTATGCACTGTTTTTGTCTCCTTTTTCCCACCATTTAATTCTCGCCTTTTGTCTAATCATATCACTTTCAAGAGATAGAGCTTCATAGTACTGTTGAGACAATGTGGTTTCAGTAGTAGACAGGCTAGCATCCAAAACATTATCCAACATAGCCTTCTGGACCTCAACAAGTTTAATCAGAATACTACTACTCAATTTATCACCTGTGCCAAATTTTTTAAAGGCCCATAGCTTCAGAATGACTTTCAATTCTCTAATTTTTTCCTGCAAGATAAAAAGATGATTACCATTTTTGTTATTGTTCCAAGCTGCTTGAACAGTAGATTTAAAGTCAGGTTCAAGAACCCAAGTATTAAAAAATTTAAAATTTGATTTTCCTCTCACGTCCACTTCACGAAGATGAATAATTTGAGGGGAGTGGTCAGATAGAAGAGGAGGGGGGAGAAGGTTGAAAAGGAAGGGCCATTTGGTTAAGGCAGTTTGATTAGCAAAGGAGTGATCTATTCTAGAAAAAGTTCTTTTACCATGCCTTCTTTTGTTATTCCATGAGTATTGCATACCAACAGATTTTATAGAAACAAGATCAGCATCGTATATAACACTACTGAGAGGATGAATTTCAGTAATGGTCAGAGGATTTCCTCCTACTCTATCAGATAGAGTATGACAGCAGTTGAAGTCACCTAGAATAATCCATGGATGGGTAGACTGCCTAAGAGATGGGATGACAGAAAGCAACGATGATCTAATAGCAACAGAGTTGGATGCATATATAAAGGAGATATACATGGAAGAACTGTCAGTGAGATCTTGAGCATAACAGTGAATGAGTTGGGAAGTGGAGAGGATAGGAGAAATTTGAAAATGCTGGGGATTGAAAAGAATCATGATTCTTCCATAGGGTGATTCGTTAAGATTATGGATAAGCTTCCAATCAGGCTTAATATATTCAGCTGCCTTAATCGATAATGGAAGGTTAAGCTTAGTTTCAAGAATAGCCAACACCGATAAATGGTGAGTAGTAATGAGCTGTTTACACTGGTCTTGCTTGATAACTTGGTGTGCCCCCCGTATGTTCCATATTCCAATGTGTGGCATCATTGGAGTATTCTGGCATTAAGAATTTCTATTTTCATCCTCCTTGTTACTGCCTACGTAGAGGACAAGTAATTTGGAATTGTTGCTGAAAGGGGGGTATTATCTTTGCTAACTGCTTCATTATCCACGGGGGAGGTGGTCAACTGGTTGAGAGTGAGGGCTGGTGGAGGGGAGTGTTGTATGGTTGGGGAATTGAGAGGAGATAAATTGGGAGTTGGTTTGTAGGCTAAAGGAGGTTTTATGTTGGCATATGTTGATGGAGGAGTTGCGTATTGAGTTCTTTCTTTGTTTGAGGGATTGAATGGTTTTGTTGTGCATTCTGTTTTGTACTTGTGCATGTCAGCTCCTGTATCACCTACTCTTTTGCATTTGTTGTTCTTGCTTTTGCTTCTGTTGCTTCTTCCACCACTGCTGCTCCTGTCCTCAACTTCTTCCTTCATATTTCCTGTTATAGTTTCATTGAGTTTTGTTTTTCCTGTAGTGTTGTATTCCTTTTGTTGCAATTGTCCAAAGAGAACTGCCCCAGTTTGACTTGTTGTTTTGCTGCTTTTCTCTTTTTGCTTTATGTTGTTTTCTTCTATATTTGTTGCAGTGACACATTTGTTTCCCAAAGTTCCTTTATTGTTTTCGCTTGCATCAGACATGTTAGTTATTAACTCTGAATCCTCCAAGCCAAGAAGAGCTTCAAATCTGTTGGATATTTGAAGATTTCCAGGGACATCTTCAGTTATTCCTTCATTTTTCTCTGTTTCTTCGCTAGCATCTTCTTCATCAGTTTGTATATTGTCATTTTCAGTTTGTGCTTTGTTACCACTAATTTCTTTATTTATTCCTTCATTTTCACCTCCCTGTTCATGGCTTTCTTCCTCGTCATCTATCTTTTCTTCAAAAGCATTATCTCTATCTCTGTCATTTCCTACTTCTTGATTACTGCCTCTTATTTGTTCTCTGATCCTATCATTCACATCTGTAACTGATTTCTTTTTACCTACACGCTGCCATTTCCTTGATATCTACATCTGATAGGGTTTGACCCGTTTATTGATATGAACATTTCCTGCAGTACTGACTTTGTTATTTTTTGCTTCATTCTTGCTTGCATCATTTACAATGTCAGTTGTACTCATACTCTTCTCTTCACAACTTGCTGTTGTGTGACCAAATCTCGTGCACGCAACACAAACATCTGGCCTCCATTGATACTCAACATGTATTTTCTGAAGGCCACCGTCCACCAATTTAACCTTAAAATCATTTACAAGCTCCTTGTCAGGTTTCACTTCAATTAGACACTTTGCGTAGCTCAACCTGTTCTGCTTCTCAGTCGATTCATCCATGCAAAGCATCCTTCCCAGATGACTACACAACCAATTGATTCCAAGTGGCGACCATGCAAATATAGGGAGATTATATAGATGGACCCAAACTGGAACCGCGTTAACTGAGCCAGTAATGTTACTAACAGCAACATCGTATGGTTTAAAAATGAACAACTTGTTGTTCATTATAATGGGATCAGTCTGAAGAACTTTATATCTGTCCTCAACACATGAAAAGTTAAAAAGGAAGACAGTGCCATCCGATTTTACTTTAACAGAGCCTTTAAGCTTCCAGTTGATCTTGAGTTTTTGTATAACAGCAGAGTATGATAAAGGCTTGTCCAGGAAGAAACCAACAAGAGTGTCATTCCATATTGCTGCACCAGCATCAAGAACGTGCTGCGGCGGAACAAGAGCATCATCTTCATATACAGGAATAAGGTCAACGGGAATGTACTTTCCAGCATTTCTGGGTTTGTGCTTAAACAAGGAAGTCCATTTTCGTTCACCTTGACTGGGGGAAGGAGGAAGGGATGACTGCGGCAGAGAAGCAGAAAATGGTGACTTAGATGGGAGTTGGTCAGGGAGGAGGAGGAGCGGTGGTGGGACCGGAGGACACGTAGTTATTTGAGAAGCGAACGGTGGCTCAGTGGTTGGTTTACTTGCTGGAGAGGAAACCATGGTGGACGTGACAAGATTGATGGCAGGCGTAGGGGAAGAAGGTAGAACTGAAAGGCTAGAAGGATTGTTAGAGTCGAGAGAGAGATGCGATAGAGGAGCGAGATGGTCAAGGAGGAGGAGCGGGGGAGGGACCGATGGAAGAGAAGGCACTGGAGATGGTTTACTGGCAGGAGAGGATACCAAGGTGGACGTGACCTGGTTGATAGATGGCAAAAAAGAAGAAGAGGTACGAAGGACAGAAAGGCATGGTGGAAAGTCAGAGTTGACGATGGGGAAGGACGGAACTGTAGGGGCATGGGGAAGGACTGGGGAAGTGGACATGAGAGGACATGAGAAATTTAATGAAAATCTGAAACCCAAATAGTTAAATCGTAACTGGTACGAAATGGTACTAAAAATAAAGTAGATGAAAATGGTTATATACAATAAAGTTAGATTGGTAGCTTACGGGTATAATAAAAAAATGAATATATTGTGAAGAAACTTTAACCTTGATAGCTTAGTTAGGAGCTATTATAATTCTTTAGCCTTTATGTGTCACCATAATTTTTTTTCTTCAAATGGATGTTAAAAGTGCATTTTTAAATGGATTTATAAAGGACAATATGTTGTAGAGCAACAACCTCATTTGAAACATGAAAAATTTCCACTTCAGGTCTATAAACTTAAGAAAGCACTCTAGGTTTTAAACAAGCATTATGTGCTTGGTACGATCGATTGAAAAATTATCTTTTGGAATCTGATTTTAAAATTGGTACAGTCGATTCTTTACTTATTAAAAAGCAAGATAACAATATTTTAATAGCACAAATATACGTAGATGATATTATTTTTGGTTCTACAAATGATAACTTATGTAAAGAATTTTCAAATATTATGAAAAACGAATTTGAAATGTCACATATGAGAGAGTTAAATTATTTTCTTGGGTTACAAATTAAATAATGGAATTTGTATTTACCAACAAAAATGTTGTAATGATTTATTAGAAAGGTTTGGAATGGATAATGTTTCTAGCAAGCCAAAACTGATGAGTACTGGTCTTCATCTTGAAAAAGATGAAAATAAATAAGAAGGTTGTGCAATAATTGTAACAACCCAAAATTTTTAATGGTTTTAATAACGTAATTAACAGAATTTTTATGAAATTTTAAATAATAAAATTTTGAATTAAAAATTTAATATTTGTAATACGTCTACTTAAACATGGCAACTGATAATTTTTCATCTGATAATATTGAAGTTTATTTATTGTGAAATTTTATTTCAATTTAAATCGGTTAATAACAGTTGAATTTAAAAGTGTTTCGAAACCTAAATGTGTCAACATGAGAAAATTTATTTAGAACTCTCTGAATAAGACTACGTAATTCGTTTCGCAAATTTTGGACGTTTCTAGCCCCGTTTGGATTTTTCCGTACGGAATAACAACATATATCAGTGTCCGTATCGACTTTTTGATCGGATGATCCTACCACTGATATCTGTATACCGTTTTGATCATCTCGTCGTGCTGATCTCTACGGTATACTTATTTCTGTATTTTGAGGTCCGGTACGCGACAGAAGCAATAAACTGTTCGTTGTAACGGCACTTTAATTGTGACCGTTAACTTTCCTTCGGTTTCAAACGTTGAAACGTGCTGCCCACACAAATATTAATTTGCTTTAACTTTTCTGCTGAATCAAAGCGTCAGCGTTGAGATTTCATTTACTCCTTTTTCTAGTATATATTCCTTTCTACGTTTCGCTTTGCTCTGTTGTCCTCCACTTCTCTCTGTACGTCTCCTTTCCTCTTTTATTTTTCTCCCCTCCTCCTTTTCTTTATTTCCCCTCTCTCTTTCATCTGTAACCCATCCTCATCTGAGCACGTCACTACCCAAGCGCCATCAACCCAATCCACCACTTTGGCCTTTAGCGCCCTCCGCCCTCCATCACGTGCAGCCTGACCGACCACCCCACGCCACATCATCCATGACCACACCTAAGCCTCCATCAACTTGATCCTCCACGCCACCAAAGACCCAAGCAGCCGCCCGCAAGTCGAGCATCGTTCCCACTCCGCTAGTTTCCATCGTTTCCTCGAGTCAGCCAACAACCGAAGCCATCTCTCAGCCATTGCTTGGTTCGTATATCATATACAATTTATAGTATCGCCTTCGTATTTTATATATATTATAACATAGTATTTGAAAGTTTACTATTTGGCATATGTTGCAGCATGGTGTTTAGTTATATTATAAAGTTCTTTTATACATATTTACTGCAAACATATATATTGCGTGTGCTGTCATAAAACTACTATATATGGATATCATATGTTTAAAGGTTTAAGTATACATTTATATGTCCTATTTAGATCATGTTATAACATTATTGATTTTAAAGGTTTATATATGTATAAGGAAAATTGAGATATGTGTTTTGGTTTAATACAATTGTATTTTAAGGAAAGTACGAGTTTAATATAAATATATATATATATATATACAGATTCTAAGTTGAATATATATATATATGTAAGCTATATTTGTGTACATATTAATTTATATATATATTTGAGAGCATAAGAGTTTATATTAGTTTATATATATCCATATGCTTGCCTGTTAACGTACTATATGTGCCCTATGTTACAAAAGTTTATATATAAGATATACCATGTTTTGTTTTATATTTATATTTTAGTTTATATATATTATATAAGCATAGAATATATAGCAGTAGTAGACATGTTTATATATGTTCGAATATATATGTGTGTGTTTTGTTTCAGTGTTCATATTTTTCAGCGGTAGTAAACATGTTCGAATGATCTACTTTTGTATATATATAAGTTTACCTGTGTTTTAAAAATATGAAAGTATATAAGTCAATTTATATATATAAGTTTGTGTAAGTTTTAATTCTGTCTAATATTTCAAATACTTATATAAATATAGTTTTGTCTTACAAATATATTTCGAATACTGTATATACCAATTTTAAGTTATATATGTAAGTCTGTATATATGTTGTACAGTTAAAAGTTTATTTCCAAAATTTGAGATGTGCTAACAATTCCTATAGCCCATGTACATTTTGTTTCGTTAGTTTTAAACTAATATATTAGTATTATCTGGGTATATATATATATGTTATATATACTGTTTTATAAATGTTGTGTGGTATGGGTTTTATCTATCAGTTTAGATAAGTTTATAAAATACCAGTTTTAAAATATATGTAAGCCTATATATCTATTCATATGTATAGTGAAATAGGATGGAGACTTTTACTGTTTATATAGCACATATATGTTATTACAATATATATATACTTTAAAATATTTGGGTTTTATATTGGTTGATTACTGGTTGGAGAAGTGTGTTCAGAGATTCATAATTTTAAAGATTTCTCTTTTATACTTTTTTTGTATGTAATACTATTTTGAGTAAAGTATGTATATAATATGATAAATAATAGTTCGAGCTATGTATATACTATATGTTAACTAAATATAGGTAGTTATAATATGTTGTACATAGATTTTTTTTTGTTTTTTTTGTTTTATGGGTATTAATGTTAAAATATTGATTTGATATGCATATCTTATTTAAATATATGTTTAAGAATTGGTTTTAGAGAAAATTTATATAATATATATTTTGTTTCAGTCTATATCAAGCTGGTTCTGATTTATTTCATCAATTCCTTATCTATCAGCTTATTAATCGAATTCGTGCCGATATCGCTTTGCTTAGATTCGTAACTCATTTCATCGTCAAATATCTCTAGCCTCTAAAGGTGAGCAATCACTCACGATTAATTCTTATATTTATTAAATTTGTTTTCAATTGAAACGACAATTGAAATATGGTGCTAATTTGAACTGTTAATTATTTAGTTATTGTTAGATATGTTATTATTTGTATCTGTTCACCTGTGGGATATGACACCATATCCTATTATTTATATTTTATTTAATTACTGATGATATATGCTTGTTATATTATTATCTGTTATATTATTATCATATCTATTATCATTCTGCAAGTTCCCTGTTAGTATAGAATTCACTATGGGTTGAAATGATACATACCCGAATGGACTTTTGTGAAGACCCAAAATTTTTGAGTATAAAAATTACTTTAAAAGGAAAATAAATACCAAGACTGAATAAGTGGGAGAATGATAGCTAGAGAAAATAAAAATGGGGAGAAAAATAGCTGAGTAAAGAGGAGCATTATATTCACATATTTTATGTGTAAATATATATATATATATATGTATTATAAAAATAACCAAAGAATAAAAATAGTTTGAAAATGAATATCAGAAGTGAGTGAGGTAATTATGCAAGGAATAATTATTTTTATACAGTGATGAGAGGAAAATGATTAAGTGTAAAATGAATTCTAAAATTCACATGACTTGTATATATGTGAATATTGTATAGAAAATATATATACATATGGTTAGAGAAGTATGGGATGATAAAATAAAAATCCCCTTGATAATTAAAAATGCATAGAAATCAGTCAAGCAATATTTATGAGTATGGATGCATTTTTGGAATAAATCAAGAAAGAAGCAAATGGTAAATTATGTTAGTTAAAAACAAAACTTATAAAAAGAAACATGAAAAATAACTCGGGTATAATAAAAATACATTGTCAAGTTGAGTCATAGGAAAATAATGTACAGGTAAAAATCATGCAAATAGCATGCATTCAGAAAAGAGAAAAACAACTGTTGCACCTGAAATGGAAATGAAAAGAAAATGGCCAAATTAGCTATAGACATGCATACAGGCTCCTTTTATTTTTGTGAGGATAAAATGGGTGTTTCCTTTAGTAAAACCCTAGTAAAAATGATTTAAATCAAAAGGGAAAGCAGAGGTTTTCTCTGATGGGAAAAACAGTAACACATTAAAAAAAAAAGAGCTCACACTGTTTGCAAGCTTTGGCATTCTCGGGGAAAAGAAGAGAAAGGTGAGTGATAATCACTTATGAGATTTATGGCATTAAGACCCAAGTAAGGGCAGCCAATTATTTTATATGAAAATCATATTATGATTTATGTTAAACTTTATTTCTCAGAATAAATATATGATGATCATGAATGGCATTTTGGTTGAATTTTTGGTTACTGTTTTGATTTGTTTTTGGCATTGACTATTTTTTTTTTGAAAATTGTTTAATCAATCATATAACCTGGTTATAGAACTGAGTTTAGGACTCAGTTTTTATAAGAGAATAATTTGATTAATTTACTGAGAAGTAGGGTATTAAATAAAAATGGATTAGGCAGTATGAACAAAGAGGTTTATGCTCATGTCTAGTTCATTTAAAAATTGATATGAACAAAGCAATATTGTGAAAATGTGCTGATTTGTTCATATCAAAATCCAATATGTTTATGGGTTTTTCTCAAAAACCACATCCTATGTTCACAGTAAAATAAATATGGTATTTCTTATGGTTTCATCAGATTTATACAAGCAATGGGAAAATTTCTAGAAATAAATATAAAGGCAGTTTTATAAAATAAGATTAAGCCAGAATGACTTTGGATGTGCAATTTTGCATGAATGCTTTGTATGATTGGATGTAAACCCTTGAGTGAGTTTAATAAATTTTGGGGTTTAAGTAATGAAAGGAAGAACATGAGCACCTCTGGAATTAAAAGGAAATTTCTCAGCAATTAAATGAGCATGGTCTCTAAATTACAAAGTAATTTAGGAGAGGTGCCTTGATCTACTCATCATCAGGTGGACGATGGGTATGTGCATGACTTGTTCAAGTCCTGAAGGCCTCTGTGCAAAGGTTAACAGAATTGAGTCCTTTGCAATGCACACTTTGTGTTCAAAGGCAAGAGTTTAGACCATATAAGATATAAAATGGGATTGAAAGATATTCTATGGATTTTTGGAAGCTAAAATCCATAGGAGTTTGTACATGTACTACTGAATGTATGAATGGATGAATGCTTGGGTGTATGTTTGTTAGATAAATTTAAATGCACATATGCTCAGGTTTAACATGAAATTGAATAGTGTCAAATATATATATATATATGTCCTCTGCACAGTTTTAAGAATTTATGAGTTGTTTTAAAATGATTTCACTCATACCAGAATTTTATTCTGACCCTATTTATTGCCTTTGCAATATGTGGGGTGTCTCATTTTTATTGAGGCAGCTCAAAATATTGTTGCAGGTAGAGATGCATGAGTAGCTTGCTTGCTTGGAAAGTTAGAAGACTTACTTGAGTTTATAAAATGCAGTAGTTCATTGTAATAAAGATAGCTAGGCAAACTTTCTTAAGTCTATGCAGACCTTTCAGTATTGTAGTGGCTTTGTTCATTTGAAAAGAACTTGTAAAACTTAAATATTATATGTGTCTTTGAGTTACAGATCCAAGTAACTAATCTTGATGTTTTCTGGTAGGCTGTGATGGAGAAAATTATGCCATGTAATTTAATATGTGGACATGCTTTCTGTATCAAAGTTTATTAAATTTTAAATGGAGAAGTTGCAGTAGTTTATGGATAAGCCTGTAGCTAAAAAAATTTGTGAAGTAATAATTGAATCTGGTATTGGCTAACTAGAAGAGCTTGACCATGACTTATAACTAATATAAGACCATGAGAAGCTTGAAATCTTAACCTGTTAGTTCTCTTTGAATACCTGATTTTCCAGTAAAGAATTTGCATTATTTTGTATGGTAAAAATGAAATATATGCCTTATACATATAATCTGGAATGCAACTATATTGAACTGAGCTTAGCTAACCCCCTATTTGGTTTAAATTAAGGGAGTTTTGTCTTTAACCAATCTGTTGAAAAAAAAATGCATTGCCATGTAGTCTACCCAGATATTAAACATGCTAATAATCCCACTGATTGATTGATCACTATCATTTGTTTTGTAATCTGATAACCTATCAGTACTCTTTCCAAAATGTTCATCTGAAAGTTTGTATTAGACTGATTTTGGTATTGCTCCAGTCATTCTGTTTTCATATACATGCAAGTCTATATAAGGTATGCTAGATTAAGTTAGCATTTTGCTTGCCTGTAGTTCTTCTTCTGCCTGGTCTATAACCCACTTATAACCAAATGTTCATAAGATCACTACCAATATTTTAAGACATGAGTATATTTATTTGACAAAAACATTGATTGAATAAGTAATAAGCACCCCGAGATAAATTCTCAAACTTGAGTTGTTTTAGTGCTTTGCATAAATTCAAAGAAAAAAAACAATAAGCAACAAACTCCTAGATTTCCAGATGTTAAAAGCATGAGTAATTAATCCAGAAATTAAATTATTGGACTATAAAACAAGCTGTGAAGTAAGTCAATTAAATAACAGGAAAGTAATACTAGAATTACACAAGAGATCTAGCTTGCTTAAAGAAGAAGCTCATGAGAGAGTATTTAACTCAGAAATGGCTATGTGACATAATATCTCCCAAAAGTAAGGAATATTATGTGATTAAATTTTCTTTGCTAACTTAATTACTCTGATAAGCAAAGAAACATTTATATATCTTCATATATAAATGGCAAGATTTGATTTATATACTGATATTTTTATATTGGTAAAACTATGGATCTTGGGAAAGGTATTAAAGAGGTGACCAAAAAAAATCACTAAAAATCACTAAGACAAATGCTAAAAAGAAGTGGGTCACTTCAACTTTAGAATAGGAGAAAATCGTTATGGGTTGAAATGATAGACCCAAGCGATTTTCATTTGAATTGAATTTGGGATTGCGGGTCGAAATGATATCTATCTGTATATATTTAAATTACGGATTGAAATGATAAATATCCATATCACTTGACCATAGGGTAGGAAATTATATACAGACACCGTTAGTCTATATATAAATATTTTTAAATGATTTCTATGGTTTTGAAAGGGAATATATATATGGTTTTATTTAATATTGGAAATGTTTTATATAGAAATAAGTTTTAATATAAAGTTGATTTAATTAATATAATATGTCTAGGTATTATATTTCTAAATAGATTTTCAAGGATTTGTATAAGTTAAGGAAGATAAAGTTGAATTAATTTAAATTGTATCTAATTAATAATTCTACTTAATTAAATCGATTTAAACTATTGAATTTGAAATTTAAGATTTGATTTTATAAATTGATTTTTGATTTAAAGTGATTAAATGGATATTACAAGTTAAAAAAATTGAAGGAAAATTTTAGTTTAAATGTAATTTAAGGCTATTTAAATATACTGAATTTATTAAGTGAATATTTCAAGACTAAATAATAATGAGGTTAAATCAAGATCTATATGAAGTTGTAAAACTTTGAAAGGTTGAATATTAAAGCTTTGAGAAATATTGAAATCTAAATGGTTTATTTTGTGA
This sequence comes from Allium fistulosum, assembly GCA_030737815.1. Lineage (NCBI taxonomy): Eukaryota > Viridiplantae > Streptophyta > Magnoliopsida > Asparagales > Amaryllidaceae > Allium > Allium fistulosum. Next base: position 704,427,758 of record CM060904.1, on the reverse strand, counting down.
TTCAGATCTATATTTGAAATCAATATAATTTGAATTTGTTATTTAGAAACTGGATTGAATTAAAATGGATAAATCTAGATTGAATTAAATTTGAATTGGAACTCGAGTTGATTTGAATCAATTTGTGAAATTGAGGAAATATTTATATTTAATGGAAATGATATTTCGGTTTTGAAGTATAAATTATTTTGAAAGGACCACGGTGTTATAGGGACATTGGTGGTTAATAGAGCACACTTCTACATGGTAGATAGTTCCATGGATCCTTAGAGGATGGTTATCCCAAACATTCTTTGAGTTATTTGTATTTCAGTTGATATTTCACCTGAGTTGGATTTATTTATATAAGAATGTTAATCCTGACTCGAGTGTTTTGTGTTTTGCTTTACGCTCGGGTCAGACTGAGTGATACAGCATTTGGGACTCACCTTTGGAGCTTGGAGCTTCGTTTGGAGATCCAACTATCGATTCAGCCTTTAGCTTTTCCAGTTGATTTGTTCAGAGAGGTCATCCGTTTGTACTGGAGAATTCACTGTATTTGAGATATTCTGTTGTATTTTATTTCTAACTCTGATGTTTATATAGTAGCTTCATGAACTACTATTTATCTATTCCGCTGCATTATTGTTATATTACCCTGTGTCTGTGATTCTGTGATTGATTGATTTATTGTATATGCTAAGTTTTGCCAAATTTAAATTAACAATCTAATATTTTGAGTAATTCAAGTCCGACATGTGCAGATGCGAATGGTTGAAAATACCAGGCCGTTACAATAATTATATAGAATTATGATTGGCTCCCTATTATATTTAACGGCCAGTCGACCCGATATTATAATGAGTGTATACTTGTGTGCACGATTCTAAGCAAATCCGAAAGAATCACACTTCAGTAAAATAAATTCTACATTATTTAACTACTATAAGAGATTATGGACTTCTTTACCCAAAAGAATGGAATTTTGAGCTCATGTCAACTACTGATGCAGATTTCAGTGGATCTAAAATAGATCAAAAAAGCAATGTTAGCAAATTCCATTTTATTGGTCAATCCCCGGTATCATGGTTTAGTAAAAAGCAGAGTTGTGTTTCACTCTCTATGTGTGAAGCAGGATATATCTCCACGGCTGCAGAAGTCATATATATATATATGCAATAAATGCTTTAGGATTTTGGAATTTCTCTTAAGAACCCTCCAATATATTGTGACAATATAAGCACTATTCATTTATCGAAAAATCCTGTCAATCATTCTTATACAAAACATATAAACATTCGACATCATTTTTTATGAAACAATGTTGAGAAAAAACATAGTTAAATTAGAATTCATTAATTCAGAAAAGAGTAGATAAAGCCACCTACTAAAAATATTTTTATAAATTTGAGAAGAAGATTAAGAATTTGTCCATAAAATGTCATTCTATGAATAATCTAAAAATAAATTGTTTATTTATTAATTGTTTTTAAATAGACTATAAATTAACAATACACATTATTTATAAAAGAAGCTATATTTATCTAACCTATATAGTCAAAACTATCATACACTTTAACATACTCTACAACATGTCTTATAAACAAAGTTCATCCTCTTCAATTCGCATAACCTCTTTATCTTCATCCTCGGAAGCATAACCTCTTCATCTTCATCCTCGAAAGAATTAGGCGATTACCCTCCTAAAGGAAATAGGGTTATAAATTCAATCATCTTAGAAGGATATTCGATTAAGAGTGATGAAAAATCCAAGAAAACTAAAAATACTCAACGCATGTTAAAATTACAGCTTGATGTTCGAGCAAAGAAGGATCGGGTCAGAATAACAACGGAAAGGTGAAAAGTTAAATATCATTAAATGGATGTTATCAACATTCTATGGAAATACTCAAGTGAAGAGTAAAATTAGTAGTAATCATTCCGTAAATTATAGACCTTTGGCGGTATATAATTCGCAGAGATTACCTCTATCTGAATATGATCCAACAACTCCCTTCGAATATCATGATAGGAGAAGGTCATTCGATCAATGAAATAGCTTTATTACACATATATATGTATATATATATATATACATACTTGTATTTATAAAATTATTTTTAAAATTTTAAACGCCTACTTATATATATTTTTTTGAAAAACAAAAGTTAGACATCTGACTATATCTATTCAGATGTCTGATATATGTTCCGACGTCTTAATAGATCATTCACATGTTCGATGGCTTTTGGAACCATTTTTTAATATACATTTGAATTTATTACTTCGAATCTCGAGCCAACCACCCCACTAACTCCATAGCTTTTATTTTTAACCAAACTTCCTCTTCTCCTAAATCATTTACTTTCACTTGAAATTTTTGAAAACCATAAAAATCAATTCCATGGCATCAAGAAAATCCTCCAAAGCAAAGAGTTATAAAATGGGAAAGATCGGAGAATCTTGTTCCAATCAACCTCCAGTTGTTATGTAGGAGCAACCGAAGGCATAACTTCATCATGATTCAGAGAGTTTGCGAGGTACAGAATGTTAACGGAAATGAAGTGTCTTTTGTAAAATAGATGGTTATCATAGTTATAATCTTCGTGCATTAACTAATAAAGCTCACATTACTTCTTTTATTGATTATAGCTCTAACTGTATCTAAATTGACACTATAGCCATTAGACTTTCCTATGCTAATATAGGAGCAAAAGTTGTTTAAATACATAATGATGAGTGTTATTTTTGGAATAGTGTTTATGGAAAAGTTATAAAACTACACTATAATCATATTGGCCAAATTTTAGAAATTGGTTACAAGGGAGTTGAATTATAAGGTGTAGATATGGAACATCATAGGAGGGATCAAATTGGTCATCGCTTATGGGAAAATCAAGTGACTAAGGGAAAATCTAAGAATTTACGTCGTAGACTCATCTATTGGAATGTATGATTACCAACACTTTTATTCCTCATACAGGTAGTCATAAACAAATTTATGACAAAGATTTTAAGGCATTGTATGCCATTGTCGGTAACATTGAAGTAAATTAGGCTAAATATCTTCAAGATGAGATACTATCATTTTTTGAGCATTCCAGAAAAATAATCTTCTACACACCTTACATAACTCGTCTTATAATAACCCAAAAATTTCCTCTATGCTTGATAATGCAGTCATTGTTACTTATGCAGGTACAAAGTTTTTCTTGCTTATGAAACTTCCAGCAAATTTCTCACAATATATTTCCTATTATGAATATCTACAGCACTTGCAACAACAAACCTCATCAACTGCTGCTACTTCAAAAAGAAAAGAAATAGAAATTCATGAAGAAGGTAGTGGAAAAGAATCTAATGAGGAAGAAATTGATAGTGATGATAAATTGAATCAGTTAAGATTCTTTCCTCAAACATTGCCACAAGAATCTAATGAGGAAGAAGGTTTGGTAGATCGAGGAAGCTAGCACCGAGATATGTAGGTCCTTTCCCGGTAGTCACTAGGTTAAGGAAGGTTAGCGTATAGAGTAGAGCTTCTAGAGAAGTTGGCGGGGTGCATGATGTTTTCCATGTGTTGCATATGCAGAAATGTTTACATGATACAACTACCGTAGTCGAGCCAAGCCAACTAGAGGAGATGGAGGTAGAGAGGGAGTTACTTGTTCGCTGTGTACCTACTCGTAATTTTGAGCATGCTACAAAGTGACTTCGTAACAAGGAGATCTGACTTGTTAAGGTCTAATAGGGAGACGGTTCAACGAAGAGTGCATGGGTGCCTGAAGAAAAGATCTACACTACACACCCAAACTCTTTGCTAGTATGTTTTTAATTTAAGTTCAATAAGTATAGAATACCCATGCATTAGGACTTAGCTTGGTGTATCTTAGTGGGTAAAGACACTTAGATGGTAGGATTGGTTGAAAATTTGTCAATAGGACATGTCATGGATGATGGATGCTAGTGGATCTGTTGCTTGGATTGTTTCTTTCACCCACTTAGGATAGTATATTCTCTAGGTGGTACACACACATTCACATTATCTCATACTTGTTATTTAGGTTGCTAGACATTATGCATATGGATACTTGGTTGTTGTTTATTCTATTTGAGCATTATGCATATGGGTGAAATGGTTGAGCATACATGTAGAATTGCAAGTTTAAATATTTAGGATGTTGCATACAATTTGGTTGCATAACATGAGCATTTGCATGGCAGGAGGTCTATTAGATCTTGTGACCGCCTACTCTTTGCAGTGTAGGTTCATATCATTTCACGTTGCATACACAAACACACACACACACACATATTGCATTAATTTTTTTTAAGGATAATGATTGCACGTGGAAGATGGATGAGTAGATGGTTGTAGCTATTGATTGTTGTGTGTAAGTTACATTTTCCAAGCCTTTGAGATTTCGGGGACAAAATCTTTTTAGGAAGGCGGAGAATGTAACACCCCTAAAATTCAATGGATATTTAATAAGAAAATTAAATTTAAATAAAACAAGGACTAAAATGAAATTTTCATAGATGTCCAAATTTGGCTGCAAATCTTGCACCATTGCGTTTGCAGCGATTTTCTAGACAATTTTCATATATAACATTTCGAAGTCGGAGTTGGTACAGAAAAGTTATGGACATTTGGAAATTTAAAAAGAGAATAAGCTTAAAAACAAAAATACTTGAATTTAAACTACCATAGGTCGACCAGTAGCGATCGACCAAAGGGGGTAAGGCGGTCGACCGTTCATGTTGTTAACTCGTGGGTTCTGGAGCGAGATGGATCTTGGATGCGATTGACCTAATTATTTTACTTGGATGACACGTTTGTGATGAGTGAAAAGGAGATGATAGTAAATATACTCCATACTAGATCTAATGCCCTAAACTTTTCCCTAAACTCTACAAATTGAAACTTAAGCTAACCTTAAAATTAGCAGAAAACTTATAGACAACCGAAACTCTGTCGAAATTCTTCGTCTCCACTCCCAAATTTCTTTCAAAAAATTAAAATGAAATAAAATGAACACACAATAATAGATCATATCTAGAAGGAGCAAGCTTACAGAGGGTGATTCTGTGACATGGCATGTTGGTAGAGCATTGATCTAAGGTGGGTAGGAATAGGTTTAGTAAGTTGATTTATTACAGTTAAATTTAATCTATTCTAATTGATTTAGAGCATTAGTATTTTAAACTATAAATCTTAAACCCTGATTATTAAACCTAAAATCTAGGTTAAAAATTAAAGTTACAGTAAATTGATAAATATCTCAAGGGAAACTAGTCACTTAATTGCTTAGTGTTCATTCATTGTATATGCTAATTAATAAAAATTAACAGTAACTAAAATCGAACCAAAGAAAGGAACAAACCCTAAATTTTGGGACGCGGTCGGTCGACCTTCACCCTGAGTGGTCGACTGCAAGCGGTCAACCAGTTATTATCTGAAACATATAAACTGAACCTCTACCTAAGGCCCATGTTAGTAACAAATTAAAAAGAATGTTAATCATTGTGTAAGCCTGTTTAGGGCTATTTTTATGTATGTTAGGAGCTGTAGGTAAGCTAGTTTCCTATGAGATGTTGCTAGGATGTTGCAGTGTTGGGTAAATGTTCATTACCCAGTAGTGGTCAATTATTTGACTAGGGGCAATTTTTATCGCAATTGGCACTCAAGGAGGTTCTATGGCGGACGCATAACGCTGGCTAATGTCTGATGGAATGTGTGATCCCGACACAACAAGAGTCCCAGTACGCACGTTTTTGACGCAACGTGGTTACAAATTATATGTTGGATCTCGGCACGTGCAATAAGAGGTGTAGACTACGGTTGAGAGGTGGACACAGATTACATACGATGAGAAACTTTGATGAGTCGGCATTTAGAGTTCCCTCCTCGATGTATAGTGGGGTTATGTGTAGTCGTTGTAAGTGGAAGTTTTGTTCCTAGTAGTGTAATGACCCAAGATTTTAGGAATTCATTCTGGAAAATATAAATAAATTTAAAATAATTTTTAAATTAATTTTGGAAGGAGATTGTTATGGCTTGATAGTGTATCAGTATGTGTGTACATGTGTGCACAGGGTATACACATGAACTAAAGCTAAAAATCTCTGAACTTTAAGAATAAATACATCTTGATATGTATGGGAATAAATATATATATATATATATATATATGTATATATATATATTAAATCTTTAAAAGCTGAATGCATAAGTAAATATAAATATATGTATGCTACTGAATATTTTTCTTAAGTATACATGTGCATGTGTGTGTCAATACAGAATGATATATATATATAAATATATACATGTGTTAATAAAATACCAGAGTTTAAATTAGTGAAATAAAATATACAGACATATTTTAATATAAGCAGAAATAAAAAGAATGAAGATATAAAAAGAACTAATCCTCTTATAAATAAATAAAGGAAGTACATGCCATTTGCATGAAAGCTAAAAATAGAAAAAAATAAGAGAAAACAGAGAAATGTTGCTACAGGCAGAATTAGGAAGTGTATTTGATAAATAATAAAAACCAAGTCACATTTTTAGCATGATTATAGACAAGGGGAAAAGTATTTTCTGAAAAGCAGATTTCTGAAAAAAAAATGTAACCACTTTTCTCTTTACCCAAATTAAGCCGGGAAGGGGTAAAACTTTGGGTTTAAAATGCAGATAACATGATTTTCTGGTGGGCAAAAATGGACTTAGCCAATAACCAAAACCCTAAGAGAGACCCTGTATATATATACATGTATATGCAGCAGCCTCCTCTTCTCCTCAGAAAAGAATTTTGAAAAAAAAAAAGAAGAAAAACAATACCACTGAAATCATAAGACAAAGGGAAGAAAGAGAGCTTGAGTTTAAGAGCAGGAGTTCATCAATTAATTAAGGAAACAAAGAAGAGAGCTAGGTGAGAAAACTCACTCAAAAATCTAAGGCAATAAGTCCTAATGTAGGCAGCCAGATAAAAGTATTTTTATTCAAAGAGTATTTTCATATATGAATGTTTATCTATGAATTTAAACCTAAATATGTTTTGATTTCCTTTGGTTGATCATTTGTTTTATTATAACAAAGTTTTATGTGTTGTTAGCATACATGTCTGTTTTATACACTCAGATCTCTGTTATGTTAATGTTTAGGGATATAAATAAATACCCAGAAAATAAAATGTTGAGAATAGGCAAGTAGTATTGGTTTTGGCTCAACCCAGAAAGATGTAAATAATGTTGAGCTGCAATATACTCATGTATAAGTGCTGAGGCTTGAAATAGAAAGGAATTAGGGGTGCAATAGGGTTGCCTATGTGCTGATGCCCCTGATTCAATAAAATGCATAGCAAACAAAATTTTGTGATTCAGTGAAACCAGATTATTCTGAGTTTAACTCAAGCACAAATGTTTGCAAAAGAAAAACTCCCCCAGAAGCTATAAGCCAATGTTAGTTGCCTAAACTCCTTTTAAAAATACCAGGATGAATATCTATATATATATACAGAACCTTATTTTGTAGTCACCAATGGTTGTTTGCTTGTTGTCTCTGTATGGTCATGAATAATATGAGATACCATGATATAGATGTTTTCAGTTAATGGATCACTGAATGGTTTTGTCATGAACAATCAAAAGGGGTTATTATTAACTAAAACCTGATTAGGAAATTGGGGTCAAGAACACTGCAGGAATGACTTGTGTGCTTGAGTAACATAAGTTGACACATGGCTTGTTTAAGTCCTGAGATCTTTGTGTAATGGAGTGAATTAGTTCATTACAGTGTGTCCATTGATTCATAAATATTGCAGATGAGACCAAGGATAGATAAATATACCAAGGAAATAATACTTGAGCAGATGAGAAAACTAGAGTTTTCCCAGATTTGGGATATGAGAATTGAATAAGTGATTTAACTCATATTGGTTGTTTTCCTGTTTGGTATGAATGATTGTTTGTCTATGATTGAGTTGTATGCTTGAATGTATGTGCCATATTCATATGTGTAGTCTCTGGAAAGAAAGTTAAAGTGTGCACATGCACAATGACACAGAGCATGCACACAAGTATTTACCTGATTCTAAAGGACAGAACCTTATGTACTTGTACTTAATTTGATTTTAACCTAATTAACAAATTGCTTTTGTGAATTTTCTCATACCAGACATGTGTCTGACCCTAGTGTGCTAATGGCATCTGGGGTGTCTCATTTAAAATGAGGCAGTTTCAAATGCTTTTTCAGGGATTGCAGCAACTAAGTAGGAGTAGGAGCAAGGCCTTGAGAAGAAGATATAGCATGCTAAAACTTAGTTAGATAAGAACCTAAATGTTGAAATCTGCATGTATTGACAATTTAAATTGCTACTTGTATTAAGTGTTGAATATTGGATGGATATTTTGTTAGGTATTTGTTAAGAGATTGACTTGTATCTGAAAACTATGAACTAAGTTAAATATCTGTTATGTTTAAAAAGGATTTTGATCAAATCTTGTAAGTGGATTTAGCAAGAACACCATGTTAAAAATTGAATGAATACATTTTATAAATGTATTAGTCAATCTTGAGTCTTTGAAAAGGATTTAAGTTTTGGGAAAATCAGGATAGTTGATTTTCAGAAAATTAAATGGTTTTATTTTCTACTATGGCATATGTATACAAAAGAAACAGGTATAGGTTGAATGTTGCTATTTGGTTGCAAGGTTTCCATAATTAAACTTGTTCCATACAAATGTTTACTGTCCTATTTTCAATTAAAGAAAGGATCTGTATAAGGTAGATGGAAGCCAGATTCAAATAGTTGCAGATATATATGCACATAAATATGTTTAGTGCAAACATTACCACATCTTTTTCTTTGCACTTGTAGTAGGAATCTGTATTTCACTTAGATTTTAACCAAATGCATTTTAAATGCCAGACAGACCTTATAAGAAGAAATACAAACCTGAATAATGACCAACACTTCCATCATCCTCAAAACCCAAGAACCAGACTCTTAATTCATATCAATCCTGAAGCCTTCCAGGTTATAGGAATGGGTTTCAAAAATAATTATGCAAGAGTTATTGTTTTGGTATGATGGAATATAGGCAAAAATAAAGTATATATATCTCTGTGCAGAGATAGGTAGATAATAGATTGCAAACTGTATAGGAGAAAAAAAAAAGAAAAACCAAAAATTGTGTTTGAACCGACCAGCATAGCACTCGAACTCGTGACCTTTCATGTATAAGTTAGGCGCGTTTCCATTACGCCTAGATGTTGCTTGTGTTCACTTAGGATCCACTTTATTTTATACTGATTTTGACACTATTCAGAACTTAACACAAACATCTATATTAAAAGCTTGTTTACTACTGATTATTTCTTGATCACTTCTTAGTTAGTATAAACGGACTAATGTGTATGTTTCCAGTGGATTGTTTGATCAAAAAAAAAAAATATAAAATAAATTAGCAATCCAACATCCTCTTGTTTTTCAAAACTCTGATTCAAACAAGAGAGGCATATACATCCTCACATGTATGTGCTTATCTTTGTGAATGTACTGATATATTTATATTGGTTGATTATTGTGATCCTGGATATATTTTGGTTTATTGTAGAAAGATATTGACCCTGAGAATTATATTTGCAATGGATATATCTATATATCCTCTTTACCTTAAAAAAAAATTCCTTATGAAATTAGAATAGAATATAGGAGGGTTATTTCAAGTAGCCTAATGGTGATGTTTCCATAATGAGTAGCTCTAGAAGCGGTGTTCTATTGTCAGCCATTGAGATTCAATCCATAGTTCGACCCTTGTAGTAGCCTACACTAGTAATAATGTAGGTATATGTTGGACATAAACCCTTTAGTAACGGACCCTAGGAATACACAGACACTTATAGTACAACCTATGCCACTTAGTGTGGAGTTAAAGTAAACTGCACATGATCATCATATATTAAACTTGTACTCATTCACCAGACTTTTGTCCGATCCACCCTTTCCTTTTCCCCACCAAAGTTGGATAGGGCAGTAGGTGATTGGCCATTTATTGATACTTAGAGAGGCAGCTCATCACAGGAGTTGCTTATTACCATATTTACTCTCCATGCACCCATTTGTCTATCTTATCACTTTGTATTTCCTTTATCAGACTTGGGGTGATATTTTCTGTGTACCCTATATTTGACTACGTGCTGATTTTCTGAGACTGTGTTTTGAGATATTTTCTAAGATTGATATTTTTCAGTATTATATGTTTTGTTCCTTCCGCTTTGAGTTCTGAAACTGTAGTGTATCTTATATTATATTTGTTAATTTAGTCTTTGTAACGTGATAAAAAATCGATAGCTCGTATTTCTCGGTATAATGCGAGTTCAAAAGTCACGTTAGACTTTGAAGCGGTATGTCGAAGGTGCGGGTTGTCACAAGATAGTCCTTCTGAATGTACCCAAGCTTGTTGCAATTGTAGCATTTCTTCCCCCAGCCTTGCAGTCTCTACGATAGTGGCCTTTTTCACCGCAGTTGTAACAAATGAGTGAGGTCTTACTCTTCTTCTGGCTGCCTTATTTATGAAACTGCTTCCTTTTGTTGTTCCACTTCTTCTTGCCTCCCCCTCCTACTTGCAGCTTTGGCACTTTCTTGGTAACAATAGCACTCGGCTTCAAATATAGACTCTCCTGTCTCAAAGCCTTTTCGACTATCATCTCAAAAGTCCCGTCAATGTGGCCCACGAGCTTCTCTCCCAAGTAATCATTCAAGCCAATGATGAACTTCTTGTTTTTCTTCAATTGGGTGTCGATAAAAGCCATTCCATATTTTAATAGGGCATCGAACTCACAATGAAATTGAAGACAATCATATCTCCTTGCTTCAGATCCACAAACTTATGGAATAAGACTGAGTTCTAAGCTAATGCTATAAACTTCTCCTTGAATCTAGCTTTGAACTAGTCCCATGGGAATTTGACTTCGGGAGTAGCAACATTCACAACATTCCACCAGTTCATGCCTCATCCATGAATCTATCAGGAAGCCAATCACCTTTTCATAGCATCATTCTGCTCTTAGTCATCGAAGATCCTTTTGTAGGTATCAAGCCAATCCTGCGCCTCCATCGCTGACTCTATTTCTTGGAACGATTTGCCACCAAGGCTAACAAAGTCCTTGTTCAGCTTTGCGAAATCGGCTTCTGGCGCCTTCATTGGAGCACCACCATCAACAGCAACATTTGGAGCGGTTAATTTAGCATTTTGCAGCTTGTTCCGCATCATGGTAGTGAATATGGTCTGTAAATCAGGATTAGCAGCTCCCGAGCCATCTCCCTCTTTAACTCCAGAGATAGAGTTCCTTGCGGCATTCCTTGTTTAATGACTCATCTATTGATCTGTGATAAAAGAAGTCAATCTCTCTATAAGGAATCTCACTTGAGTAGTACTCATGTGTGTAGTGAGACTTATATACTATATACTGCTATATAGTTTTCAAAACCAAAACATATAAAAAGTGCACGCTCTTCTATATATACTCTCGATCCAGTCTAAGGTGATAACTCATATCCTATCTCTACTAGATAGCAGTATCCCTTAGGTTAACATACACAACCTAAGCTCTAATACCAAATACGACAACTGCTCTACACCATCGGCACCCAATTGTATAGTGCGTTGTAGCGGTGCCCGACTGATGTAGGACAACCGTCAAAAGTTGTAAAATAAGTAAAACGTCATGGAACCTATCGTATACCTCATGACGAATTGAATAAAATATAATAGTAAACATATCAAATATAAAACAGACGAGACAGTGAATAACCAGATGAATCACAAAATCAAAGTGCATAGATCCATATAGTGTATAGTATAAGAAATAGTTTTATACATCAAATAATAACTCATAAATAAATCTCTCCAGATAATAAAGGCACTAGCAAGTTCCATAGTATTGTGCAGCGGAATAACAATTAAGTAAATGTAGTAAAATGAGAGTATAGCCTCATGCTCACCACATGTCCAGCTCCGCATACTCACCAGACCTAATATCCCTAATCTACTCATTTAAGAGTACCCAGAGTAATAGAAAGAAAAGTATAAAGCTCCAAGTCAGACAACAGTTTGATGTGAGTGGTAGTAAACCTTTAAATACTAATAAACCAATATAATAGGACAAATGGTATGAAGAATCATACCTAACATGTCCCTACATCCACAGAGTTAGCACATATACAAGATATACACTACCCTACATCATAGTCATTATGGGAGTACTATACATCAAAGTACTATGGGCGTCTGAATAAATACATCAATAATATCGACATCATGTGACATCCCTAGGGTAATAAACAATCAAATAAACATAACATCCATCATCCATCCTTATATTTTCTCACTTAGTGTATCGGATATAAGATCACTCGCTGACCCATCACGATCAAAGACTAGACTATCCATCATGATATCCTATATCCTGGTTCCTCGATACTCAAATCCTTGCCACTCAGTTGGCCAGGAGATAGACTAACCATCATGCCAGTCCGAGGTAAACAAACATCATATCTAGAATAAAGAGTCATCACGCTCCAGGAACCATCATGTCCACAGTATACCCATACCTTACGAGTACCCTACGAACCCTCAAGTCTTAACTATCCCTTTGCACATGTCATCTATAGCAGAGTACATCCTTGAACTGATCTCACGGCTCCCATCATGAAGTCACCCCGGTAGGGATGATTCTCTACAATCATCATCAATTGTAGAATACCATTATATGTATCATAGCCCTCCTCTAATAGTTCCCTCAATCCGACTCATAGTCCTTTATTCTGCATCTCTAAGTACAACTATCCATCATCGAAGACATCACTTCCCCTCATGGAATCATCATCATCAAATCACGGGTCGTCGTCGTTAAAATCGCCATCAAACTCTAGGGTTCAGTACTGACGCCTATACTTAGCTGTATTTGGCTTGTCATGAGTCCAAGTGACCACACACCCAAAACTCAAGCCAAACCTCATCACGTCTCGAATCAAGCATGTGAATACTCGAAGCAACCATCCAAATAGCTTGAAACTTCACTTTTACTCTACCTTGAACCATTACCGCCGATCCATGTCTACCCTGATCCCACACTTCACACACTAGGCCATATTCCTCTATGCAGAACTCCTCTACATCAAACCACATCAATACCGATCGATGGCCATCGATCGGTACCGATCCATGGGCATCGATCCTTGACTTAGCCATAAATCCAACTTCCTTTTCCTCCACTACCCCATACCTCCAAACCATCGTTTGTGACTCCAAGCCCATATTCCAAAACTCGAAGTGCTTCCGCAATCCATGCCTTAGTAGTTCCATCCATCCTTCATAGGAACAATCCATACCTTCATGTGAAAGATCCACCACTAGAGATCTTTCCTATATCCCCAACGAACCATCCTTATCATTCGCCAATCAAAGCACAACTCGAAACCACACAATACTGATCCCTAACTCACAAAATCACCACCAATCCATCAACATCTCAAGCATATGAACTCTATCTGACTTGAAACTTGAATGTAACTTCATGGGGCCATCCGTTTTCCCCCTATCGATCGCATGGAATTTGGACCCATACCGAACGATAGCCGCCGCTCCCTAACGTATCCATATAACTAATTTGCCATTCGATCTTCATTTTCAACCAAACAAACTTCACATATTCAAGAAATCATCACATACAATCTACACTAACAAGCATACATCCATACGTGTCAATGTGAATCCTAAATCTAAGGGTGGTATTCATAAGAACAAAAGAAATCCATTAAAACACTAATTTTATAAAACTTTTCCAAAACGTTTGAAATTCACATATGTTATTAAGAAAGGTTTAAAAATGTATTTTAGAGTTTGAAAATTATTTGAAAACATCATTAAAAGTCTGACGATGGCTAATAGTGAATATGGGTTTAAACTATGCCCCTAAGTCCAAAGCAATCCAATCCAAGCCCAAAGGTGCACGAATCTCGAGATGAGCAGCAGTTCCAAGATGATCTCCAATAGCAAATCTTCAATTCAAGGTGTTAATCTCGTAATTCTTCCTCTAGTGACATGTTTTTGCTAATTAAAGTAGGGATTATGGTAACTTTTTGGCTAAGAAGATGGTTAATGGGGGATTTTCTCTAACTTTGGGAAGTGAGATATGGTGGAAAGAAGTCACATCAGCCCTAATCTCATACTAATCCCAAAACAAGCTTTGGACCTAACCATTAACTTGCTAATTATCCATTAAGCTATCCAAAATCAAGTGAAACTTCAAACAACCGTAAATCTCTAATGGTAGGCCGTTTTCCTATTACGGCCACTCTATGGAAAGGGAAACCATCATCCCGATCTAATGGAAATGGTTTCAGATCCCAATTTGGCTCCTATCAAAAGTTATTGGCCATAAAATAATATCAGGGTCAAGATCTTCTGATAGAATTTTTTTAAGGATAGAAAACGTCTCTAGTGGTCATTTCCCAAAATCAAGGAATCGTACAACCTCATATAATATTCTACGGTCCTCCAATATGTAGAATATGGGTCGTTACAATGTCAGTCCTACTACTACTAAATACCAATCCAAAGAAATTAGTAACATAGTCCGCCGACTTTCCACAGCCAAAATCCCATTTAGACTAACCTAATGTAAGTCAAGGGACATACTCCTTTTAGTTAGTTAATGCCTCTTTTTAGCGATAAAGCAGACCCTAGTTCCCTAAAAGTACTGGGCCATTTAATAATTTAAATCTAAGGCGAACCCTCAGTATAGTTTTCCCTACCAATACACAATCGCATATCCCTTCCCCATTGGTCCTATAGTTGAAGATGTCACACATCAGTAAGTATACACAACTGCTGGTAGTCTCTAAGTGAAGGGAAGACTTCTATTGTGTCACTCTATTGACCATGCATCCCAGCCTACTAAAGCAAACCAACCATTCTAAGTCAAAATGTTAAGCTAGACCCACTAATTTATGCTTGTGCTAAACGTTTAATTAAGGCCGTATAATTTCCCGCTATGAAAATTATACTGACTTCCATCGTTTAATTTCTATCTCATATGCTTATTTACTATATTCCATAAATGTCAATTGTCCGTAATAAATGGTCAATATTATTCTAATTGGACAATCTATAAAAACATTCATTTATTCGTTCTAATTCAACTTATTATGCCCATTTCATTTCCTCATAAATACCATATTAAATCATTTAATCGGTCCCACTAAACGGTTATATGTCCCCATTTAATTCCTATAACATCCTATTAATTTTAGAGTTACTGTCTCTTTTCCATCTACAAACCCTAATCCTATAATTAATTATGGAATTTATATCTAGATGTCCTAGTTATAACTAATGCGAATATTGATGTATATTCCGCTATATAATATACATTTATTTTTGTCAGTAAGTGCGGTTATACGTATGCATATACATATATATATATATACATTCATACATATATATATACATACATACATACATATATATATATACACATATATATTCCTATTTTTAACTATTAATTCCTAAACCATAACATTTATTTTCACATTTTGATATATTAGAGTCGTCCTTCCTAAAAAGAATTATCATTATAACTTTCCATGAATTACCCAAAAGTGATACTTGTGTTCCGTTTGAAATTAAAAAATTATTTCTTTTCTTTTATTGAAATAGACAGTGCAAACTACGGAGGAGAATATCCATACTTTACATATCTCTTTCCTTTTTGGTAAATTTCTTGTTAATTCAAACTACACACTTTTTATACATTTATGGAATTGGATAATTTACGGAAATTACACGTAAATAGATATAACTAAATTGTACCCTGCTCCCAATAAACTAATATAGAAATTCACATTCCAAGTCAAATCAGGGCAATTTTGAACTAATACTAACATTTCACAACATAACTATAAATCTGGAATAAACTTTACAAACTTATCAACATTCAAATTTAACAGTTTAGGGACCGATTTACAAATTTCCAGATTAGGGTGTATACTCTATTCCAATTACCTACCTTACGGAGTATGTAGGCAAGGTTCAACTAAATATGTTCATTTTAAGCCTACAACTCATCAAATCTTATATATGCATAATAATTAAATATAACTCAACGATATACATTTTAATGTAATAAATAAGTCATATAACTTCGCACTCACCCTTTCTAGCTTTCAAATCTACAAAATCCAAATTCATCCCTTTACTTGACTCCTTTGCATTCTAATCCAAAAGGATATGTATGATAAGATATATATGCATATTATTAGAATTACAGATTTGGGAAGAGATTTGGGTTAAAGGGAATTTAGATTTATAATTATGAAATTTACCATTTTCCATAGTATTGATTCCTTCTCTTCTTCTCTTTTGTTTTCTTCCTTTCTCCAATTTTTTATATATAGTACTATATTTTATAATTAATAGAAGTAGTGGAGAAGGGAAAATGGCAGAGCTTCGCTGCTTTGGTTAGAAAATATGGGAAAAGAAGTGAGGGATTAGGCGTGCATTTATAGGTGCACGAATCAATCATATCCATTAGATTTAAAATAATAAAATCCGGCCCATTCGACCAAGGTTCAACCCTAGCTGCCACCTTCACCACCCATTGACCGCCACCTATAAGCGGTCGGCTGGCATAAGTAAGGGGGTCGACTGGTGCGGTACATGCTATTAATATTGTTTATTTCTGTTTATTTTTAAATTATTTTCGTTTCAGAAACTTCAAACGCTAATTATTTTTCATTCGAGCTCCGATCGCAAACCTCCAAATACAAAAATAGCTCATAAAATCGCCGCGACTACAATGGTGCAAGATTCATAGCCAAATTTTGATGTTGTCTTAAATTCCATTTTTGAGCTTATTAATTATTTATTTATTACTGTTAATTTTTTTGTGTGTTTCATTCTCCATTTTAAAGGAACTTTGTCCCCGAAATTTCTTAAGGGTTGAATCGTTTAACATAGCGTGTAACCATTCTAAGCTATCCAACCAATTAGCATACAACCATTTTTGCAGCCAAAAATGTACAAGTGCATGGTTTATCACAATATATATTATATGCATGCTAAAAATTTCTAAATCGGCACCTCCTATATGAATGCATTTTAAAAAAAATGAAAATTTGATGCGGACATCCTATATATACTAGCAGTTCTATATGTATGCAAGTTTTCAAAAATCAAAAATCCTTTTTTACAAAATAATTTCCACACTCTTACGAGTAGGAGTATAAATCAACCAGTTTTATATCCAATCCCTACCATCAAATACCTAACACACAATTTCTAACATTCAAAAATTTTAAAATTCAAATTTCTAATTCTATACCCCTACGCTAAAAAAGGAACTTAAATAATTTTACATTTCCGCCCTTATTTTGGATACTTATCCCATTGTACCTTGGAACCTTCTTTTTGCCTCCAAATTTTATCCAAATTTTCCAAGTACAATTTGCATAGGGAGGTTTAATTTTTGGATGTTAAAATGAAATTATTCTAAGATAAAGTTTGCTTTACCATCAACATGGTATCGAAATAAAATTCTAAAGCTAAAACAACTTTTTGCCTTGTTATTCTCTATGTTTACTGTTATCTACATATTTTTTGATTACTATGCTAAAGGAATAATCAGGAGGAAAAGAGGCAACTAAATCAACAAGAGGATATAGAAGCATTAAAAGGTAGGTATCAAACTCATATGGCAATAAAGATGGCGAGTCTATAAACGCTTTGAAGATGTCAAACTTATAAATAAGGATAACGTTGATCTTGTAAGTAGAAAGATGTCGAGTCTATAAGATGATGAAACTGCTAAGCTTATAAACAAAGCACGTGTCGAGCATACAAGCGATAAGAAAGTATCCGAAGGCAATACCGAGCATCTAAAATAGAGGTAGTATCGAGCCTTAAAGTTCTGGAGATGTCGAACCACAAAGATCTGGAGATGTTGAGTATCAAGGTTATGAAGATATTGAGTTTCTAGCATAGAAATTATTGATCTTATAAAGATGGAATCAAATGTTCAACAATAAAGAGAGGGTATTGAGTTTCTGAAAGGTGATGGAGGTATCAAGGTAGTAAATGTTTGAAGATATCAAGTTACAACTGAGGAATAAGGGATATCAAGCTTTAGTAACAGTGGATATTATTAAGCATCCATAAATATAAGATGACGTCGAACATTTAAACAAGAAAGTTGGATGTCGAATCTCTAAAGGATGGCGAGCCTCGTCAATGAAAGTGAGGATTCTGAAGAATGTCAAGAGAAAATGTTATCATACTTCTACATCAACAAGGAATATCGAGCTGATAGAAGCAACAAGTGATGCCGAGTGATAGAGGATATAAAGGATATCGAGCATCACCAATTGTGCAAACTGTTGAGTATCAATCTTCATGAAAGCTATTAAGTAACTGTCATAGTACAAGATGTCAAATATCAACCATCATAAGGGTTGCCGAGTCTCTACACATGGCGTCGAGTCAAAACAAAAAGCGCTACCGAAGTTTAATCGGGATAAAGTTAGTGAATCCCTCGAATTGAATGCCAGGACACGTGTCAACCATCCCTCATGGGTGACACCACTATAAATAGACCCTCATCATCTCTAAGAAGGGGGCAAATTTTCTCTCTATTTACTTCTCAAATTACAATTTGAAACCCTAAATTGATTTGGGGATTTTTTGAGATAATTGTAACTTTTTGCACAAAAGGATTTGGACAATAAACTTTGTCTAGCACAATTACCTCGAGATATGTATCTTTGGCTATTATTGAGATAATGGATATTCATATGACTTATCTTTGGACCTAGACTTAAATGTGGACTTACATATTGTCGATTTGAACATGTCCACTTAATCCATTGCCTAAATTAAAGCCCGTTTTGCATGATGACTGTTATGCCCATTGACATATGAACAAAAGATAGTGACTTACGTGAATTACCTATTTTTCCCATTAACGAATAAGTAATGGACTACTGTACTACTCGTCTATTTTACCCTTGGACATATGACTTGATCTATTGAATAAACTCATAAAACCCATGGGCATTATTGGGTCCATTTCAAATAATATTATCTTATACAACATCTTGGGTGTTGAGTCAATTTTTGGTTTAACATTTTGGCGTTGGAAGGAGGGCATCGAACCTCTGTCTCATCATTTCCTTAGAAACTAATTATGTAAAAATTTTGTTGTAGGAAAATGGTGAATACCAGGAAAGTTGATGTTCCAAATGAAGAAATTATACAAACAACAATCTTGGAGGATAATATCACTCTAAACTTTAATCTGAAGAATGCAGTGATTGGACAACCTTCAGCACCAGCAAAGCCAACAAACAACGAAGTTAAAATTCAAGATCTAACACAATAACTAATGATGATGCAAGAGATTCTTGAGAAAGTTGTTCTTTCTCAAAAATATTCTAAAACAACAAAGCTTATTGAAGAAAGAGAAGAAGTAGAATCTCCAAGGAAAAACTTATACACTTCAATACTCAGAAGTAAGATAAGGGCAAAAGTATCATGGGCCCATAAAAAAAGAAAGGAACCCATAATGAAGGACCAGCCATATATTCTCCAAAATCACAAGAGAAAGAAGATAATAAAACTGAGATGAATTGTCGGAAAGAAAATCAAGAAAAAGTAGCAGAAAGTTCTACCGAATAGTCAAGTAGCTCAATCTCATGCAAAGAATACAAACCTTACAGAGGGGATTACCGTGATGATTAAACCTACTTAAGGGACATAGCTAACAAAATGGTGAAAGGCACGGTTGATCTTAAAGGGAAGAGGACCCTTGACCCAAGGGTTAATAACATTTTTCATGAAGCTCCATTCACAGAGGAGATAATGTTTGTTAGAATTCCATCGCACAATAAAATCCCTTCACTAAAGTATAATGGAACCACCGATCCCAATGATCATTTTTTATCTTTTGAGAGCCAAATGGATTTGCATAATGTTTCAAGAGTAGTAAGTTGTAGGCTCTTCCCTACGACTTTCCAAAGAGCGCTGCCAAATGGTACAAACACTATAGAGAGAATACTATTTACTCTTGGGAACAATTCTCTTATGAATTCTCAATATAGTTCTATTATGCAAAGATCTTACCATAGATTCTAGTGAGATGGATACTGTTAAACAAAGACAAGGAGAGTGGCTTGACACATATCTAAGGAGGTTCAACATAGAAGCACTAAAAGTGGAAAACATGAACGATAGGGAAAAACTGATGCCAGTATGTTCAGTGTTAATTGAACAAACTCCTTTCTAGAAGGAACTCTATATCCATGGGTGTAGAGCTCTGCAATATTTCCATTACCAAGCTGATAATTTGATATGCATGGATAAAGTGTACCATGCTAAGAAGATATCTCAACTAAAGAAGGAAGGAGGAAATTTTGGTTTTGACCACCCTAACAAAAAGCCAAGATGGGATGAAAGTAGAAGAAGAAGGTGGGAGGAAATCCCTAAATCCAATTATGCGGCCTTGAACAAACCAATCTCCTATATTTTTTCTATGGTCAAATGTAACAACCCGAGTTTTTCTAACACGAAAAACCGGACCATTTTAGTTAAGAAGAAGAGGTAGAAGAAGAAAAATAGAAAACAACAGCAGAATCTCACATACGCAGCGGAATAAAATATAATATATATATCAACAGATCTTTACACAAATCAAACTGTATCTGTATATATATATATACATCCAAATACATCATCAGAGTACATCTCATCAATATCATACAACTGAATACACAGCGGAAAAATAATAGCAAGTACGAGAGTACGTATCGTCATCCAGCTCGTCTCCTGAGCTCCACATCATCATATCCTGTAATTTATAATACTCGGTCTGACCCGAGCATCATATAAAACAATACCCGAGTCAGTCTGGAAAACCAGCGTGAGAAAATCACACTCAATTGATTATTAAAGTTTCAAACCCTTTGAAAACAAAAGCATCTCGTAAGACCACGCCACAAATAAACATGTCGGGTTTTTACCTTACGATAGCTAAAACACTTTTTATCAAATTCCTCTGATATTATAATAGTGTCTATACACACATACTTATTAAAATAGCTGAAATTGTTACATTATTAAATTCCAGCATACTAGCCACAAAAGTGGGTAATACAAACAAATACCGTACAAGGCACGTAGGAAAAATGGATTTCCAACGAATGACTAGGCACTGGGGTACCACCTATCACAGTACGTGGCCTAGATCACCGTACCGAGGAGTACGCCCGCTCCTCTGCAACACAAGGCCGAAACCATCCCTTACTGGATGATCCCGAATAAAATCACCCCACGGTTGGGATCAGCAACCGCACCACTAAGCCGAAATAAAAAGGGACATCTAGACAGGGATGACCTTACCCTCCAGTGGGAGCTACCCACGAAGCCTTGCTGCATAACCCCTGATTTTCAGTCATTCCCGGTTGATGAGGTTCGAGGCTAAACGATACCTTTTAGAGAACATATCCCTTAGAATGCCCATCGTCCGCTGACGATGTTTCGCAAGCATTCGTCCATACCAGTCCGTCCCGGGTTTGAACGGAACCGAAGGCACTATTCTTACTACATCCATTTTGGAAATATCCTCAGGATTAGTAGCGACTAGCCCTTGCACTTCACAGCTCCATCTTCGACTCCGAAATCGTTACACGAAACGTACAAACCGGATCGAAGTGGTATTCGAGTCTCCAGACCTAGAATCCCGGTATACGAAAACTCGATCCCGGTCTCTTCGAAACGATCAGCGCATTGGCCAATATTGATAGTCGGTTATTTAACTATCAATTAACATCCATAAGCAACCATCACACAATTAAATAATTTCCCACATTATTTATTTGCCCAAATATCTTTCCAAGATATATTTCCAATTTTCAAAGCTCATTTTGAAAACAATTTCAAACAATTTCCGCTTACGGAATACATTTCCAAATATTTATTTCTCTGAAACACCAAGTACAAAACACTTTTAGATTTTAAAAAAATTTGAAAACACTTTATTTTAAAATATATTTTATAACATTGAAATCAACTACTTTAATACTTTATTAAAAATATATACTTTAAAATAACCCACTTTATAAATATAAACTAAATTTCTCTTTTTAAAACAGAATAGCAAATCACTTTTATATAATTACTACAATAATAGATTTTAAAAATATCTACTTTGAAAATTAACATTTAGAATAATCAATTTTCTAAAACATGTTTTTTAAAACATACTTAAAACTTTTAACTTATATTTAAAATTGCTTTGAAAACGTACTTGGCTATCCAGAGAAATACACTTCTCATTTCCATCTTTTAAAATAAATCAACATTTATTTCAAACCAATTCATATCCCTTTTTAAATTCCCACCTTGAATTTATATTTTCTAATATCCACTGATATTTTATTTTACTTTATAAACCCAGTTTATAAATTCCAAAATCTCACTTCTCTTTTAAAATTCCAATTTTAAACAACTAAATCAATTTCCAATTGATTTTCCAATTTACTTTACTTTACTTTGAAATAAATTTCCTTTACTACTTCATTTATTTCAAAATACATTAACTCTTAGATTTATTCCTTTATTTGAGTTAAAACCCTTTTTAACTGAAAATACCAATTTTAAACTTCCAAAATTCCTTCTTTAGCCTTTAATTAAATTTAATTCTTACATTCAAAATAAATCCTTTATTCTTTAAATTTAATATCACTTTAGTTTAAAGTTAATATTTCCCTTGTTATTTCGAAATTCCCTTATTCCAATTCACTTGAAATATTTACTTAAAATTTACTCTTTTATTTCTTTCAAAATCCAATTCAATATATTTTGATAACTCCTTTTTATTGAAATATTCAATCCAACCATATCATCCAATATTTCAATCATCAATAAAATCATCATAGGATATCAATATTCATAGAACAGAATATCAAATAATCTAAATAATTTTGAGGAATCCAGTTGGATCCCTCCAACCTGTTTCCCTGCATCCACAAACGTTAGCACAATACCAATTCCACTTCAAAGTGGAATATCGCGGTATATGGGATTTATATAAATCATCCGCTATTATGCGGCGCATAGGGTCTCATCCGCTATATAAATGCGGGAATATCAACAACTCCAATATATACATATGCCAATATATATATATATTGGTATATACTACTATATATAGTATAGCATATTTAATCAATGCAACCATTCAATCAATTATTTAAATTTAACCATTTAAATTTAAATTCAACTGAGTGAGATTAACTCACCTTTGCTTTTCTATTTGCAATCCAACCAAACCAGCTATTTCTTTCACGGTTTTGGACCTTGTATAACATTATAAAATTTATTAATATTTTGATAATTAGACAATCAATTTCATTTAATTAACTAACAATTTACTTTAAACAAATCATTTGGTTTAAACTGATAAATTGATTTTAAACTAAATCCTTTTAATAAATTTTATGTTTCCTAAATATATTTATTAAAATTAATCCGAGATCAACTTAAATATTTTACTCAAAAATAAAACCCAAAATCAGATACCTTTTTCAGATTTCTATATTTTCCCAACGGTTTAAATATACATATATAAAATTTTAAAACAGAAAAGCTTTTATTTCTTACTGTAATCAAATTTCTGTTTTAACTTATATACATATATATTTTCTATCTTTAAGTGTATATATATATTGTTAAATCAAATCTTAAAACAGAGATAAATATGCCAATAACAAATTCGAATACCTCTAATCCCACGCTTGCCGGCGAATCCCCTGCCACGACCCTGAACTGACCCAGCTTGCCCACGCAGCCTTCGACAGAGTAGATCGTCGACATGCCATCCCCGATCGTGACTTCCACACGTCGAACACCGACCAAATCCCCATGCGGTGATCAACTCCTCTAGGCGAGAATTGACTCCCCGGAATCGATGTAAGCTCCTCCCAAACCCACGCGTACGTGAAGTCACAACTCCCAGCGAACACGAGAACGCGGCGTCAATCTCATCGAACTCGATCACGAGTTCGAAACCCTAGCGAGATTCGACACCCAATGCACGAAGTCAGCGTCGCTCTGACTATTCCATGTCGTGCCTGAACCCATCGATGCTCTGCCCTTGCTCGCGACTTCCGCCTCCTTCCACGTGTACAAATTTCGAATTCGACACCTCTATCAGCTCGAAACCCTAGCAGTCGTCGCCTATGCTATCTCGCCTTGCCCACGAGATCCCTTACTTGATTTCGATCGTTTTGAACTTGCGAACGGGCTGGAAAAACAAAAGAAGGGGAGGGGATGCGATTTGAGGAGGGAGAACAGATCTGATTTTTAATTTTCGTTTGGAGTGTTTAAGTGATAATTCTGGTTTGAGCTCGGCTATCATTTTTAAAGAAAGAAGGAGACGCGTGTTTATTAGGTAGGACACGTGTTGTACCAAGAGAAACACGTTTTTGAGAGAAGAGAAGGTTGCTGAGAAAACTTTTCAATATACATTTAAATGCGTTTATCTACCATACAATAACTCCCAACACAACGAAAATTGAAATCCGATAATAATTCAATCTTACGGATCCAATGAAACTGGTTTCGCTGAATTTCGAGACTGCGTCTCGGAAGGCTATTTTAAACGACAATTTAAACGATGCAAATTTTAAATTGAACAGACGACCGTTAAATTCAATTTTAATTCGTCTATTATTTCCAGTATTATCTATATAAATTTTCTGAACCTTTGAATTATTTTTAACAGGCTTAAAATCAAAATTCAATATTTTACCCAATCCCGATAATTAAATTTAATAATTAATTATCCAAATAAATACTGTATATTTGAAATTAAAGTTAAAATTTAACCTTCGGATATTTAAAATAAATTAAATATTCACATTTCAAATATACAAAAATTCCGGGTCGTCACATTCTTCCCCCCTTAAAAGAATTTCGTCCCCGAAATTACCAGTTAGGAAGAATGATCCAATACCCATTAACTATCTCCTCAAACCCAAATAGTTTTTAACCACTTAGCAAAACAAATCTTTTTATCAAAGACACACTAAGCATATTCTTAACTTTTCAACTTACCCATAAGTCCCAAACCCTATCACTCACTTAACAATTCAAATTCAAATTTAAAACTAAATTTGAATTATCAAAATTTTCTCAAAATTTTTCTAACTCCCTAAATTTCCGAAAAATTTCGCCAGCGTCTCCTTTGCGCGGCTAGCTCGGTACAACTATAAAATGGCTCTACGGCCTCCCAATCTCAAAAAGAAAACAAAAAGCCAAGTGGCTGGATCCAAAACCCAATCAAATTTCATATAGAAATTCAAATACATACCTTTTGTCGGGCCATTAAATTTTATCTTCTAAATCAAAAATCCCAATTTATCCATTGCTTTTATACACCTGTATATCCTACTAAGCAATAATATTCAATCACAATCCCAAAGTCATTTTATACTTTTCTTTACAAATTTTCAATATTTGCTTTACTTAAGCCCGTACGATGCACATATATCATCCGTACGCAATATCACATTCGATCGCTCAATCGATCACACAATTTCACTTCCGAACTAGTATCGTCCACCCGACTTCCTAGTGCGGACTCAGATTTGGTTCCTTGATCAGAAACCGTCATTCTCCTTGCATAGTCACCAACTATGATAGAGAATATCCAGAATCAATCAACAATCCATATCCAGGCTCGCCGTTGAAAATCGAGTGAAAAATCCAAATTCGGATCGATAAAACTATCTCGAAATTCTGTGTTCGAATCCGGATCAAATAGCTATGCGAATAAATAATATACGTACACCTTACGTAATTAGCCCAATTGATTATTAGTTATATCAATTCTCCTTTATTCACATTCCTTTTTGATTGTTATCCCCTTATTTACAACTATCCCATTTCACAATTTCAGTTTTAGTCTTCATTCAACTATTCACTTAGTATATATATATTTCCATTCCAAAATTACTAAGTATATTTCCAATACCAATTTTCTTAAGAATTTCATTCTTCAATTCTTAAGTTCATATAAATTTTCTTATATTTATTTACTACTTCACCACTGAAGTGTATATATTCAAATCGAATTCCAATTTCATATGAATTCCAACTTACTTCAATTTACTACTTCATTTCAAATTTTTCCTTAAATTCAATTCATCTCCAACTTCCAAAAATTGAATTTTATTTAGCTCGAAAACAGTCCAAGTTAATTCATTCAATAACTATTTCTCAACTCATTTAAACCACTCCTCGGTTGAGTTCAGTTTCCATTCAACATTTACTTAAGTCAATAACTTAAGTTTATTTTCCATTTAACCAACCCTTTAAAGTTTTATTTCCATCTTTCATTTGATTCTTATTTAATCAAATTCCATCCATTTATTTATTTAATATAATTGGTTTATTCACTTAATCATTATGAATTTTAATTTCCATACTCAATTCATTTAGAATTATTTTATTAATAACCAGGTCATTTCCAATTTATTTTCACTTATTTGGATTTCATTCGCAATCCAAACCATCACTATGTTAATCCAATTTCATTAACTCACTATTCAATTTCATTAACTAATTTATTATCAAATTAGTTCCTCCGCTGGTTAAAATTAAATACTTTCTTTTTAATTCCTAATATCACTTCACTTAATTATCTTAAGTTCAATTTATTTTATAATTCAAGTTTGGATTTATTAAGATATTAAGATTGCTCATCTTAGTCGTTTCCATTTGATAATTACAATTTCAAATTATAACACTTAATGGTTCAAAGAAATGAATTCCCATTTATGACTTACAATTTCATTTCTATTCATAAGTTTTAACTTACTTACTTAAGATCTAGGACTATTCATTTAAGTCCATTTCCATCTTACAATCAAATCTCAAATTATTACACTTAAGAACTTAAGAATATGAATTTCTTTACACAATTATAAGCATTTTACATTACCTTTATATCGAATTCAATTCGACTTCAACTTACTTACATTTAATTCAATTCCAATTCTCAATTTTATTTAACTTATCTTAAGTTAAATTCAAATATATTTTATTCACCTTCATATACTCGAATTAAATTTTAATTCTAGGATACAATTTTATACAAGTTTTACAATTCATTCACCTTCAAGTTCTCTAACTCTTTTATCTACCAGCTTATATTACTCATTGAGTTAATTTCATCGCATAATTATAATCCCAGAATTTAACTTTCATTCCTTTCTTATTTCAATCAACTTCATTCTATATTTTATATTGTTGATTCATTTAAATTTCCACATTTAAATTTTAAATAGAATTTCCAGAATCAAATTGCCCGGTTTTATTTCAAAACCATTTTGAATCCATAAATAACTCATACACATCTGGTATATCACATCAAATCCAAATTTCCAAAACAATCTGCTTTTACCAAACAATTTTCCCTTTTGAATTTCAAAACCAACCCAGTTCACAATCATTTCCAATTTAAAACAGTTTGGTAGCAATTTCTCTTTGGAAACTCGAAAATAGACATCGATGATGCTGCAGTCATCACCGAAATTATTTTCCAGCGACCGAAAGAGAATTTAATGCTTTTTTCACTTTAAACATTTCAAACGTTTTAAATCCCAAATCCCACCAGATTTCAATTCAATTTCAAAAATATTCATGAAATAATATCACTATTATTTTCCCAAAACTTTTAAAAACTATTTTTAAATCCAAAGGAATTTAAATCTTTCCCAAAACTTCAAATTCAAAATCCATCCAATTTTTATATCCAAACATTACTCTGGAATTCTATCACATTTTATTTCAAGTTATAAGTCACATTTACAAATTTCATTTGTTTATGAATTAATCTCATTTGATTATAAATCACATTCATAATTCACATTTGTATATAAAGCTTATCTCAATTTATAAATTTCATTTAGTCTATATTTCAAATTCCATTTTGATATATAAATTTATTCTTCAACTTAGGTTATAAGTTTCAATTCCTACTCAATAATGAGACTAACTCATTATTGTCATTTTCTAACAACCAAGTATCCAAATATATAACTATAATAATTTCAAATAATTATTTCTTTTATATACAAAATAATTTGGGCAAAATTATTTCATTCACCCTATTTAAAACAATATTGTGTCGAACTGTTCTATTCAAGTGTTTAGAAACCCCTTCGATACAGTTGTACAGACTGTGCCGACGAAGGTTCATATGCCACTCAATAAATCAATCAACACAATATAAAACTATTTTATATTCACTAACAAATACGCGCTCATATCTATTAATACTCTCAAAATTCCCACCAGAGCCAAGGTTATCGCTAGCCTAAGCTCTGATACCACTGTAACAACCCGAGTTTTTCTAACACGAAAAACCGGACCATTTTAGTTAAGAAGAAGAGGTAGAAGAAGAAAAATAGAAAACAACAGCAGAATCTCACATACGCAGCGGAATAAAATATAATATATATATCAACAGATCTTTACACAAATCAAACTGTATCTGTATATATATATATACATCCAAATACATCATCAGAGTACATCTCATCAATATCATACAACTGAATACACAGCGGAAAAATAATAGCAAGTACGAGAGTACGTATCGTCATCCAGCTCGTCTCCTGAGCTCCACATCATCATATCCTGTAATTTATAATACTCGGTCTGACCCGAGCATCATATAAAACAATACCCGAGTCAGTCTGGAAAACCAGCGTGAGAAAATCACACTCAATTGATTATTAAAGTTTCAAACCCTTTGAAAACAAAAGCATCTCGTAAGACCACGCCACAAATAAACATGTCGGGTTTTTACCTTACGATAGCTAAAACACTTTTTATCAAATTCCTCTGATATTATAATAGTGTCTATACACACATACTTATTAAAATAGCTGAAATCGTTACATTATTAAATTCCAGCATACTAGCCACAAAAGTGGGTAATACAAACAAATACCGTACAAGGCACGTAGGAAAAATGGATTTCCAACGAATGACTAGGCACTGGGGTACCACCTATCACAGTACGTGGCCTAGATCACCGTACCGAGGAGTATGCCCGCTCCTCTGCAACACAAGGCCGGAACCATCCCTTACTGGATGATCCCGAATAAAATCACCCCACGGTTGGGATCAGCAACCGCACCACTAAGCCGAAATAAAAAGGGACATCTAGACAGGGATGACCTTACCCTCCAGTGGGAGCTACCCACGAAGCCTTGCTGCATAACCCCTGATTTTCAGTCATTCCCGGTTGATGAGGTTCGAGGCTAAACGATACCTTTTAGAGAACATATCCCTTAGAATGCCCATCGTCCGCTGACGATGTTTCGCAAACATTCGTCCATACCAGTCCGTCCCGAGTTTGAACGGAACCGAAGGCACTATTCCTACTACATCCATTTTGGAAATATCCTCAGGATTAGTAGCGACTAGCCCTTGCACTTCACAGCTCCATCTTCGACTCCGAAATCGTTACACGAAACGTACAAACCGGATCGAAGTGGTATTCGAGTCTCCAGACCTAGAATCCCGGTATACGGAAACTCGATCCCGGTCTCTTCGAAACGATCAGCGCATTGGCCAATATTGATAGTCGGTTATTTAACTATCAATTAACATCCATAAGCAACCATCACACAATTAAATAATTTCCCACATTATTTATTTGCCCAAATATCTTTCCAAGATATATTTCCAATTTTCAAAGCTCATTTTGAAAACAATTTCAAACAATTTCCGCTTACGGAATACATTTCCAAATATTTATTTCTCTGAAACACCAAGTACAAAACACTTTTAGATTTTAAAAAAATTTAAAAACACTTTATTTTAAAATATATTTTATAACATTGAAATCAACTACTTTAATACTTTATTAAAAATATATACTTTAAAATAACCCACTTTATAAATATAAACTAAATTTCTCTTTTTAAAACAGAATAGCAAATCACTTTTATATAATTACTACAATAATAGATTTTAAAAATATCTACTTTGAAAATTAACATTTAGAATAATCAATTTTCTAAAACATGTTTTTTAAAACATACTTAAAACTTTTAACTTATATTTAAAATTGCTTTGAAAACGTACTTGGCTATCCAGAGAAATACACTTCTCATTTCCATCTTTTAAAATAAATCAACATTTATTTCAAACCAATTCATATCCCTTTTTAAATTCCCACCTTGAATTTATATTTTCTAATATCCACTGATATTTTATTTTACTTTATAAACCCAGTTTATAAATTCCAAAATCTCACTTCTCTTTTAAAATTCCAATTTTAAACAACTAAATCAATTTCCAATTGATTTTCCAATTTACTTTACTTTACTTTGAAATAAATTTCCTTTACTACTTCATTTATTTCAAAATACATTAACTCTTAGATTTATTCCTTTATTTGAGTTAAAACCCTTTTTAACTGAAAATACCAATTTTAAACTTCCAAAATTCCTTCTTTAGCCTTTAATTAAATTTAATTCTTACATTCAAAATAAATCCTTTATTCTTTAAATTTAATATCACTTTAGTTTAAAGTTAATATTTCCCTTGTTATTTCGAAATTCCCTTATTCCAATTCACTTAAAATATTTACTTAAAATTTACTCTTTTATTTCTTTCAAAATCCAATTCAATATATTTTGATAACTCCTTTTTATTGAAATATTCAATCCAACCATATCATCCAATATTTCAATCATCAATAAAATCATCATAGGATATCAATATTCATAGAACAGAATATCAAATAATCTAAATAATTTTGAGGAATCCAGTTGGATCCCTCCAACCTGTTTCCCTGCATCCACAAACGTTAGCACAATACCAATTCCACTTCAAAGTGGAATATCGCGGTATATGGGATTTATATAAATCATCCGCTATTATGCGGCGCATAGGGTCTCATCCGCTATATAAATGCGGGAATATCAACAACTCCAATATATACATATGCCAATATATATATATATTGGTATATACTACTATATATAGTATAGCATATTTAATCAATGCAACCATTCAATCAATTATTTAAATTTAACCATTTAAATTTAAATTCAACTGAGTGAGATTAACTCACCTTTGCTTTTCTATTTGCAATCCAACCAAACCAGCTATTTCTTTCACGGTTTTGGACCTTGTATAACATTATAAAATTTATTAATATTTTGATAATTAGACAATCAATTTCATTTAATTAACTAACAATTTACTTTAAACAAATCATTTGGTTTAAACTGATAAATTGATTTTAAACTAAATCCTTTTAATAAATTTTATGTTTCCTAAATATATTTATTAAAATTAATCCGAGATCAACTTAAATATTTTACTCAAAAATAAAACCCAAAATCAGATACCTTTTTCAGATTTCTATATTTTCCCAACGGTTTAAATATACATATATAAAATTTTAAAACAGAAAAGCTTTTATTTCTTACTGTAATCAAATTTCTGTTTTAACTTATATACATATATATTTTCTATCTTTAAGTGTATATATATATTGTTAAATCAAATCTTAAAACAGAGATAAATATGCCAATAACAAATTCGAATACCTCTAATCCCACGCTTGCCGGCGAATCCCCTGCCACGACCCTGAACTGACCCAGCTTGCCCACGCAGCCTTCGACAGAGTAGATCGTCGACATGCCATCCCCGATCGTGACTTCCACACGTCGAACACCGACCAAATCCCCATGCGGTGATCAACTCCTCTAGGCGAGAATTGACTCCCCGGAATCGATGTAAGCTCCTCCCAAACCCACGCGTAGGTGAAGTCACAACTCCCAGCGAACACGAGAACGCGGCGTCAATCTCATCGAACTCGATCACGAGTTCGAAACCCTAGCGAGATTCGACACCCAATGCACGAAGTCAGCGTCGCTCTGACTATTCCATGTCGTGCCTGAACCCATCGATGCTCTGCCCTTGCTCGCGACTTCCGCCTCCTTCCACGTGTACAAATTTCGAATTCGACACCTCTATCAGCTCGAAACCCTAGCAGTCGTCGCCTATGCTATCTCGCCTTGCCCACGAGATCCCTTACTTGATTTCGATCGTTCTGAACTTGCGAACGGGCTGGAAAAACAAAAGAAGGGGAGGGGATGCGATTTGAGGAGGGAGAACAGATCTGATTTTTAATTTTCGTTTGGAGTGTTTAAGTGATAATTCTGGTTTGAGCTCGGCTATCATTTTTAAAGAAAGAAGGAGACGCGTGTTTATTAGGTAGGACACGTGTTGTACCAAGAGAAACACGTTTTTGAGAGAAGAGAAGGTTGCTGAGAAAACTTTTCAATATACATTTAAATGCGTTTATCTACCATACAATAACTCCCAACACAACGAAAATTGAAATCCGATAATAATTAAATCTTACGGATCCAATGAAACTGGTTTCGCTGAATTTCGAGACTGCGTCTCGGAAGGCTATTTTAAACGACAATTTAAACGATGCAAATTTTAAATTGAACAGACGACCGTTAAATTCAATTTTAATTCGTCTATTATTTCCAGTATTATCTATATAAATTTTCTGAACCTTTGAATTATTTTTAACAGGCTTAAAATCAAAATTCAATATTTTACCCAATCCCGATAATTAAATTTAATAATTAATTATCCAAATAAATACTGTATATTTGAAATTAAAGTTAAAATTTAACCTTCGGATATTTAAAATAAATTAAATATTCACATTTCAAATATACAAAAATTCCGGGTCGTCACATCAAAGATGGAGAAAATCTCCCTACTTCTACAGGGGAAGGAACAATTCTGAACCAAAAGGAGGAGGAGATTATTTTCTTACCATAAAGCAAATAGGCACAAAACTGATGAATGTCGTGTTTTAGTAGGGATAAACCAGAATACGATTAGATCAGGATCTCTGAAGGAATCTGTAAAGGAAACATAGAATTCTTCACATCCCTAAGGGAATAAGGCCTTCAATCAATACTACAAATTTTGTAGAAAATTATTCTCAACATGACTTTATTCCTCCAATTAACCACATTGATGTCATTCACAGAGGTCCCATCTTGTCGGAAGTAGCAAAGAGGCCAAGAGCAGATATATAAGGAAAGAAAGGGATAGGTTCTTCTCTATTCCAGAAGAGCCACCGTTACAAAGTCATAAATTTCAACTCCAAATGCCCAACTTAACAATAACTCCACAAGAGCTAAGGGGAGGCTATCACCCTATAATGATCCATTGGTGATAACTTCACAAATAGGGCTCTCTATTGTAACAAAGATCTTAGTAGACACCGAAAGTGCAATAAATGTTATTTTCAAGAAATCTTTTGATCAAATGAATATTCCATAGAAGAAGTTAGAATCAAGCTTCGATCCTATTTTTGAGTTCAATAATAAAGGGTCTACTCCAATAGGGCAGATAAAGCTCTTAGTGCAAATGGAAACTCAGCCACACTGTTGAAATTCTAAAAATCTATTCGTAATAACGGATCAACCCTTCTATTATAATGCTTTCTTTGTAAGGTCGTCTCTATATGAAGTGGATCCATTCATCTAATCGAAATATCTAATGGTGAAGTTCTTGATTAAGAATGGTTAGGGAACCATAAGAGGGGAGCAATTTAGTTCTTGAGAACTGTACTTCGTTATATGACCAATTCAAAAGAGATAGTATTTCCAGTTATGATTTGTAGAAAAGTAAATTAACCAAAGTTGAAATTGAGAAGCCCTTGGATAATAGTCTTTCAGCCCTACTATCCAAGGCAAAAAAAAGACAAGAGTAGTTGAAAAGCCCGAGAATGTGTTGAAAAGATTCAAATTCTCCGAGAGAAAAAGAAAACAAAAGGAAGCAAACTAGATAACCAGCGAAATAAAGGATGAAGAAATCATTAATAAATTAGATTGTAGAAATAAGCAAGAAAGAATAAAATATTTTGAAGATCTAGAAGAGGTAAGTTTAGATTTGCTTGATCCGACCAAAACAGTAAAAATTAGAAAAGTACTAAATGATAATCTCAAAAATGAGCTTATCCAATTTCTTCAATCTAGCAAAGATGTGTTTGCTTGGACTCACTCGAATATGGTCGGTATATATCCAACAATTATGAGTCACACTCTAAATATAAATTCAAATATCATTCCTGTTCGGCAAAAGAAAAGGAAGTTTGATAAAATTCAAGCTAATGTAATGAAGGAAGAGATTAAAAGATTACTCGAGAATGGGTTCATCAGAGAACTATTCTACCCTAAATGGTTGGCTAATCCTATATTAGTTAAAAAGTCCAATAGAAAATGGAGAACATGTGTTGATTATGCTAATCTAAATAAGGCATGCCCCAAAGGTTGTTATCCTTTATCTAGAATAAATCAATTGGTTATGCCACAAGTGGACATAAGTTGCTATCTTTTATGAATACATACTCAGGATATAATCAAATCCCTATGTTCAAACTAGACAAATAAAAAACAAGCATTATAATGGATTAGGGAACCTACTCCTACAAAGTTATGCCTTTTGGGCTGAAGAATGCATGGGCTATATATCAAAGATTAGTAAACAGAATGTTTAAGAAATAAATCGGATGAAATATGGAAGTATATGTGGATGATATGCTAGTTAAGTACAAAATGAAGCCAAATCCACTCGTTAGTGCTCAAACAATTGAGGTCGATCCCGACCAAATCAAAGCTATTAAGGACATGGCAGAACCAAAAACAAGTAAAAATGTAATGAGCCTAAATGGAACAGTGGAAGTTTTAAACAGATTAATCTCTAAAGCCACTGATAAGTGCACCCCTTTCTTTGATATGATTAAGAGAAAGAAGAACTTTGAGTGGGTAGAAGATTGCAGGAAAGCCTTTAAAGAATTAGAGGACCATCTTGAAAAACCTCTAATCTTATCTAGTCCCGTAGAAGGAGATAATTTATACCTTTACATGGTAGCCTCTAAATATGTGGTAAGTTCGGTTCTAGTAAGAGAAGAAAATAAAACCTAGCTTTTGGCGTACTATACTAGTAAAAGGCTTAAAGAGGCAGAAGCTAGATATCAAGTTGTAGAAAAATTGGCATACTATCTAATTCTCACTGCTCAAAAAACTAAGAGCCTACTTTCAGGCACATTTAATCAAGGTCTTATTAATTTTCTTCTTAGGCAAATCTTCAGTAAACCTGAAACATCCAGAAGGCTGGTAAAAAGGGGAATAGAGCTAAGTCAATATGAGATTGATTTCCAGCCCCAAGTGGTAACCTAAAGACAAACTCTGGATGACTTCGTTAATGAACATATAGGATTTATTGAAGAATAATCGAGAAAGGAAAAACATATGAAACTTAAATGGCAACTATTCGTTGATGGAGCCTCGAACGCAAAAGGGGACTGGAGTGGGATATGTAATCATTACCCCTGATGGACACTGATTACATTATGAAATGAAGTTATGTTTCCTTGTTACCAATAATGTGGCTAAATATGAATCAATGGTAGCAGGACTTACCTTAGTTCTTTAGCTAAAGATCCCAAGAATCGAATTTTTAGTGATTCTCAATTAATGGTTAATCAACTAATTTGATCTTATCAAACAATGGAAGAAAGATTAGTCCTTTATATTAAGAAGATATTGAAAATGCTAGCTCATTTTGAATATTTTTTGATGCACCAAGTACTCCGAGGAAAGAATTCACAACCCAACTCTTTGACTAACTAGTTAGCTCGCAAGGAGCACTAGAAACTCTTTGACTAAACTAGTTACCAGTATTGAGGAAAAAGCCCCCGAATCGAAAATTGAGGTTATGGTATTGACTAGATGCCAAGCTCTTACACCTGTGGAAAAATAAAAGGAACTGGGAAGTGGATACAATGGAATCCAAGAAAGAGTTGTCCATATGGAGATGAATAGCCGATATGAGAACAATTTGGTGATGCCTATTGTTTAATACTTGATAAAATTGAAGCTATAAAAGATAAAAGGGAAGCTAAAAGGATAATACACCAAGCTCCAACTTTTATTATGATGGATGGAATACTTTATAAAAACGGATGTTCGCTCCCTTATTTGAGATGTGTTAATCCAGAAAGTAGAACAAAAATATTGAGAGAAGCTCATGAAGGGTTCTATGGAGATCATTCTAATGGCATAAAATTGGCCAAAAAGGTCATTAAGCAAGGTCTCTATTGGCCCCATATGAAAACAATGTAGTGAATTATGTAAAGATATGAAAGAAATGTCACAAAAATTCAACAATTCTACATATACCCTTAAGTGAGTTAACCACAACCTCAAGTCCATGGCCTTTTGATGTGGGGAGAATCGACTTAGTTGGACCGTTGCCTATATCTGATGGCAGAGCAAAGTTTGTGGTCGTAGCTATCGAGTACTTTACCAAATGGGTAGATGCAAAACCATTAACAAATCTAACATCATGAAAAGTACTAAAGTTCGTGATTAAGAACATAATCACTGAGTTTGGAATATCGCATAAAATAATATCAGATAATGGAACTCAATTGAAAATGAGGAATTCACCAGATTTTGTAACAAGAAAAGAATAAAAAAATTCATCTGTAGCTCATCCCAAGGCTAATGGAGCCATCAAAGCTGCCAATAAAATAATTAAGACTGTCCTTAAGAAATGACAGGACAAAGCAAAAGGAAATTGGATAGAAGAACTACCACGCGTGCTTTGGGCATATCAAACTTCTACTAAGACTGCAACAGGAAATACTCCATTTTATTTGACATATGGATGCGAAGCAATGCTATCATTCGAAGTTGAAATACCATCCTATTGATGGATTGTATATGACTTTAATTTCAATCAAGAGTTGAGAAAAGAATCCCCAGATTTGATCGATGAATTAAGGGATGAAGCGGCCATATGGACGGCTGAATAACAACGAAGGATATTAAAATACTATAACTTCAAAATTAAGGAAAAATCATTCTAAAAAGAAGACTTGGTACTCCAAAAGGTCATGGCAAATACTAAGAATCCAACAGATGGGTCGCTCGGACCAAATTGGAAAGGACCCCTTGTTATTCACAAATAATCCCACTAGGGACTTACCTTATGACAATGTTATAGCAAGAACTTGGAATGTCGAGCACTTGAGACATATTTTCCTACGATGGATAAATAAAGAAACTAAGACAAGTATGTCTACAAAATCAGTAATCAGAAGAAAGAAAGGAACTTAT
Source organism: Allium fistulosum (assembly GCA_030737815.1). Lineage (NCBI taxonomy): Eukaryota > Viridiplantae > Streptophyta > Magnoliopsida > Asparagales > Amaryllidaceae > Allium > Allium fistulosum. Next base: position 704,390,469 of record CM060904.1, on the reverse strand, counting down.
AAAGGAAAAGCCTTTGATCCCGCCACAAGGGCCTGGTCAAAGCATCTCCTAGAGGGAGGTCAAGGTAAGCCTCTGGTCCCACCTAGAAGGCCTGGCCAGAGCACTACAAGCCTTCGGTCCCTCCTACATGGCCTGGCCAGACCGCTTCCTAGAGGGAGGTTGGAGTAAGCCTTTGTGTCACATCCTCCATTATGAAGCCCAAAAATAAGCGCTACTGATGCTGCAGTCAACAACTGTATAATTTTCCGATGATAAAATGAGATCAGTCAATTGCAGCTATAAAAACGACAATACAGGAATATGAAAAATTTCAAAACACATTTCATTAATAAACTCTCATATTCATTACGTAATCCCTCTACATAATCTCATCAATTTTATGTTTAGCAAAATTATAATAATAACAAATATATTCCAAGAGCGAGATATAAGAATGCCCCCTTGGATGATCAGAGTCTAACTACTTGACAGTTATAAATTCAATCGTTACATATGTAACGGTCCATATTTTTATTAAGATATTTAAATAATTGATTTAAATATTAAATCACTATTGTATTTGATGGTCCCAAAAATATGATTTTTTTCATACGATCGAATCAGGACTCGAGACCACTTCCGTTGAGTTCATATCGACGTTGCGAATTAAAATGAGTATAAGCATCGCTATATTTAAGATCAGATGATCTAATGGCCAAAACGATCTTGAAAAGCATAAAATTATCATCTAGTAGCGCTATCTCGGAGAGCGATGAAATTTATTCCATTGGGACCGAAAAAATAAGATGACCTACGTAGATGAGTTGGGTCGTGATCGGCTGCACTATGTAATCATGCGAGCTCGATACGCACGACCGTTTATTTGAGAATTTAAACAAATAAATAATATTATATTAATATAAATTATCACTATACCCTTATTCCTCTCAACTCGGTTACTGTTCCATTAGCAGTAACTAAAGAAAATGGCCGCCTCCCTTACTTCATTCAAAAAATAAAATCGAGTGATTTAGGCCACTAAAAATCATGAGATTAGATTCGTTGGACTCAGGGAGGGATAGGCTTCAAAACCATACATATATTGGGATGTGCAATCGTGCTTGATCGAATGCAATTATTTGGGGCCAAGCTAGGGTTTTACACTATCGAAGATTGAGGCGACAAGACGTGAAACGAAGGGCGCGGATGAGTTTCTCTTACCGACGTTCACCTTTCCACCAAGTTTCGTAAAACTCGAGGCCTTATATCAAAACGCATCCATTTGAGGGGGAGTGCAGCACTTCCAGTCGCATTCTGTTAGAGATGATCAGGTTCTACTTCTTCGAGTCGTTGAGTATTGGCCGAGATATGAATGAGAGAAGGAAGTTTATTTAGGATTTAATGGTGCATGTATCCTTGTACAGATGATTTATATGACCCGGGGAACAAGAATTAAGGCTAATGAAGGTAATTAGCAAACTAATTAGTTAATTAATTATTTAAATATTCTCGATTCTTATATAGTTCATATCATATGCATATGAGGTCCGTTTTGGACGGTGTTTCTTGCACGCTCATGATGGAGAGCTCTACAACTTGGCATTAATTTTGTTGATGTGAGCGATATTGTCTCTCACCATATTATGATTGTCAATATAATACTTAAATGTTGTTTTGAAATTATTTCTAACTTAGAATGTGTTTTCTAAATATTTAAACCTACATCCTATTCTATAAGAGGATCTAAAAGTGTTTTAAAAGGGTTTTAAATTAAATATCATATTTTTCCCATTGACGCACTATTTTGACAATATTGTTAGATTTAAGCTTTTTTATATTAATCTCACATTGTTTGCTTGGGTGTATTGGATGTGCATTATTATAGATGTATGTAGGCTATTATAAATGTTTGTATGCCTATTGGTTACATGTATGCTTGTTTTCTTAGTTTGGTTTGAAACGTCGTTTGAAGGTGATGCGGTATAAGAAAATATCCCATAAGATAAGACTTCATGCATAGAGCTTTATGCACACCGATTGATCTGGAGACGAAGGATGGACTTAGGGATGAGCTTTGAATTTTAGGATAGATGCCAAACATTTTCATTTGGTTTTTAGCCATTTTAGCTCAGTATACGACCAAAATGGTGGTTATCGACTACTCTGGAGTGGTCGATATCTACCACTATTAATGGTCAATTTAGCCAATTTTGACGTAGATGAGGGAGAGGCTTCGAGGAGCACGATGTGATGGTTCATTCGTTTAACATTCGATTTTGATGTTATGGCTCTTTGACGAGTGGTTTTGGTGGTGAAGCGAAAATGTGATGCTTCGACGCGATGACTTCACAATTCAACAAAGATGATTCCGTGATAGGAAGTGATGACTTCGATGGTGGATAGCTCACTTCGGGATGCAGAGTAGTTTGATTAAAGGAACTGTGGAGGAAGTTTTTGGGATGTATGATGGCATTCTAGAACTAACGATGGCTGTCTAGAATAGTTCCTAACCGCAAGGACTTCAGATGGGAGTTGTAAGGATAGTTCCAGTACGTGTTCTGCTAGCGATGATGTATGTAAAGGGCTTATTGATACTCTAGATAATGGGACACACTTGTGACATAAGGGTATATGAGTATATGATTAGAGTCCGTTGGCGTTAGGACCAGATCTGCCCGTACCCAGAGTTTGCTAATGTTAGGACTTGGTTTCGGTTATATACTATAGTCCATTTACGTAAGGACATAGTAACGTTATGGTAGAGTTCGTTGAAGTTTGAACCTGCCTGTACCCTGATGGATCGAGTGGCCGGGGACATTAAGTAGTCCTTGATGACAAGATGGAGTATATGAGTATCATATATCCAACACACTGAGTGAGTGAACATGAGGATGATGATGATGGACGATATGTTTGCTTGATTATTTATCACCTTAGGGATGTCACATGATGTAGATACACTCGATACAGATGTCTAGACACCCTTAGTACTTTGATGTATAGTGCACCCATAATGACTATGAGGTAGTGTAACATACAACTTATGTTATGTGCTAACTCTATAGATACATGGAGGTCAAGTATGATTCCCCATACCCACTGTTCCATATGTTATATGACTTTTATAGTGTTCTGAGATTATTTATCGCTCACATTAGACTTTTGTTTGACTCAAGAATTTATGCTTTGCTTCTTATTATCTCGGTTACTATTGAATAAATAGACTATATAGTAGGTGTAAACTGCACTTGGAGCTATGCAGATAGACTAGCAGCAGGTGGCGCTTTCTTATATTTATATTTTGGACTTATTACTATTTATTCCACTACGTGGCACTATGGAGCCTTAGTGGTGTTAACTTACAATTATTAGAGACAGTTTATCAGTTGAGTTTATTTATGTGTTGTATAAACTCTATTACTGTTTTTGTATAATTGTATGAGCCTGTGTACTCAGATTATGTGGTTCATATAGTTGATATTGTCTCGTCTATTTTATATCTGCGATGACTATTATATTATATCTGATGCATTATGAGATATACGATAGGTTATGTGATTGTGTAATATTTTATTTCATTTTCTTCTCTTTTATTCTCTTCTTTTCTATTCCTCTTCTTTACTCCTATTTCTTTCCCTTGATAATCATCTTACATCCGCCGGATGCTCCAACAGTACACTATTCAATTATATGAGCATTGGTGGTGTAGGGCAGTCGTCACATTTTGTATCAGAGCTTAATTTACATGATTAACCTGAGTTGATAATGTGATCTAGTAGAGATCTGGTACGATTTGTCGCCTTAAACTAGATCTAGAGTATATATTTATATGAGTGCATACTTGTTATATGTTCTGGTTTTCAAAATTATTGTAACACCCCTATTATTTAACATTATTCGGTACATTTAATTACATAGGTTAAATAGGATAATGTAAATGATTTAGGAAAATGAGATTTGAAAATATTAAGGTTATGCCTTAGTGAACTAAGTAATAAGATTGTTTTAAAACTTAAAACACATTAGAAGATATATGAGAGGGGAAAAATATTTAGATTCGCCTTTCTCTTAAACCCTCTCCCCCTCATATCATTCTCATTTTTCACAAACTAAAGCAAAAACATCAAGACCAGCCATAACTCAAGAAATGAAGAACGAAATCTAAGGATTTAAGGGAGAAGAAGCTTAAGGATACTAAAGCAACAACAAATCTCAACTCCAACATCTAAATCTAAGGTGAATAATAATGAAACCATCTTATTTTTGCTTTTGAATTTGGCTATGGATAATACCCAAATGATTGATGTTTGTTTTGCCAAGATATGGTTGTTTAATCATTGTTTGGTTAGAATAATGGTTATTGGAATTTTTATGAAATTGTTTAAATGGGTTTTACGGGTAAAACCTAGGATTTTTATTCAAATGCATTGATTTTATGATATGTTGTATAAAACATTATTTTGAAGATGGGTTTTTAATTTCATAATTTTCCAAGTTATATAGAGTATTTATGAATTTCCTAAGGAGGAGATAACTTAATTTTGGGTTTTAATTATTTAAATAATTAAATATGGCTTTTGTCTTCGAAATTTTTGTATGGTAAAGAGAAGGATATTATCTAATTTCTGTTAATTTTTTAGATTTTTCCCAAGGGATTTCGATTTACTATGAAATTATTATTCTAGATAAGCATTTAAAAGAATAATTAATTAAGGATATTAATTAATTAATTTAAAGTGTATTTGGGACTTTAAAATCTGAGTGCGGTAGTAATTTCTGAAAAGGAATTGTAAAATGATTGTTTTATCCAATAGAAATTGGATAAGTGCTAAGATTTGGTGAAAAGTTTATGCTTTTAGTAGTAATAAAACAGTTTCTGCATGAATTACGATAACACCATGTTACCTTATTGTTGCTGCGCCTAATACAACATTGCCCCTATGAGTGTCGACAATGATGAGAAGAAGCACAGGTTAACTAATTAGTTAGTTTGGAGTGTTTTCAACCTCGTCGACATCAATCATGATGGCAAACCATTGTGGACGGCGAGGCATTCTTGTGATGCATTTTAACATTTAAAAGCTTTAGTGTCGACGTCGATGACGTCACATGTCTTCATCACTGTTTTAAATGATGTTGCATCTCTTTGTTTTTTTTTAAAATCAAAGCAATGATGTCTCTATTATATCTTTGACTCTATATAGAATTGGCATAGTAGCCTATGTAACTCAAGTGTAAAATTTTTATGATGGCATTGAGGGTCTTGGGGATTGATGTGCATCAAGGTCGGCGACCTTATGTTTTAGAGTCGATAACTCATGTCCACGATGTCGCACTTCATCTTTTGTATGCCGAAGAGGCTTGCTTTTATATCAACTAAAACTATTTTATAAGGGGCAAAGAGGCATATGTTTTAGAAGGTCTAGACACTATGTCTTCGGCAGATTAGCCAAATAACTTATAAAGGTTTTAAGTTTTGTTTTAACAAGTAGATAGCCTATAGTTATTGAAGGTCGGCAACATCAATTTCGACATAAATTTTTCTTAAGCTTAATAGAATTTAAGTTTTTTCCTTTACGTTAGATTGAGGTCGACATTGATTTAATAACGCATGTGTTATGTTTTATTTTATTAAAGGCGAAGAGCCTTATGTTTCTACTTCAACGTAGTTATAGGGGATAACGATGCCACTTTAAATTGTGAGCTTCGACGCCATCATTGGGGACACCAATGTAGATGAATCTTGACATTATCTATTTTTAACTATTTAATGGCGGTGACCATATGATTTGTGATTTTAGTTTTTAAAACCTTAGCGATACCAAAGTATAATTTAATCAGTTCGACATAGATAACTTAGGGCTACTAATGTATGTCACTTTGAAATGTTATAACTTTAAGGGGAGATAATCAAATTGGGGACATCAATAGACATAGGTTAATCATATAGGTAACATGAAAAAAATTGAATCATGTGGGTAATATGGATTAAGACTGAAACATGTGGGTAACATGAATAAAATGATGGGTTCATAGTCATCCTAGAAAAACTATGGGATGTGAGATGGTTAGTCTACATCATGCTATGGACGAGTAGTCTCTGTGAGGATAATGAACGGTTCAAATTCGTCCTAGGAAAACAATAGGATGTGGGATGGATAGTCCACATCATTTTAAGTTAAATGGATTATGTGTGATAGATAGTCCATATAATTTTAATTAATTAAACCATATGTGATGGGTAGTCAATGTGGTAGGGGATGGGTAATCTAAGTAACAATTACATGTGAGTTGGATAGTCCACATAATTCTAAATATGCTTATACGTGAGATGGGTAGTCCATATAATTATAAGACATGCAGTCAGGTTAAAATAAGACGGGTAGTCAGTTTGAATTGTGAGGGTGGTCATTTGAAATTAAGAAGGATAATATAAAGAATTGGGATGGGTAATCCAATATATGTTGCATGATTATAAATGCTATTTTCTATGTTCTAACCACTGTGGTTGTTGGAACATAGTATATGGTTTATATGTTTAGTTAAGATACTAGTGAGGGGAAAACCCATTCCGCTCAGCGCTGGTCTCATTAGATTTCTATTTGGTTCGAGATGGTAGATTATTATTCACACCAGATTGTTGTCTGACCCGAAGTTTTTTTTCCCCTTAAACTCTTAGGTACTCATTTGAGTAGGTTGGGAGTAAGGACTTTCAGGTTCTAGTTAGACGAACAAGCTTCCGGAGACATACAAAGGGATATCTAGCTATTAGCAACTTTATCTATTTCCATCGTGTAGTTTGGTTTTGTCTATTTGGATGTAATGGCAAAGTTGTATAATTATCAGGTATTTGACTCTGATCAACCAAGGGGGCAACTTCACATGTCGCTCTTGGAGTATTTTGTAATAATTATATTTTCTCTAAATGTGGGAATACAAATGGGATTATATAATGAATATGAAATATCATTTGTGAAATGAAATGTGAAAATTTGTAATTAAACCGTGTTTGAAATTTTTTCATATTCATGTGCTTTTGATTATTGATATGATCAACATTGCCGTATTTTATCGCCGAGAATTAATAACTATGGATGAATGTTGCATCTGTAGTAGTTAGTTTTGGACATTAGAATGAGGGATGTTACAAGCTGGTATCAGAGCATAGTTTATAATTAAAATAACTTTAAACCTAAAGAGTTTTTTAAAACATAATCCTAATGAATCAGAGAATAAGATTGGGGTATGGGATAACGCTATAGTAACATACTTTTATTTGTTACATATAAGTATGTATTCTCCTCTCTCTCGGGCCATTCTTCTATATCTTACTAAGACTCATATGCAGATTTTTGAGAAAGAAAGACATGTAGGGGAAATGGAAGAGTGAATCTAGGTGGTGGAAGCACCACAACCAATGGAAATGATCGGCCCAACACCAGGAGGAACCAAGATCGATAGGCAAATGCTAATCAAAATGCAAATGCCAAGGTAGGTGCCGGGACCCTACCAGTAGATATATGGACTATGTATCAGTTCTTTGTCAATCTAATGCAAGTTAGAGTAGCTGCTGGGGTAGCTGGAGGAAATGTTGCTAATGCAGGATGTTTCAATCCTGTAGCGCCATTTGGTAATAAATATGCCAAGTTGAGTCGAGATTACACCAGTCTGTGTGTAAAGCCTTTTCTAAGGACTGAGGATGCAATAGAAGTGGAGAACTAGCTATTACATTGTGAGAGGATTTTTGCTGATTTAGGTCTGAATGATGAGCAGAAAAGGAGATTAGCTTCGAGACAATTGCAAGGAGCTGCTTTGTTCTGGTGAAATGGGGTTACCATAGGGGTGCCTGAGGAGGAGTTAACTTGGGTCGATTTTCGAAGGAGATCCAAGAAAAGATTTTTGTTTGAAGTAACTAAGTCCACTTTGCTCAGGAAGTTTATGAAGTTGGTGCAGGGGAAAATGTCAGTGTTGGAGTACTCTGCTAAATTTGATGAGCTGTCTAGTTATGGATATCCATTATTGACACTGTTATTAAGAGGAACAATAAATTTATCCGAGGGTAGAGGCCGAAGATTGCTAAGGCAATTATGCCACATCTCGGAGATCCATGGAATGTAGTAGTGGAAATAACTGTCAGGAATGAAGAAATGCTTCAACCTTTGGGAATGATAAGTCGGTGGAGAACCCGAATTCTCAAAATAGGAAGAGGAAATTCTTTAAGAAAAAGGGAACTCAGAAAGGTGGGGCAGCCCAAAATGGGAAAACTAATATAGTTTGTTACAAGTGTGACAAGAAGAGGCACTATGCTAACGAGTGTCGATCTGGTGATAGCAAGGTGGTTGTAGGGAAGCAGAATGTGAAGTGCTTTAATTGCGACCAGGTAGAGCATTATAAGAAAAAATGTCGGGAAGCAGCCAAGGCTAACAGAGGAAATCTGTTTGCTTTGGAGACATCTACATCAAGGCCAACAACAACTGAGAAGGAAAAGTCTATGATGGAAGGTATACTTTTGATTTATAGCATACCAGTTAGGGTACTGTTTGATACTAGTGCATCACATTCATTTATATCTTAGTGTTTGGTAGATAAGTTATGTTTAGAACCATCATACCTTGTTACTTCCTTAAGGATAGCTAATCCAATAGGAGGGCATGCAACTCTAGGGATGAGATGTGACCATCTAGAGTTTGAGTTGCTAGGTTATACTTTTTTATGTATTTGATTTCGCGAGTTTTGAGATTATTTTGGATATGATTGATTGAGCAGGTATGATGCTAAGATATTTTGCTAGGATAGGAAAATATCATTATGACATCTTGATAGTTGTAGCAGAATAGTATACTCAGTATTCGAATCCAGGAATTTGCGCTTTATTGGGTGCCATAGAAGTGGAAGACGAATTGAATTGGATTTTAATTATAAGAGAATTTGCAGACGTTTTTGAGCTAGTTACAGGACTACCACCGTAACGAGCTGTTGAGTTTCAAATAGATCTTATGCCAGGAGCTGAACCCGCAAGTAGACCACCTAGCAGAATGATACCTCCCGGGATGAAGGAGTTAAAGATGCAGCTAGTGGACTTAGAAGGAAAGAGTTTTATTAGACCAAACAGTCCGCCTTAGGGAGCGGTCGCGGTATTCGTGAATAAACTGGATGGATCGTTAAGATTGTGCATCAATTATTGTAAGTTAAATGAAAAGACGATAAAGAACCGATATCCTTTGCCAAGAATTGATGATTTATTTGATCAGTTGAGTAGAGCTAAAGTATTTTCCCAGTTTGATTTGGCGATAGGGTTCCATCAATTGAGAGTGGCGGAGGACAATATTCCTTTGACGATGTTTCAAAGGAGGTATGGTTTGTACGAGTGGTTAGTAATGCCATTCAGATTAACTAATGCTCTAGCTTTCTTTGGGGATTTGATGAACTAGATTTTTCGAGAGCACTTGGATAGGTTCATATTGTTGTTCATTGACGATACCTTGATATATTCTAAGGATGAAAGAGAGTAAGATTCACCTTAGGATAGTGCTTGAGACGCTCAGGCAGCATTAGCCTAAAGCAGAGTTTTCAAAGTGTCGTTTCTGAAAGAAAGAAGTGAAGTTTCTTAACCTTGTTGTTTCAGAGGAAGGGTTGTCAGTCAATCCAACCAAGATTGAAACTGTTAAAAGCTGGAAAAGACCCAAGACAGTGACCGAGATAAGAAGTTTTCTTGGACTGGCTGACTATTATCGAAGATTTATCAAAGATTTCTCGTGAATGGCAGTGCCTTTGACTAAGCTAACCAAAAAGGACATGAAGTTTATTTGTTCTGATAAATGTGAGGAAGCATTCCTTGAGTTAAAGCATTTGTTGACCAATGTGCCCATGTTAGTAATTCCAAATGGGAATCAAGATTTGGTGGTGTATACAGATGCATATGGAATAGGAATATGAGTTGTATTGATGTAGAGAGGTAAAGTGATTTCCTAAGCTTCTCGATAGCTCAAACTACATAAAGTTATATATCTGACTCATGATTTGGAGTTGGCAGCGGTGATTTTTGCATTGAAAGTGTGGAGACACTACCTCTTAGGAGAACGATTCGAGTTATATACGAATCATTAGCCTTTGAAGTATTTACTATCTCAAAAAGAGTTGAATATGAGACAACAGAGGTAGTTAGAGTTTTTAGCAGCTTATAATTTTGGTGTTGGGTATACACTAGGGAAAGGAAATAAGGTCGCAGATGCACCTAGTAGGAAACGTTGAAATATGGCGTTAGCTATGTTGGCAGAATGGAAGGATCTGAGGGCATTGACTACTTGTAGTGTGCAGTTAAGATCGATTGCTAGTTCTAGTCAAGGTACTGCCATGTTGTTTTGTTTTGAAGTCCGACCAGTATTGATTGAAAGGATTGCTTCTAAACAAAGGGATGATCTAGTATTAGCTGAATGGATCAAAAGAGTGGAGAATAGAAATGAGATCGATGATCTAAAGGATTTTAGTCTTGACCAATGGGAACGGCTAAGAAAAAAGGGATAGTTATGTGTTTCGGATGTGGGAATCATATGGAGGGAAGTTCTTAGGGAATGTCATCGATTTAAATTTACGATTCATCCTAGAGGAACCAAGATGTATCGAGATATGAAGAGAAGTTTCTTCTAGGAATGTATGAAGAGGGATGAAGGCTTATGGGTAAAGCAATATGCAAATTTCCAGTAAGAGAAAGCCAAACATCAGAAGCCAAGTGGATTACTTCAAGCCTTTGGATATACTAGTTTGAAAATGGGATTCAATATCTGTGGATTTTATTGACGGGTTGCCAAGGTCAAATAGGTGAAATGAAAGTATATGGTTTGTGGTAGATATATTAACCAAGAATGCCCATTTCGTTCTTGTTAAGTCTACAAGGACGTTGCATGTTTTGGCTAAGTTATTGATGAGGGATATTGTTAGACTACATGAGATTCCTAATAGTATAGTTAGTAATAGGGATGCATTGTTCACTAGTGAATTCTGGAAGATTCGTCAGGAAGTACTAGGTACCAAGCTTAAGATGGGTACCGCTTATCACCCTCAGATCGACGGGCAGACATAGAGAGTTAATAAGGTACTTGAAGATTTGTTACGAGCTTGTGTACTAGATTTTGGTGGGTCGTGGGAAGACCGTTTGCAATTGGTTGAGTTTTAATATAATAATAGTTACCAGACTAGTATAGGAATAACGCATTTCGAAGCTTTGTATGGAAGGTTGTGCAAATCACCATCATGTTGGTTAAAGACTGAAGATAGATTGGTCCTTGGTCCGTATATGGTAAGAAAAGCCACAACAAAGTTTGAGTTTATCCGAGATAGAATAAGAGAAGCTCAGTCTAGGCAGAAAAGCTATACAGATAAGAGGTACAAGAATCTTGAGTTCTCAGTTGGGGATCGAGCTTTTATTAAAGTATTACCGGTGAAGGGTGTGGTACATTTTGGAAAGTCAGGGAAACTGGCACCGAGATATGTTGGACCGTTCCCTATTGTAAAGTGGATCGGAAAACCCGCGTATCGAGTAGTGTTTCCAAGTAGTTTAGCAAGTGTCCATAATGTGTTTCATATTTCTCATCTTTGGAAGTGAGTGTACGATCCAGAGACTACTAATGCTCCGACGGCATTAGAAGATTTAGCAATAGAACCAGATCTGACTTTTTTGAGACAACTAGTTCAAGTTGTAGCAAGAGATGAGAAGAGGTTAAAGAACAAGACTATCAAGTTGATCAAAGTTCAGTGGAGTAACAATGAGAAAGACTATACTTGGGAGACTGAGGACAAGATTAGAGATACTTATCCGAGCTGATATGATGGTATGTTCTATATTTGATTGTATATAGACTTAGTAGCTGGTAGGATGTACTAGCATTGGTCACATTTTTGATATGATTCTTTTGTAGTCCTTACTAAATTTTAAGGACAAAATTCTTTAAGGAGAAGAGCCTGTAACATCCTTATTTTTAGCTTAACATTATTGAGGACATTTAACTGGATAGATTAAATATAATAATGTAAATTATTAAGGAGAATGAGAATTGGAAATATTAAGGTCGTGCCTTAATGAATTAAGTAATAAGATCGCTTTAAAACTTAAAGCACATTAGAAGATATATGAGAGGGGAAAAATAGGTAGATCCACCTTTCCTTCGCACCCTTTCCCCTTCATATCATTCTCATTTTTCAGAAACTAAAGAAAAAACATCAAGGCCGACCATAACTTAAGCAAAGAAGAATCAAGGGATTTAAGAGAGAAGAAGCTTAGGGATACTAAAGCAACGACAAATCTCAACTCCAACATCTAAATCTAAGGTAAATAATTATGAAACCATCTTATTTTTTCTTTCAATTTTGTTTATGGATAATACCCTAATGGTTGATTTTTTTTGCCAAGATATGGTTGTTAAGTCATTGTTTGGATTAAATAATGGTTATTTGAATTTTTATGAAATTGTTTACATGGGTCTTAAGGGTAAAACCAAAATTTTTTAATCTCCAAATGCTTTGATTTTCTGACATGTTGTATAGAATATTATTTTAGAGATGGATTTTTAATTTCACAATTTTCCAAGTTATATAGACTATTTAATGAATTTCCTAAGAAGGAAAAAACTTAATTTTGAATTCTAATTATTTAAAATAATTAAATATGGTTTTTGACTTCGAAACTTTTATATGGTAAAGAGAAGGACGTTCTTTAATTTCTGTGAATTTTTAGGATTTTTCCCAAGAAATTTCGATTTACTATGATATTATTATGAAAGATAAGATTTAAAAGAATAATTGATTAAGGATATTAATTAACTAATTTAAGTGTATTTAGGACTTTAAAATCTGAGTGCGGCGGTAATTTCTGAAAAGGATTTGTAAAAAAATGTTTTATTTGAAAAAAATTGGACAAGTACTAAGATTTGGTGAAAAGTTTATGTTTTTAGTAGTAATAAAATAGTTTTGCATGAGATATGATAACGTAATGCCACCTTAATGCCGCAGAGCGCCTAATACAATGTCACTCCTATGAGTGTCGATGATGACGAGAAGAAACACAGGATAACTACTTAGTTATTTATTTAGAGTTTTCAACTTCGTCCACATCAATCAAGATGGAAAACCATTTTGGACGGCAAGGCATTCTTGTGATGCATTTAAACGATTAAAAGCTTTAGTGTCGACGTTGACGATGTCACATGTCTTCATCACTATTTTAAATAATGTCGCATCTCTCTTTGTTTGTTTTTCAAATCAAGGCAATGTGAAGCTATTATAACTTCAACTTTATTTAAAAAGCAATACTAGCCGAAGTAACTTAATTATAAAAATTTTATGACGGCGTCGAAGGTCTTGAGGGTCGATGTGCATCAAGATCAGTGGCCTTATATTTTAGAGTCGATACTTCATGTCCACAAAGTCACACTTAATCTTTTGTATGTCGAAGAGGCTTGCTTTTATGTTTAACTAAAACTATTTTATAAGGGACGAAGAGGGTTATGTTTTAGAGGGTCGACGACCCTATGACTTCAGCAGATTTGCCAAGTAACTTACAAAGATTTTAATTTTGTTTTAATAGATGGATAGACTATAGTTATTGAAGGTCGACAACATCAATTTCGACATAAATTTTTCTTAAGCTTAAAAGAATTAAATTTTGTCCTCGACCTAGGATAGAGGTCAACATTGATTTAATAACACATGTGTTATTTTTTATTTTATTAAAGGAGAAGAGCCTTATGTTCTACTTTGACGTAGTCATTGGAGATATTAATGCCACTTTAAATTATGAGCTTCGATGCCATCATTAGGGTCACTAATGTGGATGAATCTCGACATTGATTTGTTTTCAACTATTTAAGGGCGGCAAGCCATATGACTTATGATTTTAGTTTTTAAAACCTTAGGGATACCAAAATATAATTTAATGAGTTCGACATAGATAACTTGGGGCCACCAATGTATGTCACTTTGAAATGTTATAACTTTAAAGGGAGATAATCAAATTGGGGATACCGATAGACATAAGTCAATCATGTGGGTAACATGAATAAAAATTGAATCATGTGGGTAACATGGATTAAGACTGAAACATGTGGGCAACATGAATGAAGTGATGGGTTCATAGTCATCCTAAGAAAACTATGAGATGTGAGATCGATAGTCCACATCATGTTAGAGACGGATAGTCTCGGTGAGGATAATGAAGGGTTCATAGTCATCCTAGGAATACTACGTAATATGGAATGGATAGTCCATGTCATTTTAAGTTAGATGGAATTTGTGTGATGGATAGTACACATAATTTTAAATAATTAAACCATATGTGATAGGTAGTCAATGTGATAGGGGATGGGTAATCCAAGTAATAATTACATGTGAGATGGTTAGTCCATATAATTCTGAATATGCTTATATGTGAAATGGGTAATCCAGATAATTCTAAGATAGGTAGTCGGGTTAAAATAAGATGAGTAGTAAGTTTAAATTGTGATGGATGGTCATTTGAAATTAAGATGGATAATCTAATGAATTGGGATGGGTAATCCAATATATGTTGCATGATTATAAATGATATTTTCTATGTTCTAACCATTATGGTTACAGGAGCACGGTATATGGTTGTTATGTTTAGTTAAGATACTAGTGGGGGGAAACCCATTCCACTCAGTGGCGTGGTTTCCCTAGATATCTATTTAGTTTGAGATAGTAGGTTATCATTCACACCAGACTGTTGTCTGACCCAAAGTTTTGTTTTTCCCTTAACTCTTAGGTACTCATTTGAGTTGGTCGAAAGTAAGGATTTTCAGGTTCTTGTTAGACGAATAAGCTTCCGAAGACATGTAGGGGGCAATCTAGCTATTAGGAACTTCATCCATTTCTACTATGTATTTTGGTTTTGCCTATTTGGATGTAATGACAAAGTTGTATAATTACCAATATTTGAATTTGATTAAACAAGGGGGCATCTTTTTATGTCGCTCTTGAAGTATTTTGTAAAAATTATATTTTCTCTAAACGTGGGATTATAAATGGGATTATGTAATGAATATGAAATATCATTTTTCAAATGAAATGTGAAAATTTGTAACTAAACCATGTTTGAAAATTTTATTATTCATGTGCTTTTGATTATTTATTTAATTAACATAGTCGCATTTTCTCGTTGAGAATTAATAATTATAAATGACTGCAACATCTGTAGCAGTTAGTTTTGGGCATTAAAATGGAGGATGTTACAACTATATAGTAGTATATATAGTATATAAGTTATATTGCACACATGAGAACTATTGACAACATTTTCTCTATGAGAGACTGATCAACTTCATCATGGATTAGCAATGATCCGGCATATGAGAATGTTGTTATTGACTCCATCTTCGAAGTCGAGGAATGGGTAGGATCAGAGACTATTAACCTCGGTTTACAGAATAATGTTTGCTGAGTGTTAACGACAAAAGCTTCTATCGGATTAGAAATTTGCCAAAAAAAATTCAAATTAAATTTTAACCGCTAGCGCACGGCGTACAATTTTAGTACGTGGCGAGTACGGGTCGATCCGAAGGGAATTTTTAAGATTTTAAAATTTTCAATTCAATCAACTTAAACCAAAGTGAGAGGAAATTGTAAACTACAATTAAGAAGATAAAGCTAGAATTGAAATGTGATTTAAAAACTATTAGACTAGAGAACAATTTAGAGGCAAATCCACTCTCATATTTTTTTGTAAATCAACAAACAAATAGTTTATGATCTCTAACTTTGATATTAAGTGAAATAATTGTTGTATTTATCATAAGTATGGTTTGTTTATGTTATTAATTAACATAACTCAAATCATCAAACTATAATACAACAAATAAACCAGTTATCAATTCTCATGAAAATAAAGCCAAAGCAAAAGCTATTTTAAGTATGATCTATTTACTATTGTAACTAGTAATATAGATCATCAAATTTCATTTTTACTTTCATTTCAAAATCAAAAATTAATTATCAAATGATGATGTAAATTGTGTTTATGCTGAATAAGAATAGCTCATTTCATAAGCAATATAAGCTATCAAGCCCACTTGTATAAACTTACATCAAAATTCACTTTCATGAAGCACAAGCTAAAGAGATCATAAATCATAAAAGTGTTGAAATTACATAATATTTGAGAGCTTCATTACCCATAAATTGAAGGGGTTTAGCTACTCATTTGTGTTATCAAATCAACACATGTAAGTTTCAACATTGAAAATGAAAGAAAGTAGAGAATAAACAAAGAAAAAGAAGATTAACTACTAGAAGGAAATTAATTAGACTAGTGCATAAATGTAAATCTAAGATATGAACATAAAACGAAAGAGAGCATAGAAATAAACATTAACAATAAAACAAAGAAAAGCATGTAGAAAAGAGAGAAGAAAGAGGCTTGGAAGCCATTTTTATTTCACTTTGATTTTTGTTTACAACTTGCTAATTTCCTAAGCAAATATATGAGAGAGTAGGAGATATTTACATGTACATAAGAGGGCTATTTATACATGCATAAAACCCTAATTCTATTTTTAGGGTGCTTCCCAAAATGCCCTTTAGGAAGCGTGGCCACCAAGTAACCATTAGTCACTAATTAATCCCTCATTAAAAGTGCATGAAGCTTTAACCTCCACTTAGTTGTCCATTAGCTTCTAATTATAGATTTAGGCAAGTGGGTGGGGTCCTCCATGATCATGGACTTGAATTATTTCTTCTTCATTCCTTTGTATTCATTTGTGCATGCATATATCTTCATGAATCCCTCTTTCATATGCATCAAAATTTCCTATAAAATCATAAAAATTTCCAAGTAAAAATTCTCAAATTGATACATGCACAAAAATGACAATTTTACCCCTGAATGAAGATGAATATATGATGATTTGAAAATAATTGAATTTTGTCTTTAAACATGTTAAAATGCCTAAATATGATATTTATTTAAATAAAAATAGATAAAATATGGATGTAAATATATGCACTTAACGTGCACATCACTGAGATGGTATGAAACGTTATTTTGGAATTCCCAAGTTGCTCTAAATGATTATAATGCTCAAGTGCAGACACGTAGAGTCGACTTTGTCGAGCTATATAAAGACTACCCGAGTCTAAGAGGCAGACCGTTCCTTGGAATAGAGTCGACTATTGAGTTGTAAGACTAGATGGGTATTTGCAATAGCATCTTCGATTACTTGGAGTTAGAAGATGCAATAAGGTAGAAGTTAATCTCCAGTTAACTCCAGGGATAAACAATGAGCTAGTGGAGTGCCTTTATTGCTTTGATTCTCGAGGATCATTTTACTTGGGATCAGTTCATAGTTCGCATCAGAAAGAAAATTTTCTCGACTTTTCAAAAGTTGTTATTTTGGAAGTTTGTCGGCTTGAAGTAAGGCAATATGATTGTGTTGGAGTATATGGCCAAATTCGATGTACTGTCGAAGTACGGTCAGAAAGAATAACAAGTTTATCACTGGGGCAAGTGATCATCTTAGGAAGCGATTAATTGGTCGTATTAACGAAAGCAATTGAGAAGATGATCGAGAATGATTTATGATGTGAGAGCCTGTACCAGTGTTGAAGGATTGTCCCGAATAAGCTGAGTAGGGGAAAATAGTGGAAACATATGCATTGAATGTCATTTCGATTTCGTCGAGTGCTCCATCGACGAAAGAGAAGGGTATGGACATTACCCTTTAAGGTATTCTTTCCATTTATGGCATTTCCATACATGTTTTATTTGACGTTGAGATGTCACATTCCTTCATATCTAGTGATTTGATACATAGATTAGGATTGAGACCCAAGATAGTTAACCAACATTTTGTTACGATGAACCTTGTTGGGGGCTCAGCCAGCCTATTCAGGGTTTGTTGAGATTTGGTCTTATTGAGTCACTGGTGTTTGTTTGTTTTTTATCAATTTGTTTTGGGGTTTAGTTGGGTTTGGTATTGTAGTTTAGGAACTGACTATATGAAGGAATACAAAATAGTGGTGGATTGTGAGAGGCAATTAGTAACATTAGGGACGGATGATGAGTGAAAGGTAGTGTTTGGTTGCCTAAATGATAATGAGGTGAAGGTTAGCTTTCTATATTCACTTGATATCCCACATAATGAGTTGTCATCTGTAAATATAGCTACAAAGTGTCCGGACACATTCAAATGAGGTGATCGAATTACCCTCATATAGGATTGAGTTCCATATCGATCTACTTAGAGGTGCTAGACCAGTAGTTATGCCTTAAGGCATATGATGCCCAAAGAGCAAAGGAAGTTAAAGGTGCAAGAAGATGGCCTATTGAAAGCGAGTTTTTATTAATAAGAGCACATTTGAGTGGGATGCACCTATAGTGTTCGCCACTAAGGCAGATGACTCTTTGAGGTTGGATATTGATTACCGTGAGCTGGATGAGATCACGAACAAGTACCCACTCCCACTTATTGATGGCTTATTCGATCATCTCTATAGCGCGAAGGTGTTCTCTCAGTTGGACCTTTCGATGTAGTTTCATCTACAAAGAGTATCTAGAGAGATTGTGTTGATTACAACATTTCGTACGCCGCCTAGATTTTTGAGTGGTTGGTTATGCTATTTGGGCTAACTGATGCTCGACATACCTTGTTGATTTCTTGAACCGTGTTTTGAGAAGAATCAGACTTTTATTTTGGGACGTGAGGTGTAGATATGCATTTGAAAGTCTGAAAGAGAGATTGATGAGTGCACCAATGTTACCCATTTCGAGTAGGGATGACGAATCGATAGTACACATATGCATGTGGTGCTTAACTAGGTGCGGTATTGACATAGAAAGGTAAGATTGTCATATATGCTAGTCGACAATCAAAACAACATGAGAGAAAGTATTCGATTCATGATAAGAGTTGGCAACTATAGTATTTGTTTTTGGAGACTTGGAGCTATTAGGAGACGGGTGTGAGTTGTTCACTGATCCTACATTATTGAAGTATATCTTCTCTAAGAAGGATCTCAATCTTCGCCAGTAGCAATGGTTGGAATTCTTAGCCTCTTACGTCTTTGACATTTCCTATACGCTAATGAGGGAAATGCAGTTGTTGATTCTTTAAGTGGAAGACATGCTAATTTGGGAGCGATGTTCCTAGAGTGGGCATTGCTCGAGTTTATCAGTGATTATGACTTCAGAACTCAATGTGAGCTAGTGCTAAGATGATGGATAGTTTAACTATCAGACCTAATTGGATTTAGTGAATCGGTACTAGTAAGAGGCATGGAGCTAGACTAGCAAAGATCATGGCCAAATTAGACGAATGAGTAGTGTTTGTGGAGGTGATGTAGTGCAGGTCAATCGAGATGGTTGGCTTCGTATGGATGAGATATTGTTTGTTCCCGATGTCAATGGGTTGAGGGATGAGGTACTACGAGAGTGCTCTCATTTGGGATTGGCTATATATACCCTGATAATAATAATATGCATCGTGGCACAAGGTAGACATTTTATTGGGAAGGGATGAAGGATGTCGGGCATTCATTTTGAGATGAATGAATTGTTAGGTAGTAAATGCTGAATAGAAGAGGCCAAATGGTTACTACAACCACTTGAGAATACCATGTTGAAATAGGAATAGATAATAATGGACTTCATTGATGGAATGACAAGGGATAGAAGAGAATATGATAGCTTTTGAGTTACAAACGATAGAGTAATGAAAATGCTAGATTTATATTCGTTTAGTCCATTAGAACGACATCCAAATAAGTCGAGTTATATGTGGAATGCATATTGTGATTCCATCCAGTGCCAAGAGCATTGTAAGTGGCCAAAACCCGTTGTTCACTAGTGGGTATTGGGAGAATTTACAAGACGCGTTTGGAAATTTGGCTTCGAGACCTCATAAGTCTATACGTACCAATATATGTGTTATGAAACAAGTTAGGAGGAAGGCGGTGGAGTAGTAAAGGTTCAATGAAGCGAAAACAAAGGTGGTAGTATATGAGAGACCGAGAAGAGCATGAGGACCACTTGGAGCTCTTCACTTGGTGAAAAATCATTTTTCATCAGCTTTCATGTTGTATATCATATTTGATGCTTTATACTAGATGTTTTAGTATCTTGCATGCTAGGATAGGCATGGGTGTTACTTTTTTGATGTTTGATCTTATACGTGCCTATTGATGTTTGATTGTTGGCATTAGATATGATTACTTATGTTTATGTGGTTGTTAGGCATGCGAGATAGTTACGGTTTGATATAGCATATTTATTTAAGACAACTGCTATGTATATGATTTAGTATACTTATTTACATGATGATGCTACTGTTGTGTTTAATCCTCTTTGTTGAGTACTTGATCGGGTACAGGAAGCAAGTGTTGGCTATTTGGATGGTTACTCACTTTTATTCGCATCTAAATGGTATGCTCTGGCTATAAAAGAAGTATGTAACATCTGTGGTGTAGATTTGGTGATATAAGCTTGGTTGTCCTCGAAAACGAGATGCCTTAAGTATGAGATGTATATATATTTATATAGTATTGGAATTTTCCCCGGATCTAGCCGCGCAAAGGAGGTGCTGCCAAAATTTTCCGTGACATAAGCCAAAATTGAGAGAAAAGTAAGTGTATATGATATTAGACGTTGCCGATAGTTTAAAGAGTCGGTAATGTATGATATTTAGTTAACTTGCCTTTTAATGAGTTGGTGCTTTTACTTTCTATTGTCTATTTCGGATTTGATAGTGATTGTACTTAGGTATGAGGATGATGGCTCTAAGCTAATTTCGAGACTTTTCCTTTGTTGCGATCGCTTTCATGATTGTTGTCGTGAGTTGATAAATGACGATTTTTCTTATGTCATTGCTTATATGAGGGTGTTGGGTTGTGTTGCTTCATCCTTGGGATTTCGAGGACGAAATGCTTCTAAGGAGGGGAGAATGTAATGACCCAAATTTCAGCGATCAGATATTTAAACAATTGATTTAAATATTGAATCATTAATTTATTTGACGGCCCTAAAAATATGATTTTTTGCATAGGTCTAATCAGCACTGGAGACCACTTCCGTTGAGTTCATATTGATGTTGCGAATTAAAATGAGCATAAGCATTGCTATATTTTGAGATCGAATGATCCAATGGCCAAAAATATCTTGAAAAAGTGAAATTATCATCCGGAGCGCAGTCCCAAATAGCGATGAAATTTATACCACTGGGACCAGAAAAATGAGGTGATGGACGCAGACGAGTTTCGTCATGATAGGACGCACCATGTGATCATGCGAGCTCGAAATGTACAACTGTTTATTTGAGAATTTAAATAAGCAAATAATATTAAATTAATGCAAATTATCACTAAACCCTCATTCTTATCAACTCAGTTACTGTCCATTTGCAGTAATTAAAGAAAATGGATGCTTCCCTTATTTTCATTCAAAAATAAAATCAAGTGATTTAGACCACTAAAAATCATGAGATCAGATTCGTTGGACTTAGGGAGAGATGGGCTTTAAATCCATTTAGGTATTGGGATGTGTGATCGAGTTTGGTCGAACGCGAATATTTTGGGGCCGAGCTAGGGTTTTACTTTGCCAAAGATTGAGACGACGAGAGGCGAAATGGGGAGCACAAATGAGTTTCTATTGACGATGTTCACCTTTCAACCAAATTTTGTCAAACCCAAGGCTCGATATCAAAATGCGTCCATTTGACAGGGAGTATCTCCAGTCGAATTCTATTAGAGTCGATCGAGTTTGACTTCTTTGGATGCAAGGAAGAGCATATGCATAGTGGAGTCCATTGCAATCGATGGCGCATCGATTCGTTGAGTATTGATGGAGATATGGATGAGAGAAGGAAGTGGGTTTTGGATTTCATTTTGCACGTATCCTTGTACGGGTGATTAAAATGATTTGGGGAAGAAGAACTAAGGTTAATAAAGGTAATTAGCAAACTAAATTAGTTAATTAATTATTCAACTAATCCTAATTCTTATATAATTCATATCTTTTACATACGAGGTCTGTTTTTGAATATCCTTTCTTGCATTGCGCTCGTGAAGGAGAGCTCTATGACTTGGAATTAGTTTGGATAGCTTTTGTTGAGGTGGGTGATATTGTCTCTCATCATACTATGATTGTCAGTATAGTATTAAAATGACGTTTTGAAATGATTTCTAACTTGAAACATGATTTATGAAATATTTAAACTTACTTTTTATTTTATAAAAGGATTTAATTTTTTTTAAATGGTTTTAAATTAAATATCACATTTTTTCCATTGATGCATTATTTAGATGATATTGATAGAATTAGGCTTTTTTTGATATTAATCCTACATTGGTTGCTTGGATGTATTGGATGTGTGTTATTATAGATGTATGTAGGATATTATAGATGTTTGTATGCTTATTGGTTTCATATATGCTTGTTTTCTTAGTTTGGTTGGAAACACCACTCGAAGGCGATGTAGTATTAGAAAATATCCCATAGGATAAGTCTTCGTGCATAGAGTTTCATGCAAGCCGATTGAACTGAAGATGAAGGATGGACTAGAGATGTGCTTCGGATTTCGGGATAGATGCCAGACATTTTCATTTGATTTCTATCCATTTTGGCTAAGTACATGACCAAAGTGGTTGTTATCGACTACTCTGGAGTGGTCGATATCTCCCATTATTGATGTTGGTCGATTTGGCCAATTTTAACATGGACGATGGAGAGGCTTCGAGGAGCATGATGCGAAGGTTCGTTTGTTAGTTCGATGTTCGATTTTGATGTTATGACTCTTCGACGATTGGTTTTGGTAGTGGAGCGAAGATGTGATGCTTCGACGAGATGACTTCACGATTCGACGATGATGATTCCATAATGGGAAGTGATGGCTTCGACGATGGATAGCTACACTTCAGGATGCAGAATAGTTGGATTAAAGGAACCATGGAAGAAGGTTTTGGGACGCATGACGACATTCTATGACTAACGATGGCTGTTTAGAATAGTTCCCAATCGCGATGACTTCAAATGGGAGTTGTAAGGATGGTTCCAAGATGTGCTCTACTAGTGATGACGTATGCAAAGGGATTATTGATATTCGAGATGATGGGGCACATTCATGAGATAAGGGTAAATGAAGACGTGGTTAGAGTTCGTTGACGTTGAGACCTTATCTACCCTTACCCCGGAGTCCGTTGATGCTAGGACCAGGGTAGGGTCATATACTATAGTCCATTGATCTGAGGACATAGTGATGATATAGCAGAGTTTGTTAACGTTAGAACCTGTATGTGCCCTGATGCATCGAGTGGCCAGGGACATTGAGTAGTCCTTGATGATGAGATGGGTATATGATTATCATATATCCAACGCACTAAGTGAGTGAATGTGAGGATGGATGATGGATGCTATGTTTGCTTGATTATTTATCACCTTAGGGATGTCACATGATGTAGGTTTACTTAATGCAGATATCTAGACACCCTTAGTACTTTGATGTATAGTACTCCCACGATGACTTTGAGATAGAGTAGTATATATCTTATGTTATGTGCTAACTTTGTAAATGTAGGGATAGGTCAGGTATGATTCCTTGTACCATCTATTCCATATACTATGCCGACTTTATAGTGTTTTGAGATTATTTATCGCTCATACCAAACTTTTGTCTGACTTGAGATTTTATGCTTTGCTTCTTATTATTCCGGGTACTTTTAAATAAGTAGACTAGACAGCGGTGTAAAGAACACTTGGAGAAATGCAGATAGACTAGCAGAAGGTGATGCTTTCTCATATTTATATTTTGACTTATTATTGTTTATTCCATTGTGTGACACGGTGGAGCCTTGATGGTGGTAACTTACTATTACTAGAGACATTTTATCTATTGTATAAACTCGATTACTGTTTTCCTATAACTGTAGGTGATTGTGTACTCTGACTATATGGTTCATGTAGTTATTACTGTCCGCCTGTTTTATATCCATGACAACTATTATATTTTATCTGATGTGTTGTGAGATATACGACAGGTTATGTGATTGTGTGATGTTTTCTTCGCTTTCTTTTCTTCTATTTTCTTCTTTTCTATTCCTCTTTTTTACTTCCCTAGATAATCGTCCTATATCGGCCGGATGCTCCAACAGCACACTATTCGGTTATATAAGCATTGGTGGTGTAAGGCGGTTGTCACAACATCCATTCAAACATAGTATTGACTTTAAACAACACAGTGGAAATAAACTCCTAATATTAGCTAGCTTTCCTCATGCATGTCTCTGGAAGCTTATTCGTCTAACCTGAAAATCCCTACTCCCGACCTAATTAGATGAGTACCCGAGAGTTTAGGAGGAAAACAAAAACTTTGGATCAAACAAAAACTTTGGTGTGAATAATAATATACTATCTTTAACCAAAATAAATATCTAATGAGACCACACCACTGAGCGGAATGGGTTTTCCCCACACTAGTATCTTATCCAAGCATGTCGATCATAAATCATGCAAATGTAACCACAATGGTTAGAGCAAAACATAACATAATCATATGCATGTAACATAGGTGAGTTTGACTATTCTAACATTCTAGGGTTATGCATATCCAAGATTTACCCTTACCAAAAATAGACTATCTGTCTCAAATCATTGTTTTCCTAGTGTTACCATGAACTTAATGGTTTTGTAGGCCAGCCAATGACCTATCAGGCTGACTCGGGCCAAAACTTTAATCAGATATTCCAAATTCTCCAGATATGGCTTGGAGCCTCTAAATACGATTAGGAGTAAAACAACTTAAATATTAGGGTGAGTATATAGAGCTACGAGTTCCTTTCTGTGCATAAACATTGTTTTGCCTTACTATCGATTAGCCCTACACACTGGAAACACGGACATTTACTAACCGAGGGCTGACGGCTGAAGCATAGGGCACGACCTTACACCAATCCCACTTACAATCTTATCTGGTTTTAAATCCATACATCATATTTTTTGATCAGTTCAGGGCATCCTAACACAATTGATCTATTTGATCTCCAGGATGCAATTCTACTCACTCAGGAGTTTAGTCTGACCATACTCATCACTGGAACAACCTAACTGGTAATTCTGTTCCCAAATCCTAAGATACAATATTAGGTTATGAAAATATGAATATGACAATGATAAATACGCAAATTTAACTGATCAAATGATAACAAAGACATATAAAACCATCCAACAAAATATGTTCAATCAACGGCCACATCCGTACAAAAATTACTTAGGAAAATTCCATATAAAATTGGGCTAAAACACTATTTTAATTCCTTGAAACCATTTATCATTAGAAATGATAAACCACCGACATTATTCTTAATAAAAGGAAAATATAGCCCATATATTTAGCCAAAATTTTATGCTAAACCGCTATCTTCTTTACATAGCTTTTAAAACATTAGCTGTCAAAACAGGCATGTTGACCTTTTAGAAAATATGGGTATCAAGCATATAAACATACTATTTACATCGTAAAACATAAGGTTGTCGAGCCTATAAACATAGCAATATAATTTATATAACATAAGGTTTTCGAGCCTTTAAAACGTAGCTTTTGAATTTGTAAACATATATTATACATGCCACTAAAATACAGGTGTTGAGCACCTACTCAAAAAGCTATCGAATCATTATAATATAGTAGATATCAAATTTCTTAAAATATGAGGTTCTGAGCATTTAAGCAAAGTTATCGATTCTATAAATAATAAGGCAGCTAATGCCGCGAAAATATGGATATCGAGTAGCTATATTGAAGCCATCAGATCTCTATAAGATAGAGGATATCGAGTTCTTAAAAAAAGAGGTTGCCATGCCTTTTATAATGCATAGGGTAATCAAGTTCTTAAAAATTAAGAATGCCAAGTCCTTTAAAATAAAGATGTCTAATTTCTAGATCCATGGGGTTGTCGAGCCTCAACAAAACGGAGATCTCGATCCATTAAAGCAATTGATGATGGGTCTCTATAAAGGTGGATGCACCATATAGATATCGAATATCTATCACGTGCATCAGCTCCTATAGCTATCGACTTTTATGAAGGAGGGGTATCGAATCTCCAAATGACATTCCTGTAATTACGTTAAAAAACTGATTTACTTCCTTCTAAAGAAATAACTTTCCACTAACACTTGCCCCATGTCCAATTATCATTGGATAACAAAATGTTTTACATATTCTTTTCAGAAATTGTTGGTTGATCTGTTCTACCTTCTCAAGTTTCTTTACAAATCCATATAATTAATATATTTATCTTATATTAATTAAACACTTTTCTAGAATAATAAAGTCACAGAAAATCAAAACCATTAGGGAAAAATCCCCAAAAATCACCAAAAACACAAATTTCCATCTTCTACCTTATACCAAAATTTCAGACCCAAATTATTAATTTAATTATTTTCTAATATTTAAAATCCAAAAGAAACACCTTTCACCTTTTAGGAAATTCAAAAAATATTCATATGAACTTGGAAAATTATGAAATTAAAAACCCAATTCCAAAATAATATTTACATAACATAAGCAAATTTCAAATCAATTGGAGATAAAAAAAAACTTAGGTTTTGCCTTTAAAAACCCCATAATAATAATTCCATGATAATTCTGTTCAATTATCATTCAATCAAACAATGATATAACTCATTCAAGCATGACATATTATCATAACAATTCAGAAATCAAACATAGATCTAAAAACAAGCATAAATAAATGAGATGGATACTATTATTCACCTTAGATTGGATAAGAGAGATTGAGATTTGATGCTAATTAATTCATTTAGCTCTTCTCTTTGATTTCCTTTTCCTTGTCTTCTAAGTAATGGCCGGCCTCTTTAGGTTATGTTTTTGATATTTTCCAAATTGAAATGAGAATGAATGAGAGTGAGAGAGAGGGTTTAGGAAAATAAATAAAGGAGATATTCTCATTTTTCCCTTCTCATTACTTTCTTTCTATTTTATATTCAAATCAATCTTATTAATTGGTTACTTGAGGCACGACCCATATTAGTTAACAAATCTTATTCTCCTTATCCACCATACACTATTTTATTTAATTTATCTAGTTAAATCTCTTGAATAATGTTAAATAAAAATTAAGGGTGTTACATGCTCCTCACTTAAAGAATTTCGTCCTCGAAATTATAATAAGAAAAACAACAAGCATATCAATCATGCAAACATGTGTGGCAAACACATAATAACAATACTAGTATATCCTACTAGAAAAAGGTCTATATGACAAATATGGAACATACCATCAAAACAACTCGGCGTAAGTATCCTAATCATGTCTTTTATCTCCTAAGTATAGTCTTTCTCATTATTACTCCACTAGACTTTCACTAACTTGACTGTCTTATTCTTTAATCTGTTATTATATCTTGCTACAACATAAACTGGTTGTCTAACAATAGTCATATCTGGGTCCACTACTAAATCTTCCAGTATAGTCCATGTAATAGTAGTCTCTGGATCAATCACATACTTTCTAAGATGAGAAACATGAAAAACATTATGGACTCCTGCCAAACTATTCAGTAAATCTATCCGAAAAAGCGAGTTTCCCGATCCTTTCTATAATAGGAAATGGACCGACATATCTCGATGCTAATTTCCCGACTTACCAAATCTTACCATACCCTTCATCGGTGACACCTTAACAAAAACATGGTCTCCAATTGAGAACTCTAAATCCTTACGCCTCTTGTCTACGTAAATTTTCTTCCCGCACTGAACTTCCTTCATCCTTGCTTGGAATAACTTAATATTTTCTGTGGCTTCTCTCACCATATCTGGACTAAGAATCAGTTTGTCTCCAATCTCCAACCAATATGCTGATGATTTGCACGGTCTTCCGTAAAGAGCTTCAAAAGGTGCAATTCTTATACTAGTTTGGTAACTATTATTATAGGAAAACTTGACTAAGTGCAAATGGTCTTCCTATGACCCTTCAAAGTCTAGCATACAAGCCCGTAACAAATATTAAATAATTTTGTTAACTCTTTCTATTTGCCCATCCGTTTGTGCATAGTAAGCGGTACTCATCTTTAGCTTGGTACCTAACACTTCTTGCGGACTCTTCCAGAATTCACTAGTGAACAAAGTAACACTATCATTGACTATATCACTATGAATCCCATGCAGTCTTACAATATTCTTCATAAACAACTTTGCCAAAGTAGGGTCCATCCTTATTGACTTAATGGGAATAAAGCATGCACTTTTGGTTAGTCTACCAACCATGACCCAAATACTTTCATTTATCCTATTCGATCTTGGCAACCCATTGATAAGGTCCATGGATATAGAATCTCATTTTCAAAGTGGCACCTTTAAAGGGTGAAGCAATTCATTTGGTTTCTGATGTTCGGCTTTCACCTGTTGGAAATTCAAATATTGTTTCACTCATAAGCCTACATCTCTTTTCATTCCTTCCCAAAAAAAACTCCTCTTCATATTCTAATACATTTTTGTTCCTCCGGAATGAATAGTAAACTTCGATCGACGACACTCCCTAAGAACTTCCTTCCTTAGGTTACGAACATCTGAAACACACAATCGTCCCTTCTTTCTCAATCATCTGTTGTGGTCAAGACTAAAACCTTTTAAATCATCATCTCAGTTCCGTTTTCAAGTCTCCTAATCCGTTCAGTTAGTAATGGATCATCACTCTACTTAGAAGCAATTCCTTCAATCATTACTAGTCCAACTTCCAAACAGGATAACATTGCAGTATTCCTATTAGAACTAGCCGTTGACCTTAACTACACACCATAAGTAGTTAAGGCCTCTAAATCTTTCCATTTTCCTAACATAGATAACACTACACTCTGATGTTTTCTGCCAAGTACATCTACAATGTTATTTCCTTTCCCTGATGTATATTCAATACCGAAATCATAAGCCGGCAAGAACTCTAACCACCTTTGTTGTCTCATATTCAACTCCTTCTAGAAGAATAAATATTTCAAGGACTTTGATCCATAAATAACTTGAATCATTCTCCCAAAAGATAGCGTCTCCACACTTTCAAAGCAAAGATCACTGCAGCCAATTCTAAATCATGAGTCGGATATCTAACTTCATATGGCCAAAGCTGTCAAGAAGCGAATGCAATCGCTTTACCTTTTTATATTATCATAGCTCCTAACCCTATCCCACATGCATTAGTATACACCACTAAATCTTGATTTTCATTTGCAACAACTAACATGGGCGCATATGTCAATAAATGTTTCGGCTTTAAGAATGCTTCTTCATATTTATTGGTCCGAACAAACTTTACGTCCTTCCTTATTAGTTTAGTCATAGGCGCAACTACAAGAGAGAAATCAATGATGAATCTTTGATAATAGTTAGATAACCATAAAATACTTCTTATCTCGGTCACAGTCTCGGGTCTTTTCCAATTATTAACAGCTTCAATCTTAGCTGGATTTACTGATAACCCTTTTTCTGAAACAACGTGACCAAGGAATTTCACTTTTTCCAAAAATGACATTTTGAAAACTTTGCTTTTAGTTGATGCCGCCTCAAAGTTTCTAGCACGATTCTAAGATGAATCCCGTGATCTCGTTCATTCTTAGAATATATCAGAATGTCATTTATAAACTAACACGAATCTGTCCAAATGCTATCGGAAGATTTGGTTCATCAAATCCACAAAGAAAGCAAGTGCATTGGTCAGTCCAAAGGGCATGACTACTCATTCATACAAGCCATTTCTAGTTCAAACACCGTTAATGGAAGGCTGTCCTCTGCCACTCTCAATTGATGGAATCTTATCGCTAAATCTAATTGGGAAAATACTTTGGCTCCTCTCAACCGATCAAAAAAATCATCTATTTTCGGCAAAGGATATCGATTCCTTATCATATTCTCATTCAACTAACGAAAGTCAATACACATCCTTAATGACCTGTCTGGTTTCTTCACGAACACCGTAGCCACTCCGCAAGGCAAATTGCTTGGTCAAATAAAATTCTTCCATTCTTCCACCAGCTACATCTTTAACTCTTTCATTATAGTAGGTGTCACTCGGTTAGGTTGTCTACTTACGGGTTCAGCTCCAGGTACATAAATCGAAACCTAATAGGTCATCTCAGTGGTAGTTTTATAATTGGCTCAAAAACATCAGCATATTCTCTTATAATGAAACCCTGATTCACCTCATCTTCCACTTCCATTGCACCCAATAAAGCTTATACATCTAAAGTTGAATTCTCTACCGAGTATATTATTCAATCATGGCTATTAGGGTGTCTTAATGTTATCTCCCTATCCCGACAAATTATCCTAGCATCATATCTACTTGAACAATCCATACCTAAAATAATCCTGAAACCCACAACGTCAAACACATGTAAATTGCAGGTAAATGCATGATCTAACAACTCAATTTCTAAATGGTTGCATCTCATCCTAAGAGTTACATTACATCCTATTGGATTCGCAACCTTTACGGAAGTAATAAGGTATGATGATTCTAGATATAACTTATCTACCAAACATGCGAGATAAAAGAATGTGATATGTCAGTATCAAATAATCCTTTAACAGGTATGCCACGAATCAAAAGCATACCTCTCATCAAAGACTTTCCTTTCTCTTCTACAATTGTTCCAGAAGCTGATGGCTCTAGAGCAAAAATTTCCCTTTATTAGCCTTGGCTGGTTCTGGACACTCATTCTTGTAATGCCACATCTAGTTGCAACTATAACACTTCACGCCCTTCTTTCCCATAGCCTTCTTTCCACTAGATCGACACACATTAGCGAAGTGCCCTTTCTTATTATACTTATATTAAACAAAATTAGCCTTCCCTTTCTTAGCAGCTCCGCCCTTTTGAGCTCCTTGCTTATTAAAGAACTTCCTTTTCTTGCCTTGAAAACCTTCAGTCAAACAGGTTTGTCACTTCCAAATGTTGAAAGCATTTCCTCATTCCTTAACGCCATCTCCACCACCACATCACATGGATCTCTAAGATGCGACATTGTTGCCCTGGCAATCTCGGACTTCAATCCATGAATGAACTTCTTATTCCTTTTGATCACGGTATCGATTGTAAAATATCTATATTTGGACAACTCGTCAAACTTAGTTGCATACTCTAGTATAGAAATCTCTCTCTTCTCCAATTTCAAGAACTTCCTGAGAAAAGTTGACTTAGCTATCACGGACAAAAA
The DNA here is from genome assembly GCA_030737815.1 of Allium fistulosum. Classification (NCBI taxonomy): domain Eukaryota; kingdom Viridiplantae; phylum Streptophyta; class Magnoliopsida; order Asparagales; family Amaryllidaceae; genus Allium; species Allium fistulosum. Next base: position 704,359,268 of record CM060904.1, on the reverse strand, counting down.
AATTTCCTCAAATCTCCTTCTAAATTCAACCCAAGTCAAGTTCCCCTCTGGTACTCCTACAGTCTGTAGAATACAATAGCCTATGATTTTTGTTTGATGATAATAAACATATATATTCGTTCAAATGTATTTGTTATTGTACTATTTTATTTTTTCATATAATTAAATAAATATTTGTTGAATAAAATAAATAACTTGGAATTCTTATTTAAACAAATATTTTATTCCAACAAATATTTTATTACAAATTTAAGCTCTCACTATACAAGTTTCAATTACAACACAATTTTCACTCATACAAGTTTCACCTCACTACATATTCACTCATCACTCGTATTTGATCTTCAACTTTGTTCCAGTCTGTATCCAGCATCTGAACTATCTGCAAAATAAACACTTACGAGGTAAAATTGAAAAAGAAATATTTTGCAGTGCATAATGAAGTGTGTGTTTGAAAATATTATTTGCCTCAGTTATTTGGGTTGTTCATCATCATTTTTGTTTAATTCATCTTACACAAACAACTTGCAACATGCACAGTGTATCACTGTACATGCCACAAGGTCGTGCACACCGATATACACTTGCTTGTTAAATAGCAGGGACAGGTGAGCACAAGGTCAAACCCAAGCCGGGACTGGATTCAACTCAAGTGCATGCAAACAAAATTCAGTTTAGTAAGTACACAAGACATGGACATAAACAACAAAGTCAAAGCAACACATGAAGATCAAAACAACTCACAATGAAAGCAACTAGGAATCCAATTTCAAAATGACACAAAGTATACATGCACTGATACATGTGCAAGCACACTCAGTCAATCAAGTTCAGTTTCAAGTTCAAATGGAACCAACCATGGACCAAATATAACCAGACAACAAATGGAATCAGACTTTAACATAAAAATAGTGGTGTACACAATGCAACCAGACTTCACCAGACTACACCATAAATGACTATGTAACCAGAACCAGCATACAACCAGACTCGAGTGAACAGAGTAATGAAATGTTAAGACCACCAGACCAGGTCAATAAAATGACTCGAAGCAATGTAGTTTTTAACTCAATTCAAATCAAGCTCAACTAGACCAGTCTTTCAAACCAGACCGAAATAATAAGATGAAACAGACCAGCCGTGACTTCAAATACAACTTGACCACCTACAAACCAACACCAGTTCCACATGTGACATTAGACTCAACCAGACCAGGATAGTGCACCAGATAGACTCAAAACCAGACTACAGTAACAAGTGCACAAGAACAGACCCATGAAGATTCTTCAAACATGCTCAAGTTAAATAACATGAATGCAAAGCTTCCACCAGACCAGACTTGAGAAAACATCAAGTTCACCAGACACAGTCAGTACATACACATGTATACATATATGCATATATATGTATACACATATATCAGTTCAAAGAACAAAGTCAACATGAATGCAAATCAACATACAACCAGACTTCAAGTGGTGAACACAAAGACTCCATCAAGACACGTACAAAGTGCAGACTCCATATGTACAAAGACACAAGGCAACATGATAACATACTCAAATGAGTTAACATGAATGTAATGCAACCAGACTTCAAAAGGAACCAGACCATACTTCAATTTCAACATGTACAAAACTCAATTTCAACATGAACCATGCAAGCAGTTCAAAAACAAGTCAAAAAAATTTAACATGGTTACATATATATATATATATATATATATATATATATATATATGTATGTATGTATGTATGTATGTATGTATGTATGTATGTCAGTTCAGGTGTGAAGGCAACACAGGGTAACCCAGCAAAACAGTGAAAGGAAAGGAAATGAATATGGAGTTCGACAGCAGCTAGCACAAAAATCACAATGCAACATGTTTAGAAAAAGTCGTAGAGGGTAAGATGATTAACAAGTCAAACTTCATCAAGTCAAGACTATCTCAAATTCAAATGCCAAAGTCATAGCAGAAAAGAACGGAACAATTCAACTATGTTTAAGCAGATTCAAATTCATCAGAAAAATATGGAGTAACTCGTATATGATGAACAAGTCAGCAAATAACAAGACCATACGATCAAAAATCAACGCAAGTGATAAAATCACGAAAGGTTCAAACCAAAAATATACGAACGAAATATAGGGTTTTGATCCCTATAAATGCCAGTATCATCGTCGGCAAATGGTCATTGAGTTCGAGCATAATCAAGTTAATTAAAACAGCAAATTCAAAAGCATACCAAAGCCATAACCAAATTCGAACTCGACAATTGAAGCAACCGAGTGCAATCAAGCTAGGGATCGATTGACAAAGCTAACCAGAGTTGAAATCATCACTTCAATCAATCAAAGTTTAAGCGGCGGCTTCAATTTTAAATAAAGCCCTAATTTTACGAAGCCCTAAATTCCAGTGTGCAAAAGAAGCAAGGTGGCCGAAAAAAGAAAAGAAAAGGGAGACTAACTGTTCTATTTTAATTTTATTTCAGGCCGGTTTTTCTTGTTTATGTATTGGGCTTAATTTTTAAAATATAGGGTTTTGTTTAGTTTTATTTTTGTAATTTTCTCTTTTAAAATTTGGTGAATTTCTAGTTATGTAACTAGGTACAAACTATGGGGCGTAGTTTGAGAATTCGCAACTCAGTAGCTGAGTTGCGGTAGGGTTTTGAGCTTAGAGTTAGGTTAATCGAGTTAGCGGGTATCGCAAGTTTACGTGTTTTGTAAGCGACTGATTACTTGATTTCTAGTAGAAATCTCGGGGACAACACGTAGGCAGGTTATTGCCGAAGCTGGGTAAATCTGTGTGTGATCTCTATTGCATTACTTTCTTTTTTTATTCTTATTTCCACATTAATTTTTAGTACACCCTATTCACCCCCCCCCCCACCTCTAGGGTGAAAACGATCCTACAAGTGGTATCAGAGCTAGGAACAAAAACCATTTTCTATTTTAATTTTTTTTTTTATAAATAAAATGACTTCTTTTAATAGTGCTTTTGCTGAGGGTTTGTCCATAGCTAGACCACCCATGTTCAATGGTGAATATGCATATTGGAAAACTAGAATGAATTTTTTTTTGAAAACCATAGATGCATAGAATATTATTGAAACAGGATATAGGACACCAACAGTAATGGTAGATGATCAAGAAGTTGAAAAACCTATGGATCAATGGACATATCTTGGAAATAAACTGCAAACTACTAACGCTAAAGCTATCAATTCTATTATTTGCTCATTAGATCAAATTGAATTTAACCATGTCTCACATTGTTTAACTACGTCGGAAATCTAGCACATGCTTGAAGTAACTCATAAAGGAACCTCCCAAGTCAAAGAATCTCGCCTTATCGTGCTTAGTAGCAGTACGAGAACTTCACAATGGAAAAGGATGGAAGTGATGAAGATAATGATGAAAGCACTGGCAGTGAGAGTGAAAAAGAAAATCTGTGACTTCGAGGAGAAACAAGTGACAGCGATGATGACGAGCTAAGCAAGGTATCAAAACTTACTCACTCTCAATTACTTATATATTTCCATGAAATAAATGTCTGCTTTTAAAGACTTAAGGAGAAGTACGCTAAAATTGAATCACAAAAAGATAGTTTGATAGAACTAAATATGCAGCTTGATCAAATGGTTTAAAACTATAGAAATAAGTGTCTTAAGTGTGATAAGTGTCCATCATTTGAAGAGGAAATAAAAAAATCAGAATTAAAATTAAATCGCTTGAAAATGAAATTCTGATTTTGAAAGAAAGTGAAAATACTAGGAGAGAAAATTCTATTAAAAGTGCACGTTGTTATTGAATGAAAATGAATCTCTCAAGTCACAAGTCCAACAATTGTCTACAACTTTAGGAAAATTCTCCAAAGAAGAAAGATCACTAAGTATGCTATTATGGAAACAACTGTTAATACTATTAGACAAGGACTTGGGTTTACTCAATCTGAAATAGTTAGAAGTGAAACTAATCATGTAAACTCCAATTGCACGATTTGTAGAAAAATTGGACACAATCAAAACAATTGCTGGTTTAGATCCAAACACACGAAAACCATACCAATTAGGATTCCTAAAGGCACGAATGTAAAATCCCTTAAAGTCAAAAAATCTGGGTGCCAAAAGGAACAAACATAGATTGTCTTGGTTCTACGCAAACTTGTTTTTCAAAATTTCTTGTCACTAACAATCATGGACCTATAAAAACAAATAGGTCACAAAAATCCTTTCTCGTGTAGGTGTGTTGGAAGGCTAAGGAACAGCAAGAGTGGTACTTGGATTCTGGCTATTTCAGGTACATGACGGGCGACAAATCAAAGTTCCTTAGCCCAGAGAAGCACAAAGGTGACAGAGTCACAATGTGCAACAACGATAAATGTAAAATTATCGGTAAAGCCAGAAGCAAAGCTTATAGAGTATACAACAAAAGGATGAGAATAATTGTGGAATCATGAAGGCATATATATATATATGTATACACATATATCAGTTCAAGGAACAAAGTTTAACATGAATGCAAATCAACATACAACCAGACTTCAAGTGGTGAACACAAAGACTCCATCAAGACATGTACAAAGTGCAGACTCCAAATGTACAAAGACACAAGGCAACATGATAACATACTCAAATGAGTTAACATGAATGTAATGCAACCAGACTTCAAAAGGAACCAGACCATACTTCAATTTCAATATGTACAAAACTCAATTTCAACATGAACCAAGCAAGCAGTTCAAAAACAAGTTCAAAACAATTCAAGCACAGTTACATATATATATGTGTGTGTGTGTGTATGTATGTTTGTCAGTTCAGGTGTGAAGGCAGCACAGGGTAACCCAGCAAAACAGTGAAAGGAAAGGAAATGAATGTGGAATTCGGCAGCAGCTAGCACAAAAATCACAATGCAACATGTTTAGAGAAAGTCGCAGAGGGTAAGATGATTAACAAGTCAAACTTCATCAAGTCAAGACTATGTCAAATTCAAATACCAAAGTCATAGCAGAAAAGAACGGAACAATTCAACTATGTTTAAGCAGATTCGAATTCATCAGAAAAATATAGGGTAACTCGTATATGATGAACAAGTCAGCAAATAACAAGACCATACGATCAAAAATCAACGCAAGTGATAAAATCACGAAAGATTCAGACCAAAAATATACGAATGAAAAATAGGGTTTCGATCTCTATAAATGCCCAGTATCATCATTGGCAAATGATCATCGAGTTCGAGTTCGAGCATAATCAAGTTAATTAAAATAGCAAATTCAAAAACATACCAAAGCCGTAACTGAATTCGAACTCGACAATTGAAGCAACCGAGTGCAATCAAGCTAGGGATCGATTGACGAAGCTAACCAGAGTTGAAATCATCACTTCAATCAATCAAAGTTTAAGCGGAAGCTTCAATTTGAAATAAAGCCCTAATTTTACGAAGCCCTAAATTCCAGTGTGCAAAAGAAGCAAGGCGGCCGAAAAACAAAAGAAAAGGGAGACAAATGTTCTATTTTAATTTTATTTCGGATCGGTTTTTCTTGTTTATGTATTGGGCTTAATTTTTAAAATATAGGGTTTTGTTTAGTTTTATTTTTGTAATTTTCTCTTTTAAAATTTGGTGAATTTCTAGTTATGTAACTAGGTACAAACTACGGGGCATAGTTTGAGAATTCGCAACTCAGTAGCTGAGTTGCTGTAGGGTTTTGAGCTTAGAGTTAGGTTAATCGAGTTAGCGGGTATCGCAAGTTTACATGTTTTGTAAGCGACTGATTACTTGATTTCTAATAGAAACCTTGGGGGCAACACGTAGGCAGGTTTTTGCCGAAGCTGGGTAAATCTGTGTGTGATCTTACTTTCTGTTTTTATTACCGCATTAATTTTTAGTACACCCTATTCACCCCCCTCTAGGGTGAAAACGATTCTACACAGTCATACTGTTCCATCGATACAAAGCAGCTCGTTGCATATCTAGATGCTAACCTCCTCTTTTGCTCATCATTCAGGCCTAAGTTAGCAAAAATCCTTTTATACTACAATAACCAATTATCCACATCAATAGCACTTTCGTTCCTAAAAAGCTTTCTTCCAAGACTGATATAATCATGGCTCAACTTGGCGTAATTGCTTTGGGCAGGTAGCTCGGGATTAGCACCTCCTGCATTGCCAGTGTTTCCTCCAACCAAAACAGTTGCAGCCCCAGCTTGCATCATATTCATGAAGAACTGATACATAGTTCCCATATCTACTGGTGGGGTTTCAGCACTCACAATAGCATTTGCATTTGTATTAGTATTTTCTTGTTGACCCTAATTCCTTTAAATATTGGGCCGAACATTTCCATTAATTATGGTGCTTCCTCCACCTAGATTCACTCTTCAATTCTAGCTTTCATATCCCACTTTTTCATAATCTGCATATGAGTCTTTATAAGATACAGAAGAATGGTCTAGAGAGGGGAGAATAGAGATAGAATACATACTTATATATAGCAAATAACAAGTACATTACTATAGCCTTATCTCATACCCCAATCTTATTCTCTGATTTATTAGGATTATGTTTTCAAAAAATTTAGGTTTTATTTCATCAAAATCTTATAAGTTTTAAATAAACCTATGCTCTGATACCATGTTGTCAAATCTCTCATATTGAGGCCCGAAAATAAGTGCTATTAATGCTGCAGTACTCAACAGTATTATTTCCCGATGATAAAATGAGATCCGTTAATTGTATCTATAACATCGAGAGCATGTGAGTATGAAAATTTTCAAAACACATTTCATTAATAAACTTTCATATTCATTACATAATCCTATCGATTCAACATTCAGTGAAACTATAATAATAACAAATATATTCAAAGAGTGACATATGAAGATGCCTCCTTGGATAATCAGAGTCTAACTACTTGATAGTTATAAATTCTATCATTACATCCATTCAAAAATAGTATAGACTTTAAACAAAACAACGGAAATAAACTCCTAATATTAGCTAGCTTGCCTCATGCACGTCTTTGGAAGCTTATTCGCTCAACCTGAATATCCCTACTCTCGCCTACTCAAATGAGTGTTGGAGAGTTTAAGGGGAAAATGAAACTTTGGGTTACTTATATATAGCAAATAAAAAGTACATTACTATAGCCTTATCTCATACCCCAATCTTATTCTCTGATTTATGAGGATTATGTTTTCAAAAAAATATAGGTTTTATTTCATCAAAATCTTATAAGTTTTAAATAAACCTATGCTCTGATACCATATTGTCAAATCTCTCATATTGAGGCCCGAAAATAAGTGTTATTGATGTTGTAGTACTCAACAGTATTATTTCCCGATGATAAAATGAGATCCGTTAATTGTATCTATAACATCGAGAGCATGTGAATATGAAAAATTTCAAAACACATTTCATTAATAAACTTTCATATTCATTACATAATCCTATCGATTCAACGTTCAGTGAAACTATAATAATAACAAATATATTCAAAGAGTGACATATGAAGATGCCTCCTTGGATAATCAGAGTCTAACTACTTGAGAGTTATAAATTCTATCATCACATCCATTCAAACATAGTATAGATTTTAACAACACAACAGAAATAAACTCTGAATATTAGCTAGCTTGCCTCATGCACGTCTTTGGAAGCTTATTCGCCTAACCTGAAAATCCCTACTCTCGCCTACTCAAATGAGTGTCCAAGAGCTCAGGGGGAAAATAAAACTTTGGGTTAGACAAAAAATATAGTGTGAATAATAATTTACCTCAAACCAAAAATATATCCAGCGAGACCACGTCATTGAGCAGAATGGATTTTCCCTTCACTGGTATCTTATCCAAATATGTCAATCATAAATTATGCACCTGTGAACACAATGGTTAAAGCAAAACATAACATGATCATATGCACGCATGCAACATGGGTGGGTCCGACAAGTCTGTCAACCTAGGATTATGCATATACAAGGTTTACCTTTCCCAAAAATAGACTATCTATCTCAAATCATACTTCTCTTAGGGTTATTATGAACCAAATAGTTTTGCAGGCTAACCAATAACCTATCGGGCTGACTCGAGCCAAAACTTTAACCAGATAATCCAAATCACCAGATATGCTTAGGAGCCTCCAAATATGGTTAGGACTAAAACAACTTAAATATTATGGTGAGCATATAGAGCTATGAGTTCCTTTCTGTATGTAAATATCCTTTCATCTCACTACTGATAAGCCCTACATACTGGAATCGCGGATCTTTACCAACCAAGGGTTAATAAATAAAGCATATGGAATGACCCTACACCATTCCCACCTACAATCTTATCTGGTTTTAAATCCACGAGTCATATTTTTTGATTAGTTCAGAGCATCCTAACACAATTGATCCATTTGATCCCTTGGATGCAATTCTACTCACTTAGAAGTTTAGTCTGACACAATCACTACTAGAATGACCTAACTGCTAATTCTATTCCCAAATCCCCAGATGCAATGTCGAGTCGTGAAAATATGGGCATGACAATGATAAATATGCAAATTTAACTTATCAAATGATAACAAGGACATATACCATCATCCATCAAAATATGCTCAATCAATGGTCACATCCATAGCAAAATTACATAAATTTAAGTAATAATTTCTTTGGAAAAATCCATATAAAATTGAGCTAAAGCACCATTTTATTTCCTTGAAACAATTTATCTTTAGAAATGATAAACCACGGACATCATTCTTGAAAACAAGGAAAACATGGCCCATATACTAGGCTAAACTCTTATGCCAAAGCACTATACATAGCTTTTAAAACATTAGCTGTCAAAACATGGATGTCGACCCTTTAGAAAACATGGCTAACAACCCTATAAACATAGCTATTTAATTTGTTAAACATAAGGCCTTCATGCCTATAAACATAGCTATATAATTTATATAACATAAGCCTGTTGAGCGTTTAAAACAAAGCTTTCGAATTTATAAACATACGGCTATACATGTCGCTAAAATACAGCTGTCGAGCAGCTTCTCAAAAAGATACCGAATCACTATAATATAGTAGATGTCAAATTTCTTAAAACATGAGGTTTTGAGCCTCTAAGCAAAGCTATCAACTTTGTAAACATACGGTAGTTAATGCGGTTAAAAATGTAGATATCGAATTGCTATATTGAAGCCATCAAATCTCTATAAGACATGGGATATTGGGTTCTTAAAAATAAGAGGAGTCGAACCTTTAAACAAATGAGGTTGACGTGACTTTAATAAACATAGGGCTATCGAGTTCTTAAGACTTAAGAATGCCAAGTCTTTTAAAATAAAGGCGACGAATTTCTAGACCCATGGGGTTATCGAGCCTCAATAAAACACGAGATCTCTATCCCTTAAAGCAATTGATGATGGGTCTCTATAAAGGCAGATGCATAACATAAATACCGAGTATCTATCACGTGCATCAGCACTTATAGCTATCGACTTTTGTGGAGGAGGGGTATTGAGTCTCTAAATGGCATTCCTGTAATTAAGTTAAAAACCAATATACTTCCTTTTAAGAAATAACTTTCCACTAACTATTTCTCCATGTCCAATTATCATTGGATAACAAAATGCTTTACATATTCTTTTCAGAGATAGACGGCAGATCTATTCTACCTTATCAAATATCTTTACAAACCCTTATAATTAATATATTTATCTTATATTAATTAAACACTTTTCTAGAATAATAAATTCATAGAATATCAAAACCATTAGGGAAAAATCCCCATAAATCACTGGAAATTCGAATTTCTATCTTACCTTACACAAAATTTTCGGAGCTAAAATATTAATTTAATTATTTTTAATAATTCCCAAATAAACACCTTTTCCCTCTTAGGAAATTCATAAAATATTCATATGAACTTGAAAAATTATGAAATTAAAAATCCATCTTCAAAATAATGTTTTACACAACATATTCAAATTTCAAATCAATTAAAGATTAAACATTTAAGTTTTGCCTTTAAAAACCCATAAGAATAACTTTAATAAATCATCATTCAATTCAATAATGATATAACCCATTCAAGCATGACATATTATCACAACAATTCGGAAATCAAATATAGATCCAAAAACAAGCATAAAATAATGAGATGGATACTATTATTAACCTTAGATCGGATAAGAGAGATTGAGTTTGATGTTGATTAATTCCTTTAGCTCTTCCATTTGATTCCCTCTTCCTTGTCTTTTAAGTAATGGTCGGCCTCTTTAGGTTATGTTTTTGATATTTTGAAAAATGAAATGAGAATGAATGATAAAGGGAGGGTTTAGGGAAATGAATAAAGGAGATATTGCCATTATGCCCCTCTCATTACTTTCTTTCTATTTGATGTTCAAATCAATCTTATTAATTAATTACTTGAGGCACGACCCATATTAGTTAACAAATCTCACTCTTCTTATCACACCATACATTATTATACTTAATTTATCTATTTAAATCTCATGAAAAATGTTAAATAAAAATTAGTGGTGTTACACTTTGGTCCCGCCTAAGATGGCCTAGACAAAGCACTGACCAACCTTTGGTTCCGCCTATAAGGGTTGACCAAAGCGCCTCCTAGAGGGAGGATGGGTAAAACTTTGGTTCTGCCTAAGATGGCTAACCAAACGCACCAACCAGCCTAAATCATTACCTTTAAGGTAATAAGGGGCTCAATCAAAGTCTAAATCATTACCTATAAAGTAATAAGGAGCAAAAGAAATTAAAGCCTAAATAATTACCTATAAGATAGTAAGGGGCGAAAGAGATTAATGCCTAAATCATTACTTAAAAGGTAGCAACGGGCGAAAGAAATCAATCAAAGTATAAATCATTACCTAAAAGGTGATAACGGGCAAGAAAAATCAACATGCAAGTGTAACTTCATCTTGAAAATGGATCGAAGCAAATTTATAAGAGGAAGTATAATTAAACACGATCGGTCTGGCTCTAAGCTGAAGCTAAAGTAACATTCGAAGGACATGACAAGGATTATCTATTACCCAAAACCAAGGGTCTCGGCGACAAATAAGAACATCTAAGAAATTTTAAGCCTCGTTTTCAGAAATATTCTGTCAAATTACGAGAATATCCTTTATTGATCGAATTCTCAATTTCTTATTAGTTGAAATATGAGCCTTACCAGATGGATTTCTGATCTTTTTATCAAATGAATTTATGGTCCTCTTACCAGATAGATTTCTAGTCCTCTTATCAATTTATTATCTTCTTAGTAGATGGATTTTTGGTCTTTTTATTAAATGAATTTATGGTCTTTGTAATGATCTAGAATTTTTAACGTTTCAAATTGGAATATTTAATTCATTTAAATATTCAATTTTGATTTAAATATAATAAATAATAAGAAAATCAATTTTTTATAAAATGACTTGATTTTAATAACGTATTTTAAATGAATTTCTGAGATTTTTCCATAATTTTTAATTTGGAAATTATCAAAAATTTTGTTTAATGCATTTTTCGACAAATGTTGGAATTTTTGAAATTTTACAGAATAAGATAGCTAGTGTATTTTATTATTGCTTTAGGATCATGTCGCGTTGTTGTGCACGATCGTATTTTATTTCCATTGTTCGTGTTTGTACATAAATGGGATACTGTGTATCGAAGTGCCAGAAGTTATAAAATTTAATAACCCCAACACTTCATTTTCTTTCTCATTATCCAATTTTTCCTCTTTCACTTCTTTCTATTTCGCCTATAGCAAATAAACCTAGCCTTTACCTAATTCAAAATTAAGAGCTGGGTTTCACGAAAAATTATGCCACCGGATCCGTTGAACTCGAGGATGTGAGAGCTTCAAATCTATATGAGTATTGAGAGATGCAGCGTTGATTGGTTGGGCTCGACTTTGTCAACGTGACCTGGGCTTGAGGGGACAGCGATTAGGGAGGAGTTTGGCTTAATGAAGTGTGGATTCGGGTTTCTCTTGCAAAGACGAGTAGTTGTGGCCTCCATGGGGATGCGGTTGCTGTTTGTGAAGTGCAACCATGCTTTTTAATTAATGGAGTTTCCAGGTCGCGAATCATGCAAGGGGTGCACGCGAGATTTTTTTGGTCGAAGATGAAGCTCTCGCATAGTGAAGTTCGATGAAAGTGGTGGTTTGTCGAATCGTCGAGTGGAGGAGGAGATATCAGGGGTTGAAGTTCAAGGTAGTGAGTGTGTACGTGCATAGTGATGTGCACGAATTTGAGAAAGAAGGTTTAATAGTGGAGTAAGTGATTAATTAATTAAATTAAGTAAATAAGTTGATTTAATTAAATTATTTAATTGAAGAACTTATAAAAACAATATCTTCTCCATACGAGATCCAATCGAGACGCGATCTTTTGCATTGTGCTCGTAGGAGCGTTATCTGCGCACTAAAATTAGTTTCGTCAAGTTTGAAGCAAGTGGAATTTCGACAAAAAATCGAACGTCGTTCGATTTTAGATCGAATAGGAACACGTAAGCATCAATTGGAAATTTGGTGAGTTGACTCACCTCTGGATGAACACTATATGATATATGTGTAGCCATACATTATTTTTTTATGCTTGGATGATTCCTTTGTTTGGTTTGGTTGAATTCCGACTTTGAAAAACTATTTGCATTTAAAATGAAATACATGGAATTTTGCAGAGAAATTCGGAATCCTCTCCATTATTGATGTTAATTTTATTTAAGTTATATATTTATTATATAAATTATTGAATGTCAAAGTTTGGTAGTTTGGCCATATTGGATGTGACATTAATATGGGTTAAAAGTTAAACTCTTCTAGTCGTAGATCTTTAGAAGCATTTGTCAAGTGCTATGGCAGCTCTACACCTTATTATAATATTTTGAAATACTATTAATTGATGTTCTGATTTGAAAATTTATTTTGATTCGGAGAATGATTTTTAATACGACATTTGATATTTTCGATGGTATTTTGTTTAGAAATGGTTTTCGTACTACTCTATTTTACTTTAACCTTTTTGATAGTCTCTTCTAATTTATATGGAAATGTTTTAAAAGTATTTTGGAAAGTATTTATTTCATAGGAAAATTAATATAACGTTTATTTTGAAAAAAAAAGGGAAATTTATCTTTTATAAGTTAGTGATATTGTTTTTAAAGAAGATAGTGATATTTTGGAATAAATATTTGGGAAACTGTAACGACCCGTATTTTTAACTATTTTAAATTGTTAAATTTAATATGATTATTGAATAAAAATGGATAAAAATAAAAATTTAATGATTTGTTAATGTAGTTTATTAAATATTAACTTGGATAAAATCTTGAAGTAAACAATTTCGAAGACTTTGGCGATAACAAGTATTGAAATGAAATTCTATGTATTGACTGTGTTTATAATCAATAGCTGGAGTTGAATAATAAATGTTGAATTATTTAGATGGAAATAAAATAATTGTTGATAACTAGAATTCATTGAGATTTTACTGTTGGATAATTAAGTTGTTTAATTTAATATTGCAATTATTTAAATAATTGAATTCTAAATTTAATTTGAATGAAAATGATATCGAAAGTTGATTTAAATTTTATTTAAATATGAATGAAGATTGTTAACTTTTAAAATTGAATTTAAAAGTGAATAAACTAGAACTGGAAATTACTTGTTTTAATTGACGAGTAAAAATAGCCATTGTGGTCACTGCCTCGGATTTCAACGAAACCAGTTTCATCGGATTTGTAATAGTGAATTATTATAGGATTTCAATTTCATAGCGATCGGATTTATCGTGTGGCCGTGCGAGCTTGAACGTAAAATTTAATTTCAGAATTTAATTAAAATAAATTTATTTTGAAAAGCTATCTTCTGCATACGATCGAATTAGGCCTCGAAACTAGTTCCATTGTGTTCAGAATGGGGGTAAAACATATAGAACACCAGGCGACATGCTTTGTTTGGAGTTTGGAAATTTCGTGGGTCAATCAGTTTGGAACTTATATAAGGCCACGTTCATTTCGTTCAAACCCTAGCCCTTGTCTCGTAGCCGCTTCCTTAAACGTTAATGGCCGAAAATTGCTGCCATTCTTTTCTCGTTTCCTCTCAATCCGTTCATCGAAATCAAAAACTTCCAAAAGGGAAAATGTAGATATCGATGAGATCTACACATCCAAAGGCTGGATCGTGCCGAAGCTTCACAGAACCGCCAAATTTTAGGCGCAAAGTTCGACCGGGTTTTGGATTCACGTGAGCGAATGGAGACGGCGGAAGGAGCCGCACTTGGCGCGGTGGTGGAGCAGCATGTGGCGCACGCTGTGGTGAGGGTGGATCGGCGCCTGAGGGTCTCTGGTGGGGCATGTAGGGTTATAGTCGAGCGTGATTATAGTTAAACGAGCACTTGGTGTTGTTCGAGTTAGAGACAAGAGGGTGACGGGTTTGTTTTTTTTTAATTTTGTTAATTTAAATGCTGATTAAACTTTAAATATCGTTATATTAATAAAATCGTAACTTTCTCGTACGAGGTCCGTTTCGGACGAAATGAGTGGCATTGGAATCGTATCGACGTCGTGTTCTACAGCTTAGAGTCAAGTTGGAATTTATTTGAAGCTTTAAAAATTTCAGTTTCAAATAAAGGTGAGTGTTTTAAATGCTCAAGAAGTATTAAAATATTTTTATGCTAGTTGAATTAAATTCATAAAGTGATTTAGTTTTATTGACGGTTATTTGGTAATCTAAGTTGACATCTAAATTGACAATGTGACGCCCCACCTCTATACTCACACTAGCCAAGGACACTATGGGGTAATGCCGTCGACTAGCACGAAGAATAAGGCTATTGAGGAGCGACCATCTGTGTAATTGCTTTGTGCGAGTACCGATATGTCAGATAATATAACTTACATTTCATTTCAAGAGAAAATCCGACATATCAAAATACAAACTCAAAGCTACCACACAGTGGCGACTTCAAAAACAAATATAGAAATAAACATAACACAATTCAGTCACAGACATTCATATCACAAAGGCAAAAACAGATATGAATATAACACATAAAAGTGTTCATCAAAATAGTGGTCAAACTAGATCCACTACATCACAAAAGAATAGATACAAGTGCTAGACAAAAGAATATGTATACAACAAGGAGTCCTTATCTCAAATGTATACTAACAAAAACTACTGTGCTAAAGTAGTTAGCCAAAAGTCCGGTGACGGACCTTGATAAGAAGTCAAGCAGGAGCACCTGAAATACCTCGGTCTGACCCGAGTATTATTTAAGAAGAAATTAATAAACGGATCAGTCTAGCTATAAATATCAGATAAAATGAGATAGGATAAGAGATATGACAAAAACGTATGATAACAATAATGTCATACTACGACAAGTATACATCAAATAACAACAAAAATCATACAATATCCCAAATCATCTCAAACATCCAAAAAGAATCGCATTCTTTAAATTATTCACCAAAAACATAAATAATTGATAGAGCTCATCAATGCCAATCATCAAAATTGGTGAAACACAAATTCTAGAAATCATCAACAAGAAATCCAGAAATCACAAAAAGGGGGAGGCCTATCACAAACGGGAGCATGAAAACTCACCAACACGTGCATCACAAACGGGTCGCTAACCATAGAGCTGGTGCAACGACGTAGTAAAACGGTACGCCCGAGGAACCTGAAACTCAAATAAGACGAAACAACGACGTAGTACAACGGTATGGCCGATGAACCAAACTCCATAAAACCCATAGGTCGCTAGCCTATAAAAATGAGACGAAGCTCAACAAAATGGGGTACAGTCCCCCACGCGGACAAAGAGACATCGCATATCGCTAGTCTAAACCACAAAATGATCATCATCGATCATCAAGAAGTGTCGATTACACTAAGCTAGTAAATAAATGAGTTTAGCTTCATGTCCCATAACCACTGGCTTAACTTAAATATTTACGAACAAATTGTAGATTTCCACTCGAAAATTGTCACAAGATTTTCAATCGAACAAGTCCAAAAATTAACCGACGAAGTAAACGCAAGCGTTTCATACCACTTGTTTTGCTAAGCCGTTTAATTAGATTTCTCATACGAATGAGATAAAGGTTTGTATATACTAATAGGTTGGAAAACGGTTTTATAAACGAGCTTTGTATTAAAAACAGAGTTGAAATCATCTTTGTGAAAGAGTTTGAATAGTTACTACTAGTATAGAAACATTTGTATTTTAAAGTGACAAATCACAAAAATGATTGTAAAAACAATCAATCACCAAAGATTCACATTCGAAGACGTGAATCAAAACCATAGAAATCGATATCAAATCCATCAAATGGATATTCCCAAAAATCCAAAGAAAGAAGTCATCAAAGTCGATAAATGATAACAACAAATCAGATCATCAATAATCGATTAAAAATCGGAAACCCACGCAAAACTGCCTAAAATAGGCAAAAAGCACATTTCCCAAATTCAGTCGACTGGACTGTATGGTCAGTCAACTGACATGCCTAGAAACTCTCGGTTTCTAGGTTCAATCGACTGATACAGGGATAGGAACTTTCTGTTCCCAGTTTCAGTCGACTGAACTGTATAGTTAGTCGACTAATCTGATACCTAGAAACATTCTGTTTCTAGGTTCAGTCGACTGACTATACAGTTCAGTCGACTGAACTGTAATTTGCAGTAAAATCAGTCTAGCTCCACGAAGGGCAAAAATCCTAACCGGAAACGATCGGATGAGCAATGAAGACTAGGGATTTATGCCAAGCGACAACCCAGCCTTGTAGGCTCTTCGATACACCCCAAAAACGTGTTCAAACATCAAAGATAGGATTTTTAAAGATTTTTGACTTCAAAACACCAAAAATTGGAATATTCTGCATCCCTCTTTATGATTATATGTTCGACTTCCCTTAACGGTGCAACAACTTTTTCCTATTTTGTACTTTATGGCATCTCGTGCTGGCTCGACATCTCTTCCGCCCTTCAAAAACTCGATACCTTCTTAGAATAAGGTGCTTGATATTTTTCTCTCTCGTGGATGCTTGATAATGCTTGTTGTTGTGATTCGACATCCCTTATAGTGTTGGTATACTCTTTGCTGTCCCACTTTGGTATCTCAATTTTTTGCAAATTTTTGGCTTCACCTCTTGTTTTTGTCACCCAATACCCTTTATAGTTGTCGAAGCTCGATATCTTACTCACTTTATACGCTCGGCATTCCTCCTGCTGCTGTAGAAGCTTGCCAACCTCATATTTTATAAGCCCATGATGATTTATGTTTACAGGTTCGGCAAACTCATTACTTTATAAACTCGATATCACCACTACATAATTTTGAGATACCTTTATGCTTGATACCATTTTTTAAGTCTATAAAGTCTCGACATCCATTGTGGCTTGATATTTAATATTTTTATCAACTCGACATGCATTTATAGGCTTAACGTGCGTTCTTTAGATGCTCGATACATGTATTTGTAGTAATGCTATCTTCCATTGCTTCCATATCCTTTTGTTTATTTCCTTAACATAGTAGTCAGAAAATATATGGACAACACTACTAATCCTGAGGATGTAGGAGAAGTAGTACCTTCATTTGTTCAGTCCTAGAACAACTTGTATGGATGAATGCTGGCATTGCATTGTTGCTTGGAGGGTAGTGTTAGCATTCCAAGTGGGATTTTCTAAAAAGGTAAAACATAGTCTCAAGCATCACACTTGGAAATGACTAAAATAGGGAAGATGCAGCAGGGCTATGTGGTTCGCTACGATTATGATATGATCATCACTTGTATCCAGGTCGATATTTACGGATTATGTATGTTGGGCCCTCAAAACGGTTTGTCAAGTTGGCAGCCGAGGTGGTGATCATATTCGAAACTATCTAGGAAGGGGTAGGCCAGTTCTGTGTTGGTAAAGGTGCAAGGTTTGCAACCTCGGTACATTTTATCTAGAAGTGTACTGTAGGAATGTAGTCCCTTACCTTATCATTGTTGAAATCCATTTTTCAATACGTGCCTTATGGACTTAGTTGTATACCAAATACGTTGGAATGTGAGATGTAATCATTTCAGCTATGTTATATATTTATTTTAATCCCTACACATTATTGTAATACCATAAGATTTTCTGAAAAATGGTTTGGTTATCGTAAGGTAAAAATCTATCCATGTTTATGTTCGGCGTGGCCTTACGAGACCTTCATTTTTAGAATGTTTTATAACATTAAAAATCCATATGATTTGAGTTTCTCACATTGGTTTACCAGACTGATTTGGGCATTATTTTCTTATAATGCTTAGGTCAGCCCAAGTATATTTTAGATTTAGTTATGGATGCTTTGGAGCTTCAGAAGACGAGTTGGATGCCTCCAAGACGTAATTACGTATCTTTTATTTCCACTGCATTTGTTGTTTTGTGTTTATCAACATTTGTGAAGATAGGTTATTGTAACTGTCCAGGCTGATGGTAGGTTAGTTTTCTGTGATTGATTTATGTATAGTTTTCTTTTGTAAAGTTCATGTGTATATTATATATTACTCATCACGGTGTGGGATTATGTTATGTCTTTTCTTTTCTTTTCGTTCACTCCAACAATCTATCTTTTTGGCACTTGGATGCTGGCACATGCATACCATGGATGTATTAATGTCAACATTTGAGGTTCGAAAAGGCCAGTTATCACACATGATATTTTGAAATTTCACAGAATAAGATAACCAGTGTATTTTATTATTGTTTTGGGATCATGTCGCATTGTTATGCACGATCATATTTTATTTTTCTTGTTCGTGGTTCATACGCGAACAGGATACTATGTAAAGAAATATCGAAAATTATATATATTTAATAACCCCAATACTTCATTTTCTTTCTCACTTTCTCATTTTTCATCTTTCTTTCCATTTTATTTTTCCTATAGCAAATAAATCTAACCTCCACCTTTAAAATTCAGAATCGAGAGCTAGGATTTATGAAAAATTATGTTGTCGGATTCGTTGAACTCAGGGAGGCGAGGGCTTCGAATCTATATGAGCATTGAGGGGTGCAACATTAATTGGTTGGGCTCGACTTTATTGATGTGACCTAGGGCTTGAGGGTAACAGCGATTAGGGAGGAGTTTGGTGTAACAAAGTGCAGATTCGGGTTTCTCTAGCAAAGACGAGCAGGTCGGGGGCCTCCATGAGGAGTTCGACTATTGTTGGTGAAGTGAGACTGTGCTTTGTCATTTATGTGATTACCAGGTCATGAATCAGGTAAAGAGTGCATGTGAGATTTGGTTAGGTCGAGGATGAAGCTCTCACATAGTGGAGTTCGATGGAAGCCGTGGTTTGTCGAATCGTCTAGTGGAGGAGGAGATATTGGGGGTTAAAGTTCACGGCAACGGGGGTGTATGTGCACAGTGATGTGCATAAATTTAGGGTAGAAAGTTTAATAGTGGATTGGGTGATTAACTAATTTAATTAAGTAATTAATTTGATTTAATTAAATTATTTAATCCGAGAACTTATAAAATCAGTATCTTTTCCAAACAAGGTCCAATTGAGACACGGTCTTTTGCGTTGTGCTCGTAGGAGCATTATCTATGCACTAGAATTGGTTTTAGAGAAAATGGAATATCTAACTAAAATCGAACGTCATTCTATTTTAGATCGAACAGGAATGTGTAAGCATCAACAAGAATTTTGGTGAGTTAACCTACCTTTGGATGAACAATATATGATATATGTGTTGCTATAAATTATTGTTTTGTGCTTGGATGGTTTCTTTATTAGGTTTGGTTGAATTCCCCTTTTGGAAGACTGTTTGCATTTAAAATGAAATGTAAGGAATTTTGTAGAGGAATCCGGATTCCTCGGCATTGTTGATGTTAATTTTATTTAAGTTATATACTTATTATATAAATTGTTAAATGTCAAAGTTTGGTGGTTTATTGGATGTGACATTGATATGTGTTAAAAGTTGAACTCTTTTAGTCGTAGATCTATAGAAGCACTTAGTAAGTGTTTTGGCAGCTCTAGGCCTTATTATAGTATTTTGAAATACTACTAATTACTTTTTTAATTTGAAAACTAATTTTGATTGGAGAATGATTTTTAATATGACTTTTGGAACAATGGTATTTGGTTTAGAAATAGTTTCCAAACTTCTCTATTTTGCTTTAACCTTTTGATATTCTCTTCTAATTTATATGGAAATGTTTTAAAAGTAATTTAGGAAGTATTTATTTTATAGGAATATTAATATAATGTTTAATTTGAAAAAAGGGGGAATTTATCTTTTATAATTTAGTGATTCTTTTTTTAAAAAGATAGTGATATTTAGGAATAAATATTTGGGAAACGCTTTATATAAAATGTTTTTATAGAAGATAGATTTATAAACTATATTTTATAAATAAAAGAATAGATGTATGATATTTTATATAGGAGAAGTGATGTCATTTTGATAAATTAGAATAATAAATCACATTTTTGAATTTATAGTGATACATGGAACAATTATTTTATGGAGAGTATTTAGTCCTATATTGAAACTAAAAGTTTGTAAAAAGTATATAAGATTTAATGTCAGGAGTTTTATAAAAAGAAATGAAAATATAAAAGTAGTTCTATAAATAGAAATAATTTTATAAAAGGAGTTCTGTTAATATCAGTGAGATTTAAAAAAAGAAGTTTTATAAACAAAAAAAGGGATTTACAAAAGGAGTTTTATAAATATAAAGGAAATTTGTAAAAGGAGTTTTATAAATACAAAGGAGATTTATAAAAAGGAGTTTTATAAAAGGAATGAGATTTGATATCTGTAAATAATTAATTTAAATTATGGTGGTATGAAAAGTATTCTTTTCATATTTAGCACCAAATTCCAAGGCATTGAAATCCGCCTCTATCTGTGAGAATTAAGAATGTACATCGAGGCAAGGATAGTTTTTTTAACTTGTTCGATTTCATTTTTGATCGATGCATAGTACGAGTTTGAAATCGAAAAGTGGTGGTAAGTATATTTTGTCTAATTTTCCTATAATTAATTTACTTACACCAGAAATTGAGTTTGAGTTTATAGTAAACAATATTTTAAGTGATATTTTTTGATCCGTTTAAGTATGCTTTTGAGATACGAAATTTTTCTTAAGATTTGTGAATATACTTATTACGTTAATATAAGTATATTGAGACATTTTCTAAGTATTGAAAGTGAAATGGTTTGTGAGTATACTTATATAGTTGAAATAAGTATATGAATATATTTTCAGTATTAGAAAGAGTAGAGAGGGTTTGTGAATATAGCTTTCATAAAAGGTATTTTAATATGAATATTTGAAAAGAGACTTTAACTGATGAAAGGATTAATTAAAAAGGCTTATTGTTTGCTTATGTGCTTAACCACGTTTGGTTCTCATATGAAATTAAATATCTAGTTTGATTTTTTTGTTTATTTGATAGTTAAATAACCGACCATCAAATCTTGGTCAGCTTTGAAGTTATCGATTGTTGGTTTGGAGAGAACAGGATCGGATAAGGAGTTATTCGAAAACCACTTCGAACCGGCATTAACATTCGAATTGAAGACATCTTGAAGATGATGCAATCAAAGGTGAAGCTCTTTGAAGTGCAAGGGTCTCTTGCTACTAATCTTGAGGATGTAGTAGAAGTAGTGCCTTTGGTTTGTTCGGTCCTAGAACAATTTGTGTGGATGAATGCTGGCATTGCATTATTGCCTGGAGGGTAGTATTAGCATTCGAAGGGAGATTTGCTAAATAGGTAAAATGTAGTCTCAAGCCTCACACCTAGAAATGACTAAAACAGGAGAGATGCAGCAAAGCTATGTGGTTCGCTACCACTACGGTATGGATTATGTATGCTTGGCCCTCGAAATGATTTTTCAAGTTGGCAGTCGTGGTGGTGACCGTATTTGGTACTGTCCAGGAAGGGTTAGGTTGGTTCTGTGTTTGTAAAAGTGCAAGGCTTGCAGCCTCAGTACATTTTTCTAGAGGTGTACCGTACGGAAGGTAGTCCCTTATCTTGTCATTGTTGGAATTCATTTTCCAATACATGTCATACAGACTTAGTTGTATACCAAATATGTTAGAATGTGAGATGTAAGCATTTTAGTTATGTCATTTATTTATTTTAAACCCTAGACATTAATACAATATTTTCTAAAAGCATGGTTTGATTATCGTAAGGTAAAAACCTATCACTGTTTATGTGCGGTGTGATTTTATGAGATACCTTTATTTTTGAAAGGTTTTATAACTTTAAAAATCAATATAATTTGAGTATTTCAGGCTGGTTGACCAAACTGTTCGGGCATTATTTTCTTAAAATGGTCGGGTCTACTCGAGTATATTTTAGATTTAGTTATGAATGTTGTCAAGTTTCAGGAGACGAGATGGATGCTTGCAAGACGTATTCACGTACCTTTTATTTCCACTGCATTGTTGTTTAGTGTTTATCAGCATTTGGGTTGTTATAACTGTCCAGGCTGATGATATGTTAGTTTACTCTGACTTATGTATGTATATTATAGTTTTCTTTTGGAAATATCATGTGTATATTATATATTACTCATCATGATGTGCGATTCTGTTCTTTCTTTTCTTTTCTTTCACCCCAACAATATGTCTTTCCGGCACTTGGATGCTCAATACGTGAATACCGTGGATGTATTAGTATCGACTTTTGAGGGTCGAAAAGGCCGGTTGTCCTTACCAGATGGATTTATAGTCTTCTTATCAAATGAATTTACGGTCTTCTTACCAAATGAATTTCCAACCTTCTTATCAATTGAATTTATGGTTTTCTAGTCTTCTTATCGAGTGGATTTCTAGTCTTTTAAATTGAACTTGGTTCTACACAAAAATGAATAATGCTGCTTTTATATAAGGAAGAAGGCAAATTGATCCATATCTTTACCAAATCAAAAAGGATTCGTCTTAAATTCTGCGGATTCGATAATTCCAAAAAATAAAGTTCGAAACAAAGTTTCCAAAGTTGTGAAGATCAACTAGGAAACTTCTTCACAAGTTTACATAGCAAAGCAACCAACCTGCAAAGAAATAATTTTGAAATAATGAAAGTTATCATTGTTTACTTTATGTTTTTCATAAGAATGCAAAGCAACCAACCTGCAAAAAATTTCTTAGAAGGTGATAGCTGAAAAGATGAGAAGATACTTGGTTACACTAAAGTGTAAAATGCTTCTTCAATACAAGTAGGGGGCAAATATTATCCACGTATTTTCTATTACTATGCTAAAGAAATAATCAAGGGAAAAAGAGGCAACTAAGTCAATAAGAGGATATAGAAGCATTAAAAGATAAGTATCGAACTCATATGGCAATAAGGATGGCAAACCTGTAAGCGCTTCGAAGATGTCGAACTTATAAATAAAGATAATGATGAGCTTGTAAATATAAAAGATACCGAGGCTATAAGATGATGAAGCTGCCAAGCTTATAAAAAAAGGACATTTCAAGCATAAAAGCGACAAGCAAGTATCCAAAGGCAATACCGAGCATCTAAAACAGAGGTGGTATCAAGCCTCAAGGTTCTGGAGATGTCGAACAAGAAGTAACTAGAGATGTCGAGTCTCAAGGTTCTAAAGATATCGAGTTTCTAGCATAGAAGTAATCGATCTTATAAATATGGAATCAAATGTTCAATAATAAAGGGAGGGTGTCGAGTTTTTGAAAGGTAATGGAGGTATTGAGGCAGTAAATGTTTAAAGATATCGATTTACAATAGAGGAATAAGGGATGTTGTGATTCAACAAACAGTGGATATTATCAAGCATCCATAAATAGAAGATGACGCCAAACATTTAAACAAGAAAGCAAGATATCGAATCTCTAAAGGATGGCGAGCCTCATCAATGAAATTCGGGATTAAAAAGAATGTCAAGAGAGACTGTTATCGAACTTCTACATCAATAAGGAATATCGAGCTGATACAAGCAGCAAGTGATGCCAAAAGATAAAGGACATGAAGGATATCGAGTATTACCAATTGTGTAAACTGTCGAGTATCTATCATCATGAAAGTTATTCGGTAACTACCATTGTACAAGATGTTAAATATCAACCATCACAAGGGTTGTCGAGCTCTATACATGGTGTCGAGTCACAACAAAAAGCGCTATCGAAGTTTAAATCAGATAGATTTAGAGAACCCTTCAGACTCAATGTCAGGACACATGTCAACAATCCTGCTTGGTTGACACTACTATAAATAGACCCCCATCATCTCCAAGAAGAGGGCAAAATTTTTTTCTCTCCACTTCTCAAATTACAAGTTGTAAACCCTAAATTGATTTAGGAATTTCTTAAGACAATTGTAACTTTTGGCACAAAAGAATTTGGACAATAAACTTTCCATAGCACAATTACCTTGATATATGTATCTTTGATTATTATTGAGATAATGGACATGCATATGACTTATATTTGGACTTGGACTTAAATTTGGACTTGCATATTGTCGATTTGAACAAGGTCACTTAAACCCTTGCCTAAATTATAGCCTATTTTCCATAATGATTGTTATGCCCATTGACATAGGAACAAAAGAATGTGACTTCTGTGAATTGCCTATTTTGCCCATTAATGAATAAGTAATGGACTACTATGCGACTTGCCTATTTTACTCTCGGACATTTGACTTGATCTATTGAATAACCTAATAAAACCCATAGGCATTATTGGGTCCATTTCAAATAATATTATATTATACAACATCTTGGTTGTTGAGCCAATTTTTGGTTTAACCTTTAGTATACTATCACCCTTGTCAAATGGTAAAATTCATTTTAGGAACATATCAACCTTTCTACGCTAAGCACGTGGCCGTTGAAAATAAAAAATTCTCTTATTTTCGTTAAAAAACCTTTTCCATTCCAATCAAACTTTCAAAATAGAAATCTTCAAAAGCATTCAAATAATTTTTCAAAAGCATTTATATGTAGCTTTTCAAAAGCATTTGAACACAATTTTTAAAAACATTTTCCACTCCATGCTTAAAACAATTCTAGCCACACCTTAACGTAATCGGAACTCGACCAATGAGTTAATGCATATGATTGACCCTAGCATTGTGCATTTAATCCTAGATTTGGGGAACCTATCCTTTCTCTTCTAAACAACGACACATAAGCCTATTTATAAACTTTAGCATTTAAGGCATAGGGATAGTGACCCGCGATTTTGAAATAACTTTTCCCTGTCCTTCGCTTGCTAAAATTTATTTTTTTATAAAATTTTAAATTTTTTGGGATTAAAGCATTATAGTTGCTAATTTAATTTCCTAACCTATTTCATAAACTTCCATCTTTAACTATATTTTATCGCTAGTTAAGTGTCTTTATGAGATCTCCTTATTTACATTGTTTCCTGATGTATGTATGCATGTATGTATGTATGTATGTATGTATGTATCAAAGCTCAGCCAAAAAATCAACGTGATGATAAAATAGAACATATTTCTTGTCATATCGTATGATTATCCAATATCCGATGGGAGACAACTAGCGATTGCAAACCAAATAACTTAAAAGAAACAATTGCTGGAAGCTTTCCTTCGTCATCAACTGGTATTAATGATGTTGTGGCTCTATCACCCTTATTCGATTAAGATGGACACTTCTAGTATGCCATCCAACTATAACCCACATGTCTTAACTCACCTTTTGTCTTACAGTAAATATGGTCCATCCATACTTCAATTATTACACCCGATTACGGAATAAATTGTGCATTCCCATACTGCAGTGGTAAGACATTTAAACTATGCACGTTTAGAATAATTCATCAGAAAATTAGCTTGGTAGAATAACTTTTATTGCTTACCTTGCCTTTTTTTAACCTTGAATATCTTTTATGTGGGTTTGCCGTCTCATTGGTCTCTTCTTCCATCATACTACTACCTTCTTTCAATCAAAATCTCTTAATAGTATCCTCAAACTTTGGTATTTACTTTCTCTATCCTTGATCTTTCATAGAAGTATATCTAAGACTTCAAAATTGTATTTTGATATCATTCCCCATTACTATATTAAAGTTCTTCTTATGGCTTCCATACATCTGTAATAAAATATTCCTATGCTCTTACAAATATTCCTTATATTCAGCGGGGATTCCTTGTTGCTACCCTACGCGCATCCATAGAAATTTTATTTATAACCTAAGCCTTTACCTAGTCTTACCTAAGCAGTCATCCCTATCTACTCCATATCAAAAATATTGGTCTGGGTTTCACCACACTTATAAACTAAAACTTCGTAATCATGAAGTACCTAATCCAAAATCTTAATATTTGAAAATATAAACTTAAAACTTTTTTTATCAAATTAAAATTGCTCGGTATCCAAAAAAGTGCCAGAAAAATTTCCCACTTTAAAGACTTTCTACAACAAAAAATTTCTTCTTCAAAAGTAGGATTTTTAAATTAAAACTTTTTTCATTTTTGTATCCAAAAACTCAATTGGTATACCAAACCATTTTCTAAAAACATCTTTTACAACTTTAAATAATGAAAACTAGAGTAGGTAGAGATAACTTACATTCTATTCCTATTACTCAGACTATTTCATCTTATGACCTTAGTGGAGATTCTAACAGCACATGAGGGGGACTTCTAAAAGATATGTGCAATTGCTGCACATATTTAAGGAAACCAACCATATTTTATATACTATTCCCAATTGTTTTTCGTCTATATTATTTCTAACTTGATTACTAACCCTATTCTAATATAAATTCCTAACGATATTTCTATTCAAATTTCATAATACTGCTACTATACCTAAATTTCCTTCAAGTGGCTTCCCCTTACATGACCCTTTTCTTTTTTATTGTTCTCCCCATTGAATCATTGTCACGCGCTCGTCTACTGCTTTAGTCATTGGGCTTTTCTTCAATAACATGAAAAGAGATATGTATAAATCTAGTCCAACTATTTTTTTCCATATTTTCCTTATAAGGGAATATTTCTCATATCTTCATTATTGGCAATCTTACCCATCTATTCTCTTTACCCCATTTCAATCAAGTACAATTTCCATTTATCAACCCCTTAGAAAGAATTTAAAGGAACTCCAAATTTACAAAATAGTAAAAATCATCGAGCCAAATCTACGCCCTATTTTCCATTTACTAAAATGGAAAATCTCATTATCAAAAACAAATCGAAAAATTTTGACTCAACCAATTTTAAACTAAGAAATTCAAAATTTCCTTATTTTTTCAAAGAAACAACTTTTCAATAAATCCTCTAAAAAATCCCATTTAAAACGTTTCAAAGAATTTTTAGAAATCTTTTTGTTAAATTCTTTCAATGGGGTTATACTTAGAAATGGATTTTAACTGCCCCTTCTTTCAGACGGTCCTTCTTTTCCACTAATCCTTAACTCATCTTTATCAAAAATCATGCTTATCTTATTATGGTAATGTCTGTAGACCTTCTTACAGGAACTTGCTCAATCCTTCTTCACATCTGGCTTTCAAATGCTCGCAACATATAGGTTCTTATCTCCCATCTGTCTGGATGAAATGCATATCTTAAATCAATAATCAATCGAATTCTAGAATCATAAGGCGGCTTAGGCCCAACAAACGAGTCAAGTACTATCATCTTTTGGGTATTCTTGTTCATCGCTTTGTGATATGGCATATGCTCCGTGAGGTAATTATGATAGGTGTATAAATTAAACTCTATATATTGTTTCAACTCATAGTTGCCTCATCTATCTTTCAGAATATGGTTGCAACTACTTATATAGTCGGTATATATAGAGTTTGGCATATATATATATATATATAATTATAGGTAAAAATACAAATACTTTCTCTCAGGATTGACTAACTTAAGCTCTGATACCAAATGTAACAACCCACACCTTAATGAGGCTGAATTTCAACTAAATCGAAACCTAAGTCCATTAGGGCATGGATCTTTGGTTTAGGTAACATGTAATAAACATAAGGATAAAAGAGAGCGATCAATATAAACTTACAATAAAATAGAAAAATATAATTGAATACATATACCAACTAAGGGCACTACCTTGGAACTAACATTATTCCTTGGATATCTAGTCACCATGTCAGTGCCAAGCATAAAAGAGAAGACTCCACCATCTGCATTTCTCATCTTGCACTAGTAGCCTATCTCTCAAAATCTGTCCAGTGGGTTGTAATGATAAGAGGATCAAAACAACGTTCTGGTGATTGGAAAATAACGCAATTTATCCATAACATTAATTTGTGCTGATTGATTTCCATTTAAGTGTTACATCTTCTATTTATGGCTAATAAGTTTAGTCCAATGTTCACGTACGATATGTCCAACCTTCTTCGAGATTTAACTATATATACATATACGCCTATATACATATATAACTAAACGTTGTACTACAAAAAAAACCCAGCCACTTAATACTTCTTAAATAGGGAGAAGGCAGACCCAATGGCCATTTAATACCTTAAGCCCGAAGCGAGCCCTCCTTAACTTAATTGCTAGACAATCGGCTCTAGCTATAGAAACAGTTGACCCATTGATACAGCTTTATAATTTAATCATTGTACTATTAACACATCTCAAAGACATATATAAGGGTTAACTAGCCCACATCCGAAAAATAAACAACTAACAAATTAAACTTTGAGGACTGTGCGTATCCTATATGGATTCTGCACCAGTAGGAAGTGAAATCCGTTGGGGCACAACCAAGGTCTGAGCTACCGACCGATGGGACCATTGGTGGTTATAGCCTATATGTTAGCCCTACTACTACTATATACCGGTCCAACAACATTACCGACATAGCCCACCGACCTTCCACAACCGAAATCTCATCTAATGTAAGTCAATGAAATTTCCCCTTTCAATTACTTAATACCTCTTATTAGAGATGAAATAAACCCTATTTCCTAAAAGTACTGGAAATTTAAGCGATAATGGAGATTCCCGTTATTTAATGGAGTATTTCTGACCAAGAGATTCACAACTTCTCAAATGTCTATATTTGATGCTGAGATCCTTAGTTCTGAGTAATAGATAGTTCTTGTTCCTTCCTTTGAAGGTTGCCTTATCTTAGCTTAATGTCAGATGGGTTGTGCTTCATTTCACTTCCTTTTAGAAGGTTACTTTGATCCATTCTTAGGACGAAGTCATACTTGTTTGATTGATTTCCTTTGCCCTTTATCACTATTTGGGTGATGATTTAGGCTTTGATTCCTTTCGCTCCTTATCACTCTTTGGGTGATGATGTAGGATTTGATTGAGTCTCTTATTACGTTATAGGTAATGATTTAGGTTGGTCGGTGCATTTGGTTAGTCATCTTAGGCAGATGCAAAGTCTTACCTATCCTCCTTATATAAAACGCTCCGATCAGGCCTTATTGGCAAAACTGAAAGCTAGTTCGATGCTTTGGCCAGGCCATTTTAGGCGGGATCAAATGCTTACTCCGTCCCTCCTCTAGGATGTGCTCCGCTAGACCATGTATGTGGGACCAAAGGCTTGCAGTGCTTTGGCCTGGCCATCTTATACGGGACCAAAGGCTCTGACCTTCCTCTAGGAGGTGCTTGAACCAGCCCTTGTCGTTGGATCAAAGGCTTTTCTTTCACTCCTTATTAACTTATATGTAATCATTTAGGCTTTTCCTTATAGTTCCTTTCCTTATAGCTCCTTATTTTTCGACGGTTGAGCTTCAATTTTCAAATGACTTGAAGACTGCATGATCACCTTCTTGCCTTTATTCTTCCTCCTCAATGGTTCAATCTCTTTCTCACTCTCATCATCGCTTTCCTCCACTTGCTTATTGCCAATTTCCTACTGTTGATTACCTCCCTACATCTTCCTAAACATTGTGATCGGCTTGAGTACTCTCATCCTCATAACCACTATTATTGCTATTGTTGCTGAGATTTAAACAACCCTCCTCCATTCGTTTCTTCATTCTTTCCAAAGCTAGTTTTTCGATTTGATGTCGTTGGTGGTATATGAGTGCTCGAAGCTGTAGACATTGATTTCTTACTGCAACAAACAAATAAAATCAATCGTTTAGTAAGTAGTTAGGAAGAACATCAATAAAGCACCAGTTAAGACCAACAAACAGCATATAGCAACTCAAAAGCGACACCTCCCGACCGAAATAAATAAAGAAAAATGACATACGCTTGCCGAACTAAAATACATTATCCGAAAGACCCTGGTTGAACTAAAAAATAAATTTCTCCAAAACCCCACCAATCCAAATTTAAACCTTGATCCCATTATGATGTTAACTATTTAAATGAACTAACTAGGGTTTGCCGTGATGTTCTCCATGTCACAATTTCATCAAATTAGGGTTTCAGGCGACTAACCTTGTTGCGATCTTCTCCATGATGTTTGGGTTTGGTGCCATCGATCGTGAATTTTCTTCGTATGAACCAATTTTAAGTTCGATCGTGCTTGAACGAATTAGGTCTTCTTCTTTTTTTACTACTTGAGCAAATTAGGGTTGAAGATAAGAGATGAATGGTTTTAACTTTTCACTGAGGGCGAAACATAAATAGTCACTAATTTTAATAAAGTGCACGTACTCCTTGTAGCAATTCTATAAAACAGGGTGTGCTTACAAAATTTTGCCCCCTCATATCCATTTTTGAAGTATCATTAGTAATATCCTTTATAAATCGGAATTTTTATGTTGTTTGTTTGTTATTAGTGTTCTAAATAAAGCATGTATTCAGACAAAATTATTCAAAAAAAATTTCCTGCTTATTTTTTGTTCTGAATGTTGAATAATGTATTTTGTTTAGAATGATGAATACAAACATTCAATAATCAATATTCAGACTTCAGAGTTAATATTTTTTGTCGGTGTTCCAAACATGGACTAAACATCGACAGAAATAGGCTCCTCGATTCAAGATGACGAGATCGAAGAGATGGTTGTCTCAGGTATCTAGCGAGGACGAAGTAAGTCAACTAGGTTAATTTTAAAATTTGTTTTTTTAAAGATGAAACAATTCTAGAATGGATTGATTTGTTTAGTTAATGTCAATATTGGTTATGGATTGGGTACTTTAGTTTTTAGTAGTAATAGTGTTTTCTGGATTTTAAGGTCGAACGATTGTGGATTGCCACTTGAGATAGATTTAGATGCATGTTTCGCTGTTGGCAAATAACACGGTTATCTACTACCACTTGATTAAAGTAAGAACTTTTTAAGAAGTAAGTAAATACGATGGTAGCTTGCCGTCCAAACTAGGATAATTTCCACTGCCGTTTGGTGCTGTGTCCAATCTTTATAGTACTGATTTTATCAGCGCAAGCTAAATATTTTTTTTTTGATGTTGTAGTCCAATAAAAAAATAGTTTTTGTTGCTCCATTAATATATAAACAACAATAAGTTTATATATGAAAATTCTATTATAAAATTTAACGTCGATTACATACATATAAACTAAATCATTTAAATTACATATAAAAAAATCTAAATGTTAACCTAATATACCAACATATCAATATATATCAACGGAAATAATTTCTTCTAGCATTTTTAAAAGCAAACTCATTTATTATCTCTTCATAATTAAGCATATCCAATTACTTGTTTTCAATTGCAGCCGGTCCACTTAATTTCTCTAGCGATATAGTAGTCCGAAGGTATGTATTTATCAATTTTAGTTTTAAAAAGCTTCTTTTTGTAGAAGCAACCAGAATGGGGATAGTCAATAAAATTCGATAAGTAACTCAAATATTGAGAAATCCTCTTACATTTCAATAAAACTTTAAGAAATTAAGCGTGCCAACTGTTGTAGTTACTTCCAGATGGTAGAATTCCTTTTAATTGTCAAAGTTCATAGAACAACCCCTTACCACAAATATCTTGTTCTGTATCATGTGTCATAAATCTTCTATATTCATGTAATTGTCCTTCAATATCTCATCATTAACAATTTTGAACTTCAAATTTAGCAAAAAGCCAAAAATTCCTTCATACTATTTAAATTGATCTAACTGGCCTCTAAGTGAAGTTAAATTTTAGATCCATTATATGCAGAAAATTAGTAACTCTAAAAAAAATTTCGGGTGATTGTCTATCATAATTCTCTACGATGTCTTCATAAAACTATTTTTTTCTACGTACGATCCTTTTTTCAAAAAATTTAGGATCAATGCCAACATCATCTTTCTGTCGTATTTTGTCAGCGTCGCTTCTTCATCTTTCCGTTACATTTTTTCATCCAAAATTGTGATAAGCATCGCTTCTTCATCTTTCCGTTGCATTTTTCTTTCCATGTTGACATCCAGAATTTTATCTTCGATTCCTATCTCAAATTTAGTTATAAAACAATATCAATATAGGAATTTTTAATTGTGTATTATTTAATTTTTTTTGTTAATTCTTCATATTTAATCCTTTATGTTGTCCCTTATTTTTTATTTTAACATTTCATCATCAATATTTCATAATGCAATAATTCAAATAATCTCGATAAACTTTCACCAATTATTTTTCAACAACAATTATTTTTAACAGTCAATTTATAAGTAGCTAATTAACTGGTTTAAGCATAAAATAAACTTTCAACTAGTTATTCGGTGAGAAATTATACATTATTTAATCAAATATGGGCAACATCAATTTGGGGTAAATCAAATCGAAGAAAATCAAAGTAGGGCTTGGGATAAATCAAATCGAAGAAAATCAAAGTAGTGCTTGGGCAGTACAACATACAGTGAAGCATAAATAAAACAATCAAATAAACATTGGTTCCAACATCAGTAAATTATACTTAGCCATAAACTAACGGGAAATTTTGTCATACAACCTTATGATAATAAAAATTCAGCATTAGGTTCTTTCCAATTTCCTTTTATAAATCACATCCATATTTTAATAAAATGGTGAAATTCAATGGAGTATTTGGGTAATTTTACTAATCTTAATGTGTGCTTTTACAGTATATGTCCATAACTCATAACTGCCATAATATACATCGGAGTAACAGCTTTTAAATTAGAAACGAGAGAAGTAAAAAAAATTCAAAAAAGAAGAATAAAGAAAATAGTTTCTAAAAGGAAATGATGTAAAACAAATAAGTTCGAAAAAGATATATGTGTCCCTAATTTTCTAATTATTTAATTGTACAATTATACTCACATCGTCGTCAACTTTGATCTAGGCCCTAGGGTTTAGCTGTTTAGTGGAAAAACGAGTCAGCAAACTTGGAGCAGGCAGGTGGTAGGAAGGAGGCTGGAGTGGCGGCGTGGTGGGTGACGTGGCGGGTGGCGTAGGCCGTCACTAGTCGATGAAGGTTGATGGACATGTGGCATCAATCTTGCACCACGTATATGCCACTAAATGGTCGCTAGTCGTTGCTAGCCATCGGTAACCTATGACCACTAGGCCGTCGTCTGTCGCCGCCAACCTGGCTATCCTGGTCGTCTCTAAGAAGGCATATATGAGTCGTATGACTGGTTGTTGGCCTCAGTGGGATGATATCCCACTGTATATTAAGAATACTATATGGGCCAACTTGATGGTAAGTATAAATTTATAATTCATGTGAAAATGACATATTTGATCTTTGAAAATTAATATAATGTACATAATTTATTTTAATTTCAATGTGTAGGCTGCAGTAGTTGTAGAAGAGGAAGATCAAGATCCGTTTAGGAATCACTAGAACAAGAAGCTCGGAAAAAATTACGGGGACACCCTCTCAAACATAATAAATAAATAAATAACTGATTGAATGAGTGCTAGTGTTTGGATGGATTTTCAACAGCACTGGGAAACTCCCACCGTGAAAGTAAGTTTTCTTGTTTCATATTGTTATTATAATTTGTTTAAAGTTTGTGTAATAATTGCATTAATTTAGTCAATCGTATATTTAAATTTACAGGAAATTGCCGAGCGGAACTCGGCAAACAGAAATACTGTTGTACACCGAGGTGGCTCAAAATTCTTCCAATAATATCGGAAGAAAATGGTAAATTTATAAATTGCAATTATAAAATAATTATAACATTATTTAATCATATATATACATTGTTTATTCATATATAATTTCAGGCTAAGGAGAAGGGCCGTGAGCCTATATATGCGGAGGTCTTCACTCGGGCTCATGCCATCAAGCACACCAATGAAGATGACTCGGTTACGTTTACTTGGACAGACCCTAAATCTCAAGATATAATGGTAAACATGCTTTAATTTATCTTTTATTTCGCATTACATAAATTGTGAATTGAATGCTTATTGTAGCAAAATTCTATTTCAAATTGCAGGAAAGGTTTGAAACGGAGCGGGCTCGAGTGTTGGAGGCGGCCGGCCGAGGGGAGTTGACAGTTGAGGAGGAGGACATGATTTTGGATGCCGTGGCCGACAAGCCGAAGCGAAATACGAGATACGGTTACGGCAATCAGGAGGTAATGTTTATTGAGTTTAACTACTTCATTAACTAATTTATAAAATTTATTTTATATTAACATATAAATTATAACTAGCTATTAACTGATTTACAAGCGAGGATGTCTCAGGCCGATTATAGGAAATCACATGCTGAGGAGGAAATAACACAGCCGAGAGATTAGATAGCAGAGTTGAACAATTGGCAGAAAAGTGGAGGATTGACGATGTTGTTGGATGAGCGAATTAAAACATATATGGCAGATACATGACATTTCCTTTGCATAGGTCGGGAAATAATGGAAATGATGATGAATATGTATGGTTGTGTTTTTTGATGGATGTTTAATTGTTTTGATTTGTACTTATTTGACGTGTGTTGACGGATTTGATATTTGTTTGATGGTTGTTTTGCTTGTGGATGTTTGGTGGTTAAAGTTGGGTTTTTGTGGATGTCTAACGATTGTGTTATTTAATGGAAATGAGGATTTGTAGGTATGGTTGTGTTGTTTGATGGACTGTTGATGTAAATGTAGATTTTTGTGATGTAAACTTGGTTTTGTGTGATCTATACGATACTATGTTATGTATGCGATGTTTGTACTTGTGAAGTCGGGTTTATATGTGGTGGATAGAAAGACGAAAATATATATATATATACACGGTTCGATGGTTGAAATAACAACTGTTTTATAAAACAGAAGTTTCATGTTACCTACGGTTGACGACAGCTAACGACGGCCTAGAGGTTACAAGTTACCAACGGCTAGCGACCGTCTTATGCCACGTGTCCATCGATCTTCATCGGCTAGCGACAGCTTGGTCATCTCTAGCCGTCGAAAAGTTAATGATAACGCCGTCGCTAAAGCCGTCGTCTTTTCTTCGATCGACGACTTAAAAAGCGACGACTATTTGCGTCGGTTAGCAACGGTTAGCGATGACCGTTTCATTAACAATGTTATACCATTTAAATTGCATTTATCGTCGATTTTGTAAATGTATTAACAATGTTATACCATTTAAATTTATAAATTTACCACTATTATACCGATTGTACTTATACCATTGTTATTGGTTGTTCAACTTATGCATCTTTCTTATTCAATGTTTAAACTTAGCTTAAAAGACAGGAATTTTTGCATATATTTATAACTAAGAAGATAACAAAAAAAATAAATCTTTTAGCATATTATGATTCAAATCTTTCATAAGCTTACTAGTGCAAAATAACTCGATATTCACTTAAGTAAAGCTGTATCTGTTTCACATTTAAAATAAAATAGAACATGCAACTTTATTGAAAGAAGATGTGGGACATGGTATAAATTATGTATGAGTATGATAAAGTTGGTTTAAAAGCGGTTAGGTTACTTGCTTTAAGAGGCTTGGTACAAAAAATAAAGAATCAATCCCATCTTATTCCATATACTTTGCCTCTTATACAACTTTTGCACTATGCTATCAATGCATGCTGATTAGGTTATTACTTTGGAGTACATTTGACATAGAACCGAAAATAGAAGAATTACAAGCAAGCTTATTTGAAATTCAATGGAACGTTTGAAAATTAGACTGTCATTGTCTAAATGTTTAATCGGTTTTCACCTTAAATTTACCTCTACTACCAGTAAAAAGAATTCAATAAAAAAGATTTTTACGGTGTCTTTTTGAAATTCCAAAAATAACACATCCACCAACGGAATCCTACCATCGATATACAACTTCCACCACCATCCCTTCCCGACTATCCATCAACGGAATTTTACTATAAATTTACCACCAATACCACCAACAATACAATTTGAAATAAAAATATTTGCGATTATCAAAATATTTGTACTTACAACATACATCCGTCCACTTATTTTTTTTAATTAAATAAACAGTAAATATCTCTAGGTACTAGATGTACGTACGTGCAGTTTATACTAGTAAATATAATGTATTGTGTACACTTCAAAGTATAGATAAAAATGTTTTTTCTTTCACTTTGCTATTTGTACTGCATGTCGTTTTAAGAACTAGTTGTTTCCTTTTTTTTTTAATATAAAAAAATAAGTGAGAATTAGATTGGAAGGCTTATGATTCTAAGGAAATAAGTTGTAAGACGGCACCTATGAATAATTAGTTTTAAGGACAACCTAAAGGAAAATGATAAATTCATTTATCCTTTTAAGTTATACAAGAAAATGATAAATTCATTTATCATTATTTCTGTATAAGTGAAAATGATAAATTCATTTATCTTTTTTTTTTGTAAATTGTCCTTAAAACTAATTTTTCACAAGTGTCATCCTATAAACATTACAGGTTACCTGATTTAGTATCCTTAAAACTTATTACCCTCCACAAAAAAGCTCTTTAAGTGAAAATCCCCTAAATATAAATATGAATCCCAAAAGCACTTTATAACGTGAATACTAAATCAGGTATTGTGAAGGGCAAAATACAGCGTGCAAAATGAATAGTATAAATAACAAATGCTAGGTGCTAAGGAACAAGTTTGTAGTAACAGCACATTCAATGTCTAGGGAAAAAAAGCTGTAAAGTAACAGCACAAAGTATTTTGTAACATGCAATGCATATGCATACAAAAATACTTTTGAAAAGAAAAGCATTTATGTAACTAACATCTATTTCGAATATAGTGATTAAGTATATTTACTTGAAAAAATAATGATTCAATAAAGATATATAATTAAAATAATCCTGGAAAATATTATAGATTACCTTTACCAAATAAAACCAAAAGCTACGTTTTATGTAGAGTTTCTAATTTTATTATGCAAAAGCTACGTTTCATGACCTTGGAAAAACTAATAAGATATATTTTGTCCTAACTTGGATGTGACTCATGACCTCATAAAGGAGAAATCATGACATCATACAATACACAGAGAGAATTTGAGAAAGTTTGGTTTTTTTTCTTTTTTTTAAAAAAAAAGACATCATACAATACAGAGAAAATTTGAGAAAAGTTTGTTTCTTTTTTCTCTTTTTTTTTAATAAAAAAGGCTAACGTATTATAACTACTCTCAAAGAAGATAGCTTTAACAAAAATAAATTGAACAAAATTCAAACGCATTGCCTCATTCATACACGAAATTTTTTGATTAAAAATAAAAGATATAACATTTATCGGTAGTAAAATTCAAAATTCATGACCCCGCTTGCGTATATGAATTGTTTTTGACAATTTACATTTGGAACAAATGTTGTAAACCAGTTATTAATAAAGATATCATCTCTATTCTCAAAAGTAAAATACAATCTCAAATAAAAGAATAAGAAAATAGATGTCAAATAAGCAACCAAACCACAACTACGAATTTGTTATTTTATTATTATCGAAAAATGGTGTCATCAGTTACAATATGGCAGAACATTAACAAATGCTTTTGTTCTAATTTTATCAATCAAAATTTAAAGAGAGCAAAACACAGAGGATAGGCTTATACATAACACAAGCACTTCCTATTCCTTCTACATTTTCTTCTTACAACCAAAAAATTACAATTTTTGCACTCTTAATAATTATTTGCCACTGTTAAATAACATAATTTTATGGGCTTTAAGTGATTTTTTTCACCTGTATTCCTATAAAATACTCTATCACTCTGCTGTAGTTTTGCTAGCCTTGTATGTATTAACCAACTGCATCTGTACATCTTGAGAAACAGCTGAGTGCTCTAAGTATTCCATTGTAAATTCACCCTTGCCCTATATTAAAACAAAATAAAAAAGGGGTTAGATGATATATTGTACTTGTATGTAATGAACACCTCTTAAACAGTAATTTTATGAGTTTTACCTGTGTCATTGAGCGAAGAGCCGTGGAATAACCAAACATATTATTCAATGGTACCTGAAAAAGGTAAGAATAAGTAAAGCAACAAACATGTAAACGACAATTTCATGCTTCATTGAATTACAACGAAAACTCATATCGTTTGCATATGCAACGCAACATGCTTGAAAGAAAATGATACCCGGATATGCAATAGGGTCACATTACAAGCTTAATTAAGAATGTAGCTACAAAAGGGTTCTATGATGGTTAATCTATGCAATTGCTAATGGATGCTTAATTGCATACGATTAAGAATATGGATAAAGAAGGGTTCTCTATTAGTTTCCCTGTGATATCAACATTATGTGTTGGTTTAGCAACTTTGGGTTTTTTTTTTGTTTGGGTTCGGGTTCTCCGCGTAACATAGTAGATATGGACAGTATAACAATATATAATTAACTACTGAAAGATGAAAGAAATGAGTATACATACATGTGCCACCACTACAGTGTCATCACCATCCTGGTCATTTCCAACAATCATTCCTTTCCTCCTGTTACATGACATGTACATATTTAGTTACATATAACATTCAATTATCCACATAAGCCTTATTAACATTTTATGTTTCAAAACATTATCTTAATTATCTTCTTAATAAAATGCCCCAGCAAGACATTTTTATGTGCCGATTATTCACACAGGATAACTGTCTACACTGGACTAAAATGAACATTACCGTTACCAAGATTTTTATAGAGGAAACTATAGGACAAATACAATTTTAAAGGAGATTCACCCCTAGTCATTTCAAATACTCACTTGTTAATGTCACCAGTTACAGTACCCTGGAACTCCATTGGCACTTTCAGTTCCACCAGCATCATAGGTTCCAATATAACTGGTTTAGCTTTAGTATAGCACTAATATCATATACAAAAAGAAAAGGTCAGCATCATGTAGAACTGAGAGCACAAAAACAGTACTGCTTATAAATTGTCCGTTGTCTTTAGCATACGGAGCAGGTTTTTTTTTTCTTTTTCTTTCGGTGAATGTGTGCGAGTATATTGGTGTACAGATTTTGAAAAACTTAATGGAATTTATTTCAGCTGATATGTAATAAGGTATTTGAATGCAAGAAAGATGAACATTGAGGTTTAAATATACAGCAAAAGCAAGAATTTATGTTATAGAAATATATTTGATGGAAGTTTATGCTATAAATAAAATAGTAGATAACCTGTCTAAAGGCATAGATTGAAGCTAACTTGAAAGCAAGCTCACTAGAATCCACAGCATGAGCTGCACCATCTGTTAACACTATACGAATATTTTCAACTGGGAATCCTATTAATGAACCCCTGAAAATAAGTAAAAAGGTTAAGTAAAATTCCTCTCACAAAATCATGAACATAGAATCTATGATTATGACTCACGAGTTGGCTGCCTCTTTGAATCCCTTTTCAATTGCAGGGATGAAATTTGATGGAATGACTTGCCCAATAATCATATTCTCAAATTCAAATTTAGTAGTTGAATCTGTTGGAAGAGGCTCTATGTAACTGCCAAAATGTACAAAAATAAAATTACATGGGGTAAAATGTATAATGTTGTAAGTTCAACAAATTGATTAGGACTTCTCAGTTTAACAATTCATTTACAGACGATGCAATCTAGTATGATCAGCTAATATAAAAACATTATGTAATATAATAAAAGATGTAAACTCACCCACAAACTCGTCCATATTGACCCTGACCTCCTGATTGCTTCTTATGTAGATAATCAAACTCTGCACGCTGTGTTACTGTTTCTCTGAAATTAACTCTAGGTTTCCCAACTTTTGCATCAACCTACACATAGATGGCAGCTAATTAGTATGTACTGGATTTTCGCAAAATAAGTGCTACTAGACAAAGTAAACAATATAATATGGAATATTTGAGAAGTGTTGATATATCAAGGAATCTAACATGAGCAAAATATTAACACATTCAGCATGTTCAGTTAAAATTTCAAGCCTATACTGGAAATCAGATTGTATGAAATGGCAGTTAAAGAGGGTTTAATATGTAACCTTAGATTACAAAGGCATGAAATGGGTTTGGACCATTTAACACTTGAAAATCTTTCGTGATATTGACCAGTACACTTCTTACATGGGTTTTTTCTGTATCAAATTAAAATACACGCCATTGTTATCTATTTTTACTATTCAAGGTATACAGTGTAAGTCAAATTCAAAAGCCACAGTAGATAGGTACTGATAGATTAGAGAATCTAATATAGCCGCCAAACATATTAATGCATTCAGTAAGTACAGTTAAATGTTCAAGTCACTAAGAGGAATCAGATTGCCACGAGAAGGTGGTAGTCCATCCATCGAAACTAGTGGTATCTTAAATCACCAAAGGCATCAAAAGGGTTTTTAATATGTACACTTGTGTGTCTTTCATTTATAATTAACCAGTACACTTCTAATATGAGGCCTTTAACGTAACTTTTTCAAAGCTTTCTTACTTAAGCAGACCTCCTCAAAGTTTTCCTATTTTTGTATACCATCTCAAATCTTTCTTATTTGCCCAAATCTATCATATTTACCCAAATCTTATACCTTAACTGTATGACCTACAAAATTCCTCATATAAATGTACAACCCTGAATCTTCCAAAAAGTGATAATAATATTTCATATTAACGCATAGGGCAACATGGATAATAATATCAAAAAAAGAGTTCAAAACAAATGTAGTTATTCGAATAATCTTTAATCCTGCTTGTCTCAACAAATACGTATGCTCAAGCGATGAAGCCAGTGAGGGTATCATAGATACGGCTTATCAGATTTGAGACTGCTAAGTATAACGTGAGTGAGTAGACACAAGGTGACACAGATATAAAGCAGCTAAAACCTTTTAATATCTGTACTATGACGTGAGTGAGTAGACACAAGGTGACACAGACACAAGGTCATACACTCATCGGAACCTATGACCTAAGCTCTGTTTCAAATGAATCAGAAGTTACTATTATTTTTCATTTGAAAAAAGGTATATAAAATAATATCCACAGTTCCACATTTGTCAAATCCATTCAGTTACAATAAAATATGAGGTCTAGCCTGAACTTAAGTTTTGCATTAAAAAATGTATTTATATAACCACTGAAAATTCAATTTTGAATAAACAGTTGATGAAACAATTTTTAATATAACAATTTCAACTTGGTATGTGCACCTTGTATTCTCTTCGAATGCGTTCAACATAAATATCCAAATGCAGCTCTCCCATCCCAGATATTATAGTCTGATTGTTGCAGATAAATAAATTGCTAATTTAATTGTAAAAGATATATCGATTAAATGTAAAGGAAAAAAAACTGTACATACTTGCCCGCTCTCAGCATCCAACCCAACTCGAAATGTTGGGTCTTCCCTCTGAAATCGATTCAATGCTTTGGAAAACTACAACACAAACAGTTGATACAGTTACAAACAAAAAGAAAAAAAGAATTTAAGCAAGAACTATAATTTCAAGGTTAGTTACTTGTCCCCCTGAATCCTTTGACACAGGTGAAAGAGCAAGAGACATCACTGGCTCAGGAACATTCATAGAAGTCATGGTGTATCTAACAGACCCATCAGTAAATGTATCACCTGAAGAATTATGATCGAATTAAAAATAGAAGACGTGAAAAAAAATGCAATATTAAATATATCAAGACATGATATAAGTTTATAACATTGATTACCAGATGCACAATCGACACCAAAAACAGCAACAATTTGACCAGCGTGAGCTTCTTGAATGTCCTGTTGAAACATTAATATATATATATATATATATATATATATATATATATATAGTACGAGAGTAAATGCAATAAAGATACTGTAGAGTTTACAATTATTGTTGTTATTTTTTCAGAAAAAACAAATGAAATAAAAAATAAAAACTAACCTCCATTTCATTAGAATGCATCCGAACTAGCCTGGGAACCTAACATGTGGAATAGTTAAGCCATGATCTTACAATAATGACCACATACCAGAAAATTGGAGTTCGTCAATTAAATAAAGAAGAAAAAGTCATATAGTCAGAAGATTAGTTGAATATTGACAAAGTATAGGGCCGTCTCATCTATACTCGTTGCAAGTTCGCAATTTTATAAAATGTAGGATCATCTCATCTGTATTATCACTTAACAAACTGTGAAGCTTATCTCATCTTCACCAGAGCATGAGTTA
Source organism: Allium fistulosum (assembly GCA_030737815.1). Lineage (NCBI taxonomy): Eukaryota > Viridiplantae > Streptophyta > Magnoliopsida > Asparagales > Amaryllidaceae > Allium > Allium fistulosum. The sequence goes on along the minus strand of CM060904.1, from coordinate 704,316,817 downwards.
TCCGTTTTTTACACTCGTTTCCCGTTGCTAGCAACTAACACCTAAATTTGCTTAAGCATTACCACCGAGGAGCCCGTCCAAACTCCACGGTCTCCTAACTCAATTATATATTAAGGTCTTAGAATGGTTCAGCCATTGAAGAAATATTCTAGTTTCAATTGGTAATAATAGCCACTTCAACTCCCTCCATTGAAGAAATTCAAGTAATGGTTCGCCTAATTGCACGTTGCAATGCGATTAATTAATACAACTACTCATGATAATATGCAAGATATACATCAATAAAAAAATACATATGCACATTCTAATAAAATCACATTTTAGTACTAGCTGAAGAATAAAATCTGAAGCAAATACATTAGACAAAGCTAATCGCTTTTTGTCAAAATATAAGGAGAAAGTAGAACCCTTGACTTACTTTAATCTTTTTCCCCGTGTTTACATTGAATATGAAATCCCCCTTTCTGATAACACCTTCGTAGATTCTGACAATTGAACCATTAAAATTAATAAATAACCCACCATCACACACACACACACATCCAAATTTAGCAGCAGACCATGAATATATTTTTAGTGTAAATGAACCTTAAATATGTAAGTTGACCAAAACGCCCTTCTTCCAATTTAAAAGCCAATGCTACGAGGGGACCAGATGGAGTTCCAGGCAATAACACCTAGATTTCGTGGTACATGATATCAAAACATTAATAGCAGAAGTAAATTGAATACTAAAGTGCTATAATGAAGTATGACTATGACTTACCTTTTCCTCGGAATTACTTTGATCAAGGGCATAATTTTCAACTTCGATGGGGCATGGCAAATAGTCAAGCACTCCATTAAGAAGTGATTGCACGCCCTAAGACAATTAAGATGAGGAAGAAAGGAATTATGCTTAAGAAAACTGATTAAAGAAACAAAACAAAGAGATGCACTAAATCCATTTCTTCACTATATATGTTGTTAAAGCCCTGCAAGTCTATTGACTAGTTCTAAGTTCTAACAAATGCAATCTTGCTGTATTCAAAGTGATATTTCAATTGTTTGGGCAAAATCTCTATTGTGAGCTTCAGAGCACTGCCTCCTTTGGAAACAACACTGCAGCATTATGGATATTTAACGGAAGATCCAAGATTTTTATCCAGGAGAGACAAAGACTATATTTTATTGGCTATAAAAAGAATGTAGCACATATAAATTCTATTTCTCTCACTCACTTGTTTTTTGTGAAACTTAATTCTTAAATTTAGAAGTAAAATGTGAACTCAAAAGATAAAAGGTAAACTTAAAATACTAAATGATAAGAGGTAAACTTAAAATACTAGATATTCGAAGGTTCGGTAAAAGCTTTTACAAGAAAGATAGCAAAACAATAATATTATATTTGAAGGACCAAAAGGTAAATAAACCATTTTCTTTCTCTGTTGCAAGTAAAATATTTGAGAGATTAGAAACAAGACAGATTGAGAATTGTATTATAGATTTTAAGTCAAGTATTATTAGTTGAATAATGTAGTCAGTATGGATCGAACCCTTGATATCGCCGGTGGAAGGAAGCATCCTCGACCAACCACACTACCCATGAGGGGCATTATTTAATCAAGTGTTATTCATCTCTCGTTTTTTTATTTGTTTAATTTTTTCATACTTAACCTAGTGTGTGTGTGTGTAAACTCATTAGCATTTCACAAAAATCAGGAGGGGACAATTTCACCTATGTGGATCCACCACTGTCTAGTGGTGCAATTTAGTAATAACTGTACTAGTCAAATATAAAAGCATTTATTATTATAAATTACAACTTTATAGTTGACTAATTATTAATATCAACATACCCAAAGTTATAATACCCGAAATTGAGCCCAAATTCGATCCATTTAGCCCAAACCCGATGTTGACTTTTATTTCAATCTTGTGCTAGGGCAGAAAAAACATAATGAAAAAAGAAGAAGATCCAAATCAGTTGATTTCAACTTTCGAACTGCTGGCGACTGCCCATTTCAACTCTCCAAAATTCAATTTATTAGCAGTTTTGAAATGCAGTGTTTGTGTGCTGAAAAAAAAACTGCTCAAAGCGTCCAAAAAAGTGCTAGGTGCAAAAATAAGACAGGCGCTAGCCTTGCGCTTTTTGGGGCTTTTTCACATTGACAACTTTGGGGTGGGGTTAAACCTACAATTTTTTTACAGATTTAAGTGGGTCCAAAAAGTGTTATTAGTTAGAACTGAAAATCAACACAAACCCAAATCCAAACCCAAACAGTGAGCACAATTACTTTGTGCTCCTCAAAAGACAAATTAAGCTGTTTGCCTTCAATTTATAGAGTAGCTAATTGTTTTTGCTAATTTCTATATGTATTTCCACAGAATAGAGGCCACCAAATACTCTTGCACATTTTATTTCACGTCATCTGATTTTACATTGATCATCAACATACGCATGTAATAGGCACCAACCAAGTATAAATAGGTAAACTTGGTAATTTACGTTAACTAAATGGTAGGAATCGTTTTCTACTGTCATTTTTTTTATCATGCTAGTTCAACACTTCTACATATGGTTAAAGATCAACCTAATAGTTCCAGATGAATGGGTTAGTACACTACTGAAAGTAATGCACCTAGAGAAACCAAAAGCTTAGTATAGTAGGTGGATCAAATTGTGCAATTAAAGCGGTTAGCGGTTTCATAGCGGTGGATGTGCAAAAAGCGATGGTGGGGATATATCGGAGAATAGTGAAGATGTAAAAAACTTTAGTGGAGACAAAATCAAATATATAAAGTTAATTTATTCTCACTCCCACGTCATCTGTGTAGAAAAAAAAACATTGTTCACACTATATAACAAAACTGAAAAATATTATGATCCATGCAGTTCGAACTTGGTGAATAGAATAAAGTTCTAATATATATTGAGCACTTAGAATTTGAACTTAGAGTTATACCCTAAATTTGTTGATCTGGTTTATAAGAGAACCGGTCAAATTAACCTTTTATATTAAAGTTGCAAAAACATGTGCTAAAAACCTTGATTTAGCGGGCGTAGCGGAAAATAGCGAGACTTTAAACGGATCTACTATTTAATAGTGGTAAATTGAAAAGACACAGCGGTCGGAGTGCGCTACGTGCTTTAGCGAGGCTTTAGAGGTGCTTTAATTGCACATGGATCAATCAAACCTACAATTTTTTGAAGCTGTTAGTGGACCGAAACAATGATATTAGCTAGATCTGAAAACCGACGAACCCAAACCCGAACAGTGAGCACAATCACTACCTGCTCTTCAAAGAAATACTAAGCTGTTTGCATTCACTCTAAACAGTTGCTAATTGCTTTTTGCAAATTTTTATCCGTACTTGGTCTATAAAATGAGGCCACCAAATAGCTGTGTACATTTTAAATGGCATAATCTAATTTTGCATTCATTGTCTTTGACTTGGTTCTCAATCTGAGCATTAAATATACTATGAAACATTGTTAATATAAATGAGACTTCCAGCTAGACATAAAGCAGTAAGCAAAATCACTTCGTGCTTCTTAAAAAAAAAAGCAACCATTACGCTGTTTGCCTTATCTAAATAGTCCATTGTTTTTGCAAATTTTTATTCATATTTCCTCTAAATGAAAAATGAGGGCACCAAATACTCGTACACATTTCAAGCACCAGACTGAAGAGAGAAGATACAGAGTTTGAACCACAATGGTGGCATATATCACACCCTTAAAATACCCGAATATATGTTAGGAGCAAGCATGTCCCTTAGGGTTTCCCTGAGTCGTTCTTTTTTTTATTCCACATTTTGTTTCACATTATCTAATTTTGCATTCATTTTTTTCTTCTCGATCTGAAAATTAAACATTCCATGGAATTGTTAATTTAAATGACACTACCAGCTGGACATAAAGTAGTTTCTTCTTTAAAAAAACTCTGTTGTTCTACTGCTGTCATATCTTAGTGGTTAAGGCGCAATGTTAAGCCTTTAGGCCCTTTTCATTTCTGCTTCAACTAGTTTCTGTATTGTGACATGTTGGTTTAATTCAATGATTTATCTGCAACAAAAATCCAAATTTATGGATAAACTAGACCAACAAAGAGTGATTCAGCTTGTAAAGTTGCAGAAAAATCTTCTAACAAGTTTCCATGGTCTATTTAACAAAATAGAAAATAAGAAATTTACAATAATCAAGCAATGTTGATATATTTCAGAATAAATCATCACTGTTTAAACCTGATTATCATTGTACTATGACCTAATATAGTATAACATAGAACAAACTTTTGAGGAGTGTTGGAATTCTTTCAGCAAAAATAAGGCCAGAATATTACGTGAAGGCTCAATTATAACAGTATGTATTCTAGAAAATTTAAGTGTAATTTAAACCACAAAAGGCACGCAGTAGGGAAGTTAAAACACACCTTGTTTTTAAATGCACTTCCCATGAAAAAGGGTACAAATTTGCGTGATACGGTAGCCCTTCGTACAGCATCCTGTTGAGCAGAAGTTCAGAAATACCAAGTAAAATCTTTTCCACTTTTTTTTCTCAAAAGTCCAACTACTAGTGAAATTCTAAAAGATAAATTTGTGTTAGAACAAAAGAAGGCAAAGAGTGGAGCTTTTATTGACTACCTTCAACTCATCAGATGTAACAGGTTCATCATTCAAGAAAATTTCAGCAAGTTTATCATCCACTTCAGAAACAACTTCAATCAGCTCACGGCGTTTTTCTGCTACAAGTGCTTCCATATTATCTGGAATATCACCTGTCACAACTTTCTCACTGGAGTGTTAAAATATTATAATTAGTTACAATAAGCAAAATGTAACTATCGGATGAATAATGAATTCATGGTGTCAAGTATAGTACCCATTTGAACCTTCAAAAAAATAAGCTTTCATTTCTATGAGATCCACGAGTCCTTTGAATTCATCTTCTAATCCAATTGGAACTTGTACAGCAGCACTATGGTGTCGAAGCTTGGACCTTGCCTGGGAATAAATACATGACAATACTTTGTACTGAAATGCTAAAAGAAAATTATACCATAAAAAATGAACTATGGTATCCTAAGTTGCCCATGGTAAAAAAAAGCTTCAGTAACATGATTCCATACAAGCATGATCAAAGAAAACATGTGACCATGTGATTAGGGTGCATTTTCTTGTGAAAATAATGTAAGTAATGGAAACGCAATGGGAAATTCAACATAATAATAATTAATGAAATTTGTTGCACTTTTGATATAAATCAACGCAAATATGTATGTAGTGTATTCTATTTTTGCTAATACAAAATTCAAGTACAAAAGTACCTGGTTGAGAACTTTCCATGGATCGGCACCCATTCGATCTAATTTGTTAATGAACGCAAGTCTTGGAACTTCGTATCTTCTCATTTGGCGATCAACAGTTATAGATTGACTTTGCACGCCACCAACACTACAAAGTACAAGGATGGCTCCATCTAGAACACGAAGTGCTCTTTCCACTTCAATGGTGAAATCTACGTGTCCTGGTGTATCAATGATATTAATCTATAATGGAAGTGAATAGCCATGTCAGATTGTTTTACAAATGAGTCATTCATGATGAATAGTTGAATATTAGTCTACAATTCATGCAAATATTAGTTTCCGACACTAGGTTAAGTGGCAGTCAAGTATACTCATCCAAACAAAGTTTCTTTTTTGGTTATACAAATACTTAAAACATATATATTAACATGAATAATGATTTACGGCAACTGCCCAATATTTTTAAAAGACATGCAACGATATTGATAGCAGTAGCCTGCACACCTCTACCTAAAGTCGTTGCATGAACATTGAACGTGTTCAACTTTTTGAAACTGAGATTTCAGTGCCTAACACACTGAGGTGTACACTATCTTCACTTTCCTCCTATTCAGAGTTTGATATATTATTGCATACCCATGCACATCTAAACATTGCCAAGAATTTAAATTCAATTCAAATTTATACGAAGTGATAATCTCCTTTTCCAAGCCTCTCACAAGGTCCACTGCAGAACCTGTCGGAACAAAACTTATTTTTTATAATTACTATAAAGATGTTTTGAGTTATGGTTCTAGTTAATTTGTGGTGAACATCAAATAATAAAGTGTTTGAACTAAAATAATATGTAGCTTCAAAGTTGGTAAAAAGGAATACTCAAATTTTGTGTGATTAGTTGTTTACAGTCTTTAGACTCTAGAGGACGAATTTAAGTTACTATCTCTAAGACTCGTACGCTTTCAAAAAATAGCCAAAGGCAACATTTAATTTAATTTTTAGTTATATAAAGACCATGGTTTTCAAAATTTGAGATCAGACCTGTTTGTTTATCTTCTTTTTTTAACCCAAAACCACCGTGTTTCCTCCATCCTTGCACATGATTAACTCTTCACACTTAATCCAGTCGCCACACTATTGTTTCTCTCCCAAATTGAAAGGTTCAAAAGTCACGCATGAAAGAACTTGCCAAAAGCCTTATTATTTATAGGATTTCTTAATTTTTTTGGGTTAGCACTATGAATATTTGTCATATTTTTGTTTAGGAATACTTTTATAAAAAAAGTTATTCTAGTCTTGTTGAAATTATATATTAAGTTCGTATTTTTAGATTTGTGTTATAAAACAAGAATCTACGTTAATGCATATCTTTTGCTTGTGATGACAGCATAAATCTATGGCACAAACGGAGCTAATAAATTTACGTTACTACCTACCAATTGATGGGTTTCTTATGGTTTGAAAATTTTGAGTTATGATGACGAGTAACGGCATAATGTTCGTGGTAGTATCGGAAAAAAAAATTAGCATTTGAAAGTAGGTTGAATAAATCCTTTCAAATGTTAAGAAGAAGACCAATGTCTTCTTCCAGTTGATTTTGTGTCAAAATATATATTCAAAATCAAAGTTCAAAATCTCATTTGATTTAGTTGAAATTGTTAGGTTTGAGCATGCCAATGGAAGACGAAGAACCAAGATTTGAGGTTTTGACCGAAACACCGAAATTCCGATCGTTCCTTTTCGATTTCAATAGGGACCGAAATGAAACCAAATTGAAACTTCAGTTCGATAAAAAAACTATTGAAATCCAAATTTACAGAAGAAAACCAGAAGAAAAAAAATAATTTAAGCTTCAAATATATGAATATTCAAAATCTAGAATTTTAACTTTGGAAACATGCAATCAAAAAATATATGAATAATGTACTAAAAAAGTCAAATACGAAATAATAAATAAATACTTGTTGGTGTTCAGATCACCTTGCAAAGAACGCTATGTATATGGGTTCAGATGCAGTTAAATACACATTTGGGATGAGAGATCACAAAAGGAAAATTTTCTACGAATTCAAAAAAGCTTTAAAACATCTAACAATCGATACAATAGTTTATTTATTTTGTATATTCGTTGTTAAATTGGACCTCTTTCATTGATTTTGCAAAACTTGGTGTAATGCTATCACTAATTTATATTATTTGGATTGTAAATAACAATTATTTTCAAAAATGCATCTCGAGTTAATTCAAAAAGGCATCGAAAAAATTGAATGATAAATTATTTTTAGGATAATTACAAAAACGATGATACTTTGATTGTGTTTTTGGTAATTTGGTTCAATTTGAATGTATCAGATGCACGATGGATGTACTTTGATCTGGATGAAATGAAACTGCACCTTTGACAAAAGTTCAAAATTAATGAGTTATTGAAACTTTTTTTTGTAGTTTGTAAATTTCTTTTTATTATAAAGTATCACTGCAAATTTAAGCAAATGAGTTATTTAAGGTTATTTTTTATAAACCTAATATCATTTAAAACTCCAGGAAAAGAAGCAACTTTCAGCTATTTTTATAAAGCTAATATCAGTAAGAACTATAAAAAAAATTGCTACTGGTAACAACTAAGTTTTTATAAAGCTGATTCCATATACATTTATGAAAATATATGTTTGCCTTTTTATTATAAAGCTAACATACTTGGTGCTGGACGTTTCTCCGTTTTACCGACTTCCAGCGTTTTCCTTCCGTATATTTCCAAGATTTCCGATAGAAATAGTTCGGATGGAATTCCTTCCGTATTTTTGCTGTTTTTCATGGAAATTTTGTTCCTTCCGATTTCAAGTAAGATAATTTATGTTCATACTAGTTTTCCTAATGAGCTTCTCAGCAACTTTTGCTAATTATGCTTAGTTTTTGTCATATGCAGGCACGTTTTGTGTTTCTCTTGCTTCCTATGTTGTCAAGGTGGTGTGGAATTCCCTTCAGTTAGCTTTCAACTTATATCACAGATGGGGATGTCTGCCTTCTCAATTTAGGATCATTGTCAACCGGTTTGTTTTTTTAATTATAGGGTAGTGTTTTGCTATAACTTTTTAATTTTACTTTCCCGTTAAAATTTTATATTTCAACAAAATATGATCAGCTATATTATTTATTCGTGTAACTCAGTTAACCGTTTGAATAAAATAGCTGTGCATTTTTTACTCTACATGTATACCTTATTTTCGTCTCTGATTGATTCTATGCCATTTTTTTCATTTGGATAGTTATATCTTTAAATGTAGGAGTACTTCAACCTCCTCCCCTATATAATTATATTGTATTGTGTATTAATATAAGGTATTATCTTCAAATGTAGGAGTCTTTTACAAAAAAATATTAGTATTTTGTGTATTGTGCTAATGTTTTTGGATTTGTCTCAATATCTCACTTTGATATGAAGGCAATATCTCCATGGTACACTCGAATTAATTAAATATGCTTCTTTCGTATGTTTGCCATATACTATTTCCTCTCTACTGTTTGCAATATGCACACATTTTACAGCAACTTACCAACTTTTGCACCTCTATTTTTTGTTGGAAAAATGAAATTTTCATGTTCCGCACCGTCTTTCCAATTCCCGTGAATTCCATCTAGTAGAATTCCGGAGTTAATGAAACGGAAGTCCTAACCTATATCTTATTTCCACCAACGATAGGAAGAAACGGAAAAGGCTCAGGTTGGTACGGAAATTTTTCATACCCACCCATAAATATACTTATCTTATTATTATGAAGCTAACATTATCTACAACAACAACTACTACTACTACTAAACCATTATTTCCAAACAAATTGGGGTCGGGTAGAGATGGAACCTAAAACTAAATGACAAAGTCAATTTAAAAGTAAGAACAACAACAACAACAATAATAAACCACGATAATAATAATAATATACAGTAAAATAATTAAACAAATAATAATAATAATAAGTAAAATAAAAATAAAGATAAAAAATAAAATAAAAATATACAGAGAAATTTAAAAAAACATGATAATATTAATAATTAATAGTAATAATGGTACTAATAGTAATGGGAACCGAAGATCAAACAGTACATTTTAGACTCTTATTCGTTGGTCCTATAATCTAAAACTTATAACACTACCCCTAAACCAACTCTAAGCAAGAAAATTCCTAACTCATGGTTCTGGTACGTAAATTGTTAACTTCCACGCGCTCTTGTTCAACACTAGCTCTTCGAATATATTACAATCCTTCGGCCCTTTTTACTACTTCCTCTCATGTCAAACTTGGTCGACCACTACCTCTCTTTGAGCATTCAATGTCACATATAATTTCAACGCGCACAGGTGCCTCGAGAGGCCTCCGTTGAAGATGTTCGAACCATCTTAAGCGGTGTTGGACTGGAAAAAAATATTGGTAAATATTAAACTGGAAAAATACACACCATTTGCAAATAAGTTATTATTACTTCATGTATTGTAATCATTGTTGTTAAATAGCTAGGTTTGTCCATCATCCTACAAATAAGCTAACTGTAGAATAAAATAAAATACTAGTAACTATCTTTTCTATATAGCTAATATACCTTACAAATATTGAGAAAAAATCACTTGTAAGATATGTTGCTTGTAGCACCATCAGAAGGCCGATTATGCACCATTCGGAATTTTTTTTAAGTTAGAGATATAAATAGGTTTCTTTTCTTGACACAAGCATTAGGAAGTATATAGCATTTAGTCAGAAAAAATACATTTAAATCATCTCTATTCAATATCAAAAACAATAAAAAGCGCCTGATACAACTCGTACATTCTCTTCTTCCTTAATCAAGATATCATTAGGCAAATACTTTTCATGCTTATTAATTACAAATATGTTTTTACTCGCATGCTAGATTAAATTATGTTGAATGAATATGAAACAAGTTAGTGGATACTTAACAATACATTCACACTTCTTTTTTGAATGATCGGTGTTTTAAGCACTTTTTAGTTTCATTTTTTTGTCACTCACTTTTGTTGAAATGATTTTTTGAAATTGTACTACCGGGTTTTTTTGTTGGTGTGATTAGTTTTATTAAGCATTCTTGATCACGGATTAACATATTCACTATGAAATACTTCAATTTCCTTTTGCAATAAGCATTCTAAGCATTTTAAGTTTTTTTTCTTTTATATTCTTGATTACAAATTGTCTAACAAATCCACATTTTCGCATTCTTTAATCATAAACTCGCATTCTTAACTTTTTTTTATTATAAACAATATTTATTAAAAGTTGACTCGTCTTCTAAAAGAAGATCGCCTCTTATTGACTAAAAACGGAAAGTTAGGAGTGATGGTGATAGCGGTTATGTTGGTGATGAGAATTTTGAAGAGAATGATGATAGGTTTAAATCTAAAAATTATGAAGATCTCTTTTGACATGTATTTCTATATTCCCCTGTTTTGACAGCCTAACATATTTATTGTGACACTTTTGTGCTACGTATCAACTTCAAGTTTGGAACTTTTAATTTTTCTAACAATGAAGATTAAAATATATTATCTTTTTCATTGGGTCTTACAAGCATTCTAATAGTGATTAAGTGGAGGCAATTTTGCTTGTGATGATAACAACGAATTAGACAAGAGATGTAGATCACTTGATGGAAATGCAGAGCAACTTTAGTAACTCTAGTACAATAAGGTTTGACCATGGATTGCAAGCCTTGTCAACACCAACAGCTGAACTTTTCTCCACTTTAGATTGTTGTCGATTAAAATGAAAAGCCTTCGAGTTATTACATACTTGTTCTGTATTTGAACCCAATGGAATCCTAGTCTTTTCCTTCCACGAACTATCTGGATCTATCTCTGTCGCAAATTTATCCGAGGGATCTTGTGCATGTGAAGAGTTACGAGCTTTCTTTTCTTTAATTGTCGAAATTAGAAAGTCGTAATTTGTCTTTTTGTAGCATTCTGATCAGCCATAAGTTTCTATTTAGATTTAGATATTTGTCCCTTCTGTCTTGGACCAAATATTTAAATATAAACTTGTGACTGATATCAGTGGGCTACAAATAAAAGGTGCTATTGCTCCTAGCTTATATACGTGTGTGTATATGGAAAAGGTCGGTTATACCTATTTTTGCTACACCTCAAATCCCCCGATTTCAACCGCATATTCCAAATTATGAAATCAGGGGATTTGAGGTGTAGCAAAAATGAGATATAGTCGATCTTTGTCCATATATATATAAGATTTCCAATGAAAAGAATTTAGGATCTAGCACATATATAAGAATATACAATTATATTTGTATTCCAAAATTTAATTACATATACCAGTACGTTAAGCACATCCGTTGGACATGTGCAAAGAAAATTGTGAGCAAATTATTTTATTATAAAATGATGGTATGCATAAATAATATTTACATAAATAAATATGTAAGCTAACTTTTTTATATGCATAGAAAATAGAGGCCTTGTGAATTTAGAGTTTGGGTTGAAAGTGAGAAAGACGAAGAAGTTGCGCGAATGGGTAGTTTTGTGCTACATTAGCATGAGAAAAACGAGCATTTTCTTATATTTATCAGATTTAGTTTTAATGTTTTGTAAATGGTAGTTTAGTAATTTCAAAAGCTTCAAAATAGAGAGTTCCTATTATATATATAGGTAGATGCATTAAATATGAACCAATAATAATGAGCGGACTTGTTTTGCGATTTTAAACAATTAGCAATAAAATTATATATCGATTTGTTGCAAGATATGATACATCTATTTTAAGATGTATCCGTTGTAGTTACCACTAGGGAATGTCTAAGTTTCACTTGGACTTTGTTTGGACTTTCGCTATCTTCAACGTCTGATGCTTCGTTCTACCTCGAACAACATATCTTGTAACTGTTTTTTAAACAAAACAAAAATCTAATTTCATTCTGAATTTACGAAAATATAAAAGTTTTATCTAGTAAGGTTATTTTAACTTTACATTAATTAAATATATATCGGTTTTAGCTAATAAATTATTTGCACTTACCATTTATTAGAAACGTTTTTATTGTTCTATTTAGCATTCATAGATATATGTTATCTTTAATTAATAAATTCATATTCATTTAGCTCTTAGATGAGTATGATACTTGTAACTTTAAGTAATCTTGTCAAAGCAAAGCATGTTTGGACTCAATAAGATTCAAGGTGCAACCATTGCATTTCTCTACCTCCGAAGGCTTAAGGTCTGTTTGAATGGACTTAAATAAAAAAAATTCCCATTTCGAAAATCAAAATAAATTAGTTTTGGTTTCAAAAAAAAAGTAATTTATTTAAGTCTATCCAAATGGACGGTTAGTATTAAAAAGCACACAAAAGTGTGATCGCAAAAATTGAAAAAGGGCATAGTGCATTTTTAATCATTTTAAGCATAATGTAAACATACTAACATTTTTCAATTCTATATTCTTTTTATTTTAGAATCTTTTTTCTCCATCCAGTTAGAGCAAATCTACTCCTTGTCATTGAACTATTCAAATACGGTTAGAAAACTTCGATATAAAATTGAAATCGATTAAAAGAATACTTTATTTCTTTTTTATTTCTAATTTATTTTTATTTATTTATTATTTTTTATTTTAATCGTCCATTGGAAGGTTATTAATATATTATAAAGAAACTCTAGACTTTATACTAGTTCAAAATGTTATTGATTGTTGGTTTATAATGTTATTAATTTGTTATAAATAATCCTACATTTACAGATTTAAACCACTTGTAGAATTACGCAAAAGTAGAAAAAATATTGAACTTTGATTAACCATAAGCAAGTAGATTTTAGGAAAATGATGTATGATTCTAGGAATCATACAGTCGTACTAAATATAATATAATAATAGAAAAAAGAAGAACAATGCCATCAGGCCCTCCCAACAACACATAAGTCAACAAGTCTGACTAAGCAGCATAAGAAAACCGCTTAAAAAAGCAACATGTCTGACTGAATAGCATAAAAGATAGAAAGATACCATATCATACAACGTGTATCATCAGATATGTCTGCATGGAAGAATATGAAACATATCAAAGCCTCGTTAAAAGAATGCAATAAATCCTACTATAGACTCGTGCATCTATGAAACCATCTAATGAGCTCGGGACAATATCCCGATGTGCACGTCGAAAATATATACTTTCAATCCCAGTCTGATGCCACCAGATCTCCTCATTACTGGCTCCATACCCACCATCATTGCGTAAAACCAACTTGTTGTTCAAAAGCTTATAGTAAGTTTCCGCTAATCACCTTCATCATCTGATACCCATTCGGAGAAGATGTTTCATCTCGAGTGGTAGCAAAGACCACTCCTCAGGTGGTTCAAAGTCCCCTCGGGCTTTAGCTTAAAGGAATCTCATTAGAAAGTTTATCAACAAGCTCCTAAGCTAAGTGTTCCGCGCTAGGGGGTCAGATTGGAGGGCGACAACGAGGCGCCACTTGATGCTGGTGATTGTGGAGTCGAATTGGGGAAGCGACTACCGTTTCAAAGACATCAGGAGCTGTCGGGGGTTAGGAGGGGTCAGGATGGCGTCCGTAAGTGGTTTTAGGTTGATGTACATGTCAGGGCAAGGGAGTCGAAGGGGGCGAGGAGTAGGTTCCTTTCTTACAAGGACATGCGCATAAGAGTTGGAAGCATCGTCGCGGTTAGAAAAAAGTGATAAAGGGATCGAACGATGGATCTCTTGGGAATAGGTTTCTTTGTTTCCCAATGACATTCTAGAGGTTTTGAAAGAAATCTTCAGAGGTAGGACCAAAGGAGACACCATATTAGGGGCATGTCTTAACAACGTGATTAAAAGAACGACAATCAACGCAGACTTCCACTAATATAAAACGTCAACATGGATGATTATGTCTTTAGAGAGGTAAACATGAAGGCGAGAGGGTAGCTTTTAGGAGAAGGGGTGGGCAGAGTGATCTCAATAAGAGCTTCGGTATATTCCAGTCGATGTCTACGCTTAGTGGAGATAACGAAGCAAATCAGCTTACATATGTGGTTGGCTAGCCAACTATGTCTTCCAGGGGCTAAAAGACGGAAGGTATGCTAGAAAAGTGGACTCAAACATGTATGAATTGGACCTGCTCGAGAGCAAGATCAACACAAGAGTTTCACTTTGTAATGATAAACACTTTTCCATGAACAATAACCAGATCAGCTTCCAATTTACGTTTTCTCCCATTGGGGCAAAAGAACTCGGAAAATATATGGATTAATCGCAACATTCTCTTTTGATTTCCAAGCATTTAGCACATGTCTTTTAACAATAGGTGACTGGGGTGGTTCGTCCAAAATGAAATGCCACCCTCAACAACTTCCATAGGAGGGGACAGTGGTTTATCAACATATTCCACATTATATTATTTATGGAAGAAAATTCATGCATTACTTGGTTTCTTTCTAAAAAGGATATCCAAACAATAAGGGGTTAACAAGGTCACTCTTCTTTCTTTGATAGGAACCAATCAAGATGCCAAGGTTTTCATCAACATTATTACCAAAGTTTTAGGGGGGTTACCTTATATGTGGCGCCAGAAGAGGGAACTGTCATGTTGCAATCAAAATCTGAAACCGAACTAACTAGGGCATCGATCGTTTCACACGAATGAACGTGAGATTCAACAGCACGGATCTCGACGCCTACAGAATCGCAAGCAGCAGGCACCGCCGGTGGCAACGCCTCATCAACCGACGACGGTTCGTCCGCGTCGAAGTTCCGTGTGACAGATCTAAATGGAGAAAGCGGATTACTATCATTTTTTATTTTTGTTTACTATCATTTTTGGCATGTTCGGTTATTTGTTTTTCATGATTACTATCATTTTTTTCATCCAACTCATTTTGGCATTTCCCCTCACTTTTTAGATTATTATTTCCTTTTTATTTTTGAATTTTATTGATTTTTAGCAAGTGGATTGAAAATTTGTACGATTAATTGAAAAGTCACTTGATTGTAATTTTACAAACATGGAATCCTAATTTTACCACAAAACAAACTTGAACGGTTGAAGAAGAAGAGCTTGTAGGGTTTAAAATAGTAATCTTTAAAATTAATTAACTAATTGGATGGCTCTTTTGATCGAAGTATTTTACAAAGTAGTTTCTAAGAAGAAAAAGTCCTATATATTTCACTTAGAAAGTCAAAAAAAATTGTTGTAGTTGCACAAGTAACTTTTCCCACTTACAAAGTCAAAAAAATTAGTTGTCACCAAACACCTTTTTTTTATATCTCCTCAAACTCCATTCAATGCTTGATAAGTGTTGTTATTTATGTTGTGTTTGTTTTTTATTAGAAGTTCTGAATCCAACTTCTGATTTATAAACCAGAACTTGAACTTTCTATGTTGTATTTATGTTGTGTTTGTTTTTTATTAGAAGTTCTGAATCCAACTTCTGATTTATAAACCAGAACTTGAACTTTCTATGTTGTCTGTTTTTTGTGAGTATTCTGAATAAAGTCATATATTCAGACAAAATTGTTCAGAGCTTCTTTTCTGCTTACTTTTTGTTCTGAATATTGAATTATATTTTTTTTGTTCTGAATGCTGAATGCAAACAAACAAGTATGTGATTATCCAGAATTCAGCATTCAGCGATCAGACTTCAGCAACCAAAATTCAGCATTTTAAACAAACGAAGCCTAAGATTGCTAATTTTAAGTAAATTTTACAAATTTCATTTTTAACTAGAAAGACATTATTTCTCTTTAGTGTTCTACCATTTTTCCAAACCGCAGCAGCAAATTTCTAACATAACTATGACCAATTAATATCCTTCTCCTTCCCTAAAATCATCCACTTAACAAACAAACAAAACTTTACTTAACCTGATATCCATCCCATGTGCAATAAGTAGCAGCAGACTGAATAGTGATCCCCTTCTCCCTCTCCAGATCCATAGAATCCATCTTCGCTCCAACCCCATCTCTCCCTCTTACCTCGTGGATCTCGTGAATCCTCCCCGTATAAAACAAAACCCTCTCAGTCAAAGTCGTCTTCCCCGAATCGATATGGGCCGAAATTCCAATGTTTCTGACCTTATGCATGGCCTCCTTCCACCACAAGTCCTTGTCTTTGTCATCCTTTGCACGTGCCGCGGCCGATGAGTAGCTGGAACGAGTGGTGGCTGAACAACCTGGGTTTTGGGAAAGGAGGAGGAACTTAAGGGGAGATTTCAAGCTAGGGTTTCGGGAACGTTTGAGGGTTGAGAGGAAGAGAGAAGCCATTACTGAGAACAGAGCTAAAACCCTCCTTTTGTTGGTTGAATTTGGTGGGAGGAACAAAAACCAGAGATGAGCGGAAGGTGGAGTGTGGGCTTAAGAGACGGACAGAAATATGGGCCTTTAATACGGGCTTTATTTGTACACTTCGTAATAATCTCCTGGTCTATCATTTTTCCGCGTTGGCGATCAGATTTTATATGCATTAAAACCCTTTGCCTTTTTTAATGGAAAAGATAAATATACGTCCAATAAATAAAGATATTTACTTTTTATTTAAGATATATTTAACGTGGAAAAACTATTTTATTACAATAATTTTGTTTTTGTTATGTATGTGTCATAAGTGAAAAACCTTTGACCGTCACAAACGCATTTATTTCAAGCATGATGCAGGTTGCAGTCGATGGTGACACGGTGGAAATCATATTGATTAAAATTTCATTATTAATGGTACAGATTGTTAAAAAACAACCTAATCAAAATAATATAGAAACTTGTTACCCATAATAAAACATTCAACCCTTATGTACTTCATTCTCCCCTAACTTTTTATGGGTTGCTCTATCGTCATGGTTATTCTCCCTTTTAAAAAAAATCAACATATCATACTCTCGTCCATTTCCTACTTCTTTTTAACATAACTATACTCTTCACGTTCCCAGTACGAAATATTCTCGTTTAATATGCCTAATTTCAACCTATTACTTTTTTTGTCAAAATTAGGGTTTATATACCACCACAATTCTTTTCAATGATATCATATTTGTGCTAGTATAATTTGACCGCATCAAATCTGAAGTTCGATAAGCATTTGTTGAGTAGTTTACTTGCTACATTAATGGTGTGCGAGGCTCTACGAAGTTTAGAGTAGCACCAAATCTTTGATGTCCCAAGATATTGTGTTGCTTTTCATGATGAGAACCGTCATTCATGTCAACTCTAGCACAAGCATGAAGTAGAATTTCATATCTGAAATTTAGAGACCTGGAGTTATGCAATTATTCTTCAGTCTCCTTACTATCATCACTTACAATCCACTTCTAAGATAAGTTTTCGTAGCATTTATTGTTTTCGATTGTCTTCTTTGATTTTGTTAAGATGATACTATTATCCAGTATTTAAACCAAGTGATATCTCAATGGATTTGGACTTCGAGATGATGAAAAAATGGATCAAGAAGCTTAAGGGATACCAAGATTAATGAATGGAAGGAATACAAGAAATTTTACCAAGTTTTGTACAAGTAAAAAAGGGTCAGCACTGACCACTCCAAAAAGGGTCGGTATCGACCGGACCAATGATATAGCACTCGCTTTATTGTATAATTTATGCTACTTGCAAATTTTAAGGAAAAAAAATTGGATGGGAAAAACGGGTAGGTACCGACCGTTCCTTGTAGGCAATTTTGTCAGTGAAGATTCAAAGCCTGAAAACTTAAGCATATATGTAGAGGTATCAAAGAAATTTTTTACTTATCAAGGTTGTCGGTTTTGACTTCTTCTTCCTAGCTAGAACTTCGGATCTAGATGATTACTGGTTCAAACATGCTCTACCGACTATGGTATAGGAGTATGCCTATAAATAGAAGACTATGTACAACAAAGAAAAGAACTTTTGATTCTACTTTAATTTTTTACAAGAAGACTCTGCAATTTACGAAACTTAATCATTTCTATAACATAAATCATTGTAATTTGGCTAAATTTGTGAAAGTAAATCGAAATAAATTTGATAGTGGATGTAGGCTCTAGGATCTAACTGAACCACTTTAGGAATCTTGTATTTTCCTCATTCTTTTATTTGATTGAATGTCGTTTTTAATTCAATGGGGTGTTTTCTCGTTTTTCATGCAAACGTTTTTTGTGCTTTCACCGAGTGCAAAGGAACTCGGACATGGATCTGTTGTTAATTGGTAATATCAGATCTAAGAAGATAATGGCTCCAAAGAAAGAGAAAGGAACTAAATCTGGAGCTATAACTAAGGGGGATAATGAAGGATCCCACTATGAAGGAGAAGCCACTCAACCGACAGTCTTGCCATAATCTTCATCTAAGCAAGAGACTGTGACGAAGACTAAGATAGAGAAGATAGTGTCAGATATGAATTTAAAGATGCTAGAGTAGCAAAAGGCTTAGATGGATCCGATGACTAGCTTGGGCGTTGGCTCAACCCCCATGATAGAATGAATCACATATATGAAGGAGTAGGAGATATTTATCATCTTCTGATTCTGGCGAAGAAAGCTTGTCTTCAACCGAACGAAACTTAACACAGATAAACGACCGATGTGGAAGGCGGATGCAGCAACGTAGAGGAATACTAGAAGAGATGCAACCACTCAGCCATAGTCCAAACTAGTTAGCACCGGTCGGTCAGGACCGGTCGGTTAAGAGGTTGCTTCTCTCCAACAATGAGGAGAACTCATAGGAAGTTGACGCTGGTGAAGGACGAGCTACTAGTACTGTAACAACCCTATATTTTTGCAATAATTTTTGAATTATTTTAAATTAAATTTTATGTCAATATTTTATTTTTAAAAACATTTTTGAAGTATAGTTATAATTTTCAAAAGCGTAGTTATAATTTTCCAAAGATAACTGTATTTTTGTTTGAAATTTTTAATCTAGTTTCAATATAATAAGCTATTTTCTTTATTTACTTTTATTTACTTTTTATTTTTCCTATGAATAATTATTTATTTTCATTTTCACTTTATTTTGTTTGTCTTTTATTTTATTTACTGATTTTTATTTGTTTATTTTGAATTAAAAAGAATTGGAAATTCAAAGAGGCAAAGTCCTTTCATTTGCTTGACTTTTCATTTCTATCTTTTCATTTTCTTTGGCCTTTCATTTTCCTTTTTTTTGCCGTACACTTTTATTCATTTTCACCTGAGAAAACTTCCCATCCAATTCATTTCTCACGGCCAAAAACAATTTTGAAAATATTTGGTAATGGCTTCTTCCATTTCTACTTTCTCTTTTCATTTTTCTATTGATTTTTCAATGATTTTTGCTTGATCCTCTTCATAGCTTTGCTCAGCCATCCCCTCCACCATCACCACCGACCACCACATCATCATCCACGGCACACCCTCCTCCTCCTCTGACCAGTTCAGGCCGTGACCTCCTCATGAAGCAAACTCCACAAAAACAATGTCAAACTCCAAAACAATGTACATAGCCGAGCCTTGTTCACCATAGCCTTCATTTTTGACTTCGGCCACCACCATAGAACCTCCACCGCCAGCAAGTGCCATCACCACTAGCCTTGTTCAGTTCTGACCTGATCTGTAGTGAGCCATGGCCGAGCCCAATTGTTGAACCAAACTCCACTTTTGCCTTGTCTATTTGCCTTCCTTGCTTTGTAACTCCAAACCCCTTCATATTCCTTTGTAGTCG
This sequence comes from Allium fistulosum, assembly GCA_030737815.1. Taxonomy (NCBI): domain Eukaryota; kingdom Viridiplantae; phylum Streptophyta; class Magnoliopsida; order Asparagales; family Amaryllidaceae; genus Allium; species Allium fistulosum. The sequence goes on along the minus strand of CM060904.1, from coordinate 704,296,858 downwards.
TGCCATATAGTGTCCAAACCTGAACCATTTCCATCATGAAATCATGTGTGGCCAAACCTATATAGTGTTATGGTCGAGCAAATGTTGAGTTGTAGTCAAACAATCTTGTTTTCAAAGCTTGGTGATGTCTTTTGCAATTTCAATTTCCATTTTTGTTCCAATAATTTTGGTATTGTATTTGTGTATTTATATTGCTTTATTTTATTGTTGTATACAAGATTAACATCTTGGCTATCTCTCCACTCAAATTAAAGTCGTTCTATCGTGCTTTCTGGATTTTCATTTGTGTGTTTTATTTGCAAACTCCAGCGAGAAAAGGTGAGTATTCACACATGACATTTATACTTATATAAATTGTGAAGTGACAACAAGCGAATGTGTATAAACTATTGTATCATGTTATACCTGCCTGTGATGTAAATTATATGATGTTAAACTCTATTATAAACTTATCACATCATCTGCTATGTTATATTTTATTATACTGTTTATTTATTTCTGTTAATCACACTACAAGTTCCCTATAGAATAGAATCACTATGGGTTGAAGATACATACCCGAACGAACTTTAGAATAGGGAAAAATTGTTATGGGCTGAAATGATAAGCCTGAGCGATTTTTATTTATTTTATTTACTTGGGATTGCGGGTTTGAAATGATAAAACCCGGATTTTCTTTGTAAATTACGGATTGAAATGATATATTATCTGTATCACTTGACTTAGGTTAGAAAATATTATACAGACCTGTGGTTATTTTATAAAATTTTCTGGAAATTTTTAAGTATTTTTAAAATGTAAAATATGATAATTTGATTTAAATTGAATTTAAAATGATTTAATAAAGCGATAATGATTTTTCTATGTATTAAAAATGTTAAATAAATGAATAGAAAAATTGTGATGTAAACATAACTTAATTTGGAAATTTGTGATTTGATTTTTTATGGAAATTTAAGTTAATTAAATAAAAATGGAAATTTAATTTTATTTGTGAAAATGAAAATAATAAATTTAAGTGTTAAAGTAAATTGTAAAAAATGGAAAAAATGGGAAAATGGTATACTTGAATTTAATAAGTGAAACTTTGGAAAATTTGATTGTTATTGTAAAAAAATTCTTTATAAAAAAAACCATAACTTAAAGGTATTTAAATGAACATTTTTGATGTGGAAATATGTGATTTTTATAAGTTAAAATTATTTAAATTGAAGTTTATTTGTGGCTGGAATTCTATTTAAAACCTGGAAATTCATTTAGTAGCACTTCAGAAATGCTATCGTTTCTGGAAATAAACTAAAATCTAAACTAAATAGAATCTGCAGCACTTTGTAAGTGCTGTAGTTGCAGAAGTGAACTAAAAGGCTAATTTAACTAAGGGCTATGACAGCACTTTGTAAGTGCTGTAGTGGCAGGAACTAAACTTGAAACTGAAACTAATGAAAAAGTTAAGTGCTACAGTTGGCTGAAATGTGATTTTTGAATATAATTGAACCACTGCAGCAGTTTTTAAACGCTGTATTTGCTGAATCAAACCTTGAACTATTACAGTAGTTTTTAAAATGCTGTCTTTTCTGAATTGAACTATTTTTCAACTAAAGCTGAACTATTACAACCGTTTTTTAAATGCTATCTTTGCTGAATTGAATTGTTTTCAAATGTAACTTAACGTAGCAATTTCTAAGTGCTGCGAAAGCTGAAATTTTAATGTTTTAAAGTATTTAAGTGAATAAATAAACTCAGAAAAGGCTAAATTTTTGGGAATTGAATATTTGATTTAAAGGTATAATGACTTTACTTTTAAATGGTTTAAATGAGGTATTTTGATTTGAAATATAAACTATTTTAGAATTTATAACCACGGGTTATAATAACGATGGGTTGTTAAAGAGACCGGGATCGGATATGGACATACTCTCTGTCGATACCGAAAACCACTTTAACAACTGTGTACGCGGTGGATTTTCCAGAATGAAGTAGGATAGTGGCGACGATCCTAAAGGTATATGCGTGGACCCAACTCCCGTGAGTTGGCATAAGGTGGCTAAAACAGGAGCGATTGACGGGCCAATGAGGTAGCACCTCTGATCGGACACACTTCTTCGATACCATTCTATTACTTTTGTGATTGATTGGGTGCACCCCTTGATTTGGGAGTGTGGCTCAAGGTGGGCGGTAGTGGCTGCTATGCGTTTCCACCAGCTTGGATGCGTAATTGGTATATCTACCCTGGCATTGCCTAGTTGTGCCGTGTCACCTACCATAGCGAGCTTTACTACAAGTTGTGATTTCTCCCGTAGCCTGTGGAGTATCGAGGGTAGCCCCATTCTGGGAGTATGCTAATACTGGATAGACTACTGGGACTATTACGTGTTAAGGTGGAAAATGTAAAGCCTTAATGCTATTTAAAAGTATGTTTATTTTATAATTAGACATTATTATAATAGCGAATATTACTACATAGTAGATAGTTTAATGGATCCTTAAAGAATGGGCGATCCCAAGCATTCTTTAAGTTACTTGTGTATTTTATTACAGTTCACTTGATTTGGTTTACATTGTATAAGTATGTATGTCCTGACTCGAGTGTTTGTGTTTTATTTACGCTCGGGTCAGCCTGATTATCAGCTTTGGATCTCATCTTCTGGAGCTAGAATTGCTGGAGATCATCTTTTATCTAGTTGCTATTTATTTCCGTTCAGTATTTCTATGTCAGCTTTGTATTAGAGACATATGTATTTGGGATTTCTACTGTACTTGTTTCAGAACTGTATTTGTTTTCAGACTATGTATTTTGTATCTGTTTTTTAGACTTTGTATTGTAGTGGCTTCATGAACCACTATTTATTTTATTTTCCACTGCGAGTTATTCTGATATTCCATGTCTGTGATTGGTTTTATTTGCTCCAATTTTTATTACAATCTGTTATTTTGCATTATTCAAGTTCGACATGTGTGGATTATTGTCGATTTGAATGGTCCAAAATAGTAGGTCGTTACATTTGGTATTGGAGCCAGGTTTTTAGGCAAACCTTAGCCTATGGAGCAAAAACTCATTAGAGATAGGGTAGAAATACCCCTAGAATGAGTGAAATCAACCTCAGAATCATTTCTTTGTGAGAGAACGTATTTTCAAAGTATAAATTGATTTTTAAATGATTTTTTAAAGGATTTTTCAAAGATTATTTTGATATAAAATTTTCCTTGATTTAAAAGCAAAATTTTCTAAACTTCCTTCTTTTCGTATCTACCTTGTTAGAAATTTCTTTTATTAGGATATTCATCCAAGTGATTTTTGTCTTATCTTATCTTTGTCTTCTCTGTACCTTTGTCCTAAAATTCATTCTTGATTTTTCAGGATGAATCGTGGAAATGCCAGAGGTAGGGGTCGTGGTACTGCCCTAGCTCCTCAACCTGCTGCACCTGTTAGGTTTACTGTTCTCTGTAAGGAATTCTCTCAACTTGGTGGAACTAAGTTCACTGGTTCAGAGAGCATTATTGAAGCACAACAATGGTTACGGAGTTTAGAGAGGATCTTTACTGGTCTCGAGATTTCTGATGCCCAGAAGCGTCAATTAGCAGCTTGGCAGCTGCAAGAGTCAACCTCGGATTGGTGGGAGTCGGTTACAGCTCACACTAATGAAGGCGATATTTCCTGGGAGCAGTTTAGGTATCCTTTGTGTTATCTTGAATTTTGTTCCCATTTCTTTTCTTTTGAATCTATCTTAAGTTTTGTTTATGTACCTTCTTTCCAGGGAGGCTTTTATGGCAAAATGGATGCCCGAAGCCGGGAAATCTCAGCTTTATCGTGAATTCATGGATCTCAAGCAGGGTACCATGTCCTTTTCTGAGTATGAGCGGAAGTTCAACGAACTTTCCAAGTTTGGTACCGGTCTTATTGACACCTAGCTTAAGAAAAATGAGAAGTTCATAGCTGTAGCTCGCCCAGAGTTCTACAATCGTCTCATTTCTCATGTTCATGGCACTTTCACCGAGCTTATGGATATGGCTATTCGTTATGAGAACCCTACTTCCAAGGGTCCTGCTGTTGCTAGTACTCCTGCATCTCAGTCTTCCTCTACTAACTCTAAGAAGAGAAAGCCCAATTTCCACCAGTAGAAGAAGAATTGGCTCAAGCATCCGGGTTTGGGATCTTCATCATCTTCTCCTTCTTAGAGGCACCTTATCGACTTATCTACCATTACCTACTTCAAGTGTGATCAGAAGAGACACTATGCTAATAGTTGCCCTACTTCAGTTGGTGCTGCTGTTCCTCCACCTCAGGGTACTAGGAACAATCTCTGTCATGTATGTCTTCAACCTGGTCATTTTAAGAATGATTGTCCTTTGTATCAAAAGGGCAAGCCATCTGGTGTTTTTGCTGTTATCTTTGCTTCTTCACCTGCACCTGCTCCTGCTCCTAGTGATGACCAAGGTACTCTTCAGGGCACCTTTTCTTTATTTGATCATCATGTTCGTGTTTTATTTGATACTTGAGCTTCGCATAGTTTTATATCTGTTGATTTGTGTGATAAGTTTGAGCATCTTCTTTCTCCTGTTTTTGCTGTTGAATCCTTGTGTGTTAAAAATCCTATTGATGGTCCCGCAAACCTTAATAGGATTTATTAGCAAGTGAGACTCTTCTATTCTGGCCATAAATTTTCTGGTGATTTCTATGTTCTTGGTTTCGATGCTTTTGATTTGTTGCTCGGAGGTGATTGGCTTATGAGGCATGATGCCCGTATCTCTTGTAAATCCCGAATTGTTTCTCTTGAGGATGATCGGGGTAATCCTTTGGTTATTCAGTGTCGTATGCCTCATGATTATGCTGACAGCTTTATTTATTCTCTGGATTCTTCTCCTGTTGATCTTCAGTCGACTCGTGTTGTCAAGCTTTATCCCGATGTATTTGGTGAAGTCATTACTTTACCTCCTAAGCGAGAAATTGATTTCCGTATTGATCTTATTCTTGGAGCTCGACCTGTAGTTCTTCCTCCTAGAAGAATGGCACCCCGTGAGAAGGTTGAGTTAGGAAAGAAAATTGAGGACATGTCTTCCAAGGGTCTGATCAGACCTAGCTATTCAGAATGGGGAGCAGCGGTGGTTTTCATCACTAAGTCTGATGGTTCTCTCCGGATGTGTGTTGATTATAGGGAGCTGAACAAGCTCACTATGAAAAACAGATATCCAATGCCTTGCATCAATGATATGTTTGATCAGCTTTATGGTGCTCTGTTTTCTCTTAGCTTGATCTTGCCTCAGGTTTCCACCAGCTCAGAGTTGCTGAGGAAAGTATTCCCAAGACTGCTTTCCGTACTAAGAATGGATTCTTTGAATGGTTAGTCATGCATTTTGGTTTGACTAATGCTCCTGCTTTCTTTGTTGATTTGATGAATCGTGTTTTTCGTGATGTGCTTAATAAATTTGTTCTAGTCTTTGTTGACGATATTCTCATTTTCTCTAAATCTGAGGAAGAGCATGAGTCACATTTGAAATCTGTTCTTGAAACTCTTAGAAATCATCAGTTGAAGGCTAATTTTTCTAAATGTCATTTCTGGAAGGATGAAGTCCGATTTCTCGGGCATATTGTTTCTGGTAATGGAGTTTCAGTTGATCCAGTCAAGATCGCTGCAATCAATGTAAGTTTTTATTTCCTTCTCTTTCCTTGTTTCATTTAATTTATTCTATCTTTCCTGTTGTCCTTATTTATCCCTATTCTGTACAGGATTGGGAAACTCCTAAGACTCCAACTGATATCCGTAGTTTTCTGGGCCTTGCCGGTTATTATCGGAGACTCATTGAGAATTTTGCTCGGGTTGCTGCACCTCTCACCGCTTTGACTCGAAAGAATGTTAAGTTTATTTGGAGTGATGAGTGTAAAGCTGCATTCAGTGAGTTAAAGCACAAGCTTACTTCCGCACCAGTTCTTACCGTTCCGAATGGAAATGAGGGATTAACGGTATACACTGATGCTTGTCGTGAAGGTTTGGGAGCTGTTCTGATGCAGGATGGTAAGGTCATTGCTTATGCTAGTCGTCAGTTGAAGACCCATGAAGCCAATTATGCTGCTCATGATTTAGAGTTGCTCGCTGTTGTCTTTGCTTTGAAGCTTTGGATGCATCATCTTTTGGGTACTAAGTTTGAGCTTTTCATAGATCATCAGTCATTGAGGTATATTTTCACTCAGAAGGATTTGAATCAGAGACAAGTTAGGTGGTTAGAGTTTCTTGCTTCTTATGACCTCGACATCAACTATACTCCTGGGAAAGCTAATGTTGTGGTAGATGCTTTGAGTCGGAAGAAGGCTATGTTGTGTCAGCTTATTGTTTCTTCTCCTCTTTTGGATCGTATTATGGCTAAGCAGGATGAGGATCAGATGCTTAGGCTTATTAAGGAGAATGTTCGTAGTAGAGTTGGAGGTAGTAGTCTTGATGGCAGTGGAGCTCAGATCGATGATAGAGGTATTTTGAGGATTAATAATAGGATTTGTGTCCCGAATGTTGATGGTTTGAGACAGGAGTTACTTCGAGAAAATCATCAGTCCAGACTTTCTATTCATCCAGGTGTGACCAAGATGTATCAGGATATGAAGAAGTTGTATTGGTGGAGAGGTATGAGGCGTGATATCTCCATTTTTCTTAGTAGGTGTGCGACTTGTCAGCAAGTCAAGGCAGATCATCAGAAGACCCCTGGTTTGTTGTAGCCTCTTGAGATTCCCAATTGGAAGTGGGAACAGGTTTCTATGGATTTCATTGATGGATTACCGAGGAATAGGAGGGGTAATGAGAGTATCTGGGTTATTGTGGATAGATTGACCAAATCAGCTCATTTCATTCCGGTCAAGTCTACCCGTTCTGCTTCTAGTTTGTCTGAGATCTACATGAGGGAGATTGTTCGTCTCCATGGTGTTCCTCTCAGTATTGTTTGTGATCGTGATCCTATCTTTACTAGTCAGTTTTGGAAAGCTTTTCAGAAATCTTTGGGTACTCATCTGAATCTGAGCACTGCTTACCATCCACAGACCGACGGTCGAACGGAAAGGGTGAATCAGATTCTAGAAGATCTTCTTCGTGCTTGTGTGCTTGATTACGGAGGATCTTGGGAAGATCATCTCCATCTTGTCGAATTAACCTATAACAATAGTTATCAGGTATAATTTCTATCTTTTGTTTTAATCTTATCCTAATCTTATATCTATCTCATTTCTATCTTTGAATTCAGGCTAGCATTAAGACGTCTCCGTTTGCTGCTCTTTACGGACAACCTCGTAGATCTCCATCTTGCTGGATTGAATCCGGTAATCGTTTGGTTCTTGGTCCTGAGATGATTTTAGAGGCTTCTGAGAGAGTCGAGGAGATTAGGAGGAAGATGAGGATTGCTCAGGATAGGCAGAAGAAGTATGCTGATAGGCGTAAGCGGAGTTTAGAGTTTGCTGTTGGTGATTTGGTTTTCCTTAAGGTCTCTCCCTTAAGGAATGTCATTCGATTTGGTCGTAGAGGGAAGCTTTCTCCTAGGTTTGTTGGTCCTTTCCGCATTGTGGAAAGAGTTGGTTCTTTGGCTTATCATCTGGATTTGCCCGAGAAGTTCTCTGGAGTGCATAATGTATTCCACGTTTCTCATCTTCGTCGCTATCTGCATGATCCATCTCTTATTGTTCAGCCTTCTGCTCTTGATAGTTTGGATATTGAGCCTAATCTGACTGTCGAGAGGAAGCCACTTCGTATTGTCGACAGAGGTACGTAGCAGCAAAGAAGGAAATCTGTTAATCTGGTCAAAGTACAGTGGAGTACTGATGATCGAGATTGTACCTGGGAGACAGAGGAGAGCATTCGTGCTTTGAATTCGGAATTGTTTTTTTCGGGTACTATTTGCTTTTCTATCTTGCTTTTTCTTTGTTTTCCTTGTTTCGTTCTTTTCGAGGACGAAAAGATTTGAGTGGGGGAGAGTGTAACAACCCTATATTTTTGCAATTATTTTTAAATTATTTTAAATTAAATTTTATGTCAATATTTTATTTTTTAAAACATTTTTGAAGTATAGTTATATTTTTCAAAAGTGTAGTTATAATTTTCCAAAGATAATTGTATTTTTGTTTGAAATTTTTAATCTAGTTTCAATATAATAAGCTATTTTCTTTATTTACTTTTATTTTCTTTTTCTTTTTCCTATGAATAATTATTTATTTTTCATTTTCACTTTATTTTGTTTGTCTTTTATTTTATTTACTAATTTTTACTTGTTTATTTTGAATTAAAAAGAATTGGAAATTCAAAGAGGCAAAGTCCTTTCATTTGCTTGACTTTTCATTTCTAGTTTTTTCATTTTCTTTGGCCTTTCATTTTCCTTTTTTTTGCCGTACACTTTTATTCATTTTCACGTGAGAAAACTTCCCATTCAATTCATTTCTCACGGCCAAAAACAATTCTGAAAATATTTGGTAATGGCTTCTTCCATTTCTACTTTCTCTTTTCATTTTTCTATTGATTTTTCAATGATTTTTGCTTGATCCTCTTCATAGCTTTGCTTGGCCATCCCCTCCACCATCACCATCGACCACCACATCATCTTCCCATCATCATCCATGGCACACCCTCCTCCTCCTCTGACCAGTTTAGGCCATGACCTCCTCATGAAGAAAACTCCACAAAAACAATGTCAAACTCCAAAACAATGTACATAGCCGAGCCTTGTTCACCATAGCCTTCATTTTTTACTTCGGCCACTACCATAGAACCTCCACCACCAGCAAGTGCCATCACCACTAGCCTTTTTCAGTTCTGACCTGACCTGTAGTGAGCCATGGCCGAGCCATATTGCCTTTGGCCGAGCCCAATTGTTGAACCAAACTCCACTTTTGCCTTGTCTATTTGCCTTCCTTGCTTTGTAACTCCAAACCCTTTCATATTCCTTTGTAGCCGTGCCATATTGTGTCCAAACCTAAACCATTTCCATCATGAAATCATGTGTGGCCGAACCTATATAGTGTTATGGTCGAGCAAATGTTGAGTTGTAGTCAAACAATCTTGTTTTCAAAGCTTGGTGATGTCTTTTGCAATTTTAATTTCCATTTTTGTTCCAATAATTTTGGTATTGTATTTGTATATTTATATTGCTTTATTTTATTGTTATATACAAGATTAACATCTTGGCTATCTCTCCACTCAAATCAAAGTCGTGCTATCGTGCTTTCTGGATTTTCTTTGTGTGTTTTATTTGCAAACTCCAGCGAGAAAAGGTGAGTATTCACACATGACATTTATACTTATATAAATTGTGAAGTGACAACAAGTGAATGTGTATAAACTATTGTATCATGTTATACCTGCCTGTGATGTAAATTATATGATGTTAAACTCTATTATAAACTTGTCACATCATCTACTATGTTATATTTTATTATACTGTTTATTTATTTCTGTTAATCACACTGCAAGTTCCCTATAGAATAGAATCACTATGGGTTGAAGATACATACCCGAACGGACTTTAGAATATGGAAAAATCGTTAAGGGCTGAAATGATAAGCCTGAGCGATTTTTATTTATTTTATTTACTTGGGATTGCGGGTTTGAAATGATAAAACCCGGATTTTCTTCGTAAATTACGGATTGAAATGATATATTATCTGTATCACTTGTTAGGTTAGAAAATATTATACAGACCCGTGGTTATTTTATAAAATTTTCTATAAATTTTTAAGTATTTTTAAAATGTAAAATATGATAATTTGATTTAAATTGAATTTAAAATGATTTAATAAAGCGATAATGATTTTTCTATGTATTAAAAATGTTAAATAAATGAATAGAAAAATTGTGATGTAAACATAACTTAATTTGGAAAATTTGCGATTTGATTTTTTATGGTAATTTAAGTTAATTAAATAAAAATGGAAATTTAATTTTATTTGTGAAAATGAAAATAATAAATTTAAGTGTTAAAGTAAATTGTAAAAAATGGAAAAAATGGGAAAATGGTACACTTGAATTTAATAAGTGAAACTTTGGAAAATTTGATTGTTATTGTAAAAATTTTCTTTATAAAAAAAAACCATAAGTTAAAGGTATTTAAATGAAAATTTTTGATGTGGAAATATGTGATTTTTATAAGTTAAAATGATTTAAATTGAAGTTTATTTGTGGCTGGAATTCTATTTAAAACCTGGAAATTCATTTAGTAGCACTTCAGAAATGCTATCGTTTCTGGAAATAAACTAAAATCTGAACTAAATAGAATCTGCAGTACTTTGTAAGTGCTGTAGTTGCAGAAGTGAACTAAAAGGCTAATTTAACTAAGGGCTATGACAGCACTTCGTAAGTGTTGTAGTGGCAGGAACTAAACTTGAAGCTGAAACTAATGAAAGAGCTATTGTAGCACTTGTTAAGTGCTGCAGTTGGCTGAAATGTGATTTTTGAATATAATTGAACCACTACAGCAGTTTTTAAACGCTGTCTTTGCTGAATCGAACCCTGAACTATTACAGTAGTTTTTAAAATGCTATCTTTTCTGAATTGAACTATTTATCAACTAAAACTGAACTATTACAGCTGTTTTTAAATGCTGTCTTTGCTGAATTGAATTGTTTTCAAATGTAACTTACCGTAGCAATTTCTAAGTGCTGCGAAAGCTGAAATTTTAATGTTTTAAAGTATTTAAGTGAATAAATGAACTCAGAAAAGGCTAAATTTTTGGGAATTGAATATTGATTTAAAGGTATAATGACTTTACTTTTAAATGGTTTAAATGAGGTATTTTGATTTGAAATATAAACTATTTTGGAATTCATAACCACGGGTTATAATAACGATAGGTTGTTAAAGAGACCGGGATCGGATATGGACATACTCTCTGTCGATACCGAAAACCACTTTAACAACTGTGTATGCGGTGGAGTTTCCAGAATGAAGTAGGATGGTGGCGACGATCCTAAAGGTATGTGCGTGGACCCAACTCCCTTGAGTTGGCATAAGGTGGCTAAAACAGGAGCGATTGACGGGCCAATGAGGTAGCACCTCTGATCGGACACACTTCTTTGATACCATTCTATTACTTTTGTGATTGATTGGGTGCACCCCTTGATTTGGGAGTGTGGCTCGAGGTGGGCGGTAGTGGCTGCTATGCGTTTCCACCAGCCCGGATGCGTAATTGGTATATCTACCCTGGCATTGCCTAGTTGTGCCATGTCACCTACCATAGCAAGCTTTACTACGAGTTGTGATTTCTCCCGTAGCCTGTGGAGTATCGAGGGTAGCCCCATTTTGGGAGTATGCTAATACTGGATAGACTACTGGGACTATTACGTGTTAAGGTGGAAAATGTAAAGCCTTAATGCTATTTAAAAGTATGTTTATTTTATAATTAGACATTTTTATAATCGCGAATATTACTACATAGTAGATAGTTTAACGGATCCTTAAAGAATGGGCGATCCCAAGCATTCTTTAAGTTACTTGTGTATTTTATTACAGTTCACTTGAGTTGGTTTACATTGTATAAGTATGTATGTCCTGACTCGAGTGTTTTATTTACGCTCGGGTCAGCCTAATTATCAGCTTTGGATCTCATCTTCTGGAGCTTGAACTGCTGGAGATCATCTTTTATCTAGTTGCTATTTATTTTCGTTCAGTATTTCTATGTCAGCTTTGTATTAGAGACATATGTATTTGGGATTTCTACTATACTTGTTTCAGAACTGTATTTGTTTTCAGACTATGTATTTTTATCTATTTTTGAGACTTTGTATTGTAGTGGCTTCATGAACCACTATTTATTTTATTTTCCGCTGCGAGTTATTCTGATATTCTGTGTCTGTGATTGGTTTTATTTGCTCCAATTTTTATTACAATCTGTTATTTTGCATTATTCAAGTCCGACATGTGTGGATTATTGTCGATTTGAATGGTCCAAAATAGTGGGTCGTTACATACTTAGGTTGAGGGTGTTCAAACTAACACTGGAGAGCTAGCTAGAAGGGATCAAAGTTTGGTAAGGCGTCAACATAGGATGGGACAAATGCTTTCTCCAGAGATTGAGGAACCTCAACGTCATAGAACCAACCGAGACTATTTGTAAGGTTAAACAATCAGGGATGTTCATGATGATCATCGTTTGATAGGCCAAGGTAATGAAGAGTATAGTGTCGATATAATTAAGAGGTTGATGAGTCGGAATTAGTGGAGATGCGATGACGAGTGGAGTTCATCGGTGAATATGCCTCATTCACCCAAAGAAATTCTTGAAGCGAAGTATTTGAAGAAGTTTGCGATGCCAACTACGTCGATCTATAATGACGTAACGGATCCTAGACAACATCTACTGAAGTGCGGATGACACATGGATAGAACCTTGTAATTTATGTTGTGAGATGTAGGTGTTTCCCGATATTCCTAGAAGGATTGGCAATGATGTAGCTCACTCGGCTCAAACCCAGGTCCATACTGTCATTTGATCAATTAGCAAAGCGATTTATGGAGCAATTGAAGGTTCATACTATTAAGCCAAAGGATGCCATGTCGCTGTCAAATGTGCATCAAGGTTCGGAGAGACCTTGAAAAGTTTTTTTTTTTAAATTAATGTTATTATGACGGAGGTAAGTAACCCTAAGGAAGAGATAGTGTTGATGGCACTTATGAATGGGGTTCATTCACAGACATATTTTGAAGGATGGCTCAAGAGAAAAGAACCACCTACTTTGAAGGGTTTTATAGAAAAAGTATCCGAGTATATACGCTTGAAAGAGGCATATTTGGAGGCATGATTGGCTGCTGATTTCTCGGTAGTGTAATGCAAAGCAATGTAGCTGTCAAGCAAAGTAGAGACAACGCTAGAAATGTTGAAGTGGATGTTGGGATCACTACACCAAATAGGTCATTTTACAACACTCTTTTTTTTAATTTTGTAATAGTTATTACCGTTACAAATTGCTAATGGATATTTCCATTGGGAAGCATTGCAACGGTTATTATTGTTAGAAAATTTGGTAATTTCATAAATAGATAAAAATAAAGTGGATACGATCATAATTTTATCTTTTATTTTTACAAGTCCAACTTCTCACGCTTCTAAATTGTCACGCTTTATTATTCCTTCCTCTTCTAGCTCTTAAACTAGGACTACCACCTCCTCCGCCTTGTTCTAGAAACACCTTTGCCTCGTTCTAGTATCGTCTCTGTCTTGTTCTAGCACCATCTTTGCCTCGTTCAAGGATTTTTTATTTTTTGTTATTTTAAATTGCAACAGGGTTTTCAATTGCATTTCAAATTTCAATCTAAGTATTTTTATTTCGTTCAGGTATTCTCTCATAATGCACTCAAATCAAATATTATGATAGGAGCTGGAGCTATAAAACTGCCTCTGAATCCTTCGTTTTTAAGAAACTCAATTTTTTAGGTTAATTCCTATTCTTCAATGTGCATTTTGTATTTTGTGGATTATAAATGTGATATGGATGCTAATGATAAATTTTATACTATTTAGATTGGTTTTGACAGTCAAACATAAGGATATTGGTCACCGAAGGAGCTGTAGTCATTATATTTCAATCATGGATAAATTAATGGAAAATGAAATAAAATGAGGTAATTTGATCTATATCAGTTTATATTTAATTTCATTGTTTCTTTACCTTTGTTTTCAATTACGCAATCATTTAACTATTTTCTACTGCTGAATTTTAAGCGTTTTTCCATATTTAGTGAAACAAATATACTAAGAGTAATACCCTTAATAACTAAGCTTGCAACTTATTAGAACAGCTCTTTGTTGATAACCATTTATTTCTTTTGTTCTTTTAATTAGATTGTTCAAGTACTTGTTCTTTTCAACGAGATAGTTTTTGTAAACATTCCCATTATTTTACTAAACTAGTTTTATATAATTAATGAAAATTTCCATTAAAGTACTTGTTTATTTTTATTTTTCTGCAATTTTAAGACGATTTGGAATTTGAAGGGAAAATCCAAGTAAATGCTGAATTTTGCTCCAATTCAATCAATTTATTTGGTTGATTTTGTTTATTCCCATGTAATCTTAGTTTGTTGATTTGAATTACTACAATTTTACTTATGGGCCTTAAAAAGGTGTTGTTGTTATTTAGCGGAAGATGGATCTTAAGGCTAATTGAACATTAGAGGGTAGTGAATAGTGTTTTCTAATTTTTGTAAATCATTTTGAATTATTTTAAAATTATAGTTTATGTAATGCAATTAACAATCATAGATTCAAACACAAATAAAATAAATGCAGTAAAAATAAAAAGGAAAGAATACACTAGGATTTTACGCTGGTTCGGAGTTACCCTACATCCAGTCATGTACAATTCCTTGTACAAATTTCTTTTCAAATAGCAAATTCAATACAATCTCGATTTCAAGGCAACAAGACACACCCTTCAGACCTTCCAAGCTCTAGGTAGACTCGCTTGATTTACACGGGCCACAAGCATACCCACTTGAACTTTCGGGTCACCAAGCATACTTAATTGATTTACATGGGTTATAATCGCACCCACCAATATACGAGTATGATTTGATAGAGTTTTATAGACACAAATCATTGATCTTGAATACAAATGATCCCATAACCTCTTGAACAGCACTTTAATATTTGTTTGAGCGAGAGAGATGAGAGAGATCGGAGGGTAGTCAATAGAGAATCAAATCAGTGGAGTTGATTTTGATTGAATTTGAGAAAAAATTGAGTTGAATTTCTTTAAAAAAATAAGAGAGTGAAAGAGGAGAGAAAATATAAGAAAGTAGTTAAAGAAAATTCATTGGTTTAACCCATATTTATAAAGAAACAACAGCCATGTCCATTCATGAAGGATACGACAAAAAGATACTTCAATTCAAATTTGAATTTTAAAAAAAATTAGTCCATATATCGGCATATAGGGTGAGGGTGTGTCAACATATCCCTTTACATTTTGAAAACTTGCTTTTTATAAAAAATGTTTTGAAAATGTTATACATTATAAAATATTTTTATACTTTGTAAACTTATTTATACATAGTTTATGCATATTTTAATTATATCAAAACTTAAGAAAAATTTATAAAATTATTTTTAGAATATTTTAAGTATATAAAGGATTTTAAATATAAATAATAAATTATAAGTGAATATATTTAAAATCAAAGTTATAACAAATATTATAATATACTTATAAATATTTAGAAAGCTTTAAAACTAAAATTATAACAAAGTATAATATTCAAAGTATATTTTAAAACACTTTAGAAACTTAATTTCTCAAGGAATAATAAAATCAAAAAGTAGAAATAATTTATTGAAACTTTATTTTGAAAATAAGAATTCTCTTTAAAAACTATTTTTGAATTTTAAGATATTTCAAATTGAAAATCATTTGAAAAGGAAAAATTTAGAGAGAGTGAGAGAGACCAAAGAAGTGTTATCGGAGTTTTAACGAAAATTCTATGACTTTATAACTTGTCTGGGAAATCTTAAGTTCTTCAATACTCATAAGTCTTTAATCTTTAACTCTTGAATCTCTATATTAGCCTCTTGAATCTTCACTTGATACTGTACAGTGTTCTTAATTAATATCTGTCTAATATCCTACACTATATACTATATATAACTTGATAAAAACATTAGTATGTATATGTTATATAATGTTATCTATATCTGATATAATGTCACATGGTTGTTGTCATCAAAACCAATGCCTAAGGTACTAACAATCTCCCCCTTTTTAATGATGACAATCATGTATATAAAATATGTTATAACTTCCCCTGAATTAAAAAACTCCCCCTTAATCTATGCTTAGATTTGATATATTTCTCCCCTTTTGTCATCAATAAAAATCTAAAAAAAAACCCCCCAACTAAGTAATTACATAATATATATAATAATGAGATATAAAAGCAATTAGAAAAAGCAATAACAATAATATAAGAGTGATAACATAAATAACTTGTATTAATCACATTAATCGATACATTTGATAAGTTAGATAAAACAAGTAAATTAAACTAATCAATCATATAGTTCAACAAATCAAATCTAGTTAATACACACAGAGTCAATCCATTCCACACAAATCAATATTGTAATATATTAATATACATACTTATTTGAATCCAAACCAAATAATCTTAAGACTTCCCTAGGAACTTCTACCCATCCATCGGATCCAAATATTGGATCTGCTTTGATAGCATTCCAATCTTCATCATCTTTGTTAAGAGTAGTTTCAGGATTGTTGGTTGGTTCATCTTTGATAAGAGAAGAAATCATCCACCACATGGTGTCAAAGTGCTTCTCTTGCTCTTTAATCATTTGTAGTTCTAAATGTCTCTGATTTCTAAGAATGAAGGTAAGAATATTCTTGAACGATTCAAGTTTTTGTTCAAGATTTTCGCATAGTTTTTATATGAAGAAGCCATTATTGAAGAGATAAATTTATATATGAAAGAGAGAGAAGAAAGAGATTGATAATGATGATTTTCTAGAGTGAATAGGTATATATAGGGATAAAAAGTCGTTTGAAATGAATAGGTGTTTGTTCGTTATTTTATTTTAAATTTTATTTTTTTTGAAAATTGGCCGTTATAGTCGACAGACATGCTTGGCATATGTCGACATATGCACTATAAGTTTCAAAACTACTTTATTTTACTATTCTATTGTATCTGGCTTATACTATTATACTTGTATGACTTTCCAGAAATGAATAACAATGTAATAACAGTAAGAAATAGAATTTCATTGATAATAAAGATGAGTACATGAAATACATTAAAAATAGAAGAAAGATACATAAGATTAACATAAACTCAAACTAGAATATCCAAACACGAAGATAGATAACTTAAACAAACAACTAGAAAGATGTGGATGGAGATGAAGAAGAACCACCAAGTTTGCAGATGACCTTTCCAAAGAATTTATCCATTTTGGTGGAAAGTGAAGTAAACTTCTTTGAAAATGATTTCTTAAGTTTCCTTTGATTGTGAATGACCCTCTCTTGATTTTTGAGTAGATCTTTGTTGGGTGGATTAGACGACATATTGATACTTTCAAGGAAGTATCCTCCTCCTCTTCTTGTTCTTCCTCCTCGACTTCCATTTCATCTTCCTCCTCCTCTTCCTTTATATCTTGCTCTTCTTCCAAGCCAATCTTTGTTCCTTTCCTACAAGCGTTTCATAAGGCTCGAAAAATGGTGAAATATGCATAAGTGAGATGTTGGCATTGTTAAATATTTTTCGAGGAATGGTTTCCTCTCCTTTAAGGTCAACACCAAAGTAAGTGAAAAATCTAGTGAAATACACACCATGAAATAGTGTTTTTTCATTCTTAGAATTTTTTATAGGAAAAACTCATCCAAAATGACTTAAGACTAATTATGTCATATTGACCATAAATGGCGAAAATAGCTTTGAAAACTTTTTGAGTCGGATTATTATAATTACCCGTTCTAAGAGTGATACTTTGTTGCAAAAGAAGGCTTAAAATTCTTGCTTTTGGATGCAAGTTTTTGTTTTTGAATTCAAAGTCATCATCACTTTCAAAAATGTCATGAATCATTATACGATTTTGGAAATCAATTTGAAAAGTTAAAAGGTCCATTCCACTAGATTTGCATCTAAGAATGTGACCCAAAATCTCACAATTTAAATAATTTGTGTCCACTTGACACTACTCTAAACTTCTCCTTCATTTCCATCATAAAATTTTCCTTTCAAATTTGCATTAAACATTTTTACTAAATTTGGATAACAAACGAAATCATTATGAGAAGCATCGATTAAACTAAGAATTTCATTTTGCAAACAAAAATTGAAAAGATCATAAGTAGGAAAATCTTCAAAAATAGCAAATCTTCCAGGAGAGACTTTTCCGAAAGGCATATACTCTATATAATCTTGCATGGCTTATTTTTCATTGAAAAGAAAGCTTTTTGTTTTCTTAGAAAGCCTCACGGTTGATGGACTATTGCTTGAGGATGAAATTGAAGAATAGTTTGAAGAGATAAGTGAGTTAATGATTTTTAAATTCAAAAATGAAAGTGAAATGAATGGATAGAGATAGAGTAAATAAATAGAGAATCAAAGAACATGTTCTTTGGTCAAGAGACATCTTTTCAAAACATAGGGGTTGGTGAAAAGGTGGAGGGAAATTCAAATTTTGAATTTGAAATTCAAAATCTGCATGCATATGTCGACATATACATGTGGAGTATGTCAATATATAGGTCGAAAATTTCAAAAAGAGAAATTCAATAAATAATTCCTATTTATCTGTACTTATAATTATCTTATAATAATAATTTAATGTATATCTCAAATAATTTAAATATATTTTATATTATTTTTATTTAATATTTTATTATATATATAATATTTAAAATACATACACACTATATTCATCCAATATTATTATTAATCTATAGGTTATTCCTGGCAATCAACAACAACAAAAATTCAAATTTTTTATTTAAATGCATACCTATTTTTATTCCGTTTCTCTAGATTTCTCATTAATTATCGCTGTGAAGCACATATTAGCATTCTCTGTATCCGGTTTGTTATCACTTGAGGAAGTGTCTGAATCGTCTAGCGTTGCTGCATAAGCCCTTCTCCGTTTTCTACACGAATCAGTATTTGGCATGTTTTTCGGTTTCTCAGAATATGGGCAGTCTCTTTTTATATGGCCAGGTTCATCTCAGTTAAAACATCTAGCACCATTTTCGCTTCCATTTTCACTTCTTGGATTTTTATTATCATATCTCCTGAGATTATTCATCTTTCTATGCTTCGGAAATTTTCTAAAATTCCTTGTCATGAAGGCGATTTCCTCATCATCATCATTGTCTGAATCCAAATCCTCTATTGTGGCATTGAAAGCGATAGATTTCTTCTCTATTGCCTTGCTTTCTCTCCTGCCTAGCATTTGTGCTTCAAATGATGTTAAATTGCCAATTAACTCGTCAATTTTCAAAGTGCTAATGTCATTAGCCTCTTCAATTGTAAGAGTCTTTTATTCCCATTCAGAAGTAAGTGAATTGATGATTTTTCTAACTTGATCCTCTTCAAAAAATAATTTTACCAAGTGCAACTGGTGAATGAACTATATCTAAAAATCTACTATACATACCAGAAATGGACTCGTTTGGACTCATTTTAAATAATTGAAACTGATTAGTTAATATAGAAATTTTGGTCTGTTTGACTTTACTGGGGCCCTCATATGTAACTTGTAATGTTCTCCATATTTCAAATGCAGACTTACAGATAGACACTCTATTAAATTCATTTCTATCCAATAAACAAAACAAAACATTCATGGCTTTAGAATTACTTTATGCAACTACATTTTAGTCAGCAGTCCAAGTTGAAATTAGTCTCGGGCTCAGTGTACTCATTTTGTGTGATGTTCCAAATATCTAAACCAATTGACTGTAAATAAATTTTCATCCTGCATTACCAATATGTGTAATTACTGCCATTAAAAAGTGAGAGTCTAGCAGTAGATTGTCCTTCCACAAAGGAATTACTAACTAGTGATTAACAGTGCTACTAATAGTATTACTAACATTGTTGTTAGCCATTAAAACTTTTAAAAAATCAAAATTATGAATACTTTGAAAACTAATGCTATGGTACCAAATGTTATTTAGAGGAAGATGGATCTTAAGGCTAATTTAACACTAGAGGGGGTAAATAGTGTTTTCTAATTTTGTAAATCTCTTTGATTTCTTTTAAGATTATAGTTTAAATAATGCAATTGACATTCACACGTTCAAACACAGATAAATATAAATGCAGTAAAAATAAAAAGGAAAGAACAACTGGGATTTTATACTAGTTAAGAGTTACCCTACATCCAGTCCTGTATAATTTCTTGTATTGATTTCTTTTCAAATAGCAAAGTCAATACAATCTCGATTTTAAGGCAACGAGACACACCCTCTAGACTTTCCGAGCTCTGGGTAAACTCACTTGATTTACACAGACCACAAGCACACCCACTTGAATTTTCGAATTACCAAGCACACCCAATCGATTTACACGGGCTACAATCACACCCACCAATATACGAGTATGATTTAATGGAGTTTTATAGTAATAGATCTTTGATCTTGAATACAAATGATCCTATAACCTCTTGAAAATCACTTTGATCTTTGTTTGAGTGAGAGAGACCAGAGAGTAACCAATAGAGAATCAAATTAGTGGAGTTGAATTTGATTCTGATTAAATTTGAGAAGAAATTGAGTGGAATTTCTTTTAGAAAACAAGAGAGTGAAAGAGAGGAGAAAATATGAGAAAGTAGTTAAAGAAAATTCGTTGGTTTAACCCATATTTATAGAGAAACCAAAGTCGTTTCCATTCATGAAGAAATACAATGAAAAGACACTTCAATTAAAATTTGAATTTTGGAAAAAAAATTGGTCCATATGTCGACATATAGGGTGAGGTTATGTCGACATATCCCTTTACATTTCGAAAACTTGCTTTTTTAAATGTTTTGAAAATGTTATACATTGTAAAATATTTTTATACTTTATAAACTTATTTAAACATAGTTTATACATATTTTAATTATTTCAAAACTTAAGAGAACTTTATAAAATTATTTCTAGAATATTTTAAGTATATAAAGGATTTTAAATATAAATAATAAACTACAAATGAATATATTTAAAATCAAAGTTATAACAAATACTATAAAATACTTATATATATTTATAAAGCTTTAAAACTTAAATTATAACAAAGTATAATATTCAAAGTATATTTTAGAAAACTTTAAAAACTTAATTTCTCAAGGTATAATAAAATAAAAAAGTAGAAATAATTTAAAGGCTATTTTGAAAGATTATTTTGAAAATAAAAATTCTCTTTAAAAACTATTTTTGAATTTTAAGATATTTGAAATTGAAAATCATTTGAAAAGGAAAAATAGAGAGAGATCAAAGAAATGCTATAGGGTTTTAACAAAAATTCTCTGACTCTGTAACTTATTTGGGAAATCTTGAGTTCTTCAGTACTCATGAATCTTGAATCTCTAACTCTTGAATCTCTACATCAGCCTCTTGAACCTTCATTTGATACTATACAGTCTTCTTAATTAATGTCTATCTAATATCTTGTACTATACTATATATAACTTGATAAAAATACTAGCATCTATATTTTATATAATGTTTTCTATATTTTATATAATGCCATATGGTTATTGTCATCAAAACCATTGCCTAAGGTACCAACAATTTTTATGTTCTTAAGTAGTTATCAATTATATGTTTGAGAATCAGAATTAATTAATGAATAATAAATTTCAATTTGGGATCTTTGAATTTTGTTGCTGATGATTCTTGATTTGGTCCATAGCCATACACTAGGTTACCTACAAGACTGACTTGAAATTAGTATGGGTTTGGTTTATTTGACACCATTTTTAGTTGATATTGATTTCAAATCTTTTGGTAAAAAGAGATTTCAAAGGCAAAAGATTAGTGCTTGCAACTTGCCTTTTATTTTCATATTTGGATCCAGTTGGATGATACAGGTAACATTAGCTTTTATGTGCAAGTTCATTTTTTCTTTATCATATAGAAGGTTTCTAATTATTTATATTTGTTCGAAGGAATTGGTGTCAGAGCTAAACTATTATAGTTAATATAGCATAAACCTACTCGACTTGCAGAAAGCTAAACATAATTAATGAAACTTGTGAATAGAAATATAACACAAGCCTTACTTAACATGTAGAATAGCAAAATTGATCTGTTTTCTTTCCTCTTCTGAAAACGTGAACCTTTGAATCTAAATATGTGTATGAAATCAACTTTATAACCAAAAAAGATGCACGCTACATTTTTGTATGTTATAACAATCGCTAATTTAGTGGATAGTGGTAATTTATCTTATGCGTTTCATCATTATCCTTTAAGCAAGCTCCTAATGTTTTATAGCATATGTAAGAGAGTAGTATGATTTGGAATTCGATACCATTTAGACATGGTAAAAAAATTTAGTTATACATGATTATTACAATCATGCTATTAAATTTGGTAGAGCAATGTCTGAGAGATATAAAAGGTGTGTGCTTAGCTTAGGCATATGTTAGGCCTGACACTTGCTTCTCCTTCTAAACTATATTTTCTTACTTGAATTTATTTTAGCAATGATCCATGAACATTTATGTGCATATTGTTAACAGTTGGAATGTAGCGACTCGGAATTCCGAACATTTCGTATTTAAATATATGAATTATTTAAATATTTGAACCTTGGATTTAATGTGATTAAATTGATTTAATAACATTGTTAGCCTCCTTTTAAATAATAATTAATGATGGTAAACTTGTTTTTGAAATTTGTTTACAAAAATAAATACTTTGAAGAAATATCAATAATGTAACCAAAAATCGTTTTATCAATAAACAGCTTTTTTCTCGGTTAAAGTTAATTCAAATTTTTCTACATACACTAAATAACTTAGGAGGTCATTAATTAGTATAAAAATAATTTTCACTAAAACACCTAGGAAAGCTTCTAGAAGCCTCTAGAAAGTTTGAGTGGAAGGAGATATTTGGGGGGATATTTTCTAAGGCATGCGAGGTGGAAAGGTGATCACATGGAGGCATGAGGAGAGGGCTGAGCCTTTTTGGCCAAAAATGAGGGGTGAGTGGGAGCTTAGAGAACACCACTTGAAGCCTATATATGGCTATGTATAGTTCATAGATGCACTTATGCATTTTTACAAAGTTAAACCAAAGTTCATCATCCTCTTCTCTCTTCATAATTTCCTAAGAACAAATAAATTCAAAACAACTTCAAATCACTCAAAACTCTTGTAGAAGCCTTAACACATCATAGGAAAAAACGATTTAGCAACTTGTATCTTAAAGGAATGGAGCACAAATCCCAAGAAGAGCAAGGGCCGTGAGCAAATATAGAGGGGAAAGGGCTTGGCCATGAGAAAATAGTGAAGGTAGGAGGTGGATTTGGTGGTTGTTTTAGTTAAGGTGGTAAGTGGGCTTGTGGTGGCGGCTTGTAATTTGTGTTAACTTGGTTTTGGCTAAGCTAACTCATCACTTAAATGAATATGAAGCATTTATATTGTTGTTTGAAACTATAATACGTTGCTTGAGTTCATATTATAATATTTGATTTTGATTCTTTCTTTGAAAAGCAAACGACATATGTAAATGATGTGTTTGGACTTGTATGACTTTTTATGACTTGTTGCATAGCCTTAAAACAATGCACATAGGGTTTGGTTAGACTTATATTTGAATCAAATTTGATTGGTTATGGTTTTATAGTGATAGTTGCTATAAATGCACTTTGGAAATACCTTGTGTTCAACATTTTCTGTAGAAATTTTGTAGTGAGATCCTCAGGGGTTTCTTGCCAAGGCTGTGATGTACTATGTGTATACCAGTTACTGTAAAAAGATTGGATGCTAAAATATTTGTTAGCATATCTAAAATCAATCAAACATTAAAGATATTAAAACTAGCCTAGGTCGCAGTCATCTACAAGAGTAATCCGTAGAACTTTTAAAATGTTGTCTTTACCCTGAACCACTTTTTATAACATTCCGGAAATGTTGTCTTTTTTGTTTGACAGCTTAAATTGCTTTGAAATGAATTTAAACTTAAGTATTTTTCTTTAATCTTTCTAGTAGTTTTTCTAACATATATTAAAGTATTTTAAAAGTGGTTTGGAATTTTTATGAATTTTTAATCATTAATTATGAATTATTAAAGTAGAAGGTTTATTTTTTTAAATAAGAAAATATGATTTTCTATAGTTTTTATATAAATTATAAAATATTTATTTTCAAGTAATATTTTAAGTAAGTTTAAACCATTATTATAAGTTTTAGAGTATATTTCAAGAATATATAGGTTTTAGAAAATTAGTTAAATATTTTATTAAAGTATTTAAAAGCTTTTGTAATATAATATCTTTTAAATTGTTTTTAGAATTTTATTAGATATCTTAGCTTTATAAATAAATTTGTGTGTATGTATGTATGTGTATATATATATATATATGTCATTTTTAAAGGTTTCTACTAAACATATAAGTGTGGAAAAGTAAGTTAAGTCTTTTACAAAAGAATAAAGGTAGTTTGGATTATAACACTTATGTTATAATTGTTAACGTTAAAATATGAACGATAACACCCGGTGTGTAATAAGATCGTGAAAGCACCACCCGTGTGACGGGAACAGAAATTAAGCAGGAAAATAGCAGAAATGCAGTAAATGAACAACAGATTTATAGTGGTTCGGCTCGTAATTGAGCCTACGTCCACTTTATAGTCTCTTATTGCTGATTCGGTTACAATTCGATACAATATCCTTCAAAATACAATACAATTTGATTATGAAAGCACTCTTGACTACTAGCTCAATCTTTGATAATGAAACTCGGCGAATCCATGTAGGATGTTAGGAGCTCTTCTCGAAGATTGTTGTAGTGTCTCGAATGCTTGAGAATCTTAGATTGCTGAATGAGAGGAGGCTTTGACAGCGTAATGGCGCTTGGAGAAATGAATTGCCAAAAGTCCCCTTCATGTTGGAAGTGGTGGGGTATTTATAGGAGCTGATTTGGACTCTGGAAATTTTCCTAAGTCCTAAGTCGTCGCCGACTTAGTATAAGTCGCTGCCGACTTATGATAGGTCATAGCCGGTTCATCAGTTCCAACACTTCCCTAGTAGTTCACCTCCTCTTCTGGTTTTACGCTTAAGTCCTAAGTCGCTGAAGACTTAAGGTAAGTCGGTGACGAGGTAAAGGTGTATAAGGTATCTCAGTGTTGTTAGGTCGGAGCAGAGTTAGCGTGCAATCTTAAATCGGTAGTTTGTTAACTCGGTAGGCCTTGCTACCTCGCACTTTGTTAAATTGGTTGGCTTCTTTAAGTCGGTAGTTATTTTAGGTCGGCAGCTCCTCTTAGTAGTGGATTACCTTAAGTCGTCTCTTATTAGGTCGTACGCTTCCTTATGTTGTGACTTGTTGAGTCAGTATACTCTTTAACTCGGCAAGCACCTTAAGTCAGCCAGCATCCTAAGTCGGCACACTTCTTAAGTCGGCAAGCACCTTAAGTCAGCCATCATCCTAAGTCGGCATACTTCTTAACTCGGCAAGCACCTTAAGTCAGCCAACATCCTAAGTCGGCATACTTCTTAAGTCGGCAAGCACCTTAAGTCAGCCATCATCCTAAGTCGGCATACTTCTTAAGTCGGCAAGCACCTTAAGTCAGCCATCATCCTAAGTCGGCATACTTCTTAACTCGGCAAGCACCTTAAGTCAGCCAGCATCCTAAGTCGGCATACTTCTTAAGTCGGCAAGCACCTTAAGTCAGCCATCATCCTAAGTCGGCATACTTCTTAAGTCGGCAAGCACCTTAAGTCAGCCAGCATCCTAAGTCGGCATACTTCTTAAGTCGGCAAACATCCTAACTCGACTCCTGCTAGGTCGTGAGTCGAAAGGGGGTTAACATTTGCCCCTCGAAGTACACGCCTAATTCGTAGGTCGTGTGCTTCGATTTCTTTAGCTCGCTTCCTGGTAAGTGTGTTAGATCGCGACCGACTTAAGATGAGTCGTAGGTCGGACATGTCGATTCAAATTTCACTGTCCCAGATTATAAATAGCTTAAGTCGTCCCTTCTCTTCCTTCACCTGTTCCAACTTCTTGTGCCGCCATTAACAGAGTTCTTCGATTTCAAATACGAATTCAAGTTCACCACCCGGCGATTCACCCTTGCTATCTAATTGCGTAAGCGTTTCCGATCCTTTTCCATTTCATGTTCGCCATTGAACCATGAATTCTAACCTCCGAACCCCAAATCGGTATCATACGTCGTGCTCCACTTTGAATTGTGCTGTGATCAATTTTTGGTCGTCACTAATTATTGATGTGATTCACGAACATATGACAGTAGGTCGGGTTTTATGACAGATCGGAGATGTGTTGAATTGTTGTTCCAGCGTCTTGGTGGTATGAAGGGAACGATGGATCTCACGAAGAGGATAGTGGATTTTACGATGTTGGTGTTAACGGGTTATTGGGTTGGTGAATTTCGAGTTGGTTGATTGGTGAAAGGAGGTGAAATTTTTGGTGTAGAGGAGGAATAGCTTGAGACGACTCAAAACATTCATGATCTAATAACCTGTCCTGTTCAACAATTCCTGCGACCTAACTGTCTCAACAGTCCAATTTTTCTTGCGACTTATCTATCCTCCGACATAAGCCTTAGGTCGTGGCCGAGCTAGGACTTAGAAATTCATGCCATTTTGTCTTGAGACCTATTCCTCCGCATACAGCCCGACTTAGCTTATCTCGTAGCTTCTTATATTAGGTCGTGACCGACCTAGAACTTCGAATAATTTCAGCGACTTATTTTTTACAACAAGGCTTTAGGTCGCAGCTGAGTTAGAACTTGGCATATCCGCATTGTTTTGAACTTTGAACTGTCTACACTTCTTTACAGATTATCTCCAATGCTAATGACCTGTTAAATACAATATCTGCAGAAAACTGGGACGAATATACTGCCATTGATTGCCCACATCGAATGACAGATTAGTTGATAACGAGAAAGTTAAATTAAATGAATATGAACGAGATGCTGTACAATAACCAATTCAAGTGAAGTATTAAAACAAAATCATAATAGTCAAATGAAACTGACTTGTCTGTATTAACACTGCACTTGATCATTGACAAATTCTGAAATTCTGTAATCGATTGATTGTCAACTAATTTAATTCTAGTTATGCTTGTCTTTTATTTTCATTAGTTTTTGCACAACACTTCACACTTTTAGGGAACGTGCACCTTCACATTTGAACATTCAGCTGATTGTGTAGAATGTCTTCTCCACAAGAAGGAACAGAGCAGGCTGAAGATGCATTTCCAGTTGCTATCCCGCTAAACGATCCTCCAGAGAGGACTCCTACTACTTTGAGCCATAAAGCCTTTCGTCAACTATGCATCCAGTTTGGCATTGCTGAGGCTGACGCTTTGCTTCCCGAAATAAATGATACTGCTGACAGGCCGCCCCGTGGCTTTGTCGTAGTTAACCGCCAAATGTGCTCGAGCGGAGCTATCCCCCCATTCAATGACTGCATTCGAGAACTTCTTCTCCAACTATCTATTTCCCCTTTTCAGTTACATCCCAATGGCTATGCCATCTTGCTGGGACTATGCGTGCTTTTTAGGAGAACGCTGGGCCGCTTTCCTACCTTCGGAGAAATTCGCTATCTTTGTACTTTTGCCAAAAATAAAGATCATCCCTCCATCATAGTCGTAAGGAGTGCGAGAAATCGTAAGTTGATCACCGGTCTCCCGAAGTTTGGGTTATCAAGTGCTAACTTCGCTCTTTTTTCCTTTTCAGCGCTTCCTCCTCCTTCTAAAAATCTCAGTCACAAAGTGACTTTCGAGAGGCTTATGGCGGTGCCTGTAGAGGAGAGGAGTATCCAGTTTCTATTAGATGATGAGCTTTTGCACCAATTTGGGCTTCTACACCCTTCCAGGTCGACTCGAATTCATGAAATTCCTAGTTCCGATGCAGAAACGTCGGCTGCTTCGGGCTCTCAAGCAGAGGCGTCGAATGCCCCAGTTTCTGCGGAAGAAGCTGCATCAGAAACACCTGTCATGGATGCTGCTTTGATAAAGTGTTCCGGATCCACTGATGTTGTAGGGTTAGCTGGCAAGTCGGCACTTCCCCCAATTATTGAGGAAGAGGAGAATCCTCGAGTTTCTGAAAAATCAATTGATGTGGAAGTTGAGAAGGAGAAATCTGCTGAACACTTGGGCGATGACACCTTTGATGGCTTGAGTGATATCATGATAACTTCTCAAGAGCTTTTCGGGGATAGCAATCAAAAAGCGACTTCTCCCGTTGTCGAGGCGACTTCCACCCTTAAACAAACCCAGATGCCTACTACGCCAATCGTCTCTGTTTCCACACTAAAACGTGGTCTGTAATTTGACGCATGTAGTTTGCACGCCACACACACTTAGGATTTTTCGGCACTTATAAGCATTTATCCTCTTTTTCCTGGAAATTTCTAAACTTTACTCCTTTTTTGCTTTTAGGTTCTTCAATGGGACGTACAGGTTCATATTATGACTCATTCAAGTACCGTGGAGGCCGCGGCACCTATGACTTTAGGAAGTACCTTGATACCCCAAAAGAAACAGATGAAGAGAGGGCTCGAAGGAAAGCCCAGGAGAAGCGGGATTACGATCAGTGGCAAAGAAGGAAAGATGCCGAGCGATATGACTCTTCGCATAGGAGTGACTACTCTCATAAGCGGAAGTCTTACGATGATAAGGGAAAAACTCAGATTGCCGATGAACCGAGCAAACGATCTAAACCGATTGACGCGTCTGAAATTTCTGAAAAAACTGACGCTCCCATTCCTTCTGATATTCTGGCTAGCTCTCCTCCTCTGAAGAAATCTGACATTCAGACTATCATTAACAGACCGCAATATTAAGTCAAGGACGGCCCCCCAACACTTCAGAGCCGTTTTCCGAATTGGTGCCTAAAAGGGATGCGCTTTGACTTGGACGTAGTTCCGATTGATAAGTCAGACATGCTTAGCAGTCTTGACGCAGTCAGGCTTAATATCGAGAGGATGTCGCAGTGGCAGAAGCTTGTCGATGAACTCCAAAGGGTTAATCGTGCAAACCTTGAGGCAATGCTGACTATGGAAAACGACAAGGCAGAGTGGGACAAAATTTGCAAACAGCATAATCTCGAGATGACAAATATTGCTGATGGTTATGCAAAACTTGAGTCCGAGGTTAAAAAACTTAAGGAAGATCTTGCTTCTTCTTCTGCGTCTCATACTCAAAAAGAAGAAGTCTTTCAAAAACAAGTGCGGGATGCCCATGCTGCACAGAGAGATGTTGAAATGAAGCTCGCCGCTGAACAGCATATTACTGAGAAGTACCGCACAGAAAACACCGATTTGCGGGAAAAAGTCACCTCTCAGAACGTAGAGATTGAGTTACTAAAGTCTCGACTTGCTAAAGTTGAGGCAGAGCGTGATGAGGCTACCGCTGGCCGGGTTGCTGCCGTTGCCGAAAAGGAAGCGGCTGAGCAATCACATGAGGCGACGAAAGCAGACATCAGCTCTACCTTATTCGACTTTTATTTACACAGCGTTCTGGGTCGTGGAAGCCTCTCTTTTCTTGGTCCCGATTATGAAATTACATTGGCTGAAGTGTGGGAAGTCGCAATGGATATGCTTGGCGGGGCCGGCTATAATGAGTTGGAACTTGAGGAGCGTTATCTCAATGATGAGGATCGTGCCGCTCTTGTTAAGGGGAGGGAGCAACTCGCCAAAGTACGAGCTGAAACAACGGGAGAAGAGCCTCCAAAAGAAACAGCTCCTTTAACTGCCCCCGTTCATACTTCCACTTCAGCCGACGTTAATATTATGGATTCCAGCTCTCATTCTTTACATCTAGCGAAAGTTGCCCAAGAAACTGCAACTACTCCTACTGAAGACGAGGCACTGGATGATATTGAAGCCGAGAAGTTTGAGGTGGATCTTGCAAAGCCAACTCCTCCAGGTACTTTTGGCGTCGTCCCGGGTCTAATGAACCAGTCATTTGACTTAGCCGAATTCGATGACCTTCTTACTTGTTACTTAAACTTTGGTGAACCGATGCCTTCTTTATTTTCGGGGGACGTTGATTTTAACTTCTTTTCTTCTACAGCGGAGGCACCAAGCACTACACAAGCTTTCACTCCTTCGGTTGTCGTTCCTCCATCTTTCCAAATTACTCCTCCTTCTGCTTCTCAACCGGGATCACAGGCAGAGAAAATCGAAGCTCTTCAAGGCTTGGATGATCCGGCTGCTTCTCAGGAACAGAAGGCGGAGGATTTGGAAGACATTGAGAAGACCCCGGAGCGGTCTCTTGATGACGACACAAAGCTTTCAACACTGCTTGCTACTCCGGGGAGCGAGTCTTCTTCAAAGAGGAAGGGGAAGCGTGCTGCAAGGAAGAAGAAGACTTCCACTGAAGAGGAAGCAGTAGTTGATCTGGCCGTACCGCTTTCTCCTTCTGCCTCTACCCGTTCACAACGACTTCAAAAGCTAATCATCAGGCCGGGAAAGAGCTCCAAGGGTGGTGAGAAGAAGGAATAATCAAGCTGGATTTTCTACTTATTATTTTTGCCCTTTGCATGTATTGACCGGGGATTGTGCGGGTACCGGTCCCCGCTTTTGCTTTTTGAGATATCTGCACATGTAAAGAATTTTCATAGTACTAAATAAAACAATTATTTTACTTGTACAAACTCTTGTGTATGCGAGAACGATCTATCTTTTATTTTTAGTGTAGAACAAACGATTCTTCTTACTTGTGCAAACTTTTTGTCTGCGTTTGAGAATGCATTTATTCCACATCTGTTTTCCGTGATATTGCAACGAACTTGTGGCATGTTGCTTTTGTTAATATAATTAAATTGTATAGTATTGCCCCCATGCCGTAAGTGCATTGCAATATTCCTAGCTTTTTTAAGACTAATACTCTTACTTCAGAGGACAATTATTCCGCTTTTGGGGGGAGAATTATTCTGCTCTTAATAGAGTATATCCAGTCTTTAGAAGAATTTTTATTTTCTCTTTCTGAAGAACGCTTCAACTTTCGGGGATAATCACTTTTATTTATTAAGAAGTGAATTTCCCTATGAAGTGAAATGAACTTTTCTGAAAGAATTCTGTAGCATTTTTCAACTTTTTTTTTTAGGGGGAACTTTTCGAGGTGAACAAGTTAATCCTTCCTTTGAGAGTTGAACTGTGTTTCTGGACGATGCTTTTCGTTCAAGCATTTTATTTTGGGACATGCCTCCGGAGAGGGCTCCTCTTAAAGAGTTGTGCCTCCGAAGAGGTCTTGTGCCTTCGAAAAGGGCTTGTGCCTCCGAGGAGGGCTTGTGCCTCCGAAGAGGGCTTGCGGTGCCTTGGGAAAGGGCTTTTGCCTCCGAAGAGGTCATGTGCCTCCGAAGAGGGCTTGTGGTGCCTTGGGAAAGGGCTTTTGCCTCCGAAGAGGTCATGTGCCTCCGAAGAGGGCTTGTGGTGCCTTGGGAAAGGGCTTTTGCCTCCGAAGAGGTCATGTGCCTCCGAAGAGGGCTTGTGCCTCCGAAGAGGGCTTTTGAGTGCCTGGGAGTTACTTTCTCATGGTCGGATGGGTTCGCGGGGCAGGCGTAAGTTGCTTGATTGGATGTTTGTTTGCACAAACGACCGCAACCAATTAACAAGATGCCCCTTCGGTGGTCCCACCGATCTTTTTGGTTGAGGAAAGCACTCCCATTTATTGGTGTGCCTCGTTAGAGGGCTTTGGTTGGTTGGTGTGCCGGGTAGGTTGCGTCTCAGGGGCGAGTGGATCCACGGGACAGACATAAGCTATCTGATCGGATGCATCACGACCAGTTAGCGAGGGTCCTGTTGCTTCCGCTTGGGAAGGCGTCCCTTTGGTGGATCCTCTGGCCTTCCTGTTGAGATGCATACCTCCCATTGTCTGGTCCTTTGTTTGCTTGGCAACTTTCTCTCATCATCTGCCTGTTAGCGATCTCTTATTATCGTTCCCAAGCACATCTTCTTCTTTTCCTCTTACAAGTAAACTTCTTTATCCGAAGGAGTGGACTTCACTGTTGAATGACTCTACGAGACAAACGCAAGTTATCTAGTTGGATGTCTATTCATAGCGACAATCTCGACTAGTGAACGAAGGTTTGTCACAATGGAGTCGCCAACTTTTTATGTGAGGTTTTCCTTGCTTGGGATTTGAGTTTGGAAAAAAATTTTGTGGCTTGGTTTTCGTGTAATAGCTGATTTATGGAAGTCGCTTAGCTTTGTGATGAGCAAGCCTTGTTATATTGTCCTGCAATTTTGAATTGATATTTTAGCGATACATTTAAAGTATTTACATATCAATATAAAACAGGCATTATGAAATAGTAAAGAACACAAGATTTATAGTGGTTCGGCCAAGAATCGGGC
The DNA here is from genome assembly GCA_030737815.1 of Allium fistulosum. Taxonomy (NCBI): domain Eukaryota; kingdom Viridiplantae; phylum Streptophyta; class Magnoliopsida; order Asparagales; family Amaryllidaceae; genus Allium; species Allium fistulosum. Next base: position 704,264,853 of record CM060904.1, on the reverse strand, counting down.
CTACGTCCACTTTATAGCTTTCATTCATTTACACTGATTTACAATGTTTCACAATACAACTGATACATTCATCATCATTTTACAATTTTGAGCAGAGCTCTTTTCAAGTAAAATAAGGGCGCAAATGGTTGCTGTTCCAGGCCCTTGGAATTGGATCTCCTTCAACAGTTATGAGTTTGAAAGTGCCATCAAGAAGTTTAGTGCCTATAACATATGGCCCTTCCCAGTTTGGCCCAAACACACCAGTTGCTGTCATGATCCTTTTCAAATCCAAGTCTCCGATTTCAAAGCTGCGTTGGCGAACTTTGGAATTGAAATGCCTGGCTATTCTCTGCTGATGAGCTGAAACTCTGAGCCTAGCTTCCTCTCTTTTCTCATCAAGGAAATCAAGCGCTTCAAGTTGCAGTTTTTCATTTTCGGTTTCATTGAAATGAACTCTTCTATGTGAAGGAACCTCTACTTCTATTGGAATCATTGCCTCAGATCCGTATGCCAGTGAAAATGGAGTGTGCCCAGTCGTAGTTTTGTGAGTAGTTCTGTACGCCCATAGTGCTAATGGAAGCTTATCAACCCAACCACCTTTTGCTTTTTCAAGTTGCTTTTTGATAGTTGACTTGATGATCTTGTTAACTGCTTCCACTTGCCCATTTGCCTGCGGATGAGCCACTGCTGAGAAGCTTTTTCGAATTCTGAACCGTTTGCAAAAATCCTGGAATTCTTCACTTTCAAACTGAGTGCCATTGTCGGTGATTATCTTCTGTGGCACACCATATCTGCAAATGATATTCTTCGTTACAAAATTTATCATCTTTTTAGAAGTGATGGTGGCCAAAGGTTCAGCTTCAGCCCACTTGGTGAAATAATCAACGGCAACAATAGCATATTTAATTCCTGATTTGGCGATCGGTAATGGTCCAATTAGGTCTATCCCCCAAATGGCAAATGGCCATGGACTGACCATTTGTGTGAGTTCAGTGGAGGGTGCTCTTGGGATTTTTGCAAATCGTTGGCATCTGTCACATTTCCTGGAAAAAGTTGCAGCATCTCGATTGATATCCGGCCAGAAGTATCCATATCGGAGAATTTTCTTTGCAAGTGTTTGACCACCTGAATGGTCTCCACATTCTCCTCCGTGCACCTCTGTTAAGATTGTCTTGGCTTCTTCCTTAGTTACACATCGGAGTAGTGGGGTTGAAAATCCCCGCCTGTATAATCGGCCATCTTGAATTATATACCTCGATGCTTTTCTTAATAATTTTCGACGTTCCTTAGAACTCTCTGGCAGGGAACCATTGAGCAAGTATTCTTTGATTGGAGTCATCCATGATTCATGCTCTTGAAACGCAGTCATAATCCAATCAACATCCATTTCATCAACGCTTGGAGCTGACAGAACTTCTATAGGAACTAATCCTAGTAACTGAGCTTCTCCGGAACTTGAGTACTTTGCTAAAGAATCCGCCTTCATATTTTCCTCTCGGGGTATGTGGCTTATTGAGTAGTGATCTAAATCATTGAGGAGTTCGGAAGTCTTTGTCAAATATGCAGGCAAATTTCCTCCTTTGGCTTGAAATTCTTTCTTCACCTGGCAAACAATGAGCTGAGAATCGCTGAAAATTTGTATCACTTTGATATTTAATTCCTTGGCGATTTTCAATCCGGCAATAAGGGCTTCATATTCTGCTTCATTGTTCGTCGAAGGAAATTCCAGTCTCAATGCATAACATAGTGATCGTCCTTCGGGAGTTTCGAGCACAACTCCTGCCCCAGAACAATAATCATTTTTCGAGCCATCAACATACAACTTCCACTGTATCGGAATACAGTCAGTGGTTTCTTCCTTACTGTCACCTTTGTCAGTGGACTCTGCAATGAAATCTGCCAAAGCTTGTCCGTTAATTGCTCTTCGGGGATGGTAAGTGATGTCATATTGGCTGAGTTCTATGTTCCACTTCAAGAGACGACCCGAAGTTTCAGGGCGATACAGAACTTGCTTCAAAGGCTGATCAGTCAGGACCTTGATAGGATGAGATTGAAAATAGGGCCTCAACTTTCTGGAAGCGATTAGCAGACAATAAGCAAGTTTTTCTATCTTTGAATAATTCATTTCAGCCCCAGCGAACCGTTTGCTGATGTAGTAAACTGGACGTTGTATTTTCATATCTTCTCGTACGAGTGCTGCACTTAAAGCATGGGATGAAATTGCCAAATAGATGAAGAGGTCTTCACCATCACTAGGCTTGGAGAGGACCGGAGGAGTTCTCATATGATGAATCAGTTGATCGAAAGCATTCTGACATTCAGGAGTCCATTCGAAGTTTTTCTTTCCTTTCTTTAGAGCATCAAAGAAGGGAATGCATTTGTCTGTGGCTTTGGAAATGAAGTGACTAAGAGCGGCAACCTTTCCATTGAGACTTTGTAGTTCTTTCTTTGTTCTAGGGGCTTTAACTTCTCTTAGAGCTGTGATTTGAGCAGGATTTGCCTCGATGCCCCTAGCGCTTACGATGAAACCCAGGAATTTTCCAGACTCTACTCCGAATGAACATTTCAATGGATTGAGCTTCATTCCGTACTTCCGAAGAATTGAGAACATTTCTGCCAGGTGATCCATGTGGTCTACTGCTTTCTTTGACTTTACTAACATATCATCAACATAGACTTCCATCGTCTTGCCAATCTGAGGCTTGAACATAGCGTTGACAAGTCTTTGGTATGTTGCCCCAGCATTCTTTAAACCGAATGGCATGACTTTGTAACAGTAGAGTCCCACATCTGTAATAAAGCTTGTGTCCTCCTGATCTGGTTCATTCATCATAATCTGATTGTATCCAGAATAGGCATCCATAAAAGATAACAACTCATGTCCAGCCGTCCCATCTACTAGTTGATCGATTCTAGGCAACGGGAAGCAGTCTTTGGGGCAAGCTTTGTTCAGATCTGAGAAATCAATGCATACTCTCCACTTTCCATTTGCCTTCTTAACCAGTACTGGATTTGAAACCCAATTTGGATAAGTGGATTCTTTGATGAAATTATTCTCTAGGAGACGATCTACCTCTTCTTTTAAAGCTACTGACCTTTCTGGACCTTGAGTTCTTCTTTTCTGTTTTACCGGTGTGAATTTCGGATCGACATTCAGGGTGTGAACAGCAATTGTTGGAGAGATTCCGCACATATCAGCATGACACCAAGCGAACACATCTAGATTGGCTTTCAAGAATGATATCAGTGTGTTTTGAACTGTTATACTTAGCTGTGAACCCACATTGAGTACTTTATTTGGGTCTTTCGGGTCTACAGATACTGGTACCGTTACCTCCACGGGTACCACTCTATTCTCCCCTGTACTGGCTTTCCTGGGATCCATTTCTTTTCTTGCATTGCTGTGTTCACCAGTACAGGGGCCGTTCCGTAGTTGCTACAGGGTCGGTTCCTTGATGCGGAGCGGAGCTGCCGCATCTTTCCCCATTTCTTTTCTCCTGGCCTCTCGGAGTTCTACAAGATAACATTCTCGTCCTGCGTTTTGATCTCCTTTAATAACAGCAATCCCATTATCAGTAGGAAATTTCATTGTTAAGCACCAAGGAGCGAGGACGGCCCTGAAAGCAGCAAGAGTAGGCCGGCCCAAGAAAGCGTTATAGGCGGAGAATCCATCCACAATTACAAAAGTTTGCTTCCGAACCAATTTCTTGTGCCCTTCGCCCATTTCAACAAACAAGTCCACTGTTCCAATCGGCTGTTTCAGCTCTCCTGTAAATCCGGCAATCTTGTGTGAACAAGCATGTACATCAGTCATCGGAATTTTCATTTGGTCAAATGTCCTTTTAAAGAGGATGTTGCATGAGGCACCACTATCAACTAACACTCTTCTGACAATAGCCGGCCCAATACCGATAGAGACAACCAAAGGGTCCTCAGTAGGAGCTTCCACATTAACAGAATCCCTGGCTCTGAACATAATATCATCATGGAAAGTCTTTTGCTGCTTTAGAGGTGAAGCATCTTCCAGGATTAAGACACTTTCTTCGGTTGGTGCATACTTCAAAGCTTTTGCATACCTTTCCATTTCACCCCAACTCCTGCCAGCCGGGTGAGGTCCCCCTGTGATCACATTAATAACAGGTCTTTCCTTTCCAGCCGGCCTCTCTCCTGAATCGGATGAATTATTTGGAGGTAACTGCCCTTGGCTGGATGAAGATGGGTCCTTTCTATTCCTCTTGACGTATTGCTGCAACTTATTCTCTCTTAGCAACTCTTCAATCAGACTTTTCAAATGGCGGCACTCATTGGTATCATGCCCTGGTTGGTTGTGAAACTTGCAAAATCTTCCGCTTTGAACAGCATTCTTCCCAACTTTCACGGCCGGTGGTTTTGGAAATTCAACAGCATCCTTTGTGGCGATGAAGATATTTTCCGGGGTATCGGTCAGAGGAGTAAAGTCTGATGGTTTAAGGAAGCGGGGCTTTTTGAAGTCTTTCTGCCTTTTCCCACCATTACTTTCCCTTTTCTGATCTGCCGGTTCTTTCTTGCTTTGAGTAGTAGCATTATTCTCCGCCACCGTTGTCACAACTTTAGCTGGTGCGGAAAGATTCTCTAAGCGTATAAATTCGTCAGCCTTTTTGTAGAATTTCTCGAGCGAATTTGGTTACTTCATTTTCAGCCATTTTCCAAATTCGCTCGATTTGTCAATAGCACGCATCAAATAGGTCAAGATCATTCGTGGCTCTGCATTATCGACTTCTGCCAGAGCTAAGTTGAAGCGGTTCAAGAATGACTTAATAGGCTCTCCCGGATTCTGTTCAAGACTGGACAGTGACATTATATCTTTTGCCTTTGAAGCGTATAGCCTGAATTGTTCTTTGAATTTTCGGGTCAGATCAGAAAACTGATCTACAGATCGGACAGGAAGCTTGGTGAACCAGAGAAGTGCCACTCCTTCTAAATAAACCGGGAAATATCGGCACTTTATTTCGTCAGTTGCTCTTGCGCCGGCCATATGCCAATCATATTTATACAAAAACTGATTTGGATCACTTGTTCCCCGATAAGCAGGAATAGTGGGGGGAACAAACTTTCTAGGAAATTCAGCTTTCAGAATCTTCTTGGTAAACGGAGTTCTACTTGGTGCGAATCCCCATTCGCTTTCGTCTTCATCTCTTTGCATGCTCTCTTTCATTATTTGCTTAATCATACCAGAGAGATATTCCTCATTGTTCAGAGATTTCGCAGAGTAGACCTCAACCATCTTTTCGGGAGTTTGTCCAGGTAAATGCTCATGAAGAACTGGTGACGGCCTGGATCCTTCGGCCTGGAGAGGTGCCCCTTCGGCAGCACCTGATCCCCCGTGAGGAATATTTCTTCCCTCGGAATTGGGAGCAGCATTAGCAAAGTTTCCCTCATTATTTACTGGTCTTTGACTCGTACCAAATAGAGCATTCAGCCTTTCCATCATCAGGTTATTCTGAGTTTCAATCTGCTGGTATAGTCCGGATACAACAGCATCTAACTCCTGTCGCGTAACACCAACGCTTGGAGCCGCCTGATTTGGAGAGAGAGAAGTGGCAGTATTATCACGGTCGTCATCAGTTCTGACAGACTTTCGTTTCCTTCCAGGAGCCATTATGTCTGATAAGCTTCCGATTTTGTGGGAAATTCTTTCAGCAAACTTCTGAGAAGCAATGGTGAGTGGTAGCCTGAGTTGGGTTCTCAGTGAAAGCACCAAAATGTTAACGTTAAAATATGAACGATAACACCCGGTGTGTAATAAGATCGTGAAAGCACCACCCGTGTGACGGGAACAGAAATTAAGCAGGAAAATAGCAGAAATGCAGTAAATGAACAACAGATTTATAGTGGTTCGGCTCGTAATTGAGCCTACGTCCACTTTATAGTCTCTTATTGCTGATTCGGTTACAATTCGATACAATATCCTTCAAAATACAATACAATTTGATTATGAAAGCACTCTTGACTACTAGCTCAATCTTTGATAATGAAACTCGGCGAATCCATGTAGGATGTTAGGAGCTCTTCTCGAAGATTGTTGTAGTGTCTCGAATGCTTGAGAATCTTAGATTGCTGAATGAGAGGAGGCTTTGACAGCGTAATGGCGCTTGGAGAAATGAATTGCCAAAAGTCCCCTTCATGTTGGAAGTGGTGGGGTATTTATAGGAGCTGATTTGGACTCTGGAAATTTTCCTAAGTCCTAAGTCGTCGCCGACTTAGTATAAGTCGCTGCCGACTTATGATAGGTCATAGCCGGTTCATCAGTTCCAACACTTCCCTAGTAGTTCACCTCCTCTTCTGGTTTTACGCTTAAGTCCTAAGTCGCTGAAGACTTAAGGTAAGTCGGTGACGAGGTAAAGGTGTATAAGGTATCTCAGTGTTGTTAGGTCGGAGCAGAGTTAGCGTGCAATCTTAAATCGGTAGTTTGTTAACTCGGCAGGCCTTGCTACCTCGCACTTTGTTAAATTGGTTGGCTTCTTTAAGTCGGTAGTTATTTTAGGTCGGCAGCTCCTCTTAGTAGTGAATTACCTTAAGTCGTCTCTTATTAGGTCGTACGCTTCCTTATGTTGTGACTTGTTGAGTCAGTATACTCTTTAACTCGGCAAGCACCTTAAGTCAGCCAGCATCCTAAGTCGGCACACTTCTTAAGTCGGCAAGCACCTTAAGTCAGCCATCATCCTAAGTCGGCATACTTCTTAACTCGGCAAGCACCTTAAGTCAGCCAGCATCCTAAGTCGGCATACTTCTTAAGTCGGCAAGCACCTTAAGTCAGCCATCATCCTAAGTCGGCATACTTCTTAAGTCGGCAAGCACCTTAAGTCAGCCATCATCCTAAGTCGGCATACTTCTTAACTCGGCAAGCACCTTAAGTCAGCCAGCATCCTAAGTCGGCATACTTCTTAAGTCGGCAAGCACCTTAAGTCAGCCATCATCCTAAGTCGGCATACTTCTTAAGTCGGCAAGCACCTTAAGTCAGCCAGCATCCTAAGTCGGCATACTTCTTAAGTCGGCAAACATCCTAACTCGACTCCTGCTAGGTCGTGAGTCGAAAGGGGGTTAACAATAATAAATGGTTTTGTAAAGTTAATTAATAGTATATTACCTTGTTTAATTAGTGTAAATATACTCATACCTTTAAATGAATGTTTTTGACAAGTATACAAATGGTTTTGTTATAGTAAACAATGTTTAAGCAGCATTTGTTTTTAACCTTTATTTATTACACTTAGTAATATAATTAGATCTTTAAAAGCATGTTTTAAAGATAATTATAAGTGAAGTGGTTTTGGGTTTATAGTAACAATGTTTTAATAACATTTGTTTTTAACCCATTTAAAGTATACTTGTGAAAATGTGAAATCTTGTTTAAGATGTGAATATTCTTATACCATTTGGAATAAGAATATGGATACATTTATAAGTATTCAAAATAATATAAATGAATAACAAAAGAGTAGAAATAAATAGTGAAATAGAAGTATACATGTATATATCATTTGTAAAGGTATTTTAAATACACATATAAAAAATAAAAGTATTTTCAAAGGAGTTTTAATTAATAAATGGATTAATTAGATAAAAATGGATTAGAAGCCGCTTATGTGATTTAATCGTGTTTTGTGTGATTTAATCGTGTTTTGTGTGTTTACTTATTTACGGAAAGTAATTAGCTATGCTTAACACTAAAAGTTGACGAAGTAGGCTTGTTCTATCTGTGGGATTTAAGAATGATGTTCGAGTAGGGTTTAGAAGTATCAGTGCTCTAACCTACCAACTTCACTCTAGAATGGGAGATAGGGTGAGATGAAAAAGTTGGAAACACGTTAAGTATAAGAAACTTGATTTTCATAAGTGATCATTTTATAACTAGATAGTTGACTGGTCAACTATCGATCTTGACCTAATATTAACTTAAGAAGTATTTAAAAGCTTCACGGCTTCATACGATTTGAGGTCCCCCAGGAAGAAGCATTGGTGTTAACGAATTTCTTCGTTAACACCCAAAAAGTGCAAGAGAAGAGGAATTTGGATAAGAAAGGCTTAGTTGACCCTTATTGGCCTTAATGAGTGTTGGCCAAAGCGACACTTGGTTGAGAAAGGGCTTAGGTGAATAGGCTTAGTATGTTCAAGTCCATGAAGAAATCAGATATTGTCCATGTCGATTCTATGCTCAAGTCCATGTCAAAGCTATGTCATCAATATAGAATAGCCTTATTCCAGTAGAAATTAGGACTACGAGTGTTGAGGAGTTCAAAGCAAGTTATGATTAAAAATCACAAGTACTTTGGAGCTCGAAGCTGGCTTTAAGTCATGAAATATTTATTCATATATTATGTAATTGCTGAATGTACAAGGTCCTATATGCAAAACTACAATCGGCACTAAAATTCCCAAATCAATTTAGGACTACAAAGTTTAAAATGTAAGAAGTTGAGAAAAGAATGATCCGCTTCTTTCTTTATGTCCCTAGGTTCGTATTTATAAGGGTTGAGGGATCTGGCATGGTTGCCTCGTGTCCATGCGGCATGCTTGACCTTCGATATTAACCATATTGATGGCGCATGGCACTATGTCTTGGTTAATGATGAATTTCAACATCCACTTGCATAATGGTGAACTCCGGCGCTAAGCATTCATCCCGCCTTGATAGCCTTCATTGATGACATTCGATATCAACATTGTATTGAGGATATGTGGCATCCTTTGAAGGTTGATGAAGTGCGGCATTACTATGGCACGACATCAATAAGTGGTGACATTAATAAGTGGCTACATTGATAAGTGGCGATATTGGCAATGATCGGCATTGATAACAAGTGGCATCGATAGCAAATGGCATTGATAACAAGCGGCATTGATAACAGACGACATCGATAACAAACAACATTGATAATAGGCGGAATTGACAATTGGTAGCATTGATGATAAGTGGCATTAATAAGAGACGACATTGGTGATGAGCGGCATTGATATGAGATGGCATCAATGGTGATGTTGCACTGATGAGATGCGACATTACTTTGAAGGGTGGTATTAGAATAAAGCGACATTAGAGAGATGCGATATTAATCTGGAGCGACATTGATAGAATGTGGCATTAATGTGATGCAGCACCAATGCTATATCATGTTGTTATAACATTGATAGATTTCGGCATAGAGCTTTCCAATGTTGTCATCCCCTAACTAGCATGCGACATTGTTTCTAATTTCTTAGGTGATATCATTCATTCAACTTTATAAGTAGTATGCGACATTGACGACATTCGGTATTGCTGGCTTTGTTGATGACCTATGACATTGTCTATTATTCTTTATTGATGAGGGGCAGCATTGTATGATTTTGGCATTCATACTTTCGACATTTCTTGAATGTGAGATCATGACTATGTTGACATGCCGTATACCTTCGGGATTGATAATGATAGTAACATTTGCCCCTAGTATAAAGGAAGCATTGACTTTTCAAGTCAATACCTTCAGCATCGATTTTTTTATCGCCTATTGGTATTCTTTGCAGATCCGACCGTGCATTTAAACCCGATTTGATGGTAGTTGTATGTCTTTTCTTCCACTAATAAATAGTCAAGTCTGTTCCTTCCTCCTCTTTTTACCTGCAATTAAAAGCTCAAACAAGCAAACTTAAATTTCTCAAACTTATTCACAAATTCCAGTCTTTCGGCATCAAAGCAAAAATTAAGGTACGTATCTCCTTTCAATTGATTAAATCAGTGAGTTAAATTAAGAATTTCTCATTCGAATAGCTATTAGGGTTTGATTTGGGGATTTTTGGATTCGAGTTGGTGCTTAAATTTGACATTTGACTGGGGTGGAAAATCTACATATTTTTGGTTAACTTGATGATTAGCTATGCTTGAAGTTTGAATTAGCAAAGAATTTTTTATGTCATTTAGATGATTTATTAGATTAGTTAAAGTCAGACGACGTTGGTTTGGAAACCTGGATGTTTCTAGTTTAACGATGAAACGAATAGTTTATTAGACCCAAAACCCAATATTTCTCTATTCTGTATCGGCATTGATGCCTTATGACATCATCATGATGTTCGACATTGATTAGTTTACCCTTTGTCCATTATTTTGATGTTCGATTCTGAAGCTTAGGAAATCTATAGCGTAACACCTTTATGTCGTCAATGATTAAGAAGAGGTGCGACAACCTGTTTGGAAACATAAGGGTTGTTGTGATGAGAGAATTTATGTCGATTACTAACTATAGATGCAACATACATGAATTCGTCATTAATTAAAAACATTGCCGTTTAGATTCAATATTGATTCATGAGGCTATTGTACGACATTGATAATCTTATTGTATGTTATTATCTTTCTTTAGCAATCATTTCCAACATTTTTATGTAGACATTATACGACATTGTTAATTTACGATATAGTTGTTGTAGTAATTTTATGGGACATTTATAAAAATATTATCGACCTATGTCGACATTGATCATTGATGTCGGTTGTTTTTATCATTTTGACATTGACCATGGCTACAGCATTATATCATAATTTTATAACGTAACTAATGTGACATTCGTCATTAATTCATCTATTCGACATAGATTTAGTGATGCAGCATAACACTTTGGTTACTCTTATGACAATTCTCCCTTTAAGTTTCTTGTAAACACCCATAGGCTTACTTTCTTACCACAAGTCTAACATTTATTTGCACACTGTTAATCGAATTAAGAGTTTTAAGTTTTCCATGATACTATAACAAAAATACCCTAGTAAACGTCGATTTTACAACGGTCTTTAAATACCCATTGTAATAGAAACCTATTACAATGGTTTTTTCAGGCATGTTGTAATAGATACTACTTTTCAACAACTCTTGACCTTTGCATGTTGTAATAGACACCTATTTCAATGTTTAATTTGTCCGTTGTAATATATGCCTATTACAACTGTTTTCTGCCCGTTGCAATAGATACCAAATTTCATCTCTATTTGCCCGTTGTAATAGATACCTATTACAACCATTTTCTTTTACCTGTTGTAATAGATGCCAGCTTTACAACAGTCATAAAATGCCCGTTGTATTAAATGCCCGTTGCCAATTTTTGATAATTAATAATTAGTAATTACAATGTTTTCTTCAAAAATATTATTAATAATTATTTATTAATATTTAGTAATTAATTATTAATAATATCAATATTAATTATAGGTTAAATTATTTTGAGGAAACGTTCACCATAGAAGAAGACCGAATTAGGTTAATTTTTTTGAATATATTTACTATTGCTTTAAATATTATAATAATATATTATTTATAATTTGTAATTAATAACCAATAATACTTACTTAATAATGTGTAAATGGTAATTTATAAATAATAATTATAAATTTCAACTTATATAGGACATTATTTATAATTTATAATCATTAATGATTATTATTAAATAATTTATAATTTCTAATTATTATCTATAACTAATAATTAATTTTTTATACTTAATAATTTTTTATAGTTAATTATTAATATTTAGTAAATTACATTTAATATTTATTAATAACATTTAATAATTACTAACTATAATCAATAATTAATATTAAATAATCAGTAATTAATATTAGTTATTACTGTTAAATAATTAATAGTTAATAGTAACTTTAAATAATTAATATTTAATAATCAAAGTTTAATATTTAATATTTAATTAATTTGCAATTTTAATAATAATTATTTAGTAATTTACTATAGTTTAATAATTAATAGTTAATAATTAATAACCATTGATTAATTTACTATTTAGTAATATATTCAGTAATTAATAATTAATGATTAATAATTACAATTACTAATTAATAATATATACATAATAACTAGTATTTAACTATTGATATTCAATTATAATTAAGAAGTAACAAGTAACAATTGATAATTAATAATTAACAAATAAGAAGTAAGTTTTAGTAACTGATTTTTAATAATTAAAAATTACTATAAAATAATTTTTATTATATAATTTATGATTAATATATAATTAAGACTAATATTTAATAATTAACAATTAATAAGCAATTACTATTTAGTAATTAAGAAGTAAAATTTATTATTTAGTATTTTATAATCAATAATAATAACGTTTAATATTTCAAAAAAATTTAAAATTTTAAAATTGTTTAAAATAAATTTAAAAAAATTTATAAAATTTAGAAACAAAATTTTGAAACTTTAAAATCAAAAGTAAAAATTTATAATAGTTTTTTTTATTACTCCCATTTAATCATTCTTCAAATTAATATTTGATAATTATAAAAAAATATTCATTACTTAGTATTTAATAATTATAATTTATAATTATATTTAATATTTTAAAAAAAAATTGGAATTTTCTAAAATAAAATTAAAAATTTACACAAAACTATAAGCCCTTTTAATAATAATTTGCTTGACTTTACTATTTTACATATACTGAGTTAAAGCCGCAAAAGTTCAAGGGTCAAGGCATACACAAAGTTAGATGAATCCTATATTCATTTTATTTTCATTGTATTATATGTATTTCTTTTATAGGTTTTGCATTATAAGAGACTGATAATACGTGAATCTCTTTGGTATTTAAAAATATAAACCGTTTTCTATCTTTAATAGATATGAATGAATATGTTTGTTATTGGTGTAATATCTTGGTTTCAATAGCAAATTAATTTAAAATTTATGTGTGCAGTGTAATAGTATTTTTTTCTCTTTTGAATTTTTTAATAGGCAAAAACAGTTGTAAGAGACCTTATTGCAACGGGTAAAAACAATTGCAAAAGATCCTATTGCAATGGGGAAAAATAGTTGTAAAAGATCTTATTGCAATAAGTAAAAGCAGTTGTAAAAGGTCATATTAGAACAGCCGTGGATCGTTGTAAAAATTATTTACTGCAACGGGCTTTTAAAATGGTTTTAAAATGTTGTGAAATCTTTTAGGTCTATACAACATCGCATAACACAACAGGCACAGGTCCGTTGCGAAACCCCTATTACAACGGGTATGCCCATTGTAAAAAGGGTATTTTGTTGTAGTGTGAGTTTGACGTTGACTATGCAATATTATATGGGATTATAGACTTTTAACATTTTGGTGCCATAATCTAAGTAATCAATTAGTTATTCCTTGTTTTAGAATATAATATCTCATTTTATATCATGAGAATTCTAATTATCACTTTTCTAATTTGGAATAATATCACCTGGCAGATAAATGAAAGGCAAGAAAATGTCCCTGAAAGGCATCAAGAAGACTAGTAAGGGTCCAAAAGCTTCTCCATCTACTAAGAAAGAGAATCATCTTCTTAATCCGTCACACATTACCACTCAGAAAGAAGTGGATTCCATTCTTAAGTAGTTTGGTATCACATGTATTGAAGATATTCTTGTTGGTCCTTCTGGCAGAATTGACAATCCCCCGGAAGGGTATTTCACCTTCACCCCAATACATATATGGCACTTGGGATACCTTCCTTTCCCTAACTTTCTTTTGAGATTCCTGGAGCATCTAAACATCGCTCCAATTCAATTAACTCCAAATTCATACACCTACTTGACCTGCTTGGAAGTTCTTGCTAGGGAAACCAAGCTTCCCTCTTTCAATGCTGAAATTCTTCGCACCATAGCTAGCCCTGCCAAGATAGGTGAGTAGCAAGGTAATCCACTATATCGTATTTGTCTCCTTCCAAAAAGCTTGATCATCAATGTTATTAATAAGACCAAGGGATGAGAAAATCAATTCTTCTATGTCAGATGATATTCTAGGATTAAGGGAACTTTCTCTATTATAGGTAAGTCTTTGTTTCTGGTTACTTATGTTATATTTGTCACTTTTCTCACAACGGATGTTTTCCTTTAGGTCTGTCTCCTAAGCTGTTAAGCTCCTCTGATAGCGAGATTGTCAAATCCCTGACTCTGGTGTTTAATGGGTGATAGACTCACACTTTTGATGGAAATGAATCGTCATCACTACTCACTGATTCTGGACCAACATATAATACTTGGGGAACCCCTAATGCCCAAAGGAAATAGTCGTTGGTCATCAATGACTGTAATGCTTTCTCTACTTCTTCTCTAGTTCAACTTGAGCCCTTGGTAAGTTTTTAATATAATTAGTGTGGAATTCCTGATGTCATTGTTTTATTGACTTATTTTCTTTGTTTTAGGCTCGTCTTCTCTTGTCTTCGCTTCTAAAGAGACGAGTTAAAGATGGTACTCCTAAAAAGAGGAAAAATAAAGATGAAATTCCTGTCTCGTCTCAATTGAGCAAACCTGCTTCCATTAAGGACTGTATTTCCAAAGCAATTGAAGCATTGGAAAAGGAAGTAGATGATGACGTTCCCGCTCATATTCCATCTTCTCCTCTAAAGAAAAGGCCCAAGCTTGTGGATGACTTTACTTCTACTATTGTGGATGAGGAGGAACACGTGACCATTGCCTCGAGCCCTAAGGTTGCCAATCAAGAGTCTCCTGGGCATAAAGTTTAAGAATCTACTGAGGTAACTCACTCTTCGGATCCCCTCCTCAAGGTTTCTCTTTCTACTTCTCTGGCAGCTCTTAGTCGCTTGTATGCTAATTTTAGGTTGTCTCCTTCCCCGAATGACCTTCTTCCTTCAAAGGCCCAGGTCCAGTCTCCTATGGCCAGTTTTGATGATCTTGTTCGATTGGCTATCCAATATCCCTTTATTACTTCTATTAGGTCATCGAAACCCTCAACTTATTTCAGGGATCATCCTTTTATTGTTCTTAAGTAGCTTTTATCGGTACATATTTCCTTTCATTTGGTCAATTTTTAGCTCCATATATCTCGTCCTGACTTAAACTTGTTATGCATTCCAAGTGGGAAAGAACACGTTTCTCCTTCAAGAGGCTTCTCAAGGGCATTCTAATGAAGTAGTTGAGCTCAAAAGACAGGCCTCTTCGCTTAATCACAACATAATTGATATTGCGTTAACAAGGGATGAAGTCATTACTAAAAAAGAAAAATTTGTCTCCTTGCTCAATGAGGAGAAAAATGCTATACAATTGCTAGAAAAGGAGGTGGAGGCATTGAAAGCAGACCTTGAGAAGATCAATAAAAGAGAAAGCCGAGCTAATTGAGAAGGAAGTGAAAATGTTAAAAGCGGATCTTGAGAGGGTCGACGAAGAAAAGGCCAAACTATTTAATTAGAACCAATTCTTGGAGGACAAGTTACAAAGGAAAACTACCATCTTGGCCTACTCGAATAGTATTATCAGTGATGCCAAAAAGAAAGTCATCTCTTTCCTCAATGATGCTCTTCCTAAAATTATTGAGAAATGTTATGAAGAAGCCTTGTTTGTGGCATATGCTAATATCATTCAAAAGTGCCTAGAATTAGACTTTCATCCCTCCTAGACTAGAATGAAAAGTTTAAAAGGAAGTTTAGTCTTAAGCTGAAAAAAGATAAGAAATCTCTTGAGGAAGAGTTTCCTACTGAAGGAAAAGTCGATGCCGAAAAGTGGTTAACCTTTGACGATCCCCCTATCGATAAGGAAACATAATCTGATGGAGAAGAAAATGATGATACAATGATGATGACAATGGTGGTGATGATGATGGTGGTTATAGCGATTGAAAAGGTCATTTAGGACCAAAAGATGGGGTGAGTGGATCAGGTGATCCCAACTTGGACTCATCTGTCCAAGGCATGGGCTTCACTGATTTTCCTATTCCTCAAGATACTACAAGAAAGGATTCTTCCAAAGATAATGCTCTCCCCAGCCATTAGCCGAAGGAGAAAACTCAGACTCAAGTCCTGACCCCACAAGTATGGAGTTCTTTATTTTAGATGTTTAAGACCTTCTGTTTAGCTCTTGATTGATAAGTTTACTATTTTAGTTAAGAAAAAAGGACAACTACTAGTATGAGATTCTTTATGAAAAGAGTGTGAATAGGGAACTTGAAAAGTTGGTTAAAGATTACAATGACCTGTCAGATAAATACAAATGCCATTCTGGTGATGCTGCATGGTTATAGTTTTTAATGATAAGCAGGCCGCCCCTCGCTTAAAAAGAGCTCGTCTATACAAAGAAAGGATTGCGAGAGAGAATATCGAATTAACAACTCCCTTTTGGATGGTACTTGACGATAAAAATGCTTTAGTGGAGTTCCTTTATAAAGTATATTCCACGGGTCAATTTGTGGACTTTTCTTACTTGGGCGAAAATAGTAGGGGTTTGCTTAGATGCCTTCATAAAAGATATCTAGATGATCATGGAAGCAATCCTCATCCTGGTGCTTGTTGGAACTTACCTAGGGTCGCTAGTGTTCCCTTTTCTCCTAATACTCTTCCTCTCGAAAAGATTAAGTATAATAAGGGAAGATATATATATATATTTCTAAATTTTATAAGAGATCAAAATTGTATGAACCCAAATGATTTTATGATTGTATTACGCAATTCAAGTAGCTTATGAACTTTATCACTTTTGTTTCTCTTTTGTTAGTCTAATTTTAACATATTATCTAGATTAAGGAAACCTCAAGTAGTCCTACTTCCATGAATCTCTTGAGTAAATTTGTCAAGTTAAAGAAGGATTTTAAGGATAAGTCTTTAACCATCAGAACATTTCAGTAAGCAAAGCACTGTTTTCTAAGAGATCTGCAAGAAGTATACACATGATTCCCTCACTTTCGTTTTGATTTCCTGGGTGATGAGAAGGATAAACTACTTAGTTAAATTCGAACTTATCATGCCACATTGCTTTGTGGTCGCACTAGCCCTTCAGTTTGAAAATGGGGTTAACATCAATTCCCCTCAGTTGATACCCCAGAAGGGATTAAAGCTCCTTCTGATTCTACCCTTACCTTGTCAATCGGGTCATTTGAAAAGGCCAAAACTAGTGTTTCAAAACTTTAAGAGTTATTTAAATATTCAAAAATGGAATCGTCATGTAATTTGAATTTCATTATTGTTTGTAAATTTTGCTGTTATTAAGGAAAGAGCTTATTTTTCATATATTAATTTCCATTTTACTTATTCTAACTAGGAAAGCCAGTTAGCGCTTGCACCTGGTCCTACATATGCTCTTTCTCGATTGAACGTTATCAAAGATAAACTGATAACTGATATCGAAAAAGGCGGTCTTCTCAAGATGCTTCAGTTTTACAGTTTCGGGACAATTCAGAAGCATAAGAGTGGCACATGAAATATTATCAATTAAGATCGATATTAGAAACTATAAAGAAATGACCTCTAGCTTAGAGGATCAACTAAAGAGAAGGGCAAAGAATTTCAAGAATTGAAAAGGAAGATTGACACGGTCATATGGTTTGGACCTTCAATCGATATTGACATAGAAATGGCTAAATTACATCAACGAATAAATGATCTTGAAGTGGATTTAATGAAGAGTCAAGTATTATGCCAATCTTTGGAACTCATTGCGAGCAGAGGCGATTCTAGCCTTCCTACTCTTACTCCTGGGAGGATGACAAGATCTCAATCTTTAGTTAGCCAAGAATTTCCCACTTTGTTAAACCCACTTCCAGGTCTAAGTAATGAAGTAATCTCCAAGTTTGGTAGGCAAGTCAAATTCGAATGCATGCGATTCTAATAAGAAATGGAATGAAACAGTTTCTTAATGCCTTGATGATTATGAAAGTCAGGTTGAAAAACTAGAGCATAAAAAGCACACTCTTGGGCAGGAGATTAAAGAATTAAAGGGCATGGTCAAAATCTTAAAAGGAGCCAACAAGGCTCTTAAGCATGCACCGAGGACTCAAATTGACTCAATTGATGATGCAGACACCATTCGAAGGAAAGAGAAGAAAATCAAAGAACTTTTGGATGTGGCCATTTGCCACATTACCGATTCTTCGTCGATTGCTGAAGATCTAAAGAAGTTGGCATAGAGCCTTGCTGTTTAATAGGGAATTGCTTGCAGATCTTTGAATAGATCCTTTTGTAGCTCAATTTTTGTACTTGTGACTTTTGTATACAACATATTAGATAACAGATGAACTTGTATTCAAATGAATGTTACCTCAAATGTACTACATACACTTTCCTTTTTGAGTTTGCTGAATTAGATAAATAACTTGCTTTTTAGTACCTTAACATGGTATGTAGCCTTGAATTAAACACTAGTTTGTCTTTGAAATTGCTTCACGGTTGATATCCTGCCTTAAGGTTTTAATAAGGTCTGTCATAGAATCATAAGCGGTGGACTAGAAAATCATCTAGGAGTAACAACAGAAGACCAGAAAACCATCCGATAATAATAATAGAAGACCAGAAAACCCATTTAGTAATAGTAAAGGAAGACCAGAAAATCCATCCAGCGATAATAAATGAAGACAAGAAAATCTATCTGGCAATAATAATAGAAGACCAGAAATCCCATCTGGTAATAGTAAAGGAAGATTAGAAAATTCATTTGGCAGTAATAAAGGAAGACTGGAAAATCCATTTGGTAATTGAAGAGTGCCTTTGCTTTAGAACATTAACGACCCGCATTTGATAGAATTTCCTCTAGAAGATTGATTAATTTTGTTTTGGAGCACAAATAGCTCATTTTTGACATATCTTCCTCTAGAAGATTGTTTTCTCTTTTGGATTGAATTGGCATCTTTAGCACCATCTTAGGCGATGATCTCTTCTTGGATTAAACCCCTTGTCACCGTCTTAGGTGATGATTTAGGTCTGTAGTCTGGTGCATTTGATTTGCTATCTTTTAGCAGGACCAATGATTTTCCCGACCTCCCTCTAGGATGTGCTTTAGTCAGGCCTTAGAGACGGTACTGAAGGCTAGTTTGGTGCTTTGGTCAGGCCGTCTTAGGCGGTACCAAAGGCTTACTCCATCCTCCCTCTAGGATGCACTTTGATCAAGCCATGTAGGCATGATCAAAGGCTTGTAGGTACTTTAGACATGCCATTTTTAGGTGGGACCCAAGGATTACTCCAACCTCCCTCTCCGAGGTGCCTTAAATAGACTGTTTTTAGGCAGGAATAAAGGCTTATGCTTCGGCCAGGCCACGTAGGCAGGACCGAAGGCTTAGTCGGTGCTTTGGCTAGGCCTCTTAGGCATGACCAAAGGCTTACTCCATCCTCCCTCTTAGAGGCACTCTGACCAGGCCACTTTGGTGGATCAAAGGCTTTTTCCTTTATTTTAGGAGTTTCTTTTCCTCCTTAACCATGTAAATACACTTATTTTATATAGAAAATCTTCTTTTATTGCTGACTTGTTTAATATCTTCTTACAAATTCTTTGAGCTTTCCTTATCCTAGGAAATTGTTGATTATCCCATCCAAGCTCCGACATTGGTTCATATCGTGCCCATTAGAACGATGATAATGACAATATAATCATTTAAGATCTCTTTCATTCTTTGGTCGCTTCTTTTGTGTAGGCCAATAGTCGAGCTTGTTTTTGATCAAGAGGTAGATATTCTCATTAGAAGTAGTAAGGGAGTAATCCTTGGAAAGTCATGATCTTTTGGAGAATAGCCCTTGTTTGGCATTTAATTATTTTATTGCTCTTGATGGACTCTTCATCTTTGATGGTCAATTTCCTTTTTAGGGAGCTTTGTGGTCCATTTGTTTTATAGGATCGATCGGGTACAATCCTTCGCTTTCTGCTAAACCATTCAAAATCCCTTTCTATTTCTTTTTCAAAAATGTTACCCTTAGCTTTAAGTTGGATTTCCCTTCTCATTTTCAAGAAGATGCTATCCTTTTTATACTACCTCCCTAGGGAAAAGATTGATGTTGGCCCCACATGAAATGGCTTCAAACTCCATTTTCTGGATTGTAAGAAACTACTCGCCTCTTCTTATCTTCCATTACTTGTACTGCTAGTAATCTCAATACTTGTTCTTTATGAAGCCAAGGATCACTTGTGATTTGATAAGTTGGCCTAATCATTCGAGGCTCGAAGGACCTTTGTTCATAGATTTTAACACATTTAATTGGCATGACAAGCAAAGCTTAGTTGATGCGATTAAATGGTGTTAAGAATCAAGGGTAGACTTGCTTGGAATGGTTTGTTAATGGGATATGCTTTGTGGGATAAGTTCTTTAAACCATATATATTTTGGTTAAGGTAGTTCCACTTATGGGTTTAATGAAGTCGGACGTTCGAGCCCTCCTTGTAGCACCAAAATGTTAACGAATTTCTACGCTAACACCCAAAAAATGCAAGAGAAAAGGAATTTGGATGAGTAAGGCTTAGTTGACCCTTATTGGCCTCAATGAGTGTTGGAAAAAGAGACACTTGGTTGAGAAAGGGCTTAGGTGAATAGGCTTAGTATGTTCAAGTCCATAAAGAAATGACAAATTGTCCATGTCGAACCAATGCTCAAGTCTATGTCGAAGCCATGTCATCAATATAGAACAGTCTTATTCCAGTAGAAGTTGAGACTATGAGTGTTTAGGAGTTCGAAGCAAGTTTTAATTAGAAATCACAAGTACTTTGGAATTCGAAACAAGCCATAAGTCATGAAATCTTTATTCATATGCTATGTAATTGTTGACTGTGCAAGGTCCTATGTGCAAAAGTACAATCAGCACTAAAATTCCCAAATCAATTTAGGGTTATAAAGTTTAAAATGTAAGAAGTTGAGAAAAGAATGATTCGGTCCTTTCTTCATGTCCCTAGGTCTGTATTTATAGGGGCCAAGGGATGCACCATAGCTGCCATATGGCCATGCGGCCCGCTTAACCTCTGGCATTAACTATATTGAGGCGCATGGCGCTATTCCTTCGTTAATAATGAACTTCATCATCCACTTGCACAATGGTGAACTCCGACGCTTAGTGTTTTTCGGCATTTTAACCCGGCTATATTGAACCGACTGCATAAGTCAGATTCGACTGCCATCAAGGCCGATGACTCCAGAGTGACGATTGTGGGGCCCATAAGTAAAGTACAGATGGTAACATGAAGTCAATATTGAATGGAATTGATGGATATGCAAGGCAGAGTGTTTGAAATATGAAATATGGTTCAACACCTAGGAGGGATCAGCATAAATTGGCTTCAATGATAGGGATCAACATGTTTTAGGGTGTGAGAGCATTTCTATAGAAAACAATTAATATCTCAAAATCCACAAGTGCAATGCATATGAATTTTGTGAGCAAGACATGGGGATCCTAGGGAGCCTACCCTAGGGATCGCACCTCAAGGGGATGAAGTTGGAGGGATCGGTATACTTCCCTTGGAAGGGATTGGCAAAAAGTAGTATGCAAACCATATTGAAGCAAAGATCAAGCAATAGCTCGAGCTCCATCGATCCAATTGGCATGAAATTTGGAGGCTAAGCATATTTTAGCATAAGGAAGCCACCATAAGAATCGCACCCTAGAATTCAACCAAAGAAGGGATTGGTACCGATTCCTCTTTTTTAGGAATTCCACGTGACCCCTCTTGTGGGCTCATATGGTTTTGAGGGTCTTGCTACCAAGTTTTCAGAAAGATATTTGGCATCTTCATCTATAAATACCGTTATTGGTTTTTCATTTTTGGGACTTTACGCTGCTAGTTGCTTTATACTCTCTTGTGACTAAGGATTTTGATCTGATCCCTTTTGTACTTAGATTATAAAGTGATTAATAAAGCAATCTATTCAAAGTGGACATAGGCAAACAACGCCGAACCACTATAAATCGTTGTGTGCGTGTTATTCTTTCAATTAACTACTGCTTCTTTGTTATTATCCACTGTTTCCATTTTATTCTTCATTTGTTTCTCTTTAAAAAGCTTCTATTAGGTGTTTGTGCCAATTTTTGGTGCAAACATTTTGGTGCTTTTACTGAGAACCTTGATTCTTAGCTTATTAGGATCCCTATGTTGCTACTGGATTGCATAAATCCCCCGAAGGAGATCCGCGGTTATCTTCAAGGAGTTGCTCATATCTACTTCTCAAAATGTGGAAGAAAATGAGAATGCTAGTATCCAGCAAGGAGGTCCGAGTAGTCAACCAATGGATTCAAATGTTGAACCAGTTGAAGTCCAGAATCCAACTGATTCTATTAGAAGAGCCGAGTTTCAGAATCTAATGAGGGAGCTAATGGATAGCCATTGACAATTAAATCAGAAGATTTAGATCAATATCAACCTAATGAACCAACTCAGTCAGCAACAACGAGGAAAAGTTAGGAGAGACCCTACTCCTTACTCGACATCGAAGAGTTCTAGTTCATCTGATGAATACCATAGGCATAGGAATCGCAGAACAGACGGATATCACATAGAAACTTTGGGGCATCAACAGGTAGACCATCGTGGTCTGCCAGGACCGATCGGTGTCGATCCCTCCTCCAGAGGAGGGAACTTACCTATGCACACTGGGATTCATGCTGGAGCTGCTGTGGCCAACTTGGATGATGGAGTCCAGTTAAATGTTGACCAAATGCTTCCCCAAAATGATGATGAAGTGATTTACGAGATATACATCGAGAAGATGTTGAACCAAGAAGACGTGGAACGACCCATGGACATCGACCGAACCCTTCATGTGAATTGGAACACAACCATCGCTTGGCACTAACTATCCAAACGCTGGACTTGTTGGCTATGGTTAGACGGTTGGCGAGAGAGAGCCAAGGCTTGACCAATGGTGACTGGAGAATCTCGAGAAGCCATACCCCGTTCATTGATAATGTCCTATATGGAGAGTATCCAAGAAGGTTCAACATGCCGTCGATGCCTACCTATGAGGGAAAAACCGACCCCAGGCAGCACATCATGAGATATGAATGGCTGATGGATTCCAAATGAGCAGATGATGCAACCAAGTGTAGATGTTTTCCCATAACTCTCTCTAGAATAGCAACGATGTGGTTTACAAGGTTATCCCCACGGTCGAACTCTAGATTTGATGATTTGGCAACAAGGTTTGTGGAGCAGTTTCAAATGCATGCAACTTGCCCCAAAGATGTAATGTCCCTGTCCAGCGTGATCCAAGCTCCGGGAGAATCGTTGAAAGATTATTTGGAGGGATTCCATACAGCTATTAGAGAAACCAGTAATCTAAATGACCATGCAATATTGATGGCCGTAACAAGATGGATTGATCCAGAATCTGATTTTGGCGATTGGTTAGCTGGCAAGCCACCCGCAACGTTGGAATGCTTTTACGCAAAGGCGGCTCAATATTTGAGGAAGAAGGAAGCCAGATCCTCCAGGAAGAGGAATGTCACGGGACCAAGTAGAGAGAGTACATAGTAATATTGCTATAAAGTAGTCTGATGATAGCTCTGAAAAAGTTCAGGTGAATGTCCAAAACAAACCGAATCAACAAAAGAAAGACAGAGATATGAGCCGAGAATGAAAGAGGGATTCTGGAAGAGGAAAACCTAGGATTCCGATGTACAATACTTACACGTCACTGAATACGTCCCTGGAGAATATCTATTTGTCTACTTGCAATACCATGAAGTATAGAAAGCCGCCTCCGAAAGAATCAACGGAGAAGTAGAAACAAACCAAAAAATATTGTCGGTTCAACGAATGTTATGGACATAGCACGAATGAAGCAGACATCTTCAGGATATTATCGAAAAGCTGATTCGAGAAAGAAAGTTATAGTAGCTTGTAAAAACCCCGTAGGATGGCGGGCAGGGGACATCCGACAACAACCGAGGACAAGCACCGCATAGGGCCGAGGAGCCTGCACGCACTATGTAACATCCCCCACTTGGAGGACCAAAACTAATGGCTACAGATGATGTAGTCATCCATAGTTATTAATTCTCGGTGACCAAATACGGTAATGTTAGATAAATTGATATACCAAAAACACATGGATATGGAAAAAGTTTAAAATTCCAAAACAATTTTCACATTCCATTCCAAACACATTTCAACATTCTTTACATAATCCCACAATGTTAACCACATTTAGAAAAATATAATTATTACAATATACTCCAAGAGCGACATATGAAGATGCCCCCTTGGTGATCAGAGTGTATAATAGGCAATAAACAACTTAGCCTTAACAAAACAACACAGTGGAATCACATGAGAAAGAATTTAAATAACCACATGCCTTCTGCACGATTCCGGAAGCTTATTCGGCTTAAGAGGTACCTGGAAACCTCAAATCTCAAACTACTCAAAATCAATCGAGTACCCGAGAGTTCAAGGGGAAAACATAAACTTCGAGTCAGACATAAAGCCTGGTATGAATAATAATATACCATCTCAAATCATTTAGATATCTAGTGAGACCACGCTGCTTAGCGGAACGGGTTCCTCCTCACTAGTATCTTAAAACCTTTATAAACCATTTTTTGTGCCCCTGCATCCACAATGGTTAATTCAATTCAAAACATTATTGTGTGATGATATGCAAAATAATTGAATTAATTCTGGATTACTCATCCTCAATTCATTTTGACTATCGATCATAATTATAGTTTGTAGGATTACTATTAACCTAATAGTTTTCATAGGCTAACTAATAACCGGTTAAACTTTTAAGGACTCCCTGTCCAATTATATAGTTTTCATGGGATTGCTATGAACCTATTGGTAACTCCAATATGTTTTCTTTTATCCTAGTTTTCATGGGCTGACTTGGAACCTATTGACTAACAGTCAATATCTTTCTTTTACCCTAGTTTTCATGGGCTAACTAGGAACCTATTGACTATCTATCAATATTTAATCTTCTTATCCGGATATAGTTTTCATGGGCTTACTATAAACCTGTCTAACTGACATCTTCAATTTTTACATAGTTTTTATGGGCTAACTATGAACCCATTAGCCTTGCCAATATCATTTTCCTTAACACAGTTTTCATGGGCTTACTGTTAACCTATTGGCCCCTGCCAATATCTTTTATTTATGTTCACTACTAGGTCAACCTAACTGGTTATTCTACCTTTTTCCAAACTACAGTTTTGGATTCATTATAAAGTGAATATATATATATATGTATGTATGTGAAGAAGTAAATACTTGGTTAATTCTTTTAACCCATTAAAACTTCTTCGTAAATTCCAGTTCAAAATATTTTGCTTATTAATATGCCATGGTTTTGCTTTTAAATGAGATTGGGTTATTTATTTTGAAAACTATACTTTTGAAACCCTCGAAGGCTTGCTTTCGACCTCACTGGATAGGCTCCTTCGAAAGCATATATCTCTTTTCAAAACACTAGACTTTTGCCTTTAAAAACACTTAAAAAAATTTCTTTCAAAACCTTTCGAATATAATAAAGTGTTACTTATTAATTATTAGAAGCATGGCTTCAAAACCATTGGAAGTATCTCTTCCTAAAGCATTGAAAGTCCCCCTTTCGACATCATTGGGTTTACCTTTAAAAATATCATTTGGGTCAAAGTAAATATAAATGGAAGTATCTCTTTTGAAACCATTCTTTACCATATACAAATATTGGGAAATTTATGATGGCGTTGAAACCTCCTCTTTCGACAGAGTCGAAAGCATACATTTAAAATATTGAAGCATAGCTTCGAAACCCTTTTCGAAACCATTGCCTTCGAAACCCGTAACCCTTTCGAAAGCATTTAGAAAGTGGCTTAATATAGCTTTAAAATAACAATACCTTTCGACAGTATTGATGACTTCAATACACTCGAAAGGCACAAGAATCGGCGGTAGGGCTTCGACTAGGTCAGAACCCCTTCTTTTGAAAGCATTGATTTATAATTAAAGGAACTCCTTTGAAACCCCTTTTTCTTTAAAAAAACATGAAAACCCCTTCGAAAGCCATTATAAACTTCTTTCAAAAAAATTTGTATCGACTAAGTCGAAAGCTTAGTAAAACAAAAGCAGGCGCTTATCTTTTCAAAACAAACCGAGGCAACGACCCCATCGGAAGCTATGCTTTCGACACCATACCTTTCGCCTTTCTCCAATCCACTACGTATCACCTAGATGGTACCCCGTGTATTGAATTTAACTTAATAGTGTTTCGACATAGTCGAAGGCTAAAGGTAAGGGGCGAAAGGTACTCTGATTAGAGGCGAAACCTATTTTTCTGGTATAAATACTAAATTAAGTAACTTATATAAACTAACCTACCTACGTGTTCATTTCTTATTGGTTGCCTGAACTTTTCCCATGCTTTTCAAAACTAACCGCCTTTTTATTCTGGATAAGTATCAAACTTAAACCTTTGTAAATAAAACCTTCCTCTTTATTTACACGTAGATCATTTTGATCCTCTTCTCAAAATAATTTATTTTGTATACAAACCACTTAAGAAAAATCCCCAAAATTCTCAAAAATTTACTTTGATCATGTTATCTAACATATTAAAATTTCAAATCAAAATTCTCAATATATTTTCTTAAATAAATTATTAAACCCAACGTGCTATATTTTCATTCAAAAATTCATAATAATCTTTCCAAAGCTTGGAAAATTATCAAACTTAATACCTAACTCTAATATCATGTTTTGCATAACATATAATTTTTCCATGACATTTAAACATCAATAACACACGGTTTTGATCCAAAACCGTATGAACCATTATTTAAACAATCTTATTTAAATTTAAATAAACCATAATTCAAGCATATCATCATCAAATATCATATATACGAAATTAAACTTAAATCCGAAACATATATTTAACAAATAGAGATGGAAATTATCATTCACCTTAATCTTTGATAAGGAAAGTGGATTGAGATGAGTTTGATTGCCCTTTCTTTAATCGTTTTTTTTCTTTAAATTTCCTCTTCTTCTTTTACAGTTAATAGCCTGCTTTCTTTTGCTTACATTTCTTATTTTTGAGAAAATGATTATGAGTCTCAATTGCTTAAAAAATAAACACTTATACCCTTACATAACTTAATTAATCTTTAAACCATTCTTTAGCCCAATTGAATTAATAAGCACGGCCACTTAATTTTATTCAAATCTCAATCCCCTTATCACTTAACATTTACATTATTCTATTTAATTTATCTAATTAAATATCCTGAATAATGTTATTTAAGATTAGCGGTGTTACAGACTCCCCTCCTTAAAGAATTATGTCCTCGAAATTCAATAAGGACTAAATACTAATCATAGCAATCATCTGCAACTACTCCTAACAACTATACTAGTTTATCTGACTAGCGATCATCTATATAAATCTAATATAGACATACCATTTAAAATAGATCAGGATAAGTAACTCAAATCCTGTCTTCTGTCTCCCAAGTACAGTCTTTCTCATTGTCGCTCCACTGAACTTTCACCAACTTAACTGTCTTGGACCTTAATCTTTTCTCATCTCTCGCTACAACCCGAACTGGTTGTTTAACAATTGTCAAATTAGGCTCTACTACCAACTCATCCAATCCTGTTGGAGGAATTGTAGTCTCTGGATCATGCATATACTTACGAAGATGAGACACATGAAATACATTATGGACACCTGCCATATTGCTCGGCAATTCCACTCTGCATGCGAGCTTTCCAATCCTTTCTATAATCTAGAATGGACCAACATATTTCGGTGCCAGCTTCTCTAGCTTTTAGAATCGTATCACTCCCTTCACTGTGACACCTTAATAAAAACTCTATCTCCAACTGAGACTCTAAGTCTTTATTCCTTTTATCTGCGTAACTCTTCTGTCTGGACTGAGCTTCTTTCATCCGATCTTGGATCAACTCAATCTTCTCTGACGCCTCTCTAACCATATTTGGACCTAAGACTAATCTATCTCCAGTCTCTAACCAACAAGCGGGTGATTTGCATGGCCTTCCATACAAAGCTTCAAAAGGTGCCATTCCTATACTAGTCTGAAAACTATTATTATAGGAAAACTCAATCAAATGCAGGTGATCTTCCCAAGATCCACCAAATTCTAGTACACAAGCTCTCAATAAATCTTCGAGTATCTTATTGACTCTCTCAGTCTGCCCATCCGTCTGTAGGTGATATGTTGTACTCTTCTTGAGCTTGGTACCTAATACTCTATGTAGACTTCTCCAAAACTCGCTAGTGAATAGTGCATCTCTATCGCTAACTATGCCATTAGGAATTCCATGAAGTCTAACTATGTTCTTCACGAACAACTTTGCCAAAATAAGCACCGTCCTCGTTGACTTAACCGAAATGAAATGGGCGCTCTTGGTCAATCTGTCCACTATGACCCATATGCTTTCATTTTCCTTGTTTGACCTTGGCAACCCGTCTATAAAAACCATGGATATAGAATCCCACTTCCAAACTGGAATCTCTAAAGGCTGAAGCAACCCGCTCGGCTTTTGGTGTTCGGCTTTCACTTGTTGACAGTTAGCACATTGTCTAACCCATAAGCCAACATCTCTCTTCATGCCTTCCTAATAGAAGTTTCTCTTCATATCTTGATACATCTTGGTTTCCCCAGGATGAATCGTAAACTTGGATCGATGACACTCATCTAGAACTTCTCTTCTCAAGTTCTCTACATTCGAAATACATAATCGTCCCTTCTTCCTCAACCATCCTTTCTGGTCAATGCCAAAATCTTTAAGATCATCGATCTCGGATTCCACCTCGAGTCTTCTAATTTTCTCGGCTATCTCTGGATCCTTTTTCTGTTTAAAAAGCTATCCTCTCGATCAGCACTGGTCGAACCTCTAAACATGCCAACATAGCAGTACTCCAACTAGAATCAGTAATCAATCTCGACTTTATACTACACGTTGCCAGAACTTCTAAATCCTTCCACTCTGCCAACATGGCTAACACCACATTCTGATGTTTCCTGCTAAGGGCATCCGCTACCTTATTCCCTTTTCCAGGAGTATATTCTATACCAAAATCATAAGCAGCCAAAAACTCTAGCCACCTCTGTTGTCGCATATTCAACTCTTTCTGAGAGAATAAATATCTTAAGGACTTATGATATGTGTATAGCTCAAATCTCTCCCCTAAGAGATATTGTCTCCAAATCTTCAATGCGAAGATCACCGCAGCCAACTCTAAATCATGAGTAGGATATCTTATTTCGTGCGGTCTAAGCTGTCGAGAAGCATAGGCAACGACTTTACCATTCTACATCAATACAGCTCCCAATCCTGTTCCACATGCATCAGTGTACACCACCAACCCTTGGTTTCCATCTGGAACAACTAACACCGGCGCATTGGTCAACAAATGTTTTAACTTAAGGAACCCTTCCTCACATTTGTCGGACCAAATGAACTTCACATCCTTCCTGGTCAACTTAGTCAAAGGTGCTGCCATCCATAAAAAATCTTTGATAAATCTCCGGTAATAGCCAGCAAGTCTGAGGAAACTTCTGATCTCAGTTACCATCTCTGGTCTCCTCCAATTATTGACAGCTTCGATCTTAACTAGATCTACTACCAAACCTTCCTTCGAAACTACATGACCAAGAAATTTGACCTCCTTCTTCCAACAATGACATTTAGAAAACTTCGCCTTTAGCTGATGTTGCCTTAGCATTTCAAGCACTATTCTCAGATGATTCTCATTCTCTCTCTTATCTTTTGAGTACACCAAAATGTCATCTATGAATACCAACATGAACCTATCCAAGTGTTCTTGGAAAAACCAGTTCATCAAGTCCATGAAGAAAGCAGGTACATTCGTCAACCCGAATGGCATCACTAACCATTCATATGAACCATACCTGGTTTGAAATGCTGTCAAAGGAATACTGTTCTCTGCCACTCTCAACTGATGGAAACCGGTTGCCAAATCTAATTGGGAAAACATTCTAGCTCCATTTAACTGATCAAATATATCGTCAATTCGCGGCAAAGGATATCTATTCTTGATCGTCCTTTCGTTCAGCTTACGGTAGTCGATGCACATCTACAATGACCCATCTAACTTTTTTACGAAAATCGCGGCCGCTCCCCAAGGCGAACTGTTTGGTCTAATAAAATTCATTCCTTCTAGATCTACTAGCTGCACCTTCAATTCTTTCATCTCAATCGGTGTCATTCTGTTAGGTGGTCTACTGACAGGTTCAACTCCTAGTACAAGATCTATCCGAAACTCAATAGCTTGTTTCGGTGGTAGTCCTGTAATCAGCTTAAATGTATCTGCAAACTCTCTTGCAACTCGAACCTGACTTAGCTCCTCTGCTGCTTCCAAGGTACTTAACATAACACAAACACTTCGGTCGGAATTCTCTATTGAGAAAATAATCCGGTTATGACTATCTGGGTGCCTTACTGATATTTCCTTATCCTGGCAAAATATCCTAGCCTCATATCTACCCACTTAATCTATACCCAAAATGATCCCGAAATCTATGAAATCATAAACATACAAACTGCATGCAAACATATGACCTAACAAATCAAGTTCTAACTGGTCACATCTCATTCCTAGAGTTGCATACATTCCTATTGGATTCGCAACCCTTAAGGAAGAAACATGGTAAGTGGGTTTCAAGCATAACTTATTAACCAAATTCTTGGATATAAATGAATGTGATGCACCGGTATCAAATAGTATCCTAACTGGAATACTTTGAATCAAAAATGTACCTTCCATCACAGTCTTTCCCTTATCTGCTGCAGTTGATTTGGAAGAAGATGGTGGTCCAATAGAAAAAACCTTTCCTTTTTCTGTCTTAACTAGCTCGGGACACTGGTTCTTGTAATGCCTAACTTGATCGCAGTTGTAACACTTAATATGATTCTTATCTACAGTCTTCTTCTTCCCCTTGCCTAATCGGCACTCGTTTGCAAAATGACCCTTCTTTCACATTTGTAGCATACTAAATCAGCTTTTGACTTCTTGGCTGAATCTCCCTTCTGGGCTCCTTTCTTTTTGAAGAACTTTCTCTTCTTTCCCTGAGAACTCTGGGATTCAATTGGCTTCTCTCTAGCACAAATAGTAAGCATCTCTTCATGGCGAATGGCCATCTCCACCACCACATTAAAGGGATCACGGATATGAGTCAAGGTCACCCTAGCAAGCTCGGGCCTCAGTCCTCGAATGAACCTTTCAATCCTTCTGATGTCGGTGTCTATAATAGCGTATCCATATCGAGATAGCTCATCAAATCTATTTGCATACTCGATAACTAACATGTCTTCCTGAACTAAATCCATAAATTTTCTCATCAATGCTGACTTGGCAACTTCAGAAATAAACCTCTATTCGAATCTCCTTTGAAAATCAACCCAAGTCAATTCTTCCTCTGGAACTTTGGTAGTCACACCATTCCACCAATGAAGTGCTGACCCTTGCAATTGTCTAGAGGCCAACCTTCTCTTTTGCGCATCTTCTAAATCCAAATCAGAGAAAATCCATTCATAGTGTAATAGCCAGTTCTCCACTTCTATAGCATCTTCCGTTCCCATAAATGGCTTTCCACCCAAACTAGTGCAGTCTCGGTTTAGCTTGGCATAATTATTCCCAATGGGAATCGCATGATTTGCTCCTCTAATATTTCTAGCCACTCTAGCAGTTCCTGCTTACATCAAATTAGCAAGGAACTGATACATCATCCCCGCATCTACTAGTGGATTCCCAGCACTCACATTAGCTTCCGCATTTTGATTAGCGTTAGCCTGTCGACCTTGGTTCCTCCGGGTGTTAGGTCGAGCATTTCCATCAGTTGTGGTGCTTCCTCCACCTAGATTTCCTCTTCCGTTTCCTGCTTCCATATCTTCTTTCTCGTAAATCTATATATGAGCCTTAGTAAGATACAGAAGAATGGTCTAAGAGAAAGGGGAATTACATACTTATATATATATATATATATCAAATACAAGTACATTACAATCGCGTTAACCTAAACCCTGATCAAATTTTTGATTCATTGGTTTATGTTTTGAAAATATTTTAGGTTTTAATCGCTTAAATTTTCATAAACCTAAGCTCTGATACCAACTTGTAACATCCCACACTTGGAGGCCCAAAACTAACGGCTATGGATGACTGCAGCATCCGTAGTCGTTAGTTTTGGACCTCCAAGTAGGGGATGTTACACACTGGTGGAAGATTGACGATCAATACAGTAGTCGGAGGATCGCATCCGGTTGATAAGAGTTGGCATGAGATGGAGCGCTATGCTAACGTGCTTAAGCATATGGATTTTGAATATTGTTCGAATACAGAAGATGGAGCTCCGGCAAAACAGCAACGTTAATGGAAGATGATATTGTGTTTAGAAATAGAGATGCATACAAAGTGGAGGCTCCGACGATCGACCCGATGGTCATTTTGGCCATGATCGGCCCCGCTTTAATGAGAAGGATATTGATTGATTGTGGAAGTTCTGTAAATATAATACTCAAAAAAGCTTATGATCAGATGAGGATGGAAGCCAAGGACTTGAAACCGTCTAAAGCCCGTACTCATGGCTTTAATGGTGCTGCAACTGAAGCTATTGGTTATGTTAAATTACCCGTAGATTTGGGAGAAGGTGACCGTAGGAGAGTGCAGATTCTACCTTTTGTTGTTTTGGATGTTGACTCTCCATACAACGCTTTTCTGGGCCGACCGGCCCTAGCCGAGTTCCGGATAGCACACACCCCATGGTGTTTAACTCTGAAGTTCCCGATAGATAATGGTGTTGGAGTTTTTCAAGGTGATCAGGCAACTGGACGTGCCTATTATGCAGCTGAGTTGAAAGATGCTCGACGGAAGGAGAAAGGTAAGGGTGTGGAAAAGTCAGTACACATCCAAGCCTTTGAAGATTGTCAACTAGCACCTGAGCCTTGGCTCGAGTGCCATAGTCGACTCTATAGAGATATAGATCCGAGAGACGATGAGGAGGAGCCCAAGGAGACCAAGGCTACACTAGTTGAGCTGACGATTGACATCATAGTCAGCCACGATGACCCGTCAAGGTCATAAAGATCGGATTGCATCTCAGTCCCTTGATGATGAAAGAACTTGCTAGATTACTCTGAGTGAATCTTAACGTGTTCGCTTGGACCCACTCTGACATGTGTGAGATCTCGCCTGCCATTGCGAGCCACACATTTAATATTGACCCGAGGCATGTCCCGGCGAAATAAAAAAGATGTGGCATGGATCCGGAGAGATCTGCCGCTCTTAAAGTGGAGGTGGATAGACTCAAGGACAATGGGTTTATTCGCGATGCCCTCTACCCTAAGTGGGTATCTAATCCTGTATTTGTGAGAAAGGCGAATGGAAAATGGTGGACATGCGTTGATTACTCAGACCTGAACAAGGCATGCCCAAAAGAAAACTTTCCCCTTCTAAGGATCGACTAGCTAGTAGACTTGACCGCGGGACACGAATTGCTATCTTTCATGGACACATACTCAGGATATAACAAAATCTCGATACACATTTTCGATCAAGAGCACACCAGCTTCATTACCGATGTTGGATTATATTGCTATGTGGTGATGCCGTTTGGACTAAAGAATGCAGGAGCCACCTACCAGCGCCTAGTTAATAGAATGTTTAAAGACCAGATCGGAAAAACGATGAAGGTATATGTGGATGATATGCTTTTGAAGTCATGACAGTCTAGCGACCACATTAGAGACTTGATAGAAATGTTCGACATCCTCTAACATTATAAAATGAAGATTAATCCTCCGAAATGTTCCTTTGGCATTGCATCTGGAAAGTTCTTGGGTTTCATCATTAATGCCCGTGGAATCGAAGCTAATACTGAGAAAATTCAAGCTATTCGCAATATCAAAGAACTAAAGACTATCAAACAAGTACAGAGCCTGAATGGGAAGGTCGCTGCCCTAAGCCGATTCATTTTCAGAGCTACCGATAAATGCATTTCTTTCTTTGACTTGATTAGGAGAGGAAAAAGGAATTTTGAATTGACACAGGATTATAAAGACGCATTCCAAGATTTGGTGTACTACTTAGAGAGACCATCTTATTAATGCCAGTGGATCATAAAGATTTATATATCTACTTAGCTGTGTCGGTACACGCTATAAGTGTCGCGTTGCTTCGTGAAGAGAATTGAATCCAGAGACCGGACTATTATGTTAGCAAGCGATTGACAGGAGCTGAAAGGAACTATCCAAAGATAGAGAAATTGGCATACTATTTGCTGATTGCATCACGAAAGCTCCGCCCTTACTTCTAGGCACACCCTATCAATATTTACACTGACCAGCCATTACAACAGGTCCTGCAGCGACCTGAGACATCTAGAAGGTTACTCAAGTGGAATATCTAGCTTAGCCATTTTGATATCACTTATCTTCCTCAAAGGGCTATCCAAGGTCAGGAACTAGCAGATTTTATAGCAGAATTTACTGCGAAGGATGATTTCCCAGAGATCAGCAAAACCCCTGCCATACGGTGGAAGTTATATACGGATGGGGCGTCCAATGATCGTTGTTCTGGAGCTGGAATTGTGCTTGTAACTCCTGAAGATCGATCAATTTGCTATGCTTTAAAGCTCGATTTCCCTACAACAAACAACGAAGCTGTGTATAAGGCTCTGATTACTGGACTTAAACTTGCCAGAGAATTGGGGATAAAGTCTCTTGAAATCTTTTGTGACTCACAATTGGTAGTATATCAAGTCAAAAGAGATTACCAAGCTAAAGGACAACGGCTTGCTCCATATCTTACCCAATTTCAAGAGTTGTTAACTGACTTTGAGTACTATGACATTACACACATTCCTTGGGATCAAAATAGAGAGGTTGATTCATTGGCAAAGTTTGCTAACACCGAGGATGCACAACAGGTTGGCTTGGTTCCAGTCGAAGAATTAAATGCCCCAAGTGTAAACCTGATGGAAGTTGATCGGGTACTAAAGACGGAGCCTGAGAAGGAATCTTAGATGACTCCGATTAAAAACTATTTGCTATGAGGAGTTCTTCCTGAACAAAGGAAGGAAAAGCGACAAGTCCTTCATAAAGCTTCACGATATATCATATAGGGAGGAGTTTTGTACAGAAGGGGTTTTTTCGTTCCCCTACTCCGTTGTATCACTCATGATGAGATAAAATGAGTCCTAAAATAAGTTCATGATGGAGAATGTGGCGATCACACTAGGGGGCAAACTCTAGCAAAGAAAATACTCCGTTACGGGTATTATTGGCCGACTGTAAATCGAGATGCTACCAATTATGTAAGGCGATGCGACAAATGTCAGATATATGCAAAAATTCCTTAAGAAAATGGGCAAGTTGAAGCTGTGAACAAAATCATAAAATCCATTCTAAGACGCATTTGGAAAAGGCTAGAGGCAAGTGGGTGGATAAACTCCCAACAACACTATGGGCTTATAGGACCACCCACAAGTCCGCGACTGGTCGTACTCTATTTGCCCTTGCTTACGGTTCCGAAGTTGTTATTCCTGTTGAGCTCGAAGTTCCTTCCCATCAAGTGACTTACTACGATCCCAGAATAAATAAAGATCTCCTCTTGGAATCTCTAGACTTTATAGATGAGAAGCGTGAGGAAGCTGATTTGAGTGCAGCTACACACCGACACTGTGCCGCCTGATACTACAACACTAAAGTCTGACCTAGAGCCTTCGAAATCGACGATCTCGTCTTGAAACGGGTTTTTCCAGCCCCGTCGCGTATGAATCCAACCTGAGAAGGACCGTATGTCATTGAGCAGAGGCTTGGAGAGGGAACTTTCAAGCTAGCGACTGTTGATGGCATCACACTCCCGAAGGCGTGGAATAGCGAGCATTTACGATGCTATTTCACTTAGTTTATTTCTTTTTCATTTAGTTGTATTTACTTTAAGAATTTGCTTTGGCATTTGATTTTTCGGATGTGTAATAAGACAAATTAT
This sequence comes from Allium fistulosum, assembly GCA_030737815.1. Taxonomy (NCBI): domain Eukaryota; kingdom Viridiplantae; phylum Streptophyta; class Magnoliopsida; order Asparagales; family Amaryllidaceae; genus Allium; species Allium fistulosum. The sequence goes on along the minus strand of CM060904.1, from coordinate 704,229,153 downwards.
GTCATTTCCTTCCGTTAAGCAAATAAAGTTTTGAACTTCCTTATATATTGTGTTTGCTGTAGCATTACATGTTAGTTACATTATGAAACTGACTGATGTTGATATGTCCAAACAGATTCCCAGAGTTTGGAACTAACCAATTACGCTAGTTCCCGATTGAACTAAACAAGATAAATGTGGTCCGACTGTTCATTTGATAACTCTCGTTCATAACCCGATGGATGGAATACATAATAAGGAATATATGTGACTTAACCATCTGATGACCGAATAAATCCCGCCGAGTGATGGGATTGAAATAAACCAAAAGAGATCGTGACACGATTGATTGCTCGGTAAATCAAACCCTGGACTTCAAGGATAAATTGATCAATTAAGAATAGTACAATCCTACTATTCTTCGAACTAACTCTAAGTCCCTAGAGTGCGGACTAGAGTATAAACTCATCAGGGATGGAGCCCAACCATCCACCGTCTAACTCCACCAGCCCGAGATTGGGGGTAGCAGCATAATCACTCAAATCGCTGAATCTGACAGCGTAATGTTTGGGCTCGAACCCCGTGTTCGGTATGACTCAAGGCCATGACCGTTTGGAGGCCTTGGAATAGAGTTAGTGGATTGTTATCTGAATCGATGAGCAACAAATTACAAGTACCCCGAATGGAAAGTAATAGCTCAACTACTCAGGTAACAATTCACATGAGGGTTTAATAGAAAACAAAAAACTTTTATTCACATAATAAGCTTCAAAATTGAGATATGAGTTTATTAAGAAAATTAGGGCTGTACCCGTACAACCACGACCAACAAAAAGGAAAACAACCATATAAGCTATGTGCAAACAGAGCCGAAACGGCTATTTCTTTTGTCTTCTCTCCTTTTTGGATTTTTCGGGAGTGGCGCCGCCCGAGCTTCCACCTGTCCATTTCCTCGATCCCTTACTGCCTTTGGCGGGAGAACTTTCAAGAGTAGGTGGAAGGTTTTCAGAAATCGACCCGCCAGGTGGGATGACTTATAATGGAATGAGATTTGGATCGTCAATATCCACATCAACGGGTTCGGTCTTGGCTTGTTTCTTCAACAACTCCTCCCTCTCAATGTGCTCCTTTAAGATGATCTCATCGGTGTGTTTTGTGGTGCCAGTGATCACAACATCATCAGATTCATCCAGCGGCAGCAGATCTTCAGCTTTATCATCATCAAGTGCTCCGATAACTTGAGCGTTGGGTCCTGGAGCATCAGCGGCCGTTGGAATCTCAGTTGATGTCGATTGTTGCTCCACGGCAGCACCACTTTTGGAGTTTGGCTGGGACCCGAAAGACCCGTAGATTTGCGAAAATAAGAAGATAAACCCATTCCTATTGGACATGAAGAAAGAAATCGATCGAAAAGTGGATAATAGAGTAGAATACCTGCATTTGGCTGACTTTCTGTTGTCGCTGGGGTCCTCCCAAATAGGGGTCAGCACTTTAGATTGATAACCGAGTTTGTCTGGATTGTAGCTTAGATCCTATCCCAGGCTGAAAGAAACTGATGCTCCAGCTGCTTAAAAAGAAGAGGGGCCCTTAGGATCAGACTCTGAAGACTCAGCGATATTTTTCCCTTTGCTGGAAGATGTTAGAATGTCAAAGTATCAGAGTCTCATAGCGGCAAGGTCTAGCGGTTCATTTCCACGAAGGATCTCCCGTTCTAGTTTATCTTCATCCAAATTATCTTCGTCGAGGGTTTTCCTTTTCATTTCAACAATATATTCTCAGGCCTCGGCAAGCGACTCAAGATAACCCTCATCAAGAAAGCTCAGATCACGGTGGAGAAGGATTTAAGCATTGTATTCAATGATCAGGGGACCGAACACGTCCTTGATTTCATTCCGACCGGCTTCCTTGGCATCCTCTACCCGGGCCTCGAGTTGTTCTCTCATCTCATTACAACCCACTTCCTTTGCCTCTTCTTTAAGGACTTCAGTCTGAGTAAGTTGCTTATCAAGTTTAATCTTTAAAGTCCGGGCCTCAACAGCTTCTTTGCAATATTTATGCGGTTCTTCTTGAGCTTTGATCTTCTCTTCCCTCTCTTTCTTAAGAAGCTCTTCAAGCTCCTCAGCACGGTGGGCCAAGATTTTCTGTCCTTTTGCAAGGAATCTGCTTCTAAGATGAGTGCACTACTGCGGTTGAGGGAAACATCAAGTTACTTTTTATGGGTAGCTTCCAGATGACTCACTGCCTCAGATGTTTCCTTGGCACTCTTTTTTGCCTCGGTTAGTTTTGTCGTCAACTCTAAGATCTCATTACCTTGGTGCTTAATTATATCTTTATCGTGGATCGCCTCTAGCTTGAGATGATCTATCTCATGCTGTCGCTCGATAGACACCTCGGAGATCTTTTTTGCTAAGTGCTGGAACGGTTCATGCTGCATGAAAACATCATTAACACATGCGAGAGAGCTTGCTTTGACATTCCCGGGAATTGTATGAATGGAGGGGAGGAACTTATGTCCATCAAAACAAATCTTTGGGAAAATGATCTGAAGTTCAGCCAATTTCTCTGCTATGGAAGCTTCAGGAGTAATGGTCGGAAAAGATGGATCGAAATCAATGATTGAATGTTCGCTTGACCTGCGGTCACGGAACTGCTTCGAGCTGGATGAACCAGAATATTGCTCAAGCGGTACGGTAGCTGGAGGACCATGAAAAGAGGTCTGATCACTACTATGTGCACGAAGATTAGGTTGCACTTCCTGATGGGATGACCGAGATTGGGATTTATGATTTGAAGAAGAAGATTCCCTCTAGCGACGACTTCTTTCTCGATCATCATCCCTCTCTCTACGCCTACCCGATTCTGAATCACGTCTGGATCCATATTGCATCAAGGAGCCCCTCAAGTGATCAAAAACTCGGGATTGAGACATCAAAACTATAAAAAAACCAAATACCAAAGTATAAGGGACCATTGCACAAAACATAGATGGAATCTTGTAGTGAAGTGCACGTGATTGTGAGTGTCCTAGTGTCCCCTCCAACGGACCAGTTGCTGCAGCCTTTCTCATGGGAGTTTTCTCTCCTTTGCCAGTAGGAAGAATGAAGTCACCACTTTTAGTGGGAGAATTGATCCCATCGATATTGATGTTGGGAAAGTCATAAGTCATGATGTCATCAGAAATTTGAAGATTCGAAAATCTTTTCATCGTGCTTTCTAAATGTTGGGAGGATGACTCTTCTTCAACAGAAGTGATAACAAACTTTAGATCCTTAGCAGTTTTTCTCTTGCGAAACTTATATGCAAGCTTCTTTCTTCTCTTAGCTGGCATGTGGGGTTGCGCGCCTTGTGATGGTTCGACCACATGTGCCTTGCTCGGGCCTGCATCAGCGTCACCAGGCTCATTGATCTGGGTACCCCTAATTTCGCCTTCTTCGGCGTTATCCTAAATCCCCTTAACTGGGGGCACGATAGGGTTATTGATATCCCCTTCTTGTTCTACAGTGTTTCTTTGTAATGCAGCACTTCTAGGAAGCCCAATATTGCGGCCTTCTTTCAGTAGCCCAAATAGAGATAACAACTCACCGTTTACGAGGAGTTTGATGTCCTTGTCTTCGATAGGGGTAGCATGAATTGCAGACATCGCTCTTGAAAAACTATTGCCTTCTGGATGTGGGTAGACACCTGTAGATATTTAGAATTTTAGTTGATCCAAAATATGACTTGGATTAGAAAATTTGAAAATTAAGCGAAGATGACACTTACATCCTTCCAACCATCGCCTTGCAAAGTCAAACGGACATTGAACGTAGAACCATTCATGTTTGAAAAGGGTAGGTTTATTCCAAGCACCCGTTAAGACTCGACAGTTGGGTGAAGGCTCTAAGAAAACATAGGAAGGACTTCCTGACTGTCGTTTAAAGTTATAAATGAACCTTATGTCCTCAGGAGTTGGCGGGTGTAACAAATTGCTCATGAATAGTAAAAAAGTTCCATGGAGAAAGGCGTAGCGGTTTGGGTGAAGTTGAGTGGGAGCTATTCCAAGCTATCTGAACATTTCCCGAATAAAAAAATTAAAGGCGGCGCGCATCCGGCCCAACACATGAATTTGTTGCATGTTGTGTACCCCTCTAGGGGCAAGTGAGCCCAATCATTTATTAAAGGAGCCAGAATGTCTTCGGATGGAATTCCATGCCTGGAACATAGCCTGTGAAGGGCAGCCTCACCAATTCTGGAGGCTTGAGAATCTGTCGGATATCTAAGAGTCAATGCCTTCTACAGCGTCGGGCGCAAGACTTACATCTTCCGCTGGGAGGACGGGAACATCAGAATAAAAAAGGTTGGCTGACAGGCCAGAAACTTCTGTTTGTTCAGTTTGATGACCATGGGAAAGCCTGCCAGATATAGTTGCGTAACTCGACTCAGCTTCGGGATTGCTATGTTGCGAGGCTGGTCCATAAGAAATTGCAGCTAGACGCTCTGAACGTCTGAAGTCCATGTCAACTATACTCAGTAGATAATCAAGATTAGAAAAGTTTACCTGTCCCCTCGTGCTAAGTGTGAGCTAGTGTGGTGCAGTGTGGTGCAATGTGCTGCAGTGTTGTGTATTATAGAAATAATCAGCTTAAAATAAGAATGCAAAGTGAAATGATGAGATTTTGGATTCTGACCAGAGTGACCGTCATCGCTGACCGTCTTAACTGGAAAAGAGATTGATCGATTGTGTAAGCTTTGGGATCTACTATCGGCATATCAGAGTGTGAAATCTGTTATTCAAGTCCATATGCTAAGTTTTAGTTCATGTTCTAAGTCACCAGATTTGATCATTCAGTTTCGAGTACAATATTGAATATGCAAGTCTGGTTGTTCATCATCATAATATATTCAAGTTCATTGAAATGGGATTGGTTGTAATTGCTCAAACAAGCGATTATGGATTAGGTTTCGAGTTCAATTTAAAGCCTAAGGATTAGCCAAGTATATAAATGCCGACCCCTATATGCCGACCCATATCTCCGATCCCTATCCCAAAACAATGGTATCGATTCCTCTCTTCAAACAAATGATGCCGATTCCTTTCCTTTAACAAATTTTTTCGATCCCTTCACATTATCCAACTCCACCGATCCCCTCTCCCACTTAACTGATCCTACCGATCCATCTACTTCGTTATTTTTAACCTCTCACTAAACTTCTACTACCGATCTCTCCCATTCAACCAAACAACCGAACCTTCCACCCAACATACTATCCTTCAACTCTCGACCGAACCCAATGCCATAAACTTCTTCCTTTCTCCTCCTTTTTGCTCTGCCGAACCCCTCCATACCCAATATTTCATCTCCTCTAGACAACTTTGGCCATTGTTCCATCACTACCTCGAACTCCATCCTAACTGCCGATGGCATGGAACCCATTATCTCATCATAAGATCAAGAGATAAGGACTAGAAAACTTACCTACGCGTATATCTGTGTTAGAAGAATTGGCGAATGACTCGAAGATGATCGAGATGGAAAGCAAGGGGAAGTCGATTTGTAAGAACAGATTGAAACACTGGAAGATTTTGTTTCGAAGCTAAGTAAAGAAAGGAAGGAGGATTTGGTTTCGATAGAGGAACAAGAGGGTTTGATAATGTGAACGATGGTAGGAAAATGAAGCAAGCAAGGATGGAAATGGGGTATGTTAGTTTATATATGGGGACTAGGGGACCGACCTATATTTTCGACATGAAATGTGGACATAGGGGATTGGCATGAAAGATACCGATCCTTATGATCATGTGAACAAGAAAGAAGAAAGAGAGGAGTGATCGACATGAAAGGTATTAACTTATATATGGGATGAGGGTTCGGCCCAAGGTTCCTATTCGAAGCATGAGGAGAAGGGATCAGCATGAAAGGTACCGATCCCTGCAAACATAAGGAAAGAGGGAGGGATCAGCTAAGCATATGCCAATCCCTACAAATAATCAAAAAAAAGAGAAGAGGGATCAGCTATGAGCATGTATGCAAAGCAGCATGAGCATGAGAATTATTAAAAGCACGTACATACAAAATGCAATGAAAATTGGCGACGACCCGTGAACGTACGAACACACCCGGGAGCCAACAACAAAGAGCGTGTATATGAACATGGACGTGCATGACCCAAAAGTTCAAATTTTGAAATTGACAGAAATTGAAATCAAACTTGAAGCCTTCAAGTTCGAGGCTGGACCAAATAACCAAAGCTTGTTAGTCTTATGGAACCGAACTTATATATATCAACCGATGTAGTATGACCCTGGATTTATACTATTGGAAACCGACCAAGCATCATGACGACCAATGAGAAATACATTGGAAAAATAATTCAACAGATGGATAGCAACTATTCAGGAACCTAGGCAGATTTCTTTTCGATGACTCTAATTTGCTTCGATTCAAAGCACGTCATGTTCGTCACAAGACGTATTTTGGGGGGCAAGTGTTATCCAACATTTTAAACCGGCTATATTAAACCGATTGCACAAGATTCGACTACCATCAAGGCTGATGACTTTAGAGTGATGATTGACTCTAACTTTCTTTGATTCAAAGCACATCATGTTCATCACATGACGTGCTTTGGGGGCAAGTGTTATCCGGCATTTTAATCGGGCTATATTGAACCGATTGCACAAGTCAGATTCGACCGCCATCAAGGCCGATGACTCTAGAGTGATAATTGTGGGGCTCAAAAGCCAAGTACAGATGGTAACATGAAGTCAATGTTGAATGGACTTGATGGATATGCAAGGTAGAGTGTTCGAAATATGAAATACGGTTCAACACCTAGGAGGGATCGGCATACATTGGCTTCAATGATAGGGATCAACATATTTTAGGGTATGAGAGCATTCCAATAGAAAACAATTAATATCTCAAGATCCACAAGTCCAATGCATATGAAATTTTGTGAGCAAGATATGGGGATTCTAGGGAGCCTAACCTAGGGATCACACCTCAAGGGGAAGAAGTTAGAGGGATCAGTATACTTCCATTGGAAGGGATTGGCAGAAAGCTGTATGCAAACCATATTGAAGTAATGATCAAGCAATAACTCGAGCTCCACCGATCCAATTGGCATGAAATTTGGAGGCTAAGCATATTTTAGCATGAGGAAGCCACCATAAGGATCACACCCTAGAATTCAACTAAAGGAGGGATCGGTATCGATTCTTCTTCTTTGGGAATTGGGCCATGAGACCCCTCTTGTGGGCCTATATGATATTGAGGGTCTTTCTACCGAGTTTTCAAAGAGATATTTGGCCATCTTCATCTATAAAAGCCGGCTTGGTTGTTCATTTTCGGGACTTTACGCTGCTAGTTGCTTTATACTCTTTTGTGACTAAGGATTTTGATCCAATCCCTTTTGTACTCAGATTATAAAGTGATTAATAAAGCAATTTATTCAAAGTGGATGTAGGCAAACAATGCTGAACCACTATAAATCATTGTGTGTGTTATTCTTTCAATTAACTGCTGCTTCTGTGTTATTATCCATTATTTTCATTTTATTCTTCATTTATTTCTCTTCAAAAAGCTTCTATTGGGTGTTTGTGCTAATTTTTAGTGCAAACACTTAGCATCCATCCCGCCTTAATAACCTTCATTGATGACATTTGATATCAACATTGTATTGAGGATATGCGACATCCTTTGAATGTTGATGAAGTATGGAATTTCTATGGCATGACATCGATAAGTAGTGACATTGATAAGTGGCACATTGATAAGTGGTGATATTGGCAATGATCGGCATTGATAACATACGACATTAATAACAGGCATCATCGATAGAAAACGACATTGATAACATGCGGCATCGGTAACAAGCGACATTGATAACAAGCTGCATTGGCAGTAGGAAGCATTGATGATAAGCGGCATTAATAAGACATGGAATTGGTGATGTGCGGCATTGATAGGAGACGACATTAATGGTGAAGCTGCATTGATGAGATGCGACATTACTTTGAAGGGTGACATTAGAATAAGGCGGCATTGGAGAGATGCGATATTAATCTGGAGCGATATCGATTCTTCTGGCTACATGGAAGAAGTGCTTCATTGATGGAATGTGGCATTAATGTGATGCGATATCAGTGCTATATCATGCCGTTATAATGTTGATGGCTTTCGGTATAGAGTTTTCCAATGTTGTCATTCTCTTACTAACATTCGACATTGTTTTCAATTTCTTTGGCATTATATCACTCATTAAACTTTATAAGTGGTATGCGGCATTGATGGCATTTAGTATTGCTGGCTTCATTGATGACTTACGACATTGCCTATTATTCTTTATTGATGAGGGGCGACATTGTATGCTTCCGGCATTGGTTTATCTTTATACTTTTGACAATGCTTGAATGTGAGATCATGGCTATGTCGACATTCCATATACCTTCGGGGTTAATATGATAGGAACAATTGGTATGAAACGTCTTTAGCTTTAAGAACTTATATATACTTAATCCCCCGAGAAGGACTCCTCTTTATATAGTTCTCTTACTTCTAAAAGAATCGTAATTGAGTTTAGTGGAAATTCATCGATTTAGTTTTGAAGAGTCTAAGATTAGTAAATATTTTACTTACCAAATACCACTTCAAAACTGATATATGAGTTCTATGTTTTGGAAGTGGTTATGAAGTGAAATGCTATAGAGTTGAACTTTCTATCCTAAGGTTGAGTCCAAGGGAGAGGTCAGCGTTAGCATTTGTCGGACGACTTGTGCTGGGATCAATGTAGAAGTTCGTGGAATTTTCAAGATGCTAGAATCTAGAGAGATTTGAGATATGTTCAGGTGATGAAGACTTGTATAAGAGATGCTGAACGTGACTTCACCATCGGAAATGACAAAAAATAGAGTATGCCTTATAGCTAGTGGGTTTGGAACTTTAGCGAACCCGAATGGGTATATCAACTCCATATCTAGAGGCGCTTTCGATATGTTAGCCAACAAGAGTTGATGATATTCAGTATCACATGTTAGGGCGTGGACCAGCTATGTTTCTCCTAATTGATATATTTTATCTAGAGATATATGATGCTCGAAAAGTTGTTTCTAATCTTTGTTTGGAGGTCCGCATCAGTTTACTGGGGGCGCCTCCATGAAAAATCCATATGCAAATGTTCATTAGCGTTTCTAGTTGTACTTCAATATTGTTGTTTCATGACATGCAAGCAGTACAACTATTTTCTGATTTATATTCTATACCCTAGACATTATCTATTATATCACCTAATGTACTTATCAGATGATTTGGTTTCTTTTGAGGGGAAAATTGTACGGTAACACTGTGGATGTATTAGTGTGGACATTTGGGGGTCGAAAAGGTGAATCGTTATATGAAATATAGCATCAATAGGCCTAAAATAGACAGTGGGAGGATCTAAATGAAGTATCAATTCATTAAATATGATATTAGAGATCAAAGGTGGATTCTATAGGGCAATGATATTGGCTTGAGTACAATTGCTCATCTAATCAATATATTCATGCACAGTGATCTACATATGATGCTCAGATAAGGAATGTATGTAAGCTTTTAATCAACGAAAACTCATTTATTAACTAATATGTGCATGCATGGTAGTCTACATATGATGCCCATAATAAGTATGAATTCTGATTTCTTTAATTCATTTATATATATGATAATTACATTTACTCATCATTATCCAGTTTTCATGCTAGAAATCTCATGCCTGTACAATTAATATCAAACTGGTTCTGCTTGAGCATCTTCCATTATAATCATAAAAGTAGGCTTTTTACTTAAAAAAGCCTTAAACTTAAGGCAAAGTATTGTTAATGTTTTGTGAAATTTCAGTGTTCCTTTACCAATATTTAGGTCCTACATTAATGATATAAAATTTAGTTTCATAATATTTGATAACTAGTTAGGTTTCTGCTATGGATATGAGCTCATTCCAAGTTTCCTATGAGATGATATTATTCTGTAATGTTTCATTTTCCTCCTTACATCATTTAGACCTTAAATAGTAGTTCATTTGGTCAATAAACCATTAAGAGTTCAATGAGAGGTACAAAAGTAAAGTACTAAGACCTAAATTATTTTGAGCAGCCTATAATATATGGCGAGGGGATTATGTTGAAGGGTTTGTCCACCTATTCTTATTAATTTCTAAGATATCCCTTTTTAAATTTACGATTCTAGCGACTTCTTCCCTCGTTTAATTTAAGGCTAATTCTATTTGAACATGAGAAATTATTGAGTTACCCCAAGAAATATTAAAAAAATTCATCCCTCCTTTTTTGCCGAGTAGCCCGATAAAATAACATTTTCCCACACAAATGAAGTTAGAACGAGAATAAATTAACTTTAGGTATTTGGTTTAATATATAATGAAGCTTTTGCATATCTTCCTTTTTCCGCTATATCCCTGTTTTATCCTTGCTATAATTGTTTGCACCTTTACCGCTATAGAACCGTTAAGCGCTTTAACTACATAGATTTCTATTGCGATGTTGATTGTTGATGCTTACTTTGGAAAGCAATGACATATGTAAATGGTTATGTATGACTTATTGCACAATCTTGAAACAAAGCACATAAGGATTAGTAGGGGACATAATTAATTTGGACTTGAAATGAAAGTGTTCTATCGTATAGCGATGTCGCTATAGAAGCACTTTGATGTTGTGTATTTTATTCTTGTTTTGGATATCGTGTTTCATGTATAAATGTTATACATATGTTTTTCTATGCTTCTTTGTGATGTGTTTCAGACTTGATTTTTGTGTATGCTTATATGAACGAATGGTGTTTGAATTTGAAGTGAAAAATGGAATTGTTTGTATAGCCATGGTCGCTATAAATGCACTTTGAATCCTTTCTCTTCTATCTTACCTTTTAATCTCTATTTTTAAATGATTTGTTTTATTTTTTTGTACACTTATAGTAGTGTAAAAGATAGTAATAAGTTGAGTTGAAAAGCTATTTAATTTATAAAACAAAGTTGTAAAAGTTATGGTCCATATAGCGATAGTCGCTATGATGCACTTTAAAAATCCATGTTTTTTATAAAGTATAAAATGTTGTTTTCTTTAGATAGTTTATAAAATATTTTCAAAGGAGTTTTATAAAAGGTACACAAATATTTTAAAAGAAGTTTGAAGTTTAAATATATTTTTAAATAATTTATTTTGAAAGTTTAAAGTAAAGGTTTTCTTATTATATATATATATATAAAACTTGTTTATTTTGCTTAAATAGAAAAAGGTTTTTATATTAATTTTAAGTAATTATTTTATAAAGTAATATTTTATATAACTATTTATAAGTATTTTATATTATATATAATAGTATAAAATGCACGAACGTGCATCTAGTAGCTAGAGCGGATATGTGTTTTGAGTGCAAAATTTTTGGTAATCACAATGCTTTTATTTCAAGTTTTTTTGTTGGAGGTGTCGGTGGCAAATTGGTAGTAAAATTCTGTTGATGGTCGTTGAGAAGGGACGGTGGTGAATGTTGCAAACTAATGGTGGGTTTCCGTTGATGGATAAGGGTATTTTTTGAATTTCAAAGACACCGTGGAAATGCTAGTCATTGAATTCTCTTTATTAGAAGTAAAGATATAAAACTAGTTTAATATTTTATTATAGTATAAAGAGTTTTTGTTACACTTTTCCTCTTTAAGTTTATTTTAAATTCTATTAAATATAGTAAATTTTTAACCAAACAATTATACATATATACCAGTTTAAAAACATTTCTAACTTATATACAAGTATTTTTGAAAGACTATTATTTTGGAAGAAGAGATGAGAAGTTACATTATGTAAAAATGAACGTGTAGTTAATTTGCATATGGAATGATAGTAATACTAAACTTAACACTAAAAGCCGAGCGAGGTAGACTTCTCTATTTGTGAGATTTTCAAGATTGATGTTCGAGTAGGGATGAGCGATAGCGCTCTAACCTATTCGCTCCCTCTTGGCCAAAGAATAGTTAAGTTGGAATGTCGAAAAAGTGTTAAGTATATGTACATTGATTTCTATAAGCAATCGTTTTTGGAATTAGATAGCCGATTAGCCAACTATAAGAAATTAACTAAATAAGATAAGTAAATGGTTTTGGGTTGTAGTAAACAAGGTTTAAGTAACATTTGTTTTAAAACCTTATTAATTATAAGTAGAACTATAATTAGGAATATAATTAAGACTTTAATAGGGGATACTTTAAGGATAACTATAAATAAATTGCTATGGGTTTGTTGCAACAATGTTTAAATAACACTTGCCTTTAACCTTTATAAATGTAATTAGATCTTTAAAAGAGGGTTTTAAAGATAACGTTTAAAGGATAAATTGTTTTGGGTTTGTTGTGACAATGTTTTAATAACACTTGTCTTTGACCCATATAAATATAATAAGATCTTTAAAAGAGAGCTTTAAAGATAATGATTGAATGTGAAGTGTTTTGGGGTTTGTAGTAAGCAAAATGTAAGTAAATCTTGTTAATGATTTATGAGTGTACTTATACCATTGAGATAAGTATATGAATACTTTTGAAGTATTGAAAAGAGTATAAATGAATAGTGAAATAATAAGATATAAGTGTATATCTTTTATAAAGAGAAATTATGCACACACATACACAAAAGTAAATAACATAGTTTTAGTTAATAAAGGATTTTTAATCAATAAAGGATTTTAATTAATTAGGAGTTTAATTAATTAGAAGTTTAATTAGTTAGGAATAACCAATTAGAAGTTTTGATTAATGAAAGAAGTTTTATTAGCTAAAAATGGGTTTTACTAATAAAAAGGGTTTTTAAGTAATAAAAGATAAATGAATTAAAACTGGATTAAAAGTCATTTAGGTGACTTGATCGTGCTTTTTATGAATAGATAGTGCTTGTATGTTTACTTGCTTAGGGGAAGTTTACGGGACTTACTTTCCTTATGCGATCATCCTCGTTGTTATTGAAATTGACCAAATATCAACTATTTAGAGGGAATAAAAGATGGTGTTATACCCTATGTATAAACTCTTCTTGCCTTCTAGGACGAATAATAAGGAAATCCATCCGGATAGGAGATGATCTCCACTCATATCGTTATCTGTTTATTTTTGAAAGACCTGGAGTTAAGTTAATCAGAAATTCGTCGATTTAGTCTTGAAGAGACTGGGATCGGTAAGTGTTTTACTTATCGAAAACCACTTCAAGACTGAGATACGTGTTCTATCCGCTGGAAGTGGATCCGTTTGAGATGTTGAAATCCATGTAGAGGTTTGTGATATGTCCGAGTGATGAAGACTCTTGTAAAAGATGCTGAACGTATCCTCACCACTGGGAAATGACAGAAAAAAGAGAAGGGGCATGGCCAGAAGGGTTTAGCTAACCTCAAAGGTATATTAACTCCATATTCAGAGATGCTTATCGATTGTTGCTAGTGGGAGTTGATATGATTCGGATCATACACCAAGGGTAGTCTAGCTATGTTGACCTTATGGTATATTTTTTCTAGAAATATACGATGCTCGAAAGGGAATCTTTGACCCTTGTCATGGAGGTCTGTCTCGAAGTAGTATGGGCACCTTAAACGGAAATCCTACACAATTAGGAATAAGCCTTAGCGGTTTTGATTGTATACCTATTATTTCTATGGTGTACACGCACACGTAGCACAGATATTTCTTATTTATATTCCATACCCTAGACATTATCTATCATATCGAAGATGTAACCATTAGGTGGTAAGCTCTTTTGAGGGTAAAACCATTTCGGTGATTCGGTTGGTCCTAAAAGGTGCTATTATATGCCATACATATTTCTTGAGTTTCTCACATCGGACTTTTGTCTGACCCGTGATTTTTATTTTTTCCTTATTTCCATAGGTGCTCTTTTGAGCAGTCTGAGAAAGGCAGGTTTTCGTTGATGTACATTGGAGCTCTTAGAGAGGAGCTGGGAGTTTACCTACTGTAGTATTCTTATTTCCGCTGCATTACTTTATGTATATATATTGGCAATTGTAAGGACGTGCTATTATAACTATCTAGGCTGATGATGGTACTTAGATTAGTAACTCTGAAATGTTATGTCTATTAGAGTAACACCGTAAACTATCTTTTGATATTATATGTTATCATTCCATTGTGAGATTATGAAGTTTTTGTTCTCCTCTTTCTTGTTCCTTTTCTTTTCTTCTTTCTTTATTACCCTAACAATCGGTCTTTCTAGCACTTGGGTGTTTGGCATGTGAATATCGTGGATGTATTAGTATCGACACTTGGAGGTCGAAAAGGGTTATCGTTACAAATGTGTTCTTAACAACACGAATAAGTCACTCTTCAGTACACCCTTCCTATAATATCCTTTGATGGTCTGTGAGTTGAATGTGCAGTGCTATATGAAGTAGAGAACAGATTGATTGCTTTTGATTTCAAATAATAGCAAATAGAATGAGAATTGAGAGCAAGAGAATTATTTGAAATCAAGGAACGAAATAAGTCTATATTTATAGTAATGGAGAGGTCTACTAAAGATGTAACGACCCGTATTTTACGGATCGAAAAGTTCGTCAAAATCTGGAATTTTAGTATTTTTAAGTAATTTAAGATTTTAAGGCAGAATTCCGCTAAGTCTTAGGTCGTAAACGACCTAAGTGATAGGTCGTGACCGACTTAAGAAGATAGTGGGTTGGTCGTATGGCAGTTTAGGTCGGTTGAGCGACCTAGGGGTTGATAACTGATAGAGTCTAGACGACTTATGGGATAGGCGACCCAAGTTTTGAGCGACCTAAGAAATAGGTTGGTAGCGACCTAAGTAAACCCAGTAGTTAACGACCTAGGGATGAGCGACCTAGTGATGCCGAGTTAGTATATTTAGGTCGGCAGCGACCTAAGGAAACTAGTGGATAGCGACCTATAATAGTTCGCGACCTATAGGAGTTAACGATCTAATTATTAGCGACCTAAGAGTTAAGCAGAGTAGGGGATGGCTGGTTAGGGTAGTTAGGTCGTACGCGACCTAAGTTAGGTCGTGAGTTCTGTTTTAGTTAGGTCGCGTGTTGGCATAAGTTGTTAGGTCGCATAGGTTAGTAGGTCGCGTGGGAGTTAGGTCGCGTGTTGATTTAGGTCGTCAAGTGTTAGGTCGTTGAGGAGTTAAGTCGTAGCATCTGTTGGTCGCGTGGGTTGCTAAGTTGTTAGGTCGCAAGGTTTTGTCTATGTGTTAGGTCGCGATCTGTGTTAGGTCGTAAGTCGTCTACAAGTGGAAGCGCATGTGTTAAGTCGCGCGTTGCGTTAGGTCGTAGGTCGCTGGGTGTTTGAATGCGCAGAGGAGTTAGGTCGTAGGAGTTGGGGCGCACGTGCATCTGTTAGGTCAGAGAGGCTTAGGTCGGAGAGGCTTAGGTTGGAAACGACCTAGGGAGATAGCCGAGTTACGACTTAAGAAAATTTCTGCTATAAATAGGAAGGGTCTTTCTCACTTTTTGGGATCCGGATTTTGAAGCGACGAAGTGCTGCCATTTTGAGAGCTCGACTTCTACACTTCTTCACTTCTTTTCTCCACTCTAATCTAGTGCTTCCATCCATCCAAGTTGAAGATCAAATTGAAGATCCAAGAGCTTAGATTGAAGATCTTCATCTTTTCAAGAGAGATTTCTTCGTTTGAAGCGGATTCGTGATAGATCAAGCTTCATCCTTCGCTGTCCAGATCTGAAGCGTGTTAATTTGGGTTTGTTTAGGTGATTTGGTGAGTGGTGATTATCTCTCACATGGATCCAAAGGAGTATATCAGATTGTTGGCTCGATTTGGTGTTAAAATAGGAATTTCCATACATTTTCTTCATCCAAAGTGTAGATCCATATAGATCCATTGTTCATGATGATGTTACATCCATTTTATCATATGTTAACCTATGCAAGTTCATTCATCAAGTTTGTAGAGATATAATTCATGTTTTCATGCTTATTGGACTTTCAACTCTTTAATTACGAAAATGCCATTATTGTTATAATTGTCTACTTAGATCATATTTGAATGCTTGATTGCTTGGATTGATGTTTGATTTGATTGATTGTTATGAACTAGATGATTGATGATTAGATTTAGATCGAAGATGATTCAAAAGCTAAGGGAAAGGCTCTTGAATTGGGAAAGCTGCTCGTGGCATATGTAGCGGGATGATGAAGCTCTTATGCATAGATTTGATGATGTGATGTTGAGATGAGGCTTTGCGAGGATGTAATGAAGCGAGGCATCATATGATGAAGACTTGGTCTAATCCAGATGGGATCATTCCAAGCATGTTGATAACTCGGTGATATGATTCGAGTTGAGGATAATGAATGGATATGAGAATAGTCGTCGAGGAGGATGACTAGGAGGCTTGGATAGCATCGTTGTTGAAGGTTCTAGCATGCTCTAAGCAAGAGTACGTTTGGGCAGATTCGATAGTCCCAACGGCCAACTGTTGATGGTCGAGTACTCTAGGCAGATTCGATAGTCCTAGGCACGGGCTGCGACGACGTGCGGGAGTTATGTCTAGAACCGGGGTTTCCATTAGCCCTTGACGGACGGCTGAAAGAATGTGCCGGTCATTCAATTAACGGTGATATCGAAGCAATGATAACAGTGATAGCCAGAGTCATGGATGTTTGGTTGTATCGTCATTCGGACTCAAGAGCGGTATTTTCTGGGTGCTTATCTGATTTAGGCCTTGGTACTTGGAAAACATCGCCCTTGACTCGAGTAATAGTAGCTTTACTTTAAATTGTATGCTCTGCTATGTTTGCTTCTGCTTAGTGTGTGTCTGGGGGCTATCACTGTAGAATGAGGTTGGAGTGGGAGGGTTGTATTCCTATTCCTTTTCCTTTATGCTCTTTTGGTATGTTGTTAGTTAATTTACTGCAAGACTGTTGTCTGACTCAAGGCTTTATGTTTTAATTCTTATTGCCTTGGGCTGTTCGTCCATTTTTGGGACGGGCAGACTAGGTAATAGGTGACAGGTGCTGTTTTCTTCTCACGATACTGATATCGAAGACGAGCTGGAGGGTTGCATATTATCTTCTTATTATATGTACTGGATGTTCCGCTGTTGTATTTTCTCTGAGTGTTGTAGTGAGGCTTGATGTATTTTGATGACTTGACTATTCAGATGCTTGTATTCAACTATTATGAAGTTTTATATGATATCATTTTGTTCTGTAAAGCTTCACTATACATATGTTCTATTGTATTTTATCCATGCGCTGTGAGTAATACGATAGATTCTGTTGTGTTTAATTTACCTTGACAATCGTCCATGGTCGCCTGGCACACTTTACAGCGCACTATCTCTAGATTCAGTGCAGGGGTCATGGGCGGTCGTCACATTTGGTATCAGAGCATTGGTTAATCGATTTTACCCAACGCTCGCTGTCGTAACTACGTATGAGAGACGTAATTGTAATTTTGATGGATGATTACTATATATAATATAGTAGCTTAGTAGAGTTTGAGTCCTTTATGCAGTTTTTTCTCTAGATGTTCTAATCATTCCTTTTTATAGATATTGAGAATGAGTCGAAGAGGGAGACCAGCTGCTAGGGAAGGCCGTGCTACTGAAGAGACTGCTGATTATGCAGCCATGTTCGAAGCTATGATGACTTCGATCATGAGGAGGATACCAGTTCCGGGGGCAGCAGTAGATGTTGGAGTTCAAGTCCAAACTCCAAAACCAGTGGATTTCACTAAGCTGTGCAAGGACTATACCGCTCTTGGAGGGAAGGTTTTCTTGGGAACAGAATCAACTATTGAGGTCCAGAGGTGGATAGATGCTTGTAGAAGGATCTTTGGTGATTTGGGAATTGAGGATGCGACTAAGAGGAAGTTGGCATCGAGGCAGCTTCAAGGGAGAGCTTCTGATTGGTGGAACTCCATTACCATCAATACTCCGGAAGAAGAGATTACTTGGGAGCAATTCCAAGTCAGATTTGAAGCTAAGTTCATTTCTACAGCTCAGAAGTCTGTTCTGTTCAAGAAGTTTGTGGAGCTCAAGCAAGGAGGAAGATCTGTTCTTGAGTATGTTTCTGAGTTTGAAGCTTTGTCCAAGTATGCTCGGTCATATATTGAATCTGCTTATCAGAAGAATGAGAAGTTTGTGACCGGCTTGGATAGTTATCTTGGGAGACAGTTGGTGGATCATTTGGATGATTCATTTGAGAAGCTTGTGGAGAAAGCTCTCAGGCACGAGAGTCTGTTTCCTAAGGATGGATCTGTTGTTGCTGTGACCAGGGAAGAGTCTAAACCCCAGCAGGGTGGAAACAAGAAGAGGAAGCAGCAGCAGCAGAAGGGTAAGGATGGCCAGAAAAAGCCGAAAGGCGAGGTGACTTGCTACAATTGTCAGCAGAAGGGCCATTTCTCTAAGGATTGTAAGAATCCGAAGGTGCCAATGAAGTGTCACAACTGTGACAAGCCTGGGCATTTCAGAAAGAATTGTCCAGAACCGAGGAGGGACAAGCAGATTGTGCAAGCTTATGCTTTGGGAGCTGTTCCGTCGTCTTCGAAAGCTCCTACTGCTGAAGA
Source organism: Allium fistulosum (assembly GCA_030737815.1). NCBI lineage: Eukaryota > Viridiplantae > Streptophyta > Magnoliopsida > Asparagales > Amaryllidaceae > Allium > Allium fistulosum. The sequence continues at coordinate 704,210,609 of CM060904.1, read as the reverse complement.
GAAAGGAAAGAGTGTGGTTGTTCAAGGTACTCTTTTCCTATGTGGTGTTCCCGTTAGAGTTTTGTTTGATACTGGAGCGTCGCATTCGTTTGTTTGTAATGAACTCGTAGGCCGGTTAGATTTGAAGCCGGATATTGTTGATATGCCATTGGTTGTGACTAATCCAGTTGGGGGTTCGTCTTGTTTGTGTATGTTATGTCGTGGTCTAGTTGTATCGAGTCATGGTTGCTCTTTTGTTTGTGATTGCTTTGTTCTGAACTTTGCGGGGTTCGGAATTATTTTGGGTATGGACTGGCTTAGGAAGTATGTGGCTAAGGTTGATTGTGAGAGGCTGGAGGTGACAGTCGAGAATGTGGAGGGGCGAAAGATTGTGATACGATGTAAGCATGAGGAAGGCGTCTTCATGAGCTTCATGTATTCGCTAGTTGTTCCACGGGATGGACTGTCTTTAGTGCCAATCGCAAATGGATTCGAGGATGTCTTTGACGAAGTCAAAGGGTTGCCACCGCATAGAGAGATCGAGTTTCGTATAGATCTAGTTGAAGGAGCCAGACCTGTTGTGATGCCTCTTAGGCGGATGGCGCCTAGGGAACAGCAGGAGTTGAGGGTGCAAGTTGATGATCTTTTGCAGAAAGGATTCATTCGGCGTAGTGTGTCCGAGTGGGGTGCACCAGTTGTGTTTGCAACCAAGGCAGATGGATCGTTGAGATTGTGTGTGGATTATCGTGAGCTGAATAAGGTGACTAAGAAGAACAAGTATCCATTGCCGAGAATAGATGACTTGTTTGATCAGCTTCACGAAGCTAAGGTGTTTTCTCAGATGGATTTGGCAACGGGATTTCACCAGTTGAGAGTGGCTAAGGATAGTGTGCCAAAGACTGCCTTTCGAACACCATTGGGTTTCTTTGAGTGGCTGGTAATGCCGTTCGGATTGACTAACGCGCCAGCATATTTTGTGGATCTTATGAATAGAGTGTTCAGAGATCAGTTGAACAAGTTCGTACTTGTGTTCGTGGATGATATTCTGATTTATTCCAGAACGGAAGAGGAGCACAAGACGCACTTGCATATTGTTTTGGAAACCTTGCGGAAACATCAGTTGAAGGCTAAGTTTTCGAAGTGTCACTTCTGGAAGAATGAAGTGAGATTCTTAGGCCATGTGATTTCTGGAAATGGAATAGCGGTTGATCCCGCTAAGGTGGCAGCAATCCAGGATTGGGTTAGACCTAAGAATGCATCTGACGTGAGAAGTTTTCTTGGATTAGCAGGATATTATCGACAGTTTATCAAAGACTTCTCCAAGGTAGCTGCACCGTTAACAGGATTGACGAAAAAGAACCAAGTGTTCAGTTGGGATGCTAAGAGTGAGCAAGCTTTCGGAATCCTAAAAGAGAAATTGACGAGTGCTCCTGTTTTGACTATTCCTAGTGGGAATGATGAGATGGTGGTTTACACCGACGCATGTGGTACTGGACTTGGAGCAGTGCTGATGCAGAGAGATAAAGTTGTTGCGTATGCCAGTCGACAACTAAAGCCGCATGAAAGGAATTACCCGACTCATGATTTGGAGTTAGCGGCAATTGTTTTTGCTCTGAAGATGTGGAGACATTATCTGTTGGGAGTTCGATTCGAGTTGTTTACGGATCATAAGTCGTTGAAGTATCTTTTCTCCCAAAAGGATTTGAATCTTCGGCAGCAACGTTGGCTAGAGTTTTTGGCATCATATGATTTTGGTATAGCTTATACTCTGGGAAAAGGTAACGTAGTGGCAGACGCGTTAAGTCGAAGGCATGCAGGATTGGGAGCCATGTTTTCAGAATGGAAGAGTCTCGAGTATTTAGCTGGATTTGACTTCAGGCCTAGATGCGAATTGGAACCTGAGATGTTGGCAAACTTATCGATAAGACCTTCTCTTGTGGAAAGGATTGGCGAGAGCCAAAAGCAAGACGATAAGCTTGTCAGGATTATCCGTGATTTGGAATCTGGATTGGATCCAGAAAAGGATAAAGGATTCGAGGTCGATCGAGAGGGTTGGCTTCGAAAGCAAGGACGACTAGTTGTTCCCGATATAGATGAATTGAGGAGTGAAGTTCTGAAGGAAAGTCATCACTCGAAGTTGACAATTCATCCAGGTGGAAATAAGATGTATCGGGATATGAAGAGAACCTACTACTGGGAAGGCATGAAGAAGGATGTTGGAAATTTTATTTCCAAGTGTATGAACTGCCAGTTGGTTAAAGCCGAGCAGAAGAAGCCAAGTGGATTTCTTCAGCCATTAGAAGTTCCTACATGGAAGTGGGAGCAAGTGTCGATGGATTTTATTGATGGATTGCCTAGGACCAGAACGGGAAATGAAGGGATTTGGGTTATCGTTGATCGTTTGACCAAGAGTGCAAGATTTATTCCTGTTCGATCGACTAGGACTGCGTCAAAGTTGGCTGAGTTGTATGTTAAGTGGATAGTTCGTTTCCATGGTATTCCGAAGAGTATAGTAAGCGATCGAGACCCATTGTTCACTAGTGGATTTTGGAAGAGCTTCCAGGAAGTTTTGGGAACCGAGTTGTGTTTGAGTACAGCTTATCACCCTCAAACGGATGGTCAGACCGAGAGAGTCAACCGAGTTTTGGAAGATTTTCTTAGAGCATGTGTTTTGGACTTCGGAGGATCATGGGAAGATCACCTTCATTTGGTGGAGTTTGCGTACAACAACAGTTACCAGTCAAGCATTGGTATGGCACCGTATGAGGCATTGTATGGAAGACCGTGTAACTCTCCGACATGTTGGTTAGAGACTGGAGAAAAGTTGATACTTGGGCCAGAGATGATTCGACAGACTTCGGATTGCATAGAGATCATTTGGCAACGAATGAAGGCAGCCCAAGACCGTCAGAAGAGTTATGCCGATAAGCGTCGAAAGGATTTGGAATTCGACGTAGGAGATATGGTTTTTGTGAAGATTTCCCCACTGAAGAATGTTATTCGATTCGGGAAGAAAGGAAAATTGACTCCGAGATTTGTTGGACCATTCCCAATCATCGAGCGAATTGGAAAGCTCGCCTATAGATTGGAGTTACCGGAGAAGATGTCAGGTGTGCATAATGTTTTTCACGTATCATATTTACGGAAGTATGTGCACGACTTGAATACGGTGGTTTCTGCTGATAGCTGTGAAGATTTTGAAGTTGATCCAGTTGATAGAAGACCTCGTAAGCCGCTTCGTGTTGTTGAAACCGACACGAAACAGCTTAGGAGGAAGGTAGTTAAGTTGCTCAAGATACAATGGAGTGATGATGATAACGACTGTACGTGGGAGGTGGAAGAGAGGATGAAGGCAGCTTATCCTGAACTCTTCAAGGTATGGCCCTAAGGTGTCGTGTCATCTCGCGATATTGTAACTTGTTCTAATTTTAGAATTCTGTACGCTAAGTTAGAATTGGATGCATGGTTTGTTGATTGCTATGGATGGTTGGCGTACAGAATAGTTATTGATTGCTTGGAATTTCGGGGGCGAAATTCCTAAGGGGGAGAGAATGTAACGACCCGTATTTTACGGATCGAAAAGTTCGTCAAAATCTGGAATTTTAGTATTTTTAAGTAATTTAAGATTTTAAGGCAGAATTCCGCTAAGTCTTAGGTCGTAAACGACCTAAGTGATAGGTCGTGACCGACTTAAGAAGATAGTGGGTTGGTCGTATGGCAGTTTAGGTCGGTTGAGCGACCTAGGGGTTGATAACTGATAGAGTCTAGACGACTTATGGGATAGGCGACCCAAGTTTTGAGCGACCTAAGAAATAGGTTGGTAGCGACCTAAGTAAACCCAGTAGTTAACGACCTAGGGATGAGCGACCTAGTGATGCCGAGTTAGTATATTTAGGTCGGCAGCGACCTAAGGAAACTAGTGGATAGCGACCTATAATAGTTCGCGACCTATAGGAGTTAACGATCTAATTATTAGCGACCTAAGAGTTAAGCAGAGTAGGGGATGGCTGGTTAGGGTAGTTAGGTCGTAAGCGACCTAAGTTAGGTCGTGAGTTCTGTTTTAGTTAGGTCGCGTGTTGGCATAAGTTGTTAGGTCGCATAGGTTAGTAGGTCGCGTGGGAGTTAGGTCGCGTGTTGATTTAGGTCGTCAAGTGTTAGGTCGTTGAGGAGTTAAGTCGTAGCATCTGTTGGTCGCGTGGGTTGCTAAGTTGTTAGGTCGCAAGGTTTTGTCTATGTGTTAGGTCGCGATCTGTGTTAGGTCGTAAGTCGTCTACAAGTGGAAGCGCATGTGTTAAGTCGCGCGTTGCGTTAGGTCGTAGGTCGCTGGGTGTTTGAATGCGCAGAGGAGTTAGGTCGTAGGAGTTGGGGCGCACGTGCATCTGTTAGGTCGGAGAGGCTTAGGTCGGAGAGGCTTAGGTTGGAAACGACCTAGGGAGATAGCCGAGTTACGACTTAAGAAAATTTCTGCTATAAATAGGAAGGGTCTTTCTCACTTTTTGGGATCCGGATTTTGAAGCGACGAAGTGCTGCCATTTTGAGAGCTCGACTTCTACACTTCTTCACTTCTTTTCTCCACTCTAATCTAGTGCTTCCATCCATCCAAGTTGAAGATCAAATTGAAGATCCAAGAGCTTAGATTGAAGATCTTCATCTTTTCAAGAGAGATTTCTTCGTTTGAAGCGGATTCGTGATAGATCAAGCTTCATCCTTCGCTGTCCAGATCTGAAGCGTGTTGATTTGGGTTTGTTTAGGTGATTTGGTGAGTGGTGATTATCTCTCACATGGATCCAAAGGAGTATATCGGATTGTTGGCTCGATTTGGTGTTAAAATAGGAATTTCCATACATTTTCTTCATCCAAAGTGTAGATCCATATAGATCCATTGTTCATGATGATGTTACATCCATTTTATCATATGTTAACCTATGCAAGTTCATTCATCAAGTTTGTAGAGATATAATTCATGTTTTCATGCTTATTGGACTTTCAACTCTTTAATTACGAAAATGCCATTATTGTTATAATTGTCTACTTAGATCATATTTGAATGCTTGATTGCTTGGATTGATGTTTGATTTGATTGATTGTTATGAACTAGATGATTGATGATTAGATTTAGATCGAAGATGATTCAAAAGCTAAGGGAAAGGCTCTTGAATTGGGAAAGCTGCTCGTGGCATATGTAGCGGGATGATGAAGCTCTTATGCATAGATTTGATGATGTGATGTTGAGATGAGGCTTTGCGAGGATGTAATGAAGCGAGGCATCATATGATGAAGACTTGGTCTAATCCAGACGGGATCATTCCAAGCATGTTGATAACTCGGTGATATGATTCGAGTTGAGGATAATGAATGGATATGAGAATAGTCGTCGAGGAGGATGACTAGGAGGCTTGGATAGCATCGTTGTTGAAGGTTCTAGCATGCTCTAAGCAAGAGTACGTTTGGGCAGATTCGATAGTCCCAACGGCCAACTGTTGATGGTCGAGTACTCTGGGCAGATTCGATAGTCCTAGGCACGGGCTGCGACGACGTGCGGGAGTTATGTCTAGAACCGGGGTTTCCATTAGCCCTTGACGGACGGCTGAAAGAATGTGCCGGTCATTCAATTAACGGTGATATCGAAGCAATGATAACAGTGATAGCCAGAGTCATGGATGTTTGGTTGTATCGTCATTCGGACTCAAGAGCGGTATTTTCTGGGTGCTTATCTGATTTAGGCCTTGGTACTTGGAAAACATCGCCCTTGACTCGAGTAATAGTAGCTTTACTTTAAATTGTATGCTCTGCTATGTTTGCTTCTGCTTAGTGTGTGTCTGGGGGCTATCACTGTAGAATGAGGTTGGAGTGGGAGGGTTGTATTCCTATTCCTTTTCCTTTATGCTCTTTTGGTATGTTGTTAGTTAATTTACTGCAAGACTGTTGTCTGACTCAAGGCTTTATGTTTTAATTCTTATTGCCTTGGGCTGTTCGTCCATTTTTGGGACGGGCAGACTAGGTAATAGGTGACAGGTGCTGTTTTCTTCTCACGATACTGATATCGAAGACGAGCTGGAGGGTTGCATATTATCTTCTTATTATATGTACTGGATGTTCCGCTGTTGTATTTTCTCTGAGTGTTGTAGTGAGGCTTGATGTATTTTGATGACTTGACTATTCAGATGCTTGTATTCAACTATTATGAAGTTTTATATGATATCATTTTGTTCTGTAAAGCTTCACTATACATATGTTCTATTGTATTTTATCCATGCGCTGTGAGTAATACGATAGATTCTGTTGTGTTTAATTTACCTTGACAATCATCCATGGTCGCCTGGCACACTTTACAGCGCACTATCTCTAGATTCAGTGCAGGGGTCATGGGCGGTCGTCACATTTGGTATCAGAGCATTGGTTAATCGATTTTACCCAACGCTCGCTGTCGTAACTACGTATGAGAGACGTAATTGTAATTTTGATGGATGATTACTATATATAATATAGTAGCTTAGTAGAGTTTGAGTCCTTTATGCAGTTTTTTCTCTAGATGTTCTAATCATTCCTTTTTATAGATATTGAGAATGAGTCGAAGAGGGAGACCAGCTGCTAGGGAAGGCCGTGCTACTGAAGAGACTGCTGATTATGCAGCCATGTTCGAAGCTATGATGACTTCGATCATGAGGAGGATACCAGTTCCGGGGGCAGCAGTAAATGTTGGAGTTCAAGTCCAAACTCCAAAACCAGTGGATTTCACTAAGCTGTGCAAGGACTATACCGCTCTTGGAGGGAAGGTTTTCTTGGGAACAGAATCAACTATTGAGGTCCAGAGGTGGATAGATGCTTGTAGAAGGATCTTTGGTGATTTGGGAATTGAGGATGCGACTAAGAGGAAGTTGGCATCGAGGCAGCTTCAAGGGAGAGCTTCTGATTGGTGGAACTCCATTACCATCAATACTCCGGAAGAAGAGATTACTTGGGAGCAATTCCAAGTCAGATTTGAAGCTAAGTTCATTTCTACAGCTCAGAAGTCTGTTCTGTTCAAGAAGTTTGTGGAGCTCAAGCAAGGAGGAAGATCTGTTCTTGAGTATGTTTCTGAGTTTGAAGCTTTGTCCAAGTATGCTCGGTCATATATTGAATCTGCTTATCAGAAGAATGAGAAGTTTGTGACCGGCTTGGATAGTTATCTTGGGAGACAGTTGGTGGATCATTTGGATGATTCATTTGAGAAGCTTGTGGAGAAAGCTCTCAGGCACGAGAGTCTGTTTCCTAAGGATGGATCTGTTGTTGCTGTGACCAGGGAAGAGTCTAAACCCCAGCAGGGTGGAAACAAGAAGAGGAAGAAGCAGCAGCAGAAGGGTAAGGATGGCCAGAAAAAGCCGAAAGGCGAGGTGACTTGCTACAATTGTCAGCAGAAGGGCCATTTCTCTAAGGATTGTAAGAATCCGAAGGTGCCAATGAAGTGTCACAACTGTGACAAGCCTGGGCATTTCAGAAAGAATTGTCCAGAACCGAGGAGGGACAAGCAGATTGTGCAAGCTTATGCTTTGGGAGCTGTTCCGTCGTCTTCGAAAGCTCCTACTGCTGAAGAGAAAGGAAAGAGTGTGGTTGTTCAAGGTACTCTTTTCCTATGTGGTGTTCCCGTTAGAGTTTTGTTTGATACTGGAGCGTCGCATTCGTTTGTTTGTAATGAACTCGTAGGCCGGTTAGATTTGAAGCCTGATATTGTTGATAGGCCATTGGTTGTGACTAATCCAGTTGGGGGTTCGTCTTGTTTGTGTATGTTATGTCGTGGTCTAGTTGTATCGAGTCATGGTTGCTCTTTTGTTTGTGATTGCTTTGTTCTGAACTTTGCGGGGTTCGGAATTATTTTGGGTATGGACTGGCTTAGGAAGTATGCGGCTAAGGTTGATTGTGAGAGGCTGGAGGTGACAGTCGAGAATGTGGAGGGGCGAAAGATTGTGATACGATGTAAGCATGAGGAAGGCGTCTTCATGAGCTTCATGTATTCGCTAGTTGTTCCACGGGATGGACTGTCTTTAGTGCCAATCGCAAATGGATTCGAGGATGTCTTTGACGAAGTCAAAGGGTTGCCGCCGCATAGAGAGATCGAGTTTCGTATAGATCTAGTTGAAGGAGCCAGACCTGTTGTGATGCCTCTTAGGCGGATGGCGCCTAGGGAACAGCAGGAGTTGAGGGTGCAAGTTGATGATCTTTTGCAGAAAGGATTCATTCGGCGTAGTGTGTCCGAGTGGGGTGCACCAGTTGTGTTTGCAACCAAGGCAGATGGATCGTTGAGATTGTGTGTGGATTATCGTGAGCTGAATAAGGTGACTAAGAAGAACAAGTATCCATTGCCGAGAATATATGACTTGTTTGATCAGCTTCACGAAGCTAAGGTGTTTTCTCAGATGGATTTGGCAACGGGATTTCACCAGTTGAGAGTGGCTAAGGATAGTGTGCCAAAGACTGCCTTTCGAACACCATTGGGTTTCTTTGAGTGGATGGTAATGCCGTTCGGATTGACTAACGCGCCAGCATATTTTGTGGATCTTATGAATAGAGTGTTCAGAGATCAGTTGAACAAGTTCGTACTTGTGTTCGTGGATGATATTCTGATTTATTCCAGAACGGAAGAGGAGCACAAGACGCACTTGCATATTGTTTTGGAAACCTTGCGGAAACATCAGTTGAAGGCTAAGTTTTCGAAGTGTCACTTCTGGAAGAATGAAGTGAGATTCTTAGGCCATGTGATTTCTGGAAATGGAATAGCGGTTGATCCCGCTAAGGTGGCAGCAATCCAGGATTGGGTTAGACCTAAGAATGCATCTGACGTGAGAAGTTTTCTTGGATTAGCAGGATATTATCGACGGTTTATCAAAGACTTCTCCAAGGTAGCTGCACCGTTAACAGGATTGACGAAAAAGAACCAAGTGTTCAGTTGGGATTCTAAGAGTGAGCAAGCTTTCGGAATCCTAAAAGAGAAATTGACGAGTGCTCCTGTTTTGACTATTCCTAGTGGGAATGATGAGATGGTGGTTTACACCGACGCATGTGGTACTGGACTTGGAGCAGTGCTGATGCAGAGAGATAAAGTTGTTGCGTATGCCAGTCGACAACTAAAGCCGCATGAAAGGAATTACCCGACTCATGATTTGGAGTTAGCGGCAATTGTTTTTGCTCTGAAGATGTGGAGACATTATCTGTTGGGAGTTCGATTCGAGTTGTTTACAGATCATAAGTCGTTGAAGTATCTTTTCTCCCAAAAGGATTTGAATCTTCGGCAGCAACGTTGGCTAGAGTTTTTGGCATCATATGATTTTGGTATAGCTTATACTCCGGGAAAAGGTAACGCAGTGGCAGACGCGTTAAGTCGAAGGCATGCAGGATTGGGAGCCATGTTTTCAGAATGGAAGAGTCTCGAGTATTTAGCTGGATTTGACTTCAGGCCTAGATGCGAATTGGAACCTGAGATGTTGGCAAACTTATCGATAAGACCTTCTCTTGTGGAAAGGATTGGCGAGAGCCAAAAGCAAGACGATAAGCTTGTCAGGATTATCCGTGATTTGGAATCTGGATTGGATCCAGAAAAGGATAAAGGATTCGAGGTCGATCGAGAGGGTTGGCTTCGAAAGCAAGGACGACTAGTTGTTCCCGATATAGATGAATTGAGGAGTGAAGTTCTGAAGGAAAGTCATCACTCGAAGTTGACAATTCATCCAGGTGGAAATAAGATGTATCGGGATATGAAGAGAACCTACTACTGGGAAGGCATGAAGAAGGATGTTGGAAATTTTATTTCCAAGTGTATGAACTGCCAGTTGGTTAAAGCCGAGCAGAAGAAGCCAAGTGGATTGCTTCAGCCATTAGAAGTTCCTACATGGAAGTGGGAGCAAGTGTCGATGGATTTTATTGATGGATTGCCTAGGACCAGAACGGGAAATGAAGGGATTTGGGTTATCGTTGATCGTTTGACCAAGAGTGCAAGATTTATTCCTGTTCGATCGACTAGGACTGCGTCAAAGTTGGCTGAGTTGTATGTTAAGTGGATAGTTCGTTTCCATGGTATTCCGAAGAGTATAGTAAGCGATCGAGACCCATTGTTCACTAGTGGATTTTGGAAGAGCTTCCAGGAAGTTTTGGGAACCGAGTTGTGTTTGAGTACAGCTTATCACCCTCAAACGGATGGTCAGACCGAGAGAGTCAACCGAGTTTTGGAAGATCTTCTTAGAGCATGTGTTTTGGACTTCGGAGGATCATGGGAAGATCACCTTCATTTGGTGGAGTTTGCGTACAACAACAGTTACCAGTCAAGCATTGGTATGGCACCGTATGAGGCATTGTATGGAAGACCGTGTAACTCTCCGACATGTTGGTTAGAGACTGGAGAAAAGTTGATACTTGGGCCAGAGATGATTCGACAGACTTCGGATTGCATAGAGATCATTCGGCAACGAATGAAGGCAGCCCAAGACCGTCAGAAGAGTTATGCCGATAAGCGTCGAAAGGATTTGGAATTCGACGTAGGAGATATGGTTTTTGTGAAGATTTCCCCACTGAAGAATGTTATTCGATTCGGGAAGAAAGGAAAATTGACTCCGAGATTTGTTGGACCATTCCCAATCATCGAGCGAATTGGAAAGCTCGCCTATAGATTGGAGTTACCGGAGAAGATGTCAGGTGTGCATAATGTTTTTCACGTATCATATTTACGGAAGTATGTGCACGACTCGAATACGGTGGTTTCTGCTGATAGCTGTGAAGATTTTGAAGTTGATCCAGTTGATAGAAGACCTCGTAAGCCGCTTCGTGTTGTTGAAACCGACACGAAACAGCTTAGGAGGAAGGTAGTTAAGTTGCTCAAGATACAATGGAGTGATGATGATAACGACTGTACGTGGGAGGTGGAAGAGAGGATGAAGGCAGCTCATCCTGAACTCTTCAAGGTATGGCCCTAAGGTGTCGTGTCATCTCGCGATATTGTAACTTGTTCTAATTTTAGAATTCTGTACGCTAAGTTAGAATTGGATGCATGGTTTGTTGATTGCTATGGATGGTAGGCGTACAGAATAGTTATTGATTGCTTGGAATTTCGGGGGCGAAATTCCTAAGGGGGAGAGAATGTAACGACCCGTATTTTACGGATCGAAAAGTTCGTCAAAATCTGGAATTTTAGTATTTTTAAGTAATTTAAGATTTTAAGGCAGAATTCCGCTAAGTCTTAGGTCGTAAACGACCTAAGTGATAGGTCGTGACCGACTTAAGAAGATAGTGGGTTGGTCGTATGGCAGTTTAGGTCGGTTGAGCGACCTAGGGGTTGATAACTGATAGAGTCTAGACGACTTATGGGATAGGCGACCCAAGTTTTGAGCGACCTAAGAAATAGGTTGGTAGCGACCTAAGTAAACCCAGTAGTTAACGACCTAGGGATGAGCGACCTAGTGATGCCGAGTTAGTATATTTAGGTCGGCAGCGACCTAAGGAAACTAGTGGATAGCGACCTATAATAGTTCGCGACCTATAGGAGTTAACGATCTAATTATTAGCGACCTAAGAGTTAAGCAGAGTAGGGGATGGCTGGTTAGGGTAGTTAGGTCGTACGCGACCTAAGTTAGGTCGTGAGTTCTGTTTTAGTTAGGTCGCGTGTTGGCATAAGTTGTTAGGTCGCATAGGTTAGTAGGTCGCGTGGGAGTTAGGTCGCGTGTTGATTTAGGTCGTCAAGTGTTAGGTCGTTGAGGAGTTAAGTCGTAGCATCTGTTGGTCGCGTGGGTTGCTAAGTTGTTAGGTCGCAAGGTTTTGTCTATGTGTTAGGTCGCGATCTGTGTTAGGTCGTAAGTCGTCTACAAGTGGAAGCGCATGTGTTAAGTCGCGCGTTGCGTTAGGTCGTAGGTCGCTGGGTGTTTGAATGCGCAGAGGAGTTAGGTCGTAGGAGTTGGGGCGCACGTGCATCTGTTAGGTCGGAGAGGCTTAGGTCGGAGAGGCTTAGGTTGGAAACGACCTAGGGAGATAGCCGAGTTACGACTTAAGAAAATTTCTGCTATAAATAGGAAGGGTCTTTCTCACTTTTTGGGATCCGGATTTTGAAGCGACGAAGTGCTGCCATTTTGAGAGCTCGACTTCTACACTTCTTCACTTCTTTTCTCCACTCTAATCTAGTGCTTCCATCCATCCAAGTTGAAGATCAAATTGAAGATCCAAGAGCTTAGATTGAAGATCTTCATCTTTTCAAGAGAGATTTCTTCGTTTGAAGCGGATTCGTGATAGATCAAGCTTCATCCTTCGCTGTCCAGATCTGAAGCGTGTTGATTTGGGTTTGTTTAGGTGATTTGGTGAGTGGTGATTATCTCTCACATGGATCCAAAGGAGTATATCGGATTGTTGGCTCGATTTGGTGTTAAAATAGGAATTTCCATACATTTTCTTCATCCAAAGTGTAGATCCATATAGATCCATTGTTCATGATGATGTTACATCCATTTTATCATATGTTAACCTATGCAAGTTCATTCATCAAGTTTGTAGAGATATAATTCATGTTTTCATGCTTATTGGACTTTCAACTCTTTAATTACGAAAATGCCATTATTGTTATAATTGTCTACTTAGATCATATTTGAATGCTTGATTGCTTGGATTGATGTTTGATTTGATTGATTGTTATGAACTAGATGATTGATGATTAGATTTAGATCGAAGATGATTCAAAAGCTAAGGGAAAGGCTCTTGAATTGGGAAAGCTGCTCGTGGCATATGTAGCGGGATGATGAAGCTCTTATGCATAGATTTGATGATGTGATGTTGAGTTGAGGCTTTGCGAGGATGTAATGAAGCGAGGCATCATATGATGAAGACTTGGTCTAATCCAGACGGGATCATTCCAAGCATGTTGATAACTCGGTGATATGATTCGAGTTGAGGATAATGAATGGATATGAGAATAGTCGTCGAGGAGGATGACTAGGAGGCTTGGATAGCATCGTTGTTGAAGGTTCTAGCATGCTCTAAGCAAGAGTACGTTTGGGCAGATTCGATAGTCCCAACGGCCAACTGTTGATGGTCGAGTACTCTGGGCAGATTCGATAGTCCTAGGCACGGGCTGCGACGACGTGCGGGAGTTATGTCTAGAACCGGGGTTTCCATTAGCCCTTGACGGACGGCTGAAAGAATGTGCCGGTCATTCAATTAACGGTGATATCGAAGCAATGATAACAGTGATAGCCAGAGTCATGGATGTTTGGTTGTATCGTCATTCGGACTCAAGAGCGGTATTTTCTGGGTGCTTATCTGATTTAGGCCTCGGTACTTGGAAAACATCGCCCTTGACTCGAGTAATAGTAGCTTTACTTTAAATTGTATGCTCTGCTATGTTTGCTTCTGCTTAGTGTGTGTCTGGGGGCTATCACTGTAGAATGAGGTTGGAGTGGGAGGGTTGTATTCCTATTCCTTTTCCTTTATGCTCTTTTGGTATGTTGTTAGTTAATTTACTGCTCACTAAGACTGTTGTCTGACTCAAGGCTTTATGTTTTAATTCTTATTGCCTTGGGCTGTTCGTCCATTTTTGGGACGGGCAGACTAGGTAACAGGTGACAGGTGCTATTTTCTTATCACGATACTGATATCGAAGACGAGCTGGAGGGTTGCATATTATCTTCTTATTATATGTACTGGATGTTCCGCTGTTGTATTTTCTCTGAGTGTTGTAGTGAGGCTTGATGTATTTTGATGACTTGACTATTCAGATGCTTGTATTCAACTATTATGAAGTTTTATATGATATCATTTTGTTATGTAAAGCTTCACTATACATATGTTCTATTGTATTTTATCCATGCGCTGTGAGTAATACGATAGATTCTGTTGTGTTTAATTTACCTTGACAATCGTCCATGGTCGCCTGGCACACTTTACAGCGCACTATCTCTAGATTCAGTGCAGGGGTCATGGGCGGTCGTCACATTTGGTATCAGAGCATTGGTTAATCGATTTTACCCAACGCTCGCTGTCGTAACTACGTATGAGAGACATAATTGTAATTTTGATGGATGATTACTATATATAATATAGTAGCTTAGTAGAGTTTGAGTCCTTTATGCAGTTTTTTCTCTAGATGTTCTAATCATTCCTTTTTATAGATATTGAGAATGAGTCGAAGAGGGAGACCAGCTGCTAGGGAAGGCCGTGCTACTGAAGAGACTGCTGATTATGCAGCCATGTTCGAAGCTATGATGACTTCGATCATGAGGAGGATACCAGTTCCGGGGGCAGCAGTAGATGTTGGAGTTCAAGTCCAAACTCCAAAACCAGTGGATTTCGCTAAGCTGTGCAAGGACTATACCGCTCTTGGAGGGAAGGTTTTCTTGGGAACAGAATCAACTATTGAGGTCCAGAGGTGGATAGATGCTTGTAGAAGGATCTTTGGTGATTTGGGAATTGAGGATGCGACTAAGAGGAAGTTGGCATCGAGGCAGCTTCAAGGTAGAGCTTCTGATTGGTGGAACTCCATTACCATCAATACTCCGGAAGAAGAGATTACTTGGGAGCAATTCCAAGTCAGATTTGAAGCTAAGTTCATTTCTATAGCTCAGAAGTCTGTTCTGTTCAAGAAGTTTGTGGAGCTCAAGCAAGGAGGAAGATCTGTTCTTGAGTATGTTTCTGAGTTTGAAGCTTTGTCCAAGTATGCTCGGTCATATATTGAATTTGCTTATCAGAAGAATGAGAAGTTTGTGACTGGCTTGGATAGTTATCTTGGGAGACAGTTGGTGGATCATTTGGATGATTCATTTGAGAAGCTTGTGGAGAAAGCTCTCAGGCACGAGAGTCTGTTTCCTAAGGATGGATCTGTTGTTGCTGTGACCAGGGAAGAGTCTAAACCCCAGCAGGGTGGAAAAAAGAAGAGGAAGCAGCAGCAGCAGAAGGGTAAGGATGGCCAGAAAAAGCCGAAAGGCGAGGTGACTTGCTACAATTGTCAGTAGAAGGGCCATTTCTCTAAGGATTGTAAGAATCCGAAGGTGCCAATGAAGTGTCACAACTGTGACAAGCCTGGGCATTTCAGAAAGAATTGTCCAGAACCGAGGAGGGACAAGCAGATTGTGCAAGCTTATGCTTTGGGAGCTGTTCCGTCGTCTTCGAAAGCTCCTACTGCTGAAGAGAAAGGAAAGAGTGTGGTTGTTCAAGGTACTCTTTTCCTATGTGGTGTTCCCGTTAGAGTTTTGTTTGATACTGGAGCGTCGCATTCGTTTGTTTGTAATGAACTCGTAGGCCGGTTAGATTTGAAGCCGGATATTGTTGATAGGCCATTGGTTGTGACTAATCCAGTTGGGGGTTCGTCTTGTTTGTGTATGTTATGTCATGGTCTAGTTGTATCGAGTCATGGTTGCTCTTTTGTTTGTGATTGCTTTGTTCTGAACTTTGCGGGGTTCGGAATTATTTTGGGTATGGACTGGCTTAGGAAGTATGCGGCTAAGGTTGATTGTGAGAGGCTGGAGGTGACAGTCGAGAATGTGGAGGGGCGAAAGATTGTGATACGATGTAAGCATGAGGAAGGCGTCTTCATGAGCTTCATGTATTCGCTAGTTGTTCCACGGGATGGACTGTCTTTAGTGCCAATCGCAAATGGATTCGAGGATGTCTTTGACGAAGTCAAAGGGTTGCCGCCGCATAGAGAGATCGAGTTTCGTATAGATCTAGTTGAAGGAGCCAGACCTGTTGTGATGCCTCTTAGGCGGATGGCGCCTAGGGAACAGCAGGAGTTGAGGGTGCAAGTTGATGATCTTTTGCAGAAAGGATTCATTCGGCGTAGTGTGTCCGAGTGGGGTGCACCAGTTGTGTTTGCAACCAAGGCAGATGGATCGTTGAGATTGTGTGTGGATTATCGTGAGCTGAATAAGGTGACTAAGAAGAACAAGTATCCATTGCCGAGAATCGATGACTTGTTTGATCAGCTTCACGAAGCTAAGGTGTTTTCTCAGATGGATTTGGCAACGGGATTTCACCAGTTGAGAGTGGCTAAGGATAGTGTGCCAAAGACTGCCTTTCGAACACCATTTGGTTTCTTTGAGTGGCTGGTAATGCCGTTCGGATTGACTAACGCGCCAGCATATTTTGTGGATCTTATGAATAGAGTGTTCAGAGATCAGTTGAACAAGTTCGTACTTGTGTTCGTGGATGATATTCTGATTTATTCCAGAACGGAAGAGGAGCACAAGACGCACTTGCATATTGTTTTGGAAACCTTGCGGAAACATCAGTTGAAGGCTAAGTTTTCGAAGTGTCACTTCTGGAAGAATGAAGTGAGATTCTTAGGCCATGTGATTTCTGGAAATGGAATAGCGGTTGATCCCGCTAAGGTGGCAGCAATCCAGGATTGGGTTAGACCTAAGAATGCATCTGACGTGAGAAGTTTTCTTGGATTAGCAGGATATTATCGACGGTTTATCAAAGACTTCTCCAAGGTAGCTGCACCGTTAACAGGATTGACGAAAAAGAACCAAGTGTTCAGTTGGGATGCTAAGAGTGAGCAAGCTTTCGGAATCCTGAAAGAGAAATTGACGAGTGCTCCTGTTTTGACTATTCCTAGTGGGAATGATGAGATGGTGGTTTACACCGACGCATGTGGTACTGGACTTGGAGCAGTGCTGATGCAGAGAGATAAAGTTGTTGTGTATGCCAGTCGACAACTAAAGCCGCATGAAAGGAATTACCCGACTCATGATTTGGAGTTAGCGGCAATTGTTTTTGCTCTGAAGATGTGGAGACATTATCTGTTGGGAGTTCGATTCGAGTTGTTTACGGATCATAAGTCGTTGAAGTATCTTTTCTCCCAAAAGGATTTGAATCTTCGGCAGCAACGTTGGCTAGAGTTTTTGGCATCATATGATTTTGGTATAGCTTATACTCCGGGAAAAGGTAACGCAGTGGCAGACGCGTTAAGTCGAAGGCATGCAGGATTGGGAGCCATGTTTTCAGAATGGAAGAGTCTCGAGTATTTAGCTGGATTTGACTTCAGGCCTAGATGCGAATTGGAACCTGAGATGTTGGCAAACTTATCGATAAGACCTTCTCTTGTGGAAAGGATTGGCGAGAGCCAAAAGCAAGACGATAAGCTTGTCAGGATTATCCGTGATTTGGAATCTGGATTGGATCCAGAAAAGGATAAAGGATTCGAGGTCGATCGAGAGGGTTGGCTTCGAAAGCAAGGACGACTAGTTGTTCCCGATATAGATGAATTGAGGAGTGAAGTTCTGAAGGAAAGTCAT
This sequence comes from Allium fistulosum, assembly GCA_030737815.1. Lineage (NCBI taxonomy): Eukaryota > Viridiplantae > Streptophyta > Magnoliopsida > Asparagales > Amaryllidaceae > Allium > Allium fistulosum. The sequence continues at coordinate 704,193,393 of CM060904.1, read as the reverse complement.
CACTCGAAGTTGACAATTCATCCAGGTGGAAATAAGATGTATCGGGATATGAAGAGAACCTACTACTGGGAAGGCATGAAGAAGGATGTTGGAAATTTTATTTCCAAGTGTATGAACTGCCAGTTGGTTAAAGCTGAGCAGAAGAAGCCAAGTGGATTGCTTCATCCATTAGAAGTTCCTACATGGAAGTGGGAGCAAGTGTCGATGGATTTTATTGATGGATTGCCTAGGACCAGAACGGGAAATGAAGGGATTTGGGTTATCGTTGATCGTTTGACCAAGAGTGCAAGATTTATTCCTGTTCGATCGACTAGGACTGCGTCAAAGTTGGCTGAGTTGTATGTTAAGTGGATAGTTCGTTTCCATGGTATTCCGAAGAGTATAGTAAGCGATCGAGACCCATTGTTCACTAGTGGATTTTGGAAGAGCTTCCAGGAAGTTTTGGGAACCGAGTTGTGTTTGAGTACAGCTTATCACCCTCAAATGGATGGTCAGACCGAGAGAGTCAACCGAGTTTTGGAAGATCTTCTTAGAGCATGTGTTTTGGACTTCGGAGGATCATGGGAAGATCACCTTCATTTGGTGGAGTTTGCGTACAACAACAGTTACCAGTCAAGCATTGGTATGGCACCGTATGAGGCATTGTATGGAAGACCGTGTAACTCTTCGACATGTTGGTTAGAGACTGGAGAAAAGTTGATACTTGGGCCAGAGATGATTCGACAGACTTCGGATTGCATAGAGATCATTCGGCAACGAATGAAGGCAGCCCAAGACCGTCAGAAGAGTTATGCCGATAAGCGTCGAAAGGATTTGGAATTCGACGTAGGAGATATGGTTTTTGTGAAGATTTCCCCACTGAAGAATGTTATTCGATTCGGGAAGAAAGGAAAATTGACTCCGAGATTTGTTGGACCATTCCCAATCATCGAGCGAATTGGAAAGCTCGCCTATAGATTGGAGTTACCGGAGAAGATGTCAGGTGTGCATAATGTTTTTCACGTATCATATTTACGGAAGTATGTGCACGACTCGAATACGGTGGTTTCTGCTGATAGCTGTGAAGATTTTGAAGTTGATCCAGTTGATAGAAGACCTCGTAAGCCGCTTCGTGTTGTTGAAACCGACACGAAACAGCTTAGGAGGAAGGTAGTTAAGTTGCTTAAGATACAATGGAGTGATGATGATAACGACTGTACGTGGGAGGTGGAAGAGAGGATGAAGGCAGCTCATCCTGAACTCTTTAAGGTATGGCCCTAAGGTGTCGTGTCATCTCGCGATATTGTAACTTGTTCTAATTTTAGAATTCTGTACGCTAAGTTAGAATTGGATGCATGGTTTGTTGATTGCTATGGATGGTAGGCGTACAGAATAGTTATTGATTGCTTGGAATTTCGGGGGCGAAATTCCTAAGGGGGAGAGAATGTAACGACCCGTATTTTACGGATCGAAAAGTTCGTCAAAATCTGGAATTTTAGTATTTTTAAGTAATTTAAGATTTTAAGGCAGAATTCCGCTAAGTCTTAGGTCGTAAACGACCTAAGTGATAGGTCGTGACCGACTTAAGAAGATAGTGGGTTGGTCGTATGGCAGTTTAGGTCGGTTGAGCGACCTAGGGGTTGATAACTGATAGAGTCTAGACGACTTATGGGATAGGCGACCCAAGTTTTGAGCGACCTAAGAAATAGGTTGGTAGCGACCTAAGTAAACCCAGTAGTTAACGACCTAGGGATGAGCGACCTAGTGATGCCGAGTTAGTATATTTAGGTCGGCAGCGACCTAAGGAAACTAGTGGATAGCGACCTATAATAGTTCGCGACCTATAGGAGTTAACGATCTAATTATTAGCGACCTAAGAGTTAAGCAGAGTAGGGGATGGCTGGTTAGGGTAGTTAGGTCGTACGCGACCTAAGTTAGGTCGTGAGTTCTGTTTTAGTTAGGTCGCGTGTTGGCATAAGTTGTTAGGTCGCATAGGTTAGTAGGTCGCGTGGGAGTTAGGTCGCGTGTTGATTTAGGTCGTCAAGTGTTAGGTCGTTGAGGAGTTAAGTCGTAGCATCTGTTGGTCGCGTGGGTTGCTAAGTTGTTAGGTCGCAAGGTTTTGTCTATGTGTTAGGTCGCGATCTGTGTTAGGTCGTAAGTCGTCTACAAGTGGAAGCGCATGTGTTAAGTCGCGCGTTGCGTTAGGTCGTAGGTCGCTGGGTGTTTGAATGCGCAGAGGAGTTAGGTCGTAGGAGTTGGGGCGCACGTGCATCTGTTAGGTCGGAGAGGCTTAGGTCGGAGAGGCTTAGGTTGGAAACGACCTAGGGAGATAGCCGAGTTACGACTTAAGAAATTTTCTGCTATAAATAGGAAGGGTCTTTCTCACTTTTTGGGATCCGGATTTTGAAGCGACGAAGTGCTGCCATTTTGAGAGCTCGACTTCTACACTTCTTCACTTCTTTTCTCCACTCTAATCTAGTGCTTCCATCCATCCAAGTTGAAGATCAAATTGAAGATCCAAGAGCTTAGATTGAAGATCTTCATCTTCTCAAGAGAGATTTCTTCGTTTGAAGCGGATTCGTGATAGATCAAGCTTCATCCTTCGCTGTCCAGATCTGAAGCGTGTTGATTTGGGTTTGTTTAGGTGATTTGGTGAGTGGTGATTATCTCTCACATGGATCCAAAGGAGTATATCGGATTGTTGGCTCGATTTGGTGTTAAAATAGGAATTTCCATACATTTTCTTCATCCAAAGTGTAGATCCATATAGATCCATTGTTCATGATGATGTTACATCCATTTTATCATATGTTAACCTATGCAAGTTCATTCATCAAGTTTGTAGAGATATAATTCATGTTTTCATGCTTATTGGACTTTCAACTCTTTAATTACGAAAATGCCATTATTGTTATAATTGTCTACTTAGATCATATTTGAATGCTTGATTGCTTGGATTGATGTTTGATTTGATTGATTGTTATGAACTAGATGATTGATGATTAGATTTAGATCGAAGATGATTCAAAAGCTAAGGGAAAGGCTCTTGAATTGGGAAAGCTGCTCGTGGCATATGTAGCGGGATGATGAAGCTCTTATGCATAGATTTGATGATGTGATGTTGAGATGAGGCTTTGCGAGGATGTAATGAAGCGAGGCATCATATGATGAAGACTTGGTCTAATCCAGACGGGATCATTCCAAGCATGTTGATAACTCGGTGATATGATTCGAGTTGAGGATAATGAATGGATATGAGAATAGTCGTCGAGGAGGATGACTAGGAGGCTTGGATAGCATCGTTGTTGAAGGTTCTAGCATGCTCTAAGCAAGAGTACGTTTGGGCAGATTCGATAGTCCCAACGGCCAACTGTTGATGGTCGAGTACTCTGGGCAGATTCGATAGTCCTAGGCACGGGCTGCGACGACGTGCGGGAGTTATGTCTAGAACCGGGGTTTCCATTAGCCCTTGACGGACGGCTGAAAGAATGTGCCGGTCATTCAATTAACGGTGATATCGAAGCAATGATAACAGTGATAGCCAGAGTCATGGATGTTTGGTTGTATCGTCATTCGGACTCAAGAGCGGTATTTTCTGGGTGCTTATCTGATTTAGGCCTTGGTACTTGGAAAACATCGCCCTTGACTCGAGTAATAGTAGCTTTACTTTAAATTGTATGCTCTGCTATGTTTGCTTCTGCTTAGTGTGTGTCTGGGGGCTATCACTGTAGAATGAGGTTGGAGTGGGAGGGTTGTATTCCTATTCCTTTTCCTTTATGCTCTTTTGGTATGTTGTTAGTTAATTTACTGCTCACTAAGACTGTTGTCTGACTCAAGGCTTTATGTTTTAATTCTTATTGCCTTGGGTTGTTCGTCCATTTTTGGGACGGGCAGACTAGGTAACAGGTGACAGGTGCTGTTTTCTTCTCACGATACTGATATCGAAGACGAGCTGGAGGGTTGCATATTATCTTCTTATTATATGTACTGGATGTTCCGCTGTTGTATTTTCTCTGAGTGTTGTAGTGAGGCTTGATGTATTTTGATGACTTGACTATTCAGATGCTTGTATTCAACTATTATGAAGTTTTATATGATATCATTTTGTTATGTAAAGCTTCACTATACATATGTTCTATTGTATTTTATCCATGCGCTGTGAGTAATACGATAGATTCTGTTGTGTTTAATTTACCTTGACAATCGTCCATGGTCGCCTGGCACACTTTACAGCGCACTATCTCTAGATTCAGTGCAGGGGTCATGGGCGGTCGTCACAAAAGAGTAGTGGTTGTTCAACAAATCACAACTTTTCAAGAGCAGATACTTCCTTTCAGAAATAAGACGTCCATTCAGAAATATAGCCATTTTTCCTTTCTCAAACGTCCGAGTTAAAAGAACAGACGTCTGGTTTGTTATTTTTAAAAAGCATTTTAAACTAGGTTAGTTGTCCGAGTTATTTTGGTCAGACGTTTGACTCTTTCCAGCAAAATCATTTATTTTTAAACCATATTAAGATGTATGGAAATAATATTAAGACGACTAAGATCTTTGGTAAAAAATTGAATTATGCAGGGTTGAATGGATCGATTGGATGTTTGATACCTTTATCAGAAGTCTGGTTGATTCATTTAAACATTTGACCTACATTAGAAAAATAGAATCTAAAATACATCAGACGTTTGAATAAATAGGTCAGATGTCTAACTATTTACAGTTTCTGTTCCCAAGAGTTTTAAGGAATATTTGAATTTTTGATATGTTTGGATAATTAATTCAGATGCCTGGAACCTTTATAAACTTTTTATACTCAGATGACTGGATTATTATTTCAAACGTTTGAGTTCTGTTAATTCTGAAATTCAAAATTTAGACTTGTATAATTTTATTTTTGATTGGTTTAATATATTAAGTATGTGTAACCATCAAAGGATATTTTAAATTATATTCTAGACTTACTATGATGAAGTTACTTAGCAATTTAGTCTTCAATTCCCTAATTGTAGCAGCTAATCGCCTATATTTTGGAAATATTCTGCAAGAGATAAAATTATGCAATAAATATAGTTGTGTCATCAATACTTCAAAAAGGTAGGATTCAACATTTTCCCCTTTTTGATGATGATAACTATATAATTTTATGATATGAAATACTCCCCCTTTGTAATTATCAAAAATGTCAAAAAAGCACAAAGAAAAGGATAGGAAGAAATTTTTGCACATACCACATATATTGGAATATAACGAATATCACACAACATAAACATCGAATGCAAACAATACAAATTTTTGCACAACAACATATGATATCATTATACATAAAATTCCATATCATAACAAACATACCACATATTTTCACAAATAACATAACACAACATATCATAACACAAACATACCATAAATTTTTTAAGATTGTATCAAATTACAATTACAAAACATTGAAATATACGACCAACATTAAAGCAAACACAAAGTCCAACACTTCAATAAAGCAATATCACCTAGCACACATGACAACGATAGATGAAGAACGACCAAACAAACTCCTTGCAATACCACCATGCAAACTCCAAATGATCCTAACGTGCATAAAGATGATATAAATATAAAGTGAACAAATAGATATTTATAATTTGAAAACAAGTTATATATTACCTTTATTTAATACCACGACGGGGAGACTCCTCCTTCTCATCATCTCCACTTTCAATCTCATACTCACTACCGCTTTCATCACCTCCTTCTTTAGAAGGTTATACCAAAGCAGTTGATGACCCGGTACCTTAGTGTGGAGGTGGAGGAGGTGGTGGAACGGATGGAGATCGTGACTTACTTGACAACTTCCTTCAGATTTTTCCCAAAAATTCCTTATCCTTGTTAATTCTTTTTCAATAGTTTTCATTTTAGAGTTACTTCTAGAAAAAACTTTTCTAATTTTTTTTTGATTTTGGGATGATAAAACTTGAGTTTGTGAAGTTGTGGTATTTCAAAAGTGGCAATGTTTAAAGAAAGAATCTTAACTGATTCAATACTATCATCACTTCCAGTTTCTTCCTCACTAGCTTCTTCTCCACTACCTTCCTCATGAATTTCTAATTCTTTTCCTTTTGAAGTAGTAGTAGTTGAGAGGTTTATTGTTGCAAGCATTGTAGATATTCATCATAGGAGATATACGATGGCGAGAAAACTTCTTACCCTCATAAGTAACAATGTATGCATTATCAAGCACAAGTGGAACTTTTTTGGATATCATAAGCGAGTTATGTAAGGTGCGTAGAAGATTGTTTTTTTGAGTGCTCAAAAAATGACGATATCTCATCTTGAAAAAATAATGCCTAATTTACTTCAGTATTACCAACAATGGCATAAAATGCCTTAAATCTTTGTCATAAATTTGTTTGTGATTATTAGTGCGAGGAATAAAAATGTTGGTAATTATACATTCCAATAGATAAGGTCTAGGATGTAAATCCTTAGAAATTCCCTTATGGACTTGATTTTTCCAAAAGTGATGACCATTTTGATTTCTCGTATGATGTTCGGTATCAATATATTTTAATTTAATCCTCTTATAACCAATTTCTAAAATTTAGGCAATAAGATCATAATAAAGTTTTATAACTTTATCATAAACACTAGTCCATTGATATCCCTCATCATTATGTATTTGAACAACTTTTGCTCCCATATTAGCATAGAAAAGTCTAATGGCTGCAATGTCAATTTGGATATCCTTAGAGTTATAAAAAACACCATTAAAGAGCTTCATTTCGGTTAACATTTTATACCTTCTCATACTCTTCGAATCATGATGAAGCCAAGCCTTCAATTGCTCTTGCGTGACGACTGGAGGTTGATTGGAAGAGGATTCTGCTGTCTTTCTCTTCTTAGAACTCTTTTATTTCAAAGGACTTTTTAGTGACATGGAAGTGATTTTTAGCATTTTAAATTTTTGTGGGTGAAAGTAATTAATTTGGAAGGAGAGGAAGGCTGGTAAAAACTGGATAGATGTGGAGTTATTGGGGTGGTTGGCTCATAGTTCGAGATAATAAATTCAAAAGTATATTAAAAAAATAGTTCTGTAAGTCGTCAAACGTTTGAATGGTCAATTCAGATGTCTGAACATATTGAAGATGTTTGAATAGATATAGTCAAATGTCTAACTTCTGTTTTTCAATAAAAATATAAACGAGCGTTGAAAGAATTTTTTAAATAAATAATTTTTGTAAATACAAGAGTGTGTGTGTATATATGTATAAACAATAAAGCTATTTCAATGATCAAATGACCTTCTCCAATCATGATATCCGGAGTCATTTGATCGGGTTCAGATAGAGGCAATTTCTATGAATTATATACTTCGAAGAGCCTAGAATTTATAGAATGATTACTGCTAATGCTATTCTTCATTTGAGTATTTCTACAGAATGCTGATAATGTCCTTTCAATGATATTTAACTTTTCACCTTGCCGTTGTGGTTTTAACCTGATCCTTCTTTGCTCCAAATAATAGCATCATGTTGGCGTTTTACATGCGTTATGTATTTTAATTTTTTTTAGGTTTTTCATCATGCTTAATAAAATATCCTTCTAAGGTGATTTCATTTAATACTCTCTTTCCTTTAGGGGAGTAATCGTCTGATTCTTCCGAGGACGAAGATGAAGTAGTTATGCAAATTGAAGAAGATGAACTTTGCTTCTAAGTCAAGTTGTAGAGTATGTTGAAGTGTAGAAGAGTTTGACTATTAATAAAATTATAGGTTAGATAAATACCAAACAATGTGTGTTGTTAATTTAGAGTTAATTGAAAACCAATTAATAAATAAACTAGTTATTTTTAGTTTATTCATAGAATTTCATTTTGGCGACAAACTCCTAATCTTCTTCTCAAATTTATAACAATATTTTCAGCAAGTGGCTTAGTGAAAATATCAGCTACATGATTTTCTGAATTAACGAATTCTAATTTAACTATACATTTCTCAACATTGTCTCGTATAAAGTGACGTCGAATATCTATATGTTTTGTATAAGAATGATTGATAAGTTTTTTGATAAATTAGTAGCGCTTGTATTGTCACAATGTATTGGTGAGTTTTTAAAATAATTCCAAAATCCTGAAGCGTTTGTTGCATATATATGACTTGTACACATACTAAAGCCGCAGAGATATATTCTGCTTCACAATTGGAAGTGAGACACAACTATTCTTTTTATTAAACCATGATACCAAAGATTGACAATAAAGTGACATGTGCCATTTGTTCTTTTATGATTCATTTTACATCCACCAATATTTGCATCACTTTATGACACGAGTTCAAAAGGACATTCTTTCGGGTAGAAAAGTCCATAATCTCCTATGGTAGTTAAGTAACGTAGAATCCGTTTTACTAGTCGTAGGTGTGATTCTTTGGGATTTTCTTGGAATCATGCACACAAATATACACTCATCATTATATTAGGTCGATTGGCCGTTAAACATAATAATAAAGAGTCGATCGTACTTCTGTATAATTTTTAGTCAACATCTTTGCCATTATCATCTTTTTCAAGATGAAGACTAGTAGTCATCGGTATTGGCTTACTAGACACTTTATCCATTTAAATTTTTTCAATAAATCATTACAATATTTATCTTGATAAATAAAAATTCCATTATATAATTATTTAATTGGTAAGCCAGGAATAATTTAACTCACCCATATGTGACATTTCAAATTCCTTTTTTATAATATTTAAAAATTGATTACACAAATTTTCATTCGTAGATCCAAAAATTATACCATCTACATATATTTGTACTATTAAAATATCATTATCTTATTTTTTTAATAAATAAAGTAGAATCAACTTTACCAATTTTAAAATTGGATTCTAAAAGGTAGCTTTTCAATCGATCATACCAAGCATATGATGCTTGCTTAAGACCGTAAAATGCTTTCTTAAGTTTAAAAACATGATTTGAAAATATTTCATGTTCAAAAGAAGGTAATTGTTATACAAACATGTTTTCCTTTATAAATCCATTTAAAAATGCACTTTTAACATTCGTTTGAATTTTTTTGCAATTATGGTGACATGCAAAGGCTAAAAGAATTCTAATAGCTTCTAACCGAGCGATATGGGCAAAGTTTCTTCATAATATATTCCTTCTTCTTGATTATATCCCTAAGTAACTAATCTAGCTTTATTACCTATTATGTCACCAGTTTCATCTACTTTATTTTTAAATACCCATTTTGTACCAATTACGATTTGATCGTTTGGTCTTGGGACCATTTCCCAAATGTCATTTTGTTCGAATTGATTTAGTTCTTCTTACATGGCTAAAATCCAAAAATTATCTTTAGATGCTTCTTTAATATTTTTCGGTCCTATATTAGACATAAATAGAAAATGTCCCATTTGATTTAGTTGATTTCTTGTTCTTACTCTAGTGTTAACCTCACCTATTACATTGTCGAGTGGATGATCTAAGTATACGAAGTGTTGATTTTAGAGAAACATCAACATTTTGTTTTTGAGGAGAATTTTCTAAACTAGCTGGTTGGTTTATTGAACAACTTTATCTTCATCATTACTTATCTTATAATTTTTACCAAAACATACATGTAGAGTTTCTTCAGTAGTATTTTATTTTCTATTAAATATTCTATAAGCTTTACTTCTTTCAGAGTATTCGATAAAGTTACCTTCATCGGCTTTCGGGTCAAATTTTCCTAAATTATCTTTTGTATTTAGTATAAAACATTTTGAGCCAAAAATTCTAAAATATGAAACATTTGGTTTTCTACCATTAAATAATTCATATGGTGTATGTTCAGTTAATGGCCTTACAGAGACATGATTTAGAACATAATAAGCTATAGCCACAGCTTCAGTCGAAAAATTCTTTGGTAATTGGCTATTACTTAATAATGTTCTTACACATTCTTGCACTGTTCTATTTTTTCTGTTCTATAACACTGTTTTATTAGGGTGTTCTCGAAAAGGAGAAATCATGACTTATTCCTTTCTTATTACAAAAATTATTAAACTGTTCATTTTCAAATTCACCACCATGATCACTTCTGATATTTTTAATTTTCAGTTTTTTAAGTTTTGAATTATTTTTTCAATAATTTTAAAAACTTCAAATGTGTCACTTTTATGTTTTAAAAATAGCGTCCATGTATATCTTGAAAAATCATCTACAATAACAAATACATATTTGTTATGGTTAAAAGATCTAACTTGAGTTGGGCCTAAAAGATCTAAGTGGAGTAGTTCTAAATGTTGTAATGTATAAATAACTTTTAAGAAGATTTTGTCAATTTTCCTACTTGACATGCGTTGCAAAGATTGCTAACTTTAAAATTCATTTTAGGTAATGCATTAACCAATTCATTTTTGGCAAGCTTGTTAATATATTTAAAATTTATGTGATAGTGCCATAGCCATGGGTCATGATCATTGGCTAGAGGCACATGTTATTATCATTATTAATTTTCATATTCAAAATATGAATATTTCCTTTTCTTATTCATTCAAAATTCAAAATTTTATTTTGGTAAAATATGTTACATTTATCTTTGGCAAAGTTGACTAATGTTTAGTGAACTGTGTTTCAAATTCTCTACTAGTAAGCCATTTGTGATTAAAGGAGAATTAGACATACCCTTATTGCAGACGTCTCTAATGCTAGTGACATACCCTTTGAAATTATCTTCAAAGGTGATGGTGCCTCCATCCTTGTATTTGATATTTTTATGCAATGTAGATTTCCCATCATATATTTAGAACATCCGTTGTCAAAAATCCATATCTCCTTTTTCTTGTTAGGTACCTACAAAAAATATGAATTCAAATTGGTACTTACTTCCTATGTTATGGTCCTAAGACTTAGATCCTTGGAAACCAAACCCAAGAGAGTTTGGTTTCTCCTTTAAAAATGAAATTATCTATAACAACCTGAAATTTCGAACAACTAGAAATTCGAACGTGTAAAATCTAAATAAACTACATGGAATTATGATCAGTGCACTGAGTTAAGAAAATGTGTAATTTTGTGTTAGCAAATGGACGAACAAAAGCGGACGTCTTATGCACTAAACGGACCCAAAAACAAACTCTTATGCATACATATATAAATAATCTTTCACTAAATTTTTTTATGCAACATGCACACATACGTGCTTTCATGCATGAATAAAATGAGAAAGGTCGCAAATAAATCAACATGGCAAAAGGAAAGTGAAACTTGGAACTAAAGTAATGAGGTGGCAAGGGAGGCACGTGGGAGAGGGGTGAGCTTAGGTTGGAAATGGGGAGGGTGAGTGGAAGATTATGCTTACCTCTTGCATGCTTATAGAAGAGCACTTAGGATCTTGAAATCTTTACTCATTTTATGAACTTAAAAGCAAACGTTTCATACTCTTATCTCTTCCTAAAAGTCTTTAATTCAAAGCAACTCAAGTCTACTTTAAATCACTCCAAACTCATGAAGAAGCCTGAGAACAACATAGCAATATCTTCCATTAAGTTGGAGCAATAAAAAAGGATCATTTACACCCCTTCCAAACTTGGACATAGGCAACCAGTGAGGCATTCAAGCCTTAGACGTGAGCAACAAGGTAGTCACTGGAAGTAAAGTTGAGTTGAAGCTTGTGCTTGCTTATTCCTTGGTTTAGCAGTGAGTTATCTCACTTTTCTAATGAAAAAATCTTGAATTACTTGCTTAAATAAACTAAATTAAAGTTGCTTAAATTATGAACTTGATTTGCGCTTTGGAAAGCACGTTTGATTTGTAAGTTGGTGATGCTTTGGAAAGCAATTGATTTGGTGTAGTTGTAGAGCATAAGATATATAAAATTGCGGACTTTGAACTTGTAGACCATCACATATGAACTTGAGGACAATTGCATATGGACCTTGGGCTTGAACTTAGAACTTGCATACTTGGCATATGTTACTTTTATGGCTCGGATTTGGACATAGAACTTTGGACTTAGGTAATTGCATATCGACTTAGGGACTTTGGACCTGCATATTGGCATATACCTTATTATTTGAACTCAGACATGACTATAGGTTGAGCATATCTAATAGAGTAGGTTATGGTTGTGCTTGAATAGCGATAGTCGCTAGATAAGTACTTTTGATATCCTTGTATTCTTTTATCTTGCTTTCCATTTATGTTCTTGCTTATATATGTTGTAACTAATCTTTCCATGCTTCTTTTACATATGCTAAAGATTTTTTTATGCTTACTTGAATGGATGATGTTGGATTGTTTGATATGAAATGTTCCATATAACGATATTCTCTCTAAACGCACTTTGAGTTTCTTCCCTTCCATCTTATTTTTAAGTCCATCTTTTGAACTTTTATGAAATATCATGCTTTGGTTATTTTCTATTCCTATAATAGTATATAAGATAATAAGAAATTAAGTTGAAAGGTTATTGAATTTGTAAATCAAAGTTATCTAAATTTGTGTAACAAAAAGATAGCCTTAGAAACACTTCGAAACACATTTCTTTGTCGAATTTTTATAATTAAATTGAAAATATTTGTTGGGTTTCTTCCTATGCTAATTAAGTATACTATGCATGTTTCTTACTGGAAAAAATTAGAGTAAAAATCAATTATTATCATAGAGATATTGAATCAAACTTTTAGTGAAAAACTGGCCAAAAAATGCGCCTCTACCAATTCGCAGCGCATTCAAACAGCAGCACTTTTTAACTGTTTCAAAATCTAAAGATAATTGTGAGTTTTTAAGGACATAAACTGCATTCAAACAGTAAAACTTTTTAACTGTTTCAAAATCTGAAGCGCACGCTGTTTGAAGTTTTAAAGCCTGAATTTGCAACGCTTCTGAACTGCAATGTTTTCATCTATTTCAGATCTTAAGACAATATTTCCGAGAGTGCTATCATAGAGTGTTTATTGTTTTAAGCCAGAATTTGCAACATTTCAAATCGCAACAGTTTTTAACCATTTCAAATCTTTGTATTATGTAGTGGAGACTTTAAATTCTTTAAAACAACTTTAAATTAAAATATTCTTTTCCAATATTTTTACAAGTATTTTCGAACTTATATTTAATTAATTTTGAAAGACTATTATTATGGAAGAAGGGATGAAAAGTAACACTTGTGAAATGAACCTAGTTTGATTATTTATGGAATGTTAGTATTACTACGCTTAACACTAAAAGCTGAGCAAGGTAGGCTTCTCTATTTGTGAGAGTCAAGATTGTTGTTTGAGTAGTGACAGAGCAATAGAGCTCTAACATATCGACTTCTCTCTTGACTAAGGAATAATTAAGCTTGAATGTCGGAAATGTGTTAAGTATACGAATCTTGATTTCTATAAGCAAGTGCTTGAGACTCGATAGTCGATTAGTCTACTAGCGATTTTGATCAAACTTAACTTCGAAAGTATACGAAAGGCTTCGCGGATTTATACCAATGAGATCCCACGAGGAGGAGCATTGGTACAAAACACCTTTAGCTTTCGATTACTTCTAAAAGAATCAGAATTGAGTTAACTGAAAATTCATCAATCAGTTTTGAAGTGTCCGAGATCGGTTAGTGTTTTACTTGCTGAATACCACTTCAAAACTACTATACAGACCAGTTTTGGAAGCAGTCATTTAAGTGGATTCTTTTCGGGTAATGAAGATTCATGTGAAAGATGCTGAACATTGCCTCTACATCAAAAAAATGACTAAAGATAGTGTAGGATGTACAATCCAAGGGTTTTGCTAACCCAGAGGGGTACATCAACTCCACTATTTGGAGTATGCATATCGATATGTTGATAGCAGGAGTTGATGATACTTCAGTTCCACGTAGTCCAGGTTCGCTCGTTCGGACGTGAGCTAGTTGTGTTTACCTTATGGTATATTTTAGTTAGATATATACAATGCTCGGAAGGTATTTTCTGATCCTTGTTATAGGAGATCGGTTTAAGTTTACGGAGGAGATCTTCGTAGAAAATCCATATATGAACGTACCTAAGTGGTTTTAGATGTACTCTAATGTTGTTGTGTTGTGAGATGCAAGCAACAGAGCTATTTTCTTACTTAGAGTACACACCTTAGACATTGTCTATAATATCACCTAATGTAAATATCAATTGAGTTAGGTACTTTCGAGGGGAAACCAATTCGATGATGCAGTTGGTCTCGAAAGTATTATTATGTGTTTATATGCATTTTTGAGTTTCTCATATCAGATTTATGTCTGACACGTGGTATTCTTTTCCTAAAATTCCTCATGTACTCTTTTGTGTAGATTGAGGAAAGTAGGTTTGAGTTAGATTCCTCAAGCTTATGAAGACGAGCTAGATGCTTCCATCTATCTATTTACCAATTTTCATTTCTATTGCACTGTATTATGTATGTAGGTAATTAGCATTGTGAGGACATGCAGTTATAAATGTCCAAGCTGATAGTAGTACTTAGACTTTGGTAACTCTGAAATTTCTCAGTATTTTTGTAGCAACCTTATATATTGTCTTTTTGTATAGTATATATTATCGTTCTGATATTGTGTTCATCTTTCTTGTTATGTTTCTTTTTTTATTTTATCCTACTTTCTATCTTCTTGACACTTGGGTGCTTGGCACCATGGATGTATTTAATGTTGGCATTCAAGGGTCAAAAAGATGATTATTACATTGTGGTATCAGAGCTCAAGGTTAGCGAACACCTTGGATTTGGTTGGGTATGACTCATTAGAGATAGGGTATGTGATGCCCTAGAATGGATCAAGAGTATTATAAATATGAGGGTGTAGTTTTTATTACAAAACTAAAATTTTAAAATGTTTTCTTAAAAATATTTTCTTCTTAGTAGTCTTTTCCTTATAATAACTCTTTCTTAAAAATTAGTACATCCTAACCCTTTCTTAGTAATTCCTTGCTTAGTAATTTTTCCTTTATCTTAGAATATTCTAAAGATATTTTGCTATAAATTCAGGTAGCAAACTATGAGTACTCGTGCTACCAATTCTAGGGGAGGTAGAGGTCATGGTGATAAGGGTAGTATCGTCACCAATGATGAGACTCAAGCCCTAAGGAGTGCTAATCATGTAGTCAAACCTAGGGAGAATGTCGTTGAGGAAGCGATGCAAGTTTAGCTCCCATTGAACTTTGCATCACTCTGTCAAGATTTTAGAGGCTTGGTGGTCAGAGATTTAGTGGGATTGAATCGATTGTTGAGCTTGAGACTTGGTTGAGGTTGTGTGATAGGATCTTTAGGGAGTTAGAGTTGGATGATGCTATGAAGCATTATTTGGCTTCTCATTATCTTTCTGGTGCATCAATGGACTGGTGGAGTTCTGGTACCATTGATTTCTAAGAAGACGACTTCTCTTGGCCCAATTTAAAGAAGGGTTTGAGAGGAAGTTTGTGCCAAAGGTAGGGAAGACCTTGTTGTTTAGGAGTTTCTTGGATTTGAAGCAAGGTACTATGATCATGGTACGGTATGAGAATAAGTTTAACACACTATCTCGTTTTGGGACTGGAATGATGGATATGCCTCTGAAGAAGAATGAGATGTTTGTAGCTAGTATGCATTCCGAGTTTAAGCGGGATATGACTAATCATCTCATAGGTTCGTTTGTGGAATTGGTAAATATGGGCTTGAGATTTGAGAGTTTGGCACCGAAGCCTATTATTTCTGCACCAAAACTTATTATTTCTACATCAGCTGGGAATAAGAAGCACAAGTTTCAGGAGAAGAGGGCCAAGGTTGTTTGCCACAAGTGTAGGAAGGTAGGGCATTATGCTAGCGAGTGTAGGTTGGGTGGAGGATGTCATATAGTTAAGGCACCGGTAGTTAAAGCACCTCAATTTGCTCTAAAGGGTTGTTGTGCCTGCCAACAGCCATGTCACTTTGTTAAGGATTGTCCTATGCTCAAGAAGGGGGAGCAGCCTAGGGTCTTTGCTATTACTTTAACACCTTCCACTTTAGCAACAACTAAGGAGAAGCAAATTCTGGAAGGTATTGTATCTACTTTTGGCATTCCCATTCGTGTCTTATTTGATATTGGTTCTTCTCATAGCTTTATCTCTAGTAGGCCTATTGATAGACTTGGTACGAAACCGATTATGATTTATAATTCTATTTGTGTGTCAAACCCAGTAGGGGCCTCGGTAAATCTTAGCATGTTGTGTAAAGGAGTTCCGATTTCTTATTTTGATCAACTCCTTCCATGTGGTGTGTTCATTCTTGGTTTTCTCGGATTTGATATTCTTTTGGGGATGGATTGGATGTCTCATAACCATGCCATCTTGGATTGTGAGAAACAGACTATGGTGTTGGAGAAGGGAATAGAGGTTCTTACATTATCTTGTAAATAGCCTTGTTTTTGTATAAGCAGTTTTCTATATTCTCTTGAGGTAGTGGATGGAGTTTTGAAGTTGATTCTGGTTTTTCACGAGTTTTTTGATGTTTTGGAGGAGGTTTCTGGTTTACCTCCTTATCGTGAAATCGAGTTTCATATTGATTTGGTCCCTAATGCTAAGCCTATTGTGTTTCCTGTGCATAGTCTATCTCCGAAAGAAAAGGTAGAGCTTGCTAACCAGAGTAGTGACTTATTATGGAAGGTCTGATTCGACTTAGCCATTCAAGTTGGGGAGTGTCCATTGTACTTGCCACTAAGGTGGATGGTTCCTTAAGACTTTGTGTCGATTAACATGAGCTTAATAAGCGGACTATTTAAAACAAGTATCATTTGCCCAGAATTGATGACTTGTTTGATCAGCTTCATGGGGCTCATGTATTCTCCCAACTTGTCCATGCTACAGGTTTTCATAGTTGAGGGTGGCAGAAGAAAGTGTGCCCTTGACAACTTTCAGATCTGATTGGTTTTATGAGTGGTTGTTTATGTCATTCGGCTTAACCAATGCTCCTGCTTATTTCGTAGATTTGATGGACCGTGCCTTCAAAGATGTGTTGAATAAGTTTGTGCTCAATTTCATTGATGATATTCTAGTTTACTCCAAGACCGAGGAGGAGATCTCTCGTCATTTAAAGATTGTATTAGAGACGTTGAGAGAACATGTTCTTAAAGCTAAGTTCTCAAAATGTCATTTTTGGTGGTCAGAAGTAAGATTCTTGGGGCATGTAGTTTTTGTAAATGGTGCTTCGGTGGATCCAATAAAGGTTGCAGCTGTTCAGGATTGGAAGAGACCTGAAAGCGTAATGAAGATTCGAAGATTCTTAGGATTAGCAGGGTATTATATGAGATTCATTCATGATTTCTCCAAGATTGCTTCACTACTGTTGAGTTTGACTAAAAAGGATGTCAAATCTGTTTGGAGAAAAAAGTGCAAGCAAGCATTCAGAGATTTGAAGAAGAGATTGACTAGCTCCCTTGTTCTGGCCACTCCAAACGGAGGTGAAGGTCTTACCGTTTATACCGATGCTTATGGAATCCATTTAGGAGCTATATTGATGCAACATGGGAAGTTATCACTTATTCCAATAGACAGTTGAAGCTGCATGAAGCAAGATATATGACACATGATTTAGAGCTGTTGGCAGTTCTTTTTGCATTGAAGATGTGGAAACCACATTTGCTAGGTGAGAAGTTTTAGCTATATACGAACCACGAATCATTGAAATATCCTTTCTCCCATAAAGACTTGAACTTAAGGCAACAATGTTTGCTAGAGTTTCTCGCAGCATATGATCTTGAGATTTCGTATATGCCCAAAAAAGCTAATGTTGTAGCAGATGCATTGAGTAGAAAATATGCAGTTATGGCTAATATGAAGGTTCGTCCAACTCTTCTTAGTCGCATTGAGAATAACTAGCAGAAGGATGTTCGTCTTTCTTAGATCACTAGAGTAGTTAGTGAGAATGTTGCTCCTAAAAAGTGGCTAGGATATATGGTAAGGTCGTGGCATTTTGAGAATGAATGGTAGGTTGTGTATTCCGGATGTCGATGGGATTAGATAGGAGGTTTTAATAGAGAGTCATCATTCAAGACTTACTATACATTCAGGAGTCATAAAAATGTACAAAGATATGAGGCATACTTTCTGGTGGGAAGGTATGAAGAAAGACATTTCTATCTCTGTGAGCCGATGTGTTAACTGCCAATAGGTTAAGGGTAGTAATCAGAAGATGGTCGGTTTACTTCGGCCACTAGAAGTTCCGAAGTGGAAGTGGGAGAATGTAACGACCTGTAAATTTTAACTACTTAAATAACGTAATTAGTTGAAATTTTGTGAAATTTTAAACGATAAAATTTTGAAATAAAAATTTAATATTTGGAATACGTCTAGTTAAACATAGCACTGGTAAATTTTCGTCCGAAAATATGAAAGTTTATTTCGCGCGTAAATTTACTTCAATTTAATCAGTTAAAAACGATGAAAATAAAATGTTTCCGAAACCAAAATATTTTTACATAGAAAAATTCTAAACCATCTTCTGAGCAAGATGTCAGTTTGTCGTTTTTCCAAATTCGGACATCCTTGGCTCCGTCGATCTTAATTTTCAGCGTTTTCTTGCATTTTCCGCTATTAGAAAATTCGAATTTTTATAATTCGATTCGTGCCACTGATATCTGTATACCGTTGTGATCGTCTCGTCGTGCTGATCTCTACGGTATATTCGTTTGTGCATTTTGGAGTCCGATGTGCGACAAAATCTAAAGAACGATTTCTGTATCGGTTCCGTACTTAACTTTTGATTGATCTGTCTTTTCGTGTGCCTGCAATATATTCCAGTAGTCACTTTCTTTTAAAAAAATTCAAATTAAAGTCTGGCTTTCACTATTACCAAGGTTCCATACTTAACTGTTGTTGCCTTTCCCAATTCATTTTACGTTTTGAAGAGGAAAAATTTAAGTAAACTGTTGCTCTTCAAATTGTTGGTCTGCCTCCTCACACGTCCCCTCCTCCTTCCTCTCCCTTTTTTTTATCTTTCGTTTGTTTTGTTTTCATCACTCTGTAATATATTCATGCAAGCTTCAGACTGAAAGAAAAAATTTAAAGGCAATGTGTCGGATCCGCTCGTCTCCACTAGGAACTGATCCATCCCACTGCCTTGCCTCCGACCTTCCCACGCACTCCAACACCGAAGCAAGCTGCCACGTTTTTCCACCGTGATCATCATCCTACCCCACGCAGTGCTTTCCTTCCCTCGTGCTTCGCCCACCGTTACCTTCCAACTCCGATCCTCCACGTCAGACCCCATCCCGCCTGAAACCAACCACTCAACAGCTCGTGCCTTTCCCTACCTCCGCGCCATAGCCACGGCAACCGCCAGCCTCAGTGAGCATCACCCTAACCTCCGCCTACCTTCGGCCTCTATGCCATCCAAACCCTTCGGCCACGACACCTCCATTCCTCCACTGCCGCCGCACCACCATAAGCCACGCCCATCCACCGAACTCCAGTCGCCAATCATCCTACCACCATGGCCAGCAAGACCAGTTCGCCCGCATTCCCATCGTGCATCACCCAGACACCGCTCAGCCCCCTCACTTCCGTCCTACTCTCGGTCTGGCCTACCCATGACCCGACTCCCCGGAACTTCACCTTCATCCTCTCTTATATGTAAGTATAGTTTGCTGTAGTATACAAGTTGGAAATGAACTAAGAATTAGTTTTTGTATTCTTGATTTGATTTGAAAAAAAAGGGGTTGAATGTTGTATATTAGTACATCTATGCATTTCATAAAAGTTACAGTACCTATGGGTTTTGTATAAGTTTATATGGAATTGAGTGTGTTTGTAATAGTTTAAGTTAAAATATAACTTCGGGCACTACATATATATTAGATAAGGAAATTATATAAGTTTATAATATGTTTGCTTGTATATATGGGTTACATATATTTGTACAGGAACGGTTGAGTTGAATATATTATATAAAGTAAGTTATGTAGTTTAAATAGATATTTAGTTTAATGTAATGGGTATATGAGTCTGCATAGATGTTGTTTATAGTTGAAGGTAGGGTAGTTGCACCTATATTTGCTGTTTATATATTTATAACTTATAAGTATATATTTCTAAAAAAATAGGTATCATTTTATATGTTACGTGTGTATTGGTCACTTGTAAGTTTGGGAGTTGCTGATGAGTCTACCCTATATTTTATCAATGCAATTATTCATAGTTGTACACGTTTTTAAATGGTTGCATAGGCTGTTGATTTATATGGGTGCATATATTTCTCTGTTGATTAGATACAGCATGTATTATAAAGGTGATAGATATGCATTATTATATTATAGATGGCGTACCATGTATTATGTTTATACATTAGTTATGAATTTATATTTTATTTTAAAGTATATATTTTAAAATTTAATTTCCGTTAGAATAGGATTTTTATATACATAATAGTTTATACATAGTTATGCATATAGATATAAGTTCACTCATACCGTTTATCTTCATCGATCCAGCTCTAACTCGACTTCGTCAAATTCCTTGCCGTCAGCTTTGAACGTCAAATTCGTGCCAATCCAATTTGCTTGGAAATTAGTGCTTGGATCCGTAACACATTTCATTGTCTATCCTCTAGCCTCGGAAGGTGAGCAATCACTCACGATTAACGTTCTTTTATTTATTAAATTTGATTTCAATTGAAACGACAATTGAAATATGCTGCTGTTAGTTAAATACACTGTTATATATGCTATTGCCTGTATCAGTTCACCTGTGACATCTGACACTATTATCTGTTAGTTATTTATGCGATGATAATACAGTTTGGCTGATAATTGATTGATTGTTGATGTTTATATTGGACGTTAAATTGTTAATGTTAAAATGATAAGTAGTATGAAATTGAACTTGATATAGGATAATAAAATGTTAAATTTGATTAACTGACATTTGTATAATATGACCCCTTTAACTGTTGAATTTATTGACACGTAGGATTTGTTTAATTACATTTTGAACCATTGAATGTATGTTGTTAAATTGATGATGTATGAAATTGAAATTGAATGACAAGTGAAAACCGTATAAATAATTAGTGGAATAATCTTTAATCTACATGAAATGATAGTGTAGATTCTAGAAATAATTATATTAATTCGTACAAATAACAATGCGAATTAATACGATTATTTTGGGATTATTTAAATTGATTTTTGGATTGTTATTGATTGTTGTTATTGCTTGTTTATTTACTTTGACACCATCCCAGTTATCACACTGCAAGTTCCCTTTGTATGTTTTGATTTTGAATTAAATTGGAATCGGGTTGAAATGATAAATACCCAAATTGAACTTTGACCTAGGATAGAGAATTAAATAAAAACCCGATTGGTCAATAATTTGATTTAAAAATAAACGAAGATTTTATTTGAATAAATAATATGATTTTGAAATGAAGTTGGAAATTGAATTTTAATGAAATTAAAATGTGAATATTTAAATAATCCGAAACAAAATATTAACAATGTAATTGATGAAAGAACGATGTTAAATTTGAGAAATGATTGAATTAAGTTTGAAATTATTAAACTTTGAAATGATTTAATAATTAAGTTTGAAATTATAATTAAGTTTGAAATTATTAAACTTTGAAATGATTTAATAATCAAGTTTGAAATTATAATTAAGTTTGGAATTATTAAACTTTGAAATTATTTAATAATTAGGTTTTGAATTATTTAATAATTAAATAAGATTGGATTATTTAATGATTAAATTGAATTGAACTCTTTAATAAGTAAAATTGAATTTTTGAATAAGTGAATTTTATTTCGTAAATAATTGAAATCGAGTTTCTTTATAAAATTAAGTTTTGGGAAAATTATTTAAGAAAGTAAATAAGTGAAATGGATTTTATTTAACAAGAAATGAATATGTGAGATTTTTAGAATTAATGTAAGACTTGAAATTTAAAGAATTTGATTTGATGAATTTAATTTAACTCAATTTGTGGGTTTTGATAAAATAAAGTTGAACTTAAGAATTTGATTTAATGAATTGGAAATTTAATAGAAATTGTTTTGAATGGAAAATTTACTTAACGAATATTGAATGAAATCGATAAATTAATTTAAAGTGGTTTAAATGTTAAATCAAATTTATTTAAATGTTTTCGAAATGAAACTTATATACGAACTTGAATCAATACTTGAATTGTTTTGAATGAAATTGAAATTGAATTATAAGATTTTGAAGTTTTGAATGTGGAAGTTTTGAAACGTAAATGATGGAGATTGGTTTAGAAAGACAAATGAAATGTTGGTTTACGAATTGAAATTGAAATTGAAATTTATTTGGTTTTTGAAATATATAAAAGACCAATCGGTGTAATAATTACGAAAGTTATTAAAGAGACCGGAATTCGGTTATGGATATACTCTCTATCTAAACCGAAAACCACTTTAATAACTATACGCGGAGTGATGATCCAGAATGAAGTGGTTGGAATGATGTACGTGATGACTGAAGAAAGAGAACGATGATGGATAGCCTTGACACTTGTGTCAAATTGGAAATGACTAAAACAGGAGCTGTGCCGGGCCAATGGAGGATTTGCTACCTCAAGTGGACACACTTCTTCGAACTACTTATACTTGTTGTCGATTGGTGCACCCTTGATTTTGGGAGTGTTGTTTCACGGTGTTGCGGGCGCTGCGGCGTTGCGTTCTCACCAGTCCGGATCAGGCGAACGGTAGTATCACTACCTTGGGTATTGCCTCATGTGCCTTGTCATACTTGTATTCCATTTATGCGCGACCACTACGATTTTGATTTGTACCTTTAGTATATGGATTGCCCTCTGGTGACTTCCGGTTTTGGGGAAACTACGGTCTTGTATATGCTTTTGGGAATAAAAATGTGTTAAGGGTGGAATGAGCCATGACTTAACGCTATTTTGATATCTTATTATTACTGATAGACATTATCTACTTATCGTACATTACTACATAGTAGATAGTTTGACGGATCCTTAAAGGATGGTTATTCCAAACATCCTTTGAGTTACTTGT
This sequence comes from Allium fistulosum, assembly GCA_030737815.1. NCBI lineage: Eukaryota > Viridiplantae > Streptophyta > Magnoliopsida > Asparagales > Amaryllidaceae > Allium > Allium fistulosum. Next base: position 704,170,438 of record CM060904.1, on the reverse strand, counting down.
ATTTCAATTGCTATTTCACTTGAGTTGGATTTATTAATATAAGAATGTTAATCCTGACTCGAGTGTCTTGTGTTTTTGCTTTACGCTCGGGTCAGACTGAGTGTTCCAGTATTCGAGACTCGCCTTTGAAGTTGGAGCTTTGCTTGAAGATCCAACCATCTATTCTGCTTTTAGTATTCGATGATTCCAGTGATGTATCTGATTTAACTCTGATGTATCGTATTACTCTTCTGTTGTAAACTCTGATGTATTTTATATATTCATATAGTAGCTTCATGAACTACTATCTCTTTTATTTCCGCTGCACTTATTACTCTGTGTCTGTGATCTGTGATTATATTTATTTACTGTATATGTTCAGTTTTGCCAAATTTAAATTAACAACGCGGTATTTTGAGCAATTCAATTCCGGCATGAGTGTCTACCTATAAACTTATAATGGATGCGAATGGTCCAAAATGGCGGGTCGTTACAGTTGGTATCAGAGCTTTGGTAGCTCTAGGAAAAACTTAACATATAGGGTAAATGTATTTACAGAATCACTCTCATTCGAGTTTCAATCTCTTCCTTTGACTCAATTCCTTTGAATTTTGGAACGTTCCCCTCGGTTCCGAAATTCATTCGTGTCCTTCGCTATTCATCTTCTTTCAATTCTGGAGCACCCCATAACTCCATTTTGAATGATATCTATAATAGATCGGCGGTCTCGCCAATCTTCGAATGATTTGTAAAGGGGTGAACTCCTTTATAATAGGCATCGATTTACCGGATATTTCTGTATCCTCGGTTTACGATGATATCTATTCCCTGCTATACCTGAATTCCATCTCTTGAGATCGAGTGTTGATTTACCTCGGAATTCAGCATCGATCTTATTCTTGAAGTCACGGTCGAACCCGGTTAAGGTCGCCCGCGTTTTATATAAACTTATCCATCTTTCTATTTCGTTATTTCATCATCTTATCTTCGTTTGAACCTATCTTCGAATCAAATTTCTTTGATTTGAGTCAACAAAAAAATTTGAATCCCTATCCTTATTTTGAAAATCCATTCCTGTATCGTCGAGCAAAGAAATGTATTTCTAAATTATATTAAAAATGTTGTTTTCAAATTTGATAAACAAAATAGTCTTGAATGATTATATTATATATAAATATAAGTTTTCTGAAATTAAATTGTTAATGAATTTGTTGTTAGAAATAATAATATTTGATTTTAAATTATTGTTCTGTAAACAATTGACTATTGCAATATAAATAAATGAATTTATAAATTTGGTTTATAAACTGATTTAGAATTTGAAATAAAATAAAATTAAGAATTTGAGAATTTAATTTCCAATGATTTCGAACTAGGGTTTTAAAGTTTTAAAATGCACATTATTTAAAGGTATTTTGACTATAATTTGTTTCCAACGAATTTTAAAGTATATATTATTGAAAGTATTTTCGAATAGAAACCGTTTTCAAAGAATTTAAAATGTTGAAATCAGTGCTCTTCTCTTTGTCGCTGGAAAATAATTTCGGTGATGGCGGCCGCATCATCGACATTCATTTTCGAGTTTCGAAGTGGAGAGACTATTTTGTAGCTTTGCTACGGTTTTGTTTTGAAAAATAAAAATAATAAATAAATATATTTTGATTTGAATTTCTTCGGTATAATTTGATTTATATATATAGGTATCTTATTTTAAAATTTTAATTTGATTTGATATAAATATATAGATATATCTCTAAATTGTTTGAAGAAAATCGGAGATTTAAATTCTTAAATTTTAGGTTAATGATGATTTCAATTATAAACTGAAGTCAAAATTCTTGGATAAATATTTAACTTGAAATAACTGGATTGTAAAAAATTTATTTGTATAATACTCAATTTCATTTCAATATAACTTACCTAAATTATTCAGAAGTTAAAATGTAATTGGATAATGTACAATAAAAAAAATTTGTCTTTATAAATATAATTTGAGTGTTTATAATAAATGTTATACACTAAATTTTGATTATAAAGATGCTAATAGAGTTAGATAGGATAATAAGTAAAACTCAGTTAATAATGAAATAAATTCGTTTTGAAAGAATTAATTAATTTGTTTTAAAAGAATTAATAAATTAAAATTTGATCAACTTATGAAAATAACTTGAATTTAAAAGCAATTAGTAAATATAAATTAATTTAAATCGAAACTTTTATGGTTTAAATTAATCTATATGGGTTAAATATATGTGATAAGATATATTAAGTAGAATAAACTTAACAATAATTTGGAATAAAGAAGAATTTAATTGATGAAAAAAAATTATGATTATAATAAAGGACTATTCAAATTTATGGTTTTGGAAAAATTGTAAATTGAAGATAATTGGATAATAAGATAATGAATTTAGAAATAGTTGAGATTGATTTTTAGCGAAATCAAATGGATTAAATCAATTATTAAATATCAATTAATTTAAATTTGAATTTATATGGTTTAAATTAATTGTTATTTTGTATTTCAAATCTGTTTTTCTTTCTGGTTGTTTCTATTCTCCTACCTCGTTCCTTTTCGGGGACGAAAAGTTTTGAGTGGGGGAGAGTGTAACGACCTGTAAATTTTAACTACTTAAATAACGTAATTAGTTGAAATTTTGTGAAATTTTAAACGATAAAATTTTGAAATAAAAATTTAATATTTGGAATACGTCTAGTTAAACATAGCACTGGTAAATTTTCGTCCGAAAATATGAAAGTTTATTTCGCGCGTAAATTTACTTCAATTTAATCAGTTAAAAACGATGAAAATAAAATGTTTCCGAAACCAAAATATTTTTACATAGAAAAATTCTAAACCATCTTCTGAGCAAGATGTCAGTTTGTCGTTTTTCCAAATTCGGACATCCTTGGCTCCGTCGATCTTAATTTTCAGCGTTTTCTTGCATTTTCCGCTATTAGAAAATTCGAATTTTTATAATTCGATTCGTGCCACTGATATCTGTATACCGTTGTGATCGTCTCGTCGTGCTGATCTCTACGGTATATTCGTTTGTGCATTTTGGAGTCCGATGTGCGACAAAATCTAAAGAACGATTTCTGTATCGGTTCCGTACTTAACTTTTGATTGATCTGTCTTTTCGTGTGCCTGCAATATATTCCAGTAGTCACTTTCTTTTAAAAAAATTCAAATTAAAGTCTGGCTTTCACTATTACCAAGGTTCCATACTTAACTGTTGTTGCCTTTCCCAATTCATTTTACGTTTTGAAGAGGAAAAATTTAAGTAAACTGTTGCTCTTCAAATTGTTGGTCTGCCTCCTCACACGTCCCCTCCTCCTTCCTCTCCCTTTTTTTTATCTTTCGTTTGTTTTGTTTTCATCACTCTGTAATATATTCATGCAAGCTTCAGACTGAAAGAAAAAATTTAAAGGCAATGTGTCGGATCCGCTCGTCTCCACTAGGAACTGATCCATCCCACTGCCTTGCCTCCGACCTTCCCACGCACTCCAACACCGAAGCAAGCTGCCACGTTTTTCCACCGTGATCATCATCCTACCCCACGCAGTGCTTTCCTTCCCTCGTGCTTCGCCCACCGTTACCTTCCAACTCCGATCCTCCACGTCAGACCCCATCCCGCCTGAAACCAACCACTCAACAGCTCGTGCCTTTCCCTACCTCCGCGCCATAGCCACGGCAACCGCCAGCCTCAGTGAGCATCACCCTAACCTCCGCCTACCTTCGGCCTCTATGCCATCCAAACCCTTCGGCCACGACACCTCCATTCCTCCACTGCCGCCGCACCACCATAAGCCACGCCCATCCACCGAACTCCAGTCGCCAATCATCCCACCACCATGGCCAGCAAGACCAGTTCGCCCGCATTCCCATCGTGCATCACCCAGACACCGCTCAGCCCCCTCACTTCCGTCCTACTCTCGGTCTGGCCTACCCATGACCCGACTCCCCGGAACTTCACCTTCATCCTCTCTTATATGTAAGTATAGTTTGCTGTAGTATACAAGTTGGAAATGAACTAAGAATTAGTTTTTGTATTCTTGATTTGATTTGAAAAAAAAGGGGTTGAATGTTGTATATTAGTACATCTATGCATTTCATAAAAGTTACAGTACCTATGGGTTTTGTATAAGTTTATATGGAATTGAGTGTGTTTGTAATAGTTTAAGTTAAAATATAACTTCGGGCACTACATATATATTAGATAAGGAAATTATATAAGTTTATAATATGTTTGCTTGTATATATGGGTTACATATATTTGTACAGGAACGGTTGAGTTGAATATATTATATAAAGTAAGTTATGTAGTTTAAATAGATATTTAGTTTAATGTAATGGGTATATGAGTCTGCATAGATGTTGTTTATAGTTGAAGGTAGGGTAGTTGCACCTATATTTGCTGTTTATATATTTATAACTTATAAGTATATATTTCTAAAAAAATAGGTATCATTTTATATGTTACGTGTGTATTGGTCACTTGTAAGTTTGGGAGTTGCTGATGAGTCTACCCTATATTTTATCAATGCAATTATTCATAGTTGTACACGTTTTTAAATGGTTGCATAGGCTGTTGATTTATATGGGTGCATATATTTCTCTGTTGATTAGATACAGCATGTATTATAAAGGTGATAGATATGCATTATTATATTATAGATGGCGTACCATGTATTATGTTTATACATTAGTTATGAATTTATATTTTATTTTAAAGTATATATTTTAAAATTTAATTTCCGTTAGAATAGGATTTTTATATACATAATAGTTTATACATAGTTATGCATATAGATATAAGTTCACTCATACCGTTTATCTTCATCGATCCAGCTCTAACTCGACTTCGTCAAATTCCTTGCCGTCAGCTTTGAACGTCAAATTCGTGCCAATCCAATTTGCTTGGAAATTAGTGCTTGGATCCGTAACACATTTCATTGTCTATCCTCTAGCCTCGGAAGGTGAGCAATCACTCACGATTAACGTTCTTTTATTTATTAAATTTGATTTCAATTGAAACGACAATTGAAATATGCTGCTGTTAGTTAAATACACTGTTATATATGCTATTGCCTGTATCAGTTCACCTGTGACATCTGACACTATTATCTGTTAGTTATTTATGCGATGATAATACAGTTTGGCTGATAATTGATTGATTGTTGATGTTTATATTGGACGTTAAATTGTTAATGTTAAAATGATAAGTAGTATGAAATTGAACTTGATATAGGATAATAAAATGTTAAATTTGATTAACTGACATTTGTATAATATGACCCCTTTAACTGTTGAATTTATTGACACGTAGGATTTGTTTAATTACATTTTGAACCATTGAATGTATGTTGTTAAATTGATGATGTATGAAATTGAAATTGAATGACAAGTGAAAACCGTATAAATAATTAGTGGAATAATCTTTAATCTACATGAAATGATAGTGTAGATTCTAGAAATAATTATATTAATTCGTACAAATAACAATGCGAATTAATACGATTATTTTGGGATTATTTAAATTGATTTTTGGATTGTTATTGATTGTTGTTATTGCTTGTTTATTTACTTTGACACCATCCCAGTTATCACACTGCAAGTTCCCTTTGTATGTTTTGATTTTGAATTGAATTGGAATCGGGTTGAAATGATAAATACCCAAATTGAACTTTGACCTAGGATAGAGAATTAAATAAAAACCCGATTGGTCAATAATTTGATTTAAAAATAAACGAAGATTTTATTTGAATAAATAATATGATTTTGAAATGAAGTTGGAAATTGAATTTTAATGAAATTAAAATGTGAATATTTAAATAATCCGAAACAAAATATTAACAATGTAATTGATGAAAGAACGATGTTAAATTTGAGAAATGATTGAATTAAGTTTGAAATTATTAAACTTTGAAATGATTTAATAATTAAGTTTGAAATTATAATTAAGTTTGAAATTATTAAACTTTGAAATGATTTAATAATCAAGTTTGAAATTATAATTAAGTTTGGAATTATTAAACTTTGAAATTATTTAATAATTAGGTTTTGAATTATTTAATAATTAAATAAGATTGGATTATTTAATGATTAAATTGAATTGAACTCTTTAATAAGTAAAATTGAATTTTTGAATAAGTGAATTTTATTTCGTAAATAATTGAAATCGAGTTTCTTTATAAAATTAAGTTTTGGGAAAATTATTTAAGAAAGTAAATAAGTGAAATGGATTTTATTTAACAAGAAATGAATATGTGAGATTTTTAGAATTAATGTAAGACTTGAAATTTAAAGAATTTGATTTGATGAATTTAATTTAACTCAATTTGTTGGTTTTGATAAAATAAAGTTGAACTTAAGAATTTGATTTAATGAATTGGAAATTTAATAGAAATTGTTTTGAATGGAAAATTTACTTAACGAATATTGAATGAAATCGATAAATTAATTTAAAGTGGTTTAAATGTTAAATCAAATTTATTTAAATGTTTTCGAAATGAAACTTATATACGAACTTGAATCAATACTTGAATTGTTTTGAATGAAATTGAAATTGAATTATAAGATTTTGAAGTTTTGAATGTGGAAGTTTTGAAACGTAAATGATGGAGATTGGTTTAGAAAGACAAATGAAATGTTGGTTTACGAATTGAAATTGAAATTGAAATTTATTTGGTTTTTGAAATATATAAAAGACCAATCGGTGTAATAATTACGAAAGTTATTAAAGAGACCGGAATTCGGTTATGGATATACTCTCTATCTAAACCGAAAACCACTTTAATAACTATACGCGGAGTGATGATCCAGAATGAAGTGGTTGGAATGATGTACGTGATGACTGAAGAAAGAGAACGATGATGGATAGCCTTGACACTTGTGTCAAATTGGAAATGACTAAAACAGGAGCTGTGCCGGGCCAATGGAGGATTTGCTACCTCAAGTGGACACACTTCTTCGAACTACTTATACTTGTTGTCGATTGGTGCACCCTTGATTTTGGGAGTGTTGTTTCACGGTGTTGCGGGCGCTGCGGCGTTGCGTTCTCACCAGTCCGGATCAGGCGAACGGTAGTATCACTACCTTGGGTATTGCCTCATGTGCCTTGTCATACTTGTATTCCATTTATGCGCGACCACTACGATTTTGATTTGTACCTTTAGTATATGGATTGCCCTCTGGTGACTTCCGGTTTTGGGGAAACTACGGTCTTGTATATGCTTTTGGGAATAAAAATGTGTTAAGGGTGGAATGAGCCATGAGTTAACGCTATTTTGATATCTTATTATTACTGATAGACATTATCTACTTATCGTACATTACTACATAGTAGATAGTTTGACGGATCCTTAAAGGATGGTTATTCCAAACATCCTTTGAGTTACTTGTATTTCAATTGCTATTTCACTTGAGTTGGATTTATTAATATAAGAATGTTAATCCTGACTCGAGTGTCTTGTGTTTTTGCTTTACGCTCGGGTCAGACTGAGTGTTCCAGTATTCGAGACTCGCCTTTGAAGTTGGAGCTTTGCTTGAAGATCCAACCATCTATTCTGCTTTTAGTATTCGATGATTCCAGTGATGTATCTGATTTAACTCTGATGTATCGTATTACTCTTCTGTTGTAAACTCTGATGTATTTTATATATTCATATAGTAGCTTCATGAACTACTATCTCTTTTATTTCCGCTGCACTTATTACTCTGTGTCTGTGATCTGTGATTATATTTATTTACTGTATATGTTCAGTTTTGCCAAATTTAAATTAACAACGCGGTATTTTGAGCAATTCAATTCCGGCATGAGTGTCTACCTATAAACTTATAATGGATGCGAATGGTCCAAAATGGCGGGTCGTTACAGAGAATCTCTATGGATTCCATCGATGGGTTGCCTAGATCATGGAAAGGTAATGAAGGGATTTGGGTTATCATTGACAGGTTAACCAAGAGCTCAAACTTCTTACTAGTGAAGGCAATGGGGACAACTTCTAGTTTGCCACAGTTGTATGTTAGAGAGTTTGCTAGACTTTGTAGCATTCCATGTGATATCGTCAGTGATAGAAATCCGATCTTAGAGAGTCAATTCTGGAAGAGTTTGCATGATGCCCTTGGAACGAAACTAAATTTGAGTACAAGTATCACCCACAGACTGACGGGCAGACTAAGAAAGCGAATCGTGTTTTGAATTTGCTTCATGCTTGTATTTTGGATTTTGGAGGTTTGTGGGTGGATCACTTACCACTTGTTGATTTTTCTTATAACAACAGTTTCCACGAAAGTATTAGGATGGCACTTTTTGAGGCATTATGTGACGACCCGGGTTTTCTGACGGCTGTAATCAGGTAATTAATTGATAATTAAAAATATCAGGATATATGTATAAGTTGATTCAAAAACTATAATAAATATTGACTCATAAAAACGTCTGGATATGATAAATCTTATAAGAATAAATAAAAATATATATAAGCCTTATGATAGCATATAGAAGTATATAAATGCAAAGAATAAAATGATGACTACAATGTATATAAATAGATATATGATCATTAAAGTATTGTATGCATAAGTATGTTTATATATGTTGTAAAGGCAATGCTTACGGAAGAAAATGAAAATAAAAACAAATATTTATACACAGATGTTAAGCACGTATATATCTAAATATATCAAATAAAAGGTAAACATGGAAAAGTAAAAATGTCTATGTGAATAAAATGAAAACATACACATGTATTTATGTATATGATGACAAATGTAAGCAAAAGTGTATATATTAAATAGTGGAAAGGTAAGCATATGTATATATATATATATATATATATATATATAATAACAACAACATACATAACTATATATACATATATAAGTTACAAAAGAATATGTGTGTATATGAATGTATGTATGTAAACAAAAGAAGGGACATAACAATTAATGCAAGCACACAAAAACATATAATCAATGTCAAACATATAATCAGGTCAAGCTTGAGTAAGAAGGAAAGATCAAATCCACCCTATAAAAACAAATCAATATTATATAAATCAAGTCAGCTTTATATCTAAATCAAATCAAGATTCCAAAAAAAAAACTAAAGAAGAAAATAAATGATATAAGAAAAAAAAACTGTAATTAAATTTCAGCCTCCCAGCATATATATATATATTTGCCACTGCCTTGTAGAGACCATAGAAGCATTCAAATGAAAGAAAAAAATATAAGAACAAGAGCTACCATTAATTTACAAAAGGAACCAGGACAGCAAAGTTGAAGCTAAACAGAGAAGATCAAAATCAAACTCAAGCTAGCAGCTTTTCAAACAGCATATTGTTCTCTGCCTTCAAAAGAAGTAAAACTATGAGTAAACTTTTTAATTAAAAGTTTAAGTAGGTAAATAATGGTTGCTTGTGAAATTCTATGTTGATGATGCTCTACATGTATAGGTATATATAAGTGTACTATCTGTATTTATTTGATTGTGTTAAGAAGTGTGCATGTCTGTGTAAGGTTGTCTTCCCTATTCTTGCTACAGGATTTCAAGTTTAAACCAAAAATTTATCTTTCTCTTACTCTGATTCCCTATAGGGTTTGGTTTTAAAACAATAAAGGTTTGTTTAGACATAGATTTGATTTTAAAAAAATAAATTTAAGTAAAAATATTTAGCAGCTTATCTGGGAAATGGAATTTAGTAGAAATTCTTTTAAACATGATAAATTCAATCACCTTAATTTACTGATTCAAGATTATAACTTAAATCTACTTTGAAGTAAGGAATTTTTAAAACTAGAATCAGAATTTTAAACATCGGGATGATGGTGCAATTTGAAGATGACCAGAAATGGTATTTTTGGGTTTTTTTGGTGACTGCATTATCTCTGGTGGTCGTGGCTTCGACTGGAGCAGGTCGGGTTGTAGGAGTGCTCAGGAAAAATGACTGGAGGACGGATAGTTCGACGTAGCGGCGGCGGTGGGGTAATCTAGTTTTTAACCCTAGTTTGGGTTATGGTCGGTTTTTGGGTCACTGCATCGACTATGGGTGATCGAGTGGCTCGTGGTTTTGGAAAATGGAGGCGTGGAAGCAAGGCTAAGCATAGCCAGAGTTGTAGTGGCTCCGGTGATCGGAATCGAGGGTTCGAGGAATTTTCCTGATGGTGGTTTTGGGTCCCAGTCCATCTGGGTTGCTCAATTTTGATTCGAGACTCGTGCGAGTGTTTTGGTGGTCGATATCGGTTGCTGCGACGAAGGGTGATGTGCCGAAGGGTGCGTCGATGGTCGGAGGTGGCTCCGGCGATGGTGCATGTGCACGAGGTGGCTTTCGTGTCAGTTGTTTGGGTTTGGTTGTTGCCTCGAGGAGGTACTCGAGTAGTAGGTTGGGTGTCTCGAGTTTAAACTCGAGTAGATTTTGGGGGATTAGCCTGAAAGATTTTAACTTAAATAAAATCTTAGTTTTTTTATAAAAAAAATGAAAAGAAGAGGAAGAAACTCGGGTGGCATTCGGGTATGACCCGAAGTAATATGCTGTGCTGTTTTTAAAAAAAGGAAAAAGTTTTAAAACTAAGGGTTCTTGAAATTTAAAAACAAGATTTAGTTTAAACCCTTTTTATATAAATTACTTTTTGTATAATAAATGTTTCTTTAACATTTTGGTTAAGAAGTTTGAAGTTTGATAAATTTAAATTCTATTAAGTAAATTTAAAGTGATTTTAAAATTTAAGTTAGGTTTGAAATTTTAAAAGTTTATATAAAAGCAAGTTTTTAAATTCAAATTGAAACTAGTTTTAAAAACTATAAATTGATAAATGTTTTAAGTTATTTTAAAGTTATGTTTTGATAACTTTAAATTATCAAGTTAATGATTATTTCATTTTAAAACTTAATTAATGATTTAATTAAGTTAAGATAATTATAAAGATAAATGATGTAAATATGTTAATGGTAATTAAGGATTGATTAGCTGGTAATTAAGTATGGGTTAACTGTTAATTAAGGATTAATCAAATGGTTAATCAACTGGTGATTAAGGTGTAATTAAGGTTGTTAATTACTAATTAAGGTTTATTAATTAATAATTAAGGGATAAATAATTAATTAATGATTAATAAATTACTTAAGGAAAGTAATTAAGGATTAATTACTTAGTGTAATTAATTAAAGGGTTGATTTATTTAAGAAAATTAACTAAGGGTTAGTTAATTAATGAGTGTGATTAATTAAAGGATAATTAGTCAATGTAAGAGATTATAGGATAATTAATTTGAGTAATTAATGTGAATGGGTGAGGGTTAATTAAATTGTGTTATTAATTAAAGGTTAATTACTTAATGTAATTAAAGAATGATTAATCAAGGATGAATAATTAAGGGATGATTAATTAATTGAATATAATTAATTAATGCTAAATAAGCAGGATTTATAAGTAATGAAGTAATTAATTTAATTCATTGGTAGGTAATTAAATTAATCAGAAATGGTATGACTAATTTATCTTGCTTATGAATGATTGAATGATATTTGAATGCCTTGGATTATTTGTTATCCTTGATATGTGATTGTGATGCTTTGTGAAATGGAATGTTTTTTTTGTAATATGATATGTTGAGTTGAACAGAGATAATGTGGTTATCTATGATGAATTGCTGTGTAAAAGTGACATCCAGTATTTAAAATTTAATCACTTGGATCAACTTGGGTTAAGATGGCATTGGATTCGAAGAGACAGGAGTCGGGTATTAGTTAATACCCAAAACCACTTCGATTCTTTATAGATTGTTATGTGAAATCAATAGGCTGGAATGGAATGATTTAAGTGAATTAGACCATTTAATCTAAGTTTTGGTACTTAGAAATTGATGTGTGAAATAAGTGATGTCTATAACAAATGGTGAATTGTAGATTGATACGAGTTACCCCAGGTTTTCTTAAAATAGACTTTGTGCATTAGAATTTCATGTTATATGGGTTTACTCACGCTGGTTTCCAGCCTGACCCGGGTGTTACTTTGATGTAATGCTCGGGTCAGACCGAGTATTACAGATTTTCAGGTAAGGACGTTCTGGAGCTCAGGAGGCGAGCTGGATGGTAGGAACGTATGGAGTGTATTCCGCTGTGATATATTGTTATTTATCTGGGACAAGTTATTTTAACTGTCCAGTGATTGTGAAATGTTGTAACTCTGATGTATTGATGTAATTAACTGATACAGTTTTTCCTTTTATAACTGTTATTTTATTTGATATTATATTTTGATCCGCTGTGTTTTGTGAGAATCAGTGCTGTGTTTCTGTTTCTCTTTCTTCTATCTCTTTCTTCTTTTCCTAACTATCTGGAATTTTCGCGATCGAAAATTTCGGGTCGTTTCACATTATATGGCAGACCTTGCAAATCTCTATCATGTTGGGTAGAATCAGGAGATCGTTTGGTGCTTGGACCTGATCTGATTCATGAGGCCATATATAAAGTAGCAAACATTAAGAAACATTTGAAGATGGCTCAGAGAAGAGAGAAGAACTATGCTGATATGAGGCGTAGAGATTTAGAATTTTCATTTGGGGACTTTGTGTTCATCAAGGTTTCTCCAATGAGAGGCATAGTTTGGTTTGACAAAGGAGGAAAGTTGGCTCCTCATTTTATAGGACCATTTCTGATACTTGAAAGGATAGGCACTCTTGCATATAGAGTTGAGTTACCATCTAGACTGTTTGACATGCACAATGTTTTCCATATATCCTACTTACGTAATTATGTGCATGACCCTTTTTTGATTATTGAGCCATCTCAGTAGGAAGACTTAAAGATTTAGCCTGACTTGACCGTAGTGAGACAACTTGTTCGTATTATTGGCTATGATATGAAACGATTGAGGACCAAAGTTGTGACATTAGTCAAGGTGTAGTGGAGTGAGGATGTTCGGGATTGCACTTGGGAGATGGAGAATAATATAAGAGAATCTTATCCCGAGTTGTTGCTTGAATAGTAGTTTTTGTTATTTTGAATCTTTTGTAGTGTTCTCACCATCTATAGGGGAGTTACATAGTTTGTATCTTGGTTTATATGTAGTTCTAACAGTATTCTATATATACACCTGTTTCTATTCTTCTCTGTGTTGTTCTTGTTTGAATTCCGAGGAAGAAATGTTCTAATGGGAGAATGTAATGACCCAAAATTTCGAATAGTTAGAAATTTGAATGTGTAAATCTAAATAAACTTTGTGGAACTATGATTAATGCACTGAGTTGAGCAAACACGTAATTTTGTTTTAGCAAACCGACGAACAAATGCAGACGTCGCATGCATTAAACAGACCTAAAAACGAACCCTTATGCATACATAAATAATCATTCATAAAATTCCCTTATGCAGCATGCACACATATGTGCTTTCATGCATGAATAAAATGAGAAAGGTGGCAAATAAATCAACACATGAAAAAAGGAAAATGAAACTTGGAACTAAAGTAATGAGGTGGCAAGGGAGGCACATGGGAGAGGGGTGAGCTTAGGTTGGATATAGGGAGGGTGAGTGAAAGATTATGCTTACTTCTTGCATGCTTAAAGAAGAGCACCATACGATCTTGAAACCTTTTACTCATTTTATAAACCTAAAAGCAAACGTTTCATACTTTTTTCTCTTCCTAAAAGTCTTTAATTCAAAGAAACTCAAATCTACTTTAAATCAGTCCAAACTCTTGAAGAAGCCTTAGAACAACATAACAATATCTTCCATCAAGTGGAGCTAGAAGAAAAGGAACATTTATACCCCTTCAAGGCTTGGACGTGAGCAACTAAGGAGGCATTCAAGCGTGGGATGTGAGCAACAAGGCTGTGGTAGAAAGTAAAGTTGAGTTGAAGCTTGTGCTTTCTTATTCCTTGGTTTAAGTGTGAGTTATCTCACTTTTCTAATGATAAAAATCGTTAATTACTTGCTTAAATAAACTAGATTAAAGTTTCTTAAATTATGAACTTGATTTGTGCTTTGGAAAGCACTTTTGATTTTTGTGTTAGTGATGCTTTGGCTAGAAATTGATTTGATGCAGTTGTAGAGCATAAGATATATAAAATTGCGAACTTTGGACTTGTAGACCAAGCATATGAGCTTGAGGACAATTGCATATGGACCTTGGACTTGAACTTAGAACTTGCATACTTGATATATGTAACTTTTATGGCTCGGATTTGGACGTTGATCTTTGGACTTACGTAATCGCATATGGACTCGGGGACTTTGGAATTGCATATTAGCATATAGCTTATGATTTGGACTTAGACATGACTATAGGGTAAGCATATTTAATAGAGTAGGTTGTGGTTGTGCTCAAATAGTGATAGTCGTTATATAAGTACTTTTGACATCCTTGTATTCTTTTATCTTGCTTTCCATTTATTTTCTTGCTTATATATGTTATGACTATGCTTTCCATGCTTCTGTTACATATGCTTAGAATTTTTTTATGCTTACTTGAATGGATGACGTTGGATTGTGTTTGATATGAAATGTTCCGTATAGCGATAATCGCGATAAACGCACTATGAATTCTTTCCCTTCCAACTTATTTTTAAGTCTATCTTTTGAACTTTCATGGAATATAATGCTTTAATTATTTTCTATACACACAGTTGTATATATGATGATAAGAAACTAGGTTAAAGGTTGTTGAATTTGTAAACCAAAGTTATCTAAATTTGTGTAAGAAAAAGACCACTTTAGAAATACTAACGCCTTGCTTTGTCGAATTTTTATAATTAAATTGAAAAACATCTGTGGGGTTTCTTCCTATGGTAATTAAGTATACTAAGTGTTTCTCACTGGAAAAAAATTGGGGTGAAAATTAATTTTTATCACAAAGAAATCGAATCAAACTTTTAGTGAAAAACTGGCCAAAAAATGTGCCCTCTGTCAATTCGCAACGCTTTCAAACAGCAACACTTTCTAACTGTTTCACAACCTGAAGCATACAATGTTTGAAGTTTTAAAGCCTAAATTTGCAACGCTTCTGAACCGCAACGTTTTCATCTGTTACATCTTTAGATAGCATTTTCAAGAGTGCTATCGTAGACTGTTTATTATTTTAAGTCAGAATTTGCAACACTTCAAACCGTAACAGATCTTAACCGTTCAAATCTTTATAGTATTTAGTTGAGATTTTAAATTCTTTAAAACAACTTTAAATTAAAATATTATTTTCCAATCTTTTTACAAGTATTTTGTAACTTATATTTAATTAATTTTAAAAGACTATTATTATGGAAGAAGGGATGAAAAGTAATACTTGTGAAATGAACCTAGTTTGATTGTTTATAGAATGTTAGTATTACTGTGCATATGGAAGAAGGGATGAAAAGTAACACTAGTGAAATGAACCTAATTTTATTGTTTATGGAATGTTAGTATTACTGTGCTTAACACTAAAAGTCTAGTGAGGTAGGCTTCTCTATTTGTGGGGGTCAAGATTAATGTTCGAGTAGGGATGGAACAATAGAGCTCTAACATACCGGCTTCCCTCTTGACCGAGAAATAGTTAAGCTGGAATGCTGGAAATTGTTGTATATGAACCTTGCTTTCTATAAGCAAGCGTTTGAGACTTGATAGTCGATTAGTTGACTACCGATCTTGACCAAACTTAACTTAGGAACTATACAAAAGGCTTTGCGGATTTATACCAATGAGAACCCCCGGGAAGATGCATTAGTACAAAATGCCTCTAACTTTCGGTTACTTCTAAAAAAACCAGAATTGAGTTAACCGAAAATTCATCGATTAGTTTTGAAGAGTCCGGGATCGGTAAGTGTTAAACTTGCCAGATATCACTTCAAAACTACTACACGGATCAGTTTTGGAAGCAGTTGTTAAAGTGCTTTGTTCGAGTAATGAAGATTCATGTGAAAGATGCCGAACGTAGCCTCGACATCGGAAAAATGTCTAAAGACGGAGTAGGATGCACAATTCAGGAGTTTTTCTAACCCAAAGGGGTACATCAACTCCATTATCTAGAGTATGCTTATCAATATGTTGCTAGCGGGAGTTGATGATGCTTTGGTTCACGTGGTTAGGGTTCGCTGGTTTGGGCATGAGCTAGTTGTGTTTACCTTATGGAATATTTATCTAAAGATATACGATGCTTAGAAGGCATTTTATGATCCTTGTCATAGGAGATCGATCTCAGTTTACTGAGAAAGTCTTTGCGAAAAATCCATGTACGAACGTACCTTAGCAGTTTTAGATGTACTCTTATATGTTGAGTTATGAGATGCAAGCAACATATCTATTTTCTAATTTATATTACACACCTTAGATATTATCTATAATATCATCTAATGTAATTATTAATTGAGTTGGGTCCTTTGAAGGGAAACCAATCCGGCGATTCGGTTGATCTCAAAAGTATTGTTATGTGTTTATACGCATTTCTGAGTTTCTTATATCAGACTTACGTTTGACACGTGGTATTCTTTCCCCAAAATTCCTCGTGTACTCTTTCGAGTAGATTGAGGAAAGTAGATTTTAGTTGGATTCCTCAAGCCTATGGAGATGAGCTAGATGCTTCCACCTATCTATCTATCTACCCATTTTCATTTCCATTGCATTGCATTATGTATGTAGGTTATCAACATTGTGGAGGCAGTTATAACTGTCCAAGCTAATAGTTGTACTTAGACTTTAGTAACTTTGAAATTTCTCAGTATTTTTGGAGCAACCCTATGTACTATCGGTTTGTATATTATATATTATTGTTCCGCCGTTAGATTCTAATATTGTGTTCTTCTTTCTTGTTCTATTTCGTTTTCTTTTATTTTACCCTAACTTTCTGTCTTTCTAACACTTGGGTTCTCGGCACCGTGGATGTATTTAGTGCCAACATTTAAGGGTCGAAAAGGCGATTATTACATGGTCATTACTACAAACATTATTTAGGAAATCCTTTATATATTTAATTTTGAAGACATTATCACTAGATTTTGGTACCCATATTTCAATTTCATCCATCTTAGAGTTTAACATAGGTTTTTCGATATTTTTCCTTTTATAAATCTGGTATTCAGAGAACTATTTTTAGAAGATTTCCTTTCTTATTGCCATTAAACCCTAAACCAGTATTACCGTAGGATGGTTTTGAAAACCATATGAATTTTGATAAATTTTCTCTCCCTTATTAAAGTTGGAAACGTTGAAGAGAGTTTTTCAAAGTTATTTTTGATATTTTTAATTCATTGCTAAGAGAGTTTTTAAAAGAAATTAATTCATGGTTTTCTTTAGCCAACTTAACATTCTCATTTTTATAAAGTTGAAGTTCATCAGCTAATATAATAGTTTGAGACATCAAGTTTTCACAAGTGGCTCGAGACTTTTGTAATTCTTCCTCTAAATAATTTTTTCATCTTTTAGCATATTAATCTCTAATTCAGCTCTATTTAGTTTTCCTATAGTTTCTTTGTTTATTTTCTTGAGTGATTTCAATTTTTCAAGAAGTTCCAAATTTATTTCAAATAAATCATCATAAGAAATATCATAACTTACATCGCTACTTGTTGCCATGGAGCATACGTTGGCTTGCTCCGTATCGCTTTCACTGTCTGACGAAGATGAGTCCGAATCATCTCATGTTGCTTGAAAAGCTTGTTTAATCTTTATAAAATGTTTGTCATTCTTATTTTTGAAGTTATGCTTTTCTTTTTGAAGATTTGGGCAATCCTTCTTCACGTTACCGGTTTTATTGCATTCGTAGCATTTTAAGGAGGATGGGTTGTTGTTACTTTTACCAAATCGTTTGTTCCGATCAAATTTCAATAATTTGTTGAAATTTTTGGCAAGAAACACAAATTCATCTTCCTCGATATCGGAGTCATCTTCGACTTGAAGTACTATGGTTTTTCATTCCTAGCTTAAGTCCTTTTTGCCTGCAAATTTACTTCGTAGGAAATTAGATTTCCAATTAACTCTTCTGGTTTGAGTGTTGAAAGATCATTGGCCTCTTTAATAGCCAATGCTTTTCTTTCCAGTAATCCGTTAAAGAATTGAATATTTTTGATACTATACCAAATTATGAATAATTTTCTCATAATGCTATTAAAGCACGAGTAATGTCTTGAAACCTTAAATATATATCGGCAATGGTTTCATTTGGTTTCATTCTAGAGTTTGAAAATTGATTCTTCAGCATAGGGATTTTTCTTTGCTTAACCTTATTCATCCCTTCATGAGTAATTTGCAAAGCATGCCACATTTCATATACCATATTTTATATATGATTTTTCATACACTGACTCTATTAAATTAATTTTTATCTAATGAGAAAAATAATATATATTCATAGCTTTAACATTGTTAATAGCATCAATTTTTTTAAGGAATTGTCTAAGTACTATATTTTGGAGTAGATGTAGTATACTCTACTTAAGTAATATTCCATATTTTATAATGACTTGCTTGCATATATATTCTCATCCTAGCAGACCAATATTCATAGATTGAACCAGTGAATTATGGTGGTCATTCAGTGGATTGTCTTTCGACAAATGTGGCAATAGTGTTATCCATATTACTTGGAATATTACTAACTATGTAATAGTTTAGTGAAGACCTTGCTCTAATACCGAATGAAAGTCTATATAGGATATTGCATAACATGAATAATAGCTAACAACCGACAAATAAGCAGATAAATAAAGTAAAATAAAGATATGATCACACCAGGATTTTTATCTGGTTCGAACCTCCGGTCCTATATCCAGTCCCTAAGCTCCACTTAGGAATTTCACTATCAACAATCCTCATTTCACCTAGAAGCATAGGTTTACAATTGCCTGAACAACCGAATAGGACTTCAACCAACTTTAAAGCAAAAAAGCTTTGCTTTCTAACTTCAATGTATCCTTAACAACATTAATAAGTCACTCTTCTGTACACCCTTTCTATAACATCCTTTAGTGGTATGTGAGTTGAATGCGCAGTGCTATAGGAAGTAGAAAATATTTTGACTACTTTCGACTTCAAATAATAGCAAATAGAATGGGAATTGAGAGCAAGAGAATTAGTTGAAATTAAGGAATAAAATAGGTATATATTATAGTGGTGAAGGGATCTGCTAATGAGTAGTGATTGTTCAAGAAATCACAACTTTTCAAGAGCAGATACTTCCTATTAGAAAGAAGACGACCGTTTAGAAATATAGTCATTTTTCCTTTCCCAAACATCTTAGTTAAAAGAATAGACATATGGTTTAATATTTTTAAAAATAATTTTAAACCGGGTCAGATGTCTGAATTATTTTGGTCAGATGTATGACGCTTTCTAGAAAAAATTAGTTCTTTTTAGACCATATTCAGGTGTCTGGAAATCATATTAAGACGTCTTGATCTTTAGTTAAAAAAATTGGATTATGCAGGTTTAGATGTTTGAACAGATCGATCAGACGTTTGATACTTTCATCAGATTTCTAGTCGATTCATTTAGACGTCTGATCTACTTTAGAAAAATATAATTTAAAATACATCGGACGTTTGGATAAATAGGTCAGACGTTTGACATTTTATAGGGTTTGTCCTGAGAGAGTTTCAAGGCTAAATTTAAATTTTCAAACGTTTGGATAATTAAATTAGATGTCTGGAACTTTTGTAAACTTTATTATTTTATTATACTCAAACGTCTGGATTATTAACTCAATCATTTGAGCTTTTTTAATTTTGAAATTCAGAATTTAAACTTTTGTAATTGTTATTTTTAATTGATTTAATATATTAAGTACATGTAACCATCAAAGGATATTGTACATCGTATTATAGAATTACTATACGATAGTACTTGACAATTTAGTCTTCAATGTCTTGGTTGTAGCAGCTAGTCGTCTATATTTTGGAAATATCCTACAAGAGATAAAATTATGCAATATATATAGTTGTGCCATCAAAACTTCAAAAAGGTAGGATTCAATAAGATATACATATGTTTTTCGATAATATTCAGATCGATCGGGTAATAATCTTCATTTCACGCAGATAATAGTAAATTAGTAAAGTTCTACCGTAATGTTAACTATTCTCTCCTCATTACTTTTCAAGTTATTTTCATTCTGCACATCTATGCACATGACTATCGTTCATTTTATGAAATTGATTGGTATAGTGGTTACATACTTTTTCTCAACATTGTTGAACTATATCATCCTAACAGAGTACCGAGATAGTTTGGCAGAATATAAAACATTCTCATACCTCATATTCCTTCGGTCATTATGAGTGCTCGATGAGGATCAACTTCAACTACATACACTCGTGTGTATTATTAGTTTTTAGAAAGTATATGAGAGCATTGGTATTATTATGTTATTGTAGAAGGACATTGTTCAATGCCACTCAATCAGTCTTATTGGAGTTGCATGGATGGTTATATTGAATGGTATAGATGTCATATTTACTAATGGTTCAAAAGCCAGCATTACTACTTGATTATATCATGCTATGAGTACCGCATTTTCAACCAGCATGAGCAATTTGAAGGAACCGGGTTAAATGTGTGAATTTCAATTTTTTTTTCCATTTTGATATTAGTTGAGTCTATGAAGCCTAAATGGAATTTAGGTCCAATCTAAAGTATTTTAAATAAAATTTTCATCTTATTCAATATGTAATGTTTTATTTGATCTAAATTTAAATGTATGAGTATCAAATACACACATGTGTGTAACATTTACTAGCTAAAGTAAATTAGACAAGGAAACTTTTTGTTTCTCTCTTTAAAATTTATGCAATTAATTGAGAGAATATTATGCTTATATTGGTGAGAGAAACCTTTCATTTCTCCCTCTTTAGTTAAAGTGATTGATTTATTAAATATCAATAATGAGCAATTTATACACAACACAAATTGTGAGTACATCCAAGTATACTCTAGTGTATATTGTGAAAGTGCAACAGATAAGAAGAGTACACAGTCAATGTGATCATATACAGGTGCTTGGATTTACACCGTAATATACCTATTTCCTCTTTACATATGCCTTTGTTATCCAGAGTTTTGAATAATAAACATACATAATAAAAGATGTACAATAATTTGTATATATATAATAATTACATTTGGTAAACTTATATAATTTAAAGTCTAAAATTAATAATGAATTAACTTGAAATATTTGAAATCAAAAATTACATTAATGCATATGCTCTAATTTATTAACTGGAATTAGGGTAACACAAATATGTTTCCATATACACAAAAAAAGATGTGATGTTTTACATCTTAAATTAACTTATTTATGTAAACATCTAATACACACACACACACATATGTGCGTGCGTGCGTGTGTAAATTTGTTAAAAGTTAAAGGTAACCATACGAAAACAAACATTTGATTTTGAAGAGAAACAATAGATATAGAATTTTACACAATATTTTAAATTTAGAAAGGAAATAAAAATGTTGGATTTTACATAGAAGTCTACATAAGAATACAAAAATAAATAAAAAATCTTCTTTTTGTCAAAAAATACTCAAAACAACTGTATTCAAAAAATCAATCAATATAACAAAACAAATCAATTTTCAATAAAAATATAAATCATTAATGTGTGTGTGTATAGTATAATATTTTAAAGATGGTTTAACTTCAAAATTAGTTTTTTTTCTTCAAAAAAGTAAAAGGAAAAACAACAAGGATTTGGACAACTTGTGCATGTGTAAATTCATGATAGAATATTCACATCAAAACAACAGAGAGAACAACTAAAAAATTTTGAAGGATAAAGAAGGTCTAAATGATATCGATAATGATGAACATATTCAGAAAAGAGATGAAAGGCAACAGTAGATCTGAATTAACCAAGCATATTAGACATACTTTCAATAAAGATGAATATAATAAGGTTTGAATTACTTGCTGCAAGATGAACCTTTAAAACGCTAAATAAATCATATGGAATCAAAACATATGAATAATCATAATTAAATTAAACCGAATAATTATCTTGGGATGTTGCCAAAAAGCACACTTTCAATGATGAATCAAAATCTCTTAGATTCTTGAATCAACCTTAAGATTTGCAAGATCAAGAGGTATAAACCACCTTTGATAAATTGGTTTAATTTATATTAGATTTTGAAATTTTCGGCTTATATGACCATGGAAAATTTGGTCATTGCTTGATGGGTGGAAGAGAGAAAATTTTATCAGGTGAGAATAATAATGAATGAATGAAAGAGTGAATATGTTTTAAAGGAAACATTAAAACCTTTCAATTTCCTCATTTAAAACCTTCCTTATTTAATTTCCAATTAAATCTCATTAAATCATCCCCACCATGTAAGGCTGGCTATAGAATGAGGTGTAATGGGCCTCAAAATTTTCCAAATCCATTCAACATTTGTTCCATTTAAGTCTAATTTAAATATTCTACCAATATCCTATATTGATACGCACGTTTATAACTTTTATACATGCAATTTATTAAATAATAATGGTATTCAAACATCAAATAAAATTTAATAACTAATATTTCACAAATATTTATTAATTTAGTAGATTTACAATGACTATAAATTAATTAAATCGTGTGGTATATTCGGCTTATTCATCATTTTGGTTATGCGATTCAAAGGTGTAAATTTAGTTAGCAATTAATGTCAAACAATTCAAATATTAACATTCACGCGTCACCTTAGCTAGTGGTGTAGCTGAATTTATCGCTTACACAACTTTTGGTAAAATCCAATTTTATTTATTATAGGTGACTTGGTAGTAATGATTATTCACACTAATTATCTTCGACAACACTATATCACATAGGACTTACGTAATTTGGTTTTGGCCAAAACTCCAACATTATCTACATTCAACTTGATTATTCCATAAACAAAGTCCTTCGCTCAATAATAATATTTATTATTAACCATACTACTCTGGCCGAAGATTTTGACTTTGAGTTGACTACAGTTGACCATGATACTAACCTCGATTAATTGAGGAGACGAATTCTCTATTGAATAGTGTTTTGCTTCTAATGCTTCGACTCGGACCCAACTATAACCATTCAATGGACTTCATGCCATAATTTGACTATAATCAAAGTGGAATGTTCACATTGAAGTTCCACAGTATGCTTAATTTGAGGGAACTATGTAACATCATCACTTCAAGATTCTCTATTTGACCTTAGTTATATTAACCAATAGAAAATCTCGAGTCAATCATTCCATAGTTATTCAATAACTATCAGTATGTAACCCTTGGTACCCCAGCAGCCACGAGTAGTACAGTATCCAACATTAAGAGAGCATTACGCACTATAGTCTCAACTATCGATATTCTATCTCGGAACATCTTGACTAGGAATATTTAAAATAATATGTTGTTTTAATGTGATAAATTTCTCATGATTACAATACATTGTAATTACTATCACATAACATATCATTTAAGAATTTTCTATTTAATATACATGATATTAATTACTTAATTAATTATATCACAATATAATAAGTATGTAATAGAAAGGAAACACCTTTTATTTTTGAACAAGATTGGTTATCGAGTTAGATATATGTAACAAATTACATTATTTCCCATAGGGCATACCCCTAACTCTATCAATCTTCCACTTGCACTTTGGGGAAATTATGGAATCTTATTCAAACTTCTTTGACCGATTTTCTCAAAAAACTAATCAGGCCAGTCCCTTAGTGAATAGGTATGCTATTTCTTTAATTATCTACTACGTCGATCAACCCTCTCCAACGATGATAAACATCATTTATCATGTGGAACTATTTGGAGTATATCTCTTGACTTCTAGTGAGCTCTGGGTCCTTTTACAAACTATATCATAGCATTTTTATCATATAATAATGTCATGAGATTCTAAACATCTAGAATCAACCCTAGCTCGGTTATAAATTTGTACATTCATTTATACTTCTTTTATTGCATTGCTTATTCAAGGTGATATACTTAGCCTTTGGTTGAATCAACCACTACTTATTGTTTAGAACATTTCTAACTTAAAGTTCTTAAATCAAGATTAAACAGGAACTTAGAATTGATTTATTATGTTCGATATCACTTTTGAAGTTCGAGTCTGCATACTCTCATAAGGAGTTCGTTGTTTCTGTGAACAATTCTCTAGTATTTCACAAATACTGGAAAGCACTCTAAACTATCATTTAGTTATCTTAATTCATATTTGATACTTGCTTTATATATCAAATACATAAGTGAAATGCAATATTTTAGGCAATATAGAATGGATGATCATTTCTATTATCTATGCAGAAGGAATCCATCTTACATGCTGCATATTAAATAATTTAATACGATGTCTGTGTATATTATTTTGGGACATTTTCGACTTCCTTTTATACTAATTATAAAAGATGTCTTTTCAGATCCTATATCGAGAATTAAGCAACTAAACTGAAATGATTTCAAAACAAGCACACCGTTAACAATCATATGTTTATTGTTTACATATGGTTTTAGAAATATTTTAGCACATTTTGTATTTTTTCTTACATGCACATGCTTCCTATATATTTTGACTAAAATTCAAACTATTTGATTTCTCTATTAAAATACTTTCTTAACTATGATGCTTATAGAATAATACTTCTGTATCATTTCTTCGATTATATCAATAACTCACAACCACAGAATCGCTCCCACTAACGTCGAGACACTTCGATTATTAAGCTCAAACAACATATTTAAAATCATTATTTATAGTTTCTATTTCAACGTATATATACCAAAACTCAAAACCATATCGAGCGATAATTTTGCGAGTAAAATCTGAATTAACTTAAGTACATCGAATGTTGAATTGGTTATGATTGAAATTTACGATGTTATTCTACTGACATTGCTTAACATATTCTAACTACATTGGTCTTCTTCTCAGAGACATTTTTACGGTGGATAGATCATGTCACTTCAGGTTCAACTATCAAAATCATATTTGATAAATAAAATCGAGATTATTATTGCACCTTGAATGATGAAACAAAAGCTTCTAGATTCTTGAATCAACCTCCACATGCTGCAAAGATCAAGAGGTATAAACACACCTTTAATAAATTGGTTTAATTTGTATTTGATTTTGAAAGTTTTAGCCCTATACCACCATGAATATTTTGGCCGTTTCTTGATGAGAAGAAGTGAGAAAATTTTTCCAATAGAGAATAATAATAAATGAAAGAGAGATAATATGTTTTAAGGAAATATTGAAACCTTTCGATTCCCACCTTTAAAATCTTTTCTATTTAATTCCTAACTAAATCTCATCAAATCATCCCCCACCATGTATGGTCAACTATAGAATGAGGCGTAGTGGCCTAAAAAATTTCCAAATCCATCCAAAATTTGTCTCATTTAAATTTAATTTAAATATTCTATCGATAACGTATATCGATATGCGCGTTTATAACTTTTATACACACACTTTATTAAATATTAATGGTATGGAAACATCAAACAAAATTTAATAATTAATATTTCACAACTATTAATCAATTAAATTAAATTATAATAATTGTAAATTAATTAAATCGTGTTGTTTACTTAGATTATTCATCATTCGGTTGTGCGACTCAAATATTCAAATTCAGTCAATAACTAATATCAGACAATTGAATATTAACGTTCACATGCCACCTTACCTAGTGGTGTGATAGTTTGGCTGAATTTATTGCTTATTCACATCTTTTGGTAAAATCCAATTTTATTTATTATAAGTGGTACCTATTAGTAATGATTATTTACACCAATTCTCTTTGTCAACACTATATCACATTAGGACTTATGGAATTTTATTTTGGTCAAAATTACAATATTGTCCACATTCAACTTGCTTAGTCCATAGACAAAGTCCTTGGTTTAATAATAACATTTATTATTAACCGTACCGCTCTGATCAGAGATTTTTACCTTGAGCTGACTATAGTTGATTGTGATACTAACCTCATACAATTGAGAAGATGAATTATCTATTAAATAATGTTTCACTTCCAATGCTTCAACTTATACCCAACTATAATTGGTCAATGGATGTCATGCCATGATTGAACTATAATCAAAGTGGAATGTCCATATTGCAGTTCCATAGTATTCTCAAGTCAAGGGAACTGTATAACAACATCACTTCGAGGTTCTTTGTTTGACCTTATTTATATTAACCAATAGAAAACTCTCAAGTGATTCATTCCTATTATCCAAAAATTATTAATACGTAACCCCTTGATGCCTCCAGAGCCACGAGTAATACATTGCATAATATTTGGAGAGCGTTACACACTCTAGTCTCAATAGATGTATGATATCCCGTCTTAAAACATCTTGACTAGGAAATAACATGTTATTTTTAATGTGATAAATTTACCATGATTACAACATATTGTAAGTACTACCACATAACATATCATTTAAGAGATTTTTATTTAATATACATTAAATTAGTTAATTAATTATATCACAATATAATAAGTATATAATATAAAGAACACATTTTATTTTTGAACAAGATAGGTTATCATGTTAAATATATGTAATAAATTACATAACTGCCTCTAGGGCATACCCCTAACTCTACCACAATTGTATATGGTTAAATTTAACTTCATATTTCATTAAAATTTAAATGATAATCTAAAGTTAAAATTATTTTAATTCAATTGTAGACTTTGGTTGATGTGCATGACTTATTGGACGAAACAAATAATCAGGTTAATTCGAATGCAATTGGTAATTCCATTCGTAATGCTAGAGTTGCTAGTGGCTACTACATTCATAGACACAACTAGTTATTATGTATTTTCTATTAGGAGATGATATTATTATATGATTTATTTTATTATGCTATGTTGTATTGACATTTTGTGGAAATGTTTTTACTATGTTTGTTGTCGTTTGTATGTTGTATCGACAATTTGTTACACGTTCGTTGTCATTGTTAGTTTGATACTGTGTTATCCTGCTTATGATATATTATTTGATATGTTTATTGTTCTTCAATCTTTGTCAGTTTTTGTTTTGTTGCATTCTCTAATATTATTTTTTCAAATTTTAAATACACCGCATAGGGACAGAATGTGGTCATCCACAAAATGATGCATAAACAAAACATGATTTTCTTCCCGACCATGCAGTAGCAGTATGAGGTAAAAATCAAATCACGTAGGGCTTTGTCGACTTAGAACTTGATTCATGTAGAGTAAGTATGTAAGCACCAAAAAGTTTGGTTATTGCTCTCCATGTAGGATTATTGCTTGGTAAAATACAAACCACCTAGAGAGCAAACTACCTAAAGGATTTATCATGTAAGAGTAGTGAATGGTTGTGCTAAGTATAAGGTATGCCTCATGCATGATTTAATTGTATACCTCTTTGTGTTGCTATGTAATGTTACAAAAAAAATGAAAATAATATTTACAAAGCAAGAAATATCAAACAACAGAAGCATTAAACAACATTTAAAGGTAAAAACAATAACATTAACTAGAACGCACATAACAACACATCAAATAACAACATACATTCACATCTAATTCAGAGTAAATTGTTTTGAAAGCATAAATTTAGCAATGATAGTACATTATTTTAAAGTACATAGTTAATTTAAAGTACATTTCAGTTCCATTCCCAAAATTGAGTTCTTTTGATCCCAAGTTCGCCTACGATCACTATAAATAAATTCCCAAGTACTTGCATCAATATGCTGAGCCGTAAACCATTTTGCATAAATAGGTGGAACTAGATGCTTTGGTTTTAGTTTTACCTACATTAGAAATACATAATTTAATACATTGAACAAAATGATTTAACAGTAATGAAAAATATATAAAGTACATACTTTCACAATATGATCATTATTGACAAATGTTATTGCTATTTCTGAACGTTGCATGGGTGGTGGTACTTTTCCTTTTAGTGGTGATATCGTCAACATGAGTCTTCATTTATGCTAAATATGACTATGTTATTTAGTCGCAATTATGTAACCAATTTTCGACATTGTCATCCATCTCTCCCACGATGCAATACCATTACCTTCATGTTGTAATTGCAAAAGTAAAGCATTGTATCTAACATGTTCTATAAACACTTGCTCATAAAGTACTTGATTTTCATACAATTTCTCATACAAGTCATGACAAAGTTGAGACCAACATGATTCCTGTAACAATTCGGATTTATAACGATAAGATATTTAAATAATTAATTCAATATTGAATCATTATTGAATTGAAGGTCCAAAATATGACTTTTTGCATACAGTTGAATTAGGACTTGAGACCACCTCTGTTGTGTCTGGATCAATGTTGTGAATCAAAATGAATATAAATATCGCTATATTTGGAACTAGGCGATCTGATGTGCTATGTGGTTGTTCGAGCTCGAAATGTGTAGAGGTTTATTTGATATATATATATATATATATATATATATATATATAATCCTCTCCACACTTAGACTTTTCTCCTCAGTTTTCATACCTTTCCCATTCCCGTTTTCTCTCCCTCATAAAATCAAAAATGGCAACTTCTTTCCGAAAACAAAATCAAGAGCTACGGTCCATGAAAAATTAAGAGGTTGGATCCGTTGAGTTCAAGGGGAGGTAAGTTTCGCATCTATAGTGGTTTGGTGGCATACAATTGTGTTTAACTGAGGTCGATGAAACTAGGGTTGTGGATTGGTCGAACTTGGTGAGGCAAGAGGCAAAATGAAGGTTGTTGTTGCAATCCCCTTGACGTCAAGCACCATGCTGCACCGTTCACTGGAGCTCCGATCAATTTTTAGGGAGTCGCAAAATTTGCTACAGGGAGGAGGTAGCTTTAGGTCGCAGTCAAGATGAGGGAGTCGAGCTTCAAGTCAAGATTTCCATTGTGATGTGCATACGACGTGGAGTGCATTGGCGAAGGCGGCTCATTGATTCATGAAGCAAAGGTGGAGATATTGGGAAAATGCATGCACGGTGATGGGTTGATATGCATAACCATGTACATGGTATTTAGGGGGAAGATGATTAATATGGTAATTAATTATTTTTATTAATCCATATTTCATATTTAATTCATATCTCTTGCATACGAGGTCCAATCGAAACACAGTCTTCGTTGTTGCACTCGTAGTGAGATTATCTATGACATGATATGTGCTTGGACTAGATTCAAACACTTGAGAATTTATGATTCACGTGAGCGGAATTATAACTTTTAATTTATATCTTAGTATGAATCCCCATAATTTTTTAAATAAAAAATATTACCTAAAGGAGGTAGAAAATATATATGAAATCATTTCCCTATTTGATTGGCTTGTGTGAGTAAATATCCGAGATAATTGACTAAATCCTGTATATTTAGATTATGTTCTATTTGTATTGAATAAAGTTAGACAGCGATGATATTAATTTATAACATGATTTTAAATTACCTAAACTTTAGTTTGTCGTTATATTAGTGATAGAAATATTATTATATATTTTATTAACTAATCGAAAGCTAAAAGTATGACTTTTAAAAATAAGCTAAAAGGCCTAAAATGATTTATAAGCTAATGATGTATTTGATAAAATAACGAAATGATTTTATAAAACAATAGAAAAGAGATTGGAATTTTATTTAAAATATTTTAGTAAATAAAAGTAAGACTTGATTTAAGTAATAATTTAATTATACTTGAATATACGTGTATGTATATGTGCACGAGCGGGCGTGTATTCGAGATTACATAACAATCAATACAATCATTGTATTGCAGTTAGAATTGTTGAATAGTTTGGATTGTTGATAATGTTTGTCTAATTGTATGGAAATATCCATATGTTTATATAATCAAGTTGCAAGCAATCTTCTGTAGCCATAGTGACCACCAAGTGCGCTAAGTTACGTAAGGGAGTATCGGGTCCAGTAAGCAAAGCTTAAAACGTGATCTGTAAGGTTTTACGTGTTTGCGAATATGTGTGTTGGGTTACCTTTATCACAGTATGCTATTATGTTTCAATCACATTATATTAGTCGTGCCGACTCATTGATTACAGGAGAAGAGCAGGTTATGATATGATTTCCTGTCTTTTGGATAGGTTTACTTTACTTGTTTATGGATATTTCGGACTATCCCTAAGCCACGAATGTGGAGAGGACCGGCTGTGCCTTAGTGGTTCCTATATATTGTATACAGTTTTAATATACAATATTTTGAGATAGTTCCCCTCACACCAGGCTTTATGTCTGACCAGCATTTTGTCTTTGTTTGCTTATGTCATGACAACTCTCGGGTACTCGATTGAATAGTTTAGGAGTCGGCTGCTTTTGGGGATACGCTTTCAGGACTGCTGGAGCATTATGTGGAGACGAGGTCAATACTTCGTATATATACTTGATATTGTAGTAGCACATGATAGATGTTGTTTATATATGGGACTTATTGTATCAGATGTTATATTCATATTTACTTATCTGTTACTTCCGCTAGTGCAGTCTCTTATGATATTGTAATCATGTTCTGTTCATGCATATTCAGAATATTATATATTATTATTCCGCTGTGAGATTTCATCGATATGCTTTAGTATAATGTTTGTTTTAAATGTTCTTTCCTAATAATCTACTTTTGTGGTATTCGAAAGTCAAACGTTTTCATTCGGTGTTAATTTTAGGATATTACGAAGGGTAGGTTGTTACATTTGGTATCAGAGTCAGGTTCAACACTTAGGGCCAAGTATACCAGTTTGGGTTAAAAAGAATGGTAAAGGGAGATATGTTGAGAGAGCGTACTTGTTCTACTATATAATACTACATACACCATTTATTCTTTGGACTTTAATTTTATTTCTATTGCTAGTTGGTAAGGTACCTTCATTCTGACTATCCTTATGAGCAGACATAGTACAAGAGCGACTACGAACATGTAGTATGGGATAACTAATTTGTCCAAAGACTATTTGAATAATGCACAGGATGTTCCGCCACTCGTGAACATTCTAGTATCGGCGGTATGTGGTGAAGGTTGTGTAGGACATGGGCACCAGATTTTCTAGCTCCACTAGCTTTTAACTTCTTAAAGTTATGCCAGGATTCCTTTAGCCCAAGTAGAAAGCCATTTCTGAGTTCTAAGGTTGAGCTGTGACATTGGCTAAGACATGTGTTTGTTATATAGTTGTCACTAATATGATTTATGGGATGTTCTCTTATAAAGGATTGTCTTTTAGCATCTCAGGGGGAGGTTTTGGCTTGGTGGAATATAATAGTGGAAGGAACTAACGAGCAAGTTGTGCCTTGGATTAATTCCAAGCGTTGCCTTGAGTTTCAGTTTATTTTTAAGATCGAGAGAGACGTGCAATTTGAGTGTTTCATCTGTTAGAAGCAGGGTAGCTTGTCAGTGAAGGAGTTTGTTGACCAATGCAATCTTTTGTATTTGGGATTGAGATGGTTGGTACTCCGTTGGTGTGGGCAGAGGAGTTTGCCTGGGTCTTAAAGCATCAATTGAGGATTCATTACTTAGTCTTATCCCTGTTGGATACCACTTTTGGAAGTCTCTTTAGGATGGTTCTCCTCCGAGAGAATGCCTACAAGATACCATTTAAAGTAGTGAAAGTGGAAAGCAATCGAAGCTCCAACCTAAGTGTAAAGACAAGATACAAGGAATATCAGGCATATGTAAAGAAGAAGCTGGCCTAATATGTCACTCCCGGAATATATGGGGCCATTTCGCTATGAAATGTCATCCAGCTAAAATGAAGCATACGTGACATGGAAAAGTGATGACATTGGCGACAACGTTGTTGACTTCAAGCAATATCATTGGTGAAGATGGGATTCGACACCATCATACAACAATAATGTAAATGATGTATGGCGACACGGTTGGCTTCGATAGTTTCTATGGACATTGACGATACTCACTGTCAACATCGCATGTATATCATCTGTCGACATTGACGAAATTGACACTGAAGAATGTCAGCATTGATCATTGGCGACATTAATGAAGTGTGATGTTGATGAAGTGCGGTACTGATGTCATCTTGTGCTTTTGGATTTACTGGCAAAATGCAACGCTAAGGTTGATAAAGTGCGGCAAGGTACACCAACACTCATTGATGGCTTATGATGGTCTCATCGACACTCCTTGATGGCTTATGATGTTGATTAAGCTCGATACCTTCGCTCCTTTGGTTACACATGACATTGTATGCATGTCATAGATGCTAATCTATCTTCATGTTCCCGATGTTGATCATTGGCACTGAAAGTGTATTATTGGTTGCATGTCTTCGAGAGTAATGATGGAAGGCGACATGATCAAAGAATGGTTCTTCATCATGAAACTCGACGTCATTTCTATGTCTTATGTTGTTCTTTGAAGTCAATAATGATGATATCACTTGCCATCATAAAGGCTTAGACACTTCTTCTTGCGATGAGGTTCGATATTATCTCCTTAGAGCTTCGATTAAGAAACCATACTCTCCCGAGAAATTATATGGATAACATTTGCCTCCCTGAAGTGTTGTAGAAGCCTTGACTTTTTAAGCCAATAATCTCGAACAATTGCTTGCCGCCTTTCGAATCTATTTAATCTGGCGATGTTCCTCTTTCTTCTACGATTCAAAATCAAACAAAGGAAGTTTCCAAATTATCGAGATCATTTAAAATCTTAAATTCTATATATTCAGGTTAATACTAATGTGTGATTTTAATACTAATGTACTTTAGCTTTATAGTGTAACTCATATGGCATTCGTTATTAATTTACTTACTTGGCATGGTTTTATTGGTGCAATATTATATTTAGAATTCTTTTATGTTAATTATCGTTCAAGTTTTTTGCACATACCCATATACTTATTCTTTTATCATAAGTTTAGCATTTGTATTCTTCAAGTCAACCCAAAAGTGTAAGCTTTTCTTATAAACCCGACATTGGTTATTCAACAGTCATTGACTTGTTGTAAAGGTTATTTTGGACTTTGAACTTTTTATCGTTTAGATATAATGTAAATCACCTACATGCTCTTAAGAATGAGTATTCAAATTTGGAATAACCTGGTAGACAGATAGAGAACTAGGAAAGGAACTCTTTAAGAAGACTGGTATGGGCTCCAAAGTTTTTCCTCCTGAGCAAATTCTTCTTTGGTTGTCAGAGATTGGCTTTCAATATTGAGTTGCTTGTAATCTTTTAGATCTGATTCCTTTGTCGTTCAACTTTTTATTCTTGTCTTCTTATGGCAACTTCATCTCAAAAACTAAAATCATCTTTCAAAAACAAGAAATCCATAATATAATCTATTAATAAGAAATCTAGAATATCCTTTGATAGTAAGAAAACCAAAATCCCATTTGATAATAAGAAGACTAGAAATCCATCTGGTAATAAGAAATCCAGAATCCCATTTGATAATAAGAAGACCAGAAATCCATCTGGTAATAAGAAATCCAGAATCCAACCAAATAATAAGAAGACCAGAAATCCATATGGTAATAAAAAATCCAGAATCCCATCTGATAATAAGAAGATTAGAAATCCATTTGGTAATAAGAAGACCAGAAAATCATCTGGTAATAATAGAAGACCAGAAATCATCATCTAATAATAAAAGAATAGAAATCCTCATCTGATAATAATAGAAAATAGAAATCCACATCTGATAATAACAAAAACTAGAAGTCCCTATCTGGCAATAATAAGAGAACAAAAATCTCTATCTAACAATAATAGAAGATTAGAAATCCTTATATGATAATAAAAGACCAGAAATCCCTATCTAACAATAATAGAAGACTTGAACTCTATAAGAAAAACAGAATTTCAATAGGAAATCCATAAACCATCAAGAAAACCAATAAGAAATCCAAGAATTCTTTTGTCAAGAAAACTAGAAATTCAATCAACAGTTTGTCAGAATTTCATTTGATAATAAAAGAAGATCAGAAAATCATCTAGTAATAGTAATTCGTGTAGACCTGAAGTAAAAGATTCATAGTTCTATCTGATACTAGAATGTTTATCAGGAACTTTTACCGAGGACTAATACTTTGGGAATATTTATATCAGGAACTTTTATATGAAGCAAAAGATTCGTAGTCCTTTGAATTGGTTGGAAGACATTTTCTTACTTTGGGAATTTCGAGGACGAAATCCCTTTAAGTAAGGGAGAATGTAACAACTCGGATATTTAATGATAGGATATTTAAATAATTAATTTAAATATTGAATCATTATTGAATTGAAGGTCAAAAATATGAATTTTCGCATATAGTTGAATTAGGACTCGAGACCACCTCCGGTTAGCCCGGATCGATGTTGCGAATCAAAATGCATATAAATATTGCTATATTTGGAATCGGGTTTTCCGATGTGCTATGTGGTCGTAGAAGCTCGAAATGTGTAGAGGTTTATATGAGAAGTCAAATGACATATATATTTTTTAATATATATAAACTCCCCTCCACACTTAGACTTTTCTCCTCAGTTCTCTTACCTTTCCTATTCCCGTTTTCTCCTCCTCATAAAATCAAAAATGGCCACTTCATTCCAAAAATAAAATCAAGAGCTACGGTCCATGAAAAATTAAAAGGTTGGATCTGTTGAGTTTGGAGGTGGTAAGCTTCGCATCTATGGTGGTTCGATGGTGTACAATAATGTTTGACCGAGGTCAATAAAATTAGGGTTTGGCCAAGCTTGGTGGGACGAGAGGCAAAACGAAGGTTGGCATTGCAATCCCCTTGATGTCAAGCACCTTCTCGCACCTTTCGTTGGAGCTCCGATCACGTTTGGGGGGTCATGACATTTGCTACAGGAAGGAGGCAACTTCAGGTCGTGATCAAGAGGGGAAAACCGAGCTTCAAGTTGTGTTGTCTATTGTGATGTGCATGAACGTGGAGTGCGTTGGCGAAGCGGCTTGTTGATTCATGAAGCGAAGGTGGAAATATTAGGGAAAATGTGTGCATGATGATGGGTTGAGATGCACAATTATGTAAATGGAATTTAATATTTGTAGGAAGACGATTATTGAGGTAATTAAGTTAATTTATTATCTTTATTAATCCCGTTTCGTATTTAATTCGTATCTCTTGCATACAAGCTCCAATCGAGGCGTGGTCTTCGCTGTTGCACTCGTAGTGAGATTATCTACGACATGGTATGTGCTTGAACAAGACTAGGCACTTGAGAATTTACGATTCATGTGAGCGGAATTATAACTCTTAATTTATATCTTAGTATAAATCCCTGTAATTTTGTATATAGAAAATATAACCAAAAGAAGGTAGAAAATATATATGAAATCGTTTTTCCATTTGATTATATTTATTTGAGTAAATATCCAGGATAATTGATTAAATCCTATATATTTATATTGTATTCTATTTGTATTGAATAGAGCTAGATAGCGATGATATTAATTTATTGTATGATTTTAAATTAACTACATTCTAATCTGTCATTATATTAGTTATGGAAATATTATTATATATTTTATTAACTAATCGTAAGCTAAGAGTATGACTTTTAAAAATAAGCTAGAAGGCGTAAAATTGATTTATAAGCTAATGATGTATTTTATAAAATAATTAAACGATTTTACAAAATAATAAAAAAGAGATTGGAATTTTATTTAACATATTTTACTAAATAAAAGTAAGACTTGATTTAAGTAATAATTTAATTACTTATTTGAATATACGTGTATGTATATGTGCATGAGCGGGTATGCATATACGTGTATTCGATATATAACAACCAATACAATCCTTGTATTGTAGTCAGAATTGTTGAATATAGTTTGGATTGTTGATAACGTTTGTTTAATTGCATGGAAAATATCCATATGTGTACATAATCAAGTTGCAAGCAATCTTATGTAGCCATTGCAACCACCGAGTGCGCCAAGTTGCGCAAAGGAGTACGGGGTTAAGCAACTGCTTTGGCAAAGCTCGAAACGTGATTTGTGAGGTTCTACGTGTTTGGGAATACATGTGTAACAACCCGAAATGTTTAACATTTCGAATGGGAATATCTAAATATTCAAATTTGGTTCGAAGTTAATAAATAATAAGAAAATCAATTGGTAATAAAACAACTCAATTTTTAAATGAATTTATAGAAATATTCCATAATTTTTAATTTGAAAAATATTTAAATTATCGTATGACGTATTTTTTGGCAAACGTTGGAATTTTTGAAATTTCAAAGATAAGGTAACCGGTGTATTTTACTGTTGTTTTATGACCGTATTGCATTGTTGGGTACGATTGTATTTTTATTTCCGTCATTCGTTGTTCGTACACAAATGGGATGCTATGTAGCGGAGTGCCGAAAATCAAATTATAAACTAAAACCTACACTTAGACTATTCTCCACCCTTTTCTTTTTTCCTTTTTCCCCTCTTCTTCCATTTATACTAAAAAGAAAAAATGGCCACTTCCTTTAAAATTCAAAATCGAGAGATTTAGGCAATGAAAAAACATGAAATTGGATCCGTTGAGTTTGTATTGATAGGGGCTTTGAATCTATATGGTTTTGTAGCCTGCGGTAGTATTCTAGAAATGATCGACGTGAATGGGCAAAACTAGGGTTTCAAGTTGTAGGGGCTAGAGGCGAAGATAGGTGACGATGTTGGTTTCAACACGTTTGTCGTGCGAAGGAGCAACTTGCGGTCTAGTTTGGTGGCGTGTGATGAGAAATTGGGGGTTGCGACATTTGGAGGTCGAAGGAGGGGCTTCTACAGGCAGATTTTAGAGGAGGGTGTCAAGCTTGAGGTGGTGGGGGTGGGATGCGTAGTGCTCACTGCTCACGAAGAGAGAGTTGTTGGCCAAGTTGGATTGAAGATTCCTCGACTGGAGATGGAGAAATCACATGCGTGCATGGCTTAGAAGTTGGGTGTGTGCGTATCGTGTAAAGGGTAGTAAGGATTTAGGGAGGAAGTGAGATTAGTGGTGATGAAGGTGATTGGTAGTGTTACCCGGTGCCTTGATCCGGCTACATAGGGCTGATTACGAAGGCCAGACTCGACTAGTAATGAGAAAGATGATTACGAGGCAACAGCCACACGACCAAAATATAATGTCCGGGCAGTTGTATCCAACCCAAGATGAATAGGGTTAATAGATAGACAACGCAGGATGTCAGAACTATAGAGATTAGTTTGGTTGGAATAGGGATCGACATGGACATTGGTCGAATTAGATGAGATAGTGGAGGGATCGGTATACATTTAATATGATAAGAGTTCGGCATAGTTACTTGGCAAGATGGTTGGTTTGGGTGAAAATGTAGAGGGATCGGCATGACTTATAAAGCTAAAGGGTTCAGTAAGATGCGCTTGTGAGAGTGGGATCGACATGACGCACTTGTGGGACATGGGTCAGCATATTATATTCAAGAGGTATGGGTCGGCATAATGTATTCAAAGGATAAGGATTGGCATGGTATCCTCAAAGGATAATGGATCGGCATGGTATCCTCAAAGGATAAGGATCGGCATGATATGGATCGGTAGGGCATGACTCGTGGAGTATGGATCGGCATATATAGGGGGAATCAGGAGGGATCGGCATTACCTAGACCAAGTCAAGATTCGAGTTGAAATATTGCAAGAACTTAAGCTCCACAAGTCCAAGCACTATGATATTCGAAGCACCACCATTATAGACTATAAGAGAGCTACCATAGGGATCGTTAGCCCAAACTCGAATCATGGAAGGATCGTTATTGATCCCTATCCATTGAGAGTTGGGCCTAACCCTTCCTATGGTGGGCCCATATGGTAGAGGAGGTCCTGTTGCCTAAGTTTGAGTCAGATTGGAGGCCGCCTTCATCTATAAATATAGGTACAGAGGGCCATTCTAGGAACTCGGACGCTGTTAGTTAAACACTGCCATTATTGTAACTAAATTCCTCCATTCCTTTCTAATCTCTTGCTATTTCTAGTTGTTTGTAATTGTAATCAAGTGAATTGAGACGCAATAAAAAGAATATTCAAAGTGGACGTAGGCAATCAACGCCGAACCACTATAAACCTTGTTGTTTTTGCTTTCTGCTGTGTTTTCTTTGATATTTTGTGATTCTCCTCTGTTTTCATTTAATTTCTTCATTTATTCCACTACTTAAATATGTTCTTGGGTGTTTGTGGCCAATTTGGTTGCAAACATTTTGGTGCTTTCACTGAGAACGTTGATTCTCAGGCTGTTAGGATCACCTTTGCTGCTGCTAGATTGAGGAAATCCCCTGAAGGAGATCCAGGGTCATCTTCAGAAGCTTGCAAATACTATTTAGATTTATCAAGATCTAAGCAAAGAAATTCAGAATGGTAAGGTGCACTAGATCTACTTCCTAGAATGTTGATGCCTACCCGCCAGTGTCCAACAAGGGGGTTCAAGCAACCAACCTGCTAATGTGAATATGGAGCCTACTGCAGTCCAGAACCCAGCTGATTCCATAACTAGAGCTGAATTCAATGACTTGATGAGAGTGTTGATGGAAAGTTGTAGACAGCTAAACGAGAAAATCCAGGTTAGTGCCAACTTGATGAACCAGATTGCTCAACAGCAGCGCTAAAGCGCCAGAAGGGATCTTACTTCTTACTCGGCGTCGGATAGTTCAACTTCATCAAACGAACATCACAGGCGAAGGCATCGCAGAGTTGAAGCAGCATGAGCAGGGATATCAGACCAACACTTGGCAGACCACTATGGCCTACCAAGACGGGTCGGTGCCGATCCATCCCTAGGGGTTGGTACTGATCCCTCAACCAGGGGGACGGCTCCTTAATGCAGTTGGGGGGTCATGCTCGACTTGGATCCGGGAACTTGGATGTTGGAGTACATTTGGATCCTGATCAACTACCTCTCCAGAATGATAATGAAGTGAATGCTCAGAATACACATCAGGAGTATGATAGGCCAAGGCGGCGTGAAATGGCCCAAAGACAACGACCGGAACATTCACGCGAGGTGGAGCACGACCACCACTTGACGCCACCTATCCAGACATTGGATTTATCCGCAATGGTCAAACAGCTGGTGAGGGAGAACCAGGGCTTGATAGATGATGACTAGGGAGTCTCTAGGAGCCACACCCCATTTACCGATAGTATTTTACATGCGGAGTACCTTAGAATGTTTAACATGCCTACAATGCCTGCTTATGAAGGAAAAACCGACCACATGTAGCACAACATGAGGTACGAATGGTTGATGTACTCAGTGAGAGCGAATGATGCTACCAAATTCAGATGCTACCCCATAACTCTTTCTGGGATCGCCACGATGTGGTTCACAAGATTACCCCCGCGATCAATATCGAGATTTGACGAGCTGGCAACAAGATTTGTGGAGCAGTTCCGAATTCACGCTACTCGCCCCAAAGATGTGATGTCGTTGTCCAGTGTAATCCAGGCTTCGAGGGAATCACTAAAGGACTACTTGTAGATATTTCATGTTGCTGACACTGAAGTTAGTAACCCTAATGACCATGCAATACTTATGGCTGTGATAAGGGGGTTGACCCTGAATCCGAGTTCGCTGACTGGCTAGTTGGAAAATCGCCGGCCACGCTGGAGCGTTTCTATTCAAAGGCGGCGCAGTTTATGAGGAAGGAAGAGGCCAGGTTGTCTAGAAAAAGCAATGTTGCGGGGCCAAGCGGAGAAGCGGTACAAAGCAACATCGCAGTAAAGCAGTCTGACGAGAGTTCGGAAAGGTTCAGGTCAATGTTCAAACAAGCCGAATCAACATAAAAGAAGTGGAGAAGGGAATCGTGAATGGAAGAGGGAACCTGGAAGGTCGAGGTCCATGTTTCCTATGTATGACAACTATACACCTTTGAATGCATCCCTGGAGAACATTTATCTGTCCACCTGTAATACTTTCCAGTATAAGAAGCCGCGTCCGAAAGAATCGATAGAGGCACAAAAGAAAACCAGGAAGTACTGTCGGTTTCATGAATGTTATGGGCACAATACGCACGAGTGTAGGCATCTCGAGGATGCCATTGAGCAATTGATTCGGGAGAAAAAGTTGCATTAGTTTGTGAAAAATCCGTAGGATGGCGGACAGGGGACGTCTGATCCCAATCGAGGGCAGGCTCTGCATAGGGCAAAGGAGCCTGCATAGATCGGTGGAAGGTTGGTAATAAACATGATAGTTGGTGGACCGCATCCCGCGGACAGAAGTTGGCAGGAAATGGAGTGTTATGCTAGTTCAATGAGGCATGTGGATTTCGAATGTTGTTCGAATATGGAGGATGGAACTTCGACCAAGCAACAACATACAATGACAGATGATATAGTATTTAGAAGCAGGGATGCCGATAGAGTGGAGGCCCCTACTATTGATCTGATGGTTATCTCAGCCATGATTGGCCCTGCTCCAGTGAGAAGAATTTTGATTGATTTAGAAGTTCTGTGAACATTATCTTTAAGAAGGCATATGATCAAATGAGGTTGGAGGCTAAGGATTTGAAACCGTCTAAAGCTCATATACATGGTTTTAATGGTGTGACTACCGAGGCAGTTGGTTATGTAGAATTGCCGGTCGAATTGGGGGAAGGTGAACGTAGGAGGGTGTGAATCCTACCGTTCATTGTTTTGGATGTTGATTACCGTACAATGTTTTTCTTGCCGTCTAACCCTGGCTGAATTCCGGGCAGCTCTTGCCCCATGGTGTTTGACGTTGAAATTTCCAATTGATAACAGAGTAAGTGTTGTGCATGGTGATCAGGCGACTGTACATGCCTGTTATGTGGCTGAGTTGAGAGAGGCTTAGCGAAAAGAGAAGGGAAAGGGTGTGGACAAGTCTGTCCACATCCAAGTTACTGAAGATTGACAAATGGTGCCTAAGCCTTGGCTTGGGCACCACAGTGGGTTCTATAGGGATATAGATCCAAGGGATGATGAGGAGGAATCCAAGGAGACCAAGGCAGCGCCGGCTGAACCAACGAATATCACAGTCAGCCACGACGGCTCATCGCGGGTGTTGAAGATTGGATCGTAACTCAGCCCTTCGATGATGAGAGAACTAATTGATTTCCTCCAAGCGAATATGGATGTATTCGCTTGGACTCATTCTGACATGTGTGGAATCTCCCTAGCCATCGCGAGCCATGCATTAAATATTGATCCAAAATATGTCCCAGTGAAATAGAAAAGACGGGGCATTGATCCGGAGAAATCCATCGCTCTTAAAGAGGAGGTGGATAAACTTAAAGTCAATGGGTTTATTCACGACATCCTCTATCCCGAATGGATATCTAAACCCCGTGCTGGTGAAGAAGGAAAATGGGAAGCAAAGAACGTGTATTGACTATTTGGACCTGAACAAGGCGTGCCCTAAAGATAGTTTTCCCCTACCAAGAATTGATCAACTAGTTGATTAAACTGCATGGCACAAATTGTTATCGTTTATGGATGCATACTCGGAGTATAACCAAATCCCGATGCACATCCTAGATTAGGAACATACCAGTTTTGTCACGGATGTTGGGTTATGCTGTTACGTAGTGATGCCATTCGGATTAAAGAACACTGGAGTGACCTATCAACGTCTGGTTAACCGAATGTTTAAGGATCTGATTGGGAGGGCGATGGAAGTCTATGTGGATGATATGCTCGTGAAGCCACGATAATCAAATGACCACATTCGAGGCTTAGTGAAGATTTTCAATATCCTTCGATTCTATAACATGAAAATCAATCCTTTGAAGTGCTCATTCGGTGTTGCGACGAGGAAGTTCTTAGGCTTTATTGTCAACGCTCGAGGAACTGAAATTAATCTAGAAAAGATTCAAGCCATTTAGGATATACAAGCGCCTAGAACCATTAATCAAGTGCAGAGCTTGAACGGGAAGGTCGCTGCTTTGAGTCGGTTCATCTCCAGGGCGACCGATAAATGCATTCCTTTCTTCGATTTGATAAGGAAAGGAAAGAGGAATTTCGAGTGGACGCAAGATTGTGAAGGCGCATTCCGAGCTTTGGTGGATCATCTGGAGAGACCCCCTGTTTTGTCAAAGCCGGTAGACCATGAGGAGTTGTATATTTACTTAGTTGTATCGTCACATGCCATAAATGCCGCCGTGATTCGTGAGGAGAACCGAATTCAGAGACCTGTGTATTACATTAGTAAACGATTAATGGGGGCAGAAAGAAACTACCCGAAGATAGAGAAACTGGCATACTGCTTGGTGATCGCATCGCACAAGCTTCGGCCGTATTTCCAAACCCATCCAATCAACGTATATACCAACCAGCCGTTGCGGCAGGTTCTACAACAACCCAAGACGTTTGGAAGGTTACTTAAATGGAACATCGAGCTCAGCCAGTTCGACATTACATATCTGCCGCAAAGAGCTATTCAAGGACAAGCATTGGCAGACTTCATAACGTAGTTTACCATGCAGGACGGGCCCCAGAGAACGGAGTAATCCCTGCCGTATGATGGAAGGTGTACACCGACGGAGCATCTAATGATCATTGTTTTGGAGGTGGGATTGTTCTCGTAACCTCTGAGAACCGGTCAATTTACTACGCTCTGAAGCTTGATTTTCCTGCTACAAATAACGAAGCCAAATATGAAGCACTAATCGCCGGGCTAAAACTCGCTAGGGAGCACGGAGTAAAGTCTCTTGAAATCTTTTGTGACTCATAGCTGGTGGTATATCATGTAAGGGGAGATTATCAGGCTAAGGGATAACGACTTGCCCCATATTTTACCGGAGTTCAGGAGCTATTGGCGGATATCGAATACTATGACATCTTGCATATCCCGTGTGAGCAGAATGAAGAAGCTGATTCATTGGCAAAGCTCGCGAGTACTGGTGATGCGCAACAGATGGGCTTGGTTCCTATCGAGACATTGCATACCCCAAGTATAAATATGATGGAAGTTGACCAAGTACTGAAAATGGAGCCCGAGAGGGAATCCTGGATGATTTCATTTAAAGAATACCTGTTGCATGGAATCTTACCGGAGAAGAAAAATGAAAAACGACAAGTCCTTCGCAGAGCTTCACAGTATATTATGAAGGAAGGGACTGTGTACAGAAAGGGGTTTTCCATTCCCTTACTCTGATGTATCGCCCATGATGAGATAAAGCATGTCTCGAAAGAAGTCCATGAGGGGGAATGTGGCGATCACACCGCGGGGCAAACTTTT
The DNA here is from genome assembly GCA_030737815.1 of Allium fistulosum. NCBI lineage: Eukaryota > Viridiplantae > Streptophyta > Magnoliopsida > Asparagales > Amaryllidaceae > Allium > Allium fistulosum. The sequence continues at coordinate 704,127,314 of CM060904.1, read as the reverse complement.
GCGAAAAAGATACTCCGTTATGGATACTACTGGCCAACTGTGAACCTGGATGCTACTGATTATTTGAGATGATGCAATAAATGCCAAATATATGCAAAAGTGCCAAGAGCCCTGCCGAAGGAGATCACATAAATGGTCAGTCCATGACCATTTCTATGTGGGGTATCGACATCATCGGCTCTCTACCAATCTCCAAAGGTGGCGCGAAGTATGCGATTGTCGCAGTTAACTACTTCACCAAATGGGCCGAGGCGGAGCCGTTAGCCACAACAACCAGGAAAGTTATTAACTTTGTTGTTCGAAACATCATATGCCGTTTCGGTCTTCCAGGGACTATCGTGACTTACAACGGGACTCAATTCGATAGCGCTGAATTTAAAGAGTTTTGTCGAAGGTATCATATTGAGAAGAGGTTTGCAGCGGTCGCTTATCCTCAGGCGAATGGACAGGTTGAAGCTGTAGACAAGATTATCAAATGTATTTTGAAAAGGCATTTGGAGAAGGCTAGAGGCAAGTGGGTGGATGAGCTTCCCACGACACTTTGGGCCTATAGGACCACTCGCAAGTCCGCGACCGGCCATACTCCATTTGCTCTTTCCTACGGAGCCGAAGCAGTTATTCCAGTAGAACTCAAAGTCCTTTCTCATCGAGTGACTTACTACGATCCCAGAACAAACCAAAATCTCTTATTGGAGTCATTGGACTTTATCGATGAGAAGCGTGATGAGGCCGATTTGAGAGCAGCTGCACCCCGACATCTAGTAGCCCGGTACTATAATACGAAAGTTTGATTGGGAACCTTTGAGGTTGGCAACCTTGTCCTGAAACGGATTTTCTAGGTCCCGTCACACATAAACCCGACATAGGAAGGACCATACGTCATTGAACAGAGGCTTGGAGAAGGGACTTTCAAGCTAGCGTCTGTTGATGGTGCAACACTTCCAAGAGCGTGGAATAGCAAGCATTTACGTTGCTATTTCACTTGGACTATTTCTTTTATATTTCAGTACTAGTTACTTTCGACATTTTCTTTGGCGTTTGACCTTATTAATGTGTAATAAGACGAGTTATTATGTTCCCTTTCATATGATGAATAAAATCTTGAAGCTTCCATTGCATAAGCTACTGTTATTACATTTTATGCTAAGTATGCATTAGAACTAATTGATATCGATATCCGTGATGTGTGAACAGATTCACGAAGTTTATAGTTGATTAACCATACCAATCCCCGATGGGATCGAACGAGGTGAGCTTTGTAAGTTTGCTCGGTTGGCGATTCCCGTAGACGAATCAAAGAGCGAAGCTCGCAATAAGGAACAAAGGTTGTCGACGATGAGAGAACGACAAAAACTCTAAGTCCTCGACTGCGGACTAGAGTACTCTAAGTCCCCGACTACGGACTAGAGTATAAATCATTCGGGCGAAAACATGACCACCCACGATGAAAATTCTAAGTCCCTGACTGCGGGCTAGAAAATTCCAAGTCCCTGACCGTGGACTAGGAAACTCTAAGTCCCCAACTACGGACTAGAGTATAAACCAATCGGGTGGAAACATGACTGCCCATGACGAAAATTCTAAGTCCCTGACTGCGGACTAGAAAATTCCAAGTCCCTGACTACGGAGTAGAAAACTCTAAGTCCCCGACTGCAGACTAGAGTATAAACCATTCGGGCGGAAACATGACTGCCCACGACGGCATGGGAAGTAATTACTCTACTATTGAAGTAATAATTCACGTGATGCTCAATCAAAAAACAAAAAATTTTATTCACTATCTCAAAAAATTAGTTACAAATTATTCAAAAGTTCGGGATCCATGCCCGTACACGTACTACTAAGAAAAGAAACATACGTCTAACTTATCCAAACTATGTACGACACAAAACACTAACTATCTCTTCGACTTCTTCTCGTTCTTCGGTTTTTTAGGAGTTGAATCAGTCGAGCGTCTTTTCTGGGACCCTTTGCTGCCCTTAGTGGAGACGCTTGAAGGAGGAATTTCAATAGGAATTGTCCTGCCGGGTGGAATGACCTGCAAAGGTGCAGGAATAGGATCTTCGGCTGCGACCTCAATGGGCTCCGTTTTAACTTTGTGCTTCAATTTCTCTTCCTATTCAATCTGCTCCTTCATACTGCTTTTGGCAGTGTGCTTCGAGGCACCCGTGATCACTACATCGTCCCGCTCATCACCAAGGGACGAGTCTTCAAGCTTATCCTCCTCGAGTGCATCGATGACTCGAGCATCGGGCCTCGAAATATCTGCAGCAGCCGGAGCCTCGGCCACTTTCTCTTGTTGCTCCGCGGCGACATCGCTCCTAGGAGTTTGCTCTGGACCGGGATGACCTAGAAAAGTTAGTTAAAGCATAGGCGTTAGTCAATGTCCGTTATGTGCCAAAAACAACAAATGGCTGAATTCAAGGAAATTCTATGCTATACCAGTATCCGGTTGGCTCTCAGTGGTCATTGGAGTGCTCCCTTCGAGAATGAGAGATAGCATTTGTGGACCGAGGCCAGGTCTATGCGGATCGTAGCTGATATGTTGCTCTGCAGGCTGAGAAGACGATGATCCGACCATTTGAGTAGAAGAAGGACCCTTGAGATCATTTCAAGAGGACCCAACGATGTCCTCTACTTTTTTGTCAGGGGCAGGAGCCTTAGAGAACTGAAGCTTCGCGGCGGCCAGGTCAGACGGCACATTTCCTCGGAGTACTTCTTGCACAAGTGCCTCTTCATTAAACTCTGCCACTCCCAGCTCTTCCCTCTTGATTTTGGTGATAACCTCCTAGGCTTTGGCAAGCGATTCAAAATAGCCTTTGCCTAGAAAAGTCAAGTCATGATGAAGAAGAACTTTGGCATTATATTCGGCGATGAGCGGATCGAATAAGTTCTTGATTTCTTCTCTACCGGACTCGGCGGCAGCTTCCACCTGGGAGTTGGCTTCTTCCTGCACTTCTTTTCTGCCCTCTTCGTGGGCTATTTCTTTCAAGGCTTTGATTTAGGCAAGTTGTTCATCAACTTTCGTTTTTAAGTTTCTTGCCTCAATGATCTCCTTGCAGTATCTCTACGATTCTTCCTATGCCTTGATTTTTTCCTCCCTCTCTTTGTATAATAATTTTTCAAGCTCCTCAACACGGCAAGGTAAGACAACTTTTTCCTTTTGTAAGGAGTCCTTCTCTAAGTCCAGAGTGCCACTGCGATGGAGCATTGCATCCAGTTCCTTTTTGTGCGAGGTCTCCAAATGACTTAAAGCCTCTATTGTTTCTTTCACGTTCTTCTCTGCCGTGGCAAGTTAGGCTTTATATTCAAGAAGCTCGGCATCTTGATGTTTGATGATGTCTTTGTCGTGAATAGCCTCCAACTTGAGGCGATCAATTTCATGCTGGCACTCGATGGAAACTTCGAAGATTCTCTCGGCTAGTGAATGGACGATTCATGCTGGACGTACATGTCATTCATACATGCTAATGAGCTCTCTTTGGCACTTCCAGGGATGACATGTACGAAAGGGAGGAACTTGAGTCCATCAAAGAAGATTTTTTAAAAAGTAGCTTTGAGCTCAACCAACCTTTCCACTGTGGAAGGATCATGAGTGGGACTCACGTGATTGGCTTGAACTGGATGACCCGGAAAGTTGGTTATGAGGTGCAGCAGCTTGAGAACCCCGGCGTGAGGACTTATCTCCGCTATGAGCGGGAAGGTTTGATGGATCATCATGGCGGGGAGCGTGTGCTTGAGATTTCCACCTTAAGGAAGAAGAAGATTCTCAAGAATAATAGTCTTTGTCTCGCCCTTCATCTCTTTCTCTGCGTTTTCCAGATTCGGAGTCTCGGCTAGGGCGATAGTAAGTGGAAGAACCCCGGAAACGGTCAAAGGAGTGAGAGTGTGACATTGCACCTATAAAAGAGCCAAATAGGAGCATATTAGAAGTTGTAACACGAGGAATTAATCATGAGTGTATGCTGGAGTGCAAGTGTTTGTGTGTGTCCTAGTGTTTCCCCCCGATAGACCGGTAACATTGGCTATACTCATTGGGGTTTCCTCCCCTCTATTGGAAGGTTGCACGCCTTCGCCGCTTCTCGTGGGAGAGTTAAGCCCTTCGACGTCAATGTTGGCAAAGTTGTAATTTAATATATCATCCGAAATCAGAATGTTAGAAAGTCTCTTCAGCGACTTTCCGTTTGTTGGGAAGATGACTCCTTTTCGATTGGGGTTATGACGAATTGCGGATTTGCCCCAGCCTTGCTCTTTCGTTGCTTGTAACCAACCTTTTTCTCCTCTTCAGGGGAGTTTGTATTTGACTGGTCTGTAGGGCTTCGACTACCGACGCTTTTCTAGGGCCTATATCCTCGCCTCTCGGCCCCGCATCTTGAGATTCCCTTATCTCTCCCTCTTCGATGTCTTCCCGGGTTCCCTCAAAAAGGGGCACTACGGGGTCGCTCGTTTCTATCCTTCTTTCAACAGCAATTCTCGGGACCGCTTTACTACCCGGAAGTCCGATCTTGCGGCCGTCTTCCAACAGCCCAAATAATGATAGCAGCTCATCAGTGACAAGGAGTTTGATGTCCTGATCCTCGATGGGAGTAGCACGAATCGCCGCAACGGCCCTAGAATACTCGACGCCTTCAGGTCGAGGGTGGACACCTGAAAGAACCGGAGATATTAGTATGTTTAAGGAAGAAGTTGCGCCTTGAATCTTTGAACAAAAGACGAAGACAAAAGTAGCACTTACATCCTTCCAGCTATCTCCTTGCGAAGCCGGAAGGACACCTTACATAGAACCAATCGTGTTTGAATAGAGAGAGCTTGTTCCATGCGCCTGTTAAGACTTAGCATTTGGGTGAGGGCTCAAGAAAGACATATGAAGGACTCCCAGTCTGTCTTTTGAAATTGTAGATGTATCTAATGTCCATAGGAGTTGGTAGATGGAATAGGATGTTCATAAAGAGAAGAAAGGTGCCATGGATGAAGGCATAACTATTGGGATGCAGTTGGGTAGGAGCAATCCCCAGGTATCTCAACATTTCCTGAATGAAGGAGCTGAAGGGTGGCACACATCCCGTCCAGCACATGAACTTGTTGCAAGCAGTATATCCGGTTGGGGGGGCAAGTGAGGTTCGTCCTGCCTCGATGGAACTATAACGTCTTCGAAGGGAATTCCATGGATGGAACATAATCGGTGGAGAGTGGCTTCGCCGATTCTAGATGCTTGTGAGTCGACCGAGTTGTTTAGAATTATAGCGCCTTCAACGACATTGGGAGCCAGATTAATAACTTCTGTGGGAAAGACAGGAATGTCGGAGAAAAGATTTGTTTGTAGGTTAGATGCCCCTAGATAGGGTGGTGGAGCTTTATCTCGCGGCCGACTCAGAAGACATTATGGTTGAGCACTTCGTGTAACTTGAGATCCATGTTAGTTATACTCGGTAGACAATCAATATTAGAATTAATAACCTGTTCCCCCATGTCATATGTGAACTAGTGCAGTGCAGTGTGAAACAAGCATAGATAGTTTGAAATCGAGAAAATGAGAATGAGATGTTAAGATTAGGAGTCCCCCAGAGAGACCATCATCGATGACCGTCTCACTCGACGAGAAAGTTGATCGACAACCAAAGCTTTAGGATCAGATGCTGACATTCTAAATTATGAAGTCCGTTGTTCAAGTTCGTTTAACCAGTTTTTACTTAGGTCATGTTGGGCAATCCAAAAGTTTGTTCGTTCAAGCTTAAGTCCGTTAGTCCAAGTATGCAAGTCGCGTTATTTTAGGCCATTTTATGTTCGGGCAAGGCAGTATGCAGTTAAACGTTTGAATGATTTGAGTTAAAATGGTTTTTATAGTCAACACCGATCCCTACTTTATATTCTGATCCCTATACCCCAGCCTCATAACCGATCCTTACAACTTCAACTCAGATGGGAACACCGATCCCTTCTTTTTGACTCGTCACTGATCCCTATGTTTTAACTCTCATTACCGATCCCTTCCTTTTAGCCTATATGCCGATCCCTATACTTAAACTTTCAAGATGATCCCTACTTTTTAATTCCTAAGCCGATTCCTATGTATAAACCTCTACACTGACCCCTCGTAAGGCCCTTATCTATGCCGATCCCTACGCCAGCTATTCCCCATTCCATTACCAAGTAGCTAGGTACCGAACCCTCCTTCTACCTCCTTTTTCAACATCCCTCTTTCTTCCACCTTCCCTATTCCTCTTTCTTCCTCCTCCAGCACCCTCTTCTCCTCCCTCAATCTCACCTAACCTAACGAAGCCCACTGATTCACTCGCATAGGGTCGAACGTACATGAACCCCAAAATCCATGGTTCAACTGATGCGATTGTGAAAGGAAATCATACCTATTTGATATAAAGTCCAAGGTCAAAACTTAGATTAAGGACGAATTAATGGCAATGGAGATCGGAGATGAGGTCTCACGCTCGAATTTGAGTTTAAGGGAGAAGCTTATCTTCTTTTAAATCGTTCTGCTAGGTGAAGAGCAAGGGGAAAAAGGGTTTAAGTGATGAGGAATGTAAAAGTGAAGATAAAAGGGAAGGAGGTGCGAGTTTTTATATGGGCGATGGAAGGAGAAGAGGAACCGGTCATCCCAAGTGACTCGGTCACGAGATTGAAAAGGGATCGGCCTCAAGGCTCGCCGATCCCTATCCATGTAGACTCACCAAGGGATCGACATACCGAATACCGTCCCTCATATATATATATAAATATATATGTAATATAAAAAGGAAGAAAAGGAGAGAGATGCGTGAATGATGGATATGAGTGAAATAAAAAAGGAAGTAGGAGAAAATGGAAGATAACTGGAAACCAAATGGCGACCGATATCATGAAGGTTAGACTGCAAACATAAGAATACAGAATAAAACAGCTTGGCAAAGGCCAGTGGGCATTCGAACACGTATGGGAGCCAACAACAGAAATGTGTATGTGAACGCGCATGGAAGAGACTCAAGGATTCAACCTTTTGAAATTGACTGAAATGGCGGTTTAGCTTGAAACGATCAAGTTTGGAGTCAAATCAGAAGAAAGCCTATAAATCTCACATGACCAAATCTGTGCATACTAATGGAATACGACATCGGACTTGTATCATCGAAGATTAATAAAGGAACGGTGATCAACCAGAAAGTTGAATAGACTTATTCCTAGGAGCCTGGGTTTTCGAATTCAAAGCACGTCGTGTTACTCACAAGACGTACTTTGGGAGGAAAATGTTACCCAGAGCCTTGACCCAGCTACATAGGGTTGATTACGAAGGCTAGACTCAACTAGTGATGGGATAGATGATCACAAGACAACAGCCACAGGACCAAAATATAATGTCTGGGTAGTTGTATCTAGCCCAGGGTGAATAAGGTTAAGAGATAGACAACACAGGATGTCGGAACTATGGAGTTTATGGTTGGAATAGGGATCGGCATGGACATTGGTCGAATTGGATGAGATAGTGGAGGGATAAGTATACATTTAATATGGTAGGAGGTCAGCATAGTTACATGGCAAGATGGTTGGTTTGGGTGAAAATGTAGAGGATCAGCATGACTTACAAAGCTAAAGGGTTCGGTGTGATGCGCTTGTGAGAGTGGGATCGACATGACGCACTTGTGGGACATGGGTCGGCATATTTTATTCAAGAGGTATGGGTCAACATAATTTATTCAAAGGATACTCAGAGGATAATGGATCGACATGGTATCCTCAAAGGATAAGGATCGGCATGATATGGTTCGTATGATATGGATCGGCATGGCATGACTCGTGGAGTATGGATCGACATATATAGGGGGAATCAGGAGGGATCAACATTACCTAGACCAAGTTAAGTTTCGAGTTGAAATATTGCAAGAACTTAAGCTTCACAAGTCCAAGCACTATGATATTCGAAGCACCATCATTGTAGACCATAAGAGAGATACAATAGGGATCGCCAGCCCAAACTCGACTCATAGAGGGATCGGTACCGATCCCTATCCATTGAGAGTTGGGCCTTTCCCTTCCTATGGTGGGCCCATATAGTGGAGGAGGTACTGTTACCGAAGTTTGAGTCAGATTGGAGGCCGCCTTCATATATAAATACAGGCACAGAGGGCCATTCTAGGGACTCGGACGCTATTAGTTAAACTCTGCCATTATTATAACTAACTTCCTCCATTCCTTTCTGATCTCTTGCTATTTATAGCTGTTTGTAATTGTAATCAAGTTAATTGAGAAGCAATAAAGAGAATATTCAAAGTGGACGTAGGCAATCAACGCCGAACCACTATAAACCTTGTTGTTTTTGCTTTCTGCTGTGTTTTCTTTGATATTTTGTGATTCTCCTCTGTTTTCATTTAATTTCTTCATTTATTCCACTACTTAAATCTGTTCTTAGGTGTTTGTGGTTAATTTGGTTGCAAATAGGTAGTGTGATTAGTGAATTAATTAAATTATTTAAATTGAAATCTTATAAAATCAATAACTTCTTAATACGAGGTCCAATCGAGATGCAGTCTTTTACGTTACGCTCGTAGGAGCATTATCCACACACTATAATTGATGTTTCGAATTTAAAGTAAGTGGAATTTTAAGCTAAAATCGAACACGGTTCGATTTTAAATCAAACTGGAACGTGTAAGCATCAATTGGAATTTTGTTGAGTTATCTCACATTTGGATGAATACTATATGATATATAGTAGATATAAATTATTATTTTTGTGCTTGAATAATTTTTTGGTTTGGTTTGGTTAAATTTCCACTTTGAAAAGCGAATGACATATAAAATGATATACATAGAATTTTGTAGAGAAATCCGAAGTCCTCGCCGTTGTGATTTTAAATTTCAATTATATACTTATTGTATAAATTGTTGAATGTTAATTTTTTAGTAGCTGGCCATATTGGATGTGACATTGATATGTGTTAGAAGTTGAACCTTTTAAGTGATAAAGGTAGTAGTAGCATTGGTTAAGTGCTATAGTAGCTATTGGCCTCGTTATAGTATTTGGAAATACTATTATTTACTGTTTGGATTTGAAATGGGTTTTGATTTGGAGAATGATTTTTAAATGTGACTTTTGGATTTTTCTATGGCATTTTATTTAGAAATGTTTGAACTTCTTTATTTTATTTCAAACCTTTTTGTTAGTCTTTTCTAATTCATATGGAAATATTCTAAAAAGTATTTCGAAAAGTATTTATTGTACACGAATGTTCATATAATAATAAATGTTTATTTCGAAGAAAAATAAAGAGGAATTTATCTTTTGTAATAAAGTAATTCTGTTTTAAAAGAAGGTAAATATTTTTGAATAAATATTGATGAAACATTTTATATAAAATGTTGTATAGGAAGAGAGATTTATAAATGGTATTTTATAAATAAAGGAATGGATTTATAAATGGTATTTTATAAAAAGGAAATGGTATCATTTTTGTAATTTGGTATAATAAATCCCATTTGTAAATTTATAATGATACATGGAATGATCATTTTATGGAAAGTATTTAGTCTGATTTTGGAACCAAAGATTTGTAATCAGTATATGAGACTGCAAAACATAAAGAGATTTAAAAGAGGAGTTTTGTAAATATATAAAGAGATTTATAAAAGGAGTTTTATAAATAGAAATGATATTTATAGAAGAATTTTTATAATTACATTTGGAGATTTATAAAAGGAGTTTTATAAATATAAATGAGATTTATAAAAGAAGTTTTATAATTATATTTGGAGTTTTATAATTATATCTGGAGATTTATAAAAGGAGTTTCATAAATAGAAATGAGATTTATAAAAGAATTTATAATTATATTTAAAGTTTTATAAAAGGAGTTTTATAATTTTATTTGGAGATTTATAAAAGGATTTTTGTAAATATATAAGAGATTTATTAAAAGAAGTTTATTAAAAGGAATGAGATTTTATTTCTATAAATGACTATTTTAAATTATGGTGGCATGGAAAGTATTATTTTCAAACTTAACACCAAATTCCAAGGTAGGGAAACTAGTCCATATCCTAAGAATTAAGAATGTATGTTGAGGCAAGGATAGTACACTAACTTATCTGACTTCGTTGTTAATCGAGAGATATCACAAGCTTGAAATCAAGAAGTGATGATAAGTATATTTGGTCTAATTTACATATGATCTATTTACTTGCACCAAAAGGAAAGTGTTTTGGGTTTATTGTTATCAATGTTTTAAACGACATTTGTTTTAACCCAAATAAGTATGGTTTTGAAAGCGAAATCTTTCTTAAGGTTTTATGAATATACTTGTACTGTTGAGATCAATATATGGTTACATTTTCTAAGTATTGAAAGTGTAGTGGTTTGTGAATATACTTATACCGATGAGATGAGTATATGGATATTTTTCCATGCAGTGAAAGAGTATAAATGAGTAGTGAGTGAGTAATATACTTGTGTATGTCTTTTGTTAAAGTATTTTAATACAAAAATTTGCAAAGTGATTTTTAATTCACGAAAGGATTAATTAAAGAGGCATAGTGGTTGCTTATGTGCTTAACCATGTTTGGTTTCTTGTGAAATTAAATCTCTGGTTTGATTATTTGATAGTTAAATAACCGACTATCAAATCTTGGCAAGTTTTGAAATTTTCGATTGTCGGTTCGGAGAGACAGGGATTGGAAATGTTATCCGAAAACCACTTTCAACTAGCATAAGCATTCAAATCTGAGACGTTTTGAAGATAATCGAAGATGGAGTTCTTTGAAGAGTAAGGGCTACTTGCTATTAATACTGAGGATGTGGTAGAAGTAGTGCCTTCGGTTTGTTCATATCCTAAACAACTTGTTTGGATGAATGCTGACATTGCATTGTTACCTGGAGGGTAGTATTAACATTCCCAGTGGGATTGGCTAAAAAGGTAAAATATAGCCCCAAGCTTTACAACCGATAATGACTAAAACATGGGAGATACGACATGGCTATGTGGTTCTGTACCAGTAGGTAAGATTATCATTGTATCTAGATTGATATTTACGGATTATGTTTGCTAGGCCCTCAGAACAGTTTGTCAAGTTGACAGCTGGGGTGGTGATCATATTTGATACTATCTATAAAGGGGTTGGCTGGTTTTATGTTGGTAGAGGTGCAATGTTTGCAGCCTCGGTACATTTTATCTAGAGGTGTACTATATGGAAGGTAGTCCCTTAACATGTCATTGTTGGAATCCATTCTACAATACGTACCTTACGGACTTAGTTGTATATCAAATATGTTGGAATATGAGATGCAAGCATTTCAACTATGTTATACATTTATTTTAAACCTTAGACTTTATTATAATATCACTGCATTCTCTAATAGGAATGACTTGCTTATCGTAAGGTAAAAAACCCGTCTGTGGATACGTGCGGCGTGGTCTTACGAGATACCTTGATTTTTGAAAGGTTTTATAACATTTAAAATCTAGATAATTTGTGTTTCTCATGCTAGTTTACCAGATTGATCCGGACGTTATTTTCTTACAATGTGTGGATTGGCCCGAGCATATTCCCAGATTTAGTTATGGATGTTTTGGAGCTTCGGGAGACGAGCTAGATGCCTCCAAGATGTCATGCATCTTTATTTCCACTGCATTTCTTGTTTTGTATTTATCAGCATCTATGAGAATAAGCTGCTATAAGTGTCCAGGTTGATGATAGGTTAGTTACTCTGACTATTGTATGTATATTACAGTTTTCTTTTGTAAAGATCATGTGTATATTATGTATTATTCGTCACGATGTGAGATTCTATTTTGTCTTTTCTTTCTTTCACCCCAACAATCTATCTTTCTGGCACTTGGATGCTCGGCATGTGAATATCAAGGATGTATTAGTGTCGACATTTAAGGATCGAAAAGGCTGGTCGTTACAACGAGTATGCATATGCGTGCATAAGCGGGCGTATCGACACATGTGTAAGCATCGCGTGAGGCGAGAATGTTGGTTGAATCCATTTTCATGTGTTAGAGGAGGTCAAGTCGTTAGATTCTCCCATTGTACACTACATGTGCAAAGAGTGGATTTCTATCGAAATTGGTTTTCGAACACATAAGGAACCACTTCCAAAATATCAACCAATGGGCTTCGAAGGAGGTCCGTGTAGCGAAGGCAGACTATGGGAGCTAGACGGCTCATCGGACGCAACGATGGAGAAGATGAGGCTCAAATCGATGAGCGGTGGCCGACTTGGCTCGTTGGCCTGGGCTTACTCCTAGGAATTACCAATCTCAATCAATTGGTGTGTGCCAACAGTCGACTAGGAAGATTCCTAGTCGACTGAAGGTGTACTAACCAAGGCAAAAAGTCCAAGTCAGGGGTAAGGCTTCGGTGATATTCCCGTCTCGTGTGCGGTTCTTCATAAGGCTTTGTCATAATTTGGGAAGACTTTGGGTTACTCGGGGAGGCGGAATGCAAGGCGAAGCTCAAGATCCGAATGCCAATGTTAAGTGATTCCTATGGGATCGACAATGATCGGGCATGGGATCGATACGGTGATTTATCACACGATCACATCTGACGAGCATGTACGGTCGAACGATGTAAATCCGTACCTTTGGGCTTTGACTCGAGCACTTATAGTTTAATGAATTGTATCAGTCTTATATTATTGACCGTGCATGGTATTGATCTTATATTAGTGATCATACATCATATTGGCCTTATATTAGTGGCTATGCAAATTATCAGTCTTTCAGTAGTGACCATCCATATAGATTGATAATGACGAGCTATCGGTCTTCGTTTATGATAGGCATATTTGATTGCATGACGTTATATTTTGAAATATATATCTATATGGTATCGATGTTCCTTTGTGGTCTTGACAACATATTATACGGGATGAACATTGTTCTCTTTTGTTGAGACGTTATGCAAATTTGTTGAGAAATCCTTGATGTCCTAGAGGGGGATGATGACAATCATGTACTATGGGATCATAGAACACTTATACTTGCTTAAGAGGGTACAATGTGATCCGCAAAGGTTTTAGGTATTTAGAGTAGAATGAAAATCACCAATACCTTCTTCAAAGGGTACGGTGACTCTACTTACTATTAGGACTACGTTTCAAGAATATAAAGTAGGTTATATATCATTTATGCTTGCTACAGAGGGTAAGGTGAGACCTACATGAGACTATGTATCTTGAATTACCAAAGGGAATTATTGGATTACAATTGATGTTCATAGTTGGCTTCACCCATCAGTAATGATGGGTATTGATTCATATTCCTTAGTTACCTTTCATTGTTATGTTGTGCATGTTATTAGTTGGCTGTTGTTATAGTTAGTGCATTTACTATCATTATGTACTTCATAATAGATATATATTATGATAACCCTACTTTTGGATGATGGGTTACCTTTATCATGGTATGCTATTACGTTTCAGTCACATTATATTAGTCATGCTGACTCGTTGATTACAAAAGAATAGCAGGTTATGGTATGATTTCCTTTTTTTGGGATAGGTTTACTCTACTTATATATGGATAGTCCGGATTACCCCTGAACTACGATTGTGGAGAGGACCAGCTATGCCTTAGTGGTTCATGTTTATTGTATATAGTTTTAATATACAGTATTTTGCAATAGTTCCCCTCACACCAGACTTTATGTCTGACCTGCATTTTTGTCTTTGTCTGCATATGTCATGATAATTCTCGGATAATTGATTGAGTAGTTTAAGAGTCAGGTGCTTTCAGGGATACACTTTCAGGACAACTGGAGCGTTCTATGGAGACGAGGCCGATACTACATATATATATACTTGATATGTAGTAGCACATGACAGAAGTTGTTTATATATGAGACTTATTGTATTAGATATTATATTCCAACTCTCTGTATTCATGTTTACTTATCAGTTACTTCCGCTAGTGTGAGTCTCTTATGTATACTGTAATCCTGTTTTGTTCATACACATTTAGAACATTATATAATCTCATTTTGCTATGAGATTTCATCAATATGCTTTAGTATAATGTTTGTTTTGAATTTTCTTTCTCCACAATCTGTCTCTTGTGGCAGTTGGAAGTTAGATGTTTTCATTCTGTGTTGATTTTAGGATATTACGAAGGGTGGGTTGTTACAGTTGGTATCAAAACCAAGTGTAGCACTTAGGGCCAAGTATACCAGTTGGGTTAAACAAACCGGTAGAGAGAGATACATTGGGAGAGCGTACTTGTATTTTTCTACTATATAATACTGCATACAACACTTATCCTTTGGACTTTGATTTTATTTCTATCGCTAGTTGGGATACCTTCATTCTGGCCATCCTTATGAGCGAACGGAGTACAAGAGCGACTACAAACATGTAGTATGGGATGCATGATTTATCCAGAGACTATTTGACTATCGCACAGGATGTTCTCCAACCCATGAACACTCCAGTATCGGCGGCATGTGATGAAAGTGGCATAGCACTTGGGCACTAGTATTTTTAGCTCCACCAGCTTTAACTTCCCAATGTTATGCTAGGATTCCTTTAGCCATGGCGAAAAGCCATTTTCGAGTTTTGAGGCTGTGTTGTGACACTAGCTAAGACATGTGTTTGTGATAAGGCTCTCGCTAATATGATTTATGGGATGTCCTTCTATAGATGATTGTCTTCTAGCATCTTCGGGGAAAGTTTTTGCTTGGTGTGATACAATAGTGGAAGGAGCTGATGAGAAAGCCATGCCTTGGATTGATTCCAAGTGTTCCCTCGAGTTTCGATTTATTTTTTAGACTGAGAAGGGGGCACAATTTGAGTGTTTCATCTGTTAGAAGTAGGATAGCTTTTCTGTGAAGGAGTATGTTGACCAATTCAATCTTTTGTATTCGGGGATTGAGATGGTTGGTACTCCGTTAGTGTGGGCAAAAGAGTTTTCCTTGCGTCTTAAAGCATCAGTTAGAGATTCATTACTTAGTCTTATCCCTGTTAGTTGCCACTTTTGGAAGTCTCATCGGGATGGTTCTCCTCTTAGAGAATGCCCACAAGATACCATTTGAAGTTGCGAAAGTGGAAAGCAATCGAAGCTCCAAATGAAGTGTAAAGACCAAGATACAAGGAAGATCGAGCATATGTAAAGAAGAAGCTAGCCTAGTATGTCACTCCCATGGTATATGGGTGCATTTCTCTATGAAATGTCATCCAGCTAAAGTGAAGCGTAAGCGCTTCAATTACAATTGGCTCGATTACTTGAAGAAGGATTGTCCTATATTTTCAATGGGTGAGTGAGTGATGATGACTTATACCTCATAGGCATTTCTAGGTTCTAGCAAACCTACCACTCAGGAAAAAGGAAAGAAGTTCAAGTAGAAAGGTGTGCTTTAAATTGCAAGTTACTTGCTTGTGTTCTTTTCGATACTTGAGCGGTACATTCTCCTATAGCTGGTTACTTGATAGTTAGGTTAGACTTGACACCCTTAATAGTAGGTGAATTCTTCTGCAATGCTAACTTTGTAAAATAACCTTAGTGTTAATTTGAGGTAAAATGACCGAGCGTACTACCATTCGAACTTGATGCACATGCATCCGAATTGAGTAGGGTCAATCGGTGATGGCAGGATTTGGCATCCAAGTAGATTTTTGTAGTTGTCCAGTAAAGGGCATAGATCGCCTGGGTGACTTATACATTTTGCGTAGAGTCATTCATATTGGAATTATTTGTCCTTATGTTAGTAAACCTTAGGTGATGGGAGTAATCCCATGTGTCGAGAGGAATATTATCTAAAGATCGATCCATTCACATACCAGTTCCTAATCACTAGTTTGAGAGCAGAGTTTCTTGGTGATTTGCACCAGTTAGGCAAGGGTTTTTCACTCGATTCTTAAAGGTGAGCACTTGAGTCAGATTCTTAAGGTGACTGAGAGATTTTCCAAAGTGTGACTTCAATTGTGCGAGGAAATTTTAGTGGTCTAACCAAGGAACCAGATCGAGTTCGTGTAAGAGGAGTCAAGTGGCAGACCCTAGTTTAACAAAGAAATTGTGCGAGCGAAAAAAGGATTAGATTGGGTATCGTATATTATTTTGGATGATCTTTATTCATGTAAAATTATTTATAATCTAGTATAATATAGAATGCTTTCGATAGCTCGACGGAGGACTTCTTGACTAGTTTTGTGGAAATTCGGATAATCTCCTAAGAGGCAATATAATACTTGCCTAGGCAAGCATCATAGTATACTTAGTATATCATCCTTATCCACATTGTGCATTTGATATAAGTTTGAACTTGAGAAAACCCAAGCATTTGTAGATCGTCATTAAATAATGATTTAATTAGTAGAATTTTCTCTTTTGGAACTGTTTGAAAGGAAAGGGAATGAAAACTTTGGTTGCTGGGTTTATTCGAGAGTTTTGAGACTCGATGATCTAGCATATCATGGAAGTTTTCCTTCTCATAGTAGGAGGTGTAGTGGTTTTTCGTGTATTGGATTTACAAAAGGAGTTACACCACTTATACATAATGAATACCTTGGATGACGAGCAAACTCGTTGGAGTTTATAATTTGCCATGCAAGTTTCGACTATAGTCAATCACTGTGCATGTTAGTATAGACTTAATAGTTTATTTCATTACTTTGCATGCTTGCTATTGTTTGATTGTTGTTTGTCGTTGCTTGTTGTTATTTGATTGTTGTTCGTTATTGTTTGTTGTTTATTGATTTTGACTTTTATCAATTCATTATAGTTGCTTGTTTATATGATTGGTAGTTTGTATGCTAGTTATTATTGCTTGTTATTTGGTTGATGTTGCTCATTGTTGATTGCTTATTGTCAGTTTTCGTTGCCTATTGTTGCTTGCTATTGTTTGATTAGTGTTAGTTATTAATTTGTATTGCTAGTGTTCCGTGCTTTGTATGTTTGGTAGTATGTTTGTAAATTATTGTTGTCTGTTGTCATTATGTGTTTGGTTGCTTGTATCTCAATTTAAATTTCCTATTAAAGTATTTTTGAGAGAGATAACAACAGCTATCTAAAATAGACCATGAAATCCATGGCCATTGTAGGGGTCAAGATGTGATTTATACGAGTCTATTTCCTTTTGATGCGACTTAGAGTCAATGGTATATATAGATATCGACTTATTTGAGCTTACTCTCCAATTCATAGTCATGTATGGTTAGGACAGTATCAATTACCACACTAGAACCATACATGTTTAAATTTTATACTTCTTACACTAGAAATGCAAGTTAAAGCATGTGGTGAGTTGCATATTTGGTTGCTATTCATGGTTATGTTGCCACATTGATATGTATGCATTAGTTGTTTTAGCATGGATGTTGCTATGTTTTGCTTCTCATGCTTATGTACGTTTAATATATGGTAGAAAATTGCTTCTCTTTTATGTTCATAACTCTCATTGGCTTGTGTAACTGCAAGATAGGTAGATGGAAGCAAAAGATTGCCATTTGGTTGTTTTTGCATCCACATTCACATCTAAATGGTAAGTTGCATACTGAAACAAGTTGCAAAAGAGGTATGGAGTAGTTAGAGATGATATATTGTTGTTGTATTGCCCTCAGATATAGGAGGTCCTAAATATGGGATTAAATTGTTGTTTTGGGATTTTTCGGATCTAGCTGCGCAAAGGAGGTCCTATCGAATTTTTCGAAACAAGTGGGACTTTGAACGACTAAGGGTTGGATAACATTTTCTTGCATTGGGAATTTCGAGGACGAAATCCTTTTAACTAGGGGAGAATGTAACAACCCAGATTTTTAATGAAAGGATATTTAAATAATTAATTTAAATATTGAATCGTTATTGAATTGAAGGTCCAAAATATGACTTTTCACATGCGGTCGAACTAGTATTCAAGACCATCTCCGTTGAGTTCGGATCGATGTTGCAAATCCAAATGAGTATAAATATTGTTATATTTGGAATCGGGCGATGCAATATGCTATGTGGTCATACGAGCTCGAAATGTGCAGAGGTTTATTTGAGAAATCAAACTATATATATATATATAATCCCCTCAATACCTAAACTTTTCTCCTTAGATTTCTTGCCTTTCCCATTCCCGTTTTCTCCTCCTCATTAAATCGAAAATGGCCACTTCCTTCCAAAAATAAAATCAAGAGCCATAGTCCATGAAAAATTAAGAGGTTGAATCCATTGAGTTTGGGCGGAGGTAAGCTTTGCATTTATGGTGGTTTGGTGGTGTATGATTGTGTTTGACTAAGGCTGACAAAACTAAGGTTGCGGATAGGCCGAGCTTGGTGAGGCAAAAGGAAAAATGAAGCTTGTCTTTACAATCCTCCTGACATCAAGCACCTTGCCACACCGTTTGCTGGAGCTCTAATCAAGGTTGGGGAGTCGCGACATTTGCTAGAGGGATATTGATGCAGCGGAAAATAACAGAAATGGATGAAACGATGAAAGTAGCAATCGGTGGATTGAAAATACCAAACGCCCAAATCCGTTGATCTCAAAGATACCGGATTCTAGCTATCTTCGTCACGTTGATCGCGCACAATGCCGTGAAAGAAGATCTACAATTCTTCGAACGTTGATCAAGCGCACTTGATTCCGTGAATTGGATTCAACAATCGTTGATTCGAGTGCACTCGAATGCCGAAGGTGGAGATAGGAGATTACACTCAACTACCAATTTCAAAGAGGCGCAAAGCACTCAAACAAAGTTTTATTCAAAATCAACTAACTTTTACAAATGACACGACTCGCCTATTTATAGGCTTACAACACAACACAACACTTACATCACAAAGCACAACACATTACAAGGCCATCACGACCTAACATATTTACACATGACCGACCTAACATAGGTCGTTAACGACCTAACACATACAAGATGACTTAAAATCAAACGACTCAACAATGCATAATGACATAACAAATACAATTTACAACATGCGACATAACCATCAGCGACCTTACACAAAGCGACTCAACATATATACATTCG
The DNA here is from genome assembly GCA_030737815.1 of Allium fistulosum. Taxonomy (NCBI): domain Eukaryota; kingdom Viridiplantae; phylum Streptophyta; class Magnoliopsida; order Asparagales; family Amaryllidaceae; genus Allium; species Allium fistulosum. Next base: position 704,108,363 of record CM060904.1, on the reverse strand, counting down.
ATTCAACATGTACAACACGTAACGACCTAACAGTTACACGACCTAACATCTACGGCATAAGACACCTCCTTCATGCGACTTAAGAAAGCAACGGCTTAGAGCAGAATGCGGAAGCGACCTAAGAGATGAACAACTTAGAGAAGAATGCAGCCTTGGATGAGCGACTTAAGTCAGCGACCTATCATGGTGGTATAAAACTGCGGCTTAACTCGCTAGGTCGTTCCAGCGAATTATCATATTGGATTAGGTCGTTAGGTTGTTCCAACGACTTATCGTACTGACTTCGCTTGTTAGGTCGTTCCAATGACTTATCGTACTGTCTTAACTTGTTATCTTCCTCGTTAGGTTGCAAGTCCTTATCTCGTGACTCACTAGGTCATGAGCGACCTAAGGAAATGGCCTTTAACTCGCTAGTATGTCGCGTTGCATCCCTTATCTTGGTAGGTCGTAAGTCGCTAGGTCGTAACTCAGTAGTTCGTAGCGACCTAAGATAAGGTGGCTTCCTGCTAGGCCGTTGGCGACATAGGTCGTTAGCTAACTTGAGCGACCTAAGGAAATGGCTCCTGGAAATCTTCATACGACCTAAACTTAAATGACCTACTCTGGAGCGATCCAAAGCACGCGGCCTATCACACGGCGTTGCCTCTTGTATCTCGTTAGCTCGTAATTTATTAGGTCGTTTATGACCTAAGATTTGCGACCTATTGGATTTCATGAATTCCGGAGTAGCTTCGATCTCGTGACCATAGTGAGCTGCATCATACTCCCCCGGTTGACAGAAATTCGTCCTCGAATTTACAGTTTCTTTTTCTCCGACCAGCTTATTCTCGTGAAACGGCACCAAGTGTTTGACATTGACAATGTTAGCAATAGGAAAATGTTCCGGTAAACTCAATTTATAAACATTCTCATTAATTCCCTTCACGACTTCTAAATGACCATTCCTTCTAGCTTCTAGCTTGTTGTAAGTTCCAAAAAGAAATCGATCATTGGTAAACACTGCATACATAAAATCTCCTTCCTTGCATTCAACGCTTTGTCGCTTAATCTCTGCTGATTGCTTATATTTCTCAGTTGCCTTAAGAAATCGTTCCTGTACAACTTTGTAGCATCCTTGCAACTCATTCACAAAAACATTAGCCCGTTTAATCACCCCTCTCTGCGGTGGCACTGTTGATAAATCTAACGGTCCTTTAGGGATTGTTGAATAAACAGCCTGGAATGGACTGAACCCAGTGCTACGATTAATTGCGTGGTTGTGTGCAAACGCAAATGCCCAAATGCTACGATTAACTGCATGGTCGTGTGCCGCTTGACATAACTTCGATTCCCAACTTTTCAAATTATCATCCACGAGGCATCGCAATAGATTACCTAGGGATTTGTTCGCAACTTTAGCTTGTCTATCCGTCTGTGTATGATTAGCGCTACTAGATTTCAACTTAGTCCCAGCCATTTTCCACAGACTCATCCAGATATGGTTCAGAAAACGAGTATCTCTATTCGAAACAATAGATTCAGGTAATCCATGAAATCGATAGATCTTTCTGGAGTATAACTGAACGACATTAACGGCCTCTGCAGTTTTCTTATGGGCAATGAAATGTACCAATTTTGAAAACCGGTCAACCATCACATAAATAGAATCATTGCCATATTGCGTTCGCGGCAATCCCAAAACAAAGTCCACACTAACATCCATCCATACTTTAGTAGGTATAGGTAACGACATACATAAACCTGAATATGTCGTGGTCTCCTTTGAAACTTGACGGTTATGGCTCCTCTAAACAAACCTTTCAACTTCCTTCCTCAGTAACGGTTCAAAATAAGACTATGAGATTAACTGCATAGTACGATCACAGCTCAAGTGTCTTCCTTCGACTAGTAACCCATCAACCAGTTTTCTCAACTCTTCTTGCTCTGTTGGACACATACGATATTGTGGTCTATGCGGTACAATAGCACTTGACACTATATCAGTATGATGTTGTGTGTCCCTCAGTGGCGGTAATTCCTTGGGCAACTCTGCAGGAACTACATCTTCACATTCATTAACCACTGGCACATCCTCCTCAGGAGTCTCGAGATCTTTACTGGTTTCATTCCCATTCAACATAAACATTTCCTCACTATCCTCCACCTTGTTAACAAACTCTTTTGTAGACAATAGACTAGTCAAATCCTCCTTCTTCACTGATAAATTACCCCCTTCATCTTCTGACACATTTCCTTCATCCTCATCAAACCTCGCTGGTTGTGAATTTTCAACTTCATGTTCATCAAGCTTCGTCGGTTGAAAAACATCAACTTCATCTTTATCAAACTTTGCTGATTGTGAATTTTCAACCTCATGTTCATCAGATTTCGTTGGTTGAAAATTGTCAACTTTATCTTCATAAAACTTCGGTGGTTGAGAACAATCGACTTCATCTTCCACTTCAACACCACCTTTCACTTCTTCAACAAATTCTTTCGAAGATATTAAATTAGTTGCTTCCACCTTCTTCTCTGGCTTGCAGTCACTTTGTTCATGCTTCTTAAGAACTAAGGTAATTTTGGTTCCTTCGAACATTAAATTGTAGCTGTTGGCGTGACTATTATGTTGTACGACTCTATCATACTGCCATGGTCCTCCCAATAGTAGGTGACACACATCCATATCAACCACATCACACCATATATCATCTTTGTACTTCTTCCCAATAGAAAAGGTAATCAATGCTCGTCTTCCCACTGTCACTTCTTCACCTTCCTTTATCCATGCCAGTTTATAAGGTCTAGGGTGTTTTTCAGTCTTCAACCCCAACTTCATAACGACTTCTTCAGAAATAAGGTTATCGCAACTTCCCGCATCAATAATGAATTTACAAACCTTTCCCAAGATAGTACAGGTAGACTGAAAAATATTGTTCCTTAGCCAAATAGAATCATTCTCATGCTTTGACAAAGTACACCCTTCGTCTCTATGACCACGTATGTCTCTATGATCATGCAAATCTCTTCTACTCGGTCTTTTGACATCATGACATGGTTCATTGTCAAACCTATGTTGACTTCTTTTCTCTTCCTCATGGTGATCTCGTCTCATTGAAATTGATGATTCCCTTTTATCTTGATAAGTTTGTGGCGACACCCTCCTTGCTTCCGTAACCGATGGCGAAACTCTGTTTCCTCCATGGTTCAAGACTGGTGACCTTCCTCTTTGACTTTGATTCAAATCCATCATCAACTTCTCCAACTTTCCAAAACCTTTATTGAACTTCTCTTAGAGGTTATCACTAATTCGTTGCTCTATTGCCTTAGCATCTTCTCTTCTATACGAATCTTTAACATTCTGACATCGATTAACTCTTCTCGGAGGCATTGTTGAATCTTCAAACACACACTTCAATACTTAGCTTTGAAAAGGATTTGGTTCGGCTCCGACTAACTCAAACTCGGCCTTGATCTACAAAATGATGAACGGCTTCAACTAACTCTCGGATCTAACACTAATAGGCTCGATTGAAATTGAACAAACACTTCTCTTTACTCCAACAGGCTCGTCTTAGCTATGATTGGCTAAGTCTCGCTCTGATACCAAATGATGCAGCGGTGAATAACAAAAATGGATGAAATGATGAAAGTAGCAATCGGTGGATTGAAAATACCAAACCCCCAAATCCGTTGATCTCAAATACCGGATTCTATCTATCTTCGTCACGTTGATCGCGCACGATGTCGTGAAAGAAGATCTACAATTCTTCAAACGTTGATCAAGCGCACTTGATTCCATGAATTGGCTTCAACAATCGTTGATTCGAGCGCACTCGAATGCCGAAGGTGGAGATAGGAGATTACACTCAACTACCAATTTCAAAGAGGCACAAAGCACTCAAACAAAGTTTTATTCAAAATCAACTAACTTTTACAAATGACATGACTCGCCTATTTATAGGCTTACAACACAACACAACACTTACATCACAAAGCACAACACATTACAAGGCCATCACGACCTAACATATTTACACATGACCGACCTAACATAGGTCGTTAACGACCTAACACATACAAGACGACTTAAAATCAAACGACTCAACAACGCATAACGACATAACAAATACAATTTACAACATGCGACATAACCATCAGCGACCTTACAAAAAGCGACTCAACATATATACATTCGATTCAACATGTACAACACGTAACGACCTAACAGTTACACGACCTAACATCTGCGGCATAAGACACCTCCTTTATGCTACTTAAGAAAGCAACGGCTTAGAGAAGAATGCGGAAGCGACCTAAGAGATGAACGACTTAAAGAAGAATGCAACCTTGGATGAGCGACTTAAGTCAACGACCTATCATGGTGGTATAAAACTGCGGCTTAACTCGCTAGGTCATTCCAGCGACTTATCATATTGGATTAGGTCGTTAGGTCGTTCCAACGACTTATCGTACTGACTTCGCTTGTTAGGTCGTTCCAACGACTTATCGTACTGTCTTAACTTGTTATCTTCCTCGTTAGGTCGCAAGTCCTTATCTCATGACTCACTAGGTCGTGAGCGACCTAAGGAAATGGCCTTTAACTCGCTAGTATGTCGCGTTGCATCCCTTATCTTGGTAGGTCGTAAGTCGCTAGGTCGTAACTCAGTAGTTCGTAGCGACCTAAGATAAGGTGGCTTCCTGCTAGGCCGTTGGCGATATAGGTCGTTAGCTGACTTGAGCGACCTAAGGAAATGGCTCCTGGAAATCTTCATACGACCTAAACTTAAACGACCTACTCTGGAGCGATCCAAAGCACGCGGCCTATCACACGGCGTTGCCTCTTGTATCTCGTTAGCTCGTAATTTATTAGGTCGTTTGTGACCTATGATTTGCGACCTATTGGATTTCATGAATTCCGGAGCAGCTTCGATCTCGTGACCATAGTGGGCTGCATCAGATATGGCAGCTTCAGGTCACGATCGAGAGGGGGTAGCTTCAAGTCGTGGTGCCCATTGTGATGTGCACGCGACGTGGAGTGGGTTGGCAAAGGTGGCTCGTTGATTCGTGAAGCGAAGGTGGAGACATTATGGAAAATGCGTGCATGGTGATAGGTTGATAAGCAAAACCATGTGTAGAGGATTTAATATTTGAGGGAAGATGATTATTAAGCTAATTAACTTAATTAACTATCTTTATTAATCCCATTTCATATTTAATTCGTATCTCTTGCATACGAGGTCCAATCGAGGCAGGTCTTCTCCATTGCGCTCGTACTGAGATTATCTAAGACATAGTACATGCTTAAACTCAATTTTGACACTTTAGAATTTACGGTTTAAGTGAGCAGAATTATAACTCTTAATTTATATCTCAGTATTAGTCCCCGTAATTTTGTATATAGAAAATATTACCTAGAGGAGGTAGAAAATATATATGAAATCATTTCCTCATTTGTTTGGGTTAGTTTAAGTAAATATCTAGGATAATTTATTAAATCCCGTATATTTATATTATGTTCTATTCATATTGAATAAAGCTAGATAGCGATTATATTAATTTATAGCATGATTTTAAATAAATTAAACTCTAATTTGTCATTATATTAGAGATAGAAATATTGTTATATATTTTATAAATTAATCGAAAGCTGAGAGTATGACTTTTAAAAATAAGGTAGTAGGCTTAAAAATGATTTATAAGCTAACAATGTATTTTATAAAATAATGAAATGACTTTATAAAATAATAGAAAAGAGATTGCAATTTTATTTAAAATATTTTAGTAAATAAAAGTAAGATTTGATTTTAGTAGTAATTTAATAATTTACTTGAATATACGTGTACGTGTATGTGCAAAGCGGGTATGTGTATAAGTGTATTCGAGATTATATAACAATCAATACAATGCTTGTATTGTAGTTAGAATTGTTGTATAGTTTGGATTGTTGGTAACGTTTGTTTAATTGTATGGAAATATCCATATGTGTATATAATCAACTTTCAAGCAATTTTATGTAGCCATAACGACCATCGAGTGTGCTTAGTTGCATAAGAGAGTACCTGGTCGAGTAATCGCTTCAGCAAAGCTTGAAACATGATTTGCTTGCAAATACGTATGTGCACATGCATTCACGAGCGGGTGTATTGATACACGTATGAGCATTGCGTGAGGCGAGAATGTTGGTTGAGTCCATTTTCTCATGTTAAAGGAGGTGGATCGCTAGGTTCACCCGTTGTACTTTACACATGCAAAGAGTGGATTTCGTGTCGAAATTGATTTTTGAACACACAAGGAACCACTTCCAAAATATCAACCAATGGACTCTGAAGGAGGTCCATTGCAGCAAAGGCTGACTACATGAGCTAGACGACTCATTGGGCGAAGCAATGGAGAAGATGTGGCTCGAATCGGTGAGCATTGGCCAAGTTGGGTCACCGGCTTGGGCATATTTCCAAGGAATTACTAGTCTCAATTGACTGGTGAAGCCAACAGTCGACTGAAGGTGTACTGACCTGGGCGATAAGCCCAGGTCAGGGGTAAGGCTTTGGGGATTTTCCTCGTCTTGTGCACGGTTCTTCGTGAGGCTTTGTTACAACTTTAGGGGGACTCTGGGCTACTTGGGGAGGCAGAACGCAAGCAGATCCGAATGTTAAGTGATTTCTATGGGATCAATAGCGATCGAGATAGGATTGATACAGTGATTTGTCACACAGTTATGTCCAATGAACGTGTACAATCGATTGAAGTAAATCCATACCTTCGGGCATTGACTTAGGTACATATAGTTTGATGAATTGTATCGGTCTTATATTAGTGACTGTGCATGATATTGATCTTATATTGGTGATTGTACATCGTATTGGTTTTATATTAGCGGCCATGCACATTATCGATCTTTCAGGACTGACCATCCGTGTCAATAGACGGTTACGAGATATTAGTCTTCATTTATGATAGACATATTTGATTACATGATGTTATATTTTGATATATATATATATATATATATTTATACGATATTTGTGTTCCTTTGTTGTCCCGATAGCGTATTATATAGGATGACTATTGTTCTCTTTGTTGATACGTTATGCGAATTGTTGAGAAATCCTTGATGTCCAAGAGGGGGATGTTGACAATCAGCTACTATGGGATCATATAACATTTATGCTTGCTTCAGAGGGTACAGTGTGATTCGCAAATGTCTTAGGTAAAATCAACAATACTTGCTTCAGAGGGTACGGTGGCTCTGCTTACTATGGGACTAGGTTTCAAGTATATAAAGTAGGTCAGGTATCACTTATGCTTGCTTCAGAGGTTACGATGAGACCTACATGAGACTATGTATCTTGAACTCTCGAAGGGAATTATTGGATTACGATTGACATTCGTAGATGGCTTCACCCACTGGTAATGATGGGTATTGATTTGTATTCCTTAGTTATCTTCCATTGTTATGTTGTGCTTGTTATTAGTTGGTTGTTGCCATGGTTGGTGCATTTACTATCATTATGTACTTCACGATAGACATATATTATGATCCCCTTGCTTTTGGATGCTGGTTTACCTTTATCATAGTATGCTATTACGTTTTAGTCACATTATATTAGTTGTATTGACTTGTTGATTATAGGAGAAGAGCGGGTTATGGTATGATTTTCTATCTTTTGAATAGGTTTACTTTACTTGTTTATAGACAGTTCGGATTACCCCTGAACCACGATGGTGGAGAGGACCGGCTGTGCCTTAGTGGATTCTGTTTATTGTATATAGTTTTAATATACAGTATTTTGAGATAGTTCCCCTTACATCAGGCTTTATGTCTAACCCGCATTTTGTCTTTTTCTGCTTATGTCATGATAACTTTTAGGTGGTCAACTGAGTAGTTTGCGAGTCAGGTGTTTTAGGGATACACTTTCAGGATAATTGGAGCATTCTATGGAGATGAGGTCAATACTTCATATATATACTTGATATTGTAGTAGAACATGAAAAATGTTGTTTATATATGAGACGTATTGTATCAGATGTTCTATTTTGACTCTCCGTATCAGTATTTACTTATCAGTTACTTCCGCTAGTGCAGTCTCTTATGTATATTGTAATCCTGTTCTATTCATGCATATTCAGAATATTATATATTATCATTCCGCTATGCGATTCGGTCGATATGCTTTAGTATAATGTTTGTTTTAAATTTTCTTTCCCTACAATCTGTCTTTTGTGGTATTCAAAAGTCGGGCATTTTATTCGGTGCTGATTTTAGGATATTACGAAGGGTGGGTTGTTACAATTCCTTCGTTTTAAGATATGCGGTGAATCGTTCATAAATGGTTTAATCTCCGATGGGATTTGCTTTAAATATACTCTCATATCATGACTACATTGTTCCAACTACAAAAGTAAACATGAGTTAATAAGGTAATAATATAAGAAAATAATGTTATGAAGCAAGTCTAGTATCGACCTATATTGGTTTCTGAATTTCAAGTTTTTCCTTCTTCGGTTTGTTCAGACTTAGTTGACTTGATGGATTTTGTAATGATAAACTTTCTACTAATTCGAATGAAGAAGGCACTCTTTTTGTTGAAATATTAACTTTTTCCTTCTTCCCTTTCCTTCAGTTTTTACTTTACTTTAACCTAGAACTAAAGTTCGTGGTTGCACAACTTCCATAATTTTTTATAAATTTGAAATTGATATGAAGTGTCTATTTTTTTAACATCATCAAATAAAACTCCCATTTTTTCTACTACACCAATGTCCATTTTTCCTCCTTTTTTAAGTAGACATATTCCCATCCAATGAATATCAATCAATTCAGGCGGTATTGATGCTCATGGACCAAGACGAGCTAACTCATGTGCACATGGAAGTCTATGTGTTTTAAGAATGAAGCAACCATATAAAAATTCATTATCCCTGATTTCACTCGAAGTAGCTCTGAATGAAGTAAGTCAAGGGCCATAGTAGAAACAACACCGTACAAATTTTCGCACTCCTTAATGTAAAAAACATGTTTCACTCTAGTCAAGCTTTGTCCAAATGAAGCCTTTAATTCAACTAGCAGTGAACGCATTTTAGTCCAAGCTTGCTTGAAATTGCATTAACTAGTAGCCAAGTGTTTTTTCAACTTCAAATTTGCTGATTTTTCCTGGCATATAACAAAAAAATTAAAAAAAATTAAAAAATAAGTTAATACCATACTTATGCATGTTATAAATTAAAAAATGAATTTCACTTATTGGACGTATAATTTGCGAAATGCATAGACTTGTCAGTCCACATTTGAGCAAACCGATCCTTACACGGATCTAACCATTGGTCATGAACATATTTCAATAGAAAACTATACCGACCATACTTTTAATGCTATAAATGTAAATTTTCTTTGTACACAATACTATTTTCTGAGAAAACAAGTTAATTCCAATAACCCAAAAGAATTTTCTCTGCAACATCCATTTCTATCACATTCCTCTTCTTTCCAATAACAGTAAGTATATTATTCTTGATATGCCACTGGCATAACATATGAGCATAGTTTGGAAAGAATCACCCAATGCCATTAACCAACGCCAATTCTATATCGCTTATGAATAAATTGGCCATTTCCACGTCATAATCAACCATAATAGACTTAAAATGTTTTAACGGCCAAATGTAATTTTTCTCACTTTCCATAACTAAATAAGCAATAGCAATACAAAATGTTATACACATAAAGGTTACGCCAACTATCTTGAGTAATTGCATCTTATACTTATTAGTTTTGTAAGTATAATCCAATATGATAACTCGAAGAAATGTTTTTAAATAATTCTAAACTAGTCGGATGTGCCCAAATTATATCTTTGATAATATCACTTCCATCTAAAGTCTTTCGATGTCATTCAAATTAACCAAACTCTTTTAATTTACTAAGCAAATATCGTACTTGAGAAAGGCCAGTTCATTCAATTAAATTTTGAGCTTGAAGTACATTATATATGGTTTTGATAGTTGTACAATTCAAAGGATCATTTCTTTTTAATGTATGCAAAAGTTCCTTAGCTTTAACCATAATTCTATGCATTTCAATCACTACTTTGATCTCTTCTTCACTTAACCTTCCTGCATACGTATGACCTTTGTTATGCTTTAACTTAGAATGGTTATGGACACCATTTATAACAATCAAAAGCCAATCGTCCAAAGAAGGAAATTTCACATCTTTTAGCCTAAATGGACTATTACATTTTTTGGTACCCGTCAATCTATAATTGCTAGGATCTTTTATTTTATCCCTCTTAAAACACCAACTACGTTCACACGCAAACATTATTCTCAGCTTCTTACTAAAGGCACCGGTGTCTAATTTCAGTATAACAATTACAAAACTATGACGCTTGCCTGTGTTACGAACCTAGTCAACTAATTTCTTATGGGTAGGTATATATGAAAAAATAGAAGAAATCATATTACATAATTGTTCGCTAAATGAAAATGAATAAAAATTAGATATAGCTCACATCATATGTTTAAAGTTCCTTAGCATAATAGAAAAAATTTCATTCCCAACATTTTCTTCACTTGAGTATAGTATAACCTACAACAATCGATAATGATTCATCACATGATTACATTACTAAAGACACATGAAGGGTGTGTTGTTCTTCACATAACCACACAGAAAAGCTTCATGGTTTCATAGCATGCCACATATAGGCAGAATGTGGTATTTTACTATAACGACCCAGTATTTTGGACCATTCGCATCCATTATAAGTGTATAGGTAGACACTCATGCCGGAATTGAATTGCTCAAAATACCGCGCTGTTAATTTAAATTGGCAAAACTGAACATATACAGTAAATAAATAATCACAGATCACAGACATAGAGTAATAAATGCAGCGGAAATAAAAGAGATAGTAGTTCATGAAGCTACTATATAAATGTATAAAATACATCAGAGTTTACAACAGAAGAGTAATACGATACATCAGATACAAATCAGAATACATCACTGGAATCATCGAATACTGAAAGCAAAATAGATGGCTGGATCTTCAAGCAAAGCTCCAACTTCAAAGGTGAGTCTCGAATACTGGTACACTCAGTCTGACCCGAGCGTAAAGCAAAAACACAAGACACTCGAGTCAGGATTAACATTCTTATATCAATAAATCCAACTCAAGTGAAATAGCAATCGAAATACAAGTAACTCAAAGGATGTTTAGAATAACCATCCTTTAAGGATCCGTTAAACTATCTACTATGTAATAGTGTACGATAAGTAGATAATGTCTATCAGTAATATAAGGTATCAAAATAGTGTTAAGGCGTTACCATTATCCCCCTTAACACATTTTATATAAGCGTTATAGTCTATACAGCACTGTAAACTCCACCGTAAACTAGTGGGCTATCAGGGAGTACTCCATAGGTATAACACAAAACAGATTCGTAGTGTTCGCGTATAAAGGGATACAAGTATGACAAGGCACATGAGGCAATACCCAAGGTAGTGATACTACCGTTTGCTTGATCCGGACTGGTGAGAACGCATCGCCGCAGCGATCGCAACACCGTGAAACAACGCTCCCAAAATCAAGGGTGCACCAATCGACAACAAGTAATGAGTAGTTTGAAGAAGTGTGTTCACTTGAGGTAGCTGACCTCCATTGGCCCGGCACGGCTCCTGTTTTAGTCATTTCCAATTTGACACAAGTGTCAAGGCTATCCATCATCGTTCTCTTTCTTCAATCATCGCGTACATCATTCCAACCACTTCATTCTGGATCACCACTCCGCGTATAGTTATTAAAGTGGTTTCGGTTTAGATAGAGAGTATATCCATAACCGATTCCGGTCTCTTTAATAACTTTCGTAATTATTACACCGATTGGTCGTTTATATATTTCAAAACCAAATCAATTTCAATTTCAAATAGAATTCGTAAATCAACATTTCATTTGTCTTTCAAAACCAATTTCCATACTTTACGTTTCAAAACTTCCAAATTACCATTTCAAATCTTATAATAAAATTTTCAATTTCTTTTTAAACCAATTCAAATATTGATTCAAATTCGTATATAAATTTCATTCCGAAATCATTTAAATTAATTAAATTTTAACATTCAAATCAATTTAACTTCATTTATCGATTTCATTCAATATCGTTAAATTAATTTATCATTCAAAACAATTTATATTTAAATTCCAATTCATTAAATCAATTACTTAATTTCAACACCATTATATCAAGCTTACAAATTGAATTAAATTAGATTCGTCAAATCAATTCTTTAAATTACAAGTCTTACATTAATTTCAAAAATATCACATTTTATTTCTTGTTAAAGAAATTCAATTTCACTTATTTACTTACTTAAATAATTTTCCAAAACTTAATTAATAAAGAAAACTCAATTTCAATTTTACTTATTAAAGAATCCAATTAAATTTGATCATTAAATCATTCAATCTCATTTAATTATTAAATAATTCAAAACTTAATTATTATATAATTTCAAAGTTTAATAATTTCAAACTTAATTACAATTTCAAACTTAATTATTAAATCATTTCAAAGTTTAATAATTTCAAACTTAATTATAATTTCAAACTTAATTCAATCATTTCTCAAATTAAACAACATTCTTTCATCAATTACATTGTTAATATTTTGTTTCATATGATTAAATATTAACATTTCCTTTCATTAAAATTCAAATTTCAACTTCATTTCAAAACCATTTTTATTTATTCAAATAAAATCTTCATTTTATTTTTAAATCAAATTATTGACCAATCGGGTTTTTATTTAATTCTCTATCCTGGGTCAAAGTTTAATTTGGGTATTTATCATTTCAACCCGATTCCAATTCAATTCAAAATCAAAACATAGCAAAGGGAACTTGCAGTGTGATAACTGGGATGGTGTCAAAGTAAATAAACAAGCAATAACAACAATCAATATCAATCCAATAATCAATTCAAATAATCCCGAAATAATCGTACTAATTCGCATTGTTATTTGTACGAATTAATATAATTATTTCTAGAATCTACACTATCATTTCATGTAGATTAAAGATTATTACATTACGGTTTTCACTTGTCATTCAATTTCAAAATTTTACACTACAACAATTAATCCAATATACGTTCAATAGTTCAAAGTGTAATTATCACTATTTTACATGTCAATTAATTTAACAAATAAAAGGGGTCATATTCAACTAATCAAATTCAACATATATGTCAATTCAAAATTTTAAATTATCCCACGTCAAATTTACTTGCATAATATTTATCACTTTATACATTACAATTTTAACGTCCAATTGTAAACATTAAACAATCAGTCATTTAACAATCAAACTGGATTATCATTGCATATATAACAGATATTGGTGTCAGATGTCACAGGTGAACTGATACAGGTAATAACAGTGTAAATATCTAACAACAGCATATTTCAATTGTCGTTTCAATTGAAATCAAATTTAATAAATAAAAGAACGTTAATCGTGAGTGGTTGCTCACCTTCCGTGGTTAGAAAGATTTGACGATAGAGTGAGATTACGATTCCAAGCACGGATTTCAAAGCAAAGTACGATGGACTCGAGTTCGATGGACAAGCTGATCAATAGGAATAGACGAGATCAAATCAGAATTGTATCGATGAATAAAATTGGTATATGCGAACTAAATGTATTTATTATTATTTTCTTGAGAAATCAATATGTTAATTTAAGACAAAATAAAATAAAATAAATATATATAATAAAATCATTGGTTTATGCTAAAAACCCATATCCTAAAATCAACCATATACAATAGACTTCTATATTACTAGCATACTTTATAAACATTGTATACACTGTGTACATATAAACAAAATCATCTATAACAGATTCATATACACTGCCTAAACATGCTATAATATAAACTATACATGCTTTAAACTATATTTGTTCTGAAACATAGACCGAGTAAAGAAATTGGACCCAGTATATCATACATAGACGTAGTATATATAACTTACTATTTGTAGATCAAATAAACTTAAAGCCATATAATATATATAGTATATACCTATTTTGTAAAGAGAAAAGGAAGGCTAGGTGAAACGTCACGGCCCGAGGGAAATGGACAAAGAGATGGCGGGTGTCGGCATTGGTGGGTTTCGGTGGTGGTTCGCCTGAGCGGAGAGGCTGGGTTTGGATAAAAGCGGAGGCCGAGGCTACTAGCAGTGGGAAAAGCGGAGGGTGGAAGTTGACGATGGCTGCGAGGGCGGTGAAATCGGCAGTGCGTGTGGGTGGAGGAATGCATGGTGGGAAGCTTGTGGGCATTCATGGGTTCTGGTGGTTGGCAGGGTCTAGTAAGTGCCGAGGCTGTCTCGGTTGGTGGTAGTCCAGGCTGCGGCTAAGGTGGAAGTGAGTCGAAGGGAAGGAGTTAGCTGTCGGGGCTGATCTGGAGATGATGTTTGCATGGGGTAATGTGCTGTTGGTTGCTCGAAAGGTGGTTGGTCGGAGAAGCTTCAAAACGGTCGGAGATGGAAGCTCGACACAGTTTTAACAGAAGAAAGGGATGAGGTGATGTTTGCAAACTTGAAAGTGAACAAGACAAAAGGACTTGCATGGAGAGGGGGACGGAAGGTGAAAAAGAAGGAGGAGGCGGGGTTTGAATCCTCTGATGTAGTGTTCGTTCAGGAGGTGGTAGAGGTCGGAGGTTGCGGTCGACATCGGCTGCTAGAGGGGAAAACGCGCCTGGTGGTGGGTTGTCACGGGTGGAGGACGTGAGGAAGCGGAGGCTGACGTGGCGGAGGTGGAGGATTTCGGAGGCGCGACTGTGGTGAGGGGGTTTGTGGCCGAACAGGGAGAGGTGGCGGAGTTGCGTTGGAGGTGGTGAAGGGGTGTACTCGGCCTCGGTTGCTGGTGGGTGGTATGCGAGGTACAGTGGTATGCGAGGTAGAGGGGAAATCAAATGGTGGCCTCGAAGAATGGAGATGACATAGGGGAGGCTCACATGTTCACTTATGAACAAAATAAAAGAAGGAGAAGAGGTAGAGTGAACAGACAGCAAAGAAAAGAAGGCCAATGCCAATTTTTAAAATGAACCAGTAAACGCATTTACATTGGAAATGAAGAATTCGTTGGAAACAACACAAAGGTGTTATGTTGGAAATGAATAATTCGTAGGAACCAAGGCAAAATTAAAACTGATGACCGTTGATTTTTAGCCAGTGGAAATTTGAGTAGTCACGGAACACAGATGGACACGAACGGGTATCGATACGATTACCATTTCATAGCTTTTGCCGTGAACTGGTCATCTAAACGAACATATAAATATATCATGAAGATCAGCTCGACGAGACGATCCAAATGATATATGGATATCGGTGGTACGATTGAATTATAAAAATTCGAATTTTTCTACCAGCGGAAAATGCAAGAAAAACACTGAAAAATAAGATCGACGGAGCCAAAGATGTCAGAATTTGGAAAAACGACAAACTGACATCTTGCTCAGAAGATGTTTTAGAATTTTTCTATGTAAAAATATTTAGGTTTCGGAAACAATTTATTTTCATCGCTTTTTAACTGATTAAATTGAAGTGAATTTACGCGCGAAATAAACTTTCATATTTTCGGACGAAAATTTACCAGTCGCTATGTTTAACTAGACGTATTCCAAATATTAAATTTTTATTTCAAAATTTTATCGTTTAAAATTTCACAAAATTTCAACTAATTATGTTATTAAAACAGTTGAAATTTACGGGTCGTTACACTCTCCCCCACTCAAAACTTTTCGTCCCCGAAAAGGAACGAGGTAGGAGAATAGAAACAACCAGAAAGAAAATAGATTGGAATACAAGTAAACAATTAATTTAAACCATATAAATTTCAATTTAAATTAATTAATATTTAACCAGTTGATTTAAACCATTTGATTTCACTTAAGTTAAATCAAACTCAACTATTTCTAAATTCATTTTTTTTTCTAATTATCCTAAATCAACAACTTCTAAATCATTAATTTGTATAATCATTTATCATACTCATATTTTATTCAACAAATTTAATTCTTTTATTCCCAATTATTATTAACTTTATTCCACTTAATATATCTTACTACATATATTTAAACCATATAAATTAATTTAAACTATATAATTTTCAATTTATTAATTATTTCAAAACAAATTTATTTCATTATTAACTGAGTTTACTTATTATCCTATCTAACTCTATTAACATCTTTATAATCAAAATTTAGTGTATAACATTTATTATAAACACTCAAATTTTATTTATACATTCAATTTATCTTATATATTATACAATTACATATTCAACTTATGAATGATTTAGGTAAGTTGTATTAGAATGCAGTTGAACAATATACAAATAAAATTTTCCCAATTCAATTATTCAAGTTTAAATATTTATTCCAAATTTTTTTGGTTTTATTTATAATTAAAATCATCCTTTAACAAAATTTAAGAATTAGATTTCCAATTAACTAATTAACTTTAAACAATTTAGAGATAATTATGTATATACTATATATATTAAATCAAATTAAATTTAAAATAATATACCCATATATATATGTGTGTATAAATCAAGTCATATTTAAGAAATTCGAATCAAAATATTTTTTCCAAAACAAAACCGTAGCAAAGCTACAGAATGGTTTCTCCACTTCGAAACTCGAAAATGAATGTCGATGATGCGGCCGCCATCACCGAAATTATTTTCCAACGACAAAGAGAAGAGCACTGATTTCAACATTTTAAAATTTCTTTGGAATGATTTCTATTTGAAAATATTTTAAATACTATACACTTTAAAATTTTCAAATCAAAGTTTGAAATCACCGGAAATTTAAATTCTCAGTTTCTTGTTTTAAATTCATTAAAATTTCAAATAAATTATAAACCATGTTTTATTTCAATTATTTTTGTATGAGACAAAAGCCAATGGTTTAGATGACATATTTAAAATCCAATATTATTTATTAACAAACAATTCAATTAACTATCAAAATTCAGAAAATCATACCTATATATATAATATAATTATTCAAAATTTATTTCGTTTACCCAATTTAAAATAATATTGTGTCAGTTTGCTCTGTTCAAGCGTTTTGGAAATTCTATCGATAGCGTTGATCAGACGAATCGATCGAAAACCCAAATCAACATCAACAACTCAAACAACACAATGTATAAAACATTTTTAATATTTATTTACAAATACACTTCCTCGCTCGACGATACAATAATAGATTTCAAAACATGTATAGCGATTCAAATTTGATGGAAATCAAATCAAAGAGAATTTTGATTCGAAGATAGGTTTGAAACAAAGATAAGATAATTAAATAACAAGATAGAAAGATGAATAAGTTTATATAAATCGCGGGCAACCTTAACCGGGTCAACCGTGACTTCAAGAATAAGATCGATGTGGAATTCCGGGGTAAATCGACATTCGATCTCAAGAAATAGAATTCAGGTATAGCCGAAGATAAATAGCATCGTAAACCGAGGATGCAGAAATCTCCGGTAAATCAATGCCTATTGTAAAGGAGTTTCACCCCTTTACAATCATTTGAAGATTGGCGAGACCGCCGATCTATTATAGATATCATTCAAAATGGAGTTATGGGATGCTCCAGAATTGAAAGAAGACGAATAGTGAGGGACACAAATGAATTTTTTTTTTTGAAACCGCAAGGAACGTTCCAAAATTCAAAGGAATCGAGTCAAAAGGAAGAGATTGAAACTCGAATGAGAGTGATTCTGTAAATACATTTACCCTATATGTTAAGTTTTGCCTAGAGCTACCAAAGCTCTGATACCAACTATAACGACCCAGTATTTTGGACCATTCGCATCCATTATAAGTGTATAGGTAGACACTCATGCCGGAATTGAATTGCTCAAAATACCGCGCTGTTAATTTAAATTGGCAAAACTGAACATATACAGTAAATAAATAATCACAGATCACAGACACAGAGTAATAAATGCAGCGGAAATAAAAGAGATAGTAGTTCATGAAGCTACTATATAAATGTATAAAATACATCAGAGTTTACAACAGAAGAGTAATACGATACATCAGATACAAATCAGAATACATCACTGGAATCATCGAATACTGAAAGCAGAATAGATGGCTGGATCTTCAAGCAAAGCTCCAACTTCAAAGGTGAGTCTCGAATACTGGTACACTCAGTCTGACCCGAGCGTAAAGCAAAAACACAAGACACTCGAGTCAGGATTAACATTCTTATATCAATAAATCCAACTCAAGTGAAATAGCAATCGAAATACAAGTAACTCAAAGGATGTTTGGAATAACCATCCTTTAAGGATCCGTTAAACTATCTACTATGTAATAGTGTACGATAAGTAGATAATGTCTATCAGTAATATAAGGTATCAAAATAGTGTTAAGGCGTTACCATTATCCCCCTTAACACATTTTATATAAGTGTTATAGTCTATACAGCACTGTAAACTCCACCGTAAACTAGTGGGCTATCAGGGAGTACTCCATAGGTATAACACAAAACAGATTCGTAGTGTTCGCGTATAAAGGGATACAAGTATGACAAGGCACATGAGGCAATACCCAAGGTAGTGATACTACTGTTTGCTTGATCCGGACTGGTGAGAACGCATCGCCACAGCGATCGCAACACCGTGAAACAACGCTCCCAAAATCAAGGGTGCACCAATCGACAACAAGTAATGAGTAGTTCGAAGAAGTGTGTTCACTTGAGGTAGCTGACCTCCATTGGCCCGGCACGGCTCCTGTTTTAGTCATTTCCAATTTGACACAAGTGTCAAGGCTATCCATCATCGTTCTCTTTCTTCAATCATCGCGTACATCATTCCAACCACTTCATTCTGGATCACCACTCCGCGTATAGTTATTAAAGTGGTTTCGGTTTAGATAGAGAGTATATCCATAACTGATTCCGGTCTCTTTAATAACTTTTGTAATTATTACACCGATTGGTCGTTTATATATTTCAAAACCAAATCAATTTCAATTTCAAATAGAATTCGTAAATCAACATTTCATTTGTCTTTCAAAACCAATTTCCATACTTTACGTTTCAAAACTTCCAAATTACCATTTCAAATCTTATAATAAAATTTTCAATTTCTTTTTAAACCAATTCAAATATTGATTCAAATTCGTATATAAATTTCATTCCGAAATCATTTAAATTAATTAAATTTTAACATTCAAATCAATTTAACTTCATTTATCGATTTCATTCAATATCGTTAAATTAATTTATCATTCAAAACAATTTATATTTAAATTCCAATTCATTAAATCAATTACATAATTTCAACACCATTATATCAAGCTTACAAATTGAATTAAATTAGATTCGTCAAATCAATTCTTTAAATTACAAGTCTTACATTAATTTCAAAAATATCACATTTTATTTCTTGTTAAAGAAATTCAATTTCACTTATTTACTTACTTAAATAATTTTCCAAAACTTAATTAATAAAGAAAACTCAATTTCAATTTTACTTATTAAAGAATCCAATTAAATTTGATCATTAAATCATTCAATCTCATTTAATTATTAAATAATTCAAAACTTAATTATTATATAATTTCAAAGTTTAATAATTTCAAACTTAATTACAATTTCAAACTTAATTATTAAATCATTTCAAAGTTTAATAATTTCAAACTTAATTATAATTTCAAACTTAATTCAATCATTTCTCAAATTAAACAACATTCTTTCATCAATTACATTGTTAATATTTTGTTTCATATGATTAAATATTAACATTTCCTTTCATTAAAATTCAAATTTCAACTTCATTTCAAAACCATTTTTATTTATTCAAATAAAATCTTCATTTTATTTTTAAATCAAATTATTGACCAATCGGGTTTTTATTTAATTCTCTATCCTGGGTCAAAGTTTAATTTGGGTATTTATCATTTCAACCCGATTCCAATTCAATTCAAAATCAAAACATAGCAAAGGGAACTTGCAGTGTGATAACTGGGATGGTGTCAAAGTAAATAAACAAGCAATAACAACAATCAATATCAATCCAATAATCAATTCAAATAATCCCGAAATAATCGTACTAATTCGCATTGTTATTTGTACGAATTAATATAATTATTTCTAGAATCTACACTATCATTTCATGTAGATTAAAGATTATTACATTACGGTTTTCACTTGTCATTCAATTTCAAATTTTTACACTACAACAATTAATCCAATATACGTTCAATAGTTCAAAGTGTAATTATCACTATTTTACATGTCAATTAATTTAACAAATAAAAGGGGTCATATTCAACTAATCAAATTCAACATATATGTCAATTCAAAATTTTAAATTATCCCACGTCAAATTTACTTGCATAATATTTATCACTTTATACATTACAATTTTAAAGTCCAATTGTAAACATCAAACAATCAGTCATTTAACAATCAAACTGGATTATCATTGCATATATAACAGATATTGGTGTCAGATGTCACAGGTGAACTGATACAGGTAATAACAGTGTAAATATCTAACAGCAACATATTTCAATTGTCGTTTCAATTGAAATCAAATTTAATAAATAAAAGAACATTAATCGTGAGTGGTTGCTCACCTTCCGTGGTTAGAAAGATTTGACGATAGAGTGAGATTACGATTCCAAGCACGGATTTCAAAGCAAAGTACGATGGACTCGAGTACGACGGACAAGCTGATCAATAGGAATAGACGAGATCAAATCAGAATTGTATCGATGAATAAAATTGGTATATGCGAACTAAATGTATTTATTATTATTTTCTTGAGAAATCAATATGTTAATTTAAGACAAAATAAAATAAAATAAATATATATAATAAAATCATTGGTTTATGCTAAAAACCCATATCCTAAAATCAACCATATACAATAGACTTCTATATTACTAGCATACTTTATAAACATTGTATACACTGTGTACATATAAACAAAATCATCTATAACAGATTCATATACACTGCCTAAACATGCTATAATATAAACTATACATGCTTTAAACTATATTTGTTCTGAAACATAGACCGAGTAAAGAAATTGGACCCAGTATATCATACATAGACGTAGTATATATAACTTACTATTTGTAGATCAAATAAACTTAAAGCCATATAATATATATAGTATATACCTATTTTGTAAAGAGAAAAGGAAGGCTAGGTGAAACGTCACGGCCCGAGGGAAATGGACAAAGAGATGGCGGGTGTCGGCATTGGTGGGTTTCGGTGGTGGTTCGCCTGAGCGGAGAGGCTGGGTTTGGATAAAAGCGGAGGCCGAGGCTACTAGCAGTGGGAAAAGCGGAGGGTGGAAGTTGACGATGGCTGCGAGGGCGGTGAACTCGGCAGTGCGTGTGGGTGGAGGAATGCATGGTGGGAAGCTTGTGGGCATTCATGGGTTCTGGTGGTTGGCAGGGTCTAGTAAGGGCCGAGGCTGTCTCGGTTGGTGGTAGTCCAGGCTGCGGCTAAGGTGGAAGTGAGTCGAAGGGAAGGAGTTAGCTGTCGGGGCTAATCTGGAGATGATGTTTGCATGGGGTAATGTGCTGTTGGTTGCTCGAAAGGTGGTAGGTTGGAGAAGCTTCAAAACGGTCGGAGATGGAAGCTCGACACAGTTTTAACAGAAGAAAGGGACGGGGTGATGTTTGCAAACTTGAAAGTGAACAAGACAAAAGGACTTGCATGGAGAGGGGGACGGAAGGTGAAAAAGAAGGAGGAGGCGGGGTTTGAATCCTCTGATGTAGTGTTCATTCAGGAGGTGGTAGAGGCCGGAGGTTGCGGTCGACATCGGCTGCTAGAGGGGAAAACGCGCCTGGTGGTGGGTTGTCACGGGTGGAGGACGTGAGGAAGCTGAGGCTGACGTGGCGGAGGTGGAGGATTTCGGAGGCGCGACTGTGGTGAGGGGGTTTGTGGCCGAACAGGGAGAGGTGGCAGAGTTGCGTTGGAGGTGGTGAAGGGGTGTACTCGGCCTCGGTTGCTGGTGGGTGGTATGCGAGGTACAGTGGTATGCGAGGTAGAGGGGAAATCAAATGGTGGCCTCGAAGAATGGAGATAACACAGGGGAGGCTCACATGTTCACTTATGAACAAAATAAAAGAAGGAGAAGAGGTAGAGTGAACAGACAACAAAGAAAAGAAGGCCAATGCCAATTTGTAAAATGAACCAGTAAACGCATTTACATTGGAAATGAAGAATTCGTTGGAAACAACACAAAGGTGTTATGTTGGAAATGAATAATTCGTAGGAACCAAGGCAAAATTAAAACTGATGACCGTTGATTTTTAGCCAGTGGAAATTTGAGTAGTCACGGAACACAGATGGACACGAACGGGTATCGATACGATTACCATTTCGTAGCTTTTGCCGTGAACTGGTCATCGAAACGAACATATAAATATATCATGAAGATCAGCTCGACGAGACGATCCAAATGATATATGGATATCGGTGGTACGATTGAATTATAAAAATTCGAATTTTTCTACCAGCGGAAAATGCAAGAAAAACACTGAAAAATAAGATCGACGGAGCCAAAGATGTCAGAATTTGGAAAAACGACAAACTGACATCTTGCTCAGAAGATGATTTATAATTTTTCTATGTAAAAATATTTAGGTTTCGGAAACATTTTATTTTCATCGCTTTTTAACTGATTAAATTGAAGTGAATTTACGCGCGAAATAAACTTTCATATTTTCGGACGAAAATTTACCAGTCGCTATGTTTAACTAGACGTATTCCAAATATTAAATTTTTATTTCAAAATTTTATCGTTTAAAATTTCACAAAATTTCAACTAATTACAATATTAAAACAGTTGAAATTTACGGGTCGTTACATTTACACCACCGCGCACTGCTTCTACGTGGTACATAGGTAGTCAAGCGTTGTCACTGTTGGGATGTTTTGCATTGTATGTGGGCAATGAGCGCATATTGGAAAGAAGAATAGTCTCAAATCGTGAAAATTAGTGGGGGTGGAATGGTATATATATGAGTTTGGTCGCATGTAACAATAAGGGATTCCTTTTGTTAAAAGATGTTGACCAAACTCTATATTGATCCACGGAGGGATATGCGGTCGAATCCCGGAACTTCAACTTGGTACCAGAGCTGTTGGTAATGCATGGAACAATGGACAATGCGCAAGAGATTTGTAAATCGTGGGGGTTAACATTGTGGGCTTAAGTAGTCAGACTTAAGGTAGCGCTAGACCATGGTACATAGGGTCTGGTAGAATGACACGTGAATAAAGTCTCAATATGGTTCAGGCATCAACGTTGGCATAGTGGAAGATGCACGAATGGATGTGAGCCAAGGTGGAGATTTGTTAAGGTGTCTCACATTGTTTGTGGGTAATGGGCGTATATTAGAATTAATAGTCCGACATCGTGAAAAATAATAAAGGTGGAGTGGTATATATATGAGTTTGGTTGCATGTAACAAAAAGAGATTTCTTTTGTTAAAAGATATTGATCAAATTCTATGTTGCCCCCACGGAGGGATGTGCAGATGGATCCTAGAACTTCAACTTGGTATTAGAGCTAGATTATTGCTAGACAAAGGGTAATTTTTGATTTATATAATTGTTGAGGTGTCGGATTTAATTTTCTTCTAGAAGTTTTCTCTTCTAAATGGAAATAATTAGGCATTTGGAAGCCTAAGGTGGAGGATGTTTTATATCTCAATGATCTTCATGAGTTAATTGAAGATGATGGGAAGAGACCCTCAAATATAGAGGAGGGTAAATGGAAGAAAATGGACAAGAAGGCTATGGTAACAATGGACTCAAAGTGGATACAAAACTGGAGAAAAACATCGCTAATGATAAAGGTATGTTGAAAAGTATCTTTTGTTATTATTGTCATAAAAGGGTCATATGCGCAACAAGTGTAAAGCCTACAAAAGGGATCAAAAGAAGGCTATACATAATGACCGTGATAGTGATACACGGGCGAACATAGTTGAAGGTAGCAACATCGATACTTCTTGTGATGTCTTCATTAGTGATGTTAAGCCTTGGAAGATGGATCCAAGTGTTAATTTTCACATATGTAGTGATGTGAGGTAATTTTCTTCTTATAAGAAGACCGTCGACATGATTAGGACCACCAATAGAGTAAAGCTACCAGTTGTGGTATTGGATCTATCCGGTTTCATATGCATGATAGTATGGTTAGAGAAGTCTCAAGCGTGAGACATATACTACTAATTCGCATAATCTCATTTCTTTTGGTCAGTTGGATCACCGTGGTTGCACTTATAAGACTCGAGGTGGAGTTTTAAGAGTAAAGAAGGATGGTCATATTATGATGAGAGGGGTATTAAATAACGGAAACCTTTATAGATTGGTTGGTCATGTGGTCGATAATAGGAAGTGAGTGACGGTTGAAGAGCTTAGTCCACAGGTAGGTGGTGAGGTGAATGTGTGCACCGCATTTGATGGTTATGTCGGTAGTCATATTTTTGGTAGGCGTCTTCATTTTGATGATGCTCGAGGTATCAATGGTGATCATGTGGGGGGAGTTCAAGTCAAGTGGTAGATGGGTGTCGAGTTAGAAAATCCACGAAGACTTTATAGAGGTCTTTGTGGTATTACAAACGCTTTGAGGCCAAATTGTGTAGTGTGTCTCATGATAGGGGATGCATCACTTATAGGCGGTGGTAGTGATTTGTGATTTGGTGTAATTAAGAAGAAAGGAGTGGTGATTGATCTGATGATGGAAGACTTGTGTGTTTTGTTCGATGAGGTCACTTCTTATTTTTCACTTTGAAGAGACGATTGGATTGAAGGTGGATATCGAGGATTTGTTGGAGATATGTGATTTTTTATCAAGGCGAAATGTTAAATTTTGGTGATACAAAATCACATTTAGAAGGAAACAAATATGCAAAAGAAAGAAAGAAAAAATTTGTTTCTCCTGATTAATAGGCATATTTTGTTATGTTTATTTCTCTCTCTAATTGGCTGATCAATTTATTTTTTGCTATATAATATTAACTTGGTAATTGAGCAATTGATTGTTATAAATAGAGCATAGAAGAGAGAGTGGGATAGTGTGAAAAAGTATTTGGTGTTTCTCTCTTCTTCCATCTTAGTTCTTCTTCTCCAAATACTAAGAAGCCATTGCCATAGAGATCTAGACTCTGTTCTCAATTAGATTATTGATTCTATTTTTATTTTGTTTACTTTTATTTGGTGGATTAATTATAAACAATTGTTTCTGAGAATCAATATAAATGGTTGTTGGGTAGAATCTTGTGTGTTGATTATCTTGATTTCTTTGTGTTTTAGAACTATCTTCACAATTGTCTATCTTTAAATATTATTATTTTATCCAATATTATCCCTTTGTGACTTGGATGATATAAGATTCTAGGATAGGCTTCCGTAACATTTTTATCATTTGTTAGGTTTTGCGCAACAAAAATCCTAACAAATTGATATCAGAGCCAATAGCAACGCCTAGGACAATGGACAATGCACAAGAGATCCATAAATCATGGTAATTAGCGGTGTAGGCTTAAGTGGTCGGACTTAAGGTGGACCTATACTATGGTACTTAGGGTCTGGTAGAATAGAATGTGAACAAAGTCTCAGTATGGTGCAGGCACCAAAGTTGGCGTAGTGGAAGACGCATGAATGGATGTGAGCCAAGGTGGAGATTTGTTAGGGTATATCACATTGTATGTGGGTAATGGGTGCATATTGGAAAAAAGAATTGTCCCACATCGTGAAAAATAATGGAGGTGGAATGGTATATAAATGGGTTTGGTCATATATAACAACAAGAGATTCCTTTTGTTAAAAGATGTTGACCTATGTTTCTCTACGGAGGGATGTGCGGTGGGATCCCCGAACTTTAACATGGTATCAGAGCCGATGGTAAAAATTGGAACAATGGACATTAAAAGAGATCTGCAAATCGTGGTGGTTTTAGGTGCAGGCTTAAGTAGTCAGACTTAAGGTGGAGCTCGACTATGGTACGTAAGGTCTGGTAGAATGGCATGTGAACAAAGTCTCAATATGGTGTAGGCATCAACGTTGGCGTAGTGGAAGATGCATGAATGGATGCAAGCTAAGGTGGAGATTTGTTGGGGTGTCTCGCATTATATGTGGCTAATGGGCGCATATTAGAAACAATAGTCCCACATCGTGAAAAATAATAAAGGTGGAGTGGTATATATATGAGTTTGGTTGAATGTAACAAAAAGGGATTCCTTTTGTTAAAAGATGTTGACCAAACTCTATGTTGCCCCCAAAAAGGGATGTGCGGACGGGTTGGAAAAATGCAAAAAATAAATATAAAATTCAATGTTTACTTCTTCTGATTGATGTAGATTCACATTATCAACAAGATCCATCAATTCAATTCAAATAATTTGGATTGTAAATAGAATTTGGAGTGGAAGGTTTTAATATTTAAGGAATTTTAGGTACAATAGGAGATTGAGGAGAGAAGAAAGTAAATGGAGTGGAAGAGTATTTTGTCTGGGAATTTTTAAAATAGTAGGAGAGGGGCCAACTCAGCAATTTCTTTGTTCAAATAGAATTAGCTTAATTTAATTTTAGACCTAGTTTCAAAACTTTATTACTTTAAGGACAATATATACAAAATTTAATTTCCATAACTAACCCACTTTTTTTATTGTTTCTATTAATTAGATTAGGTCATGTCTCTTTGCCATTGTTCTTTCTCTCTTTCATTTCTACATATCTTTGGAACTTTCTCCACTCTTATCAGCTTTAACCTCGATGAAACTTCTCTGCTTACTCCTCCATTATCACCATGCCAGTTTTCAAAATCAATTCCGTAATCCTTTTCAATTAAATTGATTATTAAAATCGATTTCAGGATCCCATGATCTCAGTCTCTTCTGATTTTAATTTCACGTGATCTTTGTATTGATAAACTCTTTGACTGATTTGAGCTTTGCAGTTTACTCAAAGGTAAAAAATCTCATGTGATTTCCACTAGTCATAAATTGTTGATTTCAATGCAGTTTTACATATGGTAAATTGAATTTACTATGTTTTTCAGTGTTAGGTTTAGCATAATTTTTAGGGTGAGCTTATCATTTATGATGTTCTCTTCATTGGAATTTATGGCTTAAGTTTAGGATTTCGACTAGCATATATTTTTGGATCAATTACTTCACATATTAAAGAACAGGTTTGTTTGTAAATTTTTTGGATTGACTGAGTATTAAGTATTTGTTGTGGAGATAAAAACACTCATTTATCTAATATACACATGCTACAAAGATAAGTATGAGCAATATAAAGGTAGAAAGATAATCATTTGTATGTTTGGTATGTGATAAAGAGTATATAGATAATATTAAAATGTTGAACTATGAACTATGGGTAGCACGAAGTATATTACAGTTACATACATAACTTAATGCCGAATAGATAAGTTCATTTGCTTACCTGGAAAAATGGTAACTAAATAAAAAGTAATTAATTAAAATCCTTTAATGTAATGATAACCGCGAAGTTGTTTATTCACAAGAAACTGGTGTGAGTTGCATTTTATATAGTTAAAGATAAAGGATTATATATAAAGATAAAAGGGTTGATCCTTTTATTTAAAAAGATAAAGGAACTTATCATTCTAATTAAAATTTTGTCACTTTATAAAAATGAGCTATTTTATTTAAAAGAAAAAATAGTTCTTTTCTAGTATTAGGATTAAGAAAAACTTTTATATAGAAGATGCATGAAGTTATCTTCATACATCTGATCTTGTAAATATACTTTTAGAGTAACATATTTTCTTTATAGATATTTCGTCGAATTACATTCGTAGTATTATGCTAAAAGAGAAGATATTTTTCAACTTTATATAAATTGATAAAAGGATTTATCACTTCATTTCAAAAGATAAAAAAACATTATTCTACATGAAAGATGTTATCCAGCCTTTTAGCTCGGCTATATTCGAACTGATTAGACAAGTTAGACTCGACTTTCACCAAGGTCGACAAGTCAGATTAACAGTCACGAAGCCCAGAGATTAGGCACGGATGATAATATGAAGCGGTGGCAAAGTGAAAGCAGAGGACGGACTCAATAGAACGATACAAGTATGAAAATATACCATTTACTAAAAATGGATCGGGTACGATCTCACCAATTATGGATCGTATCGTATCGATATTATAGTTCAACTCAATGGAAAATGATCGATATCTCAAAATCTACAAGTCAAATACACATAAAACTTTGGAAAATCAATAAATTGAACAGTGGAGCCCACCATATCGATCGCATGCCAAAACGAGCCCACAGAACGATCAATATCAATCGTTATTGTGAAAGATGTGGGACCCGCGATCGATACCATGACTTCTTCTGGATCTGGAGACTCCGTTGTCGAAATTTTAGGAATATATTTCATCGTCTTCCCCTATAAATAAAAACTTGACTGTTCATTTTTCGGGATCTTTACGCTGCTTGTTACTTTGCACTTTTTTGTAACTAAGGGTTTTACTCCGATCCATCCATCCGTACTCAGCAATTCAAGTGTTTAATAAAGTTATTTCTCTAAAGTGGACGTAGGCTTTTGACCCCGAACCACTATAAACCGTTGTCATCTCATTACTTCTTATTTTCTGTTATTTAATTTCTTATTTCCTCTATTTTCATTTATTTCTCTACAAAATCTCTATTGGGTGTTTGTGCTAATTTTTAGTGCAAATATTTTTGTGCTTTCACTAAGAGAGAGATTCTCAGCTCTATTTGGATCCCTTTGCTGCTACTGGATTGCATAAATCCCCGAAAGAGATCCACAATTGTCTTCAAGTAGTTTATCCATTCTATTCAGATTTGTAAAAGTATAAAGAAAACTATCAAAAATGGTTAGGAACACCAGATTTACCTCTCAAAATTTAGAAGGAAACGAGAATGGTAGCATACAACAAGGAGGCCAGAGCAATCTACCAGTAGATGTTAATGCTACCAATCCAGTTGAAGTCCAAAATCTGGCTGATTTCATCACATGGATTGATTTCTAGATTCTGATGAAAGAGCTTGTGGATACCCGTCGACAGTTGAAATAGCAGATTCAAGCCAATATTGATTTAATGAATCAACTCAAAGATCAACAACGTGGGAAAGCTAGAGCTCAACTTCATCAGATGACTATCATAGACAAAGACATCGTAGAACCAATGGATACCACACTGAAACATTCACCTGCCATTATCAGACCGATCCAGACAGACTGATAACAATCGATTCAAATCCATCTGGAACGATCGGCGCCGATCCAACTTTTGGAGGCGGGTTACAGCAGATGACAGGAAGAATGCACACTAGTAACACCACGGTTGATCTGGATGACGGAGTTTAAGTTAATGCAGATCAGTTACCCCTATGGAATGATGATAATGTGAACGCACGCGACACACATTGAGAGGATGTTTAGCCAAGGAGGCATGGGATAGCCCGTAGACATTGATCGAACTATTTACCTAAGGTGGAGCACGACTATTGCTTGGCTCCAACTATCCAGACATTGGACTTGTCGACTATGGTCAGACAGCTAGTAAAGGAAAGACAAGACTGGACTAATGATGATCGGGGAATCACAAGGAGCCACACCTCGTTCATTGACAATATTTTACACGTGGAATATACGAGGAGATTTAGCATGCCATCGATGCCTGCTTACGAGGGAAAAACCAACCCCAGGTAGCATATAATCAGATATGAGTGACTGATGAACTCCGCACGAGCCTATGATGCGAAAAAATGCAGATGTTTTCCCATCACTCTTTCTGGAATAACAACGATGTGGTTTACAAGATTGCCCATCTGGTCGACCTCTAGATTTGACGATTTAGTAACGAAGTTTGTGGAGCAGTTCCGTATGCACGTAACTCATTCTAAAGATGTAATGTTCCAATCAAGCGTGATCTGGCTACAAAAGAATCACTGAAAGATTACTTAGAAAGATTCTATATGATTGTCACGGAAGTCAGCAATCCGAATGACCATTCAATATTGATGGCGGTAACAAGAGGGATTGATCCAGAACTTGACGTTGGCGATTGGTTAGCTGGAAAACAACCCGCGACGTTGGACCATTTCTATGCAAGGGTAGCTCAGTATTTGAGGAAAGAGGAAGCTCGATGGTCTAGGAAGAAGAATGTTGTCAGACTGAGTGGGGAGGGAGTGTAGAGTAACATGCAGTGAAGCAGTCCGAGGAGAGTTCTGAAAAAGTTCAAGTGAATGTCCAAAATAAACCGAATCAACAAAAGAAAGGCGGCGATAGGAACCATGAACGAAAGAGGGATTCTGGAAGAGGAAAGCCAAGGATTCCAATGTATGATACCTACACAACACTGAATACATCTCTAGAGAACATCTACCAAAAGACCATGCAGTATATTCATCATTTTCAAAAAAAAAATTCTTTATAAAATAATTACTTTTGTGTAATGATATTGTTTGATTCAGTCTTAAGTAATTAAAAAAGGTTTAATTATGTAATTTGAATAGAGATAGATATAGAATTATGTTATATGGACCTCTATTTGTCTAATTATAAAAATTTTATTTACACAAATGTTAGATAGTAAGGATTTATTAATTTCTATGTGAGCTGTTAATTTTAAAATATACATATTTAATGAAAGTTAATAACATGAGATTATCCTAATTCAGAGGCAAGAAAAGAGTCGCACGTCCCTGTTTTTGATGTTGTTATACAAAAAGTCCCTGTAGAAATGAATATGTAAATTTGGTCCCTATTTTTCAAAAATAAAAAAATTGCAAAGTGTCTTGCACTTTTCTGATAGAAAATGCAAGATAACTTGCACTTTTCTAATTTTGAAATATTTTTCGAAAATTTTGAAAAGCGCAAGTTAACTTGCACTTTCAATCAGGAAAGCGCAAGCTAGTTTGCGCTTTCTAATTTTGAAATTTTTTTTGAAAATTTTAAAAATTTTGAAATTTTTGAAAAGCTCAAGGTAACTTGCGCTTTCTGATCTTGAAATTTTGAAATTTTAAAAAGCGCAAGCTAACTTGCGTTTTCTAATTTAGAAAAAACAGGGACTTAATTTACATACTTATTTCTACAAGGACTTTTCTTGTAACACCATTAGAAATATGGACCTTTCGTGCAAAGCCCCATAATGCTATGTGTAAAGAAATAAATAATTGCTTTATGAAAAGTTACAAAAGTATTAATTATTGTATTAATGCTGAGAAGTATGACCATTAACACTCGTTGTCAGTTTAGAATGATGTGTTTTATTTCTTTGCAAAACTTTTGGTAATCCGAATAAATGATTTGGTCATTTATTACTTTATAATCAACATTAAAGCAAAAGGAACTTTTGTAATGAATAACCCCCATTGCTTTGATATTTTATGTAAAAGGAGGATAATATAAAAAATATTGTTTGTCTTCTTAGATTTTGTGGTCAAATCGTTTTATAATAAAGTTTTATGAATTTACTAATCAAGATTGTTTAAATTTTATCCTTTCACTTTTAAGAGTTATAACAACATTTAATCATAAAGGCATGCAAATATAACATTCTCAATTTGACAAATAACATCATTTCCCTTAGCATTCATTATTATTTTTCTAACAATAAAATTTATGTATCATAATGGATAGACTTGCAAATGAAATTATATGAATTGTTTTTAATATATTTAAGAGTTGGAAAGCAAATGACAATCATCTATTTATTATATAAAGTTAACTTATTAGTTGGGATTTACTTGCAAATGTGTAAATAATACATAATTATATGATAAAAATATTATTTTACTTTAATTGTTTTTATTATTAAAAGAATACAAATCTAATGATTTATAAATATATAGATTATGAGTTTTTATAATATAAAATTATCACAATTCTTTTTTCACAATGATTATAATGGATTTTAATGTTAGTTAAAAGGATATTTGTGTATAAAATTTTACAGTGGAAAAGATATGCTAAATATACCAAGATTTTATATTAAGTTAATTATGAGAATAGCAAAATTATGGATATCGAATTCATAGTGGTTATGAAAATTTTCATTCAAAAGAAGAAGAACGTTGCTATCTCAAAGGCATTTGTATATTCTAGAATCTGATTACTATTCAATATTAAACTCAACCATATTTGTTATGCATATGTATTTGACAATACAATTTAAAATGAAATATATTCCAAAAGCATTTGAAACATTCACTTTGTTGACATGAATGAATTTATTGAATGTGAAGAAATGAAAAGGTTTGTATTACAATATAGCGACGGTATAATGTACACAATACTTGCATAATAGCAAATTATAGGATGAGTTTGTCTTTGAAATAAAATAAAATGTTAGATATTGGAATAAGGTGAGATAAATTTGTGAGGGTTATTTATAAATCAGAGTGAATAAGCAATTGTTTGAGTATTCCATAAAGTATATTAAACCGAGATATTAATACATGTAAATAGTCATGTTCATATGATTTTCCAATACAAAAATAATTATTCTGGTCTATATACGAGCCTAAGGAAAATTTTATATGGGGAAATATTTATTTATTTTGGATTACCGATATAATGATTATAAATATAATAAAAATACTTAATTTTAGATACATGTATCGACTATAATTTTAATTATAAGTTTTGGAAATATTTGTGTTCAATATATGCATAGACATGATGATTTATGTGTTGTAAATTAATATGATTTCCCCTTCTATATGTACATGGTTGTGAGATCCTATGTTTGACATGCCACATTGTATAAATGCATACTTATGAGTTTATGTATGCATATTGAAGAATGACATGAGTTTGAACTGAGTATTGGGTTAATTCGTGTTGTTTTAATTCAATCATTGTTTTTATGTGGTATTGTATTGATTTTTGTTTATATGCATGAAAAGACAAAACATGTTAAAATAATAACTAATGATGTAAAATTGAATACATTGATCTTTGCAACTTAGATTGTATGTGAGGGAAACTAATTTGTTATGTTATTTCATACTCAACACGGTTCCTCATAATAAGTAGGAAGAACTATTTTTGGATTATGAAAAGGTGTTTCTCCAAACTTGAATTTTTTGAAGTATAGGGTATCTAGCTAAAGTGGGTAAAACCGCAGTTTAGAAAAATAAACAATGGACATTAGGTACTTGATTGTGAGTTCCTTCTTGTCCTCTCAATATGATACAATAGATTTACATGAAAGCATCATGTTTCTCTTGAATTATTAAACATACCATTACTTATAACGTGAAGAGATGCATTTAAAATACAATTGATGACATTGGAATTTCTATAAGAGTGTATAATGGAAAGGGAAGACACGTCTATTTCAGACCAGAAGCAATTGAGAAATTGGTGAAAGAAGTGATACCATCAAAATAAATAAGATTAAAGAGAACTTCATGGATCCACTTTCTAAATGATTTTCAAAGGAAATTAGTCCTTGAATCTTCAAGAGGAATGGGCCTCGGGCATAAAGTAGAGAAAAATTTGGTATGAATTTGAGCTTCTTTGTATTTATATAATCCATAACCAGGTTTTGATGGAACTTTTGAGACACACTTGATGGATCTACCATTTGATACGATTTTGAGCTTCTTTGCTTTTATATAATCCATAACCTTTTTTTGTTTTGAGACGCCTTCTATTTAATATGAGTTTTAGATTCTTTGTTTATATAATCCATAACATGTTTTGGTGATGATTTCGAGACTCACTCGATAGATTCTACCATTTGACTAATTTTGAGCTTCTTTGCTTTTTATATAATCCATAGCCATTTTTTATTAGTGCTTTTGAGATGCACTTAATGGATCCTTCTATTGATATGAGTTTTAGCTTCTTTGGTTTTGTATAATCCATATCCAGTTTTTAGTGGTGCTTTTGAGATGCACTTGATTGATTTTTATTATTTGATATGAGTTTGAGTTTCTTCATTTTTAAACAATTCATAACCAGTTTTTGGTGGTGCTTTTGAGACGCTCTTGATTAATTCTTCTATTTGATATAAGTTTAAGCTTAATTGTTTTTATATAATCCATAACCAGTTTTGGTGGTATTTTTGAGAAACACATGATGGATTCTACTATTTGATATGAGTTTGAGCTTCTTTGTTTTATATATTCCATAGCAATTTTTGGTGGTGCTATTGAGATGCACTTGATGGATATACTGATTTATTTTAGTTTTGAGCATATTTGCTCTTTTCAAATCAATAACCAATATTGGTGGTTCTTTTGAGACAAACTTGATGGATTTCATTGATTTATTTGAGGTTATACCTTATTACTCATATATAATACATAGCCAATATTGGTGGTGCTTTTGAGACACACTTGATGAATTTTAAGGTAGAGCCATTTGCTCTTGATGAGTCCATAACCATAAGTGGTGGTGCTAGAGTGGAGCACTTGATGGACTCACCTACTTGGGTGCAAAGATGGAGCGCCTTCTATGAGAAATTTAAGCTCTTTAGAGGACTCGTGAGTTCCTAAGATGAGCGCACGACCATTAAAAGCATATATTTATTGTAGAGTTGGTAGAAACCGAAAATCCAATAAATATTGTGAGATCTAAATTGAAAGCTTTGTAGTTTACGAAGAAATTCACAACTTAGATTAAGTTTCCAACTCACTTCTTTATGTATCAATTCAATCGAAAGACACTTGTACTTACATATAAAATTTTCGTTCGCTCGGGATGTCTTTTTTATGTTTTTGTAGTTATTGGGGGTTGTTGGATAACTACAATAAAACTTAGTATTTTAGTTTACCCGACCTTTTGTATTGTGATTAATAGACGACCAATACTATTTGTTTACTATTTATTCAATGAGACCAACTCATTTGAGCTAGAGGAAACAAGTTATTCATTTTTTCCCTTTCATTTCCATTATTTCCACTTCTCATTTGAGAAACATATAGTAAACAAAAGTTCATCTCATTCCCTCAACAGTTCCTCTATGATAAAATATTCTTTCAAATATACTTAAGACTCCCAAGTAGAGACTTATGTAAATCTCCAAATCCTTCAACCTTGAGTGCATAAGTTTGAAGGATCGTTGTGTTAACTGGGGGTGCGGACGGCAATTATCGATTACACCATAATCATTCTGAATTTCGCTTTTAAGGTAGAGGTGTCATCTATGACACAACTCCTATCACTTGATTTTTCTATTGTTCATACTCATCGACTCCAACATAGCCCATCCAAAAGATAAATATTAAGATCCAATGCTATTTCCCATGTTCTATACATAAGAAGGTTGTAGAGCTTGTATATACTTCTTTTCATTCCATCACGTCGATCAACAAAGCTAATATAAATTTTTAGCACGTTGTTTATGTCTTTTCTCATTATTGCAACCTATCATTTCTTCTTTAATACCTAACAGCCAATGAACATCTTTAATAGCTAAGCTAAATTCCTTAAGGCATTTCACTTGTAAATGTACGACATGTAAAAAAATTGAATGCAAAATATTGTTTGTAACATATATATTATTTAAAACTACAATCACAACATGGAATAATTTCTTGTTGAAAAATATTAGCAGTACATAAAATCAAAACATGAAATGTTTTTTCAAGCATAAATGCTTATCTGCCTTATAAGAAAATATTATAGCTACATAAAATAGGACAAAAAATAATCAAAAGTGTACAAGAAAGCATACATAATACCCTCAACAAAAAAAAGTTGGGTGTATCAACTATAATCGTCTTACCAATAAATATTGTGAAATCCATCCCCTAAATATCTTGAACGATATATAAGAAGTAAAAGCTTAAAATTTATCACAAAACATATATGGAGCATAACCAAACTACAGTAAAAATGTATTATAAATTTTACGAGGCTTTGACACTGTAAAAAATATTAAATTTATGTTTCAACCACTTAAGTAGAGAAATTTATGTTATTCACAAGGAAGTACAATAGAAATTCTTTCTTGCAAGCTCCCCAAAAAACTACAATCATGTATGATTTCATGTAAGCTCAAATAATCTTTAATGTTTTTGTACAACAATTTTGGACTTGATTCAAATTATTGACATCATATTGTTATATAAGACTTGCATTCTCAAATGTAAATTTGAATAATGTACCTTGGCATATGTATTGGCTGATAATGGTCAACAAGTAAGATATTGCCTAATTTTCCATTTTCTCAACTCAATATGTAGTACTTGAAGACGAGGTTTGTGACTCTTGAGATATATCACGTTACTTCTTTATGGTTTATGAATATTTTTAAGATGTATACATATACATTTTTTGTTACTTACAAATGTATTCATATTTTCTCCTCTAAACATGACTACGATATATACACAAACATAATGCAAAAGTGTATGTACAATCAGTTTTGGTACATGTAAAGGGTGATATATGTGTGTGTGAGCCCGTGACATGCATTTTTATATTTATTTACCACCGACGATTCTCTACATTAAAGAGAATAAGCACAAAGATAAGCTTATTTATCTTTTCGCAATAACAAACAAATTTTGTAGTAAAGGTAGATGATTTTCCTTTATTCAACAAAAGTATAGGCTTTGTTTATTTCTAAAAGGATTGTCAATCTTTAATTTTTTTATTTTGTTATAATAGGCATTGTTGGTATGAAAATAATAATTTCTCGTGTTATAGTGGATTGAATTATATTTCTTTTTCAAAATATGATATTACAATTTTCTTTCTTGCATTTTTTAGATTGCTGTATGAAATGTAAATACTTTTTATATTTATATAAAATAGTTAAATAAAATTACCTTTAATATAGAAAGCTAAATACATTATATTGTTAGCAAAAAAACAAATAAATTCGTTATTTATATGAAAATGCTATTTGTTTATTGTTGTTTATATTTATGTATAAATTCTTAGATACGTTATTTTCTTTGAAAATAAATGTTAATATATATAAAATATTGTTTAAAAGATCTTATCTTAATTTATTATAATTAGGATAATAAAACTTATGTTTTTAACTTATTGTCTAATTTAAACTTTTCTATTGTTTTACTTCATATCTAACCGTTATTACTTGACTTTCTTATTTATGTTCATAGATAATTATTCTCTTTTTTGTGAACATAATAATAATGTTTATTCCTTTATATAGAAATCTAATGCTTCTAACCTTATAAATTTTTTTTGTCTTTACACTTAAAATTAAATAAAGTAAAAGTACAAATAAATTATTTAATAAATTGTTATATCTTATGTTTAAAATAATAACTATTCACTTTTATGTATAGGGTAATAAATTCTTTTATCTTGTAAATAGTGAATATCAATTATTTTGAATCGAAAAATGATAAGCTATTTCATCTTTTTAAAATAAATGATATGTCTTTTTAATCTATTTTATAAAATGATGATAGAAGATCAAAGATAAATTAGTTGCTGAAATGTTAAAAGATAAATAACTTAATAATTATATTTAAAAGATAAATTGTGGAAGATAAAAGACAAAAGATAAGTTAACTTTATCGTTTTGTAGATATTGCATTTGGTCTACTCATGGCTTTGAAAACAAAGACAAATAAATTAAGATTTAAACAAAAGATAAAGTAATTAAGATTTAAAATAATCATTAAATAATATTATCTTTCGATCAAAAATATTGTTTAATTTTACTTTTGTTAAATATGTTTTTCAAACATCTTTTTATACATTTACATTTTTATTGAAGAA
Source organism: Allium fistulosum (assembly GCA_030737815.1). Taxonomy (NCBI): domain Eukaryota; kingdom Viridiplantae; phylum Streptophyta; class Magnoliopsida; order Asparagales; family Amaryllidaceae; genus Allium; species Allium fistulosum. The sequence continues at coordinate 704,070,584 of CM060904.1, read as the reverse complement.
CATAAATATTTCTATATTTTAATAGTTATTCTTCTAATGATACAGTAAGAAAATATATCAACATTTTTTAAACTAAAATCTTTGATATGTGATTTTTATAAGATAAAAGGTATTTAAAAAAATTAAATTAAAATTTTAGATATAAATTTCAAACAATAAGTTTATTTTATATTTTATATTTTATATTTTAAAATGGCAAATCGATTTATCATTTATATTTTATCTTTTCGTTTTTTATCATTTTAAATGTAAACACACACACGCAGAGAGACATATATATGTATGTATAACACCTAAAATATAAAATATATGTTTTAGAACGATAAAGTAATTTCTCTTTTGCATTTTAAGAATTTTAGTATTTAATGTTTTTATCTTTTATCATTCCAAACATATCTATGCATCATTTTAAATGAAAAATTAAATTATCTTTTACATATTATCTTTTTATTTTGATCATTTTAAATATATTTATATAATTATTTTAAATATAAAGAAATAACATTACATATATAAAACGAAAACTATTTTAACTATTGTATTATACTTTAATTTTTTTGATATTTCTTCTTCTTAATTTTTCCATCCATGTCTTCCATAATATTAAAAGTAGAAATTAGGGACACATCCCTCTTTCTAAAACTTATTTGTTTTACATACCTCCCTTTTGGATACTATTTTATACATTCCTCCTTTTTGAATTTCTTTTTTTTTTACTTCTTCCGTTCCAAATTTAACAATTACCATCAAGACTGTATTGTCGGCGGCTATGATTTATGGACATATACCTAAGAATACATGTTAATGTTAGTAAAAACATCCAAATACTCCTTGAATTTCACGTATTTTTTAGAAAATAAGGATGTATTTTATAAAGAAAATGGAAAGGACTTAAAATTTATTTTTTTAATTATAAGGATGTATGCCAAAAATTTTCAAATTAAAAATATGTTTGTCTTTTATCCTCCAACTTGTTTTAAGAAACATTAAACATAAGAATTTGATATTATATGGTTTCTAGTAAAATGATATCTATTTTATTATGTCAATTAACAAGAAATAGACCACTCCACCTTAAGCAAGCCACTTATTAGTTATACCCATTACTAAGTGTACTTTATGAAAGCAATTACATTCCAAATCCCCTAACATATATATATATCAAAATAAATATCATTACTCACATCACACCAAGATTCATAATTTACCTATACTACTTATTAAACACTACGCTTAAGTTATCCAACACTTGTTAACCACCATCATGTCATTACACTATGTGCAACCAACTCGCAATCCTTTTATTGTAATTACTTAGAAGTACCCCTATCATATTATCTCCAAATTACAAAGATGGACATTGAAAGTTCAACATAGAAGCTCTAAGATTCTAGTAAATCAAGGCATACTAGTGTCCGAAACACCAAACTTGTGAATTATGCTTAAAAAATTATAAGTTTCACAGTTTTATTGGTTTAATTTTATGTAAACAATAAGTACTTTTATCTTTTGATTAAAGGTTACTTATTTTTTAGAAAAATTAGTACTTAAAGAGGACAAAAAAATTAAAGAAGAAGGTTTTGACACAATGTTGGATGAAAAAAGTATAACTAATGCACCTTGTACGCAACAACCAAATGTGTAACTATTGTATTTTTACAATATACATTATTAAAATTACAAAAATTTATGAAACAAATATTATTATTATTCATTAACTGCAAAGTACTACTTAGACTTGTATGTAACTTAAATTTTTTTCTCAAATATGTGAAAAGATAACACATACATATTTTATGTTCAAATTTGATCATAATTATCATTTAATATATAAACCTATATAATGGCGATTTTCAAAAATAATTTAGTGCTTTTTATTATGAAATCCTAAACTTCAAAACATGTTATCATTTAAGTAAAAAGATAATTTAAATAGGTTTTTTTTCTAAAAGCTAAACATTATTATCTTTTTATATATGAAAATATAATTTAATTAACCATTTTAGTATTTATCATTGTCATTACCAAACAGTTTCATTATCTCTTTCTTTATTGTGTTTATAAAACTCCAAAAATAAATTTATCCTTTGATATAAATTTCCAATAATATAATAGAAAATCAGGTTGCTAATGCTTAATTAATCAGTAAGTGATATCGTTTTAAGTATAGGTGACACATTATAATAGGAACTGAGATCTAAACTATTTGCTAAAGTAAATAGTATATGATTATAATCAATTTCCAGTTTACGCTTTAAAGCATTTAATTCAAACTATTTAAGGTAAATCAATTAGATCTTTACCTTATTTGAAGTTGTGACTTGATGTCGAACAATTTTTGATAGTTTTTAGATTAATCTTCTTTAAATCAAAGAGAATACCAACAAAATGTAATAATTTTTTACTAAAATCGAGTCCTAAGCTTTTGAGCGATATAATTTTTTTAGTGAATTAGTTCCGGCAGCAATGAAAAAAAACGAAATGAGTGGATTGCATTATTGGATTTGGTACTAATAAGGGTATTCGTGTAATTTTGTCTTTTTTGTCCTTAAAACTTATTAGTTGCCTCTTGGATACTAGAAACTTAGTCTACGTGGATGAGAAGCCATTAGACCTAATTTGGTAGGTACCAAATATACATAATTTTGTTTCCCAAAATGTTAAAGAAACCCAGTTAGACACATTTATCTTTTTTTGTTACTTGAATGCACAACATATTTATAGGATTTTGGTTGTTTTTAGAGAGCACATGGCTTAGATGGTCAACATGTTACGATCCATGCACATCCAAATATGTAGTATGTAATAATTAATTTTGCCTTTGAAAAGCTCATTATATGCTTATAATTGGATCATAATCTGGATGAATTTTTTGTAGCATGTGATCATATCAGGACATATAATATCAATTTTTTTTAATATAGTTTGCATCTAAACTTATGATTTAATGTTCCTATAGTTCCTTTTTTATTTTGTTACTTCAGTTTTGTGCCATAATGGTTATGTTGGCAACATCGTCTTCTTCTTTTTCTTCTTTTAAATTTTGTTTAATGTTTAATGTTAAGAAAGAATGGTTGTTTTATTTGATTTTGATGTCAGATTAGTTATTAAAAGTGTTTTTAACTACCTCTAACTTCCATGAAACTGCATGTAGCACAATTTATTATTTATTACATCCTTTGCTGCTACAATCTTGCTGAACATATATTAAATATATGGTTTGAGATGATACATTTATTTTGTTTTATTGATTTTTATACATTATATTGGCTGTTAAGGTAGTTCTTTTAATTTGAATTAGGTACTTAGGTGGTAGTACATAGTGGTGTTACAAGTATTAGGTAGTATATAACACACTACAAGTCAACATATGTCCAGTGTTTCGAATAATGTTACATGAGATCGAAACCTATTACCTTACATACTAAAACCAGAGCGTTTAACCACTAGGACAGCGATGTTGGACACAGTTGTGGTAGTTGTATTATTCAATATACATTGAATGTGTTGGACCATATTGCGTTTTTTCCTAAAGCTAATAGACAACCAAACGGTGTATTCGAACGAGACACTAACGGAGTATGTTTAACGAAAGAGGAATGCATATTTGTGCTGCAAACGAGGTAGTGATTGTTTGTAGTGGTATCGTATTAACTGTTACATATGGTAATTAGTTTGTAATTAAGATATATTACACATGATTAGGCAATCCAATAATGGATTTGGTGGGATAGATGGGGATACAAGCAGAGGGATGGGTTAAAGGGCACAAGTTGGTAGTGTTGTGCCTGCTACGGTGGGGGGATTAGTGTTCAGCGGGAGTGCAGATAAGATAATATGTATGGAGGAGGAATGGGGTGTGCACATGTATGTTTTGGTGTTGAGCGGACATGATGGGCCAATGAAGTGTTAAGCAATTGAGGAGGACAAGGGAGAGGAGGGCAAGGGTTAGGGTGGGAGGTAAGTGATGTATAGTGAGAGTTTGGATAAGCCAGTTAAGGTTTGGGGGGTTATAGATTTGGCACCTGATGCACTTTTGCAGAGTCCAAGGCCTTATGTTTTATTATAGGGAGTAGAACTAGAATAAGTTTGTGGTATGTGTGTTTTATTTGCAATCATAACATGTATGGTTGATTACAACCATGATTGGGTTGGCAACTGTGCACCTAGTCCTTATTGATTGTGGGAGCTTGGTAAATATCTTGTTCAAAGAGACCTTCGATAAGTGCGTCTAGATGAGAAGGATCTATAGCCATGTAAATCCCACATCCAAGGATTTACTTATGAGGCCAAGAATCCGATTACATGCATCAAGTTTCCTGTTGAGGTAGGAGAATTGGACCACAAGATGGTGCAGTTGTAGATGTTTGTGGTGGTAGATGGATTTTCTGCCTACAATTCTTTCTTGGGCCAACTGACCCTCGTTGATTTCTAAATTGCACTTGCTCCATGGGCTTGATGATGAAGTTTTCCACAAAGAATAGATTTGGGGTAATTCAAGGAGACTAATGCACAGGTTGTGAGTGCTATGTCACTGAGCTCAAAGAGGCGAAATGACAAGAGATGGGAAATACCACAAAGATGTCAGTCTACAGCAAAATTGTCGATGCATAATAACTACCGCCTAAGCCTTGGCTTGGGTCATGAAGAAAAGAAATAAAGTTTTGACATTCAAAATCATGTCAGTATCGACATGATTGGCTACCTTGGGAAATGTGCACGATGACCTATTCTTGGTGCTGGAACTTCAGATCTTGGAAAATCAACTCGTTCAAACCTGGAATGGAAAATTTTGGGTTGGATCTCGTCTATAAATAACATCCTACCTTCAACTAAAAGCGGATCAGATCTTCTTCTTCTTTTAACTCATAAGACTTTAAGAAAACCAAGAACTACTAGATTATAACTTGTATTTGATTTGAATTGTGTATTCCGGAGAGCATTCAAAAATAAAACAACCGAGTGAATGTTGGCCGAAGATTTTTGCTCAACCACTATAAAATCTTGTGTCTCTTCTTTGAACTCTTAATTTTCATATTTGTTTGACTCGTTTTTGAGTGGTATTGGGGTGTTACGTCAATTTTTAATGCAACATCAATCTAAGAAGATCCCTGCGGATGTAACCAAAGGAAGCTGTGTTGACCACACCGAGGAGCGAACTTTAGCAAAGAAGATTCTTCACTACGCTATTTCTGGCCAACTATCAACCGAGATACGGCTGCCTATTTTAGGAGATGTGACAAGTGTCAATTTTTTTTGAAGATTCCCAGAGCCTTATCCAATGAGCTTACATGGATGGTTAGCCCATGGCCATTTGTGGTATGGGGAATAGACATCATTGGAGTGCTACCAATGTTGAAAGGTGGAGCAAAATATGCATTTGTACAATAGCGGCTAAGGACTACATCACAAAATGGGCTTAAGCAGAACCGCTTATAACGAGCACTTTAGCGAAAGTGATTAACTTTATAATGAAGAACATTTTGTGTATATTTAGAGTTCTATAGAAAATAATCATAGACAATGGACTCAACTGAAAGTGCAAAATTCTGAGAGTTCTGTATTTGATTTTGGATTGAGAAAAGCTTTGCGACGGTAGCACAACTATATGAAAATGGACAGGTGGAGGCGATGAACAAGATCATCAAGTCCATCATCAAACTAAAGTGTGCTAAGGGCAATCAGGTGGATGAATTGAAATTGGCATTATGTTCTTATCGGACAACCCAAAAGTCTGCAACTAGTCATACTCCATTTTCCTTAGCCTACGGAACCAAGGCCATGATACCAATTGAAGCCAAAATCAATTCTCACAAAAGAATGCACAATAATCCCAAGGTGAATGAGGAACTCTTGCTTAAGTCCCTCGACTTTGTTGAACAAAAACGAGAAGAGGATGATCTAAGGGTAGCTTCTCACCAGCGAAGAGTAGCAAAACAGCTCAATGTTAAGATCGAAAACCGTACCTTTGAAATAGGCAATCTCATTTTAAATGAGTACTTCCCAGGTATGAGCGAAACTGGTCTGAATTGGGAATTTCCATACATGATTTGACATAAGCTTGGAGAGAAATTTCAAGCTATCAACTGTTGATGGGATCCAAATTCCCCGGGCATGATATAGTGAGCATCTACGATGCTATTTCACTTGATTTCCTTTTGGCAAATAAGGCATCCTAATCATCAGTATTTGGTGTAATAAGTGATAATTTTCATTTAGTTGTTTATAAATAAAGTTTTCTTTTTGAACTAATGGAACTATATTCTTAAAGTCTAATTTAGTGCTGCAAGATCGACAACAAAATTAAACATTATGTGTATTGAAAACTAGATGTCAAGGTACATGGAGATAGGTACCGACAAACTTCTTTGATCCATGATAGAGTCACTTAAGTATAATCGGACTAGGGGTCGATCAGATGATTCACCCCTGCATATTTCATCTTTAACCAATAGTGATAACCCGCACCTCCAAACACATCGATCCAAAGCCTAGAGTGACTTTTGAACTCGCCTCATACTAAGAAATACGAGCTATCAAAAGACTAAGAATTTAAGGAAAATCTACGACATTCTATAATTTCAGATCTAACAACAGAAGGAAAATAAATACTAATACAAAAATAGTCATCTTAGAAAATATTCCAGAAAACATGGTCTTAAAACGTACGTAGCCATAATCTAGAGTTTACATAAATATAGCTTATAATCTGGTAATTACTAAGTACGATAAGTAGTTACATGGAGAGTAATAAAAAGCAATAAGAAATGCCGATGCCAAGTTCACCTTTCCACATACCAGATCTGGGCCAATCACTTGCTACCCTATCCTCTTGTAGTGGGGGAGAGGGAAGGAAAGGAATGGGTTATACAATAGTTTGATGAATGAGTTACATCATCACATGCAATTGACTTCATTAATACTCTATATGACCCAGGGTGTTCTACTTGTGTTTATGAACCACTTACTAAGGTAGGTTTTGTTAACCTAAGAGGTATAGTTCAAAATACACCACACCAACATCTTATGAAGGTTTATACTCAAGGTCGAACAACTAATCAAACCTCAAAATAAACTATGGGACGACTAATAACTACTGGGACTATTCCAACATAGGGTCACCTACAATATCAACCTTGGGGCTATATTCCCAAATTACGACTACATGTATCGTATGTATGCATTGAGGTGGAGCCTGCAATGCTGACTCGTGCCAAAGAACATTAACAACACCGGGCATCCACTAACAACATAGGATCAAGCCCTCATTGCCGCGTATACCAAGGAACCTCCTATTAGTGCCGGGCCATACACTTCTCCAAGCATCATTATCAGTGTTGCGCGTACATCATAGAATCTTTTATGAGTGCAATTTGCGATAGAATCGCCCCAATCGAATATCAACCATGCCGAATAAATAGTGTCTAGGCCTCATTGCTAGCATACACATCTATTCAATCTCGTAATGTCCTAGAGTCATAAACTTAGGGAACTAATTTCCCTACTTATACCAACATCCATATATAAATTATGTACAAATAAACTTATAGCCTGGGCTTTAAGCCAAGGTTTAGGTTGCGCCTATAAATTGATAACCGATTGACCAGCTTAGTGAGCCTATCGACATATTGGAGTTGTTTTAATTTTTTTCCACTTTAATTATCGTTCATTTTATACTAACTAAAAATTGCCCACTACAGTAAACCCTAACCTGTAAATCTACAATTTACAATCATTTCACAATTTCATTTTAAATTTCATATGCAATTTCATATTCAATATCAGTAAACTAAATTAACTTAGGTTTAGAATCAACATGGTTATATTTATCCATATTCAGGCTAACAAAATAGGTGCGCTCAACCTAAATCAATTTTCATCCAGCCAATTTTTCTTTAACCAAATCTATATTAATAAGAATGGGATCATATTCATATGTGTTGAATTACTATCAAATTCCCAATCCACTACAGTTATTAGATTAAAATTAAATTAAATAGTTTTGGATCAAATAAGGTATAACAATCTTAATTACATGTAAATCATTATATTAATTATGAAGCAACTTACCTCTAGAAGGCTATCTTCTTTTTAATTCGCTTGGAATTGCCTCTGCTTAGTGTATAACTCTCCTTCATTTAATATGATTTCCCTTCTTCAATTTCTTGAATTTTAATTGTTAGTTTTGTTTTTGAAGAAAAATTGATTTGAGGAGAAAGAAAGTTAAGTTTCAAAGAGACAGAGTTTTTACGACCAGTATGAAATTAGGATTCTCAATATTAGGTTAGGGTTCTATATATAGGGGAACAAATCGTCATCAGTCGTTAGATCAATTTAAATAAAACCTAGGCCATTCGGCTAGCATAAACCTAGCTTGATCGCTTTGATTGGTCGACCGCTTGGTTCAGAGCGGTCAACCACTATGGATCGTCTGATCCAAGCTACAGTGTCGATCGGTGGTGCTTACCTTTTATAACATACTTGCTTCCTTATTTAATTATTTTCGATTCCAAATTTTTAAACGTTAATAACCTTTTTATACGAGCTTCGATTTCAAAACATTATATATGAAAATTGTCCAGAAAAATGCAATGGTGCAAGTTTCATAGCCAAATTCAGATGTTTGTAAAAATTTCGTTTCTACCCTTGTGATATTTAATTTGATTCTTTTATTAAATTTTCAGTTAATTTTTATGGGGTGTTACATTTCCCCCCCTAAAAAGGATTTCATCCCCGAAATCCTTAAGGATGAAAAAATGCAACTCGTACGTACGGAAGTTAATACATACAACCATCTACTCATCCATACACCACTGGAAACCATTGTCCTTAGTTCAAAATTCTAATGCAATATGTACATGTAAGCATTGAATGCATATGAACCTATACTAATGCAAAAATTAGGCAATCTCCTGATGTAATCAATCTCTTGAAATGCAAGTCTTTATGCCATGTATCCAAATGTATGCAACATCCTATGTACACATAATGGTAGTTCTATATGTATGCTCAACATTCAACCCAAATGCAACAGTCATATGCATATAATTCAGTAAAATAAAAAAAGTGATGGTGTGAGCATGTACTAACTCGAGAATATATTTTCCTAAGTATTAATGGTCAACCTAATCAATACATCCATTAACAACCATCATCCAAAACATGCCATATTGATACATTCACAACCATTCCTAGCATCCAATTATCCATACCTATGGGGTATACTAAGCTAGAACTTAAACACACAAATGGTTTTACTTATTTGACTAAAATGGGGACGTACCAGAAAAGAGTTCTGTATGGGTGGCTCGGATCTTCTCCTTAGGCTCCCATGTTCTCTCCATTGGGTCGTCTCCCCACCAGATTTTAACAAGCTTGATGACTCTACTATGGAGTTGCTTTGTACTATGCTCAAGAATATAGGTGGATGCATGGTAAATAAGTGACTCCCTCTCTACTTCTACCTCCTCTAGCTGACTCGGCTTAACTACAGCGTCTGTATCATGTAGACACTTTCGCAACTATGACACATGGAAAACATCATGTACTTACGCTAACTTTTCAGGAATCTTCACCCTATAAGCTAACTTCCCTACTCTACCAATTATCGAAAATGGCCCTACAAACCTTGGTGCTAACGTTCTTGAACTACCAGATCTCATGACATGCCTAAGCTGTGAGACCTTCAAAAAAACCATGTCACCCATTGCGAACTCTAACTCTATGCGTCTACTATCAGCGTAAGACTTCTTCCTATCCTGCATGGTTTTCATCCTTCTACGGTTCAAGTCTATCTTCTCTGATGTCTCCCCCACCATATTCGGTCTAAGAATAATCCTATCCATAGTGTCCCACCAACAAGATGATGATCGACAAGGCCTCTCGTATAAAGCCTCAAATGGTGTTATTACAATACTTGCTTGATAGATGTTATTATAAGTAAATTCCACTAGTGGCAAGTGATCCTTCCAAGAGCCTCAAAACTCTAAGATACACATCTGAATTAAGTCCTCTATACCCGATTCACCCTTTCAGTCTGTCCATCAGTCTATAGATGATAAGCGGCACTCAAACTCAACTCAATGCCTCAAGCCTCCTGAAGACTCCTCCAAAACTCGCTGGTGAAAAGAGGATCTTGGTCGCTAATGATGCTAGAAGGAACTCCATGTAACCTAACTATCTCCCTCACATATAGTGTCACCAAAGACTTAGTAGTCCTCATACTCCTAACAGAAAGAAAGTGAGTGCATTGGTCAGTCGGTCGACTATGACCCAAATACTGTCATTACCCTCCTATTCTTAGGTAGTCCATTGATGAAATCCATGGAAACACTTTCCCACTTTCAATGCGGAATATCTAATGGCCGCAACAATTCTCCTGCCTTCTTTTGCTCCGCCTTTACCCTTTGGAAAGTCATACATCGGGCCACATACTTTGCCACATGCCCCATCGTACTGGGCAATAAAAGATTGTCTTCATATCACGGTACATTTTATCTTCACCTAGATGAATGGTCATCCTAGAATGATGAGACTCGGCTAGATCCATGTCAATTAAATTTCCAGTATGAGACTCGGCTAGTACCATGTCAATCAAATCTATAATGAGAGGAACACATAATCTATCATCTCTCCGCAACCACCCCTTCGAGTCAATGGTATGACACCTCAAATTACTTAATTGCTATCCTCTACTAAGATTCTCAAATATATCCAATAACTCCTTATCATGCTTCTGACTTCAGCCAATGTGGTCCATAAGTGTAGGCTACACATCTACAACTGCTAACAATCCTGGAGTGATGTCTGACGATGGTCGAAAATTGAACGTAGAGATAAACTCCAAGGACTTCCACTCTAAGAACATAAGACTCAACATTGCATGCTTTCTACTCAAGGCACCGGCTATAGCATTGCTCTTGCCTGAAATATAGGAGATATCGCAATCATACGATGCCAAAAACTCCATCCACCTATGCTGCCTTAAATTCAAATCCTTCTAGGAGAATAAATACTTCAAAGACTTATGATCTATGCATAGCTCAAACTTCTCTCCTAATAGATAGTTTCTCCATGACTTGAGTGCAAAGACAATGATTGCCAACTCATGATCATGGGTTGGATAGTTTGTCTCGTGGACTTTCAACTGTCGACTAGCATAGCTCACCATCCTCTCTTCATGCATTAAGACCGCGCCCAATCCCTTACCGTAAGCATTGGTATACACCGTGACTACCATTATACCATTGGGTAATACTAGAATAGGTGCACTACTCAATGCCTCTTTTAGCTTGATAAAAGCATTCTCACACTTCAAGTTTCATGAGAAAACAAAATTCTTCTTAGTAAGGTAGTCAGAGGGGCAAAGATTTTAGCGAAGTCCTTGATGAACTCCCTATAGTAACCCACCAAACTAAGGAAACTCCTCGCTTTATTGGCATTCTTCGTCATGTGCCAATCCTATACCATAGAAACTTTACAAGGATCAAACGTTAGCCCACTTTCAAAGCAATATGTCCTAAAAAGCATACCTCCTTGCGCCAAAAGTGACATTTGGAATACTTTGCCTTCAACTTATGTCCACGAAGTGTATTGAATGCTTCTTGTAGATGCAACCTTTGCTCCTCCTCGCTTTACAAATGGGCCAATATGTCATTAACAAATACCACTATGAACTTATTAAGAAATAATTTAAAACTCGAATCATCATATCAACAAAGTAGGTGGGTGCATTGGTCAGTCCAAAGGGCATGACTAACCACTTATAAAGTCCTCAAGTGTATGAAAAGAAGTCTTTTGAATACTATCCTTAACCACATGCAACCAATGGAATCTGGTAGCCAAGTCAAGCTGAAAGAACACCTTCACTCCAACCAACTTATCAATGAGATCGTCTATGCGGTGCAACGGGTAACGATTCTTCTTTGTCGCTTATTTAGCTCACGATAATCGACGCAAAGCCTTAGAGAACCATCCGCCTTGGGGGTAAAGAAAACTGGTGCTCCTCATTTTGAAATACTCCTCCTAATAAAGACCTTCTTTAACAACTCATTTACTTGCTTATTTAGCTCGCGTTTTCCTTAGGGGCCATATGCCTTAAGTGCAAGGCAACAGGTCGGGCGTTCTTCACAAGATAAAATCTAAAAATAGATCTCTCTGGGGTGGAAGACAAGTGACCTCAAAAAAAAATATCTGGATAATCTCTCACTGCTGGCACTAAAGAAAACTCATTATGGGATAGGTCTAAAGAATATAAGTAACTCAACATAACTGAACCTCCTGGATCGCTATAAACCTCTAGACTATATCCACTACAAGTGCCCGGATAAACAACTGTCCTATCACAATCTTAGATCGCCCTATACATGGTCATCCAGTCCATATTCAAAATCAACCCAAACCTAGAAAATCCTAAGACAAAAGCATCGCAATCGAACTCGACCTACTACATATCATTGATGAATAAGCCGATCCTCCATCAAGGTTTGATACAACTACCGGGTCTGTAACAATGCTAGTGCCTAGTGCAACTCATCTATAAGTATATTTGAGATAAAAAGTGTGGTGCCCTAGTATTAAATAAAGTACGAATAGGTAAATCAGATAAAGTTAACACACCTTCAATTACGACCTCTTTCCCCTAGTTCACTATTGGAGGTGCACCTGAGATGGGAACAACATCCATGCATAAGATAAACCATTTGGGTAGAGGTCTTCGGTGGTGCTGGACACTCCCTCCTTATGTGCCCAACTTGATTGCTGTTGAAACATTTGATATTTGAGATGTCCATCTTGCACCCCTTCGCAAAATACCCCCTCTTACCACATCTTCTACTTCTTAATCTTCCCTTTGGGCCCCACTCCACCGTTGTGCTAATTCTGCTGGGATGTTGCATACTAAGGTAGGTTTCGCTAACCTAAGGGGTATAGTTCTAAATACATGTACACCAACATCTTGTGAAGGTTTATACTCAGGGTTGAACAACTAATCGAACATCAAAATAAATTATGAATCAGCTATGACTAATGGGACTATTCCAAGATAGGGTTACCTACAATATCAACCTTGGGACTATATTCCCAAATTATGACTACACATATTATATTTACGCATTGAGGTAGAGCTCGCAATGCCGACTCGCGTCAAAGATGTCTTAGGGTCTGTATCCACTCTCAATGGTAATGTAATGCCACTTATTGCACAGCGTCAGAATCCATCAACAACATAGTTTCACATCCTCATTGCCGCGTATACCAAGGAACCTCTCATAACTATCAGACTATACACTTCTCTAAGCATCATTGTGTTATGTGTACACCGTAGAACCTCCTATGAGTGTAATTTGCGATAGAATCGTCCCAGTCAAATATCAACCAAGCCGAATAAATAATGTCTAGGCCTCATAGCCAACTTACATGTCTATTCAAGCCCGTAATGTCCTAGAGTCGTAAACCTAGGGAACTAATGTTCCCTACTTATACCAACATCCATATATAAATTTTATATAAATAAACTTATAACTTGGGCCTTAAGCCGAGGTTTGAGTTATGCTTGAAAATCCATAACCGGTTGATCATTGGTCATTGGAGAAGTCGACTACTTGTTGTCGATTGGCTCTAGTGAGCCTATCGATTGGTCGGAGTTGTTTTATTTTTTTCTCGACTTAATTATCGTTTGTTCTCTACTAACTACAGATTATTCATTATAGTAAACCTTAACATGTAAATCTACAATTTACATCATTTCACAATTTCATTTTTAATTTCATATAGAATTTCATATTCAATATCAGTAAACCAAAATAACTTAGATTTAGAATTAACAAGGTTATATCTATTTTCAATCTAATAAAAAGGGTGTGTTCAACCTAAATCAATTTTCATCCAGCCAATTTTTCTTTAACCAAATCAATATTAAAAAGAAAGGGATCATATTCATTTGTGTTAAATTACTATCAAATTCCCAATCCACTGTTATGAGAAAAACATTAAATTAAACAGTTCTGGATCAAATAGGGCATAATAAACATAATTACATATAAATCATCATATTAATTAAGAATCCACTCACCTCTAGAAAGCTATCCTCTTTTTAATTCGCTTGGAATTGCCTCTGGTTGTTGTTGAACTCTCCTTGATTTAAATTTGATTTCCTTTCTTCAATTTCTTGAAATTTATTTTTTACTTTTGTTTTTGTAGAAAAATTTATTTGAGGAGAAAGAAGGTTGAGTTTCAGAGAGATAGAGTTTAGTTAGAACTAATATGAAATTAGGGTTCTTAATTGGGTTAAGGTTCTATTTATAGGCATTAAGATTGACATCGGCCATTAGATCGATTTAAATAAAATCCAGGCTATTTGGCTAGCACAAACCCTAGCTTGATCACTTCGACCGATCGACTACTCTAAACCAGGAGGTCGACCAGTCGAAGCTACCGTGTCGACCAGTGGAGCTTACTTTTTATAAAATATTTCTTCCTTGTTTAATTATTTACGTATTTTCGATTCCAAATTTTTAAACGTTAATAATTTTTTTATATGAGTGTAATAACCCTGTTGTTAATTAACTAATTAATTAATTTTAATTCTGGACAATTAATTTATAATTGTGATTTGTGAAATTAAATTTAGTGTTGAGAATAATTGATTAGATTTAATTAAGAAATGAGTTTCATTTCTTAAATAGGATTTCAATTTAAAATTTTGAATAATTATTAAATCAATTATTTAAATTTGGTGTTTAGAGTAAAGTGTTAATATTGAGAATTTTTGTTGAAATGTAATTTTTAAATTGTTAATTGGTTTGATAAATAGAGAAATTAATTTATTATTTTGTATAACATTGTTAGAATAGTGGTGTTGTATTGATGATAAAACAAAACAAATAAGCAACACTTTCTTTGTAAAGAAATTAGCAACACTTACTATTGGATCCCAAACTAAACCCCATTTAGCCCATTCAGAATAATTAAAACATAAATATGTATACTTCCTTACTCTGTTCATTTTATTTTTGAAATTAGTAAACTCCTCCCTCTTCCTTGCTCCTCAACCCTAGCTTCAATCATCCTCAAATCAAAATCAAAACAAAGGGCTTTTGGTCAACACTTGTAGAAATCAAAGCTAGGTAATCTTCTCTACCTTCTAAACCTATAAAAGTATGATTCTATTTCATTTTTAATCTAAGTGATGCTGGTTGGATTTAGGTTTTCGAGAATTTAGGTGTATTTGGAATTAGCAAAGAGATTGCAAGGTAGTAGCAAGGCTTTGGATAAGATTAGCAAGCTATAGAAAGTTTTAAAGGTGAGTTAATTACTTACATATCTATTTCTAAATTTTGTGCTGTACTTAATTGTTTAAATGATTTGTTGATTGAATTGTTTGCAAATTTGATTGTAAACTTGGATGATTGTTTGATTGTTCTCTGCTGAAAATTTAATGTGAAAATTTCTGCAGTAAAATAGTAATATTATGGTGTAGAATAATCCAAAACGGCTCAATCTTTTTTCTATAGAAAGATTATTCAACTAGATACAACTTCTCTTTTAATCACTTTATGAAATTCTGGTGCTTAGGGGGTCGAAATTGAGTTTGAAACTGATGGTGTATCTCTACTCTGTGCAATTTTCTTAGTTGAAACCTGATATTAAAATCATCATAACTTTTGATTGGTAGATCGAAATTGAGTATGGTTTTTCCATTTGAAAGGTAGTTTCATAGGGAACAACTTTTATGTTCATCATTTTTTGTGAATCTGCAGTTTATTGAGAGAAATTTTGGTTTGAATAAGAGATAACCTCTATGTCCTGTGTTTTTTTTAATTTTGCTTTGAAACACAAAAATCGTTTTGACCATAACTTTTTCGTTACTAAAGGAATTCGATATTTCTTATGGAAATCATGGACTTTTTGCTATAACTTTCATGTTTTGTGTTTTGCATAATTTTGAAATTTCAATGATCAAAAAACTCGTTTCTTATCGCTGGCCTGTCAATGAAAAACAATGTTAATAAATTTAAATCAGAGAAATTGTTTTGGCCATAACATTTTTGTTACTTATCAAAATTTGATAATTCTTGAAGTTTTGGAAAGCATAGACTCTGTGCTACAACTCTCTTGTTTTATGTTTTGTAAATTTTTGAGATTTAGGTCATCGAAACTGAAGATCTTTAAATCCTACATTTGAGCTAAATGAAATAAATAGATATGTACATCAAAATGAATTTGAAGGAGTAATTAAATATGGTTTTAAAATATGGTTTGAGAATAATATAACATATGGAAATTTGAGATAACTTTGTGAAATTAAGTGAAATCTTGGAATAATTCGAGTTTATGGAATATTCTAATTTAAATGAATATTTCACCTCGTTAAATAATAAATTGTTTTCTACAATAAAATGTGTCAGTAAAATAGTTGTGGAATTTGGAAATGTGAAAATAAGTTAATATATCTTTTGAGAATCAGGATAATATAAATTGTAAACCATATTAATTCTTGGAATTTTAATCTTCAATATGGTTTTGGGAAACACAGGAAAAATCTTGGTTTTATAATAAATGTTTTTGCAAATAATAAATAGATTTGTTAACAAAAATTAACAAGTATTTTAAACAATGAAAATCAAAAAGAAAAAAAAGGTTTTGAGAACCTTAGTTCTATAACGTGGGGAGTGCTAATAATCGGCTTAGTGTTATCGATTGGTTTAAATGCTATCGTATAACGCTACGTCGAATATGGCATAATCTCATTGAATAGAACGCTTGAGTGGAATTTACTAATCATTAGTGAATACATGAATTTCATTGGGTAGTATGAGATACTTTGGTTAAATTCATGTGATCATTATAGTGAAGTACTTAACACTTTAGATTTGATTTCTCTTCGGGTGTGCGACAAGTAGTTGCGAGATCTGGAAGAGAATGTAATTCAGGTTTTCCGGTGGCATCCGTAATAAGTGATATTTACTAGCTTTTAGTAAATACTTGGATTTCACCATACGACATGGGACGTATTAGTTAAATTCTAGTGATTACTAAAGATGATAGTATTTGGCACTTTAGAGTTTACTCTATTTTGGTGTGCGGCAAGTGGTTGCTAGATCCTTAGGAAGTTTACTCCTGGATTTCTTATCAAGTGTAATAATCTAAAATAAATTTGATACATTTGGTCATGTCTGCTATCCTTGAGATCATCTTGTGATTCTCGTCCTGTGTACGATCCCCAGTATCAGATCGGTTCGTGTGATACCAAATTGTTTGTTTATTTGCTACGGTTTTGTGTATGATCATCACGATCGTTTTGAGTAGATCTCTTGGATTTTGGATATTTGGATTCTGTGACTATTCTATGTTCGTGAAATAAATATATATTCTTAGGTCTTGTGTTCATGAAATAAATATATATTCTTGTGTCTTGTGTTCGTGTTCTTGTGTCTTTTCTTAGTGAAATAAATATATATTCTTGTGTCTTGTGTTCGTGAAATAAATATATATTCTTGTGTCTTGTGTTCGTGAAATAAATATATATTCTTGTGACTTGTGATGGATGCTAAATTAAGTTAATTCTATTATTCTGTGTTTAGTGACTAGTTAGTGTTTGTGTCTTAAACTTATAACCCTATTCCGAGTTTAGTTAATTCCCTAACTCGTTATATCCTGGACATATGTATTTACTTATATATTGTTTATTCTTGTGCTACATTATGTTCTCACTCTATTGGATATTTAGGGATAGTCTGACCCGGGCATTATTTTGCTCGGGTCAGGCTGAGACTTTTCAGGTTACATGATAGGTTGACCTTTGGATGGTTGGGCCAGCAAGGAGATAAACATTTAGACTTTTAGTTTATCTTGTTTAGGAAATTTGGACTTTATATATTAAATGTATGACTAAGATTAGAGAATTGTAAATTTGTATATTATTGAGCCTAGTATTTCATTTTATAGACTCACAGTTTGTATAAGTATAAATGTTTATTATTCCGCTGTGATCTTTGACTGATGTTTATATGATATATTGTTCTGATTCTAAAAAATCGATGTGTCTATTACTTTGTATTAATACTGTACATGTCAAATTTCAGTTCAGATATTAAGTAAAAATGTATAAATGATGTGTCAGTGTTAGTATAAAGATATATTCACATTCGTTCGCCCTTAACAAGCCCTATTCTCCGGATTAGCAGACAACATTACTTGTAATGTTTTTCGCTAATCTGGGCATCGTGGTGGGATCATTACAGTACATGTCAATTTCAGTTTAGATATTAAGTGAAAAAGGTATAAATGACGTGTCAGTGTTAGTATAAAGATATATTCACATTCAATCGCCCTTAACAAGCCGTATACTCCGAATTAGCAGACGACATTACTTGTAATGTTCTTTGCTAATCTGGGTATCGCGGTGGGGTTGTTACAATGAGCTCCGACTTGAAAACATTATATATAAAAATTGTCAAGAAAATTTCTACAAACGCAATGGTGCAAGTTTCGTAGCCAAATTCAAAAGTTTGTGAAAATTTCATTTTTATCGTTATTATATTTAATTTAATTATTTTATTAAATTTTCAGTTAATTTTTGTGGGGTGTTATAGCAACACCTGGAGATAGGCAATGTCAAGAAAGGATGCCCAATGATAGGCACCTAAGACACTGATTTCTAAAGATAAGAATATATGCAGAGTCAAACCTTTTGTAGGTACACTATTACATAATGTGGATGCTCGTATGAACAGGATGAGAACCATATAATTTTAACCACATCGATAGAGCACAACTTTATTTGTAGACGAACAGATATGTCCGGCCAATAGTAAATAAGATTGATCGATGAAATACATCATTGTTTAGTCAAATAAGAAGTGTTTGACCAATAATAAACAAAGCTACGTATAGAACAACACCGGGCAATCATAGAATCTTATCTATATGTATAAAGTTATAGTAAATAAAGGCATTGCACAAATCGTAGACACAAACTAAGTAATTTCATTATAGATAATTATATATTTAAAAATGCAGGCAAGTACATAAGCAAGAAAGTAAAGGGTGCAATAATGTAAATGAGACAAAAGTATAATAGAAAATAGCTTTCATTCGCACATCTTTTAGATAAAAAATCATAGGGTTGCGCCCACACAACAATGACCTATGTACATGAAAAAGCCAAAAGAGAAACAAGTCAAAAAATAGCATCCAACAAGCCATAAGTTCAGCTACTTCTTTAGTTTCTTCCACTTTTTACCACCCTTCATGCCAGATAGTTTGCGCTTGCCTTTCTTAAAAGACTTGGATAGTGGCTTGTCTTCATCTTTGTCTCAGTCATAGCTAGATAAGGAAGTGAGAGTCTTTTGAAGACTAATGGTAACAATGGTTTCTGGTGCGGGGGGTGCAAAAGTAGAGCCAGAAGGGGGTTGGAGTTTGATGTTCAGAGCTCGAAGAGATGTGGAAATCAGAGGAGGGATCTTCTAAATGATTGGCATAAGTTTGAGTTTTCTCAACTTAGAGAGATCGGTTGACTTATTCTCTACTAATGAAAGCGTCTCGAGACCTTTCTCATCGACGATCGTCATGTCATAGTCAATGGAAATATCAACTCCTCCAAACTCTCTGGGGCTATTATTTCTCAGAGTTGGGACCGGGCCAGAGCTGGTGTGTAGGAAAGGAGGAGTAAATGTTGTGGTGACAAAGATTGATGTGGTTGTAGAAGCTGTGGGACCCAAAGTAGTCGTTGTAGGTAGCGAGGGTGGCAGCGCTAGTAATTGACCAGTAATGCGACAAATAGAATGATAAAGGTTATAAATCCCCCAAGGAGAGATTTGTTGCTTCTTGAAGATTAGGGATGCTAAAGATATGCCTCTCATGGGAGAAGATTCGTATGAAGAAGATTTACAGTTTCCTCTTCCTCGAGAACTTTGGTTGGTGGAGGCGAAGTGGAGGAATCACCGGTGCAATGATGGTTGAAACTTCCAAGTTGTAGCTTTTAGTAGTAGTGGTGGTGGTGGTAATGTAAAGAGTAGTGGATATAGTTATTTCAGTTGCGAAAACCTCAGAAGTGGTCATCGTAAAAGTAATGATCTATGCATGAGACTCCTTTTGAATACGAGCGACATCTTCTACACAATCCAAAGAGCTTGGACCGGCGAGAATCTCAACAGGAACCTTGGAAGATGTAGCTTTGAATGCTCTGAATTCCATCCCTTTTTCCAAATTTGCCAAGTCATCTCCGTCGAACAGCTCATTCTTTAGCTTCTCTTCGTCCATCCTTTGGCTAAATTCTTTGGCCCTTCTCAAAGCCATTTCCTAGGCCTTAGTGGGAGTTAGCGGACAGGCATCTCCCAGCCACATGAGGTTCTTTATCTGAATGATGTTGGCAAGGAATCCAAGAAGAGTAGCTTTGATTTTCTCTTCAGCCTAGGTGAGAGTAGCCTGTAGTTTAACTGTTCTATTTTTAGACTTGAATAGTTGAGTCCTTAAGCCCACGGTTTCTTTTGTGCAAGCCTAGGCCATGTCCTGAGACTAAATTCTTTACTATTTTTCTTCTTTTAGGTCTCCCTTAAGCTTGTAAATCTCATGCTGAAGAGCCACCTTTTGAGACTATATTACCTTGACCTCTTTCTCCAAGCTGTTGTATATAACATGTGCTATTTTTAGTTGTACATTTAGAATGAGACACTTAGTTTTGTGAGCAGTTGCTTCATCTTGTAACTTTTTCCCAGCCTTTTTGATGGCCTTGTCTTTTGCTTCTATCTCCTTTTGGACTTCGGCATGCTCCCTGTTATAATCCTCACAAATCCTATTGCAATCAACTCTTTCAATGTTAAAGCTTTTAATAATTAACTGATTATCTCGATTGACATCGAAGAGCCCTTTCATTAGCTTTCTCCTTTAAGTATACTGCTCCATGGCTTTATGTTTTCTACAGACACCCTCCATTAGATAGTTTCTAGGAATGTCTTTGACAGCGCAATCAAATTTGACCCCTCTAAGGAGAAGTCAGGAAGAGCAACTTGCATCCAAGTTGTAGGCACTAGAGATGAGCTTTAAGGGGAAGGAGGTAGAGTAGGCTGACTTGTGGATATATTATTTCCAGCATTATGTGATTAATGAGAAGTTGAAGAGCCGGTTCTTTTAGATTAGTAGAGAGATCTTATAGAAGCTTTGGGGTGCTCAGTGATAGTAGCCGTTTGGGGTTTAGAAGATGGGGGGATGTTGAACTAGGAAGATTGGTGGATTTAGGAAGACTATAAGGGTAAATGTCCTCGATGAGGGGAATTTAAATCGTACTTAGAATGGTCACATGAATCCCTGAGTTCATCAGCATAAAGGAATCTCTCCTCAGCACACGCCTTCGTTTTCCTTTCTCCTCGTCCTCTCGCTATCTCATTCATAATAATGGCTATGGTATGAGTACGAACTCCCTTGTGGCTAGGTGCGATGATAACAGATGCCTTGGTAAACTTTATCGAGTTGGCTCTGTTTTCCCTTATACTTGAACAGAAGAAAGGATTGAATTAGATTCAATGAACCAGATTGATAACAAATGTGAAGTGACTGTGCTTGTGATCCTAGAAGTGTATGAAGTACTGGTGTGTCCTAAGTAATCTATGGACTATGCTCTTGGGATTAAGGAGATGAAGTTTCTTCCCCTCTTAAGTGTAGGGGCATGTCAGCTGGAGTAAAGTTGAAGTCAACATGATTTGAATTGAGAAGATCATTGAAATTAAGGTCAGATGCGGTGAAGTTTGGAAAGCTCCCTATATCACCCAACGAGTCAGAGATGGCATCACCGGTGTCCGAAGGGGTTGACTCCCTAATAGGGTCATGATGTGGTTAGAGTGCAGGGATTGAAGTCTTGATGATGAGTTACTTAGGCATGAGAGGAGTGAGCATTGTTCCTCCAGGAGGTGTCTCCCCAAACAACTCATCTTCGTCAACATCACTGTCATCTTCTTCTTCCTTATCTTCTTCATTTTTCTTCTTCTTCTTCTTAAATGTTGTCTTCTTCTCTTACTCTCCCTCTTCTTTGTGTTGGTTGTCAGAGCTTAGGACTTCTTCAACCTCTATGTAGACTCCATGAGGAGTTGGGGAATCATTAGCAGCTTTAGTAGCCATGGGAAGGATTGGATCAGGTTTGACTTTCCTTCCATTATAGAGAAGCCTATGTTGACACATTCGAGAGATTTTAAGTAGGACAGAAATAAACCTCTGTGTTGTGTTGATCCTTTTAAGATATCGTAGGGTACTTTTGAAGATAAGAGTCATGATTTTTCAAGGGATGATTGTAAGAACTGAAAAAGAAGGTTAGACACTTAGGCGTAGAAAGTCCAAGTGGGATGAAAATATTGAGGAATGTTTGGACTTGAAGCCAACGAGGAATCGGACAAAGAAATATTCATCCTTGAAATAGCTTCTCTTGTTGTGTATCCCCTCTATGACCTTACATTAGTTAAAGGATTCAATTATCAACAGTGAGGGATGGTCGGTTATTTTTTTAAAAATAGAATAGGAAGGTAAGCTTATTGTTGCGACCTCCCTAGGTGCATCCTAAAGGTTATGTAGATGGAATTTAGAATGACGTTGCAATTTGGGTGGATTTAAGATTGAGAAAGTCCTAACATATGCAACACATATCTCAAGAAGAGGTTAAACAGAGGGATGACCCTGGTTAAGCACATATAATGGTTACCTTCTGGAGGGTCCTGAGCTCCCAGATTGGGTAAAGGAAGAAGCACCTCATTTTTGAGGATTCTATGCTTTTTGCCAGCCCTTTTAGCTCTACAATAGTCAACTTGGATGCCTAAGAATCAGATGGGTTGTCTAGAATCATAAGAATAGGTGGATCGTCTTCCAGAGTAATAGGGCCTTGGGGTTATGCAAGAGGAACAATTTGGTGCTCTTAAGTAATAGCACTTCTGGCTCCTATCAGAGTAGAAGAAGATGTCGGGGCAGAGGATGAGCCTGCTTCCAGAGGAGTAGAGTGAAAAGTGGAAGGGCCAACCGTGGTTAAAAGATGAGAGATCGTCTACAGTCAGTCATTCTATACTAAAAGCTTAAGAATGATAATGGCCAGGTATAATTTGTTTCAGCGTTATACTCTAATTAAAACCCATATAGCCGATGTAGAGGATCCAATGGATGTCATCATGTGTTTGCTAAGCGGGTTCTATTTATAGACTGGGTAAGTGCAATGTGTCAATCTCATAATGCATATCATGTGTCCCTAGCATGGTGTGCGAAAGCATTCTGTGTAAATAGCCCGCTCATGTTAGCAAACAAGCTCCTCATGTGGGTGCGTCGAATTTACCCATTATTGTAGAGTCTATGATAATAGAACCATCAGTCGAACCGATGTAGAGCTTTACTTTGCTGGATTATAGGAGTGCATTGTTCGAGTTTGGTTATCGATGAGACGAAAATCTCAAAGTATTGACATTCAAACTCATTGAACGCCAAAGAATGTTCAATGTGACAACATCTCAAAAACATCCCATGGAATCTCAAGCCACTGATTAGTATTCAAATTCGACCCAAGAAAGAGTGATCATATCCTTCCTTTTCACCATATTCCTCCTTTCGATGAAATAAACCCATGAATCGCTTCAAGAATCCCGAAATCTTTCTTGGGATTTTCAAAGGCAAGATGGTGGCAGTGAAGGGAATGGAAGGTCGAGGCACCAAGTTAGATTGATGACGGCGACATGGCCTTAGTATGCCAAGACATAGCGGTGACCCCAAGAACGACGATATCCTACCTTTGAAGTTTGAGACCTAAAAATGATGATTTGAGATGGATCAAAATGAGTATGGTGGGATCTATTTCTTGCATGGTCAGCTATGACTAATGGTAGTGATTCGAGCAACGGTGGCAATGCTAGGAAGTTGGCGGTGGCGTTGAAGTTTTGAGTCACAATTAAAAAATCATAAAAGCTTAAGACCAAAAAAGCACAAAGTAGTTGGCAAATGAAGGTGAAGGACTAAAAATTTCTAAGTGTACTTTATATTAAACATTTAGGAAAAACGGTTGGTACCGACCAAAAATAATTTGTACCAAATAGTTTTATTCTTCATATTATAAAAAAGGAGAATAAGAAAAGAAGTCCTAACCAAAGGATGGAGTAGCTTTCAGAAAATTCTCAATAATGATTGAAGACTTCAAATGGTAGACTTCAACTTCCACAAAGAGGATGTGACTTGACAGCTACATGAAGTGACGTACCGATATTCTTAGAGTAGATGTAATAATTCAGGATAATAATTTAGAGAATGAAGGCAATTTCGTAGCGAAACCTATCTCTCATCTCGATCCAAAGCATGCTTTGTTTCCACAAAAGCATACTTTAGGGGGAGTTAAGTTTTATCTAGCATTTGAACCAAGTGATATTCAGTGGATATAGATTTCAAGATGATGAAGAAATGGATCATTAAACTTAAGGGATGCCAAAATTGATGAATAGGAGGAACACAGGAAATTTTACTATGTTTTGTACGAGCAAAAAATGGTCAGCCCTGACCACTTCAAAAAGGGTCGGTACCGATTGAGCCAAAGATATGGGAGACCCAATTTATTATATAGTTTATGCTACTTGCAAGTTTGAAGAAAAAGAAAAGTTTTGGATGGGCAAAACCAATAAGTACAGACCATTCCTGGATGGACAATTTTTCAATGAAGAAACAAAGCTTGAAGACTTAAGAATATACGTAGAGATATCAAAGAAACGAGCAAGCAACATCGATAGGCATTGAAGAGTATAACTTATCAAAGTTGTCGATTTTGACTTCTTCTTCCTGGCCGGAACTTCATATCCAGATTATTACTGGTTCAAACATGCTCCCCCGCTTATGGTGGAGGAGTACGCCTACAAATAGAAGACTATGGACATCAAAGAAAAGGACCTTTGATTCTATTTTGATTTTTTGCAAGGAGACCACCATTTACGAAACTCAATCATTTCTAGAACCGAAATCATTCTATTTTGGCTGAATTTGTAAAAGTAAATCAAAACAAAGTTGATAGTGGACGTAGGATGAAGAATTTAGCCAAACCACCTTAAAAATATTGCGTTTCCCTCCTTTTGATTTCATTTGACCGAATCTTGTTTTTAATTCTATTGGGATGTTTCCCCATTTCATTGAAGCAAATATTATTACCTTTGTCAACTAAAATCCATCTTCACTCTCTGGTTATAACATTATTCTCATGCATCATGGATGTTAAACCAAAAATTGGTATAACACCCATGGTCCGTGAATGGTAAATGAATCCTTGATTCGAGTATATTTGATAACATGATGATGGCTCAGTATTGATCGAATCAAGAACAAATCTAACATTCAAGGTCAAGTGCAAGATGATATCATTAGGAGATAGGCTATAATGCCCATGGGTTTTAAATGTTGCACATTTGATAGCTCATATGTCATCTTGGAATATGATATTCGAGATCTCTTAAGGTCATTTGGAACAAAATGTTCAAGTGCCCTTAAGATCACTTGGAATAAAATATTTGAGAATCCATATGGTCCTTAGGAGTAGGGCACTCCAAATCCCATGTCATATATCTAAAGGAGAGAGAAGATAAGTGGTAAATATGCAAAATAGCTCGTTGAGCTTGTTAATGAATAATTAAAAAGCGCTTATGTTCATGGTCCACTGTCCATATGTGATAGGCAAAATATGAGAAATGCATATAAATACTAGTTTAGACTGAAGCTCATGTGAATCCATGTGAATAGAATCATAATTGCTTTGGGTCTAAAAAGTTTTATTATATGTATGTTCATGTCCAATTATGTTCAAAGTGCATAATCAAGGTAATATGCATGTCCAAGTCCTTGTACATATAAATCAAGCATGATTACAACCAGATTAGAATTGTCTCCAATTCGATTTAGGGTTACAAGAGTTTAATTTTGAGACTTGAGAAAAGAAAATCAAGGTGCCCTCTCCATGACACATAGGTCCGTATTAATAGGGTGGGCATGTGGCATGATGCATGGCTTCAGCAACACAATGTTGCATAGTGTCAGGCTTTGTTTAATGATGGCATTCAGCATCCCTTGGTAACTAGCAGAACTTTAGCACCGTCTTAGCAGTAATAGCCTTTGGCATCGGTAACCTTATGTAATGAAATGCTCTCAATTGGTCATTGACAGCGTCGATCGGAAGTGGTATTAAGCATTAATGTAAAGCGACATTGATATAGAGCAGTATTGATAAAGAGCAGCATAGCAATTTCCATGGATATTGATGACTCCCGGCATCAATATCTCACTTATAGATGTGTGGCATCCCCTAAAGATTGATGAAACACACTATCATCGACATGTGGCACTGGTTATGAGTGGTATTGTCTTATGGAAGTATTATTCGAGTGGCATCGTCCATCAAATAGCTTTGGTAATAATATCATGCAACATTAGTGTATAGCGGCCTTGGTAATATGCGGCATCATTTGACAGGCGGTGTTGACATTGAGGAAAACGATGTGGGTGAGAAGCGGCATTGTCTTATGATATTAGAGATCTGGCATAATTCAATTTATTCTATATGTGATATGTGGTATTGATGTCTTCTAGTGTCCTTGGTTTTATTGACGACGTCTGATTCCAACTTTGGTGAGGGACGGCATCATTGGTCTCAACACTGACTCATTATCATTCTTTGGGCACTGTTCATTAATGCAGTGTCTCAGCTATATCACACATCGCATTCCTTCGAGGATAATAAGTGTACTAACATCCATATTGACATGCCGCATTTCATCGATATAGGTTGTAACACCTACAACATTGTTACTTCAGCTCCATTGCTATAGCATTAATTTTTGCTTCATTACTTATCCTTGCGGCGTGCTACCTTCGACATAGAACCTAGCAGGATCAATTTCTTTGTGATGCCACCACTTATATCATTACTTGCAGCATTGAAATTATGTGGATAACATTTTCCTCCTTCCTTGTATAAAATAAGCTTTTTACACTTGTTAACCCGCCTTTTGGAAAGGCCATGGACATGAGGATTTAACTAAATCGACTGCTTGTTTGTCGAGATTGGGGTACGATGAGTTTAATCCAGCTGGATGGAAAGACGATCAGCCAGGATGGTGTCGTTCGGCCTGGGAAGGTGGTTCGGCATAAGTGGCTCGGCCGTGTAGGTGGTTCGGCGTAGGAAGTGGTTCGACATAGGTGGCTCGGCCGTGTTGGTGGCTCGTCATGGAGGGTGGCTCGGCTTAGCTAAATGGTGGTTCGGCCTTGGTTGTCGCTCGGCAACTTCGAGTTCTGAGGCATGTGACTTCGGGTCATCACTCGGGTAGCTCGGTGGAGTATCAGGTGGCTTGGCGTTGTGGTTCGGTCAGGGTGGCTCGGCAAGATGGTTCGGCTAGGTGGCTCGCCGTGGACATGGCTCGGTCAAGGTGGTTAGGCACTGTGGCTCGCCATGGTGGCTCGGTCGTGGGTAAGGTGGTGGCTTGGTGAAGTTGAGGGTCGATAGTGGCGTGTGGCATGGTTGCTTCGAGTCTTGGGCTTCTTTGCTTCGAGTTTTGTGGTTTGGCTCCTAGGATGTGGGTCGGTAGGAAATGTAGCTGGGTCGGCTACATTATAGTTTGGTCACTTCGAGCCGTTCGGCTCGTCACTTCGGGTTGGCTGCGTGATAACATGGGTCGGCGTTAATGCAAGGTTCCGCCGCATCGAGTTTTCAGATTACTTCGAGTCCAAAGGGGATTTACTTCGAGTCGCCTTGGTGGCTTTCCTGGGTTGGCAGCATTTCGGCAGGGAGTTGATCGAGGCTATAGAATCTGGAACGGCCGTGGACTTAACGGACCCCGGGTCATTCAGGAAGCCCAGTTACCCGTATTTGCCTATAAATAATGCATGAGGGTCTTGAGAAAAGGGGATTCTCTCATTTGGTTCCCTGGCTCCTTTTCTTATAAGGCTAAGGCAATTCTGCCATTATACAACTCTGGATTGTAACTGTAATTGATTTGGATATCAATGAAAAGGAAATTTATGGAGTGGACGTAGGCAGGAAGGAGTCAGCCGAACCACTATAAATCCACTGTTTTTATTGCTTTCTTTTAATTTTTACTGTTCTTCATATTTATACTCTCTACATACATTCTGTCTGTGATCTATGATTGTCGTTTGGTGCTTTCAACTGGATTTGGGTGCTAGTGACCAATTTTGGCGCTAACATTTTGGTGCTTTCACTGAGAAAGCTAGCACTCAGGGATTCTAAGGCTTGGTCTTTGGATTTAAAGGCTTAGGAACTCGGATTCTTGGGAAGTTATGGCAAGGCAATCGACAAGACGACAAAGGACTGAAAGGAGTCAGAATGAAGGGAGTCAGGAGGCTTCCTCAGGAGCGAATCAGGCCTCGATTTTCATCACCAGAGACGAGATGGAAACAATGCTGAAGAGATAAGAGGAAATGATATAGAACCTGCTCCAACAGGTTGGAGAAGTTGGAGTGCAAAACCAAAGGAATGGAGTAGCAGGTTATGCCAAAAATGAGGATCACGAAGCTAGAGCGACAGGAACGGAGGCAGCTCGGAATCAGGACCAAGGGCATGAAGCGACTGGAATACAGGATAGAGTTGGACCATCAGGAACGACCCCTGAACTAGGGGGCATGCCCCCGAATCATGTATGCTCCATTCCAGTAAGGATACCAGCTGATGCTAGGAAATTTGGTGTTAATAGGGAATTGGATGCTCATCCCAAAGGGCAGGTTCCAGAATTCCCTCGTGGACTCGGGGGGCAGGTTGGAAACAACGCACATAGGCCGTTACTTGGTGACAACGACGGGTCAGCGAACGTAATCAGACGGGCTATGAGGGGAGGATTGGTGAATAGAGACTTGGAGGATGTGAATAGGAGTCCCTTTGCTCCTGGGATCAGGCAAGCTAGAAACCCGCCTGATTTCAAACTACCAACACTTGAGATGTACGACGGGAGAACGGATCCCACTTTTCACTTGACGAGGTACATGAGGCATATGGAAGTGCTGGGGGGCATTGGAGGAGGTCATGGCATGATGTTTCCCTTTGTATTTGATGGATATTGCATCAATATGGTTCATGCAGCTAGAGAGTGGCTCTATCGGCACATTGACGGAGCTGATTGAAAGGTTTATGAGACAGTTTCAGGTCCACATAGTCAGACCCAAGAACGTGATGACTTTAAAATCGATGAAACAATGGAAAGGAGAGTCGCTCAGGGATTTCTTAACCAGATTCAATGCGGCGGTGGCTTCGGTAGATCGACCTGATCCATCGATGGTTTTGATGGCGGCAGTTTCAGGGATTGCAGATAATTCGGATTTCAAGATATCATTGGAACGGGACCCACCGAGGGATCTCTGGGAGTTCTACCATGAGGCGGAAAGGTTCCTGAGGCAGGAAGATGCGCAGGCTGAGGGAGAAGGGAGAGAGGCTGAAGCTTATGCAGTAAGGGGTGGAGGTCCACCCAGGGAAGTTCCAAACAAAGATGATAAAGGGAAAAGGAAAATGAATGATAACGGTAACACATCGAAAAAGGCAACGGAGGGAATCATAATTCTCTTCTTATACGGATTTGAATGAGACTCTGGAAAGAATTTATTTAGATACTCAAGGACGCCTCCAGTATCGGAGGCCAGCAAAGAGGGAACCCTTCGAACACGAACGGGCATCGGGAAAGCGTTGCCTATTCCATGAGCTGGATGGGCATAACACAAATGACTGCAGGCATTTGAAGGATATCATCGAGGAACATATAAGGAATGGCCATTTACAACAGTACATAAGGAATCGAGCTGTGGTAGTGGAACATGAGCAGCCACTACCCACATCAGACGAAGCTGGCACTGGATCTAGGAATCGTCACCTTATTATTAGCTGAATGGGTTTATGCCTTTGAATAAGTAGTAAACCCCAAAGTAAGGCGGCTAATTCACTTACACATGTATGGGATCGAGGACGGTCTCTAGGCATGCTCTGAGATGATGATATACCGTGATACTCGGGTTTATGAAATTTTGTTTTTTCTTTTTTTCTATGAACTCTGGTTTCTTTCTTGGTACTACGGACATTTGATTTTCTTTATTGTATGGACTTTTATTTTGTTAATTGGATTCTGTGATAATTGGATTTGGATTAATAAATAATATCGATTACAAGATTATGGTCACGACCGGAGAGACAGGGCAGTAATCGCAATGTATGAGTCCCTTCGCCGGAGAGGGATGGAATGGATTCGAAAAATATATAAAAGTCCTCGACCGGAGAGTCGAGGCCGGAGAATATAAAAGTCCTCGACCGGAGAGTCGAGGCCGGAGAATATAAAGTCCTCGACCGGAGAGTCGAGGCCGGAGAATATAAAGTCCTCGACCGGAGAGTCAGGCCGGAGAATGTAAAGTCCTCGACCGGAGAGTCGAGGCCGGAGAATATAAAGTCCTCGACCGAAGAGTCAAGGCCGGAGAAAATAAAAATCCTCGACCGGAGAGCCGAGGTCGGAGAACATAAAAGTCCTTGACCGGAGAGTCGACGCCGGAATAGGATAAAGCAAACCGGCGAGGTCTATGGATTTAAATGTAAAACCGAAAAGGTCAAGGATTTGGTTATTGGATATGGATGGATTAAAACTCGGTTGACGTGTTCGGATGGCTAGGGAATTGGCTAAGGATTTGACTACTGGACTCAGAATTGGATATCGACTCGGAGCAGTCGCGGATTCAGACAAGGATATGGCACTTGTATAGGGTGGCTTGAATCACGGATATAATGGTATGGTTATGAACGGAACATAGACTCCAGATATTGGACTTTAAGCTATTCAAAACACACCTTCCTACCGCAAGGCATGTTTTGGGTGGCAAATGTTAACCCGCCTTTTGGAAAGACCATGGACATGCAGATTTAACTAAATCGACTGCTTGTTTGTCGAGATTGGGGTACGATGGGTTTAAGCCAGCTGGATGGAAAGACGATCAGTCAGGATGGTGTCGTTCGGCCTGGGAAGGTGGTTCGGCATAAGTGGCTCGGCCATGTAGGTGGTTCGGCGTAGTAAGTGGTTCGGCATAGGTGGCTCGGCCGTGTTGGTGGCTCGTCATGGAGGGTGGCTCGGCTTAGCTAAATGGTGGTTCGGCCTTGGTTGTCGCTCGGCAACTTCGAGTTCTGAGGCATGTGACTTTAGGTCATCACTCGGGTAGCTCGGCGTTGTGGTTCGGTTAGGGTGGCTCGGCAAGATTTATCGGCTAGGTGGCTCGCCGTGGACATGGCTCGGTCAAGGTGGTTCGGCACTATGGCTCGCCATGGTGGCTTGGTCGTGGGTACGGTAATAGGGTGGCTCGGTCAAGTTGAGGGTCGATAGTGGCGTGTGGCATGGTTGCTTCGAGTTTTGTGGTTCGGCTCCAAGGATGTGGGTCGGTAGGAAATGTAGCTGGGTCGGCTACATTATAGTTTGGTCACTTCGAGCCATTCGGCTCGTGACTTCGGGTCGGCTGCGTGATAACATGGGTCGGCGTCAATGCATGGTTCGGCCGCATCGAGTTTTCGAATTACTTCGAGTCCAAAGGAGATTTACTTCGAGTCGCCTTGGTGGCTTTTCTGGGTCGACAGCATTTGGGCAGGGAGTTGGTCGAGGCTATAGGTTCTGGATCGGCCGTGGACTTAACGGACCCCGGGTCATTCAAGAAGCCCATTTACCGGTGTTTGCCTATAAATAATGCATGAGGGTCTTGAGAAAAGGGGATTCTCTCATTTGGTTCCCTGGCTCCTTTTCTTATAAGGCTAAGGCAATTCTGCCATTATACAACTCTGGATTGTAACTGTAATTGATTTGGATATCAATAAAAAGGAAATTTCTAGAGTGGACGTAGGCCAGAGTCAGCCGAACCACTATAAATCCTCTGTTTTTACTGCTTTCTTTTAATTTCTACTGTTCTTCATATTTATACTCTCTACATACATTCTGTTTGTGATCTGTGATTGTCGTTTGGTGCTTTCAACTGGATTTGGGTGTTAGTGACCAATTTTGGCGCTAACATTTTGGTACTTTCACTGAGAAAGCTAGCACTCAGGGATTCTAAGACTTGGTCTTTGGATTTAAAGGCTTAGGAACTCGGATTCTTGGGAAGTTATAGCAAGGCAATCGACAAGACGACAAAGGACTGAAAGGAGTCAGAATGAAGGGAGTCAGGAGGCTTCCTCAGGAGCGAATCAGGCCTCGATTTTCATCACCAGAGACGAGATGGAAACAATGCTGAAGAGATAAGAGGAAATGATACAGAACCTGCTCCAACAGGTTGGACAAGTTGGAGTTCAAAACCAAAGGTATGGAGTAGCAGGTTATGCTGGAAATGAGGATCACGAAGCTATAGCGACAGGAGCGGAGGCAGCCCGGAATCAGGACCAAGGGCATGAAGCGACCGGAATACAGGATAGAGTTGGACCATCAGGAACGGCCCCTGAACTAGGGGGCATTCCCCCGAATCATGTAGGCTCCATTCCAGTAAGGATACCAGGTGATGCTAGGCAATTTGGCGTTAATAGGGAAGTGGATGCTCATCCAGAAGGGCAGGTTCCAGAATTCCCTCGTGGACTCGGGGGGCAGGTTGGAGACAACGCACAGAGGCCTTTATTGGTGATAATGACAGGTTAGCGGACGTAATCAGATGGGCTATGAGGGGAAGATTGGTGAACAGAGACTTGGAGGATGTGAATAGGAGTCCCTTTGCTACTGGGATCAGGCAAGCTAGAAACCCACCAAATTTCAAACTACCAACACTAGAGATGGACGACGGGAGAACGGATCCCACTATTCACTTGACGAGGAACATGAGGCATATGGAAGTGCTGGGGGGCATCGGAGGATGTCATGGCATGATGTTTCCCTTTGTATTTGACGGATATTGCATCATTATGGTTCAAACAGCTAGAGAGTAGCTCTATCGGCACATGGACGGAGCTGATTGAAAGGTTTATGAGACAGTTTCGGGTCCACATAGTTAGACCCTAGAACGTGATGACTTTAAATCGATGAAACAATGGAAGGGAGAGTCGCTCAGGGATTTCTTAACCAGATTCAATGCGGCGGTGGCTTCGGTAGATCGACCTGATCCATCGATGGTTTTGATGGCGGTAGTTTCAGGGATTGTAGATAATTCGGATTTCAAGATATCATTGGAACGGGACCCACCGAGGGATCTCTGGGAGTTCTACCATGAGGCGGAAAGGTTCCTGAGGCAGGAAGATGCGCAGGCTGAGGGAGAAGGGAGAGAGGCTGAAGCTTATGCAGTAAGGGGTGGAGGTCCACCCAGGGAAGTTCCAAAAAAAGATGATAAAGGGAAAAGGAAAATGTATGATAACGGTAACACATCAAAAAGGCAACGGAGGGAATCAAAATTCTCTTCTTATACGGATTTGAATGAGACTCTGGAAAGAATTTATTTAGATACTCAAGGACGCCTCCAGTATCGGAGGCCAGCAAAGAGGGAACCCTTCGAACACGAACGGGCATCGGGAAAGCGTTGCTTATTCCATGAGCTGGATGGGCATAACACAAATGACTGCAGGCATTTGAAGGATATCATCGAGGAACATATAAGGAGTGGTCATTTACAATAGTACATAAGGAATCGAGCTATGGTAGTGGAATAGGAGCAGCCACTGCCCACATCAGAAGAAGGTGGCACTGGATCCAGGCATCATCGCCTTATTATTAGCTGAATGGGTTTATGCCTTTGAATAAGTAGTAAACCCCAAAGTAAGGCGGCTTAGTCACTTACACATGTATGGGATCGAGGACGGTCTCTAGGCATGCTCTGAGATGATGATATACCGTGATACTCGGGTTTATAAAATTTTGTTTTTTCTATTTTCTATGAACTCTGGTTTCTTTCTTGGTACTACGGACATTTGATTTTCTTTATTGTATGGACTTTTATTTTGTTAATTGGATTCTGTGATAATTGGATTTGGGTTAATAAATAATATCGGTTACACGATTACGGTCCTGACCGAAGAGACGGGGCAGTAATCGCAAGGTATG
Source organism: Allium fistulosum (assembly GCA_030737815.1). Taxonomy (NCBI): domain Eukaryota; kingdom Viridiplantae; phylum Streptophyta; class Magnoliopsida; order Asparagales; family Amaryllidaceae; genus Allium; species Allium fistulosum. The sequence continues at coordinate 704,036,559 of CM060904.1, read as the reverse complement.
AGTCCCTTCGCCGGAGAGGGATGGAATGGATTCGAACAAAATATAAAAGTCCTCGACCGGAGAGTCGAGGCCGAAGAATATAAAAGTCCTCGACCGGAGAGTCGAGGCCGGAGAATATAAAGTCCTCGACCGGAGAGTCGAGGCCGGAGAATATAAAGTCCTCGACCGGAGAGTCGAGACTGGAGAATATAAAGTACTCGATCGAAGAGTCGAGACCGGAGAATATAAAAGTCCTCGACCGGAGAGCCGAGGTCAGAGAACATAAAAGTCCTTGACCGGAGAGTCGAGGCTGGAATAGGATAAAGCAACTTGGTGAGGTCTATGGATTTAAATGTAAACCCGGAAAGGTCATGGATTTGGTTATTGGATATGGATGGATTAAAACTCGGTTGACGGGTTTGGATGGCTAGGGAATTGGCTAAGGATTTGGTTACTGGACTCAGAATCAGATATCGGCTCGGAGCAGTCGCGGATTCAGACAAGGATATGGCACTTGGATAGGATGGCTTGAATCACGGATATAATGGTATGGTTATGAACGGAACATTGACTCCAGATATTGGACTTGAAGCTATTCAAAACACACCTTCCTACCGCAAGGCATGTTTTGGGGGGAAAATGTTAACCCGCCTTTTGGAAAGGCCATGGACATGCGGATTTAACTAAATCGACTTCTTGTTTATCGAGATTGGGGTTACGATGGGTTTAAGCCAGCTGGATGGAAAGACGATCTGTTAGGATGGTGTCGTTCGACCTGGGAAGGTGGTTCGGCATAAGTGGCTCGGCCGTGTAGGTGGTTCGGCGTAGGAAGTGGTTCGTCATAGGTTGCTCGGCCGTGTTGGTGGCTCGTCATGGCGGCGGCTCGGCTTAGCTAAATGGTGGTTCGGTCTTGGTTGTCGCTCGGAAACTTCGAGTTCGGAGGCATGTGACTTCGGGTCATCACTCGGGTAGCTCGGTGGAGTATCAGGTGACTCGGCGTTGTGGTTCGGTCAGGGTGGCTCGGCAAGATGGTTCGGCTAGGTGGCTCGCCGTGGACATGGCTCGATCAAGGTGGTTCGGCACTGTGGCTCGCCATGGTGGCTCGGTCGTGGGTAAGGTAACAAGGTGGCTCGGTTAAGTTGAGGGTCGGTAGTGGCGTGTGCATGGTTGCTATGAATCTTGGGCTTCTTTGCTTCGAGTTTTGTGGTTCGGCTCCTAGGATGTGGGTCGGTAGGAAATGTAGCTGGGTCGGCTACATTATAGTCTGGTCACTTCGAGCCGTTCGGCTCGTGACTTCGGGTCGGTTGCGTGATAACATGGGTCGGCGTCAATGCATGGTTCGGCCGCATCGAGTTTTTGGATTACTTCGACTCCAAAGGGGATTTACTTCGAGTCGCCTTGGTGGCTTTCCTGGGTCGGCAGCATTTGGGCAAGGAGTTGGTCGAGCCTATAGGTTCTAGATCGGCCGTGGACTTAACGGACCCCGGGTCATTCAGGAAGCGCAGTTACCTGTATTTGCCTATAAATACAGCATGTGGGTCTTGAGAAAAGGGGATTCTCTCATTTGGTTCCCTGGCTCCTTTTCTTCTAAGGCTAAGGCAATTCTGCCATTATACAACTCTGGATTGTAACCGTAATTGATTTGGATATCAATAAAAAGGAATTGTTCGGAAGAGCGCCTAAATTTGAATAGTCTCCAAATGCAACCAAACTAGTTTCATATTGTTCGGAATTTTGATACGAACCCAACAGAAGAAACCGCGCCCAAATCCGAGTTCGTATGCAAAAGTTATTTGAGTTAGAACGATTGAAATTTAAATTAAAATTAAAATGAGGGCAATTAAGTAAATTCGCTACCTCTCTCTAACCCTACAAACGCACACACAACCCATGCTCGAGCATACCCATCGCCGCCAGTGATTGACTACATGTCGTGCCACCTACAGGTGCTAATGACCAGATCGGAGACCACCAATGGTCTCACCGTCCAAGGCCGCACCTCCGCCCCTGCTGCGCACACCTCCGCCTCCTCCGAGCCAAACTACCGCCATACGCCTTTGATTGCCGATCTTGTGATCTCGAGGCATACTTAACACGAACAAACCCCATGGATCGAAAGCCCTTGACGCCCTCTACGACGCAACACCTCCTGATCGACGAATGAGTGAAGATCCACCGTTGAAATCGAAAACCTAGAATGGACGGTCGAGTGTACTTCGCAAATTTTTGGCCAAACGAAGGCTCCAATCGAAAAACCAATTGCATAAGTAGATTACGTTCGTCGAGAGCTTTCTAACGATATATAATTTGATATGGTTTGACAAGTTTGAATTTTCGATTTGATTTGGAATTGGGAATTAGGGTTTTGAATTGACTGCCATTGAGAAGGAATGGATAAATGAACAGATACATATAGAAAAATGAAAATGAGAAACTATTAGGGTTTATAACAGCCTTTGTATAGTTAGAGATGGATAAGAATGGATGGAGCATATTGAATTGGGTCGAAACCATAACAACGACCCGAAAACCCCGTTTCGTTTTCCGAAACAAAAGTAGGTCATCCAATATATCAAAATATAGGTTTTCGATATTTTTAAACTCAATGGAACTAGTTTCAAACCCCGATTCCATTGTATATAGAAGTTAGCTTTTAAAATCAAATTATATTCATTAAATTCCATTAATTGATTTCTACGCGTTTCGAGTTCGTACGATCAAACGATAAGCCCAATCGCTACGAAACTTGAAATTCTATAATAATTCACTGTTATGAGTTTGATGAAACTGGTTTCGTCGAAATCCGAGACAGTGCCCAAAAACCCAATTTTACACATTAATTAAATAAATTATTATTTTAAAATATATTTAATCACCTTTAAATTCTAGATTAAAAGTTAACAATTTTCATCATTCTTAATTAAACAGGAATTTAGAATCTATTAAAATACAATTTTCCATATTAAATCCAAGATTTAAATATTACATTAATTTCAGCGTTCAATTACAACTGTAACAAATCCATTCATTATAATTTAAATTTCAAACAAAATCTTTTATTTAGATTTAAATTCTTATATTAAATCACTATTACCAGATGAATTAATTTAACATAAGTTTCCATCTTACTATTCTCATCACTCAACAGTTAACGTTTTTTAGCATATTAGTTACAATATTTCAATTATATTAATTTTGTTGATTTCCAAATTAATTTCAAACGGATTAAATAGTAAAACAATAATTAAAACAATTATTACACATTAGTAATTCAAACACATTTCTACGTCTATTGTTTACAAACAAAAGCTAATAAATTTATGTACTAATTAATTTATTTCATATTCTATAATAAACCTATTTCAATTAATAACATATAATTTCAACATTGAATCCAACATTTAATTTATTCCTTATTTACAATTATAACCAAATTAACTTTACAATTATTTCAATTGATTGAACTTACATTAAATAGTTGTCAATAACATTCAAACAACATTATTAAATCATATTCTAATTATTTTTCTCATTAATAAATCATAAATTTTAATTTCTCACAATATTAAATTTCAAAATATTATTTAATTTAATAGTTTTAATTATCAAAAATACGGGTCGTTACACTCTCCCCCACTCAATACTTTTCGTCCTCGAAAAGGAACAAGAAAGAATCAAGAGGTTTGATGTAATTTATTTAAAATATTCAATTTATAAAGACTTTAACTTACATTTTTAAGCTTAATATAAATTTGAAAATAACTCAACTTCTACAAAAATTTCTAAGTCATAAATTTACGAAAAATTTCGGCAAAGTCTCCTTTGCGCGGTTAGGTTCGGAAAAATTATAATTTCAATAATTTAAATATATATATATATATATATCATATTTCTATAATAAAATATCCCAAACCATTGGAAAAACAATAAAATATCATTCCAAAAACCGTAATCCAAAAACGTACCTATTTGTCGGGCAAACAACTTTATTTATGAAACCAAAAGTAGTAGTTACTGCTTCCATAAACCTGTATTTCACTTATATAATCCAAAAGAGTTAAAATTATGTAAAAGAATAATATATTTTAGTTGTTTCAAATCAATAGCACAAGCAACATACAATATATAATAATCATATGCAAACAAAAGCAGTACAACCATTATATGCAACAAAAGAATCCATCACACATCCATAGCAACAAAAACTAATGGTTTGTTCAGGTTCAGAAACTTTTCATCGTCCAAGAGTGATAAATAAACTACCAAGTGTACCTTACGCTTAACAGCCTTAGATAATTACTCAATAGATTATTCATACAACCTTAAACAATTTGAAGTATCATTTCCCAACATCCCATAAGCCAAACAACGATAAATTTTAAATATTATTAAGTTTATTCTATTCATTTCTTTTTCACATCATTTACTTTTCATTTATTTTCATGCATTCATATTTTATTATGAATTTACCTTCATTACTTACATAATTAAAATCTTTTATTAATTTACCTTCATTACTTACACAATTTATTTCCCATTCAATATTTGAAATCATCAATGAATCCATTATTAAAGTATTACTTACATTTCATTGCAGTTTATTTCACATTTATTATTTACTTATAACCTTGATTTCCATTTTAATATTAATATTCATCAATGAATTATTTCAACTTAAGTTTCTTAACTTTTTAATTTACATTCCTTTCTTCACATACAATATCATTTAATAGTATACTTATTTGTGACTCATTTTAGCATTTCTTAGAGTTTATAATCATTTTTTTAGATAACATTCACTTTTTACTATTCAATCTAATTATAAATCACTTCAAACATAAACTTAAGTTTATAATATTCTTGTAACATCTTGATTTTTTTATTTATAAACATTTGTTCATTTTGAAGTATTTTTGTTACTAAGCTTTTACTTGTATAATATTCTATTACATATTCATATTAACATTTCAACTTTTTAAACATTTCTGGTAAGTTTTATAAATGTTTTTTAGAATGTAATTATATGTTATACAAATTTATCTTATTCATTTTAGTTAACAAAAATGTTCAATAGTTTACATCTTCTTAATTTGCATTATCTTTTGATTTACATGTGACAAATCTTCAATTTCTTTACAGTTTCATTAATCAGTTAGCTTCTAATTTCTTATTTCTCATTTTAGAAGTTTCCAGCTATTAAAATAGTTAAGATTTCATTTCATTACAATAATTTAAATCCCTAATTTATAGAAACTTAAGAACTAAATACCAGGTTCCATTTCAAATCATCTTGAAATAATATATATATATACACACACACACACTCATATCTTTTATATATATATATCAATCATATTTAGAAATTTAAAATTAAGATTTATTTATCAAAGCAAATGTACATCAAAGCTACTACAGTGGTCTTCCCACTTTGAAACTCGAAAATGAACGTCGATGATGTCGCGATCATCACCAAAATTATTTTCCAGCGACAGAAGAGGGGAGTACAGAACTTATTTCCTTTTAAAATTCTTTAAAAACATTTCTTTCAAATCACATTGAAAATATTTATATCCGAAAATACTTCCAAATAATACTAATATTATATTCCAAAATCTTTGAAAACCAATTTCAAAACTCCAAAATCTAAGTTCTTAAATTTCCAATTCATATTCACTTTATTTGTAAATCCTATTTTGCAACCAATCTTTATAAAATTTCACTTCCTAACAAACAAACATATCACATACAACTATATCCATTTATAAAAATTATTATTTTATATATACAAAATATAATGCTAGGTAAAATTACTTCATTTACCTATATTTCAAAAACAATATTGTGTCGGTCTGCCCTATTAAGTGTTTAGAAATCCCTATCGATGCCATAGCATCCTATGTACCGACCAGAATTCATAAATACTAAACAGAACAAATTAACACAATATAAAAACATTTTTATAGCACTAACAAATACGATCTCTCATATACACTCAAACTCATTCTAGGGTATTACTAACCCTATCTCTAATGAGTTAAACCCCAACAGGCTAAGGTATTTCTAAACCAAAGCTCTGATACCAACTATGACGACCTACCTTTTTGGATGGTTTAAATCAACATTAAACCACACATGTCTAACTCAAACCATTCAAAAGAGTAGATTATCAATGGGGTTTAATAAGAAAATAAAAGGAAAGAATGAAACAAAACACAGAATCTCACAGTGGAATGACAAAATATAATAATCAAATAAACAGTTCATGAACCTGTTTTACAAATAGCATTTAACTTCACTTTTAAAATACAATCAGAGTTATACATACAGCATGTATAATAGGATAATGCAGCGGAACAACATGATGCAGTGGAATACATATAATAAGTAGTATACCAATCTCCGTCTTCATCCTTCATAATAAAATGGTCTTCAACACTGAAATGTTCAGGCTGACCCGAGCGTAATGAAAAGACAAAACACTGGGTTCAGAACTAAAATATTCTCATGTAAGTCAAATCAATATCACGTGAAAAATGAGTGTAGTGGCGTCACAGACGTTATGGGATTTTCATCTCCTATCCGGTGTATAACGTGAGTACAATAACTTAAGAAATGTTATGGGATTTTTCCATCTCTTAAGGATCCATCAAACTATCTATATTTAGTAGTATACGCTATATATGTAGTGTTGATCGGTAATTATAATATTGAAAATAGCGTTAAGGCGTTACCCATATCCCGCTTAACACATTTTATATAAGTATCGTAGTTTATATAGTACTATAAACTCCACCGTAAACTGGTGGGCTATTAGGGTGCACTCCATAGGTACGACACAAACCAAAATTGTAGTGGGCTCTATAAGGCATATGATAAGGCACGCGAGGCAATGTCCAGGGTAGGATTCTACCGTTTTGCATGCCCAGACTGGTGGTAACAGATAGCAGCTACTACCGCCCACCTCGAGACACACTCCCATAATCAAATCAAGGGTGGCCACCAATCAATCACAAAGTAACTGATGTGGTATCAAAGAAGCGTGTCCGATAGGAGGAGCGACCTCACCTAGCCTGGTATACCTTTTGTTTTAGTCATATCATGCTGACCCGAAGGTCAGGGCTGCGTTTCTTTCCTCATTCCAGTAGCGTTCGCCAAACCATCCTACTTCGTTCGGGATTCTCCACCACGTGCACAGTTGTTAAAGTGGTTTTGGAATTGGTAGAGAGTATGACAATATCCGACCCCGGTCTCTTTAACAACCAAACACTTATTTCACACCGTGGTCAATTTTTTTAAAAATCCAGAAAATAGTTTATACCTTCATATCAAGATATTCATATACTTATTCCAAAAGTATAAATATATTTATAAATACCGAGGAAGATTTTCTTTCAATCAATTTCGAAAATAATTTATAAATCTCTCTTAAACCATTTATGAACTATTTATATTCTTTAGAACCATTTATAAAGCTATTTATAAATTCCAAAACAGTTTACAACCCTTCCTCTTTTCATAAACTTCTATGCAAATTCCTTTAAAACGCTTCCAAATCCCTTTATACAAGTTCTTTTATAAAATCCTTTAAAACCTTTGTAACTCCTTTATAAAACCATTATAAAATCCTCTACAAGAATCTTTTATAAAATCCTTTTAAAAATCCATTATAAAATCCTTTATAAAAATCTTTTATAAAATCCTTTTATAAAATCCATTATAAAATCTCTTACAAAACTTTATAAATTCCTTACAAAACCTTTTACAAAATTCTAAAATCTTTTTATTTATTAAAGTTATTATAAAAGTCTATATTTATTATCTTAAATAAGTTTTTTTATATAAATCTTTTAAACTATATTAAATATCCTATTAAATTAAATTTTTATTATGTTTTTATTATATTTCATTATTTAAATTATATATTTTAAAACTAAATAAAATTATAAGTTAAAATCTTAAAATTTAAATTTTAAAATAACTTATATTAAATATAATATAAATTTTAAATAAAATATTTAAAATTTGTTTTAAAAATCAAATTTATTAAATCAAAACATACTTTACAATTTTAGAAAATAATTTAAAATCGACCAACGGTGTCCGTATATAATTTTCTATCCTATTGCCAAGTGATCGGCTAATTTTAATTTTAATTCTAATTTCAAGGATGGATATATATCATTTCAATCCAAATCAGGTTTTATAGGTATATATCATTTCAACCTATTTCTTAATTTATTTAATTTCAAATTTATTTGATGCTCGTAACATCCAAGGTGAATAACAGGAATAAATCAGCATAAAACATCTAGGGTGAATAACATGAATAGATCAACATAAACAAACATCCAAACATCTAACATATCAATCATTAGGCATCCATCACAATCAACATTCAAATAGTCACATATCATAACAGATTACTAGTTATAAATTCTTGGGTGTTTAACTAGCAAATTAAATTCCAATTTCAATTTAAATGTCAATTTCAATTTCAATTTAACTATCAAATAAATTACACTATCGATGCAATTCAATAAAAATATCAATTTTAAACCATCAAATAGCAATCAATGAATTTAAATCACTCATGACTTCAATTTAACGATCATCAAAATATTTTAGTATTTTGTGAGTGGTTTGAACACTCACCTTGGATTTTTAGTCGAATTAAACTCCAAAAGAACGCCAAAATTTGACCAGTCTCCAAATACATCCAAACTAGTTCTATATTGTCCGGAATTTCGATACGAACCCAATAGAAGAAACCGTGCCCAAATCCGAGTACGTATGCAAAAGTTATTTGAGTTAGAACGATTGAAATTTAAATTAAAATTAAAATGAGGGCAATTAACCCTACAGACGCGCATACAACCCACACTCGAGCATACCCATCGCCTCCAGTGATTGCCCACACGCCACGCCACCTACAGATGCTGATTACCAGATCGGAGACCAACAATGGTCTCGCCGTCCAAGGCCACACCTCCACCCCTGATGCACACGCCTCCGCCTCCTCCGAGCCAAAAAACATACGCCTTTGATTGCCGATCTGGCGACCTCGAGGCACACTTGACATTAACGAACCCTATGGATCGAAAGCCCTTAACGCCCTCAACAACACATCACCCCCCGATCGACAAATGGGTGAAGATCCACCGTTAAAATCGAAAACCTATAATGGACGGTTAAGAGTACTTCGCAAATTTCTGGCCAAACGAAGCCTCCAATCAAAAAACGAATTGCATATGCAGATTACGTTCATCGAGAGCTTTCCGACGATATATAACTTGATATTGTTTGAGGAGTTTGAATTTTCGATTGGATTTGGAATTGGGAATTATGGTTTTGAATTGACTGCCATTGAGAAGGAACAGATAAATGAACAGATACATACAGAAAAATGAAAATGAGAAACTGCTAGGGTTTATAACAGCCTATATATAGGCAGAGATGGATAAGAATGGATGAAGCAGATTGAATTGGGTCGAAACAATAACAACGACCCGAAAAGCCCGTTTCGTTTTTTGAACGAAAGTAGATCATCCAATATATATACCAAAATATAGGTTTTCGATATTTTTAAACTCAATGGAACTGGTTTTAAACCCCGATTTCGTTGTATACAAAAGTTAGCTTTTAAAATCAAATTATATTCATTTAAATTCCATTAATCTATTTCTATGCGTTTCGAGCTCGCACGATCAAACGATAAGTACGATCGCTACGAAACTTGAAATCCTATAATAATTCACTATTACGAGTCCGATGAAACTTGTTTCATTGAAATCCGAGACAGTGCTCAAAAAACCCAATTTTACACGTTAATTAAATAAATTATTATTTTAAAATCAATTTAATTGTTAGTCCCTGAGGAGTTGGTTTTGATGACAACAACCTTAGAATTGATTATAAAATATAAATACTAACATTACAAGTTTAGATATATATGTATATGCAGGATCTAACCATGTAGGTATCAAGAATGCAGACTGTACAGTATAGAGATTCAAGATATAGAGATAGAAGACTCATGAGTATCAAGATTATCAAGACTATCAAGAGTTCAAGATTTCAAGGTTAAGTTTGTTTTATTTGGAATATTTGTTAAAACTCATAGAATGGCACTGACATCTTAATATCCAATTTATTCGTGGAATGGAATCCACTTCGAGCCCGTTAAAGGGATGGAACCCTAAGTAGGATGGAACCTACGAAAATCTAGTGGGACATTGTTTTGTATCCACTAATTTTAATTCAAATGATTTTTCAAAATTATCTTGTTTTCAAAATGATTTCGAAACTTTCCTTTTAAAAAGATTCAAAACCCTCGATTCCGTTTTTAAATAATTTTAGCTTCAAAAAACATCTTTATTTTCAGAGTCAAAATTACTCCTGATTTTAAACTGTTTTTTCAAATAATATATTTAACTTTTAAATATTTATACTTAGATTTAAATATAAAATTATAGTTAAATTATGTATATACTGTTATTTATATTTACTTATGAATTTCAACTATATTCAAGTATATTTATAAAGTTTAAAATAATTTTAATATAAAATAGAGGTTATTTTCAAAGAAAACCAAAACTCCAAAAATCCCTTTGGGATGTCGACATACCCATATACCCCATGTCGACATAGTGTCAGTTGGCTTCAAAATTCAAATTTCAAAAGAAGTGTCTATTCGCCATAACTCTTCACGAATGGACATGACTGTTGTTCTTCTATAAATAGGGATCAGTTTCAACGAATTTTATATCATATTTTTCTGGTTTTCACTCCTCTTCTTCTTCCACATTTCTTAATACAAAATCATACCATTACTCTGCCGAAATCAACATCGAATCATACTCGATTATTTCTAGTGTGATTCTCCATCACTATTTCTACAAGATCCAAGTGCTAATCTGAGTTATAGACTTCTTTGTAATCAATCGAGCGAGAAAAGGTGTAATTGTAGCCTTGGAAATCAATTGAGCGAGAAAAGGTGTGATTGTAGCCTTGGAAATCAATTGGGTGAACTTGTTGCCCCGGAAATCAAGTATCTCTACCAAGAGGATTGTTATTCTGGAGGGTGTACCTCATAGCCTTGAAACCGAGGGTTGTAATTGTTGAATTGGCTTTGAAAGGAAATCCGTACTTAGTTGTGCGGGACTGGATGTACGGTAACTCCGAACTAGTATAAAATCCGGTGTGTTCTTTCCTTTATTGCTTTTACTTTATATTTGCATCTGTGTTTGATTCTGTGTTCATATCTGTGTCTGATTAGTGCATACATTGTTAACAAATTAAGATAAACTCAAAAAGATTAACAGATTTCTTAAAACACTATTCACACCCCCTCTAGTGTTAATTCTAGCCTTAAGATCCTTAATCCGCATTTCTCACATTTGGTATCGGGGCTTTGTTTTCAAAAGTTTCATAATCTGAATTTTGAAAAGTTTTAAAATGGCTACTAACACTAGTACTGCTATTTCCACCAACACTAGTTCATTTGTAGAAGGTCAGTCTACTACCAGACCACCACTTTTTAATGGCAGTAACTATGCATATTGGGCATGTAGGATGAAAATATATATTACAATCTGTAGGATTAGAAACATGGAATATCACACAAACTGAATATTCTGAACCCACAACTAATTTCGCACAGTGGACCACTGAGCAAAAGACTGTTGCACAAAATAATTCTAAAGCAATGAATATTCTGTTTTGTTCACTTGAAAGAAATGAATTTAATAGAGTGTCAGTTTGTAAGTCTGCATATGAAATCTGAAAAACTTTGCAAGTAACTCACGAAGGAACAAGCAAAGTTAAATAGACCAAAATTTCCATGCTCACAAATCAGTTTCAGTTATTTAAAATGAATACTAATGAGTCTATTTCAGATATGTATAGTCGATTTCAAGATATTGTGCATTCTTTAATATCTTTGGGAAAGGGATTTTCGGAAGAAGATCAAGTCAGAAAATTTTTGAATTCTCTCACTCTAGAATGGGATCAAAAGACACTTGCGATTGAAGAGGCAAATGACATCAGTACTTTAAAGATAGAAGAATTGATTGGAAATCTAATGTCATTTGAAGTCCAAATGATCAGGAGAAGAGAAAGCAAAGCATCTGAGAAGAAATCAATGGCATTCAATGCATTAACCGATGGATCAGATTCAAACAGTGATAATGATGAAGAGATAGCATTTATGACCAGGAAATTTCGGAATTCTGAAATACAGAAAGATGAATAATCTCAAGAGAAACAACTTTAAGAATTCTGGTAATCAGACTACAGTACCAAACTTTGTCAAATGCTTCAATTGTGACGAACCAGGTCATATCAAAAGAGACTGTCCGTATCCAGATAGGCAGAATCCTCCTATGAACAATGAACCAACAAAGAAACGGAAGCATGCATTTACTGCTACTCTAGATGACTCAGACTCGTCCTCAAGTGATGATGATCAAAAGACGGATAATTCGAATTTGTGTTTCACTGCAGTTCACGACTCCGACGAATTCAAAGAAATGGATTCAGAAAAAGGTACACGTTTACAATACAATTGGTTGAAATTGCTTGCATAAAATTAGTTGCTTGATTGTTTGATTGATTGATTTTGAATTGATATGTTGTTTGAATTTTAAAATTTATTTTCTATTTTTACTATTATTTTATTATTTTATTATTATTTTTATTATTTTTGACACATTCTGAAATATATTATAAGTATAATAATATTTTAGAAATATAGACATTAATAATAATATTTATATATATATGTATATTAGATAACATAGGAAAATCATGTCATGAAAATTCAAAGGCACATGTCGACATGGCCCCTACCACGATGTCGACATGCCTACCTGAATTTGAATTTCAAATTTTGAATTCAAATGTTTGAATTTCCCTCCACTTTTTCACTTCATTTATTTCTCTGAAAAGAAACCTTTTGACCAGAGAATATGTCCTTTGAAAGTCTATTTATTCACTATCTTTTATCATATCTTTTCACTTTCATTTTTAAATTCAAACTCTCTCTTCATATCCTCAAGCTCTATACTCTCTACTATAATGGCTTCTTCAAGCAACCCCTCAACCATGAGAATTTCCAGAAAAATCAAAGAGCAATTACTCAATGATCCGGAGGCAATTAAAGCATACATCAATTATGCTAATTATGCCAAAGTCCATCCCGGAAAATTTGCTATTTTTCAAGATTTTTCTTCTTCCGAAATTGATTCTCTTTTTGCAAACAATGGTGTTTTAGGTCTTATTGACTCATCTCAAAATGATTTTGTTTGCTATCCCAATCTTGTCAAAATCTTCTATGCTAATTTAAACCGTGGTTTTTATAATGGAAATGAGAATGAAATTTGGAGTAGTGTCAAAGGCACTCAAATTGTTTTGAATCGTGATATTTTGGGTACCATTCTTAATTACAAAAGCACGAGAATGGATCTTTCTAGTTTTAAAATCGATGAACATGATCGTGAGACATTTCATCATATTTTTGAAGGAGATGAAAACTTTGAATTTAAAAACCGAAACTTTCGTCCTAAAGCAAGGATTGTCAATCTTCTCTTACAACATACTTTGACCCCAAGATCGGGAAATTTTGACAATCCTACCTCAAAAGTATGCAAAGCACTTTTTGTTATTTTCGGAAACTATGATATCAATTGGGCGCAAGTTATTTTGGATGAACTTCGTCCTAAAAATTTTGAAATGGGAGAAAACACTTTGTATCATGGAATTTACCTTACTCGGATTTTCAACTATTTTGGAGTGGATTTCAAAGGTGAAGAATTTGTCTCTAGAAAAGTTTTTAATATTTCAAACATTTCTCTCATGAAAATCCCATATTTTTTTCAACCTTATGAGACTCTTACCGAAAAGGAAGAGCGTTTGGCTCATGAAGAAATGGAAGAGGAAGAAGAAGAAGAAAGGGATGAAATGGAAATAGAAGAAGAAGAAGGTGAAACATCCTTAGAAAGTATTGAATATCCTTCCAATCCATCCAACAAAACCCTTCTCAAAAACCAAAAGATAATTGTGGAGAATCAACGGATTTTAAAACGATCCGTTAGTAAGAAGTTGGATAACATGTCTTCAAAGATGAACAAGTTTTTTTCAAAAATCAGCAAGAAACTTGGATTATCTTCATCATCTTCATCCTCTAACTAGTTTTATCTTTTAGTATCTTATTGTATTTGTCTTAGTTTGTTTTATTTCGAATGTTCGCGTAGTTCTTTATGTTTAATCATTGTATTATCCTATTATGCAATGAAATTGAATTTCCTTCCTATCATCTAGCTTATTTTATATCTTGAATAAATGTTAGTATAGTATAGAAATATATATACATCATTATTCACAAAATAAAATTATCATCAAAATTCACTATAGTATGTCGACATACCCCTCTAGACCATGTCGACATTTACTGGTCAGAAGTGATTATTGATTTTGAATTTGAAATTGGAATAACTACCAAATGTCTATTCATTTCAAACGAATTTCTACACCTATTTATACCCTTTTCTTCCAGAAATCTTCACTGAAATTTATTTTTCATTCTCTATATCCTTCATTTCTTTCTCTAAATTCAAATATGGCCAATCCTATTCACAATCTATCTGAAAATCTTGAAGAAACCCTCAATTCATTCAAGAATATTCTCTCTATCATCCTCCGTAATCAACGTCACTTAAAATTGAGTCAAATGCAGATGATCAAGGAACAAGAGAGACACTTCAATGCAATTCGTTGGATGATCTCCTCCCTGCACAAGGATGATAATGAAGCACATCCTCCCGTTTCTCTATCTATTGATAATGAGAATTGGGATGCCATCAAACAAGACCCTATCTTTGGAGAAGAAGGATGGGTTGATGTTCCTCGTAACGTTTAATTTTCTTTCTTTGTTTGATTTAATTTAGTTTGATTTGATACTTTGTGTGGATTGATTTTATTTGGTTTGAAGATTGGTGTGTGAAACATATATATATACACTGAAATGAATATAGTCTTTAATTAAGTTATTATGCTCATAAGTATCATTATTTCTTAATCTATATATTATATATTCCGTTGTATAGTTTATCAATGCAGGTACTAAAGTCCAAGAGTAAGGGGGAGTAAATTTTTGTTGATGAAAAAGGGGGAGAAATATAAAATAGGGTAGTTAGGCATAGATTAAGGGGGAGTTGTTAGTTTTAGGGGGATTTATTAGGATAGAAGGAATATTTTATAAACAAAGGTTGTCATCATCAAAAAGGGGGAGATTGTTAGTCCCTGAGGAGTTGGTTTTGATGACAACAACCTTAGAATAGATTATAAAATATAAATACTAACATTACAAGTTTAGATATATATGTATATGCAAGATCTAACCATGCAGGTATCAAGAATGAAGACTGTACAGTATAGAGATTCAAGATATAGAGATAGAAGACTCATGAGTATCAAGATTATCAAGACTATCAAGAGTTCAAGATTTCAAGGTTAAGTTTGTTTTATTAGGAATATTTGTTAAAACTCATAGAATGGCACTGACATCTTAATATCCAATTTATTCGTGGAATGGAATCCACTTCGAGCACGTTAAAGGGATGGAACCCAAAGTAGGATGGAACCTACGAAAATCTAGTGGGACATTGTTTTGTATCCACTAATTTTAGTTCAAATGATTTTTCAAAATTATCTTGTTTTCAAAATGATTTCAAAACTTTCCTTTTAAAAAGATTCAAAAGCCTCGATTCTGTTTTTAAATAATTTTAGCTTCAAAAACATCTTTATTTTCAGAGTCAAAATTACTCCTGATTTTAAACTGTTTTTTCAAATAATATATTTAACTTTTAAATATTTATACTTAGATTTAAATATAAAATTATAGTTAAATTATGTATATACTGTTCTTTATATTTACTTATGAATTTCAACTATATTCAAGTATATTTATAAAGTTTAAAATAATTTTAATATAAAATAGAGGTTATTTTCAAAGAAAATCAAAACTCCAAAAATCCCTTTGGGATGTCGACATACCCATATACCCCATGTCGACATAGTGTCAGTTGGCTTCAAAATTCAAATTTCAAAAGAAGTGTCTATTCGCCATAACTCTTCACGAATGGACATGACTGTTGTTCTTCTATAAATAGGGGTCAGTTTCAATGAATTTTATATCATATTTTTCTGGTTTTCACTCCTATTCTTCTTCCACATTTCTTAATACAAAATCATACCATTACTTTGCCGAAATCAACATCAAATCATACTCGATTATTTCTAGTGTGATTCTCCATCACTATCTCTACAAGATCCAAGTGCTAATCTGAGTTATAGACTTCTTTGTAATCAATCGAGCAAGAAAAGGTGTAATTGTAGCCTTGGAAATCAATTGAGCGAGAAAAGGTGTGATTGTAGCCTTGGAAATCAATTGGGTGAACTTGTTACCCCGGAAATCAAGTATCTCTACCAAGAGGATTGTTATTCTGGAGGGTGTACGTCGTAGCCTTGAAACCGAGGGTTGTAATTATTGAATTGGCTTCCGTACTTAGTTGTGCGGGACTGGATGTAGGGTAACTCCGAACCAGTATAAAATCCGGTGTGTTCTTTCCTTTACTGCTTTTACTTTATATTTGCATCTGTGTTTGGTTCTGTGTTCATATCTGTGTCTGATTAGTGCGTACATTGTTAACAAATTAAGATAAACTCAGAAAGATTAACAGATTTCTTAAAACACTATTCACCCCCCCTCCAGTGTTAATTCTAGCCTTAAGATCCTTAATCCGCATTTCTCACATTAATCACCTTTAAATTCTAGATTAAAAGTTAACAATTTTCATCATTCTTAATTAAACAGGAATTTATGATCTTTTAAAATACAATTTTCCATATTAAATCCATGATTAAAATATTACATTAATTTTAGTGTTCAATTACGACTGTAATAAATCCATTCATTATAATTTAAATTTCAAACAAAATCTTTTATTTAGATTTAAATTCCTATATTAAATCACTATTACCGGATGAATTAATTTAAAAAAAGTTTTCATCTTACTATTCTCATAACTCAACAGTTAACGTCTTTTACTGTATTAATTGCAATATTTCAATTATATTAATTTTGTTGATTTCCAAATTAATTTAAAACGGATTAAATAGTAAAATAATAATTAAAACAATTATTACACATTAGTAATTCAAACACATTTCTAAGTCTATTGTTTATAAACAAAAGCTAATAAATTTTTGTACTAATTAATTTATTCCATATTCTATAATAAACATATTCCAATTAATAACAGATAATTTCAACATTGAATCCAACATTTAGTTTATTCCTTATTTACAATTATAACCAAATTAACTTTACAATTATTTCAATTGATTGAAATTACATTAAAATAGTTGTCAATAACATTCAAACAACATTATTAAATCATATTCTAATTATTTTTCTCATTAATAAATCATAAATTTTAATTTCTCACAATATTAAATTTCAAAATCTTATTTAATTTTATAGTTCAATTTTCAAAAATACGGGTTGTTACAGTATTGATCAAATCAAGAACAAATCTAACATTCAAGACTAAGTGCAAGATGATATCATTAGGAGATGGGCTATAATACCCATGGGTTTTAAATGTTGCACATTCGATGGCTTAAATGTCATCTTGGAATATGAAATAGCCCATTGAGCTTGTTAATAAACTAATTATATAGCGCTTATGTCCATAGTCCAATGTCCATATGTGATAGGCAAAATATGCGATATGCATATAAACACTATTTTAGACCGAAGCTCATGGAATCCATGTAAAATAGAATCACAATTGCTTTGGGTCTAAAGGGTTTTATAAATGCATGTTCATGTAATAATGTTCAAAGTGCACAATCAAGGTAATATGCATGTCCAAGTCCTTGTTCATATAAATCAAAAATGATTACAATCAGATTATAATTGTCCTCAATTCGATTTAGGGTTACAAGGGTTTAATTTTGAGAGTTGAGAAAAGAAAATCAACGCGCCCTCTCCAGACCACTAGGTCCGTATTTATAGAGGTGTGCACGCAGCATGATGTATGACTTCGGCATGCTTAGCTTCGACAACATCAATGTTGCATTGCCTTGGGCTTTGTTTAATGATGGCATTCAACATCACTTAGTAAGTAGTAGAACTTTGGCGCCGTCTTAGTAGTAATAGCCTCCGAAATCGATAACCTTATGCGTTGAAATGCTCTCAATTGATCACTGATGGCATCGGTCGGAAGCGCCATTAAGCATTAGTGTAGAGCATTGTTGAGATAGATCAGTATTGATAAAGAGCGGCATAGCAATTTCCATGGATATTGACAACTCTCGGCGTCAATATTTCATTCATAGATGTGCGGCATCCCCTAAAGATTGATGAAACGCACGGTCATCAAGATGTGGCATTGGTTTTGATGGCATTGTCTTATGAAAGTATCATTGGAGTGGCATCATCCATTAAATATCTTTGGTAGTAATATCATATGACCTCAGTGAATAGTAGTCTTAGTAATATGCAATATCACTTGACAAGCGGTGTTGACATTGACGAAAGACGATGTGGGCAAGAATCAGCATTGTCTTGTGATATTAGAGATCTGGCATCATTCACTTTATTCTATATGTGATATGTTGTACTAATGTCGTCTAATGTCCTTGGCTTTATTGATGATGTACAATTCCAACGTTGATGAGGGACGACATCATTTGTGTTGGAATCGACCCATTATCATTCTTTTGGCACTGTTCATTGATGCGGTGTCTTTGCTATATCGCACACCGCATTCCTTTGAGGATAATAAGTGTACTAACATTCATATTGACATGCCTCATTCCATCGATATTGGTTGTAACACCTACAACATTGTTACTTCAGCTTCATTGCTATAGTACCAATTTCTACCTCATTACTTATCCCTGTGGCGTTGCTAGCCTTCGACATAGAACCTAGTAGCATCGATTCCTTTGTGATGCCACCACTTATATCATTACTTACGACATTGAAATTATGTGGATAACAATGGATTTCTTTCTTTATATATATGGTAAATTGTATTTGTTAGCTTGATATGAGCCATAACAGTCTGATGATTTTGCATTTAAATCTTAATTAATTATTTGCATCTCAAATCTTAAGTTCACGTTACTATTACATGTGATACCTAATTTTTTCTTTGCCATAGATGATGAATAAGTTGAATAAAGCATCCAAAAGGTAGACGTTTGCTTGATTCAATCTCTACACAAAAAGTTTATTAATTGTTTTTATTTTTCTCCATCTACTAATTTTTTCTGTCGTTTGGTAGTTTAATAGCAAATGTTAGCACCAAAATTGGTCACTAACCTCGTAGAGAAAGATTGTGTAGAGATATAAGTGATGAAAGTAAATTAAACAGAGAAGACAATGCTAATCTAACTGCAGAAAGTAAGAACACCAAATTTATAGTGGTTCAGCGTAATTGCCTACGTCCACTTTGAGGTTAAACTTTATTGATCTTCTTTATAGTTGATTACAAATACAATTCGTGAATCAAATGCTTGAATGAAGTTGTTAAGTAGAGAAGATGAGTCTTGAAAATGGCAGTCTCCCCAGTGTTCTCTCTCCCAAAAAAGGATCCATTTCAATGTGACCCTGCCCCTCTATTTATAGGAAAATATGGGCTGGACTTCCCAAGTGGGCTGGATAGCCGAACGCTCCAGCCCCAGTATAGTGGTCGCTGTATGCCGAACCAGGTGTGCCGAACGCCCTGAGGCCGAACAGTCCTTTCTATGCCGAACGATGTGGTTGATGTTTGGGAAGTGTAGGATGTTTGTTAGGAGAAGTCGAACGCTCTTCTAGACGCCGAGTACTCTTGTTGCCGAGTACTCCTGATGCTACCGAGTACTACGCCGAGTACTCCTGTATGCCGAACTCCAGATGCTGCCGAGTTCTCCTTGATGCCGAGCACTCTTGAATGCCGAGCAGTCTTGATGCCGAGCACTCTTGCTGCCGAGTATTGGTTGACGCCGAGTACCATGGGATGCCGAGCGTTCTTGTAGCCGAGTTCTCCTATTACCGAGTTCTAATGATGCCAAACACTAACTGATGCCGAGTCTCCTGGTCGCCGAGCACTACGGATGCCGAACGCTATGGATGCCGAGTCCCACTGGATGTCGTGCGCTTCGCCGAACACTCCTGGATGCCAAGTGCTTCGCCGAACACTCCGGGATGCCAAGTGCTTCGCCGAACACTCCTGGATGCCAAGTGCTTCGCCGAACACTCCTGGATGCCGGACACTCTCTGATGCCGAGTGCTACCTGATGCCGAGCACTAGTTGCCTGGTCAAATCTCCAGGAAACACTTGCCGAACGATACGCTCGAAGCCGAACAATTCTCGTGTGCCGAACGTCACTATGCTATGATGCCGAACACTCCGGTATTGACCGGTTCTACCGGGTATAGCCTTTTCAACTTCTACCTTCCCCCTATATAACCAGGTCCTCTTCTTCTTCTCCCCTTTTACTTTTTACTTCTACCGTTCTTGCAGTTCTGTCCAGTCGTCCTAATTCGAGACTTAACTACACCCTCTCAATCTCCAATCTGCAAACTTAGGTATTTTTCCTCATTCATTCAAACGAGATGTTCGAACGATGTCGTGTAGAAGGTTTTTGTGTAGCTCGTCTGCATTGTCGAACGACATAGCGAGGAGGAATGATTAGGAGTATGTCCACTCATTGTCTTAGCTTCTTCGTGTCGAACCGAAGTTAAAGGGAAGAGGATCGAATGAAGGTGTTGGAGGAGGTAAAGGTGCCGTTCGCTGCTCCGGCGCACGTGCGCCGAACGGTGGAATGGGAAGTCGCCGAGCACTACCCTGGCCGAACAATCCCATGCCGAACGCTTACTATCATGTCAAACTATAATCGAGCCGAACGAACTAAAGCCGAACAGTACCCAAATGCCGAACAACTGACATGCCGAACATTGACTTCAGGCCGAACATTGAATTCAGCCGAACAATCCTTAGGTCGAACCATGACTTTAGCCGAACAATACAATTGCCGAACGTTCCTTAGTTCGAATAATGTCTTTAGCCGAACAATACAATTACCGAACAACATTAAAATGCCGAACGGAACCAAGACCAAGCAGTATAATTGCCGAATACCATATATGCCGAACATTACAAACGCCGAACCAACACAGTTGCCGAACCATACGAATGCCGAACATTTGTTAACCTTGTCTATTCATATAGCAAAACAAAACCCTAGACCTAAGCACATTATCACATGAAACTTGACCCGGATTACTAACTCCCTAGCATTAGTAGTCACGAATCAGAACTTAGATTAACATTCGTTTTCTGAATTTAAAACCGTAACCACCTCAAGGCAAGCTTTTTGAGACGGTCAGCGATGACGGTCTTCGAAGGCGATGATTCGAAGCTCATTTTTATGTCTTTAAAATCTTATTGCTTGTACACAATTGCTTGCACTAGTTTACACACCACGTGGGGGGAAAACTCGTGTTGCTAATTCTAACGTTCAACGTTTTTTAAGTATAGTTCTCTCAAGCACTTAACCAGGTTCGTTATTTATTTGGGATGTCGAGAAAATCTAGCTTCGCCACTATATCCGACAGGCCTGGGCCGTCATCAAGGCAGGGAGCCGCCGATACGTCTAATCCATCGACTTCTCCTGCTCATAACTTAGCACCTGATGCTCTGGAGGCAACAATCTTACTAGACAATCCGATCGATTCACAAGCCTCGAAGATCAACGAAGCTGCTCTGCGACGGATATGCTCCATTCATGGGATTCCTTTTGCCGACGTGTTAGTTCCTTCGAGACACGATCGTCCTCATCTGCCCCCAGTCGGGTACACTACCTGCAACAAGTTCATGTGTTGGATGGGCAGCGTGCCTCCGTTCAATTTATTTCTCCGGGATGTTCTGCAGTACATAGACATGGCTCCATCGCAGCTGCACCCGAATGGCCATGCATTTCTATATGGGACTTACTTACTTTTCATGGCTGTCTTCTCCAGACCTCCAACCACCGGTGATATCAGATACATTTATATGTTCAAGAGACGGAAAGACAGTCCTTCCTTTATGTTCCTCGAGCCATACCACAAATGCCAGATCTTGACAGGGGCATGTAGCAAATTCGCCCTGTACAAACAGGAATGGTTCTATGTGCGCTGCCCTTCTGGTTTCGCTAGGAGATGGGTTGAAGGCAGTAAGTCTCTCTGTTGAGTCACTATTCATATTTAATCGGAGTCATGCTTTTCCTAACTCTTCATTTCATCTTTTCAGGTATTAACCCGCGTCCGGAAGGCCGAGGATATTCTGAGGCTGTTGAAGCCATTAGAGCTCTTCCTGCTGAGGATCGAGACATCCGGACTATCATTACAAATGAATCGCTGTCGGGGTTTGGCTTGCTAGCCCCTGGTCGTCGGATCAGCCTTCCAGAAGGTGTCACCATTCCCAAACCTTCGTCCGGTAAAGGAAAAAAATAGGCTGGATCGTCGTTGCGTCGCACTCCCGATACGCACGGAGAAGGTGAGCGCAGAGAAGATGATGTTCCTGAGATTCAAGGCGAGAACGTAGGTCCCGCTTGGAATCCGGCAATCGAGGTTCAAAATATTGAGACGTCATCCTCCCCATCGAAGGGGAAGAAGAAGTTAAAATATACAGTTCAAAAGGAGAAAGTTGGTGGCACTTCAAAAGTTACGCCTATCCCGCCTGAGAAAGAGGCTTCTTCGCAGCATCCGGAAAGCTCCTTGAGGGGTCTATCGAACCTTTCTATCCCCGAAGACATACTTAATTACGGGTTTGATGATCCTGAAGCCCTCAAATTTTCTTCGCACGCTAGAGGCAATGCGGGAGTTCAACTCTCGGTCCAAGGAGACAACACCCCGATTAGTAAAGATAAACGAACTGTTCTGTCGGGGGGAACACTAGGACACACACGCACATATGCATTCCATCATACACTTCAAGTTTTTCCTCATCTCACGGACTTTTCTTAACTCGTTGTTATCTCCATTCTTTGCAAGTGATATGGGGCGTTCTCACGGACTCGATCGTCTTCAGGGCTCTTCTGTATTTCATCACTCTGGACGGGATTCTGGTTCAGGCAGACGCAGGGACAGAGGCGATTATGAAGATAGGGACAATCGTCCCCGCGAGTCGTCTCACCGCAAGAAGGCACACTCTCAATCTTCCCAGTCCCGTGATCTTCCTCCTCCAACTAAAACGGATAGGGAGAAGTCTTTACAGAAGGGTTATCAATCTGATGCTCCTCGAGAACAACATTCCAGTTCATCGAGTACAAGGCAAGTTCGAGAGCAACGGAAAAGAACGGAATTCTCAAAGACTCCTCCTCCTACTCCTGCGGTGGACCCAACTGTCGCGGAAAAGATGGTCGACCTTAAGGCCAAGTTTCCGAAAATCTGCTTTGACGGCTTGAAGTTCCTCCCAGCTATCCATCATATTCCCGGGCACGTGAAGCAAAGTGCCATTGCCTGCAATAACGACGTCTATGTTCAACATGACGCGTTCGTGCACTTGGTGGAGAAGATCTCGGAAGTGTCCGTCGAGCGTCAACACGAGATTGATCGCCTGAACCTAGAGGCTGGCAGCGATAAGAAAATCATCAAACTCCAAGATGAAGAGCTTGCTTCGTATAAGTCGAAGCTAGAAGCCGCTGAACAAAGCGCAAAAGATACTGCTGAGGCAGTTACTCATTTAGAGGCGGCTCACAAAAAAGAGCTTGACGAAGCAGTCCAGCGCAGTGGCGCCCTCGCCCTAGAAAAAGACTCTGTCCAAAAGGAGAGGGACGCGCTCGCCACCCAAGTCAAAGAGCTGAAAGAATTACTCTCCAAGGAGAAGGAGGATAAGGTAGCTGCTCAAGAAGAATCACAACTATACTGTGATGAGATCGTTGCTACCCGACTCCTGAAAACAAAGCTCGATGACGAACTCGCTGGGGTTGAGAAAATGAAGGATGAGGCCCGTGAGGAGGGCAAAAGAGAGGCTGCGGAGGAGATTGATTCTCGCCTCAAGGCGGCCGCGGAGGCCGGCAGGGAAGAGGTCAAAAACATGTTTGACCCGCTGATTGCTGAATATGGAGCTCGCGTCCTTATGCATCGTGACTTAACATTCTTGGGCGACGGCTACCTTGAGTCCCTAGCTGAGGCCTGGGAAACCTTGATAAGGATCAGGAAGATCGAGTCAGGCTCCGAAGAGGTCGATGAGGAGGCCTTGGTGAATGAGCCATCGGATTTATCCGCAGCATTGGCACTTTACAGCAAAGGCTCTCCCCTTCCAAAAGAGAAAGATGATGAAGCTGGCCCGTCCGGGACCAATGTTACTGTTCTTCATACTGCTGCTTAATCCGCCGCTCAATCGGCCGGTCGACCGACACTTGATCCATTCAAGCAGCATGTTGGTTATGACCCCGAAGACCCCGGGCTTGGTGCTCATGTGCTATCACCTATCCTGAAGGGTGAAACCCCACGTGCCACCGATAGCCAACCGGAACTTGGTAGGAAATTCTTCTTTCTCTAGAAGTTGAAAGATCCCATCTTTTTTCGACAGTGGCTACTCGTTCTAACGCTCATTCTTTATGTTTTCGTGCAGGTTGTTCTGACGCCGAGCAAACTCCGAGGAGCGATGACGCCAAGGAGGAGGCAAGGAAAACAAGTGATGCTGTCCACGCGGGAGTACTCCCTGGTCCCGATGCTCAGGTGATCGGGGCGCTGGATGATGATAAGCTCGACGCTTCATCTCCTGCCGAAGGGGATGACGAAATTGAAATCACCGGCGCCACTGAGCATACCTTGCATATGAGCATGAAGGACCGTCTTGCCGAAGAGGAGAAGAAAAAGGCTGAGGTCAAAGTTGAGCCTGGAATCCTGGAACTTACCGACCCGCGGAACAGACCTTTGAAAATCATCCTCCCGGGTAGGTCCAAACCGCTAGATGTTCCGTCTCCTACTCCTGACTCCGCCTCCTTAGCAAGCAAGAAGTCCAAGAAAAGGCACGAGGGAGAGGAGTCATCGGAAAAGACGAAGGAAGACAAGAAGAAGAAATCGAAGAAATGATCGATATACTCGTTCAACGAGCTTCTTGCTTAAGTCTTGTAATCGCTTTTATCTTCCGTAGCTTGTAGTTTGTATAGACATGTCTGGATTTTGTAGGAGTGATCATGTAATCCCATTTTGAACTTATCGAATAAAGTTTAGTTTCTTTTTGTTTGAATGATTCCCTTGTCTTTCTTCGGTTTGCTGACTAATTGTAGCCATAACTCAAGTTCTTATGAGTTGCATCATCTCCCGGTCCATTCCCGTGTTGTTCAAACATTTCTGGACATGGAATACTTCTCGTCCCGCATTTCTTGAGTACTTGGACTTTTTGCTGACTCTGTGCTCCGGGGACTTGGAGACTTGAAACCGTTTATACTCCAGTCCGCGCCCTAGGGACTTAGAGTACTCCGCTCCGCACTCTGGGGATTCGGAGATTTGGAATCGTTTATACTCTAGTCCGCGCTCTGGGGACTTAGAGTACTCCGCTCCATACTCTGGGGATTCGGAGGTTTGAAATCGTTTATACTCTAGTCCGCGCTCTGGGGACTTAGAGTACTCCGCTCCACACTCTGGGGATTCGGAGATTTGGAATCGTTTATACTCTAGTCCGCGCTCTGGGGACTTAGAGTACTCCGCTCCACACTCTGGGGATTCGGAGGTTTGGAATTGTTTATACGAGTCCGTACGTCGTACAAGATAATGTAGTTCGTCATTCAACTGTGAGATACAGAAACATTAGTGATTCATGGAAAATGCGGCTTCAAGCCTTTATTACTGAAAATTAACTAAACTGCTTGATTACAACTTTAAAAAGAAACTACGTTATGACTGAACGGAAACATGCAGGAAATAACAGTGCCTAAAATAAGAAAGGAAACATGCTAAATGTAATAGTGCCGCAGATGTTCACTGTTCCATGCTCGGGGGAGTGTCGTGTCATCAACGGTCGCTAGCTTGAACGTTCCTTCTCCAAGCTTCCGTTCAATGGCGTACGGACCTTCCCAGCTGGGATTCATGCGTGATGGTACCGGGAAGACTCGTTTCAGAACGAGATCACCCACATCAAAGATTCTTGGACGGACTCTGCCGTCGTAGTAACGCTTGACTCGATGTCTGTGCGCTGCCGCCCTTAATTCCGCTTCTTCACGCTTTTCGTCGATGCAGTCCAGTGATTCCAGCAAGAGGTTTTGGTTCGTCTTGGGATCATAGTATCTCACTCGGTGCGATGGAACTTCAAGTTCCACGGGTATAACGGCTTCAGAGCTGTATGCTGGCGAATGGAGTGTGGCCGGTCGCGGACTTGTGGGTAGTTCTATACGCCCATAATGCTGTCGGGAGTTCATCTACCCACTTGCCTCCAACCTTCTCCAGACGCTTCTTCAGTATGGACTTGATTATTTTGTTAACGGCCTCGACTTGTCCGTTAGCTTTCGGGTGTGCCACGGCGGCAAACTTCTTCTCGATGCCATACTTTAAACAGAACTCTTTGAACTCTCTGCTTTCAAATTGCGTCCCGTTGTCCGTAATGATGGTGCGTGGAAGGCCAAAACGGCATATAATGTTTCGTACAACGAAGTTTATGACCTTCTTAGAGGTGATTGTGGCCAAAGGTTCTGCCTCAGCCCATTTTGTGAAATAGTCGACTGCAACAATCGCATATTTCGCGCCACCTTTGGATATAGGCAAAGAGCCGATTATGTCGATTCCCCAGATCGCAAATGGCCAGGGACTAATCATCTGTGTAAGTTCCGTTGATGGAGCCCTCGGGATTTTCGCATATCTCTGACACTTGTCGCATTTTCTTGCGTAGTCCGCGGCGTCCCGGTTTACGGTGGGCCAGTAATATCCATAGCGGAGGATCTTCTTTGCTAGCGTTTGCCCCCCAGTATGGTCGCCACATTCCCCTTCGTGAACCTCTGTTAAGACCCGCTTTGTCTCATCATGAGCGATGCATCGCAATAATGGGACTGAGAATCCTTTCCGGTACATCGACCCATCCTGCATCACGTATCGCGCGGCCTTCCGAAGGACCTGCCGTCTTTCGCTTCTTTTTTCTGGTAAAGCCCCGGTCGTTAGGTACAGTTTGAATGGGGTTATCCACGATTCCTTTTCGATTTCTGTCTCCAACACGAGATCGACTTTCATCCCGTCTATGCTCGGGGCATGCAAGACTTCGACGGGATACAATCCCATTTGTTGCGCATCGCCGGTACTTGCAAACTTAGCCAATAAGTCGGCTTCTTTGTTCAGTTCGCGCGGGATATGTGAAATGTCATAACGCTCAAGATTTGATAGTAGCTCTTGGACCTGAACGAGGTACGGAGCAAGCTTTCGTCCCTTTGCTTGGTAGTCCCCCCGTACTTGGTAAACCACCAACTGTGAGTCACAAAAGATTTCGACTGATTCGATTCCGAGTTCTCTGATGAGCTTCAAGCCAGCGATCAGTGCTTCATATTCAGCTTCGTTATTTGTAGCCTGGAAGTCGAGCTTCAGGGCATAACAGATTGATCGGTTTTCCGGAGTTATAAGAACTACACCCACGCCGGAGCTACGGTCGTTTGATGCACCGTCAGTGTATAATTTCCATCGAACGGGGGAAATGATGTCGTCGTCATCCGGTTTGATGGGTATGGTAAACTCAGCGATGAAGTCCGCTAATGCTTGCCCTCGGATGGCTCTCCGCGGTAAGTATGCGATATCGAATTGGCTCAACTCGATGTTCCATCTTAGCAATCTTCCAAAAGTTTCCGGCCGTTGGAGTACTTGCCTCAGGGGTTGATCGGTATAAACGCCGATTGAATGTGCTTGAAAGTATGGGCGAAGCTTTCGTGATGCAATCACCAAGCAATAAGCCAATTTCTCGATTTTAGGGTAATTCCTCTCTGCCCCTGTTAAACGCTTGCTAACATAGTACACCGGCTTCTGGACTCGATCCTCCTCACGAACCAAAGCCGCACTTATCGCATGTGGGGATACTACCAAGTATACATATAACATTTCGTGGTCAACTGGTTTCGATAGCATTGGTGGACTCTCCAGATGCCTCACCAGATTCTGGAATGCTTCCTCACAACTAGACGTCCATTCAAAATTTCTCTTTCCTTTCTTTATTATATCGAAGAATGGGATGCACTTGTCAGTTGCCCTGGATATAAATCGACTTAGCGCAGCTACTTTTCCATTCAAGCTCTGTACTTGCTTTATGGTCCTGGGCGCTTGCACATCTCGAAAAGCTTGGATCTTTTCTGGGTTGGCTTCTATTCCCCTAGCATTGACGATGAATCCCAAAAACTTCCCTGATGCAACGCCGAAGGAACATTTCAAAGGGTTGATCTTCATCCCATAAAACCTGAGTATGTCGAACATTTTAGCCAAGTCTTGAATGTGGTCGTTTGATCGTCGTGACTTCACGAGCATGTCATCCACGTAGACTTCCATCGTTCTACCCAGCTGGTCCTTGAACATTCGATTCACTAAACGCTGGTAAGTTGCTCCTGCGTTCTTCAACCCAAAGGGCATCACTACATAGCAATACAGCCCGACATTCGTAACGAAGCTGGTGTGTTCTTGGTCCGGAATATGCATCGGGATTTGGTTGTACCCTGAGTACGCGTCCATGAATGACAGTAGTTCGTGTCCTGCGGTGGAGTCGACCAACTGATCGATCCTAGGCAGCAGGAAACTGTCCTTAGGGCATGCTTTGTTCAAGTCGGAATAATCTACGCAAGTCCTCCATTTCCCATTCGCCTTTTTTACCAGCACGGGGTTGGATACCCACTCAGGGTAGAGGGCGTCGCGGACGAACCCATTTGCTTTGAGTTTGTCCACCTCCTCTCCGAGAGCGGCGGACCTCTCCGGATCCATTCCTCTCCTTTTTTGTTTAACTGGGACGTATTTCGGGTCTATGTTCAACATATGACTCGTTATGGCGGGAGAAATCCCACACATATCAGAATGCGTCCAGGCGAAAACATCAAGATTCGTTCGGAGGAAGTCGCTAAGGTTTTCAGTCATCTCGGGACCAAGCTGTGATCCGATTTTCAGAATTCGCGAAGGGTCGTCACGGCTGACTGGAATGTCAATTGTTAATTCAGCCGGTGCCACCTTCTCTTCCCTGGGTTTCTCATCGTCGTCCCTCGGATCTATATCTCCGAAGATCCGAGAACCATGCCCGAGCCAGGGCTCGGGCACTACTTGTCAATTATCCGCATTAAGGATGCGGACAGGATTGTCCACAACCTTTCCCTTCTCCCTCCGATGGGCTTCTTGGAGCTCAGCCACATAACAGGAACGACCAGCTGCTTGATCGCCATGAACAATACCTACTCCTTTGTCAGTTGGGAACTTCAAAGTTAAACACCACGGGGCCAATGCTGCCCTAAACTCAGCCAGGGCCGGCCGGCCCAAGAAAACATTATATGGAGAATCCACATCCAAAACTACGAAGGGTAGAATTCGCACCCTCCGACGCTCGCCTTGCCCCAGTTCAACTGGTAACTCAACGTACCCCACAGCGTCGGTTGCTGCGCCGTTAAAGCCGTGTATACGAGCCTTGGACGGTTTCAGGTCTTTTGTTTCAAGTCTCATTTGATCGTAAGCCTTCTTGAAGATGATGTTGACTGAACTTCCACAATCAATCAGAATTCTTTTCACATATGCTGGTCCGATCGTTGCAGATATGACCATGGGGTCGATGGTCGGAGCCTCTATCTGATCAGCGTCTCTACTTTTGAACATAATATCGTCTGTCATTACTCGCTGCTGCTTAGAAGGGGCTCCGTCCTCCATGTTCGAACAGCACTCGAAATCTGCATGCTTCAGGGAACTTGCATATCGCTCCATTTCTTGCCAGTTCTTATCTGCGGGGTGAGGTCCGCCGATAATTGTATTTATGACTAGTCTACCTACGGTTCGGGCAGGCTCCTCGGGATGACGCGGAGCTGGTGCACGACCTGGGTTGGACGTTCCCTGTCCTCCTTCCTGTGGGTCCTTCACAAATTCTTGCAACTTCTTCTGCCTGATCAACTTCTCGATAGCGTCATGCAGGTGTCTGCACTCCTTCGTGTTGTGCCCATAAGTCTCATGGAAGCGACAATATTTCCCGGTTCGCTTCTGTTCCTCGGTTGATTCTTTCGGTCGTGGCTTTCTGTATTGAAAGGTATTGCAGGTGGACAGGTAAATGTTCTCAAGTGGCGCGTTCAGCAGAGTATACTCGCTGTAGCTTGGAATCCTCGACTTCCACTTCCCCGCTTCTTTCCTTTTTCCTTGACTCCTTCCTCCGGACTCCTTGGGTTGCCCAGGCTTGTTCTGGACATTGACCTGGACCTTTCCCGAGCTGTCTCCAGACTGCTTCACAGCAATGTTGCTCTTTATTGATTCTTGGACAGGTCCTGGCGCCTTATCCCGTCGTACCCACCTAGCTTCCTCTCTTCTTATGAACTGGTGTGCCTTTGAGTAGAAACGCTCTAGCGTAGCCGGAGGTTTTCCTGCCAGCCAGTCTCCAAACTCAGAGTCTGGATCCACACCTCTCATTACAGCCATTAGAATTGCATGGTCGTTGGGATTACTGACTTCAGTTGGTGCTACGTGGAATCTTTGTAAATATTCCTTCAACACGACTCCCCGGGATTTTGGATTACACTTGACAGAGACATCACGTCCTTTGGGCGCGTAGTGTGTATCCTGAACTGCTCAATAAACTTCTTTGCTAACTCCTCGAAAATTGATACGGATCGCGGAGGAAGTCGGGTGAACCACATAGTAGCGATCCCAGATAGAGTAATCGGAAAGCACCTACACTTGGTGGCATCATTCGCTCTAGCTGAATCCATCATCCATTCGTACCTCATGACGTGCTGTCTGGGGTCAGTCCTCCCTTCATACGCAGGGATAGTAGGCATACTAAACTTCCTGGGGTACGCCGCTTGCAACACAACATCCGTGAACGGAGTATGACTTCTTGACACTCACCAATCATCATTCGATAACCCCTGATTTTCCTTCATCAACTGCCTGATCATGGCTGTTAGATCTGGTGTCTGTATGGAAGGTGGAAGGTTAGTGTCTGTTCTACGCGCCTGTCCATGCTGATGCCTCCTCTCCTGGCGGTCTGCCAATCGTGCGTCTTGAGGTTCGACCTCGTTAGCATTTTGATGATCCGGGCCTCTGTCCTCCATCCGTGCCTCGGTCCTGAAGTTTCCAGCTCTTGCTTGGTCACGGTCTCCAGATGTTTGAACAGCAGCTTCTGCTCGTGCAGCGTCAGTCTTGCGGCGTCTGCGCCTGGGAGGTTCATCAGAGGAAGTTGAGCTGTCAGATGAAGAGTAAGGAGCGGGATTGCCCCCAGCATTCTGTTGCTGCTGTTGAGTGAGTTGTGCCATCAGGTTGGCGTTAGCTTGCATCTGCTCTCCTAGTTGTCTCCTGCTTTCCCTGAGTTCTCTCATCAAGTCATTGAACTCTATTCTTGTGACAACTGGAGTCTGTTCTTGAGTGGCAATTCCTGCATTTGGAATTGCTGGTTGATTGCTAGGCCCTGCTTGTTGCACGCTAGCAGTCTCGTGGGCATCCGCATTATGAGAAGCTGACCTGGTACGTGGTCTTGCCATTGTAGAGTTATTGGTATGAACTCTGAGTAGAATCAACGGATGTCCTATCAGTGAGTCGGATCTTCTTTGGAGGATTTGTTCAATCAAGTAGCTTCAAAGCAGATCCTTGAGGTCTGAGAATTCAATTCTCAGTGAAAGCACCAAAGTGTTAGCACCAAAATTGGTCACTAACCTCGTAGAGAAAGATTGTGTAGAGATATAAGTGATGAAAGTAAATTAAACAGAGAAGACAATGCTAATCTAACTGCAGAAAGTAAGAACACTAAATTTATAGTGGTTCAGCGTAATTGCCTACGTCCACTTTGAGGTTAAACTTTATTGATCTTCTTTATAGTTGATTACAAATACAATTCGTGAATCAAATGCTTGAATGAAGTTGTTAAGTAGAGAAGATGAGTCTTGAAAATGGCAGAGTCTCCCTAGTGTTCTCTCTCCCAAAAAAGGATCCATTTCACTGTGACCCTGCCCCTCTATTTATAGGCAAATATGGGCTGGACTTCCCAAGTGGGCTGGATAGCCGAACGCTCCAGCCCCAGTACAGTGGTCGCTGTATGCCGAACCAGGTGTGCCGAACGCCCTGAGGCCGAACAGTCCTTTCTATGTCGAACGATGTGGTTGATGTTTGGGAAGTGTAGGATGTTTGTTAGGAGAAGTCTAACGCTCTTCTAGACGCCGAGTACTCTTGTTGCCGAGTACTCCTGATGCTACCGAGTACTACACCGAGTACTCCTGTATGCCGAGCTCCAGATGCTGTCGAGTTCTCCTTGATGCCGAGTGCTCTTGATGCCGAGCACTCTTGAATGCCGAGCAGTCTTGATGCCGAGCACTCTTGCTGCCGAGTATTGGTTGACGTCGAGTACCATGGGATGCCGAGCGTTCTTGTAGCCGAGTTCTCCTATTACCGAGTTCTAATGATGCCGAACACTAACTGATGCCGAGTCTCTTGGTCGCCGAGCACTACGGATGCCGAACGCTATGGATGCCGAGTCCCACTGGATGCCGTGCGCTTCGCCGAACACTCCTGGATGCCAAGTGCTTCGCCGAACACTCCTGGATGCCAAGTGCTTCGCCGAACACTCCTGGATGCCAAGTGCTTCGCCAAACACTCCTGGATGCCGAACAATCTCTGATGCCGAGTGCTACCTGATGCCGAGCACTAGTTTCCTGGTCAAATCTCCAGGAAACAGCAAAGAAGGAGAAGAATGATATCTTTAGCAAATTATTTTTATCCCATATTTCATTCATCCAACTACTTTTGGTTGATATCCCCTAATAAATTCCCATGCTTTTTTAAAAGAGACATAATTATTTTTGCCTAAATTCCACTCCAAGTGGTTATTTATATATGTCCATCTGATAGTAATTTTCTTATGTTATCACCATGTATTGAAGTAGTTGAATATAAATTAGAATGTTGTTGCTTATCCTTAATGGTATCTGAAAATTTATCTTTTGCATTTTCTATAATAATGAGGTTATCTTATCCCAATCTATTTATAAAAGGTTTGTCTGAAAATAATGATCAAACCAAAGATTTCTTATTAGTACCATCCTTAAAATTTTCTACTAAACATCTTTTTCCCAACACCTATAAACTCTTATTTTATTTCATATATTCGATTGATTAGTCTTTGGTAGTGTAGTCCATAAGTTACCTTTTCTCAAATGCTTATTTTTTGATATATTTTATCTACAAAGAATCGTTGTTTACAAATCCGTAAAAAAAATTAAATCAAAAGTTATACTGAGATCATCAAGATTTGTAATACCAATGTCACCTTCTCTTTTTGGTCTTGTTAACCCAAAAATGGATCAACACCCTGGTTTGAGTGTGAAAGCACCAGCCCTGTTTCTCAGAGCAAACAATATAGAAAATAAATGTAAAAAAAGCAAAAATAGTAAAGAGATAAGAATATTTTTATAGTGGTTCGGCTGTTAACGAAGCCTACGTCCACTTTATAGCTTCTTTTATTGATCAGCTGCTATTACAAAGGAGTTTAGACTATGATATAATTCTCCTTTCCTAGATTAGATCAAGCCACCATTGTTAGAGACAAAAGGAGGATCTCAATTGTCCCTTAATAGATGTTGTATGGGAGAAGAAGAGTGAATAAATAATGGCAGAGCATCAGCAGAGATCCCATCCCCTTTACTGTTGCAGATAGGATGGTTTTTATAAGGGTTAGATAGCACTTAGGCCAGAGCCACTTTACCAAAAGCCTGTAGTCATCATGCAGAGGTCGCTCAAGAAGTTTAGGGGTGTTTGGAGCTAACTTTTTAGATCGGTACCGATTCGAAAAGTTGTGCAATTTTTGAGTCTTCTCAATTTAGTTGTCTTCCAATCCCATAATTAAATGCCTTGCCCGAATATCAAGTCGTTTGGAGTTGTTTTGATCGTCCATCTTCATATATCATCCAATCCATCCCTTCGTAGAAGATCCAGCCATAACTCACTCAATTCTTAACCAAATGACGTGAAACTTCATACATGCAATGTAAATGAATAGGAGAGCCTCCAAATCGGATCTCATGAGGTACGGCCCATCCTAGGTGGGTCGGGCCTAATCCGTCAAAGTGGCTCAATTTGGAGGAGATCCATCCATAACTCACTCGATACTTATCGAAATCGGATGAAAATTGTAGGTAGCTTGTAGAGGATGTGTGGGACCTACACAATGAATCTTAGATGGTGGGGCGCAACTTTGATGGGTCGGACCAAACCCGAATAAGTTGATTCCGTATCGACCCAAATGGGCTAGTCCAAATGCCCTCATTTTTGGTGTGAGCCTTCTTCCATATCTTCTGAGTGTTCCCTCTAAATTTCAATTCAATCCGAGTCCGTATGAGTTCTATAGGTCCATTTTAAGTTGCTCCGGTCCAAAAGAAGATAGGTATTTGAATGAGCCTTCACTTCTTGAACTACGTTGCTTGGAATGTTACCAAACTTGATAGGTGAGCTTAGTAGAGGCATAGAAGTGCAATGCAAGTGGTTAGAAGGAACCACGAGCCAACATTTTGGATCGGTACCGATCCAATTAGATCAGATCGATATCGATCCAAAGAGTTAGCATAATTCTAGGTCAAACTTCTTATGTTTCTTTGTCTTGTACTTTTAGGCCTTCGAGTCAAATTTCAAGTCGTTCTGACTTAATCTAAGTGCTCTAACTCCTTTTGAGTTCTGTTGGGTTAAGAACCCAGTTAACATTTCTATATAAGTTGTTCCAGCCCATTTTGTGATAACCTCCCCTCTGTATATAATTGCACATAGTTTTTTAATTTTTCTAATCGAAGTCAGAGGAACATGATGTGTTTGCATCTAATATAAATTTATTATACATATAATAGTCTTTGTGAACTTCACTCTTCCTGCAATAGACAAATATTTACTGGACCATATGTCCTTGTTTTCTTGAATCTTATCTATTAGAACATCATATTCACTATCTTTTATTTGATTTGATTTAAAAATAAAGTATTCCCAGATACTTTACTGGTAGAGATCCTTCTGTTATATGTAAGTATTCCAAAAATTCTTCCTTTTGCTTGCAATGCTTGTTGAAGTAATGTTTGCATTTAAACTTGTTTATCTTTAGACTTGCAAACTTATATAAACACTCAAAAATACTTTTAGCGGCCATTACATTATATTTTTTTAACTTTAATGAAACAATAAATCATTAGCAAAAATAAGATGAATTATATATGACTCAACTTTATTTATTGGAGTAATATTATTTTTAGTTACTTCCATATCCATAAGAAAACTAACATACTTCATAACTATTGTAAATAAATATGGGGATAGTATATCACCTTGTTAAATACCCCTATCACTTTTAATAAAACATGTTAATTTTCCCTATAAAAATAGTAGAAAATGTAGGAGTATTTATATATTCAAAATCTAAACCGCATATTTTTTATAGAAAGCCCATATGTGTCATCATGTGATATTATTGATTCTCTACTAACCTTATCATATGTTTCATGTAAATCTATTTTCATACATAATCTATCCCTAATCATACTATTAAAATTCCTTCCCATTTCCCGTGCTAAAAGGGAATTTTCATAAATTAATCTGCCAAGTATAGAACCATAATGATTTTCCAAAACTAGAAAATGTAGAAATTTTTTTAGTTTATTACTTAATATAGTAGATAAATAATTTCGTAAACAAAATTACAAGATGAAATAGGCCTAAATCACTAATATTGACAAGATTATAGACTTTTGGAATCAAAGTAATAAAAATATTTTCAATACCTTTTAAAATCTTTCCAACATTCATAAATTCTTTTACTACATTAAAAATTTGTTTCTTAATACTAACCCCGTGCATTTTATAAAATTTGGGTTTAAAACCATCAGGTTTTTAGGACCTTTATTCTCTCCTACATTAAGAATAATACGTTTAATATCATCCAAATTTATAGAAATAGAAAAATCTCTTCTACATTGGGACCAAGCTTTTTTTTTACATACAGTATATGGTAAATGCTCCTTGTAACGACCCGTAAAATTTCAACTGTTTTAATAATGTAATTAGTTAAAATTTTGTGAAATTTTAAACGATAAATTTTTGAAATATAAATTTGATATTTGGAATGCCCCTAGTTAAACATAGCAACTAGTAAATTTTCGTCCGAAAATACGAAAGTTTATTTCGCGCGTAAATTTACTTCAATTTAATCAGTTAAAAGTAATGAAATAAAATATTTTCGAAACCTAAATATTTTTACATAGAAAAATTCTAAAGCATCTTCTGAGCAAGATGTCAGTTCGTCATTTTTCCAAATTCGGACGTCTATTGCTCCGTCGTTCTTATTTTCTGCAAAATAGCAGCATTTTGGTACCGATATCGACTTTTGATTGGATACTCGTACCACTGATATCTGTATACCGTTTTGATCGTCTCGTCGTGCTGATCTCTACGGTATATTCAATTGTCAATTTCGGAATTCGGAGCACGACGGAATCGGTAGACTAATCAACCGAATCGGTACCGTTTAAGCCTTTTATCTATCTGTGACCATTCAAATTTCCCTACGGTTGAAATCTAACAGCTCTCTGCATTTATTAATTCATAAATTCCGGTAGCTGGGTTTCAATGCTTTGCCATTCCAATTCGAATCCGTTCCTTTTTCCATTTATTCTATTTCAAAACGTTCTTTCAACTTTCCCAGATTCATAAATCAATTTGCTTTTTCCCAAAATTCATTTATTTGTGTACGTTTTACATTGATTGGGCAACAGCTCATATTTCAATCGTTCATAAATCAATGTCTACTTTTGCAAACTTCACTTTGCCTTCACTTTCCACCTCATGCTTGCATCTTTCCTTTTGCTCACCTGCTCACGTTTCATTCCTCTCCCATTCTACAATTTCCTCCCTTCCCCTGTACGCCTTCTCCCTCCTCCATCCAAACTACCCCAACACAAACATCCCAACAAAACCCACTAACTACCGTGCTACCTTTCCTCTACCACCGGAGAACCACCAACTCGTTACTGCCTCTCCCTTTCCTACAGCCACGCTTCACCACCCGGACCTGCCTCCGCCTCCAACCCCACAGCCCAGCTCCCACGCCAAGCACCTCAACCCGCATGGCCACCCAGCATACGCCCCTCCTCCTCTACTATCCTCCGCGTGCTCAGATCCGCCACCTCGCCCTTCCACGTCACCATCCAACAAGCCAAGCCCACCTACCTCCAGCTCGCCATGTGATAGCACAGCCGAAAGCCACCACCGTAGCCGGCACCCATGCCAAACGTACAGCCTCCGCCCATTCTTCCTCCCTCGCGTAGCAGCCACCGCGAGCAGTACCTCCGGCCTCGCCACTTCCGGCCTCCAACCGCAACCCGACCCAGCCTCGTCTCGCGAACGCCCGCATCTTTCCAAATCGCCATTGCTAGCCACTCTCACTTCTTTATGTGAGGTATATGCTTTCATCTGTTTCGTCATTCATGAGACTGTGAATTTATACATGTAAGTATATGTATTTGTTTATGTGCATGGGTTTGGTTTTTGTAGTGGTATACATATAGGTTATCTGTAGAATTATTTTACTGGTTTTGGTCTGCATATTATATGAAGTTTTCGAAAGTTGGAAATTGTTTTGTTAGTTTTGATTTTTAATTGTATAAATATAATGTCAGTATGTATTGTTCATGGGAGTTATACTAGTAGTAATGTACATGTACAACAATTTTTATGTTTGAAAAGGTCAATGCGTGTTTGTTTATGTATATATAAATAAAGTAAGTTTATATATATGTTAGTTTATATATAGTGTGATTTGGATGGTGTGCTGTTCATATAAGATAGTGAAGTAATAAATTATAGGTTGCGTGCATACATAGGTGTTACAGTACATATATTATAATATATGGGTTTTATAATGCTGATTCGAAAGATATGTACATACATATTTGTGAATTTATGCAA
Source organism: Allium fistulosum (assembly GCA_030737815.1). Lineage (NCBI taxonomy): Eukaryota > Viridiplantae > Streptophyta > Magnoliopsida > Asparagales > Amaryllidaceae > Allium > Allium fistulosum. Next base: position 703,998,413 of record CM060904.1, on the reverse strand, counting down.
TTGTTTATATATTTTATATGGAAGTTGTTTTAGATAGTTGATTTATACATAGGTCATAGTTATGTCTGCATAACATATACACTGTTACAGAATATTGTTTACTGTTAGAATATATAAATTTTGTTAATATAATATTTTTAAAAGTGGATTTATATACATTAGTCTTTTTATATGAGTTAGTTATCAATGTGTTACAACTTACAGTAATACGTTATTTAAGTCAGCCTTGCATTGCATATTGTAAATTTTGGGTCTTGATTGGTTTAAAATATAAATAATATATATATTCTCTGTTGTATCAAACTAATTGATTTTTCTCTCATCGATCCTTATCTATCAGCTTCTTTGTTCGTCAAATTCGCTTCCAGCTTACTTCACTTTGAGATTGTTGTTTGGATGGTTCGATTCTCTAGATCGTGATCCAATTCGTAGCTGGTTTTATTTCAAATTTCTCTAGCCTCGAAAGGTGAGCAATCACTCACGATTAACGTTCTTTTATTTATTAAATCTGATTTCAACTGAAACGACAATTGAAATATGCTGCTAATAGTTAATTACACTGTTATATATGTTATTACCTGTATCAGTTCACCTGTGACATCTGACACCATTATCTATTAGTTATTTATGCGATGATAATACAGTTTGGCTGATAATTGATTGATTGTTGATATTTATATTGGACGTTAAATTTTTAATGTTAAAATGATAAATAGTATGAAATTGAACTTGATATGGGATAATTAAATGTTAAATTTGATTAACTGACATTTGTATAATATGACCCTTTTAATTGTTAAATTAAATTGACATGTAAAATAGTGATAATTACATTTTGAACCATTGAACGTATATTGGATTAATTGTGTAGTGTTAAAATTGAAATCGAATGACAATTGAAGAACCGTATAAATATTAGTGTAATAATCTTTAATCTACATGAAATGATAGTGTAGATTCTAGAAATAATTATATTAATTCGTACAAATAACAATGCGAATTAATACGGTTATTTCGGGATTATTTGAATTGATTATTGGATCGTTATTGTGATGTTATTGCTTGTTTATTTACTTTGACACCATCCCAGTTATCACACTGCAAGTTCCCTTTACTATGCTTTGATTTTGAATTGAATTGGAATCGGGTTGAAATGATAAATACCCAAATTGAACTTTGACCTTGGATATAGAAAATTAAATAAAAACCCGATTGGTCAATAATTTGATTTAAAAATAAAATGAAGATTTTTTTTGAATAAATAATATGGTTTTGAAACGAAGTTGGAAATTGAATTTAATGAAATTTAAACGTGAATATTTAATAATCTGAAATGAAATATTAATAAAGAAATTGATGAAAGAAGGTTGTTTAATTTGAGAAATGATTGAATTAAGTTTGAAATTATAATTAAGTTTGAAATTATTAAATTTTGAAATTATTTAATAATTAAGTTTTGAATTATTTAATAATTGAATGAGATTGAATCATTTGATAATTGAATAAAAATTGAAATTCTTTAATAAGAAGTTGAACTTTTGAATAAGTGAATTTTACTTCGTAAAGAATTGAAATTGAGTTTCTTTATTAATTAAGTTTTGGAAAATTATTTAAGTAAGTAAATAAGTGAAATTGGATTTCTTTAACAAAAATGAAATGTGATATTTTGGAATTAATGTAAGACTTGTAATTGGAGAATTGATTTGACGAATTTTGTTTAATTCAAAATTGTAAGTTTTGTTTTAATGAAGTTGAACTTAAGAATTGATTAAATGAATTGGAAATTTAATAGAAATTGTTTTGAATGATAAAGTAACTTAACGAATATTAAATGAAATCGACAAATGAATTTGAAATTGATTTGAATGTTAAATTAGACTAATTTAAATGATTTCAGAATGAAACTTATATACGAATTTGGATCAATATTTGAATGGCTTTAAATAGATATTGAAATTGAATTATAAGATTTTGAAATGAAATTTGGAAGTTTGAAACGTAAATTATTGGAAATTGGTTTTGAAAGACAAATGAAATGTTGATTTACGAATTCTATTTGAAATTGAAATTGATTTGGTTTTTGAAATATACAAACGACCAATCGGTGTAATAATTACGAAAGTTATTAAAGAGACCGGAATTCGGTTATGGATATACTCTCTATCTAAACTGAAAACCACTTTAATAACTATACGCGGAGTGATGATCCAGAATGAAGTGGATGGTTTGGTGAACGCGTTGACTGAAGAAAGAGAACGATTTTGGATGACCCCTGACATGACTAAAACAGGAGCCGCGCCGGGCCATTGAGGTTCGCTACCTCTAGCGGACACACTTCTTCGATACCATATCTATTACTTTTGTGATTCGATTTGGGTGCACCCCTTGATTTGGGAGTGTTGTTCGCGGTGTTGGGGTAGTAGCTGCTATGCCCAACATCAGTCCGGATCACGCAACTACTAGTATCCTAGTTGGTATCGCCTCATGTACCTTGTCATACTGATTATCCTATGCGCGACCACTACGATTTTGATTTGTACCTTTAGTATATGGATTGCCCTCTGGTGACTTCCGGTTTTGGGGAAACTACGGTCTTGTATATGCTTTGGGGAATAAAAATGTGTTAAGGGTGGAATGGGCCATGACTTAACGCTATTTTGATATCTTTTATATTACTGATAGACATTATCTACTTATCGTACATTACTATATAGTAGATAGTTTGACGGATCCTTAAAGGATGGTTATTCCAAACATCCTTTGAGTTACTTGTATTTCAATTGCTATTTCACTTGAGTTGGATTTATTAATATAAGAATGTTAATCCTGACTCGAGTGTTTTGTATTTTGCTTTACGCTCGGGTCAGACTGAGTGGTTCAGCTTTCGAGACTCACCTTTGAAGTTGGAGCTTTTCTTGAAGATCCAGCCATCTATTCTGCTTCCAGTATTCAATGATTCCAGTGATGTATTCTGATTTAACTCTGATGTATCATATTACTCTCTGTTGTAAACTCTGATGTATTTTTTATATTCATATAGTAGCTTCATGAACTACTATCTCTTTTATTTCCGCTGCATTTATTACTCTGTGTCTGTGATCTGTGATTATATCTATTTACTGTATATGTTCAGTTTTGCCAAATTTAAATTAACAACGCGGTATTTTGAGCAATTCAACTCCGGCATGAGTGTATACCTATACACTTATAATGGACGCGAATGGTCCAAAATATCGGGTCGTTACAGTTGGTATCAGAGCCTTGGTAGCTCTAGGCAAAACTTAACATATAGGGTAAATGTATTTACAGAATCACTCTCATTCGAGTTTCAATCTTTTCCTTTGACTCAATTCCTTTGAATTTTGGAACGTTCCCCTCGGTTCCGAAATTCATTCGTGTCCTTCACTATTCGTCTTCTTTCAATCATGGAGCACCCCATAACTCCATTCTGAATGTTATCTATAATAGATCGGCGGTCTCGCCAATCTTAGAATGATTCGTAAAGGAGTAAACTCCTTTATAATAGACATCGATTTACCGGAGATTTCTGTATCCTCGGTTTACGATGCTATCTATCTCCTGCTATACCTGAATTCTATTTCTTGAGATCGAGTGTCGATTTACCTCGGAAGTCTACACCGATCTTATTTTTGAAGTCACGGTCGACCCGGTTAAGTTTGCCCGCAATTTATATAAACTTATCCATCGCCTTATTTTGTTATTTAATTATCTCGTCTTTGTTTCAAACCTATCTTCGAATCGAAATTCTCTTTGATTTGAGTCTATCAAAAATTTGAATCCCTATCCTGGCTTTGAAATCCATTATTGTATCGTTAAGTGAGGAAGTGTATTGTAAATTAATTTTAAAATGTTTTATATATTGTGTTGTTTGAGTTGCTAATGTTGATTTGGGTTTTCGATCGATTCGTCTGATCAACGTTATCGATAGGATTTCCAAAACACTTGAGCAGAGCAAACTGACACAATGTTGTTTTCAAATTTGTTTGACTATATTGTAAAAATATAAGTAAAATTTTCTGAATTTTAATAAGTTAATTAAATTGGTTGTTTAAAATGATAATATTTGATTATCAATTATTATTCTAAATGAATTTATAATTATGGTTTATAAATTGATTTGGAATTTGAAATGAATTTAATTCAGAAATTTGAGAATTTAATTTCCAATGATTTTCGAACTATGGTTTTAAAGGTTTAAAATGCACATTATTTAAAGGTATTTTGACTATAATTTGTTTCCAAAGAATTCTAATGTATATTATTTAAGGTATTTTTCAAATAGAAACCGTTTTCAAAGAATTTTAAAATGTTGAAATCAGAGCTCTTCTCTTTGTCGCTGGAAAATAATTTCGGTGATGGCGGCCGCATCATCGACATTCATTTTCGAGTTTCGAAGTGGAGATACTATTCTGTAGCTTTGCTACGGTTTTGTTTAAAAATATATATATATATATATATATATATTCTGATTTGAATTTCTTCAGTATAATTTGATTTATATATATATATAGGTATCTTATTTTATTTAATTTGATTTGATATAAATATATTATATATATCTCTAAATTGTTTAAAGTTAATCGGAAATCTAATTCTTAAATTTTGTTAAAGGATATTTTCAATTATAAATAAAGCTGAATTTTGAATAAATATTTAAACTTGAATAATTGAATTGGGAAAATTTTATTTGTATATTGTTCAACTGCATTCTAATACAACTTACCTAAATCATTCAGAAGTTGAATATGTAATTGGATAATATATAATATAAATTGAATTTATAAATAAAATTTGAGTGGTTATAATAAATGTTGTACACTTAAATTTTAATTATAAAATGTTAATAGAGATAAATAGAATAATAAGATAATTGAAAAAAAAAAAAAATTGTTAGGGTTAATTAATAAATTGAAATTAGATCAACTTATGAAAATACCTTGAATTTAAAGGCAGTTAGTGAATATAAATTTATTTAAATTGGAACTTTTATGGGTTAAATTAATTTATTCGGGCTAAATATATGTGATCAGATATATTAAGTAGATTAAATTTAACAATAGTTTGGAATAAAAAGAATTTAAATTGCTGAAAAAATATGATTATAATAAAAGACTATTCAAAATTATGGTTTTAAAAATTGTAAATTTAAGAAAATGGGATAATAAGATAATGAATTCAGAAATAGTTGAGATTGATTTTAGTGGAATCAAATGGATTAAATCAATCGTTAAATATCAACTAATTTAAATTTGAATTTATATGGTTTAAATTAATTGTTATTTTGTATTTCAAATCTGTTTTTTCTTTCTAGTTGTTTCTATTCTCCTACCTCGTTCCTTTTCGGGGACGAAAAGTTTTGAGTGGGGGAGAATGTAACGACCCGTAAAATTTCAACTGTTTTAATAATGTAATTAGTTAAAATTTTGTGAAATTTTAAACGATAAAATTTTGAAATATAAATTTGATATTTGGAATGCCCCTAGTTAAACATAGCAACTAGTAAATTTTCGTCCGAAAATACGAAAGTTTATTTCGCGCGTAAATTTACTTCAATTTAATCAGTTAAAAGTAATGAAATAAAATATTTTCGAAACCTAAATATTTTGTAACAGCCCGTAAATTTTAACTGTTAAATAACGTAATTAGTTAAATTTTGTGAAATTTTAAACGATAAAATTTTGAAATATAAATTTGATATTTGGAATGCGTCTAATTAAACATAGCAACTGGTAAATTTTCATCCGGAAATATGAAAATTTATTTCGCGCGTAAATTTACTTCAATTTAATCAGTTAAAAATAGATGATAATAAAATGTTTTTCAAACCTAAATATTTTTACATGGAAAATTTGTAAATCATCTTCTGAGTGAGACGTCATCTTTCGTTTCGTCAAATTTGGACTTCTGTTGCTCCGTTTATCTTATTTCTGTTAAAATAGCAGCATTTCTGGTACCGGTTATCGACTTTTGATCGGATGACCGTATCACTGATATCTGTGTACCGTTTTGATCATCTCGTCGTGCTGATCTCTGCGGTATATTTATTTCTATATTTTGAGGTCCGGTACGCGACGGAAATAATAAAACGGTTCGCTGTAGCGGTACCATTAGCTATGACTTTTAACGTTCCTTCGGTTTCAAAAAATAAAACGTGCTACCCAAACCAAATATCAATTGCTTTAATAAATTTTCTCGGGAATCAAAGCTTTAGACCATTGCTATTTCAAATTCCACCATTTCAGTTTAGACCGATTCACCCTCCTTTTACTCTCATATTTTTCTCCATCTCGTGACTCTTCCTGTACCCCTCTCTCATTTGCAATCTTCTCTGCCTCGTTCCTTTATATTTTTTTTTCCTCAACCCTTCCAGATGCTTCCTCTTCACCCAGAAAACTCCACGACCCCATGTTTCCCAACCGAAGTCAGTCACCCGCCTCGTCCCTCTACTCGAGCCTAGACCATCACCGAAACCCTCCAGACCACCACGATCGAAGCCTACCACCCAGGCAATCCCACATCTCCACTATCACGTCCCCAGGCCACCATGCCGAGAACCAACCCCTACACCAGGCCGAGACCAGACCTGCCTGCCTCCAACATCATGACCGAGAACCCCATCAGCCTCCTAACCCAGCCCTACCACACGACCCAAAGCAAATAATAGCCGATTCTCTCTCAGATCTCCTCTTTCTCATAGCCGACAATCCCTTCATGCGTGCTCCTCTCCTCTTCCATGCATGCTCCGCTCAACCACCAGCCGACCCCTTCACCGTGACAGCCCTTCCTCTACCCTCTGTCTCAACTCTCCTTCCAGGCCGAGCTCGTTCTCTCTGGTGATCTATATAGTGAGGTATATATTGTATTGGATATGTGAAATTTATGTTATATATTATTAGTTTTAGTTCTATATATATTCTGTTGTGCATATAAAAATATATATAGGTTTATCTAAGGTATGTTAGTCTATATATAAAGGTTTATGCGTGAGTTTTGTTTTGAGTATATGTATATATGATAGCTATATTTGTTAGATTGTATAAATTATATTTATATGTTAGTTTAAACTATCTAATCGGTTATACATATATTTATAGTATTTATATATAATATGTTTGATTCAGAAATTCTTAGAGTAAGGTTTTATATATCTACATATATATTATGTTTTAAAGTTTGAATCTGTTGGGTTTAAACAATATTAATATGATATATATTTCGTTCGTTTCTGTGCTTATATGTTAGGGTATTTATATCATATGTATATGTACGTTATGTTTTAACAAGTAAGCTATTTTGTTACTTATAATTTGTTTAAATTGTATATACATATATTCAGCATGTTAATTTATTTATCTGGTTTGACGATATATTTATGTAAGTTATGTTGTGCCGGAGTTCTGTTTTGTAGTATATATATAGAAACGTAACGGTTGCAGTTCATACACTTATATACATAGGTTTTATATGTTGTACGAGAATTGTTTTCCGCATATATATTGTGCATATAGGTATAATCTATTTCAGGATATATAAATGTTAGTATATACATATGTATTGCTTTGCTAGTATATAATATATATATAGTTTTAAAACAATAGTTGCGGTTGTATTGATGTTAGTTTAAGATATGTTTTATGATATTTGCAATAATATATAAAATATAAGTTTGTACTAGTTAATAAAATGTGTTAGTAAGTAATTGCAGTAAGTATATACATATTGATATGTTGATACTTTAATGTATAGATTTATATATATATTGTTTAGACTTTTGTAATTTTTCCAGTAAAGTATACTTGTTATACGATTTGTTATATATATATTTTAGTTATTCTTTGTATATAAATGTTAGTGTGTATGTATGAATGTATGTCGGATTGATTATCTTAGTCCATAATTTCATCAATATTTCTTACTTATGTATTCTGATAACAAATATACAATGACTTGATGGGTTTAAGTGTTACTTACATTATATTAGTTATATATTTTGGTATAGTATACAATATAAGTTGTATATGTTTACATATTAATTTATATAAACGAGTATACATTAGTTGGTTTTCTATGGAGACTTTGTATGAAGTGTAGAATTAATTATTAATTGAAGGTTTATGTTTAAATTGATTTAATAAAATAATAATAATAATAATATAATACTATAATAATATGCATTCTTGTTTCTACTATATCAAACCGATTTTTGATTCATGATTTTCTATTTATCAGCCCTATCAAATGAATTCGTGCCATCTTGTTTCACTTTGGAATTTGTGTTTGGATCCACATTTCACTTCCATTCCCGTTCTCTCTCTAGCCTCGAAAGGTGAGCAATCACTCACGATTAATGTTCTTATATTATTAAGTTTGATTCAATTGAAATGTTAATTGAAATATGCTGACGTTAGTTGTTTACATTGTTATATATGTCATCTTCTGTATCTGTTCACCTGTGACATCTGACACCATCATCTGTTATTTATTATTGTTGATATATGCCTGTTACTGTTGTTATTTTATTTTCATACCTGTTATCACTCTGCAAGTTCCCTGTTAGCATAGAATCACTATGGGTTAAAATGATACATACCCGAACGATCTGTAGAATAGGAGGAAATCGTTATGGGTTGAAATGATAAACCCAAGCGATTTTCAATTGAATTGAATTTGGGATTTCGGGTTGAAAAGATATATACCCGAATGTGTTTTAAATGGCGGATTGAAATGATAAATATCCGTATCACTTGACCATAGGATAGAAAATTATATACAGGCACCGTTGGTCTATATATAAACGTTTTGAAAATGATATCTATGGTTTTGAAAGAGAAATATATGATTTTGATTAATATTGATTTTAAAGATTTATTAAAGTTAATTTAATAAAGTTGATAAATAATATGTTTAAGTATTTAATATCTATATTTTAAATATAGAATTTGTATTGATTTGAAATTTATTGAAATTGTATTTATTTAAGAATTATACTTAAATAAGTCTGATTTGAAATGTATTGAATTTGAACATTTAAAGAAGTGATTTTCAACTTGAAATTTGAAAGGGTGACTTAAATGGATATTTCAAACGTATAAATATTTAAATGAGATCTGTTGTTTATTTAAATTGTAAATTGAAATTGTATTTAGATGTTATGGAAATGATTAAGTTAATATTTCAAAACTAAATAATTGTAAAGTGAATTTGATATGTATGTAAATGTATCGAATTTAGTTTGAAATGATGAATATTAAAGCTTAGAAATATATAAAAATTGAAATGGCTTATTTTATGGTTCAGATATGTATTTGAAATCGATAATTTGAAATGGTTTATTTAGAAGCTGGATCGAGTTGAAACTGATGATTTGAGATTTGATTAAAATAAATTTTTGGAATTTGAGTTAATTTGAATCGATTTGTGAAATTTAAGGAACTAATTTATTTTATAACGAAAATTTAATGTCTAGACTGTTTTAAAAAGGAAAGTGTTATGATTTCGAAAACAATTCAATTTTGGAAAGTAATATGATTTTGAAAATGGATATATTTGAAGTGAAATGATATCGTATTAAATTGGGTTTTGAAATGGTAATGATCCTTTGGTTTTGAAGTATAAACTATTTTGAAATGACCACGGTGTTATAATAACGATTGGTTGGCAAAGAGACCGGGATCGGATATGGACATACTCTCTGTCTTACCGAAAACCACTTTGACAACCGTGTACGCGGTGGAGACTCCAGAATGAAGTAGGATGGTGGCGACGTCCTTAAGGTATTACGTGGACCCAACTCCCGTGAGTTGGCATAAGGTGGCTAAAACAGGAGCGATCTCGGACCAGTGAGGTAGCACCTCTTCTCGGACACATTCCTTCGACATTATACTCTTACTGATTTGACTAGATGGCCATCCTCCGATTTGGGAATGTTGTTCGAGGTGGAACGGTAGTGGCTGCTATGCGTATCCATCAGTCCGTGTGCGTAATTGGTATATCTACCCTGGCATTGCCTAGTTGTGCCGTGTCACCTACCATACCGAGCTTTACTACGATTATGATTTTAAGATCCGACCGCGTTAAGGTTCTCCATCCCCTTAACGCTATTTTCCGATATGATTATACTTTACTTATTTAGACACTACTGTATATAGCGTATTACTACATAGTAAATAGTTTAACGGACCCTTAGAGGATGGTTATCCCAAACATCCTTTAAGTTACTTGTATTTTTGTTGATATTTCACTTGAGTTGGATTTATTAATATAAGAATGTTAATCCTGACTCGAGTGTTTTGTGTTTTGCTTTATGCTCGGGTCAGACTGAGTGATACAGCATTTGAGACTCACCTTTGGAGTTGGAGCTTCGCTTGGAGATCCAGCAATCTATCGATCCTGCTTTCAGTTATTCCGTCGATCCAGTGATGTATTCGGATCTGGTATTTGATTATTGTATTGAGACATCTATTGTATTCGAGACCTCTGTTGTATCTTGTTTAACTCTGTTATATATATAGTAGCTTCATGAACTACTATCCTTTTGTTTCCGCTGCAGTATTGTTATATTACTCTGTGTCTGTGATCTGTAATTATTTTATTTACTGTATATGCTGAGTTTTGCCAAATTTTATTTACAACGCAGTATTTTGAGCAATTCAACTCCGGCATGAGTGTTTACCTATACACTTATAATGGATGCGAATGGTTGAAAATACTGGGTCGTTACATGTGGTATCAGAGCTCTGGTTTTAGGCAAAACTCAGCATATAGAGTAAATTCAATTACAGAATCACGTTCGTTCGATCTTGAATTCCTTTTTCTTTGACTCGTTTTCTTTGAATTTTGGAACGTTCCCTTCGGTTCCAAAGTCCATTCGTGTCTTCCCTATCCGTGTCTTTTGATTCTGGAGTATCCCATAACTCCACTTCGAATGATCCCTATAATAAATCGGCGGTCTCGCCAATCTTCGAATAATTTGTACTGGGGTGAAACTCCTTTACAACCGGTATTGATTCACCGGAGATTTCTGTATCCTCGGTTTACGATGCTGCTATCTTATGCTATACCCGAATTCTACCTCTGGTAATCGAATGTCGATTTGCTTCAGAATTCTACATCGATCTTATCTATGAAGTCACGGTTGACCCGGTTAAGGTTGCCCGCGATTTATACAACTTATCCATCTTCCTGTTTGAAATGCAATCATCTAACCTTCGTTCGAGCCTATCTATTTTTAGATTAGAATTCTCTCTGATTTGAGTCCCTCTATATTTGGATCTCTATCCTTGTGTTGGAATCCAATTCTGGAATCATCGTGTGAGGGAGTGTATTTGAAATTAATATAAAATTGTTGATGTTTATGGTGTGTTGTTTGAGTTGTTGATGTTGGTTTGGATTTTCGATCGATTCGTCTGATCAACGCTATCGATAGGATTTCCAAAACACTTGAACAGAGCAAACTGACACAATATAATTTTCGAATTTGATAAATGAAATAAATTTGTATGATTATATTTTAAATATATAAGAAAAATTTTCTGGAATTAAAAGTTAAATAAATTGGTTGTTGAAAATGATAATATTTGATTTTCATTTTATTGTTTGTAAGTCATTGACTATTGCAAAATGACTATTGTTTATAAATTTATTTGGAATTTAAATGAATTTAAATCGAAGATTTAAGAATTAAATTTCTGGTGATTTCAAACTTTGTTTTAAAGTCCTAAAATGTATATTATTTAAAGTATTTTCGGATAAAATGGTTTTCAAAGAATTTTAAATGTTTAAACCAGTACTCTTCTCTTTGTCGCTGGAAAATAATTTCGGTGATGACGGCCGCATCATCGACATTCATTTTCGAGTTTCGAAGTGGAGAAACCATTCTGTAGCTTTGCTACGGTTTTGTTTTGAAAAAAAAAATATTTCGATTTGAATTTCTCCAGAATAATTTGATTATATATATATAGGTATCTTATTTTAAAATTTAATTTGACTTGATATAAAAATATTATATATATCTCTAAATTGTTTGAAGTAAATCGGAGATTTAAATTCTTAAATTTTTGATTAAAAATGATTTCAATTATAAACTAAAGTCAAAATTCTTGGATAAATAGTTAATTGGGAATAACTGAATTTCAAAATATTATTTGTATAATACCCGATTTCATCTCAACATAACTTACCTAAAATTCAGAAGTTAAAATGTAATTGGATAATATAAAATATAAAATGACTTTATAAGGAAAGATTTGAGTGTTATAATAAATGTTCTACACTTAAATTTTATTATAAAGATGTTAATAGAGATAAGCAGAATAATAAGTTAATTAAATAATAGATGAGACAAATAAATTGTTTTGAAGGAACTAATAAATTGAAACTTGTTTAAAGTATGGAAATACCTTGAAAAAAGAAAAAATCAATTATTGAATATAAATTGATTTAAACTGAAATATATGGTTTAAATTAATTTATATAGTTTAAATATATGTAATAAGATATATATTAAGTGAAATAAACTTAATAATAATTTGGAATAAAAGAATTTAATTTGTCGAATAAAACATGAGTATAATAAATGATTATACAAATTTGATGACTTAGAAATTGTTAATTGAGGATGACTAGATAATAAGATAATAAATTTAGGAATAATTAGATTTGATATAATTTAGGTGAACTCTAAGGGATTTAACCAAAAGGTCGGATATTAATTAGTTTAATTTGAATCTTGTATAGTTTTAAAATTTTGTTGTTTATTTTGTTTCAAAGCTGTTTTCGTTCTGGTTGTTTCTATTCCCCTACCTCCTTCCTTTTCGGGGACGAAAAGTTTTGAGTGGGGGAGAGTGTAACGGCCCGTAAATTTTAACTGTTAAATAACGTAATTAGTTAAATTTTGTGAAATTTTAAACGATAAAATTTTGAAATATAAATTTGATATTTGGAATGCGTCTAATTAAACATAGCAACTGGTAAATTTTCATCCGGAAATATGAAAATTTATTTCGCGCGTAAATTTACTTCAATTTAATCAGTTAAAAATAGATGATAATAAAATGTTTTTCAAACCTAAATATTTTTACATGGAAAATTTGTAAATCATCTTCTGAGTGAGACGTCATCTTTCGTTTCGTCAAATTTGGACTTCTGTTGCTCCGTTTATCTTATTTCTGTTAAAATAGCAGCATTTCTGGTACCGGTTATCGACTTTTGATCGGATGACCGTATCACTGATATCTGTGTACCGTTTTGATCATCTCGTCATGCTGATCTCTGCGGTATATTTATTTCTATATTTTGAGGTCCGGTACGCGACGGAAATAATAAAACGGTTCGCTGTAGCGGTACCATTAGCTATGACTTTTAACGTTCCTTCGGTTTCAAAAAATAAAACGTGCTACCCAAACCAAATATCAATTGCTTTAATAAATTTTCTCGGGAATCAAAGCTTTAGACCATTGCTATTTCAAATTCCACCATTTCAGTTTAGACCGATTCACCCTCCTTTTACTCTCATATTTTTCTCCATCTCGTGACTCTTCCTGTACCCCTCTCTCATTTGCAATCTTCTCTGCCTCGTTCCTTTATATTTTTTTTCCTCAACCCTTCCAGATGCTTCCTCTTCACCCAGAAAACTCCACGACCCCATGTTTCCCAACCGAAGTCAGTCACCCGCCTCGTCCCTCTACTCGAGCCTAGACCATCACCGAAACCCTCCAGACCACCACGATCGAAGCCTACCACCCAGGCAATCCCACGTCTCCACTATCACGTCCCCAGGCCACCATGCCGAGAACCAACCCCTACACCAGGCCGAGACCAGACCTGCCTGCCTCCAACATCATGACCGAGAACCCCATCAGCCTCCTAACCCAGCCCTACCACACGACCCAAAGCAAATAATAGCCGATTCTCTCTCAGATCTCCTCTTTCTCATAGCCGACAATCCCTTCATGCGTGCTCCTCTCCTCTTCCATGCATGCTCCGCTCAACCACCAGCCGACCCCTTCACCGTGACAGCCCTTCCTCTACCCTCTGTCTCAACTCTCCTTCCAGGCCGAGCTCGTTCTCTCTGGTGATCTATATAGTGAGGTATATATTGTATTGGATATGTGAAATTTATGTTATATATTATTAGTTTTAGTTCTATATATATTCTGTTGTGCATATAAAAATATATATAGGTTTATCTAAGGTATGTTAGTCTATATATAAAGGTTTATGCGTGAGTTTTGTTTTGAGTATATGTATATATGATAGCTATATTTGTTAGATTGTATAAATTATATTTATATGTTAGTTTAAACTATCTAATCGGTTATACATATATTTATAGTATTTATATATAATATGTTTGATTCAGAAATTCTTAGAGTAAGGTTTTATATATCTACATATATATTATGTTTTAAAGTTTGAATCTGTTGGGTTTAAACAATATTAATATGATATATATTTCGTTCGTTTCTGTGCTTATATGTTAGGGTATTTATATCATATGTATATGTACGTTATGTTTTAACAAGTAAGCTATTTTGTTACTTATAATTTGTTTAAATTGTATATACATATATTCAGCATGTTAATTTATTTATCTGGTTTGACGATATATTTATGTAAGTTATGTTGTGCCGGAGTTCTGTTTTGTAGTATATATATAGAAACGTAACGGTTGCAGTTCATACACTTATATACATAGGTTTTATATGTTGTACGAGAATTGTTTTCCGCATATATATTGTGCATATAGGTATAATCTATTTCAGGATATATAAATGTTAGTATATACATATGTATTGCTTTGCTAGTATATAATATATATATAGTTTTAAAACAATAGTTGCGGTTGTATTGATGTTAGTTTAAGATATGTTTTATGATATTTGCAATAATATATAAAATATAAGTTTGTACTAGTTAATAAAATGTGTTAGTAAGTAATTGCAGTAAGTATATACATATTGATATGTTGATACTTTAATGTATAGATTTATATATATATTGTTTAGACTTTTGTAATTTTTCCAGTAAAGTATACTTGTTATACGATTTGTTATATATATATTTTAGTTATTCTTTGTATATAAATGTTAGTGTGTATGTATGAATGTATGTCGGATTGATTATCTTAGTCCATAATTTCATCAATATTTCTTACTTATGTATTCTAATAACAAATATACAATGACTTGATGGGTTTAAGTGTTACTTACATTATATTAGTTATATATTTTGGTATAGTATACAATATAAGTTGTATATGTTTACATATTAATTTATATAAACGAGTATACATTAGTTGGTTTTCTATGGAGACTTTGTATGAAGTGTAGAATTAATTATTAATTGAAGGTTTATGTTTAAATTGATTTAATAAAATAATAATAATAATAATATAATAATATAATAATATGCATTCTTGTTTCTACTATATCAAACCGATTTTTGATTCATGATTTTCTATTTATCAGCCCTATCAAATGAATTCGTGCCATCTTGTTTCACTTTGGAATTTGTGTTTGGATCCACATTTCACTTCCATTCCCGTTCTCTCTCTAGCCTCGAAAGGTGAGCAATCACTCACGATTAATGTTCTTATATTATTAAGTTTGATTCAATTGAAATGTTAATTGAAATATGCTGACGTTAGTTGTTTACATTGTTATATATGTCATCTTCTGTATCTGTTCACCTGTGACATCTGACACCATCATCTGTTATTTATTATTGTTGATATATGCCTGTTACTGTTGTTATTTTATTTTCATACCTGTTATCACTCTGCAAGTTCCCTGTTAGCATAGAATCACTATGGGTTGAAATGATACATACCCGAACGATCTGTAGAATAGGAGGAAATCGTTATGGGTTGAAATGATAAACCCAAGCGATTTTCAATTGAATTGAATTTGGGATTTCGGGTTGAAAAGATATATACCCGAATGTGTTTTAAATGGCGGATTGAAATGATAAATATCCATATCACTTGACCATAGGATAGAAAATTATATACAGGCACCGTTGGTCTATATATAAACGTTTTGAAAATGATATCTATGGTTTTGAAAGAGAAATATATGATTTTGATTAATATTGATTTTAAAGATTTATTAAAGTTAATTTAATAAAGTTGATAAATAATATGTTTAAGTATTTAATATCTATATTTTAAATATAGAATTTGTATTGATTTGAAATTTATTGAAATTGTATTTATTTAAGAATTATACTTAAATAAGTCTGATTTGAAATGTATTGAATTTGAACATTTAAAGAAGTGATTTTCAACTTGAAATTTGAAAGGGTGACTTAAATGGATATTTCAAACGTATAAATATTTAAATGAGATCTGTTGTTTATTTAAATTGTAAATTGAAATTGTATTTAGATGTTATGGAAATGATTAAGTTAATATTTCAAAACTAAATAATTGTAAAGTGAATTTGATATGTATGTAAATGTATCGAATTTAGTTTGAAATGATGAATATTAAAGCTTAGAAATATATAAAAATTGAAATGGCTTATTTTATGGTTCAGATATGTATTTGAAATCGATAATTTGAAATGGTTTATTTAGAAGCTGGATCGAGTTGAAACTGATGATTTGAGATTTGATTAAAATAAATTTTTGGAATTTGAGTTAATTTGAATCGATTTGTGAAATTTAAGGAACTAATTTATTTTATAACGAAAATTTAATGTCTAGACTGTTTTAAAAAGGAAAGTGTTATGATTTCGAAAACAATTCAATTTTGGAAAGTAATATGATTTTGAAAATGGATATATTTGAAGTGAAATGATATCGTATTAAATTGGGTTTTGAAATGGTAATGATCCTTTGGTTTTGAAGTATAAACTATTTTGAAATGACCACGGTGTTATAATAACGATTGGTTGGCAAAGAGACCGGGATCGGATATGGACATACTCTCTGTCTTACCGAAAACCACTTTGACAACCGTGTACGCGGTGGAGACTCCAGAATGAAGTAGGATGGTGGCGACGTCCTTAAGGTATTACGTGGACCCAACTCCCGTGAGTTGGCATAAGGTGGCTAAAACAGGAGCGATCTCGGACCAGTGAGGTAGCACCTCTTCTCGGACACATTCCTTCGACATTATACTCTTACTGATTTGACTAGATGGCCATCCTCCGATTTGGGAATGTTGTTCGAGGTGGAACGGTAGTGGCTGCTATGCGTATCCATCAGTCCGTGTGCGTAATTGGTATATCTACCCTGGCATTGCCTAGTTGTGTCGTGTCACCTACCATACCGAGCTTTACTACGATTATGATTTTAAGATCCGACCACGTTAAGGTTCTCCATCCCCTTAACGCTATTTTCCGATATGATTATACTTTACTTATTTAGACACTACTGTATATAGCGTATTACTACATAGTAAATAGTTTAACGGACCCTTAGAGGATGGTTATCCCAAACATCCTTTAAGTTACTTGTATTTTTGTTGATATTTCACTTGAGTTGGATTTATTAATATAAGAATGTTAATCCTGACTCGAGTGTTTTGTGTTTTGCTTTATGCTCGGGTCAGACTGAGTGATACAGCATTTGAGACTCACCTTTGGAGTTGGAGCTTCGCTTGGAGATCCAGCAATCTATCGATCCTGCTTTCAGTTATTCCGTCGATCCAGTGATGTATTCGGATCTGGTATTTGATTATTGTATTGAGACATCTATTGTATTCGAGACCTCTGTTGTATCTTGTTTAACTCTGTTATATATATAATAGCTTCATGAACTACTATCCTTTTGTTTCCGCTGCAGTATTGTTATATTACTCTGTGTCTGTGATCTGTAATTATTTTATTTACTGTATATGCTGAGTTTTGCCAAATTTTATTTACAACGCAGTATTTTGAGCAATTCAACTCCGGCATGAGTGTTTACCTATACACTTATAATGGATGCGAATGGTTGAAAATACTGGGTCGTTACATATTTTTACATAGAAAAATTCTAAACCATCTTCTGAGCAAGATGTCAGTTCGTCATTTTTCCAAATTCGGACGTCTATTGCTCCGTCGTTCTTATTTTCTGCAAAATAGCAGCATTTTGGTACCGATATCGACTTTTGATTGGATACTCGTACCACTGATATCTGTATACCGTTTTGATCGTCTCGTCGTGCTGATCTCTACGGTATATTCAATTGTCAATTTCGGAATTCGGAGCACGACGGAATCGGTAGACTAATCAACCGAATCGGTACCGTTTAAGCCTTTTATCTATCTGTGACCATTCAAATTTCCCTACGGTTGAAATCTAACAGCTCTCTGCATTTATTAATTCATAAATTCCGGTAGCTGGGTTTCAATGCTTTGCCATTCCAATTCGAATCCGTTCCTTTTTCCATTTATTCTATTTCAAAACGTTCTTTCAACTTTCCCAGATTCATAAATCAATTTGCTTTTTCCCAAAATTCATTTATTTGTGTACGTTTTACATTGATTGGGCAACAGCTCATATTTCAATCGTTCATAAATCAATGTCTACTTTTGCAAACTTCACTTTGCCTTCACTTTCCACCTCATGCTTGCATCTTTCCTTTTGCTCACCTGCTCACGTTTCATTCCTCTCCCATTCTACAATTTCCTCCCTTCCCCTGTACGCCTTCTCCCTCCTCCATCCAAACTACCCCAACACAAACATCCCAACAAAACCCACTAACTACCGTGCTACCTTTCCTCTACCACCGGAGAACCACCAACTCGTTACTGCCTCTCCCTTTCCTACAGCCACGCTTCACCACCCGGACCTGCCTCCGCCTCCAACCCCACAGCCCAGCTCCCACGCCAAGCACCTCAACCCGCATGGCCACCCAGCATACGCCCCTCCTCCTCTACTATCCTCCGCGTGCTCAGATCCGCCACCTCGCCCTTCCACGTCACCATCCAACAAGCCAAGCCCACCTACCTCCAGCTCGCCATGTGATAGCACAGCCGAAAGCCACCACCGTAGCCGGCACCCATGCCAAACGTACAGCCTCCGCCCATTCTTCCTCCATCGCGTAGCAGCCACCGCGAGCAGTACCTCCGGCCTCGCCACTTCCGGCCTCCAACCGCAACCCGACCCAGCCTCGTCTCGCGAACGCCCGCATCTTTCCAAATCGCCATTGCTAGCCACTCTCACTTCTTTATGTGAGGTATATGCTTTCATCTGTTTCGTCATTCATGAGACTGTGAATTTATACATGTAAGTATATGTATTTGTTTATGTGCATGGGTTTGGTTTTTGTAGTGGTATACATATAGGTTATCTGTAGAATTATTTTACTGGTTTTGGTCTGCATATTATATGAAGTTTTCGAAAGTTGGAAATTGTTTTGTTAGTTTTGATTTTTAATTGTATAAATATAATGTCAGTATGTATTGTTCATGGGAGTTATACTAGTAGTAATGTACATGTACAACAATTTTTATGTTTGAAAAGGTCAATGCGTGTTTGTTTATGTATATATAAATAAAGTAAGTTTATATATATGTTAGTTTATATATAGTGTGATTTGGATGGTGTGCTGTTCATATAAGATAGTGAAGTAATAAATTATAGGTTGCGTGCATACATAGGTGTTACAGTACATATATTATAATATATGGGTTTTATAATCCTGATTCGAAAGATATGTACATACATATTTGTGAATTTATGCAATTGTTTATATATTTTATATGGAAGTTGTTTTAGATAGTTGATTTATACATAGGTCATAGTTATGTCTGCATAACATATACACTGTTACAGAATATTGTTTACTGTTAGAATATATAAATTTTGTTAATATAATATTTTTAAAAGTGGATTTATATACATTAGTCTTTTTATATGAGTTAGTTATCAATGTGTTACAACTTACAGTAATACGTTATTTAAGTCAGCCTTGCATTGCATATTGTAAATTTTGGGTCTTGATTGGTTTAAAATATAAATAATATATATATTCTCTGTTGTATCAAACTAATTGATTTTTCTCTCATCGATCCTTATCTATCAGCTTCTTTGTTCGTCAAATTCGCTTCCAGCTTACTTCACTTTGAGATTGTTGTTTGGATGGTTCGATTCTCTAGATCGTGATCCAATTCGTAGCTGGTTTTATTTCAAATTTCTCTAGCCTCGAAAGGTGAGCAATCACTCACGATTAACGTTCTTTTATTTATTAAATCTGATTTCAACTGAAACGACAATTGAAATATGCTGCTAATAGTTAATTACACTGTTATATATGTTATTACCTGTATCAGTTCACCTGTGACATCTGACACCATTATCTATTAGTTATTTATGCGATGATAATACAGTTTGGCTGATAATTGATTGATTGTTGATATTTATATTGGACGTTAAATTTTTAATGTTAAAATGATAAATAGTATGAAATTGAACTTGATATGGGATAATTAAATGTTAAATTTGATTAACTGACATTTGTATAATATGACCCTTTTAATTGTTAAATTAAATTGACATGTAAAATAGTGATAATTACATTTTGAACCATTGAACGTATATTGGATTAATTGTGTAGTGTTAAAATTGAAATCGAATGACAATTGAAGAACCGTATAAATATTAGTGTAATAATCTTTAATCTACATGAAATGATAGTGTAGATTCTAGAAATAATTATATTAATTCGTACAAATAACAATGCGAATTAATACGGTTATTTCGGGATTATTTGAATTGATTATTGGATCGTTATTGTTTGATGTTATTGCTTGTTTATTTACTTTGACACCATCCCAGTTATCACACTGCAAGTTCCCTTTACTATGCTTTGATTTTGAATTGAATTGGAATCGGGTTGAAATGATAAATACCCAAATTGAACTTTGACCTTGGATATAGAAAATTAAATAAAAACCCGATTGGTCAATAATTTGATTTAAAAATAAAATGAAGATTTTTTTTGAATAAATAATATGGTTTTGAAACGAAGTTGGAAATTGAATTTAATGAAATTTAAACGTGAATATTTAATAATCTGAAATGAAATATTAATAAAGAAATTGATGAAAGAAGGTTGTTTAATTTGAGAAATGATTGAATTAAGTTTGAAATTATAATTAAGTTTGAAATTATTAAATTTTGAAATTATTTAATAATTAAGTTTTGAATTATTTAATAATTGAATGAGATTGAATCATTTGATAATTGAATAAAAATTGAAATTCTTTAATAAGAAGTTGAACTTTTGAATAAGTGAATTTTACTTCGTAAAGAATTGAAATTGAGTTTCTTTATTAATTAAGTTTTGGAAAATTATTTAAGTAAGTAAATAAGTGAAATTGGATTTCTTTAACAAAAATGAAATGTGATATTTTGGAATTAATGTAAGACTTGTAATTGGAGAATTGATTTGACGAATTTTGTTTAATTCAAAATTGTAAGTTTTGTTTTAATGAAGTTGAACTTAAGAATTGATTAAATGAATTGGAAATTTAATAGAAATTGTTTTGAATGATAAAGTAACTTAACGAATATTAAATGAAATCGACAAATGAATTTGAAATTGATTTGAATGTTAAATTAGACTAATTTAAATGATTTCAGAATGAAACTTATATACGAATTTGGATCAATATTTGAATGGTTTTAAATAGATATTGAAATTGAATTATAAGATTTTGAAATGAAATTTGGAAGTTTGAAACGTAAATTATTGGAAATTGGTTTTGAAAGACAAATGAAATGTTGATTTACGAATTCTATTTGAAATTGAAATTGATTTGGTTTTTGAAATATACAAACGACCAATCGGTGTAATAATTACGAAAGTTATTAAAGAGACCGGAATTCGGTTATGGATATACTCTCTATCTAAACTGAAAACCACTTTAATAACTATACGCGGAGTGATGATCCAGAATGAAGTGGATGGTTTGGTGAACGCGTTGACTGAAGAAAGAGAACGATTTTGGATGACCCCTGACATGACTAAAACAGGAGCCGCGCCGGGCCATTGAGGTTCGCTACCTCTAGCGGACACACTTCTTCGATACCATATCTATTACTTTTGTGATTCGATTTGGGTGCACCCCTTGATTTGGGAGTGTTGTTCGCGGTGTTGGGGTAGTAGCTGCTATGCCCAACATCAGTCCGGATCACGCAACTACTAGTATCCTAGTTGGTATCGCCTCATGTACCTTGTCATACTGATTATCCTATGCGCGACCACTACGATTTTGATTTGTACCTTTAGTATATGGATTGCCCTCTGGTGACTTCCGGTTTTGGGGAAACTACGGTCTTGTATATGCTTTGGGGAATAAAAATGTGTTAAGGGTGGAATGGGCCATGACTTAACGCTATTTTGATATCTTTTATATTACTGATAGACATTATCTACTTATCGTACATTACTATATAGTAGATAGTTTGACGGATCCTTAAAGGATGGTTATTCCAAACATCCTTTGAGTTACTTGTATTTCAATTGCTATTTCACTTGAGTTGGATTTATTAATATAAGAATGTTAATCCTGACTCGAGTGTTTTGTATTTTGCTTTACGCTCGGGTCAGACTGAGTGGTTCAGCTTTCGAGACTCACCTTTGAAGTTGGAGCTTTTCTTGAAGATCCAGCCATCTATTCTGCTTCCAGTATTCAATGATTCCAGTGATGTATTCTGATTTAACTCTGATGTATCATATTACTCTCTGTTGTAAACTCTGATGTATTTTTTATATTCATATAGTAGCTTCATGAACTACTATCTCTTTTATTTCCGCTGCATTTATTACTCTGTGTCTGTGATCTGTGATTATATCTATTTACTGTATATGTTCAGTTTTGCCAAATTTAAATTAACAACGCGGTATTTTGAGCAATTCAACTCCGGCATGAGTGTATACCTATACACTTATAATGGACGCGAATGGTCCAAAATATCGGGTCGTTACACTCCTTATTACGAATAGAATTATTTGGCTATTCAAAATATTTAATTGCTTTATTAGCAATTTTATCATGCTCATAGATTGAATTTCCCTTATCATCAAAAATATTATCTATGTTACTAATATGTCTTCAACTTTACATTTTTACATAGAATAACTTAGTTGCATCATCACCTTAGGTCAACTAGTCGACTTTACCCTTTTGATTCATATTAGATTCTTGAATTTACATGTCTTTGGACAGGTTAACTTGATTGTAGAAATACATTTTCTTTTTCGAAAGGATATATATCAGTAAGATCTTGTAATCCCTTCCCTTCACATGTCATATTTTCAAAAATAGCATTGCATTATGTTTCACTCTATTCTAGTTCTTAATAAATTTTAGAAACGTATTAAACAGGAATTGACATGAACCATAACAAGAAAAGGATAGACATTTGTCAATGATGTCTTTATAGTTTATTTCATAAGTCTAATCATTAACAAATCTAAAAAGAAGATCATGTTTCTCATTATTATCGTGCACTAAATTAACAAGATGTAGTGTGTGTCCTCACCATATCTTGCCTTAAAGTGTTACAAGTAAAATTTGGAAATTCTAAAACTCATTATTTATCAAAATCCTATCTGATTAGCAATGAATATTGTTAACTTCACCAGATCTACAAGTAAATCTATTGTCATTCATTATAAGTTACGTAAGACTTGTTTTAAATATAAATTATTTATGTTATCAAGTTTTTTGATGGTATTGAGTTATTTCCTCTCTTTCGATACGTATGGATGGAAGTATTATAATCACCAATAATAATCCATGGATAACAACATTTAACATTTATCTTTTGAAGATTTGACCATAAATTATTTCTTTCAAACTCAAAATTAGTTGCATAAATACTAATTAAATGTATAAATAGCCCCCCCAAACATCATTAAAAGTACTATCTATATATTGGTGATTGAAATTATCATATTTTAAATCCCATTCATTTGAATCCATAATAATAGCATTCACCTAAACCCCCGCAACTATTATTATTTAAAATTTTCCAATGATTAGACGTTTTTGACCAAAAATCTCTATATTCAAGTCAATCAATATGTTTTCAGGTATGGCCATGATTGTTGGTTTATGACATTTCATGATATTATAAACTTCAGGAGGTGTATTCATCTCTCTAACGTTCCAAACTATAAATGACACTTGAATACTTAAGGATAATCGGTCTCTAATTTTCATATCTGAGCCATCAACATTCTTAACTCTCTTCTTACAAGATGTACCCCTAACATTCGGCTTCATTGTAAGATCATCCCACTTTGGACTATTTGATACATTTCAATTTTTAAGGTCATTTAAACATTTTATCGATCTTTTAGTTCCTTATTTGGTATTGCAATGAAGTCTCTAAACGTTGAACAGACGTGCATGACAATCCTGAGTCGATGCTAATTATTTTTAGGGATGAGCAATCTTCGGTTAAACCAAATAAACCAACCAAACCAGTTTATTTTGGTCATTTTATTTTGGTTTTGAAACTATATTGGTTTCTAATCGACCCTTAAAAAATTAGTTTAGTTACTAGTTTAACCAAATTAACCGAACTTTTATTATATTGTCAAATTTACTAATGTTATAACAATTTATTTAGATTAGAGTAGTTGTCAAAATAAAATTTGTTGATCATATATGTGTCAAAATTACTATTAAAAACCATAAGAATACTAAATAAGAATACTTTAATCATATATTTATGTTTTATTTAAAGCATAATGAATATTCCAAACATAAAATGTGAATCAGTTTTAGTTTGGTTAAATTGGGTAACCAAACGTACTTATTTCGGTAGGTTTTGTTTAGTTTTCATTTTTATTAGTTTTAGATTGGTTTAAAAAATTTCATCATTAGACCAACTGAACCAACCAAACGATCATCTCTAACTATTGTGCTATAGTCCTTAGGCATTCCAACATAGAGATGATATCCATTGCAGCAGTTGCAACGTCATTTCCATTGGAAATATTGCTGCTAATATGATTAACTATACTTGTATCCAATGTTATAACTAAACAAGAGGCTGAAATTTGGGTGGTTTTAGTCTTTAAGACCTCATTATTCTTATTTCCCCCGAAGTTGTGTTCTCACATCTGCCTTTTTCCACTGTATCATGTTATTTTCTTAACTATCGTGAACTCGTGCTATGCACATGGTATGATAAAAATAGTTCTAACTAAAATAATTAATTAAATCAAGGTGATTTTGAAAGGAAAAAAATCATGTCAAATAACAACAACATATAGTGGGTTCTCATTAAAGATATAGTAATAAGTGAACTTTAAATATTAATATGTTGAGATGATACTAAATTACAGAAAGAGGGTTGCTGGTTAAAAATGTAAGGAGAAAACTGTTGTTTCAACGGTAATGATGGTAAAAGAAGAACCATGATTTTATACTGAACAAAGTGATGACAAATTGATACTTATTATTGTGCAAAAAAATGAAGCACTAATTTTACTTTGGATATTTATATTCAAGTTATCTTGCACTTTTTTGAAAATTATGGATGAAAAAAAGAGTGAAATAGGAATAATAAAGATTAAAATATTTAGGAGTTGAGTGGAAATAAAATAGAAGACCAAAAATAAATTTGTCTATTTATAAACAAGGTAATTCGTAAATTTTGAGTTACCCTTATATTAACCTTTTTATTTGATAAAATAAGCAGCTTGGATTTTTATGGAACATTAAAAAGTTTTTATAAATTGTAAGAGAAATAAAAATGTTAGGTTGGACCTAAATTCATATAATACATAATATTATATTAGTTATAACGATCCCGGATTTTATATATATTTAAATTGATAATTAATTAAGTTTTTGAATAAAATTTGTGAAATCAATTGATAAATTGATACGAGTTTCCTCGAATTCAAATAAATTCAGTATAAATCATTTAAATTTAAAATATTGTATATATATATATATATATATATATTTGGGCATATATGAGTAAATTTGAAATTTTATATATATATTTGATTTGAATTTAAAATCGTAAATAAATGGTTTAAAAATAAAAATACAAATTATATAAAATAAAGATAAAAGTATAAAGTAAATACATATATATCTTAATCTTATGATTAATAAACAATACAAATAAATTTTAAAAACAAAATAAAATAAATACATAAATAAATTATAACAACATATTAAATATGGAAATACATTTAAATATGAAAAAGAAAATAAAATATACAATTATTTATGAAGTTCACTTATATTACAAAATAATAAAAGAAAAAAAAATAAAGTAAAAAAAAATTGAAGTTGACTCATATTGTAAAATAATGAGACAAGGCAAAATAAAATCTAATAACATATTAAAGATTTACATTATAAAGTAATAAAATAAACAAAAAGAAAGGAAGCAAACAATTTTATATATTCATGAACCACTTCCAAATGAAAAAAAAAATGAAGAAACAAAATATATAGAGTGAAATGCTTGTAAAGGAAGCCACAACAATTATTTCATATTTGTACAGCCGAAGAAAAAAAAAATATAATTGGTACAAGATAATTAATGCATGCACAAATATATCTCATCAGCCCCCAAAGCAAAGAAATATCCCTGATTTTTGTACAACAAATTATATCACCTTGTACAACATAATTCATTACCCTGTAAAAAACAACATACCCTGTAACACTTCATTTCCTATATACATTAACAAACTTCATTCCAGTTTTCGTTCACCATTTTAACCGTGGGAAAACTGAGATAATATCACTTTATAAACAAACAAACATCAACTTATAACATCTCAGTAAAAGATCAAAACAACCCATGCAAATCTGAGATCAAGTGAAGTTCCAGTTAGCAAATTCAAACCAGATTTTTCAACTTTCAAATTCAAAAAGGCTTCAACTTTCAACTTGAAAACTTCTGGAATCAAAATGTTTAAGGTGAGTATCAACTAGCAACTTAAACTTGAGTATATATTTGAAAGTGTTGTGTGTGTATATATATATATATATGTATATGTGCATCTTCTCTATTTGTTTTACATAGTATCAAATAACAAGAAAATTCTATTTCTTGTTTTCTAATCCATATCAGGCTTTGGTTTCAAAACCAAATAGTTGTGTTTAAGTACGAGTTACGATTTAAAAATGGTTTCGTGAAGTATAAATGTATATGGAATGAAAAAATCAAATTTTTACAGTGAAAACTTTGTTTTCTAGAAAATTCGAGTATCACGAAATTTTGATTCAAGGGTATAACTTGAATCCCTATTGGAAGCCATGATTTTTAAGCTTGGTTTGACGATTTTAGACGCGTGGTTTAGGAGCAGTTCAATGATGATCGAAATGGGTATTGTGACCAAATTCCGGCGACACGTGGAACTGGGGGTGTCGGGGTTGTTCGTGGAAATGGAGGAGCCTACGGGGGTCCTAGGAAAAATATTGGTTGGGGTTGCAAGTGATCGTGGTGGCGTCGGCGAACACGAGAAGTTCGTAAACCTAATTTTGACGAGGCTATGTATTTTGGTTCGTTTATCGTCGATAGGTGATCGAGTTCGACGTGCTTTGGGGAGATGGTGGAGGGAGTGTTGAGTAGTGGATGGCCGGAGTTTCACGTGTTCTGGTGGTCGGAGCTACGAGCACGAGTCGATGACAGGTTTGAGGGGGTGTCTGCTGTTTTGTTTCCAGGTTTAGGCATTTGAATTCGAATTTGATTTTTGAGGCGTTGACGAAGTCCAGGTGGTCGCGAATCGATCTGGAGATGATCGTCAATATGCTCGACGTCGTGGTGACGACTGGAACTGGCCAGCGGTGATGTGCACGTGCACGAGACTAAAAGTGTTCGCCTAGGTGTGTTATCTGGTAAGAGCAGGGGAAAACTTGAAGTTTTCTCGAGTGACTCGAGTATTTACTCGAGTAAATTCGTGTTCGACTCGAAGTAAAATGAGGAGGGCTCGGGTTAGAAAAATTCTTGTTCCAGGTTTTGAACCAGAAACCTGTTTTCTAAATTTTAAAACTAAATTTAAATCATAATCAAGTTTTAAAAAAAACTGAGTTTAAATTAAAATGTAAATATAGATTCTAGTTTGAATTGAAATTTAGTTTGAAGATAAATAAAGTTTTAAATTCAATTTGTTTTATTAATATAAAAGCAATTATATGTATGGGAGAATTTGAATTTAAAATGGATTTGAAATTTGTAAATGAAAATTTGAAATGAATGGTTTCAACCATTTTTTATAAGTGATAATTAAATCATAAATAAAAAAAGATGAGTTCATCTTAAGTAAATGAAGATTTAATGAATTGTAATTCATTTATTAAGTTAATTAATCATGATAATTAATGATTTGTATTAATTAGTGATTTTAAGTTTTAAATGTATTAATTAGGTTTAAGTTAATAAATGATTGATAATAAATTAATTTGTAATCAAGAACTAATTAATTTACAATTAACATTCAATTAATTAAATAATTTAAATAAATGAGTTATTAATGGTTAATCAAATTATAATCAATAATGATTAATATAAGTAAATTTCTTTAGAAAAGTGATTAAAGAAAATTTTAAATTGTTAACGAAGGTCATTAACTAAGATTATTTAAATAATTAATTAATGTGATTAATTGTAACAATCAATTGGATTGAATTAATTAATGATTTAATGTTTTGAAATTGTGTAAGTGTAATTACTTTAGGGAAGTAATTAAGAAATTAATTGTTCATTGAAATTAATTAAGAATAATTAATTAAGGATTAATTATCAATTAAGGGTTAATTTATGATTAATTAAAAGATAATTCATTAAATGGTTCGTAATTAATTGATTATTAATTTACCATAACTAGTGAATTTATTCATAGAAATAAATCTGATTTAAATTAATCAGATAATTAAATTATTTTTACTTATGAATATTTGGATTCTATTGGATGATTTGATTGTTTGATATCTCTGATCTGTAATGCTTTGTGATATATTTTGATTTGTGTGTGATCTATATTGTAGTTATTTATCTGGGATGAATGTAAATTATTATCTGTAACTTATATATCTGTGATCTGTGATCTGGTAATAAAAGATAAGCGTTGTAGTTTATACCGCTTATCAACTATATTTTTGTATCTTGATCTATGATGATTGGTTGATATTGCACTACTGTGTGAAACCACTGGACTACACCATACACACACAAATATGGATTTCACGTGGAAATCAGTTACGTTGCAGATTTTTGACAATTTTAAAGATTGAATTTTTGAATCCAAATAGTTTTGGAAATTGGAATTGAGAGCTTTGCAAATGAGTTTCAAATGTAAAAGTTATTTTAAATAACTTAATAAAACTTGATATTTTAATAATTTGATTTAAATTTGAATTCAATATTTGAAATTGAATTCAGTGATTTGGGAAACAAATTGTTTTCACCTGATAAAAGCTCTCATATAAGAAATGAATTTCCAATTTGAATTAAAGGAATTTCAAGTTTGAATTGAAAATGGTTTTCCAAATTACGCATAAATCTTTGGAATTGATTTGAAAGCTATAGGTTAAATCTTTGGTTTAAAGATTTAATGAGTTAATTCAATTGAAATGGAAATTGATTTGGAAAATCTGTGAATGGATCTTTGTGAAACTGGGTGAACTTTGTGAATTGAATCTTTTTATGTAAAAGATTAAAATGATAATGTGTTTAAACCATTTAAAAAAAGGAAATTTGGATAATAAATTGTGACTTAATTGGAATTCCATTATCCATATGCTTTAAATATTGCGCTCATTATTCGGTTTAGATGGGAGAGGACCTTTGTGTCATATAACCCATTCCGAATAATGATATGTCGTATATGGATTGCATTTGAAGACCGGTGGTGAAGACCGGGCATTTGTGAAAACGATAGGATAACCTATCGATTGTCTCTGCACTAAGTCGCGTCGGTATAGAGATTCCCTAAGTGATGGGAAATCTGATCGGGATTGTGAATACCCGGATTGCAAGGGCTTCTTTGGAAGTGCCTTCGGTTCTGTTCGAACCCGGAATAGACTTGTATGGTTGTATGTCTGACATTACACTTTGAGATATAAAGCTAATTTCTTTCAAATACATTTCTGTTTGGTGGCGGAGATTTATTCTCTTATCTTAACACCCTTCTCTGAGACGTACGAGCTCAGAGATTGTATAGTTGAAGGTTATTAGTGATATACTCCCAATTTGGTAGTGTGGATTGCTGAGTGTTGTTGTGTGTTAATGATCATTCGTTGATCATTTGTTGATCAAAGCATGGCTTTCGGTAAAGCGTAGCTTTGTGGACAAGACCTCATCGAGCCTCACAGACCGGAAATGGTCGAAACAGGAAAGATGCGGCAAGGTTATGAGGGTCGCTCTCTTTAGGGTATGTCATTTACTTCTGGAAAAAGGTGGTATCACGGTATGGAGCCCAAATATTTACCTGTGTGGTTGCTCCAATCTCATTTACTCTGTGCGATTGTTGCTTTGTGATCGAGGATCCTCGGATAAAGGTCCCAAAGGACAGGGGGTGGCATACTCGAGTAGTAGTTACCTTAGGAAGTTCCTTAGCCTGACCATTTGTTGGAAAATCCAAAGAAACAATACGAGCCTTGTACGGTTTTAGTTGTATAACCTGCTATGGAATGTGGCGGTAACCTGCTATTGAACATAGTAGCTATAGTAGGCATACAATAATGGTTGTATGCTGGCTAAGATTTATATTATACTTTCGAAATGTTTCCTACACTATGCACTAGTAATAATATCAAGAGTTTTTCTTGCGTAGTAAGCATGTTTGACTATCATAAGAAGAAATCTCCTCCAATTCTGCGATTGCATTGTGTGTGTGGCGGGAGATCTTATGGTAGTCTCATTTTCCAAAAAGCATTGCGGATTTCAATGTTTAAAATTCTTTTGTGCTTGTTTAAAAGATAAACTGTTTTTGTTACTCATACCAGTCCCATGACTGACCCGGAGTTTATTGTTCCCTTCCTAAACTCTGGGTGCCCACAATTTTCCACATGGGCAGTCTAGAGTTGGGTTTTTCAGATAGTCAGGTTTAGTAGACTAGTTGGAGCTAGTTCAGTTTTGGAGCTGACGACACTGCACTTGCTTCTCTTAGTGAGATGTGATGGGGGGTCGAGCTTGATGTTGGAGTTGTTGGACGCATTCTCTTTTAGAGATCATTTGGAGTTATCACTTCTGTTATTTCCGCCGTATCATTATTTATCTCTGATATTGTTGTATCATATAGATATCATTGTTGTATATCATTCTGGATATTGTATTCATTGGAGTTGTATATGATATCATCTATTTCTTTCTTCCATTGTGTTGTTATACTTAATGGTGTTATAAGCTCCGAAGAGCCAGATTCGACGTTTGAATCTGCGGCATTTCGAGTACGAGTGAAGTGCGGGTGCCGATTTTCGAAGGCCGAGTTCAGGATCTTCACAATTGGTATCAGAGCTAAGGTTGAACTTTAGCTCAGGAGTATATCACATTAAGTAGCTCATTAGAGATAGGGTAAAGTATACCCTAGAATGAGTATCTCTAAGATATCCATCCGTATGCCTCAGTAAATTCTCTTACTATCC
The DNA here is from genome assembly GCA_030737815.1 of Allium fistulosum. Taxonomy (NCBI): domain Eukaryota; kingdom Viridiplantae; phylum Streptophyta; class Magnoliopsida; order Asparagales; family Amaryllidaceae; genus Allium; species Allium fistulosum. Next base: position 703,966,830 of record CM060904.1, on the reverse strand, counting down.
ACTGATAGTAAGTGTGAGTGCAAGAAGAATATGAGATAGGGGACAGGGGAATACGACTATAAATGGTCAATACCCTGTAACAACAAGGAAACAAATCTTTTCTCTATCAATCTCTTTTGTTCGTTATCTTTTCTCAATTCTTCGATGGTTTCTGGTAGATCCAGGAAGAAGATTTGATATATTTGCATGGGACATAAACTCCAAATATACCATAATTGTTTGTTTGAATGAATTGGTTGTTTTGGTTGCTATGATTGATAAATATACTTTGTTTTTAAACTAAAATTTTTGAAATCTAGGATAATAGGAATTTAAAAAGAATAGAATAAATTTTGAAATATAAATTTTGATTTATTTCTTGGCCTATAAAATTCTGAAACCTTAGAATCTTATTTTTTTTTGGATTTTGGTTTTGATTGTAGAGAACCCGTAGTATCAATAAGGGTGGAACACTTTCCAAAGCCAGAAGAGTCGGTGATTATGGTTCATCTAGTAGGGTTCGGGATGATTTGGGTGAGCCATCAGGACATGAGGAGGTGCCAGAGGAGCCTGTGGTGCAGCCGCAACCTCAGGTAGAAGAACCCGAAGAAGAGTTTGAACCCGAAGAACAGTTTGAGGATGAAGAGGAGTTTGAGGATGAAGAAGAGTTTGAGGATGAGGAAGAGGTGGAGTCGGAAAATGATGATGCAGTCATTTGGGATTTGGATAATGCAGTGGAAGAACCAGATGGTATAGGGTATATTTCGGTAGAATCTGATCCAGAGGATGTTTCTGAGACAGCTCTGACAGTGAGGATCTGTAGTTGGTTAGATTAACTTCTTTTGGATAAGGTGTGTTTATGTATGTGTTTTGGACTTAGAACCGTAATGAATGTTGGGTGTTAATAGGGTAATGTATGTATAGGTATGGTTGAACGTATGATTATGACATATGTATGAACATTATGTAAGATATATTGTGAATTACCCGTAAGAATCTATGTGTTTACTGGTATAGTTTGAGTTGTCATTGGTCTATTCTATGTGTGTGGATAATTCATAAAACGAACTGTGCAATTTCGAGGACGAAATTCTTTTAAGGGGGGAAGGTTGTAACGATCCCGAATTTTATATATATTTAAATTGATAATTAATTAAGTTTTTGAATAAAATTTGTGAAATCAATTGATAAATTGATACGAGTTTCCCCGAATTCAAATAAATTCAGTATAAATCATTTAAATTTAAAATATTGTATATATATGTGAATATATATATATATTTGGGCATATATGAGTAAATTTGAAATTATATATATATATATTTGATTTGAATTTAAAATCGTAAATAAATGGTTTAAAAATAAAAATACAAATTATATAAAATAAAGATAAAAGTATAAAGTAAATACATATATATCTTAATCTCATGATTAATAAACAATACAAATAAATTTTAAAAACAAAATAAAATAAATACTTAAATAAATTATAACAACATATTAAATATGGAAATACATTTAAATATGAAAATGAAAATAAAATATACAATTATTTATGAAGTTCACTTATATTACAAAATAATAAAAGAAAAATAAAATAAAGTGAAAAAAAAAGTTTACTCATATTGTAAAATAATGAGACAAGGCAAAATAAAATCTAATAACATATTAAAGATTTACATTATAAAGTAATAAAATAAACAAAATGAAAGGAAGCAAACAATTTTATATATTCATGAACCACTTGCAAATGAAAAAAAATGAAGAAACAAAATATATAGAGTGAAAAGCTTGTAAAGGAAGCCACGACAATTATTTCATATTTGTACAGCCGATGAAAAAATATATAATTGGTAAAAGATAATTAACGCACGCACAAATATATCTCATCAGCCCCCAAAGCAAAGAAATATCCTTGATTTTTGTACCACAAATTATATCACCTTGTACAACATAATTCATTACCCTGTACAAAACAACATACCCTATAACACTTCATTTCCTATATACATTAACAAACTTCATTCCAGTTTTCGTTCACCATTTTAACTGTGGGAAAACTGAGATAATATCACTTTATAAACAAACAAACATCAACTTATAACATCTCAGTAAAAGATCAAAACAACCCATGCAAATCTGAGATCAAGTGAAGTTCCAGTTAGCAAATTCAAACCAGATTTTTCAACTTTCAAATTCAAAAAAGCTTCAACTTTCAACTTTCAAACTTCTGGAATCAAAATGTTTAAGGTGAGTATCAACTAGCAACTTAAACTTGAGTATATATTTGAAAGTGATGTGTGTGTGTATATATATATATATATGTATCTGTGCATCTTCTCTATTTGTTTTATAGAGTGTCAAATAACAAGAAAATTCTATTTCTTGTTTTCTAATCCATATCAGGCTTTGGTTTCAAAACCAAATAGTTGTGTTTAAGTATGAGTTGCAATTTAAAAATGGTTTCGTGAAGTATAAATGTATATAGAATGAAAAAATCAAATTTTTACAGTGAAAACTTTGTTTTCTGGAAAATTCGAGTATCACGAAATTTTGATTCAAGGATATAACTTGAATCCCTATTGGAAGCCATGATTTTTAAGCTTGGTTTGACAATTTTTAGACGCGTGGTTTAGGAGTAGTTTAATGATGATCGAAATGGGTATTATGACCAATTACCGGCGACACGTGGAACTGGGGGTGTCGGGGTTGTTCGTGGAGATGGAGGAGCCTACGGGGGTCCAAGGAAAAATATTGGTTGGGGTTGCAAGAGATCGTGGTGGCGTCGGCGAACGCGAGAAGTTCGTAAACCTAATTTTGACGAGGCTATGTATTTTGGTTCGTTTATCATCGACAAGTGATCGAGTTCGACGTGCTTTGGGGAGATGGTGGAGGGAGTGTTGAGGAGTGGATGGCAGGAGTTTCACGTGTTCTGGTGGTCGAAGCTACGAGCACGAGGCGATGACAGGTTTGAGGGGGGTGTCTGCTGTTGTGTTTCCAGGTTTATGCATTCGAATTTGATTTTCGAGGCGTTGACGAAGTCCAGGTGGTCGTGAATCGATCTAAAGATGATCGTCGATATGCTCGACGTCGTGGTGACGACTGGAACTGGCCAGCGGCGATGTGCACGTGCACGAGACTGAAAGTGTTCGCCTATGTGTGTTGTCTGGGAAGAGCAGGGGAAAACTTGAAGTTTTCTCGAGTGACTCGAGTATTTACTCAAGTAAATTCGTGTTCGACTCGAAGTAAAAAGAGGAGGGCTCGGGTCAGAAAAATTCTTGTTCCAGGTTTTGAACCAGAAACCTGTATTCTAAATTTTAAAACTAAATTTAAATCTTAATCAAGTTTAAAAAAAAACTGAGTTTAAATTAAAATGTAAATATAGATTCTAGTTTGAATTGAAATTTAGGTTAAGATAAATAAAGTTTTAAATTCAATTTGTTTTATTAATATAAAAGCAATTAAATGTATGGGAGAATTTGAATTTAAAATGGATTTGAAATTTGTAAATGAAAATTTGAAATGAATGGTTTCAACCATTTTTTATAAGTGATATTTAAATCATAAATAAAAAAAAGATGAGTTCATCTTAAGTAAATGAAGATTTAATGAATTGTAATTCATTTATTAAGTTAATTAATCATGATAATTAATGATTTGTATTAATTAGTGATTATAAGTTTTAAATGTATTAATTAAGGTTTAAGTTAATAAATGATTGATAATAAATTAATTTGTAATCAAGAACTAATTAATTTACAATTAAAATTCAATTAATTAAATAATTTAAATAAATGAGTTATTAATGGTTAATCAAATTATAATCAATAATGATTAATATAAGTAAATTTCTTTAGAAAAGTGATTAAAGAAAATTTTAAATTGTTAACGAAGGTCATTAACTAAGATTATTTAAATAATTAATTAATGTGATTAATTGTAACAATCAATTGGATTGAATTAATTAATGATTTAATGTTTTGAAATTGTGTAAGTGTAATTACTTTAGGGAAGTAATTAATTGTTCATTGAAATTAATTAAGAATAATTAATTAAGGATTAATTATCAATTAAGGGTTAATTTATGATTAATTAAAAGATAATTCATTAAATGGTTCGTAATTAATTGATTATTAATTTACCATAACTATTGAATTTATTCATAGAAATAAATCTGATTTAAATTAATCAGATAATTAAATTAATTTTACTTATGAATATTTGGATTCTATTGGATGATTTGATTGTTTGATATCTCTGATCTTTAATGCTTTGTGATATATTCTAATTTGTGTGTGATCTGTAATATAGTTATTTATCTAGGATGAATGTAAATTATTATCTGTAACTTATATATCTATGATCTGTGATCTGTAAATAAAAGATAAGCGTTGTAGTTTATACCGCTTATCAACTATATTTTTGTATCTTGATCTGTGATGATTGGTTGATATTGCACTACTGTGTAAAACCCCTGGACTACACCGTACACACACAAATATGGATTTCACGTGGAAATCAGTTAAGTCGCAGATTTTTGACAATTTTGAAGATTGAATTTTAGAATCCAAATAGTTTTGGAAATTGGAATTGAGAGCTTTGCAAATGAGTTTCAAATGTAAAAGTTATTTTAAATAACTTAATAAAACTTGATATTTTAATAATTTGATTTAAATTTGAATTCAATATTTGAAATTGAATTCAGTGATTTGGGAAACAAATTGTTTTCACCTGATAAAAGCTCTCATATAAGAAATGAATTTCCAATTTGAATTAAAGGAATTTCAAGTTTGAATTGAAAATGGTTTTCCAAATTATGCATAAATCTTTGGAATTGTTTTGAAAGCTATAAGTTAAATCTTTGATTTAAAGATTTAATGAGTTAATTCAATTGAAATGGAAATTGATTTGGAAAATCTGTGAATGGATCTTTGTGAAACTGGGTGAACTTTGTGAATTGAATCTTTTTATGTAAAAGATTAAAATGATAATGTGTTTAAACCATTTAAAAAAAAGGAAATTTAGATAATAAATTGTGACTTAATTGGAATTCCATTATCCATATGTTTTAAATATTGCGCTTATTATTCGGTTTAACCGGGAGAGGACCTTTGTGTCATATAACCCATTCTGAATAATGATATGTCGTATATGGATTGCATTTGAAGACCGGTGGTGAAGACCGGGTATTTGTGAAAATGATAGGATAACCTATCGATTGTCTCTGCACTGAGTCGCGCCGGTATAGAGATTCCCTAAGTGATGGGAAATCCGATCGAGATTGTGAATACCCGGATTGCAAGGGCTTCTTTGGAAGTGCCTTCGGTTCTGTTCGAACCCGGAACAGACTTGTATGGTTGTATGTCTGACATTACACTTTGAGATATAAAGCTGATTTCTTTCAAACACATTTCTGTTTGGTGGCGGAGATTTATTCTCTTATCTTAACACCCTTCTCTGAGACGTACGAGCTCAGATATTGTGTAGTTGAAGGTTATCAGTGATATACTCCCAATTTGGTAGTGTGGCATGCTGAGTGTTGCTGTATGTTGATGATCATTCATTGATCATTTGTTGATCAAAGCATGGCTTTCGTGTAAAGTGTAGCTTTGTGGATGAGACCTCATCGAGCCTCATAGATCGGAAATGGTCGAAATAGGAAAGATGCGGCAAGGTTATGAGGGTTGCTCTCTTTAGGGTATGTCATTTCCTTCTGGAAAAAGGTGGTATCATGGTATGGAGCCCAGATATTTACCTGTGTGGTTGCTCCAATCTCATTTACTCTGTGTGATTGTTGCTTTGTGATCGAGGATCCTCGGATAAAGGTCCCAAAGGACCGGGGGGTGGCATACTCGAGTAGTAGTTACCTAGTGACAGAGGTAACCCAGCCTTGTGTTGGCAAAGATCCGGGTAGGTTCTCGGGACGTCCCTCCAGAGGCATTTCCATGTGGCAGTAGGAAGTTCCTTAGCCTGACCATTTGTTGGAAAATCCAAAGAACAATACGAGCCTTGTACGGTTTTAGTTGTATAACCTACTATGGAATGTGGCGGTAACCTGCTATTGAACATAGTAGTTATAATAGGCATACAATAATGGTTGTATGCTGGCTAAGATTTATATTATACTTTCGAAATGTTTCCTACACTATGCACTAGTAATAATATCAAAAGAGTTTTTCTTGCGAAGTAAGCATGTTTGACTATCATAAGAAGAAATCTTCTCCAATTCTGCGATTGCATTGTGTGTGTGGCGGGAGGTCTTATGGTAGTCTCCTTTTTCAAAAAGCATTGCGGATTTCAATGTTTAAAATTCTTTTATGCTTGTTTAAAAGATAAACTGTTTTTGTTACTCATACCAGGCCCATGATTGACCCGGAGTTTATTGTTCCCTTCCTAAACTCTGGGTGCCCACAATTTTCCACACGGGCAGTCTAGATTTGGGTTTTTCAAATAGTCAGGTTTAGTAGACTAGTTGGAGCTAGTTCAGTTTTGGAGCTGACGACACTGCACTTGCTTCTCTTAGTGAGATGTGATGGGGGTCGAGCTTGATGTTGGATTTGTTGGACGCATTCTCTTTTAGAGATCATTTGGAGTTATCACTTCTGTTATTTCCGCTGTATCATTATTTATCTCTGATATTGTTGTATCATATAGATATCATTATTGTATATCATTCTGGATATTATATTCATTGGAGTTGTATATGATATCATCTATTTCTTTCTTCCGCTGTGTTGTTATACTTAATGGTGTTATAAGCTCTGGAGAGCCAGATTCGGCGTTTGAATCTATGGCATTTCGAGTACGAGTGAAGTACATGTGCCGATTTTCGAAGGCCGAGTTCAGGATCTTCACATTAATTCAGTGAACTTTATATTTTTCATAGTTTTAAATGAAAGTAAAGTACCCATAATTTGAATGAGTACCTTTATATCGTATATTTTTTATATTAAAGAAATGACAATGGTGGTTAAATTTATACGTTTCAATTTAGAAAGAGTGAATGAAGAAAAGGGTTTAAAATGAGAATTATTGCACCATGTTGAGATTATATCTAGAATTCATGATCATTCTATTTTGATGAGTAATTATTTATTTTTATATTAATTTAATTAGAAACAATGAAATTCAAGCATAGATGATTCTTAATTATTAAAAATAACTACATTGAATAAGATCATTTTGGTGGTAGAATTTGGATAAACTAAGGCAGTTTACTTTATATCTTATACTAGTGCGAACCCATGCTTCGCACACGGGCCGTAGCTATATTTATTTTTGTAATTGTTGTTGAACCTTTGTGTTACTATAGGATTATCGACAATTAAATTGACTATTTCTCATATCTTGACAGATGCTTAAGATATTGTCCAAAAGGTGATTTGGTTTAGCAATTGTTTTAGTAGAAACGTCAAATTATGTTCTAATTAATGCAATAAAATAAATGTATCAATTTTTTATGCTCATGAAAGTGGCATGAAGGTAAAGATATAAACATGCATGTTATTTACAAAGGTCCTTCAAATAAATCAAGTAAATAAACCAATGAATCAAGTTACAGTATTAAGTCCCATATGAAGAAAATTATTATTTATGGTACTATTTTTTAATCCAATGTAAAATATTTTGTTTATAAAATTCTATTTTAGTCGCGTGAATATAAATATCTAATTTCATCATCTACCTCTAAAAAAGGTTAATATTAGATTGATGATTGCTAACTAAAATAGAATGAAAGATGCAAAAACTTGGATCACAGACAACAATGTAATGCATTACACTATAATATATTACACATAATGTGCAACCTTTCTGGACAACTGAGCTTCATTCTTCATTGCAAAATCATATAATCAAAGTACATATCATTGTAAACCAATATCTATCCTTATGGCAATTAATACGTTATTAATCTAATGAAGCCCATATAGTGTGATGTGTTATTACAACAAAGCTACAACTTTTCAATATGTAAGATATATGTCAATGTTAAATATAAATTCATAAAACTAGACATAATACTCTATGCAGATATGTTTATATATTTTTGAACATATACTAATTGATGTCAATGAGTTTCAATTCCAAGGTCTATGAATCAAACAATCAAAATATTAATCACCATCCATTACCGCTATTATTTAATAAAATCATTATTCTATTAGCACATCCCAATAAGTTTAACCCCTCCTTCATAATACAATAAAGACTTCAAAGTAAAAGAAGGGAAAGTAAGTTTTAATGTTGTATGAGATTACTTATACCAGAAGTTGTATGTTTGGAAAATAGGACACCGAGAGAGATAAATACAACTTTTGACATGAGTGTCACTATTGGCATTCAATACGATTATTAGCCATGTCATAAGGTGCATTGCATTCAATACAATCAAATCATTAGCTTAACCTCATAAATTAATATGATTCAGTAATATCATTTTAGAGCATGTACCAAAAACTTATAAACTAATTTTTGAGGCAACACCATCTTCTATCTGATGATGTCTATAGTATGCCTATATACTGCTAAGGATAAACTTTGTCAATACTAAAACATTTGGGACTTCTTCAATTTGATGATGTCAAAATTAAGAATAATGTTTTCAAACCCATTTTTTCATCAGTCAGCTCAACCTACCTGTAACATTGAAGAAGTTTTATGATCAAACAAAAGTTTATTACAACCTGATACAACATTCACTAATTGAAAACGTAGTGGTTTAAAGAAATGGTTGAAGATTAGTATTAATAAAATCAAATTTTATTATACTAAGCTCATAAAGCATAGGAAAAGTTTCAAATCCTCTATCCAAACTTTTTGTGGGTTCAACTTTTGCTATGCAAAAAAGTAGAATTAGATTGCTCACTTTCTAAAGATTAGTTTGTCCATTTGCATAAGAAGGTAGTGCATATGGTCTCACCAAATATTTAGTTACGGTACTTCACACTAGTATATTAATATACAAATTTATTTCTCCTGGTATGTTGTTAAATGTTAAACCATTGAATTCAAGAGTTTGGATAAAGTAAAAAAGTAAAATCAATTTGCTAAGAGTCCTTAAACGTTAATTTCAACTAATCTAAGTTTGTAATTGTAACTAAAGAAAAAGGTAGATTTAACAATAAAGAGAACCAAAATAATTATATTATCACCTACAATTATATAAATTTAGAGATTAATGATCTAGTTTCCCAAAATCGGTGTAAATGGAGTAGTAAGAAGTTTAACCAACAACCACATTGTAAAAAGGTATTATTTATGTACCTCTATGTAATTAAAGGGTTCCAAATTCTTTATTCTGTGTTGACAACACCATTTCGTTCATAATTTGTCAATTGATTTGCAACCATTTATATGCCATTGAATCATATGCAATTAAATAATTTCCTAATTCCAAAATTTTAACCACTGCCAAAAATATATAAAAATAAATGAGATGCATCGCATGCGTACTAAAATATCGGTATAAATAAAACATGCCACATAAATAAAGATTTCATATGCAAATTTAGTTTGTAAAATACAATGAATATCAATTTATTTTATATTGAAGACTAATATACAATTTTTGAAAATAATATCATCTTGATTTCAAGTCCTAGGTGGCCATGTAGTAAGTTTCAAGAATCTAATATAACTACGAATTTAATATTAAATGAATTATAAGTTTATGTATTGTAAATACTATAACCAAATAAAGTTAAAATTACTGGAAGGTTATAGACTAAATAAAACCTTAATCCCAAATAAAATGATTACAAAAAATCCAATCCATTCATATTTGCATGACAACATTCGATGGTGCATATCCAATAGATATTATACCTACTCCATTTATGCTTGCCTCGGACGATAACATGCCTTTGTGATATTCATTACTCCAATCACCCTACATATAAATCAGAGCAAACATGTTTTCAACTATTCAAGTTATAGTAGTTTAAGATACACCCTCATTTGATGTCATATATGATCAATGCTTAAGGATGTGTTAAATATAAGTATAATGCATGAAAATAGGCAAAAGAAATCTATTTCTACAAATTAATTACCTTACATTCATTGTCCACTGCCACATCATTATTAGTTTTGAATGCTATGACAATAAATTAAGTTGCATATACCTTTGTAGGAATTTATTTATTGTTATTTCTATACTTTTTAGTGGAGAATTTGAAAATTGAAACCTCTCGTGAGATAAGAATACTTAAAAAATGATAAAAAAAACTGTAGAGAATGTGATTGTTGGATTATGACTTCATTTACAATAGTAAAATAATAGAAATCAAAGCAATTAGTTTATACATGATACTGTGAGTTAATCTGGTCTAATCAAATTTTATATCAAGATAGTTAGATGACACGAGTGAAAGTGACTGTGATATAGGATCGTGTAATATGGATAAACTACTTGTGCGGAATAAGTAAGTAAATAGTAAAAGCAGTAAAGTAAATGACACCAGAAATTTTTATACTAGTTCGAACTCCCGTTCTACGTCCAGTCCCAGACTCCTTCTGGATTTAAACTAGCAACCCTCACTTAACCCGGAGAAATAGGTTTACACCGCCTGAGCAACCGAACATGACTTCTACCGCCTAAGAAACGGAATAGGACTTCTACCGCTTGAGCAACCGAACAGGACGTCTTTACAAATAACAAAAGTATCTGACTGTAGTGTGCTCTTTGAATAGCACTGATAAGTCAATTAAGTACAATCTTCCTATAATCTTCTCCTTTATGATATGTAGTGTGATGTGCTTGAGTGATCAATGATCATAGAATGTAAGCAGTTTGAGTGTAGTTTGAAAATAGAGAATAAGAGATAAGAATTCAAGAATATTAAAATCAGTTGTTGTTTGTTTGTTGAATTCTGAAATCTATTTATAGTGATTAAAAAGTTGCAACAATTGATGAAAGATAACGTTGAAAAGAAACATGCGCAACTGTTGATGTGAAGATGTTTCTCTTCAATGAAGAGAAGTGTCTTTTCATGAAAAATAACCATTGAAAATATTCAGTCGGTTGAATGGATTTATTCAGCCTTCTGAATTTTAAAAATAAAAAATAGCAAAGAAATAGGATATTTTTGGCCTAATTCAGCCAGCTGAATAAAACCATTCAGCCGGTTGAAACTGCATAAAAATTTATGCTTTGTTTCAGCATTCAGCCGTCTGAATGATATTATTCAGCCAGCTGAATTCTGTCGATAAGCAAAAGTTACCATAGCTCATTTGGTTAGAGCACTTGCCTTCCAAACTAGTGACTCGGGTTTGAGCCCTGCTCCATGCAATTTTTGAAAACTTGATTTTTCATTTAAAATATGAATGTATATGTGTGTATACCATTTTGAGAAAATTTTAACATTTGTAAACTCTAGACACGACACTCTATGACTAATAATACTTTGTTTGTCACCTTCGTCTTGTATCTCCATATACGTACTTTCATCCTTTTTGTACCGTGTATCTTCATTTTGAATGTATTTGTTTGTCTCTTTTTGATGCTCATGTACCTGCAAATTAGCTTAGAGATTATTTGGCATAATTGTATAGTTTTTGTCATTAAAATCCAACAATAGAGGTTCTAACAACGAGGACATCAAAGTAATCAAAAAATCAAAATTCAAAAATATAAATTTTGCATTAAAATAGTAAAGAATTAATTTCATCATCTTTTAATAAATCATGATAGTGCACAAATTTATCATTAAAGTTGATGTAACGATTTATTAGGTCTTTGAGTTTGTAAATTGATGAAACAAATATAGTATTAATAATTTATACCGATATGATAATGAAATATTCATATGGTTAGCTATTAATTTGTGTAATCAATTAAAATAATTATAGCTAGTGGAATATAATGGTGGTCATCTTTACACTATTATGGAGTAATTACATTTAGTTTAAATTTAGGAAAAAGTGATGCATAGAATTTACGATTCTTCACTCCACAAATTAATAAAATATATGTAGTATTAATAGTTAATGTCACAATAATTATTGATTTCATCTATGGTTAGCTTTCAAATAACATAATCATTGAAAAAATTATTGTTAATTGAATATAATGGTGATCTATGTTATATGAGTATGGAATAATAATATTTCACATGATTATAGCCATATTTCTATAAAGATGCAGTTTCCATAACGGTGCTTCTATGTAATTATAGTTGTTATACAATTTCATAGTAGGCTATTTATTGAAAAACATATCGTAATAATATTTACTGAAAGAACCAACATATTCTAATAGTTTATAGCAAAGCTAATATACTAACACATATTTAACATATATAAATGATTCAAAAAAGAAGAAATAATTACTATCAATTATCAATAAATCTCCAAGTCTTTTTTAATAATACGTCTAGATGTTACTACCACTGGTTTTATCGCATCAGGAGCAACCAAAACATAATTGCAACTTTAAGTTGTGTTAATAACCTTTAGAAAATTATATTGTTTAGTAATCTTTAAAATAGGTTTAGAAAAAATGAAATGGGCATTTAATGAATGCACTTATGATTGCAAGTGAATGGCAGGGTAGTAAATTGAACAAAAATGATCTGATAGCTATGTCCATTACAAATAGTATTCTATTGTGTATTCAATGTAATTATACATTTGTCAATAGCTAATACTAAAACATACAGAAATCATTTAGTGACACTGTCCGTTTATGTTATTTAACAAATAATGTTTCATTGTGTTACTTAATGAAATAACATTTATTATCAGTTTCTTGAACACCCAATATCTTTTTATGAAAAAATATAACAATGAACTCAACTAATAATAGGAAAACCCAGTATCTCTATATAAACTATAACCAAACTAAATAGTAACTTGAAAGTGACACTAATGCAAATGTAGTAATATTTATTTCTACTTGTTGAAGCATGTTTTAGGAGAAGTGTTATTCATGGTTATTTTATTTACATTACTGTAGGGCGTAGTTAAAATGTTAAACTTGTGAGTCTCATATCAGGATAAAGCACCGGTTATTTTAGAACATGTCTATTATGCATTTTCTAGTTGTATATACATGACTGGACTCCTGCTCATTACTATGGGAACTATTCTAGAACTCCTTCCTAAATATAATTACACAAATTCTCCTAATGGTAAACATTAGAGTTTACAGCAAAATGGACATGAGAATGACAATCAAGTGCTTCCACAAAAGATGGCTTTAGTTTTAAGTTATCATATATTATGTCCCATTTTTCTTTTCTTTTTCCCATGCAATACAATAGCTTGTTGATTGAATTTAATAAAGTAATGCTTAAATTTAACATCGTAAGAAAATCTATATAAACAAACATTTCTAATCGGCTAAATTACATTATATGATATATAAAGGACTCATGAAACTAAAAATAACAAAATTAGCCTAAAATAAATCATAAATGTAGTATTTACGTATAAAACCATACTTTATCATTAACTTATTATCCCTTCTATGCATATACAGAATTACAGAATGACCCGAAACAAATTATCATCGTGATATTCTAAATCAAATGAGTTTTGCATCCTTCCTATGCCTCTTTAAAACAGTGGAAAAAATTATAAACCAAAGCCAACAGAAGTGAAGAAGATTGTTATATTCACCCAAAAAAGTTGGAAGAAAAATAGAAAACCAAGAAAAAAAATTGGTAGTAGTAAGGGAAAATGGCTCAACCTGATAGTAGTAAGTATATACACCAAAAAGCACGCAAATACCGAAGAATGGAACAATTACGTTAAATTCCAAAGCTACAAGATGCATACCGATATTAGATACACAAAAATATAATTATTTTATGAGAAAATAAAACAGCGTTGAAGAATCCTACTCAATTTCCCATCCCAGTTCGGCTAAAAAGAGAAACATCCTTATATGAATATATGGTTACCAAGGTAGTTGATACTTTAAAAATCACAAAGCTTAATTAATCAATTTTCTTCTTATTATCTATATAGAGTATAGATTATAGCGAATATATAAATCTCTAACAATTACGTATCAACAATAAACATGGATTACTTCTTCCCATTCTCCTACCGATACACTTGAGTTGAACCAAGCTTTCGATTGATGTCTAATAGTACATTTATAAAAACAGAGTGAAATATCATTACATTGTCATATATTGTGCATCATTTTATTATCGTTCAACTAACATAGAGAGCGTAAATAAATACCGAGCTGTTAAAACATCCTAAGTACAATATTGGTTGTGTGCACTCTTTTTTTGAAAATGCATTCATTGGATTATAATAGTTAAAAAATGCATAAATGATAATTTTGAATAATACAAAAATACAATATTATAGAATTTGCTAATGGACAGTACTTCTATTTATAAAAATATGACAGATGATATAGTGCAAGGAAGAATGCATGGAAATTTATAGTAACATGCTGGAAAACTATGTCATATCCATCAAATTTAAATCAATTTTAATATGGTCATCTATTAAACATAAGGTAAAAATTAGTTTTAAAATGTCAGATGCTGAAATAAAATTAACTGATAATATTCTTAACCATAATTATATACTAAAATAAAATGCAATAAAAAATAAGTTGTCTTTAATAGTTTTAATAATGCATGGCTTAATAAAATTTCAATAACTTTGATATGTAACTATGACTTCAAAGTACATCAATAAAATTTCTAATTATGAGAAAATTGTTACTGCTTTCCTTCAATGTTTCTTACAGTTGTTTTATTTTGCTACACAACTCTGTATATTCATTTTAATTTCAGATTTATAAGCTCATAATTGTAAACATCATATTGTTATTCGAATGATGTTTAAATAGAGAGTTGGCAATGAACGGTTCCATTTTGTACTATAAAAAAGCCTATTTTTACTTTAGCTACACTTGCATCCACCTTACTTGATATAGCAGTAGTCACACAATAAGTGCCTAAAAAGGTTATTTGTGTTGGTATAAATAAATACGTATTAATTTTGAATAACTAAAGCTATCTTAAAATGGTATAGTCAAGAACTTGAAGGTAAATAGTGCTATTCGAAACAAAATTATAGTACATCCTTTTGACGCCTCGTATTATAATGTCTTGTAGTTATACTACACATGTATAATATCACTTGGTGGCACCTATTCAAATAATTTTGTTCATTTAAACGTTTAACGTAATCTAACCAAACAAAACATAAATCAAACATTAGTATGGACAAAATCGCTATATGTTTTTTGTTAAATCAGCAAATCACAAAAGAATGCACTCAGAAACACCTGATGTCTTACAAATTCTTTTTTCTTAAGCAAATGTAAATCTCTATGTCGATTCTTATAATACTTAGATTAGTTATAACTTTAGAACTTCCACAATTGTTATTCAACATAATTATATGAAGATAGCTACTTTTTTCTTTATTCGTTACATAAGTTATCTCTTATGATCACAGTAAGAAGACATTAAAATAAACCTTACTTGCTATGTAGCGGTTGAGCTCAAAATGTACTTCGTTGTAGGTTTTCCATTTTATTGTTAAGATTTTCCATTTTTGTTGAAATTATAATTGAAAATAAATTCAAAGAACATGTCCCAAATCATTCGCTTTGTCTTCCAATTAACCGTGGGAATAAAATATTAATAATATATATAGGTACTTGTAGAAAAAAACAATAAAGTAACCTTAATTAGAGTAACCTCAAATCATCTAATAGATCTGACTATTTCAGCCAAATCTCAAATCATCATGCTCTAAATATTAAACCAATCCAAATTATCATCAAATCCTAAATATGGATAACATAATAATTAAAAGAATAGTAAGGAAGGATAACAATACCTGAAATATAGACGAAGAAAACCAATGAAGAAACTACGTTTGTTCCGAAGATTAAGAAGGTAAAGCAAACAATGAAGACATAAGTAAATCGACCAAATCAAGGAGTTAAATCATGTTTGAAAATCGAAAACAACAGATCCAAAGAATTGAAAATTACCTGAATAATTAGGGGATTGGAGGAGAAATACACAAGCAGGAAAATTAAGGTGGAATTTTTCATACTGACAAAGAAGAGAGAAGCAATCGTTGATTTCCACATCGATCGATATTCATCTTCATTATTTTGAGAGTTAGGCTTTTATGGAATGGGCAGGAAGTAACTTACATTTTGTTAATTAAACGTGAGTAGGTTTGGGCACAAATAGAAAGACTAAACAAAATAAAAAAACGTGACTGTTCATTTCACAAAATACTTAAGGGGCTTGTGAGCTCTTGAAATCTAACTCGGTAATATTAGTATAGTATAGATACTACATGAGATTGTTGGTTTAATTTACAATACAACTTAATATGTAACTATATCACTCAATCCATATATATTTATTGGTTCTTACATTTTTTTCATTTAATTTGTTACTACTTATTTTTTTAATATTTTTTAAAAACCATTCTTACTATTACTAAGTCTTTGAAATATGTTATATTTTCAATGGAGTTTATATTCCAAATAATAAACTAAATGAAATTCAAAAACAAAGACCATTCTTATTTAGTAAAAAAATATCTACAAAACGTAAGATCATAGGATTTGAGCTATGATTTTAATTGGAAGTTATAAGTAAAAAGGAACTTTATAAGGAAAAAAATATAGTTTTTTAATTAACTAAGTGATTCTAAAATAAATAGGTAAAATAAGGTTAATAGGAACTGAACTTAGGTGTTTGGAAATGAAGTGAATCAAGGAAAGTGGAGTGTTTCTAATATGCATAATATATAGATGTGATTTGTGGGATTCAAACTTGTGACCTTCTTAAGAGTACTAGATTTAGAAGAGGTGAACATTTGGATTCTCAAAGTATGATAAAAAAACAAGTGATGTTCGACTTTCATGTATATAGTATAAGTTCATAAAGTAGAAGTAAAAATATTGTAGTTTTGAACTGAAAATGCATTTAGTTTGGGATGAATTATATGCGTAATTGTCCTAATTGTGCTTGAATTTATAGTTAAAGTGAAGAGTTAGAGGAAATGTGTGAGTTTATTTTATATTAGAGGGCGAGGGCAAAAAATGTATGCCATAATTATGTTAGCACATATTCTACAAATGAGCACAATATTAATGTAAATATTCAATAAATTTTGAAAGTGAAATATGGACTATGTTGGGCCTAAAAGTGGCACAACACTCCAATCGAATAGAAGAGAGTAGATCTAGTAGTAATAAGGACAAGAACAGTAAAGACAAATGAATTTTTATAGTGGTTCGGTAAATTCTATGGCCTACGTCCACTTTAATCTTATTACGGATTGTTTTAGCACAAGTACAAAGGCTTTCCAATTAGTATGCAAGTTTAGAAAGGTGAGAGTAAGCATCTTGGTGACAAGATATAGGTTGAGATAGAAGATGAAGAAGAGAATGGCCAAAAGTCCTCTCATTGTTGCTCTAGGCTTGCTATTTATAGAGGAATTACCCATCGAAGTCACCAGATCATTGAAGACCAGGTAAGGATCCAGATCCATGAGAAAATACAGGAAAATGAAGTCTTCCCACAACACAAAACCAGTCGATACCGAGAGGTTTTACCTTGTGCAAATTATCACTTTTTCCTCCACTTCCTCTTGCATCTTCAAGTCTTTGAGCTTCAAGCACTTTTTGGCATACGAGACCCACTTAGCACCAAAAGATTTGGCTTTGTCTAGTACTTGTCCTATTCTACATAGCTTTGGAGTTATTCACACACTCCTTCAGATATGGGCACTGAGATGACCACTTTATTGTCCTATCACTTGACCATAATGAAATTGCTCAAAATAGTATTGGGGAGACCTCTCGGTACCAAGTGCTTTTCTCAACATCTCGGTGTCAAGTGCATATCTTAACCTCTCGGTACTAACAGGACTTCAAACATATGGAATTGCTTTTTAAGTCCATCTTGAGTTCCCCTCCTCCTCTTCCTCCTTCCTCCGCCCCCCCTCCCGCCCGAATTTTTGAACCATTTTGCCTTCGTTTTGACGTCCAAATTCACTTGAAGGCTGGATAACATTTGCACCTCAAAGTATGTTTCTGTTGAAATGAAGCATGCTTTGGATCAAGACAAATAGTATATAGTTGTTTACACGAGTCCATTGGCTATCCAAGAATCACTTTGAAGAGTCGTAGCTATTCCAAAGTATTTGTTCAATCACTTTATATAGTTGATGAACCTCTTTTCGCATTGAAGTCTAGTTTTACATCACCTTAAAGATTGCTCCGCGCCATAGTAAAGGGAGACTTCCTTATTTTCTTTTTCTTTACATATCATTTTCTTTTTTCTTTTCCTATCTTTTTTTAAAGAACCATTAAAACATGTCGATATCGACCTCTTTATGTCGGTACCGACCTCTTTATGCTGGTGCTGACATGAATTGCCGATTCAATTCAGCATTATAAGTATTGTGGAACATAGAGAATTTTACTTTACCGTTATTTCCTCTTTTCTATTCAGGCCTGAATAATCTCCTTAGCTACTTCAAACTTCCGCTGTAACAACTTGGTATTGAGAAACAATAAATTTGAATTTAAAAGTAAAAATTTGACATTTAATGCAATTAAATGATGATGATTAATAAAGGATTTGCGATAATTTTGGAAAAATATATATAAGGAAAACTATCTATGTGACAGTGGAAATTTTAAATATATTTATTGTTTTATATGGATTTGGACTTTATTTGAATATAAAGTATTAATTGAATTAAAATGCTATTGGAAAAGAAATAAATTATGAGTGTTAAGAAAGGAATGTGAACGATATTAAAAAGATTTGTTAGATATTAACTCATTTACTTAATAATTAAGTAATAAATATGTGATGTGTATTTTAAGTTAATGCAACAATTTGAAATTTGAATTTAGCATTTATGTGAAGTAAAGGTAATTGAGATCTGCTAAAATAATTGCTTCTTTTAAATCTAAAATAATAAATTTCTAATACAAAGAAATTGTTATGTTGAGAAAGACATTAGAATTTGTAATCCGTATAATTGATTTAAAAATGGTTAAAATTGGAAAAGGGATATGTTTACTTTTATAATGGTAATCTATGAACTAAAATGTGTATAGAATGTTATTTTAAATAATGTGCAATATTTGATAAGAATAAATTTTGGTTGCATAATTAATAGAGTAACAAATAATACTTATAAATTTATTGTAATAAACTAATTTTATGGCAACATATATTTATATTAAAATGAGAATTTTATTATAAGATAAGTCAAATATTGAAATATGAGTTTGGAAAATGAAAAAAAAGGAAGTAATAGTTTTATAATATGTAGGTTTTATTAAGTTTAAATCGTAGTTTATTACATTAGAACCTAAGTCTGTCTTCTTTGATAATTATGAAGGAATGCTCATTTTAGTGGAAATTTAATTAGATTATATTTTGAAAATAATAAAGAAAATATTCCTATAGTAATAACTAATTAATCCAAGCAAGTACGAAAACTTATGTTTGTGTAATGTGAAGTTTTGGGAAAAATAAAATATTAATTTCTTAATAAATGAAGTCATAAATGCTATTTCTGGATTGGGGCTTTGCATTGAAGGTCCCTATTTTTGATGTAGTTGTAAGAAAAGTCTCTATGATAATGAGTATGTAAATTAAGTCCCTGTTTTTTTTTCTAAATCAGAAAGTGCAAACTATCTTGCGCTTTCCTTATAGAAAGTGCAAGTTAACTTGCACTTTTCAAAATTTCAAAATTTTCAAAAAAAATCAAAATAAAAAAGCGCAAACTAACTTGCGCTTTCCTGATAAAAAGTGCAAGTTAACTTGCGCTTTTCAAACATTTTTAAAATTTTCGAAAATTTCAAAAAAAAATTTCAAAATCATAAAGCGCAAACTAGCTTGCGCTTTCCATCAAGTTAACTTGCATTTTTCGAAAATTTTAAAAATTTCAAAAATTTTAAAAATTTCAAAAATTTCTAAAATTTCAAAAAAATGCAAAATAAAAGCGCAAACTAGCTTGCACTTTCCTGATAGAAAGCGATAGAAAGCGCAAGTTAACTTGCGCTTTTTAAATTTTTCAAAAGTGTTAAAATTTTCAAAAAAAAAATTTCATAGTAAAAAAGTTGCAAACTAGCTTGCATTTTCTGTCAGAAAAATGCAAAACACCTTGCCTTTTCTATTTTTCAAAAAACAGAGACTAAATTTACGTATTTTTATCTACAGGGACTTTTCTTATAACAACATAAAAAACAAGGACCTGTGACACTTTTCTTGTTTTGGATTTATAGTAGTAAATTCATTTATGGAAATATATATTACTAAAACAGTAATTATGTATAGATAGGTCATTTGTTAACTATGAATTGAACTTTAATATGTTAAAACCTTTTATTAAAGGTTTTGAAATTTGTAACCACGTATTTTAATTGTAAAGACAAGACAAATATGGAAGTTAATATTTAACCATATGAGGTTATGAACCTTGTTAAAAAGGATGTTCTGGGTTGTTAAAATCTTAGAATGGCAAATATATAAATTTAATAATGACCATAAGTTTAGTTGTGAATTGGATTAATTTTGAGCTTTAGTAAATAAATCTGTTTTTGCAAAGAAATAAAAGTAAAATATACTTTTAAAAAACATTAACATAAATTTAAATAGTATTGTTTGTTTATAAGAACATACATTTAGAATTTTTCAGTTTCAAAAGATTATATCAAGAAAAACATGCTTTAAAAGGAGGAAAAAATTGAAAATAAAAACAAGCGGTTTAATAATTTAATGAAGTTCGCCGTCTCACAAACTAAAAAATTTCCACGTCACTTTCCTTTTGTACCTTCTAACCCAATTAAGTCCACTATCTCTAACTCTTCCTCACCCATTCCTGTTTCCTGCCTCCCTCTCCATTCTTACGCGTAGCTCCTCTTCGTCTATTTGATGTCCAAAAAAAAGAGCAAAAATCATTACTCTGACAAAACTATGCCAAATCCAACATCGGCAATGCTCCATGGCACTCGCTTCGGCCAGAGATGCATCAATCTCCTTTTATTGTTTGAGCCATGCCTTAATAGTCATTCTTCGTGCTCAACTGATTTTGAGGTCTCAGACCACTCTAATCTGCTGCTTCTGCATACTCTGGTGTTGTTTTGAGTCCACCTATTTTAGAAGCCTCTGTTGCTATGCAAATTGAATCTTTAAATGTTCAGACGAACTATCGTTGTGATGATGTCGCTGTTATGGTGGTTCTGCTATAGGGGTGGTTGAAAGCGATAGCCTGAATTGCACACCAGATGTTTGCTTTAATGCTCACTCTAGCGCTAGCATCTTTGCCTATGAATAAGTACCCATATCTATGTTTACAACCCTATTGTACTGCCTGTACAACCTTTGAACCCTTCTAATCAACTGAATGATCCCGTTGCAAAAAATTGGACATCTCTTTTTAAAGCCTTGCCTTAGAATACTGGTTTACACAACCAATGTTTTTGATATGCTTAAGATAGATGGAGTCATAGTGCCTCCACCCGAAGTTTTTTGGGCCGGAATTGATTTCTGATCAGGATATCTTGTCGGGTTCTTCCTTGACGCAAATCCTCCATACTCCTTTGTTAGAACTCGATGCCTCTAAGTTTGGAAACTCAAGGGTTGGCTTCAAGTTCATTTTGATCATTATACATTTTTCTTCAAATTCTCCGATTCTAGGAGCGTCAATGCATCCTTGAAGCTGAGCCATCTTCATAGATGGTAAGCCTTTTATCCTCACTACTTGAAACCCATATGTAGATAATGGTAGAGAACAATTTCTTTCTATCCCTGTTTGGGCATGTTTCACTCACATTCCTTTTTTACAACCTATTATTATGCTAGATTGGCTTACTAGCTAGTTGGAAAGCTTAAATGTTTTGACACTGACACTGTTGCTAGGAAGCGACTTGTGTATGCAAAGGCAGCAATTGAGATTACTCCTAACAAACCTCTTCCTTCGAAGCTTAAGGTTAGGCAAGTTGAAGGAGTTGATGCAACTATTGATGTTCACTATAGTTGGGCCCCTAATATATGCTCTCGCGTCACTCTTTTGGTCACACCTTAGACTTCTATAAACGAGCTCATACGACCCTTATTCTAATCTTCGATAGAAACCCCCTTCCTTTGCCTCTAGTCAGAAAGTGGGTCCCCATTGTGAATTTGCGCTCCTCTGAACTTGACTCCAATGTTTACACTGTTCCTTATATTCCATCCTAGGAAATCCCAATCACTAGTTGCTCTGCTACTATGCCTAGACCTTGCCTTCCTACCTTGCATGGATCGTCTTATAACAATATTACTTGGCACACCGGTGAACATGTTTGGCAGCATGATAGAACTCTTATGAGATTCAATTCGCAATTTGGCAGATTTTATAAATACATCAGTGAACCTAGGGAGAATAGATGTCTTTACTATATTGCAAATGGAGACTATCGTATCCTTGTTGATAAGGACAATCTAGGGGAACATAACAGAAGCATTCTTGCTGATGACAAATGGGATAGGAAATACGTCTTCAGCAGTGACACGATGGTCCTCTACCCTGGCATATTCTATGGGTATTTACATGTTCTTAGCCCTGTTTCTTCGTTAGATGGCAGTGGATCCTCCTAATCTGAGGAGGACTAGTTTATATCGTTTTGTAGTCGAGACATGTGTCATTTAGTTCCAGTGCTGTATGTATCTTATGTGCTGTTTAGTAGTTGCTGAAGCGACTTAGCCTTACACATGTATTAACTTTGTAAAGTGGTACGACCACTATAATCCGGCTTGCATGTGTCGAACAATATTCTTAATTTTTCCCATCAAAAAAATAATAATAAGTTTGTTATTAAACTTAGTAATGTGGTGGGTTTGCTTTATGTATCCACTTAGCCCATCATCAAAGTAAGGAAAACAACTATCTCTCCTCGTCGATTTCCTAACGTTAGGAAACCAAGAACAGAAATAAAAAATTTCTTCTTATCTCTTGAAACTCTAGTACTAACAAAAATCAAGTACATCATTAAAAAATTCCCAAACTCAAATCTAATCTTCTCTACATCCTTCTCCATCTTGTAGACCCTAAAAATTAGAGAATTGGTTAGATTTGGATAAGTAAGGATTTTGGACAACAAAGGAAAGTGAAGGAGAAGGCTAAGATTACAAGGAAGAAGAAGGGGTATAGTAGCTAATTGGAATGCATGTGAGTAATCCTAACATTTATCTCAAAAATTGTAGCATGCTATTGTTGTAACTTAAAATTGAGTGTTCAGTTGTAATCTATGCTTGAAGCTGGATGGTTTGTGCTTGCTATTCTTGCTGAAACAATAAAGTGTTTGAATTTGCATCAAAAACTCCTCTTTTTAATTATTTGATGAATTATCTATTTACATTGGATGCATGCAAGCCTATATATGCTTAATTAATCCCCCGTCGATAGTTAATGAAACGATCGCTAAAGTCATTTACCTGGAGCTGAAAAGCTCTAGGATTTGTCGACACCGGTGCACTGGTGGATTTTCCAATTGCAGACTTATGTATTGTTCTATAAGCCCGTAGTGTTAGTGGAAGCTCATCAACCCAGTTGCCTTTAGCTTTAGTCACTAACCTTTTTAAGGTGGATTTGATGATTTTGTTTACTGCTTCCACTTGCTCGTTTCCTGCGGATGCGCCACCACGGAGAAGCTCTTCTCAATTTTGTACCAATTACAGAAATCTTAAACTCGACACTCTCAAACTGGGTCCCATTATTCTTGATGATCTTCTGGAGTACTGTGAACTTGCAAATAATATTCTTTGTTACAAAGTTAATTACTATTTTATTGTACTCGTGGCAGGCAGTTCCACTTCCAGCCCATTTCATGAAGTAATCTACTGCAACGATAACATATTTGGCTCCTTCCTTCGCTATTAGGTAGCACATCAATGATGTCAATTCCCCAAATTGCGAATGGCCATGGACATACCATTTGTGTTAGTTTCATCGATGGGGCTCTTGTTATCTTTACAAAAATCTCCAGCACCTGTCACACCGTTTATTGTAGTCAGCAGCCTCCTTGTTTATCTTTGGCTAGAAACACCCATAGCGAAGTATCTTCTTCGCCAGCGTTTGCCCTCAATGTGATCGCCGTAGCTCCCCTCATGAATTTCCATGAGGATCTTCCTAGCTTCATCCTTGACTATACACCAAAGTAAGGGAGTTGAGAATCCTCACATATACAGTAATCCATCGTGCATTACAAACCATGGCGCTTTTATGGGAAGTTCCTTCCATTCATTCCTGTCTCTCAGGAGAGTTCCATTGATCAAATAGCTTTTGATTAGAGTCATCCATGACTGCTCTTCTATAGTCTCCAGAATCCAGTCAACATCCATCTGACTATACTAGGAGCCATCAAAACTTCTACTGAAACCAATCCCATTAACTGTGCTTCCCCAGAGCTAACCAGCTTAGCTAGTGAATCGGCCTTCATGTTTTCCTCTCCAGGGATGTGCGGTATTGTATAATGTTCTATGTCTTCAAGTAGTTCCAGTGCTTTCGACAGGTAAGGGGCTAGTATCACACCCTACGCCTGGTTCCTGATTTGGCAAACCACCAGTTGGAAATTGCTAAATATGTGCGGTGTCTTTATCATTAGTTCTTTCACTATTTTCGATCCTGCTATCAATGCCTAGTACTCAGCTTCATTATTAGTAGTAGGGAATTCCATTTTTAATGCATAGAAAATCGGTCGTCCTTTTGGCATTTCAAATACTACTCTTGCCTTGAGCTAAATTCATTTGAAGCACTGTCGACAAATAACGTCCAGTGAGAAGTTATGACCCTAGCATCCTCCTTGTCTTCCTCACTATCCTACGTGGTAAATTCAGCGATGAAGTCTGTCAACGCCTACCCATTTATCGCTCCTCATGGATGGTAAGTGATGTCATACTAACTCAGCTTGATATTCCATTTTAGCAACCTTCTTGAGTTCTCGGGTCGGTACAATACCTGTTTCAAAGGCTGGTTTGTCAGCACTTTGATCGGATGAGCCTGGAAATATGGTCATAGTTTCCTTGATGCAATCAGCAAGCAGTAGGGGAGTTTCTCCAGCTTTGGGTAGTTCTTTTCAGCTCCAGTGAACCGCTTGTAGATGTTGAACACCAGTCTCTATATACTTGCCTCCTAGCACACTAATGTTGCACTTAGTGCATGAGAAGGCACTGCTAGATAAACAAATAAATCCTCCCCATCCAGTGGTTTGGATAACACCGATGGCGAGCCCATGTGCCTTAATAACTACTCAAAGACATTCTGACAATCATGATTCCATTCAAAGTTCTTCTTACCTTTCTTGAGGGCGTCGAAGAAAGGTATGCACTTATCCGTCGCACTTGAGATGAACCGACTCAAAGCAGTGATCTTTCTATTCAAGCTCTGAAGTTTCTTTTTTGTAGTTGGGGTAGTTACATTCCTCAAGGCATTTATCTGCTCTGGATTAGCCATGATGCACCATGCATTAACAATAAATCCCAAAAACTTTCCTGATGCCACTCCGAAAGAGCAGTTTAACGGATTTAGCTTCATTCCGTATTTCCATAGAACTTCAAACATCTCTAAAAGGTCATCCAAATGGTTTCGTGACACTCATGATTTCACGAGCATGTCATCTATGAATACTTCCATTATCCACCCGATTTGATTGTTGAACATAGAAATCACTGGTCTTTGGTATGTGGCTTCAGCGTTCTTCAAACCGAACGGCATTACACGATAGCAGTATAACTCTAAGTCCGTTATAAAGCTCGTCTTTTCCTATTCTGGTATATGCATTGAAATCTGGTTATAGCCCAAATAAGCATCCATAAAGGAGAATAATTCATGTCCTGCAGTTCCGTCCACCCGTTGGTCGATTATGGGCAAAGTAAAGCTACCTCAAGTGAGCATTGAGTTGAGATCTAATCTTTAGGACCCAAGTAGGATCATCCATGTCGATTGGAACATTCACCGTCAGCTCAGCCGATGCTGATCGCCCTTTCCCCGACTGCTTCCTGGGATTTATAACTTTATTGAATCGGCTATGGTTCCTAAGCCAGGGTCTAGCCTTTTGTTTCTATGCCTACGAGTCTTGAATGTGGAGAGTCTTCCCCACGTTCTTTCCTTTCTCACGATGCTTAGCCTCCCGTATTTCTACAACGTAGAATTCCCTTGTTGCGCTTTGGTCTTCTCGCATTATACCTATCCCATTCTCTATAAGGAACTTCATCGTCAGACACCATGGAGCCAAAGCGATCCTGAAATCAGCTAGGCCCAGTTGGCCCAAGAAAGCATTGTATGTTGAGTACTCATCAACAATAACAAATGTTCGAATGTAAACCACCCTACGTTATCCTTCACCAAGTTCTATGGGCAAGTCGATCATCCCAATCGTCTGTTAAGCTTCATCCACAAATCCCTGAATCTTCATCTTGCAGGCAGTCACATCCTTCATATTGGTTTTCTTTTGGTTGAAAGTCCTTCTAAACAGAATGTTAATTAAGCTCCCGTTATCCACCAAAACTCGACGCACAACTGTTGGTCCAATTCTTACCGTTACCACCATGGGATTGAGGGTTGGTGCCTCAACTACATCAGAATTTCATTTTCTAAACACAATGTCATCCGTTATCATCTTTTGTTACTTGGCGAGAGCTCTGCCTTCAATGGTGTAGCAACTTTGT
Source organism: Allium fistulosum (assembly GCA_030737815.1). Classification (NCBI taxonomy): domain Eukaryota; kingdom Viridiplantae; phylum Streptophyta; class Magnoliopsida; order Asparagales; family Amaryllidaceae; genus Allium; species Allium fistulosum. Next base: position 703,940,173 of record CM060904.1, on the reverse strand, counting down.
TGTGGTTCATGCTTCGGTGAACTCGCATCTTTTCCATCTCACCCTAGCTTCTCTCTGTTGGATGAGGCCTCCGGTTATGGTATATCTAGGTCCTTCACCACTGGGCCAAGGAGGTTTTCCTCGAGCTAGGGGTCGCTGGCTCAGTCAGTGTTCTATTATTGCTTAACATGCTATTAGAATTTATATTTCCATATCCTCTCTTCAATCAAATCCTTTAAGTGATGGCATTCATTCGTGTTGTGTCCATAAGTTTCATGGAAGCGGCAGAACTTTCCAGAATGTTTCTCCTTCTCTGTCGCCTCCCTCTTGGGTGGTTACTTGTATTGCTCAGTTCCTTAAATGACAAGATAAATATTTTTTAGTGTGTCATTTAGAGGCGTATAATCTTCTAGTCGCATATTTCTGAGGCATTTCCTATTCTTGTTATGCCCGCCGCCTGAGTTTTGGTTCCTCTTTTACTGATTCCCAGAATTTCCAGTATTACTTATGACTCCACCAGAGTTATCTCCATTCTTTTTAACTTCCACATTGCTTTGAATTACCTCCTTCAAGTGTCTGTCACTAACCTTTTCTTCAACCAGACTTGCTTCCTCTAATCGTAGAAACTAGTTTTCCTTTCGATGGAATTCTTCCATAGTAGTTGGTTGTTTCATCTTCAGCTACCTACCAAAATCCATGTCCAGGTGAATGCCATGGACCAGTGCCATAAATACTAGATCTTCCTTCAGATTGCTAACCTCCAACGATGTTGAATCGGTTCAAGAAACCCTTCAGTGACTCTTTAGGTCCTTGAGACAAGATAGATAGGGACATCACGTCCTTCCGTCGAGCAGCATTGTGCCTAAACTGCTCCACTAACTTTTTGGCTAATCCGTTAAAAGTAGATATAAACCTGAATGTGAGTCTAGTGTACCACATAGAAGTGACTCCTTCAAAGAAGATAGGGAAACATCTACAATAAATAGCATCCGTGGCTCAAGCTCCATCAATATGCCATTCGAACTTGAGTAAGTGTTGCCTAGGGTCAGTAGTTCTGTTATATGATGGCATTGTTGGCGTGAACTTTCTAGGGTGCTCTTCTTTCAGAATGTTTTTGGTGAATGGAGTCATACTTGGTGCGGAACCCCAATCTTCATTCTTTCTGCCTCTGCTTCCCTCAACCATTTTTTTTACCATATCAGCTATGTATTCTTCACTAGCACGGCAATCCGGAGGTCGACTGTCAAAGGCTACGTTGAGCGTTTGGCTCTACAAATGGTCTCGGTTTGCCGGTTAATGTCTAGATCCTCCTGTCTCTAAGAGAACCACTCCTTCGGTATTTTGTAGGTGCGCGGTTGGTTGAGCTACGACTGTTGCAACTTCGTCTCTATTAGCATCAACATCTAACTCAAGACCATCATTACCAAGCTACAAATCCACTTCTTTATTGGAAACCACTGCTACATCACTATCCAAGGCATCATCACCTTCTAGATTCATCTCGGCACTAAGAGAATTCCTCTCGTTACCGGGTGGTCTTCTCGTTGGGTGAACACTTCTGCTTCCTCCTGCAAGTCCTTCCACAACTCCAGCAATTCTTACCTTCTGCTTCTGCATTCCATCCCTTTTGTTTAGGCCAAAAACCAATGAGTCCTCTTGTTCTATCATATATGAAGTTTCCCTTCTAGTTCTTCTAGTGCTTGGCGGTTGGAATTTTAGCAATACATCCATCTTATCCATCAAAGCTATAAATATATGTGAGACATCATCTATAATAAGTAGTGTGACTTTGGGGCTGATGTGAGACATCATCTTTAATAAGTAACCACGGAGGACATGAGGTTAATCCCAAATTCTCTAGGGTAAACATGACTAGCTAATATGGCTACCAGTACCTATGAATAGTCGGACTAATGTAAGAGTCACTATTTGGGTTCAGGTCATAATACAAAGGACCTGCTTCGGCGTTGAAGGTATTAAGTAGTTGATTGAGGGCTCACCTCCTCCATATGTAGGAAGTATTAAATGGTCAGGATTAGCGGTTAGGCATGGTATAGGATATCTCGAGGAGGGTCCGCTTTGGGTTTGAGGTATTAAGTGGCTGTTGTAGGGTCCGCATCTCCCATAAAAGGAAGTCTTAAGTGGCCTGGAGAGATTTCATGCAATTTCAGCTAAATAGTGCCAAAGTGGACTCTGCCTTGGGATAGGTATTAAATGATGAGGACCGTCCTTGAATGAGGTATTAAATGGTCAATGTCGCCTAGTTCCCATTAAAAAGGTATTAAGTGGCTTGGGTACTATCTCTTACATTGTTAGGACATTACTGACGATAGATACGTGGGGACTGGAATGTCCTAATTTATTTTACAGTTGAAGATGAGTTATTAGGTTGCAGAAGGGTACTAGTTATAGGATGGACTAAAATGCCTTAGGGTTTGTAGTTGGAAAACTTATAGTATAGTTAGGATGCGTAAGACATATTCTTATTTAAATTATACTGCCCAAGTACTATTATAAAAAGGCTCGAGATTTTTATTCAACGATATTGTTGTTCTGGCTCCCTCCTCATTACAACACAGGTTAGGAAAGATAATGCTGACTTTCGGAGATTGTGGCGAAGATGTGGACTTGTAGCAGATACTTATTTATCTATTTATGTTAATTCTATATTTCTGATGTACCCACTGAGACATGAGGTATTTTGAGATATTGTACTATGAATATTTGGCGTTGTTATATGGGATTTTGTTGTATGTTTTTGATATTTGAATTCTTTAATAAATGGGTACTATTATGATACTATATTTTATCCTTCCGTTGTGAGATTCTGAATGTGTAGATAGATAGCTTTGTGTATTGTTCTTTCTATTAACTTTACCAACCAACAACCAGCTTTGGAATGAGTCTAATGTTCGATGGGCCTTTTCTTGGTCGAAAATTAGACCTGTTTCGAGGTGGGTTGTTACATTTGGTATTAGAACTTAGGTTACTCGATCAACATGGATAGGCATACGTATAAGTCGCGTACTTGTTATTTTTCAAAGTATTTTTCAAAATTCCTACTATATATATACATGACTTTTGAACTTACACAAACACACTAGGGAAACCTTTATTTCAGCATATAATACAATCTTAGGAAATTATCACTAAAAATTTAACCTATAGACAGTAGACTATAGCTAAAAATCATTCTTTTGAGACTACGAACCCCTCCTAAGAGCTACCCACTATTCGAGGGATGCCTGAATGGTTTCAACAATACCTCAACATATAGGACAAGTTCCCACTCCTAAACCTACTGCACCAGCGGCAGCCACAGCCCCGCCAGCTGTAGCAACACCCCACCCCATAGACTTTCCCAAGATGTGCAAGGATTTCTAAAATATGGGTGGAAAGGTGTATTTAAGAATAGAAGATTTCATGGAGACAAAGGCTTGGATAAACAATTATGAGAGGATATTTTGGGAGCTTGGTTGGGAGGAACAGTTTAAGCAGAGAATGATAGCTTAGCACCTTAAAGGACAGGCCTTAGACTGGTGGGCGATTGTGGCTGAAGAGAATGTTGATAGGATTATCACTTGGGAGGAGTTCAGAAATTGATTTAAGGGGCAATTTAGGTCAAGGGCTGAGGTAAGTTTGCAATTGGAGAGATTTATATAGCTTAGGAAGGGGACTCCACTTCGAAGGAGTACATTAGTAAATTCATAGAACTAGCTAAGTTTAGGACGAGTTTGATTAATACCCCTATGAAGAAGGCCAGGAAATTTGTCAAGGGCTTGAACTCCCCACATAGGGTATTACTTTTAACTCAAGTACCCACTAGTGCTACATATGACACCTTAGTTGAGATGACTCTACTTCAGATGGTTAGCTCAGAGGAGAAGGAAAAAGGAAAGGAGAAGGCATGACCTGCTCAGAATCAATGAGTAGCCAAGAATGGAAGTTTTTGTGCAAATAAGAAGATGAAAGGGAAGTTAAAGAAGGAGGGTATAGCATGTCGGAGATGCCAAAGGAAAGGTCATATTGCTAAAGATTGTAAGATGAGTTTGTTAAAGGAGGAGTTTAAGGGGAAGTGCTGCCACTATCATGAGGAAGGGCACTTCAAGAACCGGTGTCCTAAACTTATGGTGGAAGGGCAAAGTGGTCAGGCCTATGCTATTAAAGTTATCCGTATATCGAGTAAACTTCCCATTAAAGACTAAAGAAAGGCGACGATGGAAGGTACAACTCATATTTCTAGGAATATTATCCACACTCTATTTGACTTTGGGGCATCACATTCATTTATAGCTAGGAATATAGTTGACTCCTTGAGTCTACACACCTATATTGTCACCAAACCAATAGTAGTATCAAATCCTATCGAGGGGTCGACACATCTTTCTTCAATTTGCAAAGACCTAATTATCGACATATGTAATGTTGGGTTCATATGTAATGCGTACGTTCTTAATTTTGAGGGGTATGTACTTATCTTAGGAATGGATTAGTTGTCGTACTATGGGGATATCTTAGATTGCAATAGGAGGGCTATAGGGTTAAAGAGTTATAGGGGACAAGATATAAATGTTCGCTATACACCTCCAGAACTCAGTCCAGTTAAGCTATCTATACTCGATAAGCCTGTCACAAGATGAGCACTCTTCCGTACCTATAGTTCGAGAATTTTCCGACGTCTTTGAAGAAGTCTTGGGTCTCCCACCTTGAAGGAAGATTGAGTTTAGAGTTAATTTGGAGGACATTAGACCATTCGCTCTGCCATTAAGACACATGGCCCCAAAAGAAAGGCAGGATTAAGATAAGCAGATCTCGAAGCTGTTAAAGAAAGGATTCATCCGATGTAGTACTTCAGAATGGGAGCCCCTGTTGTCTTTTCCACTAAGGCAGACGACTCATTAAGGCTATGTGTCGATTATAGAGAACTTAACAAGTTGACTAAGAAGAACATGTATCCCTTATCTAGAATAGACGACTTATTTGATCAGCTTGTGTGAGCCAAAATCTTCTCCTAATAGGACTCGGCTGCGGGTTTCCATCAGTTAATGATATCAGAGGACGACAAACCGAAGACCGCATTTCGCACTACGAATGAACTTTATGAGTGGGAAGTGATGCCATTTGTATTAAAGAATGCCCCGGCGTATTTTGTAGATTTAATGAGTAGAGTGTTTATGGTGCAGTTTAATAAATTTGCCATAGTGTTTGTTGATGACATCTTAGTATTCTCTAATAGTGAAGGAGAGCATGAAAATCCTATAAGGGATATATTAGGGATTTTGAGAAGGCACCAACTTAAAATCCAAATTCTCAAAATGTTACTTTTGGAAGAAAGAGGTGTGAGGTTACTAGGACATTTTGTATTTGAACAAGGATTATCAACGGCCCCGCAAAGGTGGAAGCTATTCAAGGTTAGAAGATTCCAAAAAATGCCATAGTTTGGAGTATTCTTGGGTTAGTGGGTTACTATAGGAAATTCATAAAGGACTTTGCAAAGATAGCAGCCCTCTAACTCGCTTAACCTAGAAGAATCTAGTCTTTGCATGGGGTGAAAGATGCACGGAAGCATTTGAGAAGCTAAAAGAATTATTAACGAGTGCATAATTACTTGCCATTCCCGATGGGATGAAGCCTTTTACAGTTTACACGGATGCATGTGACATAGGATTGGTAGTGGTTCTAATGTAAGAAGGAAGGGTGATAGCTTATGCTAGCAGGCAGTTGAAGGATCATGGGAAGGGATACCTAACTCCTGACTAAGAATTAGTGGTCATCGTTTTTGCCTTAAAGATGTGGAGACACTATCTTTTGGGAGAGAGGTTTGAGTTGTTCACCGATCACAAATCACTCAAATACCTATTTTCCCAAAGAGATATAAATCTTAGGCAGTAGAAGTGGATGGATTTTATAGCATCATATGACTTTGGAACACAGTATACCCCCAAAAAAGGGAATGTCGTTGCCGATGCCCTTAACTGGAGGCATGCTACCTTACGCGCTATATACGAGTGGAGGCAATTAGAGTTCTTTTCAAATTTCAACTTCTAACCATCAACGGAACCCAATCCATGCTATTTAGCAGCAATGGAGGTTAGGCCGGCATTGATGGATTGCATTGGACTTAAGCAAAAGAAGGATCATGAGATAGTAGATATTTTAGTAAAGTGAGTAAAGGAGAACATTACCCCACGCCAGTGGATATGTAGTTGACGAAAAGGGATGTTTGAGGAGAAATGGACACCTTTGTGTTCCAAGGATGAATAATATGTTAGAGGAAGTGCTTGTGAAATGTTACCATTCAAAGATGACTATTCACCTCGGAAGAGACAAGATGTATAGGGATACAAAATAATTTTTTATTGGCCAGGGATGAAGAAGAGGGTTGCTGAATTTTTTTTCTAGGTGTTTAACGTGCCAAAGGATAAAGGATGAGCAAGGAAAACAATGAGGATTGTTATTTCAATTGAAAATTCCAACTTCGAAGTGGGAGCATATACCGATGGATTTTATAAATGAGTTGCCAAGTTGTCGACGAGGCAATGAAGCAATCTGGGTCATAGTGGATAGACTCACCAAAAGCGCCCATTTTCTTCCCGTTAGAAGCAATAGGGCCGCAATGTCTCTAGCACAGATTTATACCAAGAAGGTGGTTCGACTTCATGGAATTCTAGTTAGCATTATTAGTGATAAGGAACCCTTATTTACTAGTGACTTTTGGAGGAGCTTGCAGGCAGCTTTTGGAACTTCACTGAATCTTAGCACTGCTTACCACCCATAGACCGATGGTCAAACTAAAAGGGAAAATAGGATCTTGAAAGATTTGTTAAGAGCTTGCATCATGAACTTTGAAGGACACTGGGAGCAGCAGCTACCTTTAGTCGAATTCGCATATAATAATAGTCACCAAGTGATGATTAGTATGGCATCATTTGAAGCGCTTTATAGGAGGCCATGCAAATCAGCCAATTGTTGGTAGGAAAGCAACAATAAAATTTTACTCAGACCAGATTTAATTTGAGAGAAGGTAGAATTGATTAGGCAGCGAATGAAGGCTATATAAGATAACTAGAAATCCTACACGGACAAGCAAAGAAAAGAGTTAGAGTTTGAAGTAGGGGACATGGTGTTTGTTAAAGTTTCCTCGCTTAAGAAGGTCATGAGATTTGGAAAGACGGGAAAGTTGGCACCAAGATTTGTTGGGCATTTCCCAATTTTAGAAAGAATAGGAAAACTTTCTTACCATGTGGAGCCACCGGATAAGTTGGTAGGTGTCCATGATGTTTTTCACGTTTCACACTTGAGGAAATGCCTTCATAGCACAACCACCATGGTAGAGCCTGATCAATTAGGAGCTATATAATTAAAGCGCTTAGCGGTTCTATAGCGGTGGAAGTGCAAAAAGTTATAGTGGAGGTAAACTAAGGATATCGCGGAAAATAGTAGAGGTGCAAAAAACTTCATCAGATATAAAACCAAATATTTGAAGTTATTTATTCTTATTCTCACATCATTTGTGTAGAAAAAATAAATATTATTTAATCTTATATAAAAAAAACCGAAGGATATCATGATTTATGCAGACTATATTTGATGACTACTGTAGATTTCTAACTAGTATTGAGCACTTATCTCTTAAATTTAGGTCTTAACCCTAATTTTGTTGATTTAGTTTAAATGAGAAATAGTAAAATCAACCTTTATATATTGATGTTGCTAAAGTGGATGCATAGATCAAAAGACATTGAGATAGAGCCGATAACACCCCACCCCACCTCAGGCATTATGGAGCACGGAACTAGGAAGCTCCACAATAAATAAATTAGGCTGGTTCGAGTATAATAGGGAGATAAACCGGTGGAAAGCGCATGGGAAACTGAAGAGAAAATGGGAACTTCCCATCCTGAGCTTTTCACTGGTAAACTTTCTCCCGCCAAAATTAGGTTTTGGTTGCATCATGGTTTCTACATTGGATGATAGGATATGGTTGCCACACTTTTCACCATCACATCTGCACTCATATAAAAACCTTTTTAAATGTTTAGGATGTTGCATATATGCCTATGTGTCACGACACTTGCATTCATACTAGGATTGAGCTTACCTATAGTATGTTTGCATAAATAATCACATTGCACTTTTAGCTGAGTAGATGGTTGTGTAGATAACTTGATTGTATAACATGGATACTTAGTGCGCTTTACGCTGTCCATCACTTAGGGACTTCGGGGACGAAATCGTTTTAAGGGGGGAGAATGCAACACCCCATAAAATTAATAAGAAATTTATTAATAAAAAAATTAATTAATAAATTAATAATAAGGCTTAAAATGGAAATTTTGTAAATGTCAGAATTTAGCCACGAAAGTTGCGCCATTGCGTTCGTGATGATTTTTTGATCAATTTCCATATATATAGTTTTGAAAATGGAGCTCAAACGGAAATGTTATTGACGTTTGAAGTTTTCTGATTCAAAACAATTTAAATGGAATTCAAATTCAAATTAATAATTAAATCCAAAATTTGAAATTCATAAATTAACGGTAGGTAGACTTAGGGTTAAATAAACATTAAAGTTAATGTAGTTTTAATTAAGGAATTAAATATAAATTAAACGGCAACAGAAATATCATTCCCAAAATAGACCAACTGATCGATCATTGCCTAGGGCCGGTCGACCGCTAGGTAGGACCAGTTGATCGGTTGTCGTGGTGGGGCTAGGGTTTTCCATAGCATTAACGCTTCAGATTTTATTATTTTAAAACGACTTAAATCTGACGGGCCTGGTGCTTTTTAACCACTGTAAATAAGAGCCAAACCCCTCACTTTTATTCATAAATTATTTTGGGAACTAAGCAAAGCTCAGTCCGTCTCTCTCTTCAAGGATTAAGAAAAAAAATTAGGGTTTTAGGTAAGAAATTTTAGGTATTTATTATTCAATTTCTAATTCCATTCTCCTCCAATCCCTAAAATTTCTGAATCTAATTCATATACAATCCGCTCATTGTATATTCCTTAAAGGAGAGATCTGAAAGAGATTTAAAGCGGGCGTATACAAATCCAAGACGAAGAGCTAAGGACATTTTGCGAGTGTAAATCTTAGTTTTTCTATTTTAGTAGTTGTATAGTATAATTTGGATTTGATATATGCCTTGGGGAATTTTGATTACGAAAACATCACACTAAAACCCTAAAATTCCCCTAAAGCGAAATGTTTATTCTTAAATTAAAATCTTAGTTACTCTATTTTAAAATAGTGGAATTATGTAGTTATTACAATTTTAATGTTTTACATTATATTACACATCTTATCTTTTTCTTTGGATCTGATTAAGGGTTTTGAAAAGAAATAAGTTAGAAAATGGTGTGTAAGGTATGATTCCTTTATTCATAGTTTGCATTGCCTATTTCTGAAATTCAAATAGAAATTCCCTTTTTTAATTTTATGCAAAGAAGTTGAATAAAGCATAAAAAGGATTTGAATTGTCAGTTTCCTTAATGTCGATTCTTCTACTTTAGTATAAAATAAGTTTGTTATGGGTTCTGTTTTTATAAAAGTCTGTTGTTGAATTGTGAATATTGGATATATGGTATTTTTGTTGATATGGAATTGGACTTGTATAAATTTGGAGTTTTGACATTTATGTGTTTTAGTTTAGGGCGTAATCTTCTTACGCTTACAACTATTTTAGGCACGTGTGTGTGTATTATCATATAAATAATGTATTAATTGTGTAGTAAATAGGTTATTAATTAGTATTAAATCCCCTTCAAGAAAGAAATTGATAGTTAAGGCGAAATAAGGTTTTTTTGTTATATTGCCTTAATAGGGAATGGGGTGGGATGTGTGATAATATGTTAAGAGAGTGTAGATTAAGACTAAGTTATAGGGATGCGAGGTCTATCAAAAGCTTACAGAAGTCTATCCAGCTAGGCAACTGGTAGAGTGACTTTGGGGTTGATATTAGACATCACCTATACTAAGTACCTACGGAGGATGCGAGGTTAGTCTCAAATTCTATAGGGTAAACATATCTAGATAATCTGGCTACCAGTACCTACGAATAGTCGGACTAAAGTGAGACGCCACAGTTTGGGTTACGGGTTGTAATACAAAGGTCCTGCTTTAGGGTTGAAGGTACTAAGTGGATGATTAAGGGCCCACTTCCTCCCTATGCTGGAAGTAATAAATGGTCGGGGTTAGCGGTTAGAGATGGTAGAGAATATCTCGAGGAGGGTTCGCTTTGGGTTTGAGGTATTAAATGGTGTAGGGTCCGCCTCTTCCATAAAAAGAAGTATTAACTGGCCTAGAGGGATTCCATGCAATGTGAGCTAGATAGTACTAGAGAGGAGTCCGCCTTGGGATAGGTATTAAATGATGAGGCCTTCCTTGAATGAGATATTAAATGATCAGAGTCTGCCTGATTCCCATTAAAAAGGTTTTTTAGTGGCTTAAGTACTATCTCTTATATTGTTAGAACATTATTGATGATACATGCGTGGGGGACTGGAATGGTCTTTGACCTACAGTTGAAGATGAGTTATTGGGTTGAAAAAGGGTAATGGTTATTGGATTAGAGTAGAAAAGCCTTAAGTTTTGTAGTTGGAAAACTTATAGTATAGTTAGGATGCATAAGACATATTCTTATTTAAATTATACTGCCCAAGTACTATTATAGAAAGTTCAATATTTTTATTCACTAAACATTGTTATTTTGATTCCCTCCTCATTACAACACTCGTAAGGAAAGATGATGCAGACTTTTACAGATGGTGGTGGAGACGCAGACTTGTGGTAGTTACTTATCTATCTATTTATGTTATTTCCGTATTTTCGATGTAACCATTGAGGCATGCTGTATTTTGAGATATTTTACTACAAATATTTTGGTGTTATTATGTAGTATTTTGTTATATGTTTTTTATATTTTAATTCTTAGATAAATGGGTACTATTCTGATATTATATTTTATCCTTCCGCTGTAAGATTCTGAATGTGTAGATAGATAGCTCTATGTGTTGTTCTTTATATCAATTTTACCAACCAATCGCCAGCTTTGGAATAGGTCTAATGTTCGACGGGCCTTTTCTCACCTTCCTTGGCTAGGATACCCTCAGATGGGAAGCTAAATCCAGGAGAGCACTCCTTGAGGAGGTCATCGGTAAGAATGTCGAGATCACTCAACGAACTGAAGATGTTTTTTGGGTGATCGGTTGGAGGAGTCACCTTAGTTGTTGGCATCGTGCTCTATTCTGCATTTTGTTGGGTGGTCTTGACAACAATTCTCTTTAGATGTGATGGGATAGGAGTTTCGGTGCCTTTTGGAGATGTCTCTCTGTACGAATCGTCTCCTCCTTGATCGAAGTCCTCATCATCGTCGCCTCTTCATCACTTTCTTCTTCCTCTTTCTCTTCTTCTTCGGCTTCTCTTCCTTCTCCTTCTTTGTGAATTGTTTCCATTTCAGCCTTTTCTTTTCTTTCCACTTGTACTTCACCGTAATGTTTTCTTCCGCTACTTTATCGATGGATTCACTGATGTTCGTCATACTGGATGGGCGTCCAACACCCCCTTGGATATCTTCATTAGAGCTACGAATGTGGGCAGAAGACCTAGTGGATATCCTGGAACTTCTTAGTGGAACTTCAGTAAAATGACGAATCATTCGGGATGTAGGAGTTCACACTGGCGAAGATCCTCACTCATTAGGAGATAAGTGGTGGAGCTATATCAAATGTTGACTCTCTTAAAGCTTTGTAAAGTCTCAGAGTGCACTTCACTCGTGTCTCGAGCAAGGATATCTATAAAGAAAGTGGATAAAAAGTTAAACACTTAGATGGTGGGAATCCAAGAGCGGGAAAGAACGCAAATGAAGAAGTCTTACTTTGGAAAGGCAGAGCTATTGAAGCTGTAGGGACATCGAACGAAGAAATACTCGTTCTTAAAGTACGAACATTTATTGTGGAGCACTTCTATGACCTTACACTGACACTAGGCTTCGATAATCATGAGAGAAGTTGACTTGCTTTGTTGCTTAAAGCTTAGGACATATGTTATGGTATCCACAAAGGTTGGAGGTCGCTGAAATTAATTCATGAACAGGACATACATAAAACTCAGCAAGTCATAGCCGTTGGGGTGGACTTGAGTTGGAGCGATCTCGAGCTGTTGAAGGAATATACCAAGGAATGGATTGAAAGGCGGTACAACATCGCCTAAGAATGTGTACTTGTTGTAAGCTATATAGCCCATTGGAGGATTATGCACTCGTTGGTTGCCTGTTAGGAGCAAAACTTCACTCTCTAGTATTATGTGCTGAAAGCATATGATCTAGAGCGACTTGGTGGGGAGAACGATTGACATTTTGTTGGGAGGATCATCTAGAGCTCTTAGGCCAACTCGTTCATTTAGAGGAGGAGGTTGGTCCTGGATTAGATCCGTTAGCACTATCATCCTTTGTAATTTAGTAGTGATCGAGCACCTAGGTTTGGTAGACGTGGAGGTCAAGGCCTAAGCTGTGGTGGACCCGGCTTCAGGAGGTGTTAACGGTCCAGCACCAACGTTGAATTATGGTGAATGGCGTGTCATTCTGGATAGGAAATATCGATGTTGAACATGGTCGATATGTTTTATTTTGAAATTCAATTTTAAATGTGAACCCAAGTGACCAGCTCTAAAAATCTAATGGATGTTGACCTGTGTTGACCAATCGGATTCTGGACATCAACCGGGGCAATCGAATGTGTCAATCAATAAAGTGAGATTCATGTGTACCATACACGATGAGCAAACCATTTTATGTAGATAGCCCGCTCCTGCTAGAAAACGAGCCCCGTTGCACAAGGGAACTGTGTGTCGGATCTTACCCATTTTCGTCGAATAATCGATAGCGGAACTGTTATCCAAAGCAACATGGAGCATTCTTTATAGGAACATAGGATTATGCAGTAATTGGAACTGCTATGCAATGGAATTTTCCAGTGTTGGAATGTGTTCGACGAAAATGTTCGCGGGGAAGAACTATCTCATTGGAGTTCAAACTATGACTTATTCTCGATCAAGACTCAAGTGTAGGATGATTTGTTCACTTAAGATTGTTGAGGCATGAAACCATGGCAATATGGTCAAGGCATTAAGCTAACTCGAAATAGGAGGAGGAATGGATCGAAGTTTCCATCGGTCATGGTCTTTAGGTATTTGTTTCAGGATAGGCCTAAGTTGAGCCTTAGGAAATCTCAGGTCATGCCATGGTCCTAGTCATGATGAAATGAAAGCGGTTGTAAGGAGAAGGTGGCAGCGGATGTGAATGATCAACAGTGATTAGTTTAGGGTGAGGAAATTTGGTCGTAGGAACTCGGCATCAAAAACTAAAACATAGTAGAAATGAAAGCGTGACCCTAAATTTGGCTAAGTGTTACGTTGTATAGGTTTATGACTCAGTAAAACTAGGTCAGTACTAACATAAATTGTGAATCCAAATGAAATAAAAAAAGTAAGAGAATAAGGAAGGTAATCATTACCTAGTAAAGGCATGGAAGGATCTCGATAGTGTAGACCTTGACCTTAGCACATAAAGTTTAATACTTCTATTTAAGGCAATGAAACAGTTGCCCTTGGAATAGAGACGACACTTTAAAGAAACTCTTGGATAACCAACGGACTTGTATGGATAATGGTATATGCTTGTCTTATTCCAGCACACGCTTTGTACACTGGGCACAAGTGTTATCCAACTTTTGGACCAAGCGGCTTTCAGACGAATCTGGATGTCATGATGAAGACGGAATGTTCCAGGAATTTGGTAGCATGCTTGGAAGGACATTGGGATAAGCCCCAAAGGGTCATAATGGTCGAAATAAGTAAGTAAACATCTCGATGCCAACCAATTTCAGGTCGGTACCGACCTATTTTTTCATAACTATAGAGGGCTTTGGAGCTATGATTTATGGATTCTTGGCTAAAATGATTAGGGTCCATTTCTGAAAGAGTATGTGAACAACTCTAAGGAAACTCTAAAGACAAGGACAAGTACTAAAGATATCGAAACCTCCCGGCAACGACCTGATTTCTAGGAAGAAAGTGCTTAGAACTTTATGTATCAAAGATAGAAGACCAATTGAAGGGAGATGGCATGATTTGCCATCATGAAATTAAGTCGGTACCGATCACTTCTAATCGGTACCAAGATGATTTTATTTTCCAAAGGACCTCGTCTCCCCACCTACATTGTTGGATTTGAAGTTAGCTTAGTATTTCGAGATCCGACAATTTTGTTAGATGATTTCTTTATAAATAGAAAGCATATGACAACTCAGAAATGACTTTTGGGCACTTCATCTTCTTCACTCTCTCTCTCTATATATGATCTTATCACAAATGAAGCTACATTTTGCTATTCAAGGCTGTCAGACCAGTAAATCCCTTATACTTGTGGAAAAATCTCTATGTAATAACAATAAAGTGGACGTAGACCTTAGATTTGTTTAAACTAGGTCGCCCGCAATGGAATTTATGGGTGAATTTCAAAAAAATTACCCTATTAGATCTTAATTAAGCCTATGAAGTCTAATTCATTTAGAACATTTCTAATTTTATTTAAGTAAAATCTCTTATTTTATTTAAATTTATAAATTACAGAGTTTTATTTAATTTATATTTTATACATATAAATGTACACATATGTATCATATACATATATGTATGTGTGCGAATGTGTAACATGATAACCTGTGCAAGGTATAACATGCCAATATATTGGCATTTGCATCACAACAGACATGTTAACTCATTCATTATATATTATATGTTGTCTAGATACATGTACGTATTTAAACTTGTTATTTATATAAATATTATAGATCTAAATATATATATATATTAATATGAGAATAAAAATATGTAAACATATATATATACACACACGAGTACTTTGGCACGTGTGATGCATGTTTATAAAAGGAATTGATATTAAAAAAATGTTGTTTGTAAGGTTTTTTTGATTGTACAAAATGACTTTGATGTGTACATAATGTATCATTTTTTATGTGTTCATGCACAAACTAAACTGAAAGATGAAGGTATCATATATGCATTTATCTGTGTTGTATATCCGAGTAGTTGGTGAGATAGCATTACGTATTTGAATAGCACAACTGTAAATGGTCATTTAATTAAAAGAAAGTCGGTGCTTGTGTTGAGTTAGTGAGAATATCATTAATTTTTATAACAGTAAAAATGTTTCGAGTACAAAGATCACATTAAAGACGATGACTAATAAACTTATGATCCACATATTGTATAGTAAGATTCATATATCTTTTGTCCATAGATAAATATGTACATTAATAATTTTCTATTCACAAATTAAACTCAGTACAAAGTATCAGTTTGTATAGTAATATTTACAATAATAATTTGAATAATAAATTTATAATTCACATATTGTACAATAATACACATCAATCTTTTCAATATGAAGTAGTAGTTTGCATTACAGTAATAATCCTATCAGCAATAAGTTTGGATAATTGAATAAGCAGCAGTAGTTTGTATGGTATGAAGCAGCAGTTTGTAAGTCACAATTTGAATACTTATGTAGAAAGTCACGACCTAACCTTCAACTTCTTCCCATGGTCAGTAATGTAGAAATAAACAATTGGTCAAAGATTTATGTATCTTTCAGGAACCTCAATATAGGAACCATTGCATTAGGTTGTGTGTTCATTTCTATGAGCTATGCACATGAAAGTACATTTGCTTTCAGTGTGATGAAAATATTGAAAACTGAAGAAAAGAGCCAACCGAATAACATATTAGGAGAAGATATTGTTAGCATTCTAATTTACATTCAATTGGATTTGACAAATGAAACTTCCAAGTAGATATTTTTTATAGTATACACATAACCACATATATACATACAATAGTTGCCCCTTCAACTACCCATCAACAACGTGCATGAATCTATGTTCCTCCACTCTCCTCGCCACATACACTACCAAATTCACATCATCCATCCCCCTCCCAAAATCAATCGTTTTCTTCAAAGTCAGCAGCTCCAAAAGCACTACTCCAAACCGTACGCATCACTCTTATCAGCCAGCTGGTAATTCTTATAATACTCTGGATCGAGGTACCCAAGCGTCCCCTATGCACAGGTCGACACATGACTGAGTCCTGGCTCAGCTGGTCTAGAAAGCCCAAAATTCGACACTTTGCATTGAATTAATCGTCCAGTAAAACGTTGCTTGATTTTATGTCCCTGTGGTAAATCGGAGGCACTGCAGATGAGTGCAAGTAAGCTAGTCCTTCTACTATTTGATATGCTATAGCAAGTCTCCTTTTCCATGTTAAAATCGGTGATTAAAGGTTCCCATGAAGATGGTCATGTAGTGTACCTATTTCAAATGATTCCAATCAACAAAAAATCTCAACAAAAGGTGTATTATAGAGATTATTCACTGAATAATTATTCGGATACTTGTAAATCTATGCTGCATATTTACTGAATTAACTGTTGTAATAAATCAATCTCAACAAAAAGGTGTTTTATAGTGATCAAACTATATTTATAGTGCAGATCAATGTAACACATACCATCGGAAATGAACCAATTACTACAAAAAATAAGTTGTAGTATCATTAAAAAGAACTGTAGCGGCTCTTCTATAATATTGGTATTACATAAAAGTGGAACGATGGCTTAAATCTAGAAAGCTATACATATTAGACAATCAAAATTGAAAGTATTATATATGCTTCTAACATTTCAACAAACTTGTAAATTTAATTCAAATTAAATACTTACAAACACACGTAAATAATATAACGGTAAATCAACAATTAAAAATTTGGTATTTATTCATTAGCATCCAGTTGTTTAAAAGTAATATTCCCTTGTATACATAAAATGAAAGAGAGAATGATAAGTACTTATATTAAATAACTCATAAATATCAATCATAATGGACTTGTTCTTCCTTCTAGAAAGTAATAGGAAAGAAGAAGCATAACAAATATCATAATGGTAATAGAGGATAAGTTATTGAGTTATCCATCTTGCCGAAACTTCAAACTTATTTTATCATTCTAAATATATGAATATTTATGCAACATTTCATTTCTCAGATCGTTTATTAAACACAAATAAATAATGAATTTCCCTTGAGATATATGAAACAAACATATATATATATCATAATAAACAAAAGAGAATATAGGGGGAAAATCTTACATTTCAGATTAGGAGTACTTATACCATTCGAACAAACAAACAAAATTTAAAAAATAAAGTAAACAAAAAGATTACGTTCAGATCGCCTATTCTCCAATGAGGAGACAGACCATGCCATAGGAACTAGTTTTCAAACTTTGAAAAAGGAGAGAACAACCAAACTCGATCTATCTATTAATTACCAGCTTCAATATAGGATTGGAAATTCTCACTTTTAATGTGTGTTTTATTCCCTTTTATTGGGGTTCAGAAAGTGACGTGAGGAAATGGAGTAGGAAGTGGAAGGAAAGGATTGTATAAGCAACTGGAAACTATGAATGAGTTGAGTTAGTGGGGACGAAAAAGATGATAAAAACAAAATTATATACCATGTAAAATATATATTGTTTAAGGGTATTTTCGAAAGTCCGTAAAAGGCTTCACTTGAACAGGGTTAAACAATAAGGAATTGTTGATTTAACAAAAAAAAATAGTTATATGCGATCAGTAGTGTAAAAAAAAGAAAATGTATAAAGGAGGAGCATGTTAAACAAAGGCAGAAATCCATCAAAGCTGTACTGATTTTATCTTAGCTGCATATCATTAGTAGTCAAAAAATATATACTATTAACATTAGTGAGTTCAAATTGAATGGTAAAATTTAGCAAGTAATAAGTATAAAGCAGGACATAGCTTCCCAATGCTCCAAAATAAAATAATCTTAGTGTAAGTAAAATAGAATGGCATCATTTAAGCTACTGCTTGCTTTACTATTTAAAGCAAGAAATACAATTCTAAGAACACAACAACTGAAGTACCTTTTAAAGGTTAAAGAGGTAGTGAAAGAATGAAATTGAATGGACATAATAAGAAATAGTAAATATAACTAATATTGTCTAGAAATGAGAAAACAAATCCAAGTTTCCGTTGAAAAATGCAGTTCCTAAATATGGCAGTTAAATTTGTTGGATGGGCAAAAATTAAAAGGTGGGCAGATTTAATCCGCATGAATATGTCGATGTAATCGAAAATAGTTAATATTTTTATACACATCATCCTACAATGGTCAGTTTTATTTTATTTATATGATCCTATGCTTCTAATCAATACATGCTTGTACGTGGATTGTATTTTTGGAAAGGAAGCTATGGTAATATGTATTATCCAAAGAACAAACTTAAACACACATGGTTGAGGAAGCAAGAAAGGCTCGTCAGCATGCACAAAAAGTAGTAGAAATATAAAACAATGAAAAGTAGACTGCAAGAGAAGCTGACAGTAAAGTACTTGAATTTAAGTTTTATATTAGAGCATCAAACTATATAAATGTTAGCTACTGATAGTGGATGAGTATTAGAAGCATGCTACTGGAAGTGAAGTGATAATCAGTACAGCTATTGGAGACTAAAGCTAGTCAAAAAAAATTAATTACAAATACCATTAAATACACGAACTGCAGAAGCTGCAATTTCCTTGGTCCGTGCAATACAAACATCCCCGTTGTTGCAATCCTCCTCAAAAATCCTATCTGCATTACAGTAGAAGAAAACCATAGAATTAACAAAATAAAAGTAGTTAATAAAATAAGAAGGAGATAGATAATGCACTAAATTCAAATTTTGCTTGGTTGTTGGTTAAGAGAATAGAATCTGCAGAGATTATCCATGGACTTGTTTTGAAATCTTCAACCGAGAGTTGCCTCGCTCTGACTACAACATAAATTCTCTCCATTAAAAAGTTCCAAATTTTGGTTTTAGGGTTTTGGCTCTAGCTTCGGGCACGCAATTGGGGATCGGAAGTGGGCGATAACAGTGATAAGTGTGTTCAGTTAATGATGACTTTTTTCCTTCGTTTTTCATTTCCGAGGAAAGTGACGTGAGGTAATGGCGTTGAGAAATGAACGGGAGGAAGAAGTGAGTTGGCAGAGGAATATGAAAACGCGGTGTTGATGAAAAAGTCAAATATACGGTGATGGTCAAAATCGAGGGAAGATGAACTAATTTAAGGGGAAATTAATTGGAAGGGGAGTATACGGTGATGGTCGGCTGTGACGGGGCAATGTGGGAGGCGTAAGTTGTAGAGGAAGTACAGAGAAGGGGAAGGGCGAAGAAGGGAAGGCAGCGTAGGGGTGGCGGTTAGGGAGGTGGAGGAGGGAGGTTGCCATTTTTTGTGGGGTTAGGCGAAAGTGGATGCGGAAGAAAGGGAAAATGGAAAGCAGGAGGGAAGGGGAACGTAATAAATGATGGGGCAACGTAGGAGTTGGTTGGAAAAAGACATACCTGCCCTGCTATAGATGTTTCATATTGGGCAGAAGAGGGGGTAAAATGGGGACTGCCAAAAAGGCTTCAGTTTGACCACTTTGACCAGGGTTTTGCTTTATAGTATAGATTCACACATACACATATATATAACTTATATATATATGTAAAATATTAATATTTATTACAATAATACATACATCCATACATATATAAAAGTTTTTTTTAATTATGAACTAATATATATATATATATGTATTATATGTATTACAACAACAAAATAACATTTCTTTTAATATATGTATATATACATATTCATAAGCATATTTATAATATCTAAATATATACATATATAATAATAATTAATAAAATTAAATAATTTATGTTAAAACACTTCCATATGTTATGGAAATCACAATAAAATTTTATTATATTAAGATATATATAAATTGATTAATTAGTTGAAAAAAATAAAATATTAATAAAAAATATTTTGGGAACATATTATTCAAATTTTAAATTTTCAGAAAATCTAACATGATATTTTAAGGCTCTGTAAAATTTTCCATAATTTTTCTCGACCAAAATTTATTTTTTATTAGTTAATTATTTTCGGTCATATATTATAATAATTATTAAAAATAGGAAAAATGATTTTTTATTTCTAATTTTCTAGCCTAGAGCTTATTTCATGATAAAATAATTTTATAAAATTTAAAAGTTAATTTTTGAAACATATTATTTTACATAAATTATTTACATAGTATATTGATTTAAATAATATTAAACAATAGCAAATAATTATTAAAATTATTTTACAGCTACCAAATATTATAATTATTGTAAATATGCATGTATAAAGTATATGTTTAATTATTCACACGAAATGATGTTAAAATTAAATACAAATCATATAAGTATAATTAAATGATATATTAATATATATATATATATATATATATATATTAATTAGTAAAATAATAATTATTATAAATAAAATTATTTGGCTATGCATATCTGACTTATATGTGAAAGAAAATTGGTTTTTTAATTAAATGAATACATACATATAACCAGTATAGTAAGTGACAACATCAACACATATAAGAATCGTCATCTAACTAATAATATAATAATAATAATAATATATGTGAATAATTAAATATTATCCAGAAATCATAAACAATATAGTAAAAACATACCTAAAACCAATGCCTTAAAGCATACCTTGGAATGATGAACTCTCCCTCCTTTGAAAGCTTTTCGATTTGGCAGACTACTAATCCTTGAACCGTAGAACTTTGACTATCAAATAGCAATTATCTTTTGAATTGATTTGATTTGGATTTCCTTGAGCTTCTAGGAGATGAAATCGTCCAATTATGGATGAGAATAGTGGCAGCCAAAAGATCTTATTCAATTAGGGTTTGAGGTGTTTAAATAGAGGTTGGGAGAGAGAAAATAATGTATCATATCTCATACCAATTTTCCATAAATCTAAGTCATCCAATTCTAACACCCTAACTTAGTTTAGCTTCCCCTTGTAGCCCTCATTATAGCCAAACTTTTCAACCTATCATCATGGGCCAATATTCTATTTAAGCCTAAAGAAATATTATTAAATTAAATCTAATTTAATTGCTTATCAATATCGCATATCAATCGATATATTTATAACTACTATAAATATATTCAATAATACTTATTTCTTAGATCATATTCAAAATTTTATAATTAATATTTTATAGATATTAATTAATTTAAAACAATTATAAACTAATTAAATCGTTTGGTCTAAAGAGAATTCATCATTTCGGTTGTGTGACTCGTCAGGTGTAAATTTGGTCAGCGATTAACATCGAATTATTCGAATGTAAACGTTCATACGTCACTTAGCAGGTGGTGTGATATTTCAACTAAATTTATCGCTTACTTTGTTTCGGTAAAATCCAGTTTCACTTTACTAAGCATTACCCGTTGTGACTTTTATTTACACCAATTCTCTTCGTCAAAACTATATCACTTTGGACTTATGGAATTTGGTAATGGTCAAAATTCCAATATCATCCATATTCAACTCTATAGTCCAAACACAAAGTCCTTGGTTTAATAATAACATTTATTATTAACCAAGCTGCTCTAGCCAGAGTCTTTGATTTTGAATTGACTTGTGCTGAATGTGATACTAACCCCATATATTTAAGGAGACGAATCCTATCTTGAATAGTACTTCACTTCTAATACTTCCACTCAACCCAACTATGGTCACTCGATGGACGCCATGCTATGATTTGACTATAATCAAAGTGGATCTTTCATATTGAAGATCCACTATGTTTTCAAGTCAAGAGAACTGTATAAATTAGTCACGACTATACTTTTTGTTTGACCTTAATTATATTAACCAATAGAAAACTATCGAGAGAGTCTTTCCATAATTATCCAATAACTATCAGTACGTAACCCTAGGTGTCTTAGCAGTCATGAGTAATACACTGCCCAACATTTGGTCAGCATTACATACTCTAGTCTCAACGAATGCATTGATATCCAATTTTGATGCATCTTGATTAGGAACATTTAAAATGAGATATTTGTTTTCATTATGATAAATTACTCATGGTTACAATGCTTTGTAACTACAACCATAAAACATACCATTTATAGATTTTCTATTAAATATACTTTTAATTAAATTAATTAATATAACATATTATTCCAAGTATATAATCGAAAGAAAACACATTTATTTCGAATAAGATTGGCCAACGAGTTAGATATATGTAACGAATTGCATAATTTCTCTAGGTCATACCACTAACTCTATCAATCTTCTACTTGCACTTGGGGTCAATTATGGAATCTTATTCCAACTTCCCAAATTAGTTTCTCAAAATCAATTGGGTCGGTCCCTCAGTAAATGGGTATGATATTATGTTTCAATTATCTATTATGTCAATTAACTCTCTCCGACGTTGATAAACTACCTTTATCATGTTGAGCAATTCGAAGTATGTCTCTCGAGTTCCACTGAGCTCTAAGTTTTATTATGAACTATATCGTGACATTGTTATCATTTAACAATGTTATGGGATTCTCAACATTTGAAACCACCCCCGGGTTAGTTATAAATTTATGCGGTTATATTTATATATATTGCTTTATTGCAGCGCTATTCAAGGCGATGTACTTAGCTTTTTTCATTGAATCGGCCAGTGTTTCATTTGGAACATTTCCAACTTAAAAAATTCTTAACTTGAATTTCTTATTGACATATTATACTCAATATCACTTATGATAGTTTGAGTCGGAACACTCCTTCATAAAGAGTTTGTTGTTTCTGTAAACAATTCTCTAGTACTTCGTAAATACACGAGAACACATCAAACAACCATTTAGTGATATCAATTTAGATTTGATATTTGCTTCATGTATCAAATACATAAAAAAATCATGATATCATTGACAACATAACATGTATAATAATCCCATTGCCAATGCATAAGGAATCCATTTTACATGTTCCATATTAAACATTTTAATAAGGTGTCCTTGCACATTGTTTTGGGACATTCCCAGTATCTTTTATACTTACTATAAAAGACATTATTTACAAATCCAATGCCGAGTATTAAACAACTAATGCTGACTTTAACACAAGTACTTCGTTAGAAATTAATAGTGTGTTGTTTAACTTATAATTTAGAAATATCAATTACCTTTTAACGTTCTTTCTTATGAACACATGCTTCCTCTCTATTTTGATTGACAATCAAACTATTTGATATTCTTATCAAAACATTTTTTCAATTTTGATGCTTGTTGAATGAAACTTTTGTATCTGTTCTTGGATCGTATCCAAAAACTCACAAACTCGATATCGCTCCCACTGACTTCGAGACACCTTGCTTATTATGTGTAAATAGTTTACTCTAAATCATTATTTAGAATTTTTCTATTTCAACACATACGTACAAAACATAAAGTCATACTATGTGATAATTTTGTGATTCAAATCCGAACCTACTTGAGCACATCGAATGGTGAATCTATTACGTTAATTTCAACAATTGGAATCTATGGTATTATTCTTATAACATGGCTCACTATATTCCAACTGCATTTGTTTTTCTTAAAAAAAATTATGGCCAAAAGGATCATATCCTTATGGATACAACTACCAAAATTATATTTTGATAATGTACTTGGAATCTATTTAGGATTTACGCATAATACCATATTATAAAGTCAATACTCTTAATGTTTTAATTAAACAACCGAAGATTATTTATTCTTGAGGTTGATAGAAACTCACAGTTTCTTTTTAATGTACAAGAATGCACATTAGACATTCTAATATATTTGTATTCATTTTAGGTTCGGTCAATTTCATTTCATCCCTTGTAATCAGTTTTATTATTGGATCATATTAAAAACCATTTTATACCAATGATTCCTTAAATAAATTCCATCACTATGAAGCTGGTATTTTTTGAAACAACAATTGTTTCTTGGTGCAATGGAATAGGTATTCATAAACATTTTATAAATTTCCTTATATATAAAACAGATTTGGTTTAGTTTACAGAACTTATGTTCAAAAAATAAATATGTCATCAATAACAGTCATTCCCAAACTCCTTTTAGGGGTATTCCTACAAAATCCCTCACGAACAATTATTACATGCAGACTTTTGACTCGCACAACCTACCAACTCCTCGACCTAGGATATATTGGGGTTTCTTATAAACCGTTATCTTGTATGATTTTATAAACTATTATTTAAATGAAATAATATTAACCATGTGCACTACTCTTAAGTACACAATCTTATAGAAAGAAATTAACTCAATTTCACTCATATCAATCATACTTTGTCCAGCAAAGTTCGATTACTCCATATTGATACATCATTATGTATCACAAAGAGGAGTGACTTTTGAGATTGAATCTTTATTCATTTTTAGGTATGTTCGAAACTCTTTCCAATATACTCACTCTTTTGATCAAATCATTTCTATCGCATGTTGCATTATTTGCTTCCGTTGTATATTCTATGGGCTTGTGTTGACTTATACATGCATATTATATACCACATGTCCATGTCTGTGATAACTCATCGGTGAATATAATGAAGTATGTGGAACCGTTATGGTATTAATAGACTTACGATTACATACATCTATATGTATCAATCTGAAGAGTTACATCAACTCTTATGATGCTCCCACTAAATGGGTGCATAAAGCTTTAATTTTTTGAGATATAATTAACCAATATCATATGATTCATAATTATATAATTAAAATTATTTCTCAAAACTACGGCTTAGTCTATATTTCTAAGATAATTGTAAATAATTTTAGATACTTCATATTTTCAATGCATCATTTTTATTGCGAAAACAAATACCATATTATAGTTTTATTTCATAGTGAATATTCATAATATTCACATTGAAATATAAATTTTTCTGTTTTTCAGTCAATACCAAAAAATTGTCATTATTTCATAAACAATGTCCGGTATGTTTTACCAAAGAGATTTTCGTAATTTGATGTAATTATTAAGTGGTGCATGGAAGCTCCCACTATTTCCGCCATTGCTTTTATAGCGTACTAAATTCGGAGGTCTATTATTCACTTAATATAGTTTTATTTCATATACTTCAACTAGTTTACAACGGAGAGTTTTTTGATCAAACATCTCGAACTTAGAGAAATAAATTGCATAGGAAACAATTTTCTATATGAAAATACATTTTAGAATAGAAATCGTATTTCTCATTCCAATGTTAAGTATCAATTATTACTATTACAATGCTCATTTTCGGTGTTTCTTTATGAAGCAGAAATGACTATTCACTCTTTTCATCCCAACTGTACCTTAAATAACATCTACTCTTGTATATTGGTTATTCTTTCTAAATGGTCGAGCCATTCAAAAGAAATCCTTTACTACAACATCATGATGAACTCTTCAAGCGCACTCGATTATCCTTAACATTTAAGGACATCAAACATGTTTCACTTTGCATAAACTGATCAAATTAACATTTCTATGATCGAGTCCTTAGATCTATATTGTAATTTTGGTCTTGTGTTACATTTAACACGATATGATCTTTATTGTAATCAATTAAATTGAATACACGATCGCATAGTACCATTTATTGGCTTATTTTGAATGAACTGACTTCATCGAAGTATCGTACATTACAACTATGATTGTTCCCCATATAGCACTTATATGTGATAGTATATGGATCAAAATAGTCTTGTATTGCTTTTAGAGTTCGAAAGTCATATAATGCAATACACGATCTTGACCAAATAAACACGTAAGTAACTAAATTATGAACGTATTAAGTAGTTTTAAAATTAGGCACTTGCATGGGTATAGAGAACATCAAGAAGTGTTAATAGTAAGTATATAATTATATTTCTATTTGTCAATCTTCAGTTCAGTTCATTTGTATACCTTAATTAATAAGCATTTTTTCAATCATATTAAATGCACAAATTTGTCAATGTAGATCATTATATCATTATATAACATATGTTCTTACAATATTAGAAAGGTTAAATATTTTTCTAATAAGGCTCCCATAAGACTTTTTATGTTTCACCAACCCCTAAGTCGAAATATAGAAGTCCTTTGACTTCACTAGTGGGTGTTAGAACTTGCCTGGCTTAGAATTTTGACCTTGATTTTGCTCAAGTCATGGCTCCACGGACGATGGATAACTCCTTATCAGTTATATCATATATAACTCCTGACCCTTAGTACCTTGTCCTAATTTCAATTCGACCTTGAGTTTGCTCAACAAATTGAAATGAAATTATTCACTCGTACCTACCATATTGTGACGGCCTAATTATAGTATAGGTATCTTGAGTTTGCTCAACAAATACATAAGGTTATCTTACTTTGTCTATTCAATATATTAAATACTACACATAACATCCTTAGCTTAACTTTGCTTAACAACTAAGGAGTACGTAAGTAATTTATTAATATATATACTACATTATATTGAAGATTCATAATCTTTAGTATATTATATTGAGTGAGATTGACTTATAGGATAATGTATTTCATGTGAAATACCATCGTGGTTCAAATGTCGAACACATCAGAGATCACGGTATACATACATTTACGTATGTATTTATTCCTTAAGTCTATTTGGGTTTCTTTGATGTTCCACCTTTAATTTATAATTCATATTATATAAGTTTTTTTATTATATAACTTTTTATATTTCATACTACTTATAAAATAGTCTTATGTATAATATTATAATAATTAAGTTTTATTTAATTAATTTAATTAATTAGCATTTTAATTAATTTTATATTATTTTAATACAATATTTATATTGAATATTTATTATATACTATAACCTTATAGTATGACACACACACATATATATATTATTTAACTAATTAACCTTTTAACCAATTAATTTATTTCATCAACCTTTTATTTATTTATTTATTTATTTTATCAACCTTCAGTTAATTTATTTAATTAAACAATTTTAGTTAAATTAAATTAGTTTTGAAAAATCATATTATATACATACATGTATACTTATGATATTTTAAACATTTTAAAATATCATAGCTTATATTAAATTGTATAATCCATGTATATATTTTTCATTAATTAACACATTTAATTAATTAATTAATTTTATTAATGTTATTACTAAATTTAAAATTTAAAATTAATTTGGATTATTTTCAAAAAAATTTAAAATTTTATTATATTATAATCTTTATGATATATGTATATCTTATTTTAAATTTAACCTTTAAATTTAAAAATCTAATATTTTAATTTTCAAATATTTTTTAAATTAGCCCAAGGCCCAATTCAATTTTGAGCCTTTTCTATTAGGGACAACCTTTGGGCTATGAGCTTAATAGTTAACTCTAATATGACTAACTTAGACTGCACAGGCTATCAGGCTCTGATACTATTGTTGGAACTAGGTCACCCCGCAATGGAAGTTATGTTTGAATTTCAATTTTTTTTTACCCTATTGGATCTTTAATGGGCCGATGAAGTCTAATTTATTTAGAACATTTCTAAATTTTATTTAAATAAAATCTCTTATTTTATTTAAATTTATAAATTACAAAGTTTTATTTAATTTGTATATTATACATATAAATGTACACATGTATATGATTTACATATATGTATGTGTGTGCATGTGCAAAATGATAGCCCATGCAAGGTATAACATGCCCGTATATAGATGATAGGATTTACGTCGCAACAGACATGTTAGCTCATCCAATATGTATTGTATGTTCTCCAAATATATGTATTTAAACTTGTTATTTGCATAAATATTATAGATATATATATAAATGTATATGTTAATTTTATTTAAATAACTTTATCAGAATAAAAATATTTAAACATACACACACACGCATACGTTTATATATATATGTAAAAGATTAACAATTTATATATATGTATATGTATTATTGTAATAAATATTAAAATAATATACACACACATACATACATAATATATAAAAGTTTTCTAATTATTAACTTATATATATATATTACAATGACAAAATAATATTTTATTTTTAAATATATGTGTATATATATTAATTCTTAAGCATATTTATAATATCTATATATACCTATATACATACATATATATATATATATATTAATTAATAAGTTTAAATAATTTTCTTAAAAAACTTCCATATCGTATGCACAACACAATAAAATTTTATTATATAAAAAAATATGAATTGATTAATTAGTTGAAAAGCAATAAAGTATTAATAAAAATTATTTTTGAAACATATTATTCAAATTTTAAATTTTTAGAAATTCTAGCATGATATTTTGAGGTTTGTAAAAAATTTGCATAATTTTTCTTGGCTAAAATTTATTTTTTATTGATTAATTATTTTGGACTGTATATTATCTGTAATTTTAAAAAATAGGAAAAATGATTTTTTAATTCTCATTTTCTAGAAGAGAGCTTATTTTATGATAAAATAATTTTATAAAATTCGAAAGTTAATTTTTGAAACAAATTTTATTTTATATAAATTATTTACATAGTATATTGATAAACAATAGTAAATTATTATTAAAAATATTTTATAGCTACCAAAAATTATAATTACTGTAAACATACATGTATAAAATATATGTTTGATTATTAGCATGAAATGATGTTATAATTAAATACAAACCTTACAAATATAACTAAATGATATGCATATATATATATATATATATATATATTAATAAAGTAATAATAAATAAAATTATTTGGCTATGCATATCTAACCTATATATGAAAATAAAATCATTTACTTATTAAATGAATACATACATATAACCAATCTAGTTTGTGACAACATCAATACATATAAGAATCGTCACCGAATTAACAGTATAATAATAATATATATGAGTAGTAAAATATTATCTAGAAATTATAAACTATAAAATACAGTAAAAACATACCTAAAACCAACGCCTTAAAGCACACCTTGCAATGATGAGCTCTCTCTCCTTCGAAAGCTTTTCAATTCGGTAGACTGCTAATTATTGAATCGTGGACCTTTCAATATCAAATAGCAATTGCCTTTTGAATTGATTTGATTTGGATTTGCTTGCTTTTAGGGGATGAAATTGGCCAGACATGGATGGGAGTAGTGGAAGCCAAAAGATCCTATTCAATTAGGGTTTAAGGTGTTTAAATAGAGCATGGGAGAGAGAAAAAAATAATGTATCGTATCTCATACCAGTTCTCCCTAAATCTAAGCCATCCAATTCTAACACCCCTAGCATGTTTTAGCTTTCCCCTGTTTCCCTCATTATAGCCGAAATTATTAGTCTATCATCATGGGCCAATATTCCATTTAAGCCCAATGAAATATTATTAAATTAAATCTAATTTAATTGCTTATCAATATCGCATATCAATCGATATATTTATAACTATTGTAAATATATTTAATAATATTTATTCCTCAAATCCATTTTAAATTTTATAATTAGTGTTTCATAGATATTAATTTTATTTAATTAATTTACAACAACTATAAACTAATTAAATCATTTGGTCGAAAAAGAATTCATCATTTCGTTGTGTGACTCGTCGGGTGTAAATTTGGTCAATGATTAACATCGTAATACTCGAATGTTAACGTTCACACGTCACTTAGTAGGTGATGTGACATTTTGGAAAAATTTATCGCTTACATGGTTTCGGTAAAATCCAATTTCACTTTAATAAGCATTACCCAGTTGTGACTTTTGTTTACACCAATCCTCTTCCTCAAAACTATATCAATTTAGACTTATGGAATTTGGTAATGGTTAAAATTTCAATATCATCGATATTCAACTTTATAGTCCAAACACAAAGTCCTTGGTTCAATAATAACAATTATTATTAACCGAACTACTCTGGCCAGAGACTTTGATTTTGAGTTAACTTGAGTTGACCATAATACTAACCCCATATATATGAGGAGATGAATCCTCTCTTGGATAGTGCTTCACTTCCAATACTTCTACTCAACCCAACTATAGTCACTTGATGGACGTTGTGCCATGATTTGACTATATTCAAATCAGAGCTTTGATATTGAAGATCCACAATATTCTCAAGTCGTGAGAACTATGTAAATAAGCCACATCGACAAATGTTTGACCATAGTTATATTAACTAATAGAAAACTATCGAGTGAGTCGTTTCATAGTTATATAAAAACTATCAGTACGTAACCCCTAGGTGCACCCAGTTGTCTTAAATAATACACCGCCTAGTACTTGAAAAGCGTTACGTACTCTAGTCTCAACCGATACATTGATACCCAATCTCAATGCTTCTTGACTAGGAACATTAAAAATGGTATACTTGTTTTCATTGTGATAAATTACATGTGGTTACCACACTTTGTTACTACTATCATAAAACATACCATTTATGGATTTTCTATTAAATATACTTTTAGTTAAATTAGTTAATTAATATAACACATTATATTAAGTATATAATAGATAGAAAACACCTTTATTTCAAATAAGATTGGTCAACGAGTTAGATATATGTAATGAATTACCTATTTGCCCTTAGAGCATACCCCTAACTCTATCAAGATTTGCCGAACCACAATATTTTTTTTTCATGCCTCTTACTTTATTTTGTTGTTTATAGTTAGATCCCTATCTTTTAATTCAAATTTGGGGTTGTTGTGTGATTTTCCGGCTCAACGGTTTTGAAATTAAATTAACATTATAAATTTAAAAGGTTAAATTCAAAATAAATGAATTTTTTAAATGTTAAAAAATATTTTCAAAATTGTTTTGGAAATTAAATAATTATTTTTTGGAAATTATTAATAACTAATGGATTAAATAAATAAATAATTAAATTAAATGGCATATATATTGAATATGTAAAGTTATCTTAAAATGTTTAAGATTATATACATATATAATTTTTGAAATTTATAATAATTAATCAAAATTGTTTTAATTAAATGTTAATTAATAAATAATATAATACATATATATATATAGATATATATATGTATAACTATAAATGTTATATTATACATATTCATTTAAAATGTTTAAAATAAATAATGTTAAATTAATTAAAATTTTGATAAATTAATCAATTAAACTAATTAAATAATATTTAATTAATGAAATTAGTACAGAATTATGCATGAAATTATTATATAAGTTATTTAAAATAACAAAATTTTATATAAGAATTAAACTTATACAATATAAATGTATAATAAAAGGTGGAACTATCAGAAATCCAAATTAGATTTATGAAATACATACATATGTATAGTACATATACCATGATTTCAAATGTGTCTGACACTTGAATCAAGAGGATATTTCATAACAAATACATTATTTCATACGTCTATATCACTCAAAATAAATATATTATAAATTATAAATTTTTAATATAATTGTTGTCTTCCACCATTTATATATTAATAAATTACTTGCATACTCTCTAGTTGTTGAGCTTTACTCAAGCTAGAGATATTATGTGTATTATCGTTAATATATAGAATAGAAGAGGGAAGATACATGCATGCAGCTGTTGAGCTTTTCTTAAGGAACGTGCATTATACTTGTAACACCCCAAAAATTTAATAAGAAATTAAATTTAAATAAAACAAGGAATAAAATTAAATTTTCACAAATGCTTGAATTTTGCTACGAAACTTTCACCATTGCATTAATAGTGATTTTCTGGACAATTTTCATATATAACATTTCCAAATCGAAGTTAGCACGGACAAGTTACGGACGTTTGAAAAATAAAAAATAAAATAAACTTTAAATAAAATTTCACCAATTATTATAATATAATCGGTCGACCCAGGAGGGTCGATGGTCGATCGGTAGCGGTCGACCTGGGAGGGTGAAGCGACCGACAGTGCACATTGTAAATTGGATGATTCTGGAGCAAGATGAAGTTTAACACCACATAATTTGGCATTAGTAATTTAATTAGTTAGTTAATTAATTAGGCTTCAAAATTAGAATTTGTGCAAACGATGGAGTTTGACCATGAAACTTGCACCATTGAATTCATGGTGAATTTCTGAGCAACTTTCATATTTGGAGTCTTGCAATCGGAGTCCAAATGAAGAAGTTACGAATGAAAAACGAATTTGGAACGAAAATAATTTGAACAAGAAAATTAACGTTTATATATAATTATCTAGGGTGCACAGGTCGACCCGTATATAGGAGCGGTCGACCAGGGGCGGTTGACCGGGAGGAAGGGGTGGTCGACCGGTTCGTGTGTGGTAGATAGGGTTAGCCTAGGTCCAACGGTTTGGATTTAATATATTTTGATCTAACGGTTCTAGCTAATTCTAGCACCTATAAATTTAGGCCTAACCCTCCCTTCTCTTCTCATATTTTTCCAGAGGCAATAGCAAAGCTCTACCATTTCTTCTTCTCCACTTTCTTCCCAAATTATAACAATAATAATTTTTATATCTATATTCATACAAATTGGAGAAGAATAGAAAGCTAATAAAAAGGTGAAGAGAAGAGAATCAACTATACGCATATTTAAGGTAATTCATATATTTGTATATTTGTGTCTATTTTCTCTCCCAATTCCAAATCTCTTCTCAGAACTGTAATTATAATGTATGTATATACCCTTTTATACATATTTCTTGGATTATAAAAGATTTGGAGATGATTTAAGGTTTTGCTTCAGATTTGGAGATTTGGATCGTTTTTAAAAGTTGAGTGGGAAATTTTATATATTGTTTATGATTTTAATTTATTCCGTTGGCATAGTTTGATTTTTATTCCTAAATCAATTTTATTTGTGAATTGTAAGCCTAAATTATTGTAGAAAACTATTGCTTACATATTCTTATTTTAGATCTAATTTGAAATATGTTTACACCTAGATCTGGATATCAGTCCCAAGGATTTTAGAATTTGAATGTCATATATTTTTATTCCAGATATGTATTAGGGTGTAAAATAGGATTTTGGGATTATTGCCCAAATTTAGATTTTCCATAGTTTAATTTGTGGGAAGAACATCCGTTTGATTTTTATAAATTTGTTTACTTTTTCCACTTTTGATTCAAAATGGCGACGCTTGATTTAACAAGGAATGAAACAAAAAGGGAAGAGATGTGTAAAGTATAGATTTATTCTCCATAGTTTACACTGTTTATTCCAAATAAAAAGAAATTATCCATTCCTTGTAATTTCAAATGTAGTAAACTTTACTTTTCGTGTTAAACTAATTTATGGAAATCATAGTGGAAAATCTTCCTAAGGAATTTAATTCCAGCAAATTAAATATGGAAGGTATATTCTAGTTACATACTTATGACTATAATATATTTGGTTATGAATATATAGTTTTATTAGGCAGTTTATACGTATTTATTGCGTTAATAAAGAAGAATAGCATTTATTCGTGCGTTATTTATGTGTAACGTTCAATAGTTATTGTTATATTTAGGGAAGCGAATAGGTAGAATTAGAAAATGTAGCAACCCCTATTAATGGGCAATAGATTAGTAATTGCTAATAATTAGTAGGAAATAAAATATTGTAACCCCAATTAATGAGAGATGATTAATAGAATAATTTTAGGGGTTACAATTGGTTAGTATGGAAGTTAAAAACTGTAACTTCAATTAATGGTCAATTAATGGAAATAAGTTAAGAGCTACAATTAATAGGGACAAGTGGATTAATGGGACTGATAAAAATGGAACAGATATAAAAAGGTTACTAATGTGGAATTAATCATCATACATAAATGTCTTAGGAAATGTTCGTTAGGATTTTATGGACAAATTTACATTTACGAGCATTAAAAGGGGATTTATGAGTAGATAAGTATTTAAGGTAAATCTTATTGCCTTAAATAAAAAGGGAGTTAGTAAGCTAAGTTCAATGTCAACCTAAGATAGTATAAGTAAAGACTCAGGATAGTAAATTGGACTTAGTAGGTTAGTGATGTGAGGTCAATAGAGTCACTTGACAGAAGAATACCCTTCACTTTGAGGTTACCAACAATCGAGTGCACTTACTACTGATGTGAGATATCACTAATCCTGGGACCCGTGACTTTGCGAGAGATAGGACCTACTTTAGGGTCAGTAGTATTAAGTGGTTGTTTTAGGGCCCGCCTCTTTCCAAATTAATGAGTATTAGATGGTCCAAATTTGGACTTAGGAGCGGTGAGGGATATCTCCATAGGGGTTCGCTTCTGGTTTGAGGTCTTAAGAGGTTATAGGGTCCGTCTCTCTCCTAAAATGATGTATTAAGTAACCTAGTGAGATTCCAAATAAATAAGGATGTCTCCAAAAGGGTTTACTTCAGTGATGCGGTATTAAGTGGCTATTTTACGGTCCGCCTCCCTACCGAAAGAAGTAACTTTGTGGAGTTGCAAAATTAATAATTAAGAGTGATAGTGGATATCTCAGGAAGGGTTTGCTTCATATTGAGGTATTAAGTGACTAATCTAGGGTTCACCTCTCTCTTAAAAAGAAGTATTAAGTAACCTAGTGAGATTCCAAGCGATGTCAGCTAGATAATATTAGTGAGGAGTCCGCCTTGGGGATATGTATTAAATGACAAAGGCCTACCTATAAATAGGTGTTAAATGGTCAAGGAACTACCCAGTCCTTATTAATGAGGTATTAAGTGGTTGGGTATAGTCTCTCACAATGCTAAGGCCGTAATAACAATAGTACCAGTAAGAAGTCCACCTGGGGATATGTATTAAGTGATGTAGGACCTGCCTAGAATATAGGTATTAAATGGTTAGAAGTCCGATTAGTCCTTTTAAAGGTATTAAGTAGCTTGGGTACTGTCTCTTACATGGCTACCATTTTATTGGCAATAGATACTGTAATAATTGGGCATTAAATGTTGGAAGCCTTAGATAGTGGTTAGAGGTCTTTGTAGCTAGGACCCACCAACCATTGACAACATTATTAGAAAACCAGCTTGGAAATAGGTCTTAAATGACGGGGTCTACTTTGATTGTGGTCTTAAATGGCAGAGCATGCCTATTTCTCTTTTAAAAGTATTATGTGGTGATTATAGAAACCCACTTCTATTTAGAAGTATTAAGCGGCAAATGAGTTTGGAAGTATTGGGTGGTTGATAAGGCTTTTTCTGTGTTTTGTACCTTGGGAAGGGGTATGTAGGTAATCCTGTATGCAATGCAAGGTTAGATTAGAATTGCTAACCTTAATAGACATAACAATTAAATGGAAACCAATCAGTATAAATTTATGTTATGGACAGTTTATAGATTTTCCAGTCACCAGAACATCGTTCTAACCCCTTGCTCATTACAACCCACATGATAGATTTAGAGGAACGGGTCACTGGAGCTGGGTATGTTTAGCAGTTGGAGAGGTCTTCTATTCTCTTATGCTCGATGCTGATGTGACAACCTGTTATCCTAGGAATATCATTAATTCCAAGGTAATAGTCATAATCAGTATTCTTATCATATTATTGTTTCCGATGTATGTTTAGATTTCTATCAATCTCTAATAATGCTCATGCTTATTTGTAGGTACCAAATCTAATGATATGTGCTTTGATGGACTTGGCTTTCGATTTTTGTCGAAATTTTGGCCCCATTGATTTATGGGTTGTTACATTTGGTATCAAAACGTAGGTTAGTAGATCAAAGGAATTAAGATAAATTAAGAGAATGTATTCGTACTTTCCAATCTAGTAATATTATATTTTTACGCTACATTCTAAGAGTTCCGACTATAAAAGTAGTTGTAGTTCCACTCCGAGGGAATGGCAAAAGCAACCATGGGTTGGAAATATCTTAGAGTTAAGATTTTCACGTCGACTCCGAAGTACCCATGGATTGCTGGCGATGCGTAAGGCGCTGTTAATAAACAGCATGAGTGCGACATATGGCAGAATCCCAGAGACTGGAGGTGTTCGACTTGATGGTTGAGATTCTAGCTACCTTGTGATTTTGGATTTTGATGATGAGTTCCAATCAGAGACACACATCTATTCCAGAAGGGTGGGAAATTAGAGTCTGTATGTCACAATTGTCTGGAGGCAAGTTTTTGCTAGGGTGCATTCATTGATCAAATCTTTGATAGCAAACAGGTTTTTTATTTGGATAATTAATTTCAATTCCTTAGTCTAAACCTATGAGAGAATTTTTATAAAGTATGTATTGGAAATGCCATAGATTTTTGAAAAAGAAGTTTTTGGAAACCCTGAAATATTAATATATATAAGTTTGGTTTTTAATGGGAAGTTTTGGTATGAAACAGTTTTTTTTATTTAGAATCAAGTATAAAGGAGCATATATTTAGCTCAGTGATTTTTCGATTTATAAAATTGAGGTTTTTAAAATCTTCTCTCTTTAAGGTACAAACAAAATAAGAACGATGTTCCTTTTTATTGGGGTATGTAGTTTGAAGTGTTGTAGTTCCACCGGCTATTGGAAGAAATATTTCTATGCGAAGTAGCCAGGAAATAGCAGTTGAAATATTTTCAGGTTTTTAGGATTGTTGTTGGTCGCAGCAGTTTTGTTGGGACTACTGTGAATTGTTAGAGCATGGTTCAGGACTAAGCGGTTGGCTTTGACACTTCCGTGATGAAGACATGAATCTTTTTGAAGGTGTCAAATCAAAGGAGACGGCGTGAAACGATTACTATTATTTAATCCGACTCTACTTGGGTCTAGGTTCAATTAATGCCTAAAGCCCGTCTAGCGGTTGAGCACTTAGCGGTCAACCTAAAGTGGTCTACCAGTTAATGAGTTTTGGCATAACTTGAACCTAGAACGGGATGATAAAAGTCGCATCCGAATTTTCCCAGTTGAATTCTTTCGTCCTTCCTACCTCAACAAGCCGAATCCAATCTCCATCTTCCTCCTCTTCCTCCAAGTAGCATGCTCTCTCTTCCATTCCTCCCTCAGACGATGCCGTTTTTCCCTATGAGCAGCAGCCTCGCCTCCCCTTCATGTTGGTTTTGCATGTTAGACCTCGCCCTATCATCACTCCAGATCTAAACCCTATTTCCTCCCTCTGACTACTTCTTAGCCCACGACACCTTTTCGCACTGTCGGTTTTTCCTCGCACCATTATGGTCTCAACCCTCAAGAGGTCACTTGGCTGGACCAGAATGAGCAGAAGGATTCGCCGTTTTTGCGATGGAATAGCTATTCATTGCAGTAGGATTTACACCGATCTGCTTTGAGACTTTTGAGCGGGAATGTTACCATGCTGCATCTTCCCTTTCGATGTCTTATTGGCGTAGAATTTTGATGGAGGAAATAGTTTGATTCGTTCGGAGGTGAAGGGTGTCTTGATTGAACCGATTAATGATGATCTCGCCGTGATTTTGGAGACCTCCACGAAGGATGCAGACTTGGATGATTTTGAAGTGACTGACTCAAAGATTTTTTCAGCAGATCTTTTCCTAGGATGTCGGTGTTCGAAAGATGGATAATCTATGTCTGACTGCCCGTCTGATTCTATGCATCATTCGACACAACGTAATCCCTAAGACGGGCAGTTACGATCGGATTTATCCCTTGGTGCGGAAGACCACCTATGCTAGTATTGGTGGCATTGCCGTTAATTGGACCCGCACCCTTATGGTGCAATTTGTTGATCAAGGATTAGCACTACATAGAACCACTTTTCGTATTTCACATATCCACTCCTGTCCTTGGGTATTATGGATGAACCTCTGTGGAGAGGCAATTTAGTAGAAGGTTCCTTCTGCCATCATTAGATCCTTCCTTAGGAAGATGGCAATTCTGAAGCCATCATCAACACCAGCAACGCCAATGGTACGAGATTGGGTGTATAGCCGCCGTGCTATGACCATTCAAGGGTCGCAGTAATGGATCGAGCTCCAGCCACGGAGCAAGGCATCTCGTAGTTTGTATGCATTATTTTAGAATTTATGGTGTTGTTGTCTTTTCCCTTCCAGCATTTGTTCTTTTCTTTTAGGTTATTTGGGTTGTAACTCTTAGTTGTCTCTTGTAAAAGGCATACATGATATTATGAGTTCCTATTTATTAACTATGTTAGTGTTTCTTGATATGCAAACCGCTCCTGTATATGCATAGTAAAGGAGTAGTATAAATATGGGAATTTCATAAAGACCTTTAGCTAACAGTAAACGCAATATAAGACTGCAAGTTTAGAACAGCTGAATTTTTTTAGCAAAGGGCATGATAAAGTTGTTTTGGTATCATGGGTCATTGCTTATGTTCCTTAAATGATAAAATTTTCGAATAATAGATGTGATGACATTTTTAAATAAAATGTCAAGTTTTATGGGTAAAGGTTATTTGTAGGTTTTAGAATTTGGTTTATGCATTTAGCGCATAACCGACTTCCGACTATGCTGAAATTGTGGCTTGGTTTATCAAAAAATTTTAGAAGGAAAATATTTTGAAAAGCTTCCCCTTTATTTGAAAAGTGAGAAAGATTTTTGTGAAATCTTTGATTTTGAAGGTTACATGTTAGGCGTAGGGAGGGTAATTAAAGTTCGAATTTACAGATTTAGTAGTGCATTAGGATCGACGATGCGAGGAAAAAGCTATTTTAGCCTTGAAATTTCTATTTTCATACCTTATCGACGATGCATGCAAGTTTATTTTAGACTTAATTCCGTTTTAGAGCTTGAAATAAGCCTCCTTATGAGTTTTGTAAGTGAAAAATATGGATTAAACCCGGGGCAGCGAGGAAATTTCCACCATACTATGAGAATAGGAAGATTATAGAGCGGTAAGAATGTTAAATTCTCTACCTAAATTCCTTTTTCTGGCATAGAAGTAAAGTTTAGGAAGAAATTTTTTGATGCGTTAGATTGTTGGATGATAGAAAGTGGATGCTAAAATTGGTTGCTTCATACTTCTACTCGTAGGAGTATGGGGGTTTTAGTTAAAAAGATATTTCACAAAGCTACATACATGTAGAACTGGCGGTATATATATAGGTTGTTTGCATCATATATTTCCAAAAATATTTTTAAAATAAATGCATTCATATAGGAGGATTCGATTTAGAATCATTCTGCATACATATTTTCTGTGTGGTGATACAATAATACACTATGCATTTGTGCACGTTTGGTTGCAAAATTGGTTGTACACTAATTGGTTAGGTAGTTCAGGATAATTAGGAGCCAAACCCATGACTTAGTCATTGGTGAAATTTTGGGGACGAATTTTTTTTTAAAAGGGGAAGAATATAACACCCCGTAATTTGGTGTTAGTAATTTAATTAGTTGGTTAATGAATTAGGTTCCAAAAAGGGAATTTGTGCAAATGATGGGGTTTGACTATGAAACTTGTAGCATTGCATTCGTGGAGAAATTCTGAGCAACTTTCATATATGGAGTTTTGCGATCAGAGTCCAAACGAAGAAGTTACGAACGAAAAACAAAATCGGAACAAAAATAATTCGAATAAGAAAATTAACATTTATATATAATTATCTAGGGCCCATAGGTCGACCCGCATATAGGAGCGGTCGACCAGGGGTAGTTGATCCTTAGGAAGGCATAGTCGACAGCTTCATGTGTGGCAGCTAGGGTTAGCCTAGGCCCAATGACCCGGATTTAGTATATTTTGACCTTATGGTTTTGGTTGATTTAGCGCTTATAAATTTAGACATAACCCTCCCTTCTCTTCTCATATTTTTTTGGAGGCAAAGTGAAGCTCAGCCATTTCTTTTCCACTTTCTTTCTAAATTATAAAAACAAGATATTTATATCTATATTCATACAATTGGAGAAGAATAGAAGTCTAGTAAATAGGAGAAGAGAAGAGAATCAACTATACACGTATTTGAGGTAATTTTTTATATTTATATATTTGTAACTATTTTCTCTCCCAATCCCAAATCTCTTCTCATATCTGTAATTCTAATATATGTGTGTACCCTTTCATACATATTTCTTGGATTAAAAAACATTTAGAGATGAATTTAAGGTTCTACTTCAAATCTGGAGATTTGGATCACTTTTAAAAGGTGAGTGAGAAATTTTATATATTGTTTATGATTTTAAATCTACTCCATAGGCATACGTTTGATTTTATGCCTAAATCAATTTTATTTGTGAATTGTAGGCTTAAATTAGTGTAGAAAATTATTGTCTACATATTCTTATTTTAGATCTAATTTGAAATATGTTTACACCTACATTTGTATATCGGTCCCAAAGATTTTAGCATTTGAATATTGTATATTTTTATTTCAGATCTGTACTAGGGTGTAAAATAGGATTTTTGGATTATATAGATTTTCCATGGTTTAATTTGTGGGAAGAACATCCATTTGATTTTTATAAATTTGTTTACCTTTTCCACTTTTAATTCAAAAAGGTGACGCTTGATTTAACAAGGAATAAATCAAAAAGGGAAGAGATGTGTAAAGTACAGATTTATTCTCTATAGTTTACACTGTTTGCTCCAAATAAAATGAAATTATCCATTTCTTGTAATTTCAAACGTAGTAAATCTTTCCTTTTTGTATTAAACTAATTTATGGAAATCATAGCAGAAAATCTTCCTAAGGAATTTAATTTCATCAAATTAAATATGGAAAGTACATTTTAGTTATATACTTATGACTAAAATATATTTGGTTATGGATAGGTAGTTTTGTTAGGCAGTTTATACCTATTTATTGCATTAATAAAGAAGAACATCATTTATTCGTGCATTATTTATGTGTAACGTTCATTGGTTATTGTTATATTTAGGGAAGCGAATATGTAGAATTAAGAAATGCAGCAGCTCATATTAATGGGAAATAAATTAGCAATTGCCAACAATTAATAGTAAATAAAATATTATAACCCCAATTAATGGGAAATTAATGAGAAATAATGGATATGATTAGATTAAGGATTACAATTGGTTAGTATGGAAATTAAAGACCGTAACTCAAACTAATGGGTAATTAATGGAAATGAAGTAGGAGTTACAATTAATAGGGACAAGTGGATTAATGAGTCTAATTAAAATGGAATAGATATAAAAAGGTTACTAATTTGGAATTAGTAGTCATACATAAATGTCTTAGAAAACATCCGGTGGGATTTTATGGACAAATTGACATTTATGAGCATTAAAAGGGGATTTATGGATAGATAAGTATTTAAGGTAAATCTTATTGCTTTAAATAAAAGGAGAGTTAGTAAGCTAAATCCAATGTCAACCTACAATAGTATAAGTAAAGACT
Organism: Allium fistulosum; assembly: GCA_030737815.1. Classification (NCBI taxonomy): domain Eukaryota; kingdom Viridiplantae; phylum Streptophyta; class Magnoliopsida; order Asparagales; family Amaryllidaceae; genus Allium; species Allium fistulosum. The sequence goes on along the minus strand of CM060904.1, from coordinate 703,898,932 downwards.
TAGGATAGTTAATTGGACTTAGTAGGTTAGTGATGCGAGGTTAGTAGAGTCACTCGACAGAAGACTGTCCTTCACTTTGAGGCTATCAGTAGTCAGATGCAGTTACTACTGATGTGAGATATCACTAATCCTAGGACCCGTTGCGAGAGATAGGACCAGCTTTAGGGTCAGATGTATCAAGTGGTTGTTTGAGGGCCCGCCTCTTTCCCAAATAAAGAGTATTAAATGGCCCAAATTTGGAATTAGGAGCGCCAAGAGATATTTCGATAGGGGTTCGCTTTTGGTTTGAGGTATTAAGTGGTTGTAGGGTCTGCCTCTCTCCTAAAAGGAAGTATTAAGTAATCTAGTGAGATTTCAATTAAATAAGGATGTCTCTTAAGGGTTTACTTTAGTGTTGAGGTATTAAGTGGTTATTTTAGGGCCCGCCTCTCTACCAAAAGAAATAATCTACTGAGGTTCCAAATTAATAATTAAGAGTAACGGTGGATATCCCGGGAAGGGTTCGCTTCGGATTTGAGGTATTAAGTGACTAATCTAAGGTTCGCCTCTCTCTTAAAAAGAAGTATTAAGTCAGCTAGATAGTACCAGTGAGGAGTCCGCCTAAGGGTTAGGTATTAAATGACAAATTCCTACCTATAAATAGATGTTAAATGGTCAGAGGTCTGCCTAGTCCTTATTAATAAGGTATTAAGTGGCTTGGGTACAGTCTCTTTCATTGCTAAGGCCGTAATAACGATATTACTAGTAAGGAGTTCGCCCGAAGATAAGTATTAAGTGATGTAGGACCTGCCTAGAATATAGGTATTAAATGGTTAGAAGTTCGCCTAGTCCTTTTAAAGGTATTAAGTGACTTAGATACTGTCTCTTACATGGGTACGATTTTACTGGCAATAGATGCAGTAATAGTTGGGCATTAAATGCTGGAAGCCTTAAATAGTGGTTAGAGGTCTTTGTAGCTAGGACTCACCGACTATTGACAACATTGTTAGGAAACCACCTTAGGAATAGTTCTTAAATGATTTGGTCTACCTTGATTGAGGACTTGAATGGCAGAGTCTACCTATTTCTCTTTTAAAAGTATTATGTGGTGATTAAGCCCACTTAACTATTAAGTGGCAAATGGGTTTGAAGTATTGGGTGGTTGATAAGACTTCGTAGGTGTTTTGTACCTTGGGAATGGGTAGGTAAATAATCTTGTGTGCAATGCAAGGTTAGATTAGAATTGCTAACCTTAATTGACATAACAAGTAAATGGAAACCAATCGGTATAAATTTATGTTATGGACAGTTTATAGATTTCCCAATCACCAGAACGTTGTTCTTATCCCCTCCTCATTACAACCCACAAGATAAATTTAGAGGAATGGGTCACTGGAGCTGGATGTGTTTAGTTGTTGGAGAAGTCTTCTTTTCTCTCATGCTCGATGCTGATGTGACAACCTATTATCCGAGGAATACCACTAATTCTAAGGTAGTAGTCATAATCAGTATTCTTATCCTATTATTATTTTCGATGTGAGTTTAGATTTCTATCAATCTTTGATAATGCTCATACTTATTTGCAGGTACCAAATCCAACGATCTGTGCTTTTACGGACATGGATTTTGATTTTTACCGAAATTTAGACCCATTGATGTATGGGTTGTACACGAACGAATGCGATTGACCTGATTATTTTACTTGGCTGTCATGTTTTAGCGAATGAGATGATATTAAATATTCTCCAGACCAGTTCTAACGTCCCAAATTTGTCCCTAACCTATATAAATTGAAACATAGGCAGACCCTCAAATCAGTAGAAAACATATAGACTACTAAACTCTGTCAAAATTCTTCCTCTTCACTCCTAAATTTCTTTCAATAATTAAAATAAAAATCAAAGTAAACACACGATAGTAGATCGGATCTGGAAGGAGCAAACTTACGAAGGGCGATTCTATGACGGTGCATGCTGGTAGAACTTGTATCTAAGGTGAGTGGGAATAGGTTTGTTAAGATGATTTATAAAAGTTAAATTTAATATATTCTAATTGAACTAGGGTTTTAGTAATTTAAATGGTAAATTGTAAACCCTAATTATATAACTTAAAATCTGGAGTAGAAATAGAATACTGTAAACTGATAAACCTGCAAAGCCCTTTTTAATTGAAACCCTAAAATTGGTTAACTGTTAGTATATAACCTATTAAAATGCATCAACATCAAACCAATAAAATACTGTAAAATCTCAAAAGAAATTGGTCACTAGCTTAAGGTTCAATTACTGTGTACGCTTAATCAATAAAATTAAGAATAATCAAAAGTTGAAGAAGAAAATAAAAAACCCTAATTTTTATAGCATGACCGGTTGACCCACACCCTAAGCGGTCGGCCAAAAGTGGTCGATCGATAGGTTGTAGCAATCGATCGATTATAGCTTGAAACACGCATCTTGCACCTCGGGCTAAGGCTTAGGTTAGTAATAAAAATAAATATAAATGTTAATAGATGTGTGAACTTATTTAGGGCTATTTGTATGTATGTTAGGAGCTGCAAGGAACCAAATTCCCTATGAGATGACGGTAGGACGTTACAGTGTTGGGTGAATGTTCTTTATCCAACTGGGGTCCACTATTTAACTTAGGGCGATTTTTATTACAAATGGCACTCGCAGGAGGTTCAACGTTAGCTGCGTAGCACTGGCCGATGCCTGATGAAGTGTAGGACCGGGACAACGGCAGTCCTAGTATGCACGAACATGGTACAGTTCAGATGTTGGATCCCATAGCGTGCAATAAGAGGCATATGCTACGATCGAGAGGTGGACATAGATGTAGATGACGAGACACATTGGCAAGTCGGCATTATGGGTCCCCCTCTTAATGCGTAGTTAGGTTACCTGTAGTCGTAGTTAGGGGAAACCATGTTCCCTAGTAGCCTAGTGGTTGTAATAGCAGCGGGAATGTGTTTCCACGGTAGCCTAGTGGCGGTGTTTCCTTGACGAGTACCACTAGGAACGGTGTCGATCTATTGACATTGAGGTTTGATCTGTAGTTCGATCCTTGTATCATCCTGCCCAATTTGTAGGGTAGGTGTGTATTGGACCAAAACCCTTAAGAAATGGACCCTAGGAATACATGGACACTTATAGTACACCCTATGTCACTTATTGTAGAATTAAAGTTAACTACGCATGATATATTAAACTTGTACTCATTCACTAGAATTTTGTCTGACCTAACCCTTTTCATCTTTTTCCCACTACAAGTGGATAGGGCAGTAGGTGATTGCCCATTCTTGATACTTGGAGAGGGGAAGCCCATCATAGGAGTTGCTTGTTATCATATTTACTCTCCATGTATCCATTTATTTATCTTATCAATACTTTGTATTTCATTTATCGGAGTTGGAGTGATATTTTCCGTGTACTCTGTATTTACCTACGTACTGATTTTCTGAGATTGTGTTTTTGGGATATTTTCTGAGAATATATTTTCAGTATTATATGTTTTGTTCCTTCCACTGTGAGTTTTGAAAGTGTAGTGTATCTAACATTATATTTGTTGTTTATTCTCTGTAATGTTATAAAAACCCAATAACTCATATTTCTCGACATGACGTGAGTCCGAAAGTCACACTAGGCTTTGGATCGGTTTAGCGAGAGATGCGGGTTGTCACAGTTGGTATTAGAGCATAGGTTCAAAGTTTCTTAGGGATTAGGACCATATTGAGAGATGTACTAGAAAAGTTTTTTAAAAAAGAGATTTTTTCAAAAGTTTTTCCAAAAATGCTTTCCAAAAGTTTTCAAAACTGGGTTTTTAAAAATATATATGTATATAAATAAAGATTTTATACATATCGTAATCTCTCTTATTCGTGCCTATGTTATCTTCTATTTGTGCCCTTGTAATTTCTCTTATTCGTGCTTATACTATTTGTAAAAAGTTGCTAATAAAATTTTTAAAATTCCCAAATAGAAGATGACTGATCCCGCAAGTTTAGGCTTAGGCAATGCAACCGAGGTTCTGAGCAAGCACATTTTGATTTGGTTCCGCCAATATCTCCAAATGAGGGGATATCCCGAGCTTAATCTCATTAGAGGACCCGCGGAGAGGGCGACATGTCAAGGTCTTGCCTACCCACCTACCACCATAGATTTTGCTAAGTCATGCAAGGATTTCACTAATCTTAGAGGAAAGCCATATATGGGGACTGGGTCATATGTGGATTCAAGAGCATGGATCTTTACATATGAGAGGATTTTTGGCTTGATGGGTTCAGCTGATGAGGTGAGGAGGCCGTTAGCTACATGGCTGTTATAGGGAGAGCCTCTTAGTTGGTAGGAGGTAGTTGAGCCTGAGACTAACGGAGGACATATCACTCGGGAAGAGTTTCGTAGGCGAATAAAGGTGAAGTTTCTTTCTAGGGCGGAGGAAGGTGTGTAGTTGGAGAAGTTTATTCACTTGAAGCAAGAAGACCTATCACTGAAAGAATATATCAATCAGTTCGATGAGCTAGCTAGATTTGGGATTGGACTAATTGATACCCCACTTGAGAAAGCTTTGATGTTTGCTAAAGGGTTGGACCAACCTCTACAAGGTTTAGCTCTGAATCACATTCCTATGGATGCTACATATGAGGGTCAGGTAGAGACGGCCTTGCTGAACAATGTCTCCATGGAGGAAGCTAAGGAAGATGGATCCAAGAAGGCTGGAGGGAAAGCACATCAGAACCAACGTAAAAGGGGAGGTAGACCCAAAGGAAAGATAAGGAAGCGGGATGTGCACTTTAGGAAGTGTGGTATGAAGGGTCATTTCTTGAAGGAGTGCAAGATAGATCTTTCAAAGGTCGTGTTATAACTGCGATCAGTTTGGGCATATGAAGCGGGCATGTCCAGCACCCCAAAAGACCTCTACTGAGTTGTTCCAGCTTATGCACAGGAGGGAGTACCTAGCTCGAGTGCACAACTAGTGGTGGACAAGGGGAAGAAAGTAGTAATTGAAAGTGTGTTGACTTTATCTAGTTTATCTATTTATATATTATTTAATATCGGGGATTTACATTCTTTCATTTTTAGTAGACTTGTGGATGAGTTACACTCAGACACTAGCATTGTTACGGACCTTGTAGTTGTGTCAAACCTCGTAGGAGGGTTGGCATAGTTCTCTATGTTATGTAGGGGTTTGAAGTTATTCATTTTAGGGGTCGAGTTTGATTGTGATGCTTTTGTCTTGGGATTTTTTTGGTTTGGGTTGATATTAGGCATGGATTAGATGATGATGTATAGCGCTATTTTGGACTGTGATAGGATGGTCGTTAGGTTGAGCACGTGTAGTGGACGTAGCTTGGAGGTTTATTGCAATCCTAGAGGATCAGTTATGTTGAGCTTCTTATATTCTTCAAACCTATCACATGATGAGCTAGATACAGTGTCTGTAGTTAGAGATTGCCCATGTCTTTTTGGAGGTTACCGATCTCCCACGCCAGAGAGAGATCGGATTTAGGATCTATCTTATTGAGAATGTTAGACCTGTTACCTTACCATTAAGGCATATGGCTATCGGATTACACCAATTGCGTGTAGCCAAGGACAATATCCAGAACACAGCCTTTTGTATACCCGATGGACTTTATGAGTGGTTAGTCACGCCCTTTGGAGTGACCAATGCACCTGCCTACTTTGTTGATTTGATGAGCCAAGTTTTCAAAGGGTTGCTTAATAAGTTCATCGTGGTATTTGTAGATGGTATTTTAGTCTATTTGAGGAGTGAGGAGGAGCATGCGTTGCATTTAGGAGAAGTTCTCAATACACTCTGTGCGCATAAGCTGAAGGTAAACTTTTCAAATTGCCACTTTTGGCAAGAGGAGGTGCACTTTTTAGGACACATCGTCTCAGAAAGCGGATTGGCAATTGATCCCTGTAAGGTGGCAGTAGTTCAGGATTGGCATGTGTCAAAGAATGCCATGGAGGTGAGGAGTTTCCTTGGTTTGGCGGGATACAATCAGAAGTTCATTAAGGACTTTGCAAAGATCTCTGCCCCTCTGAACCGTCTTACCAAGAAGAATCTAGTTTTTTCGTAGGATGCAAAATGTAAATATGCATTTATCAAGTTGAAAGAGGCGTTGACTAGTGCACAAGTTGTGGTATTACCTGATGGGACGAAACCATTTACAGTTTATACCGACACATGTGGAATGGGATTAGGAACAGTCTTTATGCAAGAAGGAAGGGTTGTAAGTTATGCCAGTCGACAGTTGAAGGACCATGAGAGAAACTACCTTACCCATGGTCTTGAGTTGGCGGCCATTGACTTTCGCTCAAATCATGGAGGCATTATCTTTATAGAGAGCGGTTTGAGCTATATACGTATCACAAGTCCTTGAAGTATTTGTTCTCCCAAAAGGACTTGAATTTAAGGCAACAAATATGGATGGAGTTATTAGTACCATATGATATTGATATCTCATATACCCTAGGCAAGGGTAATGTAGTGGCCAACGCTTTGACAGACAACATGCAATATTGATCCTTTGATCTTGGAATGGGAGCATCTAGAGTTCATTTCTACATTTGTTTTCCGACCATCATCAGATATTACCCTGGGATTATTGGTAGATTTAGATGTGCAGCCTACATTAATGGAGTGTATTGGGTCTAGACAGAAGGAGGATAAGGAACTAGTAGATATTATTGAGGGGATTGGAAGAGTAGAGTCATCGAGTCTATTAAGGCATTATTGACCCGAGATGATGGTTACGGAGGGATGGTAGGCTTTCTGTTCCACTTAGTATGGATTTGATAAATGTGGTACTGCCTGAGGCTCACCGTTATAGGATGACCATTCATCCCGGTGGTGATAAGATGTATCATAACATGAAAAGAGTCTTCTATTGGACCGATATGAAGAAGCATGTAGCTAGATGTATTAATTTCCAAAGGGTAAAGGCAGAGCAGTAAAAGATGGGAGGATTGTTGCAACCATTGGATATTCCTCGGTGGAAGTGAGAGAATATCTCTATAGACTTCGTGAATGGTTTACCGAGGAGTAGGACGAGGAATGAAAGTATTTGGATCATAGTCGATCGGTTAACCAAGTGTGCTCATTTCATAATAGTGAGGAATATGAAGATGGAGGCATCGTTAACGACTTTATACGTGAGAGAGGACATTAGGTTGCATGGAGTTCCTACTGGTATAGTTAGCGACCAAGATCCGCTTTTCACCAGCGAGTTCTGGAGGAGTCTACATTAAGCTCTGGGGATCCAGTTGAGCTTGAGCATCGCATATAATCTGTAGACGAACGGACATACGAAGACGGTAAATTGGGTATTGGAGGACTTGCTACAGATGTGCATTTTGCACTTTGGATATTTTTGGGAGGATCGCTTGTCATTGGTGGAGTTTACCTATAACAATTGTTATCATGCTAGTATTGGGATAGCACCATTCGAGGCATTATACTATAGACCCTGTAGATCACCATCATGTTAGTGGGACAATACAGATAGGATTATTCTTGGGCTTCACGTGATGAGGGAGATATCGTCGAAGGCAGACTTGATCCATAGAAGAATGAAGACCGCTCAGGATAGGCCGAAATCCTGCGCTGATAAGAGATGTACGAAGTTAGAGTTTGCAGTGGGCGACATGGTGTTTGTGAAGGTTTCACCCTATAAGCGTGTTATGAGGTTTGGAAGGTTGGGGTAGCTAGCACTGAGGTTTGTATGACCTTTTTCAATAGTCGCTAGAGTAGGGAATTGGCATATAGAGTAGAGCTCTAAAGAAATTGGTGGGGGTACGTGATGTTTTCCATGTGTCACACTTGCAGAAGTGCTTACATGATGCAGCTACCATAGTCGAGCCGAGTTAGCTAGAGGAGGTGGAGGTTATGAGGGTGTCACTTGTTCATCCTGCACCCACTCGTATTCTTGAGCATGGTACAAAGCTACTCCGCAGTAAGGAGATCAGGCTTGTAAAGGTCCAATGGGGAGACGATTGAACGGAGAGTACATGGGAGCCTGAGAAGAAGGTCTGCGTTACCCACCCACCACTCTTCTCTACTATGTTTTCAATTTAAGTTAATAAGTATAGACTACCTATACATTAGGACGTAGCTTGGTATATACCCTTTAGGCAGAGACCATTTGATGGTAGGAATGTTTGTAAACATGTCAATATGACATGTTATGGATGGTGGATGCTAGTGGATGTATTGTTTAGATTGTTTCTTTTACGCACTTAGGATAGTATATTCTCTAAATAGTACACACACATTCACCTTATCTCTTACTTATCGTTTAGGTTGCTAGATATTATACAAATGGATGCTTGGTTGTTGGTTGTTCTATTTAAGCATTATGCATATGGATGTGATGGTTGTGCATACATGTAGAATTGCAAGTTTATTTACTTAGGATGTTGCATAAATTTTGGATGCATGGTATGAGCATTTGCATGACAAGATGTCGACTAGATCAGAAGACTATCTGCTCTTTGCATTAGTATAGGTTGACGTGCATTTCACGTTACATATATATGTACATATTGCATTAGAAAATTTCCAAAGACAATGATTGCCCATAGATGATGGATGAGTAGATGGTTGTAGCTATTGGTTGTTGTGTGTGTAAGTTACATTTTTCCATCCTTTGAGATTTTGAGGATGAAATCCTTTTAAAGGGGAGAATATAAAGCCCTGAAAATTCAACAAAAATTTAATAAGAAGTTAGGGATATTCATAGCGGTTTTTGGAAATTTTCATATACAAGACACTTTGAAATCAGAGTTAGCACAGAGAAGTTATGGACGTTTGAGAATTTAAAAATAAATAAACTTTGAAATAAAATTTCATCAAAAATTATACTAATAAACCCCTTTTAATTAAAATCCTAAAATTGGTTAATTGTTAGTATATAACCTATTAAAATGCATAAACATCAAACCAATCAATTAGGGTAGAATCTCAAAAAATAATTGGTCAGTGTAGTGCTTAGGGTTCGGTTACTGTGTACGCTTAATAAATAAAATTAAGAAAAATAAAAAATCGAAGAAGAAAATAAACAAACTCGAGTTTTTATATCGTGACCGGTCGACCCTCAACTTGAGCGGTCGACCGCAAGCAGTCGACCAACAGGGTGTAGCGATCGATCGGTTATACCCTAAAATGCATATCCTGAACATCGACCTAAGGCCCGGTTAGTAATAAAAATAAATATAAATGTTAATTGTTGTGTGAGCCTATTTAGGGTTACTTGTATGTATATTAGGAGTTGTAAGGAAGCCAGTTCCCTATGAGACGATGCTAGGACATTACATTGTTGGGCAACTGTTCTTTACCCAATGGGGGGTTGATTATTCGACTGGGGGTGATTTTTATCGCAAATGGTACTCACAAAATGTTCTACGGTGGACGCACAGCAGTGCCTGATGCCTGATGAAGTATGGGCCTGACACAACGGAAGTCTTGTTATGCAAAGATACTAACACGACATGGTACGGTTCAGATGTTGGGTCCTAGAGCATGCAATAAGAGGCATATGCTACAATCTAAAGGTGTACACGGATGTAGACGATGAGGCACACCGGTGAGTTGGCATTACGGGTTCCTACTCAATGTGTAGTCGGGTTACGTGTAGTCGTAGTTAGGGGAAAATACATTCTTCGGTAGCCTAGTGGCAGCGATAGTCGTGGGAATGTATTTCCATAATAGCTTAGTGGCGGTGTTTCCTTGACTAGTAGCTCTTGAAGTGGTGCCCGATTTTTAGACACTGAGGTTCAATCCGTAGTTCGATCCTCGTAGTAGCATACACAATTTGTAGTGTAGGTGTGTGTTGGACCAAAACCCTTAAGAAATGGATCATAGGAATACAGACACTTACAGTACACCCTATGTCACTTAGTGTAGAATTAAAGTTAACTACACGTAATCACCATATATTAAACTTACACTCATTTACCATACTTTCGTCTGACCCACCCTTTTTCATCTTTTCCCCCACCATAGGTGGATAAGGCAGCAGGTGATTGGACGATTCTTGTTACTTGGAGAGGCGAGCCCATCACAGGAGTTGCTTCTTATCATATTTACTCTCCATGTATCCATTTATTTATCTTATTAGTACTTTGTGTTTTTTTAAGACTTAGAGTGATATTTTATGTGTACTTTGTATTTGACTACATATTGATTTTCCGAGACTAAGTTTTAGGATATTTTTTGAGATGGTATTTTTCAATATAATATGTTTTGTTTCTTCCACTGTGAGTTTTGAAAGTGCAGTATATCTTAGATTATAGTTGTTATGTTAGCCTCTGTAATGTTATAAAAACCCAATAACTCATATTTCTTGACATGATATGAGTCCGAAAGTCACACTAGGCTTTGGATCTATCAATCGGGAGGTGTTGGTTGTCACAATACTTAAGCTGTCGTAAAATGGTATGTACGAGTGAATAATATCTCTTTATTTGTTGAGATTTCCTCAAGGTAAAGATGATATTAGGACAAAGATCACAAGGTTAGGAGTTGTATGTGATACAAATGATAAGGCGTTTATCCATCGCATGCAAGCCAACGATTTGTTGATCTTTTCTCACGGTTAGAATCCCAAGACATTTGAGTCCTGACACTCACTAGAGAAGTCGAAAGACTTCTATATTTCTCTTTGAGTTTTGAGAAATAGAAAAATCTAGTGGGTGCTTATTAGATAAATGAAATGTAATATTTAACATATCTAATAATATAACAACATCAGCGGTGTACAAATTTAATTAATCCACTTCGATAAATTTGTGCAATTAAAATATACAAATGAACTAAATTAAGATTGACAAATAGAAATATAAAATATACTTACCAACAAAATTTTGCATATTTTCAATTCAAGACCAATGCAAGCGCCTAATTATACAACTACTAAATACGTTCATAACTTGGTCACTTACATATTTATTAACTCGAGACTGTGTATTGCCTTCTGTGAGTTTCAAACTATAAAATCAATTTAAGAATATGGATATATGATCCATATACTATCACATATAAATGTTGTATAGTGAAAGGTCACAATTCGTAATGTATGAAACCTCAATGAAATTAGTTCATTCAAAATAAGCAAGTAAACCATAATATAAGATCATGTATTCAAAATGATTGATTATGATAAGAATCTTGTTGTGTTAGATGTAACACTAGACTAAGAGCTACAAGATGGATTTAAACATTTGATCACTAAAAATGTCAGTTTGATCAGTTTACATAAATTGCAACCTATTTAATATCCTTAAATGTTAAGGATGACCAAAAGCACTTGTTTATAGAGTTCGTTATAGTCTTATAGTAAGGGTTTCCTTTTTTAATGGTTCGACCATTTGGAAAGGAAAGAAAATGTACGGGAGTAGATAAACTTAAGGCATGGTTAGGATGAAGAGAGTGAATGTTCACTTCTGATTCATAAAGAGAAATTGGAAATGAGAATTGTATCAAATAGTAATAGATACTTAGCAATGAACGAGAAATATGATTTATATTCCAAAATATTTTTTCATATAGATAATTGTTTCCTATGAGATTTATTTCTCCTGAAACTCTCGATTGTAAACTAGTTACAGTGTATGAAATAAAATTAAGTAATATGTGGTTGAATGGAGCTTCGTATTTCATATGCTATTATAGTAATAGTGGAAATAGTAAGAGTGTACCATATAACACTTCTTTGTAGATGCATCTAGTTATAAAAAATTATTTTAGTAAATATACTAAATATTATTTATGAAATAATAATTGTTTTCTGTATTGGTAGAATTGGACACAGTTTTATTTCAACATGAATATTCATTATAAGATAACACTATAATAATAGTATTTGTTATCGTAACAAAATAATGCATTAGAAAATACACAAATATCTAAAATAATTATTTTGGAGTTATGACATAGTTTTGAGAAATAATTCTTCAATCATGTTATTATAAATCATATGGAACTAGTGAATTGTATCTTAAATGACTAAGGGTAAAGCACCTATTCAATCGGAGCAACATAAAAGTTGGTGAACTCTTTTGATTGATACATGTAGATGTATGTAATTATTTGTCTAATGATACCAAATTAGTTCTACATACTTTGTTAAAATTCACTAATGAATTATAATAGAAATTAACATATGTATTTATTGCACATGTAGTACGTCTTTAATTAGTTTATAGAATATAAAATAGAAGTAAGCAATGTGATGTGCAAAAGGAAATAACATGATTCGATTTGATTTAATAGATGAATATATTGGAAAGAGTTTCAAATGTACCTAAGATGGATAAAGATTCAATCTCAAAAGTCACTCCTCTCTAGGATACATAATGATGTATTGATAAGTAGTCGAATTTTTTTAAACAAATTACGATTGATAATGGGTGAAGTTGAGTTAACTTCTTTCAATAAGGCCATGTACTTAAGAGTAGTACCTAAGGTTAAATCCAATTTCGCCTAAAGCATGGTTTACTATATCATACAAGATAAGAGTTTATAAGAAACCACTACATATCCTAGGTCAAGATGTTGACAAGTTATGTTAGTTGAAGGATACCGCACGTAATAATTGTTCGTGAAGTTTCGTGAAGGATCTTTTGTGGAACACCCCACAGGAGTTTGGGACTGTTCAATATTAGAAGTTTCATAAACAAAAAACCTAATCTATTATATATAAGGCAATTCATAAAATGTTTATGAAAGTCTGTAGGATCTTTTTATGTAATGCAACTTATATATACGTGTGAGAGTGTATATTACTAACTATATTAAATAGAGAATAATTGAATATAAATAACGTAACTAATATAAGCGAGCACACATCCTACGTCCAGTCTCGAAGCTCCCCTTCGATATTTCCTTTAACCAACTAACCTTCACTTCGCCCGAAGGAAAAGGCTAATAAAAAAGTATATCTCTGACAATCTTGTGTTCCAAATAACACGGATTTTGACTGATAGTACAAATCTTCCAATGATCTCCTTTGAGTATGTGAATGTCAATGCTTTGAGTTGTAGGAAGTGGTTTAACCAAAATTATATTTTGGTAATGATAGATTGAGAGTATGTAAGCAATGTATGCATAAGAGTAATAAGAAATCAATAGAGAATAGATTCAATTTTCAATTCAATTGATTTGTCAATCTCAATCATTGTAGTATTTATAGATTTAAAGAGGTGCAGATGGCGAGTTGTTACTGTTAGATAAGGTATATTCATTTTAATGGCTGCTACCTTTCAATGAAGAGTTGTTTTCTATTCATTTAACAGAGGTGTCTATTCAGATTTGTGCAGTTGTTTAATTGACAGACGTCTGTGGGGAAACCTCAGACGTCTGTAGCTTTAGGAAATAATTTTCCGAGTATTATCACATACGTCTATGGATGGTAAATTCAAATTTTCAATGCATTTTTAGTGTATATGAAATCGTGTGTGCATATATACTCAAGGAGATCATACAATGTTTTATCTAAAACTCTTAACATACTAGTATAATCTTACTTAATCATAGCATGGTCCATAGGTCTTTGTTTGTCTTCGAGTCTGAATATCTTTGAGCATGTTGATCTCTCGTAGTATATACCTGTAATCTTGATAAGATGTATAATATATATGATTGTATAGTTGTTTCATTGAAACCATAAAATAGAGGTTCTAACATTCTCCCTCCTTTTGATGATGACAACTATACAATGAAAAACAGAAGAGATATTATAGTCATTCATAATCAAAAATAGAAAATGTTCACATAAAGTGAATTTTATTTCCCCCATGTATATGCATATATTCTTCCCCCTCTGTCATTATCAAAACAGAAGAAAAGATATTATGCATACATTAAATAGATATATAGTTATAGATTTGTCATAGATACGAGAATGAAATATTTGAAGGTACATACGTACAAGCAAGGACAAACAAAATTATGTTTTAAAAGGTATGTAACAAAGTGCATTAAAAAAAAGAAGCATAAACACAAGTGACAAATAGAACAGATAAAAATAGCAGAAACAAATAAGCTAGTTGTACTGATCTGAGGAATAGGAAAATCTATCGTAATTCTCAGTACTCTCAATATGATGAAGGATCTTGGTCGTATGCTCCTGGTCAGTTAGTTTGATCGTGATATTCTTTATTTTCCTGAATGAAAAGTCCTTGGAAATCCATGTAAGGTTGATGTTGAAATTGATGAGGGTCGAATAAGTACATATCATCACTATCATCTTTCTCCTCTTCAGGTTGTTCTTGCTCAGTAGTCTTCCCTTTGTCATGGCAAGTTCCTTCTTGAGAAGTTTGAGCATGGTAAATTGGTGTTTAAGTTCGAGGAGGGGAGTAGGTGAAGGAGAAGATGACGATCGAGAGGATGATCTGCCACGTACCTTTCTCATTACTTTTCCTAAGGTGGAGACGACTTTTTCTATAGTCTTTTCCATTTTAGTCATATGTGTTGAGAAGGATCGCTCCAAGCTAGTCATTTTATTGTTTAAAGCATGTTGCTTGGCCGTGATTAACCTTTGATTTTTAAGTGTTAAATCACGAACCGATTCATTTTGCATTGGTTCAATGCGAGCTTCTTGAATTTCCGAATCGGAATAGTATTCGGTACCATGACTTGAGAAGGAAGGTTGTTGTGAGGGACTAGGTGAATAAGTATGCTGAGGAGTAGGAGTGCATTAAGGACCATGGTGCACTTGTTGTTGCTGTTGCAAGGTCCATTGTTCCAGGGAGATAATTGGGGGTGGTCGTTGAGGAAGGTGCATTAAAGATAAAAATCTTATTCCGCTCTCTTTGACAAGGATTTCTTCAAAATGAGAGATATAAGAGGGTACCCCAAGAGCATTTAAGAGATGCATAATATATGGAGCATATGTAATCATGCGTCGGTGATGAGACCAAAAGCTTTTTATTTCGTCATGAACTTAAGCCCAATTTATTTGTATCCCACCAAAAATAGAATAAACGGATTTGTGGTCGTTATCGTAGATTTGTTCATGACTTCCTAGGTGTGGAATTATTGTATTGACAATCATACAGTTGTTAAACCTAGCTTTTGGACATAAGTAAACAGATATCCACTGTGGCATCCAATCTTCCCAAATTTGATGAGTTATTTCATCTCGTGGTAAATTCGTATGGTCGGGAACTTCTTCTAAATTGATTCTTGACGAAGAACAATTAAGTATATGACCAATGGTGTTTACGCTAATCTTTAAAACACGTCTGTAAACACTCGTCCATAACCAATCATCGTCATTTTCAGGAGTCCAAATATCACTACTACACAAATTGGCGTAAAAAAGAAAGATTGCCAATTGATCAATATGTACCTCGTTTTCGTCAAAATTGATTAAATCTCGACAGTCGGCGGCAACAATGAGTTATTGAATGCCATATTTGCCAAATTTGCATAATTTGTAGAATGGGTTAGAATGAAGCTTCTTTTGTTTGACCTCGTCAAATCTCCTGTTAGAAATCGTGCTATTTCGAAGCCACTGTTGAATGAGGGCGTCATTGATTAAGGGGTTTTGAGAAGAAGTGGGTTGACCTTTCTTGGATCGTTTGTTAACCGGAGTTTTGGGAGCCAATAATGAGCAATTTGAGATTTTAGGAATTAGGGTTTGAGTGTAGTTTGAGAATATGCTGGTGAAAAGTTGAAAAGGGTAAGTGTATATATATATATATATATATCTGGCTGCTGGTAAAGTAGAATCGGAGTAGCGTCAGACGTCTATGGGAGTACCACAGACATCTGTGGTTGCAGAAATTTTTTATTTGAAACCTATAACAAACGTCTGTGAGTTTTCACAGACGTCTGTGGTTTCATGAAATAGTTTCCTGAAACTAGCGGCGGACATCTGTGAATTATTACAAACATCCATGGTTTCAGAAAATTGTTTTCCTAAAACCTTTAACAGACGTCTGTGATATTGTCATAGATGTCTGTGGTATGTTTTCTCAGAAATTATGCGTCAAAATGAAAATGTCAATTTATTGAAATTTCAAGAGAATTTTTACATAGAACAATATATATATATATTAAAAAATTACAAAAGAAACTTATTTTGATGAAATGCTTACCATAATTTTAGTTGTTGTTAAAGAGGTCATAGTTTTTAATTTGTTGTATATTCTACGAATATGGTTCAACCTTTGTGTTGTCAATTAACGGCTTTAGTGGAAATCAACTTGGATGAGCTAGAGTGTCAATCCAGTCTTGATTTGATGGTACTGGCTTGCATAAATTTCTTGAAGTAATGTTATATGCTTTTATAAGAGTTTCTCGTAAGCGAGGAGATTTTTAATGTATCCAATTTTTGTTGGTGAATGACCACAAATTGCTAAAATACATTTTTCAAGAAAATTTAGATGAGATCCTTGACGTCGCTGCTCATAATACATTTCACGTTGAACTCCCATCATTTCTTGTTGATAGTGATATATTTCATCAACTTTGTTTGTGAGAGATTTTGATTGTAGATCACTTGACCATTTGGCTTTCTTTTCCTTGGGAGAAAAGCCAGTGTGATATGTAGGTGATGCAACAATGTTCAGAGAGGCTGAGCAAATTGATGGAGGTGTGGAATTAGCTAGTGAAACTGTATGTGCTATTTGATGAGGGTGATTTATAGTCGACAGTTGAATAAGTGGACTCGTGATCAGAAGAAATTTTGAGTTGAAATAGTTGCAGATAGTGATTGGTAAAAGAAAATATGTATGTAGTTCGTAAGAATATTTGGTTTATATGAAAGTTGGTTTACTTTATATAGCATTTTAGTTGTTAGAAAAAAGATTAACCAAAGAATTTTAACAAACTTAGTTATTTTTATGAGGATAAAATTATTTTGTGCTTTAGTATTCAAATTTCAATGTGTATAACTTATATAAGTTAAATAAAATTTTATTTTAGTTTACCAATTCATTGTAAGAACATATTCATAAATCTCGTCTTGATTTAATAAAAGTTAGTTCGCTTAGTGGTTTGGCGAAAATATTAGCTATTTGATTTTCGGTATTTACAAATTCTAGTGATATAATTCCTTTTTCCACATTATCTCTTAGAAAATGGTGACGAATATCAATATGTTTTGTTCGGGAATGGTTAATAGGATTTTATGATAAATTTATAGCACTAGTATTATCACAATATATGAAACACCCCACACCCCTTAGTATACCCAAAGGACACACTAAAAGATGTGGTGCATTGTAGGTATAACTAAAGCTAGCAGAGACTAAGATTCACAAGACCAAATAGATAGATAATAACACAGCGGAAGTAATCAAAAACAATAAGTGATTTTAAAAATTAATACTCAATGAATACTTCAGATAAACCACATATGTTCCAAATACCAAATACAATTGTATTATGAAAATAAAATCTCAGTCTCATCAGAAAAACCAGAGTACAAACACAAACTTTCCCTCAGTACAGTGCCAGTACAATAAAAGAACAAAATGCTGGAAATAAAATAGAGGAATACATGAAAGGGTCTCCATGTCTCCAAGAAGCTACGGTATATCATCCTTGCCTCTGATTGCCTATGGCGGGAAAAGGGGAAAATAGAGGAGTGGGTCAAACTAAAAGTCTAGTGAGTGATAGTAATTACTAGAATCTTTAAGCAAAGTAAAAGTAATAGACCATACAATAGTTCTAGTATATAAAAGGAAACAAAGGAAATAGAGAGAAGAAATACGAATTAACTTAATTGATATAATTGATTAACTTTGATTGTTTGCACTTGTCTGTGATAGCTGCTTTGATTAGGCTGAATTCCTAATCCTATAATTAGGCTGAAATCCTAATTCTACCCTTTGATCAGCCTGCTACTCCATAGACCTTACCGCGGACTAGACGCTATATAACTCCCTACACAGAAATGATGTCTACGAATGACATGTAAAGTATCTACTATGGATTAGACGTTATATAGCTCCCTACACAGAAGGCAATGGTGCCTATGAAAGGCACACATACTAAGCGCTTGGAACTCATAACGATTACTGAGCACTCGAATGGAAGTCGCACGTGTAACCGCCACCTTGCTCATGTTACCTATTGTTCCACCTATTAGGTCTTCTTATTACCTCAAGCTCCAGCATAAGTGTGCCCCTCATCGCACTTCAGGCTAATGTGAGATCACCATGTCCATAGAAAATAGGGAAAATGTTGTTGGTACTGGCCTGTCATCCAAACAATATCTAGTTGCGCCCCTTGCCCAAATCCCCATGATTTGGACTTCTACTTATTGACCAATTACTACCATTATTAGCATAAGCGTGCCCCTCATCTCACTTCAGGATTATGTGAAACACCGTGTCCATAGAAATAATAAGGGAATGCTATTTGGTATAGGTCCTAGTTTAATTCTTGCTTATTAACTTAGATAAATTATTTAAATAAGCCTTTACTTTTGTTCTTGCTATCTATGCTTATTAATTTATCCTAAGTCTTAAAATAAGCTTCATTCTGTTCTTTATCTTATTATAACCTACGTTATAATCATGCTTATAACTTAACCCAAGATTTAATTGTAAAAATAAGCTTCTTCATCTTATACTCTTTTTAGTCATAATTTTAAGTTACAACTAGGCCAGTTATCTGTTAATTAGTCAAATTCTAACATTAATATCATAATTAGGCTCAATTTCAGTCTTTATTCCATTTTTATTATAGTCTTTACAATTTACATCTTACCTTCCATTATTTTAGTATTCTTATAATTTTAATCCATGTTCGTGTTTAATCTACTCTAATACATACGCGAAGAAGAGGGAGAAATAAAAGAAAACTGAAAATAGAAGAAAATCCAAAGCGTAAGAAAAAGATGAAAATAACGCATAAATAATAGTAGATAAATTAAAATACTGTAAATAAACTGTAAATAAATGGAAAAGCTATAATTAACAAAAATAAACTAAAATTAACTGAAAAGAATAGCTAAAGGAAATAGACTGAAAATAATTCTAAAAACTGTAAATAAACTACTAAAAAGGTTATTCCAAAAATCATAGTAAAACTACAACTATTGGAAACCCTATTATTTTAAATTACTTAAAAATCTAAATAATTACAATCACTCACATGTGGTCCTAAGCTCTTTCCTTTTGGTCTTCCTGGATCCACTTAAGGGTATTAAAATATTTATATTAAAAAGATTCTCTTCTTGGAAAATTATTCCTTTTAGGGTACTTCCTGAAATGGTGAACCCACGCGGAGAAAATCTAGAATGAGAAAAAGTGTTAGGCCTAGGGTTCTATTTATAGGGGTAGAAGTGGATCTCAGACCATTGGATTTGAAGATTGAATAGGATACAACCACGTCATAGGCTGAATAGGAGCCATCGGATGGAAGCACGAAGGGACCAGATGGGGCTGAAGAGTGAAAAATACGTGTTCGAAAACGTTTGGAACGAAGAAAATTTTCTTCGTTCCGTACCCGTAGGCGGGTTGACCGGGCGGTCGACCGCCCCTCCTCCTCGGTCGACCAGCCGGTTGACCCAGGGTGTGGTTAGGTCGACATCTTGGTCGACCTAGCCCAATATATATATATATATATATATATATATATATATATATATTCTCCTTTCTTTTTTTGTTTATTTTGTTTCTAGCTCATATTAGCTCGGATTCTGACATTCTATATATGGAAATTGACCAGAAAATTACCACGGACACAACGGTGTAACTCCCGTGGCTCGATTCTGATAATTTCACAAAGTTATTTTATTATTTCATTAATTAACGAATTAGTTATTATGGGTTAAATTTCGGGCTGTTACATTATCCCCTCCTTAAGGGATTTCATCCTCGAAATCTCTAAGGATAAAAGAATGTTTTCATCCAATATCTACACCCAACTACTTAATCATCAACCATTCATCCATTGTCCTTAAGTTTTCTAATGCGATTTATGTTACTTATGCAATTAGTGTAGTGTTAATGTCCCTAACTAATGCAAAAGATTAGGCGGTCCACTGATTCAGTTGACCTCCTTTATGCAATCATGTTCGTGCTATGTATCCAAATGAATGCAAAAATTCCTAATGATAACTGATAGTTTTATATGCGTGCTTCAAACATCATCCAAATGCAACAATCATGTGATAATCATCCATCTATAACAATCATGGAAAATAAAATAAAATGCGCATGCATCCATATGCATATGCTCTAGTGTCCTAGTTAGGCCGATCCCTAACAGATAATAGTGCCTAGTGTAAGTATATGCGTCCATTAGCATCCACTAACAAACACTTGCAACCATTGGCATACATCATTCATAACATGTTCTATTAACATGTTTACATCAAATCCTATCATCCATAGGTTAAATCCTAAGTTCTACCCACCTAAAGGATAATAAAGGAAAGAACCTATTCAGAACTAAAGATGGAAAATAGGAAATTAAAAAACTTACTATCGAAGAGATGAGAATAAGAAGTACGAATCTTCTCTTCAGTCTCCCACGAAGCGTCTGCAACATCGTCTCCTCATTGCACCTTTACTAACGGAACTTCTTCACTCCTAAGTCGCTTGGTGTCTCGTCCAATGATCTTCGTAAGAATACGTCGAACCGATGCTTCCCTTTCTACTTCCACCTCCTCTAACTGATTAGGCTCTACAACCTCCACTGAGTCATGTAAGCACTTTCGCAAGTGCAAAACATGGAAAACGTCATGCACTCCTACGAGTCTCTCTGGTAGCTTCACTTGGTAGGCCATCTTCCCAATTCTCTCTAAGATAGGAAATTGTCTTACAAATCTGGGGACTAACTTTCCATTCGACCCAAACCTTACCACCTTCCTCAGCGGGGACACTTTAATAAAAACTAAGTCTCCAACCTCAAACTCGATGTCTCTCCTCCGCTTGTCTGCATAATATTTCTGCCTGTCTTGAGCTGTCTTCATCCTCCGTCGAATCAAATCCACCTTCTCCGATGTCTCCCTAACCATGTCAGGCCTAAGTAGCAACTTCTCCGTAGACTCCACCCAACATAAAGGTGACTTACAAGGTCTCCCATATAAATCCTCGAATGGTGCCATTCCTATTCTTGTTTGGTAACTGTTATTGTACGCGAACTCCACTAATGGAAGGTGATACTCCCAAGCTCCCCTGAAATCCAAAATGCACATCCGCAACAAGTCCTCAAGCACTCTAATAACTCTCTTTGTTTGGCCATCAGTCTGAGGGTGATAGGCCGTACTCAATCTAAGCTGCGTCCCTAAAGCCTCTTGCAAGCTTCTCCAAAACTCGCTAGTAAAAAAAAGGGTCTCTATCGCTCACTATACTAGAGCGAATTCCATGAAGTTGGACTATGTCACGAACATATAGGGATGCCAAATAAGATCTTGTCCTCTTGCTCTTAACAGGAATGAAATGGGCACTTTTGGTCAAACGGTCTACGATTACCTAAATGCTAGTATTCCCCTTTCTAGAACGGGGTAAACCATCTATGAAATCCATCGAAATGCTATCCCACTTCCACTCTGGCACATCTAAGGGCTGAAGTAATCTACCAGGTTTCTGCTTCTCCGCCTTAACCCCTTGGCAAATAAGACACTTAGCTATAAACTCCACCACATCCTTCTTCATGCCATTCCAATAAAACATCCTCTTCATGTCCCTATACATCTTGTCACCACCCAGATGAATAGTCCTACGGGAATGGTGTGCCTCCTCTAAAACCGCTTTTGACAAAACACTAGTGCAGGGAACACAAAGCCTCCCATCTCTCCTAAGCCATCCTTTGCCATCCATGGAATAACATTGGAGATGTCTAGAGACCTCTCCTCGGCTAATCCTATCAATAATGTCCATGGGCTCTGGATCCTCTCGCTTCCTTGAGCCAATCTGATCCATAAGGGTAAGCCTCACTTCAAGCGTAGCTAACAATCCAGGGGTAATGTCCGTAAAGGACTTAAAATCAAAAGTAGAAATAAACTCCAAGCTCTTCCACTCTACGAACAAAGGACTAAGGGTTGCTTTCTTCCTACTCGATGCATCTGCAACCACATTACCCTTGCCAGGGGTATAAGCTATCTCAAAATCATACGACGACAAAAACTTCATCCACCATTGCTACCTCAAGTTCACATCTTTCTGCAAGAATAGGTACTTCAATGACTTATGGTCGGTGAAAAACTTAAACCTCTCTCCAAGCAAATAGTGCCTCCTAGACTTGAGTGCAAAAACTATGGCAGCTAACTCCAAATCGTGGGTAGGGTAGTCCTTCTCATGCGTCCTCAACTGCCTACTACCATAACATACCACCCTTCCTTCTTGCATCAACACCGCTCCTAGACCCGTCCCACATGCATCAGTGTATATAGTAAAAGGCTTGTCTCCATCGGATAGAACTAACACTGGTGCACTAGTAAGGGCTCTCTTAAGTCTCGTGAAGGAATCCTCACAATCCAAGTCCCATACGAAAGTTTTATTCTTCTTAGTAAGACGTGCGAGTGGTGCAAAAATCTTGGCAAAGTCTCTAATGAACTTCCTATAGTAGCCCTCCAATCTTAGGAAGCTCCTAACTTCGGTGACGTTCTTGGGGGCCTTCCAATCTTGCACTGCAATCACCTTAGCAGGTCAACAGCCAAACCTTCCTTCAAGACCACGTGCCCCAAGAAACGTACCTTCTCTCTCTAGAAGTGACACTTTGAAAAATTAGCTTTCAAATGATGACTACGAAGTGTGCGAAGAACCTCCTCTAAATGAACAGCATTCTCCTCCATATTCTTGGAAAATACCAAGATGTCATCCACGAATACCACCACAAACTTATTTAGGACCTCTCTAAAGAAGCGGCTCATCATCCACAAAGTAGGCTGGGGCATTGGTTAGCCCAAAAGGTATAACCAACCACTCATAAAATCCGTCTGGAGTCCTAAACGCAGTCTTATCTATGCTGTCATCGGTGACCCTAAGCTGATGGAATCCTGTGGCTAAATCAAGCTAGGAGAATACCGAAGAGCCAACTAACTGGTCAAAAAGATCATCAATCCTAGGGAGTGGATATCGGTTCTTCTTTGTGAGCTTATTTAATTCTCTATAATCAACGCAGAGTCGAAGAGAACCATCCGCCTTAGTAGCAAAGACGACTGTTGCTCCCCACTCCGATATGCTCCTCCTTACGAAATACTTCTCCAAAAGCTCACGGATCTGCTTGCTCAAGTCCTTCCTCTCCCTAGGTGCCATGTGCCTCATAGGTAATGCTACTGACTTAGCATTCTCAATTAAATAAATCCTGAAGTCAATCTCTCTCTTAGGGGGTAGTCCCCTAACCTCCTCAAAGATATCCGGAAAATCTCTAACGACAAGAACCGAATCTAACTCTGGCGATGAAGAATCAAGGGAATAAAGGAAACTCAACATGACTGACCCTTACGGGTCGCAAGAAACCTCGAGAGTCCTACCGCTGCATGTCTCTAGTCTAACGACTCTCCTCTCGCAGTCTAATATAGCTCTATATGATAGCCAATCCATCCCCAAGATCATCCCATACCCCAAAAATCCCAATACATAGGCATCACAGTCAAATTCTACACCTAGGATATAAATTTTCAAACCCCTACAAACCATAGATAAGTGTGTCGATCCTCCTATGGGGTTTGAAACAACGATGGGTTCTACTACTAAAGAAATGTCTAAGTGCAAACAATTCACAAGAGAACTAGAGATAAAAGAGTGTGATGCTCAAGAATTGAATAAAGTTTGAATGGGAAAATCAGAAATGGAGATCAAATCTTCAACTATGACTTTCCTACCTCTATTCGGAATGCTGCCTGAAGGTGCTGCGTCTAATGCCTAAATCTGTGCAACTGGTGTACTAGCTCCCTGTCCCGTTCTCTGGGGACAACTCCTACTTAAGTGACCGGGCTGCCCGCAATTAAAGCACTTTCCCTTCATCTTCTCCCTTTTGCAATCCTTGGCGATATGTCCCATAATTCCACAGCTATTACACCTTAATCCTTGCTTAATCTACTTCTGAGGGCCATCGCCTTTCTTCTTCTCTTTGTTGTTCCTCCACCCTTGCTTCAAATTAATGAATCGCTCCAGCTGAACACTCTCCTCTGCTTGAGACAAACTTTCTATCAAATCACTCCCAGAACCCATTCCAAGTCACCTCTCTTCCTTCTAACTCAATGACCTCCCACCAATACGAAGCCTCCTCTTTCAGTTGCCAAGATGCTAGCTGAACTTGTTGCTGATCATCCAATCCCAATAGTCTGAATATTCTCTTTGTGTCTCTAAGACAAGCTCTCGCCTCCACAAAAGTCTCCTTACCAGAAAAAGTCTTTCCACCCAAACTTGCAAAATCCTTACAAAGATTAGAGAAATTGACGGCGGCAGGTGGGTTGATGGGATTCCCACCCGCTAGTGCTAGGTTGGGTGCTTTCCCGTGCCCCTTGGGAGTTGTGGCTTGTAGATACCTACGAAACCAGGCTCGGATTGGAATGCCCTCGGAAAGGTTAGGGGCATCCACCATTCTACGAAAAGAAAACGATAGTTTAGGAAAGAGTCGAAGGGAGATTGAACTGGACTTTTGAGGGGATTTTTATAAAAACTCTTTTATACTTAAAAACTACTTTTAAGAGTTCTTTTCTGAAATATACTTTAAAGCAAGTTATATTTGAAAAATAATTTATTTTTAAAATAAATTTTTAGGAATCCTATAACCTTAGGCTCTTATACCAAGTGAAAACCCCACACCCCTTAGTATACCCAAAAGGACACACTAAAAGATGTGGTGCGTTGTAGGTATAACTAAAGCTAGTAGAGACTAAGATTCATAAGACATAATAGATAGATAATAACACAGCAGAAGTAATTAAAAATGATAAGTGATTTTAAAAATTAATACTCCATGAATACTTCAGACAAACCACATATGTTCCAAATACCAAATACAATTATCTTAAGAAAATAAAATCTCAGTCTCATCAGAAAAACCAGAGTACAAACACAAAATTTCCCTCAATGCAGTGCCAATACAATAAAAGAACAAAAAGATGGAAACAAAAAGGAGGAATACATGAAAGGGTCTCTAAGTCTCTAAGAAGCTGCGGTATATCTTCCTTGCCCCTGATTGCCTATGGGGAGGAAAAGGGAAAAATAGAGGAGTGGGTCAGACTAAAAGTCTGGTGAATGATAGTAATTACTAGAATCTTCAAACAAAGTAAAAGTAATAGACCATACAATAGTTCTAGTATATAAAAGGAAACAAAGGAAATAGAGAGAAGAAATACGAATTAACTTAATTGATATAATTGATTAACTTTGATTGTTTGCACTTGTCTTTGATATATGCTTTGATTAGGCTGAATTCATAATCCTATAATTAGACTGAAATCCTAATTCTACCCTTTGATCGGCCTGCTACTCCATAGACCTTACCGCTGACTAGACGCTATATAACTCCCTACACAAAAATGATGTCTATGAATGACACGCAAAGTATCTACTATGGACTAGACGTTATATAGCTCCCTACACAAAAATGATGTCTCTAGTCCTAAGCTCTTCCCTTTTGTTCTTCCCGAATCCACTTGAGGGTATTAAAATATTTTTATTAAAAAGATTCTCTCCTTGGAAAATTATTCCTTTTAGGGTCCTTCCTGAAAAGGTGAACCCAAGCGGAGAAAATCAAGAATGAGAAAAAGTGTTAGGCCTAGGGTTCTATTTATAGGGGTAGAAGTGGATCTCAGACCGTTGGATTTGAAGGTTGAATAAGATGCAACCACGTCATGGGCTGAATAGGAGCCGTCCGATGGAAGCACGAAGGGAACAGATGGGGATATAGAATGAAAAATACGTGTTCGAAAACCTCTGGAACGAAGAAAATTTTCTTCGTTCCATACTCGTAGGTAGGTCGACCGGGCGGTCGACCGCCCCTCCTCCTCAGTCGACCGGTCGGTCGACCCAGGGCGTGGTTAGGTCGACCTAGCCCAATATATATATATATATATATTCTTTATTTTCTAGTTTATTTTGTTTCTAGCTCATATTGGCTCGAATTATGACGTTCTATATATGGAAAAGGACCAGAAAATTACCACGGACATAACGTTGCAACCCCGTGGCTTAATACTGATAATTTCACAAAGTTATTTTATTATTTCATTAATTAACGAACTAATTATTATGGGTTAAATTTCGGGTTGTTACAATATATAAAAGAATTTGTTATGATTTTACCGAAATCTAGAAGAGTTTGCTGCATATAGATTACTTGTGCACATGCTAAAGCCGTTGAGATGTATTCGGCTTCACATGTCGAGAGTGAAACAAGGTTTTGATTTTCACTAAACCACGAAACTAAATATTGACCAATAAAATGACATGTGCCACTTGTGCTTTTTCTATCTATTTTACAACCCCCGAAATCAGCATCACTATATGACACGAGTTCGAACGAGCTTCCTTTTGGGTAGAAAAGTCTATACTCTTTAGTGTTTGTTAAATATCTTAAGGTTCGTTTTACCGCTCGATGATGTGATTCTTTTGTCTATGCTTGAAACTTAGCACATAAGCATACATTCATCATAATATCCGGTCTACTAGCCGTTAAATATGATAGAGATCCTATCATACTTTGATATAATTTTTGATCGAAATCTTATCCATTTTCATCTTTATCTAAATGTAGCGCAATACTCATTGGAGTTGGTTTACTTGAGATATTTTCCATTCCAAAGCATTTTAATAAATCTCAATAGTATTTTTCCTTATTTATGAAGATTCCATTTTCTACTTGTCTTATTTGCAAACCCAAAAAATAATTTAATTCACCCATATGTGACATTGCAAATTCATTTTTCGTAATGTCAGAAAATTCATTGCATAATTTTTCGTTAGTTGAACCAAATAATGTCATCAACATATATTTTTACGACTAATATGTCATTGTTTCTTGTTTTATAATTAAAGTAGAGTCTCTTTTACCAATTTGAAATCCATAATTTTGTAAATGAGTTTTTAATCTTTCATAGCAAGCACGAGGTGCTTGTTTCAATCCGTATAGAGCCTTTTTAAGTTTAAATACATGATCATGATATTTTTCATGAACAAATAGAGAAGGTTGTTCAACATAAACCTTCTCTTTTATAAAGGCATTTAGAAAAGTACTTTTTACGTCCATTTGAATTTTTTTTAAATTATGATGACATGTGAAAGCAAGTAATGTCTATGTTGCCTCGAGACGTGCTACTGGAGCAAATGTCTCTTCGTAGTCAATTCCTTCTTCTTGATTATATCCTTGAGCTACTAATCTTGCTTTATTTTGAACAATATTTCCATTTTCATCCGCTTTATTTTTAAAAATCCATTTAATTCCAGTTACAGATTAATCGGTTGGTTTTTGTACAAGTTCCCATAAGTCATTTTTTTCAAATTGATTAAGTTCTTCTTGTATTATAATAATCCAAAAATCATCTTTTGACGCTTCTTTATAATTTTTTGGTTAAAATTGGATATAAATGCAACATGACTATTTGATTCAACTATTTTCTGGTTGATACTCTTGTATTTAAATCATCGATAATATTATTAATATGATGGTCTCTTAATATCCTAGGCGGTGACGTTATTACATTATAATTATTGATATTGACATTATTATTATTTTCATGTATAGGTATACTAGTTTTATTTATAACTTCTTCATCATCATCATTTTTATTATTTGTAAAGTTTTCATCAAATGATACATTTAGACTTTCTTCTATAATGTTTGTTCATTTATTAAAAATTCTATATTCATTACTCCGATCCGAATATCCAACAAATATTCCCTCATTAGCTTTAGAATCGAATTTTCCAAGATAATCTTTGGTGTTTAAGATAAAACATTTTGATCCAAATACGATACTTTAGGTTTCTTTTTGAAAAATATTTCATAACATGTATTTTTAGTCATTGGTCTAAGTGTTACATGATTCAATACATAACATGCGGTAGCAATAGCTTCAGCCCAAAAACTTTTTGGTATACTACTATTTAGTAAGGTTCATGCACATTCTTGTAAAGTTCGATTTTTCCTTTCTACAACATCATTTTGTTGAGGTGTTTGTGGAAATGAGAAATTATGACTAATTCCCTTTTTGTTGAAAAAATTTGTAAGCAGTTAATTTTCGCCTCCATGATCGCTTCGTATGCTTTTAATTTTTAAATTCATCAAATTTGTGATTCATTTAGCAAAAAATTAAAAGATTTCAAAAGTGTCACTTTTATGTTTTAAAAATAATGTCCAATTATATCTTGAAAAATTATCAACAATTACAAATACATATTTGTTATGATTTATAGAGCGTACTTGAGTCGGTCCAAATAAATCTAGATGAAGTAGTTCGAAAGGTTACTTTGTGGAGATTCCCTTTTTAGATTTAAAAGAACTTTTCTTTAATTTACCAAATTGACAAGCGTCACAAAAGTTTTTAACTTTATAGTTGATCTTAGGTAATCCTCTAACTAATTCATTTTTAGCAAGTTTGTTGATATTTTTGGAATTTATGTGACAAAATCGTTTATGCCATAACCAGGATCATCATGATTTGCTACTAAGCATAAATTAGTATTGTTTTTTATATTCATGTTTAAAACATATATGTTACGATTTCTAAATCCTTCTAAAATTATATTTTTATTTTGGTCAAAGATATTGCATTTGTCTTTCTCGAAATCAATTTTAAATCCTTTACCACATAGTTGACTTATACTTAATAAGTTATGTTTCAAATTCTCTACCAATAAAACATTAGTAATAATAGGAGAATTAGAAATACTGATATTGATGACTTCTCCAATGCCGATGAAAAATCCTTTGGAATTATCTTCGAATGTCACAGACCCACCATCGATATATGTTATATTGGATAACATATAAGTATTTCTAGTCATGTGCTGTGAGCAACCACTATCAAGTATCCATTTCTCTTTACTTTTTATTTTAAATTTGGCTACCTGCAAAATAAGAAAAATTTAATTGGTACCCACATTCTTTGTTTAGGGGCCTACGTGTTAGTGGAAAAAGATAGCCATATCCATGAGGATTTGGTTCCTTTAGAAATGTAATTATTATTATGTACAACTTTCTTCAAATATTCACCAATATATTTTTGTCTAATTAGTGCATTATTTGTTTTAGGAATCCATATTTTGACAATTTTGTGTGTGAATTTTTAATCTTGGTTTCTAACTTTGGCTTTTTGAATTTGGTGTATAATGTGCTATACTTCTTTGACTTTTGTTTGCTTTTAAAACCTAATCCATTTCTATTTTCAAATGGTTTAGAAATTTTAATCAAATTCTCAAAATTTTGTTTTCCTTTGTTGAATTTTGTCACATTATTTGTTATTTTATCTAACTTCTTTCAAGATCACAAATTTCTAGATTCAAAATTTGCTTGTAATTCTAATTTTTCTTTTTCAAGGTTAACTTTTTATAACTTATAATTTTCTAAATCATTTAATAAATTATCATTTTGAGATAATAATGTTGCACATTTTTTTTGAATAATTTCTAGTTCTTCTTCTAAGATACTTTTTTCATCTTTTAATAATCCAATTTCTAATTCTTCTCTAGTGAACTTCTCTACATATTCCTTATTTAATTTTTTTGTTTCTCTATACTTATCGTGCAATTCACTATTATTTTCACTATTTCATCATAAGTAAGTTTAGGTCGTACCTCATCGGTGTTAGCCATAAAACACATATTTTCTTGCTCCGAGTCGCTTTCACTATCACTGTCAGATGAAGAAGATGAATCTGAATCATCCCATGTTACTTGAAAAGCTCTTTTCCTTTTCTTGAATTTTTCAAATTTGCTTTTCTTTTTATCATTATTGAGTTGTGGACAATCCTTCTTCATGTGGCCAAAATTTGCACACTCGTAGCATTTAATCGATGTTTGAGTTGAGGTGTAACGACCCTTAAATTTTAAAGGTTTTAATAACGTAATTAATTGAATTTTATGAAATTTTAAATAATAAAATTTTGAAATAAAAATTTAATATTTGGAATACGTCTAATTAAACATAGCAAATGGTACATTTTCATCGAATAATATTGAAGGTTATTTTTTTTGTAATTTATTTAAATTTAAATAAGTTAATATGTGATGATAATAAAATGATTTCCGAACCTGAATATTTTATATAATAAATTTGTAAATCATCTTCTGAGTGAGACGTCATATTTTGTTTCGTCAAATTTGGACCGTTATTACTCCGTTTATCTTATTTTCGGCGTTTTAGCAGCATTTTCGGTACCGATTATCGACTTTTGATAGGATGGTCGTTCCATAGATATCTGTGTACCGTTTTGATCGTATCGTCGTGCTGATCTCCGTAATATATTCAGTTGTGCATTCCGGCACCCGGTACGAGATGACATCGGCAAAACGATTGGCTATCGGTCCCGTATTTAACTTTTGTTTGCTCTGACCTTTCACTTGCCCTGCCGTATTCCCGTAGCCACTTGCTTTTAATAAATTCCAATCAACGTCTGACCTTCAATGTTACCAAGGTTTGATTTGAAATTCCAATCGGTTCATGCTTTTAGCCTTTCCCTATTCATTCTCCATTTTGATAAACAAAAGCATTCTTATATTTATTTACTGTAAGTTGTCTTCCATCCTTTCTTTTGCTGTGACTTGTGTTGCCTTCCACTCCCACCTTCATTTCAATTTGGCCGATCACCCATAGCTCTCTTCTCACGACCACAAACTCCATGACCTGGCCACCCTCTCACCGAAGCCAATTCGGCCACCTATCCACTGTCCAACCTTGAGCCGAGCACCACCTTTGCCTCTCTCAATCCCCTTGTTCAATCGAACGGTTTTAAAAGTTTACATTCATGTCAGTATATGCGTATTATATGTTTAAAGGTATATTATATATTTTATTTTGGGTTGACCGGTTACTTTATTCTTGTTTATAATAGTATGTAAAGTTGTTCATGTTTTATACCGTATAGTATATGTCTGTTTTGTTTAAAAATATAGTCTACATAATTATCCATGGTCTGCGCATGTATATATGTATATATGCATTGTTACTTATATATATGGTTGTATTTTTGTCTATATATATATTTACCTACCCTACATATCATGTTGAAGCATGCATATATTGAAGGCAGTCTGCATTTTTTTTATGGACGAACATTTGTTCCATAAATGAATAGTCTGCATAGTTTCTATGTACTTACATCTATTTTCATATATGAGTTGTCTGCATATATATGGGAAGTTTTGGCAGTTTATAATAAGTTTTATATATATACATCAGTTTATATTAGTTTGAATATTACCTGTTGAGTTATATGGAGTCAGTAAGTTACATATGTATATATTTATATCTCACATATGTTAGTATATATTTATATATTTGTTGGTTATATTTAAAGTTATACATTCATGTCAGTGTAAATTATACAGTAGAATATATATAGATATTTATGTATATATTTGATATGATGTTGGTCTGCTGTGTTAACCTGTCATTTATATTAGCGGTTTGCATTTTTTTAGTTATCTATTTGACCTGGATCATATACATATATTAAACGAGTTATTTAATTTTGTTTATAAGGCTATATATTTGATTTTATACGTGTTCAAATTAATATTGATTTGAAAATAATAATATATATATGTCTGTGAATCAATATAATTTCCGATACATGTTGATTTTTAAATTTAAAGCCCTATATAGATTTTGATATATATTTATATATTTTATATTTATAAGATTATATGTGATTTGCTGGGTTCATATATATTTTAAGTTATATCGATTCCTATTTATCAACTTTGTTCGTCGAATCATGTCCATCTAGCTTTGCTTTGGAATTCGTAGCTTGTTCTATTGTCAAACTCTCTAGCCTCGAAAGGTGAGCCATCACTCAGGATTAATATTCTTATATTTATTAAATTTGATTACAATTGGAACAACAACTGAAATATGTTGCTGTTAGTTATTTACATTGCTATATATATGCCATTATCTGTATCTGTTCACCTGTGACATCTGACACCATCATCTATTATTTATCACTGATGATATGTGCCTGTTACTGATTGTTATATTATTATCATTACTGTTATCACTCTACAAGTTCCTTGTTAGTATAGAATTCACTATGGGTTGAAATGATACATACCCGAACGATCTGTAGAATAGGAGAAAATCGTTATGGGTTGAAATAATAAACCCCAGCGATTTTCATTGACATTGAATTTGGGATTACAGGTTGAAAAGATATATACCCGTATTAAATTGCGGATTGAAATGATAAATATCCGTATCACTTGACCATAGGATAGAAAATTATATACAGACACCGTTGGTCTACATATAAATATTTCAAAAATGATTTCTATGATTTTTGAAAAGAAATATATGGTTTTAATAAATATAGATTTTAAAGATTTAAAAAAGTTGATTTAATAAAGTTTGTTTAAGTATTTATTTAATATATATATATATATATTCAGATATAGAGTTTATAATGATCCAGGTTGAAAAGATAAATTTGAAATTGATTAGAAATTATATTTATTTAAGAATTTTACTTAAATAAGTTTGATTTGAAATTTATTAAATTTGAAATTTTAAAGATATGTTTATAACTTGAATTTGATTAAAAGTGACTTAAATGAATATTTCAAATTTACATAAATTGAAATGGGATATTTTGTTTATTTAAATTTGTAAATTGAAGTTGTATTTAGATGTTATTGAATATTTAAAGATTTAAATATATTGAAATTGAAATGGCTTATTTTATGGTTCAAATATATATTTGAAATCGATGATTTAAAATGGTTTATTGAGAAACTGAATTGAATTGAAATTTGAGGATTCCAGAATGGATTAAATTTGAATTTTGGAATCCGAGTTGAGTTGAATCGATTTGTGAAATTTGAGGAAACTATTTTATTATATAAAGTATTTTAAATTATATTTAAAACTATTTTATATTATTTTATAAACTATTTTAATATAAACTATTTTAAATATAACTATTTTAATATAAATTATTTTAAATATACTAATTATTTTAATATAAATTGTTTTAATTTATAACTAATTTATATAAATTATTTTATTTTATAAACTATTTTTATTTTATATACTATTATTAATATCTAAACTGTTTGAAGGAAAGTGTTATGATTTCAAAGTGTTATGATTTCCAAAGTTATGAATTTCAAAGTATTATGATTTCCAAAGTATTATTATTTCAAATTATTTTGGTTTCGAAAGTATTATATCTTAGAAAGTACTATGATCTTGGAAGTGAATATTTTTGAAATGGAAATGATATCGTATTGATATGTTTTTGAAATGGAAATGATATTTTGGTTTTGAAGTATAAACTATTTTGAAATGACCGCGGTGTTATAATAATGATTGGTTGTTAAAGAGACCGGGATCGGATATGGGCATACTCTCTGTCGATACCGAAAACCACTTTAACAACTGTGTACGCGGTGGAGATTCTAGAATGAAGTAGGATGTGGCGACGATCCTATATGAGGTATAAACGTGGACCCAGCTCCCATGAGTTGGCATAAGGTGGCTAAAACAGGAGCAATCGACGGGCTAATGAGGTAGAACCTCTGATCGGACACACTCCATCGTATGCCATTCTATTACTTTGTGATTGATTTGGTGCGCACCCTTGATTCGGGAGTGTGGCTCGAGGTGGGCGATTGCTGCGGCTCTGCGTTACCACCGGCTCGGAAGTGTAATTGGTATATCTACCCTGGCATTGCCTAGTTGTGCCGTGTCACCTACCATAGCGTGCTTTACTACAAGTTTGTTTTGTACCATACCTATGGAGTGCCCTTTGACGATGCCTATTACGAGGGAGATTACGGTACTGTATAGACTATGGGAATATATAAAATGTGTTAAGGTGGAAAATGTAAAGCCTTAACGCTATTTTAATAGTTTACTTTACTATAGACATTATTATAATAGCGTATATTACTACATAGTAGATAGTTTAACGGATCCTTAGAGGATGGCTATCCCAAACATCCTTTAAGTTACTTGTATTTCAGTTGATATTTCACTTGAGTTGGATTTATTAATATAAGAATGTTAATCCCGACTCGAGTGTTTTGTGTTTTGCTTTACGCTCGGGTTAGACTGAGTGGCTCAGTGTTCGAGACTCACCTTTGGAGTTGGAGCTTCGCTTGGAGATCCAGCTATATCTATTCAGCTTGCAGTTATTCAGTTGATTCCAGTGATGTATTCAGATTTTGTATTTGACTATTGTATTGAGACATCTATGTATTCGTGACTTCTGTTGTACCTTGTTTAACTCTGTTATATCTATATATAGTAGCTTCATGAACTACTATTATTTTGTTTCCGCTGCATTATTGTTATATTACTCTGTGTATGTGATTCTATGATTATTTATTTACTGTATATGCTGAGTTTTGCCAAATTTAAATTAACAATCTGATATTTTGATCAATTCAAGTCCGACATGTATGGATGCGAATGGTTGAAAATTTTAGGTCATTACAGTTGGTATCAGAGCTCTAGTTTTAGGCAAACCCAGCATATTGAGTAAATTCAATTATGGAATCACTTTCCTTCAAGCTTGAATCCCTTCCTCTTTGATTCGGTTTTCCTTTGAATTTTGGAATGTTCCCCTCGGTTTCAAAAATCCATGTTTGTCTCTCCCATTCGTTCCATAATCCATCCTTGTCTCTCCCTACTCGTGTTTTCCTGATTCTAGAGTATCCCATAACTCCACTTCGGTTGATCTCTATAATGAATCGGCGGTCCCGCCAATCCTAGAATGATTTGTAAATGGGTGAAACTCCTTTACAACAGGCATTGATTCACTGAAGATTTCTATATCCTCAGTTTAGATGCTGCTATCTCTTGCTATGACTGAATTCCATCTCTTGTGATTGGATGTCGATTTGCCTCAGAATTCTGCATCGATCTTATTCTTGAAGTCACGGTTGACTTGGTTAAGGTTGCCCGCGATTTATATAAGTCTATCTATTCTTTTCTCTTTTTGAAATCTATATATCTCCCTATCAAGCCTACCTTCTAGTTGAATTCTTCTGGTCAGAAGTTCCTCTAATTTGAATCTCTATCCTTGTTTTGAAATCTATTCTTGTATCATCGAGTGAGGGAGTGTATTTGTAAATTATATTAGAATGTTTTATAGTGTGTTTTTTGAGTTGTTGATGTTGATTTGGGTTTTCGATGGATTCGTCTGATCAGCGATATCGATAGGATTTCCAAAACACTTGAACAGAGCAAACTGACACAATATTATTTTAAAATTTGGTAAATGAAATTAATTTGTATGATTATATTATAAATATATAAGTAAGATTTCCTGGAATTCAATAAGTTAATTAAATTGGTTGTTTGAAATGATAATATTTGATTATCATTTATTGTTCTATAAATGAATTTTTAAACTTGGTTTATAAATTGAATGGGAATTTAAAATGAATTTCAATCAAGAACTTGAGAATTTAAATTTCCGATGATTCAAACTTTGGTTTTAAAGTTTTAAGGTATATATTATTTAAAGTATTTTCAATAGAAATCGTTTCAAAGAATTTTAAAGGTTTTAAATCTGCACTCATCTCTTTGTCGCTGGAAAATAATTTCGGTGATGACTGAAGCATCATCAACATTCATTTTCGAGTTTCAGAGTGGAGAGACCATTCTGTAGCTTTGCTACATTTTTGTTTTGAAAAATTAATTTGATTTGAATTTCCGAAGTATGACTTGATTTATAATATATATATATATATATATATATATATTAGTATATGATCATAGATTTGATTTGATATATATATGGTATATATATTTATCTCAAAATGGTTTGAATTGAAACCGGAAATTTTATTCTTAAATTTTGATAAGGTGATTTCAATTATAAAATAAAGCCAAAATTTTGAATAAATATTTAAACTTGAAATAAGTTGAATGAGAAAAATTTTCTTGTATAATACTCAATTACATTTCAATATAACTTACCTAAATTATTCAGAAGTTGAATATGTAATTGGATAATATACAATATAAAATGATTTTATAAATAAAATTTGAGTGGTTATAATAAATGTTATACACTTAAATTTTAATTATAAAAATGTTAATAGAGATAAATAGAATAATGTGTTAATTGAATAATAAATGAGATAAATAAGTTTGTTTTGAGGAGATTAATAAATTGAAATTAAATAAACTTAATGTAATACCTTGAATTTAAAATAAATTATTGAATATAAATTAATTTAAATTGAAATTTTATATGGTTTTAAATTAATTATTTTATATTGTCTTTTAATTTATTTTCTTTTGGTTGTTTCTATTCTCTTACTTCGTTCCTTTTCGGGGACGAAAAGTTTTGAGTGGGGGAGAGCGTAACGACCCGTAAATTTTAAAGGATTTAATAACGTAATTAATTGAATTTTGTGAAATTTTAAATAATAAAATTTTGAAATAAAAATTTAATATTTGGAATACGTCTAATTAAACATAGCAAATGGTAAATTTTCATCGAATAATATTGAAGGTTATTTTTTTTGTAATTTATTTACATTTAAATCTGTTAATATTTGATGATAAAAAATGATTTCCAATCCTAAATATTTTTATATAATAAATTTGTAAATCATCTTCCGAGTGAGACGTCATATTTCGTTTCGTCAAATTTGGACCGTTATTACTCCGTTTATCTTATTTTCGGCGTTTTAGCAGCATTTTCGGTACCGATTATCAACTTTTGATAGGATGGTCATACCACAGATATCTGTGTACCGTTTTGATCATATCGTCGTGCTAATCTCCGTAATATATTCAGTTGTGCATTCCGGCACTCGGTACGAGATGACATCGGCAAAACGATTGGCTATTGGTTCTGTATTTAACTTTTGTTTGCTTTGACCTTTCACTTGCCCTGCCGTATTCCCGTAGCCACTTGCTTTTAATAAATTCCAATCAACGTCTGACCTTCAATGTTACCAAGGCTTGATTTGAAATTCCAATCGGTTCATGCTTTTAGCCTTTCCCTATTCATTCTCCGTTTTGATAAACAAAAGCATTCTTATATTTATTTACTGTAAGCTGTCTTCCATCCTTTCTTTTGTTGTGACTTGTGTTGCCTTCCACTCCCACCTTCATTCCAATTTGGCCGATCACCCATAGCTCTCTTCTCACGACCACAAACTCCATGACCTGGCCACCCTCTCACCGAAGCCAATTCGGCCACCTACCCACTGTCCAGCCTTGAGCCGAGCACCACCTTTGCCTCTCTCAATCCCCTTGTTCAATCGAACGGTTAGTCTGCATTTTTTTAAAAGTTTACATTCATGTCACTATATGTGTATTATATGTTTAAAGGTATACTATTTTTTTTATTATGGGTTGACCGGTTACTTTATTCTTGTTTATAATAGTATGTAAAGTTGTTCATGTTTTATACCATATAGTATATGTCTGTTTTGTTTAAAAATATAGTTTACATAATTGTCCATGGTCTGCGCATGTATATATGTATATATGCATTGTTACTTATATATATATGGTTGTATTTTTGTCTATATATATATTTACCTGCCCTGCATATCATGTTGAAGCATGCATATATTGAAGGCAGTCTGCATTTTTTTATGGACGAACATTTGTTTCATAAATGAATAGTCTGCATAGTTTCTATGTACTTACATCTATTTTCATATATGAGTTGTCTGCATATATATGGGAAGTTTTGGCAGTTTATAATAAGTTATATATATATATACACACATCAGTTTATATTAGTTTGGATATTACCTGTTGAGTTATATGGAGTCAGTAAGTTACATATGTATATATTTATATCTCATATATGTTAGTATATATTTATATATTTGTTGGTTATATTTAAAGTTATACATTCATGTCAGTGTAAATTATACAGTAGAATATATATAGATATTTATGTATATATTTGATATGATGTTGGTCTGCTGTGTTAACCTTTCATTTATATTAGCGGTTTACATTTTTTTAGTTATCTATTTGACCTGGATCATATACATATATTAAACGAGTTATTTAATTTTGTTTACAAGGCTATATATTTGATTTTATACGTGTTCAAATTAATATTGATTTGAAAATAATAATATATATGTCTGTGAATCAATATAATTTCTGATACATGTTGATTTTTAAATTTAAATCCCTATATAGATTTTGATATATATTTATATATTTTATATTTATAAGCTTATATGTGATTTGCTGAGTTCATATATATTTTAAGTTATATTGATTTTATTTATAATGAATATTGAAATATATATATATATATATATTGTTGTTATATACATGTTTATACATCTGTTTATGTCCATTAGTAAATATATATAAAGATTGTTATGAGTATTGTTTTAAAAGATATATATATATATATATATATATATATATTCCGTTCATATCCAGCTAATTCGTTTCGTTCCCATCGATTCCTATTTATCAGCTTTGTTCGTCGAATCATGTCCATCTAGCTTTGCTTTGGAATTCGTAGCTTGTTCAGTTGTCAAACTCTCTAGCCTTGAAAGGTGAGCCATCACTCAGGATTAATATTCTTATATTTATTAAATTTGATTTCAATTGGAACAACAACTGAAATATGCTGCTGTTAGTTATTTACATTGCTATATATATGCCATTATCTGTATCTGTTCACCTATGACATCTGACACCATCATCTGTTATTTATCACTGATGATATGTGCCTGTTACTGATTGTTATATTATTATCATTACTGTTATCACTCTACAAGTTCCCTGTTAGTATAGAATTCACTATGGGTTGAAATGATACATACCCGAACGATTTGTAGAATAGGAGAAAATCGTTATGGGTTGAAATGATAAACCCAAACGATTTTCATTGACATTGAATTTGGGATTACGGGTTGAAAAGATATATACCCGTATTAAATTGCGGATTGAAATGATAAATATCCGTATCACTTGACCATAGGATAGAAAATTATATACAAACACCGTTGGTCTACATATAAATATTTCGAAAATGATTTCTATGATTTTTGAAAAGAAATATATGGTTTTAATAAATATTGATTTTAAAGATTTAATAAAGTTGATTTAAAAAAGTTGATTTAATAAAGTTTGTTTAAGTATTTATTTAATATATATATATATATTCAGATATAGAGTTTATAATGATTCAGGTTGAAAAGATAAATTTGAAATTGATTAGAAATTATATTTATTTAAGAATTTTACTTAAATAAGTTTGATTTGAAATTTATTAAATTTGAAATTTTAAAGATATGTTTATAACTTGAATTTTAGTTTGCTTGACTTTAGTTGTTCCTTCATGTGTGACATGTGAAGTGCGCCATATATCATATGTAGTGGTGCAAAGCATGACATGTGAAAACTCATTTTTATCAAGTGAGCAAAATAATACATACATAGCTTTGGCATTGTTAGATGTCGTTGCTTTTTGTGCATCAGACCAAGTGCTAATGTCAGTGTTAGATGCTTCATATTTGTTTTTAGTTGCTAGCTATATTTCTAACCCATTTGCTTCCATAAAAATTCTCGTACGGGTTGACCGATAAGCATAATTAGAACCAGTAAATAGTGGAGGATGAGAAGTTGATTGACTATCTTGAAATGTGCTTGCCATATTAATGATTTTTCAACTACATGTCACTGTAGATTGAAATGACCTTGCTCTAATACCAAATGAAAGTCTATAGGATCTTTTTAAGTAATGCAACTTATATATATATATATAGACACACACACACACACACACATGTGAGAGTGCATATTACTAACTATATTAAGCAGAGAATAATAATTGAATGTAAATAAGGTAAATAATAAAAGTGAGCACACTAGATATTTAATACTAGTTCGGACCTCCCGTCCTACGTCCAGTCCCGACGCTCCCCTTCGGTATTTCCTTTAACCAACTAACCCTCGCTTCGCCCGGAGGAATAAGCTAATAAAAAAGTATATCTTTGACAATCTTGTGTTCCAAATAACATGAATTTTGACTGATAGTACAAATCTTCCTATGATCTCCTTTGAGTATGTGAATGTGAATGCTTTGAGTTGTAGAAAGTGGTTTAACCAAAATTATATTTTGGTTATGATAGATTGCTAGTATGTAAGTAATGTATGCACAAGAGTAATAAGAAATCAAGAGAGAATAGATTCAATTTTCAATTCAATTGATTTGTCAATCTCAATCATTGTAGTATTTATAGATTTAAAGAGATGCAGATGAGGAGATGTTACTGTTAGATAAGGTCTATTCATTTTAATGGCTGCAACCTTTCGATGAAGAGTTGTTTTCTATTCATTTAATAGAGGTGTCTATTCAGATTTATGCAGTTGTTCAATTGACGGAAGTTTGTAAGGAAACCTCAGACGTCTGTGGCTTTAGGAAATAATTTTCCGAGTATTGTCACAGACGTTTGTGGTTTTTCCTCAAAAATCTATGGATGGTAAATTCAGTTTTTCAATGCATTTTTGTGTATATAAAATAGTGTGTGCATATATACTCAAGGGACCGTACAATGTTTTATCTAAGACTCTTAACAAACTAGAATAACCTTACTTAATCATAGCATGGTCCATAGGTCTTTGTTTGTCTTCGAGTCCCAATATCTTTGAGCATGATGATCTCTCGTAGTATATACCTATAATCTTGATAAAATGCATAATATATATGATTGTATAGTTGTTTTCATTGAAACCATAATATAAAGGTTCTAATAGTTTATGAGTACCTATTCTATTGCACTGAGAAATAATTATTGTTTCAAGGAACAACAACTTCATAGTGAAGGCATTTCTTTTAGAAATTATTGATAGTAAGATGATTTGGATATGATTTAAAGATAAAACCGATTACGAGGGATGAAATGAAATTAACCAAACCTAAATGGAAACAACAAATTAGAACGACTAATATGTATTCCCACACATTGAAGAGAAGCGATGAATTTCATATCAATGTCAAATAAAGAACTTCGTAAGTTGTCAATAAGCCATTAAAAATATTTACTCTGCTATATGGCACGATGAATAAATCCGAAACATGGATTCCAAGTACATTATCAAAATATGATTCTAATAGTTGTACCTAAAGGGATATGATCCAGTAAT
The DNA here is from genome assembly GCA_030737815.1 of Allium fistulosum. Classification (NCBI taxonomy): domain Eukaryota; kingdom Viridiplantae; phylum Streptophyta; class Magnoliopsida; order Asparagales; family Amaryllidaceae; genus Allium; species Allium fistulosum. The sequence continues at coordinate 703,857,724 of CM060904.1, read as the reverse complement.
TGCAAATGTGTTTTCAAGAAGAGGACAATGCAGTTGGAATATACTGAGCGATATTGATGAGAATAACATCGTAAATTTCTATTGTTTAAATTAGCACAACAGATACATCATTCAACATGCTTGAGTTAATTCAGATTGTAATCACAAAATTACTATTGGTATGATTTTAAGTTTTGGTACACATGTATTGAAACAACAAGTTATAAATTATGATTTAGAATAGATTATTTGCACATAACAACCAAAGTATCTCAAAGTCGATAGGAGCGATAACGAGTTTGTGTGTTTTAGGTATGATCCGAAGAACAAATACGAAAGTATCGTTCGATAAGCATTAGAGTTGAACAAGTATTTTGATAAAAATATCAAATTGATTGATTTTTCATCAAAATGTAGTGGAAACGTGTGTCTATAAGAAAGAATGTTAAAATGTACTTAGATATTTCAAAAATATAAGTTGATAACAAACTAATGATTGTTGACAATGTACTCGTGTTAGAACCATTCTATTTTGGTTGTTGAATTCTCAATATTGAATTTGGAAATGACATCTTTTATAATTAATATAAAAGGATGTTGGGATATTCCCATATGATATACATAGACACCGTATTAAAATGTTTAATGTAAAGCATATACGATGGACTTCTTATGCATTGGCAATAAGAATTATCACATATGCTATGTAGCATACTATATCACATTTTGCTTATGTACTTGGTACATAAAGCAAATAATCCAAATTAAGATAGCTAAATGGTAGTTGAGAGTATTCTCGAGTATTTGGAAAATACTAGAGAATTGTTTGAAGAAACTACGAGCATCATAAATGATATCAAGTATAATATGTCGGTATCAAATTCATGCTTAAACCTTAGTTAAGGAGCTTTAGGTTGGAAATGTTCCAAACAAAAGTTTGTAGCTGATTCAACCAAAAGGGTAAGTACATCATCTTGAGTAATGCTACAATAAAATTAATGTATAAATTTGTAATTGAGCTAGAAGTATCTTCAGATGTTGAGAATCACATGTTATTATTATACGATAATAATATCATGATAAAAATCATGAAAGAACCTAGATCACAATAGAAGTCGAGAAAAATACTCCAAAAAGTTCTATGTGATAAAGGCAATTTATCAGCATTGGCGATTGTTGATTGACATAGTAGATAACTAAAATAACATAGCAAATCCATTCATGAAATTCTAGCTCCAAGTGCAAGTGGGAGATTAATAGACTTAGGGGTATGGACTAGGGACAATTATATAATTTACTGTAATTTATTAACTTTGTAATAAAAACTCATTCGAAATAAAAGGTGTTTTTCTTTTTGTTATATACTTGTTATAATGTGTTATATTAATTATTTATTTAATTTAAGTATATTTAATAGAAAATCCATAAATGATATATTTTGTGATAGCAATTACAACGTGTTGTATCATAAGAAATTTATCATAATGAAAATTAACATGTTGTTTCAAATATTCCTAGTCAAGATGTATTGATACATCCCTTGAGATTAGAGTATGTAATGCTCTTAAAATGTTGGAGTGTATTACTCATGACTACTATAGGCACTAAGGGGTTACGTACTGCTAGTTAGTGGATAATATGGAATGACTCACTAAATAGTTTTTTATTTGTTAATATAACTAAGGTCAAATAGAGAATGTCGAGCTAATAACATTACACAATTCTCTCAACTTGAGAGTATTGTTGAACTTCAATGTGAAAAATCCATTTTTATTATAGTTAAATAGTGGCACGACGCCCATCAAACGACCATAGGTAGGTCTAAGTTGTAGCATAGAAGTGAAACACTATTCAATAGAGAATTCATCTCCTTAGTTATATGTGGTTAGTATCACGGTTAACTATAGTCAACTCAAAGTCAAAGTCTCTGGCTAAAGCAGTTTGGTTAATAATAATTGTTATTATTGAACAAAGGACTTTGTGTTGGATTATACAAGTTGAATCTAGATGATATTGGAACTTTAATTAAAACTAAATTCCATAAGTTCTAAAGTGTCATAGTTTGGACAAAGAGGATTGGTGTAAATAATTGTCACTACCGGGGACCGCTTGAAATACCAAAATTGGATTTTACCAAAATTGTGTAAGCGATAAATTCGACCAAACTATTACACCACTAGCTTAGGTGATATCCGAACCTTAATATTTGCATTATTCGATATTAATTGCTATTTTAATTTACATCTATGAGCTGCACAAACTCAATGTTCAATTCTCCAAAATACCATATGATTTAATTAAATTATAATTGTTATAAATTAATTAATTATGAAATTTTATTTGATTTACTAGAATCAATATTTAATAAAGTGAAAATATAAAAGTCATGTGTGTATGTACCGATATTCGTTATCGATAAACATTCAAACTAAATTTACAATGTATAAATATTGATTAGTTTTGGAAATGTATGTGGGCCCATAAGCCAATAGATATAGTTGGCCATGATGTGGATGGGAGGGTATGTGATATTTGTTTGAAATATGAGTTTTGAATATAAGGAGAAGAGGCAAAATAGGAGATATAGATCCCCTCTTTTCTCTCCTTTCTTTTCTTATTTAAACTCGCCATCCCTATCATTTGTTACTTGACTTTTTGCCTCCCTTCCTCCAGGTTTGGCCGAAAATCAAAGAGCCCTTGCCCTCTTCATTTCCAATCCAAATTAAATCAAATCAAATACAATACAAATGTGTGGTGATATCTTCAGTTAGTTGTGTTTCTAGAAGAGAAAGGATTCGACCCAAGGTGTTTTCTGATTCAACAATCAAGATTCAATATCAAGGCCTAGGTAATATCTAATCAATATTTATTTATGTGTTCATTTATGTCATTACATATGTATAGATTAAAACCATAATTTATCATAAATTTGTATATTTATTTGCTATCAAATTTGTATATGTATATGTTCATTCACATTAAAATTGTTATTCGACTTTTAGACCAAGCGGCTTTCGAACCGATCTGGATGTCAGGATAAAGATAAAGTGGTTCAAGGACGTGAAGGCATGCTTGGAAGGATGGTGGAACAAGCTTGAAAAGATTAGGATTCCCAAAATGGGCTCAGAATCATCTCGGTACCGATCACTTTCAGGTCGGTACCGATCACATTTTGTGCGCCCTAGTGGATTATGAAACTATGCTCTATCAATAATTGGCTAAAGAGGTCATCCCGGGGTCCATTTCTGAAGGAATAAGTGAACAACTCTAAAAGGCTCTAAAGATAAGGACAAGTACTGAAGAAGTCAGAAACTCTATGTAATAACATGATTTCTAAGACAAATGTCCTCGAAGCTTGATCAAATGGAGTTGGAAAGACAAGTATAACAAGATAGCAAGATTTGTCATCAACAATCCAGGTTGGTACCGATCACTTCTGATCGGTATTGGGAGGATTTTATTGGTCAGAGAACTTCATTTCCCTTCCTACATTCTTGGATCTGAAGTTAGACTTGGTATTTAAAAATCCAACGATTTCATTGAGCAATTTACCTATAAATAGTAAACACATGGCAACTCAAAACGGACTCTTGGCACTTCATCTTCTTCACTCTCTCTCTCTATACGACCTTGTCATAAAGGAAGATACCTTTTGCTGCTCTGGAATGTTAGATCAGTAAATCCCTTGTACTTGTAACAAACAATCTTTATAATAAGATTAAAGTGGATGTAAGCCTCAAATTTGCTAAACTACTATAAAAACTTCTTGTGTGTCTTTCTTTATTTTGTTGTTTTGGCTAGAACTTTATCTTTTAATTATATTTGGGGTGTTGTGCCACTTTTTGGCTCAGTGCTTTCATTGAGAAAGAGCTTCTCAGGCGTAGATCTAGCTATCTATTTTTGATTAGAGCATCTAGAGGTTTGATCCAAAAGGTTTTGATCCAAAGGTTTAAAGAAATTTCATAGAGGAATCAATGGCATAAATAACAAATTCTATTAGATCTGGAGCAGTCACTAGTAGAGATGAAGGAGCTTCCCATTATGATGAGGCGACTAAACAACCGATAGCAGCGTTGCCAGGACCATCTACCCCTTAGGAGATGGTCATAAGGGTGGAGTTTGATAAGGTGATGGTATAGTTGAATTACAGAATGTCAGTTACTCAAAAGGCTCTCTGATGGATGCCAGCGTAGCCTTGCTAACCCAGCAGTCTCAAAGACCCTAGAGGGATAGAAGAGAAGCATCACCTATTGGATCAGAAGAGGAGAACTCATCTTCTTCTGGTTAGAACAGAAGGGATGGAAATCAAAAGCAGAAGATACAAACTACTGGAGTAGCAGGGAGGAGTGGTAAAGGAACTAGGAGGGCCATTGCTTAGAGAATTCAGATTGGTACTGATCTACATTTGAGGTCCTTAGAGGGGCAGGAGCATGTGGCCGTTAGCTCATCAGATTCCGAGGATGATTTGCATAATGTTGGAAATGAGGATGGACTGGATGTTGAAGCTTGATATGTTGGTGTTCAAACAACCATTACGGAGTCAATCAGATGTCAAAGAAAAACTAAAGGAGTGGTTCTCCCAAAGACTGGAGAACCTAGACATCAACGAGCAAACCGAGACTATTTGTGGAGTCAAACACTTGGCATAGCTCTTGATAATCGTCCTTCGAATTACTAGGCTAGATAGGAGCATATTACGGACATGATTAAGTGGTTATTGGAGGAAAATAAATGGAGAAAGAATGAAGATTGGCGTTCTGCGTCTAGTAGGACTCCATTAATGGAAAACATACTAAGGGAAGAGTATCCCAAGAATTTTACGATGCCTTCAATGCCATAATATAATAGGACTACTGACATCAGGCCATATTTGTTCAAGTAAGAATGGCATTTGGATGGAGCCAGAGCAACGGACACAGTTCAATGTAGGTGTTTCTCTATCTTTTTAGATGGGTCGTATCGATGTGCTTCACTTGGCTTATGCCAAAATCCATCTCGACTTTTGATGAGTTAGCTATGAAATTCTTGGAGTAGTTCAGGCTCCACTCACTTGACCTAAGGATGCAATGTCCTTGTCGAGCCTTTCTTAGGGACCTAAGGAATCAGTGAAGGGTTTCTTAAATAGATTTAGTGTTGCAGTTACAGAAGTTAACAACCAAAGGAGGATATGGCATTGATGGCTTTGGTCCAAGGCATACATCAGGACACAGACTTTGGAAAGTGGCTGAGGATGAAGCAGCCAATTACTATGGAAGTGATCCAATGGAAAGCCAATAAATTTTTACATTTTTAAAAAGCAAGTCGGGTTGTTGGGAAGACTAGTGGTGAATAGTCGAAGGAGGTTATTTAGAGCAATGTAGCCAACAAACAAACCGGTGAGAGCGCCGAAAACATAGCTATGAATGTTGGTAATTCTAGTAATCAAAGGAAAATGAATCAGGGTGTTGGGGGCAAGAAGAATGTTGCCAAAAAGCATCCAAGGAATACGTGGCCTGATGAATACACACCTCCGAATGACACACTTAAAAACATATACCTTGCCACATAAAGATACAAGAAGCCACCTAGGACAGAGGCGACTAAGGTAGAAAAGCGCTTTGGAAAGTTTTGTCGGTTCTATGAGACTCATGGGCATAGCACGAATGAGTGCATGCATCTTACAGATTCCATTAAAGAACTGGTAAGGAAAACAAAATTGCAGCGGTATATTAGAGATCCGTAGGATGGCGGACATAATGCAAGACCCCAAAGGCTGAATGCCCAAGGGGACCAGCTATGACCCAGCGAAGGGGGGCCCAGGTGGCTAGATGAAAGGGTTGTTATAAACATGATGACCGAAGAACCTAATCCAACGGAGAAAAACTGGAATGAGATTGAGCGGTATGCGAGTTCATTAAGGCATGCATCGCAAGAGAAATGCTTTGCCATGGAGGATGAAGCTCCGGCTAAGCAGCAAAAATTGATAATTGATGATATATTTTCTTGGAATAGAGATTCCGAAGAGATTGAAGTGCCTACTTTTCATCCCATGGTGATAATGGTTATTGTAGGCCTAGTATGGTGCATCATGTCTTAGTGGATAATGGAAGATTGATGAATTTTCTATTTAAAAGGATGTTTAATCAGATAAAGATAAGTATGATGGATGTTAAGGCTTGTAAATTTGGGATTCAAGGATTTACCGGTGTGGTAAAGCAACTCGTAGGGACTATTGGTTTGTCCATGGAATTAGGAGATGAAGACCACAAAATTTTGCAGGATTAGAAATTCATGATTGCAGATGAGTTTTCGGCGTATAATGCCTTCTTGGGCCGACTAGCCCTTGTTGATTTCAGAATAGCACTAGCTCCTTGATGCTTGATGATGAAGTTCCCCACAGATAATTGGGTTAGATCGATTAGAGGTGACCAGAGCGTTGGTCAGGAATGTTACGTCATTAGCTTAGTGAGGCAATGTGATGGGGAAAAGGAAAGAATTTAGAGAGAGCTCTTTGCATCAAGAGCTCAAAAGCATAACAATTAACACCCAAGCCTTAGTACGGGAACCACAACGGGTTCTATAATTCAATGAATCCTAGGAAGAAGTCAGAGGAAGTGCTGGCAGCACCAGTCTAGCTGACAATTAATGTCCGATAACCATTGACGGTTCTACTCTGGTCCTTAAGATTGGTTCCCAACTCGGTGTCGGATTAAGGAAGGAATCAGTCAGTTTTCCAAGTAAATTTGGATGTACTTTCTTAGGCACATTCAGATATGTATAGGATACCGCCAGAGATAGCATTGTATGCACTGAATATGGACCTAAAATATCCACTGTTAAAATAGAAGAGACATAGACTGGGTCCGAGCGATCCGCTACGCTAAAGAAGAAAGTGGATAAGCTGAAGGAAAATGGCTTTATCCAAGATGCTTTGTAACCTAAATGGGTATCGAATCCTATGTTGGTTAGGAAAGCAAATGGAAAGTGGCGGATATGTATTGATTATCCAGACCTGAATAAAGCATGCTCGAAGGATAGCTTTCCATTAACCAGGATTTATCAACTGGTAGACAAGACCGCTGGTCACAAGTTACTCTCTGTCTGGATGCTTATTCCAGCTATAACCAGATACTGATGCACATTCCGGATCAGAAGCACACAAATTTTATAACAATCTGGGGTTATACTATTACAAAAATTGTCATTCATTTTAAAGAACGTTGGAGCTACTTAGTAGAGATTGGTGAATTCCACGTTCAGGAATCAAATTGGACGAACGATGGAAGTGTATGTGGATGATAAGCTTGTGAAGTCACGGCTATCGAGGAACCATATGGATGACCTTTTGGGGATATTTAAAGTGCCGCAAAGGTACAGGATGAAGTAAAATCCATTAAAGTGTTCTTTTGGAGTTGCATCGAGCAAGTTCCTAGGATTTATCATGAATTCGAGGAGTATTGATGCTAATTCGGAGTAGATTGATGCCTTAAGGAATTTAACTACCCCAACCACAAAGAGGGAGATGCAAAACATGAACTGGAAGGTTGCCGCATTGAGTCGGTTTGTCATAAAGACAACTCATAATGGTATACTATTCTTTGATACCATAAAGAAGGAGAAAGGAAAGTTTGTCTGGATAAAGGAATGCGGGGAAGCTTTCGAGGAACTACTAAGGCATATGGAAAGACCACCAATCTTATCCAAGTCTTTGGACAAAGAGGATATATCCATCTATTTAGTGGTGTCTCCTCAAGCACCAGTGCAACATTGGTACGTAAGGAGGCGAAGGTTCAGAGGCCAAGTGTATTTATCAGTAAGTGATTTATCGAAGCTGAAAGGAACTATCCAAAGTTGGAAAAACTCGCTTACTACTTGTTGATTGCATCAAGAAAGTTATGACCATACTTCTAGGCTCGCCCAATAAAGGTGCTGACGGTTTAGCCCATGAAGCAAGTGTTGCACCAACCCGAGACTTTTGGAAAGTTGTTGAAGTAGAACATCGAACTGAGCTAGTACAGCATCACTTACCATACAAGGAGGGCGATAAGAGGACAAGTGTTGGTTGATTCATCATTGAATTTACCATTTGGTATGGAGAAGAGGAAGATGGTTTGATCATACATTTTCAATGGAAACTGTATGTAGATAGAGCTTCTAATGAATGAAATTCTAGGAGAGGAGTGGGTACTCATGACTCCAGAAGGACGATCAGTTTGCTACACATTGAAGCTAGAGTTCCTTGCAATAAACAATGAGGTTGAGTATGAAGCGTTGATAGTGGGACTCAAGATAGCAAAGGAACAGGGGTTAGGATGCTACATATATTCAGTGACTCCTGGTTGGTGGTTTGCTAGTTGAAGAAGGAATTCTAAGCTAAGGTGTGAGGCTTGCCCCTCACTAGGCAAAGACACTAGAACTTTTAAATGATATAGAGTATTGCATATTTACGCACATCCCCAAAGAGAAGAATGTGAAGGCCGACTTACTAGCCAAACTGGCCTGCTCTGGAGAAGCACAACTATTAGGATTAGTTCAAGTGAAGGTTTTATCGGCTCCAAGCATCGACCAAATGGATGTTGACCAGATTTTGGAAGCCGAAGAGTTGGAGTCATGGATGACTCCGATCAAGGACTATCTACTTATGGGAACCCTCTCGAAAGGAAGGAACCAACAGAAGAAAACTCCTTCCTAAGGTCCTACACATTATAATGCAAGAAAGAGTATCGTATATGAGAGCTTTCTCAATACCCCTACTCTAGTGTATAACCAAGGATGAGGATAGGGAAATCCTCATGGAAATCCATGAGTGTACATGTGGTGACCGCACTGGGGGGCAAACGTTAGCGAAGAAGATACTTCGTTATCGATACTTCTGGCCAACAATATATTAAGATACCTCTGAATACACCAAACGATGTGACCAGCGCCAAAAGTTTGCCAAGGTTCTGGGAGCCCCAACCATAGATCTTAAGCAAATGGTTAGCCCATGGCCATTTGCGATTTGGTGAATTGATATAATCAGTTGCTACTAATGTCGAAAGGAGGAGCTAAATACGCAATTGTTGCAGTGGATTACTTCACAAAGTAGGCTAAAGCGGAACCGCTTGCCACGATCACAACGAAGAAAGTGAACAACTTTGTGATGAAGAGTATTATCTATAGATTTGGAGTACCCCAGAAAATTATAATGGATAATTGAACTTAGTTCATAAGTATCGGGTTCAAGGATTTCTACCATTGGTACAGGATCGAGAAAAGCTTTTCAATGGTAGCACACCCTGAGGCGAATGGAAAGGTAAAGGCGGTGAATAAAATCATCAAGTCCATTTTGAAGAAACGGACAGTTAAAGCCAAGGGAAACTTGGTCGATGAGCTTCCACTTGCATTGTGGGTTTATAGAATAGTTCATAAGTCTGTGATTGACCATACACCATTCGCTTTGGCCTATATATTATAGGCCATAATTCTGATTGAATTGGAAGTCCCCTCTCACTTGAAAAAGCACTATGACTCCAAGGTCAACGAGTAACTCTTTCTTGAGTCCCTTGATTTGATTGATGAAAAGCGAGAAGAGGCTGAATTAATGGTAGATGCTGACTAGAAAAGAGTAGCTTGGCATTTTAACACCAAGGTTCGAACCCGTACCTTCAAGGTATGGGACTTCATTTTGGAACGAGCTCTCCCGAATATAGGGGCACTTGGTCCAAATTGGGAAGGTCCTTATGTGACCGAGCAAAAACTTAGAGATGGAATTTTCAAGCTGCCTATTGTTAATGGAATCTCGATTCCACGGGCATGGAACAGCGACCTGTTGATTATTTCCTTTAGTTTTACTTAGTTTATTTTCTGTAAATAAGCAACCCTAGAAAATTGGGGGTAATGTAATAATGCAGGACTTGCAATGTTTTTCATTCATAAATAAAGTTAGATTGATGAAACAATGGAATCATGTTCTTGTAAACAAAACCCTATACTGTGTGATTAGTAGTAAATTTTGGTACCCGAAGACAAATATCGACTCCTTTGGTCTAGGACTAGGACATAGGAGTTTAATCACAAGGGTCGATTAGATAATTTGACCCCATTTCTTTAGTATTGACTGTAGGTAAGGTCAATGAGGAATATCCAAAATCACATAATTTGAGCACTAGTTTCTGGAGATAGAAACTGGTGCATGGTAAAAAAAAATTAATGACATGCTTATTGACTGGCAAGACGTGCTAGGCCGAGGATAAGCAAGGAAGGTCAAAAGATATTCTTGGTCGGAGATAGGTGAGACTGAGAGTGAATGCCCTGTGATAGGAATCCAAAGCATTGGCTCCCGTAGATAGCAACTGGTCCATGGCCAGGATTTCCATGGCTGTGCTTGGGGCCCACTAGGACATGCTCAGCTAATGATAGCAAGGATGGTCATTGAATTCTTTCGACCAATGCCCAGAGACATATGAGATCGAAAACGGGTACCCGAAAAAGTTACTGTTGGACTCCTCTGGTCCAGGATCAGAATCGAGAGAGTATAATCAGATTGCGGGCTATTAGATAATTTGCCTCATGTTATTAACCTTCGATTGATGCCCGAAGGTAAGCAAGGTCAGGGGACAATAACTGTTAAACCAAAAGTTGGCATAATACCTATGATGCTAATTGTGATGAACTAACTCTTGATTTTGATACATTTGATAACAAAATCAAGCATAGCTTAATTGATATCGATCGAAGAGTGCCATCAAGAACAAGTTTCTTATACGAGACTAGGTGTAAAATTAAATCACTAAAATGGATTCATAATGCCAATGAGCTTAATATTTGAAAGTTTTGTTATTTTCTTAGGGTAAGATACTCAAAAGCTCATTTCATATTCCAAAGGAAGTAGAGAAGATAAGCAGCAATTTCATGCAATAGCCCATTCAGCGTGTTAAATGACTAGGTCATAAGTCCTATTTTCAACGTCCAATGTTCTTAAGTAGTAGGCAAGATCATTATGCATGTCATCCTTTGTATAATTTGAATCCCTTCTGAAATAAATAAGTTGAGCTTTGGGATCAAAGAGTTTTTGTATATGCACATCCAAGTCCATAATTTTCAATGTGTCCAGTCACGATAATAGGCAGATTATGTCATGCTTGATGTTATTCATAAGCGTGATAGGATATGCGTGTCATCGTTCATAGTCTAATAGGCTATATTCGAAAATGTTCATGTTTCATGTTACAAATTGTGAGATTTATAGTCAATTAATAATTTTCTCCAATTTGATTTAGGGTTACAATGCTTTGATTTTAGAAAAGAGAGAGAAAGAATGAACCCTCCTCTTTTCATGACCCTGGGTCCATATTTATAGGAGTGGGTGTGCGTCATGATGCATGGCTTCGGTACGCTTCGGCATCGACTTTGGCGATAGTGTCGGCAGTAGCTTCGGTGACCTCAATGTTGCTATGCTCTAAGCTTGCTTGATGATGATAATAGTATAGCTTTGATGCCACCTCAGCAATAATAGCCTTCGGTGTTGATAATCTCATGCGCTAAGGCACTTTTAATTGGTTACCGATGACATCAGTTGGCAACAGTGTTAAGCATCAATGAGGAGTTGCAACATTCCGTATGGCATTGGCCTTGATGATTTCAATAGATGTTGACGAGTATCCATATGAACATCGCACGTTTACATGTGTGGTGTTTCTTTAGTACTACCAAAATGCGCCTTGAAAAAAGCACGGTAATGGTTGTCGACGTATTCATGATAGGCGGCACCAATGAATACAAGGTCATTCGAGTAGAGATACCAATATTGTCATTATCAATTCCCGGCTGTGTTACTAGATCGGTGTCGGCAAAATACTGGCCTTAATAGCATACAGTAGAGGTATTGACGACATGCAATAAAGAGGATAAGTGACACCAATGAAGTTCGACACTAATGAGTTGCAACATTCATGTAACCCTTATTGATGGAAGTCGGCGTCAATAGGATGCAGTTATCAATGAGGTGCGACGTAAATCATGCCATTTTAAGATTGATGACCCACGACACCACTTATGCCCCATTTTACGATGTTCTACCTATTAACGCGATGTGGCATAGATCATTCCTTTATAACACTTCATTGTTGAAACACGCGCCGTAAGCCTTCAACATTGATCCTAACGGCGTCAATTTCTTTATGACATCGCCACTTATTGCATTTCCTTCGATATTGAAATTATGTGGATAACATTTGCTCCCTCCTTTTGCAAAGAAACTTTTTATTCTATAGGATAAAACCAAGAATTCCTTTGCATTGCCCAATCCTTAACGAGATTTCCTTGCTAGTCTTATTTTCCTACAAAACATGAAGCGAATGATATCTTTAGTTATTAATCTCGAACTTAATTTCAATTTCAAGCAATCCTCTTTTGGAATTGGATTGGGTTACAAATTGACATATATATTATCTATTTTATAAGTGTGAGTTAAGATTACAATTTTACTATAAGAGATCGACGAATAATAACAAATTCTTAAAGGGAAGCCTAGAAGATCATCTAGTAATATCATAGAAGGAAATATCAGAGATTTTCCCGACAATAATAATATTCTAAATAGGAGGCTAGAAAGTTATCTCAAAGCAATAATACAAAACTAGAAACCCTTTTCTGATAATGATAAAAGAAGAAGACCAGAAACCCCTTTTCTATTGATAATCATAGACGATCAGAAATCTAAACTGGCGATAATAATAGAAGACCAGAATATCATATGATAATATTAGTTGTAGAATGGAAATCCAAACCGTTAATAATAATAGAAGATGACCAGAAATTTTTAGCTGGCAATAATAATAGATTAAGGCCAAAAATCCTTATCTGGACATAGAAGAAGACAGGAATCCATATCTGATAATAAAAGAAGACCAGAAATCCATATCTGACCATAATAGAAGAAGATCGAAAATCCATATCCGACAATAATTAAAGAAGACCAGAAATCCATATCTGGAAATAATAGTAGAAGACCAGAAATCTAAATCTGACAATAATAGAAGAAGACTGGAAATCCATATCTAGCAATAATAGAAGAAGGCTAGAAATCTATATCTGGTAGTAATAGAAGAAGAGCAGAAATCCATATCCGGTAATAGATAAATTGCTTTTGCTTTCAGAGCGCAAATGGCTCATATTTGAAGGATCTTTCTCTAGAAGATTGATTAATTTAGAGCTACTTGGATCTTGTTTTTGGTAGATCTTCCTCCAGAAGATTGCTTTTACCTCTCCTCGGTAATCCCTTCTTCTTTATCAGCATCTTTGGTGATGATCATAATTTGGATCGAACCTCTTATCACCGTCTTAGGTGATGATTTATATCTTTTGTCTGGTGCGTTTAGTTAGCTTTCATTAAGCATAACTAATGACTTACCCGACCTTCCTCTAGGAGGCGCTTCAGTCCGGCCTTATAGGAGATACTGAAGGCTGGTTCGACCCTTTGACCCAGCCATCTTAAGTGATGTCATAGGCTTACTCCGTCCTCCTTCTAGGAGGTGCTTCGGTTCAGCCTTATAAGCGATACTGAAGGCTGGTCGATTCTTTGACTCGACCATCCTAAACGATGTCAAAGGATTATTCCACCCCCTTTAGGATGTGCTTCAGTCCGGCCTTATAGGTGATACCGAAGGCTGGTCGGTGCTTTGACCTAGCTATCTTAGGCAATTTCAAAGGCTTATTCTGTGCTCCCTTTAGGAGGTGCTCTGACACGTCCATCTTAGCGATGTCAAAGGCTTTTGCCCCTTACTACCATCTTAGTGAGTGGTTTAGGCCTTTCCATTATTTAAGGAGAATCTTACTCCTCAATCATGTAGATATACTTGAGAAATTTTCCTTTATTCATCCATTATGGGGAAATAAAGTCGCAAATGCTTAGCATTCCATGTCCTCGCTATTACGTTGACATTAGGTCGACATAATTTGTAGGTTCCTGGTGGGATTACTTTGTATATGATTAGAGGGCCTTCCTAATTTAGACCAGGTGGTCCACTGCGGAATTATTAGTGTTTTCCATGACTCTTCGAAGCACTAGATCCCCTTTTTGGAATGGTCTCTTTTTTACCTTTGAACTGCAGTACTTGGATAATCTTCGTTGGTATTCAACCGTTTGTATGCCTACTTCAACTCTCAATTAATTGATTATATCCAAAGACTCTTTCTTCAACTCTTGATTTGGATTAAATGCATATGTAAATCTTCTATATGAGGGTACCTCAACTTCGATTAGGAGCATTGCCTTGCATTCATACGTCATGGAATACGAGGGTGTCATGTTGTAGTTTTAACGGAAGTTCTATATGCCCATAACACAAGAGGCAGCCCCTCTACCCAATTTCATCTTGCCTCACCCAATTATTTCTTAAGAATGGACTTAATAGTCTTGTTGGCTGCCTCAACGGCTCCATAAGCCTTTGGATGAGCCATGGACAAAAAGCACTTAATAATTCCATTTATATTGAAAAATCAAGTGAATACTTCACTTTTGAATTAAGTTCCATTCTCAGATATTATCTTGTATGGAATCACAAATCTGGTGACAATATTCTTATTTACAAACTTGAGCACTTTTCCCGATGTGATATTTGGAAGTGGTTCCACTTCTACCCACTTTGTGAAATAATAAATTGCTACCACTATATACTTAGCTCCTCCTTTGGATATAGGCAATGGTCCGATCAAGTCGATTCCCCATACATTGAAAGGCCACGGGCTCGAAACCGTAGTCAATTCGCTTGGTGGCAAGCGTGGGATTTTAAAAAACCTTTGGCATTTCTCACATCTTTTTACATAATTGGTGGCGTGATTGGTCATTTGAGGCCAATAGAAGCCATGTATCATAAATTTCTTGGCTAATGTTATACCATTAGAATGATCTCCACAAAGTCCTTTATGATCTTCTTTTAATATTCTTAATCCACTATCTAGATTCACACATCTTAAATAAGGGAGCGAATATTCTTTCTTATAAAGTATTCCATCGATCATAAAGAAAGTTGGAGCCTAATGTTTAATTCTCCTTGCATCTTTCTTATCAGAAGGTGACGTTCCATTGACAAGATACTCAATAATTTGTGTCATCCAATTATTCTTATAGTGATCATTTGTCTTTGAATGAGGGATTCTTCTCGAAAGATTTCATTTTCAACTTCTCTTTCCTCATCCCCACGTGCTAGAGCTTAAGACCTGGTTAGCACCATTGATTCTTTCTTCGATTAGGGATTCTCTTCCTCTATACTCAGATTTGGCTGATAACCCATAGGAATGATCTGGGTCTTAGGCGCTCCTCTTGAACTGGCCAATTTAGCTAAGGAGTCTGCTTGGGAGTTCTTTCCTCTTGGTACTTGATGTATTGAGAAATTCTCAAATTGATTCAACATTTTCTTTCCATATCGGACTAACTTAGCATCCTTTGTTTGGTATGTTTATTTTAACTAGTTCACCATCAATTGGGAATCATTGAAGATTTCAATACCGGGAATTTTAATTATAAGGCCCAAGTAAGCCTGGCCACCATTAATTCATACTCCGCCACATTATTGGTGGCCAGGAATCCTAAAATTCTATCACTTAGAATACCGCCGGAAATATATCGTAATAAAACAGCCAGCACACGGCGTACAATCGTAGTACGTATTCGAGTACAGATCGATCCACGAATAAAGCAAAAATTCTAAAGTTACTCAATTAAATTAGCCCAAGGTTTTGAAATTGTGTTAAACTAAGAAAATTGTAGAAAAGAAACTAGAACAAAAGTGAATAAAACAATGAGATTAAGGAGCAATTTAGAGGTAAATTCACTTTCAATCATTCATATAAATCAAACACAAAATGTATCCATAGCCTCTAATTTATATTTTAAGTAGAAATGAATTATGTGTTTATTAGAAGCATGACTTATATGTGCTATTAATTAGCACAACTTAAACATCATACTCTAAACACTATTCAAACCCACTTCTAAAATCTCATGAAAATGAATCATGCAATTCAAAATAAAATGTAATTTAAGCATAATCTATTTACTATTTTGAGATTAGTAATATAGAACATTAAATATTGATTCTACTTTTAATTCCATGATCAAAATCACTTAGGAAAATGATCAAATAGTTTATATTCATATTGAATTAAGCATAACCTATTTGAGAGTCAACATAGACTATCAAATTCACTAAAAAAGAAACATAAACTACCATCGTTCTTAATTTCCATTAAGCACTAAACAATAGACTACCAATTCAACCATTTTATGCTGATTTAGTATGATTCGTGAGAGCTTCATTACCCATAAATTGAAGGGGTTTAGCTTCTCAAAATTGAATCCATCTCAACACAAAATGGTCTCAACATAAACAACATGGAATAAAAAAAAGTAAGTAAAGAGAGATAGAACTAACTAACTTGCATAAAATAAAAAGATCTGATCTACTTTCATTAAAGAAAAGAAGGCATGAAATAAAATAACAATAAAAGAAAGCATGAAATTAAAGTGCATGAAAGTGAAGTGAGCAAGGCTATGCCATTAAAGATACATTTTATTTAACATTGATTTTGTGCTACATCTTGCGTAAAAGAAGAGGTTAGGAACCTTCATTACATGAAACATAAGGGGTATTTATACATGCCTAAAACCCTAATTCTATTTTTAAGGGACTACCAAAAATGCCCTTGAGATTGTGTAGCCTCCAAGTCATCATTCCACTTAATTAATCCTCCACTAACATGTGCTTTTGCTTTTAATAATGGTCCATTAGTTAGTGGGTAGGTGGGCTCCTCCATATTGGATGAATTCTTTTATTTCCTTCTTTCTTTGGCTTTGAACACTTATGCATGCATCTCCCCTGAAGCTCCATCCAATTTGCACTCCATTTCCTACAAATAAAGATAAATATGTGCAAAAAAAATTTCTCAAAATTAATTCACACAAAAAATTACCAATTTCCCCCTAAATGAAGATGAATGAATGAAGATTTGAAAACAATTTAGATTTTGGTTTAAACATGTAAAAATACCCTAATATGCCTTTATTTTAACAAAAGAAGATTAAATATAAGAGTATAAATATACACTTTTACATGCACATCAATACCCCCACACTTATCTTTTTATTCGTCCTCGAATAAACTAAAACGAGGATAAATCTGTTTTCATAGGAAATACGATTGCATCGAGCTTATGCAACAAGCCATTAAGCCTCTAGGTGTCCCTAGTAGGATGAGTGTTGTCTCGTGAGGATTTTTAGCAGATACTACACATAAAATCCAGATGCGATAGGCAAATTCTAATGCGACTACATGGTGCAAGTTTTTGAAAATATTTACAAATGAAGAATTTACTTTTAAATTGACACGAGTAAGTTAGATATAAGTTTTGGTTATTATCAAGAAATTTTAGTCTTTTACTCATCAAAACTTCCAACAAAAATTAAGTTATCATCACAATCGGACTCTAGTTTGGCTAGTTGTTTCAGTTGATAACATAGTTCAACTATGAAATGAATCCTTTAGTTGATTATCAAAGTTTTGCAAAGTGGCATTTTTATTTCTTTTGAATAATAAGTAAAATCAATTAAGTGAAGATAGTGTTTGGGTTTCAATTGCTTGCTCTCTCTATGTTGAAAAATATTAATATTATTATTGTTTACACAGCTAACTCGGATATATTGAGGCCAGATGTACCAATCATGCACTGCCTTTCGGGCTTACGTGAGAAGAGTACAGAGCGTGGTGAGTGTACACACTTGCGTATGAACACATGAGTCTAGGTGTTTATTATTATTATTATTATTATTTTATTTACATACACCTAACTCAGATATACTAGGGCCAGATATACCGATCATGTACCGTCTTTCGGGCTTACGTGAGAAGGGTACAGAGCACGGCGAGTGTACACACTTACGTGTGAACATATGACTCTAGGTGTTTCTTATTATTATGAAAAAAAATTTAAAAAAAAGAGAGAGTTGTGCCAAATCATCTTAGCACCACTTAACTTAGAATATCAAAAATGTTATCGCCTTTACTTTAAATCAACTACTCTTTTAAATAAAGATTACAATTAGGATATACTTCATAATTATCACCTATGAACTTTCCTATATACTAGTTACACCATAGTTACTTGTAATCAAACTTTTCTTTTTATTTTTGTTGAGACAAGTATTTTTTCAAAAAATTCAATTTAATAACCAAAATGCATACTCATTCTATCGCGTTTCTTCAAAAGTATATCAATATGCTAAAAAGGTCAAAAAAAATTCTCTTTTTCTTTTTTTCTTTTTTTTGGAAAGAAAATGCAAAAAAAATAAACCATGAAAAATCAAATTAAACATGAGACTCCTCCCACACTTGATTTTGATTGTGTCCCCACAGTCAATGCGTGATATAATGAGTGTAATGGAGAAAAATATGTATATATTTACAAGAGAGGGTTAAAATTTCTTACTAGACGTAGTGTGGCTCATGAAGAATCATGTGCTCCTCCTCTCGATCACTCGCTAACTCCAAGTAAAGTTTTAAACGATGACCATTGACTTTAAAAATCAATCCATCCCTAGGGTTTTCTATTTCTATAGCATCGAGTGGAAAAACAGTACGTACCACGTATGGTCCTGTCCACCTTGGTTTAAATTTCCTAGGAAACAAATGAAGTCGGGAGTCATACAAAAGAACTCTTTGATTTGGCGAAAATATTTTTCTTAGGATTGAATTGTCATGAAAAACTTTTGTTTTTTCTTTGTAATTTTTCTCATTTTCATACGCGTCGTTTCTAATTTCCTCTAACTTGTTGATTTGTAATTTTCTGTTTTCGCCAGCTTTTTCAAGATCAAAGCTTATGTTCTTAATCGCCTACAAATGTTCAGGTTCGACAGGTAAATGGAACGCTTTACCATATAATAACTTAAATGGAGACATCTCTAGATTAGTTTTATAAGCCCAAAACGCATCTATCAATCTTTGTGACCAATCTTTTCAATTTTTATCTATATTTTTCTCCAAAATTTGCTTGATTTGGCGATTTGAAACTTCAATTTGACCACAAGTTTGAGGATTATAAGGAGTTGATAACTTGTGGGTTATCGAGTATTACTTAATTAGAGTTTCAAAGGATCGATTACAAAAATGGGTTCCATTATCGCTTATTATTATGCGAGGTGTTCCAAACCTCGAAAAGATGTTTTCTTTTATTAATTTCACAACAACTTTGTGGTCATTTGTTTTACATGGAAAGCTTCAACCCATTTAGAGACATAATCAACAGTAAGAAGAATGTACAGATTTTCGAAAGAGTTGGAAATGGTCCCCTAAAGTCAATACCCCAAACGTCAAAAATTACGATCATAAGAATAGGGTTCAAAGGCGTCATGTTTCGTCGAGATATTTTTCCTAACATTTGGCAGCGATCACAAGTTTTATAGAACTCGAATGCATCTTTGAAAAGTGTAGGC
This sequence comes from Allium fistulosum, assembly GCA_030737815.1. NCBI lineage: Eukaryota > Viridiplantae > Streptophyta > Magnoliopsida > Asparagales > Amaryllidaceae > Allium > Allium fistulosum. Next base: position 703,838,298 of record CM060904.1, on the reverse strand, counting down.
CAGTAAAAACCACATTGGAGTACCTTTTCCGCTATTATCTTAGGACCAAAATGACCACCACAAGCTTGGTCATGACAAAACGAAAGGATAGTCTTAATTTTGCAATTTGGGATGCAACGTCGAATGATTTGGTCGGAACAATACTTAAACAAGTATGGATCGTCCCAATAGAAACGTTTCACTTGGGAAAGAAATTTGTATTTATTTTGTTTCGACCAAAATGAAGGAGTTTCCTTAGTGACTAAATAGTTCACTGTATCGGCATACCATGGATCAATGGAAATGGAAAGGAGTTGTTCATCATAAAATTTCTCGTTGATCGGTAAAGAAGATGATGCGTTTGGAAAATGCGTCAAATGATTAGCAATGACGTTGTTGGATCTTTTTTAGTCTTTGGTCGTAAGGTCAAATTCTTGGAGTAAAAGGATCCAATGGATCAAACGAGACTTAGCATCCTTTATAGCGAAAAGGTACCTAAGAGCGGAGTGGTCATTGTAAACCGTAATGTGCGAGCCAGTCAAATATGGTTGGAACTTTTCAAGCGCAAAGACTACCGCTACAAGCTCGTTTTCATTGGTCGTGTAATTGAGTTGAGCATTGCTTAAAGTCATATTAGCGTAGTAAATGACATGAAGGATTTTGTTAATGCATTGTCCTAAGATAGCACCAACTACGAAGTTAGAGGCATCACATATTATTTCAAAAGGAAGATCCCAGTGGGTGAGCAAATGATGGGAGCGGAAATGAGTTCATTTTTGAGACGTTCAAAAGCGGAAACGCATTTAGAATTAAAGTCAAATGGAACTTCTTTTTCAAGAAGAGTCGACAGAGGTTGAGCAATTTTACTAAAGTCTTTCACAAAGTGTCGATAAAAACCAGCGTGTCCTAGAAACGAACGAATGCCCTTGACAGATTTGGGAATGGGTAGATTTGCAATTATGTCAACTTTCACTTTATCTACCTCGATGCTTTTGTTTGAAATAACATGCCTAAGGACAATGCCATGTTTGACCATAAAATGGTTTTTTCCCCAATTTAACATTAAATGTTTGTCCTTACATCGATTTAGAACCAACTGGAGATGGCGTAAGCACTTAGAAAAAGAATTTCCAAAGATGGAAAAATCGTCCATAAATACTTTTAAAAAGCATTCGATCATGTCAGAAAAAATACCGACCATTCATCTTTGGAAAGTAGAAGGAGCATTGCAAATGCCAAATGGCATACGTCGATACACAAAGGTGCTAAAGGGACACATGAAAGTCGTTTTCTCTCGGTCTTCGGGAGTGATCGAAATTTGGTTATAACCGGAATAACCATTAAGAAAGCAATAGAATTCGTGGCCGACTAATCGTTCGAGCATTTGGTCGATGAAAGGAAGAGGGAAATGATCTTTACATGTTGTGGCATTTAATTTTTGATAATTAATGCAAATACGTCAACCCGTTTAAGTACGAGTTGGAATGAGTTCGTTAGCATCGTTCGCGATAACGGTAAGTCTGGACTTTTTAGGCACGACATGAATTGGGCTAACCCACAAAATATCAGATATGGGGTATATGATTCTGTTATCGAGGAGTTTAAGAATTTCATCTTGAACCGCATCCTACATTTTAGGGTTAAGCCTTCATTGCACGTCACGAACAGGCTTGGCTTCGTTAACTAAGTGGATGTGATGTTGAACAAGAGCGGGACTAATTCTCTTAATATTGGTAATCGACCATCCAATTTCCTCTTTGTTTTTCGACAGAATTGAAATAAGGGAGGCTTCTTGATTAAGAGAAAGATTTTAAGAGATTATGACAGGAAACATTTCATTGTCACCTAAGTATGCGTACTTAAGATGATCAGGAAGATGTTTGAGTACCAACCTAGGAGGTTTCTCAATCAAAGAATTTGGTTGAAGTTCTAACTCAACCGTGAGGGGTTCAAATGGAAGCATGTTTTTGATCTCATTAGGTTCATCTTGAAACAATTGTTCGTATTCGGTCTCACGTTCGTTATTAAGGTCAACTATTTTGTTGTCAAAATTTTCTTGAATGGAGCTAACTTCAAACATTTGGTCAAGTGGTTCGTTTGATTGATTTTCGAGATTGCAAAGCCATGTTACGAAAAAAAATTCATCGAACCATTTTGATAATTGATTAGGGCATCAAAGTGGCTAAGAAAAATCATCCTAAAATCAATGGAATTTGACTCATCGGATTATTCACAGGTTGTGTCTTTAGGACAATGAAATCGACGGGGAATATGAATTGACCGATTTTTATGAGTACGTCCTCGATTTCTCCCATGGATTTCTTTATCGAATGATTGAAAAATTGAAGAGTTACCTTCATCGATTTTAGCTCATCCAAGCCAAGTTGCTGGTAAACTGAATAGGGAATCAAATTAACACTCGCACCAAATCTAATAAGCATTTATTAATCATTTTATCTCCTATCGTGCACGAGATCGTCGGACATCCGGGATTTTGTATTTTATAGGAATTGATCAAGACAAGACTTCGCTAAGACCGGTAGCTAAGAAAACTTTCTTAGGTACATGAGTGTGTCATTTTGAGTACACAAGTCCTTTAGAAACTTAGCGTAAGTTGGGACTTTTTGAACGATATCAAGGAGAGGAATATTCACTTTGACTTGTTTGAAAATTTCCAACATCTTTTCCATTTGATCGGAATGTTTTTATTAGGTCAAAGTCGATGTGGAAATGGAATTCGATACTCCGTAGACTGGTCTACTTGAGTAGAAGAAGAATTTGGATTGGAATTTTTACTCGGTATTTTGTTCAGAATCGCTTGTCGTTTTCGAAGTTACAAGAGGGGCTTTCGGTAAATCGTTTGGATTGACTACTTGGTTATTGATTAGTTTACCGGTATGCAAAGTCATGATAGCATTCATTTAGTTCACATTGCTATCTTGAACGACGTGAGCTTGATTCGAGTTCGTGTTTTGATTTCTAGGGTTTGGAACTAGCTGACTTGAGAATGTGCCTCATTCACGTTCACTCACAGAAGTGGCTAATTGACTCATTTGCATTTCGAGTTTAGCAATTGATTGACTCATATTTTGCATGTACAGGGTTAACAAATTTTGCAAATTACTATTTGATTGGAGGTTACGAGTGGTCGCTTTAGCAAAAGTTTCAATACTTTTCTTAAGTGAAGTGATTCGTTTATCGTTTTGGGGAGCGAAAGATAGTTGTGGTTGATTTTGAGACGGAGGTGCAAAATTTTGTTGAAAGTGGCTGGGTTGAAAAGGAGGATTTGAAGCATTGTTCGAAAATGCTTGAAAATTGGGTCAAACCAAATTCGTGTTAGAGTTATTTTGGTTCCATGCCAAGTTAGGATGATTTCTCCAACCAAGATTGTACATTGGAGAATACGGGTTATTCTTAACTTTGATAAAAGCATTGAGTTGTTCTAATGAATGAGGACACTGATCGACGATGTGATTCGGATCGTTATATTTATAACAAAATGGTTAGGAAGCTTGGTTCATTTGATTAGATGAGAAAACGTAGCCGAATTTATTGATCATTGCATCGATTTTAGCTTCCAAAGCCAACAATGATCCTATCGAGTGTGCGTTCGATCAAGAATGGATGGATTTCTCCTTAGAACGTTCCCATTGTGATGATTTTTCGGCCAAATTTTCAAGGCATTGTCAAGCATCGTCGTGATGTTGGGCGAGAAAATTGCCTTGCCACATCGATTCAGGCATGCTTTGTGAACTATTTTCAAGTCCATCATATAAGATTTGGCAAAGAGCCCATTTTTTAAAATTACGGTGTGGACATTTTATCAAAAAGCTCTTTACAACTTTCAAAGTATTTCCCGAAAGGTTCACCCCTGAATTGATGAAAATTCACTATTTCATTTTAGATTTTGGTTGTTTTTTGCAAGAGGTAGAATTTTTTTCGGAAAACTTTAACGAATTCATCCCAAGTTTTGATCGAGTTCATAGGCAAGCTATATAACCATTTTTCCGCATAATCGAAAAGGGTGAATGGAATTAACCTAAGTTTGATTCCATCATCACATAATTGTTGAAGTTTAATGGTTGCACAGACCTGTTCGAATTTTGTTAAGAAGATGTATGGGTCATCATGTTCAAAATTGCCAAATTTCGCGGTGTGGCAATATGATTTGAATGAATTTCGAAGTGATAACCCATTGGGGCGGATAAGGTGATACAAGAAGGAATAGAAACTTGGTCGGGAAAGATTCTATCCATGAGAGTTCGGGGAGGGTTTTCATTAGCCATGGTTGGAGGATCGTTCGTCCGAGTTAAACAATTCGTCGTTATGTCACGAGTCTAAGTACTCATGCACAAGTGAAAAGATAAAGGAGAGAAAGATGTGAAAATCAAGGTTAAGAGAATTAAACAAGGTTTAGAGAATGAAATAAAGTGAAAATTCTTTTCTTTTCTTTTTTTATTTTAAAGAAAAATATTTACCAAAAAGAAATTATTAGGAAGATTTTTTTATTTTTTTTTTATTTTAAAATGTTTTCATTTTTTTCTAGTTTTTTCTTTTGAAAAGATTATTTTTATTGTTTTATATATGCATGAACTAATGCAACTAAATGAATGCAATGACTTATCTACAAATTTTCTGTCCTTAATAGCTCCTAGTCCAAAACTGTATAATAACACATTGACTTAATTCAACAAAATAGTTCTTAACTAGGCAACAAACAGGGGGTTATCGGTGCACCACGAATCATCGTAGCAATGCGGCTGAAGGTTTAAGTACCTTCAAAGAAATAATCACTATAGTATTTATTTACATATCATCGTAATGTTTATAAATGATTATTGCTCTGCCGTAGCCTATACACCAAGAAATAAATTGTTAAAAGAAATCAACTTGTCAAGCTACAATTTTGCCTTAGATAAGCTCATGACTCCCCTAAGTCCAATATCTAACTGTTATTATTAGTCAAATTCTACTATGATTTACAATTTGTGGGCCAAGGAAGGGGTAATGAAATCTCCCACCTTATGTGAAGTTGGGTATTGTCTTTAAAGAAGAAAATAAAATGAAACGAATGCAAAACAGAAATTAAACGTGTATTAACAATGCAACTGCAAATGAGATTTTTATTTTTTTTATTTTTTTTATATAAATGCAAGCAACCAACAATGTAAGAAAAATAAAAAACAAGAGATGAGTACACGATATCAAAGCGTGTAGAATTATTTAACAAATTTATTTAAAAGCAGTGATTTTTTTTTTAGCGTAGATTTTTCGAAACAAAGCAGAGCTATTTTTTTAGCAAGCAATTCTTCTTCATTTTGCAACCTGTAATTTGCAACCTAAAAATTTGAACAATATATATATTTTTTTCTTTTTCTTGTATTTTTCTATTCCTTTTTTTAGAAAGCTAAGAAAAAGAAATAAAATGAATTAACAGTAAAATAAATTTCAAAGTTTTTGTAAAGATTTTTGTTTATTTTGTTTTTTAACTAAAAACTGAATTTACAAAAAAAATTCAAAGTCAGCCCACTTTGGGCAACCCAATACTTCAATTCTCCTTTACAAATACCGTCCTATTCTCAGTTTTAAAAAAAAACGAAAAACACATAAATTAAAAAAAAATGTGATTTTGTAAAACGCGATTTGGGTGATTCGCAATTCATGGAATTAGGGCTATTTGGCTTCGGGTGGAATGTGGGTGATTGTTTTGGGTTGTTTAGGTTTTCTGGGTAGTCGCGATTGTGATTAGGTGATTAGGCGATTGTGAATAGGCGATTTGGTGATTCAGAGAGTAGATTGGCAACGAGGTGAAGTTGTTGCTTCGTGATTCAAGCAATTTGGTGGCTGCAGTTTTGGGTGATGGCAGTGGTCACGGTAAAGCTCTGCTAGCGATTTCTGTTTGTTAGAGTGTGGAGTGAAGGAGGTTGTGGTGGCAAGAGCTGTTTATATGCAGTGTGCTAGTTGGGGAATTGATGATTCGGCAGAATGGTTTTCAGGAAGTGAGGGGTGATTGAGTTGTATCGGAGGTGGTAAAATTTCAAGTCGGCGGTCTTAGTGCTGTTTTTGGTGGTGGTAGAGATCTAGCAGAGGATGATAGTTGAAGGAGAAGTAGATTGAAGTGGGATGGTCGTGTTGGTTTGTTAAGGTAGTTTGGGATAAGGGGATGGAAGCAGGTTGAGGAAATGGGAAGATGAAGTTTGTATACAACTTATTGAAAGCAGTGGGTGGTTCAGGCGAGATAGTGAGGAGGTGTTGGTTGAGGGTTTGCAGTGGTGAGTTGTGGCTTGTGGGTGAACTTAGCGGTTTAAGGTAGAAAATGATGTATTTGAAATTGTTTGCTGAGGAAGTCGAAGAGGGTAGCAGTTTTGACAGTGTGATGTTGAAGGCAGGGAGTAAGTGGTTCGGGTGGAGGTGTTGCTGAAGGTGGTTCTGTGTATGGAGGAGGAGCAGTATGTGTTTGATGAAGTGCAGTTTATAGGAGGCAGAGTTTGTTCGGTTGATGGTGCTAGTAGGAAGGTGAGAGTAATGGACGGAGTAGGAAATGGGTGATGGTTCTTGTAAGATAGATGGTTGATGAAGTGGGTTCGATAGTTCTGGTTGTAGGGAGGAGGATAAGAAGCAGGTTGTATGAGGAAGTGTGGAAATGTTGTTTTAGTGAGTGTGTGAATGTTTTGTAAGTATATGTGATGGGGGGATGCAGGAGGAAGTGGTTTGGTTGACTTGACTTGGTTGTGAAGTTTGAAGCTGGTGTTGTGAGTGGAGACAGGTTGTAGAGGGTAGTTGATGAGGTTTGAATGAGGTTCAGGTTCATGTGAAGGGTGGTTCTGTTTGCGGGAGGTGTGTCAGACAGTGGATTGGGAAGTTGTAGGTTGATGGTTGTAAACCAAAATAAAGGCAGAAGTTGGTTTTCTAAGATATACCAAAAAATAATAAATGTAGATGCACAAACTAAACATAGGTGAACAAAACAAAAACCTAACAACAAACGTAATTTTTTTAACTAACACAAAATAAATAATAAATAAAATAAATAATAAATAAAATTAATTCGAAAAGTAAAATCAAAATTAAATTGCTCTCCCTGGCAATGGCGCCAAAAACTTGTTCGCAATGGAAAATTCTATCGGTTAGAATATCATCAGAAATGTATTGTAATAAAATCGCAAGTGCACGGCGTACAATCATATTACATATGCAAGTGCGGGTCAATTCACGGAGAAAACAAAAATTCTAAAATTACTCAATCAAATTAGCCCAAGGTTTTGAAATTGTGTTAAACTAAGAAAATTGTAGAAAATAAACTAGAACAAAAGTGAACAAAACTACGAGATTAAGAAGCAATTTAGAGGTAAATTAACTTTCAATCATTCATATAAATCAAACACAAAACATATCCATAGCCTTTCATTTATATTTTAAGTAGAAATGAATTATGTGTTTATTATAAGCATGGGTTGTTTGCGCTATTAGTAAGCACAACTTAAACCATCATACTCTAACACACTATTTAAACCCACTTCTAAAATCTCATGAAAATGAATCATGTAATTAAAAATAAAATCTAAATTAAGCATGATCTATTTACTATTTTGAGATCAGTAATATAGAACATCAAATATTGATTCTACTTTTAATTCCATGATCAAAATTACTTAGGCAAATGATCAAATAGTTTATGTTTATATTGGATTAAGCATAGCCTATTTGAGATGTCAACATAGACTATCAAATTCACTAAAAAAGAAACATAACTACCATCATTCTTAATTTCCATTAAGCACAAAACAAGAGACTACAAATTCAACCATTTTATGTTGATTCAGTATGATTCATGAGAGCTTCATTACCCCTAAATTGAAGGGGTTTAGCTTCTCATAATTAAATCCATCTCTACACAAAATGATCTCAACATAAGCAACATGAAATGAAAAACTAATTAAAGAGAGATAGAACTAACTAACTTGCATAAAATAAAACGATCTAATCTACTTTCATTAAAGAAAAGAAGGAATGAAATAAAATAACAATAAAAGAAAGTATGAAATTAAAGTGCATGATAGTGAAGAGAGCAAGGCTAAGAAGCCATTAAAGAGACATTTTATTTAACATTGATTTTGTGCTACAACTTGCATAAAAGAAGTTAAGAGCCTTCATTACATGAAACACAAGGGGTATTTATATATGCCTAAAACCCTAATTCTAATATCATTTCATAATGTAGACGATGTAATAATGATGTATCCTACCCCAGCACCATGTTTATTCGAAGCTCCATCTATAAACAATTGTCATTTAGGCTTTAGGTCCTTTTCCTCTTCTGATTGTTCTTTAATGAGACCTATACACTCGCTAACAAAATCAGCTAAGGCTTGTCCTTTGATTGCTGATCGAGGTAGAAATTCAATGTCATATTGGCTGAATAATATTCCCCACTTCACCAATCTCCCTGAGGTTTCGGGTTTACTGAAAACTTGCTTAAGTGGAAAATTGATTAAAACTTTGATTGGATGTGCTTGAAAGTAAGCTCTTAACTTTCGTTTTGTAAGCATTAAGCGGTATACTAGTTTCTCTATGACTGGATATCTAGTTTCTGCATCTTTTAATCTGCTACTTACATAATACGTTGGAAGCTGAAGCCCTTTTCCTTCCCTTATCTACAAAACTGACTGCATGTTCGAAAATTGCCATATAAAGATAAAGGTTCTCCCCATCTATAGGGCTAGATAGTATTGGCAGTTTCTTAAGATGGTCTTTTAATTATTTGAAGGCATTTTGACAATCTTCATCCCATTCGAGGTTCTTCTTCTTAATCATATTAAAGAAGGGAATGCATTTGTTGATGGCTTTGGAGATAAACCTATTCAACACCGCCACTCTTCCATTTAAACTCACTACATCCTTACTTTTTTTGGGCTCTTTCATGCCTTTAATAGCCTGAATCTGGTCAGGGTTAGCTTCAATTTCCCAAGCACTAACAATGTATCCCATAAATTTTCCAGATTGGATCCTAAAACGAACATTTTTGCATATTTAGATTCATTCGATACTTTTGCAATACTGTAAACATCTCTTTAAGATATTTTAAGTGACTACTTCTTTCATGAGACTTAACTAGCATATCTTCCACGTATACTTCCATATTTCGGCTAATTTTCTCTTTGAACATTTTGTTTACTTATCTTTTGTATGTAGAGCCAGCGTTTTTCAACCCGAATGGCATTACCTTATAACAATAAGTTTCCCAATCTATCATAAAACTGGTGTTTTCGTCGTCTGGCTTGAACATGGGTATTTGATTGTAACCGAAATAAGTATCCATAAAAGATAAGAGTTCGTGTCCACTGTTCGCATCAACCAACCGGTCCATTCTTGGAGGGGGTAGTGGTCTTTCGGGCATGTTTTGTTTAGATCGGTATAGTCTACACACTTCCTCCACTTGCCGTTAGATTTCTTGACCAGCATAGGATTGTCTAACCACTTTGGATAAAGTACCTCCCTGATGAACCTGTTCTAAAGCAGTTTCTTGATTTCTTCTTTTAAAGTGTCATACTAGATTTTATCAAATTGCCTATACTTCTGTGGGACAGGAGTTATATTTGAGTCATTATTCAAGGCATGACACATTACTATCGGACAATTCCAATCATATCTGAATAAGTCCATGCGAATACGTCCTCACTGGACTGAAGGAACTGGACTAGTTCGGTTCTAAGATTGCTTTTCAACTCTTTCCCAAATCTTACCATCGTAGTCGGATCAATTGGATCCAGGCATGCCTCCTCGAGATCCTCCATGAGTTTCATTCTTCCCTGCTCTCCTCGACAGTCTAATTTTGTAATAATTTCATCACTATCTACCTCACCTTCTATTAGGTTTATCTCCTTCCCCTTTCTTTTCTTTCCAGAAAAACTAAATTTCTTAAGTGTATATTTAGTTTTTCCTCTAATTCATGTTTTTTCTTTGGATGATTGACCCAAGGACTCCTCATCCAAAGGCTTTATAATTTCAGTTTGATTATATTCACTTTGCTCCGAGTCATAGCAAGAATAATGGTTTCTTTTATATTGTTCAACTGTGGAAAAGTACTTTTCATGAGAGCTAAATTGCTCCCCTCTTATCGTTCCTCAATCACCATTGGTTAAGAATTTCACCAACAAATATTTTGGAGAAATAAAGCATCAACTTCATCCACGGCTGGCCTACTAAAGAAGGCATTGTAATCAAAAGGTTGATCCATAATGACAAAGAGAGTTTCGAATGGCCTAGAGTGTGATGGAATTCTCATCTGTACAAAAAGCTTTATCTGCCAATAGGAGTTGATCCCTTATTATCAAACCTAAAAATGGGCTTAAAGCTCGGCTCTAACTTCTCCTATGTGATTCCCATTTGATTAAAAGCATGCTTGAAGATCACATTGCCCGCACTTCCTGTATCTAACAGAATTTTGGAAACCACAGAGAGTCCAATTTGAGCAGTGATCATGAGCGGATCATTGTGTGGGTGACGAACTCCCTATAGCTCTTGCGGTGTGATGGATAAGTTGTGCATTTGAATCAAGAATTTGGTATTTTTGAGCGATGATTCTTTGCGAATAGAGAAATTCCCCGCTTTTTCTTCTCTAATATAACGATTCCTAGCACTTTTGCTGCATCCAACCAAATGTGGGCCTCCATAGATTACATTGATTCTGTTAAGGGGTGGAATGAGATCTGGGTGGTTCTCGCCTTTTAGTAAATTTACAGCATTTTTTTGAAGCTTTTAGTGACCATCTTTGAAATGAGCAATTTTCTGAACATCCTTAATGAACTCCTTTAAGTGCCCTTCAGGAATCAACCTTTGAATAATGCTTGACAATACACGACACTCATCTATCCTGTGTACATTTGCTTTATGATAAGCGAAGTAGTCGCCCCCTTACTTTGGCTTGGGGTTGGTTTTGGCTTTGTATGAAACTGAAAAATTAACTTTTTTTTGTTGTGGCATAGATGTTCATGTAAGATAGCGGTTTATTTAGAGTGACATAATTGGTGTATAGATTCTCTTCCCATCTTGACTTCTTATGGTTGCGGTTATAGTCAGTCTTCCTAGCTTCCTTTTTGGCTTGAGCTTTTATTTTAGCATGAAACATTTCATCCATACATATGAATTTATCAGCTTGGAAGTGAAAGTCCTGTAAATCTTTGCATCTGTGTATATAGAGTTCTTTCCAGAATGATGTTTGTTAAATTAGCCCCGAATGTACTACTACTAACTTGTCCCTATCGGTCATGTCTTTCGCCTTTAGGGCTTCTATATTGAACCTCTTAAGGTAATCGCCTAATAATTCTCCTAATATCTGCTTGATATTAGCTAGCACGGTGTAGTCGATAGTGGGATCTTTACAAATACAGAATTGTGCTAACAATTCATAAGAGAATTGTTTCTAGGAATAGATAGTTTTCTCTCAGTACTGCCTGCACCACTTAGCTGCTACTCCCTGAAATGTAGTAGGAAAACGCCTACAACGCACAACTCTAAAGGCGTTGTACAGGTCCATTTGGCTTTCAAAAGCCATCAAATGATCATTCGGTTTAGTTGTTTTGTTATACCCGATGGATGGAATCTTAACATGAGAAGGAATCTTCATGGACAAGATTTCATCTGTGAAAGGAGCATCCCAATGATTATTGTTGACTTTATCATCAAGAGTTCTCTTTCCCTTGAGATTAAGCATATCTTTCGCATTTTTCCTACCATATCTCTTAAATAAGCTTCCTTACTTTGGTAATTGCTTCTTTTAGGTTTATACCCTTCAGAGGTTGAACTTTCAAAATGCTCCTTAGACCTTTCTTCTATCCTTCCTTGGTAATTGGCTTTAATCTCATGATTTGTCAATGATCTTGGAGAGTGTTTGGTTGCTTCAGCTCTTTAGTTACTTTTCTTTTTTAGGGAGTTATAGTGAGCTTGCCTTTGTTTTTAAGCAAAGACGCATCCAAGTTCCTTTTGGAGATTCCACTTTATCTCCCCTGGTGAGCCTGATAGTTTTGGAAGATTTCTGAGCAAGGACTCTTTCCAAGAGCTCTTTAATCATCATTACCTATTGTTCTTGGCTTTTTTATTTTAGCTTCACTACTCGTATGTTGAGCTGGTTTTGATGGCTATCCGGGTTATGCATTTCCCAAGTTGACTTTGGGAATTTCATTCTCCTCCAACGTTTTCGTCTGTACGAACTCTTTATTTAAAGCATTAAGTCATCTTAATCTCATTTTCCTGAAACAAAAATTCGCTTCATTAACTTAAGGAAAGAAGTAAATAAGATCGTAGGTTCTAGCCCTCCTTCTAGCACCAAAATGTTAAACCAAAAATTGGCATAACACCCATGATGCTAATTGTGATGAACTTACTCTTGATTTTGACCATTTGATAACAAAATTAAGCACAACTTAATTGATATCGATCGAAGAGTGCCATCAAGAACAAGTTTATTATACGAGACTAGGGATAAAATGAATACACTAAGAAATGGATTTATAATGCTAATGAGCTTAATATTCGAAAGTTTTGTTATTTTCTTGGGGTAAGATACTCAAAATCTCATTTCATATTCACAAAGGAAGTAGAGAAGATAAGTAGCAAATTTGTCCAATAGCCCATTAAGCATGTTAATAGACTAGGTCATAGGTTCTTATGTTCATAGTCCAATGTTCATATGTAGTAGGCAAGATCATTATGCATGCCATCTTTGTATGATCTGAAGCCCTTCTGAAATAAATCAAGTTGAGCATTGGGATCAAGGGGTTTTTGTAGATGCACATCCAAGTCCATAATGTTCAATGTGTCCAGTAATGATAAAAAGCAGATTATGTCATGTTCGATGTTATTCGTAGGCATGATAGGCTATGTGTGTCATCGTTCATAGTCTATTAGATTATATTCGAAACTGTTCATGTTTCATATTACAAATTGTGAGATTTATAGTCAATTATTAATTTTCCCCAACTTGATTTAGGGTTACAATGCTTTGATTTGAGAAGAGAGAGAGAGAGAAAGAATGAACCATCCTCTTTTCATGACCCTTGGGTCCATATTTATATGAGTAGGCGTGCGTAATGTTGCATGGCTTTGGCACGCTTCGGCATCAGCTTCGGCGATAGTGTCGGCAACAGCTTCGACGACCTCAATGTTGCTATGTGCTAAGCTTGCTTGATGATAGTATAGCTTCGATGCCGCCTCAGCAATAACGGCCTTCGGCATTGATAATCTCATGCATTAAGGTGCTTTTAATTAGTTTGCAAATGACATCAGTTGGCAGCAGTATTAAGCATCGATGAGGAGCAGCTACATTCAATATGGTTGTAACACCCCTAATTTTAAATAACATTATTCAGGAGATTTAATTAGATAAATTGAATAGAGTAAGGTAAATATTAGAGTGATAAGGGGATTGAGATTTGAAAATTTAATAAGGTCCGTGCTTAATTAAATAAAATGAATGGGTTATGGAAATGTTTTCATAAATTAACTAATAAGGAAATAAGGCATGGGCATTATGGGTAATAGTCGCACCCATAACCCCATGACCCCTAAACCCTTGTTCCCATTTTCACTCTACACGTTCATAATTCAAAATTCTAAAACGTAAACCAAAGAGCAAGCCGGCCATTACCTAGGGGAAAAGAAGAGGAAATTCAATTAAAAGCTAAGGAATCAAGCAAGGAGAATTAAACAAGATCAAATCTCAAGTCCTTATCCAAATCAAGGTGAATAATAATCAAAACCATCTCATTTTTCATTTTTAAAGAGCATTTTATTTCGGTTTAAGTTTAAATCCATTATGATGATTTTGATTATGATGTGCTTGGATTACATGATATGTTATATTCTAACAAGTTTGTTCAATAAATGTTTTATTCGATTTTAAGGCTAAAATCATTTATATTGGATCTCGAATGCCATGAGGATTTAAAATGTTATGTAAAACATTATTTTGGAGATGGATTTAATTTTTCGTAATTATCCAAGCTATGAGTAATTTATTATGAATTTTGGAAGGAAGAAATAAATAATTGGGTTTAGAAATTAATTTCAGTAATTATAAAAAGGAATTTGGGTCCAAAATTTATATATGGCACATAACTAGGTCTATTTATAACTTGTTAATGGTTAAAGGTGTTTTGACCAAGGGTAAATATGAATAACCGAAGAGTTAGATCAATATTAGTTTTAGCTAAACGGAGACATTTTGGCAATAATAAATAAAACTAAATAATGGAGGAAATTGCAGGAATTATACTTATATGTACAGAGTTACAGTAAGTAAAAGCAATGCATAGATGCGGGCATGTATAATATGGATGAATTGCAGTACAAGTAGTTATATTATATATAGGCAATTGTATATAGGCAGGAATAATATATAAAATGCAGGAATGTAAACGAGACAGAGATTGAAAAAGAAAAACAATCTTTCATTGCATTCATTTTTAGGTACATTGGTTATGGGGCCGGTCCTGCATAAGCACGGCCTATGTAGAAAAAGAAAGAAAAGGTACAACCAAAAAGAGATAAAAAGAAACTATCTTTACAAAAGCAAAATGGAGAACCTACTTCTTATACACCTTCTTCTTCTTATCACCCTTACAACCTTTGTCATCCGAAACATCGTGAGGTCTCTTCTAGTCCTTCTCACCCTTGTGTCTGTTGCCTTCGAAGGGAGTGGTGTGTCCTTTGGTAATAGTGATGGTAGGATCTTCGGGTTGGTTAATAGGAGGGTCGGATGTCCCTGTAGTAGCATCGGTGTTGTTGCCCTTAGAAGGCCTAATGGTTATAGGAAGGATTCTCGAAGAAGGCTTTGGTTTTTTAGTGCTGGCTAGTTTCTCAAATTCGGGCTCGAATTTGATTTTCACCTTAGGGACATCAACCTTGAACCTCTCCACCATTGAAATAGGACCCGTTGGGCCCGAAGAACTAGTGATGGTAACATCTTCCCCTAGGTAATATTCGTGTGTGTATGTATTTATTTAATTTCATATATGTATGTATGTGTTTGCGCCAAAAATGGTCACAAACACCCAATCTCAGATGAAAGCACCAATTCACAATCACAGCTCACAGATAGAATATATGAAGAGGATATAAATATGAAGAACAACCAAAATTAGAAAGAAAGCTGTAAAAAGATGAGATTTATAGTGGTTCGGCTAACTCCGGCCTACGTCCACTCTAGAAATTTCCTTTTATTGCTAGAGAATTGATTGCAGTTACAATCTAGAGTTTTTTAAACAAAAAATGGTAGAGTAACTGTTACGGCCTTATGTAGAAGAAGTTAAGGAAGAATGGAATGCGAATCCCTTTTCTGAAGCCCCGCCTGCCGTATTTATAGGCAAAATCCTAGTTAATGGGCTTCTTGAGTGATATGGGCCCAACAAAACCATAGCCGAACCGATACCCTTCATCACGACCGATCCGAAGTAATATATATGCCGACCTGAAAGTGTCTCGAGGATGACCTAAAGCAGATCCATCATTGACCCAAAGTAAGTTGACCAATGACTCGAAGCAGCTCCTATGCCAATCCATCCCAACCTTCCCATAGTGCCCACCTAAAGCCTGTGTTTTGCTGACCCGAGGTTAAATAAGCGCCGACATGAAGTAGCCGATCCTATGTATTTTGCCGACCCCAAACTTTGCAGACCTCTTGATGTCAATGCCGACCCGGAGTAGGAAGGATGCCGACCCGAAGTACTTGTAACTTGCTGATCCCTTAAAGATGCCGACCCCAGAGTGAAATGCCGACCTGATGACTAGTATATGCCAACCTGAAGTAGTGCCGAGCCCTTGGAAACATGTCGATCCCTCCAAGACCCGAAGTTTTCCCTTGCCTGACTCAAAGTAACCTAGGTGAAAACCCGAAGTAAACCTAAGGACGACTCGAAGCAAACTCCAAGCATCCCAAATAAACTCGACTTTTGTCGAATCCCATATTCCAAGTATCCAGTACTTTTTTCCCATCACCACGCTGAATCCTAGCCACATATTCGTGTTTATCATCCGTGCTTGATCGTCTATCCATCATCTGAACCAATACCATCATATTCCAGCCTCGATAACCGAGCAGTCATTTGAGTTAAATCCGCCTGCATACGGCCTTTCCAAAAGGCGGGTTAACAGTATGTATGTTTTACATTATATGTATATATAATATATATATATAATATAACTAAAATTAAATATATTTATATTTACATTTATGTATTTTTTAGAACATCATTAAATCATTACGCATAAATAAACATTTAAATTGGATTTAATGGTGTAAATATTGATTAGATTTGGAAATAATTTTGGGTCCATTGGCCTAATGCTATGGCCGGCTATAAAATGAGGGGAGGGGTGTGATATTTGTTTGAAATATGAGTTTTTGAATTAACAAAAGAGAAGAGGTAAAAGGGGAGATCTAGATCCCCCATTTCCACTCCTTTCCTTTTCCGAATTAAACTCATTTTCCCTCTCATTTGTGATTTGATTTTTGAACCTCTCTTCCTCCCAGCTTTGGCCGCAAACCGTGTGTGTGTGTGTGTATGAATGTATGTGTGTGTGTTTGTTTGTTTGTGTGTGTGTGTGTATATATATATATATTAGTATTTGAAATTTGAAATAATTTTAGTTGTAGATCTTGATCTGATTTTAAATTTCATACCTTAAGATATTTAAAATAATAATTTGAATTGTTAGATTTAGCCAACATTTCCAAATTTAATGTATATTTAAAATATTTATGTATTTATATATATACTTGTGAAAATAAAAATATATGTATATATAATAAATTAATACTAGACGGTAAACACATATATAAAGGGGCTAATGTGTCTATTGCACATTAAACTATGTCCATATCTATATGTTGCATGTACACTTACATGTAAGTGTGTATTTGATACACATATACACTTTATATATATATATATATATATATATATATGTGTGTGTGTGTGTGTGTGTGTGTTAACTTACAAAATCAAATCATTATATTAATTAATTAAAAAGTAAAGATTTTATTTAAAATTATTTAAATTGGATCTAAATCAATTTAGACATAATAGGTCCAACAAGATCCAAAATGGAATTTCATTTTTTGAATTTCATCCATTTAACATCCAGTTCTGCCAAGCCAAGGTCCACACTTTGTTTTCATGCATGAAATCCATTTCGGATTCATAGTGCTTGTTGGAATGAGAGAGGAGTGTCATCTTCTAAGACGCGGTCTTTTTTCTTGCCATCCACGATAAAATTGTAGTATGTTTCTTGTACGTGGGATTCCATATTAGACCTTCTAATATATGCATGTTTTTGTATACTAGTCAATTTGGTTCTCCTACTGGTTCATCCTTCGTGTTAGTTTCTCGGACCTCATCCAAGTCTACAACTTCACTGTTAATTTCTTTTGTCATAAATTGCTTTTCTAAAAAGATAACGCATGTGGAAACAATAACCTTTTGTTCCTCGGTGTTGCAGAAAATATATCCACTAGAGTTCTAGGGATATCCTATAAACTTACATAAGGCTGATCTTTGCCTCAGGTTTGTTGGGGCTAATATTCATAACATAGGCAGGACGACCCTATATGTTTGAATAATTAAGGCAGGGTTTCTTCCGACGCCACATCCCATATGGCATCTTAGGCATAGATTTCCTGGGCATCAAATTCAACATATATGTTGTGGTTTCAAGCGCATATCCCTAAGGAAAGAGGTAACTCAACTTTACTCATCATGAAATGAACCATATTTAATAGGGTTCGATTTGTTCTCTCTAAAAAACCATTGTGTTGTGGAGTATAGAGTGGAGTAACCAAAGAGATAATCCCATTATCTTTTAAGTACCGTTGAAGTTCTTGTCCAACGTACTCACCTCTTTGGTCGGATTAAAGTATTTTAATTTTATGACTCGTCTGATTTTCAACCTCATTATTATACTCTTTAAATTTCTCACATATATCAGATTTATTCTTCATCGGATACAAATATCCTAGTGTTAAGAAATCATCGGTAAAGTTACAAATTAATAAGCATTATCTTTGTGAACTATAGGCATTAGGCCACATACATCAATATGTAAAAGACCCAAGAGTTCACTAACTCGTTCTTTTCACCCATTAAAAGGGTGCATAGTCATTTTTTCTTTGAGACACGACTCACATGTATCTAATGATTCAGATTCAAACGTTGGTAAGAACCTTCAATTTTCATTTTGTGTAATCATCGTTCACTTATATGACATAGCTTACAATGCCATTGATAATTATTATTAATGTCAACAATAAAACAATTATTTATAGCACAGACATAAATAGAATTAATAACATAAATTCCATTATCAAAAACACTATTGTGGATTTTATTTCCATTCAAAAAAATGTACATAACATTAATAACGCAATGAAAATATTTCAAGCCTTAGACAATCTAGATAGTGAAAGTATTCCACAAATAAACTCTTTAACATAATAACATTATTCAAAATTAAAACTAATCCATTAGGCAAAGCTAGGTGATAGTCTCCAACTGCAATTGCTGATGGAACTGGGCCAGCACGCAGTGGGTTAAGTGGGTGAATTTGATTTGTTTTCCATTTTTAAATCTTACTAGGCCTATGAAATCTAAATTAATTTGAATCCAATCTAAATAATTTTAAATAAAATGTTTATTTATTTAATTAATTAATATAAAAATTTAATTTTTTTATGTAATATATATAGTGTGTATATGAATCAAATACACATATACATGTACAGTGCATGTGCAATATATAAGAAGCGTACATGGTTTAATGTTCCCGTATATAACTGTTGGGATTTACACTGCAATAGGCACATTTGTCCCTTTGTATGCATATATATTGTCCATAATTTAATATATATATATATATATATAATTTTTTTAAATAAAATAAATCATTTTGACATAGTCAATAATTTGGAAATTAAAAATTCATTCAAATATTGAATGTGTTTACTTAGTAAAACAGTTTTAAAGCTAGAGGTGGATCAATAAATTCAAAATAATATACACACACACACACATATATATATAATACATTAAAATTAAGATAAAATATTATAATATTTTAAATAACATATAATTTTTGAAAATAATAATTTTTTATATATATTTTCATGTACATGTATTTATGTATTTTATTTTATGCTAAATTAATTATTAAAATAAATAATATATATATAAATGTCTTACGGCAAAATATCTTTTTTTAAGTTCGGGTGAAACCCGATAAGAACATAATTTTAGAAACATAAAAGTGTAAATTTATAAATATTTATGTACATATTAATAAATATATTACTTTAAAACCATATATAAATTTAAGTTTCTAGATAACATAAAATTATGTAAATTTCCAAGGATCTCTAACTCAATTAGTTAGAGGCATGGCACTTTAAATAGACATTTTAGAGATCATGGATTCGAGCCCTGAAGGCATCATATTGAGTGCTCGAATTGAAATAAGTATCACTCTTATTATAAAATGACATAAAATTATGTAAAAGAATTTTTGCCGCTGAATAGGTTTTGATACATAAAATAATTTAAAATGATTATATATACATACACACAAGCATGTACTTACATTTATTCACATTTATATAGATTCTAACAAATTTATAATAACTAAAATAAGTATTAATGTTTTAAAAATAAAATAATGTTCTTAAAAGCCAAACATCATAAAAATCTTTTTTATTAGTATTACCAGAACAAAGATCCAAAATATAGACAATGAAGTTTGTAGATCGATGTATATAGATGTAATGGTATAATAATATAATGATAATGGCACAATATTTATGTATATAAACATTCAGATATTATTATAAATCTATACTAACATAGTGGAATATAAATCATAATAAATGAATTATATCTAATAGGATGTAGCATTTGTATGCACTTCAATTGATTGAATAACTCCCAGATTCATCTGGAATCTCCGTTCGGATGTTGCAAAGATCTAGAGTACCATGTTTTAATTTAATTTGATCTAAATTGGTTAAATTTTTTGCATAGGAGTGGAGGTATGCTCGGCTGAAGATAGAGGCAAGAGATGGAAGAAAAGATCCAAAATAGTGAAAATTTAAGGTGGCTTTTATAGAGAAAGTCAAATGAATTGCTCTCCTTAATTTTCTAATCCACCTTTTACCAAGTCCTAGATTCGTAGTCTAAATTTGAACCCCTCCTTGCTCCATTCTTGGTCGGCCTTGTATAAGGCAAAATGGGTCCTTAAATTGTAACGACCCGTAAATTTTAGTGGTTTATTAATTTAATTAATTGAATTTTTGTGAAATTTTAAATAATAAAATTTTGAAATATAAACTTGATATTTGGAATACGTCTACTTTAACATAGCAACTGGTAAATTTTCATCAGATAATATGGAAGTTTATTTTCTTGTGTAATTCTATTTCAATTTAAATCAGTTAATATTTGATGATAATAAAATACTTTCCAAAGCTGAATATTTTTACATAATAAATTTGTAAATCATCTTTTGAGTGAGACGTCATATTTCGTTTCGTCAAATTTGGACTTCTATTGCTCCGTTTATCTTATTTTCGGCAAATTAGTAGCATTTTCGGTACCGAATCTCGACTTTTGATACGATGGTCGTACCACTGATATCTGTATACCGTTTTGATCGTCTCATCGTGCTGATCTCTACGGTGTATTCGATTTTGTGTTTTGAAGTCCGAGGGACATCGAAATCTACGGAACGATTTCCGTATTGGTATTGGTTCTTGTGCCTTTTGGTTCTTGTGACCTTTTATATATTAATCGTAGAATTTCTACAGCCATTAGCAATAAATATTTACTAAAATCCAACGAATGTGCTTTGCATATTCTTGCCTCTTATGACTTCTGTCTCTCCACCCATCATCTTCATTATATATATAAAAAAAAGAGAACCGTTCCTTTCATTTTTCACGCAACAGATCAAATCCCTCACCCTTGCTTTCGGCCTCCCCTCCATCTATCTCTTCCCGTTCCATCCTTCGACGTTTTCTTCACTTCGCCCTCGCTTGGCCTTTGCCTCGCCACCACACACACCGCAACTGAGCCTGGCATCCAAACTCCACCTCGGCAGCCAAGTGCCCTGACCTACGCCCTGACCCTCGTCTCATGCATCCTTCTTCGAGCTTGTCATATCAAAACTCGGCCGCCATTCTTTCCTCTGGCCGCCTGCCATGCCGAAAAGCACACCCAACCTCAGCCCCTCTTTTTTATTTAGGTATATAATATTTGTTAGCAATATATGGCTTAAAATTTTATATATGTAATATATAGAATACATGAATAGATATATATATATTTATCTATTATTAAAAGTTTATATATATGTTTACCTAAGTTTATAAATGTTATAGTGTATATATATATATGATTATAGTACAGTTACAGATTTTGCTCTGGTACTATATATATTGGTTTGATATAACAACTATATGATATATTTACAAAGTATATTTTATACATATGATTTGTTGGGTTTAACGTAAAGGCTATAATAGTTATATTGATGTGTATAAGCTATTGTGGTATATGAAGTTTTATCTGTTTGAAAATATAAGTTTTATCTGTATATGAAGTTTTACTGGGATAATGTATAGGTTTGCATGGGTTATCTGCATATGTATATAAGGTCAGTTAGTTTAAATATACATTACATATGTATATACATTTTTGATATTTATATTCAAGAAGAAGAAAATTATATATATGTTTGTATATATATATTTTAAGTGCATATATAATATTTGTTATTGTTTTAAAAGGCATGTGAGTTTATATACTAGTATATATATGTTACAGTCTTGGTTTGTATATATATAAGTTTACACAAATTACGTATATATAAGTTTGTATATATATAAGTCTGTATATGTTACAGACATGCACGAGTTTGTATATATGGTTTTAAGGTGATAGTCTATAGTCAATATTTATGTAAATATATATATATATATATACGTCTTTATATGGAAGGATGTTTATGCACTAGTTTATAGGTAATAGTTTATATAATGAAGATAATATTTGACTTGCACGTACGTTAATTTATATTATAAAGATTTTATGTATGCTTGTTAATCCGTATATATATATATATATATATAACAGTTCTAATATATTTTCGTATATTTTGTAAACTATATTAAAGTTGGATTTTAAAATATATCATATATGTGTCTTATTCTATATCATATTGGAGCTTGATTTCAAAATGCTTACAGATTTTACATTTTGTTATATATATATGTATTTTTATTTTTTGGAATATAGATTTTTGATTCTTATATGTATACGTTTTAAAATTTATATTGATTGTCAAGTATACGTGGATTTTGTTTAAATAAGTGTCTTAATTCAAATATTTGTTTTGAAAGAAAGTAATAAAATAATACTATAATTTACTCTTCATTTCTATTATATTAATATGGTTCTGATTCGTTTTATCAATTCCTCTTTTATCAGCTTTGATAATCGAATTCATGCCAATCTTGCATTGCTTTATCATTCGTGCTTGGATTCGTAACTCAATTCATTGTCTATCCTCTCTAGACTCGAAAGGTGAGCAATCACTCACGATTAATGTTATTATATTTATTAAATTTGATTTCAATTGAAACGACAATTGAAATATACTGCTGCTAGTTATTTACATTTTTATATATATGCCATTATCTGTATCTGTTCACCTGTGACATCTGACACCATTATATGTTATTTACATTGATGATACATGCGTGTTATATTATTATCATATCTGTTATCACTCTGCAAGTTCCCTGTTAGTACAGAATTCACTATGGATTGAAAGGATACATACCCGAACTATCTGTAGAATAGGAGGAAATCGTTATGGGTTGAAATGATAAACCCAAGCGATTTTCATTGAATTGGATTGGGATTGCAGGTTGAAAAGATATATACCCGTATATATTTTAAATTACGGATTGAAATGATAAATATCCGTATCACTTGACCATAGGATAGAAAATTATATACAGACACCGTTGGTCTATACATAAATATTTTTAAAATGATTTCTATGGTTTTGAAAAGAAATATACGGTTTTAATAAATATTGATTTTAAAGATTTATTAAAGTTGATTTAATAAAGTTGATATATAATATGTTTAAGTAATTATTTAATGTATATATTTTCAAATATAGAGTTTATAATGATTCGGGTTGGAAAGTTAAATTTGAAATTTATTTGAAATTATATTTATTTAAGAATTTTACTTAAATAAGTTTGATTTGAAATTTATTTAAATTTGAAATTTTAAAGATATGTTTTATAACTTGAATTTGATTAAAAGTGACTTAAATGAATATTTCAAATTTACATAAATTGAAATGGGATATTTTGTTTATTTAAATTTGAAAATTGAAGTTGTATTTAGATGTTATTGAATATTTAAAGATTTAAATATATTGAAATTGAAATGGCTTATTTTATGGTTCGAATATGTATTTGAAATCGATGATTTGAAATGGTTTATTGAGAAACTAAATTGAATTGAAATTTGAGGATTTGAGATTTGATTAAATTTGAATTTTGGAATCCGAGTTGAGTTGGATCGATTTGTGAAATTTGAGGAAACTATTTATTTATATAAAGTATTTTTAACTATATTTAAAACTATTTTATATTTTACTTTATTAATTTTTTTAATATAAACTATTTTAATATAAATCATTTTCAATATAAATTATTTTAATTTATACTATTTTAATCTACTAACTATTTTATTTTTAAACAATTTTAACTTATAACTATTTTTTTATATATAAACTGTTTTATTTTAAAAACTATTTTATTATATATAATATTATTAATATCTAAACTGTTTAAAGGAAAGTGTTATGAATTTCAAGGTTTTGATTTCCAAAGTGTTTGATTTTAAAAGACTTATGATTTCGAAAGCGTTATAATTTTGGAAAGTGATATGATTTTTGGAAATGGATATATTTGAAGTGAAAATGATATCGTTTTGATATGGTTTTAAAATGGAAATGATATTTTGGTTCTGAAGTATAAACTATTTTGAAATGACCGCGGTGTTATATTAACGTTTGGTTGTTAAAGAGACCGGGATCAGATATGGGCATACTCTCTGTTGATACCGAAAACCACTTTAACAACTGTGTACGCGGTGGAGATTCCAAAATGAATTAGGATGGTGGCGACGATTCCATATGAGGTATATACGTGGACCCAGCTCCCGTGAGTTGGAATAAGGTGGCTGAAACAGGAGCAATCGATGGGCTGATGAGGTAGCACCTCTGATCGGACACACTCCATCGTATGCCATTCTATTACTTTGTGATTGATTTGGTGCGCACCTTTGATTCGGGAGTGTGGCTCGAGGTGGGCGATTGCTGCGGCTCTGCGTTAACACCGGCCCGGAAGTGTAATTGGTATATCTTTCCTGGCATTGCCTAGTTGTGTCGTGTCACCTACCCTAACGTGCTTTACTACGAGTTTGATTTGTGTCGTACCTATGGAGTATCCTCTGGTAGCTCCAATTTACGGGGTATTACGGTACTGTATAGACTACTGGCACTATAAAATGTGTTAAGGGGGATATGGGTAACGCCTTAACGCTATTTTAATATTTACTTTACTATAGACATTACTATAATAGCGTATATTACTACATAGTAGATAGTTTAACGGATCCTTAGAGGATGGTTATCCCAAACATCCTTTAAGTTACTTGTATTTCAGTTGATATTTCACTTGAGATTGGATTTATTGATATAAGAATGTTAATCTTGACTCGAGTATTTTGTGTTTTGCTTTACGCTCGGGTCAGACTGAGTGGTACAGCATTTGAGACTCACCTTTGGAGTTGGAGCTTCGCTTGGAGATCCAGCTATATCGATTCTGCTATCAGTTATTCAGTTGATTCCAGTGATGTATTCAGATCTTGTATTTGACTATTGTATTGAGATATCTATGTATTTGAGACCTCTGTTGTATCTTACTTAACTCTGTTATATATATAGTAGCTTCATGAACTACTATTCTTTTGTTTCCGCTGCATTATTTTATATTACTCTGTGTTTGTGATTCTGTGATTATTTATTTACTGTATATGCTGAGTTTTGCCAAATTTAAATTGACAATTTGATATTTTGAGTAATTCAAATCCGACATGTATGGATGCGAATGGTTGAAAATTTCAGTTTGTTACATGTGGTATCAGAGCGAGGTTTTAGGCAAAACTCAGCATATGTAGTAAATTTAATTACGGAATCACTTTTGTTCGAGCTTGATTCTCTTCCTCTTTGACTCGGTTTTCTTTGAATTTTGGAACGTTCTATTCGGTTCCAAAGTCCATTCTTGTCTCCCCTATTCGTGTCTTCTTGATTCTGGCGTATTCCATAACTCCACTTCGAATGATCTATATAATAAATCGGCGGTCTCGCCAATCTCTGAATGATTTGTAAAGGGGTGAAACTCCTTTACAATAGGCATTGATTCACCGGAGATTGTGTATCGTCGGTTTACGATGCTATTATCTTTTGCTATACCCGAATTCTATCTATGGCGATCGAATGTCGATTTGTGTGACGACCGCCCATGACCCCCGCACCGAACCTAGAGATAGTGCGCTGTAAAGTGTGCCAGGCGACCATGGATGATTGCCAGGGTAAATTTAAACAACAGAATCTATCGTATTACTCACAGCGCAAGGACAAAATACAATAGAATATATATATACAGTGAAGCTTCACAGAAAAGAATCTCATCAATAAAACTTCATAATAGTTGAATACAAACATCTGAATAGTCAATACATCAAGCCTCACTACATAACACTAGAGAATATACAAAGTAGCGGAACATCTAGTACATATAGTAAGAAGATAATATGCAAGCCTCCAGCTCGTCTTCGATATCAGCATCGTGGGAAGCAAGAACAGCACCTGTCACCTGCTACCTAGTCTGCCCATCCCAAAATGGACGAACAGCCAAAGGCAATAAGAGTTAAAACATAAAGCCTTGAGTCAGACAACAGTCTTAGTGAGCGGTAAATTAACTAACAACATACCAAAAGAGCATAAAGGAAAAGGAATAGGAATACAACCCTCCCACTCCACCTCTTTCTACAGTGATAGCCCCCCAGACACACACTAAGCATAAGCAAACATAGCAGAGCATACAATTTAAAGTAAAGCAATTATCACTCGAGTTAAGGGCGATGTTTTCCAAGCACAAACCCCCAAGGCCTAAACCAAGATCAGATAAGCACCTAGAAAACACTGCTCTTGAGACCGAATGACGATACAACCAAACATCCATGACTCTGGCTATCACTGTTATCATTGATTTGATATCATCGTTAATTGAATGACCGGCTCATTCTTTCATTCGTCCGTCAAGGGCTAATGGAAACCCCGGTTCTAGACATAACTACGCACGTCATCGTGACCCGTGCCTAGGACTATCGAATCTGCCCAGAGTACTTGACTACCAATCAGTAGCCTTCAGGGACTATTGAATCTGCCCAACGTACTCTTGCTTTGAGCATGCTAGAACCTTCAACAACGATGAGATCTCAGCCTTCTAGTCATCCTCTTCGACGACTATTTCCATACTAGCTCAAGCGCCTCTCGAGCAAACCATTATCCTCAAACTCGAACCATATCACCGAGTTATCAACATGCTTGGATTGATCCCGTCTGGATTACTCCAAGACTATCTCATATCATGCTTCGCTTCATCACATCCTCGCAAAGCCTCATCTCAACATCATCATCCAATCTATCCATATGAGCTTCCACATCCACTACATATGCCACAAGCAGCTTTCCCAATCCAAGAGCCTTCCTCCTAGCTTTTGAATCATCTTCGGTCTAAATCAAATCATCAATCATCTAATTCATAGCAATCAATCAAGTCAAACATTAATCCAAGTAAACAAGCATTCAAATATGATCTAAATAGACAATTATAACAACAATGGCAATTTCATAATTAAAGAGTTAAAAGTCTAACAAGCATGAAAACATGAGCAATGTCTCTATAATCTTGATGAATGAACTTGCATAAGTTAACATGTAGTAAAATGGATATCAAATCATCATGGACAATGGATCTATATGGATCTACACATATGATTAGGAAAATGCATGGAAATCTCTACTTTAACACCAAATCAAGCCAACGATCCGATATACTCCTTTGGATCCGTGTGAGAGATAATCACCACTCACCAAATCACCTAAACACCTTAAAAGCAACACACTTCAGATCTGGACAGCGAAGGATCTAACTCGATCTATCACCAATCCGCTTCAAACGATGAAATCTCTCTTCGATGGATGAAGATCTTCAATTTGATCTTCGATTTGGATGGATGGAAACACAAGATTAAAGTGGAGAAAAGAAGTGAAGAAGTGTAGAAGTCGAGCTCTCAAAATGGCAGCACTTCGTCGCTTCGAAATCCGGATCCCAAAAATGAAGAAAAACTCCCATATTTATAGCTGATTTCCTTAAGTCGTCCGCTCTTAGGTCGTCCACGACCTAAAGAGATCCTGCGACCTACGACCTATCGAAACTCCACATCCTACAATCTAACGACCTAAGCCCATGCGCACTCATGACCTACCAGACCCACCTATCTACGACTTAGCAGCTTAACTCCTAAGTCGCTCGCGACTTAACACATAGCATATGCGCGCGACCTAACAGACCAACCCCTACGCGCATTCGCGACCTAACGAAACTCCACGACTTAACTCTTACGACTTAACTCCTTAAGTCGTCTACGACCTAACTACTCTAACTCGCTAACCACCAGGTCGCTAAATACTGGGTTGTTAACTCGCTAACTCTTAGGTCGCTAACCCCCTTAAGCCGTTTCAACCTTAGGTCGCTAACATCCTATAGGTCGCTCCAACTAACATACGACCTAAACCACTACGCGACCTAACTGCTACCACCAGCTTCATTAGGTCGTTGCCGACCTAACTTCCTTAAGTCGCTAACCCTTAGGTCGCTAACACTCCTTGAGTCGCTCCAACCTTAGGTCGCTAACATCCTATAGGTCGCTCCAAACTAACACACGACCTAAACCACTACGCGACCTAACTGCTATACGACCTAAGTCCTTACCTCGTCCAAACTACTAGGTCGCTTACTGCTATAAGTCGGCAACTTCTATAAGTCGCTCCTCCGACCTAATTCTATCCCAATCCTTAGGTCGCCTACGACATAACTTCCTTCACGACCTAAGCTATCATATGACCTAACCCTTAAGTCGCTCATTCCACTAGGTCGTTTACTTCTTAGCTCGCATCTTTCTTAGGTCGCCAACTACGACCTAACTACTACACGACTTAAGACTTAAGACTCAGGACGACTTATCAACAATGCGACTCAATGACGACTGTTTTACGATGTTTCGATCCGTAAAAATACGGGTCGTTACATTCTCTCCCCCTTAGGAATTTCGCCCCCAAAATTCCAAACAAACAGAGCAATCAAAGACTATTCTGCATGCCTACCATCCATAGCAATCAACAAACCATGCATCCAATTCTAGCTTAGCATGCAGAATTCTAAAACTTAGAACAAGTTACAATGTCGTTAGATGACACGACACCTTAGGGCCATACCTTGAAAAGTTCAGGATGAGCTGCTTTCATCCTCTCTTCCACCTCCCATGTACAGTCGTTATCATCATCACTCCATTGTATCTTGAGCAACTTAACTACCTTCCTCCTAAGCTGTTTCGTGTCAGTTCCCACAAAACGAAGCGGCTTACGAGGTCTTCTATCGACTGGATCAACTTCGAAATCTTCACAGCTATCAGCAGAAACCACTGTATTCGAGTCGTGCATGAACTTCCGTAGATACGATACATGAAAAACATTGTGCACACCCGACATCTTCTCTGGTAACTCCAATCTGTAGGCGAGCTTTCCAATTCGCTAGATGATCGGGAATGGTCCAACAAATCTCGGAGTCAGTTTTCCTTTCTTCCCGAATCGAATAACATTCTTCAGTGGAGAAATCTTCACAAAAACCATATCACCTACGTCGAATTCCAAATCCTTACGATGCTTATCGGCATAACTTTTCTGACGGTCTTGGGCTGCCTTCATTCGTTGCCGAATGATCTCTATGCAATCCGAAGTCTGTCGAATCATCTCTGGCCCAAGTATCAACTTTTCTCCGATCTCTAACCAACATGTCGGAGAGTTACACGGTCTTCCATACAATGCCTCATACGGTGCCATACCAATGCTTGATTGGTAACTGTTGTTATATGCAAATTCCACCAAATGAAGGTGATCTTCCCATGATCCTCCGAAATCTAAAACACAAGCTCTGAGGAGATCTTCCAAAACTCGGTTGACTCTCTCGGTCTGACCATCTGTTTGAGGGTGATAAGCTGTACTCAAACATAACTCGGTTCCCAAAACTTCCTGGAAGCTCTTCCTAAATCCACTAGTGAACAATGGGTCTCGATCGCTCACTATACTCTTCGGAATACCATGGAATCGAACTATCCACTTAACATACAACTCAGCCAACTTTGATGCAGTCCTATTCGATCGAACAGGAATGAATCTAGCACTCTTAGTCAGACGATCTACGATGACCCAAATCCCTTCATTTCCCGCTCTTGTTCTAGGTAACCCATCAATAAAATCCATCGATACTTGCTCCCACTTCCACATAGGAACTTCTAATGGCTGAAGCAATCCACTTGGCTTCTTCTGTTCGGCTTTTACCAACTGGCAGTTCATACACTTGGAAATAAAATTTTCAACATCCTTCTTCATACCTTCCCAGTAATAGGTTCTCTTCATATCCCGATACATCTTATTTCCACCTGGATGAATTGTCAGCTTCGAATGATGACTTTCCTTCAGAACTTCACTCCTCAATTCATCTATATCGGGAACAACTAGTCGTCCTTGCTTCCGAAGCCAACACTCTCGATCGACCTCGAAACCTTTATCCTTTTCTAGGTCTAATCCAGATTCCAAATCATGGATGATCTTGACAAGCTTATCGTCTCGCTTTTGGCTCTCGCCAATTCTTTCCACAAGAGTAGGTCTTATCGATAAGTTTGCCAACATCTCAGGTTCCAATCCACATCTGGGCCTGAAGTCAAATCCAGCTAAATACTCGAGATTCTTCCATTCTGAAAACATGGCTCCCAATCCTGCATGTCTTTGACTTAACGCATCTGCCACTGCGTTACCCTTTCCCGGAGTATAAGCTATACCAAAATCATATGATGCTAAAAACTCTAGCCATCGTTGCTGCCGAAGATTCAAATCCTTTTGGGAGAAAAGATACTTCAACGACTTATGATCCGTAAACAACTCGAATCGAACTCCAAATAGGTAATGTCTCCACATCTTTAGAGCAAATACAATCGCCGCTAACTCCAAATCATGAGTCGGGTAATTCCTTTCATGCGGCTTTAGTTGTCGACTTGCATACGCAACAACTTTATCCTTCTGCATCAGCACTGCTCCAAGTCCAGTACCACATGCGTCGGTGTAAACCACCATCTCATCATTCCCACTTGGAATAGTCAAAACAGGAGCACTTGTCAATCTTTCTTTCAGGATTCTGAAAGCTTGCTCACACTTATCATCCCTTCTGAACACTTGGTTCTTTTTCGTCAATCCTGTTAACGGTGTAGCTACCTTGGAGAAGTCTTTGATAAACCGTCGATAATATCCTGCTAAACCAAGAAAACTTCTCACATCTGATGCATTCTTATGTCTAACCCAATCCTGGATTGCTGCCACCTTAGCGGGATCAACCGCTATTCCATTTCCAGAGATAACATGACCTAAGAACCCACTTCACTCTTCCAGAAGTGACACTTCGAAAACTTAGCCTTCAGCTGATGTTTTCGTAAGATTTCCAAAACAATACACAAGTGCGTCTTGTGCTCTTCTTCAGTTCTGGAATAAATCAGAATATCATCCACGAACACAAGTACTAACTTGCTCAACTGATCTCTGAACACTCTATTCATAAGATCCACAAAATATGCTGGCGCATTAGTTAATCCAAACGGCATTACCAGCCACTCAAAGAAACCGGCTGGTGTCCTAAAAGCAGTCTTCGGCACACTATCCTTAGCCACTCTCAACTGGTGAAATCCCGTTGCCAAATCCATCTGAGAAAACACCTTAGCTTCGTGAAGCTGATCAAACAAGTCATATATTCTCGGCAATGGATACTTGTTATTCTTAGTCACTTTATTCAGCTCACGATAATCCACACACAATCTCAATGACCCATCTGCCTTGGTTGCAAACACAACTGGTGCACCCCCATTTGGACACACTACGCCGAATGAATCCTTCCTGTAAAAGGTCATCAACCTGCACCTTCAACTCCTGTTGTTCCCTAGGCGCCATCCGCCTAAGAGGCATCACAACAGGTCTGGCTCCTTCAACTAGATCTATACGAAACTCGATCTCTCTATGCGGCGGTAACCCTTTGACCTCGTCAAAGACATCCTCAAATCCATTAGCGATTGGCAACGATGACAGTCCATCCCGTGGAACAACCAGCGAATACATGAAGCTCATGAAGACGCCTTCTTCATGCTTACATCGTATCACAATCTTTCGCCCCTCCACATTCTCGACTGTCACCTCCAACCTTTAACAATCAACCTTTGCCGCATACTTCCTAAGCCAGTCCATACCCAAAATAATTCCGAACCCCGCAAAGTTCAGAACAAAACAATCACAAACAAAAGAGCAATCATGACTCGATACAATCAGACCACGGCATAGCATACACAAACAAGACGAACCCCCAACTGGATTAGTCACAACCAATGGTCTATCAACAATGTCCGGTTCTAAACCCAACCGGCCTACAAGTTCACTACAAACAAAAGAATGCGACGCCCTGGTATCAAATAACACTCTAACTGGAACACCACATATGGAAAGAGTACCTTGAACCACCACACTCTTTCCTTTCTCTTCAACGGTAGGAGCTTTCGAAGACGATGGAACAGCTCCCAAAGCATAAGCTTGCACAATCTGCTTGTCCCTTCGCGGTTCTGGACAATTCCTCTTAACATGCCCCAGCTTGTCATAGTTGTGACACTTCACCGGCACCTTCGGATTCTTGCAATCCCTGGAGAAATGGCCCTTCTGCTGACAATTGTAGCAGGTCACTTCGCCCTTCGGCTTCTTCTGACCATCCTTACCCTTCTGCTGCTGCTGCTTCCTCTTCTTGTTTCCACCCTGTTGTGGTCTAGACTCTTCCTTGGTCACAACAACAACAGATCCCTCTTTAGGAAACAGATTCTCATGCCTAAGAGCCTTCTCCACAAGCTTCTCAAATGGATCGTCCAAATGATCCACCAACTGCCTCCCAAGATAACTGTCCATGCCTGTCACAAACTTCTTATTCTTCTGATATGCAGATTCAATATACGACCGCGCATACTTGGACAAAGCTTCAAACTCAGAAACATACTCAAGAACTGGTCTTCCACCTTGCTTGAGCTCCACAAACTTCTTGAATAGAACAGACTTCTGAGCTGTAGAAATGAACTTAGCTTCAAATCTGACTTGGAATTGCTCCCAAGTAATCTCTTCCTCCGGAGTATCAATGGTGATAGAGTTCCACCAATCAGAAGCTCTCCCTTGAAGCTGTCTTGATGCAAGTTTCCTTTTAGTTGCATCATCGATTCCCAAATCACCAAAGATCCTTCTACAAGCATCTATCCACCTCTGGACTTTAATGGTTGATTCTGTTCCCAAGAAAACCTTCCCTCCAAGAGCAGTAAAGTCCTTCCACAACTTAGCAAAATCCACCGGCTTTGGAGTTTGAACTTGAACTCCAACATCCACCGATGGCCCCGGAGCTGGCATCCTTCTCATGATCGAAGTCATCATAGCTTCAAACATAGCAGCATAATTAGCAGCCCCTTCAGTAGCACGGCCTTCCCTAGCAGCTGGTCTCCCTCTTCGACTCATCCTTAATATCTATAAAAAGGAATGATTAGCACACCATGAGAAACAACTACATAAGGGATTCAAATCATTCTAAGCTACTATATTATATATAGTAATCATCCATCAAAATACAATTACGTCTCTCATACGTAGTTACGTCAGCGAGCGTTGGGTAAAATCGATTAACCAAAGCTCTGATACCAAATGTGACGACCGCCCATGACCCCCGCACCGAGCCTAGAGATAGTGCGTTGTAAAGTGTGCCAGGCGACCATGGACGATTGCCAGGGTAAATTTAAACAATAGAATCTATCGTATTACTCACAGCGCAAGGACAAAATACAATAGAATATATATATAGTGAAGCTTCACAGAAAATAATCTCATCAATAAAACTTCATAATAGTTGAATACAAACATCTGAATAGTCAATACATCAAGTCTCACTACATAACACTCGGAGAATATACAAAGCAGCGGAACATCCAGTACATATAGTAAGAAGATAATATGCAAGCCTCCAGCTCGTCTTCGATATCAGCATCGTGGGAAGCAAGAACAGCACCTGTCACCTGCTACCTAGTCTGCCCATCCCAAAATGGACGAACAGCCAAAGGCAATAAGAGTTAAAACATAAAGCCTTGAGTCAGACAACAGTCTTAGTGAGCGGTAAATTAACTAACAACATACCAAAAGAGCATAAAGGAAAAGGAATAGGAATACAACCCTCCCACTCCACCTCTTTCTACAGTGATAGCCCCCCAGACACACACTAAGCATAAGCAAACATAGCAGAGCATACAATTTAAAGTAAAGCAATTATCACTCGAGTTAAGGGCGATGTTTTCCAAGCACAAACCCCCAAGGCCTAAACCAAGATCAGATAAGCACCTAGAAAACACTGCTCTTGAGACCGAATGACGATACAACCAAACATCCATGACTCTGGCTATCACTGTTATCATTGATTTGATATCATCGTTAATTGAATGACCGGCTCATTCTTTCATTCGTCCGTCAAGGGCTAATGGAAACCCCGGTTCTAGACATAACTACGCACGTCATCGTGACCCGTGCCTAGGACTATCGAATCTGCCCAGAGTACTTGACTACCAATCAGTAGCCTTCAGGGACTATTGAATCTGCCCAACGTACTCTTGCTTTGAGCATGCTAGAACCTTCAACAACGATGAGATCTCAGCCTTCTAGTCATCCTCTTCGACGACTATTTCCATACTAGCTCAAGCGCCTCTCGAGCAAACCATTATCCTCAAACTCGAACCATATCACCGAGTTATCAACATGCTTGGATTGATCCCGTCTGGATTACTCCAAGACTATCTCATATCATGCTTCGCTTCATCACATCCTCGCAAAGCCTCATCTCAACATCATCATCCAATCTATCCATATGAGCTTCCACATCCACTACATATGCCACAAGCAGCTTTCCCAATCCAAGAGCCTTCCTCCTAGCTTTTGAATCATCTTCGGTCTAAATCAAATCATCAATCATCTAATTCATAGCAATCAATCAAGTCAAACATTAATCCAAGTAAACAAGCATTCAAATATGATCTAAATAGACAATTATAACAACAATGGCAATTTCGTAATTAAAGAGTCAAAAGTCTAACAAGCATGAAAACATGAGCAATGTCTCTATAATCTTGATGAATGAACTTGCATAAGTTAACATGTAGTAAAATGGATATCAAATCATCATGGACAATGGATCTATATGGATCTACACATATGATTAGGAAAATGCATGGAAATCTCTACTTTAACACCAAATCAAGCCAACGATCCGATGTACTCCTTTGGATCCGTGTGAGAGATAATCACCACTCACCAAATCACCTAAACACCTTAAAATCAACACACTTCAGATCTGGACAGCGAAGGATCTAACTCGATCTATCACCAATCCGCTTCAAACGATGAAATCTCTCTTCGATGGATGAAGATCTTCAATTTGATCTTCGATTTGGATGGATGGAAACTCAAGATTAAAGTGGAGAAAAGAAGTGAAGAAGTGTAGAAGTCGAGCTCTCAAAATGGCAGCACTTCGTCGCTTCGAAATCCGGATCCCAAAAATGAAGAAAAACTCCCATATTTATAGCTGATTTCCTTAAGTCGTCCGCTCTTAGGTCGTCCACGACCTAAAGAGATCCTACGACCTACGACCGATCGAAACTCCACATCCTACGATCTAACGACCTAAGCCCATGCGCACTCACGACCTACCAGACCCACCTATCTACGACTTACGACTTAGCAGCTTAACTCCTAAGTCGCTTGCGACTTAACACATAGCATATGCGCGCGACCTAACATACCAACCCCTACGCGCATTCGCGACCTAACGAAACTCCACGACTTAACTCTTACGACTTAACTCCTTAAGTTGTCTACGACCTAACTACTCTAACTCGCTAA
The DNA here is from genome assembly GCA_030737815.1 of Allium fistulosum. Classification (NCBI taxonomy): domain Eukaryota; kingdom Viridiplantae; phylum Streptophyta; class Magnoliopsida; order Asparagales; family Amaryllidaceae; genus Allium; species Allium fistulosum. The sequence continues at coordinate 703,802,847 of CM060904.1, read as the reverse complement.
CCACTAGGTCGTTAAATACTGGGTTGTTAACTCGCTAACTCTTAGGTCGCTAACCCCCTTAAGCCGTTTCAACCTTAGGTCGCTAACATCCTATAGGTCGCTCCAACTAACATACGACCTAAACCACAACGCGACCTAACTGCTACCACCAGCTTCATTAGGTCGTTGCCGACCTAACTTCCTTAAGTCGCTAACCCTTAGGTCGCTAACACTCCTTAAGTCGCTCCAACCTTAGGTCGCTAACATCCTATAGGTCGCTCCAAACTAACACACGACCTAAACCACTACGCGACCTAACTGCTATACGACCTAAGTCCTTACCTCGTCCAGACTACTAGGTCGCTTACTGCTATAAGTCGGCAACTTCTATAAGTCGCTCCTCCGACCTAATTCTATCCCAATCCTTAGGTCGCCTACGACATAACTTCCTTCACGACCTAAGCTATCATACGATCTAACCCTTAAGTCGCTCATTCCACTAGGTCGTTTACTTCTTAGCTCGCATCTTTCTTAGGTCGCCAACTACGACCTAACTACTACACGACTTAAGACTCAGGACGACTTATCAACAATGCGACTCAATGACGACTGTTTTACGATGTTTCGATCCATAAAAATACGGGTCGTTACAATTTGCCTCAGAATTCTGCATCGATCTTATTTATAAAGTCACGGTTGACCCGGTTAAGGTTTCCCGCGATTTATATAAGTCCGTCCATCTTCCTTGTTTGAAATTCAATCATCTTATCTCCCTATCGAGTCTATCTTCTAGTTTGAATTCTTTTGGTTAGGATCCCTCTATATTTGGATCTCTGTCCTTGTTTTGGAATCTATTCTTGTATCATCGAGGGAGGGAGTGTATTTTGTATTTGTAATTAATATTAAAATGTTTTAGTGTGTTGTTTGAGTTGTTGATGTTGATTTGGGTTTTCGATCGATTCATTTGATCAACGCTATCGATAGGATTTCCAAAACACTTAAACAGAGCAAACTGACACAATATTGTTTTCAATTTGGTAAATGGAATAAATTCATATTATATATAAGTAGAATTTCTAGAATTTAATAAGTTAATTAAATTGGTTGTTTGAAATGATAATATTCGATTATCATTTATTATCCTAAATGAATTTATAAACATGGTTTATAAATTGATTTGGAATTGAAATAAATTTAGATCAGGAATTTTGGGAATTTAATTTCTGGTGAATTTCAAACTTTGGTTTTTAAAGGTTTAAATGTATATTACCTAAAGTATTTTCGAACAGAAATTGTTTCCAAAGAATTTTAAAAGTTTAAATCAGTACTCTCCTATTTTGTCGCTGGAAAGTAATTTCGGTGATGACTGCAACATCATCGACATTCATTTTCGAGTTTCGAAGTGGAGTGGCCATTTAGTAGCTTTGCTACACTTTTGTTTTGGAAATTGAATTTGACTCAAAAATTTTAAAGTATGGCTCGATTTATAATATATAGGTATATGGTTGTAAATCTGATTTGATATATATATATATAGCATATGTATATATATATTTATCTCTAAATTATTTGAAGTTAATCGAAAATTTAAAATTCTTAAAATTATGATTTAAGACGAAACCAAAATTTGGAATAAATATTTAAACTTGAATAATTGAATTGGGAAAATTTTATTTGTATATTATTCAACTGCATTCTAATACAACTTAACTAAATTATTCAGAAGTTAAAAATGTAATTGGATAATATACAATATAAAATGTTTTATAAATAAAATTTGAGTGTTATAATAAATGTTATACAGTTAAATTTTATTATAAAGATGTTAATAGAGATAAATAAGATAATAAGTTAATTGAATAATAGATGAGACAAATAAATTTGTTCTGAGAGATTTAATAAATTGAAATTAGATTAACCTAGGGAAATACCTTGAATTTAAAATCAATCATTGAATATAAATTAATTTAAATTGAAATTTATACGGTTTAAATTAATTTATGGGATTTAAATATATGTGATAAGATATATTAAGTTGAATAAACTTAATAATAATCTGGAATAAAAGAATTAAATTTGTTGAATAAAATAGGAGTATAATAAATGATTATACAAATTGATGATTTAGAAATTTTAATTGAGGATGACTAGACAATAAGATAATGAATTTAGAAATAGATAGATTGATTTAACTTAGGTAAACAAATGGATTTAACCAGATTGTTGAATATTAATTAGTTTAATTTGAAATTTATATGGGTTTAAATTAATTGTTTCATTTTGTTTTCAATTTATTTTTCTTTCTGGTTGTTTCTAATCTCCTACCTCCCTCCTTTTTAGGGATGACAAGTTTTGAGTGGGGGAGAGTGTAACGACCCGTAAATTTTAAATAATTTTATTTGTTTTATTTATATATTTAATTGGAATTTTGTGGAATTTTAAAAAATAAAATTTTGGAATAAAAATTAGATATTTGGAATACGTCTATTTTAACCTAGCAACTGGTGAATGAAATAAATTTGTTAAATTATATTATTTTCAAATTTGGTAAATGAAATAAATTTGTATGATTATATTATATATATATAAGTAAAATTTTGTGGAATTTAATTAGTTAATTAAATTTGTTGTTTGAAATGATAATATTTGATTATCATTTATTGTCCTATAAATGAATTTATAAACATGATTTATAAATTGATTTGGAATTGAAATGAATTTAAATCAGGAATTTGAGAATTCAATTTCCGAAGATTTCAAACTCTGGTTTTAAAGTTTTAAAATGCATATTATTGAAAGTATTTTCGAATAGAAATCGTTTCCAAAGAATTTTAAAAGTTTAAATCAGTACTCTCCTCTTTTGTCGCTGAAAAATAATTTCGGTGATAACTGCAGCATCATCGACATTCATTTTCGAGTTTCGAAGTGGAGAGACCGATTCATGGCTTTGCTACACTTGTTTTTGGAAAATAAATTTGATTTAAATTTCTTAAGTATGACTTGATTTATATGGAATATATAAGTATATGAATTTAAATTTGATCTGATATATAATATATATTTATCTCTAAATAGTTTGGAATGAAATCGGAAATTCAACTCTTAAATTTTTGAATAAATATTTAACTTGAAATAACTGAATTGTAAAATTTTATTTTTATAATACTCAATTGCATTCCATATATAACTTACCTAAATTATTCAGAAGTTACCTATGTAATGGGATAATATACAATGTAAAATAATGTTAAAGGAATTTATAAATAAATTTGAGTGGTTATAATAAGTGTAAATATACTTAATATATGTGATAAGATATATTAAGTGGAATAAATTTAATAATAATTTGGAATAAAGAAGAATTAAATTTTTTGAATAAAATATGATTATAATAGATGACTATTCAAATTTATGATTTTAGAAAATTGTTAATTGAGGATAATTGGATAATGAGATAATGAATAAATGAGATAAATTAAATAAATTTTGTTTTGAAGTAATTTATAAACTGAAATTAAATCAACTTAATGAAATAGCTTGAATTGAAATCATCAAAATAATGAATACAAATGAATATCATTTATTTATTTAAAAATAGATTTCAACCAAATTAATTGAATAAACTAATTTTAAACAAATAAAATATAGATGGTTTGAATTAACGGTTTTATTCTGTTTTTCAAATCTATTTTCTTTCTGGTTGTTTATATTCTCCTACCTCGTTCCTTTTCGGGGATGAAAAGTTTTGAGTGGGGGAGAGTGTAACGACCCGTAAATTTTAGTGGTTTATTAATTTAATTAATTGAATTTTTGTGAAATTTTAAATAATAAAATTTTGAAATATAAACTTTATATTTGGAATACGTCTACTTTAACATAGCAACTGGTAAATTTTCATCAGATAATATGGAAGTTTATTTTCTTGTGTAATTCTATTTCAATTTAAATCAGTTAATATTTGATGATAATAAAATACTTTCCAAACCTGAATATTTTTACATAATAAATTTGTAAATCATCTTCTGAGTGAGACGTCATATTTCGTTTCATCAAATTTGGACTTCAATTGCTCCGGTTATCTTATTTTCGGCAAATTAGTAGCATTTTCGGTACCGAATCTCGACTTTTGATACGATGGTCGTACCACTGATATCTGTATACCGTTTTGATCGTCTCGTCATGCTGATCTCTACGGTGCATTCGATTTTGTGTTTTGAAGTCTGGGGGACAGCGAAATCTACGGAACGATTTCCGTATCGGTATTGGTTCTTGTGCCTTTTGGTTCTTATGACCTTTCATATATTAATCGTAGAATTTCCACAGCCATTAGCAATAAATATTTACTAAAATCTAGCGAATGTGCTCTTCATATTCTAGCCTCTTATGACTTCTGTCTCTCTACCTATCATCTTCATTATATAAAAAAAAAGAGAACCGTTCCTTTCATTTTTCACGCAACAGATCAAATCCCTCACCCTTGCTTTCGGCCTCCCCTCCATCTATCTCTCCCCGTTCCATCCTTCCACGTTTTCTTCACTTCGCCCTCGCCTGGCCTTTGCCTCGCCACCACACACACCGCAACTGGCATCCAAACTCCACCTCGGCAGCCAAGTGCCCTGACCTACGCCCTCACCCTCATCTCATGCATCCTTCTTCGAGCTTGTCATATCACAACTCGGCCGCCATTCTTTCCTCTGGCCGCCTGCCATGCTGAAGAGCACACCCAACCTCGACCCCTCTTCTTTATTTAGGTATATAATATTTGTTAGCAATATATGGCTCAAAATTTTATATATGTAATATATGGAATACATGAATATATATATATATATATATATCTGTTATTTAAAAGTATATATATATGTTTACCTAAGTTTATAAATGTTATAGTGTATATATATATATATATGATTATAGTACAGTTATAGATTTTGCTCTGGTACTATATATATTTGGTTGATATAACAGCTATATGATATATTTACAAAGTATATTTTATACATATGATTTGTTGGGTTTAACGTAAAGTCTATAATAGTTATATTGATGTGTACAAGCTGTTGTGGTATATGAAGTTTTATCTGTTTGAAAATATAAGCATATTATTGTTTGAAAATATAAGTTTTATCTGTATATGAAGTTTTACTGGGATAATGTATAGGTTTGCATGAGTTATCTGCATATGTATATAAGGTCTATTAGTTTAAATATACATTACATATGTATATACATTTTTGATATTTATATTTAGGAAGAAGAAAATTATATTTAAGTTTGTGTGTATATATATATATATATATATATCTTAAGTGCATATATAATATTTGTTATTGTTTTAAAAGGTATGTGAGTTTATATACTAGTATATATATGTTACAGTCTTGGTTTGTATATATATAAGTTTACACAAATTACGTATATATAAGTCTGTATATGTTACAGACATGCGCGAGTTTGTATATATGGTTTTAAGGTGATAGTTTGTAGTCAATATATATGTAAATATATATATATATATATGTCTTTATAATAAAGGATGTTTATGCACTAGTTTATAGGTAATAGTTTATATAATGAAGAAAATATTTGACTTCCACGTACGTTAATTTATATTATAAAGATTTTATGTATGCTTGTTAATCCTTATGTGTGTGTATATATATATAGCAGTTCTAATATATTTTCCTATATATTGTGAAATATATCAAAGTTGGATTTTAAAATATATCATATATGTGTCTTATTCTATATTATATTGGTGCTTGATTTCAAAATGCTTACAGATTTTACATTTTATTATATATATATGTGTATTTTTATTTTTTGGAATATAGATTTTTGATTTTTATATGTATACGTTTTAAAATTTATATTGATTGTCAAGTATACGTGGATTTTGTTTAAATATGTGTCTTAATTCAAGTATTTGTTTTGAAAGAAAGTAATAAATAATACTATAATTTACTCTTCATTTCTATTATATTAAGATGGTTCTGATTCGTTTTATCAATTCTTTTTTTATCAGCTTTGATCATCGAATTCGTGCCAATCTTGCGTTGCTTTGTCATTCGTGCTTGGATTCGTAACTCAATTCATTGTCTATCCTCTCTAGCCTCGAAAGGTGAGCAATCACTAACGATTAATGTTCTTATATTTGTTAAATTTGATTTCAATTGAAACGACAATTGAAATATACTGCTGCTAGTTATTTACATTTTTATATATATGCCATTATCTGTATCTATTCACCTGTGACATCTGACACCATTATCTGTTATTTACATTGATGATATATGCCTGATATATTATTATCACATCTGTTATCACTCTGTAAGTTCCCTGTTAGTATAGAATTCACTATGGGTTGGAATGATACATACCCGAACTATCTGTAGAATAGGAGGAAATCGTTATGGGTTGAAATAATAAACCCAAGCGATTTTCATTGAATTGAATTTGGGATTGCGGGTTGAAAAGATATATACCCGTATATATTTTAAATTGCGGATTGAAATGATAAATATCCGTATCACTTGACCATAGGATAGAAAATTATATGCAGACACCGTTGGTCTATACATAAATATTTTTAAAATGATTTCTATGGTTTTGAAAAGAAATATACGGTTTTAATAAATATTGATTTTAAAGATTTATTAAAGTTGATTTAATAAAGTTGATATATAATATGTTTAAGTATTTATTTAATGTATATATTTTCATATATAGAGTTTATAATGATTCGGTTGGAAAGTTAAATTTGAAATTTATTTGAAATTATATTTATTTAAGAATTTTACTTAAATAAGTTTGATTTGAAATTTATTTAAATTTGAAATTTTAAAGATATGTTTTATAACTTGAATTTGATTAAAAGTGACTTAAATGAATATTTCAAATTTACATAAATTGAAATGGGATATTTTGTTTATTTAAATTTGTAAATTGAAGTTGTATTTAGATGTTATTGAATATTTAAAGATTTAAATATATTGAAATTGAAATGGCTTATTTTATGGTTCGAATATGTATTTGAAATCGATGATTTGAAATGGTTTATTGAGAAACTGAATTGAATTGAAATTTGAGGATTTGATATTTGATTAAATTTGAATTTTGGAATCCGAGTTAAGTTGAATCGATTTGTGAAATTTGAGGAAACTATTTATTTATATAAAGTATTTTTAACTATATTTTAAAGCTATTTTATATTTTACTTTATAAATTTTTTTAATATAAACTATTTTAATATAAATCATTTTCAATATAAATTATTTTAATTTAAACTATTTTAGTATACTAACTATTTTGTTTTTAAACAATTTTAACTTATAACTATTCTTTATATATATAAACTGTTTTATTTGAAAAACTATTTTATTATATATAATATTATTAATATCTAAACTGTTTAAAGGAAAGTGTTATGAATTTCAAGGTTTTGATTTCCAAAGTGTTTGATTTTAAAAGACTTATGATTTCGAAAGCGTTATAACATTGGAAAGTGATATGATTTTTGGAAATGGATATATTTGAAGTGAAAATGATATCGTTTTGATATGGTTTTAAAATGGAAATGATATTTTGGTTCTGAAGTATAAACTATTTTGAAATGACCGCGGTGTTATAATAACGTTTGGTTGTTAAAGAGACCGGGATCAGATATGGGCATACTCTCTGTCGATATTGAAAACCACTTTAACAACTATGTACGCGGTGGAGATTCCAGAATGAAGTAGGATGGTGGCGAAGATTCCATATGAGGTATATACGTGGACCCAGCTCCCGTGAGTTGGCATAAGGTGGCTAAAACAGGAGCAATCGACGGGCTGATGAGGTAGCACCTTTGATCGGACACACTCCATCGTATGTTATTCTATTACTTTAAAATTGATTTGGTACGCACCCTTGATTCGGGAGTGTGGCTCGAGGTGGGCGATTGCTGCGGCTCTGCGTTACCACCGGCCCGGAAGTGTAATTGGTATATCTACCCTGGCATTGCCTAGTTGTGCCGTGCCACCTACCCTAGCGTGCTTTACTACGAGTTTGATTTGTGTCGTACCTATGGAGTATCCTCTGGTAGCTCCAGTTTACAGGGTATTACGGTACTGTATAGACTACTGGCACTATAAAATGTGTTAAGGGGGATATGGGTAACGCCTTAATGCTATTTTAATAGTTTACTTTACTATAGACATTATTATAATAGCGTATATTACTACATAGTAGATGTGACATCCCGGAATTTTTGGCAATATCAATTTAATAATCTGCATTAAAAATTAAATTGATTTGATAATACTTGTTAATAAGATTTAAATTGATTTAATAATCTTCTTTTAATAAATATGAAATGGGTGATTTATCCTTTAAAAGCTAATAAATTATTTTCTATTTATAATGTATATATATTTGTATATATTGTAAATAGATAAGCTTTGTTTTAAATATAATAAATAAAGGCATGTTTTCTAATTTTAATATTTTTGGTAATTTGGAAATTTGATTTAATTTAATATTAAATAAATAACCATATGATTTTGAAATACTCAAGATAAAAGTTATTTGTTTAAAATGAATTTAGCCTAAGTTTAAATTTAAACAAGAAAGGTTTGTTTTAAAATATTGTTTAGTAAATATGATATATTAATTCATTTAATAATAATAGGAATTTATAATCTCTTTTATAAATTATTTAAATTTTGACAAATTATTATTTTCAATATAACATTATTAATGTATTGTTTTATATATAAATAAAAATAGACTTTAAAATAGAAATGTTATTTTCAATATTAATATGTTGTTATATATGTATATATATAATTTGATTTTTAAAATTGGATTTTAGAATTTATTTTGAATTTAAAAGCTTTGAATTTAAAAGCTTTGAAATTAAAAAGAGTAAATATTTAAAATGTTTGGATTTTAAAGATATTTGTATAAGTTGTTACTTGTATATATATAAATAGCTTTGTTTTATTTTCTCTAAAAAAAGCAATATATGAATATAAAGTAAATGTTTGATACTTAAGCTTTACAAAGAAATAGAAATAAGAAGATAAGTTAGAAATAGAAACATAGTTATATTACAAGCACAAGATCATATCAGCCCCCAAGTTAAAAAAATGAACTCTTGACATAATTCTAGGAATAAATAAACTAGATATACTTGATTGCAATGCTAGGCTGTTAGACTAAAGCAAGGCTATAGGACATAAGGAAGAAGGGAAAACATGTTCATGTTTGTACAGGAAGTATAAAATGAGTATGTACACATAAGAAAAGAAAAATTATAAGTACATACGAAAGATAGGGGATAAGTGTTTGTAGACATAAGGGACATTAGCATTAAATGTTAAGAATCTCTAGTACAAGTAAAATCTTATCAGCCCATGGAGTAGAAAGATCTCTGACCAAAACTTAATTTAATCTTGTACAAATAAATAAAATAATAACCTGTATATTTGTACAAGCAAACCAGAGAATAAGCAAGCATATCCATTTTTACAAAACTGAAGCATCGTTCATTTAAACAAAAACAAGAAGATTTACAGGAGAATCAAGCTAGAAACTTTCAAAGCAATTTCCCAGTTTTAAAGTTTTCAAAGCCTGTTTTCAAAATCAAGGCTCTGTTCTTCCTTTTCTAAAAACAGGTGAGTAACATCACTCTTTTAAGAAAATTAAGTATGGATCTAGTTGCTTTATTATCTCTGAAAATAAGTATGTTACATGTATATTTATAAGTGTATTGCTGTATATATATATATATATATATGAATGTATGAAATGTGTGCATGCTTGTTGTATCAGTACTCCTTCTGTTTTTAGTTTCAGAGCTAGAGTTTTTAACAAAATCTATTATCTTTTGATCTGATTTTTTGTTAGGATTTATGTTTCAAACAAAAGTTATTTGTTTCATACTAGATTGGAGGTTAAAATTTAAGTAAACAAAATCAAGTTGGATATGGCTCTGGAAAACTATAAGAACAAAGATGATCAAGCTAAGTCAAAAATTCAAATTTCATAATTTATTAATTCAGGGTTATATATCAAATCTCTAATCAAAGTCATGATTTTAAAAATCAAAATCGCAATTTTAAGTGGAGTATTGAAGGAGGAATTTTGGGTTGCCTGGGAATTGGTTTTTGGTCAAAATCTGATGATCTTGGTGAATGTAGAGGTCGGGGTTCTTCGTGTTGATGGAGGAGTGAGCGTAGATGCTAGGAAAAATGGGTGGTGGTGATGAAGTTCACCAAGGAAGATGCGGCAGTGGGTTTTCTTCTAGAACCTTAGATTTTGCAGTGGTTGATGTTTCGATCCTCACAATCTGCGTAGGCGATCGAGTGCAGCGAGCTTCAGGGAGGTGGAAGTTGACGTGTAAGGGAAGACGACGCTGAGGTTTCGCGTGTTCAGATGGTCGGAGCTGCGATCATGAGATGGTTTCAGGTTGGGGTTGTGGTGGTCTACCTGTTCTAGGTTTGAGCGTATTATCTCGAATTCGAATGCGAGACTTGAAGCACGATCCGATGATCGTGGAGCGATGCGTGAGTGATTTTGGATGTGAGAAGATCATCGTTGATGATCGGAAACCGCTGCGATGATGGTGCACGTGCACGTGCACTCTGGTGCCTGAGTGTGTTGTTGCCTGGGAAGAAGTAAGGCGAAGTTTTTGTGATGTACTCGAGTAGTTCGAGCGTTTTACTCAAAGCAGTGTAGGGTTTTACTCGGGGAATATAGGGATTGCTTGGGTTAGTAATTGGTTACAGGTTGCCTTTTTTACCTGTCTATTTAAATGTTAAAATGGTTTAAAAATTTAAAATAAAAGATTTAAACAATGTTTTAAATCTAAGTTTAAGAATAGATTCAAATCAAATTGAATCCTAGTTTGAAGTAAAATAAAGTTTTATAAAATTCAAATGTTTAACAACTTTGAATGTTAAAGTAAATTTTAAATGATTTGAATTTAAAGGAAATTGGTTTAAATACTTTTAAAATTTCTTTTTTTCAAATATAAGTATTCTTTAACATAAGATTTTAAAGTTTTTTTAATTATGTTTTAAACTTTGTTAAGTTAAATTGGTATTTATTTTAAATCTTAAATTTAAAATGAAATTTGAAATAAATTTGAAAGTGAATTGTTTAAATGTTTTGTTAAGGATAATTTAATCATAAATAAGAGTAAAGATTTATCTTAAAGTAAATTAGGATTTAATGATTTGGATTCATTAAATTGTTAAGATAATTACAAATGGATAATTAATTAATTTATTTAATTAATGATATGGATGATTAATTAAGTAATTAAGAGCTTTAAATTAATTAATTAAAGTTTGAGACTAATTATTTAAGGAATAATTAATTAGTAATTTAGGAATCATTAATTAAGTAAGATTAGATTTTAAATTAATGATTAAATATTAATTTATCCAGTAATTAAAGGTTAATTAAGTTACAGTTAAAACTTAAATTAATTAAATAATTAGTGGTTAATTAATTGGTTATTAAGGATAAATTAATTTGTAATTAATATTGATTAAAGTTAAGTTTAATTTCTTAAGAAAAGTAATTAAGAATTGAAAATAGTTAATGAAGGTCATTAACTTAAGGTTGTTTAATAATTAATAAATGTGATTAGTTTTAATAAATAATTAGATTGATTAATTAAAGATAATCAATTATGAAAATGTTTAAGTATAATTACTTAATGGAAGAAATTAAGGAATTAATTACTTAATATAATTAATTGAGTTTAATTTGATTTGTTTAAGTTAATTAATTAAGTTTAATTAATTTAAATTACTCATTGGATGATTTGATAAGTATAATTACTTAAATGTAATTAATGAAGTGTAATTACTTAATGAAGTAATTAATGGTAATTACTATATGTAATTAATTAAAGAGGATTTAATAATGGAAGTAATTTGGATTAAATTACTTTGTGAAATTAATCAAGGGATTAATTAAGATAATTAATTAAGAAATAATTTATTTATTTAATGAAGTAATTAAGGGTAGTTAATTACTGTATGGGATTAATCAAGAGTGATTAATAATTATGGTTTAAGTAAAGATTAATTACTTAAGGTAATTAATTTAAATAGAATAATTAATTAAAAATGTAATTAGGGATCATTAATTTATATAATTAATGATGAAATTAAGAGTTGATTAATTAAGACTAATTAATCAATAATAAGTGATTTTGAGTAATTAATTAATGTAATTAATTAAGGATTAATGTAATTAATTATAGTTAATTAATTAATAGAGTAATTAAAGATTAATTACTATATTTGGGTAAGAATAATTAATTTGTGAAATTAATTAAAGAATAATTACTTGAATGTAATTAAAGGATAATTATTCAAGGATGATTAATTTAGATGGAAATTAGAGAATGATTAATTAATTGATTTGTAATTAATTAATGGTTATATAAGCAATATTTTATAATGATGAAGTAATTAATTTAATTTACTTTAAATTAATTAGAAATAAGATAATTAATTTAATTCATTTTAAATTAATTATAAATGGTGTGTTTATGAATCATTGCTTATGTATGATGGATGATATTGATTTCCTTGAATGGTTTGAAATCTCAGATATGAGATAAATAATGCTGCGTGATATAGATGCTTTGGTTGAAGTGTGATGATAATATGGATTATCTATTTATGACAATATTTTGAATTATCTATCTGTGATATTGTGAATTATCTATCTGTGTGTTTATGGATAATGAATTGAATTGTTTTAACTTTAAAACAACTTGGCCTTAAAAGATATGGTTTGGATTTCGATGAGACCGGGATTGGGTTTCTAAATTTGGATATCCGAAAACCACATCGATCCAAATTAATGATAGGTCGTGAATCTCAAGTGAAGACGAAGATTCAGAGTGCAAGGGTTATTGTCGTTAACTCTGAGGATGAATCCAAAATGAGTGTAACGAGATAATGCCTTCGGTTTCGTTCGAACCCGGAACGAACTTGTATGGATTGAATGCTTTCAGAACATCGTCAGGTGGACGATGAGCATTCTAAGTGATGTGTTCTGATGAGGTAATCGTAGCCTCAAGCCTCATCAACTGGAAATGGCTAAAACAGGGGAGGTGCAGCAAGGCTTCGTGGGTAGCACCCACTTGAGAGCGAGATTTTCCCCTATCTAGATGTCCCTTTTTATTTGGCTGTGTGGGCAGTTGTAGAGCTCCAACTGCTAGGGTTGTTTCATTTGGGACTGTCCAGTAAGGGATGGTTCCGGCCTTGTGTTGTAGGGGATTGGGAGTAATTCTCGGTACGCTGATCTAGGCCAGGTACTGTGACGGGCGGTACCCTAGTAGCCCTGCCATTGTATGGAATCCAATCTCTAATAAGTGCTGTACATATTAGTTGTGCCCAACTATGTTGGAACGTGAGATGTAAGCATTCCAGCTATTTCTGTATTTTATTTTGAAAACCCTAGGCCCTATTATAATATCACTGGATTTCCTATCAAATGTTTGGTTAGCGCAAGGTAAAAACTTTTCCATGTTTATGCGTGGGAAGTCTTACGTGATACCTTTTATTTTAAAGGATTTTCAAAGTTAAGCAACTTTAACCTGTTACTCATACCAGACCCATGTCTGACCCGGAGTTTATTTCTGTTTTTCATAAACTCTCGGGTACTCAAATTTTTACGACTAGCCAAGGGATTCAGGTTAGCTTTGACGAATTGTGGAGGAGCAATGGAGCAGGAGGCTTCAGCGTTGTAGATATATATATATATATATATATATAGTTTTCCGCTGTGTTGGTATCTTTGTGTTGTATTTGAGTTGTATCGAGTTGTATTAACTGGACAGGTGTTTATAACTGTCTAGTATGTGATGTATTATCTGTGTAACTCTGATTGATGTTGTATACTATGTAAGAATTATATGATTAATATAATTTATTCGTTCCGCTGTTGAGATTCTGATGTTGTTTCTTCTTTCTTCTTTATCTTTTCTCTTTTCTATCCCTTTCTTTCTTAAAGATGATGCAACTTTCTGGTGATAGAAAGTTGGGTCGTCACAGTTGGTATCAGAGCGCTAGGTTGAGTGAATACCTAGACTCTGGAGTGGTGTCTATCTTGAGAGAGCGTATTTGTAATTTTGATATATGTATTTATATATTTCTACCTATCTGTTCGGTTACCTGTTCGGGTTTTCCAATATAAGTTATAAAGGTAGATGGGGTAGTGGTGTGTGTAGCACAACTACCAATGGTTGGAGTTTGTTGAGGTTGGAAGTGTATCTGCCGAGACTATAGACCCAATACTGTCTCGAGGGAATTTTTGTTGTGGTGTAAGGATTTCACCAATCTTTGAAGGAAACCTGTTAGGGTTCGGAGTCCATTTTTGAAGTGCAAGTTTGGATGAGTAGAATTTGGATTCTGATAGTTGAGCAGAAGCTAGTGATGGTATCTTGATATCTCAGGAATTAGTAGCTGTGTGATGAGACACAGTGACTATGGATGTCTTTGAAGATGTTTCTTTGGAGCAAGTTTAAGGAAGTGTGTCTGCATCGGTGTTGAGGCTGAGTTCAGCTGGGTGTTTGTGTATGGCTTTGAAGCCTGAGTTTCTCGAGGAGTTTGGATTAAGAAGTTTTAGCATCAGTGGCAGCGTCGCAGTTCAGACTGTTCTGTGTGCAGGCAAGAAGGTAATCTGTCAGCAGTTTTCTAGAGGTGAAGTTCAGAAGTAGTAGAGTGGATCCATTTCTTCGATGGATTGGCTAGATAGGCTTAAGCTGTTCTGATTGGTAAAGAGAGAACAATTTTTCTTTGGATATTAGATTGGGTTGATCGCAAAAGTGACTTGCGATAGTTGAGTGTTCTGTTGGTTTGTCAGAGATCTTTCGGGATTTCTGAATTTTCTCTTTATGGATCTGTTAAACCATATTTTTGGAATGTGTTGTCTAGTTTGTGCTTGTGTGTATCATCAGCATTTTCATCTTCTCAGATCAGAGTTGTGCAGCGGAAGCAGTTTGGGAGTGCATCTGTTTTATCTTTTCGGATAGGAAGTAAGTTCAGTCTTCTGATGTTTGAGGGGTAGAGTTTGTGTTCTTGGATTGATTGTGAGTGGATCATTTTGATGATTTGTTTCTGAGGCATCAGCGAAGGTTGAGCTGATCGGTAAGGATGTAGACAGCCCAGGTTCGTCAGAAGAGTTTTTTGGATAAGAGACGGAGGAATTTGGATTTCGAAGTCGGGAATTTGATTTTGAGTAAGTTTTCTCCGATCGAAGGAGCTTTAAGTTTGGTAAGATTGGGAAGCTAGCTCCGAGATATTTTGGATTTTCTCTATGTTTTGGTGAGGTTAAGTGTTTGATCTTCTGGAGTGAATTAACAGTTTGGATAACTGGGATTCGATGTGTTTCACATATCTCTGAGGGAGTACGTGTAAGATCTATCTCTGGTTGTAGAGCCAGCAGTTCAGGGAGTTTTGGATGTTGAGTCGGACTTGTCTATAGTCTAATATCCTGTCTAGTTTTGTAGATCTAGATGAGTAGGAGCTCTGTAGCTTAGTAGTATAGTTTTGTTTGGATTATGTAGAGCGAGTATCCTGATGTTTACTTGGGAAACTCTAGATAGTCCTATCCTAATTTTGTCTGGATAGTTAGATTTGTTTGATTGGATGAGTTGGTTGCTATGGTTGCTAGCATATGATTAATATATGCTTGTGTTTTAAAATTAAATCATTAATGAGATTATTAAATTACCTTTGTTTTAAATTTCGGGGACGAAATTCTTTTAAGGGGGGAGGAATGTGACATCCCGGAATTTTTGGCAATATCAATTTAATAATCTGCATTAAAAATTAAATTGATTTGATAATACTTTGTTAATAAGATTTAAATTGATTTAATAATCTTCTTTTAATAAATATGAAATGGGTGATTTATCCTTTAAAAGCTAATAAATTATTTTCTATTTATAATGTATATATATTTGTATATATTGTAAATAAATAAGCTTTGTTTTAAATATAATAAATAAAGGCATGTTTTCTAATTTTAATATTTTTGGTAATTTGGAAATTTGATTTAATTTAATATTAAATAAATAACCATATGATTTTGAAATACTCAAGATAAAAGTTATTTGTTTAAAATGATTTTAGCCTAAGTTTAAATTTAAACAAGAAAGGTTTGTTTTAAAATATTGTTTAGTAAATATGATATATTAGTTCATTTAATAATAATAGGAATTTATAATCTCTTTTATAAATTATTTAAATTTTGACAAATTATTATTTTCAATATAACATTAACCATTTCTTTATTTTCCGATCGCCTGGAAGGGACAAAAGAAACATCTTGTTTTTTCTTCAAAAATTTCTGATGGCTATATTGCTGGGAGCGAACTCCAGGCTAATATGAAGCGCACGGATCCAAGTATTGTTGAAGATGATTCGATTTTTTCTTTTTATTGATAGATTTCACTCAAACAGTATTAATGTATTGTTTTATATATAAATATAAATAGACTTTAAAATAGAAGTGTTATTTTCAATATTAATATGTTGTTATATATGTATATTAATATAATTTTATTTTTAAAATTGGATTTTAGAATTTATTTTGAATTTAAAAGCTTTGAAATTAAAAAGAGTAAATATTTAAAATGTTTGGATTTTAAAGATATTTGTATAAGTTGTTACTTGTATATATATAAATAGCTTTGTTTTATTTTCTCTAAAAAAAGTAATATATGAATATAAAGTAATGTTTGATACTTAAGCTTTAAAAAGAAATAGAAATAAGAAGATAAGTTAGAAATAGAAACATAGTTATATTATAAGCACAAGATCATATCAGCCCCCAAGTTAAAAAAATGAACTCTTGACATAATTCTAGGAATAAATAAACTAGATATACTTGATTGCAATGCTAGGCTGTTAGACTAAAGCAAGGCTGTAGGATATAAGGAAGAAGGGAAAACATGTTCATGTTTGTACAGGAAGTATAAAATGAGTATGTACACATAAGAAAAGAAAAATTATAAGTACATACGAAAGATAGGGGATAAGTGTTTGTAGACATAAGGGACATTAGCATTAAATGTTAAGCATCTCTAGTACAAGTAAAATCTTATCAGCCCATAGAGTAGAAAGATCTCTGACCAAAACTTAATTTAATCTTGTACAAACAAATAAAATAATAACATGTATATTTGTTTACATATTTATCAATCTATCTCATTCCATTTTCGTTTATCAAAAATAAGCAAACCAGAGAATAAGCAAGCATATCCATTTTTACAAAACTGAAGCATCGTTCATTTAAATAATAACAAGAAGATTTACAGGAGAATCAAGCTAGCAGCTTTCAAAGCAATTTCCCAGTTTTAAAGTTTTCAAAGCCTGTTTTCAAAATCAAGGCTCTGTTCATCCTTTTCTAAAAATAGGTGAGTAACATCACTCTTTTAAGAAAATTAAGTATGGATCTAGTTGCTTTATTATCTCTGAAAATAAGTACGTTGCATGTATATTTATAAGTGTATTGTTGTGTGTGTGTGTGTATATATATATATATATATATGAATGTATGAAATGTGTGCATGCTTTTTGTATCAGTACTCCTTCTGTTTTTAGTTTCAGAGCTAGAGTTTTTAACAAAATCTATTATCTTTTGATCTGATTTTTTGTTAGGATTTATGTTTGTAACGACCCGTATTTTTACGGATCGAAAACATCGTAAAACAGTTGACAATTGGTCGCATTGATGACAAGTCGTCTAGAGACTAAGTCTTAGGTCGTAGGAAGGTTTGGAGCGACCTAGGCATTGGGATAAGTCGGTGGAAAATTAGGTCGTATGGGGTGGCTTAGGTCGAGTGAACGACTTAAGGAAATGACCGACTTAGTAGTTAGCGTATTGGTTTGGGTCGTAGGGTGGTTTGGGACGACCTATAGGACTTGACCGACCTAAGAGTTGCGGCATAAGTAAACTGGGGCGAGTTAGCGACCTAAGGAAGTTAGGTCGGCAACGACCTAAGAAGCTGGTGGTAGCAGTGAGCGACCTATAGGAATTAGCGACCTAAGGGTTAGTACAGTTGTTAGCGAGTTAGTGTGTGTTAGGTCGCGTGTTTGCTAAGTCGTAGGTCGCGTGAGTTGTTAGGTCGCAAGGAAGCGTGTCAGTATTAGGTCGCGTAGTGGTTGATTTGTTAGGTCGTAAACGACCTAAGATTAGTTAAGTCGTAGACAGGTGAGTTTCGATAGGTCGTAAGTCGCAGGCCCACTAAGTCGTAAGACGTGACATAGTTAGGTCGCGAATGCGCATTGTTTTAGGTCGCGTGAAGGGTTAAGGAGTTAGGTCGCTGAGTCGTGAGCGACCTAGGAGTTAGGTCGGCATATGTTAAGTCGCGCATATAAGTTAAGTCGTAAGTCGTAGGATGTGTGGGTTTTAGGTCGGAGAAGCTGTTAAGTCGTAAGTCGAAGAGTTCGTTAGGTCGTAGGTCGTGGCTCTATAGGTCGTGGACGACCTAATTTCGGGTGACGACTTAAGGAGGATTTCAGCTATAAATACTCGTCCATTTCTCACTTTTTGGGATCCGGATTTCGAAGCGACGAAGTGCTGCCATTTTGAGAGCTCGACTTCTACACTTCTTCACTTCTTTTCTCCACTCTAATCTAGTGATTCCATCCATCCAAGTTGAAGATCAAATTGAAGATTCAAGAGCTTAGATTGAAGATCTTCATCCTTCGAAGAGAGATTTCATCGTTTGAAGCGGATTTGTGATAGATCGAGTTAGATCCTTCGCTGTCCAGATCTGAAGTGTGTTGCTTTTGAGTTGTTTAGGTGATTTGGTGAGTGGTGATTATCTCTCACACGGATCCAAAGGAGTATATCGGATCGTTGGCTTGATTTGATGTTAAAGTAGTGATTTTCATGCATTTTTGTAAACCTAAGTATAGATCCATGTAGATCCATTGTTCATGATGATTTGAAAACCATTTTACTAAGTGTTAACCTATGCAAGTTCATTTATCAAGATTATAGAGATATTGTTCATGTTTTCATGCTTGTTAGACTTTCGACTCTTTATTTACAAAATTGCCATTATTGTTATAATTGTCTATTTAGATCATATTTGAATGCTTGATTACTTGGATTAATGTTTGACTTGATTGATTGCTATGAATTAGATGATTGATGATTTGATTTAGACTGAAGATGATTCAAAGCTAAGGGAAAGGCTCTTGAATTGGAGAAGCTGCTCGTGGCATATGTAGCGGATGATGAAGCTCTTGTGCATAGATTTGATGATGATGATGTTGAGATGAAGCTTTGCGAGGATGTGATGAAGCGAGGCATGATATGAGATAGTCTTGGTCTAATCCAGACGGGATCATTCCAAGCATGTTGACAACTCGGTGATATGGTTCGAGTTGAGGATAATGGTTGGCTCGAGAGGCGCTTGAGCTAGTATGAAAATAGTCGTCGAGGAGGATGACTAGAAGGCTGAGATCTCATCGTTGTTAAAGGTTCTAGCATGCTCAAAGCAAGAGTACGTTGGGCAGATTCGATAGTCCCTGAAGGCTAATGATTGATAGTCAAGTACTCTAGGCAGATTCGATAGTCCTAGGCACGGGTCACGATGACGTGCAGAGTTATGTCTAGAACCGGGGTTTCCATTAGCCCTTGACGGACGGCTGAAAGAATGTGCCGGTCATTCAATTAATGATGATATCAAGGCAATGATAACAGTGATAGCCAGAGTCATGGATGTTTGGTTGTATCGTCATTCGGTCTCAAGAGCGGTATTTTCTGGGTGCTTATCTGATCTTGGTTTAGGCCTTGGGGGTTTGTACTTGGAAAACATCGCCCTTGACTCGAGTGATAATTGCTTTACCTTAAATTGTGTGCTTTGCTATGTTTGCTTGTACTTAGTGTGTGTCTGGGGGCTATCACTATAGAAAGAGGTGGAGTGGGAGGGTTGTATTCCTATTCCTTTTCCTTTATGCTCTTTTGGTATGTTGTTAGTTAATTTACTGCTCACTAAGACTGTTGTCTGACTCAAGGCTTTATGTTTTAACTCTTATTGCCTTGGGCTGTTCGTCCATTTTGGGACGGGCAGACTAGGTAGCAGGTGACAGGTGCTGTTCTTGCTTTCCATAGTGTTGATATCGAAGACGAGCTGGAGGGTTGCATATTATTTTCTTATTATATGTACTGGGTGTTCCGCTGTTTGTATTTTCTCTGAGTGTTTTGTAGTGAGGCTTGTTGTATTGACTATTCAGATGTTGTATTCAACTATTATGAAGTTTTATTGATGAGATTCTATTCTGTGAAGCTTCACTATATGTATGTTCTATTGTATTTTATCCATGCGCTGTGAGTAATACGATAGATTCTGTTGTTTTAATTTACCCTGACAATCGTCCATGGCTGCCTGGCACACTTTACAGCGCACTTTCTCTAGGTTCAGTGTAGGGGTTATGGGCGGTCATCACATTTGGTATCAGAGCTTTGGTTAATCGATTTTACCCAACGCTCGCTGACGTAACTACGTATGAGAGACGTAATTGTATTTTGATGGATGATTACTATATATAATATAGTAGATTAGAAGAGTTTGAGTCCTTTAAGCAGTTGTTTCTCAAGATGTTCTGACCATTCCTTTTTATAGATATTGAGAATGAGTCGAAGAGGGAGACCAGCTGCTAGGGAAGGCCGTGCTACTGAAGGGGCTGCTGATTATGCTGCTATGTTCGAAGCTATGATGACTTCGATCATGAGAAGAATGCCAGCTCCGGGGCCATCGGTGGATGTTGGAGTTCAAGTTCAAACTCCAAAGCCGGTGGATTTTGCTAAGTTGTGTAAGGACTTTACTGCTCTTGGAGGGAAGGTTTTCTTTGGAACAGAATCGACCATTGAAGTCCAGAGGTGGATAGATGCTTGTAGAAGG
Organism: Allium fistulosum; assembly: GCA_030737815.1. Lineage (NCBI taxonomy): Eukaryota > Viridiplantae > Streptophyta > Magnoliopsida > Asparagales > Amaryllidaceae > Allium > Allium fistulosum. The sequence continues at coordinate 703,781,936 of CM060904.1, read as the reverse complement.
ATTTTTGGTGATTTGGGAATCGATGATGCAACTAAAAGGAAACTTGCATCAAGACAACTTCAAGGGAGAGCTTCTGATTGGTGGAACTCTATCACCATTGATACTCCGGAGGAAGAGATTACTTGGGAGCAATTTCAAGTCAGATTTGAAGCCAAGTTCATTTCTACAGCTCAGAAGTCTGTTTGTTCAAGAAATTTGTGGAGCTCAAGCAAAATGGAAGACCAGTTCTTGAGTATGTTTCTGAGTTTGAAGCTTTGTCCAAGTATGCACGGTCGTATATTGAATCTGCATATCAGAAGAATGAGAAGTTTGTGACAGGCTTGGACAGTTATCTTGGGAGGCAGTTAGTGGATCATTTGGACGATTCATTTGAGAAGCTTGTGGAGAAAGCTCTCAGGCATGAGAGTCTGTTTCCTAAGGAAGGATCTGTTGTTGCTATGACCAGGGAAGAGTCTAAACCCCAGCAGGGTGGAAACAAGAAGAGGAAGCAGCAGCAGCAAAAGGGTAAGGATGGCCAGAAGAAGCCGAAAGGCGAGGTGACCTGCTACAATTGTCAGCAGAAAGGCCACTTCTCTAGGGATTGCAAGAATCAGAAAGTACCGATGAAGTGTCACAACTGTGACAAGCCGGGGCATATCAGGAAGAATTGTCCAGAACTGAGGAGGGACAAGCAGATTGTGCAAGCTTATGCTTTGGGAGCTGTTCCATCATCTTCGAAAGCTCCTACTGCTGAAGAGAAAGGAAAGAGTGTGGTGGTTCAAGGTACTCTTTCCATATGTGGTGTTCCAGTTAGAGTTTTGTTTGATACTGGGGCGTCGCATTCGTTTGTTTGTAGTGAACTTGTAGGCCGGTTAGGTATAGAACCGGATATTGTTGATAGGCCATTGGTTGTGACTAATCCAGTTGGGGGTTCGTCTTGTTTGTGTATGTTATGTCGTGGTCTGATTGTATCGAGTCATGATTGCTCTTTTGTTTGTGATTGTTATGTTCTGAACTTTGCGGGGTTCGGAATTATTTTGGGTATAGACTGGCTTAGGAAGTATGCGGCAAAGGTTGATTGTGAGAGGTTGGAGGTGACAGTCGAGAATGTGGAGGGGCGAAAGATTGTGATACGATGTAAGCATGAAGAAGGCGTCTTCATGAGCTTCATGTATTCGCTGGTTGTTCCACGGGATGGACTGTCATCTGTGCCAATCGCTAATGGATTTGAGGATGTCTTTGACGAGGTCAAAGGGTTACCGTCGCATAGAGAGATCGAGTTTCGTATAGATCTAGTTGAAGGAGCCAGACCTGTTGTGATGCCTCTTAGGCGGATGGCGCCTAGAGAACAGTAGGAGTTGAGGGTGCAGGTTGATGATCTTTTGCAGAAAGGATTCATTCAGCGTAGTGTGTCCGAATGGGGTGCACCAGTTGTGTTTGCAACCAAAGCGGATGGGTCGTTGAGGTTGTGTGTGGATTATCGTGAGCTGAATAAAGTCACTAAGAAGAACAAGTATCCGTTGCCAAGAATAGATGACTTGTTTGATCAGCTTCACGAAGCTAAGGTGTTTTCTCAGATGGATTTGGCAACGGGATTTCACCAGTTGAGAGTGGCTAAGGATAGTGTGCCGAAGACTGCTTTTCGAACACCATCCGGTTTATTTGAGTGGCTGGTAATGCTGTTTGGATTGACTAACGCGCCAGCATATTTTGTGGATCTTATGAATAGAGTGTTCAGAGATCAGTTGAACAAGTTCGTACTTGTGTTCGTGGACGATATTCAGATTTATTCCAGAACTGAAGAAGAGCACAAGACGCACTTGCGTATTGTTTTGGAAATCTTACGGAAACATCAGCTGAAGGCTAAGTTTTCGAAGTGCCACTTCTGGAAGAGTGAAGTGAGGTTCTTAGGCCATGTTATTTCTGAAAATGGAATAGTGGTTGATCCCGCTAAGGTGGCAGCAATCCAGGATTGGGTTAGACCTAAGAATGCATCTGATGTGAGAAGCTTTCTTGGATTAGCAGGATATTATCGATGGTTTATCAAAGACTTCTCCAAGGTAGTTGCACCGTTAACAGGATTGACGAAAAAGAACCAAGTGTTCAGATGGGAAGATAAGTGTGAGCAAGCTTTCGGAATCCTGAAAGAAAGATTGACGAGTGCTCCTGTTTTGACTATTCCAAGTGGGAATGATGAGATGGTGGTTTACACCGACGCATGTGGTACTGGACTTGGAGCAGTGCTGATGCAGAGGGATAAGGTTGTGGCGTATGCAAGTCGATAACTGAAGCCGCATGAAAGGAATTATCCGACTCATGATTTGGAGTTAGCGGCGATTGTTTTTGCTCTGAAGATGTGGAGACATTATCTATTGGGAGTTCGATTCGAGTTGTTTACAGACCATAAGTCGTTGAAGTATCTTTTCTCCCAAAAGGATTTGAATCTTCGGCAGCAACGTTGGTTAGAGTTTTTGGCATCATATGATTTTGGTATAGCTTATACTCCGGGAAAAGGTAACGCAGTGGCAGATGCGTTAAGTCGAAGACATGCAGAATTGGGAGCTATGTTTTCAGAATGGAAGAATCTCGAGTATTTAGCTGGATTTGACTTCAGGCCTAGATGCGAATTGGAACCTGAGATGTTGGCAAACTTATCGATAAGACCGACTCTTGTGGAAAGGATTGGCGAGAGTCAAAAGCGAGATGATAAGATTGTCAAGATTATCCGTGAATTGGAATCTGGATTGGATCCAGAAAAGGATAAAGGATTCGAGGTAGATCGAGAGGGTTGGCTTCGGAAGCAAGGACGACTAGTTGTTCCCGATATAGATGAATTGAGGAGTGAAGTTCTGAAGGAAAGTCATCACTCGAAGCTGACAATTCATCCAGGTGGAAATAAGATGTATCGGGATATGAAGAGAACCTACTACTGGGAAGGTATGAAGAAGGATGTTGGAAATTTTATTTCTAAATGCATGAACTGCCAGTTGGTAAAAGCCGAACAGAAGAAGCCAAGTGGATTGCTTCAGCCATTAGAAGTTCCTACATGGAAGTGGGAGCAAGTATCGATGGATTTTATTAATGGACTACCTAGAACAAGAACGGGAAATGAAGGGATTTGGGTCATTGTAGATCGTTTGACTAAGAGTGCAAGATTCATTCATGTTCGATCGACTAGGACTGCATCAATGTTGGCAGAGTTGTATGTTAAGTGGATAGTTCGATTCCATGGTATTCCGAAGAGTATAGTGAGCGATCGAGATCCATTGTTCACTAGTGGATTTTGGAAGAGCTTCCAGGAAGTTTTGGGAACCGAGTTATGTTTGAGTACAGCTTATCATCCTCAAACAGATGGTCAGACCGAGAGAGTCAACCGAGTTTTGGAAGATCTCCTCAGAGCTTGTGTTTTGGATTTCGGAGGATCATGGGAAGATCATCTTCATTTGGTGGAATTTTCGTATAACAACAGTTACCAATCAAGCATTGGTATGGCACCGTATGAGGCATTATATGGAAGACCGTGTAACTCTCCGACATGTTTGTTAGAGGCCGGAGAAAAGCTGATACTTGGGCCAGAGATGATTCGACAGACTTCAGATTGTATAGAGATCATTCGGCAACGAATGAAGGCAGCCCAGGACCGTCAGAAAAGTTATGCCGATAAGCGTCGTAAGGATTTGGAATTCGACGTAGGTGATATGGTTTTTGTGAAGATTTCTCCACTGAAGAATGTTATTCGATTCGGGAAGAAAGGAAAATTGACTCCGAGATTTGTTGGACCATTCCCGATCATCGAGCGAATTGGAAAGCTCGCCTATAGATTGGAGTTACCAGAGAAGATGTCGAGTGTGCACAATGTTTTTCACGTATCGTATCTACGGAAGTATGTGCACGACTCGAATACAGTTGTTTCTACCGATAGCTGTGAAGATTTCGAAGTTGATCCAGTCGATAAGAGATCTCGTAAGCCGCTTCGTGTTGTGGAAACCGACACGAAACAGCTTAGGAGGAAGGTAGTTAAGTTGCTCAAGATACAGTGGAGTGATGATGATAACGACTGTACGTGGGAGGTGGAAGAGAGGATGAAAGCAGCTCATCCCGAACTCTTCAAGGTATGGCCCTAGGGTGTCGTGTCATCTAACGACATTGTAACTTGTTCTAAGTCTTAGAATTCTGCATGCTAAGCTAGAATTAGATGCATGGTTTGTTGATTGCTATGGATGGTAGGCATGCAGAATAGTCTTTGATTGCTCTGTTTTCGGGGGTGAAATTCCTAAGGGGGAGAGAATGTAACGACTCGTATTTTTACGGATCGAAAACATCGTAAAACAGTTGACAATTGGTCGCATTGATGACAAGTCGTCTAGAGACTAAGTCTTAGGTCATAGGAAGGTTTGGAGCGACCTAGGCATTGGGATAAGTCGGGGGAAAATTAGGTCGTATGGGGTGGCTTAGGTCGAGTGAACGACTTAAGGAAATGACCGACTTAGTAGTTAGCGTATTGGTTTGGGTCGTAGGGTGGTTTGGGATGACCTATAGGACTTGACCGACCTAAGAGTTGCGGCATAAGTAAATTGGGGCGAGTTAGCGACCTAAGGAAGTTAGGTCGGCAACGACCTAAGAAGCTAGTGGTAGCGGTGAGCGACCTATAGGAATTAGCGACCTAAGGGTTAGCACAATTGTTAGCGAGTTAGTGTGTGTTAGGTCGCGTGTTTGCTAAGTCGTAGGTCGCGTGAGTTGTTAGGTCGCAAGGAAGTGTGTCAGTATTAGGTCGCGTAGTGGTTGATTTGTTAGGTCGTAGACGACCTAAGATTAGTTAAGTCGTAGACAGGTGAGTTTCGATAGGTCGTAAGTCGCAGGCCCACTAAGTCGTAAGACGTGACATAGTTAGGTCGCGAATGCGCATTGTTTTAGGTCGCGTGAAGGGTTAAGGAGTTAGGTCGCTGAGTCGTGAGCGACCTAGGAGTTAGGTCGGCATGTGTTAAGTCGCGCATATAAGTTAAGTCGTAAGTCGTAGGATGTGTGGGTTTTAGGTCGGAGAAGCTGTTAAGTCGTAAGCCGAAGAGTTCGTTAGGTCGTAGGTCGTGGCTCTATAGGTCGTGGACGACCTAATTCCGGGTGACGACTTAAGGAGGATTTCAGCTATAAATACTCGTCCATTTCTCACTTTTTGGGATCCGGATTTCGAAGCAATGAAGTGCTGCCATTTTGAGAGCTCGACTTCTACACTTCTTCACTTCTTTTCTCCACTCTAATCTAGTGATTCCATCCATCCAAGTTGAAGATCAAATTAAAGATTCAAGAGCTTAGATTGAAGATCTTCATCCTTCGAAGAGAGATTTCATCGTTTGAAGCGGATTTGTGATAGATCGAGTTAGATCCTTCGCTGTCCAAATCTGAAGTGTGTTGCTTTTGAGTTGTTTAGGTGATTTGGTGAGTGGTGATTATCTCTCACACGGATCCAAAGGAGTATATCGGATCGTTGGCTTGATTTGATGTTAAAGTAGTGATTTTCATGCATTTTTGTAAACCTAAGTATATATCCATGTAGATCCATTGTTCATGATGATTTGACAACCATTTTACTAAGTGTTAACCTATGCAAGTTCATTTATCAGGATTATAGAGATATTGTTCATGTTTTCATGCTTGTTAGACTTTCGACTCTTTATTTACGAAATTGCCATTATTGTTATAATTGTCTATTTAGATCATATTTGAATGCTTGATTACTTGGATTAATGTTTGACTTGATTGATTGATATGAATTAGATGATTGATGATTTGATTTAGACTGAAGATGATTCAAAGCTAAGGGAAAGGCTCTTGAATTGGAGAAGCTGCTCGTGGCATATGTAGCGGATGATGAAGCTCTTATGCATAGATTTGATGATGATGATGTTGAGATGAAGCTTTGCGAGGATGTGATGAAGCGAGGCATGATATGAGATAGTCTTGGTCTAATCCAGACGGGATCATTCCAAGCATGTTGACAACTCGGTGATATGGTTCGAGTTGAGGATAATGGTTGGCTCGAGAGGCGCTTGAGCTAGTATGAAAATAGTCGTCGAGGAGGATGACTAGAAGGCTGAGATCTCATCGTTGTTGAAGGTTCTAGCATGCTCAAAGCAAGAGTACGTTGGGCAGATTCGATAGTCCCTGAAGGCTAATGATTGATAGTCAAGTACTCTGGGCAGATTCGATAGTCCTAGGCACGGGTCACGATGACGTGCAGAGTTATGTCTAGAACCGGGGTTTCCATTAGCCCTTGACGGACGGCTGAAAGAATGTGCCGGTCATTCAATTAACGATGATATCAAGGCAATGATAACAGTGATAGCCAGAGTCATGGATGTTTGGTTGTATCGTCATTCGGACTCAAGAGCGGTATTTTCTGGGTGCTTATCTGATCTTGGTTTAGGCCTTGGGGGTTTGTACTTGGAAAACATCGCCCCTGACTCGAGTGATAATTGCTTTACCTTAAATTGTGTGCTTTGCTATGTTTGCTTCTACTTAGTGTGTGTCTGGGGGCTATCACTGTAGAAAGAGGTGGAGTGGGAGGGTTGTATTCCTATTCCTTTTCCTTTATTCTCTTTTGGTATGTTGTTAGTTAATTTACTGCTCACTAAGACTGTTTTCTGACTCAAGGCTTTATGTTTTAACTCTTATTGCCTTGGGCTGTTCGTCCATTCTGGGACGAGCAGACTAGGTAGCAGGTGACAGGTGCTGTTCTTGCTTTCCGCGGTGTTGATATCGAAGACGAGCTGGAGGGTTGCATATTATTTTCTTATTATATGTACTGGGTGTTCCGCTGTTTGTATTTTCTCTGAGTGTGTTGTAGTGAGGCTTGTTGTATTGACTATTCAGATGTTGTATTCAACTATTATGAAGTTTTATTGATGAGATTCTATTCTGTAAAGCTTCACTATATGTATGTTCTATTGTATTTTATCCATGCGCTGTGAGTAATACGATAGATTCTGTTGTTTTAATTTACCCTGACAATCGTCCATGGATGCCTGGCACACTTTACAGCGCACTTTCTCTAGGTTCAGTGCAGGGGTTATGGGCGGTCGTCACAATGTTTCAAACAAAAGTTATTTCTTTCATACTAGATTGGAGGTTAAAATTTAAGTAAACAAAATCAAGTTGGATATGGCTCTGGAAAACTATAAGAATAGAGATGATCAAGCTAAGTCAAAAATTCAAATTTCATAATTTATTAATTCAGGGTTATATATCAAATCCCTAATCAAAGTCATGATTTTAAAAATCAAAATCTCAATTTTAAGTGGAGTATTGAAGGAGGAATTTTGGGTTGCCTGGGAATTGGTTTTTGGTCGAATCTGATGATCTTGGTGAATGTAGAGGTCGGGGTTCTTCGTGTTGATGGAGGAGTGAGCGTAGATGCTAGGAAAAATGGGTGGTGGTGATGAAGTTCACCAAGGAAGATGCGGCAGTGGGTTTTCTTCTAGAACCCTAGATTTTGCAGTGGTTGATGTTTCGATCCCCACGATCTGCGTAGGCAATCGAGTGCAGCGAGCTTCAGGGAGGTGGAAGTTGACGTGTAGGGGAAGACGACGCCGAGGTTTCGCGTGTTCAGATGGTCGGAGCTGCGATCACGAGATGGTTTTAGGTTGGGGTTGTGGTGGTCTACCTGTTCCAGCTTTTGAGCGTATTATCTCGAATTCGAATGCGAGACTTGAACCACGATCTGATGATCGTGGAGCGATGCGTGAGTGATTGTGGATGTGAGAAGATCATCGTTGATGATCGGAAACCGCTGCGATGATGGTGCACGTGCACGTGCATGATGGTGCCTGAGTGTTTTGTTGCTTGGGAAGAAGTAAGGCGAAGTTTTCGTGATGTGCTCGAGTAGTTCGAGCGTTTTACTCGAAGCAGTGTAGGGTTTTACTCGGGGAATATAGGGATTGCTCGGGTTAGTAATTGGTTACAGGTAGCCTTTTTTACCTGTCTGTTTAAATGTTAAAATGGTTTAAAAATTTAAAATAAAAGATTTAAACAATGTTTTAAATCTAAGTTTAAGAATAGATTCAAATCAAATTGAATCCTAGTTTGAAGTAAAATAAAGTTTTATAAAATTCAAATGTTTAACTACTTTGAATGTTAAAGTAAATTTTAAATGATTTGGATTTAAAGGAAATTGGTTTAAATACTTTTAAAATTTCTTTTTTTAAAATATAAGTATTCTTTAACATAAGATTTTAAAGTTTTTTTAATTATGTTTTAAACTTTGTTAAGTTAAATTGGTATTTATTTTAAATCTTAACTTTAAAATGAAATTTGAAATAAATTTGAAAGTGAATTGTTTAAATGTTTTGTTAAGGATAATTTAATCATAAATAAGAGTAAAGATTTATCTTAAAGTAAATTAGGATTTAATGATTTGGATTCATTAAATTGTTAAGATAATTACAAATGGATAATTAATTAATTTATTTAATTAATGATATGGATGATAAATTAAGTAATTAAGAGCTTTAAATTAATTAATTAAAGTTTAAGACTAATTATTTAAGGAATAATTAATTAGTAATTTAGGAATCATTAATTAAGTAAGATTAGATTTTAAATTAATGATTAAATTTTAATTTATCCAGTAATTAAAGGTTAATTAAGTTACAGTTAAAACTTAAATTAATTAAATAATTAGTGGTTAATTAATTGGTTATTAAGGATAAATTAATTTATAATTAATATTGATTAAAGCTAAGTTTAATTTCTTAAGAAAAGTAATTAAGAATTGAAAATAGTTAATGAAGGTCATTAACTTAAGGTTGTTTAATAATTAATAAATGTGATTAGTTTTAATAAATAATTAGATTGATTAATTAAAGATAATCAATTATGAAAATGTTTAAGTATAATTACTTAATGGAAGAAATTAAGGAATTAATTACTTAATATAATTAATTGAGTTTAATTTGATTTGTTTAAGTTAATTAATTAAGTTTAATTAATTTAAATTAATCATTGGATGATTTGATAAGTATAATTACTTAAATGTAATTAATGAAGTGTAATTACTTAATGAAGTAATTAATGGTAATTACTATATGTAATTAATTAAAGAGGATTTAATAATGGAAGTAATTTGGATTAAATTACTTTGTGAAATTAATCAAGGGATTAATTAAGATAATTAATTAAGAAATAATTTATTTATTTAATGAAGTAATTAAGGGTAGTTAATTACTGTATGGGATTAATCAAGAGTGATTAATAATTATGGTTTAAGTAAAGATTAATTACTTAAGGTAATTAATTTAAATAGAATAATTAATTAAAAATGTAATTGGGGATCATTAATTTATATAATTAATGATGAAATTAAGAGTTGATTAATTAAGACTAATTAATCAATAATAAGTGATTTTGAGTAATTAATGTAATTAATTAAGGATTAATGTAATTAATTATAGTTAATTAATTAATAGAGTAATTAAAGATTAATTACTGTATTTGGGTAAGGATAATTAATTTGTGAAATTAATTAAAGAATAATTACTTGAATGTAATTAAAGGATAATTATTCATGGATGATTAATTTAGATGGAAATTAGAGAATGATTAATTAATTGATTTGTAATTAATTAATGGTTATGTAAGCAAGATTTATAATGATGAAGTAATTAATTTAATTTACTTTAAATTAATTAGAAATAAGATAATTAATTTAATTCATTTTAAATTAATTATAAATGGTGTGTTTATGAATCATTGCTTATGTATGATGGATGATATTGATTTCCTTGAATGGTTTGAAATCTCAGATATGAGATAAATAATGCTATGTGATATAGATGCTTTGGTTGAAGTGTGATGATAATATGGATTATCTATTTATGACGATATTGTGAATTATCTATCTATGATATTGTGAATTATCTATTTGTGTGTTTATGGATAATGAATTGAATTGTTTTAACTTTAAAACAACTTGGCCTTAAAAGATACGGTTTGGATTTCGATGAGACCGGGATCGGGTTTCCAGATTTGGATATCCGAAAACCACATCGATCCAAATTAATGATAGGTCGTGAATCTCAAGTGAAGACGAAGATTCAGAGTGCAAGGGTTATTGTCGTTAACTCTGAGGATGATTCCAAAATGAGTGTAATGAGATAAAGCCTTCGGTTTCGTTCGAACTCGGAACGAACTTTTATGGATTGAATGCTTTTAGAACATCGTCAACCGGGAATGGCTAAAACAGGGGAGGTGCAACAAGGCTTCGTGGGTAGCACCCACTTGAGAGCGAGATTTTCCCCTGTCTAGATGTCCTTTTTTATTCGGCTGTGTGGGCAGTTGTAGAGCTCCAACTGCTGGGGTTGTTTCATTTGGGACTGTCCAGTAAGGGATGGTTCCGGCCTTGTATTGTAGGAGATTGGGAGTAATCCTCGGTATGCTGATCTAGGCCAGGTACTGTGACGGGCGGTACTCCAGTAGCCCTGCCATTGTATGGAATCCAATCTCCAATAAGTGCCGTACGTATTAATTGTGCCCAACTATGTTGGAACGTGAGATGTAAGCATTCCAACTATTTCTGTATTTTATTTTGAAAACCCTAGGCCCTATTATAATATCACTGTATTTCCTATCAAATGTTTGGTTAGCGTAAGGTAAAAACTTTTCCATGTTTATGTATGGGAAGTCTTACGTGATACCTTTTGTTTTAAAGGATTTGTTAGTCCATAGGATAGTGGTTTTGATGACAACAACTATAGAAGTGTTATAAAATATATATGTGCAGGAAATCTATATGCAGGTATCAACAAAAGAAGACTGTACAGTAAAGAAAACAAAATTGATGAAGACAAAGATCAAGAGTTCAAGATTGAAGACTCATGAGATTCAAGATATTCAAGAGTTCAAGACAAATAATATAGTTAGGTTAGATATTTGTTAAAACTCCTTGAAAGCACTATCATTCTTTTTTATCCAATTTACTCGTGGAATGGAATCCACTTCGTTCTTGTTAAAGGGATGGAACCCTAGTGAGATGGAACTCACGAAATATCTAGTGGAACGGATAGTAGCCCTATTTTGTTATCCACTAATTTTGATTCAAAATGATTTTCAAAATTATCTCTTGTTTTATAAAATGATTTTCAAATATTCCTTTTCAAAAGAATTCGTTCACATTTCCAAAAATGTTTTAGCCTCAAAATCATATTTATCATTTTGTTATATTTTGATTTCAAAATTGTCCTTGATATTTTAGCCTCAAAATCTATTTTAATATTATATTTACTTTAGTTTATTTACTTTGATTTTAAATATATTTTAGTATATATACATATATACATTCATAAGTATTTCTACTTCTAAATACTTTCTACAAATACATAGAGTCCATTTGAATAAAGTTGCATATGTTTTAAATCATCATTTTCAAAGTAAAGCAAATCATCACTTTTACTAGACCATGTCGACATCCTATTTACCTGTCATGTCGACACGCTTCCCGTTACAGCAAAGGTTGTTTTCAAAAGAAGTGTCTATTCGTTTAAACCTCTTCGAATGGACACATCCATTCATTCTCTATAAATAGAGACTGTTATGGACGTTTTCCAGTAACTACTTTCTTTATTTTCTCTCCTCTTTACTCTCTTATCTTATTTTCTAATCATCCTATTCATATTTTGCCGAAATCTTAAGTGAATCAAACCAGAATATCTCTAATTTGATTCTCTGCCACTCTCTCCAAAGAATCTCAGTGCTTATCAGAGTTATAGATACATTTGTACTCAAAGAAACTTGTGTGGGGTTATAAAGGTGTGATCGTGTCCTTGGAAATCGATCGGGTGAACTTGTGTCTTGTGAATCAAGTGGTTCTACCCAGAGACCTGAGAATCTGGAGGGTGTACCTCGTTGCCTTGGAATCGAGGGATTGTAATCTAGATTATTGTTGAATAGAAAGCCGTACGGGTTGTGTGGGACTAGATGTAGGGTAACACCGAACCAGTATAAAATTCCTGGTGTGTTCTTTCCTTTACTTGCTTTTTATTTATATTTGCATTTGTTTGTGATTCTGTGATTTGATCTGTGATTGTGTATTTGCATTAAGTTAGTTAATTCAATTTAAATCAAAGAAGTTTTAAAGAAATTCTTAAAACACTATTCACCCCCCCTCTAGTGTTAAATAGCCTTAAGATCATCTTCCGTGTCCCTTTCATTTGGTATCAGAGCAAGTTTTTCAAAGTATTCATAACCTGATTTTTGAAAAGTAACAATGGCTACCAACACTGGTATTTCTAGTTCATTTGTAGAGGGACAGTCCACTGCCAGACCACCACTTTTCAATGGCAGTAACTATGCATATTGGGCATGTAGAATGAAGATATATTTACAATCCATTAGTTTAGAAACATGGAATATGACACAAACTGAATACACTGAGCCCACAACTGATTTTGCTCAATGGACGACCGTTCAAAGAGAAGTGGCTCAAAACAATTCAAAAGCCATGAATATTTTATTTTGTTCACTAGATAGAAATGAATTTAATAGGGTATCTGTTTGTAAAACTGCATATGAAATCTGGAAAACTCTGCAAGTTACTCATGAAGGAACAAGCAAAGTTAAACAGACCAAAATTTCTATTCTTACTAATCAATTTCAATTATTTAAGATGTTGTCTAGTGAATCTATTCCAGATATGTATAGTCATTTTCAGGATATTGTTCATTTACTAGTATCTCTGGGAAAAGCAATCTCCGAAGAAGATCAAGTCAGGAAAATTCTGAATTCACTCACTCCAGAATGGGATTTGAAGACACTGGCGATTGAAGAAGCAAATAACATCAGTACCTTGAAGATTGATGAATTAATTGGAAATCTGATGTCATATGAAGTCCAAATTCAGGGAAGAAGGGAGAATAAGTCATCAGAAAAAAAGTCCATTGCCTTCAATGCACTAACTGGTGAATCAGACTCTAGTGATGATGATGAAGAAATAGCCTTCATGACAAGAAACTTTCGAAAATTCTTGAAGTATAGAAAAATGAATAATCACAAGAGAAAAAGTTTTGGAAATAACACTGAATCACTCAACAACATCAAATGCTTCAATTGCAATGAGTTTGTTCATTATCAAAGAGACTGTCCACATCTAGAAAAGCAAACTCCTCAATCAAACAAAGAACATTCAAAGAAAAGAAAGAAAGCATTTGCAGCAACACTGGATGATTCAGATACGTCCTCAAGTGATGATGAACAGAAAACAGAATTGGCAAATATGTGTTTTATGACAACTCAGAATTCAGATAATCAGGATGATATGGAACTCAAACAAGGTACACGTTTATTATTTTAATTGGTTGAAAATTGGTTGCTTAGAATAGTTTATTAGTTAAGTATATAATTGATTTTATTAACTTAAAATTTTTTAAAATATCTTTTAAAAAATTTATAAAATATTATTTTTATATATTTTCTGTATAATATATTTTCAAAATATATTCAGACAATAATCATAATATATATAAGTATATATATATATATATAAATCTTGTACATGCTTGAAATCATTTTTGCAAAATCTGATGTGCATGTCGACATGGCACTTATTGGTAATGTCGACATACCTGTAGCAAATCAGATTTCTAAATTTGAATTCAAAATTCAAATTTCCTTCCACCTTTTCACTAACTCCTATGTTCTGAATAGTTATGACTCTTTGACCAGAGAATCCACCTATTCAACCTCTTTATATCTATCTTCTATCAACACTTATCTCCATCTTCAATTCAAATTCAAAACAACTTTTATCTTCAAACACTCTTATCTCTTCAAAAATGGCATCCACTAGCAACGTAGCTGGAATGAGGCTGTCAAGAGCCACCAAAGATCATCTCTACAATAATAGAGATGCCATACTTGCATACATTAATTATGCAACTTATGGAAAAGTTCATTCGGGTAATTTTGCTATTTTTAATGACTTCGCTTCTTATGAAATTGATGCTCTCTTTCAAAACAATGGTATTCTAAGCTTGGTTGACAATAACCAAAATGATTTTGTTTGCTATCCAAACCTTGTCAAAATGTTTTATGCAAATTTAAATCGTGGTTTTTATAATGGAAGGGATGATGAAGTGTGGAGTAGTGTCAAGGGGACACAAATTGTTTTGGATACCGATGTTTTAGGAACCATACTTGAGTGTAAAAGTACCGGTTCCAATCTTTCTTCTTTTGAAATCGAGGAAACCGATCGTGAAACTTTTCACAATATTTTTGAGGAAGAAATGGATTTCAAAAACAAATTTTTTCGACCAAAAGCTCGTATTGTTAATCTTCTCCTTCAACGCACTATTACTCCGAGATCGGGAAATTACAATAACCCGACTCAAAAAGTGTGTAAGGCTCTTTTTGCAATTTTTGGAAATTATGATATTAATTGGGCACAAGTTATCTTGGATGAATTTCGACACAAAAACTTGGATTCGGGAGAGAATGCATTATATCATGGAATATACCTCACTAGAATTTTTAATTACTTTGGAGTGGATATGAGAGGTGAAGAATTCTTTCCACGAAAAGTTTTTAATCATTCCAATATTTCACTTATGAAAATTCCGCACGTGTTTCAACCATACGAAACACTAACGGAAAAAGAAGCACCATTAGGGTATGAGGAAATGCAAGAAGATGAGGAGGAAGAAGAAGAAGAGGAAGAGGAGGAAGAAGAAGGTGAGGAAGAAGAAGGTGAGGAAGAAGAAGAGGAAGAAAGTGAAGAAACTTCCTTAGAGAGTATTGATTTTCCCACACGACCATCAAACAAGACTCTCCTTCACAATCAACGAGTGATTGTGAAAAATCAAAAAGCTCTCAAACACTCCGTAAACAAAAAATTGGACAAAATGTCCAATACTATGAACAAGTTCTTCTCCAAAGTCAGCAAGAAGCTCAATATCTCATCATCTTCATCCTCATCTACTAGTTTCTAGAGTTTACTTTTTGTATATCAATGAAATTTGGTGTATTGAAAGTTGTATCTTTATGAAATTCATGTACTTCTCTGTTCTAGTATGAAATGAAGCTTATTCTCTGTTTATCTTACTGTTACTCTTATTTATATCAAGTATTATATATAAATCATATGTATATACACTGAAAATTCAAAAATAAGATGTGCAAAATCTGCTATGTATGTCGACATACTGTATAGAGGTCATGTCGACATATACTGGTAATATTCTGAATGGACATTTCAATTTGAAATTCAAAATAACTCCTTATGTCTATTCATTTCAAACGACTTTCCTGTCTATTTAAGTCCTATTTTCTTCCAGAAAACTTCTCATAACTTCTCTCTACTCTTATCTACTTATTTCCTTCTTACTTATCATCAAAATGGCTTCATCCTCTTCAAATCTAAGTGATAATCTTGAAGAGACTCTCAAATCCTTCAAAGATACTCTTACTTTTATTCTACGAAATCAGAGGCACTTAGAACTGAGTCAAATGCAGATGATAAAGGAACAAGAAAGGCATTTCGATGCACTACGATGGATGATCTCCGCTCTCAACAAAGAGGATCTCCAAGTAAATCCACCGAAGACATTGCTCCAGGACGATGAAGATTGGGAAGTAATCAAAGCGGATCCCATCTTTGGAAAAGAGGGATGGGTTGAAGTTCCACGTAACATTTAACTTGTTTGATTTGGTTTAAAATTGATTTGATTTGAAATACTTGATTTGGTTTGGTTTTAAACATGGTTGATTTATGATAACTTACTATATTGATTATGTAATAAGACATAAACAGGTGTGCTTATGTTTGATTGATTTGTCTACTTATTGTATGCATTTTCTTTTCATTTAACAGTTATGTATATAGTGATATGAATAAAATAATTTGTGGTTACACTTATTATTCTCATTCTTATATTACTCATATATATCATTCTGAGTATACAATATTTAGCATTGTTATATCTAGTTTCAGTATTATTAATGATAACACTATCATTAATATCATATATTTAAGGGGAGTTAGTGTCATTTTTTTGTTGATAACAAAGGGGGAGAAGTATAAAATAGGTTAGTTAGGCATAGATTAAGGGGGAGTTATTAGATTTAGGGGGAGTTATAAGGAGAATATAAATATTTTATAAACAAAGGTTGTCATCATCAAAAAGGGGGAGAATGTTAGTCCATAGGATAGTGGTTTTGATGACAACAACTATAGAAGTGTTATAAAATATATATGTGCAGGAAATCTATATGCAGGTATCAACAAAAGAAGACTGTACAGTAAAGAAAACAAAATTGATGAAGACAAAGATCAAGAGTTCAAGATTGAAGACTCATGAGATTCAAGATATTCAAGAGTTCAAGACAAATAATATAGTTAGGTTAGATATTTGTTAAAACTCCTTGAAAGCACTATCATTCTTTTTTATCCAATTTACTCGTGGAATGGAATCCACTTCGTTCTTGTTAAAGGGATGGAACCCTAGTGAGATGGAACTCACGAAATATCTAGTGGAACGGATAGTAGCCCTATTTTGTTATCCACTAATTTTGATTCAAAATGATTTTCAAAATTATCTCTTGTTTTATAAAATGATTTTCAAATATTCCTTTTCAAAAGAAAAACCTTCGTTCACATTTCCAAAAATGTTTTAGCCTCAAAATCATATTTATCATTTTGTTATATTTTGATTTCAAAATTGTCCTTGATATTTTAGCCTCAAAATCTATTTTAATATTATATTTACTTTAGTTTATTTACTTTGATTTTAAATATATTTTAGTATATATACATATATACATTCATAAGTATTTCTACTTCTAAATACTTTCTACAAATACATAGAGTCCATTTGAATAAAGTTGCATATGTTTTAAATCATCATTTTCAAAGTAAAGCAAATCATCACTTTTACTAGACCATGTCGACATCCTATTTACCTGTCATGTCGACATGCTTCCCATTACAGCAAAGGTTGTTTTCAAAAGAAGTGTCTATTCGTTTAAACCTCTTCGAATGGACACATCCATTCATTCTCTATAAATAGAGACTGTTATGGACGTTTTCCAGTAACTACTTTCTTTATTTTCTCTCCTCTTTACTCTCTTATCTTATTTTCTAATCATCCTATTCATATTTTGCCGAAATCTTAAGTGAATCAAACCAGAATATCTCTAGTTTGATTCTCTGCCACTCTCTCCAAAGAATCTCAGTGCTTATCAGAGTTATAGATACATTTGTACTCAAAGAAACTTGTGTGGGGTTATAAAGGTGTGATCGTGTCCTTGGAAATCGATCGGGTGAACTTGTGTCCTGTGAATCAAGTGGTTCTACCCAGAGACCTGAGAATCTGGAGGGTGTACCTCGTTGCCTTGGAATCGAGGGATTGTAATCTAGATTATTGTTGAATAGAAAGCCGTACGGGTTGTGCGGGACTGGATGTAGGGTAACACCGAACCAGTATAAAATTCCTGGTGTGTTCTTTCCTTTACTTGCTTTTTATTTATATTTGCATTTGTTTGTGATTCTGTGATTTGATCTATGATTGTGTATTTGCATTAAGTTAGTTAATTCAATTTAAATCAAAGAAGTTTTAAAGAATTTCTTAAAACACTATTCACCCCCCCTCTAGTGTTAAATAGCCTTAAGATCATCTTCCGCGTCCCTTTCAGGATTTTCAAAGTTAAGCAACTTTAACCTGTTACTCATACCAGAACCATGTCTGATCCGGAGTTTATTTCTGTTTTTCTTAAACTCTCGGGTACTCAAATTTTTACGAGTAGCCAAGGGATTCATGTTAGCTTTGACGAATTTTGGAGGATCAATGGAACAGGAGGCTTCAGCGTTGTAGATATATATATATATATATATAGTTTTTCGCTGTGTTGGTATCTCTATTTTGTACTTGAGTTGTATCGAGTTGTATTAACTGGACAGGTGTTTATAACTGTCTAGTATGTGATGTATTATCTATGTAACTCTAATTCATGTTGTATACTATGTAAGAATTATGTGATTAATATAATTTATTCGTTCTGCTGTTGAGATTCTGATGTTGTTTCTTCTTTCTTCTTTATCTTTCTCTTTTCTATCCCTTTCTTTCTTAAAGATGATGCAACTTTCTGGTGATAGAAAGTTGGGTCGTCACAGTAGATACTTTAATGGATCCTTAGAGGATGGTTATCCCAAACATCCTTTAAGTTACTTCTATTTCAGTTGATATTCCACTTGAGATTGGATTTATTGATATAAGAATGTTAATCCTGACTCGAGTGTTTTGTGTTTTGCTTTACGCTCGGGTCAGACTGAGTGGTACAACATTTGAGACTCACCTTTGGAGTTGGAGCTTCGCTTGGAAATCCAGCTATATGGATTCTGCTATCAGTTATTCAGTTGATTCCAGTGATGTATTCAGATCTTGTATTTGACTATTGTATTGAGATATCTATGTATTCGAGACCTCTGTTGTATCTTACTTAACTCTGTTATATATATATAGTAGCTTCATGAACTACTATTCTTTTGTTTCCGTTGCATTATTTTATATTACTACGTGTCTATGATTCTGTTATTATTTATTTATTGTATATGCCGAGTTTTGCCAAATTTAAATTGAAAAACTGATATTTTGAACAATTCAAATCCGACATGTATGGATACGAATGGTTGAAAATTTCAGTCTGTTACATAAATGTTCCAAACATGTTGGCAATTAATCACATAGAAATCCAACTTAAATGTATATCGTATATCGATTTGTACATATATAAATTTTATATATGAACCCAATTAATTACTAATAGCAATAAAAAATTACAATGTCACCAATAAATTAAGAAAATAATTAATATTTCATAAATATTAATTAATTAAATTAATATACGAAAATTATAAATTAATTAAATGGCGTGATATTTCGGAGTATTCATCAATATAGGGTTGCGACTCGCAGGTGTAAATTCAGTAATCAGTTAACATTGAACAATTCGAATATTAACATTCACACATTACTTTAGCTAGTGGTGTAACAGGTTGACTGAAATTTTCGCTTACACATCTTTTACTCGGTAAAATCCAATTTCACTATTTTAAGTGGAAATCCAATTTTATTATTTTAAGCGATACTATACAGTAACAATTATTTACACCAATTCTATCACATTAGGACTTATGGAATTTGGTTTTGGTCAAAATTCCAATATCGTCCAGATTCAACTTGTATAATCCAAACACAAAATCATTGGTACAATAATTATTATTATGAAACAAATTGATCTCGACAGAGACTTTGACTTTAAGTTGATTACAGTTGACTATGATACCGACCTCATATAATTGAGGAAACGAATTCTCTATTGAAAAGTGTTTCACTTCCAATGGTTCAACGCAGTTCCAACTATAGTGGTTCGATGGATGTTGTGCTATGATTTAACTATAATCAAAGTGGACTGTCAATATTGAAGTTCAATAGTATTCTCATGTCGAGAGAATTATGTAATATCTTCACTTCGAGATTCTCTGTTTGACCATAGTTATATTAACCATTGGAAAACTCTTGGGTGTGTCATTCCATAGTAATCCAATAACTATCTATACATACTCCCTTACTGCCCCTCAGTAACAATGTGTAATATACTGCCCAACATTTGGAGAATGCTACGTACTCTAGTCTCAATGGATGTATCAATATCCTATCTTGAAACATCTTGACTAGAAATATTTAAAACAATAATTAAATTTAATGTGATACATTTTTCATGATTACAACACATTGTAATTACTATCACATAACATATCATTAAGGATTTCCTATTTAATATACTTAAATTAAATAATTAATTAACATATCACAATATGACAAGTATATAATATAAAGAAAAACACCTTTTCTTTTGAACGAGATTTTGTTACAGAGTTGATAATTGACAATAAATTATAGAATTTCCTTTAAGGCATACTCCTAACTCTATTAATCTCCCACTTACACTTAGGACTAATTATGGAATGTGAATCTCATCCCTTCGATTAGTTTGCATAAGACCGGTTGAGTTAGTCTCTTCGTGAATAAATCTTCTATGTTGCTTTAATTATCTACTCTATTAATAAACTCTCTCTGATGCCGATAACCCATTTTATCACATGGAAACTTTTAGAGTACGTTTCTTGACTTCTAGTATGATATAGGTTCTTTTGTGATCTGTATCATGACAGTGTTATCATATAACAATGACATGCGATTCCCAACATTTGGAATCACTCCTAGCTCAATTAAAATTTTGTTTATTTATATATTTATACATTTCTTTTATTGTGGTGCCATTCAAAGCAAAGTACCATGCCTTTTGGTTTAATCAGCCACAACCTTTATTTGGATTATTTCCAAATTAAAACACCTTAACTAAGGTTTGAACATGGATTTATCATTGACATATTATACTCGATTTTACTTATAAAGTTTTGAGTTCGACTACTTCATCATAAGAAGCTTATTGTTTCTATAAATAATTCTCTAGTATTTCACGAATACTCGAGAATACTTTCAATTACCATTTAGTGATCTTAAATTGAACTTGATATTCGCTTTATGTATCAAATACATAGGCAAAATGTGATACTGTAGACAATACATTATGTATGATAATCCCTACTGCTAATGCATACAGACATATTATCATGATGCAGGTATATCATTTAGGACATTCCTAACATCCTGTTATACTGATTATAAAAGTTATAATTTACAAATCTAATGTCGAGTATTAAACAACCAAGCGATAATGATTTTAACTTGGGTATATCATTAACAATCATCGGTTTGTTGTTTATCTTTTAGAAATATTTTATTACCTTTATTTTTCTTTCTTATAGACATGCGCTTCTTCTGTATTTTGATCGAAAATCAAACTATTTGATATTTCTGTCAAAATAATTATTCAACTCTGATGCTTATCGAACGATACTTTCATATTGGTTCTTGGATCATATCTGAAACCCATAAACTCATTATCACTTCCACCGACTTCGAAACACTTTGGTTGTTATGTGCAAACAGTATTCTAAATCATTATTTAGAATTTTCTAGTTCAACACATGTGTACCAAAACTCAAAGTCATACCATGCGATAATTTTGTGATTAAAATCTGAATTAACTTAATCACGTTGAATGATGAATCTATTACACTAATTTCAACAATTGAAATTTACGATGCTATTCTTATCAACATTGCTTACTATATTCCAATTGCATCGATCTTCTTCTTGAAATCACATTTGCGGCCGATGGATCATATCCCTTCTAGTACAACTATAAAAAGCACATTTTGATACTGCACTAGGAATCTATTAAGGATTTGCGCATCATACCATATGGTAGAGTTAATATTCTTAATGGTTTTACTGATAACCAAGGAAATTCTATTCCCGAAATTGACAAGGAACTCATAGTTTCTCTTTACCGTGCGTGGATATTTATTTAGACATTATACTATGCTTTGTCTATTCGGGTTTGGTTAATTTCATTTTACCCTTCGTAATCAGTTTTATCTTTGTATCGTATCCAAATTCATTTTACTACCAATAATTTCTAAAAGAAATTCCTTCACTACGAAATTGTTGTTTCTTGAAACAATAATTTCTTCTCAATGCAAAGGAATAGTTATTCATAAACATTTTATAAATTGCCTTATACATACAACTAATTTGGTTTTAGTTTAAGAAACATATGTTCAAAACATAAATTGGTCAGTACCAATAGGTACTAAACCCCTTTTGGGTGTTCCACACAAGATCCCTCAAGAACAATTATTACGTGCAGCCTTTCGACTCGCCTAACCTATCAACTTCTTGACCTAGGATATGTTAGGGTTTCTTACAAACTCTTATTTTGTATGATATCGTAAATTGTACTTTAAACGAAAATAATTTTAACATTAGGTACTACTTTTAAGTACACCATATTATTGAAAGAAGTTAACTCAACTTCACTCATTATCTATCGTACTTTGTTCAACGAAGTCTGATTACTCCTTATTGACACATCATTATGTATCATATGAAGGAGTGACTTTTGAGACTAAATCTTTATTCATTTTAAGATTCATTTGGAATTATTTTCAATATACTCACATGTTCGATCAAATCAAATCATTTTATTTACTTTTGCATGTTACATTACTTACTTTTGTTTTATATTCTATAAATTTATTATAGACATACTACATGTTGATCAAATACACATGTTTATTTCTATGATAATCATTGGTGGATTTTAACGAAGTATATAGAACCATTTTAGTATCATTAGAATTACAATTACAATTACATGCATCTATATGTATCAATCCAAAAAGTTCATCAACTCGTGTGTCACTCCCACTGAATGGGTGCTTTGCCTTAATCATTTGAGATACAATTAACCAGTATCATATGATTCATATCATATGATTAAGAATTATTTTGGTTTAGACCACAATTCAAAAATAATTGTAAAATTTCAAATACTTTTGTATTTTCTAATGCATCATTTAGTTATGGAAACAAACACCATTATTGTAGTTCTATCTTTTAACGAATATTCATAATATTCATGTTCAAATAAAACTATGTCTATTTTCAGTCAATACCAAAAATAGTTATTTTTCATAAATAATATTTGGCATAATTGCGAAAATTATTTTTCATAACTAAATGCATCCACTAAGAAGTGTTATATGATATTATCCCACTATTTCTACTATTTCTATAGTAGCTTACGAAATATGAAGCTTCATTCAATCACTTATTACTGAATTTTATTTCATACACAGTAACTAGTTTACAGTAAAGAGTTTTATATCACATATCTTAAACTTGAAGAAATAAATCCCATAGATAAAAAAATTCTATATGAAAATACATTTTGGAATAGAAATCTTATTTCTCATTCCTTGTTAAATATTTATTATTATTTTATACAATTCTTGGTTTCAAAGTATCTTCATAAGGTAGAAGTGACCATTTACTCTATTCAACCCAACTATGCCTTAAGTTAATCCACTCTCATACATTCGCTTTTCTTTCCAAGTGGTCGAACCATTCAAATGAAAATCCTACACGAATGTAACGAACACTTTAAAAGGGTGCATTTGGTCATCTTTAACATTTAAGGATATCATATAAATTGCACTTTACGTAAACCGATCAAATTAAAATCTCAGTGAACTAATTCTTAGGTACATCTTGTAGCTTTTGATCCTATGTTACATTTAACACAACAAGATCCTCATTGTAATCAATCGTATCGAATACACGGTATTGCATTATGGTTTACTTGCTTATTTTGAACCAATTAATCTCATTAAAGTTTCGTACAATTCGAATTGCGACCTTTCACTGTATAACATTTATATGTAATTAAATATGGATTAAATATACATATTCTTCTATTGTTTTAGAGTTCGAAACTCATAGAAGTAATACACTATCTTAGGCAAATATACATGTAAGTGACCAAGTTACAAACTAGTTAGTAGTTTTATCATTGGGCGCTTGCATGGCCCTAAATTGACAACATGCATAAAATTATTGGTAAATTATTTTATAGTTCTATTTGTCAATATTAATTTAGTTCATTTGTATATTTAAATTGATAAACATTTTATCAATTATATTAGTCGTGCAAATTTATCAAAGTAGAACAGTTTAATTTAAACATAGCATATTTTCTTATAATATTTTTTTAGCAAAGCTAGTCGACATTATAGTGGGCCATCCACATTTATAAAAATATGTTATAGGTGTTTGACATAAGAACCAAAACAGCTAAAGAAAAATAAAAGAACATGAGTTGGGAAGAAAACAATCTAAACTGCTAACATCTAGAAAGAACTAAACCCCTTCCAAAACGAAGAATCACTTCCTTCTTCCTCAAAATTAGGATCAATAACATGAATAAACCCTGAAGAAAGAACCGGTAGGTTTGGGAAAAAGTTCACTGAATCACTGGTCTATAGATACCTTCTATCCCAAGTAACATCGTCTGAAAGTAACCTATTATTGCTGCCATCTTCACCTTCAGAAGATAGAGAGAGGCCTTCCCCGTCAACGTGATAAAATAGCCATCTATCCTATAGATCTTCTCTTACATACATATGATGGGAATCACATTTTGGACTATATCGCATATCAAAAACCACATGGACCCATGATTGCTCATCCGAGTTCCAAGAAATAACATCTTGAGGAGGAAGAACCACTATAGGTTCATTCATGATGCAAGCATCAAAAGTAACAAACAAGGGATCAGAAGGAATTCTAAAAGAAGGAACTTATTCAAAATGACTTCAGAATCAGGAGGAGGGGTCGACCGTAAAGACTTAGGGACTTATTTCGTAACAGGAGTTCGAGGAAGAGGGATCTTGGCGAGAAGGGGAGTATCCACATCGAAAGAGCTAGAACGCTTACAAGTATCCATTGTGTGACTAAACGGATGACATATGGTACAGATATTAGGAGCCCAACTATAATGAACATCAACTATTGCAACCTGGCCGTCTGCAGGCCTAACCTTACGCTTGAATAACAATGAATTATCTGGAAATATTTCTATAAGAGCCTTAGCATACACAAGCCTCTTTCTAGCTACAGTGTTCGCATCAAAACGCTTTAGCCTACCTACAAGGCTAGCTGACAAATCAAGCCCAATCATGGGTTGCAGTGCAGAAGGGATATTAGAAAAATGAGCCCAGAATGGAATAGATTATACTTGTTCCCTAGCACTGTCAACTGATGGACTCCAAGGAGTGATAATAAGAGGCTTCCCACCTATGAAAGATGGCTCCGCCTTGAGAATAAGCAGTCTTTCATCGCCTTTAGAGAACTTAAATTTGAATGTTGAATTATCATAATGAACTTGAAGAGCACTCGTAAGTCTACAAACATTTCTACAATGCTCTTTAACAACATTAAATAGGGGATTAGAATTGAGAAAGAATCCAACCAAATAATCAGACCAAAAGTTCTCATCTGCTTGAATAACTTCAATCGGCGGCACCATCACACCATCAATTACAGAAATTTCAAAAAATCGAGGTGTATATACACCTGCATTTCTTGGCAATGAAGTGAATAGCGAGGTCCATTTATTAGTAAAGGAAGGGGAAGTAACTGACTATTATATACTAATGGGAGCAGGAACAACACGAACAGCACTATTTGAGGCATTTTATTGAGCATCAAGTGCACATACACCACCCGACCCGACTTCAACAAAAACATGTGCATCAAATTTCAATTCACCTCCATCATTTCCACTAGATATTGTGCTACACAAATTATCACAACCCTAAACATCATCACTCGAGCAAGCAGCATTCGAGTCAGCAAGCAAAGGAATAAGGCTATCAGAGCATGATAAATGAATGCATGATATTGGAGACACGGTAGTATTTGCGTGGTTAATAGATGTAACCTGCTCTTCAAGAGAAGATACCAAATCAAGACCAAGAGATTCAAAAGTTACAGATAATGGAACAGCCACCGGAGCGGGGGCGACCCGATTAAGAGCAAAAAAAATCATTTTTAGAGGCTTCAATCGACATGGGAATAACTCGCTAACATATCTGAGCATTAGTTGAAGCGTTGAATTGATGACCAAATCTAGTCAACGACATTGACTCGACAGATGGGTTAAACAGAGGCTTTAATTTTTGAGCGTGCATCATGAGGAGTAAAGAGAGGCAGGAAGACATAAAGAAGCGGAAGAGCTAGGGCACGCTAGTCGCCATTTTTTACTCGATGTAATTTTGACGTTCTTATTGTGAGGAATGCGGAATATGGATCTTAAGGCTAGAATGAACACTAGAGGGGGGGGGGGGGTGAATAGTGTTTATAAGAAATTACTAAATCTTTTTGAGTTATTGTTGATTTGTACACAAATGTATGCAATATTCAGACACAGATATAATCACAGAATCAAACACAGATGCAGAAATAAAGTAAATGCAGTAAAGGAAAGAACACACCGGATTTTATACTGGTTCAGAGTTACCCAACATCCAGTCACGCACAACTAAGTACGGATTTCCTTTCAAAAGCAATTCAACAATTACAACCCTCGATTTCAAGGCCACGAGGTACACCCTCCAGAATCACAATCCTCTAGGTAGAGATACTTGATTTCCAGGCAACAAGTTCACCCAATTGATTTCTCAAGGCTACAATCACACCTTTTCTCACTTGATTGATATCCAAGGCTACAATCACACCTTTTACTCTATTGATTACAAAGAAAGCCTATAACTCTCAATAACACTGAGGATCTTGATGAGATAGTGACAGAGAATCAAACTAGAGATTATCTAGTTAGATTCAATGTTGATTTCGGTAGAGTAATGGTAAGAATATATATAAAGAAATGTGGAAGAAGAAGAGAAGTGAAAAACCAGAAAATATATATCTAAATTCGTTGAAACTAACCCCTATTTATAGAAGAACAACATCCATGTCCATTCGTGAAAGGTTATGGCGAATAGACACTTCCTTTGAAATTCAAATTTTTGAATCTAACTGTCACTATGTCGACATGGGGTACTAGGGCATGTTGACAGCACAAAGCATTTTTTGAAGATTTGATTTTCTTTGAAAATAACCTTTATTTTATATTAAGAACTATTTTAACTTTATAAACATACTTGACTATAGATAAAATACATTGATAAATATAGAGAATAATATATATAAAATTTTACTATAATTTTATATTTAAATCTAAGTATAAATATATTGTAATTAAAAGATAGTTTAAAACAAGAGTTTATTAAAAACAAAAACAAAGAATATTTTAAGGCTAAAACATCTTTTTGAAAATTATTTGAAAAGATAATTTTTAAGGCTAAAACATTTTGAAAAGCAGTTTTGAAAATCATTCTGAAGTAGTTTTGAAAATCATTTTGAAGTAGTTTTGCAAGCTTCTTCCTACAGAATATCTCATCACATAAGGACTCGAGAACTTGTACAAAACCAGGATGTTCGTGGGTTTGTAGGCCACTTGTCGTAGGTTTGTAAGCTACTTGTCGTGGGTTTGTAAGCCACTAAAAAGGTAGAAATGGGTTCCATCCCAAAAGAAAAATGGAGTGAAGATTTCAGTGCTATTATGAAGTTTTAACATAATTCTAGACTCAATACTTATCTTGAAATCTTGAACTCTTGATAATCTAATCTTGATACTCATGAGTATTCAATCTTGATATCTTGAATCTCTATACTATATAGTCTTCATTCTTTGTACCTGCATGGTTAAATCCTGCATATACATATATATCTAAACTATAATGTTAGTATTTATATTTTATAATCTTATTCTAAGGTTGTTGTCATCAAAACCATCATCTCAAGGACTAACAATATCCCCCTTTTTGATGATGACAACCTTTGTTTATAAAATATTACTTCTATCCTAATAACTCCCCCTAAAACTGATAACTCCCCTTAATTTATGCCTAACTCTTCTATTTTATATTTCTCCCCCTGTGTCATCAACAAAAACAAATTAACTTCAAACTATATAACTCTTAGTCTAATATCCTATATGATTATAATGATAGTATTATCATACATAATCAATACTTACTTGTAAACCTAAAACTTAGTCCTAAACTACTAACATTCCTAACCAAGTACCTATATAATATTTATATATAATATTTATTTTTATATTTACATTTTCGTACAACGTGACAAATATACACATAACGATGAAAAACGAAAAAGAAGAAACTACTGAGTTTCTTTGACAATTGGAGATCTATGGATCGAACAATTTGGATATGGAAACAGAAATTTCCACGTTGTTCAACCAAGTTTCCGTCCTTGTCAAAATATACTTCACCAACGCAAATGACTTTGTCGTTGTCTTCCGCATGCTCTTCTTCCATTGGTTCTTCTTCTTCTTCTTCACTTTCCTCTTGTTCATGATCTCCTGAATAGTCCTCGTCAATCAAGATTGGATTAGCATGATTGTCCATTAGAAATTTTTGCAAATTTCTAAGGATTTTCCCATGCCTTTCCTGTTCTTTTGCCATTCGGAGTTGCACTATTTGAATTTCAGTCATTAACTGAATTGCATCCTTCAGAGAATCCTCCATTTTTGTCACTCGGGTGAGCGTAGTACGTTGGAACAAACTAGAGGTAGGAGAAGGGAACGAAAAGGTTGATTTTATGTTTGATTTGGAAGAGGAGGCCATTGATAAATTGATTTCAGAAGATAGAACAGAAAGAGAATAGAGAGAATGAAGAAAATTTCGAAAATAAGAAGAATATATAACCAATTATTTGAATTTTGGTGGGAAAAATTTTAAAATTAAAAAAAAAATGTTTTATGTCGACATGGGTATAAGGGGGATGTCGACATGGTTCTCAATATTTTTACTATTTGATTTATTTTGATTTAATTTTTAATTATACTTTGTTATTTATATTTTATATTTCAGTTAATGAACAAAAACCTAATTCTCTTCTTAATTTAGTAAATGTAGATTCATTTAAGGGTTTTGTTAAGATATCAACAATTTGATTTTCAGAATTGATATAGTCGAGAGTAATTACTTCTCTACTTATATTATCTCTGAGAAAATGGTGTCTGATATCAATATGTTTAGTTCGAGCATGTTGAGTAGTATTTTTGGATAAATTTATTGCACTAGTATTATCACAATAAATTGGTGATTTTGAGATATTTAACCCAAAATCTGTTAAAGTTTGTTGCATATATATTACTTGAGAACTAGCCAAAGCAGCAAAAATATACTCTGCTTCAGTTATTGATAGAGAAACTGTGTTTTGCTTTTTACTAAACCAGGAAATCAAAGAATGCCCTAAAAAGTGACAAGTTCCACTTGTACGTTTTCGGTCTGATTTACAACTAGCATAATCAGCATCACAGTAAGATATTAAGTCAAACGAATCATTTTTAGGATAAAATAAGCCATAATCAAAGGTGTGTTTAACATATCTTATAATACATTTTACAGCTTTTAAGTGAGTTTCTTTAGGTTGGGATTGATACCTTGCACAGAGACAGACACTATGCATGATATCAGGTCTACTTGCAGTGATATAGAGTAGTGATCCAATCATTCCTCTATATAATTTTTGATCTACATCTTTCGAGAGATCTTCTTTACTATGGTACTCATTGGTTGCCATGGGAGTGGATTTTCCACTCGCAGTAGTCAAACCAAATTTACTAACTAGGTCTTTAGCATATTTTTCTTGACTAATAAAGATACCATTATCTATTTTTTTATTTGTAATCCTAAAAAGAAATTTAATTCACCCATATGACTCATCTCAAACTCTTTTGTCATTATTTCAGAAAATTCTTTATTCATTTCAAAATTAGTTAATCCAAAAATGATATAATCTACGTAGACTTGTACTAGTTGAATATCATTTTTATTTCTTTTAATAAAAAGAGTATTATCTACTTTACCTATTTCAAAATTTGATTGTAACAAGTAAGATCTTAGTCTATCATACCAGGCTCTAGGAGCTTGCTTTAGACCATATAGAGCTTTCTTAAGTTTGTAAACATGATTTGGAAATTTATCATTTTCAAAAAGTGGTGGTTTTTCAACAAATACTTCTTCTTTTACAAAACCATTTAAAAATGCACTTTTAACATCCATTTGAAATAATTTGAAATTATTATGATTTGCGAAAGCAAGTAGAATCCTAATGGCTTCTAATCTTGCTACGGGGGCAAAGATTTCATCAAAATCTATTCCTTCTTCTTGACAATAACCTTGAGCGACTAACCGGGCTTTATTTCTAACAACCTCTCCTTGTTCATTCATTTTATTTTTATAAACCCATTTAGTTCCAATTATTATTTTATTTTCAGGTCTAGGAACAAGTTCCCAAACATCATTTCTAGTGAATTGATTTAATTCTTCTTGCATAGCCAAAATCCATGAATCATCAGTTGATGCTTCTTCTTTTTGGGTTCAATAGTTGATATAAAAGCTACATTACTCATTTGACTTAGTTGGTTTCTAGTTTTAACAACAGATTGCATATCTCCAAGTATATTTTCTATAGGATGATCTTTTAAAAGTTTAATCCTTTTATTAGGATGATTTAATTCATTATTAGTTTCAGTTGACTCTTGGTTTTGAGTGATTAAATCCTCTTCATCATTTATTGCTTCAAAATTTTTGAAATTTTCATCAAATGAAACATGAATTGTTTCTTCGATGGTATTAGTTCTTAAATTAAATACTCTGTATGCTTTACTTCTAATAGAGTATCAGATAAAGATACCTTTGTCGGATTAGGATCAAATTTATCTAAGTTATCTTTTGTATTTAAAATAAAACATTTACTTCCAAAAATTCTAAAATAAGATACCTTAGGTTTCTTTGAGTAAATAAGTTCATAAGATGTCTTATCAGTTAAAGGTCTAATTAAAATTCTATTTAAAATATAACAGGCGGTAGCAACTGCTTCTTCCCAAAAGTACTTTGGTAAACTACTATCAGAAAGCATAGTTCTCGCACACTCTTGAATCGTCCTATTTTTACGTTCTACTACTCCGTTTTGTTGTGGAGTTCTTGGAAATGAAAAATTGTGAATTATTCCCTTTTTATTGCAGAATTCTTCAAACTTTTCATTTTCAAATTCAACACCGTGATCACTATGGATGGCTATAATTTTTTGAGAAAGTTGATTTTGAACCCTTTTTGAAATATTCTTAAGATATTCAAAAGTATCACTTTTATGTTTCAAAAATATTGTCCATGCAAATCTAGAATAATCATCTACAATTACAAAAACATATTTACTATTATTTATTGATAGAATTTGAGATGGACCAAATAGATCAATATGAAGTAATTCAAGAGGTTTCGTAGTAGAAATCATATCTTTTAATTTAAAAGAGCTTTTTCTAAGTTTTCCTAGTTGACATGCATCACATAGACTATCTACTTTAAAATTCATTTTAG
The DNA here is from genome assembly GCA_030737815.1 of Allium fistulosum. Lineage (NCBI taxonomy): Eukaryota > Viridiplantae > Streptophyta > Magnoliopsida > Asparagales > Amaryllidaceae > Allium > Allium fistulosum. The sequence continues at coordinate 703,750,978 of CM060904.1, read as the reverse complement.
GGAGGCCTCTTACTAGATCATGTTTTGACAGTCTAGATAAGAGTTTGAAATTCAAATGCCCAAATCTCTTTTGCCAAATCCAAGGGTCACTTGCATTTGCCAAAAGACACAAGTTATCATTTGGAATTTTCATACTAAGAATATAAATATTCTTTTTCCTAATTCCCTCAAATATTATGGTTGAATCATTATCTTCAATGTGACACTTATCTTTTTCAAATTTAATTTTATATCCTTTATCACATAGTTGACTTATACTTAGCAGATTGTGTTTTAGATTCTTAACTAGCAAAACATTAGTAATAATAGGAGTTTTAGAGTTACCGACTTTGCCGATGTCGATCACATAACCTTTTGAATTGTCTCCAAAGTTAACCAGTCCTCCGTCTTTGTATATTATATCATTCAGCATATCTGGATTCCCAGTCATGTGTCTAGAACATCCACTATCAAGTATCCATTTGTTCTTTTTGATCTGCACAATTTGTTTGTTCTGGATTATTTCCTCAACTCCCATAAAGCATGATTCCTGCACATCAAACAATCTTAGTAGACAACTTGTATTTGAATATTGATTATATGCAGACTCAAGAGACAATGATGATCTGAATATTTCTAAACATGCATTAACAAATTTCTAAAATATAGCCAATTTTTTTTTTTAAAAAAAACTTTTTCAAAAATTAGATTATGAAACTTTTGAAAACCTTGCTCTGATACCAAATGTGAGGAATGCGGAATATGGATCTTAAGGCTAGAATGAACACTAGAGGGGGGTGAATAGTGTTTATAAGAAATTACTAAAGTTATTATTGATTTGTACACAAATGTATGCAATATTCAGACACAGATATAATCACAGAATCAAACACAGATGCAGAAATAAAGTAAATGCAGTAAAGGAAAGAACACACCGGATTTTATACTGGTTCGGAGTTACCCTACATCCAGTCCCGCACAACTAAGTACGGATTTCCTTTCAAAAGTAATTCAACAATTACAACCTTCGACTTCAAGGCCACGAGGTACACCCTCCATAATCACATACCTCTGGGTAGAGATACTTGATTTCCGGGCAACAAGTTCACCCAATTGATTTCTCAAGGCTACAATCACCCCTTTTCTCACTTGATTGATTTCCAAGGCTACAATCACACCTTTTACTCTATTGATTACAAAGAATGCCTATAACTCTGAATAACACTGAGGATCTTGCTGAGATAGTGACAGAGAATCAAACCAGAGATTATCTAGTTAGATTCAATGTTGATTTCGGCAGAGTAATGGTAAGAATATGTATAAAGAAATGTGGAAGAAGAAGAGAAGTGAAAAACCAGAAAATCTATATCTAAATTCATTGAAACTAACCCCTATTTACAGAGTAACTGTCACTACGTCGACATGGGGTACTAGGGCATGTCGACATCCCAAAGCAATTTTTGAAGATTTGATTTTCTTTGAAAATAACCTTTATCTTATATTAAGAACTATTTATACTTTATAAATATACTTGACTATAGATAAAATACATAGATAAATATAGAGAATAATATGTTTCCTGGAGATTTGACCAGTCAACTAAGTACTCGGCATTAGCAAACGCTCGGCATCCAGGAGTACTCGGTATCCAGGAATACTCGGCATCCAGGAGTACTCAGCATCTAGGAGTACTCGGCATCCACGTAGCGCTCGGCATCCAGGAGTGGTCGGCTTCCAGGTTCGTCCGGCATCCAAAGATTGTTCGGCATTCATCTAACCTTAGTCAACTTCAATCTTTGCTCGGCATACACTCCCCACTCGACACCTCACTTCTGTTCGGCATAAGATGATTGTTCGGCATTCTTCCCAGCTTGTCCGGCTACAATTATTGCTCGGCCTACTCTTCCCACATAACAAGCATCGTTCGACATGAGGAAGATGGTTCGGCATCCGACCGTTCAGCCTGTGTGGTTCGGCATATACGGACCAGTCCATCTGGGCCAGGGGATTCAGCTGCCAGGCCTGCTTGGGAAGTCCAACCCATCTTTGTCTATAAATAGAGGGGCAGGGGCAAAGTGAAAAGGGACCTTTTTTGGAGAACACTGGGGAGACTCTACCACTTTCAAGACTTAACCTCTTTATTTAGCAATTGTATTCAAGTATTGGATCTACGGATTGTATCTGTAATCAATCATAAGGGAAAGCAATAAAGTTAACCTCAAAGTGGACGTAGGCAATTACGCTGAACCACTATAAATCTGGTGTTCTTACTTTCTGCATTCAAATTAGCATATTCTTTCTTGCTTAATTTATCTTCATCACTTATATCTCTACACAATCTTTCTCAACGAGGTTAGTGACCAATTTTGGTGCTAACACTTTGGTGCTTTCACTGAGAACTGAATTCTCAGACCTCAAGGATCTGCTTTGAAGCTACTGGATTGAATAAATCCCCCAAAGAAGATCCGACCCATTGATAGGACGTCCGCTGATTCTACTCAGAGTTCATACCAATAACTCTACAATGGCAAGACCACGTACCAGATCAGCTTCTCATAATGCGGACGCCCACGAGACGGCTAGCGTGCAACAAGCAGGACCTAGCAATCAGCAAGCGATTCCAGGTGCAGGGACTACCGCCCATGACCAAATGCCGGTTGTCACTAGAATAGAGTTCAACGACTTGATGAGAGAACTCAGGGAAAGCAGGAGACAACTCGGAGAGCAGATGCAAGCCAACGCATACCTTATGGCACAACTCACTCAACAACAGCACCAGAATCCTAGGGGCAATCCCGCTCCTTATTCCTCATCCGACAGCTCAACTTCCTCCGATGAACCTCCCAGGCGTAGACGCCGTAAGACTGAAACTGCGCGGGCAGGTGCTGCTGTCCGAACAGCTGGAGACCGTGACCAAGCCGGAGCTGGAAACTTAGGAACTGGAGTGCAGGTGGAGGCTTAAGGCCCAGACCATCAAAACGCTAATGATGTCGAACCTCAAGATGCACCTTTGGCAGATCAACGGTAGAGGAGGCATCAACATCATCAGTCACGTAGAACAGACTCCAACCTTCCACCTTCCATACAAACACCAGACCTGATAGCCATGATCAGACAATTGATGAAAGAGAATCAAGGCTTATCGAATGACGATTGGGGAGTGTCAAGAAGTCATACTTCGTTCACAGACATTGTTCTACAGGCAGCGTACCCCAGAAAGTTTAGTATGCCAACTATCCCGGCTTATGAAGGAAAGACTGATCCCAGACAACATGTCATGAGGTACGAGTGGATGATGGATTCAACTAGAGCAAATGATGCAACCAAGTGTGGATGCTTTCCAATTACTCTATCTGGGATCGCTACTATGTGGTTCACCCAACTTCCTCCGCGATCTGTATCCAGTTTCGAGGAGTTGGTGAAGAAGTTTATAGAACAGTTCAGGATACACACTACTCGTCCAAAGGACGTGATGTCTCTATCAAGTGTAATCCAGACTCCTGGGGAGTCATTGAAGGAGTATTTACAAAGATTCCATGTTGCGGCAACTGAAGTTAGTAATCCCAATGATCATGCAATTCTAATGGCTGTGATGCGAGGTGTGGATCCGGATTCTGAGTTTGGAGACTGGCTGGCAGGAAAACCTCCGACTACGCTAGAGCGTTTTTACTCAAAGGCACACCATTTCATAAGAAGAGAGGAAGCCAGGTGGATAAGGCGAGATAAGGTACCGGGATCTGTCCAGGAGTCCATAAAAAGCAACATTGCTGTGAAGCAGTCCAGAGACAACTCGGGAAAAGTCCAAGTCAATGTCCAGAACAAACCCGAGTAGCCTAAGGAATCCGGAGGAAGAAGTCAAGGGAAGAAGAGAGAAGCGGGGAAGTGGAAGCCGAGAATTCCAAGCTACAACGAGTATACCCCGCTGAATGCGTCTCTTGAGAACATTTACCTATCAACCTGCAATACCTTTCAGTACAGAAAACCACGTCCAAAGGAGTCAACCGAGGAACAGAAGCGGACTGGGAAATACTGCCGCTTCCATGAGAGTTATGGGCACAATACGGAAGAGTGCAGACACCTACACGACGCTATAGAGAAGTTTATCAGGCAGAAAAAGTTACAGGAGTTTGTGAAGGATCCACAGGAAGGAGGACAGGGAACATCCAACCCAGGTCGTGCACCAGCTCCGCGTCATCCCGAGGAGCCTGCCCGGACTGTGGGTAGACTAGTCATAAACACAATCATCGGTGGACCTCACCCCGCGGATAAGAATTGGCAAGAGATGGAGCGGTATGCTAGTTCCCTGAAGCACGCAAATCTCGAGTGTTGTTCCAACGTAGAGGATGGGACCCCTGCTAAGCAGCTGCACGTGATGACAGACGATATAGTATTCAGAAACAGAGATGCTGACCAAGTGGAGGCTCCTACCATCGACCCGATGGTCATATCCGTGACAATCGGACCGGCTTATGTGAAAAGAATTTTGATTGATTGTGGAAGTTCTGTCAACATCATCTTCAAGAAGGCTTATGACCAGATGAAGATGGAAACGAAGGATTTGAAACCGTCTAAAGCTCGTATACATGGGTTTAATGGCGCAGCAACCGATGCAGTGGGGTATGTTGAGTTACCAGTTGAACTGGGACAAGGCGAACGTCGGAGGGTGCGAATCCTACCCTTCGTAGTTTTGGACGTGGATTCTCCGTACAATGTGTTCTTGGGCCGATCGGCCCTGGCTGAGTTTAGGGCAGCATTAGCCCCGTGGTGCTTAACTTTGAAGTTCCCAACTAACAAAGGAGTAGGTGTTGTTCATGGCGACCAGGCGACTGGTCGTGCTTGTTATGTGGCTGAGCTCCGAGAGGCCCATCGGAGGGAGAAAGGAAAGGTTGCGGACAATCCCGTCCGCATCCATAATACTGATAATTGACAAGTAGTGCCCGAGCCCTGGCTCGGGCATAATTCTCGGATCTTCAGAGACATAGATCCGAGAGATGACGATGAGAAACCCAGGGAAGAAAAGGCAGCGCTGGCTGAATTAACAATTGACATTTCAATCAGCCGAGATGATCCATCGCGAGTACTGAAGATCGGATCACAACTCGGCCCCGCAATGACAGAAGACCTTAGTGATTTCCTCCGAGCGAATCTTGATGTTTTCGCCTGGACGCATTCTGATATGTGCGGGATTTCTTCTGCCATTATGAGTCATATGTTGAACATAGACCCGAAATACGTCCCGGTCAAACAAAAGAGGAGAGGAATAGACCCAGAGAGGTCCGCTGCTCTCAGAGAGGAGGTGGACAAACTCAAAGCCAATGGGTTCGTCCGCGATGCCCTCTACCCTGAATGGGTATCAAACTCCGTGCTGGTGAAAAAGGCGAATGGGAAATGGAGAACTTGCGTAGACTATTCCGATTTGAACAAGGCATGCCCCAAGGACAGTTTCCCGTTGCCTAGGATTGATCAGTTGGTCGACTCCACTGCAGGACACGAGCTGTTATCATTCATGGATGCATACTCAGGGTACAATCAAATCCCGATGCATATTCCGGACCAAGAACACACCAGTTTCGTCACAGACGTCGGGCTATATTGCTATGTAGTAATGCCTTTCGGATTGAAAAATGCAGGAGCGACTTATCAGCGTTTGGTGAATCGAATGTTCAAAGACCAGCTTGGTAGAACGATGGAAGTCTATGTGGACGACATGCTCGTGAAGTCACGACAGTCAAACGACCACATTCGAGACTTAGCAGAGATGTACGATATACTCAGATATAATGGGATGAAGATCAACCCTCTGAAGTGTTCCTTCGGCATTGCGTCGGGGAAGTTTTTGGGATTCATTGTTAACGCAAGCGGAATTGAAGCTAACCCAGAAAAGATTCAAGCTATCCGAGATGTGCAAGTGCCCAGAACTATAAAACAGGTGCAAAGCTTGAATGGGAAAGTGGTTGCATTGAGTCGATTCATATCCAGAGCCACAGACAAGTGCATTCCTTTCTTTGATATAATAAAGAAAGGGAAGAGGAATTTCGAATGGACATCGAATTGTGAGGAAGCATTCCAAGATCTGGTGAGGCATCTGGAGAGTCCACCAGTGTTGTCAAAGCCAGTAGACCACGAGATGCTGTACGTATACTTGGCCGTATCCCCACATGCTATAAGTGAGGCTTTGGTCCGCAAGGAGGACCGGGTCCAAAAGTCGGTGTATTACATAAGTAAACGTTTAACGGGGGCAGAAAGAAATTACCCTAAATTGAGAAATTGGCCTATTGCTTGGTGATTGCATCACGTAAGCTGCGCCCAAACTTTCAAGCACACTCCGTCAGTGTCTATACCGATCAGCCCCTACGGCAGGTACTCCAACGACCAGAAACTTCTGGGAGGTTGTTAAAATGGAACATCGAGTTGAGCCAGTTCGACATTACCTACTTGCCACGGAAAGCCATACAAGGGCAAGCATTAACAGATTTCATCGCTGAGTTTACTGTATCTGACGAACCAGATAATCACAGTGTCATTCCCTCCGTCCGATGGAAATTGTACACTGATGGGGCATCAAACGACCGCTGCTCCGGAGCTGGCGTAGTTCTTGTAACTCCAGAAAATCGATCGATCTGTTACGCTTTGAAGCTCAATTTCTCGGCTACGAATAATGAAGCAGAATATGAAGCACTGGTTGCTGGCTTAAAACTCGTTGGGGAACTTGGGCTTAAATCAGTTGAGATCTTTTACGACTCGCAGCTGGTGGTGTACCAAGTGCGAGGAGACTACCAAGCAAGGGGACAGAAGCTTGCTCCGTACCTTGTTCTGGTTCAGGAACTATTATCGAACCTCGAACATTATGACATTTCGCATGTCCCACGTGAACAAAACAAAGAAGCTGACTCATTGGCTAAATTCGCAAGCACTGGCGATGCACAGCAAATGGGATTGTTTCCCGTTGAAACCTTGCATGCTCCAAGCATCGACGCGATGAAAGTTGATTTTGTGTTTGAAACAGGAATCGAGAGAGAATCATGGATAACCCCATTCAAACTATACTTGACGACCGGGACTTTACCAGAAAAAAGGAGCGAAAGACGATAGGTCCTTCAAAAGGCCACGCGATATGTGATGCAGGATGGACTAATGTATCGAAAGAGGTTCTTGGTCCCCTTATTACGATGCATCGCCCATGATGAGACAAAGAGGGTCTTGAAGGAGGTTCACGAAGGAGAATGTGGTGACCATACTGGGGGCATACACTAGCAAAAAAGATCCTCCGCTATGGATACTATTAGCCAACCGTAAATCGGGACGCTGCAGACTACGCAAGGAAATGTGACAAGTGTCAAAGATATGCGAAAATCCCGAGAGCTCCACCAACAGAACTCACACAAATGGTTATTCCCTGGCCATTTGCAATCTGGGGAATCGACATAATCGGCTCTTTGCCTATATCCAAAGGTGGTGCGAAATACGCGATAGTTGCAGTCGACTATTTCACAAAATAGGCCGAGGCAGAACCTTTAGCCACAATCACCTCTAAGAAGGTCATTAATTTCGTTGTACAAAACATTATATGCCGCTTTGGCCTCCCTCGAACCATCATTACGGACAACGGAACGCAGTTTGAAAGCAGAGAGTTCAAAGAGTTCTGTTTAAAGTATGGTGTTGAGAAGAAGTTCGCCGCCGTTGCGCATCCAAAAGCTAACAGACAAGTCGAGGCCGTAAACAAAATAATCAAGTCCATACTGAAGAAGAGTTTGGAAAAAGCCGGAGGCAAGTGGGTAGATGAACTCCCGACAGCATTATGGGCTTATAGAACTACCCATAAGTCCTCGACTGGCCACACTCCATTCGCCTTGGCATACGGCTCAGAAACCGTTATACCCGTGGAACTTGAAGTCCCATCGCATCGAGTGACATATTATGATCCCAGGATGAATCAGGATCTCTTGTTGGAATCACTGGACTGCATCGATGAAAAACGTGAAGAAGCTGAATTAAGGGCGGCAGCACATAGGCACCGAGTCAAGCGATATTACGACGGCAGAGTCCGCCCGAGGATTTTTGATGTGGGTGATCTCGTTTTGAAACGAGTTTTCACGGTACCATCACGTATGAATCCCAACTGGGAAGGTCCATACGTCGTTGAATGGAAGCTTGGAGAAGGAACATTCAAGCTAGCGACCGTTGATGGCGTGACACTCCCCCGAGCATGGAACAGTGAACATTTGCGACATTATTACATTTAGCCTGTTTCTTTCTTGTTTTAGGCACAGTTATTTCCTGTATGTTTTCGTTCCGTTATCACTTAGTTTCTTTTTGACCGTGTAATCAGGCAATTTAGTTGTTTTTCATTAATAAAGGCTTGAAGCCGTCTTTCCCATAAATTACTAATGTTTCCATATCTCACAGTCGGGTGATGAATTACTGGGGTTACATTGTTCTGGATGATGTACGAACTCGTATAAATGATTTCAATCTCTGAGTCCCCTGAGCGCGGACCGGAGTACTCTAAGTCCCCAGAGCACGGACTAGAGTATAACCGATTTCAATCTCCGAATCCCCTGAGTGCGGACCGAAGTACTCTAAGTCCCCAGAGCGCGGACTAGAGTATAAACGACTTCAATCTCCGAGTCCCCTAAGTGCGGACCGGAGTACTCTAAGTCCCCAGAGCGCGGACTAGAGTATAAACGACTTCAATCTCCGAGTCCCCTGAGTGCGGACCGGAGTACTCTAAGTCCCCAGAGCGCGGACTAGAGTATGAATGACTTCAATCTCCGAGTCCCCTGAGTGCGGACCGGAGTACTCTAAGTCCCCAGAGCGCGGACTAGAGTATAAATGACTTCAATCTCCGAGTCCCCTGAGTGCGGACTGGAGTACTCTAAGTTCCCAGAGCGCGGACTAGAGTATAAATGTAACGACCCGTAAATTTCAACTGTTTTAATAACGTAATTAGTTGAAATTTTGTGAAATTTTAAACGATAAAATTTTGAAATATAAATTTGATATTTGGAATGCATTTAGTTAAACATAGCAACTGGTAAATTTTCGTCCGAAAATATGAAAGTTATTTCGCGCGTGAATTTACTTCAATTTAATCAGTTAAAAAGCGATGAAAATAAAATGTTTCCGAAACCTAAATATTTTTACGTAGAAAAATTCTAAACCATCTTCTGAGCAAGATTTCAGTTTGTCGTTTACCCAAATTCGGACATCTTTGGCTCCGTCGATCTTATTTTTCAGCGTTTTTCTTGCATTTTCCGTTATTAGAAAATTCAAATTTTTATAATTCAATCATACCACTGATATCTATATACCGTTGTGTCCGCCTCGTCGTGCTGATCAAAACGGTATATTTGTTTGTGTCAATCGAAGTTCGGCGTTGCAAGCTATTAGTTGGTTAACGGAGTATAAACTGGTTCGTTACGCCACACAAACCGGTACCCTACTTTTCCCGCTCAGAATTCAAATGGCCCTTCAGAAACCAAATAGCCACTGTGACAAATCATCATTGCATTTACATGGGGACTCTAAATTTCTCTGCATAAATCTCTACAACCCTCTCGCATTATTACTCAGCTCATTTCACTTCTTCTCTGATACGTTCTGCACTCATTCCCTCCTCCTTCTCCTGTAGTTCATTTTATTTTGTTTGAAGAGAAGCTTGTAAACTCTTCCCCTCCTCATGCATGCCCACACCAGCCTTCCCCACCGCCACTGCCACCCACTCCGCGCCCCTCACCCGACTACATTTCCACACCACCTCGTCCCTGCCTTCGCCCACGCCACCAGCAGTCCTCCGCCCTGCCCTCCGCTGCCCCACTCCCCTCCGCCTTGCTTCGCCCCGCCACCACCCCACCACTGGCCCAGCTCGCCCCAGCCCACTGCCCTGTCCCCACACGCCATGCCAACCTCCACCTCCACGCTCGGCCTCCCCGCCCACTGCTCCATCAGCCGCCCCTGCAGCCACATTTCCCCCCCCCCCCCCCCGGCCAACTCGCCCACCCTCTCTCTCAGCCGTGAACCCCTCCTCGCCTCCACTGTGTAGATCGCCAACACCCTCTGCCTTCTCCGTCAACTCGCTGCCTACCTTCGTATGTCGCCAAGTCTTTCTGTAGTTGCTCCTCACCTCTCTCCCATCGGCGCGCCTTAGCTCCGGCACCTACTCTTCTAGCCGAGCCTCTATGTTAAGGTGATATATATAATCTTAGTTTATATAAATATATGCTAGTGATGTCAGTTTTGGAATCCGCTGTATATAAATGTATAGGTAAGCTCAGTTTCGTTTTTGTGTTGCCTGTTGCCTACACTTATGCATTAGCTTGGAAATTATAAAGGTGTGCATATATAAGTTCGGTTCATATGTATATTGGTTTGTGCTAGTTTATTTAGGTTTATAATATTTCATTTTGTATTTATATATGTTATACTAAGTTGTTATAAAAGCAGATGATATATGTGTTTAAAAATATACATACGTTAGTTTTAATAAAGCAAGTTTATAAAGTACAATGTGGATATTACAGTGTATATAGAATTATATGTGTTGTATAGCTTGCCTTTATAGTTTTTAGTTTTATTATGTGTGAGTCAAGATCTGTACATAAACCTATTAAATATATTTCTAAAGTTTTGTTAGCAGGTTAAAATTTTTGTATTATAAAAGTTGGATTTCATATAGTAGGCTATAAATATAGTTTACATTATCCGATTTATATATGAGTCTGGTATTCAAAATATGGATATATGGAGAATTTATTTTATATGTTGTGTTCCGGTTAAAATATAGCATGTTTACTTTTTCTGAACAGCAGTTAGACTACATGTTCACGATATCATATCTCACTCATGTTTTATCGGAATGGGTTGATTTTATTTTTAAAAAGAAGAAAAAGTTACCTAGTTTATGCCTGTCAAATTTCATCCAAATCCGACATCGTTTGATTAGTGGTCGAGGATCTGGAAGTTAGACCCAGACAGCTATTCTTTTGTACTTAGAAATTATTTTACACTGCTGCAAACACGACCTGAGTTCATGTTTGACGCATCGTATCTCTTCTGTCTTACGTCGGAATGGGTTGATTTTATTTTTAAAAAAGAAGTCGAAGTTACCTAGTTTATGCTTGTCAAATTTCAGCCAAATCCGACATCGTTTGATTAGTGGTCGAGGATCTGGAAGTTAGACCCAGACAGCTGTTCTTTTGTACTTAGAAATTATTTTGCACTGCTGCAAACATGGCCTGAGTCTATGTTCGTGACATCGTAACTTTTCTCGTCTTTTGTCCAAAACAAGTGAATCTTTTGCAGTTTAAAATACAAGTTTTGATCTTTATTCATACCAAATTTCAGTCCATTTCGATCTCGGTAGCACATAGAATTATATTGATAAACTTTGACGCATGACATGTTTTATTTGTTGCTATGTTGAATGTTTTGATTTGATTTCATCGATTTCTGTTATCAGCTTTGATCGTCGAATTCGTGCCAATTTGTTTGCTTGGATTCGTAACTCAATCTCTATGTCCGTATCAGTGTGCGTATCTGTGTCATCTTCTCGTGCATCTCTAGCCTCGAAAGGTGAGCAATCACTCACGATTAACGTTCTTATATTTATTAAATTTGATTTCAATTGAAACGACAATTGAAATATGCTACTGTTAGTTATTTATATTGCTATATCTATGACATCATCTGTATATGTTCACCTGTGACACCTGACATCATTATCTGTTATTTATATTGATATATATATATATATATGTCATCATCTATATCTGTTCACCTATGACATCTGATACCCTTATCTGTTATTTATACTGATGATATTGATATATGCCTGTTACTGTTGTTATTTTATTATCATATCTGTTATCACTCTGCAAGTTCCCTGTTAGTATAGAATTCACTATGGGTTGAAATGATACATACCCGAACGATCTGTAGAATAGGAGAAAATCGTTATGGGTTGAAATGATAAACCCAAGCGATTTTCAATTGAATTGAATTTGGGATTACGGGTTGAAATGATATATATATACCCGTATATATTTAAATTACGGATTGAAATGATAAATATCCGTATTACTTGACCATAGGGTAGAAAATTATATACAGACACCGTTGGTCTATATATAAATAATTTGAAATGATTTCTATGGTTTTAAAAAGAAATATATGGTTTTAATAAATATTGATTTTAAAGATTTATTAAAGTTGATTTGAATCAATATAAAAATATGTTTCGAGTATTTATGAAAATTTATATTTTCAAATATAAAGTTTAAAATGTTTCAGGTTGAAAGATAAATTTGAAATTGATTTAGAATTCTTAATTATTTAATAATTATACTTAAATAAGTTTGATTTGAAATTTATTAAATTTGGAATTCTAAAGATATGTTTTTAACTTGAATTTGATTAAAAGTGACTTTAATGAATATTTCAAATTTATATAAATTTAAATGGGATATTTTGTTTATTTAAAATTTGTGAATTGAGGTTGTATTAGATGTAATTGAAATGTTGAATATTTAAAGCTTTGAAATATATTGAAATTGAAATGGCTTATTTTATGGTTTAAATATGTATTTGAAATCGATAGATTGAAATGGTTATCTAGAAACCGAATCGAATTGAAAATTGATGATTTGAGATTTGATTAAATTAAAATTTTGGAATTCGAGTTAATTTGGATCAATTTGTGAAATTTGAGGAAACTATTTTTTTTTATAAAGTAATTTTAAAATTATATTTAAACTATTGATATTTTACTTTATAAATTATTTTAATATAAACTATTTTAATATACATCATTTTTAATATAAATTATTTTATTATATATACTAATTTTAATATCTAGACTGTTTAAAAGAAAAGTGTTATGATTTCCAAAATGCTATGATTTCAAAGCTGTGATTTCCAAAGTGTTTTGATTTTTTTTTTTTTTTAAAAGACTATGATTTTGAAAGCATTATAACTTTGGAAAAGTACTATGATTTTGGAAATGGATTTATTTGAAGTGAAAGTGATATCATATTGGTATGGTTTTGAAATGGCAATGATCTGTCGGTTTTGAAATATAACTATTCTGAAATTCTATTAAATGACCATCGGTGTAATAAATACGTGGTTATTAAAGAGACCGGGATCGGATATGGACATACTCTCTGTCGATACCGAAAACCACTTTAATAACTATTATACGCGGAGTGTTGATCCAGAATGAAGTGGATTGTTTGGTGAACGCGTTGACTGAAGAAAGAGAACGATATTGGATGACCCCTGACATGACTAAAACAGGAGCCGCGCCGGGCCATTGAGGTTCGCCATCTCTAGCGGACACACTTCTTCGTTACCATATCTATTACTTTTGTGATTCGATTTGGGTGCACCCCTCGATTATGGGAGTGTTGTTTCGCGGTGTTGGGGTAGTAGCTGCTATGCCCAACATCACTCCGGATCACGCAACTACTAGTATCCTAGTTGGTATCGCCTCATGTACCTTGTCATACTGATTATCCCATTCGCGACAACTACGTTTTGTTTTGTACCTTTAGTATATGGATTGCCCTCTGGTGACTTCCGGTTTTGGGGAAACTACGGTCTTGTATATGCTCTTGGGAATAAAAATGTGTTAAGGGTGGAATGGGCCATGACTTAACGCTATTTTGATATCGTACTTTACTGATTAGACATTATCTACTTAGCGTACACTATTACATAGTAGATAGTTTAACGGATCCTTAGAGGATGGTTATCCCAAACATCCTTTGAGTTACTTGTATTTCAGTCGTTATTTCACTTGAGTTGGATTTATTGATATAAGAATGTTAATCCTGACTCGAGTGTTTTGTGTTTTCTTTACGCTCGGGTCAGACTGAGTGTACCAGTATTCGAGACTCACCTTTGGAGTTGGAGCTTCGCTTGGAGATCCAGCTATCTATCCAGCTTTCGGATATTCAGTTGATTCCAGTGATGTATTCTGATATTGTATTTGACTATTGTATTCGAGACTTCTGTTGTATCTTGTTTAACTCTGTTATATATATAGTAGCTTCATGAACTACTATTCTTTTGTTTCCGCTGCATTATTGTTATATTACTCTGTATCTGTGATCTGTGATTAATTTATTTACTGTATATGCTGAGTTTTGCCAATTTATATTAACAATCTATTATTTTGAATTATTCAAGTCTGACATGTGTGGATTATTGTCGATTTGAATGGTCCAAATTAGTGGGTCGCTATAGTTGGTATCAGAGCTTTGGTAGCTCTAGGCAAAACTCAGCATATAGGGTAAATGTATTTACAGAATCACTTCATTCAAGTTTGAATCTCTTCCTTTTGACTCGATTCCTTTGAATTTTGGAACGTTCCCTACGGTTCCAAAAATTCATTCGTGTCCCTCACTATTCGTCTTCTTTCAATTCTGGAGCACCTCAGAACACCATTTTGAATGATATCTATAATAGATCGGCGGTCTCGCCAATCTTCGAATGATTCGTAAAGGAGCAAAACTCCTTTATAATAGGCATCGATTTACCGGAGATTTTTGTATCCTCGGTTTACGATGCTATCTATCTCTTGCTATACCTGAATTTTATTTATTGAGATCGAATGTCGATTTACCTCGGAATTCTACAACGATCTTATTCTTGAAGTCACGGTCGACCCGGTTAAGGTTGACCGCGATTTATATAAACTTATCAATCTTCCTACTTTGCTATTAATCATCATATCTTGTTTCGAACTTATCTTCGGACCAAATTTCTCTTTGATTTAAGTCCATCAAATTTGAAACCCTATCCTTATTTTGAAAATTCATTCATGTATCATCGAGCAAAGAAACGTATGTGTAAATTAATCTATATAAACGATTTTAATATATACTGTGTTGTTTGAGTTGTTGATGTTGATTTGGGTTTTCGATCGATTCGTCTGATCAACGCTATCGATAGGATTTCCAAAACACTTGAATAGAGCAAACTGACACAATATTATTTCAAATTTGGTAAATTGAATAGATTCGTATGACTATATTATATATATAAGTATAGGATTTTCTGGAATTAAAATGGTTAATTAAATTGGTGGTTGAATGATAATATTTGATTATCATTTGTTGTTCGAAATGAATTTATAAACATGGTTTATAAATTGATTTGGAATTTAAATAAATTTTAGAAATCAGGAATTTGAGAATTTGATTTCCGGTGATTTCAACTTTGTTTTAAAGTGTATATTATTAAAGGTATTTTCGAATATAGAAACCGTTTTCAAAGATTTTAAAATGTTGGAATCAGTACTCTTCTCTTTTGTCGCTGGAAAATAATTTCGTTGATGACTGCAGCATCATCGACATTCATTTTCGAGTTTCGAAGTGGAGAGACCGTTCTGTAGCTTTGCTACGGTTTTGTTTTGAAAAATATATTTTGATTTGAATTATATATACATGAGTATATTATTTTAAAATTTAATTTGGATTAATATATATAGTATACACATAATTATCTCTAAAAGGTTTGGAAATTTAATTTGTTTTGAATTCCTGTGGTATGGCTTGATTTATTATATATATAAAGGAAAATTTTGATCTAATATATACTATATAGATATTTATCTCAAAATTGTTAAAGTAAATCGGAGATTTAAATTCTTAAGTTTATGATTTAAAGATGATTTCAATTATAAACTGAAGTCAAATTTGAATAAATATTTAAACTTGAATAATTGAATTGGGAAAATTTTATTTGTATATTGTTCAACTACATTCTAATACAACTTACCTAAATCATTCAGAAGTTGAATATGTAATTGGATAATATATAATATAAATTGAATTTATAAATAAAATTTGAGTGGTTATAATAAATGTTATACACTTAAATTTTAAATATAAAATGTTAATAAAGAGAAATAGAATAATAAGATAACTGAAAAATAAATATGTTTTGAAGGTTAATTAATAAATTGAAATTAGATCAACTTATGGAAATACCTTGAATTTAAAATCAATTAATGAATATAAATTAATTTAAAATGGAAATTTATATGGTTTAAATAAATTTTTATGGTTTAAATATATGTAATAAGGTATATTAAGTGAAATAGACTTAATAATAATTTGGAATAAAGAAGAATTAAATTTGTGGAATAAATATGATTTTATTTGACTATTCTAATTTATGATTTTAGGAATTTGTTAATTAAACATAATTGGATAATAAGATAATAGATTCAGAAATAGTTGAGATTGATTTTAGTGAAATCAAATGGATTAAATAAATTATTGAATATCAATTAATTTAAATTTGAATTTATATGATTTAAATTAATTGTTATTTTGTATTTCAAATCTATTTTCTTTCTGGTTGTTTCTATTCTCCTGCCTCCTTCCTTTTCGGGGACGAAAAGTTTTGAGTGGGGGAGAGTGTAACGACCCGTAAATTTCAACCGTTTTAATAACGTAATTAGTTGAAATTTTGTGAAATTTTAAACGATAAAATTTTGAAATATAAATTTGATATTTGGAATGCATTTAGTTAAACATAGCAACTGGTAAATTTTCGTCCGAAAATATGAAAGTTATTTCGCGCGTGAATTTACTTCAATTTAATCAGTTAAAAAGCGATGAAAATAAAATATTTCCGAAACCTAAATATTTTTACGTAGAAAAATTCTAAACCATCTTCTGAGCAAGATTTCAGTTTGTCGTTTACCCAAATTCGGACATCTTTGGCTCCGTCGATCTTATTTTTCAGCGTTTTTCTTGCATTTTCCGTTATTAGAAAATTCGAATTTTTATAATTCAATCATACCACTGATATCTATATACCGTTGTGTCCGCCTCGTCGTGCTGATCAAAACGGTATATTTGTTTGTGTCAATCGAAGTTCGGCGTTGCAAGCTATTAGTTGGTTAACGGAGTATAAACTGGTCCGTTACGTCACACAAACCGGTACCCTACTTTTCCCGCTCAGAATTCAAATGGCCCTTCAGAAACCAAATAGCCACTGTGACAAATCATCATTGCATTTACATGGGGACTCTAAATTTCTCTGCATAAATCTCTGCAACCCTCTCGCATTATTACTCAGCTCATTTCACTTCTTCTCTGATACGTTCTGCACTCATTCCCTCCTCCTTCTCCTGTAGTTCATTTTATTTTGTTTGAAGAGAAGCTTGTAAACTCTTCCCCTCCTCATGCATGCCCACACCAGCCTTCCCCACCGCCACTGCCACCCACTCCGCGCCCCTCACCCGACTACATTTCCACACCACCTCGTCCCTGCCTTCGCCCACGCCACCAGCAGTCCTCCGCCCTGCCCTCCGCTGCCCCACTCCCCTCCGCCTTGCTTCGCCCCGCCACCACCCCACCACTGGCCCAGCTCGCCTCAGCCCACTGCCCTGTCCCCACACGCCATGCCAACCTCCACCTCCACGCTCGGCCTCCCCGCCCACTGCTCCATCAGCCGCCCCTGCAGCCACATTTCCCCCCCCCCCGGCCAACTCGCCCACCCTCTCTCTCAGCCGTGAACCCCTCCTCGCCTCCACTGTGTAGATCGCCAACACCCTCTGCCTTCTCCGTCAACTCGCTGCCTACCTTCGTATGTCGCCAAGTCTTTCTGTAGTTGCTCCTCACCTCTCTCCCATCGGCGCGCCTTAGCTCCGGCACCTACTCTTCTAGCCGAGCCTCTATGTTAAGGTGATATATATAATCTTAGTTTATATAAATATATGCTAGTGATGTCAGTTTTGGAATCCGCTGTATATAAATGTATAGGTAAGCTCAGTTTCGTTTTTGTGTTGCCTGTTGCCTACACTTATGCATTAGCTTGGAAATTATAAAGGTGTGCATATATAAGTTCGGTTCATATGTATATTGGTTTGTGCTAGTTTATTTAGGTTTATAATATTTCATTTTGTATTTATATATGTTATACTAAGTTGTTATAAAAGCAGATGATATATGTGTTTAAAAATATACATACGTTAGTTTTAATAAAGCAAGTTTATAAAGTACAATGTGGATATTACAGTGTATATAGAATTATATGTGTTGTATAGCTTGCCTTTATAGTTTTTAGTTTTATTATGTGTGAGTCAAGATCTGTACATAAACCTATTAAATATATTTCTAAAGTTTTGTTAGCAGGTTAAAATTTTTGTATTATAAAAGTTGGATTTCATATAGTAGGCTATAAATATAGTTTACATTATCCGATTTATATATGAGTCTGGTATTCAAAATATGGATATATGGAGAATTTATTTTATATGTTGTGTTCCGGTTAAAATATAGCATGTTTACTTTTTCTGAACAGCAGTTAGACTACATGTTCACGATATCATATCTCACTCATGTTTTATCGGAATGGGTTGATTTTATTTTTAAAAAGAAGAAAAAGTTACCTAGTTTATGCCTGTCAAATTTCATCCAA
This sequence comes from Allium fistulosum, assembly GCA_030737815.1. Classification (NCBI taxonomy): domain Eukaryota; kingdom Viridiplantae; phylum Streptophyta; class Magnoliopsida; order Asparagales; family Amaryllidaceae; genus Allium; species Allium fistulosum. The sequence goes on along the minus strand of CM060904.1, from coordinate 703,732,564 downwards.
ATCCGACATCGTTTGATTAGTGGTCGAGGATCTGGAAGTTAGACCCAGACAGCTATTCTTTTGTACTTAGAAATTATTTTACACTGCTGCAAACACGACCTGAGTTCATGTTTGACGCATCGTATCTCTTCTGTCTTACGTCGGAATGGGTTGATTTTATTTTTAAAAAAGAAGTCGAAGTTACCTAGTTTATGCTTGTCAAATTTCAGCCAAATCCGACATCGTTTGATTAGTGGTCGAGGATCTGGAAGTTAGACCCAGACAGCTGTTCTTTTGTACTTAGAAATTATTTTGCACTGCTGCAAACATGGCCTGAGTCTATGTTCGTGACATCGTAACTTTTCTCGTCTTTTGTCCAAAACAAGTGAATCTTTTGCAGTTTAAAATACAAGTTTTGATCTTTATTCATACCAAATTTCAATCCATTTCGATCTCGGTAGCACATAGAATTATATTGATAAACTTTGATGCATGACATGTTTTATTTGTTGCTATGTTGAATGTTTTGATTTGATTTCATCGATTTCTGTTATCAGCTTTGATCGTCGAATTCGTGCCAATTTGTTTGCTTGGATTCGTAACTCAATCTCTATGTCCGTATCAGTGTGCGTATCTGTGTCATCTTCTCGTGCATCTCTAGCCTCGAAAGGTGAGCAATCACTCACGATTAACGTTCTTATATTTATTAAATTTGATTTCAATTGAAACGACAATTGAAATATGCTACTGTTAGTTATTTATATTGCTATATCTATGACATCATCTGTATATGTTCACCTGTGACACCTGACATCATTATCTATTATTTATATTGATATATATATATATATGTCATCATCTATATCTGTTCACCTATGACATCTGATACCCTTATCTGTTATTTATACTGATGATATTGATATATGCCTGTTACTGTTGTTATTTTATTATCATATCTGTTATCACTATGCAAGTTCACTGTTAGTATAGAATTCACTATGGGTTGAAATGATACATACCCGAACGATCTGTAGAATAGGAGAAAATCGTTATGGGTTGAAATGATAAACCCAAGCGATTTTCAATTGAATTGAATTTGGGATTACGGGTTGAAATGATATATATATACCCGTATATATTTAAATTACGGATTGAAATGATAAATATCCGTATTACTTGACCATAGGGTAGAAAATTATATACAGACACCGTTGGTCTATATATAAATAATTTGAAATGATTTCTATGGTTTTAAAAAGAAATATATGGTTTTAATAAATATTGATTTTAAAGATTTATTAAAGTTGATTTGAATCAATATAAAAATATGTTTCGAGTATTTATGAAAATTTATATTTTCAAATATAAAGTTTAAAATGTTTCAGGTTGAAAGATAAATTTGAAATTGATTTAGAATTCTTAATTATTTAATAATTATACTTAAATAAGTTTGATTTGAAATTTATTAAATTTGGAATTCTAAAGATATGTTTTTAACTTGAATTTGATTGAAAGTGACTTTAATGAATATTTCAAATTTATATAAATTTAAATGGGATATTTTGTTTATTTAAAATTTGTGAATTGAGGTTGTATTAGATGTAATTGAAATGTTGAATATTTAAAGCTTTGAAATATATTGAAATTGAAATGGCTTATTTTATGGTTTAAATATGTATTTGAAATCGATAGATTTAAATGGTTATCTAGAAACCGAATCGAATTGAAAATTGATGATTTGAGATTTGATTAAATTAAAATTTTGGAATTCGAGTTAATTTGGATCGATTTGTGAAATTTGAGGAAACTATTTTTTTTTTATAAAGTAATTTTAAAATTATATTTAAACTATTGATATTTTACTTTATAAATTATTTTAATATAAACTATTTTAATATACATCATTTTTAATATAAATTATTTTATTATATATACTAATTTTAATATCTAGACTGTTTAAAAGAAAAGTGTTATGATTTCCAAAATGCTATGATTTCAAAGCTGTGATTTCCAAAGTGTTTTGATTTTTTTTTTTTTAAAAAAGACTATGATTTTGAAAGCATTATAACTTTGGAAAAGTACTATGATTTTGGAAATGGATTTATTTGAAGTGAAAGTGATATCATATTGGTATGGTTTTGAAATGGCAATGATCTGTCGGTTTTGAAATATAACTATTCTGAAATTCTATTAAATGACCATCGGTGTAATAAATACGTGGTTATTAAAGAGACCGGGATCGGATATGGACATACTCTCTGTCGATACCGAAAACCACTTTAATAACTATTATACGCGGAGTGTTGATCCAGAATGAAGTGGATGGTTTGGTGAACGCGTTGACTGAAGAAAGAGAATGATATTGGATGACCCCTGACATGACTAAAACAGGAGCCGCGCCGGGCCATTGAGGTTCGCCATCTCTAGCGGACACACTTCTTCGTTACCATATCTATTACTTTTGTGATTCGATTTGGGTGCACCCCTCGATTATGGGAGTGTTGTTTCGCGGTGTTGGGGTAGTAGCTGCTATGCCCAACATCAGTCCGGATCACGCAACTACTAGTATCCTAGTTGGTATCGCCTCATGTACCTTGTCATACTGATTATCCCATTCGCGACAACTACGTTTTGTTTTGTACCTTTAGTATATGGATTGCCCTCTGGTGACTTCCGGTTTTGGGGAAACTACGGTCTTGTATATGCTCTTGGGAATAAAAATGTGTTAAGGGTGGAATGGGCCATGACTTAACGCTATTTTGATATCGTACTTTACTGATTAGACATTATCTACTTAGCGTACACTATTACATAGTAGATAGTTTAACGGATCCTTAGAGGATGGTTATCCCAAACATCCTTTGAGTTACTTGTATTTCAGTCGTTATTTCACTTGAGTTGGATTTATTGATATAAGAATGTTAATCCTGACTCGAGTGTTTTGTGTTTTCTTTACGCTCGGGTCAGACTGAGTGTACCAGTATTCGAGACTCACCTTTGGAGTTGGAGCTTCGCTTGGAGATCCAGCTATCTATCCAGCTTTCGGATATTCAGTTGATTCCAGTGATGTATTCTGATATTGTATTTGACTATTGTATTCGAGACTTCTGTTGTATCTTGTTTAACTCTGTTATATATATAGTAGCTTCATGAACTACTATTCTTTTGTTTCCGCTGCATTATTGTTATATTACTCTGTATCTGTGATCTGTGATTAATTTATTTACTGTATATGCTGAGTTTTGCCAATTTATATTAACAATCTATTATTTTGAATTATTCAAGTCTGACATGTGTGGATTATTGTCGATTTGAATGGTCCAAATTAGTGGGTCGTTATAATAAACGACTTCAATCTCCGAGTCCCCTAAGTGCGGACCGGAGTACTCTAAGTCTCCAGAGCGCGGACTAGAGTATAAGCAATTTCAATCTCCGAATCCCCTGAGTGCGGACCGGAGTACTCTAAGTCCCTAGAGCGCGGACTAGAGTATAAACGACTTCAATCTCCGAGTCCCCTGATAGCGGACCGGAGTACTCTAAGACCCCGGAGCACGGACTAGAGTATAAACGACTCCCATCTCCGTGTCCCCTGAGTGCGGACTGGAATACTCTAAGTCCCCTGAATGCGGGCTAGAGTATTGGCAATTCGAATCTCCGAATCCCCTGAATGCGGATCGAATTACCCTAAATCCCCGGAGCGCGGGTTTAGAAAAAATTCTAAGTACTCAAAAATGTGGAACAAGAAATATGCCACTCCAAAGAATGTTCGAACAATGTAAGAATGGATTGGGAAATTATGCAACTCATAAGAACTTGAGTTTCGACCACAGTTATTCAGAAAGCTAAAAAAGCAAAAGAATCGTTCAAGTGACAAAGAAACTAAACTTCGTTTAATAGTCCAAAATGGGGTTACACAATTATTCCTCCAAAACTTGGAGTCAAAAATCTATCTACACAAACTGCGGAAATGAAAAAATAAAAGTAGTTACCAGACCTAAACAAAAACTCATTAAACGAAAATAGTGGCTATTTCTTTGGCTTTTTCTTCTTGTCTTCCTTCGTTTTCTCAGATGATTCTTCTCCCTCACGCTTCTTCTTGGATTTCTTGCTTGCCAAAGAAGCGGAGTCAGGAGTGGGAGAAGAAACATCCAGCGGTTTGGATTTGCCAGGGAGAATGATCTTCAAAGGTCTATTCCGCGGGTCGGTAAGTTCCAATATTTGAGGCTCGACCTTGATCTCGACCTTCTTTTTCTCCTCTTTTGCGAGACGCTCTCTCATGCTCATCTTCGAAGTATGTTCGGAGGCGCCAATGATCTCGATTTCATCACTCCCTTCGACGGGAGATGAAGTGTCAAACTTATCATCATCTAGCGCCCCGATCACTTGAGCGTCAAGACCAGGAGTCACTCCCGCATGAGCAACATCACTTGTTTTCTCTGCCTCCTCCTTGGCGTCGTCACTCCTCGGAGTTTGTTCAGGATCAGAGCAGCCTGCTTGAAAACATAAGGAATGAACATTAGGACAAATAACCGCTACCAGAAAGTGACAGATCTTTTAACTTCTAAAAGAAGAATTTTGTACCGGGTTCTGGCTGGCTATCAGTTGCGCGTGGAGTTTCACCCTCTAGAACAGGGGATAGCACATGAACGCCAAGCCCGGGATCTTCTGGTTCATACATGCCATGCTGCTCGAATGGGTTAAGTGTTGTCCGACCGGCCGATTGAGCAGAAGGAGGAGCAGCAGAATGAGGAGCTGCAGCCTTAGCCCCAGATGGAGCAGCTTCGTCGTTTTTCTCTTTTCGTAAGGGAGAGCCTTTGTTATAAAGAGCCAAAGCTACAAATAAGTCCGCTGGCTCGTTCCCCTTGAGAAATTCTTTCACCAAAGCATCCTCATCGACTTCCTCAGAGCCCGACTCGATCTTTCTGATCTTTATTAAAGTTTCCCAGGCCTCAGCCAGAGATTCAAGATAACCCTCACCTAGGAATGTCAAGTTGTGGTGCATAAGGACGCGGGCGCTGTACTCGGCGATCAGCGGGTCAAACATGCACTTGATCTCTTCCCTATCGGCCTCTGCAGCTGCTTCGAGGCGAGAGTCAATCTCCTCAGATGCTTTCCTCTTGCCCTCCTCACGGGCTTCGTCTTTCATTATCTCAACCCTAGCAAGTTCATCATTGAGCTTTGTCTTTAAGAGCTGTGTAGCAACGATTTCGTGGTAGTATCGTTGGGACTCTTCTTGAGCGGCTGTTTTCTCCTCTTTCTCCTTAGAGAGTAGTTCTTTCAACTCCCTGACTTGCAGGGCGAGCACGTCCCTTTCTTTCTGGATAGAATCTTTTTCTAAGGCAAGGGCTCCATTGCGCTGGACTGCTTCATCAAGTTCCTTTTTATGGGTCGCCTCTAGACGAGTGACGGCCTCGGTAGTGTCTTTTGCGCTCTGCTCTGTGGCTTTAAGTTTCGACTTATACGAAGCAATCTCTTCATCTTGATGCTTGATGATGTCCTTGTCGAAGATAGCTCCAGCTTCAAACGGTTAATCTCCTGTTGGCGCTCAACAGACACTTCAGAGACTTTTTCGACCAAATGTGCAAACGCGTCATGTTGAACATAGACGTCGTTGTTGTAGGCGAGAGCGCTCTGTTTGACGTGCCCTGGGATGTGATGAATAGCTGGGAGAAATTTCAGGCCGTCGAAGCAGATTTTTGGAAATTTAGCCTTAAGATCGACCATCTTCTCTGCTATTGTTGGGTCAGCCGCAGTAACAGGGGGGAGGCTTTGAAAGTTCTGCTCTCTTCCGGTGTTCCCTAGATTGCCGTGTACTCGATGAACCGGAATGTTGGTCTCGGGAGACATCAGGTTGAGACCCCTTCTGCGAAAGTTTTTCTCTATCTGGCTCAGTTTGGGGAGGAGGATCATAAGAATATGAAGACTGGGAATATGTTTTCTTTCGATAAGACGAATCACGAGGACGGTTGTCTCGATCTTCGTAATCGTCTCTGTCCCTACGTCTGCCGGAGCCTGAATCCCATCCCGAATGGTGAAATATAGAAGAACCGTGAAGGCGATCAAGTCCGTGGGAGTGCCCCATGTCACCTGCAAAGAATAAAACTAACAACGAGTTAGGAAAAATCGGGGTAATGGAAAAACTTGAAGTGTATGGTGAAGTGCGTGTGTGCGTGTGTGTCCTAGTGTTCCCCCCGACGGACCGGTTCCTTTATCTTTACTGATTGGAGTGTTATCTCCCTGAACTGGGGGTTGAACTCCCGCGTTGCCTCTAGCGGGCGAATGAAACTTAAGGGCTTCCGGATTGTCGAAACTATAATTGAGTATATCGTCGGGGATGGTAAGGTTCGACAGACCCTTTAAAGAACTTTCCATGTGCTGTGAAGAAGCCTCTTTCTCTGGCGGGATGAGCGTAACTTTGGAAGTTTCGCCAACTTTCTCCTTCCGTATCTTGTACGTCAATTTCTTTTTCCCCTTCGAAGGGGAAGATGACGTTTCAATATCGTGCACTTCGACCGCCGGGTCCCAAGCAGGGCCCACATTCTCGCCTTGTGTCTTAGGAGCTTCATCCTCTTTGTTTTCTCCCCCTTCATGTGCATCGGGAGTATGGCGTGATGACGATTCAGCTTGTTTTTTCCTTTTAACGGATACGGACTTGCGAATGGAGATGCCCTCAGGAAGGCTAATCCGACGACCTCCTGCTAACAAACCGAACCTCGACAATGATTCATTTGAAATGATGGTTCGGATATCCCGTTCCTCGGCAGGAAGAGCTCTAATGGCTTCGACAGCCTCAAAATATCCTCGGCCCTCAGGACGCGGGTTAATACCTGAAAAGATGAAACAAGAAGTTAGAAAAAGCATAGCTCCGAGTGAGCGCGAATGTTGACTCAGGAAAGAAACTTACTGCCTTCGACCCATCTCCTCGCGAAACCAGGAGGGCAACGCACATAGAACCATTCCTGTTTGTACAGGGCGAATTTGCTACATGCTCCGGTCAAAATCTGCCATTTATGGTACGGCTCAAGGAACATAAAGGAGGGGCTATCTTTCCGTTTCTTAATCATATAAATATATTTGATGTCGTCGAAAGTTGGAGGCCTAGAGAAGACGGCCATGAAAAGTAGGTAGGTCCCATATATGAACGCGTGACCGTTTGGATGCAGCTGCGACGGGGCGATGTCTATGTACTGCAACACGTCCTGAAGAAATAAATTGAATGGAGGCACGCTGCCCATCCAGCACATGAACTTGTTACAAGCAGTATATCCGACTGGGGGCAGGTGAGGACGATCATGTCTCGACGGGACCAACACATCGGCAAAAGGGATTTCGTGGATGGAGCATATTCGCCGAAGCGCGACTTCGTTAATCTTCGAAGCCTGTGAGTCGATCGGATTGCCCAAGAGAATCGATGCCTCCAGGGCATCAGGAGCTAAGTTATGAGCAGGGGAAGTCGACGGATTTGAAGTGTCTGCGATTTCTTGCCTTGATGACGACCCAGGCCTATCAGATATAGTGGCGGAGCTAAATTTTTTAGACAACCCCAATAAATAGTGAATCTGGCTAAGCGCCTGTGAAAACTATACTTGAAAAATGTTCAACGTTAGAATTAACAACATGAATATTCCCCCCACGTGGTGTGTGAACTAGTGCAAGCAATCATGTATAAGAGTTGAGAATTTGAAGGTTACAAAGATATAAAACTGAGCTTCGAATCATCGCCTTCGAAGACCGTCATCGCTGACCGTCTCCAAAAGCCTGCCTTGCAGTGATTACAGTTTCAGATTTAGAAAATGTATGTTAATCTAAGTTCAGATTTATGTCTACTAAATCTAGGGATTTAATGATCCGGGTCAGTTTCATATGCTAGTAAGCCCGGGTCCTTGTCCCTGTTTTGTTATGTGATTAGGCAAGGCAATTGTTGGTTCGGCACTCATGATTGTTCGGCATTTGTATTGTTCGGCCTAAGTGTGGTTTGGCATTTATGTTGTTCGGCACTTATGATTGTTCGGCATTTGTATTATTCGGCCTAAGTGTGGCTCGGCATTTATGTTGTTCGGCGGTTATGATTGTTCGGCATTTGTATTGTTCGGCTTAAGTGTGGTTCGGCATTTATGTTTGTTCGGCATTCATGATCGTTCGGCATAAGTTTTGTTCGGCAAAGCATCATTCGGCCAAAAATTTTGTTCGGCCGACACAACGTTTGACATCCTATCTGACTCATACTCCCTCTATATCCTTCCATTGCACTGCCCGGCATATGACGAATCATGCCGAGCCAAGGTTATGCCGAGCGCCAACGCTCGACACAACGTCCTTAACAGCGACCTCATTCCCCTCTTCTTTCTCCATCCACACCGAACCACGAGGACGAATCGTTCGGCAAGTCATACCAGACCATCCTATTCGGCATTCTAGCCAACTCCTACTTTCCCCCACATCATCTGGCCCTAAAAGGTTCTAGTCGAAGTTTGATTCATCCAAGCAACATCTATGGGCTACAGTTACAATTTACGAACTCGAGCCTCATGTTAAAACCTATTTGTTCAGGGAAAGGATTTAATTAAAGGGATTGTTACCTAGTTAGTAGATCGAAACTTGGGAAGGATTGAGTAGGCTTTAAGTTCGATTAACAGGCGAAAATCGCAAATCTTTTGTTTCCTGGAGATTTGACCAGGCAACTGAGTGCTCGGCATTGGCCACTACTCGGCACGAAGGACTGGTCAGCATCCAGGAGGACTCGGCGTAGTACTCGGCATCCAGTGGAACTCGGCGTCAGAGAGTGGTCGGCATCTACGAGTGTTCGGCGAAGTACACAACACCCCTAGTGTCCGGCATCAGAGAGAGACCGGCATCAGAGAGTGTCCGGCTTCAGAGAGTACCCGGCATCCAGGAGTGTTCGGCGAGGGACTTAGCATCCTGAGAGTGTTCGGCGAAGCACTCGACATCCAGGAGCACTCGGCTACAGGAGTACTCGGCATCCCAAGGTACGCGGCATCAAGTAGTGTTCGGCATCAACTGGCACTCGGCTACAAGAGCGCTCGATGTCCCATGGCACTCGGCATCCCATGGCACTCGGCGCCCAGAGGTACTCGGCGTAGTACTCGGCAATAGGAGTACTCGGCATCCCAAGGTACTCGACATCAGTAGAACTCGGCGATAGGATAACTCGACAACGAGAGCGCTCGGCATTCAGAAGGCATTCAGTATGCACAACTTCACAAGGACCGTTCGGCATGGAAAGCATCGTTCGGCATGGGAAGGGTTGTTCGGCATCAGAGCGTTCGGCATACCAGGACCGGCATGCAGCGACCACTGTACTGAGGCTTGACCGTTCGGCTATCCAGCCCACTTGGGAAGTCCAGCCCATATTTGCCTATAAATAGAGGGGCAGGGTCACAGTGAAAGGGATCCTTTTTTGGAGAGAAAACACCGGGGAGACTCTGCCATTTTCAAGACTCATCTTCTCTACTTAACAACTTCACTCAAGCATTTGATTCACGAATTGTATTTGTAATCAACTATAAAGGAAATCAATAAAGTTGAACAAAGTGGACGTAGGCAATTACGCTGAACCACTATAAATTTGGTGTTCTTACTTTCTGCATTTAAATTAGCGTTGTCTTCTCTGTTTAATTTATCTTCATCACTTATATCTCTACACAATCTTTCTCTACGAGGTTAGTGACCAATTTTGGTGCTAACACTTTGGTGCTTCCACTGAGAATCGAATTCTCAGACCTCAAGGATCTGCTTTGAAGCTACTGGATTGAACAAATCCCCCAAAGAAGATCCGACTCACTGATAGGACATCCGTTGATTCTACTCAGAGTTCATACCAATAACTCTACAATGGCAAGACCACGTACCAGGTCAGCTTCTCATAATGCGGATGCCCGCGAGACTGCTAGCGTGCAACAAGCAGGACCTAGCAATCAACCAGCGATCCCGAGCGCAGGGATTGCCGCTCAAGAACAGACTCCAGTTGTCACCAGAATAGAGTTCAATGACTTGATGAGAGAACTTAGGGAAAGCAGGAGACAACTGGGAGAACAGATGCAAGCTAATGCCAACCTGATGGCACAACTCACTCAACAGCAGCAACAGAATGCTGGGGGCAATCCCGCTGCTTACTCCTCATCTGACAGCTCAACTTCCTCTGATGAACCTCCCAAGCGCAGACGCCGTAAGACTGATGCTGCACGAGCAGATGTTGCTGTTCGAACAGCTGGAGACCGCGACCAAGCAAGAGCTGGAAGCTTCAGGACCGGGATACAGATGGAAGATAGAGGCCCAGATCATCAAAATGCTAACGATGTCGAACCTCAAGATGCACGATTGGCAGATCGCCAAGAGAGGAGGCATCAGCATGGACAGGCACGTAGAACGGACTCCAACCTTCCGCCTTCCATACAGACACCCGATCTGACAGCCATGATCAGGCAATTGATGAAAGAGAATCAGGGCTTATCGAATGATGACTGGGGAGTGTCAAGAAGTCATACTCTGTTCACGGATGTTGTGTTGCAAGCGGCGTACCCCAAGAAGTTTAGTATGCCTACTATTCCTGCATATGAAGGAAAGACTGACCCTAGATAACATGTCATGAGGTACGAATGGATGATGGATTCAGCCAGAGCGAATGATGTCACCAAGTGTAGGTGCTTTCCGATTACTCTATCTGGGATCGCTACTATGTGGTTCACGCGACTTCCTCCGCGATCCGTATCAAATTTCGAGGAGTTGGCAAAGAAGTTTATTGAGCAGTTCAGGATACACACTACGCGCCCAAAGGACGTGATGTCTCTGTCAAGTGTAATCCAAAATCCCGGGGAATCGTTGAAGGAATATTTGCAAAGATTCCACGTGGCAGCAACTGAAGTCTGTAATCCCAATGACCATGCAATTCTGATGGCTGTAATGAGAGGTGTGGATCCAGACTCTGAGTTTGGAGACTGGCTGGCAGGAAAACCTCCAGCTACGCTAGAGCGTTTCTACTCTAAGGCACACCAGTTCATAAGAAGAGAGGAAGCTAGGTGGGTACGACGAGATAAGGCGCCAGGGCCTGTCCAAGAGTCAATAAAGAGCAACATCGCTGTGAAGCAATCGGGAGACAGCTTGGGAAAGGTCCAAGTCAGCGTCCAGAACAAACCTGGGCAACCCAAGGAGTCCGGAGGAAGGAGTCAAGGGAAAAGAAAAGAAGCAGGAAAGTGGAAGTCGAGAATTCCAAGCTACAGCGAGTACACTCCGCTAAACGCCCCACTTGAGAACATTTACCTATCCACCTGCAATACTTTTCAGTACAGAAAACCACGTCCAAAAGAATCAACTGAAGAACAGAAGCGGACCGGGAAATATTGTCGCTTCCATGAGACTTATGGACACAATACGGAAGAATGTAGACACTTGCACGACGCTATCGAAAAGTTGATCAGGCAGAAGAAATTGCAGGAATTTGTGAAGGATCCACAAGAAGGAGGACAGGGGATGTCCAACCCAGGTCGTGCACCAGCTCCACGTCATCCCGAGGAGCCTGCCCGGACCGTGGGTAGACTGGTCATAAATACAATTATCGGCGGGCCTCACCCCGCGGATAAGAATTGGCAGGAGATGGAGCGATATGCAAGTTCCTTGAAGCATGCAGATTTTGAGTGTTGTTCGAACATGGAGGACGGAGCCCCTGCTAAGCAGCAGCGCGTAATGACAAACGATATTGTGTTCAGAAGCAGAGACGCTGATCAGGTAGAGGCTCCAACCATCGACCCCATGGTCATATCTGCAACGATCGGACCAGCATACGTAAAAAGAATTCTGATTGATTCTTGGAGTTCAGTCAACATCATCTTCAAGAAGGCCTACGATCAAATGAAGCTAGAAACAAAAGATTTGAAACCATCCAAAGCTCATATTCACGGCTTTAACGGCGCTTCAACTAATGCAGTGGGATATGTCGAGTTACCAGTTGAACTGGGACAAGGCGAGCGTCGGAGAGTGCGAATTCTACCCTTTGTAGTGTTGGATGTGGACTCTCCGTATAACGTTTTCTTGGGCCGGCCAGCCCCAGCGGAGTTTAGGGCAGCGTTAGCCCCGTGGTGTTTAACTTTGAAGTTCCCGACTGACAAAGGAGTAGGCGTTGTTCACGGCGATCAAGCAACTGGTCGTTCCTGTTATGTGGCCGAGCTCCGAGAGGCCCACCGGAGGGAGAAAGGAAAGGTTGCGGACAATCCCGTCCGCATCCTCAATGCGGATAATTGACAAGTAGTGCCCGAGCCCTGGCTCGGGCATAGTTCTCGGATCTACGGAGATATAGATCCGAGAGACGACGATGAGAAACCCAGGGAAGAGAAGGCGGCACCGGCTGAATTAACAATTGACATTTCAGTTAGCCGTGACGACCCTTTGCGAATACTGAAGATCGGATCACAGTTAGGCCCCGCAATGACTGAAGACCTTAGCGACTTCCTTCGGGCAAACCTTGATGTTTTCTCCTGGACGCATTCTGATATGTGTGGGATTTCTCCCGCCATCACGAGTCATATGTTGAACATAGACCCGAAATACGTCCCAGTCAAGCAAAAAAGGAGAGGAACGGATCCGGAGAGATCCGCCGCTCTTGGAGAGGAGGTGGACAAACTCAAAGCAAATGGGTTCGTCCGCGACGCCCTCTACCCGGAATGGGTCTCCAACCCCGTGCTAGTAAAGAAGGCGAATGGGAAATGGAGGACTTGCGTGGATTATTCCGACTTGAACAAAGCATGCCCTAAGGACAGTTTTTCGTTGCCTAGGATCGATCAGTTGGTCGATTCCACCGCAGGACACGAGTTACTGTCATTCATGGATGCGTACTCAGGATACAACCAAATCCCAATGCATATTCCGGACCAAGAACACACCAGCTTCGTTACAAATGTCGGGCTGTATTGCTATGTAGTGATGCCCTTTGGATTGAAGAATGCTGGAGCAACTTACCAACGTCTGGTGAATCGAATGTTTAAGGACCAGCTGGGTAGAACCATGGAAGTCTATGTGGATGACATGCTCGTGAAGTCACGACGGTCAAACGACCACATTCAAGACTTGGCTGAAATGTTCGACATACTCAGGTTTTACGGCATGAAGATCAACCCGTTGAAGTGTTCTTTCGGCGTTGCATCAGGAAAGTTTTTGGGATTCATCGTCAACGCTAGGGGAATCGAAGCCAACCCAGAAAAGATCCAAGCTATTCGAGATGTACAAGCGCCCAGGACTATAAAGCAGGTACAGAGCTTGAACGGAAAAGTAGCTGCGCTGAGTCGATTTATATCCAAGGCAATTGACAAGTGCATCCCGTTCTTTGACATAATAAAGAAAGGAAAGAGAAATTTTGAATGGACGTCTAGCTGTGAGGAAGCATTCCGGAATCTGGTAAGGCATCTGGAGAGCCCACCAATGCTATCTAAACCAGTTGACCATGAGATGCTGTACGTTTACTTGGCTGTATCCCCTCATGCGATAAGCGCAGCTTTGGTTCGTGAGGAGGATCGAGTCCAGAAGCCGGTGTATTATGTTAGCAAGCGTTTAACGGGGGCAGAGAGGAATTACCCTAAAATCGAGAAATTCGCTTATTGCTTGGTGATTGCATCACGCAAGCTACGCCCATACTTTCAAGCGCATTCAATCGGTGTTTATACCGATCAACCCCTGAGGCAGGTACTCCAACGACCGGAAACTTCTGGAAGATTGCTAAAATGGAACATCGAGTTGAGCCAATTCTATATCGCGTACTTACCACGGAGAGCCATCCGAGGGCAAGCGTTAGCAGACTTCATCGCTGAATTTACCATACCCATCAAACCGGACGATCACGACATCATTCCCCCCGTTCGATGGAAATTATACACCGACGGTGCATCAAACGACCGTTGCTCCGGCGCGGGCGTAGTTCTTGTAACTCCGGAAAACCGATCGATCTGTTATGCCCTAAAGCTCGATTTCCCGGCTACAAATAACGAAGCCGAATATGAAGCACTGATCGCTGGCTTGAAGCTCGTCAGGGAACTTGGGATCGAATTAGTCGAAATCTTTTGTGACTCGCAGTTGGTGGTTTACCAAGTACGAGGAGACTACCAAGCAAAGGGACGGAAGCTTGCTCCGTACCTCATTCAGGTCCAAGAACTACTATCAAATCTTGAGCGTTATGACATCTCACATATCCCGCGCGAACAGAACAAAGAAGCCGACTTATTGGCCAAGTTTGCAAGTACCGACGATACGCAACAAATGGGATTGTATCCCGTCGAAGTCTTGCATGCCCCGAGCATAGACGAAATGAAAGTCGATCGCGTGTTGGGAACAGAAATCGAGAAAGAAACATGGATAACCCCGTTCAAACTGTACCTAACGACCGGGGCCTTACCGGGAGAAAGAAGCAAAAGACGGCAGGTCCTTCGAAAGGCCGCGCGATACATAATACAGGATGGATCAATGTATCGAAAAGGATTCTCAGTCCCATTATTGCGGTGCATCGCTCATGATGAAAAAAAGCGAGTCTTGAGAGAAGTTCACGAAGGGGAATGCGGCGACCATACTGGGGGGCAAATGCTAGCAAAGAAGATCCTCCGCTATGGATATTACTGGCCCACCGTAAACCGGGATGCCGCGGACTACGCAAGAAAATGCGACAAGTGTCAAAGATATGCAAAAGTCCCGAGGGCTCCATCAACGGAACTCACATAAATGATCAGTCCCTAGACATTTGCGATCTGGGGAATCGACATAATCGGCTCTCTGCCTCTATCCAAAGGTGGTGCGAAATACGCAATAGTTGCAGTCGACTATTTCACGAAATGGGCTGAGGCAGAACCTTTGGCCACTATCACCTCTAAGAAGGTCATTAACTTCGTTGTACGAAACATTATATGCCGCTTTGGCCTTCCACGCACCATCATCACAGACAACGGAACGCAATTCGAAAGTAGAGAGTTCAAAGAGTTCTGTTTAAAGTACGGCATCGAGAAAAAGTTGGCCGCCGTTGCACACCCAAAAGCTAACGGACAAGTCGAGGCCGTTAACAAAATAATCAAGTCCATACTAAAGAAGCGTCTGGAGAAGGTTGGAGGCAAGTGGGTAGATGAACTCCCAACAGCATTATGGGTGTATAGAACTACCCACAAGTCCACGACCGGCCACACTCCGTTCGCCTTGGCATACGGCTCTGAAGCCGTTATACCCGTGGAACTTGAAGTTCCATCGCACCGAGTGACATACTATGACCCCAAGACGAACCAAAACCTCTTGCTGGAATCACTGGACTGCATCGACGAAAAGCGTGAAGAAGCTGAATTAAGGGCGGCGGCGCACAGACATCGAGTCAAGCGTTACTACGACGGCAGAGTCCGCCCAAGAATCTTTGATGTGGGTGATCTCGTTCTGAAACGAGTCTTCCCGGTACCATCACGCATGAATCCCAGCTGGGAAGGTCCATACGCCATTGAACGGAAGCTTGGAGAAGGAACATTCAAGCTAGCGACCGTTGATGGCGCGACACTCCCCCGAGCATGGAACAGTGAACATTTGCGGCACTATTACATTTAGCATGTTTTCCTTTCTTGTTGTAGGCACTGTTATTTCCTGCATGTTTCCATTCAATAATGACTTAGTTCCCTTGTGAAAGTTGTAATCAAGCAATTCAGTTGATTTTCGTTAATAAAGGCTTGAAGCCATATTTTCTATGAAGTTTCTATATCTCTTAATTGGATGATAAATTGTGTTATCATTCACGACATGTAGACTCGTACGAACGATTTCTAATCTCCGAATCCCCAGAGTGCGGAGCGGAGTACTCTAAGTCCCCAAAGCGTGGACTAGAGTATAAACGATTCCAAATCTCCGAATCCCCAGAGTGCGGAGCGGAGTACTCTAAGTCCCCAGAGCGCGGACTAGAGTATAAACGATTTCCAATCTCTGAATCCCCAGAGTGCGGAGCGGAGTACTCTAAGTCCCCAGAGCGCGGACTAGAGTATAAACGATTTCAAATCTCCGAATCCCCAGAGTGCGGAGCGGAGTACTCTAAGTCCCCAGAGCGCGGACTAGCATACGAACGATTTCAAATCTCCGAATCCCCAGAGTGCGGAGCGGAGTATTCTAAGTCCCCAGAGCGCGGACTAGCGTACGAACGATTTCAAATCTCCGAATCCCCAGAGTGCAAAGCGGAGTACTCTAAGTCCCCAGAGCGCGGACTAGCGTACGAACGATTTCAAATCTCCGAATCCCCAGAGTGCGGAGCGGAGTACTCTAAGTCCCCAGAGCGCGGACTAGAGTATAAACGATTTCAAATCTCCGAATCCCCAGAGTGCGGAGCGGAGTACTCTAAGTCCCCAGAGCGCGGACTAGAGTATAAACGATTTCCAATCTCCGAATCCCCAGAGTGCGGAGCGGAGTACTCTAAGTCCCCAGAGCGCGGACTAGAGTATAAACGATTTCAAATCTCCGAATCCCCA
Source organism: Allium fistulosum (assembly GCA_030737815.1). Classification (NCBI taxonomy): domain Eukaryota; kingdom Viridiplantae; phylum Streptophyta; class Magnoliopsida; order Asparagales; family Amaryllidaceae; genus Allium; species Allium fistulosum. The sequence continues at coordinate 703,716,107 of CM060904.1, read as the reverse complement.
GAGTGCGGAGCGGAGTACTCTAAGTCCCCAGAGCGCGGACTAGCGTACGAACGATTTCAAATCTCCGAATCCCCAGAGTGCGGAGCGGAGTATTCAAAGTCCCCAGAGCGCGGACTAGCGTACGAACGATTTCAAATCTCCGAATCCCCAGAGTGCGGAGCGGAGTATTCTAAGTCCCCAGAGCGCGGACTAGCGTACGAACGATTTCAAATCTCCGAATCCCCAGAGTGCGAAGCGGAGTACTCTAAGTCCCCAGAGCGCGGACTAGCATACGAACGATTTCAAATCTCCGAATCCCCAGAGTGCGGAGCGGAGTACTCTAAGTCCCCAGAGCGCGGACTAGAGTATAAACGATTTCAAATCTCCGAATCCCCAGAGTGCGGAGCGGAGTACTCTAAGTCCCCAGAGCACGGACTAGAGTATAAACGATTTCCAATCTCCGAATCCCCAGAGTGCGGAGCGGAGTACTCTAAGTCCCCAGAGCGCGGACTAGAGTATAAACGATTTCAAATCTCCGAATCCCCAGAGTGCGGAGCGGAGTACTCTAAGTCCCCAGAGCGCGGACTAGCGTACGAACGATTTCAAATCTTCGAATCCCCAGAGTGCGGAGCGGAGTATTCTAAGTCCCTAGAGCGCGGACTAGCATACGAACGATTTCAAATCTTCGAATCCCCAGAGTGCGGAGCGGAATACTCTAAGTCCCCAGAGCGCGGACTAGAGTATAAACGATTTCAAATCTCCGAATCCCCAAAGTGCGGAGCGGAGTACTCTAAGCCCCCAGAGCGCGGACTAGAGTATAAACGATTTCAAATCTCCGAATCCCCAGAGTGCGGAGCGGAGTACTCTAAGTCCCCAGAGCACGGACTGGAGTATAAAACGATTTCCAATCCCCGGATCCCCAGAGTGCGGAACGGAGAACTCTAAGTCCCCAGAGCGCGGACTAGAGCGTGAACAGTCTCCAAGTCCTCGGAGCACAGTGTCAGCAAACCAAATAAAGACAAGAGAATCATTCAAACAAAAAGAAACTAAAATTTTATTCGATAAGTCCAAAATGGGGATACAAGATCACTCCTACAAAATTCAGGCCTATACAAACTACAAGTAGTGGAAGATAAAAACAATTACAAAACTTAAGCAGGAAACTTGTTGAACAAGTGCATCGATTATTTCTTCGACTTCTTCTTCTTGTCCTCCTTTAGTGTTGCCGACGACTCCTCTCCCTCACACTTTTTCTTGGACTTTTTGCTTGCTAGAGAAACAGAGTCAGGAGTAGGAGACGGAACATCTAGTGGTTTTGACCTGCCCGGGAGAATGATTTTCAAAGGTCTGTTCCGCGGGTCAGTGAGTTCCAGTATTTCAGACTCGACTTTGACTTTGACTTTTCTTTTCTCCTCGTCGGCAAGACGGTCCTTCATGCTCATCTCTGAAGTATGCTCAGAGGCGCTAGTGATTTTAATTTCATCGCTTCCTTCGGCAGGAGACGAAGTATCAAGTTTGTCATCATCAAGCGCCCCGATCACTTGAGCGTCTGGACCGGGAGTTACTCCTGCGTGAGCAACGTCGCTTGTTTTCTCTGCTTCCTCCTTGGCGTCATCGCTCCTCGGAGTTGGCTCGGCGTCAGAACGACCTACATAAAAATATAAGAAATGGGCGTTAGAACGAATAACCATTGCTGAAAAATGACGGGATCTCTTCAACTTCTAGAGAAAGAAGAATTTCCTACCAGGATCCGGTTGGCTATCGGTGGCGCGCGGGGTTTCACCCTCCAGGATAGGTGACAGCACATGAACGCCAAGCCCGGGATCTTCGGGATCATAACTGGCATGCTGCTCGAATGGATCAAGCGTCGACCGACCAGCCGATTGAGCAGCATAAGGAGCGGCGATGTGAGGAGTAGTAGCGTCGGCCTCTGACGGGCCGGCTTCGTCGTTCTTCTCTTTCGAAGGGGAAGAGCCTTTGCCATAAAGAGCCAATGCTGCGGATAAATCCGATGGCTCATTCCCCCTCAGGAACTCCTTCACCAATGCATCCTTGTCGACCTCTTCGAAGCCTGACTCGACTTTCCTGATCTTTATCAGAGTTTCCCATGCCTCAGCCAGGGATTCGAGGTAGCCGTCGCCCAAGAATGTTAAGTCACGGTGCATAAGGACGCGGGCTCCGTACTCGGCGATCAACGGGTCAAACATACTTTTGACCTCTTCCCTGCCGGCCTCTGCGGCCGCCTCAAGGCGAGAATCAAGCTCCTCCACAGCCATTCTTTTGCCCTCCTCACGGGCCTCATCCTTCATTTTCTCGACCCCGGCAAGTTCACCGTCGAGCTTTGTCTTCAGGAGTCGGGTAGCAACAATCTCATCACAATACCGCTGTGATTCTTCCTGAGCAGCTATTTTGTCTTCTTTCTCCTTGGAAAGTAGCTCTTTCAGCTCTTTGACTTGAGTAGCGAGCGCGTCCCTTTCTTTTTGGACAGAGTCTTTTTCTAGGACAAGGGCGCCGCTGCGCAGGACTGCTTCGTCAAGCTCCTTTTTGTGAGCCACCTCTAAGCGAGTAACTGCCTCAGCAGTATCTTTTGCACCTTGTTCAGCGGCTTCTAGCTTTGACTTATACGAAGCGAGCTCTTCGTCTTGGAGTTTGATGATTTTCTTATCGCTGTCAGCCTCCAGATTCAGACGGTCAATCTTGTGTTGACGCTCGACGGATACTTCCGAGATCTTCTCCACAAAGTGCACGAATGCGTCATGTTGAACATAGACATCATTGTTGCAGGCAATGGCACTTTGCTTCACGTGCCCAGGAATGTGATGGATGGCTGGGAGGAATTTCAAGCCGTCAAAACAGATTTTCGGAAACTTGGCCTTAAGGTCAACCATCTTTTCCGCAACAGTGGGGTCCACGGTAGGAGTAGGAGGAGGAGGCCTTGAGAATTCCGTTCTTTTACGTTGCTCTCGAACTTGCCTCGTACTTGATGAACTGGAATGTTGTTCTCGAGCAGCATCAGACTGATAACCCTTCTGCAAAGACTTCTCTTTATCCGGCTCAGTTGGAGGAGGAAGATCGCGGGACTGGGAAGATTGAGAGTGTGCTTTCTTGCGGTGAGACGACCCGCGAGGACGATTGTCCCTATCTTCATAATCACCTCGGTCCCTGCGTCTGCCTGAACCGGAATCCCATCCTGAGTGATGGAATATAGAAGACCCCTGAAGGCGATCAAGTCCGTGAGAGCGGCCCATATCACCTGCAAAGAATGGAAATAACAACAAGTTAAGGGGAATTCACGAATTAAAAAGACTTGAAGTATATTATGGAATGCGCATGTGCGTGTGTGTCCTAGTGTTCCCCCCGACGGACCCGTTCGTTTATCTTTGCTAATAGGAGTGTTGTCTCCTGGAGCTGGGAGTTGAACTCCTACATTGCCTCTAGCGGGCGAAGAGAATTTGAGAGCTTCAGGATCATCGAACTCGTAATTAAGTAAATCATCGGGGATAGACAGGTTGGACAGACCCCTCAGAGAACTTTCCAGGTGCTGCGAAGAAACCTCTTTCTCAGGAGGGATGGGCGTAACTTTTGAGGTGCCACCAACTTTCTCCTTTTGAACCGTATATTTCAACTTCTTCTTTCCCTTCGAAGGGGAGGATGATGTCTCAATATCCTGAACTTCGATTGCCGGATTCCAAGCGGGACCCACGTTCTCGCCCTGAGTTTCGGGGGCCTCATCCTCTTTGCGCTCGCCTTCTTCGTGCGTGTCGGGAGCGCGACGCGACGACGGTCCGGCAAGTTTTTTCCCTTTACCAGATGGAGGTTTGGGAATTGTAACACCTTCTGGAAGGCTGATCCGACGACCAGGGGCTAGCAAGCCGAACCCCGACAGCGATTCATTCGAAATGATAGTCCGGATGTCTCGATCCTCAGCAGGAAGAGCTCTAATGGCTTCAACAGCCTCAGAATATCCTCGGCCTTCCGGACGCGGGTTGATACCTGAAAAGATGAAATGAAGAGTTAGGAAAAGCATGACTCCAATTAAATACGAATAACGACTCATCAGAGAGACTTACTGCCTTCAACCCATCTCCTAGCAAAACCAGACGGGCAGCGCACATAGAACCATTCATGTTTGTACAGGGCGAATTTGCTACATGCCCCTGTCAAGATCTGGCACTTGTGGTATGGCTCGAGAAACATAAAGGAAGGACTGTCTTTCCGTCTCTTGAACATATAAATGTATCTGATATCACCAGGGGTTGGAGGTCTGGAGAAGACAGCCATGAAAAGTAGATAAGTCCCGTATAGAAATGCATGGCCGTTCGGGTGCAGCTGCGACAGAGCTATGTCTATGTACTGCAGTACATCCCGGAGAAATAAGTTAAATGGAGGCACGCTGCCCATCCAACACATAAACTTGTTGCAGGTAGTGTACCCGACTGGGGGCAGATGAGGGCGATCGTGTCTTGAAGGAACTAACACGTCGGCAAAAGGAATCCCGTGAATAGAACATATCCGTCGCAGAGCAGCTTCGTTGATCTTCGAGGCTTGAGAATCGATCGGATTGTCTAGTAAGATGGTTGCCTCTAGAGCATCAGGCGCCAAGTTATGAGCAGGAGAAGTTGACGGGTTAGAAGTATCAGCGGCTCCTTGCCTTGCTGACGGCCCAGGCCTATCAGATATGGTGGCAGAACTAGATTTTCTCGACATCCCGAATAAATAATGAACCTGGCTAAATGCTTGAGAAAGCTATACTTAAAAAACGTTGAACGTTAGAATTAGCAACACGATTTTTCCCCCCATGTGGTGTGTGAACTAGTGCAAGCAATTGTGTGCAGGCAATAAGAATCTAAAGGTTCTAAAGATGTAATAATTAGCTTCGAATCATCGCCTTCGAAGACCGTCATCGCTGACCGTCTCAGAAAGCTCGCCTTGAGGTGATTACAGTCCCAGATTCAGAAGACATATGATTTCTGAAGTAACCGGCTTAAGTGTAGTTAGACATTTATACTGTTCGGCATTTTTAATGTTGTTCGGCATTTGTATTGTCCGGCTAAAGACATTATTCGGTCCAAGAATTGTCCGGCAATTGCTGTGTTTGACTAAGGTACTGGTTCGACCTAAGGGTTGTTCGGCTAAAGTCATCGTTCGGCATGTCAATTGTATTGTTCGGCTAAAGTCAATGTTCGGCGTGTCAATTGTATTGTTCGGCTAAAGTCATCGTTCGGCATGTCAATTGTATTGTTCGGCTAAAGTCAGTGTTCGGCATGTTAATTGTATTGTTCGGATAAAGTCAGTGTTCGGCATGGCAATTGTTCGGCTAAACTCATCGTTCGGCTAAGTTATTGCTCTACATTTTAGTAATTGTTCAGCATTGATACCGTTCGGCATTCAAGACTGTTCGGTTTGGGTTATCGTTCGGCTAAAAGTGGTGCTCCACCACGATTTCAACTCCACCCTACACCTTCTCCATCTACGCCGAACGACAGAGACGGATCGCCCGGCAAAGACTACGCCGTTCAACACCCCATCTTCCTTTCTATCGTTCGGCACGGAGGAGCTAGCCCCAACTAGACAACTCCAAATGTGCGAGCCGTTTTTGCTCAACACATATTATACGATCACAGAAATGTCCCATTTCCCGCTAAAACAACCTAAGTCTGGTGTTGAAGTAATCTAATCACTGAAGGAATGATACCTAGTTTGAAAGTTGAAGTTGAGGAAGGATCAATTAGGTCTCAAATCTGATAAGGTGGCAAGAAGTGCAAGTCTCTAGGAATGACAGAAAAGAAGACATAAAAGGAAAAGAGACGGGAAGGACCTGGTTATATAGAGGGAGGTAGAAGTTGAAGAGGCTATACCCGGTAGAACCGGTCAACACCGAAGGGTTCGGCATCGTAGCGGAGAGACGTTCGGCACGCGAGGTGCGTTCGGCGTCGAACGTATCGTTCGGCATCCCAACCTTGTTCGTCATGCACCTCCTTCGCTAACATTCTCGAGAAGGTACCTTCGAGGTAAATCGTACCAGAGTCAAAGCGCATCACGTTCGGCCACGCGATACACTTTGGGGGGCAAGTGTTTCCTGGAGATTTGACCAGGCAACTGAGTGCTTGGCATTGGCCACTACTCGGCACGAAGGACTGGTCGGCATCCAGGAGGACTCGGCGTAGTACTCGGCATCCAGTGGAACTCGGCGTCAGAGAGTGGTCGGCATCTACGAGTGTTCGGCGAAGTACACAGCACCCCTAGTGTCTGGCATCAGAGAGAGACCGGCATCAGAGAGTGTCCGGCTTCAGAGAGTACCCGGCATCCAGGAGTGTTCGGCGAGGGACTTAGCATCCAGGAGTGTTCGGCGAAGCACTCGACATCCAGGAGCACTCGGCTACAAGAGTACTCGGCATCCCAAGGTACGCGGCATCAAGTAGTGTTCGGCATCAACTGGCACTCGGCTACAAGAGCGCTCGGCGTCCCATGGCACTCGGCATCCCATGGCACTCGGCGCCCAGAGGTACTCGGCGTAGTACTCGGCAATAGGAGTACTCGGCATCCCAAGGTACTCGACATCAGTAGAACTCGGCGATAGGATAACTCGGCAACGAGAGCGCTCGGCATTCAGAAGGCATTCAGTATGCACAACTTCACAAGGACCGTTCGGCATGGAAAGCATCGTTCGGCATGGGAAGGGCTGTTCGGCATCAGAGCGTTCAGCATACCAGGACCGGCATGCAGCGACCACTGTACTGAGGCTTGACCGTTCGGCTATCCAGCCCACTTGGGAAGTCCAGCCCATATTTGCATATAAATAGAGGGGCAGGGTCACAGTGAAAGGGATCCTTTTTTGGAGAGAAAACACCGGGGAGACTCTGCCATTTTCAAGACTCATCTTCTCTACTTAACAACTTCACTCAAGCATTTGATTCACGAATTGTATTTGTAATCAACTATAAAGGAAATCAATAAAGTTGAACAAAGTGGACGTAGGCAATTACGCTGAACCACTATAAATTTGGTGTTCTTACTTTCTGCATTTAAATTAGCGTTGTCTTCTCTGTTTACTTTATCTTCATCACTTATATCTCTACACAATCTTTCTCTACGAGGTTAGTGACCAATTTTGGTGCTAACATCTTTAGAGAGTGACAGAAATAAAAGTGTAAAAGAAGAGAAGAGGGAGGATGCCTGGTTTTATAGGGGGGAAGAAGAAGTCGAAAAGGCTATATCCGGTATAACCGGTCAAAGCCGTAGCGTTCGGCTTCGAAACATAAAGTCACTCAGCACATGAGGAACGTTCGGCTTCGAACGTATCGTTCGGCATTTATACCACGTTAGGCGCACACCTCAACCACTGATATTCTCAAGAAGGCATCTCCATTAGGATTCAGTCAAGGATTTGAAACAAAACATGGAGAATACATAATTCAAAGCGTATCACATCTAGTCACGTAATACACTTTGGGGGGCAAGTGTTTCCTGGAGATTTGACCAGTCAACTAAGTACTCTGCATTAGCAAACGCTCGGCATCCAGGAGTACTCGGCATCCAGGAGTACTCGGCATCAAGGAGTACTCGGCATCCAGGAGTACTCGGCATCCACGTAGCGCTCGGCATCCAGGAGTGGTCGGCTTCCAGGTTCGTCCGGCAACCAAAGATTGTTCGGCATTCATCTAACCTCAGTCAACTTCAATCATTGCTCGGCATACACTCCCCACTCGACTCCTCACTTCTGTTCGGCATAAGAAGATTGTTCGGCATTCTTCCCAGCTTGTCCGACTACAATTATTTCTCGGGCTACTCTTCCCACATAACAAGCATCGTTCGGCATGAGGAAGATGGTTCGGCATCGGACCGTTTGGCCTGTGTGGTTCGGCATATACGGACCAGTCCATCTGGGCCAGGGGATTCAGCTGCCAGGCCTGCTTGGGAAGTCCTACCCATCTTTGTCTATAAATAGAGGGGCAGGGGCATAGTGAAAAGGACCTTTTTTGGAGAACACTGGGGAGACTCTGTCGCTTTCAAGACTTAACCTCTTTTTTTAGCAATTGTATTTAAGTATTGGATCTACGGATTGTATCTGTAATCAATCATCAAGTAAAGCAATAAAGTTAACCTCAAAATGGACGTAGGCAATTACGCTGAACCACTATAAATCCGGTGTTCTTACTTTCTGCATTCAAATTAGCATATTCTACCTTGCTTAATTTATCTTCATCACTTATACCTCTACACAATCTTTCTCAACGAGGTTAGTGACCAATTTTGGTGCTAATAATATATATAAAATTTTACTATAATTTTATATTTAAATCTAAGTATAAATATATTATAATTAAAAGATAGTTTAAAACAAACGAAGTTTAAAACAAGAGTTTATTAAAAACAAACAAAGAATATTTTAAGGCTAAAACATCTTTTTGAAAATTATTTGAAAAGATAATTTTAAGGCTAAAACATTTTGAAAAGCAGTTTTGAAAATCATTCTGAAGTAGTTTTGAAAATCATTTTGAAGTAGTTTTGCAAGCTTCTTCCTGCAGAATATCTCATCACATCAGGACTCGAGAACTTGTACAAAACAAGGATGTTCGTTGATTTGTAAGCCACTTGTCGTAGGGTTGTAAGCTACTTTTCGTGGGTTTGTAAGCCACTAAAAAGGTAGAAATGGGTTCCATCCCAAAAGAAAAATGGAGTGAAGATTTCAGTGCTATTATGAAGTTTTAACATAATTCTAGACTCAATACTTATCTTGAAATCTTGAACTCTTGATAATCTAATCTTGATACTCATGAGTCTTCAATCTTGATATCTTGAATCTCTATACTGTACAGTCTTTATTCTTTGTACCTGCATGGTTAAATCCTGCATATACATATATATCTAAACTATAATGTTAGTATTTATATTTTATAATCTTATTCTAAGGTTGTTATCATCAAAACCATCATCTCAAGGACTTACACTTATAATATTATTAAGGTTAAAAATATTAATTTCATTTTACTAATAAGCTCCTACTAGATTTTTATATTTCACAAAATCCAAAAAGATTTATATAAGTTGTTCGATTCCTCTAGTGGGTCTTAAGACTCACTTTCCTTGGTATTCTGACCTTGAGGAAAGCCCAACAAGTCATAGGCCCACATGTGATGGATAACTCCTTATTGGTTATATCATATACAACTCGTAATCTGTGGTCTTTATCTTAATCTCATCTTTACCTTGAGGAAAGCTCAACAAATAAAAAGAGATTATTCACTCATACCTATCATTTCGCAATGGCCTAAGTTTTGTGCACTTACCTTGAGGAAAACTCAACCAATATGTGCATGTATCATACCTCATCTAGTCTATATATTAATAGTACTACACATGACATCTCTAACTTGAGGAAAGCTCAAAAACTAGAGAATATGCAAGTAATAGAGGACAACACTTGTACTAAAGATTCAAAATCTTTCATATATTTTGGTGAGTGATATTGACTAATGGAATAATGTATACCCTCATGATTTAAGTGTCAGACACATCTAAAATCACATTATACACACTATACATATGTATTTATTCCTTAAATCTAATTTGGTTTGTTATAGTTCCAAATTTTATTATACATTCATATTATATATACGTTTAATTCTTATATAATAGTTTATTATTTTAATTAATTTATATAACAACCTTATGTATAATCTTGTGTAGTTAATGCCCCGCTATTACCCCGCTATGACCCTACTATACCTCATAGCGGATTTCTACCGTTATGATTTTCCATATAGCCCCAAATATAGCCTTTCCGCTTTAAGCCCCGCTATATCCTGTTATTCTCGCTATATTTCGCTATTTCCACTATATCTTCTTTAAAAAAATGAATTGAAAAATGACATTTATACATTATAAAAATTATGAAATTAATTTATTTAATTGAAATTTTAATATATTTTCAGAAATGAAAATACTCTAATATTCTACTAAATTCAATTATGTCATATAACAGTTTTACGTTTATTTACAATATATTCACACATTTTTTTATTTAAAATTATTTATGTATTAATTATAATTCCATTAAATGTTAATTTTTCATTTAATTACCATTTATATATTTGTAAAAACATTAAGTATGAGTTTTATATGCTATTTTAGAGTCATCCGCTATATCCCGCTATATCCTCGCTGTAACCCCGCTATGACTTTTTGCACCTTTGCCGCATTGAATATGCCAAGCACTTTAACTGCATAGGAATAATCTTATATTTATTTTATTAATTAAATCTTATTTAATTAATTTAATTAATTGAAATTTTTATCAATTTAACTTTTATTCATTTTAAACATTTTGAATTGAATATGTATATTATAACATTTAAAGTAATGCACATATATCATAATACATGTATATTATATTATTTATTTATTAACATTTAATTAATTTATTTATTTGAAACAATTTTAATTAATTTCAAAAAATTATATATTAATTACCTTAAATATTTTAAGACAAATTTAAATATATCAATATTTATACATATACATATATGTGTGTGTGTGTTTTTTAATTTACCTAATTAACTTTTAATTAACTAGTTATTTAATTAATCCAATTAATTATCATATAATTTTCGAAAATGATTATTTATTTTTCAAAATTATTTTGAAAATATTTTATAACATTTATAATTTTTTTAGATTTTTAAACTTAGCAGTTTAAATTTAAAATATTATTTATAATTTCAAAACAGATTTTGAAAATTAGCCCAATGCCCAAATTCAATTTTGGCCTTTATATTGTGGATAACCTTTGGGCTTGCTTCATTTTTTGGGTCGGGCCAATAAGCAAGTAGTGCAGAGTGCTTAATTACCCAACACCCATCCTTCGACACTACCTTTCTAGAAAAAATACTAGATGGGTAGGCTTTAATAAGTTAGCCCTAGTACTGCTAATTCAGACCGCATAAGCTATTAGGCTTCGATACTGTTGTTGGAACTAGGCTAGCATTCAACGGGTTAATTGGGAGAATTTAAAAAAAATTCCATTTCCAGGTCTTATTGGCCCTATGAAGTCTAAATTAATTTAGTTCCAATCTAAATAATTTTAAATAAAATCATTATTGTATTTAATTAGTTTATATAAAAATTTGATTTTGTTTATTAATATATATATATATATAATGTATATGTGTATTAAATACATATACGTAGATAGTTCATGTGCAATGTATAGGAAGTGTACATGGTTTAATGTGCTCATATATGAGTGCTGTGATTTACACTACAACGGACACATTTGTCCCTCTATATGCGTATTTACTGTCCATAATTTAATACACACAAACACACACACAGATATATATATATATTTCAATTTCAATTTTTTAAATAGCAGAAACCATTTTGACAAAGTCAATAATCTTGAAATTCAAAATTCTTTTGAAAATATCTAATGTGTTTACTTAATTAAAATGGTTTTAAGAACTAGATATGGACCTTTAAATTTAAAATAATATGTGTGTGTATATATAATATACTAAAATTAAAATAAAATATTATAATATTTTAAATAGCATATATTTTTTGAAAATAATAATTTTTTAATATATTTTCATATGCGTATATTTATGTATTTAATTTTACACCAAACTAATTATTAAAATAAATAAAATAAATATTTAGAAAACTGCCTTCCGGCAAAAAAAAAATTAAATTCTATGTGAGATATAATAAGAATATAATTTTATAAAAATAAAATTGTTAATTATAAATATGCACGTATATGTTAATAAGTATATTACTCAAAAGTCATATACAAATTTATGTTTGCAGATAACATAAAGGTATGTAAAAAAAATTTGTTGCTGAAAAGGTTTTGATACATTAAATAATTTAAAATGATTATACGTATGTATGAATGTATGTATACATGTATTTATATTTATTCACATGTATATAGATTCAAACAAATAAATATTAATCAAAATAAGTGTTATTGTTTTAAATTTAAAATAAAATATTGTTCTTAAAAGCCATACGTTATAAAAAACTTTTTCTATTATTATTAGAACAAAGATGTAACATATGGATAATGAAGTTTGAAGATCTATGCATATATGTGTGTGTGTCTATATATAATAGTATAATTGTATATTGATAATGGGACAATATCTATGCATATAAATTCGTTCAGATAGCATTACAAATCTATATTAACATGGTGGAATATAAATAATAAATAAATGAATTATACCTAATAGGATGTAGCATTTCTATGCACATCGATTGATTGAACAACTCCTAGATTCGTTTGGAATATCCCTTTGGATGTTGCAAAAATCTACAGTACCACGTTTTAATTTAATTTGATTAGATTGGTGAAATTTTCGGCCTAGAGGTAGAGCTATGCTTGGCTAAAGATGGAGGCAAGAGATGGAAGAAAAAGATCCAAAATAGTGGGGGTGAGAAAGTCAAGGAGTATTGTTCTCTTAATTTTCTAATCCAACTTTTACCAAATCCTGGATCCATTATCTAAAGTTGAGCGCCCTCCTTGCTCTATTCTTAGTCGGCCAGGTATAGGGCAATATGGGCCCATAAATGTTCCAAATCTGCTTAGCAATTGATCATATTTAAATCCAATTTAAATGCATATCAATATCGTGTATTGATTTGTGCATATATAACTTTTATATATGCATCCAATTAATTTCTAATAGCACCCAAAAAATTACTAATGTCACTAATACATTAAATAAATAAATAGATAATATTTCATAAATATTAATTAGTTTCATTAATTTACAACAATTATAAATTAATTGAATCATATTATATCTCGAGGTATTCATCAATACGGTTGTGCAACTCGCAGGTGTAAATCTACTTAGTAATTAATGTCGAATAATTCGAATATAATTGTTCACACGTCACTTTAGCTAGTGGTGTGACAGTTTGGCTGAATTTATTGCTTAGATGTCTTTTTTGACGAAATCCAATTTTACTATTTTAAGAGTGCCCATTAGTAAAGATTATTTACATCAATTCTCCTTGTCAAAACTATATCACATTAGGACTTATAGAATTTGGTTTTAGTCAATATTCCAATACCTTTCATATTCAATTTGTATAATCCAAATATAAAATCCTTGGTTCAATAATAATAATCAATATTAACCAAACTGCTCTAGTTAGAGACTTTGACTATTATTATCGCATAACATATAATTTAAGGATTTTTTATTTAATATACTTAAATTAAATGACTAATTAATGTATCACAATATGACAAGTATAGAATAGAAAAAAAAACACTTTTTATTTTGAATGAGATTTTATTGCAAAGTTAATAATTTACAATAAATTACAAAATTGCCCCTAAGGCATACTCCTAACTCTATCAGTTGCATCTACTGGAGATCCACCAACAACTAAGTCTCATCTCACCGTTTGCCACATGACACATGTTCCTAAGTCTTTGTAACATATTACAAATATATGATCTAGATCATGTATGTAAAACCCAAATAATATTGATTGTAAAACAATTTTGAATCATAAATATACCTATAGAAGCGCCAAAACTATTCTATTTATTCTCTTTGACAATCTTTAGGTAAATCGGACAGTTCTGTTTCCAGTGCATATTCTTGTGATAATGATGACACTCACCCTTGTCATTTGAAGCAGTCTTCGTATTTTTCTTGTTAACATGTTTCCTCTTCTTCAAACCATTCAATGATGATGCTTTTCCTTTAACCACGAACATTGCACTTGATATAAACGGCTTACATTCAACTGGTTCATATTATTGTTTAATATGAATGGCTTAAACTGTGGAGTAAGAGACTGTAATACCCAATAAAAATTAATAAGAAATAATTGAATTAATTAAATAAGATAAGGCTTAAAATGAAAATTTTGTAAAAGTCTGAATTTGACCACAGAAGTTATGTCATTCCATCCTATCGATTTTCTGATCAATTTTCATATATAAAGTTTTGAAAATGAAGCTTAAACGAAAAACTTATGGACGTTTGAAGTTTTTGAATTCAAAATAACTTAAATAGAATTCAAATTCAGATGAATAATTAATTCTTAAATATGAAATTTAAAAGTAACAATAATTTGATTGGAGTTAAGTAAAAGTTAAAATAAATGCTAACATTAAAAATTAATTAAGGTATTAAATAAATAAATCAACGGCAAGAAAATAACGTTCCTAAAATAAACCAATTGGTCGACCGCCGCCTAAGGTTGATCGATCGGTCGATGTTGGTGGCGGCTAGGGTTTCGTGCATTTGAATGGTCCAGATTTTATTATTTTTAACCGGCTTAAATCGTCGGTTCTGGTGCTTTCTAACCACTATAAATAAGAGCCTAGCCTACTCACTTTTATTCACAAATTATTTTGGGAACTAAGCGAAGCTCTGTTAATCTCTAACTTCAAAAATTCAGAAAATTCTCCTGGGTTTCAGGTAAGTAATTTTAGGTATTTATTATTTAATTTCTAATTTATTTCACCTCCAACCCTTAAATTTCTGAATCTAATCCATATACAATTTTCTTGTTATATATTTCTAAAAGAAGAGATCTGTAACATATTCAAGCAGGAATAAAAAAATCCAAAATGGAAGAGCTAAGAACTTTTTATGAGTGGAAATCTTTGTCTTTCTTATTTTAGTAATTTTATAGTATAACTTGGATTTGATATATGCCTTTGGGGAATTTTATTTATGAAAACATCCCACTAAAACCCTAAAATTCGGCTAAAGTGAAATATCAATTCTTAAGTTAGAATCTCAATTATTCTATACAAAAATAATGGATTTTATTGATATTGCAATTTTAATGTTTTTACATTCTATTCCACTTCTTTTTTTTCTTTGGATCAGATTAAGAATTTTAAAAATAATAAATTAGTAAATGGTGTGTAAGGTACGAATTCTTTTATTCGTAGTTTGCCCTGCCTATTTCCGCAATTTAAATAGAAATCCCATTTTTCAATTTTATTGAATTGTAAGTTTCTGTTAATGTTGATACCACTATTTTAGCATAAAATAAGTTTGGTATGGATTCTATTTTATACAAGTCTATTGATTGAATTGTGTATATTGGGTATATGGTATATTCGTTGATATGGAATTGGACTTGTATAAATTTAAAGTTTTGACATTTAAACGTTAGTTTAAGGCACAATCTTCACATACTTAGGAATATTTTAGGCCTATATATATACACACAAATATACACATATATATTAGTGTAAATAACGTATAATTATAATATATTAATTATGTAGTTAATAGGCTATTAATTATTATTAAATCCTCCTTAGGAAAGAAGTTGATTCTAAAGGTGAAATAAGAGTTTTCTTATAAGACCTTGATATGGAATGCAGTGAGATGTGTGATAATATGTTAAGAGCGTGTTGTAAATTATGACTAAGCTATAGGGATGCGGGTTTGGTCAAAAGCACACGAAAGTCTTCCCAGTTAATCTAGCTACCAATAATGTGACTTTGGAACTGATATTACACTTCATCTATAATAAGTACCCATGGAGGACGAGATATTAGTCCCAAATTCTATCGGGTAAACCTGCCTAACTAATCTGACTACCGGTACCTATGAATAGTCGGACTAATATGAGACGTCATAGTTGGGTTACGGGTTATAACATGAAGGACCTGCTTCGGGGTTGAAGGTATTAAATGGCTGATTGATGGCCCACCTCTTCCCTATATAGGAAGTATTAAATGGTCGAGGCTAGAAGTTAGGCACTGTAGAAGATATCTCGGAAAGGGTACGCTTCGGTTTGAGGTATTAAGTGGCTATTGTAGGGTCCGCCTCTCCTATAAAAAAGAGTAAGTGGCCTAAAGATATTCCGTGCAATGTCAACTAGATAGTACTGGAGAGGCGTTCACCTTCCGATAGGTATTAAATAAAGGGGACTACTCTTCAATGAGGTATTAAATGGCCAAAGTCTGCCTAGTTCCCATTAAAAAGGAATTACGTACTTGGGTGTTATCTCTTACATTGTTGTGACATTACCGACGATAGATATGGGTTATTTGGTTGAAAGAGTAATGGTTATGGAATTGGCTGGGAAAGCCTTAGGGCTTATAGTTGGAAGACTTACAACATAGTTAGGATACGTAAGACATATTCTTATTTTAATTATATTTCCCAAGTACTATTATTGAAAGGCTCGAGATTTTTGTTCACTAGACATTGTTGTTTTGACGCCCTTTTCATTACAACATAGGTTAGAGATGATGATGCAGATTTTCGGAGATGTTGGCGGAGATGCAGACTTGTGGCAGTTATTTAGCGATCTATGTTATTTTTAAATTTCTAAAGTACCCATGAGACATGATGAATTTTGAGATATTTTATCACGAATATTTGGCATTGATATGTTGGATTATGTTTTTTTGACATTGAATTTTTAAATAAATGGGTACTGTTTTAATATTATATTTTATCCTTTCACTACGAGATTCTGAATTTGTAGATAGATAGCTCTATGTATTGTTTTTTAAATCAATTTTACCAACTAATAGCCAGCTTTGGGATGTGTCTAAGGTTCGATAAGCCTTTTCTGGGTCAAAAATTAAGCTCGTTCCAAGGCGGGTTAATATAGAGACGCTAACATAAAGTCCACTTGTAGCTCGTTGCTTATCGTCTGAGCAAGTCTATAAATATAATCTTTCATCATTAAGACATGCTCGTTTACTTTCATACCTTTTGACATCTTCATGTTGGACAACTTTTGAGTAATGTCATACCTTTCGATACGAGATTGTTCCCCAAAAATGGTTTGAAGCTATCGATGTTTCGATGGATGGACATAATTTCATGTTGTCTTTTCTACGGTTTGTCTAATGTAGATACTACGTAAACATGGGCAATTTCTAGGTCAACAATCCATTTATTATCACCAATTATTAGTTCGGGTTCTACATCTTCAGCAGGTCTAACTCTAGGAGGTTTGGTTATTGACGACCATAAGCATTCATATGTAAAGGCTATTTGATTGCTCTTAGCCAGTCTATGTAGTTAGGTTAATGAGTTTGTGTTTTTCAAAAAACAACTTTGGTGTAGACATTTTTCTACAAATTTAATTTAGTACATTAGGACATTAAATTTTTAACAAATGTTCTTATAATATTAATAAGGTTAAACATTTCATTTTACTAATAAGCTTCCACTAGACTTTTATGTTTTTCAAAAACCTAAGAAGAAACATAGAAATCCTTTTACTTCTATAGTGGGTGTTAGGACTTGCATGCCTTGGGATTCTGACCTTGAGGAAAGCTCAACAAGTCATAGGCCCATTTATGATGGATAAGGACTTATCGGTTGTATTACATACAACTCCCAACTTTGTGGTTTTTGTCTCAACCTCATATTTACCATGAGGAAAGCTCAAGAAATAAAGAGAGATTATTCACTTGTACCTACCATTTTGGCGACCTCCTAAGTATAATGCACATACCTTAAGGAAAGTTCAATAAATATATGCATGTATCTTACCTCATATGTTCTATATATTGATAATACTGCAAATAACATCTCTAGCTTAAGGAAATGTCAAAAACTAAAGAGTATCAAAGTAATTATTTAATATATAAATGGTAGATGGCAACATTTGTATTAAAGATTCTTAATCTTTAATATATTATTTTGAGTGATATCGACTTATAGAATAATGTATTTCTTATTAAATACCCTCATGATTCAACTGCATCTGAAATCTTGGTATACGTACTACACGTATGTATTTATTTCTTAAGTCTAATTTGGGTTTATTATAGTTCTACTTTTTAATTATGCATCCATATTACATAAGTTTAATTCTTGTACAACTGCTTATAATTTAACTTAACTAATATAATAATCTTATATTAATTAAACTAATTATATCTTATTTAATTAATTCAATTAATTAATTAATCAATTAACAATTTAATTAATTTAACCTTATTTATTTTAAACATTTTAAATTGAGTATGTATGTTATAACATTTATAGTTATACACATATATCTTAGTATATATATATTATATTATTTATTTATTAACATTTAATCAATATATTTAATTAAAATAATTTTAATTAATTATATTTAATTTTGAATATATGTGTATGGGTGTGTTTTAATTTAATTAATTAACTTTTAATTATTTAATTAATTAATTAATTAATCCAATTAGTTATTAATAATTTTTGAAAATAATTATTTTATTTCCAAAGAAATTTTGAAAATTATATTATAAATTTATAAAATTTTACTTACTTTAAACTTAACCTTCTAAATTTATAACATATTTTTCATTTCGAAACATACTCTAAAAATTAACCTAATGCCCAAATTCAAATTATGCCTTTATATTAGGGATAACCTTTGGGCTTACCTCACATTTCGAGCTAAGCCAATAGCCAGGAAGGGCGGGTACTTGATTACCCAATAACCCAACCTAGACACTAATATTTCTAATTTAGACCGCATAGGCTATTAGGCTATGATAGCATTGATGGAACTAGGCCAGCACATAGCGAGTAAATGGGTGAATTTCAAAAAAATATTCCAATTTAGATTTTATCATGCCTATGAAGTCTAAATTGATTTAGATCTAACCTAAAATATTTTTAAATAAAATCTTCATATTATCTAATTAATTAATATAAAGATTTTATTTTGTGTATATATGTATTATATTAAGTGTATATGTGTACACATATGTGCAAGTTTACATGCAATATACAGATGCGTATGTGGTTTAATGTGCCTGTATATAAGTGCTAATAATTACACTACAATAAATACACTAGCTCCTTTATATATGTATTTGTTTTCTATTATTAATGTATTTTTATATACATTTATATATGTGTGTGTGATGTGTGGTGTGTGTGTGTATTTCTATATGTGTATGTATATGCATATATATATACACACGTAAGTATTAAAATATTTTATATATACATAATTTATAAATGTTGACTAATTCTAAAAAATCAAATTAGTATTTTAAATATCTTAAGGTAGAATTAAAATTTAAATTCAGATCTAGAACTATGTAACGTCTTGACTTTCCGACCCCCGAATGTCGACATTAATACATCCACGGTATTCACATGCCGACCACTCAAGTGCTGAAAAGGCAAAAAGTTATGGTAAAATAAAATGAAAAAGAAACAGAACATGGAAGAAAGAAGATGGAATCAGAATCTCACTAGCGAAATGGTGATATATAATATCAAAAGAATAGTACAAAGGGTTGTTCCGATATAGAAAATTTCGGAGCTACATAACCTAAGTACTATCATCAGCCTAGACAGTTATAACAACCTATCCTCACAAATGTTGATATGTAAAATATAGTAATGCAGCTAAAATAAGAATACTATGGTAAGTGAAACATCTAGCTCATCTTCTTGACCTCCAAAGAATATCAACGAAAGCCTTCCTTTCTCAAACTACTCGAAAGAGTACGCGAACAATTTAGGTAAAATAAAAACCTAGAGTCAGATATAAGTTTAGTATGAAAAACTCAAGAAATATGTAGCTAGCATATCACGGTATTTTTGAGACCGCATGGAATTCCATAACGGTTATCCCCTCAAAAGTACCACCTTCTTATAAGTACATAAGGTGATATATTAGATAATGTCTAGGGTGAAGAATATAAATCAGGAAATAGCTGGAATGGTTACATTGGTTACATTCAACAGCATATTAGAGGGTATAATCAAAACCGATAAGGAACATTCGCATAATGGATTTTCTACAGAGATCTTTTCGGAGAAGTCAAATCCAAACTCCATGCACAAGGATCAGAAGTTACCTTTCGAGCGTCATATATATCATGATAAATTATACCATAAGGAAAACACAAAGGCCACGCCCGAACGTAAACATGAACCACGTGGTACATAATACAATCAACTCTCGTACGCAACATCGATAAGCATACTCTAGATATGGAGTTGATAATAAACTGTCGTCGGTCAGCCAAACCCCAGATTGTGCAGCCTACACTGTCTTTAGCCATTTCCGATGTCGAGGTCACGTTTGGCATCTTTCACATGAGTCTCCATCACTCGAACAGAACATGAATCTTCCAATTGGATTACGATATCTCGAACGGACCTCGAAACCACAGATGGGTTCCTGCATCTCGAACAGATCTACTTCCAAGAGATAGAACACGTATCTCAGTCTTGAAGTGGTTTTTGATAAGTAAAACACTTACGGATCCTGGTCTCTTCAAGAATGAATCGAAAATTTTGGTCATTCAATAATAAGGAGAACGATCGCATATGGAAACCAAGTCTCGTATACTTATCACATTTTCGATATTTTCATTCCACGGTACCCCTCGATCAAGAGTGAAGCCAGTAGGTTAGAGCTTTATTTCTCATATCCCTGCATGAACATTAGTCTTAGTTCCCACAGATAGACAAGCCTACTTCATCGGCTTTCAGTGCTAAGTATACGACTAATTGTTTTTCATAAACGAGTAAATGTACAAAGCACGATCAAGTCATACATAGCACGATTAAGTCACATAAGCAACTTCTAATACCCTTTTTGTTTAATTAATCTTTATTAATTAAAACCTCTTTTATCAGTACAAGTTCTTTTATCTAATAAAACATTTTTTTTTCAATTTTTACTATTCATTTATACTCTAAAACTTCAAAAACTATTCATACACTTATCTCAAATGATATAAGTATAATCATAAATTATTAACACGATTTCTTACTTTAAATTTTTGCCTTTCCTATTTTTTTCCAAAAGGTCCCATACTTATAATTTCCTTCCAAATATCCTTTTAAGGATCTAAGTACTTTCACAAATCAATTCAAAAAGGTTTAAGACTAATGTTACTTAAACATTGTCACTACAAACCCAAAACCATTTTATCTATGCTTAACTTTAAAACATTATTTTAAAGATCTATTTTCATTCATAAGTATAATAAAAAAGGGTTAAAGGTGAGTGTTATTAACACATTGTCACAACAAACACAAAACCATTTAACTTACACTTATCTTTAAAACATTCTTTTAAAGATCCAAGATAATATTTAGTTAAGTTCGATAGTCAACCAATCGATTATCTAGTTAAAACAATTATTTATACAAATCAATGTTTGTATACACAACTCGTTTTTGACATTTCAACTTATACTATTCCTTGCCTAAGAGTGAAGCGAGGTAAGTTAGAGCATTGGTTGCATCAAAGCTTGCCTAGACACTTCATTCTTGAATCTCACAAATAGATAAGTCCACTCTTCAGCTTTTAGTGTCAAGTATAGTATTAATGATTTCTATAAACAAGTAAAAAACAACATGATTAACCCGTTTTTGACATTCCCAACTTAACTATTCTTTTTTCAAGAGAGAAGCCAGTAGGCTAGAGCTCTATTGCTCTGTCCCTACTCGACATTAATCTTAACTCTCATAAAAATTAAGCCTACTTTGTCGGCTTTTAGCATGACGCAAAGTTAATTACCCGTTAAACAAGTAAGTAAACAATAAGATTAACATGTTTCCGACATTCAAACTTAACTGTTCCTTGTTCAAGAGGGAAGCCGGTAGGTTAGAGCTCTATTGTTCTGTCCTGAATCGACATCAATCTTAACTCTCACAAATAGAGAAGTCTACCTCTCGGCTTTAGTATTAAGCCTAATCAATTAATTTTTCAAAACTTATATATACTTTAAAAATACTTGTAAATAGGTTTTAAATATATTGTAAAATATTACTTGAAAATATCTAATTTTTAATATGATGAAAAACATGTTTATATTATAAAACCTCTTTACTTTGAAAATACATATATAATTCTTAAAAATATATTTAAACTTCAAACCAACTTTAAAATACTTCAAAAAAGGTTGGAAAACATATCAACAAAGATTAGAGAAAAATACCAAATTTAAATACCATTTTTGAATACCTAAAACCATAAGTAACTTGCTACAAGATTTATACATGTTAAAAGTCCTTGTTAAAAACAACATTGAAAAGCATGAACTTTGTGACTAGTTTTAACCACTTAAATAAATGATTTAGGACTTGAAATTTTTATATTTAGTATTACTCTTAGAGTACTTAAAACCCATGGAAAGAAACCCCTAAGAATATCTTCCCATTTATTTATAAAAATTCCCGAAAATAGGTATACTTACAAAGTGTATTTATAACCACCTTTTTGTTCTAACTTTCACAAATTTTTTTTTGCAATTTCTATAACTTTCCAAACCATTTCTTTAATGTCCACTATACCAAAATTTGTGTAGAGAATAACCAAATCAAATTATCCCATATTAAGATCATATATATCAATTTACACAAGTTAAAGTTAAGGGATATCGAAGTGCACTTATAACGACTATTCTCGCTTCAAGCACTTTCAAACATACTTCATTCAACACACAAGTCAAATAACCATTTAAAACATTAAGTAAAGGCCATGCCACATGTTTAAGATGGTAATAGAAGTGCTGTTAGACAATATAAAGTTATATTTTCTTTCAAAAGCAAGATGGGTCCAAAGTTTATAACTTTACTTAGTTAATGTCACTTTAACTTTATACTTTGCACACAACATATATATACACAATATATACTTATAAGATAGTGAGATAACTCATTTAGATCTAATCCAAACACATGCTAAAGCACAACTCAACTCAAGAACACTTCCAACAATCACCAAACTCCTAAAGATCCAACCTTTAGCACTTCTAAACTAAGACAACACCTCCCCTCCTCTTCTATTGCTCACGGCCCATCCAACGTCCTCCCTACTCCTTCCCTTTCCTTCCACTTTGAATTTAGATCTAAGCTTCCTAAGGTATTCTAAGGTATTGGTGAAAGTTTGGAAGAGATTAGAGTTGGTTTAGACTTGAAAAAGTTGGAGAAGAATTAGTGGATTGGTGCTTAAGCACTTCCACCATTTTTATTCCCTTCACTACACCTGAAAAGCCATTTAGCCACGGCCTTGAGCCGTGGCAAAGTGATTTTGCCACGGCCCTGAGCCGTGGCGAAATGCCCAGTGGCAAATATTTAGCCACAGCCCTAAGCCGTGGCTGTGTACATATTTTCCACGGCTTTAGGCCGTGGCAAGTATGCGTTCAGCCACGGCTTAGAGCCGTGGCAAATTTTTGTTTAGCCATGGCTTTGGGCCATGGCTAATTTTTGTTTAACCACGATCCAATCCCGTGGCAAAATATACATATGCTATTATTCTATTTTTTTTTCTAGAATTTCAATTATAATCAAAATTCCAATGACAAGTTTACCATAAAATAAAAAGATATCAATTTCGATTTCAGGATATAATTCGACACATCTTAAAACTCTTGATAAAAAATTGAAATATCATTGAAAAATAAAATCGATAATATTATGCAAAATGAAAGGTACAGGCAAATATTTTAGTCAACTGAAACACTAAGATACATTTCAAATATTACTACAGTAGAGTCACAAACGATAGCGTTTAACTGAAATATACATTATGATTAAAAGAAGCCCATCAACTAATCGATTCATATCAAAGTCTGAAAAAAAGCTGCAGCCCAGGGGTTTAGAGAGTTTGCAATCCTGTATTATGCGAAGTTCGTTCACCTGCAAACAAGTAAGACAAGAAATCATTAAGACAAGTTGTTAGCACAATGTAATGCAAACACAGCAAGTATTCAGATTTGGGAGCCATGTAAAAGGAAATAAAAACATAATATTTGATTCCAGAATATTAAAAATGGATATGCACGTGGGCCAAATGATGAGGTTACCTGGAAGATTAAATTGATATATGACTTGAAAAGCAAGATCGAAAAGTGATTCAGCAAGTGATTCAGCAACCTCACATCTTCTTCTGCAAGTTAAGGAATAAAGTTTAGTGAAACCGGTATCTCAAACATGTGCTTTAAATTTCGATTTTAACTTCAAACAATTAAGCATTAATATTTCTGTAGCTTTTTACAAAACCATTCTCAATTCTTTTTACTATTTACCTTTAGACTCGAATATTTCGACTAATTGCATAATTTTAAGCTTAAAATACTTAAAAAAATCAGTTAGATGTTAATTTATTTAATAAATCATTAAAATATGTGGATTTTAACATGTATACCATATTCAAATTAACAAAATAATAAAATAATTTTGAGTCCTCTAACCAAATTTCTATGATTGTATATTTATGTCCCATTCGATGTGTATATTTATATGTTTCTAAAACCTGTACTGTTTTTTCAAGTTCATATATTAATAATATAGAAAAATGAGCCTGCAACACATCTAGCAGTGTTAACTTTACCATGTTGTAGAAACTGACAATTTTAACCCGTTAGTCCTCTGAAATTCAATTAAACCATATTAAACACAAGAACATTTTGGTTCTTAAACAACGAAATACAACAACTTAGCTAGTACACCTTCTATATTACTGATTGTAGAAAGAAGAAAGAAATCAGTTTTAGTTAAATGGTACCTCTTGTTGTCCACCTTCTATATCACTGTATTTATAATCATAACTGTGTAGGTATCCACTTGTATCAACGTGTTTAAGTCTAACTTTTTGGTCTTGCTTCCAAGTTTTCCCACTCTCTTCAATCTCAAGCCTGCATGATTTGAAGTCACAACAAAAAATAAGTATGTATTGCATGTCAAAACAAACAAGAGTTTAAAATTAGCAATGCTATAAATGCTAAGGGAGGAATCCAATTAACAGTCAAGTAGTTATACCTCCAGTAATCACCGATATCTTATTCATTGTCACCTCCAAAATAGCTCACCTATATAAGGAATCAAATTAGTAACTTAACTGTGATAGTGTTAAATGTAAAGAAAGTGATTCCTTAAAACAATTCCTTAGAGAAATTCATCTCACTAGTCTGGAAGTGAGGAAAAAGAAGTAACCATGATTGCAGACATAGACCATGGTCATAAATATTAAAAATCTCAAACAATAATGAAATCAAATTTGAACTAAGTCATGACATAATCATCAGCAAGCAAAAGGGTCAAAGGAAAAAAAATGCTTACATGCAAAAGCAAATTGAGGGTCTTATGCATAAAGCTTATATGGAAAATCGTTAACAAACAGATCCTTTGGGCCAAGCTAATGAATGCTAAATATGCCAGCCTACAAAGTTTTTGGACATATCACCTAGATCTGATGATTCCGGTGTATGGAAATTCCTTCTCAATAATAGACTACAAGCTTTGAAATGCATGAGGCAATGCATTGGGGATGGCAAATCTATTTCTATGTAGTTTGATCCTTGGCTCCAAGGTAATTTAATCAATAAATTGGGTCGGGACACTGCTTTTAGGATGCGTATTCAAAATCTGAGGCTAGATGACATTGTTGAACTTGGCAGAATGAAATGGGAAAAATTCAGTTTTATGTTTCCTTTGCATATCTCATGTTACTGACAAAAACAAATTGATAAAAACAAAAAATAGAAAATACAAATAGTTAGTCCACAACTAAATATAAAAGTCTAATGGTTAATATTTGCTGAGATTGCTAGTGCATTCAACCCAAATAGTTGGTGCATTCAACCCAAATAGTTAGTGTATTCAATCCTTAGCAAACTGATAATGTAAACGACAGACTATTAGTGCAATAACTGTTTGTACTAAGCTCCATCTATACTTGGAGACTACGAAAGGAAAAAGTGATATACCTACATGTCGAATTCCATAGTGAGTAGTTCTACGCATGTAATATTGGGACATAGAAACCAGCAACAAAGTAAAGGCACTAGAATAACAAATCAAAAAGCATGCTAACAAATTCACCAAAACTGGCATTAAGCCGGTACCTATAATGAAACAAAGAAATTACATTAAATTAGTGCTTGCATTTCCAAAAAAAGTAAGAGTCTAAATGAAGAAGACAGTTTTGTATGGAAATCTATCTTGTCACAAGGAGAAAGTCACCTGTTGATAGGCATGGAAACATAGGCCAGCAATGGTTGAAATGCTAGAATAAGAGGGATGAAGAGCTTCCCTCTGTTATTAGGATTTGGACCATCAACCAATTTCTGATCAACTAAGATTGATTTGCCGCCATTGATAATTACGTCTGTGATTGTTTGAACCAAATTTGGAATCCATGCAGTGCCATTGGGAAGAATCTGTATGCAGTAAATGAGTTACAGTAACAGTGATATATGACATTCAAATGAAGAGGTATTTAGAGTATACGTTTGAAAAAGAACTAGGAAAGTATGAATAACTTAGAGAAACAGTACCTTTTCACCGTCTTCATTTGTCTTGCATCTCCCACTGTTCTCAACTAAGGCAACTTTAAGGTACTATCTAAACAGCATGCTCTAGTATTGATAATTAGTCGCACTACAATGAATTACATGATAAATATGTTGTGTATTTGAATTCATTTCTGATGTACTTTTGTTTAGCTCCTTCATCAAATATTATTTATGCATGGATGTTAGATATTTTGATATTGAGCTAGAGATAACAAACTTATGAAATTGCATGCATTCGTCAAATGGACAAAGCATCACTAAAATCACAAAGATTTTTCCAGCATGTGAAGAACATTAATCAAGTCAATGTAACAATTTACATTAATATAATCTCAAACTTCAGATGTATCATTCACTTTAATAACTAGTACTACATTTATTTTGAACATGAAGCCTTTGATCTTGAATTCAAATTTCCAACAAATATAACCAATTTTGATTATTATTCTGTTAAAAATAAAAATAAAAGTACTTGGTAGCTGATAATATAGTTTCACAAGCATCAGAGAGTGAAAAGGAATATCATATATCATGAGCAAACTAAGAAGATGAATGTTGATTTCTAGCTCGATGTGTTAAGATTTATTTCTCTTATTTTTCAACAGGATTTTCAAACATTTAAACATAGTCTTGATTATGTTACGAATTTGATAACTCAAAAATACTAAATAAAAATGATTATTTTCAATTTTATATACAATCTAAAATACCATATTGATTATATAGTTTACTTAATAGAAAAAAGTTAGGTGTGCAGTAAATCATTACTTCGAGTTATCCACACAATCATTGACGTTCCATTTTATTATTAATTCACGATTTTAAAGTTCACAAATGTAGTTTAAACTCGCCTAAATATCATTCTAAAGATGTTGAAAAAGAACATTTCAGTTTCTTCATTTTAATCTGTATGTTTAAACTCGCCCAAATACACCGAGAACTCTTTTCTTGATAAACATGAAACTTTTATCACTTTCAAGAACAAATCCAAAAGGCATATAAATTTATCCCATTTTGATGGTCAAGGTTGTGCCAGGTGAGGATTTAATTCCATTATTCTTAATACACGTTAGGCTTTTTTATGCGTTATTGTATGATTTAATTGAACATTGTCGCTTGTAAGCTTGATGATACACTAATTCATATTTTAGGCAAATTGAAGAGCTAAAAAATGTCATTGATATAAAAAATCTTGAATATGTTCCTCATTTGAATGTCATGCTAATTCAATCAATATTATGCACAGCAATAAATGTTAAGTTTTAGTTGTTTTAATAGTATTTAGTTTGTTTCTCTATTTCAATAATTGGCCTAGTCTTTAGGGACTATTGTTGTGTTGATTTAGTCCAGGTTGTTACCACTTTTCCTGCTAATAAACGTGGGTGTACTACTACCTATGTAAGCCTATTAAAGGGGCCTTTGATGTTGCTGAATAAAGTTATTCCAGATAGATTAGTCACAATTAACATCTGGTATCAGAGCGAGATTAAAAATAAAAAAAAGCCACAGTTTTTTTTGTGACTTGTTGACACAGAAAGAAAGAGGGAAGTATGAGTGAAGAGAAGAGTTTCCTGCAACCTTCCATACCACGCTTCGATGGCTACTATGATCATTGGAGCATGCTTATGGAAAACCTTTTGAGATCAAAGGGTTATTGGAGTTTGGTTGAGATGGGTTTTGTAGAACCACAAGCAGGAACAAGGTTGATTGAGGCACAGCAAACACAGTTGGATGATCTTAAGGTCAGGGACCTCAAAGTGAAGAATTATTTGTTCCAGGCAATTGATAGAACAATTCTTGAGCAGATTTTGGATAAAAGCACCTCAAAACAAATATGGGATTCCATGAAGAAAAAGTTCCAAGGCAATGCTAGGGTTAAGCGCTCAGCACTACAGGCACTGAGGAGGGATTTTGAGGTCTTGGAGATGAAAATAGGGGAAACTATCACCGAATACTTTTCTCGGGTCATGACAATTGCCAATAAGATGAGAAGCAATGGTGAGCAGATGAAGGATGTGACGATTGTGGAGAAGATCCTTAGAACTTTGAACGAGAAGTTCAACTACGTGGTTGTCTCGATCGAAGAGTCTAAGGATATAGATTCCTTATCAATTGATGAGCTGCAGAGCTCCCTTATTGTACATGAACAAAAGTTCAGTCGGAGCAGTGGAGAAGAACAGGCGCTTAGGTTGACACATGATGAAGGATATAATCGAAGAGGACGTGGAAGGGCATCATTCAGAGGAGGAAGATGCAGAGGTAGGGGTCGCCAAACCTACAACAAGGCAACCATTGAATGCTACAAATGCAATATGCTTGGACACTATCAATGGGAGTGTCCAACTTGGGGAAAACAAGCAAATCATGCTGAGCTGGATGAGTCAGAGGAGATGCTCCTCATGTCCTATGTTGAGACGCATGGAATTATTCGTGATAATATGTGGTTTCTCGGCTCAGGTTGCAGCAACCACATGTGTGGTGATCGATCACTATTCTGTGAGCTAGACGAGGGGTTCAAACAGATGGTCAGACTTGGCAACCATACAAAGATGAGCGTTGTTGGAAAGGGAAATGTGAGGCTGTCCTTGGAAGGTGTTAGTCATCTTGTAACAGAGGTATTCTATGTTCCAGAGTTGAGGAACCATCTTCTTAGCATTGGTCAGCTACAAGAAAAAGGGTTATCGGTCCTAATTCAATCAAACCAGTGCAAAATCTATCATCCTTCAAAAGGCTTGATCATCCAAACCAATATGACAGCTAATAGAATGTTTGTACTCTTACCCAACATGCAACCGACAAAGAAGACTAAGGAAGTGTGTCTTCAAGCAACAACTCAAGATCTAACTCACCTTTGGCACCGTAGGTATGGCCATCTCAGCTATAAAGGCCTCAAGACCTTGCAAAACAAGGAAATGGTGAGAGGCTTGCCGAAACTTGCTGATTCCAAGACAGTATGTGCTGATTGTTTGAAAGGGAAGCAACATCGAGATTCTATTCCTAAGCGGAGTACATGGAGAGCATCGGAGAAGCTGGAGCTAGTTCATGCTGACATTTGTGGACCAATATCTCCCACCTCCAACAGCCATAAGAGGTATTTTATCTGTTTCATAGATGATTTCAGTAGAAAGGCTTGGGTAAATTTTCTTACTAATAAGGCAGAAGCTTTTACTTCCTTTAAACTATTTAAGAGTTGCGTAGAAAAGGAAACTGGTTTGCCTATTAAATGTTTAAGAACAGATCGCGGAGGGGAGTTCACATCAAGTGAATTCAATGATTATTGTAGCAAGAATGGGATAAAAAGACAACTGACCACTGCTTATACACCGCAGCAAAATGGTGTTGCGGAGAGGAAAAATAGGACTGTAATGAATATGGTGAGGAGCTTACTGTCCGAAAAAGATGTTCCAAAGACCTTCTGGCCTGAGGCGGTAAACTGGACATTCTACATACTCAACAGATGTCCTACATTATCAGTCAAAGACATGACCTCGGAAGAAGCCTGGAGTGGGGTTAAGCCATGTATTAAGCATTTTAGAGTCTTCGGTAGTGTTGTGCATGTCCATGTTCCTGATGCTCGAAGGACGAAGCTTGAAAATAAAAGTCGCAGCTGTGTTTTGTTTGGGGTGAGTGAAGAATCAAAGGGGTACAGACTCTACGATCCAGTGTTAAGGAAAATTGTGATTAGCCGAGATGTTATTTTTAAGGAGGACAAGAAGTGGAATTGGGATGCAAGCTATCAAAAACAAATTCAATTGGACCTTGAATGGGGAGATGAAGAGGAGCAGGTCGAATATGAATCAGGAGGTGAAGACACAGAAGAGAGTGGTGAAGATGTAGTTCCAAGTCTGGAAAACATTGAAGCTCACGAACATTCAAATGCAAGAGAAGTCAGGAATAGAAGAGAACCGGTATGGATGGGAGATTATTTCTCTGGTAAAGGTCTTTCCGACGAGGATACTAAAGCTAATATGGCTCTAATCACCAACACTGATCCAGTCTGTTATGAGGAAGCAATAAAGGATGAAAAATGGAAACATGCTATGGATTTAGAGATGCAGTCCATCCAGAAGAATTGGACATGGTTCTTAACTGATTTGCCAAAGGGAGCTAAACTAATTGGGGTCAAATGGGTTTTCAAAACGAAATTAAATGAACTTGGAGAAGTGGAGAAGTACAAAGCCCGTTTGGTAGCCAAAGGTTATGCACAGGTACAAGGAGTCGACTACGAAGAAATTTATGCTCCAGTAGCTCGCATGGATACGGTGAGAACGATCCTCGCCCTTGCAGCACAAAATTCTTGGACTGTATTCCAGCTCGATGTCAAGTCAGCGTTCCTTCATGGAGAGCTAACGGAGGACGTCTACATTGAGCAGCCGAGAGGATATGAAGTCAAGAATAAGGAACATAAAGTGTACAAACTCAACAAAGCGCTATACGGACTTAAGCAGGCACCAAGAGCATGGTTCAGCAGAATAGAGTCATATTTTCTTAAAGAAGGTTTCGAGAAGAGTGACAGCGAGCAGACCCTCTTCACCAAAGTCAGCGAACAAGGTAAACATTTGATCATTAGCCTGTATGTTGATGACTTAATTTATACTGGAGATGATGAGGTTATGCTGTATGAATTTAAAAACTCGATGATGAATGAATTTGATATGTCGGATATGGGAAAAATGAGGTATTTCCTTGGCATTGAAGTTATGCAGCTTGATAGAGGGATATTCATAAGTCAAAAGAAGTATGTAATGGAAGTATTACGAAGATTCGGGATGGAGCATAGCAACTCAGTTCAGAATCCGATCATTCCAGGATTCAAAATTGACAAGGATGAAAATGGTATAGAAGTGGATAGCTCATTCTATAAACAACTGGTGGGAAGCATGATGTATTTAACAACCACTAGGATAGATATAATGCATGCGGTTAACTTGATCAGCAGGTACATGTCCAAGCCAACAGAGCTTCATCTTTCAGCAGCCAAGAGAGTTCTGCGTTACTTACAAGGAACTGCTGGTTTTGGGATTCTGTACAAGAAGGGAGGGAATAAGGAGCTGATTGGCTTCACCGACAGTGACTATGCTGGCTCTGTGGAAGATAGGAAGAGCACGTCGGGGTATGTTTTTATTCTGAGCTCTGCAGTAGTAGCCTGGTCTTCACGAAAGCAACCAATAGTCGCACTTAGCACAACCGAAGCTGAATTTGTCGCTGCTGCGGCATGCACATGTCAAGCAGTATGGATGAAACGGGTGTTGAAGAAGCTTGGTTATGGAGGCAGTGAGAGTACCATTATTTTTTGTGACAATAGCTCGACCATCAAATTATCAAAGAACCCTGTAATGCACGGAAGGAGCAAGCACATTGATGTGCGGTTTCATTTCTTGCGTGATCTGGTGAATGAAGGAGTTGTGCAGCTGAAGTATTGTGGGACACAGAAGCAAGTTGCAGACATACTAACTAAACCACTCAAGCTGGAGTCATTTCAGGAGCTAAGGCAAAAGCTGGGAGTCTATGAGGCACCATGTTAAACTAGTTACTCGGGCAGTCTAGTTTAAGGGAGGGAATGTTAAGTTTTAGTTGTTTTAATAGTATTTAGTTTGTTTCTCTATTTCAATAATTGGCCTAGTCTTTAGGGACTATTGTTGTGTTGATTTAGTCCAGGTTGTTACCACTTTTCCTGCTAATAAACGTGGGTGTACTACTACCTATGTAAGCCTATTAAAGGGGCCTTTGATGTTGCTGAATAAAGTTATTCCAGATAGATTAGTCACAATTAACAATAAAGATATTAGGTGAAAACTGGAACTGTATCCATTTAGCCTTAATAAAATTACCAGTTTGAATTCAGACTCTCCCCGAGCTTTCTCAGAAACCGGAACCCGATCAGGACGAGAGTCAAACACTTTCGCCTCTAAGCTGCCTTAATCTGTTAAGTTACTGCAAATTCGTTAACTGTAGAGGTACATACAACCAATTTCAAATAAAACTCTTTTAAGTTGTCTTAGCTGAATCTGCTATAATCATACACAAATTACAATGCATATACTTATAGTGAAACTTATTCATAATACATACTTCTTAATCAACATCACTTGGAGTGAAGTGACAACATACCATTCATATACTGCCTCCTGACTTTTCAATATTTCTCCAGAAGGATCAAAAAGCATTTGTAAGCATCTTCAAATGAGGCTTCTCTACAGAATATGGATTTCATATTCGAAAATTCCATTATGGCTTCTTTGGTATGGTTACTAAACATTGTAACAAGGTCCTCAAATATTTTAGATATATTACAGAAATCAATTTTTTCATCGTCGTATCCTTCCTGAAGCAAATGCCTAAGCCACCTCAACCACTATAGGGAATTATCGTTCTCAACCTCAATGTACTTTTTGATGCATTTAAATGCTTCAATAAAGTTTGCATTGGTGTTTATTTCATCAATTATGTACTGAAACATGCCTTTGTGCTTTGACATGTGAGTATCAGCTGACAAAGGGTATGCAGCAACCATGCAAGCCTTTCTAAGTGTTGGGTTGTCATTAGCGACTAACCTGATTGCAATATGTAATATCATGATGAACCTACTATTCCGTATCCTTGATTTAGAATCAGTATAGTTGATGATTGTACGTTTGTGCTTCTCATTCCAGCAGTGCAATGCAATATGTGTGAACCCTTCTCATCTGTAGAAAAGTGTTGTTGCTTGTAAATGCTGAAAATATATAATTATTTTAGAATAATCTGGCCTAAATAAAGTAATATTACTGTCCATGTCAGGTAAAAAGGGTTGCTTCTATTTCAGAGATTCTATGTTTACAAACATGATTTAAATACCAAACTGTAAGAATCAAATAGTCCATTAAGACAGATTATACATTTCTAGATTCATAGACTAGTCTCCTGGATTATCAGAGAGGTGCAATGTACCCAATAATGATAAAAGTAGCCTAAATACTTAATATAGTTAACGATGTAACATAAAATTATTAAAGATGGTAGGAACACGATAATAAAAGCAGAGACAGAAACCAAAAACCTGTCCTAACAAGAAATTTTGCTAGTAAACTCGAATAAAATTAAAACGTAATCTGTAAATGCACTTACTCAAAAGGAGCTTCAACCTCAATTCCAAATGTCAGGTGTAACAAAAAATTAGCAGCCCCATCAAAATCATTTTCATCAATAATTGTACAAGCCTCGTGAAGAGATCCTCTAGGAATATATAAAATGTCCCCTTCATTTAAAAAATACTGTATATCTCCACATAAACCATCAGAAGCATCAGCTGTGGGTTCATAAAGTCTAGTTAATAGCATCTAACCTTCGAATGAGCAACCTTTTACATCTGCACTTTTCCACATCAAATTTTAAACATATACGATTATATCAATTAAGAAATTATTGGATTTCAATTTAGTTCAGCACATATAACATCAATTTTATTGACTATAAAACAAAAATAAAATAAACATGATATTAAATTAAATATCGTACCTGACCGAGTGAAGGTTGAGAGAAAGGCGAAAAACCTAGTATTTGAGTGAGAACGATTTATGCGATTTGATTGAGAATACGAGCTATTCACGTTTACGTCGGAGCAATGGGGATTTAGGTGAAAATTGATGAGAGTTAGGGCGCGAGATGGAAATTATTTAGCTAGGGTACGCGGGTTAATTTTGGAAGGGGGCGTTCTTTTTTGGAGAAGGATGAGAGCTTCATCTCAATGTATATACGCTAAGGGGCGGAAAAAAATTTGATAACTTTGGAACGGTTCATGGCTGTTGCTAAATTGCCACGGCCAGAAACCATTGTAATTTATTTTACCACGGCTCAAAACCGTGATAAAATTGCCACGGCTCATAACCGTGGCAATTTTTCCGCATTGGGGTGTGGCAAAATGAGCAGTATGGTGTAGTGCTTACTTCATTCCAATCTTTTCGAATTGGTGATTTATTATCAAGGATGTGACCCTCCTTCTATAAGATTCAAATGATTTTGCATAAGCTTGTTCTCACCCCCTCCCCTCATGTCATGTAAGGCTCACCTCCCATCACTTCTCCTTTGCATAACATTTAAGAGTCTAGTCATTCCTTAAAAACTTATTTTCATAATATCTTTGATGATATCACCCATGACATCATCCAAAAAGATTATTTCCTTAGATGTAAAAATTTTTCTATTTCATTTTATTAATTTCCTAAGAAAACAAGTGTATACAAAAAAGTTTGAACAACTTCTGACAAGTAAAAAGCAGTTTATCAATAAAACGATTTTCGGTCACATTATCGATATTTTTTCGATGTATTTATTTCTATAAATATTTTTCCAAAACAAGTTTACCGTCATTAATTATTATTTAGAAGAGGGATGACAAGATTATTAAATCATTTTAATAATATTTAATCAAAGATTCAAAATTTTAAATAGTTCAGATATTTAAATACGAAGTGTCCGAACTTCCGGGTCGTTACATTCTCCCCCACTTATAATATTTCATCCTCAAAATTCTGTCATAAGCAACAAAAGAAACAATCACATAGCAATACTTAACAGTATTCAATCACTAGCAAATAAAACTCATGGTTTGCTCAAGTTCAAAATTATCTCATCGCACAAGGATGATAGACAACTTACTAAGCATACCTTATGCTCAACAGCCTTATATTATTACTTAATAAACTATTCATGCTACCACATAGAAAATCAAAGGGTCATCGCCTAAAATCTCCAGAAGCAAGCAAACAAAGTATGCATATACTAAAGCCCATACGATGCACATGGACCATTTGTACGAAATATTTGATCTGATCACTTGCTAGATCAAATCAATTTCACTTTCCAACTAGTATAGATCACCTGACCTCTCTAGCGCGGACTCCGATCAGGTTCCTTGACTAGAAACCTCCATTCTTCTTACATAGCAAAATACTATGATAGAAAACTTTAGGATCTTATCAAGAATCTATATCAAATGTTCACCGTCAAGAATCGAGTGAAAAATGGTTGATCGGACCAGTGCAAGTCACCTCGAAATCATGTACTCGAATACTGGATCAAGAACAGTCATGCGAATAAAAACATCTACGTACAACTTACGTATTTATCCTATTGATTTCTTAATTATACCAATATATTTTATCGTATTCTTTTACACAAATAGTATGTCATTCTATACTAAAATCATTTATAAACCATTTCATAAAACATAACTTCAAGTTTATCAACATTTTACAACTTAAATTCATACTCGTTTAATACTCCATGAAATCTTTAGAGTATATACAAAACATCAAATTCAACTTACTTATCATGAATGTTCAACAAATTCAAAACTTGTTTTAACTTACTACTTTTTTAATTCAAGTGTTACATAAACTCAACTTTTATATCTTCACAAAAAACTTTTGTTTTAAGTTCTATAACGATTCGGAGTTTCAGACTGTCCAAAATCGCCAAAAAAATCATTTCTTTTAACAAATGAAAACTATCAAACAAACATATCATAACGAGATGCACATAGGATGCACATACCATACAATCCTGATTCATGGGCTACATGTGTCCATAAAATATCTTAACAAATTTCAATAATTTATTAAACACATTTTACCCCAAAAAGGGAAAACATGAAAAGGTTTCATCATTCATTCTGGACTATGCCACTACCACTCGTGCACCCTATATAGTATACATATAAAACTTTTCTATATTAAAAAGTTCATATCAAATTTCCTTTCAAAGAAAACAACTTTAGAACTAATCACCGGATTTCATTTCAAATCATTTTGAAATAATAATACATACATACATACATATATATATATATATATATATATATTGTATAACAAATCATAGCTTCGGAATCAAACCAGAATCCATTTTATTAAAACAACCATTTAGCATCCCCTATTTAGAAACTCGAAAATGAACGCCGATAATGCTGAAGTCATCACTAGAATTATTTACAAGTGACTTAAGTTAGTTCAGTACATCTAATTCATGCCTTTCAAACTTAACCAAAATCATTTCGAAATGGTATCAAATACTTCGTAAATTTACTAAGTACCATGTTCTCGAATTCCCAAATAATTACTTTCAAATAATACTACTATTATTTTTTCCAAAATCTTGAAAAACATTTTCAAAGACACCAGGATTTAAGTTCTCAAAATATCAGCTCAAATCCTCTTCATTTATAAGCTATATTTTATAAATCATACTTATATAAAATCCTTCCACAAATATTTATTCCCAAAATAACTTATCTTTCCTTTAGATTATAATAAACATCTTTTACAACATTAAACTTTTATAACAAATACAAATACGCTCTCATATGTATGATACACTCAACTCATTTTAGGGTATCGCTTACTCTATCTTTAATGAGCCATCCTAACCAAAACCAAGGTTCTCGCTTAACCTTCAGCTCTGATATGAAGTGTAACATGCCAACTTTTCAAACTTCGAATGTCGATACTAATTAATCCACGGTATTCACATGTGGAGCACTCAAGTGCCGAAAAGGCAAAAAGTTAGGGTAAAATAAAAATAAAATAAACAGAACAAGGAAGAAGCAACACAATATCAGAATCTCACTAGCGGAACAGTAATAAGGATTTATTTTTGTAACATTGTCCGTATTTTTTCGGTCGCATTATCGATATTTTTTTGAAGTATTTAGATTTGTAAACATTTTTCCAAAACAAGTTAACAAGCTTATTAAATCAGTTTAATAGAACTTAATCCAAGATTCAAATATTTAAATAGTTCAGATATTTAAATACGAAGTGTTCGAAATTCCGGGTCATTACAAACTACAACTAAATAATATAAAATTCTAATTTCAAATACTAATATATATTTAAGTATACATGTATGTGTGTGTGTGTGTATATTCGAAAATGTATATTTTGTTTAGTTTTAAAATTATATATAAAATATTAATTTCTAAATATAAACAACAATATAAAAAATTAAGTTAGTTTTCGGCCAAAACACTAGTTAACGAAAACAAGTTTATTTTTTTAATTAAATCCATGTGGATTTACAATAGAAATATATTTTTTTAAAGTATAAATTTCTTACGGATTTTAAGATAAATATTTATTTTTTAAACTATAGTTTCCATAAACAATTTGTATTTACAAAATTATATATACATATATATTTATACAAAATGATTTAATAACATTTTAATATAAACACATATGTATATATATGTAAATATATATATATATGTAAATATATATATATATATGTAAATATATATATATATATATATTTATATATTTAAATTTTGTTTTATTATAAATATAATATATATTAAAACATACATACATACATATATATACATGAATATATATAAGATTCAATAAATACATTTATGTAAGGTGTATATGTAACTACAAAAAATAAAATTCAAATTTTAATTTAAAAATCATTTTAAAACAGCATTGCTTTCGAATAAAAACCTTTGTTATAAAGAGGCCAAAAAATGCACATAAGTAATAATCTTTTTATATTTTAATGTGTATGAATATTTACATATATAAATTTGGTAGCAAATTTATATATAAGTTCATGATAAATTTTTGTTCTAATATATACATATATAATGACATAAATGAACACATATAAATAAATATTGATTAGATATTACCTATATTGTGGCCTTAATATTACACCTTGAATGTTGAATCATAAAACTCCTTACATCAAATCATTTCTCTTCAAGAAACACAACTAACTGAAGAGATCACTACACCTTTGTATCGTATTTGATTTGTATTAATTTTGAATTAGAAATAAAGAAGGGGATGGCTCTTCAATTTTTGGCCAAGGCTAGGCTAAAGGGAGGCAAAAGGTCTAGTAACAAATGAGGGGGATGGTGGGTTTAAGTAAGAAAAGAAATGAGAGAAAAGAGAGGATCTAAATCTCCTTTTTTACCTCTTCTCCTTACTTATTCAAAACTCGAAGTTTAAACAAATATCATACCCTCTCCCCTCTACATCATGGTCTGTCATACCTATGGGATTATAGGCCCATATACATTTCCAAAACCAACCAATATTTACATATTTAAAATCTAATTTAAATGTTTATCGATACAGTATATCAATACGTACATGTATACTTTTTATATTTGTACTTTATTAAATACTAATTGTAACTTGCCTTTTTGACCATCGAAAGTCGACACCGAACACTACCACTGTGTTCCAATGTCGCGCACCCAATCGACAAAAGGGTAGATTATTAGGGTAAATAAACAAAAAAGAACAGAGAATAGAGAAAAAAGGAATCTCATAGCGGATCGACAACATACAATATAACAAGGATAGTAGAAACTGTCACTCCAAACATACAAAGTATATCAGAGTTAAAAACAAACCTTATCAGCTGGACAGTTATAAATTCCTGACCTTACAATGACGATAGGTATACCATATAATACAGCGGAAAATTAAAATACTACGATAGGTGACTCTACAGCTCCCCTTCAAGACCTCCATAACACCATGGACAACGTGGGAAAATACTCAGTCTGACCCAAGCATTATAATAAAATAACACCCAGATCAGTCTGGAAATACTAGCGTGAGATAACTCAAATAACGAGGAACATA
The DNA here is from genome assembly GCA_030737815.1 of Allium fistulosum. Lineage (NCBI taxonomy): Eukaryota > Viridiplantae > Streptophyta > Magnoliopsida > Asparagales > Amaryllidaceae > Allium > Allium fistulosum. The sequence goes on along the minus strand of CM060904.1, from coordinate 703,677,212 downwards.
TAAAGTTCTGTGAGACCATTCCACTAACACAGAATGGGTTTTCACCTAATAAGAATAACATCCATATAGGCAGGAGCAGAAATAAATATCAGGAAACAAATGCAAATAGAAATGGGCATAATTAATATTAAAACAAGACTTGAAAGAATGGAAATAAACCGAATAAAATCCAAACTGGATGGAATGGATAGAACAAGGAAAACAGTCCAACTTGGTAGAATGGACTAAATAAGGAAGCAATCCAAACTTGATAGAATGGACTGAATAAAGTAACGGTCCAACTTGATAGAATGGACCAAATCAATACTTAAATGTTGTGATGAGCAGTTGGCTCTACTCGTGGTAATTTAAAACTAAAATAGATTCAGGGTCTTCGAATCAGACAAGGAAAGGAAAATTTCCAACAAATGACAAGGAGGGTGCATCCCCATTGTAACAACCCGCATATTTATCGATTTTATATTTAAATATTTTATTTAAATATAGAATCGTTAATCGGATTGAAGTCCGAAAAGCTACTTTTTGCAAACAGTCGAATTAGGACTCGAGACCACTCCATTGAGTTCAAAATGTCGTTTGCGATCTTTTTGAGTATAACCTTCGATATGTTTGGAGCTAGTCAAAAATTTGACCATTTGCACTTTGGGTTTGGTTTTGGGTTCAGCCCTTTGCCAACTTAAACCCCAAATCTGAACCACTTCTCCCTATTCTCCCTCACTTCCTCCTCATTTCAGTTCTAAAGGAAAAATGGTGGGAGAGATGGGAAATTAGAATTCCCAAACCCTAGTTTCCATTTGCAAATCAAGTTCTAGCTCCAAATTCAAAGAGAACCCATTGGTAAGCTTCATCTCCTTCTTCTCCAACACATTCTCTCTTTGATTTCAGAAAATTCCTAAACCTAATTTGGGAAATGTTTCTCTTTTAGCTTTGATTCATGCTTCTTGTATTGAGATTGAAGTGTGGTTGATCTTCCCTTGTCTTCAAGCTTCTTCTTCATTGATTTGGGTTCAAAGGTGAGATTTTTATCTCACATCTTAATCTATATTTATCTTCGATTGTTAGGTATGAATTCCTAACACTTATTCTTGTGCAATTGCTTTTGGTTTGGATTGATTTGGTGAATATTCCAATTTTTAGTGTTTTGAGTTCAATTCTTTGAAAATCCTAACTTTGATGTTTTGATCATGTTTTTGGTGATGAATCGAAGAGCTTATATGGCCGGGTAGTCGATGAGCGTAAACCCTCAGTGCCGTTGCTCGACCGATTGCATTTCGAAAGGGGTTGGCATTCATTTGATTGGCATGGGAGTGCTGGAAACAGGCTCCGGTCGACCGACCTCAGAGTCCGGTCGACCGACCTGCTACTCTAGCATCTCCCTTCCTCTGTTTGGAAGTGCAGGTTACAGGCTTCGGCCGACCGACCTCAGGGTCCGGTCGACCGACCTGCTACCCGAGCACTTTTGTCTCTGTTCCGGTCAACCGACTCAGGGAGTCCGGTTGACCGACCTGCTCCTATTTTGCCAATTTTGCCTATATTGTCTATTTGTTTGAATTTCCAACTTTAATCGATTCGTGTTGTCTCCTATTTGTTGTTATCATTTCTTAAGACTTTAATGACTCCTCTTTCGGGATGGTACCTCGTTAGGTCGCTCGACCCTATCCCCCTTAGGTCGTTAGACCTCATTTTGTCTTCACTAGGTCGTACCGTTTTGACGGGGCGCTGCCCCCTGGACCCCCGCGACCTGACCGGGCAGGTCGAACCCCATACCCCCCTTCGTAGGGGATCTTATCTGAAAAACATTCAACAGAACTTCTTACTTTGATGGTTTTGGGGATTGATTTCTTTGGACTTTACTCACGTCTTCGAACGTGAATTTTATGTAATTCGATTCGTTTCAACAATCGTTTTGTGATTTGTCACTTTAAAAATATAAAGGTTTTCTATACTAGTAGTAAATATCAAAACTCTTTCATCAAAACGATTTTGACACTATTTTAATTACAAAGCTCGTTTCTTAAACTGTTTTCCAATCTATTAGTATATACAAACCTTTACCTCATTCGTATGAGAAAATCTAATTAAACGGCTTAGCAAAACAAGTGGTATGAAACGCTTGCGTTTACTTCGTCAGTTAATTTATGGACTTGTTCGATTGAAACTCTTATGACAATTTTCTAGTGGAGATCTACAATCTGTTCGTAAATATTTGAGTTAAGCAAGTGGTTATGGGACATGAAGCTAAACTCTTATATTTACTAGCTTAGTGTAATCGACACTTCCTTATGATCATGATGATCATTCTTGTGATTTAGACTAGCAATGTGCGATGTCTCTTTGTCCGTGTGGAGGACTGCTCCTCGTTTTATTGAGCTTCGTCTCACTTCTCGCATGGGTCGTACCTATTTAGGTACGTCGATGTTTTTTTCTCGCATAGGTCGTACCTATTTAGGTGCGTCGATGTTTATTTACTTCGTGGAGCAATCGGCTCAATAAGTCGGGACATGGGGCGTATCTATTTAGGTGCGTCGATGTTCGTCTATGCATGGGGCGTATCTTTCTAGGTGCGTCAATGTTCGGCTTTGCATGGGGTGTATCTTTCTAGGTGCATCGATGTTAGACATTACATGGGGCGTATCTTTCCAGGTGCGTCGATGTTTATTTATGCATGGGGCGTATCTTTCTAGGTGCGTCAATGCTAGAGCATGGGTCGTATCTTTCTAGGTGCGTCGATGCTCGACTTTGCATGGGGTGCATCTTTCTAGGTGTATCGATGCTAGACTTTACATGGGGCGTATCTTTCTAGGTGCGTCGATGTTCAGTTTATGGGATTGGCCATCCACTTTTCTTGTGATTTCTGGATTTCTTGTTGTGATTTCTGGAATTTATGTTTCACCAGCTTTTACCATTGACATTGATGAGTATGTCATTTTATTGTGGCTTGGTGAATTAAATTAAGAATATGACATTCTTTTAATCTTTGAGAAGATTCTTGTGATATTGATTAATCTCTTGTTGATTATCATTTTCATACTTGTAGTAGTATGCTTTTATGGTTATTATATGTTTATGCCATATCTCTTGTTCTATATCATTTTATCTGATAATTATAGCTAGACTGATCCGTTTATTATTTTCTTCTTAAATAATACTCGGGTCAGACTGAGATTTTACAGGTGCTTCCTCATGACTTCTTATCTGGAGCCATCTTCTGACTTTTGGCTAACTACTCTAGTTTAGTAGTTTTTGTTGTATGCATTTGAGATTAGACTCCTTGATGTATACATATTCTTTTGGCTAGCACTTGTATCTATTCTTTTGTGTTCTTGTGGATCTTATTTGACCACTACTCTGATGTACACTTTCATGTGTTATATTCATATCTATTTCCGCCTTTGTGATATGAATTGTCTGTGACTGATTTGCGTTACGTTTATTTCTATATTTGTTTCCGAAGATTATATATAGCCACTGTGTAGTAGCTTTGAGTTTGTATCGGTATGTCGGATTTCCTCTTAAGATGAAAAGTTATATTTTTATCTGGCATATCGGTACTCGCACAAAGCAATTATACAGATGGTCGCTCCTCAACAGCCTTATTTTCCATGCTAGTTGACGGCATTACCTCGTACTGTCCTTGGCTAGCGTGGGTATAGAGGTGGGGCGTCACACCCATTAAAAGAAGTATACCTCTAGTAATATACTTAAAAACACCAGGAAATCCAAACCAGACCCCGCCAGACCTTACCGAGAATCCAAATATTTCACATCTAAAAACTATTAACCGTTTTTCACGTGACGGTACACAAAAATCTAGACGAGATGTGAAAATACCCCAATGGGAGCAACCCCCCATAAATTGGCCCCCAAAAACCACGCGCTTTGGTTTAGTCATTTCGAGCAAAAGATAATCAACGCTCAATGGAGCAATAAATCGTTTTAGAATGACGTTAATAAAGTAGCTGAAGTAACCGATAGCTGAGATACCAACAATCGAGGATATAAAACGATTGTATATGGAAATTAAGTTTTGTATACTTATCACCACTCATTGAATTCAAACTTGTACTTTTCTTGGTTAACAATAATATCTAACAAGTCAAGGTAGTGTTACCTCAAAGTCATTTCCAACGATTATTCTTAACTTTTGAAATAGCGGCAAGTTTACTTCTTCAATGTTTAGTGCTAATTCTACAAATAAATCATTTCCATATAAGTGATTCGCTTTACAGAAATAATTCATTCCATAAACGAATCAAAAAATTTCTTTTTAAAATGAACTAAACTTGTGCTTGATTTCCATATTTCCATATTGGTAAAACACTTTTAGAAATTAGATCATGATTTTTAAAATGTTAAGAGAATAATTTTTCTAAGTGTGCGACCCCGAAGGCCTAAACCAATATCAGACCGAACACCCAGAAGATTATCCAACTTACCATCCTAATAATCGAGTTCCAATTCCTTTTTATAACTTTAAAACAATATTAATTATCCTGAAAGATAATTAACCACATTTAAAATCTCTTTTAAATAAACAAATCTATTATCTTTAATAAAATAGATAATTATTTCCAAACACTTTTATAACATTGGTAAATTAACTTTAAAATCCTTAGTAAATCAATTTATTAACTTTAAATTAATTGATTAAAGCAATTTTTTATTATATTAGTTAATTTACTTAAATCACTTTTACTATATCGATTAATTGACTTTGAATGTCATTAATTACAAAGATTAATTAAATCCAAATAATTATTAGTTAAAATGAACAAACCATCTCAAACATCATTTATTAAAATGATAAGGAATTTTAAATTCCATTAATTAAATTAATTAATTAAGTTCAAATAATCATAAATTGATTAATTAAATTCAAGCCTCATTAGTTAAAACGAATAATTAAAATACCATTTGTTAAAACGATTTATTTAATTATAAAACATCATCAATTAAAAAAATTTAACTAAATTCCAAATATCAATAGTTAAACCAATTAGTTAAAATTAAACAATTAATTAAATTCAAAACAAACATTAATTAAAATGATTAATAAAATTTAAATATCATTTTTTAAAATGATTAATTACTTTTATGCACCATTAATTACAATGATTATTACTTTCAATTATCATTAATTAATATAATTAATTAAACTCCATCATCATTAATTAAAATAATTAATTAAACCCAAATAATCATTAGTTAAAATAATTAATCAAGTATATAAAACATCATTAGCAAAAATGATAAATCAAATCTAAAGATAACCAATTTTAAACACTGTTTATTAAATTGGTTAATTAATCTCAAAAATTAAAAATGATTAATTATTTTAAATTATCATTAACCAAAACGATTAATGAATTTTCAATATTCTGTTTAGCAGAAACATAAGCTCAAGTTCATACGGCGGAGTTTGGGGATGAAATTTAATAAATGACGTATAGCGCAATTGCTATAACGACACTTAACAAATTAAATGAGATATCAAGATTTATTTTCAATTAACCATCAATAACAACATACAGATGTAAATAAATAATTTATGGGCGAGAAACCCCTCCGGGTCTCTCTATAGTTTTTCCCTGCACAACAATGGTTATGGATAATATGTAGATAATCATATGGGTTTATAACGATCAAATTAATATTTCATCCATTTTCCAAACGAAAATTCAACCAAACAAGCAATCAAACAATTTAACTAACATCTAAACAACATTTTTAATATCATAGATATGCTATAATAAAATTTAACGTGAGTTAAACTCACACTGATTTTTGTTTTCGCCGAAACATTCTGATTTGGACTAAAACCGAACGGGCATTCGATTTTAGCCTAAATTCCAATAAGCTCCACATTAAACCAAACCAAATCCAACGTGAAGATCTCGATGACACGAGTCCAATGCAAAAAACGGCGTTCGAATCCGACCTTGTACGCAAAAGTTATTGATTTAATAAGTTTTTGAATAAATAACAACGATTAATTATTAAAATAATAACTAATCACCTAATTAATAACTAATGCCCCACAAACATCTTCTTCCTCAAAGCTAATGACTTCCATCCCCTGTACATACATACCCAAAACATATATGTACACACACACCACCGCAACCACCATACACGACGAACTCGCAATCCGACTTCGTCGAATAACTCCATAGCTCCTCCTCTTCGATCCGCACCCAAACTCCAAAGCCCTACGGCCCACCATAAAACACGACAACGACCCCTGCTCCAAGTCGTATGTCAGGTCACGCGACCAAAAATTGAGCCAAACCACACCAAAACCCCAACGTCGCCTTACCTCGCCATGAAGAGCTCGGGTCTACCCTCGATTTCCTTCAATTCCACAAGAATAACTCGAAATAGCAAACCCTAGCTCCAAAACATCTACTGTAAAAATAATTGATCACTCAAAACACTACTACGAGCTACAAAATGGGTATAGGATGGAAGCTAATCTCCTAACGAGCATAACAGATCGAGATTCAATATTTTTAATGAAGTATGGAATTTTTATTTGAATTTAAAATGGAAAATCCTCATTTTCAACTTACAAGCATCGTTTATAAGATAGGAGAGAGTATGGATGATAATATGGAGGGTATGGGAAGTGTACGGGGAAGTATGGGCCAGAATTGAGAGGGTATGGTCATGATTAGAAAGGGTACAATATTATTTTAAATTTTAAATTATTCAACAAAACATATCCGAAAATTTCAAACTCCAAACGAGGCATGCTACCTGGCGTTTTATATGCTATACCCATATTCCGAACGCAATGGAGCTTGTCCCGAGTCCTAATTCGATCGTATGCAAAAGATAGGTTTTAGACCTAGTTATTATATTAAATTTTCAGTAGTAATTTCAACGCGTTTCGATCTTGCGCGACCAAACGATACGTCTGATCGCTACGAAATTCGACGGCATAATATAATTCACTATTACGGATCCAATGAAACTGGTTCGTCGAAATTCGAGACTGTGCCCCGAAAGGCTAATTTTACAAACTTAAATATTTAATCATCGATATTTATCCGGTCTATTTATATTTGTAAATAAATTTTACAAATTGAATTCACAAATATTATTTATTAATTAAAACGAGCTTAAAAATATAATTAAATACATTTAATTAACATTAAATTTCATAATTCAAATATTTAAGCATTCCCTATATTTGAATTATTAGTTATTAAATTCTAAAATCTAATTATTTAAATATTTAAAATTAATTAAACATTTAAAATGAAATAACCAGAATTTTGGGTTGCTACATTCTCCCCTATCCCCACTTAAATGAATTTCATCCTCGAAATTCCTAAGGAAGAAAATATTTCCAAACCCTTAAGTTTAAAACTATTAATTGAAATGAGTTATTAAACTTATTAACTTTTTCAAAATCAATTAGCTGAAATAGATTCTAAAATTTCCAACTCTCTCAAATCTATTCACCTATATTAACTAATATCTCAGATTCATTCATTTATTCCAAGATATAACCCAAAAATCAAATTTTAGTTATCAAACATTTTCAAAAATTCTTTAAAATTTTCTAACTCTTAAATTTACAGAAAATTTCGCCAATGTCTCGTTTGCGCAGCTCGATCGGTACAACTACAAATCGCCTCTACGGCTCCAAACCAATCAACGAAAACAAAAGCCAAATGGCCTCCTATATCTGGGGCATAAAATCATCAACCAATTTAAATTTTTTAAAATTATTACGTAGCTTTTTGCGTTTGATTTATATTTTTGGCGGGTAATTTATTATCTTCTATGCAAATGCAGATGCACAAGAATCAATAGCATTCTCTTGCATACCTGTATTTACAAAATCTAAAGAAAATCAGGTTGAAAAAAGCAATGTGACGTAACTCTACATACCAAAACTAGCATAATATAAATCTACATGCGACCAACGACCATATCTCAATCATATGCAACAAAATACAGAGAATATTCCATAATAGATGTTATGCATCCAAAATTTTCAAATGACAAATTTAGACCTAAATACCCGGGTTTTTCAATTTAAAAAAAATTATTTTCAAATATCTCAGACAAGAAAAATCAAAATGGCAAGGAGAGGATTCCTTCTAATAAAGTATAGTGAAACTCTAGAATCAAAACAACATAGAGCATCCAGTGGTATCTTGGTTCCTCCAAAACATCAACTATAGGAATAAATATTATTCCTTTCCCAAAATCTTCAAAAATCTCTTTTTCAAAATCACCGGGATTTAGGTCCTAATGACAATAATTCAAAATCCTTTGTCTACAAATTTAAACTTTTTTTTTAAACCCAGGAGAACCCGGCGGGTCGGTAAACTCCTGAGGAGGGTATAGTAAAGTCGTCCGCTGATCCAAGCCCCCATACCCCCAGGTACATTTATATAGGATAGGGAAGCGCATGGTAGGAATCGAACCTGGGTCTTTTTACTAGAACCCAAGCCTCCTTTCCACTGCGCCTGCGGACTACAAATTTAAACTTTATAGACAATGGTATATGAAATCACACAACCAATCAATTCAATTCAATCAAATCAAATCAATCAAATCAAATCAATCAAATTCTGTGAAGGAATAAACTAACACTAACCGTCAATCAAAATCTATAAGGGAAAACTTATCACTTAACATTGTTTCAAAATGTCAGATGACTAACAAACAAATTTTAACTTAGGTTTAAAACTTTCTAAATTGTCCAAAAATATAGATAATTATCTAAGCGTACCGTTTTGCTCATTAGCCATTGGTTATTGCTTAGAAGATTATCCAAACTAACTTGGACAGAATGGAAAGTTATACTCTATATTTTATTAGTTTCTTAATTATATTAAAAAATTTCTCATTCACTTATATTTTCACTTAGTATTTTATTCAATACTAAAATTATTTATGAATTATTTCATAAATTCTCACCCAAGTTTAAAAAATATATTTTATAAAGTTATTTCTTTATAAAACGTCAAATAATAACTTATTCCACTTTATTTATTTGTATAATACTCTCCTATATCCTAAGAGTACATACAAATTTTATTTTACTTTTTCATGGATCTAGATGGGATCAAATCAAATTATGGTTTCTTAAAACTGAGTCAACCTATTAACCTTTTTAACTTAGAGTGTTAAAATGAATAATGTTTTCATGGGTTGACCCCAAAGCTGTAAATAGTTTATACTACGTAGAGTTTTAAGTAAAAGTTATGGTTTTAATAAAAACAATGTTTACCAAAACCTTCTTATTTAATTTAACCCAATTTAAACCTGTGTTAATTATCCCATATCTTATCTTAGGAAAAAAATCTTATTTATCAAAACAATCTTTTATTAGAAATACCTTTTGTTTTGGAACCAATTCCCTTTGGGGAACTTAAAATAAATACCCGTTTTTAATTTCAAAACTCAACTTTGAAAGCATATTGCATATATTTTTATATATAATAACTTCAAACAATTTATTTATTAAAACTTACATTGGGTTTATTCGGATTTGAACTCATTTCGATCGCACAATGATAAAGAGAAAAATTTACTAAGTACTCCACAACGTTCATCTAAACAAACAACCGATCATCACTTAGAAGATTATTTAGATTACCATAAAACTAATCGAAACGATTTCTTCCTAATTATCCCAAAGAAAATGCATTCCATTTAAAATCTTGCTTTCCAAAATATTTTTACTTTCAATTACATCTAGAGATATTTCTATTTCATTCCTCAAAAATTATTTTGAAACTATTTTCAAAAATTCCGGGATTAAGATTCATGAATTCTTTTTAAAAACATGTTTTATAAACTAAATTTATATAAAACTTCCTTTATATAAAAATCATTTCATATTATAATAATTTTTCTTTATTATAATCAAATTTTCTCAAATGTTTATTATCTAAAGGCTTTATCAAACCATTTAGACTATATCTATAACTTTTTATTAAAGTTCAATCCTTAACTCACTATTATTAAATGGCGAGTATTTAACTTAATCATATTCTTCGAACACCTTATAGTCAAATTGTGAAATTAATTCACAAAGGTTTTGTTTTAAACCAAAACGATAGATGCTCCTAAATAAACCGAGCACACTTTAGAAATTAACAAACAACATTCAGTGCTTCTCTTTTAAGTTAAGCATAATCGAACAAACAATAGTGATAATAAATAAATATTATCACATTTAAACCAACACACTTTATCACTATATAAAGTTTAAAAATTATTCCTTTATATAAATATATATAATATAATCCTAGGAAAAATATTTAGTTTGCCAAAATTTCCAAAAATTCAATACCATGTCCGTTGGACTTGGTCAAATGTTTTGAAACCCCAATCGATACCATGGCGTCTCACGTCTTAACCAGAATTCATAAAAAACTCAATATACAAATTAACATAGTATGTTTTTATAACATTAACAAATACACTCTCATATATATAATACTCTCAAACTCATTCTAGGGTGTCGCTTACCCTATCTCTAATGAGCCAAACCCTACCAAAGCCAAGGTTCTCGCATAACCTCGCGCTCTGATACCATGCTATAACAACCTTCCTTTTTGACCATCGAAAGTCAACACCAAACACTACCACTGTGTTCCAATGTCGTGCATCCAATCGGCAAAGGGCGGATTGTTAGGGTAAATAAAAAGAAAAGAACAGAGAACAGAGAAAAAAGGAATCTCACAGCGGATTCGACAACATATAATATAACAACGATAGTAGAAACTGTCACTCCAAACATATAGAGTATATCAGAGTTAAAAACAAACCTTATCAGCTGGACAGTTATAAAATTCTGACCTTAAAAATGCCGATAGGTATACTATATAATGCAACGGAAAATTAAAATACTACGAAGGTGACTCTTCAGCTCCCCTTCAAGACCTCCATAACACCGTGGACAATCTGGGAAAATAGTCGGCCTGACCCGAGCATTATAATAAAATAACACCCGGATCAGTCTGGAAATACCAACGTGAGATAAATCAAATAATATGGAACATATAAAGTTCTGTGAGACCACGCCGCTAACACGGAACGGGTTTTCACCTCACAAGAATAACATCCATACAGGCAAGAGCAGAAATATATATCTGGAAGCAAATGCAAATAGAAATGGGCATAATTAATATTAAAACTAGACTTGAAAAAATGGAAATAAACCGAGTAAAATCCAAATTCGACGGAATGAATAGAATAAGGAAAACTGTCCAACTTGGTAGAATGGACTAAATAAGATAACAATCCAAACTTGATAGAATGGACTGAATAAAATAATAGTCCAACTTGATAGAATGGACTAAATCAATACTTAAATGCCATGATGAGGAGTTGGCTCTACTCGTCATAATTTAAAGCCAAAATAGATTTAGGGTCTTCGAATTAGACAAGGAAAGGAAATTTTCCAACAAATGACAAGGAGCGTGTATCCCCTTTAAAAGAACTATACCTCTAGTAATATACTTAGAAACACCAGGAACTCCAAGCCAGACCCCGCCAAACCTTACCGAGAATCTGAATATTTCACATCTAAAAACTCTCAACCATTTTTCATGTGACAGTACACAAAAATATAGATGAGATGTGAAAATACCCTAATCGGAGCAACCCCACATAACTTGGACCCCAAAAACCACGCGCTTTGGTTTAGTCATTTCGGGCAAAGGGTAATCAACGCTCAACAGAGCAGTAAACCATCTTAGAGTGACGTTAATAAAGTAGCTGAAGTAACCGATAGTTGAGATACCAACTATCGACGATATAAAACGATCGTATATGGAAATTAATTCTTGTATATTTATCACTACTCATTGAATTCAAACTTGTACTTTTTCTTGGTTAACAATAATACCGGACAAGTCAAGGTAATGTTACCTCAAATTCATGTCAAACGATTATTCTTAACTTTTGAAATAGCGACATGTTTACTTCATCAATGTTTAGTGCTAATTATACAAATAAATCATTTCCATATAAGTGATTCGCTTTACGGAAATAATTCATTGCCATAAATGAATCAAACTTTTTCTTTTTAAAATGAACTGAACTTGTGCTTGATTTCCATATTTCCATATTGGTAAAACACTTTTAGAATTAGATCATGATTGTTAAAATGTTAAGAGAATAATTTTTCCAAGTGTGCGACCCCGAAGGCCTAAACCAATATCAGACCAAACACCCAGAAGATTATCCAACTTAACATCCCAATAATCGAGTTCCAATTCTGTCATGACCCGTCTTTCTTAGCCTAGAAAGACGCATCATGATTTAAGAAAGAAAGGGATAGAAGAAGAAAAGAAAGAAAAGAAGAAACTTAACAATATCAGAATTTCACAGCGGAACGAATGAAATATAATATATCACATAAGATATTACATAGTATCATATACATCAGAGTTACACAACTTATACATCTCAAATTAGACAGTTATAAACACCTGTCTATCATACAACTCCAATACATCAATACAATACAGATACAACACTAACACAGCGGAACCATAATATATCTACACGATGAAGCCACCTGCTCCAAATCCCCTCCAGAATTCGTCAAAGCTAACCTGAATCCCTCGACTACTCAATACAAAATTGAGTACCCAAGAGTTTAATAAAACAGAAAATAAACACTTGGGTCAGACATAGGTCTGGTGTGAGTAAACGGGTTAAAATTACTTAACTTTGAAAAACCTTTGAAAGAAAAGGTATCTCGTAAGACTTCCCGCACATAAACATGGAAATGTTTTTACCTTACGATAACCAAAACATTTGATAGGAAATCCAGTGATATTATAATAGGGTCTGGGTTTTCAAGTAAAATACAGAAATAGCTGGAATGCTTACATCTCACGTTCCAACATAGTTGGGCACAATCAATACGTACGGCACTTATTGGAGTTTGGATTCCATACAATGGCAGGGCTACTGGGGTACCGCCCGTCGCAGTATGGGGACTAGATCACCGTACCGAGGATCACTCCCAATCCCCTGCAATACAAGGCCGGAACCATTCCTTACTGCAAAATCCCGAACAAGACAACCCCGTAGTTGGCGCGACCAACCACACACTAAGCCGAATAAAAAGGAACTTCTAGACAGGGGTATATCTCGCTCTCAAGTGGGTGCTACCCACGAAGCCTTGCTGCACCTCCCCTGTTTTAGCCATTCCCGATTGATGAGGCATGAGGCTACGATTACCTTTTAGAACACATCTATCTTAGAATGCTCATCGTCCACCTGACGATGTTCTGAAAGCATTCGATCCATACAAGTCTGCTCCGGGTTCGAATGAAACCGAAGGCACTATCTCGCTACACTCATATTGGAATCACCCTCAGAGTTAATGACCATAGCCCTTGCACTCTGAATCTTCATCTCGAATCTGAAAGTACTATCTCCGTAAACTCATTTTGGAATCACCCTCAGATTTTTAACGACGAATAGTTCTTACACTTCGAGTCTTCATCTCGAACTCCACTTGAGTTTTCACGACCTATCGTTAATTTGGATCGATGTGGTTTTCGGATATCCAAATCTGGAAACCCGATCCCGGTCTCATCGAAATCCAAAACGTATCTTTTAGGTCCAAGTTGTTTTAAAGGGTTTAAACAATTTACTTTCATATTCAGAATACATTACACATGGATAGATGATTCACGATATCATAAATAGATAATTCATATCATCACAATCAACCATAACATCACATATCACTAAGCAGCACATAACATATATCAGAGATATCACACACAAAGCATCCAATATCATTCAATCATCCATAACAGGATTGATTCATTCTTAATTAATTTAATTGGTCTCTAATTAAATTAATTATCTACTAAATCATTAGGATTACCCTTAATCCTAATTACTTAACATTAATTTATTACAACTAATTAATTTAATCATCTCTTAATTACTTACCTTAATTAATCTTCCTTGATTAATTATTCCTTAATTACAATAAGTAATTATTCTTTAATTATCCTATTTAATTAATCATTCTTGATTAATTACTCTTTAATTACATCAAGTAATTCACCCTTAATTAATTACAGAAATTAATTATCTTTAAACCATTCACATTAATTAATCTTTAATTAATCTCATTAATTAACTATATTATAATTAATTACGTTAATTAATTATTCTTAATTAATTTTATTACTTAATCAACTTATAATCACTTACCTTTAATTAATTAAGCTTTTAATTAAATAATTAATTTCACTAAGTAATTACTCCTTAATTACTTCCATTAATTAACCTCAAATCACTTTTATTAATTTGCCTTATTAATTAACCTAAAATTAATTACATTAATTAATTATCCAATTAACAAATCACTTACTTACTAATTTATCCATTAACCATCCACTGATTACTTTATTAAGTAATTATCCTTAATTACAAATAGTAATAAGCTTTAATTTAATTTATTTATTAATTATCCTTAATTAAATTCAATCTTTAAAGATAGACTTTTCATTTAAATTACATATTAATTTCTATCATTAAACTTCATTTAAACCATTTAGAAATAATTATATATTTGAATAAAATTTTACTTTAAAACAAAACAAAACAATTTAAACCCTTAATTTTTAATTCACTTAAAATCTTTGAAAATCCTTTTTAAACATGTTTTAATTAAATTAAACAAATATTCATCTTTGAAAACTTGATTATCATATCCTTTAAACTTATTTATTAAGATATAAATTTGAAAACTAATTTAAACATTTCTTTACTTATTAAAACTTGATTTTTCTTTGCTTTATATACATCAGCTCATGTTTTATTTTCAAAACACAAAAATCTGGAAGCAACAATGATAACAACCCGAGTAAAAAGAACCAAAACTCGAACACAACCCTGAGCACAACACGAATCTCTCGCGATCACTACTGCTTCGAGTCGAAACGAGATTACTTCGAGAAAACCCCGAGCTGACTCTTCTTCCCTGAAGTCTCGAACTCCAGTTGACACCAACGTGCACCTGCACGTGCACCAGCAACTCCAGCCATCGTCGATCGTCGCGATGCTCCTCAACAACTCCACGAACCCACGCGATCACGAATCCAAACCCAGATCGTTCATAACCCATACGAATCGGAAACGAACCATTCTCGATCAAAACTGGAAGCACCATTGTCGGAAATCCCCTCCTTCCCGTTGCCTCCAACCTCGAGATCATCTTCCCCTTTCACCGAAGCTTCGTCACACCTTCCAGCACCAATGCCCCCCAACGCGGTCCACTCCGGTCCACTCTAGCCTCCGATCGAACCCATCCAACGTCGACCACTTCAACCAGCCTCAAAACCCTACACCACCAAATTCCCACCGTCTCGACCATCGATAAATTCCCTGGCCATTTTTTCCTAGGATCTACAATACACCAGCCACCTCCGGTTACAAGCTCGACGACCATCACCACCTTGATCGACAGAAATTGATAAAAGACCCAATTTCAATCAACTCCCAAATTCTCATGATTTTCTAAACTAAAATTCATGATTTTTCTTTTAAAAATCATAATTTCCAGAAACAAAACATATTATATAAAGGAATCAAGTAATCAAGATGCTTGAATTTTTGACATATATTTAGTTTTACTGTTTTATCTTTTTTTTCAGATGATATTCAAAACTATCATTCTTAAATATATTTTTAAATCTTAGTTTAGGTTTAAACACAGACAGCTTGTTTGAATTCCTAAACATATAAGAGATTGGATGAGGAGATTTTTAATATTCTATTTTGTTTAAACCATGTTATGTATAAACAGAGGCAAATTTTTGCCTGAGAACAGACATGCACACTTCAATTCTCCCATATAAACACACACACACACACACACACACATATATATATATATATATATATATTCGCTGATATGTACACATTCACATAATTCCAACATGCATTCATAAACAATATTCATATAAACATATATATCATCACAGCACAATCCATCACATATATCAAAGTAAATTCTCAAATTTAAAAACTGTTTTTAAAAATATTTACTCACCTGTTATAAAGAACAGAGAACTGGATTTTGGTTTAAAATCTGGAACTAATCTGTAAATTGGTGTTGATTGCATTTTAGTCTGAATTGTTGAGGTGATCTTTACAGCTTGTTACTGAGTTGAATTTGTACTTTGCATGTTGAAGACTGAAATCTTTGCATGCCTGATTTATGTTGAATCTGGTGTTGAAGTGATCTTTGAATTGAATTTATGTTGAGTTGAATTTGTTGCTAGCTTGATCTCAGGCTTAGTTGAACTTAAAACAGCTTGAGTTGTTGTTATTTGATTAAATCTTCTTTTAGTTTTCTTATGATTTCAGTTTGAAGATGAAAGAAGATAAATTTGAGAAAGTTTGAACTGAAATACAACAACCAGGTTTTTCTTTAAAACACTAGTTATATAATTAAATTTTTAAAAGAAACATATGTTGCCATTTGTTAATTTGCATGCTATCAAGTTAACACATGTTAAATGCATGTTTGATTGTCTTACAAATGTTAAAAGCTTGAATTATATGTATACAAATGTCAAATCCTTTTTATATTTATATGTTTATGTCTTATTAATCTATGTTTATTTATATATATATATTCAACATACATTTATTCATGTTAAATTTAAAAGAAAGAATATTAAAACAAAAGAAATGAACCTTTAATTAAATCTTACTTTAAACTTAAGCTAAAATACTTTTAAACAAAATAAATATTTACCTTAAGTGTTTTGAAATATATGATTAACTTTTAAATAGATTTTGAAAGGTATTATATTAAATTCAAATCAAAACTTCAATATATACAAATATACATATACATTTTAAATAGAAAATATTTTTACCATTAATTTTGAGAATTATTATATTAAATTTCAATACAACTTCAAATCATAACATATACATTCATATATATTACAATTTGAAAATACATCTTTTATTTAAACAAAAGATTTCTATTCACAATATATATATCAATATATACATTATAAGTAGAATCTATTCTTATTAGTTTTGAAAAATAAGATTTACCAATTTATTTACTTTGAAAAGAATAAACTTGCCAACTAAAATGATTATAAAAGCCAATAGTACTATTTTAAATTGTTAGAAAAGATATTATTAAATCAATAGTACACATTTTAAATAATTATTAATAAAGATTATCAAATAATTATTGCTTAAAATTCCGGGACATCACAAATTCCTTTTTATAACTTTAAAACAATATTAATTATCCCGAAAGATAATTAACCACATTTAAAATCTCTTTTGCATAAAAAAATCTATTATCTTTAATAAAATAGATAATTATTTCCAAATAATTTTATAACATTGGTAAATTAATTTTAAAATCCTTAGTAAATCAATTTATGTACTTTAAATCAATTGATTAAAGCAATTTTTTATTATATTAGTTAATTTACTTAAATCACTTTTATTAAATCGATTAATTAACTTTAAATATCATTAATTACAAAGATTAATTAAATCCAAATAATCATTAGCTAAAATGATCAGTAATTTTAAATTCCGTTAATTCAAACAATTAATTAAGTTCAAATAATCATAAATTGATTTATTAAATTCAAGCCTCATTAGTTAAAACGATTAATTAAAATATCATTTGTTAAAATGATTTATTTAATTATAAAACATCATCAATTAAAATGTTTAACAAAATTCCAAATATCAATGGTTAAACTAGTTAAAATTAAACAATTAGATAAATTCAAAATAATCATTAATTAAAATGATTAATAAAATTCAAATATCATTTTTTAAATGATTAATTACTTTTATGTACCATTAATCACAATGATTATTAATTTCAATTATCATTAATTAATAGAATTAATTAAACCCCATCATCATTAATTAAAATAATTAATTAAACTCAAATAATCATTAGTTAAAATGATTAATCAAGTATATAAAACATCATTAGCTAAAATTATTAATCAAATCTAAAGATAACCAATTTTAAACACTATTTATTAAATTGGTTAATTAATCTCAAAAATAAAAAATGATTAATTATTTTAAATTATCATTAATCAAAATGATTAATGAATTTTTAATATTCTGTTTAGCTGAAACACAAGCTCAAGTTCATATGGCGGAGTTTGGGGATGAAATTTAATAAATGCCGATATAGCACAATTGCTATAACGACACTTAACAAAATAAATGAGATATTGGGATTTATTTTCAATTAACCATCAATAACAGCATACAGATGTAAATAAATAAGTTATGGGCGAGAAACCCCTCAGGGTCTCTCTACCGTTTTTCCTTGCAAAACAATGGTTATGGATAATATATAGATAATCGTATGGGTTTATAACAATCAAATTAATATGTCATCCATTTTCTAAACGAAAATTCAACCAAATAAGCAATCAAACAATTTAATTAATACCAAACAATCAATAAGCATTTTTAATATCATAGATATGTTATAATAAAATTTAATGTGAGTATTGATTTCCTTTCCGCCGAAACATTCCAATTTGGACTAAAACCAAACGGGCATTAAATTTTAGCCTGAATTCCAACACACTCCACATCAAACCAAACCAAATCCAACGCAAAGATCTCGACAACACGAGTCCAACGCAAAAAACGTCGTTCGAATCCAATCTTGTACGCAAAAGTTATTGATTTAATAAGTTTTTGAATAAAAAACAACGATTAATTATTAAAATAATAACTAATCACCTAATTAATAATTAATGCCCCACAAACATCTTCTTCCTCAAAGCTAATGCCTCCATCCCCTGAACATACATACCCAAAATATATATGTACACGCACACCACCGCAACCAACACACACGACAAACTCGCAATCTGACTTCGCCGAACAACTCCATAGCTCCTTCTCTTCAATCCGCACCAAAACTCCTATGCCCTATGGCCCCACCATAAAACATGACAACAGCCCCTGCTCCAAGTCGTATGTCAGGTCACGTTACCAAAAATTGAGCAGAACCATGCCAAAACGCCAACGTTGCCTCGCCATGAAGAGCTCGGGTCTACCCTCGATTTCCCCCAATTCCACACGAATAGCTCGAAAAAGTAAACCCTAGCTCCAAAATATCTACTGTAAAAATAATCGATCACCCAAAATACTGCTGCAAGCTACAAAATGGGTATCGGATGGAAGCTAATCTGATGCAGCAGCGGATAACTGAAAATGAATGTAACGGTGAAAGTAGCAATCGGTGAATTGAAAGATACCAAAGGCCCAAATCCGTTGATCCAAAGATACCGGATTCTAGCTATCTCAAACACGTTGATTGCGCATGATACCGTGTTTAAAGATCTACAATTCTTTGTACGTTGATCAAGCGCACTTGATACCGTGAATTGGCTTCAACAGTCGTTGATTCGAGCGCACTCGAATGCCGAAAGTGGAGATAGGAGATCACACTCAACTACAAATTTCAAAAGAGGCACAAAGCACTCAAACAAATTTTATTCAAAATCAATCCCCTTTACAAATGACACCACCATCCGTATTTATAGGGTTACAACTCACGCCTTCATCACAAAACACCCGACCTAAAACAGGCCCGCGACCTACGACCTAACATAGGTCGTTAACGACCTAACAACACGTTACAACACACGCGACCTAAAAACATTACGACATAAGCAAATACAACTTGAACGACATACGACTTAATATGTACAAGTACAATAGATACAACATACACAACAACCTAAGAATACAACGCACACGACCTAAGAAGTAATGCGGCTTCAGGACTCTTCACGCGACCTATCTTCACAGTGGTATAAGGTCAAGCAACCTATCTTCCCACGACTTATGGTAGGTCATTCGCGACCTAAAGAAAGCGGCATAAGATCGAGCGACCTAAGAACATTGCTTCTGTAAATCTTCGAGCGACCTAAAGTTGAGCGACCTATCTTCCCGCGACCTAACTTAGGTCGTATCTCTTCTCTGCGACCTAACATAGGTCGTAATTCAATACCGCGACCTAACTTAGGTCGTAACTCGTCAAAGTCGTTACTCGAAATGTCGGAGCGACCTAATGCTGGCTTGCATGCTTTAACACTGAGTCCATTAACTCGTGAGCGACCTTCACTAGGTCGTGAGCGACCTAATTCACTAGGTCGTTCCAGCGACCTATCCCCCTGATTTAGCTCGCTAGGTCGTTCCAACGACCTATCCCACAGTTTTAGCTCGTTAGGTCGTTCGCGACCTAAAACTTCAATAGGCTGGGCTGCATCATCCTCCCCTGGTTGGGAAAAATTTGTCCTCGAAATTAAAAGCTCTTCCTCATTGGATTGTTCATCTTCGTAATAAGGTATAAGATGTTTAACATTAAACACGTCAGACGTGTACACATCCTCCGGCAGCTTCAACCTATAAGCGTTTTCATTGATCCGTTTCACAATCTTTATAGGACCAATCTTTCGAGCCTTAAGTTTATTGTATGCTCCCACTGGAAAACGATCTTTCGTTAATACAGCATATACTAAATCACCTTCATTAAATTCAACACTTCTTCGCTTTAGATCCGCAGATCGTTTATACTTTTCATTCGCCTTCTCCAATTGTTCCTGAACGATTTTATGGCATTCTGTCAATCCGTCAACAAAATCAACAGCTCGCTTAAATGTTCCCTTCGGTTGTGGCACTATCGTCAAATCCAATGGCCCCTTTGGCAAGCTCGAATATACAATCTGAAATGGATTGAAACCCGTACTACGATTAACAGCATGATTATGTGCAAATTCCGCCTGACACAACTTCATATCCCAACTCTTCAAATTATCCTGTACAAGACATCGCAACAAATTTCCCAACGATCTGTTCACCACTTCTGTTTGCCCATCTGTCTGCGGATGATAGGCGCTACTAAAATTCAGCTTCGTTCTAACCATCTTCCACAAACTTAACCAAAAATGGCTTAGAAATCTAGTATCCCGATCAGAAACAATAGATTCAGGTAGCCCATGCAATCGATACACCTCCTTAAATAATAACTGAGCAACACAGACGGCATTAGCTGTCTTCTTACAAGCTATGAAATGTGCCATCTTCGAAAACCTGTCCACTACAACATATATTGAATCATTCCCCCTCTGAGTTCTAAGTAACCCCAAAACAAAATCCATACTGATATCAACCCATGGTTTAGTCGGCACGGGTAAGGGCATATACAATCCCGCATTCGTCGCTGTCCCTTTGGAAACTTGGCAAATATGACATCTCTCCACAAACCTTTCAACTTCCCGCTTCAACGAAGGCCAATAATAAGATTGAGAAATCAATTGCAAAGTACGATCTCTACCCACATGGCCTTCCTCATGCAACTCCTTTACAATCTTCATTCGTAAGCTGCACTCTGGTATGCATAATCGATTCCCCTTAAAAAGAAAACCATCCACCAACACGTACTCATCTATCTTTCCCTTCTTGACTTCATCAACAAACTTTGCAAAATAAGGATCATCAACAAATAATTCTGGCAACACATCAAACCCCGTCACCTCAACTTTCATTGTAGTCAACAAATGATTCCTTCGACTCAATGAATCTGCCACACGGTTTGTAATTCCGGACTTATGCTTCACCACGAATGTAAATTGTTGCAGGTATGCGATCCACGAAGCATGCCTGGCTGCAATTTTGTCCTGTCCCTACAAATGTTTCAGTGCTTCATGATCAGTATATAGAACAAATTCTTTATGGAACAAATAGTGTCTCCAGTGTTTTATAGCCTGAACAATAGCATAGAATTCCACATCATAAGTATTATATCTCATCTTGGCTCCTGATAGCTTCTCACTGAAATATGCAATAGGACGTCCCCTCTGACTTAACACCCCTCCGATTCCAACTTTAGACGCATCAGTATGTAACTCAAACAACAATTGAAAATCCGGCAATACTAGAATTGGTGTTGTCGTCAAAAGTTCCTTGATTCGCTCAAAAGCTAATCCTGCTTCCTCTGACCATGAAAATTTCTTCCCCTTCATACAATCAGTGACTGGTGCCATCACGCTACTGAAATGTGGAATAAATCTTCGGTAGAATGATGCTAAACCATGAAAACTTCTAACTTCTATTATCGTTCTAGGTTGTGGCCAATTTCTGATTGCTTCAACTTTATTCTGATCCACCTGTATGCCTCCTTCTGAAATAACATATCCCAAAATAAAACACTATGCATCATGAACACGCATTTCTTCGTTGCAGCATAAAATTGTTTCTGTCGCAGTATCATCAATACTTCTTTCAGATGATGCAAGTGTTCTTCTGTGCTTCTACTATATATCAGTATATCATCAAAATACACCACCACAAACTTCCCAATAAATGGTCTAAAGATCTGTTTCATCACCCGCATAAATGTACTAGGTGCATTCGAAAGACCAAATGGCATAACCAACCATTCGTACAACCCCTCTCGTGTCTTGAACGCTGTTTTCCACTCATCCCCTGGTCTTATTCGAATTTGATGATAACCACTCTTCAAATCGATCTTCGAAAAGATAGTAGCTCCACTCAGCTGATCTAACAAATCATCAAGCCTCGGCATCGGAAATCTGTATCTCACAGTAATCTTGTTCAGTGCCCGACTATCAGTGCACATCCTCCACGTTCCATCCTTCTTCGGCACTAACAATGGTACTGCACAAGGACTTAAACTTTCCTGCACACGCCCCTGTTCAAGCAACTCTTCCACTTGCCTTCTCAACTCCTCGTGTTCCTTTAGACTCATTCTGTAATGTGGTTTATGTGGTAACACTGCTCCTGGAGCAAGATCAATTTGATGTTGAATGTCTCTCAACGGCGGCAACTCCGTTGGCAACTCTTCAGGAAATACATCGTCAAATTCTTCCAGCACTGGTTTTACTTCTTCAGGAATTTCAACCACTTCATGACTCTCACGTCCAATCAACAAAAATACTTCAGGCTCCTCTTCTACTTCCTTAACAAACTCCTTCAAAGATAGCAAAGTTTTAAGTTCTTCAATCTCCTCCAACTTGCTTTCTTCTTGTTGTTGCTTCTTGGGAACTAAAGTGATTTTTGTGCCTTCGAACATGAAACTATAGCTGTTCGTACGTCCATCATGTTGCACGGCTCTATCATACTGCCATGGTCTCCCCAGCAACAAATGACACACATCCATATCCACAACATCACACCAAATTTCATCTTTGTATTTCTTCCCAATCGAAAAATTAACACAAGCTCTTCGTCCAACCTTCACCTCCCCACCTTTCCTCAACCAAGCTAACTTGTAAGGTTTCGGATGCTTCTCTGTCTTCAATGCTAACTTCTTCACAGCTTCTGTAGAGATAATGTTGTCACAACTTTACGCATCAATAACAAACTTGCAAACCCTTCCCAAGATAGTACATGTTGACTGAAAGATGTTTCTCCTCAACCAACTAGTTTCCTCCTCCTGTTTTGGTGTCAAACAAGATCTCTTCATTATTAATGAATACCCTTCATCTCCTGACACATTTTCTTCCTCCTCAACATGTGGTGAATTAGAACATTCAGCTTCTACATCCTCATCTTCAACCTCAGTAATCATTGCTCGTTTCTTAGGCCTTGGACATTCATTGCTTTTGTGACCAATCTCTTGACAATTGAAACATTTGATACCACTATTGACCTTGGTCTTAGCAACTTCACTAACAACCGGTTTGGCAACAGCCTTGGAAACATTCGCATTGCTACTAGCCCCTTTCATTTGATTGTTGGAATTTGTAAACACACCACCACCTCTCCTACCTTGCTTCTCCCAGGCTAGAGCCTTTTGATGTGCTTCCGCCACAGATCTGGGATAAAACTTATTCACCATATCTTGTATCTGCATTCTCAACCCTCCAACAAATCTAGCTGTCAATTGCTCCTCTGTCTCCATGATATCATTTCTGGCAATCAGTTGATAAAATTCATCCGCATAATCATTCACTGACTTTGTTCCCTGTCTCAGATTCTGCAATCGTTGATACACAAGAGACTGATAATTATACGGCAAGAATGTAGCTTTCATCAATTTCTTCATCTTCTCCCCTGATTCGATCTTTGACTTTCCCATTCTCTCCCGTGTTAGTTTAATTTGCTGCCACCATGCCATAGCTCTTCCTCTCAAACGTGTAGCAACCAACTTAACTCTCCGATGCTCGGGAACTTCCTTAAAGTCAAAAATTTCTTCAACATTTGACAACCAATCAAGGAATTCTTCAGGTTGCATACCACCTTTGAATTCTGGAATTTCATTTTTCATCCCCGACTCCCATCGACGATCATCTTCAACATCCCGATATGCATTTCAAACTTGGTCTCGATCTCGATAATGAATATTACTTCTGTCACTCTCTTCATCATAATCACGTGTACTTCGATATCGATCTCGACCATCAACATCTCTTCGATCACGCATGTCTCTTCTACTATGTCTTTCATCATCACGATATGGCTCATACTCAAACTCACGTTGAGTTCTTCTTTCTTCATCTCGAAATTCATGGTGATCTCTTCTCATCGAAACTGATGATTCTCTTCTACCTCGATCAGATTGTGGCGACACCCTCCTCGCTTCCGTAACCGATGGCGAAACTCTGTTTCCTCCATGGTTCGAGACTGGCGACCTTCTCCTTTGACCATGATTCATGTCATTCATCAGTTTCTCTAACTTCCCAATGCCTTCATCAAATTTTTCATTGATGCGTTGTTCCATTTGCTCGGCTTCTTCTCTTCTATACAACGCTTCAACATTCTGATGGCGATTAGCTCTTCTCGGCGGCATTGTCAAATCTTCACCTTAACTCAAATCTTTAACTCGGCCTTGATCTACAAAGTAATGCACGGCTTCTTCACTAAGCTCGGATCTACACTTCAACTCTTCAACTCTCGGCCTTGACTTACTTTGAACAAACAATGCACGGCTTGAATTCTTCAATAAGAATTGACTCCAAGACTCGGCTTAGCTATGATTGGCTAAGTCTAGCTCTGATATCAAATGATGCGGCAGCGGATAACTGAAAATGAATGTAACGGTGAAAGTAGCAATCGGTGAATTGAAAGATACCAAAGGCCCAAATCCGTTGGTCCAAAGATACCGGATTCTAGCTATCTCAAACACGTTGATCGCGCACGATACCGTGTTTAAAGATCTACAATTCTTTGTACGTTGATCAAGCGCACTTGATACCGTGAATTGGCTTCAGCAGCCGTTGATTCGAGCGCACTCTAATGCCGAAAGTGGAGATAGGAGGTCACACTCAACTACCAATTTCAAAAGAGGCACAAAGCACTCAAACAAATTTTATTCAAAATCAATCCCCTTTACAAATGACACCACCATCCCTATTTATAGGGTTACAACTCACGCCTTCATCACAAAACACCCGACCTAAAACAGGCATGTGACCTACGACCTAACATAGGTCGTTAACAACCTAACAACACATTACAACACACGCGACCTAAAAACATTACGACATAAGCAAATACAACTTAAACGACATACGACTTAATATGTACAAGTACAACAGATACAACATACACAACAACCTAAGAATACAACGCACACGACCTAAGAAGTAATGCGGCTTCAGGACTCTTCACGCGACCTATCTTCACAGCGGTATAAGGTCGAGCGACCTATCTTCCCACGACTTATGGTAGGTCATTCGCGACCTAAAGAAAGCGGCATAAGATCGAGCGACCTAAGAACATTGCTTCTGGAAATCTTCGAGCGACCTAAAGTTGAGCGACCTATCTTCCTGCGGCCTAACTTAGGTCGTATCTCTTCTCTGCGACCTAACATAGGTCATAATTCAATACCGCGACCTAAATTAGGTCGTAACTCGTCAAAGCCGTTACTCGAAATGTCGGAGCGACCTAATGCTGGCTTGCTTATCTCGCTTGGAAGCTTGCATGCTTTAACACTGAGTCCATTAACTCGTGAGCGACCATCACTAGGTCGTGAGAGACCTAATTCACTAGGTCGTTCCAGCGACCTATCCCCCTGATTTAGCTCGCTAGGTCGTTCCAGCGATCTTTCCCACAGTTTTAGCTCGTTAGGTCATTCGCGACCTAAAACTTCAATAGGCTGGGATGCATCATAATCTCCTAACGAGCACAACGGATCGAGATTCAAGATTTTTAATGAAGTACGGAATTTTTATTTGAATTTAAAATGGAAAATCCTCATTTTCAACTTACAGGCATCGTTTATAAGATGGAAGAGAGTATGGATGATAATATAGAGGGTATGGCAAGTGTACAGGGTAGTATGGACCAGAATTGAGTGGGTATGGTCATGATTAGAAAGGGTACAATATTATTTTAAAATTTAAATTATTCAACAAAACATACTCAAAAATTTCAAACTCCAAACGAGGCATACCGCCTGGCGTTCTATATGTTATACCCCTATTCCGAACGCAATGGAATTTGTCTCGAGTCCTAATTCGATCGTATGCAAAAGATTGGTTTTTAGACCCAGTTATTATATTAAATTTTTGATATTAATTTCAACGCATTTCGATCTCGCACGACCAAACGATATGTTTGATCGCTACGAAATTCGACAGCATGATATAATTCACTATTACGGATTCAATGAAACTGTTTTTGTCAAAATCCGAGACTGTGCCCCGAAAGGCTAATTTTACAAATTTAAATATTTAATTATCGATATTTATCCGGTTTTTATATTTGTAAATAAAATTTACAAATTGAATTCACCAATATTATTTATTAATTAAAAATGAGCTTAATAATATTATTAAATCCATTTAATTAACATTAAATTTCATAATTCAAGTATTTATTCATTCCCTATATTTGAATTATAAGTTATTAAATTCTAAAATCTAATTATTTAAATATTTAAAATTAATTAAACATTTAAAATTAAATAACCAGAATTTTGGGTTGTTACACTAATTCTAATAAATCAAATTAAATTTACTAACTAATATTTCAAAAATATCTGAATTTAATTAATTTATAAAAATTATAATTTAATTAAATTATGTAATATTTCAAAGTATTCAATATTGCAGTTGTGTAACTCATAAGTGAAAATTCAGTTAGCGATTAATATTGAACAATTCAAGCGTTCACACGTCACCTTAGCTAGTGGTATAACAGTCTAGCTGAATTTATCACTTAGACAATTTTGGTAAAAATCCAATTTTACTATTTTAAGTGGTCCATGGTAGTGACGATTATTTACAGCAATTCTTTTCTTAAAACATATATCACATTGGAACTTTGGAATTTAGTTTTGGTCATATTCCAATATCATCCGCATTCAGCTTGTATAATCCAAACACAAAGTCCTTGGTTTAATAATAACAATTATTATTAACTGAACTGCTATAACCAGAGATATTGACTTTGAGTTGACTATAGTTGACCATGATACTAATCCCATATAATAGAGGAGACGAATTTGCTATTTGATAATGTTTCACTTCTAATGCTTAACCTCTAACCCAACTATAGTTGTTCGATAGACATCGTGCCATGGCTTAGATATAATCAAAATGGAGTGTCTATGCTGAAGTTCAATAATATTCTTAAGTCAAGAGAACTTTGTAATATTATCACTTCGATATTCTTTGTTTGACCTTAATTTTATTAACCAACAGAAAACTATCAGCTGATTCATTCCATAGTTATCTAATAATTATTAGTCTGTAACTCCTGGTTCCTCCATCAGCCATGAGTAATACACTTTCCAACATTTGGAGAGTGTTACGTTCTCTAGTCTCAATGGATTTATCAATATCCAGTCTCGATACATCTTGACTTGGAATAGTAAAACAATATGTTTAGTTTTATTGTGATAATTTTCTCATGATTACAAACACATTGTAATTACTATCACAAAACGTATCATTTGTGGATTTTCTATTAAATATACTTAGATAAACTAAATTATTAATATAACACTTTATAACAAGTATATAACAGAAAGAAAAACACCTTTTGTTTTGAACGAGATTTTAGGTTAATAATTTACAATAAATTATAGAATTGCCTCTAGGGCATACCGCTAACTCTACCACATAATTAAGTACATACCAAAACACATGAAGTAAAACACTACTATAAAGATGATTCGTCTCCTTCCTTATAGAAGGTCAATATCGCAGTAATTGGTAAGTCAAATTAAAGTCAAAGTCTCTAACCAGTGTAAATCGGTTAATTGATAAAACGTTATTAGATTGAATCAATGACATAAAAATTGACCAATGCAATTAATAAGGATGTTGATTGAGTTTTATTGACCAAAATCTAAGTACTTGAGTGATATAGTGATGATGAAAAGAATACGTGTACAAACTATTATTACTAGGTGAGCTTAAACTAGATTGGAAATATGATTTCTCATATATGATCTGTAGGCGTTGAATTTGACCCTATACTGTGCTTCAACAAAGTCCATAAGGACTTCGATATTTAAATTATTTAAATATTGACCATGGATCAAGTTTACACCAAAGAGTCGATACAACCGTGTCTTCATTTATTTTTGAATTCGATTAAGGATAAAATTAATTTATGTATGTTATAAATTAATAATAAATTCATACAGATATTGTATTATTATTTGTGACCACTTTTAATCATTTATTTTAGTATTAACATAGGACAAAACATAGAATAAAATTTATACGATGGTTCGATTGATTTCTTGTTTGAAGTTAGAAACTAATAATTTAATAGTGATTTAAGAGGAGTCAAAGTAGTGTTTGACCATGCCAGTCAGCACCTAAGGCCGGCCATTTAGTGGTGGGGCATTACAAGGCCTTAAATATTTGGAGGATTCGATGGAGAGAAAGGTGTAGACCTTCAGCTATAAATACCATGGCCTCCACCATAATTTCACAATGAAAATTTTATGGTGTTGCCTCCATTCATAACTGACCCTTATTATCTTGGTGAAGCCATCTCTTCGATGTTGGAACTGAAAGAGAAGGAGAAGACAAAGGTGCTCTAAGAGGACAAATTGTTTAAACAATATATTGACTCTCGGCAATCTTATTTTGGAGAAAGGTTATATTCTCAAATCTAGTTTTTATTCGTATAAACATGCTCATATATGTTATTCTATTTTAATTTTAATTTGATCATATTTATATAAATACTAATTTTCAATTTGTATATATATATATACACAATAAGATTGATTTTCTGAATATTTAAAAATATATATACATATGTACATATATATATATATTAAATATACATATATGTACATATATATATAGGCATATACATCAAAATTTATTTTTAGCAACAAACTTTTTTTACAAAAAAATATAATTTATTAAACAAAACCTACATTTTTCAAAATTTGATTTTCTGTTTTAATTTTTAAAATTTTTTTTAATACTTATGATTTTCGAACGCCAAAAATTTTATTTTAATAAATATACATATACATACATACATACATACATATATATATATCCATGTGGATGAATTAAATATAGTAAAAAAATTATTTGGTTTTTTTAAAGTTTCTTTATTAAGTAAAAGTTTTTAAAACTTAAATTAAAAGTTAAATTTTAATATATATATATATATATAGATAAATTAAATATAGTTAAAAGATATCCATATACAAACAAACTTTTTTCTTTTTTATTAAGTTAAGTTTTAAAATTTTAAATATATTTTTACTTATTAAAAAACATATTTCTTGCTAAAATCATTAAAAAAATAGATTTTATATTTTGGCGGCTTCAACATTTAAAAAAATATTTTGAATAAGTTAATACTATCTAATTTGAATTTAATTCTAAATAAAAATATACAACCGAAAGTAAAAGCAATGATTATATATGTGCGTGTATAAATTTATTTAAATATTTTTATTATAGTTAATAAAATTATTTTAATTATATATATATATTCAAATTACATACACACACACACACACATATATATATATATATATATATTATTTTGTTTATATAAATGCTTTATAAAATATTGTTTATTAGACGAACTAATATATAGATATATTTAAACAAATTAATATAAATATAAATATATATATATATATATATCTGTGTGTGTGTATATCATTACTTACTTATTATTCACCCAAGATTAATTATATTAAATACTATGTGTGCGCGCGCGCGCGCGCTGTTGTGATAATCGTATTGTGAATATGAATAATATAACATATTAAATATAAATTAAATCATTAGTAAATTTATTTTTAATATTAATAATAAATAAATATTTTAATTATTTTTATTAAATTAAAGTATTGCAAGCTTCTCTTATTTATCAAAATACTAAATTTTATTTATTATAAACAAATGTTTATCTACACAAACACAGAATAAAGATCTTGTGCAAATTAATAAAAGGATTTTTTAATTCACCTTTTTACTCGTTGTCAGTCACCTGATCTTATTTTCTCATACCCCTTTCCCAACACAAAAACACATTTTCCTTTTGCTAACTTCCCCTTTCAAAATACCTCATTTAGAATACCCCTTTCACTTAGCAAATAAAATGTTATTCTTTTGAACTAGGCCTAAATATTACTATGCACTACATTTGTAATACATTCAATAGTTTCAAATCTTATAAATAATACACAACTAACTACCCAGCTTTACAATCTTCATTTTATTTTATCGTCGTATTTCCTTTTATTTTTAATTGTTTTTCAATTCTATATTAAAGAAAAAATATTGGTCAGGTGAAAAATTATCCAGTCCTTCTAAAGAATCTAGGTAATGCTAAAGTAATATTGTAACATGAACTATATCTATTAATTTCAGATCTTAAAGTACTCTTATGTGAGTGTTTACCTCAAACATTTTA
Source organism: Allium fistulosum (assembly GCA_030737815.1). Lineage (NCBI taxonomy): Eukaryota > Viridiplantae > Streptophyta > Magnoliopsida > Asparagales > Amaryllidaceae > Allium > Allium fistulosum. Next base: position 703,646,297 of record CM060904.1, on the reverse strand, counting down.
GGACGTGTTTTTCTTAAGTGAAAAGACATCTAAAAGGAGTATTCTAGACGAGGTACGAATGGGGAAAGTTTGGTGAAATGAGAATGCATTTATATGTTGCGAAAGGGCCGGTGAAAGAGGAATGATTGTTTGTAAGTATTTTTTTATCTAGTTTAAATTATTTTAAGTATTTTTAAATAAATGTTAGTAATTGATATAAAATTATAAACTAATACAAAAATTTCAAAATTAAAAAACTTATACATTAAAAAATTGGTACACCAAAATTTAAAAAAAGTACAACAAACATAATATGAACAGAAAAAAGTATAAGAAAGGAAATAACAGACTTATCACTACGGAGGGGGGTTCGTAGATGGGTTACAGGGGCAAAGTATTTATAAATTTGACACCACTTCATCGACTATTTTTTCGTAGAAAAAGAATTCCAACTACAGTTCATAAACACAGAAAGAGCAACTAACAGATAATTCTACAAAAGTTGACAAAATTAAGCAAAATAAAAAAGTTCAACTTACAAATTTAGAGAGGGTGTTAAAGTAATTTGCAATCTTATCTTCTTAAAAATACAAGGGAATTATTAAAAAAAATTAAAATGGCCAAGGGAACGATAATCCAAATGAAAAATAGCTAAAAGACTAAGAGAACACTTTTATAATATAAATTTACAACAACATAAAAATGTGTTTATCTATGTTACCAGATACTTCATTTCTATCTCACATCTCTTATTCTCTCTAATATGTGTTCTCTTCATTTTAACAATCTTTGTTACTTCCCACACTAGTTGTTGTTATCTTTCCAACTGTCTCTCCAGCAAGCTTAATTTCAGTCTATCAACCTAACCCTTATCCTCCCAAAATTCAAGTGAAAAATAATGTATTTTGATTTGTAAAATACCTAAAACAAAATATTATCATAAAGCATCAATGGAATCTTATGTAAACGAGAATTATCAATATCCATATCATATTGTAACGGTGGAGATATCGATGGATATTAAGATTGAAATGAGTTTATTTCGGTCATATTCATCTTTTAACTATCCTTTTTTGAATTAAAAGCTAGATTATTGAATTAGAGATTAGGGTTTGAAAATAAAAATATACTAAAATGATTGATAAGAGAATAGTTGGTGATGGAGAAGAAGATAAGAAGAGATGTATATATGGTAAGGGTAAATTCGTAAATATGACTTATGTTGATAAGGGAAGAATAAATAATTTGATTCTCCTCGTAATAAAAAAATTCCAACTGATTTTTATTTTATTTTTTCATGTGTCTAATCCAAAATGCTTCTATTTAGTAATTTCCAAATAAAAATGCTTAGGTGAAGTTATGCGTGTACTCATATCTTCTTAAGAACACATGAATGAACATATGTCATTCTATAGAATTTTTCTATGGAATTTTGCATATAATGAAAATTTGGTTATAAAACACATAAGCAGATACACGCCATTTTCTAGAGTTTTGCATTTGATAAAAAGGACAAGTATCCCATGAGAAAATGACTAATGGCCTTAAAAATCTATAAATATGGATCCAAACATAACCTTGTCGATGGGTACTCGAAAAATATGAAATTTATCAACATCTATAGCCAAAAAATAGATAAATATCTATTAACCAAAAACATGGATACGGATATGGATATAGAGTCATCCGCATATTATCCATCTAGTTTTTTTTAAGATTATAGTATAAGTAATGTGCATTTTAATGTAATGAGTGATACATATTTATTATTTTATTAGGTTACTAGTTTATATTATATGCATTTGTTGCATATTAGCTTATCAATACTATTTATTATCATCATATTTGTTTACCTTTTGAACTTTTATAATAATTTAGTATTAAACAAAAAATTCTATTTATGTTTCCAAATTTATTAGTTATCAGTGGAATACCTAATATCTGTATGTAGTCACGAATGTAGATATCAAATATCTAAAAATGGTTTTGGATGCGGATATAACACTATCTATATCTAAAAATATCTGTTGGTAGACTTATACACGCAACGTTCACTTCGTGATTAACCCATTTTTCCTAGTAGTTCATAGGATTTGTAAAAAGAAATATACCAATATCTTTTTCATTGAGCATTGGAAAATTATTACAACATCTTAGTTTGAAAGCATTGTTTTATTCTCACTTTAAATTTTAATCCCATATATCCAACATGCATAATAGTCCATAAATTTTTTTATAAATCTATTGCATATAAAAGGGTTAAATAAATGGGTTTTATGGATCCCTCTTTCTATATATACACATATATACATATACGTATATAGATTTATATATATATATATAGAAAATCGGTACTCTTATTACTAAAAACTAATCATATACTACCATAATATGCACTGTCAAAACCTACAATCTCCCAACTTAGATGGGTGATATAAGAAAATTGGTACTCTTATTACTAAAAACTAATCGTATACTCCCATAATATACATCATCAAAACCTTACAACCCCCTAACCTAGATGATTATCTTATAAGAGACAACAGTACATATTACTTCCATATATTAATTCACAATCCAAACAAAAAAACATAAAAAAGTGTTAACATAAGCAACAAAAAAAAGAATGCCACATCATATGCATTTGGTAAGTCGACCCAGTTATCCAACCCGCTTTGCTTCAACTAAAAGCAAAAAATATCGCTTTTAGCTCCTTCTTCCTTATCTTCACTATCCTTTCGAGAAAGAAATTCATGTCACCAACCATCAACCTAAATCCTTTAGTTCAATCCCCTACAGCCTCAAGATCTTAGCATTATGTTCGTTTCATTCTAACTTACAGCCATTTCCCTTAATTAAGTAAATTACCTCTTTCTCAATTAACCTAGCTTTATGGATTTTGTCAGTTAATTCCCCTTCAAAGATTCTATAGTTTCTTTCTTTCCTTGCTTCTGAATGTAGAGATCAACTATTCAGCCTCGTCTTCTAGTGTGAGTGCTGGTTCTGGTGATGATTTTGATTTCAGTCTGGATAATGTCCAAATGTATATGATATAGGGGCAAGCACAAAAATAAAGATGATTTCTGTTTTCTATATCCTGATCACAAAGTACGCATGTTAAATCATTGTTCATCCCCATTTTATGCATCTTGTCTTTAGTACTCAGTTGGTCAATATAAGCTGGATACGAGGAAGAAGACATTCTCATGTTATTTTATTATGCCAAATTAGTAGTGAATATTTTTGAGTTTGATCCTGAAGTCTGCGTTAGCCCATGCTTCATGAAATATAAGTTCTCCACCATCACACCATTTATAGAAATTTGTACCATAATCAGTCTTGATTTGAACTTCATGGAATAAAGAAGCTATTGCTCTTGTTGCTACATTTAGACTAGGATTTGGAGCTTCATTTTCCATAATTTCTGACACTTTCATGTTTGAGAAACCAACAATGTAATATATGTCATGTCCTAGTAGATCAACTAAGAATTTACAGTTGATCCACGACTCATTCCATAAGGAAGTTGTGACGACCGGCCTTTTCGATCCACAAAAGTCGACACTAATACATCCACGATTTCATGTCCTAAGCATTAGAGTGTCGGAAAGACAGATTGTTGGGGTGTAAGAAAAGAAAAGATAGAATAGAATCTCACAATGTGACAAGTAATATACAATATCCAAATGATCTTTACAAAAAAAATAAAACATTACAATAATAAGAGTAACTAAGTTATCATCAAATTGGACAGTTATAACAGCCTGTCCTTACAAATGCTGATAAATACAAGCAAGAAATACAGCAAAAATAAAAGTATAGAGTACATCTTGGAGGCATCCAGCTCGTCTCCTGAAGCTCCAAAGTGTCCAAAGCTAACTTTGGAAAAATACTCAGGTCCGACCTGGGTATTATAAGAAAATAACACCCGGATAAGTCTGGTAAACTAGCGTGTGAAACTCCATCATATTGATTGTTATATTTATAATACCCTTACAAAAATAAAGGTATCTCGTAAGACCACGCCGCACATAAACACGGACGGACTTTTACCTTACGATAACCAAACCATTTTACAGGAAACCTTATGAAATTATAATAATGCCTAGGGTTTAAAATAAATATTGAATCATAGCCGAAATTGTTACATTAGTTACATTCTAGCATATTTAGTATACAACTAAGTACGTAAAGGCACGTATTGGAAAATAGGTTCCACACAATGACAAGGCTACTGTGGTATCGCCTACCACAGTACAAATCTAGAAAAATGTACCGAGGTCGAAAACATTTTTACCCTTGCTAATAGAGAACCGACCTACCCCTTCCTGAATAAGACTGAATATGTTGTCACCCTAGTTGCTTTGCAACCTTTTCTTGTAAACTCACATGCATATACCAAATCCATAAATAGTGATCTAGAAGGGAAATGTCCATACCCTAATGGATGCGACCCACATATCTCTACTGCATATCCTCTATTTTAGTCATTAGCGGAGTGAGGCCTAAGGCTACATTAAACTTTTTAGTAAATCCCACTAGGAATGCTAACACTGCCCTCCAGACAACAATGCGATGCCAGCATTCATCCATACAAGTTGTTTAGGATATGAACAAACTGAAGGCACTGCTTCTACTACATCCTTTTTGGAATCACCCTCAGGATTTGTAGCAAATAGCCCTTGCACTTCAAAGATCTTTGTCTTTGATCCCATCATCTTTATGATATCTCTGATTCAAACGCTTATGCTGGTTCGAAGTGGTTTTTCGGATAACTCATGCTTATTCGACCCCAGTCTCTTTGAACCAACAATCGATAGTTTCTGGTTGACTCAATCCCGGTTCTTTCAGAAGTAAGCAGACTATATAATAGTCTTAAGAAGATCTCTAATATACCCCTTAAAGCGAGAGACGTTTCACCGAAATGAGTTCTCCTAAGGGAATCTCAAACCGTATGAAATCACGAAGCTTTCATATACTTCCTAAGTAAAAATAAGTCAAGTTATCAATAGTGGACAAACCATTATCTAGGTGTAAGTATATTTATGAAAAATCGAACATCTTATACTTATCACCACTTTCTGATTTCAAACAGTACTATTCCTTGATTAACAATGAGGTCGGACAAGTTAGAAAACTATCCTTGCCTTGACATACATTCCTAATTCTCAAGATAGAGACGAGCTTACATACCTCAGAATCTTGGTGTCAAGTATATAATGAAATACTTTTCATATACTTAATTAATCATGACTCGTTTACATAAATTAACCCTCTTATACTTATTACATTTATGACATTTCGACTTCTCTATCCCTCGTCCAGAAATGAAGTCAGGTAAGTCCAAGCATTGGTTTCTCCCAGGCTTACCTTATTCAAACTCTTCGATTCTAGATCTCACAGATAAAGGAAGGTATACTCATCGGCTTTTAGGAATGTCAACATTTTAGCATTATTTATCATATTTATTTGTGTTATTTGATGGCATTGACAAAGAAATCCCTTGCGTAAAACAACGTCATTTTAAAACGAATGGAAAACCAACTCCGTAAACTTATTTTTAGCCTTCGATTTTAAAACTAGTGCTTTTCATTGGTTAGAAATGAAACCTTTCAAGTTGAGTTATTATTACCTCTCAACCTTTGACTCGATATTCAGTTCTAACTTTCAAAATAGAAACAAGTTTCCCTTCCATAAGTCTAGAAACAGGATCCATGATTTTTGTATATTTTTTATTGAAACATTTTCCAAAAATTGCCAATTTAAATCAAAGTTTGATTTAAAAGGCACATCCTTCCTTTATGAAAGTAAACAACTTATTAATTGAGGTATTCCAAATCACTTTAAAAGATCTTCCTATTTATATAAGTAAACACTTGTTTAATAATAACGAAGTATATAAATTAAATTCCTTTCAAATTTCTCGAAACCATGTACCATAACAAAAATGTTATAGTCCATAATCTTTATCCTTTTCTCAAAAATATCTATTACAACAACAGTGTTGCAATCAATGATTCCTTCCTCTTATAAAATTACTTTTAAAACTCTTTTAAAGAAAGTTTGAAACTTGCATTTAACATATCCTTTTAAAGATGGTAATCTTTTAACAAAACTTGACTTTTGAAACAAAGCGGTAAAATTAAAACCTCTTGTTTAAATAACTAAATATATTCTTGAAAATATATTTAAAATTTCCAACTCCTTTTTTAAAATACTTCTAAATACGTTTGAAAAGACTTTTCAAAATATCTAAAAATAGATAACTCTTTTTACTTTACAAAAATACTAAATTTCCAAACTGCATCCATAGCGACTATCGCTATATGGACCGTAACTTTTAAAATTGTTTTTGTAAATCAAATATCCTTTAAACCTCATATTTAAACCACTTTAATTCCCTTGTAAAAAGGTTTGAAAAAAAAAGTCGTTCGGAAAAACATTTCAAACGTATTTGAAAACAAGTAGTAAATCGCTAAAAAGTGTGCATGATATTTCAATGTCGTAATAAAACCAATAATAAGCAAGTTAACTATAACTAAGAAACATTCATTTTTCACAACCATAAGTATTAACATAAATAATAAAATATGTAAATAAAAATCAATAAGGTGAGGAATCTTTTAGGATCCATTTATAACATTTTTATTCTTCAAAGTGTTTCCATAGCAATATATTTGCTATAAAGACACTTCGACTTCAATTTTCTTTGTTTTTGTCCCCTGCAACAAAATAGTTATTTATGTCATCCGCTTTCAATCGGGAACCAAACCATACCGAACATTATATCCACATCACAAATACATACATATCACACTATATGCTAGTACTAAATTATTACAACATTTTGTCATTTTTTAAATCAAAGTAAGATTTCTCATTTTCAATGACCAAAACACGAAAACAGACTACCAAAACGTGACATGATCACCTAGCACACATTCACACAGGGCTTAGGAAGTCTTGGAAGATGCACGGTTAAGGGCCAAGTGGGCTCGGCCTGGGGTGGAGGTGCACGGCCTTAGGGGTGGGGAGAGGAGGTGGGTGGTGAAAGTTGGTTGTCTAGAGGATGGAAATGTTTTAAAATAAAAATGGAAGCTTATGAAAAGAGTAAGGAAAAGTTTTTGGAGTGGATTTTCTTGGTTTTTGAAAATTAGGAAAGTGGATAAGAGAGGAGCAAATGGTAAATGAAAATGTAAAATGAAGATGAGAAGATGGTGGTTTCTTTTATAAATAAACACAAATGGAAATTTACCAAATTACCCTCCTTAAAACAAAGCTAACACCCCTCTTTAAAATTTTGACAACACATCTTATCTTCATAATAACATGTAATTAGACATCACATCACAAAAGAAGCACTTAAAATAAGAAACGGGAAAAGTCTTCTCTTTTCTTAATCCTTACTTACTTTATTTAATTATTACTTTTGAATTTTCAAATCATACTTACTTACTAATTCTCTTTACTTATATTTGAGATTTTTATATGTGTGAATGTTTGTGCATATATGTGCAACAACATTGTGATAACTTTTTGTTCGATGACAAGTCGAATATCCAAAAAAATGATTTTCGATCACATTTTTAATTTTTCTTCGAACTATTTATTTATGTAAACAAAATTTAAAAATAAATTTCCTATCATTACTTATTAATTAAAAGAGGGTTATTTAACTAATAAAAACTATTTAATTAAATATTTTAAATTTATTAAATATCCACAAATTAAAGCGATAAAATTCCAGGTCGTTACACTCTTTCTCCCTTAAAAGAATTTCGACCCTAAAATTTCATCATAAACAAACAATTCTTAAACAATCCATACTATTTTCACATTTTCCAAAATGTTAAATGACTAATAACTTAGAGTTTTCTCAAATTTACGACCTTCTCATCTGTAACGACCTGTAAATTCATCACTTCAATTTTTTTTCAAAATATTCAAAAATAAGATTTTCAAACATAAATAACGATGTTTGAATTATAAATAATAATGGTAATCTTATTTTGAATATGTATTTACAAAAATATATACTTTAGTTAAAATATCGACAAAATAACCGTATATCGTTTTATCAGTAAACAGCTCTTTATCCATTCGAACTTGTGCATGAAACTATATACATACACTCATTCATAAGAGTTGAGTATGAATACGTAATAAAATTATCTATTTTATTTTGAAATTGAAATTGCTTTCATAACACTATTATAGATAGCACTATTTTGGAATAATTGATTTTTGAATTTAAATTTAGTTTAAATGATTTAATAATTATTTTAATTATTAAGTAAACTCTTTTAATTATTATATAATGATGGAAATATATTTTTAAACTTTGTTTACAAATACGTGTATATTAACTAAGAAGAGAAAATATGATTGGAAATCGAAATCAGAATTCTTAACAATTCAACGCAATAAGTTGTGCAACGTTGTGGATTATATATGACATACATATGCATATATACATGCACACATACATGAACATACTCACATGCACATGAACACACATATTTGCACACATATGTTCATATACATATATTTGTATGTATATCCAAAAAATATCCAAGATATTATCTACATCCTTACCTATTAAGCAACCACAAAGTCAACACTTACACATGCACATGGGTTTGCACATGGCCTTGACCATGAGGGGGTCACTTCGGCCGAACACAAGATGGGGGGCGGTGCATGTGGAGGTGATGAAGATGGTGATGTAAGGCACTTAAATATCTAAATATTTTTCTCATCTTCCTTCCCTATAAATACCACCCCTTCTCCTCTTCATTTTCATATGTATTCTTCTTCATTTCCAACGCTTTCATCCTCCTCTTTCAATGTTTCTATCCTAAAAGAAATAATGTCAAAATATCTCTCAAAAAGAAACTAAATTATATGGTATATATGTAGTTTAAACACCTCAAACTCTTAACCAAACCACCTCCTTTCACTTCTTTCTACCCACGGCCACCACCATTTCCCATCAAAGTCGAGCCTTCCTCCCTCCAAAGCCTAGGACGTGAACTCCTTCACCCATTCCAAGGCAAAACCGAGCCACCTAGGAGCTAGAGTGCAAGTGATTATGAGCTAAAAAATTCGAGTTAGCTAAGCTATAGTCTTTTATAAAATTAATCATTTTATTCGAGGTGAGAAACTCTTACTTATATTATAGGGGCATTTCACTAGAAGGAAAATTTTTGCAGTCCAATTAGTTTCTAGGACACACATCTATAGAAATTAATTTCAAGGCCAAGGTCAGCAGAATAATTACTTTTAAGGACAAAGTCAGCAGTCCAATTACTTTCAAGGACATAATTTCATAGGTTTTTAGGCCTTAGAAACTAATTATTTTGCATTTTGTCCTTAAAAGTAATTATTTCAGTTGTGCGTCCTAGAAACTAATTGCACTAGCTAAAGAGGCCCTTGTGGCTAATTTCCACTATATTATATTTTTAGATGATGATATGATGTTTGCAATGGATGTTTACTATGCCTTGATCATCATGTTTGGTTGTCTAATATTGTTGTTTAATTGTATTAACAAGTCAAGTTTAATACACGTCTAAAATCGCAAAGGAAATCACTTTCCTTTTATTAATGAAATGGTGTATATGAAATGTTTAAACCTCTTAAAAATGGTTTAATATGGTTTAGAAATGTTTTATAACATTTAAAATTGTTTTGGAAAATTTCAAATAAATTTTGAAAATTTAGTCAAAAATAGGTGCGTCGCGTAACAGTAGTTCGTGATTTCTCGTCTTAAAAGTTAAATCCATTTATAGGATGGGTTCTGAGTCGAGATTCTATGTAATAAGAATTTTCCAAATCCTTATAATCATATTTTTCAAACAAAGAAAGAAAATTGAGATTTCATTTAGTAGATTTTGAAATACGAGCAAAACATATTTTCAAAATAGTCGCGGTTTGGCAGTTCGGAAACCCAAGCGACAAATTCTTTAAAATCGATATTTTTAATTCTTTAAAAATATGGAATAAATTCTATAAATCTTTCAAAATGTTTTAAAAGAGAATTCAGTTATAAAAATGGATTTCTAAATGGCAGAAAAATTGTTTTGATCAAATAAGCTTTGAAAACACTATTTGCAGCACTATTCGCAGCACTTTTTAATAACTTTTGCATACAATGGTTTTAACTTAATTATTCTTTCCTGAACCTTTTGTGAACCTTTTCAAATAAATAATTAAGTAATTTTAAGATGATTAAGAGTTTTAAAAATGAGTATGCGGAAACGACTATTACTTTTGTTCCATTTGTGAGTATCATAGAAAATCCGACCGAGGAATGGTACAGATCGAAGGGAAAGCCCGGATGCTCTAAATTAATTAAAAGTAAATTAAGTATGTTAAAAGATTTAGAGTCAATCAAATAAATGGACAAACTCATGGGTGATAGAGAGGTAGTCTCTAGGCTTGGGTTGGGAAACCAGTTGCCTGCCTCCCCTAGCTATCCGGACTGGCTCGATGGAGGGGATAGTAAATTTGATTTGCGCGGATCAAAATTTCCTAAAGTATAGAAGATATAAATTTTCCAAATTTAAATAAATTGGATTGTATTTAGATAATCTTCTTATACTTGGTGTTAAATTCTGAAGAGGGAATTCGTATTATTCAAGGAATTTAAAAGGTGATTTCGTTATTATTCCACCCACAGTACTTGTTGAATACAAAAATTGATATTGAGTTAGATGATTTCTATTGATCACTTATGGATTTTGGATTAACATCCTAGATAACATGGTTTCAACTCAATCAAAATTTTTATTTGGAATTAAGAAATCTTTGTTAAGATCTAAATAAATAATTTTCCAAAGATAAAGAGAGGTTTAATGATTCCGTATATACTGAAAGAATATTTTAAGATGTATATCTCTAGAAGATATTTTGATTAATCAATTAAAGAATAATTCCCTATTTATTTAACATCTTTTTATTGATGATTAGTTCGAAGGAACCAAGGTCAAATTTGGGTGATTACTATCCGAAAACCACTTCGAACCAATTACGCGTTCGAAAATAAGACATGGGATGAAATTATTTGGAAGATGGAATGTAGGGCTACTTGTCACTGGCCCTCGAGGGAAATTTCTCATATCATATTTATGTGGCAGCAGTTCTTCATTTGAGATCTTCGACGCAAGGACTTCTTGCTACAAATCCTAGGGGTAATCCTCGATAGGATGTGGTAGGAGGGTGCCTTCGGTTTGTCCTGTTCGTGGTCAATTTGTATGGACGAATGTCTGACATTGCGTTTCTAATCACATTGATTGATCCTTATGAACATATCATATGTTTTATGGAGGAGAAAGCAACTTCTCTTAGCTTAACACCCTTTCCTGAGACGTATGAGCTCAGGAGTTATACGTTTGTAGAAATCAGTTGTGTGATCAAGGAATGGCAATGTGGCATTCCAAGCAGAATGTGCAATGTAAAAGATAATCGTTACCTCAGGCCCCATCAATAGGAAATGGCTTAAACAGGGCATGTCAAGAGGCTAAGTGGGCTGCGCCCATTAGGGTATGGTCATCAACTTTCTAGATTAATCTCTATATGTCGAGTATGTTGTTTATGCTATGGGATCTCGGACAGGTTGGTTACGACTGGAGTGATTTCATATTCGGTTCTATCCACCACCACGTGGGTCTATGGGTAGGCTGGTCTTGCCAAGTGCAGAGGTTTGGAAGACGTCGATCCTCCATCCCTCTAGAGATGTACTGTATGGAAGGTATTCCCTTACCTGCCATTGTATGGAAATTCATTCTCCAATAAGTGCCTTCGGACTTAGTTGTAAACCTATTATGCCGTCAAATTTAACCACTGTAACAATTTCGGCTATTTTAATATGTTTATTTGAAAAACGTTTTTCAAAGAATGTCATTAAAAATAATATTCCTAGATTTTACGTAGCAAATGTTTTGGTTATACAAAAACCCATTACGTGTTTAAGTATGGCATGGACTTAGGAGATACCATTTGTTTTCAAATATCCATATTTTGAGTTTCTCATACCAGTCCCATGACTGACGCAAAGTTTATTTTATTTTTCTCTTAAACTCTGGGGGCATTATTTTTTCAGGCAGCCTAGTAGTTAGAAATTTGGAGCATTTTGGAATGGAGCAAGAAGCATGGAGCATTTTGGGTCTTTTAAAGAATTCATCTATATTTCGTTGTATCTGTATCTATATTATGTGCCTATCAGCACTGTAAGGATTGGCCGTTATAATTATCCTAGCTGGGTTAGTACCTGCCGTAACTTTGATAGATCACTTAAAGTGATTGTGTGTACTTTCCGTTTGTATAATAAAAATGTTGAATGTGATGTGAGATTCTATTTTGTTCTATCTTCTAATTTTATTTTCTATTACCCTATGATAATCTGCCTCTCCAGCACTTGGATTTGCGACATGTAAATACCAAGGATGTATTAGTGTCGATTTCTGAGGGTCGAGGAGGTGGGTCGTCACATTTGGTATCAGAGCTTATGGTTGAGCAAATACCTAAGCCTGGTTGGGGTTAACTCATTAGAGATAGGGTTAGTAATGTCCTAGAATGATTTTAGTCTGAAAGAGCGCACATTTTAAAAATTTTGTCCCAATAAGTATATTCGAATTTTATGTTAACTCCCTAAGATTATCTCGTCTATAATCCTAATGATATTTCCTAACTATATGTAGATAGTAGGAGATGAGTGGAAGAAGAGGACGAGGAAGAGGAAGGGGTGGAAACAGTGCTACGACCAACAATGGTCGATCAAATGCTACAGTAATGGTGGAAGTAGTAATCCTTGAACAGCCTCGAATTAATTTTGCTACTCTATGCAAGGATTACACCTGTTTAGGTGGTAAACCATTCAAGGGAATAGAGTCCATTATAGAAGTTCAAGCTTGGATCCGCTCCTGTGAAAGAATTTTTAAGGGGTGTAATATTGGAGATGAGTAGAAGAGATTCTTAGCTTCTTGGCAACTACAGGATGGGGCTCTCGCCTGGTGGGAGTCCGTTACTATGAATGAATCGAAGGACAATTTTTCTTGGGCATGATTCAAGGAGGTCTTGGAAGAACAGTATATGCCAACAACTAGAAAATCACGCCTTCATAGGAGTTTTATAAATTTAAAACAAGAAGAGATGTCCGTAGAGGAGTATTCTAACAAGTTTAATGAATTTTCACGATTTGGGCCAGGTCTGATAGACACTCCTTTAAAGAAGAATAAAATGTTTTTCTCTAGAATGAAGGAACAATATCAGGATAGGATGATAGCACATGTTAAGGGGACTTTTGTAGATTTGGTAGATGTGGGTTCCTGATATAAAACTCTGGACAAGAAGAATCCACCCACAACTCCAAACAGCAACAATAATTGGAAGAAGAGGAAGTATAATCAGCAGGGGAAGAAGCCAGGGCAAGGAAAGCCAGACGGAGGATCCTAGGGAGATCGGTTGAAAGATGTTGCTTGTTTTAATTGCCGACAGTAGGGTCACTACTCCAACACCTATAAGAATCCTAGGGATCATGATGGAACTTGCTACAATTATCACAAGCCAGGACACCAAAACAAGAATTGCCCGCTGATAATGAAAGGAGAACAAGTTCAGGTTTTTGCTATCAAAGATGAACCCTTGACGTCAACCGATGTGAAGGGCAAGAGAGTCCAAGAAGGTAATGAAAATCTAGTTAGAGTATTATTTGATACTGTGGCTTCCCACAGTTTTATATCTAAAGAATTGGTTGATAAATTGAAACTTACCACAAAGTTATTAGACACCCCTAATTATGTCTCCAACCATATAGGTAGTAAAACTAATCTCGATGTAGTTTGTGAAAAAGTACAAGTTTCCTACCTATCCCAAAACCTTTCATGTGATCTAATCGTCCTCGATTTTATTGGATTCAATATTATACTCGGTATGGATTGGTTGTCTGAGTATAAGGCTATTTTAGATTATGTCAAAAGAACAGTACGATTACAAAATAAAAGAGATGAACCTTTTAAAATAACGTGTGAAGAACCAAGTCTAATAATGGGTAGTTTTATGTATGCCCCATTCAAAAACATCTAGAAGAACCAAGTCCAATTGTTAAGGAATTTTCAGATGTTTTTGAGGAAGTTAAAAGTTTACCCCTGCATAGGGAAATTGAGTTTAGAATTGATTTGATTTCCAGTGCAAGACCTATTTTTCACTCTTCTCAAAGAATGACCCCCAAAGAAGATAATGAATTAATAAAACAAACTGATGAATTATTAAAGAAAGGACTAATAAGACCAAGTCGCTCAAGTTGGAGCTCAGCTGTAGTTTTCATTGCGAAGTTTGATGGTTCCTTGAGACTATGTGTAGACTACCGAGACCTAAATAAGCAAACAATTAAGAACAAGTATCCTCTACCACATATTGATGACTTGTTTGACTGTCTTCATGGTGCTCGGGTGTTCTCCAAAATGGACCTAGCAACTGGATTTCACCAATTAAGGATAGTAGAAGACTGCATTCCTTTAACCACATTTAGGGGACCAAATGATTTCTACGAATGGTTGGTTATGCCTTTTGGGCTGACTAATGCACCGGTTTTTTTGTGGACCTTATGAATAGAGTATTCAGAGAAGTGCTTCACAAGTTCGTATTGGTTTTTATCAATGACATTCTTATCTATTTCAAGAGCAAACAGAAACACAATAAGCGTCTAGAGATTGTGCCAGAAATATTAAGGAGAAATGTACTCAAAGCTAAGTTCTTGAAATGCCACATCTAGGAAGAGAAGATAAGGTTCCTAGGGCATGTTGTGTCAAAGGAAGGAATCTCAGTTGATCTAGGGAAAATTACCGTCATTATGGATTGGAAGAAGCCACAAACTCCGAAGGACATTCGCAGTTTCTTAGGATTGGCAGGATACTATCAGAGATTTATTCAGGACTTCTCCAAAATTTCCTATCACCTAACGAAGATAACTATGAAAGACGCCAAATTTGAATGGACCCTGAAATATGAAGAAGCATTCCAGGAACTCAAGAAGAGGTTGACTACCACACCGGTCTTGACTATTATTGAAGAAAGCAATGGTCTTACCGTTTTATAAAGATGCTTGTGGGGAAGGAGTAGGTGCTATTCTGATGCAGCATGGAATGGTCATCGCTTATGCAAGTAGACAATTGAAGATCCATTAAAGGAATTATGCATCACACAACTTGGAGTTATTAGCCGTTGTGTTCGCATTAAAAATGTGGAGACATTATCAACTGGGTAAGAATTCATTATAATTTATTTTAAATAAACCTTGATTGACCCTAGTAAATAATATTCCTTCTTTAAATAAGTGAAAAGTTTGAACTCTTCACAGACCATAAATCATTGAAATATCTTTTCACTCAAAAGGACCTGAATATGAGGCAGCAACGTTGGTTAGAATTCCTCACACATATGATTTGGATATTCTATATACACCAGGAAAATCTAATGTTATGGAAGATGCTCTGAGTAGAAAGCATGCCATTATAGCTCATTTAGTGGTGCATCCAGCATTGATTTGTCGTATAAAGGAGAGTCAACTCAAGTCATTGCAAGAATAGCCAAGGAAGTGGAGGAGAATGTAATACAAGAAGATGGGAAGGATTCAAAGTGGATGAGCAAGGAATCTTAAGAATGAATGGAAGGATATGTGTCCCCAATGTTGATGGGGTTAGATAGGAAGTTTTAACTGAATGTCACAATTCTTCACTTGCAATACATCTCGGAGTTACAAAGATGTAAATAGACCTAAAAAGGACTTTTTGATGGGGAGATATCAAGAGAGTCATTTCCATCCACATGAGTAGATGTGCAAATTGTCAACAGATCAAGAGTGATCAACAAAAGACTTCTGGACTACTCCAACCTCTTGAAATTCCAACTTGGAAATGGGACCAAATATCAATGGATTTCATCGACGGCTTACCTCGATCAAGAAAGGGAAATGAAGGCATTTGGGCTATCATAGATTAGTTAACCAAAAGCACACACTTTATCCCTGTAAAGTCAACATGAACTGCCGCAAGTCTTGCAGAAATATACATGAGGGAAATTGTTTGATTATATGGTGTCCCAAGCAGCATAGTCGTGATCGAGATCCAATTTTTACTAGTAAGTTCTGGGAGGCATTGTAGACAGCTTTGGGAACGAAGCTAAACATAAGAATCACATATCACCCCCAGACTGATGGGTAAACTAAAAGGGTAAATCGAGTATTAGAAGATCTTTTAAGAGCTTGTATCTTAGATTTTAGGGGATCATGGGAAAATTATCTTCCTCTTGTTGAGTTCTCCCACAACAACAGCTATTAGGCGAGTATTAGCATGACCTCGTATGAAGCTTTGTATGGTCGTTCATGTAGATCCCCAGCATGTTGGATCGAAACCGGAGATCGATTGGTACTAGGCCCTGATATGATTAGAGAAGCCTTAGAAAAAGTAGACATGATTAGAAAGAAGATGAGAAAATCCTAGGGCAGGCAGAATATTTACGCGGATAAGAGACGTAGAAATTTGGAATTCTCGGTTGGAGATTATTTATTCTTGAAAGTTTCCCTAATGAGAGGAGTAGTAAGATTTGGTCGGGCAGGGAAGTTAGCACCTCGATTTATTAGACCTTTTTTCCATTATTGAGCGGATTGGCCCATTAGCTTATCGTATGGAATTGCCCAAAAGATTTACTGGTGTGCACAATGTCTTTCACGTATCTCACCTATGAATATATGTGCATGATCCAGAGAAAATTATAGAAACAACTTATGGGGGACAAAGAGGTAGTCTCTAAGCTTGGGTTTGGGAAACCAGTTGCCTGCCCTCCCTAGCTACCTGGGTCTCGGACTGGCTCGACGGAGAGGATAGTAAATTTAATTTACTCGGATCAAAATTTCATAAAGTATAAAAGATATAAATTTTCCAAATTTAAATAACTTGGATTGTATGGAGAAAATCTTCTTATACTTGGTGTTAAATTCTGGGGAGGGAACTCGAACTATTCAAGGAATTTAAAAGGTGATTCCTCTATTATTCCACCCATAGTACTTGTTGAATACGGAAATTGATATTGAGTAAATTAGATGATTTATATAGATTCTTCTCACTTAATATTTATGGATTTTGGATTAACATCCTAGATTACATGGTTTCAACTAAATCAAAATTTTGATTTGGAATTAAGATGTTTTTGTTAAGATTTAATTAAATAATTTTCCAAAGATAAAGAGATAAAGAGAGGTTTAATGATTCTATATATACCGAAAGAATGTTTTTAAGATGTATATCTCTAGAAGATATTTTGATTAATCAATTAAAGAATAATTCCCTATTTACTTAACACCTTTTTATCGATGTTTGGTTCGAAGGAACCAGGGTCAGATTTTGGTTATTCCTATCCGAAAACAACTTCGAACCAATTTACGTGTTCGAAAATAAAAGACATTGGATGAAATGATTTGGAAGATGAAATGTAGGGCTGCTTGTCACTGACCATCGGAGGAAATTTCCCATATCATATTTATGTGGCAAGAGTTCTTCATTTGAGATCTTCGATGCAAGGACTTCTCACTACTAATCCTAGGGGTAATCCCCGATAGGATGTTGTAGGAGAGTGCCTTCGATTTGTTCTGTTCCTAGACAACTTGTATAGATGAATGTCTGACGTTGTGTTTCTAATCACATTGATTGATCCTTATGAATGAATTATCTCTTAGGTGGCGGAGAAGGCAACTACTCTTAGCTTAACACCCTTTCCTAAGACGTAGAGCTCAGGAGTTACCCGTTTGTAGAAATCAGTTGTGTGATCAAGGAATGGCAATGTTACTTCAAAGCAGAATGTTCTATGAAAAAGGTAATCATTACCTTAGGCCCCATCAACCGGAAATGGCTTAAATAGGGCATGCCGTGAGGCAAAGTGGGTCGCACCCATTAGGGTATGGTCATCACCTTTCTAGATTACTCTCTATATGTCGAGTATGTTGTGTATGCTATGGGATCCCAAATAGGTCAGTTATGGCTTGGGTGATGTCATATTCGGTTCTATCCACCACCAGACAAGTCTGTGGGTAGGTCAGTCTTTCCAGGTGCAGAGGTTTCGAAGACATCGATCCTCGGTACATCCCTCTAGAGATGTACTATACGGAAGGTAATCCCTTACTTGCCATTGTATGGAAATCCATTCTCCAATATGTGCCTTCGGAATTAGTTGTAAACTTATTATGCCGCTAAATTTAACTAATGTAACAATTTCGGGTATATTAATATGTTTATTTGAAAAACATTTTTCGAAGGATGTCATTAAAAATACTATTCCCAGATTCTGCGTAGTAAATGTTTTGGTTATCGTAAGGTAAAAACCCATTCTGTGTTTATGTGCGGCGTGGTCTTATGAGATACCATTTTTTTTCAAATATCTGTATTTTGAGTTTCTCATACTAGTCCCATGACTTGCTCGGAGTATATTTTCTTTTCCCCTTAAACTCTGGGTGCCCTATTTTTCCGGGCAGCCTAGTAGTTAGAAATTTGGAGCATTTTGGAATGGAGTAAGAAGCATGGAGCATTTTGGGTTTTTTAAAGAAGTCATCTATATTCCGCTGTATTTGTATCTATACTTCTACTATGTGTCTACCAACACTGTAAGGATAGGCCGTTATAACTATCCTAGCTGGGTTAGTACCTATCGTAACTCTGATAAATCACTTGGAGTGATTGTGTGTGCTTTCCATATGTATAATAAAAATGTTGAATGCGACGTGAGATTCTATTTTTCCTGTCTTCTATTTTTTTTTTACCTCATGATAATCTGCCTCTCCGGCACTTGGATTTGTGACATGTGAATATTGAGGATGTAATAGTATCAATTTCTAAGGGTCAAGGAGGTGGGTCGTCACATCATTACCCTAGGATGCTAAACAATTCATTGAGTGTACTTCATGCTCAACAGCCATAAGTTATTACTCAATCGATTATTCACACAACCTCATGATAAATCAAAGAGCCATCTACCTAACTCCACATAAGCTATAAAATATTAAAAGAAAATATATTTAAGTCCACACGATGTATATAGACCATCCGTACGCAATATTTGATAAGCTTTTCTTTCGAACAAGTATCTCTCACCCGACTTCCCTAGCGTGGACTCTGATCAAGCTCCTTGATTAGGAACTTCCGTTTTCCTTACATAGCCATATACTATAATAGAAAACCTCGATACCATATCAAGAACCCTTATGAAGTGTTCGTCGTCAAGAATTGAGTGATAAATCCTAATTCGGGCGGTGTGAATCACCTCCAAGTCATGAGCTCGAATCTTGGATCAAGAATCATACAAAGAGATTATCTACGTATAACCTACGTAATTATTCCTATTGGTTCTTACTTATACCAATTCATTTTTAAACTTTATCGTAAAATTCTTCATAAAAACATTTCATAATCAGAGAAAGTAGAATTTCAAAACGAGATACCCATAAACCATGACACAAACTACAAGGTACACTACTAGGTACTAGTCATAATGACCCAACTAAATACCTAAAAATATTAACCCGTACTACGGGCATACATATTATGATACATAACACGGATATATAAGCATACAATGAAATACAATACTAATTCCCCAAAAGAACAACCCCTAATAGATCCAGCCCAACACCTCATAGAGGGTTCTACTCCTCCGAGTCCTCCATCGTAAGCCCCCTCCCCAACACTATGGATTTCACATCATCAGAATTCCACCTACCTAAATGTTCCAGTCCTAAGGCTTTGCTACTTCCATCCATACCTCGTCAAGGCCTTCTTCAGGGTCCTCCTCTTCTACATCCACAAATTCCCTTCTTCTTCATACCGGTGCACCGCTAATGGTGCCTCCATCTCCCAAATGATATCATCATCATTCTCAGATTCCAGCTACTCCTCTGGCTCCTGTTCTGGCTCCTCCTCTTCCATAGGCTCCTCTTCCTGCTCTATAGGCTCCTTTTCCTCCTTTATAGGTTCCTCTTCCTTTTCCGATCTCGGAAGGCCTAGAACCTTCATACCATACCTAGCCATGGCCTATCCAAACAACCTCATCATCCTAAGTCGCTCCTCCCATAGCTCTCCCTCCTCATCGAATATCGGAAGATCAAAGGTCCCCATATTGCCTATGCAATTCTCTATTTCCCATCAAAGCCTCCCTCACAGCTCTAGACACCATATTCGAAAAACCAAAACATTAATAAACTTACAATCACATACTACGTTTAGCCATTAACAAATTATATATTAGTACTTATTTTAAGTTTGTTTAGATTCGAACATGTTCCGATCGTACAATGACAAAGAGAATAATTTACTAAGTACACTACAATGTTTGCCTAAGAAAACATCTGATTGTCACTTAGAAGATTATTCAGATTACCACAAAACTAATCGATGCTCATTTCCAGAACTATCCAAAGGAAATGTTCTTTACTTAAAATCTTTTTAAAAATTTATACTTATAAACACTTTCAAGTAATAGTATTATTACTTTCTTTCAAAAATCATTTGAAATCTTATTCAAAGATATCGCGATTTTATATTTTCAAAGATCCATTTTATTCACAAAGCACATTTTATAAACTCAATTTATAAAATCCTCTTTATACGAAATCATTACTTTACGGTAACCATTTTAACAAAGTAACTTTTTAAAATTTCATTTCTACCAACATCATATAGTTAAATCGTGAAACTGAATACATAAACTTTTATTATTTAATTTAACCAAACAACAAATGCTCATAGACTGACTAAGTATAAATAATCAATCAACAAATAATGATAAATAAATATCATCATTCCCTAACAAACAATCATAACAAAAGAACTACATCAATTTTTTGAAAATTATCCTTTTATATATAAAATATAAAATGTAGATAAAATTATTTCATTTACTAATTTCAAAACAATATAAATTTTTTTTATAGCACTAACAAGTATGCATTCTCATGTATAATACACTCAAACTCATTCTAGGGTATCATTTACCCTATCCCTAATGAGTTTACCCCAATAGGGCCAAGGTTCGTGCTCAATCTTCTGCTCCAATACCAAATATGATGACCCATCTTTTCGACCCATAAAAGTCGACACTATAAGCATCCGAGTGTCGAAAGACACATTGT
Source organism: Allium fistulosum (assembly GCA_030737815.1). Classification (NCBI taxonomy): domain Eukaryota; kingdom Viridiplantae; phylum Streptophyta; class Magnoliopsida; order Asparagales; family Amaryllidaceae; genus Allium; species Allium fistulosum. The sequence goes on along the minus strand of CM060904.1, from coordinate 703,625,146 downwards.
TGAAATGAAAGAAAAGAAAAGATAGAACATAATCTCACATCGAAAAGAGTAATATATAATATCCAAATGATCTTCACAAAAAAGAAAACTTTACAACAATCAGAGTAACTAACTTATCATCAGCCTGGACAGTTATAACAGCCTGTCCTTACAAATGCTGATAAATACAAGCAAGAAACATAGCATAAATAAAAGTACGAGAGTATGTCTTGGAGGCATCCAGCTCGTCTCTTAAAGCTCCAAAGCATCCAAAGCTAACTCTGGAGAAATACTCGAGTCTGACCTCGGATTAGTTTGGTAAACTAGTATGAGAAACTCAATCATAATGATTGTTATATTTATAAAACCCTTAAAAAATAAAGGTATCTCGTAAGACCACATCGCATATAAACACAGATGAGTTTTTACCTTACGATAACCAAACCATTTTATAGGAAATCATGTGGTATTATAATAATGTCTAGGGTTTAAAATAAATATTGAATTATAAGTCTGTAATGGAATGTATTGGAAAATGGATTCCATACAATGACAAGGTTATTGGGGTACCACCTTCCACGGTACACATTTAGGAAAATGTAACGAGGTTGAAAACCTTTCGACTCCTACCAATACAGAACCGGCCTACCCCTTTGTGGATAGTACCGAATATGTCATCACCCCTATTGCTTTGCAAACTTTTCTCGTGAGCTCACATGCACATACATAACCCTACTACATATCCCATGTTTTAGTCATTACCGAGTGTGAAGCTCGAGGCTATATTTTACCCTTTTAGCAAATTCCACATGGAATGATAACACTACCCTCCAGGTAACAATGTGACGCAAGCATTCATCCATATATGTGACGAATTGCCTTTTTTGAACAACTTAAGCTGACAATAAACCACACATGTCCAACTTAAGCCATTCAAATTTGATGGATTATCAATTTGGGGTTTTAAAATAGAATCACACACAGAATAATACAGAATCTCGGAGCGGAATTAAATAATATACATAGTAGTTCATGAAGCTACTAAACAAAATACATCAGAGTTCAGCCTTTAATTATACAATACTAGAGATACATAAGAGTCTACCGGTACAAGCCAAAATGAAAATAGATAACTAATACTGGATAGAGTGGAGTCTTCGACTAAGTCTTCGCCTCCCAAAATAAGCACTGCTCATACACTGCAATACTCAGGCTGACCCGAGCATAAAGTAAAACAATTTACTCGAGTCAGGACTAGAAGTTCTCATGTAAGTAGTCTAACCCAAGTGAAATGTACAAAGTAACTCAAGAGATGTTACGGGATTTTCCATCTCTTAAGGATCCATCAAATTATCTATATATAGTAGGATACGCTATATATGTAGTGCCTACCAGTAATATAAATATCAGAATAGCGTTAAGGCTTTACATTGATCCCCCTTAACGCGTTTTTAAGTATTGTCGCACAGTTTGCATATAAAACATCAGTAAACCGTCGGTGGATAGGGATGCGCCATGATACGACAACACTAAATCAAAATCGAAGTGGTCTCGTATAGGGATAAAAGTATGACAAGGCACGTGAGGCAATGCCCAAGGTAGGATACTACCAGTTCGGGTTGCACCGGTGGTAACGCATCGCCGCGGCGACCGCCCACCGGGTCCAACACTACCATAATCGAAGGTTGATCACCAACAACAACCGAAGTAAGGATATTTATACGAAGAACTGTGTCCGCTAGGGGTAGCTAGCTTGCTTGGCCCTGTCAAGCCGCCCTGTTTTAGTCATTTCAAATTGGCACAAGTGCGGGGGTCTATCCATCATCCTTCTCTTTCTTCAAATCCAGCAACGTACGCCAAATCCAACCACTTCATTCTGGACCATCACTCCACGTACACAGTTATTAAAGTGGTTCTGGTATCGACATGGAGTATGTTTATATCTAGTCCCGGCCTCTTTAATAACCAACGTCATTTTTCACAAAGATTGGTTATTTTATTAAATCAAAGTATCTTAAATTTCAAATAACATATCCTCATTTGACTTAAATAAATTTGGATTTAAAATCTAAAGATCCAATTTTAAACAAGTATTTCACCTTTACAAAATTATCCAAATTGAATAACTATTCAAATTAACAAAGTTAATTAAATCTTAAATAAAAAGTATTAGTATTAAATATTTCAATATAATTAAACTTTTGGATTAAGCAATTTACTTAAATACATAATTTAACACTTTTAATTCAACCTTCATTTAAAACAATTATGTTTAATCTTTATATATATTAATTCAATAAAATCAATTAAATTCACTTTTTAAATTAAATTAAATATTTATTTAAGGATTTAATTATATATACAATATTAACAAATTCCACTAAATTCAACTAATCACCTTAACGAGTTTAAATATCATTAATATTTAACATAACCACTTTAATTCAATTTCAAATTTTAAAACAGTTCAACTAATATTTCATTTTAAAATCTAATTTAACTTAATGGATTTCAAAATTTAATATTAATTTCAACGTAAATTCCAAATTTATAACTTCACGATAAATTTCCAAATTATTCCATTATCTCAAATTTAAATAATAAATATCTAAAACAAATTTCATTTGACCAATTGGTGTTTATTATTAAATTTTCTATCCTAGACCAAGTGATTTAAATTTGGGTATATATCATTTCAACCCATATCCCGGTTCAAATTTCAGTGTCCAATTCAATGCATACGGCAATAACATAAAGGTTACATGATATATTTAGATCTATAAATCAACATACTAACATTCCAAATTCTCCACAGTTAAAAGGTTTCACATGCAATTGGGTTCCCAATCAATAAATTAAACTATGTCAGTAAAATCATATATCGCAGCGTCGAATATCCGTGGCTTCGAATTCCAATACCAACCATATTTACCGACCAATTATTTATAAAAATCACGGGTACTTGCAATGTGAATTTCTAGTCGTGAGTTTATAAATGCTCACCTTCGTGAATTAGAAAAGCAAGAATGGCAATAGGGATACGGACATGTGCACATGCACTAATAGCTACAATATGCTGCTGCGAACTCAAAGACGGATGGTTTATCTGCTGGCCATGACTGGGCGAGGTAGCTGGGTTCGGTTCGACAGGGGGTTCAGGTTCGGTGGCTGCTGGGTGTACGGGTTCGGGTTCGGGTTCGGGTTCGGTGAAGTGGTGTTGGGTGGAGAGCGAGTTCGGCCGAGGTGCAGGTTGGATGCATGGGGAGCGGGCTGCTGCGAGTGGTCGGGTACGGTTCGGTGGCCAAGGGAAAGCGGCTGAGCTGAAGTGGTGCAGGTCGTGGCTAGGGTAGAGGAGGTGGGGTCGGCTGCTGGTGGTTTGCTGGGTCGGTTTGCGTGAGGCGGTTACAGGTTCGGTGAAGGAGGATGCGGCTGAGGAGGTGCCTGGGTGGAGTGGTGACTGGGGTTCGGTAGGGCGGAGTAGAGGAGCGGGTTTCGGGTGGCTGAGGGTGGCGGGCTAGGTTGGTGGTGTGCTGGTTGTGAGCAGGTGGAGATGCGGGTGGCTGGGTGGTGCGTAGAGGGTAGTTGGGCTACGGTAGGGGCGGAGGAGGTGGCTGGGGAGGAGGAGGTGGCTGGGTGGTTCGGGTGAAGGGCGGAGCAGATAGGCAGAGATTGGTTGCAAGTTAGGTGAAGGGTGGAAGCAAAGGGGGAAAGAAGAGATATAAAGAAGAGAGGGGAGGGAGAGTTACGTGAGTTTAATATGTATATACTTGTATTATTTTTTTTCTTCTCAAGCAAATGTCAGAGCCGAAGATAAAATGGGAGCAGAAGGAAGAAAACGTGCATATATAAATAGAAGAAAGAAGAATGCATAGAGGTAATTAATGCAGCAATTAGCTGCGCATGCAAATTTGTCGGCAAGGATAAGAAAAGAATTGAAAGAAATGAAATGAAAAGGTGATGGGTAAATATCCATCAGGGCACGGTCACGGACCGCTATCTCGTCCATTTAGCGTTTTACAACGGAAGCCAAAAAATGAAAACAAATATACCGCGGAGATCAGCGAGGCGAGACAAATCCAATTATGAACTAAAATCTGTGTTACTGCATTCGTAACAAAATTTCATCTACTGCCAATTATACCGCTTCGAATTTGAACGACAACGATAATTCCTAATAAACGGAACTACAAAGGTCGGAATTGGACGGAACGAACTTTGACGTTTTAATCAGAAAATTTTTCAGATCATTTCTATGTAAAAATATTTATACTTCAAAATTTGATAATTCATACCAAAAAATATGCTGACCGAGTTTCGAACAAATTTTGACATAATGTAAATTTCATTGGCCTCATTTCATTGGACGCATTTCAAAAATCTAGTTTTCATTGTCAAATTTTATTATTAAAAATAAATTTTATTTCAAAATCTTCGTTAAAATTCTTATTTAAATCGTTGAAAAATTCAGGTCATTACAATCTTCCCCACTCAAAACTTTTCGTCCTCGAAAAAAGCGGAATAGGAGAACAGAAAGATAAACGGAAAGATAGAAATAGATTTGGGTATGGATTACATACTCGGGATTAGCAATTCAGGATTTGAAGCACGGATACTCTCTTCTGTTTCCCAAGTACAATCTCGATCATCTCTGCTCCACTGAACCTTGACGGGATTTACTACCTTCCTTCTTAGTTGCTTCGTGCTTCTGCCTACTATACGAAGCGACTTTCTCTCCACAGTAAGATTGGGCTCAACATCCATTTCTTCGAACAAAGAAGGCTGGACAATCACGGATGGATCGTGCACATATTTATGGAGGTGTGAAACATGAAACGCATTATGTACCCCCAATAGTTTCTCTAGCAAGTCAACTCTGTATGCCAAGGTACCAATTCTTTCTAAGATGTAGAAAGGACCAACAAATCTAGGAGCGAGCTTCCCTTTCCTTCCAAATTGGATTACATTCTTCAAAGGCGAAATTTTGAGAAATACTTGATCCCCAACTGCAAATTCCAAATCTCTTCTCCTTTTGTCTACATATTTCTTCGGTCGATCCTGGGCAGGTCTCATTTTCCTTCTGATTTCTTCGACTTTCAGCTTCCAAAATCATCTTGGGCCCAAGAATAAGTCGATTTCCTGATTCAGCCCAACAAGATGGAGATTTACATAACCGTCCGTAAAGAGCTTCGAATGGTGCCATCTCAATACTCACTTGATAGCTATTATTATAGGTGAATTCAACGAGATGGAGATGCTCTTCCCATGATCCTCCAAAATCTAAAACACAAGCTTGAAGAAGGTCTTCCAAAATCCGATTCACCCTTTTGGTCTAGCCATCCGTTTGAGGATGATAAGTTGTGCTCAGATTTAATTGAGTACCAAGAGTCTCTTGAAAAGCTTTCTAGAAATTGCTAGTGAAGATAGGGTCTCGATAACACACAATGCTAGACGGAACACCATGAAAGCGAACAATCTCCTTCATATAAAGCCGGCTAAACTCCAGGTAGTTCGAGTAGTCTTCACAGGAATAAAGTGAGCAGACTTGGTCAATCTATCGACAATAACCCAGATGCTCTCATTATCTTCCCTGGTTCTCGATAGTCCATCAATAAAATCCATAGAAATCTGATCCCACATCCAATTCAGAATCTCAAGAGGCTGCAATAATCCTGCTATCTTCTGATGATCGGCTTTAACTTGCTGGCAAGTGGCACACCTGCTAACGTGAATGGAAATATCATGCTTCATTCCACTCCACCAATACCACTTTTTCATATTATGATACATCTTTGTAACTCCGGGACGAATGGAAAATCTGGATTGGTGATTCTCTCTAAGTACTTCTTGCCTCAAACCATCTACATTTGGAACACAAATTTAATTATTAATTCTCAGAATTCCATTTCTATCGATTTGTGTGCCCCATTCGCCTTGGGTATTATCCTTCCCACCAAGAATATTTTCTTTCATTCGCCTAAGCATTGGATCCTCATCCTACTTAGCTACTATGCGATCCATAAGAGCTGGAGAAGCAACAAGTTGACATAACATGGCTTTGCTCCTACTCAGAGCGTCGGCCACAACATTAGCCTTTCCGGGAGTATAGTTGATGTCGAGGTCATAAGATGTTAAGAATTCGAGCTATCTAACTTGTCTATGGTTCAGATCCTTCAGGGTAAAGATGTACTTCAGCGATTTGTGGTCCGTAAAGAGTTCAAATTTTGTTCCAAGAAGGTGATGCCTCCCTAACTTCAAAGTAAAGACAACGGTGAGCAATTCCAGATCATGAGCTGCATAATTTACCTCACGAGCCTTCAACTGACGACTAGCATAGGCAATAACTTTACCATGCTACATCAAAACAGCACCCAATCCTTTACGACAAGCATCTGTATAAATAGTTAACCCTTCACTTCCTTCGGAATAGTGAGAATAGAAACTGAGGTTAGCCTGCGCTTTAGTTCATCAAATGCTGCCTTACACTTCTCACTCCAAACAAACTTAACATTCTTTCTAGTCAAAGCTGTGAGTGGTGAAGAAATTCGAGCAAAGTTCTTGATAAATCTCCTGTAGTAACCAGCTAAGCCTAGGAAGCTACGAACATCTGTAGGAGTTTTAGGAGTTTCCCAATCATTGATTACGGCGACCTTAGCTAGATCGATCGAAATTCCATTCTTCGAAACCACGTGCCCAAGAAATCTAACCTCTTCTCACCAGAAGTGTCATTTAGTGAATTTAGCTTTCAATTGATGACTTCTTAGAGTTTCAAGGACAAATTTAAGGTGTTCCTCATGCTCCTTCTCAGTCTTAGAAAAGATTAGAATATCGCCAACTAAAACTAGAACAAATTTGTTTAGAACCTCCCGAAATACTTTGTTCATGAGGTCAACAAAGTAAACCGAGGCATTAGTTAAACCGAAAGTCATAACTAACCATTCATAGAAACCGTCTTCTGTTTGGAAAGTGGTTTTGGGAATACTATCTTCTACAATCCTGAGTTGATGGAAACCTAAGGCAAGGTCTAGCTGAGAAAATACCTTTGCTTCATGCAGTTGATCAAACATGTCGTTGATAGGAGGCATCGGATACCTATTCTTGTGGGTAAGCTTGTTCAGTTCTTTATAATCTACGCACATCCTTAGAGAACCATCAGATTTAGTAGCAAATACCACTACCGCGCCCCATTCCGAATGACTACGACGGATCAAACCTTTAGCGAAAAGATCCTCAATTTGCACTTTTAATTCAATTTTCTCTTTAGGTGACATTCTTCTTGGAGCAAGTACGACTGGCCTAGCTCCAGGAATAAGATCAATGCGAAATTCAATTTCGCGCCGAGGTGGTAAAGAAGTTACTTTTCTGAAAGCATCAGGGAAGTGCTGGAAAACTGAAGTAATACTAAGATCACTCGGACAAGAGTCAAGGGAGAAAAAAAAAACTTCCAGCAAAATCTAAAGGCATTTTACACTCCACTACTAAGGGATTTCCACCATCATCTACTAAAGAAACCATTCTAGATTTGCTGGCAATATGAGCATTAAATGTGGCCATCCAATCTATGCCTAACAGAATATCGAATCTTATAAAACCAAGAACATAGAAGTCCCATGTAAAATGGTGTTTATCGTTTTTGAAGAGTCTGACCTTTTTACAAATCATACCAAGATTTGCAGGACCCCCAATAGGATTTGATACACATAAAGGTTGAGATGCAGGTTTGGGTTTTAAAATATGGTTGAGTTTGTTACATAAATTCATAGATGTAAAACTATGGGATGCTCCAGTGTCAAACAAAACATGAAGAGAAAAAGACGGCAAGATATGGAAGGCACCTTGAAGGGTTGCGTTGGTGGTTTCATCCTTAAGAGTAGACGTAGAAACTACAAAGACACCTGATGGAGTCCCCTTCTTTTGAGTGGGACAATCCTTCTTGAAGTGGCCAGGCTACAAGAAAATATGGCAAAGGTCTCGCCTGGTCATCTGAACTGGTGGAACAGACGCTCCTGTAGGAACTGGGAAACTATTGGCATAGTGACCTTTCTGATCGCACTTGAAGCAAGTGATAGAAGAGATATCAATGGGCTTCCTCTGAGAATGTCCAATCCCGCTCATGTTCTGCCAATTCTTCTTCTGCTGCTGAAAGTTAGACTTTCTCTTCTTAGAATTGTTGGAAGCTACTGAAGGAGTTGTGGAGTGAACAACCGATGCTTCCTTCGAACTCGAGTTTTCATATCTGAAGGCCATATCAATAAGACTAGTGAAAGTGCCATGAACATGGGCAGTCAAATGGTCATAATATTTTGGACGAGCGCCGGCGATGAACTTCTCATTCTTCTTAAGCGGAGTATTAATCAGACCTGGTCCAAACTTGGATAGCTCATTAAATTTCCTTTCATACTCCGAAAAGGACATGCTTCCCTGCTTAAGGTCCATAAAGTTGTGATATAACTGAGATTTTCCAACTTCAGGCATCCACTGGGTCATGAAAACTTCCTTGAACTATGCCCAAGTAATTTTTGCTTCCTCAGTGCGGGTGGTAACAGATTCCCACCAATCTTGGGCAGCATCCTGCAACTGCCAAGCAGCCAACTGACGCTTCTAGGCATCAAAAATCTCAAGTCCGGTAAAGATTCTTTCCAAGCTCTTAAGCCACTGTTGAGCTTCAATAATACCTTCGCACCCTGATAATTTTGTACCACCAAGTTGTGCGTCCTCTTTGCAAAGCGTAGTTAACTTAACTGGCGGAACTGGTGCAACTGGTGCAACTGCATCTGGTACGGGGCCATTCCCTCTTCCCCGACCTCGAGCATTTCTTCCGTTGCTTATCCTGAAAAATTCCAAGATGGGATTAGAGCATGGAAAAGCACTAAACTTAAGGAAATCCTAATCAAAGCGAATTTTAACTAGGAAGATGTATTCAAATTGATAGAATTTTTTTAAAATAGATTGGATTTTAAAGAATTTTATATTTTCAAAGTATGCTCTCTCAAGAATGATTCTACTCATTATAGGACATTACTAACCCTATTCCTAATGAGTTTACCCCTCAGGCTAAGGTATTCACTTAACCTGGATCTGATACCAACTGTGATGACCTGCCTTTTTCGAACAACTTAAGCTGACAATAAACCACACATGTCCAACTTAAGCCGTTCAAATTTGTCAGATTATCGATTTGGGGTTTTAAAATAGAATCAAACATAGAATCACACATAGAATAATACAGAATCTCACAACGGAATTAAATAATATACATAGTAGTTCATGAAGCTACTAAATAAAATACATCAAAGTTCAGCCTTTAATTATAAAAAACTAGAGATACATAAGAGTCTACTGGTACAAGCCAAAATGAAAATAGATAACTAATGCTGGATAGAGTGGAGTCTTCGACTAAGTATTCGCCTCCCAAAATAAGCACTGCTCATACACTACAATACTCAGGCCGACCCGAGCATAAAGTAAAACACTATACTCGAGTCAGGACTAGAAGTTCTCATGTAAATAGTGACCCAAGTGAAATGTACAAAGTAACTCAAGAGATGTTATGGGATTTTCCTTCTCTTTAGGATCCGTCAAATTATCTATATATATATATATATAGTAGCATACGCTATATATGTAGTGTCTACCAGTAATATAAATATCAAAATAGCGTTAAGGCTTTACATTGATCCCCTTTAAAGCATTTTTAAGTATTGTCATACAGTTTGCATATAAAACACCAGTAAACCGTCGGTGGATAGGGATTCTCCATGATACGACAACACTAAATCAAAATTATAGTGGTCTCGTATAGGGATAAAAGTATGACAAGGCACGTGAGGCAATGCCCAAGGTAGGATATTACCAGTTCGGGTTGTAGGGCTGGTGGTAACGCATTGCCGCAGCGACCGCCCACCGCGTCCAACACTCCCATAATCGAAGGGTGATCACCAACAATAACCGAAGTAAGGATATTCATACGAAGAAGTGTGTCCGTTAGGGGTAGCTAGCCCACTTGGCACTGTCAAGCCGTCCCGTTTTAGTTATTTCAAATTAGCACAAGTGTCGGAGTCTATCCATCATCTTTCTCTTTCTTCAAATCCAGCAACGTACGCCAAATCCAACCACTTCATTCTGGACCATCACTCCATGTATACAGTTATTAAAGTGGTTCGGGTATCAACAGAGTATGTCCATATCCGGTCCCGGCCTCTTTAATAACCAACGTCATTTTTCACACCGATTGGTTATTTTATTAAATCCAAGTATCTCTTATTTCAAATAACATATCCTCATTTGACTTAAATAATTTTGGATTTAAAATCTAAAGATCCAATTTTAAACAAGTATTTCACCTTTACAAAATTATCCAAATTGAATAACTATTCAAATTAACAAGGTTAATTAAATCTTAAATAAAAAGTTTTAGTATTAAATATTCAATAAAATTAAACTTCGGGATTAAGCAATTTACTTAAATACTTTATTTAACACTTTTAATTAAACCTTGATTTAAAACAAGTCAGTTTAATCTTTATATATATTAATTCAATAAAATCAATTAAAATTCCCTTTTAAATTAAATTAAATATTTATTTAAGAATTTAATTAGATATAAAATATTAACAAATTCCACTAAATTCAACTAATCACCTTAATGAGTTTAAATATCATTAATATTTAACATAGCCACTTTAATTCAATTTCAAAATTTAAAACAGTTCAACTGATATTTCATTTTAAAATCTAATTTAACTTAATGGATTTCAAAATTTAATATTAATTTCAACGTAAATTTCAAATTTATAACTTCACGATAAATTTCCAAATTATTCCTTTATCTCAAATTTAAATATTAAATATCTAAAATAAATTTCATTTGACCAATCGGTGTTTATTATTAAATTTTCTATCCTAAGCCAAGTGATTTAAATTTGGGTATATATTATTTCAACCCATATCGCGGTTCAAATTTCAGTGTCCAATTCAATGCATGCGACAATAACATAAAGGTGACATGACATGATATATTTAAATCAATAAATCAACATACTAACATTCCAAATTCTCCATAGTTAAAAGGTTTCACATGCAATTGGGATCCCAATCAATAAATTAAACTATGTCAGTAAAATCATATATCGCAGCGTCGATTATCCGTGGTTTCCAATTCCAATACCAACCATATTTACCGACTAATTATTTATAAAAATCATGGGTACTTGCAATGTGAATTTCTAGTCGTGAGTTTATAAATGCTCACCTTCATGAATTAGAAAAGCAAGAACGGCGATACGGATACGGACATGTGCACACGCACTAACAGCTACAATATGCTGCTGCGAACTAGGACACGGATGGTTTAGCTGATGGCCGTGACCGGGCGAGGTGGTTGGGTTCGGTTCGACAGGGGGTTTGGGTTCGGCAGCAGCTAGGTATACAGGTTTGGGTTCGGTGAAGTGGTGCTGGGTGGGGAGCGGGTTCGGTCGAGGTGCGGGTAGGGTGTACGAGGAGCGGGCTGCTGCGAGTGGTTGGGTACGGTTCGGTGGCCAACGGAAAGCGGCTGGGCTGAAGTGGTGCAGGTCGTGGCTGGGGCGGAGGAGGTGGGGTCGGTTGCTGGTGGTTTGCTGGGTCGGTTCGGGTGAGGCGATTGTGGGCTCGGTGATGGAGGATGCGGCTAAGGAGGTGCCTAGGTGGAGTGGTGACTAGGGTTCGGCAGGGCGGAGTAGGGGAGCTGGTTTCGGGTGGCTGAGGGTGGTGGACTGGGTGGGTGGTATGTTGGTTGGGAGCAGGCGGAGATGCGGGTTGCTGGGTGGTGTGGAGAGGGTGGCTGGGATACGGTAGGGGTGGAGCAGGTGGCTGGGGCGAAGGAGGTGGTTGGGTGGTTCGGGTGAAGGGCGGAGCAGGTGGGTGGAGATTGGTTGCGGGTTCGGTAAACGGTGGAAGCAAAGGGGGGAAGACGAGATATAAGGAAGAGAGGGGAGGGAGAGTTACTTGAGTTCAATATATATATATATATATACTTGTATTATTTATTTCTTCTCAAGCAAATGTCAGAGTCGAAGAGAAAAAGGAAGCAGAAGGAAGAAAATGTGCATATATATAAATAGAAGAAAGAAGAATGCACAAAGATAATTAATGAGCATTTAATTTTTCTAGGCTACGCACGCAAATTTGTCGGCAAGGAAAAGAAAAGAATTGAAAGAAATGAAATGAACCGAAAAGGTGATGGGTAAATATCCATCAGGGCATGGTCACGGACCGCTATCTCGTCCATTTAGCGTTTTACAACAGAAGCCAAAATATGAAAACAAATATACAGCGGAGATTAGCGCGGCGAGATGAATGCAACGATGCAGTAAAATCTGTGTTACGACATTCGTAACAAAATTCCATCTGCCGCCAGTTATACCGCTTCGAATTTGAATGACAACGACAATTCCTGATAAAAGGAGCTACAAAGGTCGGAATTGGACGGAACATACTTTGACGTTTTAATCAGAAAATTTTTTAGTATGTAAAAATATTTATACTTCAAAATTTGATAATTCATACCGAAAAATATGCTGACCGAGTTTCGAACAAATTTTGACGTAAAATAAATTTCATTGGCCTCATATCAATGGACGCATTTCAAATATCTAGTTTTCGTTGTCAAATTTTTATTGTTAAAAATAATTTTATTTCAAAATCTTCGTTAAAATTCTTATTTAAATCGTTAAAAAATTCAGTTCGTTATAATACAAGTCGTTCAGGATATGAATAAACCGAAGGCACTACTTTTACTATACCCTTTTTGGAATCTCCTTTAGGATTAGTAGTAAGTAGCACTTACACATCAAAGATCTTCGTCTTTGATCCCATCATCTTCAAGATGTCTCTGATTTGAACGTTATGCTTGTTCAAAGTGGTTTTCGAATAACTCATGCTTGTCCGACCTCGGTCTCTCCGAACCAACAACCGATAGTTTCTGGTTAACTTAATCCTGGTCCATTCATAAGTAAGCGGACTATATAAGAGTCCCAAGGGGATCTCTAATATACCCCTTAAAGTGAGAGACATTTCATCGAAATGAGTTCTCCTAAGGGAATGTAACACCATGTAAAATGAACCATAATTAAATGAAATAAAATTTAATTAAATATAATAAGGTAGAATATGGAAATTTTATAAAATTTGAAATTTGACCATAGAAGTTATTCAATTGCATTCGTGGTGAAATTCTGGTTTGTTTCCATATATAATATGTTGAAAACGGAGCTCAAACTAAGAAGATATGAGCATTTGAAGTTTTCAGATTTAAATTATTTTAGTTTGAATTCAAATTCAAATGAAAAATTAAATTTAGGGTTTAAATTTCAAAATTAGCCTGGGGGCTAAGTAAACATTTTAATTAATGTTTAATGTTAAGAATAAATAGGGTAAGAAATTAATTAAAATCAATATGCAACGGAAACAAATCATTATTGCCCAAAAAAGGCGGAGCGGTCGACCTACATGGGTCAACTGGTTGACCGTAGTGGTCGACTGTCTCCTGATGGTGGCGGGTAGGGTTTTGCAACTTTTAACGCTCTAGATTTACCTGTTTCTCTTCTAATTTGATCCTACGGTTCTGGTGTGTTTCAACCCCTATAAATAGAACCCTACCCTCTCCGCTTTTTATTCATATTATTTTAGGGAATACAACGGAACTATGCCATTGTTATATCGCCAAATTAGATTCAGAAATTCCATAGAGAATTCTGGTAAGAATTCAATCCCTTTTCTAATTATTTCTTCTTCCTCCTCCAATCTATTCTTCTTTTTTTCTTTCTCCAATTGTTCCGAATCTAATAAAAAATATATACACCTTCTCTATCATGTATATATCAAAAGAGAGAGATTCCGGAGGAGATTGAGAGGCGTGCAAATCCAAGTTAGGCAAAGCTAAGGCTGTTCTGTGAGTGGAAACCTTAGTATTTCTTTTTCATTAATTATTTGGTGTATCTCTATGGATTTGAATATGCCTTAGGGATTTTGGGATTGCGATAATACGATAGATAAAATCCCCCAAAATTTCTTTTTATTTCGAAATGTCAACTCTATGTTGAGATTCTCAATTATTTACATTAATTTGATGGAATTTTTTTTGTTTATGCAATTTTTGATAATTTCATAGTCCATTCCACTTCTCCTTCTTCTTTGGTTCAATTTGTGATTCTTCAATGAAATAAGAGGTTTAGATTAGGGATTTTATTCATAGTTTACAGTACTTATTCCACATGAATTTCCATTTTATCTATTTCTTTGTAAAAGAGGAGTTACATAGAATATGAGTTTAGATTGCAATTCCTATTATTTAGGATACTACATTGAATTGGTGTAATAAATTGAGTTTCTATTTTATTTACAAGTCTGTTTTTGCAGTTTTGGCTATGAATATTTATTCCATGTTTTGAATATTAGAATCCCTTATTTTGGTATGTTGAAACCATGGGAATTTGACGAAAAAGGACTTTTAATAGTATTTGGTTTAGAAATTGACATTTAACGCTAGCTTAGGGCATAAAATCCATGCGTTTAGTATTTATTAGGTGCGGATATTTATTTATCTCTATTAGCATAATTGACGTATAATTATTGCATATATGGCGTAGTTAATTAGGTATTTATTTTCATTTATTCCCCCCATTAGGAATGTAATTAATTGTTAGGTGAAAATAAGAGGAAACTCTTATATAGCCTAATTATTATTCTAAGGCGTAATAAGGAAGATTCCTTACAAGGCCTCACCTATGAAACGGTGAGATGAGCATTATTATATATATGGAGTGTATTTAATTTATGGCTAAGTCATAAGGATGCGAGGTCAATAGAGTTACATGATGAAAGTCTTCCCTTTACTTTAAGGTTACCACCAGTTGTGTACACTTCCTATTAATGTAAGATATCCCTATGATAAATATTTATAATGACGTGAGATTGGTCCCAAATTCTATAGGAGAAATCTGCCCATTTATTCTGGCTACCAGTTCCTACGAATAGTCGGACTAATGTGAGACATTATTATGAGTGTGGGTCATAGTACGAGGGACCTGCTTCGGGGTCTTAAGGTATTAAGTGGTTGTTTAAGGACTCGCCTCTTTTCCCCAAATGTAAATGGTATATGGGACACGTTAAGTGATATCTCTATAGGGGTCCCCATCTGGATAAGGTATTAAGTGACTGATTGAGGGTCTGCCTTTCCAAATAAAGAAGTATTAAGTGACTTGAGATTTCATAGGATGCCATCTAGATAGTACCATTGAGGAGCAAGCCTTAGAAATAGGTATTAAATAATGGGGCTTTCCTTTATTAAGGTACTAAACGACCGAAGTCTGCCTATTCTCCAATAAATGGTATTAAGTGGCTTGGGTACTATCTCTTACGTCTCTAGTTAATTATAACTTAGGATCTGAGTTATAGGATTTTGGAGACCTGCATCTTTCCTTAAAAAGAAGAATTAAATGATTTTAATGGTTTTATATTCATAGACATATTCTTATTTTGAAATATACTGCCCAAGTACTGAAAATGTAAGACTCAAAGTTTTTATTCCCCAGACACTTGTTGTTTTCACTCCCTTCTCATTACAACACAGGTTAAAGGATGTTGATTATGAAGATGAAGCTTAGAGATGGAGGTGGTTTGCTTGTGGCAGTATTTATCATTTTCACTTGCTTTTATGTATGCCTATGTATCTAGACTATTTTGTAATGGATTTATGATATGATTTGATGGTACTCTGTATTTTGAAATATTTATGATTTTGAAATAAATGGGTACACTTTGTTATTATAGTTTGTTCCATCCGCTATGAGTTCTGAAAGTTTAGTTATGGCTCTATACTATTATTTTCTTAGTTCTACCAACAACTTACCTTAGAATGGATCTAAGGTTTGGTGGGCCTTTTCTGGGTCGAAATTTAAGCATGTTCTGCGGTGGGTTGTTATAGAGAATCTCAAACCGTATGAAATCGTGAAGCTTTCATATACTTTCTAAGTCAAAATAAGTCAAGTTATCGATAGTGGACAAACCACTATCTGGGTGAAAGTATAGTTTGCATATGAAAAATTAGACATCTTATAGTTATCACTACTTTCCAATTTCATATAGTACTATCCTTTGAATAATAATGAAGTCGGACAAGTTAGAAAATTATCCTTACCTTGGCATACATTCTTAATTCTTAAGATAGAGATGAACTTCGATACCTCAGAATTTGGTGTCAAGTATACAGTGAAATACTTTCCATATACTTAATTAATGATGACTCATTTCTTGAAATTAACCTTCTTATACTTATCACATTTATGACAATTTCACTTCTCTATCCCTCGCCTAGGAAAGAAGTTAGGTAAGTCAGAGAGTTGGTTGCTTCTGGTCTTACCTTATTCAAACACTTCAACTCTAGATCTCACATATAAAGGAAAGTCTACTCATTGACTTTTGGTGCTAAATATAAGATGACTTGCTTCCATAAAAATGTCAACATTTTAGCATTATTTATCATATTTGTTTCCAGTTACTTAATAGCATTGACAAAGAAATCCCTTGCATAAAACAAAGTCATTTTAAAACGAACAGAAAACCAAACTCCGTAAGATTATTTCTAGTCTTTGGTTTCAAACTAGTGCTTTTCATCGGTAAGAAATGAAATCGTTCAAGTTGAGGTATTATTACCTCTCAACCATTGACTTAACATTCACTTCTAACTTTTAAAGTAGAAACTAGTTTCCTACCTCGAAGTTAAGAAACAAAATCCAAGAGTTCCATATATATGTTATTGAAACATTTTCTAAAAATTGCTTATTTAACTCAAAGTTTGATTTAAAAGGCACTTCCTTTCTTTATGAAAATAAATAACTTATTAATTGATGAATTCCAAATCACTTTAAAACATCTTCCTTTCTATAAAAGTAAACACTTATTTAATAACAACAAAGTGTTATAAATTAACTTCCTTTTAGATTTCTTGAAACCATTTATTATAACAAAAATGTATAGTCCATAACCTCTGTCCTTTTCCCAAAAACATTTATTACCACACTAGTGTTACAATCCGTAATTCCTTTCTCTTTTAAAACTCTTTTAAAGCAAGTTTTAAAATTGTATTTAAAACATCCTTTTAAATATGGTAATCTTTTAACAAAACTTGACTTTTGAAACAAAGCGGCAAAATTTAAATCTCTTGTTTAAATAACTAAATAAATTCTTGAAAATATTTAAAACTTCAAACTCTTTTTTTAATAAAATAAACACATTTGAAAAGACTTTTCAAAATATCCAAAAATAGATAACTCTTTTTACTTTACAAAAATCATAAATTTCCAAACTGCATTCACAGCGACTATCGTTATCTGGACCGTAACTTTTAAATTTGTTTTCGTAAATCAAATATACTTTAAACTCCATTTGCTTTCCATATTTAAACCACTTTAATATCCTTGTAAAAAGGTTCGAAAAATAAAAGTCATTTGAAAAACAAGTCAAAACGTATTAGAAAACAAGTAGTAAATCGCAAAAAAGTGAGTATGGGATTTCAACGTCATAATAAAACCAACAATATGTGAGTTAACTATAACTAAGCAACATCCATTTTTCACAACCATAAGTATTTGTATAACCAATAAAATATGTAAATAAAAATTAATAAGATGAGGAATCTTTTAGGATCCCTTTATAACATTTTTATTCTTCAAAGTGTTTCCATAGCGACCTATTCGCTACAAAGACACTTCCACTTCCATTTTCTTTGCTTTTGTCCCCTACAATAAAATGGTTATTTATGTCATCAGCTTTCAAGCAGGAATCAAACCATACCAAACATTATATCCACATCACAAATACATACATACCACACTATTTGCCAGTACTAAATGTAAAATGAAAATGAGAAGGTGGTGGTTAATTTTATAAACCAACACAAATTGCAATTTACCAAATTACCCTCCCTAAAACTAGGCTAACACCCCTCTCTAAAATTTTGAGAACACATCTTATCTTCATCATAACATGTACTTAGACATCACATCACAAAAGAAGCACTTAAAATAAGAAAAGGCAAAAGTCTTCTCTTTTCTTAATCCTTACTTACTTTATTTAATTATTACTTTTGAATTTTAAGATCATTCTTACTTTCACTAATTATATTTACTTATTTTTGAGATGTTTATATATGTGTAAATGTGTGTGCATATGTGTGCAACAATGTTGCGATGACTTTTTGTTCGATGAGAAGTTGAAAATCCAAAAACCGATTTCGGTCACATTTTCAATTTTTCTCCGAACTATTTATTTATGTAAATAAAATTTAAAAATGAATTTTCTATCATTACTTATTAATTAAAATTGGGTTATTTGACTAATAAAAACCACTTAATTGAATATTTAAAATTTGTCAAATATTCACAAATTAAAGCGATAAATTTCCAGGTCTTTACAAAAGTATTCTCACCTTTTAGCAAAGTTTTACTAAACTTTTGCTTTCTATTTTGCCTTATTCATAAAATAGTTTTCCATGAACAAGAGGCATTATTATCTATGTGCATTGTCCAAAAGTGTTTACCTTGATAGTACTTTTCCTTCATCCACTCAATCACTGGATTTTTTGTGAGAAAGACCCACATCAACTTAAAAAAACTTCTTTCTTTACATTTGTAAATTTTTTAAGTCAAACTCCCCCTCGTATTTTAGGCTAACATAAAATATTCTAGGTAATCTTATGTTTCTTACCAGCCTAAAAAAATCTAAGCATAAAGAATTAATTTTTCCAATAGTTTGATCTGAAAGTTGGTATGTAAATAACCAATATAAAACAATTGGAGTAATGACTGTATGCAGCAATTCAGCTCAACCAGTCACACTTAGTAGATGTGAATCCCGACCATCTAACCTATTTTACACTCTTTGTATTGGGTGATAGCATTGGGAGTAAAGAAGACATGTGGAAGAAAAAGGAACTCCAAGATAAGTAATGGATAGCGGTCCCTCTTCATAGCACAATTTTTGCATCATTTGTTCTTTCCTTGTAGCATACTGACTAATAATATATATTTTTCTTCAATGCATTAACACTAAAACCCAAGGCATTATTTAATTTCAAATTTCCATAATAGTTTCGGCAAATATTTTAGTAGTTTTCCCAAACACCATTAAATCATCCGCATATAGTAGGTGTGTTATAACTGGTTTTATAGAGCTTACTAGCTTAAAGACTTTAACTCCAATGCTTCATTCGTCAAAAAAGTGAAATATTCCATTGTAGTAGTAAACAAATAAGGAGATAAGGGATCTCCTAGTCTAAGTCCTCTATTACTAGCAATAATTCCTTTTGGAATTCTGCGTATTAAGATAGAGAAGGTTGGAGTGTTGATACATTCATATATTACATTTATGAAGTGGATAGGTAAACCCATTTTTTACATAATGTAGCAAATAAATTGCCCGTTAATATTGTTATATGCCATTTGTATATCCACTTTAATGCATTATTTATCTACCCCTTTTTTGTTGAAGTCTCTTAGCAACTCATGGGCAGATAAAATACTTCTAACATATCTACCACTTATAGAAGCAGTTAATTTTCCCAAACTAAGTGTGGTAAGACATCCTTCAATCTATTGCACAACACTTTACTTAATACCTTGTAGTACATATTGATAGATTATATGCCCTAGGGGCTTATCTGACTCGATAACTAATCTTATTTAAAATAAAAGGTGTTTTCTTTCTATTATATACTTATTATATTGTGATATGATTAATAAAGTATTTAAGTTAAAGTATATTAAATAGAAAATCCTTAAGTAATATGTTATATTATAGTAATTACAATGCGTTATAATCATGAGAATTTTATCACGTTAAAATATAACATATTGTTTTAAATATTCCTAATCAAGATGTTTCAAAAATGGATACTGATCCATCCATAGAGATTAGAGTACGTAAAGCTCTCCAAATTTTAGGTAGTGTATTACTCATTTCTATTGTGGGAACAAAGGGATTATGTACTAATAGTTATTAGATAACTATGGAATAACTCACTCGAGAGTTCTCTATTGGTTAATATAACTAAGGTCAAACAGACAATGTCGAACTAATGATGTTACACAATTCCCATGATTATGAATACAGTAGTACATCAATGTGGACACTACACTTCGATCTGAATTGAAACATTGAAAGTGAAACACTACTTAATAGAGAATTTGTCTCCTTGGTTATATGAGGTTAGTATCATGGTCAACTGTAGTCAAATTAAAGTCAAATTCTCTAATCAGAGCAATATGATTAATAATAATAGTTATTATTGAACCAAAGATTTTGTTTTTGGACTTACGAAGTTGAATGTGGACGGTGTTAAAATTTTGATCAAAACCAAATTCCATATGTCTTAATGTTATACAGTTTTGACGAAGAAAATTAGTGTAAATAATTGTTACTATCATGTGCCACTTATAATAAGTAAACTGGAATTTATTGAAAGATGTGTAAGTGATAAATTCAGCTAAAATGTCACACTGCTAGCCAAGGTGATGTGTGAATGTTGATATTCGAAGTGTTCAATATTAATGGTTGACGAATTTACACTTTTGAGTCGCATAACTGAAATGATAAATTCTCTGAATGAACTACATGATTTAATTAATTTAAATCGATTATAAATTAATTAAATTAATTAATATTTATCAAATATTAATTTTTAAAATTTATTTGATTTGCTTAAATACCATTAGTGCTTAATAGTGTACGTATAAAAAAGTTATAAATGTATGTATCGATATATGATGTCGGCAGAATATTTAAATTAGATTTAGATAAAAAAAAATACTAAGTGTGTTTTTTAGTTAATTAAAATAATTAATTTTGTGAAATATTAATTATTATTAAAGATTATTTAATGTTTGAATATCACTGGTTTTTAATAAAGTGCGTATATAAAAGTTATAAATGTACGTAGTGAGTTGCGATATCGGTAGAACATTTAAATTGGATTAATTATGATCAACGATAATAGGATTTTGGAATTTTTAAGGCCCATACCTTCCTTGCTATGGCCGCCATAATAGTGAAAAGAGGAGTTTATTTGAATTTTAAATAAAGGGTTAAGACATAATTAAAGAAAGGTGAATCATCCATATCTTTTATTATCTTTTATTGCCTTCTTTATGTGATTCATTTTCGTTCAATAATTTGTTTATTTCTCTGTCCCTCTCTTTCCCATATATCATGTCAAAATTTTAATAGCCATGAGGCAAAAAATTTCTAAAATCAAATAAAATGAAAAATAAAAGGTGGTTCTCATTTCTTGGTGCTTGCAAATTCCGGAGATAGATTCTATTGAGTCTAGGAGCCTTTGATTTATCGTTTCAAGGCATAATCTACACTCAACATCCAAGGTTATTCTTTAATTAATATATATATATATATATATGTTTTATCATTCATATGCTTGGATTTTTTAAGGTTTATCATGTGTTCAATTGATCCTTTTGTAATATGTAAATCAAAATCCTCTTCTGTCTCAATTGGATATATGACAATTTTATTGTTTATTTCAGATCCACATATGTTCTTTACCCCTTTATTATATATGTTTATCTCAAATTGATTCATTTGGATTCTCTATAACCTTTGCTTATTTGTTGTTATTCAATGTAATGTTTAGATCTGTTTGTTCTTATAACGAATTTACATGTGTCTAACCCATCCAATTCCTTTTATTATTAAAAAAATTAGAGAAAGTTTGAAAGTAAATTTTGATTTAGATCTATTTATACTTTTATAGAACTTATATTCACAATTGTAAATGAATTGGTTATGATGATTATTTGTTATTCCTTGAAGGTCGATTTCTATAACTATATGGTTTATTTTTGGATACAAACATTTTGAATGGTGCCCATATAAGAATGAAATTTAATAAATTTTATAAGTGGACTTTTGTGAAAAATCTAAATATTTCATCTCCTTTCAAAACGTATTATTTAAAAACTCTAGCTTTATTTCTAAATTAAAACTCATCCTAGATTATTAACTTTTAAATCCAATTATTATATGTGTATGTATGAATTTATGCACACATGCATGTAAATAGTATAAATGCAATGTTCACTAATATATTGTAACGACCCATAATTTTATTCAGTTAAATTTGAAAATATTTAACTGATTTTAAATATTGAAAAGTTAATTTTATAAGTTAAATTACTTGAATTTCTAGTATAAGGGTTATTTGAATAATTGGAATTGTTTAAATTATTAAATCTTGAATTTAATGTGAATAAGAATGATTTTGGAAGTTGATTTAAATTCTATTTGAATAAGAATAAAGATAGTAAACTTTTAAATTTAGATTTAAAAGTGATTAATTTGGTTTTTATAATAATTCGTTTTAATTAACGGGTGAAATAGCCTTCCGGGGCACTGTTTGGGAACTCGATGAAACTAGTTCCATTGGATCCATAATAGTGAATTATTATATGCCATCGAATTTCGTGGTGATCGGACATATCGTTTAGTCATGCGAGTTCGAAACACGTAGAAATTTCAAATATTTATAATATAATTGGGTTAGGAAAGTTATCTTCTATATATGATCGAATTAGGTCTCGAGACTAGTTCCATTATGTTCGACATATGGATATTAAATATAGGACGCCAGGCGGCATGTCTCGATCGGAGTTCAAAATTTCTATACGCCTTAAGCTTGATATTTTGAATATTTTAAATATGTACACCATGCCCTACCCATGCATTAGCCCATATCCTTGCCATGTTTCAACTGTGCAAACCATACCCTCCCTCTTCTATATAAAAATCGCGACCTTATCAGAGAATAAGTTCATTTTTTTAAATCAAGGCCCACCACATCCAACGGCCATCATTCTCCACGTCGATCGGGGCAGATCCAGCCTATGGTGTCAACATGAAAGTTGAGCGTGCAGGAACGGGGAGTAGATCAGTGGTGGCTGATCGAAGGAAGGTGATGTGTGGAGGCATGGAAGTCGAGATGAACAACGTTCGTTCTTTGGTCAAATTCGCGGCAGCGGTGTGGAGTTTGGCTTCGGCGATGGTGGCACAGGCATGGGCGAAGCATAGGGTGATGATGGTCGATGTCGTGTGGCCTGGAACGAGGATAAATGAAGATGGATGGTCGCGATTTTGAACTGGGATGAGGTCGCGCGCGATGCTTGTTTGTTTTTGAGTGGAAGGGGTTAGGTTTTTTAAATGTGGTTATTAATTAATTAATTTAATGATGAAAATTAATTATATTATTGAAATTGTTGATCTTATAAATGATATAACTGATTCATATGAGGTCCAAATTGAGCACAATGAGTTTCATTGCGATCGTATTGACGAATATTACTGTATGGGTTTGGATTAGATAGACCGACGGTTATAGGAATTTGACTTAAAATTGAAATCTTATTCAATTTTAGTTCGAACCGGAGTGCTTGGGCGACTTCTGGAATCAAGGTGAGTTAAACTCACCTTTTGGTTAACTAGTATGATATGTAATTGATAAAATTTGTTGATTGAATGTTTGGATGATTTACTATTTTATTAGTTGGTTTGGATATATTCCCGCCCTTGGAGCGGATGAGACCCTATTACATTCCCGTGTAAGAGCAGATGACCCTTTGTATACGATCTTGTCTCGAAGTGGTCGATTTATATTTTATAATTGTATATTGTATGTGATGCAGGGGGATAGGTTGGAGGGATCCAATAGGATTCCTCACACTGTTTATTTTACTTTTCATATATAGTGTGTTACATGACTTGTTGGGTGTCATATTTGACGACATGGATATGATTTTGCTTATTTAGTGCTTTAGTAGCACTGGACCTTGTTTTTGGTATTTTAAAATGCTATAAAATAATGATTTGATTTAAAAAGGGATTTCAAAGTGATTTTGGAAATTATATATGTCTTAATAATTTTTCATGAATTAATTAAAGAAGAAATTATTTTAAAATAAAAGGTATGATTTTTGGATATTATAAATTAATAGTTTTATGAAATATTTTGAATAGAGATTTTTGAACTATAAAGTAAAGATTTTTAAAATCTTAAAATTTAATTTCGTCTTTTATAATAAAGGGATATGGTTTTAAAAAGATGTTAGGAATATTTTGGTATAAATTTTTATTATCGTTTTATATAAAGTGATACATACATGCATACATATATATTAAGATTTATTTATAAATGTGGAAATTATAGATGTGGAGTGGAATTTTACAAACAAAGTGAATATTTGTAAAGTCGTATTTTATAAATAAAATAATAGATTTATAAACGGTGTTTATAAATAAAAGGAAACCATTATAATTGGATAGATTGGGAAAATAAATCAAATTGTGGATTTATGATAATATGTGGATGTTGTTTTAGAAAATAGTTGATTCTATTTTGGAAATTGAACGTGAGAGATGTTAAACGACATGTTACAAAATAGAAGGGATTTATAATATAGTTTTATAAATACGTAAATGATTATGTTGAAATTTTAAGTATGAATTTTTATCAAGGAAATATATTTATGTTTTAGAAGTTGTTTATTATATTAGTATTATTTTAAAGTTGTTCTTCAATGAGGGGGGATGCAGCAGGGCTAAGTGGGTCGCTCCCAAGTAGGGTGTGATCATCCCTACCTTGAGTTGATATTATCTCTCATTTATATGCTTCGAGGACCATTAATGAAGGGGTGATCATATTCAGTACTATTAGTCAAGTGGTAGGCCGGTTCTATGTTGGTAGGGGACCCAGGCGAGGTCCTTGGTATTAATTTATCTAGAGATGCACCGTGATAGGTGGTACCCTAGTAGCCCAGTTAATATATGGAATCTATTCTCCAATAAGCACCGTACGGACTTAGTTGTGCCCAACTATACTGAAACATGAGATGCAAGCATTTCAGCTATATTCATATTTTACTTTGATCCCTAGATTTTATTATAATATAAATGGATTTCTATAGAAATTGTTTTGGTAATAATAAGGTAAAAACCCGTCCGTGTTTATATGCGGCGTGGTCTTACGAGATACCTTTATTTTCAAAAGAATTTTGAAACATGAAAATTCAACTGTGTGTGTTTTCTCATGCTGGTTTTCTAGACTAACTTGGGTGTTATTTTATTATAATGCTCGGGTCAGACCGAGCATATTTATAGATTGTTTGGATGCATTGGAGCTCAGGAGATGAGCTGGAGGTCTTCATAACGTATTCTCGTATTTGTTTCCTTTTCCGCTGCATTATTGTTGAAATCATCAACATTTATGAGGACAGGTTGTTATAACTGTCCAGGATGATGATTGTGATGTGTTGTTGTACCCTGATGGATGTATGTATATTACAGTTTCTCTTTGTAAAGATCATTGATATTATATTATATATTGTTCCGCTGCGACTATGAGATTCCGTGTTGTTTTCAGTTTCATTTTCTCTTCTTATTCTTTTCCTTCTTCTTTCTTCTTTCTTTCCCATAACTCTCAGTCTTTCTGTTCAATTTCGGTTAGACATGTATGGTTTATTGTTAGGTTGAATTGTGCGGATATGCGGGTCGTTACAACTTGGTATTAGAGCACAAGGTTAAGTGAGAACCATGGATTTGGTGAGGTAACTCATTAAGAGATAAGGTAATGGAATGCCTTACTATGAGTTTTGAGTGTTTATATATGAAAGCGTATTTGTATTTGTTAGTGATTATAAAAAAAATAATACTGTGTTAATTTATCTGTTGAGTGGCTTACAAATTCTGGTCGGTATGTGGGATGCCACGATATCGAAAGAGGTTTCTAAATACTGCAACAAGCCAAACCGATACAGTATTGTTTGAGAATTGGTAAATGAAATAATTTTACCTAGATTATACTTTATATATAAAAGAATAATATTTCAAAATTTATTATAGTTATATATGATGTGTTTGGTTGTTAGTAAATGGTAATATTTGATTATTATCATTTGTTGTTTGTTTTTAATAAAAGTTGTTATTATTGTAATCTGAACAAAGATAAACAATTGTAAAATGGGTTATATAGGAAAGTGAATTTATAAATATGAATTATAGAGTATTGATTATAATTAAAATAATCACAATTTGTGAAACGAAGTTACATAAGAAGTGAGAATATATAAATATGATTTATAAATGTGATTTATAAAGGGAAAGGAAATGAGATTGTATAAGTAATTTTATAAATATGATTTGTAAATGAAAAGGATTTAAAAGCTTAGAATTTGAGAATTTAAAACCGGTTGATTTTGGAAATTGTTTTTCACGGGTTTCGGAAGAATAATAATAGTATTATTTTGGATAATGTTTTAACTAGAAATATTTTTAATGGGATTTAAAAGAAATAGAAAGCACTGGACTCACTTCAGCTGTTGGAAAATAATTCTAGTGATGACTGCAGCATCATCAGCGTTCATTTTCAAGTTTTAAGTGATGGATTGCTACCATTGAAGTTGTGTTTGGTAAAACAAGTTTTGTTTTTAAAATCCAAAGTATGATTTGATAAATATATGAAAATAAGTTTTTGAACTTATAATTTGAAAATGGTATAGATAAGAACAGAAAATTTGGAACTGAGATATGGAATTAAAATTTAACTTAAGTTAAATAAAATGAATTTTGAAAATAAATTTGACTCAAGAAAAGGTAAATGAAGTGGATTAGTGAAACGAGTTGAATATGTTTGGAAGGTGGTTTGATAGAATTAAATATGAACTTGTGGAGTGATAATAAACATTAATGGTGCAATATAAAATGTTTGTAATAAACTTAAGTAAATTTTTTATGAAATGGTCCATAAACGAATTTTGAATGTAATGGAATGTTGTCAAACATAAATTAAAAACTAATCAATTGAATGTTAATGAGAAATGAAAGTGTATAAATATAATGTTGACATTCGAAAATACAAATTGATATGATGATAAATTAATTGGATGGATATTATTTGTTAGATGGTTTCTCTTATTGCATTTGTAACATTTGCATATAGTTATTGTATTAGTACAGTTATATATTGACATCACTTCCCCTCTACTTGTTTTCAATGGTCGTTAAGTGATTAGTAGGTGTGGATGGCATATGCTTCGCATTTGGAGCTCGCATTATATTGGTCGTATATGCTTGTTAATACTAAAATAAGGTACAGATCTCGGGTTACATACCGTATTTTATATTTTTCCCTACGGATGCCTCATCCTCGAAGATGAGATGTATATTTGTGATTGTATATATATATATATATTAAATTTTTACGATTGAACCACGCAAAGGAAACGCTAGCAAAATTTTCCGTAAATTTAAGGTGTTTGAAATTTTTTGAGAAATTTTTGATAACTAAAATTTGATTTTTGAGTTATAACTTGGAAAGAATGAATGGATGGAAATTGTTGGTATAGGTGGGTGAATCTAAAAGACTTAAAAGTTTTATAATCTATTTCAATTAATAGGTTTTGGAAAGTTAATGGGTTTGGGGCATTTTTCTCACCTTGGCAATTTCGAGGATGAAATTCTTCTAAGGGAGGAAGAATGTATCAACCCAGAATTTTAGTCATTTAAATTTGAAATATTTAATTGATTTTAAATATTAGAAAGTTAATTTTATAAGTTAAATAACTTGAATTTCAATATAAGGGTTATTTGAATAATTTGAATTGTTTAAATTATTAAATCTTGAATTTAATGTGAAGAAGAATGATATCGGAAGTTGATTTAAATTCTATTTGAATAAGAATAAAGATAGTAAACTTTTAAGTTTAGATTTAAAAGTGATTAATTTGGTTTTAATAATAATTCGTTTTAATTAACTGGTGAAAATAGCCTTTAGGGACACTGTCTCGGATTTCGACGAAACCAGTTCCATTGGATCCGTAATAGTGAATTATTATATGTCGTTAAATTTTGTGGCGATGGGACGTAACGTTTGGTCGTGCGAGTTCGAAACACGAAGAAGTTAATTTTAGAAATTTATAATATAATTGGGTTTGAAAAGCTATCTTTTGTATATGATCGAATTAGATCTCGAGACTAGTTCCATTATGTTTGAAATATGAGTATTACATATAGGACGCCAAGCGGCATGTCTCGATCGGGGTTTGAAATTTCTGCATGCCTTAAGCTTGATATTGAATATTTTAAATATGTACACCATACCCAACCCATACCTTAGCCCATATCCTTACCATGATTCAACTGTGCAAACCATACACTCCCTCTTTTATATAAAACTCGCGACCTTATCAGAGAATAAGTTCGTTTTTTTAAATCAAAACCCACCACATCCAACGGCCAGCATTCTCCACGTCGATTGGGGCAGATCCATCCTAAGGTGTCAGCATGAAAGTTGAGCGCGCAGGCACGAGGAGTAGATCGGTGGTGACCAATTGAAGGATGGTGATGTGTGGAAGCATGGAAGTCGAGATGAATAGCGTTCGTTCTTTGGTCAAACTCGCGGCAGCGGAGTGGAGTTTGCCTTCAGCGATGGTGGCGCAGGCATGGGCAAAGCGTAGGGCTGTGATGGTCGTTGTCGCGTGAACTAGAACGAGGATAAACGGTGATGGATGGTCGCAATTTTGAACTGGTACGAGGTCGTGCACGATGCCTAGATGATTTTGAACGAAAGGGGTTAGGGTTTTTAAACGTCGTAATTAATTAAGTTAATGATGTAAATTAATTATATTATTTAAGTTATTGATCTTATAAATGCTATAACTAATTCATACGATGTTCAAATTAAGCGCAACGAGTTGCATTACGATTGTATCGACGAATACTACACTATGGAGTTGGATTGGACAGATTTGGAGATCATAGGAATTTTGAATTAAAATTGAATGCCTGTTCAATTTTAATTTGAACCGAAGCGTTTGGGCGACTTTTGGAATCAAGGTGAGTTAAACTCACCTTTTGGTTAACTAGTATGATATATAATTGATAAAATTTGATGATTGAATGTTTGGATGATTAACTATTTTATTAGTTGGTTTAGATATATTCCCGCCACTGGAGTGGATGAGACCCTATTACGTTCCTGTGTAAGAGCGGATGACCCTTTGTATACGATCCCATCTCGAAGCGGTTGATTCATATTTTATGATTATATACTATATATGATGAGGGTGGGACAGGTTGGAGGGATCCAATAGGATTCCTCACATTATTGATTTTACATTTCATATATATTGTGATATATGACTTGTTGGATGCCATATTTGATGACATGGATATGATTTTGCTTATTAAGTGCTTTAGTAGCATTGGACCTTATTTTTGGTATCTTAAAATACTATAAAATAATGATTTGATTTAAAAAGGGATTTCAAAGTTACTTTGGAAATTATATATGTTTTAATATTTTTTCTTGAATTAATTAAAGGAGAAATTATTTAAAATAAAAAATATGATTTTTTGATATTATAAATTAATAGTTTTATGAAATATTTTTAATACAGATTTTTGAACTATAAAGTAAAGGTTTTTAAAACCTTAAAATTTTAGTCTGTCTTTTAAATAGAGGGATATGGTTTTAAAAAGAAGATAGGAATATTTTGGTATAAATATTTATTAACCGTTTTATATAAAGTGATATACATACATACATATATATATTAAGATTTATTTTTTAAATGTGGAAATTATAGATGTGCTAATGTATAAAGGTGGCATTTTTCAAAAAAAGTGAATATTTGTAAAATCGTATTTTATTAATAAAATGATAGATATGTAAACAGTGTTTATAAATAAAAGGAAACCATTATCATTCGATAGATTGGGAAAATAAATCAAATTGTGGATTTATGATAATATGTGGGACGTTGTTTTAGAAAATAGTTCATTCTATTTTGGAAATCGAAAGTGAGGATAGATTTGGAGATGTTAAACGATATGTTACAAAATAGAAGGAGATTTATAAAGTGGAAAATAGGCACAAGGACAAATTTTCATAAAATTTTTGACTGAAGGACAACAAGTTTTATTTTTAGGCTGAAGGACAAACTTTGGAAGATAATTAGGCTAAAGGACAATGCTAATACAACTAGCATTTTGTACAATGTAAAAATGGATATAATGCTAGTTATAATTAGCATTTTGTACAATGTTTGCACTGTACAAAATGCTAATTATATTTAGCATTTTCATTCAGCCTAATTTTATTTCAAAGTTTGTCCTTCAGTCCAAAAATGAAACTTTGTGTCCTTCAGCCTAAATTTTTTTTAAAGTTTGTCCTTATGCCTAATTCCCTCATTTATAAATATAGTTTTATAAATACAGAAATGATTATGCTGAAATTTTAAGTATGGATTTTTATCAAGGAAATATATTTATGTTTTAAAGTTTGTTTATTCATATTAATATCGTTTTAAAGTTGTTCATCAATATTTTAATATTTGAAATTTTATTTATTTAAATTATTAATATGGTTTGAAATTAATTTTACTTATTATCAATAAGGTTTTGGAAATTAATTATTATTATTTATAATAATGTTGAAGATAAATTATTATATTTTTATTAAGAATGTTTTTGAATTATTGATTATTATTTTTAAAATGTTTTGAAATTATTAGTATCTATTTATAATGTTTATTATTATGTAATAGTGTTTTAAAGTAAATGATTAGAATTTATTATAAATGTTTTCGAGGTTTATAAATAGGATTTTATAAACAGATGTGGATATTATAAGAGGAATCTTATTGGTTTGGAAAACTTAAAGGATGATTAGTAAAGGGTAAAAAGAGTTTTATAAACGATCTTAGATATTTATAAAAGAGTTTTAGAAATTGGTTTATAGATTTATAAAAGGAGCTTTATAAATGGTCTTATAGATTTATAAATGGTTTATAAATCATTTTAGAAATGTTAAAAAGGGAGTTTATAAATGATTTTAGAGATTAATGAATGGGTTATAAATGGGTTTTAGAGATTTATAAAGGAATTTATAAATTTTCCCTAGATGTGTGTAAAAAGGAAATCTTTTTCTGTTTTGTGAATATACTTATACTGTTGAGATAAGTATATGGATATTTTCCAAGTATTAAAAATAGAAGGGTTGTGAATGAATCTTTGTAAAAGTATTTTGGTACAAATATTTACAAAGTGATTTTAGTTAATGAAAATATTTATTTAAAAGAGGCTAGTGGTTGCTTATGTGCTTAACCGCTATTGGTTTTCCCTATGGAATTATATCCCTGATTGAATGTTTGTTATTTGATAGCTAAATAACCGACTATCAAAAACTGGACCCAAAATGTAACTTTGGAAATATCTAGGAGAAACACATGAGTTATATGGCACAGTCATCTCTGATGACGTTGTAATGTGAATATAAATCTCGTTTCGTTCCCTTGGGACAAACGATACGGAAATCCATCCACTAATGGTTAAGAGGTGATCTCCGCTCTTATCTTTGACTAGTTATTTCCTAAAGAACCAGGGTTGAGTTTACCGGAAACTATCGAGTGTTGTTTCGAAGAGACTGGATCAGATATGTTATCTGAAAATCACTTCGATCCAACTCACGCGTTTCGAAGTGAAAACATCTTGAAGATGATGGAATTGAAGACGGAGCTCTCAAGCATTTCGTTCAGTCCAAGAACAAACTTGTATGGATGAATGTCGGTATTGCATTGTAGCCTGGAGGGCAGTGTTAGCATTCCAAGTGGGAAGTGCTATATAAAAGGTAAAACGTAGCCTCAAGCCTCATCAATCGAGAATGACCAAAACAGGGGAGATGCAGCAGGGCTAAGTGGATCGCTCCCAAGTAGGGTATGATCATCCCTATCTAGAGTCGATATTATCTCTCATTTGTATGCTTCAGGGCCCATTAATGAAGGGGTGATCATATTTGGTACTACTAGTCAAGTGGTAGGCCGGTTCTATGTTGGCAGGGAATCCTAGCGAGGTCCTCGGTGTTATTTTATCTAGAGATGCACTGTAATATGAGGTACCCCAGTAGCCTAGTCATTGTATGGAATCCATTGTCCAATAAGCTCTATACGAACTTTGTTGTGCCCAACTATGCTGAAATGTGAGATGCAAGCATTTCAGCTATATTCATATTTTACTTTGATCCCTGGACATTATTATAATATAAATGGATTTCTATAGAAATTATTTTGGTTATCGTAAGGTAAAAACCACCCGTGTTTATGTACGACGTGGTCTTAATTTTGAAACATAAAAATTCAACTGGGTGTGTTTTCTCACGCTGGTTTTCCGGACTGACTTAGGTGTTATTTTATTATAATGCTTGGGTCAGACCAAGCATATTTACAGATTGTTTGGATGCATTAGAGCTCAAGAGACGAGTTGGAGGTCTTCATAACTTATTCCCGTATTTGTTTACTTTTCCGCTGCATTGTTGTTGAAATCATCAGCATTTGTGAGGACAGGTTATTATAACTGTCCAGGCTGATGATTATGATGTGTTGTTGTACTCTGATGGATGTATTTATATTACAGTTTCTCTTTGTAATGATCATTGATACTGTATTATATATTGTTACACTGCGACTGTGAGATTCTCTGTTCTTTTCAATTTCTTTTTCTCTTCTTCTTCTTTTCCCTTCTTCTTTCTTCTTTCTTTCTCATAACTATCCATCTTTCCGTTCAATTTGGGTTGGACATGTATGGTTTATTGTTAGGTTGAATTGTGCGGATATGCGGGTTGTTACATATATGTTGTTTTAAATCTAAGATTTTAAATTGCAATTTTTCATATATACATGGAATTATACATTTGTTGTTTTATTTCATATTTGTAAATAAGATCTTGTATTATTCTGTAACTTTTTATTTCAAACCTTTCTGTAATGGAAACAAAATTTATTGACGTTAATTTTGGACTTTAATTACATAAAGTTATCTAATTTGATTTTAATATACATATATTTTAAATCAGTATCATAAATGATAAAGGCATATGTAAAGGGAGAATGGTTCTGTTGCCGAGTAAATCTCATCACCTACATACCCATTAACTATACACACTCTTATCTACAGTACGTGCACTTCACATAAACAAGTGTATTTGATATACTTGTAAACAAAAAAAATCTTTAATCAAAATTGAATAAAATGAAAATTTTATTTAAAACTTTATTTAAGATTGGATCTAAAATCCCTTAGACTTCATAGGCTTAATAGATCCAAGATAGAAAATGTAACGACCCGTAATTTTACCACTTTGAAAATGGAATATTTAATTAATTTTAAATATAGCTTTATAAGTTAAATAAACTTGTTTTAATTAGTTAAAGATGATAAGAAATTTATTTTCAAGTTTTGCTTACATAAATAAGTAGTTTGAATTAAAAACTGAAAATATGCCCGGAAATTGGATCTCGAAATCTCAACGGTTTGACAAATGGAAATTGTTTTAAGTTGTTGCAACATTGTTTGTACATGCAACACACGACTTAGAATTATTAACTCTGCCTAATAAAATAGAATAGTATAATTACCTGCCTAATAAAACAAGAAAGAATTATTAACCCTGCCTAATAAAACAGAATAGTATAATTACTTGCCTAATAAAACAAAATAGTATAATTACTTGCCTAATAAAACAAGAGAGAATTATTAACCATGCCTAATAAAACAGAATAGTATAATTACTTGCCTAATAAAACAGAACAGTATAATTACTTGCCTAATGAAATAAAATAGCATAATGATTATTATATTCCATGCGATTGGTTGCCATTGGACCAAAATCTGGTCGAATCAGGTTCTGCCATGCGGATGGTTGCCATTGGACCAAAATCTGGTCGAATCAGATTCTGCCATGCGGATGGTTGCAATTGGACCAAAATGTGGTCGAATCAAATTAGGCCATCAAGATGTTTTCTATTGGACCAAAATGTGGTCGAATAAAATTAGGCCATAAGGCTGGTTTCTATTAGACCAAAATCTGGTCGAATCTGGTTAGGCTATAGGAAATGACTAAAGTACCCTTCTCTTCACCTATAAATAGCCAAGTCCATATCTCATTTTAAGGGATTCACAGACTAAAGAAAATAACTAAAAATTAATTATTAGAGATGAAGTATTCCAAATCTCCATCAAAGCAAATAGGAAGTGAGTACATTCCCTGTTTTCATAGTTTAGTGAGTATATTCCTTGTTTTCATAGTTTAGTGGGTATATTCCTTGTTTTCATAGTTTAGTGGGTAAACTCCTAAACTATCGTATTATATGCTATTAGATGTTATATATATTTGATTATGATTATTGATGATGGTTGTTTACTATGAATGTTGAATATATATATGCAAGTCATGGAAATACACGTCGATAAGCCCAAAGGAAATCACTTTCCTTTATTTAATGAATTAGTGTATATGGAATGTTAAACCTCTTTAAAATTGTTTAAAAATATGAAATAAATTCTAAAACTATTTTAAAATGTTTTAAAAGTGATTTGAGTTATAAAAATGAGTTTTCAAATCATTTTGATCAATATAGCTTAACTTTTCAAAGCACTTTTCCGCAGCACTTTTCTATAACTTTCGAAATGTAGTTTTAAACGCAAGCGTTCTTTTCCAAATCTTTTTTAAATATTTTCAAGTGATTAATAAAGTATTTTATATATGATTTGAAGGATTTGTGGAATATTTAAATATTAAATGATTTAGAGTCGATCAAATTACTTGACCGCCTTATGGGTGTCAGAGAGATAGTGTCTAGGCTTGAGTTTGGAAAACCAGTTTCCTGCTCCCCCTGGCTATCCGGACTGGCCCGACGGATGGGATAGTAAATTTTATTTACTCGGATCAAAATTTTCCAAAGTTAAAGGATGTAATTTTCCAAATATAAATAACTTGAATTTTATGGAGATAATCTTCGTGCACTCGTGTTAAAGCCCGAAGAGGGAACTCATACTATTCGTGGAATTTAAAGAGTGCTTTCACCGTTA
Organism: Allium fistulosum; assembly: GCA_030737815.1. NCBI lineage: Eukaryota > Viridiplantae > Streptophyta > Magnoliopsida > Asparagales > Amaryllidaceae > Allium > Allium fistulosum. The sequence goes on along the minus strand of CM060904.1, from coordinate 703,590,214 downwards.
TTCCGTCCATAGGATTTGTTGAATACGAGAATTGATATTGAGTAGAATTAGATGATTTCTATAGATTCTGCTCACTTAACATTTACTGGTTTTGGATTAACATCCTAGATAACATGCTTTTAACCGAATTAAAATTATGAGTTTTGAATTAGGAAATCTTTATTAAGATTTAAATGAAATGAATGGGAAATATTTTTCCAAGTAAAATATGAAAGGGTTTGGAATTATTCCACGATTTAAAAGGGTTTAAATTAACCAAAAAGATTTTATAAATGAGGCTTGATGATTCCATATACTCTGAAAAAGATAAAGAAATATTTCAATGGATATATCTCTAAGATATATCTATGAATGAATAAAAATATGAAATAAATTGAATGATGATTGATAATTACTTATGAACTTAACATCTTTTAAATCGATGATTGGTTCGGAGGAACCGGGGTCGGATTTGGGTAATCCCTATCCGAAGACCACTTTGAACCAATTTGCGTATTCGGAGTGAAGACATGGATATGATATTTAGGATTTTCGTATCGAAGGATTGCTTGTTGATCATTTGGGGATAAACTCTCAATATACATATGGTAGCAGTAGTCTCTTCGTTATGAAATATCCAATGCAAGGACTAATCGCTACTAATCCTAGGAGTAACTCCCGACAGGATGTGGTAGGAGAGTGCCTTCAGTTTGTCCTATTCCTAGACAACTTGCATGGACGAATGTCTGACGTGGCAATTGTAATTACATTGGTTGATCTCTATGAACGTATCATCAGACTGGTGGTGGAGAAGGCAACTTCTCTTAGCTTAACACCCTTTCCTGTGACATACGAGCTCAGGAGTTGTATGTTTGTAGAAATTAGTTATGTGATTATGGATTGGCAATGTGGCATTCAAAGTGGAATGTGCTATGAGTAAGGTAATCGTTACCTCGAGCCTCATCACCCGGAAATGACTAAAACAGGGTAGATGCGGCAGAGCTAAGTGGGTCGCTCCCATTAGGGTATAGTCATCACCTTTCTAGATATATTTATTCCCGCTATGACGTCGTGTTTAAATTAACGTGGTGTATGAAAAGAGAGCTCTCGGGTAGGTTGGGAACGACCAGGGTGATGACATATTCGGTACTATCTATGGTAAAGGTAGGTCGGTTCTGTGTTGGTAGAGGTTGGAGCCTCAGGTGCATTTTTCTAGAGATGTACTGTCGGAAGGTAGTCCCTTACCTTGTCATTGTATGGAAATCCATTCTCCAATAAGTGCCTTCGGATTTGATTGTAGAGCTTAGTATGCTGGAATTTAATAATGTAACAATTTCGGCTAAGATTATGTATACATAATTGAAAAGTGTTTTCAAAAGAATGTCATTAAAAATAATATCCACATATTCTGCATAGCAAATGTTTTGGTTATCATAAGGAAAAAACTTGTTCCGTGTTTATGTGCGGCATGGTCTTATGAGATACCTTTTGTTTCAAACATCGTATTTTGAGTTTCTCACACCAGTCTCATGACTAACCCGGAGTTTATTTTCTTTTTCCCTTAAACTTTGGGTGCCCTATTTTCCTAGGCAGCCAACTAGTTAGGTAAGCTTGGAGCATTTTGGAATAGAGCATGGAGCATGGAGCATTTTGTGTCTTTTGTTGAAGTCATCTAACACTTTCCGCTGTGTCTATATTATGTATTAGTATCCACCAGCACTGTAAGGATAGGTCGTTATAACTATCCTAGCTGGGTTAGTACCTGTCGTAACTTTGATGGAACAATTTGGAGTAATTGCATGTACTACTCATATGTATAATTATGTGTTGAATACGATGTGAGATTCTATTATTTTCTACCTTCTATCTTTATTTCTTTACCCCATGATAATCTGCCTCTCCGGCACTTGGATTTACGGCACGTGAATACCGAGGATGTATTAGTGTCAATTTCTGAGGGTCGAGGAGGTGGGTCGTCACATTTGGTATCAGAGCTTATGGTTGAGTGAATACCTAAGCCTAAATGGGGTCAACTCATTTGAGATAGGGTTAGTATTACCCTAGAATGAGTTTAGTCTGAGAGAGCGCATATTTGAAATTTTTATCCGAATAAGTTTATTCGAATCTTGGTTGGATATTATGTATCCCTAAAAGTTTCTCCAATGAGAGGAGTGGTAAGGTTTGGTCGGGTAGGGAAGTTAGCACCTCGATTTATTGGACCTTTTCCTATTCTCAAAAGGATTGGCCCATTAGCTTATCCTGTGGAACTGCCCGAAAGGTTATCTGGTATACACAATGTCTTTCACGTATCTCATCTACGAAAACATGTGCATGATCCAGAGCAAATTATAGAAACAGATGCCCAAGAAGATTTAGAAGTTTAAACTAATTTGGTGGTTATCAGGAGACCAATGCGAATCGTAGATCACAACGAGAAGCGATTAAGGAGGAAGGTTGTAAGATTGGTTAAAGTCCAATGCAGTGGTGATGCAGCAGACTGCACATGGGAGATAGAGGAAAGAATGCGTAAAGCCTACCCTAAGTTTAGAATGGATACATAGTTGTATGTGTACGGAGTACTCACCGGCTTGTGATGATGTCATTTGCTATATCTTATACATGTGTATCACTTCGTTATATATATATATATATATATGTCTTTGAGTTATCTTATTCTTATCCTTAATTTCGAGGACGAAATTCTTTTAAGGGGGGAGTATGTAACGACCCGTAATTTACCACTTTGAAAATGGAATATTTAATTAATTTTAAATATAGCTTTATAAGTTAAATGAACTTGTTTTAATTAGTTAAAGATGATAAGAAATTTATTTTCAAGTTTTTCTTACATAAACAAATAGTTTGAATTAAAAACTGAAAATATGCCTGGAAATTGGATCCCGAAATCTCAACGGTTTGACAAATGGAAATTGTTTTAAGTTGTTGCAACATTGTTTGTACATGCAACACACGACTTAGAATTATTAACTCTGCCTAATAAAATAGAATAGTATAATTACCTGCTTAATAAAACAAGAAAGAATTATTAACCCTGCCTAATAAAACAGAATAGTATAATTACTTGCCTAATAAAACAAAATAGTATAATTACTTGCCTAATAAAACAAGAGAGAATTATTAACCTTGCCTAATAAAACAGAATAGTATAATTACTTGCCTAATAAAACAGAACAGTATAATTACTTACCTAATGAAATAAAATAGCATAATGATTATTATATTCCATGTGATTGGTTGCCATTGGACCAAAATCTGGCCGAATCAGGTTCTGCCATGCGGATGGTTGCCATTGGACCAAAATCTGGTCGAATCAGGTTCTGCCATGCGGATGGTTGCAATTGGACCAAAATGTGGTCGAATCAAATTAGGCCATCAAGATGTTTTCTATTGGACCAAAATGTGGTCGAATAAAATTAGGCCATAAGGCTGGTTTCTATTGGACCAAAATCTGGTCGAATCTGGTTAGGCTATAGGAAATGACTAAAGTACACTTCTCTTCACCTATAAATAGCCAAGTCCATATCTCATTTTAAGGGATTCACATACTGAAGAAAAGAACTAAAAATTCATTATTAGAGGTGAATTATTCCAAGTTTCCATCAAAGCAAATAGGAAGTGAGTATATTCCTTGTTTTCATAGTTTAGTGGGTATATTCCTTGTTTTCATAGTTTAGTGGGTATATTCCTTGTTTTCATAGTTTAGTGAGTAAACTCCTAAACTATCGTATTATATGCTATTGGATGTTATATATGTTTGATTATGATTATTGATGATGGTTGTTTAATATGAATGTTTAATATATATACAAGTCACGGAAATACATGTCGATAAGCCCAAAGGAAATCACTTTCCTTTATTTAATGAATTAGTGTATATGGAATGTTAAACCTCTTTAAAATTGTTTAAAAATATGAAATAAATTCTAAAAATATTTTAAAATGTTTTAAAAGTGATTTTAGTTATATAAATGAGTTTTCAAATCATTTTGATCAATATAGCTTAAAAAGGCACTTTCCGCAGCACTTTTCACAGCAACTTTTCACAGCACTTTTCCGCAGCACTTTTCTATAACTTTTGAAATGTAGTTTTAAACGCAAGCGTTCTTTTCCAAATCTTTTTTAAATATTTTCAAATAATTAATAAAGTATTTTAAATATGATTTGAAGGATTTGTGGAATATTTAAATATTAAATGATTTAGAGTCGATCAAATTACTTGACCGTCTTATGGGTGTCAAAGAGATAGTGTCTAGGCTTCAGTTTGGAAAACCAGTTTCCTGCTCTCCCTGGCTATCCGAACTGGCCCAATGGATGGGATAGTAAATTTTATTTACTCGGATCAAAATTTTCCAAAGTTAAAGGATATAATTTTCCAAATATAAATAACTTGAATTTTATGGCGATAACTTTCTTGCACTCGGTGTTAAAGCCCGAAGAGGGAACTCATACTATTCATGGAATTTAAAGGGTGCTTTCACCGTTATTCCGCCCATAGTATTTGTTGAATATGAGAATTGATACTTAGTAGAATTAGATGATTTCTATAGATTCTGGTCACTTAACATTTACTGGTTTTGGATTAACATCCTAGATAACATGCTTTTAACCGAATTAAAATTATGAGTTTTGAATTAGGAAATCTTTATTAAGATTTAAATGAAATGAATGGGAAATATTTTTCCAAGTAAAATATGAAAGGGTTTGGAATTATTCCACGATTTAAAAGGGTTTAAATTAACCAAAAAGATTTTATAAATGAGGCTTGATGATTCCATATACTCTGAAAAAGATAAAGAAATAATTCAATGGATATATCTCTAAGGTATATCTATGAATGAATAAAAATATGAATTAAATTGAATGATGATTGATAATCACATATGAAATTAACATCTTTTTAATCGATGATTGGTTCGGAGGAACCGGGGTCGGATTTGGGTAATTCCTATCCGAAGACCACTTCGAACCAATTTGCGTATTCGGAGTGAAGACATGGATATGATATTTAGGATTTTCGTATCGAAGGACTGCTTGTTGATCATTTGGGGATAAACTCTCAATATGCATATAGTAGTAGTAGTCTCTTCGTTATGAAATATCCAATGCAAGGACTAATCGCTACTAATCCTAGGAGTAACTCATAACAGGATGTGGTAGGAGAGTGCCTTCAGTTTGTCCTATTCCTAGACAACTTGCATGGACGAATGTCTGACGTTGCAATTATAATTACATTGGTTGATCTCTATGAACGTATCATCTGATTGGTGGCGGAGAAGGCAACTTCTCTTAGCTTAACACCCTTTCATGTGACGTACGAGCTCAGGAGTTATACGTTTGTAGAAATCAATTATGTGATTATGGATTGGCAATGTGGCATTCAAAGTGGAATGTGCGATGAGTAAAGTAATCGTTGCCTCGAGCCTCATCACCCGGAAATGACTAAAACAGGGTAGATGCGGCAGATCTAAGTGGGTCGCTCCCATTAGGGTATAGTCATCACCTTTCTAGATATATTTATTCCCGCTATGACGTCGGGTTTTAAATTAACGTGGTGTATGAAAAGAGAGCTCTCGGGTAGGTCGGGAACGACCGGGGTGATGACATATTCGGTACTATCTATGGTAAAGGTAGGCCGGTTCTGTGTTGGTAGAGGTTGGAGCCTCAGGTGCATTTTTCTAGAGATGTACTGTCGGAAGGTAGTCCCTTACCTTGTTATTGTATGGAAATCCATTCTCCAATAAGTGCCTTCGGATTTGATTGTAGAGCTTAGTATGATGGAATTTAATAATGTAACAATTTCGGCTAAGATTATGTATACATAATTGAAAAGTGTTTTCAAAAGAATGTCATTAAAAATAATATCCACATATTCTGGCGTAGCAAATGTTTTGGTTATCATAAGGAAAAAACCTGTTCCGTGTTTATGTGCGGCATGGTTTTATGAGATACCTTTTGTTTCAAACATCGTATTTTGAGTTTCTCACACCAGTCCCATGACTGACCTAGAGTTTATTTTCTTTTTCCCTTAAACTCTGGGTGCCCTATTTTCCTGGGCAGCCAACTAGTTAGGTAAGCTTGGAGCATTTTGGAATAGAGCATGGAGCATGGAGCATTTTGTGTCTTTTGTTGAAGTCATCTAACACTTTCTGTTGTGTTTGTATTATGTATTAGTATCCACCAGCACTGTAAGGATAGGTCGTTATAACTATCCTAGCTGGGTTAGTACCTGTCGTAACTTTGATGGAACAATTTGGAGTAATTGCATGTACTACTCATATGTATAATTATGTGTTGAATACGATGTGAGATTCTATTATTGTCTACCTTCTATCTTTATTTCTTTACCCCATGATAATCTGCCTCTCCGGCACTTGGATTTATGGCACGTGAATACCGAGGATGTATTAGTGTCAATTTCTGAGGGTCGAGGAGGTGGATCGTCACAGAAAATATTTTAAAATCTACCTATTTCACATGTTTTCAACTGGCCTATTTCCAACAATAGTATCAAAGCCAAATGGTCTACGCAGTCAAAATGAGCAATGTCAGGGCTAATTGATTAAAGCCTACCCATTTAGTAAGGTGTCTAGAAAGGTAGTGTCGATGGATTGGGTTTGGGTAATCAAGTACTATGCCCTACCTGCCTACTAGCCTAGTTTGAAGGATAAAGTAAGCCCAAAGGTTATCTCCGACATAATGACTCGGATTAATTTTGGGCATTGGGCTAATTTTTCAAACTATGTTTTGAAAATTTAAAAAATTATATTTTAAATTTAAAGGTTAAGTTTAAAATATGACATGTTATAAAACTTTCAAAATTGGTTTTGAAAGTTAATATATTAATTTCAAAATTCTCTTATTTTAATTATTTATTTAATTGGATTAAATAATTAATTAATTAATTAAATGAAAACTTATATAATAATATGTGTATATTTATCTTAAAATGTTTAAAGTAAATGAAGATAAAATTTTAAATTTAATTAAATAAGTTAATTAATAAATAATTTACATGTATAATGGTATGTGTACATAATTACTATAATGTATAGTTCATGTTCATCTTTAAATTATTAAGGATGAATAAAGTAAAATTCAATAGTTAAAATTTAAATTCAATTAATTAAAATGTTAATTAAATAAATAAATTTAATTAATTATACATGAGTTAATTAATAAAATTAAAATTAATTAAATAGGATTTAATTAATAGGATACATTTATATATTATATAAGTAAACTTAATCATCAAAGTTATAAGTAAATTAATACTTAATTATATATGTATAAATTTAAGTGGAACTAGAAAGAAACCCAAATTAGAATTAAGGAGTCAATAGATATGTATAGTACGTATATCGTGATTTCAAATGTGTCTAACACTTGAATCCTGAGGGTATTTAGAAGAAATACATTATTCTCTAAATCGATATCACTCAATTAAATATATTAAAGATTATGAATTTGTAATATAAAAATTTCCCTCTACCATTTATATATTAATCGATCATTTGCATACCCTTTAGTTTTTTATCTTTCTCAAGCTAGTGATGTTACGTGTAGTACTATTTATATATTTACTATGTGAGGTAAGATACATGCATGTATTTTTTATCTTCCTCAAGTTATGTACATATACTTAGGCCATCGTGAAATGGTAGGTATGAGAGAATAATCTCTCTAGATTTGTTAATCTTCCACAAGTTCAAGATGAGATTAGAACAAAGACCACAGGTTAGGAGTTGTATATGGTACAATCGATAAGGTGTTATCCAACACTTGCCATCCTATGATTTGTTGATCTTCCTCAAGGTCGAAATCCCAAAGCAAGCAACTTCTAACACCCACTAGAGAAATCAAAAGATTTCTATGTTTTTCTTAGGGTTTTGAGAAATATAAAAATATAGTGGGAGCCTTATTGGAAAAATTAAATGGTAATAGTTAACATTTCTAATACTATAAGAATATTAGCTATAAAAAGTTGAAATAATATGTAATGATAAATTTGTGCATCTAATAAAATTGATTTGTTAAAATGTTTATCAGTTAAGATATACAAATGAACTAAATTGAAAATTGAAAAAAAAAATGTACCTACCTTAAATCTCTTGGCCTGTTGTCACTTCAAGGCCCATACAATAGCCTAACTATACACTACTAAAAACATTCGTAACTTGGCCGCTTAAGTGTTTATTGACCTAAGACTTCTATTGTTTCCATGAGCTTTGAACTCTTAAACTATACAAGAATATGGATATTTGCTTATTCGATCATATATAAAAGTTATATTATGAACGTTCGTAGTTCGTAATGTACAATATTTCAATGAAATTAGTTCATTGGAAATAAGAAAATAAAGCGTAAAGTAAAATTGCATATTCAGTATGATTGATTATAAAAAGGATTTTCTTCTGAATAGTTTGACTATTTAGAAAAGAAAATGTACAAGAGTGGATGTAACTTAGGCGCAGTTGGGATGAAGAAGGTGAATAGTCAACACTGCTTCATGAAGTGATATCGAAAATGAGAATTGTATAAAATAACGGTAAATACTTAATGTGATATTGAAAATGAGAATTGTATAAAATAACGGTAGATACTTAATATGGTATGATAAATGTAATTTTTATTCCAATTGTATTTTTCATATAGAAAGTTATCTTCTATAGAAGTCATTTCTATGAGTTTAGGATATTTGATAGAAAACTTTGACTGTAAACTACTTACAGTAAAAGAAAATAATAGCCTGCAATAAGTAGTAAAATGGAGCTTCTTATTTCGCATGCTATTATAGTAATGACGGAAATAGTGGGAGCATGCCATATAATACTTATTAGTGGATGCACCAAGATACAAAAATTGTTTTTGTAAAAACCAAGTATTATTTGTAAAACAATAATGAATTTTAGTACTGACTGAAAGAGAATATAGTTTTATTTTTGTATGAATGTTTTGAACATTCATTACGGAATAGATCTGTTAGAAGGATAGTATTTATTGCATTAGCTAAATAACAAATAAGTATCTATAATTTGTTACAATTATTTCGGAATTAAGGACAAAGCACTCATTTAGTGGGAGCAACATAAGTGTTGATGAACTCTTCAAATTGATATATAAAGATATATGCAGCCAAAAAGTCTGATGATACCAAAAACAGTTCACATACTTCATATAACTCACAGATGAATTAACATAAGATGAACATATGTATTTGACACATAAGTAGTGTATTTATGATAATTTCATTGAATATAAAATGGAAGTATAAAACATAACGTGCAAATGAAAGAATAAAATTTGATTTGATTGAATAAGTGAGTATATAGGAAAATGGTTCCCAAAGTACCTAAAAATGAATAAATACTCAATCTCAAAACTCACATCTTCCTATAATACATAATTATGTATCGATAAGGAGTACTTAAACTTTGTTGAACAAAGTACGCTTGATAATGAGTAAAATTGGATTAACTTTTCTATGTAAGGTCGAGTACTTAACAATAAGTACGTCGTTAAGTTCAACTTCATCTAAAACAAAATTTTACAAAATCGTACAAGATAAGAGTTGATGAAATAACCCTTAAATATTCTAGGTCAAGGATTTGACAAGTTGTGTGAGTCGAGAGGTTGTACGTAATACTTACCCAAGAGGGATCTTGTGTGAACCATCCCAAAGCAGTTCAGGACCAAATCAATGTTGATTGGCCAATTTAAATTTTGAACTTAAGTTCGTAAACCTAAAACCAAATTAGTTTATACATATATATAGACAAGTCATAAAATGTTTATGAATAAATATTCTGTTGCATTGAGAAACAATTATTGTTTCAAGAAATACCAGCATCACAATTAAGAGATTTCTTTTAGAAATTATTGGTAGTAAAATGGATTTGGATACGATCCAAAGATAAACTAATTACAAAAGATGAAAATGAAATTGACCAAACCTAAATGGACACAACTAATTAGAATTTCTAGCAAGATCTCTTGCACATTAAAGACAAACTATGGTTTCTTATCAATGTCAAAAAAATAATTTCCTCGATTGTCGATAAACCATTAAGAGTATTAACTCTACCATATGGCATCATGCGCGGATCTAAAATGGATTCCAAGTATATTATTAAAATATGATTTTGATGGTTATACCCGGAAGGTTATGATCCATCGGCCGAAAAAGTGTTTTTATCTGAGAAAAAGATCAATACATTTGGAATATAGTAAGCTATGTTGAAACAAATAATAACTTAAGTTTCAATTGTTGAAATTAACATAATAGATTCATCATACTGATACAGTTAGGGGTAAGCCCTAGTGGCAATTATGTAATTACTTACATATATCTGATTCAATAACAAATCTTGTTCGAAATCAAAGGTATATTCTTTTTATTATATACTTGATATAATATGGTTATATTTATTAATTAATTTAATTAAAAGTATATTTAATAGAAAATCCATAAATGGTATGTTTTGTGATAGTAGTTACAAAGTGTTGTAACCGTGAGTAATTTATCACAATGAAAAACAAATATACAATTTTAAATGTTTGTAACGACCCAGAATTTTAGTCATTTGAATTTAAAATATTTAATTAACTTTAAATATTGAAATATTAGTTTTATAAGTTAAATAGCTTAAATTTCAAACATAGCGATTTATTTGATACTTAACTTGTTGAATTTATATTTGGAATTGTTCAAATAATTAAATCCTGAAATTAATGTGAATAAAAATGATTTCGAAAGTTGATTATATTCTATTTGAATAAGAATGAAGATAGTAAACTTTTAATTTAGATTTAAAGGTTATTAATTTGGTTTTTATAATAACTCGTTTTAATTAACTTGTGAAAATAGCCTTCTAGGGCACTATCTTGGATTTCGATGAAATCTGTTTCATTGGATCCATAATGGTGAATTATTGTAAGTTAACGAATTTCATGGTGATCAAACGCATTGGTCGTACGAGTTTGAAACATTTATAAATTAATTTAAGAAATTTATATAATAACTGGGTTTAAAAACTATCTTCTGTATACGATCGAATTAGGCCTCGGGACTAGTTCCATTGTGTTTCGAATAGGCCTTTTTGGTTAACCAAAAATATTATATAGTCGATAAAAATTATTGATTAGATGTTTGGATATTCATATGTTAATTGTTTGGTTTAGATAAATTGTCGCTTTAGAAAGCAGTTAATATACAAAATCAATTATTGGAAGAAAACAAGCTGGAGGGATCCAACAAGATTCCTCACCACTGTTGATTTTATTTATATATATGAGCTGTGATGTATGGGAACAGATTGGAGGGATCCAACGGGATTCCTCGCTGTTGTTAATTTCTTTCAATAAAATTCCTGTTATAAATTGCTATTCATTATATTGGTTAAGCGTTGGACAGCTATTGGCCTTGAATCAGTATATTAAAAATACTATAAATTGCTATTTGAATTGGAATTGGTTTTTGAGAGAGGAAATGATTTTAAATTCGAAATTGTGTTTCAGAAATATTTTGTTTAAAATGATTTAATTTCTATTTTATTCCAAACCTTTTTATCTATCTTTTTCTAAGTTATTTATTTACATCTAATATTGTTTAAAGATTATTTTTATTTAATATTATTTTAAAAGCTATTCATTATATTCAGTATATTTTTTAAATTACTTATTTAATATTTTTTTAAAAGTTTTTTTTATATTTAATATTGTTTTTTATTTATTTACTTAATATTGTTTAAAAAAATTATCTATTCATATTTTTTAAGTTATTTATTTATATTTAATATTATTTTAAAGATACGTATTTATAATTAATATTGTTTTAGTATTATTTATCAAAATATTAATATTTTGAAAAATTAATTATTTACATAATTAATATGGGTTGAAATTAATAATAATGATTTATTAATACTGATTTAGAAATTAACTATTATTATTTATAATAAGGTTGAAATTTAATTAATGGTGTTTTATTAATAGCGTCTTTGAAATTTTAATTTTATTTTAGGATGTTTTAAAGGTTAAAAATTATTATTATTTATTTATTTATAAGGTTTACTATTAATAACTATTATTATATAATAGTGTTTGAAGTAAGTGATTATTATTTATTTATGAATGTTTGTGATTTATAAATAGAGTTTATAAAAAGATTTAGGTTTTAGAAGGGGAGCTTTATAGAATGATTTGGAGACTTAAAGGGAGATTAGTTAAAGGATATAAAGAGTTTATAAATGATTTTAGATATTTATAAATGAATTTTTGGAAATGGGTTTATAAATTTATAAGAAGAGTTTTATAAATAATTGTATGGACTTATAAAGAGTTTATAAATGGTTTGAAAGTTATAAACGAGCCTATAATTGGAAATGGAGGTTGGATTTTTATAATGGGTTTCTATAAAGAAGTTTATAACGGTTTTAGAGATTTCTAAAATAGTTTTATAAATAGTTTTTGAGATTTATAAGGGATTTATAAATGATTTCAGAATTGTATAGGAAGGAAATCTTTCTCAGTTTTGTAAATATACTTATCGTGTTAAGATAAGTATAAGGATATTTTCTTAATATTGAAAATATAGGGATTTGGGGATATATCTTTGTAAAGGTATATATATATATATACAAGTATTATAAAGAGATCTTAATTAATGAGAAGATTAATTAAAGAGGCTAGTAATTGCTTATGTGCTTATCCAATGTTGGTTTGCCTTTTTTGAATAAAATCCCTGATTTGGATGTGTATTTGTTGATAGTTTAATAGCCGACTATCAATTATCTAGGAGAAATACGTGAGTTATGTGGCACAGTCATCTCCGATGATGTTGTACTGTGCTTATAAATCTCATTTCGTTCTCCAAGGACAAATGATAAGGAAATCCGTCCACCAATGGTTAGGAGGTGATCTCCGCTCTTATCTTTGACTATTTATTTCCTAAAAAACCGAGGTTGAGTTTACCGGAAATTATCAAAAGTTGTTTCAAAGAGACCGGGATCGGATATGTTATCCGAAAACCACTTCGATCCAACTTAAGCGTTTTGAAGTGGAGACATCTTAAAGATGATGGAATTGAAGACAGAGCTCCTAAGCGTTTCATTCAGTCTCGGAATGAACTTGTATGGATGAATGTTGGCATTGCATTGTTGCCTGGAGGGCAATGTTAGCATTACAAGTGGGAAGTGCTATATAAAGGTAAAACGTAGCCTTGAGCCTCATCAATTGAGAAATGAAAAAAATTAGGCATGCAGCAGGGCCAAGTGGGTCGCTTCCATCAGGGTATGGTCATTCCAAGTCTAAATTGATTACTATCTACTCATGTATGCTTCGGGACCCGTTAATGGAAGAGGCGATCATATTCGGTACTACTAGTCAAGTGGTAGGCCAGTCCTGTATGGCAAGGTACAAAATGTTCTTGTCAGACCCCGGTGCATTTTATCTAGAGATGTACCATCGAAAGGTAGTTCCTTACCTTGTTATAGTATGGAATCCATTCTCCAATACGAGCTTTACGAACTTAGTTGTGCCCAACTGTGCTGAAATGTGAGATGCAAGCATTTCGTCTATTTTATATATTTGCATTGAATCCCTAGACATTATTATAATACTACTAGAATTTCATATGAATTGTTTTGGTTATCGTAAGGTAAAAACCCATCTGTGTTTATGTGCGGCGTGGTCTTACGAGGTACTTTTGATTTCAAAGGTTTTTTATAACTTAAAAAATCCAGTTGGATGTGTTTTCTCACACTGGTTTTCCAGACTGACTTGGGTGTTATTTTATTATATTGCTCAGGTCAGACCGAGTATATTACAGATTTAGTTTGGATGTTTTGGAGCTTCTGGAGACGAGCTGGAGACCCAGAGACATACTCACGTATATGGTTATTTTTCTATTGTATTCATTGTTGTATTTATTAGCAATTGTAAGGACAGGATATTATAACTGTCCGGATTGAAATAAGTTATTATACTCTAATTGATATATGTATATTACATTTCTTCTTTGTGTAAAGATTTATTGTATATTATAGATTATTCGTTCCGTTGTGAGATTCTGTGTTGTTTGTTTCATTTTCTCTTCTATTATTTCTTCCTTCTTCTTCTTTTCCCTAACTATTTACCTTTCCATTCAATTTGAATGGGTCATGTGTGGTTGATTGTCCGCTTAAACTGTACGAAAAGTGGGTCGTTACAGCTTGGTGTCATAGCTGAAGGTTAAGCGAGAACCTTGGCTTTGGTGGGGTACTCATTAGAGATAGGGTCAGTGGCACCCTAGAATGAGTTTGAGTGTGTGTGTGTGTGTATGTATAAATATATATATATATGAGCGCGTATTTGTTAGTGATATAAAATTGTTTTATATTGTGTTGATTGATTTATTGAGTAGCTTATGGATTCTGGTCAATACGAATAATTAACATTATTGATAGGGGTCTATAAACACTTGAACAAGGCAATTCAACATAGTATTGGTTTGAAATTGGGTAAATGAAATAATTTTACCTTGATTATATTTCATATATATAAAGGAATAATTTTTCAGAAAGTATTATAGTATATACGGTGTGTTTGGTTGTTAGTGAATGATAATATTTGATTATTGTCATTTAATGTTTGTTGTTTGTTTTAATAAAAGTGTTATTATTATAATGTTAACAAGATAAACAATTAAGAAATGGTTTTATATAACCAAAGTGAAATTATGTATAAGGGAAATTTATAAATATGATTTGTAAATAAAATGGATTTAAAATATGAGAATTTGAGAATTTAAATTCCCGTTGAATTTTAAAATTGTTTTCAAATGGTTTTGGAAGAATAACAACAGTATTATTTTGAAAATATTTTTATTAGAACTATTTTAAAAGGATTTAAAAGAAATAGAAGCACTGAACTCACTTCGGTCACTGGAAAATAATTTCGATGATGACTGCAGCATCATCGATATTCATTTTTGGGTTTCCAAGAGAGGAATTGCTACCATTGGAGTTTTGTTTTGGTAAAACCAGTTTTGGTTTAAAATTCAAAAGTATGATTTGAAATACAAAGAATATAATTATAGTATTGTTTCGAAATAATTTGAAATAAGAATAGGGTGTTTATACTCTGAATATTTTCATTGAGTGTTTTATGAAAATATGAGAAAAAGGGTTTTATAACTTATAAATTTTGAGAATTAGTAAGTAAAACAAAGTTTTAAAATTGTTGAATATGAATGTTGAGGAAAAGCAAATTTTAAATGAAGATTTAACTTAAGTTAAGTTAAATGAAATGATTTTTGGAAATGAAATTGATTGTGATGTGAAATGGATTAATGGCTAATTAAATTAGTAAATTTAAAATGATTTAGAATTTTGTTTGATAAAATTGAATAATGAAGTGAATAAATAAAATAAGTTAAAGGTAATTGACTTTGATTGAAAACGAATATGGACTTAAGTTGTGAAATGATAGTAAAAATGAGTGGGGTTATAGAAAATGTTTATAATAAGCTTAAGTAATGGTTTGATGCAATGGTTCTTAAGTGACATTAGAATTGAAAGAAATATACTAAGAAGTAAATGAATGTGAATAAAGCAATGTGAATAAATGAATGTAAATAAAAGAATCTGAATAAAAAAGAATGGGATATAATAAGAAACCAATTGAAATAAATGCGTAAGTTGTACGTATATTGTTTTATTCGCATAACTGTTTGATCCAGATTCGAGTACAGGATTTCGAGATAATTTACATCGATCTGAGTTAGGATTTTTCACTCGATTCTCGACGGCAAACACTGGATATGGGTTTTTGATGGATTCTGGGATATAAGGAGAATGACGGTTTCTAATTAAGGAATCGGATTGGAGTCCGCACTAGAGTGGTCGTGTGAACGATACTAGTTCGAAAGTGAAATTGTGTGATCGAGCAAGCGATCGGATTTGATATTGCATATGGATGATATATGTACATCATATGGGTTTTGATAAATTAGATGTTCGACATTGAAAAATGCAAACTAATATGAATAAATTGGACGGATATTATTTGTTTCATAGTTCTCTGGTTACATTTGCATATGGTTATTGTATTAGTACATGTTATATATTGATATTACTTTTCCTATACTTCTTCTCACTGGTTGTTGAGTGATTAGTAGGTGCGGATGGCGTATGCTTCGCATTTGGAGCTTGTTTTGCATTATATTGATTGTATATGCTTGCTAATGCTAATTAAAGGCACATCTCAGATTACATATCATGTTTTTATATTTTTTCCTATGGGATGCCTCATCCTTGAAGATGAGATGTATATTTGTGATTATATATATATATATATATATATATATTAAATTTTTCCGGTCGAACCGCTCAAAGGAGACGCTGGTGAAATTTTTCGTAAATGTAAGGCGTTAGAAATTTTTTGAGAAATTTTGAAGAAATTTTTGATAACTAAAATTTGATTTTTGAGTTATAACCTGGAATGATTTAATGGATGGAAAAGAGTTGATATCGGTGAATGAAATTAAAGGCTTAAAAGAATTTGGAAATATATTACAACCAATTGGTTTTGGAAAGTTAAAGGGTTTGTGGCATTTTTCTTACCTTGGAAATTTCGGGGATGAAATTCTTTTAAGGGGGGAAGAATGTAACGACCCGGAATTTTAGTCATTTGATTTTGAAATATTTAATTAATTTTAAATATTGAAATATTAGTTTTATAAGTTAAATAGCTTAAATTTCAAATATAGCAATTTATTTGATAATTAAATTGTTGAATTTCAAATTTGGAAATGTTCGAATAATTAAATCCTGAAATTAATGTGAATAAAAATGATTTTGATAGTTGATTTAAATTATATTTGAATAAGAATGAAGATTGTAAACTTTAAATTCAGATTTAAAGGTGATTAATTTGGTTTTTATAATAATTCGTTTTAATTAACTTGTGAAAATAGCCTTTCGGGGCACTGTCTCGGATTTCGACGAAATCTGTTTCATTGGATCTGTAATGGTGAATTATTGTAATTTAATGAATTTCGTGGTGATCGGACGTATCATATTGTAACAACCCGCATATTTTACGAATATATATTTAAATGTTTTATTTAAATATATCATCGTTAGTTGAATTAAAGTCAAAAATATGACTTTTTGTAAATAGTCGAATCCGAAATCGAGACCACTTCCATTGAGTTTAAAACGATGTTGACAACTTATTTAAGTATAAACACTGATATGTTTGGAGTTGATTAGGATTTTGGTATTTTGTTTGGGCATTGGGTTGTGTTCTAGCCCACTAACCCAATAAGAGAACCCAAACCTTCTACCAAATACCTCCCACTCTACTCCTCTTCATTCATTCCTTCCTAATACTCTCAAGAAAAAGGAAAAATGGGGGAAAAGAAAGGAAATTAAAATTTCTAAGCCCTAGTTTTCTTAGGAAATTCAAATTCAAGTTCTAAAATCAAAGAGAAGCTTAGGTAAGCATCCTCTTCATCTTCTGTAACGACCCGTATTTTACGGATCGAAACATCGTAAATCAGTTGTCATTTGGTCGCATTGTTGATAAGTCATCCATAGTCTAAGTCTTAGGTCGTATAGAAGATAGGTCGTATTATGGTTAGGTCGTAGTAGACAACCTAAGGAAGTAGAGTGACCTATAGGAAGTTGGCGACCTAAGGAGTGAAACGACTTAAGGAGTTAGGTCATGTGATAGTTAAGTCGTATAGGAGTTAAGTCGTATGGTGGCTTAGGTCGTGGGGTAGGATTAGGTCGGAGGAGCGACTTAAGAGGTTGGAGCGACCTAAGAGAATTGGCGACTTATAGGAGTAGACGACTTATAGGATTGGCGACTTAAGATAGTGGCGACTTAAGAGTTAGCGATCTATAGGAGTTAGTGACCTAAGGGTTAGTAACCTACAGTAGTTAGCGACCTAGAGGTTGGCGACCTAAGAATTAGCGAGTTAGCGAAGTTAGGTCGTAGACGACCTAAGATGTTAAGTCGTATCCTAGCTAAGAGTTAGGTCGTGAGTTCTGTGTTGAGTTAGGTCGTAGGCGACCTAAGATAGTTAGGTCGCGTGTGTGTTAGGTCGTAGGTTTGTTAGGTCGTAGGTCGCGTATATGCGCAGATCTGGGTTAGGTCGTAAGTCGCGTAAGTTGTTAGGTCGCGTGAGTTTTTAAGTCGTGGCATTTTAGGTCGCGACTTATGGTAAGTCGTTAGGTCGAAGACGACTTATGATAGGTCGCGTAGGGGTTGATCTGTTAGGTCGCGCGCATATGCTATCTGTTAGGTCGCGCGCATATGATATCTGTTAAGTCGTAGGATGGGTTGTCTCACTAAGTCGTAAGTCGAGGTATCTCTTAAGTCGTAGGTCGTGATGGTCTATAAGTCGTGGACGACTTAAGGAGGCAGACGACTTAGGGATTTCAGCTATAAATACACGTCCATATCTTCATTTTTGGGATCCGGATTTTGAAGCGACGAAGTGCTGCCATTTTGAGAGCTCGACTTCTACACTTCTTCACTTCTTTTCTCCACTTTAATCTTGTGATTCCTTCCATCCAAATCGAATATCAATCGAAGATCCAAGAGCTTAGATTGAAGATCTTCATCCATCGAAGAGAGATTTCATCGTTTGAAGCGAATTTGTGATAGATCGAGTTAGATCCTTCGCTGTCCAGATCTGAAGTGTGTTGCTTTTGGGTTGTTTAGGTGATTTGGTGAGTGGTGATTATCTCTCACACGGATCCAAAGGAGTATATCGGATCGTTGGCTTGATTTGGTGTTAAAGTAGAGATTTCCATGCATTTTCCTAATCATATGTGTAGATCCATATAGATCCATTGTCCATGATGATTTGATATCCATTTTACTATATGTTAACTTATGCAAGTGCATTCATCAAGATTATAGAGACATTGCTCATGTTTTCATGCTTGTTAGACCTTTGACTCTTTAATTACGAAATTGCCATTGTTGTTATAATTGTCTATTTAAATCATATTTGAATGCTTGTTTACTTGGATTAATGTTTGACTTGATTGATTGCTATGAATTATATGATTGATGATTTGATTTAGACTGAAGATGATTCAAAAGCTAAGAGGAAGGCTCTTGGATTGGGAAAGCTGCTTGTGGCATATGTAGTTGATGTGGAAGCTCATATGGATAGATTGGATGATGATGTTGAGATGAGGCTTTGCGAGGATGTAATGAAGCGAAGCATGATATGATATAGTCTTGGATTAATCCAGACGGGGTCAATCCAAGCATGTTGATAACTCGGTGATATGGTTCGAGTTTGAGGATAATGGTTTGCTCGAGAGGCGCTTGAGCTAGTATGGAAATAGTCGTCGAGGAGGATGACTAGAAGGCTGAGATCTCATCGTTGTTGAAGGTTCTAGCATGCTCAAAGCAAGAGTACGTTGGGCAGATTCGATAGTCCCTGAAGGCTACTGATTGGTAGTCAAGTACTCTGGGGAGATTCGATAGTCCTAGGCACGGGTCACGACGACGTGCGGGAGTAATGTCTAGAACCGGGGTTTCCATTAGCCCTTGACGGACGGATGAAAGAATGAGCCGGTCATTCAATTAACGATGATATCGAAGCAATGATAACAGTGATAGCCAGAGTCATGGATGTTTGGTTGTATCGTCATTCGGTCTCAAGAGCGGTATTTTCTAGGTGCTTATCTGATCTTGGTTTAGGCCTTGGGGGTTTGTACTTGGAAAACATCGCCCTTGACTCGAGTGATAATTGCTTTTCTTTAAATTGTATGCTCTGCTATGTTTGCTTCTGCTTAGTGTGTGTCTGGGGGCTATCACTGTAGAAAGAGGTGGAGTGGGAGGGTTGTATTCCTATTCCTTTTCCTTTATGCTCTTTTGGTATGTTGTTAGTTAATTTACCGCTCACTAAGACTGTTGTCTGACTCAAGGCTTTATGTTTTAACTCTTATTGCCTTGGGCTGTTCGTCCATTTTGGGACGGGCAGACTAGGTAGCAGGTGACAGGTGCTGTTCTTGCTTCCTACGATGCTGATGTCGAAGACGAGCTAGAGGCTTGCATATTATCTTCTTACTATATGTACTGGATGTTCCGCTGTTTTGTATAATTCTCTGAGTGATATGTAGTGAGGCTTGATGTATTGACTATTCAGATGTTGTATTCAACTATTATGAAGTTTTATTGATGAGATTCTATTTCTGTGAAGCTTCACTATATATATATTCTATTGTATTTTGTCCATGCGTTGTGAGTAATACGATAGATTCTGCTATTTTAATTTACCCTGACAATCATCCACGGTCGCCTGGCACACTTTACAGCGCACTTTCTCTAGGCTCAGTGCAGGGGTCATGGGCGGTCGTCACATATTCTCCATCTCAATTCCTTTTCAATTCTTGATTTTTCCTATAAGCTAACTTAGGAAAATCTTTGCATGTAGTAATAGGTTGAAGATCTTTGAGGTGTAGTTTAAGAGAAATCAATCTTAGCCTGTTTTAGAGCTTGTCTTTTCTATTTTGGGTTTAAAGGTGAGTTCTTGAACTCACATCTATGTCTATAGTTTTCATTATTGTTAGGAATGAATTCCTAACATCTATTTCATGTTCAATTGTCTTTGAATTGAATTGGTTTGGTGAATTTTCCAATTTAGGTATTTTGAAGTCAAAATCTATGAAAATCCTACTATGGATGTTTGAACATGTTGTTTAGAGTGTTTTGAAGAGCCTATAGGGCTGGGTTGTCGCTTGGCATAAATCCTTAGCCACCATCGCTCATTCGATCGATTCCGAGTTGATTTGGCCATCAATGGTCTAGGCAAATTTTGCCCTGAGCTTCAGCTCAGACGTCTGGGAAAACACTCAGACGTCTGAGGCAAAGGAATAAAAATTCCAGACCTACGGCTCAGACATCTGAGGTTATTCCCAAACATCTGAGCGATCTGGAAGAAATTTCTAGACCTTCAGCTCAGACGTCTGGGAAAACCACCAGACATCTGGCGCTGTTAAATTCAGCCAATTTGCCTATTTCATGTGGGTTTTCGTTTTATCGGTTTTTGTTGATCTGATTAGTTGTTGTCATTTATTATCGACTTTGAAGACTTCTTTTCTGGATTTTTGGGAATATCGATTTGATATCGATTTTCATGGTTTTAATTCACGTCGTCGAATGTGAATTTTTGATGATAGATTATTTTTACAATCGTTTCTATGATTTGTCACTTTAAAATACAAAGGTTTCTATACTAGTAGTAAATACTCAAACTCTTTCACAAAAATGATTTCAACATTATTTTTAATACAAAGCTCGTTTTTTTTAAAACCGTTTTCCAATCTATTAGTATATACAAACCTTTACCTCATTCGTACGAGAAATCCAATTAAACGACTTAGCAAAACAAGTGGTATGAAACACTTGCGTTTACTTCGTCGGTTAATTCTTAGACTTGTTCGATTGAAATCTTATGACAATTTTGGAGTGGAAATCTACAATTTGTTCATAAATATTTAAGTTAAGCTAGTGGTTATGGGACATGAAGCTAAACTCATCTATTTACTAGCTTGATGTAATTTACACTTATTGATCTATGACGATCATTTTGAGGTTTAGACTAGTGATATGCGATGTCTCATTGTCCGCGTGGGGGACTGTACCCCATTATATTGAGCTTCGTCTCATTTTTAATAGGCTAGCGACCTATGGGTTTTATGGAGTTCGGTTCATCGGGCGTACCTTTGTACTATGTCATTGTTCCGGCTTATTTGAGTTTCAGGTTCCTCGGGCGTCCTTTTTACTATGTCATTGTACCGGCTCTATGTGTTAGCGACCCATGGGATAGCGTTCCGTTTGTGATACACGTGTTGGTGAGTTTTCATGCTCCCGTTTATGATAGGCCTCCCCCTTTTTATGTTTTTTGGATTTCTAATTATTGATTTCTAGAATTTGTGTTTCATCATTTTTTGCGATTTGCATTGATAAGCTCTATCAATATTTTTGATTTGGTGAATAAGCTGAAGAATATGACATTATTTTTGGTGTTTGAGGAAACTTGAGATATTGTATGATTTTTGTTGTTATCGTATATATTTGTCATATCTCTTATCCTATCTCATCTTACATGATAATTATAGCTAGACATCCATTTATTATTTTTCTTCTTAAATAATATTCGGGTCAGACCGAGGTGTTTCAGGTGCTTCCACTTGACTTCTAAGCAGGGACTAGCTTTTGACTTTTGGCTAACTACTTTAGCTTAGTAGTTTTTGTTTTTATACATTCGAGATAGGGACTCCTTGATGTATACATATGCTTTTGTCTAGCACTTGTACGTATTCTTTTGTGATGTAGTGGATCTTGCATGACCACTACTTTGATGTACACTTCTATGTGATTATATTCATATCTGTTTTTGCCTTAGTGATATGAATATCTGTGACTGATCTATGTTATGCTTATTTTATATTTGTTTCCGAAGGCCATATAGCCACTGTGTAGTAGCTTTGAGCGAGTATTTGATATATTAGATTTCCTCTTGAAATAAAATGCATGACATACATCTGACATATCGGTACTCGCACAAAGCAATTATACAAATAGTCGATCCTCAACAGCCTTATTCTTCGTACTAATTGACGGCATTACTCGGTAGTGTCCTTGGTTAGTGTGAGTATAGAGGTGGGGCGTCACAGCTTGGTATCAGAGCCAAACTTTAGAACAATATAGGATATTATGACAAGGATCATTGTCCTAAGTCTCTCTTAGGAATCGTGCCTTAGGATTTAATTCGAGTCTTAGGACTCATTCTATCATATTTCCTTTTATGATGCCTTGTTTATCAGTCTAGTTTATTTGAATTCATTCTGAGAATATCCTTTTTCCTCTTCTTTCTTTCATTCTTAAAGAAGAGAAATGGTTAGACCTGGCCGTCCTAGTGTCGGTCAATCTAGTGCTACTCCTCAGGATGGCGTATTCATGTCTGCCCAACAGCTTTTGGATCTTGTAAAGAATGCCCAAGCTGCCGGACCCATTCCCGAGCCTACTCATCCTAAATCTGGGTTTGCACGCTTGTGTAGTGATTATACCAATTTGGGTGGAAGACCATTCAAGGGTTCCAAAAGCGTTATAGAAGTCCAAGCTTGGCTTAGAACATGCGATTGCATCTTTTCTTGCATGAATCTATATCGAGTCCAAGTGGCTTCTAGCATGCTCCAGGAGAGAGCATTAGATTGGTATGAGCTTTTAATTTCAGAAATTTTCGAAGCGGATCTTACTTGGGAGCAATTCCGGGAAAGGTTCGAGTTAAAGTTTATGCCAGAAGCTGAAAAAGTAACTTTAGCCCGATGCTTTATTGACCTTGTTCAAGGTGAATCTTCTGTGACGGGTTATGTCGCTTCATTTGAATCCCTCTCTAAATATAGGGTCGAGTATATTAATACCCCATTGAAGAAAAATCAGAGGTTTATCAATGGGTTGAATAAGAATCTCAAAAAGTATTTACTTCTGAAACTAGAAGTTCCTTTCGATCAGCTTGTAGATATCGCTCTTCGACTTGAAGAGGCTGATAAAGAAAGTGATGTTGAAGTTATGGGTGCCAAGAAGAACTTCAACAACAACAAGAAGAGGCATCTCAATAGTAAGTTCAAAGGCCCTAATCCCAACAAGAAAGGGAAGCAAGCAACTTCGGTAGCAAAGACTCCTACCTCTAATCGTGGAGAATGCTACAATTGTGATTCTAAGGACCATTATGCAAATAGGTGTCTGAAACCCCTTTATTGTCGCTATTGCAAAAGTTCGGGTCGTCTTATATCTTCATGTCCCAAACTTCAAAGTAAGAAAGAGGGAAAAGCTGAATGTTGTGCAAGCCCCTAGTAACCCTTCTCTTGGTCAAGGTATTTCTCATTCTGTTTTTGATGACATTATTATGTTTCGTGATCATCCTATTGGAGTTCTTTTTGATATGGGTGCATATCACTCTTTTATATCAAAAGAACTTGTTGATACTTTTTCTTTAAATGTTATGGGCTTGATGACTTCATTAAGAATTGCGAATCCGGTTGGTGGATCCGCAACACTCAGTTTATTTTGTAAGGATGTTGAAATTATTCTATGTGATTATGTTTTCCATGCCGATTTGCATGTTATGTGTTACTTAGGTTTCAGAATGAATTTGGGAATGGATTGGCTTAATCGTTATGAAGCCTACATCCTATGTCCCGAGAGGACTATCCATCTTCGACATCCCCAATCTGTTAAGCAGATTTCTATTGTTCTTAAAGATTCAGATTCCAATTCGGTAGCATCCTTATATTCTCTAAATCTGCATGATGACAATAATGATGGTGAGGAAGATGTCATTTCCCTCATTCACATTGTTTATGAATTTCTCGACACCTTTGAGCCCGTTTTAGGATTACCACCTAAACGAGCAATTGAGTTCAGAATTAATCTAATCCCTAGAGCTCTACCCATCACTCGTCCTCATTATTGTATGTCCACTAAGGAAAACAATGAGATGCGTAAACAACTATCCAAATTGGAAGCAAAACAGTTTATTCGTTCTAGTTCCTCTCTATGGGAAGCTTCAGCTATCTTTGTGAAGAAATCTGATGGTACACTTGGGCTTTGCGTTGACTACCGCAAGCTTAATGATCTCACCATCAAGAATAAATATCCCTTGCCTCGGATTGATGATTTATTCGATCAACTTAGCGGTGCTAGAGTCATTTCACAGTTAGACTTAGCAACCAGTTTTCATCAGCTTCGTATTACAAAGGATAGCATTCATTTGACATCGTTCTATACTCATTATGGATCTTACGAATGGCTTGTTATGCCATTTGGTTTAACGAATGCTCCAGCTTATTTCGTTGACCTTATAAACCGAATTTTCTAAGACTTCTTCAATCGATTCGTTCTCATCTTTATTGATGATATTCCTGTTTATTCTAAAACCGAGGAAGAGCATGAAAAACATCTTCGAATTGTGTTGGAAACCCTTAGGAGCAATCAATTGAAAGCAAAATTTTCTAAGTGCCACTTTTGGCAATCCCGTGTGAAATTTTTAGGACATATTATTTCTGAATCCGGAATTTCTGTGGATCCTTCAAAGATTGAGGCGATTCAAAATTGGAAGAGACCGGAGAGTGTGATGGAAATTCATAGCTTTCATGGGTTGGCGGGCTATTACTGTCGGTTCATAAAAGGCTTTTCTAAAATTTCCGTACCTCTTACTAGTTTGACGAAGAAGGGAGTTAAGTACATTTGGTCAGACAAATGTGAAGCTACTTTTCAGAAATTAAAAGAACTCCTTTCCGATGCTTCTATCCTTGTGATTCCCGAAGGGAACCAAGATTTGATTGTTTATACCGATGCTAGTCATGTTCGTTTGGGAGCCGTTCTCATGCAAAGGGAACGTGTTATCGCTTATGCTTCTAGGCAATTAAAGTCTGCCGAGACTAGATATGCCACTCATGATTTAGAGCTCGCGGCCATTGTTTTCGCCCTTCGAATTTGGAATCATTATCTTTTGGGAGAGAAATTTGTTCTCTACATTGATCATAAATCCTTGAAGTATTGGTTCTCTCAAAAAGAACTTAATTTGCAGCAGCAACGTTGGTTCGAATTCCTAGCATCTTATGATCTTGATATTCTCTATACTCCCGGAAAGGGAAATCGTGTTGTCGATGCCCTTAGTCATAAGCAAAAAGCGGTTGTTTCCATGATGATACCCAAATGGAATGATCTCGAAACTTTGTCCACTTGTGATATTCGAGATCGTGAATCCGATTCATGTTCATCTCTTGTTTTATGTAACCTTAAGGCTCATCCATCTCTTTTAGACTGCATTCTTGAAGCTCAAAAGCACGATCCTGAATTGGCTCATCTTAGCCAAAGCTGTAGGGATAAAAATAGTACTAATGGTCTGAAAGACTTTGAAATCGATGCTCGTGGAGGCATTCAAAAATTTGGTAGAATTATTGTGCCAAATATTAGTGATCTTCGTAAATACATTTTAGAAGATTCTCATCGTTCTAAATTTACCATTCATCCCGGTAGTAGTAAAATGTACGCAGACATGAAGCGACTTTATTATTGGGATGGAATGAAATCTGATATTGCTAACTTCATTAAGCGTTGCATGACTTGCCAACTCGTTAAGGCCGAGAATCAAAGGCCCGGTGGGTTATTTCAACCTTTAGACATTCCCATTTGGAAGTGGGATCAAATTTCCATGGACATTATTGACGGTCTTTCCTGTTCTCGTTCAGGTCATGACAGTCTATGGGTGATAGTAGATAGACTTACAAAATCCGCCCATTTTCTTCCCGTTCGGTCCAACCGGACCGTACCTCTTTTGTCCAAACTCTATCTTAAAGAAATTGTTAAATTGCATGGAGTTCCTACCTCTATTGTTAGCGATCGTGATCCATTATTTACTGGTGGATTTTGGAAGGGTCTTCAAAAAGCTTTGGGAACGAAGCTTAATTTTAGCACTGCTTATCATCCTCAGTCCGATGGACAAACCGAGCGTGTGAATCAAACTCTTGAAGGTCTCCTTAGTGCATGTGTTCTTGATTTTGGTGGAAGTTGGGAAGATCATATTTCTCTTGTTGAGTTTTCTTATAATAATAGCTTCCAGACTAGTATTGGTATGGCACCTTTCGAGGCACTCTACGGAAGGCCATGTCGATCTCCTTCGTGTTGGCTTGAAGCTGGTAAGAAGCTGGTTTTAGGTCCAGATTTTATTCGTGATGCCATAGAAAAGATTGACCTTATTTTTCATAGAATGAAAGAAGCTCAAAGTAGATAAAAATCCTACGCCGATAAACGATGAAGGAATTTAGAATTTTCCATGGAAGATTTGGTATTTGTTCGTGTTTCATCTATGAAGGGTGTTGTGCGTTTCAGTCGATCGGGAAAATTAGCACCTCGTTATATTGGCCCATTTCCCATCACCGGACGCATTGGTTCCGTGGCTTACCACCTTTTATTACTGGCTCAATTTTCTACTATTCATGACGTAATCCACGTTTCTCAACTACGGAAATGCCTTAGAGATTCCGATTCTATTCTTGAGCCCGGTGTTATTAAAGAAATTGAAGTTTCACCTAATTTGACTTATGAGCAACATCCTATTCGTATCATTGCAACGGAGGTTAAATGCCTTCGTAATAAAGATGTTCCGCTTGTGAAAGTTCAATGGTCCGCAAATCCTAAAGATTGTTCTTGGGAATCCAGAGGTTTCATCGAGCGAACACATCCGGACTTCTCGCTTCAAATTTTTCTTTTGTGTTATTATACCTTAGTGTGGTTGTTACTCTTTATTATATTCTTAAGTATTGCGAGGACGCAATTTTTTTAAGGAGGGGAGTCTGTAACAACCTGCATATTTTACGAATATATATTTAAATGTTTTATTTAAATATAGCATCGTTAGTTGGATTAAAGTCCGAAATATGACTTTTTGTAAACAGTTGAATCCGAACTCGAGACCACTTCCATTGAGTTTAAAACGATGTTTACAACTTGTTTAAGTATAAACACCGATATGGTTGGAGTTGATTAGGATTTTGGTATTTTGTTTGGGCTTTGGGTTGTGTTCTAGCCCACTAACCCAATAAGGGAACCCAAACCTTCTACCAAATACCTCCCACTCCACTCCTCTTCATTCATTCCTTTCATAATTTCCTAACACTCTCAAGCAAAAGGAAAAATGGGGGAAAAGAAAGGAAATTAAAATTCCTAAGCCCTAGTTTTCTTAGGAAATTCAAATTCAAGTTCTAAAATCAAAGAGAATAGGTAAGCATCCTCTTCATCTTCTCCATCTCAATTCCTCTTCAATTCTTGATTTTTCCTATAACCTAACTTAGGAAAATCTTTGCATGTAGTAATAGGTTGAAGATCTTTGAGGTGTAGTTAAAGAGAAATCAATCTTAGCTTGTTTTAGAGCTTGTCTTTTCTATTTTGGGTTTAAAGGTGAGTTCTTGAACTCACATCTATGTCTATAGTTTTCATTGTTGTTAGGTATGAATCCTAACATCTATGTCATATTCAATTGCTTTTGAATTGAATTGGTTTGGTGAATTTTCCAATTTAGGTATTTTGAAGTCAAAATCTATGAAAATCCTACTATGGATGTTTGGACATGTTTTTTAGAGTGTATTGCAGAGCCTATAGGGCTGGGTTGTTGCTTCGCATAAACCCTTAGCCACCATTCATTCGATCGTTTCCGAGTTGATTTGGCCATTAATGGTCTAGGCAAATTTTGCCCTGAGCTTCAGCTCAGACGTCTGGGAAAACACTCAGACATCTGAGGCA
Organism: Allium fistulosum; assembly: GCA_030737815.1. NCBI lineage: Eukaryota > Viridiplantae > Streptophyta > Magnoliopsida > Asparagales > Amaryllidaceae > Allium > Allium fistulosum. The sequence goes on along the minus strand of CM060904.1, from coordinate 703,561,900 downwards.
AAGGAATAAAAATTCCAGACCTACGGCTCAGACATCTAAGGTTATTCCTATACCTCTAAGCGATCTAGAAGAAATTTCCAAACCTTTAGCTCAGACGACTGGGAAAACCACCAGACGTCTGGCGGTGTTAAATTCAGCCAGTTTTCCTATTTTCATGTGGGTTTTCATTTTATCGCTTTTTGTTGATCTGATTAGTTGTTGTCATTTATTATCAACTTTGATGACTTCTTTTCTGGATTTTTGGGAATATCCATTTGATGGATTTGATAACGATTTTCATGGTTTAATTCACGTCGTCGAATGTGAATTTTTGGTGATAGATTGTTTTTACAATCGTTTCTATAATTTGTCACTTTAAAATACAAAGGTTTCTATACTAGTAGTAAATACTCAAACTCTTTCACAAAAATGATTTCAACATTACTTTTAATACAAAGCTCGTTTTTTTAAAAACCGTTTTCCAATCTATTAGTATATACAAACCTTTACCTCATTTGTACGAGAAATCCAATTAAACGACTTAGAAAAACAAGTGGTATGAAACACTTGCGTTTACTTCGTCGGTTAATTCTTAGACTTGTTCGATTGAAATCTTATGACAATTTTCGAGTGGAAATCTACAATTTGTTTGTAAATATTTAAGTTAAGCCAGTGGTTATGGGACATGAAGCTAAACTCATCTATTTACTAGCTTGATGTAATTTACACTTATTGATCTATGACGATCATTTTGAGGTTTAAACTAGCGATATGTGATGTCTCATTGTCCGCGTGGGGGACTGTATCCCGTTCTGTTGAGCTTCGTCTCATTTTTTATAGGCTAGCGACCTATGGGTTTTATGGAGTTCGGTTCATCGGGCTTACCTTTGTACTACGTCGTTGTTCCAGCTTATTTGAGTTTCAGGTTCCTCGGGCATACCTTTGTACTACGTCGTTGCACCGGCTCTATGGGTTAGCGACCCATGGGATAGCGTCCCGTTTGTGATACACGTGTTGGTGAGTTTTCATGCTCCCGTTTATGATAGGCCTCCCCCTTTTTATGTTTTCTAGATTTCTAATTATTGATTTCTAGAATTTGTGTTTCACTAATTTTTGTGATTTGCAGTAATAAGCTTTATCAATATTTTTTATTTGGTGAATAAGCTAAAGAATATGACATTCTTTTTTTGTGTTTGAGAAAACTTGAGATATTGTATGATTTCTGTTGTTATCATATATATTTGTCATATCTCTTATCATATATCATCTTACATGATAATTATAGCTAGACTGATCCATTTATTATTTTTCTTCTTAAATAATACTCGTTTCAGACCGAGGTGTTTCAGGTGCTTCCACTTGACTTCTTAGCAGGGACTAGCTTTTGACTTTTGACTAACTACTTTAGCTTAGTAGTTTTTGTTTTTATACATTCGAGATAAGAACTCCTTGATGTATACATATTCTTTAGTCTAGCACTTGTACCTATTCTTTTATGATGTAGTGGATCTTGTATGACCACTACTTTAATGTACACTTCTATGTGATTATATTCATATCTGTTTCCGCCTTAGTGATATGAATATCTGTGACTGATTTATCTTATGCTTATTTTATATTTGTTTCCGAAGACCACATAGCCACTGTGTAGTAGCTTTGAACAAGTATTTGATATGTCAGATTTCCTCTTGAAATGAAATGCATGACATACTATCTGACATATCGGTACTCGCACAAAGAAATTACACAGATGGTCGCTCCTCAACGGCCTTATTCTTTGTACTAATTGACGGCATTACCTGGTAGTGTCCTTGGTTAGTGTGAGTATAGAGATGGGGCGTCACACATATGGTCGTACGAGTTTGACACGCTTAAAAATTATTTTCATAAATTAATATAATAAATAGGTTTGAAAGCTATTTTCTATATACGATCGAATTAGGTCTCGAGACTAGTTCCATTGTGTTCGGAATAGAGATATTACATATAGAATGTTAGGCGGCACGCCTCATTTGGAGTTCGAGATTTTTGGACGTTTAAAACTAGATATTTTCTAATTAAAATAATATATGTTATTTTATACCATAACTTCAGCCCATACCCTATCATTCAAACACCATCCCTTCCACGTTCTACCATGCGCTCATCTCCTTTATAATCCATGCTGTATAAAAAAGGAGGCTCCTCCTTTTGTAAAATCCAAACTTCAAAAATTCAAAACGAGAGATTTACTCAACGTAAAATCATGAAACAAAATTTAAGAATCTTCTTTTGGCCTAGGCTTCGATTTGAGATGGGTATGAGAGAGTGCGGCTGCTATTCTTGTTCAATAATGAGCAAATGTGAAAGGTTTAGTTGCTATTTGAACTAAGGTTTAATGAATCTAAAGATTGGACGCTCGATTTGGGGAATGGAGTGGTTTTCCGAGTTCAGGAGGTTGTACGGCACCTGCGGCCATGTATTGGGAAGGTCCAGTCATTGGCGGGTGGGGTTGACATGCGTAGGACGGTAGAGAGAGGCTGCTGGATGGGATTGGCTAGGGAAGTTCGGGCGTGGCGAGGTGATGGCAGGCGAGTCGAGTTAGCGAAGAGAAGGAAGATGGTGATGTCGGTTTTGATTTTAGAGCATCAATAAGGGAAAGCATGGTGGTGAGAAGGGCATGGCATAGTGAAATATGGAAGGGATAAGAGCGACAGTTTGAATTGTAGGAGAAGGATTAATACATTATTTAAGAGGGTAATAAGACTTATTAATTAAGTAATTAGTAAATTTAATTTATTCAAGATCGTTAACTTATAATGTGAATAACTTGTTCATACGAGATCCGATCGGGACGAAACCTTTTGCGTTGCGCTCCTAACAACGAAGGCTTCGCGATGGAAATTATTTGGACGAAATTGGATACAGTTGATGCCTGGGCTAAAATCGAACGTCGTTCGATTTTAGTTCCAAACTGCAACGCATCGGCGGCAACGGAAAATTTCGGTGAGTTAAACTCACCTTTTTGATTAACCAAAAATATTATATAGTCGATAAAAATCATTGATTGGATGTTTGGATATTCGTATGTTGATTGTTTGGTTTAGATGAATTGTTGCTTTAGAAAGCAATTAATATATGAAATCAATTACAGGAAAAAACTGGTTGGAGGGATCCAATAGGACTCCTTGCCACTATTGATTTTATTTATATATATGAGCTATGATGTAGGGGAACGGATTGGAGGGATCCGACGGGATTCCTCGCTATTGTTAATTTATTTCAATAAAAATCCAGTTATAGGATTTTTGAATATGAAACTTGATTGTGGACATCGTGGTTTATGACATTGTTATATGTTCAACACTTAAACCCTGTAGTGATAGAAAAACAATATCGATATTGGTTAAGTGTTGGACAGCTCTTGGCCTTGAATCAGTATTTTAAAAATACTCTAAATTGTTATTTGAATTGGAATCGGTTTTTGAGAGAGGAAATGATTTTAAATCTGAGATTGGGTTTCAGAAAAATTTTGTTTAAAAAGATTTAATTTCTATTTTATTCCAACCTTTTGATCTATCTTTTTCTAGGTTATTTATTTATATCTAATATTGTTTAAAGATTATTTTAATTTAATATTGATTTAAAATTTATTTATTTATATTCAATATAATTTTTTTAAATTATTTATTTAATATTGTTTTAAAAGTTATTTATTTATATTCAATATTTTTTTTAATTATTTATTTAATATTGTTTTAAAATGTTATCTATTTATATATTTTTTTAATGTTATTTATTTATATTTAATATTGTTTTAAAGATACGTATTTATAATTAATATTGTTTTAGGATTATTTATCAAAATGTTAATATTTTGAAAGATTAATTATTTAAATAATTAATATGGGTTGAAATTAATAATAATGATTTATTAATACAGATTTAGAAATTAACTATTATTATTTATAATAAGGTTGAAATTTAATTAATAGTGTTTTATTAATGATGTTATTGAAATTATTAATAAATAGAGTTTATAAAAAGATTTAGGTTTTAGAAGGGGAGCTTTATAGAATGATTTGGAGACTTAAAGGGAGATTAGTTAAAGGATAAAAAGAGTTTATAAATGATTTCAGATATATATAAAAGAATTTTTGGAAATGGGTTTATAGATTTAAGAAGAGTTTTATAAATAGTTGTGTGGACTTATAAAGAGTTTATAAATGGTTTGAAATTTATTAAGGAGTTTATAATTGGAAATGGAGGTTGGGTTTCTATAAGGGGATTCTATAAAGAGTTTTATAAACGATTTCAGAGATTTATAAAATAGTTTTATAAATAATTTTTGAGATTATAAGGGATTTATAAATGATTTTAGAATTGTATAGGAAGGAAATCTTTCTCGGTTTTGTGAATATAATTATAGCGTTAAGATAAGTATGTGGATATTTTCTAAGTATTGAAAATATAGGGATTTGGGGGTATATCTTTGTAAAGGTATATATATACAAGTATTATAAAGTGATTTTAATTAATGAGAAGATTTATTAAAGAGGCTAGTAATTGCTTATCTGCTTAAACGATGTTGGTTTTCCCTTTTTGAATAAAATTCCCGATTTGGATGTATGTTTGTTGATAGTTAAATAACCGACTATCAAATATGGACCCAAAACGTAACTTTGGAAATATTAAGAAGAAACACGTGAGTTATATGGCACAGTCATCTCCGATGATGTTGTACTATGCGTATAAATCTCGATATGCTCTCCTAAGACAAATGATAAGGAAATCCGTCCACTAACGGTTAGGAGGTGATCTCCGCTCTTATCTTTGACTATTTGTTTCCTAAAAAACCGGGGTTGAGTTTACCCGAAATTATCGAAAGTTGTTTCGAAGAGACCAGGATTGGATATGTTATCCGTAAACCACTTTGATCAACCTTAAGCATTTGGATGTGGTGACATCTTGAAGATGATGGAATTGAAGACGGAGCTCCCAAGCGTTTCATTCAGTCTAAGAACAAACTTGTATGAATGAATGCTGGCATTGCATTGTTGCCTGGAGAGAAGTTTTAGCATTACAGGTGGGAAGTGCTATATAAAGGTAAAACGTAACCTTGAGCCTCATCAACTGGAAATGACAAAAATCGGGCATGCAGCAGGGTCAAGTGGGTCGCTCCCATCAGGGTATGGTCATTCCAAATCTAGATCGATTACTATCTACTCATGTATGCTTCGAGGCCTATTAATGGAAGGGGTGATCATATTCGTACTACTAGTCAAGTGGTAGGCCAGTTCTGTGTGGCAAGGGTAGAAGATGTTCTTGTCAGACCTCAGTGCATTTTATCTAGAGATGTACCATCAAAAGGTAGTTCCTTACCTTGTCATAGTATGGAATCCATTCTCCAATACAAGATTTACGGACTTAGTTATGCCCATCTATGTTGAAACGTGATATGCAAGCATTTCGGCTATTTTATACATTTAATTTGAATCCCTAGACATTATTATAATATTACTGGAATTTCATAAGAAATGTTTTGGTTTTCGTCCCATCCGTGTTTATGCGCGGCGTGGTCTTACGAGATACTTTTGATTTTCAAAGGTTTTCTATAACTTTAAAATCCAGTTGGGTGTTTTTTCTCATGCTGGTTTTCCAGACTGACTCGGGTATTATTTTATTATAATGCTCGGGTTAGACCGAGCATATTACAAATTTAGTTTGGATGCTTTGGAGCTTCAGAAGACAAGTTGGAGACCCATGATGTATTCACGTATATGGTTATTTTTCTGCTGTATTCATTGTTGTATTTATCAATAATTGTGAGGACATGTTGTTATAACTGTCCGGGCTGAAATAGGTTAGTCTACTTTGATTGATGTATGTATATTACATTTCTTCTTAGTGTAAAGATTTATTGTATATTATAGATTATTTATTCCGCTCTGAGATTCTGTGTTGTTTGTTTCTTTTTCTCTTCTCCTTTTCCTTCCTTCTTTTTCTTTTCCCTAAGTATTCGCCTTTCCGTTCAATTTGAGTGGGTCATGTGTGGTTGATTGTCTACTTAAACTGTACGAAAAAGTGGGTCGTTACAATGTTCCTAGTCAAGATGCATCGAGACTGGATATCGACGTATCCGTTGAGTCTATAGTACGTAACGCTCTCCAAATGTTGGATAGTGTATTACTCATGGCTGTTGGAGGCACTAAGGGGTTATGTACTGATATTTATTGGATAGCTATGGAACGACTCACTCGATAGCTTTCTGTTTGTTAATATAACTAAGGTCAAATAGAAAATATCGGTGTGCCTGATTTACATAGTTCTCTTGACTTGAGAATACCGTGGATCTTCAATATTAAAGGTCCACTTTGATTATAGTTAAATCATGGCATGGCGTTCTATCGAGTGATTATAGTTGGGTCGAGTGGAAGTATTGGAAGTGAAGCACTATCCAAGAGAGGATTTGTCTCCTTAGTTATATGGGGTTAGCATCACGGTCAACTCAAGTTAACTCAAAGTTAAAGTCTCTAGTTAGAGCATTTTAGTTAATAATAATTGTGATTATTGAATTAAGGACATTTTGTTTGGACTATAGAGTTGAATATGGATAATATTGGAATTTTTACCATTACTAAATTCCGTAAGTCCAAATTGATATAGTTTAGACGAAGAGAATTGGTGTAAATAAATGTCATAACTAGGTAACACTTAATAACATGGAATTGGATTTTACCGAAGCTAAGCGATAAATTTAGCCAAAATATCACACCACCTACTAATTGACGTATGAACGTTAACATTCAAATAGTTCGATGTTAATCGCTGATCGAATTTACACATGCGAGTTACACAACTGAAATGATGAATTCTCTTTAGACCAAAATGTTTAATTAGTTTATAATTGTTATAAATTAATTAAATTAATTAATATTTATGAAATATTAATTATAGAAATTGAATTTGATTTGAGGAATAAATATTGTTGTATATATTTTTACAATAGTTATAAATATTTCGATCAATATAAGATATCGATAATGAATTAAGTTGAATTTAACTAAATATATTCCGATGGGCTTAAATGGGCTATTAGCCCATGAAGTTGGAGGAAAAATTTTGGTACCAAACATTAGATATAGAGGGCGACCAAAATAGGGTAAAAGGGTTTGTGATGGATGGTAGAGATTTAGTGAGAAAAGGTATGTGATGTGATCCACTTTTCTCTCTGATTCAACCATTATAAATGGAACCCTAACTTTAAAAAGACTATTTGCTGCCTCCAATCTCCTTCATCTTGGCTGAATTACACCTTCAAAAACTCCAACAAAACTCAATTCAAATCAATTCAAATTAACAGTTATGATAGTAAAAGGATCTGCGATCCAGGACTAGCAATCTGTAGAATCGAGAAGTTTTCGAAAAAGGAGAACTCATCATCATAAGGTGGACTTAATGGCATTAGTTTTAGGTAAGTGTTCAGTTATACATATATATATATATAGTTATATGTATATATATTGTGACTATTGTATTGTTAGTTGGGTGAGATTTCCATAGGTATTGATGTTGTCGCATGTTGATTGGTTATGTGTATATGTTTATAAAATAAAAAAAACAATTTTTTCATTAAGGATATGATACACACAGCTAAAATCATTATATTTTGTTAATTAATAATTTATTACTTAATTTATACATATATTAATAAGTTAATTAATTCGTTTATATGATTTGTATTATGCGATACTATTTCACATAAATATCTGAATAAATATTTTTCAATTGTATATTTACATTGACTATGATTTTTAATGATCGAAAATAAGTTTTTGGTAATTATTTAATATTTCTTATTATTATTTAATATTTCTTATTATTATTTAATCATTATATGAATTAATAAATTAATATAAAATAAATTATGTTTCAAAAATTCAATTTTAAATTTTCTAAAATTAAATTGTCGTCATAGAAGCTCTCGTTCAAAAAATAAGATATTTTAAATCAATTTTCATATTTTAGCAAAATCATTTTTAAATTCGACGGAAAGTATTTAATTAAAACAATTTGACTTAAAAAAAATTAGTTTTTTCATAAGCTATAAAATATCATTCCTAATTTCTAAAATTTTAAAATTTGAAATATCTATTATTTAAATATTTTCTATCATTTATTTATTATTATTTAACTAATTAATTAATAATATATATATATATTAATATAATAAAATTATAATTAAATTTAAAGCTGCTGTGTATTCGATCTGGAATGCAAATAAAAAAAATTATAATTTATATATATATTTATATAAACTATTCTAACTCTTATTTATATTAATTATTATATATATATATATTGTTATATGTATATATGAATTATGTTACTTTAATACATATATATAAGTACACACACATATACATACTAAAAAAATTAAAACTAAACTTGTATTTTGCATATATATGGTTGTGTGTGTTTATTTAATATTTAACACTATAATATTTTCTCATAATATACATACACACACACTTGAGTTTATATATATATATATAATTATAAATATATACACATATTTGGACAACATACAATACATATAGGATGAGCTAAATGTCCATTGCTATGTAAATCCCAGCATCTATATATGGACATGTTATACCTTGCACGGAATATCATGTTACACATGCACACACATACATATATGTATATGATACATATGTATACTTATATATAAACTGAAAATAAATTAAATTAATTTCTATCAACAATTTATGAATTTAAATGAAATATATGATTTTATTTAAATTAAATGTAGAAATATTCTAAATAAATTAGACTTCATAGCCTCAATAAAGATCCAATAGAATAAAAAATTTGAAATTCACCTACAACTTCTGCTGCGGGTTAGCGTAGTTCTAAGACATACGACATACTTGAGTTAATTCTGATTTTACTCACAAAATTATCGCTTGATATGATTTTGAGTTTGGTGTATGAAGCAGAAATTCTAAATGATGATTTAGAACATGTTGTTTTCGTTTAATAACCAAAGTGTCTAGAAGATAGTGAGAGCAATTCTAAGTTTGTGGGTTATTGGATATGATCCAAGAAGTGCTACAAAAGTATTATTTGGTTAGCATCAGAGTTAAACAAGCTTTTTGATAATGAAATCAAATTATTTAACTTTCGCTCAAAATGCAAAGGAAAATTGTTCGATAAGAAAGAATATTAATAGATATAAAATTATAAGTAAACAACTCGAAATGGATTTGAAAATGGCATCTTTTATAATCGGTATAAAAGGATATTGGGATTGTATCAAATGATATACGCAGACACGATATTAAAAAATGTTTAATATGGACCATGTAAGATGAGTTCCTTATACATTGGCAATAGGAATTATAATACATCCTATATTGTTTACAATATCATTCTTCGCTTATGTATTTGACATATATAGCAGGTACCAAATTCAAATTAAGATCATTGAATAATAATATAGAATGTTCTTATATATATATATAATACTAAAGAATTTTTTTATAGTAACGACGAACTCCTTATGAAGTAGTGTGCAGAGTCAAACTTCATAAGTGTTATGAAGTACAGTATTTTAATCCTAATTTCATGTTCAAAACTAAGTTAAGAACTTTAAGTTGGAAATGTTCCAGACAATAAGCAATGGCTGAGTGCAGTGCCTTGAATAATGTTGCAATATATAATTGCATATATTTATAACTAAGCTGGGGGTGGTTCTAAATGTTGAGAATCCTACAACTCTATTATATGATAACAATATTGTTATACTGTTCATATAAGAACCTAGAGCTCGTTAGAAGTCGAGAGACATACTCCAAATAGTTTCACATGATAAAGGAAGTTTATTAGTGACGAAGAAAGTCGATTGACAAAGTAGATAACCAAAATAAAATAGTACATGCATTCACTAAAGGACTAACCCGAATAATTTTGAGAAAATCAATCGAAGAAGTTGTAATAAGATTCCATAATTGACCCCAAGTGCAAGTGGGAGATTAATAAAGTTAGAGATACGTTCAATGAGCAATTATATAATTTATTATATATATCTAACTCGATAACCTATCTTATTCAAAATAAAAAGCGTTTTCTTTCTATTATATACTTATTATATTGTGATATAATTAATTAAGTAATTACTTTAAAGTAAATTAAATAGAAAAATTTAAATGATATGTTATGTGATAGTAATTTCAACATGTTATAATCATGATAATTTTATCACATTGAAAAATAACATATTGTTTTAAATATTCCTAATCAAGATGTTTTGTGAAAGGACATCGATTCATCCATTGAGACTAGAGTACATAACGCTCTCCAATTGTTGGGTAGTGTATTACTCATGGATGTTGGGGGCACCAATGGGTTACGTACTAAATGTTATTGAAAAACTATGGAATGACTCACTCGCTAGTTCTCTGTTGGTTAATATAATTAAGGACAAACATACAATTTCGAAGTGATGATGTTACACAGTTCCCTCGACTTTGGAGTATCGTGGAACCTTAATGTGGACACTCCGCTTTGATTATAGTTAAATCATGGAATGACGTCCATCGAATGACTATAGTTGGGTCTCAATTGGAATATTGGAAGTAAAACACTACTTAATAGAGAATTCATTTCCTCGGTTATACGAGGTTACTATCATGGTCAATTGTAGTCAACTCAAAGTCAAAGTCTCTGACCAGAGCTATATGATTAATAATAATAAATATTATTGAATCAAGGATTTTGTGTTTAGGCATATAAAGTTGAATGTGGATGATGTTGGAATTTTAATCAAAATCAAATTTCATAAGTCCTAATGTGATATAGATGTGACTGGTGTAAATAGTCGTTACTACCAGGTACCGCTTATAATAAGTAAAAAAAAATTCCGAAAGAAGTGTAAGCGGTAAATTTAACTAGAATGTCACATCATTAGCTAAGGCGATATGTGCATGTTAATATTCAAATTGTTCGATATTAATCGCTGACTGAATTTACATCTATGAGTCACACAACCGAAAAAATGAATATTCCAAATGAACCATACGATTTAATTAATTTATAATTACTTTAAATTAATTAAATTAATCACAGTTTATGAAATATTGATTATTAAAATTTGGTTTTATATTTTTGAATATCATTAGTGTTTAATAATGTATGTATATAAAGGTTATAAACGTGCGTATCGATATATGGTGTCGGCAAAATATTTAAATGTATTTAAATAGAATAAATATTAGGTGTGTTTTTAAGTTAATTAAATTAATTAATACTTTTTAAATGTTAATTATTATTAAATTTCATTTGATGTTTGAATACCAATTTTTTAATAAAGTGCATATATAAAGTTATAACTGCTCGTAGTGATATACAACATATTGGTGGAATATTTAAATTGGATTTAAATGCGATTAATGATAATGAGATTTTATAATTATTGAGGCATATATCATCCTTACTATGGCTGACAATCATAAGGTAAAGGAGAAGTTTATTTGAATTTGAAATGAAAGGGTTAAGACATAACTAAAGAAAGTGAATCACGTTAATCTTTAGTTTTCTTTTATTGCCTTTCGGTAATTTGTTTATTCTGCTCTCCCATCTATCATGCAAAAAATTTAAAAGCCATGAGGCAAAAATTTCCAAAATCAAAAACCAAAGGTGGTTCCTATCTCTTGATTCTTGCAAATTCCGAAGACTGATTCTAGGAGCTTTAGATTCATCATTTCAAAATGTGATTTATAGGCAATATCCGAAGTAATTCTTCAATTTATTTGTTTATAGATATGTTTTATCATTCATATGCTTGGATTTTGTAAGATTTATCATATGTTAGGTTGATCCTTTTATAATATGTAAATCAAATCCTCTTCCATCTCAATTGGATATATTGCAATTATATTGTTTACTTCAAATCCACCTATGTTCTTCACCCATTTACTATATATGTGTTAACCATAAAGCTCACTTAAGGACAAAGGCATCAAAGATAGCCCATAAAAGTGTTGAAAAAGCTTCGCAAAATTGAAAAGAAGGGTTTCGAAGGCATTAAAGTAGCTTTCGAAGAAGTTAGGTTGGTGCCACAAGCACCTAATGAACCTACAGATATTGAGTGAAAAAAGAGCTTTAGAAGGAGTCTAAAGGGAGGCAAGGCTACCCTTCTTTCTCAGTTAATCCTTTCGACGCATTTTATTCCGCATACATAAAGGAGTCTTATATGAGTTTAAAGCACCTTTTGAAAGTATCAAGTAACAGGCTTGTGCACAAGAACCAAACCCTTCGAAATGGTTGGTTTCGCCATTGTTAATTTTCCATGTAGGGACATTTTACCAACGTGTACCTTTCGAAAGCAAAGATAAGCCTTTAAAAACAGTTGGACCCTTCCGCAAGCATAAAGAAAGCTTCACATGATACCAAGTGACCTTTTGCAATGATCCTCTCATCACCTACTAGTTCTTTCGAAACCATTCGAAAGCACTTCCTCACTCACTCAAGTGATCACACAACATTATTAGCCCCAGACCAAAGTGACCAAGGAGAGGTTTCGAAGGAGAAGAAGGAATTGGAGTGCTTCCGCTTACATCCAAATAACACGATAGGGAACCTTGCCCTTTTTGTTACTAAAAGAGGCATACCTTTCGAAGGTGGCGAAAGGTTCCGGAGGTACATGAAAGCAGGGTTGAGGAATGTTGGAACAATGTCCATTGTTAATGTACTTTTGATGGAGGGGAAAGGACCAATTCAAGAAATAAGAGACTAGATATCTGCCTTCGAAGCTATGGAAGTGGAAGGACATTAAGTCTAATTTGTTATGTGAGTTGTACATTAAGTCCCTTCGAGAGAATAAAGGTCCTCTCTACTCCTTCGAAAGGGGTCTCAAAGGGACTCATTGTATGATTATCGAAATTATATTTGCTGGAAGGACTCCTTCAAAAAGCGCTTGGATACTCCAAAACTGATAACCACTTTCGAAGGAATCTTCACCATGATAGAAGAACATGTGCTTTCGAAAGGGTTCTTCCTTAAAAAGGTGTAATAACCCTTTTGAGTCATTTGAACTGGGTTTCGAATGAGTTTTTTCTTTCTTAAACTTTGCCTTGAATTGTTAACTAGATTTCTAGTTGACAACTAACATCTTCGAAGAAGCATCTTTCGAAGATATGTAGTCCCTATCGACTCATTTGAAAGGGGTTTCGAAGGGGTTGGTCATTCTTTAAGTTTTGCTTTGAGGTGTTAACAAAATTTCTTATTAACATTTTTGGCGCTAGAAAGAGGGCCTGAACCTCCGTCCCTCCACCGTCCCTGTTGTTTCCTTATAGATTAATTATAGAACTTTTAACTTGTTGAAGGAAAATGAAATCAAAAAGGCTTAGTCAAATGTACGAAGAAGCAGTACACATGACAAATGTAACGACCCGTAAATTTTAGTGATTTTAGTTATTTAATGAACCGAATTTTTGTGAAATTTTAAATATTTGAATTTAGAAATAAAAACTTTTATATTTGGAATACGTCTGTTTAAAAATAGTAAATGGTAAATTTTCATCAGATAATATTTAAGTTTATTTTATTGTATAATTTTATTCAAATTCAAATCAGTTAATAAATCGATGGCAATAAAATGTTTTCCAAACTTGAATATTTTTCTATAGAAAATTTGTAAATCATCTTCTGAGTGAGACGTCATATTTCGTTTCTTCCAATTTGGACTTCTATTGCTCCGTTCATCTTATTACTGACATTTTAACAGCATTTCGGTACCAATATCGACTTTTAATAGCTCGATCGTACCACTGACCTCTGTATACCATTTTGATCATCTCGTTGTGCTGACCTCTACAGTATATTCAAACTCTGTGTTGTGGAGTCCGATACATGACGAAATCGGTGAATGATCAGTCGTAGCGGTTCTGCGTTTCGAGCCTTTTCACTTTCCTGGGTCCATTCGTTTAGCCATCTATTGAACTGTCAGCCATCAGTTTTATTTTTCGCCAAAATTTATATCTAACATTCACTATTCCCTATATTTCTTTTATTATACGTTGGTCCATGTCTCTTCATTTTTTCCTGAGAGTAAAAGCTTATTTTATTTTACTGTTCATAAGCTTGAAGCTCAAACCCATCCTTCATTCTCTCGTCTTTTTCAGCCACCAACAACTTGTCGTCGAAGCAACCATCGGCCTCCACTTCCAGATCCGCAACCGCCTAACCCACTCAAAGAGCTCCATCTCGCCAAAAGACAGCAAGACGTGTCATCCCGCAACCCTATTCCCATGACGAGACCACCGCATGACTGCCACTTCATTCATCTCATCTCAATCATCCCTTCTCCGCTTGTTGCCAGATCGGCCTTCACTTCTCCTCCTTTTTAAACATATAAGGTATATATATGTTTAAATAACTATTTATTTACAGTTTAAATGTTTGGTTTGTGATAACTTATATATATATATATATATTAACCTGTGTTATTTTGTTTTACATTCCAATTCTTTATTTAACAGTTAATATATTTATACAGTGTTTATAAGGTAAAAGTATATATGTGTGTTCGTTTATATAAATATATATGTTGTTAAGGAAGTTATATAATATATATTTCAAAACCTTTCAGTTCTGTAGTTTATACATTTTATAGTAAACCGTTTATATAGTTTTGTTAGCTACAGTTTGTTATAAGTTTAGTATATAAATATCTATTTAACAAGTTTCGTTTTATATTTCAGTTATAATATAACTGCTTACAGTCCAGTTTCTATATATATTATATAGCATATGTTAGTGTACCTATATTAGCTTTCCTATGACTTGTTGGATTTTTTTTACTGTAATAATGTAAGTCGTTTTGAGTAAATATATAGGCTTATATATCTTCTGTATATTATTATGGTATATCATCTTTTAGTTCGGTAGCTTGGGTTTTAATGTTTAAAGTTATCTTGATTTTTAAGTGATATTCATTTTGTATATACCTATAAACATTTTGATTTTATTTTATATATGTTTTAAATTTAATATTGGTCTTCGTATAAAGGAAATTTTTAAATATTAGATTTTAAATTCTATGCATATATGTTCGCAATGATTTTTTTTTATGTGTATTTATGTGTTTCAAGATTTTTTTTCGCATAGTGTTTATACATGTATGTTTGTTTATATAGGTTTAAAATCTGTCAGCTATCTATGAAATTTTATTTAAGTTATATCATGTTTATTTGAGTATACATTGGTTCCAGTTTTTTTTTAATATATATTAGTTAATATATTCTATAGAGTTTTGGTAAGTTTAAAAGTATATATACTGCTTAGATATTACATAGTGGATATCTGGGGTTGTTTGAAGGGTATATATATAATCTGGGTAACTAAATTTGTTTGTGATGATCTTTATATATTACACAATCGGTACGTTACATGTATAGGCTGTTTTATATACAATATATAGATATTCGTATGTATATTATATATATATATATATATAGTCTGATTTATAGGTTACTTATATATATAAACTATACTCACTGTGTTAGTTATATATAATATGTTGTATGTACGTATATTTATATATATAAATAGGCTATTTTGTTTACAGTTTACAGTAAAAGGGTTATACAGTATATATTTTATAATATGTGGGCTTTATAACTTCTAAGTTGAAGAATATGTATATATTATATATGTGAATCTATGTGTTTGTTTATATATCTTGTATGTAAGTTTGTGTATATATATATAAGTTGTTTTACTGTGCAAGATATAATAGTTTATATGTATAATCCGTTTGTAAAGTGTATCAGGTTTTGATAATATAGGGGTTTTATGTTGTAAGTTTAAAGTATTGATTTTTAATATAATATATATATACCTTTGATTTTTAAATGTTTGTATTTTTAGAAATAATGATTTTGAAATATATATATATATATAGATTTTGAATTCAATATATATATGTTTAAATTTAAGATTGATTTAAAAATGTATATGTATTTTTAAAATTGAATATTGGGTTTAAGGAAATAATAATATAATATCATCTTGTTTAAATTATGTCAAGCTAATTGATTTGTTCTCATCGATACCTGTTATCAGCTCTGTTCGTCGAAATCGTGCCAATCTAGCTTCGTTTTGGAATTCGTGCTTGGGGTGTAACTCATTCCATTGTCGAATATATCTAGCCTCGAAAGGGGAGCAATCACTCACGATTAATGTTCTTTTATTTATTAAGTTTGATTTCAATTGAAACGTCAATTGAAATATACTGCTGCTAGTTATTTACATTGCTATATATATGATGTTTTCTGTATCTGTTTACCTGTGACATCTGACACCCTTATCTGTTATTTATATTGATAATATATGCATGTTTATTATTATCATATCTGTTATCACTCTACAAGTTCCTTGTTAGTATAGAATTCACTATGGGTTGAAATGATACATACCCGAACGATCTGTAGAATGGGAGAAAATCGTTATGGGTTGAAATGATAAACCCAAACGATTTTCATTTGAATTGGATTTGGGATTGCGGGTTGAAAAGATATATACCCGTATATATTTAAATTGCGGATTGAAATGATAAATATCTGTATCACTTGACCATAGAATAGAAAATTATATACAGACACCGTTGGTCTATATATATAAATATTTTGAAAATGATCTCTATGGTTTTGAAAAGAAATATATGGTTTTAATAAATATTGATTTTTTAAAAGATTTATTAAAGTTGATTTAATAAAGTTGATATATAATATGTTTAAGTATTTATTTAAAATTTATATTTTTCAAATATAGAGTTTGTAATGATTCAGGTTGAAAAGATAAATTTGAAATTGATTTGGAATTATATTTATTTAAGAATTATACTTAAATAAGTTTGATTTGAAATTATTAAATTTGAGATTTTAAAGATATGATTTTATAACTTGGATTTGATTAAAAGTGACTTAAATGAATATTTCAAACTTATATAAATTTAAATGGGGTATTTTGTTTATTTAAAATTTGTAAATTGAAGTTGTATTTAGATGTTATTGAAATGATTAAGTAAATATTTCAAAACCAAATAATAATAATGTGAATTTGATATATATATATGAAATTATCGAATCTAGTTTTGAAATGTTGAATATTTAAAGCTTTGAAATATATTGAAATCGAAATGGTTTATTTGTGGTTCAAATAGGTATTTGAAATCGATATAATTTGAAATGTTTAATTGAATTGAAATTGAAATTAATGATTTGAGATTGGATAAATTTGAATTTGGAATTTGAATTGATTTGAATCGATTTGTGAAATTTGAGAAACTATTTATTATATAAAGTATTTTTAAATTATATTTAAACGATTTTATATTTTACTTTATAAATTATTTTAATATAAATCATCTTAAATATAAACTATTTTAGTATATTAATTATTTTAATATAAACCATTTTAACTTATAATTATTTTTATATAAACTATTTTATTTTATAAACTATTTATTATATAATATTATTAATATCTAAACTATTTAAGGGTGGAAGTTATGATTTCAAAGTTAATGTTTTCCAAAAATATTATGATTTCAAAGTGTTTTGGTTTCCAAAGTGTTATAACTTTGGAAGTGATATGATTTTGGAAACGAATATTATTTTAAGTGAGAAATGATATCGTATTTATATGGTTTTGAAATGGATATGATAGTTTGGTTTTGAAGTATAAACTATTTGAAATGACCGCGGTGTTATAATAAGTTGGTTGTTAAAGAGACCGGGATCAGATATTGTCATACTCTCTGCCAATACCGAAAACCACTTTAACAACTGTGTACGCGGTGGAGATTCCAGAATGAAGTAGGATAGTGGCAACGATCCTATATGAGGTATATACGTGGACCCAACTCCCGTGAGTTGGCATAAGGTGGCTAAAACAGGAGCAATCGACGGGCCAATGAGGTAGCTCCTCTTATCAGACACACTCCATCGTATGCCATTCTATTACTTTGTGATTAATTTGGTGCGCATCTTTGATTCGGGAGTGTGGCTCGAGGTAGGCGATTGTTGCGGCTCTGCGTTACCACCAGCCCGGAAGTGTAATTGGTATATCTACCCTGGCATTACCTAGTTGTTCCGTGTCACCTACCCTAGCGTGCCTTACTACGAGTTTGATTTGTGTCGTACCTATGGAGTATCCTCCGGTAGCTCTAGTTTATGGGGTATTACGGTACTGTATGGACTATTGGCATACTTAAAAATGTATTAAGGTGGAAAATTTAAAGCCTTAACGCTATTTTTAAATAGTATACTTTACTATAGTCATTATTATAATAGTGTATATTACTACATAGTAGATAGTTCCGCGGATCCTTAGAGGATGGTTATCCCAAACATCCTTTGAGTTACTTGTATTTCAGTTGATATTTCACTTGAGTTGGATTTATTTATATAAGAATGTTAATCCTAACTCGAGTGTTTTGTATTTTTCTTTACGCTCGGGTCAGACTGAGTGATACAGCATTTGAGACTCACCTTTAGAGTTGGAGCTTCGCTTGGAGATCCAGCTATCTATCCAGCTTTCAGTTATTCAGTTGATTCTAGTGATGTATTTAGATTGTGTATTTGACTATTTGTTTGTACCAAAAATGGGCACAACACTCTTCGGAAGTTTTTGAAGAGATAAAAGTGAAGAATGAAAATTAAAAATGTGGATTATCTAACAAAAACTCCAAATAACGGAAAGTAAATTGCAAAGACAAGCGATTTAGAGTGGTTCGGCGTTTTGCCTACGTCCACTATGAAGTTTGATGATTTTATTGCTCGATACTTGAAGATTACAATAGTTAATAATGTAATACAACTGAATTCAAATGCTAAGTGTCAATCTAAAGCAGCGGCGGTGTTCTGGAGTAAATCTGGCAGAATCTGGGCGCTCTTCAGTACTTAGAATTCTCCGACCCCTTTTCTGAATGACCAGGGGCTCTATTTATAGGTGTAGGAGGCTGATATTTCGCCTAAAATGAGGGGAGACCAGTTCTGGTACGTCAGGGGGCCCACATGGCCGAAATCTGGAGATCCGGGCCCACTTTGGGATCGATTCGACCCTTGGTTCGAATCGATCAAGAAATCATCCAATCGAGCTGAAATTTGGTGTGTACATTCTTCATCATGTGTTTGAGCTTCTGTGAAAATTTCATGGGATTTGGACTTGTAGAACTCGAGTTATGATCGATTCAAGTTGGTGTTTTTCGTATTCTGGAGTCGTTCGAATCGATATGCTCGAATCGATTCGTTCGAATCGATCCTCCTGCTCGTGAAGATGGTGACGCGGTGCGCTTTCTTCGCATCGGTCCGCTTTGCATTCCGCATTGACTGGGTCGAATCCACGGCTTGGATTCGAAGATGGTGGAGTCGAGGTAATGGATTCGAAGGACCTCTTCCTTCGAATCGATGAAACTAATGCTCGTTCGAATCGATTTAGACTCGTAGCTATGGACTGGTTCGAAGTTGTCTCGGCCTGGGGATTCGAATGCATGGATTCGAAGGTTCCTTCCTTCGATGGATTCGAACTATGGTGTATGCGAGGGTGGATTCGAATTCAAGGCACATGAAGACTTGCTTGATGTAGTCGAACGTAGTGAATGCCTTGATGGATTCGAAGCTACCGGTTCCGCCTGATGGAGTCGAAGCAATGGAGAGCTGATGGAGTCGAGGCAATGGAAGTTCGATGGATTCGAACTGGTTCCTGGCCAATCGATTCGAACTAAGGGTGGCCTACTCCATCTTTGGTCGACGATATCTTGAGCATACGAACTCGGATTGACCTGAAACTTGGATCGTTGGTTCCCACGGCTTTGCTTGACGTGCCTTATCAATTGTAGCCCGATCCGGACTTGAACAAATTTCATCGATATCCGTAGCGATCCTTACGTGTAACCGACTTCCAAGACGATCTGTTACTGTTTTCTAGTTAAGTCCTTGGTGTCACGGCCTTGCCAAAAGGCGGGATAACATTTGCCCCCCAAAGTACGTCTTGTGTGAACATGACGTGCTTTGAAATGCTGCAGTCTTTCATTGGGCCATTATGACATGCTTTACCGAAAGTTGCATTCTGTATTGCAGTTGTCGACTGTCGCATAATCGTGATTGGCTGTCTGGGCTTTTGAGTCATGACGAGATGAACATTTGATTCCTGTTGACGATGAAGACCAAAACATTAATCAAAAAATACGTGCACACGCGTATTATCTTGACCTTGGTTAACGTTGCGTGATCGCAAGTTGTTGTCCGTTCGGTTCGCTATCGAAATCTGCATCGGTCCTCTCCTGGACCAATTTGAGATTTGAGTTAAAACACTGCTTTTATGATTGTCTATGATCATTCTCTCGTACTGATCCTCTCCTGAATCGGTACAAGAGTGGACAAGCAATTTTTCATATGGGAACGATTCGCCCATTTGACCGGCGGTATTTAATGGATGCGAAGCCATGTTTCTGGATCCGCCTCGAGTTGATGGTTTCGAAGTAAACACTTCGAATCGATGGGGCGTAGTGACCCAGGTTCATCTTCTGTCGACAGCTTCGAATTGATGGTTCTTTGAATCGATATTGTGTGGATTCGATGCTTGGATGGATTTGCAATTGAGGGATTCGAACTTGACTGTTCGAATCGATGGAGTCGAACGTTCCCCCTGGCTCCTCTGACGCCGTGCTTCGAGTCGACGCTGCGGATTCGAAGGAAAAGTCTCGAAGTTGTCTGGTGTAGATATTTGAGTCCGAGTCGACGAGGTCGCCTGGTCAGCTTCGAATCGATTTAGACTTGTAGTGATCGATTCGAAGACACTGCTTCGAATCGATGGGCTAGACCCGTTATTCCCGGTTGCGCTTGACTGGGAGACGAATGGTCTCGTTTCCCCTATATATACCGGGGTCCTGTTCACTTTTTACTTTTTACTTTTTACTGTTACGAGAGCTCCTTCTTCGAATCGATTTCTCCTAGGCCAGGACAAACGTGCTTTCCTCAAAACGATCGATCCTTTCCACGCTTTCACTCGAAATCAAAACAGGTATTCAATGGATCGATTCGAGATGAGAAGAATAAACTATTCTCGCCTTAGAAATTCTCTAAGGAGTGACAAGATCTGAATGAAGTGGGTCGACTCGAAGGAGTCGAGGAGTGATGTCTTTTGGGTTCCAGCGATTAGAGTGTTGTTTCCCGTTGCTTTGCATTGATCTAGGAACAAACGATCTTCGAATCGACTCCATGGGCAAGGTTTCGACTCGATGACTTGAAGGGAAAGGGCATCGATTCGATCGATTCGAAGTAACGCTATCCAGATCGATTCGAAGGAACTGAATATTGATCGATTCGAAGTAACTTGGAGCTCACGGATTCGAAGGGCTCCTCCATCATAAGGTTACATCGAGTCGAACCATGTGGATTCGAAGCGCCTGGAATCAAACTTCATCGATTCGACCCTCATCAATTCGTGTCGATGGATTCGAAGGCCTTCATCCCCTGAGACCATTGTTCTTATGATTTGCTCCATCATCCAAACTACGACCAACTTCAGGTTGTACTCCGACGAACATAATGAACTTTAGCATACTTGACTCCGACGAGCTTCGGCCTTGCATAATCGAACTTGACCAACAGACTTGAACCTGAATTTCCTCTGAAGCTCGTCGATGGAACTATGACTTAACCAATAATACAACTGATTTATACTTGAAGTTGGTCCGTAGCGTTTGGACGGTGCGGAAATGACGGTCAGCGATGACGGTCATTTTCTTTCTCAAATTCCCAAGTTATGTTGTACGAACATCTCGCTTCATTCTGTTAAATTTGCTCGAGTGATGTACAATACTTGCACTGCACGACACGTTCACACACACTACACTGGGGCATACACGGGCTTGTTCACGAATTTAACGTTGCTTTCTGATGAGTTAGCTAATTATGGAATCTTCGAGCTCCCAACAACAAGAGGTACAGAGCTCGACTCCTCCGGTGCTTGAGATTCCCGATATCCCTGCCGATATAATCGATCCAGCTCCAGATGAATTGCCGGAGGCGATATTTATTGAGGACCCTGTTGACTCGGTTCAGTCCAACATTTCTGAATCCTTATTGGGACGAATATGCCTAAAGCATAACATATCTCTTGGTGACGTACTATTGCCCAGCACCACCGATAGACCGCACAATCCGCCTGAAGGATATACAGCATTCTACCGTCATGCTTGTGCGGCTGGAACTCTTCCTCCCTTCAATCAATATATCAGAAGGATGTTATCATATTTAGGAATCGCTCCTTCACAACTTCATCCCAACGGGCACGCGTTGCTGAACAGTGCCTTTATCATATTTATGGACTGTCTCTTTCGCCCGCCGAGGCCCTCCGAGATCAGACACATATTCAACTTCAAGAGCAGGGGTGATAGCCCGTCGTTTACATTTTTGGAGGCAGTTAGAAATTGCCAAGTTGTAGTTGGAGCTTGGACTCGACTGAGCTATTTCAAGAACGAATGGTTCTACGTTCGGTGCCCTCCGGGTTTTGCTAGGCGATGGTTGTCTAGACGTAAGCGTCTTAACCTGTTTCCTCGACCAATAGCTCTTCGGTGTTAAAATTGACATTTCATTCCTTTTACAGCTATTATCTCTAGGCCCGATGGAGGGCGTTTCAAGGGTACCGTCCGGAGTCTTCAAGAAGTCCCAAGCGAGCTGAGGCATATTGACTCGGTGCTGAACGACTACAACTTAAGAGTCCTTGGTTTGATCGACATCAATCAAAGCATAGTCGTTGAAGGCTTTGC
Organism: Allium fistulosum; assembly: GCA_030737815.1. NCBI lineage: Eukaryota > Viridiplantae > Streptophyta > Magnoliopsida > Asparagales > Amaryllidaceae > Allium > Allium fistulosum. The sequence continues at coordinate 703,539,102 of CM060904.1, read as the reverse complement.
AAAGTCTGCCTCCAAGAAGGGAGATAAGAAGAAGACCAAGAAGAAAAAAGTGAAGAAGTCACTCGGAATCAAAATAATTGAGGCGGGTGATGAAGAAAGAACCCACACAGATTCAGAGCCGATGGCTGATCTCTCGGGAAACTTTGAAGAATCGGGAGAAAAATGGAAAGGCAAGGCCGCCGTTTCCAAAAAACTTAAGTCCAAGGGGGGAAAATCTGTAGATGCGTTTCTTCCCGCTTCCGGGGTCATGATTTCTGAGGCCGCCCCTTCTCATTCGAGAGATTCTTTCAAAGGGCTAGACGATATTCCTATCCCAGATTATATATCGATTTCTCATGATCCTGGGTTGGAGGAATTTCAAGATGTTCTAAACGTGAACGAGCCTTTTCCTTTAAGTGCGGTCAACACTTCCGGTCGGTTTGGGGGTTTACACATTTACACACACTTCCACGGCACTTTATGACCTCTGCATGGTAAACATTGCTTTATAGAAGTTTAATCCGTAATTCTTTCTTATCGCAGGTGAGATGTCAGGACGTGGCTCTACTTTAGATAGGCTTCGGAATGTGCGCCAATCTTCTCCATTTTATGATTCCCGTAGGAGAGAGACAGATAGGGATCACGGGCGAGGCTATTCGAGTCAAGAACGTTATGATAGAGACAGAGATTACTCGCGTAACCGTTCTGGCTATGATTACTCTGACAGAGACCGGGGATACCAGTACCGACCCCGATCTCGCTCTCCTCCGCCTCCCAGGGCTCCAGTAGACCTCCCAGGGCCATCTCATCAGCAACAGTTGCCTTCTCAATCTTCTCGGCCTGATATTCAGCGGCCAAGAATGGAACCAACGGCAGCTGCTATAATTGAACAAGCTCCGGCTGAGTTGACTAGCGAGGGAGCTGCTAAATTCGCCCAAATGAAGAATGACTACCCGGAAATTTGCATGGATGGCTATATCTTCCCTCCTAACTTCAAGAGAATTCCTCCGGAAGCTGAGACCACCGCTCATAGTTATATTCACGACTTCTACGCTCAGTACAAGGAGTGGTACAAGGCAGCCGTGAAGGCTTCTAGAGTGGCTTTTGACAGGGCGAAGATCATTGCCGAACGTGATGTTGACATTGTGAAGCAGAAACGCATCATTCAAGTTCTTCAATCCGAAGTGGAAACGTCCCGAAAGTCAGAGCTTGAAACACTTAAGAAACACGAGGGTGTCGTGGCCAAATTAGCGAGGATGCAGCAAGAACATTGCGCCACAGTGGAAGAGATGGGCCATCGCAATACCACCGTTGCAGCTGAGCGAGACTTAGCCGTTAAAGAGCTGAACGAGCTCAAGGCCAAATTCGCTGAAATGGTGAAGGAGAAGGACGATGCGAACGCTACTGCTCAAGAGGCTTGCGACCAAGCAGTATCCCTCAGGGCCGAACTTGCTGCGGCGGCGGTCAAGGCTAAGTCTGTGGAAGCGGAGATTCAGGAAAAAATCTTGGAGGAGAGGTCTAGGCTAGATGCTGAGTTTGACGATCTCTTAGTCACGTATAACGCTAATGTGCTGGAACACAGAAATCTAGCGTGGCTGGGAGATGACTCCATGATCTTGTACAATGCCTGGACCCGGCTGGTGAATGAGAAGAGAGCAGCGCATCCAGATGGAGCACTTGACGACTTTGAACTGGAGATGCGTCTGCTTACCGAGGATGAGAGGAAGACCCTTCATGAGGTGGTAATCTCTATGGCGAAAGAAAAACTCGGCGTCCAATCTCTAGGGACAGGCGAAGGTTCGGGGACCGTGCATCACGAGGTAAGTGTTGGAGCCGTAATCCCAACATTGCCCGAAACCACTGGTGCGGTAGACCCCCAATCTGTTCCTGCATATAATCCTGACCAACCGTTATTATCTTCCGCCGATGATTCTACCCATGTTTCGGTCCAGACTAAGGAAGGTATTTGAACGCTTCTCGTAGTTTAGTTGTGAAGGACCTTAAGCAACACACTTGGCTAACAATCTTCGTTTTGTCGTATTTCAGTGACCGAAGCTATTGTTTCTGCGCCCCTTGCTTTATCAGTTCCTCATCAAACACAAGGGGTTGTTTTTTCTGAAGCCATCACGACTTCTACTTTGATTGGCGAGGAGGGAGATGCAAATATGTTTTCTTTCAGCGCTCAAATGATTGAGGAGCTTCTCAATGAACCCATCGATCCCTCTGCCAACCCGTCCGATGTTGTGAATGAGGCTGCCCCGGCCGCTAGTTTATCTATGCCAGCTATTGGCGCATCCGATGCGGCCCAAGCATCTCGTGAGGACGACGTTTTAGCTGAGATTGCTGCCGAGATGGCAGCAGGGAATGTAGGTTCTAGTCCGCCCGGGCCTGCCCCGTTAATGGTGATTTCGCCGGGGGGTACTGTATTGATCGAGACCGCTCCTGTCCCTCCTCCTGCTACTACTCCTATGCCTCCAGCTCGTCCTCCTAGAAGAACTTCCGTCGCCTCCAGCTCTGAGGAAGATGTCGACATTATATCGCTGCCGGAGGGCAAGCCTGAAAAGAGCAAGCGATTGAGGAAGAAGTCGGGCAGCGGATCGGGTGGAGCTACCCCGAAGAAGAAGATAAGGAAGAAGAAAGATTGAACTCTTTCCCTAAATCTTTGTTGTGTAGGGTAGCATTTTGTTGATTTTTCTATAGCCGTGTATAGATGTGGATTCGGCTCCCACTAGCAGAATTTTTCATAAACACTTTGTAATCAGATTCTTTTTGTTGATAATGGAAATGAAAATCTATTCCCTTTCTGTCTTCAACTTGTTATGTGTTATGGTTCTGCCCCCTGTATTGGGGAGAAGTGTGGAGTTGACGTATGTTTACATCCCGTCTCGCGCTTCGGAGTTCGGAGTAGGATGAATGTTTATACTCCGTCTCGCACTCTGGGAGTACGGAGTTAGAAGAATGTTTATACTCCGCCTTGCACTCTGGGAGCACGGAGTTGGAAGAATGTTTATACTCCGCCTCGCACTCTGGGAGCACGGAGTTAGAAGAATGTTTATACTCCGCCTCGCACTCTGGGAGCACGGAGTTAGAAGAATGTTTATACTCCGCCTCGCACTCTGGGAGCACGGAGTTAGAAGAATGTTTATACTCCGCCTCGCACTCTGGGAGCACGGAGTTAGAAGAATGTTTATACTCCGCCTCGCACTCTGGGAGCACGGAGTTAGAAGAATGTTTATACTCCGCCTCGCACTCTGGGAGCACGGAGTTAAGTAAAAGGCTTGTACCCAGCTCGCGCTCTCGGAGTACTCTGGGGTTTAGGAAAAATGTTTATACTCCGCCTCGCACTCTGGGAGTACGGAGTTGGTTAATGTTTATACTCCAGTTCGCGCTCTCGGAAGCTGGAGTTTGTTGGTTTTTATACCCAGCTCGCGCTCTCGGAGTACTCTGGGATTTAGAAAAATGTTTATACTCCGCCTCGCACTCTGGGAGTACGGAGTTAGTTAATGTTTATACTCCAGTTCGCGCTCTCGGAAGCTGGAGTTTGTTGGTATTTATACCCAGCTCGCGCTCTCGGAGTTCTCTGGGATTTTGTAAATGTTTATACTCCGCCTCGCACTCTGGGAGTACGGAGTTAAATGAATGTTTATACTCCGCCTCGCACTCTGGGAGTACGGAGTTAAGGAAAAGGTTGTCGTGTATCAACCCATTTCTGGACTGATGTGATGGCTTGCCCCCGAGCTCGAGATTCATTTGGTGAGTGGTTGATTGCTTCATAGCCACTCCCTACTTGAATAAATTCCATTGCGTGATGGAATTTAGCTCTTCGTGCATCGTGATGTTGTACATTGTATTTAATGAATCACAGCTCTGGCTCAAAGAGATGGCATTTTATTGCTGAAATAAGAAAACATGGCAAAGTCAGTTGCCTTATTATAAATTCTAATTTCGAAATGCAGAAACAAATTCTAAAACAGAATTGAAACTAAATAGATAAACATAGCCTGTTATGTGCGATAGCGACGAAGTCTTTCGCTATCCAAGGCCTTTGGTGAAGCTAGACCATCAGCGGTCGTCATCTCATATACATCATCCCCGAGCTCTTGCTTAATCTCATGTGATCCCTTCCATGTTGGTTTCATGTGCAGTAGTGCTGGGTATTCTTTTTTAATGACAATCTCATTGCGTTCAAAAGTTTCAAGTCGGTCCTTGGCATTGCGTAATCGGGCGACTCGTTTTCGGTGTATGACTGTCCTCAAGTCAACCTGATCGCCCTGGACGACTCCAACTCCGTTGACGGTGGGAAACTTTAAGGTCAAGCACCAAGGGGCAATTACGGCTCTGAATTCAGTAAGGGCAGGTCGTCCTAAGAAAGCATTGTATGGCGAGACTATGTTCAACACAGTGAACTGTAATGTTCGAACTCTCCTATGTTCCTTAGATCCCAACCTAACTGGTAACTTCACCACCCCAATAGGTACGGTAGAGCTACCGTTGAATCCATGGAGTTGAGTTTGGCAAGGTTCCAAATCTCTGGGATTCATCCTCATTTGATTATAAGCATGTATGAAAAGGATATTCACAGAGCTCCCGCAGTCAACTAGTATCCTCTTCATCCAAGCTGGACCTACTTGTGCCGATATCACGAGTGGGTCAGTAGTCGGGCTTCCGACATAATCAATATCGTTGTCTCGGAAAGTGATGTCGTTAATTATCGCTCTTTTTCGCTTGGTCGAAGGTTTATTGTCCAAGCTATCATCATACTCAAAGTCTGTTCGTCTAGCCAAGTTGTTATATGATTTCACTTCTTCCCAACTTCGCTTCGCTGTTCGAGGACTATCACTTACAACATTAATTACCAGTCTTCCTCCGACACGACCTGGTTCTTCCTGCCTTTCTGGATTCTGTACATGATTTTGATTTGAGGGGCCCGCCCCTTCAGACTGCGGTGCCCGCACAAACTGATCTAACTTCCTCTCTCTGATCAACTTCTCAATGAGGTCCTGCAAGTGCCGACATTCATTGGTGTTGTGGCCATAACTTTCGTGGAATCTACAGAACTTCCCCGTTTGAATCTGCCTCTCCGACGATTGCTTCGGAGCCGGTTTCTTGTATTGCATAGTATTGCAAGTCTGTAGGTACACATTTTCCAACGATGTATTCAATGGTGTGTAATTATCGAACATTGGGGCCTCACGTCGTGGACCCCGATTTGGATCTCTTTTCTTATTCTGACCATTGTTACCTCTTGGCTGCGTTTGCTTGTTCTGTATGTTCAACTGAACTTTTCCGGAATTGTCACCGGACTGTTTTACTGCTACATTGCTCTGTATTCCTTCGCTCCTGGGTCCCTCATCGTCCTGCTTCCTAGACTGTTTCGCGTCCTCTTGCCGTAAGAATTGTGCGGCTTTGGAGTAGAAACGGTCCAACGATGCGGGTGGTTTTCCGGCTAACCAGTTTCCAAACTCAGAATCAGGGTCAATCCCCTTTGTCAATGCCATTAAGATTGAGTTGTCGTTGGGATTACTAATCTCTACACATGCCGCATGGAATCTCTCTAAGTAACGCCTTAGCGTTTCCCCTCGAGCTTGGGTAACACTGGATAAGGTGTTGACATCTTTGGGTCTAGCGACATGCATGCGAAATTGTTCCACAAATTTCTTAGCCAGTTGATCAAATGAAGAGATAGACCTAGGTGGCAATCTCGTGAACCACATCGTTGCAATTCCACCTAGAGAGATGGGGAAACTTCGACATTTTACTGCGTCATCGGCCCTTGCGGCGCTCATTGACCACTCATATTTCAAGATGTGTTGATTGGGATCAGAATTTCCTTCGTACATAGGAAGGGTTGGCATTCTGAATCGCCGGGGAGGTTCAGCATTCAGTATCTCGTTTGTGAAGGGAGTATGACTACGGGAAAGTCCCCAGTCATCGTTGGTAAGGCCTTGGCTTTCGCGGATCATCTGACGTATCATAGTCGAGATGTCTGGCATTGCTACATTTTGAGCTTGCCGAGCCAAGGTGTGGTCGGGTTCCACAGCGCGAGTTCGGACCGGGCGTTGTCGACGGTCCAAATTTTGCCTCCTTGGCTCAGCGTCCTCCAGGACGTACGGTTCAGGAGTACGCCCACGTTGCCGATTATTTGGCTCTGGAAGATTTCGGGTATCAACCCTTGTTTCTATTGTGGCAGCTGCGGCATGATTGTCCGTGGTATGCTGTGTAGTAGGGCCTCCTTGTGTGGAGGGCCCGGCCTGAAAGCTGGTAGACGGTCCTGCCCTCAACTGTCCAACAGTTAAAGCGGGTTGATATCTGGTCGTTTGTGCATGACTCCCGTCTAATCGAGGACGGGTAGATCTGTGATAGTAGTCTGACGAAGCAGAACTTTCAGTGGATGAGCGGGAAACATCATCCCTTTTGGACCTCCTACGGCCCTGGCGGTTCAGTTGGTTTGTCAATTCGATATTGGCACGCAACTGTTCGGCTAATTGCTGCCGACTCTGAGTCAGCTCTTGTAGCAATACTTGGAATTCTTGTCTAGTGACTGCCCCAGACGGATCTGAGTGGGCAGTGTTGTCTTGGTTGGATGGCTGCTGTTGAGCAGGATTCTGTCCATCCCTACCTTCTTGTCCTGGAGCTGTAGAAGTGGTTCTCGTGCTAACCATTTTGAATGATGAATCCTTTTCCTAGATTTTATGCAAATCTGAGTAGAATGGAAGGACTGTGAATCAAAGATCTGGATCTTCCTCTTGGATTTGTGCAATCCGGTATCGATGGTAGATCCAAGGAGCAGGAGAAAAAAGCTGGTTTTTTCTCGGTGAAAGCACCAAAGTGTTTGTACCAAAAATGGGCACAACACTCTTCGGAAGTTTTTGAAGAGATAAAAGTGAAGAATGAAAATTAAAAATGTGGATTATCTAACAAAAACTCCAAATAACGGAAAGTAAATTGCAAAGACAAGCGATTTAGAGTGGTTCGGCGTTTTGCCTACGTCCACTATGAAGTTTGATGATTTTATTGCTCGATACTTGAAGATTACAATAGTTAATAATGTAATACAACTGAATTCAAATGCTAAGTGTCAATCTAAAGCAGCGGCGGTGTTCTGGAGTAAATCTGGCAGAATCTGGGCGCTCTTCAGTACTTAGAATTCTCCGACCCCTTTTCTGAATGACCAGGGGCTCTATTTATAGGTGTAGGAGGCTGATATTTCGCCTAAAATGAGGGGAGACCAGTTCTGGTACGTCAGGGGGCCCACATGGCCGAAATCTGGAGATCCGGGCCCACTTTGGGATCGATTCGACCCTTGGTTCGAATCGATCAAGAAATCATCCAATCGAGCTGAATTTGGTGTGTACATTCTTCATCATGTGTTTGAGCTTCTGTGAAAATTTCATGGGATTTGGACTTGTAGAACTCGAGTTATGATCGATTCAAGTTGGTGTTTTTCGTATTCTGGAGTCGTTCGAATCGATATGCTCGAATCGATTCGTTCGAATCGATCCTCCTGCTCGTGAAGATGGTGACGCGGTGCGCTTTCTTCGCATCGGTCCGCTTTGCATTCCGCATTGACTGGGTCGAATCCACGGCTTGGATTCGAAGATGGTGGAGTCGAGGTAATGGATTCGAAGGACCTCTTCCTTCGAATCGATGAAACTAATGCTCGTTCGAATCGATTTAGACTCGTAGCTATGGACTGGTTCGAAGTTGTCTCGGCCTGGGGATTCGAATGCATGGATTCGAAGGTTCCTTCCTTCGATGGATTCGAACTATGGTGTATGCGAGGGTGGATTCGAATTCAAGGCACATGAAGACTTGCTTGATGTAGTCGAACGTAGTGAATGCCTTGATGGATTCGAAGCTACCGGTTCCGCCTGATGGAGTCGAAGCAATGGAGAGCTGATGGAGTCGAGGCAATGGAAGTTCGATGGATTCGAACTGGTTCCTGGCCAATCGATTCGAACTAAGGGTGGCCTACTCCATCTTTGGTCGATGATATCTTGAGCATACGAACTCGGATTGACCTGAAACTTGGATCGTTGGTTCCCACGGCTTTGCTTGACGTGCCTTATCAATTGTAGCCCGATCCGGACTTGAACAAATTTCATCGATATCCGTAGCGATCCTTACGTGTAACCGACTTCCAAGACGATCTGTTACTGTTTTCTAGTTAAGTCCTTGGTGTCACGGCCTTGCCAAAAGGCGGGATAACACTATTGTATTGAGACATCTATGTATTCGAGACCTCTGTTGTATCTTATTTAAATCTGTTATATATATAGTAGCTTCATGAACTACTATTCTTTAGTTTCCGCTGCATTATTGTTATATTACTCTGTGTCTGTGATTCTGTGATTATTTATCTACTGTATATGCTGAGTTTTACCAAATTTAAATTAACAATCTGATATTTTGAGCAATTCAAATTCGACATGTATGGATGCAAATGGTTGAAAATTTCAGGTCGTTACAGTTGGTATCAGAGCTCTGGTTTTAGGCAAAACTTAGCATATGTAGTAAATTTGATTACAGAATCACTTTCGTTCGAGCTTGAATCTCTTCCTCTTTGACTCAGTTTCCTTTGAATTTTGGAACGTTCCCCCCGGTTCCAAAATCTATTATTGTCTTCCCCTATCTAAATTCTTTTGATTTTGGAGCATCCCATAGCTCCACTGAATTATTTGTAAAGGGTGAAACTCTTTTACAATAGCATTGAGTCTCCGAATATTTCTATATCCTCGGTTTTGGTGCTGATATTTCTTATTATACCTTAATATTCTCTAGTAGACGACTAGGGTAAATTCTCCTGTGATCGAACGCCCATTTTCCTCAGAATTCTACATCGATCTTATTCTTGATGTCACGGTTGACCCGGTCAAGGTCACCCACGAATTAATATAAGGCTATCTATCTTCCTCGTTTGTAATTTAATTATCTTATCTTTCTACCAAGCCTGTTTTGTGATTTGAGTTCTCTTTGATTAGGCCTCCTCTAATTTTGAATCTCGCATGGCGTTTCGTACAGTGAAATTAATTTTGGAAAATTTTATTCTTGTATAAGATGGACTTTATATAAGTATAAGGTGATTTTCAAAACTGTTGATTTTGGAAGGTATTCGATTTAAAGAGATAAACCTTATACATAACGGAATTTATATAAGAATGATTTGATATATTCAAAATTATTGATTTTGGAAAGTACTTTGTCTAAAATGAAATCTTATATATAATGGAATTTATATTAGTTTGATATTTGAAGCTATGATTTGAAAGGGTACTATATATGGTATATTATATTTTGAAGTAAGAGTATGGGAAGTACCCTCCGTGAAGAAGTATAGTATGATATGCTTCGACCCAGATGGACTTAGGGAATCCAGGAATGGATTCGACCGATAAACCCTAATGGACTTAGGTGAATTCAGAAATGGATTCGAACCGATATGGTTGTTCGGACTTAAACTCATGAGTTCCTCGATTTTTTTAGGGTAGATGGTTCTTTAGTTTACCCAATGGAGGCGCTTTCGATCCTGGGATCTGTTGTTTATGGATCTTCCAGGAAGGAAGTGCATCCATTGCGTAAATCATTGAATCAACAGCGTACCACTGCAGCAGGGGTCGATGGTCCCTTGTTTACGAACTGGCTACAATATTTTTCTGGAATCCAGAAGGTGGAAGGATCTTCTGGAAAGTTTTGTGTCCATTGGGTAAATACTGGATCAGCAGCGGGCCGCTGCTATCGTATTTTCATCATTTGACATTGGATTTTGAGTCGTACTTCTCATACCTGTTTTTAAGTAATTTTCACTGGGTGTTGAAACAGGTCTACTAAGTACTTGGAGAATTCTATGTTAGTCCCTGAGGAGTTGGTTTTGATGACAACAACCTTAGAATAGATTATAAAATATAAATACTAACATTACAAGTTTAGATATATATGTATATGCAGGATCTAATCATGCAGGTATCAAGAATAAAGACTATACAGTATAGAGATTCAAGATATAGAGATAGAAGACTCATGAGTATCAAGATTATCAAGAGTTCAAGATTTCAAGGTTAAGTTTGTTTTATTAGGAATATTTGTTAAAACTCGTAGAAAAGCACTGGCATCTTAATATCCAATTTATTCATGGAATGGAATTTACTTCGAGCCCGTTAAAGGGATGGAACCCTAAGTAGGATGGAACCTACGAAAATCTAGTGGGACATTGTTTTGTATCCACTAATTTTAATTCAAATGATTTTACAAATTATCTTGTTTTCAAAATGATTTCAAAACTTTCCTTTTAAAAGATTCAAAACTCTCTATCCTGATTTTAAATAATTTTAGCCTCAAAAACATCTTTAATTTCAAAGTCAAATTACTCCTGATTTTAAACTATCTTCAAATAATATATTTAACTTTTAAATATTTATACTTAGATTTAAATATAAAATTATAGTTAAATTATGTATATATTGTTCTTTATATTTACTTATGTATTTTAACTATAGTTAAGTATATTTATAAAGTTTAAAATAATTTTAATATAAGATAGAGGTTATTTTCAAAGAAAATCAAAACACCAAAAATCCCTTTGGGATGTCGACATGCCCAAGTACCCCATGTCGACATAGTGTCAGTTGGTTTCAAATTTCAAATTTCAAAAGAAGTGTCTATTCGCCATAACTCTTCATGAATGGTCATGGTTGTTGCTCTTCTATAAATAGGGGTCAGTTTCAACGAATTTTTAATCATATTTTTTTGGTTTTTACTCCTCTTCTTCTTCCACATTTCTTAATACAAATTTATACCATTACTCTGCCGAAATCAACATCGAATCATACTCGATTACTTCTAGTTTGATTCTCCATCACTATCTCTACAAAGTTCTCAGTGCTATTCAGAGTTATAGACTTCTTTGTAATCTATTAGCGAGAAAAGGTGTGATTGTAGCCTTGGAAATCAATCAAAAGGTAAAGGTGTGATTGTAGCCCTGGAAATCAATTGAGTGAACTTGTTGCCCCGGAAATCAAGTATCTCTACCCAGAGGATTGTTATTCTGGAGGGTGTACCTCGTAGCCTTGAAACCGAGGGTTGTAATTGCTGAATTGATTTTGAAAGGAAATCTGTACTTAGTTGTGCGGGACTAGATGTAGGGTAACTCTGAACCAGTATAAAATCCGGTGTGTTCTTTCCTTTACTGCTTTTACTTTATATTTGCATCTGTGTTTGATTCTGTGTTCATATCTGTGTCTGATTAGTGCATACATTGTTAACAAATTAAGATAAACTCAAAAAGATTAACAAATTTCTTAAAACACTATTCACCCCTCCTCTAGTGTTAATTCTAGCCTTAAGATCCTTAATCCGCATTTCTTACATTCTAGCCTTGCGCCTGATCAACGCATGGCTAGAGTCTGCAAGAACGAGGATAAACCTGTTAAGACATCGAGTTATAAAAGTATTTTGATAAAGTATTATATAAAGGATATTTTGATCATTATTTCTTTCTAAATAATTTAAAATGTTTAAATATTGTTTATTTATATACTACATGGTTTAAAGTAATTGTTTTATTTGTATTTCAATCTATTTTCTTCTTGTTGTTTCTATTTTCCTATCTCGTTCCTTTTCGGGGACGAAAAGCTTTGAGTGGGGGAGAGTGTAACAACCCGTAAATTTTAGTGATTTTAGTTATTTAATTAACCGAATTTCTGTGAAATTTTAAATATTTGAATTTAGAAATAAAAAATTTTATATTTGGAATACGTCTGTTTAAACATAGTAAATGGTAAATTTTCATCATATAATATTTAAGTTTATTTTATTGTATAATTTTATTCAAATTCAAATCAGTTAATAAATCGATGGTAATAAAATGTTTTCCAAACCTGAATATTTTTCTATAGAAAATTTGTAAATCATCTTCTGAGTGAGACGTCATATTTCGTTTCTTCAAATTTGGACTTCTATTGCTCCGTTCATCTTATTTCTGACATTTTAACAGCATTTCGGTACCGATATCGGCTTTTGATAGCTCGATCGTACCACTGACCTCTGTATACCGTTTTGATCATCTTGTTGTGCTGACCTCTATAGTATATTCAAACTTTGTGTTGTGGAGTCCGATACACGACGAAATTGGTGAACGATCAGTCGTAGCGATTCTGCGTTTCGAGCCTTTTCACTTTCCTGGGTCCATTCGTTTAGCCATCTATTGAACTGTCAGCCATCAGTTTTATTTTTCGCCAAAATTTATATCTAACATTCACTATTCCCTATATTTCTTTTATTATACGTTGGTCCATGTCTCTTCATTTTTTCCTGAGAGCAAAAGCTTATTTTATTTTACTGTTCATAAGCTTGAAGCTCAAACCCATCCTTCATTCTCTCGTCTTTTTCAGCGACCAACACCTTGCCGTCGAAGCAACCATCGGCCTCCACTTCCAGATCTGCAACCGCCTAACCCAATCTAAGAGCTCCATCTCGCCAAATGACAGCAGGACGCGTCATACTGCAACCTTATTCCCATGACGAGACCATCGCATGACTGCCACTTCATTCATCTCATCTCAATCATCCCTTCTCCGCCTGTTGCCAGATCGGCCTTCACTTCTCCTCCTTTTTAAACATATAAGGTATATATATGTTTAAATAACTATTTATTTACAGTTTAAATGTTTGGTTTGTCATAACTTATATATATATATATATATATATTAACCTGTGTTATTTTGTTTTACATTCCAATTCTTTATTTAACAGTTAATATATTTATACAGTGTTTATAAGGTAAAAGTATATATGTGTGTTCGTTTATATAAATATATATATTGTTAAGGAAGTTATATAATATATATTTCAAAACCTTTCAGTTCTGTAGTTTATACATTTTATAGTAAACCGTTTATATAGTTTTGTTAGCTACAGTTTGTTATAAGTTTAGTATATAAATATCTATTTAACAAGTTTCGTTTTATATTTCAGTTATAATATAACTGCTTACAGTCCAGTTTCTATACATATTATATAGCATATGTTAGTGTACCTATATTAGCTTTCCTGTGACTTGTTGGATTTTTATTTATTGTAATAATGTAAGTTGGTTTGAGTAAATATATAGGCTTATATATCTTCTGTATATATTATTATGGTATATCATCTTTTAGTTCGGTAGCTTGGGTTTTAATGTATAAAGTTATCTTGATTTTTAAGTGATATTAATTTTGTATATACCTATAAAAATTTTGATTTTATTTTATATATGTTTTAAATTTAATATTGGGCTTCGTATAAAGGAAAATTTTAAATATTAGATTTTAAATTCTATGTATATATGTTCGCGTTGATTTTTTTTATGTGTATTTATGTGTTCCAAGATTTTTTTTCGCATAGTGTTTATACACGTATGTTTGTTTATATAGGTTTAAAATTTGTCAGCTATCTATGAAATTTTATTTAAGTTATATCATGTTTATTTGAGTATACATTGGTTCCAGTTATATATATATATATATATTAGTTAATATATTCTGTAGAGTTTTGGTAAGTTTAAAAGTATATATACTGCCTAGATATTACATAGTGGATATTTGGGGTTGTTTGAAGGGGATATATATAATCTGGGCAACTAAATTTGTTTGTAATGATCTATACATATTACAGCATTGGTACGTTACATATATAGGCTGTTTTATATACAATATATAGGTATTCGTATGTATATTGTTTTTTATATATATATAGTCTGATTTATAGGTTACTTATATATATAAAATATACTCTCTGTGTTAGTTATATATAATATGTTGTATGTACGTATATTTATATATATAAGTAGGCTATTTTGTTTACAGTTTACAGTAAAAGGGTTATACAGTATATATTTTATAATATGTGGGCTTTATAACTTCTAAGTTGAAGAATATGTATATATTATATATGTGAATCTATGCGTTTGTTTATATATCTTGTATGTAAGTTCGTATATATATATATATATATATAAAAGTTGTTTTACTGTGCAAGATATAATAGTTTATATGTCCAATCCATTTGTAAAGTGTATCAGGTTTTGTAATATAGGGGTTTTATGTTGTAAGTTTAAAGTATTGATTTTTAATATAATATATATATACCTTTGATTTTTAAATGTTTCTATTTTTAGAAATAATGATTTTGAAATATATATATATATATATATATATAGATTTTGATTTCAATATATATTTATATGTTTAAATTTAAGATTGATTTAAAAATGTATATGTATTTTTAAAATTGAATATTGGGTTTAAGGAAATAATAATATAATATCATCTTGTTTAAATTATATCAAGCTAATTGATTGGTTCTCATCGTTACCTGTTATCAGCTCTGTTCCTCAAAATCGTGCCAATCTAGCTTCGTTTTGGAATTCGTGCTTGGGGTGTAACTCATTCCATTTTCGATTCTATCTAGACTCGAAAGGTGAGCAATCACACACGATTAATGTTATTTTATTTATTAAATTTGATTTCAATTGAAACGTCAATTGAAATATATTGCTGCTAGTTATTTACATTGCTATATATATTTCTGTTCACCTGTGACGTCTGACACCCTTATCTGTTATTTATATTGATAATATATGCCTATTTATTATTATCATATCTGTTATCACTCTACAAGTTCCCTGTTAGTATAGAATTCACTCTGGGTTGAAATGATACATACCCGAACGATCTGTAGAATGGGAGAAAATCGTTATGGGTTGAAATGATAAACCCAAGCGATTTTCATTTGAATTGGATTTAGGATTGCTGGTTGAAAAGATATATACCTGTATATATTTAAATTGCAGATTGAAATGATAAATATCTGTATCACTTGACCATAGAATAGAAAATTATATACAGACACCGTTGGTCTATATATATAAATATTTTGAAAATGATCTCTATGGTTTTGAAAAGAAATATATGGTTTTAATAAATATTGATTTTTTAAAAGATTTATTAAAGTTGATTTAATAAAGTTGATATATAATATGTTTAAGTATTTATTTAAAATTTATATTTTTCAAATATAGAGTTGGTAATGATTCAGGTTGAAAAGATAAATTTGAAATTGATTTGGAATTATATTTATTTAAGAATTATACTTAAATAAGTTTGATTTGAAATTATTAAATTTGATATTTTAAAGATATGATTTTATAACTTGGATTTGATTAAAAGTGACTTAAATGAATATTTCAAACTTATATAAATTTATATGGGATATTTTGTTTATTTAAAATTTGTAAATTGAAGTTGTATTTAGATGTTATTGAAATGATTAAGTAAATATTTCAAAACCAAATAATAGTAAAGTAAATTTGATATATATATGAAATTATCGAATCTAGTTTTGAAATATTGAATATTTAAAGCTTTGAAATATATTGAAATCGAAATGGTTTATTTGTGGTTCAAATCGGTATTTGAAATCGATATAATTTGAAATGTTTAATTGAATTGAAATTGAAATTAATGATTTGAGATTGGATAAATTTGAATTTGGAATTCGAATTTATTTGAATCGATTTGTGAAATTTGAGAAACTATTTATTATATAAAGTATTTTTAAATGTTAATTAAACTATTTTATATTTACTTTATAAATTATTTTAATATAAACTATTTTAATATAAACTATTTTAATATAAATCATCTTAAATATAAACTATTTTAGTATATTAATTATTTTAATATAAACCATTTTAACTTATAATTATTTTTATATAAACTATTTTATTTTATAAACTATTTATTATATACTAGTATTAACATCTAAACTGTTTAAGGGTGGAAGTTATGATTTCAAAGTTAAGGTTTTCTAAAAATATTATGATTTCAAAGTGTTTTGGTTTCGGAAGTGTTATAACTTTGGAAGTGATATGATTTTGGAAATGAATATTATTTTAAGTGAGAAATGATATTGTATTTATATGGTTTTGAAATGGATATGATATTTCAGTTTTGAAGTATAAATTATTTGAAATGACCGCGGTGTTATAATAACGTTTGGTTGTTAAAGATACCAGGATCGGATATTGTCATACTCTCTGCCAATACCGAAAACCACTTTAACAACTGTGTACGCGGTGGAGATTCTAGAATGAAGTAGGATGGTAGTGACGATCCTATATGAGGTATATACATGGACCCAACTCCCGTGAGTTGGCATAAGGTGGCTAAAACAGGAGCAATTGACGGGCCAATGAGGTAGCTCCTCTTATCGGACACACTCCATCGTATGCCATTCTATTACTTTGTGATTGATTTGGTGTGCACCTTTGATTCGGGAGTGTGGCTCGAGGTGGGCGATTGTTGCGGCTCTACGTTACCACCGGCCCGGAAGTGTAATTGGTAAATCTACCCTGGCATTGCCTAGTTGTGCCGTGTCACCAACCCTAGCATGCCATACTACGAGTTTGATTTGTGTCGTACCTATGGAGTATCCTCTGGTAGCTCCAGTTTACAGGATATTACGGTACTGTATAGACTATTGGCATACCTAAAAATGTGTTAAGGTGGAAAATGTAAAGCCTTAACGCTATTTTTAAATAGTATACTTTACTGTAGACATTATTATAATAGCGTATATTACTACATAGTAGATAGTTCCATGGATCCTTAGAGGATGGTTATCCCAAACATCCTTTGAGTTACTTGTATTTCAGTTGATATTTCACTTGGGTTGGATTTATTGATATAAAAATGTTAATTATGACTCGAGTGTTTTGTGTTTTGCTTTACACTCGGGTCAGACTGAGTGATACAGCATTTGAGACTCACTTTGGGAGTTGGAGCTTCGCTTGGAGATCCAGCTATCTATCCAGCTTTCAGTTATTAAGTTGATTCCAGTGATGTATTCAGATTTTGTATTTGACTATTGTATTGAGACATCTATGTATTCGAGACCTCTGTTGTATCTTATTTAAATCTGTTATATATATATAGTAGCTTCATGAACTACTATTCTTTTGTTTCCGCTGCATTATTGTTATATTACTCTGTGTCTGTGATTCTGTGATTATTTATCTACTGTATATGCTGAGTTTTGCCAAATTTAAATTAACAATCTGATATTTTGAGCAATTCAAATCCGACATGTACGGATGCGAATGGTTGAAAATTTCAGGTCGTTACAACAAATTTGGAGGAAAATATTACTCCTATTTTCAACTTGGAGGGAGTTAAGCAAGGACAACCATCGACCGTAGCACATCCGGACGATAATGCAGTCAGGATAAGATATTTGGAACAACAATTACTGGAAATGCATGAGCTCCTGAAAACGACTCTATCACAGAAATCTTCCTAGACCACAAAACCAACAACTGGAGACTAGGTGGTCTACCCAAGGAGAAACTTAAAAGCTCATACCTACGAAGGCAAGATCAAGGTCGACCTAACATCATCAAAGAAAAAAGAATGCCATGCAATTAAATTTGATCATCTTGAAAGAATACAGGATAAATCTCTCGAGAAATCTGGAAGCTCGACTTCAAAGGATTATAGCCCAAATCGGAAAAGTTATCATGACGCTGAAGCTTATTTGAAAGATGTAGTTGAGAAGGGTGTCAAAGATATGCTAAACGCAAAGGGGAAAAGAACTCTAGATGAGTGAGTAAATAACAATGAACGAGTAGCTCCGTTCACAGATGAAATCATGTCAACGGTCAGTCCATCTCATGTCAAGATCCCAACCATGAAATATCATGTCACTACCGATCCCGATGATCACTTGATGGCTATTGACAGCCAAATGGATCTATATAATGCCTCTGGAGTAGTGTGGTGTAGGCTATTCCCACTAACCCTTCAAGGAGCCACTGCAAAACGGTACCGTCAATATCGAGAGAAGACTATTTACTCATGGAAACAATTTTCCTATGAATTCTCTGCTCAATCCTGCATATGAAAAATTCCATGGTTGATTATATTGTTCTAGCAAACATCAAACAAAGGCAGGAGGAATCGCTGGGAGACTACCTTAGAAGGTTCAATACGGAGGCACTGAAAGCCAAGGATATGAATGATAGGGATAAGCTGATTGTAGTGCATTTAGGACTGATTAGAAAATACACCATTTTGGAAAGAGCTCTTTGTTTACGGATGTAAAAATTTATAAGACTTCTGCTTCCAAGCTGATAAATTCGCTCGAATGGATGAATTGTACTATGCCAAGAAGAAAGATAATCCTACGAAAGAGAGTGGAAGATTTGGGTTTGACCGAGGTCACAAGGTCGAGGTGGGAGGATTCCACTACTAATTCAATTGCTTTGAACAAGCCATTTTCTTATCTATGCTACAACAAAAGAGAAAGTTAACTTCCCAACCTCATTCAAGGCTAGAAATTACCCTGAGCAAAGTAAGGGGGATGATTATTGTGCTTACCATAAAGAAAATGGCCATAAAACTGATGATTGTCGAGTACCGGTTGGAATCATTCAAAAGTTAATTCGTGAAGGACACCTGAAAGAATTCATCCAAGATCAACAGAAAGCACCTCGGACTAGCGATGGACCGTGAAAGTTCCCTAATACTGATGTTGTGAATAACTTAGAAGATGAAGATCCATTAAATATGAGTTCACCCTTGAATAGAATTGATGTGATTCATAGGGGACCATATCCAACGGGAACTAGTAAGGGGACCAGAAGCAGATATATCAAAGAAGCTAAAGAAGGAGTATTTTCTATCTAGGAAGAGCCCCCGGTTAAAAATCCACGGCTGAATATGCAGATGTTGAATCTTGTTATTACTCCCCAAGAACTCAAAAAGGGAACCCATCACCCCCCATAATAACCCTCTTATGATCACTGCTCAAATCGGGCTCTCTATAGTGTCCAAGATTCTGGTTGACACTAGAAGCGCAGTCAATGTCATCTTCAAGCATGTCTTTGATTAGGTGGGCATTCCTGAAGATAAGCTAGAGCCTAGTCTTGAACCTATTTTTGAGTTCAATAATAAAGGGTCAACTTCGATGGGGAAAGTAGAGCTGCTAGTACAAATGGGAGTGCCGCTATGCCACAGAATTTTTGAAACTCGTTTTGTGATCATCAACCAGCCATCATACTACAATGCATTCTTTGGCCGCCCAGCGTTAGATGAGGTGGATGCATTCTTATCACCAAAGTATTTGATGGTGAAATTCTTAAGTAAAAGAGGTTGGGGTACCATTCAGGGAGAACAATTTAACTCCTGCGAGATGTATTTTGCCATTCTTGATTAATATAAAACGGAGTACTCTTCTTATTATGATTCCTCTACTGTTTTTCGACCTTAAGATGATGTACTTTTTACATCTAACATTTGAATCAAAAATGAAATCTAATAAAATAAATAAACGTGTGTTTGGAAGGTACTTCTCATCTGGGGGCAAAAGGAAGAGGACCGACGCCAATTCAATAGAGGAAAGCAAGATCATTACAAAATTAGATTGCCGAGGGGAAACAGAAAGGATAAAGCCTATAGAGGATCTCGAGGAAATATGTATAGATCCAGCTGATTTGGCCAAGATCGTTAGAGTGGAAAGGAATTGAAGAATAACTTGAAAGCGGATTTAGCTCAATTCCTCAAAGCTAACAAAGATGTATTTGCGCGGACTCATTCGGATATGATCGGGATCAACCCATCAGTTATGTGCCATGCATTAAATATTGATCCAAATGTGACCCCCGTTCGACAAAAGAAAAGGCAATTTGATAAGGTTCGATCTGATGCTCAAAAAGAAGAGGTTAAAAGGCTGCTTGAAAATGGATTTATACGAGAATTTTTTTATCCAAAATGGCTAGAAAATCCAGTGTTGGTAAAAAAAAGGCAAATGGCAAATGGAGAACATGTGTCTACTATACAAATCTGAACAAAGCATGCCCAAAAGACTGTTATTCATTACCCAGAATAGATCGGTTAGTTGATGCAACTAGTGGTCATAAGCTATTGTCCCTCATGGATGCTTATTCAAGATATAACCAAATACCCATGTTCAAATCGGATGAAGAGCATACAAGCTTCATTACCGACTAGGGAATTTTCTGTTATAAAGCAATTCCTTTTGGGCTGAAAAATGCGGGAGCTACTTATCAAAGATTAGTCAATAGAATGTTCAAGGAGCAAATTGGACGAAATATGAAAGTTTTTGTGGATGACATGCTGGTAAAGTCTCATGAAGATGAGAATCACCTTAAGGATCTTGAAGAAATGTTCAAAGTATTACGAAGGTATCAAATGAGACTGAATCCTTAGAAATGTTCTTTTGGAGTTTATTCCAAAAATTCTTAGGTTACATCGTTAGCGCACAAAGAATAGAAGTCTGTCCTGGCCAGATTCATGCTATCAAAGGCATGGCATAACCTAAAACTAGCAAAGATGTAATGAGCTTGAATGGTAGAATTGTAGCTCTGAGCAGATTTATCTCCAAGGCAACCAATAAATGCATCCCCTTCTTCAACGTGATTAAGAAAAGAAAGAATTTTGAATGGAGAGAGGATTATAAGAAAGCCTTCCAAGAATTAAAAAATCATTTAGAAAGTCCTATTATATTATCCAGCCTCGTGGATGGAGAAAGCCTATATTTGTATATGGCAGTTTCAGAACACTCAGTTAGTTTAGTACTAATTAGAGAGGAGAATGGAACTCAACTTCTCATTTATATGTAAGCAGACGATTGAAAGATGTTGAGGTTCAGTATCCAGTCATAGAAAAGTTAGCTTACTATTTGATACTGACGGCATGGAAACTCAGAGCGTACTTTCAAGTGCATTCAATCAAAGTATTGACCAACTTTCCAATCAAACAAGTTTTCAGTAAACCTGAGACTTCGGGGAGGCTAGTAAAATGGGGAATTGAACTTAGTCGGTATGACATTGAATTTCATTTACGAGCAGCAATTAAAGTGCAAGCTTTAGCAGACCTTATCCATGAATGTACAAGCTTCGTTAAGGAACAATCAAAGAAAGAGAAGGATCAAAAACCCATATGGCAACTATTTGTGGATGGGGCATCAAATGAGCAGGGAGCTGAAGCAGAGTATGGCATAATCACACCTGATGGGCATCGCTCACATTATGCAATGAAGCTAGGGTTTGTCGCAACAAATAACATAGCTGAATATGAACCGATGGTGGCAAGATTGACTCTGGCCTTGCAACTTAAAATCCCACGAAATCCAATTTTTAGCGACTCTCAACTAATGGTGAACCAAATAAAAGAGATATATCAGACTCAAGATGCCAAACTAGCCCTATATGTTAAGAAGGTGCTAAAAATGCTTGCCTTATTTGAAGATTTTTCTATACATCAAATTCCAAGGAAAGATAACTCTCAAGAGGATTCATTAGCAAAATTGGCTAGCTTAAGAGGAGCTCCAGAAACCCGCATCATACCAGTAGGATATCAAGCAAATCCCAGCATTGAAGAGGAAACGCCTGAAGCAGGGAAGGAACTGCTAATTTTAATTAGATCCCAAGCCAAGACGCAAGAGAGAAAAGGAAGAGAAATTAGTGAAGAAATTCCATATGAGAAGCCCAATAATCCAAAGACCAATAATTGTTATGATAACACTTGGATAACACCTATTGTAGAATATCTTGCTAGTGGGATATTACCGTCTGACAAAATGGAAGCGAGGAAAATCAGGCGACATGCTCCAACTTTCACAATGATTGATGGAATTCTTTATAAGAAAGGATATGCCCTTCCTTACTTAAGATGTGTGAGTCTGGAGGATGGGATGAAATTGTTGGTGGCAGTGCATGAAGGATTTTGCGAAGATCATTCCAACGGGGTAAAGTTGGCTAAGAAAATAACAAGACAAGGTTTTTATTGGCCTTGAATGGCAGGTCAGGCTATTGAGTATGTAAAGAAATGTGAAAGATGCCAAAAATACTCAAAGATTCCTCGTTTACCACCAAGTCAATTAACTTCGATCTCTAATCCATGGCCCTTTGATATATGAGGAATCGACTTAACCTGGCCATCGCCAATTTCCAATGGAGGAGCAAAATATGCTATAGTGGCCATTGATTACTTTACTAAGTGGGTAGAAGCGGAACCACTCTTCATAATCACTTATAGGAAAGTTCTTAGATTCGTCATTAAAAACAACATTACCGGATTCGGGATCCCTTATAAGATTAGATCTGATAATGGAACACAATTTGAAAGTGAAAGTTTTCTCGATTTTGCCATAAGAACAGGATTATCAAAAGCATTTCTTCCGTGGCACATCCAAAGGCTAATGGAGCCGTTGAGGCGGCAAATAAGACTATTAAGACTATCTTGAAAAGGCGATTGAATAAAGCCAAAGGAAATTGTGTAGAAGAATTGCCACTTGTACTCTAGGCCTATCGTACATCCACTAGAACTACAACGGGTCATACCCCTTATTCTCTAACATATGGGTGTGAAGCAATGTTGCAAATTGAAATTGAGGTACCCTCACTTCGAAGAATCGCATATGCATTCGATCCAAACCAAGAATTGAAAAAAGAATCATTGGATTTAATACATGAGCTAAGAGATGAAGCAGCTATTCGGACCGCAAAATATCATAGGATAATATCGAAATACTACAACTCAAAAGTAAAAACAAGATCATTTCAAGAGGGAAATTTAGTACTCCAAAGGGTGATGGAAAACACAAAAAACTCTATGGATGGACTGCTAGGACCAAACTGGGAGGGTCCCATAATCGTATGCAAAGTAATTCCTTCTAGAGCTTACAAGTTATGTCGACAAGATGGCAATATGGTTCCTAGAACGTGGAATGTGGAACATTTATGACCATATTTTCTCACAATGAGCGAATAAAGCACATCTTCCTTAAGAAAAGTCTACATGGGTGGGAGTAAAATTCTCCTTGAATTTGGAAACTACCTTAAATGGTTAAAACCTTTGTCCGCGCCAAGATGGCCAAGTCAAAGCGCCTCCTGGAGGGATGTTAGAGTAAGCCTTTATCCACGCCACGCTATGGCTAGGTTAAAGCATCAACAAGCCCTTGATCGTGCCACGCTATGGCCAGTTCAAGGCGCCCCCTGGAGGGGGATGGAGTAAGCCTTTGGTCTCGCCATGTTATGGCCTGGCCAAGGCACCGAACAAGACTTCAGTCCCGTCGTGCCATGGCCTGGCTGTAGCACCTCCTGGAGGGAGGACGGAGTAATCCCTTGGTCCCGCCATGCTATGGCCTGGCCAAGGCACCGAACTAGCCTTTAGTCCCGCATATAAGGCCTGTTGGAGCGCCTCTTGGAGGGAGGTTGGGTAAGTCCTTGGGTCCTGCTTGTGGATAAGCTAACCAAGCGCACCAGACAACAATGGACTAAGACATCCAAGTTTGAGAAGCGGTACACCAAACAACGACAACATTTAGAGCCTAAAAGATGGCACATGTCAAAGTAATCAAAACCAAAGAGTGGTGCAAAACAAAACGCTCAAATGAGAATCTACAGCCTTCGATTGATTTCCACAAGAGGATTTCTAGACTTCATTTATTAATTCCCGAATCTGGGTTTTAGGTCTCCTACTATTGATTTTTGGTTTTCACTTGTACCCAAATCCGGGTTTCGGGTCTCTTGCCATTGATTTATGGACTTCGTTCATTAATGCCTGAATCTAGGCTTTGGGGCCTCCATTATTAAAAAGACCTCTATTATGGATTTCTGGTCTCCTATTAATTCCTGGGTCTATCTTACTAATAACCGAATCTGGGTTTCGGACCTTCTATTATTTCCAGATAAGGATTTTTGGACTCAAATTATTTGTTCCCAAAAGAGGATTCCTAGTCTTCTATAACTTATTTCCAAATAATGATCTCAAGACTTTTCTTATAAGACGATTATTATTGGTCTTCCATCAGTTATTTTCAGAAGAGGATTTTTGAACTTCTATTATTTATCTCTAAATGAGGGTTCATGGTTTTTTATGACTTATTTCCAGATGATAATTTTTGGACTTTTATTACCAGACTATTGTTATCACCGGAAGAAGGCTTCTCAACTTCAACTATTGATGTCAGATATAAACTATATGCCTGATCTTCTATTAATATCACAAGGGTTTAATTTCTAGACTCCTTTCATTACCAAAATTGGATGTTGGGACTCATATTATTATTTCCATACAAGGATTTTTGATCATCAATCATTTCTAACCGTGGATTTATTATCACTTGTTAACTTCGGATGATGGTCTATTTATCTCCGTTATTTCCAGATTTAGAATTCAGGAATTCTATTGTTAAAAATGTTAATATTGTCTTCAATCGTATTACAGACAAATCACTGAACCTATTTTTGTATGAATTTTGAACTAACAATAAGGAAAGTTACTTATTTTAAACTTTGCAGGGAAATAAGGTCAGTCAGGATGGAATAGTGCAAAAGGAAAGTTATTAGATTTTTGTCCTAAAAAAATCTTCTTTCATACAAAGGGGGGAAAATATTAACCATAAAGCTCAATTAAGGAAAAAGGCGTGAAAGATGGCCCATAAAAGTGCTGAAAAAGCTTCGCAAAAATTGAAAAGATGGGTTTCGAAGGCATTGAAATAGCTTTCGAAGAAGTTAAGTTGGTGCCGCAAGCACCTGATGCACCTACAAGTATTGAGTGAAATAAGAGCTTTCGAAGAAGTCAAAAGGGAGGCAAGGCTACCCTTCCTCCTCGGTTAATCTTTTCGAGGCAGTTGATTCTACATACATAAAGGAGTCTTATATGAGTTCGAAGCACCTTTCGAAAGTATCAAGTAGCAGGCCTGTGCACAAAAACCAAACCCTTTGAAATGGTTGGTTTCGCTATTGTTAATTTTCCACATAGGGACATTTTACCAACGTGTACCTTTCGAAAGCAAAGATAAGCCTTTCGCAATGGTTGGACCCTTCCGCAAGCATAAAGAAAGCTTCACATGATACCAAGTGACTTTTTGTAATGATCCTCTCATCATTTACTAGTTTATTCGAAACCATTCGAAAGCACTTCCTCATTCACTCAAATGATCACACATCATGGTTAGCACCAGACCAAAGCAACCAAGGAGAGGTTTCGAAGGAGAAGAAGGAATTGGGAGTGCTTCCGCTTACATCCAAATAACGCGATAGGAAACCTTGCCCCTTTCGCTACTAAAAGAGGCATACCTTTCAAAGGTGTCAAAAAGTTCTGGAGGTACATGAAAGTAGTGTTGAGGAATGTTGGAACAATGTCCGTTGTTAATGTACTTTTGATGGAGGCGAAAGGACCAATTCAAGCGTAATAAGAGACAAGATATCTACCTTCGAAGCTATGGAAGCGGAATGACGAAGGCGAAATGATGGGCATGAAAGGTTGGGAGAGAGACCTTTCGACAGCTTCGAAAGGATGGTAGCGGAAGGGGTCAATTTGCATCTATAAATACGACCCTAAGGGTCTAAGTTGGGGACCGAATTTTGGAATTTCTTTCTTACTTGACAACAAAATCAAATTCTTGTAACCCTAGATTAATTTGGAAAAATATTCTCTTACTTGTAATCCAATTTAGATAAATAAAAAAAGAGTGGTTGCATGGATTCAATATCGATTTCGAATATGAAGAGGATCATTTCTGCCATTAGCATGATTAATAACCAATTGTACATGATGCTCACTTATTTTCCTAACCCCTATTTGACATATGTAATTCTTTGGAGTCTACTTGGATATGTTGATTTCAAATCATATTATCTTCACGTTTCATGATATGAAATATCAAATTAAAGTGAAGATGATAATCCAATAATTGACAAGTCGATTAAATTTGTATCATCTGTCCAAGATAAGATTCCATTGCGTATTGAGTTTAAATCTAATTAATTTGTTATGTGAGTTATACATTAAGTCCCTTTGAGAGAAAAAGGTCCTCTCTACTCCTTTCGAAGATATGTAGTCCATGTCGACTCATTCGAAAGGAGTTCCGAAGGGGTTAGTCATTCTTTAAGTTTTGCTTTGAGGTGTTAATAGAATTTCTTGTTAACAATATGTTTATTTCAAATTAGTTTGTTTGGATTCTTAATCACCTTTGTTTATTTGATGTTATTCAACGTATTGTTTAGATCTGTTTGTTCTTATAACGAATTTTCATGTGCCTAACTCATCCAATTCGTTTTTTTTGTTCTAGTATTTTGTTATAAAAAATATTTGAAGGAAGTTTGAAAGTTAACTTTCTTTTAGATTTGTTTAATACTTTTATAAAACTTAGATTCAACAATTGTAAATGAATTGTTTGTGTTGATTATTTATATTCCCTAAAAAATGATTTCTATAGCTATATGGTTTATTTTTAAATACCAACATTTTGAATGTTGTTCATATAAAATGAAATTTTTGGTCTAAAATTTTAAGGTGGAATTTGTGAAAATTCTAAACATTTTGTCTCCTTTTTAGAACTTATTGTTAAAAAGGAAAACTAAACTCTAGCTTCATTTCTAAATTAAAACTTATTCTATATTTTTTAGTTTTAGATTCAACTTTTATATATATGTGTGTGTGTGTGTGCGCGCGCGCGCGCCCATGTATGTATGTATGTATATAGTATAAATACAATTTTCACAAATATATGTTTTTTTAAATCTAAGATGTTAAATTGCGATTTTTCATATATACATGGAATTATACATGTGTTTTAGATTTAGATCCAACTTATATGTGTGTGTGTGTGTCTATGTATGTATGTATGTAAGTATGTAGTATAAATACAATTTCCATAAATATATGGTGTTTTAAATCTAAGATGTTAAATTGCGATTTTTTATATATACATGGAATTATACATGTGTTGTTAAATTTTATATTTATAAATAAGATTTTGTATAGTCTGTAGGTGTGGCTCAATGGAAAGGGGTTCCTAGGTCTGGTAACAGAGCAAGGTACAAGCCCTGTCTTGCATACAATTCTCATAAAAAATAGTATCCAGGGTTATAGATGCCATGAATTAAAGCGAACAGCATAACTTAATTCCTCTCAGGAGTTTACTGGTCCGTCAGGTTCTCTTGGGTATATTCAAAAATAAAAATTGTATAATTATGTAATTATGTCAAACCTTTCTTTAATGGAAACAAAATTTATTAATGTTAATTTTGGATTTTAATTACATAAATGTATATAATGTGAATATAATATACATATATTTTAAGTCAATATCAAAGGCTTATTTAAAGGATGAATGGTCCATTGCAGTGTAAATCTCAGCACCTACATGCGCACTTATTAACAATGCATACTCTTATCTGCAACACGTGCGCTTTACACAAACAAGTATATTTTGATTTGCTTATAAACAAAAAAAGCAAAAAATATTTAAGCAAAATTAAATAAAATGATGATTTTATTTGAAACTTTATTTTAGTTTAGATCTAAAATCCCTTTAAACTTTGTAGGCCCAGTATATCCAAAATAGAAGAAAAAATTCTATCTATTTCATCAACTTCCAACAGGTCTAGTTCCAACATATTAAAAGAAGAAATGGGTCTGTAATTTGTAATATTGGTTAGTCTTTCAGTTTTTGGAATAAGGCATATAAAAGTATGGTTGATACCTTTTGAGAGCTTTGTAGAATTAAACATACCTAAAACTGCAGCCAATAAGTCTTTTTTAACCTTCCCAATGAAGTTTCAATTTTGGATTTATTGCACCAGGCCTAGCTCTTTTTTCATCATGAATAGAGAAAACTGCTTTTTGAACTTTTTCAATGTATATTGACCTATTTAAATATATCTGTTTAGCTTCATTTATGACAGACTTGCTTTGAAAGTTAGGAAATTGATTGTCCAAATTCACGTTAAACAGACAAGAATAATATGTTATAGCCTATTTAGAGTAGTTCACCATTCTGATTGATTAGAGCTTGAATATTTTTCTTATGCCTTTTAGAGTTAGTATCACCTTGTTGTAGCCATCCAACTTTTGCTTTTTTGCTTTAGATCAGTATTTAATTTGTTGCTAGGTTTGGAACATATGCCTAGTTTGTAACAATTTCGTCATATAATTCCAGGTTAGTAAGGTCATTATCTGCTGCTTGAGCTAAGTTTTCATACTTCTTTTCACAATCATTCAAATAATTGTTCTTTTTTATTTTGCTTTTATTCCAAGATTTGACATAAAACTTAAACTGCTGCAGTTTGTATTGAAATACATAAGTAGGAAATCAACAAGTCATATCATTTAAACCCTGCATAACACATAGATCATATTCTTGTTGCATATGACATGTATTATCATATCTAAAAGAGTATCCCTTATCTTTGAAAACCTGAATTAGGTGAAGTAGAAGTGGATTATGGTAACTTGGTAAATTTGGTAAAATGATTGCTTTTATATAATAAAATTCCTGTAAGTAGGTATTATTGATAAGAGTCTTGTCGGTATTATTGATAAGAGTTTTGTCAAACCCTTCTGTAACAACCCTGATTTTTCAGCGTTGTTAATTTGAATTAAATAAGAATTTGAAATGAGAGTTTTAAAATGTGTATTTTATTAGAGAAGCAATATATGAGATTAAAAGATGTTAAATTCTTGTTTTTAAAACTTGTTAAATAATGTGTTAGTGCTTTCTAATAATGTGTAATTTTATTTAAGAAGAAAAGTGAGAATTTTTGAAATTTAATTAATTTATTTGTTAAGTTGTTATATTTTGAAAGATGCAAAACACCTTGTTTAAAATAATTAAAATAAGGATTTAACATTTAAATAAATTTATGGTTTATTATTTAACCATGAAGTTTAGGTGATGAACTTAATTTTAGTGTATTTATTTGAATTTTTTGGTGTTGTAATCAATAAGATATTAGTGTTTTAAAATGGTAGAAAAGTGTAGAATGTTGGTATTGTTTTAATTAACCAAGGGTTGGGCTTAACCTATTTTCAGCCCATTAGTGCTCAAAAGTGATAACTTCCTTCTCTCCTTCTCAAAGAACAATCATACGTTCTTTTTACTACTCTCCGCTAAAAAAACACAAAACAGAAACTTCTCAAAACTCAAAACCTAAAGCAAAATCCAAGTATTTAAATCCAATAAAATCCGGAAAATTATGAGAAAATCAAGAGTAAGTCTCTCTAACCTAATTCATCTTGTAGACTAATTGATTTTTGGTTTTCATTGTTTAATCCTTGCTGTTTTTATTTTGGGACAGAGATTAAGTCTAAGGTTTGAATGTGTAGAAGAAGGCAAACCAATTGCAATGGATTTCTAAGGCTAATTCAAGGAAAAAGGTGAGTTATTTTAACTCACATAATCTATCTTCAAATTAATAATTCCATATCTTTGAATTCTCTGAAATAATTGTGGAATTGGATGTGTGATTGGTTGCTAATGTGATTATTTTGTTGTTGTTTGCTGAAATTGAATTAGGAAAATAGCTGTAATAAAACAGCGATATCTCGGTGCATATTAATCCAAAATGACCTAAACTTTTTGTTGTAGATAGGTCTATCAGTTAACTACAATTTTTCTTCTGATAACTTTACGAAATTCTGAGGTTTATTAGTTCGAAATCGAGTTTGAGTATGATAGTGTTGCTTTGTTCATGTGTAATTGCTAAGTTGAAACCTGAAATTAAAATGGCCATAACTTTTTCATTATTAATCGAAATTAGAAGATTATTGATGTTTTGGAAAGCATAGATAATCTGCTACAACTTTTATTTTTTATGTTTTGTAATATTTTGTGGTTTTCATGGCCAAAAATACGTTTTAGTGTCGTTGTCCTGAGAATTAACAACAGCAATAATGAAGTAAAAACCTGATAATTGTTTTAGTCATATCTTTTTCATTTCTTGTCAAAATTCGATGATTCTTAGTGTTCCTGAAATCTTAGTTTGTGTGTGACAACTTTCATGTTGAACATATTTGCAAATTTTGAGCATAGGTTGAACGAAATGCTAATGCAAACTCTAAGCTCTGTCACTTTGATAATTACATTATCTAAACTAAATAGTTACTAACTTAGACGTATCTTTCTTGTTTCTTATCTAATTTAGATAATTCTTGATCTACTGGAAAGCTTGGACTATGTTCTAAAACTTTAATGTTTTGAGTTTTGCAAAATTTTGAGGTTTAAGTAGTCGAAACTATATTTTTTTATCGCTGCCCTAGGAATTAACGACAGCGACAGTGAATTTAAAATATGAGAATTATTTTGACCATAAATTTTGAACCATAAGTCCAAATTTTATGATCTTAATCTTGTTTAAAAGCTTAGACATTTTCCTAAAACTTTCATGTTTTTAGATTTGAAAATTTATGGAATATATGGGGTCGAAACTGCAAAACTAAATGCTTTAAATATGAGTTGAAAATATATAAATGGATATGTTTCATATTCAAGTAATTTTACGAAAGAGAGTTTATTTAAATTTATAAATCTCAAACTTGTTTCTATATTAGTTTGACTTCCTTTTGTAAATGATTTTAATAAGTAATTATATATATATATATATTAATTATTTCAAGTATATAGAGTTATAGATTTGAAGATATGAGTGATTATGGTATTATAAAATAAGTGATAGAATATACTAGTGGCTTTGGGAATATGGTTTTAAAAAAAAGTTGAGTCTAATTTATTTCTAAATAATATATATATCAAAATGGATTTGGAAGAATAATAAAAGTGGTTTTAAAATATGGGTTATCAACTAAATATTTTATATGGAAATTTGAGACACTGTGTACATAAATGTAAATTTGGAATAATTCGGGTTTACGGAATATTTTATCAAATAAGTGAAAATTTATTTTAATCAAAATAGCAAATAAACTTATGGAAATTCATAACAAGTGTTTCTAGACAACAAAATCAAAGAGAAAAAAAATATTTTGAGAACCTTAATTCTATAATTTGAGGAGTACTAATAATCGACATAGTGTCAACGATTGGTTTAAATGCTTTTGAATTACTCTTCGTCGAATATGGTATAACTCATTGAATAGAATGTTTGAGTGGAATTTACTAGCCCATTAATGAATACTCGAATTTCACCAGGTAGTATGGGATGCCTTAGTTAAATTCTTGTGATCATATTTGGGAAAGTACTTAACACTTTAGAGTTGTATTCTCTTCTGGTGTGTGACAAGTGGTTGCTAGATCATCAAGAGAATATGGTTCAGGTTTTCCAGTGGTATCCGTAATAAGTGATATTTACTAGCTTTTAGTAAATACTTGAATTTCACCTTACGGTATGGGACGTATTGGTTAAATTATAGTTATTACTGAAGGTGATAGTATTTGGCACTTTAGAGTTTACTCTCTTTTAGTGTGCGGCAAGTGGCTCCTAGATCCTTAAGAAGTTTATTCTTGGATTTCTTTTCAAACATAATAATTTAATAATATTAAATAAATGTGGAATTATCGAGTCATGGTTTCTACGA
Organism: Allium fistulosum; assembly: GCA_030737815.1. NCBI lineage: Eukaryota > Viridiplantae > Streptophyta > Magnoliopsida > Asparagales > Amaryllidaceae > Allium > Allium fistulosum. The sequence continues at coordinate 703,507,747 of CM060904.1, read as the reverse complement.
TCACCTTGATTGGTATGGACTATCCTTGAGATCATTCTCTGATTCTGTGTTCCCGGTCTGAGTACGATCCTTGGTATCGGATCGGTTCGAGTGATACCAATTTGTTTGTTTGTTTGCCATGGGTTTTGAGTACAATCATTGTGATTGTTTTGGACGATCATTACAGTCGGTTTGGATTAAGATCTCTTGGATTCTGGATATTTGGATTCTGTGACTATTCTGTGTTCGTGAAATAAGTATATATACTTATGTCTTGTGTTTGTGAAATAAACATATATTCTTGTGTCGTGTGTTCGTGAAATAAATATATGTTCTTGTGTCTTGTGATGGATGTTAAGTTAATTCTGTTATTTTGTGTTTAGTGACTAGTTCGTGTTTGTGACGTAAACTAATAACCATTTACTGAGTAAATCACTGATATTTCTGTGCTTAGAGATATTGTGTTTTGTTCTGTGAATTCAATCCTGAACATCTGTATTTACTTATATGTTGTTTGTTCTTGTGCTATATCTTTTTCTCACCCTATTGGATATTTAGAGATAGTCTGACCCGGGTGTTATTTTGCCCGGGTCAGGCCCAGACTTTTCATATTACAGGACAGGTTGACCTTTGAATAGTTGTGCTAGCAAGGAGATAAACATTTGGACTTTCAGTTTATCCCATTTAGGAATTTGGACCTTGTATATAAAATGTATAATTGATATTAGAGAATTATTAAATTTGTATAACAATCGAGTTTAGTATTTCATTTTGTAAACTAAATAATTTGTATATGTATAAGTTGAGATTTATTCCGCTGTGATCTGTAACTGTTATTTATATGATATATTGTTCTGGTTTTGAGAAATCGGTGTGTCTATTACTTTGTATTAATACTGTACACGTCAAGTTCAGTTCAGATATTAAGTGAAAAAGGTAAATGACGTGTCAGTGTTAGTAGAAAGATATATTCACATTCGATCGCCCTTAACAAGCCGTATTCTCCAGATTAGCAGACGGCATTATTTGTAATGTTCTTTGCTAAACTGGGCATCGCGGTGGGGACGTTACACCTTCCTTCTCCATGTGAAATTTAAATATGTTTCCTTAATTTCTGTCAAACTTGATTGTAAGGCGGATATTGAAAGCTCTCAATTGATGGAATAAAATAGGAAGATCACCTCCCATGTCAAGTGGGGAAAAAGCATTATTATAATCACCCATTAAAACCCATGCATATGGAATAACACCAGCCTCATTAATAATATGTTTCCATAATTGTTCTCTTTCATTTTGCAAGTTGCTTCCATAGATAACAATGAAATAAATTTGAAACCTCCAGCATTAATTGCGTCAAAAGACATGTGTTGAGTTGATTGTGACATGACAGATAAGTTCCATATTTTTTTATCTGATATAACCATAATTCTTCCTTTTATCTGTATTGTAATATTAGTAAAAGCATTCCCAATGCGTGGGGGTAGGTTGCATCGATTCTAGGGGTTCAAATGAAAACCCATCCCCAACGCGTTGTAAAAAGGCACAGAGTACTTCCCCTTAGCCAGCTAAATTATACTTGGCTAAGGGCGTGGTTGTGGATTGCAATCCACAGCCATTGGATTGCAATCCATGAGATTTGTGGATTGCAATCCACTACGTACACTTAGTCGGCTTTAATTTAGCCGGCTAAGTGTGCGTGGGGTAACCGGCTATAAATTAGCTGGTTACCCCATTTCTTTCCATCCCATTCACTTCTCCTTCCCTTCTTCCCAACCGCCATTGTTTCCATTAACCGGAAATATCATTACCAGGTCCATGTCATTTACCCTACTTTGTTGTCTTGAAGGCAGGTCGGCCATTATTTCTTTCCAACATTGATAAGCGGCATTTATTCTTTTCCAAAACTGCTTCAAAGAATCAACCGTTCTTGGAAGACTATTTGGACTTCGAAGGTTGAACAAAATGCATACAAAATTCGGAAAGAAGCTTCACTTTGGCTCGTACCTTTCTTATTGTCTCTAGAACATTCAACCCAATAGAATGCTAATTCAGCTTGCTCGTCCAGTGACCATTTAACCATTTTTGCGGCTTTTGGTTCCGCATTTGCAGATTTAATAATGTTGATTCTCATTGTTTGGTTTCTCCAAGTTTGAGCAGAAGACAAATTAGAATTCCTATAAACATCTTCTTCTTCGGCAATTTCATTGCCATCGAATTTGGTTTCTTGGTTTTCACATCTGTTGTCTCCAAATTGATTATTGAGATTTCTTGATAAATTTTGTGAACGACAAGGAAATACCGACCGTTGTTGGCTATTGGGAGATACGTAGGTTTGATAATTGTTATAGTTTATTTGAAATGAACTATTCTGCGAATAATTCGAATTTTGAGAATTTTAGTACTGGTTCGAACCTTGTTGAGAATGAAAGAAATTTTGATTTTGTTGTGGCTGATACAAATTTGGAGCTTGTTGAGAATGATATTGATTTTGACCATGTTGAGAATTAAACGTATTTTGATTGAATTGAGGCGGATTCTAATTATCTGATCTTAGTTGAGATAGAAATCTAGGAGATGAATATTTTTGAGATTTTCCTTTTGGATTTTTCGACATTACTGAGATTATTTGAAGAAAATTTGTTGATGAGAGTAAGAAATATAAAATAAATGATGTAAATAAAATTTTGAAATTGGTAAGTTATATAGATGGGATGGAAAGGGATAGGCAGCAACCATCTACATGACCGTTGGGACTTAGCCTGCTATAGCCGACTAAGTGGCAACGGCCATCTATATGACCATTGCCATCATTCCTTAGCCGGCCATAATAAAGTCGGCTAAGCTTAGTTGGTTTTATTATGGCCGGCTGAGAACCAACCCCACGGGTTGCTTTTGCAACCTTCTGGGTTGCCAGAAGAGCTCAACTGACCCTCTATTAGGGGTCGGTTGCTTCCCAACCGACACTCGGTTAGGAATACTCTAAGGTGCCGTTCGTAGTCAAAAATTATCCCGTTACCGTTGGCGATGCATTTGACGCGTCCAACGTCCCAACGTTCTAAATCCAGAAAATGGAACGTTCGGCCAGTTGGAGAGAGAAGATACATTTGCGTCCAACGCGTCGTGCCATTTTCCTCCAACGGCTGCATTTTTCATCTCCTCCTCTTCTATCTGATGTTGTGTCATTAGACGGTCGTTCGTTCAAATGGACCGTTTCGCTAACACCATGTAGCGTTGTTATGTTATACATTTTGCTGTTGTACTTGTTCAACGGTGGGAGATTATGATAATTTTTCACGAAGATTCCACAAACTTGGATATGGTGGAAACATTGTCTAATGAAGAGGTACAAGGATTTATGATGTACCAGTTGACTATATTCCGTAGTCATTGTATATAGTTTTAGTTTGTTTTTTACATGTATTTGAATTTAAAATGTATTAGTTTGTTTTAATGAAAAAATCGAGCAATTTAAGTTTTATTATTTGCAATTATTAAACTGATATTGTACAATAAAAACAATAATTAATAAGCTATAAATCATTTAAATTAAAAATCACAACTTAAATATCCCGATCAAATAGCCCGTTCGTAACACCAAACGCATTCCTATTCACTAAACTTCCTCGTTCCACTGTTCCGCTCGGATTTTCCATTTCCGTTTGTTAAGAACGCACCCTAACTCCATCCCAATGTGATGAGATTTTGTTTTTGAATAATAACATATTATTTTCATTTAGTTTATTCTTTACAAAGCCAACTATAGTTGGCTTAAATTTTATTAGGAGCTTAAACCCATCATTCATTATATTCGGTGTGTTCATGCCTCTGACATTCCACGTGATAATACTCGTTTAATTTTTTAGTTGCTCCTCAAATTTCTTTTAGGAGGAGCTTGTGAGTGGATATTTTTTTATCATTTATTTTATTTACTTTCTTCACACACACATATATATATAGTGCATTGAAAGAGATTTATTGATTCCCTCTTTTATAAATCCTCCAAAAATCATTTCTTCGTCTTTCAATGAAAAAAAATATGAATCAAAGTTATTTTTTGCAGAAATGGTGTACTAAATAGCATGTTTACCTACTTTGGATGAATAAATTTGCAAATAACCCAACTATATCTCTATGTTGTATCTGCATTCATTTTCTTCTTAATCAGTGAATGCCTAATGAATAACTGATTTCAACTTTAGAGTCATGCATATTCAGGGGTTTTCACATCAAGTCCCTATTTGTAATGCAGTTATGAGAAAATTCCGTAAGGGAAACGATTTCGTAAATTATGTCCCTATTTTATAAAACAAGAAAAGCACAACATAGCTTACACTTTTCTGATAGAAAGCGCAAATTAATTTTTACTTTTCTAAAAGTTTTTCAAAAACTAAAAAAGCTAACTTCTTTATTCATAGGTAGCTAAAATTACCATTTGAGTATGTTTTTATCAGATAACTACATTTTTCACCTTACCCAATTTTATAAGACTTCCTAATAAAAATCATAAGAGTGCAAGTCAACTTGCATTTTATATTCGAAACGTGAAAATTACCTTGCAATTTTATTTTTCAAAAAATAGGGACCTAATATTTATCTTAATTTCTATCTTGGGTATCGAACTCGTGATATTTAGTCTCGTAGCAGAGCTATCAACCAATTGATCCAACCCTGTTAGGTACAAGGACTTTTCTTAAAACAACGTAAAAAATAGGGACCAGTAACTATTACTATTATAAATCTATGGATCTATATCTCCTCTTGTATTTAGCCGCCTGATATTCTATCTCTATCCCTTTATGTAGAAAATGTGTAGGTACAACAAATCTAAATAAATTCAACCATCATCAATCATTAACAATCAAATGTTGAGAGAATCACAACTTCAGCAATCATGGTGAAATAGAGCATTCAATGAAAATCCAATATTTCTTTATATGAACCCCTTGTTACATACCTTTTAACATCTCAACAAATCATCAAAGACCACTAGATCAAGTGAAAAGTGGTATGATGATGTAGCCTAAGGTCCTAAAGGTCGTGGGTACGAACCCTTGAGATATCAAAATGAGTGTTTTGCTTAAATAAAGTATCACTCTTATTACATAAATAAATATCTTGACAAATCACAAATGCAAAGAAAATAATGAAAATCATTCAAGCTACAGAAAAACTTGGAAGAAGAAGCAAAAGAAAACTACATTGATTAGGTGATTGATATCAATCCTTACATAAGGAAACTAATGACAAAGATAAACCAAAAGCTAAAGTACCGGTAAAACTTACCATGCACTCCTACCTCAATTACATTATTAGAAGAATCCTAAATAAAGCCCTTAATCATTCTAAGAGGAATGATAAGAAGGGAATTACAAAGAGGGTGTTGAATCAACCGTCCATTTGGTTGCTTTAGAAAAACTAAACAAGGTTGTACCTTGTAGGCGAAGCTAACAAGCCAATTTAAGGGTGTTCTTGCAGTAATTAGTCGCCCCATTTTTGCGTTAGACGCATCCAACACATCAGATGCTTCTGATGCGAGGACAAGTTAAACATTACAATTAGACCATTTGAGGAAGCTGCACAAATGAACCATTATCGTCTAAAGCATCAGATGAGTCCAACGCATCAGACACCAACGATTTATTTTCAATAGTCGTTTAATCTCCATATAAACCCCGCCTCACCTCTAACACCTTCACCACCATCCTCATCCCAAATTTTAACTTCTCCAAGTCAAATTGAGCTTTTTTGGCTAAAATTACAGTATTGGACAGGCTGAGGCATGGAACAATCAGATTGCATGCATTCTTCATGCCTAAGAAGGCGTTAACTTGAAAGGAATGCAAATTAAGAACAAATGGGATAACTTGAAGTTATTCAAGTCTTCATGGAATAAGATGCTACAAACTAAAGGCACGGTTGGAAATAAAAAAAATTCACTATGGATGAAGACGGTGAGTAGTGGATGAAAGAATCAGTGATATGATCTAGGGGAAATCATGTAATTTGTTACATATATATAATTATGTGGTCAATCTTTTTCGTCATAGGTGTTTGTTTTTTATTATATACTTTGTTTATTGTAATATAATTATTTAAGTATTTAGTTTAAGTATATAAATAAGAAAATCCTTAAATAAAATGTTATGTGGTTGTAGTTGCAAATAGTTGCAATCGTGATTAATTAATCACAAAATAAAATAACATTTTATTTCAGGTCAAGATGTTTCAAGAAAGGACATCGATACATCTATTGAGACAAGACTGTTACTGTAACGCTCTTCAAATATTGGGAAATGTATTACTCATAGCTGATGGGGGAACCAATGGGTTACATACTTGTAGTTGTTTGTTAATAAGAAAACTTGTCAACACTCCAAAGTAGAATTTTAGATATAGATGTTCCAATTAAACCACCTTTCAACTAGATAAGAATAGTTTGCACCTTTCTATTTCTTTTGGTCTACCTTTCGAATGGGTTGTAGTAGTTGGAATTTCTTAATGGTGACCTTTCGAATTGGTGAAACACTTCAATCCTCTTTTTGACACCTTTCGAAGTAGGTGAACTGATTTAGGGTCTTATCGAAACCTCCTTTTCGAAATGGTTGTGAAACATTAGAGGTTAACACTAAGGATTCACTAATATGATTTGGCTGGGAAGGTTTCGACTTCATCGAAAGCTGGTATTCTTGATAGATTTGGTTCAATTCTGTAGTCAAAGGGAAGACAAGCTTAGGTTAAGGTTTTGACTCTTTGAAAGGTGAGTGTTTGGTGAATAGTGGTATGGAGCTAAGGACTTAAATGAATTGCTAATGAGAGGTTTCGACTCTCTCGAAAGGTATCCTTTCGACTAGGTTGATGCCAGCGGAACTCAATTAAACCAAATAATTTCACAAAACAATTGCATAATCTCCAATATCAAAATCCATCCTTTATTAAACTAATGATGTACAATCTGATTAATTTCCCCTAATTTGATTTCCAAATTAGGGTTTACAAGTTCACAAATTTAAGAAAGTACAAGAGAAGAGTGATTGAATTCGGATCTCTTAAACCAGACCCCTAGGGTCTTATTTATAGATGCGGGTTGGCACCTTTCGACTCAAAGCTTTCGACTTGGTCGAAAGGTGGCTTTATATACCTTCCATCTCCTTTGACACTTGCGCATCCCTCTACAATACTTTCGATTGGGTTTGAATGCTTACGTCTTCGTCGAAAAGGGTAGACAAGCCCTTTGCTTTGTATTGCTTTATTATTGCAAGTGGCAGGAGTAAGAGCTTTCGACTATGTTGATGGGTTGTTCTCTGGAGTTTCGAAGGTATTGATGGTTTCGATGCAGTAGGTAGCTTCTAAATGCATACTTGCAACTTGATACGGAACCTTCCCTGGATGTTAAAGACTTCAACCTGTTCGAAATACTTGATTATGCTTTCGAAAGGGTTGTTCTGATCATGGCATCTTTCTAAGTAGTTTGACTGAAGGCGAAACCTTTGGTTTCGAAAGGTCTAGCGCGTATGCTGCCTTCGAAAGGTACTCCTCCTTTTATTTGAAACGTCTTCATATAGGTGAAAGCATTTGTTTTGAAAGGTAGATATTGACGCGAAAGGGTGCTTTCGACCACATTGACCCCTTCGAAAGCTTGTAACACATCTGGCTTTTAGCTATAGCATCCCTTCGACTCCTTCGAAAGGTTTTGTTGGTGTTGTCATCTCTTGTTCCTTCTTCCTTTTAACTATTTTGGTTTCGACAAGGTTGAAGTAGGAATTTGTAGTAACATTTTCCCCTCCCCCTTGCAAAGGGATGCTCTTGACTTTCCAAGTCAACTCTATCGAATCCTATTACACTTCCCACCTTTTCATATTCATGCGGAAATCCTGGCCGTTAATTTAAATTCGATCGTACGGTATGCCATCCATGCTAACTTTTCTTATAAAGCAAGTTCTCTTCTTCCCCTCTTTCACTTATCTGAAATTAAAAGAAATTAACAACAAGAATCAAAGTTTTAAAATTCTCAGATAATTCCTATTTCCAATAGCAGAAATTAAAATCCAAAGTAAGTTTTAATTATCTTGCTTTTCGAATTTACTTTTCATGGCGAATTTCGATTTTGAAAATCCATCGTGTTTGGATCTGAACTACTGCTTTGATTTAATAAAAATCATCTAGATTTTTATTTGCCCAAAAGCATTCTATAATTTATTTTCATGACTTGCTTCGATCTATTTCTCGTTAATCTTCATTCTAAGCTTATCTGATTTGGATTTTATTGTTATTATCATTTTTAAAGAGTTCGGATTTTTATCTCGAAAACTCTATAATTTTGAATGGTAAATTCCCGCTTAAATCCATCTTGTTACTGATTTTTGATTGATTTTTTTTTTGAATTTCTGGATTAAAAATTGAATTTGGGGAAGAAGGATATTTCTAACTACTTTGCAGAGTAGTTTTGAGCTGTACGAATCAAAATTTGGCGCTACAATTTTACCTTTCTACCCCTTCGAAAGGGATTAAGGCAGTAACTTTTATTTTGCTATTTAAACCTCTTTCGATGGGGTCAAAAGGTAGTCTAACACCTCATTCAATTGACCTCGTCGAAAGGTTGTGTAGTTAATAGGAAGTTGACCTCTTCGAAAGCAAAATTGTACTTTTGATATCTTTCGAAGAAGTTGGCTAATGTGTCTTACTTAGTAATTATCTAATACACACTTTCGAAAGCATAGTCTTTGTTTTATAGGTTTCGAAACCTTTAGTACATACTTACTTTCAACCTAGTTTAGAAAACGTGTGAAGTTAGAGATACATATATTTTATAAATTGGGTTGAAGAAAGCATACTTTGTATAAGTTGTAAATCAAATCAAATGTTCTGACTTAGTCGAAACCTACTGTATTGATTCGAATTTTATTTTTGGTATGCTTTCGAAACCAGGAACCCCTTTTCGACTCTATCGAAACCTTTTGTAACTAATTTAGATTTGATCATCATCTTTTACCAACATCGTCAAAACGTCCCAAGTCTTTTATTTTTATCAATATGATTTAAACTCAAAGCCTTTCAACTTAATTGGCATATAAGGTTTCGACAGCATTCATATTCCCTTAGAAAAATTAAGTTCATGGCTTTCGACACTGTCTAAAGGTTCTTTTGCCTTGTTTATTGAATGTTGGTAGCGTATATTTTATTAAAATTTGTTGTGTAGGTTTCAAGTACTTCTTTTAATGACAAAACTTTCCTTGAGCTTTCAACATTGTTGAAAGGAACTTGTTGGGAATCAACTTCTATTTTCCCTTTCGACTCTGTCGAAAGCTCAATAAATTTCATTTTTCTAACTTTAACATTCTTTCAAGAATATGTAATTTCATGTTTTTTTAATATTCTAATTCTTGAAATAGGTTTCCAATATCTTTGAAAGAATGTTAATTTCATAACAAACTATAATTTCTAACTGAAATGATTTCACCTGGCAGAATCATGGGTTCACCCAAGAAGATTGAAGCCGCCTCCAAACGTTCCTTAATATCCACCCGGGATGAGGTGGATGCGATTCTCAATGACTTTGGCATTACTGGGGTAGAAGCCATTCCTCCTTCTGATAACGACACCATTCACAGCCCTCCTGAAGGGTACTGCCTACACAGCAATCCATATTTGGCATGGAGGATTCCTTCCCTTCCCGGACATCTTATCCAAGTTCCTGATCTACCTAGGTATTGCTCCTATACAACTATCACCCAATGTGTATACCTATCTTATATCCCTGAAGCTCATGGCATTGGAGTCTGGCATTCCCTCTCTTAATGCTAAAGTGTTGAATTATCTTGTTCGATTGGTTAAGCTTAGCAACTTAAACAACCAAATCTTCAAAGCCAATCCCCCTAAAAAGCTAATATCTGAAAGGGTGAACAAATTCAGGGACTGAGAAACACAGTTATTCTTTGTTAAGTGCTTTCCCAACATTAGTGAGGTTTTCTCTTCTCCCCGTAAGTTGATCTCAGACTTTATTTTTCCATTTAATTATTTTCCTTCGCTAATCTATGCTTCTTCGTCAGGTGCTTCTGTTAAAGAACTAAATGAAGAAAATAGGGAAACAATAAAGTCACCAATCGCCGCTTCAAGCAGGATTGGAAACATACTAACTCTGTTGAACCCCTCCAATTTACAAAAGCATTCCCTTCTGCTAGCTGGCCAGAGGGTACTTGGCCAACCTCCTCTCGTCCAACATACATCTAGGAGCAAGCGCTTCCTTTCTTTGGGTGATCCAAAGAACTTCTTCCCGATGTCTCCAATTTGTCCCAATCACTCTGGAAGGCTTAAATGTAGTACTTGTAAATTATTGCTGCAATACTTCTCCAATTACTTTACTGACTTATAATTTGTTTGGAATGCTCTACAGCTGCTCCTCTGGTTGAACATCCTACAAGTGATCCGGCTCTCCCTACTTCTGCTTCTCGTGTGCCATCATTGTCTCAGGTCATTGCTAGGTTAAGATGGCCGCCAAAAGAAAATTGGAAAAAGCGGCTGTGATGGAACCTTCCCCCAAGAAAGCCAAGATTGTCGAAGTTCCTGACTCTCCGCCACGAGAAGAGGGGGAGTTTGTAGACATTGATAAAACCTTGGAGAGTCCAACCATCGAAGTTCCTCTTGATCAATCTAAGAAGACTCCCTCAAAGGTTGATCCCCTCTCTCGAATTGTCATCTCGAGCTCTCCTAGTGTGATTGAGCAAATGCAGAAAGATTTAGGGACTTCGACACCCTCCCAAGAGCTGATCCCTTCTAGACCATTATCTCCTACGCCCTCAAGCGATTTCGAAAAGGTAGTCCAATCTATCTTGAATTCTTCATCTTTTCCCTCGATTCACCCGACTTCCTCTGTTTCTGATCCGGCGGGTCATTATCGGTCCCTTATAGAACAACAACTCTTGGTACATTTCACTTCTCTTAACTTTATTGCTACTGTTTTTCTTTAAGTTTTTGACTTATGTTGCACTTTTTCTTTCAAATTTCCAAGAGTTGGCTCTCATTACATTAAAGCGCGTCAAAATCCTCCGCTGAATCGTCTAAGCTCCGAGGAGAAATTTCACACTTAAAGAATCAAGTTTCCTCCCTATCCGCGAAGAAAAATGAGGCTATGATAGAGTTAGGGCGACTGAGGGTTCTCTGGCCCAATCAGAATCTACTATTTCTGAGGAGAGGAAAGCTCACCAACTCCTCGCTTACAAGAATTTGGCCTTGAAATTGGCCCTTAAAGAATCCAAGGATGAAAAAGCTCGAATGGCAGCAAAACAATCGTCTCTAAAGAAAAAGATGAAGAAGAATAAAGATTCTCTAAAATTGGCTATCGACACTATTTCTGATGCGAAGCAGAGGGTGTCTTGATTCCTTGATACTTCTCTTGAAGACATCATTGTCAATTCTTTTGAAGACGCTATGATGCTCGCTTATGCCGACAATGTCAATAAATGCCCAGAATTGAGCTTTCCCTCACTCGACCCTGCTCTTGTCAATAGGGTTATGGACGAAATTAAAAAGATGGAGCAGAGGGGAAGTCGTTGAAAGAGAGGAGATTGATGCCTCTAAAATTCTATCTTTTGAAGTCCCTTCCTTCGAAGTAAACTCCGACTCCGAAGATGAAGGTGACAAAGATGAAATTGCTGAGGAAGAGGGCAACAACGATGATGACGACAATGATAATGATGATGATGATGACAATGACGATGACAAGGTAGATGGAGGCCAAGGTTCATGTGGCGACAGGGGTGGTCACACTGATGCTCCTGAAAAAGATGGTGATGACAACATAAGGACTTCTAAAAAGGTCAATCCTGATCCATCTTCTCATGAAGCAAGCCTATCTAAACCCACTGCGCCTTCTAACCTTCAAGAGGAGCCTGCTTTCATTAATGTAGAAGAATCAAGAGAGAAAGAGCAGGTTTCTCAAGCGTTAATTCCCATCTCTCGGGTATGAGATTCTTTGTTTAAACAGCTTTCACTTCCAAGATAGTAATAGTTTAAATCCTTTATTTTAGATAAGGAGGAAACCCATTCACCCCAATAAAACCAAGCTAGAAAGAAAACAAGTGGAAATAAATAGTTTGTATAGAGAGTTAGATAAACAGCTGAATGATCACAACATTCTTTCGGATAAGTATCATAGGCTTAACAGAAGTGCGGCAGTGTTAGCATCCTTCAAACATTAAGAAGCTGCCCTACGACTGAGGAGGGCGCGCCTTCGATATGATAGTCTTCTAAAAGAGAATCGGGAGTCGATCACGCTCTTTTGGATGTTGATTGAGGAGAGAAACATTTTGGTAGACTTCCTAAACAAAGCTTATTGTAGACACCCAACTGTAAATTTCTCATACTTAGGTGATTTTAGTGGAGGTCAACTTAGGCGTTTACACAAGAGATGTTGGAACTTACCACGAGTCAAATCGATTCCCCAAGAACTACCTCCTGATAAACTCAAATAATATAAGGACAAGTTTATTTCAGAATTATTTACAAAGTCAATTTTGTATGAACCAGATGAATAGACATAATTATGTAATAACATTAATTTGCGAATTTTTGCATTAATCTTCCTTTTATACTTAGCTTTATTTTATTACATTATCACAGAATAAATGTCCCTCGGGCCACTTTGTCTCTAAATATTATCTAAGCCAGTATGTTAAACTAAGAAGTGATTATCTCGAAAAGGCATCAATTTTGAAATCTTCAAAATTAGCCAGATATTGCTTTTTTAGAGATTTGTGAAAATTTTATATGGAACATCCTCATCTGTTTCAATTTTCTCGGTGAAGAAAAAGAAAAGCTACTTAAGAAAATCCGAACATATCATACCAAGTTAATATATGGTCGTGATAGTCCTCCTGCCAAGGAATGGGACTACAGCAAATATCCTCTGGTTATTACTCTAGAAGGACTTAATGTTCCTTTTGACTCAACAGTTATTCATTATGCTAATTCATTGAATAAAGTTAGAAATGCAGTTTCCCAACTTTAGATGTAAAAAAAATGCCTAATTGTACTTTTTAGTTTCATTTTTACTTAAGTTATAATCTTCCATTGTTATAATAAAGAGATGGATTATTCAAGTCTTGACTTTATTTCCTTTTTCTTTGTTTGTTTAAATAGGAGTTACTGCTATCTGCAATGTCACTCTCATTAGATTCAACATCACGCTTTGTCAATATTAAAGATAGGTTATTAGCAGATCTTGAAAAGAGGAAGCTCCTTGACTGTCCTTTATCCGCTCATTTCCGAGGTAACACTGAAGCACTAAAATGGCATAGGAGATTTTTGCTTTAGAAAACAATTGTTAGAAATCTTAACGATCAGATCGCCAATTTAGAGGCGGACATTAAGGGCAAAAATGAAATGATTTCATCATTAAAGTGTCAAATTAAATCATATCCATCAATTGTTTTTGACGATAAGTGTTTGAACTCTTCCAACAAATAAGCGATTTGAAGATGAAATTAAAGGATAGTCAAGCTCAATGTGAATCGTTGGAATTAATTATGGGGAATAATATCTCAAACATCAATTTACCAGTTTCTCTCGCTATTTCATATGTCGTAAAATCTACAAGGTCTGCTTTCCTTGCTATCCAGAAGTTCCCTACTACGACTAATCCTTCTCATGGCTTAGACGAGAAGGTAATGGGAGAATGGTGCAAAAAAGTCAAATTTGAGATGATGAAATCTTTTGATGAACAACAGAAAGTGAGATACTCGCAACGCATTAACGAATATGCAGCTAGAATTCAAAAGCTTGAACGTGAAATGTATCTCCTTCAGAAGCGCATTGCTGATTTAGAAAGGGAAAATAAAACCCCCAAAGGCGCAAACAAAGCTTTTAATCATGCTTTGAAGACTAACATCGAATCTATCGATGATGATGATAAGATTAGGAAAAAGGAGAAGAAGCTTAAAGAAGTTCTTCGTATTGCTATTCATCACATCGTTGATCCCTTAATTGCTGAAAATCTAGACAGAGCTGTTCAAGATTTATGAGATGTAAATATTTGTATCGTATACTTGTAAATAACTTCAGGAATTATGTAAATTATGAAAATTTTGGATATATCACTTGATTTGTGATCCTTTCTTGTAATGTTGTTTTTGAATCATCTCTTTGATAACTTGTACCATGATTTTTGTATTTGCTGGTTCTTTCAATTCTTTTTATTGTTCTACTTTCCCTGAAAAGCATGAAGTAAACAATATTTCTTATCATTAGCTGGAAATCTATATAGAAGTCCGTTCATGTCATTTGCAGAAATGAGCAAAATCATCATGTTAACATATGAGAAGTAATCCCATAGTTGAATATGATTAAATGTCTTGAAACCCATCTTTGGTAATGATGAGAGATAACCAAGAATTCAACTTCAATTATATTGCGAGATTATCAGAAATCCGATGGTAGTAAACCATGGATTCATCCAAGGATTTAATTATATACGTTTAGAAATCCAACTTTTGGAGATAACCAATAGAAAACCGATAATGATTGTGTAATAGAAATCCATCGACCCAGATTCGGGCATTAATGAATGAAATATAAAAGTTAGGAGGTCTGAAACCTAGATTCGGGTATTTGTGGATGACAACCAAAAGTCCACAATAATACTCTTCTTAATAGTGATCTTTAGCCTAGATTCATGCATTAATGAGTGAAGTCTAGTAAATGTTATAGCCTCAAAATCCAGATTCGGGTATGATGAAAACCGTAAATTAGAAGACTTGAAACCTAGATTCGGGTATTAACAAAAGTGAAGTTTGGAAATTCTTATTTGATGATTACTTGGAGGCTGCAGATTCTTATTTAAGCCTTGTATGTAGTTGTTATTTGATCAGCTATTTTCTTGAGCTTGAACGTCTTAGTCCATCATTTGACATGTCGTTTCTTGGGCTTGGACGTCTTAGTCCATTGTATGATATGTCGCTTCTTGGGCTTGGACGTCTTAGTCCATAGTTTGATATGCCGCTTCTTGGGCTTGGACGTCTTAGTCCATAGTTTGATATGCCCCTTCTTAGGCTTGGACTTCTTAGTCCATAGTTTGTTATACCGCTTCTTGGGCTTGGACGTCTTAGTCCATAGTTTGATATGCCGCTTCTTGGGCTTGGATGTCATAGTCCATTGTTGTTTGGTGCGCTTGGTTAGCTTATTCTCAAGCTGGAACCAAGGACTTACCCAACCTCCTTCTAGGAGGCGCCTTGACCTGGCCATAGCGTGGCGCGATCAAGGGCTCATTCGGTGCCTTGGCCAGGCCATAGTGTGGCAGGATCAAGGGCTTACTCAATCCTCCCTCCAGGAGGCGCCTTGACCTGGCCATAGCATAGCGCGGTCAAGGGCTTATCGATGCTTTATCTTGGCCATAGCATGGCGCAGATAAAGGCTTACACTTCTCCCTCCAGGAGGTGCTTTGCCCTGGCCAACTCGGCGCGGACAAAGGCTATGACCGTTTAAGGTAATGTCCAAGTGAAAGGAGTATTTCACTCCCAACCACGTAGATTCTCTTTAGTAAAGTAGTTCTTTATTAATTCCATTTAGGATCTCTTTACAAACCCATTAAGTTTTCCTTGTCTGAAAAAGTTAATTATCATTCCTTCGAGCGCTCCGCAGCGATTTGTTTCATGACCATTCATCATATGGTAGTGGCATTAGGATTCTCCCAAGTTCCTTTCATATTTAGGCCTTTTCTTTTGGGATGGTTAATAATTGAATTCATCCTTGGTTAACAAGTAGACATTCTCTATAGATGTTGTTAAGTTGCATTTTTATGGAAGTCTCGACTTGACTCTGTTTCTCAAGGATGGTTTCTAGGTCTTTTATTACTTGGCTCTAGAGTTCCACCTTTGACAACTAGTTTTCCTTTTAAATCTCTTTAGAGCTCCGGTGTAGGTAGTGTCCCACTTGCTGCTTGACCCCATTTGTATGCAAAGGCATTGTAATCAGCCATTATTCCTTCATCAAAGATTATGCCATTGGTATAATGTTGAATTGGTTTCCTCATTTAATCAAACAAATTGTCGCTCCCATTTTTCTTTTTTCCTAAGGCAAAGGTTAGGGTGGGGCCAATATGAAAAGGGTTTAAACTCCATTTAAGTGGATCATAGACTTCAACTTTCTTTTTCCTTATGATCCTTAAAGCCTTCATCCTTAACAGTTGTTCTTCTTGCAGATATCGTTAATTGTTTCATAGGAGAATCCAATCAGATGTGGCTCTGAGGAACCTTTCTCGGATCTTCTGATTTTGCCAATCATGATGAAGTAAAGTCTAAAGTGGGTAAGCTTGGAATAGAATTGGGTTAGAGGAAAATGGTATGAAAGTTTAACCACAAGACCGGAGGTTCAGGACCTCCTTCTAGCGCCAAAATGTTAACAAGAAAACTTATCAACACCCCAAAGTAGAATTTTAGATATAGATTTTCCAAATAAACCACCTTTCGACTAGATAAGAATAGTTTGCACCTTTCTATTTCTTTTGGTCTACCTTTAGAATGGGTTGTAGTAGTTGGAATTTCTTAATCGTGACCTTTCGACTTGGTTGGAACACTTCAATCCTCTTTTTGACACCTTTCGAAGTAGTTGGACTGATTTAGGGTTTTATAAAAACCTCCCTTTCGAAATGGTTGTGAAACACTAGAGGCTAACACGAAGGATTCGGTAATATGATTTGGTTGGGAAGGCTTCGACTTCGTCGAAAGCTGGTATTCTTGATGGGTTGGGTTCAATTCTGTAGTTTAAGGGAAGACTAGCTTAGGTTAAGGTTTTGACTCTCTAAAAGGTGAGTGTTTGGTGAATAGTGGTATGGAGCTAAGGATTTAAATGAATTGGTAGTGAGAGGTTTCAACTCTCTCGAAAGGTGACCTTTCAACTAGGTTGATGCTAGCGAAACTCAGTTAAACCAAATAATTTCACAGAACAGTTGCATAATCTCCAATATCAAAATCCAGTCTTTATTGAATTAATGATGTACAATCTGATTAATTTCTTCTAATTTTAATTTCCAAATTAGGGTTTATAATTTTACAAATTTAAGAAAGTATAAAAGAAGAGTAATTGAATTTGGATTCCTTAAACCAGACCTCTAAGGTCTTATTTATTGATACGGGTTGGCACCTTTCGACTCAGAGCTTTCGACCTGGTCGAAAGGTAGCTTTATACACCTTTCGTCTCCTTTGACACTTGCACATCACTCTGCAATGCTTTCAATTGGGTTTGAATGCTTCCGTCTTCGTCGAATGGGGTAGACGCGCCCTTTTCTTTGTATTGCTTTGTTGTTGCAAGTGTTTAGGAGTTAGAGCTTTCGACTATGTCGACAGGTTGTTCTCTGGAGTTTCGAAGGTGTTGATGGTTTCAATGCAGTAGGTAGCTTTCGAATGCATACTTACGACTTGATACGGAACCTTCCTTGGATGTTAAAGGCTTCGACCGGTTTGAAAGGCTTGATTATGCTTTTGAAAGGGTTGTTCTGATTAAGGTATTTTTCTGAGTAGTTTGAATGAAGGCAAAACCTTTGGTTTTGAAAGGTCTGGCGCGCATGTTGCCTTCGAAAGGTACTCCTCCTCTTATTTGAAACGTCTTCGTGTAGGCGAAAGCATCTATTTTGAAAGGTAAACATTGATGCGAAAGGGAGCTTTCGACCACATTGACCCCTTCAAAAGCTTGTAACACATCTGGCTTTTGGCTATAGCATCCCTTCGACTCCTTCGAAAGGTTTTGTTGGTGCTGTCATCTCTTGTTACTTTTTCCTTTTAACTATTTTGGTTTCGAAAAGGTTGAAGTAGGAATTTGTGGTAACATTATTAGATAATTATGGAATGACTTGTTTGTGAGTCTTCTGTTGATTAATAACAACTAGGTCAAAAAAGAAATCTCATGGTGGCAAGGTTACGCAGTTTCCTCGATCTATGTGACAACCCGCACCTCTAGACACACTGAATTTCAAGGTCCTTAACGCCTTTTGATGTTACTCTATGTCAAGGAGTACGAGCTATCAGTTTTTTTTTAAACATTACATGATGCAGGGATAGAGGTAAAATCTAAAACATTCTACTTTTTCATATCTCACGGTGAAAGAAAGTAAAATATAAGTATTGAAAATAAAAAATTCAGATAAACAATCTTAATAATATGTAGTTCATATTCAAGGTTTCCAAAGTGACAATATAAAGTCTGATAGAATACAATGAATTGTTACATGGAGAATAGCCAAGAATAATATGTAACTCCAACGTAAACTTCCATTTCCATGTATGATGCCTAGGCCAAATACCTACTATCATGTCCTCTTGTGGTAGGGAAAAAGGAAAGAAAGGGGAGCTCATACAAGAGTCTGGTGAATGAGTTGAATCACTAGTACATGAGAACCAAAAGCAATTAACTTTTTTTATAGTTTACATGACCTAGGATGTCCATTTTACGTTTGCGAATTACTTACCAAAGGTTGGTCACCTTAACTTAAGGAATATAGTTCTAATTACATCTACACCCAAAACACCTTGTAGAGGTTTATACTCAAGGGTCGAACAATGGATCGACTAATAATCCTTATGAATGCTCCTAGTATAAATCGTAAGGAATAATTTTCTATCACTATTGGATTGGCATTACCTAAATAACAACTACATAAATTGCACTTACACACTGAGAGTACCTCGCAATGCCAGGCTCGCATCGAACCTACTACATCGATGACTTAGGACCTGCCTGCTCATTCATGTCAACAATCTCAATGGTAATGTTCCCCACGCAATGTGCATGACATCCACAAATAGTGTCTAGGCCGAATTGTCCATGTACACCAAGGAACCATCAGTTAGTGCCGTAACTATGCACCATACCAGACATCCACAAATAGTATCTAGGTTGAACTACTGGTGCACACTATGGAACCTCTAGTTAGCGTCCTGTGCTCAACACACCATCGTGATCAAACCACCAACATATCGAATATGCCCCCATGATAAGCAATGCCTCGGCCTAATTGTCAACTTACACATTTGCTTCAGTTCCGTGGTGTTCAGAAGTCAAGGAAGTGAGAACAAATTTCCCATAGTCACATGATTATTATATAATAAACCTGGACCATAGGCCAAGGTTCAACCTGTGCCTATACGTCAATAACCGGTCGACTACCCGTACCTTAGCGGTTGACCGCTTGTTGTCGATAGCTAAGGCTAGCCATCGACTGGTGGATTTTAATTCCACCGGCTAATCTTAAATTATACTATGATGTAAATTTTTATTATACTATTAATTCTATACTTGCTCTAATCAGATTTTCGTCATTCGCCTCATCTATAATTCAAGAATATTTTTGTGCATAATCAATAATTTTGTTTACATGAATTTAAACTATTAAATTTACGATATGTTTTGTATTTATGTCATTTTATACAAAATCACTATATATCTCCAACTAAAGTTTTATATATATATTTAAAACTCAAGATCAAATCAAGGATTGGAGGTTATTCAGCTTTTCTCTATTTATTTAATCCAAGTTCTTACCAATAAGGGTCTATGTGGTTTAAAGGGAATTAATCCAGTCAACTTTCTTTAATTTTTCTATATATAAAAATCACATTTTCCCCTCATGTTTATACATAGATGAGCTTGATTTATTTAAGATAAACTTTGAATATAAACTATTATCTCAAATTAAAATAAACCAATTCCAGATCAAGTAGGAATATAAACAAATTCAATTACTTATGAAATAACATCTTTTAGTAATCAACTAACTCGCCTATTAAAGCTCCCTTTCCTTCCTAGTTTGCCTTCAATCTTCTCTTCTTCTCTATTTGTCGATTCCCTTTCTTTAGTTTGACTTTATTTTGAATTTTATCTTTATTTTGATTTAGAATTTGGAGGAGACGGGGAGATTTTGGAAGAGAAGGAAAATTGGAACGTACTGTTGTCGGCTAAACTAGGGTTTTAGAATAAGAACAATAGAGTGTTATGTCCTTATTTATAACTACTGGAATACACCACAACCAATCGATTATTATAAAATCTGGACCGTCAGGACTAGGCTAACCCTAGCCGACATACGTCGACTGATCGATCGGTCAATAGGAAACGGTCGGCCGCTAGGGTCGATCAGTCCTATGTCGGTTGACATGTCTAAATGGTGAGATCCACACAAAGACTATGTCGTCCACTACAAGCTCCAATTCTGTACGTCTCTTGTCAGCATAAGGTTTCTGCCTATCCTATGCGATTTTCAATCTTTTATGGATCAAATCTGTTTTCTTTGAAGTCTCCCTTATCATGTTTGGTCAAAGAATGATTCTGTCTGTATTGTCCCACCGACAAGATGGTGATCTACAAGGCCTCCCGTAATGCCTTAAAGGTGACATTTCAATACTTTCCTGGTAGATATTATCATATGAAAATTCTACTAACGGCAAGTGGTCTTCCCAAGAGACTCCAAAATCCAAAATACACATCCGAAGTAAGTCTTCCAATACTCGATTCACCCCTTAATTTGCCCATCTATATGAAGTTGATACACAGTACTCAAATTAAACTCAATGCCCAAAGCCTCCTAAAGACTCCTCCAAAACTCACTGGTGAAAAGCGGGTCTCGGTCACTAATAATGCAAGAAGAAACTCCATGTAACCGAACTATATCTCTCACATATAAGTTGCCAAAGACACAGCTATCCTCATACTCCTCATCGGAATAAAGTGAGCACATTTGGTCAGCCGGTCAACTGTGACACAAATGCTCTCATTCCCACTTCTACTCCTAAGTAGTCCATCGATGAAGT
The DNA here is from genome assembly GCA_030737815.1 of Allium fistulosum. Classification (NCBI taxonomy): domain Eukaryota; kingdom Viridiplantae; phylum Streptophyta; class Magnoliopsida; order Asparagales; family Amaryllidaceae; genus Allium; species Allium fistulosum. Next base: position 703,486,979 of record CM060904.1, on the reverse strand, counting down.
CCATCGAGACACTCTCTTACTTCCACTGCGGAATGTCTAATGGCTGTAATAATCCACTCGGCTTCATTTGCCCTGCCTTTACCCTTAGACAATTCATACACTTGGACACATACTTTACCAGTTGCCTCTTCATACCAGGACAATAAAATACCCTCTTCATATCGTGATACATTTTGTCACTACCGGGATGAATGGTCATCCTAGAACGATAGGACTCAACTAGTACCATGTCAACCAACTCCATAATAAGAGAAACAAATAGTCTACCATCTCTCCACAAGCACCATGTCCAATCAATGGTATAATGACTCAAATGACTTGAATGCTCTCCTCTACATAGTTCTCGAAAATATCCAACAAATCCATATCTCGTTTTTGACTTGAACCAATACAGTCCATAAGTGTAGGCTGCACATCCAAAGCTGCTAACAATCCTACAGTGATATCTGATAAAGGCCAAAAATTGAATGTAGAAATAAATTCCAAGTGTTTCCATTCCAAGAACATAGGACTTAACATCGCATGCTTCCTACTTAAGGCATCGGCGGCAACATTTCCTTTGCTTGGAGTATAGGAGATATCAAAATCATACGACACCAAGAACTACATCCACCTTTGCTGCCTTAAATTCAAATCCTTTTGGGAGAACAGATAACTTAGAAACTTTTGATCTGTGAATAGCTCATATCGCTATCCTAAAAGACAATGCTTTCATTCCTTGAGTGCGAAAACAATGGTTGCCTACTCAAGATTATGAGTAAATATTTTCTCTCATGAACTTTCAATTGTCGACTACCATAACTTATAACTCTCCCCTCCTACATCATATCAGTCCAGTTCTGTACCGCAAGCATCGATATACACTATGAATTTATTCAAACCATCGGCTAGTACCAAAACAGGGTGGACTAGTCAACGCTCCTTTAGCTTAATAAAAGCGTTCTCACATTTCGACTCCCATGAGAAAGACAAATTCTTCTTGGTAAGGCGCGTCAATGGAGCGGAAATTTTAGCGAAGTTCATAATAAACTTCCTATAATAGCCTACCGAACCAAGGGAACTTCTCACCTCCGTGGCATTCTTTGGTATAAGCCAATCCTATGTTGTAGCAACTTTACTAAGATCGACTGTTAGTCCATGCTCAAAGACAGCATGTCCTAAAAAGCGAGCTTTCTTGTGCCAAAAATGAAATTTGGACAATTTCGCCTTTAACTTATGCCCACAGAGAGTATTGAATACTTCCTTTACGCAACCTGTGCTCTTTATTGCTTTTTGAATAGACCAGTATGTCATCAATGAATGCCACCGGAACTTATTTAGCAACCCTCTAAAAACTCAGCATGTGAGGTCGACAAAATATGTTGGTGCATTGGTCAGTCTAAATGGCATGACTAACCAATCATAAAGTCTATTAGGTGTGCGAAAAGCGCTAAATGCTATCTTCGATTACATGCAATCGATGGAACCCAGTAGCCAAGTCAAAATAAGAAAATACCTTTGCTCTAACTAATCAAAGAGGTCGTCTATGTGGGGGGCAATGGATAACGATTCTTCTTTGTCATTTTATTCACTCACGGTAATCGACGCAAAGCCACATAGAGCAATATGCCTTAGTGGCAAAGACGACTGATGCTCCTACTCTTAAATACTTCTCCTAATGTAGCCCTTCTTCAACAGTTCATTCACTTGTTATTTAGCTCACATCTTTCTTTAGGAGCATTAGGCCTCAAAGGTAACACAACAGTTCTGGCATTATTCTCGAGGTAAATTCAAAATTTGATCTCCTTATGGGGTGGAAGACCAGTAACTTTGGAAAGGACATCTCTGTAGTCATGAACTATTAGCACTGAAGCTAATTCATTGTGTGGCATTTCTAATGAATATAGGTAACTCAACATAATCGATGGGGTCACAATAAACCTCAAGACTGCATCCATTACAAGTACCCAAACGAACGACCTTCCTATCCCAATCTAGTTTGCTCCATACATAGTTATCCAGTCCATTTTCCAAATTAAACCAAACCTAGAAAATCCCAAAAAAAATATCGCAATCGAACTCAACTACAAAAATATACAACTTTAAATCCTTACAAATCATGGATAAGTGAGCCGATCCTCTAACAGGCTTTGATACAACTATAGGGTCAGTAATTATGCAAGTTTTTAAGTGCAACTCACCTACTAACCTACTCGAAATAAAAGAGTGTGATGCCCCGGCATCAAATAAGGTACGAATAGATAAATCTGATAAAGTTAACAACCCTTCAAGTATGACCTTCTTCCCCTTGCCTATCACTAGAGGCACACTCGAGCTAGGAACAACATCCAGTGCATAAGCTAGGACCATCTAGGTCGAGGTTTATGGTGCAGCTAGACACTCACTATCCATGTGCTTGAGTTAATTGCAGTTATAGCATTTGATCTATGAGAGGTTCGTCCTGCAATCTTTTACAATATGCCCTTTCTATTACATCTCCTCCACTTGACTTCTTGCTTCTTTATCTTCCCTTGATCCCATATTTTGCCTTTGTACTGATTCTACTAGATTGTTATTCCTTCTGCCTTCTTGGACTCATTCTTCAACACATCCTAGGAAACGGTATTTAGCAAGGCCATCTCCATCAAACTCTCATACCTAGTTCCCATGGGAATGTGACTAAGGGCCAAATCTTGAAGAGGTTGATTCAGCCCATTCGCAAACTTCATAGCCTTTTTATGAGGGGTATTCATTAAATTAAGCCCAAACCTATCCAGCTTAAGAATTGATTTACATACTCTTTCATCGTCATCTCTCCTTGTTGGAAATGTATAAACTTTTCTAGTTGTACTCCTTTCTCTACTACGAAAAGAAATCTTATCTCAAAACGCCTCCTAAAATCTCCCCAGGTTATCTTTTCCTCATTAGTCACTGTCACTATCACATCCTACCAATTTAAAGCCTCAACTTGTAAGTGCCAAGAAGCGAGCTACTTTCGAATAGCATCACCTAGGCCCAATAATCCAAAAATCCTCTCACAAGTATGTAACCATGCCGTTGAGGCCACAAAAGGTTCGGTCCTAAACTCATAAAATCTTTACACAACTTGGCAATCAGCAATAGGTGGATTGACGAGAAATGCACCCGGTGCTTGCACTGTGGGTCCTTCATTCGAGTTAAGCTTAGCTTGCCCCTTGCTTACGGATACCGACGGAACCATATGGGGACGTTTATGTCCGAAATCTCTGCTGCCTCACCTGAGCCATTTCCAGTAGGATTACTCATTCTCACTATCTACGATTAGGAATTATTAACAACTTTCCATGGATAGTATTAAATAAGAATAGATCGTTTGCGTGTTATACTTATATATGTAAAAAGTTTGCAATTTTTTTAAAACATACAAGTACACTCTCAATATGTACTTAATCCCTAAGGAACCCTAAACATATGCTCTAATACCAACTGTGACAACCCGCACCTCCTGACACACCGAATTCAAGGTCCTTAATGGTTATTGAATCCACTTCGTGCCAAGAAGTACGTGTTATCGGTTTATTTTAAACATTACATGATGTAGGGATAGAGGTAAAATCTAAAACATTATACTCCTTCAGATCTCATAGCACAATAAATTAAAATTTAAGTATAGAAAATAAACACTTCAGAAAAATAGTCTCAATAATACGTAGTTTATATCCAAGGTTTCCAAAGTGACAACATAAAATCTGACAGAATACAATGAATAGCTACATGGGGCATAGCCAAGAATAGTATGTAACTCCAATACCAACCTTCCTTCTCCACGTACGATGCTTAGGCTAAATCATTCATCATCATATCCTCCTGTAATGGGAAAAAAGGAAAGAAAGGGTGGGTCGGACAAAAGTTTGGCGAATGAGTTATGTCATCAGTACAAGTCTCAGAAGCAATTAACTTTATCTAGTCTACATAACCTAGGGTGTCATTTTGTGTTTGTGAATTACTTACCTAGGGTTGGTCACCTTAACTTATGGAATATATTTCTAATTACACCTACACCCAAAATATCGTGCAAAGGTTTATACTCAATGGTCGAACAAATGGATCGACTAATAATCCCTAGGACTGCTCCTAGTATAAATCGCAAGGAAAAATTTCCTATCACTATTGGGTTGGCATTACCCAAATTACAACTACATATATCATGCTTACACACTGAAAGGACCTCGCAATGCCAGGCTCGCATCAAACCAACTATTTCAACGACTTAGGGCCTGCATATCCATCTGTATCAACAATCTTAATGTTAACATCTCATACGCAATACGTCGGACATCTACAAATAGTGTATAGGTCAAATTGCCTACGTACACCGAGGAACCTTCCTTTTGTGCTATAACTATGCATCGCATTAGGCATCAACAAACAGTGTCTAGGTCGAACTACCTACGTACACCGAGGAATCTTCTGTTAGTGCCATGTGCTCGAAACACCATTGTGATCAAATCACCCTCATGATAGACAGTGTCTAAGCCTAATTGCTTGCGTACATGTTTGCTTAAATTCCACGGTGTCCAAAAGTCAAGGAAGTGGGAACTAATTCCCAATAGTCGTACGATTATTATATATTAAACCTCGGCTATAAGCTGAGGTTCAATCGACGCATGTACGTCAATAACAAGTCGACCCCCTGTACCTTAGCAGTCAACCGGTGGATTTTAATTCCACTAGCCAGTCGTAAATTATTTTATGATTTACGGCATAAATTTTTATTATACGTTATTTCTATACTTGCTTTAATCAGATTTTCATCATTCACCTCAACTATAATTCAAGTAGATTTTTTTACATAATCAATAATTTAGTTTACATGAATCTAAACTATTAAATTTACGATATGTATGTATTTACACTGTTTTATACAAAATCAATATATATCTCCAACTAAAGTTTTATATATATTTAAATATCAAGTTCAAGTCAAGGTAAATAGGAGATTCTTCAACTTCGCTCTATCTATTTAATCGAAGTTCTTATCAATAAGGTTCTATATGGTTTAAAGGGAATTAATCTAGTCTAAATTTTCTAATTTTACTATATATAAAATTCACATATTTCCCTCCTTTTTATAAATAGATGAGCTTGATTTATTTAAGATAAACTTTAAATCAAAACTATTATCAAAAATTACAAGAACCCAATTCCACATCAAGTAGAAATAAATAAAAGAATCAATTACTTATGAAACTACATCTTTTGGTAATCAACCCATTCACCTCTTAAAGCTCCCTTTCCTTCCTAACTTGCCTTCAATCTTCTCTTCTTCTTTATATGTTGATTCCCTTTCTTTAGTTTGACTTTATTTTGAATTTTATCTTTATTTTGGTTTAGAATATGGAGAAGATGGAGAGATTTTGGAAGAGAAGGAAAATTTGAACGTACTGTTGTCGGTTAAACTAGGGTTTCAGAATAGGAATATTGGAGGGTTACATCTTTATTTATAACTACTGGAATACACAGCAATCATTTGATTAATATTATAAAATCCAGGCTATTCATGCCTAAGCTAACCCTACCAGACATACGTAGATCGGTCAATAGGAGATGGTCGACCGTTGGGGGTCGACTGGTCCTATACTGGTTGTCGATCAATTAACATTATTTTATTTAACGCTAACATTCTTTATTAATTTATTTCCTTTTAACATGTTTTGATTTATTTTCAATTTCAAATCTTTAAACATTAATAACTTTTTCGTTTGAACTTCGATCACGAAACTTAACATATGAAAGTTGTCCGGAAAATTGCCACGAATACAATGGTGTAATTTTCGTAGCTAAATTATGATGTTTGCTCAACTTTTATTTTTTCTTTACTATTAATTAGTAATTCATCTAAATAAATTCTTCGTTAATTTTTCGGGGTGTTACAATTTGAAAATACTATGGAACTTCAATGTGAATACTCCACTTTGATTATAGTTAAATCATGGCATAGCGATCCATCGAGACACTATAGTTGGGTCTGAGTTGAAGCTTAGGAAGTGAAGCACTATTCAATAAAGAATTCATCTCCTCGATTGTATGAAGTTAGTTTCACTGTCAACTGTAGTCAACTGAAAGTCAAAATCTATGGCCAAAGTAGAATGGTTAACAATACATGTTCTTATTGAATGGGGGTAATATTGACCAATACCAAATTCTATTTATCCTAATGTGACGTAGTGGTGGCAAAAAGAACGTGTGTAAATTATTGCCACTATCGGTACTGTTTAAAAAAATATGAAATTGGATTTCACCGAAAAGATCTATAAGCAATGAATTTGCCAAACTACCACATCACTATTTCAGAGGACATGTGAACGTTAATATTTAAATTGTTCAATATTAATCGTTGATTGAATTCACACCTCTGAGTCTCGCTACCACATTTGTGAATTCTTCAAAAAATAACATGATTTAATTAGTTTATAAAATATTATACATTAATTAACATTTGAGAAATATTAAATATTAATTTATTAGATGTTTTGGGTAATGTTATTAATTATTTGAATGTATATATAAAATTTATATGTACACATATCGATATGCGATGTCGGCATATAATTAAACAGGTTTTATATATTATTAATTGCTTAACGAGCTTTTGGAAATAAACATACAGTGATGGTATGGTGTGGCCAACCATACCAGAGAGAAAGGAAAAGATATGGGTGAGATCAAATTAATGAGAATTAAAGGGAAAGCTTAAAATTAGAGAAATGACAAAGGGTTTCTTTCTCTAAACAAAAATAAAATTTTCCTCATTAGGTCCATTGATTAACTCCATTTTCATGCTTATCACCATTTTTCTGTATGTTATTGTCATTACTGCAATAATAATTAATTGCAACAACTTAATTAGTTAGTTAAATGCTTTGTTTTGATTCAATATGATAGTTTTAAATTAAAATATATGTTTGTTTGTGTTATCCAGCCTTTTGATCGGGAAATATTTGGACAGACTGGACGAGTCGGACTTGGAGTTATAGAGACAGGCAGCCCGGAGAGATGGCTCTAGATTCTAGAACCAAGTACAGCCAAAAGTACACAAGGCGTACTTTGGGGAGCAAGTATTACAGCCAAATTTGCCGTATTATTCGAACAGACTTAAACGATTGAATCGAACAAGCAAACAATTAAGAAATGACCTAAGAACTTTGGAAATATCATAAAAGGGCAAGATAAGAGAAATAACAAAAAAAGAGCTCCATCCTCAATATCATCAGGTGTTTATTTTCTTCCACCATCGCATAGAGAAGAGATTTGCTGTAGTGGCATGCCCCAAGGCGAATGGACAGGTCAAAGCTGTGGACAAGATCATCAAATCCAATCTCAAGAAGCGACTGGAAAAGGCCAAGGGCAAGTGGATTGATGAACTCCTATTAACACTTTGGGATTATCGAGCCATCCACAAGTCAGCGACTGGTCATTCTCCATTCTCCATGGCATACGGATTGGAGGCTATGATTCCGGTCGAACTGGAAGTACCTTCTTATCTAGTGACACACTATAACCCATAGACCAATGAACAGCTCCTTCTAGAGTCTCTTGATATGATCGATGAGAAGCGTAACAAAGCTAAGTTGAGAGCAGCTGCAAGCCGATGCCAAGTCGTCCGATACTACAACACCAACGTACCGGGAGTTAGGTACCGACCAAAACTTCTATCATCCATGATCGGACCCTTGAAGTTTAACCATCCATGGAATCTAGAAGTAGATGCCAGTCAACTTTTTCATCCCTCGACATAGGGGCAAGTCAAAGTGGATGTGACATGATCATTCACTCATTTGCTCATGCCAGGAGTTTGGCAAAGCATTAATGTCTTGCCCAGATGGTGACAAGGCTGGAATATAACCCAAAATGGACGTGACTTGACCATCTATCCAACTAACTCTTGCCCTTAAAGCGCGGGTAGGAGTATAAACCAAAAAGGACGTGAGTTGACCGTTCATCCATTAACTCTTACCCTTGATGTGGTGGCAGGAATATATACCAAAATGGACATGACCCGACCGTCCATCTATTAGCTCATGCCTAGATTTTGGTGGAGCATCAGTGTCTTGCCATGAGGATGGCAAGGCCGAAGATCCATACTTGAAGTAGGCGAAGCAAAATCACACTCGGTGAAAGGCAAGATCTTACCTATAAACTTCGATAGATTCTCGAAGTCAAGCGTGATCGCAAGTAAACACCAAGGATGAGGATGTCCAAATCATGGTCTAAAGTGGTTAAAGCAAACAAACGCACAAAGTGGGTGCAGTCAAGTCATGTATCCCAAAGAAGGATGCAAAACTTTATACTCAAGGCAAGTCTCTTTGATCGGTCCGAAGTCTAGCGCGATTGAATGTTATTATCCTAAAAAACGATACCTAAATCACGATCTTAAGTAGTTAGCCCTTACCAATGCTGGGAGTTTGGCACGGTTGAAACAAACATCCCGGAGAAGGATGTCCAACTTTCTTTTCAAGACAGTACTTCAATCGACGCCCAAAGGCAGGACCGATCGCATTTAAAGTTCCTCCAAAAGGAATGCTTGAATCGCCTTTCAGGTGATCGAAGTTCAATCGGGTTCCAGAATTAGATATGGTTACATACAAATGCCCAGAGATTGGTGCTTCAGTGATTTCTTTACGACGAATGACTGACAAAGCATGGTATATGGGCTAATGACTTAGTCCAACAATAATCCTAATAAGAAATGGATCACAAGTACATTCAATGGAAAGCGCATTTCTCAAATACATAGACAAATTCACACAAAGATTGGACAAAACAAAATTCTTTGTTATTCACATTTGAAATAAAACTAGGAAAGAAAAGTACAACTTTTATCTACACCTAAGCTGAAAACAAAAGCATGGGTCGTACCCGCATAATGCCAGCCTAAACCAAAAACAGACTCCTACAACTGCAAACCAAAAGCGAGTCTAGCTACACCAAACAAACAACAATGAAATGGATGACCCACATATGCCAACTTGAGTACATATATATGATCAAAAAACTTCTACAAGGGAGTGCACGTGTATACTTGTACGTAATCATGTTCGACACCCACCGAATAGATTCAAAGAAAAGCAAGCTCATACCTAGAAAATTCATGAGAGAAACTAGTTTAGAATTACTAAGCTCAGAACAATAAATCAAGAGAGCACTCTCCACGTTTATAACACTAGACGATGGTCAAGCATCACGACAAATGACTATGAACATAACCCTTTACAGAAGCGATCCGCGAGAAGGATAACGACCATTCAAAGCACATAGTGGAATCCTTTACCGCAATCCTGACTTGTTTTGATTCAAAGCACATATTGTTTGAAACAAGATATACTTTAGGGGGCAAATATTTTCCAGCCTTTTGACTATGCAGTATTCAGACAGAATGGACGAGTCAAACTTGGAGTTATCAAGGCAGGCAGCCCGAAGAGAAAGCTCTAGATTATATAAACCAAGTACAGCTAAAAGTCCACAAGGCGTACTTCAGGGAGCAAGTATTACCACGAAATTTTCCACGGTCTTTGAACAGACTTAAACAATTGAATTGGATAAGCGAACGATGAAGAAATGACCCAAGAACTTTAGGAATATCATAAAAAGGCAAGAAAAGAGAAATATCAAAAAATGAGCGAAAAAAATTGAAAATTTGGAAGTTCAAGTTTTTGGAAGGGTTGACTCGAAGTAAACCCACAAAATCCTCAAGTCAGACTCAAAGCATAATAGACTTAAGAGATCCCCAAGTCAGTCCCAAAGCAATCCGTAAAAACTTGAGTTTGACTCCAAGTACGACTCGGTATCAACTCCCAAGCATGACTCGGTACCTACCCCTGATGGCTTAGAGCAAACACTTGAAAAACTTGAGTCTGACTCCAAGCCATCAGGGGTAGGTACTTTAAATGCTTGAACGTCCAAGTCTATCTCTCCGGGCTGCCTGTCTCTATAACTCCAATCACGACGTTCAAGCACTTCAAATTTCAAGCAAGTTCTCAAGTCTATTCTGCTTCAAATTTCTCAGGTCGGACTCCAAGCAAGTTCAACCACTTCAAAGAAGCCCAGATAATCAATAATCCATCCAAGTTGGGGATCAGTACCAACCCCACTCTGGGGATCGGTATCGACTCCTAGTTCCGCCTTCGGGGGACCCCATCTTCTGTCAGCATGTCTTACTTGACGTTAAAATCCTATTTCCATTGTCACTTTGTTGAATCAATGCAATTCTCTATCGATCTCCGCGAACTCTTGAATCTGCAACCTTGTTCTTCTACAACTTCGACATTTGGACCCCGAAACAAGCAATTATTGATACAAACAACTATGAAATCATGAAGCTAACCACAAGATGAACCAAGATGGAAGGTTGAAGACGGAAAATTTGGTCATATCGGGGAGTCATACTAACCCCTACTCGGGGAGTCGTACCGACTCTAATATATATGGCACTTTATTTTCATAGAGAACAGGTCTGCAGCATGGACAACGACTAGAAGATATTTTATGCGAGATTTTAGGCTCCCTACCTCTATAAATAGGAAGGTAAGGCTCATTTTTCAGGATCTTTTGGCTTTGGCTCTTTTATTTCATATATTCTTGTATCTCTGAAATTGTAAACGTTGGAGTTGTATCGAGTCTCGAGAACTTCTGCCCCTAAGTCAGAAATCAATAATAAAATATTAAAGTGATGTAATCTAAGCTTTGCTGAATCACTATAACATATTGTGTCTTGTTATTTCCTCATTTTCATTTATATTTCTTCACATTTTATTCTCTTCTATTACTTTTGGGTGTTTTTACCATTTTTGATTCAAATATTTTGGTGCTTTCACCGAGAACCATATTCTCAGGCCATTTGGATACATCATCTACTATTGGATTTCCCTATATCCAAAAGGTAGATCCAATTTCCCTACCTTTTAATTCTACAATTCAGATTTCTAACAAATCTATAAGAATCTTTCTACCATGGCCCCATCAAGGAAGGAACTCCGAACCCGAATCATAACTACCAAAGCTATCACTAGTGACGTTGAGAATCAGAATCCTCGGGATAGGAATGAAGCTAACTAGCTAGAGCAAACGGAGATCCAGACTCCAACTAACATTGTCGCCAAAGTGGAGATGGATAGGATGATGAAGCAGATGGAAGGCAGATTCCAAGCTAGCCAACATGAGATGAACAACACAATGCAACAGAGCTTGAGGCTGCTGAATGAGCTAACTGAAAACAACCGTAGATGGAGTAGAAGGGATTCTAGCTCAAAATCAAAGAGTTCTTCTTCATTCGAGCGAAGACGGAGGGAAGAGAGGCAGAAGAAAACTCAATATGCTGCTGGAACATTTATACAGGGAAGAGGACAAGCCACGAGCTCAAATTCCGGTACCGGTATCGACCCCCCCATGGGACTTGGTACCGACCCCTAAAATGGTGGGTCCATGGCCCATCCTCAGAAAGGTGGCATAGATGTCATCCCTGGATGTGTTGTTGAAAGTCTGAATCTGGAAAATCACAATATTATTGATGATGCTACCCACCGGAATCAAACAGGAGGGAATGCTGGACAAATCGGTCCTTCGGAGTTTGGGGAGCCTAGGAATCGAGCACTTTCCGAAAGCATTCTCTAAGCCGAACACTTGGGGCAGGACCTGATTACCGTTGTTCAGTCAAACATGTTGATTTGGGCTATTTGGAGGATATGGTTAGGAGGTTGGTTATTAAAAACAAATCCAGAGCTAATGATGATTGAACTTATGCCAGTCAAAACCCATTTATGGATGACATCCTTCACATGAGATCCCCCAAAGATTCAACATGCCAAAGATTCCATTGTATGGACGAACGACAGATCCTAGACAACACATATTGATATATGATTGGCACATGGATTCAAGTAGAGCTTCAGATGCCGTGAAGTGCTGCTATTTCCCAATTTTTTTAGAAGGGGTGGCTACGATGTGGTTCACTCAGCTTCCGTTGACGTCCATATCATCTTTTGCTGAATTGCCATGAAAATTCATGGAGCAATTCCGTTTGCACACCTCACGTTAGAAACATGTGATGTCATTGTCTAATGTTTATCAAGCTAAAGGAGAATCGTTGAGGGACTATTTGAATAGGTTCCACATGGCTGTAATAGAAATAACGGATCCAAAGGAAGATATGGTGTTAATGGCGCTCTATAGAGGAGTTCATCTCGACTTGGATTTCGGGGACTGGATAGAAAGAAAGAAACCATCAACAATAGAAGCGTTTACGAGAAAGCCAATGGATATTTGTGTTGGGAGGATGCGCACAAGCATGCACGGAGGACTGTTGCTGGAAACCCAAATGATGTGGTACAAAGCAACGTTAATGTAAAACAATCTGGAGGCAATTCTGGTAATATAGACGTGAAGGTTGGTAATAAGAGTGACAATCAAAGAAAGAAGAATCCAGTTCCAAAAGGCCAACGCAGTGAGAACAGCAAGTACCTGAGGAGATTGAAACCCGAGGAATATACACCTCTGAACGATACATTGGAGAATATCTACATTGCCATGCAATGAATGGACCAATATAAAAAGCCGCCCCAGAGAGAGGAGACTGATGAACAAAAGCGCTCAAGAAAGTATTGTCATTTCCAAGAAACTCATGGACATAATACTAATGAATGTCGAAATATAAAAAATGTGATTGAGGAGCTGATAAGGAATAACAAGCTCCAACAGTATGTTAAAGAAATGTCGAACGGTGGAGAAACTGTAAGACCCCAAGGTCTACCTGCTTTAAATAATAGCTCGAGCCCATAAGACAGGAGCAAAGGCAAGCTAATGATAGACTGGTCATCAACTAACATGTCACTTGGGGATGGAGTAGTAGCCGACAACTATGTTGCCACGTCTGTCACTATCTAGTTTTCCCTTTTGCAAATAAGCCTCCTAGAAACATTAGGGGCAATGTAATAAGTAGGACATGTCATTTCTTTCACTTATTAATAAAATTAGCTTCTTGAACAAATAAAACTATGTTCTAGCTAGAGGGATTTCCCTGCCTTAAAGCCATTGGCATGATCAAGGAAGCGCTCTTCGGTCCTCAAATGATGGAAGGGGAGTGCAGACTCAAAAACCACTGGGTCGACGGTTATATTCAACCCCTAACCTTTAGAGAACCAGCATTGCTCCAGCAATGTTAGAAAGGCAAACCGTTGGGTCGACAGTCACATTCGATCGCTAACTTTTTGAGAACCGGTGTTGCCCCGGCAACATTAGGAAGTTCTAAACCGCCGGGTCGACGGTCAAATTCGACCCTTAACCTTTTGAAAATTGACATTGCTTCAGCAACATCGGGAAGGTCCGAACCACCAGGTCAACGGTCACATTCGATTCCTAACTTTCTAAGAACCGAAGTTGCTTCGAAAGTGTTGGGAAGTTCCATGGAAGAACATGTCATTTCTTGTCGTTGATACAGCGTCTTTTCGAGTCCAAGACCCCGTCTCTTCATTACTCAAGAGTCGTGACTTGACCTACTCAAAAGGATTTGCATGTGATTAATGCAAATATGCAGGTATCCAAAGATAGATGTTAATTAACTCTCGCCCCTAACATAGGAGCAAGAGTATAAACTCAAAACAGATGTGGTACGACCGTCCGGAAGCTTACTCTCACCCTTAATGCGAGGGCAGGAGTATAAACTCAAACTGGACATGACATGATTGTCCGTACAATAACTCTTGCTCCCAACGCAAGGGCAGGAGTATAAACTCAAACCGGACATAACATGACCGTCCATACACTAACTCCTACCCCCAATGCAAGGGTAGGAGTATAAACTCAAATTGGACGTGACATGACCATCCGTACACTAACTCTCACCCTTAATGCGATGATAGGAGTATAAATTAAAGCGAACATGATACGACTGTTCACTTATTTAACTCTTGTCCCTGGACTGGGGGCAGGGGTATAAACAAAAATGGACATGACAGGACCGTCCAATCCTTAACATCTTGTTCGAAATTAGAAAAAACGGAAGATCCATGCCAAGAGTAAGGCAGGATCTAACTTTCAAGCCTTCAATCGACGCCTGGATTTAGGCGCGAGTGGAAATAAACATCTTGGATAAGGATGTACAAGTTACGACCCTATGTAGTTAATCCTAAACTAGCACCCGGAGCTTGGCGCAATCGATAATTGCTGTCCTGGAAAGGAGAACCTGAACTACTATCCTAAGTGGTAAATCTCGATCGACGCCCGAAGGCAGGCGCGATCGCACTCAAAATCCCAGAGAGGAAAATAAAAAGGCCGACTCACTAGCCAAGTTGGCTAGTCCCGAAGATGCATGGCTCATTGGCTTGGTTTTGGTGGAAGTACTTTCCACTCCGTACATCGACCAGATGGATGTTGATTAGGTCTTGGAGACTGAACCAAAAAAGAAGTCATGGATGAATCCAATAAGAGATTATTTTCAGAGAGGAATCCTTCTAGAGAGAAGGAATGAACAACTAAAGCTCCTTCGACATGCTTTAAGACATATCATATAGGAAGGAGTACTTTAGATGAAGGGTTTTTCTATCACTATGCTTCGATCTATCGCTCATGAAGAGGCCAAGTGAGTTCATGAAGGGGCCCTGTGACGACCACATCGGGGGGCAAACCCTAGCAAAGATGATCCTCCGCTACAGATACTTCTGGCTAAGTATCAACTGAGATACTGCTGATTATACACGAATGTGCGACTAAGTGCTAGAGATTAGATAAAATTTCGATAGCACCGTCAACGGAGATTATTCAAATGGTTAGTCCTTGGTCGTTTGTAGTTTGGGGAATTGATATCATTGGTCTGTCGCTGATATCTAAAGGCGGTGTGAATTCTGTCATTATCGCAATTGACTACTTCACCCAGTGGGCTAAGGCAGAACCATTAGCCATGATCACTACAAAGAAAGCGGTCAACTTTGTTGCTCGAAATATTATCTGTCATTTTGGAGTTCAATCATTACCGATAACGGAACCCAATTCGGCAGTTCTGAATTTAAGGATTTCTACTGCCATTGCATAAAGAAGAGATTTGCTGTGATGGCACACCCCTAGGTGAATGGATAGGTCGAAGCTGTGAACAAGATCATTAAGTCCATCCTCGAAAAATGATTGGAAAAGGCCAAGGGCAAGTGGGTCGATGAACTCCTATTAACACTTTGGGCTTATCGAGCCATCCACAAGTCAGCGACTAGCCATTCTCCATTCGCTTTGTTATACGGATCAGAGGCTAAGATTCTGGTTGAACTAGAAGCTACCTTTTCATCGAGTAACACACTATAACCCATAGACAAATGAGCAGCTCCTTCTGGAGTCTCTTGATATGATCGATGAGAAGCATAACAAAGCTGAGTTGAAAGCATCTGCACGCCGACACCAAGTTGCCCGATACTACAACACCAAGGTACCCGGAGTTAGGTACTGACCAAAACTTCTATCATCCATGGTCGAACCCTTGAAGTTCAACCATCCTTGGCATCCAGAAGTAGATGCCAACCAACTTTTTCATCCCTCGCATGGAGGCAAGTCAAAGTGGATGTGACATGATCGTTCACTCATTTGCTCGTGCTGGGAGTTTGGTAAAGTGTTAATGTCTTGCCCAGATGATGGTGAGGCCGAAATATAACCCAAAATGGACGTGACTCGACATCCATCCAACTAACTCTTGTCCTTGAAGCGGGGGCAGAAGTATAAACTAAAAGGGATGGAACTTGAACATCCATCCATTAACACTTGCCCTTGATGTGGGGACAGGAATATATACCGAAATGGACATGACCCGACCATCCATCTATTAGTTCATGCCTAGATTTTGGCGGAGCATCAATGTCTTACCAAAAGGATGGCAAGGCCAAAGATCCATGCCCGGAGTAGGCGAAGCAAAAGATCCACGCCTAGTGAAAGGTAGGATCTTACCTGTAAACTTAATGCTCAAGTTCAGGTGCGATCGCAAGTAAACATCATGGATGAGGATGTCCAAATGATGGTCTGAAGTGGTTAATGCAAACCAACGCCCGAAATAGGTGCATTCAAGTCATGCATCCCAAAGAAGGATTCAAAACTTGCTGCTTAAGGCAAGTCTCTTTGATCGACCCCCGAAGTCTAGCACGATCGAATGTTAATATCCTAGAAAACGGTACCTAAATCACGACCTTAAGTGTTAGCCCTTACCAATGCTGGGAGTTTGGCACGGTCGAAACACACATCCCACAGAAGGATGTCCGACTTGCTTTTCAAGGCAATTTACTTCAATCGACGCCCGAAGGCAAGCACGATTGCATTTAAAGTTCGTCCACAAGGAATGCTTGAATCACCTTTCCAGGTGATCAAAGTTCGATCAGGTTCCAGAATTAGATATGGTTATATGCAAATGCCTAGAGACTGGCGCTTCAACAATTGCTTTACGATGAAAGACCGACAAAGCACGGAATGGGAAAATGACTTAGTTTGACAATAATCCTAATAAGAAATGTATCGCAAGTACATTGAATGGAAAGCGCATTTCTCAAATACTTAGACAAATTCATACAAAGATTGGACAAAACAAAAGTCTTTGTTATTCACATTTGAAATAAAACTTGGAAAGAAAAGTACAGCTTTTATCTGCACCAAAATTAAAAACAAAAACAGGGGCCGTACCCACACAACGCCGGCCTAAAACAAAAACAAAGTCCTACAACTGCAAATCAAAAGCGAGTTTAGTACACCAAAGAAACAACGACGACGACGACAATGAAGATAATGACCCACATATGCCTACATGAGCACGTGCATATGATCAAAAAACTTCTACAAGGGAGTGCACTGTATGCTTGTACGTAATCATGTTTGACACCCAACGAATAGAGTCAAAGAAAAGCAAGCTCATACCTGAAAAATCCATAAGAGAAACTAGTTCAGAATTACTAATCTTAGAATAATATATCAAGAGAGACTCTCCAAGTTTATAACACTAGATGCTGGTCAAGCATCAGGGCAGATGACTGTGGACATAACTCTTTACAGAAGCGATCCGCGAGAAGGATAACGACCATTCAAAGCACATAGTGGAATCCTTTACAGCAATCTTGACTTGTCTCGATTCAAAGTACATCATGTTTGAAACAAGATGCACTTTGGAGGGAAAATGTTATCCAGCATTTTGACCAGGTAGTATTCGGAAAGACCAGACGAGTTGAACTTGGAGTTATTAAGGTAGGCAACCCAAAGAGATAGCTCTAGATTCTAGAAACCAACTACAACCAAAAGTCCACAAGGCGTACTTTGGGGAGCAAATATTACGACCAAATTTTCCGTAGTCTTCGAACAGACTTAAACGATCGAATCGGATGAGCGAACAATGAAGAAATGACCCAAAACTTTGGGAATATCATAAAAAAGGCAAGAAAAGAGAGATAACAAAAAATGAGCGAAAATAGTTGAAAATTTGGAAGTTCAAGTTTTTGGAAGGGTTGACTCGAAGCAAACCCACAAAATCCTCAAGTCAGACACAAAGCAGAATAGACTTGAGAAATCCCCAAATCAGGCCCGAAGAAATCCATAAAAAACTCGAGTCTGACTCCAAGCGCAATTCGGTATTGACTCCTAGGCACGACTCGGTACCGACCCCTGAGGGCTTAAAGCAAACACTCGAAAAAATCTGGTCTTACTCCAAGCGGGACTCGGTACTGACTCCTAGGCACGACTCGGTACCGACTCCTGATGACTCAGAACAAGCACTCAAAAAACTCATGTCAGATTCCAAGCAGGCGAAGGAAAACTCAAAGCACGAAAATCTTAGAAAATCTTAGGTCAAGCCCCTAGTAAACGCTCAAATTTCTCAGATTGGACTCCAAGCAAGTTTAATCTCTTCAAAAAACCAAGACAAGCAATAATCCATCCAAGTTGGGGATCGGTACCAACCCCACTCTAGGGATCGGTACCGACTCCCAGTTCCACCTTGGGTGGACCCCATCTTCTACCTCCATGCCTTACTTGACGTCAAAAGCCTATTTTCAATGTCACTTTGTTGAATCGATGCAATTCTCTATCGATCTCCACGAACTCATGAATCTGCAACCTTGTTCTTCTATAACTCTGTCCTTTTGACCCTGAAACAATCAATTATTGATACAAACAACTATGGAATCATGAAGCTAACCAAATGACAAACCGAGATGAAAGGTTGAAAACGGAAATTTTGGCCATATCGAGGAGTCGTACCGACCCCCACTCGGGGAGTCGTATCGACTCCCAATATTTGATGATGTGGCACTCTATTTTCATGGAGAACAGGTCTACAGCATGGATAATGGCTAGGAGATATTTTATGCGAGATTTTAGGCTCCATACCTCTATAAATAGAAAGGTAGAGCTCATTCTTCATGATCTTTTGGCTCTGGCTCTTTTATTTCATATATTCTTGTATATCTGAAATTCTAAGTGTTGGAGTTGTACCGATCTCAAGAACTTCTGCCCCCAAGTAAGAAATCAACAATAAAATATTAAAGTAAACGTAGGTCAAGCTTTGTCGAACCACTATAAAAGATTGTGTCTTGTTATTTCCTTATTTTCATTTATATTTCTTCACATTTTATTCTCTTCTATTACTTTTGGGTGATTGTACCATTTTTGGTTCAAACAATTTGTTTTTTAATTTGGTCAATATGTTCAAATATATGCATAACAATTTTATAAACATAAAAAATATTTTTATGGTTTTAAATAATTATTTATTAATTTTTATGCGTCTTAA
Source organism: Allium fistulosum (assembly GCA_030737815.1). Classification (NCBI taxonomy): domain Eukaryota; kingdom Viridiplantae; phylum Streptophyta; class Magnoliopsida; order Asparagales; family Amaryllidaceae; genus Allium; species Allium fistulosum. The sequence goes on along the minus strand of CM060904.1, from coordinate 703,468,228 downwards.
ATCATGAGATAAATTGATATCATGTTTTGGATTAATGTCATAATTTAAACTAGCATATGTCTTTATTAGATCTAAATCTTTTTTGCAATTTAAATAAAAAAAATTAATATTTCTAGCCAAAATATCATTTATAATATATAAAAATATATGTGTGTGTTCATATTTTATAATAACATAATTCAATTTGAACAATTGAATTTAACATACTATATTATAATAGTTGGAATTATAAAATCATTTTGGCTATGAATTACATCTAATATTATTGTATATATCTGATGATAATAATAATATTAGTCAAATTTAAGATATTTTACAATTTTAAATTAATGCTTTAGACCTATATCTAGCATTTGAATATACGTTTACCAAGTCAAAAATTAGATATTTTAATTTTGGATTTGAATTTGAAAACTATGATGTATTCAAATTGTATTTGGTAAGTTTATAAGAATACTTACTATTTCATGAAACATAAATTTAGAAAATATAATCTGTATATTTATATTTTATATCAAATAATTTTAATATGGCAATTAGCATATATATAAATGCTAAGTATATACATGGTAGATATAAATCTCAATGTCTACACATGTATGTATTTGACCATGTTCACATCACATATGCTATATATTACACGTGCTGGTTATATCATTTATATATGAACATATTAGATATGTTCATTTCACTCCCATATCATACCTAGTAGGTTAATTAATTAAGACATAGGAGAGAGAATGACTTGGCTTAATTGAGAATTAAAGAGAGAATGAGAAAAGTTTTTATTATCTCCATAAAACATTATTCTCTTATTAACTTCTAATTAATTTTCTCTTTTCTTACTTCAGTTGTTACCCCTTTCTCTATTATATATTCACATTAAACATATTTAATTAATTAAAGCAAAACATTTAAACAAAATATGATTTTGTTAAGCAACTAGATTGGATATATTATTAGATGTTAGATTTTATAGTCTCACTATGATCCAGTTTGAGAATATTTTTTGAAATTCACCTATTTCATCTACTACGAAACGTACCGGATTCCAACGGCAGAATACTGTGGCAAACTACAAAAAATTCAGGCTTCATTCTTCATCAAAATTTAGGGAGATAAAGAAGATGTACCATGGTTATTTAGGAACGCCACAATGCAAATATCTTATCCCTCCATCTCCTCCGTCTAATTTAAACATTCAATTGTACACTGACTTCCTTAGTGGACCGAAGACTGAATTTGGTGTTGCTAGCCACGTACCGTACAACAGAGACAACCCACCAATGTTACTCCATCATATAGGCCCAGGACGACCTAGACTGCAGACGCCTATCGTTCCAGTTCATGATGCAGAGTTCAATCAGATGATTGAATGATGTATGTCGATGACGAAGCCCGACGGCATTTATAAGAGTTGGGAAATTTCTTATATTTTAGCAAATCAAAAAACGGATTAAATGCTTGTCCATAATATGATCAATTTTGCGGACGCTAGAAAGTTGCTAAATTACCAAATGACGATTTTCCACCGTAACCGTTTCTATTTTATTTGCTTGTTTTGTACATTTATTTTGAATTGCAGTATATCCGTTCTTATTTTAAAAATGCAGCGTAGCATCTTTTCGAATTCAATGTTTTTTTCTTCGCATTAGTTTATAATTTATTATTACTTATCAACAATTGAGGACATCTATTTGAACAAAAAATAAATTGCGAATTGTAACACAATAGATTTTAATCATCGAATCACATCGTGTTTAGATTAGGTGTTCAAATCAGATGACAATTTACTATGTTTATATTAAGGGTTGAAATCAGAAGACAATTTAGTAATTGAGATCCGTTATACCACCGATTATGTCTTTATTCCAACAGAATTATCCTTAACAATCATTCTACAATATTTAAATAAGCCCAAATAAATGTAAACAATCTTTCCCTCTCGTAACATAAAAACACATTAGCTAACTTATCCTTTTCAATGGCCTCTCTTTTGGAATACTACTCAGTAATTACCCTCTCGTCCTCATTCCTCCTGGAATTAATTAGGACTTCATTAAGGATCCTTCTAAGAATGTCATTACAATAGAAACATATAGCAGCTTTTCCATCTGCTTGAAATACTTGGTAACTTTATCATTTTCATAAGCCTTCTTATACAGGAATCAAAATTAATCAATGTGGTCATCTTGGTCTTTTTTTTAGCAATAAATACATATATAGAGAGAGAAATTCGAGTTCATTGCAATTAGTAATTCTGTTGTGTAAACAGAGACAAATCCTCTACGTGTACTGTAGACACAGATTCATGTTCGTCCCCATGATCTACATTAGACTGGATGCATAGATGCATGCTGTAGCAAATAGTAAGGCGGGCCTAGCCTATGGGCCCAACAGCTTCTTCCATCGAGCATAGCCAAGCATGAGGAGGAAGATGAAGAAGCAGCCGGAGGAAGTGCCTGCAACGAAAGACCAGAACAGACTTTTATCGGTCGTGTCATACAGTTGACATGGGATGTTCATTGCAAATATCCCAACTATCAGGGTGTTTATGGCAATTGCGAAGGAAGCGATTGTCAGTATGAGTTGAAGCTGGATGAGCTCGTTTCGCTGGTTGTCTAGTTGGATGTTCACGTAGTCTTCCGTGTCATCTATGTATTCTCTCACCTAGCAACAAAACAAAAGGAAACAAATAAACAAGAAAATCACTAATATACCAAGTACATGTATTCATCTAGTACATATACTGTGTATGAATATTAAATTACATCATCTATTTTCTGCATATATCAAAAATATGAAGAAAAGAAAGAAAGAAGCTTGCCATGTTGAGAGAAATGTGCAAATCAAATAAAACACACCACTTGAAACATGGATAGACATATACCCTTTGCAGTTCCACCGCTTTAGGTTCCTACCTTTGTTCTATCTCCTTATACACATATAAATGCATACATTCATATATGTATATGTGTGTGTGTCTACACACACACATAGATACAGTAGATATGTCATAATTTAGTAGAATAAGGCTAATGTTGGTTTATGCTGTCAAAATACCTAGGTTTACAGTAGAGGCAAAAAAAATGTCCTACGGAGTTCGTTCATAAAAAATAAAAATAAAAAAAATCATGAAAGCTGCAATATTAAATTTTGACTTGGAACCATGGCAAGCTCTTGAATTTCAATGTCATATTTCTCTAAGTAACCAAGTTTCCTGACATGAATTACTGCAATAACTAAAAAAAAGTAAGATATTATTAGTCCTAAATGCTGCTTCATTTTCATGGAGTTTTGAGCCATGCAAAACACTCAATGAGTTTGTGGCTTGGTTTACTATTTTAAGAAATGCTTTTTAGAAAACACAGAGTTGGTCGTTTTGAGTGTTTTGAATAAAAAGATTTTATAAAACTATAAATGGAAACTAGTAGAAAATGCAAAAGACGCTTATTTTGAAGTCAAAATTTAAAAAATGACATAAATAAAAACAATTTTTCCAATTTCAGAAATGCTTTTTGTTTTTGTTTTTTTTTGGAATACAAAATTTCCATCCAATTAAACTCAAAAACCACCATCGTCTAATTGTTCCATTTTTGAAATAAATAAAGAAAAGAAAAACCTAACCGACTAAAGCAAATTTATCTTCCAAGAACATAAAATATCTCAAAACCAAATATAGAAAATGAGAACACCCTAGTGCATAAAAATCATTTTTAACGTAAGAGGATTATAATTTACTAGTATTAATGCATGCACCTGTATGCGTCCAGTAAATAAAGATATTTACTTTCTATTCAAGAAATATTTAACGCGGAAAAACAATTTTATTACAATAATGCTGTTTTTATTATGCGTGAATTGTAAATGAAAAACCATTGGTGGTCAAAGAAGTTTTTATTTCAAGCAGTAGCGTTGGTGGTGGAGATTGCAAATCGATGTGAGTCCGTTGTGGATGGTCACGAAGGAGATGGTGGTGCATGCTACAAATCGGTAATGATATTTCGTTGATGGATGATCGGAAAGGGGATGCTACCTAGGGTATTTTCGGAATTTCAAAAGGATACGGTGGAAATTCTATTGATTGAACTTTCATTATTAATAGTAGAGATAAGGAGACAGTCTATCTATGCTAAAATGCAGACATACCGATAATATCCTGTTTCTGGTCCCATCCAACTGCATGAAATAAGCTTCAAGCAACATCTCCAGATCCTCCACATCATTGTCATCAGAATAAGCATTGCTAGTGGCGATGCTTGCACTTCTATGAACACTAGAATTAAGTTTGGACAACTGCAGAGTAGTAGGTAATATAGCATTTGAAGCCCCAGAAGCTAACAATGCTTCAGCTTGTTGATTCAGGAGCTGCCTTCTTGAAAGATACAGATGTGCCATATCTTCATTGTCATCTAATAAGTGTTCAATCTCATCCCTGACCTGGGAGTTTATGATAATGATGAAGGTTAAAACTGTAAACATGAATGAAAACTGCAATGAAGGATGATGCCAGCACAAAATAACCATAAGCAGCAACAGAATTATTAGACTGGGGAACTTTCTTAAGTGATAAAAATTATATCAACATTTAGAATTTTTATATGTTAGGATAAAGGTGTCGATAATTCCATAGGCTTGTGCATAATGACAATATTTGAAATATTTTGAACATGTTTGCATAAACAAGTGAAGATGTACTTTCAAGGGGAGTCAAACAGCTCACACACTATGATATGAGATCCGTGTACTAAAAGACGGTGCAAGAGTAAGTTGTGATAAAGATGCTCTGTAACATTTATGCACAAATTTCATATCAAGATCATTATTCATTAAATTAAATCTCGAAAAAATTAACCAAGAAAGAGTTAATATGTTTGTATTTGACAAGCAATGATGCCTAAATGCTTGTGTTAAGTATACAACCCTTTGTCTATTATATGGTTGATGCAATTATCGAGTGCTACCAAGTATTGAAAATTCTCAAATATTCGATTAAATGTGCAAGCCGGTACTGTGCATGGCAAAGATCATACAATTATACCTTCTGAACACGTGCTAGTAAACGAGTGAGATTACTCTTCAAGCTACGAACTCTCTCAAGATTTTTGGTGCTAACATTTATGGCTAGCTCATCCAACACAGGATATGCATCTCTCTCCAAATCAGAAACGTTTGAATCCAAATAGGTGCAAACTACTTCCAGTGCAACTTCTAAAACTTGAAACTCAAATGGAAGTTCATTTTCACCATCATTTCCTTCATTAACATTGATTCTAAAAGGACTCTTGTGGGGAATTTGCTGCCTAAGCTGATCAATAAAAGGAAGAACTTCTTGACAGAGAGGATCAAGTAGCAGAATTTCATCAGCTGTAACTATTGCCTTTATGAATTCAAGATTGATTAGCATAGCTTTATCCCTTGCTGAAATAATAACAAAACATCAAGTTCAGTATATTGTAATTAGAACCTCAGCCCCTTGTATGACCAAGTAAAAACAAGTTCAGTATATTGTAACTATTGTTTATACTCAGGGCACCAAGTTGACACTAACAAAAAAACTTTTAGTTGGAATAAGTTTCCAGTGATGTGTCAATGGTAAACTCTAATTTCGGCTGAACGCACTTTATTGTGCTTACGTGTTATGGGTAATCACTTCATCAACTGTAAGATCCAGAACCAGAAAAAGATCCAGAACCAGAAAAAGACGACAACTCGATTTCATGCATCAGTCGATTTATTTTCATTAAATTGTAAACTTTTAATGCACATTCGAGATCATAGTTGTACATATCACACATAAATACTTTCAAAGGTGGTGATTCATACCAATACAATCTGTAACAGACCGATTAAGTTATGGCTTTTGGCAATCGATGGCAAAAGCATATATGAATGTAAAAACAGAAAAGTACCTACATCAAAATACAGGACGAAAAAGAACTCCTCCATGCTTATGGAATAACACGAAACGTTTTCTTAACAAGAAGAAAAGCTCATCAAGTAAACTGGACTTTGTAGAAAACAGTCATAATGGTGTATGCATACATACTGGTATATTATAAACAAATTGTACCGGAACTGTTTGAAAACTATTATGCACTCTTAGAATCAAGATGATTAAAATGATAAAGTCCTAAACACCAAAACAATTGCATGTACTAGGCACTTTGAACTGTACTGTCTTAAATATGAACACATGGGAAATTATAGTTTCACATCAATATAATTTAAGCTTCTAGCTAATTTCACATCAATATAATTTAAGCTTCTAGCTCATTACACTATGTAAGAATCCTATTCGAAAAAATTGACTTACACAACATGGGATTTTGAAATGCAGGAATAGTCGGTAATGGTTTGCATATAATACAACCATATTCTCAAATTAATAAACAAACAAACTCTATATCAACAAAATAACTGTCAGAAAAATAGCTTACCGAGAATATTAGACGAATGCGAGAAAATGGGACCAAGGATTCTCAAATCTCGGGGAGGAATCGAGTATCTTTGGATTATAGAATTCCTATCACATTCAACAATCTCTGACAATCCCGTCCTATCAAATCTCATCCACAGCCTCGAATTTTTCTTCTTTCCTACTTTTAAAGGAGCAACCGCAGATTCCTGAACCAAGCTTCCGTTATGGTTGGGGGTGGAATTAGGGTTAGTTGGCGGAAGCAACGGAATCAATCGCTTTGTAGATTTTGATCGCCTTTTGCAGAAAAAAGAAAGATGCTTTTTTACGTTTTTCTTCGCCATGGCTGCTTGCCACTTTCAAACTCTTCGAATTAGGGGCGAAACGAGCTTGACTTCTGTAGCCCTAATTAATTAGGGGAAATATAAATATTTATTTGCGGAGAAAATGGAAAGCATCAGTTGTGTTGCTAATGCTGGCACTTGGACTGTCGACTAGGACCCCAATGTTTCGTCCTTGTCCGTATCCGAAATATAAAAAAATATCCAATAACCGAAAAACGAAAACGACCGTATCGGCGTACCCGTATTCGATTATTATCCATCCAGTTTTTATCAAGATTATATTTACTTTTTTATGTATTTTAGTAGATAAAATGACCCGTTTACTATTTTATCCAGGTAAAAAATTTAATATGTGTATAAAAATCAAATTTTACCTTTTAAAATTATTTTTCTTACTGTATATTTTTTTTTTATATTTAGTACAAAAGTGGGTTTATAATAAATCATAATTTTCTATCTGTTTTGGTTTATTGATTGTGAATTGGTCGAAGAATATCTGATATTCATCCACATCCGCGGATACAGATATCGAAAAATAATTTCGGATACGAATATGACACTATCCGTATCCGAAAGTATCCGCTTACAGACCTAGCTGACGGTGCCGGTATTTATGTAGATTTAAATTCTTTCCCATTGTCACTTGGAAATAAAATGGATAAATTTCTATTTAGACCAATTTTGCAAACTTATTACAAATATAGGCTAGTTGCAAAACTAATTACAGAAATAGACCACTTTTGGCCACCTCTGCTGCCAGTACACGTATTATTACTAAAACTAACTGACAGCATTTAAGATGTTGCCTGTATGCGGCATTTGGGATGCCGTCAGTTTGCGGTATTTCAAATGCCGCCCTGTTGTGTGCCTGCTGTTTAAGATAACCCCCTCTTCCATTTACAATTCCACCCTCAAAAACCCAAATCTTTAAAAAACCCAAAACCACAAATCTCAAAAGTTTTCCCAAACTAAGGACTGTAGAATGTGTTAAATTAAATCTTGATCGAAAGTAGCTATAGTCGAGGAGCAACACCTATTTCTTCCTCTTGCACAATTTTGGTATGTTATTTTGTAAACTCTGGTTTTTTGTGTTTTTGTTATCATATGTCGTTTGGTAATTTATGAAAGTAGTAAAAAAGATGATTAATTGGCAGGTAGAATGGCTCCCAAGTGTACCAACGATTTGTTATTGTGATGGTAAACTAGTTATTGACGAACTTAATTGTGGCAAATATGTTGGTGGGTCGTGTAAACCAGCGAAAGTATTGAAAGGTTGTAATTTGGCGCAGTTAAAAGAATCGATTTATAAAGCGACTAAGATAAAATCCGATGAATTTGACATAGAGTTAGTGTGTAACTGGCCTACGGATTCAGGATCGAAAGCCATTAAAATAGTCGATGATGACGATGTGGAGCTAATGTTTTCAGAGACATCAAAATCAATAGAGCTGTTTGTTGGAAAAAGTAGGCGGTTGCAAAAAGAAGAACCCGTACGAGAACAAGTAGTTAACAGTGTAACTGAAGACTACCATAGAAGGGTTGAGACAGTAAGTATTAGTCATGGAACTGCAACTCCGAGTTTTAGTAATCCACCTATGACAGCGATTTACGGTCAACAACAATCACTTTTTGGATATCCGCCGTGTATGAGTTATCAACAAGGCGTTCGTATAACTTTCCATATCCAAGTCAAGGCAGCTTTTCGCATTTGCTTGGAAGGTGAAACATTTATTTATAGTTTTTATGTCGTATTACAATGTAAGTTATGTAATAGTTGAAAGTTTTGTCGTTCTATATGCAGTTATCTTCCTTATCGACCAACACCGCCAAGTATTGTCGGACCATCAAATTGTCATATGTCTTCTTATATGTATCCAACTTCATCTGAGTTATACAATATAAGTCAAAGGTATTTGTTTAGAATAAGCTAACTTTGTTAGCTATTATTTCTGATGCAGTGTTTAAATTGATATTTATTTGTGAATTACGGATTTCTCACACATGATATTGCGACACAATCTAATGTCGAAGTAGAGAATGTGAACGTAACTGCAAACGAAGCAGATGTTGATATTGAAATGGACATGGTTGTAGGTGAAGATGTACATGACGATCCCCCTGTAAATAGTATGGATGTAGTGAATATGGCGGAGAATGACGTGTCGTGGATCGGTAGTATGCAAGTGAACAATGATGCTTTGAACCATAATTTTGCGGTCGAAGACAATATTCCCGAAGACGGTGATGAGGTGGAAATGGAGGTACCTTCGGAGGACGATCTATGCAATGCACAAATAATGGCTAGGTCAATTGTTGCAAATCTTGAGTTCATCAATGAGTTATTTTCAACCGTTAGCATTCAGGGTGGCATTAAAGTTGGTATGATTTTCGAGATGAAAGCTAAATTGTTACAACAATTGAGTGAATGGTCAATTCTACATGCCGTGTCTTTTAAAGCTATAAAATCAAATAAAACCAAATACACTGTCGTTTGTAATATAGATGCCAACTGTCCATGAAGAATTCATGCTATTGTTTCAAAAAAATCCGAGCAGAATTGGTGGATTATAAGGAAATATCCGAGCGACCACAACTGTGTTAACCCAACAGTGAACTCCACTCACAAACAAGTGACTTCTAATTTTCTAGTATCAAAGATCTTACATTTCGTGAAAGTCGATCTAAATATAACAGTCGATACGGTGCAAGTATTGATGGAAGAACAATTGTTCATGAAAGTTAGTTACATGAAGGCTTGGAGAGCTTTGAGAAAGGTGGTGGAAAGGATTTATGGTGATTGGGCAGAATCATATACTACTCTAAGACAATATTTTGCTGAAATTGCTAGAACGAACCCAGGAAGCGTTGTTGTGACGCCCCACCTCTATACTCACACTAACCAAGGACACTACTGGGTAATGCCGTCAATTAGTACGAAGAATAAGGCTGTTGAGGAGCAACCAACTGTATAATTGATTTGAGTGAGAACCGATATGTCAGATAGTTTGTCATGCATTTCATTTCAAGAGGAAATCTGACATAACCAATCCAAACTCAAATCTACTATACAGTGGCTAAGTGGCCTTTGGAATCAATATAAATAAGCACAACACAAAATTAGTCACAGATATTCATATCACTAAGGCGGAAACAGATACGAATATAACACATGGAAATGAACATTATAGTAGTTGTCATACAAGATCCACTACAAGCCAAAAGAATATGTACATGTACTACACAAAAGAATAAGTATACATAAAAGAATCTCTATCTCATATACATGAAAGACAAAAACTACTAAGCTAAAGTAGTTAGCCAAAAGTCAGAAGATGGTCCCTGCTAAGAAGTCAAGTGGAAGCACCTGAAACACCTCGGTTTGACTCGAGTATTATTTAAGAAGAAAAATAATAAACGGATCAGTCTAGCTATAATTATCATGTAAGACGAGATAGGATAAGAGATATGACAAAAATATATGATAACAATAATACCATGTTGTGACAAGTATATATTTGATAACAATGAAAATCATAAAATATCTCAAACTTTCTCAAATACCCAAAAAGAATATCATATTCTTTAGCTTATTCACCAAACCTCAAATATTGACAAAACATATCAATGCAAATCACAAAAACTGGTGAAACGCAAATTCTAGAAATCATCAATTAGAAATCCAGAAAACATAAAAGGGGAGGCCTATCATAAACGGGAGCATGAAAACTCACCAACACGTGTATCATTAACGAGACGTTATCCCATGGGTCGCTAACCCATAAAAATACGGGGTACAGTCCCCCATTAGGGATGAATGAGCCGAACATCGACGCACCTAAAAAGATACGCCCCATGCGCAGACTTATTGAGCCGAACATCGACACACCTAAAAAGATACGCCTCATGCGCAGACTTATTGAGCCGAACATCGACGCACCTAAATAGATACGCCCCATGCGCAGACTTATTGAGCCGAACATCGACGCACCTAAAAAGATACGCCCCATGCGCAGACTTATTGAGCCGAACATCGACGCACCTAAAAAGATACGCCCCATGCGCAGACTTATTGAGCCGAACATCGACGCACCTAAAAAGATACGCCCCATGCGCAGACTTATTGAGCCGATTGCTCCACGAACGGTCAAAAGACCATGGGTCGCTACCCTACCAAATTGAGGCGAAACTCCACAGAACGGGGTATAGTCCCCCACGCGGACAAAGAGACATCGCATATCGCTAGTCTAAATCACAAAATGATCATCATTGATCAATAAGTGTAAATTACACTAAGCTAGTAAATAAATGAGTTAGACTTCATGTCCCATAACCACTGGCTTAACTTAAATATTTACGAACAAATTGTAGACTTCCACTCGGAAATAAGGTGTAAATTACACAAAGCTAGTAATAAATGAGTTTAGCTTCATATCCCATAACCACTGGCTTAACATAAATATTTATGAACAGATTTTAGATTTCCACTCGAATATTGTCACGAGATTTCAATCGAACAAGTCCAAGAATTAACCGACGAAGTAAACGCAACTGTTTCATACCACTTGTTTGCTAAGTTGTTTAATTGGATTTCTCATACGAATGAGGTAAAGGTTTGTATATACTAATAGATTGGAAAATGGTTTTAAAACGAGCTTTGTATTTAAAAGAAATGTTGAAATCATTTTTGTGAAAGGGTTTGAGTATTTACTACTAGTATAGAAACTTTTGTATTTTAAAGTGATAAATCATAGGAATGATTGTAAAAACAATCTATCATCAAAAATCCACATTTCAATAACGTGAATCAAAACCATGGAAATCGATATCAAATCCATCAAATGGAAACACCAAAAATCCAAAAAAGAAATCATCAAAGTCGGTACTGATTGACAATAACTATTCGGATCGTCAAAGATCGATAAAAATTGGAAATCCAGGCAAAAATAGGCAAGTAGGCAAAAATAATAGAACCAGACGTCTGGTAGGTTTAACCAGACGTCTGACCCTGAGTTCTGGAAATTTATAAAAAAAATTCTCCTTTTTCTTTTTATTTCCTGAAGCCTCCCAAACGTCTGGTTGGGTTAACCAAACGTCTGGTCCTGGGCTCTGGAATTTTATTTCCGTTTTTATTATTTATTTTTTTCTCAAAATCCCCTACCGGACGTTTGGTTGCCTAAGCTGGGCATAAATTTGCCTAGGCCATTGATGGCCAAATCAATTCGGAGGCGATCGAACGAGCGATGGAGGCTAGGGATTTATGCAAAATGGCAACCCAACCTTATAGGCTCTTCGATACACCACCAAACAACATGTCCAAACATTCAATATAGGATCTTTAAAGATTCTGACTTCAAAATACTAGAATTGGGAAATTCGCCAAACTAATTCAAATCAAAAGCAATTGAACATGAAACAAATGTTAGAAATTCATATCTAACAACAATGAAAGTTATAAATATGGACGTGAGTTCAAGAACTCACCTTTAAACCCAAAAATAGAAATGAGAAGCTCTCAAACAATCTAAGATTGATTTCTCTTCAACAACACCTCAAAGATCTTCAACCTATTACTACATGCAAAGATTTTCCTAAGTTAGGTTATAGGAAAAATCAAGAATTGAAGAGGAATTGAGATGGAGAAGATGAAGAGGATGCTTACCTAAGCTTCTTCTTGATTTTAGACCTTGAATTTGAATTTCCTAAGAATCTAGGGATTGGGAATTTCTAATCTCCCCTCTTTCTCCCATTTTTCCTTTAGCTTGAGTGTTAGGAAATTATGAGTGGAATGAATGAAGAGGAGAGGAGTTAGGGTATTTGGTAGAGGAGTTTGGGTTATCTTGTTGGGTTGGTGGGCTAGAACACAACCCAAAGCCCAAATGAAGATACCAAAATCCTAATCAACTCCAAACATATCAATATTTAAACTTAAACAAGTTGTAAACGTTGTTTTAAACTCAATGGAGGTGGCCTCGAGTCCGGATTCGACTATTTACAAAAAACCACATTTTGGAATTTAATCCAACCGACGACGTTATATTTAAATAAAACATTTAAATATTTAATCGTGAAATATGTGGGTTGTTATAGTTGTACACGTTATTACGGATGAATATGGAGTGTTTGATCGAGCTTTTTGGACCTTTGGCCCATGTATTGAAGGTTTTGTCCATTGTCGTTCGTTGTTATGTATTGACGGCACACATTTGTATGGAAAATACAAAGGGACATTACTTGTAGTCACTGTTGTTGATGCGGATGACCATCTATACCCTTTAGCCTATGCAATTGTAGAGCGAGAATTTGGTGATAGTTGGGAGTGGTTTTTTGCTTGCATGCGGCGGTTCATTCATAGTGTTAACAATCGACGAATTACCTTTATTTCGGATCGAATGACAGGAATACCAACAACATTAGAAATGAAATGGGGTTTGCCTCATAAACACCGCTTCTATGCTAGACATCTCAAGCCAAATTTTCAAGCTGTAGGATTTAGAGAAAAACGATTGACGGGCCTTTTTTATGCTGCAGCATGTGTTTGCAGAGGAAGCCGAGTACAACAAAATCCGAGAAGAAACCAAAACTACAAGCATTGGGGCTCACAATTGGATAGGAAGGAGTTTGGGAGGGAAAGAGGAAAATTGGGCATTGTGTAAAGATGATGGCGGTCGATTTCATGTCATGACCACTAACTGCGCAGAAAGTTTCAACGGTGTACTTAAAGGAGCTCGGTATTTACCTGTTAAAGCTTTGGTTGCATGCACTTCTTTTAGGTCAGTTGATTAGTTTTGTCAAATAAGAGAAGCGGTAGGAAAGACTTACAACTCGTCTTACTCCGAAGTTGTAAGCCAAGATTACCGATAGAGCAAACGAAGCAAAGCGTACAAGAATAATTCACTTTAGTCAAGCTGAATGGCAAGTTGCGCACTATTTCAGTGATGAATTCAAAGTACTAATCATCACTGGTAACCGTTGCTCCTGTATGTGCAACATACCTCTATTAGAGCACTTACCTTATATGCATGTTATGGCCGCTTGCTCAACGGTTTCCAATGGAGCTAATAGAGCCCATCATAACTTCGCTTCAACATGGTACTCAGCTGAGAAATACTTGACCGCTTACACCCCCAAGTTTCATCCTGTCCGCGATAAACACTATTGGAGTTTAAGGATAATCATTTGGTCCTACCTCCTATAGCTAAAAGGCAACCAGGACATCCACGTTCTACTAGAATTAAAGGTAAGATGGACGAGATGCAGACTCCAAAAGAAAACAGGTGCAACAAATGTGGTGTTGTGGGTCATAAGAAAAGTCGTTGCACTACGACAACATAAGGTTTTCATTTAAGTTTGGTTGTATTTTTAGATCGACTGCAATCGAATATATTCGAAAAAAATTGTTTATGTTATCTAATTTTGACAATTGAGATTGGTTGTATTTGGAAAGTTGTATTTTTAGATCGACTGCAATCGAATATATTCGAAGACAATTTCATAGTTGTATTATTTGGCTAAATGAAATAAAGTTGCTGGATATGCGCAAGGGAACAACAGAGAGGCATTTGAAATGCTGCCCCTTGTGCGGCATTTCAAATGCCGCCGACTATGTTTCAATGGGCGACATTTGAAACGCCGCGCACAGGGCTGCATTTCAAATGCCGCTCTGTTGTTATCCTGCTGCATATCCAGCAGCAGCCAAATCCGATAAACATATACCAACACATTACAGTACAATAGCGTAAATTCGAATGTACCTAAATTAAGTCGAATAACATTACATTACAATAGCATAACTTCAAATATCAAAATACTACAAGATTCGAATAACATTATATTACATTTCACTTTTCCTTCAATGATCTATGTGGCCATAACGCCGAATACTTGTATCCATAGCCCAACAATTCGTTTGCATATTCAAGATTCAACTTCTCCAAACGACTATTTTCTACTTGCATCTCTAAAGCGTATTCAACCCCCCTTGGGCACATTTCAGGATCTAGCCACTTAAAAAAATTGCAGCAGTCAACTTGATGAGGTCGTACCTTATGATCTTTGTACCCAACACATTGGTAGAAACAACGTCCAGCATTCCTCTCATTTCTACAAATAATTACATCACATTCATCTCCACAATAACAAAGTAAACAAGGAGGTTGCACGCTTGAACTAGCACGATTGAGATTTTGACGACCAAGGGCGCCTAAAAGACATGCATGTAGTGATTGTTGGTTCAGTCTTTCATTCGCGACATCTATTGTTGATGTTCCATTATCCACAGCCGGCGGTAATTCTTCAACTTGCGTCTCTGGCACAAAATCCACATCAAGGTTGGTGCCACTTGAGATTCCATTACCTTTCTTTTGTTCAAATTTTTCATAAATCTTCATCATTATTTCATCATCAATCTCCCAATTGTCCATTATCAATCTATGAATAGAAGCAAAATATACAACAAAAAACAAAAAGTTTGGATTTTGAAAGAAATTAACAGAGATTAATGTCATACTTACCTTATAGACGCCTTGTTGAAATAAATTACAATTTACGATAAATTGCAAATTTAGAGAAATCAGAAAGTTTGGGGTTTTGATGAAGGAGTTTTGGTAAAGTAAGAATGGGGTAAGTAGGAGTAGCTATTGCAGAAAAAACTTTACATTTTTGCACCATTTCAGATGACGCGGGAGGGCGGCATTTCAAATGTCGCCTTGTTACTTAAATGTGGGCGGCATTTCAAATGCCGCTCTGCTTTTTGCCCACTGCAAAGCATAAGCAGTCCCATTATCTTTTTCGATATGAACAATATTCAATACGAACTATATTCACAACGAACTATATTCAATCCAACTATATTCATAAGAATCACAACTAAATTCCATACGAACTATATTCACAACGAAAAACAATACTACAATCATAAGTAGTTTTCAACCCATACTCCAATACAAACATAATATCACTACAATCACTACTACAAACAATCCAAAGTACACTACCGTCTCAAATTTCTTAGTTTGCGAGGAGTTTTCTTTTTCGATTTTCTTGGCATGAGCATGAATTCCTCCTCTACAGGCGAAACTTCTTCACTGCCCTCCACTTGAATTCCGGATTCACGAGGATGATTGTATAACAATGATGAGGGTGTGAGTGGATTCAAGGGGATGAGAAAAATAGTAAGATTAGTGTGAACGTGTGTTATTGTTGCTAACTTCTTACTATAAGGGCCAAACATTATTTTGGCTAGTTTGTTTGCATACAAATTCAAGTAGCAAGCATTCTAATACGTTATGTTGGCCAAGTGGTAAGGCATGGGAATAACACACCAAAGATCGCTAGTTCTATCCCGCTATGACACATAATTCTTAAGACAATAATGTTTGGCCTCTTTCACTTACTTGAAGTCTAACCGTGGTTTCAGTTTAGGCTCTCTTAAGTTTACTTAATTGGTTCTCGGATTGCAAACATTACATTTCAAGTGCAAACCTAACTACCTAAGCTACGTGTACAGCATGTTATGAGTTACAAGTTTGGTACAAAGTAGTTATCACTACAACAATTTTGAGTTTTTCTTATAATAAGAGTGGTACTTTATTCAAGCAGAGTGCTCATTTTGACATTTCGAGGGTTCAAAATCATGACCTCTATGATCTTGGCCTACAACGTCATACCACCGTCACTTGAGCTGATGGTCCTTGACGATAATTTTGAGGTTTTTGTTTCAAATTTATGATTTTGGTCATGAGCTTTTTATTCCAAATATACTCGGGCATGATTAAAATTATAAAAATGAGAAATTCATTTTAAAAATTGTGTCAAAAAATTCCATATATATACATATTATACTTGAGTATTGTTAACTAATAATTTAGCCATCCTCGGGATTATGGTTAAGAGTTGATATTAGAAAACGTTACTGACTAATATCTTGGTTTTAAAATGCAAATGAGAAAACAAAACGCGTAATAAGTAAAGAGATACAAGATTTAGAGTGATTTGATCTAAGTTGATCTACATCCATCATGTGAGTTTTCTTACTAGTTCGCTTCTCTTACAATAACTTGGATTACAAGAGACAATAACGAGAAAATGAGTGTTTGAGAGCTTGAAATGTTCAACGCTTGTAAAAATGCATGTTTGGTTGTATTTATATGTATTAGAATTCGAGTTGGAGGCATAGATTTTAATTGGCTGCTAAACAAGCCTTACTTCCTCATTCTCATATATTTGTCATAAATAGAGAATTTGATGCTACACAAGCTTTACTCCCTCGTTCTCATAGATTTGTTTTGAATAAATAATTGGACGTTATACAAGCCTTACTCTCTTGCACTACAATAAAAATACCCTATAACAACGCTAATTTTACAACGGTCTATAAATGGCCGTTGTAATATAACCCAATTACAATGGTTTTGTCAGGCCTGTTGTAATGATACCACTTTCAATAACTTTTTTTCTTTGCACGTTGTAATAAACACCTATTACAACTTTTTTATTTGCCTGTTGTAATATATGCCTATTACAACTGTTTTCAGCCCATTGTAATAGATACCAGTTTTCATCCATGTTTGGCCATTGTAATAGATGTCTATCACGTTTATTTTCCTTTATCCATTATAATAGATGCCAATTTTAACAACTCTTTTTTTGCTAGTTGTAATAGATACGTATTACAACCTTTTTAGTTTACTAATTGTAATGGATGCCAATTTTCAGCAACTCTTAACCGATCATCGTTATCTTCGATTAGTTTAGATACTGTAGAATAATAATAACTATTCAACAATTAATTTGAAATATGAAATAATTACTATTAATAACTAATATTAATAATTACTATTCAATAATTAATATAATAATTAATTAATAATAAGTAATGATTAATAAATAATAATTATTTTTTAATAATTAATTAAATAGTAATTAAACAATAATAATTAAAAGTTGAAAATTAATGCTAAATAATAATAATTATTATTATTAATTAAAATTACATAATAATAATTAATAATTAAAATTACATAATAATAATTAATAATTTATAAAAGATTAATAATAAATAATAATTACATAATAATAATTTTTAATAATAATTTCTATTAAATAATTAATATTTGGTAATTAATATTAAATATATAATAATTTATAATTAATAATTACTATTAATAATTTATAATTAATAATTATTAATAATAATTTATAATTACTATTAATAATTCATAATTACTATTAATAATAAATAATATATACATATTAATTAACATTTAATAATTAATATTCAGTTATAATTATTAATAATTAATAAATAAGAAGTAATATTTTACATTTAATAATTAATTTTTACTAATAAATAATTAATAATTAAGACTAATATTTAATAATTAATAATAATATGTAATAATTAAGATTTAATTTTTATTATTTAGTATCTAATATTTAATAATTATATTTAATATCCCAAAAAAATTTGAAAATTTAGAAAATTATTAAAAAAATTCATAAAATTTAAAATTTTCATAATATTATAAAACAAAAAAGTTAAAATTTTAAATAAATTTTAATTTTAATAAAATACCAATACTCATCTTGGTCTACTTGATGATTACAATAACCCGAGTGTCAAAAATTTCAAGGCACAATTACATTGCAAAATATATTGCAACTTGTGTATGGGAAGAATTGTTACATCTATATGCATATGAAAATTTTCTTTTGTAACTCTCATTCTTTGACATGCAAATTTTCTTTAGCTCCAAAACCAAAATTTTGGCTCCAAAGCCAACTATTTTGGCTCCTAACCTGAAATTTTCACCTATTCAACCCCTTTCCCTGTAAGCAGCATGTCATTCTTTTGCCTACGGTAATTCTTTTCAACTATCAACAAAATTCCTAATTCCCAAATTGACTTCAAAGGGAAATAATTTTCTTCTCGTCGTGCTTCGCATGCTACTCGCCATGTTTCACATTTCTAACCCCAATTCCCCATTCCCATGCTACTACTCATCGTCGGTTCGCAACTAGGAGGCCCTCTTATTGCTTGCTTATTTGCGTCAAAAGACCACTTTGCCTTTCCCTATGCTGCTCTGTAAACCAAAGAAGTGATTTTGGTAGTTGAGGTCGTGGTGAAGTAGGAGCAGGAGGAGGTTGCAGTTGGTGAAGTGGGTTTGATTTAGACGATTAAGGGGTTTCGGTTTGTGGTCGCGGTTGTAATTAGAGGTTGCGGATGTGGGAGATAAAGGTGAATTTACACTGTAGGAGGAAGGGTCATACAGTTGTGAGTTTGGTTGTGTGCTTGGTATTTGGAGTTTTGGTAGTAGAAGTTCTGTTTGCTGAGATTGTTGGTTTGTATTGTGGAGATGGTCGGGTTGCAGTGGTTGGTGTAGGTTGCTGAGAGTGTGTTGTGAGGTTGCGGGTGGCAGGTTTTGGAGATTGTGCGGGCAGAAGCAATCATGTTTGCTGGTTTGAGGTGATGAAGAGGACTGTAGTCCAAAGCTAGGAGGAATTGGAGGTGGAGATGAAGTTGTAAGGGATTTGGATGAGGGTTTGGGTGTTATGGATTTTGGCTGGAGATTGGTTCGAGTTTGAGATTGCAGTGGTTTTGTTGGTGGGGAGATGGAGACAGTGAGGTTATTTTGGTCTGAGGAAGTTGCAGGCTGGTGATGGTTGGTGTAGTGAAGTGATTGCATGCAGGTAGTGAAGTGGTGAAGTGTATGTCTTTGTTCTGGAGTTTTTGTTTTGGAGGAGGTTTGCAGGTATGGTGGCAGTTTTGAACTTGCAGGGAGATGGTGGTAGAGGAAGGGTAGCAGTGGGGATTGAATGGTAAAGGCGGTGTTGTAGTGGTTTGATTTGGCAGAGGAGGTAAGT
This sequence comes from Allium fistulosum, assembly GCA_030737815.1. Lineage (NCBI taxonomy): Eukaryota > Viridiplantae > Streptophyta > Magnoliopsida > Asparagales > Amaryllidaceae > Allium > Allium fistulosum. Next base: position 703,448,605 of record CM060904.1, on the reverse strand, counting down.
GCAGTAAGCATGCGAGGTTGTGGGTTGGTGTATAAGAGATGAACATATGAGGAGTTGGATTTGTATTTGATTGTTCAAGTGATATCGTTTGAAGTCATGGGTTTGAGGCGATGTAGGTTTGAAGCTGCCGAGGATGGTTGCAGAAGTTTGCTGGTGTTTGCTGAGGGTTTGGGTTGTGGTTGAAGGTTGGGGGTTGTATAGCAACTATTATGAATAACAATTATTTGTCAATAGAGATGATGGTGGTCAAAGCTCGCTAAGGTGGTGGTCAAAGTCAAAATGAGGATTTGGTTGGCAATGACAATATGTGGTTGACATGGTATCAATAGGTGAGGAATCTCGAGTGGAGTGTTATGGTGATGACTAGGAGTTTTATATTCCAATGATATAATAGATATAACTCAAAATATGACTTAAGTTGCATAGCAATAGAAGTGTTTTTCCTTCATTTTTTCTTGCTAACATGCTCATTTTATTTTCAACTTACACCAACTTATTCTAATTCGATTCCATATTCTGTAGGTTTCAACCAAGCAATTCAGCATTATGCAGTACATTTACTTTTGTTGACATATTAGAAAGTGCCCAGATCAGTGCTTGCCGAGGTGAGATCGTTGACATATTGAAATTGTTGGGCTTGTTTTTCTTATTATATTTGTTGTACAAATAGTTTATTGTTTATGAATACTTGTTTCTTCATCAAACAGGTAGTTAATATAGAAGGACCAGTCCTGGATAATTTCTTGGACTACCATGTAGAGAATTTTGGATGGGCATTTGAGAAAGGTTAAGGTGCAGTCCAATTCTACACTCTTGTAGTTCTCTTTTTATGTTTTGAGTTTACTTGGTTGTTTAACCTATTAAATTAGCAACTATGGTTTATCCTTCTTGTCAACCGGAACATAAAAAAACTAACATACAAAATTTACTTCATATTATGAAAAACTACAAGAGCAGAAAGACTTCACTATTTTACCGTTGCGCTCATTTCATCATTCTTTTGACGTGCTTTTAACTAAGGACTTCTTAATTCCACTGTTGATTACTTAACACTGAACGTGCTGCACAACGGATCGAATCCAATGGATTTACACATATATTATTCTATCCAATGGATTTGCACATATATCATTCAATCTAATTTACACATATATATTGGATTAGACGCAACCAACTTTACTAATTCATATTATTACAAATTGTTGGTATGAAAATGATCCATTAATTTCATCAGGGACTCCTTTTGACTTCTTATGTTTTGACTTCTTATTGTAAAGCTTGGACCATATGCTTGGAAGGTATGGGTGAATGTAGCGGTGGAATCAGAAGCTTTTTTATTTAGGTCGAATTCAGAGATCTTCACTATTAAAGAGCCAATGCATCAACCGTCGAATGGCACAAAGACTTCATCTCCTTGGTCTAGTATGCGTGTGCATGGTTTATGGGTTAGATGATAGTACTTAGAACTTAATATTTGTAATTGGTTGTTATGTAACTAGCCGTTATGTGTACGTTAGAACTATGTCAACGTAAACTTATCTAACCTTTTGGAATGTGTGGGAATTTTGTGAATGTAGCTTTATTTAGTCTTTTTGTATGTGATTTTGGTTGTTTTTTGATAATATTTATAAGTCGTTAAATTATTAATTATGGATGAAATGCGTGGATGCTGATGTTATTTTTTTTAAATTTTGTATTTATTTTACAACGGTCAATGCCTGTTGTCAAAGAGTCTATTGCAACGGCTGTAGACCGTTGTAAATTTTTTTATTACAACGGTTATAAACTGTTGTCGAAACTATTAGATCTATTACAACATCGTCCAATAAGACGGACGCTTGCCCATTGCGAAACTCATATTACAACGAACATTGCCCGTTGTAAAAAGGGTATTTTGTTGTAGTGTTGTTCTCATATATTTGTCATGAATAGACAATTGGACACTACACAAGTCTAATATTCACACTTCCATTGTTTTGAATGGTTCCTCTTATCATCACATGGCTATTAGGCTAAATCTCAATTTTTATTCTTTAAATAAGTTTTTTATCCTTAACCTATTATTCTTTATGGTCATTTCATTCCCTATGAAATTCTCAATCTTCGCTTTGGAAGGTAGCTTTCAAAGTGCTACAAAAGTTCATTCTTTACTAAGGATTTCTTAGCATTTATTAGCCATCTCATATTCACATTACCTAGCCGTCACACCTTGACCCTAGTTTGTTGCATATTGAAGTTACATTAGCCATCACAAGTTGATCATCACAAGTTGATGTTATAGGCTATCGCATGTTAACATCCCCTAGCCATTAAATTTCAACACTTACATGTTGTCGCATGTTGAACACCTAGAAGCTATCATGGGTTAATATAATTTAAAGCCATCGCAAGTTGATCCCAACGTAGCTATCGTATGCTGACTCTAACTTAACCATCACAAGTTGATCCCAACGAAGTTGTCGCATGTTGACTCCAACTTAGCTATCGCAAGTTGAGTTCATTTAGAACTATCACATTTTGGTCTTTGATTAACTATCATATGTAAAACCTTTAGCCAGCTATCGCATGTTGACTCATATCCAAGCTATCGCAGGTTGAGCTTACCTTAACTATCGCAATTTGACATTAGCCATCGCTAGTTGACATGACATTTCAGTAATTATTGTGAAAACTATTTTATTTCCATCTAAAGTAATTACTTTTCACCTAACCCTAATATATGTAGAATCATTGGTTTACATAATTTTTTGCAGTTTTCTTTTCAAAATTTATTAATTCACTCTTTAATTAAACTGTTGATTACCCCTGTGTAATGAGCCCTTTTTCTTTACCAATTAATTCATATAAATTCGAACATGAATGGTAAAAATCCAAAAAATTCACCAAAAATCCAATTCATCGTATTTTTCCTCATGTAAAATTTTCATGCCAGATGACTAATTTTATTATTTTAAATAATTAATTTCTGAATTTAGACCTTTTCTCAATAAAAATTCATATAAATTTCAAACAAATTCCAAAAACTACAAATTAAAAACTCATCTCCAAATTATTATTTCACATATCATATAAAAATTTCAAATGATTTGGGCAAGGTTTGATTCACATTGTTGTCTTAGCTCTTCAAAAACCATCATGTTTAAATTCCCAAACTTGAACAAATATTATTTAACATCCGCATATTTGTTCCTCATTATTAAATACATGAAACTTACGTACAAACCTAACCCATTCGGGTTTGGAAGCTTTGAATAAGAATTACTCGCCTTTATTTAATTAGAGGTTAATTAAAAAGCTTTACTTTCTCTTATGGATGAATGCTCCTTTCTTTTCCTTTAGTTTTCTTCTTCTTCCTTGAAGTTATAGCCGGCCTACTCTTGATTTCCTTTCTTTTAGTTTTGTGGAAAAATGAGAGCGTGAATAAAAAGTTGAAGTGTAAGGGTTTAATCATTTGGGCTTTGGGCTAAAACCTCATTTTAGCCTATTCTTATTAAACCTCTAACTCCTCATCCTACCTTCATTCACTCTCTATTGATTAACTTATCTTTATTTATTCCATAATTTAATTTGATTAATCCTTTGTTCAATTAATTTCCCCATATTATGATACTCCAAAATATGGGGTGTTATAGTCTCCCTTCTTTATAAGAATTTCGTCTTCGAAATTTCAATAAGACAGGATAAAAATCATCGTCATCAATCAATGTACACACAATACAACAATTATACTAGTTCCCCATTAACGTAAATCATCAATCATCAATCATAATATATTAGTATTGCCAGTAACACATTCAAATATCATATCATATAATCATACTAGTGTCACTACTGATCCATACATTAGAACACACAAGTGTAATTACACATGTCAAATCAAAGATGGATAGTTCTAATCCTATCTTCTACCTCCCAAGTACAATTATCAATATTATCACTCCACTTGATGCGAACAAGTTTAATAACTTTTTATTATTAATTCTTTCATGTCATAGCCTACTATCCCTTTCGGCTGTCTAACATAAGTCAAATCTAGTTCTGTATATAAATCTTCCACCGCCCTTGGTTCCACCACCAACTTGGGATTGCGCACACATCTCCTAAAATATAGTATGTGAAAAACATTATGCACACCCGCTAAGCTACTTGGTAATTCGACTCGATAAACTAGTTTACCCATCATCTCAATCACTAGAAATGGTCATGCATATCTAGGTGCTAATTTCCCCCGCCTTCCCAAAGCGCATAACTCCTTGATCGGAGAAACCTTCACAAACACATAATCTCCTACCGCGAACTCAAGAATGTTTCTCCGCTTGTCGACATAACCCTTCTGCCTTGACTTCGCCGCCTTCATCCTGGTGCAAATCAATTCTTCCTTCTTAGTAGCGTCTCTTGCTAAATCGGGTCCTAACACAAGCCTATTGTAATACCCTAGAAAATTTGTAAATATTTTAATCAAATATTAATAAAATAAAAATGTGAAAATAATTGAATTTAACAAATAAATTAAATTAATTAAAAACGAGGAGGGGCAAAATGGTCATTTTTTCAACTTGGGAATTCGATGACGAAACTAGCATCATTGCTACCATCTCGCTTTTTTGAGTCATGTAGTATTTTTTTGCCTCATTTAGTGTTTGCATGAAGGAAATATTGGCAAAATGGTATCCGGTCAAACGAGCATCAAAATAAGAAGTTTAAAATTTTGAATTTAGGAACGAATAGTTATTTTCCCTCCTTCCTTTAAAAAATAAATCATGTACTCCGGTTTTCAAAAACTACCCGACCTCTTCTTTTTCCTATCTCCTTCTTCCTCCTAACCTACTAAGAATCAAAACATCACAACTCTCTCTAAACTCAACGAAAATTCACGAGACCCAAAGCATTGTGAAGCTAACAAAGAGGACTACACACCAACATCGATTTGGAAGCGAAAATATGAAGCATGGAGGAGTAGCAAGCCAGGCAGTTGAGATATAGGTAGTGAGGAGCTTTTTGGTGAGTGATTCATCTTTTTTCCTTCATATAATGCAATTATAATGCTATATCTACGACATGTTGGCTATATTAGTGTAATATAACATAAATAGACTTCTAAAATTGGATTTAATTAAGATATTTGAGGGATTTTACGATGAATAGTAAGATTGAAATAGGATTATGTTAGCATTTTTTATTTTTGATGAATTTACACTTAATTTGATGAAGTAAACCATGAAGCCAAACTTAGAAACATGGAAGTAAGCACTAGGGATGTTCTCAGGTGACCAGAGGCGGAGTGGAGGTTGCTAGAGGTGGAAAACGATGAGAAAACAACTAATTTTCAAACATGGCGACTGCTTGGAAATTGTGTACACCGGTGCACCGTTACCCTAGCTGGTCTACCGATGCACCATAAATTTGGGCAGATTGAACTTGGACCCATAAGGGCATGTATAAATAATAAATGGTCGATTTGAGTTTTGTTTCTATTGTGTTATGGAAGGTGATTGGAGGTTATAGATGAGGCAAACAACATTGTTATGAATGGAGTGAATGTTTGTGATGATTAGTTGCTATTTGAAATGAATATAGATACAAATACAGGTATGGATATAGATATGAATACAGATATGGTTACAGATATAGGTACAAATACATATGCAGATGCGAACACAGACTTGTAGCACAAGTAGGCGATCCAGGCATTACGCTGCTCCCTTATAGTACTTCGGTGGGCCAAGGGGAGGAGATGGATGTTAAGCGACCCTACAGGCTAGGGGAAGACCAAGGATGAGCCAATCAGCATGAGGGCAATAGTCTTTCTTATAGGCTCCAGACGGTCTAAGAAAGTGAGTCCTATATGCGATTTACATGACGATGGACAATAGGCGACCTTATAGGGCATGAGGGCGGTCCAGAGAGGTGAGTCTATATAGTGATGATGCGTTACGACTATATGTGTATGATAGTTAGGCATGACATGATGATAGGACGTGAGTGACCAGGCGATAGACTCATATCATGTTATAGTACTATTTTTTTATAGTATATGTAGAGTAAAAGTATTGTTGATACGCTAAGATTTTGATCAATGACAATGTGCTTCAACAAAAAGGAAGAGTTACGTGCAAAGCTAAAGGAAGAACGATGAAGACCAATGATAAACATAAGTATGCTTTTTATATAGGTCTTAGTTTAGATTTATGTTAAAATCTATCCTCAAGAGGCTTGCACAAACACTAGAACACATTTTATAAACTTCGTTCTTTAATAAACATTCACTGTGCACAATTTAGTATTTCAGTCGACTGAACAGGGATGACCAGTCGACTGAACCTGTGACATATACACAAAAATGCACAGTTCCAGTCGACTGAATTTCCTGCTCAGTCGACTGAATTTGTTCCTGAAAATTTTACTTCATATTTTTAGTCGACTGAAATCCCTGCTCAGTCGACTGAGTTAGGGTTGTAGAGGAAACGATGTTGCAAACCAAAAAAAAAATTGAAATTGCAGATTCATGAAGAAGATAGAAAGTTTGTTTTAGTACCATTATGATGGACCATAAGCCTTACATCAGTGCTTGTATCAGGAGGCGGCATTTTGACAGTGGTGTAAGAACATAATTTAGGAAATTGAACTCCGTCGTGGTGAAGAATTGGAAATGGCGAAGGGGAATTTTTTTTCACGGGAAAGAAAAGTGAGGAGGGGGAAAAGAAATGCGGAGATAAAAAAGGAAAGAGAAGGGGGGAGGAAGTTAGGGAGACATGGGATGATGTCGGTGTTGGACGTGGGATGAGTCGGTGTTGAAAATACAGAAGTGCCCTCACAGGATTTTGTAGTTGGAGTTTGCAATATGGGCAAGATGGGAAGTGGGAAAAAGGCTTCAGTTTGACCGCTTTGACCAAGGTTTTGCTTTATAGTATAGATAAGCCCTTTATTATTTTTAAATTTATCATCGATGATTATTTCTTGTCAGTTCCAGACTTAATTTATTAAGATCTCTTTATTTATCATGTTTTAGGTACCTAAACCACTTCTTGGGTTATTTGATAATTATGTCATGGTCTCTTCTAGAGCATCGTTCGGTACTTCAAGAACATCCACCTCCTTTATTTGGCATCTTTATTAATTACTCTAAAATATTTCAAACTGACTTCTCTACCACACATTAGATGTGGTCTATAACCTTTTGATCCTTCATGGATTTAAATCTATATTGGAGCAAATTTACTAGAGATATTATCGGTAATTAGTTTAAGCTACTCAACACTTTGTAATATTTTATATGTTAACAAATATTTAATCTTGATAATCAAAATGAACTTGTATAACTTTTATCTTCCCCGTCAATGTTGACGAACATTGTCTTATTGAATAATTATCATCTTTGGATTCTCATTTTGATCCATTATGATATTTTTACCATCAAATATATCATACATATTACATATAGGAGGATAATTCTTTTATCAATTGATAAGTGATATTGCTTATTTTTAGAGCATGTTCTCATTCATGGATATAACCAATTGGAAGAATTTACTTATTATATAGATCATTTAAATACATGCATGACTTCATGTCATTCAACATTTTTGTTGCTTGAATTTTAAATCACTAAATAAGTTCTATCCATAATTTATAAGATGATCTCATATCAGTTTAATCAAACAATCTTCAAGTTGTTAGTTAAATATATGCATATATGGATATATACGTGCGTCCACATATTACATATATATAATAAATTTGCATATTATTTCTCATTTGAGTTACTGATTTTAGAACAAACTATTACAAGGATCCAAACTATTAATTTTTGTTTATCAATTGATGTCAATGTGAATCCTTAAACACCACATAATGATGTTCAAAACATCTGGTTTGAAAATATGTTGAACTTGTAGTTCAAATAAATTATAAACACAACTTCAAGTTGTTAAGATTTATTCTTTAAAAATATATCTTTTAAACATTATTTATAATTATTTATTAGATAAATAATACATATTTCGAATTACATATTGATGTTTCTTCTGGAGAGTTCAATAAAAGAGATATATTTACAACAACAAAAAGAGTACCTTCTGACACTTGAAATGTTACATATACGTATCTCCTCAAGACTGTATTTATAGCTTGTGTGAAAATTATGATATGACATATGGATTATCTCTTCAGGAGAATATCTAAAGATTTTTCTTTAAGAATAGTTATGCATACGATATTGAATTCATGGTATATTTTTGAAAGATAATGGATCACATATCACTATCTACTCTTAAATTTGTCTAATGGAGCTACGGGTCCATGACAATGGACAATTGAATTTTGTAAATGTATTTTGTACCCAGTACTACTGGTCCTATATTGATTCACAAATTCTTTAGGTTAGTTATTGCCACATAACTTTCATATTTGAAAATATTTCATAGGTAATTATTTTATAGTGTTATACGAGGATATAATATCTCTTCTAGAGATATTTTATAAAAATCACTTATGGAGTGTTATAGTAATACATATTTTCACCTTCGGGGACATTTTATAAACCTTTTCTAGAGATATTTTATCATTTTCAGATATACAAATCGCTTCTAGAGATATTTTTATTATAACCACTTCTGAAGCGAACATATCTCTTCCAGAGATATATATGCAAACTATTGGAGTGTCATATCAATATAGAATATTTCTTTTACAAAAATTACATAATTACCATTTTTACATTAGCATAAAATATCCCTATTGGAGATTTTTGTTGTAACTACTTTTGAAATGTCATATCAAATGTTAAATACAATAACAAAATTAGATGTGCTAAGTAAAACTTAGATGTGAAAGAACCACTACTTCTAGAGTGTAGTATTTCAATATAATATCTCTTTTGGAGATGAATTATTATCATTACTTCTGGAGTTTTACATGACGTTCCTTTAGGGGATATAGTCTAAGGAATTGCAATTTACAAAAATAAAAATTCTATAACATCTCTTCTAGGATGTTGGATTTTGCAATATAAATATAAATAAAACTCTAAAACATCTATTCAAGAGATAAATATATATACACACACATCTGTAAACATAAATAGTATGATATATGGGTTATCGTTTTTGGAGATGATTAAAATGTATTTCTCCAACTAAATAGCTAGGCAAATACAAATTTTTTTTATATCAAAACTTCATGTTTTTACCAGATACCGTGATAAGGAAAATCAGATCTACAATTAGATATATCAATAAGAAAGCAACAAAGAGAATAATTAAATTGAAGCTACACATATTGAAATGAAATTAGATTTTGCATCACAGAGGACTTATAAATTGACTATGTATACTTTTACATAATTGGAAGTATATATAATGGAGGAAAACATTTCAAACTAACTACAACATATAAACTGAAATGGAATAAGAGAAATATGAACTGAAACGTTATTTGAATTCATACTGTATAAATAATGAGCATCCCTTTCCAAGTCTAAATTAATAATAAAATTTCAATCGGGGATATTTGAAATGTCATATAACATAATATCTTGTGGATACTTGGTCAATATAATACGTAAATGTAAAGATGTATGTAAAATATAACCCATTTGGAGATTTTTGAAATCTCTTGAACACACCACCATTATTTCATATGACGATTATTTATCTCTTTTAACTTCTTTAAGAAGCACAATCCTATCATTTCACACAATTTCGATAGAGCTTAGGGCTTCTAATTAGTTCATTGATTGACGAACTTCAGGTTCTCGCAATGCATATATATGCATCAAGTTCATTAATTTATGATGAACTTCTGGTTGCAAACTTCTAATTTAGCAGCTTATACACTTTGGCTGATTAAAAAAACATTGTTAAGATTTCAAGTTCATAGACTTTATCAACAAATTTTTTTCCTCATAATTCAGGACCTTTGGTCTTGGACTAATACAACTTCTGGTTCAAAAAATTTCTTTGCACAACTTCATGTTGTTGTTCTAACTTATTTCTTCCATTACATCGGATATTACTTGCCAAAATAAGTACATCAAATAATAAATCATACATCTGTACTTATTCCAAAGACAAACATCCAACATCTTTTAATTTACTATAACCAATATGCATTTATGATAATAATGTAATTTAATTTGTTGCCATAACGACAAGATATAATGCATTTATTATAAAAATGAATGCAATTAACTCTTATGTTATCTAAAATATAAACTATTGTCACAACAAAATGTTTTTCTTTACAAATAATCAATTGAAAAACGCTACTTGAAGCAACAAAACTTCATCTCAGATCTAGGTGCAATGTTACTCAATGATAAAATCAAAATGAACACCTTAAAAATAACTATAATCGTAGAACTAAGAATTTATTCTCTTATATGAATGATTCTAAATTTTGTAGATCTATCCATGACATTCATAAACATAAAAATAACTATATATCTCATATCCAATTTATTACTCTCACAAAAAATAACAATCCATGATTCTTTACTAAATATATCAAACAGACAAGTAAATCTTCAAATCAACGCAAATTATTTTCGAAATTTAGGGAATTAAGATTATTTCCCAAAAATTAAAGCATTTCAAAATACTATTTCATCACACAACCATATAAAGGTCATTTAGATCTTGCTTTGTACATCAAAGTTACCTTTTGTTCTAGGAAAAACAACTTTAGTACCAAACCAAATCCAAAATTATCATAGAAAAAATCTTTCGTACATAGATCAAGTAGATCTGGAATTTGAGTAAGATATTACAAGAATTCAATGACTTATAAAGAAAGTCGGTTCAAAACTTACTCAAATTCATATTTAAAAAATTAAAATTCATAATGAAGTCAAAGATGAGTGGATCTAAAACTACTTGTTAGAAATTTTGAATCAATTCAAATTGAATTATTTATCAAGTACAAATTTTGAAAGACTAAACAAAATTGATTTCAATTAGAAGAGATGTTAGAATAAGTAATTAAATAAGAGAAAAAGATGAATATACATGAAAAAGAACAGACCTGATGATTAAAAATCTATAGATCTCAAAGATATATCATTTGAGCATGATATTAAAATCTACAAGAGAATTGAAAAACCAGAACTAAATAAAAAAATAAAATCTACAAAAGAATGAGATCATTTTGAGATCTATAACTAGATCTGATCTTCTAGATTATCACAACTCTAGATCTATAATTTTTATTTAGAGATTGGGCTGATAACGTGTTATAAACTATAAGAAGATAAGAAGCTATTAGAGAAAGAGACATAAGAGACTTTATTCATTGGATATTGGTACATTCATTTTCATTACATAGGCTATATATGCTTTGGAGCTTAACATTGAACTTATCTCATGACGTGGGATTAAACAGAAAACATAAAGAACATTGTATCGCATTTTTAGCATATTCACTCTTATGATTACATGTATCATGACATATTAGATTAAATGCATCAATTATTGATTTGGTTTTAATATTGGTCCACGAGCAAAATAGTTTATCCTTTTATTTCCAAATGCCAATAATATATCTTCATTATACAAAATGGGTTTAAAGAAATCCTTGAAACAAGCTTTAGTAAATGCTGATTATTACAATTTTTAATAGTTTCATAACATTTTTATTCTGGTGTAAATACATGAACCAGGAACTCTATGGACTTGTATTGCTCATTTAATCACGTGTGTGATTGGATCTGGTGTTCTATCTCTGCATGAAGCTTGGCTCAATTTAGCTAGATAGCCGGACCTATTTGTATGGTTTGCTTTGCTGTAGTTACATACATACTAGCTTCTCTTTTATCTAATTGCTATAAATCACCCGACTCTATAACTGGAACCAGGAATCAATCTTGGGCTCCGCTTAGGAGTTCTATGATACCAGTTATAAGAGGTTTTGAGAGTACCAGGTTTAACCATCAATGATCGTAGCTGGTTGGTTTACACGAAGTGTTATTATAACCGATCAATACATGCTTGAGACTTTAACATACACCGGTTTTGAGAGTTTTCCACTAAAGTAACATTATATATATATCCTTATATTTATTCTATAATTTTATGAAGGTTAATTTTACAATATAATTAGTGGGGGTATAATCGGAAAAAAAAGTTATAATCTTTTAAAACACCTCAATTTGATGGGTTGAGAATTGCCACTAAAATTACACTACACCGGTTTTCACCAGTTTTATAACCAACGAGAACCGATGTGAAAAAAATCTACAAGTAAGGGTTGTGATATCACTTGAAATACAGTGCCGTCCAAAACCAGTCAAAACTGGTAAAAAATAAACTCCCAAGCGGAGCTTTACATGGATGCTGTTAGAGTAAATTGAGTAATACAACCATTTAGTTTATATTTTCCTTTCATTGACATGTATGTTTTATCTAGAATTCCATTGAATGATGGTCATATGGTGAAAAGAGGACCTGGGCATGTGCTTCTCTACAATACATCAGTATGTACTCATGTAATGTTGCCTTTTCTATTGCTACATCAACTAGTATGAGGTAACTGATTTTTCTTTGTTCCTTGCTATTAATCTTGTACTTTGGCGCAACATTGCATGAAAATTAAATGGTTTTCTTGAAGATATAGTGTAATACTAAATCAAACTGTTACCATAGAGAAGGAGAACGTTCACCTTGTGCATATGAAACTAGTTAATTCATGCTATTATTTGGAGTTGTTCAGAAATATAACATGCATATAAAGGAGAGATGCATGTACTTGATATGTAGTGATAAAGAGTCGGTAACTTTAAATGTTATTTTATTATTCCAATTGAAAAGGAAATTTTATAGAGCTTCAGGAGAGCATGAGTCATCTAAAAGGACGAAGTTGGAACTACCTGTACAGGTTGTTGCTGTAAATAACAGTTCTTCCGGCGGAGACGGTGTTCCCAAAATAGTTATGATTTTAGCAGGCACCAATTTTCCATGGGATATTAATGAAGCATTGATGTTTGAACTACGAGTTTCAAAATTTTGAATATTCAGATTAGATTGGTATTGCTCAAACTTGTTCCGGGAAAACTTTATCTTATATCCTCCATGCTTTGGTGTAAGGAAACATCCTATATTTGAATTTGGGCTAGGTATAGTTTGCTTTACATCTATGTTTCTAATAAACTTCATTATGGTCTTAGGGTTTGGAAACAATTTCAGATCAAGGGGATAGTGCTATGGCAAATGGTAGAAGGTGTACAAATGGTAAGATTAATCAGTTGCAATTTATCTGGGTGAAATGCTTGTGCTCTCCATACGTCATTTGGTGTTCAGTCAGTCTGTTGAAAGTGATTCTTAATAGATTTTGATTTATTAAATATAAAATAAAACATGCATTTTTGGTAATAAAAAAGAGTTAAATTTGTATTTGACCACTACCTTTTAAATTTCGTGTTTTTTAAATTTGTATTGATCACTAACTTCTAAATTTCTTTACTATAGGTAATTAAAGAGTTTTGGTGCAAAATGTACAAGCGTACACGTTCTTTGGATGTTTGAAGCTCATTTTGACGTAGTAAGCATATGAAATATTTTGATTGTGCATTTTTTCGTTAGTATTTGGTAGAAACATACTTTATGGATGTTGTGTCTTTGTTTACGGATGTTGTGTGAACTTGGTTTATGGATGTTATCCTTATTAATGGATATTATGTAAATTGGTTTATGGATGTTGTCTTTATTTATGAATATATTGTGTTAAGCTTGGTTCATGGAAATGATTAATAGTCATTAGTTTATATTATAATTTTTGAGTTTGATTCGAATATGTTATTTATAATAGTTGGTTGTAATATATTCGAATGTAGTTTAATGATTTGTGTAAATATTGTGGTAAAACAACAAAATATGAATGTTGTAAAAATCACAATAATAAAAGATGCAGTTTAATCTGTGTTGCTATTACTTCTGCTCGATAATGCATATTGATAAGACGGCATAATAGAAAGCTACAACAACATAATAGAATGCTGAGTTTTGATCGTACCAGTCCGGAATTAATCGAAAAAGTAAACCCACGTGTCTCATACTACGTGTTTTACTAAATCGTTTAATTCTCTTTCTCATACGTCCGAAAAGTGAAAAAACATGTATTTTTATATAGAAAATAATTTATTATAGAAAACAAGCTTTTAAAACTATTTTCGAAATCGTTTGAAAAATAACTTTTGAAATTCTCTTATTATAGAGATAAATAATTTTATTAGCTTTAAAGTAACTATAAATATTGTAAAATATTTATTTCGAAAGCTAAAAAAATCTTCCGAAAACGGTTTAGAAAACACGTGCAAAGAAACCACAAAAATCAACAAAAATTCAATGAAATTATTCATAAAATCGTCATACGAAAATCTCCTAAAAACTCACCAATCCAAAATACAGATTAGTGGTAATATTGGCTCTTCCATCTTAGGATCAAGCCGATCAAAAACATCATCGAAAAAAAATTAAAACGTTTCAAATGTTCAGCTGGAGCAAAACATGCTTCGATTCAAAGTTCCAGGCAAATTTTCAACTAGTTACAGATGAGATGAGGTATAATTGAGTTTTATATACATTTATACCGATGAGATGAGGTATAATTGAGTTTGGAGATTCTTCTATGTTTGATATTTATATTTCCATTCCATGACATTCTGAGATTATATTTATGCCGATGAGATGAGGCATATTTGGGTTTTGGGATTATCCTATTTGATAACATTTTAGTTTGCCATTTTGGTGAGAGTTTTTATTGATGATTCTCCTATTTAGAAGATATGGTTCATCGAAACCATTATTGTTATCTTAGAGATGTCGCCGATGATATGAGGCATTTATTTCTATTATTTGAGTATTATTATTGAGTTTACTTCTTTTGAGGTCTTTGTACCCTTAAGTGACATTAGTTCACTTATGTCATTAGTGCGTGTTCCTTCTATTTGCCTCTTCTCATTCGAGAAGAATTATCACCTTGTATCTTATGCTTCATATTATCGACTATCCTTATTAACTAATTATTTTAGCTACACTGACCCGTGTATTTTATACTTGGATCAAACTGAGTTGTTGGCTTTTCTCATTTCCTGGTTAAGGAATAAACGAGCTTAGACCCTAATAACATAATTAATTAGCCCAAAAACAATTTATAACACAAAATTCTATTATACACAACACAAACACAAGTTATACTCTATTCATACAATGCTTTCACTTTATAAAATCATACAACATATTCTTATGTACCAAAAATTTATTTTACATCAAAATAAAAGATTATTTAACTCTAAAAATTTATTTTCATTAATTAAAACTCTTATTTTAATTAAAATGCACAAATTACACAATTATTACTTAAAACTTCATTTTTAACTTCAAAAATTACATAAATTTTATTTTCTTGTGTTATTAAATATAACAAATCATTTTTTCAACATTTTTACAACCAAAACTTATTTTTAAACCAAATTTCTCATTTTTATTTATAATAAACCACATTTTAAATCAAATGTTTCTTTCATGTATTTTTAAAAGAAGCATTTGATTTAAAATGTGGTTTATTATAAATAAAAATGAGAAATTTGGTTTAAAAGTATGTTTTGGTTGTAAAAATATTGAAAATATGATTTGTTATATTTAATAACACTAACTTAAGAAGTATTTGAAAAAATCTCTCATGCTTTAGCTTAAGTTCTAATTCTAGGAGCTTATGGATTCGGCGCTTCACCTCGAAGCCGTCGAAAAGGAAAAGGATAGTAGCGATGAGGCCGAGGTTCGAAAGAACCTACACAAGAAGAAATTCCCTTTCTAGAGATCCAAGTCCTTTCCTCCTAAGAAGAAGAAGAAGCAAGGCAATTCTAGTTCTCATCCTTATGTCACACCTCCTTCAGCCAAGGTCTTAGCATGCTTCAACTGTGATTCTCGAGATCATCTAGCTCAAGATTGTCCTCATCCTCGCAAGTGTCTCTATTGCAAGCAAGAAGGACACATGATTTCTACTTGCCTTAAGAAGAAGAAGGATGATCGTTCTGGTAATCTGAATGTGGAAAAGGCTTATAGTAGTGCTTCTCAGTCTTGAGGTATATCTCTCACTATTTTGGAGGGTTCTATAATGTTCCATAGTCGTTCTATTAGAGTGCTCTTCGATACGGGTGCATCACATTCATTCGTATCGAAGGAACTCGTTGATGCTTTACGGTTGGATGTTTCTTGCTTGATTACTTCTTTGAGGATTGCAAATCCTATCGGGGGATCCGCAACCCTTAGTATGCTTTGTGACGATGTTGAGATTCATATTTGTGGCTTTTCTTTCCGTGCGAATCTGCATGTGGTTCCTTCTCTTGGTTTTGATATGATATTGGGTATAGACTGGCTAGTTCGATACGATACCAGGATTCAATGTTTAGAGAGAGTCCTATACCTTCGACATCCTAACTCTCCTGCTCAATTGTCTCTTATACTTCGGGACGTTGATGGTGATTCCGAAGCTTCTCTATTCTCTCTTGAATCTCGAGACGATGATGGTAATGTGTCTCAGATTCCTATTGTTTGTGACTTTCCAGACTTATTTGAGCCTATTTCGGGATTACCACCCAAGCGAGCTATCGAGTTCCGCATCGACCTTATTCCAGGTGCATAGTGTGAGAAATGTGGATTAAGGATCTTAAGGCTAGAATTAACCCTAGAGGGGGGGGAATAGTGTTTTAAGAAATTTGGTAATCTTTTTGAGTTTATCTTACTTTGTTAACAATGTATACACTAATCAGACACAGATATGAACACAGAATCAAACACAAATGCAAATATAAAGTAAAAGCAGTAAAGGAAAGAACACACCGGATTTTATACTGGTTCGGAGTTACCCTACATCCAGTCCCGCAACACAAGTACGGATTTCCTTTCAACAACAATTCAACAATTGCAACCCTCGATTTCAAGGCTACGAGGTACACCCTCCAGAATAACAATCCTCTGGGTAGAGATACTTGATTTCCGGGGCAACAAGTTCACCCAATTGATTTTCATGGCTACAATCACATCTTTTCCCGCAACAACGTCTACCGTCAATATCAATAATAAAACATTAATATATCAATTAGGATTTTCAATTTATAACTAGGTTTTCCAATTTCATTAACCATTAACTAATATTTCAACAATAACAACACCATTACCTAATAATTATCAACACCAACAACAATAACTATTAATTTCCAACAACAACAAAAATTAAAAATTTGAACAACAATTTGAACAACATAAACGATTTTTTTTTGTGAAGATGAAGAAGAGTCTTCCATATACAATTTAACAAATGCTTGGTTGAAAATGTAAATGAGATGTTTGATTTGGGAAAATCGTTAGGTTGGATTGGGGATTGTGATGGATTTTGAGAAGAAGGAGAGGGGTTTGAGAAATGAGGATAGAATCTGTGCTTGCTGGAAATTTGAAAGCCGAATTATAGCTTGCGCAGTCCATATTTGCACAAGCTATAAATAAATAGCTTGCACAAATATGGATTGCGCAAGCTATATGGAAACGATGCCTATTTTTGCAATTAGTTTTTCTTCCAAGTCTATTTATGAAATTAGTTTCTAGACCGAGCCTCGTTTGAAAATTTGTCCTACCAACTTCTGTCAAACCTTACCGAGCACAAATTGAAGTCTAGTTACATTGGTTGGTAATGGTATGATTTTTCTATTAGCATATAAATCAGTTTTGAATATAAATGTTTAGTTCCAAATCGAATCCAAGCCTAGCACTTCTATATACAAGTGTGTAGTTCATTTATGGTAGTGTGCTCTGTGTCAAGAATGTTTACTTCATGAAATATTAGAATAGAAATCGATCTAATGACCACGCAATGACACCAGACAGAATATTTAACATAAGTCTATCAATGGATACTCGAAAATTCAAAATCCGTTGAGATTCGTATTCGAAAATAGATAAATATAGTCTGATATCCGAAAAAATAAATACGGATGCGGATACGAAGACACCAACATTCGAAAATTGTTCGTCTAGTTTTTGTCTAGATTATAATTTATACTATGTGTATTTCAGTATAATAAAAGCTGTGTATTTACTATTTTATTAAATTAGTAGTTTTTATTATATGCATGTTAACTGCTCAATAAACTATTATCATTATATTTGTTTATTTTTCATATTTCTATAATCAATAGGATTGAAAAAAAATTATGTGAAACCAAAATTTTCTGTTTATATTTCTTGATTTACTCGTCATGATAATTATTCGATATTCGTCTGAACCCGTAGATGCAGATATATGATATTCGAAAATAATTTCGGATGCAGACACGGCACAATTCACATCTGAAAGTATCGGTTTGACTAACACATGCATCAACTTAATGCCTACACTCATCTTTCTGCTCGATTCATTAGATCAGAAAGTTAAATGGCAAGCAGATTGGTCTAAAATGCATCATTTTATATAAACCATGAGATTGTTGATGTACTGACCATAATATTTGTTACACAACTGAGAGGATGGCGATCGTTGAATTTATTACGTTAACCTCTATTTCTTGATTGAGAATATCAAACAGTTCTTGCACAACCTTCTACTCGATGAAAACACATGCAACATATACAAAATTGACATATATACAACACATACAGAATCTATGAGAGATACATGAACAAACCAACATCTATCACAACATTGCATGCTTTTGCATCCATTCCTGAATCGCAGATCGAAGAGCTCTGTTAGGAATAAGATCGTAATTCGGCAGACTTAAATTAGTTATCGGAGATGTATTATTCCCGCCTTCTGTCCATCCCTTCAATGCCTCCGCCTCGTACGTGAATCCATCCGAGGCGATATGGGGATCCCTCATGATCTCCTGCATATAATTGAAAAATATTTAAAATATCCAATAATAATAATAATAATAATAATAATAATCAATACAACCATGGTGAATCCCATTAAACGATCTGAAATATGTGTTGTGGGGTTGATGCATATGACCTGATATATCGACGTGCTGGAAAACAAAATGTTGACGAATGACATAAATACCTGAAAAATCGGGCACATGAAGTAGTTCGGAGCTACAACATTCTCATAAACATGTGATGATGTCGCAACTCTCATCATAGGCTCAAGAACTCTCCAAACGTCATCTAAATCCGGTCGATTCCTCCTACCAACCTCACAACACCACAACCCCAACTGCGCCAACCTCTTAGCTTGCACGTAAGGCCAGTCTCCTGCACCGCCATCGATCAACTCATGCAATGTGTTTCCATCCAACGCGTCCTTCACTTCTTTAACGATCCCAAACGCTTGCCTACCCGTCAGAATCCTCAACATGACAACGCCGAAGGAGTACACATCGGCCTTTGGGGTCAACTCTCCGGTGGCGAGGTACTCAGGATCCATGTAGGCGAAAGTGCCCTTAGGTAGGGTATAGTGGCAAAGGGTGTTCGAGGTCGTAGCTTCGGTCAATAAGCGGCAGATGCCGAAGTCTCCGAGTTTGGCAGTGAGGGAGTGGTCTAGGAGGATGTTTTCGGGTTTTAGGTCGCCGTGCACGATAGGGTGGGGTTTGCTAGCATGGAGGAAGATTAGGGCAGAACATATCTCTGTGGCGATGCGCGTACGTGTTTGCCATGAGAGAAGGGAGGTGGTGGTGTTGTGCTTGAGGTGGTCTTCTAGGGTTCCGTTTGGGAGGTATTCGTATACAAGGGCGGAGAGTTCAGGACATACCCCCATCAGGGTCATGAGGTTTGGATGTCTTACCCTTGAAAGTACATGTACCTGGTACAACATGTTGACAAATTTCAACAAATTAAATTGGAAATAATCTATCAAGGAAAATTTATTAAAATACATAAATTTTGAAAATAAATTCTGCTAACCTCACGATGAAACTCCGATATGCCCTGCATACTATCAGGATTCAATATCTTTATAGCAACAGTCGTGTTTCGAAGCAGACCTTTGTAAACATTTCCATATCCTCCTGAACCAATCTTAAGTGAATCACTGAAATTACTAGTTGCCACTTCAATTTCTAACGATGAAAACTCGGTAAAGTTTTGTATGCTAGTACTGCTAATGCTTGCTGCATCCTTGATTCGATCTACTTCTTCAAGTATGGCATCTCTTTGCAACTGCAGCTCTTCATGTTCTGCCTTTAGTGTATTGTAGAGAAGTTTAGCTTCAGCAATTTGGAGTTGTAGTTCTAGTTTTTGACTGTTTGCAGTTTGCAGGCGCTTAAGGATTGTGATTCTCTGACTCGTGAGAAGTTCTACTTCCATTGTTTCTCTTGCAAGTGATGCCTCGACTTCATTTCTTCTTTTCATTTCTTGAAAGTATAAATTCTCAAATGTTGTAGCCTGTAAAGTAACATTGTAACTAGCGATCATAAGTAAGTTTTTTCAAATAAATAAATAAACTAAAAGAGCTATGTCTCTCATATTTATAGAATAAGCAAATAACAGATGAGTTTAATATACATTAGTTAACGAGTTATAACTAATTTCATGTTAAGATCTCGACTCTGATAATTCAGATATCTAGTTACATGCAGATATAAGAAGAAAAGAAAAGGTAAGTCTAATGAAAAAGTTTCTAATGATATACCCTTCTGAGAGCTTCTACAATATCCCTTTCGGCTTTTTGACGTTTAATTGATTCTTGATGAGCTTTGTGCTCCAAGTCTTCTGCTTCCAGGTGAGGTTCTTCAAGTCTACTGTAAACTTCTGCATCTGTATCATTATCCTACATAGTTTCCGATTTATCAATGTTTCTGAATATAACCACTGAAAAATGATAAGTTACAGAATAAGCTTGATAAGTAATTTGCTTGAAAAACTAATGTAACTTGACCTGTCAATACCTAAAAAATATGAAGACATCGGCGTTCATATTCGAAAATATAGAATTGTTCTGGTTTTGAAAAGCTAATACGGATACCCAAGTAATTTTTTGGATCTGAATGCAAATTAACTGGTAAATGTATTGTAAGATCGGTGCATGTTCCACCAAAGTTTACACATAAACCTTGGTTCACTGAGCCTTAAATAAATGTATCTACATCTAAAAAAATCAGTTCAATAAAAAATTGCAATTTTATGTAACTAAAAACGTTACAATTTTAAGAGAATGATCGCAGTTCCTGTTTAAAAGACAACAGTTTTGCATAAAACTACAATTTTTTATTTATTAAACATACGGTTTTTTGATGATAAAATGTAAATTTTAGATGATTAATTGCATATTCATATGAAAAGCCATATTTTTATGTGAAAAAGATATGACTTTATGTAAGAAAAATGGACTATTATATAAAAATGGCTGCAGAAATAACTTTTTATAAAAAAAAAATGTAAAGAATATTGGTCAAGGATCACTAGCTCAACTAGTTAGTGATATGATGCTTTAGACTTTGGTTCTAAAGTTCATGGGTTCGAACCCCTAAAACATCAAAACGAGTGCTAAACAAAGTATCACTCTTACTATCAACTAAAAATGCAAAGAATATTGATGTGAAGGTACACACCATGACCATATCATCTTCATTGAAAGGTTCAATTGAAGACAACATCACTAATCCCTCTTCACTCTCCTCGGAGTTTGGAACAGACATCGCATTTGAATCGGTAATCATATCATTAGTAACGGAAGAATATGAGTTACTTGAGCTCTCAACTGAAGAAATATCATCTCCTGGATCAGTGACCAGCGAAGTCTGGACGATCAAGCTGCTTTGATCCTTGATCTCAACTGATGTGCTAGATCGAGATGAATTAGATACTGACATGTGGCTTGATAGTTCAGGAATAGGAATCTGCGAATGGACTTCAGGCATAGACCTTGATCTCAACTGAGCTGAACGTAATGGAGGCGTGCTTAGGCTCAATGCATTTGATGGTGTTCCCATTGATAGTGCGTCTTGTGAAAATTCCCTATCAAATTATGAACATCACATGTACTGCATACCAATGCTATAAAAAACCAACTTCAAATGTTCATATCTGAACACAGAGATACCTAAAAGACGTATGAAGATGGAATCCCGACAACACTATATCCGTTAAATTATCTAAATTATGCATTATGGGTGCATATTCTATTAAATTTTTAACTGGTACTGAAAAAGTGCATAAAAATACACACTACCAAGCATACGGTGCAACATACATTATAGCTAAAATTATGAAAAGAGCTGTGCATAGCTATAACAAAGGCTTAATTATTGGTGGAATTTATAATATCGTCATAAAAATGACTTTCTCTTCAATTTAATGCATTGTGTCCATCGAACACCAATCATCAAAACTGTAAATCTCTTACTTCTTAATAGCAGTGATGCTAGCATTCTTGTTACAAAAAATTGTACCCGGATGTATCGAAATCAAGTTATAGGAATGCAAATAAAGGCTTGTATTGTGTGGGTGAATTTTTACCTTGTGCAAATAAGATTTCCTTTGCAAACAAACCATATCTTACATGATGAGTTTGCTTGCTGTCTCACAATATTCGCGGTCTGTGATTTCGGCAATTTCATTTTTCTGAAATATAAATCATGCCAATAAAAATAACAAACTTAAAAAAAAAACGATAGAAAATTAAATTTTGAACCTGGAAAAATGCCTGTCTGGTGCTGCTCCCATAACAAGCTTGTCAATCCCATGCAGTGATGTAAGCTCAATGAGTCCTTTAGCAACATTATCTGAATCGATCACCAGTTTCTCAGCTTGCATCTGGATAAAGATATTATGTAAGGTAAAATTATGAACAATGAAGACTATAATAACAAATAGGATGTTAATTCACCTTATGTTGCGTACAGATATTTACATAACCGTCTAATTTTTCAAGCACGTTCGCCCTCTCGAACAGTCTGTATTCTTTGACCACCTGTTCTTTCACCTTGCTTGCTGGAAACTTGCTTCCCACTAATAACCAAAATAATTTGAAAAAAAAAAGTATCACAAAAGAAGAAAATGAGCGTGTTCGTTGTATCTTTTACTTTTCTAGCATTCTAAATGAGCAATCTAATTTTGCACCCTTTTTTTTACTGTACCTCTGTGATATTTATCAAAAAATGACTATATGGTGCTAGGCTATAAAACTCAACTCCAACGGATATAAAGATAATTCCGTCCAATCCAGTGTATTTACTAGCGTAACTAAAATGATACATACTCACTTTTCTCTTCATGAGTATTTATATCAGTTTGAATCAAGTATATTCACAAGCATTCTGAATCATACAATAAGTAGTTGAACCTAGATAATTTAACAACTTAATCATACAAGTTGAACCATATTTAATACTTTGAATCAAATGGTGGAAACTTGAATTGGAACTTATTTCCAGTTCAACAACAAATTACATATTTCAGCTCACAAGAAGACCGTTACTACATGGTGACGGCATGGGTAATTTGGAATCTTAGATTTCAAAAAATGAATATTCCAAGAAATTACAAAAATTTAGGTTTTAATATTTTTAGTGAAGCAAACATACCACCCATTTTACTAGCATTTAAAATACATGCATGAGGACTGATAGTGGTGGTGGTGGTAGTAGTAATAATAATAGAGACAATGACAATAAAGAGGATTGTTATGCATACTGAAAGGAATCATCTGAGCAGGAATATGCACATGTGTGATCACAATTTTCACTTTGTTCTCTTTGTTTGCATTCTGAAGTAGCCATAGCAGAGTAGATTTCCCTTCCTTCAACTCTTTCTTAACTGCAACATATATCTTTTCCTCTTCTATTTCTTCCATCCCTAACTCGTATTCAGCCTCACTTCTGCTTGAATGTACATCTGTTTCCATTTCTCTTCTTCTATTTTGTTTAAGTAGAAAACAGAACAAAATTTCAAGTAATTGTTTGCTTGGTTTCTTTCATTCTGCGTCTTCCGCTTTATTTGCAATATTAGAGAAGCAACGTATGTTGACCCAGACAGTCAGTTGAGAATTAAGCATATCCAAGAATTATACTTTTGAGGAATAAAAATAACATAGAATGATTATGCATTTATAATAAAAAAATATATTACAAAAAAGAAATACACAGTAATTTTTCAAGCACAAATACTTATTATAGCGACATAACTGTATATAATATTGGTTGCTTGAGACTATGCATGGAACATCAACCTCAATGAAATTGTTTTGTATGAAATGTCAGCATCCATCTACTTTTAAATAGCTAGATGCTTAGACAACCAACCTGAAACGGTAACAATCATTCATAAATAAACATAAACTAAGATGTTAAGAGGATTCACAACAAAATGCTTGTCTCCAATATTGAGTGCTGAATTAAAACACCTATCTTCAGATACCATTAATTGATGGATAGTATTCAAAGGATGCAACATATATTCATGATCAAAACATAAGTCAAAGTCATATATCATATGAACTAATTAACTCCAAGCACTAACCTCGTGTGCTTGCCAAGAATATGACATGAGAACGAAAGAAATAAAATAGACGAACAAATCAATAGCTCACCAGCCAGTACTATTGGACTATTAGCACTTGAATTAAACACAAATGTCTTATATCCAAAAAAATTTGACAACAATGTTACTTTCAACAAAACAAACAAAAGAGACAAAGCAGTCAAGATATGAATCAAGAAAGACCGATTAAGCTAACCGAAAATAAATGGAGGAAATTTCTTTTAAGAATTCAAGCAAGCGGGTGATGTGCAGGAACGCTGATGAGGTTATTGGTTATTTACCTAGGCCAATGTTACTGATACTCCAAAAATTGATACGATGGAGTCAGTTTTTTTTTAGTTAGATGAGGGGGTATTAACGGAAATAGGCCCCATATAAAATTAAATTATAATATGATCAATTTACCTTTTTAATTTCTACATTAATTCCTGTTATTTCTAGTAATCTCCTTTTTTGCTTTCTATTCAAAATCAATAACATAGGATTAACGGAGCCATCAAACCCAAATGAAATTGCTCCAAACAAGAAAAAATGCAAAATAATTCTCATCGAAGAAAGTTTACATAAAATACAATTTGTTCAAAAATCAACGAGAAGGTACTTTTTTTATGCGTAAACCAGTGTTTAAACGTATAGGGTTTAATAGGGATAATCGGAGGTGGATGAACTATTTACGTGATGGAAACGGAAGTGAGTTGTCGTTTAAAAAATTTAAAATAAGAGAAACCACGTCGAACTAAATTAGGTATTTCGGCCATATCATGCCCCTTTTTCTAACTTGACTTTGACTTATTTTTTTCAATAGATACTGGAGAATAAATGTGAGAATGAACCAAATGAAGAGGATAATTGTAATAAATTTGAAAACGATGATGACAATGACAATCAAAATGCAGAAGTTGACATGTTGCCCTCGGATTTTCCCGATTTAACTGCTCATTTCACTACCGATATGGTGCGTTAAAATCCTTCAATTATATTTTCATAGTTGATTTGTTTTGATTTCTGTTGTTGACTTATGATGCAGGTTTTTGAGTCAAAGGAAAGTATTCGAGATTGGTGCATGGATCGCAGGCTCATCGTAAATTGTATTATTGTGACAAATGGAACAAGAATGAGAAATTTGCAAGCCAATGGAAAAGGATTGTGGATGATTCTAGTATGTTAAAGAAGCGGGGAGTATATTGATCATAGGGCAAATGTACCAAAAACCCAACAAAAACAAAGAAAAATGAGAAATAGAAAATGTGGCTGTCTGTTTGAGTTAAGCGCATGTTGTACTAATGATGGAACATGGATATTGAGTGTAAATAATGAACGCCACAATCACATGCTTCCTACCATATTAACCGGACATTCGTATGTAGCGAGATTGTAAGATCACGAAGTTAAGACCGTTGAATGACAAATAGTTGAGATAGGCCTCGAAATATTCTAATTGCTATTAAATTTGACAACCCAGATAACCAGTCTAAGAAATGTGTACAATGAAAAAGTAAAACGTAAACTACAACATACATAAGGTAGATCGGTTATGTAGTAGTTTATGAAATTGAGTTGTAGTCATCATTATTTCGTACAACACAGAGTTGATGGTACAACCAATGAAGTTTTGATTTATTCTTTAGCCATCCTAGATGTGTTGTTCTTACGCAGTGTTTTCATCAAATATTGTTCTTGGATTGCACGTTCAAGGCAAATCGATACAAGTTACCGTGTTTTCATATGGTGTCGCAAACATCAACAAGGACATCCTTTATCGTTGCACTTGCTTTTATAAGTCGTGAGACAACTGAATCATACATATGGGCTCTTGAATGTGTAAGAAAGTGTTATAGAGATAAAGAAATCCCAAGTGTTATCATAGCGGATGCCGAACTTGGCCTTCCAAATGCAATACTATTGTATTTCCAACGGCACGTCATATTGTGCATAGCACATTTGAAAGAATGTTCAAGCCAATTGTAAACCCAATTTTATAAAAAGGAACGTGTATTGATTGGGGATAAAGAGGAAGTGTTGGAGGATGAAGAAGGAAAAAAGGAGTACGGACTTTTTTAGGATGGTTGGATAAATATGATAACTATCGGCCGAAGAAGAGTACCATCGGAACTTAAACTCGTTTCGTGATGCATAGCTTTGGAAACAAAAAAATCTGTCACGAATATCATGAAAAATTGGCTAAGTAAATTTAAGGACACGTTTATTTTGGCTTGGACCAACAAAATAAAACACTATGATAATGTATCAACTAGCATAGTTGAAAGTGCACACCACCGTTTGAAACTGTATTTGGTTCAGCTACGATTAGCTTTGTGCAATGTTGGACTAATTCACATCTTTGTGTGGAGAGAATGAATTAGTTGCAATCGAACATGCATTCGAAACAAGTACATCTAGGACAATGTATCACCTTCGAAATGAACCTGTATTTAAAGAATGTGGGATGATTGTGATTATGAAGAAATGAAGAATACGGTACAATGTACGAATGCTATTCGGTTTAGTGAGTGGATGTAGATGCCAGAATCGGGTCTTGTTGTTACCGAAACATTTGGTACTATTATGGTATTGCTAAATAAACATATGAGTTGCATGATTTTCCCCACAACAGTCCGTATGAGCTTGTTAAACCAAAATAGAATGGTAGTTATGGGCCATGTAGACAACTCACATTTTGTTAGTATTAAACTCCATCCAAACTCTCCTTTGCCTCCTACTCACCAATTCACGTATTTTCAACAATTTTACAACATTAACGCAGAGGATTGGGTCAAGCCGTATGCTGAAAGAATGAATAAGTACTTATCTTTTATAGACGACCATGACGATGAAGGAAACGTAATTAAATTATGATTGTTACTGATTGCTGGAATTGTACTTATGGAATGAAACGTATCTTCAATTTGATATGGAATAAGAATTGTATATGTTTGGCATTCTGTAATGACCCGCCTTTTCGACCCTTGGATGTTCGGCAAGTAAATACTATGAATGTATTAGTGTCGAATTTTTAGGGTCGAAAAGGTTGTTCGTTACATGATTAGTTAAGTAATTGACTTTACAAGTCTATGGGTGTGAAGTCATTTTTCCTCCTTTGGGAATTTTGGGGATGAAATTCTTTTAAGCGGAAAGAACGCAATGACCAATTTTTTTTAACATTTTGGATGGGAATATTTAATTTATTTAAATATTCAAATTTGATTTGAATGTGATACTTAAAAATAAAATCAATTTTTAATAAAATGACTTGATTTAATCGACGTATATTTAAATGAATTCATACGATTTTTCCATAATTTTTAATTTGGAAAATAAGTAGATTATCATTTGACGTATTTTTCGGTAAAAGTTGGTATTTTTGAAATTTTGCATAATAAGTTAACTAGTGTATTTTGCTATTGTTTTGTGATCGTATCGCATTTTTATGCGCGATTGTATTTTTGTACGGTTCATACGTAAACGAAATTCATGTAACGACCAGCCTTTTCGACCCTTAAAAGTTGACATTAATACATCCACGGTATTCACGTGCAGAACATTCAAGCGTTGGAAAGACATATTGTTGGAGTGAAAGAAAAAAAAAGCAGAACAAAATCTCATGTCATGACGAGTAATATATAATATACAATAGATCTTTACAAAAGAAGGCTATAATACACATACATCAATTAAAGTAAACTAACCTATCATCAACCTAGGAAATTATAACAACATGTCTTTATAATGTTGTTAATACAAAACAACAAATGCAATGGAAATAAAATGTACGAAAATACGTCTTGGAGGCATCCAGCTCATCTCCTGAAGCTCCATATCATCTAAACTAGATCTGTAAACATACTCAGACTGACCCGAGCATTATAAGAAAATAATGCCTAGATTGGTCTAGTAAACCAGCATGAGAAACACAGATCAAATGGATTTTTATTGTTATAAAACCTTTCAAAAATAAAGGTATCTCGTAAGACCACGCCGCACATAAACACGGACAGGTTTTTTCCTATGATAACCGAACCATTTCATAAGAAATCTTGTGTTATTATAATAATGTCTAGGGTTTAAAATAAACACTGAATCATAGCCGAAATGGTTACATTAATTACATTTCATCATATTAAGTATACAACTAAGTCCGAAAGGCACGTATTGGAAAATGGATTCCAACAATAATAAGGTAAGGAACTACCTTTTGTACAGTACATCTCTAAATACAATGTACCGAGCCTGCAAAACATTTGCCTTTCTACTGATATAGAACTGGCCTACCCTTTCCTGGATAGTACCGAGTATGATCACCACCCTGGCTGCCAACTTGACAAACCGTTCTATGACCACAAGCATACATAATCCAAGAAAATCAATCTAGAAACAAATGATGACCATAACCTAATGAGAGCGAACAACTTAGCCCTGCTGCATCTATCTTATTTTAGCCATTCTCAGGTTGTGAGGCTTGAGCTTACATTTTACCTTTTAGCAAATCTCACTTGGAATGCTAACACTGTCCTTTAGGCAACAATGCATGTTAGCATTCATTCATACAAGTTGTTCCAGGACTGAACAAATCGAAGGCACTACTTCTACTACATCTTCAGGATTAGTAGAGAGTAGCCCTTGCACTTCAAAGAACTCCATTTTTTATTTCATCATCTTCAAGATGTCTCCAATTCGAACACTTATGATGGTTCGAAGTGGTTTTCAGATAATATATCTGATCCCGATCTCTTCGAACCGACGACGATAGTTTCAAAATTGACCAAGGTTTGATAGTCGGTTACTTAACTATCAAATAAACAAACAATCAAATAAGATATTTAATTTCACATTGAAACCAATCCTGGTTAATATAAAAGCAACCGCTAAGCCTCTTATTTAATTGTATCATTAATTAAAATCACTTTTTAAATCCTTGTATTAACATACTTTTTTCAAAAGATATATTCACAAACCCTTTCTACTATTTTCAATACTTGAAAAATATTTATTGCTTATCTCAACTATATAAGTATACGCACAAAATATTTCACTTTCAATACTTAGAAAACATTTTCATATACTAATATCAATAGTATAGGTCTATTCAAAAAACACTAAATTTTCAATACTTAGAAAATGTACCCATATATTTATCTCAACGATATAAGTATATTTACAAATCTTAAGAAAGATTTCATTTTCAAAACCAAACTTAATTGGGTTAAAACAAATTTCATTTAACACATTGGTAACAATAAACCCAAAAAACTTTCCTTCTAGTGTAAGTAAGAAGATCATATGTAGACAAGCACAATTATCCCAGTGGTTAAGTGATTTGGCTTTGGTGCGAGATGTCACAAGTTCGAAACTTGCGTAGCGTGATTCGAACGTTTATTGACATGTGATATGTTGTCACAGTGATTTGTTGTATATAAAGTACCATTTCAAAAAAAAAAGATCATATGTAAGTTAGACCAAATATACTAACCACCACTTTCTGATTTCAAACAGTACTATCCATTGATTAACAATGAAATCGAACAAGTTAGAAAACTATCCCTGCCTCGACATACATTATTAATTCTCAAGATAGTCTATACCTCAGAATTTGATGTTAAGTATGAAAAGAATACTTTCCATACCACCATAATTTAAAGAGATCGTTTATGGAAATCAAATCTCATTCCTTTTATAGAACTCCTTTTTATAAACCTCGTTATATAATTTCAAAACTCCTTTTATAAATCTCCAAATATGATTATAAAACTTTTATAAATCTCCGAATATAATCCTTTAAATGTTTTTCATTAAATCGTATATTCAAACCTATACTTGAAACATCAAATATAAATACAAGCATTACGATTACTTTTATTTTTCCATTTAATTCATACCTAAAGCAAAGTCATGCAACCAGCAGTTTGACAAACACCCTTTCTCAAAATATATAATTAAAACTCCTTTAAAATCATATATCCAAACCTATACACAAAATATCAAATATAAACACAAGCATCACGATTACTTTTATTTTTTTATTTAATTCATACCTGAAGCAAAGTCATGCAACCAACAATTTGACGTACACTATAACGACCTGCAAATTTATAAATTCGACAAAATATATTTATTTTTAAAATATTCAAATATATGCTTTTTAAAATAGATTATGTTGTCTTTAACAATAAATAATAATGGTAATCTTATTTTGAATAAGTATTTACAAAAAATATATACTTTGGAAAAATATCGATAAAATGACCGAAAATCGTTTTATCAATAAACAGCTCTATAATTATCAAAAGTCGTGCATGGAGATAGATACATACACTTATTTGTCCTTTTAAACAAGAATATGAAATAAAATTATTTATTTTATTTTTGGAAACTAAAATGTATTTATGACATTATCAATAATGACATCATATTTAATAATTGATTTATGAATGTAAATTGAGATTTACTGATTTAATAATTATTATAATTATTCAAATAATTGTTTTTAAATAATAATAATTCATTTTAATTAGCTGTGAAGTGATATTAAATCATTTATAATATTTTTATAAAGAGATATACTTGATTAAAAAATATACGAAAATTCATTTCGCTTTATCGATATAACAACACTTTTTATAAACAATTTTTTAATACTAATTTATATGGCTTTATAAATCAAATGTGATCTTTTAATTAGTTAAAAATGATAAGAAATTAGTTTCAATTTTTTTAAATTTATATGTAAATTAATTTATAAGTGAAAATGTGACCGGGAATCAGCTTCCCGATTTTCAACGGTTTAACAAACAAAAGTTGTTCAAAGTTGTTGCAACCTTGTTTACATGTCATGTGCACATATATAAGATACACATGCACACCCTAACATATACATGAATACATATATACATACAAATACACACAGACACATATATATATTACAAAAGATCTAAGATATTTTCACACGCAAACTTCACTTCACTCTTACACACATCAACTTACACACATGGCTACACACATGGGGAGGTGTTCGGCCATGCTTAGTGATGGAGGAGGAAGGTGTGGTGGTGATGAAATGGTGTATATGCACATAAATATCATGATATTTTAGTTCACATTTTTGCCTAAAAATACAACCCTCCATCTTCACTTCATTTGTTCATAAAGTCCTAAGCTTCTTCATCTCTTTATACTCCTCTTTAGTGGCTTCTCTACTTAGAAAAATTATGAAGAAAAATTAGCAAAAAAGTGAAAGAAAATAAATTTATATAAGTATATATGCATTAGCAGTCCACTTCAAAACAAGCTTAAATCCACTCCTCTCCTCTCTCAAAACCCACGGCGACATCATCCACCACCCAAGGCCGAGTCACTTCCACTTGCAAGCTTAGGCCGAGCCCATCCAAAGGTCCAAGTCTCGATTCCATAGGCTTTGATTCAATCGTAGTGAAACTATAGTGAATTTTTGTAAAGTTAGAAACCAATGAAGGTGAGAAACTCTATTTATATTATGATATATTGGATGATATATGTGTTTGGCTATGCTTGGTTGTGATGATAGAGAATCATGTTTGGATATGATAATATGTTCGTTTGGATGTAAAAACAATTCATGTTTAATACACATCGAATATCACAAAGGAAATCACTTTCATTTAAATAATGAAATGGTGTATATGAGATTGTTAAACCTCTTTTAAAATGGTTTTAAATTGTTTATAAATGTTTTACAAACACTAAATCCAATTTGGTGTAGTTTTGACAACTTATAAAAATTGAGTCAAAAATAAGCGCGTCGCGTAACGGCAGTTCGCGATTTCGCGCCGTAGAAAGTTCAATCCATTTATACGATGGAATCAGAGTCCGAATTTTTTGTAATAAGAATTTTCCGAACTCTTATAATCATAGTTTTCAAACAAAGGAAAAAGATCGAGATTTCATTTAGTAGATTTTGAAATATGAGCTAAACAAGTTTTCAAAATAGTCGCGGTTTGGTAGTTCGGAAACCAAAACGATAAATTCTTTAAAAGTGATATTTTTAATTTTTTAAAAATATGAAATAAATTCTATAAATATTTAAATTTTTTTAAAATATATTTGGGTTATAAAAATGGATTAATGATAGAAAAGTTGTTTTGATCAAATAAGCTTTGAAAACACTATTCGCAGCACTTTTTGCAGCATTTCTAATAACTTTTGAAATATGGCTTTAAACTTAAGTATTCTTTCTCAAATCTTTTATAAATATTTTCAAATAAATAATGAAGTATTTTAAAGATAATGTGAATTTAAAAGGTGATTCCACCGTTATTTGATGTATAGTAAAGGTTGAATACGGAAATTGACGTTGAGTAGAATTAGTACAATTTCTATCGACCCTTTTTACTCAAAAAGGTTTTGCAATTTGATTTATGAGAAATAATGTTGATTTGGTATTTCCAAAGTTAAAGAGAGATTTAATGATTTTGTATATATCAAAAAGAAATGTTTAAAAGATATATATCACTAGAAGACATTTTTTGATAAAGAGAAAGTAATTAATCAAATGATAAACACCTATTTACTTAACATTTTTTTATCGATAATTTGTCCTAAGGAACCGCGGTGGGATTTGGGTGATTCCTATCCGAAAACCACTTCGAACCAATTTGTACGTTCGAAGGTGAAGACATGAAATGATAATAAATGGAATGAAGGGCTATTGTCACTGACCCTCAAGGGAAATTTACCATATCATATATATGTGGCTGTAGTATCTTCATTTAATCTTCGATGCAAGGGCTGCTTACTACTAATCCTAGGGGTGATCCCGATAGGATGTAGTAGGAGAGTTCCTTTGGTTTGTCCTGTTCTTGGACAATTCGTGTGGACGAATGTCTGACATTGCATTTCTAAAATTGCTCGTACATTAATTTTTACAAATGTACATCTGCTTGGTGGTGTAGGAGGTAACTCTCCTATACTTAACACCATTATTTGAGACATATGAGATCAAAGGTTGTACATTTGTGTAAATCAATAATGTGTAATGGAATTGGCAATGTAGCATTCAAAGTAGAATGTGCTATGTATAAGGTAATCGATACCTCAGGCCTCATCACTCGGAAATGGCTTAAACAGGACATGCCGTAAGGCTATGTGGCTCGCAACCATTAGGGTATGGTCATCACCTTTCTAGATTACCCTCTACATATCGAATATGTTGTGTATGCTAAGAAAGCTCTCGGATAGGTCGGGAACGACTACGGTGATGTCATATTCGATTCTATCTGCCACCAGATGGGTCTGCGGGTAGGCTAGTCTTGCCAGGTGTAGAAGTTCCAAAGGTGTTGATCCTCGGTACATCCCTCTAGAGATGCATTGTACGGAAGGTAGTTCCTTACCTGCCATTGTATGGAAATCCATTCTCCAATAAGTGTCTTCGGACTTGATTGTAGAGCCTAGTATGTTGGAATTTAATAATGTAACAATTTTGGCTAAGATTATATAAGTTTACTTGAAAAGTGTTTTTAAAAGAGTGTCATTAAAAATAATATTTCCATATTTTGCGTAGCAAATGTTTTATTATCATAAGGTAAAAACTCGTTCCGTGTTTATATATGGCGTGGTCTTATGAGATTCCCTTTGTTTTTAAATATCTATATTTTGAGTTTCTCATACCTGTCCCATGATTGATCCGGAGTTTATTTTCTTTTCTCTTAAACTCGGGGTGCCCTATTTTAACAGGCAGCCAAGTTGTTAGGTTTAACTTGGAGTATTATGATAGAGCTTGAAGATTGGTGCTAAAGATGTTCCTGTAAATAGTTCTCCATTTCCATTTCCACGGCATTAGTATACCGATTGTATTCAACATTTATAAGGACAGAGATTTATAACTATCCAGGATGATTTATAAGATGGACTCTGATAAATGTATTTAAAATTTCTATGGAACGATATATATATATATATATATTGAAATAGTATATGTTATTCCATTCATGTAAGATTCTGTTCTGTCTTTATTTTCTTTTACCCCACGATAATCTATCCTTCAGGCACTTAGTTTTGCAGCACGTGAATACCGATGTTGTATTAGTGTCGATTTCTAAGGATCGAAAGGACGGGTCATCACATTTGGCATCAAAGCTTAGGTTGAGCGAACACCTAAGCCTGATAAGGGTAAAGTCTCATCAGAGATAGGGTTAGTAATACCCTAGGATGAGTAACTCATTAGTGATAGGGTAAGTGACACCATAGAATGAGTTGAGAGTATTATATAAGAGCGCGTATTTGTTAATGATATCTAAAAGTGATTTTTTTAGAAATATAGTAAATGAAATAATTTTACTAAGGTCATATTTTAAATATAAAGAATATATTTTGGAAAATATAGTTATTTATGATATTAAAGTCATAAACTGGATAACTGTTTTTAAAAACGAGTTAGTTAAATTAAGAATAAACATCTTTTGATTATAATTTCACAGTTTGGTTATAATATTTTTAATAATGGTATTGAGGCAATTAAGAATAAGGAGGAAAACCTAAGATTTGGATAATAAGAACATTTAATTAAAAGTTTTTTTTTCTTAGAAAGGATTTTTGAAAGTCGATGATAATAAGTATTTGTGTTTATATCTATAGGATCTATACAGAGGGAAGTATCCAAATGGAGAGACCTCAAGAGCAAATGGGGTGAGAAAGCTGATCTAATCATCCTTTCAAGTGATGAGGAAGTGCTCATAAAAGAGAAGTATGATTCGTATACTCATAGAGACAGAGATGGTTACCCAATAGCAAGAATGCTTATACCTCCCCTAACTCCAGAAGTTTTCATAATATCTAGTGACGTTGAGACTCCAGCCTCAGAAGGAAGAGTATCACTAACCACGCCAGTTTGGAAGTCGAACTTAAAGAAGAACTCATGGAGGAAGAGTCTGAACTAGAGGACCAAATGATATGATGCTAAATGAATCAAACCACAGTAGTGAGGGCAACAATATCATATAGAAGATAGAGGAGGATTATGTTATTTGGTGTGAGGAGTCATCGAGTTCATACATTCGGTGGGATAATATGGAAGATGATAAAGTGGAAGCTGAGGAAGAAGCTGAAGAGGAAATTGAGAATCCCGAGGAGATGGGAATACAATGATTAGAGGAATTGGAGGAAGGAGAATTGTTGCAGGAAGTACCAGTTGATTTGGACATGTTCTATGGAATAAACCTTGGCTACTGGAAAACGAGGATAGGAATGAAGCTGACAATGAATAAGAGAGTGAAGATGAGGACATGGGAAAGTTCAGTGGAGTTTGTTTATTGGAGTGCACCATCAGTAACAAATTCAGAATGATGATTGAGAATGGGATTGAAGACTAGTTATATCTATCTAATATTTGGTATTAAGTAGTAGTTTATAAGTATGGCTTGTGGTAGGGTGATGTTATGGTCAGCCATATATCTATATTCGTATTATAAACTTTCAGTATGTACCCAAGTCGGATTGGGATAACTTGTGGATAACTGAGTGTGGTAGAAAGAATGAATTTAAGATATAAAGGTGTATAATATAACTATGATCTTTCAATTAGACTTCATTCATTGTAATTATACAAGTCACTTAAGAAAATTTATAAGAACTCTTGATAAAGGAAACAAAGCTTAAAAGGAGAATTTTCATTTGAAGATAAAAGTTGTGAAATAAATTTTGGAAATTAAAATGGGATTTATTGATAAGGAAATTTCAAAAGAAGTTTGAAATAAAATTATAATAGTATTATTTCAAATAAAGGATAATTGATTTCTTTTGAAAAGGAGATAGAAATATTTTAGGGCAAATATTTTGAAATGATTATCAATGCGTTATAATAAAAGATGTTTATGGAAAAGGTATTTATCTTTTGGAATGAGAGGTTTTCCTTTAAGAAGAAATATTTGGAGAATAAATTTATATATAAAGAAATGTCTTTATATAAGAGCTTGAATCAAAGTTAAGATTTTATGAAATATTTTCATCAAAATATTTTGGGAAAGTTAGTAAGTATGCATGTTGTAAGTAGATCATTTCATCGCACAATTCTGATCAAAGAATCGAGTGCAAAACTTGGAGGTAGTTATACCAGTCTGAAAAAGGATTTATCACTCGATTATTGACGATGAACATTGATGTGGGTTTGTGGTTGGATACTTGAGTTTTCTATCATAGTTGAGAGCTATGCAAGGAAATCTAAAATTTGATCAAAAAGCCTGGTCGGAGTCCGCACTAAAGGATCGAGGGATCAGTACTAGGTCGGGAGTAAAGTCATGGATTCGAATAGTAATTGAATTAGATATTGCATACAGATGAACTATATACGTCGTACAGGCGTAAGTTTAAAAAATAAATATTTTGGGAAAACACCTTTGGGTTTTGCATTGTAATTTCGAGGACGAAAATCTTTTAAGGGGGGAGTATGCAACGACCCGCAAATTTATCAATTTGATAAATTATATTTATTTTTAAAATAATAAAATATAAGTCTTTTAAAATAGATTATGTTGTCTTGAACAATAAATAATAATTATAATCTTATTTTGAGTAAGTATTTATAAAAAAAAATACTTTGGAAAAATATCGATAAAATGACCGAAAATCGTTTTATCAACAAACAGCTCTATAATTATCAGAAGTCGCACACGGAGCTAGATACATATACTTATTTATCCGTTTAGACAAGAATATGAAATAAAATCATTTATTTTATTTTTGGGAAATAAAATGTATTTATGGCATCATCAATAATGACATCATATTTAATAATTATTTTATGAATTTAAATTGAGATTTAATGTAACACCCCATATTTTTATAACATTATTTAGAATAATTAATTGGGTAAATTAAATAAAATAATGTGAAGATTAAAAGGTTGAGATTTGATTAACAAAGTGTAGTCGTGCCATGTTACTGTGTTAATTAAAATAAAATAACCTAAGGTAATGTGTTAGGATATGAGAAGGGCAATATGGAAAATAGGTAAGGCTTATACCCTAAACCCTTAGGAATGTAACTCACGTTCATTTCATTTACTCAAACTAAAAATACTAAGGCCGGCCACCATTATCATTCTCAAGAAGAAGATTAAAGCTAGGATACAAGGGAAGGGAAACAATCAACTAAATCAACATCAAATCTCACATCTATAATCTCAAAGCTAAGGTGGATAATTACTACATCCCAATTTTCTATTGGTTTTCAATTTTAAGATTAGATCCGAAATGATTTTGCAAGTATATATCATGTTTTGATGATTAAAATTATATATATATATATATATATATATATGTTGTTGAAGGATTATATATGTTCATGTTAGTTTTATCATATGTTTGACATGAAAACCCTATTTAATGACATCCAAATACCTTGAAATTTTAAATATAGGTCAGAAATGATATTTTAGAGATGAGTTTTGATTTTCATAATTTTCTGAATTAATATGGATTTTATGTTAATTTTCTAGTGAAGGAAATTGTTTATTGGGTTATAAATTATTTTCGGCTAAAATAATAATTATTTGGAGTTGAAATTTTTATATGTTAGGCAACATATTAAAATAGATTTTCTAGGATTTTTCTAGATTTTTCCTAAGTTATTTGACGAATATATAAAATTATTTAAGGTATGAGACTTAAATGTTTTATATATTTAATTAAGGAGAACGGGCAATTTGTAAAATAAAATGATTATTTAATTTTAAAAATTGTGGCAGCACATTTTTGAAAAGTAATTGCTAACCAATGAGAATTTGACAAACAAAGGCATGTTAGTTGGAAAGATTTCCTTTTTAAGTTAAAAATAAAGAAATCACATCTTTTTGCATGTTTCAGCCTTTACGGCAGTAAACCTTCCGACCCAGACCTTCCGACAAGGTCAAGAGGTTCAAAGCTTTCGACAAGGACAAACCAATGCACATGGTATCAAGTTACTTGGTACATAATGAATTGGACAGAGTCAAAGGGTTCTAAGTCGAAAGGTTAATGGCCAAAGAGGTTGGGGTGTGTTTGTTTTATAAACCAAAAGCTTTCACCTGCTTTGCTTTCGAATAAGAGCTTTCGACTTTGTTGCTTTCGACCAGGTCAAATATAAAGGTTTTAAACCTTCCGACACAGTCGAAAGGTTACTGTTGTTTTAACACTATTCTATTTTGAAACCTTTCGACACAGTCGAAGGGTTATTGCCACTTTATAAATGTTTTGTTTTGAACCTTTCGACAAAGGTGAAAGGTTTACTTATTTTAAAAACTAGTCGCTTCTCCATGCTTTTGAAAGGAAGCTTTCGACTTAGGTGATTTATCCTTGTTTTATAAATTGAAGTAAAACCCAAAGATTTCGAAAGAGTTGTTTTAAAGGATATGTTTAAAGCTTTCGAAGCCAAGCTTTTGACAAAGTCGAAAGGTTGCTTCCAATGGTTTCGAAAGGTTTTAGTTGAATGATTTTAAAAGGTTTAGTTCAATGGTTTCGAAAGGTTTATCGAATGGTTTCGAAAGGTTTTAGTTGAATGATTTCAAAAGGTTTAGTTCAAAGGTTTTGAAAGGTTTGTTGAATGGTTTCGAAAGGTTTTAGTTGAATGATTTCAAAAGGTTTAAATCAATGGTTTCGAAAGGTTTAGTTGAATGGTTTCGAAAGGTTTAGTTGAATGGTTTCGAAAGGTTTAGTTCAATGGTCTCGAAAGGTATTAGTTAAATGATTTCGAAAGGTCTAATTCAATGGATTCGAAAGGTTTAAATGAAAGGTTTTCCAAGGTATTTCTAAGGCAATGTTTTAAAGTGGTTTTAAAGAAGGATGTCCAAAGTTTTATAGCTTTCGAAAGGTTTGCTTTTCAATGGTTTCGAAAGGTTTGGAGAATAGTTTCGAAAGGTTTAATGTTTGATTTTGAAAGAAAGGATTTCAAAAGTTTAGAAAGAGGTTCTTTCAAATGGTTGAATGTTTTCATCAACTAAATTTTGAGTAAAGAATATATATATATATATATATATATATATATATATGACATGGTGATATGATTTTGAGTATAGTATAAAGATTATATACTTTTCCTTGTTTACGTTTAATTTAAAGGTTTTAAATCATTTTGAAAATGTTTTCAAGGAAAATTATAGCATGGGATCCTTAAGTGAAAATGACTTTGATATTAGAATACCAAATGGGACTAGTATGGAGTCGCACCCTATACATTAGCTAATAGCACCAGCTAATTGTTGTCCAAAATTCCAGTGTGTAGGGCTTTGTCACGGGTAGACTAAAATTATGGTTACACACCGAAAG
Organism: Allium fistulosum; assembly: GCA_030737815.1. NCBI lineage: Eukaryota > Viridiplantae > Streptophyta > Magnoliopsida > Asparagales > Amaryllidaceae > Allium > Allium fistulosum. The sequence goes on along the minus strand of CM060904.1, from coordinate 703,408,881 downwards.
GAATATATGTTTGTATACAGATAGATTATTGGTGAGCCCGAAAAACCATTAGGATCGGGAAGCCTGGGAGATGATTAAGTTAGCGACAGACCGTTCAGAAGTGAAGTATTTAACAGATAGTTAAGGACAGACCGTCTAGATGGGAAGTATTTAACAGATAGTTAAGGATAGATAATCCAAAAGAAGAATATCTAACAGGTGTTAGGTTAATTTTGGTTATATTGTCTGGTAGGCCCGAGTCAGCCAAAGGTTAAAAGTTATCCAAACAAAACTTGTGTGTTTGAACAGATAGTTAATTATTACCTGATATTTATGTATGTTTACATAACGATTGCTTTATAATATTTAACCATTGTGGATGAAGGAGCACAGTATATGGTTTTATGAAAGGTTTTGCAAAGAAATGTTTTAAAAGGATGTTAGTGAGGGGAAACCCATTCCGCTAAGCGGCATGGTCTCACTTAAAATAATTATTCTAGGATGTATAATATTATTAACACCAGGCTTTATGTCTGACTCGAAATTTATGTTTTCCCCTTAAACTCCCGGGTATCCAAAATTAATTTGAGTAGGCTGAGGGCTTAAGGTCTTTTTCAGGTTTAGTAGGATGACAAATAAAGCTACCGGAGGCATGTAGGAGGCAAACAGATAGCTATTTAGGAGTTGCAGTTTTATGTTTTGTTGTATTTCCACTGTGTTTGTATTAAGTCTATTATGACTATATAACTCTGATCATCCAAGGGGGTATCTTCATATAACGCTCTTGGCGTATTTTTTTATTAAGTATATTTTATCTATGCCTGGGAACGTATTGAGATTATGTATTAAGAATATGGAACATTTGTTTTAAATGTAATGAAGAAAAGTTGTTTTGAAATTTGTGTTTTGTTTCATATTCAAGTGCTTTTGATATTATAGATATCATTAACATAGCCGTATTTAGTCGCCGGACGCTAATACTATAGATGATTGCGGCATCTGTAGTGCTTAGTTTTGGGCCTCTAGATAGGGGATGTTACAGCTTGGTATCAGAGCATGGTTTATGAAATACTTTAACTAAAAATGATTTTTTGAAAACATAATCCTTAGAAATTAGAGTTAAGATCAGGGTATGGGATAACGTTATAGTAACATACTTGTATTTGCCATATATATATAAGTATACGCTATCTCTCTAGACTCCTATCTTAGTTAGGCTATTCATCCGTATCTCACGAGGTTTGAATACAGACATGGAGGGAAGAAGAGGTAGAGTAGATCTTGGAGGAGATAGCACCACCACTAATGGAAATGCCCGACCAAATACTAGGAGAGGTCCCGGTCAGGCACAAGCTGAGATTATTGGTGCAGGAGTTCCCTAGATGGATATGGGAGCAATGTATTGGTTCTTTGTAAACATGATGCAAGCTGGAATAGCAGCCGGAGTTATCGGAGGTAATGCTGGTGGAGGTGGAGCTCAGGAAGTTCCGATGGTCAATCAGTATGCTAACTTGAGTAGGGATTACATCAGGCTTAGAGGGAAGCCGTTTATTGGTACTGAAGATGAGGTCGAGGTGGAAAATTGGCTACTACTTTGCGAGGGAATTTTTGCTGACTTAGGATTGAATGATACACAGAAGTGGAGATTGGCTTCGAGGCAACTGCAAGGAGCTGCTCTATTCTGGTGGAATACTGTTACTACTGGAGTTGATGAGGAAACCATAACTTTGGAGGAGTTTAGGAGAAGGTTTTTAGAAAGATTTATGTCTGTAATGGTGCAGTCGGCATTGGTGAGGAAGTTTGTAGAGTTGGAACAAGGAGATATGTCCGTCTTGGAGTATGCGAGGAAGTTTGAGGAGTTGGCCCGATACGGGTATGCTTTGGTAGACACCGTGATCAAGAGGAATGAAAAGTTTGTAAGGAGCTTGAGGCCAGAGTTGATAAGTGCCACTTTGCCGCATTTGAGAGATCTCAGTGATGTAGTGGTTAAAATGGCATTAAGGCAAGAAGAGGCGTTGGCTTGTTTGAGGAAGAAATTGAAGGAGGTCCAGATGGAACAGGGCCAGAAAAGGATGTTTTTCCAAAAAAAGAATGCTCAGGAAGGGGGAGCATAGAAGAAAGGAAAGGCTGAGGTGGTTTGCTACAAATGTGAAAAGAAGGGACACTATGCTAATGAGTGTCGGACCGGAAAGGGAAAAGAGAAAGGAAAGGAGATGATTAGAAAGAAGAACATCCGATGCTTTAATTGTGATCAGATCGGCCATTATAAGAACCAATGCAAGAAGCCTGCTAAAGAAGGTAGGGGCAAGTTTATGCATTGGAGCCCGCAACTTTAAGGCCAGTTGTGTAGGAAAAAGGGAAGGCTGTTTCGGGAGGCTCGCTACAGATTCACAGTATGTTTGTTAGCGTTCTATTTGATACTGGTGCATCACATTCTTTTATTTCTCGATGTTTAGTAGATAAGCCTAACCTAGATCCCACATACTTAGTTACATCCTTAAGGGTTGCAAATCCGATAGGAGGGTATGCAACGCTTGGGATGAGGTGTGACCATTTATTGGGTATTATGGAGTTGGAGGATGAGTTGCATCAAGTCTTTGTAGTTAGAGAATTTGCTGATGTATTTGAGCCGGTATTTGGACTGCCACCGAAACGAGCCATAGAGTTTCAGATTGATTTGGTGCTTGGAGCAGAGCCGGTGAGTAGGTAGCCGAGCAGGATGACACCCACTGAGATGAGAGAGTTGAAGGTGCAGTTGGTGGATTTGGAAGCCAAAAGTTTAATCCGACCAAGTAGTTCACCATGGGGGGCTGCCGTAGTGTTTGCTAAGAAGCCGGACGAATCGTTGAGGCTATGCATCGATTATCGTAAGTTGAATGAGAAGACGATAAAGAACCAATATCACTTGCCGAGAATTGATGATTTATTCGATCGGTTAAGTGGAGCCAAGGTATTCTGTTGGATTGATTTGGCGATGGGATTTCATTAGCTTAGAGTGGCAGAGGATAGTATTCCTTTGACGGCGTTTAGGACAAGGTATGAATAGTACGAATGGTTAGTTATGTCATTCGGACTAACTAATGCACCGGCATTCTTTGTGGATCTGATGAATAGAATTTTCCGAGAGCACTTGGATAGATTTGTGTTGGTCTTCATAGATGACATTTTGATATACTCTAAGGATGAGAAGGAGCATGAACTTCATCAGAGTTGTGCTCAAAACATTGAAGGAGCATAAGTTGAAGGCTATGTTTTCGAAGCATCATTTTTGGAAGAGAAAGTGAAGTTCCTTGGTCATGTTGTCTCAGAGAAAGGGTTGTTTGTAGATCCAACTAAGATTGAGGCGGTGAATAATTGGAAGAGACCCGAGACAGTGACCGAGATTAAGAACTTTCTTGGATTGGCTGGATATTATCGGAGGTTTATAAAGGATTTTTCGCCGATAGGTGCACTTATGACTAAGCTTACGCGAAAAGATGTGAAGTTTGTATGGACTGATAAGTGTGAGGAAGCATTCCAGAGCTTGAAACACTTATTGACCCATGCACCGGTGTTAGTGGTTCCGGAGGGGAATCAAGATTTGGTTGTTTATACTGATGCATGTGGAATTGGATTGGGAGCTGTGTTGATGCAAAGAGTTAAAGTGATTTCTTATGCTTCTAGACAGCTCAGACCACATGAAGTTAGGTATCCAACACATGATTCCGAGTTAGCTTCCGTTATATTTGCTTTAAAGGTGTGGAGACATTATCTTTTAGGAGAGCGATTCGAGCATTGTATTGATCATAAGTCATTGAAGTAATCGTTCTCTCAGAAGGAGCTGAACATGAGACAACAGAGATGGTTGGAGTTTATTGCTGCTTATGATTTTGGAATTGAGTACACACTCAGAAAAGGAAATAAGGTGGCGGATGCACTCAGCTGGAAACATCAAAATGCAGTATTGGCTATGATTGCTAAATGGAAAGATTTGGAAGCATTATTAGCTTGTATTGTGCAGTTTAGATCCGAGGAAGGTTCAAGTGCGGGAAATGCTATGTTGTCTTATTTGGATGTTCGACCGGTAATAATTGAGAAGATAGCTTCTAAACAGGAGGAGGATCCAGTTTGGCTGAACGGATCAGAAGGTTGAGGGAAGGAACAGAGAGTGATGACCTAAAGGATTTCAGTCTTGACCAAAATGGCTGGTTGAGGAAGAAAGGAATGTTGTGTGTTCCGAATGTAGGAGACATGAGGAAGGAAGTTTTGGATGAGTGCCATCGTTCGAAGTTCACTATCCATCCAGATGGAACGAAGATGTATCAGGAAATAATGAGAAGTTTCTGCTGGGAAGGTATGAAACAGGACATTGGTTTGTGTGTTAAGCAGTGCTTGAATTGCCAACAGGCAAAGGCTGAACACTAGAAGCCTAGTGGATTGCTTCAACCGTTAGAAGTTTCATTGTGGAAATGGGATTCCATCTCTATGGATTTTATTGTTGGGCTGCCAATGTCTAGTAGAGGAAATAAAAGCATATGGGTCATAGTAGATAGACTAACTAAGAGTGCCCATTTCATTCTGGTAAAGTCAACTAGGACGACCTCTATTTTGGCGAAGTTATTTATGAAGAATGTAGCTAGACTGCACGGGATCCCTAGTAGTATTGTCAGTGGTAGAGATTCTTTGTTTACTAGTGAGTTCTAGAAAAGTCTACAGGAAGCATTAGGAACCAAGCTTAACATGAGTACTGCTTACCATCCACAGACTGATGGGCAAACGGAAAGAGTTAACAAAATCTTGGAGGATTTGTTAAGAGCATGTGTATTGGATTTCGGGGGATCATGGGAGGACCATCTTCATCTAGTCGAGTTCTTGTATAACAATAGTTACTAGACTAGTACTGGGATGGCACCGTTTGAAGCTTGTATGGAAGACCATGCAAGTCTCCCGTATATTGGTTAGAGACCGAGGATAGATTGGTTCTTGGTCCGGATTTGGTGAAGGAAGCTGCGGAGAAGGATTGAGTTGATCCGAGTTAGGATAAAGGAAGCTCAATCTAGGCAGAAGAGTTATGCTGATAGAAGAAGGAAGGACTTGGAATTTTCTGACAGAGATTATGTGTTTATTAAGGTTTCACCGATGAAGGGTGTGATGAGATTCGGGAAGTCAGGGAAGTTAGCACCAAGATTCGTTGGACCTTTCCATATTGTTGAGAGGATCGGAAAACTCGCTTATAGAGTAGTTACCGAGTAGTTTGGCTAGAGTCCATGATGTTTTCCATGTTTCTCATCTTAAAAAATGTGTTAGAGACCCGGAGACTGCCATAGCACCTACAGTGTTAGAGGATTTAGTGGTAGAACCAGATTTGACCATAGTTTGAAAGCCGATTCAGATTGTGGCTAGAAATGAGAAGAAGTTGAGGAACAAGATATTCAAGTTAGTAAAGGTTCAGTGGAGTGACGATGCTAGAGACCGTACTTGGAAGACGGAGAGCAGGATTAGAGACTCTTACCCTGATTTGTTTGATGGTATGTTCTACCTTTGATTGTTTTATTGTGTACCTTATCGTAATTTCGAGGACGAAATTCTTTAGGGTGGGGAGTCTGTAGCGCTTAGTTTTGGGCCTCTAGATAGGGGATGTTATATTTAATGATTTACTAATTATTATAATTACTCAAATAATTGTTTTTAAATAATAATAATTCATTTTAATTAGTTATGAAGTTATAATAAATCATTTATAATAGTTTTATAAAGAGATATACTTGATTTTAAAATATAAGAAAATTCGTATCGTTTTATCGATGTAACAACACTTTGTATAAACAATTGTTTAATACTAATTTATATGGTTTTATAAATCAAATGTGATCATTTTAATTAGTTAAAAATGATAACAAATTAGTTTTTAAATTTTGCTTACATTTATATGTAAATTAATTTATAAGTGAAAACGTGACCGGGAGTCGGCTTCTCGATTTTCAACATTTAACAAACAGAAGTTGTTCAAAGTTGCTCCAACATTGTTTATATGTCATGTCCATATATATAACATACACATGCACACCCTAACGTATACATGAACACATATATACATACAAATATACATATACACTTATATATATATATATATATATATATATATTACAAAAGATCTAAGATATTTTCACACATAAAAAGCAAACATTACTTCACTCTTACACACATCAACTCACACACATGGCTACACACATAGGGGGGTGTTCGGCCATGCATAATTATAGAGGAGGAGGGTGTAGTGGTGATGAAATGGTGATGTATATTGTTACCCGGTTGCACGGCCCGACTTATATACATGGTTCGGCACGAAAACATGGCTCGGCTTATATACATGGCCCGGCCTGTATGCATGTCGTTAGGCACGAAAGCATGGCTCGGCTTATATACATGGTTCGGCTTATGTGAAGGATGTTCCTGTATACGCGGTTCAACCTTGGTCGTTCAGTCGATTATGGTTCGGTCTTACAGGTCCCAAGTCGCGCATCGCTCGGCAACCTTCGTTCGACCAACATCACTCGACAAGGGTGGCTCGGCATTGGGGCGTTCGACATGAATACCTTAGTCCCATGCTGCTCGGCCATAAAGGGACGGTTATGTGGCTCGGTGAGGAAGGCTACGTGGCTCGGTGACCCCTCGAACGGCATTGAAGGAAGAACAAGCGGCCCGGCCAAGGGGCACTCGGCATGGACACCTTAGTCGTTCGGCTCGACAAGGCCTCGCTCGGCATCTATCGTTCGGCATTTGCCGTTCGGCGTGTCTCGTTCGGCATACCAGGTCCGGTGCACAGAAGTCACCTACTATGGGCCGAAGTACCTTGTTCCCGGACCCGCAAAGGAAGTCCAGCCTATCTTCATCTATAAATAGAGGGGCAAGGGCATAGTGAAGAGGGACCTTTTTTGGGAAAACTCCGAGGACACTCTGCCATTTTCTACACTAACTTCCTTTCAGTAATAACTTGTATTAAAGCTATTGGTTTACGGATTGTATCTGTATTCAAGTCCTAAAGGAAAGCAATAAAGTTTATATTAACAGTGGACGTAGGCAGTTACGCGGAACCACTATAATTCTGGTGTTCTTGTTTTTACAGTTGATTTTGCATACATTCCTCTATTTTAATTTTCTATCTTTGATCTTTCTACACAAATCCTTTGTTGGGTGTTAGTGACCAATTTTGGTGCTAATATTTTGGTGCTTTCACTGAGAATGCATTCTCAGGCTGTTAGGATCTCCTTTGTTGCTACTGGATTGAGGAAATCCCCTGAAGAAGATCCGATTTTATCCGCAAGAAGTCCATTGATTCTATTCAGAGTTCCAACCAATAACTCTACAATGGGAAGACCACGTACTAGATCAGCCTCCCACAATGCAAATGTCAATGAGACCACTAGCGTCCAACAAGTAGGACCTAACAATCAACAAGCTAATCCAGGTGCAGGGACCATAATCGCCCAAAACCAAACGGAAGCTGCCACCAAGACAGAGTTCAACGAGCTGATGAGAGAACTTATGGAAAGCAGGAGACAGTTTAACGAGCAGATTCAAGCTAACTCCAACCTCATGACTCAGCTTACTCAACAACAGCATCAGAATGCTGGAGGAAGTCTCGCTTCCTACTCCTCGTCTGAGAGCTCTACTTTATCTGATGAACCTCCCAGGCGTAGACGCCGTAGAACTGAGACAACGCAAACAGGTGCAGTGCACTAGGAAAATCGCGCTCAAGCTGAAATAGTAAACTTAGGATCTGGAGCACGGGTGGAAGCTGGACGATTGGCTCAACAAGGTCATGATGAAGCAGGTCCCCAGGATACACGTTTGGTAGATCGCCAACAGAGGAGGCACCAACCAAAATAGTCCCGCAGGACGGATTCCAACTTGCCATCTTCCATACAAACCCCAGACCTATCAGCCATGGTCAGACAGTCGATAAGGGAAAATCAAGGTTTAACTAATGATGATTGGGGCATATCTAGGAGTCATACTCCGTTCACAGATGCTATCCTACAAGATGAGTACCCCAGGAAGTTTAATATGCCGACTATCCCGGCCTACGAGGGGAAGACTGATCCCAGACAGCATGTAATGAGGTATGGGTGGATGATGGATTCAACTAGGGTGAATGATGTAACTAAATGCAGATGTTTCCCAATAACTTTATCTGGAATCGCTACCATGTGGTTTACCCGACTTCCTCCACTGTCTATCTCCAATTTTGATGAGTTAGCGATGAAATTTGTGGAGCAGTTCAGGATTCATGCCACTCGTCCCAAGGATGTTATGTCCTTGTCTAGTGTAATTCAGGCCCTAGGGGAATCGTTAAAGGAGTACTTACAAAGGTTCCACGTTGCTGCTACTAAAGTTAGCAACCCAAATGACCATGCCATTTTAATGGCCGTAATGCGAGGAGTAGATCCGTATTCGGAGTTTGGTGACTGGCTGGCAGGAAAGCCTCCTATGACACTAGAACGTTTTTACTCAAAGGCGCACTAATTTATAAGAAGGGAGGAAGCCAGGTGGACGAGACGAGATAATGCACCAGGACCCGACAAGGAGACTGTGCAAAGCAACATTGCTGTAAAACAATCTGGTGACAACTATGGAAAAGTCCAGGTCAATGTTCAAAACAAGCCTGAGCAGTCAAAAGGATCCGGAGAAGGAAATTCCGGAAGGAAAAGGGAAGTCGGAAAGTGGAAACCAAGGATCCCAACTTACAATGAATACACTCCTCTGAATACATCTCTGGAAAATATTTACCTATCAACCTGTATTACTTTCCAATATCGAAAGCCACGCCCAAAAGAGTCCACTGAAGAACAAAAGCGGACTGGGAAGTATTGCCGCTTCTATGAGACTTACGAACACAATACCGAGGAGTGTAGGAACCTCCATGATGCGATTGAAAAGCTGATTCGACAGAAAAAGTTACAGGAGTTTGTGAAGAACCCTCAGGAAGGCGGGCAAGGGACATCCGACCCCAATCGCGGACAGGCCCCACGACGGTCTGAGGAACCCGTTCGGACTGGAGGTAGATTAGTTATAAACACGATAGTTGGTGGGCCTCACCCTGCAGACAAGAATTGGCGAGAAATGGAGCGCTATGCTAGTTCCTTAAAACATGCAGATTTTGAATGTTGTTCAAACACGGAAGATGGAACTCCGGCTAAGCAAAGCGAATGATGACAGATGATATAGTGTTCAGAAGTAGAGATGCCGATCAGGTGGAGGCACCTACCATTGACCCGATGGTCATCTCGGCCACTATCGGGCCAGCATTTGTGAGAAGGATACTGATTGACTGTGGAAGTTCTGTTAACATCATCTTCAAAAAGGCATACAACCAGATGAAGATGGAGACAAAGGATCTAAAACCATCTAAAGCCCGCATTCATGGGTTGAATGGTGCGGCTACTGATGTAGTGGGTTTTGTTGAATTGCCAGTTGAACTTGGAGAAGGTGAACGTAGAAGGGTGCGGATCCTGCCGTTCATCATTTTGGATTTCGATTTCCCGTATAATGTGTTTCTGGGTCGACCGGCCCTGGTAGATTTTAGGGCAGCTTTGGCCCCGTGGTGTTTAACTTTGAAATTTTCGACGGATAAAGGAGTTGATGTTGTTCAGGGCGATCAGGCGATCGGTCATGCGTGTTATGTGGCTGAGCTGAGAGAGGCCCAGCGAAGAGAGAAAGGAAAGGTTGTGGACAACTCCGTCCGCATTCGAGTCACTGAAGATTGACCAGTAATGCCCAAGCCTTGGCTCGGGCAACATGATCGGATCTATAGAGACATAGATCCGAGGGACGATGATGAGGAACCCAAGGAGGCAAACGCAGCACCGGCTGAACTGACGATTGACATTCCAGTCCGTCATGATGACCCATCGTGGGTAATTAAGATTGGATCACAACTCAACCCCTCGATGATCGAGGATCTTACGGATTTCCTCCGAGCGAATCTGGATGTTTTCGCTTCGACGCATTCCGATATGTGCGAGATTTCTCCCGCTATTGCGAGTCATATGTTGAACATAGACCCAAAATATGTGCCGGTAAAGCAAAAAAGGAGAGGCATGGACCTAGAGAGGTCCGTATCTCTCAGAGAGGAGGTGGACAAACTCAAAGCCAATGGGTTCGTCCACGACGCCCTCTACCCAGAATGTTTCTCTAACCCTGTACTAGTGAGGAAAGCGAATGGAAAATGGAGGACCTGTGTTGATTACTCAGATTTGAACAAAGCATGTCCTAAGGATAGTTTCCCTTTACCCAGAATTGATCAGCTGGTCGACTCAATCGCAGGACACGAGTTATTGTCATTTATGGATGCGTACTCGGGATATAATCAAATCCCGATGCACATTCCAGATCAGGAACACACTAGTTTTTTCATAGACGTTGGACTATACTGTTATGTAGTGATGCCTTTCGGATTGAAAAATGCAGGAGTAACTTATCAACGTATGGTGAATCGGATGTTTAAAGACCAAATCGGTAGGACGATGGAAGTCTATGTGGATAACATGCTTGTGAAGTCACGATAGTCAAACGACCACATTCGAGACTTGGCGGAAATGTTTGATATACTCAAGTATTACGGAATGAAAATCAATCCTTTGAAGTGTTCCTTTGGCATTGCGTTAGGAAAGTTCTTGGGTTTCATTATTAATGCATGAGGAATTGAAGCTAACCCAGAAAAGATTCAGGCTATTCGAGGCATTCAAGTACCCAGAACTATAAAGCAAGTACAAAGCCTGAACGGAAAAGTGGCCGCGCTGAGTCGATTCTTATCCAGAGCGACAGACAAGTGTATTCCATTCTTCAATGTAATAAAGAAAGGAAAGAGAAATTTTGAGTGGACACCCAATTGTGAGGATGTGTTTCGAGCTCTGGTAAGACATTTGGAAAGCCCCCCGGTGCTGTCGAAGCCCATAGACCATGAAGTGTTGTATGTATACTTGGCCGTATCTCAACATGCCATCAGTACGGCTTTGGTTTGCGAGGAAGACCGAGTTCAAAAGCCGGTGTACTATGTTAGTAAACGTTTAACGGGGGGAGAAAGAAATTATCCTAAAATAGAGAAGCTAGCCTACTGTTTGGTGATTGCATCGCGCAAGCTTCGTCCGTACTTCCAGGCACACCCAATCAGTGTCTAAACCGATCAACCATTGCGACAGGTACTCCAACGACCAAAAACCTCAGGGAGATTTTTAAAATGGAATATTGAGTTGAGTCAGTTTGATATCACCTACCTGCCACGAAGGGCCATACAAGGGCAAGCTCTAGCAGACTTCATCGCGGAATTTACCATGTCCGACGAACCAGACGGCGATGATGTTATACCCACCATTCGATGGAAACTATACACCGATGGGGCATCCAACGACCGTTGCTCTAGGGCTGGAGTCATTCTAGTAACCCCTGAAAACTGATCTATTTGTTATGATTTGAAGCTTGATTTCCCAGCTATGAATAACGAAGCAGAGTATGAAGCATTGCTCGCTGGCTTAAAACTTGTCAGGGAGCTTGGAATAAAAACGATTGAAATCTTTTGTGACTCTCAATTGGTGGTGTACCAAGTGCAGGGAGATTATAAAGCAAAGGGGAAGAGGCTTGCTCCATACCTCACTCGGGTTCAAGAACTTTTGGCAGACCTTGAATATTACGATATTTCGCATGTCCCGTAGGAACAAAACAGTGAAGCCGATTCATTAGCAAAATTCGCAAGTACTGGCAATGCACAGCGGATGGGCTTGGTTCCTGTTGAAGTTTTACAATTTCCAAGTATAAACGAGATGGAAGTAGATTTTGTGCTTGAAATAGAAATTGAAAGGGAGTCATGGATAACCCCATTCAAACAATACATACTACATGGGACTTTGCCTGATATAAAGAACGAAAGATGACAAGTCATTCCTTAAGCTTCATGAAATATAATGCAAGACGGAATAATGTATCGGAGGGGATTCTCGGTTCCCTTACTCCGGTGCATCGCCCACGATGAGATAAAACAAGTCTTGAAGGAAGTTCATGAAGGAGAATGTAGCGACCATACTGGGGGGCAGACACTAGCAAAAAAGATCCTCCGCTATGGATACTATTGGCCAATTGTAAATCGGGATGCTGCAGATTACGTAAGAAAATGCGACAAATGTCAAAAGTTTGCGAAAATCCCGAGAGCTCCGCCAACAGAACTCACACAAATGGTTAGTCCCTGGCCATTTGCGATTTGGGGGATCGATATAATCGGTTCCTTACCAACTTCCAGAGGTGGTGTGAAATATGCAATTGTTGCGGTTGATTACTTTACCAAGTGAGCAGAAGCAGAGCCTTTAGCTACGAACACCACCAAAAAAGTAATTAATTTCATTGTACGAAACATCATATGCCGTTTTGGCCTCCCACGGACTATCATTACGGACAATGGAACTCGATTTGAAAGTAGGGAGTTTAAAGAATTTTGCCAAAAATATCACATTGAGAAAAGGTTTTCGGCGGTTGCTCACCCTAAAGCGAATGGACAAGTGGAAACCGTAAATAAAATAATCAAGTCAATATTAAAGAAACGTTTGGAGAAGGCTAGAGGCAAGTAGGTGGATGAGCTTCTGACAGTGCTCTGGGCTTACAGAACCACCCACAAGTCCGCGACTGGCCATACTCCATTCACCTTGGCATACGGCACTGAAGCTGTGATACCCGTGGAACTTGAAGTCCCTTCTCATTGGGTAACTTATTATGACCCCAAGACGAATTATAATCTCCTATTGGAATCGCTGGACTTTGTTGACGAAAAACGTGAAGAAGCTGATTTAAGAGCGGCTGCACAAAGGCACCGAGTTGCTCGATATTATAATGAAAAAGTTCGACCGAGAATTTTCAATGTGGGTGATCTCGTTTTGAAGCGAGTTTTTCCGACCCCATCACATCTGAATCCCACATGGGAAGGTCCGTATGTCATTGAACGGAGACTTGGAGAAGGAACTTTCAAGTTAACGATCGTAGATGGCATGACACTTCCTCGCGCATGGAATAGCGAGCATTTGCGTCGTTATTACACCTAGTTTATTTCTTTTGCATTTTAGTTGCGATTATTTCCAGTGTATGTTCATTTTGTTGTTTTTAGCTTTTAGCATGTAATAAGACATTCTAGTTTGTTCTCATTTATTATAATCAATAAAGGCTTGAAGCCGTCTTTTTCGTTAACTATTGATGTTTCCGTATGTTACAATTCCATAGCAAAAATTAAGTTACATTAATCTGTCTAGCGTATGAACGAGTGGTAAGCGACTAGTCGGCTGAATAGGAGGAGGAACCGAGGACTCGGTTCCGGATGGACCGGCAATATCATTTTTTCCTTTTGATGAGGAAGAGTCCCTTCCGTAAAGGGCCTTTGTCGTAGATAGGTCAGTGCGCTCATTCCCGTGAAGCACTTCTTTCACAAGGGAATCTTCATCAACCTCCTCAGTTCCCAACTCGACTTTTTTGATCTTTACTAAAGTGTCCCATGCTTCGGCCAAAGATTCGAGGTAACCCTCGCCGAGAAATGTTAGGTCGCGATGCATGAGAACTCGAGCATTGTACTCGGCTATGAGTGGATCAAACATGCACTTAATCTCCTCCCTACCAGCCTCAGCAGCCGCCTTGAAGTGAGAATAAATGTCCGAGAGTGCCATTCTTTTGCCCTCTTCACGGGCTGCGTCCTTCAGCGCTTCAGCTTTGGAGAGCTCCTCGTCAAGCTTTGTTTTCAGAAGTCGTGTAGCGACGATCTCGTCACAGTATCATTGCGACTCCTCTTGAGCAGCAGTTTTTTCTTCTTTTTCTTTGAGAAGTAACTCCTCCAATTCTTTAACTCGCCGAGCGAGGACATCCTTTTCCTTCTAGATGGAGTCCTTTTCTAAAGCCAGGGCGCCATAGCGTTGGACCGCTTCATCAAGTTCTTTTTTGTGTGTAGCCTCCAGACGATTGACTGCCTCAGCTGTGTCTTTAGCATTTTTTTGAGCAGCTTCAAGCTGAGATTTATACAAGGAAAGCTCTTCATCCTGTGCTTTGATAATGTCTTTATCGTGGATAGCATTGAGTTTCAAGCGATCGATTTCATGCTAGCGTGCCACCGAAACTTCTAAAACATTTTCCACCAAATGAACGAATGCGTCGTGCTGGACGTAGACATTATTAGTACAAGCAATGACACTTTGTTTAACGTGCCCCGGAATAGGATGGATCGCCGAAAGAAACTTTAGTCCATTAAAGCATATTTTTGGAAATGTGGTTTTAAGCTCAGCTAGGTTTTCTGTTATCGATGGGTCATGTGCATGACTGGAGGAAGTTTGTTTCGTCGAAACAATAGATTTCTTGTGAAGCTCATGGGACTGCCTAGTGCTTGATGAACCGGAATATTGATCGCGAGGAGCTTCAGGTTGAGACCCCTTTTGAGCAGATTTATCCTTACTATGCTTTGGTTGAGGAGGAGGATCGTTGGGGTAGGAAGAGTGACTATAAGTTTTCCTTCGAGACGATGAATCTCGAGAATGATAGTCTCTATCTCTGTTGTCATCCCTATCTCGGCGTTTTTCGGGCCCTGAGTCTCGGCTAGAGTGATGAAAGATAGAGGAATCACGAAGGCGGTCGAAGCCGTGTGAGCGTCCCATGTCACCTGCATAGAAATCAAGTGAAAAAGAGTTAGAAATGATCATATGATGGCTAAAACTTAAGTGTAGGGAGGAGAGTGAGTGTTAGTGTGTGTCCTAGTGTTTCCCCCCAACGAACCAGTTTCTTTAGCTTTACTTATTGGAGTTTTTTCTTGGTGAAGGGCTTGAACGCCTTCGTCACCTCTCGTGGGCGAGTGAAGTTTTAGGGCTTCTGGGTCGTCAAAGCCGTAATTGAGCAAGTCATCGGGAATGGTGAGATCTGGTAAGCCTTTCAATGAACCCTCTAAGTCTTGTGGAGATGGCACTTTCTCCATCGGAGTTATTGTAACTTTCGAAGTTCCGCCCACTATCTTCTTCCTCGGCTTGTAAGCTAGTTTCTTTTTTCCCTTTGAAGGGGGAGGTGGTTCATCGGTGCCATATGCTTCAACCACCGGTTCCGGAATAGGACTTACATTCTCACCCAGTGCTTCTGACACCCCAGTTTCTCTAATCTCACCCTCCTCGGATGTGTCGGGGGCACCACTTGTAGGAGGCACTGAAGGTCTGGCCCTTTACCCTTCTTCGATGTGGGACCGGTTATAGTGACACCGGATGGAAGAGTTGTTCGGCGACTTTCCGCCTACAACCCGAACTTTAAGAGCGACTCATTGGAAATGACAAGTTTGATCTCCCGGTCTTCTACGGGAGTAGCACGAATGGCCGCAACGGCCTCAACGGCCTCAGAGTACCCGGTGCCTTCGGGACGTAGGCTGATACCTGTAAAAATCGGAAGAAGTTTAAAACAATCCACTTCATGTTTAGACAAGTATTGATCCGAAAATGGAACTTACTCCCTTCCAGCCATCTTCTCGCAAAGCCTGGGGGACAATGTACATAGAACCATTCCTGCTTGTATTGGGTGAATTTACTCCACGCCCCTGTCAGAATCTGACACTGAGAATGTGGCTCAAGAAATATGAAAGATGGACTGTCAGATCGTCACTTAAAGCGATAGATGTAGCGGATGCCACCATGAGTGGGGAGCCTGAATAGGATGCTCATAAAGAGAATAAAAGTGCCATGGATGAACGCATGGCTACTGGGAGGTAGCTGTGACGGGGCGATCCCGATATACTGTAGCACTTCACGGAGAAAGGAGTTGAATGGTGGCATGCTACCAACCCAGCACATGAATTTGTTGCAAGCTGTATATCCAACTGGGGGAAGGTGAGGATGATCTCGTCCCGATGGAACTAATACGTCGTCGAAAGGGATTCCATGAATCGAGCATAGTCGGCGAAGAGCGGTTTCATTAATTTTGGAAGCTTGAGAATCAGCTGGATTGTCTAGGATAATTGCTCCATCCATGGCATCAGGAGCAAAGTCAATAGTCATAGTCGTTGGACTTGGGATATTCTATGCAGGAGTTGTCGATGGATTCGAAGTTCCCACTACTTCCTGTTGAGAACTTGGCCCAGGTTTATCCGAAACCGTGGTAGAGCTCGACTTTCTAGACATCCTCAATGAGCGTCGAATTTGGGTAAACATCTGTTTGAACTATACTTGAAAGACAATCAATATTAGATATAACGATAGAAATATTCCCCCCTTGTGGTGTGTACTAGTGCAATCGTTTGAGCATAAGTATTAAAAAATTGAAGATTTAAAGGCATAATGAAGTGAGATTGAGCATAAAATTGTCATCTTCGAAGGCCGTCATCGCTGACCGTCTCCAAGAGCTTGCCCTATGATGCTTTGGGTCTTGAACTCAGACATTGGCACTATATGTTAAAGGCTATTATTTGCTTTTATAGAGTTGAACTCAGGTTTATAGTTGTTGGAACTGGGGAGTTATCAGTCAAAATCAGTTCGATATGCTTGTATGCCTAAGTTGTTGTCATTGTTCATTGTTCCGTGGTAAGGCGTGGAAGTATATAGTTTTGGTATGCGCTGTGCTTAAGTGGAGACAGTCATAATTATCGAATCACTCACTCTCCTCTCCAACACTCTCTCTTCACCGAACGGCCTGCGGGGGCTATACCGAGCCACACTTGCTCGTTATACCGAACCCACCTCGTGATCTCTAACCGGGCCGTAACACTACACTCAAGTGGTTAAACCACACTCTCTGCCTCACACCGAGCGATAACAGGCCACTATCCCTGGCTTTAGATACCACCTGTACCGACCAACCCACGCACTTCCTATCTCTTCCTAACAACCAAACGGCCTCCCTCTATCAGACTTTGACCGACCCACAGCGATGCACAACATCACCGTCCCTAGACCGAATGACACCCCATTCCTTTACCTCCCTAGCGTTACTCCCATAAGAAGACTATCGAACAATAGACATCCACCCAAAATACTAGTATCGACGCGTGAGCCCTCTCTTCTCTCTCGCTCCTTGATTAACAAACGATTTCAATCACAAATTCAGCCTTATCTCACAAACCTAGCGGCCACTCTCCCTCACTCGGTGGCTTAAACAAGAACCTATATCCAATTCGACCTCCCTCGTCTACAGCAACAACTCCTGCTGAAAAATACTCGCGAACTCGAGACTCATGCAAAAACCCCTAATTCGAAAAAGTCGATCGGATGAGAAATTCATACCTAAGAGAATGAATCGAGGCTTGGGGAGCTATTAGATTTAGGATTGGAGTGCGTTTAGATTCGTTATCGGGAGAGTTGTGGAGCAAGCGTATTGGATTCAGGATGAGAGAGGATAGTTGAGGCGGTAGTTGGAGTTTGGGAGAAGGGAAATTAAAAGGTCCCGTAGAGTTGAAGTAAGAGTAAAAGAAAGAAGTGGAGAAGTATTGGCTTTTATATGAAGAGGGGGAGGTGAACAGGCGTTAACCAGTGGACCTAGTTGAAGTGTCTTAATGGGTCGGTGAGCAATCTTGTCGGGTGAAAATGAATATGCCGAACGAGTGGTTCGGCGCGTATGCGTCGACCGGCCCACGCCAAAGATGATAGCACAATGGAGAATCAAATCCCACCTGATAGGTGGAGAAAAGTGGGGAGCAAGGATTGCTTATGGTTCAAAGCGCATCATGATGGCACTCACGATATGCTTTGGGGGGAAAATGTTACCCGGTTGCACGGCCCGGCTTATGTACATGGTTCGGCACGAAAACACGGCTCGGCTTATATACATGGCCCGGCCTGTATGCATGTCATTCGGCATGAAAGCACGACTTGGCTTATATACATGGTTCGGCTTATGTGAAGGATGTTCCTATATACGTGGTTCGGCCTTGGTCGTTCGGTCGATTATGGTTCGGTCTTACAGGTCCCAAGTCGCGCATCGCTCGACAACCTTCGTTCGACCAACATCACTTGACAAGGGTGGCTCGACATTGGGGGCGTTCGACATGAATACCTTAGTCCCATGCCCCTCGGCCATAAAGGGACGGTTATGTGGCTCGGTGAGGAAGGCTACGTGGCTCGATGAGGAAGGAAGAACAAGCGGCCCGACCAAGGGGCACTCGGCATGGACGCCTTAGTCGTTCGGCTCGGCAAGGCCTTGCTCGACATCTCTATATTGACATTTGCCATTCGGCGTGTCTCGTTCGGCATACCAGGCCCGGTGCGTAAAAGTCACCTACTATGGGTCGAAGTACCTTGTTCCCGGGCCCACGAAGGAAGTCCAGCCTATCTTCGTCTATAAATAGAGGGCAAGGGCATAGTGAAGAGGGACCTTTTTTGGGAAAACTCCGAGGACACTCTGCCATTTTCTACACTAACTTCCTTTCAGTAATAACTTGTATTAAAGCTATTGGTTTACGGATTGTATCTGTATTCAAGTCCTAAAGGAAAGCAATAAAGTTTATATTAACAGTGGACGTAGGAAGTTACGCGGAACCACTATAATTCTGGTGTTCTTGTTTTTACAGTTGATTTTGCATACATTCCTCTATTTTAATTTTCTATCATCATTAATCTCTCTACACAAATCCTTTGTTGGGTGGTAGTGACCAATTTTTGTGCTAACATATATGCTCGTAAATATCATGATATTTTAGTTCACATTTTTGCCTATAAATACCCCTCTCCATCTTCACTTCATTTTTTTCAAAAATTCCTAAGCTTCTTCATCTCTTTATACTCCCCTTTAATGGCTTCTCTACTTAGAAAAATTATGAAGAAAAATTAGCAAAAAAAAGAAAATAAATTTATATAAGTATATCTGCATTAGCAATCCACTTCAAAACAAGCTCAAATCCACTCCTCTCCTCTCCTCTCTCAAAACCCACAGCCACATCATCCACCACCTAAGACCGAGCCACTTCCACTTGCAAGCTTAGGCTGATCCCATCCAAAGGTCCAATGCTCGATTCCATAGGCTTTGATTCAATCGTAGCGAAGCTATAGCGAATTTTCGTAAAGTTAGAAACCGATGCAGGTGAGAAACTCTATTTATATTATGATATATTGGATGATATATATGTTTGGCTATGCTTGGTTGTGATGATTTTACAAGCTTAGGCCGATCCTTTCCAAAGGTCCAATGCTCGATTCCATAGGCTTTGATTCAACCGTCGCGAAGCTATAGCGAATTTTCGTAAAGGTTGAAACCAATGAAGGTGAGAAACTCTGTTTATATTATGATATATTGGATGATATATTTGTTTGGCTATGCTTGGTGATGATTTTGAACCATGTTTGGATATGATAATATGTTTGTTTGGATGTATAAACAATTCAGGTTTGATACACGTCGAATATCACAAAGGAAATCACTTTCCTTTAAATAATGAAATGGTGTATATGAGATTGTTAAACCTCTTTAAAATGGTTTAAAATGATTTATAAATTTTATAAACACTAAGATCAAATTTGGTAAAGTTTTGACAAGTTATGAAAATTGAGTCAAAAATAGGCGCGACGCATAACGGTAGTTCACGATTTCACGCCGTAGAAAATTAAATACATTTATACGATGGAATCGGAGTCGAAATTCTTTATAATAAGAATTTTCCAAACTCTTATAATCATAGTTTTCAAACAAAAAATGGTCGAGATTTCATTTAGTAGATTTTGAAATATGAGCAAAACAAGTTTTCAAAATAGTCGCGGTTTGGCAGTTCGAAAGCCAAAAAGATAAATTCTTTAAAAGTGATGTTTTTAATTCTTTAAAAATATGGAATAAATTATATAAATATTTTAAAAGAGATTTGAGTTATAAAAATGAATTTCTAAATGACAGAAAAGTTGTTTTGATCAAATAAGCTTTGAAAACACCATTCGCAGCACTATTTGCAGCACCTTTTGCAGCACTTTTAATAACTTTCGAAATATGTCTTTAAACTTGAGTATTCTTTTCCAAATATTTTATAAATGTTTTCAAATAAATTATTAAGTATTTTAAAGATAAGTGGAGGTTTTATAATTTATTTTAAAGAGTTTAAATAAATGATTTAAAAAAAGCTGTTATAATTAAGTGATTTGACCTTGGCTCTAAAAGCCATTGAGTATACAAGATTTTTCTGTTCATGAGATCTGGATGTGATGTACTTAAACTAAGAAGATGTTCAGGAGAAACCAGTGCCCTGGCTCACCTGGTCTCTTTCCTGGGCGAGGAATATATAATGAGCAAGCATAAAAGATTTAATTTTTCCACATTTAATACAACTTGGATTGTATAGAAACAATCTTCTTATACTTGGTATTAAATTTCGTGGAGGGAACCCATGCTATCTATGTGAATTTAAAAGGTGATTCCACTATTATTCGATGGATAGTAAAGGTTGAATACAGAAATTGATATTGAGTAGAATTAGTATAATTTCTATCGACCCATTTTACTCAAAAAGGTTTTGCAATATGATTTATGAGAAATGATTTTGATTTGGTATTTCCAAAGTTAAAGGGAGGTTTAATGATTATATATACCAAAAATAAATGTTTAAAAGATATATATCTCTAGAAGATATTTTTTGGTAAAGAGAAAGTAATTAATCAAATGATAAGCACCTATTTACTTAACATTTTTATCGATGATTGGTTCGAAGGAACCGGGGTCGGATTTGGATGATTTTTATCTAAAAACCACTTCAAAACAAATTGCATGTCCAAAGGTGAAGACAAGAAATGACAATAAATGGAATGAATGGCTATTGTCACCAACCCTTGGGGGAAATTTCCCATATTATATATATATGACAGTAGTATCTTCATTTAATCTGCCATGCAAGGGATGCTTGCTACTAATTCTAGGAGTGATTCCTGAAAGGATGCAGTAGGAGATTTCCTTCAGTTTGTCCTATTCTTTAACAACTTGTGTGGACGAACGTCTGACATTGTATTTCTAAAATGCACGTACGTTGATTTTTACAAAGTACATCTGCATGGTGGTGTAGGAGGCAACTCTCCTATACTTAACATCCTTTTCTAAGACATGCGAGCTAAGAGGTTGTACATTTGTGGAAATCAATAGTGTGTGATGGAATTGGCAATGTGGCATTCAAAGTGGAATGTGCTATGTGAAAGGTAATCGTTACCACGGGCCTCATCACCCAGAAATGGCTTAAAAAGGGCACGCTGAAAGGCTATATGGTTTGCAACCATTAGGGTATGGTCATAACCTTTCTAGATTACCCTCTATATATCGGGTATGTTTTATATGCTAAGAGAGCTTTCGAATAGGTCGAGAATGACTCAGGTGATGTCATATTCGGTTCTATCTACCATCAGATGGGTCTGCGGGTAGGCCGGTCTTGCCAGGTGCAGAGGTTTCAAAGGGGTTGATCCTCGGTACATCCCTCTACAGATGTACTATACGAAAGGTAGTTCCTTACCTGCCATTGTATGGAAATCCATTCTCCAATAAGTGCCTTCGAACTTGATTGTAGTGCCTAGTATGCTGGAATTTAATAATGTAACAATTTCTAAGATTATACAAGTTTACTTGAAAAGTGTTTTCAAAAGAATGTCATTAAAAATAATATTCCCAGATTTTGCGTACCAAATGTTTGGTTACCATAAGGTAAAAACTTGTTCTGTGTTTATGTGCAGCGTGGTCTTATGAAATGCCCATTGTTTTCAAATATCCGTTGAGTTTCTCACACCAGCCACAGGACTTACCTAGAGTTTATTTTCTTTCCCCTTAAACTCTGGCTGCCCTATTTTTCCGAGCAGCCAAGTTGTCATGTTTAACTTGAAGCATTGTGATGGAGCTTGAAGACTGGAACTGATGATGTTCCTATAGATAGTTCCCCATTTCCATTTCCACTGCAGTAGTATACTAATTGTATTCAGCATTTATAAGGACAGAGATTTATAACTGTCCAGACCGATTTATGAGATAGACTCTGATAAATGTATTTAAAATTTCCGCTGAAAATATATATGTATATATATTGAAATAATATATGTTATTCCATTCGTGTAAGATTCTGTTATGTCTTTATTTTCTTTTACCCTATGATAATCCTCCTTCTGGCACTTGGTTTTGCGGCACGTGAATACCGATGGTGTATTAATGTCGATTTCTGAGGGTTGAAAGGGCGGGTTGTCACATGCACCTTTCCTTGTACCTTAAGCCAAATTATAGAACATCTAACTCAGGCATGCAGTGTCCCAAGAATAAGTGTTCACTTGCCTTAACACAATAGGCATTGCAAGAAATGTACGGAGACTTTGTTTCTAGATTTGTCGCCATAAATTAACACATCAATAGTGTATAGTAAATATGCAATTGCACGTTGCCTTTTTCGTTCTATAGTATTAGAATCTTGAGAACCAGAAAATTTAGTTCTTAACCATTCCAAATGGACTTTTTTCTCACCCCTCAACAACTCATCAACCGTTTCTTCTTTGATGCCGAGACACTTATCCAACAACTTGTACACGTCATGATCACTTATTCCCCTTGACCCTCTAAATGGCCCCGTAACCGCTTTTCCTTCAACTGGGAGACCAACGATATGAAACGCTTCATCGATAGCAATTGTTGTATCACTAAACGGAAGATGAAAAGTGTTAGTTTCCGGATAGAATCTTTCAATAAATTCGATGACCGGTGCTTGATCAACTTTGTCGTGTGCATGCTTTGTTATATTCATGAACCTCGATTCAGCTACCACATCACATTCGTTGGTTAAATCTCACTGTCTATGAGTCCTTACATGACTGTGAAGCTTAACAATTCTTGTTTCATTCCTTGGTGCCTACATTACCAATATAATATTCAAAATATACGCTTATATTGTTTACGATTCCATATGATATATACAATAAACATACCAAAGAATTCCATATGCTAAAAGCAATATAATCTTTATAAGCAAACAATAGGGATGGTTGCACTTCACTTTCGGTAGATTAACTTGATGGTTGTGCCATCAAATTTTTTCCTTTATTTTTTCTCTTTAATGGTTGTATCTCCATATCAATCTCCTCTTCAGTTTCATAGGATGGTTCATCCTCATTTGCAATCTCTTCCTCTTGCTTCGGTCCCTGTACATTTCCTTCATCAACATCCTCATATCGCCTGCCTTCCACCTCACTCGCACTATTGCTATTTTTAGTATCATTACTTTCATCATGTACAGTGGTCTTCTCAATACGTTTTTTCATTAGTTCCAACTTTAATCTCTTGCTATTTGAAGCGATTTTGAGGGATACGAGTGGTTAAAGATGAAGCTGAAGCCTTTCGCTACAACAAGAAAATGGATTCATTCATATACGCAGATTATACAACAACGGAAATTTAACAACTTAAAATAAAAAACATGGTAGTGTTGTTCAGACTTATATGTATTAATTCGAGAGGAAGGAGTCGAACTTAAATCATGCTTTCGACAAGCAGGTCGAATCATATATATGTCTATAACTAACATGGAAAATAGCAAGCAAGCACCGAACAAAAAAAATCATTGGCAAGAACGCCGAAGTTTATAGTTCAACATCATATATATTAATACTGTAAAATAAAGCAAACGACGTATAGTCATCGATCAAAACTACAATACTCGACAGTATGGCCCCAAACTAAATTAGACAAATCGATGAAAGGACACTAAATTAAAATATGAAATTCACGTTATTGCCGTTGATTTCATTGCTAATAAAAAAACTCTAATTGTGACTCGCGATAACCAACTGTGACTAAGACAAAACCCTAATGATCGTGATTCAAAAAAGCCTAAAATTCGTATAAAATTAGAGAACGAACCTTGCCATCACCTATCAATCAACTTGAGGTCTGGAATATTTGATCGAGCACAATATTTGGTCTGAACCATTTTTAGGAAGCAACATGAGAGGTAAAGTTAGATTAGGGTAAATGAGATGACAATAACAGTTAAATTGGGGTTAAAAAGAAAGAAGGGTAGAACAGGAAAAGTATGTTTTAATTTGTAATATGTATGTAACCCTTATAGTACTTTTATTCTTTGTGGAGTGAAAATAAAAACTGACACCCTCATATTCATTTTTGAAGTATTAATAACAATACCCTTTATTTATCAATGGTTATAAAAAAATTCACAAAAACAAGTGCCCTATTTTCTTTATTTTTGAATAATTTCTTGTAATGATCTTTAATAAGTTAAAGGCCTACATTTCACAGAACTAAATTGTGATATTATCAACCAATTAATTGACTATTTATGTAATTAAAACAAAATCACTCATCTACCATCTCTATTCTCCTCGTGTTTCCCTTCACTCCTATCTTATTATTATTCCTTAATTTATTCTTTATCATTATTCGGTCTTAATATCGCTACACAGAGCATTCAATGGAGGCAAACCATAATTTCCCTTGTCCCTGGCCTATTTTGCAATTCTTCCTCCTAACGTTCTAAGCGCCCATGACTTTTCACAAGCCAAACTCGCACATGCCAAGAATTTCGTGCTCTCGCGTCGGGTTGCTGTAGATTTTTCTAACCGTCGACATCTTTTACTTAATTAGTGGGTTTATGTAGTGGGTTTCAAAGTGATCTCTGCTAATAGAGCAACCGCGCTCCTAAAGCTGAATGCTGGATGCATTTCTTAATTGCTTGTTTAAATGTTTAAAATTTATCGCTAAAATATATAGTTATTTTTATAATATTACCCTTTATATGGTTATTTTTACAATGTACTAGTTACTATTCACTTAATAATGATTAAAATTAACTATTTGAATTATGATTAAAGTATATTGTTAGAAAACTTGAAAATTTTAAAGTATTTGAAGTTTAGAAAAACTTGAACATAGGATAAAGTTTTCAATTTGGATAGTTATTAACTATTCAAAATTTAAAATGTTATATTTCAAATTTTTATTTTCAAAATTTTATTTTTTTGTCTCAAATTTAGTTTAATAAATTTTCTTAAGAAAATTAGTTATCGGAAATCTTTTGCTTGTAAAAAATTTTCAATAATTTTGACGTTAAAAAGTATAAATTTAACGAGAATTTCAAAAATACATTTAAAATAAATAGATTTAAAATTTTAATTTTTTTTAAAATTTTGGATTTTCATAGTTTATATTTTTTATTTTTATTTTCTAAAGTTTGAAATTTTAGTATTCTTGAGCTAAAATAATTTTACAGATATAAGGGGATAAATGGAAAAAATTTCCATTAAGAATTCAACACTTGAATAAACAATACAAATGTGTTTAACACTTTTTCACTTAATAAGTGTTTTATTTTGGAATCCCAGTTACAAACAAACACTTCTAATATTCTAAGTGGTCAATTAAACGGTTGCTAGTTGGAAACAAATAGTACCTTAATTAAACCAACAATGTTATTTTGACCAAAGGTAATTCGTGTATTTCCTAAGAATGAGAATGATGTGAAACATGGCGGGAAGCATACCACGTTTTCATTTTTTTTGAGAAATACGAGTGATCTTCTATTTGAGGAGAGCACCTATGTATTTTATTCTAACTTAAAAGATGATGCTGCCAAGTTACCAACAAGCTTGGCAGCTAACATAAATCCACCATATAGTTCAGGAAATTAAAACTCCCTCAATCATAATGAATAAAGTCTATAATGTAAACACATAATAAAATAGAATAAAAACAAAAGAACTAAACTAAGCCCTAAATATGCACTAATATTAACTATCCATCAATGATAGTAAAATTCGCTAAATTCATCCAAGCACCGAAACATCTAAAAGTGATAACAAAAATTCAACCAAATAATTAGATCAATATATATATATATATATCTGTCTGTGCATGTATATATTATGTCTGTATGTATGTATGTTATAAAAATATATATGCCATGAGAAGAAGAATAAACATATTAAATATGAACCAAGTAATAGATAAAAGAATAAACAAAGAACATTATATAATGGTATAGAGCATATATGTAAAGCTATGAAATAAATGATAAATTATAAAAAATAACATTTTATAAGTATTTTCTATTTAAAAAATTGCATCAGAAAATTCATTAGCACACATATCATTAAAAAATGTATGTATATTACTATTTTAGCGATTAAATTTTCCTTTATTAAATTAATATGAGATCTTAATTTTTTTTAAGATATTCTTTGAAACTAATATTATTATCAATTTTATAACTAGGAATTGAAATCTAATTAAAACAAAACAAGGCAATTGTATATTAAATTTTCCATAGGAGTATTTATATTATTAAAAATTCTTTGATTTCTTTTAAACTATATATACCAATAAACTTGTGACGATCCACCTTTATGACAACTAGGAATGACACTTAATACATCCACAGTATTCGTATGCTTTTGCCCAAGCATTCGAAAGACAAGCTGTCATGAGGTAAAATAAAAGAATGGAACTTGACAGAATAGAACATCTCGCAACGGAATGGTGTTATATATATAATACAAAATAATATAGTACAAAAGATTATTCCTTGCATGGAGTTACAAGAGTTACAAAAAAGTACTAAAACTATAAGACTCTGCAGTTATACACTCTCCCATTACATATGTTGATATAAAATACACATACATAATAGTCATAACAACGGATATAAATAACTAGATAGATAAAGGATCCTCCTGCTCGTCCATCATCTTCAAAGAGTCCAAATAAAAACCTACTACTCTTAGACTACTCAAATATAATAAAGTACCCGAGAGTTCAGGGAAAATAAACAACTCAAGTTAGATAATTAGTCTGGTATGAGTAAATCTCTAAGCCAAATAGTGGAAATAAACAAAAATATGCGAGACCATGATGCCAACTACGGAATGGGTTTCCCCCCACAATAACAACATCCAATCACAACAATGGTTATAACTAATTAAATATCACAAAGTGCTCACCACACTTCCCGATGTAATTAAGAAAGGGGTTAATATAAAAAATTGGAATCAAAGGAAAGAAAAGGGAAATTTTCCAACAAATGACTACGTGGGTGCAACCCCCTTGCCTAAAGTATCCCTCTAGATTATACCTGAGAACTACGATGGCTTTTGGACAATACCAAGTCGGACCCCGTCAACCTTTACCAAGAATTCGAGTATGTCACATCTTATTACGCATAAAACCAAAACTGACCTAGAGTAGATGTGAAAATACCCTAATGGAAGCAACCCCACATAGCTTGACTTCCACTCGCGCTTTGGTTTTAGTCATTTCCGACAAAGGATATCAATGCTCAAATGAGCAACAAATCACCTTAGATTAACGATACACAATGAAGAAAGTTGATCCGATAGTTAATAAATCTACTATCGGGGAAATTTAAAATGGAAAATAGGCACAAGGACAAACTTTAAAAAAATCCAGGCTGAAGGAAAACAAGTTTCATTTTTGGGCTCAAGGACAAACTTTGAAAAAAATTAAGCTGAAGGACAATGCTAATTATAGCAAGAATTTTGTACAGTGTAAAACTGAATATAATGCTAGTTATAACTAGCACTTTGTATAGTGTAAAAACTGAATATAATGCTAGTTATAACTAGCGTTGTCCTTTAGCCTGAATTTTTTTTCAAAGTTTTCCCTTCAGCCCAAAAATGAAACTTAGTGTCCTTCAGCCTAATTTTTTTTCAAAGTATGTCCTTCTCCCTAATTCCCCCATATTAAAAATGATCGTATATGAAAATAAATTTTATATTCTTACTATTACTCGTCTATTCCAAACAAGTACTATCCCTTGGTTGAAAATGAAGCGGGCAAGTTGAAGTAGTGTTACTTGTAGGCATTGACATTGTTAACAAGAAAACTTGTCAACACCCAAAAGCAGAGTCTAAAGTTTAGATGTCTCCTTCAAAACCCCTTTTTGATCAGATAGAGATAGTTAAAACATTATTATTCCATTAAAACCATCTTTCGAAACAGGTTGTTCAGTTAAAACTTCTTCTTGTTCAATCTTTCGACTCAGTCGAAAGGCCAGATTCCTTTCATTATACCATTTCAACTGGTTAAGTCAAAATTCCTCCTTATGCGACCTTCCAACTTAGTCAAAACACCTGTATCCCTTTCTATTAATCATTTCAAACTAGTTTAATTGGTTTAGTTATCCTTTCAAAATCCCCTTTCGAAATAGTTGAGGTAACTCAAGGGTGGGATCTTAGGATATGAATTAGATGGAAAGGTTCCGACTTCTTCGAAAGCTGGCCTTTCAATGGCTTGGGCTAGGACCTATAGATCTAAGGATATTGGTTGAGCTAAAGGTTTTGACTTACTCAAAAGGTGACCTTTCGATCAACCCGACATAAGCAGATTATAAACTGAATCTAATTAGAGTATTAAATCAGCTGCATACCCAAAAATACCATAATCTTGCTTTCATTAAGCTAATGTTATACAAATTGATCAAATCCCTAATCTAATTCCAAAATTAGGGTTTACAAATTTAAGAACGTACAAGAATGAAGTGAATGAATTCGGATCCCTTAAATAAGACCCCTAGGATCTTATTTATTAGTACGAGTTGGCACCTTTTGAATTAGTCCTTTCGACTTGGTTGAAAGGCGGCCTTGGAGACCTTTCGTTGCCGTTCACATTTAGGCATCCTTCTGCATTACCTTTGAATGGGCTTGAGCGCTTTTGACTTCATCGAAAGGGGTAGGTGCGCTTCTGTACTTTGCGTTGCTGTATTATTGCAGGTAAGAAAAGGTATGAGCTTTCGACTCTGTCAATAGGTGGATCTTTGGAGCTTCGAAGGAGTCGAGACGTTGAAGGTTTTAAAGCGAAAGGTAGCTTTCGATGGCACACTTTCTGATTGATATAGAACCCCATCCTTTAGTGTAGGAGATTGCAATATTGAACCTTTGCAAGCTCTGCTTTCTTAATTGTGAATGGTCTCGACCGGTTCGAAAGGCTTATTTGTGCTTTCGAAGGGGTTGCTCCAGCAAAACATCCTTTTGTGGAATTTGAATAAAGGCAAAACCTTTATTTTCGAAAGGTTGAGTGGCTGTAATTTGTTGCCTTCGAAAGGTGTTCCTCAACTTATTCGAAGCGTCTTCATGTATGCGGAAGCTTCTCTTTCGAAAAAGAGCAATTTAAGCGAAAGGGTGCTTTCGTCCCCCTTTGACCCCTTCGAAAGCTTATAGCACATCCAATTTTTGCTATAGCATCCCTTCGACTCCTTCGAAAGGCTTTGTTGATGCTATCACCTCTTATACATCCTCCTCTTCTACTCTCCTTGGTTTTAACAACATTGAAGTGAGAATCGTTGGTAACACTTGCCCCCCATGCGAAGGGATGCTCTTGACTTTCTAAGTCAACCATTTCGAAACCCACAAAATTTCTCCCCAGTTGATATTCCAAGATAGATCTTGACCGTTACTTTAAATATGATCGGACAGAATTTTGGCATTTGCCACTTTTATAAATTGCGCTCTCTTCTTCTCTCTTTCATTTACCTGCCATTGAAAGCTCACAGCAAAAAAATTAAAAATTACAACTTCTTTTTAAAATCTTATTTTCATTCAATCACAAGTTCGAATTCAAAGTATGTGCTTGTTGTTTTATCCTTAAAACTAAATTTCCACGCTTGATTTTGATTTCAAATTCTTTAGGTTTGAATCTGTCTTTCTGTTCTAAGTTCAATAAGACGATTTTAGTTTTAATTCGTATGAAATTATGCTTGGGTTCATTTACATGCTTATTCCATCCGATTTTATGGTACCAATTTTAAATTGGAGTTCAAATTTATCAGATTTGGGGATTGTTTATTATTACCGCGTATGAACCTATGTTCAAATTCGATTACGCTTCATTCAACCTTTTTTATACCTGAATTTGGGGTTCTTATTATTGTCGAGATAAATTCATGCTTGATTCAATTTAATTGTTGGCCACCTGGGGTATTTGATTGGAAGTTGAATTAGGGAAAGAAAATATTTCCAGTTGCTTCATAGAGAAGATTTAAGTTATACAAATTACCATCTATAATATAATTTGACTTTTCAACCCCTTCGAAAGGAGTTGAGATGGCCAACTCTGCTCTGCTTCTTCAACCTCTTTCGAAGGGGCCGAAAGGACACCCAACACCTACCCTTTAATTTGTTAGTCCCTGAGAAGTTGGTTTTTATGACAACAACCTTAGAATAAGATTATAAAATATAAATACTAACATTATTGTTTAGATATATATGTATATGGAAGATATATATACAGGTACCAAAGAATGAAGACTGTAAAGTATAGAGATTCAAGAACTGATGAACTCAAGATCGAAGATATCAAGATTCAAGACCGATGAGTATCAAGATTATCAAGAGTTCAAGATTTCAAGTTAAGTAATTTAGTTAGGAATTTTGTTAAAACTCCTAGAAAAGCACTGACATCTTAAAATCCATTTTATTCGTGGAATGGAATCCACTTGGAGCCCGTTAAAGGGATGGAACCCTAAGTAGGATGGAACCTACGAAAAATCTAGTGGAACATTGTTTTGTATCCACTAACTTTTATTCAAATGTTTTACAAAATTATATCTTATTTTCAAAATGATTTTAAAATCTTCCTTTTTAAATCAAAAACATCTATCCTAGTTTTAAAATACTTTTAGCCTCAAAACAATCTTTATTTTCAATATCAAATTATCCTTGGTTTTAAACTATCTTTTAATTATAATATATTTAACTTTTAATATTTATACTTAGATTTAAATATAAAATTATAGTAAAATTTTATATATACCAAAATATTATTCTCTATACTTATTTATCTATTTTAACTATAGTTAAGTATATTTATAAAGTTTAAAATAGTTTTAATACAAGATAGAAGTTATTTTCAAAGAAAAACAAATTACCAAAAATAACTTAGGCTTGTCGACAACCCCAAGGACCCCTTGTCGACAAGGTGACAGTTTATTTCAAAAGTTTGAATTTCAAAGGAAGTGTCTATTCGTCATATTCTTTCATGAATGGACATGGCTGTTGTTCTACTATAAATAGGGGCTGTTTTAAACGAATTTACAATCATATTTTCTCTGATTTCACTCCTCTTCTTCCTCCACATTTCTTTATATACATTTTTACCATTACTCTGCCGAAATCACCACTGAATCTAACTAGATCATCTCTGGTTTGATTCTCTATCACTATCTCAACAACATCCCAGTGCTATTCAGAGTTATAGACTTCTTTGTATTCAATCGAGCGAGAAAAGGTGTGATTGTAGCCTGGAAAATCAATCGGGTGAATTTGTTGCCCGTAAAATCAAGTATCTCTACCCAGAGGATTGTGAATCTGGAGCGGTGTACCTCGTGGCCTTGAAATCGAGGGTGTAATTGTAAGAATTGATTTTGAAAGGAAATCCATACTTGTGTTGCGGGACTGGAAGTAGGGTAACTCTGAACCAGTATAAAATCCGTTGTGTTCTTTCCTTTATTGCTTTTACTTTATATCTGCATCTGTGTTTGATTCTGTGATCATATCTGTGTCTGAATATTGCATACATTTGTGTTTAAATTAATATAAACTCAAAAAGAATTAGTAATTCCTTAAAACACTATTCACCCCCCCTCTAGTGTTAATTCTAGCCTTAAGATCCGTAATCCGCATTTCCCACATTTGGTATCAAAGCAAGGTTTTCAAAGTTTCATAATCTGAATTTTGAAAAATTTCAAAATGGCTACCAACACTGGTACTGTTACTACTACCAACACTGGTTCTATTACCTCTGTCACTAGTTCATTTGTAGAAGGTCAGTCTACTGTCAGACCACCACTTTTTAATGGTAGTAACTATGCATATTGGGCATGTAGGATGAAAATATATTTACAATCTGTAGGATTAGACACTTGGAATATCACACAGACTGAATATTTTGAACCCACAACTGGTTTTGCACAGTGAACTGCTGAGCAAAAGACCGTCACATCAAATAACTCTAAAGCTATGAATATTCTGTTTTGTTCACTTGATAGGAATGAATTTAATAGAGTGTCTGTTTGTAAGTCTGCATATGAAATCATAAAACTTTGCAAGTTACTCATGAAGGAACAAGCAAATTTAAACAGACCAAAATTTCCATGCTCACAAATCAGTTTCAATTATTTAAGATGAATCCTAATGAGTCTATTCCAGATATGTATAGTAGATTTCAGGATATTGTGCATTCTCTAATATCCTTGGGAAAGGTATTTTTGGAAGAAGATCAAGTCAGAAAAAACTTAAATTCTCTTACTCTAGAATGGGATCAAAAGACACTTGCGATCGAAGAGGCAAATGACATCAGTAACTTAAAGATAGAAGAATTAATTGGAAATCTAATGTCGTTTGAAGTCCAAATGCTTGGGAGAAGAGAAAGCAAAGCATCTGAAAAGAAATCAATTGCATTCAATGCATTGACCGATGGATCAGACTCAAACAGTAATAATGATGAAAAGATAGCCTTTATGACCAAGAACTTTCGGAAATTCCTGAAATACAGAAAGATGAATAATCTCAAGAGAAACAACTATAAGAACTCTGGTAATCAGAATGTAGTGCCAAACTATATCAAATGTTTCAACTGTGACGAACCAGGCCATATCAAAAGAGACTGTCCGCATCCATATAAGCAAAATCTTCCTATAAACAATGATTCCGCAAAGAAATGAAAATGTGCATTTACCGCTATTCTAGATGACTCAGACTTGTCCTCAAGCGATGATGATCAGAAGACAGATAATTCAAATATGTGTTTCACGGCAGTTCACGACTCCGACGAATACAGAGAAACGGACTTAGAAAAAGGTACACGTTTACAATACATTGATTGAAATTGCATGCTTAGGATTGGATGTTTGATTGGTTGATTTTGAATTGGTATGTCGTTTGAATTTTAAAATTTTTATTATTATTTTATTATATTTTTACTATTTTTTTTAAATAGTGTCATAATATTTTATGGAATATACTATAATTCTAGTAATATTCCAGATATTATATAGACATTAAAAATAATATATATATATATATATATTAGAATACTTAAGAGAAATAAATCATGAAAATTCAGAGACACCTATCGACAAGGCCCCACCACGTTGTCGACAAGGGTACAAAAAATTGAAATTCAAATTTGAATTCAAATGTTTGAATTTCTCTCTATCTTTTCACTTCATTCAAGTCTTTGAAAAGTCACCTTTTGACCAGAGAACCTGTCCCTTGAGAATCTATTTATTTACTATCTCTTATCACAACTTTTCGCTTTCATTTTCAAATTAAAACTCTTATTTCAAAATATCAAGCTCTCTACTCTCTACTCTAATGGCTTCTTCAAGCAACCCTTTCACAATGAGACTTTCCAGAAATATAAAAGAGAAGCTTTTCAATAATCCGGAGGCTATAAAAGCATATATCAACTATGCTAACTATGGAAAAGTCCATCCCGGAAAGTTTGCTTTATTTCAAGATTTCTCTACTTATGAAATCGATTCTCTTTTTACAAACAACCAAGTTCTTAGTCTTGTTGGTGCTTCACAAAATGACTTTGTTTGTTATCTAAATCTTGTTAAAATTTTCTATGCAAATCTCAACCGTGGATTTTATAATGGAAATGATGATGAAATTTTGAGTAGTGTCAAAGGCACTAGAATCATTTTAAATTGTGATGTTTTGGGTACCATTCTCAATTGCAAGAGCACGGGAATGGATCTTTCTAGTTTTAATATCGTTGAAAATGATCATGAGATATTTCATCACATTTTCGAAGGAGATGATAACTTTGAATTCATAAATCGAAACTTTCGACCAAAAGCAAGAATTGTTAATCTTCTTTTACAACATACTTTGACCCCAAGATCGGGGAGTTTTAACAATCCAACTTCAAAAGTTTGCAAAAGCACTTTTTGCTATTTTTGGAAATTATGATATTAATTGGGCGTAAGTTATTTTGGATGAACTTCGTCCCAAAAATTTTGAAGTGGGTGAAAACACTTTGTATCATGGAATCTCTCTCACTCGAATTTTTAATTATTTTAGAGTGGATTTCAAAGGAGAAGAATTTGTTTCAAGAAAAGTTTTTAATCACACAAACATTTCTCTTATGAAAATTAATATGTTTTTCAACCATATGAGACTCTTGCCGAAAAGGAAGAGCGTTTGGCTCATGAGGAGATGGAAGAGGAGGTAGAAGAAGAAGAAGGGGATGAAATGGAAATAGAAGAAGAAGAAGATGAAACATCCTTGGAAAGTATTGACTATCCCTCTAATCCAACCAACAAAACCTTACTCAAAAATCAAAAGACCATTGTTGAGAATCAACGGACTCTTAAACGGTCCATTAGTAAGAAATTGGATAAAATGTCATCTAAGATGAACAAGTTTTTCTCCAAAGTCAGCAAGAAGCTTGGATTATCTTCATCTTCGTCATCCTCTAACTAGTTCTACCTTTTCATGTCATGTTGTATTGGTTTTAGTTTGTTTTTATTTGAATGTTCGTGTAGTTCTTAATGTTTAATCATTGTATCATTCTATTATGAAATGAAAAAAAAATGAATTACTTTTCTGTTATCTAGCTTATCTTATCTCCAGAACAAATGTTAGTATATTATATAAATATATATAAATACACAATTATTCACAAAATCAAAATGAGTCATCAAAATTAACTGACCCCTGTCGACAACCCCCCAGAGACCCTGTCGACAAGTACTGGTCAGAAATGACTTTTCATTTTATTTGAATAACTACCTTGTGTCTATTCATTTCAAACGAATTTCAAAACCTATAAATACATATTTCTTCCAGAATTCATCACTCAAAATCATTTCTTATCTACTCTATCTATATTTCTTCTCACAAACTCAAATATGGCCGATCCAATTCATAGTTTGACCGAGAATCTTGAAGAAACCCTTAATTCTTTCAAGAATATTCTTTTTTTCATTCTCCGTAATCAGGGACACTTAGAGTTGAGTCAAATGCAGATGATCAAGGAGCAAGAAAAACATTTTGATGCGATTCAATGGATGATTTCCTCCCTGCACAAGGATGATAATGAAGCATATCCTCCAGTCTCTCTCACCAATGAAAATGAAAATTGGTATGTCATTAAAGTAGACCCTATATTTGGAGAAGAAGGATGGGTGGAAGTTCCTCGTAATGTTTGATTTTATTTGATTGCTTTGTTTGATTTGAATTGATTGCTTGGATTGATTTGATTTGGTTTGGTTTGGTGTGGATTGATAATTGGTGTGCAAAACATAATATGTATAAATACACATTGATATTCATATGATCTTTGATTAGTTATCATGTCTATCAGTATAATTATCTCTTAATCTATCTATTATATACTCCATTATATATTTTATTAATACAGGTACTTTAGTACAAGAATAAGGGGGAGTTATATAGTTTGGAGTTAGTTTTTGTTGATGATAAAGGGGGAGAAGTATAAAATAGGATAGTTAGGCATAGATTAAGGGGGAGTTATTAGTTTTAGGGGGAGTTATTAGGATAGAAGTGATATTTTATAAAAAAAGGTTGTCATCATCAAAAAGGGGGAGATTGTTAGTCCCTGAGAACTTGGTTTTGATGACAACAACCTTAGAATAAGATTATAAAATATAAATACTAACATTATTGTTTATATATATATATGTATATGTAGGATGTATATACAGGTACAAAAGAATGAAGACTGTACAGTATAGAGATTCAAGAACTGATGAACTCAAGATCGAAGATATCAAGATTCAAGACTCATGAGTATCAAGATTATCAAGAGTTCAAGATTTCAAGGTAAGTAATTTAGTTAGGAATTTTGTTAAAACTCCTAGAAAAGCACTGACATCTTAAAATCCATTTTATTCGTGGAATGGAATCCACTTGGAGCCCGTTAAAGGGATGGAACCCTAAGTAGGATGGAACCTACGAAAAATCTAGTGGAACATTATTTTGTATCCACTAACTTTTATTCAATTTTTTTACAAAATTATATCTTGTTTTCAAAATGATTTCAAAATCTTCCTTTTTAAATCAAAAACATCTATCCTGGTTTTAAAATACTTTTAGCCTCAAAATAATCTTTATTTTCAATATCAAATTATCCTTGGTTTTAAACTATCTTTTAATTATAATATATTTAACTTTTAATATTTATACTTAGATTTAAATATAAAATTATAGTAAAATTTTATATATACCAAAATATTATTCTCTATACTTATTTATGTATTTTAACTATAGTTAATTATATTTATAAAGTTTAAAATAGTTTTAATACAAGATAGAAGTTATTTTCAAAGAAAAACAAAGTACCAAAAATAACTTAGGCTTGTCGACAACCCCAAGGACCCCTTGTCGACAAGGTGACAGTTATTTCAAAAGTTTGAATTTCAAAGGAAGTGTCTATTCGTCATATCCTTTCACAAATGGATATGGTTGTTGTTCTACTATAAATAGGGGCTATTTTAAACGAATTTACAATCATATTTTCTCTGATTTCACTCCTCTTCTTCTTCCACATTTCTTTATATACATTTTTACCATTACTCTGCCAAAATCACCATTGAATCTAACTAGATCATCTCTGGTTTGATTCTCTATCACTATCTCAATAAGATCCCAGTGCTATTCATAGTTATAGACTTCTTTGTATTCAATCGAGCGAGGAAAGGTGTGATTGTAGCCTGGAAAATCAATTGGGTGAACTTGTTGCCCGTAAAATCAAGTATTTCTACCCAAAGGATTGTGAATCTGGAGCGGTGTACCTCGTGGCCTTGAAATCGAGGGTGTAATTGTAAGAATTGATTTTGAAAGGAAATCTGTACTTGTGTTGCGGGACTGGATGTAGGATAACTCCGAACCAGTATAAAATCCGGTGTGTTCTTTCCTTTATTGCTTTTACTTTATATCTGCATCTGTGTTTGATTCTGTGATCATATTTGTGTCTGAATATTGCATACATTTGTGTTCAAATTAATATAAACTCAAAAAGAATTGGTAATTCCTTAAAACACTATTCACCCCCCTCTAGTGTTAATTCTAGCCTTAAGATTTGTAATCCTCATTTCTCACATAATTGACCCATTTGAAGGGGTTGATGTGGTCAATATGAGATGGATTTATTCAAAAGCGGAAATATATATATATATCACCGTAATTTGACACATTTCGAAGAAGTTGTCTCAATGGGTTTAATTTTAATGATTACATCATATATACTTTTGAAAAATTTAACCTTCATTTCAAAGAATTCCAAAACCTAATGTATATAAAAGTGGATTTAACTTGCCATTGGCTTCATGCTTAATTTTAATTAACTATAGGAGATGTTAAGAGTCAGGAATTCACCCTTCTTTTCATAAATTGGATTGAGAAAAATGTATTTTATTTAGGTTGAAAACTGAATCAAACCTTTCGACTTATTGAAACCTACTATATTAAATCAAGTTTGGTTGTTTATACGCTTTCGAAACCTTACACCTCTTTCGACTTACTCGAAACCCATTGCAGTTAACTGGGATTTGACCATCATTCTATACAAACACTATCGAAATGTTCCAAAGCCTTTTCATTTGTATTGATATCACTTGAACCCAAGTCTTTCGAGTTAATATGTATATAGGGTTTCGACAACATTCATATTCTTTGAGTAAAACAAAATTCATAGGTTCCGACATTGTTGAAAGGTTTATTTATCCTGCTTGTGGAATGTGGTTAGCTTATATATATATATTCAAACTAGTTGTTTAGGTTTAAACATTCCCTTTTAACAATAAAATTTTCCTTGGGCTTTCGACATTGTCGAAAGGTGTTTTTAGGAGTTCCCATTCCATTTACCCTTTTTACACTATTGGAAGCTCAACGAATTTACGTCCCAAACTTACTTTAACACTCTTTCAAGGATATGAATTTACATTTTTTTTTTGATATTTGAATTATTGTAATA
Organism: Allium fistulosum; assembly: GCA_030737815.1. Lineage (NCBI taxonomy): Eukaryota > Viridiplantae > Streptophyta > Magnoliopsida > Asparagales > Amaryllidaceae > Allium > Allium fistulosum. The sequence goes on along the minus strand of CM060904.1, from coordinate 703,370,982 downwards.
GTTTTCGACATCCTTGAATGATGTCAATAATAGAACAAATTATAACTCTTTACAGAAATGATTTCACCTGAAAGTATCATGGGTGTGAAAATGGTCTCCAAGAAACCTGAAAAAGACATAGCTCCAGAGACAGAATCCTCTCCAAAGAAGGTTGAAGCCATTTCCAAGCATTCTCTAATACCTACTCAGGATGAGGTAGATGTCATTCTGAACGACTTTGGCATCACTGGGGTAGAAGCCATTCCCCTAGTGATAACGATACAATTCAAAATCCTCTCGAAGGATACTTCGCTTATACCGTCATTCATATTTGGCATGGTGGCTTCCTTCCATTCCCAGATTTCTTGTCTAAGTTCTTGACCCACCTAGGCATTGCTCCTATGCAATTATCTCCCAATGCCTATACATACCTTCTCTCTTTGGAACTTATGGCTCTGGAATCTGGCCTTCTTTTATTAAATGCTGATGTTCTCAACTATTTGGTTTTCCTAGTCAAACTTAGCAATCTAAACAATCAGATTTTCAGAGCTAATCCTCCCAAGTAACTAATCTCAGAGGGGGTGAATAAATTTAGAGACTGGGAGATGCAATTCTTCTTCATCATATGCTTCCCAAATATCAATGGAGTCTTTTCTTTTCCTTGTAAGTTGATGATAGTCTTTATCTTTATTCATCTACTTTCTTTTGCTAATCTGTGCTTCTTTATTAGGCCCTACTGTTAAAGATCTCAATGATGAGGATAAGAGAACTATAAAGCTGTTGATTGCTGCTTCAAGTAGCATCGAAAATAGGCTTACTTTGTTGACCCCATCAAATCTTCGAAAACATTCTCTCCTCCCCACTAGTCAAAGAGTCCTTGGTCAACCTCCCCTTGTTCACCATACTTCTCGGAGCAAACGTTTCTTATCCTTAGGAGACCCCAAGAACTTCTCTCCTATTTACCCAAATCAACCCGGTAAGCTTAAGTGTAGCACTTGTAGTTTATTGTTGTGTTACTTCTTAAATTACTTTACTGAATTTTACTTTTCAAATTTCCAACAACTGCTACTCAGGTCAAATTGACCTTAGTGATCCAGTTCTCCCGACCTCTATATCTATTGCATCATCTTGGACCCAAGCCATTGCTAGGTCAAAGATGATTGCTAAAGGAAAATTGGGTGAGATGGCTGCAACGAGCCCATCTCTTAAGAAAGCAAAGATTGTTGAAGTTCCATCTTCTCCGCCACCAAATGAGGGTGAGATAGTTGATGTGGGCAAAACTTTTGAAAGTCCAATTCTTGAAGCTCCTATTGATCGTTCCAAAACAACTCCCTCAAAGGACGATCTCATGTCTCGAACTGTCATTTCTGATTCTCCTCACATCATCGAGCAAATGCAAAAAGATTTAGAAACTTCAACTCATTCTCAGGAGTCGAACCCTCCTAGACCCACGTTACCAGTGCCTTCTGTGGATTTTGAGAAAATAGTTCAATCTATCTTGAACTCTTTATCCTTTCTTCTATTCACCCACTTTCTTCTATTCCTGACCCGATAGGTCACTGTCGATCTCTAATAGAGCAACAACTTCTGGTACATTTCATATCATTTGACCTTCTTATTATTATTTCTCATGGAATGCTGACTCATGTCATTCTTTTCCTTCTAGATTTCTAAAAGCTGGTTCTCTCTTCAAGAAAGCATGTCAAAATCTTCTGCTGAGACATCCAGGCTTCAAAAGGAAATCTCAACCTTGAATAGCTAGATCATCTCCCTGTCTGTTGACAAAAATAATGCCATGAAGGAACATGAAAGATTGAGAGCCTCTCTTGCTCAAGCAGAGTCTATTATTTCTAAAGAGAGAATTCAAAAGAACTTTTAGCCGATGAAAGTCTGGCTTTGAAAATGGCTTTGAAAGAATCTAAAGATGAGAAGGCCCGAATGGTTGTCAAACTATTCTCTCTCAGGAAGAAACTAGAGAAAAATAAAAATTCCTTATCCTTGGTTGTCAATACTATTTATGAAGCTAAGAAAAGGGTATCACAATTTCTAAGTACTTCCCTCAACGACATCATTGTGCACTCCTATGAGGATGCCCTTATGCTTTCCTATGCCGACAACATTGAAAAGTGTCTAGACTTGAGCTTCCCCTCACTCGACCCTGCTCTAGTCAGTAGATTCATAAATAAGGTTAAAGAAATAGAGCAGGGAGTCAAAGTTCCTAAGAGAGAGGAGATTGATGCTTCCAAAACCTTATTTTTGAAGTCCCTTCTATCGAAGTAGACTCTGTATCTGATGAAGAAGGTGAAGGAGATGAAACCGCCGCTGAAGAAGGCGGCAATGATAACGATGATAATGGTAATAATAATGATGATAATAATGATGATGATAAAGATAAAGGCCAGGCTTTAGGTGGCAACGGAGGTGGTCACACCGACATTCGTGAAAAAGATGGTGATGATAATCCCCGGGATTTAGAAAAAGTCAACTCCAATCCAAGTGAACGTGAAACAAGCCCACCTGAACTCCTTGAGCCTTCTGACCTTCAAGAGGGGACTGCTGTTAGAACCTCTATTCTATGATTTCGATGATAGCAACTATACAATCATACACATACAATATATATTTCATCTACTTATAGGAAAAAGCTTTCAGAATTCAACTTAAAGACGACCAGCAAAGGAGAAGAATCATCGGTATTAGAAAAGCTAATATAGTGTGTTATGGTCATAGTATAGCTTGTAAAATCTCCTTTAGTAGTTTTCAACACAAACATTGCACGATAAAACTTTTCAACTCTTCATATATCAAACAGGCTGAATTGTAGAAAACAACATATGTCAGACATCTGATAATATATATCAGACGTCTGACTGTAGTCTCTTATTTTAAACAATGCATACATATCAATACATTCAAATGTAATTGATAAACGTCTGTGCTGGGTAACGACCATAACCAATGAATTGTCACTTGCTTCATTCTAACGATTGCTTCCATAACTCTTCACCGCATCTCTTCCTCCTCAATGATTGCAACTTTTAGACTGAAATAGAAAACACTAATGGATGCTACTCTTCAGGAAAACTCTCCAACATCTATAAATATGTAAAGATTCTAAGAAACAACTTACTTGAATTTTCTGAATCTCATATCTATATTCTTTGCATATTCTGATTTCTAAAAGAAAAACAATATATCAGTCTTTATCACTTCCTAAAAGCAAAGCTTCACGTACACATACTACTCAAAGGAGATTATAGGAAGATTTGTACTGTGCAGTCAAAATCAGTGTTTCCCAGAACACATACTTGTCTTAGAAAGAATTTTTGTATCAAGCTTATTCCTCTGGACAAAGCAAGGGTTATTTACTAGTTAAAGCCGAAGAGGAGCTATGGGACTGGACGTAGGATGGGAGGTCCAAACTAGTATAAAAACTCAGGTGTGATTGTTTCTTTACTATTATTTACTTTACTCTGTTAGTTATAAGTTAGCTTTTTATTACACTTGCATATTAGATATAAATACACGATCCATACACTCTTTCAACTACTAACATCAACATTGAAGAACAAAGGGAGAAAAAGCTAGTCCCTCAAACTTCGGTTCCCGTTTCTCAGGTATGGGATTCCTTGTCGAAATGGCTTTCACTTTCAGGATAATAATTGTCGACATCTTTTATTTTAGGTAAGAAGAAAATCCATCCAATTTTGTAAAATAAAGCTTGAAAGAAAACAAGAAGAAATAAATGGCTTGTATAGAGAGTTAGATAAGCAGTTTAAAGAACACAATACCCTCTCTAACAAGTATCTTAAGCTTAACAAAAGTGCGACAGTGTTAGCATCTTTCAAAGATCAAGAAGCTGCCCCCTGCCTGAAAAGGGCACGCCTTCGATATGATATACTTTTGGAAGAGAATCGGGAATTGATTACACTGTTTTGGATGTTAGTTGAAGAGAGGGATATCCTTGTAGACTTCCTATGCAAAGCCTATTGCAGACAATCGATTGTAGATTTTTCATACTTAGGGGATTTTAGTGGGGGTCTACATAGGCGTTTACATAAGAGATATTTGGATGAATTTGGATCTAATCCGCACCTGTGGGCTTGCTGGAATTTACCGTAGGTCAAATCAATTCCTCATGAGTTGCTTTCTAAAAAACTTAAATATTATAAGGACAAATTTGTTTCCGAGTTATTCAAAAAGTCAATTTTGTATGAATCAGATGGACACTGGTAATTATGTAATAACATTAATTTGTAAACTTCCTGTTCTAGCTTTCTTTTATACTTAGTTGTATTTTTATTACGTTATCACAGAATAAATGCCTCCCAAGCAGCCTTGTTTCTAAAGATTATTTAAGTAAATATGTTAAACTAAGAAGAGGTTACCTAGTAAAGGCTTCGCTTTTGAAATCTTCAAAATTAACCAGATACTGCTTTCTTAGAGACTTGTAGAGACTTTACATGGAACACCCTCCCCTTCGTATCGACTTTCTTGGTGAAGAAAAAGAAAAACTTCTCAAGGAAATTCGAACATATCATACCAGATTAATATATGGTCGTGATAGTCCTCCTGCCGAAGAATGGGACTATAGCAAATATACTCCAGTTATTACCCCAGAAGGATTTAACGCCCCTTTTGATTCAACAGTTACTCTTTTAGCTAATTCCTTGAACAAAGTCAAAAATGATGTTTCTCAACTTTAAGTGTAATAAAATAAGTGTTTAATTGAAACAATGAGATTGTACCTTTTGTTTTATTTCTTCTTAAATTGTAATCTTTATTGTTGTAATAAAAGAGATTGATTATTTGAGTTTAGACTTAGCTTTTTTTTAAATAGGGCTCACAGTTAGCCGTCGTATCACTCTCAATGGATTCCCTATCCCGTTTTACCAGCATAAGAGATAAGCTGATTGTAGATGTTGAAAGGAGAATCCTCCTTAAAGACCCTCTGTCCGCTCATTTGCAGGGAAACACCGAAGCACTAGAATAGCGTAGAAATTTTTTGCTTCAGAAGGCAATCGTTAAGGATCTTAATGATCAAATTACAAGTCTCGAAGTGAACATCAAGAACAAAGACGAAAAGATTTCTCAATTAAAGCATCAAGTTAAATCGAACCCTTCGATTGACTTCGATCAAGATATGTTAAAGCTTCTTCAACAGATAAGTGATTTAGAGATAAAATTAAAAGAAAGTCAAGCCCAGTGCAAATCCTTAGAGTTTATAGTGGGGGATAACATTCAAAATATCAATTTACCAACTTCTCTGATCGCTTCGGTTGTCATGAAATCGACAAAGTCCTCATCTTTAGCTATTCAAAAATTTCCAGCTACGACTAACCCTTCGCCTGGCTTAGATGAGAGAGTAGTGGGAGAATAGTGCAAGAAGGTCAAATTCAAAATGATGAAATATTTTGATGACCAATAGAAAGTGAGGTATTCTCAGCGCATAAACGAGTACGCAGCCAGGATTCAAAATCATGAACATGATAAATATCTTCTTCGAAAGCACATTGCAGATTTAGAAAGGCAAAAAAAACCCTCAAGGGTGCTAATAAAGCGTTCAATCATGCTTCAAAGGCTCGCATTGATTCCATCGGTGACGTTGACAAAATAAGGAAGAAAGAAAAGAAGATTAAAGAGATTTTTTGTATAGCAATTCAACATATTGTCGACCCTTTGATTGCTAAAAATCTAAATAAGACTATTCAGGACTTGTAAAACATAAACTTGTGTTGTATACTTGTAAATAATTTTGTAAATTATGTAAATATCACCTGGTTTGTAGTCCTTTCTTATAATGTTGTTTCTCAATCTGCTTTATGATAACTTGGACTATGGTTTTTATATTTGCTGGCCCATCCAGTCTTCCTTTCTGATCTTATTTTCGTTTGAATTTCTTGAAACTCATCTTTAGTAATGATGAGAGAGAGCCAGGAATTCAACTTCAACTATATTAATAAAATACCAAAAATCTGATGATAGAGAACCATATACTCAATTTCGGATTCAATTATAGAAGTTTAGGAATTCATCTTCTGGAGATAACTAATAGACAGTCAACAATATTCGTGTAATAGAAGTTCAAAACTCATTGTCTAAAAGTTTGTAGTAGAAGTCCAGTGACTCTGATATGGACATTAGTAAAATAGATCTCAAGCTTGATTGAAAATTAGGAATTTATAGAAATCTCAATATCCTTTGCTCGGGAACCCAGATTCTGGCATTAAGATTGAAATTTAAAAGTTAAAAGATTCAAAACCCAGATTCATGTATTAGTGGATGATAACTAGAAATCCATAATAATCTCAATAATAGATATCTAGAGCCCAGATTGGGGCATTAATGAGTTAAGTCCAGTAATAGCCCCGAAACCCAGATTCAGGTATGATGAAGACCATAGATTATTAGTAAAGTCTTATGGGTACATTCACCAACCTTATCAGCATGGCTTTGAGATTTGAAGCTCTCGATATTAAGGAGAGAGCCCAAAAGGGAGTAGTGCCAATAGTTTGTGCCAAGTCTTTATCAGTAATACCAGTTGGAGGCAAGCCAAATTTCCAGTGTAAGGGAAAGAAGCAGTAAGCAGGGAAGAAACCCAGAGGTGAGGCTCCAGCATAGAAGAAGCATCCCAACTTGGCCAACCTTCATAGTTTCAAGTGTAATAAAATAGGTCACCTTGCAAATCAGTGCACTGACCCCCCTAGCGATCTAATCTGCTACAATTTCCACAAGCAACGACACATGAAGAATGAGTACCCATTTCCAAAGAAGGGGTTGCAAGGATAAGATTTTGCTATTGAAGATATACCATCCACTTCTTTAGGACAGAAGGGGAAGCAGGTGTTGCAAGATACATTATCCATCTATGATATTCCTATAAGAATATTATTCGATATGGGTGCTTTCCATAGTTTTATTTTAGTTGATCTCGTTGATAAACTTAACCTTAAACCCATACATGTGAATAATCCTCTTTGTGTATCGAACCAAATTGGGGTCTGATATATCTTGACATCATGTGTCTAAATGTACCCATTTCTTATCAAAATCATCTCTTTCTTTCTAATTTGTTTTATCTTGGGCCATGGTTTTTGGATTATTGTTGGGAATGGATTGGTTATCTAATATTGAGTCTATCTTGGATTGTGATAGGAGAAGGGTCATGGTAAAGGGTGTGGTAGGAAGAAGCATTGATATATGTTGTGAAGGGCCTAACGAGTTAATGAGCAGTTTTCTTTATTCACTCGAATTGGCTAAAGAGGAGTTAGGAGATATATGGATTGTTCAAGATTTCATCGATATCTTCGACGAAGTACAAGGTTTACCTCCTCAGCATGAAGTGGAATTCCGTATTGATTTGGTTCTAGGAACCAGACCTATTGTACAATCCCCATGAAGGTTGGCTTCGAAAGAGAAGAGGGAGCCAGAAGGGTAGCTATTTGACTTATTGCAAAAGGATTTGATAAGTCATAGTGCCTCGAGTTGGGGATCGCCTATCCTCTTTGTTACGAAGGCGGACGGTTCTCTAAGGTTATGTGTAGACTACTAGGAGTTAAACCAGAAGACTATCTAGAATAAATATCCTTTACTAAAGATCGATGACATGTTTGATCAGCTTTACGGTGCTCGGATATTTTCTCAATCGGATCTTGCTACCGGTTTCCACCAATTTGGGGTAGTGAAGGAGTGTGTGCCCCTAAAAAAATTTTGGACTCCAGAACATTTCTACTTATGGTTGTCAAGCTGATCAGGATGGCTAATTCACCCGCTTACCTTATTGTTCAACGACGGAATTTCTACCGAATTAGAAAACCATCGAAAAATTTATAATAAAATTTATACCACAAGCGCACGGTGTACGATTGTAGCACGTATGCGAGTACGGGTCGATCCGTAGGGAATCGTAGATTTTAAATTTCTATTCAATCAAATAAATCCAAGAATTTGAAGAGTGTGAAGCTAAAAATGTAGAAATATGTCAAAAAGAAAGTGAGAAAAATAGAATAAATGACAATTTAGAGATAATTCCACTCTCTCTATCATATAGTTCAACAAAACATGAAATTATTATCTCTCTTTTTTAGTCAATAGTAAGTTTAATTGATGTGCTTATCATAAGTATGACCCATTTGTGCTATTAATTAGCTCAACATAAGCCATCAAACTATAACACACCATTTAAACTACTTTTCAACTCTCATGAAAAATGACAACAAGTTGAAAGTAAAATCTATTTTAAGTATGGTCTATTAACTATTAATTAGAAATATAGGCCATCAAATTTCAATTTCAACATTCACTTCTTTGCCATAATCATATTTAGATGAAGAGGCAATTTTTGTTTATGATTGTTTAAGCATAGCCTATTTGTTATAAACAACATAGACTATCAAATTCATCATGAAACAATAAATCACATCAACATTTAATTAAGCACAAAAGAGAGCAATAATTATCAAAATGTTGAAGCTACATGATTAGAGGCTTCATTACCCCTAAATTAAAGGGATTAGCCTCTCATTTGTGTTATCATATCAACACTTGTAGCTTGCAACATGAAATAAAACAAGAGTACAAAGAGAGAAAAATGAAAAGAAAAGCTAAGTAAAAAGAAGTAAACACTAATCTACTTGCATGCATAATAAACTACACTACTAACATAAGAAGAGAAGCATGTAAATGAAGAGAAAGCACTAATTAACATTGCATAAAAAAAGGAAAGTTACATGAAAGAAATGGCTAAGTAGCCATGAAAAGAAAAAGAGATGTAACAACCCGCATATTTTACGATTTTCTATTTAAATATTTTTATTTAAAAATATCGTCGTTAATCGAATTTAAGTCCAAAAAGCTACTTTTTGCAAACGGTCGAATTAGGACTCGGGACCACTTCCATTGAGTCCAAAATGGTGTTTGCGACTTTTTTGAGTATAAGCTTCGATAGGTTTGGAGTAAGTTGAATTTTTCTATTTTCTGTTGGGCTTTTTGGGTTTGGGTTCCACCAACTCATCATTTACTCTAACTCTTTAACTCTTCACTCATTCACTTTCCAAATACTTTAGTTCAACTGAAAATGGGGGATGGGAAAAATAATTAGAAATTCCAAGCCCTAGATTCAATTGCAAACTACAAATTCTTGCTCCAAATTCAAGGTGAAGCTTTGGTAAGCCTCCTCTTCATCTTCTCCATCTCACTTCCTCTTCTATTTCAGAAAATTCCTAAACCCTAATTTAGGAAATACTTGTTTTGATCTTAGATTGAAGCTTGTGGAGTTGAAGTGAAGAGTGGTTGATCTTTTCCTTGTGATTGTGCTTCTCATCTTTGTTTTTTTGAGTTAAAAAGGTGAGTTGTGAACTCACATCTACTTCTCTTCATATCATTGATGTTAGGTATGAATTCCTAACACTTATTCATGATCATTTGCTTTTGGTTGGAATTGATTTGGTGAACATTTCAATTTTTGGTGTTTTGAAGTCTAAAACTCTAAAAATCTTAGCTTTGATGTTTGATCATGTTTTTGGAGGTGTATTGAAGAGCCAATAGGGCTAGGTTGTCGATTGGCATAAACCCCTATTGCCCATTGCTCGTCCGATCGAAAATTGGAAGAGTTGCTCTTCATTGGATAGGCTAAAAAACAGCCCCAGTGCCAGTCAGTCGATTGACCCCCTGCAGTCAGTCGACTGGCTGTAGCTAATAGGTGTTCCTGGGGCTGTTTGCAGAAACAGGAAGTCTCTGTTTCCTGTAGTCAATCGACTGACTGCAGGAAATGGAATTTTCGAGTTTCTGGATCAGTCGACTGGCCCTCTGCAGTCAGTCGACTGACCTGCTTGTTTTTGCCAGATTTGCCTATTTTTCTTGGTTTCCAATTTCAATCGATTCATGTCGATTCTAATTAGTTGTTATTGCATATTTGACTTTGATGATTCCTTTTTGATTTCATACACGGAGTTTTATAAAATGATCTTTTCAAATTGTTCTCGTTTCTCCAATTTATAAATTCTATTTAAAAAACACACACACACACACAATCTTGCACTTCGAGCGAAGAGGGAGGAGAATTAAATGATTAGATAAAACGCGTGCTATGAACACGTGCGTTCATCTTTTCAGTTAATTCCTAATCTATTCGTTTGACCGTTTTGACCTTTGGGTTTGGTTTACCGATGAGATGAGGTGAACTTTGTACTGCTTTAAGTATGAAATTGACTAATGGTTAATAAAGCATTTATTGCGAACGTAGGGTATGAGACTCACGTTAACATTTTTCGGGTTCCTTTCTGAGAGTTGTGACACATTCCGCCGGACAGTGGTGTCCAGTACTGCCACTACGGTTTGTTGCCTTCGGGCGTTGCCTTTTGGCATTGCCTTCGGGCGTATGGATCCTTGTACTGAGCTCGAGCATCTTTTGTTTCTTTGAAAATTATATTTCCCTAGTGTATCGTCTTCGGTATAGGTTCTTTGAACCACACGATATGTAGCGATTACCTTGTGGAAACTTGTGTTACCTCTATTGGTATTTGTCATTTGCCTTTTGGCTTGTTTTGGGATATGTATGTCCTTGATTTATGGAGTTGCCTATGATATGAGGCTTGTTTTGATTCATCTTATGTTAGATGATTTGTTTATCCCTTTTAGAGATATTGGTGGTACTTTATGATATTGTATGTTCATTATCATTTAGGTATCTAACTGATTTGTTTAGCTAGACTGACCCGTGTATTTTATACTCGGGTCAGACCGAGATGTTTCTGGTTAGGTACATTGGACTTAGCCTATTTTGCTTCCGCATGGGCTATTCCGCTAGCTCCTTTTTGTTATAGCTTTTTGTGTCGTCCTTGTTGTCTGTAACTCTTATATATACTCTATTGACTCATCTGTATATTGTGGTTTGCTTTACCACTTGACATGTATCATTTTTTTGTAAACTCTGAAATGTATCTGTATATGTGTAAATGTATTGATTAACTGTTCTGTGATGTGTATTACATTGAGTTGTTATATTTTCTTCTGATAAATCCTCAGCCACCTATGGCTTTGTATTAAGTATTTATTGGATATGTCGATCCATTTAAGTAAGAAGTGGCATTATCGAAGTATTCAATAGATAATTAAGACAAGGTTATAGATGGTCGCTCCTAACCAGCTCTATTCTCCACATTAGCAGACGGTGTTACCTTGTAATACTCTTTGCTAATGTGGGTCTCGGAGTGGGGCGTCACAGCTTGGTATCAGAGCTGAGTTCAGAACAAAATATGATAAACATATAATAGAGACACATATTACGGTACATCAAAGAGTAGTACGAATGGTACGAATTTTTGAATCATCATGCCTTTATTCTTTCCGTTCCTTTGGGGTAGATAGAATTTTGGGAATACGTCTAGGAATGCATTTTATTCCATAGTATTCCATATTTGAATTAATGATATCTACCTTGTGAATAATCTTTATCTAGTCTTATCTTTCAGCTAATGGCCGGAAGAGGCCGAGGACGATGCACAGATGCTGGGCAATCCGGTGGCTTGCATCCGGACGGCGTTTATATGTTTGCCGATCAGTTCTAGGAGTTATTTTGGAGCACTCAGCCTCCAGCTCCTATTCGAGCATCTCCTCCTCGCAAGTCTGCTTTTGCACGTCTGTGCAGTGATTTTTCTCACCTTGGTGGAAAGCCATTCAAAGGCTCCGAGTCCGTTCTTGAGGTCCAAGCTTGGATTCGCACATGCGAACGTATCTTCTCTCGCATGGATCTTTCTGACCAGGATCGAGTTCTTGTAACTTCTAGCTTATTGCAAGAACGTGCCCTTGATTGGTACGAGCTTCTTGTAGCTGAACTTGATGAGTCTGTTCTTTCTTGGACTCAGTTTCAGGAACGATTCGAACTTAAATTCGTTCCTGAATCTGAGAAAGTTTTATTAGCCCATCGCTTCCTTGAGTTGAAGCAAGGGAAATCCTCCGTTTCTGAATATGTTGCATCATTCGAGGCCTTATCTAAGTATGGTCTTGAATTCATTAGCACTTCTTATAGGAAGAATATGAAGTTTGTCTCTGGTCTTAAGAAATATCTTAAGAAGTCTTTAATGCTCCAGCTTAAGCTTTCTTCTGAGGAATTGGTTGATTCGGCACTTCATCTCGAGGCCATTGAGAAGGAGTGTGATAGTGGTGATGATGTTGAGGTTCGCAAGAACCCCAATAAGAAGAAGTTTCCATTTCATAAGCAGGGATTTCTCCCTTCTAAGAAGAAGAAGCCCGTTGAATCTGGTTCTAACTCTCAATCTGTTGGAACATCTTCCATTCGGAAGTGTTTCAATTGTGGTTCTCCTGATCATATGATTCAAGCTTGTCCTAAGCCTCTCTTTTGCCATTATTGCAAGAAGGAAAGTCACCGTGTTTCCACCTGCCCTACTACCTCTGCTAGTGCCAAGTTTGGCAAGCTTTATGTTGCTAAGGCTTTTGGAGATTCTTCTCATCCCAGAGGTATATCTCCATCTATTTTGGAAGGTTCTATTTTATTTCATGACCGTAGTATTCGAGTTCATTTCGATACGGATGCTTCACATTCATTCATATCGAAGACGCTCGTCGATGATTTGTCTTTGGATGTTTCTTGTATGGTTACTTCGTTGAGGATTGCAAATCCTATTGGGGGATCCACAACCCTTTGCATGCTTTGTGATGATGTTGAGATTGTTTTATATGGCTTTTCTTTTCATGCGAATCTGCATGTTATTTCTTATTTGGGATTTGATATGATTTTGGGTATGGACTGGCTAGTGAGATACGATGCCAGGATTATTTGTTCTGAAAGAATTCTATATCTTCGACATCCAGATTCGTCTACTCAGCTATCACTTGTTCTTCGGAATGTGGATAATTCCGAAATGGCTTTATGTTCTCTTGACTCACGAGATGATGATGATATATCTCGTATTCCTATTGTTTGTGACTTCTCTGATGTTTTTGAGCCGATTTCGGGTTTGCAACCCAAGCGGGCGATCGAGTTCCGCATTGATCTCATTCCAGGCGCGCAGCCAGTTGGGCTCCTCCCACGAGGATGTCTACAAAAGAAAATGAGAAACTCAAGAAGCAGCTTTTAGAGCTTGAGTCCAAACAGTTGATTCAATCCATTTTTTCACCATGGGGTACCGCGGTCGTCTTCGTAAGGAAGTCCGATGGAACTCTTAGGCTCTGCATTGATTATCGCAAGCTTAATGAGTTGACCATCAAGAATAGGTATCCTTTGCCGAGGATCGATGATATGTTCGATCTATTGAGTGGCGCTAAGGTCTTCTCTCAGCTCGACCTTGCCACTAGTTTTCATCAGCTTCGAGTCGCGGAAGATGGCATACCCCTTACAGCTTTCCGCACTCGATATGGTTCTTTCGAGTGGCTCGTTATGCCATTCGGTTTGACGAACGCTCCTGCTTTCTTTGTTGATCTTATGAATCGAGTATTCCGGCAATATCTCGATAAGTTCGTCCTTGTGTTCATTGATGACATTCTTGTTTATTCTAAGTCTGAATCCGAGCATGCTAATCACTTGAGAATTGTCTTGAGTACTCTTCGTCACCATCAGCTTAAAGCCAAATTCTCCAAGTGCCATTTTTGGGAGAATAAGGTTAAGTTCTTAGGCCATGTTGTATCTTCTGACGGCATTTCTGTCGATCCCTCAAAGATCGAAGCTATCCAAAATTGAAAGAGGCATGAGAATGTTCATGAGGTTCATAGTTTCCTTGGATTGGTGGGTTATTATCGTCGGTTCATTAAGGATTTTTCCCGTGTTGTGCTTCCTCTCACCAGCCTTACTCGGAAAGGCATTCGTTATATTTGGTCCGATAAGTGTGAAGCTTCCTTTCAGACATTAAAGGAACTTCTCACTAATGCTCCTATTCTTATGGTTCCCAAGGGGAATCATGATCTTGTTGTCTACACCGATGCTTGTGGTAGTGGTCTCGGTGTCGTGCTTATGCAGAAGGATCGGGTAGTTTCTTATGCTTCTAGGCAACTGCATCCGAATGAAGTTCGCTATGCCACTCATGATCTTGAGTTAGCCGCCATTGTCTTCGACTTGAAGATTTGGCGACACTATTTATTAGGCAAGCGCTTTATTCTCTATACCGATCATAAATCCTTGAAGTATTTTTTCACTCGGAAGGAACTCAATATGAGGCAACAGCGTTGGCTCGAGTTTCTTGCCTCCTATGACTTTGATATCCAGTATACCCCTGGTAAGGGTAATCGTGTTGCTGATGTGCTTAGTCGCAGACATTCTGCTATCGTTTCTATGATGCTTGCCTAATGGGATATTCTTAAGACTCTATCTTTTTGAGATATTCGTGATCGAGCTCCATCCTCTGATTCTCCGATAGTATTATTCAGTTTGGAAGCTCGACCCTCTTATTGGATCGTATTGCCGAAGCTCAGCGGCGTGATTCTAATCTTGTGCATCTTATTCAGCTTTGTGAGACTGAATCCCGTGATGAGGCGTTGCGGGATTTCAGCATTGATTTCCATGGGTGTCTTCGCAAGAAGAACCGTCTTGTGGTGCCTTCTGATTCTGCACTTAGGCATGACATTCTTGATGACTGTCATCGTTTTAAGTATACTATTCATCCTGGCAGTAGTAAGATGTATGCCGATATGCATCGCCTTTATTATTGGGAAGGCATGAAGCGCGATGTGGCCAGTTATGTGAGTAATTGCATGACTTGTCAACGTATTAAAGCCGAACATCAGTGCCCTTCCGGTCTCCTTCATCCTCTAGAGATTCCATTGTGGAAATGGGATCAGATTTTGATGGATTTCATTGATGGCCTACCTCGTACGAGATCGAGCCATTCTAGTATTTGGGTTATTGTTGATCGCCTCACCAAGTCAGCTCATTTTGTTACTATTAAATCTAATAGGACTGCTTCTCTTTTGGCTAAGTTATTTATCAAGGAAATCGTGAGACTTCATAGTGTTCCTAGTTCGATTGTGAGTGACCGTGATCCTTTATTCACCAGTCATTTCTGGTAGAGTCTTCAACAAGCTTTGGGAACAAAGCTTAATTTCAGCACAGCTTATCATCCACAGTCTGATGGGCAGACTGAACGGGTGAATCGTATCTTAGAGGATCTCCTCCGTATTTGTATTCTTGATTTCGGAGGTAGTTGGGAGGATCATTTATCCCTTGTAGAGTTCTCCTACAACAATAGTTTTCAGTCCAGTATCGGTATGGCTCCTTTCGAAGCCTTATACGGAAGGTCATGCCGATCACCTTCTTGTTGGTTGGAATCTGGGGAGAAGCTTATTCTTGGCCCAGATTTTGTTCATGATTCTTCTTAGAAGATTGATCTTATTCATCAGAGAATGAAAGAGGCACAGAGCCGCCAGAAATCCTATGCGGATAACCGCAGGAAGCCTCTCGAGTTCTCGGTTGATGATCTTGTTTTTATTTGTGTTTCTCCTTTGAAAGGGGTTATGCGCTTCAGTGTGATAGGGAAATTGGCTCCTCGTTTTGTAGGACCATTTCCTATTACTGAACGTATTGGCCCTGTGGCTTATAGAGTTTCACTTCCAGCTCATCTATCCGGAGTTCACAACGTGTTTCACGTCTCTCGGCTTCGGAAGTGTCTCTGAGAATCGGATTCTGTTATTGACTCTCCTGATTTGCAAGGGCTTGAAATCTCACTAGATTTATCTATTGTACAGCAGCCTATTCGCGTACTTGCCACGGAGGTGAGACACCTTCGAAACAAGGACGTGCCGCTCATTAAAGTTCAATGGTCCGCTAATCCCAATGACTGTACTTGGGAAACCAGAGAGTTTATCGAGCGATTCTATCCGGGTTTTCTATCTTTGCTTTGCAATGGTGAGAATATCTTTTTATCTCAAGCTTATTTTTCTTGTCTTCTTGGTTGTAAGTATGTAGTTGTTGCAAATTTTTCTCTAGGAATTGCGTGGACGCAATTTTGTTAAGGAGGGGAGATCTGTAACAACCCGCATATTTTACGATTTTCTATTTAAATATTTTTATTTAAAAATATCGTCGTTAATCGAATTTAAGTCCAAAAAGCTACTTTTTGCAAACGGTCGAATTAGGACTCGGGACCACTTCCATTGAGTCCAAAATGGTGTTTGCGACTTTTTTGAGTATAAGCTTCGATAGGTTTGGAGTAAGTTGAATTTTTCTATTTTCTGTTGGGCTTTTTGGGTTTGGGTTCCACCAACTCATCATTTACTCTAACTCTTTAACTCTTCACTCATTCACTTTCCAAATACTTTAGTTCAACTGAAAATGGGGGAAGGGAAAAATAATTAGAAATTCCAAGCCCTAGATTCAATTGCAAACTACAAATTCTTGCTCCAAATTCAAGGTGAAGCTTTGGTAAGCCTCCTCTTCATCTTCTCCATCTCACTTCCTCTTCTATTTCAGAAAATTCCTAAACCCTAATTTAGGAAATACTTGTTTTGATCTTAGATTGAAGCTTGTGGAGTTGAACTGAAGAGTGGTTGATCTTTTCCTTGTGATTGTGCTTCTCATCTTTGTTTTTTTGAGTTAAAAAGGTGAGTTTTGAACTCACATCTACTTCTCTTCATATCATTGATGTTAGGTATGAATTCCTAACACTTATTCATGATCATTTGCTTTTGGTTGGAATTGATTTGGTGAACATTTCAATTTTTGGTGTTTTGAAGTCTAAAACCCTAAAAATATTAACTTTGATGTTTGATCATGTTTTTGGAGGTGTATTGAAGAGCCAATAGGGCTGGGTTGTCGATTGGCATAAACCCCTAGCGCCCATTGCTCGTCCGATCGAAAATTGGAAGAGTTGCTCTTCATTGGATAGGCTGAAAAACAGCCCCAGTGCCAGTCAGTCGACTGACCCCCTGCAGTCAGTCGACTGGCTGTAGCTAATAGGTGTTCCTGGGGCTGTCTACAGAAACAGGGAGTCTCTGTTTCCTGTAGTCAGTCGACTGGGTCTCTGCAGTCAGTCGACTGACTGTAGAAAATGGAATTTTCGAGTTTCTGGATCAGTCGACTGGCCCTCTGCAGTCAATCGACTGACCTACTTGTTTTTGCCAGATTTGCCTATTTTTCTTGGTTTCCAATTTCAATCGATTCATGTCGATTCCAATTAGTTGTTATTGCATATTTGACTTTGATGATTCCTTTTGATTTCGTACACGGAGTTTTATAAAATGATCTTTTCAAATTGTTCTCGTTTCTCCAGTTTATAAATTCTATTTAAAATACACACACACACAATGTTGCACTTCGAGCGAAGAGGGAGGAGAATTAAATGATTAGATAAAATGCATGCTATGAACACGTGCGTTCATCTTTTTAGTTAATTCCTAATCTATTCGTTTGACCGTTTTGACCTTTGGGTTTGGTTTAACGATGAGATGAGGTGAACTTTGTACTGCTTTTAGTGTGAAATTGACTAACGGTTAGTAAACCGTTTAGTGCGAATGCGGGGTATGAGACTCACGTTAACATTTTTCGGGTTCCTTTCTGAGAGTTGTGACACATTCCATCGGACAGTGGTGTCCAATACCGCCACTATGGTTTGTTGCCTTCGGGCGTTGCCTTCGGGCGTTGCCTTCGGGCGTTGCCTTTTGGCGTTGCCTTCGGGCATTGCCTTTTGGCATTGCCTTCGGGCGTTGCCTTCGGGCGTATGGATCCTTGTACTGATCTCGAGCAACTTTTGTTTCTTTGACAATTATATTTCCCTAGTATATCATCTTCGGTATAGGTTCTTTGAACCACACGATATGTAGCGATTACCTTGTGGAAACTTGTGTTACCTCTGTTGGTATTTGTCATTTGCCTTTTGGCTTGTTTTAGGATATGTATGTCCTTGATTTATGGAGTTGCCTATGATATGAGGCTTGTTTTGATTCATCTTATGTTAGATGATTTGGTTATCTCTTTTGGAGATATTGGTGGTACTTTATGATCTTGTATGTTCATTACATTTAATTATCTAACTGATTTGTTTAGCTAGACTGACCCGTGTATTTTATACTCGGGCCAGACCGAGATGTTTCAGGTTAGGTACATTGGACTTAGCCTATTTTGCTTCCGCATGGACTATTCCGCTGGCTCCTTTTTGTTATAGCTTTTTGTGTAGTCCTTGTTGTCTGTAACTCTGATATATACTCTATTGACTCATCTGTATATTGTGGTTTTCTTTACCACTTGACATGTATCATTTTTTTGTAAACTCTGAAATGTATCTGTATATGTGTAAATGTATGTGATGATTAACTGTTCTGTGATGTGTATTACGTTAAGTTGTTATATTTTCTTCATATAGATCCTCAGCCACCTATGGCTTTGTATTAAGTATTTATTGGATACGTCGATCCATTTATGTAATAAGTGGCATTGTCGGCGTATTCAATAGATAATTAAGACAAGGTTATAGATGGTCGCTCCTAACCAGCTCTATTCTTCGCATTAGCAGACGGTGTTACCTTGTAATACTCTTTGCTAATATGGGTCTCGGAGTGGGGCATCACAAGAGAGCTTGTGTTTTATTTTGAGCCTAAAACTAACTAAGAGGAAGAGAGGGTTACATGAAGATATGGGGTATTAAACCCTAATCCATATTTTTGGGGAATGCCCAAACTACCCCTTAGGAAGTGTGGTGGCCAAGTAACCATTAGCATCCACTAATCATCCATTAAGTGTGCATGAAGATTTTATTGCCTTTTAGCATGTGCATTAGCTCCTAAGTGTACATTAATGTAGGTGGGTAAGTGGGGTCCTCCATGATCATCACTTTGAATTATTTCCATCTTCATTTGTTCTCTTCACTCTTGTGCATGTATATATCATCATGAAACCACTTGTAAAATTCACTAAATTTCCTACAAAACAACATAGAAAATTCCAAGTAAATTTTTACAATTTAATAAATGCACAAAAATGACCGCCCATTTATGAAGATGAATATTTGACAATTTGAGAATAATTTGAATTTTGATTTAAACAAGTTAAAATACCCAGTATGATCATTTATTTAATTTAAATAGATTAAATATGTGGTAAAAATATGCACATTTACGTGCACATCAAATACCCCCACACTTATCTTTTTATTCATCCTCGAATAAAGGGAAAAAACCAAGATAAATCCGTTTTCGTAGGAAACACGATTGCATTGAGCGTATGCAACATGCCGTTAAACCTCTGGGTATCCCCAGTAGAACAAGTGTTATCTCGTGAGGGTTTTCAGCGGATACTACCCATAAATTCCGAATGCGATATGAAAATATTTACAAAATCCAAGATTTATTTACAAAGACAAGAATGCAAGTTTTTGAAAATATATACGAATAAGGGTTTACTTTTAAATCGACACAAATAAGTTAAATATAGGTTTTGGTTATTATCTTGAAATTTAAGTTATTTACTCGTCAAAATTTCCAATAAAAATCAAGGTATCATGACAATAGACAATAGTTTACTCGTTGTTTTAGTTGATAACAAAGTGTAACTATGAAATAGATTCTTAGTTGATTATCAAAGTTTATCAAAGTGGTATATTCATTTCTTTCCAATAACAAGTCAAATCAAATAAGTTAAAAATAGTGCTAGGATTTCAATTGCTTTCTCTCTCTTATTTTATTTTATTTCTAAAAATTTTATGGATATTAACAATATATACATATGCCTAACTCAGATAAACTGAGGCCAGATATATTACCCATGCACTACCTTGCAGACTTATGTGAGGGGAATACAGAGCGTGACGAGTGAACACACAAGTGTGAACACTTATCGACTGTACGCGTTATTAGTAAAATAATTTTTATATACACATACCTAACTCAGATAAACTGAGGCCAGATATACCAATCGTGCACTGCCTTTCGGGCTTATGTGAGAAGGGTACAGAGCATGGCGAGTGAACACACGAATGTGAACACATGACTCTAGTTGTTTATTAAAAACTATACATATATACAAGAAACATTTTTTTTGTATATATATATATATTTCAAAGAAAGAGTTTTGCAAAATCATCTTAGCACCATTTAACTTAGAAGACAAAAAAAATGTTATACCTTTACTTTAAATTAAACATGAAAATTTTCTTTTAAAGTTTTGGAAAGAAAAAAAATAAACCATGAAAAATCAAAAGAAGACGAGACTTCCCCCACACTTGGTTTTGACTGTGTCCCCACAGTCAACCCAAGTGAAAAGAGGAAAATAAAACAAAAATAAAAAGATGACCTATATTTATATGAAAATGAACGGTATTTACACGAGATCAGAAAGTATATCGTCAAAAAGTAAATGAAACGGTCTTCGAAAGACCGATTCATTTGTCTCATCAAATATGCAAGAGACAGCTTAAGCTCGGAAAACAAAAACGTAAAAGATTTCAAAATTGAATGTTGATTTGGAAAAACGAATGTTGTTTTATTAAAAATTGTACGAGTCGTTTTATTTTCAATGATTTTTGGGGTTGATAAAACGATTGATTGAAGTTCAATTTTATTTTCACCAAATTGAAATTCAAATTTATCATTGAAAACTTCTTCAAAATTGTTGATTTCAAAAACAAAATAGTGATTTAAATCTCCCCCTTCAAAATTTGACAACTCATTTTCGAAAGTCCAAAGAAATGTGTACATTGAATTCGTCTTCCTTATTTGGGTTATCAACAACTTCATCGTATATATTAAGTTCAAAATCCAAGGTTATTGTATTTAAATTTTCGAAATCGATAAAAGGATGGTCGAATTTTAAATTTGGTGCCACACCCTCGAAAGAATTGAATTCCAAGTCAATTACTGTGTTCTCAACAACTTCATTAAGACCTTCATTTTCAGTTTCAAAAGTCATTGTTTGAAAATTGTCGATTTGGGTAAAAATGGATTATCATTTGACTCGTCACACGTTGGGGTTTGATTTTGTTTAACACGTTGTTTCATATATGTTTCAATCAACAAATCTGTGTGATCATTGTAAATCGTCCATTTGCTCAACAAAATCCAATTTATAGTTATTAACATGAGGATTTTCACTTTGAAATTATTGAGAACAAAGATTTTCAATCGTAATGTGGTTAAGATTATTCCCATTGCCAAATTCGTTTGAAAAGTTGTTTCCATTTTCTTTTTGAGTTTGAAATTTATCTTGGAGTTCGAAATTGAATTGGCATGGGTCATCATCGAAATCGTTTGAATTTTGAATTGAATTCAAATTTTGAAATCCTTGAAAACTTTGACTCGAGTTATCGCACAAATACGAATTACACAAATCATTTATCATTTAATTTTGTTATGTAGAGATTCCAAGTAAAGATGAAATCATTTCGATGCTATTTTCGAGATTCGAGGGTTGATCATTGTTTTGAAAATTTTGGTTTTGGAAATTCGACTTGTTTATGCAAAAGTTGTCGTTAAAATATCCATACGAATTTGGAGTGAAATTATATGGATTATATTGATTTTCACAACTATCGTAAATTCATGTGAATATGGAAATTCGGGCATTTTCAAGAATGTTTTTTGTTTTTTTATAAAGGAAAAATATTTACAAATAGAATTTATTTATTTTTAAAATGGAAAATTGATTTTTATTTTGTTTTGTATTTTGGTTTTTCAAACTTTTTTTTGTTTTTTGAAAAGATTTTATATTATTTTTTTGGATTTTTGATTTTCTAAAAAAAACTAAGTAAAATTTTTTTTGGACTTTTTGGATTTTGATTTTGAAAATTTTCAAAGCAAAGGAAACCTAATATTTACAATTTTTTTTAGTTTTGAATTTTTTTTTAAATATGCATGAACTAATGCAACTAAATGAATGCAAGGGTTAATTACAAATTATTCATCCTAAGTTAACCCAAAATTGTATAATCACACTTTGTCTTAGATCAAGAAGATAGTTCTCAGCTAGGTTACGGACATGATTCATCGGTGCACCACGAATCACCATAGCAATCCGACCGAAGGTTTAAGTACCTTCAGAGAAACAACCACTATAATATTTACGAATCACCGTAATATTTATAAATGGTTATTACTCTGCCGTAGCCTAGACATCAAGAAATTAAATTGTTTAAAGAAGACAACTTGTCAATATACAATTAAGTGTTATCGATGTCTAACCGTTATTATTAATCAAAATCTAAGATGAAATGCAAAACTGAAATTAAACGTGTATTAACAATTCAACTGCAAATGAATATATTTTTTTGTTTTTTTTTGAATTTTTTTAAAATATATGCAAGCAAATAATAATGTGAGGTAAATAAAAACAATAGATATAACAAGCAGATTGTTTTTGGCAAGCAAGGCAAAAAGAACGATTATTTTGGCAAGCGGTTCTTCTCTTAATCTGCTTGGCAACCTAAAATAAAAACAATATATACACAATTTTTTTTAGTTTTTTATATGTTTATCAAAGAAGAAAACAAAATAAGTGAAAAAAACAAAACAAATGAAAATAAAACTAAAACAAATAAAACTAAAACAAGTGAAAACAAATGAAAATTTGAACAAAGTGAAACTTGTCTTTTTTTTGTTTTTTTAGAAAAGAAAACTTTCAAACAAATAAATAACATAACCAAATATATGTTTTTTTATTAACTACACACGGGCTAGGCCTAAATCAAACGAGAAGACCAAATTTTTTTTAATGCTTCCTGCTCAAACACGCTTCTCCTTCCTACTTCACTTCAATCTTATTACAGTTCATTCTTCCTTTCCCAAATTAATAGCCCTCGAGATTACCAATTCGTTTTAAATTCGTTCATCTATGTCCAGCTATATGGTCGGAGTGCTTGCGATTAGCAGAAGTCGTGATTTGATTTTGGCGGAGGCGACGGGATCGACGTAGGGATGCGCAAGTTTGATTGGTTCACGATTGGAGGTAGGTCATTTCGTTGTTAAGGCGCGTGGTTGATGTCGTCGAATTGCAGTGATGGTTGTGGTAAAGTTGGCTGTTGCGATGAGTGGAATTCGAGTTGAAGTGCGCTGTGGCTTTGAAGTTGTGGAGTCGGTAGCGTGGGTAGAGGCGATTTGAAGATGGTGATGAGGAAGGTTGAGTTGATTCAGGCGCTTGAGTCGCGTTTGCAATGGTAAATGTTTGATGAAGAAGTGTTGAGGTTGTGATCGTTGACAGGGGATGTATGGGATGATGGTTTGTATTGTTGTTAGAGAATGATGATGTATGTCAGATAGCAGTAAGTATTCGATGATGATTGTTTGAATGATGTTGGTCAGGTGGTTGTCTTGATAGCAGTGGTTATTCAGGGTTAGTTGGTCAGGTGATGAAGGGCTATTGTCAGTGGGTATATGAACAGATGAAGAATGGTGAAGGTGGTTTGTGAAGTGGCAGGGGATGTTTCAGTGAGGGATATTCACAAGAAGATGAACTGTTGGTGAAGTTGTGATGATATGTGCAGAGGTAGATGGCGACTGGTATTGGCAGTCGAGTGGAAGGAGTATACAGGAATGTTGATGTTGAATGAATGTATGTTGTATGACAGTATGAAAGTATGCAACTTTGATGGCTGTCAGTTTTGAATGGTGGGTAGTCGTTATGGGCTTGGGGCACTGTCAGGAGATGGTGGTATCGCAGAGATCAGGGAACAGTGGAAGTCGTAGTAGTTTGTGAGAAGTTAGAAGGTGGATGGCTGTAAGTCAGTGAAATGAATGTTCACGCTTGTTCACAGTGAAATGAATGATGACCGAGTTGGTAGATGAAGGCGGTTATGCAACAACTCAATGCAATCAATGTGGTAGGATGGGTTGATGAAGTTTGAATGGTCTCTGGTTTGATGAAGTGTTGAATGGTTTGATGGTAGTGGTGGATGGTGAAAGCAGAGTAATGTTGTGTAGTTCAAAGAAGTGTGGATTCTGAGGAGTGACAGAGGAAGATGAAGTGCAATTTTTGTTTTTCGATGAAACAATGTTTTGTGATTTGGATGATCAGGTGAATGTAGTGGTTGAGTTGGTAGTTCAGTGATATGAAATGGTAGTTTGATGGGTGTAATTGAAGTATGTTGAGTGATGAACTGCATATGAAATGAAGTGGTATGGGTACTGTGAAGTATGTAGATGAAGGCAATATTGAGTTATATGAAATGAAATGTAGTTCTTATTTGCTATAGGTAGTGAAGTTTGATGGCTGTGAGGGAAGTAATGGTTGAAGGATGAAAGAGGGTAGGAATGGTGAAACTGCAGTGATACGTAGCAGTTTGTTTCAGATGATAGGTAGCAAATTTGGTAGCGGTGAAGGCAGTGGTGTTGCTCTGACTGCAATGTGGCCGTGTGAGTTGAGTTTGAATGAATCAGCAGGCGGTTTTGGAGAAGTTATATGAATGTTTGTCAAGTATGTTTGGAGAAGTTTTTTTTGGGTTTGAAATGAAGGCAATGGGATGAAAAATCTATGGCAGTTGAAAGGCAGTTGAAAGGTTGAGATAAGGATGATTGGTGCATGTTTTTTTTCTGGGAGCAGTGTGTGTGATGTACTGTTGTATCTGAAGTGGGATGGTGATGGGTTGTGGGTATGATCTTGGTTCAGCAGTGGTGGTACAGGGGAAGTATGGACAGTGGTTATTGGCTTGATAGTGGTGAGTTGACAGTAGGAGTTGGCAACAGCAATTTGAGGACAGACAACAATTTTTCTTTTTAATCAATGTAAATGTAAAATTGTAAAGGAAAAATAAAGTTGTACCTGAGAAAAAAGAAAATGAATAAAAAGAAAATTTATTTTTGGAATGACATTGTGGATGTTTTTTTAATAGAAAATGCAATGCAATTAGAAAACTAGAACATGCACACAACAAATTGAAAACAAACACACACAATTTTTTTTTAATTGCAAACACACACAAAATAAAAAAAACACATAAAAATTAAACAAAGAAAAATAATTCGAAGAATAGAAAATCAAAATCAAATCAATTCCCCGGCAACGACGCCAAAAACTTGTTCAACGACGGAATTTCTATCGAATTAGAAAACCATCGAAAAATTTATAATAAAATTTATACCGCAAGCGCACGATGTACGATTGTAGCACGTATGCGAGACGGGTCGATCCGCAGAGAATTGTAGATTTTAAATTTCTATTCAATCAAATTAATCCAAGAATTTGAAGAGTGTGAAGCTAAAAATGTAGAAAAATGTCAAAAAGAAAGTGAGAAAAATAGAATAAATGACAATTTAGAGATAATTCCACTCTCTCTATCATATAGTTCAACAAAACATGAAATTATTATCTCTCTTTTTTAGTCATTAGTAAGTTTAATTGATGTGCTTATCATAAGTATGCCCCATTTGTGCTATTAATTAGCTCAACATAAGCCATCAAACTATAACACACCATTTAAACTACTTTTCAACTCTCATGAAAAATGACAACAAGTTGAAAGTAAAATCTATTTTAAGTATGGTCTATTAACTATTAATTAGAAATATAGGCCATCAAATTTCAATTTCAACATTCACTTCTTTGCCATAATCATATTTAGATGAAGAGGCAATTTTTGTTTGTGATTTTTTAAGCATAGCCTATTTGTTATGAACAACATAGACTATCAAATTCATCATGAAACAATAAATCACATCAACATTTAATTAAGCACAAAAGAGAGCAATAATTATCAAAATGTTGAAGCTACATGATTAGAGGCTTCAGTACCCCTAAATTGAAGGATTAGCCTCTCATTTGTGTTATCATATCAACACTTGGAGCTTGCAACATGAAATAAAGAAAGAGTAAAAAGAGAGCAAAATAAAAAGAAAAGCTAAGTAAAAAGAAGTAAATACTAATCTACTTGCATGAATAATAAACTACACTACTATCATAAGAAGAGAAGCATGTAAATGAAGAGAAATCACTAATTAACATTGCATAAAAAAGGAAAGTTACATGAAAGAAATGGCTAAGTAGCCATGAAAAGAAAAGGAGAGCTAGTGTTTTATTTTGAGCCTAAAACTAACTAAGAGGAAGAGAGGGTTACATGAAGATATGAGGTATTTAAACAAGTTAGAAACCCTAATCCATATTTTTAGGGAATGCCCAAACTACCCCTTAGGAAGTGTGGTGGCCAAGTAACCATTAGCATCCACTAATCATCCATTAAGTGTGCATGAAGATTTAATGGCCTTTTAGCATGTGCATTAGCTCCTAAGTGTACATTAAGATAGGTGGGTAAGTAGGGTCCTCCATGATCATCACTTTGAATTATTTCCATCTTCATTTGTTCTTTTCACTCTTGTGCATGCATATATCATCATGAAACCACTTGTAAAATTCAGTAAATTTCCTACAAAACAACATAGAAAATTCCAAGTAAATTTTTACAATTTAATAAATGCACAAAAATGACCATTTTGCCCCTATATGAAGATGAATATGTGACAATTTGAAAATAAATTGAATTTTGGTTTAAACAAGTTAAAATACCCAATATGATCATTTATTTAATTTAAATAGATTAAATATGGTGGTAAAAATATGCACATTTACGTGCACATCACTTATTGACTCAATGAATCGAATATTTCAATATATTCTTAATAAATTTGTTCTCGTTTTTATTGATGACATTCTTATCTATTCGAAGAAGGAAGAGGGGCACAAATATCATCTCTGTGTCGTACTTAATACCTTAAGGAGCCATGTGTTGAAAGCCAAGTTTTCTAAGTGCCATTTTTGAAAATCCAAAGTTAGGTTTCTGAGGCAAGTTGTTTCGGAAGAAGGTACATCAGTAGACTCGGCTAAAGTTGTTGCAGTTCAAAACTGGAAGAAGACCGAAAGTGTGATGGAAGTTAGAAGTTTCTTGGGGTTGGTTGGTTTTTACCATAGGTTCATCAAAGACTTCTCACATATTGCTTCTTGCTTGACGAAGTTAATAAAGAAATATTTAATATCATATGGACGCCTAAGTGTGATCAAGCATTCTATAAATTGAAGGAGAAGTTGACTCCTGTTTTGACCATTCCGGATGGGAGCGGAGGTTTAACCGTATACACAAATGCTTGTGGAACCAGATTGGGACCAGTTCTGATGTAGTATAGGAAAGTTATTGCCTATGCGAGTCAACAGCTAAAGCCACAAGAGAAAAATTATGCTATGCATGATTTGGAGCTTTTGGCTGTTGTCTTTGCACTAAGATGTGGTGGCATTACATTTTGGGTGAAAAGTTCAAGCTATACGCGGACCAAAAATCCTTAAAGTACCTCTTTACCCAGAAGGATTTGGATTTGAGGCAGCATAGTAGGTTGGAGTTTCTCGCTTCTTATGATCTAGAGAGTATACCCCTGGTAAAGCAGATGTTATAGATGCGTTGAGTAGAAACATTGCAAACTTAGAACTTAAGCCAGTGTTGATGGAGAGGATTGCATGTAGTCAAGAAGAAGATCCTATTTTGGCCTAACTTGAGAAGGATGTTCAAGAAAGTGTTGTTTTTAGCTTTGAGATTGATCCCTTGGGCATGTTGAAAATGAACGAACGTATATGTGTTCTAAATGTAAATGGACTCGGGCAAGAAGTATTAGCCAAATGCCACTGTTCAAAATTATTTCCATCTAGCAGTGACCAAGATGTTCAAAGATATGAAGAGAGTATTCTGGTGGAAGAGGATGAAGTGAGATATTTCGATCTTTGTGAGTCAGTGTGCAAACTGCTAGCAGATTAAAAGTGACCGGTAAAAGATAGTTGGACTGCTTCGGCCACTTAAGATCCCGATGTGGAAATGAGAGCAGATCTCTATGGACTTTATTGATAGGCTTCCTAGATTAAGAAGAGAGAATAAATGCATTTGGGTTATATTCGACCGGCCCACCAAGAGTGCTAATTCATTGTTGTCAAGCCGGCAAGGACTACTACAAGTCTGGTGAGTTTGTATGTGGAGGATTTTGTGAGACTCCATAGTATTCCTTGTAGTATTGTAAGTAATTGAGACCAGATATTTACTAGTATGGTCTGGGAGGGATTGCAAACTGCTCTAGTGACCGAGCTATGTCTGAGTACATCTTACTATCTGTAGACAAATGGACAGACAAAAAGAATGAAAAGGATCTTTGAAGATTTACTGCAAGCTTACATTATCGACTTCGGGGGTGGCTGGGAAAATCATTTATCCTTAGTCGAATTCATTTTAATTATTTTCGAAAGTTGATATATCGACTATCAATTCCACCATCTTCTTTGCATATCGTCAATCTAAGATGATTTGTTGCTCATTTGAGCGTTGATGTCCTTTATCGGAAATGACAAAACCCAAAAAGTGAGTGCATGTCAACTACGTGGGTAGCTCCCATTAGGGAATCTCCACATCTACTCTAGATTGGATTCGGTTGTATGCTCGCAGAGATGTGAAATACCTGGATTCTCTATAAGGTTGGTGGGGTTCGACTTGTACATTCACGAGAGATTCACAGAGTAAATGACCCTCTTAAGTATTTGTCTAGAAGTATACTTTCGATAAGGGGGCTCTCCCTCTTAATCATTGTTGGAAAATTTCCCTTTCTTTGTTTTTGATTCAAACCCTTGAATTTATTTCTTTCTTAATTGCATCAGAAAATGTCTTGCGCACTTCACGATGTTTAATTATTTATACCCATTACTTATGGTTGGATGATGTTCTTGTAAGGGGAAACTCGTTCCCCATTTGGTAGTGTGATCTCACATACTGTTGTTTATTTTAACCATTTGTTTAGAGTTTACTCATACTAGACTTATTGTCTATGTAAAGACCCATTTTTTCGACCTTTGGAAATCAACACTAATACATCCTTGTTATTCACGTGCCACAAATCCAAGTGACGAAGAGGCGATTCTTTAAGGGTAAGAAGGAAAATAAAGATAGAACAGAATCTCACCCGAATGGCATAACATATATCATTTCAACATATAATCTTTACAGCGAAAAATTTAAAATATATTTATCAAAGTTAAACTTCCTATCAATATGGATAGTTATAAATATATGTCCTTACAAATGCGGAATACAATAGTACATGAGTGTGGTGGAAACAGATACCAATCTTCAGAAGAATCTTTTTACTCCACGCTTCGAGCTCTTCTAAATTTCTTCTAACTAAACATGACCTCTAGGCTGCCCAAAAAAATAGGGCACCGAGAATTTAAGGGGAACAAAAAATAAACTCCGGGTCAATTATTAGTCTGGTGTGAGGAACACAAAATACAGATATTTGAAACCAAATGGTATCTCATTAGACCATGCCGTACATAAACATGGAACAGTTTTTACCTTATGATAACCAAAACATTTGTTATGCAAAACCTGGGAATATTATTTTAATGGCATTTCTTGAATTTTTTTTTTCAAATAAACATATTAAAATACCCAAAATTGTTACATTGATAAAATTTGACGGCATAATAGGTTTATAACTAAGTCCGAAGGCACTTATTGGAGAATGGATTTCATACAATGGCAAGATAAAGGACTACCTTCCACACAATACATCTATAGAGGAATGTACCGAGGATACACAAACAACCCTTTGCATCTGGCAAGACGGTATATCCCTTTTTGGCATTGAGACGTGGTGTGGATAGAAACTGAATATGTCATCACCCTAGTCATAACCGACCTATTCGAGAGCTCTTTTAACATACACAACATACTCGACATACATAGAGTAATCTAGAAGGGTGATGATCATAGCCTAATGGTTGTGAACCACATAACCGTACGGTGTTCCCTGTTTAAGCCATACTGAGTGATGAGGCCCGAGGTAACGATTACCTTACACATAGCACATTCCAATTTTAATGGCACATTCCAGTTTTGATGGCACATTCCAATTTTAATGCCACATTGCCAATTCAAAATCACACAACTATTTTTTAAAAAACGTATAACTCCCGAGCTCGTGTGTCTCAGGAATGGGTGTTAAGCTAAGAGAAGTTGCATTTTCCACCACTAAATGGATGATACATTTATAGAGACCAATAAATGATTAGAAATGCAATGTTAAATATTCGTCCATACAAGTTGTCTAGGAAAATGACAAACCGAAGGAACTCTCCTACCACATCCTTTCGGGAATCATCCCTAAGATTAGTAGCGAGCAGCCCTTGCATTGAAGATCAAATGAAGATACTGCTACCACATATATATGATATGGGAAATTTCCCCCGAGGGTCAGTGACAAGCAGCTCTTCATTTCATTTATTATCATTCCATGTCTTCACTTCGAATATTTAAATATGTAAATTGGTTCAAAGTGGTTTTCAAATAAGAATCACTCAAATCTGTCCCTAGTCCTTCGAACCAATCATCGATAAAAGATATTAAGTAAATATGTTCTTATCATTTGATTAATTACTTTCATTTTTTTATCAAAAATATCTTCTAGAAATATATATCTTTAAAACATTTCTTTCTAGTATATACGAAATCATTAAACCTCGTTTATCAAATCCTTTGATTACTTAAAACCTTTTTGAAACTTGGAATAACTCCAAATTATTTCATCCTTTACTTAGGAAAATATTTCCAAATCATTTATTTAAGTCTTTACAAAGATTTTCAAATCATAACTTCTAAAACAGGTCAAAAATAATGATATTTAAGACATAGTTAACTGTGAACCCAAAACAATTAATTTTAAGTATAGGAATTAAATTAATCCCAATTGATTTTCATAAGTCATATTAGAACACATTATTGAGTTAAAAAAGGTTGATAGAAATTATACTAATTCTACTCGTCATCAATTTCATATTAAACCTTTACTATCCATTGAATAATGGTGAAACCGCCTTTTAAATTCACATAGATAGTATGGGTTCCCTCTTCAAAATTTAATGCCAAGTATAAGAAGATTATCTCTATGCAATCTAAGTTGTATTAAATTAAAATTTTAAATTTTAACTCTTTTATACCTTTCTTGTTTTCGATATTTCGACCTTATCCACCCCTCCCCCGGGGAAGAGACCAAGTGAGCCAAGGCTCCTGAACATCTCCTTAGTCCAAACACCTCACGTCCGACCCTCATAAATAAAAAAATCCAGTATTCTTGTCGGCTTTTAGAGTCAATATTATATCACTTTATCTTAATAGCTTTTCTTTAAATCATTTATTTAAACCTTTTTAAATAAATTATAAAAATACCAAATCATTATTAAAATACTTAATTATTAATTTAAAAACTTATATAAGATTTAGGAAAGAATTGTTAAGTTTAACTCCATATTTCAACAGTTATTAAAAGTGTTGCAAAATGTGTTGTGAATAGTGCTGCAAACAGTGTTTTTAAAGCTTATTTGATCAAAACAACTTTTCAATCATTTAAAAATGCATTTTTACAATTCAAATATCTTTCAAAACAATTTAAAAGATTTTTAGAATTTATTTCATATATTTAAAGAATTAAAAATATTAATTTTAAAGATTTGTCGCTTTGGTTTTGGAACTACCAAACCGCGACTATTTTGAAAACTTGTTTTGCTCATATTTCAAATCTACTAAACGAAATCTTAATTTTCTTTCTTCGTTTGAAAACTATGATGATAAGGTTCGGAAAATTCTTAGTACAAAGAATTCAGACTCCGAACCCATTGTTTAAACGGATTTAACTTTTTACGACGTGAAATCGCGAACTGCCATTATGCGACGCGTCTATTTTTGACTTAACTTTCACAACTTGTAAAAACTTCATCAAATTGGATTTTAGTATTTATAAAACAGTTATAAATTATTTTAAACCATTTTCAACTGGTTTAACAATTTAATATATACCATTTCATTTATTAAAGGAAAGTGATTTCCTTTGTAATTTTCGGCGTGTGCTAAACATGAATCATTTCAACATCAAAATAAACATATAATCAACGTCCAAACTTAATAAACAATCATCACAACCAAGCATAAAAAACATATATATCTAATATGTCATATTATAAATAGAGTTTCTCACCATAATCCAAACTGATACCTCCTACCAACATTCAACAAATCAATGCTTCACTAAACATTTCCTAAACACCCAAAGCTTATGGCCATGGCCCTCCAACTTGCCTTTTCTCTCAGCCCAACCTCCTCTCCTTATCTAATCATGCTTCTCATGATGTCTTTGGCTTAATACTAGAAGAGATAAGAGAAGATTTGGTTAACTTTTGAAAAAGTTAGAGAGTAATCGATGGATTAGTGCTTAAGAATTTCCACTAATTTTAACTCTCCTAATTTTTCTCAAGTTTTTGAGAAAGAAGAGAGACTTCTATGGAAGCCATTAAAGAGCATTTAGAAAGCTCAAGAATAAAGAAGAAGAAGAAGAAGTGAAAGATGTGTGGAAATGAGAAGGTATGCATGGGTATTTATATGATTTACAAGCCTTAGCCCTTAAGCAAGGTGGAAAATATCTCCACCATCATTTTTAGCCATGCATTCCGCCCCCATCACCCCTATGTGCTTGGCCCACACCCCCTCCATGTGCTTAGCTATTGATGTGATGTGGTGCTTTGTTTTTATCTCCTGTTTACACATAAGGAGCTTATATATATACATATGTGTTCGAATATTTTCGATGCTTGATTTGACGAATTCCTAAACATAATTAAATGTATATGTATATACATTTGTATATGTGTTCATGTATGTGTATATGTATCAGAACGTTGTATTGATTTGTTTACAACTTTTATATGTTAAACCATTACGAATTTCGATTCCGATCCCCGATCATATTTTTACTTCTCGGTTAACATATATTTATATTTGAAAAAAAATTGAAAACTAATTTAACATCAATTTTAATTAATTAAAATGATCACATTTGGTTTATAAAAACATATAAATTAATATTAAGTAATTTTTTTTACAAGAAGTGCTATTATATCGATAAGGCGATACAAATTTTCTTATATTTTCAAATGAGGTATATATCTTTATAAAACTATTATGAATGATTTATTATTACTTCACAACTATCTAAAATGAATTATTATCATTTAAAACAATTATTGGAATAATTATAATAATTATTAAATCATTATAACTTAGTTTAAATTCATAAGTCAATTATTAAATATAAAGGCATCACTGATGATGTCATGTATACATTTAATTTCTAAAAATAACATAATTAATTTTATTTCATATTCTTCTTCATTATGAAAATAAGTGTCTATATCCAGCTCCATGCACGACGTTTTATGATTATAGAGCGGTTTATCGATAAAATAGATTTCGACCATTTTATCGATATATTTCCAACGGGAATATTTTTGTGAACATTTTTCCATAATAAGTTCATTACAATTATTCATAACTTAAAACTTGATTATTTGCTGAAAAATAATCTATATTTGGATATTTAAAATAATTTAAATATCTTTAATTAAAGCGTTCAAATTATGGATAGTTACATACTTCCCCTCTTAAAAGAATTTCATCCTCGAAATTACGACACAAAACCTAAAGGTATTTGCCAAAAATGTTTATTTTTATAACTTACTTCCATCAATGTATATAGATCATCTATACGTAATATCTGATTCGATTTGTTATTAAGAATCCATAATTTTACTTCCAAACTAGTATTGATTCCCTGATCCTTTAGTGCGGACTTCGATCAGTCTTTCCAATCAGAATTTTAGTTTTCCTTGCAGAGCTCTCAATTATGATAGAAAACTCAAGTATCCAGCCACAAACCCTCATCAATGTTCATCGTCAAGAATCGAGTGATAAATCCTTTTTCAGCTAGTGTAAACACCTCAAAGTTCCATGCTCGAATCCTAGATCAAAATCTTGCGACGGAATGATTTACGTACCTCATACTTAACTCTATCTTCTTTCTAAAGAAACTGTTTCAATTTTAACACTTAGAAAACATTTCTATATACTTAAATCCATAGTACATATCTTTGACGAAATCTTCATATTTTTCCAGAACACACTATTAGGTCAAAACAAATGCTGCGAAAACATCGTTACGACAACCCAAAACAATAGTATAGGGATTCGACTATATGTATTTATATAAATCCCATATACTATATAAAACACTTCCTTTCAGAAATCACTTACTATAATAACAGTGTTATAGTTTTTGCCTTCTTAGTTTCTCGAAAACATTTATTACAACAATAAATGTTGAAATCTATGTCTTCGTCACTTAGTACATTTTAAATCACTTTTTAAAGTCATTAATCTTCATTTGAAAAATATCACTTTCAAAATATTCCTTTAAAAGAATATTTTAACTTTTAAAATGTGAATGTATTTTCTCTATAAAATCAATAGTTAAATCTCAACATAAATAATTTCCATATTTATTAAACTATGTTTATAGATTTCCTTTCTATTTTAAAAAACTTCTTCTTATAAATTCTCTTTATTTGTTAAATTCCATTTATAATTCTCAATTATTTATAAAATCCCATCTATAAATCCATTCAAAAAATATCAATTGCGAATTCATTTTTAATATTTGTAAAACAACGTTTATAAATCTATTGCTTCATTTATAAAATATCGCATTTATAAATTTTGCTCTTAACATACATGCATATATATATATCACTTTATATACAGCATTTAATTACTTTATATTAGATGGCTTTTCTACGATTTCTTTAAACTTTGAATTTTTTTTCAAAATACTAGGATTTAAATTCTCAAAATCCCTTTTATAAAACATATCTTCCAAAATTCATCTTTTACAAAATCGTTTGATTTTCGTGTGAAACACACTTTTATACAACATGCTTATTTATTATCTTACAAATTAAGCGTGACCCAAATATTATTATCAGACACCTTCTAGTTAAATCGTGAACTTAATTCATAAGGTGTTTGTATTTAAACTTTTAAATCAAACAACTCATCACTATATAAACAATTATATCATTTGAAAGATATTTCTTTATATATAAAATATAATCCTAGGTAGAATTATTTAATTTACCAATTTTTAAAAACTAAAATCATTTTTATACCATATTAACAAATACACACTCATATATAATACTCTCAACTTATTCTAGGGCATCACTTACCTTATCTCTAATGAGTTAGTCATCCTAGGGTATTGCTAACCATATTTCTAAGGAGACTTTATCCTTACCAGGATCAGGTGTTCGCTCAACCTAAGCTCTGATACCAAATGTAAAGACCCATTTCTTCGAGCTTCGAAATTGACATTAATACATCCTCGGTATTCACGTGTCAAAAATCCAAGTGCCAAAAGGCAGTTATTAAGGGTAAGAAGGAAAATAAAGACAGAACAGAATCTCACATGAATGGAATAATATATTGTATTTTAACATATAATCTTTACACCAGAAAGTATAAAATATTTTTATTAGAGTTTAACTTTAAATCAATATGGACAGTTAGAAATATCCGTCCTTACAAATTTGGAATACAATAGTACATGAGTGTGGTGGAAATTGATAAAATTCTTCAAAAGAATCCTCTAACTCCATGCTTCGAGCTCTTCCAGATTTCTTCTAACTAAACCTGACCACTAGGCTGTACGAAAAAAGGGTATCCAGAGTTTAAGGGGAATAGGGGTCAGTCACGGAACTAGTTTGAGAAACTCAAAGTATGGAAATTTGAAAACAAATGGTATCTCATAAGGTCACGCCGCATATAAATGCAGAACAGGTTTTTAGCTTATGATAACCAAAACATCTGCTACGCAAAATCTGGGAATATTATTTCTAATGACACTCTTTTAAAAATGTTTTCAAATAAACATATTAAAATAGCATAAATTATTACATTAGTTAAATTTGACGGCATAATAGGCTTACAACTAAGTCCAAAGGCACTTATTGGAGAATGGATTCCATACAATGGCAAGGTAAGTGACTACCTTCAATATAATACATTCTAGAGGAATGTACCGAGGATACACAAACAACCCTCCGCATCAGGCAAGACCGGTCTGCCCCTTTTTGGTAATCAGTCATGGCCTTGATAGTAATCGAATATATCATCACCCCGGTCGTAACCGACCTATCTGAGAGCTCTCTTAGCATACACAATATACTCGTCATATATAGAGTAATCTAAAAGGGTGATGATCATATCCTAATGGATACAAACCACATAGCCTTACAGCATACTCTGTTTAAGCCAATTATCGGGTGATAAGGCCCGAGGTAACAATTACCTTTCACATATCACATTCCACTTTGAATTCCACATTTCCCATTCATAATCACACAATGGATCTCTACAAACATATAACTCCTGAGCTCGTATGCTCAAGAAAGATTGTTAAGCTAAGAGAAGCTATCTTCTCTGCCACCAAACAGATGAGACATTTATAGAGATCAATAAATGTTATTAGAAATGCAATATAGGACACTCATCCATACAGATTGTATAGGAATAGAACAAACCGAAGGAACTCTTGAAGGAACTGGACCAGCCTATAGCGGAAGAAATGGGTGAATTTCAAAAAAAATTGCCATTTTGGATATTTGATGAGCTTATGAAGTCTAAACATAGTTAGAAATCTTCTATGTTTTCTTCTAAATAAAATCAATATTTTATTTAATTTTATAAATAAAGTTTTATGTTAATTTAATGTGTATGTAAATTAGAGTATATCAAATATACTCTTAGGTACATATTTATGTGTAACGGTAACTTTTTAAATTTAGTTATTTCATTTCCTATCTCTTAAATTACTCAGTTAATGATGAGGAATAAATTTATTTAAAGAATGAAACTTTTTATTTCCTTCCCCTAACTTATTCAATTAATGAGGCGCATATTATTTATATGGAGAGAGAAACCTTTTATTTTATTTTATTTGTTTTGATTTTGTTTTGGGAATATTTTGTGGCTTGGAAGCCATAGAATTTCGGCCAAGAAGGTAGAAAAATGAATATGGAGGCTAGGGTTTAGAAGGAGAGTGATTAAGATAGGCCAGTAAATGTAAGATAACATATTTACAGAGGGATCCTTCCTTAACCTCCTCCCTTCATTTTCTAGATCCAACCATTAGATTTTAGGCCTGCTTTTCTTATGCCTTCTATAAATAAGGTTACATTGGCCTCAAAATATTCCCAAACCCACTTAGTAATTAATCTATTTAAATCCAATTTAAATATTTTATCAATCATATATCGATACATACATACATAACTTTTATGTACGTACTTTATTAAATACTAATAGATTCAAACAAATCAAAAAAATAAATAAATAAAATTTTAATAATTAATATTTCATAAATATTAATTAATTTAATTAATTTAATTAATTTATGATGGTTATCAATTAATTAAATCATGTGGTTTTCGAAGCATTCATCATTACGGTTGTGCGACTCAAAGGTGTAAATTCAGTTAGCGATTAATATTGAACAATTCAAATATTAACGTTCATATGTCACCTAGCATGTGGTGTGATATTTTGGCTGAATTCATCGCTTACACATCTATTGGTAAAATCCAGTTTTACTTATGATAAGTGGTACCTAATAGTGACAATTATTTACACCAATTCTCTTCGTCAAAACTATATCACTTTGGATTTATAGAATTTGGTAACAGTCAAAATTCCAATGTCATCCACATTTAAGTTTATAGTCCAAACACAAAGTCCTTGGTTCAATAATAACAATTATTATTAACCAAAATGCTCTGTCCAGAGACTTTGACTTTGAGTTGGCTTGAGTTGACCATGATACTAACTCTATATAACCGAGGAGACGAATCCTCTCTTGAATAGTGCTTCACTTCCAATACTTCCACTCGACCCAACTATAGTCACTCGATGGAATGCCATGCCACGATTTGATTATAATCAAAGCGGAGCTTCTATAATGAAGATCCACTGTATTCTCAAGTTGAGAGAACTGTGTAAATCAGTCACATCGATATTTTCTGTTCAACCTTAGTTATATTAACCAACAAAAAATTATCGAGTGAGTCATTCCATAGTTATCTAATACCTATCGGTACGTAACCCCTTGGTACCTCCAGTGGTCATGAGTAATACACTGCCCAACATTTGGAGAGTGTTACGTACTCTAGTCTCAATAGATACATCGATATACAGTCTCGATGCATCTTGGCTAGGAACATTTAAAATGGTACAATTGTTTCATTGTGATAAATTACTCACGGTTGCAACACTTTGTAACTACTATCACAAAACATATCATTTATGGATTCTATTAAATATACTTTTAATTAAATAAATTAATTATTATAACCACATTATATCAAGTATATAATAGAAAGAAATACCTTTATTTCGAACAAGATTGGCCAACGAGTTAGATATATGTAACAAATTACATAATTGCCCCTAGGGCATGCCCCTAACTCTATCAATCTCCCACTTGCACTTGGGATCAATTATGCAATCTTATTCCAACTTCGCCAATCGGTTTTCTCAAAACCAAGTAGGTCAGTCCCTTTGTGAACGGGCTATTATGTTTTAATTATCTACTCCGTCAATCAACTCTCTCCGACGGTGATAATCTGCTTTATCATGTAGAACAATTCGGAGTATGTCCCTCGATATCTAGTGAGCTATAAGTTCTGTTACAAACTATATCGTGACATTGTTATCATATAACAGTGTTATGAGATTCTCAACATTTGAAATCGGCTCAGTTATAAATTTATGCACTTATATTTTTTACACATTATTTTTATTGGGGCAATATTCAAGGTGATGTACGTAGGCTTTTTTCACTGAATAAGCCACGGTCTTTTATTTGGAACATTTCCAACTTAAAGATTTTTAACCTGAATTTATTTTTGACATACTACACTCAATATGACTTATGAAGTTTGAGTTCACACACTCCTTCATAAGGAGTTTTTTTGTAAACAATTCTCTAGTATTTCATAAATACACGAGAACACTTTAAACAACCATTTAGTGATATCAATTTGGATTTGATATTTTCTTCATGTATCAATTTAGTGATATCATAGTTAACACTACATGTATGATAATTCCTTTTTCCAATGCAAAGGAATCACTCTTACATGTTCCATATTAAACATTTTAATAAGGTGTCTTTGCATATCATTTGGGACATTCCCGAAACCTTTTATACTTACTATAAAAGACATCATTTATTAATCCAATGTTGAGTATTAAAACAATTAAGGCTGATTTAAAAGTACATCGTTAAATCAACAACATGTTGTTTACTTATAGTTTAGAGATATCAATGTACCATTAAACGTTCTTACTTATGAACACACGCTTCCTCTGCACTTTTGTTGAAAATCAAACTATTTGATACTTCTATCAAAATACTTATTCAATCTTGATGCTTATTAAATGATACTTTCGTATCATTTCTTGGATCATATCCAAAGATTCACAAACTCAATATCGCTTCCACTGACTTTGAGACATTTTTGGTTAATATGTGTAAACAACTTTCTCTAAATCGTTATTTAGAATTTTCTGTTTCAATACATATGAACTAAAACACTAGGACTTATCAAGTGATAAATTTGTGAGTAAATCCAAATTTATTTGAACATGTTGAATATCGAATCTATTATGCTAATTTCAACAATTGAAATTTGCGATATTATTCTTATCAACATTGCTCATTTAATTCCAACTGCATTAGTCTTACTCATAAAGACACAGTCGTGGTCGATGGATCATATTCCTTCAGTTATGACCACCAAAATCTATATTTTGATAGTGTACTTGGAATTCTTTTGGATTTGCGCATCATACTATATAGAGTCAACACTCTCAATGGTTCAGTTAAACAATCTAGGATTATATATTTTCGACATTAATAAGAAACTCATGGTTTCTCTTAGATGTGCGAGAATACTTATTAGACATTCTAATGCTACGTGTTCATTTAGGCTAGTTAATTTCATTTCATCTCATATAATCAGTTCTATCAATGGATCATATTCAATTCCATTTCTTTACTAATAATTACTCAAAGAAATTTCTTTATAATGAAGTTGGTATACCTTGATACAACAGTTGTTTCTCAGTGTAAATAGAAGAGGGATTCATAAACGCTTTATGAATTTTTTTATTTATAAAACTGATTTGATTTTAGTTTACAAAAATTATGTTCAAAACATAAATATTTCATCCAATAAAAGTCTTTCCCAAAATCCTTTTGGGCAGATTCATACAAGATCCTTCATGAAAATTAATTAGGTGCAATCTTTCGACTCGCACAACCTGCCAACTCCTTGGCCTACGATACATTGGATTTTCTTATAAACCCTTATCTTATGTGATTTTGTAAACCGTTATTTAGGTAAAATAATATTAACCTTGTGCACTACTCTTAAGTACATGACCTTATAGAAAAAACTAACTCAACTTCACTCACAATTAACCGCACATTGTCCAACAAAGTTTGATTACCCCTTATCGATGCATCATTATTCATCACATGGAGGAGTGACTTTTAAGATTGAATCTTTATACATTTTTAGGTACATTTAGACCTTTTTCCAATATGCTCACTCAATCGATCAAATAGAATCATTTCTATGGCATGTTATTTTATCTACTTCTGTTTTATACTCTATGAGTTTACTATAGACATTCTACACGTGTATGAAATGCACATGTCCATGTCGATGATAACTCATCAGTGAATATGACAAAGTATAAGGAACCATTTTGGTATTTATAGAATTATGATTGTATACATCTATATGTATCAATCCGAAGAGCTCATCAATTCTTAAGATACTCCCACTAAATGTGTGCATAGCCATTTATTGTTTGAGATATAATAAACAAGTATCATATGATTTAAAATCATACAATAAAATTATTTCTCAAAACTACGGCTTAGTCTATAATTCCAAAACTGCCATAAATAGCAGTGGATACTTTTGTATTTTCCAATGCATCACTTTTGTTATAAAAAAATTACCACATTATAGTTTTATTTCACAAAGAATATTCATAATATTCATATTGAAATATAGCCATATCTATTTTTTTCAGTTGATACCGAAAAATAATCATTATTTCATAAATAATGTATGATAAGTTTTACGGAAACAATTTTCGTACTATGATGCAATTAATAAGTGCTATATGGCATGCTCCCACTATTTCCACCATTACAATAATAGCGTACTAAATTTGGAGGTCCATCATTCACTTAATATAATTTTTTTATTTCATATACTACTATTTACAGTGGAGAGCTCGTTGATCAAATATCTTAAGCTAAAGAAATAAATCTCATAGAAAACAATTTTCTATATGAAAATACATTTCGAAATAGAAATCATATTTCTTATCCCAATATTAAGTATGAATTATTATTATAATTCTCGTTCTAATGTTTCTCTATAAAACATAAGTGACTATTTATTCTTTTCTTCCCGACTGTACCTTAAATTACATCTATTCTTATACATTCGTTTTCCTTTCAAATGGTCAAACTATTCAAAAGAAAACCTTATTACAATATCATAACAAACTCTTTACAAAAGCACATTCGATTATCCTTAACATTTAAGGAAATCAAATATGTTGCACTTTACGTAAAGACA
This sequence comes from Allium fistulosum, assembly GCA_030737815.1. NCBI lineage: Eukaryota > Viridiplantae > Streptophyta > Magnoliopsida > Asparagales > Amaryllidaceae > Allium > Allium fistulosum. The sequence goes on along the minus strand of CM060904.1, from coordinate 703,329,521 downwards.
TTTCAACGATCGAGTTCTTATATCTATCTTGTAGTTTTTGGTCTTGGGTTACATTAACACAATATAATCCCTTTTGTAATCAATCAAATTGAATACTTGATCTCGCACTAAGGTTTATTTGGTTTTTCAGATGAACTAATTTCATCGAAATATTGTACATTACAAACTTTGACCAATCACCATATAACATTTATATGCAATTGTATATGGATCAAATATCTATAGTCTTGTATTACTTTTAGAGTTCGAAACTCATAGAATGCAATACATAGTCTTGACAAAATAAATGCACAAGTGGCTAAACAACGAATGTATTCAGTAGTTGTAAAATCAGGCACTTGCATGGGTGTTGATACATTAATATGCAATATGAATTTAATAGTGGGCATTATATTTCCATTTGTCAACTTTCAATTCAGATCGTTTGTATATGTTAATTGATAAACATTTTATTAATCATATTAAATACACAAATTTATCATTGTAGACAATTATAACATTATTTAGCATATGTTCTTACAATATTAGAAAGGTTAAATGTTACAATTTCATTTTTCTAATAAGGCTCCCACTAGTCTTTTATGTTTCTCCAAACCCTAACATGAAACATAGAAGTCTTTCGACTTCACTAGTGGGTGTTAGGACTCGTCTGTCTTGGTATTCTGACCTTGAGTTTGCTCAACAAATCATAGCCCCACAAACGATGGATAACCACTTATCGGTTGTATCACATACAAATCCTAACCTATTTTTTCTTGTCCTAATCTCATTTCGACCTTGAGTTTGCTCAACAAATCGAAAGAGATTATTCACTCATACCTACCACATCGCGATGGCCTAAGTATAGTATATGTACCTTGAGTTTGCTCAACAAATACATATAGTTATCTTACCTCCTCTATTCAATGAATTAATGTCTATTTAATGTATTAATAATACTACACATAACATCCCTAGCTTGAGTTTGCTCAATAACTAAGGAGTATGCAAGTAATTTATTAATATATATGGTAGAGGATAACATTATATTAAAGATTCATTATCTTAAGTATATTATATTAAGTTATATCGACTTATGGAATAATGTATTTCATATGAAATACCCTCGTGATTCAAGTGTCAAACACATTAGAAATCATGGTATATGTACATTTACGTACGTATTTATTCCTTAAGTCTATTTGGGTTTCTTTAATGTTCCACCTTTAGTTTATACATTCATATCGTATAAGTTTTATTGTTATATAACTTTTATATTTCATATTATTTAATATGATAGTCTTATGTACAATATTTTATTTAATTAAATCTTATTTAATTAATTTAAATTAATTAACTTTTTAATTAATTTTATAATAGTATTACAATACAACATTTATATTGGATATATTTATTATAACCTTTATGGCATATACTATAATCATTATAATATAACACATACATCTTATATATGCGTATTCTTATTTAATTAATTAACTGTGACGACTGGGATTTTCGACCTCCGAAAATCGGCATCAATATATCCACTGTATTACATGTCGAGCAATCAAATGCAGGAAATACCAGATCGTTAGGGAAAAGAAGAAAGAGGTAGAAGAAGAAAATAGAAATACCAACACAGAATCTCACAATCACAGCGGAACAATATATAATAGGTAACACTAGTCTTTATACAAAAAGAGCTATGACTGTTATTTATACATATTACATCATCAGAGTACAACACATCAATAACACAATACCGAACAGTTATAATAACTTGTCCTCTCAAATGCTTAATATACAGCGTACCATATACAGCGGAATAAAATCAAATACGTATAATACGTCTTCGTCATCCAGCTCGCCTCCTGAGCTCCATAGCATCCTATCATGTATATGTAATACTCGGTCCGACCCGAGCATTATAATAAAATAACACCCGAGTCAGCCCGGAAAACCAGCATGAGAAAACACACTCAATATGAATTATTAAAGTTATCAAACTCCTTTGAAAATCAAAAGTATCTCGTAAGACCACGCCACACATAAACACGACGGGTTTTTACCTTATGATAACCAAAACATTTCATATCAAATCCTCTGATATTATAATAGTGTCTAAGTACAAATACTTATTCAAATAGCTGAAATTGTTACATTAATTAAATTCTAGCATACTAGGCTCTACAATCAAAACCGTAAAGGTACGTATTGGAGAATGGATTCCATACGAATGACTAGGCACAGGGGTACCACCTGTTACAGTACACGTCTTGAAACAGCGTACCGAGGACCACACCGAGGTTCTCCTGTAACACAAGACCAAACTATCCCTAACCTGGATACACCAAATATGCTATCACCCCGGTTGTTCCCACCCTCTTTCGAGCTCCTTCCATACATCGTAGTAATAAAATAATATCTGAGGCTATCTAGAAAGGTGATGAACATACCCTAATTGGGTGCTACCCACTTAGTCTTGCTGCATCTCCCCTGATTTTCAGTCATTCCCGGTTGGTGAGGCTAGAGACTACGATTACCTTTTAAAGGAATTTTTTACTTTGAATGCTCATTGTCCTCTGATGACAATGTACTGATAGCATTCATCCATACAAGTCCATTTTGGGTCCGAACGGAACCGAAGGCACTATTCCTACTACATCCATTTTGGAATAATCCTTAGGATTAGTAGCAATTAGCCCTTGCACTTCATAGCTACATCTTCGACTCCATGCTCTTGTTTTCCTTTCGAAAACGTAGTCGTTGGATCAAAGTGGTTTTCGAATAACTTATCCGATCCTGGTCTCTTCGAAACAACGTTCAATATTTCCGGTAAACTCAACCCCGATTCTTTTAGGAAATAAAGAGACAAAAATAATATCGGAGATCACCTCCTAACCGTTAGTGGACGGATTTCCTTATCAACGTCCTAGAAGAACGAAACAAGTTTATACGTACAGTATAGCACCTCGAACGGTAACTGTACCATATAATTCCCGTATTTCTCCTCGATATTCCCAGAGTTATATTTTGGGTCCAGATTTGATAGTCAGTTATTTAACTATCAAATAAACAATCATTCAACCAAATATTTTCTTTTCCACTGAGAAACACCAAGTCTTATTCAATTTAAATTTCAATCACTTAAATCTCTTAATCCAAAATTTATACTTTCTTACTGAATTTAGTATATTCACAAACTATTCTTTTCAAAGATATTTGGAACCCTTTAAAATAATTTGGAAAGTGCCACCCTCGTCTCAACGCGTCGCCCAAGACACCGCTAAACTACCCCAGTAGTATAAAATGCCATCGTCGTTCAACTCCCCACTACCGTCGCCCAACGCCACTTGCGACCACCTCGACCTCACCACGTGAGTGCCTAAACCACTCGCCTCCATCGCCACCCGATACCACATCCAGAACATCACCAATCATCAGCAAAACCCAAATTCCGAGTGTCCTAAATCGAAAATTCGCAGCCCCCCTCCGACCACCGAGTGCCACTACACTACCACCCTCGCCTCGCCTCATCATCACCGACCCGACGGCACCACCTATCCCCTCCACCATTGCCTACAGCGCCGTTCTGAGGTAGATAACCTGCCTTCGATTATCTCAACTTCCTCACTTGAAACTACCCCCTTTTGATATGTATACGGATCGATATATCTTGTGATGCAACTCAAAGAAATAAAATTTATGCTTTTTGAAGTCTCCGTTTTTTAATTTGGGACATTTTAAACGAAAGAAGAGAGGGAGAGGCATGCATTTCTAAATGAAGGAATGGAAAGATAGACTGTATACTTGTTTGAGAACTAATGTATATATACATAGGTGTGGATTTTCTTTTGATTCTTATTATTATTATTTTCTTCTGTCTGTCATTGTATTAAATCAGAGAATGGAGATAGGGTGGCTTGCATAGGTATAGGATAGGATGGCTGAGATGAAAGAATGGTAGCTGATGGAAAGAAGTGTGACAGCCTAGTCTAGTCAAATACACACACACATATACATACATATATATATATATATTATTTTAAATTCAATATCTAGCTAAAATATTCAGATCCCAAACGAGGCATGCCGCCGGGCGTTCGTAATGTTATACCCATATTTTGAATGCAATGGAAAAGGTTTCGAGTCCTAATTCGATCGTATGGAGAAGATAGCTTTTTGGACCTAATTATTATTTTGAATTTTCGATATAAATTTCAGCGTGTTTATATCATGTACGGCCAAACGATAACTCCAAACGTTATGAAATTTGAAATCCAATAATAATACACTATTATGGATACAATGGAACTGGTTTCATCAAAATCCGAGATTGTGTCCCGCAAGGCTATTTTTAATTGTTAATTCAGACGATATACTTTTAAAATTGAACAAATCACTTTTAAATTCAATTTAAAAAGTTTTATTATCTTCATAATTATAAATATAAATTTCATAAGCCTTTAAACTATTTTTAACAAGCTTAAAACTCAAGATTCACTCTTTTAACCAATTATCAATCATTAAATTCGATAATTAAATTATCCAATCAAAAGTTATATTTGAAATTCAAGTTAAAAATTAACTTTTAAATATTTAAAATCAATTAAATATTCCAATTTCATATATCCAAAATTCTGGATCGTTACATTCCTCCCCCTTATAAGAATTTTGTCCTCGAAATTGCTAGGTAAGAAGAATGGCCCAAAACCCAGTAACTATTTTCTCAAAGCCAAACAGTTTAAACAATTTCCTGAAACAATGTATTTGAACCACATTATCACTATCACTTTTAATAGTTTCCAAATTCATCCATAGATTAAAACCAATATTATACCCTCAATCATTCAAATTCTAATGTAAAACCAAATTTTAAATTATCATTATTTTCTTCAAAATTTTTCTAACTCCTTAAATTTTCGAAAAATTTCGCCAGCTTCTCCTTTGCGCGGCTAGATTCAAAAAACTACAAAACTGCCTCTACGGGCCCAAATCATCAAAATAAAACAAAAGCCAAGTGGCACAATCAGAGAATCATCAATGTCATACAACAATTTAAACAAGTACCTTTCGTCGGGCAATCAAATTTTACTTCTGAAATCAAAGACATCAATTTAGCTTTTGCTTTTAATTACCTGCACCCTACTTACCAATGATATCCAATATTCAATTCCAAAAACATTATATTTATTCCTTTTCAAAAATTTCAATATTTGCTTTACTTAAGCCCGTACGATGTACATATATCATCCGTATGCAATATCAAATCTGATAGCTCACTCGATCACACAATTTCACTTCCGAACTAGTATCATTCACATGACTTTCTAGTGCGAACTCAGATCTGGTTTCTTGATTAGAAACCGTCATTCTCCTTGCATAGCCATATACTATGATAGAGAATTCCAGAATCGATCAAAAATCCATATCCAGGGTTCGCCATAAAAAATCGAGCGAAAAATCCTAACTCGGATCGATATAGACTATCTCGAAATTCTGTGCTTGAATCTGGATCAAATCATTATGCGAATAAAATAATATACGTACAACTTACGTATTAATTCCCAATTGATTATTACCTATATCAATTTCTTTTTATTCACATTTACTTCACAATTGTTATCCACTTTTATTTTATCTACTTCTAATTTTTTATTTATTTACCTTTATTTGATCTGCATTCAAATGTTTTTCTAAGTATATTTTTCCAATACCAATTTCACTTAAGAATTACACCCTCAATTTTCTTAAGTCAATTTATAACATTTTATACAATGTTCTTAGATTTATTTCCACTTCATCGCTTTGGTTTATATCCATTTCTATTCAAATTCAATTCCCATTTCCCAATTTAACTCAATTTATCTCCAAATCTTAATTATTGAATTTTATTGACCATACCTCAAACCATATTTGATTCGCTAATTTTTTTCATATCTTAATCAAATTTTATTTCCAACTTTTATTTTATTTAGTCCACTCGAACGAATTCTTCAACTTCACTTTATTCAACATAATTCAAATTAAATATCATCCCAATATTTAGTTTCAATTCCATTTACTTACAAATTAAATCAATTTGTTCATCCACTAATTTATTTCCAACTTAATAAATTTTATTTCAATAATTATTCCATTTAGCCTACTTAGACTTAATCTCTCAAAATTCGCTTTATTCTTAAACTTAAGTTAAGTTTAATTCCATCCCAATAATCAAATTTCAAAATTTCTTAAGTTATCAAACTTACCCACCTTTCATAAAACATTTTAGATCAAACTCCAAAGTTTAAACAATTACTCAATATTTCAAAATCATGTTGAAATCATATATATCCAAAATCCCTTGGTATATCAAAATTTCCCATTGAATTTCAAAATCAAACCAGTTTTTGCAGACAAACTCCAATTCAAAACATTCAGGTAGCAATTCCTCCCTTGGAAACTCGAAAATGAACATCGATGATGCTGCAGTCATCACCGAAATTATTTTCCAGCGACCGAAGTGAGTTTAGTGCCTTTCATTCCTTTAAAAACCATTTTTAATATTTTTATTTACAAATATTTCCCAAATAACATCACCATTATTTTCCAAGACTTCGAAAATCATTTCCAAATCCAACGGGAAATTAAATTCCCAAATTTCCAACCTTTAAATCCTTTACAAATCGTTTTTTCTACAAACCATATCATCTTTAAATATTCCTCTTGAATTTTCTTTTCCATTTCAATTTATAAATCACATTTACAAATTCATATTTACAAACTCCATTTTGTTATATGATTTAATTTCTTAACTTTTGGTTATAATATCAACTTTTATTTCAATTATCACAACAACAAATGATAATGGTTTAATATTATCATTTCCTAACAACCAAGCACACCATATATAATTATAAAAATTTTATGAAAAATTATTTCTTTATATATAAAAAAACTCGGTTAAAATTATTTCATTTACCTCATTTTAAAACAATACCGTGTCGAATTGTTCTGTTATAATGTTTAGAGATTCCTATCAATAATGTTAATTACTCGTATTGACCAGAATTCATAAGCCACTAAACAAATCAACCAACACAATATAAAACAATTTTATATTCACTAACAAATACGCGCTCATATCTATCAATACACTCAAACTCATTTTAGGGTGCTACTGACCCTATCTCTAATGAGTAATCCCCACCAGAGCCAAGGTTCTCGCTTAACCTTCAACTCTGATACCAAGTGTGACGACTGGGATTTTCGACCTCCGAAAATCGACATCAATACGTCTACTGTATTACATGCCGAGCAATCGAATGCCGGAAATACTAGATCGTTGGGGAAAAGAAGAAAGAGGTAGAAGAAGAAAACAGAAATAACAACACAGAATATCATAATCGTAGCGGAACAATATATAATAGATAACACTGGTCTTTAAACAAAAAGAGTTATAACTGTTATTTATACATATTACATCATCAGAGTACAACACATCAATAACACGATACCGGACAGTTATAATAACCTGTCCTCTCAAATGCTGAATATACAACCTACCATACACAGTGGAATAAAATCAAATACGTATAATACGTCTTCGTCATCCAGCTCGCCTCCTGAGCTCCATAGCATCCTATCATGTATATGTAATACTCGGTCTGACTCAAGCATTATAATAAAATAACACCCGAGTCAATCTGGAAAACTAGCGTGAGAAAACACACTCAATTTGAATTGTTAAAGTTATCAAAATCCTTTGAAAATCAAAAGTATATCGTAAGACCACGCCACATATAAACACGACGGGTTTTTACCTTACGATAACCGAAACATTTCATATTAAATCCTCTGATATTATAATAGTGTCTAAGTACAAATACTTATTCAAATAGCTGAAATTGTTACATTAATTAAATTCCAACATACTAGGCTCTACAATCAAAACCGTAAAGGTACGTATTGGTGAATGGATTCCATACGAATGACTAGGCACTGGGGTACCACCTGTTACAGTACACGTTTAGAAATAGCGTACCGAGGACCACGCCGGGATCCCCTGCAACACAAGACCAGACTATCCCTAACCTGGATAGACCGAATATGTTGTCACCCCGGATGTTCCTACCCTCTTTCGAGCTCCTTCCACACATCGTAGTAATAAAATAATATCCGAGGGTATCTAGAAAGGTGATAAACATACCCTAATTGGGTGCGACCCACTTAGCCTTGCTGCATCTCCCCTGATTTTCAGTTATTCCCGGTTGATGAGGCTAGAGGCTACGATTACCTTTTAAAGGCATTTTTCACTTAGAATGCTCATTGTCCTTCGATGACAATGTACTGATAGCATTCATCCATACAAGTCTGTTCTGGGTCCGAGCGAAACCGAAGGCACTATTCCTACTACATCATTTGGGAATAATTCTCAGGATTAGTAGCGATTAGCCCTTGCACTTCACTGCTCCAACTTCGACTCCATGCTCTTGTTTTCCTTTCGAAAACGTACTCGTTGGATTGAAGTGGCTTTCGGATAACTTATTCGATCCTGGTCTCTTTGAAACAACATTCGATATTTTCGGTAAATTCAACCCCAGTTCTTTTAGGAAATAAACAGACAAAAATAAGATCGGAGATCACCTCCTAACCGTTAGTGGATGGATTTCCTTATCAACATCCTACAAGAACGAAATGAGTTTATACGTATAGTATAGCATCTCGAACGGTAACTGTACCATATAATTCCCGTATTTCTCCTAGATAGTCCCAAAGTTATATTTTGGGTCCAGATTTGATAGTTGGTTATTTAATTATCAAATAAACAATCATTCAACCAAATATTTTCTTTTCCACTGATAAATACTCAGTCTTATTCAATTTAAATTTCAATCACTTAAATCTCTTTATCCAGAATATATACTTTCTTACCGAATTTAGTATATTCACAAACTATTCTTTTCAAAGATATTTGGAACCCTTTAAAATAATTTGGAAAGTACTACTGTGGTATCAAACCATGGATTCATAGCTCAATGGTTACGTCGCTATCCCAAAGAAATCCAAAACTTAACTACAGACACTCACTGCCTCCGATTCGCCATGCGAGTATACTATTACTTCCCGAAAACTTTATCTAATAATTTTCAAAATAATACTTATGAAATCTCTATAATAATTTTTCCAAGTTAAACTTTAGGCAAACACTCTTAAAAATAAAAGTTATTATATAATATTGAATAATCTATCCCTTTAAAATAATAATACCGATTAATCTTTAAATAATAATTAACTTACTATAAACTAACTTAATTAATATTTAAATATATTTTAAACAATTTTAAAACAACTAAATAATTAATTTTCCTGAAATATTCTTTAAACACTTTTTAAAATTACCAAGTTAATAATTAAAAATCCTTCCTTTTAAAACAAAACCAATTCCTCGATAAAATATTTTTTCCAATTCTAAAATACCCAGTCTAACATTTATTTTTAAAACGATTTACCCATCTTTTTATAAATCCTCACCGTGAATTTATAATTTCAATTTATCCATTGATAATCACTTTACTTTATTTATAAACCTTGTTTATAATTTCATAGTCTCATTTCCTGTTTATAACGGTTTCACAACACTTAATCGATTTTAAATCGGTTTCTAAATTATATTCCATTTTTAAATTAATTTCTTAAATAACCCAAATATATCCCAAAACCCAACTAAAATCATATTTCACTTTCTTTTCATAATCCTTATTAAAAATCTAGTATAACAATTTCATATCTTCTTTCCAAATTTCCTTTTTATCTTCCCAAACTATTTTAAATCTCGATTTTAAAAATAAATCCCTTTTACACTTAAACAATATCGCTTAAGTTTTATTATTTAAAATCCTTTTATTTTACATTTTTCAAAAACCTCTACGTTTCCATATTCCAAAACTGCCTAGTACAGTTTTAGAACCAAACTATTTATTTTGCTCAAATTTATTTCTTTCAATTAAATCCAAATTTCGCCATAAATATTTTACTTCAAATTTTTTTTCTTTTCTTTTCAAATTCAAAACATTTATTATTGATATTTAAAACATCAAAATACAGGCCAAACTACCATAGCATTTAATACATTCAAATTACACTATAATCTACCATAGATTATTCAAACAAATCATATATCAATATATGAAATTAATTCAACATTTTTTAGGATTCCAGTTGGATCCCTCCAACCTGTTTCCCTACATCCATAGATGTTAGCATAATATAAAAAATACCAATCCCACTTCGAGGGCGATATCGCGGTATATAGGGTCATCCGCTATTATGTGGGGCGCATATGGTCTCGTCCGCTATATATATGTGGGAATATCAATCACTCCAATATATATACTACTATATATAATATCACATTCAACCAATAAAAATATATTAATTCAATCAATCGATCGATAATTAATTTTATCTGTCTTAAAATTAATTACGATAATCCAAAATTAAGTGAGATTAACTCACCTTGAATTTATTGTCGCTTTTGCATTCCGGTTCCGATTAAATTCGAGCATGTTTGAAGTTATCTGAAAATTTCAAAAACTCCATTTACGTCCAATCTAGTTTCATTGCAAAGCACTCGCCATCACGATCGCAACGCAAAAAGTCTCGTCCAAAATGGACCTTGCATGTGAGAGTTACAAATTTTATAAGCTATCGATTTTAAATAAAATCAATTAAACATTAATCACCATCTTAAACTAATTACCATTTTAAAATTATAATCGCTTTTCCCCTTTTCTACATCTCACGTTGACCACGCGGCTTTCCACCTTTGACCATCCCCTGACTCCGCCACCGCACAATTCCGACCGCCGCACCTTCTCCCCTAGGCTCGCCTGGCCCCCAGCCACCCTCGTCTCAACTCGCGTCACCCAAGACGCCGCCAAACTCCTCGAGTAGTCCAAAATGCCATCGTCATTTAACACCCTACTACCGCCGCCCAACGCCACTTGCGACCGCCTCGACCTCACCACATGAGTGCCTAAACCCTTGCCTCCATCGTCACTCGATACCACATCCAGAATGCCGCCAATCATCAGCAAAACCCAAATGCTGAGTGTCCTAAATCGAGAATTCGCGGCCCCCTCCGTTCCGATCACCGAGTGCCATTGCATTACCACCCGAGCCTTGCCTCATCATCACCGACCTGATGGCACCACCCACCCCCTTCACTGTAACGTCCCGGATTTTCGCGCTCGAAAATCGACATTCATACTTTACATCGTACTCGAATGCCGTAGATTCGACCGTTCAAATCCGAGTCACCGGAGCTTATAACACAGTTAAGTAAATAACACAGCGGAATAAATGAATAATACATTGATATACAATATCTGATACAACAGAATGATACAATGAATATCAATATACATCAGAGATATGATACAACAAATAGCAGCGGAATAGAAAACGATAACACCGGCAGCGGATAGAATGTCTCCAATAGAATGCTCCAAGATAAGCAACGTCAGTCCATGAACTCCAAGAACTGAACTAGCTCCAGATAATCTACTAAACCTGAATATCTGAAAAACCCAACTCTAGACTGCCCGTGTGGAAAATGGTGGGCACCCAGAGTTTAGGAAGGGAACAATAAACTCCGGATCAGTCATGGGACTGGTGTGAGCAACAAAAACAGTTTATCTTTAAAACAAATAGCAGAGAATTTTAAAGTCAATTCGCAATGCTTTTGGAAAATGAAACTACCATAAGACCTCCCACCACACACACAATGCAAACGCAGACTTGGAGGAGATTTCTTCTTATGATAGTCAAAGATGCTTACTACGCAAAAATCAAATCATTTGATATTATTACTAGTGCATAGTGCAGAAAACAATTTCGAAAGTAGAATATAAATCTTAGCCAGCATAGACATTTCGCACTTATGCCTACTATAGCTACCATGTTCAATAGCAGGTTACCACCACATGGCAGGTAATACAACTAAAACCGTACAGGGCTCGTATTGTTTTGTTTGGATTTCCAACAAATGGTCAGGCTAAGGAACTTCCTATTCCACGAAAGAAACGCCTCTGGCGGGACGTTCCGAGAACCAACTGTTCTCTGCCAAACAAGGCCGGCAACCCCTTTTCCCAAGGGATAAAAGAAACCTCAGATATGCCACCCCCGGTCCTTTGGGACCTTTAACCGAGGCGCCTCGAATCCAACATCACACGTCATAAATAAAGTGTGTCCACATGAGTAAGTATCTGGGCTCCATACCATGATACTACCCTTTTCCAGAAGGAATGGTCATACCCTAGGGGAGCTACCCCTGAAAACCTTGCCGCACGATTCCTGTTTCGACCATTACCGGGTTGTGAGGCTCGACGAAGTCTCGTCCACAAAGCTACGCTTTTTAAAAAAAAAGCCACGCTTTGGGTCAACAGATGATCAACCTATGATCACAAAGATAAATGATCAAACAAATGATCATATCACAAATGATCAAACACTGATCATCACACAGCAACACTCAGCATGCCACATTACCAAATTGGGATATATCGCTGATAACTTCAACTACATAACCTCTGAGCTCGTATGTCTCAAAGAAGGGTGTTAAGCTAAGAGAATAAATTCTCCGCCACCAAACAGAAATGTATTTGAAAGAAATCAGCTTTATATCTCAAAGTGTAATGTCAGACATGTATCCATACAAGTCTGTTCCGGGTTCGAACAGAACCGAAGGCACTTCTTACGAAGCCCTTGCAATTCCGGGTATTCACAACCCCGATCGGATTTCCCATCACTTAGGGGATCTCTATACCAGGAGCGACCCAGTGCAGAGACAATCAATGAGTTATCCTTTCGTTCTCGTGAATATCCGGTCTTCATCACCGGTCTTCAAATGCTATCCATATACGACGTATCACATATTCGGAATGGGTTATACGACCCAAAGGTCCTTTCCCGGCTAACCCGAATAGTGAGCGCAATATTCAAAAACATATGGATATTGGGATTTCAATTAAGTCACAATTTAAACCCAAACTTTCTTTTCAAATGGTTTAACAAATTACCATTTTAATCTTTTTAAACAAAAAGATTCAATTCACAAAGTTCACTTAATTTCACAAAGATTCCTTCACAGATTTTCCAAATCGATTTCCATTTCAGTTTAATTAATTCGTTAAATCTTTAAATCAAAGATTTAACTAATAGCTTTCAAAACAATTCCATTTCAAATGGTTTAAACAAAACATCATTTTAAATCTGTTAAAAATAACAGATTTGATTCATAGCTTTCAAAAAAGAATTCATTCATAACTTTGGAAACTATTTTTCAATTCATACTTGAAATTCCTTTAATTAAACTGGAATTTCATTTCTTATCTGAAAGCTTTTATCTTTTTAAAACAAACTGTTTCATTTCAGAAAATTTGATTCATTCATATGAGTTGAAATCCTTGGGTTAAATTCAAATTCCCAAAATTTTACATTTAAAATGGTTTAAATTCATATAAACACATTTATATCATCTTTAATCAAAATTTCCAAACTTGAGTTCAAATTTAAATCAAATTATTTAAATTTTCAAGACTCGATTAAGTTATTCAAAATAACTTTAATCTTTGAAATTCCATTTCAAAAGCTTTTCACTTTAAATCCAAATTTCCAATTTCAAAATCAATTGAAATTAAAATTTCAATTTCGAAAACATTAAATTTAAATATCTGTGACTTAACCGATTTCCTCGTGAAATCCATATTGTGTGTAAAGGTGTAGTCCAAGGGTTTCACACACAATAGTGCAACATCATATAATCATCATGGATCAGAATATAGAAATATAGTTTGATAAGCGATATAAACTATAACGCTCAATTTCATTCACGGATCACAGATATATATATCACAGATAAGTAAATTACAGATCACAACATAAATCAGGATGTATCACAAAGCATCATATATCAGGGATATCAAACAATCAAGTCATCCAATAGAATCCAAACATCCATAGGTATGGTCAGTTAATTGTCTGATTAATTCAAATCAGATTTAAATTCTATGAATAAATTACTAACTCTGGTTAATTAACATTAATAAATTACAAATCATTTTGATTAATTATTCTTTAATCATTTATTAATTAACCATAATTTTTAAATTAATTATCCCATAATTAATTATCTCCATAAATTTCACTAAGTAAATTCACTTATCCAATTATTTTCTTAAGTTAATTAAACTAATTTAATTAACTCTAATTAATCAAAATATCCAAAATCAATTACAATAAGTAATTTATCCTTAATTACTTTCATTAAGTAATTACATTTAAATCAATTTATAATTGATCATCTAATTTATTAATCTAATTAACTATCAAAATTAATCAGATTAATTTAATTACTTAATAATCCATAGTTAATTGTCTTCATTAACTAATAACATTTCTTAACTATTTTTAATTAATCTCTAATTGTAAATTAATCTAAATCATTAATTTATAAAGTTCATAAATAAATCATTCCTTAATTATCCTATAAATTGAATCATTTAATACCTTAATTATCTCTAAGATAATTTATTTCTTCATTAATGACTTGTTTGACAATTTGCTTGAAAACTTGGACATCTTCCTTTGTTTAAAAAGAAACTTTTGAAATTTGTTAACTAACAACCTCGAGCTCACCCCAAAAACTACCCGAGTCTACCCCTGTGATACTTCGAGTCCTCTACCCACTTGCTCTGAGTCATTTCACTCCCTTCCGTACTCTACTTCTTCCCCCTTTCTTCTTTGTTTTCCTTTTTCTTTTTCTTACAGTAAATTAAATTTTAGTTTAAGTTTAAAACAAAGGCATCAGTAACTCGCTTGCATCCTCGAGTACGAACCCGAAGTAACCCCCACCTTCACCCGAGCTCCCACCGAGACAAACTTCCTCGCTCCCACACCCAATCTCCAGTGTACACGGAAACTGGTGCACGTGCATCAGCCCACGGCAGCGCTCCGGCATCTTCGACTTCCTCTCACAAGTTGACTTCGACATCCAAAAACCATCGAACTACTCAGCATCTTGATCGAGCATCAAACAACAAATTCGAACTCAACAAACCCACTGTACCCAATTTCGTCGACCAAACCATACCTCGACATGGCACTCCGACCATCAGAAACTCCTCATTTTCCGGCCACCGCCCTATCATCGACCAAGCTTTCTTTTCCCCCACGACCGCATACTTAACCAGCCACCTCGACGCCGCAATTTGACGAGTAACTGACCTCGACCAAAACCATTGCTAAGCCCTAATTGGCTTCACCGCATCAACCACGGCAACATATAAAATCATTCGCCATTTTCCCTCCATCACCGACCCACTAGCCATCTCTGACCCGAATCCCGACCAACCCTGATTCGAAGATCATCGGAAATTGACCAGAATCCATTATCTGATCAATTTCGAATTTCCCTCACGATCCCAATCTAAAAAATTTGATTTTACTTTTTAAAAATCATGATTTCAGCTAGGGATTCAGATTATATAAATAAAACAATGGATTGTGATGATTGAAATTTACATATTTTAGTTTTTTTCCACTATTTTTCCTAAATTCCAGATAGTTTTCAAACTAAATTTGCTTAATTATATTTTTAAAACTTAGATTATGTATAAACACACATATCTTACTTGAATCTCATAGCCTAAAGGAGATTACCAGAGGAGATTTGAATTTGTTTTAGATCTAAATCTTAAACCTGTAAAAAGAACAGAGGGTATATCTATACATACAGACCTGCACACTATATTGTTTCATATTTATTTTATGTAGGTCAATTTTCACTCATGCAAACAATTTACCACAACATTTTCATAAGATCATCACACACACTAGTTAAAACCAGATGTTGCTATGTTTACTCACAGATAAAAGGATTTTGTTTAGAAGTTGCTCACCTTATTTTTCCAGAAGAAACAAAGCTTCTCTGTATTGAAAAACTATAGGCTGAAGCTTTTCTTGATCTTCTCTTTTTGAGTTGAAGTGTTGTAATACCCCAAAATTTTGTGAAAAATCATTTTTGTAAAATGATTTAATTTTGAAATATTTAGATTTAAATATGGTGAAATTTCTGGAATAAATAGTGTGCAAGTATATGTGTGCACGTGCACACTGAAATGGCACAAGAAAGAACTCCAGATTTCTTGGATTTAAAACAAGAATTAAAGAGCAATACAAACATGATTTTGCAACATGGTTATTTGATTTCTGAGATTTTATGGATCATCTTAGAAAATAAGAAAAGTAAGTTTTACTTTAGATCAGTAAACAAATTTATTTAAAACCCAGAAAAGAAAATAATATATATATATATATTTGTAAACTTGTATACATATAGGTGCATATGTTTCTGAATTTAAAAGAGGAATTAAAATAAGCCTAGATAAGATATGTATACAAATATACATTTTTAAATACTGAAAAGTACATATATATATTAGGAAGTGAAACCATAACATTAAAATGACATGAAATGTGATACAAGTCAATATGCTTGTGTAGGCAAAAATAGCAAAGGGGATTTTCAGAAATAATTAAAATAAATAGAATAGTCACACTTTTGACATGACTAAGTGAGTGGCCATTTTCTGAAAAAGTAAAAGAAAGAAAATGCAGCCTTTAAATTGGTTAATATGGCCGGGGTAATATGAATGAAAAATGCATGATGCTAAGCCAGGACAAAAATGGAATTCTGTTTCAATAAAACCCTAGAGGAAAAATGCTTATAAATAGGCAGTTTAGCCAGTAGAATTATTTTACCCCGAGCTGCATAAAAATAAGAAAAGAAGAAGAAAATATTGAAAGGAAGGAGAAAACACTCAAACAAGAATTTTCTGGATTAATAAGAAGAAACATTTAGGTGAGTAATCTCACTGAGTTCATGGCATTAAGACCTGAGTTGAGGCAGCCACTTTTTATATTGCCATTTATGTATTTCTGGTTTTGATGTATATGATTTCATCAATGCTTTTTGGATGTTTTATTTTAAATCTGATATGATTTAATATGGATGATTTTGATGATCTTTGATTGGTTGAGACATTTGTCTTTGGATGAGTATCATACTGTTTTATTTATACTCATAAATGTTAAAGTTTAGGATCTTAAAAATTATATAGAGAATACTCTCAACTGTTATAGATCTATGGCATGGAAACCTTATAAAAATGATTGGAGCTGCATTATACTTGGTATAAGTGCTGAGGCTTGAAAAGAAAAATGTTAAGGGTGCAATAGAAATTTTCTAAGTGCTAAGCCCTTAATCAAAAAAAAAACCCACAAGCTAAAATTATGATTGAACCAGATCTTGAATCTGAATCAATCATAAAGGCTTGCAGATCAGTATAACATGCCATGCCTCTTTTACAGTTGAAAATGTTCTTATATTTACTAAGATCAAGACATATTGACCCCATTTAGGAAATGACTGTCTGATTATTTCTGAAGGGAAATTATGCTAGAAGAAATTATGGATGTTTCCATGTTTGCAGTGACATGTTCACTTAGCATATTTGATGTTAGGATTTAAGACAATACACTAGTAAATAAACTAGGGAAGGGAAGGCCAAGATGACTGCTGGAATGCTTGTCATATTTGAAGTATGCAAGTTGGCACATGGTTTGTTTAAGCCCTGAGATCTTTGTGCAATGATGTGAATTAGTTCATTGCAATGTGTCCCAGTGATTCCTTAATAGCAGATGAGGCAGGGATTTAAATTGAATATTACAACCTGTAAATGAAGAAATAGGAATGTGGATATTTCTTAGGTTGAATGGTATGGAACCAAGATGATTCCAGTAAATGAAATTGATGCCAATAGATAATCATGTTTGCATGATTATGTATGCAAGTGAAGGAATGATAAGTGAATATATCATACCTGAATCAACTTAATTATACTATGTTAAAATATTTGATTGCAGAAATTTGCTTAAATAACAAGTTAGTACCCTTATATTCTCTATTGCTTAATATCATGAATGAATTGATGTTATTCATACCAGATCATAGATCTGACCCTTGTTTGCTCATGGCATCTGGGGTGTCTCATTTTAAAATGAGGCAGCCACTTATGTTCTTTCAGGTAACCCAGGCACTAAGTAAAAATGAAGTTATGGCTTTTATGGAGGAGTGAATGAACATGCTAGCTAGTCTCAATAAGAGTTTAAATTGATTATATCTGCATGTATTCAGGAAAAATATTATGTTTCTAAGACTTCCAGTCATGTAATGAATTCTATTATGGTTAGATGAACTAGTTGTATCATGTTAAATATATTGTTATGCACTAAGGTTTAAAATCTCAAAGGAAAAATCTGACTGGGAAACAATGAAATGATTTTAATTATTGATATGAATGTTTGGAAGAGAAATATGCACATGTAGTTGAGCTACTGTTTTGTATAATTTATATTATGTATTAGTTAACCTTGAGACATAACAGAGCACTGAGTTTTAGAACTAAAATCTGGATTTAGCAAGAAGTAAACTTAAAGGATTTTATTTTCTTTTTACTGAAATGCTTTGTAAATAAATCTGAATTCATTTCTGAATTGAATTAGGAAAAGTAAAATGTTTTTCTAAAAGCTTCAGATAGAATGAAATGAAAGGTATCTCCCTTGTTTTTGAACTAGTGTATGGCATATACAAGACTCATGAGTTAACCAGCCTCAACTAAATGAAGTATTGGTTGATCATGATAGACTGTATCTTGAAAATATAGATGCATTTCAAAGCATAGTACATTTAGCAATTGTTTCACTCAGTTTTCTGGAAACTGGGCAAAGATAATGACATGTACATAAATACCTGTGTACATGTTGATAAATTGGGCAAAAATATAAATTTAAATTTTTAAAACAGTTGTAGGAATGGGTTTTAAAAATAGTTATGTAAAAAGAATTGTTTTGTATGATAGGTTATAGGCAAAATCAAATATATATGCACAATTATAGGTAGGTATCAGATTTCTAACCATACAGGAGAAAAATAAAAAGAAAAACCAAAAATTGTGTTTGAACCGACCAGCATAGCACTCGAACTCGTGACCTTTCATGTATAAGTTAGGCGCGTTTCCATTACGCCTAGATGTTGCTTGGGTTCACTTAGGATCCACTTACTTTTATACTGAATTTGATATTATCCAGACTTTAACATAATCATCTATATTAAAAGCTTGTTTACCACTGATTATTACTTGATCATTTCTTAATCCTAATGACAGACTAAAGTACATGTTTCTAGTGGATATTATGGCCAAAAATCTGAATACAATAATTTATCTGAATTGCTAAAGATCTAAATCAAACAGAATGTTCTTGTACAAAAAAATGAAGTATACACTCTGAACTTAGATAAGAAGATCACATACATCTTCATATGTATGTGTATGTTATTAGATATACACTGATATATTTATATTGGTAAGTTATTTTGATCCTGGATATATTTTGTTTATTGGAAAAAGAAAATGACCTTGGAAAAGATATTTGCAATGAATGATATATCTATATATCATCTCTTAGCAAAAAAAAAAAATCCTTATGAAATTAGGGTGGAAATAGGAGGGTCATTTCAGTTGGTATCAGAGCACTTGGTTGCATTGATTGTTAAGTATTATAGAAATGTATAATGTCTGTTTGTTTTGGATGAAATAATTTAGATAAGAAATTAGAAATTATAGAAGCACTCATAATATACTAATACCATTTACCCAGAATTTAGTTAGCAGAACATGGTAGGAAGAGGATCTCATCACAATGCAGGAACCAGTGCACCTCAAATGCTTGATATGCAAGAATTTGTGAGGGTTTTAAGAGATGGAATTGGGCATAGGCCTGAGAACCCACATGAAGAGCTTTCAAAACTACTGAAGACTTATTCCAATTTGGGAGGCAAGAGTTTTGAAGGAACAGAGAGTGTGATGGAAATTCAAGCATGGTTGAGAACACTTGATAGGATTTTCAATGACATGCAGTTGGATGACCAAAGAAAGAGGCAAGTAGCTTCTAGACAACTGAAAGGGGTAGCTTTAAGCTGGTGGGAGGTGATCATAGCTGGAAGAAATGAAAATGAAATCACTTGGAATCAGTTCAAGGAGATGTTGGAGGCAAGATTTGTACCAGCATCAGCCAAGACCATTTTGCTTGAAGAATTTATCAAACTTAGGCAGGGAACTTTGAATGTCACTGAATACACTCAAAAGTTTGAGGGGCTATCTTATTATGGAGCAATGCTAGTGGCAGATGAAGCATCCAAGAATGATAGGTATATAAAAGGGCTGAACCCAGGACTTAGCAGAGCTATGCTACCATATGCAGATAGAACATTTGATCAAGTAATTGATCTGGCTTTGAAACTGGAACAACATGACAAAGAAAGAGAGAAATATAGGAATTTTAAGAGCAACAACAAGAAGGATAAGGGAAGATATCACCCTTATGATAAAAAGAAGGAGGAGGCAGACAACAGGAAGAGTAAAGATACTAAAGCCAATGATACTAAGAAGAAATTGGTTTGCCATCATTGTGGAAAAGAAGGACACATCAAACCAAGGTGCCCAGAGTTAAAAGGAGGAGCCTTCAAATGCTACCTATGTGGGAAAGAGGGGCATATGAAGAGGAACTGTCCTGAGAATAAACAGCAAGGGAAATTGGCAACTTTGGAAGGAAAAGGCAAATCTGCAGTGAAAATTGATGCTGAAAATCATGGCCAAGTGGAAGGTACATTACTCATTTGTGCCATACCCATACCAGTAGTATATGATACTGGAGCAACACACTCTTTGATTTCCTATGAATTAGTTAAAGTGTTAAAATTAAACTGCAAATTGGTTGAAACCCCATTGCTTGTACAAAGTCCCCTAGGGAGTTCTAGTGTTTTGAACATGAATTGTGTGGATGTGGAGTTAAACATAGGAGGAAATATTTTTATTTCCAATTTATATGTTTTAAATTACCCAAATATAGGAGTTATATTGGGGGTAGATTGGTTAAGGCAATTTAAAGCCATAATTAATTTAGACTCATCCACCATATCATTGCAAGATTCTAGAGGCCAGAGAATCACAGTTCTATGTGAAATAGCTAAGGAAGGGAAATTGTATCATTTAGTTGACTTAGAAAAAGATCAGAGTGAACTAACCATTGAAGAAATTCCCATAGTTAATGAATACTTGGATGTGTTTGGGGAAGTTAAGGGTGTTCCACACCACAGACCAGTTGAGTTCCAAATTAATCTCATTCCAGGAGCAAGTCCAATAATCAAGAAACCTTATAGAATGAGGCCAAGTGAACTGAAAGAATTGAAAAATCAGTTGGAAGAATTAGAAGGCAAGGGATTTATAAGGCCAAGCAATTCTTGCTGGGGTTCTCCAGTAGTGTTTGTAAGAAAACATGATGGTACCTTGAGAATGTGCATAGATTACAGAGAACTAAATAAAGTAACCATCAAGAATAAATACCCATTGCCTAGAATAGATGATCTCTTTGACCAACTCAGTGAAGCTAAAATATTTTCTAGGCTAGACTTAGCATCAGGATTCCATCAAATGAAGGTTGAAGACTCAAGTGTTAAGTATACTGCATTTAACACAAGATATGGCTTATATGAATTTTTGGTCATGCCATTTGGTTTGACAAATGCTCCTTCATATTTTGTTGATTTGATGAATAGAATATTTAGAGATTATCTAGTCAAGTTTGTACTGATTTTTATTGATGACATTTTGATTTATTCTAAGACAGTGGAAGAGCATAAAAATCATTTGCATTTAGTTTTGTCAAGACTAAGGGAAAATGATTTAAAGGCAAAATTTTCAAAATGTGCATTTTGGAAAGAAGAAGTGCATTTCCTTGGGCATGTCATCTCTGCCAAAGGAATATCAGTAAACCCTAACAAAGTAGTGGCAATCCAAGCATGGAAAAGGCCTAGCACCATCAGTGAGATTAGATCATTTATGGGGATGGCAGGATATTATAGGAGATTCATAAAAGATTTCTCAAAAATATCATCACCACTTACCAATTTAACTAGAAAGAACCAAGCCTTTGTATGGACAGAAAAATGTGAGCAAGCTTTTATCAAAATAAAAGAAGCCCTGATTGATGCACCAGTATTGAGAGTGCCAGAAGGAAATGAAAATTTGGTTGTGTACACTGATGCAAGTGGCTCTGGGTTAGGGGCTGTGTTGATGCAGCAAGACCAGGTGGTAGCCTATGCATCTAGGCAATTAAAGCCACATGAAACCAGGTATGCAACCCATGATCTTGAACTAGCAGCAGTTGTGTATGCTTTGAAACTTTGGAGACATTATTTGTTAGGTGCCAAATTCATTTTGTACACTGATCATAAGGCACTGAAATATTTATTCTCACAAAAAGATTTGAACATGAGGCAACATAGATGGGTAGAGTTCCTAGCTGCCTATGACCTAGATATACTGTATACACCAGGCAAGGCAAATAAAGTTGCAGATGCCTTGAGTAGACAACATGCCAAGGTAGCCATGTTGATGATGGAAGAGTTTAGGGATTTGTCTATACTTACTGATTTGGAAATTGAGGAAAACAGTGAGGAACAAATGATGCCTATTGAAGAAGGTAAAGGTAAAGGAAAATTAAGTATGATATCTCTGCAATCAGATTTACTTCTTAAGATTGGACAAATGCAGGAACAAGACTTAAACATGATGGAAAAGAAAATGCTCATATCAAAAGGGGAGGAAGTAATAAATTATCAAATTGATAAAAATGGTTATTTAAGGAATAAAAATAGGATATGTGTTCCAGAAAATATAGAATTGAAAGAGGAAATATTAAATGAGTACCATAGGAGTAAGTACTCCATACACCCAGGTAGCACCAAGATGTATCAAAATTTGAAAAGAAATCTTTGGTGGAAGGGGATGAAGTCAGATGTGGCCAGATATGTTGCAAGGTGCATGACTTGCCAACAAGTCAAGGCAGAGACACAAAGGCCATCAGGACTATTGCAACCCCTTAGTATACCACAGTGGAAGTGGGAGGATATATCTATGGATTTCATAGATGGTCTTCCTAGATCTAAGAAGGGAAACACAAGTATATGGGTAATAGTGGATAGGCTAACTAAGGTAGCACATTTTATCCCAGTTAAAACAGAAAGAAATGCTCCAAAATTGGCTCAAATATTCATGAAAGAGGTAGTAAGGTTGCATGGCATACCCAAAACCATTGTGAGTGATAGGGATACCATCTTCACCTCAAGATTTTGGAAAAGTTTTCAAGAGGCTATGGGGAGTGAATTGTGCTTAAGCACTGCCTACCATCCACAATCAGATGGTCAAACTGAGGTGGTGAACAAAGTCTTAGAGGATTTGTTGAGAGCATGTACACTGGACTTTGGAGGCAACTGGGAAGACCACCTCCATCTAGCTGAATTCACCTACAATAACAGTTACCAAAGCACCATAGGGATGGCACCATTTGAAGCCTTATATGGCAAGCCATGTTTATCACCTATATGCTGGGTAGAGGCTGGAGAAAGGGCTATTCTTGGACCTGAATATGTTAAAGAAACCACAGAGAAAATTGGGTTAATAAGAAAAAGAATAGCAGCAGCTCAAGATAGGCAAAAGAAATTTGCAGATAGGAAGAGAAAGCAAGTGGAATATGAAGTGGGAGACTTTGTTTTCATCAAGATTTCACCTATGAAGAAAGTCATGAGATTTGGCAAGCAAGGTAAGCTTACACCAAGGTATGTTGGACCCTATAAAATTCTGGAAAGAATTGGTTCATTGGCTTACAAATTAGAACTACCAGAGGAGATGAAAGCAATGCATAATGTTTTTCATGTGTCCCAACTTAGAAAATGGGTACATGATAAGGAAGACATTTTGGAAAAGCCTACCAAAATTCAAATAAATCCTGACTTGGTTTATGAAAAAGAACCAGTGGGGATTATAGCCAAGGAAGAAAAGAAATTAAGGAGCAAAACCTTGAAACTAGTTAAGATCCAGTGGAGTAGTGATCCTAATGACTGCACATGGGAGTTAGAGGATAAGATTAGAATGGATTATCCTAAGCTTTTTGCAAATTAAAAGGTAATTTTTTTTTCTTCTGGAAAAATTATTTGTTATGCATGGTTGATATGGTTGAATTTGTTTGCTTATGCATATATTTGATAAGTTTTCAGAAAAGAAAAATGATGCTTACTAAATGTTAGAAAAATTGTGAGGACACAATTCCTAAAAGGAGGGGTGAATGTAATACCCCAAAATTTTGTGAAAAATCATTTTTGTAAAATGATTTAATTTTGAAATATTTAGATTTAAATATGGTGAAATTTCTGGAATAAATAGTGTGCAAGTATATGTGTGCACGTGCACACTGAAATGGCACAAGAAAGAACTCCAGATTTCTTGGATTTAAAACAAGAATTAAAGAGCAATACAAACATGATTTTGCAACATGGTTATTTGATTTCTGAGATTTTATGGGTCATCTTAGAAAATAAGAAAAGTAAGTTTTACTTTAGATCAGTAAACAAATTTATTTAAAACCCAGAAAAGAAAATAATATATATATATATATTTGTAAACTTGTATACATATAGGTGCATATGTTTCTGAATTTAAAAGAGGAATTAAAATAAGCCTAGATAAGATATGTATACAAATATACATTTTTAAATACTGAAAAGTACATATATATATTAGCAAGTGAAACCATAACATTAAAATGACATGAAATGTGATACAAGTCAATATGCTTGTGTAGGCAAAAATAGCAAAGGGGATTTTCAGAAATAATTAAAATAAATAGAATAGTCACACTTTTGACATGACTAAGTGAGTGGCCATTTTCTAAAAAAGTAAAAGAAAGAAAATGCAGCCTTTAAATTGGTTAATATGGCCGGGGTAATATGAATGAAAAATGCATGATGCTAAGCCAGGACAGAAATGGAATTCTGTTTCAATAAAACCCTAGAGGAAAAATGCTTATAAATAGGCAGTTTAGCCAGTAGAATTATTTTACCCCGAGCTGCATAAAAATAAGAAAAGAAGAAGAAAATATTGAAAGGAAGGAGAAAACACTCAAACAAGAATTTTCTGGATTAATAAGAAGAAACATTTAGGTGAGTAATCTCACTGAGTTCATGGCATTAAGACCTGAGTTGAGGCAGCCACTTTTTATATTGCCATTTATGTATTTCTGGTTTTGATGTATATGATTTCATCAATGCTTTTTGGATGTTTTATTTTAAATCTGATATGATTTAATATGGATGATTTTGATGATCTTTGATTGGTTGAGACATTTGTCTTTGGATGAGTATCATACTGTTTTATTTATACTCATAAATGTTAAAGTTTAGGATCTTAAAAATTATATAGAGAATACTCTCAACTGTTATAGATCTATGGCATGGAAACCTTATAAAAATGATTGGAGCTGCATTATACTTGGTATAAGTGCTGAGGCTTGAAAAGAAAAATGTTAAGGGTGCAATAGAAATTTTCTAAGTGCTGAGCCCTTAATCAAAAAAAAAAACCCACAAGCTAAAATTATGATTGAACCAGATCTTGAATCTGAATCAATCATAAAGGCTTGCAGATCAGTATAACATGCCATGCCTCTTTTACAGTTGAAAATGTTCTTATATTTACTAAGATCAAGACATATTGACCCCATTTAGGAAATGACTGTCTGATTATTTCTGAAGGGAAATTATGCTAGAAGAAATTATGGATGTTTCCATGTTTGCAGTGACATGTTCACTTAGCATATTTGATGTTAGGATTTAAGACAATACACTAGTAAATAAACTAGGGAAGGGAAGGCCAAGATGACTGCTGGAATGCTTGTCATATTTGAAGTATGCAAGTTGGCACATGGTTTGTTTAAGCCCTGAGATCTTTGTGCAATGATGTGAATTAGTTCATTGCAATGTGTCCCAGTGATTCCTTAATAGCAGATGAGGCAGGGATTTAAATTGAATATTACAACCTGTAAATGAAGAAATAGGAATGTGGATATTTCTTAGGTTGAATGGTATGGAACCAAGATGATTCCAGTAAATGAAATTGATGCCAATAGATAATCATGTTTGCATGATTATGTATGCAAGTGAAGGAATGATAAGTGAATATATCATACCTGAATCAACTTAATTATACTATGTTAAAATATTTGATTGCAGAAATTTGCTTAAATAACAAGTTAGTACCCTTATATTCTCTATTGCTTAATATCATGAATGAATTGATGTTATTCATACCAGATCATAGATCTGACCCTTGTTTGCTCATGGCATCTGGGGTGTCTCATTTTAAAATGAGGCAGCCACTTATGTTCTTTCAGGTAACCCAGGCACTAAGTAAAAATGAAGTTATGGCTTTTATGGAGGAGTGAATGAACATGCTAGCTAGTCTCAATAAGAGTTTAAATTGATTATATCTGCATGTATTCAGGAAAAATATTATGTTTCTAAGACTTCCAGTCATGTAATGAATTCTATTATGGTTAGATGAACTAGTTGTATCATGTTAAATATATTGTTATGCACTAAGGTTTAAAATCTCAAAGGAAAAATCTGACTGGGAAACAATGAAATGATTTTAATTATTGATATGAATGTTTGGAAGAGAAATATGCACATGTAGTTGAGCTACTGTTTTGTATAATTTATATTATGTATTAGTTAACCTTGAGACATAACAGAGCACTGAGTTTTAGAACTAAAATCTGGATTTAGCAAGAAGTAAACTTAAAGGATTTTATTTTCTTTTTACTGAAATGCTTTGTAAATAAATCTGAATTCATTTCTGAATTGAATTAGGAAAAGTAAAATGTTTTTCTAAAAGCTTCAGATAGAATGAAATGAAAGGTATCTCCCTTGTTTTTGAACTAGTGTATGGCATATACAAGACTCATGAGTTAACCAGCCTCAACTAAATGAAGTATTGGTTGATCATGATAGACTGTATCTTGAAAATATAGATGCATTTCAAAGCATAGTACATTTAGCAATTGTTTCACTCAGTTTTCTGGAAACTGGGCAAAGATAATGACATGTACATAAATACCTGTGTACATGTTGATAAATTGGGCAAAAATATAAATTTAAATTCTTAAAACAGTTGTAGGAATGGGTTTTAAAAATAGTTATGTAAAAAGAATTGTTTTGTATGATAGGTTATAGGCAAAATCAAATATATATGCACAATTATAGGTAGGTATCAGATTTCTAACCATACAGGAGAAAAATAAAAAGAAAAACCAAAAATTGTGTTTGAACCGACCAGCATAGCACTCGAACTCGTGACCTTTCATGTATAAGTTAGGCGCGTTTCCATTACGCCTAGATGTTGCTTGGGTTCACTTAGGATCCACTTACTTTTATACTGAATTTGATATTATCCAGACTTTAACATAATCATCTATATTAAAAGCTTGTTTACCACTGATTATTACTTGATCATTTCTTAATCCTAATGACAGACTAAAGTACATGTTTCTAGTGGATATTATGGCCAAAAATCTGAATACAATAATTTATCTGAATTGCTAAAGATCTAAATCAAACAGAATGTTCTTGTACAAAAAAATGAAGTATACACTCTGAACTTAGATAAGAAGATCACATACATCTTCATATGTATGTGTATGTTATTAGATATACACTGATATATTTATATTGGTAAGTTATTTTGATCCTGGATATATTTTGTTTATTGGAAAAAGAAAATGACCTTGGAAAAGATATTTGCAATGAATGATATATCTATATATCATCTCTTAGCAAAAAAAAAAATCCTTATGAAATTAGGGTGGAAATAGGAGGGTCATTTCAAGTGTTGAATTGTTTTGCAGTTGAATTTTTGTTTATGTTTGAGATGATTTTTCTTCTTTTTACTTCAGATGTTTTCTCAGTTGTAATCGAACGAAACAGAGATGAAGTGAGAAGTTGATGTATAGGAGATGAGTACAAGTTGATATATTTTTGTTATGTACTGGCAATCCTTTGTTTATACTTTGGCCAGAGATTTTTATCTCAAATTGGAGGCTGATATGCTTGAACATGATGGCTTGCATTAATGGTTTGTACAACATTTATATTTTCTTTTCTTTCCTTTCGGCTGAAGGTAGTTTGCATTATGGGCTGCCTTGTACAATGGCATGGGTGAAGTTGCAATTGTCTTGTACTTGTTTATACATATAAATGTATTTCTTCTTTTGCTTTCGGCTGAGGTGATTTTGGTGGCTAATGCTTGAGTACTTGTTGTATATTATAATTCTTTTTGTACAATACAAGATGACATTTCTTCTTTTGTTTTATAACATATTATAAAAGTTGTTTTAGTTATGTGTGTACAGTTTTGGTTTCACACTTGTATACCTTTGTTTTGTATATATATTTTATAATTATTTTTAAACTATTTACTTGCTTTGCATAATCACTTACAGGTTACATACAAGATTCCTTTACTTAGTTTGTTTATGTACTTCATGAATATAGATATAAAGTAGTTTCAGTTATGTTATATTTTAGTTAATATATTTACCTTATTTACAATATTATTAAATTTAAATGATTTATATCAAATTTAGTTACGATCGGGGAAACTCGCTTACTTTATAAATTAATTTAACAAATTTTTATTCAAAAACTGAATTAATTATCAATTTAAATATTTATAAAATTCGAGGTCGTTACATTCACCATTGCCTACAGCGCCGTTCCAAGGTAGATAACCTGCCTCCGATTACCTCAACTTCCCCACTTGAAACTGCCCTCTTTTGATATGTATACGGATCGATATATCCTGGTGATGCAACTCAAAAAAGTAAAATTTATGATTTTTGAAGTCTCCATTTTTTTATCTGGGACATTTTAAACGAAAGAAAAGAGGGAGAGGAATGCATTTCTAAATGAAGGAATGGAAAGATAGACTGTATACTTGTTTGAGAACTAATGTATATATACATAGGTGTGGATTTTCTTTTGATTCTTATTATTATTATTTTCTTCTGCCTGTCATTGTATTAAATCAGAGAATGGAGATTGGGTGGCTTGCACAGGTATAGGATAGGATGGCTGAGATGAAAGAATGGTGGCTGATGGAAAGAAGTGTGACAGCCTAGTCTAGTCAAATACACATATATATGTTATTTTAAATTCAAAAATATCTAGCTAAAATTGTCGGATCCCAAACGAGGCATGCCGCTAGGCGTTCATAATGTTGTACCCCTATTCCAAACGCAATGGAAAAGGTTTCAAGTCCTAATTTGATCATATGGAGAAGATTGCTTTTCAGACTAATTATTATATTGAATTTTCGATATAAATTGCAACGCGTTTATATCCCGTACGGCCAAACAATAACTTCAAACGTTACGAAATTTGAAATCCGATAATAATACACTATTACAGATCTAATGGAACCGGTTTCGTCGAAATCTGAGACTATGCTTCGGAAGGCTATTTTTAAATGTTAATTCAGACGATATACTTTTAAAATTGAAAAAATCGCTTTTAAATTCAATTTAAAAAGTTTTATTATCTTCATTATTACAAATATAAATTTATAAGCCTTTAAATTATTTTTAACAAGCTTTAAACTCAAGATTCGCTCTTTTAACCAATTTTCAATTATCAAATTCGATAATTAAATTATCCAGTCAAAAGTTATATTTGAAATTCAAGTTAAAAATTATCTTTTAAATATTTAAAATCAATTAAATATTCCAATTTATAATATCCAAAATTCTGGGTCGTTACATTAACATTTAATTAATTTTGTTAATTAAACAATTTAATTATATTATATTAATTTCAAAATATATGTTATATACATACATGTATACTTATGTTATTTCAAATACTTTAAAATAACATAACATATATCAACATATATAATACATGCATATAAGTATTAATTAATTAAATCATTTAATTAATTTATTTTATTTTATTAATCTTATTAATAAATTTTTAAATTTTTAAGTTAATATTTAAATAGTTTCAAACATTTTGAAATTTTCTTTACCTTTTCAAACATTTTGAAAATTTATGTTATATTATAACCTTTTATAACAAACATGTTTATATTTTAAATTTAACTTTTAAATTTAAAATCATGTTTTAATTTTCAAAACTATTTTGAAAATTAGCTCAAGGTTCAATTCAAATTGGACCTTTTCTATTAAGGGCAACCATTGGGCTCGCATCACCTTTCAGGCCAGGCAGGTAAACAGGTAGGACATGGTACTTGATTACCCAATTCCAATCCTAAACATAACCTTTCTAGACACCCTACTAAGTGCACAAGCTTAATTAGTTAGCCCTAACATGACTAATTTAGACCACATAGGCTATTGGGCTCTGATACCACTGAAGGAACTGGGCCAGCCTACAACGGAAGAAATGGGTGAATTTCAAAAAAAATTGCCATTTTGGATTTTTAATGGGCCTATGAAGTCTAAACATACATAGAAATCTTCTAAGTTTTCTTTTAAATAAAATCAATATTTTATTTAATTTTATAAATAAAGTTTTACGTTAATTTAATGTGTATGTAAGTTAGAGTATATTAAATATACTCTTATGTACATATTTGTGTGTAACAGTAACTTATTAAATTTATTTATTTCATTTCATGTCTCTTAAATTACTCAATTAATGATGGGGAATGAATTTATTTAGAGAAGAAAACTTTTTATTTCCTTCCCCTACCTTATTCAATTAATGAGGGGTATATTATTTATATGGAGAGAGAAACCTTTTATTTATCTCTCTTTAATTAAATTGATTAATTATATGAATTTCCTTAATTAGCAAGATATATATGGCATGAATCTGAGTATAAACAAACATATATATTATAATGTAAATTCTATAAGAACAACGTATGATAGGTGCTATCAATTGATGATAATGTGTAGGCAAATAACTAGAAATAAATAGATAGCTAAATACATAAAAAGGAAATATGGGAAATAGATAAAGGGTAACAAAAGATGATTGATATGATTTCCCATTTGGTAAACTTAATTAATGCAGCATATAAATGAGAATCAATAGGCATCATGGTATAAGGATATAAATAGTCAACCACAAATGTATGTATTATTAACAAATTGTGTGTGTATATATATGTTTATATATATTTATATATGTATTGTTTAATGAATCCTCCAAATACACTAAACTAATTAAGCCAAGACAACTATTATCAATTCAAGATTTATTACCAAACAGGTAGTGATCTGATTTAGTAAAGCAATTTGAAAATAGATCTTAATCAATAAATATAAATGTAACCTATATGTATCTGTTAATAATTTAAAATAGAATCAAACATGGATACTTAAAAAAAAGTCCAAAGTATATTTTGTATAATAATAATATTATGTTGATTCATGTTTATTTATACACAAATATAGTGTACATATATGTATATGTGTGCATATATATATATATGTATGTATTTTTAATGAATCCTTTAAAATTAATGACTCAACTCAACTAAGTCAATAGTAATCAATTTAAGATTTATTACCAAACATGCAGTAATCTAATTTAGTAAAAAGTCTGATAATAGATCTTAATCAACAAATCTAAATATAATTTATATGTATATGTTAATAATAAAATTTTTAAAACCTTTTAAAATATTTCAAAATTATTTTGACATGCACATACATATACACACATAATTATTTATGTATATGTATAAATCTTAAAGTGGAAAACAAAATTGGAATCAATGTAAACTATTGTTAACAATTAAATAAAATAAATTTATTTTGAATAACAAATTAATTACCAGATCTATATTTAGATCAAAATCAATAGAAATTAACATAGAAGATCATGAATAAAAGTTATCAACTACAAATGAAAACCAATTCTAATGGTAACAAGTTATACTACCTTAAGATCTGTATTTGTATACATATAAGGGATAACAAATACATATGTAAAATGTTCAAAATGAATTAACCACTAGATAGATAACATCACAGAATAAATAAATAAATAAATAAGCAATGGAATTTACCTCGTTGATGTTGCCTATGATTCGTACATTGAATGATAAATGCTTCTAGATCTGATTGAATCACCTTCAGAAATTGCAACAATCTGAAGCACCACTTTTGTATTTATTTGATTTGATTTTGTTTTGATTTTGTTTTGGGAATTTTTTATGGCTTGGAAGCCATAGAATTTAGGCCAAGAAGGTAGAGAAATGAATATAGAGGCTAGGTTTTAGAAGGAGAGTGATTAAGAAGGGCCAGTGAATGTAAGATAACATATTTATAGAGGGGTCCTCCCTTAACCTCCTCCCTTCATTTTCAAGATCTAACCATTGTATTTTAAGCCTCTTTTTCTTATGCCTTCTATGAATAAGGTTATATGGGCCTCAAAATATTCCCAAACCCATAAAGTAGTTAATCTATTTAAATCCAATTTAAATATTTTATCAATATCATATATCGATACATACATACATAACTTTTATGTACACACTTTATTAAATACTAATGGATTCCAACAAATCAAATAAATAAATAAACAAAAATTTAATAATTAATATTTCATAAATATTAATTAATTTATGACGGCTATCAATTAATTAAATCACATGGTTTTCGAAGCATTCATCATTACGGTTGTGCGACTCAAAGGTGTAAATTCAGTCAGCGATTAATATTGAACAATTCAAATATTAACGTTCACACGTCACTTTGCAGGTGGTGTGACATTTTGGCTGAATTCATCGCTTACACATCTTTTGATAAAATCTAATTTTACTTATTATAAGCGGTACCTAATAGTGATAGTTTTTTACACCAATTCTCTTTGTCAAAACTATATCACTTTGGATTTATGGAATTTGGTAATGGTCAAAATTCCAATGTCATCCACATTCAACTTAATAGTCCAAACACAAAGTCCTTAGTTCGATAATAACAATTATTATTAACCAAAATGCTCTGGCCAGAGACTTTGAGTTGACTTGAGTTGACCATGATACTAACCCAATATAACCGAGGAGACGAATCGTCTCTTGAATAGTACTTCACTTCCAATAGTTACACTCGACCCAACTATAGTCACTCGATGGAACGCCATGCCATGATTTGATTATAATCAAAGTGGATGTTCTATAATGAAGATCCACAGTATTCTCAAGTGGAGAGAACTGTGTAAATCAATCACATCGATATTTTCTGTTCGACCTTAGTTATATTAACCAACAAAAAACTATCGAGTGAGTCACTCCATAGCTATCCAATAACTATCAGAATGTAACCCCTTCGTGCCCCCAGCAGTCATGAGTAATACACTACCCAACATTTGGAGAGCATTACATACTCTAGTCTCAACGGATACAATGATATCCAGTCTCGATGCATCTTGACTAAGAACATTTAAAATGGTACATTTGTTTCATTGTGATAAATTACTCACAGTTACAACACTTTGTAACTACTATTAAAAAACATACCATTTATGGATTTTCTATTAAATATACTTTTAATTAAATTGATTAATTAATATAACCATATTATATCAAGTATATAATAGAAAGAAAATACCTTCATTTCGAAAAAGACTGGTCAGCGAGTTAGATATATGTAACAAATTACATAATTGACCCTAGGGAATACCCCTAACTCTATCAACTCTCCTACCACATCCTGTCGAGAGTCATCCCTAGGATAGTATCCAGCAGCCCTTGCATTGAAGATCAAATGAAGATACTAATACCACATATATATGATATGGGAAATTTCCCTAGAGGGGCCTATGAAAGCAGCCCTTCATTTCATTTATTAGCATTCCATGTCTCCACTTCGAATACATAAATTGGTTCGAAGTGGTTCTCGGATAAGAATCACTCAAATCCGACCCTAGTTCCTTCAGACCAATCAGCCATAAAAAGATATAAAGTAAATAGATGCTTATCATTTGAATAATTACTTTCTTTTTTTAATCAAGAATATCTTCTAGAGATATCTATTTTAAAACATTTCTTTCCATTATATACTGAATCATTAAACCTCATTTATCAAATCCCTTAATTACTAAATACCTTTTTGAAACTTGGAATAATTATAAATTATTTCAACTTTTACTTAGGAAAATATTTCCAAATCATTTATCTAATTCTTTACAAAGATTTCAAGATCATAGCTTTTAAAACAGGTAAAAAACAATGTTATTAAAGACATAGTTTGATGTACACCCAAAACAATTAATTTTATATATAGGAATTAAATTAATTCTAAATCATTTTAATAAGTCATATTGGAAAACATAATTGAGTTAAAAAGGGTTGACAGAAATTATACTACTCAACATTAATTTTCGAATTCAACCTTTACTGTCTGTAGAATACGGTGAAATCACCTTTTAAATTCACATTGATAGAATGGATTCCCTCTTCAGAATTTAATACCAAGGATAAGAAGATTATCTCTATACAATCTAAGTTGTATTAAATTAAATTTATAAATTTTGACTCTTTTATACCTGTCTCGTTTCTGACATTTCGACTTTATCTATTCCTCGCCAGGGTAAGAGGCCAGGTGAGCCAGGGCACTGGTTGCATCTGAATATCTCCTTAGTTTAAGAACCTCATATCCGGATCTCACGAATAGAAAAATCTTGTCTACTCGTCGGCTTTTAGAGCCAAGATTAAATCACTTTATCTTAATAACTTTTCTTTAAATTATTTATTTAAACCTTTTTAAATAAATTATAAAACTTCCAAGTCATTATTAAAATACTTAATTATTCATTTAAAAACATTTATAAAATGATTTGGAAAAGAATTGTTAAGTTCAAATCCATATTTTAAAAGTTATTAAAAGTGTTGCATAAAGTGTTGCGAATAGTGCTGAAAATAGTGTTTTAAAGCTTATTTGATCAAAACAACTTTTAGACCATTCAGAAATCCATTTTTATAATTCAAATCTCTTTAAAAAATAGTTTTAAAAGATTTATAGAATTTATTTCAATATTTAAAGAATTAAAAATATCAATTTTGAAGAATTTATCGTTTTGATTTTCGAACTGCCAAACCACGACTATTTTTGTTTTGCTCATATTTCAAAATCTACTAAACGAAATACAGATTTCCTTTCTTTGTTTGAAAACTATGATTATAAGGGTTTGGAAAATTATTATTACAAAGAATTCGAACTACTATTCCATCATTTAAATGGATTTAACTTTTAAGGTGCGAAATCGCGAACTGCCATTACGCGACGTGCTTGTTTTTGACTCAACTTTCATGACTTGTCAAAACTTCATCAAATTGGATTTTACTATTTATAAACCATTTTAAACCATTTTCAAGTGGTTTAACAACCTAATGTACACCATTTCATTTATCAAAGGAAAGTGATTTCCTTTGTGATTTTCGACATGTGTTAAATGTGAATCATTTCAACATCAAAATAAACATATAATCAACATCCAACTTGACAAACAATCATCACAACCAAGTAATAAAAAACATATATATATTATCAAATATATCATATTATAAATAGAATTTCTCAACACAATCCAAACTGATACTTCCTACAACATTCAAAAACAAATCAGTGCTTCACTAAACATTTTCTAAATAACCAAAGCTCACAGCCATGGCCCTTCACCTTCCCTTTGCTCTTGGCCCAACCTCCTCTTCCTTTTTAATCATGCTTCACATGATGTCTTTGGCTCAATACTAGAGTTTAGAAGAGATTAGAGAAGATTTGGTTAACCTTGAAAAGTTAGAGAGAATCGATGGATTAGTGCTTAAGCACATCCACTATTTTTAACCCTCCTACTTTTTCTCAAGTTTTAGAGAAAGAAGAGAGACTTCCATGGAAGCCATCAAATAGCATTTAGAAAGCTCAAGAATGAAGAAGAAGAAGAAGAAGAAGAAGAAGTAAAAGGTGTGTGGAAATGAGAAGGTGTGCATGAGTATTTATAGGATTTTCGAGCCTTAACCCTTAAGGAAGGTGGAAAATATCTCCACCATCATTTTTAGTCGTGCATTCTGCCCCCATCACCTCCCATGTGCTCAGCCCACACTCCCTTCCATGTACTTGGCTTCTGATGTGATATGGTGCTTTGTTTTTATCTCTTGTTTACACATAAGAAGCTTGTATATATACATATGTGTTAGGATATGTTCTTTGCTTGATTTGACTAATT
Organism: Allium fistulosum; assembly: GCA_030737815.1. Classification (NCBI taxonomy): domain Eukaryota; kingdom Viridiplantae; phylum Streptophyta; class Magnoliopsida; order Asparagales; family Amaryllidaceae; genus Allium; species Allium fistulosum. The sequence continues at coordinate 703,293,295 of CM060904.1, read as the reverse complement.
CCTAAACATAATTAATGTATGTATACATTTGTATATGTGTTCATGTATGTGTGTATGTATCACAACGTTGTATTGATTTATTTACAACTTCTATATGTTAAACCGTTACGAATTTCGATTCTGATCCCCGATCATATTTTTACTTCTTGGTTAACATACATATATTGTAAACAAAACTTGAAAATTAATTTCACATCATTTATAATTAATTAAAATGATCACATTTGATTTATAAAACCATATAAATTAATATTAAATAATTGTTTACAAAAAGTGCTATTATATCGATAAAGCGATATGAATTTTCTTATATTTTCAAATCAAGTACATATCCCTTTAAAACTATTATGAATGATTTATTAATACTTCATAACTATTTAAAATGAGTTAGTACCATTTAAAACAATTATTAGAACAATTATAATAATTATTAAATCATTAAATCTCAATTTAAATTCATAAGTCAATTATTAAATATAAGGGCATCACCGATAATGTCATATATAAATTTAATTTCTAGAAATAAAATAATTAATTTTATTTCATATTCTTGTTCAATTACAAAAAATAAGTGTCTGTATCCAACTCCATGTGCGATGTTTTACGATTATAGAGCGGTTTATTGATAAAACTATTTTCGGCCATTTTATTGATATATTTCCAACAGAAATATTCTTTTGAACATTTTTCCAAAATGAGTTCATTATTATTATTATTAATAACTTAAAACTTGATTATTTGCTGAAAAATAATGTATATTTGGATATTTAAAATGATTCAAATATCTTTAATTAAAGCGATCAAATTACGGGTCGTTACATACTTCCCCTCTTAAAAGAATTTCGTCCTCGAAATAACAATGCAAAACCTAAAGATATTTGCCCAAAATGTTTATTTTTTTAACTTACTCACGTACAATGTATATAGATCATCTATACACATTATCTGATTCATTCCGCTATTCGAATCCATAACTTTACTTTCGAACTAGTATTGATTCCTCGATGTTCTAGTGCATACTTCGATCAGGCTTTCTGATCAGAATTTTAGTTTTCCTTGCATAGCTTTTAACTATGATAGAAAACTCAAGTATCCAGCCACAAAACCTCATCAACATTCGTCATCATGAATCGAGTGATAAATCCTTTTCCAGACTAGTATAAACACTTCAAAGTTTCGTACTCCAATTCTAGATCAAAATCGTGCGATGGAATGATTTACATACCTCATACGTACCTCTATCCTCTTTCTAAAGAAACTATTTCAATTTTAACACTTGGAAAATATCTCTATATAGTTAAATCCGTAATAAGTATATTTACTAATCTTTGACGAAAGCTTTATATTTTTCTAAAACACACAATTGGGTCAAAACAAATGTTGCGTAAAACATCATTACGACAACCCAAAACAATAGTATAGGGATCTGATTATTTGTATTTATATAAATCCCATATACTATATAAACACTTCCTTTCAGAAATCACTTACTATAACAATAATGTTATAGTCTATGTCTTCCTCACTTTCTCAAAAACATTTATTACAACAGTAAATGTTGAAATCTATATTTTCATCACTTAGTACATTTTAAATCACTTTTTAAAGTCATTAATCTTCATTTATAAAATATCACTTTAAAAAACATTCCTTTAAAAGGCTATTTTAATTTTTAAAACGTGAATGTATTTTCTCTATAAAATACATACTTAAATCTCAACATAAATCATTTTCATATTTATAAAACTATGTTTATAGATTTACTTTCTATTTTATAAAGCTTCTTCTTATAAATTCTCTTTATTTTTAAGATTTCATTTATAATTCTCAATTATTTATAAAATCCCAGTTATAAATCCATTTGCAAAATATCAATTACAAATCCATTTTTAATATTTTCAAAACAATGTTTATAAATCTATTACTTCATTTACAAAAATCACATTTACAAAATTTTCTCTTAATATACATACGTATATATATATATATATCACTTTATATAAAGCATTTAGTTACTTTATATTAGATGGATTTTCTCCAATTTCATTAAACTTTGCCAAAAATTTTCAAAACACCAGGATTTAAATTCTCAAAATCCTTTTTATAAAACATATCTTTCAAATTCACCTTTTAAAGAATAATTTGATTTTCTTATGGAACACATTTTTACACAATATGCTCGTTTATTGTCTTACAAATTAAGCTTAATCCAAATATTATTATCAAGCATCTTATTGTCAAATCGTGAAACTTAATTCACAAGGTGTTTGTATTTAAACTTTTAAATCAAACAACTAATCACTATATAATAATTATATCATTTGAAAGATATTGCTTTATATATAAAATATAATCCTAGGTAAAATTATTTCATTTACCAATTATTCAAAACAAAAATCATTTTTATATAGTATTAACAAATTCTTGCTCATATATAATACTCTCTACTCATTTTTGGGCGTTACTTACCCTATCTCTAATGAGTTACTCATCCTAGGGTATTTCTAACCATATCTCTAATGAGACTTATCCCTACCAGGATCAGGTGTTCGCTCAACCTAAGCTCTGACACCAAATATGAAGATCTATTTCTTCGAACTTCGAAAATTGTCACTAATACATCCTCTGTATTCAAATGTCGTAAATCCAAGTGCCAAAAAGGCGGTTCTTTAAGGGTAAGAAGGAAAATAAAGACGGAACATAATCTCACATGAATGGAATAACATATTGTATTCTAACATAAAATCTTTATAGCAAAAAGTATAAAATATGTTTATTAGAGTTTAACTTAGTATCAATATGGACAGTTATAAATATCTGTCTTTACAAATGTGGAATACAATAGTACATGAGTGTGTTGGAAATTGATAAAATTCTTTAGAAGATTCTTCTAACTCCATGCTTCGAGTTCTTTCAGATTTCTTCTAACTAAACCGAACCACTAGGCTGTCCAAAAAAATAGGGCATCCAGAGTTTAAGGGGAATAAAAAATAAACTACGGGTTAGTCACGAAACTGGTGTGAGAAACTCAAAATATGAATGTTTGAAAATGGTATCTCATAAGACCACGCCGCACATAAACAAGAAACAGGTTTTTACCTTATGATAATCAAAACATTTGCTACGCAAAATCTAGGAATATTATTTTTGGTGATACTCTTTGAAAAAAGTTTTTCAACTAAACATATTAAAATAGCTGAAATTGTTACATTAGTTAAATTTGATGGCATAATAGATTTACAACTAAGTCCGAAGGCACTTATTGGAGAATGGACTTCATACAATGGCAAGGTAAGGGACTATCTTCCATATAGTACATCTCTAGAGGAATGTACCGATGATACATAAACAACTCTCTGCATCTGGAAAAACCGGTCTATCCCCTTTTGGTTCTCAAACATGGCCTGGATTGAAACCGAATATGTCATCACCCTGGTTGTAACCGACCAATCTGAGAGCTCTCTTAGAATACACAATATACTCATCGTATGTAGAGTAATTTAAAAGGGTGATGATCATACCCTAATGGTTGCGAACCATATAGCCTTTCGGCATACCCTGTTTAAGCCATTACTGGGTGATGAGGCCCGAGGTAACGATTACCTTTCACATAGTACATTTCACTTTGAATGCCACATTGCCAATTCATAATCACACAACTGATTTCTGCAAATATATAACTCCTAAGCTTGTATGTCTAAGGAAAGATTGTTAAGCTAAAAGAAACTACCTTCTTCGCCACCAAACAGATGATATATTTATAGAGATCATAAATGTGATTAGAAATGCAACATCAGACATTCGTCCATACAGGTTGTCCAAGAATAAGATAAACCGACGAAAATCTCCTACCACATCTAGTCCGGAGTGCTCCTTAGGATAGTAGCGAGTAGCCCTTACATCAACATCAAAGATCATATAAAGATACTACTGCCACATATATATGATATGGGAAATTTCCTAGAGGGGTCAGTGACAAGCAGCCCTTCATTTCATTTATTATCATTCCATGTCTTCACTTCGAAAACGTAAATTGGTTCAAACTGGTTCTTGGATAAGAATTGCTCAAATCCGACCCTAGTTCCTTTGGACCAATCATCGATAAAAAGATATAAAGTAAGTGAATGCTTATCATTTGAATAATTACTTTCTTTGTTTAATTAAAAATATCTTCTAAAGATATATATCTTTAAAACATTTCTTTTCAGTATATACAGAATCATTAAACCTCATTTATTAAATCCTTTGATTACTTAAGCCTTTTTGAATCTTGGAATAATTCCAAATTATTTCAACCTTTACTTAGGAAAATATTTCCAAATTATTTATCTAATTCTTTACAAAGATTTCCAAATCATAACTTTTAAAATGGGTCAAAAATTGTTATTTAAGACATAGTTTTTTGTAAACCCAAAACAATTAATTTTAAGTATAGGAATTAATTAATTCTAAATCATTTTAGTAAGTCATATTGGAAAACATTATTGAGTTAAAAAGCGTTGATAGAAATTATACTAATTCTACTTAACATCAATTTCTGCATTCAACCTTTACTATCTGTTGAATATAGTGAAATTGCCTTTTAAATTCACACGGATAGTATAGGTTCCCTTTTTATAATTTAATACCAAGTATAAAAAGATTATCTCTTTACAATCCAAGCTATATTAAATTAAATTTACAAAATTTTGACTCTTTTATACTTGTCTCGTTTCTGACATTTCAACCTTGTCTATCCCTCGCTCAAAAAGAGGCCAGGTGAGCCAGGGCACTGGCTGCACCTGAACATCTTCTTAGTTTAAGCACCTCACATTCGGATCTCACGAGTAGAAAAATCTAGTCTGCTTGTTGGCTTTTAGAGCACCAAGATTAAATCACTTTATCTTAATAGCTTTTCTTTAAATCATTTATTTAACCATTTTAAATAAATTATAAAACTTTCAAATCATTATTAAAGCAATTAATTATTCATTTGAAGACATTAGTAAAAGATTTGAAAAAGAATTGTTAAGTTTAAATCCATATTTCAAATTTTTTTAAAAGTGCTGCAAATAGTGTTTTTAAAGCTTATTTGATCAAACAACTTTTCGATCATTTAGAAATCCATTTTTGTAACTAAAATATCTTTCAAAATATTTAAAAAGATTTATAGATTTTATTTCATACTTTAAGGAATTAAAAATATCAATTTTAAAGAATTTGTTATTTTGGTTTCCGAACTACCAAACCATGACTATTTTGAAAACTTGTTTTGCTCATAGTTCAAAATCTACTAAAGAAAATCTCAATTTTCTTATTTCTTTAAATTTTTTAACTATAAGGGTTAGGAAACTTCTTATTACAAAGAATTTGGACTTCAAATCCATCGTTTAATTGATTTAACTTTTTACGACGCGAAATCACGAACTGTCGTTACGCGATGCGCCTATTTTAAACTCAACTTTCACAATTTGTAAAAAAAAATCATCAAATTGGATTTTAGTATTTATAAAATAGTTATAAATCATTTTAAACCATTTTCAAGCGGTTTAACAATTTAATATATACCATTTCATTTATTAAAGGAAAGTGATTTTCGACGTGTATTAAGCGTGAATCATTTCAACATCAAAATAAACATATAATGAACATCCAAACTTGATAAGAAATCATAAAAACCAAGCATAACAAAACATATAAATCATCAATATATCATATTATAAATAGAGTTTCTCATCATAATCCAAACTGATACTTCCTACCAACATTCAAACAAAACAACGCTTCACTAAGCATCTTATAAACACCCATAGCTCACGGCTTGGCCCTCCACCTTGCTTTTTCTCTTAGCCCAACCTCTTCTCCATTGCTAATCGTGCTTCTCATGATGTATTGGGCAAATACTAGGGTTTAGAAGAGGTTAGAGAAGATTTTGTTAACTTTTGGAAAAGTTAGTGAGCAATCAGTGGATTAGTGCTTAAGCACTTCTAACTCTTCTACTTTTTCTCAAGTTTTTGAGAAAGAAGAGAGACTTCCATAGAAGCCATTAATAAGCATTTAGAAAGCTCAAGAATGAAGAAGAAGAAGTGAAAGGTGTGTGGAAATGAGAAGTACGCATGGGTATTTATAGGATTTTCAAGCCTTAACCCTTAAGAAAAGTGGAAAATAATTCCACCATCATTTCTAGCTATGCATTCCACCCCCATGTTCTCAACCCACACCCCCTACATGTGCTTGGGTTGTGGTGTGATGTGGTGCTTTGTTTTTATCTCTCGTTTACATATAAGGAGCTTGTATATATACATATTTGTTAGGATATTTTCTTTGCTTGATTTGACTAATTCCTAAAAATAATTAAATTTATATGTGCATACATTTGTATATGTGTTCATGTATGTGTATATGTGTCATAATGTTGTATTGATTTGTTTACAACTTCTATAAGTTAAACCGTTATGAATTTTGATTCCGATCTCCGCTCATATTTTTACTTCTTAGTTAACATACATACGTTTGTAAAAAAAATTAAAAACTAATTTTCCATCATTTTTAATTAAAATGATCACATTTGATTTATAATACCATATAAATTAATATTAAATAATTGCTTGTAAAAAGTGTTATTATATCGATAAAGCGATACAAATTTTCTTATATTTTCAAATTAAGTATATATCTTTATAAAACTATTATAAATGATTTATTATCACTTCATAACCATTTAAAATGAATTACTATTAGTTAAACCAATTGTTGGAAGAATTATAATAATTATTAAATCATCAAATCTCAATTTAAATTCATAAGTCAATTATTAAATATAATGGCATCATTGATAATGTCATATATACATTTACTTTCTAAAAATAAAATAATTAATTTTATCTCATATTCTTGTTCGGTTATAAAAATAAGTGTATGTTTCCTGCTCCATGCGTGACGTTTTAAGATTATAGGGCGGTTTATCGATAAAACGGTTTTCGGCCACTTTATCGATATATTTTCAAAGGAAATATTTTTATGAACTTATTTCCAAAATAAGTTTATTATTAATTTTCATTACTTAAATTAGATTATTTGTTGAAAAATAATCTACATTTTAATATTTAAAACAATTTAAATATCTTTAGTTAAAGCGATCAAATTATGGGTCGTTGCAGTCTAATCCGAGTTTTTTGTTTTCCCTAAACTCTCGAGTACTCATTTATATTTGAGTAGTACGAGAGTAGCAGGTTTCGTTTGGATCTTTTGAAGATGATAGACGAGCATGAGGCTTCTTATATATCTAGCTATCTATTTCCGCTATTATGTTTGTTTATGTATGTGTATTTTGTACCAGTAAGTGTAAAGGCAGGTGGTTATAACTGCCTAGGCTGATGGTAGTACTTTTGTTGTAACTTTGATAACTCCATGATAAGGAGTAACCTTGTGTACTATCGTATTGTTATATTATAATTAACCATTCCATTGTGAGATTTTCTTTTCTACTCTTTTACTTTACCCCACGACAACTCGTCTTTCGAATGCTTGGGCAGCGACACACGAATACGTGGATGTATTAAGTGTCGTTCCCAAGGGTCAGAAAGGTGGATCGTCACAAACGAGATCGAAGATTAAGGAACAAAGGTATCAAAGTTTGAAAAATAGGGCTATCGTAGGTCAAAGAGCAAAGCTATCGAAGGTTAAGAAATAATGCTATCACGAGTTAAAGGAAAAGCTATCGCAGCTCATGGAACAAAGCTATCGAAGGATAAGGAGCAAAGTTATTGTAGGTCAAAGTGAAAAGCTATCGAAGGTCAAGGTGACAAGTTGTCGAAGGTCAAGGTGACAAGCTATCATGGGCCAAGGTGAAGCTAACATGGGATAAGAAGAAAAGTTATCGTGAGTCAAAAATGAGGCAGACGAAGGTTAAAGTAAAAAAAGCTATCAAATGTTTATACAAAAGCAATTGCATGCCAAGAAGAAAAGAGAACAATAAGGGTCAAAAAGCTATCAAATATCAACAAAGAAGCTATCGCATACTAAGAAGAAAGGAACCATCAAAAAATAAGGATAGAGCTATCAAATGTTAATAAAGAGGCTATCTCATATGAAGAAGATAAGAGCCATTGAACAACAAGGATAGTTCCATCAAATATAAATAAATAATGCTATTGTACATCTAAAATTTAGCACATGAAATACCTAGATCAGCCATGTAGAAATCTCTAATTGGTCCAGCCATTCCATGTCATCTTGGTAAAGCTAAAAATAAATCCTACCACAAGTCATCTCGATAATGTGCCACATAAGAAGAATCATGACCATCCAAGCTTGATGAAAAAGGGGATGATTTCGAGTCTCTTCCTTCCCATTTTCGTTTTTGCAATCAAGAAATTAATAAAGCTTGATTTGGCATTTCAATAGGCATCTAGGTAAAATTCAAATCGTGACATTTTGACTACGGACTTGAACATTTATCTAGTCGCATATTTCCATTTTGATCATTTAACCATAAACATGCTTGCCCAAAAGTCAAGTCTCTTCCCCAAGCACCTTTGAACTACTTTGACTTGAGTATAAGTTAGACCTAATCGTTGGTCTTACAATTTCATATTACTGAATGTTGTTAAAATCTATATATTGTTTGGTAATACAAAACATGTACGAAAATTGATATAAAAATTTTTATAGTGTAAAGTCAAGTTTTAAGTGTGAAAAATTATGGTTTTCTAATTGTTCGATTTTAAATGTTCAATTTTGACTGTAAGGAAGAGATTAAAAAATTCAAATGGAATTGAAAATAAATTCAAAAATACTTAAATTCGAAGTTGGCTGTGATAAAGAAGTCTTCTTCTTCGAAACTACGAGTTTCCTTTTTGGACGCATGGTTCGCTAATAGTGAATTGGAAATTTGAGGTGCGGTGAAAATGGAGCGGTGAATATTTAGGGTAAATTTTCAACAGTAAATGATATGGTGTAGTGTTGGGTATTACTAAAAGAAATTTGCAGTAAATTGAAGTTGGTGATGGTATGAGCTTGGGTAAATTGAAGAATGGGTAAAAAGGAGTCTCAACATGGTGCGTTTAGCACCACTCAAAATGTATTTTATAAAATATTTATTACTTTAATTAATATTATTTCTTTACAATAAAATATAATAATATCAAATTTCATATTATTTTAGCATCAAAATTGCACCTATATAACCTAAAAAACGAAGTCTGTTCTTTTGGTTGGTGTAGGTGGTTAAGGAAGTCGGTTTCCACCGACAAAGAATTCGATCCATGTTGGCTATGTTACCCATGCGATTTACCTGTCATAATGGTTACTTCTTCAGAGTTTACAAGTAGTGAATTGGTTCTTCTAATTTAAATAAATAAATAATAATGAAAAAATAAAATTCAAAAGCTCCCATAGCTCTCTAATTTTTTTTTTGAAATGGTACTTAGATACAACAAATCACTGGGACAACATATCACAACTCATATGTCAATATATGTTCGAATCACGCTACCCAAGTTTCGAACTTGTGACCTCTCGCACCAAAGTCGAATCACTTAACCACTGGAACAATGGTGCTTGTCAGCTCTCTAATTGTTGTCATTAGCAGATGTGTTCCAAGGCTTTTGCACGGGAAGAAACATTTTCTATTGTGTGCTTCATAGGACTAAAAATGTATACTGTGTTACCACTTAACCATTTTCAACTACTACCAAGTAAAATATTACTAGAAAAAGTTAATCGATTTGGTTGGTACTATTTACTGAACCATACGAAAATATGGGTACAGTAATGCAGGGTAATCAACTACTTTTTTCATAAGATGGGTGATACTTATTTCAAGTAGAGCACTCATTTCGATGTCTTAGGGATTTGAATACATGACCTTCAGATGTTGTCTAGAAAATCATACCACTTACGACTTGAGCTAGTGGTCCTTGATGCATGGTAATAAACTACTAATAACTGTAATTAACATACCTATTTCATTATATTTTTTATTCTGTAGCATCTAACATCTTATGTATACTGACTTAACGAGAAATCAAGAAAAATGATATTATATTGAATGTGATTTTTATCATGTATATGAAAAAATAAAATGATTTTATACAATATTTTAAATTCATCCCCAATGTTTTTTTGTATTTTTGACTATGCTAATTTGATAATTAACTGTATAATAAAAAGTAACAACTTTTAAGATTTAATCTTTTAATATGAAATATTATAAACCGATAAATATCATACTTGTAAATAGTAAAAGATTATTACCAACTTCTATAAAACCTTATCAAACATAAATTAAAGTCTAATTACATTGTTTGGTAATGGTATTATTTTTCTATTACTATATAAATCGGTATGGTAACAGTATGATTTTTCTATTACCATATAAACTAGTATGAACTCATGCTACGCACATGGGGTTTTCAATAAAACGATATAAAACATTATGTACTCATATATATGCTTATGTGATCATGAACCAGACAAAGTATAACTAAATTTTTCAGAGCACAATATTGCTATACAACAAATACCAACATCAATTATCAGTATTTCTAACTTGATAAGAATTATATACTAAGCATGTCTATTTATTTTGAAATGCAATAGACATAGGTTCAAAAGGATCTATCATACTTTTACCATATAAATTTTAATATGTACACGATTCTGTATGACAAAAGTATTCCAAATCTTGTACAATTAAACTATTCTAAAAGTAAAATAGTCCAAGTGTATTTTAAAGCAATATCGGTCTAAGAATTATATCGGTACACTTTTTAACATCATCCATTACTAAATGTTTTGGAAAAAAATATAGTATGAAACATGATGTTTTCAAATACATCTAAGATAAAATGATGTGTGAAACATACATAAAGTATAAACATTGTGTAGTTTGATTTTCTGAACAATCAAATAATTTTTTTATCTACATTAAGTATTCATGCAGATACAATAACTTAAACAATACACCAAGTAAAATAATTGAAAATGATATAGTATATAATCATAACAAAAAATACTTGTGAACACATATAAAAATTACCTTAGATGATATTTCATTGAAGATGATAGTAAGATAAGTGCAGTCAATGAATTAAACTACTAAAAATTGATTATTACTATTTAAATGAATCAAACTATATAAAACTAATTATTATTATTAGAATAAATTTTCTATAGTAGGCTAAATAATAGAACATAACAAAGTAATTATAAAATGTGTAACTATGCATAGAAAGCAAGAAATATTTAAATGAATTTAGAAATGATATTTAGTGAACTAAGTGTTATAGAGAATGCAAGAAGGTACCAATGATAATTTGCTCTATTATAAACTAAATTTTGAAGGAACAATGATTTATTGAAAAACAAATAATGCCATTTTTTAGCAAATATGAACTATGCATATCAAAGATCATCTTTATTTTTTTAATTCATTCTAAAATGAGTTAAATAAAAAAACATCTGTCATAATACTCCTTTAACAAACAAACTTTATCCCATGCTTACTTGTGCATTCAAACATAGTTTCATTTAAATTTGATGCCTTATTTTATAAACCTCTTTTACATTCCTTTAATAATGTAGCTAACAATTATTCATTTTTACTCTTTTTATAATACCGTTACTTATAATATTCACCGTGAGTTTTGTTTGTTGTATAGGACATTCACTATAAATTTTCTTTGATATATAAATCCAACATTGATACGAATGCTTATCATATTTTTTGTACATACATTTAGTATGACACAATATAATAGTCATGACATATACAGTTGTTATGCATCTAAGATGAAAATGATAATCGAGTTATATAATATAAAGAGTACATGATATTACCTTTCAAGCAGACGGAAATGTGTAAAATATAATGTTGCACCAAAGCATAATCAATTATCATCAAACAATATTTTGGAATTTTTTTAGTTATTTACCAACAAATCTTTTTCTCATTTATTTGTCCTCACGCTAAGTTTGTCAAGAAAACAACCATTTAGAGTATGGACCGACTGTAAGGTACATAACAACTACTTTATATGTTCCTTCATATAGTTGGAACTAACAACGCATTTGAATTTTTATGGATGATATGTGGATTAATATGTTAAGTTTAATTCCCCAACTAATTATATTAATTCTCTCACGGAACTGAATTTAAATTAAAGATTTTTTTATTATAGTTAATCCTCCAATAAAATTCAATACAAATTAAAGTGAATTGGTTATAATTAATTCATTTTATTAGTTTCAGTTATATGATCCTTCATGTTGAATGTTGGTATACTCATAAGCATTTAAAAAAAGCTATATTTTCAATCTATGATTATATCTTAACATCTCCAAACTCAGAAAGTTGAAAATAGCACAACAGTAGACAAATTTTTTAAGAATCACATGTAACCACCAAATTATTCTATAAGATACCTAAGAATTTAATGGTAGCATAAAAGGATATTAGAAACTTAATGTTGATTATTATGAATAATATTAGGTTTTATAATATAAGTTTAGATTGACTAAGGCTACATATAAGTTTAAAGAAGAAATAAATTTACCAAACACATATATAGAACTAAAATTTTAACCGTATTTTAAACTTAATACTGTATGTAGTACAAAAGCACTGCATATAAATGTTAAACTTATAATTCAAAACAATTAGGGTTCTTTGATACCTAAACATTGATAATCCAATAATGTCATGCAAAATAATGGAGGAAACTAAATTCATAATCAAACTAATCGAACAAATATAAGATAAAATTCAAATTTGACGTAAAACTTGAGAATGAAAATAATAATTCAATCTTACTTTTAACAAATTTTGAAGAACTTAAATACTCTATGTATCCATATATTATAATCCAGTAACCTTCTAAGAAATAGATGAAGGAAACTAACTTTGCTATGGTATTATTCAAAACACATAAAACACAAAAAATTATTTGAATTTTGAAATATGGAAGAAAAACAATAAATTCAACCATAAACTAAATAAATAGACAAATAAAAAAAATGAAGGTCAGTCCTATAAATTGTGTTGAATCGATCCAATAAAAAAATGTTTATTACTTTTAAATAGTGCCAATCGATAAAAATAATAGATATAAACATAGCTACTTTAAAATGGTCAAATAATACAAAATTTGACGAGAGTACAAAAGTGAAGAACTATTGAATAAGTAAATTAAATTTTATTAAGATTGAAACCAAATAAGATCAACTAAAAAATTATTTAGAATGAATTCTTAATTCGATATAGATCGAGAATACAACCTTTTGAATTGTGTTATAAATATGAAGATTCTTCCGTGAAGAAAGAGAAAATCATCAAAAAAATATGAAATGTGATGTAGAAAAAGTTAACATTAAAAATAAACTAAGAATTTTCAAAAAAATATTATATTGAAAGTATGAGGAAGAGGAAAAGCATATGCTATTAGATCATAAACGTATACTTAAGATAAAAAGTGGTGAATGAAAAAAATATAATTTTTTAATGTGAAATATGTGAAATGAAGAGTTAAAATGCTAAAAAATTAGGATTTTGTTCTTGAAATTATGAAAGAAAAAGAACACGGATAGTTAATGATCGAACTTCTATCTATATAATAGAATTGATTCTTTTACAAAACAATATCAGTCATACGAATAATGAACAAATAGACTTAAGCATTAAAGCATAAGTTATCTACCAGCAGAACATATTCATATAGAAATCAAATCATACCCACTATACTTCACGATAGGCATGTCATCTCATAGGTTATCATTCACATGATAGAATAGCAGTCATTAATACAAAAGGATATTAAGATAATCACTACAAGAAAATGTTGAATTTTGATGAAAAATTGTCATCGCAAAGTCGTGAGAAACTTTTTCTGACTACATAGCAACGACAATTCGCCGTCTCAAAAAAGCCTGTGGCAAAATAAAATCCCGATGACATCGCGACGGCTTTGGTAGAGGTGTCTGTAACAACTTCCCTACGACAATATATTTTCAATGACATAATGTACTAACGGTTTTGCAATGCCTTAGCGATGACCAATCGAATGTGACATTTAACAATGACATCCCTACGACTTTATAATCTCAACTATTTTCCGATGATCTAGCTATGACATCTGGTAAAATAAAATTTTCTACCTTTCCTATGACATAGCGGCGATATTTGTGTAGTTTTTTTTACAATATTTTCACTATTGTTTTACTAAACTATAAAATGCAATAATAACATATATTCCGACAATATCAAACATGCGAATATGATATATATCAAATCCAAATATAATAATTTCACATTTAAACCCAATACATATTAAAAGGTATACTAACAACAAATAAATCTTTCAATATCACATAATATTTTTGTAGAAACAGTACACACTACAAGGAATATAGTGATTTCCGACAGCTTCGAGCCATTGGCAATCGTCAGGAGCCGTTGGAATGCCATCGGTATAGAGAACATAACTTTCGTCTTTTTTCGATGGAAACGGTGACATTTTTTCAAAGGCTTCCATGTTTTAACGGCAATTTCTATGGCTTTTCTGACTGTTAAGACGTCCACATGGTTTGAAAAATCGCCAGAAAACCGTTTGGAATCATCGCTGATTTTTGGTCAATAAGTTGTCAAAAACTGTCGGCAGCCGTCAGAAATCTGGATGACTATTTTTTATATCACAGCAGTTATTCGAATTCGAAAGAGCACATTAATATCAATATATATCGCAACACATCAAAATCAATAAATATCGGAGATATAAGCTAAAACCAATATCAATATCAATAATAATATAAAAATCAAACATTACCATCTCAAACTTAAACATTACCATCAATACAAAACAAACCATCCATCATCAATCTCACACACCCACAGTAATATGTACATACAACATCAATCAACAACATATACAATATCTAAAATGCCAACCAAACACATAAGGCCAACAAATCAACCTCACAAATCAACATCAAACACCGTATGTCCACAAATCAACCTCACCATCTCTCATTGTATATATACACAAGTTTCAAAAACAAACATTGCAAAACATACCTCATGACTCATCGTCGACTCCGAAACCACCAGACGAAGGGAATGCTCCATGCTACTCAATGTACTCGGGCAAACGCTGATTCAGTTGCTCCATTTGCGCTACTCGGAGGCGGTCCTGCTCCTGCAGCTGTGCAATCTACTGTTGAAGCTCATTTATCTGAGCTTTGTCCTAGGCCCTTTGACAAGCATTTTGCAGGGTCCGAGCCTATAAAAAAAGTCGAAATATGTTTAAGTTATTTACGTAACTTTTATAAAAATTAAGTAATTTTTACAACTTAGTTAATTTTTAAAAATTACCGCTTAATTGTCGTAGCCATAGAGCCTATTTTGCTTTGTCGGGTCCATAACAGAGTCGAAGATAACGTCCCCCTCATCAGGGGTCAGTTGCTCTCGTCTTGGTTGCTCGAGCATCTACGCACGTGCTCGCATAAATCTTTCCTACAATGCAAAATTAAATACAATTATATATTAAATGACATTATTATAATATTTTATAACTAATTAATTAAGATGATCATTATTAATAATTTATAACTTAAAATATACTTACATGTGCGGTGTATGCTTTATCATCCTCATGCCAGTCATATGTCACTGGTCCATCGCCGTCGGTCTGCCTGACGACATGGGTATGTCCAAATACGTCCATATATGAGATAGGAGCCCAATGCGCTCTTTGCTGCATTGATTGGTGTATATTATTGTTGTTCATACAAATTTATATAAAAAAATATAACAACTATTCGTAATTGTAATTAATCAATTTACCAGGTCCTTGCGATGATGTTGAAATGATGTTCAGCCACCACGGTATGTGATTGGATTTTTCATCATGTTCGTCGAGTTCCTGCCTAAATCAGTCTGCAAATTAAAAATTAAGATTATATTTTACAGGTACAAATTATGTATTCTCTACTGAACAAATTAAGGTGATATCTAATAGACTTACTATGGATTCATCGCTTCTCCATCATATAACCTAAGCATCCGATACGCTGGCGCCCATCCAACTTGGCTTCTTACCAGATTTTCTAATGGTAAATATCATATCCGATAATTCTTTACAACCATAGAGTTCCAGTGGCCCTGGCAAAGAGAAGAGTCCTCTTCTTATAGGTCTACCGCCCTCCGTAAGTTGAAAAAATATAAGCTATAAACTTATACTTAGTCAGCAAATTGTAAAGTGATAACATATAATGATATATAAATTTACACTTACCAAGAAGTCCTACCACAGTTTATAAAGTTTTAGGATACTAGTGAGGGGAAAATCCATTGCGCTAAGCAGTGAGGTCTCACTAGATATTTAAATGGTATGAGATGGTAGATTATTATTCATACCAGACTTTATGTATGACTCGAAGTTTTTTCCCCTTCAAATCTCGGGTACTCAATTGATTTTGAGTAGTTTGAGGGTTAAGGTTTTCAGGTTTTCTTTTAAACGAATAAAGCTTCCGGAGATGTGCAGGAGGCATGCTAGCTATTTAGAGTTCTTTTTATTCTGATGTGTATTTGGTTGTAATGGCAAAGTGGTTTACTTACCTATATTGGACTCTGATCATCCAAGGGGGCATCTTCATATGTCGCTTTTGGCGTGTGTTGTATTTATATTTTATTTGAACGTGGTTTGCGTACTGAGATTATGTAATGGACATGAAATATTTTGAAATGGAATGTGGAATTTATTTTGATGTTTTAATTTTTTTCCATATTCTTGTGTTTATGTGTATCAATGTATCTAACATTGCCGTATTTGGTCACTGAAGATTAATAACTATGGATGACTGCGGCATCCGTTGCCGTTAGTTTTGGGCCTCCAAGTAGAGGGATGTTACAAGTTAGTATCAGCGCATAGGTTTATGAAATTTTAAAAGAAATTTAAACCTTAAATATTTTTCAAACACAATCAAATGAATCAGATAATAAGATCGGGGTTTGGGGTAATGCTATAGTAACATATTGTATTTTATATATAGTTATATATATATAAGTACGTATTCCCCGCTCTCTTAGACCGTTCTTCTGTATCGTACTAAGGCTCATATGTAGATTTACGAGAAAGCAGATATGGAAGCAGGAAAGGGAAGAGGACATCTCGGTGGAGGAAGCACCACAACCAATGGAAATGCTCGACCCACCAAGAGAAACCGGGTCGATCGGCTAATGCTAATAATCAAAATGTTGATGCCAATGTAGGTGCTGGAAATCCACCAGTAGATATGTGGACGATGTATCAGTTCTTCGTCAATATGATGCAAGCAAGAGTTGCTGCTAGAGTTGCTGGACATATTGGAGGAGCTAATCATGTAGCTCTAGTTGGGAATAATTATGCTAGCTGAGTAGGGACTACACCATCTTGGTGGGAAGCCATTCATGGGGACGAAGAATACTATTGAAGTTGAGAATTAGCCGTTGCACTGTGAAAGGATATTTGCTAATTTGGATTTAGATGATGAGCAAAAGAGAAGGTTGGTCTCTAGGCAGTTGTAAGGGTCAGCGCTTCACTGGTGGAAGAGTGTTACTATTGGAGTTTCGGAGGAGCAATTGACTTCGGCTGATTTTAGAAGGAGATTTGAGCAGAAGTTTATGTCTGAGGTCGCTAAGTCAGCATTGCTGAGGAAGTTTTTGGATCTGGAGCAGGGAGAGATGTTAGTTGTTGAGTATGCTGCTAAGTTTGATGAGCTGTCACGTTATGGATATAATACTATAGACACCGTCATCAGGAGAAATGAGAAGTTCATTAGGGGATTAAGACCCGAGATTGCCAGGGTGACCTTGCCACATCTCCGTGATCCTAGTAATTTACTTGTAGAGATGGCAATTTGCTATAAGGAGATGCTTGCTATTTGTGCTAGAGAGAAACCAGTTGAGATCCAGGGTTCTCAGGGAAAGAAAAGAAAGTTCTTTAAGAAGAAGGGAGTCTAGAAGGGAGATGCTGCCAAGAAGGCAAAGGCTGATTTAGTTTGCTTTAAGTGTGACAAGAAGGTTCATTATGCGAGTGAGTGCCGGATAGGCAAGGGAAAGAAGGCTACAGATAAGAAGAATGTTAATTGCTTCAACTGTAATCAAGTTGGGCATTATAAGAATCAGTTTCCAAAGCCAATCAGGATGGACAGAGGGAATATTTTTGCTATTGGACCAACATCAATTAGGCCTACTATAGTTGGTAAAGGAAAAACTATGATGGTAGGTATGCTTTTGATTCGGAGCATACCAGTTAGGGTAATTTTTGTTACCAGTGCATCGCATTCATTTATTTCTCAATGTTTGGTTGATAGATTATGCTTAGAACCCACCTACCTTGTTACTTCCTTAAGGGTTGCAAATCCAATATAAGGATATGGAACTCTGCGGTTGAGATGTGACCAGTTAGAACTAGAATTGTTAGGTCATAAGTTTGCATTCAGTCTGTATGTTTTACATTTCGAAATCATCTTGGGTATGGATTGGTTGGGTAGGTATGAGGCTAGAATATTTTTCCAAGATAGGGAGATATCACTGAGACACCCAAATAGTCATAACCGAATCATATTCTCAGTGGAGAATTCTGACCGGAGTGGTTGTGCCCTGTTAAGTGTCATGGAGGTAGGAGAGGAGTTAAGTCGGGCTCGAGTAGAAAAAGAGTTTGTAAATGTCTTTGAACCGGTTACGGGATTACCACCAAGACGAGCTGTTGAGTTTCGAATAGATCTTGTGCCTCGAGCTGAACCTGTGAGTAGACCACCTAGCAGGATGACACCAACTGAGATGAAGGAATTAAAGATGCAGCTAGTGGATCTTGAAGGAAGGAATTTTATTAGGCCAAGCAGTTCACCTTAGGAAGTGGCCGTAGTGTTCGTGAAGAAACCAGATGGATCGTTGGGGATGTGCATCAACTACCGTAAGTTAAACAAAAGGACAATTAAGAATAAGTATCCTTTATCGAGAATAGATGATCCGTTCGATTAATTGAGTGGAGCCAGAGTGTTTTCCCAGTTTGATTTGGCGACATGTTTCCATCAATTAAGGGTGGCGGAGGATAGTATTCCTTTGATAGCATTTCGGATGGTTCATATGAGTGGCTGGTTTTGCCATTTGGATTAACAAATGCACCTACTTTCTTCGTAGATTTGTGAACTGAGTTTTCTGAGAGTACTTGGATTGGTTTGTGTTGGTGTTTATAGATAACATTTTAGTATACTCTGAGGATGAAAAGGAACATAAGAATCATCTTAGAGTGGTACTTGAGACACGGAGGCTGAATCAGCTGAAGACGAAGTTTGCCAAGTGTCATTTTTGGAAGAAAGAGGTTAAGTTTTTTGGTCACGTGGTTTCAAAGAAGGGCTTGTCAGTTGATCCAGATAAGATTCAAGCTATGAATAATTGGAAGAGACCGGAGACGATGATTGGGATTAGGAGTTTTCTTGGACTTGTTGGCTACTACCGGAGATTCATTAAGGACTTCTTGCAGATATCAGCACCTTTAACTAAGCTAAACAAAAAGGAGGTGAAGTCTGGTCTGAAAAATGTGAGGAAGCATTGCTTAAGTTAAAGCATTTGTTGACCAGTGCACCTATGTTAGTAGTCCCAGATGGAAACCCAGGGTTGGTGGTGTATACTGATGCATGTGGGACTAGATTGGGAGCGGTGCTGATGTAGAAGGGTAAAGTTATTGCTTACGCTTCACGACGGCTTAGACAACATGAAGTGAGATATCCTACGCGTGATTTGAATTTGGCTGCGGTGATCTTCACGTCGAAGATTTAGAGACATTATCTCTTAGAGGAGAGGTTTTATCTTTATACCGATCATAAGTCTTTAAAGTATTTATTCTCTCAAAAGAAGTTTAATATTAGACAGCAGAGGTGGCTGGAGGTTTTGGCTGCTTATGATTTTGGTATAGAGTATACAATAGGGAAAGGTAATAAGGTAGCGGATGCTCTTGGCAGAAAACATTAGAATATGGTATTAGCTATGTTGGTAAAGTGGAAGGATTTAGAAGCTTTAGCCAGTTGTGGTATGCAGTTAAGATCAACTGGTAGTTCCAGTCAAAGTACCGCCATGTTGTCTTGTTTAGAAGTTCGACCAGTGTTGATCGAGAGGATTGCTTCTAAGAAGAGGAAGGATCAATTATAGGCCGAGAAGATCAGAAGGCCTGAGGTTGGAAATGAGATCAATGATCTAAAGGATTTTAGCCTTGACCATAGAGGATGGTTGAGAAAGAAGGGACGGTTATGTGTTCCGAATGTGGAGGACTTGAGGAAGGAAGTTCTCGGAGAATGTCATCGATCCAAATTTATGATTCATCCTGGAGGGACCAAGATGTATCAAGATTTGAAGAAGAGATTCTATTGGGAAGGTATGAAGAGGGATGTTGGCTTATGGGTTAGGCAGTGTGCAAACTGTCAAGTGAAAGCCGAACATTAGAAGCCGAGTGGGTTGCTTTAGCCTTTAGAGATTCCAGTTTGGAAATGGAATTCGATATCCATGGATTTTATAGACGGATTACCAAGCTCAATAGAGGAAATGAAAATATATGGGTCATATTGGACAGATTGACCAAAAGTGCCCATTTCATTCCTCTTAATTCAACCAGGATGGCACCCGTTTAAGCTAAGTTGTTCCTGAAGAACATAGTCAGACTACATGGAGTTTGTCGTAGTATAGTCTGTGACAGAGATGCTTTATTTGCTAGTGAATTCTGGAAGAGTCTATAGGAAGTATTATGTACCAAGATCAACATGAGTACTGCATATCACTCTCAGACAGATGAGCAGACAGAGTGAGTCAATAAGGTGCTCAAGGATCTATTAAGAGCTTATGTATTGGATTTTGGTGGATCTTGAGAAGATCACCTACATTTGGTTGAGTTTTCCTATAATAATAGTTATCAGACTAGTATAGGAATGGCGCCTTCTGAAGCTTTGTATGGGAGACCATGCAAATCCCTAGCATGTTGGTTGGAGACTGGAGACAGATCAGTCTTGGGCCCAGATTTGGTTAGAGAGGCATCGGAGAAGATTGAGTTGATCTAAAGGAGGATGAAGGAAGCTCATCTAGACAGAAGAGTTATGCAGACAAGAGGCGTAAAGACCTAGAATTCTTAGTTGGAGATAAGATTTTCATTAAGGTATCACCGATGAAGGGTGTGGTATGGTTTGGAAAGTAAGGAAGCTAGCCCTGAAATATGTTTGCCCATTCCGGATTATAGAGAGAATTGGAAAGCTCGTGTACAGAGTAGAGTTACCGAGCAGTATGGCAGGTGTCCATAATGTATTTCATGTGTCCCATCTCCGTAAGTATGTGCATGATCCAGAGATTACTATTCCTCCGACAGGGTTGGAAGGTTTGATAATAAAGCCTAATTTGACTTTTGCTAGACAACCAGTTCGGATTATAGCGAGAGATGGGAAAATATTGTGGAACAAGATAGCCAGGTTGGTGAAAGTTCAGTGGAGCGATAATGAGAAGGACTGTACTTGGGAGATAGAGGACAAGATTAGAGATACTTATCCTGATCTACTTTAAGGGTATGTCTATATTTGATTTATATCGATAGTTGCTAGTCAGATAGTATAGTATGGTTGTTAGGATTTGTTACTGATGATTGCTATGTTTAATATTTAGTCCTTATTGAATTTCAAGGACGAAATTCTTTAAGGAGGAGAGCCTGTAACACCTCTAATTTTTGAAAACATTATTCAGGAGATTTAATTAGATAAATAAAATACAATAATGTAAGAATTAAAATGATAAGATGATTGAGATTTGAAAATAAGATTTAAGATCATGCTTAATAATAAAGTAAATGGGCTTAGGAATGGTTATAAGCTAATTAATTTACATAAGGCCTATTAAGGAATAACCACCTTCATTTTCTATTACCCACCTATTCACATTTCTTTCCATTCACATACATTTAATTTTCTTAAAATAAACAACAAACGTAAAAACCTAAGGAGTCGGCCATTATCAAAGAGGAAAGAGGGGAGAAATTCAATCTAAAGCTAAGGATCAAAGCTAGGAGAAATTAAGCAACAACAAATCTCAAATTCCTTATCATACTCAAGGTGAAAAACAATTCTATATCACCTCTATTTTATTATATGATTGTATGTTTTCAGATTTAATATTAAATTCGTTTTTACGCTGATTTGGATGATGATATGCTTTAATTACAAAATGATGGATTTAAACATAATCGTTTAAACATGGATTAGCATGGTTTTAGGGTAAAACTGAATATAAATGATTTTTGAATGTCATGGAATAATTGTATGTTACGTAAAATATGATTTTGGAGATGGGTTTCAATTTTTGTAATTTTCCAAGGCATGGAAAATTTATTGTGAATTTTCAAAGGAAAATAGGATAAAATTAGGTTTAAAGTTAAATTTGATTATTTTATTAAGAATTTAGGTCTGGAATTTTTGTATGTTAGATAACATGATGAAAGTGAATTTCTATCATTTTTGGGGATTTTTTCTAATTGATTTACTATAGAAATTAAATTGTTTTAGAAAGAAGGACTTATTGGCATAATTGGTTTTGCTTAATGGAAGGGCTTAAATGATAAATTTTTCTTTGATTTGGATATGGGATTATGTGGCAGTTATGTCTATAAAGAGTTTGAAAAGTTTTAAGGCAACCAATCAAAGAATTACAAATAGGCAGGTTAGTTATAAAGTAATTATCATAAAAAGCATTATTTCAGCCTTTTTAGAAAAAGAAGGTTCCACCCATTTCGTAAGTACCATTCAACTCCTTTGCCTCCATTTGAACTTAGTTGAAACCCACCTAACCGAAACCTACAAGAGCCAAAACCAATACACAAGGTATCAATATGATTGGTACGAAGTGGATTGGTGAAGCGCGGAAGGTAGGGTGTCGAAAGTATAGCTTTCGATGGAGTCGAAACCTGGTGAAGCGCGGAAGGTAGGGTGTCGAAAGTATAGCTTTCGATGGAGTCGAAACCAAGGTTTACTTTTAAAAAGATATATGCCTGCCTAGTTTTGAAGGGTGCTTCCGACCAAGTCAATACCTAGTTACTTTCGAACTTGCTGCCACCTTTCTTTGTTTAAAAATAGAGCTTTCGATTGAGACCCTTTGTTATAAAAAGAATGCTTTCGAAAATGATAGTTTCGACCTAGTTGAAACCTTACTGCCATTCGTGTGCCTTTCAAGGGTATTGAAGTCATCAATGCTTTCGAAGGGTGCCTCTGTTTTAAACTTATGCTAAGCCACTTCCTAAATGTTTTCGAAAGAGGTCAAGGGTTTCGAAGTCAATGGCTTTGAAAGGGGATTTCGATGTTATCCTTCAAAGCTTTACTCAAAGGTTTTGAGCTTTTGAATAGATGGTTCTGATACCATCAAATTTTCCCCAAATTTTTTTTATTAAAGGTTTCGAAAAAGATACTTTCACCTATATTCACTTTGACCCAAAAGATGTATTTAAAGAGTAAACCCAATGATTTTGAAAGGGGTACTTTCATTGGTTTCGAAGCTATGTTTCTAAAGATTATTAAGTGATGGTTAATACATCTGAAAGGTATATTTTGGTTTCAAAAAGGATAAGTTAAAGAGCTTCAAAAGGTATATACTTAGAGTTTTGAAAAGAAGTTTTCTATGCTTTCGAAGGAGGTCATCCAGGGTTTCGAAAGTGATGTTTTAAGGTTTCCAAAACAAATAACCCCATCTCATTTTAAAGGAAAAACCCTGGCATAAATTAAAGAGTTGTGAAATAGAAGTTTTCCTTGATTAACAGGTTAAAGGGTTTAACCAAGTTTTATATAAAATGATTTCAAGGATATTAAACCACAGGAGCTGGTATTATTATTATGTTGTTATGATTGCTTCATCTATAATTATTCACACTGTAATGAACCCATAATGGTACTTTGGGGAAGGGCAGAATAACCAGCTAGGTTGACCCAGTAGTGAATATAAATTAAGAATGCTATAATATTAAGTAATGATATTGGCAGAGGCCAGTAGGTTTATAGTAAACGCATGAAAACTATGTATGAATGAAGATGTCAGGAAAACAAGTTCATAGTAAGCCTATGAAAACTATGATTTGACATTGGCATGGGTCAATAGGTTTATAGTTAACCCATGAAAACTATACCTGGATTAAGATATTGACAGAAGTCAATAGGTTCCTAGTCAACCCATGAAAACTTAGATAAGAGGAAGGATATTGGAGTTACCAATAGGTTTGGGGAGAACCCATGAAACAGTAAAGATATTGACAAGGGCCAAAAGGTTCTTAGTGATCCCATGAAAACTATGAAATCGGGCAGGGAATCCATATGCATTAAACAGGTTATTAGTAAGGCAATAAAAACTAATATGTTAACAGTGACCCTAGAAACTTTAAATAAGACAGATAGTCAGAATGGATAGGGATGGGTAATCCAGAATTAATCTACTTATTTGCATATCATCATATTGTTTTGAATTGTTTTTAACCATTCTGGATGCAGGAGCACGATATATGGTTTAATAAAGTTTTAGGATACTAGTGAGGGGAAAACCCGTTCCGCTAAGCGGTGAGGTCTTACTAGATATCTAAATGGTTTGAGATGGTAGATTATTATTCATACCGGACTTTATGTCTGATTCAAAGTTTTTGTTTCCCCCTTAAACTCTCGGGTGCTCAATTGATTTTGAGTAGCTAGAGGGTTAAGGTTTTCAGGTTTTCTTTTAGACGAATAAAGCTTCTGGAGACATGCAGGAGGCATGCTAGCTATTTAGAGTTCTTTTATTTCACTGTGTATTTGGTTGTAATGGCAAAGTAGTTTACTTTCCTATACTAGACTCTTATCGTCCATGTTGGCATCTCCATATGTCGCTCTTGGTATATTTGTTCTTATATTTTTATCTGAACATGGTTTGCGTACTAGGATTATGTAATGAACATGAAATATTTTGAAATGGAATGTGGAATGTGGAATGTGTTTTGTTTTATAATTTTTCCATTTTCTTGTGTGTCTGTGTATCAACGTATCTAACATTGCCTTATTTGGTCGTCGAGGATTAATAAATATGGATGACTGCAGCATCCGTAGCCATTAGTTTTGGGCCTCAAAGTAGGGGGATGTTACAACATGCTTCTCCATTAGCTGGGTGTTTTAACATGCCTTCTTCCTGTGCTCTCATACAGTGCCACCTCATATGATGCGCAGTTACAAAAGATGCGTATAACCTTTGAAGCCTAGGAGTGATGGGTAAGTAATGCATATGCTTGTACGGAACTTCCTTTCCCTTCTTTTTTCTTGGTTTGTATCTTTCCTGATTACATATTTTACAATTCCTAAGATTGATGTCTTCTTTGCAAAATAACATGCAACCATTTAAACATGTATCTATTTTTTGATACGGCAAACCAAAAGCAGACATAAGATTTTTCACTTCATAATGATTTTCGCACATTAAATTATCGGGTGGCATATGCCGCTTTGTAGCTTGTATTAACCCAGCTTCTGTGAAGTTGTATTTTGATTTCATCGTAATGTATTCTTCAGTTACTAATAATTGAGTATCGTTTGTACAACCAACCCAAAGGGGTTTCTTAGCAGCATCCAATAAATCATATATATTTTTTGCTTCAATGCTTGATTCTTCTTAGACATTAACATCGTTACCTTCAACTTCAATAGTAGGGAACATTGAACGTGATTCATCTTAAATCATATCTTCTATGAGATTCATTGGAACAATGCCAGTATCCACCTCCTCCTCCGAATGTACGGGATTAGGTGCTATAAGTTCTCCATGACGATCCACACCAAATAATTCGGCACGAAATCATATTGGTGCAAATGAACTATTACCATATCCGGTATCAAATGCTTTAATAATTTGTACCTGCTGCATGAACGAATTTCTCTGTCGTTCTCATTATTACTTAAAGTGAATTCAATAAAGACGTGTACACCATTTTGAAAATGTTCACTTATTAAGCCACCAATTTCACTTCTTTGTTGGTACATCCAGCTCTGGTTGATAAAATAATTGACCATTTTTTCTACTTTATAACATAAAAATGTATTAATCATTTACGTATTGATATATTATTTTTTAATTAAATCATACATTTAAAAAATTTCAAATATATAATATTATTCTATTTAATTTTATTTTCAAATAGATTTACACAAGTTATATGAATATAATCTACAATTTTTAGGTTATTGTTCTACACTTTGATGGTTATTCTACACAGGGAACAAGAAGAAAGTGTTATTGAAATTTTATGAACTATTTAAAATGAAATGATTTGCAAAATATAATTACTTTATTGTGTTTGCAACTTGTCCAATACAGTGACAAATCTGACAAATATTGTATCGGATGAATATAAATGTCTGTTCTGTAATAAAAACGAATATCCATAAAACGATCATATAAAATACTTGTCAGACGGGGCCAAAAACTCTCTAAGGGATTTATAAAGAACAAAGCACTAATTATCATGTTCGACATTTTAGAAAACACATATACTAAATCATGCACATTCACCCTAATTAACCTAGGCTAGCTCTAACGCGCATATTGTTACCCGGCTACTTAGCCCGGCTACAAAGCGATAGTTGCAGAGGATAGGGTTGGACCAAGACGGGACTCAAGTCGAGAAAGGATTGGAAATATAGAGGGTCGGTGTAACTTAACTAGATCGGCATACTTGTGTATGGTTCAGCATATATGTATGGTTCGGCATATATGTATGGTTCGGCCTATCTGCATGGTTCGGTGTTGGAACAAGATCATATATGGGTCGGCAATGATGGGATCGACCTTGTTGGAACAAGATCATATGTGGGTCCGCAATAATGGGATTGGCCTTGTTGGGACAAGATCATATATGGATCGGCTGATAGTGGTTCGGCTTATGTGGATCGGCAAGGATGGGCTCGGATTTGATACGATCGACATGGGTGGCTCGACATGACTGGATCGGCTGTAATGGTAGGCTATCTCCGGGTTGGTCGTAGAGCTTTTTGGCATTAGATGAAGCGGTTGGCATGGACGGGTTGGTCATTATGGTTCGGCATACTTGGGTCATTGCACCCTGAGGAAGTTGGCAAGTTATCTAGTCTACAACAAAGTAGTGTGGCCAGCATTTCATTGCTTCGAGTCACGCTACTATTTGCTTCGAGTCACTTGAGAAGTTGCTTCGATTCATCTACGAGGAAACCTCGGCTCGACATTGATGGTTCGGCCAAAGTGGTTTGGCAGTCACAAGATCGGTTATGGAGGGTCGGCATACCTAGGTCGGTCAACTTGAATTGTCACTTGTGGGCCGAGCTATTTTGGTCATGGTCCTACACAGGGAAGCCAGGCTAACTTCGTCTATAAATAGAGGGGCAGGGGTCCAGTTGAAGGGACCTTTTTTCGAGAACTCTAGGGAAACTCTGCCATTTTTTATACTCTCCTCTTTTTGGTTCAAACTTGTATTCAAGTGGTTTGTTTACGGATTGCATTTGTATTCAAGTGATTGGAAAAGTAATAAAGATTCTATTCAAAGTGGACGTAGGCGATTACGCTGAACCACTATAAATCTGGTGTTCTCATTTATGTTGTTCTTTTTGCACTCAATTGCGTTATTTCTCTGTTTTAATTTACTTTCTTCATTAATCTCTCTACATAACTCTATTCAAGGGTGTTAGTGACCAATTTTGGTGTTTTCACTGAGAAGGTGCATTCTCAGGCTGTTAGGATCTACTTTATCGATACTGGATTGAGGAAATCCCTAGAAGGAGATCCGAGTTCATTCTCAAGAGTTCGTAGATTCTACTCAGAGTTCTACATATAACTCTAGGATGGCAAGACCACGTACCAAATCCGCCTCCCACAACGTGGATGCTAATGAGACCGCCAACGTCCAGCAAGTGGGACCCAGCAATCAGCAAGCTAATGCAGGTGCAGAGCCCGCCACCATCCCAAACCAACCAGAAGCTGTCACCAGGGCAGAGTTCAATGAGCTGATGAGGGAGCTCGTGGAAAGTAGGAGACAGCTTAATGAGCAGATTCAAACGAATGCCAACCTAATGACCCAGGTCGCTCAGCAGCAGCATTAGAACGCTGGAAGAAGCCATGCTTCCTACTCATCATCTGACAGCTCCGCTTTGTTGGATGAACACCCCAAGCGTAGATGCCATAGGATCGAAACGGCACAAGCTGGTGCAACAGAGCAATTTGTGGCGACTCGCCAAGAGCAAACCAACAGAAATGGTCCAGATTCCCTACCTGGAACCGTGGCCCCTCATTTGCACCTAGGGAGTCGCTCCCAACCTGGAGTGGGAAACTTAGGATCTGGAGCACGCTTGGGAGCTGGTCCACCGCCTCGCCAGGGTCATAGTGAAGCCGATCCTCGGGATGTGCACTTAGATGATCGCCTACCGAGGAGGCACCAGCTGGAACGATCGCGTAGGACGGATACTGACTTGCCACCTCCCTTCCAGACTCTGGATTTATCAGCTATGGTCAGGCAACTGATGAGAGAGAATCAAGGCTTAACCAACGATGACTGGGGCATATCTAGGAGCCATACTCCATTTCCAAATACCATCCTATAAGCTGAGTACCCCCAGAAATTCAGCATGACTACTATTACAGCTTATGAAGGAAAGACCGATCCCCGATAGTTCATAATGAGATACGAGTGGATGATGGACTCGGCTAGGGCAAATGATGCGACCAAATGCAGATGCTTCCCAATAGCCCTATCCGGAATCGCTACCATATGGTTCACCAAACTTCCCCGCGATCGATCTCTAGGTTTGATTAATTAGTGGCGAAATTCATGGAGCAGTTTAGGATCCATGCCACTCGCCCAAAGGACGTGATGTCATTATCCAGTATGATCTAGGCTACGGGGGAGTCGTTGAAGGATTATTTGCAAAGATTTCATGTTGCTGCTACCGAAGTTAGCAATCCAAATGACCATGCTATCCTTATGGCCGTAAAGCGAGGAGTAGATCTGGACTCGGATTTTGGTGATTGGTTTGCAGGAAAACCACCGACTACCCTGGAACGCTTTTATTCAAAGGCGAACCAATTCATGAGAAGGGAAGAAGCCAGGTGGTCAAGATGAAGCAGTACGCCAGGGCCCAGCAAGGAAGCCGTGCAGAGCAACATTACGGTAAAGCAATCTGGTGAAAACTCTGGCAAGGTCCAAGCCAATGTTCAAAATAAGCCGGAGCAGTCTAAGGATCCGGAGGATAAAATTCCAGATGAAAGAGGGAAGCAGGAAAGTGGAAACCAATAATCCCAACCTATAGCGAATATACTCCTCTGAATACATCTTTGGAGAATATTTATCTATCAACTTGTAATACGTTCCAATACTGGAAGCCGCACCCAAAGGAATCCACTGAGGAACAAAAGCAGATTGAAAAGTATTGCCGGTTTCACGGGACCTATGGGCACAATATCGAAGAGTGTAGACACCTCTATGATGCTATAGAAAAGTTGATTCGACAGAAGAAGTTACAACAGTTAGTTAAGAATCCACAGGAAGGCAAACAGGGGACACCCGACCCCAATCACAGGCAAGCTTCACATCGACCTGAGGAGCCCGCTCAGATCGGAGGAAGGCTGGTCATAAACACGATAATTGGTGGACCTCATCCGGTAGACAAGAGTTGGCAGGAACGCTATGCTAGTTCCTTGAAGCATGCAGGTTTCGAATGCTACTCGAATACAGAAGACGGGACTCCAGTGAAGCAGCAACGAATGGTGACTAATGATATAATATTCAGGAGTAGGGATGCCGATCAGGTAAAGGCACCTACCATTGACCCAATGGTTATCTCAGCTATGATTGGACCGACGCTTGTGAGAAGTATACTGATTGATTGTGGGAGTTCTGTTAATATTATCCTCAAAAAAGCGTACGACCAAAAGAATATGGAGGCGAAGGATCTGAAACCATCTAAAGCCCACATTTATGGCTTTAATGGTGCAGCTACTGATGCAATAGGTTTTGTTGAATTGCCAGTTGAACTAGGAGAAGGTGAACGCAGGAGGGTACGGATCCTACCGTTCATTGTTTAGGATGTTGATTCCCCGTATAATGTTTTTCTGGGCTGATCGGCCCTGGTGGAGTTTAGGGCAGCTTTGGCCTCGTGGTGTTTGACCTTGAAATTTCCAATGGACGGAGGAGTTGGTGTAGTGCATGGAGATCAAGCGACTGGTCATGCTTGTTATGTGGCTGAGCAGAGAGAGGCCCAGCGAAGAGAGAAGGGAAAGGGTGTGGACAACCTTGTCCATATTCATATTGCTGAAAATTGACAAGAAGTGCCCGAGCCTCAGCTTGGGCAACACAGTCAGATCTATAGAGACATAGACCCGAGAGATGATGAAGAAGAACCCAAGGAGGCCAAGGCGGCACTGGCTGAACTGATAATTGACATATTAGTCAGCCATGATGACCCATCACGGGTGCCTAAGATCGGATCACAGCTTAACCCCTCGTTGACAAGGGATCTTACTGATTTCCTCCGAGTGAATCTAGATGTTTTCGCTTGGACCCATTTTGATATGTGTGGGATTTCTCCCACCGTCGCAAGTCATATATTGAGCATTGACCTGAAGTATGTGCCAGTGAAACAAAAGAGGAGAGGCATGGACCCGGAGAGGTCCGCTGCTCTCAAAGAGGAGGTGGATAAACTCAAAGTCAATGGGTTCATCCGCGACACCCTCTATCCTGAATGGATATCTAATCCCGTACTGGTGAGGAAGGCAAACGGGAAGTGGAGGACCTGTGTTGATTACTCGGACCTGAACAAGGCATGCCCCAAGGATAGTTTCCATTGCCCAGAATTGATCAGCCGGTCGACTCGACAGCAGGACACGAATTGTTGTCATTTACGGATGCCTATTCAGGATACAATCAGATCCTGATGCACATTCCAGATCAGGAGCATACCAATTTTGTCACGGACGTTGGACTGTACTATTATGTAGTGATGCCTTTCGGGTTGAAGAACGCAAGGGCAACTTACCAGCGTTTGGTGAATCAGATGTTTAAAGACCAAATTGGTAGAACGATGGAAGTGTATGTGGATGATATGCTCGTGAAGTCACGTCAGTCAAACGACCACATTCAAGACTTAGCAGAGATGTTTGATATGCTCAGATTTTACGGAATGAAAATTAATCCACTGAAATGTTCCTTTGACGTTGCATTGGGGAAGTTTTTGGGTTTCATTGTCAACGCACGGGGAATCGAAGCCAACCCAGAAAAGATTCAAGCTATTCGAGACATACAGGCACCTAGAACTATAAAACAAGTGCAAACCCTGAATAGGAAAGTCGCCGCGTTGAGTCGATTTATATCCAGAGCAACCGACAAGTGTATTCATTTCTTTGATGCGATAAGGAAAGGGAAAAGAAATTTTGAATGGACGTCGAACTGTGAGGACGCATTCTGAGCTCTGGTGAGACACTTGGAGAGGCCCCCGATTCTGTCGAAGCCCGTAAACTATGAGGAGTTGTATGTTTACTTGACCGTATCCCAACATGCCACTAGTGCAGCTTTGGTCCGTGAAGAGGACCGAATCCAAAAGCCAGTGTACTATGTTAGTAAGCATTTAACGGGGGTAGAGAGAAATTATCCTAAGATTGAGAAGCTGGCTTACTGTTTGGTGATCGCGTCATGCAAGCTCTGGCCGTATTTCCAGGCACATCCGATCAGTATTTATACCGATCAACCTTTGTGGCAGGTGCTCCAACGACCGAAGACTACTGGAAGGCTACTCAAATGGAACATTGAACCAGGTCAGTTCGACATCACCTACATACAACGGAGAGCTATACAGGGGCAAGTGTTAGTAGATTTCATTGTAGATTTCACCATATTAGACGAGCCAAGTGGAAGTGATGTGATTCTCGTTGTTCGTTGGAAGCTATATACCGATGGGGCATCCAACAACCATTGTTCCGGGGCTGGTGTTATCCTTGTAACTCCCGGGAACCGATCGTTTTGTTATGCTTTGAAACTTAATTTCCCCGCTACGAATAATGAAGTCGAGTATGATGCATTAATTGTTGGACTGAAGCTTACCAAAGAACTTGGAGTGAAATCGGTGGAAATCTTTTGTGACTCGCAGTTAGTGGTGTACCAAGTACGGAGACTATCAGGCAAAGGGGAAAAGGCTTGCCCCATACCTCGCTCGGTTCAAAAATTGTTGGCGGACCTCGAGTACTACGATATTTCGCACATTCCGTACGAACAAAACGGGGAAGCCGATTCCTTGGCAAAATTTGCAAGCACTGGCGATGCGCGGCAGATGGGATTGGTTCCCATTAAAACTTTACATGCCCCGAGTATAAATGAGATGAAGGTATATTTTGCGTCAGAGACGGAAACTGAAAGGGAGTCGTGGATGACCTCGTTCAAAGAATACTTGCTACATGGAACCTTGCCCGAAGGAAAGAACGAGAGGCAACAAGTCGTTTGCAAGGCCTCACGGTATACAATGCAGGATGGAATGATGTATCGAAAGGGATTCTCCGTTCCCTTGCTTAGGTGTATCGCCCACGACGAGATAAAGCGGGTTTTAAGAGAAGTCCATGAGGAGAATGTAGGGACCATACTAGGGGGCAGACACTAGCCAAAAAGATACTCCGCTATGGGTACTATTGGCCGACCGTGAATCCGGACGCCGCAGACTATGTAAGGAGATGCGACAAATGTCAAAAATACGTAAAGATCCTGAGAGCACCGCTAATGGAACTCACGCAAATGGTTAGTCTAAGGCCGTTTGCAATACGGGGGATCGATATAATCGACTCCTTGCCAACCTCCAAAGGTGGTGCGAAATACGCAATCGTCGCGGTCGATTACTTCACCAAGTGGGCAGAAGCAGAGCCACTAGCTACGATCACCACCAAAAAGGTTGTTAACTTTGTTGTGCAAAACATTATATGTCGCT
Organism: Allium fistulosum; assembly: GCA_030737815.1. Taxonomy (NCBI): domain Eukaryota; kingdom Viridiplantae; phylum Streptophyta; class Magnoliopsida; order Asparagales; family Amaryllidaceae; genus Allium; species Allium fistulosum. Next base: position 703,260,325 of record CM060904.1, on the reverse strand, counting down.
TTGGTCTCCCACGGACTATCATTACTAACAACAGAACTCAATTTGAGAGTAGAGAATTCAAAGAGTTCTGCCAAAAATACTATATTGAGAAAAGGTTTGCAACAGTCGCTCACCCTAAAGCAAATGGGCAAGTTGAAGCCGTAAATAAGATAATCATGTCCATCTTGAAAAAATGTTTGGAGAAGGCTAGAGGCAAGTGGGTGGATGAGCTTCCAACAGCACTCTGGGCCTACAGAACCACCCACAAGTCTGCGACTGGCCACACTCCTTTTGCCTTGGCATACGACACTGAAGCTGTTATACCTGTGGAACTTGAAGTTCCTTCTCACCGGGTGACCCATTATGATCCTGGAACGAACCGAGATCTTTTTCTGGAATCATTGGACTTTGTCGATGAGAAACGTGAAGAAGAGGATTTAAGGGCGGCTGCATATCGGTATCGAGTCGCTTGAGATTATAACGAAAAAGTTCGACCAAGAACTTTTGATGTAGGCGACCTTGTTTTGAAGCGAGTTTTTCTGGTCCCATCATATATGAATCCCACATGGGAAGGTCCCTACGTCATCGAACGGAGGCTTGGAGAAGGAACCTTCAAGCTAGCGACTATTGATGGCGTGACGCTCCCCAAAGCATGGAATAGCGAGCATTTGCGCCGTTATTATACTTAGTCTATTTCTTTTGCATTTTAGTAGCAATTGTTTCCAGTATATGTTTCTTTTGTTGTTCTCTATTTCTGACGTGTAATAAGACCATTTGATTTGCCCTTATTTTCTATAATCAATAAAGGCTTGAAGCTATTTTTGTATGAACTATTGGTGTTTCGTGTTTTATAATTCCATGGAAAAATTAAATTGCATTAATATGTCTGGCGTATGAATGCACACACAAAACAAGAAATCTCTAAGTCCCCAGAGTGTGGGCTAGAGTACTCTGAGTCCCCAGAGTGCGGACTAGAGTATAAACGATTCAAAATTCACTAAGTCCCTAGAGCGCGGACTAGAGTACTCTGAGTCCCCAGAGTGCGGACTAGAGTATAAACGATTCAAAAAATCTCTAAGTCCCCAGAGCGTGGACTAGAGTACTCAGAATCCCCAGAGTGCGGACTAGAGTATAAACGATTCAAAAATCTCTAGGTCCCCAGAGCGCGGACTAGAGTACTCTGAGTCCCCAGAGTGCGGACTAGAGTATAAACGATTCAAAAATCTCTAGGTCCCCAGAGCGCGGACTAGAGTACTCTGAGTCCCCAGAGTGCGGACTAGAGTATAAACGATTCAAAAATCTCTAAGTCCCCAGAGCGTGGACTAGAGTACTCTGAGTCCCCAGAGTGCGGACTAGAGTATAAACGATTCAAAAATCTCTAAGTCCCCAAAGCATGGACTAGAGTACTTTGAGTGCCCAGAGTGCGGACTAGAGTATAAACGATTCAAAAAATCTCTAAGTCCCCAGAGCACGAACTAGAATACTCTGAGTCCCCAGAGTGCGAACTAGAGTATAAACGATTCAAAAATCTCTAAGTCTCTAGAGCGCGGAATAGAGTACTTTCAGTCCCCATAGTGCGGACTAGAGTATAAAAACTTCAAAAATCTCCAAGTCCTGTGAAAGCGGACTAGAATTTGCATGACTCACAAGACTCTGAATTTCAATTACAGATCAAATTATAAGCTAAGCAATGAGAATCTGGGAATACAAAGAATCAAAAATTTTATTTACTAATCAAAAAAGAAGTTTCGTTACTACTTCTCCGAAGTGCGGAGCCAAAATCTATCTACGATGACTAAAAAGAAAAGAAAAAAAAGCGGGGGGGGGGGGGGGGGGGTGGGACAACTGCATGGTACTAAGTTACTTAAGTAGAGAAAAATGTGGCGAGACAACAGCTACATCTTCGGTTTTCTTTCCCTCTTTGGTTTCCCCGAAGGTTCCTCATCCGAGCGCCTCTTTTTGGACCCTTTGCTTCCCAATTACGAAATACTCGAGGGAGGAGGAGGAACTTCCAAAGGAGTGATCCCACCAAGGAGAATAAACTTCAGCGGCCTATTTAAGGGATCTTCGAGCTCCACCACCTGAGATTCTATCTTAACTTTGGTTTTCTTTCACTCCTCCTCCTCGATCTACTCCTTCATGCTAAGCTGGGAAGTATGCTCGGAAGCACCTGTGATTTCGACGTCGTCGTGTCCCTCTACATGTGAAGGGTCTTCGAGCTTATCTTCCTCAAGCGTCCTTATTACTTGAGCGTTAGGACCAGGGGTGTCACCGTTGTGGAGTACTTCACTCTCTTTTTCTTCCCACTCCATGGAGGCATCGCTCCTAGGAGTCGGTTCAGGGCCTGAATGACCTGCATGAATTCATGAAAAGTGAATGTTAGATACGACAGTTAGTCACCAAAAACGATAACTCTATGAGCTTTAGGAGGAGGGGTCACGTACCAGCTTCCATTTGGCTCTCAGCCGTCTTGGAGTATCACCCTCCTGAATTGGGGATATAATGTGGATGCCAAGTCCAGGCTTCTCCGGATCGTAACCCACATGTTGCTCGGAAGGATTAAGTGGTGGAGTTTTGGTCGAGTCAACGGGGGGAGGAATCTGGGGCTCGGAGCCCGACGGGCCAGCAGCATCCTCTTTGTCCTCTGATGTAGGGGAGCCTCCCCTGAAGAGGGCTTTCGCCACAGATAAACCTGAGGGTTCTTTACCTCGAAGCACTTCCCTCACCAAAGCCTCTTCATCAATCTCTTCGACACCTAGCTCTACCTTTTTGATCCTAATAAAAGTATCCCATGCTTCGGCAAGTGATTCGAGATAATTCTCACCCAAGAAAGACATGTCACAGTGCATGAGGACTCTCGCATTGAACTCGGCAATGAGCGGGTCAAATAAACATTTGATTTCTTCTCTATCGACTTCGGTAGCAGCCTCGAGTCGAGAGTCGGCCTCTATGAGCGCCATCTTCTTGCTTTCTTCACGAGCTGCTTCTTTTAATGTTTCAACCCAGGATAGCTCTTCGTCAAGTTTTGTCTTTTGAAGCCATGTTTCGACGATTTCATCGCAGTATCTTTGTGACTCTTCCTGCGCTACAATTTTCTCTTCTCTCTCTTTAAAGAGAAATTCCTCTAGTTCTTTGACCCATCGAGCGAGAATGTCTTTTTCTTTTTGGATAGAATCTTTCTCCAAAGCCAGAGCACCGCTGCGTTGGATTGCCTCGTTAAGTTATTTCTTGTGAGTGGCCTCCAAGTAAATAACTGCCTCGGCTGTCTCCTTAGCATTTTTCTGGGCAGTCTCAAGCTAAGATTTGTATGAGGATAGCCCTTCGTCCTGGCCTTTAATGATGTCTTTGTCATGAATAGCTTCGAGCTTGAGGCGATCAATCTCGTGTTGGCGTTCAATAAAAACCTCTGAAACTTTCTCTACCAAGTGCGCGAATGCATCATGTTGAAAATATACATCGTTGTTGCAGGCAATGGCGCTCTATTTGACATGTCCAGGGATAGGATGGACTGCAGGGAGAAATTTCAGTCCATTGAAACATATCTTCAGGAATGTAGTCTTGAGCTCAGCTAATTTTTCCATCGTCGATGGATCGTGAGAGGGGGCTAGGGGAGTCTGCCTAACCGGAGTCACGGATTTCTTATAAGGCTCATGGGATTGCTTGGTACTCAAAGATCCAAAATGTTGGTCGCGAGGAATTTCGGACTAGGATCCCTTCTGAGCAGACTTCTCCCCACTACGCTCCGGAAGATGGGGAGGATCGTTTGGATATAAAGAATGGTTGTGGGTTCTCCTTCTGGAAGATGACTACTCTCTGGAACGATAATCTATATCACTGCTGTCGTCCCTGTCTCGCCGTTTACCTGATCCTGAGTCTCGACTGGAATGGTAAAAGATAGAGGATCCGCGAAGGCAGTCAATGCCATGTGTATGCCCCATTTCTCCTACACATAAAGTCAAATGAGGACAAGTTAGTAGGAATCGCATGATGAATGGAATTCGAGTGCATGATAGAGTGTAAGTGTATGTGTGTGTCCTAGTGCAACCCCCCGATGGACCAGTGTTTTTCGCTTTACTCATTAGAGTTTCCTCTCCTTGATTGATGAGTCTGAGCGCCTTCATCGCTTCTCACGGGCGAATTAAATCCCATAGCCTCAGGGTTGTTGAAACCATAATTCAGTATATCGTCAGGAATGGTCAAGTCAGATAGGCCCTTTAATGAGCCTTCCAAGTTTTGGGAAAACGACTTCTTTTCGATCGGAGTTATTGTAACCTTCGAAGTTCCACCAACTTTTTTCTTTTTCAGCTTGTAAGCTAGACTCTTTTTCGAAGGAGGCGGTGGTTCGTTGGTGCCGGGTGCATCAGCTACTGGCACTTGGCCGGAACTTACATTCTCATCAGTCGCTGCCCGCACCTCAGTTTCTTTAATCTCGCCTTCCTCGGTAGTATTAAGGGCCCCTTCGGCAAGGGGCACCGAAGGTCCAGCTTGTTCTTTGCCCGTTTCCACAGTCGTTCTTGCTATAGTGGCTCCAATTGGAAGGCTAGTCCGGCGGCCCTCTTCCAGTAATCCGAACTTCGAGAGCGGTTCGTTGGTAATTACAGATTTAATGTCCCGATCTCCCACGGGAGTAGCTCGGATGGCCTCGATGGCCTTAGAATACCCGGCGCCTTCGGGTCATGGGCGGATATCTATAAGGGTTGAAAGAAGTTTAGAAAAGATGTACTTCGAGCCTTAAGACAAAGATTAGGATAAAAATGATACTTACTCCCTTCTAGCCATCTTCTCGTGAAACCGGGAGGACAGCATACATAGAACGACTCTTGTTTATACTGAGAAAATTTGCCCCATGCACCCATCAGGACTTGACATTTGGGATATGGCTCAAGGAATATGTAAGATGGACTGTCGGTATGTCTCTTGAAGCGGTAAAAATAACGGATATCCTCGAGAGTTGGGGGTCTGAATAAGATGCTCATGAAAAGAACGCATGTACCATGAATAAATGCATGGCTATTAGGGTGTAGCTGTGCTGGAGCAATCCCAATATACTGCAACACTTCACAAATGAATGGATTGAAAGGTGGCACATTTCCGGCCCAGCACATAAATTTGTTACACGCAGTATATCCGACTGGGGGCAATTAAGGCCGATCTTGTCTTGATGGAACCAGAACGTCATCAAAGGGGATTCCATGGATTGAGCACAACCGACGAAGAGCGGCTTCGTCGATTTTTGAGGCTTGTGAATCAATGGGGTTATCCAAAATAACAACTTTGTCTACGCCATCGGGGGTCGGATTTATAACCTTAGCAAGAAGGTCGGGAATGGTAGGAATGGGGGCAAACAACAGGCTCGACGTCCCTACCACCTCTTGCCGTGAACTTGGTCTAGGCTTGTTGGATATAGTGGTGGAGCTTGACTTCTTAGACATTTCGGGAAGACGCTTGGTGTGTATAAATACCTGTTTAAGCTATACTCGAAAGATAATCGATATTAGATATGACAACAAAATATTCCCTCATATTGTGTGTGAACTAGTGTGACGATTCAGACATGAGTGCAGAAAAATTAAAGTTTTAAAGACAAGTGTGGCATGATGAAGCTTTAAGTTATCGTCTTCGAAGACCGTCATCGCTGACCGTCTCCGGCAGTTTGTCTTATGATCGGTAGCTGAAGTCTTGGAATCGAGCATTAGCATCATAGAATGTGAAGGCTGTTACTTGCATTTGTTGTGTTAGATTCGTGTTTAAGATTACTTAAACTGTGGGGTCATTAATCCGAATTAAGACCATGGGCTTATATGCTTTGGTCATTGTTCATTATTTTGTGCTAAGGCATGAAAATATGTAGTCCTGATGTATGCGGTGTTCAAGTCAAGACGATCCTGATTGCCAATGCCGACCCCGACACTTAATATCGATCCACATACTTAACCTTCTATACCGATCGCCCCTCTAAACGTAGACAACTGACCCACTCTCCTACGAATCACTGACCCACACTCTCTCTCGGTACTGGCCCACTCTATCTCTCTCTCAGAACCAATCAACACTCCCTCTCGGAATACCGATCCACTCTATTCCAAGAGTTCTACCAACCCACTCTTTTGTCCAACTCCTACCGGTCCAGCTCTACTCCAATAACCTACCAACCACTTTCCCTCGATCGGTGTGCCAGGCAGGAGCCTACAGCCTATGCAAACCCCTAAAAATCACCAAACTCCTCTCTCTCACAAAACAATGAACCTTCTTCTCCTATACATCACCGACTTACTTTCCAATCAACATCTATGCTAACTCCTCTCAACCTGGTGCAATCCCACATCAGAAACGCTCCATTGTCCATGCATGTCCCCTCACTCACCATGTTTCTCTCCTCTTCCATTCATTGCATAGGGTTGTATGCACAACGGTCCTAATGTAGTTTGATTTCAAGAAGGCATGGCCTAGGAATTTAAGTTAATTCATGGAATCTCGCCTAAGTGTCAATTCGAGGTTGAGGTGAGTGATTCTTGAGGCTTGGCTTGAGGAGGATAGGGCAGCACGTTTGGAAGATGATGGAACGAGGTAGGAAAGCAGTTCGGTAGAGGGAAGGAGTTTAGGTTTGGAGCAATGTTGGAGAAGATAAGAAATAAAGTGAGAAGTGGGAGGAAAAGAACAAAGGTGTGAGTTTATATATGGTGGAGGGGAGATGAACGGGCGTTTTCCTGTAGACCCGATCACCACACATCACTGGATCGGCAAGTGAACATGCCGACCATTGCCAGGGGAACCGACCGTGTGGATCGGCCTTCGTATGCCGATCCACCTCTTGTAAAAAAAAGCAAGTGAATACTAAAAATAAATATAATGATAATATAATAAAATGTGTATACATGAGTATATACACATATGATGGTAATAGAGGATGGTAGTGTGATAAAGAGACGGATACTACCGGGTAAGTGGAAAAGCATGGGTTTGGAAAACCCACCGTAATTCTGCCTTCAAAAGGTTGTATACATTCAGCTTTTAAAAAATTAAAATAGAATTTTAAGAGCCTCTTCGAGATTGAGCTAGTACGTTCAAACAGGAAGCTTCGTCGAAGGACAATGAAAAGCGACGGTCAGTTATCATTCTAAACGAGCTTGCCTCTAAAAGCAAGGATTGCTTGCTGATTCAAAGCGTGTTATGTTGATTCACACAACGCACTTTGTGGGGCAAATGTTACCCGGCTAATTGGTCCGGCTACAAGGCGATAGTTGCAGTGGATAGGGTTGGACCTAGACGGGACTCAAGTCGAGAAAGGATTGGAAATATAGCGGGTCGGTGTAACTTAACTGGATCGGCATACTTGTGTATGGTTCAGCATATATGTGTGGTTCGGCATATATGTATGGTTCGGCCGATCTGCATGGTTCGGTGTTGGAACAAGATCATATGTGGGTCGACAATGATGGGATCGGCCTTGTTGGAACAAGATCATATGTGGGTCGGCAATGATGGGATCGGCCTTGTTGGGACAAGATCATATATGGATCGGCTGATAGTGGTTCAGCTTATGTGGATCGGCAAGGATGGGCTCGGATTTGATATGATCGGCATGGGTGACTCGGCATGACTGGATCGGCTGTAATTGTAGGCTATCTCCGGGTCGGTCGTAGAGCTTTTTGGCATTAGATGAAGCGGTCGGCATGGATGGCTCGGTCATCATGTTTCGGCATACTTGGGTCATTGCACCCTGGGGAAGTTGGCAAGTTATCTAGTCTACAACAAAGTAGTGTGGCCAGCATTTCATTGCTTCAAGTCGTGCTACTATTTGCTTCGAGTCACTTGAGAAGTTGCTTCAATTCATCTACGAGGAAACCCCAGCTCGGCATTGATGGTTCGGCCAAAGTGGTTCGGCGGTCACTAGATCGGTTATGGAGGATCAGCATACCTAGGTCGGTCAACTTGAATTGTCACTTATGGGCCGAGCTATTTTGGTCGTGGGCCTACATAGGGAAGCCAGGCTAACTTCGTTTATAAATAGAGGGGCAGGGGTCCAGTTGAAGGGACCTTTTTTCAAGAACTCTAGGAAAACTCTGCCATTTTTTATACTCTCCTCTTTTTTATTCAAACTTGTATTCAAGTGGTTTGTTTACGGATTGCATCTGTATTCAAGTGATTGGAAAAGTAATAAAGATTCTATTCAAAGTGGACGTAGGTAATTACGCCGAACCATTATAAATCTGGTGTTCTCGTTTCTATTGTTCTTTTTGCACTCAATTGCGTTATTTCTCTGTTTTAATTTACTTTCTTCAATAATCTCTCTACATAACTCTATTCACGGGTGTTAGTGACCAATTTTGGTGCTAATACATATGCACTAATTAATCAATGTATATACACTATCATACACTAAACAAATTAATGTTTTTGACATTTAGATGATAGTAGCTGTAATTAGCATTCAATGAGGTATAGTAAACAATCAATGGGTTATTGTAAACAACTAGAATAATAAATTAACCCTAATTTAACAAATCAAAATTAATTAGGGTTTAGGAATAAAACCTTATTGGAGATTGATGAAAGGCCTAGGCTTGTCAAGAGTGGAGAAAGATGAAGTTGGAAACGATAGGGGAGGCGCGGTGGCTGGTTGACGATGGGGAGGAGGTAACAGAGTTGGGGATTCAGTGAATTTGGGGATAAAGAGGATAATGAATCAGTTCTCAGCTTGGAGCCTGTATACATGCTTTTTTTTCGACGGTGGTTTTTAATGGTTTACCATGGCCACTATATTTTATTGACAAAATGCCACAGAGATCGTCAGTCGTTGATAGCCAACAGAAATATCCATCGGCGGCCGTCAGAAGCTTCCATCGCTATTTACTGTTGTTCTAGTAGTGTTATAGAGCGCAGTACGACCGTCCGATAGAAGGGTTCACTCTGGACACCATGGGTGGTGCACCAAGGTTTCTGCTATTGGGAATGAGTGTCAGAACTTCGATTTACTTTATGTACTCATTATTTCCTTCTCAGTCATTGCTTCTGTGTTTAAAATAGGCAAACACTTGTCTGTGGCTTCACTTGTTTAAGATAGGCAAAACTTGTCTATGACTACACTTATTATTTACTTTCTGGACTCACTAATAACAACATAGAATATTCTTTAATAAGATTAACACATGTTATTATATTTTATTCACAATACCATATTATTATCATCATCATTTAATAGAATATATTATTGTTTTTTATTAATAATATTATTCATTATCTTATTATTATTAACACCACACATTACTATAGTTAACTAAAAATCATTCATCCTTATTTTTGTTATCAATACCAAATGATTATGTTTATTAATAGTATTATGTATTATTATTTTATCAAGAAGAAGAAAAATATTTTTTTTCTTATTAATAATTTATATCATTCACTATATTATTTTTTATTATTAATATCATTCATTTTTTATACAATACAATATCTTGTATTTCACAATGGATAACTTGATGGTTGCTCATTCGTTATTATCAATACTACACATTTTTAAGGTTGGTCATTCTACTTTCCATTACAACACAATAATACTTACATTTCCTAAATCAATTGAAATCAAACGATTTGACAAAATTTCGCCAGCACTTCCCCTTATTTCCCATATCGTACACAAAATACGACACCGCGAATAAAAAGAAAGCACTATAAAAAAAATTAAACCATTCAAATTTAAATGATTTACGAAATGTAAATATTATTGTGTTTATAACTTGTCAATGCTAAGGCAAATCCAATAAATATTGTATCTGATGAATAATGTCAATTTCATAATGAAAACAAACATCTATATAACGATCATATATAATATTTGTCAAATGGGACCAAATAATTCTCTACGATAAATTTTCATATATGACAACATGGGAATCTAACTAATATAATAAACACATAAAAACATAATTTCACTTCATTATAATGATTAGAATACAAGATATAGTACAATGCCAAAATAAATAGATAGCAAAATTGTATGTACATAGAGGTATGAGAACAAATGAGGATACCATATGCCATCATATACATTATGGGTTTTGTTAATAGAGGTTTATGCAAACAAATGAGGATACTATATTATATCATATATGGAAATTTAATTTTTTCAGTTGTGTCAAATGATCTATATAACTAATCCATTAAAAGATAGCAGAAATGAATTTCTAGATTCCTCGTTAGTTCTGAGAATTTTCAGCCATTTTCTAAGTTCTCTCCCTCTATTTTATGCTCTAGTTCTTATAATTTACCATTTCTACAATTATTTACAAGTCTCTGCTTAATTATCACCCACGATCTTACATTCAAGTCCCTATTTATAATTTCTATTTTTAATCTCTATTTCTATTTTACATTCAATTTTATATCGGTTTTCTTTCTAAATCTGATATTTTACTAAAAACAAATAATGGTATACGCAATAGTTATAGCACACACAGACACATATACATCAAATTTTAGACTGTGACTAACGACAAGTTATAACACTAGTAGATCCAATGTTACTACTTAAATATCACCTTTTTCAGTTAATTTGCTTGATTTATGCAGGCTATTCTGTTGGTTTCATGTGTGATGGCATTTTTATTAAATTACGACATTTTTCTCAACACAGCAAGAGGGGTTGGAAGTGTCAGTGTATGGTAAAGTCTTGGTGACCTGTGTGCATGATGCACACGTGTGCACATGTACACATATACAAAGGCAAAACTAAAGGATGCAGGCTGTTATGTGAATTTGGGTTGAATTCGAGTCAAGTATGTGTCAATCTGGGTTGTACTTGAGTTAATATGGGTGTGTTGTACTATATATATATATAAGTATGGTTGTGTTATGTAATCATGCATGCATGAAGTGACAATTCTCATTTTTATTTTTTCTAATGTTATCTTCTTATATTCTTCTTCTTGTTCTTCTTGATCTTAATTCTTGTCAAGTTCCAGCTATACTTCATCCCCTTCAACCACTCTTGAACCATCTCCTATTAATCTTCTTTATCAATTTTCATTAACAACCCTATTTGATCTTCTTCTTATCTAAATTTCTCTATCCCTTATAATTTGCATTCCTACCCACATCACCATGGCTAATACCCGTAACCAAGCAAACCAAGTTGGCCATACCAAAGCGGTATCAGAGCAGAAAGGTGATCAAGAAGCATCACCCCATCATTCCACCAATCTTGAAAACGACAATCACTATGCCACAAAGTGAATCAGATATTAGTGATCACACAACATAAGGTAGATTTTCTGTTATCCCACTTTTTCGCACAACTTCTAAAAACATCATATGTTGTTTGAAAAGCCTATGAAATCTTGATGAGTATGCTTGTTGTTCAAAAAATAATTTATTTATTGTCTGATTTAAATTTTCAATTTTTTTTGGCTCTATATTTTCCTTTTCAATATTTTGGTGGTTGCGTTTCTCAATATTTTGGCTTCATATTTTCCCTCTTCGCTTTCTTTTATTTTCGTCTTCTCATAATATATTTCCCTCTTCTCAAAACTCCCCATCTTCTCAAAATTTATTTCCCTCTTCTCAAAATAAAATCAGAACCCTAAATTGGCTTCCTTTTGTTTAACCTGTCTTCTTATCTCATTCTTTCATCTACTTCAATTTTGTAACAACCCGAAAATTTAATCCATAATAATTAATTTATTAATTAATTAAATAATAAAAATAACTTTTTGAAATTATCAGAATTAAGCCACGGAAGTTGCACCATTGTGTCCGTGGTAATTTTCTGGTCAATTTCCATGTATGGTACGTCAGGAACCGAGCTAATATGACCAAGTAACAAAATAAAATAAATAAGCAGAAAAAAAAGATATATATATATACACAAGTCGACCGGCAGGTCGACCTGGCCAAGGGGGCGGTCGACCGCCCAGTCGACCCGCCTAGCATTTTGGCAAGCGAACGAACGTTTGTTCATTCGAACGAATCTGCAGCGATTGAACATGTCATTTGCATCCTTTATTTCAATCTGGTCCTTCCAGTTTTGCATCCGATGGCTCCTATTCAGCCTATTACGTGGTTGCATCCTACTCAATCTCCAAATCCAACGGTCCGAGATCCACTTCTACACCTATAAATAGACCCCTAGACCTAACACTTTTTCTCACTCTAGGTTTTCTCCAATTCGGTTCACCTTTCTAGGAAGGATCATAAACGGAATAATTTTTCCAAAAGAGAAAATCGTTATAAATTAAATTATTTTACAAACTCCAAGTGGATCCGAGAAGATCAAAGGAAAAGCTTAGGACTGGAGGTGAGTGATTGTTATTATTTTAAGATTTCTTTAAGTAATTTAAAATAATAGAGTTTCCAATAGTTGTAGTTTTACTACGATTTTTGGAATAGCATTTTCAGTAGTTTATTTATAGTTTTTAGAATTATTTTCAGTCTATTTCCCTTCAGCTATTCTTTTCAGTAATTTTAGTTTATTTCTGTTAATTATAATTTATTACTGTGAAGCATAGCTTTTTTTATCTATTTACAGTTTATTTACAGTATTTAAGTTTATTTTCTGTTATTTATTTCTTATTTACATCTTTTTTTATGTTTTGGATTTTATGCAAGCGTTTATTGTCTTCATCCCCCTTTTCTTCGTGTATGGATTAGAATAAATTAAACGCGAATATGAATTATATAAGTAAGTATATTGAATGAAGAAAATAAGATGTAAATTATAAAGGCTGTAATAAATAATGGAATTGGACTGAAATTACGACTAATTATAATTAGAATTGGACTAATTAAAGATAATTGGCATAGTTATAACTTAGAATTATAACTAAATAGAGTAAAAGATGAAAGAAGCTTATTTTCACACTCAGACCTTGGGTTAAGTAATAAGCATGATTATAACGTAGGTTATAATAAGAAAAAGAATAGAATGGGGCTTATTTTAAGACTAAGGATAAATTAATAAGCGTAGAAAGTAAAAATGATAATAAAGGCTTATTTAAATAATTTATCTAAGTTAATAAGCAAAGATGAAAGTAGGACCTGTACCAAATAGCATTCCCTATTAGACAAAATGATGTCTCACATTAGTCTGAAGTAAGATGAGGGTATGCTTATGCTAAGAATGGTAGTAATTGGTCAAATAGAAGTCCAAATCACAGGGGATTTGGATAAGTAGTGCTACTAGATATTGTTTGGATGATGGGTCAGTACCAACAGCATTTCCCCTATAGTTTATATGGACACACGGTGATCTCACATTAGCCTGAAGTGAGATAAGGGGCACGCTTATGCTGGAAGTTGGAGGTAATAAGAAGACCCAATAGGTGGAGCAAAATGTAGCATGGGCATGGTGGCAGTTACGCGTGCGACTTCCATTTCGGATGCTCAGTAATAACTATGAGTTCCAAGCGCTTAGTATTGGTGTCTTTCATAGACACTATTGCCTTTTGTGTAGGAAGCTATATATGTCATCCGGATCCACAGTAGTTGCTCTGTGCATCTTCCATAGATACCATTGGTTGTTGTGTAGGGAGTTATAAAACGGCTGGTCCGCAGTAAGGTCTATGGAGTAGCAGGTCGATCGAAAAGGGTAGAATTAGGGTTACATCCTAATTATAGGATTAGGAATTCAGCCTAATCAAAGTAGAAATCAAGGACAAGTGCAAGCAATCGAAGTTAACCTATCTTATAAATTGAGCAATATTTAATCGTACTTATTTCCATTTTATCTCTTTCCTATTTCCTTTATTATCCTTATTTATACTAGAACTGTTGTAGAGTCTATTACTTTTATCTTTCTTAAAGACTCTAGTAATTACTATCATTCACCAGACTTTTAGTCTGACCCACTCCTTTTCCCTTTTCCCCCATAGGCAATCAAGGGAGAAGTCAATAGATTCCAGTCGCTTGGCGGCTTTCTTAGAGTAGTTCTCTTCTATGTATTTCTTTTATTTCAGCTTTAGTTCTTTCTATGTACTGGCTTACTTTGAGGGATATTATGTACTCTGATTTTGAGACTGAGTTTTTGTTTCATGAGACATATTGGATTTCTAGACATGTATGTGGTATTTGGTATTTAATTTATTTTTGAAGCAATTACGAAGTTTTGTTCTAATTAAGTTATTATTTTAAGTTTCCGCTATTTTTATCCATATTTGTCTTGTCAATCTTAGTCTCTATTAGCTTTAGTTATACCTACTACGCACCACATCTTTTAATGTGTGCTTTTGGGTATATTAAGGGGTATGGGGTATTTCACTTGGTATCCGAGCCTAAGGTTACAGGATTCCAAAAAAAATATTTTAAAAAGTAAAGTATTTTCCAAAATAACTTGTTTTAAAAGTATTTTTTAGAAAAGAACGCTTTGAAATAGTTTTTAAGTATAAAAGAGTTTTTTTATAAAAAAATCCCCTCAAAGTCCAGTTCAACCTTCTTTTGATTCTTTCGGGCCTAAGTTTCCTTTTCTTTACATAGTTTGGCTGACTGGTTCCATAGAGCTACAATACCAGGGGTGCAAGGGCAAGCGCCCAATACAACACCGATAGGTGGAAATCCCTTTAATCCACCTACACCAGCCGATTTTTCTAAGCTATACGAGGAATTCACTAGCATAGGGGGGCGGAATGTTTTCTGGCACAAAGGATTTCAAGGATACATAAGCTAGGTTGGAAGTTTAGGCGGTTAGGCTTTGAGGACTGACAGCGAATTCAACCTACTTATTGGAAGCTGAAGGGAGAACTTAAGGAGGTTAATACAAGCTCTAAGAAACAGTGGTGGAAGGACAAGAAGGATAAGAGGAAAGAAAGGGGACCTCAGAAGCGAATCAAGAAAAATGGGAAGTGTAAACGTTGTAGAATGAATGGTCATTACGCAAAAGAGCGTAAAAAGGAAGGAATGAAGGAAAGTTGTTTTAATTGTGGACATCTTGGTCACTTTAGTAAGTTTTGTCCTCAGAAGATGGGACAGAGAGCGAGTGCACCTGCAGCGCAGACTCAGGCTTTGGATACAGCACCTTCCAGCAGTAGACCAAATCAAGGTCGGAAAGTTTGGTTTCTATTTCTGATTTTCCCATTCAGACTTTTTTCGATCCTAGAGCATCACACTCTTTCATCTCTAGTTCTTTGGTAGATTGTTTACACTTAGACATCTCTTTTGTAGTAGACCCTTCAAACCCCATGGAAGGATCGACACTCTTGTCTATGGTTTGTAGGGGTTTGAAAATTTATATCCTAGGCGTAGAATTTGACTATAACGCCTATATTTTGGGATTTTCGGGGTATTGGATGATTTGGGGAATAGATTGGCTATCCACATATGGAGCTATATTAGATTGCGAAAGCAGAGTCGTTAGACTAGAGACATGCATCAGTAGGACTCTCGAGATTTCTTGCGACCCGCAAGGGTCGGTTATGTTGAGCTTCCTTTATTCCCTCGATTCATCATCATCAGAGATGCATTCGGTTCCTGTCGTCAGAGATTTTGCAGATGTCTTTGCGGAGGTTAAGGGACTACCCACTAAGAGAGAGAGATTGACTTTAGGATTTATTTGACTGGGAATGCCAAGCCAGTAGCGTTACCTATGAGGCACATGGCACCTAAGGAGAGGAAAGAATTGAGCAAGCATATCCGTGAGCTTTTGGAGAAGGGATTCTTAAGAAGGAGCATATCAGGGTGGGGGCCACCAGTCGTCTTCACTACTAAGACAGATGGTTCTCTCCAACTTTACGTGGACTATAGGGAATTAAATAAGCTCACCAAGAAGAACCGATATCCACTCCCTAGGATTGATGATCTTTTTGACCAATTGGTAGGTTCTTTGGTTTTCTCTCAGCTTGATTTAGCCACTGGATTTAATCAGCTTAGGGTTACTGATGATAACATTGATAAGACCGCATTTAGGACACCAGACAGATTCTTTGAGTGGTTAGTCGTGACTTTTGGGCTAACCAATGTCCCAGCCTATTCTATAGAGTTGATGAACCATGTTTTTAGAGATGTCCTAAAATAAAGTTCGTGGTGGTATTCGTGGTCGGCATTTTAGTGTTTTCCAGGAAGTATGGAAGAGCATGTTATTCATCTAAAGAAGGTTTTTTGTACTCTTCGTGTTCGTCAGTTGAGAGTGGAATTCTTGAAGTATCACTCTTGAAGTACGTTTATTGGGCCATAAAGAATGTCTACACATGATATGGATTTAAGAAACGGTTTTGTACATTTTTGATTAAGATTATGGAAATCCAAAGAGAGGTAGGCAAAGGTTAGAGATGTACAATAAAATTCAGTAGATAAGCAGAGAAGAAAGTCCATGTGTAGGTAATTGCAGAAATTATAATTGTCTCAGACAAGTGAATTTGACGGTAAAGCCTTAGAATAAATATGAGTATACAAGAGGAATAGGAGTAAAATCCTTTAGTTTAGGAAAAGTACTCCAAGGATAGTTAGTAGGAAGATCCACTTTATGCTAAGCCCAATAAAATGAAAATTTTGAAATATAAAAAAAAATCTTGTAATTGTTGGAATTGAAAATTTTCATTGTTAATATTTTCTTTTAGAAAATAAACATGGGGTTTTTGAAGAATGGCATGAAATTTAAGCTTCTTGAAGAATTATGGAGTATATACATATAACTCACTAGTTTCATTGTAAGTAAACAAAGATTTTAAACATAAAAACCTAGAGTGTATCAAGTAACGAAAATGTAGATTACAACTTTTATTGTTGTAATAAATGTTTTCATGAAAAATAAGTGGAGCATAGGCTATAACACTATTGTTATAGTAAGTGACTCTCAAGAGAAATATTTTTACATAGGTATATGAGATTTATTGGTATTTATTTAATTGAATCCATGCACTAGTATTTTTTGGGTTGTAGTAACGGTGTTTTACGCAACATCCATTTTAACCTAAATAAAAATGTATTTTAAAAGGTAATTTCTAATTATAGAAACAAAATGGTTTGTAAAGTACACTTATTATTAATAAGTATAAAGAAGTGTTTTTGCAATTATGGAAATATTAAAACAGTTTTGAAGATAAATTTTTCTAAAAAGAAAATGTGTAAGTTAGATATTAGAAAATATTTATCATGGAAGCATATAATTTAAACATATTTCAATCTATTGGAATGAAAATAATAATGGTATAGTTTTCTATGAAACTAATAAAAATGTTTTGTGCAAGTGACAAGGAATACATGAAAGAGATATACAAGGTATGAAAAGCACCATATTTTGTATAGCCTATTTCGAAAAATATAAAATAAGTTCCTTGTAATTTCACATAATCATGAAATTATCTTTTAAAAGGTTTATAGAAGATTTTAGCCTTAATAACTTCTCATAAGAGAAAGTAGTTCTAATACATTAAGATATGAGACTTTTAGGTGTAATAAGAAGCAGTTTTGAAAACACATAAAGGATATTTTAAAGATATTAGAAGAAAATGGTTTAGTGAAGAAGTAAATAAGTTTTTGAAATGAAAAACTTAATAAAAGTAAAATTTGAAAATTCAAATTTTTATAGAAAAGCTGTAAAAGTCTTTAAAAGAAATAGAGGAATAAGTTTTAGACTTAAAAATTTGGAAGTTTTTCCTTCTAGGTTTGGGAAATAATATTAAGTGACTAAATATTTTTGAAATTAATAGAAACTGAAGAGATAACACTTTTAAAGATAAATATTTTGGGATTTGATGTTTTAAAATTTTTAGAAACCTTAGTTTTTAAAACAAGGTGATAAATACCAAACCAAACTCTTAAATGTGGAGTAGATAAGAATCATTTCCTAGGAGTAACGGAAAAGGTGTAAGTAGATAGCAGTTATTACTTTTAGAAGGAATAATGGAAGTTTCCGTAAAGTGTATAGGACACTAGTAAGAACCTAGGAATGTTGGTTCATGAAAAGGAAATTAGTAGGATAGTAAGACAGACATGGTTGAGAATGAGTATTCTTGATTTTGAAAGAACTTGGGAAAAGCATTTTTTTAGTGGAATTCATATGGTAGTAGTTTTCAAGCTAGCATTGGAATGGCACCTTTTGAAGCTCTTTCTGGGAAGGCCGTGTAAGACGTCTTCATGTTGGTTGGAGTCTACGGAAAGATTACTTCTTGGTTCCGATATGGTTAGAGAGATTTCGGAGGAGACTAATTTGATCAGGAGAAAATTCGTATCTCATATCCATGTCTCTTTGATAATAGGTTTTAGAATTTCTTTTTTTCCTTCTTTAGTTTTGAATAGGTTCTTTCCTTTATTATCCTTTGGGAGGGTAGAATTTAGGATTTAACCTATGAATGGTAGGATTTGATGTAAACATGTTAATAGAACATGTTATGAATGATGTATACTAGTGATTGCAAGTGTTTGCTAGTGGATGCTAATGGACGCATATAGATATACTAGGCACTATTATTCTTTATAGATCGGCCTAACTAGGACACTAGAGCATATGCATATGGATGTGTGAGCATTTTTTTTTTATTGCCATGGTTGCTATAAATGGATGTTTATCACTTGATTGTTGCATTTGGGTGATGTTTGTAGCACGCATATAGAATTATCAGTATCATTAGGAAATTTTTGCATTCATTTGGATACATAGCACGGACATGATTGCTTAAAAGGAGGTCAACTGAATCAGTGGACCGCCTAATCTTTTGCATTAGTTAGGGACATTTATACTACACTAATTGCATAAGTATTATAAATTACATTAGAAAAACTTAAGGACAATGGATAAATGGTTGATGATTGAGTAGTTGGTTGTATAATTGGATGAAAACATTTAGTACATTCTTTTATCCTTAGATATTTCGGGGACGAAATTCCTTAAGGAGGGGAGAATGTAACAACCCAAAATTTTAAACCATAATAATTAATTTGTTAATTAATTAAATAATAAAATAACTTTGTGAAATTATCAGAATTAAACCATGGAAGTTGCACCATTGTGTCCGTGGTAATTTTCTGGTCAATTTCCATATATAGAACGTCAGAAACCGAGCTAATATGACCAAGTTACAAAATAAGCAGAAATAAAAATAAAAAGAGAATATATATATATATATATATATATACAGGTCGACCGGCCGGTCGACCTGGGCAAGGGGCAGTCGACCGCCCAGTCTATCCGCCTTGCATTTTGGCAAGCGAACGAACGTTTGTTCGTTCGAACGAATTTACAGCGATTGAACACGTCATTTGCATCCTTTATTTCAATCTGGTCCTTCCAGTTTTGCATCCGATGGCTCCTATTCAACCTATGACGTGGTTGCATCCTACTCAATCTCCAAATCCAACGGTCCGAGATCCACTTCTACACCTATAAATAGAACCCTAGACCTAACACTTTTTCTCATTTTAGGTTTTCTCCGGTTGGGTTCACCTTTCTAGGAAGGACCCTAAACGGAATAATTTTTCCAAAGGAGAAAATCGTTATAAATTAAATTATTTTACAAACTCCAAGTGGATCCAGGAAGACCAAAGGAAAAGCTTAGGACCGGAGGTGAGTGATTGTAATTATTTTAAGATTTCTTTAAGTAATTTAAAATAATAGGGTTTCCAATAGTTGTAGTTTTAGTATGATTTTTGGAATAGCCTTTTTAGTAGTTTATTTATAGTTTTTAGAATTATTTTCAGTCTATTTCCCTTCAGCTATTCTTTTGAGTTATTTTAGTTTATTTCTATTAATTATAATTTGTTGCTGTTAAGCATAGCTTTTTTTATCTATTTACAGTTTATTTACAGTATTTAAGTTTATTTCCTGTTATTT
The DNA here is from genome assembly GCA_030737815.1 of Allium fistulosum. Classification (NCBI taxonomy): domain Eukaryota; kingdom Viridiplantae; phylum Streptophyta; class Magnoliopsida; order Asparagales; family Amaryllidaceae; genus Allium; species Allium fistulosum. The sequence continues at coordinate 703,240,590 of CM060904.1, read as the reverse complement.
ATTTCTTATTTACATCTTTTTTTGACGTTTTGGATTTTATGCAAGCGTCTATTCTCTTCATCCCCCTTTTCTTCGTGTATGGATTAGAATAAATTAAACGCAAATATGGATTATATAAGTAAGAATATTGAATGAAGAAAATAAGATGTAAATTATAAAGACTGTAATAAATAATGTAATTGAACTGTAATAAATAATGGAATTGGACTGAAATTACGCCTAATTATAATTAGAATTGAACTAATTAAAGATAATTGGCATAGTTATAACTTAGAATTATAACTAAATAGAGTAAAAGATGAAATAAGCTTATTTTCACACTTAGACCTTGGGTTAAGTAATAAGCATGATTATAACGTTGGTTATAATAAGAAAAAGAATAGAATGGGCCTTATTTTAAGAATAGGGATAAATTAATAAGCGTAGAAAGTAAAAATGATAATAAAGGCTTATTTAAATAATTTATCTAAGTTAATAAGCAAAGATTAAAGTAGGACCTATACAAAATAGCATTCCTTATTAGACAAAACGGTGTCTCACATTAGTATGAAGTGAGATGAGGGAACGCTTATGCTAAGAATGGTTGTAATTGGTCAAATAGAAGTCCAAATCACGGGGGATTTGGATAAGGGGCGCAACTAGATATTGTTTGGATGAAGGGCCAGTACCAATAGCATTTTCTCTATAGTTTCTATGGATAGGCAGTGATCTCACATTAGCTTGAAGTGAGATGAGGGGCATGCTTATGCTGGAAGTTGGAGGTAATAAGAAGACCCAATAGGTGGAGCAAAAGGTAGCATGAGCATGGTAGCAGTTACGCGTGTGACTTCCATTTTGGGTGCTCAGTAATAGCTATGAGTTCCAAGCGCTTAGTATGGGTGTCTTTCGTAGACACCATTGCCTTCTGTGTAGGGAGCTATATATGTTGTTCGGATCCACGGTAGTTGCTCTGTGCATCTTCCGTAGATACCATTGGCTGCTGTGTAGGGAGTTATATAGCGGTTGGTCCGCTGTAAGGTCTATGGAGTAGCAGGTTGATCAAAAAGGGTAGAATTAGGGTTACATCCTAATTATAGGATTAGGAATTCAGCCTAATCAAAGTAAAAATCAAGGACAAGTGCAAGCAATCAAAGTTAACATATCTTATAAATTGAGCAATATTTAATCGTACTTATTTCCAGTTTATCTCTTTGCTATTTCCTTTATTATCCTTATTTATGCTAGAACTGTTGTAGAGTCAATTACTTTTATCTTGCTTAAAGACTCTAGTATTTACTATCATTCACCAAACTTTTAGTCTGACCCACTCTTTTCCCCTTTTCCCCCATAGGAAATCAAGAGAGAAGTCAGTAGATTGTAGTCGCTTGGCGGTTTTCTTGGAAGAGTTCTTTTCTATGTATTTCTTTTATTTCAGCTTTAGTTCTTTCTATGTACTGGCTTACTTTGAGGGATATTATGTACTCTGATTTTGAGACTATGAGTTTTTGCTTCATGAGACATTGGATTTCTAGACATGTATGTGGTATTTGGTATCTGACTTATTTATGAAGCAATTATGAAGCTTTGTTCTAATTAAGTTATTATTTTAAGTTTCCACTATTTTTATCCATATTTGTCTTGTGAATCTTAGTCTCTGTTAGCTTTAGTTATACCTTCAATGCACCACGCCTTTTAATGTGTCCTTTTGGGTATATTAAGGGGTGTATGGTGTTTCAAATTTTTTCCCGTTTACTGAAAATCCGTCCTTTGCCCTAAATCATTTATCTGAACGAAAAAAATCACGATGCTTGTCTGATTGATCAGTGAGTGTACTTTTCTTTGTTCAGATTTCATTGCCGCCTCATCTGAATCTGGTGCCCTAGCGATGTCATCTGGATGCATGATTGTCGATCTGCGGCGATTGAATTTGCGGTTGCTATCACTTGTCGAGAATTACTGATTAATTGCTTGGTATGATTAATGCCTCTTTTAATTTTGTATTGTTCTCGACTTTGATTATATGCCGATGATGAATTGAGTACTATTTTTAGGGTTCGAATCCCTTTTTTTTAGAACTTCAATTTTCTACTTGTTTGATGTCCGAAATTGTTGTAGTGTGTTTGAATTTATGTGTACAATGCCTTGAGTTGTTTTAGTTTGTAGTATTGCATTTACCTTAAGTGTTGATCATGAACCTATGTCCATAAGTGTTGAGTTGTTTTAGTTGTTTCAATTTGAGTTGTTTCTGGTTGTTGCCTAAACATGTGTCCTTGTTGTCTCCATAGTGTGTCTTGCATGCTTTCACTTAACCTATGTACTTCATGATGGCTGCACTATGTATACATACATACATATGTATGTATATATGTGTCACACCATTTCTTGTTTTTCTGTATAGCTATGTGTGAAGCTTTGATACATGTTTGCCTGCCTATGTTGATTTATCTGCAATTGTACTCCTATGTGTGTCTTTATTTATGGTTTGTTGGTCTTGCCTTGCACGAGAGTTGCACTCCTCTATTGTCTTAAAAGAATGTATACATATACACATGTATGTGTATATATGTACATGCATGTGTGTATGCTTGCTAAGTCAATGCATACATGTGTATATATGTACTTGTTGTCTCAAGTATATGTATAGTTATATGTGGGTGTGTATATGTGTGAATGCTTGCTAAGCCAGTGCATACATGTATAGTGCATACATGTATATACATACTTCTATGTATACTTTCATGTATATACATAATTTATGGGACTTTGATGGCTCGAATCTCATGGTTGCACTTTGATCTTGAACTTGAACTGCCTGGACTTGAACTTCCTAGACTTATTAATATGTCATGATGGTCCACGTTGCCATAAATTATATCTGCGTATCAGTATGTATATTTTGATATATTTATATCTATATATCACTACATATGTGTGTGCATATGTGAACTTCCATGTATGTAATAAATACATACATATGTATGCCTAGTGTCAGCGTTCTTATATATGCATATATATGTATGTGAACTGCCTTTTGTACATGAGTCCGATCTAGTTCATATCAAGTAATTTGAGACTTCCATGCATATACATACATACATATGTATGTATATATGTGTGAATGTTGTCGCTGCTCATATTAAGTAATTTGTGGCACTTGTTTTAATCTGTAGCACTGCCTTGTTTTAATTTGTAGCACTACCTTGTGTGTGCTTGTATATATTTGTATATGTGTGATTGCGTATACTTGTAATGTGCTTGTATATACTTATATGTGCTTGTATATACTTGTATTTGCTTGTATGTGCTCTTATGTATATATGTGTGATTGCAGTTGTTATTGACCTTATGGTTCGCTGTATCATGCATTTGCACCGACACTTGTACTTTCACTTGTATTTGCAATGTCCATTGTTTATCCTAAACAATTACCATCACTATTGCTTTATTACCTGGTTTGATTCATGCTTGTTGTTGCATTAGTGCATCTTGGAGTTTGTAATGACCTGCCTTTTTTACCATCGAAAGTCGACACCGAACACTACCACGGTATTCCAATGTTGTGCATCCAATCAACAAAAGGGCAGATTGTTAGGGTAAATAAATGTTAGTCCTTGAGAAGGATGGTTTTGATGACAACAACCTTAGGACTTGTTATAAAATATAAATACTAACATTATAGTTTAGATATATATATATATCTATCTATATGTATATGCAGGATATAAACATGCAGGTACCAAGAATGAAGACTGTACAGTATAGAGATACAAGACCGATGACTTTAAAGATCAAAGATATCAAGATTGAAGACTCATGAGTATCAAGAAATCAAGTTATCAAGAGTTCAAGATTTCTATAGTACAAGATAAGTATTGAGTCTAGAATTATGTTAAAACTTCTTGAAAGCACTTACATCTTTATTTGAAATTTATTCGTGGAATGGAATCCACTTCGAGCCTGTTAAAGGGATGGAACCCACGACAATATCTAGTGGAACATATAGTGGTCCTATTTTGATATCCACTAGTTTTATAAAAATGTTTTTCAAAAATATATCTCTTATTTTAAATGTTTTCAAAACCTTCTTTTCAAAAAAACATCTCTCTTGTTTGAAATATTTTAGCCTCAAAACTATCTTTATCATTTTTAATATTTTGATTTCAAAATTGTCATTGATTGTAAACTATCTCTTGTTTTAAATATTTAGCTTTAAATATTTACTCAGATTTTAAATCACTTTATAGATTAAGATTATATATATTAAAAATTAATTTCTAAACTCTTTTATATGTTTAAACTATATTCAAATATATTTACAAAGTTTAGAAATCGTTTTGACAAATTATAGAAACCAATTTTAATAAGAAAATCAAAATCACCAATTTTGCCTAGAGCATGTCGACATCCCTCAACCCCCCATGTCGACATGGTGCCCGTTAAATTCAAAATTCAAATTTCCAAAAAAATTATCTATTCATCGTATCCTTTCACGAATAGATATGGCTGTTGATTTCCTATAAATACCAGTAGTTCTAAACGAATTTATCATCAGATTTCATTTGTTTTCTCTTCTCTTCATCTTCCACATTTATCCTAAAGAATCCCAAACTATACTCTACCGAAATACTAAGTGAATCAAACTTGATTATCTCTTGTTTGATTCTCCGCCACTCTCTCCATAAGATCTCAGTGCTATTCAGAGTTATAGGATTATTTTTAAATCAAACTGTTGAGTAAAAGGTGCGGTTGAGCCTTGAAATCAATTGGGTGTGATTGTTGCCCCGGAAATCGATTAGGTGATCTTGTGGCCTGGTAAATCAAGAGAGTTTGGCCCAGACTCGAATACAGGAGGGTGTAGCTTATGGCCTTGAAATTGAGGGTGTAATCTGGGAGATTATTTTTGATAAGAAATACGTACGTTTGTACGGGATTGGATGCAGGGTAACTCCGAACCAGTATAAAATTCTGGTGTGTTCTTTCCTTTACTGCTTTTATTTATTATTTGCATCTGTGTCTGATTCTACGATTATATCTGTGTCTGTGAATTGCATTTGTTGGTGATTAAATTTACATAAGTTTCAAAAAGATTTAGAAAATCCACAAAACACTATTCACCCCCCCTCTAGTGTTATTCCAGCCTTAAGATCTGTAATCCGCATTTCTCATATTTGGTATCGGAGCATGGTTTTCAAAGTTTTCATAATTTGAATTTTGAAAAAGTTTTTAAAATGGCTATTTTTGGGGATTTTGTTAACACTAGTTTAAAACTGTTCAAATCATCATTGTCTCATAAGTCTGCATATAGTTATTATAGAAAACCAAGTTATCTACCAAGTTTTTATTCTGTACAGAAAGAAAAATGTTATATGGCCTTTGAAGAATCAACACTCAATGGAAAAATTGTGCAAATCAAGAAGAATAAGTGGATACTTGATAGTGGATGTTCAAGACACATGACTGGTAATCTAGATATACTGAATGATATTATCTATAGAGATGGAGGATTGGTTAATTTTGGAGACAACTCAAAAGGATATGTGATTGGCATCGGCAATGTCGGTAACTCTAAAACTCCTACTATTTCTAATGTTTTAGTTAAGAATCTAAAACACAATCTGCTTAGCATTAGTCAACTTTGCGATAAAGAATACAAGATTAAATTTGAAAAAGATAAGTGTCACATCAAAGATAATAATTCAAATATTATATTTGAAGGAGTTAGGAAGAAAAATATTTACATCCTTAGTATGAAAGTTTCAAATGATAACTTATGTCTTTTGGCTAATACAAGTGACCCTTGGATTTGACATAAAAGATTTGGTCATTTAAATTTCAAACTATTATCTAGGTTATCAAAACTTGACTTAGTTAGAGGTCTTTCCAAAAGTTAAACTTTAAAGTAGATAGTATATATGATGCTTGCCAATTAGGAAAACTTAGGAAGAGTTCTTTCAAATTAAAAGATATGATTTCAACTTCAAAACCTCTTGAGTTACTTCATCTAGATTTACTTGGTCCATCTCAAATTCAATCGATAAATCGCAATAAATATGTCTTTATAATTGTAGATGATTATTCTAGGTTTACATAGACAATTTTTATGAAACATAAAAGTGATACTTTTGATTCATTTAAAATTTTTACAAAAAGACTTCAAAACCAACTTTCTTTAAAAATTATAACTATTCGTAGTGATCACGGTGGGGAATTTGAAAATGAAAATTTTGAGAGATTCTGCAATAAAAAGGGAATAACTCATAATTTATCTTTTTCAAGAACTCCACAACAAAACGGAGTGGTAGAACGTAAGAATAGAATGATTCAAGAGTGTGCTAGAACAATGCTTTCTGATAGTAACTTACCTAAAAACTTTTGGGCTGAAGCAGTCGCTACAGCTTGTTATATATTAAATAGGATTTTAATTAGACCATTAACTAATAAAACACCATATGAATTACTTTACAATAAGAAACCCATAGTAGCTTATTTTAAAGTTTTTGGTAGTAAGTGTTTTATTCTTAATACAAAAGATAATTTAGATAAATTTGAACCTAAATCCGACAAAGGTATCTTCATCGGATATTCTAATAGAAGTAAAGCATTTAGAGTTTATAATTTAAGAACTAACACTATTGAAGAAACAATGCATGTATCTTTTGATGAAAATTTTAAAGATACTATACAAATAGAAGATGAAGAAAATTTTGTAACTTTAAATAATGAACCTAATGAAACTAATTGTGAAATCATTCAACCTAATAAAAGAATTAGGCTATTAAAAGATCATCCTATAGAAAATATACTAGGAAATATTGAATCTGTTGTTAGAACTAGAAATCAACTAAATAACATGAGTAATGTAGCTTTGATATCAACTATTGAACCTAAAAATCCAAAGGAAGCATCATTTGATGATTCATGGATTCTTGCTACGTAAGAAGAATTGAATCAGTTCACCAGAAATGATGTTTGGGAACTTGTTCCTAGACCTGAGGATAAAAGTATAATTGGAACAAAATGGGTTTATAAAAATAAAATGAATGAACTTGGTGAGGTCATGAGAAATAAAGCTCGATTAGTCGCACAAGGTTATTGTCAAGAAGAAGGAATAGATTTTGATGAAACTTTTGCACCCGTAGCAAGATTAGAAGCCATTAGAATTCTACTTCCTTTCGCAAATTATAATAATTTCAAATTATTTCAAATGGATGTTAAAAGTGCTTTTCTAAATGGATTTGTTAAAGAGGAAGTTTATGTTGAACAACCTCCACTCTTTGAAGATGAAAGATTTCCAAACCATGTTTTCAAACTTAAGAAAGCTCTATATGGTCTGAAACAAGCTCCTAGAGCATGGTATGACAGACTAAGATCTTTTTTATTACAATCAAAATTTGAAATTGGTAAAGTAGATAATACTCTTTTCATTAAAAGAAATAAAAATGATATTCAACTAGTACAAGTTTATGTAGATGATATTATTTTTGGTTCAACTAATCATGAAATGGATAAAGAAATTTCTGAAATAATGACAAAAGAGTTTGACATGAGTCATATGGGTGAACTTACTTTCTTCTTAGGTTTACAAATAAAACAATTAGATAATGGTATCTTTATTAGTCAAGAAAAATATGCTAGGGATCTAGTGAGTAAATTTGGTATGACTACTGCGAGTGGAAAACCCACTCCCATGGCAACCAATGAAGCTTTAAATAAAGAAGATCTTTCAAAAGATGTAAATCAAAAACTATATAGGGGAATGATTGGATCACTACTCTATATCACTGCGAGTAGACTTAATATCATGCATAGTATTTTTCTCTGTGCAAGATACCAATCTCAACCCAAAGAAACTCACTTAAACGTTGTGAAACGTATCATAAGATATGTTAAACATACCTTTGACTATGGTTTATTTTACCCTAAAAATGATTCATTTGATTTAATTTCTTATTGTGATGCTGACTATGCTAGTTGCAAATCTGACCGAAAAAGTACAAGTGGAACTTGTCACATTTTGGGGCATTCTCTGGTTTCATGGTTTAGCAAAAAGCAAAATATTATTTCTTTATCAATAACTAAAGCAGAATATATCTCTGCTGCTTTGGCTTGCTCCCAAGTCATTTATATGCAACAAACTCTAAAAGATTTTGGATTAACAATTTCAAAATTACCAATTTATTGTGATAATTCTAGTGCAATAAATTTGTCTAAAAATACTACTCATCATGCTAGAACTAAACATATTGATATTAGACATTATTTTCTCAAAGATAATATAAGTAAAGAGATTATTTCTCTTGAATATATCAACTCCAAGAATCAAATTGCTGATATTTTCACCAAACCCTTAAATCAACCTATATTTACTAAATTAAGAAGAGAACTAGGGATTTGTTCAATAATTGAGATATAGAATATAGATATAGTAACATATATATACAAGAAAATCAAATTTTTCATAAGGATGTCGACATACCCCTACCACCCTTGTCGACATACAACGACAAAAATTTTAAATTTTGATTTTCCCACTAAAATCAGTTTAGTAGTTATATAAACCTATGTATTTCGAATTTTTCTGTCTTTTCACCTTTCTTTCTCTGAAATAAAACTTCTATAAATTAAAATTAATGGCCTCCTCCACTAAATCAAACCAAATTGACACCATTTATTTCCCTTCTCCTCATTCTGGTCCATTCCAACGCATTACACTGGTAGTGTGATAAAGATTGAAGAATCTATGAAGGATGCCATGCAAATGTTGACTGAATTTCAAGTTGTGCAACTAAGGATGGCAAAAGAACAAGAAAAGAAAGGCAAAATTCTTCGGAATTTACAAAAATTCCTAAGGGATAATCACGCAAATCCTATTGTGATTGAAGAAGATTCTCCCAACATTCACGTGCATAATCCTTTAGAGCACAGCGAAGAGGAAGAAGAATAAGAGGAAGAAGCACCTACAGAAGAAAATGACAACGTGGTCTGTGTAGGCGAAGTCTGTTTTGACAAAGATGGGAATTTGGTTGAACAACGTGGAAACTTTTGTTTTCAGTATCCAAATTGTTCAATTCACAAATCTCCGATTGTCAAAAAATCTCGTTAGTATTGTTATTCTATAATTTATGTACTTAAATATATTTGTATGTTTATGTTTCATATATACATGTAAATATAACATCATATATAATAAAATATTTGTTTCACTTATTATACATCCTTATTAGTATTTAATTTAAATAGTATTAGATTAAGCGGAGTTTAGGATTAGTTTTTGTTGATGACAAAGGGGGAGAAATATAAATTAGAGTAGTTAGGCTTAGATTAAGGGGGAGTTATTAGTTTTAATGGGAGTTATTGTGAAGGAGAAGTATATTTTATAAACATAGGTTGTCATCATCAAAAAGGGGGAGATTGTTAGTCCTTGAGAAGGATGGTTTTGATGACAACAACCTTAGGACTTGTTATAAAATATAAATACTAACATTATAGTTTAGATATATATATATATATATATGTATATGCAGGATATAAACATGCAGGTACCAAGAATGAAGACTGTACAGTATAGAGATACAAGACCGATGAATTTAAAGATCAAAGATATCAAGATTGAAGACTCATGAGTATCAAGAAATCAAGTTATCAAGAGTTCAAGATTTTAATAGTACAAGATAAGTATTGAGTCTAGAATTATGTTATAACTTCTTGAAAGCACTTACATCTTTATTCGAAATTATTCGTGGAATGGAATCCACTTCGAGCCGGTTAAAGGGATAGAACCCTAGTGGGATGGAACCCACGACAATATCTAGTGGAACATATAGTGGTCCTATTTTGATATCCATTAGTTTTACAAAAATGTTTTTCAAAAATATATCTCTTATTTTAAATGTTTTCAAAACCTTCTTTTCAAAAAGTCATCTCTCTTGTTTGAAATATTTTAGCCTCAAAACTATCTTTATCATTTTTAATATTTTGATTTCAAAATTGTCATTGATTTTAAACTATCTTTTGTTTTAAATATTTAGCTTTAAAATATTTACTCATATTTTAAATCACTTTATAAATTAAGATTATATATATTAAAAATTACTTTCTAAACTCTTTTATATGTTTAAACTATATTCAAATATATTTACAAAGTTTAGAAATCGTTTTGACAAATTATAGAAACCAATTTTAATAAGAAAATCAAAATCACCAATTTTTCCTAGAGCATGTCGACATCCCTCAACCCCCCATGTCGACATGGTGCCCGTTAAATTCAAAATTCAAATTTTCAAAAGAAGTGTCTATTCTTCGTATCCTTTCATGAATAGATATGGTTGTTGATTTCCTATAAATACCAGTAGTTCTAAACGAATTTATCATCAGATTTCACTTGTTTTCTCTTCTCTTCATCTTCCACATTTATACTAAAGAATCCAAAACTATACTCTGCCGAAATACCAAGTGAATCAAAATTGATTATCTCTTGTTTGATTCTCTGCCACTCTCTCCATAAGATCTCAGTGCTATTCAGAGTTATAGGATTATTTGTAAATCAAACTGTTGAGTAAGATGTGCGGTTGAGCCTTAAAATCAATTAGGTGAGATTGTTGCCCCGGAAATCGATAAGGTAATCTTGTGGCCTGGTAAATCAAGAGAGTTTGCCCCGGACTCAAATACAGGAGGGTGTACCTCCTGGCCTTGAAATCAAGGGTGTAATCTGGGAGATTATTTTTGATAAGAAATCTGTACGTTTGTACGGGACTGGATGTAAGGTAACTCCGAACCAATATAAAATCCTGGTGTGTTCTTTCCTTTGCTGCTTTTATTTATTATTTGCATCTGTGTCTGATTCTGTGATTATATCTGTGTCTGTGAATTGCATTTGTTGGTGATTAAATTTACATAAGTTTCAAAAAGATTTAGAAAATCCATAAAACACTATTCACCCTCCCCCCTCTAGTGTTATTCCAGCCTTAAGATTTGTAATCCGCATTTCTCACAATATAAAGAAAAGAACAGAGATCAAAGGAAAAAAAGATTCTCACAGCAGAATTAACAAACATATAATATAACAAGGACAGTACAAACTGTCACTCTAAAATATAGAGTATATCAGAGTTAAAAACAAACTTTATCAGCTGGACAATTATAAAATCCTAGGATTACAAATGCTGATAGGGAATAATATAATACAGTGGAAAATAAAAACATTTCGATAGGTGAATCTCCAACTCCCCTTCAAGTTCTTCATATCACCAAAGCCAACCTAGGAAAGTACTCGGTCTGACCCGAGCATTATATAAAATAACACCAAGATCGGTCTGGAAATACCAGCTTGAGATAACTCAAATAATGGGGAACATATAAAATTCAGTGAGACTGCGCCGCTAATGCGGAACGAGGTTTTACCTCACAAGAATAACATACATATAGTTAAGAGCAGAAATTAAATATCATGATACGAATCTAAATATGAATGGTCATAATTAAAATTAGAAACAGACTTGAAAGAATGAAAATAACCCAAGTAAAATCCAAACTAGACAGAATGGAAAAAACAAGGAAACGGTCCAAATTCGATTGAATGGACAGAATAAGATGACGGTCCAAACTTGATAGAATGGACAGGATAAGGTAATAGTCCAACTTGATAGAATGGACTAAAACAATACTTAAATGCCGTGAAGAGGAGTTGGCTCTACTCGTGGCAATTTAAAGACAAATAGATTTAGGTTTTTCGAATCAAATAAGGAATGTATACCTCTGGTAATATACTTCTAAGAAGCTCATTTACTCTATGGAACTTCTCAAAAATGTACCATCCGGACACCGCCAAACCTTACCGAGAATCTGAATATTTCCACATCTAAGTGCATAACTGAATCCAAACTAGATGAGATGTGAAAATACCCTAATGGGAGCAACCCTGCATAGCTAGACATCCACTCGTGCTTTTGGTTTAGTCATTTTTCGACAAAGGATAACAATGCTCAACAAAGCAATAAATCATCTTAGAATGATGATAATAAAGTAACTGAAGTAACCGATAGCTGAGATACCAACTATCGAGGATATAAAACGATCGTATATAGAAATCAAGTCTTGTATACTTATCACCACTCATTGAAGTCAAATTTGTACTATTTCTTGGTTAACAATAATACCGGACAAGTCAAGGTAGTGTTACCTCAAAGTCATGTCCAACGATTTTTCTTAACTTTTGAAATAGTGACAAGTTTACTTCTTCGATGTTTAGTGCTAATTATACAAAAAAATCATTTCCATATAAGTGATTCGCTTTAGGAAAATTATTTCATTTCCATAGACGAATCAAACCTTTTCTTTTAAAAAGAACTAAACATGTACTTGCTTTCCATATTTCCATATTGGTAAAACACTTTTATAATTACTCTTTCAAATCGTAATTTTATAAGACAAAATTTATAATACTAAGTGCGCAATAACAAGGTCAAAAACAACTGTCGTTAAAACATTATTTACTGTAAACCCAAAAACAATTCACACTTAGCTTTATTTAGAAATAATCCCTTTTAAAGGATCTTCTTTTTTATAAACCATTGTTTATAAATTTAAAACAATATTTATTACCTTAAAAGATAATTAACAATTTAAATACCTTTTATAACTTTAAAAAAATATTAATTATCCCGAAAGATAACTAATCACATTCTAAAATTTTTTTTAAGTAAACAAATCCATTTACTTTAGTAAAATAGGTAATTATTTCCAAACACTTGTATATTATCATTAAATTAACTTTTAAACCTTTATTACTTTTAAACACTTTTATTATATTAGTTAATTTACTTAATTCACTTTTTATTAAATCAATTAATTTAAATATCATTAATTAAAAAGGTTTATTCAATTCAAATAATCATTAATTAAATGAATAATTGACCTCGAACATCAATAATTAAAATGATCAAATAATTTTAAATGCCATTCATTAAACAATTAATTAAATTCAATAAATTAATTGAATTAACAAAATTCAAACCTCATTAGTTAAATCGATTAATTAAAACATCATTTGTCAAAATGATTTATTTAATTATAAAACATCATTAATTAGAATGATTTTACTAAATTCCAAATATCATTAGCTAAAACAATTAGTTAAACTTAAAACAATCATTAATTAAATGATTAATTAAAGTCAAACATCATTATTTAAAATGATTAATTACTTTTAAATATCATTAATTAAAATGATTATTAGTTTCAATTATCATTAATTAAAATAATTAATTAAAATCAAGAAATCACTAATTAAAATGATAAATTAAATCTTATCACATTTAAATCAAAGATAAACCAATTTTAAACATCATTTATTAAATTGGTTAATTAATCTCAAAATTGTTAGTTAAAATGATTAATTATTTTAAATTATCATTAATCAAAATGATTAATGAATTTTAATATTCTGTTTAGAGGAAACATAAGCTCAAGTTCATACGACAGGGTTTTGGTAATGAAATTGAATAAATGACGATATAGCGAAATTGTTGTAACGTTACTTAACAAATTAAATGGAATATCAGGATTTATTTTAATTAACCATCAATATAACAACATAAGGATATAAATATAATTATTGGCGAGAAAACCCTCAAGGTCTCTCTACAGATTTACGCTGCAAAATAATGGTTATGGATAATATATATATAATCATATGGGTTCATAACGATCAAATCAACATGTCATCCATTTTCCAAATGGAAATTCAACCAAACAAGCAATCAAACAATTTAACTAACATCCAAACAATCAATAAATGTTTATAACATCATAGATATGATATGATAAAATTTAATGTGAGTTAAACTCACATTAATTATCGTTTTCGCCGAAACGTCCCGATTTTGGACTAAAACCGAACGACCATCCATTTTAGCATAAAATCCAACAAGCTCCAAATCCAACCAAACCAATTCCATTGCGAAGATCTCGATGACACGAGTCGATGCAAAAAACGATGTTCAAATCTAACTTCGTATGAGTGAGATACACAATTTATAAGTTATCGATAAATTTAAATTTATAAATAACAAATCTATTTATATTTACAACTTTGCCCCTCACCCAAACTTCAACTTCTTCCTCAATCAAAACGTGCATAGCAAACATATAAAGCCACTCACATGTGCACATATATGGACTGATATGAAGCTACATACCTCCATTTGGCGAACCGATTGCACCAATGGTCTTCTCTCCTTGAACCACACAAGCATATCACCACGATTGAACGACGGCGCTCAACAATCCCATCATGACTGCAACTTGACCTCACCTAACCCTACAGGTCGCACATCCTAATCGGCCACCAGACCTTGCGAAAATTTGCACCGAGGTGTTATACTCCCCCACGAGTCCGAATCCAAGCCTCCTTCATTCCATCATCCACCATACGCTCTAATTTTCCCAACACTAATTTACTGACCTTAGGTCGAGCTTCCCAAAACATCATCGACCGTCATCAAAGCATACTTAGATCGGAGCCCCTAACCCTACGACTCACCAGAACAAGTTTCATGATTTGTAGAGGTGTATACATTTGGTTCTTGAATTTTGAAGTTAGACTTCCAAGAGGGAAAACAAGTTTTTGCTCATAGCCAATGATTTAATAGAGAGAAAGGGGTATGGTGGCTGGTATGGGCAAGGGTAAGGCTGAGTATGGCATGAACAGTGATGAGCATGAGCTAGATATGGCTGATATGTATATATCATATATTATTTAAATTTAAATTATCAAGTTATACAACGTCCGAAAATATCGAACTCCAAACGAGGCATGCCGCTTGGCGTTCTCTATGTTATACCCTTATTCCAAATGCAGTGGAACTAGTCTCGAGACTTAATTCGATCATATGCAGAAGATATCTTTTTAAACTTATTTATTATATTAAATTTCCAATATTATTTCAACGTGTTTCGATCTCGCACGACCAAACAATTCGCCTGATTGCCATGAAATTCGACAGCATATTGTCATTCACTATCACGGATCCAATGAAATTGGTTTCGTCATAATCCGAGGCAATGCCCCGGAATGACAATTTCACAAATTTAAATATCATTTTATATTTAATTTTTCGATATTTATCCGACCTTTTTATATTTGTAAGTAAATTTACAAATTGAATTCACCGATATAATTTATTAATTAAAATGAGTTGAATAAAATTATTAAATCCATTTAATTAACATTAAATTTCATAATTCAAATATTTAATCCCTATATTTGAATTATAAGTTATTAAATTCCAAAATCTAATTATTTAAATATCTAAAATTAATTAACCATTTATAATCAAATCACCTGAATTTTAGGTTGTTACATTCTCCCCCCTTAAATGGATTTCGTTCCCGAAATTCCTAAGAAGAAAATGTTTCCAATCCCTTAAGTTTAAAACTATAAATTAAGATGAGTTATTAAACTCATTAGCTTTTCAAATCCAATTAGTTGGCATTGATTCCAAAATTTCCAAGTCCTTTAAATACATTCACCTATACCAATTAATTTCTCACATTCATTCATTCCAAGATATAACTTGAAAGTCAATTTTTAGTTATCAAAAATTTTCCAAAATTCTTAAAAATTTTCTAACTCATAAGACCATGGAAATTTTTGTCAGCGTCTCCTTTATGTGGCTCAATCGGAATAACTATAAATGGCCTTTACGGGCTCCAAACAATCAAAATAAACAAAAGCCAAGTGGCCTTCCATATCTAGGGCATAAAATCATCAACCAATTTAAATTTTCTAAATTTATTATGTACCTTTTTCCATTTGATTTATATTTTGGCAGGTAAGTTATTATCTCTATGCAAATGCAGGTGTGCAAGAAGTCAAGTGGAAATCCCTTGCTTCCCTGTACTTACATAATTTAAAAGAAAATCAGGTTGACAAAAGCAATATGATGTAACTCTACATGCCAAAATTAGCATGATATAAATCCACATGCAATCAACCATCCATATCTCAGTCACATGCGACAAAACAGGAGGATATTCTATAATAGACGTTATGCATCCAATAATTTTAAATGATAAATTTAGATCCAAATACCCAGAATTTCTAATTCAAAATTTTATTTTCAAAATTTTCAAACGTGGAAAATCAAAGGTAAAAATCAAAATGACAAGGAGGGAACTCCTCCTAATAAAGTATGGTGAAACTCAAGAATCAAAAACAACATGGAATGTCCAGTGGTATTCTGGTTCCTCCAAAAAAACATCAACTAGAGTGAATAAGTATCATTTCTTTCCTAAAGTCTTCAAAAATCTCCTTTTTCAAAATCACTGTATTTAGGTCCTAATAACAATAATTCAAAGTCCTTTGTCTATAAATTTAAACTTTATAGACAATGGTATATGAAACCACACAACCAATCAATCCAATAAAAACAAATCAATCAAATTCCATGAAGGAATATACTAGCACTAGAAATCAATCAAATTCCATAAGGGAAAACTTATCACTTAACATTGTTTCGAAATGTCAAATGACTTACAAACAAATCTTAATTTAGGTTCAAAACTTTCTTGATTGTCCAAAATATAGATAATTATCTAAACGTATCATTTTTGCTCCTTAGTTTTTGTTTATTGCTTAGAAGATTATCCAAACTCACTCGGGAAAATGGAAAGTTATACTCTATATTTTATAGATTTTTAATTATATTAATTTTTTTCTATATCATTTATATTTTCACTTAGTATTTTATTCAATACTAAATTTTTTTATGAATTATTTCATAAATTATCATCCAAGTTTAAAAATAATTATAAAGTCATTTTTTATAAAACATAAGTTAATAACTTATTCCACTTTATTTACTTGTATAATACTCTTCTATATCCTAAGAGTACATACAAATTTTATTTTAGTTGTTTCAAAGATCTGGATGGGGATGTTTTCTTAAAACTGAGTCAACCTATTAACCTTTTTAACTTAGAGTGTTAAAATGAATAATATTTATGGGTTAACCCAATCAACAAGTAGTTTACACTACTAAGATGTTTTTAAAAAATATGGTTTTAATAAAATAAATGTAAAACCCTCTTATTTAATTTAACCCAATTTACCTATTTTAAATTATCTCATATCTTATCTAAGGAAAAAAATCTCATTTATCCAAACAAATAACTTATTAGAAATACTTTTTATCTTGGAACAAATCCCCTTTAAAAGAACTTAAAAGTTAAATGCCTATTTTTTATTTAGAAAACTCATCCTTAAAAGCATACTACGTATATTTTTATATATAATAACTTCAAACAATTTATTTATTAAATCTCATTTTGGGTTCATTCAGATTTGAACTCATTTCGATTGCACAATGATAAAGAGAATAATTTACTAAGTACTCTACAACGTTCGTCTAAGCAAACATCCGATCGTCACTTAGAAGATTATTCATATTACCACAAAACTAATCGAAACCATTTCCTCCTAATTATCCCAAAGAAAATGCATCTCATTTAAAATTTTACTTCCCAAAATATATTTACCTTTTAAATACCTCCAAAATTACCACTGTTTCATTTCTCAAAAATTCCTTTGAAATTATTTTCTAAAATTCCGGGATTTAGATTCAAAAATCCTTTTTAAACACATTTTAAAAACTAAATTTATATAAAACTTCCTTTATATAAAAATCATTTCATATTATAATATTTTTTTATTATAATAGAATTATCTCGAATATTTATTCTCTAAATATCTTATCCCACTATTTAGATTATATTAACAACTTTTTATTTTAATCCTTAACCCACCATTATTAAAAGTTCAATTTTCAAGTTAGCATTTTCTCCGAACAACTTTATAGCCAAATTGTGAAAATTAATTCACAAATGGTTCATTTTAAATCAAAGTTATAAATGCTCTTAAATAAACCGAGCACAATTTAGCAATTAACAAACAACAATCAATGCTTCTAATTTAAATTAAGCATAACAGAACAAACAATAGTGGTAATAAATACCTAGTATCACATTTAATCCAACACACTTTATAACTATATAAAGTTTTGAAAATTATTCCTTTAAATATATGAAATATAATCCTAGGAAAAAAATTTAATTTGCCAAAAATTTCAACACCATGTCCGTTGGCCTTGGTCGAGTGTTTAGAAATCCCTATCGATACTGTGGCATCCCATGTCTCGACCAGAATTCATAAAAAATCAATAGACCAATTAACATAATACGTTTTTATAACATTAATAAATACGCTCTCGAATATATAATACTCTCAAACTCATTCTAGGGTGTCGCTTACCCTATCTCTAATGAGCCAAATCCTACCAAAGCCAAGGTTCTTGCTTAACCTTGCGCTCTGATACAAGGCTGTAACGACCCTCTTTTTTGACCGTCGAAAGTCGACATCGAACACTACCACTGTGTTCCAATGTCTCACATCCAATCAATAAAAGGGCATATTGTAAGGGTAAATAAAAAGGAAAGAACAGAGATCAGAGGAAAAATAGAATCTCACAGCGGAATTGACAAATATATAATATAACAAGGACAGTACAAACTGTCACTCCAAAATACAGGGTATATCAGAGTTAAAAAACCTTATCAGTTGGACAGTTATAAAATCATGATCTTACAAATGCTGATAGGGCTACTATATAATACAACGAAAAATAAAAAAAATTACGATAGCTGAATCTCCACCTCCCCTTCAAGGTCTCCATATCACTAAAGCCAACCTAGGAAAATACTCGGTCAGATCAGAGCATTATATAAAATAATACCTGGATCAGTCTGGAAATACCAACGTGAGATAACTCAAATAATGGGGAACATATAAAGTTCTGCAAGACCAGCAACTAATGCAGAACGGGGTTTTACCTCACAAGAATAACATCCATACAAGCAAGAGCAGAAATAAATCAGGAAACAAATCCAAATATGAATGGGCATAATTAATATTAGAACCAGATTTGAAAGAATGGAAATAACCCGAGAAAAATCCAAGCTGGACAGAATGGATAAAACAAGGAAACGGTCCAAATTCGATTGAATGGACAAAATAAGATGACAGTCCAAACTTGATAGAATGGATAGAATAAGGTAATAGTCCAACGTGATAGAATGGACAGAATAAGGTAACGGTCCAACTTGATAGAATGGACTAAATCAATACTTAAATGCCGTGAAGAGAAATTGGCTCTCCTTGTGGAAATTTAAAGATAAACAGATTTAGAGTTTTCATATCAAATAAGGAAAGAAAATTTTCCAACAAATGACTAGGAAGGTGCACCCCACTAAAAGTATACCTCTAGTAATGTACTTCTGAGAAGCTCATTTACTCTATGAAACTTCTCGGAAATGTATCATCCGGACCCTACCAAACCTGACCGAGAATCCAAATATTTCCACATCTAAGTGCACAACCAATTCCAAACTAGATGAGATGTGAAAATACCCTAATGGGAGCAACCCCACATAGTTGGACGTCCACTTGCGATTTTGGTTTAGTCATTTTCCGAAAAAGTATACCAACGCTAAACAGAGCAATAAATCATCTTAGAATGACGATAATAAAGTAGCTGAAGTAACCCATAGCTGAGATACCAACTATCGAGGATATTTAATGATCGTATATGGAGATTAATTCTTGTATACATATCCCCACTCATTGAATTCAAACTTGTATTATTTCTTGGTTAACAATAATACCGGACAAGTCAAGATAGTGTTACCTCAAAGTCACGTCCAACGATTATTCTTAACTTTTGAAGTAGTGACAAGTTTACTTCTTCGATGTTCAGTGTTGATTTTACAAATAAATCGTTTCCACATAAGTGATTCACTTTACGGATTTCCACAAATAAATCAAAAAAAATTCTAAAAAAAGAACTGAACTTCTACTTGATTTCCATATTTCCATATTGGTACAACACTTTTAGAATTACTCTTTCAAAATGTACTTTTATAAGACAACTTATAATACTAAGTGTATTAAAAACAAGGGTAAAAAATAATTGTCGTTAAAACATTGTTTACAATAAACCCAAAAACAATATACACTTAGCTTTATTTATAAATAATCCCTTTTAAAATATCTTCTTATTTATAAACCATTATTTATAAATTTAAAACATATTTATTACCTCAAAAGATAATAAATAATTTAATACCTTTTATAACTTTAAAACAATATTAATTATCCCGAAAGATAACTAATCACATTCTAAAATCTCCTTTAAGTAAACGAATCCATTTTCTTTAATAAAATAGATAATTATTCCCAAACATTTTTATATTATCATTAAATTAACTTTTAAACCTTTATTACTTTAAAACATTTTTATTATATTAGTTAATTTACTTAATTCACTTTTTATTAAACTAATTAATTAACTTTAAATATCATTAATAAAAAGATTTATTTAATTCAAATAATCATTAATTAAATAAATAATTAATGTCAAACATCATTTGTTAAAATGGTTAAATAATTTTAAATGCTATTAATTAAACAATTAATTAAGTTCAATAAATTAATTGAATTAACTAAATTCAAACCTCATTAGTTTAAACGATTACTTAAAACATCATTTGTCAAAATGATTTATTTAATTATAAAACATCATTAATTAGAATGATTTAACTAAATTCCAAATACCATTAGTAAAAAAATTAGTTTAATTTAAACAATCATTAATTAAATTCAAACGTCATTATTTAAAATGGTTAATTAATTTTAAATATCATTAATTAAAATGATTATTAATCTCAATTCAATTATCATTAATTAAAATAATTAATTAAACTCAAGAAATCATTAATTAAAATGATAAATTAAATCTTATCTCACTTGATTCAAAGATAAACCAATTTTAAACATCATTTATTAAATTGGTTAATTAATCTAAAAATCATTAGTTAAAATTAATTATTTTAAATTATCCTTAATCAAAATGATTAATGAACTTAATATTCTGTTTAGTGGAGACATAAGCTCAAGTTCATACGACAGGGTTTTGGAAATGGAATTGAATAAATGACGATATAGCGAAATTGCTATAACAACACTTAACAAATTAAATGGAATATCATGATTTATTTTAATTAACCAACAATATAACAGCATAAGGGTGTAAATATATAATTATTGGTGAGAAACCCCTCAGGATCTCTCTACAGATTTACCCTGCAGAACAATGGTTATGGATAATATATATATATATATATATATATATTCATATGGGTTCATAACGATCAAATCAATATGTCATCCATTTTCCAAATGGAAATTCAACCAAATAAGCAATCAAACAATTTAACTAACATCCAAACAATCAATAAACATTTATAACATCATAGATATGATATGATAATATTTAATGTGAGTTAAACTCACATTGATTTTTGTTTTCACCGAAACGTCCCGATTTTGGACTAAAACCGAATGACCGTCCGGTTTTAGCATAAAATCCAACAAGCTTCAAATACAACCAAACCAATTCCATTGCAAAGACCTCGACGACACGGGTCCACCACAAAAAATGGCGTTCAAACCCGACCTCGTATGAGTGAGATACACAATTTATAAGTTATCGACAAATTTAAATTCATAAATAACAAATCTATTTATATTTACAACTTTGCCCCTCACCCAAACTTCGTCTTCTTCCTCAATCAAAATGTGCATAGCAGACACATAAATCCACTCATGCGTGCACATATATGGACTGATACGGAGCTACAGACCTCCTTTTGACAAACAGATTGCACCGATGCCCTTCTCTCCTTGAACCATACAAGCCTATCACCATGATGGAACGACCGCGCTCAACCATCCCATTATGACCTGCAACTTGACCTTACCGAACCCTATAGGTCGAGCGTCCCCATCGGCCACCAGATCTCACGAAAATTTGTGCCGAGGTGATATACTCCCCATCGAGTCTGAATCTACGCCTCGTTCATCCTATCGCCCACCTTACGCTCCAATTTTCCCAACCCTAATTTACTAACCTTAAATCGAGCTTCCCAAAACATCATCAATCATCACCAAAGGATACTCAGATTGAAGCCTCCAACCCTACAACTCACCAGAACAAAATTCCTAATTTTGGAGGTTATGCATTTTGTAACGACCCATATTTTTATGGATCGAAACATCGTAAAACAGTTGTCATTTGGTCGCATTGTTGATAAGTCATCCATAGTCTAAGTCCTAGGTCGTATAGTAGTTAGGTCGGAGTAGACGACCTAAGAAGGTGGAGCGACCTAAGGAAGTTGGCGACCTAAGGATTTTGGGGATAGGTCGTATAGGAGTTGGGTCGTATGGTGGCTTAGGTCGTGGGGTAGGTTAGGTCGGTTGGAGCGGCCTATAGGAGTTAGCGACCTGAGGGTTAGTAACCTACAGTAGTTAGCGACCTAGTGGTTAGCGACCTAAGAGCTAACAGTATAAGAGTTAGCGAGTTAGCGTAGTTAGGTCGTGAGCGACCTAAGGTGTTAGGTCATATCCTAGCTAAGATAGTTAGGTCGCGTGTGTGTTAGGTCGCAGGTGTGTTAGGTTGTAGAAGCGATCTGTGTTAGGTCACTAGGCTGCATCTTTGTTAGGTCGTAGGTCGCGAGGAAGCACATGTGTGTTAGGTCGTAGGTCGCATGGATGCGTAGATCTGGGTTAGGTCGTAGGTCGTAGAAGCGCATGTGTTAGGTCGTAAGTCGTGGAGTTTTGTTAGGTCGCATGGATGCGCATAGGCTTGGGTCTGTTTGGTCAAAGTTTTAGGTCGTAGGGTTTCTTAGGTCGTGGACGACCTAATTCTGAGCGAACGACCTAAGTTTTTCCAGCCTATAAATACACGTCCATTTCTTCATTTTTGGGATCCGGATTTTGAAGCGACGAAGTGATGCCATTTTGAGAGCTCGACTTTTACACTTCTTCACTTCTTTTCTCCACTTTAATCTTGTGATTCCTTCCATCCAAATCGAAGATCAAATCGAAGATCCAAGAGCTTAGATTGAAGATCTACATCCATTGAAGAGAGATTTCATCGTTTGAAGCGGATTTGTGATAGATCGAGTCAGATCCTTCGCTGTCCAGATCTAAAGAGTGTTGCTTTTGAGGTTTTTAGGTGATTTGGTGAGTGGTGATTATCTCTCACACGAATCCAAAGGAGTATATCGGATCGTTGGCTTGATTTTGTGTAAAGTAGTGATTTTCATGCATTTTTGTAAACTTAAGTGTAGATCCATTGTTCATGATGATTTGACATCCATTTTACTACATGTTAACCTATGCAAGTTCATTCATCAAGATTATAGAGATATTGCTCATGTTTTCATGCTTGTTAGACTTTAGACTCCTTATTTACGAAATTGCCATTATTGTTATAATTGTTCATTAGATCATATTTGAATGCTTGATTACTTGGATTAATGTTTGACTTGATTGATTGCTATGAATTAGATGATTGATGATTTGATTTAGACAAGATGATCGAAGATGATTCAAAAGCTAAGGAAAGGCTCTTGAATTGGAAAAGCTGCTCGTGGCATATGTAGCGGATGATGAAGCTCATATGGATAGATTTGATGATGATGTTGAGATGAGGCTTTGCTATGATGAGATGAGGCGAAGCATAGTATGAGATAGTCTTGGTCTAATCCGGACGGGGTCATTCCAAGCATGTTGACAACTCGGTGAAATGGTTTGAGTTTGAGGATAATGGTTTGCTCGAGAGGCGCTTGAGCTAGTATGGAAATAGTCGTCGAGGAGGATGACTAGAAGGCTGAGATCTCATCGTTGTTGAAGGTTCTAGCATACTCAAAGCAAGAGTACGTTGGGCAGATTCGATAGTCCCTAAAGACTATGATTGTAGTCGAGTACTCTGGGCAGATTCGATAGTCCTAGGCACGGGTCACGACGACATGTGGAGTTATGTCTAGAACCGGGGTTTCCATTAGCCTTTGACGGACGGCTGAAAGAATATGCCGGTCATTCAATTGACGGTGGTATCGAAGCAATGATAACAGTGATAGCCAGAGTCATGGATGTTTGGTTGTATCGTCATTCGGTCTCAAGAGCAGTGTTTTCTGGGTGCTTATCTGATCTTGGTTTAGGCCTTGGGGGTTTGTACTTGGAAAACATTGCCCTTGACTCGAGTGATAATTACTTTACTTTAAATTGTATGCTTTGCTATGTTTGCTTCTGCTTAGTGTGTGTCTGGGGGCTATCACTGTAGAAAGAGGTGGAGTGGGAGGGTTGTATTCCTATTCCTTTTTCCTTTATGCTCTTTTGGTATGTTGTTAGTTAATTTACTGCTCACTAAGACTATTGTCTGACTCAAGGCTTTATGTTTTAACTCTTATTGCCTTGGGCTGTTCGTCCATTTTGGGACGGGCAGACTAGGTAGCAGGTGACAGGTGTTGTTCTTGCTTTCCACGGTGCTGATGTCGAAGACGAGCTGGAGGCTTGCATATTATCTTCTTACTATATGTACTGGATGTTCCACTGCTTGTATATTCTCTGAGTGTTATGTAGTGAGGCTTGATGTATTGACTATTCAGATGTTTGTATTCAACTATTATGAAGTTTTATTGATGAGATTCTATTCTGTGAAGCTTCACTATATATATATTCTATTGTATTTTGTCCATGCGTTGTGAGTAATACGATAGATTCTGCTGTTTTAATTTACCCTGGCAATCGTCCATGGCTGCCTGGCACACCTTACAGCGCACTATCTCTAGGTTCGGTGCAGGGGTCATGGGCGGTCGTCACACATTTGGTTCTTGAATCTTGAAGTTTGATTTCCAAGAGGGAAAACAAGTTTTTGCTCACATGCAATGATTTAATAGAGATAAAGAGGTATGGTGGCTGGTGCAGGCAAGGGTAAGGCTTAGTATGGCATACCTGTGAAGAGCATGGGCTAGATATGGCTGATATGTATATATCATACATTACTAAAATTTAAATTATCAAGCTATACAACATCCGAAAATTTCGAACTCCAAACGAGACGTGCCGCCTAGTGGTCTATATGTTACTCCTATTCCAAATGCAATGGAACTTGCCTCGAGACTTAATTCGATCATATGCAGAAGATAGCTTTTTAAACCCAACTATTATATTAAATTTGCGATATTAATTTCAACGCGTTTCGATCTCATACGATCAAACGATTCATCTAATCGCTTTGAAATTCGACAGCATATTATAATTCACTATTATGGATCTAATGAAACTGCTTTTGTCGAAATCCGAGACAGTGCCCTGGAATGACAATTTCACAAATTTAAATATCTTTTTATATTTAATTTTTTGATATTTATCTGATCTATTTATATTTGTAAATAAATTTACAAATTGAATTCACCAATATTATTTATTAATTAAATGAAGTTGAATAAAATTATTAAATCCATTTAATTAACATTAAATTTCATAATTCAAATATTTAATCACTCTCTATATTTGAATTATAAGCTATTAAATTCCAAAATCCAATTTAAATATTTAAATTAATTAAACATTTAAAATCAAATGACCAGAATTTTGGGTTGTTACAAAGTTCGAAGTTTCCACCATGTCCATGTATATATGTATATACATACAAACATATGTATGTATATATGTGTGAATGTCTGTGGCACTGCCTTGTTTTAATTTGTATACTTGTATAAACCATGTTCATATATACTTGTATGAACCATTTTGAGTTGATCTTGTTTTGAGTTACCTTGAGCTACTCTTATGTGCGTTGGCACTTGAGTCTTGCTACTCCTATGTCGAAACTGTCCCTTATTTATTTGTGTGTATGTTTTCATATACACGCCAATGTTTTCATATGTTTTCCTTTGTTTTCATATGTTTTTATATGTCTCTTGTTTATCTGCCACTATGTTTTCATATACACTATCACTTGCTTCACTTTGTTGCTTTGAGTTGAACCATTTTGAGTTGATCTTGTTGCAGCGCACTTTAATTCCAATATCATCCATGTATATACATACATACATACATACATATGTATGTATGTATGTATGTATGTGTGAATGTTGGTGATTGATCTATACTTGTACTTAGCTTTTTTGCTTGAAACTAAAACTGATATTGTCCCTTGTTCTATGGTTTGCTGCATGAAACTGAATGTCGGTGGTAATTTGCAGTCTAAAACCGATACTTGTTACGCCATCTTAGTTCATATCCATGTATATACAAGCATACATATGTATGTATGCATGACTATATAATGTTTCCTTGGCTAAACCTCATTTTATTTTTCATGTGAATGTGCCTTAAGTCTGTTTCTGGTTATGCTCATGTTTGGTTTGCTGTCTGTGAGATTTAATCGATGTTCGACCTTGTGATATTCACAGTGATACACGATGCATATCATAAGTTGTCCGTGCACATATATATTTGTCCTTGTCTAAAAATGAAAAGGAAAAAACAAACACATAAACTGAGGCAATATTTAATATTCAAATTCAATTTTATTTTTGAAATTTAGGATCGTTTCTTTTTCAAGTTTATTGCGTTGTTGTTTATTTGATAGGTATAGGAGGTAACTAGACACAAGCTGGAGCAAGGAAATCGAGATCAACGTATTAAAAACAAACTCGAGTGAGTGTGAGTAAAAAAGTTATATATGAGTGTAGAGAAATGTTGTATATATGAGACTGATAGCGAAAGTTATAATGTATTTGAAAATGTAAGTGGAGTGATAATGAAAGTTGTATTGTATTTGAATTTGATTTGAAATAAAATATTTATATAAATAAAATTGTGATTCATTTATTTCATTTTGAGAACAATTATTCATATCAATCAATATTTATATGTTGTCTAATAGGAAATTCTAGGAACGATACTATAATATCAGGCACCATATGGTTTAGATTTTTTGTTATGTTAGTGCATATCAAACTACGGAGCATATCTGTGGTCTGATGTGCAATGAGACGACACGACATTTAACGACAGATAGGTATGCAAATAGACAACGGAGCATATCTGTCGTCTAATTCATTTTTCCCATAGTGAATCAAGATGAAAACCATCTTTCTATGCCAGCATTAGACGAAGAAAATGAACTCTAGCAAAGACAAGAGCACATCAATGATCGAACCAACACCACCGTGATTCAATTGCAAGAGGCATAACAAGAACTGCATGAATCTCAACAAGAACTACATAATTCCCACCAAGAATAACACCAAAGCCTAGAAGACAAATCAAAGGAGAAAAATCTCAAGATAGACCAAATATCTGAAACCCTAAATATAGTGTTGCAAGGACTTAAAAACAATCAGAGTTCATCTCCATACAACCCTACCATATGTACCACCCTACCAAAGAAATTCTTCAAGAAACCCATCTGATCTTATCCCAAACCCTAATCCATCACTAGGCATACTGTCCACACATAAAC
The DNA here is from genome assembly GCA_030737815.1 of Allium fistulosum. NCBI lineage: Eukaryota > Viridiplantae > Streptophyta > Magnoliopsida > Asparagales > Amaryllidaceae > Allium > Allium fistulosum. The sequence continues at coordinate 703,213,183 of CM060904.1, read as the reverse complement.
ATCTATAGCACACGACCATAAAGTTGAGTTTCCTACCCATTTCGAAGATCATACAGTCATTGAATGGTTCGAGCAAATGGAGGAGCTTTTTAGATATCATCAAGCACCTGAAACTAAATGGGTACAAACATGTTCCTTTCGCCTCAAACAAGACACTCAAAAATGGCATAAGTGATTGAAATAAAATGTTACGGACTACATATAATGGAAGGTATTCAGAGAGAAGGTTATCATCAGGTTTGCGCACCCCCAACCCCCCCCCCCCCCCCCCCCGTCTCCATTCTGCCAACTAAGGAAACCATTTGGTGCTTTTGCAAGTTTAAAATAATTAACTATTGTGCAAGCCTATCTCCCAACTACAAGAGCTTCTTGATCATTTACATTCAGATTATGTGTTTGATAAGTTTATGGATGGGCTTAAAGAGGAGGTTAGATATGATGTTGAGGCCTCTAAACCGGTAAATTTTAATGAGGCAGTAGCCAAGGCCAAGATCTTTGAGAACGAGTACAACAGTACCAAAAAATCCAATAGGCCAACCCATTACACTCATACCTTCCTTTACACTTGAGCCTTACCACCAAAAACTATCAAACCTGCACTACCCAGCAATTCTAATCCTACAAGAAACTCATTAGAGAATCTTGTCAAGAGCAAGAGGCTAACACCTGAAGAAATAATCGATAAAAGAAAGAAAAATTTATGTTATGGCTACAATGAAAGATGACACGTTGGTTATCGGTGAAAGAATAAACAACTTTATTTTCTTGAAGGAATTATGGATTTGGAGAGTAAAGAAGCAGTTGATGAAAATATGGATGTTAATAATGAAGAAACTCCTGAAGCTGATGAATGTGAGGAGAATCCAACCATTACATTTCATGCTATGTGTGGGATACCATGTTTACATACAATTATAATTAATGATGTTATATAAGAAAAGCAAGTTTAGATCCTAATTGACTCATGTTCTACTCACAGTTTCATTGATGGAGCACTAGCTACATATTAAAATTACCTATTGATGATTCAAGAATGTATGAGGTGATGGTAGCTAATGGGAAAAGACTTCAAGGAACTGGCACTTGTAGACAAGTTATACTTAAATGTCAAGGATGTAGCATGCCAATATATGCTTTGTTACATCCTTTAAAGGGCTATCAGGTGGCGTTGGGGGCACAGTGGATGAAAGCATTGGGTGATATCACATTGAATTTGAATAAACTACGGGTTAAATTAAATTATCTGGGCAAAAAATATGCATGGCAAGGAATACAACCTCCTCCTGTTCAGGTTGTCAACTAGAAAGAGAGCATCAAGGAATGTACCAAAGGGCAATTAACATTTTATTATGCACCAAAGAACTGAAACCAAAAACCCAAGAATCAGTTGTTATACCAGAGAACATTAGCACAATCCTACACCAATACCCAGAAGTTACCAAACCCTTACCCAAATTTCCTCCTAAAAGACCCCAAGACCACAAAATATCCCTTCTATATGGTTCGAAACCTGTTTGTCTCAAACCCTATAGGCACTCCTATCTCATAAAGAATGAACTGGAAAATATTATATAAGAAATGCTACATACTAGAGTGATTAGACCTAGTTGTAGTTGCAGTGCTTGCTCATCCCAGTAGTAATGGTTAGAAAGAAGGATGGAACTTAGAGGTTATGTGTTGACTATAGAAGTTTGAATACATCACCATCAATGATAGATTTCCTATACCCTTGGCCGATGACCTATTTGACGAGTTGTATGGTTTTAAATATTTTTTCTAAGTTGGACTTATAGTCAGGTTACTATCAAATCAGAATGAGTGAAGAAGATATACATAAAACTGCTTTCAAAACTCATGCCAGTAATGATGGGAGACGTATTCTACGACTACAATCATAGTGAGAAGTAAACTCAACCAATAAAACAAGAAAACTTTCCACTTGAATGTAAAAGACAAAAAAAAGATATGATAGTACTAAGGATTAGAAGAGGTGAAAATGAAAGTAAAAGGGAGAAATGAAAGTTGAAGATATGATGAAATTAAGTAAAGACGATAAGGAAATGAAAGTAAAATCGAAAAATGAAGGTGGAATATATTTCTAGATAGATAAATAGAAAATAAAATGTCAAACTGTTAAGGCTTTTACCGTATACTGTAAATTTATGTGTTGGTTTGAAATGGTAAATAATTGCTGGAGAAGAAGTGTGACGCCCCACCTCTATGCTCACAATAACAAAGGTTATTATAAGGAATAACGTCTGCTATTGCGAAGAATAAGGCTTGTTAGAAGCGACCATCCGTAAGTTATGCCTTAGATGAGTATTGATTACATCGATAGGAGTTGTATAAATTACTCCCAAAGATATATATTCAATCCAAATCTAAAACGAAACTACAGTGGCTAAAAAAAATCCAGAACAATTCATAATAACAATAACACAAATAGTATAATCACATCAGAACAGAAATATCAGATATATAGCGGAAGACTAGTCTGGAATACATGCTACAACAATCGATAGTTCATAAGAACCGATACATATACATATCTATCAATACATACATAAGACGATAGTCAATAACCAAAAGAACTCCTCGAAGTTTAGACAAAAGATGATGCGAAATCCCAAAAGCTGAAGCTGCAACTGAATCAGAGATAGCGACTATCCTGAAATAACTCGGTCTGACCCGAGTATTATTTAAAAGAAAATAATAAACGGATCAGTCTAATTTATTCTCAGAAATAAGTGAATGATAAGCAACACTTAAACAAATAATTATAGTCTCGAATGAGACTATACAGCATAAATAATCAACATAGTTTAAATGAAGAAATCTCAGTTTAAACTCCATCAAAATCAGTTTTCAAATTCACAATTGAATTTAAAACGGCAATACGCAAATTTATAATCTCAGATGAGATTATACACAAACTCAACTTCCAATGAATTCAAAGTAGCAATTCACAAAATCTAGAAATCAAAACAAGATAACTAGAAAAATCAGCATAAAAGGTGGATCGATCCCATCAGATGGCGAGTTTTTAAATTCGCCGCACGTGCATCTCAGAGTGGCCGAAGCCTACCAAGTACTCAACATAATTTTGGCGCCCATCAGATTGACCCGAAGGTCCGCAGAGTGACCCGAAGGTCTAGTACTGGTATTTGACCCGAAAGTCCGCAGAGTGGCCCGAAAGCCCAACAAATGACCCGAAGGTCCAACAAATGACCCGAAGGTCCTCATAGTGGCTCGAAAGCACACGAAAGCATCCAAATGTTTCAATTAACGAGTCCGGAATTAAGCGAATTAGTAAAAGCGTGGTTCCATATTCCGCACTTTTGCTAAATCGTTTAAATCTCTTCATCGTTTCCTTGAAAGTGCAAAATTGTGTATTTTATAAAAATACATTTTACGTTCTCAAACGGACAAGTCCGGAATTAAGCGAATCAGTAAAAGTAAGGGTTCATAGTCCTTAGTTTTGCTGAATCGTTTAAATCGCTTCCTCATTCTTTTGAAAGCGCAAACTGTAGGATTTTTGGAAACACTTTTATTTTAAAACGATTTTTAAAATACGTGATTAAAACAGCAACATCTGTGGCAATTTCGAAGAGGAAATTGCGCTTCACAAAACACCATAAAAACGGATCTCAAAATCAGCGTTGCGGGCTAACCGCTTGAAAATTCACTTTAAAATTGACGGTTACTAAAGTCAAAACAACGGTAATTTTTATACGTCAAAATCTCATCAAAACAATATGCATCAAAAATATAGCGCCGAAATAAAAATCCGTTATAAGAATAACGGCAACGAAATACGTTTTAAAAACGAAACACCGGTTCAACGTAAACTAGTCAGTAGATTGCACCACTACGTATGCAACAAAATTGGCACTGCCTGGACTTGAGTGTAATGTATGCGAAATAGGTTACAACCAAATGCATGCACAAAATATAGATAAAAAAAAACTGGACAATACTACCCTATGCTAACACGTCTGCACTATTTTCATGCAACAAGTTTTTTTTTCTCGCACGCAAATGATGAAATTCACATTTTATACTTGTGTTCTCTACACTGATATTAGTTATTGTGGTTCGCACAGTTGGAAATAATTTTTGAGTACTGCAATAAGATAACAACATATAATGTTATGCCTAAGTATTATGTAATTCTACCGTGACTATACAGCATTTGCTTGGTCTAAGAACGGACCTAAAATACAGCTGTTTAACTATGCTTATCAAAAACAGCACTAGCTTTTGTCATCATAATTAAGTTGATAAATTATTGGAAAGTGCACATAGAAAATGATAAACAAATATCTTTTATGCCTCTTATGGTTTTCATACAGGTTAGCTATATTCATTGATTTAAGATCTTATATTCTTAAAAATAAGTCTTAGTGGGCAGTTGTATGATCTGCTAATTGCCAATATAATATGAAGTCTTTCAAAAATAATTGTTTGTTTTCTTTCAACCAATATGCTCTGGATTTATTAAACTTCTCAAAAGAAATCCTATATATTCTAGCAACTTGAATGTTCTTATGTCTTATTTGGTCACACACATTGCAAAAGAAATATACACAACTACGTACATGCAGACATGTCAAGGTATACAAGAGAATTACTGGCTCGGTTTAATGCAAAGCTTGCACGCACACAAAGCTTTCATTAGGAAAATGACCAATATTTAAAAGCAAAAGACCTGGACTTAAATTAGCACACGCACGGCACAAAAAAAAAACAACCCAAAATCAAAACTCGACACACGCAACTCTGGACCTGGCCATTTTTTTTTTTGAGTAATTCATGCAAGAATTGGGTACCATTATACACGAACACACTGCACGCAACATGCAGTTTAAAATTGTGCATACTAAAAAAACGACAAAAAATATATTTGCCAGGACATAAATATATACAACAAAGTTTAATTAGAAATGTGAGTTTATGCACTCACCTTAGATTGGGTTCAAAATTAGTGAGCAACAAAAATTCCAGCTTTAGAACCAGTTAGCCCCCATAATCCAAAAGAAGCAATAATATGGAACCGCCATTAATATTTCGTTTGCAAAAGCTACTGAAGGAACGAACGAACAAACGAATGAAGTGTTTACTGTAATTTTTTTTTTTTGGAGACAAAATAAAAGATGCAGTTGCTCTTTTTTTTCAAATTGTGAACAAGTCACAAGTGATGTACAAATTGTACAAAGGCATTTAATGAAGACGTGCACTAGTGGGGATAAGTACTTGCTGCTTATATAAAATGATGATAAACATTTCTTTAGAAATTTGGTGACAGCAAGATCAATTTGTGTTCACACTTGCCTCACAACTCTAGCCACAGCAAGGCAAAAATGGTGATATAAATGATGCAAAGTGTTCAAATTGTTTTACACAATTTGTGTGTGACAGCACGTTCTCATTTTTGTTTAATAAATTGAACCAACACTAGTTTTTGAAAAAATATGTGACGGCACATAGTAAGGTTCCAACTTGTCTCATAAAATGGACCATTCAGTTTCACACGTAAAGGCAAAATGCAAGTCCTTTACAACGTGCACCATACAACTGACTTTTCAACAGATTTCATTTTTGCATTGCAGATTTTCTTTTTTCAAAACTCGATTTAAAATTTCTATTTTAAATATTTATTTCGACAGTAATCAAAAATCACGGTCGTTGCAGCTTTTTAAAATATTTTACGACGGTAAAAATCACGGTCGTTACAAGAAGATTCTGAATAAAATGAATGAGAAGCAAGAATTCAAATTGTCACACATTCACTTTTATATATACAATAGAATAGACTAGTTTCGAATATGATTATTCAATACCAAAACGAATCCAAGCCTAGTGCTTTTGTATTCGAGTCTACGGTTCATTTATGATAACGTGCTCCGCGTTAAGAAGGTTTACTTCATGAAATATTAGAGCAGATATCCACCCAATGACCATGCAATGGCACTAGACAAAATATTTAACATAAGTCTGTCAATGGAAATGCAAAAAATTTGAAATATGTATTCGAAAAGCGGATAAAAATACTATCTAGAAACAAACAAATACAAATTCGGATACGAAGGCATCCACATCCAAAATCATCCGTCTGTTGTAGTCAATGTCGTAGTTTATACTATATGCATTTAAGTACAATAAAAGCTGTAATTTATTGCTTTACCAAGTTAGAATTTTTTATTAAATTCTGAACTATTTATTATCTCCGTTTATTTTTCACACTTTTATAATTAATAAGATTGAAAAATTAATTATGTTAAACCAAAATTTTTAATTTATGTTTCTTGATTATCGATAATATAGGATAATTATCTAATATTCGTCTAAATCCATAAATGCGTATACCCGAAAATAATTTCGAATATGAATGCGGATACGTTACTACGTACATTTGGAAGTATTCGTTGACTGACTTAAGATATAACTTAATGTCCACAAAGTGATGCACCTTTTGGTTTGATTCATTAGATCAAAAAGTTAATGACAAGCAATCGATCTAAAATGAATCGTTCTATCTAAACCATGAGATTATTGATGTAATGGCCATACTAGTACAGAACCAGAGGATAATGATCGTTGATCATACTACATGAACATCTATTTCTCGAGTGTAAAATCAAACAGTTCTCCCGCAACATGACTCGAACCAAAATACATACAATATACGCAAAATTGACATATATACAACACATACAGAATCTATGAGAGATACATGAACAAACCAACATCTATCACAACATTGCAGGCTTTTGCATCCATTCCTGAATCGCAGATCGAAGAGCTCTGTTAGGAATAAGATCGTAATTCGGCAGACTCAAATTAGTCATCGGAGATGTATTATTCCCGCCTTCTATCCACCCCTTCAAAGCTTCCGCCTCGTACGTGAATCCATCCGAGGCGATATGGGGATCCCTCATGATCTCCTGCATACAATTGAAAAATATTTAAAATATCCAAAAATAAGAAAAATCAATACAACCATGATGCATATGACCTGATATATCTACGTGCTGGAAAACAAAATGTTGACGAATGACATAAATACCTGAAAAATCGGGCACATGAAGTAGTTCGGAGCTACAACATTCTCATAAACATGTGATGATGTCGCAACCCTCATCATAGGCTCAAGAACTCTCCAAACGTCATCTAAATCCGGTCGATTCCTCCTACCAACCTCACAACACCACAACCCCAACTGCGCCAACCTCTTAGCTTGCACGTAAGGCCAGTCTCCTGCACCGCCATCGATCAACTCATGCAATGTGTTTCCATCCAACGCGTCCTTCACTTCTTTAACGATCCCAAACGCTTGCCTACCCGTCAGAATCCTCAGCATGACAACGCCGAAGGAGTACACATCGGCCTTTGGGGTCAACTCTCCGGTGGCGAGGTACTCTGGGTCCATGTAGGCGAAAGTGCCCTTAGGTAGGGTATAGTGGCAAAGGGTGTTCGAGGTCGTAGCTTCGGTCAATAAGCGGCAGATGCCGAAGTCTCCGAGTTTGGCAGTGAGGGAGTGGTCTAGGAGGATGTTTTCGGGTTTTAGGTCGCCGTGTACGATAGGGTGGGGTTTGCTAGCATGGAGGAAGATCAGGGCAGAACATATCTCTGTGGCGATGCGTGTACGTGTTTGCCATGGGAGAAGGGAGGTGGTGGTGTTGTGCTTGAGGTGGTCTTCTAGGGTTCCGTTTGGGAGGTATTCGTATACAAGGGCGGAGAGTTCAGGACATACCCCCATCAGGGTCATGAGGTTTGGATGTCTTACCCTTGAAAGTACATATACCTGGCACAACATGTTGACAAATTTCAACAAATTTCAATAAATTAAATTGGAAATAATCTATCAAAGAAAATTTATTAAAATACATAAATTTTGAAATAAATTCTGCTAACCTCACGATGAAACTCCGATATGCCCTGCATACTATCAGGATTCAATATCTTTATAGCAACAGTCGTGTTTCGAAGCAAACCTTTATAAACATTTCCATATCCACCTGAACCAATCTTAAGTGAATCGTTGAAATTACTAGTTGCCACTTCAATTTCTAACGATGAAAACTCGGTCAAGTTTTGTATGCTAGTACTGTTAATGCTTGCTGCATCCTTGATTCGATCTACTTCTTCAAGTATGGCATCTCTTTGCAACTGCAACTCTTCATGTTCTGCCTTTAGTGTACTGTAGAGAAGTTTAGCTTCAGCAATTTGGAGTTGTAGTTTTAGTTTTTGACTGTTTGCAGTTTGCAGGCGCTTAAGGACTGTGATTCTCTGACTCGTGAGAAGTTCTACTTCCATTGTTTCTCTTGCAAGTGATGCCTCGACTTCATTTCTTCTTTTCATTTCTTGAAAGTATAAGTTCTCAAATGTTGTAGCCTGTAAAGTAACATTGTAACTAGCGATCATAAGTAAGTTTTTTCAAATAAATAAATAAACTAAAAGAGCTATGTCTCTCATATTTATAGAATAATCAAATAAAGATGAGTTTAATATACATTAGTTAACGAGTTATAACTAATTTCATGTTAAGATCTCGACTCTGATAATTCAGATATCTAGTTACATGCAGATATAAGAAGAAAAGAAAAGATAAGTCTAATGAAAAAGTTTCTAATGATATACCCTTCTGAGAGCTTCTACAATATCCCTTTCGGCTTTTTGACGTTTAATTGATTCTTGATGAGCTTTGTGCTCCAAGTCTTCTGCGTCCAGGTGAGGTTCTTCAAGTCTACTGTAAACTTCTGCATCTGTATCATTATCCTACATAGTTTCCGATTTATCAATGTTTCTGAATATAACCACTGAAAAATGACAACTTACAGAATAAGCTTGATAAGTAATTAGCTTGAAAAACTATTGTAACTTGACCTGTCAATGAATACCTAAAAAATATGAAGACATCGGCGTTCATATTCGAAAATATAGAATTGTTCTGGTTTCGAAAAGCTAATACGGATACCCAAGTAATTTTTTGGATCTGAATGCAAATTAACTGGTAAATGTATTGTAAGATCAGTGCATATTCCACCAAAGTTTACACATCAACCTTGGTTCACTGAGCCTTAAATAAATGTATCTACATCCAAAAATATCAATTCAATAAAAAATTGCAATTTTATGTAAAAATGTTACAATTTTAAGAGAATAATCGCAGTTCCTGTTTAAAAGACAACGGTTTTGCATAAAACTACAATTTTTTATTTATTAAACATACGGTTTTTTGATGATAAAATGTAAATTTTAGATGATTAATTGCATATTCATATGAAAAGCCATATTTTTATGTGAAAAAGATGACTTTATGTAAGAAAAATGCGTTATTATATAAAAATGGCTGCAGAAATAACTTTTTATAAAAAAAATGTAAAGAATATTGGTCAAGGACCACTAGCTCAACTGGTTAGTAATATGATGCTTTAGACTTTGGTTCTAAAGTTCATGAATTCAAACCCCTAAAACATTAAAATGAGTGCTAAACAAAGTATCACTCTTACTATCAACTAAAAATGCAAAGAATATTGATGTGAAGGTACCCACCGTGACCATATCATCTTCATTGAAAGGTTCAATTGAAGACAACATCACTAATCCCTCTTCACTCTCCTCGGAGTTTGGAACAAACATCGCATTTGAATCGGTAATCATATCATTAGTAACGGAAGAATATGAATTACTCGAGCTCTTAACTGAAGAAATATCATCTCCTGGATCAGTGACCAGCGAAGTCTGGACGATCAAGCTGCTTTGATCCTTGATCTCAATTGATGTGCTAGATCGAGATGAATTAGATACTGACATGTGGCTTGATAGTTCAGGAATAGGAATCTGCGAATGGACTTCAGGCATAGACCTTGATCTCAACTGAGCTGAACGTAATGGAGGCGTGCTTAGGCTCAATGCATTTGATGGTGTTCCCATTGATAGTGCGTCTTGTGAAAATTCCCTATCAAATTATGAACATCACATGTACTGCATACCAATGCTATAAAAACCAACTTCAAATGTTCATATCTAAACACAGAGATACCTAAAAGACGTATGAAGATGGAATCCCGACAACACTATATCCGTTAAATTATCTAAATTATGCATTATGGGTGCATATTCTATTAAATTTTTAACTGGTACTGAAAAAGTGCATAAAAATACACACTACCAAGCATACGGTGCAACGTACATTATGGCTAAAATTATGAAAAGAGCTGTGCATAGCTATAACAAACGCTTAATTATTGGTGGAATTTATAATATCGTCATAAAAATGACTTTCTCTTCAATTTAATGCATTGTGTCCACCGAACACCAATCATCAAAACTGTAAATCTCTTACTTCTTAATAACAGTGAGGCTAGCATTCTTGTTACAAAAAATTGTACCCGGATGTATCGAAATCAAGTTATAGGAATGCAAATAAAGGCTTGTATTGTGTGGGTGAATTTTTACCTTGTGCAAATAAGATTTCCTTTGCAAACAAACCATATCTTACATGATGAGTTTGCTTGCTGTCTCACAATATTCGCGGTCTGTGATTTCGGCAATTTCATTTTTCTGAAATATAAATCATGCCAATAAAAATATCGAACTTAAAAAAAACGATAGAAAATTAAATTTTGAACCTGGAAAAATGCCTGTCTGGTGCTGCTCCCATAACAAGCCTGTCAATCCCATGCAGTGATGTAAGCTCAATGAGTCCTTTAGCAACATTATCTGAATCGATCACCAGTTTCTCAGCTTGCATCTGGATAAAGATATTATTTAAGGTAAAATTATGAACAATGAAGACTATAATAACAAATATGATGTTAATTCACCTTATGTTGCGTACAGATATTTACATAACCGTCTAATTTTTCAAGCACGTTCGCCCTCTCGAACAGTCTGTATTCTTTGACCACCTGTTCTTTCACCTTGCTTGCTGGAAACTTGCTTCCCACTGATAACCAAAATAATTTGAAAAAAAAAATTATTGCAAAAGAAGAAAATGAGTGTGTTAGTTGTATCTTTTACTTTTCTAGCATTCTAAATGAGCAATCTAATGTTCCACCCTTTTTTTTTTACTGTACCTCTGTGATATTTATCAAAAAATGACTATATGGTGCTAGGCTATAAAACTCAACTCCAACGGATATAAGGATAATTCTGTCCAATCCAGTGTATTTACTAGAGTAACTAGAATGATACATACTCACTTTTCTCTTCATGAGTATTTATATCAGTTTGAATCAAGTATACTCACAAGCATTCTGAATCATACAATAAGTAGTTGAACTTAGATAATTTAACAACTTAATCATACAAGTTGAACCATATTTAATACTTTGAATCAAATGGTGGAAACTTGAATTGGAACTTATTTCCAGTTCAACAGCAAATTACATATTTCAGCTCACAAGAAAACCGTTACTACATGGTGACGGCATGGGTAATTTGGAATCTTAGATTTCAAAAAATGAATATTCCAAGAAATTACAAAAATTTAGGTTTTAATATTTTTAGTGAAGCAAACATACCACCCATTTTACTCACATTTAAAATACATGCATGAGGACTGATAGTGGTGGTGGTGGTAGTAGTAATAATAATAGAGACAATGATAATAAAGAGGATTGTTATGCATACTGAAAGGAATCATCTGAGCAGGAATATGCACATGTGTGATCACAATTTTCACTTCCTTCAACTCTTTCTTAACTGCAACATATATCTTTTCCTCTTCTATTTCTTCCATCCCTAACTCGTATTCAGCCTCACTTCTGCTTGAATGTACATCTGTTTCCATTTCTCTTCTTCTATTTTGTTTAAGTAGAAAACAGAACAAAATTTCAAGTAATTGTTTGCTTGGTTTCTTTCATTCTGCGTCTTCCGCTTTATTTGCAATATTAGAGAAGCAACGTATGTTGACCCAGACAGTCAGTTGAGAATTAAGCATATCCAAGAATTATACTTTTGAGGAATAAAAATAACATAGAATGATTATGCATTTATAATAAAAAAATATATTACAAAAAAGAAATACACAGTAATTTTTCAAGCACAAATACTTATTATAGCGACATAACTGTATATAATATTGGTTGCTTGAGACTATGCATGGAACATCAACCTCAATGAAATTGTTTTGTATGAAATGTCAGCATCCATCTACTTTTAAATAGCTAGATGCTTAGACAACCAACCTGAAACGGTAACAATCATTCATAAATAAACATAAACTAAGATGTTAAGAGGATTCACAACAAAATGCTTGTCTCCAATATTGAGTGCTGAATTAAAACACCTATCTTCAGATACCATTAATTGATGGATAGTATTCAAAGGATGCAACATATATTCATGATCAAAACATAAGTCAAAGTCATATATCATATGAACTAATTAACTCCAAGCACTAACCTCGTGTGCTTGCCAAGAATATGACATGAGAACGAAAGAAATAAAATAGACCAACAAATCAATAGCTCACCAGCCAGTACTATTGGACTATTAGCGCTTGAATTAAACACAAATGTCTTATACCCAAAAAAATTTGACAACAATGTTACTTTCAACAAAACAAACAAAAGATACAAAGCAGTCAAGATATGAATCAAGAAAGACCGATTAAGCTAACCGAAAATAAAATGGAGGAAATTTCTTTTAAGAATTCAAGCAAACGGGTGATGTGCAGGAATGCTGATGAGGTTATTGGTTATTTACCTAGGGCAATGTTACTGATACTCCAAAAATTGATACGATGGAGTCGGTTTTTTTTAGTTAGTACGATGAGGGGGTACTAACGGAAATAGGCCCCACATAAAATTAAATTATAATATGATGAATGTACCATTTTAATTTTTATCTTAATTCCTGTTATTTTCAGTAATCTTCCTCTTTGCTTTCTATTCAAAATCAATAACCTATAATTTATGGAGCAATCAAACCCAAATGAAATTGCTCCAAACAAAAAAAAAATGTAGAATAATTCTCATCGAAGAAAGTTTATATAAAATAGAATTTGTTCAAAAATCAACGAGAAGTTTTTTTTTATGCGTAGGCTAGGGTTTAATAGGGATAATCGAAGGTGGATGAACGATTTACGTAATGGAAATGGAAGTGGGTTGTCATTTTAAAATTTACGCAATAAATTTGAAAACGATGATGGCAATGACAATCAAAATGCGGAAATCGACATGTTGCCCTTGGATTACCTCGATTTACTGCTCATTTTACTACTGAAATGGTTTGTTAAAATCTTTCAATTATATTTTCGTAGTTGATTTGTTTTGGTTTCTGTTGTTGACTTATGATGCGGGTTTTTGGGTCAAAGAAAAGCATTTGAGATTGATGCATGGCTCGCGGGTTCATCAAAAATTGTATTGTTGTGACAAAAGGAACAAAAATGAGAAAGTTGCAAGCCAATAGAAAAGGATCATGGATGGTTCTAGTATGTGAAAGAAGTGGGGATTATATTGATCATAGGGCAAATGTACCAAAAACTCAACAAAAATGAAGAAGAATGAGAAGTAAAAAGTGTGGTTGTTTGTTTGAGTTAAGCGCACGTTGTACAAATGATGGGATATTGATATTGAGTGTAAAGAATGAACGCCACAATCACATGCTTCCTACTGTATTAACCAGACATCCGTATGTAGCGAGATTGTAAGATCACGAAGTTAAGACTGTTGAATGACAAATAGTGGAGTTGGGCCTCGAAATATTCTAATTGTTATTAACTTTGAGACAACACGGAGAACCAGTCAACTATAAGAAATGTGTACAATGAAAAAGTGAAACGTAAACTATAACATACGTAAGGTAGATCAGTTATGCAGTAGTTTATGAAATTGACTTGTAGCCATCATTATTCTGTACAACACAGAATTGATGGTACAATCAATGAAGTTTTTGACTTATTCTTTAGTTATCCTAGATGTGTTGTTCTTACACAGTGTTTTCATCAAATATTGTTCTTGGATTCCGTGTTCAAGACAAATCGATACAAGTTGTCATGCTTTCATATGGTGTCGCAAACATCAACAGGGGCATCCTTTACCGTTGCACTTGCTTTTATAAGTCGCGAGACAACTGAATCATATATATGGGCTCTTGAATGTGTAAGAAAGTGTTATGGAGATAAAGAAATTCCAATTGTTATCATAGCGGATGCCGAACTTGCCCTTCCAAATGCAGTAGCTATTGTATTTCCAACGGCACGTCATATTTTGCATAGCATATTTCGAAGAATGTTCAAGCCAATTGTAAACCCAATTTTATAAAAAGGAACGTGTATTGATTGAGGATAAAGAGGTAGTGCTGGAGGATGAGGAAGGAAAAAAAGGAGTACAGACTTTTTTAGGATGGTTGGATAAATATGATAAACTCATTGTCTGAAGAATAGTACAATGGGAACTTAAACTCGTTTCGTGATGCATGGCTTGTGAAACAAAAAAATCTGTCATAAATGTCATGAAAAATTGGCTAAGTAAATTTAAGAAGACATTTGTTTTGGCTTAGACCAACAAAATAAAAAAATAATTTATCAACTAGCATAGTCGAAAGTGCACACCATCGTTTGAAATAGTATTTTTATTCAGCTGCAGCTAGCTTTGAGCAATGTTGGACTAATTCACATATTTATGCGAAGAATGAATTAGTTGCAATCGAACATGCATTCGAAACAAGTACATCTAGGACAATGCATCACTCCCGAAATGAACCTATATTTAAAGAAATTTTGGGATTTGTATCTCACAAAGCACTAGATTTACTATTACATGGAATGTCTAGCATTTAAAACGTCAGCTTGAGTATCAAGGATTGTGGTTGTGTGTTATGGCAAGTAAATGGAGTACCATGCGTACATATGCTTGTAGACTTTAGGCATTAACAAGGTTTCATTCCTCTTAGTGCTATGGACTCTTTTTGAAAGCAAGTATCTTGAACTCCTCCTTCGTCGCATCATTTAACTCCTTATATCTTTAATCTCCCTGAAATCCAAGCTCTGACAAGTAGGTATGATGAAGCTCCCGACAACATTAGAATTGTAATACAAAGTGAGTTGAAAATGGTTGCATTCCCTTAAACAACTAAGATTTTAGAACCTCCCATGGAAACTATTTAGAAAGGTAGGCCATCGAAAAAAGATAAGTCGACTAAATAGGATTCTTCTTACTTTGAACTTGTTAAAGCATCATTGTCTTGTGACTCAAATCTCACTCTAGCTCGTTCTTATAGAATGAGAAGTGCCAAGAATAAAGTATGTGAGAACAACGAAGTTGATGAGTATTATCTGTTGTAGATGTCAGAATGTATGAGGCCATATATAATTGGTTTAGAAGACATGCCTAAAGATGGTAATTGTGGTTATTGGGTTGTTTGAATCTTCACAATCGAAGGCCTGACAATCCTTGTAAATTTGTACGTGAGTCTATGATTGACAATTTACTACTACATCTGATATGCACAGAAGAATGTGGGATGACTGTAGTTACGAAGAAATGAAGAATGAGGTATAATATACAAATGCTATTGGGTTTAGTGAGTGGATGCAGATGCCAGAATCGGGTCTTGTTGTTATCGAAACATTTGATATTATTGTGGTATTGCTAAATAAACATATGAATTTTACGTTTACCCCCACAACAATCCGTACGAGCTTGTTAAACCAAAATAGAGTGGTAGTTATGGGCCACATAGACAACTCATATTTATTTAGTATTAAACTCCATCCAAACTCTCCTTTGCCTCCTACTCACCAATTCACGTATTTTCGACAATTTTACAACATTAATGCAGAAGATTGGGTCAAACCATATGCTGAAAGATTGAATAAGTACTTACCTTTTATAGACGACCGTGATGACGAAGGAAACATAATTAAATCATGATTGTTATTGATTGCTGGAATTGTACTTATGGAATGAAATGTATCTTCACTTTGATATGGAATGGGAACCGTATATTTTCGTGTTCTGTACCGACTTGCCTCTTCGACCCTTGGATGTTCGGTATGTGAATACTGTGGATGTATTAGTGTCGATTTTTGAGGGTCGAAAAGAACGTTTGTTACATGATTAGTTAAGTAATTAAGTAATTGACTTTACAAGTCTATGGGTGTGAAGTCATTTTTCTTCCTTTGGGAACCTCGGGGATGAAACTATATTAAGGGGGAAGAATGTAACGACGTGAAATTTTTAACGTTTTTGATGAGCATATTTAATTTATTTAAATATTCAAATTTGATTAGAATGTTATACATAAAAATAAAATCAACTTTTAATAAAATGACTTGATTTTATCGACGTATATTTAAATGAATTTATAGGATTTTTCCATAATTTTCAATTTGGAAAATAAGTAAATTATCATTTGATGTATTTTACGGCAAAATTTGGTATTTTTGAAATTTTACATAATAAGATAACCAGTATATTTTATTATTGTTTTGTGATCGTAAAGCATTTTTGTGCGCGGTCGTATTTATGTTTTTGTCATTCGCGGTTCGTATGCAAACGAAATTTCATGTAACGACCAACCTTTTCGACTCTCAAAAGTCGACACTAATACATCCATGGTATTCACGTGCATTCACGTGCCGAACATTCAAGTGCCGGAAAGATAGATTGTTGGGGTGAAAGAAAGAAAAAGCAGAACAGAATCTCACGTCATGACGAGTAATATATAATATACAACAAATCTTTACAAAAGAAAACTGTAATACACATACACCAATCAGAGTAAACTAACCTATCATTAGCCTGGGCAGTTATAACAACATGTCCTCACAAATGCTGTTAATTCAAAACAACAAATGCAATGAAAATAAAATATACGGGAATAAGTCTTGGAGGCATCCAACTCGTCTCCTGAAGCTCCATATCATTTAAACTAGATCTGTAAATATACTCGGACTGACCCGAGCATTATAAGAAAATAACGCCCGGATTAGTCTGGTAAACCAGCGTGGGAAACATAGATCAATTGGATTTTAATTGTTATAAAATCTTTCAATAATAAAGGTATCTCGAGAGACCACGCCGCACATAAACACAGACGGGTTTTTCCCTACGATAACCAAACTATTTCATAAGAAATCTTGTGTCATTATAATAATGTCTAGGATTTAAAATAAACATTGAATCATAGCCGAAATGGTTACATTAATTACATTCCATCATATTAAATATACAACTAAGTCCGAAAGGCATGTATTGGAAAATGGATTCCAACAATGACAAGGTAAGGAACTACTTTTCGTACATTACATCTCTAAATAAAATGTACTGAGGCTGCAAAACATTTGCCTTTCTATTGACATAGAACCGGCCTACCCCTTCCTGGATAGTACTGAGTATGATCACCACCCTGGCTACCAACTTGACAAACCGTTCTATGGCCATAAGCATATATAATCCGAGAACATTAATCTAGATACAAATGATGACCATAACCTAATGAAAGCGACCAACTTAGCCCTGCTGCATCTATCTTCTTTTAGCCATTCTCGGGTTGTAAGACTTGAGCATATATTTTACATTATAGCAAATCCCACTTGGAATACTAACACTGCCATTTAGGCAACAATGCAATGTTAACATTCATACATACAAATTCTTCCGGGACCGATATACTAATATCAATAGTATAAGTCTAGCCACAAAGCACTAAATTTCCAATACTTAGAAAATGTACCATATGCTTATCTCAGTGATATAAGTATATTCACAAATCTCAAGAAATATTTCTTTTTCAAAGCCATAGTTAATTGGGTTAAAATAAATGTCATTTAACATATTATTAACAATAAACCCAAAAAACTTTCCTTTCTGGTGTAAGTAAAAAGGGCATATGTAAGTTAGACCAAATATACTTACCACCACCTTTTGATTTCAAACAGTACTATCCCTTGATTAACAATGAAATCGAACAAGTTAGAAAACTATCCCTGCCTTGACATACATTCTCAATTCTCAAGATAGAGACGGGTTTATATACCTCAAAATTTGATGTTAAGTATGAAAAGAATACTTTCCATACCACCATAATTTAAAAAGATCATTTATGGAAATCCAATCTCATTCCTTTTATGAAACTCCTTTTTATAAATCTCATTATATAATTTCAAAACTCCTTTTTTAAATCTTCAAATATAATTATAAAACTTCTTTTATAAATCTCTGAATATATAATTATAAATCCAAACCTATACACGAAACATCAAATATAAAGACAAGCATTACAATTACTTTTATTTTTTCATTTAATTCATACCTAAAGCAAAGTCATGCAACCAGCAGTTTGACATACACCTTTTCTCTAAATATATAATTATAAAACTCCTTTAAAATCATGTATCCAAACCTATACACGAAATATCAAATATAAACACAAGCATTACGATTACTTTTATTTTTTATATTTAATTCATACCTAAAGCAAAGTCATGCAACCAACAATTTGACATACATTGTAACGATCCGCAAATTTATCAATTCGATAAATTATATTTATTTTTAAAATATTCAAATATAAGCTTTTTAAAATAGATTATGTTGTCTTGAACAATAAATAATAATGGTAATCTTATTTTGAATAAGTATTTACAAAAAATATTTACTTTGGAAAAATATCGATAAAATGACCGAAAATCGTTTTATCAATAAACAGCTCTATAAGTATTAGAAGTTGCGCACGGAGTTAGATACATACACTTATTTATCCGTTTAAACAAGAATATGAAATAAAATTATTTATTTTACTTTTGGGAAATAAAATGTATTTATGACATCATCAATAATGATACCATATTTAATAATTGATTTATGAATTTAAATTGAGATTTACCAATTTGATAATTATTATAATTATTCAAATAAATGTTTTTAAATAATAATAATAATTTGTTTTAATTAGTTGTGAAGCGATAATAAATCATTTATAATAGTTTTATAAAGAGATATACTTGATTTAAAAATATAAAAAAATTTGTATCGCTTTATCGATATAACAGCACTTTTTATAAACAATTGTTTAATACTAATTTATATGGTTTTATAAATCAAATGTGATCATTTTAATTATTTAAAAATGATAAGAAATTAGTTTTCAAATTTTGTTTAAATTTATATGTAAATTAATTTATAAGTGAAAATGTGACTGAGAATCAACTTCCTGATTTTCAACGTTTTAACGAACGAAAGTTGTTCAAAGTTGTTATAACCTTGTTTATATGTCATGAGCACATATATAACATACACATGCCCTAACATATAAATAAACACATATATACATACAAATATACATACACATGCCCTAACATATAAATAAACACATATATACATACAAAACACACACACACACACACACACATATATATATATATTACAAAAGATCTAAGAAATGTTCACACTTAAAAAGCAAACTTCACTTCACTCTTACATACATCAACTCACACACATGGCTACACACATGGGGAGGTGTTAGCCCGTGCATAGTGATGGAGGAGGTGGGTGTGGTGGTGATGAAATGGTGATGTATATGCACATAAATATCATGATATTTTAGTTCACATTTCTGCCTATAAATGCCACCCTCCATCTTCACTTCATTTGTTCATAAATTCCTAAGCTTCTTCATCTCTTTGTACTCCTCTTTAATGGCTTCTCTACTAAGAAAAATTATGAAGAAAAATTAGCAAAAAAAAGAAAATAAATTTATATAAGTATATATGCCTTAGCAATCCACTTCAAAACAAGCTTAAATCCACTCCTCTCCTCTCTCAAAACCCACAACCACATCCTCCACCACCAAAGACTGAGCCACTTCCACTTGTAAGCTTAGGCCGAGCCTATCCAAAAGTCCAAGGCTCGATTCCATATGCTTTGATTCAATCGTAGTGCAACTATAGCGAATTTTCGTAAAGTTAGAAACCAATGAAGGTGAGAAACTCTATTATATTATGATATATTGGATGATATATATATTTGGCTATACTTGGTTGTGTTGATTGCGAACCATGTTTGGATATGATAAAATATTTTTTTGGATGTATAAACAATTCAGGGTTAATACACGTCGAATATCATAAAGGAAATCACTTTCCTTTAAATAATGAAATGGTGTATATGAGATTGTTAAACCTCTTTAAAATGGTTTAAAATAGTTTATAAATGTTATACAAACACTAAATCCAATTTGGTGAAGTTTTAACAAGTTATAAAAATTGAGTCAAAAACAGACGCGTCGCGTAACGACAGTTTGCGATTTCGCACCGTAGAAAGTTAAATCCATTTATACGATGGAATCAGAGTCAGAATTCATTAGCATAAGAATTTTCCGAATTCTTATAATCATATTTTTCAAACAAAAGAATAAAATTGAGATTTCATTTAGTAGATTTTGAAATATGAGCAAAACAAGTTTTCAAAATAGTCGCGGTTTGGCAGTTCGGAAACCAAAACGATAAAATTTTTAAAAATGATATTTTTAATTCTTTAGAAATATGGATAAATTCTATAAATGTTTTAAAATGTTATAAAAGAGGTTTGAGTTACAAAAATGATTTTTTAAATGATAGAAAAGTTGTTTTGATCAAATAAGCTTTGAAAACACTATTCGCAGCACTTTTTGCAGCATTTTTAATAACTTTTGAAATATGGCTTTAAACTTATGTATTCTTTCCCAAATATTTTATAAATGTTTTCAAATAAATAATTAAGTATTTTAAAGATATCGTGGAGGTTTTATAATTTATTTTAAAAGAATTTAAATAAACGATTTAAAGAAAAGCTATTATAATTAAGTGATTTGATCTTAGCTCTAAAAGCCGATGAGTAGATTAGATTTTTCTATTCATGAGATCTGGATATGAGGTACTTAAACTAAGAAGATGTACAGGAGCAACCACTGCCCTGGCTCACCTGGCCTCTTTCTTGGACGAGGAATAGATAAGGTCGAAATGTCGAAAACAAGGCAAGTATAAAAGATTTAATTTTTCCACATTTAATACAACTTTAATTGTATAGAAATGATCTTCTTATACTTGGTATTAAATTCCGAGGAGGGAACCCGCACTATCCATATGAATTTAAAAGGTGATTCCACCATTATTCGATGGATAGTAAAGGTTGAATAAAGAAATTGATGTTGAGTAGAATTAGTATAATTTCTATTATTAACCCTCTTTTGATTTGCGACCTAGCGACCTAACTTCTGAAGAGAGCAGTGACCTAACGACCTATGTGGAGCAGCGACCTAACGAGCTATGGGGAGCAGCGACCTAACGACCTATGGGGAGCAGCGACCTAACGACTCAATTAGTAAGCGACCTATCGAGCTCAATGGTCTAGTTCACGACTTAACAGTTCATAACAGGCTACGACCTAATGAGATAAGCGGGTGAGCGACCTAACTATGGAAAGGTTCTAGCGACCTAGAGATGTACGTTGCTAAACGACCTAAGTTGCGGAGCGACCTAAGCAATGCCACGACCTACCGACCTAAGAAGCTAGCGACTTAAGGGATCCTACTACCTAACGACCTAAGAACGAAGTGGTCTCAGCGACCTACGACCTATATTAGGTCGCGCGCGACCTAATAACTCGCTCAGAAGAAACCAAGATCAATCGAGATGAGCCAGATTATATCCCCTAGGTCGCTGCCGACCTACGACCTAACTTAGGTCGTTCACGACCTAAGACTTAGAGATTGAATCTTGCCCAGATTTTTCCCAATAAATACTAGAGCTACTCCAACGGCAAGAGGACTTTTGGCTGATCTTCTGAAGCACCGTTACTCTGCTGAATTCTTAACTCATCCAACACATCAAGCATTCCAAACATTGAAGACACTACAACAAGCTTCGAAAGAGATCTTGCACATCCGACATGGATTCAAAGAGCCTTATCACATCGAAGTTTGAGCTACTAGTCTGAAGTGTTTTGGAATCGAAGTCTATTGTATTTTGAAGTGCATTGTATCAACTTGTAACCAAATCAGCAATAAAGGAATTTATAGTGGACGTAGGCTTGATCTTAAGCCGAACCACTATAAAATCGTTGTCTTTTACTGTTTTCTGCTACTTTTTTGCTTATATTCTGTTCTCGTACCAACGGGTGGTGCTTTCACATTACTACTACACACACCAGAGTGTTAGCGTTCAATTTTCAGCGTTAACATTTTGGTGCTTTCACTGAGAATTGAACTCAGGGAGATTTTCACCATTGCTTCACAAAGACTTGTTGAAAGAATTTCTCTAAAGACCAGAAGTCTATCTGAAATAATGGCTCCTGGAAGAAAAAGTAGATTTACAAGATCCGGAAATGCTCATGAGGGGACCTCCGCTTCCCCAACAGAGAACCAACCAACTCCTACCGTTGGAGTCACAAGGGCTGAATTAGACGACGTAGTTTCTGGGTTATACCAACAAATTGAAACTCAAAATGCTTTGATGATGGACAGATTGAACGCTCTGCTTGGGGCAAATCAACAACCAGAAAACCGTGAATCAA
Organism: Allium fistulosum; assembly: GCA_030737815.1. Taxonomy (NCBI): domain Eukaryota; kingdom Viridiplantae; phylum Streptophyta; class Magnoliopsida; order Asparagales; family Amaryllidaceae; genus Allium; species Allium fistulosum. Next base: position 703,190,678 of record CM060904.1, on the reverse strand, counting down.
CCTTTGCTGAAGATGCCCATAATTCCCAAGACAAGGATATTCCTCAAAGAGCAGCTGGCACCTCCGAAGCGCCACCTTTCCAAGCTGAAGGTCCAAGGCCGCAGCCAACTCTTCGCGAACATTTGCCCAGGAAAACTTACGAAAGAATGGATGATGTCTGCCCGGCGATGCCTCTGAACAATGAAGAATACCTATCAGGGATGGTTCGCCGAATCATGAAAGAGAGCATGTAGAGGGAAGAAAATGAAAGCGACTGGGGATTCGCACCAAGCAGAACTCCGTTTACTGAAAGGATCCTGAAAGCAGAATTTCCAAGGAAATTTGCACCTCCTACTATCCCGGCCTATAGGGGAACGAGTGACCCTAATCATTTCCTATATAAGTACGACTGGCATATGACCGGTGCAAGAGCATCAGATGAGATTAAATGCCGATACTTTCCAGTGTATTTGGAAGGAGTGGCTCTACTTTGGTTCACAAAGCTACCAGTTCGGTCCATAGATCAATTCTCCGACTTAACGCGAAAGTTCAAAGAACAGTTCAGATTGTATGCTTCAAAAGATAACGATATAATGTCACTGTCCAGTCTTGAACAAGTTCCTGGAGAATCAATCAAATCTTTCTTGAGCCGTTTCAATATAGCCTTAGCTGAAGTGGATAATGCAGAGCCCCGTATGATCCTGACTTACCTGATGCGAGCCATCGACAAATCGAGTGAATTTGGAAAATGGCTAAAAATGAAGGAACCGAATTCGCTTGAGAAGTTTTATAAAAAGACCGATGAATTCATGCGCCTAGAAAGCCTTTCTGTGCCAGCGAAAGTGGTTATTGCCGAAGTCAAGAATAACGATGTTGCGTCTCACAAAAGAGAATCCGGAAACCAGGAAAGGGAAAATGATGGAAGAAGGAAGCAAGAGAATGAGAAGAAACCTCGCCGCTTTAATCCTTCAGACTTTACTCCCTTAACTGACACACTGGAAAATATCTTCTTCGCAACAAAGGATGTTGTCAAGTATCCCAAACCACCTGAGATGGGGAGAAGTGCAGTCCACAATGGGAAATTATGTCGATTTCACAATCAACCTGGCCATGACACTAACCAATGTCGCCAGTTAAAGAATGTGATTGAAGAGTTACTGAAACATGGTAAACTTCAACAATATGTGAAGAAAAATGGAGTCAACCCAACCTCATCCACTCAGGGGCAACAACTTTCTACTCATCAATCCGGCTCAGACAACAAGACTGCAGCGCAGGAATCTGAGAAGTTTGTCATTAATGTTGTCACAGGGGGTCCTCATCCAACAGGCAAAAGTTGGGACGACTGCTAACTACCCACAAAACTGCAGCTGGGGCATCTTTCATTCTCTCTGGCATATGAATCCAAAACTATGAATCCAGTGGAAATGGAAATTCAATTCGGAGATTCTGGAGAAACAATCACTTCCATCCATTTTTTACTTAACAACATTGCTTAAATTTGTAAAACGATGGTGGATGTATAACTTTTGTATTGTAAACCGCTGAGAAATCAATGTGAATCAATAATAAAGAACTATAAATCTTGTATTCTCTAATGCTATAAAATGCCTGTCTCATTTCGATATGCAAGTATCTTTAAAATATTGCTAAAATGTCGATTTAATATTGCAGGCTATCAAAGCAAAGCTTACCTATTCAACACATCACAAGGCTCAGCGATTCCTAGAAATCACTCAACAATGTCAAACCACAAAAGAAGTGCTATTCACAAACAGTCGATGATTCCACCAAAGCGGGCACCTTCCTGACGAGAAGGTTCCAGACCCTTGCTAACTAATCACGATCGTTTGTGCAAATGAACATCCGATAAAATAGCTTGCGTCCGCCCCGTGGATTCACTCAACGATAAAGTACACTTCTCTGGCAAAAAGCAAACAACTTGCAAAAGAATGGAACATGTACTTGAAGTGGTAATAAGGAATCGCTATGAAGCAGATGGTGAAAGAACACAAGCAGCAAAGCCCTCTAACGAGGCACAAGCCCTCTTCGGAGGCACAACTCTTCGGAGGCACATTTCACCGGAGTTGAAGTGCAAAATGCTTCTCTTCGGAGACCCACTTCACTAGAGATGAAATGCCAAAAAGACCTCTTCGGAGGCACATTTCACCAGAGTTGAAGTGCAAAATGCTTCTCTTCGGAGACCCACTTCAGCAGAGATGAAATGCCAAAAAGACCTCTTCGGAGGCACATTTCACCGAAGTTGAAGTAAAAAATGCTCCTCTTCGGAGGCCCACTTCACCAGAGCTGAAATGCCAAAAAGCCCTCTTCGGAGGCACGCTTCACCAAGCTTGAAGCACCAAACAAAAGCCCTCTTCGGAGGCACACTTCACCAAGCTTGAAGTACCAAACAAAAGCCCTCTTCGGAGGCACGCTTCACCAAGCTTGAAGCACCAAACAAAAGCCCTCTTCGGAGGCACGCTTCACCAAGCTTGAAGCACCAAACAAAAGCCCTCTTCGGAGACACACTTCACCAAGCTTGAAGTACCAAACAAAAGCCCTCTTCGGAGGCACGCTTCACCAAGCTTGAAGCACCAAACCAAAGCCCTCTAACGAGGCACAAGCCCTCTTCGGAGGCACAACTCTTCGGAGGAGCCCTCTCCCGAGGCACAACGAAAAAGTCCTTCCCAAAGGCACAACAAACAAGCCCTCTTCGGAGGCACACAAACGACGACCTCTTCGTAGGAAAAAAATTGCTTCGGAGGCACAAGCCCTCTTCGGAGGCACAAAACCTTCTTCGGAAGTACTAAACAGATAAAGCCCTCTAAACGAGGCACATCTAAAAAACTTCGTTAATGGAACCGCAAAAGGGGCACTTTCTCAAAAAAGAAGGGTCAAGGCCACAGCTGAATACTTACGATTATTTGTACAAATAAATATCCAGTAAAACAGCTAATGCCAGTCCCGTGGACCCATTCAATGATAAAATACAACTTTCTGACAAACAGATCAAAGCATTCTTCAAAAGTCCGCTTCACTACGTAGGGAAATCCACTTTTTAACAAATAAAAGTTTCAAGCGGGGACCGATACCCGCACAATCTCTGGTCAATACATGCAAAAAGCAAAAAGCAAAATAAGAGGTGTAAAGGCCAGCTCATTGCTCCTTCTTCCCACCACCCTTAGAACTATTGCCCGACTTAATGATTAGTTTCTGAATCCGGCGATGACGGGTCGGGGAAGAAGGAGAAGGAGGCGCAACTGGATCTTCTTCAACATTTTCTTCACCAGCTGAAGTACTTTTCTTCTTCTTCTTCATTGCGCGCTTCCCTTTCCTCTTTGAAGAAGACTCATTTCCCAGAGTGAGCGACGCAGAAAGCTTTGTGTCATCATCTAGAGAATGCTCCGGGGTCTTCTCACTGTCCTCAAGATCTTCCGCCTTCTGTTCTTGCGAAGCGAATGGATCCTCCAAGCCTTAAAGAGCTGCTATTTGTTCTTCTTGCAACCCTGGTTGAGAAGCATGAGTGACTTGAAGGGATGGAGGAGGAACAACTGGAAGTGGAGAAGTTTGCGCAACATTCAGTGTTTCCACTACAGAAGAAAAGAAGTTAAAATCAGTATTCTCCGAAAAAAGAGAAGATATTGGATCATCATGACTTAAGTAATAAGCGAGAAATTCATCAAGTTCAATTGAATCGAATGAGCAATCCACTTGAGCCAGATCTGAATCGAAGTTACCTGGAGAAGTCAGTTTTATCACTTCAATTTCAAATTTTTCAGCTTCAGTGTCTACCTGGCTCTTCTCCTCAACATGAGCAGTGGGAGACTCGGTAATGGAAGACTTAATTTCAGCTTTTGTGGGAGGTGGAGAATAAGAGCTAGAGCCAATAATGTCAGGGTCGACCGAAGCCGGAAGATGAGCAGGGTCGTTTAAAGGCGATTTCTCCAAACGTTCTTCTCCTACCACTTCGGCTCGCTCCCTGGCAAGCTGATCTTTTCCCCTGGTAAGCGCTGCACGGGCCTCTTCATCTAGATAACATGCTTCAAGCTCTGCTTTAGCATAACCGGCACCGCTAAGCATGTCAATCACTGCCTCCCATACTTCAGCCAAAGTGATTTCGTATTTCGGTCCCAGAAATGAGAGGCTTCCACGCCGCATGACGTTGTGGACATAAAAGTCAAACAAAGTAGAGCTGATAGTGGCTTTGGTTGCCTCATGAGATTCTTTAGCTGCAACTTGACCAGCAATAGCCTCATCGCGCTCTTTTTCAACTTTAGAAAGTCGAGCTTTTAACGCCACGATCTCCAGGTCCTGGGAGTTAACTGTTTCCCACAGCTGAGCGGTATCTTTGTGATATTTTTCAGTAACATGCTGCTCTGCCTCAAGTTTCATCTCAGCATCTCTTTGAGCAGCATGAGCATCTCTCACTTGTTTCTGGAAGACTTCTTCTTTTTGAGAGTGCGAAGCGGAAGAAGTGGCGAGATCTTCTTTGAGTTTCTTAACTTCGGACTCAAGTCTCGCATTGTCGTCAGCAATGCTCGCCATCTCTGCATCATGTTGCTTACAAATTTTATCCTACTCCGATTTTTCATTCTCCATAGTCAACATGGCTTCAAGATTCATACGGTTAATTCTTTAAAGCTCGTCGACAAGTTTCTGCCAGCCAGACATCCTCTCGATATCAAGTTTGACTGCATCAAGGTTCCTCAACATAGCTTGCTTATCAATCGGTACCAAGTCTAAGTCGAAGCATACTCCCCTTAAGCACCAATTTGGGAATCGGCTTTGAAGTGTAGAAGGAGCATCTTTGACTTGATACTAAGGCCTGTTGATAATTATCTGAATGTCAGATTTCTTAAGAGCAGGAGAACCGGAGGAGATGTCAAGAGGGTTAGGAGCATCGGTCTTTTCAGAAATTGCAGATGCTGATTGATCGCTAAGTTTGACCCGTTTGCTCGGATCGTCAGCAATGTGACTCTTCCCTTTATCATCATGGGATTTCCTTTTATGAGAGTCATCGCTTCTGTGAGAAGAGTCGTATCATTCATCCCTTCTCCCGAATTGTTGCTCATGAGCTCTTCTTTCTTGAGCCTTCCTAACGGCTCTTTCTTCATCGGTTTCCCTACGGATAGGGAGATAGCATCTATGGTCACGCCCTCCATAGCGCCGAAAGTCATCATAGTATGAACCGCTTCGCCCTATCGGAGAACCTGAAATTGAAGAAAAGTCAAGTCTTAGAAATCTTCAAAGTGGAAAAGTTAAGTGAATGAAAGTGCTAAGCATCCTAAGTGTGTGTGGCGTGCAAACTACGCGCGTCAGACTACAAACCACTCTTTGGTGTGGGAATGGTGACGACTTGTATAGCAGGCGTTGTAATTTGTTGTAAAGAGGAAGTCGCCTCGACAACAGAAGAGATAGCTTTTGAAGCGTCATCTTTGAATAGTTCCTATGAGGTTATCATCAAATCACTCAACCCCTCGAAGATATCATCGCCATTATGCCCGGCGGAACCTTCCCTTTCAATTTCCACATCAGCCGCCTTTCCGAAATGCTGAGAAGGCTCCTCTTCTTCGATGACTGGGGAAAGTGTTAGCTTGCTTGACGACCCCGCAATGTCAGTAGATGTGGAGCATTTTACCAAAGAAGCTTCCACAGCGGGTTCTTTAGGGGTGATCTCTTCGGTTGAAACTGGGGCATCTGACGGTCCGGCCTGAGAATCAACATCATCGTGAAATTTAATTGACCGGGAGGAGTGTAGAAGTCCGAATTGATGTAAAAACTCGTCTTTCAACAGAAATTGGATACTCCTCTCCTCAACCGGCACGGCCATGAGCCTCTCAAAAGTTGGTTTGTGACCAGGATCCCTAGAAGGAGGAGGAAGCGCTGAAAAGTAAAGAGCGAAGTTAACACTTGACAACTCAGGCTTCGAAAAAGTTCAGAAAACATAAGGAACGAAGGTAAGTGATCTTACTTCCTACTCTCCAGATAGCGTAGAATCCCGAAGGACAGCGAACGAAGAAAAACTGACTCAGAAACCCGTGAGAACTCTCGGGAAGACCAATGATCAGTTTGCGGTTCCTAGCACTTCTCACAAGCGTGATGGAGGGATGGTCTATATTTTTGGCAAATGTGCACAAGTAACAAACTTCATCAAAACTCGGAAGACGATCCAGTGTCCTCCTAAATAGCACACATAGCCCCATCAGGATGGCATAGCCATTGGGATGTAACTGAAAGGGTGAGATATCCAGTCGAAGAAGAAGCTGTTGAAGGAAATCGTTAAAAAGAGGAATGGCTCCGCTCATGCACATTTGGCGATTAACGGCGACAAAACCAGGAGGTGGTATGTCAGTGGTGTCGCTTTTCCCAGGTAGTATGGCTTCTGCTTCAGCAATACCAAATTGAACACATAATTGGCTGAAAGCTCTGTAATGTAAAGTGGTCGAGATTCTTTCTGGAGGATTAGTTAACGGGGCAGGAATAGGAATGGCCTCTCCAGCTTGAACTATTACCTCTTCTTGTTGAGAAGTCATTCTACACAATCAACTGGATATTCAAATGTGAAGGTGCACGTTTCCTAAAAAGTGTGAAGTGTTGTGCAAAACTAATAAAAATAGAAAGCAAACATAACTGTAATTAAACTAGTTGACAATTGGTCGATTACAAGATTTCAGGACTTGTTAATTTAAAACTCAAGTGCAGTGTTAATGCAAACAAATCAGCTTTAGTTAACTATTTTAGTTTTGCTTTAATACTTCACTTGAATTGGTTGGTTTACAGCATTTCGTTCACACAGTTCATTTAAGTTGATTATTCTCTATCGATTAATCTGTCATTCGATGTGGGCAGTCAATGGCAGTATATTCGTCCCAGTTTTCTGCAAATATTGTGTTTAACAGGTTATTAGCATTAGAGATAATCTGTAGAGAAGTTTAAACAGTTCAAAGTTCAAGCGGTTCATTCTAGCTGTTCAAATTGAAAATTCAGTCAAGTTCTGTCAAAGCTTTGCAAATGTCCAAGGCAAATTTTCTTAGGTCGCATTGTTCAAGTCAAAGAGTTCAAGGCATAGAGCTTCAGGGCAAGGCAATGGAAATTTGGTTAAGTATTAGGTCATTCAGACATGCTCACGACCTAAAAGCTTAAGGCGCAGGAAGTTAAGCCACAACAAATGTCTAAGTGTTAGCTCATCTGCGACCTAAAGTAGTGTTAGCTCGTCCATGACCTAAAGGGTATGCTGCGAGTTAAGTTAAGTCGTTGACTTTTTAAGTCGTAATGCACATGAAGGAAATGACCTCAAGTCAAAGCAATGCAAATCATCCAAGTCCTAGCTCGGCCGCGACCTAAACCCTATGCCGCAAGAGATTAAGCCGCTAATTCGATAGGTCGCAACCTAATCCAACAGTTCAAGGCAGTATGCATTCGTTTAAGTCCTAGGTCGTGAAGGTTCATGGGTCGCTAATGTTCATTAGGTCGTCTCTAATGGAATCTCGAGCTATCTCCTGCTCAAGCCAAAGCCTCGTTTCCCTCCACCAATTGCCTTCCTCTCCACTGAGAAGCTCATTAACACATCAACTCGAAACCCGTTAACCCGTAAAAAACCTTATCATCTCCTCTAAAAACCTAATCAAACCACTCCAAGATCATCAGCAATCGATCGTAACAAGACTCGTGATGAAGCATGATGTAAGGAATTGGATTGGAGTTAGAAAATGGGGAGTCCAGGTTCGTAAGTTAATGGAAATCGTGAATTGAGCGGATAGCGAATTTATTTACGCGGTGTGATGGTGAGGATTGTAGGAACTGAATCGATGACAAGATGAACTGATTGGATTCGTCTTTGAGTGCTCCGAAGATCGTTAATGGCAGAAGTAATCATTGAAACAATTAGGTGAAGTAGGAGAAGCGACCTAAGCTATTTATACCCCGGGACAGTGAAATGCGAATCGGCACACACGACCTAGTTTCCTCGCTAAGTCGCTCGCGACCTAACAACTCATCAAAGCACGAGTTAAGGAGATCGAAGCACACGACCTACGACCTAGGCGTGTACTTCGAGGGGCAAATGTTAACCCTCTTTTGATTTGCGACCTAGCGACCTAACTTCTGAAGAGAGCAGCGACCTAACGACCTATGGGGAGCAGCGACCTAACGACTCAATTAGTAAGCGACCTATCGAGCTCAATGGTCTAGTTCACGACTTAACAGTTCATAACAGGCTACGACCTAACGAGATAAGCGAGTGAGCGACCTAACTATGGAAAGGTTCTAGCGACCTAGAGATGTACGTTGCTAAACGACCTAAGTTGCGAAGCGACCTAAGCAATGCCACGACCTACCGACCTAAGAAGCTAGCGACTTAAGGGATCCTACTACCTAACGACCTAAGAACGAAGTGGTCTCAGCGACCTACGACCTATATTAGGTCGCGCGCGACCTAATAACTCGCTCAGAAGAAACCAAGATCAATCGAGATGAGCCAGATTATATCCCCTAGGTCGCTGCCGACCTACAACCTAACTTAGGTCGTTCACAACCTAAGACTTAGAGATTGAATCTTGCCCAGATATTTCCCTATAAATACTAGAGCTACTCCAACGGCAAGAGGACTTTTGGCTGATCTTCTGAAGCGCCGTTACTCTGCTGAATTCTTAACTCATCCAACACATCAAGCATTCCAAACATTGAAGACACTACAACAAGCTTCGAAAGAGATCTTGCACATCCGACATGGATTCAAAGAGCCTTATCACATCGAAGTTTGAGCTACTAGTCTGAAGTGTTTTGGAATCGAAGTGTATTGTATTTTGAAGTGCATTGTATCAACTTGTAACCAAATCAACAATAAAGGAATTTAAAGTGGACGTAGGCTTGATCTTAAGCCGAACCACTATAAAATCGTTGTCTTTTACTGTTTTCTGCTACTTTTCTGCTTATATTCTGTTCCCGTACCAACGGGTGGTGCTTTCACATTACTACTACACACACCAGGGTGGCTGTTATAATTAAGTGATTTGATCTTAGCTCTAAAAGCCGATGAGTAGATTAGATTTTTCTATTCATGAGATCTGGATATGAGGTACTTAAACTAAGAAGATGTACAGGAGCAACCACTGCCCTGGCTCACCTGGCCTCTTTCTTAGACGAGGAATAGATAAGGTCGAAATGTCAAAAACAAGGCAAGTATAAAAGATTTAATTTTTTCACATTTAATACAACTTTAATTATATAGAAATGATCTTCTTATACTTGGTATTAAATTCCGAGGAGGGAACCCGCACTATCCATATGAATTTAAAAGGTGATTCCACCATTATTCGATGGATAGTAAAGGTTGAATACAGAAATTGATGTTGAGTAGAATTAGTATAATTTCTATCGACCCATTTTACTCAAAAATGTTCTGCAATATGATTTATGAGAAATGATTTTGATTTGGTATTTCCAAAGTTAAAGAAAGATTTAATGATTTCGTATATACCCAAAAGAAATGTTTAAAAGATATATATCTTTAAAAAAATATTTTTTGATATTGAGAAACTAATTAATCAAATGACAAGCACCTATTTACTTAATATATTTTCTATTGATGATTTGTCCGAAGGAACTAGGGTCGGATTTGGGTGATTCCTATCCGAAAACCACTTTGAACCAATTTGTACGTTCGAAGGTGAAGACATAAAATAATAATAAATGGAATGAAGGGCTGTTGTCACTGACCCTCGGGGGAAATTTTCCATATCATATATGTGTGGAAGTAGTATCTTCATTTAACCTTTGATGCAAGGGCTGCTCGCTACTAATCCTAGGGGTGATTCTCGACAGGATGTAGTAGGAGAGTTCCTTCAGTTTGTCCTGTTCTTGGACAACTTGTATGAACGAATGTCTGACACTATATTTCCAAAATGAACGTACATGGATTTTTATAAACGTACATCTGCTTGGTGGTGTAGGAGGTAACTCTCCTATACTTATCACCCTTCTCTGAGATGTACGAGCTCAAAGTTGTACATTTGTGTAAATCAATAGTGTGTGATGGAATTAGCAATGTTTCATGCCGTAAGACTATGTGGCTCGCAACCATTAGGGTATGGTCATCACCTTTCTAGATTAACCTTTATATATTGGATATGTTATGTATGCTAAGAGATCTCTCGGATAGGTTAGGAACGACCGGGGTGATGTCATATTCATTTCTATCCACCACTAGATAGGTCCGCGGATAGACTGGTCTTGCCAGGTGCAGAGGTTTCAAAGGTGTTGATCCTCGGCACATCCCTCTAGAGATGTATTGTATGGAAGGTAGTTCCTTATCTGCCATTGTATGAAAATCCATTCTCCAATAAGTGCCTTCAGACTTGATTGTAGTGCCCAGTAAGCTGGAATTTAATAATATAACAATTTCGGCTAAGATTATATAAATTTACTTAAAAATAGTTTTCAAAAGAATGTCATTAAAAATAATATTCCCAGATTTTGCATAGCGAATGTTTGATTACCATAAGGTAAAAACCCGTTCCGTGTTTATGTGTGGCATGGTCTTATGAGATACCCTTTGTTTTCAAATATCCGTATTTTGAGTTTCTCACACCAGTCATATGACTAACCCGGAGTTTATTTTCTTTTCCCCTAACTCTAAGTGCCCTATTTTTCCAGGCAGCCAAGTTGTCGGGTTTAACTTGGAGCATTGTGATGGAGCTTTAAGACTGAAGCTAAAGATGTTCTAGTATATAGTTCTCCATTTCCATTTCCACTGCATTAGTATAGTGATTGTATTCAGCATTTATAAGGGCGGAGATTTATAACCGTCTAGGATGATTTTATAAGATAGACCCTGATAAATGTATTTAAAATTTCTGCTGTAAAGATATATATATATATTGAAATAATATATGTTATTCCATTCATGTAAGATTCTGTTCTGTCTTTATTTTCTTTTACCCCAAGATAATCGGTCCTTCTGGCCCTTAGTTTTGCAGCACGTGAATACCGATATTAGTGTCGATTTCTGAGGATCAAAAGGGCGGTTGTCACATTTGGTAGTAGAGATTAGGTTGAGCGAACACCAGAGCCTGATAAGGGTAAAGTCTCATCAGAGATAGGGTTAGTAATACCTTAGGATGAGTAACTCATTAGAAATAGGGTAAGTGACGCCCTAGAATGAGCTGAGAGTATTATATAAGAGCGCGTATTTGTTGATGATATCTAAAAATGATTTGTTTTGGAAATATAGTAAACGACATAATTTTACTAAGGTCATATTTTAAATATAAAGAATATAATTTGGAAAATATAGTTAGTTATGATATTAAGGTCATAAATTGGACAACAGTTTTAAAAATAAGTTAGTTAAATCAAGAATAAATATCTTGTGATTAGAATTTCACAGTTTGACTATAAGATATTTAATAATGGTATTGAGGCGATTAAGAATAAGGAGGAAAACCTAAGATTTGGATAACAAGATCATTTATCCAAAAGTTTTTTTTTCTTAGAAAGGATTTTGAAAGTCGATGATAATAATGTTTGGAAACATTTTAAAAGAAACAAAAGGATTTTTGGAAAGAGATAAAACATTTTGATAAAGATCTCGATTTGCTTCCTAAGTATTGATCGAACCTTAATTTGAAAGGCGGTATACCTTTTAAGTTAGGACAAATACTTAGTGTTTGCCTCTAAGTATTTGTGTTTATATTTGTAGGATCTACACGGAGGGAATTATTCAAAAGGAGAGACCTTAATAGCAAATGGGTTGAGAAAGATGATCTAACCATCCTTTTAAGTGATGAGGAAGAGCTCATAGAAGGGAAGCATGATCTGTATACTTGTAGAGACAGAGATGGTTACCCAATAGCAGTAATGCTTATACCTCCTCTAACTCCAGAACTGGTCATAATATCTAGTGATGCTGAGGCAGCTCCAGCCTCGGAAGGAAGGGTATCACTGACACCGCTAGTACGGAAATCGAACCTAAAGAAGAACCCATGGAGGAAGAGTCTGAATCGGAGGAGGACCCAAATGATATGATGCTAAATGAATCAAACCACATTAGTGAGGGCAGCAATATTATATAGGAGATGGAGGGGGATCATGTTATTTGGCATGAGGAGTCATCGAGTTCATACATTCAGTGAGATAATATGGAAGATGATGAAGTGGAAGCCGAGGAAGAAGCTGAAGAGGAATTTGAGAATTCCGAGGAGATAGGAATACAAGGATTGGAGGAATTGGAGGAAGGAGAAATGTTGCAGGAAGCACCAGTTGGATTTGGACATGTTCTATGGAATCATCCTTGGTTACAAGAAAATGAGGACGAGAACGAAGCTGAGAATGAACAAGAGTGTGAAGATGAGGACGTGCGGAAATTTCAATGGAGTTTGGGTACTGGAGTGCACCATCAACAACAGATTCGGAATGATGATTGAGAATGGGATTGAAGACTAATTATATTTATCAAATATTAGGTATTAAGTAGTAGTTTAGAAGTAAGGCTTATGGTAGGGTGATGTTGTGGTTAGCTATTTATCTGTATTTATATTATGAACTTTCAGTATGTACCCAAGTCGGACTGGGATAACTTGAGGATGACCGAGTGTGGTAAAAGGAATGAATTTAAGATATAAAGATTTATAATATAACTATGATCTTTCAATTAGACTTCGTTCATTGCAATTATACAAGTCACTTAAGAAGATTTATAAGAATTCTTGATAAAGAAAACAAAGCTTCAAAGGAGAATTTTCATTGTAAGATAAAAGTTATGAAATAAATTTTAGAAACTAAAATGGGATTTATTGACAAAGAAATTTCAAAAGAAGTTTGAAATAAAATTATAATAGTATTATATCAAATAAAGGATAATTGATTTATTTTGAAAAGGAGATAGAAATATTTTGGGGCAAATATTTTGAAATGATTATCAATGCGTTATAATAAAAGATGTTTATGGAAAAGGTACTTGTCTTCTAGAATGAGAGGTTTTCCTTTAAGAAGAAATATTTAGACAATAAATTTATATATAAAGAAATGTCTTTATAAAAGAGTTTGAATCAAAGTTAAGATTTTATAAAATGTTTTCATACAAATATTTTGGAAAATTTAATAAGTATGTATGTTGTAAATAAATCATTTCATCGCACGATTCTGATCTAAGATTCGAGTGCAGAACTTGGAGATAGTTATACCAATCTGAAAAATGATTTATCGCTCGATTCTTGACGCCGAACATTGACCAGGGTTTGTGGTTGGATACTTTAGTTTTCTGTCATATTGAGAACTATGCAAGGAAAAGTAAAATTCTGATCAAAAAACCCGATCAGAGTCCGCACTAAATGATCGGGGGATCAATACTAGTTCGAAAATAAAGTCGTGGATTCGAATAGTAAATCGAATCAAATATTGTGTATGGATGATCTATATACGTCGTATGGATGTAAGTTCAAAAAATAAATATTTTGGGCAAACGCCTTTGGGTTTTGCGTTGTAATTTCTAGGTCGAAATTCTTTTAAGGGGGGAAGTATGTAATGACCCGCAAATTTATCAATTTGATAAATTATATTTATTTTTAAAATATTCAAATATATTCTTTTTACAATAGATTATGTTGTCTTGAAAAATAAATAATAATGGTAATCTGATTTTGAATAATATTTATAAAAAAATATATACTTTGGAAAAATATCGATAAAATGATCGAAAATCGTTTTATCAATAAACAGCTCTATAATTATCAAAAGTCGCGCACGGAACTGGATACATACATACACTTATTTATCCGTTTAAACAAGAATATAAAATAAAAAATATATTTTATTTTTGGGAAATAAAATGTATTTATGACATCATCAATAATGACATCATATTTAATAATTGATTTATGAATTTATATTAAAATTTAATGGTTTAATAATTTAATTATTCAAATAATTATTTTTAAATAATATTAATTCATTTTAATTAGTTATGAAGTGATAATAAATCATTTATAATAGTTTTGTAAATAGATATACTTGATTTAAAAATATAAAAAAAATTGTATCGTTTTATCGATATAACAACACTTTTAATAAACAATTGTTTAACACTAATTTATATGGTTTTATAAATCAAATGTGATCATTTTAATTAGTTAAAAATGATAAGAAATTAGTTTTTAATTTTTTTACATTTATATGTAAATTAATTTATAAGTGAAAATGGACCGGGAATCGGCTTCCCGATTTTCAACGATTTAACGAACGAAAGTTGTTGCAACCTTGTTTATATGTCATGTGCATATATATAACATACAGATGCCCTAACATATACATGAACACATATATACATACAACTATACATAAACACTTATATATATGTATATATTACAAAAGATTTAAGATATTTTCACACTTAAAAAGCAAACTTTACTTCACTCTTACACACATCAACTCACATACATGGCTACACATATGGGGGGTGTTCGGCCGTGCATAGTGATGGAGGAGGAGGGTGTGGTGGTGGTGAAATGGTGATGTATATGCACATAAATATCATGATTTTTAGTTCACATTTTTGCCTATAAATCCCACCCTCCATCTTCACTTCATTTGTTCATAAATTCCTAAGTTTCTTCATTTCTTTATACTTCTATTTAATGACTTCTCTGCTTAGGAAAATTATGAAGAAAAATTAGCAAAAAAAGAAAATAAATTTATATAAGTGTATATGCATCAGCAATCCACTTCAAAACATGCTCAAATTCACTCCTCTCATGGCCACATCATCCACCACCCAAGGCCAAGCCACTTCCACTTGCAAGCTTAGGCTGATCCCATCTAAAGGTCCAATGCTCGATTCCATAGGCTTTGATTCAATCATAGCAAAGTTATAGCAAATTTTCGTAAAGTTAGAAACTAATGAAGGTGAGAAACTCTATTTATATTATGATATATTAGATGATATATATGTTTGGCTATGCTTGGTTGTAATGATTGTGAACCATGTTTGGATATGATAATATGTTTGTTGGATGTATAAACAATTCACGTTTAATACACGTCCAATATCACAAACGAAATCACTTTCCTTTAAGAATGAAATAATGTATATGAGATTGTTAAACCTCTTTAAAATGGTTTAAAATGATTTATAAATGTTTTATAAACACTAGAATCCGATTTGGGAAAGTTTTGACAAGTTATGAAAATTGAGTCAAAAATAGGCGCGGCGCGTAACGGTAGTTCGCGATTTCGCGCCATAGAAAATTAAATCCATTTATATGATGGAATTGAAGTCGGAATTCTTTAGAATAAGAATTTTCCAAACTCTTATAGTCATAGTTTTCAAACAAAAGAAAAAGATCAAGATTTTGTTTAGTAGATTTTGAAATATGAGCAAAACAAATTTTCAAAATAGTCGCGATTTTGCAGTTCGAAAACCAAAACGATAAATTTTTTAAAAGTGATTTTTTAGTTCTTTAAAAATATGGAATAAATTCTATAAATATTTTTAATTTTTTTTAAAGAGATTTGAGTTATAAAAATGGATTTCTAAATAATAGAAAAGTTGTTTTGATCAAATAATCTTTGAAAACACTATTCGCAGCACTATTCGCAACACCTTTTGCAGCACTTTTAATCACTTTTAAAATATGGCTTTAGACTTAAGTATTCTTTCGCAAATATTTTATAAATGTTTTCAAATAAATAATTAAGTATATTAAAGATACCGTGGAGGTTTCATAATTTATTTTAAAGTGTTTAAATAAATGATTTAAAGAAAAGCTGTTATAATTAAGTGATTTGATATTGGCTCTAAAAGCCGATGAGTAGATTGGATTTTTCTATACGTGAGATTTGGATATGAGGTAAGGGCAACCAATGCCCTGGCTCACCTCGCCCCTTTTCTGGGCGAGGAATAGATAAGGTCGAAATGTCGAAAACAAGGCAAGTATAAAAGATATAATTTTTTCACATTTAATACAACTTAATTGTATATAAATAATCTTCTTGTACTTGGTATTACATTCTGAGGAGGGAACCGTACTATCCATGTGAATTTAAAAGGTGATTCCACCGTTATTCAATGGATAGTAAAGGTTGAATATGGAAATTGACGTTGACTAGAATTAGTATAATTTCTATCGACCCTTTTTACTCAAAATGTTCTGCAATATGATTTATGAGAAATGATTTTTGATTTGGTATTTCCAAATTTAAAGATTGGTTTAATGATTATGTATATACCGGAAAGAAACTTAAAAGATATATATCTCTAGAAGATATTTTTTAGTAAAGAGAAAGTAGTTAATCAAATGATAAGCACCTATTAGTTAATATTTTTTATTGACGATTGGTTCGAAGGAACCATCGGATTTGGGTGATTCCTATCTGAAAACCACTTTGAACTAATTTACACATTTGAAGGTGAAGACATGAATTGATAATAAATGGAATGAAGGGCTTGTTGGAACTGGACCAGCCCGCAGCGGAAGAAATGGATGAATTTAAATAAATTTACCATTTTGGATCTTTAATGGGCCTATGAAGTCTAAATACACTTAGGTCTTAACTAAATCTATTTTTAAATAAAATCAATATTTTATTTTATTTGGTGAAAAAAATTTCAAAGTGTTTTGAATATTATATAAATTTAAATGAATGAGTGTATCAAATAAACCTACATGTGTAGCAGTTACTTATTAAAATAAATATGAGAAGGAAACCTTTCGTTTCCTTCTCTAATAGTTATGAAATTAATTAAGGGAGTAAACAACATTAATTGAAGTGAGAGAAATCTCTCATTTTTGTTTTTGATCAGATGGATAATATGTAAATAAACATGTTGACATTTGAAATGAATGTTTTATTAAAAATGCATTAGTCCAATTTGATTTAATTAATTACAAATGATTCTAAGCACATCAAATGCGCCCATGTGTATAGTGTAAGTGCAATATATAAAAGTGTACAAAGCTAATGTAAACTTTGCATAGGTGTTGGGATTTACACTACAATGGACACATTTCACGTCTATATATGCCTTTATCGTCCTAAACATGAACAATTTTATTTATTTATTAATATATAAATACATACATACATACACATATATATATACTGTAAATATATATATATACACACATACACACATATACAATTAATGTTTAGCATAACAGTTCAAATAAAATAGATTTCATTTCAATTACAAGCAGTAAATCAAAAAATATTAAGATTAATAAAAATAGTTTGAAACAGCTGTGAAAAGATTCATTCCTTTTTAAGCAGAGATATAATTTTAATTAGATGGAATTACAAATCCTAGAATATATCATTGATTTAATGTTTCCCTTTATCTTTTAAAAGAAAGATTTTATCTTAGAATGATTTGAAACAAGACAATTAAACAACATATTAATTGAAAGATAAAGATTAATTAATGCGATTATTATCATATTTTTATTACATAGCAACCCATGTCTAAATATTCAAGTGTAAACCTTTTGATATGAGAAATTGAATTATGAATAAAAAAATCTGAAGTTCAATTATGTTCTGTTTTTTTTAAAACAACAAAATCAAATGATATAGGCATATATAGATTTGAGATAAGAATATCTAGATCTAGATTAAACAAACTTTGTAAATAACCACATAGAGTATAGAAAATAAAATTAAGAAGGTCTAGATCTAGGTTAAATTAATTGATCAAACTATTATACATCAGACGGAAAATGAGATGTTATAATTCATAACAAAATAGCAGTGAACAAAAGAAAACATTCTATGTTTTAACATGATAGAACAATTGATTCAAGCAAGGGAATGGAGATATTCAAATCAAGGTTCAGATTCACAAGTATGAACAGAAGGGAAAGATAGAGATTAAGGGGATAAGAAGAAATTATAAGATATGAAAATTTAGAATTATACACACATATATTACCTTAGGATGAAGCATGTAGAAACACATTGAATGATAGAACAATAACTAGATCTGATTGAACACTCTCTAGATCCGATAGAACTTGACCTTCATCACACCTTGATTTGTGGCTTCTCCTCAGATTTCGAAAAAATCACCATCCCACTTTGCAAGAGAAGAATGAACCACCTTTTTAATTTAGTTTGATGTTGATTTGAATTTATTTTGATTTTTTTTATTGGATGAAGTTTCAGCCATGAATGAATGATAGAGAAGAGGAAGAAAAGAGAACAATTTTTTTTCACGTTCGGTTCTATGTAGGTTTTGTTTTTAATAGAATTAAAGGAACCTTTTCCTATTGTCCTACCAAAACTTCCTTGTAACAACCCGCATATTTTACGATTGTATATTTAAATGATTTATTTAAATATAGCATTGTTAGTCGGATTTAAGTCCGAAAAGCTACTTTTTGCAAACAGTCGAATTAGAACTCGAGATCACTTCCATTGAGTCCAAAATGGCGTTTGTGACCTTTTTAAGTATAAATATCGATATGTTTGAAGTTGGGTTGAATTTGGCTATTTTTCTATTGGGCTTTGGGTTTGGGTTTGGGTTTTCAGCCCACTAACCCAACTTATCTAATATCCTAACTCCACCCCCCTCTCCTCTTCATTCATTCTATTATTTTCCTAACACTTAAACTAAAGAAAAATGGGGGAAGAGAAAAGAAAACAAAATTCCTAAGCCCTAGTTTCCTTTGCAAATTCAAGTTCTAGCTCCAAAATCTAAGAGAAGCTTAGGTAAGCATCCTCTCCATCTTCTCCATCTCAATCTCTCTTCAATTTTCAGAATTTCCTATAACCCAACTTAGGGAAAACTTCACCTTTGATAATAGATTGAAGATTCTAGAGGTGTAGAGAAGAGGAATTGATCTTGCCTTGTTTTAAAAGCTTCTCCTTCATTGTTTTTGGGTTTAAAGGTGAGTTCTTTAACTCACATCTACGTCTATAGCTATCATTGTTGTTAGGTATGAATTCCTAACATTTGTGCATATTCATTTGCTTTTGATTTGAAATGATTTGGTGAATTTTCCAAATTTTGGTGTTTTGGTCCAATTTTATGAAAATCCTACTATGGATGTTTGGACATTGATGTTTGGGGTGTATCGAAGAGCCTATAAGGTCGGGTTGTCGCTTGGCGTAAATCCTTAGTCGTCGTTGCTCGTTCGATCGCTTCCGACGTGAATTGGCCATCATTGGCCTAGGTTCAATTTCTGCCTGAGCTTCAGCTCAGACGTCTGGAATAAGTAATCAGACGTCTGAGGCTAAGGAATAAATATTCCAGACGTTCAGCTCAGACGTCTGACCTTGCTTTCCAAACGTCTGGGAGATGCAAACGTCTGAGCTTACTTTCCAGACGTCTGGGCAGTCCGGAATAGAACTTCCAGTACCTCAGTTCAGACGTCTGATCTTCTGGTTCAGACGTCTGGATATTGCTCAGACGTCTGTTTTGATATTTCATACGTCTGGGTGGTTTTCTGAACTATTTCCAGAAAACAAATCCAAACGTCTAGATTCCAAACCAGACGTCTGGAAACATTCATTTTTTCCTATTTAGGCCGTTTTGTGTGGATTTCCTATTTTAATCGATTTTAGTTGATCCGGATAGTTGTTATCACTTACTATCGACTTTGATGACTTCTGTAACGATACGATCTTTCGACGCTCGAAAGTCGACATTAATACGTCCACGGTATCAAACACCGCACAATCGAATGCCGAAAAACCGAATCATTAGGGTTAAAAAGAAGAGGTAGAAGTAGAAGAAGAAAGGAAGAACAGAAAAACAGAAACAGAAACAATATCAGAATCTCACATTCGCAGCGGAACAATATATAATAGATAATCACTAGTTTTTTAAACAAAGAACTATATCAGTTTATACAACACAACAATGAGATTCAATATACAACTCAATACAACAATGGACAGTTATATAAACTTAACCCCATACAGAATACACAGCGGAATAAATAAATAAGTACGAGTGTACTTCTTGCTATCCAGCTCGTCTCCAAAGCTCCAGAATATCCTGATAATATAACTCTAGGCTGCCCGTGTAGAAAATTTTGGGCACCCAGAGTTTAGAAAGGGAACAATAAACTCCGAGTCAGTCATGGTGACTGGTGTGAGATCGTAAAACAGTTATTTTCACAAAGAAAATAAAGAGATTCGCAATGCTTTTGGAAAATGAAACTACCATAAGGCCTCACGCCACACACACAATGCAAACACAAAATTGGAGGAGATTTCTCCTTATGATAGTCAAAGATGCTTACTACGAAAGATCAGTTGATATTATTATTAATGCCTAGTGTGGAAAACATTTCGAAAGTATAATATTAATCTTAGCCAGCATAGACATTTCGAACTATGCCTACTATAGCTACCATCTAAACAGTGGTGACCACCATAAGTAAATGGCAGGTTCTACAACTAAAACCGTACAAGGTTCGTATTGGGAATTGGATTTCCAACAAATGGTCAGGCTAAGGAACTTCCTACTGTCACATGGGTACGCCTCTAGATGGATGTCCCGAGAACTAACTAGCTCTCTGCCAACACAAGGCCGGGTTACCTCTGTAACTAGGTAACCACTACACGAATATGCCACCCCCCGGTCCTTTGGGACCTTTTATCCGAGGGCCCTCGATCACACAGCAACAATCACACAGTAAATGAGATTGGAGCAACCACACAGGTAAATATCTGGGCTCCATACCATAATATCACCTTTTTCCAGAAGGAAATGACATACCCTAAAGGGCGCGGCCCTCATAACCTTGCCGCATCTTTCCTATTTCGACCATTTCCGGGTTGTCAGATCCGATGAGGTCTCGTCCACAAAGCTACGCTTTTTCACAAAGCCATGCTTTGATCACAAATGATCAACAAATGATCAATAACACACAGTAAAACTTAGCATGCCACACTACCAAATTGGGAGTATATCACTGATAACCTTCAACTACATAACCTCTGAGCTCGTACGTCTCAAAGAAGGGTGTTAAGCTAAGAGAATAAATTTTCCGCCACCAACAGATATGTATTTGAAAGAAATCAGCTTTATATCTCAAAGTGTAATGTCAGACATACAACCATACAAGTCTGTTCTGGGTTCGAACAGAACCGAAGGCACTTCCAAAGAAGCCCTTGCAATCCGGGTATTCACAATCCCGATCGGACTTCCCATCACATAAGGAATCTCTATACCGTAGCTACTCGATGCAGAGACAATCGATAGGTTATCCTATCGTTCTCACAAATATCTGGTCTTCAACACCAGTCTTCAAATGCAATCCATAACGTCGTGTCACTATTCGGAATGGGTTATATGACACAAAGTCCTCTCCCGGCTTAACCGAAAAATGAGCGCTTGTTTTAAAAACAAGTGTTGCATTCAAATTTCAAGCAAATCACAACAAATACCCATTTAAAGGTCAATATTGATAGGCGGTTATTTAACTATCAAACAACATTCACAACAATCAACCAATTTAAACAATTTTCCCAAATTATTAAATTCCAAAATATCTTC
Organism: Allium fistulosum; assembly: GCA_030737815.1. Lineage (NCBI taxonomy): Eukaryota > Viridiplantae > Streptophyta > Magnoliopsida > Asparagales > Amaryllidaceae > Allium > Allium fistulosum. Next base: position 703,169,203 of record CM060904.1, on the reverse strand, counting down.
GCGAGATATGGTTTAACACTTCAACCATTTGAAAACAAATTTCAAATCACTTTACTCGCGGAATAAAATTCCCGATATTATTTATTTCCCTTTTTCTTAATCAATTCCATTGTGAATTTAAATTTCCAAATATTCACTTTCAAACACCAAATCAAATTCCAAATTGATTCTTCCATTTATTTCAAATACTAAATAAATTTCCAATTGATTTCTAAGTTTATTTCCAAATACCAAACCATTTGCAAATCGATTTCTAAATTTATTTCTAATTACCAAACCATTTTTCAAATCGATTTCCAAATTTATTTCAAAACAAAAATCCATTTTAATTCAACACCAAATAAATTTTCATATCGATTTCCCAAAGATTTATTTTCAAACACCAAATCAATTATCAATTTGATTTCTAGAAATTTATCACCTTTTAAATAAATCCCTTTTCCTCTCCGAATTATTTAAAATTCCATTTTCAAGAAATTCTTCAACTTTTAAACAATATTTTTCAAAACCCACTTATTAATATCTTTTCCCATATTTTTGGAAATAATTCGATAAGATTACCCAAATCAACTTTATACTTTTAAATTCCTTCTTTTAAATTCACCAAATTCTTTCAAAAGAAATTTACTTAAAATTTCCTACTTTAATTTCAAAAATCCAATTTTATTTATTTCTAGTATCCAACGATACCAAAAATACATTCGGCTAAATTATAGCCTTCAACAAATTCAATCATCAATATAATCATTCACAGATTATAAATAATTTATCACACAACATATGAAACAAATTCATACAATATATGAAACAAATTCATATAATTTGAGGAATCCAGTTGGATCCCTCCAACCTGTTTCCCTGTATCCATAGATGTTATCACAACAATTAAATACCAATTCCACTTCAAAGTGGAATATCGCGGTATATGGGTTTATAAAATATCATCCGCTATTATGCGACGCATAGGGTCTCATCCGCTATATAATGCGGGAAATCAGCAACTCCAAATATATATATATATATACTACTATATATACTATCACAATCAAGCAATCAATCAATAACTGAAATTTTCAATTATTTTAATTTGAGTGAGAAGATCTCATCTTTGCTTTTGTTTTGCAATTCCATTTCCCATTTTCAGCTGTTTCTTCATTGTATTAGACCTTGTATAAACAATTTATACAATTTATTAATATTCGAAACAAATCGAATAATCAATTTTTATTTGATAATTAAATTAACCAGTGGTTCTATTTTTTTATATAACATATATATTCTTCGAAATCAAACTGATTATCCATTTATCAAAATTCAATTTAAAATTTAACACCTTTTATAATTTTAATTAAAACCAAATTACCTTTGCTGTTTAATATGTATATATATAGCTGACAAAATTTAAAACCAACTGTTTTATATCCTGCTGTAAATTTCTGATAGGTGAAATAAAAATCAACAATTTATTTATCAGTTCAACCTAAGTGACATTAAATTTAAAAATGTTAAAAATTTAAATTACCTCAACTTACTGGAAAACAAAATCAACGCCACTCAGCCCCTTCCTTTAGCCGTGCCTTCGGCCTCTCCTCGAACGATTCCTTCCCCAAATCGCTATGCCATCTCTCACGCGAGCCCGATTCAAACTATCACGACCCCTCGTCTTGCTACCTCGCGCTCGCCTTTTGCCTGCCCATGCGTGCGATCGAGCTTCCACCTGGTGCTATCTCGTTCGAGCGTCAATCGGCCGATGAAGTCGTGATTTGAATTGAAAAGGGAGGGAACATCGGCTTCAAACTGGAAGGGCGAAAGGAAGGAGAAGACTCTCGCGTGAAGATAACTCAGTCGCCATTTGATTTGTTCATTTTTTTTTCTGTTGATTTCAATTTTGTAGAAATTGGGGGAAAGTCTTGGGATTTTAATTGTAGAAGAACTATTGATTTCGCTCGAATAAAAATGGAGGACGCCACTTTTTTTCTTTCTTCTGTTTGATTTTAAAGGAGATCGTCCATTGTTTTTGTTTGAACGAAATATTTCGTTCTGCCTTGTTTTTTGAAAAAGGGGAATCGCGTGCTTTGAAAGATAAAGAGGAAACACGTGAAGATGGTTGCATGTAGGAATTGGTGATCAGTGATTTGAGGGAAGAACGGCTGATGTTGATATATTTTTAACTGGAGACAAATATATAATATAAATTTAAATTCAAATTCGAATCAACTCGAAAACGAAGTCAAAAATTTCGACTTCCTATCAAGGCGTGCCGCTAGGCGTTCGTAATGTTATACGCCTATTCCGAACGCAATGAAAATAGTTTCGACTCCAAATTCGATCGTATTGGGAAGATAGCTTTTTGGACCAGTTATAATATTAAATTTTCGATTTAATTTCAGCGCGTTTGCTTATCGTACGCTCACACAACAACTCCAAACACTACGAAAATTGAAATCCGATAATAACTCAATATTACGAATCCAATGGGATAGGTTTTGTCGAATTCCGAGACTGTGCCTCGAAAGACTATTTTTAAATATCGATTTGAACGAAAAATTTCAAAACTGAACAAATCACTTCAAATTTCAATTTTTAACACTTCCATTATCTTCAGTATAATCAATATGGATTTTCTAAGCCTTGAAAATATTTTTAACACACTCAAATAGAAGGTACAATATTTTACTCAACCTTTAACAATTAAATTAAATAATTTAAATTACCAAATTCATTCTGATATTTGAATTTCAAATTAAACTAACTTCCAGATATTTAAAATCAATTAAATATCCTAATTTCCAATATCAGAAATTTAGGGTCGTTACATTCTCCCCCCTTAAAAGAATTTGGTCCTGAAATTACAAGTTAAGAAGAATGATCCTCAACCCGTTTATCATTTTCCCAAAACCAAACAGTTTTATCAATTTCTCAAACCAATCTTCTTTTCATTAAAGATCCATTATTACTTTAACTAATTTTCCACAATTAACCATAAGTGCCAAATAATATGGTTTTCTTAACAATTCAAATTTCATTTCAAATTCAAATTTTGAATTCAAAATTTCTCAAAATTTTTCTAACTCTCTAAATTTCCGAGAAATTTCGCCAGCGTCTCCTTTGCGCAGCTAGCTCGGTACAACTACAAAATTTCCCTACGGACTCCCAAATTCCAATAGAAAACAAAATGCCAAGTGGCAAAATCAGAATCCCATCAAATTTCATACTGAAATTTTTTAAATACATACCTTTTTGTCGAGCGAATTTTATTTATCTTCGAAATCAAAATCCCATTCCATTTTCCTATAGCCTTTATAATCCCTGTATACTTTACTTAACAACAATGGCCAAATTCACTTAGTGTATTCCCAATACTCATTTACTTAAGAATTTCATTCTTTATTTCTTAAGTTCAATATAAATATCTACATACTTCTTATATTTATTTTCACTTTACCAACAAAGTTATATATTCATTTCCATTCAAATTTGCATTTTCAATTCCATTTGAATTCAATTTACTTCATTTTAGATATTGAATTCTATTTACCTTATCTCAAATTCAATTTGAAATCACTTGTCATTAAGTGAAAATTTTCCAAAATTTTCCAAATTTTTTCTCTAACTCCCAAAATTTTCAGAAAATTTTGGCGGAGTCTCCTTTGTACGGAGGAGCTTTTGCAATTTGACAAAAGATATAAATATATATACATCGACCCACTAGGTCGGAAAAACAAAAACAGTTCATATTTCCTATTTTTATTGCGTAGGCGTACCTTTATTAGCATTTTAAGCAAAACGGCTTATTTATTTAGCATTTGCGCAACCAGAATGCAGCCAAACGGCTTCCAAAAACCTGTACTTACTCAGTTTAAACATGTAAGTGAGAAATATAGGAAATTTATTAACATTTCATTTATTTTCAATAGCAAACACATAGATTTCATAACCAATGCATTCAAAATAAATTCCATTAGCAATTTATATGGTTTCGATACAAATTAAATTACTTTCATCTAATTCACACACCATTTCTATTCAACTCAAGTAATTTACAACTCACTTTCTTACATTCAATTCATTTTTAAGTGAAACGAATTCATATCCATTTCAATTGATTCAAAAATCAATTTCTATTTTCTTTTAATAACTTGAAAATTTTATATAATCTCGTTTACGTCAAACGACAACCATTTCTATGCAAATTCAACGATATTCGCTTAATAGAATATCTAATTTATTTCTTCCTACTTGAATTTATCTACAATTTCGAACCATTTTTTATTTAGCTCACAATTCAAGTTTTAATTTAGCTAATTCAACTTCCAATTCATTATTTCATGAATTAACAATTTATCAAGTTAGTTTACTTGAATTCAATCCATTTTTATTTTATTTTTTCCAAGTTTCGATTTTTATTCAACTTGATTCAAATCAAATCTCATTCCATTTTTCAATTCCAATTTTATTTATTCGTTCATTCCCTTATTTACAATTTCCAGTTTAATCTTCATTAATTTAGAATATTTTCTCAACTCCAAATTCTACTTAAGAATTTCATCATTTTAGTTAATAACCACTTATATTTAAACTGGATTTCAAATTCCACATGAATTCAATTTACCTTTCATTTCATAAATATTGAATCCAATTTTATTTCAATATTTCACTTCATTTGGTCCAACTTGGCAAATTTTCCACTTTACTTTGTTTATCACAAATCAAAGTAAGTTTCCAAACTCAATTATATTCTACAAATATTTTAAATAAGATTCCAGAGTTTTCCATCTTTTCAAAACCCTTTTTTCTTCTTTTCTTTTGAAATCAATTCAAATTATCTTTTGAATTTCCAAAACCATTTTCAAATTAAAGGAATTCAAGCTTTTGAATTTTCAATCCAAATCCTTTAATACTTATTCCAAAAATTTCTCTGGCACTTTATTTCAATTTATAAAACTCATTTATAAATTCACATTACCAATTTCATTCCATTAATGAATTTTTATTTTCAAATATTTTCTTGGAATTCTATTTCCAATTATAAATCACATTTACAATTTACATTTACAAATCCCATTCATATATGAATTCATTTCCTTATACTTTCAATTCATATTTATAAATTTCATTTGTTAAATGAATTTATCTCACAATCTTTGGTTATACCATTATTTCTTATTCTGTTTCCATTTAACAATGATAATAATTCAATATTATCACTTTCTAACAACCAAGCAACCATATACAATAATAATTCATAGAAAATCATTTCTTTTCTACACAAAAATAGTTTTGGGCAAAATTATTTCATTTACCCTATTTAAAACAATACTGTGTCAGTTTATCTTGTTTAAGAGTTTAGAAACCCCTATCGATTACAGTTGGCCAAACTGCACCGACTAGAATCTATAAACAATCAACCGATAAGGCAACACAATATAAAACAAATTTTGTATTCACTAACAAATACGTGCTCATATCTATTATTACACTCACACTCATTCTAGAGTACTACTGACTCTATCTCTAATGAGTAACACCCAACAGAGCTAGGGTTGACGCTTAACCAATTGCTCTGATACCACATGTAATGATACGATCTTTCGACGCTCGAAAGTCGACATTAATACGTCCATGGTATCAAATGCCGCACAATCGAATGCCGGAAAACCGAATCATTAGGGTTAAAAAGAAGAGGTAGAAGTAGAAGAAGAATGGAAGAACAGAAAAACAGAAACAGAAACAATATCAGAATCTCACATTCGCAGCGGAACAATATATAATAGATAATCACTAGTCTTTTAAACAAAGAACTATATCAGTTTATACAATACAACAATGAGAGTCAATATACAACTCAATACAACAATGGACAGTTATATAAACTTGTCCCCATACAGAATACACAGCTGAATAAATAAATAAGTATGAGTGTACGTCTCGCCATCCAGCTCGTCTCCAAAGCTCTAGAATATCCAGAATATCCTGATAACATAACTCTAGGCTGCCCGTGTAGAAAATTTTAGGCACCTAGAGTTTAGAAAGGGAACAATAAACTCCGAGTCAGTCATGGTGACTGGTGTGTGATCGTAAAACAGTTATTTTCACAAAGAAAATAAAGAAATTCGCAATGCTTTTGGAAAATGAAACTACCATAAGGCCTCCCGCCATACACACAATGCAAACGTAGAATTGGAGGAGATTTCTCCTTATGATAGTCAAAGATGCTTACTACGAAAGATCAGTTGATATTATTATTAATGCCTAGTGTGGAAAACATTTCAAAAGTATAATATTAATCTTAGCCAGCATAGACATTTCGAACTATGCCTACTATAACTACCATCTAAATAGTGGTGACCACCATAAGTAAATGGCAGGTTCTACAACTAAAACCGTACAAGGTTCGTATTGGGAATTGGATTTCCAACAAATGGTCAGGCTAAGGAACTTCCTATTGTCACATGGGTACGCCTCTGGATGGACGTCCGGAGAACTAACTAGCTCTCTGCCAACACAAGGCCGGGTTACCTCTATAACTAGGTAACTACTACACGAATATGCCACCCCTCGGTCCTTTGGGACCTTTTATCCGAGGGCCCTCGATCACACAGCAACAATCACATAGTAAATGAGATTGGAGCAACCACATAGGTAAATATCTGGGCTCCATACCATAATATCACCTTTTTCCAGAAGGAAATGACATACCTTAAAGGGCGCGACCCTCATAACCTTGCCGCATCTTTCCTGTTTAGACCATTTCCAGGTAATGAGGTCCGATGAGGTCTCGTCCACAAAGCTACGCTTTTTCACAAAGCCATGCTTTGATCACAAATGATCAGCAACACTTAGCATGCCACACTACCAAATTAGGAGTATATCACTGATAACCTTCAACTACATAACCTCTGAGCTCGTATGTCTCAGAGAAGGGTGTTAAGCTAAGAGAATAAATTCTCCGCCACCAACAGATATGTATTTGAAAGAAATCAGCTTTATATCTCAAAGTGTAATGTCAGACATACAACCATACAAGTCTATTCCGGGTTCGAACAGAACCGAAGGCACTTCCAAAGAAGCCCGTGCAATTCGGGTATTTACAATCCTGATCGGACTTCCCATCACATAGGGAATCTCTATACCATAGCTACTCGGTGCAGAGACAATCAATAGGTTATCCTATCGTTCTCACAAATATCCGGTCTTCAACACCGGTCTTCAAATGCAATCCATAACGTCGTATCACTATTCGGAATGGGTTATATGACACAAAGTCCTCTCCCGGCTTAACCGAAAAATGAGCGCTTGTTTTAAAAATAAGTGTTACATTCAAATTTCAAGCAAATCACAACAAATACCCATTTAAAGGTCAATATTGATAGTCGGTTATTTAACTATCAAACAACATTCACAACAATCAACCAATTTAAACAATTTTCCCAAATTATTACATTCCAAAATATCTTCGCGAGATATGGTTTAACACTTCAACCATTTGAAAACAAATTTCAAATCACTTTACTCGCGGAATAAAATTCCCAATATTATTTATTTCCCTTTTTCTTAATCAATTCCATTGTGAATTTAAATTTCCAAATATTCACTTTCGAACACCAAATCAAATTCCAAATTGATTCTTCCATTTATTTAAAATACTAAATAAATTTCCAATTGATTTCTAAGTTTATTTCCAAATACCAAACCATTTGCAAATCGATTTCTAAATTTATTTCTAATTACCAAACCATTTTACAAATCGATTTCCAAATTTATTTCAAAACAAAAATCCATTTTAATTCAACACCAAATAAATTTTCATATCGATTTCCCAAAGATTTATTTTAAAACACCAAATCAATTATCAATTTGATTTCTAGAAATTTATCACCTTTTAAATAAATCCCTTTTTCTCTCCGAATTATTTAAAATTCCATTTTCAAGAAATTCTTCAACTTTTAAACAATATTTTTCAAAACCCACTTATTAATATCTTTTCCCATATTTTTGGAAATAATTCGATAAGATTACCAAAATCAACTTTATACTTTTAAATTCCTTCTTTTAAATTCACCAAATTCTTTCAAAAGAAATTTACTTAAAATTTCCTACTTTAATTTCAAAAATCCAATTTTATTTATTTCTGGTATCCAACCATACCAAAAATACATTCGGCTAAATTATAGCCATCAACAAATTCAATCGTCAATATAATCATTCACAGATTATAAATAATTTATCACACAACATATGAAACAAATTCATACAATATATGAAACAAATTCATATAATTTGAGGAATCCAGTTGGATCCCTCCAACCTGTTTCCTTGCATCCACAGATGTTAGCACAACAATTAAATACCAATTCCACTTCAAGGTGGAATATCGCAGTATATGGGTTTATAAAATATCATCCGCTATTATGCGGCGCATAGGGTCTCATCCACTATATGATGCGGGAAATCAGCAACTCCAAATATATATATATATATACTACTATATATACTATCACAATCAAGCAATCAATCAATAACTGAAAATTTCAATTATTTTAATTTGAGTGAGAAGATCTTACCTTTGCTTTTGTTTTGCAATTCCATTTCCCATTTTCGGCTCTTTCTTCATTGTATTAGACCTTGTATAAACAATTTATACAATTTATTAATATTCGAAACACATCGAATAATCAATTTTCATTTGATAATTAAATTAAAAAGTGGTTCTATTTTTTTTATAACATATATATTCTTCGAAATCAAACTGATTATCCATTTATCAAAATTCAATTTAAAATTTAACACCTTTTATAATTTTAATTAAAACCAAATTACCTTTGCTGTTTAATATGTATATATATAGCTGACAAAATTTAAAACCAACTGTTTTATATCCTGTTGTAAATTTATGATAGGTGAAATAAAAATCAACAATTTATTTATCAGTTCAACCTAAGTGACATTAAATTTAAAAATGTTAAAAATTTAAATTACCTTAACTTACTGGAAAACAAAATCAACGCCACCCAGCCCCTTCCTTTGGTCGTGCCTTCGGCCTCACCTCGAACGATTCCATCCCCAAATCGCTACGCCAAATCTTACGCGAGCCCGATTCAAACTATCGCGACCCCTCGTCTTGCTACCTTGCGCTCGCCTTTTCCCTGCCCACGCGTGCGATCGAGCTTCCGCCTGGTGTTGTCTCGTTTGAGTGTCGATCGGCCGATGAAGTCGCGATTTGAATTGAAAAGGGAGGGAACATCGGCTTCAAACTGGAAGGGCGAAAGGAAGGAGAAGACTCTCGCGTGAAGATAACTCAGTCGCCATTTGATTTGTTCATTTTTTTTCTGTTGATTTCAATTTTGAAGAAATTGGGGGAAAGTCTTGGGATTTTAATTGTAGAAGAACTGTTGATTTCGTTCGAATAAAAATGGAGGATGCCATTTTTTTTTCTTTCTTCTGTTTGATTTTAAAGGAGATCGGCCACTGTTTTTGTTTGAATGAAATATTTCGTTCTGCCTTGTTTTTTGAAAAAGGGGAATTGCGTGCTTTGAATGATAAAGAGGAAACACGTGAAGATGGTTGCGTGTAGGAATTGGTGATCAGTGATTTGAGGGAAGAACGGCCGATGTTGATATATTTTTAACTGGAGACAAATATATAATATAAATTTAAATTCAAATTCGAATCGACTCAAAAACGAAGTCAAAAATTTCGACTTCCTATCAAGGCGTGCCGCTAGGCGTTCGTAATGTTATACGCCTATTCCGAACGCAATGGAAAAGGTTTCGACTCCAAATTCGATCGTATGGGGAAGATAGCTTTTTGGACCAGTTATAATATTAAATTTTCGATTTAGTTTCAGCGCGTTTGCTTATCGTACACTCATACAACTCCAAACACTACAAAAATTGAAATCCGATAATAACTCAATATTACGGATACAATGGGACTGGTTTCGTTGAATTCCGAGACTGTGCCTCGAAAGACTATTTTTAAATATCGATTTGAACGAAAAATTTCAAAACTGAACAAATCACTTCAAATTTCAATTTTTAACGCTTCCATTATCTCAGTATAATCAATATGAATTTTCTAAGCCTTGAAAATATTTTTAACAAGCTCAAACTGAAGGTACAATATTTTACTCAACCTTTAACAATTAAATTAAATAATTTAAATTTCCAAATTCATTCTGATATTTGAATTTCAAATTAAACTAACTTCCAGATATTTAAAATCAATTAAATATCCTGATTTCCAATATCAGAAATTCAGGGTCGTTACAACTTCTTTCTTTGGATTTTTGGGAATATCCATTTTGATGGATTTGGTATCGATTTCTTTGGATTTAATTCACGTCTTCGAATGTGAATTTTGGTGATTGATTGTTTCTACAATCATTTTTGTGATTTGTCACTTTAAAATACAAAGGTTTCTATACTAGTAGTAAATATTCAAACTCTTTCAGAAAGATGTTTCCAACTCTATTTTTAATACAAACCTTATTTATAAAACCGTTTTCCAATCTATTAGTATATACAAACCTTTATCTCATTCGTATGAGAAATATAATTAAACGGCTTAGTAAAACAAGTGGTATGAAACGCTTGCGTTTACTTTATCGGTTAATTCTTGGACTTGTTCGATTGAACTCTTGTGACAATTTTCGAGTGGAAATCTACAATATGTTCGTAAATATTTAAGTTAAGCCAGTGGTTATGGGACATGAAGCTAAACTCATTTATTTACTAGCTTAGTGTAATCGACACTTCTTGATGATTGATGATGGTCATTTTATGGTTTAGACTAGCGATGTGCGATGTCTCTTTGTCCGCGTGGGGGACTATACCCCGTTTCTGTTGAGCTTCGTCTCATTTTTATGGGCAAGCGACCCTTGGTCTTTGGACCGTTCGTGAAGCATTCGGCTCAATAAGTCGGAGCATGGGGTGTATCTTTTTAGGTGCATCGATGTTCGACTAGGCATGGGGTGATCTTTTCAAGTGCATCGATGTTCGACTAGGCATGGGGTGTATCTTTTTAGGTGCATTGATGTCCGACTATACATGGGGCATATCTTTTTAGGTGCATCGATGTTAGTTTATACATGGGGCGTATCTTTTCAGGTGCGTCGATGTTCGACTGTGCATGGGGCGTATCTTTTTAGGTGCGTCGATGTTCAGTTTATGGCTAGCGACCATGGGTTAGCAACCCGTTTGTGATGCACGTATTGGTGAGTTTTCATGCTCTCGTTTGTGATAGGCCTTCCCCCTTTTGTGATTTCTGGATTTCTTGTTGATGATTTCTAGAATTTGTGTTTCACCAATTTTTATGCGATTGGCATTGATATGTTTTGTCAATATTTGTGCTTTGGTGAATAATTTAAAGAATGTGATTCTTTTTGGTGTTTTGAGATGATTTGAGATATTATATGATTTTTGTTGTTATTTGATGTATACTTGACACAGTATGGCATTTTTGTTATCATACGTTTTTGGTCAATCTCTTATCCTATATCATTTTATATTATATTTATAGCTAGAATGATCCATTTATTATTTTCTTCTTAAATAAAACTTGGGTGAAATCGAGGTATTTCAGGTGCTTCTGCTTGACTTCTGATCAGGGTTCATCATCTGATTTTTGGCTAACTACTTTAGATTAGTAGTTTTTGCTTTTATACATTCGAGATAGAGACTCCTTGATGTATATTTATTCTTTCGTCTAGCACCTGTACCTATTCTTTTGTGATGTAATGGATCTTATATGACCACTATTTTGATGTACACTTTCATGTGATATATTCATATCTGATTCCGCCTTTGTGATATGAATATCTGTGACTGATTTGTGTTATGCTTATTTCTATATTTGTTTCCGAAGTCCACATAGCCACTGTGTGGTAGCTTTGAGTTTGTATTTGATATGTCGGATTTCCTTTTGAAATGAAATGTAAGTTATATTATCTGACATATCGGTACTCGCACAAAGCAATTACACAGATGGTCGCTCCTCAACAGCCTTATTTTTCGTGCTAGTCGACGGCATTACCCCGTAGTGTCCTTGGCTAGCGTGAGTATAGAGGTGGGGCGTCACATTCCTCCTTTATTTCCTCTTTTTAAATTTCAATTAATCTCATTAATTGATTTCCTCCTCTTACCATTATATAACTTATCCAAGCACATTCCAAATATGCAACTTTTCCAAATAAAAGAAAACAACTTTTATGTAATTATTTTATTATTTAAAACATGTTTAAAATTATACCGATATTGCATATCGATATATGCAAATATAACTTTTATATATGCATTAAAATAGTTACCAACAACATTCAAACCATCAAATAAATTAACAATAATTAATATTTCATAAATATTAATTAATTTAATCAGTTTGCAACATTTTACAACTAATTGAATTGTGTGTTTTTGGAGAAATCACAAATGCGGTTGTGCGACTCAGAGGTGTGAATTCAGTCAGCGATTAATATTGAATATTCAAATATTAATGTTCACACGTCACGTAGCAAGTGGTATGACAGTTTGGCTAAATTCATCGCTTATAGGTCTTTTCGATAAAATCAAATTTTACTTATTATAAGCGGTACCTGATAGTGACAATTATTTACACCAATTTTCTTCGTCAAAACTATATCACATTTGGACTTTTGGAATTTGGTAATGGTCAAAATTCCAATATCATCCACATTCAACTTTATAGTCCAAACACATAGTTCTTGGCTCAATAATAACAATTATTATCAACCGAAATGCTCTGACCAGAGACTTTGACTTTAAGTTGACTTCAGTTGACCATGATACTAACCTCATATAACTGAGGAGACGAATCCTCTCTTGAATAGTGTTTCACTTCCAATGCTTATACTCGACCTAACTATAGCCGGTCGATGGACGTTGTGCCATGATTTAACTATAATCAAAGCGGAGCTTCCACATTGAAGATCAACAGTATTCTCAAGTCGAGAGAACCGTGTAAATTAGTCAGATCGATATTCTCTGCTTAACCATAGTATATTAACCAACATAAAACTATCGAGTGAGTCATTCCATATTTATCCAATAACTATCAATACGTAACCCCTTGGTGCCCCAGCAGTCATGAGTAATACACTGAACATTTGGAGAGCACTACGTACTCTAGTCTCAATGGATACATCGATATGTAGTCTCGCTGCACCTTGACTAGGAACATTTAAAATGGTATATTTGTTTCATTGTGATAAATTACTCACGGTTACAACACTTTGTAACTACTATCATAAAACCATTTATGGAGTTTCTATTAAATATACTTTTAATTAAATTGATTAATTAATATAACCACATTACATCAAATATATAATAGAAAGAAAATACCTTTATTTCGAACAAGATTGATCAACGAGTTAGATATATGTAACAAATTACATAATTGCCCCTAGGGCATACCCCTAACTCTATCAATCTACCACATACACTTGGGGTCAATTATGGAATCTTATTCCAACTTCTCCAACCGGTTTTCTCAAAACTAATTAGGTCAGTCCCTTTGTGAACGAGTATGCTACTATGTTTTAATTATCTACTCTATCAATCAACTCTCTTTGACGGTGGTAAACTGCTTTATCACGTGGAACAATTCAGAGTATGTCTCTCGACATCTAGTGAGCTATAAGTTCTGTTACAAACTATATCATGACATTGTTATGGTATAACAATTTTATGAGATTATCAACATTTGAAATCGGCTTAGTTATATATTTGTGCACTTATATTTTTATATACATTGCCTTTACTGTGGCACTATTCTAGGCGATGTACTTAGCCTTTTTCATTGAATTTTCCATGTTCTTTTATTTGGAACATTTCCAACTTAAAGATTCTTAACTTGAATTTATTATTGACATACTATACTCAATATGACTTATGAAGATTGAGTTCGAACACTCCTTCATAAGGAGTTTTTGTTTCTGTAAACAATTCTCTAGTATTTCATAAATACACATGAGAACACTTCAAACAACCATTTGGTGATATCAATTTGGATTTGATATTTGCTTCATGTATCAAATACATAAACAAATCATGATATCATAGACAATATAACATGTATGATAACTCCTTTTGCCAATGTAAAGGAATCAATCTAACATGTTTCGTATTAAATATTTTAATAAGGTGTCCTTGCATATCATTTGGGACATTCCCGACATCTTTTATGCTTACTATAAAAGACATCATTTATTAATCCAATGTTGAGTATTAAAATAACTAAGGCTGATTTTCACACAAGTACATTGTTAAAATCAACAACGTGTTGTTTACTTATAGTTTAGAAATATCAATGTATCTTTTAACATTCTTTCTTATGAACACACGCTTCCTCTGCACTTTGATTGAAAATCAACTATTTGATATTTCTATCAAAATACTTATTCAATCTTGATGCTTATAAAATGATATTTTCGTATCATATCCAAAGACTCACAAACTCAACATCGCTCCCACTGACTTTGAGACATTTTTGGTTAATATGTGTATACAGCTTACTCTAAATCATTATTTAGAATTTTCTCTTTCAATACATATGTACCAAAACACTAGAACTTATCAAACGATAATTTTGTGAGTAAATCCGAATTGACTTGAACATGTTAAATATCTAACCTATTATGCTAATTTCAACAATTGGAATTTGCAATATTATTCTTATCAACATTGCTTATTTAATTCCAACTGCATTAGTCTTACTCAAAAAGACACAGTCATGGTCGATGGATCTTATCCCTTCAGTTAAAACCACCAAAATCTATATTTTGATAGCGTACTTGGAATTCTTTTGAATTTGCGCATCATACCATATAGAGTCAACACTCTCAATGGTTTAATTAAGCAATCTAAGATTATATATTTTTGACATTAATAAGAAACTCATAGTTTATCTTTGATGTGCGAGAATACTTATTAGACATTCTAATGCTATGTGTTCATTTAGGTTAGTCAATTTCATTTCATCTCATATAATCGGTTCTATCTATGGATCGTATCCAGTTCCATTTTACTACCAATATTTCCTCAAAGAAATTTCTTCATAATCAAGTTGGTATATCTTGAAACAATAATTGTTTCGTAATGCAATAGAATAGGTATTCATAAAGATTTTATAAATTTCTTTATTTATAAAACTGATTTGGTTTTAATTTATAAAAATTATGTTTGAAACATAAATATGTAATCCAATGACAGCCTTTTCAAAATCCTTTTGGGGAGATTCATACAAGATCCCTCATGAACAATTATTATGTGCAATCTTTTGACTCGCATAACCTGCCAACTCCTTGGCCTAGGATATGTTGGAGTTTCTTATAAACCCTTATCTTGTAAAATTTTATAAACTTTATTCAGATGAAATAATATTAACCTTATGTACTATCCTTAAGTACAATACCTTATAGAAAGAAACTAACTCAACTTCACTCATAATAATCGTACATTGTCCAACAGTTCGATTATTTCATATTGATGCATCATTATGTATCACATGGAGGAGAAATTTTGAGATTGAATCTTTATTAATTTTAGGTACGCTCAGAACATTTTCCAATATACTCACTTATTCGATCAAATCAAATCATTTCTATCGCATGTTATTTTATTTACTTCTGTTCTATATCCTATAAGTTTACCATAGACATGCTACATGTGTATCAAATACACATGTCCATGTCGACGATAACTCATCGGTGAATATGACGAAGTACGTGGAACTGTTTTGGTATTTATAGAATTACGATTGCATACATCTATATGTATCAACCCGAATAGTTCATCAACTCTTATGATACTCATACTAGATGGGTGCATAGCCCTTTATTGTTTGAGATATAATTAACAAGTATCATATGATTCAAAATCATATAATAAAATTATTTCTCAAAACTACGGGTTGGTCTATAATTCCAAAACAACTGTAAATAATATTATATACTTTTGTATTTTTCAGTGCATCACTTTTGTTATTAAAAATTACCACATTATAGTTTTATTTCACAAAGAATATTCATAATATTCATACTGAAATATAGCTATGTATATTATTATTTTTAATCGATACCGAAAAATAATCATTATATCATAAATAATGTATGGTAAGTTTTACGAAAACAATTTTCGTACTATGATGCAATTAATAAGTGCTATATGGCGTGCTCCCACTATTCCCACCATTACTATAATAGTGTACTAAATTCGGAGGTCCATTATTTACTTAATACAATTTTTTTATTTAATACAATGCAACTATTTACAGTGGAGAGTTCATTGATCAAATATCTTGAGCTCAAAGAAATAAAACTCATAGAAAACAATATTCCATATGAAAATGCATTTTGGAATAGAAACCATATTTCATATTCCAATATTAAGTATCAATTATTATTACAATTCCCATTTCCAATGTTTCTCTATGAAGCAGAAGTGACTATTCATTCTCTTCATCCCAATTGTACCTTAAATTACATCTATTCTTATAATTCATTTTCCTTTCGAATGGTCAAACTATTCAAAAGAAAACCATTCTACAATATCATAACAAACTCTTTACAAAATCACATTTGATTATCCTTAACATTTAAGAACATCAAATACGTTGCACTTTACGTAAATCGATCAAAATGACATTTCAGCGATCAAGTTCTTATATCTATCTTGTAGTTTTTGGTCTTGTGTTACATTAACACAATATGATCCCTTTTGTAGTCAATCAGATTGAATACTTGATTTCACACTAAGGTTTATTTGGTTTATCGGATGAACTAATTCCATCGAAATATTGTATATTACAAACTTTGACCATTCACCATATAAAATTTATATGCAATTGTATATGGTCATATATCCATAGTCTTGTATTGCTTTTAGAGTTTAAACTCAAAGAATGCAATACATGGTCTTGACCAAATAAATGCATAAGTGACCAAACCACGAATATATTCAATAGTTGTAAATTCAGGGACTTGCATGCTTGTTGAAACTATAACATGCAATAGGAAGTTAATAGTGGGTATTATATTTCCATTTGTCAACTTTCAATTCAGTTCGTTTGTATATGTTAATTGATAAACATTTTATCAATCGTATTAAATGCACAAATTTATCATTTTAGATAATTATAACATTATTTAGCATATGCTCTCACAATATTAGAAAGGTTAAATGTTACTATTTCATTTTTCTAATAAGGCTCCCACTAGTCTTTTATGTTTCTCCAAACCCTAAGATGAAACATAGTAGTCTTACATCACTAGTGGGTGTTAGGACTCGTCTGTCTTGATATTTTGACCTTGAGTTTGCTCAATAAATCATAGCACCACAAACGATGGATAACTCATTATTGGTTGTGTCACATACAACTCCTAACCTATTTTTCCTTGTCCTAATCTCATTTCAAGCTTGAGTTTGCTCAAAAAATCGAAAGAGATTATTCAGTCATACCTACCACATCACGACGACCTAAGTATAGTATATGTACCTTGAGTTTGCTCAACAAATACTGTAATAACCCACCCTTCTATACACAGAAAGACGCATCATTATTAAGAAAGAAAAGGGTGAGAAATAGAAAAGATAGAGAAGAAAGAACCAAACAACATCAGAATCTCAACAGCGGAACGAATGAAATATAATATATCACATAAGAGATTACATAATATCATATACATCAGAGATACACAGATAATACAACATCTACTAGACAGTTATAAACACCTGTCTAGTTAATACAACTCGATACAACTCGATACATCACAGAGATACAACACAGCGGAAATACACATAACACTAACACAGCGGAACCAATATATAGCTATACGCTGAAGCCTCCTGCTCCATTGCTCCTCCAGAATTCGTCAAAGCTAAACCTGAATCCCTTGGCTACTCGTAAAAATTTGAGTACCCGAGAGTTTAAGAAAAAACAGAAATAAACTCCGGGTCAGACATGGGTCTGGTATGAGTAAACGATTTAAGTTGCTTAATTTTGAAAATCCTTTGTAACAAAGGTATCACGTAAGACTCCCCACACATAAACATGGGTAAGTTTTTACCTTACGCTAACCAAACATTTGATAGGAAATCCAGTTATATTATAATAGTGTCTAGGGTTTTCAAGTAAAATACAGAAATAGCTGGAATGCTTACATCTCACGTTCCAACATAGTTGGGCACAACTAATACATACAGTACTTATTGGAGTTTGGATTCCATATAATGGCAGGGCTACTGGGGTACCGCCCGTCACAGTACCTGGCCTAGATCAGCGTACCGAGGACCCACCCTAAGTCCCCTGCAACACAAGGCCGGAACCATCCCTTACTGGATAGTTCCGAATAAAATCACCCCACGGTTGTGATCATTCAACCGCACCACTAAGCCGAAATAAAAAGGGACATCTAGACAGGGATGACCTTACTCCCCAGTGGGTGCGACCCACGGAGCCTTGCTGCACCTCCCCTGTTTTAGCCATTCCCGGTTGATGAGGCTTGAGGCTACGATTATCTTTAGAGAACACATCTCTTAGAATGCTCATCGTCCACCTGACGATGTTCTGAAAGCATTCAATCCATACAAGTTCGTTCCGGGTTCGAACGAAACCAAACGCATTATCTCGTTACACTCATTTTGGAAACATCCTCAGAGTTAACGACAATAACCCTTGCACTTTGAATCTTCATCTTCACTTGAGATTCACGACCTATCGTTAATTTGGATCGACGTGGTTTTCGGATATCCAAATCTGGAAACCCGATCCCGGTCTCATCAAATCCAAATCGTGTCTTTTAAGGCCAAGTTGTTTTAAAGTTAAAACAATTCATTTCATTATCTATATATACAGAGATAGATAATTCACAATATCACAGATAGATAATTCACATCACACAGCATTACTTATCTCGTATCCGAGATTTCAAACCATTCAAGGCAGACAATATCATCCATCCATACATAAGCAAGGATTAATAATCACACCATATATAATTAATTTAAAATGAATTAAATTAATTACTTCATCTCTAATAAATTTAAAGTAAATTAAATTAATTACTTCATCTTATAAATCCTGCTTACAAAATCATTAATTAATTACAAATCAATTAATTAATCATTCTCTAAATTTCCATCTTAATTAATCGTCTTTGATTAACTAACCTTTAATTACATTTAAGTAACTACCCTTTAATAAATTTCACAAATTAATTATCCTTAGCCATTCACAGTAATTAACTATTAATTACTTCATTAATTACATTAATTAATGATCCTTAATAAATTACTTTTTAATTAATTAACTAAAATTAATTACATTTATCCTTAATTAATTACATTAATTAATTAACTTAAATTATTCACTTCCATTTATCAACCTAAATCATATACAGGAATTTCCATCTTGAGATTTCTTACCTTGATTAATTAACTTCTTAATTAATTATATAAATCCTTTTTTATTATACTAAGTAATAAACCTTTAATTACTTCTCCTAAGTACTTACACTTTAATTACTTCCATTAAGTCATTTCCTTTAATTAATTACATCCTGTAATTATACATTAATTACTTTGCTGAGTAATTATACTATTCCATTTCATTAAGTATTTATACTTAATCAATTATCAAATGATTAACTTTAATTAATTTATAATTAATTTTCTTGAATTAACCACATTCATTTGATTAATTACAATTGGGTAATTCATTCCTTAATTGCCTTTAAACAAATTTATTAATCTTTCATTACAGATTAATTATTTCTTATTCATAAATTAATTTATAAAACCAAGTTATTAATCAATAAAACTCAATTACAAACTAAGTACTTCTTAATTACAAATAAATCAACCTTTAATTTCTTAATTAATAAATTTCCAATTCATTAATCTCTAATTATTAGTTAATCAATCGTAATCATTAATTAATTAAATTAATTAATTATTCTTAAATTAATCACTTAATTAACCTTTATCCTTAATTAATTAAATTAATTAATTATACTTAATTTCCTAATTAACTTAATTAATTCAAAGATAATAAAACTTCTTTTAACTTAAGATAAACATTATCTTAATTACCATTTTCATTTTAAAACCTCTTTATCCTATAATTTTTTTTTGAGATCATGGGGAACCTTAAGATCATGGTATTCATTGATACTCACTTAAGTAAACCCCACGCCGTGTGTCTACCCCGATTTTATTTAGTCGTCGCACACGGATGCTTAACGTTGAAACTCCCACGGATGGTTTGGCGCTGGGATTCGAACCTGCCCGGACGCAGTCCTTTGGTTCCCATCTCCCAGCTCCCAAACCAACCGAGCTACGAACGGCGGGTCTCTTTATCCTATAATTAACTTAAACAAAATTTAGATTAAATATTAACAAATGTTAAGAAACCATTTGATATTCATAAAGTAATGTTTTAAAAGAAAGTTTTAATAAAATTTGTTTTTAAATTTCAAATCTTAAATTTAAAAACTTTCATAAAAACTGGGTTTTAAATCTTCTTCGGGTCGAACCCGAATGCCACTCGGGTTTAAACCCGAGTTTTCCTGCTTACCATTTTTTCTCAAAACTTAAGTAAATTTTACAGTTTAAAAACTGAAGCTCCTCACATCAAAATACTCGAGTTCAAACCCGAGTTAAACCCCAAACCCCCGACCCTCGCTTCGAGTTGACTCCACGAAATCTCGAGCAATCTCACGCGAACACTTCTTCTTCCTCAAAGTCAAAATTACCCAGATCGAAATGCACGTGCACGTGCACAGACGAGCGCCGTAGCTCCGACCATGGCCACCACCTCCAACATGTCGTCCTCGACCTATACGAGCATCACGAACATCCAAAACTACGAATCGATGACGAAATCGAAATCGAGCATTCCAGTTCGTACCTGGAACTCGACATGACAAGAAAATCCCTCGAACACGCAACCTCGATCATCAAACGATGCGCCCCCATTGCCACACGTTCCTCGACCATCCACGAAGCCGTCCCCAAAGTTCCATCACACTCGAAACAACAGAGGAGAAGAAACACGGAAATTCCAGACGTGACCAAATTTAGGGTTAGAAACCTTAATCCCCTCTTCCACATCGCCTCGATGTTCTGGACCACTTCCAGACATTTTTCCCAAACACCCCGTAGCTTCGTCCATCCCCAGCCACGATTCCGACCATCCCAGACACGTAGATCCTCTGAAAACTCTCAACAACCCATTTCCAGTTAACCCAAAATTCCACATTCATTACTTCATTAAAATTTGGGATTTTGATTTTAAAAATCATATTTTCCCAGGCCATTTCAAGTTATATACTTGAATTAGAGAATTTAACCCATTAGTTTTTAACATGTTTGTAATTTCATTCTCTTGTTTTACTTTAAAGCTTGATTCCAGACACTATATAAATATAAACAGGTTTAAACTCTTTTTAGATTCAAGTTCAGGTTTAAACAAACTATATTTGTTGAAACTAAAGTCTATCACAGATCAGAGGAGAAAGAAAAATGGTGTTTGAATTAAACTTACACTCTGTAATATAAAACAGAGAAGAGCAATATATATAACAGGCATGTACAACATGAATACAATCACATATCAGAATTCTACACCATATTTACACATGCAGGCATCATTATCATAGAGATTACGCAAGCAACATCATTAACTTATTTAGATTTTATTAAAAATGTTTACTCACCTGACATTGAAAAAAACAGAGGGCTTGCTTTTTGAAAATTGGAAAGACTTGCAAACTGAAATTTGAAAACTTGAATACTTCTGATGTTTTGATTCCAGAGAACAATGTTTTGCTTTGAAACTTAAAACTGAAAACTTTTAAAATCTTGAGACTTCAACTGAAAATATTGGCATTGCTAGATTTCTTTAAACTGAAGAAGCTTTGAACTGGAACTTGAAAGTTTACTGAACAAAATGGTGATGATAACTCCAGACTTAATTACAAGCTTTTGATTTGAAGATGAAATCTGGTTATAGCTTGTAGAAAATGTTTACAGGGTTTGTTGTTTTGCTTTGTATTGTTTGAATCGAAAATGAAAAGAAAACTTGGTATTTTTATAAAACAAGTAGGCAGAGCTACATTGTACAGGTACAAGATTATTATATTTAGATCAGAGATCTTTTCTTGTATGAAGGCTGAAATGGAAACATGGGTACAAGCATTTATGAACATGTCATGTATAGCCATACTTATCCCCTATAAAATTTCAATAGGAATGGTACTTGTGTTACTTTACTTCTTTTCTTGCCTGCAATCTTCATTGCTATAGTACATGAATTCCTATATTTATTTCACTATGTACAACTTGGATATATCTTTGTCTTGGCTTGACTTACTACTTACAGATATAAGGTGATAGTTTGTACATGTTACTTGCCTGCAAAATACATGTATACAATATAATTCTAGACTTACTAAAGCTTAAATAAGTTGTTATATTTATTTTTTTACATGACTACTTATTGATTTAACTAATGTATATTTTCTAATTTAATCTTAATTTACCAAACACTTTATTTATATTTATTTATTTTATTTTATTTTTACTTATGTTAAATATCATAGTTTCTTATGTTTATAAGTTTATATATATTAATACCTACATTAATGACCATAAACTTGTTTTATATTCATATTTAATATTGACACGATTTATTTCAATTTAAACCTTATTACCAAAATTTATATCAAATTATTATATAGATCAAAATGTAAATAAATAGAGTTTTACTTAAATTTAAGATAGATTTTTATTGTAATTATATTAAAACACTTTTATATTAAATTCTCAAATTATAATTTTCTTTAAACTACACACATACATATACACATTTAAATAATACTTATTAAATTAGAAATAATAGGACTATTTAAATCTATTTATAAAATAACCCAGATTAAATTTGTATCTAATTATTCTTATTTAAAATCAATCTATAATCTTAATTTAAAACATCACATTATTAATTAATCGGTTATTTATATTGAAAATACAATTTAAATCAATTTTACATACTTAAATTAAGAGATTATCACATTTTAAATTCCTTGAAATTTCGGGATATCACATTCCTCCCCCCTTAAAAGAATTTCATCCTCGAAATTTAAAACAAAAGATAATCCAAAGTTTATTTTATTTTAAACCAATTCAGCATACATATCAGCCATACACAACCAAACAAACAATTTCAATCATCAAACAATTCAATCAAACAAACAACACTAGCTATTCGGACACAGATCCGGATAAGCTTCCTAAAAATTTCCCGAGTTTCCCAGGTACAGATACTAGAATACTCGCTCCACTGAATCCAAACTAGCTATACTACTGAGCTACAAGGCTCCTACTCATCTAGATCTATAAAACAAGATAGGATATCAGACTATAGACAAGTTTGACTCAACAACCAAAACTCCTTGAACTGCTGTTTCCAAAACCAGTGATAGATCTTACACGTATTCCCTCAGAGATACGTGAAACACAACGAATCCCAGTTCTCCAAACTGGCAATTCACTCCTGTAATCCAAAACACTTGTCCTTACAAGAATACATAAAGATCCAATATACTTCGGAGCTAACCTCACAGTCTTACCCAATCACATTGCTTCCTTTACCGAAGAAAATCTTAACAACAACGAAGTCTCCAACTTCGAATTCCAAATTCTTCCGTCTCTTATCCACAAAAGTCCTTTGACGATCCTGGACTGCCTACATCCTTTCCTGACCAACTCAAACTTCGCTAATGCTTCGATACACAAACTGGATCAAAATAACTCAACAAAAGATCCTCCCCAGATTTACCCAATCATCAAGAAAAATTCCTATAGAAATTCTCTAATCTCAAAGCACTGCAACTTCCAGTTGCTTCCACTCTAGAACAGCTGCCACCTTGCTTCCGCTGCACAACTCTAATCTGAAGTAGATAAGAATGCCGATGAACTCGAACAAAAATCTTAACCAACACCTCCTGGACACACAACACAACAGATCCACCACAAACGAAATGAACTGCTTAAAGAAACAGATGAGTCCTCAGTCAAGGGTACTGTCTTCAGCTACCCTTAGCTAAAAGAAACTCGAAACTAGATACAGAAGAGAAAACACAAATGCCCTACCAAATCTTCCTAAGAAACCATCGGTACCACTTCTGGAATCCAGTCGATACCAAACTCAATCTCCAAATGCTGACAAAACTCTGACTTCCTGAAGACATCTAGAAAAATCTATGACAAACCAAGAGAATACTCAGACTATCGCAAGTCACTTTTGCGATCAATCCGGCCTATTTCCAGATAAAAACTGCTCTCTCTTTACCAATCAGAACAGCTTACGCTTATAAAGCCAATCCATCAAAGAACGGAACCACTCTGCTGCTTTTGAAATCACCTCAAGAAAATCTGCCAAGCCAGAAGACTTCCTATCCAAAGCTCTTCGAGAACTCGGACCACAAACCAAACAAAAACACCCTGCTGAGCATAGCCTCAACACCGATGCAAACACACTTCCTTAACTTGTTCCAAAGAAAACATCTTCGAAGACACCATAGTCACTGCGTCTCATCACACAGCTACTACATCCTGAGGTATCAAGATACCATCACTTACTTCTGTCCAACCGATAGATCCAAACTCTCAAAAATCCACTCACACGAGCGTGATCAAACTTGCACTTCAATGATGAACTCCGAATCCTTAACAGGTTTCCTTCAAAGACTAATAAAATCCTTACATCAAACAAAGCTCACTCGAGACGGTATTAGGTCTACAGTCTCGACATATACACTCCTAACCATTGGTAGTCGTGTTACACACACCACTACCCCATCTACCTTTATAACTTATATTGGAAAACCCGAACAGGTAACCCAACAGATAGGTAGAAATATAGATATAGGTATATATATAAAAATTACAAGTACGCTCTCTCAAGAAAGTCACCACTCCAGAGCTTAGGTATTCGCTCAACCTATCGCTCTGATACCACTGTAATAACCCGCTCTTCTATACACAGAAAGACGCATCATTATTAAGAAAGAAAGGGGTGAGAAATTGAAAAGATAGAGAAGAAAGAACCAAACAACATCAGAATCTCAACAGCGGAACGAATGAAATATAATATATCACATAAGAGATTACATAATATCATATACATCAGAGATACACAGATAATACAACACCTACTAGACAGTTATAAACACCTGTATAGTTAATACAACTCGATACAACTCGATACATCACAGAGATACAACACAGCGAAAATACACATAACACTAACACAGCGGAACCAATATATAGCTATACGCTGAAGCCTCCTGCTCCATTGCTCCTCCAGAATTCATCAAAGCTAAACCTGAATCCCTTGGCTACTCGTAAAAATTTGAGTACCCGAGAGTTTAAGAAAAAACAGAAATAAACTCCGGGTCAGACATGGGTCTGGTATGAGTAAACGGTTTAAGTTGCTTAACTTTGAAAATCCTTTGAAACAAAGGTATCACGTAAGACTCCCCACACATAAACATGGGTAAGTTTTTACCTTACGCTAACCAAACATTTGATAGGAAATCCAGTTATATTATAATAGTGTCTAGGGTTTTCAAGTAAAATACAGAAATAGCTGGAATGCTTACATCTCACGTTCCAACATAGTTGGGCACAACTAATACATACGGCACTTATTGGAGTTTGGATTCCATACAATGGCAGGGCTACTGGGGTACCGCCAGTCACAGTACCTGGCCTAGATCAGCGTACCGAGGAACCACCCTAAGTCCCCTGCAACACAAGGCCGGAACCATCCCTTACTGGATAGTTCCGAATAAAATCACCCCACGGTTGTGATCATTCAACCGCACCACTAAGCCGAAATAAAAAGGGACATCTAGACAGGGATGACCTTACTCCCCAGTGGGTGTGACCCACGGAGCCTTGCTGCACCTCCCCTGTTTTAGCCATTCCCGGTTGATGAGACTTGAGGCTACGATTACCTTTAGAGAACACATCTCTTAGAATGCTCATCGTCCACCTGACGATGTTCTGAAAGCATTCAATCCATACAAGTTCGTTCCGGGTTCGAACGAAACCGAAGGCATTATCTCGTTACACTCATTTTGGAAACACCCTCAGAGTTAATGACAATAACCCTTGCACTCTGAATCTTCATCTTCACTTGAGATTCACGACCAATCGTTAATTTGGATCGACGTGGTTTTCGGATATCCAAATCTGGAAACCCGATCCCGGTCTCATCAAATCCAAATCATGTCTTTTAAGGCCAAGTTGTTTTAAAGTTAAAACAATTCATTTCATTATCTATATATACAGAGATAGATAATTCACAATATCACAGATAGATAATTCACATCACACAGCATTACTTATCTCGTATCCGAGATTTCAAACCATTCAAGGCAGACAATATCATCCATCCATACATAAGCAAGGATTAATAATCACACCATATATAATTAATTTAAAATGAATTAAATTAATTATCTTATTTCTAATTAATTTAAAATGAATTAAATTAATTACTTCATCTCTAATAAATTTAAAGTAAATTAAATTAATTACTTCATCTTATAAATCCTGCTTACAAAATCATTAATTAATTACAAATCAATTAATTAATCATTCTCTAAATTTCCATCTTAATTAATCGTCTTTGATTAACTAACCTTTAATTACATTTAAGTAATTACCCTTTAATAAATTTCACAAATTAATTATCCTTAGCCATTCACAGTAATTAACTATTAATTACTTCAATAATTACATTAATTAATGATCCTTAATAAATTACTTTTTAATTAATTAACTAAAATTAATTACATTTATCCTTAATTAATTACATTAATTAATTAACTTAAATTATTCACTTCCATTTATCAACCTAAATCATATACAGGAATTTCCATCTTGAGATTTCTTACCTTGATTAATTAACTTCTTAATTAATTATATAAATCCTTTTTTATTATACTAAGTAATAAACCTTTAATTACTTCTCCTAAGTAATTACACTTTAATTACTTCAATTATGTAATTTCCTTTAATTAATTACATCTTGTAATTATACATTAATTACTTTGCTGAGTAATTATACTATTCCATTTCATTAAGTATTTATACTTAATCAATTATCAAATGATTAACTTTAATTAATTTACAATTAATTTTCTTGAATTAACCACATTCATTTGATTAATTACAATTGGGTAATTCATTCCTTAATTGCCTTTAAACAAATTTATTAATCTTTCATTACAGATTAATTATTTCTTATTCATAAATTAATTTATAAAACCAAGTTATTAATCAATAAAACTCAATTACAAACTAAGTACTTCTTAATTACAATTAAATCATCCTTTAATTTCTTAATTAATAAATTTCCAATACATTAATCTCTAATTATGAGTTAATCAATCATAATCATTAATTATTCTTAAATTAATCACTTAATTAACCTTTATCCTTAATTAATTAAATTAATTAATTATACTTAATTTCCTAATTAACTTAATTAATTCAAAGATAATAAAACTTCTTTTAACTTAAGATAAACGTTATCTTAATTACCATTTTCATTTTAAAACCTCTTTATCCTATAATTAACTTAAACAAAATTTAGATTAAATAAATTTTAAAACTCTTTAACAAATGATAAGAAACCATTTGATATTAATAAAGTAATGTTTTAAAAGAAAGTTTTAATAAAATTTGTTTTTAAATTTCAAATCTTAAATTTAAAAACTTTCATAAAAACTGGGTTTTAAATCTTCTTCGGGTCGAACCCGAATGCCACACGGGTTTAAACCTGAGTTTTCCTGCTTACCATTTTTTCTCAAAACTTAAGTAAATTTTACAGTTTAAAAACTGAAGCTCCTCACATCAAAATACTCGAGTTCAAACCCGAGTTAAACCCCAAAACCCCCGACCCTCGCTTCGAGTCGACTCCACGAAATCTCTAGCAATCTCACGCGAACACTTCTTCTTCCTCAAAGTCAAAATTACCCAGATCAAAATGCACGTGCACATGCACAGATGAGCGCCGTAGCTCCGACCATGGCCACCACCTCCAACATGTCATCCTCGACCTATACGAGCATCACGAACATCCAAAACTACGAATCGATGACGAAATCAAAATCGAGCATTCCAGTTCGTACCTGGAACTCGACATGACCAGAAAATCCCTCGAACACGCAACCCCGATCATCAGACGATGCACCACCATTGCCACACGTTCCTCGACCATCCACGAAGCCGTCCCCAAAGTTCCATCTCACTTGAAACAACAGAGGAGAAGAAACACGGAAATTCCAGACGTGACCAAATTTAGGGTTAGAAACCTAAATCCCCTCTTCTATGTCGCCTCGATGTTCTGGACCACTTCCAAACATTTTTCCCAAACACCCCGTAGCTTCGTCCATCCCCAGCCACGATTCCGACCATCCCAGACACGTAGATCCTCTGAAAACTCTCAACAACCTATTTCCAGTTAACCCAAAATTCCACATTCATTACTTCATTAAAATTTGGGATTTTGATTTTAAAAATCATATTTTCCCAGGCCATTTCAAGTTATATACTTGAATTAGAGAATTTAACCCATTAGTTTTTAACATGTTTGTAATTTCATTCTCTTGTTTTACTTTAAAGCTTGATTCCAGACACTATATAAATATAAACAGGTTTAAACTCTTTTTAGATTCACGTTCAGGTTTAAACAAACTATATTTGTTGAAACTAAAGTCTATCACAGATCAGAGGAGAAAGAAAAATGGTGTTTGAATTAAACTTACACTCTGTAATATAAAACAGAGAAGAGCAATATATATAACAGGCATGTACAACATGAATACAATCACATATCAGAATTCTACACCATATTTACACATGCAGGCATCATTATCATAGAGATTACGCAAGCAACATCATTAACTTATTTAGATTTTATTAAAAATGTTTACTCACCTGACACTGAAAAAAACAGAGGGCTTGCTTTTTGAAAACTGGAAAGGCTTGCAAACTGAAATTTGAAAACTTGAATACTTCTGATGTTTTGATTCCAGAGAACAATGTTTTGCTTTGAAACTTAAAACTGAAAACTTTTAAAAACTTGAGACTTCAACTGAAAATATTGGCATTGCTAGATTTCTTTAAACTGAAGAAGCTTTGAACTGGAACTTGAAAGTTTACTGAACAAAATGGTGATGATAACTCCAGACTTAATTACAAGCTTTTGATTTGAAGATGAAATCTGGTTATAGCTTGTAGAAAATGTTTACAGGGTTTGTTGTTTTGCTTTGTATTGTTTGAATCGAAAATGAAAAGAATACCTGGTATTTTTATAAAACAAGTAGGCAGAGCTACATTGTACAGGTACAAGATTATTATATTTAGATCAGAGATCTTTTCTTGTATGAAGGCTGAAATGGAAACATGGGTACAAGCATTTATGAACATGTCATGTATAGCCATACTTATCCCCTATAAAATTTCAATAGGAATGGTACTTGTGTTACTTTACTTCTTTTCTTGCCTGCAATCTTCATTGCTATAGTACATGAATTCCTATATTTATTTCACTATGTACAACTTGGATATATCTTTGTCTTGGCTTGACTTACTACTTACAGATATAAGGTGATAGTTTGTACATGTTACTTGCCTGCAAAATACATGTATACAATATAATTCTAGACTTACTGAAGCTTAAATAAGTTGTTATATTTATTTTTTTACATGACTACTTATTGATTTAACTAATGTATATTTTCTAATTTAATCTTAATTTACCAAACACTTTATTTATATTTATTTATTTATTTTATTTTATTTTTACTTATGTTAAATATCATAGTTTCTTATGTTTATAAGTTTATATATATTAATACCTACATTAATGACCATATACTTGTTTTATATTCATATTTAATATTGACACGATTTATTTCAATTTAAACCTTATTACCAAAATTTATATCAAATTATTATATAGATCAAAATGTAAATAAATAGAGTTTTACTTAAATTTAAGATAGATTTTTATTGTAATTATATTAAAACACTTTTATATTAAATTCTCAAATTATAATTTTCTTCTAACTACACACATACATATACACATTTAAATAATACTTATTAAATTAGAAATAATAGGACTATTTAAATCTATTTATAAAATAACCCAGATTAAATTTGTATCTAATTATTCTTATTTAAAATCAATCTATAATCTTAATTTAAAACATCACATTATTAATTAATTGGTTATTTATATTGAAAATAACAATTTAAATCAATTTTAAATACTTAAATTAAGAGATTATCGCATTTTAAATTCCTCGAAATTCCGGGATATCATAAAATACATATAGTTATCTTACCTCGTCTATTCAATATATTAATAATACTACACATGACATCCCTAGCTTGAGTTTGCTCAACAACTAAGGAGTATGTAAGTAATTTATTAATATATATATATGGTAGAAGACAACATTATATTGAAGATTCATAATCTTTAGGTATATTGTATCGAGTGATATCGACTTATGGAATAATGTATTTCTTATGAAATACCCTCATGATTCAAGTGTCAGACACATCAGAAATCATAGTAACGTACATTTACGTATGTATTTATTCCTTAAGTCTATTTGGGTTTCTTTAATGTTCCACCTTTAGTTTATACCCTCATATTATATAAGTTTCATTATTATATAACTTTTATATTTTAATTAACTTATACAATAATCTTATGTATAACATTTTATTAATTAAATCTTATTTAATTAATTTTAATTAATTAACTCTTTAATTAATAAATTAGTATTTCAATACAACTTTTATATTAGACATATCTATTATAACTTTTATAGTGTATACTATAACCTTTATAGTATAACACATATATCTTATATATGCATATTTTTTATTTAATTAATTAACCTTTAATTAATTAATTTAATTAAACAAATTTAATTAAATTATATCAATTTCAAAATTTATCTTACATACATGTATACTTCTGTTATCTTAACACTTTAAAATAACATATATCAATATATATAATACATGCATATAAGTATTAATTAATTAACTCGTTTAATTAATTTATTTTATTAATCTTATTAATAAATTTTAAATTTTGAAATTAATATTTAAATAGTTTTAAACATTTTGAAATTTTCATTATCTTTTCAAACATTTTGAAAATTTATGTTATATTATAATCTTTTATAATAAACATGTTTTTATTTTAAATTTAACTTTTAAATTTAAAATCTTGTCTTAATTTTCAGGGCTATTTTCACTGACCCTCGGGGGAATTTCCCATATTATATATATATATATATGTTAGTGGTATCTTCATTTAATCTTCGATGCAAGGGCAGCTCACTACTAATCCTAGGGGTGGTTCCCGACAGGATGTAGTAGGAGAGTTCTTTCGTGTTGTCATGTTCTTGAACAACTTGTGTGGACTAATGTCTGACATTGCATTTCTAAAATGCACGTACATTGATTTGTACAAACGTATATTTGCTTGGTGGTGTAGGAGGTAACTCTCCTATACTTAACATCCTTTTCTAAGACGTAGGAGCTCATAGGTTGTACATTTGTGGAAATCAATAGCGTGTGATAGAATTGGCAATGTGACATTCAAAGTGGAATGTGCTATGTGAAAGGTAATCGCTACCTCGGGCCTCATCACCCGGAAATTGCTTAAATAGGGCATGCCGTAAGGCTATGTGGTCCGTAACCATTAGAGTATGGTCATCACCTTTCTAGATTACCCTCTATATATTGGGTATGTTGTGTATGCTAAGTGAGCTCTCGGATAGGTCGGGAATGACCGAGCTAATGTCATATTCGGTTTTACCTGCCATCATATGGGTCTGCGGGTAGGCCGGTCTTGCCAGGTGAAGAAGTTTCAAAGGTGTTGATCCTCGGTACATCCCTTTAGAGATGTACTGTATGGATGGTAGTACTATACCTACCATTGTATGGAAATTCATTCTCCAATAAGTGCCTTCGAACTTGATTGTAGAGCCTACTATGTTGGAATTTAATAATGTAACAATGTCGGCAAGATTATATAAGTTTATTCGAAAGAATGTCATTAAAAATAATATTCCTAAATTTTGCGTAGCAAATGTTTGGTTATCATAAGGTAAAAACATGTTCCGTGTTTATATGCAACATGGTCTTATAAGATGCCCTTTGTTTTCAAACATCCATATTTTGAGTTTCTCACATTAGTTTCATGACTGACCCGGAGTTTATTTTCTTTCCCCTTAGACTCTGGGTGCCTTATTTTTCTGAGCATCCAAGTTGTCAGGTTTAACTTGGAGCATTGTGATGGAGCTTGAAGACTGGAACTGAAGATGTTCCTATAGATAGTTCTCTATTTCCACCGCATTAGTATACTGATTATATTCAGCATTTATAAGGACAGAGATTTATAACTGTCCTGGCTGATTTATAAGATAGACTCTAATAAATGTATTTAAAATTTCCACTGTAATGATATATACATATTGAAATAATATATGTTATTACATTCGTGTAAGATTCTATTCCGTCTTTATTTTTTACCCCATGATAATCCGTCCTTCCAGCACTTGGTTTTACGGCAATTGAATACCGAGGATGTATTATTGTCGATTTCTGAGGGTCGAAAGGGCAGGTTGTCACATACACCTTTTCTTGTACCTTGAGTCAAATTATAGAACAACCAACTCAAGCATGCAGTGTCCCAAAAATAGGTGTTCACTTGCTTTAACACATGTAGGCATTGCAAGAAATGTACCGAGACTTTGTTTCTAGATTTATCGCCGTAAATTAACACAGCAATAGTGTATAGTAAATATGCAATTGCATGTTGTCTTTTTTGTACTATACTATCAAAATCTTGAGAACCAGAAAATGTAGTCCTTAACCATTCCAAACAGACTTTTTTCTCACCTCAACAACTCGCCAACCATTTCTTCTTTGATGCCAAAAAACTTATCCAACAACTCGTACACATCATGATCGCTTATTCCCCTTGACCCTCTAAATGGCCCTGTAACCGCTTTTCCTTCAACTGGAAGACCAACGATATGAAACACTTCATCGATAGTAATTATCGTCTCACTAAACGAAAGATGAAAAGTTTTATTTTTCAGATAGAATCGTTCAATAAATGAGTTGATTGGCGCCTCATCAACTTTGTCGTGTATATGCTTTATTATATTTAAGAACCTTGATTCGGCTACCACATCACATTCGTTGGTTTAATCCCACCGTCTATGAATCCCTACATGACTGTGAAGCTTAACAATTCTTGTTTCATTCCTTGGTGCATACATTAACAATACAATATTAAAAATCTACACTTATATTTTTTACGATTCTATATGATATATACTATAAACATACCAAATAATTCCATATGCTAGAAGCAATATAATCTTTATAAGCAAACAGTAGGGATGGTTGCACTTCACTTTTTTGGTAGATTGACTTGACGGATGTGCCATCAACTTTTTTCCTTTGTTTTTTCTCTTCAACGGTTGTATCTCTGTACCAGTCTCCTCTTCAGTTTTATGGGATGGTTCACCCTCATTTGCAATCACTTCCTCTTGATCTGGTCCCTGTACATTTCCTTCATCAACGTCCTCATATCGCCTGCCTTCCTCCTCGCTCGCACTATTGCTATTTTTAGTATCATTACTTTCATCCTATACATCGGTCTTCTCAATACGTTTTTTCATTCGTTCCAAATCTAATATCTTGCTATTTGAAGCGATTTTGAGGGATACGAGTGGTTAAAGATGAAGCCTTTTGCTACAACAATAAAATGGATTCATTCATATATGTAGAATATACAACAACATAAATTTAATAACTTAAAATAAAAAATATGGTAGTGTAGTTCCGACTTATATGTATTAATTCGACATGAAGGAGCCGAACTAAGATCATGCTTTTGACAAGCAGTCATCGAATCATATATATGTCTATAACTAACATGGAAAACGAAAAGCAAGCACCGAACAAATAAAATTATTGGCAAGAATGCCGAAGTTTATAGTTCAACATCATATATATTAGTACTGTAAAATAAAGCAAACGGCATATAGTCATTGATAAAAAATACAATATTTGATAGTATGGCCCCAAATTAAATTAAACAAACCGATGAAAGAACACCAAATTAAAATATGAAATTCACCTTATGCCGTCGATTTCATTGCTAATAGCAAAACTCTAATTGTGTCTCACGATAACTAACTATGACTAAGACAAAACCCTAATGATCGTGATCCAAAAAAAAGACTAAAATTCGTATAAAATTGGAGAACGAACCTTGCCATCACCTTATCAATCAACTTGGGGTCTAGAATATTTAATCGAGCACAATATTTGGTTCGAACCCTTTATAAGAAGCAACGTGAGAGGTATAGTTAGATTAGGTAAATGAGATGATGATAAAGGTTAAATTGGGGTTAAAAAGAAAGAAGGGTAGAATAGGAAAAGTACGTTTTATTTGTAATATGTATGTACCCCTTATAGTACTTTTATTCTTTGTGGAGTGAAAACAAAAACTGACCCCCTCATATCCATTTTTGGAGTATTAATAACAATAACCTTTATATAATCAACGGTTATAAAAAGAAACCACAAAAACAAGTGCCCTATTTTCTTTATTTTTGAAAAATTTCTTGTAATGATCTTCAATAAGATGAAGGCCTACATTTATAGAACTAAATTATGATATTATCAACCAATCAATTGACAATTTATATAATTAAAACACAATCACCCATCTATCATCTCAATTCTCCTCATGTTTTCCTTCACTCCTATCTTCTTCTTATTCCCCAATTTATTCTTTGACATTTTTCGGCCTTAATATCGCTACATAGACCATTCAATGGAGGCAACCATAATTTCCCTTGTCCCTGACCAATTTTGCAATTCTTCCTCCTAACGTTCTAAGTGCCCATGAATTTTCACCAACCAACCTCACACATGCTAAGAATTTCGTGCTCTCGCGTCGGGTTGTTGTAGATTTTTCTAACCGTCGATATCTTTTACTTAATTAGCAGGTTTAATTAGTGTGTTTCAAAGTGATCTCTGCTAATAGAGCAACCATGCTCCTAAAGCTGAATACTGGATGCAATTCTTAGTTGTTTGTTTAAATGTTTAAAATTTATCGCTAAAATATATAGTTATTTTTACAATATTACCCTCTTATAGTTATTTTTACAGTATACTAGTTAGTATTCACTTAATAACGATTAAAATTAAGTATTTGAATGAGGATTAAAGTATATTGTTAGAAATCTTGAAAATTTAAATTTGAAAATTTTGAAGTGATTGAAGTTTAGAAAAATTTGAACATAGGAGGTAAAAACTGAAATGACCCTCCTATTTCCACCCTAATTTCATAAGGATTTTTTTTTAAGAGATGATATATAGATATATCATTCATTACAAATATATTTCCCAGGGTCATTTTCTTTCTCCAATAAACAAAATATATACAGGATCTTTCACAATATAAAAATATTGTTTTAAATCTAAATCATTCCTAACATACATATATGAAGATATCTATGTTACATTCTACTAGAATCAGAGTATGATAATATGTAAGTAGAATTCCTTTTAAATCTATTAAAATGTGATAATTCCCTTTTAAAAGATTAGTTATGGTATCCTGATTTTTGTCCATAGAATCCACTGGAAACATGCACTTTAGTCTGTTATTCTAATTAAGAAATGATCAAGTAATAATCAGTGGAAAGCAAGCTTTTAATATGGATGATTGTGTTAAAGTCTGAATAGTATCAAACTCAGACTAAAAGAAAGTGGATCCTAAGTGAACACAAGCAACATCTAGGCGTAATGGAAACGCGCCTAACTTATACATGAGAGGTCACGAGTTCGAGTGCTATGCTGGTCGGTTCAAACCCAATTTTTGTTTTTTTTTCCTGTATGGTTTGAAATCTGATATCTACCTTAGTTCTGCACATATATACTTAATTTCATCCTATAATCTAACATACAAAACAAAATTTCTTGCTTTATTATTTTTAAAACCCTTTCCTACAATTGTTCTAGGAATTTATGTTTATATTTTTGCCCAAATATCAACATGTACACAGATATACATGTACATGTCAATATCTTTGCTCATTTTCCAGAAAACTGGGTTCAAATGGTTCCTTGCTTCATTGATTTGAAGTGAACAATTTGCCTGACCTATGGTCTAACCATGTGGTTAATCTGACCATTCTTTTATTTGCATTTTACAAACCAGAACCTACCTAAACTTCAGAGTATATGGAGTGTTGCCAGGTTTTGTTTGTTCAAACCAGTTTACATTGCTTATCTGTCTTAAACTTTTAAAGATGATTGTGGTGAAACAATTGCTAAATGTACTAAGCTTTTGAAATGCATTTTTATTTTCAAAATACAATCTATCATGATCAACCAATACATCATTTATTTGAAGCTGGTTAACTCATGTATCCTGTATCTGCTACACACTAGTTCAAAGCAATGGAGATACCATTCATTGCATTCTGTCTGAAGCCTTTAAAAACATTTTACTTTTCTCAATACGATTCAGAAATGAATTCAAACTTATTTACAAAGCATTTCAGTAAAAAGGAAACTAAAATCCTTATAAGTTTACCTCTAGCTAAATCCAGATTTTATTCTAAAACTCAGTGCTCTGTTATGTCTCAAGATTAACTAATACATAATATAAATTATGCAAAACAGTAGCTCATCTACATGTGCATATTTCTTTTCCAAGCATCCATATCAATACTTAAAATCATTTCCTTGTTCCCCACTCAGATATTTCTTTTAGATTTTAATCCTTAGTGCATAACAATATATTTAACATGATACAACTAGTCCATCTAACCATAATAGAATTCATTACATGACTGGAAATCTTAGAAACATAAAATTTTTCCTGAATACATGCAGATATAATCAATTTAAGCTCTTATTGAAACTAGCTAGCATGTTCATTCACTCCTCCATAATAGCCATAACTTCATTTTTACTTAGTGCCTGGGTTACCTGAAAGAGCATGAGTGGCTGCCTCATTTTAAAATGAGACACCCCATATGCCATGAGCAAACAAGGGTCAGATCTATGATCTGGTATGAGTAACATCAATACATTCATGATATTAAGCAATAGAGAATATAAGAGCACCAATTAGTTATTTAAGCAAATTCCTGCAATCAATTACTTTAACATAGTATAATTAAGTTGATTCAGGTATGATATATTCATTTATCATTCTTTCACTTGCATACATAATCATGCAAACATAATTATCTATTTGCAACAATTGCATTCACTGGAACCATCTTGGTTCCATACCATTCAACCTAAGAAATATCCATATTCCTATTTCTTCATTTACAGGTTGCATAATTCAATTTAAATTCCTGCCTCATCTGCTATTAAGGAATCACAGGGACACATTACAATGAACTAATTCACATCATTGCACAAAGATCTCAGGGCTTAAACAAACCATGTGCCAACTTGCATACTTCAAATATGACAAGCATTCCAGCAGCCTTCTTGGCCTTCCCTTCCCTAGTTTATTTACTAGTGTATTGACTTAAATCCTATCATCAAATATGCTAAGTGAACATGTCACTGAAAGCATGGAAACATCCATAATCTTTCCTAGCATAATTCTCCTCAGAAATAAGCAGACAGTTATTTCCTAAATGGGGTCAATATGTCTTGATCTTAGTAAAATATAAGAATATTTTCAACTGTAAAAAAAAGAGGCATGGCATGTTCTTTTTATATTGATCTGCAAGCCTTTATGATTGATTCAGATTCAGGATCTGGTTCAATCATAATTTTAGCTTGTGGGTTTCTTCCTTTTTTTTTGATTTGATTAAGGGCTCAGCACTTGGAAAATTTCTATTGCACCCTTAACATTTTTCTTCTCAAGCCTCAGCACTTATACCAAGTATAATGCAGCTCCCAACATTTTTTGTAAAGTTTCCATGCCATAGATCTATAACAGTTGAGAGTATTCTCTATATAATTTTAAGATCCTAGACTTTAACATTTATGAGTATAAATAAAACAGTATGATACACATCCAAAGACAAATGTCTCAACCAATCAAAGATCATCAAAAATCATCCATATTAAATCATATCAGATTTAAAATAAGACATCCAAAAAGCATTGATGAAATCATCAAAACCAGAAATATATAAATGGCAATATAAAAAGTGGCTGCCTCATCTCAGGTCTTAATGCCATGAACTCAGTGAGGTTACTCACCTAAATATTTCTTCTTATTAATCCAGAAAATCCTTGTATGAGTGTTTTCTCCTTCCTTCCAATATTTTTCTTCCTTTCTTATTTTTGTGCAGCTCGGGGTAAAAATAATTCTACTGGCTAAAACTGCCTATTTATATGCATTTTTTCCACTAGGGTTTTGTTAAAACAGAATTCCATTTCTGTCCTGGCTAGCATCATGCATTTTTCATTCATAATACCCCGGCCATATTAACCAATTTAAAGGCTGCATTTTCTTTCTTTTACTTTTCAGAAAATGGCCACTCACCTAGTCATGTTAAAAGTGTGACTATCCTATTTTATATTTTAATTATTCCTGAGAATCCCCTTTGCTATTTTTGCCTACACAAGCATATTGACTTGTATCACATTTCATGTCATTTTAATGTTATAGTTTCACTTGCTTATATATATATATACTTTTCAGTACTTAAAAATGTATGTTTGTATACATATCTTATCTAGGCTTATTTAATTCCTCTTTAATTTCAGAAACATATGCACCTATATGTATACAAGTTTACAAATCCTTATAACATATATATATATGTGTAATTTTCTTTTCTGGGTTTTAAATAAAATCTGTTTACTGATTTAAAGTGAAACTTATTTTTCTTATTTTCCAAGATGATCCATGTAATTCCAGAAATCAAATATCCATGTTGCAAAATCATGTTTGTATTGCTTTTTAATTCTTGTTTTAAATCCAAGAAATCTGGAGTTCTTCCTTGTGCCATTTCAGTGTGCTCGTGCACACATATACTTGCACACTATTTATTCCAAAAATTTCACCATATTTAAATCTAAATATTTCAAAAATTAAATCATTTTACAAAAATGATTTTTCACAAAATTTTGGGGTATTACAAAAACGGAAGTTTTCAATTTGGATAGTTATTAACTATTCAAAATTTAAAATGTTATATTTCAAATTTTTATTTTTTGTCTCAAATTTAGTTTAATAAATTTTCTTAAGAAAATTAGTTCTGAAAACATTAATTATCAAAAATCTTTTCCTAGTAGAAAATTTTCAAAAATTTTGATGTTAAAAAATATATATTTAATGGGAATTTCAAAAATACATTTAAAATAAATAGATTTACAAATTTAATATTTCAAAATTTTGGATTTTCATAATTTATATTTTGAAATTTTTATTTTCTAAAGTTTGAAATTTTAGTATTCTTAAGCTAAAATAATTTTACAGATGTAAGGAGATAAATGGAAAAAAATTTCATTAGGCATTCAGCACTTAATAAACAATATAAATGTGCTTAACACTTTTTTACTTAATAAGTGTTTTATTTTGGAATCCCTATTACAAATAAACACTTCTAATATTCCAAGTGGTCAATTAAATGGTTGATGGTTGGAAACAAACAGTACCTTAATTAAACCAACAATGTTATTTTGACCAAAGGTAATTCGTGTATTTCCTATGAATGAGAATGATGAGGACCTTGGCGGGAAGCATACCACGTTTCATTTTTTTCTTTTTCTTTTTTTGACAAATATGAGCGATCTTTTATTTGAGGAGAGCACCTATGTATTTTATTCTACACTTAAAAAATGATGCTGCCAAGTTGCTAACAAGCTTGGCAGCCAGCAAAAACCCTCCCATATAGTTCAATAAATTAAAATCCCTCAATCATAATGAATAAAGTCTATAACGTAAACCAAGTGATAATAAAATGGAATAAAAAAAGAACTAAACTTAGCCCTAAATATGCACCAATATTAACTATCCATCAATGATAGTAAAATCTGTTGAATTCATCCAAGCACTGAAACATCTAAAACCGATAACAAAAATTCATCCAAATAATTAGATCAATATATGTGTGTGTGCGCGCATGTATATATGTATATCTGTGTGTGTATATGTATGTATGTATGTATATCTGTGTGTGTATATGTATGTATGTATGTATGTAAACGTATGTTATAAAAATACATATGCCATGAGAATAATAATAAAAATATTAAATATGAACTAAATAATAGATAAAAGAGCAAACAAAGAACATTATATAATAGTATAGAGCATATATGTAAAGCTATGAAATAAATGATAAATTCTAAACAATAACATTTAATAGTCTAACTAGTTTCTATTGAAAATAATGCATCAGAAAATTCATTAGCACGCATATCATTAAAAAAATGTATGTATATTGCTATTATTATTTCTATTTTAGCGACTAAATTTTCCTTTATTAAATTAATATGAGATTTTAATTTTTTAAGATGTTCTTTGAAAATAATATTATTATCAATTTTATAACTAGGATTTGAAATCTAATTAAAACAAAACAAGGCAATTTTACATATTAAATTTTCCATGGGAGTATTTATATTATTAAAATTCTTTGATTTCTTTCAAACCATATATACCAATAAACTTGTGATGACCCACCTTTCTAACCCCTAGGAACGACACTTAATACATCCACAGTATTCGTGTGCCTTTGCCTAAGCGTCCGAAAGACAAGTTGTTATGAGCTAAAATAAAAGAACAAAACATGACAGAATAGAAAAATCTCGCAACGGAATGGTCATATATATAATACAAAATAATATAGTATACATGGAGTTATTAGAGTTACAAAATATTACTACAATTATCAGATTAGGTAGTTATACACTTTGCCATTACACATGTTGATACAAAATACACATACATAATAGACATAACGGCGGAAATAAATAACTAGATAGATAAAAGAGCCTCCTGCTCGTCCATCGTCTTCAAAGAGTCCAAAGAAAAACCTATTACTCTCGGACTACTCAAGTATAATTGAGTACCCGAGGGTTTAGAGAAAATAAACAACTCAGGTCAGAAAATAAGTCTGGTATAAGTAAATCTCTAAGCCGAATGGTGGAAATAAACAACACTATGTGAGACCACAACGCCAACTACGGAACGGGATTTCCCTCACAATAACAACATCCAATCACAACAATGGATATAAATAATTAAACATTGTGAAGTGCTCACCACACTTCCCGATGCAATTAAGAAAGGAGTTAATTTAAAAAATTGGAATCAAAGGAAAGGAAAGGGAAATTTTCCAACAAATAACTAAGAGAGTGCACCCCCCTTGCCAAAAGTATACCTCTAGATTATACCTGAGAACAACGATGGCTCTCGAACAATACCAAACCGAACCCCGTCAACCTTTACCAAGAATCTGAGTATATCACATCTTATTGGGCATATAACCGAAACCTACCTAGAGTAGATGTAAAAATAACTTAATCGGAGAAACCCCGCATAGCTTGGCTTTCGCTCGTGCTTTGGTTTTAGTCATTTCCGACAAAGGATATCAATGCTCAAATGAGCAATAAATCACCTTAGATTGACGATACATAATGAAGAAAGTTTATTTGATAGTTAATAAATCAACTATCGGAAAATGATCGTATATGAAAATTAAATTTTATACTCTTACAATTACTCGTCAATTCCAAACAAGTACTATCCCTTGGTTGAAAATGAAGCAGGCAAGTTGAGGTAGTGTTACTTGTAGGCATTGCATTGATGACATTTTTAGCCTTCGAGATAGAAACGAGTCCATGCCTCGACGTTTAACATGAAAGGTATGACTATATCCTTTCCATATAAGCAATATCATTTACGGAACTACTTCCATAACCGAATCGAACTTTTACTTTTAAAACCAAACTTGTGCTGGGGTTTCACATTAAAATTATTAACTTTAAACAACTTTACCAAAATGACTTATTAACTTCAAATAAAAATAAATTCCTTTAGTACCATTATTTAAATGATTAATCAACTTTAACC
The DNA here is from genome assembly GCA_030737815.1 of Allium fistulosum. NCBI lineage: Eukaryota > Viridiplantae > Streptophyta > Magnoliopsida > Asparagales > Amaryllidaceae > Allium > Allium fistulosum. The sequence continues at coordinate 703,126,987 of CM060904.1, read as the reverse complement.
AATGATTAACTACATTAAACATCTTTAATTAAAATAATTAATTAAATTTAATCCTGGTTAATTACTTCGAATAACACTATTTAAAATGATTAATTAACTTTGTTACATAATTATTTAAATAATTAATTAGCCTTAAACATCATTAGTTAATTTTAAAATATCATTAATAAAATAATTAATTAATCTTAATCACGTAATTATTTAAATAATTAGTTAACTTAATTATCATTATTTAAAATGAATAATTGATTTTTAAAATATCATTATTAAAATAATAGTGAACTTTATTCATACCTTTATTTGAATAATTGCTTATCTTTGCAAAAATCTGAGCATAAGATTTAACCAAAAAATTTCAAAAGGAATAACAGTTTCAAAAGTGCCGATATAACAATAGTCGCTACACGGACATTTCTATATATACTTTTCATGTGTCATTTTCCATCCAAACATCACATAACCTAAGTATGGGCATAATACAAAAGCAAATAACAACTATGCACATTAGAGAACATCTCTTATCCAATATTAATTTATTGGCATACAATTCAATGTCCAAATCAATATAATAGCAGAACGGAGATTTATTCTGCTAAATATATGCGCAAATAATCTACTAATTTAATTATAGCAGAATGAGGATTTATTCTGCTAAATATGTGTCATTTATATTTAATTTAATTAAATAATAACATAACAGTGTTTTATTCTCCTAAACAGATGTCATCTATATTTAATCTAATTAAATGATAGCAGAACGGTGTTTTATTCTGCTAAATATATCTTCAAAATAATTTATACAATTAAGTTATAGCAGAACAGAGATTTATTTTGCTAAACATATGTCATCAATAAAGCATTCATATTTATTAGACTAACTTAATAGCATAGACAAGAAATCCCTTGGTTTAAAATCAATTTACTTATAAAATAAAACCGACTTAAAATACAACTAATAGAGTTTAAAATAAACCTTTAATTGATAATAATTAAATCTCAACTTAATTATTACTTAAAGCTTAATTAAATCTTAATTAATAATAATTAAATAATAATTAAATCATAATTAATCTTAGTTAAGTCTTAATTAATTAACTAATAATTAAATCCTAATTAATTAATAATTAAATAAATAATTAAAATATAATCAAATAATAATTAAATAACGTTTAGTTAAACTTAATTAAATAAATTAATACTTAATTACTCATTACTTAATTACTCATTACTTAATTAATGATTAACTAAAACCTTCTTGATTAAGTTAATTTTCATTAACTTACTTAATTAATACTTAAGTACTAATTACTTTACTTAATTACTATTTATTTACTAATTACACTCAATTAATTAATTAATTAATTATTAAGCTCATACTTAATTACAAAATAATTAACCATGGTACTTAATAGTGATTTGAAAATGTTTTCAAAAACATTTAGAAAAAAACACTTTTATATTTAGAAAACATTAACTTTCCCCCAACTGCATCAATGGCAACTATCGCTATGGATGCCATAACAAAGAGTTAGTTCTAAGTTATCCTCTTTCCAAACTTAACTCCTAACTTTTACTCACTTTAGAACATAAGTAAAAATGACTTTGAAACTAAAACAAAGCTAGAAACTTTAAAAACATTTTTGTAAATTTACAACTTGTAAACACGAGTTTTGATTTCAAAGGACCTCTCATCACTTTTGTCATGACCAAATGCTAACATCCATAGTATACCATCAACACATACATGATTTACAAACAAAAACATATCATCACTAGAACATAAGCAAAGATCACACTTTTACAACTAAACACTAACTTTAGACTTCATTTTCAAGTCTAACTTCCAATCACATACAAGTGACGCATAAACATAACCAAACACATGGTAATCCAACAATTTCAACTAACATATTATACAACAAATTAGCTAACGCAAAAAGGTTAAAATAAATTCCAAAAACAAAAGGTTTACTCACCAAACTCAAACAAGCTAACCAAAACTAGGACTAGAATTACCACATTACTCGGATCGACCCTAGATCTTTGATTTTCCTTAGCAAAATGTGTACTTTTGTAGGCCTTAAGGGTTTAAATGGTTTGGCCTTGACCTTGGTGGGCTCGGCCAGGGGTAGAACTGGTGGAGATGTGCGTTGTTTTGGTGGTGAAGTGATGTAGATAAGAAAGCTAAAGGTTTTAACAATTTTTGCTTAAGGGAAAAGGTAAAAAGGAGTTATTTCTTTAATTTTAAAACTTTGTCAAAGCCATGGAAGCTTGGAAAGGAAGGTGGGTGTTTAGAGAATAAGAGAATGAAATGATAAAAATGGAAAGGAAAATTTGAGAATTGATTTTATACAAAGTGTATATATAAATTACAAAAATACCCTTCCTTACATACCCTCCATTCAAAACGCTCCACATCACCACCATCTCCTCTCTTCCTAGCTTGTTGTACACGTTGTCCTCCCCACCCCTTACACACTTTTATCGTTCATCACATCATAGTACAAAGCATAAGATTACATGTTGGATATTAGGGTGTATTATGTACTTAAATCCACTTTTACACTTAAGGAATCTCTTTAACATCACATCCTCTTTTCTCACTTTATATTATAATTTTACTTATTTATACATTCCTAAATAAAAGTGTTTTAATTATTTAAATGTTGTTTTAAAATGTATACAAATATTCAACTACTTTCTATATCTTGCTGTTCAATACAAAGTCAAAAATCCAAAAATCAAGTTACGGTCACATTTTTTGTTTTTCATCGAACTACTTACTTTTGTAAACACATTTTAAAAATCATTCCATCATCACTAGTTATTATTTAAAAAGGGGTATTTTGAATAATAAAATCCATTTGTTACTTATTTAAAAATATATTAAATATCTATATTTAGAGTGATTGAATTTCGGGTCGTTACAAAACTATAGTAAAAATAGTATCAATTACTAACCTATAAAATCCAGTATAATGAAATCTATAACTTTGTCGGTATAATCCACAATTAATAAACCTATTTGTTATATTAAAATTAAAAATGTTAAAACAATTTACAAAAATAAAATTGGTGCATTACAATAAAATACTCATTTCACAACTTGCAATGACTGTAGTAATAGGCATATGACAACGATCAGCCAAAACTCATAATATGCGAAGTTGAAATAGAGTTAGAGCTTTTTACAACTGTTTTGACTGTCGTAGGTGTTCATTGTACTAAAGGTTTTTACAACTATTTTTGTCCATTGTAATAAGTATTCTACAATCGTTTTTCCCTATTGTCATATGTATTCTATAATTGTTTTTACCCATTGTAATGCATCTTTTAACAACTGATACCAACATTTTACTAATAATAATCAAAATCATTCAAATTTACTAAAAATATCCTTAAAGATTCACATTCCAAATGGTCAAAAGGATTCATATATTCACAACATTCATACAGTCTTAGTGTAGTTATAAAACATCGTAGTTTAAGCCTAACTTGACATTAATAACTAGTACAATACAAGTAGGAATATTGGAATGGAAAAACATGTTAGAATAATGTTAAATAAATTCGTGGTCTAAATTACATACTACTTAGAAGTTATAAAGTATTCTCCACTACTTATGTATTATCTACAAGCATCTTGCTAGCTTGGCATTCCTCGGCTTTTTAGCAAAACTTGTCTATTATGTAGCCTTCACTATCTCGCATTCCTGCACTTAAATTACATTCAAAGCACAAGAACTCTATTACTATGCGGTCAACCTTAAGGTATGCATGAAATTCACTTCACTAAGTTTCAGTAATCTCTACACCTTCATGTTCTTGCACTCTATGCCTTATTTTCGACCTAGTATTCAAGTTGGCCTTGGATTTTGTGTGGTGAATAATGAAGCGATGGCTTAGCCCTTCGACGCGACGATGCCGACGATGATGACAAAGACTTTGGAACTTTGGTACGATGGCTCTATGACTTACGATGGATGTCTAGAAATGTTTCGAAGATGACGACTTAACGATGGGAGTCATGATAGTAATCCACAAGGGTAAGTTCAAAGATGAGGACTTGCGAGTAGAATTTGCAACAGTGTTCTACTATGGGGATAGTCGGGATGGAATAACGATCGAGTTCCGTTATGAAGATGTGTGCAAACGGATTATTGATAACTCAAAGGTTTCTAGTGTAATCGTAAAGAGGGGTATGTGGGGATGCTCACCTGAATATGCGATCGTGTCTAGATCTCGTGAAAGTAGATAACCTTGGGCTTTTGCGATTGGGAGCCTAGTTCTTATACTTATGAAGTGGCATGGATTTGAGCACTAATGAGGCTGAGATTTTGATTGAGTCTCTGTTTTGCGATAGTGCCATACGAGTTATCATATATCCAACATAGGAGTGATGGTGAGGATTGTTTGATGGATGCTATGTTTGTCGTGGTTGTTTATCACTCCAGGGTGTCACACAATATGGGTATTTTTGACTATATACCTAGACATCGAACATTGTACTTCGGTTGTAGTACACTTACATGGAAATGATAGTAGATTATAATATATCGATTGTTATATGCTAACCCTTTGAATGCAGGGATAGATCAGGTGTAGTTCTTCATACCTTATGCCCTTATTTATTATATACAATATTTATAGTATTTTTAAGCTTATGTATCGCTCACACCAGACTATTGTCTGATCCAGGATTTTATGCTTTACTTTTTATTATTTCGGGTACTCTTAAATGAGTATATTAAGGATAATAGGTCTGGATAATGCATGGAGGTGTACGGAGTACGAGTGCTTTTGTATATGTATGCATAGAGCTTACTATCACTTATATTCCATTGTGCAGTACCGTAGAGCTATACTAGCACTTGTATCACCTTAGAGATAGTTATGGAGTTTATTTTGGATATTTGAGATGTATATACTCTACTATTTCAGTTTTTCTATAATCTGTGAACCTGTTGCACTCTGATGTTCTTATTTATGGTTCATTTAATTATATCACTTTGTCGCCTGTTTTACATCTATGTTATTATATTATATTTTGTCTACATGCTATGAGATGTTTTATAGGTGCTATATTTGGATTTTTATTTCTTTTCACGCTTTGGTATCATCCTACATCAGCCGGGTACCTCCATGGCACATTATATAGGTATACTAGATACTGAAGGTGTAAGGCGGTCGTTACAGCTTTCATGAAAAGCCAGTAGTTAAAGACCATTATTAGAACTGTCATTTTGTGAATGTTGTAAAAAAATCGTAATAGGGTCTTTTTGTTGTAGTGGTGATATGATACTCAAAATATAAATGTGAAATATTTTATGTTCCCATACTACAGAAAAAACAATATTAACAATATTTATATGTTTCTTCTTTAAATGTTTTATATTATTTCATTTCCATGCATAATTAAGCACATATGTATTTTTTGCCTTGGGTAGTGTATTACCTTTCCAAATATATTTAAATACTAGATTGGAACGTGTGCTTTGCGAATAAGTAGGTGTGGATAATGTTATTTTGCTTGATCAATGGGTTATTTATAGGTTTCTGTAACCAACTATATACTTTTTTTTTAAATCCATTATAATATTTAATAGAATCGTATTGCCACTAATATTTATGATATAAAATGATTGCGTAAATGAGTGGTGAAGGTATAGTTGGTTATTTATAGGTTTTTGTGACCAACTATATTTCTTTTAAATCCATTATGATATTTATTAGAATGGTTTCGTCATTAATAACTATGATATAAAATGACTACATATATGAGTGGTGAAGGTATAATGGTAGGTGTTGGTTGTGTTATCTTATGCAAACAGTTCACCGTTATTTGTTCACTTTCACATCAGAATGATGTTGCACATTTGTTCCTACTACTTTATATATAATTCATATGCACGACACATCTAGTGGTAAAAAAACTAAACAAACCAGTAATACCATAATACAGAAAACTAATTTGTATATAACTAACCAACTAAATATACAGTCTGAAATTACTAAGATCCATCCACATACCTTTTTGATTCTGTATATGTAAATTTCACTACATCAGTAATTAATAATAACCTCATTATGTTTAAACCACCAAAAAGGTCAGATTTTGAGCTTTGGATCCTTGTCACAGTTGTTATTGTGTAAATGGAGTTAATTAATTCATCTACAACCCACATCGTATAGTATACATGCATAGTGATGCAGCTCTGACCAGAGGCATAAGTCGTACGCGACTTAAGGAAGTGAACATAAGTCGTCCATGACTTATAGGGGTAGATCGTGTACGATCTAAGGCTACAGGAGGAGCGCCACGAAATGCGCAAGGCTTAAGTCGGCTACGACTTAAAGGAAATGTTTTGAGTCGTCCACGACTTAGCCGGAAACCAGAGGGAGAAGTTACTTTGAGTTCACGACTTAACGAAGCTGAAGGTATAAGTCGTCCACGACTTAACAAAAAGCAAGAATAGGAAGCGGGTTACGACTTAGTTAAGTCGTTGAATGTTAAGTCGTAAGTTGGGAAGTTTCATTCGCTTTAAGACGTTTGTTGATGAGTCGTGAGTCGCGGCACCTGTTAAATCGCGAGCATTGTTAAGCCGTCATGTTTTAGGTCGTGTGTCATTGATACTTTACTGTGATGTGTTGTTTGTCATTTAAGTCGCTTGAATGTAACTCGTTGAGTCGCTGTGTCGTATGTCGTGAGTAGTTAGGTCATATACGACCTAAGTGTTGTAAATATTTGTGGTGTAAATGTTGATAAGTCGCTGTATGTTGTAACTAGGTCGTTGCCGACCTAAGTTGAGTCGTGAGTCGTAAGTCATGGGTTGTTAAGTCGGAAACGACTTAAGAGTTGTAATATTTTGAGTCGTGTTGAGTTGTAACTTCTATAAATAGGCCAGTGGTTCCATTTGTAATAGTTTAGTTGATTTGAATAAAAACTCTTGTTTTGTTAGCTTTGTGCTTTTGCCAAATTGGTAGTTGAGTGTAATCTCCTATCTCCACTTTCGGTTAATCGAGTGCGCTCGATTCAACAATTGCTGAAGCCGATTCGCGGTATCAAGTGCGCTTGATCAACGCTTGAAGAATTGAAGATCTTCTTTCACGGTATAGTGCGCTATCAACGTGACGAAGATAGCTAGAATTCGGTATCTTCGGATCAACGAATTTGGGCCATTCAGTATTCTTCATTCCATCGGTTGCTACTTTCATCGATTTATACTTTTTGTTATTCCGCTGCTGCACCATTTGGTATCGGAGCGTGTTTTAGCCAATCATAGCTAAATCGAGTCTTGGAGCCAATTCTTTTGAATAAATTTGAAGAGATCAAGTAGAGCCGAGATCAAGTGAAGGCCGTGTACATCATTTAGGATCATTTTGAAAGTCAAAGCCGAGAATCGAAGTGTTTGTGAAGTTTTCAAGTATGCCGCCGCGAAGAGCTAATCGCCATCAAAATATTGAAACATTGTATAGAAGAGAAGAGGCCGATGAAATGGAGCAAAGAATTAATGAAAACTTTAATGAGAAGCTTAATGAAGGAATTAGTCGAATAGAGAAGATGATGTTAGAGATGAATCAAAATCAGAGAAGGGTTTCACCTGAATCTAACCATGGGGGAAGTAGAGTTTCGCCACATTCCAATCGGTAGAGAAGTGTTGATAAGGATCATAGAAGTGTGAGTTGAGATTCTTATAGAAATGTTGATGATCGAAATGTGAATGGTCGAGATCGGAGGAATGTAGATAGAAGGGATATTGGTGGTAGAAATGGTGGTAGTAGAGATGTTGGTGGTCAGGATCGACATCGATATACATCTGATTTTGAAGAGGAGTATGACGGTGGTAGTGTTCGAGTACAAGGACGAGGTCAAGGAAGAAATTACTCTGAGTATGATCACAAGTGGGAATCAAGGATGAAAACTGAAATTCCTGAATTCAAGGGTGGTATGCAAGCTGAGGAGTTTTTGGATTGGATGGCTAATGTTGAAGAAATTTTTGACTTCAAAGAAGTTCCAGAACATCGTAGAGTGAAGTTGGTTGCTACAAGGTTGAGGGGTAGAGCTTTGACATGGTGGCAGCAAACTAAACTTACACGTGAACGAATGGGGAAGTCAAAGGTTGAATCTTGGGAGAAGATGAAGAAATTGATGAAAGCAACGTTCTTACCTTACAATTATCAATCTCTGATGTATCAACGTTTGCAAAACTTGAGGCAGGGCACAAAGACTGTTAATGATTATGCGGATGAGTTTTATCAACTTATTGCGAGGAATGATATTATGGAAACAGAAGAGCAATTGACAGCTAGATTTGTTGGAGGGTTGAGAATGCAGATTCAAGATATGGTGAACATGTTTGATCCCAGATCTGTCGCTGAAGCACACCAGAAAGCACTTGCTTGGGAGAAACAAGGGAGACGAGGTGGTGGTGTGTTTACTAATTCCAACAATCCATTGAAAGGGGCTAGTAGCAGTACAAATGTTTCTAAGACTGTTGCAAAAACAGTCGTTAATGAAGTTGCTAAGACCAGAGTCAACAGTGGTATCAAATGTTTCAATTGTCAAGAGTTTGGTCACAAAAGTAATGAATGTCCTAAGCCAAAGAAGCGAGCAATGGTTGCTGAGGTTGAGGATGAGGATGAGGAGGCTGAATGTTCTAATTCATTACCAGTTGAGGAGGAAGAATTGTTGTCTGGAGATGATGGTTATACATTAATGATGAGGAGGAATTGCTTAACACCGAAGCAGGAGGAAGAGACTAGCTGGTTGAGGAGTAACATCTTTCAATCAACGTGCACTATCTTGGGAAGGGTTTGCAAGTTTGTCATAGATGCGGGAAGCTGTGATAACATTATCTCTACAGAAGCTGTAAAGAAGTTATCATTGAAGACAGAGAAGCATCCGAAACCGTACAAGTTAGCTTGGTTGAGGAAAGGCGGGGAGGTGAAAGTTAGTCGAAGGGCTTGTGTTAATTTTTCAATTGGGAAGAAATACAAGGATGAAATTTGGTGTGATGTTGTGGACATGGACGTATGCCATTTGTTGTTGGGGAGACCGTGGCAGTATGATAGGGTGGTGCAACATGATGGGCGTACAAACAGTTACAGTTTTATGTTTGAAGGCATACAAATTACTTTGGTTCCCAAGAAACGACAACAAGAAGAAAGTAAGTTGGAAGAGATTGAAGAGCTTAAAACTTTGCTATCTTTGAAGGAGTTTGTCAAGGAGGTTGAGGAGGAGCCTGAAGTATTTTTATTGATCGGACGAGAGAGTCATGAAGTGGTGGAAATACCAGAAGAAGTAAAACCAGTACTGGAAGAGTTTGACGATGTATTTCCAGAGGAGTTGCCAACGGAGTTACCGCCGTTGAGAGACATTCAACATCAAATTGATCTTGTTCCAGGAGCTGTGTTACCTCATAGACCACACTACAGAATGAGTCCAAAAGAGCATGAGGAGTTGCGAAGGCAAGTGGAAGAATTGCTTGAACAGGGGCGTGTGCAGGAGAGTTTAAGTCCTTGTGTTGTACCAGCTTTATTGGTACCCAAAAAGGATGGAACGTGGAGGATGTGCACAGATAGTAGAGCATTGAATAAGATCACGGTCAGATACAGATTTCCGATGCCGAGGCTTGATGATTTATTGGATCAAATCAGTGGATCTGTAATCTTTTCTAAGATTGACTTGAAGAGCGGTTATCATCAAATTCGAATTAGACCAGGGGACGAATGGAAGACAGCATTCAAGACAAGGGAAGGATTGTACGAATGGCTGGTTATGCCGTTTGGTCTATCGAATGCACCAAGTACATTCATGAGGGTGATGAATCAAGTTTTCAGGCCGTACATTGGGAAATTTGTGGTAGTTTACTTTGATGATATTCTGATTTACAGTGCTAGTACAGAGGAGCATGTTCAGCATTTGAGGAAAGTGTTGACTATTCTTCGAGAAGAACAATTCTATGCAGCAACTAAGAAATGTGTGTTTATGGCACGAAGTGTCTTATTTCTGGGATATGTTGTGTCGGAAGAAGGAATACAGGTAGACCAAAGTAAAGTTGAGGCTATCAGAGATTGGCCGCAACCCAAGACGATAACAGAAGTTCGTAGTTTTCACGGGTTGGCTTCATTTTATTGAAGGTTTATTCCATACTTTAGTAGTGTGATGGCGCCTGTGACTGATTGTATGAAGGGTAAACAGTTTGCATGGACGGAGGAAGCAGGAGTTGCTTTTGAGCGAATCAAAGAACTCTTGACGTCAGCACCAATTCTAGTTTTACCATATTTTCAGTTAGTGTTTGAACTACATACTGATGCATCCAAGGTTGGGATTGGAGGAGTGTTGAGTCAGAGGGGACGTCCTATTGCATATTTTAGTGAGAAGTTACCAGGAGCGAAGATGAGATATAGTACATATGATGTGGAATTTTATGCTGTTGTGCAAGCTATTAAACACTGGAGACACTATTTATTTCATAAAGAGTTTGTTCTTTACACTGATCATGAGGCGTTGAAACATTTACAGGGGCAAGACAAGATTTCCGCGAGACATGCATCATGGATTGCATATCTGCAACAGTTTACATTTGTTGTGAAACACAAATCGGGAGTGACGAATCGTGTTGTGGATGCGTTAAGCAGGAGAAACCATTTGTTGACTACAATGAAAGTTAAGGTGACAGGGTTTGATGTATTGTCAGAATTATTTATCGATGATCCTTACTTTGCGAAGTTTGTTGATGAAGTCAAGGAGGGGAAGACGGATGAGTTTATGATGGTAGATGGTTTTCTGTTCAAAGGAAATCGATTGTGCATACCAGAGGGTAGTTTGAGAATGAAAATTGTGAAGGAATTACATGAAGAAGGGCACGTGGGCAGAGATCGTACCTTACAGTTGATTTCGCAATCATATTTTTGGCCGTCGATGAGGAAAGAAGTGGAGAGGTTTGTTGAGAGGTGTCATGTCTGTCAAGTTTCGAAAGGAACCGCTACAAATGCAGGGTTATATATGCCATTGCATGTACCTACTAAGCCATGGGTTGATGTGAGTATGGACTTTGTGTTGGGGATGCCGAGAACGCAGCGTGGTAATGATTCCATTTATGTGGTGGTTGACCGATTTTCGAAAATGGCACATTTTATTGTTTGTAAGAAGACGGCGGATGCTGTCCATGTTGCTCAGTTATTTTTCAAAGAAATCTATCGACTTCATGGATTGCCAGAATCTATTGTGTCGGATAGGGATACTCATTTTCTGAGTCATTTTTGGCTAAGCTTGTGGAAGATGGTCGGAACAAAGCTGAACTTTAGTAGCGCTTACCATCCACAATCTGATGGGCAAACAGAAGTGGTTAATAGATCGTTGGGAAATTTATTGCGATGTCTGGTGAAAGACAATCTGAAAAGCTGGGATGTGAAGTTATGCCAAGCAGAGTTCGCTCATAATCATGCAGTGAATCGTAGTACGGAATTCAGTCCATTTCAGATTGTATATTCTAGTATGCCAAAGGGACCGTTGGATTTAACGATAGTACCACAACCGAAGGTGACGGTAAAACGAGTTGTAGATTTTGTTGATGGATTGACCGAATGTCATAAAGTCGTTCAGGAACGATTGGAGAAGGAAAATGAGAAGTATAAACGATATGCAGATTTGAAGCAAAGAAGTGTGGAGTTTAATGAAGGAGATATGGTATATGTTGTGTTAACGAAGGATCGTTTTCCAGTGGGCGCTTATAACAAATTAAAAGCCAGAAAAATTGGTCCTGTAAAAGTCGTGAAACGGATTAATGAAAATGCTTATAAGTTGAAGCTGCCAGAGGATGTGTACACTTCTGATGTGTTCAATGTCAAACATCTCGTACCCTATTATGTGAATGAACAATCTGATGTGGAAGAATTTACAAATTCGAGGATGAATTTTTCTTAACCTGGGGAGGATGATGCAGCTCTGACCAAAGGCATAAGTCATACGCGACTTAAGGAAGTGAACATAAGTCGTCCACGACTTATAGGGGTAGATCGTGTACGATCTAAAGCTACATGAGGAGCGCCACGAAATGCGCAAGGCTTAAGTCGGCTACGACTTAAAGGAAATGTTTTGAGTCGTCCATGACTTAGCCAGAAACCAGAGGGAGAAGTTACTTTGAGTTCACGACTTAACGAAGCTGAAGGTATAAGTCGTCCATGACTTAACAAAAAGCAAGAAGAAGAAGCGGGTTACGACTTAGTTGAGTCGTTGAATGCTAAGTCGTAAGTTGGGAAGTTGCATTCGCTTTAAGACGTTTGTTGATGAGTCGTGAGTCGCGGCACCTGTTAACTCGCGAGCATTGTTAAGCCGTCATGTTTTAGGTCGTGTGTCGTTGATACTTTACTGTGATGTGTTGTTTGTCATTTAAGTCGCTTGAATGTAACTCGTTGAGTCGCTGTGTCGTATGTCGTGAGTAGTTAGGTCGTATACGACCTAAGTGTTGTAAATATTTGTGGTGTAAATGTTGATAAGTCGTTGTATGTTGTAACTAGGTCGTTGCCGACCTAAGTTGAGTCGTGAGTCGTAAGTCGTGGGTTGTTAAGTCGGAAACGACTTAAGAGTTGTAATATTTTGAGTCGTGTTGAGTTGTAACTTCTATAAATAGGCCGGTGGTGCCATTTGTAATAGTTTAGTTGATTTGAATAAAAACTCTTATTTTGTTAGCTTTGTGCCTTCGCCAAATTGGTAGTTGAGTGTAATCTCCTATCTCCACTTTCGGTTAATCGAGTGCGCTCGATTCAACGATTGCTGAAGCCGATTCGCGGTATCAAGTGCGTTTGATCAACGCTTGTAGAATTGAAGATCTTCTTTCATGGTATAGTGCGCTATCAACGTGATGAAGATAGCTAGAATTCGGTATCTTCGGATCAACGAATTTGGGCCATTCAGTATTCTTCATTCCATCGATTGCTACTTTCATCGATTTATACTTTTTGTTATTCCGCTGCTGCACCACATAGTCACAAACATTAATAATAAAACATATCCAACGGTAATTGTAAAACATAGTGGCATAGGCATGTATACATACATGAACCATCCCTGCAAGTTTATGTTTATTTTAAGATTTAAATTTGATACTAAAGCTATAATTATGTAACATAACATGACCTATAGATGGTAGGACTGTTAGTTGGATTATAAAAAGAGCAATCAAATAGCAGATATAGATAATAAGACAGTTAATTATATTGTTATAGAACTTGTGTTAATTTAATAACCCAGGGATACTTCAAGCATTTTCAGAATGCACATCCGAATACTACAATGAATAGAGGTTGATGTTTTTTTAATGTTGAAGCATTGTTAATAAGTTGTATGTCACATAAGAAAACTGACTAGATGTAATAAGTAAAAGTAGTAATAATAGTGCATAGTTGTTAATTAGCGATAAAGAACATATATGAAAATAGTAGTGTTAAATACAATCATTAAAGTTAAATGTAGTAGATAGTAGCTAGAAAGCATACTAAAAAGGTACAATATTACTACTGCATGCATAAGTTGGTAACAAACGCAAAGATGTAGTCAGAGGAGTGGTGGTCCTTCTCGTAGAAGTGTACTTTAAATAATGAGGGAAGCTGGTGAAATGAACAGATTTTTAATCTTTCTTCTTATCTTCCTTTTTCCGTCTCTTTTCATGTTTTAAACCATTGGATCTAACATTTTCCACTCCTTTGTAATCTCGCAACCAGTTATAAAGATGGCAGTTTAAATGTCGTCTAATGTTCTGTCTAAAATGTATATATACTTTAGTATTTTTAGTTGTTTGTTTTATTTAATTTGTGAACCATTTTGGAAGAATGGGGATGAGCAGATATGAGTTAAGAATTGGTTGTGTTAAAAAAAGAAGAGTCGGTTGTTGTTATACATAGTGATGGTAAAACTTTTTATCAATAATGTTGATTGAGCTAAAATTTGAGTTTTTAAATGTGCATGTGTACTTAATACAGTTGATGAATTACCGACTAATTTGTTTTAGTAGAAAGAAATTTTATAATGACGCAAAACATTACAGTGGTGTGACAATACTTATACATTGATAGTTATTCCTTTTCGCAAACCCTTTCTACCTGCATTTCATAGTTCTCTTGCCAGTGGTTGCTTTCCTTTTTTGTACTTCTTATCTTCATCCTGTGTTAGCAGAACACTTAGTCAGAAAAATTAATTTTTGAGCATGTATGGCATGTCGTTGTGTTGTGCTTTAGAATACACGATCAATAACTTGTTTTCCCTTCTGTACCGCACCAACGTCAGTGCTTGGAGTTGTTATATCGGAAGCTTCGCTGACCATAATACTTTCCTCAATTTGTGCTGGGGATTGTGACAATTTGATTGATTTAGAAGAAACAAGCATACCAATAATTTCAATTGATAGTTTATGAGTTTTAAGTACAGAATATTAACTTGAAGTACAGAAAGTTACCTTAGGTTTTATACTACAACAGCGTTTGTCTTTAAACTTTGAAATTTTTTTCTGCCAGTCACATGGATATCTCTGTTATTCATTTTGTAATCAGTCGGCTTGAATTCGAAAAGGTCAATCACTCCCACATTTTTTTCAAAAATATTTTGAACCCTTTACGCTCCATTTTCCTGGTCAATTCAATTGCGATGATTAACAAAATCGTTTACTTATGATATTAAGTAGATGAGAGTAAGTGTGCGACAACACATAAAAGTGTAGAGTAGTTAACTAACCATGTTTGAAATATATATCAGCTCATCAACTGTAAGCCCAATAAGTACTTCAGCTTCTCGATCGAAGGCAGTGATGGTCAATGACATTGATGATAGAGTTAGGGGTATGCCCTAAGGGCAATTATGTTTTTTTATATACTTCTAACTCGATAACCAATCTTGTTCAAAATAAAAAGTGTTTTCTTTCTATTATATACTTGATATAATGTGTTATATTAATTTTATTAAAAGTATATTTAATAGAAAATCCATAAATGGTATGTTTAGTAATAGTATTTACAAAGTATTGTAACTGTGAGTAGTTTATCATAATGAAAATAAATATATCATTTTAAATATTCCTGGTCAAGATGTATCGAGACCGGATATCGATACATCTATTGAGACTAGTATACATCACGCTCTCCTAATGTTGGGCAGTGTATTACTCATGGTTGTTGGGGCACCAAGGGGTTATGTATCAATGGTTATTGGATAACTATGGAATGACTCACACTACTATAGATCTATGGTTTTCTGACACACACTTGGCGTCTCTAAATTTTTTTAACGATGCCATAGTAGCGCCAAATGTGTGTCAGAAAAATTAACATCGCTAAATTGTTTGGCTTCACTAAGACGTCACAAAAATGGCATCACTAAACATTAGCGACGTCAATGCTTTAAAGTAGAAAATTCATCGTTGTGTCACCTAACTACAATTGCAAACCAAATAGAATTATCATATAAAACCAAACTGTCTGTGCCAACATACCATATAATCAACGTATATAATCACATACAATCATATATATGCAAAGCTTATATATTTAACCAACAAACTACGATAAACAAATACAATTTAACTCTAAACAAATACAATTTAAGTCATGGGAGAATTACAATTACAACCTAATATGTAACACTTAATAACATAAATACATATATAATACACAAATAAATGGTGTTCCCATGCTTCAGGCCATTAACAAATGAATTTACTACTGCTATGTTAAGATTTGATTGTGGTATCTTTTCATGTCTCTTTAACCAAATGAGCTACCACTTGAGGTCAGTTTTTATCTTTTTATGCCTTTGACTTGCAACTTCTCACACATGTGAAAGGTGCAGTAATGGCATTCCTCAAACTCAAAAGCCTTCAAGAATACATTGTTAAGTAGATATGATTATCAAATTATTCATTCGATACTATCCTCTTCTACCTACTAGTAAAAAAATAAAAAGAGAATGAATTCATATATCTTATGTGACGCCCCACCTCTATACTCACACTAACCAAGGACACTAAAAGGTAATGCCGTCGACTAGCGCGAAGAATAAGGCTGTTGAGGAGTGACCATCTGTATAATTGCTTTGTGCGAGTACCGATATGTCAGATAGTATGACATGCATTTCATTTCAAGAGGAAATTCGACATATCAAATACAAACTCAAAGCTACCACACAATGGCTATGTGGCCTTCGGAAACAAATATAGAAATAAGCATAACACAAATCAGTCATAGATATTCATATCACTAAGGCGGAAACAGATATGAATATAACACATAGAAGTGTACATCAAAGTAGTGGTCATATAAGATCCACTACATCACAAAAGAATAGGTACAAGTGCATGACAAAAGAATATGTATACATCAAGGAGTCACTATCTCAAATGTATAAAAACAAAAAAACTACTAAGCTAAAGTAGTTAGCCAAAAGTCAGAAGCTAGCCTCTACTAAGAAGTCAAATGGAAGCACTTGAAACACCTCGGTCTGACCCGAGTATTATTTAAGAAGAAAAATAATAAACGGATCAGTCTAGCAATAAATATCATATGAGATGAGAACGGATAAGAGATACCACAAAAATGTATGATAACAATAATGCCATACGGTGACAAGTATACATTCGATAACAATGAAAACCATACAATATCTCAAATCTCGTCAAATATCCAAAAAGAATATCACATTCTTTAGCTTATTCACCAAACCCCTAATATTGACAAAACATATCAATGCCAATCACAAAAATTGATGAAATACAAATTCCAGAAATAAACAAACACGTGTATTACAAATGGGTCGCTATCCTATGGTCGCTAACCATAGAACCGGTGCAACGGTGTAGTGCAATAATGGTACGCCCGAGGAACCTGAAACTCAAATGAGCCGGAACAACTACATAGTGCAATAATGGTACGCCCGATGAACGTGAAACTCAAATAATTCAGAACAAGGACGTAGTGCAATAACGGTACGCCCGATGAACTTGAAACTCAAATTATTCGGAACAACAACATAGTGCAATAACGATACGCCCGATGAACTGAACTTAAATAATTTGGAACAACGACGTAGTGCAATAATGGAACGCCCGATGAACTGAACTCCATAAAACTCATAGGTCGCTAACCTATAAAAATGAGACGAAGCTCCACAAAACAAGTGTAAATTACACCAAGCTATTAAATAAATGAGTTTAGCTTCATTTCCCATAACCACTGGCTTAACTTAAATATTTACGAACAAATTGTAGATTTCCACTCGAAAGTACAAAATGATCATCATTGATCAATAAGTGTAAATTACACTAAGCTAGTAAATAAATGAGTTTAGCTTTATGTCCCATAACCACTAGCTTAACTTAAATATTTACAAACAAACTGTAGATTTCCACTCGAAAATTGTCACAAGAGTTCAATCGAACAAGTCCAAGAATTAACCAACGAAGTAAACGCAAGCGTTTCATACCACTTGTTTTGCTAAGCCGTTTAATTAGCTTTCTCATACGAATGAGGTAAAAGTTTGTATATACTAATAGATTGGAAAACGGTTTTAAAAACGAGCTTTGTATTTAAAAGTAGTGTTGAAATCGTTTTTGTGAAAGAGTTTGAGTATTTACTACTAGTATAGAAACCTTTGTATTTAAAAGTGACAAATCACATAAATGATTGTAAAAACAATCTATCACCAAAAATCTACATTAGACGACTTGAATTCAAACCATGAAAATCAATATCAAATCCAATCAAATGGATATTCCCAAAAATCTATAAATGAAGTCATCAAAGTCGATAATAATTGACAACGGCTATTCGGATCAACAAAAATCGATAAACTGTAAATCCACTCAAAAACAGCCAAAATAGTCAAAACTGCATAGAACCAGACGTCTGGATTTCCTTCCAGACCTCTGGATTTTGTCTCTGCCTTTTTTCCTTTTTCCAGGGACCCCTTCCAGACGTCTGGATTTCCTTCCAGACGTCTGGATTTCCTTCCAGACGTCTGGATTTTCCTGCTAGGCAAAAATCAACCTAGCCCAAAAAGGGAAAAAAATCCAAACCAGAGGCGATCGAATGAGTGATGGAGGCTAGGGAATTATGCCAAGCGACAACCCAGCCTTATAGGCTCTTCGATACACCCCAAACAACATGTCCAAACATCTAAGATAGGATTTTTATAGATTTTGACTTCAAAACACCAAAATTTGGAAAATTAACCAAATCAATTCAAATCAAAAGCAAATGAACATGAAATAGATGTTAGGAATTCGTACCTAACAACAATGAAAGCTATAAACATAGATGTGAGTTAAAGAACTCACCTTTAAACCCAAAAACAACGAATGAGAAGCTTTAAAACAAAGGAAAGACCAACCACTCTTCAACTTCAACTCAAGAAGCTCCAATCTAAGCTCATAAGCAAATATTTTCTAAATTAGGGTTAAGGAATTTCTAAAAATTGAAGAGAGATTGAGATGGAGAAGATGAAGAGGATGCTTACCTAAGCTTCTCTTTGATTTCTAGAACAAGAAGTTGAATTTCCTAAGAAAACTAGGGCTTAGGAATTTTAATTTATCATATTTTCCCTCATTCTTTCCTTTAGCTTGAGAGTGTTAGGAAAATAGAATGAATGAAGAGGGGGTGGAGTGTTAGGGTATTTTGTTGGGTTAGTGGGTTGAAACTCAAAGCCCAATAGAAAAATAGCAAAATTCTACTCAGCTCGAAACATATCGATGTTTATACTCAAAAATGTTGTAAACATCGTTTTGAACTCAATGGAAGTAGTCTCGAGTCCAGATTCGACTGTTTACAAAAAAGTAACATTTTGGACTTTAAGTTCTATAAACGATTCTATATTTAAACAAAACATTTAAATATACAATCGTAAAATATGCGGGTTGTTACAGACTCCTCTCCTTAAAGAAATTGCGTCCTCGCAATACTTAAGAAGAAAATAAAAAGTAACAACCATACTAAGGCACAACAACACAAAAGAAGAAATTTTGAAATGAGAAGTTCACCTTAAGGAGCACGAGAGAGTAAGTCCGGATGTGTTCGCTCAATGAATTCTATGGATTCCCAAGAGCAATCCTTAGGATTTGAGGACCATTGAAATTTTACAAGCGGAACATCTTTATTACGAAGGCGTTTAACCTCTGTAGCAATGACATGAATAGGATGTTGCTCATAAGTCAAATTAGGTGAAACTTCAATTTTGTCAATAACACCGAGCTCAAGAATAGAATCGGAATCTCTTAGGCATTTCTATAGTTAAGAAACGTGAAAAACGTCATGAATAGCAGAAAATTGAGCCGGTAATAAAAGGCGATAAGCCACGGAACCAATGCGTTCGGTGATGGGAAATGGACCAATATATCGAGGTGTTAATTTTCCCGATCGACTGAAACGCACAACACCCTTCATAGGTGAAACACGAATGAACACTAAATATCCCATAGAAAATTCTAAATTCCTTCTTCGATTATTAGCATAGGATTTTTTTTCTACTTTGAGCTTCTTTCATCCTATGACGAATAAGGTCAATCTTTTCTGTGGCATCATGAATAAAATCTGGACCTAGAACCAGCTTCTCACCGGCATCAAGCCAACAAGAAGGAGATCGGCACGGCCTTCCGTACAGTGCCTCGAAAGGTGCCATACCAATACTAGATTGGAAGCTATTATTATAGGAAAACTCAACAAGAGAAATATGATCTTCCCAACTTCCACCAAAATCAAGAACACATGCACGAAGAAGATCTTCAAGAGTTTGATTCACACGCTCGGTTTGCCCATCAGACTGAGGATGATAAGAGATGCTAAAATTAAGCTTCGTTCCCAAAGCTTTTTGAATACCCCTCCAAAATCCACTAGTAAATAATGGATCATGATCGTTAACAATAGAAGTAGGAACTCCATGCAATATAACAATTTCTTTAACATAGAGTTTGGCCAAAAGAGGTACGGTCCGATTGGACCGAACGGGAAGAAAATCGGCAGATTTTGTAAGTCTATCTACAATCACCCATAAATTGTCATGACCTGAACGAGAACGGGGAAGACCGTTAATAAAGTCCATGGAAATTTGATCCCACTTCCAAATTGGAATGTCCAAAGGTTGCAATAACCCACCGGGCCTTTATGAGTTGGCAAGTCATGCAACGCTTAATGAAGTTAGCAATATCAGATTTCATTCCATCCCAATAATAAAGTCGCTACTACTACCAGGATGAATGGTAAATTTAGAACGATGAGAATCCTCTAAAATGTCTTTGTGGAGATCACAAATGTTTGGCACAATAAGTGTACCAAACTTTCGAATACATCCACGAGCATCAATATCAAAGTCTTTCAAACCATCAACCTTATTTTGATCCCTACAACTTTGGCTAAGAAGAGCCAATTCGAGATCTTGCTTTTGAGCTTCAAGGATGTGGTCCAAAAGAGAAGGATGAGCCTCAAGGCTACATAAAACAAGAGATGAACATGAATCGGATTCACGATCTCAAATCTCAAAAGTGGACAAAGTCTCAAGATCATTCCATTCGGATACCATCATGGAAACAACCGCTTGTTGCTTACGACTAAGGGCATCAACAACACGATTTCCCTTTTCGGGAGTATAGAGAATATCAAGATCATAAGATGCAAGGGATTCGAGCCAACATTGTTGACGCAAATTAAGTTCCTTTTGAGTAAATAAATACTTCAAAGATTTATGATCGATGTAGAGAACAAATTTCTCTCCCAAAAGATAATGACGCCAAATTCTAAGAGCGAAAACAATGGCCGCGAGCTCTAGATCATGAGTGGCATATCTAGTCTCGGCAAGCTTTAATTGTCTAGAATCATAAGCGATAACACGTTCCCTTTTGCATGAGAATGACACCCAAACCAATACGACTAGCATCAATACAAACAGTGAAGTCTTGGTTCCCTTCGGGAATCACAAGAATAGAAGTATCAGAAAAGAGTTGTTTTAATTTTTGAAAACAACTTCTATGCTAAATCATTTATTTCATGATCCTCTTTCCCGAAAAGCTAAGACATTCAAAATTATAATTCACTTTATGTATTCATCTTTTTAGAAAAATTTACTTATTACAAGTCAATTTACTGTGTCTGACTGTCTCATCATAGCGTTTAGGAGATTCCTATCGATAACGTTGATTAGGCGCATCGACTAGAATTCTTAAAGCACTCAATGGGCAATACAACACAAAATCATCTTCTATATGATGAAAATGTCACTTATAAAATTTACAAATATTCTTTGTTTGTCTTAATAATAGAACTAATTATACTTATAAATATCTTATTAAAAAGATTTGCAAATTTTAAACTATTGTTTTCACCTATAATCAATGAATACAAGGATGGTCTCATCGAGATATTCGCAGAATACTCGATTCATAAGATGGATGAAATAAGCTGGACAAGCCGAATGACATCACGAGTCACTCATAAGAATCATAACGAGTGCGGAATGCGGTAAGTGGAATGCTATCCTCCGCAACTCGTAGATGATGAAAACCGATGGCAAGGTCGAGCTGAAAAGACCTTAGCACCACTCAATAGATCGCTTAGGTGGTAATCCTAAGACAAGCTCAAAAATACCGAAAAATTCACAAACTACTTGAATGAGAGAAATAACATTTTTCTCATCATGTGGGTTTAAAGAATAAAATGATGCCACCGAATTGGAATCGAAATCATTAAAAAAATTAAAAACCTGCTTAATAGATTGAGAATGTCAAAGATGGATAGTCCTCTCCGGACATAGGATATGGGCTTCATAATGATTAAGCCAATCCTTTCCCAAAAATCAATTCCGAAGCCTAAGTAGCACATAACATGCAAATCGGATCGGAAAGCACAATTACATAAAATAATCTCGACATCTTTACAAAGTAAACTGAGTGTTGCGGATCCACCAACCGGATTCGCAATTCTCGGTGAAGTCATCAAGCCCATAATATTTAAAGACAAAGCATCAACAAGTTCTTTTGATATAAAAGAGTGAGATGCACCCGTATCAAAAAGAACTCGAATAGGAAGATCATGAAACAAAATAATGCCATCAAGGATAGAATGAGAATTACCTTGACCAAGAGAAGTGTTACTAGGGGCTTGCACAACATTCAGCTTTCCCTCTCTCCTACTTTGAAGTATGGGACATGAAGATATAAGATGACCATAACTTTTGCAATAGCGACAATAAAGGGGTTTCGGACACTTATTTGCATAGTGGTCCTTAGAACTACAATTGTAGCATTGTCCACGTCTAGAGGTAGGAGTCTTTGCTACTGAAGTTGCATGCTTCCCTTTCTTGTTGGGATTAGGGCTTTTGAACTTAATATACCTCTTCTTGTTGTTATTGAGGCTCTTTTTGGAACCTCCAACAACACTATCACTTCCTTTATCGGCCTCTTCTAGTCGAAGAGTGATATATACAAGCTGATCGAAAGGAACTTCTAGTTTCAGAGGTAAAACCTTTTTGGGGTTCTTACTCAAAGCACAGATAAACCTTTGATTCTTTATAAGATCCAAAATTTGTTGGGCAGACATGAATATGCCATCCAGAGAAGGACTACTGGATTGACCAGTGCTAGGATTGCCAGATCTAACCATTTCTCTTCTTTAAGAAAGAAAGAAAGAAGAGGAAAAAGGTTATTCTCAGAATGAATATCAAACAAACTTGATTGATAAAACAAGGCATCATAAAAGGAAATAGGATAGAACGAGTCCTAAGACTCGAATTAAATCCTAAGGCACGATTCCTAAGAGGGACTTAGGACATTGATCTTACTAGATTATTCTATATTATTCTGAAGTTTGGCTCTGATACCAAGCTATGATGCCCCACCTCTATACTCACACTATCCAAGGACACTACAAGGTAATGTCGTCGACTAACGCGAAGAATAAGGCTATTGAGGAGCGACCATCTGTGTAATTGCTTTGTGCGAGTACCGATATGTCAGATAGTATGACATGCATTTCATTTCAAGAGGAAATCCGACATATCAAATACAAACTCAAAGCTACCACACAGTGGCTATGTGGCCTTCGGAAACAAATATAGAAATAAGCATAACACAAATCGGTCATAGATATTCATATCACTAAGGCGGAAACAAATATGAATATAACACATAGAAGTGTACATCAAAGTAGTGGTCATATAAGATCTACTACATCACAAAAGAATAGGTACAAGTGCATGACAAAAGAATATGTATACATCAAGGAGTCACTATCTCGAATGTATAAAAACAAAAAAACTACTAAGCTAAAGTAGTTAGCCAAAAGTCAGAAGCTAGCCCCTACTAAGAAGTCAAATGAAAGCACCTGAAACACCTCGGTCTGACCCGAGTATTATTTAAGAAGAAAAATAATAAATGGATCAGTTTAGCTATAAATATCATATGAGATGAGAAAGGATAAGAGATACCACAAAAATGTATGATAACAATAATGCCATACGGTGACAAGTATACATTCGATAACAATGAAAACCATACAATATCTCAAATCTAGTCAAATATCCAAATAGAATATCACATTCTTTAGCTTATTCACCAAATCCCAAATATTGACAAAACATATCAATCTCAATCACAAAAATTAGTGAAACACAAATTCCAGAAATCAACAATTAGAAATCCGTAAAACACAAAGAGGGGAGGCCTATCACAAACAGGAGCATGAAAACTCACCAACACGTGTATTACAAATGGGTCGCTATCCCATGATCGCTAACCATAGAGCCAGTGCAACGTCGTAGTGCACTAACGGTACGCCCGAGGAACCTAAAACTAAAATGAGCAGGAACAATGACGTAGGGCAATAACGGTACGCCCGATGAACCTGAAACTCAAATAATTCGGAACAACGACGTAGTGCAATAATAGTACGCCCGATGAACCTGAAACTCAAATAATTTGGAACAACGACGTAGTGCAATAATGGTACGCCTGATGAACTGAACTCAAATAATTCGGAACAACGACGTAGTGCAATAACGGTATGCCCGATGAACCGAACTCCATAAAACCCATAGGTCGCTAACCTATAAAAATGAGACGAAGCTCCACAAAACAAGTGTTAATTACACCAAGCTAGTAAATAAATGTGTTTAGCTTCATGTCCCATAACCACTGGCTTAACTTAAATATTTACGAACAAATTATAGATTTTCACTCGAAAGTATAAAATGATGATCATTGATCAATAAGTGTAAATTACACTAAGCTAGTAAATAAATGAGTGTAGCTTTATGTCCCATAACCACTAGCTTAACTTAAATATTTACGAACAAATTGTAGATTTCCACTCGAAAATTGTCACAAGAGTTCAATCGAACAAGTCCAAGTATTAACCGACGAAGTAAATGCAAGTGTTTCATACCACTTGTTTTGCTAAGCCGTTTAATTAGATTTCTCATACGAATGAGGTAAAGGTTTGTATATACTAATAGATTGGAAAACGGTTTTAAAAACGAGCTTTGTATTTAAAAGTAGCATTGAAATCGTTTTTGTGAAAGAGTTTGAGTATTTACTACTAGTATAGAAATCTTTGTATTTAAAAGTGACAAATCATAGAAATTATTGTAAAAACAATCTATCACCAAAAATCCACATTCGACGACGTGAATTCAAACCATGAAAATCGATATCAAATCCAATCAAATGGATATTCCCAAAAATCCATAAATGAAGTCATCAAAGTCGATAATAATTGACAACAGCTATCCGGATCCAACAAAAATTGGAAATCCACTCAAAAACAGCCAAAATAGGCAAAACTGCACAGAACCAGACGTTTGGATTTTTCAACCAAACGTTTGGATTTCCTTCCATACGTCTGGATTTCCTGCTAGGCAAAAATCAGCCTAGCCCATAAAGGGCAAAAATCCAAACCAGAGGCGATCGAACGAGCGATGGAGGCTAGGGAATTATGCCAAGCGACAACCCAGCCTTATAGGCTCTTCGATACACCCCAAACAACATGTCCAAACATCCAAGATAGGATTTTTATAGATTTTGACTTCAAAACACCAAAATTTGGAAAATTAACCAAATCAATTCAAATCAAAAGCAAATGAACATGAAATAGATGTTAGGAATTCGTACCTAACAACAATGAAAGCTATAGACATAGATGTGAGTTAAAGAACTCACCTTTAAACCCAAAAACAACGAATGAGAAGCTTTAAAACAAAGGAAAGATCACCCACTCTTCAACTTCCACTCAAGAAGCTCCAATCTAAGCTCATAAGCAAATATTTTCTAAGTTAGGGTTTAGGAATTTCTGAAAATTGAAGAGAGATTGAGATGGAGAAGATGAAGAGGATGCTTACCTAAGCTTCTCTTTGATTTCTAGAACAAGAAGTTGAATTTCCTAAGAAAACTAGGGCTTAGGAATTTTAATTTCCCATCTTTTCCCCCATTCTTTCCTTTAGCTTGAGAGTGTTAGGAAAATAGAATGAATGAATGAAGAGAGGGTGGAGTGTTAGGGTATTTTGTTGGGTTAGTGGGCTGAAACCCAAACCTAAAGCCCAATAGAAAAATTCTACTCAACTCCAAACATATCGATGTTTATACTCAAAAAAGTTGTAAACGTTATTTTGAACTCAATGGAAGTGGTCTCGAGTCCGGATTCGACTGTTTAAAAAAAGTAACATTTTGGACTTTAAATTCAACAAACGATTCTATATTTAAACAAAACATTTAAATATATAATCGTAAAATATGCGGGTTGTTACATCTTACCTCAAATGACATAAAAATAGAAGAAATAAGTTTTGCGCTGAAGTCCATCTCAGTTAAACATGCCATGCCTGCAACAAAAGACCCAAAAGAGCTGCACACCTACACAAAGCAATAATTCTCCATTAAATGACTACATCTTTTTTCAAGTTGAACTTTTCTGTTATAGCTTTAACATGGTTAAACTTTCTATTTAATATTCATCCATTTTTCCATAGTAAAACAACTAGAAACATGATTGAAAATATCTAATACAGTCGAATTTTATTTCCTGCTATGTAATCAAATTATGAAATTTAGTAAAATTAGGGCTATTCATATTTCAACTATTAATCAGCAAAAATTCAATGTTAATATGGTATAGGTGAAAATATCTAGCTAATATTTTTTGATAGAGAACTCGAGAATATTAAATTATCGCTAATACAATTGATCGTGCATTCATACAAAATGCTTAACTTTTCGTTCTCATGAGTTCCTTTGGTGCAAGATGCAACAACAACTTCACTAATGGTTTGGCATCCAACACTACGAGATTAAGATGATAAGAAATTTATTTTTAAGTTTTGTTTACATAAATAAATAGTATGATTAATAACTAAAAATATAACCGGGATTTGGATTTTGAATTTTCAACGGTTTAACAAATAAAAGTTATGTTGCAACGTTGAAAGTTAAAATGACATATATATGCAGATATAACAAATTAATAATATATAAGTTAACCATAATTAATTAAAACTAAGTGTTATTAATAAAAGTAAGGAAGATATTTTTCAATAAAATTAAAATGAAAAAGAAAACTTAAAATCAACTCACCATCACTTACACACCTACAGGCCTAAGACATCATGAAGTGATGGAAGGCACATGGAGGGGGGATGGGGTTTGATCAAAGCTATGATGGGAGTAAAGGTGCATTTTGTTAATTTCATGCATAAGAATTTCTACCCTATAAATACACATGCATATCCTCTTCCTTTCTTCACAAATTCACTTCTCTTCTTCTTCTTCTTCTACTTCTTCTTGAGCTCTCTAATAGATCTTCTTCAATGGCTTTCCAAATAGTAAAAATATTTCAACACTGCATCGAAGTTCTGCTTAAATTGTTTCCATACACATACGATATCAAACCGCTTCAAAAAGTTAACCCAACTCCACCTCTTCCTCACTAAAGTGCATGGCGCACACCATTACCATCTCAAAGCCGAGCTTCCACCTCCACCCAGGCTTGACCTAGCATCACTAAGATCCGGGGGTAAGTTCCATAAGCTTCGGTGCGGAGATAGGGATCGTTTGGTCAATTAAAAAAACACTTAGAGTCGGATAGCATGAAAGTGAGAACACTACTTCCATCTTATTTAAATTTATCTTAAATTTATCTATGATTTGTGCTATGCAAGTATACTTGGTTTATTTGCTTAGTTTGGATGCTTAAATGATTGATTATTGGATGATTGGATAATAATATGCTTGCTTGCTATGGAAATTATTCATGGTAAAATACACGTTGAATTTACATAAAGGAGTCACTTTCCTTTATGAATTATAATGGTATATATTATTGTTAACTTCTTTAAAAATGGATAAGAATAGTTTGTAAATGTTTTATAAACATTAAAACTCATTTTGGCAAAGTTTGAAAAAGATTCGAAAATAAAGCCAAAATAAGCGCGTCGCGTAACGGTAGTTCTCGATTTCGCACCTTAAAATCCATGTATAGAATGGAATATGAGTCGGAATTCATTGGAATAAGAATTTTTGTACCCTTATAACTATACTTTTCAAATGGAAAAGAAATATCAAGATTTCATTTCGTAAAGTTTGAAACATATCCAAATTAAGTTTTCAAAATCGCTGCGTTTTGGCAGTTCAAAAAATATTAGTTTCAACACTTTAAAAATGGATATTTTTAATCTTTAAAAATATGAAATAAATTTCATAAAGATGTTGAAATGTTCTAAAAGTGATTTGAGTTATAAAAATGGACATAAATATATAATAGAATAAGTGTTTCGATGTACAAAGCTTTAAAATCATTATTCACCAGCAATTTAACAATCGAATTTTACAATTTTTGAGTAAATGATTTAAACTTGGATTTCTCTTCCAGAATCTTTTGGGAATGTTTTCCAAATAACCATACAAGTATTTTAAAGGTTTAGAGTCGATCAAATAACATGACTTCCTTATGGACGACAGAGAGGTAGTCTCTAGGCTGGAGTTTGGGAAACCAGTTGCCTGCTCCCCCTAGATATCCAGACTGGCCCGATAGAGGGGATAGTTCATTTGATTTACTCGAACCGTATTTTTCCGAAGATAAAAGAAAAGAGTTAGGAGTTTTTTCCAAAAGTTAAACAAGATTTAAAATAGAATTTTGATGGTAAAGAGAACGTTCTAGTTAAACTGTGTATTAAATTCCGACGAAGGAACCTATACTGTCCGTGTGAATTTAAAAGGTAATTTCATCGTTATTCGACTAGTACAGGTTGACTATGAAAATTAGTATTGAGTATAATTAATATAAAACCTATGAATCCTTTTTCCTTAGTACTAATTGGTATAAGTATACTAGTAAATGATATTTTAAATAACATTGTTTTTAACATTTTAAAAGATATGTTTTGGAAATAAGTAATCTCCATTAAGATTGAAATTATACCAATAATAAAAGATGGAAATATTTTTCCTAAGTAATTTAAATGATTTGGTATTTCCAAAGTAAAAAAAGGGGTTAATAAATCTATATATACCAAGAAGAAATGGTTTAAAATATATCTCTAAAGATATTTTATTGGATATAAAGATATTAATTGATTGAATGACGAGCACTGATCACCCACATACTTAACATCTTTTTTATCGATAATTAGTTTGGGGAGACCAGGATCGAATTTGGGTGATTCCTATCCGAAAACCACTTCTAACCAATATACATGTTCGAATGTGAAGACATGTTGAAGACAATGATTTTGAAGACAGAGATCTTCATAATGTAGGGCTGCTTGCCACTAACCTGGTGATTCCCATATTATATGCATATGGTGATAGTAGTACCTTCATTTTGAAATCTTCAATGCAAGGACTACTCGCTACTAATGCTAAGGGTGATTCCTAAACAAGATGCAGTAGGTGTACCTTCAATTTGTCCTATTCTTGGACAACTTGTATGGACGAATGTCTGACATTGCATTTCTAAGATCATCTACATTGGTTTTTATAAACGTACATCTATTTGGTGGTGTAGGAGGTAACCTCTCTTATACTTAACACCCTTCCCTAAGGCGTATGAACTCGGGGTTGTACTTTTTTGGAAACCAATTAGTGTGTTTTCAGAAATGATAATGTGGCATTCAAAGTGGGATTTGCTATTTTGAGAACGGTAAAACATTACCTCAAGCCTTACACATCGGTAATGGCAAGAACAGGTTGGATGCGGCAGGGCTTGTGGGTCATACCCATTAGGAGATGATCATCACCTTTCGATATTTCCCTCTCTATATATAACGTGTTTGTTGTGTATGATGTGGCCATCAAACAGGTCGGGAACGACTAGGGTGATGACATATTCAGTACTATCTATAGTAGAGGTATCCCGGTTCTGTGTTGATAGAGGGTAGCAGGATTGTGCTTCAGTACATTCCCCCAGAGATGTACTGTACGGAAGGTAGTTCTTTGCCTTGTCATTGTTGGAATCCATTCTCTAATACTTGCCTTTAACGGACTTTATTGTATACCTAAATATGCCATTGAATTTAACAAATGTAACAATTCCCGCTATTTTAATATGTTGTTTGAAAGGATTCTCAAAGCAATGTCATTAGAAATAATATCAAATGATTTGATAAAAATGTTTTATTTATCATAAGGTAAAAAATCATTCATGTTTATGTGCGACGTGGTCTTATGAGATACTCTTCTTTCCAAAGGTTTTGTTTGACATCAAAGTCGATCTATGACACTATCAAATTATTTATAATTCGTGTCTCACGCTGGTTTGTCAAGCCTAATCCTGGTATTTTTAATACTCAGGTCAGATTCGAGTAGTTTTAGGATTAGCTGAAGACGCTTGGAGTTTTTAGAGGAAAGCTGGAGATCTTCATCAATGTATGGGCGTAGTTTACTTTTCCACTATGTTTATTGTTTTTCAGCATTTGTAAGGACAAGTATTTATAACTGTCCAGGTTGAGCTTCAGATAGACTCTGATATATTTACTAAAAGGGTTTTCCACTGTAAAGATTATTGAAATAATATATGTTATTCCATTCATGTGAGACTCTGTTATGTCTTTTCTTCTTTTTACCCTTAACCATTAGCCTTTTTGTTTAATTTGGATTGGACATGTGTGTTTTATTATCAACCTAAACTGTATGGAAGTGTGGGTCGTTACACATGGTATCAGAGCTCAGGTTGAGCAAACACCTGAGCCTAATAGGGGTACTCATCAAGATAGGGTTAGTAATACCTTAGGATGAGTAACTCATTAGAGATAGGGTAAGTAACACCATATAATGAGTTGAGAGTATTATATATGAGCACGTATTTGTAATGCTATATATAAATAATTTTTTTGGAAAATTGATAAATGAGATAATTTAACCGAGGATTATATTTTGAATATAAAAGAGTCATCTTTTCAAAAGATACAGTTAATTATGGGATAATAATATTCAGTTATTACCATGGGTTAAAAGACATAAATTGGTATAGGAATATATTGTGATTAGAATTTCACAGTTTAACTGTAAGATGTTTCATTAAGATGATAGTTTAAGAAGTTAAGTTAGTAAGAAACGTATTAAAATATGATATTATATTCAGGTTAGAAGAGTTAAAAAGCTTAGTATATGTTTCTAAATATTTCATTGTCTATTATGGAAGCGTTCCAATTACGATAGGAATTATTCCAAAGGAGAATCCTCAAGAGTAAATTGAGGAGAAAAGGACGACTTAATAATCCTTTCCAGTGACGATGAGGGAATAGAAAAAGGGTCACTTGAAAACCATATGCTACAAGTAAAGGAAGAGTTTGATGAACACACCCGTTATGATGAGGATGGGTATCCCATGGCTGTGATGCTAGTAGAACCCAAGACTCTGGATATAGTATTATTATCCAGTGACAAAGAAGTGATCTAGATAATAGATGATGTAGAAATAAGTCAAGGATCGCAAGACAAAATTATGTGGGTAACAGATCCAGAAGAATAAGAATCTAAAGAAGTTCCAGAAGAGAACCCCAATATGACGATAGAAAGGAACAACCTAGATTTAGCAACATATGATGCATGGATGGACGGCATTTCTAATGAATTGGAAGATAGCAATGACGATCACATTATCTGGGAGATAGGTGTTTCCATATCTGAGGGAGAGTCACACGTTTCAGGTATTGATTTGGAAGGAATGACAAAGAATTAGAAAGAAGGAGAGGTCCGGACATCCTTCCGGGAAACCCTATTGCTCAACATTGGGTTCCCTAGGGACAACCCTGACATTCTATAGGATGGAATCTTGAGAATGAAGATGATGACAGAAATGAAGCAGATGATGAGCAGAAGGAAGAAGAGTTTGAAGTGGTAGTGTTCTCAGATTTGGATGGTCCATCGACCTCCGAGTCTGATTGATTTGATATGCATTTTGGTAGGGTTGGAAGGTGCTACGGAGTAATAGTATTTTGGATATCCAAAGTATATTAGGAATATGTTAATGTAATTATCATGGGTATGTAAAACAATCAATTATGGTTTAAGTATGATTGATTGGAAAATGTAATAGTTCGAACTATGATATATATCTATGCATGATCCTTATTATGGCTTCTCTTATCTCATGTTTAAATGACTTAGGAAAATTTTTATACGAATTTTACTTCTTTGATAGTTTTCTTTATGAAGTAAATCAATATCTTTATAAAAATGTTTGAATAAAAGATATATAGTGATATTTTGAAATAATAAAATTGGTATTTGAATTCTTAAGAAAGTTGATTCAAAATAAAAGTTACTTTGAAAAATGAGTGTTTTGATAAATGAGATTTTGATAAGTTAAACTTGGTGGAAGATTTTAGTAAAGCATGTTTTATTGCTGTGTTTTATGAAACTTTTATAAAAAAGAGTATTTAAATAAGAAGAATAACTTTTAAGGATATCTTCTCAATGAGGGTTCAAAATATTTGGGATATATTAAAAGGTTTAAAACATTCGGATTGGATTTTATGAAATGTTTTCATAGATAATTTTGAAATAGGAATTTGATATAACTAAATACGTATGAGATACGTATATTATTTCATCGTATGATTCTGATCTAAGATTCGAGTATGGAATTTTGAGGTGTTTACACCAGTCCGAAAAAAATTTATCACTCGATTCTTGACGACGAATATTGATATGGATTTTTGGTTGGATATTTGCATTTTTATCATAGTTGAGAGCTATGTAAGGAAAGCGAGGGTTTTTGATCAAAAAATCCTGATCAGTGTCCGCACTAGAGGATCGAGCGATCAATACTAGTTTGGAAATAGAGTTGTATATTTGAGTAGAGGATCAAATCAAATATTACGGATGACCTGTGTATATCATACTGAATTAAATTTAAAGATAATATTTTAGGTAAACTTTTTTGGGTTTTGGGTTGCGATGAAATTTCGGGGATGAAATTCTTTTAAGGGAAAAGAATGTAACGACCCATAATTTTATCACTTTAAATTAGAATATTTAATTAATTTTAAATATTCAGATAACTGTTTTAAATGATGAATAATTCACTTTAATTATTATATAATTATAATAAGTGATTTATAAATATATAAACTTATTTTATAAAGATATATAAACATCATCGCATTTTGGAAGTTCGACGTCGTATTTTTATGAATGGATTTTTATATTATTAAAATAGTTTTATAGCTCAAATAATCTCGTTTTAATTATTTAAAGATGAAAAAAAAATTATTTTCAAGTTTTTTTCACATAAATAAATAGTTTGATTAAAAACTAAAAAATATGACCATGATTCGGATTTCAGATTTTCAATGGTTTAACAAGTAAAAGTTAAGTTGCAACATTGAAAGTTAAAATGATATATATATATATATGCACATATAACAAATTAATAACATATAGGTTAACCATAATTAATTAAAATTAAGTGTTATTAGTAAAAGCAAGTAAGGAAGATATTTTTCACAAAAGTTAAAACGTAAAAGCAAATTTAAAATCTACTCACCATCACTTACACACCTACACAAATAAGACATCAAGAAGTGATGGAAGGCAAATGGGGGGTTCGACCAAAGTTATTAAAGGAGGGGAGGGCGTTTTGGTAATTCCATGCACAAGAATTTCTACCATATAAATACACATGCATATCCTCTTCCTTTCTTCACAAATTCACTTCTCTTCTTCTTCTTCTTGAGCTCTCTAATAGCTCTTTTCCAATGGCTTCCAAAATAGAAAAAATATTTCAACACCGCGTTAAAGTTCTTCTAAAATCGTTTTCGTACACAAACGATATTAAATCGTTTCAAAAAGTTAGCCAAACTCCACCTCTTCCTCACTAAAGTGCACGGCCCGTGCCACCACCATCTCAAAACCGAGCTTCCACCTCTGCACAAGCTTGGTTGAGCGTTACTAAGTTCCAAAGGCAAGTTCCATAAGCTTCGGTGTAGAGATACAGATCGTTTCATCGATTAAAAACACTTAGAGTCGGATAGCATGAAAGTGAGAACACTACTTCCATCTTATTTAAATTTATCTTAAAATTATCTATAATTTGTGTTATACAAGTATACTTGGTTGATTAGCATAGTTTGGATGCTAAAATTATTGATTATTGGATGATTGGTTGATAATATGCTTGCTTGGTATGGAAATCACTCACGGTATGTCGAATTTACACGAAGGAATCACTTTCCTTTATGAATTATAATGGTATATATAGCATTGTTAACTTCTTAAAAAATGGATAAAAATGGTTTATAATTGTTTTATAAACATTAAAACTCATTTCAAAAAAGTTTGAAAAAAGATTTGAAAGTAGAGTCAAAATAAACGCGTCGCATAAAGGTAGTTCGCGATTTTGTGCCTTAAAAAGTTAAATCCATGTATAGAATGGAATATGAGTCGGAATTCTTTGGAATGAGAATTTTCTGGACCGTTATAACTATATTTTTCAGATGGAAAAGAAAAATCAAGATTTCATTTAGAATAGTTTGAAACATGTCCAAATCAAATTTTGAAAATCGCCACGTTTTGGCAGTTCGAAAAATGTTGGTTTCAACACTTTAAAAATATGAAATAAATTTTGTAAATATGTTAAAATGTTTTAAAAGGGATTTGAGTTGACATAAATATACAGTGAATAAGTGTTTTGATCTATAAAGCTTTAAAATTACTATTCAACAGCAATTTAACAACTGAATTTGGCAATTTTTGAATAAATGATTTAAACTTGGATTTCTCTTCTCGAATCTTTTGGAAATGTTTACCATACCAGTATTTTAAAGGTTTAGAGTCGATGAAATAACTTGACTGCCTTATGGGTGATAGAGAGGTAGTCTCTAGGCTGGAGTTTGGGAAACCAGTTGCCTGCTCCCCCTAGCTATTCGGACTGGCTCTACGGAGGGGACAGTTAATTTTATTTACTTGGACTGTATTTTTCCTAAAATAAAAGAAAAGAGATTAGGAGTTTTTTTCCAAAAGTTAAACATGATTTAAAATAGAATTTGATGGTAAAGAGAACGTTCTAGTTAAACTCTGTATTAAATTCTGAGGAGGGACCCATACCATCCGTGTGAATTTAAAAGGTGATTTCATCGTTATTCGACGAATAGTATAGGTAGAGTATGGAAATTAGTATTAACCATAATTAATCTAAAATCTATGAATACTTTATACTCGGTACTAATTGGTTTGGATATACAGTAAACGATGTCTTAAATAACATTGTTTTTAACCCATTAAAAGATATGTTTTGGAAATAAGTAATCTCTATTAAGATTGAAATTATACCAGAAATAGAAGATGGAAATATTTTTCCTATGTAATTTAAAGGAAATGATTTAGTATTTTCGAAGTTAGAAAAAAGAGGTTTAATAAATCTGTATATACCAAGAATAAATGGTTTAAAATATATCTCTAAAAATATTTTATTGGATATAAAGATATTAATTGATTGAATGATAATCATCAATCACCCACATACTTAACATCTTTTCTATCGATAATTGGTTCGGAGTGATCGGGATCGAATTTGTGTGATTCCTATCCGAAAACCACTTCGAACCAATATACGCGTTCGAAAGTGAAGACATGTTGAAGACAATGATTTTGAAGATGGAGATCTTCATAATGTAGGGCGGCTTGCCACTGACCTCATGGTTCCCATATTATATGCATATGGTAGCAGTAGTACCTTCATTTTGAAATATTCAATGCAAGGATTGCTCGCTACTAATCCAAGGGGTGATTCCCAAACAGGATGTAGTAGGAGTACCTTCAGTTTTTCATTTTCCTGGACAACTTGTATGGACGAATGTTTGACATTGCATTTCTAAAACTACGTACATTGGTTTTTACAAATGTACATTTGTTTGGTGGTGTAGGAGGCAACCCCTCTTATACTTAACACTCTTCCCTGAGGCGTATGAACTTAGGGGTTGCACTATTGTGGAAACAAATTAGTGTGTCGTCGGAAATGGCAATGTGGCATTCAAAATGGGATTTGCTGTTTTGAGAAAAGTAAAATGTTACCTCAAGCCTTATGCATCGGTAATGGCAAAAACATGGTAGATGAGTAGGGCTATGTGGGTCGCACCCATTAGAAGATGATCTTCACCTCTCTAGATTTTCCTCTATATATCGGGTTTGTTATGTATGTTATCGCCATGAATAGGTTGGGAACGATCGGGGTGATGATATATTCGGTACTATCTATGGTAAAGGTAGGCCAATTCTGTGTTGGTAGAGGGTAGTGGGGTTGTGCCTTGGTACATTCCTCCAGAGATGTATTGTACGGAAGGTAGTCCCTTACCTTGTCATTGTTAGAATTCATTCTCCAATACGTACCTTTAACAGACTTGATTATATACCTGAATATGCCGTTGAACTTAATAAATGTAAAAAATTTGGCTATTTTAATATGTTATTTGAAAGGATTTTCAAAGCAATGTCACTAGAATAATATCAAATGATTTGATAAAAATGTTATAGTTATCATAAGGTAAAAACCTGTCCGTGTTTATGTGCAGCGTAGTCTTATGAGATACTCTTCTTTCCAAAGGTTCTGTTTGACATCAAAGTTGATCTATGACACTGTCATATATTTATAATTCGTGTTTCATGCTGGTTTGCTAAGCCTGGTCCGATTATTTTTAATACTCAAGTCAGATTCAAATAGTTTCAAAATTAGTTGAAGACGCTTGGAGTTTCCAGAAGAGAGCTGGAGATCTTCATCAACGTATGGACGTGGTTTACTTTTCCACTGTGTTTGTTGTCTTTTAGCATTTTTAAGGACATGTATTTATAACTATCTTGGCTGAGCTTAGGATAGACTCTGATGTATGTATTTAAAATTTTTTTCGCTGTAAAGGTTATTGAAATAATATACGTTATTCCATTCATGTGAGATCTATTATGCCTTCTTTTTCTTTTTACCCTTAACCATCCGCTTTTTCGTTTAATTTGAATTGGACATATGTGGTTTATTGTCAGCCTAAACTGTATGGAAGTGCAGGTCGTTACACGCAAACTCAAGAAACAAGGAAAAAAACTTTCTTGCACTATTGATAATGGTAACAAAAAAGCTGTAAATAATGGATGATTCGTTTATAGTATATCTGTATCATATAACAATAAAATTTAAACAGTGGATTCGAAGTAAAAAAACATATAGCACTAATTCAAATAGTAGATTCAAGTTATATTCAAACATCAAATAATAAAATACAATCATCAATCCCCATAATTGTGTGAAAACAGCAGTTGCATATAAAAATATAATATTCCAACATTATCTTTGTAAACGTTTGTAAAACGTTTGTAAACTCAAATAAGAAGAAAAAGATAATTCATATTATTCAGCAAAACAAGACGGCTGAGAAAAAGTGAAGTGT
Source organism: Allium fistulosum (assembly GCA_030737815.1). NCBI lineage: Eukaryota > Viridiplantae > Streptophyta > Magnoliopsida > Asparagales > Amaryllidaceae > Allium > Allium fistulosum. The sequence goes on along the minus strand of CM060904.1, from coordinate 703,090,098 downwards.
ATTAGGGTTACAGAGATAGGTTTATATAGATAGAAAGCATAAGTAAGAAAAGGCTAAAAAGCCCAAACAGGAAATGGATCAATATGCTAGCATCCCCCCTCAAACACGCGATGGTACGGCAAGAAGCATCGAGAGTTTGCCAATGAAAAATCTATGATGTTCGATAGTGTGAGCCTTCGTGAAGAAATCAGCAAGTTGCGTCGATGACGGAGTAAAAGGCAGAGAAATAGTTCCATGCAGTAAGTGATACCGAGTGAAATGACAGTCAATCTCAATATTTTTGGTGCGCTCATGAAAAACAGTATTGTGAGCAATTTGAATAGCGCTCTTATTGTCACAATACATAGGAGTGGGAGAAGAAATAGAAACACCCATATCCTCCAACAGCCAACGTAACCAAATAATCTCAGATGTAGTGGAGGCCATATCACGATACTCTGCCTCGGTGGAAGATCGCGAAACAACATCCTGTTTCTTGCTCTTCCATGAAATAAGGGAATCACCTAAAAATATACAAAAGCCCGTTGTGGATTTTCTATCCATTGAATCATCAGCCCATCTGCATCGGAGAAGGCACGAAGCTCCAAAGATGAGGTCGATGGGAACAAAAGACTCTGATAAAGTGTTCCTTGCAAGTAACGAAGAATGCGCATAACAGCAGCCCAATGAACAGAGGTAGGGGAAGATACGAACTGGGTGATAATGTGAACAGCATAGGCGATATCTAGACGAGTGATGGTCAGATATACAAGGCAATCAACAATAGAACGATATAAAGTGGGATCAGAAAGAGGACTCCCATCGGTCGGAGTATAACGGGCATTTACCTCAAGTGGTGAATCAACATGACGTGTATCAGTAAGACCAACACGATGAATAATGTCAGTAGCATATTTGGACTGGGAAAGAAGATAGCCTTTTTCTGAGGAAGCTACTTCAATGCCTAAAAAGTAACGTAGATGACCCAAATCCTTCATATCAAAACAACGAGACAATGTGGCTTTAATACTCACAATACCATCACTGTCATCACCTGTAATGATCATATCATCTACATACAATAGAAGAAGAACACGGCCTGCAGAAGTCAATCTAACAAAAAGTGCTGAATCATGGGGACTAGAGGTAAAACCAAGTGATGTAACAACATTCGAAAATCTCTCATACTAAGCACATGGTGCTTGCTTAAGACCATATAGAGCTTTCTTAAGCCTACAAACCTGACCTGGAGCATGAGAAACACCAGGTGGAGCAACCATGTAAACTTCTTCCTTAAGATCTCCATTGAGAAAAGCATTTTTAACATCCATTTGAGAGATGTCCCACTGACGACTGGACGCAACAGCAATAAGAACCTGAACAGATGTCATCTTAGCCACAGGAGCAAATGTCTCCTCATAATCCATGCCATACTCTTGGGCAAACCCTTTAGCAACTAAATGAGCTTTGTATCGCTCAATAGAACCATCTGACTTGGTTTTAATTTTATATACCCATCGACAACCAATAGTTTTCTTCCCAGTAGGAAGGTATACAAGATCCCAGGTACCGGTTTTGTCTAAAGCAGACATTTCCTCAGACATAGAACGTTGCCAAACAGGAGAACGAACAGCCTCTGAGTAAGAAGAAGGCTCATAAAAAGTGTCAATGGAAACAAGAAATGAAGCAAAAGCTCGAGAGTAACAAGAGTAAGAAAAATCAGATAATTGAGTAGATTTACGTGTGCGAGTGGGATAGCGAGGTTGAACTGTAGGATCTAGATTAACCCTAGAGGGGGGGTGAATAGGGTTAAACAAATTTTCTCAAATCAAACATAGAAACAAACTGCAGAAAAGTAAATATGCTAAAAAGTAAATCACACACAAAATTTACCCAGCTTCAGCAAACCCTGCCTACTGCTGCATTCCCAGATTTCTATTAGAATTAAACAGTCTCACGCTTACAAACACTCTAACAGACTCGCAAACACTCGCTCCCGCTCACAAACACTCTTCTAGACTCGCAACCCCTGCTCCCGCCTATAGAGCTTCGCAAACTCGCAAACTCTGCTCCCGCCTGTAGAATTTTGCAAACTCGTACCCCTGCTCACTGAACTAATTCTAACTAGACAATCTGACACAACCTAGAACCTAGGCGGCGATTCACCAATCTTTTGACTTGAAAATAAAAAATAGACTGTAAAATTAAAACCGGAGCAAAAATTAAAATATAGACTTGACTCGATAATTTTTGCTCGATAAAAATTTGATTTGAAAATTTTAAGCAAAGAAAATTTAGCCTAGAAATTAAATCTCAAATTAAAACACTTAATTTAAAATCATTAAAACTTAAAATAAAACCCTTTAAATTTTAAACCCTATCTTCTTTTAATTATGGCCGGCCCTTCCTTTATTATTATATGGCCCGATCCTCTTCTTTGCTCTGGAAAAATAAATGGCGGCCGCTTCTTTGCTCGTTCCTTCGATCTGAAAATTAGGGCTTGTGAGAAAGGGCTTTCGTTCGATTGTGAGATTTGCTAGGGCTTTGTTCGATGCTCTTTAATCTGGATTGTGCTCGATCTTCGTTGCCCTGGAATTCACGGCTTCGCTTTCTCGTGGTACTGTGATTTAGGGTTTATGGATTTTGGGGCTTCGATTCCTTGAGCGTTCGCCTTTGCTTGTAATTTTGATCTGAATGGGCTTCGGCTTCGCTTCGGTGAGTTCGATTTTGCTTTAGGTAAGATTTTAGCTCTGTCCTCTTTTATTTTCGTATTCGAACTCCCACCCTTATGCCGATGATGATTTAGGGATTAAATAGGATTCCAGTTCCTGGAATTTCGTCGTATATATTTTATTTGAATTTATCAATGATTTTTGCTCGGCTGTTGATTTTCGTATGGATGCTCGAGATGGTTTTCTGACCTTTTCCAAAATACGTATATATGATAATGTCTTGGTTGACACGGCTTTGATTTGCGATTTTATTTGATGACCACACTTCGTCTCTGACTTGTTCAACATATTTTATAATCACGGCTTTGATTTTCTGTATTGATTCTTGACTGTTCAAACAATTTTAAACTTGATTGCTTCACGTCTCTGACTAACTTCTCTAGCCTTCACTTGTTTACTGTTCTGTGTACATTTGTCTGTACTGCTTCATCGATATATATGTGCATGTCTGGTTTTCATGTACACACACATCTTTGTTTTTGTTGTTCTTAAAGTCATGTGAATTTTGGTCTTGAGCTCTGTATATATGTATGGTCTGCACTATGTCTTCATTTGGCCTTCTTGTGATGTTGCCCTACTTTGTGTCGACTCTGTTTTTGCTGTAGTCTTCATTGTTGTGCAGTTTTTGGTTTCCAGTTGTACTTGGCTCACGTCAGACTTGAAGTCTAGTTCCTTTGTTTGATTGGTTCATGTCTGGTTACACTTCTGGTCTCACTTGATGCCTTTGATAGTTACACTTCATTATTGAACTTCCTTGCCTTTGTACTTGGATGATTTGAACTTGATTACTTTCTGGAGCTTGCTCGTATTCATTCCAGTCTGGTAGCTGCATGTTGAACTGTTGTCGAGTTGCATCCATGTGTTTGCTGTGTTGCCATATCTTGTGCTTGAGCTTGCATGCTTCATGTTGCTTCATGCTTCATATTCTTGCATGCTTTGTTGGATTGTTTAGTGCCTCCTTGAATTTGTGTAGACTGTCTTGACCACTTGATTGTATTCGAATTTGATTTTCGAATTACACCTGAGTTGAATTCGATTTGGATTTGACCTTGTGCGGATGACGAGATTTTATTGCACTTGAGTTGAATCCTGTATTTGGGTTTGACCTATGCTCACTTGTCCCTGTAAATATATCAAGTGTATATACATATATCGGCGTGCACGGCCTTGTGGCATGTACAGTGATACACTATGCATGTCACATTGTTCGTGTGTGATGAATTCAAATATAAATGATGACGAACAACCCAAATAACTGAGGCAAATATTATTTTCAAAATCACATTTTGTTTTATACTGCAAAAACATTTTATTTTCAATTTTACTGCGTCAGTGAATATTTTTGCAGATTGCTCAAATGCTGGATTCAAACTGGAATGAAGTTGAAGATAAATACGAGTGTGAGTGATATGTAGTGAGGAAATGATGTAACTATGAAATCGTGATGTAATTGTATTGTGATCAAAAATGATGTATATAGTGAGAGCTTGAAATTGTACTATCAAAATTGTAATAAATATTTGTTTGAATAAAATATTCGTTTGAATTCAAATTCTATGTGATTTATTTTATTCAGCAAATATCTATTTAATCTGTGAAAATAAAATAGTACAATATCAAATACATTTAAATGAATGTATATATGTTTATTATCATCAAACAAAAAGCATATACATGCATATTCCACAATCTCCCCCTTTTGATGATAACAAACATATATTTAAGATTTTGACTATATTAAATGTATTTGATTATTCAGTTTGCTCCCCCTATTTGAATGCTCTCTTTCTACACAATACTCCCCCTACATATATGCATGAGAATAAAGAATTCAAATGAGCCTTGATGCAATTAGAAAATCTTTGACCTTTATTTTCAAAATCTTAACTTTCTCTCCCCCTTTTGTCATCAACAAAAGAATAATAGTAATAGAAAAATAGAGATATAGTGATAGACATTAATACAATATTAAAGCTCAATCGAGTGTAAATATTAATTTCAATAAGAAAATCAAACAAAAATCATAAATACTTTAATTGACGCATATTCCACTTTAGAATGATATGAATGATTTCATCAAATAAAACCATATAGTTGTGTCTATTTGTGGTATATTTATTTCAGGAAATTTGAATATCTACTAACCATGCATAACCGTTAGGACTTTTAAATGAGATTAGTAGTATTCCAAATTTTAAAAAAAAAATGAATTTAAGTATCTTCTAACTATGCATAACCGTGAGGACTTTTAAATGGGATTAGAATCAACTTGTCTATTTAATTAATTAATTTTGATATGCGTTCCATACATGCATAACCGTGAGGACTTTTAAATGAGCATGGAAGCACATAAACAAAAATCCAAGTAATTCACCCATGCATAACCGTGAGGACTTTTAAATGAGAGTGAATATTTTGGATATTATTATTTATTGTTAGAAATAAAAAATTGAAGCGCAAATGATTTCCCGTTTAAACTACCACATATTGACATACTATATTGACTTTTGATGAGTGATGGTCGATAGACGGATGATAGAAATAGAGATGATCATGGAATAGTTATCAACAAAAAGTTTTTATAACTCTTGTTTAAATTTCTAAAGAAATTTTCTAATTATACTTTCTCAAGTCATAATATATGATTAATATCAACACTCATCTTATTTTCAATCACTATCTATCTTTTTAGATAATTATTAGGGGGTCAGATCAGTTAATCAATTTCAATAAAATCAAATTTTCTTAAATAACTAATCTGATACAAGGTCAACAGAAATTATTTTCTAAAAGGGGTTTTTAAGAAAAATTTCTGCTAAACTAGAAATTATTTCAAGTGAAAAATATGCAGATATTTTCTTTGAAAACTGATGCAGCAAAAGAATGTCTCGAAATATAATCACGTTCCACTAGTAATTTTTCTATCAACTACATTACCAGTGTGATCTGCATCTGACTTTAAATTTCACTCAATATTCACTCGTTGGATGTCATAGACTAGATTGTGAAATTTCAACAAACTATCTCAGAATTATTTTCAACAATTTTTAAAAAAAATTTCTTGACTTTGAAGTCGTGTTAACCATCAAACAAATATCACAGTGTCAGATTTAGAAACCATAGGGTCAACAGTCATTAAACAATCATCATTATTTCAAAACAATTTCTTGAAGTTTCACCAATTTCATAAAGTTTCAACAGTTTCAACAATTTCTAAAAATCCTTTTTATAGCATGAGTAATCAGTAATCAATCAACATCATAATTTGACCAAACAGACTAAGTTCAATGAAAAAAATGGTTGGTCAACTTTTAAGCACAAATCAAAGTCATGGACAAGAGTAAGTCATGTAAGATCATATCAAGTAATTAGAATTTGTCAACCATCATAATTACTTCGAGTAAATCCATTAAAAGATGAAATCAGAATTAATCATCATCAATCATTTCACATGGCTGGCTAATTTAATTCAGATTATGGTGCAGATTTTCACATTTTATTTATCGTTTGAAAATAAATACAATTACCTATTTTACCTGAACGATAATCTTTCGTTGTTTGCCCATTGTGAATCTGTCACCTTTATACTAGGCTAAGGAACGTTGATTTGTCGCCCGTTGTGTGTCTGGAACAGTCAGAATCCAAACAACACTAATGTTGTTCCTTAGCCTGCCACCACACCTACACGGTAAAAGATTTTTGTGACCTATTTATAGGTCCATGGTTGTTAGTGGCAGAATAATTGTGAATAAACAATCCCTTTGGAACCCAAACTTGTTTTGTCCTTTTGTTCCAATAGACATGAAATTGGTTTGTAGAATTCTTAGGAGTCCAAACTTGTATGAATTTTGTGTTCTTGTTCCTATGACTACAATTTTCAACAGGATGGCCAATTATTTCACATCTAGCAAAGACACTCTTACCTTTTGCATTATCATCAACTTGTGTTTTCTCAAAACCTAGTCCTTTTCTGTTGTTAGCAAAAAATTGATTTCCCAATAACATGTTGAATGATTTTTCTCCTCTTGAAAAGTTATTCAGAGTTTTCTCAAGATTTTGGACTTTGGTTTTTAGTGTTGTGTTTTCAGTCACAAGTGAGGTGCATCTATTTATAAAATCCTTTCTCCTAGTGTCAATGGTTTCCTTAAGATTCAAATTTTCTTTTTCAAGATTCTCTAAGCTATTCTTCAGTTTTGATAATTCTGAATCTAAAATTTTACAGTTTTTACAGTCTAGGTTTTGAATATTTTCAAGTTCAGTTTCTAACCTAAAATTTTCATGGGCAAGAACTCTCCTATCAAATTTTAGTTTTTCAATTTTAGATTCAAGAGCATCAACTGTTTTAGTAAGATCAGGGCACATTAAAACAAGATCTTTATAAGAATAGTTACGTACCTCACTAGATTCCTCTGAGCTCGTTTCTGAATCTGATTTTGCCATAAAACACAAATTAGCCTCCTCTGAGCTATTATTCGAAGCTTCCTCTCCTTCTTCATCATCCCAAGTTGCTGCAAAGACCTTCTTTTTCTTTCCTTTGTTGTTTTTGAGAAGTGGACAGTTTGGTTTGAAGTGGCCAGGCTTATTGCAGTTATAGCAAGTCAATTCATTATCGGAACTGTCAGAATCTTTTGACTTATTACTATTTGTTTTCTTCTTGCGTGGCCCGAATCTTGACCATTTTCTAAAATTATTGACAGCCATTGCAAGCTCTTCAATTGGATCTTCTTCTTCTTCATCGCTCTCTTCTTTGCTCTTTAAGGCAATCGTCTTCTTCTTTGGTTCGGAGTTGTTGCGTTCCTCCTTTGTTCTTAGCTCAAGCTCATATGTCATCAAGTTACCAATCAACTCCTCCATGCTTAGTTTACTCAGATCTTTCGATTCTTGTATTGCCGTGACTTTTGCCTCAAAGTTCATCGGTAAGACTCGTAGCACCTTCCTCACAAGCTCTACCTCAGTGAATATTTTCCCAAGTGCTCTAGCATTGTACACCAAGGTTGAGAAGCGTCCAAACATGTCTTTTATGCTCTCGCCTTTGTCCATCACGAAGTTCTCGTATTCATTGCTGAATAGGGCTAGACGAGACTCCTTGACTTGAGAAGTTCCTTCGTGTGTTACCTCCAAGGTATGCCAAATTTCCTGCGCAGTTGTACAATGAGAAATTCTATTAAATTCATTCTTATCAAGAGCACAGATCAAAGCATTCATGGCTTTAGCATTTGTAGTTTTTAACTTCTTATCGTTAGCGTCCCACCTATCCTTAGGTTTAGAAATCTCAGTATCACCAACAGTTATAGTGGGAGCTTTATAGCCAGTTTCAATAATATCCCAAACATCATAATCAACAGAACAAAGATAAATACCCATCCTAACTTTCCAATAAGCATAATCATCCCCATTAAACATTAGTGGCCTAACAATAGATTGCCCCTCAGTAAAAGCATTATTTGATGAATTCATGACTCTAGAGTTAAAGACAAATACCTCGCTCTGATACCAATTGTAGGATCTAGATTAACCCTAGAGGGGGGGTGAATAGGGTTAAGCAAATTTTCTCAAATCAAACACAGAAACAAACTGCAGAAAAGTAAATATGCTGAAAAGTAAATCACACACAAAATTTACCCAGCTTCGGCAAACCCTGCCTACTACTGCATTCCCAGATTTCTATTAGAATTAAACAGTCTCACGCTTACAAACACTCTAACAGACTCGCAAACACTCGCTCCCGCTCACAAACACTCTTCTAGACTCGCAACCCCTGCTCCCGCCTATAGAGCTTCGCAAACTCGCAAACTCTGCTCCCGCCTGTAGAATTTTGCAAACTCGCACCCCAGCTCACTGAACTAATTCTAACTAGACAATCTGACACAACCTAGAACCTAGGCGGTGATTCACCAATCTTTTGACTTGAAAAAAAAAAAACAGACTGCAAAATTAAAACCGGAGCAAAAATTAAAATATAGACTTGACTCGACAATTTTTGCTCTATAAAAATTTGATTTGAAAATTTTAAGCAAAGAAAATTTAGCCTAGAAATTAAATCTCAAATTAAAACACTTAATTTAAAATCATTAAAACTTAAAATAAAACCCTTTAAATTTTAAACCCTATCTCCTTTTAATTATGGCCGGCCCTTCCTTTATTATTATATGGCCCGATCCTCTTCTTTGCTCTGGAAAAATAAATGGCGGCCGCTTCTTTGCTCGTTCCTTCGATCTGAAAATTAGGGCTTGTGAGAAAGGGCTTTCGTTCGATTGTGAGATTTGCTAGGGCATTGTTCGATGCTCTTTAATCTGGATTGTGCTCGATCTTCGTTGCCCTGGAATTCACGGCTTCGCTTTCTCGTGGTACTGTGATTTAGGGTTTATGGATTTTGGGGCTTCGATTCCTTGAGCGTTCGCCTTTGCTTGTAATTTTGATCTGAATGGGCTTCGGCTTCGCTTCGGTGAGTTCGATTTTGCTTTAGGTAAGATTTTAGCTCTGTCCTCTTTTATTTTCGTATTCGAACTCCCACCCTTATGCCGATGATGATTTAGGGATTAAATAAAATTCCAGTTCCTGGAATTTCGTCGTATATATTTTATTTGAATTTGTCAATGATTTTTGCTCGGCTGTTGATTTTCGTATGGATGCTCGAGATGGTTTTCTGACCTTTTCCAAAATACGTATATATGATAATGTCTTGGTTGACACGGCTTTGATTTGCGATTTTATTTAATGACCACTTCATCTCTGACTTGTTCAACATATTTTATAATCACGGCTTTGATTTTCTGTATTGATTCTTGACTGTTCAAACAATTTTAAACTTGATTGCTTCACGTCTCTGACTAACTTCTCTGGCCTTCACTTGTTTACTATTCTGTGTACATTTGTCTGTACTGCTTCATCGATATATATGTGCATGTCTGGTTTTCCTGTACACACACATCTTTGTTTTTGTTGTTCTTAAAGTCATGTGAATTTTGGTCTTGAGCTCTGTATATATGTATGGTCTGCACTGTGTCTTCATTTGGCCTTCTTGTGATGTTGCCCTACTTTGTGTCGACTCCGTTTTTGCTGTAGTCTTCATTGTTGTGCAGTTTTGGGTTTCCAGTTGTACTTGGCTCACGTCAGACTTGAAGTCTAGTTCCTTTGTTTGATTGGTTCATGTCTGGTTACACTTCTGGTCTCACTTGATGCCTTTGATAGTTACACTTCATTATTGAACTGCCTTGCCTTTGTACTTGGATGATTTGAACTTGATTACTTTCTGGAGCTTGCTTGTATTCATTCCAGTCTGGTAGCTGCATGTTGAACTGTTGTCGAGTTGCATCCATGTGTTTGCTGTGTTGCCATATCTTTTGCTTGAGCTTGCATGCTTCATGTTGCTTCATGCTTCATATTCTTGCATGCTTTGTTGGATTGTTTAGTGCCTCCTTGAATTTGTGTAGACTGTCTTGACCACTTGATTGTATTCGAATTTGATTTTCGAATTACACCTGAGTTGAATCCGATTTGGATTTGACCTTGTGCTGATGACGAGATTTTATTGCACTTGAGTTGAATCCTGTATTTGGGTTTGACCTGTGCTCACTTGTCCCTGTAAATATATCAAGTGTATATACATATATCGGTGTGCACGGCCTTGTGGCATGTACAGTGATACACTGTGCATGTCACATTGTTCGTGTGTGATGAATTCAAATATAAATGATGACGAACAACCCAAATAACTGAGGCAAATATTATTTTCAAAATCACATTTTGTTTTATACTGCAAAAACATTTTATTTTCAATTTTACTGCGTTAGTGAATATTTTTGCAGATTGCTCAGATGCTGGATTCAAACTGGAATGAAGTTGAAGATAAATACGAGTGTGAGTGATATGTAGTGAGGAAATGATGTAACTATGAAATCGTGATGTAATTGTATTGTGATCAAAAATGATGTATATAGTGAGAGCTTGAAATTGTACTATCAAAATTGTAATAAATATTTGTTTGAATAAAATATTCGTTTGAACTCAAATTCTGTGTGATTTATTTTATTCAGCAAATATCTATTTAATCTGTGAAAATAAAATAGTACAATATCAAAAACATTTAAATGAATGTATATATGTTTATTATCATCAAACAAAAAGCATATACATGCATATTCCACATGAACAGGATCTATCGTCACAGGAGGTGTTTGAACAGTCGTAGTAGTAGGGGATAAAGTGTCACCTGTAGAAGAAGAAGGAACAAAGTGTATGGATGACGGTGTATCAATGGTAAGAGGTGGTGAATCAGAGGAGTTATCAACAGGAAATGGATCAATGTGAATAAGATCAGATCTAGTCATACTATGAGGACTAGCAGAAATAGAGTAGAAGGGAATATGCTCAATAAAGGAAACATGACGAGAAACATACAGTTTATTTGAAGAAGGATCATAACAACGATAGCCTTTTTGTCCAATACCATACCCAAGAAAAACACATATAGTAACACGGGAAGATAATTTTGTACGCTCTACGTGTGGACGAAGGACAAAACAGGTGGAACCAAACACTTTTAGGTGAGAGTAATCAGGAGTTTGACCAAACAACTTGGCATGAGGAGAAATACCAGAATTTTGAGAAATCGGGATCTTATTAATAAGATAAACGGAAGTAAGAACAGCTTCTCCCCAAAACTCTTTTGGAACGCTAGCCGAAAGAATCATAGAACGGGCAGTCTCAACAATGTGTCTATGTTTTCTTTCAGCAACACCATTTTGTTGCGGGGTATCAGTGTAGGAAGACTGATGAAAAGTACCATCAGCCGTGAATATGTTAGAAAGGTATCCCTTAGTATATTCCCCCCCTAAATCAGAACGAAAGCATTTAACAATAGCAGAGTGTTGTGTTTTAACATATGCTTGAAAGGCAGTATAAATATCAATAAACTCAGAACGACGTTTCATCAGAAAAACCCAACAATAACGAGTATAGTCATCGATAAAAGAGACATAATATCTGCACCCACCTTTTGTGGGGATGGGTGTTGGACCCCAAACATCAGAGTGAACTAAATCAGAAGATGCAGTGGAAGTAGAAACACTTTTATTAAAGGGTAAAGCAGAAAATTTTCCAAGTTTACAACCACTACAGTCTGAAATATCATGAGAACGTAAATCTCCCAAAACACCAGAATTACACAAGAATTTAAGATGAGAGCTTGAAATATGACCAAGTCTAGAATGCCACAAATAAAACTTAGAAGACAATGAAGTTAAATGAAAAGAAGAAAGGTCAATACTAGCAGCAGCAGCATGACCTTGGATGTGCAAGTCATCCAAAACATAGAGACCGCCCTGCCTACGGCCTGTCCCAATCAACTTCTTGGAGTTGGGATCCTGCACAGAGCAAGTGGTGGAAGAAAAATGAACAAGATATCCAAGATCACAAAGTTGTCCGACCGAAACAAGATTCATAGTTAGTTTAGGAATGCAATAAACATTCGGGAGGGAAACGTGTGCGGTTTGAATTGTACCGATTCCTGTTAATGGCAAAGGTGTGCCATCAGCAGTCAAAATAGAAGGTGAGCGAGAATCAGAAGACATAGATATAAACGATGAACAATCATGGGACATATGATATGAAGCACCAGAATCCAAAATCCACAAAAGAGAATTCGAACCTGACATGGAGGGAGATGACATGGCAAAGTGCTGAGACTGAGGAGCAGTCATGTTTTGAGACAAAGACAGGCTAGCAAGGAACTTCTGAAATTGCTCCGCAAGAGAGTCCATAGAGGAATCCACAACTGATTCACTAGAAGGATGTACCAATGCAGCAGTCTTGGGCTGGGAACTACCACGTGACTGTCCATGTCCTTGTGCAGTAGAGAAGGATTGTTGTTGGCCACCACGTTGTTGCTATTGTGATCTATCACCTGGCTTAAAACTTTGATTTTTTTGACGAGCCAATAATTCAGGACATTGATTTTTCCAATGGCCTGGTTGTTTACAATAATTACAATCACGACCATTCTTGATATTTATCTTGTTGCGTTGAGATGGGATTGGTAAAATCCCTGTTGCAAAAACAAATGCAGAAGAAGTCTGTGCAACTTTCTCAGTTTGAGACTTCAAGCGAGTTTCTTCAGCTAATAATTCATGTAGAATAGAATCAACAGAAGGTAAAGGAGTGCGATGTAGGATGGACGCACGACAATGCTCGTACTCTGGTTGAAGAGCCATCAACAATTGAACAAGATGTTGTTTCTCCCTACGAGCGATATATAGAGCAAATGTTCTAAGCTCAGCAACCTCAGTCATAGCCAATTGATCCAAAGGAGCAGTAATTTCAGAATAAAAATCTTGAATATTTCGATCATTCTGAGACAATGACCAAATATCAGCCTCCAATTGATATTGAACGACTAAGTTAGAACGCACAAAAAGTCGCTCCAAATAATCCTAAACTTGCTTAGCAGTATCATACTTAGCCAATTGCATACCAATTCTATTCTCAACAGAATTATTAATCCAAGTGATGATCTTTGAATTGTTGATATCCCATTTCTCCATCAATTCAACATTAGCAGCTTCAGGAGCCACAATAACACCAGAAATATATCCCCACATCTGTTTTCCTTTCAGAAAATTTTTCATGACATAACTCCAATAAGAATAGTTTTTGCCATCTAAACGAACACTAATGGCCTGTAATGAATCATCACCTCCGGCCATATTTTGAAACAAATAAGCCTGCTTCGAAAACGAGTTGCTGGCTTCACGATTGGACGAGGGTGGACGAAAACGAGTTGCTGGCTTCAGGAGCAGGTTTCAGGAGGTTTCAGATCTCGGGTTTCGAAGAAGGTTTCAAGAGCTTCAGATTTGATCTCGGGTTCAGATCTCAGTTGCTGGCAAAGCAGGTTTCAGGAGCAGGTTTCGAGGCAGGTTAGACGAGGGTTTTGAGGCAGGAAGACGAGGCAGAGATTCATGGGGTTAGACGAGGGTTTCACGGGGCAGAGATTCACGGGGTTAGACGAGGGTTTCAGGAGCGAAGGCGGAGGTAGAGACAAGGCAGCGGGAAGAAACATGAACGAGGCTCTGATACCATGTAAACGTTTGTAAACTCAAATAAGAAGAAAAAGATAATTCATATTATTCAGCAAAACAAGACGGCTGAGAAAATGTGAAGTGTATTAGGGTTATAGAGATAGGTTTATATAGATAGAAAGCATAAGTAAGAAAAGGCTAAAATTCCCAAACAGGAAATGGATCAATATGCTAACATATCCTCTAACTTATAATTTGCTTTACCTGAGCATTATCAACCATCAGTTTTGCCACTTGTAGAAAGAGAGAGTCTATGTTTTTAAGTTTATTTCATTAATCTAGATGCCAATATGCACCACCATACAAAATAGAGATTAATCTTAATGAACAAAAGTGATTGATGACATTATCACTTCTACAAGATAGAAAATAGTTCAATAAGTTAAGAAAAAACATGCCAATAAATCCAAAAGTGATTTCTATAAAAAAAACTACTCATATGATGTAAATCTGCAACCATGATGCATTCAACCATGCCATACTAAGAAACTGGATAATATCATCCATCATGATATGGATTTCAAAGTCCTCATCGTATGTAAATAAATCCTTATTTAATTGAATTGCATTGATGACATTATCATCGGATGGTACTTGAATCAATAGGTCATGAAAATATTTGCACTCATCCGTTAAAGTTCCGAAGATTTCTTCATCCATGATTGTTTTACGCTTTGCAGACTCATTTGTCATCCTATTCATAACCTTTTCATCATTACTTCCAATCAAAGCCTTGTCAGGTTGAGATGCCTAGTTTAAAATTGTTTAAGGCGTTTGATGTTAGCAATAATATACACGGTAAGCCAATTTGTTTAATAATGAAAGATATCAAGACTAGTGTTATTTTAAGGTCCCACTGGTGGAAAATAATAGGACAATGGCACAAGAGCACAATGACATTTAACTTTAAACTATTATATTTGCTAATATAAATTGATCTCACTCACGTCAGCGCTGAACTAGTATTTCCTTTTTAGGATCAGTGTATAAATTATGAGCAAGGTCTCTATGATTTATGAACCACTAGAATATCATTCGATATGTATTTAAAAATTGAAATAAACATATGCTTCTAATAGAAGTGATTTTATTGTTGCTATATTCTCATTATTGGAGCATAAATAAAGAAAAATGGGTCTTGAAACATAAATTACTAAATATGAACCTGGTATAGAAAATCAAAAACACAAATGTACTTGGAATGGAAACCTAACTCTGTTGTGGTGATTGCTAGGTTTTTCCATTAATAGCTAAATAACAATGAAATCGCTATAAAATACTATTTTAACAACCCTAAATAATACTGTTTTAATGAAAAGTGTAATTAATAAGTATATGCATATGAACCCATGAATGCAGATTGATGCTAATGTAGAGGATAACGTTAGTTTCTGTATGGGTTTAATCAGTGAAGCATATCCAAACTATAAAGATGGCCATCTAGCAAAGTGCAATAATTGGAACATGTACAAGTTGAACCATATACAAACTGAAATATAGGAAAAATAGAAAGTTTGCTATAGTGCACGCAGAGGAAGCGAGCTTTGAACTTACCATAGCAACACACTCTTCCACTTTGTCTTTGCTTACGTTGGGTGAAGCCTGCACATAACAAACTTGCAAATTAATGCATGATCTTGTGATAGTATTATACACAACAAACCAGAAATATCATAGCTCATCAAATAAAGTACCAAAAGGTTATTCTTTACCGTATCGTTTCGCTTAAAAGCATGAGACTTTTAGGCCACCGAACAAAACTACCAATCGCTTCTCCTACTGTGATGTGATGTTTAGTTTGAATAGGAAGTGTGGTTCCTTAATGATTAGGCTCCACTACGTCAATCCCAACCTTTACAAGATCGACTAGGATTTGTTGATTATGGCGTTGATCTCCGAGCCTTGAAGCAGGATGTACCATACCACCACCTAGTACGATAGTTTTGGAGTCCAAAATCATAACTAAATGACATTTAGTTGATTTCTAGAATGATAAGTACAAAAGAACTATTTTTCACTTATGCTTCTCAAATGCATAAAATTATATGCGTTTACAAAATCAACTTTTGAATTGTTTACCTACAACTCTACATAGGGATCCCTCTCTTAAGTTTTGTTTGCAGATTGAAATTTGTCTAAGTGTATTGATTGAAATCTACTATGATGACTAACTGATGGTATTTTGTCGATCTCTATATTAATGGGCGTCTGCATACCCATCCTATTTAAAATGTTTGTAACCTTTTGCTCAATGGCCTCAACCATTGTATTCATCATAGACTCGACCTCAACTAAGGTCTCTTGTCTCACTCTTTGGATCACTTTAGTCTCTATTTCCCAGCTAATAAGATGTAGCTCATATTCTGATATTGTACCTCTTGGACCTTTCCTTATCTCTACCCCCAAATATGTTTTTGATATCGATCGTCCTATCGATTCCTCTAAATCTACCCGAATGCTCTTTTTTTTCATGAGCATGATTTAAGACATCATCGTGCCTATTTGGAGCCCATGTCCCTTCGATGATTTTCTCTCTCCAATCATTCTGTAACAAAAAATATATTTCTCAATAATTTATTGCTATGTTTTGCAAGAGGCTAACCAAAAGAAATAAAATGGATGGAAACTAATCATACTACTTTATCTGCAACTATCTTAGTTTTCTTATTGGTGGTTGTATAATTTTCATCGACTCCTTTCTTTGATCTTGCCAAAATCCAGTTAATACTTCGATCCAATATAGATCCGCCTGGCAATGTGATTGAGGAATTATGACCCTCGGCTGTCCATTTAGCCTTCTTCCCAGCATATCCAGCTTGCCTCAAATAGTGAGGATGCTCATTATATGGTCGACTCTTTTTAGCCTTCTCACTTATTTTCTATTTTACGACATTAATAAGAATACAATTATTTTTCTTTTCCATTGCTTCCATCCAAAGAAAAATCATAAAGCAATTGATCAAAAAATTTACAAAGTCAAACTAGCAAGTAATTCATTAAAGAAACAAAAGTGGATATAAATTTTTTATCATAATATTTATTTCATTTCCATTTATGAAGGTACAGTTATCAAATAAAATTATCATAAAGGTATAGTCATCTTTATTGGATGAAAATTTAATCTGAATAATAAAATAAAATTCACACGAATTATAACAATATTTTCATTTTCAAATTTGATTTAATTCAAATACAATTCAAAGCTATATATTTAAAAAATACAATTTCAAAATGTAATTATAAATCAGCTCTAGGTACATGAATATCTAACAAAATACAAATACAAAGTTATTTACACTCACATCTATATTTACATGAATATCTAACAGAATAAAATAAAATAAAATGTAACATAAATTCAGCCATATTTAGCCTTTTGTCTATAAACTGTAACAACCCGGGAGTTCGTGCCGATTCGTACCGATTAATTATCGTCTTTAGACAATTACTATTCCTAGCTATTTGTTTTGGAGTTTTAAATCGGTTTGAAATTCCTTGAGAAAAATTGGTTACGTATTGTTGGGCTTTAAAAATATAATTATCCACTTCTTTTGTGGCCGAGATAATCATGTATAATCGTTCCTCTCTCCTTCATTTTTGAATACCCGACCCTCATTTCGTTTGTTTTCGTTCGATCAAAACCCTAAGTCTAAGAAAACAAAATAATGGCGGTCTCGTCCTGGCGAATTAAGGCTTTGACTCGATTTCCTGTGAGAGATGATGGCTGACGTGATTTCTCTCATTCGTTCTTCAATCAAATTAGGGATGCCGACCTTGGGTTGCTTGATCGAAGACCCTTGCTCGTCGATCGACTAGAGTGCTCGCAGTGGCGTCTAAGGTGAGTGACCCCTCACTCACATCTAATTCAGATTCTTGTTAAATTCTGGCTTGTTCAATTTCGTGATTTTTGTTGTTTGCTTATTTGATACTCATGGCTTTGACTTGTTATCTGATGCTTGAGTCTTTGCCTTTCTGATCTCTACTTGCATACTGCTGCTTTTTCTTTTTGGAATTGAACTTCGATTTGAGCTTCATTGTATTACCGATTTTGAATCTTGATGGTTACTTGTTTGCCTATGCCTTGACTTCGAGCACTGTCTTTGTCATGTACATGTGGTACTGATTTGATCTTGTTCATGTAGTTTGCACTTGGTTGGTTTGAGTTTTGCCTTCATGTGTTTGGTATCCGTCAATTTTGCATTTTTAATATGTATTTCTTGATTCTGAGTTCATCTCTGGTGCATTGGCTCTGGCCGTTTGCGTTCACCCTAGTAGCATGCTTGATTTGTTGGTTTATATTGTCGTTGCCTCTGTTTATAACCATGTATATGATTCACTGCATCTTCATTTACCTGTTGTACAGGTAGTGTATCGATTATTTGCATTTCCAGTTCCATTTAGTTGACTTTGTTTCAATTTCACTTCATGTATATACTACTTGGTTGCAATCGTATATGCTGGATATTCACTTGATCTTGTTGTGTTGTCTCTGTTGTCACTCTGATCTGGTCTGCAATACTTGAAGTGGTCACTGACCTGAGTCTTGTTGCATTGGTTATCTCACTCGATTTGGTTGAGCTTGTCACTATGGTCTCTGACCTGGTGCCTGTAGTATTGTTGCCTTTGACTTTGCATTGATGGTTTGCACTGTATAGTAATTGTTTCAGAAAACCAATATATTTTTGTCTTTTGCTTCAGTACTACACCCTGTTCTTGATTTTGATACTTGTACATCGGGTTGTTGTTCTTTTGGCACTGATTACTGCTAGTTGGATGTGCATTTGTTTTCAAGTGTAATAGCAACATGTGGTAGTTGCAGTTTGTATATTCGCTGTGCCCTTGAATTCATGTGGTGGCTGTATTTTTGTTGCAGTCTTACCCTTGTTTCTTTGTGGTGGCTGCAATGCTTTTTGTTGAAATTTTGCCCTTGTTGGGTTGCATTGCATTAATACGTTTGGATTTGTTTCTAATTTCCTTGTGTTGAACCCAATATTTGGGTTTGACCTTGTGATCATTGGTGAAATTTCAATGTGTACATGTGTGCACATTGTCTGTGTCTGCCTGCTTTGACATTTGAGGCCGTGTCATTGAGATTTGAATCTTTAATTGATTTTGGGTTCGATGATCTTTTGTGTATTTCAGGATGTAGTGGCGAGGCAGTATACGCGTGCGTATACTGCAGCCCTACAGAGTTGATGTTTTATATTGACTATTTGGTTGTTGTTAATTGTCGTAAGGCAATTATGATGTTTTAAGATTATCTTCATTGAGATTCTTTTCACTTATCTTTGTTGATGATTTAAATCTGCTGATTTGTTGTCTAACACTGTTTAGTGTTATATCTGCCGTTATCTGATTCACTTATCGAGAAGTTGGATATACGAGATTTTGTGACTGTTGTCTATTTGATATTGATTATTATTGCTTCTGTGCATTAATAACCGAGTTTGAATTAGACTGACCCGTGTATTATTTTCTTTTCAATTTAATACTCGGTCAGACCCGAGTTATTTCAGGTTGTAGATTTCCTTCTTTGAGTTGCTGTTCGGGCTATGAAGACTTTTCACATCTTCTGAAGTTGTCTTTGTCATTTTGTAGAAGTCGTGTCATTGTATAGGATGATATGTATTCATGTATATTAGTTGATAATGTACTTGTATATATAACTTCCAGAGTCGACAGTTGTAGTTGTATCATATGTATTGTGTCAAATGTATTGTAACTGACATCAGTTATTATATATATGAGACTTTTTGTTTTATCTGTGTTCCGCATTTATATTATCTGTGTTATTATTATATTATTGTCCTAAACCATTATGAACCATCGTAGTTCGTTTTATATTGGAATTGGGTATGTCGATGGGAGAAAATGAATAAGAGATGAAAAATAAAAATATATACCACTCCTATCGAGGTAACCAATACTAGTGTAAGGCCCAACTACGGATGGTCGCTCCTATCCAGCCTTATTCTTCGTAATAACAGACAGTATTTCTTTTAATACTCTTTGTTATTGTGAGCATAGAGGTGGGGCGTCACATAAACATTGCTAAACTTATGTACATGAATATCTAACAAAATAAAATAATCATAGATATATAACCAGGCTAATATATGGGGATTACCAACAGAAACAACATTAGTGCTCCTTTGGTAATTGCATATTACAAAAAATAGCAGAACATGTTAAATTATTTTTGTAGACTGTACAACTTTCATGAAACAATGCCTAAGAGAAAATGTCATATCCCACTAGTAAGTGATATATGTCGTATTTCTAATAGGAAATAGATTTAAATCCTATATTTTGAACTTAAACTAAGGTTTTGGGCTTGAATATGCTAAAAACAGAATGTGAACTTAAACTAAGGTTTCAATAAATAATATTAACAAGAAAAGAGTCACAAGTCCCTATTTTTTATGTTGTTATATAAAAAGTCCCTACAGAAATGAATATGTAAATTTGGTCCCTATTTTTCAAAAATAAAAAAACGCAAAGTGTCTTGCACTTTTTTGACAAAAAATGCAAGATAACTTGCACTTTTTTAATTTTGAAATATTTTTTAAAATTTTCAAAAATTTAAAAATTTTGAAAAACGCAAGTTAACTTGCACTTTCTATCAGGAAAGTGCAAGCTAGCTAGTTTGCGCTTTCTAATTTTGAAATTTTTATTGAAAATTTTAAAAATTTTGAAATTTTTGAAAAGTGCAAGCTAGTTTGCGCTTTTTGATTTTTAAAATTTTAAAATTTTAAAAAGCGCAAGCTAACTTGCGTTTTCTGATTTAGAAAAAACAGGGACTTAATTTACATACTTATTTCTACAGGGGCTTTTCTTGTAACACCATCAAAAATAGGGACCTTTCGTGCAAAGCCCCTAATATTAAAGCATGCTAGCTGAATATTCAATAAAGAATAAATACACATTAAATTCCTCAGTTTCATAATTCTTCTTAAATATTTCCCGCTGTGCTTGTGCAATACCTTTATAGAATTCGTATGGCTCTTTGTGGTCCTCCGAAAGCTTTCTTGTTTTTGTAATCCAACCACTAACCAACTTTGTTTTGAAATCCCTCCATCATTCATAAACACTTCTTAATATAATGTCTTTCATTTTGTCATCGATGTGGTACTCTGTCTGAGATAATTAAAAATTGTATCAGAAAAAATAATCACCATAAGATATACAATGCTATGTACACTCTGCTTAAATTCTTAGAATACAGTCACTGTACTATCACCTTGTACATAAATAATATGTATTAAATTCAAGCAGAATGACTGGTTAAAGTAGTTGTAATTTTTTCGATTCAATTTTACAACTATAATAGTTGACAGGTTGCTGCTATCAAGTATTGATACACCTCTTTAAAATAATGAGGATCTGAGCAGACTATCACATAACTTACTATGAATTGCCAAAATGGTCTCCTATCATCCACATACCTTCTTAGATCTGTTTTTGATTAAATGATGATGATGATGATAACAGAAGAATATAAGAGGAAATTTATGGCACTATATTTTAATGAGTGCAAAAGCCACTCAATTGATATTTGTTTAAAAAGCAAACAAATCTAGGTATTTAAGGTCATGATAATGTAAGGCTAAGAATTATGCCCTGGCATTCACATTCAAAAGATATAATAGGGGTGTATAATAATATTTGTTATCTAAGGTTATAGCCTATTGAGTTGATAAGATACCGTGTTATCTAATCCTATTTAATACTTGCTCTGGATGTTTGTGCAGTTAATGTATATGTTCACATCCTATCAACCCTACCCTAGCTTGGTCTGAATTGAATGCACAAGAACAATTTCATTTAAGAGGCAATCACAAATTCACCATATTATGCGATGAGTTAAAATCATTAAAAGCTAATGAACTTAAATACAAATTACTGGAAATGAACAGCTGCTGTAAAGTCAGTAGCTTCCTCATCGTCTATAAGGATAAAAGCATTATCAAATATACAAAACTGTAGATAAAGTCCAATATAATATATTTTTTATCTTCCTTTTATTATATTTTTCTTGATACATAGTCTATGATTATAGAAGGTTAGTGGCCAAAAGCAACTTAGTGTTAAATTTTGCAATAAATTGTTACTCAATATTGTTAGTTAAATACAATAGAGGTCTAGACTTACACTTTTAGTCACTTCTCTGTATATTTGCAGTCTTTAACAAGGGTGAGACAGGGTATATTTTTAGATACAGATATAGTGGAAGCAATGCTATCAGGAGACGCTGCTCTTTAGTGCCCAATTTGGTAGTTTGCAAGATATGTTTAGGTTTGAAAACTTAGTAAATTCATCTCTTTTGCTCATGAAAGTGTTTTTTATTAGTGCACTAAATATATTCGTGTACTAATCATAAACAATTCTATGAATATCATCTTACATTCAACAAATTGTAGTGAAACTATTTCGTGTACTTTATACAATGAAAAAACATCTAATATACAATAGACTAACCATGAAATAAGCTCTGAATCATGATATTTGTTTAAAAAGAACATAATAGGAAATTTACAATACCTTTACATCTTCCCAAATAAGGTCCTTAAGCTCCTTACTAACCTCATCCCAATTTTTAATATTGATGTCAATTTTGGTTCTAACTGTATCGCTTACATATGCCTTATAAGACTTCGCCCACTTTCCAATAGGTTTGCCATTATCACTCCACTCAAGGTATTTTGGCTCTTGTGTTCTATATTTCTTTTCCATTATTGCCCTCTTTGCCTTTTCTTAGATGTCTACGAAGTAGATGAATTATGCTCTTCGTCGTGTCCATCTTCTATTTCCAGTATTCCTGTATCATAAATATGTGCCATTGGCGAACCAAAATCCTATAACAATGAATATGTTGCTAATGCCATTTAGGTAAAATTCATCACATAATAAATGATTAAGATTGACATACTATCCATAAGCACACTGCATCTTTATTCGAAAGTCCACTAAAAAGAAATGGTTCATGCTACTAAGCATCTTGCATCTTTAAGCTTTTGCTTTTAAGTATTAAGCCAACTGGCTATGGGATTAAACCCACATTTTGTTCAATTATAAAACCAACATTTTAATCTATTGATTTTTGTCCTTTTAATCTGGCCAAAGCTAGGTTTAAAAAGGCCAAGAAATGTAATTTCTCGAAAGTCTCTTTTTAATTTTAGAATATTCTAAAAATTTGAGTAAAGGGCAATAAACTGTTTAAAAAGATACAATAGCTTTATGCACTTATTGATGTAATCACGGAGTAATTCTTTAAGAAAATTAAAAGGCAATAAACCTTTAATAAAGATACAATAGCTTTATGCACTTGACAACCATCAACTTGCTTATGAATGCAAAAATTATAAAAGCAGTCAAACATTAAACTATTGCTAAAACGGAAACAAAAGCTAATAGGTATTGTTAATCAAGTTAATTAAAAATACAAGGAAGCTCAAGCTAGTGAATAAACTAAGCTAGCACACAGGGCAAAGGCATCTGATTTTGTTTTATAGGAAGGTAAGTTTAATAGTAGCTTAAAATAGAAGTATAACAACTGCAACAAGTGTGCGTGTCTACATATAGCACACAGGGTCTAGTAAATTTATGCATGTGATAAAATCTAGGTGGTGAAGATATTAAATCTTGTTTCTTGTTTGTGTGGACCTCTGTCATCATAAACTTTTTATGATAAACACAATAGAGAAATGACTGTTAAAAAGGACAAAAATATTAGGGCCTGTTTGTTTTCATTTTGTATTTTGAGTTTTGTGTTTTCAATTTGCACTAAGGAACATGAAGAAATAGATGAGAAGTTTTAACATTCTTAGCCGTTACAACGACAAACGGACAACGAAGGAGTTGGATGGTTCTCCGTGCTTTTCTTATCTCTCGAAACACGAAAAACAAAATAAACTTGTTTCCTATTTTACATATTAATTCATTTTTCAAAATCGTCTATTTTTCAGCAATACGTACAACAGACGCGCTTTTGTATAGACGAAAACAAAAAACTAAAAACGACAAGCCAAACGGGGCCTTAATTTCTCATATTCCAATTCTTACATTAAGCCCAGCTTTGACTTGATTAAAATATCCAACTCTTTTTAGTTTTAAAACAACTAACTATTATTTTGTGCCCTCATGTGATAACAATAAAAGTTAATAGAGTGATTTTAAAAGTGATGGGCATTGGTTGGACTTACCTGACCTCCATATTTTGTTTTATCACTATGTCAACATTATACATAAATCACATGTGAACGTGTACTGTCAATTTGAAAATCATAGAAGCTGTAAAATCAACAAGTAATGGATTACTTAGTGCCAGTTTGCTTAATTTACAATTGTTAATATACTTTTCAAAATGATAAAGTGATAAAGTTTCAAACCTATAGGCAAACTGGCAACACCTAGTTGAGTAGAATCCATTTTTGCCACTCCCTGAAAAAATGAGCAGAAATAAGTTAACAGTTAGCTGATGCTAATTAAGTATATTGTCTGAAATTAAAATTATTCCTGGGGATAACCAAATATATTATGACCTATGTTTTATAGTGGATTAAAAATATTTATTAATCAAAGTTACAAACTATAGTATTAATCGGTTGTTATTAATTTGATGTGATTTTAAGCAAAATAAATTTTATCAAAAATAAAATTATTAACTTGATTACCTATTTTACAAGAAATAAAGTTGTAAAATGCTTATTTTAGAAGAAAAAATTATGTATATGTTAGGAAGAAAACATAGCCATTAATACTATAGTTTGACACCATCGTTTTAAATCATGGATCATAATATCAAACCCTTTAAAAATAACTAAAAATTTTCATGGATATATGGATTTTTATTTGTTAAAATGCTCTAACATTATCTTAAAATATATTCACATATAAAATTCAAGTGTATTTATCACCCTGGAAGTGTATTCATATCTCTAAAATTATTTTTCACTTTTCTATTGCTTGAGTTAGATTTAAAGCATGCATGAGCATGGAAAAAAATTACCCTACTATCCAAACCACTTCATCATGATCAGAACATGCATAATTTGCATTTAAATCAAATTCTTCTTCTGGTAGACTTACCCCGATGGAGAAAGGTGGATTCTCATCAAATTGATTATACTCTTATTCATCTACCACATCACTAATCCCAACAATGCATCTTTTGCTAAAAAGAACAACAGACCAATTATTATCAATTAGGTCGGTCACATAAAACACTTGTTTTACTCAAGATGCCAAGATGAGTGGATCATTATCATAACTCACTCGACCAAAGTCAACAAGTGTGAATCCATGTTCATCCACTCGTATAGCACGATGGATGTCAACCCATTTACATCGAAGCAGTAGGATCGTGAAGTCCTTATACTCAAGCTCCCAAATATCACTACAACAAAACGGTCTTTTTACAACGGGCAATGCCCGTTGTAATATGATTTTCGCAACGGGCACGTGCCCGTTGTAATAGGTCTCGTTGTAATAGATGCACCACATTTTACAACGGGCAAAGCACGTTGTAAAAACCGTTGCAGTAAACCTTTTTACAACGGGTTATGACCGTTGTAATAGACTATAATACAACGGCCATAACCCGTTGCAATAGACTAACCATACTAGTTGCATAGCCTGTTTCACAACATGCATTGACCGTTGTAAAAAGAATATTTAACAACTTGTGTTGCCCGTTGCAATATACTATAATACAACGGCCATAACCCGTTGCAATAGACTAACCATACTAATTGCATAGCCTATTTCACAACATGTATTGACCATTGTAAGAAACTCATATAACAACGCACATTGTCCGTTGCAAAGTAAATGCAAATTTAAAAAAAATTACAGCAGCATCCATGCAATTCATCCATACTAATACTAAATATTGTAAAATAATTAAAATCACATACGAAAAGACTAAAAGCTAGAGTCATAGAATTCTAACATTCCAAAAGGTTAGATAAGTTTACATGCCAAATACATAAAGCATTAACACATCATGTTCTATGTACAATCATATCATACCATACCAAAAAGATATCATGTTATGTTCTTGCTACACATATCATGTTCTAAGTACAATCATACTATACCAAACAGATGAAGTCTTTATGCCACGCGACGGCTGATCCGACGGCCTCTTCGATAGTCTGCATCTCTGAATTTGGCCTAAATAAAAAGGCTTCTGGTTCCACCGCTACATTAACCCATACTTTCCAAGCATTTGCTCCAAGCTTTACAAATGTACTGAAGCATCGGGATCAATGCTTGCTATCGTCCCCTCTGCAACTACGTTCTTCTGCCAACTCAATAGCTTGCACTTTTTTTTCACCAAACCATCAGGATCTTGAACCTGCACATTGGTACTCTCGCGGTGTGACTGCAAGCAAAAAACCATGGAACAAGGTTATATAAAAATACTGAGATTCAAAAGGTAAGTATGGAACAAGGTTTATATTGGCTGGATAATTAAAATTTTAGCTACAGCCTATGGAAAACGAGAGAATACTGGAAAACGAGAGAATACAGGAAAATGAGAGAATACTGGATGAAAATGTTCATGTTAAATAGAAGGATCATAGAATCAAGTATATTTTTCATATTCGGAATTAAATTTTAGCTACAGCCTAAAAGCCGTTAAGTGATCTTTCAACTATTATCAAGATGACTTAGCTAATACATGGTCCACTCCAAAGCACAGACTCAAAAACTTGAGAGTACACGCATTCCTGAGCCAATTAACACTGATAATATATTTTCATAATGAATTGTTGTAATAAAATATAGATGAGGTAAACTCATAACCATATGCTTGCAAAGATGTTGAATTTGTACCATATTTTTAAGGTATAACCATATGCTAGAAAAATTGAAGTTATCTTGCTTTACAAATGGTAAGGTATGCTATTATAAAACTGTCAGTTGTTTGAGCATGTTTCTAGGATTTACTGCATTTTTTTTCATAATGATCCCACTTTTGACAGTGGATTAAATCTATGAGAAATTGTGTTCATATCCAATGGGGTCAACCTTTTACATATGATTGTTTTACCAGTATTTTGATCTTTGAATATCGATCTCAACGTGTCATGAATCCAGAAGGTTTTTGGAAATTAAGTCAAACTATCATTTTCTACGATAGTTTCAATCATATCAATCAAAAGCTGCAATTTGCTAACCAAGTGCAATATCTGCTTTCTAACTTTAATGTTTTCATATTCTAACTTTCAAATTATTAGTATAGCCTGAAGATAATTGTGTGATATCGTATAGTAATTAAAACTGATCTGGAATTTCCTATAGTAACAAAAATTTATAGACATACCCACAAAAATTAATTGTGTGATATCGTATAGTAATTAAAACTGATCTGGAATTTCAGTCAAGATGTTAAATTAATAATCGAGCAGTGAAAATTGAATGAATGTTGTTCTAGCAACCATCAAAGCAAATTTTCTCCTGAACAATCTGGAGATCAATCAAGTGAATCTCAATTATAATTATCAACTGATCAAATTAAAGTTAGTCAAAAGTTTCTTTTATGGAACTTGAGTATGACTAAAGAGTAACACAATGTATAGTAGCAGTCAAATCTTTGATATAAAAGACTCAACTTTCACAGACTATGTATGAAGTAAGTTTACCTCATCTATATTATACATTCTTGGTCAACATTAAAGTTACTCAAGTGCAGATAATAGCCTGAACTAAACATGTCAACGTTGCCTGTTGAGGTGCTCTCAGGACTTGGTCAACAGAAGAAGGATGTACGAGTAGGAATACTACTACAAATCTCGATATTCCTCGTTGTGTACTTGCCGTATTTAAATGAAATGAAATGTGAACTAATTAAACTAATTGAACTACTACCATGATTAATGAACAACAATTTCTCAGAGCAAAAAAACCAAAATTTCATATACTAATTTAGGATTATTTATATATTCTAACCTGAGGTGTACGAGCCTCAGCTATCTCCATATCCGCCACATTATCATTTCTTCTCTGTAAAAGTACAAGAGATGAGTTGGTAATTCATAAGCACATATCACATATTTATTAACAATAGCTAATTAAATATAAACTTACTGTCATGATCAAATTAGTCAACTCTTCTACTCTAGCCGCCAACTGAGTTACTTGATTTTCCAATGCAATCACCTTTTTTGAATTACTTGAATAAACACCCATTTGAGATGGTAATACACCAAAACCCAGTCCTCTCACCCTTCCCCTATGTTCATTTCCAAAAACATGTGACACCCTATCTCCACTTACCGATGTTGTTCCATGAGAGCTCTGAGCACTACTGTGCTCTTTTATCTTAGCCTACAAATCAAAATAGATCATTTCAAGAAAAATGAAATATGAATAAACTATCATCCCTCAATGTTCAGTTCAATGTATTTAATATTTGTAGTGAAATATTGATCGCAGAAAATATATATTAGTGGATCGCAAAAATATTGATCCCTCAATGTCAAGTACATACGAGTTTTGAATAAATATCTACACTCATATCTCAAAAGAATAAAAAAAACTTACGATGCAATCGGCAACAACGGAATTCGGTGGGTCTCCATTTTTCTTTGTATGGGCTTTGCACCATAGTTCGTCTCTGCTAATATCTGATATTCCAGTTTCCTTTTTCTGCAAACAATAATAGTAAGAAGACGAACCAAAGAAAAAAAATATTATTGATGTAAATGTACATGCATTTCTTACCATATCTTCAGCTAATCTCGCATAACCCTTTCTGCTCATTGTATGTGGAAGTTTATTTTTATCTCTCAGTGCTTTGAATTTTTTGCTAGTTTCCTACATAGGAGAAATTCATTAATAAACTATTATTTACCTTTTAATTTATACTGAATAAAATACAACTTATTACCTAAATTTCTCCGACAACTTTTCCTTAACAAAGTCGTTCCACTCTTGAACATTTTCTGTAGTATCCGGTTTTAGCATCGCTAATCTAGAGGAAGCGTCAAGGCAAGTAGAAGCTACTTTAATAGCCGAAACTAATCATGACTTTGCCTCTCTCCATCGTACTCCTAACATCTTCAGCAATAAACCCTTATATGCTTCATCCACCATGAATCTTGACTGCACAACAAAAATCAGAAAACTGAATTCAAAGTGCATTATAGTAAACTGAATTATGAAAATAGGTCTAGAGCCAACGTTAAGCAATATAAAATATTATTCGGTGTATTTGGATGACAATTGAAGCAAATGTTAACTAAAATTTATATCTTAGGCAGTTATACTCTTCGCATTCCTCAATTACCCCATAATATGACATTATCGCATTTATTGGCCTATTTGTCTTTGCATTAGCAAATTCTCTTGAAGAAGCCACGACACTAACTCCGTTATTTTGCAATTTTCTCTTCTCATCTTGATGCTTCATATAAAAGATGTAACTCATAAGAGTAGACTTGAAATTGAGGCTTGTATGCCAACCATTTTATTGTATCAGAAATATCATGATTTTTTTAAGATAGTTGAGACATTATTATGTCTTTAAATCATACAACGAAGGAGCGGTTATGTTCATTTGTCAACCACCTTTCGGTCTTTGAAGGATTCTGAGACTTTAGAATTGCCATGTGCTCCTCCAAGTAAGGATGAACCTTACTAAGGTGTTGTAAAACAAGTAGGCGAGCTTTGTGAAATAGTTCGTCACAAATTGAAATTGATTTTAACCCAATTATGCCTTGACCGTCAAGTCCCCTTCATGTCAATACTTGCTAAGTCCAATAGCTCAACATCAATTAAGTACGGAGTGACAAAATCAATAACCTCCTCAGCTATAGTACCTTCTACGATACTAACTCTAGGTCTATATTCTTCATTGTTCTTTTTAAAGTTCCTATATGCATTTCAAACAGATACATATATCTCATAAACATAGGACCATAAATTTTGATTTCTCTTGCCAAACGAACGACCAAATGCACCATAACATCAAAAAATGAAGGGCGAAAATACATCTCAAATTGGCAAAAGGTAACAATAACATCATCTTATTAATCATACAACATATCAGGATCGATCACCTTGATACAAATTACATTAAAAAAGACACAAAGCTTTGTAATAACATGTCCAACAAGTTTAGGCAATATACCTCCAATTGTAATAGTTAACAAATGTTGCATTAATCAATAGCAGCCATGAGACTTCAGGCCGGTCAATTTCAAATCCTTCATTGATACACGACTGCTAATGTTCAAAGAATAATCTACTGGGACCTTGACACCACGAAGACACTCGCATAAAATAATTTTCTCTTTTTTGGACAATGTATAACATGCAGGAGGCAAATATATACGTTTACCTTTCCATCCAGGTGTTAACTCCTTCCGAATACCCATTTTCAATATATCTTGCCTAGCTTTCTCATCATCCTTTGTCTTACGGGGTATATTCAAGAGTGTTCCAATGATATTGTCACAGAAAAAATTTTCTATGTGCATTTCATCTAGACAATTCCTAACTTGTAAGTGTCTCAAATATGGAAGTTCCTAGAATATAGATTTCTTCTTCCACAAGCCTTCTAGAAGAGGAGAGGCTTTGCCAAATACATTTTCAATATCCTTAACACATTCATAAACTTCATTTCCTGCTAATGGGAAACGAGCAACTCCACTTCTACCTCCCCATTGAAAGGATTCTTCTTTTTGCGAAAAGGGTGATTGGAAGGGAGAAATCTACAGTGATGCATATATACATTTTCTTGAAAAATGTAAGCGCTCAACAACCATATCATCTTGACAAATTGGACATGCTTTGGCACCTTTTGTATTATAGCCAAACAAGTTGCCATAAGCGGGAAAATCATTTATGGTACGAAATATCATGATGTGCAATGTGAAATCAGTTTCAGTATGTGCATCAAACACATGCACAACTTTATCCCATAAAAGTGTTAGATCATCAATAAAAGGAGCTCAGTAAACATCGATGTTATTTTCTGGTTGTCGTGGTCCCGAGGTTAAAAGAGACAACATGATGTACTTGCGCTTCATACTCAAGTGAGATGGAAGATTGTAAATCACTGAAAGGACCAACCAAGTACTATGTTGACTATTAATATTGTCAAATGGGTTTATGCCATCTGTGTAAAGACC
Organism: Allium fistulosum; assembly: GCA_030737815.1. NCBI lineage: Eukaryota > Viridiplantae > Streptophyta > Magnoliopsida > Asparagales > Amaryllidaceae > Allium > Allium fistulosum. The sequence goes on along the minus strand of CM060904.1, from coordinate 703,059,171 downwards.
AAATCTAAGATTTCTAATTTCTTCACCGAAACAAGGATACATTGTATCAATGTTTCTCCACTGTGGAGAATCAGTTGGATGCCTTAGTAACTCGTCATCCTTCCTCGCATTTGCCTTCCATCTTAAGTGTTTAGCATTTTATTTATTTGCAAATAAGCGTTTAAACCTTGGTATGATGGGAAAACACTATAACACCTTTGCCGGAGGCCTTTCTTATCTAAGTCATTATGAACATTCCCACATGACTTATAATGGGATAATCAACAATTAGGACACTTATGCAAGCTTTCATATTCATTTCGACATAATATACAACCATTTGGACATGCATGTTTCTTTTTGTATGCTATACCAATTGGATACATAATTTTCTTTGCCTCGTAGTTAGAAGTAGGAAACTCATTAATTTTCGAAAGCATGTCTTTCAAAAGTTCTAGCAACGATGGAAAACTTTTATCACTCTACCCATGTGTTGATTTTAAATTGAAAAGCTTGAGCATAGCAACAATATTGTGAAGTTAGCAAAATCAGGAAACAAAGGCTTCTCGGCATTGATTAATGATCTTTCGTACAGCTATGGCTCTTCCATCAAATGTTCTTTAGCATCACGGAACATCTCATGAACACAATCATTCTCAGCATTCTCATCATTTAATTCATTATTTGTGTTATCTCCCTGGTCATTCTCATCATTCCCATGATTACCAGGGCTAGTTCTACAAAATATACTTTCACTATGTCATATCCATAATGTATAATTTTGTTTAAACACATTACGAATTATGTGATCATTAATCTGATCTATGTTACAGAATCTCCTCTTATTTTTGCTTAGTCTACAAGCATAAAAAATAGTTTCTTCACTTCTTTTTAATTTATCTTTCAATGCACAATTGATGAACTCTTCTAATTTTTTTAGAACTCTTCATCGCTATGTTTCACGTTTGTACATTCGACTACGATCCATGTGCAAATGCTAAAGACACACCACCCAAGCAATAAAAAAATATTTTAAGTGTGAAGTCCTATATTTACACGAATAACTAGCGGCAATAATCAACATTTATACATATTTCAAAATTAAATTTCAAGTGTAATACCATCGTTGTATTAGTTGTCCATGTGCTTGTGTTAAGTAGTTTGGTATGTAACAATTAAATATCAAATATAATACCACAACTAAGCATTGGTAAACCAAACGGGACCTTCGGGCTTGTATGTCTCTAAAACATGCGTTTATTTATATGTTGTGATATACACACTTATGTCTATGTGTGTGTATAGAAATATGCAGATGAATGTTTAAATTAATGGAAACATCGGTACTAATTCCTTACCATATGTTACTGATTTCTTTTCTTATTCCTCTCTCTTTGTGTTATTCTAACACAGTTCTTTTTTTAATAGTTAATTAATTTGTTATTTTTATGCAGCATACTATGTAGTTGCAGTGGAGTCTACCAGTAGACAATTGCCTATAGCCTTCCTTGAAAGGGTCAAGGACGACTTCATCAAAAGATATGCTGGTGGAAAAGCAGCAACTGCTTCCGCCGGTAGCCTTAACAGAGAGTTTGGGTATATTTATTTCAACCTTTTCAAAATTACATGCTAATACCTATTATTATCAATACATAAAGAAACAAGTACTACATATTTGTGGCCGTACTCAACAAAATAATTTGTAGCCATATATCATATAGATATATGATAATTGAAAACTTGAAATGTTGTACTGACCTTTAACAGCTTCCTAGTATTGATATCTCAGTCTATATTAGACTACGATATCATTGTTACAAGGTGATTGGATTCCGACTAACCATAATGAAACAACTGAAACTTTGATTAGTGGTACATTAGTACATGAAAATATTACTGTTACAAAAGCATTCATGATTGACATCTCTTTTTTTCATTATTTGCTTACTGTCAGATAGATATATATGAAAAGTCATTATTAGATGAAAAAAAGGAAAAAAGAAGATCCAAATTAATGTTGGAATGAAATATTAAAAACGATTTGAATGTAAATAAATTTAACAAAAAAGATGAGTTAAGATAGAAATTTATGAAGAACAATAATTATGTGGTCAGCATCATTCGTTTGAAAAAAGGACAGATACGACGACGACGAAGTTGAATCCGTAATAAAAGTGCAAAACTAACTGGAATTCAAAGGTGTTCGTTTACAATAAAGGATTTGATATTACCTATGCCAGCTGCACATATCAAGTAATTTGCTACATAAGATTTAAAAAAAGTATGCATTATTTGATTTTAGTCGAGTGATTTAATACCAAGTTATAGTGAGAAAGATGCAAAGATTGGATCATAACTACCGAATAAAACACACTTCTTATTAATTACCCGAAGATATATCTTAGGACAAATACATGTCTCTCAAGGGTCTTTCAACTTTTTACTGATTAATTATTTGTTTGAAATTCAAATATACATGAAAATGAGTGTTGTGCCATAATTAGGAAGAATATTTTCTTCAATCATGCATGTTAACAATTTCGTTTATACCAGTTATATCATGATTCTTGTATAAACTAGTATTACAGCACGATGGTGACAACTGATTTTATTTTATTTTTTAGTTAATTGCATCAAAAATACAAGAGATGTGATTCTTAAATGTTAATTCTAAAAATTGATTACTCTTCTGGAAATTGTAGATTATTTTCACATAAAATTTAGTCTATTTTTGTAGAAAATGGTATATTTTTCTTCCAAATTTTCAAGACTTTTTGAAATATTATTGTTATTTTTTAATGGCTTTAAGTTCTGATGACTATTTTCCACATTTTCTGAAATACTTCAAATTTCATGAAATATTTCATTTTCAAATATATTGAGAAGAGTTAATTTTTCTAAAGAAAAATAACCTATAACTAAATCTGAACTTTTATCATAAATAATCTAAACCGTTTGAGTTGCTAAAGAAAAATATATTTGAAATGTTTATATTTTATTAAGAACTATTTACTTATTTCTGAAAAATAAGAATATTTTGGAACATATTTGAGTTTTTGAAAATATTTATATATTTTCAAACTATATTATTTAAACCCTAAATGTATTTATTTGTTGAAATAATGTAAAATAATTAATTTGAGATACTAAAGGCAGAATATATTTTTTCATATACTCTTTTTTTTTCAAAAAAGTTCTAGTTTACATCACTACAGTAAGACAAACCTCTTTATTGGTCGATTTGATGAAGATGCAGATCTTTCAAAATGATTAACATTTAAGGTTTTAAATTCTAAATTTTGATCACATCTTGGCTTGAGATATTCACACGTAGTGTCTCATATCAATCTAAATCTTGGATGACATGGTTACATTTCGAGTGTACCTCTTGATTTGATATCATGCATTTCTCTGACTACCTTGGAATAACTTAAATGTCCAAAATTTTCATTTTTATTTTTACAGTTGTACAAATGGGAAAAGATCGTCACTGTTTGAAAAAAATGCTACAGTCATATTTGACAAGCCAAAATATGCAAAACTCCGTTGTAGCTATAAAGTTCAGTCGTGCATGCTTATTGATAAATATTCATTTATGTAGATCACTAGTTATTATAGTTAGTAAATAGAATTCATTATTGAGCATAGTACACAAACCTTTTTTAAAAGAGAAAAGGAGGGTCGTAACTGTAAAAAATGAAAAAGAATCAATATATCAAATTTAAATGGAATTGGATATCAACCAAAACTCAATTTTTGATACATTACTTTCACTGTGTAGAAGTAAAACATAAAATGTCAATGAAATCTTAGATTGAAGTCTCAATGGATATTATAATCCTGATACCAATATCTAGGCTAAGATGTGATGTTCGGTCTTGCGCAAGTGCTTTAAACACACCAAATATTTACGTGGTATATGAGATGCCTGAGTTGACCCCAAAAAAAGTATATCAGTTTTAGTTGATATAGACATTATATTACCTGCTCCAAAGGTTTTCATACACTTTACTATAATAAATATATTAATACAAATTGAACTGAAGTACAAATTATTTACTTGAGGATTTGTACTAACCAATACAAAACAAGCATCAACGCAAAAAATAACAAATTACAAGTTCTATTAAATAGTGGCTAAGTTGACAATATTTACATATATAATGAGTCGGTTACTAATATGACAATATTTTCATATACGGTTAGTTTGTGCACTTTCGTTCAAAAAAAATTTCTACAGTTTCTATCAATATTTTTTAAATAACCGAACATAAACTTGACTTTCTATCCTATGAACATAAATATTTGATCCAAGCACTCGAACAGCCAACACCCTACAGATGATCGAAATTAAAAAACAAATTTAACATAATATATTTCCCTATAGATGTGAAGCATTTGACTCATTTGGAGAAGCAGCCAAATCAATCTTGCTCAAGCATTAAAAAATAAACTAATATCCATTATTCAAATATTGTCGTCTTTCCTTTTTAGGAAAAAAAGAATGATAACCAAAACTCAACCCAAAAAAAAACAAAAATCAATTGCAAACTCAATCGTAAATATGAGGGCATTATCATAAAAAATAAAAAATAAACAAACAAGTTTACAGATCTAGTATGAACACGAAAGGAGCAAGTGGTCGTAGATTGCAGATCGAACGTTGGAATGACCTCAGGAAAGATCGAATCTATCTCAACGGCTGCAGAAGATCGAACTTTGGAACAACTGGAGACGGTTGGAAAAGAGCAACGTTGTTGAACTGGCAATGATATCTACGGCGGAGTTGGGAAGGTCGAGTTTTTTCTTTATCTGGGAGTGAATTGACGTACTGAAAGTGTTAAGGGAGGGATTATTTTTTTTGAAAATATCTAAAGAGGGTAGAGGCGGGTCAAGGTGGGAAACCCAAAAAGTAAAAAAAAGTGCGGGAACCAGGGGACTAAAAAGTGCGAGAATCGGGGAGCTAAGAAGTGCAGGAATTATGCTTATTTGCTTCATTTGATTTGCTTCGGCTGTTTTAAACAACCAAAGCAAATAACAACTTTTATTTTTGCTATTCTGCCTAGACCAATTTCTTCGGTTGTTAACGGACAACCGAAGCAAAGGGTACTATATGCTTCGGTTGTTTGAAACGACCGAAGCAAAAAAATATTTTCACTTTTTCTATTTTGCCTACACCAATTGCTTTGGTTGTTGACGAATAACCGAAGCAAATGATACTATTTGCTTCGGTTGTTAATATAACCGAAGCAAATGAGGCAAAGCAATAGGCATATTATGTACTAGTGAACACACATTCTTTCATTATCAAATTAAAAAATGGTTATTATTCCCAAGTATGTCACTATTTTATCTTCTTTCTTTTCTTCTTTATGTACATGATAGCGACACATAATTTATACATAAATGCTATTGCTATCGCTTTCGCTTCTTGATGTCTATGGTCCATGTTTAATCCACATTGCTAAGGCATGGACGTAAGTTCAACTTGCTTCCATGGTGCATATTGAATTTTCAAAATTACTATATAATGATTCATAACTTTGGATGAACCTTTGCTTGATATATGAATTATGAGCCATGTGAGCCTTTTATACATTATTGATGTAGAACTGAGACTGTGTATGGACAAAAGATCCTCAAATTGCATAATACCACTATTTCTATTTAGCAAATAAATGGTCCATGTCTACATTAAAATTAGATGTATGTGGACAATAAAGAGAATGTGATAAAATGTTACAAGAAATTTGCGATAACAAATAAGTACGTTTATAGCTTCAAGAACAAACATGACTTGGTTCAATGTTTTTTACTTTGAAAAAGAACGAGTAAGTGTATGTTCAATAATAATGCTAACAATATAATTATAAATTATAAAATATTAACCAAGTTAAATAAGTTTTGTAAAATATTAACCAAGTTAACTAAGTTTTACTTTGTTCTATGTTTTTTACTTTGAAAAAGATTAAGTATGTATGTATATAAAAATAATGCTAATAATAAAAATTAAAAATTATTAACAAAGTTAAAAAAGTTTTATAAAAATTAACTAAATTTATATATAATAATAATAATAAATTAACTAAGTTTATAATAGTTAACTTCGTTAATTAAGTTTTATAAAAATTAAATAAGTTTATAAAAATAACTATGTTTATAATAATAATAATAATAATAAATTAACTAAGTTAATAATACTAATAATAATAATAATAAATTAACTAATTTTAAAATAATAACAATAATAAATCAACTAGATTTATTTTGTGCTATAAATTATCCATTGTTTTTTATAACGTGTCAATGATGACAATGATGATGATGATGATAATGACAATGATGATGCTGATAATGATAATAATAATGATGATGATGATGATGATGATGATGATGATAAATTATAAAGTATTAACCAAGTTAACTGATTTTCATAAACATTAACTAAGTTTATAATAATAATAAATTAACTACAAATTTTACAAAAATTAACTAAGTTTATAATAATAATAGTACTGATAATAATAAACTATAAAATATTAACCAAGTTAGCTAAGTTTGATAAAAATTAACTAAATTTATATAATAATAGTAATAATAAATTAACTAAGATTATAATAATTAATTTCGTTCTTTTTGGCATAGCCGATGGGGTTGAATGATACCCTACCATTTTATTGAAGCACCAAAGAGGGAGAGTACAATAAAAGCATGCCAAAAATTGGGCATGCACAAAGAAAACATAGAAACAAGGTGCAACAACCACATAGGAAAAAAACACAGAACAAGAAAAAAGGCCAAAAAAGAGAGTAGAAGGAACCACAACAGGAAAACTACAAGGAAGCCCCGAAGTAATCAATGCAGAGAGTCCAAAATGCCTAGGTCAAAGTTGAATTTCAACATCTTGAGCCCATCCTTTAATTCTCTAACAATATACTTATGCAACTGCACCATAGTTTTTTCCTTTTTCCGAGTTAAATATCCTTGTATTCCTTTCTTTCCAAACAATCGCAAAAAATTTCTTCATCACACAGTTAAACACCCGAGCCCTACCTTCGTTACCTCCAGATAGCCTATGTATTTGTTTCCATTCCTGATCATTTCTATTTGGCATGGTGGCAACATTCAAACTGGACAAGATAGTAGACCACAAGGAATAAATATTAGGGCAAACAAAGAACAAGTGATCTAGAGTCTCAGGCAAAGAATTAAAGAAAACACAATATATATTCACATTCATTCCACGATTGAAAAGCTTCACTTTGGTTAGCATGGCGTTGTTGATGATCTTCCAAAGAGTGAAGTTATCAGTTGCACTAGTATCAGACTTCCGTATCCTCTTGTACCATTTTGCAATTTGGTAATTCATTTACCTTCGATATAATTCTATATAACGTGCCAATCCTAAACATCCTTCCATTATCAAACCAAGTGATCGGATCATCAGCAGTGACATAGACTGGAACAATGCAAATTTTGCTCCACATTTCTCGTATTCTCAGGTTTGAAGAATATGGGAGAACAATACTCCTTCCATGTATCACAGAAGAAACATAGGCAGACATATTAACTCTGGACTGTAGAATTTCATGATGATTTAGTTGTCTCTTAAGAATCAGTCCATGTTTCTATCCATGGGTCATCCCAAAATCGCACTTTGTTAGACAAGGTTATTGTATACTTGATTAGAGGTAGCACTGTTTCACGTAGTTTAAAAATACTACGCCATGTCCAACTAGAGTTATGTGGTATGGACATAGACCAGAAGTCTCTACCATGCAACACATGAGTAAGGGACCATTTGACCCATAAGATGTCTTTCTTGTTAAGAAATTTATCGATATGTTTTGCAAAAGCAGCCTTGTTCCAGCTAATAATGTTGTGTATGCCAAGCCCACTCTTTTTTAAGGGTTTCTCAGTATGTTTGAAAGAGATAGGAGAAAGATAATGACCATGCGTTGACCCAGTCTATAAGTATTTCATATTTCATGAAGGCTGATCTTATCATTCTCAGGAGTTTAAGAGGGAGGATGAAAGTTCTAGACCAATAAATTTGCATGGAGAAAATAACTGACTTTATGAGAGTGGCTCTCCTTGCTTGACCCAGTTTCCTGTTTGACCAACACTCAAGCTTTGCAGTGATTCTTTCATATAAAGGTAAGCACTGAAGGGTGGTGATTCTGGCAGTGGTGAGAGGAAGATCAAGATATGAAATAGTGCCATGATTTGGTTTTAAGCCAGTTGCTTCATAAATGTTATTAGTTTGAGCATCACTGACACCAGCCAACATAATTTCTGATTTTTGAATATTAATCTTGAGGGCAGTCATACTATGGAACCTGGAGAGAGTGTCAGTGATAGTTGAAATGATGGTAACATCAGGAGTGCAGAAAATGACAAGATCATCAGCAAAAAGGAGGGATGTGACTTCGGGGACCTTGCATTTGGGGTGAGGTCTGAAGGTCTTAAGAGTAACAGTTTTCCTTAGCATTTGTGTTAATAACTCAATAACCATGATGAATATGTATGCAAACATTGGATCACCTTGCCTTATTCCTTGATTGCTTCCAAAATAACCATCACTAGATCCATTGATGATGATGGAAAACGTAACAGTGGAGATACACTCAAAAACCCAAGAAATGAAGTGAGAACGGAAGTTCATATACCCCATAATTCTGACAATGGCATCCCATTGAATTGTATCAAAAGCCTTCATAATGTCAAGTTTCAACATATCTCTAGGAGAATCATTTATTCTTTTATAACCACGTAGCAGTTCGTGAGAAAGCATCATATTATCAAGGATATCTTTGCCAGCAAGGAAGGCAGCTTGGTTGGGGGAAATGATGGATGGCAGAACAGTTTTCATTCTGGAAGCAAGTATTTTAGATATGCATTTATATATCATGTTACAACAAGCAATCGGTCTGAAGTCACAAACATCAATAGGATTTTTAACCTTGGGAATAAGAGCTATATTTGTGGAATTGGATGTTTTCATCATTTGGCACGTTTGAAAAAGCATTTGACAGCCTTGCAAACAGATTCATCAACAATAGACCAGCAGGAGAAGTAAAAAAAAACATTAAAACCATCTGGTCTCGCACATGAATTTTTGTTAAGAGAAAACATAGCTTGCTTGATTTCTTCATCATTGATATCTATGCTTAAGGAATTATGTTCAGTAACATTGAGTTGAGGTAGGATAGTAGGGTCTATATCATCAATGGCAGGAATAAAGTTAGAACCATTACCAAAGACGCCAGAAAAATAATGTATGAAGGCTTGACCAATGCTAACATGATTGTCATGATATTGACCATCACTATCAATCACAGAAGTAATGTTCTCTTTAGTATGATTTGCTTTGAGAGAGGCATGAAAGAATGAAGTGTTCCTATCTCCATCCTCTTTCCATTTCAATCTAGATTTTTGTTTGATCATTTTACTTTCAGAGTTGAGAGCCTCAGAGTACTAAGCTGAAAGAGTAGTTTCCATGTTGGCAAGTAATGGGTTGTCAACATCAAAGAGCATTCTCCTTTGTATCTCTTCAAGTTGATTCTTCAAATAGTCAGTTAACTTGCTGCCATTACCAAATTTGTTCCTGGCCCATTGTCTAAGTTCATCTTTTGTTGCTTGAAGTTTCTTCTACAAAACAAAAGGTGGATTGCCATAGTTAGGTCTACTCCACACTTCATTAACAATACTATAAAAGTCAGGCTCCTCCACCCAAGAGTTAAAAATTTAAAACTAGAGTTTCCTCTCATGATAGCCCCCTCAGTAGATGGATTTGAGGAGAGTGGTCTGAAAGCAAGGGGGAGGAAGGTGGTTAAGTATAGATGGCCATTTGTCAAGGGTGGCTTGATTACAGAAGGCATAGTTGATTTTTGAGAAAGTTCTGCAGCCATTTCTCCTTTTATTATTCCATGAGAAAGCAGCACCAGAAGTTTTGATTTCAATCAGGTCAGCTTCATGTATGGAAGTATGTAGTGGCTTGATTTCATTCAAGGAAAGGGGATTACCACCAATGCGGTCTGTAATTCTCAAGGAACAATTAAAGTCCCCACAAATTATCCAGGGATGAGAGTGTTGTCTAAGAAATGGAATTGTATGGAGGAGAGACTCTTTGGCATTAGAAGAATTTTCAGCACAAATAAAGGAAAGATAATATGAGGTAGAGGATGGTATATGGAGATTGTGACAGTGGATCATTTTCTTAGATGAGGTGATTGGGGTTAAGTGATGAATATTAGGGTCAAAGACAATCATGATCCTACCATATGTAGCTTCATCATGATTATGAATGAGTTTCCAATAAGGGTTTATATATCTAGCAGCCCTCTGAGTCAGATCAAGGCATAATCTGGTTTCCAGAATAGCAAGAATACTGAGTTTATTGTTTTTGATAAGTTCTTTGCATTGGTCAAGTTTAATATCAAGGTGGGCTCTCCTAATATTCCATGCTCCTATGTGTTGTATCATTGGTTAAACTCGGTGGCATTGAGTAAGTCTAATTTCATTTTCCTAGTCACTACATGATTTGAGTTAATGCAATTAGGAAATGTTTCAGAGAATGGAGACTCAAAGATGTTCTTTTCCTTTCCTACGGAGAGGCTTTTGCATCCTTTATTTGGGGTTACTATACCATGTGCATTAATGGGAACTTGTTGGGTTTGATTGGAGTGAGATTGAAGAGGTAGAATGAAAGCAAGGTGTGATTCGATATGATGGTAGGAGTGGGGAGAGATTGGGAGGAAAAGGCAACATAGGGTATGGAAGATGTAAGAGTGGGAGAAAATGGTTGTGTAGGAACAACAAGCTTTTTAGAGGAGGAGAGTGATAAAGGAGTGCATGTGCATGTGTCCGTACTGTTGTGCATGTGCACAGAGCAGTAGTTAATTTTATTTTGAACTTTGATTTGCTTCTCTTGCATATGATCTATTGTTGGAATTCCTAAAGAACAAAATGAATGAAACATACATAAAGTCCCACATCGCCAAAATTGCTAAGCCATACTAGTTTATATATGGCTTTGCAATGAAGATGTTGGGGCCTAGGGGCACCCAAATGTATGCTTCGTTGTGAGGAGGGAGATCATGCATCTCCACCACACACGCGCCGCCGCCGTCCGTCCGACCGAACCGGGCCGGGCCGGGCTCGGGTTTGGGTTTGGGTTTGGGTTTAATATGATCCTAATTTTGCTGCAAAACTGGGCCGGGTTTTTTAACAGTTGCAGGCTATGTGAACAGACACGACTGTTCATAAGCGGACGCGGCGAGCGAGTGCAACCTGACTGAAGAAGCATGGGCGAACAGGTGCGGCCCGACTGAAGAGACGCGGCCGAACATAGGCAGTAGCGAACGGGTGCGGCCCGTTAAACGAACAGCAGCAATGAAAGGAAACGGGTGCAACCTTTCAGGCAGACGCGACTGTTCGAAGGGGTGCGGACGAAATTATAAATAGGAGAGAATACTGATCACATTCTCACCCCATTCCAATCTAATTTCTTCTGCTTCTTTGCTCTACTGCTCAACATTCCATATATATCACAGAGTAGACATACTCATTACAATCTCGTGCAGATTACGTCTGTTGTATCTTGGGAGAGTTTTGAAATAAAATTCTTAAGGAAATCGTTACGACGAGCCTCAGACATATTCCGGTTAGAATTCTATATTCTATCCTTTATTTTGGTTGTACTATTTATTCAAAATAGTATAACGCTGTTGTTGTAATTTATTTACAACAATCATATTGTTATAATAATTAACACAGAATTCCAGTGTAGTGGAAATCTGAGTTATAAACTTGTGCGACGAGTTTATAATTGATTATTCTCTGTTTTGGTATACTAGACGTATAACATCTATGTGTTGCTTGTTTTGCTTGTTTTCCTTGGCAGTTTGCTTCAGATTTTTATCATGGCAATTATTTTCATGATCATGGAGAGATTTCATTGGTCAGAGGACAATTACTTAATTTCAAGTTGTTGGACTTGTGGATATGACTTAAACTGTCCTCTAGTGTCACCATGCATGTTTTATTGCCTTTTGCTTTAGTAATTTTCAAGTCATTCTCCTTTTCCTTTTCAATGTTCATAACACTTTCTTCTTCTAACATAAGCACTTCAAATCTATTACTGATAACAGTGTGATTTGCTTGAGTACTCTTGTCAAATATTGCAACTTCTCCTTCACCATTATTTGCAGACAAAACAATAGGGTTTTCTTGTTCTTCCTCTGTTTCAACAATTCTAACATTATTCTGTAAATCACCATTGTCTTTGTGCATATGAACAGTAGGACTCTTCATTGATTGGTCAGCATTCACAAATCCACTTGTCACAATTTCATGTACTTCAACTGATAATTCTTTTCCTTCTCCATTACATGAATATTTCCATCTAAATTTTCCTTTTCCTGAACAGAATGAATTTCTCCTTCTTCATAGCCACTTATTTTATCAACAGCAGAATCAACTTTAGCCAGAGAGTGGTCAACTTCTGATACTCCAATTCTACTATGGTTAATGTTGTTCTTCATCTTATATTTCCTTTTAAATTTACTAACCCTCTGCCATTTTTGAGTGTTCTTTCCATTATCTTCCTTAGCATCTTTAATAACTTTAGCATGCTTTATTTCATCAATCTTGACATTCTCCTGCATTGCTTTTTTCTTTTCTTTGTTTTCAAGGGACAGAATACAGTCGACTGTTGAATTACCAAAACATTTATAATAACTAAAAATGTCAGGCTTCCATAAATATTTGACAATGATTTTTTGCTGACCACCATCAACCAAATCATCAACAAGTTCACTTTCAGGATTGACCTCAATGAGACATTTTGCATATTCGAGTCTTTCAAGTCTTTCTATCATTTCATCCATATATAGCAGCTTTCCTATTCTACTGGATAGCCAGTTAATTCCAAAATGAGACCACGCAAATAATGGAATTTATGCAAGTGAAGCCAGACTGGAACAGAAGTGACACTACCACATACATTGCTAACATTAGAGTCGTATGGTTTGATGATAAACAACTTGTTCTTCATAATTATTGGGTCACCTTGCAAAATTCTATCTTTATCCTCTTGACAAGAGAGAAGAAATAAAAAGATTACACCATCAGATTTTACCTTAATAGATCCTTTTAGCCTCCAAATCATTTTCAGATGTTGGACCACTGCCATGAAAGAAAGTGGTTTGTCAAGAAAAAAACCAACTAAATATTCTCCCCCTACATTTGAGCCTGCCTGGATTATGTCATCAGATGGCTTCAAGGCACCATCAACGATCACTGGGTTGATGCCAACTGGGATGTACTTCCTAGCATTCCTAGGTTTATGCTTAAACAAGGAAGTCCATGCTGGTTGACTTGAAAAAAGAGGAGGGGCTGATGAAAGAGCAACTAAAGGGAGCGGGAGGAGAGAAGGAGGGTCAGGAGGGGTAGGCCGTGGAGGTGGTTGGGAGGACAAGGTAGCAGATACGGAGCGGAGGGGGAGATCGATGGGAGGGATGATGAAAAGGGATGGTACAGGAGAAGGTAAGGAGGGGGTGTCTGCCATGAAAAGTTTGTATGGAGGGGGTGTCTGCCATGGAAAGGGATGGTATGGAAAGGGATGGTGGGGAGGACAAGGTAGCAGGTACGTACGGAGCGGAGGTATGGACCAATGGGAGGGATGATGGAAAGGGATGGTACAAGAGAAGGTAAGGAGGAGGTGTCTGCCATGAGAAGTTATTTAAAAATTAAGTAAGCTTATAAAAATTGACTAAGTGGATAATAATAATAATAATAATAATTTAACTAGTGTTTATGCAAATTAACTAATTTTATAATAATATTATTAACAACAACAACAACAATAATAAGTTTTATAAAAAAATAACTAAATTTATAATTGTGATAATAATAAATAAATAAATAATAAATTAACAATAAGTTTATTAAAATTAACTAAGTTTATAATAATAATATATACCAATAATGATGGTGATGGTGATGATAAATTAACCAAGTTAACTAAGTTTTATAAAAATTAACTAAATTTATATAATAATAACAATAAATTAACTAAGATTATAAAATTTAATTATGTTTATTAAGTTGTATAAAAATTAAATAAGCTTATAAAAATTAACTAAATTTTTAGTAGTGATAATAATAATAATAAATTAACTACAAGTTTTATAAAAATTAACTAAGTTTATGATAATAATAATATATACCAATAATAATAATAAATTAACCAAGTCAACTAAGTTTTATAAAAATTAACTGAATTTTTATAATAATAATAATAATATTATTAGTAGTAGTAGTAGTAGTAATAAATTAACTAAGATTATAAAATTTAATTTCATTTATTAAGTTATATAAAAATTAAATAAGCTTTTCAAAATTAACTAAATTTATAACAGTGATAATAATAAATAATAATAATAATAAATTAACTATAAGTTTTATAAAAATTAACTAATTTTATAATAATAATAATAATGTATAATACTAATAATAATAAATTAACCAAGTTAACTAAGTTTTATAAAAATTAACTGAATTTATATAATAATAATAATGAATTAAGTAAGACTAAAAAAAATTAATTTCGTTTAATAAGTTATATAAAAGTAAAATTAACAAAACTTATATAATAATAAAAATAATAAATTAACTAAGTTAAAAATTAACTTCGTTAATTAAGTTTCTAACAATTAACTATATTCGATCGAAATAAAAAATTCTTCAATTATAATATACTACTACAACAAATAATCATTTTACAACATGGAAGTTGTCTGTGCGAATATTACAATGTGTATATTTTAACTTGCTTTCCTTTTAAAATCACTACTATTTGAAAAAAAAATTACAGAAAAATGGTTTCAAAAATATTAGTTATGAAGCTGAACAATGAATGCTCATCTTCAGATAAAAAGTACTTATGCAAATATATTTATAGTGCAAAAATTGCAATACAAAATGTAGACGGTAAAACATAAGCAAAATGGCAGAAATATGAAAAATAGTTTTCTGATAAATTGCTCTGGCCAGGAGTCACAATTTTTCTATGTGGAATTGCATGCACTTAAAAAATAGTTATTATGATGATCTGGCCACCTGCCTTATGCCATTTATGTAGTTTACAATAATCCTTTTGCCCATGCTTATTGCACCAATGTTGTACCTGTTTGTTTTCTTAACAAATGAATAACATGTGTCATTTCGTGAAGTAATAATAAATGAAAAAAAAATTAGATGGTTTTTAGTCAAGGTAGCTAAATAGGAAAAGTGGGATGTGATCCTTCAATGGCATCTTAGTGAAAATGGTAATGTCAACATACCTTGCATGTAATTCTAAAACCACAGGGTGTTGAAACTAATCAAAAGTTCGTTTATTCTAGTAAATTACTTGGCTATAACATCTATAAAAAGCCTAAAAACTGATCTAGCAGTTATATACATATTGCACAAGCTATGGAAAAACACTCAAAATTTTTTTCTTATCCTAGTGAATTATAAAGTTATACAACACTTACATGGTTAAAAACTAATCATCCAATACAATATATGCTACACAAACTCAAAACTTGCTATAATTTTTTTGATAATGCTCACGATATAGGCACTATTCTGATGGGGTATAACATTTACTGATTATATACCTACTGATCTAGGAGTAGAAGTATATCGCACAAGCAGATTAACAGATATTAGCTTTTGCAACAAGGTTACTCTTTTAAAAGTGTTATAGACTGTCACTGACGTATTCAATATAAATTAAATTACCCGTTACTTGATTGCCCTTCTGATTTAGATGTTCAAAATATATCAAATAGATTTATATGCAACTATACTCGTAACTAAGTGAAATTGTAATTTATTTCTTGCAATCTTATTGTATCGTTTTTGCAGTTGAGTGAATTCATCTTTAGAAATGTTAGCGAACTCTCTAATATTGCTAAAAAGTATGTTTTAATGCTTAATACGTGTGTATGCTATGTGATGTACACACTTTATAAGGTGTATATATAAGTAAATATCTGGATATTTTTACCCCTACGGGTATTTATGATTGATTTATTATGATTCTAATCATGTTTCGATCGTGTATATCGATTTCTTGTGTTTGAGATTTTTCATGATGCTAGCCGCGCAAAGAAGACTTTAGCAAATTATTTTAGGTATTTAGACACTTAGAATATTTTTGATAAGAAATCTTTAGCATAAAGGTTTTTCTAATATAGACACTTCATCTTCTAATTTTATTCATATTCATATTTATATTCATTTCTAATGTAGATATTCGTTTCGTTTGTAGGTGAGAGAATGAAAGATTTGGTGTATTTCTTCTTTTTAATGCAAATAACTAGCTACTTGTTTTTTGTGTAACATTAGCTACTACTTTGTGGTTCATCTTACATATATAATAGAATATTATTTAGTTAAAATTATGGGATGTTATGTATATGAATATTTGGTTTTGTTTAATACAATGTGTTATATCTTTATGTTTAATATTTTCTATGATTTTTCATTAACTAAATGGATTTATGTTTTAGAAATATTCTTAATGCAGCATTTTGACATATATTGACTGTCATGATTATAGGGATGCAGCAGATTTTAAAAATACAAAAAATAAAGCATAGCACTTAAAAACGTGATAGAAAGCTTATAAGAAAAGCATTATCTAAATTAAAAAATTGTAGCATTTTTTTGTGTTGTAAATAGTTCAGTATCTATCATAGCATATCGATATATATCGTTAATTAAATCACTATAAAACACATAAAAAGTGGAAAATAGGCGCTATAAAAGATGATTTTTTATAGCGATTGTTTTATACAACAAATAAGCCATTGTTTTTTATAACATTTCGATATACAACATTTACTAAATCGCTATAGTGATCAATTATAGCGGCTTTTTGC
Source organism: Allium fistulosum (assembly GCA_030737815.1). Taxonomy (NCBI): domain Eukaryota; kingdom Viridiplantae; phylum Streptophyta; class Magnoliopsida; order Asparagales; family Amaryllidaceae; genus Allium; species Allium fistulosum. Next base: position 703,042,255 of record CM060904.1, on the reverse strand, counting down.
TGCTATTGATCACTGTTTTTGTTGTAGTAGTTGTCAGATGATTGAATTATAACTTTTATATCAGATAGGCATCCGGCTATTATATCTTTTGTTTCAAAGTTGTTTCGAAATTCTTCTCATAGCAACTGTATATACCGTATAAAAATAATTTGCACGCTATGTTGAGTGCTAGTTTGCGGAAGAATGATCTTAACACTAGTTTAACACTAAAGGGGGGGTGAATAGTGTTTACTAACTTTTATGAATCTTTATGAATTCTTTTAAGATTATAGTTTAAACGATGCAAATTGATAATCACAAATGCAAACATAGACAGTTATAAATGCAATAAAAGTAAAAAAAATAAAGATTTGGAGAGATCACACAAAGATTATTATACTGGTTCGGAGTTACCCTACATCCAGTCCAGTACAATTTCTTGTACTGATTTCTTTTCAAATAATATAGTTTATACAATCTCGATTTCAAGGCTACGAGACACACCCTCCATATTTTCCAAGCTCTGGGTACACTCATTGGATTTGGACAGGACACCGGTACACCCAATTGGATTTAAACGGGATACCAAGCACACCCACTTGATTCAAACAGGACACAAGCACACCCACTTGGATTTTAGGGACACCAGGCATACCCAAGAGTTTTTGAGATAGAGTTTGCAAAATCAATTTCTTGGTGTTGAATACATATAATCCTATAGCCTCTTGAATAGCCTTTTTAATCGTGATTTGAGTGAGAGAGATGAGAGAGATCAGAGAGTATTCAATAGAGAATCAAATCAATAGAGTTTGAATTGGATTCTGATTGAAATTGAGAAGATCTTGGTAGAATTTCTTTTAGAAATCAAGAGAGTGAAAGAGGAGAGAAAATATAAGAAAGTAGTTATATAAAATTCATTGAGAAAACAATTATTTATAAAGAAACAATAGTCATGTTCATTCGTGAAGAGATACGATGAAAAGACACTTCCACTCAAAATTTGAATTTTGAAAATCTCGGCCTATATGTCGACATACATAAGGAGGATATGTCGAGATATCCTTTTGTATTTTGAAAAATTACTTTATAAAAATTGTTTTGAAAATATTAAGCTTTGTAAAATATTTTGATACTTTGTAAAATCATTTAAGCATAGTTTATACACATTTTAATCATAAAAAAACTTATGAAAACTTCATAAAATTATTTTGAAATATTTTAACATATAAAGGATTTAAATATAAATTTCTTTTGAAAATAAAATAATATATCAAGTATAAGTGAATTTATATATATATATATATATAATCAAAGTATTAATGAATGTCAAAATATACTTTTAAATATCATAAACATTTAGAAAACCAAAAATTATATCTAAATATAACAAAATAAATTAAAAGTGTATATTAAAATATAAAATACTTTAAAACTTAATATAATAATCTTGTAAATAAATAATTGAAAGGTTAGGAGTCATTTGAAGGCTATTTTGAAAAGATGTTTGAAAAATCATTTTAAAAACAAGGATTCCTAAAATCATTTTTCTCGAAAACTAGGAATTTGAAAATCATTAAAATCAAAGAATAAATTTTGAAAACCTTTTTTTTAAAAAAAGAGTGATCAAAGAAGTGCTACCTGGGCTTTAACAAAATAATCTATGACTGTATAACTTATTTGGATATCTTGAATCTTCAAACTCATGAGTCTTCAATCACTAACTGTTGAACCTTTATATCAACCTCTTTATCAGCCTCTTGAGTCTGCTCTTGATACTGTACGTTTTTCTTAATGAACACCTGTTTAATATCCTGCACTATATACTATATATAACTTGATAAAATATTAGTATCTATATTTTATATGATCGCATATAGTTGTTGTCATCAAAAACAATACCTAAGGTACTAATCTCCCCTTTTTATGATAACAACCATGTATATAAAATATGATACAACTCCTCCTAAGTTACAAAACCTCCCCTTAATCTATGCCTGTATACTTTATATATTTCTCCCCTTTTGTCATCAACAAAAAAAATTTAAAAACAAGAAACTCCCCCTATCTAGAGAACTACATGATATATTATGAGATATTTATATATTGATAAGTAAGAAGTGATAATACAAACAAATTTTACTAAAATCCAATATTTGCAGTCAAACCAATCCAAAGTCAATAAAATTTAATTCAATCATAAGTCAAACAAATCAATCCAAATCAATTCTAATCTTAAATAAGTTCATACAAACTAATCCATACTTCTTATTCTAGTGTAATATTTTAATATACAAACTTAAATCAAATCTTATATATTATTTAAAAACCAATCAACTTAAACTTCTCTAGGAACTTCTACCTAACCATCAGAACCGAAAATTGGATCTGCTTTGATGGCATCCCAATCTTCATTGTCTTTGTTGATGGCACTATCCGGATTGTTGGTTGGTTCATCTTTGATAAGGGAAGAAATCATCCATCGAATAGCGTCAAAGTGTTTTTCTTATTCTTTTATCACCTGCATTTGACCCAATTCTAAGTGTCATTGATTTCTAATGATAAAATTGAAGATATCCTTGAATGACCGAAGGGTTTGTTCAAGATTCTCACATAATTATTTGGTGTGGAGAAGTCATTTTTAAGAAGTTAAGTTTATTAGTGAAAAGGAGAAAATGAGAGTAGAAATGACGTTTTTCTAGAGTAAATAGGTTTATATAGGGTGAAAAGTCGTTTGGATAAGTTGAATAGATGGTAGTTATTTATATTAAATTTTAAATTTTTTTGCAAACTGCCCATTATATGTCGACACAAGATGCACGTATGTTGACATATGTATCCTATTTTGCAATACTTACTTATTTGCTATATTTTTGTTATTAGTCTAAACTATCAAACTTTTATGACTTTCCATAGACTAATAATAGCATATAACAGTAAGAAACAAGATTTCATTGATAACTAATGATGAGTACATGAAATTTAAAGATAAACATAAAAAAAATACATGGATTAAAACTAGAATAATCCAAACTAAAGCTAGAAAATTATAGGAAATACAACTAGGAAGAAGTAGATGAAGATGAGGATTTTCCACTAATCTTGTGAATAATCTTTCCAAAGTACTTGTCTACTTTGTTCAAAAGAGAACTGAATGATTTTTTAAGCTTCTTTTGGTTATTAAGAAGCTTCTCTTGATTCTTGAGAATTTCTTTAGTGGATGGATGAGTTGGCTTTTCAAAACTCTCTAAAGAAGTGTCTTCCTCCTCCTCCACCTCCATTTCTCCTCCTCCTTCTTCTTCCTCTTCTCTAATTTCACGCTCCTCCTCCCAAGCCAATCTTGCATCCTTCTCCATAAGAGTTTCATAAAGCTCAAAGATGGATGAAATGTGCATGAGGGAGATGTTGGCCTTATCGAACATTTTTCCAGGAATGGTTTCCTCTCCTCTTAGGTCCATACCAAAATGTGTGAATATTCTTGTGAGATACACATCATGAAAGAGTGTGTTCACATGCCTAGAGATATTTTTAGGAAATAATTCATCAAAAATGACTTGTGCCCAATTTATGTTGTAATGACCATAAATCGCAAAAGGTGCTTTGAAAACCTTTTGAGTCAAGTTATTATAATTACTCATCCCTCGGGGTTATGCTATGTTGCAAAATGAGACTCATAATTCTCGCTTTAGGACGTAAATTCTTATTTTTAAATTCAAAATCATCATCACTTTCAAAAATATCGTGAATAACTTCATGATTTTGATTTTCAATTTTAAAATACAAATAGTCTATTCCACTAGATTTGCATCCAAGAATGTAATCTAAAAGTTCATAATTCAAAATAATTTGAGTGCCTTTGATACTACTCCATACTTCACCTTCATTTCTTCATAAAACTTTCCTTTCAAATTAGCATAAATCATTTTCACTAATTTTGGAAAACACACAAAATCATTTTGAAAAGCATCAACTAAACCAAGAATCCATTTTGATCACAAAGGTCATAAAGATCATAAGAAGGAAAATCATCAAATTTGGCAAATCTTCAGGGAAAGACTTTTCCGATAGAAACATATTCCATATAGGCTTCAATGGCCTTTTTTATGGAAAAGATTGTCACCGGTTTTCTTAGAAAGCCTTATGGTTTTGGAGTGTTGTTTGGGGAAGACATTGATGAATTGTTTGAAGAGATAAGAGAGATAATGGATTTTTAAATTTTGAAAATGAGAGTGAAATGAAAGAATGGAGATAGAGTAAGTAAATAAAAAGTAAATGGACATGCTTTCTGGTCAATAGACAGCTTTTCAGAACACAAGGGTTGGTGAATAGGTAAAGGGAAATTCAAATTTTAAATTTTAAATGAAAAATCAAAATTTTGAATTCATGTGCATATGTTGACATATGGTAGAGGGTATGTCGATATATAGCTGTGAATATCAAAAGGAGGAGTCGAATAAGTTATTTATATTTACTTATATATGTACATGTCTAATTATTCTATAATTATTACCAATCTATATACTTAGTAAATAATTTAAAATTATTTTAAAAATATACATATATTTTAGATTATTTTATTCAATATTTTATTCTTATTAAATAATTTTATATAATTTTCTTTATATATATATATATGTGTGTGTGTGTGTGTGTGTGTGTGTGTGTTCATCTAATATTGTTATTAATCTAATCCTATCAAAAGCAAACAAAAATCCAATTAAAAATTTTAAATTTTAAACGCGTACCTATTTTTGCTCCATTTCTTCAAACTTTTCTAAATTTAATTGATTATTGTTGTGAAGCACATATTGGCATCTTCCATATCTGGTTCATTATCACTTATGGAAGTATCTGAATCATCTATTGTTGCAATATAAGCCTTTCTCCATTTTCTGGACGAATCAATTTTTGATGAGATTTTCGGTTTCTTTGGTTGTGGACAATCTCTCTACGTATAGCCAAATTCATTGCAGTTAAAACATCCAATAACATTTCCACTTCTTGGATTTTTGTTATCATTTCTCCTAATATTATTCATTTTTCTATATTTCAGAAATTTTCTGAAATTTCTAGTCATGAAAGCAATTTCCTCAGCATCATCGTTGTCTGAATCAGTTTATATGTTGTTGCATTGAGAGCGATAGATTTCTTTTCTATTGCCTTGCTTTCTCTCCCGCCCTGCATTTGTGCTTCATATGACATTAAATTGCCAATTAACTCTTCAATTCTCAGAATGATAATGCCATTAGCCTCTTTAATTGCAAGAGTCTTTTGGTCCCATTCAAGAGTAAGTGAATTGAGGATTTTCTAAGTTGATCCTTTTTAGAAAAACTTTTTCCCAATGCAATTAGTGAATGTACTATATCTTGAAATCTACTATACATATCGGGAATGGACTCATTTGAAATAATTGAAAACGATTAATTAACATAGAAATTTTGGTCTGTTTAACTTTACTAGTGCCCTCATGTGTAACTTACAATGTTCTCCATATTTCATACGCAGACTTACAAATAGATACTCTATTGAATTCATTCTTATCTAATGAAAAAACAAAATATTTATGGCTTTATAATTACTTTATGCATGTGCCATTTGGTCAGCAGTCCATTGTGAAAAGTTAGTCTGGGGCTCAGTGTACTCATTCTGTGTAACATTCCAAATATCTAGACTAATTGACTGTAAATAGATTTTCATTCTACATGATCAATAGGTGTAATTACTGCCATTAAAAGCGGTGGTCTAGCAGTAGATTGTCCTTCGACAAAGGTGTTACTAACAAGTAAACTAATAGTGTTGTTAGCCATTTACACTTTTCTAAAATCAAAATTAAGAATACTTTGAAAACCAATGCTCTGATACCAAATGTTAGTTTGCGAAATAAGGATCTTAAGGCCAATTTAACACTAGAGGGGGGTGAATAGTGTTTACTAACTTTTATGAATCCTTTTGAATTCTTTTAAGGTTATAGTTTAAACAATGCAAATTGACAATCACATATGCAAACACAAATAGATATAAATGTAGTAAAAGTAAAAAAAATAAAAGAGAGATCACACCAGGATTTTTATACTGGTTCAAAGTTACCCTACATCTAGTCCTATACAATTTCTTGTTCCGATTTCTCTTCAAATATCAAAGTTTATACAGTCTTGATTTTAAGGCTACGAGACATACCCTCCATATTTTCCAAGCTCACACTCACTGAATTTGGACGGGACACCAGCATACCCTCTTGGATTCAAACAGGACACCAACCACACCCACTTGATTCAAACAGGACACAAGCACACCCACTTGGATTTCAGGGACACTATGCATACCCAAGAGTATTTGAGATAGAGTTTGCAAAATCAATTTCTTGATCTTGAATACAAATAATCCTATAGCCTCCTGAATATATAGCACTTTGATCATGATTTGAGTGAGAGAGATGAGAGAGATCAAAGAGTATTCAATAGAGAATCAAATCAATATAGTTTGAAAATGATTCTGATTGAATCTGAGAAGATCTTGAGTAGAATTTCTTTTAGACATCAATAGAGTAAAAGAGGAGAGAAAATATAAGAAAGTAGTTTTATAAAATTCATTAAGAGAACCCCTATTTATAGAGAACAACAGTCATGTCCTTTCGTGAAGAGATATGTCGAAAAGACACTTTCACTCAAAATTTGAATTTTGAAAATCTCGGTCTGGATGTCGACATACATAAGGAGGATATGTCGACATATCCTTTTCTATTTTGAAAAATTACTTTATAAAAATTGTTTTGAAAATATTAAGCTTTGTAAAATATTATAATACTTTGTAAAATCATTTAAGCATAGTTTATACGCATTTTAATCATAATAAAACTTAAGAAAACTTTATAAATTATTTTGAAATATTTTAATATATAAAAGATTGAAATATAAATTTCTTTTGAAAAATAAAATAATATATAAATTATAAGTGAATATATATATATAATAAAGTATTAATGAATGTCAAAATATATTTTTAAATATCGTAAACATTTAGAAAACAAAAAACTGTATCTAAATATAATGAAATAAATTAAAAGTATATATTAAAATATAAAATACTTGAAAACTTAAAATAATAATCTTGTAAATAAATAATTAAAAGGTTAGGAATCATTTGAAGGCTATTTTGAAAAGATGTTTGAAAAATCATTTTGAAAACAGGGATTCTTAAAAATCATTTTTCTTGAAAACCAGGATATTTGAAAATCATTAAAATCAGAGAATAGATTTTAAAAACCTTTTTAAAAAAATGAAGAGAGATCGAAGCTACCGGGGCTTTAACAAAATAATTCATGACTTATTAACTTATTTTGATATCTTGAATTTTCAAACTCGTGAGTCTTCAATCTCTAACTCTTGAATCTCTATATCAACCTATTTATTAGCCTTTCGAGTTTGATATTGATACTGTACAGTCTTCTTAATCAACACATGTTAATATCCTACACTATATGTTATATATAACTTGATAAAACTTTAGTATCTATATTTTATATGATCTTATATGGTTGTTGTCATCAAAACCAATACCTAAGTTACTAACATTAAGAAGTGATTCTAGAAAGGAATTGATAGTTAAACTGTTTGTTGATGTACATATGCTTCTACTCATTCAAAGTTTAAAGTAGCATTGAAACTATTTAGATATTTTGGTTATAATGAAGTAGCTAAATTTTGAAATGGAGTTAAATTTGAACGCTTGCAAACGCTTCCTTTCTAGATAAAAGATATGGTGAAATAACATCCAATAATGTTGAAAGTTTTAATTCTTGGGTCATTAAAGAAAGGCATCTTCCAATAACTTCTTGTTTGGACTCTGTTAAAATAAAAATCATGGATCGAATTTCAAAACATCGACAACTGAGTCAAACATGGAAATCTGAAATATGTCCAACAATGGAACATCGTTTGAATTCTTCTATTAGTTTAGGTCATGGTTGGATTGTTAAGAAGTCAGATGAATTTTATTTTAAAGTGTTGTCTGAAGAGTCACAACATATTGATCTTTTACCTCTTTGGTACAGTTGTAATATATGGACTATTGATGAATTTTCTTGTCCACATGATACTCAGGCTATTAGATCTCAACGTTTGAATGTTTATGAGTGTATTGACCAGTATTTTTCTAGTTCATACTTTCGTGCATCATGTTATTTTCCTATATCTCCTATTAAAATATGGACATTTATCCTTAAATTCCTAAATGTGACCTTGGTCGACCACCGATAAAACGAAAATCTTCTATTGGTGAAGCTAAGAAGAAATAGATATGAAAAATGTCGAAAGTTTGGTCATAACAAGACCACATGTCCTTTAGTTAACAATTCAACTGTTTTAAATTGAAGATGTCAAAAGAGTTTACCATGTGTTGTAATGTTTTGAATATGAATTTTTTTATATTTGGTATTGTCGTGTTATTAGTTGGCTTTTATTTGGTATTGTCATGTTATTAGTTGGTTTTAATTTGTTACTATTGTGCTTCTTCATATTCCAACTTTAGTGTGTTCTGTATTGAAATTTATTTTTGGATTGATCTTCTATTCATTATGTTTAGGTGGGAACTATCTACTAAATCTAGTCTACATTGATTAACACCTATTTAATTTTTTGCATGCATATAGATTTAGTAGTAAAAACGGTAAAGCTTATTTGACCATTTTTTTAACTGAGCTGTATTGAAATGATTTTTTTATTTATTTTATTTGAAAGTTCGGGTATGAAGTAATATGGCTCAAATGGGGTATTGAAACTTAGTACTTTAGATAGTTGTATATTTCAATAGCTTTTAAAGCGTGGATTGGTTTGAAATGGGTTGGAAATTTGTATCACGAAAATGAAAATTTGTACGCCATATGATTTGTATATGAATATTATGTTTGTGTTTGAAGGTCATGTTATGTCTATTGATATAAATTAGCATAGGGACTACACTATAAGTTGTATAATGTCTAAATTGGAGCATGTAGAGAGCTCAATATGGTATACAGAGGTGGACCTAATGGTGTCGTTGCTATAGGTGATAGTGACAGGTATTGTTTGAATATAGTAAATGAGATCCTAATCGGGTAATCTTATACATGTGTGTATGTTTGTTTCATAGTGCATGTGCATCTTATTTTCAGGGGCTAATATGTTATGTGAAATAGAACTAAACTTAAGTAAAGAAGGAACATTGAGAATCGTACTATATGCCACTTATCATCTGTTAATGAAGAGGTCAGTGAAGCATCAACTGTGATATATCTGCAAAATCTCTACAAGATTTCGATCGATAAAGAGATAATGCATCATTCCTAGGTTGTTACTCTGATAGTCTATGAGATGGTGCGATGAATTCGGCATCATTAAGGAGATCGTCTTTTTCAGCATTGAACTGATCCAAATCAGTGATAGACCCATCAACTTTGTTGAAGAATAATGGAGCAAAATAGTTGCGATGAATAGCAATAGCTTCCTTACGATGGCTATCTAATGAACAATAGCTATTATTTTACTATAGTTACATTTTCTGGTTCTCTTTTATTCTCAGTATAGTGTTCACGATAATGTTGTTTAATGTGACATGACCTAATGTTGAGCAAGGGCATATAGTCCAAATATGTCTTATGGAAAGAAGGAATTAGCTTCACTTTCAATATGCTGCTGAACTATTATCTAACCCAACAATGATATTATTATGACATACTTAAACAGTTTTTTACTTACTGCAGTGAGTAGTGTTGAATCTGTTAAAGAGATGAAGAATTGTACGACTAAAAACCCATTAGTATATGGTATGTAAACAAATTGATCCTTGTAGTTTTATAGTTAATACCCTGTATAGCATATTTTATAGTACCCATTTCTTTCAAAAACCCATTAAGTTCCTTCTTCATCCCCAGGTTGAGTTGAGACCCAATTTTGACAATCTTCGTCCACTTAAATCTCATCCATCAACTCCATCGGTGCCACCCTAGCCTCTTCCTATTCATTATGTAGGTCCATAGTTTTATACTAATTGCTAGTCAACCCGAACTGAGGCTCGAATGGAAATTGCTATGCTTTTTTTGTTTGAATACAGAGATCCTTCTCTATATTTTTTTTCTCTCTCTTTACATCTTGCTTCTCGTAATTCTATGATATAACATTTCCTTCCAGCACTCTGATCTCCTTGGATTATTCCCACTCCGCCTTTCTTGAAAATTTCATGATTAAACACCAAGGAACGAAAGCAATCCTAAAGTTAGCAAGAGCCGGTCAGCCCAAGAAATCATTGTAAGCAGAATATCCATCCACTATAATAAAGCTTTTCATCTTGGTCACCCTATGGGGTTTCTCTCCTAGTTGCACCATCAGCTTTATACATCCAATGGGAGATGTTGCCTCTCTGGTAAATCCCTAAAGTCGGAATTTACAAGGTAAATCATTAAAGTCAGAATTTACAAGGCAACAAATCCTTGTAGTCCAGTTGTATTCATTAATTGCTCGTATAAATGAAATGTTCACTGAGCTTTTGACATTAACGAACTGTAACTGGCTCAATCATGCCCGTAATCACCATTGCATCAAAGATAAGTGATTTGACCCCATCAGCATCCCTATTTCTCAAGACAATATCATCATCAATCTTCCTTTGGTGCTTAGTTGGAGTTCCGTCCTCGATAGCGTAACACATTTCTTGTGGCACGTACTTCATAGAACTTTGCTAGTGTTCTATCTCGTTCCAACTCTTTTTCATGAGATGCAAACCTTTAAATATCATATTGACCACTGATTCATGCCTAGTGATCTTGGACCCTCTCCACTGGTCCTTTCGATATTTCCCAGAGGTTGCTGTCATGGGGGTTGGTTATTTCTCTGTTCTCCTTTCTACGGCTTACTCACAAAATATTGGAGCTGCTTCTTCCTTATAACTTCTCTATCATATCCTTCCAATGTTTGCACTCGTTGGTGTTGTGCTCATGTGTCTCATGGAATTGAAAATACTTTCTGAAGTTCTTTTCTTCTCCGTAGCCTCTCTAGGAGCATGCTTTCTATATCTAACTATGCCTCGTGTCGCAATGTGGATATTCTCTATGGAGTCGTTCAACTCTGTATATTTATCATCTACATTGAATGAAAATGCTTTCCGGGTGCTTGCTTCTTTCCCTGGTGTTGTTATTCTTTCTCTTATTATTGCCATTATTACCTATGTTACGGTCTTGATTAACATCCTCATTACTCTTCACTACGCAGCGTGGACCAACTTGACCACTAGAATTTATCCTCTTCTCCATTTCTACCTCTTAAAAATGCAAAATTGCTTCGTGTTTCCGTAGAAATCCTTTAACGTTGTTGGCTTCTTCATTGTCATCCATTTTTCCAAAATCAGATTATTTATTCATTTCGCCTACTATTGCCATCAGTACCAAATGATCCTGTGGATTTTTCACTTTAGTCACAATCATGTTGTATATCTTTGAAATTCTTCAGCGTCCCTCCATTCTCTACTGTATGTCTACTACTAACAATGTATCCTTGGGTTGGATGGGATTTGTAACACCCCTAATTTTTGATAATATTATTCAGGAGATTTAATTCGATAAATTGAATAGAATAATGTAAATCTAAAAGTGATAAGGGGATCGAGATTTGAATAAATACTTAGAGGCCGAGCTTAATTAAATAAATGGGCTACAAATGGTTATACATGTTAATTAATTAACGCAAGGGTATTAGGGTAATTGTCGTCCTATGTTTTCATTAACCTTATATTCTCGTTCCTTATACCATTCACATTCATTTTATAAAACGCCAACAAACGTAAGAAAAGAAAGAGTATAGCCGGCCATTGCTAGGAGAAAAAGGAGAAGAAGAATTAAATCAAAGCTAAGGAGTTAAAGCAAGGGGATTAATCTCAATCAAATCTCAAAGTCCTTATCGTAATCAAGGTGAATAATAATCTATATCATTTCTATTTTTTTTATGATCATTTTTTTCGTGTTTAAGATTAAATCCATTTTAACGATGATTTGGATGATGAAATGCTTGGACTATAACATTTTGATTTAAATAAAATTGTTTAAACTTGATTTTATACGGTTTTAAGGGGTAAACCTATTAAAATTAATTTTGTATGCCATGAGGAAATTTTATGTTATATATAACATGATTTTAGAGATTTTTTTTAATTTTTATAATTTTTCAAGCTATGCAAAGTTTACTATGAATTTTCAAAGGAAAATATGTATAATTGGGTTTGGAAAGTAATTTCGATCATTTCATGAAGAATTTGGGTCTGGAATTTTTATATGTTAGATAACATATTAATAGCGAATTTTTGTAATTTTTGGAGATTTTTCCTAAGTAATTTATTATGGAAATTAAATTATTTTAGAAGAAGGATTTAATCGTTTTAACAGGAAAATGGGCTGAAGGAAGTTTTTATTTCTGTTTTTGGGCCTACGGACGCGCATGTTTTTTTTTCGTCTAAAGGACGCGGGCTTACTTTTTTCTTCCTAAGGACAAACTTCTATAAAATTTAAATTTTCCTCTGTGTTTCTTCTCCACCTTCTTTTTGATATTACTGATCTGTGTTCGTCGATTTTCTCGATTCAAGGACGCGTTTTGTATTCGATCTTCTCGATTGTCATTCATCTTCGTCGTGTTTTTTCATTGTCGATCTTCATCGTGCTCTGGATCTTTACAATTTCGTTGCATTCAGGTATATTACTTTTATTTGTTTCGATATTCTTTTTATCTTTCTCTGATAAAATATCGTTCGATTAGTAATTGCTTTTTTTTGTACGTTGTATAGATTGTCTTCTTCTAGATTTCAGTTCCTATTTTGGATTTGTTTCAATGGCAAGGTAAGATTTTATTGTGTATTATTCTGTTTCTTCAGTATAGTTTAAGGTTTTACAATTTTACTGTTCATCTATCTTACGAGTGAATTTCATATGTAGTTTTTTTTGTTATGCTATATTTATATAGCATTTTTTGCCGTTGTATTCATATTTTGTTGTAATTTGCTTGTGCTCTGTTCATTTATCATCTGCTTTTTAATTGATTTATATTTTTCTTATTTATGTTTTAATTATCATTTTGATTTGTTATGCTATGTTAATTTAACATTTTCTGTTGTTGCTCTGTCATAATATTAAGTAAGTTTGTTAACTGTTTTTTTAATTTCTTTTGCAGTACTGATATTTATGATGATGAATCAAAAAGTTTGCTAGTTATTTTTGAACATAATGGGAATTGCTATTCTTGTCATCTCACGACGGGCTCCTCTTTGTTTGGTGTTAAGACTGAAATCTGTGAAGTTTGGCCACATCTAAGTCCATTTTCTATTGAGATATCTTATGTTCTTGAGAATAAGAATATAATCATTGATACTGATTCAGATTTGATCAGTATTGTGTGTTTTTTAATTTTCAAGAAGAGTCAATATTTTAAGTTTACTGTTAAGGAAAATGTTTGTGTTAAGGAAGCTGATATTGCTGGCTGTGGTTTAGGCAATGCAAGTGTTCAAAGCTCTTCAATTGGTAGTACTTCTGGTTCAAATAGTGATTCACATGCTGATTCTTCTTATTATTTGAAAGATATGTTGAAGAAAGGTTGTCAAAAAACTATTGTGGATTTTCTTGGTTTTTGTTTTAATGGAGCTGAGGATTTTCGGGAGTTTTTAATGGCATATCAAATAAAAAATGGTTATGATTTGATTTTTATAAGAAATTCTCCAGATAGAATATCGGTTAATTGCTCTTGGTTGAAGGATGGTTGTAAGTTTTATCTTAATGCTTCTTCGGATCCCGGTCTACTCTCTCGGTTTTTTATTAGAACTTACAATTTTGCTCATTCGTGTGGAGGCGGTCTTAGAGATGTTAATAAAGTTAATATTTCAAGTAGATTTGTTAAATCTTTGATTGTTGATCAAATTCGAGATGCTCCTATGAAGAAGCCAACAGATATAATGAAGGAATTTAGAAGAGATTACAATTTTAATCTTTCATATTATTATGCTTATAGCGGAAAACAATTGGCTTTGAAAGAAATATATGGCGATGATGCTATGTCATATAATGATTTACATTGGTATTTAGAAGCGTTGCAAAAGTATAATCCTGGTAGTTATGTGGCCCTGGAAGTTAATGGTTCAACTGATCAGTTTGAGAGAGTTTGTATTGGTTTTGGTGCTTGTCTTCTTGGATTTAAACATTGTCGGCCATTAATATTTTTAGACGCAGCTGCTTTGAAGGGAAGACCGGGTGTTTTGTTAGCTGCTACTGCTAAAAATGGTAATCAAGGTATGAGTTCCATTTTAGTTTTTTTTTATTTACTCATTTGTTTTATTAGTGATGATATATTAAACTATCATTGTTCAAAGTTGTTCATAATTATAATGCAGCCATGTTTACACAAGAATTGTTGGCTTTATTTTATTAAATGATTGACCTGGTTATAGTACAAATGTTTATGGTAGAAATGTTTACAAAAACATGAAATAAAATTTTATGCAGCAGTACCTAAAAGACTTTTAAATAACGTATGCTATATTCATATATCATTTTGAATTTACTTTAACTGTGTATAACAGAAATTATTAACCTTTAATAATGGTTTTGATGTTTAATATAATCCATGTTTCTCATTACTGAGCTGTCCTTAATTATTTATTTTGTAGGTTTCTTTCCTCTTGCTATGGGTATTGTTTCGCACGAAAATGAATCTAATTGGTCTTGGTTTTTATCCCATCTGAAAGGAATGCTTAATGAAGATCGGCCTTTAGTTTTTATGTCTGATCGTCAATGGGGTCTTGTTTTAGGTGTTCCCAAAATATTTCCTTCTTCATATCATAGCTACTGTTTACTTCACATGGAACAGAATATTGGTACTGTTGTCAAGGCGGGTAAAGGTGATTCATCTATTGTGGAGTTGTTTAAACTTTGTGCTAGAGCTTCTAATGTGTATGATTTTGAGCGATATCTTTCCAAATTTAAAGATATTGGGGGTATATCTGCAGAAAATTTTTTAAGAGATAAACCGTTTGACCATTGGGCAGATTTGTTTTTTCAAGGAAAGCGTTATGGTGAGTATTCTTCTAATGTTGCAGAAAGTTTCAATTCCTGGATTTTGGAAAATAGAGTTATGCCTATAACTTCTTGTTTGGATGGTATTCGTGTGAAAGTTATGGAGCAAATGGCGAGACGAAGAGAGGAATGTTGTCTATGGACAACATATCTTTGTCCTGTTATGGAGGAACGTTTGTCAAAGTTAGTAGAAGATGGCTTTGGTTGGGAAGTTTTTAAGTCTTCGGAATTTGTGTTTGAAGTTAAATCTCCTAAGTCACAGGTTGTTGATCTTAAAAATCGTTTATGCTCTTGTAATCAATGGAGAGTTACTAGTTTTCCATGTGCTCATGCAATTAAGTGCATTAACAAGTGTAGATTATCAGTTTATGATTTTGTGGAGGACTATTTCACTGTTACTGCTTTCAGATCTTCATATGCTAATGCTATCAATCCAATTCCAGATTTTGATAAGCCAATTGTTGCTGAAAATAATGTTTTGATTAGGCCTCCTAAAGAAATTCGTGGTGCTGGAAGACCATCTACAAAGAGGCGTGGTGGATTTGGATATTCTCAAAGTAAAAGAAACAGATGCAGTCAGTGTAATAAAGTTGGCCACAACAAAAGGAATTGTCTTGGTTCTTCAAAAATTTAATAAAATCTATGTGTTTTGTTACTGCAATTGAGAAGTTTTTTAAGTTTACAGCTGCTAAAGCTTATAGAAAAATGCAGTTAGACATTGTGAAATCATTAGAAAATAAAATGTGATATGTTTTGGTTATTTTTTTTAAAATTTGTGATATCTGCTGTTCCTCTGCATTTTGGTATTGATATTTGTATTCAATGTTATATGTACTTATCATTTCAATTGAATGCTAGTTGTAACTAGCATTTAATTATAATTAGTATTCAGTGTTCTGTCATTGAAATCAATCATCTTTCATTGTATACAAATGAGTAAGCTTTTGAGCAAGAATGAAGGATTTGATGATGATGATATACTGTTTATATGATTACTTGGTTAGATTATTTTAGTGGTTTTGTAATGATTTTTCAGTATGATGATGTATTGTTTATATGAAATTGTGGAACATCTGTTCCCATATTTCTTCTACACTGCATCTGAATATCTTCTGTTATTGTTAAAAAAAGCAGTTGGAAAAAATAATTAATAGTAATTTGTAAATGAGATATCTTCATTATATATTCTGCATCTCTCTGTTTCAGAAAATAACATATCCATAATTGCCTATATCTGTTTATCATTTCAGTTTGTAAATGAGATATCTTCTGTTATTTGTAAATGAGATATCTTCATTACAATAAAACCACTATCTCCATGTTTCTACCCCAGCACTTACCATATCCATAATTGCCTATATCTGTTTATCATTTCAGTTTAATGCTAGTTATAAGTAGCATTACAGTGTAAATAATAGCCAACATATTTGAAATGGAGTTGAAACATTGGAAATGATATAAAAATTAGATCTGGATAAATTCACACATTATTTATCACTGTTCAATCACTGAGAAATGTATTTTCGCATAATGCTAGTTCTATCTAGCATTTCAGTATAAAACATCATTTGGTACATCAGAAATACAATAAAAGCATTATAAAACAAATAAAAATGACACTTGAGTATATTGATAGTTTATACATTGTAGTTCATGCATTGAAATTAGACAACTATTATCAAATCAAATTCAAATCAAGAAGTTCAAATTCATCTCCACAGTTTATACATTGAGAACAAAATTCAATTACTGGAAAACATATAAAACTTCATCTCAGACTCCATCTCAGATTCCATCTTAGACTCCATATCAGACTCTTTGTAGAGTTTCTCGAAGAGTTCAAATATATCCAAAGTTTTTCGAAGTTACAATGCAACAGCTTTTTTTATGTAGAATCTTTGCAGAGTTTCTCCAGTGACCAACTGTATTGTGGATCATTGAGTATGCTATACACCACTACAGCTCTTAGGTTTCTAAGCATTTCTTTTGGATATTTTTCTGGTACCTCATCCTTGTCCAGTTTTTTCATGTTTACCATGACAAAGAACGCACAATCAAGTCTGTTTCAAATATACAAATGTTAGTTCATATTACAGTAAAACCTAATTCTAAAATAATATTGCTATTTTTACTCCAGAATTCTAAAACATAGCTTTATATTTCGATCACAATATTAATCAATGCATTCATAGAGACAACATTGCTGTGTGTGGAATGTGCATGCTTATACATTATCTTTTTGTTCAATAAGTGCAGATCAATGAACTGTTAATTAGCAATGCTAGTTTTAATTATCATTTTGCATATTTCATGCATTCTTCTGCAATTTAAAAATAGAAATGATAGTTTAAACAAGAGAAGAAATGAAATTATTTACTTACGAATCTGAATCCTGTGGTGGGCTTTTTGGCTGCAGCATTTTAGGTTTGTGAAATTCTTTGTTCAGTATTCCTAATTCTGCCCATTTTGTCTTGAATATCAATTCAATTTTGTCTTTCTGCAAGAAGTAAAATTAGTGCTGTATATTAATGTTAGAGTGATTTCAAAAATATACTTTTCTTACAAGAACGAAGGCTTGGTTGTAGCTGGGGTTTGAAGTCCTTGTTGATCTATTTTTTGGTTTTGTTGAATCATAATGACTCCACTGCATTGTTTCATAATTTAGCATCAACAAGCTCCAATGGTTTGCGTAATGTAGAGGGAAGAAAATTTTCTCTGTAAATTCATCTTTGACAATGACATCTACTGTTGGTATAACTATGTCTTTGATCACAGTTTGCTGGTCATGTGTTAAAGCATTCTGCACATTTATATGTATTAGAATACTTTATATTAATTTTTAACATTTATGTTAAAAAGATTATACATACCATCATCATTGTGGTGAAGTAGTAACTGTGTTCATACATTTCTTGATTGTAATAAAACCAATCAATAATCTGTTAAACCAAACAACAAAGGTTGTAAGTTTCATGGGATAATTAATTTATTTTGGATCAGGAATATTAATGCTAGTATTCATTTTCATTTATATGTTTACTACATTGTATGCGTTGAAAAATGAAAATGATCATTTAATCAGTCATCTTGGACATTCTATATATTTATATGTGGTTTACAAATATCAATGTTATTTTTAACTCCCATTCTTTCATTCAATACATTTATATGCAGTTTGAAATTTGAATGCTAGTTTTAACTATCATTCTCTCATTCTATACACTTATATGCACTTAAAAAACTATGAATGCTAGTTTTATTACTCATTCTCCCATCCTAGACAGTTATCATAATTTTAATTTGATGCATACCTGTCCATCTGTAACCCCCTCGAACAGAACAGCTTCCAGCATAGATTTAACTATTGTGATTCCTCCTTTGTGTCCTTCATCTTTTTCATATGCTACAGTGCTGTAATTGAAAATTAATAATTGAACTATATTTTCCTTCAATTTTATTTAATAACAAATATAATGAAATAAAAAATATTATAATTCTTACTTCTCATTTTTGTTAAAGTTGAAGAAAGTAAGAATTTTGTTTTGCTTTTCTTCATTCAATAATTGAAGAATACTGCTTTTTGTGATATCCTTACTCTTGTAGGTTTTACTTGATTGCGAGTATCCATCAACATCAATAATTTCTTCATTATCCGTTGTTCTGACTTGTTCATCTGTTTCAGTTTCAGATTCAGATTCATGTTCATAATCTGATTCTTCATTTTGTTCCTCTTGTTTCTGTTCATTTGTATTTTCTTTCTGACCTTCCTTGGTTTCAAATTGTTGCTTTTGGTTTTCATTGTCAACATTTTTCTTTGTTTTTCTGCACACAATTTCATATTGGCAATCAGAATCAATTTTACTCCTTCGTTGGCGCTTTTTAACCCTTAAAACTAAAGAGCTTGGTTTCTTCTGCATTTTTTCATGCACTGCTGGTGATTTTTCTGTTGCCTCTGAAGGTTTGTTTTGATCCTGTTGTTTTTTCTCTTTCCGCATCTTTTCAATTTCCTGAGTTATTTTGAGATCAAATGATGGTGGTTCTATTTCTACTTTTTCTTTTGATCTTAAAATCTTGATTTCCTTTTTCAATTGTATGACAGTGCCTTCTGCTTGTATTCTTTTATGTTTTTCCTTTTCTAATTCTTTTTCACTTTTCTTCAATTTATTCTCCAACTGTACGATGTACTGCTGCATTGTCTCAACTTGGTCTTTTGATGTCTCTTCCACATTTTCTATTTTGTGCATCCCAATATTCTCATTATTATCCAGCTGGACAAATTTTTGTTGGCTTTTTTGTTGAAGAAGTGCTTTTTCATCTTCAGTCAGATTTCTTATTTCAACAAAAATCTATGTAATAACATAAATAGTAATGAATCAGGTAACATACAAGGATGGACTAATTTTATATATAGTTGTCATTTTTCATGTGATGCTATATCTGACTATCATTCTTTAGTTATACTAGTGTTATGATATAATAACAAAATGACAACTGTTGATATACACTATGTTATGATATATTTATCTATCATTATATATTTGTTATAATAGTGTGATAAATAATACCTTTCTACTGTCCATGTTTATCAATGCTTCTCTTGAAATCACCTTTTTCAAGCTTGCAACATTCCACCTCCCAAATCTAGGTAAGTTTGAACAGTATGTTGCTAATGGAGGTATCAAATTCACATGCTCACATAGGAAAAACTACAAATAAAATATTACTTGTTAAAACATATAATGTGTATAATTTAATTTATACAGATAGATGCATGAACATAAAGTTAGATTGTTGTACTTACAATAGGGAGCATGGAACAACCTGGCATGTTTCTTGGCTTTGTTTTGAAAGTTGTCAAAGCTCTAATCAGTGAATGATGAATTGTAACTGGCCAAGATACTGAATTCATTTTGTTTTGGTCTAGGATATAGGGAATATATCCCCATGGTAAGTATCTTTGGTTATCAGGAAAGAAGAAGGTTATCATTGCAAGAATTATAAGCAATTTTGGAAAATCATTTTCATGTTTAAATTGTTGTGTTTCTAGCACATTATTTATCTTAGAAATTGTAAGATCCTTTGTTATGTGCTCTATTGTTCCAAAGTTTCTCAGTACAAAATCTTTGCAATTGTCTGGGAGTATTGGTAAACTCATTTTCGGTACTGGAAAAATATTTACTCCAGACAAAGGTAAGCTAAAGATAATTGCAATATCTTCAGGTTTGATTTTTAAAAAATATTCCCTACTTTAAAAGCTTCATCGTTGATAGAAAATGTTTCTATTATATCATCTAAGGTTGTAGATGATTTTGTAAAAGCAGGTATGGATAAAATTTCTTTAAAAAATACTAGCATGAATTTTTCAAACGGTGTTTGTTTTAAATAATTTAATTGGTCTATAAGATAACCTCCTTTTTCCTTGATTTTCTTGAAAATTTTTATCATTGGCAGTAAGCTACATCTATACTGAATTTGTTTTTGAGAAACTTTCTTTGGTTTTTTTCCTTCAGTTTTTTTTGCTTTCTCCAATGTTTTACCTTTTGATCCCTGTACAAAAAACTGTGAATGAATAATTCGGTATTTAACAAACTATAATATTGTTTTTATGTCTCATTTTTTCAATGCTTTCTTATTTTTATCTATCAATTTTTTCAACTATGAAAGCATAATTTACTAGTGATATATACATCTATCATTCTTTTTTCAAATGCTATATTTGTCTATCATTTCTTTTTTTCACTGTATGCTTCTAAAGTCGAAATATTGAATGCTATGTTTGTCTATCATATGTTCATCTATCATATTATATTTTAATATGACGCATACAAATCAAATGATATATTGAACTATCATTCTATAACCATCAAAAACAGTAAATCAAATGATATATTGAACTATCATTCTATAACCATCAAAAACAGTAAATCAAATGATATATTGAACTATCATTCTATAACATTCAAAAACATTAAATCAAATGATATATTGAACTATCATTCTATAACCATCAAAAACAGTAAATCAAATGATATATTGAACTATCATTCTATAACCATCAAAAACATTAAATCAAATGATATATTGAACTATCATTCTATAACATTCAAAAACAGTAAATCAAATGATATATTGAACTATCATTCTATAACCATCAAAAACATTAAATCAAATGATATATTGAACTATCATTCTATAACATTCAAAAACAGTAAATCAAATGATATATTGAACTATCATTCTATAACCATCAAAAACATTAAATCAAATGATATATTGAACTATCATTCTATAACATTCAAAAACAGTAAATCAAATGATATATTGAACTATCATTCTATAACCATCAAAAACATTAAATCAAATGATATATTGAACTATCATTCTATAACATTCAAAAACAGTAAATCAAATGATATATTGAACTATCATTTATCATACTATACTAGCAAATACTGTAAATAAAATGATATATTCAACTATCATTCTATCATGATATGTTTCTCCAACATTTTTTTCAATGCTATATATTTCTATCATTCTATAAATATTCATCTTATCATTGTCTATCATCTGTCAAAGACTGAATGCTATGTTCATCCATCATTTCATATTTCAATATTACACATGCAAATCAAATGATATACTGAACTATCATTAAAAAATTATCCATCTAATTATTTTTTACCATCAATATTATACATGCAACAAATCAAATGATACATTGATCTATCATTCAATAACAAATCAAATAATCAGTTGTTTTACCTTTGTTTTTCTTTTTCTATTGACGTTTTCATCAGTAAGCTGTTGTTTCTTCCTTTCGTCTTCATTCATAGTTTTACATGCCCTAGGTTTTTTCGTCCTCTTTGTATCTTCGTCAATCTCATCCGAATCAACAGCCGTTGATGAAGTAGTTTTTCGCCTTCTCTTTACTGCTGTATGCATAGCATTGGAAACCCTACTTTTTGAAATCGTAGGTTCATCGTTTATTTGTTCAGGATTTATTGAAATATTTTGATTTACGTCGATCGACTTAGATTCTGAAGTCGATTGCGCTTTTAAATCAGTTTGAGGAAGAAAATTGATTTCGGTTTGGGTTGCCATTGTTTGATGAAGAAGAAATTTTGTTTGCAGAAGAAATTTTGTTACAGAAGTATTGTTTGCAGAAGAAATGAAACTACAGAAGTACGAACGAAATACAATTTTTGGCGCTTGTCCTTCAGACCAAAGTTTAATTTTAACGTCCGTTAAAATTAAATTTTATTAAACTTTTTCCTTTAAACTAATTTCCTCTTGTTTTAACTATTTTGCTTAATGGAAGGGCTTAATTGTGAAAATTAGTCTTTGTTTAGATCCGAAATTATGCGGCAGTTATTTTGGTAAAGAATTTGAAAAGTTATTGCAACTAATTAAATGTTTACAAATAGGCAAGTTTGTTATAAAGTAACTACTTTAAATGGTATTAACTCAGCCTTTACTCAGAAAAGTAGGTTCCGCCTCTTTCAGAAGTACCTTTCGACCCTATGCTTCCGCCTTCAATCAAGTCAAAACCTATCAGGTCAAAACCAACTAAGCCAAAACCAACACACAAGGTATAACAATGTTGGTGCGTAGTGGATTGGAGAAGGGCGGAAGACATGGTGTCGAAAAATAACATTCGATGGGGCCGAAACGTTTATGTTATTCTCTAAAGAAGTGCGCTTGCCTATTTTAATAAAATCTTTCGAAGGAGTCGAAACATATGCTTTCGAAAGGGTTTTCTTAATAGCTATCGAAAAGGGTTGCCATCATTTGGTTTAAAAGTATAAGCTTTCGAATGAGTTCCTTTATTTATAGAACAATGCTTTCGAAAAAGGTGGTTTCAACCCAAACGAACCCTACTACCACCGTTCTTTTGCCTTTCGAAGGTATTGAAGTCATCAATGCTTTCAATAGTTAGCCTTTGTTTTAAACCTGTACTAAGTCACTTCCTAAAAGCTTTCGAAAGGCTTCAAGGGTTTCGAAGGTAATGGCTTCAAAAGGGGGTTTCGATGCTATCCTTCAATGTTTTACTTAATGTTTTGAAGCTTTCCAAAGGATGGTTCCGAAGCCATCAAGTTTTTCCCCAATCATTTTTAGTTAAACGTAAATGGTTTCGAAAGGGGTACTTTCATTTGTATTCACTTAGACCTAATAAGTTATGTTTTAAATTAAACCCAATGGTTTCGAAAGGGGTACTTTCATATGGTTTCGAAGCTATGCTTCTTTAATTGAATGGTTTCACTTTAATACATTCGAAAGGTTTCGAAAGAAAGGTTTTAAAGTGTTTTGAAAGGGAGGTGCCTAGAGTTTTGAAAAGAAGATTTTAATGCTTTCGAAAGGAAGTTTTCCAATGGTTTCGAAAGTAATGATTAAAGGTTTCGGGAGCCTTAGCTTTCAAAACAAATAACCCAATCTCATTTTAAAGGAAAACCATGGCATAATAAAAGAGTTTTGAAATGATTTTAAGTATGGTGTTTTTGAAGAAGTTTCCTTGAATAATAGGTTAAAGGGATTAACCAAGTTTTATATAAAATGATTTCAAGGATATTAAACCATAGGTGTTGGTATTATTATGTTATTACGTTTACTTCTTCATATATATATATATACATTGTAATGGACCCATAACTGTATTTTGGGAAAGGGCAGAATAACCAGCTAGGTTGAACCAGTAGTGAATATAAATTAAGTTAACTCCTGAATGAGTAGAATTGCACCTAGGAGGTCAGATAGACCAGAATGTAGGATGCCAGAATATTGATTAAAGAAGTTGTCAGGTAGACAGGTTCATAGTAAACCCATAAAAACTATGTTTTGGAAAAGTTATTGGCAGGGGCCAATAGGTTCATAGAAAACTCATGAAAACTATGATTAAATTAAGTTATTGGCAGGGGACAATAGGCTTGTAGTGAACCCATGAAAACTATATCCGGATTAAGTTATTGATTGTAGTCAATATGTTTCTTGTTAACCCATGAAAACTAGGATAAGAGGGAAGTTATTGGAGATACTAGTAGGTTTAGGGAGAACCCATGAAACAATGAAGTTATTGGCAAGGGATAATAGGTTCCTAGTGATCCCTTGAAAACTATGAAATTGAACAGGGAGTCCATATGTATTAAACAAGTTATTAGTCAGCCCATGAAAACTATTAGGTTAATAGTGGCCCTAGAAACTATAACTGAGACAGATAGTTAAAATGAATGGGGATGGGTAATCCAGAATTTATTTACTTGTTTTGCATATTATCATAATATTTTGAAATGATATATTTTTAACCATTGTGGATGTAGGAGCACAGTTTATGGTTTTATAAAGTTTTGAATAAGATACTAGTGAGGGGAAAACCCATTCCGCTAAGCGACATGGTCTCACTAGATATCCAAATGGTTTTAGATGGTAGATTATAATTCATACCAGGCTTTATATCTGACTCGAAGTTTATGTTTTCCCCTTAAACTCTCCGGTGCTCAATTGATTTTGAGTAGTTTGAGAGTTCAGGTTTTCAGGTACCTCTTTAGATGAATAAGCTTCTGGAGACGTCCAGGAGGCATGATAGCTATTTAGAGTTCTCTTTTATTTTGATTCCGCTGTGTTGTTGTTGTAAAGGCAAAGTTGTTTAATTGCCTATATATACTCTGATCATCCAATGTGGCATCTTTATATGTCGCTCTTGGCGTATGTTTTAATAATTATATTTTCTCTGAACATGGTTAACAATTGTTGGATTATGTAATGAATTTGAAATTCTTTGAAATGGAATGAGAAAGTTTGTTGATTTTAAATTTTTTCCATATCCATGTGTTTCTATTATATCAATGTATCTAACATTACTGTATTTGGTCGTTGGGGATTAATAACTATGGATGACTACAGCATCTGTAGCCGTTAGTTTTGGGCCTCCAAGCGGGAGATGTTACAAGTTGGTATTAGAGCATAGGTTTATGAAATTTAGAAGAAATTTAAACCAAAAAGATTTTCAAACATAATCCAATGAAACAGAAAATAAGATTGGGTTTTGGGATAATGCTATAGTAATGTACTTGTATTTGATACATATATATATATATATACATACTTATATATATATATAAGTATGTATTCCCCCCTCTCTTAGACCGTTCTTCTGTATCTTACTAAGGCTCGTATGCAAATTTATGAGAAAGAAGATATGGAGGCAGGAAACGGAAGAGGAAATCTCGGTCGAGGAAGCACCACAACCAACGGAAATGTTCGACCCACAAGGAGGAACCCGGGTCGACAGGCTAATGCTAACCAAAATGCTGATGCCAATGTGGGTGTTGGAAATCCACCAGTGGATATGGGGGCGATGTATCAGTTCTTTGTTAATATGATGTAAGCCGGAGCTGCTGCTGGAGTTGTTGGGAATCTTGGAGGAGCAAATCCTATGGCTCCAATTGGGAATAATTATTCTAAGCCAAGTAGAGACTACACCAGTCTTGGTGGGAAGCCGTTTATGGGAACGGAGGATGCCATAGAAGTGGAGAATTGGATGTTGCATTGCGGGAGAATCTTTGCTGATTTGGGTTCGGATGATGAGCAAGGGAGGAGGCTGGTGTGATAACCCGGATTATGGAACATCTGTTAATTGATAATTAACTGGGTTAATTAATAAAAATATTGATTTGATTTGGATTAATAAATGAAATTCTGATAATTAGAATATATCTGGATATGTGTATAGATGAATTTGAACTATAAATAATACTGACTTATAAATATCTAGATAAATATTCATTTGATAATATTTGTTTAATGATCTTCTTTTATAAATATTTATTTGGCAAAATTTATCTTTTCAAAGCTAATATAAAATATATATATATATAGAATCAACTTTAAACAAATTTTTATGTAAGGTGGTTGAAAATAAGTAAGGTGAGATTTAATTTAAGATTTAAAAATATTTTTTTATATATATTTGGAAATAGATATAGTTAGTATAAATGTAAAATACAAAGCACATATGTGAATGTAAACATATGTGGATATAAAATTAAGTAATTTATAAATTGATAAGGTTTAAAACATAACTTATAAATATATTTAACAAAGGGGTTTAGGCATAAAAATACCTATTTGTGACAAATGTTTAATAAGTAAAATAGGTATTTAACAAATGTAAACAAATTATAAAAATATATACATTAAAATATATTTATAAATGAAATTTCAAATGTAAGAGATATACATATACAAAATAATAGATGTAAAACCAAATTGATAATACATACTAATATAAATATATATAAAACATAAGACAAATTTAAAATAAATTTTAACATTGGTAAATATATAAAACATGTAAAATCCAAGTGGAAGCTAAGGATAACATACATTGACATTTGTTAGCTTAATGTTACAAGTGGCAAACTTAACTTTTCTTTTAAAATTTAATTACAAATGAATATAGGAAAACCTGGTCAGGAGATTTTCAGTTCATACATCTTCTTCCTCTCAAACTTCTTTTATTTTCAAAACTAAAAGGAAACTAAAATAAAATGAAATCAAGCTGAGAAGGAACTGACATTAAACAACATTAGTTTTCTGAAAACTTCAAATCCCGAGCAATACAAAGATTTCAGGAATTCAAAAATTCAAGTTTCAAAATTCAACTCAACAGATCAGGGATCAGTTTCAGATCAAAAAAAATTCAGTTTCCAGTTTTAAAATAGGCTCTGCTCTCTGTCTTCAAGATACAAGTGAGTAAACTACCAGAACTTTAGTCTATAACTTGGTGTTTTTGATAAGTATATGAAGTATGCTGTGAATGATGTTTGTCTAGATGAAAATATGCCTGCATATGTTTATATATGTATAAAATTGATGTGCATGTCTGTGTACAGGCTCTCAGGCCTCTGTATAAATTCACAGGATTTAAATTTAGTTCAAAATTCAAAATCTTAGCTTTATTTCAATTATAGGCTTTGATGTCTAAACAATATATGCTTGAACTTGCAAGATTAAAATTTTAAAAATGCTTTTAAGTATTAAAGATGATTGGGTTTACTAGGAAATATTAAAACACATCAAAGATCAAATTTTGTGCAAAATTTAATTACATAATCCTATTCGTCTTCATAAACAAGGATTTTTGATAAGAAATTTATGATTTTAAAGTTAGAGAATCACGAGCATTGGGGTATTGAACGTAAATTAGGTTTTGATAAGATTCTGGTGATCGGAGAGTTGTTGGACATTGGGGTCATGGCCACAGCTAGCTGGAGGTTCAGTAAACATGGGAAAAATAATTGAAATTTCTTTTGTTCACTAGGGAAGTTGATCGTCGATGTTGTAGGGTTTAAGGGCACGTATTTGTCAACGGCGTTCTCGAGTTGATTTCATCATCGATGGATGATCGGGGTCAACCGGTGTAGGGGGGTTAGGAAAGGGATACTCTGGCGAGTCTACAGGCGTGATCGCATGACCTCTTGTGGTTGGGATTGATGGCACAAGGTGGATCTAGTTGATCAGGTTTGGGTTTGTGAGTTGCGGGTAGCTCGATTTCGAGTTCGTGATCGAATCAAGGTTTCGGGTGGTCGGACTGTTAGAGGAGGTTGATGTCGATGTGCTGAAGGTGGCAGCGATGACCGGAGCTTCGGCGTTCAGCCGTACACGTGCACGCGTGTATGTTGTTGTCTGGGTTGTTCGTGGTATTTGGGGAAGAAGGGTTTATATCGGGTAAAACTCGAAGTAGATAGTGGATTGCCTCGAAGTAGCTAAAGATGGTGGGTGACTCGCTGGGGTCTTTGGGTTTTTAAAGATTTTGCTCGGGTTTGATTTTCTTTGGGTTGTTCAGGTTTAAATTTTGTAAAAGAAGAATCAAGTTTACAATTTAAAAGCAAGTTCTTTTCTAAATAAATGTCAATCAAGTTTCAAGAGTATTTAATTGAATATATTTCCAAATTTGAAATGTTTAAGGTTGTTGATTTCAAAAGTAATTAACTAAATTAATTAATGAGAGTAATTAAAGGTAAATTACTATTTGTAATTAAGAATAATTACCTAATGGGGTAATTAGTGGATAGTTAATGAACTAAGAGATGAATCATTAACTAGGGATTAAGTGATTAATTGATTTTAAGTTAATTAATTTGTCTAATTAATTAAAGATAATCACTTATTAATTAATTAAGTATATTTACTTAGAGAAGTAATTTAATGAATAATTACGGAATGTAATTAAGAAAAAGAGAAATCATTTATGGAAGTAATTATATGGAAGTGATTAAGGATTAATCATTTAGTGTAATTAATTAAAGGATTAATTAATATAACTAATTAAAGGGTTAGTTATTAAGTAAAGAATAATTAATTAATTAAAGGGTTAAGGTTAATAAATAATGTGATTAATTACTTGTTAAGGTAATTAATTAAAAGAGTAATTAATTAATGAAGTAGTTAGAAGATCATTAATTTATTTATGAAAGTAATTTAGGTTAATTATTGAGAATGGTTGAGGATAATTAATCTATAATTAAGGTTTAATTACTTAATGTAAATAAAAAAGTAATTAATCAAGAATGATTAAATAAAAGGGATAATTAAAGGACAATTACTTATTGTAATTAAGGGATAATTAATCAAGGAAGATTAATTAAGATGAATAATTAAGAAATGATTAATTAATTTGTAATTAATTAATGTTAAGTAAAATGGATTAGGTAATCCAAGGGATTAAAGGTTAGTAATTAATTTAATTAGAGATTAATTAAATTAATTAAGAATGAGTCAACTTGTTATGGATGGTTGAATGGTATTGGATGACTTGGATTGATTTTATCTCTGATGGGCGATTGAGTTGTGCTGTGATATGAATGGGTTAAACTATGATAATGTAGATTACCTATCTGAGTTGAATTGTTGTATGATATCTTGGGTATAAATTGTATTGTTTAAAACTTAACAACTTGGATTAGAGATGACATTGAATTTTAAGAGACCGGGGTCGGGTATTAGTAAATACCCGAAACCACTTCGATTCTTTATAAATGTGAGTTTGGAAGCAAACAGGCTGGAATGAAATAAGTTTAAGTATCATGGATATTTAAAACTATATAACGATTCTTGGATAATTGTTTTGAGATAAATGATTGACTTAAATAAGATTAGAACTCGTAGAAAAGTACGAGTTACCCTGGTAATTCACTTAAGTTATATAGCTTGGTATTTCATATTATGGGTTTACTCACGCTGGTTTCCAGCCTGACCCGGGTGTTACTTTGATGTAATGCTCGGGTCAGACCGAGTATTACAGATTTCCAGGTAAGGACGTTTTAGAGCTCAGGAGGCGAGCTGGATGGCAGGAACGTATGGAGTGTATTCCGCTGTGATATATTATAGATTGTAATCTGGAACATGTTAATTGTATCTGTCCAGTGATTTGTGTATGTTGTAACTTTGATGTATTGATGAAAATTAACAAATACAGTTTTCTTTGTATAACTGATATTATTATTTGATATTGTATTTTGATCCGCTGCGAATGTGAGAATCTGTGTCTTGTTCTGTTTCTTTCTTCTATCTCTTTTCTTTTTCTCCTAACTATCTGGAATTTTCGGGTTCGAAAATTCCGGGTCGTTACAGTTGGTATCAAAGTTGAAGGTTAAGCGAGAACCTTGGCTCTGGTGGGATTACTAATTAAGGATAGGGTCAATGGTACCCTAAGATGAGTTGAGTGTGTATATATATATATATATATATATGAAAGCGTACTTGTTATTTTCTTATATAAAGATTTTAAAATGGTTTTAAAAAAATTATTTTTATATAAGTTTATCTTTTGATATATATAGAGATAATTTTCTAATCATTAAATATATTAAAAAAATTGGTTATTGAATCATTGGAATTAAATAAAATAATGAGAATTAAGTGGTAATAGTAATACAACCAAATTGAAATTGAATGAAGATAAGTTTGAAATGGATCCAAACTAAAATTAAAATCTTGAATTTGTAGAAGTGTTATCAGAATAAAGATAATAATCAATTGGTTTCCAGATATGATAATCTTGGTTATTATCATAAATGGGTGTTGTGTTTAATAATGAAATGTTGTTAATGATTAAGCAAAATGAAATGTTTTAGGGAAGTAAACTTTTAGGTGAGTATGACTTATAAATTGGTATTGAAGTTAGAAATATATAATAAATTAAAATCTGAAGATTTAACTGTTTTTGAATTCTTATTTGAACTTTGTAATAAGTTAAGTAAAGATAATTTTAAAATGGAATTTTGGAATTTGGATTCAGAATTAAATGGTTTAAAGATTTAAGTTATTAAATTAAAAATAAAGGTTGATTGATTTAAAAGTAAGGGTTAATTTGACTTAAGGGATCAAATCAACATTTAAAATATTTAACTCGAATTCGTATAATTTGAGATGGTTTTAAGTTGAGATTTGATTAGAATTAGTTCAAATTGAATTTGATTTGAATTAATTAGAATTGTGATTGAAGATGTATAAGTTTAAAAATTCAAATGGTAAATTAGAATTCAAATGATTTGAAATTGAAGCTAGTTCAATTTGAAATTAATCCAAATTGATTTGAAATAATTTGGAATTGTGATTAAAGTTGAATAAGATTAAAAATCAAATGGAATTTGATTTGAATTTGGAAAGGAATTAAGGTTAATTCAACTTGAATTGGGATTAAATCAATTTCAATGGAAATTGAAGTATTGAGTCAATTTAAATGGAAGTGGAAATTTAAATTGAATTGATGGGAAATTAATTGGAAATGGAGATTGGGAAATTAAACAGTTTGGCTCTGGATTATTTTCAAAATAAATTGTTTTAATACAAATATATTTTTCCAAACTATTTACTATACAATCTTTCTTCTTAAACCCCAAATTTTCTTATACTTATTTTACAATTATTTTGGAACTATTTAACTATTTTGAAACTGTCTTATAAACTTATTACTATTTTTTAGTTACCTATATCTAATCACTATTTTAAAAACTATTTTGCAATTATCTAACTATTTTATATCTACTTAACTATTTTTCAGCTATTTTACAAACTAACAAATATTTTTCAACTACTTATCTATTTTAAACTTTTTCAAGCTATTTTTAAATTTAAATAGGTCAGAGTTCAAACTGTTTGTAATTGAAGTAATAACTCAATTGGAAATGGAAGCAATTGAGAATAAGTGAATGGAATTAAAGGAAATGTGAATAGAAAAGAGAATTGATTTGGCTAATAACCAATAAAGATAAATACGTAGGATATACATATATTATTCTATTCGCATAGTGATTTGATCCAGATTCGAGCACAAAATTTCGAGATAGTATTATCGATCCGAGTTGGGATTTTTCGCTCGATTTCGACGACGAACCTGGATATGGATTTTTGATTGGTTCTGGATATTCTCTATCATAGTTGTGACTATGCAAGAAGAATGGCGATTTCTGATCAGGAAACCAGATCTGAGTCCGCACTAGGAAGTCGGGTGGACGATACTAGTTCGGAAGAGAAATTGTGTGATCGAGTGAGCGATCAGATTGGTATTGCGTACGGATGATATGTGTACATCATACGGGTTTGAATGAAATTGATATTGAAAATTTTGAATAAAAACTGTAAAATGGTTTTGAAATGAAAGTAATATGGTTAATAACTTTATAAAAGATTTATCAAATTTGAATATTTGATTTGGAATAAACAAAGTTATATATTCTTGTTATATAAGATAAATCTTCCCTTGTTAAATCTATAGCCAGAAGAAAAAAAGGGTTTTGAAAATATTTGAAGTATAAAAGAGGTTTTATACAAGTTTGAAATGATCCAAAGATTTTCAAAGTTATATATATCTATATATATATAAAGGGTTTTATGAGAATGATTTTGGAAAAGGTTTTGGAACCTATGGATTTTGAAAAGGCTTTTGATTTTTGAGAAAAATCGATTTTGGGAATTTGGAAAGCCAAATTTGGAACTACCGATTTTGGATATCGATTTTGTGTAAAAGAGATTTTGATATAAATCATAAATGGTATGATTTAAAGATACTATAAGTGTATAGTATAAAGTGTTTTGAGAATGGCTTTGGGGAAAAAGGCGCTCCCTTGAAATGAACTTCTCAGGAGTGCCACTGGGTGGTACTGCCTTGAACCCCAAGGGGGATTCTAAAGTTAATCCTGTGAGGAGTCCGGACAAAACTAGTTCCTGAGGATTATTTGTGTAGCGAAAGTCGAGGGGCTGGTGCCCACAGAGGCATTTGGGTTATGTTGTGATGACAGTGTAACTCAATGTCACTGCGATCTACTGCAGACCATAGCGAAAGTCATGTGAGCCGCTGAGTGCCAACAGTCTGCGTTTGATTTTATATCGGTAGACTGCGACACTATGGTAACATAGCGAAAGTCATGTGAGCCGCTGAGAGCCAACAGTCTGCGTTTGATTTTATATCGGTAGACTGCGACCTATGTAGAGTGGAGAAGTTTCATTTCGACAGCGAAATCGTGTGTGCCGCTGAGAGCCAACAGTTACATGGACTTTTGCTACGACGGCAACGTAACCCTGGAATGTAACTGCGACATGTTGTAGGTTCCATGGTATAATCAGTTACATGGACTTTTGCTGCGATGGCAACGTAACCCAGGATGTAACTGTGACCATGGATGGGGGTGATGATTTCCAGAGCATTCTCACCAAAGATATTTCCTCTATTTTCAGAACTGTTTTCTATATTTTCAATAAAATTATTTTCCAAAGTATTTTCACTGGATGTTGGAAATGAGTTTACCAAGTACTTATAGATTTTCAGTCCTACGTCTGATCAATGTATGACCGAATTTCTATGAGAACAAGGATGGACTTGTTGAAACATCGAGTTATAAAAGTATTTTTACAAAAACTATTTTGATAATATTATATAGATTTTAAAAAGTGTTTTAAAAATGATCAAAGAATAATTTATCTGATCTTAAGTATTGAATAAATTCTGGTTTCGTTTCTTTTCGAGGACGAAAAGATTCTAAGGGGGGAGGAATGTGATAACCCGGATTTTGGAACATCTGTTAATTGATAATTAACTGGGTTAATTAATAAAAATATTGATTTTATTTGGGTTAATAAATGAAATTCTGATAATTAGAATATATCTGGATATGTGTATAGATGAATTTGAACTATAAATAATACTGACTTATAAATATCTAGATAAATATTCATTTGATAATATTTGTTTAATGATCTTCTTTTATAAATATTTAATTGGCAAAATTTATCTTTTCAAAGCTAATATAATATATATATATATATAGAATCAACTTTAAACAAATTTTTATGTAAGGTGGTTGAAAATAAGTAAGGTGAGATTTAATTTAAGATTTAAAAATATTTTTTTTATATATATTTGGAAATAGATATAGTTAGTATAAATGTAAAATACAAAGCACATATGTGAATGTAAACATATGTGGATATAAAATTAAGTAATTTATAAATTGATAAGGTTTAAAACATAACTTATAAATATATTTAACAAAAGGGTTTAGGCATAAAAATACCTATTTGTGACAAATGTTTAATAAGTAAAATAGGTATTTAACAAATGTAAACAAATTATAAAAATATATACATTAAAATATATTTATAAATGAAATTTTAAATGTAAGAGATATACATATACAAAATAATAGATGTAAAACCAAATTGATAATACATACTAATATAAATATATATAAAACATAAGACAAATTTAAAATAAATTTTAACATTGGTAAATATATAAAACATGTAAAATCCAAGTGGAAGCTAAGGATAACATACATTGACATTTTTTAGCTTAATGTTACAAGTGGCAAACTTAACTTTTCTTTTAAAATTTAATTACAAATGAATATAGGAAAACCTGGTCAGGAGATTTTCAGTTCATACATCTTCTTCCTCTCAAACTTCTTTTATTTTCAAAACTAAAAGGAAACTAAAATAAAATGAAATCAAGCTGAGAAGGAACTGACATTAAACAACATCAGTTTTCTGAAAACTTCAAATCCCGAGCAATACAAAGATTTCAGGAATTCAAAAATTCAAGTTTCAAAATTCAACTCAATAGATCAGGGATCAGTTTCAGATCAAAAAAAATTCAATTTCCAGTTTTAAAATAGGCTCTGCTCTCTGTCTTCAAGATACAAGTGAGTAAACTACCAGAACTTTAGTCTATAACTTGGTGTTTTTGATAAGTATATGAAGTATGCTGTGAATGATGTTTGTCTAGATGAAAATATGCCTGCATATGTTTATATATGTATAAAATTGATGTGCATGTCTGTGTACAGGTTCTTAGGCCTCTGTATAAATTCACAGGGTTTAAATTTAGTTCAAAATTCAAAATGTTAGCTTTATTTCACTTATAGGCTTTGATGTCTAAACAATATATGCTTGAATTTGCAAGATTAAAATTTTAAAAATGCTTTTAAGTATTAAAGATGATTGGGTTTACTAGGAAATATTAAAACACATCAAAGATCAAATTTTGTGCAAAATTTAATTACATAATCCTGTTCGTCTTCATAAACAAGGATTTTTGATAAGAAATTCATGATTTCAAAGTTAGAGAATCACGAGCATTGGGGTATTGAACGTAAATTGGGTTTTGATAAGATTCTGGTGATCGGAGAGTTGTTGGACATTGGGGTCATGGCCACAGCTAGCTGGAGGTTCAGTAAACATGGGAAAAATAATCGAAATTTCTTTTGTTCACTAGGGAAGTTGATCGTCGATGTTGTAGGGTTTAAGGGCACGTATTTGTCAACGGCATTCTCGAGTTGATTTCATCATCGATGGATGATCGGGGTCAACCGGTGTAGGGGGTTTAGGAAAGGGATACTCTGGCGAGTCTACAGGCGTGATCGCATGACCTCTTGTGGTTGGGATTGATGGCACAAGGTGGATCTAGTTGATCAGGTTTGGGTTTGTGAGTTGCGGGTAGCTCGATTTCGAGTTCGTGATCGAATCAAGGTTTCGGGTGGTCGGACTGTTAGAGGAGGTTAACGTCGATGTGCTGAAGGTGGCAGCGATGACCGGAGCTTCGGCGTTCAGCCGTACACGTTCACGCGTGTATGTTGTTGTCTGGGTTGTTCGTGGTATTTGGGGAAGAAGGGTTTATATCGGGTAAAACTCGAAGTAGATAGTGGATTGCCTCGAAGTAGCTGAAGATGGTGGGTGACTCGGTGGGGTCTTCGGGTTTTTAAAGATTTTGCTCGGGTTTGATTTTCTTTGGTTGTTCAGGTTTAAATTTTGTAAAAGAAGAATCAAGTTTACAATTTAAAAGCAAGTTCTTTTCTAAATAAATGTCAATCAAGTTTCAAGAGTATTTAATTGAATATATTTCCAAATTTAAAATGTTTAAGGTTGTTGATTTCAAAAGTAATTAACTAAATTAATTAATGAGAGTAATTAAAGGTAAATTACTATTTGTAATTAAGAATAATTACCTAATGGGGTAATTAGTGGATAGTTAATGAACTAAGAGATGAATCATTAACTAGGGATTAAGTGATTAATTGATTTTAAGTTAATTAATTTGTCTAATTAATTATAGATAATCACTTATTAATTAATTAAGTATATTTACTTAGAGAAGTAATTTAATGAATAATTACGGAATGTAATTAAGAAAAAGAGAAATCATTTATGGAAGTAATTATATGGAAGTGATTAAGGATTAATCATTTAGTGTAATTAATTAAAGGATTAATTAATATAACTAATTAAAGGATTAATTAATATAACTAATTAAAGGGTTAGTTATTAAGTAAAGAATAATTAATTAATTAAAGGGTTAAGGTTAATAAATAATGTGATTAATTACTTGTTAAGGTAATTAATTAAAAGAGTAATTAATTAATGAAGTAGTTAGAAGATCATTAATTTATTTATGAAAGTAATTTATGTTAATTATTGAGAATGGTTGAGGATAATTAATCTATAATTAAGGTTTAATTACTTAATGTAAATAAAAAAGTAATTAATCAAGAATGATTAAATAAAAGGGATAATTAAAGGACAATTACTTATTGTAATTAAGGGATAATTAATCAAGGAAGATTAATTAAGATAAATAATTAAGAAATGATTAATTAATTTGTAATTAATTAATGTTAAGTAAGATGGATTAGGTAATCCAAGGGATTAAAGGTTAGTAATTAATTTAATTAGAGATTAATTAAATTAATTAAGAATGAGTCAACTTGTTATGGATGGTTGAATGGTATTGGATGACTTGGATTGATTTTATCTCTGATGGGCGATTGAGTTGTGCTGTGATATGAATGGGTTAAACTATGATAATGTAGATTACCTATCTGAGTTGAATTGTTGTATGATATCTTAGGTATAAATTGTATTGTTTAAAACTTAACAACTTGGATTAGAGATGACATTGAATTCGAAGAGACCAGGGTCGGGTATTAGTAAATACCCGAAACCACTTCGATTCTTTATAAATGTGAGTTTGGAAGCAAACAGGCTGGAATGAAATAAGTTTAAGTATCATGGATATTTAAAACTGTATAACGATTCTTGGATAATTGTTTTGAGATAAATGATTAACTTAAATAAGATTAGAACTCGTAGAAAAGTACGAGTTACCCTGGTAATTCACTTAAGTTATATAGCTTGGTATTTCATATTATGGGTTTACTCACGCTGGTTTCCAGCCTGACCCGGGTGTTACTTTGATGTAATGCTCGGGTCAGACCGAGTATTACAGATTTCCAGGTAAGGACATTCTGGAGCTCAGGAGGCGAGCTGGATGGCAGGAACGTATGGAGTGTATTCCGCTGTGATATATTATAGATTGTAATCTGGAACATGTTAATTGTATATGTCCAGTGATTTATGTATGTTGTAACTCTGATGTATTGATGAAAATTAACAAATACAGTTTTCTTTGTATAACTGATATTATTATTTGATATTGTATTTTGATCCACTGCGAATGTGAGAATCTGTGTCTTGTTCTGTTTCTTTCTTCTATCTCTTTTCTTTTTCTCCTAACTATCTGGAATTTTCGGGTTCGAAAATTCCGGGTCGTTACAGCTGGCCTCTAGGCAGTTGCAAGGGGCAGCTCTTCATTGGTGGAATAGTGTTACTGCCGGAGTTCCGGAGGAGGAGTTGACTTGGGTAGATTTTAGAAGAAGATTTGAACAGAGGTTTTTATCTGAAATTGCTTAGTCAGCGTTGATGCGAAAGTTTATGGATTTGGTGCAGGGAAGGATGTCGGTAATTGAGTATGCTACTAAGTTTGATGAGTTGTCTCGATATGAGTATGCTACTATAGACACCGTCATCTGAAGGAATGAGAGGTTCATTCGAGGATTGAGGCCTAAGATTTCTAGGGCGACCCTAACACATATCCGTGATCCTTGTAATATAGTTGTGGAGATGGCAATCCTCCATGAAGAGATGCTTGTTATTTGTGCTAGAGAAAAGCTAGTTGAAACCTAGGGTTCTCTAGGAAAGAAGAGAAAGTTCTTTAAGAAGAAGGAAGCCCAGAAAGGGGAAGCTGCCAAGAAGGAAAATGCTGATTTAGTTTGCTTCAAGTGTGACAAGAAAGGTCATTATGCTCATGAGTGCTGGTCAGGCAAGGGGAAGAAGTGTTGGAACTGGACCGGCCCATAGTGGAAGTTATAGATGAATTTTAAATTTTTTACCATACTGGATCTTTATTGGGCCTATGAAGTCTAACTGAAATAAAACATTTCTAAATTTCATTTAAATAAAATCACTTATTTTATTTAAATTTAAATATCTTAAGATATGAAATTAATTTTATTTGATTTAGTTTATACATAAATGTATCATAATAATCCGTGAAAGGTATAATATGCCCATATGTAGACGTTGGGATTTACATCGTAACATACATATTAGCTCATTTTGTATGTCATGTATGTTGTCCAAATATGTGCATGTATATGTGTTACAAAATACACACACACAAATGTATGTATAAATATATTATATATAATCTATATAACAAATTTTCTTGGTTTTAACGGAAAAGACAAAGAAGGGTTGAGATTTATTGTTGATAAAAGACATCAGGTGGCCAGAATTTATCACATCAGCCGATGGGTAACGTTCTCTTACTCTGTTAACCTCCGTTAAATAACTTCTTGCCTCCACTTCCTCCATGATGCTCACCTCACCCATCGTGTTTGATAAACAAATTTCAACTGTTGAAAATCCAGTTTTAATACCTTTGTTTCTTGCTTTGTTCAAACTGCTATTATTCTCTCATGTTTTTATCCACACCAGCCTACTCTTCAAATTCAATTATTCTTTTCTCCAACTCCAATAGAAGATGCTAATTTTAGTTTCTACTATCCATGGCTGTAGACGAAACGAAATCCGAAGAATAAGGCGTTTCCAATTTATTCATTTTGGTTTGTGGTATTTCAATTTTTCTCTTTTTTCCTGCGTTTTGTTATAGTTCAAAATCGTTAACTACAACTTTGTTTCTTTCTATGATTTAGTGTTCACGCAGAGTATGTTGGCCATTCATGATGTATCTACTTAATCTTTGGTCTAGGTTTCAAGTTTTTCTTTTCATCCCTTCCAAAAATATGGGTGTATAAAATCCGACCTAATCAATCGGGATGAACCCCATTAAAACATGTATTTGTGATGAACTGATATACTTAGTAATAAAAATTATAAGGTTTGGAAAGCCTATGATTTGTTCATTCTTGCTTATATTTTACATAAAAAGATATTGTTTCTCTTTTGTACTTTCCTTATTTTCCCTTTTGATTTATATTAAACTAATGTTTCTCCATTGTGTTCAAAATAAATGATACAGTTTCTATTCATCAAAATAACGTCAACATATTAATTTTCTAACATGATACAATTAAATTGGCCAGGAGCATAGCATGAAATTGGAGAAAATATCATGGGTTCTTCAGTAATACAAAGCAAACCAGTTTTCAATATTTTGATAGTTTACTCATATTTTGCTAGCTATGGTATTGCACTGTTCTATGCATTAAATTAGTATGGTAGCTTGACATAGAAGATTAAATATGAAAATTGGAAACAAATCATTCGACATTTTTGTATATGTAGTTGCATCTTTAGGTGTGGAATATGTTATAATGAGCCACTGCCATTATATTAGTACAATAGACTTTTATTACATTTTAGCTATTGATTTTAAATTTGACAGTTATCTTTAAATATGAGTTAACACAAAATCCATGACTGTGTGCTTGGTTATTGTCATGCATGATACAAGGTATATAGGTAAATTGGTTGTATTATATTGGCCATAAAATTATGCAATTCTACAGATGTATACATCGTGTTTCATAATTATACATCTTATATTAGATTTAAAAGGTATTCAATTTTGTTTATAATAAAATTTTAAAACTGCTTTGACGTTAATTTGATGCATACAAGTATGTAGGAACAAAGAATGGGAAGTGCTTTTATCTATGTATGGGTATGTCTTTACGTGTTTTACATTGTATACATCACTTTCAAGAAATGATTATTTAATATAGGACGGATATATATTGATGGGATTACACTTTAAGTTTATGCCCTTGAATATGATA
Source organism: Allium fistulosum (assembly GCA_030737815.1). Taxonomy (NCBI): domain Eukaryota; kingdom Viridiplantae; phylum Streptophyta; class Magnoliopsida; order Asparagales; family Amaryllidaceae; genus Allium; species Allium fistulosum. The sequence continues at coordinate 703,002,574 of CM060904.1, read as the reverse complement.
TTGAATAGCTTATTGATTTCCCATTTTGTGTGGGATAATACAAGATCCTTTAGAATCTAAAGCAACAAAATTAATATTTTTGCACTGCAGAATGTAACGTATATACTATATGGAGATTTTTCATATATTTTTATTTACTTTTTTCTTTCAGCAGTAAACAACCTTTAAACATTTGCATTGATTGAGCTTTAGAACATCATCTTTACTTTGCAAACCAATTAACTCTAGCATTCAAATGAGACTTCGTAGGAGTTCTTCATGCTCAGATCTTCAATAATTCTTTTATCATGGACCATGTTGTATTGCAAGCACTATAATTTTTAAGGGATACTCAAAGGCTCGGTGAGAATGAAGGATGATTTTTGGGTTGCTTTTTGACCAATTGATGGAACTATTTAATTATTATATATTGTTTTGAATTCCACTTTCATCTACGAATTAATTATTTGATGATTTGCAGAAGAAAACCCATTAAATGATGAAGTTTAATATGACAAAAGGCACCAAAGCTCACTGATATGCTATAAATCAATCTTTCTAGATTTTTGAGTGATTTGTGTAGATTTTGCAAGTGGATAATGCTAATCATAAAGTGGGTAAGTTGAACCATTCTTTTTATTTCATGATGATGATTTATGTTCATAATTAACGTTGCTACCTTTATTTTTGATATAAGTTATTGATCATTAATTGAATGGTGTTTGGTTGTATTGGTGCTATTCCTATTTTAACAAAATGACTCGATTATGTGCATTAATTTTGATATTTTTTTCCTGTTTATAGAACTTCTTACCATTAATATAGTATATATATTGAAACTTTAGTAATGAATAATTATTGTATTCTCAGATTATGATCAATTTCTACATTTTAACATGTATTTATACACATTATCATTACAATTATGAGCTAAAAATTCTCTCTGTTCATGTTTACATAAGTTTACAGTCCTATATTTGATAGTGGTAGTACAAGATTCATTGCCAGTTTGCGATCTAAAATTTGCATTAATTAATATTTTGTTCAAAAACTTGCATTAATTTTTTATCTACTGACCTTTAGTCTTTAATGATATGTAATGGACTGTTACATAATAAATGTTCATTCATTTCCATTTATTCTACATCCTTTTAATTAGATATAAAACACAATTCTAAACACATACCATTTTGGACACTAAATATAAATTGATAATGTATCATGCAAGGGAATTTCTATTTTGTGGCGAGTGTGGTCAAAATACTTGGTTATGTAAATTTTCATGTACAATATACTTCAACTTTGGATACTGAAAGAAAATAAAAGGGAAAAACATGCTATAACAACATGAATTAAATGTTCTTTGGGTTCACGTTATTTTCATGCTTTGTTGTCAAAAATAATTCACCATTTAAAAACTATCATAAAAAAACAGAAGGGGAATTTTCACTCAAATGGCTTCTCAGTCCGAGATAATAAGTTTTAAGGACACCACTTTTGAAAAATTAGTTTGAAGGACAATTTACAAGAAAATGATAAAAGAAATTATCATTTTCAGTTATATAGTAAAAATTGATATATGAATTTATCATTTTCCCGTATAACTTAAAGTGATAAATGAATTTATCATTTTTCTGTAAATTGTCCTTGAAATTAATTATTCACTTTTAGCCTAATTTCCACAAATATGGAAATATGTTGTAATACCATGCATTGAATGTTTTTCAAGTCCAGGCTATTTTCACACTTTGTTTTCCAAAATCACTTCACCATTAACCACCATTTTTTCTATCATGGTTATTCATCCAATTACTTCACAAATAATACTCCAAATTAACATCTCATTTATATTTTACATAATTTCATCCTAACATAATTTATGTTTTACTCTTCTACTGTAAACATGCTTATGTTCTATTATATCCAAATACTTTTTTTTACTAAGTATTCATTTTCATTCAATTTTGTACACCGTCTTTTTAATACACTACATAAAATGGTTGTTGTTTTCCAAAGTTATGGATTTTTACATAAAATTCACACCATTGCGACATATGTTGCCATAATTTTTACATAAAATAAAGTTTGCACCTGTGCCATCGGCACGGGCTTCATACTTGTCTATATAATAAATTTCCTTCCACTTAACGGAAAGACAAACAAAAGATAAAGGATGGACTAGATTTAATAGAAATAAAGATATCGAAGGGCTGCCAATAGTCCACCTAATCAAATAGTTAACTTTTATAACGCTGTTAACTATTCTATTGTCTCCGTTTACAATTCCAACTGCCACTCCACGTTTACCCATTTATCACCATCATTCCAGGCATGTTGCACTAGGCTGAAGCGGTTGGATCTTTAATTTACTGTAACTTTATTTGTTTTATACTTCTTATCCTCACGTCTGTCTCTCTCCCTCATTCCCTGCCTCTCCCCTTTTCTCTCTCAAACTGCTCTTCTCCCACTTCTCCCACTTCCCCATCAACCCACTTCATATATATATATATATATACACACTGCACTCCATCGCCATCTACTTGCCACACCACCATCTTACATTTTCAGGTGCTGCTCTCTTCCACGCCATTTTTTTTACTCCAACTCTTCCATTTTTTCGTTTTTTACCTGCATTTCTGACCCTCAACATTCCCTTTCTGCATTTATGTTGTTGTATACTAACGATGATTTAAATATGCTAACTATATTTGCCTTCTTCTGTTCTTTTTATATAGAATTCTAACAGTTGATCGCCATGAAGCGGGTACTACTCTATTTATTTCTCCACCTACGAACAAGCTCATTTCCATTATTCTCCCTTTTCCTCACTTCGGTCATGTATTACATTGCAGAGTAGAACAACAGCTGAGAAGAGACAAGTGTTGCAGACCAACACCTCTGTACTGGAAGAGGCTACAGCTGATGGCATAACAGTTAAGGTTGAAGCTAATGCAACACCCGAGAAAAAACCAAAACGATGTAAGCTTAAACCGGATGATTATAAAATTTCCCCTGCTTTGGAGGTAGTAGCTGCAGTAACGATGATGGGATCGGTTGATCCTCTACCCACACCCAACATAGGTCAAGTTGCAGATGATGAGAACTTTGCTAATCACGAACCCCCTGTGCTATTATGCATCACCACTGATTGGATTGCAGAGTTTGAGGCTGCTGTGGTAATACACACTGCTTTAAAATGATGGATATCACATTTGTTTTGCTATATTAAGTTATTTATTACTTTTCTTGCGTGCAGGTTGCTTGGGCAGACAAGAATGGATATTGATAGTCTCCTTGCTAAATAATTCCATGTCCACCGTTTCATCTTTGTTCAGTTACTGTATTCGTCTTTGTTGTTTTCTTCACTGTCAATTCTCATTGTTCTCTGATCTTTTTAGTTGTTTACATTTTTTTACTTTCCCACATTTATATTAATGTCAGTGCTTACTTCTCCATGTTATCTTCAATTTAAATTTCTTTGTTCTTTCTTCAACTGGAATGTACATGTTAGTACAAGATAATGACCTTTCTCTTGATATGTTCTTTCTCTGTTCTTTCTTCAATTTAGTTGTATGTTCCTGTGATATGTACATAACTTACTTTCTTCAATTTTAGTTTGTACGCATGAGTAGGTTGGTTGAATTTATTTGATGGATGTAATATTCTTGATATAAGTTATGTTAATGTTTCTACCATTGGTGTAATGAAAGTGAAATTTGATGATTGAAGATGAAGTTGTGTCTATGTTTGTTAGTAGCTTTCAATCTTGGGTGGTTTATGTTCTGAACTTGGTTGAACACATGTAAAGATGAATTTTTATACTGAAAGATGGACATTTGAACTGTGTATACAATGCCATTATATTGTATACTCTTAATTGGTTTATGTTTATATACTCTTAATTGGTTTATGCTGCAGTACGTATTCTGCTGCTTTCTTTTCCCCCTTCTTTCAGTCATTTATTTTTGTATTCTTTGTTGTTGCAACAGTTGGTTGTTGTGCTTCATTTTTGCAACTATACTTAAAATTTGTTCATTCAATTCCAACGCATTTTTCTTCAACATTGATATTTACACCCCAAAATCATCTTCAGAAGAACTGTTTGAAAAAAAATGCAACGACCCCACACATTTACTGCATTTTCTTCTGACTGTATAATGAGGTGGTTTTCACACTTTGTATCTACATCCAATGGTGAGGTTTACTATATCAACTGCATTTTCTTCTGATTGTATAATGAGGTGGTTTTCACACTTTGCATCTGCATCCAATGGTGAGGTTTACTATATCAACTGCATTTTCTCTTCGGTACAACCATGTAAACATATTAGTCAATTAATTTACTCCATCATCTTGCACTAACATATACGGTCCAATTTAAGAAATAACATGGAGAAATAAATATTGAATAAAGTACAGGCATCTACAATATACATGTGAAAAAGTACAAACATCACAAAAAATGTTACACGGTACAAAGATAAATAAACAAAAAAAACTATTTTACCCATCTACCATCTACTGGTGCTTCTCTTCTATGCAGCCATTTGTAGTACCTGATGTACACACTGTGGGACTTCGGTTTATTTTGGCACAGGCCATCACAAAAGCTCACCAACATGCACACACAAGAATGTACACATGCACGCATGCATGCTCACCATCGGTCGTACGGAATAACTCAACATTCACACACATGAATTGATGCAGCCCAAGTCTTAGGTCACGAGCGACCTAACGAACTGTTAAGTCGCGTGCGACCTAACGGGGTGAAGGCTAATAATCTACACCAGAGGGATAGGTCACTGGAACGACCTTGAGAGCTAAATCAGGGGAATAGGTCGCTGGAACGACCTAGTGGATTAGGTCACTCACGACCTAGTGAAGGTCGCTCACGAGTTAATGGACTCAGTGTTAAAGCATGCAAGCCTCCAAGAGAGATAAGCAAGCCAGCATTAGGTGGCTCCGACATTTCGAGTACCGGCTTTGACGAGTTACGACCTAAGTTAGGTCGCGAGATTGAATTACGACCTATGTTAGGTCGCGGAGAAGGGATACAACCTAAGTTAGGTCGCGGGAAGATAGGTCGCTCAACTTTAGGTCGCTCGAAGATTTCCAGAAGTATTGTTCTTAGGACGCTCGATCTTATGCCGCTCTCTTTAGGTCGCGAACGACCTACCATAAGTCGTGGGAAGATAGGTCGCTCGACCTTATGCCGCTGTGAAGATAGGTCGCTTGAAGAGTTCCTAAAGCTGGATTGACTTGTGCCGCATTACTCCTTAGGTCGTAGGTCGTTGAGTCGTTTTGAAGTGTTGTATTTGTATTCTTTTCTTAGGTCGTATGTTGTTCTTGTATGATGTTGTTGTAAATATGTGTTGTAAACAGAGTCGCTGCATTGTTTGAAGTATTAGGTCGTTAACAACCTATGTAAGGTCGTAGGTCGCGTGGGTGTGTTAGGTCGTTGCCGACCTATGTGTTGTGTCATGAAAGTGCGTAAGTTGTAACCCTATAAATAGGGGGTGTTGGTCATTTGTAAAAGAAGTTGATTTTGAATAAACTTTTTGTTTGAGAGCTTTGTGCCTCTTCTCCAATTGGTAGTTGAGTGTGATCTCCTATCTCCACTTTCAGAATTCGAGTGCGCTCGAATCAATGATTACTGAAGCCGATTCATGGAATCTAGTGCGCTAGATCAACGTACGAAGAATCGTAGATCTTTAAACACGGTATCATGCGCGATCAACGTGTTTGAGATAGCTAGAATCCAGCATCTTTGGATCAACGGATTTGGGCCTTTGTTATTCTTCAATCCATTGATTCCTACTTTCACCGCATCATACAATTTTGTTATTCCGCTGCTACGTCATTTGGTATCAGAGCTAGACTTAGCCAATCATAGCTAAGCCGAGTCTTGGAGCCAATTCTTATAGAAGAGTTTGAGGAGTTAGTGAAGCCGAGCTACATCAAGCGAAGCCGAGCTAAGTGAAGTGTTTGAGCGTGCATCATTTTGTAATTCAAGGCCAAAAGTTTAAAGTTGTGAAGATTCAATCATGCCACCAAGAAGAGCTAATCGCCATCAAAATGTTGAAGCATTGTACAGAAGGGAAGAAGCCGATGAGATGGAGCAAAGAATTAACGAAAACTTTAATGAGAAGCTTAATGAAGGGATTGGTCGATTAGAGAGGATGATGTTGGAGATGAATCAAAATCAGAGAAGGGTTTCACCTGAATCTAACCATGGGGGAAGTAGAGTTTCACCACATTCAAATCGAGAGAGAAGTGTTGATAGTGATCATAGAAGTGTGGGTCGAGATTGTTATAGAAATGTTGATGATCGAAGTCGTGATAGGAAAGGGAATGATCGTGATCGGAGGAATGTAGATCGAAGGGATGTTGATGGAAGGAATGGTGGTAGTAGAGATGTTGGTGGTCAGGATAGACATCGATATACATCAGATTTTGAAGAGGAGTTTGATGGTGGTAGTGTTCATGGACGAGGATGAGGTCAAGGAAGAAATCATTCAGAGTATGATCACAAGTGGGAGTCTGGGATGAAAATTGAAATACCGGAATTCAAGGGAGGTATGTAGGCCGAGGAATTTCTTGATTGGTTAGCTTATGTTGAGGAAATTTTTGACTTCAAGGAGGTTCCAGAAGATCGTAAAGTGAAGTTGGTTGCTACTAGGTTGAGGGGAAGAGCTATGGCGTGGTGGCAGCAAACCAAACTTACTAGAGAACGGATGGGGAAGTCAAAGATTGTTGCTAGGGAGAAGATGAAGAAGCTGATGAAGGCTACTTTCTTACCCTACAATTACCAATCACTGATGTATCAGAGATTACAGAACCTGAGGCAAGGGACGAAGACTGTTACTAATTATGCTGATGAGTTCTACCAGTTGATTGCTCGAAATGACATTATGGAGACGGAAGAACAATTGACCGCTAGGTTTGTTGGGGGACTTAGAACACAGATCCAGGATATGGTGAACACGTTCGACCCTAGATCTGTGGCAGAAGCACATCAAAAGGCGTTGGCTTGGGAGAAACAAGGTAGACGTGGGGGAGGTGTGTTTCCAAGTTTTACGGGGCAGAACAAAGGAGTGGGTAGTAGTTCTAATGTTCCTAAAGCATCAAGTAAGCCGGTCGTTCATGAAGTGGCTAAACCAAAAGTCAACACCAATTTCGAATGCTATAATTGCCAGGAAGTGGGTCACAAGAGCAACGAATGTCCGAAATCGAAGAAGAGAACTATGATTGTTGAAGCGGAAGATGAGGATGTAGAGGAAGATCTCAATTCACACCGTGATGAGGAGGAAGAAGAGGTGTCGGGAGACGAGGGATGTAATCTGATGCTATGGAGATCTTGTTTAACCCCGAAGCAAGAAGAGGAGTCGAGTTGGTTGAGGAGTAACATATTTCAGTCAACGTGCACTATTTTGGGGAAGGTCTATAAATTTGTCATTGATGCTGGGAGTTGTGATAATATCATTTCAACGGAAGCTGTGAGGAAGTTGAAGTTGAAAACGGAGAGACATCCTAGTCCTTATAAACTTGCTTGGTTGAGGAAAGGAGGAGAAGTGAAAGTAGAGAGGCGAGCTCATGTTCCATTTTCTATTGGGAAGAAATACAAGGATGAGATTTGGTGTGACGTGGTTGACATGGATGTTTGCCATTTGTTGTTGGGAAGGCCATGGCAGTACGATCGGGAGGTACAGCATAATGGTCGAACAAATAGTTATAGTTTCTTGTTCGAGGGCACGAAAATCACTTTAGTTCCGAAGAAGCGACAGCAGAATGAGAACAAGCTGGAGGAGATTGAGGAATTGAAGACTTTGTTGTCCTTGAAGGAGTTCGTGGAAGAGGTAGATGAGAGCCCTGAAGTTTTTATGTTGATTGGGCATGAAAGCAGTGAAGTTACTGAAGTTCCAGAGGAAGTGAAGCCAGTTTTGGGGGAATTCAAAGATGTGTTTCCAGAGGAGTTGCCGAAAGAGTTACCACCGCTTAGAGACATACAGCATCAGATTGATTTGGTGCCAGGTGCTGCATTGCCTCATAGACCGCACTATCGGATGAGTCCAAAAGAACACGAGGAGTTGAGAAGACAGGTGGAGGAATTACTAGAACAAGGGCGTGTTCAGGAGAGTTTGAGTCCTTGTGCAGTGCCAGCTTTGTTTGTACCGAAGAAGGATGGAACGTAGAGAATGTGCACAGATAGTAGAGCATTGAATAAGATTACGGTGAGATATCGATTTCCAATGCCGAGACTGGATGATTTGTTGGATCAGTTGAGCGGTGCTATTGTGTTTTCGAAGATTGACTTGAAAAGTGGATACCATCAGATTCGTATTAGACCAGGTGATGAGTGGAAGACTGCTTTTAAAACTCGGGAGGGTCTGTACGAATGGTTGGTGATGCCGTTTGGCTTGTCAAATGCTCCGAGTACATTCATGAGAGTCATGAACTAGATTTTTCGACCATTTATCGGGAAGTTTGTAGTGGTATATTTTGATGACATTTTGATCTACAGTGGAAGCACTGAAGAACACCTTCAGCATTTGCGGGAAGTGTTGTTGGTTTTATGACGTGAGGAATTTTATGCTGCAACAAAGAAGTGTACCTTCATGACTACAAGTATTCTATTCTTGGGCAATATTGTGTCGAAGGATGGTATTCAAGTTGATCAGAATAAAGTTGAAGCAATCAGAAATTGGCCACAACCCAGGACGATAACAGAAGTTAGAAGTTTTCATGGTTTAGCATCATTCTACCGAAGATTTATTCCACACTTCAGTAGCGTGATGGCACCAGTTACTGATTGTATGAAGGGGAAGCAATTTTCATGGTTAGAGGAAGCAGGATTTGCTTTTGAGAGAATCAAGGAACTTTTGACGACAACACCAATTCTAGTGTTGCCAGATTTTCAGTTGTTGTTTGAATTGCATACTGATGCATCGAAGGTTGGAATTGGAGGGGTGTTAAGTCAGAAGGGACGGCCTATTGCATATTTCAGTGAGAAGCTATCGGGAGCCAAGATGAGATATAATACTTATGATGTGGAATTCTATGCTATCGTTCAAGCTATAAAACATTGGAGACACTATTTGTTCCATAAAGAATTTGTTCTATATACTGATCATGAAGCACTGAAACATTTGCAGGGACAGGACAAAATTGCAGCCAGACATGCTTCGTGGATCGCATACCTACAACAGTTTACATTTGTGGTGAAGCATAAGTCGGGAGTTACAAACCGAGTGGCAGATGCATTGAGTCGAAGGAATCATTTGCTGACTACCATGAAGGTTGAAGTAATGGGGTTTGATGTGTTGCCAGAAATATTTGTTGATGATCCTTACTTTGCGAAGTTTGTAGATGAAGTCAAGGAGGGAAAGAGGGATGAGTTTGTGTTGGTGGATGGTTTTCTTTTTAAGGGGAATCGATTATGCATACCAGAGTGCAGCTTACGAATGAAGATCGTGAAGGAGTTGCATGAGGAAGGTCATGTGGGTAGAGATCGTACTTTGCAATTGATTTCTCAATCTTATTATTGGCCTTCGTTGAAGCGGGAAGTTGAAAAGTTTGTGGAGAGATGTCATATTTGCCAAGTTTCCAAAGGGACAGCGACGAATGCGGGATTATATATGCCCTTACCCGTGCCAACTAGACCATGGGTTGATATCAGTATGGATTTTGTTTTGGGGTTACCTAGAACTCAGAGGGGGAATGATTCAATTTATGTTGTAGTGGACAGGTTTTCGAAGATGGCACATTTCATAGCTTGTAAGAAGACAGCCGATGCCATCTGTGTTGCTCAGTTATTCTTTAAAGAGGTGTGTCGATTGCATGGGCTACCTGAATCTATTGTTTCTGATCGGGATACTAGATTTCTAAGCCATTTTTGGTTGAGTTTGTGGAAGATGGTTGGAACGAAGCTGAATTTTAGTAGCGCCTATCATCCGCAGACAGATGGGCAAACGGAAGTGGTGAACAGATCGTTGGGAAATTTGTTGTGATGTCTTGTGCAGGATATATTGAAGAGTTGGGATATGAAGTTGTGTCAGGCAGAATTTGCACATAATCATGCTGTCAATCGTAGTACGGGTTTCAGTCCATTTCAGATTGTATATTCGAGCTTGCCAAAGGGGCCGTTGGATTTGATGACAGTGCCACAACCGAAGGGAACAGTTAAGCGGGCTGTTGATTTTGTTGACGGATTGACAGAATGCCATAAAATCGTTCAGGAACGATTGGAGAAGGCGAATGAGAAGTATAAACGATCTGCGGATCTGAAGCGAAGAAGTGTTGAATTTAATGAAGGTGATTTAGTATATGCTGTACTAACGAAGGATCGTTTTCCAGTGGGAGCATACAATAAACTTAAAGCTCGAAAGATTGGTCCTGTAAAAATTGTGAAACAGATCAATGAAAACGCTTATAGGTTGAAGCTGCCGGAGGATGTGTACACTTCTGACGTGTTTAATGTTAAACATCTTATTCCTTATTATGGAGATGATCCTGTTGTGGAAGAGGAAAGCGCAAATTCGAGGACGAATTTTTCCCAACCAGGGGAGGATGATGCAACCCAAGTCTTAGGTCGCGAGCGACCTAACGAACTGTTAAGTCGCGTGCGACCTAACGGGGTGAAGGCTAACAAGCTACATCAGAGGGATAGGTCACTGGAACGACCTTGCGAGCTAAATCAAGGGAATAGGTCGCTGGAACGACCTAGTGGATTAGGTCGCTCACGACCTAGTGAAGATCGCTCACGAGTTAATGGACTCAGTGTTAAAGCATGAAAGCCTCCAAGAGAGATAAGCAAGCCAGCATTAGGTCGCTCCGACATTTCGAGTACCGGCTTTGACGAGTTACGACCTAAGTTAGATCGCGGGATTGAATTACGACCTATGTTAGGTCGCGGAGAAGGGATACGACCTAAGTTAGGTCGCGGGAAGATAGGTCGCTCAACTTTAGGTCGCTCGAAGATTTCCAGAAGCAATGTTCTTAGGTCGCTCGATCTTATGCCGCTCTCTTTAGGTCGCGAACGACCTACCATAAGTCGTGGGAAGATAGGTCGCTCGACCTTATGCCGCTGTGAAGATAGGTCGCTTGAAGAGTTCCAAAAGCTGGATTGACTTGTGCTGCATTACTCCTTAGGTCGTAGGTCGTTGAGTCGTTTTGAAGTGTTGTATTTGTATTCTTTTCTTAGGTTGTATGTTGTTCTTGTATGAGGTTGTTGTAAATATGTGTTGTAAACAGAGTCGCTGCATTGTTTGAAGTATTAGGTCGTTAACGACCTATGTAAGGTCGTAGGTCGCATGGGTGTGTTAGGTTGTTGCCGACCTATGTGTTGTGTCATGAAAGTGCGTGAGTTGTAACCCTATAAATAGGGGGTGTTGGTCATTTGTAAAAGAAGTTGATTTTGAATAAACTTTTTGTTTGAGAGCTTTGTGCCTCTTCTCCAATTGGTAGTTGAGTGTGATCTCCTATCTCCACTTTCAGAATTCGAGTGCGCTCGAATCAATGACTGCTGAAGCCGATTCACGGAATCTAGTGCGCTAGATCAACGTACGAAGAATCGTAGATCTTTAAACACGGTATCGTGCGCGATCAACGTGTTTGAGATAGCTAGAATCCGGCATCTTTGGATCAACGGATTTGGGCCTTTGGTATTCTTCAATCCATCGATTCCTACTTTCACCGCATCATACAATTTTGTTATTCCGATGCTGCGTCATTTGGTATCAGAGCTAGACTTAGCCAATCATAGCTAAGCCGAGTCTTGGAGCCAATTCTTATAGAAGAGTTTGAGGAGTTAGTGAAGCCGAGCTACATCAAGCGAAGCCGAGCTAAGTGAAGTGTTTGAGCGTGCATCATTTTGTAATTCAAGGCCGAAATTTTAAAGTTGTGAAGATTCAATCATGCCACCAAGAAGAGCTAATCGCCATCAAAATGTTGAAGCATTGTACAGAAGGGAAGAAGCCGATGAGATGGAGCAAAGAATTAACGAAAACTTTAATGAGAAGCTTAATGAAGGGATTGGTCGATTAGAGAGGATGATGTTGGAGATGAATCAAAATCAGAGAAGGGTTTCACCTGAATCTAACCATGGGGGAAGTAGAGTTTCACCACATTCAAATCGAGAGAGAAGTGTTGCTAGTGATCATAGAAGTGTGGGTCGAGATTGTTATAGAAATGTTGATGATCGAAGTCGTGATAGGAATGGGAATGATCGTGATCGGAGGAATGCAGATCGAAGGGATGTTGATGGAAGGAATGGTGGTAGTAGAGATGTTGGTGGTCAGGATCGACATCAATATACATCAGATTTTGAAGAGGAGTTTGATGGTGGTAGTGTTCATGGACGAGGACGAGGTCAAGGAAGAAATCATTCAGAGTATGATCACAAGTGGGAGTCTGGGATGAAAATTGAAATACCGGAATTCAAGGGAGGTATGTAGGCCGAGAAATTTCTTGATTGGTTAGCTTATGTTGAGGAAATCTTTGACTTCAAGGAGGTTCCGAAAGATCGTAAAGTGAAGTTGGTTGCTACTAGGTTGAGGGGAAGAGCTATGGCGTGGTGGCAGCAAACCAAACTTACTAGAGAACGGATGGGGAAGTCAAAGATTATTGCTTGGGAGAAGATGAAGAAGCTGATGAAGGCTACTTTCTTACCCTACAATTACCAATCACTGATGTATCAGAGATTACAGAACCTGAGGCAAGGGACGAAGACTGTTACTGATTATGCTGATGAGTTCTACCAGTTGATTGCTCGAAATGACATTATGGAGACGGAAGAACAATTGACTGCTAGGTTTGTTGGGGGACTTAGAACACAGATCCAGGATATGGTGAACACGTTCGACCCTAGATCTATGGCAGATGCACATCAAAAGGCGTTGGCTTGGGAGAAACAAGGTAGACGTGGGGGAGGTGTGTTTCCAAGTTTTACGGGGCAGAACAAAGGAGTGGGTAGTAGTTCTAATGTTCCTAAAGCATCAAGTAAGCCGGTCATTCATGATGTGGCTAAACCAAAAGTCAACACCAATTTCGAATGCTATAATTGCCAGGAAGTGGGTCACAAGAGTAACGAATGTCCGAAACCGAAGAAGAGAACTATGATTGTTGAAGTGGAAGATGAGGATGTAGAGGAAGATCTCAATTCACACCGTGATGAGGAGGAAGAAGAGGTGTAGGGAGACGAGGGATGTAATCTGATGCTACGGAGATCTTGTTTAACCCCGAAGCAAGAAGAGGAGTCGAGTTGGTTGAGGAGTAACATTTTTAAGTCAACGTGCACTATTTTGGGGAAGGTCTATAAATTTGTCATTGATGCTGGGAGTTGTGATAATATCATTTCAACGGAAGCTGTGAGGAAGTTGAAGTTGAAAACGGAGAGACATCCTAGTCCTTATAAACTTGCTTGGTTGAGGAAAGGAGGAGAAGTGAAAGTAGAGAGGCGAGCTCATGTTCCATTTTCTATTGGGAAGAAATACAAGGATGAGATTTGGTGTGACGTGGTTGACATGGATGTTTGCCATTTGTTGTTGGGAAGGCCGTGGCAGTACGATCGGGAGGTACAGCATAATGGTCGAACAAATAGTTACAGTTTCTTGTTCGAGGGCACGAAAATCACTTTAGTTCCGAAGAAGCGACAGCAGAATGAGAACAAGCTGGAGGAGATTGAGGAATTGAAGACTTTGTTGTCCTTGAAGGAGTTCGTGGAAGAGGTAGATGAGAGCCCTGAAGTTTTTATGTTGATTGGGCATGAAAGCAGTGAAGTTACTGAAGTTCCAGAGGAAGTGAAGCCAGTTTTGGGGGAATTCAAAGATGTGTTTCCAGAGGAGTTGCCGAAAGAGTTACCAACGCTTAGAGACATACAGCATCAGATTGATTTGGTGCCAGGTGCTGCATTGCCTCATAGACCGCACTATCGGATGAGTCCAAAAGAACACGAGGAGTTGAGAAGACAGGTGGAGGAATTACTAGAACAAGGGCGTGTTCAGGAGAGTTTGAGTCCTTGTGCAGTGCCAGCTTTGTTGGTACCGAAGAAGGATGGAACGTGGAGAATGTGCACAGATAGTAGAGCATTGAATAAGATTACGGTGAGATATCGATTTCCAATGCTGAGACTGGATGATCTGTTGGATCAGTTGAGCGGTGCTATTGTGTTTTCGAAGATTGACTTGAAAAGTGGATACCATCAGATTCGTATTAGACCGGGTGATGAGTGGAAGACTGCTTTTAAAACTCGGGAGGGTCTGTACGAATGGTTGGTGATGCCGTTTGGCTTGTCAAATGCTCCGAGTACATTCATGAGAGTCATGAACCAGATTTTCCGACCATTTATCGAGAAGTTTGTAGTGGTATATTTTGATGACATTTTGATCTACAGTGGAAGCACTGAAGAACACCTTCAGCATTTGCGGGAAGTGTTGTTGGTTTTACGACGTGAGGAATTTTATGCTGCAACAAAGAAGTGTACCTTCATGACTACAAGTATTCTATTCTTGAGCAATATTGTGTCGAAGGATGGTATTCAAGTGGATCAGAATAAAGTTGAAGCAATCAGAAATTGGCCACAACCCAGGACGATAACAGAAGTTAGAAGTTTTCATGGTTTAGCATCATTCTACCGAAGATTTATTCCACACTTCAGTAGCGTGATGGCACCAGTTACTGATTGTATGAAGGGGAAGCAATTTTCATGGTCAGAGGAAGCAGGATTTGCTATTGAGAGAATCAAGGAACTTTTGACGACAGCACCAATTCTAGTGTTGCCAGATTTTCAGTTGTTGTTTGAATTGCATACTGTTGTTTAAAATTGCGTGAGTTGTAACCCTATAAATAGGGGGTGTTGGTCATTTGTAAAAGAAGATGATTTTGAATAAACTTTTTGTTTGAGAGCTTTGTGCCTCTTCTCCAATTGGTAGTTGAGTGTGATCTCCTATCTCCACTTTCGGAATTCGAGTGCGCTCGAATCAACGACTGCTGAAGCCGATTCACGGAATCTAGTGCTCTAGATCAACGTACGAAGAATCGTAGATCTTTAAACACGGTATCATGCGCGATCAACGTGTTTGAGATAGCTAGAATCCGGCATCTTTGGATCAACGGATTTGGGCCTTTGGTATTCTTCAATCCATCGATTCCTACTTTCACCACATCATACAATTTTGTTATTCTACTGCTGCGTCATGAATGTACACATGTAGTTGAACAGCTAGCACAACTGGTCGATGTATAAATTAAGAAGAGCAGCAGCCAAAACTATAACCTATTCTTCAACGCTATGAGCCATATCCAATGTATTCCAATGTAACAGATTTCATATCCAATGCATATCCAATGCATGCTCAGAAATCTGCTGAAATCTGCTATTCCAGTGCTGCAGAAGAAATAGGTGAAATGGTCAAACTGGAAAATCTGCGTGCATCCAATGTAATTCATGATCACCATATCCATATCCAATATCCAATGCATGCTCATCATCCATTACAGATTTCAGCCTTTACGATATGGAATCTGTAATCTTCCTAATTATGGATATGGATGTACGAAACAAAGCCAAATGATATCTACTACATATCCAATGTAACAATTACTTATTCTAGCCTTTACAACTAAAAAATTTGTGCAAATACGTGACTGTCTTTTCTGTACATGTTATGTGTCCACTTTCTATGCCTGCAGGACAACCATTGGGCTCCCAAGCGTTGCCTCCACATTATCTCCTTGGTCAATTATCTTCGTTAATTAAGCTTCTTTTAAAAACACTTTTCTATTGTCAACCAAAATTTTATTTGAAAATTTTGTGACGGTTTCAGTTATAACAGTAATATGCATAAAATTTTACGGTATTGGGAAAAACCAGTCGGTTCACTATGTTAACTACACATTTACCTGTACATTTCTGTAAGCAGTTATGAATAGGTGAAATGATGTGTTCAATTACTCACAGTCTGATATGTATCCTGTTATGAAACAGATAAAAATTTGGTATATTATGAACAAATGCACAAGACAATTAAGTTCGTATATATGCAAGCAACACATTTAAGGTGGTGAACAAGAACCTAATACAGCATCAATTTATTTAAAATAATATAGGCTGCTGACCTGATGCGATTCTTTGTTTATCATCAATTTGCAACCAAAAGGAAGAGTCTTCTCTAAAATTCATTTATTGAACATGATCATGCTTACATTGTTGGTTAGTTTGTCACAACATCACGACCTATACATCAGCTTATTATAACCAGTCTTCTAACAAGTCTACGTGCACTGACTAAAAATTCCATGTGGAATCAGTTAAAACTTGCACAGACTACGCTCTATGCAACAATGCAGAAGAATTTGAGCCGAAAAATATTCAAAATCTCCACCTACGCAACCGCTTTCATGATGATTGTGGAAGAATTCGCCAAAGGCAAAGTTGTAACTGCATCAGATTGTACAGAGCATATCAGAATTCAGTACCTGTTACTTTATGGATCCATGAACAGTTAATAGTTGAAAACTAATCAACAAAAATTTGCTAAATCGTCCTCTATCTGAACAATTTTTTTTCCTATTCGTATACGATCCATATACTGTTATCCATCACTGAGATGTCCTTTCTGTTCCAGCAACAATACACTTCTTTAAGCTGCTAAATTCATTTAAGACCTCATCCTGCATTTATTCATGCTTCAATCCACATACAAAAGGAACTTGCACTTAACCCACTACCCACTTATAACTGAATTGCTGATCCACTTACCATATATGTTACTCCACGTCCTTACATCCAACCTTTTTTAGTTCTCCTTCCTCCATGCATTTTCTGTCATTTACTTCTTCCATTTCCCATTCTTATTTACTATAGCCAACTGTACAGCACAAGGTACACTCTAACATCAAATATTCATTCATCCATTAGGAAATATAATATTATTAGATGAAAAATATTTGACACATTCATGAACAACTTGGAAAATAAGGAAATATAATATTATTAGATGAAAATAAAATTATGTATTCCAGAATTTTGACCTGACACTCTCATGGCATGGTTGTAATCTTGCTATTTCTTTTGCAGCCAATAAAAATACCAAGGCCATGATCATTTCAATTAAATTCACTATTTGGATGGCTTTAAACAAATAACCCACTTCATGGTGATATAGCTAAACAAAAATTGTCTCAGAGGAAGCATATCAAATGGAATTTGTATCATTAAAACTGTGAATTATTGTTTAAAACAATATTACTTTCAAAGGAATAATGGTAAACGACAACCGCATTCAAACAACAATAAAGCCATCCAAATAGTGAAATTAATTCAAATGATCATGGCCTTAGTATTTTTATTGGCTGCAGAAGAAATAGCAAGATTACAGCCATGCAATGACAGTGTCATGTCAAAATTCTGGAATACATAATTTTATTTTCATCTAATAATATTATATTTCCTTATTTTCCAAGTTGTCCATGAATGTGTTAATTATTTTTCATCAAATTTTCCTCTCCCGCATCTCACCTATCAATGATGGTTCACCCACTTATTTCAGCTTTTACAAAACCGTCTACTGTTATGCTATATACAACGGACAACCAATCAAAAAATTACCAAACTTAACCGTTGTACAAAAACATCATTGAGATATTCAACTTCAAATTCCATGTCAACATTTTCCAGTTTGACCATTTCACCTGTTTCCTGCAAAATCGCACTTAAATATTTTTCATTGGTTTTGAACACAGAATGGAACAAGATGACAACTTCTGTTCATCCTCAACAACGACTTACATCTCTACGTCAGTGGGTTATGATGGAAAGCGCATAAGGGTTTGTTCCGAACCTACATATTGTACATACTACATGTCTCATGCCGTTTGTACATAACCATAAATTCCATACTATGCTATTTGTTAGGTGAGCCAAAAGATCGGTTGTAGCATTACCGAGGAACAAAATTCACATAAAAATGTGCTATCTACTGATCCAAATCAACAATTAGGCTGTAAGCAATCTGGATCGATGTGCAACAATGTATCAAATAAATGCACAATGCCAACATATTTATTCAATCAAGCAAACACTTCGTAATGTTTTTCCCTCTGATATTTATTGTTCCCAAACTTTTGATGTTTTTTAAACTACTTTACCTATGCTGCTTCATTCGTATTAGGACACCAAACTGTAATATGGTTCTCGCACCATCAACTCGTTCCTTAGCTCAACAGAACCGTCGAAGACGAGAGAGATTATCCCAGTTGCAAACTACGACAACGTCTCAGCCATCATCCTCAACTAACACCGTTTGTCAACAGTATGAGAAACCAGAAAATCCACAAATTCAACTGCATATGCATTGTACTGAACCTATAATTAACCTGTCCTCGCCTAACAACACTGACCAGCAATGCTCCAACCAACTAGCACAAAGACTCGACACAATGAACAATCAACATATATCTACAAAAAAAACAGCAAGCCGCGGTGCTAATCTGTATGTAACGACCCGTAAATTTCAACTGTTTTAATAACGTAATTAGTTGAAATTTTGTGAAATTTTAAACGATAAAATTTTGAAATAAAAATTTAATATTTGGAATACGTCTAATTAAACATAGCAACTGGTAAATTTTCGTCAGAAAATACGAAAGTTTATTTCGCGCGTAAATTCACTTCAACTTAATCAGTTAAAAAACGATGAAAATAAAATATTTCCGAAACCCAAATATTTTTACATAGAAAAATTCTAAACCATCTTCTGAGCAACTTGTCAGTTTGTCGTTTTTCCAAATTCGGACATCTTTGGCTCCGTCGATCTTATTTTCTTGCGTTTTTCTTACATTTTCACCAGTGGAAAATTTCGAATTTTTATAATTCAATCGTACCACCAATATCTATATACCGTTTTGATCGTCTCGTCGTACTGATCTCAACGGTATATTAAATTTTTTTCGAACATCGTTACACCATGAAATCAGTAAAACGATTACCGGATCGGTAACCGTTTTCAAACTTTTTGACTTCTGTTCGTTTGTACCAGCTGAAGGTAAATAGCCATTTGTTATAAATGGTACAGCTATTCAACTTTTGACTTTTGGGTTGTCCCACTTTTCATTTATAGTTGCCGATTCATTTTGTGGTCCATTTGGTATTCTCTGATTTTTTTTGCTTTCATCTTCTTGAGTTATATCTCCATTCTTATAAAAAAAAAAGAAGTCATCAATCAAGCAAGTCACCAAACCCCTCACTTAACATCACCACTTCAACCGAGCGGAACCACAGCCCACCACAAAATGCAGATCGACCCTGTGACAGCCTCGTGTAGCACCCATGAACGCCTATGCTTCGCCTCACTCTCCAACAAACCCAGCCTCCTCCTTTCCCTCACCTGAGTTGCCAGCCTGCCGTGCTTCACCCATATTTTACCTTCACGACACCAAGCAGCCGCACCCTACCCACGTGACAGCCAACAACTCTCTGCCTTAGACCATCAGCTCCGCCCAGTAGAGCCTGGCAGCCCATGCCTTGCCGCAGAGCAACCCCATTCATGTACATACGCCACCTCCCCTTCTCAATTTTCTTCGCCAACGAGCCTATCCCATCAGCTTCTTCCCAGCTTCCAGCCGAGCCCTTTGTTAAGGTATATAAACAGTGGGAGTGTGGGTTATATAATATATATATTATATGTTGGTAGGCGTACGTGAATTTATATTAGTATGTTTAACTATTATAGAAAAGTAAGAATCATTGTAAAATATGGTATAGCAAATGCTAGGCCTGTTGCATATATTAGTACATTAGTACTGTTTTTTATTTTGTATATAAAGTTATTAGAGATTTATTTTTTTATTTATTTTTGATGGATCTGCTTTTGTTCTATATACATATATAGTATATCATATGTTAGTATGATTTTTTTTATATAGATATGTTACAGTAATAAGTTTATATTTTTTTATATATATAAATGTATACAGCGAGGCAAGTTTATATATAGATCTGATTATCATATAATATATGATTTCAGTGTGTATGAGTCATAGGCTATTTGTAAATTGGAATAAGCACATGTATATGGGTCAATGAGTATACACTGTATATATATTTCTTTGTTTATTTGTATGTTAATCTTTTGATTCTTATAATTTATGTATGTGTTATATATTTGTATGTATGTTGTTCATAACAATATTTTATTCTCAGTTCTATTTGTATTTAGTTATAGTTTTTATGACAGTTTATATTGAAAATCTGTTAGTATATTGATTATAAAAGGTTGTCTGTTATTATATATATTATTTTTGTCGTTATATTAAGAATGTAGTATAAGTTGATTTTTGTTATATAGTAAATATAAATGTACCTTTATATATATGAGTTATATTTTGATCTGTACATACTTTTGAGGAATGCGTATATTATAGTATAGTCTGCTTATATTTGCAGTGCCTTCACTCTTGCATTCTTGTTCGTATTATTATTATTATTATATATAAGTGTATATATTAAAGCTTGTACCCATTTTGATCTCTGGTTTTATATTATTAACTTCGAGTATAACAGTCTTTACATAGTATAAAAGTATATAGTCCATATGGTTTTATATATTCTCTGTTGTGTTTCGTGTATATATATATTGCAGTAAGTTGTTGTTTGCAGTTCTATATACTTCAAAAGCTTGGTTTGTATACGTATGTGTTTAAAGTATTAACATTTTGTAGTTATAAGTTATATTTTGTTAGACATTAAAAGTATATACATATATAATATGCTCTGAATATATATATATTGGTCTGCATATGCCTATTTGTTCACATTTTCTTGCGTCTGCACATAAGTAGCCTGCAAATGTATACATTGATTTTGTACAAGTAAGTTACATATCAACTTATATATATGTATATATATATATATATATTATATTTATACTATTGATTTCAAAGTATACATGTATATTGGTTTATAGAATATTTATTTTTAGTATGCATGTGTGTGTAGGTATGCACGAGTTGGTTTTCAATTATTATTTTAATGTATGTTTAAAATTGATTTAGAAATTTATATATATATATATAGGCATATCTTGTTCATCGATCTCTTGTTCACTTGACTGACATTCTCAATATCAAATTTATCGCAGCAAACTGCTAACTTGTCACCGTCCCTCTCGCTTGATCTATATGCTTGTCTTTGTCTATTCGCTTTCAGTTTCGTTCATATCTCTAGCCTCGAAAGGTGAGCACTCACTCACGATTAACGTTCTTTTATTTATTAAATTTGATTTCAATTGAAACGACAATTGAAATATGCTGCTATTAGTTAATTACACTGTTATATACGCTATTACCTGTATCAGTTCACCTGTGACATCTGACACCATTATCTGTTATATATGCAATGATAATCCAGTTTGGTTGTTAAATGATTGATTGTTTGATGTTTACAATTGGATGTTAAAATTGTAATGTATAAAGTGATAAATATTATGCAAATAAATTTGACGTAGGATAATTAAAATTTGAATCGACATATGTGTTGAATTTGATTAGTTGAATATGATCCCTTTAATTGTTAAATTAATTGACATGTAGAATAGTGATAATTACACTTTGAACCATTGAACGTATATTTGATTTATTGTTGTAGTGTTAAAATTGAAATCGAATGACAATTGAAGCACCGTATAAATATTAGTGTAATAATCTTTAATCTACATGAAATGATAGTGTAGATTCTAGAAATAATTATATTAATTCGTACAAATAACAATGCGAATTAATACGGTTATTTCGGGATTATTTGAATTGATTATTGGATTGTTATTGTTCGTTGTTATTGCTTGTTTATTTACTTTGACACCATCCTAGCTATCACATTGCAAGTTCCCTTTACTATGCTTTGATTTTGAATTGAATTGAATTGGAATCGGGTTGAAATGATAAATACCCAAAATGAACTTTGACCTAGGATAGAAAATTAAATAAAACCCGATTGGTCAATAATTTGATTTGAAAATAAAATGAAGATTTTATTTGAATAAATAATATGGTTTTGAAATGAAGTTGGAATTTGAAATTTTTAATGAAAGGAAAATGTTAATATTTAATAATCTGAAACAAAATATTAACAATGTAATTGGTGAAAGAATGTTGTTTAATTTGAGAAATGATTGAATTAAGTTTGAAATGATTTAATAATTAAGTTTGAAATTATAATTAAGTTGGAAATTATTAAACTTTGAAATTATTTAATAATTAAGTTTTGAATTATTTAATAATTAAATAAGATTGAATTATTTAATGATTAAATTAAATTGAATTTTTGAATAAGTGAATTTTACTTCGTAAATAATTGAAATTGAGTTCTTTATTAATTAAGTTTTGGATAATTATTTAAGTAAGTAAATAAGTGAAATTGAATTTCTTTAACAAGAAATAAAAATGTGTTTTATTGAAATTAATGTAAGACTTGAAATTTAAAGAATTTGATTTGATGAATTTAATTTAATTCAATTTGTAAGTTTTGACATAATGAAGTTGAATTTAAATAATGGATTTAATGAATTGGAAATTTAATAGAAATTGTTTTGAATGGCGAATTTACTTAATGAATATTGAATGAAATAGATAAATGAATTTAAATTGATTTGAATTTTGAATTAGATTAATTTAAATGATTTTCGAAATGAAACTTATATGCGAACCTGAATCAAGTTTTGAATTGTTTAAATAAAAATTGAATTTGTATTTTAAGATTTCGAAATGGTAATTTTGAAAGTTTTGAAACGTAAATTTTGGAAATTGTTTTAGAAAGACCAATGAAATGTTGATTTACGAATTATATTTGAAATTGAATTTGATTTGATTTTGAAATATATTAAACGACCAATCGGTGAAATAATTTCGGAAGTTATTAAAGAGACCGGAATTCGGTTATGGATATACTCTCTATCTAAACCGAAAACCACTTTAATAACTATACGCGGAGTGATGATCCAGAATGAAGTGGTTGGAATGATGTACGTGTTGACTGAAGAAAGAGAACGATAATGGATAGCCTTGACACTTGTGTCAAATTGGAAATGACTAAAACAGGAGCCGTGCCGGGCCAATGGAGGATTAGCTACCTCAAGTGGACACACTTCTTCGAACTACTTATACTTGTTGTCGATTGGTGCACCCTTGATTTTGGGAGTGTTGTTTCACGGTGTTGCGGGCGCTGCGGCGTTGCGTTCTCACCAGTCCGGATCAGGCGAACGGTAGTATCACTACCTTGGGTATAGCCTCATGTGCCTTGTCATACTTGTATTCCATTTATGCGCGACCACTACGATTTTGATTTGTACCTTTAGTATATGGATTGCCCTCTGGTGACTTCCGGTTTTGGGGAAACTACGGTCTTGTATATGCTTTTGGGAATAAAAATGTGTTAAGGGTGGAATGGGCCATGACTTAACGCTATTTTGATATCTTTATATTACTGATAGACATTATCTACTTATCGTACACTACTACATAGTAGATAGTTTAACGGATCCTTAAAGGATGGTTATTCCAAACATCCTTTGAGTTACTTGTATTTCAATTGCTATTTCACTTGAGTTGGATTTATTAATATAAGAATGTTAATCCTGACTCGAGTGTCTTGTGTTTTTGCTTTACGCTCGGGTTAGACTGAGTGGTTCAGCTTTCGAGACTCACCTTTGGAGTTGGAGCTTTGCTTGAAGATCCAGCCATCTATTCTGCTTCCAGTATTCGATGATTCCAGTGATGTATTCTGATTTAACTCTGATGTATCATATTACTCTTCTGTTGTAAACTCTGATGTATTTTATATATTCATATAGTAGCTTCATGAACTACTATCTCTTTTATTTCCGCTGCACTCATTACTCTGTGTCTGTGATCTGTGATTATTTATTTGCTGTATATGTTTAGTTTTGCCAAATTTAAATTAACAACGCGGTATTTTGAGCAATTCAATTCCGGCATGAGTGTCTACCTATACACTTATAATGGATGCGAATGGTCTAAAATGGTGGGTCGTTACACTGTAAGTGTACAGTCTTCTATATTTTGTTCTACAATTACCTCACAGTCTTCTTACTTTTCACTGTATCATATTTTTCCCTACCTCCCTTCACCAATTTATTCACCTTCCATTAGTGATACGATCAAGACACCATTAATCCGTTCAGTATCACAAACATTGCGAAGGCAGAGGGAACGACTGACCAATTTTGCAACTAGGTCGAACATCAACGGCGTCGATTGTATGGTCGATCAGCCATCATCAAGTGGTTGCATACCGACAATGAATCAATATTTACAACATACCACTACAGAGCTACAACATCATGACCTAAATAACTTATCCACCACATGCTCAATGGGTCAATGTACAGACTCTATGTAAGCAATTATTACACCTTTCTTTCTGCTTTAAAAAACAAATATCAATGTATGTATCAGTTTTTATTTCATGACAGTTTATTCTACTCACTACCATCAAGATAAAATCTGCTGCATGCGTTAATACAATATCGAATCGATCCGTTTCTCAAAAGTTGCGACGTCAAAGAGAAAGAATATTAACAATCGGAGAGGGCAGTAATGCACAACATCGAAAATCACAAATGCATCTCCTTCCCTCCTGTAACGAAACTGACATCACATTGTAAGCTCTGTCCTTCCATGCACTCCCTTACTACATAATGTAGCCTTGATACTTTTGTGCATAATATGGAATAACAAATGTTCTTCCTTCTAATGAAAATGCAGAAGCCTAGATGAAGAAGGCTGTGCTGAAGTTGAGCCAACACAAACTGCACATAATACTATTCACCCCCAACGTCATTTCTTGGGCCTAAGGAATATACCATGTCCATTTTGCAGAGCTCTCCATTGGATCGATAAGCGTTTAAAAGATAGTTCCAAAAGTAATCCACTTTTCGGAACATGTTGTAAATCAGGAAAGGTGAAACTACCAGCGTTAACGTTGCCACCTTCAGAAATTTGTCAATTATATGATGGAGCTGACTGGAAATCAACATCATTTCTACAACATATTCGCCAATATAACGCTGCAAATGCATTTACAAGTCTCGAATGTCAATTAGATAACAGAAATTTGGGTAGACGTGGGATCAATTCATTTACTATACATGGAGAACTACGACATAGGTCAGGTTCCTTACTACCCGAAAATGGCGATACACCTATTTACTCACAGTTGTACATCTACGATCCTGAAACCGCATTAAAATTTCGACAGGACAGAAATAAAGAACTTAAGAAAGAGGTATTGGAAATTATTCAAATGGTGCTAATGCGCGATAATCATTTCACACGATTATACCGTCAAGCATATAATATTTTACAAAAATCAGCTCAATGAGGTAATGATTTACCAATCAGTCTCCACTACAATAAAACAACTGACAAACGAGTGTACAATATGCCCACGACTGATGAGATAGCAGTTATACTACCAGGAGATGGGACACAACTAAGTGCAACCAGGGATATTATCATACATCTTCGAGGAGGAACACATTTGCAAAGGATTAGTGAATGTCATCCAGCGTATTTACCACTTCACTATGTTCTCCTCTTTCCAAATGGTGATCTTGGTTGGGATATTAATCATACAAAATGGAATCCGGATTTAAATTGCCCGACGTCTAATAGATTGACTCAACAGCCATACTACAGTTATCGAATATTTGAACGAGAACATGAATATTCGACTATTTTGCTCGGTCGAAAATTGTTTCAAGAATTTATTGTCGATGCATGGGCATCAACCGAGCAAAATAGATTGCAATGGGCTAGGACTCATCAAACTGAACTTAGAAGAGATCTTTACTCCGGTATGACAGACAAAGAATCTGATGTCTTACAACCTGATCAAATCGGGAAACGATTCATTTTACCATCCAGCTTCATCGGAACCCCCAGACATATGTATGAGATATACCAAGACTCTTTAGCTATAACACGTTACAATAGGCACCCAGATATTTTTTTAACAATGACTGCAAATCCTAGCTGGCCAGAAATTCAAAACGGTATCATGCAAACCCAGAAACCAAGTGATCGTTCGGATATAATTGCTAGAGTTTTTGAGCTTAAAAGACAAAGTTTGATGAATGAAATTGTCGAAAAAGGTATTTTTGGACTGGTAACAGCTTACGTTTACACCATCGAGTTTCAAAAGCGGGGATTACCACATATGCATGCGCTTTTCTTCCTACAACCTTCTGACAAAATAAGAACAGTTGAACAAGTAGACAACTTGATATCTGCAGAATTTCCAAATGAGTTAGAACGCCCGTTATTGTTTGAAACAGTTAAGAAGTGCATGGTGCATGGACCGTGTAAAGGCAACATCCAGGCAGCTTGCATGGAAAATGGTAAATGTTCAAAGCGCTACCCCGTGAATGGGCTAACACAACAACGATGGATCAAGAGGGATATCCTATCTACCGTCGACGAAATGATGGAAGATCTTATATGGTTAAAGGATTAATTGTAGATAATAGAGATGTCGTTCCTTACAATCCTAAACTTTCTGAAATGTTCAGTTATCACATAAATGTGGAAGGTTGTGCAAGCGTAAGAGCTGTTAAATATATACATAAATATATATATAAGGGACATGATCGAACAATGATGGTGTTGGCAACGACGATGAAATCAAACAATATCTTGATTCTAGATACATTGGTCCACCTGAAGCTGCATGGCACATTTTTGGTTATCGTATGCACAAAGAGAAACCAGCAGTCATCCGTTTGCAACTGCATCTTCCTGGAATGCATCAAGTTACTTTCAATCCACGTGAATCGGCTGATGTAATAAAATTACGGGTGCAAAACCAAACATCGACTTTGATTGAGTTTTTCAACTTCTGTAGCATACACCTTGAAGCACAACGATTTACATATTAGGAATTTCCTGAACATTACACATGGAATAAAAGTACACATACATGGTCACCACGATGTACCCACTCAAAAGCTATAGGTCGTATGTATTTTGCAAGCCCAAACTCAGGAGAACGTTTCTATATACGTTTATTATTAACTATTACTAAAGGCCCAACGTCTTTTGAAGATTTAAGAACAATAAATGGCCACCTTCATCTAACATTTAAATCTGCTTGCGTTGCTAAAGGGCTGTTAGAGGACGACGAGGAATGGGTTACATGTTTACAGGAGGCTTCCTTCTTCAATACAGGATATCAATTAAGAAGACTTTTTTGTATTATTATCACCCAGTGCTCTATATTAGAACCGCATCGTATATGGAATAGATTTTCTATGCATTTATGTGATGATCTAACCCATACAATTAGAACAAAATTTGCAATTCCTTGCCCAACAAAATATCAAATAAATGACTATGGTTTGCATCTTCTTAACAAACTGCTACAGGAATCTGGGAAATGTTTATTAGATTTTCCACCCATGCCACTGCCAACTGAAAATTGGAGTGTAGTCAGTCACAACAGACTTATATGGGAACATACCCAGTTGCGATATGTGGGACAAGCAGCAAAGGCTGAAAAAAAATGTCAAGTCATTAAATGATGGCCAACGTAATGCATATATGAAGATAGTTGATTCTGTACAAAATGATTATGGTTCAACTTTCTTTCTAAACGGAGGAGCTGGGATGGGAAAAACATACTTATATAACACACTTGCAGATAAATGCCGTAGTGATGGTCACATTGTAATTATTGTTGCTTCCTCTGGTATTGCTTCGCAGCTCTTACTTGGAGGTAGAACTGCACATTCGACCTTCTCTCTTCCTTTAAATATTTTAGAAGATTCGTTATGTGGGTTTACAAAGCAATCCATGATGGCAGGACTTCTTAAAAAGACAAGCCTCATTATATGGGATGAAGTGCCGATGCAGCATAGATTTTGTGTCGAGACAGTTGATCGATCGTTAAAGGACATCCGAGATAGCTCAAAACCGTTTGGTGGAATTACAGTAGTACTGGGAGGCGATTTTCGCCAAATTCTACCTGTTATTCCAAGAGGTTTACGGGAAGATATTGTTGCATCAACATTACGACGATCAGCATTATGGAAATATGTACAAGTACTAACATTAAGTACAAACGTGCGTTTGAAGTCGGATGAAGCAGACAATACTGAATTCTCAATTTACTTGGAACAGGTTCTACTACTCACATTTTCTTATACCTTCCATTACTGTAAACAACAACTATTACTATTTTAACCTAACTACC
Source organism: Allium fistulosum (assembly GCA_030737815.1). Taxonomy (NCBI): domain Eukaryota; kingdom Viridiplantae; phylum Streptophyta; class Magnoliopsida; order Asparagales; family Amaryllidaceae; genus Allium; species Allium fistulosum. Next base: position 702,974,334 of record CM060904.1, on the reverse strand, counting down.
CTTTTGCACTGATTTCTTCTTAGGTTGGATCAAATCCTAAGCTGACAGTCAACATGGACATGATGCACAAATGCAGCAACTTAAATAGCTTAATTACAACAGTTTATCCAGACCTGAACAATATATGCATAGCTCCATCATTTTTTAACGATCGAATAATTTTATCTACCCGTAATGAGGATGTGAACACCATAAACTCCGCCTATTTGCACTAGTGTCCGACTGCTTCCCATGTTTTCCTAGCTGCAGATAAGTTAGTCGAAGATGGGGACAATGATCGTTATCCAAGCGAATTTCTGAACTCATTAGACTTTAGTGGGTTACCCCCTTTCAAACTTGAAGTCAAAGTTGGATGCCCTATAATTCTGCTAAGGAACCTTGCTCCTAAGGATGGACTATGCAATGGCACCAGATTAATAGTCGTTCGCTGCGCAACACGTATTATAGAGGCTGAAATACTAACTGGAGATAAGTCTGGAAACTTAGTTTTCATCCCACGAATATCTCTTCAACCATCATCTTCTGAACTAAGCATAAACATGTCGAGATGGCAATTTCCTATTAAATTAGCTTATGCAATGACTATAAACAAGGCACAGGGACAGTCTGTGAAGTATGTGGGTATCGATTTGCGCACGTCTATATTCACCCATGGACAACTATAGGTAGCTCTTTCTAGATGCACTGCTTTCCATCGTATCTCTATCCTTCTTCCACCTGAACAAGAGGCAACTACAAAGAATATAGTATACCCTGAGGTACTACTTTAGCTCACTTTTGTTGCCTGTTATTCAAAAGACCACCATCTCCGGCCTCTCACCGACCAACTTTCAGGTACTCTTTTTCGAGCTGCATTGATTTATTATACGATTTGTTGTACTTCTAAACCTTGCTTCTCACGACTCCTCTTCACATTCATAACTAATTTTAGGTTTTCTTACTCCATATACATTCTTATGACGGGACTTTCATACCCATCCTTTTATATTTGTTTTCCTATACTAACTTATGTTCTTTTATATGCAGGTAGCAGTGAATAATTTATACTTATGGCCCCCGTGCAAATTTTTCATGTTTAATTTCTTCTTCTCTTTACCTTTCTTATATTTCTTCTCCGTTCAGTCACATTTATTTGTGCTATGTTGTTTGCGTCTATTCGTTGTACTTGAATATCAACTATGATTGTTTCCTTATCTTTAAATTTGCTATGTTATTTGCATTTGTTCACATGTATATTGCAAATTCGAATGAATTACACTTATGTAGTACAATGGAGTGACTTATTTTAATGTTCACTTCATTTATCACCGTGGCTTCAAATATTTTTCATTTTCTTTTTCCTTCTACTGCTGGATATTACACATTTGTGGTTGGTCCACACTCAGGTTGAAGCTATAGATTGTTGATCATTTTTCATTTTAATTAAAGAAATTTACTTTGTTCGTTACTTATTGTCCTTGCAGATATGTACTTTTATTCTATGGTTTTAATTTTGTTCCTATGTTTTTCTAAAGCAAATTACATGAATGTTGCACAAGAAAAATAATTATGGGAACAAATGAATATATCTGATCATATACAGTTCTTCCATGGTATCTTATTATTTTTTGTACGCATTTGCTTTAACATTGAACTTAATTGGTGCTTTAACATTGAACTTACCAGACAACAAAGTGTATAGAATTCACAGGAGGAATGCATATACCAAACACATTATTAATAAATTTGTTCTTTCCTCAACATGCTAAACAATATAAATATTACGCACAAGGAACTAATGCCGAATATTACTTTCCTCGCCTGAGATGCTCCCTGCCCAGTACTGAGGTTCATTGATGGTCTGCAGTGCTATGAATTTCTTGCTAAAGATAAGGAAGTCAGCCATGTATTTATCAGCAATTTGCTTTTAGACAAATTATTATTTGATTCTTTAATTTTCTGTTGTTCTTTATGGACCATGTATACTCTAAAAATTAATTTAGTTCATAAGTTATGCTTTGTATATCCTCATTATTCAATCGTATTTTCTGTTATTCAGTTTTCAGGGTTCCATCTAATCTTTTATTTTGATGCGATGTTTGTACTTTTTTCCACCTATATTGTACATGCCTATGCTTTCTCAATACTTACATGTCCATGTTATCTTTCATTTTTTGTTTGCCCATGTTATTTCTTTGATTCCACCGTTCAATTCAGTATTTATATCTGTACATGTTACTAGCACAGAGAGGCCTGGATATTAGTACTGTTGCATAATGATATGATATATGTCAACATGTTAGTATCATAGACAAGGCTGAATGTTTGTTCTATTACATGCTCAAATGATATATAACACATCACCACTGTGATTCATTTGTACACTATTCATTTATTTTGTACTGCATTATTAGTACACTAAAAAAAAACTACCGTTTAAGCTCAAACCAGTACACCAGTAAAAGAATTTAATTACGTCAGAGATGATGTGATGGGTAAGACTTTGATTACTATTTCTGTGATATTTATCTCACGGCTATGCATATAATATTATACTACTGACGCATTTTTCTAACAAGGCAAATGAAATTCTAAAGCAAAACACAGTACAAGCAAAGGGAAGCATTCAAAAGGAAACGCCCATGCTAGATGAAATTGCAAAAGGAGAACTGCTGCATTTCCTTGAACAACACAGCAGGTTGTATGAGACTTTTTTTGCCCTTTCTAATATGGTTAGAATAGTTTCGAAAAGAGTTGCCTCCTTAACAGTTTCATCTTTTTAACGTGTTGAACAGTACAAAATATCGAATATCAACCTTTTTTTTCCATACATGTAGTTAACCTCTTTAAATTCTTTATAAGTTTGCTTCTATTATAATCTGCATATTATCAATTGAACTTTCCATATCAAAAGAAATGCAAAGTCAAATTGATATTTCATCTAATATGCTCAACAAATTCTAAATCAATAACCGAATATATAAAATGGCATAACTAACAAATACAAAATTTACACCCGTGCCATCGGCACGGGCTTCCTACTAGTATATGAACATAAAAGTTTATATATAGATAAATATATACATAGAAAAAGAGAGAACAATTATTAAAAATTATTTATAATTCAAATTAAAATTGTTTTACAAACATAATAATTTTATTATTTTAATTTGTATATATTATGAATAAAATAATGTTTTCATCCATAAATAATTAACATAAAATAATATATTGGTGAAAATTCAAAATTTACAATTTTCAAAAATCTAGGATCATAAAATAGAGCTTAGAAAAAATCTTGAGATTTTTCAAAGTTGAAATATTGTTTTTTTAAAATAAATATATCAATTTCGGCAACAATTGTTTAATATAAAATAATATATTATTAAAAATTCAAATTTTAAAATTCTAGAAATTCTAGGATCATGAATGAAACGTTACGAAATATTTGGAAGAAATTTTCAATTAAATTATTATTTTTAATAAATCGTAAACAATTTTTCCAAAATAATATTAATTATTAAAAATAATAAACTTTATTGAAAAATTACTAAATTTTTTCTTTACATTTCTGAAATGATATAATATTTTTCAAAAATATAAAATTGAATTTTAATGTAATAATTATTTTATATATAATAAACAATTCCAAAATTCAATAAATGTTAATTTAAAAATATGAATATATGTATGATAATTAATTTTCGAATTTGTAAATTCATATTATATATAAATAAGTGTACTAAGATTTTTAAATCATATATATATCTTATAAATGCATATATGCTATTATGAGAGAGAAAATATACACTAATATATATATATATATATATGAATTTATTAATAAATATATATAAAACAATTATTAATGACAAAAATTGATTTTGTACAGTAAACAACATTTGTCTATACATAAATCAAATAGTGTAATAAACAAATTATGCACATAACCAAACTGATTTGTGACAACTACATCTACTTACAAAATCTCACCTAACTAAACATATAGTAGCAATATATTTAAACAGATATGAACTTGCTCATTATAGGATCATATAATATAATTTAATTACCGTGATATGAATTAAAATTACCAATTTAATGATGCCATTGAATCCACGTTGAAGCAATGACTTCCCTTCCTTTTATTGTTCTTAATTCGTCAGATTGCAGGTCCGTAATTACCGACCTCTAACTATCGAATAGTATTATTTTAATTTGAAATATATTTGAGAATTTTGGAGTGGATTGAGAGCTATGTTTTAACTAGCAATGTAGAAGGTAATGGTGGCCAAAAGAAGGTTCATCATTATTTTTAGAGATACATACATGCATACATACATATACATACACACATATATATATATATATATATATTTATACGCACACACATACATACATACATATATATAGTTGTTTTAGAGAGAAACGAGGAAAATCTTTTTACCCATTCTCACTTGATCCCAACCCATTATCTCCAAGCCAATTCCCTATGTTTTAGCCACCCCTAGACCTTCCCAAAACCGAAATTTTGCAGCCCTAATGATGGGACTTTAACCCATCTAAGCCCAAGCCAAAATACTATACAATTAAATCTAATTTAATCGCTTGTCGATATTGTATATCGATCGATATATTTATAACTGTTATAAATATATATAACATTATTTATTTTTCAAATCATATTCAAATTTTATAATTAATATTTTATAAATATTAATTAATTTAATTAATTTATAACAATTATAAACTAATTAAATCGTTCGGTCTTAAGGGAATTCATCATTTCTGCTGTGTAACTCTTGGGTGTAAATTTGGTCAGCGATTAACATCGAACTATTCTAATGTTAACGTTCACACGTCGCATAGCAGGTGGTGTGACATTATGGCCAAATTTATCGCTTGCTCATTTTAGGTAAAAATCCAATTTTAGTTTAATAAGCGTTACCCGGTTGCGACATTTGTTTACGCCAATTCTCTTCGTCAAAACTATATCACTTTGTACTTATGGAATTTGGTAATGGTCAAAATTCCAACCTCATCCACATTCAACTTTATAGTCCAAATACAAAGTCCTTGGTACAATAATAACAATTATTATTAACCGAAATGCTCTGGCCAGAAACTTTGACTTTGAGTTGACTGTGATACTAACCGCGTATAACTGAGGAGACGAATCCTCTCTTGAATAGTGCTTCACTTCCAATACTTCCACTCGACCCAACTATAGTCACTCGATGGACGCCATGCCATGATTTGACTATAATCAAAGCGGAGCTTTCATATTGAAGATCCACAGTATTATCAAGTCGAGAGAACTGTGTAAATCAGTCACATTGATATTTTCTGTTTGACCTAAGTTATATTAACCAATAAAAAACTATCGAGTGAGTTGTTCTATAGTTATCCAATAACTATTAGTATGTAACCCCTAAGTGCCCCCAGCAGTCATGAGTAATATACTACCCAACATTTGGAGAGCGTTACGTACTCCAGTCTCAACGGATACATCGATATTTAGTCTCGATGCATCTTGACTAGGAACATTTAAAATGGTATATTTGTTTCGTTGTGATAAATTACTCACGGTTACAACACTTTGTAACTACTATCACAAAATATAGCATTTATGGATTTTTCTATTAAATATACTTTTAATTAAGTTAATTAATTAATATAATCACATTATATCAAGTATATAATAGGAAGAAAATACCTTTTATTTCGAACAAGGTTGGTCAACGAGTTAGATATATGTAACAAATTACATAATTGCCCCTAGGGCATACCCCTAACTCTATCAATCTCCCACTTGCACTTGGGGTCAATTATGGAATCTAATTCCAACTTCTACAATCAGTTTTCTCAAAACCAATTAGATCGGTCCCTTAGTGAATGAGTATGCTATTATGTTTTAATTATCTACTTTGTTGATTAACTCTCTCTGACACTGATAAACTGCCTTTATCATGTGGAACGATTCGAAGTATGTCTTTCGACTTCTAGTCAGCTTTAAGTTCTATCATGACCAATTTCATGACATTGTTATCTTATAACAATATTATGGGATTCTCAACATTTGGAATCACCTTTGGCTCAATTATAAATTTATGCATTTATATCTATATACATTGGTTTATTGTAGTGCTATTCAAGTTAATGTTCTCAACATTTCGTTGAATCGACCACAATCACTTTTATTTTGAAACATTTTCAAATTAAAGGTTTTAACTTGAATTTTATTATTGACATGTTATACTCAATATCACTTTTAAAAGTTTGTGTCCAAATGTTCCATCATAACAAGTTCGTTGTTTCTATAAACAATTCTCTAGTATTTCATAAATACGCGAGAATACCTCAAACAACCATTTAGTGATATCAATTTGGATTTTATATTTGATCCATGAATCAAATACATAAACAAAACACAATATCATACACAACATTATCGGTATGATGATTCCTATTGCTAATGCATAAGGAATCCAACTTACATGTTCTCCTTTTAATATGGTGCTTTTGTATATCGTTTTGGGACAATCCCTATATCTTTTATACTCACCATAAAAGACATCATTTACAATCCAAAATTGAGTATTAAAACAACTAAAGTTTATTTTAATACAAGCATGTTGTTAAAATCAACAACGTGTTGTTTACTTATAGTTCAGAAATATCAAAGTACCTTTTAACGTTCTTTCTTATGAACACACGCTTCCTCTGCACTTTGATTGAAAATCAAACTATTTGATATTTCTATTAAAATACTTATTCAATCTTGATGCTTATAAAATGATACATTCGTATCATTTCTTGGATCATATCCAAAGACTCACAAACCCAATATCGCTCCCACTGACTTCGAGGTATTTTTGGTTAATATATGTAAACGGCTTACTCTAAATCATTATTTAGAATTTTCTGTTTCAATACATAAGTATCAAACACTAAGTCTTATCGAGCGATAATTTAGTGAGTAAATCTGAATTAACTTGAGCATGTTGAATACCGAATCTGTTATGCTAATTTCAACAATTGAAATTTGCAATATTATTCTTATCAACATTGCTCATTTAATTCCAACCACATTAGTCTTTCCAATAAAGATACAATCTCGGCCAATGGATCACATCTCTTTGGTTACGACCACCAAAATCATATTTTGATAGCGTACTTGGAATTCTTTCAGATTTGCACATCATACCATATAGCGTCAACAATCTTAATGTTTTAATTAAACAACCGAGGGTAATGTATATTTTCGACATTAATAAGAAACTCATAGTTTCTCTTCGATGTACGAGAATACTTATTAGACATTCTAATGCTATGTGTTCATTTAGGTTAGATAATTTCACTTCATCTCGTATAATCAGTTCTATCTTTGGATCGGATCCAATTCCATTTAACTACCAAAAATTTCTCAAAGAAATTCCTTCACAATGAAGTTGATATATCTTGAAACAACAATTGTTTCTTAGTGCAAATAGAATAGGGATTCATAAACGCTTTATGAACCTTTTTATTTATAAAACTAACTTTAGTTTACAAAAATTATGTTTAAAACATAAATATGTCATTTGATGACCGACATTTCCAAAAAACTTTTTGGAGATTCATACAAGATATCTCATGAACAATTATTACGTGCAATCTTTCGACTCGCACAACCTGCCAACTCCTTGGCCTAGGATATGTTGGGATTTCTTACAAACCCTTATCTTGTATGATTTTGTAAACTGTTGTTTAGATGAAATAATATCAACCTTGTGTACTACTCTTAAGTACATGACCTTATAGAAAGAAACTAACTCAACTTCAGTCACAATTAATCGTAAATTTTCCAACAATGTATGATTTCTCCTTATCGATGCATCATTATGTATCACATGGAGGAGTGACTTATGAGATTGAATCCATATTCATTTTTAGGTACATTTGGAACTCTTTCCAATATACTCACTTATTCAACCAAATCAAATTATTTTATTATATTGCATTTTATTTTATTTACTTTTCTTTTATATTCTATAATTTTATCATAAACTTACTACATGTGTATCTAATACACATGTTCATGTTGGTAATAAATCATCGATGAATACAACAAAGTACGTGGAACCCTTTTGGTATTAATAGACGTATGATTGCATACATCAATATGTATTAATTCAAAGAGTTCATCAAGTCTTATGGTGCTCCCACTGAATGGATGCATAGCCATTAATTGTTTGAGATATAATTAACTTGTATCATATGATTCGTACTCATATAGTAAAATTATTTCTCAAAACTATGGCTTAGTCTATAATTCCAAAACAACTGTAAATAATATTAATATGTATTTTTGTTGCATCACTTTTACTATGAAAAAAATTCCATAACATAGTTCTATTTCATAATGAATATTCATAATACTCATATTGAAATATAGTTATATCTATTTTTCAGTCAATACCAAAAATGAACATTATTTCACAAATAATGTTCGGTACATTTTACGAAAACAATTTTCATAATTTGATGCAATCATTAGGTGCTATATGGCATGCTCCCACTATTTCCACCATTACTATAATAGCATACTAAATTTAGAGGTCCACCATTCACTTAATATTGTTAATATAGTTTACTTATTTCATATGCTGCAACTAGTATACAATGGAGAGTTCTTTGATCAAATATGTTGAACTCAAAGAAATAAATGTTATAGAAAACAATTTTCTATATGAAAATACATTTCGGAATAAAAATCATATTTCATATTCCAATATTAAGTATCAATTATTATTACAATTCTTGTTTCCAATGTTTCTCTATGAAGTAGAAGTGACTATTCATTCTCTTCATTCCAACTTTACCTTAAATTACATCTATTCTTATACATTCGTTTTTCTTTCAAATGGTCAAACTATTCAAAAGAAAACCTTACTACAATATCATAACAAACCTTTTACAAAAGCGCATTCGATTATTCATAACATTTAAGACATCAAATATGTTGCACTTTATGTAAATCGATCAAGGTGACATTTCAACAATCGAGTTCTTAGATGTATCTCGTAGTTTATGGACTTGTGTTACATTAACACAATATAATCCTTTTGAAATCATCGAGTTGAATACATGATCTTAAAATACTGTTTATTGGTTTACTTCGAATGAACTAACTTCATCGAAATATTGCACCCTACAAACTATGACTATTCACCATATACCATTTATATGTGAAAGTACATGGACCAAATATCCATAGTCTTGAATTGCATTTAGAGTTCAAAAACTCATAAAATGCAATACACGGTCTAAACCAAATAAACATATAAGTGACCAATTTACGAATGTATTAAGTAGTTGAAATTAGGCACTTGCATGGGTATAGAAACATTATATAACATGCAATTAGAATTATTAGTAAGTATATATTATATTTCTATTTGTCAACTTTCAATTCAGTTTGTTTATATATGTTAATTGACAAACATTTTATCAATCATATTAAATGCACAAATTTATCATTGTAGATAATTATAACATTATATAGCATATGTTCTTACAATATTATAAAGGTTAAATGTTACCATTTCATTTTTCTAATAAGGCTCCCACTAGTCTTTTATGTTTCTCCAAACCCTAAGATGAAACACAGAAGTCTTACAACTTCACTAGTGGGTGTTTGGACTCGTTTGTTTTGGTATTCTGACCTTGAGTTTGCTCAACAAATCATAGCCCCACAAACGATGGATAACTCCTTATCGGTTGTATCACATACAACTCCTAACTTATTTTTCCTTGTTCTAATCTCATTTCGACCTTGAGTTTGCTCAACAAATCGAAATAGATTATTCACTCATACATACCATATCGTGATTGCCTAAGTATAGTATATGTACCTTGAGTTTGCTTAACAAATACATATAGTTATCTTACCTCATCTATTCAATATATTAATAATACTACGCATAACATCTCTGGCTTGAGTTTGCTCAACAACTAAGGAGTATGTAAGTAATTTATTAGTATACATATATATATATGGTAGAGAACAACATTATATTGAAGATTCATAATCTTCAATATATATATTGAGTGGCATCGACTTATAGAATAATATATTTCTTATGAAATACCCCAGTGATTCAAGCGTCGGACACATCAAAAATCATGGTATATGTACATTTACATATATATATATATATATATATATATATATATATATGTATGTATTTATTTCTCAAGTCTATTTGGGTTTACTTAATGTTCCACATTTAGTTTATACACATATCATATAGGTTTTATTGTTATATAACTTTTATATTTCATATTACTTATATGATAGTCTTACGTATAATATATCATTAATTAAATCTTATCTAATTAATTTTAATCAATTAACTCTTTAATTAATTTTAAATTAGTATTCCAATATAAATTTTATATTGGACATATCTACTATAACATTTATAGTGTATACTATAACCTTTATAGTGTACAACACATATATCATATATATGTGTATTTTATTTAATTAATTAACCTTTAATTAATTTATTCAATTAAACAATTTTTATTAAAATTTATTAATTTCAAAATTTATCTTGTATACATACATGTATACTTATGTTATCTTAAACATTTTAAAATAACATAACATATATCAATATATATAATACATGCATATATGCATTAATTACTTAACATATTTTATTAATTTATTTTATTAATCTTATTCATTAATTTATTTTATTAAACATGTTTTATTTTAAATTTAACTATTAAATTTAACTATTAAATTAAAAACTTTAACATTAATTTTCAAAACGATTTTGAAAATTAGCCCAAGGCCCAAATTAAGTTGGGCCTTTTCTATTAGGAGCAACCTTTGGGCTCACTTCACCTTTCAGGTCATGCCGGTAACCAGGTAGTATAGGGTACTTGATTACCCAATTCCAATCCTAGACATTACCTTTCTAGACATCGTACTAAGTGGGCAAGCTTAATTAGTTAGTCCTAATATGACTAATTTAGACCGCATAAGCTATTGGGCTCTGATACCATTGTTGGAACTGGACCAGCCCACAGTGGAAGTTATGGGTGAATTTCAAAAAATTTACCCTATTGGATCTTTATTAGGCCTATGAAGTCTAACCGAAATAGAACATTTCTAAATTTCATTTAAATAAAATCATTTATTTTATTTATATTCAAACATATTAAGATATGAAATTAATTTTATTTGATTTAGTTTATACATAAATGTATCATATACATATATGTGTGAGTGCATGTGTAACATAATAATCTGTGAAAGGTATAATATGCCCATATGTAGATGTTGGGATTTACATCGCAACATACATATTAGCTCATTTTGTATGTCATGTATGTTGTCCAAACATGTGCATGTATATGTGTTACAATATACACACACACACATACATAAATACACACACACACACACACACACATATGTATGTATAAATATATTATATATAATATATGAACATAAAACATTTATACATAGATAAATAAATATAAAAAGAAAATGAGAGAACAATTAGTAAAAATTATTTATAATTCAAAATTAAATTAGTTTTGCAAACATAATAATTTTAGTATTTTAATCTGTATATATTATGAATAAAATAATGTTTTCATCAATAAATAATTAACATAAAATAATATATTGATGAAAATTAAAATTTTACAATTTTTAAAAATCTAGGATCATGAAATAGAGCTTAGAGAAAATCTGGAGATTTTTCAAAGTTGAAATATTTTTTTTTAAATAAATACATTGATTTTGGAAATAATTATTTAATATAAAATATTATATTATTAAAAATTCAAATTTTAAATTTCAAAAATTCTGGTATCATGAATGAAAGATAAAAAAAATTTAAATAATTTTTCAATTTAGTTATTATTTTTAATAAATTATAAACAGTTTTTTTGAAATAATATTAATTATTAAAAATAATAAACTTTATTAAAAATTTCCTAAATTTTTTCTATATGTTTCTAAAATGATATAATATTTTTTAAAAATACAAAATTTAAATTTTAATGTAATAATTATTTTATATATAATAAACAATTTAAAAATTCAATAAATGTTAATTTAAAAATATGAATATATGTATGATAATTAATTTTAGAATTTTTAAATTCATATTATACATAAATAAGTGTACTAAAATTTTTAAATCATATATATATCTTATATATGCATATATTACTATGAGAGAGAAATATACACTAATATATATATATATATAAATTTATTAATAAATATATATAAAACAATTATTAATGACAAAAATTGATTTTGTACAGTAAAAAACATTTTTCTATACATATATCAAATAGTGTAATAAACAAATTATGCATATTACCAAACTGATTTGTGACAACTACATCTACTTACAAAATCTCACCTAACTAAACATGTAGTAGCAATATATTTAAACAGATATGAAATTGCTTATTATAGAATCATAGAATATAATTTAATTACTATGATATGAATTAAAATTACCAATTTAATGATGCCTTTGAAACCACGTTGAAGCAATGACTTCCCTTCCTTTTACTGTTCTTGATTCGTCAAATTGCAAGTCCGTAATCACCGACCTCTAACTATCGAATAGTATTATTGTAATTTGAAATAAATTTGAGAATTTTGGAGTGGATTGAGAGCTATGTCTTAAACAGCAATGTAGAAGGTAATGGCGGCTAAAAAAAGGTTCATTATTTTTAGAGATACATATAGACATACATACATACATACATACATACATACATACATACATACAAGCCATTTTACCCTAGGGCATACCCTTAACTCTATCAAGAAGGCTAAAAAAACAAGAACGTGAAGTGCTTCAACTGTGACCAGATTGGACATTATAAGAATCAGTGTCCAGAGCCAGTCAGGGCGGACAAGGGAAAGGTTTTTGCTGTTGCACAAGAAAAACCTTTTTACTCATTCTCACTTGATCTCAACCCATTATCTCCAAGCCAATTTCCTATATTTTAGCCACCCCTAGACCTTCCCAAAACCAAAATTTTGCAGCCCTAATGATGGGCCTTAAACCCATCTAAGCCCAAGCCAAAATACTATGCAATTAAATCTAATTTAATCGATTGTCGATATTGTATATCGATCGATATATTTATAACTGTTATAAATATATATAACATTATTTATTTCTCAAATCATATTCAAATTTATAATTAATATTTCATAAATATTAATCAATTTAATTAATCTATGACAATTATAAACTAATTAAATCGTTCGGTCTTAAGGGAATTCATCATTTCGGCTGTGTAACTCTTGGGTGTAAATTTGGTCAGCGATTAACAACGAACTATTCTAATGTTAACGTTTACATGTCGCTTAGCAGGTGGTGTGACATTATGGCCAAATTTATCGCTTACTCATTTTAGGTAAAAATCCAATTTTAGTTTAATAAGCGTTACCCGATTGTGACATTTGTTTACGCCAATTCTCTTTGTCAAAACTATATCACTTTGGACTTATGGAATTTGGTAATGGTCAAAATTCCAACCTCGTCCACATTCAACTTTATAGTCCAAATACAAAGTCCTTGGTACAATATTAACAATTATTATTAACTAAAATGCTCTGGCCAGAAACTTTGACTTTGAGTTGACTGTGATACTAACCGCGTATAACTGAGGAGACGAATCCACTCTTGAATAGTGCTTCACTTCCAATACTTCCACTCGACCCAACTGTAGTCACTCGATGGACGACATGCCATGATTTGGCTATAATCAAAGCGGATCTTTCATATTGAAGATCCACGGTATTTTCAAGTCGATAGAACTGTGTAAATCAGTCATATCGATATTTTCTGTTTGACCTTAGTTATATTAAAATAGAAACTATCGAGTGAGTCGTTCCATAGTTATCCAATAACTATTAGTACGTAACCCCTAGGTGCCCCTAGCAGTCATGAGTAATACACTGTCCAACATTTGGAGAGCGTTACGTACTCCAGTCTCAACGGATATATCGATATCCAGTCTCGATGCATCTTGACTAGGAACATTTAAAATGGTATATTTATTTCGTTGTGATAAATTACTCACGGTTACAACACTTTGTAACTACTATCACAAAATATAGCATTTATGGATTTTTCTATTAAATATACTTTTAATTAAGTTAATTAATTAATATAATCACATTATATCAAGTATATAATAGAAAGAAAATACCTTTTATTTCGAACAAGATTAGTCAACGAGTTAGATATATGTAACAAATTACATAATTAACCCTAGGGCATACCCTTAACTCTATCAAGAAGGCTACAAAAAACAAGAACGTGAAGTGCTTCAACTGTGACCAGATTGGGCATTATAAGAATCAGTGTCCAGAGCCAGTCAGGGTGGACAAGGGAAAGGTTTTTGCTGTTGGACCATCATCTGCTAGACCAACTACAGCTGAAAAAGGGAAGACTGTGATGGAAGGTATGCTTTTGATTCAAAATATACTAGTTAGGATACTATTTGATACCGGTGCATCACATTCATTTATATCTCAGAATTTGGTTGATAGGTTATGCTTAGAACCCACATATCTTATTATTTCCTTAAGGGTTGCGAATCCAATAGAAGGGTATGCAACTCTAAGGATGAGATGTGACCAGTTAGAACTTGACTTGTTAGGTCATCAGTTTGCATGCGGTTTGTATGTTTTCGATTTCGTAGATTTCAGAATCATTTTGGGTATGGATTGGTTGAGTAAGTATAAGGCTAGGATATTTTTCCAAGATGGGGATATCACTAAGACACCTTGATAGTCATAACCGAATCATATTCTCAGTGGAGAATTCTGACCGGAGTAGTTGTGCTTTGTTAAGTCCTATGGAAGTATAAGAGTTAAGTCAGGTTCAAGTAGCAAGAGATTTTGCGGATGTCTTTGAGCCGGTTACAGGACTACCACCGAAATGAGCTGTTGAGTTTCGGATAGATCTCATGCCATGAGCTGAACCTGTAAGTAGACCACCTAGCAGAATGACACCGACCGAGATGAAGGAATTGAAGGTGCAGCTAGTGGATCTAGAAGAAAGAAATTTTATTAGACCAAGCAGTTCGCCTTGGGGAGCAACCGCGGTGTTCGTGAAGAAATCAGATGGGTCGTTGAGGATGTGCATTGACTATCATAAGTTGAATGAGAGGACGATTAAGAATAAGTATGTTGGAAACTGGAGTGTCTACAACACAATGTTGGATCTTAAGGCTATTCAGACACTAGAAGTGGTGAAAATGTGCATTAACTACTTACTTATGAATATAAAACTGTATTTACTCAAATTGCAAACAGAAAGAAGTAATCAGAGAATCAGTAAGTAATAAAGTAAAATGCAGTAATGTAAATAACACCTGGATTTTTATACTGGTTCGGATTAACCAATCCTACATCTAGTCTGGCACTCTATCGTGCAGAATTCCACTATAATCGTTTGCTTTCCACGGGTGGCAAGAACACCTTTACAATCGTGGTTTCACGGGCTACAAGACACACCCTCTTGATTTTACAGGCTACAAGAACACCTTCTCCTTATCACCAACAACAATCTATGGCAAGTAGTCGTATCTTCAATACAAATTCTTGTAGATTCGGTACAATGATCCTATAGACCTCCAATGGCAATATATCTTTGAATTCTTTGAGGAATAGGATGAAACCAGAGAGAGAATGATGTGAATTCAAGTACAACTCTCTGATATTGTGTGTTTTGCGAATCGGTGAAGAATTGGAGTGAAATAGTATCGATTTGCAAGGAGATCGGAAGAGTATGCAATGGATTTCTTTTGCAAATGTTTGGAGAAGAAGGAGTAAGAGAAAATGAGAATTCTTGATGATAAAATTCGTTTTCAGAGGCCTTTATATAGTGGCTGAAGAAACTTGTCTTTTGGTGAAGGGGTGGAGAGAAATGTCTCTTCATTTAAAATTTGAAATTCTGAAAAACGACTAGCATGTCGACATCCTAGGTACCCCCATGTCGACATGGGTGTGTTGCAAAATGAACAGCAACACTAATAAGTGTTGCAAATTTTTAGCATTTCAAACTACCATATATTTGTGGATTTTTGTGATTCGGTTGAGGTCAATGATTAATGATCTTCAAGTATAATTGCCATGAGATCTTTAACAAGGTATTCTAAGATTCAACCAACTCCTCATCACTTCAAACACCTTTATCCTTTAGCATTCTTCTTTAATTGGGTTTTGTTCTTCAATTGCTCTGATTAACCTTCTTCTATAATTCATTTGCTTCCACTGTTTTCTTGTTTATCTCTGTAAATGTCTCCCTAATATATCTGATATGACTGCATAACTCGGAGATATGTTAGTAGTAATATTTATGTGGTTGTTGCCATCAAAATCAATACCTAGGGTATTAACAATCTCCTCCATTTTGATGATGACAACCATATAAATATTTGAGAGATAAAATATAATATTTTATATTTGACTCCCCCTAACACTATGCACTCCCCTTATCATTTTTCCTAGTATATTTATAACTTTTCTCCCCCTTTGTCATCAACAAAACGGGCGAAAAAGAGTCGCTTAAATCACTACTAGACAATATGTAGAGTTTGTATATAGAGATAAATGCATATAAACAAAACATATGAGGGGAAACCAAATCAATTCAAAACATGAAATAAACTTATCAAATCATAAGATGAGTTTTAGAGTTACCGACTTTGCCGATGCCAATAACAAATCCTTTTCATATTTATCCAAAGTCCAATAGATTTCTTGTCATATGCTTTGAGCATCCGCTATCTGGTATACATGGTTTGGTACCTAAAAATTTATAAAATATGCACACTGCTACCCTGGTCGTCCTTTGCCATGAAGCTCATGTTGGCATTTTCTGTTTCTGAATCAATAACACTTGATGATGTATCTGAATCATCCCATTTTGCATTGAATGCATGTTTCCTCTCCTTATTGAAAGTGTTTGAAAAGTACTTTGATTTCTTCAGGTTGGGACAGTCTCTTTTCAAATGACCGGGTTTATCACATTCGAAACACTTAACAACATTTCCATTTCTAGAATTATTGTTGTTAGTTTTTCGAAGTTTGTTTGTTATCCAATACTTCAAGAATTTCTTGAACTTCTTGGTCATAAACTCGATATCATCATCAACAACATCATCATCTGGTTCATCGTTTTCGATCGTAGCATTGGGTGCTAGTGATTTCTTCTCATTTGCCTGATTCTCTTTTCTAATCTGCAACTTTACTTCATAGGACATTAGGTTACCAATTAAATCTTCTATTTTCATAGTACTAATATCATTGGATTCTTCGATTGCCGGAGTCTTCTGATCCCATTCACTAGGAAGTGAATTCAAGATCTTTCTGACTTGGTCTTCTTCAGTAATTTTCTTTCCTAATGATATTCAGGCATGTACTATATCTTGAAATCTAGAATACATATCAGAAACAGACTCATTTGGTTTCATTTGAAAGAGTTGAAACTGGTTAGTAAGCATAGATATCTTTGTTTATTTTACATTACCGGTGCCTTCATGCGTGACTTGCAGTATTCTCCAAATTTCATATGCAGAATTACAAATAGACACTCGATTAAATTCATTTCTATCTAAGGAGCAAAACAAAATGTTCATGGCCTTAGAGTTATTAAGTGCTTGTGTCTTTTGGTCTAGTGTCCATTTTGAATATTCAGTTTGAGGCTCTATGTACTCTATTTGGGTAATGTTCCAAATATCCAAACCATTAGACTGCAAATAACATTTCATCCTACAAGCCAAATATGGACAACTACTGCAATCAAATAGAGGGGGTCTAGTGGTAGATTGCCGTTCTACAAAAGTGTTAAAAAATGTGTTACTAGTGTCATTAGCCGTTTATACTTTTCAAAAACCCAGTTATGAATTTTTGGAAACCAATGCTCTGGTACCAAATGTTGGAAACTGGAGTATCTACAACATAATGTTGGATCTTAAGGCTATTCAGACACTAGAAGTGGTGAAAATGTGTATTAACTACTTACTTACGAATATAAAACTGTATTTACTCAAATTGCAAACAGAAAGAAGTAATCAGAGAATCAGTAAGTAATAAAGTAAAATGCAGTAATGTAAATAAGACCTGGATTTTTATACTGGTTCGGATTAACCAATCCTAAATCCAGTCCGGCATTCTATCGTGCAGAATTCCACTATAATCGCTTGCTTTCCATGGGTGGCAAGAACACCTTTACAATCGTTGTTTCACGGGCTACAAGACACACCCTCTTGATTTTACAGGCTACAAGGACACCTTCTCCTTATCACCAACAACAAACTATGGCAAGTAGTCGTATCTTCAATACAGATTCTTGTAGATTCGGTACAATGATCCTATAGACCTCCAATGGCAATATATCTTTGAATTCTTTGAGGAATAGGATGAAATCAGAGAGAGAATGATGTGAATTCAAGTACAACTCTCTGATATTGTGTGGTTTGTGAATCGGTGAAGAACTGGAGTGAAATAGTATCGATTTGCAAGGAGATCGAAAGAGTATGCAATGGATTTCTTTTTCAAATGTTTGGAGAAGAAGGAGTAAGAGAAAATGAGAATTCTTGATGATAAAATTTGTTTTCAAAGGCCATTATATAGTGGCTGAAGAGACGTGTCTTTTGGTGAAGGGGTGGAGAGAAATGTCTCTTCATTTAAAATTTGAAATTCTAAAAAACGACTAGCATGTCGACATCCTAGGTACCCCCATGTCGACATGGGTGTGTTGCAAAATGAACAGCAACACTAATAAGTGTTGCAAATTTTCAGCATTTCAAATTACCTTATATTTGTGGATTTTTGTGATTCGGTTGAGGTCAATGGTTGATGACCTTCAAGTATAATTGTCATGAGATCTTTAACAAGGTATTTTATGGTTCAACCAACTCCTCATCACTTTAAACACCTTTATCCTTCATCATTCTTCTTTAATTTGGTTTTGTTCTTCAATTGCTCTGATAAACCTTCTTCTATAATCATTTGCTTCCACTGTTTTCTTGTTTATCTTTGTAAATGTCTCCATAATATATCTGATATGACTGCATAACTCAGAGGTACGTTAGTAATAATATTTATGTGGTTGCTGTCATCAAAATCAATACCTAGGGTATTAACAATCTCCCCCATTTTGATGTTGACAACCATATAAATATTTGAGAGATAAAATATAATATTTTATATTTGACTCCCCCTAACTCTATGCACTCCCCATATCATTTTGCATAGTATATTTATACCTTTCTCCCCCTTTGTCATCAACAAAACGGGCAAAAAAGAGTCGCTTAAATCACTACTAGACAATATGTAGAGTTTGTATATAGAGATAAATGCATATAAACAAAACATATGAGGGGAAACCAAATCAATTCAAAACATGAAATAAACTTATCAAATAATAAGATGAGTTTAAGAGTTACCGACTTTGCCGATGCCAATAACAAATCCTTTTCATATTTATCCAAAATCCAATAGATTTCTTGTCATATGCTTTGAGCATTCGCTATCTGGTATACATTGTTTGGTACCTGAAAAATTATAAAATATGCACACTGCTACCCTGGTCGTCCTTTGCCATGAAGCACATGTTGGCATTTTCTGTTTCTGAATCACTATCACTTGATGATGTATCTGAATCATCCCATTTTACATTGAATGCCTGTTTCCTCTCCTTATTGAAAGTGTTTGAAAAGTACTTTGATTTCTTCAGGTTGGGACAGTCTCTTTTCAAATGACCGGGTTTATCACATTCGAAACACTTAACAACATCTCCATTTCTAGAATTATTGTTGTTAGTTTTTTGAAGTTTGTTTGTTATCCAATACTTCAAGAATTTCTTGAACTTCTTGGTCATAAACTCGATATCATCATCAACAGTATCATCATCTGGTTCATCGTTGTCGATCGTAGCATTGAGTGCTAGTGATTTCTTCTCATTTGCCTGATTCCCTTTTCTAATCTGCAACTTTACTTCATAGGACATTAGGTTACCAATTAAATCTTCTATTTTCATAGTACTAATATCATTGGATTCTTCGATTGCCAGAGTCTTCTGATCCCATTCACTAGGAAGTGAATTCAAGATCTTCTGACTTGGTCTTCTTCAGTAATTTTCTTTCCTAATGATATTCAGGCATGTACTATATCTTGAAATCTAGAATACATATCAGAAACAGACTCATTTGGTTTCATTTGAAAGAGTTGAAACTGGTTAGTAAGCATAGATATCTTTGTTTGTTTTACATTACCGGTGCCTTTATGTGTGACTTGCAGTATTCTCCAAATTTCATATGCAGAATTACAAATAGACACTCGATTAAATTCATTTCTATCTAAGGAGCAAAACAAAATGTTCATGGCCTTAGAGTTATTAAGTGCTTGTGTCTTTTGGTCTAGTGTCCATTTTGAATATTCAGTTTGAGGCTCTATGTACTCTATTTGGGTAATGTTCCAAATATCCAAACCATTAAACTGCAAATAACATTTCATCCTACAAGCTAAATATGCACAACTACTGCAATCAAATAGAGGGGGTCTAGTGGTAGATTTCCCTTCTACAAAAGTGTTAAAAAATGTGTTACTAGTGTCATTAGCCGTTTATACTTTTCAAAAACCCAGTTATGAATTTTTGGAAACCAATGCTCTGATACCAAATGTTGGAAACTGGAGTGTCTATAACATAATGTTGGATCTTAAGGCTATTCAGACACTAGAAGTGGTGAAAATGTGTATTAACTACTTACTTACGAATATAAAACTGTATTTACTCAAATTGCAAACAGAAAGAAGTAATCATAGAATCAGTAAGTAATAAAGTAAAATGCAGTAATGTAAATAAGGCCTGGATTTTTATACTGGTTCGGATTAACCAATCCTACATCCAGTCCTGCACTCTATCATGCAGAATTCCACTATAATCGCTTGCTTTCCATAGGTGGCAAGAACACCTTTACAATCTTGGTTTCACGGGCTACAAGATACACCCTCTTGATTTTACAGGCTACTAGAACACCTTCTCCTTATCACCAACAACAAACTATGGCAAGTAGTCGTATCTTCAATACAGATTCTTGTAGATTTGGTACAATGATCCTATGGACCTCCAATGGCAATATATCTTTGAATTCTTTAAGGAATAGGATGAAATCAGAGAGAGAATGATGTGAATTCAAGTACAACTCTCTGATATTGTGTGGTTTGCGAATCGGTGAAGAATTGGAGTGTAATAGTATCGATTTGCAAGGAGATCGGAAGAGTATGCAATGGATTTCTTTTGCAAATGTTTGGAGAAGAAGGAGTAAGAGAAAATGAGAATTCTTGATGATAAAATTCGTTTTCAGACGCCTTTATGTAGTGGTTGAAGAGACGTGTCTTTTGGTGAAGGGGTGGTAGGAAATGTCTCTTCATTTAAAATTTGAAATTCTGAAAAACGACTAGCATGTCGACATCCTAGGTACCCCCATGTCGACATGGGTGTGTTGCAAAATGAACAGCAACACTAATAAGTTTTGCAAATTTTCAGCATTTCAAATTACCTTATATTTGTGGATTTTTGTGATTCGGTTGAGGTCAATGGTTGATGATCTTCAAGTATAATGCCATGTGATCTTTAACAAGATATTATAAAGTTCAACCAACTCCTCATCACTTCAAACAACTTTATCCCTCAGCATTCTTCTCTAATTGGGTTTTGTTCTTCAATTGCTCTGATTAACCTTCTTCTATAATTCATTTTCTTCCACTGTATTCTTGTTTATCTCTGTAAATGTCTCCATAATATATCTGATATGACTGCATAACTCGAAGATACGTTAGTGGTAATATTTATGTGGTTGTTGTCATCAAAATCAATACCTAGGGTATTAACAAAGTATCATTTGCCGAGAATAGATGATATATTTTATCAATTTTGTGGAGCCAGAGTGTTTTCCCGGTTGGATTTGGTGACAGATTTCCATCAGTTAAGAGTGGTAGAGGGTAGTATTCCATTGACAACATTTCGGACTAGGTATGGTTCGTACGAGTGGTTAGTAATGCCATTCGGGTTAACGAATGCACCTACTTTCTTCGTGGATTTGATGAACCAAGTTTTCCAATAGTACTTAGATAGGTTCATGTTAGTATTTATAGATGAAATTTTAGTGTGCTCTAAAGATGAAAGAGAGCATGAGGATCGTCTTAAGGTAGTGCTTGAGACACTAAGGCTACATCTGCTAAAGGCGAAGTTTTTCAAGTGTCATTTTTGGAAGAAAGAGGTTAAGTTTCTTAATCACGTGGTTTCAGAGAAGAGGTTGTCAGTCAATCTAGATAAGATCGAAGCTGTTAATAATTGGAAGAGACCAGAGACGGTGACTGAGATGAGAAGTTTTCTTGGACTTGCTGGCTATTACCGGAGATTCATCAAGGATTTCTCATGGATAGCAGCACCTTTGACTAAGTTAACTAGGAAGGATGTGAAGTTTGTCTGGTCCGACAAATGTGAGGAAGCATTCCTAAAATTAAAGCATTTTTTGACCAATGTACCTGTGTTAGTAGTTCCAAATGAAAACAAAGGGTTGCTGGTGTATACCGGTGCATGCGGAACTGGATTGGGAGCTGTGTTGATGTAGAAGGGTAAAGTGATTGCCTAAGCTTCACGACGACTTAGATCGCATGAAGTGAGATATCCTACTCATGATTTGGAGTTGGCTGCTGTGATCTTCGCATTGAAGATTTGAAGACATTATCTCTTAGGGGAGAGATTTGAGCTATATGCAGATCATAAGTCTTTAAGATACTTATTTTCAAAGAAGGAGCTGAATATGAGACAGCAGAGGTGGTTGGAGTTTTTAGCTGCTTATGATTTTGATATAGAGTATACTCCTGTGAAAGGAAATAAAGTAGCGGATGCTCTTAGCAAAAGACATCAGAATATGGTGTTAGCTATGTTGGCAGAGTGGAAAGATTAAGAAGCTTTGACTACTTGTAGTGTGCAATTAAGATCGACTGCTAGTTCTAGTCAGAGCACCGCCATGTTGTCTTGTTTAGAAGTTCGACTAGTGTTGATCGAAAGGATCGCTTCTAAGTAGAAGGAGGATCTATTATTAGCCTAGAGGATTAGAAGGCTTGAGGTAGGATCAAAGATCGATGATCTCAAGGATTTTAACCTTGACCAGAGAGGATGGTTGAGAAAGAAGGGACGATTGTGTGTTCCAAACGTTGAGGACTTAAGGAAAGAAGTTCTTGGAGAATGTTATCGATTCAAATTTACAATTCATCCTAGAGGAACCAAGATGTATCAGGATATGAAGAGGAGCTTCTATTGGGAAGGTATGAAGAGGGATGTTGGCTTGTGGGTTAGGTAGTGTGCAAATTGTCAACAAGTGAAACCCGAACATCAGAAGCCGAGTGGATTGCTTCAACCTTTAGAGATTCCAGTTTGGAAATGGAATTCGATATCCATGGATTTTATAGATGGGTTGCCAAGGTCAAATAGGAAAAATGAAAGTATATGGGTCCTGTGGACAGGTTGACCAAGAGTGCTCATTTCATTCCAGTTAAGTCAACTAGGACGGCAGCTGTTTTAGCTAAGTTATTCATGAAGAACATAGTTAGACTACATGGGATTCCTAGTAGTATTATCAGTGGCAGAGATGCTTTGTTCACTAGTGAATTCTGGAAGAGTCTACGGGATGTGTTAGGCGCTAAGCTTAAGATGAGTACATCATATCACCCTCAGACGGATGGGCAGACAGAGAGAGTCAATAAGGTACTCGAGGATTTATTGAGAGCTTATGTATTGGACTTTGGTGGATCTTGGGAAGACCACCTACACTTGGTGGAGTTTTCCTATAGTAATCGTTATCAGACTAGTATAGGAATGGTACCTTATGAAGTTTTGTATGGAAGGCCATGCAAATCACCAGCATGTTGGTTGGAGACTGGAGACAGATTAGTCTTAGGTCCAGATCTGGTTAGAGAGACGACAGAGAATACTGAGTTGATCTGAGAAAGGATGAAGGAAGCTCAGTCCAGACAAAAAAGTTATGCAAATAAGATGCATAAAGATTTAGAATTATCAGTTAGAGATAAACTTTTCATTAAAGTATCACCGATGAAGGGTGTAGTACATTTTGGAAAGTCAGGGAAGCTGGCACTTAGATATGTTGGTCCGTTCCAGATTAGAGAGAGAACTGGAAAGCTCGCATATAGAGTAGAGTTGCTGAGCAGTATGGCAGGTGTCCATAATGTATTTCATGTGTCTCATCTTCGTAAGTATGTGCATGGTCCAAAGACTACTTTTCCTCCGACATGGTTGAAAGATCTGATAGTAGAGCCTAGTTTGACTTTTGTTAGACAATCAATTCGAGTTATAGCAAGAGATGAGAAAAGATTGAGGAACAAGACAGTCAAGTTGGTGAAAGTTCAGTGGAACGACAATGAGAAGGACTGTACTTAGGAGATAGAAGACAGGATTAGAGATACTTATCCTGATCTGCTTTGAGCGTATGTCTATATTAGCTTTCACTACACCATAAATGATATTTTGATACGGATAAAAGCCGTATCTAACCCTGTTAGATACGGCTCAAAGCCGTATCAAAATATGCCGTCGTTATAGTTTAGATACGGCTAAAATCCGTATCTAATTAACACATTAGATACGGCTAAAATCCGTACCTAAGTGTTTTATTAGATACGGCTTTTAGCCGTATCTAATTGAACAATGAACTGCTGCCTATTTGTCAACTAGATACGGCTTATGGCCGTGTCTAACTAGTCATTTAGATACGGCTTTTAGCCGTACCTAATGGATTAATTACCTGCTCAGATACTGCACATATACCATGGACATACAACAGTAGTTCATATCCAATACCACATATATAATCATTCCGAGACATCAAAACAAATAATACTATAGACAGTGCACATTCAAATGATTCAATAATCCGCATTGCAATGCGTAATAACTTAACAATATCATTACATAATACGGATACTGCATACTAGCATTTAGCACATTAGTACATTGCAGTATAATACGGATACTACATACTACATAGCTCATAGCACTACCACTAAGTACGTTACAGTTGTTCATACTTAATAATTAATAACATTACATAATACAAATGCGAGGCAGCAGTGCAGCAACTCAACTCAGCAGTGCACATGTCATCAGGAAGATCACCTGCAGCCAGATTTGTGATAGAAAACAGGGTTAGCAACCGAAATCGAACAATACACATGGTTCAGGTACAAGTACCAAGTATCAGGGTACAAAGTTCTTGCTGTCAAGAGCTCACAGGCAACCAAGAGCTCATAGGCAATACAAAACAACTCACCTATTTACATAATGTTCTTGCTGTCAGTGAAGATACATTTTTTGTGCAGATACAAAACAGGCATCTCTACTTTTTTAATGCAAACACAAAGTTTCTAAAAGTTCATATTTAGAATAAATGAAGATACATTTTTTATGCAGATACAAAAATTCAAAAAGTTCACATTGAATAGATAATAGATGATGGTATAATTCATTTAGTGCTACTGCTTATATAAAATTCTTGTGATGTCAATTCTCAAATCAATAAACTATAATAAAAGAAGCATCTTTCAACTACTAACCCATGAAAACATCTTTACTAACCATAAAACTGAATAATTCATATCAAATGAAATTTTCACCATTATTTTCTACATTAACAAAATAATGTAAACTGACACATCATCATTTTTAATGGAAAATGAACCAATATGTGAATATAGGAAAAAAAATCTCAACTTGGGAACTTGGAAAGTATTTCCTAAAGTAAAACTTCAAAATTTCATCTAGACATGAAATCACACAACACTATGTGGAGAGAACATTCCTACTACATAGAGCAAGAAATTTCCAGGTCATAATTTTTTTTATACTGAATGTAATATTGTAAATTTTGTACTTTATTGTAAAATAATTTATTGTTTCGTGACTGTGGTTTTCTAGTCTTTTATGGAATTGATTTACCAACACTTTTAAAGAGGGAGATTGATAATCTCGACTACTGGTAAATATAGAACAATTCATGTGTATCCTTACATTAGCATAATGAAACTGAAATAAAAAAATAAACAGTAATGCATAGCAGGTATTAAGAATGGAATAGAACTAAAACACAAGTATATATTTTTTTTGGTAAAGGTTATCCATGTCATCATTGTAAACATTGACTTCAATGCTGCAGCAGACCTATAAGCAGGTAGGTGCCACTTTGTAGTTTATTTGAATTTACATTAAGACATTAAGGTGTAATCTTTGATTCTCATTACAAATCTGAATTAATAAAGAAAACATAATGGACTTAGAGTTAGATCATCATAATACCGAACCACTTTGGAAATCTTTATGCTGATTTTCTCACGACCTTATTTTATATTTCTTTCTATCACATTCATTGTTTAATTAAAAAATCCTCTTACTTTATGTTTTGCCGAAAAATGTATATCAAAAGTTTAACTAAGGGGAAAAATGAAAAGTCAATTGAAATCAATTTAAAAATTATGGATGTTCTCGTTATCAGCTTGTAAAATAATCGTGACACGTACTACCGAGCAAAATTATTTTACAATAAAGTACAAGTGAAAGGGTACAAGTGAAAGGGTGCAAACTTTATGATTCCATATTTAAAGCACACAGTACTGCATATAAAAAGTCTTTTACTATACATACTCAAAAAATAAGATGTCAAACTGATAAATGTATATTATACATCAAACACTGAGGCTCTAAAAGAGACTCGTGCATCCCAAAAATGTGCAAAATACTGTTCGAAAATCAGGTCCAAGGAAACAAATTTGGTGCAACATGCTAAATATGTTATAAGACTGGAACTTGGTGCAACATGTTATAAGACTAACTTATCGAATTTGGTGCAACATGCTAAAGATTTTCAAAAAACAATACAAAATAAAATATTAACATAAACAGAAAATATACCTGCTCCAACGTCTAAAGATATCGAATAATACACTTCGGATGGCACGCATATCCACCCACTCCAACATCAGCAAAGGTCTCTGCAAATTGATGATTTATTTTGCTGGTTCTCTCATCTGGTAGCAGTATATTGTCCAACACCAATTTTTCATGTGTTGATGGTACAGATTTCCCATGGATTTGGACGATGTAGAATCTCGGCATACAGTACCTGTTGCAATAAAGATGTCTAGATCTATCCAACAAAATAACTGCTCGAAAGCAACTAAAAACAGAAAGCTTGTAATAAATACCTGTTGCTATTATGTCTAAATCAGAGTTGAGGATTTCACATTTTTGATTGTTCGCTACATTGGTCGAATTCTGGAACTGAGAAGCAACGAATTAAGGAGCATTGAATTGTGTGGCGCGTCCTCCATTAGAAGAATTGACCGGTGCGTGAATACCCTGTTCGATGTTTCCCACCATGTTGATCAGAACCTCCATTTGCCCAGACAAATTTCCCACTGTACCCTCCAAACTTCCCACCCTCATTTTCAACTCATCATGCTCTCCATGAACATGTCTGATTCGTTTCTCTGCAATGGCACAAGCCTTAACTTTAGTCTTTGGTATAACGGTCCCAACACTGCGGCTCCTACCCCTTGCATCCTTAACAAGCACATGTGATAAGATGTCTTCATCCACTGTCAATTTTTCTTTATCACTACCAGTGATCTTTTCCTTCGCTTTCGCAATTTGATCATGAAATATGATAATACTTATATGAATAAGGAATTTTAAAGAATATGCAAGTTAATATTTATTTAACTTACGAAGTATGAAGAAGTGGCATCTGATATGCTACCATCTTTTTTGTGTGTGTCTTCTCCCATACTTGACGACGATTGATATTTCTTGATGGACTAGCAGCGATCTGCAATACATAAAATATGTTAGTTGCGATTTTGACCATTTTTGAAAGAAAATGAATATAAATTACCATTTCTTGTTCTATCTTAGCGTGACTTTTACGTCCTGCATGGTGACCATAACTGAGCAATGCTCTGTTCTTTTTGCCTGACTCCCTTCTTCCACTGGCTTCAGGCGTTGCTTCATTTTTCTCTTCCCAATCTTCTTGAGCAGCTGTAGGTGGGCAATTTTTCAACCGTTCTTCATCATTGTTGAAAGTGTCATAATAAGCTGCTCTTAAATTTTTCTTGTATCTCTTAAAAGCCTCGGCCATTCTCTTTAAAAACATTTCCTTTGAAAGCGGATCGAGCTCATAATTTTTTTGCAAAAATTATATCAGTGTAAGCATATGCATATACACATAAAATTTCCACCGAACCCTAAAATGATTTAACACACATGATTTTACACTCTAAATTATGCACATGCTTTCTTCTAATTTATGTTGACGTTGGAGTAGCTTATCCAATTAGAAGAAAGCATGGTTGGATCTTGTAAGATATTCATATTAGAAGTGGGTGCTGTGTAAGTAGGCAATTTCCATAAGATAAAGAGAAGCAATGTAAAGGAGCACCAAGTTCCTTGCAAGAAACATCATAACAATGTTTGACCTGACACGAGCTGAATTATAAAATAAACTTAATTGCTTTCATAAGCCATTGATGATTAAGTAGTGTAGTACAATTGATGACATAAATTCAAGCATACAAAGTAGTAGCCTGGGGTTCAAATACAAAGCAGAGAATAACACCACAACAACACAATCAATATCATAAATGTTGATGCATAGGAGTGGACATTAGGTGAACAGTAGACTTGGGAACTCAAGCCTCGTTTTATATCTTCTGTGTACACTATTGGCACTGTTCTAGTATTAACGTTGGCCACTTCTTATACATCCTAAAATCAACAACATATATAAGCAATCAACTGAGACCTTTAAGCTTCATTTTTTTCCTTTTCTTTTTATTTGTTCTTTGACATATTTGTTACTAGTAAGCAATGATATTATAACTGATACTGAAACTTAATACCAACCTGATATACAAAATACTACTAAGTCTGTAGCTTGCAAATTTTAAGTGTAGTTTGTTTGTGACATAAATTTAAGCTTTTAGTTTTGTTCACGTCTATAGTATTATGTCACTACCAAAATTCAAAATATTACAGACCACCAAATATGCCTTTATTATTTAAAGTAGATGCACAAAAATAAACAAGCTTGCCTCTAATAGTATGGGAGGCAAATTAATAATAGCACTAAAAAATCAAGTCCCTGATAATTATTAATGGCAAATTATACAGATGAATCGCCCCTATTGTTATGCATGACAAGTAGGATTAATTCCAAGATATAAAGAAATAAACAAAGTGCTCCTACTAGCAATTAATCCCAAAAATTAATTTCAAGACCGAGTTTAATACACAGCTCTAATATAAATAACATTTTTTATGATAATAACCAAATTAATAAACACTCATTTAATTCAAGCAGAACTGTATGAAAGCAAAATTGAGGCAAATATTGTAGCATTTGAAAATTTCAAAGACTTGGATGGTATTAACATTCCACAATAGTAAAATATTAGTATATAACAGTTTACAACAATACAACTATTCATAGCTATATCTAATAAAAGTTTGTATGTATATGTGTGTGTAGGTGGGTGTGTGGGTGGATAGTGAAAATACTAAGCACCTCAGCTAGATTCCATGGGCGAATCCCTTCTTTAGTAAACAACTAGAGAAGATGTCCAACTGACTTGTAATAAGATACTAAGCACCTCAGCAAATAAATGTACACATTACACAAGCATACCCAACCGACTTGAAAATATAAACACAACAAAACACAAAACGTCATCATGATTCATGCCTACTAAATCTTTTTTAAACTATATAACTACGAGTTAAACCAATATATGCATTAAAGATCAATACTTGAGTGATTCAAAAATATTTAGACAAGTATTCAGATATGGAAGCTAATCGAGTGATGGATTTATAGTTTAAATTGGTTCCAAACAAAAATATTTACTTACCACCAATTCGTTCCAAATGTTGTCCTTGTATATTCCGGGTACTTTATCCCAACTTATATATGATATCGGCACATGAGCTCTTACTAGTATACCAAGCATAGTAGCGATTTTTCTAGCGTTATCTGAGACTGGAATACCAAGTAAGTTTTGATCAACTTTCTTCGCCTCTGAACATGACGAATGTGAAGATGTTGGATTTTCTGACATAGTTTCCTGTAAAATATAATATTACTAACTATTTTATTAGTACACAGTACAACTACAGATTATTATATACAAAAAGAAAGAAATACCAACGGTGCATATATCAATCTAAATACAGGGTTTATGCATTGTCATTAATCAAACTAAATAATGGCATTTAAAAAATAAATTAAGTGGAAATCCTTTTCAACGCATGAAGTATTATCTTCTTCTCAAAAGCAAGCCCAAACATAGAACATGTTACCAAATCACCGCATAACATGTATAGATTATCATTTCTCTGTACACTATTCAAATAAGTTATAAAGCTAAAAATCGAATCACAAAGCAAACACAACAACTAACTGTGTAGTGAATTACCCAACATGCTACTGAATTATATAATGAACTTGAGTGCCTTCTCTAAGTTTCGCAAAACTAATTGCGCTCTCTCAGTTTTGCAAAATTGAGTGATCTCTCACAGTTTTGCAAAAACTAAGTGCATGCAAGCTAAGTTGCATCAATGTGCACTCTCTGTTACAACATGAGAATGTTCAATTCAACTGCCAAATTGAGTGTGAACGTTTTTTTTTGCAAAAATTAAGCGAGCTCTGTTCAGCTGCAAAACTGAGCAGCTCAGTTATCTAATGCTATCCAAGGGTCTTTTTTTTCCTTTTTCTTTTTCTTGTGAACCAAAATACCTCTGTTTAAAATGATGAACAGAAGCACCAAATATCAAAGGGTGTACTCTTAGCATAATGTCCAACTTCATCTATATAATGCATTCTTAGAGTACTGAAACTAATTGAATACTATCGCACTAAATGAGGTTGCCTGAAACTATGATTTATGTTGTAGTGGACAAATTAAGTAAACACACTCATTTTTCTCTTGTACATCCTTATACAGTAATATATGTAGCAAAATTATTTTTGTAATGGAGTTTATAAAAAATAATTAGTGATAGAGAAGCAATTTTTACAAGTAATTTATGGTATGAATTGTTTAAACTTCAAGGTTGTTTTAATTTTTTCGTAGTTGAAAGTAAGAATGGGTCCAAACAGCAACAATGTATACAACAAGCAGGGTGATGATCAAATGACTCAAGGTACAAGATTTCAGGCTTCAAAGAAACATGCAGCCAGAGTACAATGAAACCAAGACATAGTCAGGTGTAACCAGGAAAATCAAAACCATGTATAAAATATTCAAAACCATACATACACATAATCGTGCAATTAAAAATATACATACACACAATCATGTGATGTACGAATACTAATAAGTTAACATATGGATTTGGTAAGGTCTTCTAATTTTTCATTGTCTTCAAAAGATGATTGATAGACGGTAGGGAACTCAATGTCATCCACATTTGTAGTCAACCGTTTTGGTGTACGCAAGACCACAGACCATCCGTTATTTTTTAAATCTTTTGAGTAGAACACTTGACTCGCTTCTGATGCAAGAATAAATGGCTCATCATTCACGTTATTTTTGTTCTTCAATGTCCATAAATTAACCATGATCAGGCTTGAAATGGGATCTATTTTGCAACCATTGACCTTATCCTTGACCTTTACCCAATCACAATAAAAACCTGTTTGTTTGAAATCAGTGTAATCCAACTCAAGTATCTGTTGAATGACTCCGTAATATGTTGTTTCTGCTTCCTTATAATTTTTATCCTTACCACTCACTCTAAATTTTGTAATTGCTCTCATGCATACACCGCTATTTTGTGTTACCATACGGTCTTCGTACTTTTTAGTGGAAAATGAAAATCCATTCACTTGGTACTTCATATAACTACGCATCATGAACTTCGGCCCGTGCACTAGCCGCCACAGAGTTGGATCAACATCGATGGTCTTTAACAACTACATAAAACAAAATAAGTCAAAAAGCATGGTCACAAAGGTGTATTGCCCACTTATAAACATGTGAAATACTTAAGACGATGTAATACCTCATTACGTAACCATAGAGTAAAACTTTGAACGGCTTCCACA
This sequence comes from Allium fistulosum, assembly GCA_030737815.1. Taxonomy (NCBI): domain Eukaryota; kingdom Viridiplantae; phylum Streptophyta; class Magnoliopsida; order Asparagales; family Amaryllidaceae; genus Allium; species Allium fistulosum. The sequence goes on along the minus strand of CM060904.1, from coordinate 702,942,123 downwards.
GTCGTAACCCTGCCTCGAGGTTGAAATCTAGTACTTTTCACATGGGAGTTATACATCCTATGGAAAACACATATCAAAATGTATATATAAATTGAATTAAAAAAATTGAAATTCCGGACAAGTTCGTGAACTTACTTCTTCCATTCATCCAATCCATCGTACTTATTAAGGACCCATCTACGCACTTGTTCAAACTGCACTTGGGTTAACATTATGTCTTTACCATTATCCAGAGGTATCTCACTAGCAAACTCATCGTCCTCATCTAAAAACGCTTCGCGGGTATGTTTATGATTGCCATCACCTCCATTTGGCATATATTCCATGCAGTAAAGACTAGCTTCTTGTACGATATATCCTTCTGCAATACACCCTTTAATGTATCTTTTGTTGCGCACATATCATTTATATGTTTTCATCAACCTATGAATGTGATCAATTATATACTGTAGATGGTAGCTATTTATATCAAATAATGATGTACATAACTAAAATTAGAAATTTACCGTTCAAAGGGATACATCCATCTATATCTGACAGGGCCACAAATCAACGCTTCATCGGCTAAATGAACCATAAGGTGGACACTGATATCAAAAAATGCAGGTGGAAAATGTTTTTCAAAAACACACATTACTTCTACTAAGCTAGCCTTTGCTTTTAAAAGATGTTCCATATTGATCACCTTTGAACACAAAATGTTAAAGAATAAACTAATACGATGAACAACATTTCATAGATCCTTATGTTGTGGATAAGAATGTTGAAGCAATATCGGAAGCAAATGTTGCATTATGACATGGTAATCATGTGACTTCATATTTCTTAGTTCATGAGGATTGATGCTCACATTGTTGTGGAAGTTAGAAGAGAATTTGTTAGGCACTTTCAAAATTTTCAAAACGGTGCAAAACCGTATCTTTTCTTCTTTGCTCAAAGTGAAAGTTACCTTTGGTATGATTATTTTATTTGTTTCAAGATTTTCCATCACCCACAACTTTTGTTTTATACCCATGATTTTCAAATCCTTGCGTGCATTGATGCCATCTTTTGACTTATCTTTATGGTCCATAATGGTGCTGATGAGATGCTCCGTGACATTCTTCTCCGTATGCATAATATCAATATTATGTCGGATCAAATTTGCTTTCCAATATGGTAAATCAAAAAAGATAGACCTCCTATACCATCCAGAAACATTATCAACTTCTTCATTGGTTGACTTTTTCCGTTTTCGACCAATTTCTTCTTTTCGTTTACCAACTTTCATTTTGATATTCGCTACTTTCTTTTCAACTTGAAAACCAGTCAATGGCCATTTAGGACGACGAAGTTCTTGTTCGTTGTTGAAATTTGTCTTATCGTATCGAAACTTGTGTTCGTTAGGAAGAAACATTCGATGTCCCATGTAACACATCTTCTTACTTTCAGGAAGATGATAAGAACAAGTGTTTTCCCCACAAACAGGACATGCAAAGTAACCGTGAGTTGTACATCCCGATAAAGTCCCAAAAGCAGGGTGATCATGAATTGCCCACAGCACCCTAGCTCTCATTGTGAACTCAGATTTATTTAACGAGTCAAATGTAACGACTCCTTCCCATAACTGCTTTAACTCGTCTATCAACGGCTGTAAATAAACATCAATATCCTTCCCTGGTTGTTTTGGCCCAGAAATCAACAATGTTAACATTGAGAACTCCCTTTTCATGCACATAGACGGAGGAAGATTATATGGTACTACAATTACTGGCCAACAACTGTAAGGGTTAGAGAGAGAAGCATGTGGACAGAAACCATCTGTTGCTATTCCAAGTGTGACATTTCGTGGCTCGGCAGCAAAAGTTTGGTCAAAAGAATCTGCGGCTTTCCATTGAGAAGTGTCACATGGATGACGCATTACGGTTGGATCAGACTTGGCATGACCATGCCAGGTCATCGCATCTTCTATCCATGGTACAGTATACAGTCTCTTCAATCTAGAAATTAAAGGAAAATGTCTTAATGTCTTTCGAGGTACTTTGGTGCATTTTCTCTCTTCGTTGAATGATGTCATATATCTTGGTTCATTGCAATTTGTACACAAAACTTTGTTCACATCATCTTTCCAATACAATATGCAATCATTGATGCATGCATCATAAGTTTAGTAATTCATCCCAACTTGCTTAATGATCTTCTTCACGTCGGAGTACTTTGTCAGTAGCGTGTTACCTTCGGGAAGTAACTCCTTTATTAGTTCGAGGAGTGCAGTCACACCATTATCTGAAAAGCCATATTGGGTCTTCAAGCTATTCAGTTTCACAATGGCATACAGCTTCGTAATCCCTTTTGAACATGAAGGATAAAGTGGCTCTTTTACGCTACCAAAAAGTGATTTATACTTCTTACTTTCATTGGCCTGCCAATCTGGATAATCAGTAGACTGCTCTCCAACATTAGCATGATCAGGCAATGGATTTTTAGGTTGAAAATGATGAAATCTATCTGCATCATTGACCAGATCTTCCATCCTAATATGTTCAGACTCGTCAGTAATTGTGGCATGACTAACTGGTTGTTGTTTTTCCATCTCCGCCCTTTTTTCCCCATGAAAATACCACATTGTATATGATTGGATAATACCCCATCTAAGAAAATGAAAATGAATGTCATATAATTTGATCGTCTTCATATTTTTGCACCGGGTGCAAGGGCATAAATACACTCCTTTCTCACCACCATTTTCTGCAACAAAACTAATGAACTTCTGCACCCCGTCTATATAGTATGTAGATCTTAGATTAGATTCGTTTATCCATTGTTTTTCTATACTGAAAGACATACTGCCCTCCTATATCATATATAACAGAACGTGAGACGTGAATATAATTTTACCTTGGTATAAATGAAGAATATTTGTTGTCCCATTATATATGTAAGAAAGTGGTATTAAGATCATATAATCCCTACATGTAATTAATATTTAAGATTTAGTAATACAAGTAAAATCCAATTCTTGAAAGTTAAGGAAAACCGATAATGAAAACACAAACCTTTCAACATGCAACAGTAGCTTTTTTATTGTTGATGCGGATTGACATGGATGTATTAACTCATAATATCAGACATGCAATTAATTTAAATACAGACATACGTGATGGAAGAGGAGCAAAATAGTATAGTATAGATACCACAAATACAAATGACATGCCAAGAAATATGCAATTACCAACGTTCAGTAGATACCAACAAGTACAAATCAACAAAATAGAAAGTGAAATGCAATAAATTCTTAAGCTCTGACTTATTAAGCAAACGGTTTTGGAGCCATGAATACTTTAAAATAACAATTGCCATATAAGATGCATCTGTTAATTACCAGTAGCAAATTAACCTTTACAGACTCAAAATTGAAGCAAAAGTCAAATGACACAAGCTTTGTTGCTTCAAAGAGTGATACCACCAAACAAAAGCTACCCGTAAAAGAACTATAAAGCAGCATAGCTTTCGATCTTGCATGGAAGAAAAACAAAAAAAAGAAGGCAAATTGAAGAAATTGTAGATATGAGCAAGAATGGGGCATTTAATATATGCAATAATGCACATTTACCACTTTTATCTGCTCGCAAAAAATCACTCATATTTTATACAGTCTTAATTTTTTGTACATTAACAACTCTTGTTATTTTGGAATATGCATAGGTGATATATATATATATATATATATATATATATATATATATGGGGTATGATCATTCATGTGCGAATCATAGTAAGAGAACTTGTCCATTCATGCAGTATATAAATGCAAGATAAAATAGTTGGACACGTATATGCATACACCATACTCAAAAGCATGAGTTCATCCTGGTATCATAACTTTAAAATCTAAATTTCAAATAGGGAGTACAATGTATATTATTTGTATGTAATTCTCCTTTAAGGAGTATAGTATTAATCAATGCATATTTCAGAACACTAGAAAATGTAATAATGACTTTGTATTTTCACAAATAAATGAGAGTGCTTCATCGCACTCTCTTAAACTCTGCAATATGGATATTAAAGGATATAATAGTTCTTATAATTTAGACCAAGTACCATAAAAAAGATAAGATAAGATGATAAGATAAATAAAAATAGTAGACGTGCATAATTCAAACCTACTTAGTTGGCTTTATCATCATAATTCATGTATGCATAGTTGCCTTTTAACTAGGCGCAGATGCTGCAATGGGTACCAAACTCTCCATAAAACTGGTTACCATGTATATGCGCATATGCGGATCTCTGTACATGTTTTAAGCATACATTTTTGATCGCACTGCAGGTATTATCATTAAAAAAAGAAAGTTGGATGTCTAAAGTTTACGTGGCCTTGGGGCGAAAATTCTATATTGGCTCTGAGCATTAAATTATGAAGAATACATTTTAGCATAAAAATAACCGTATAATATATTCTAAAGATTCAAACATGTAGCATGTTAAATGGCATCTACATCAATGTCAACCTTTAGATGAATGAAAAACATACAATGTTTACATAGAAAAGGCCACAAATAATGGGCTCTTATTTGGGATTAGGCCCTAGTAGAACGTCCAAAAGTGATCCATGCCCACAGTGGGCCTTGCTAGATCAGATTCAGGATTCAATGAGGACAATGCTTTGTCTCACAGCCATGGCTTATGAATTCATTTCTATTCATATGGATCATTTTTTGTTTTGAAATGAGGATTTGTTGTTAATTATTCTAAAGTTTTTATTGCCTATAAATTGTAGTTAGTTTTGTCCCATAGTCACAAATATTTACCACAAACATCATTAACAGTTGGCTAGAATTCAAAGCACGTAAACCATCATTACATTGGTTCTTGAACATATAGTGTAACGACTCGCGCTTTTCGACTTCCGAAAATCGACATTAATACGTCCACTGTATCAACTGTCAAGCAATCGAATGCGGGAAAACCGAATTGTTAGGGTTAAAAAGAAGAGGAAGAAGAAGACAGAAAGAAAGAAAGAAGAAACAACAGAAACAATATCAGAATCTCACATATCGCAGTGGAACAACATATAATAGATCAATGAATAATCTTTAAATCAAGAACTATATCATTTTATACATTACATGATCAGAGTCAATATACACACAATACATCAATGGACAGTTATATAAACTTGTCCTCATACAAAATACACAGCGGAATAATAATATCATATACAAGAGATACGCCTCGCCATCTAGCTCGCCACTTGAGCTCTACAGCCTCTCCTGTATCCAGAATGACCTGATAACCTGACTCTAGGCTGACCGTGTGGAAAATTATGGGCACCCAGAGTTTAGGAAAGGAACAATAAACTCCAGGTCAGTCATGAGACTGGTGTGAGAACTAAAAACAGTTATCTTTAAACAAACACAAAATAATTTTAAACATTGAAATCCGCAATGTTTTTGGAAAATGAAACTACCATAAGACCTCCCGCCACACACACAATGCAAACGCAGAATTGGAGGAGATTTCTTCTTATGATAGTCAAACATGCTTACTACGCAAAATCATTGGATTATTATTATTAGTGCATAGTGGAAAACATTTCGAAAGTATAATATTAATCTTAGCCAACATACAACCATTATTGTATGCCTCAATAGCTACTATGTTCAATAGCAGGTTACCGCCACATTCCATAGCAGGTTATACAACTAAAACCGTACAAGGTTCATATTGTTTCTTTGGATTTCCAACAAATGGTCAGGCTAAAGAACTTCCTACTGCCAATGGGTACGCCTCTGGCGGGACGTCCCGATAACCTAACCGGATCATTGCCAACACAAGGCCGGGTTACCTCTTACACTAGGTAACTACTACACGAATATGCCACCTCCTGGTCCTTTGGGACCTTTATCCGAGGCGCCTCGATCACACAGCAACAATCACACAGAGTAAATGAGATTGGAGCAACCACATAGGTTAAATACGAGGGCTCCATACCTGATACCACCCTTTTCCAGAAGGAAATGACATACCCTAAAGGGAGCGACCCTCATAACCTTGCCGCATATTCCTGTTTTGCCATTTACGGGTTGTGAGGTCCTGATAAAGTCTCATCCACAAAGCTACGCTTTTTCACAAAGCCACGCTTTGATCAACAAATGATCAATAAATAATCATCACATAGCAACACTCAGCATGCCACATTACCAAATTGGGAGTATATCACTGATAACCTTCAACTACATAACCTCTGAGCTCGTACGTCTTAGAGAAGGGTGTTAAGCTAAGAGAATAAATTCTCTGCCACCAACAGAAATGTATTTGAAAGAAATCAGCTTTATATCTCAAAATGTAATGTCAGACATGTAACCATACAAGTCTGTTCCGGGTTCGAACAGAACCGAAGGCACTTCCGAAGAAGCCCTTGCAATCTGGGTATTCACAATCCCGATCGAACTTCCCATCACAAAGGAAATCTCTATACCATAGCTAACGGTGCAGAGACAATCAATAGGTCATCCTATCGTTTTCACAAATACCCGGTCTTCACCACCGGTCTTCAAATGTTATCCATATCGTCATATCACCTATTCGGAATGGGTTATATGACACAAAGGTCCTTTCCCGGCTAAACCGAATAGTGAGCACAATATTCTAAAACATATGAATATTGGGATTTCAATTAAGTCACAACTTATTACCCAAATCCTTTCCTTTAAATGGTTTAAACAAATTACCATTTTAAATCTTTAAACAAAAAGATTTACTTCACAAAGTTTACCCAATTTCACAAAGATTCATTCACAGATTTCCAAATCATTTCCCATTTCAATTGGATTAACCCATTAAATCTTTAAATCAAGATTTAATTTATAGCTTTCAAAACTATTCAAGTCTTTTATAATATAAAAGATACACCTATTAAAATCTTCTTTGATTTCAAAATAAAGCTTAATCATCTTCACAAAGGTTAATTCATAGTTTTTCCAAACTATTCACAATTTCATTTCAACTTGAAATGTTTTGATACAAATTGGAAATCTTTTCACTTTATGAAAGCTATTATTATTTGAAAACAGATAGTTTTCGTTTTAGGAAAAACTGGTTACAATTACACAGGTTAAAGCCATCTAAGTATAAAACTTGAATTTAAATTTAAATTTCCAAAACCATATTTTTAAATAGTTAAAAACCCATATAAACACCTTTTATAACTTGTACAATCTTTTAGACCAAATTTCCCAATTCATTGAATTCAATTTCAAAATATTGAATTCAAATTTTAAATCAAATTATTCGAATTTCAATTTTATTAAGTTATTTAAAATAATTTTTATTTTTGAAACTCATTTCAAAAAAACTTTCAATTCCAATTCCAAACTATTTTGGATTCAAAAATTCAATCTTTAGAATTGTCAGAAATCTGTGACTTAACTGATTTCCACGTGAAATCCACATTGGTGTGTGTATTGTGTAGTCCAAGGGTTTAACACAATAGTGCAACAACATCCAACCATCACAGATCAGAACACAGAAATATATTTGATAAGCGGTATAAACTATAACGCTTATCTTTAATTCACAAATCACAGATATTCATATCATGGATAAATAGATCACAAATCACATACAGAACAGGATATATCACAAAGCATCACATATCAGCGATATCAAACAATTCAACATCCAATATAATTCAAACATCCATAGATAGGATCAATTTAATCATCTGATTAATTTAAAGTCAGATAATTTCTATAAATCAATTTTACTAGTTATGGTAAATTAATAATCAATTAATTTCAAATTGATTTTCACATTTATTTCAAAACACCAAATCAAATTTTCAACGAATTTCCAAATTATTTCCTTTTTAAAATAAATTTCTTTATCTCTTCAAATCTATTTAAAAATCCAAATTTTTAAATAAATTCTTCAACTTATAAATAATATTTTCGAAATCCATTTATTAAGCCCTTTTTCCCAAAATTTGAAATTTAATTCAATATAGTTCAAAAATAAGACTTTTATCTTTTTAAAACTCCTTTTTAATTTATCCAATTCTCAAAAATAAATTTTTCGATAAATTTTCAACTTGAATTTCGAAAATCAAATTTTATTTATTTCTGGTATCCAACGATACCAAAAATATATCCGGCTAAACCGTAGCCTTCAACAAATTCAATCACAAAGATAATCACACAGAGATTATAAATAATCAACACACAACATTGAAATAAATTCAAATGTTTGAGGAATCCAGTTGGATCCCTCCAACCTGTTTCCCTGCATCCACAGATGTTAGCACAATACCAATTCCACTTCGAGGTGGAATATCGCGGTATATGGGATTTATAAAATACTATCTGCTATTATGCGGCGCAATAGGGTCTCATCCGCTATATAATGCGGGAAATCAACTCCAAATACATATATAATACCAATTCCACTTCACGGTGGAATATCGCGGTATATGTTTTTAATATAATAACCTCCGCTTAATATGCGGCGCATAGAGTCTATTTCAGCATAATAGATAACAACCATCATTCAATCACACAACCATTTAAATTTAAAATTTAAATCGAAACAATTTCGATTGAGTGAGGAGTTCTCACCTTGCTTCCAAAATGGCTGCAGTGCTTCGTTTTGAATAAAATTAAACACGCGTTTAATTTTACCCAAAATTCAAACTAGCTCCAATCAATCCATATCTAGCTCCATTTCGTAGTGCTCGTCAATACGAACCCGACGCAATTTGTTTCGTCAATTTTCGACCTCGTATCAAAAAGTTATCACGTTACAAAGTTTATACGATTTTATATATAATAATTATTACATTTTCTTCTTATTTTTAAACCTTTTTAATCTGGGCCGCTCAATTCAATACCCTAGAATCTCGGCCGTGATTTTTGCTTCTCCTCCATCACGTTGCTTCCAAGTTACGTTCGAATAAAGAAACCCATGCCGCCTTCTTTTCACGAATTATCGCGACCTCCACGATGCACGAGACCCCATCACTCCACCACCAAATCGAAGCCTACACTCGACTCCACCCTCGCCTCGAACAGCTCAAAGCTCGGCCATCCACAGGCCTTGAAATATGTGCTCGAACGCACGGGCTTCAAGCTTGATTTGTCGTTGATTCACTTCGTATTTTTCGATCATAACCGTTGAAATTAAAGATCTCGTCGAGCCTCACGTTTTTGTAGTTGAAAATTTCGCGTAATTGTTTACAGATTGGAAGCAATTGAGGGAAGAAATTTCGAATTTTCTGGCCATTGATACTGTTTAGTGGCGGCTGTGACCTATCTCTTTTAGGGTTTTGCAATTGTGAAGAAGACAAGTCCTTATATAGAAAATTTGTGAAACACTATTCATCTCCAATTTTTCGAACTCCAAACGAAGCGTGTCGGCTGACGTTTCTAGGGTTTAATCCACGTTCCGGACACAATGGAACGTGTTTCGGGAGCTAATCGGTCATATGTACGAGTTACGGAAATAAACGATCAAATTTAAATTAAATCGGTTAAACAAATTTCTATGCGTTTTGGCTTGCCCCGGACAAACCGTAAATCCGATTGACTCAAAATTTTAAACCTTACAATAATATAATATTATGGATCCGATGAAACTAGTTTTGTTGAAATCCGAGACTGTTTGAAAAATGACTATTTTTAGTCGTCAATTAAATATTAAAATATTCCATTTCTACAATTTAACTTTTAATTCAATTTTAAAAGTTCTATAACATCATTCTAACTCCAATATGATTTGATATAACTTTATAAATCATTTTTATACACATTTGATCCAATTATCAATTATTTCTGCAATTTCAAATATTAAATTGTCGATTTAATTATCCAATTAAATCTCTATATTCGAAATTAAATTTATTCGAATTACAAATCTTACTTGTTAATAATTAAAATCAATTAAATATACGAATTTCAAATGACAGAAATTCTGGGTCGTTACATATAGACTGGGCTAAATTTTAAGATGAGGTAACCAAGTATTGGATACACTTATCCACAAATTTATTTCAAACTTAAATTTTGTAGGCGATTTGTGGATTACAGTGAAAAAAATTGTATATGGATTATTCCAAAGTCAAATTTAAAATAAAAACTTGCATTATTTTCTTGAAGCCAAAGGCACTTTAAGAAGCACTATGCAACATAATATGTGACGACCCAACTTTCCACTACCGGAAAATCACGCCGTTTTTAAGAAAGAAAGGGGTGAGAAATAGAAAAGATAAAGAAGAAGAAGAAACAACATCAGAATCTCAACAGCGGAACGAATAAAATATAATATATCACATAAGAGAATACATAATATCATATACATCAGAGTTACACAGATAATACATCACACACTAGACAGTTATAAACACCTGTCTAGTTAATACAACTCGATACAACACAATACAACACAATACAGAGATACCAACACAGCGGAACACTATACATATCTATAACGCTGAAGCCTCCTGCTCCATTGCTCCTCCACAATTCGTCAAAGCTAACCTGAATCCCTTGGCTACCCGTAAAAATTTGGGTACCCGAGAGTTTAAGAAAAACAAGAAATAAACTCCGGGTCAGACATGGGTCTGGTATGAGTAACAGGTTAAAGTTGCTTAACTTTGAAAATCCTTTGAAAACAAAAGGTATCACGTAAGACATCCCACACATAAACATGGAAATGTTTTTACCTTACGCTAACCAAAACATTTGATAGGAAATTCAGTGATATTATAATAGGTCTAGGGTTTTCAAGTAAATAGAAAATAGCTGAAATTGTTACATGATTAAATTCCAGCATACTAGCCACAACGTGGGTAATACAATCAAAACAGTAGGGTCTTGTAGAAAAAATGGGTTTCCAACAATGGCAGGGCTACTGGGGTACCGCCCGTCACAGTACCTGGCCTAGATCAGCGTACCGAGGAGTACGCCCGCTCCCCTGCAACACAAGGCCGGAACCATTCCTTACTGAACAGTCCCAAACAAGACAACCCCGGCAGTTGGAGCTCAAAACTGCCCACACAGCCGAAAATAAAAAGGGACATCTAGACAGGGGTATATCTCGCTCTCAAGTGGGTGCTACCCACGAAGCCTTGCTGCATCTCCCCTGTTTTAGCCATTTCCGGTTGATGAGGCTTGAGGTCACGATTACCTTGTCAGAATTCATCACTTAGAATGCTCATCGTCCGCCTGACGATGTTCTGAAAGCATTCAATCCATACAAGTTCGTTCCGGGTTCGAACGAAACCGAAGGCATTATCTTGTTACACTCATTTTGGAATCACCCTCAGAGTTAACGACAATAACCCTTGCACTCTAAATCTTCATCTTCACTTGAGATTCACGACCTATCGTTATTTTGGATCGATGTGGTATTCGGGTCTCCAGACCTAGAATCCCGGTATACGAAAACCCGATCCCGGTCTCATCGAAATCCAAACCGTGTCTTTTAAGGCCAAGTTGTTTTAAAGTTAAAACAATTCATTTTAATTATCTATATACACACAGATAGATAGTTCATAATATCACAGATAGATAATCTACAGTACCACAGATAGATAATCTACAATATCATCATAAATAGACAATCCATATCACACCATTATTAATTATCTCCTATCAGAGAATTCAAACCATTCAAGGAAATCAATATCATCCATCAATACATAAGCAATGATTCATAAACACATCATTTATAATTAATTTAAAATGAATTAAATTAATTACTTCATCTCTAATTAATTTAAAGTAAATTAAATTAATTACTTTATCACTATAAATCTTGCTTACTTAACCATTGATTAATTACAAATCAATTAATTAATCATTCTCTAGATTTCCATCCTAATTAATCATCCTGGATTAATTATCTTTTAATTACATTCAAGTAATTATCTTTCAATTAATTTCACAAATTAATTATCTTTAACCAAAAACAGTAATTAACCTTTAATTACTCTTTTTATTAATTAACCATAATTAATTACATTTACCCTTAATTAATTACTCAAACTCACTTATTATTGATTAATTAGTTTTAATGAATCAATTCTTAATTACATCATTAATCATACACATTCATGATCCTTAATTACATTTTGATTTAATTATCCCATTTAAATTAATTACATTAAGTAATTAATCTTTACTAAACCACATTTATTAATCAGTCTTGATTAATCCCATTCAGTAATTAACTACTCTTAATTACTTCACTTAATAAATTAATTACTCCTTTAATTAATTATCTCAATTAATCCCTTGATTAATTACACAAAGTAATTTAATCCAAATTACTATCATTATTAAATCATCTTCAATTAATTACATACAGTAATTATCTATTAATTACTTCACTATGTAATTATACTTCATTAATTACATTTAAGTAATTATACTTATCAAATCATTCTGTGATTATCTTAAATTAATTAAAGTAAATTAATTAACTTTAACTAATTGAATTTAACTCAATTAATTACAATGAGTAACCAATTCCTTAGTTGCTTTTATTAAGTAATTATACTTAAATCAATTTTACAAATGATTATCTTTAATTAATTAATCTAATTAATTATTAAAGTTTATCACATTAATTAATTATTAAACAAATCTTAAGTTAATGACCTTCATTAACTATTAACAACTCTTAATTTCTTTTCTTAAGAAATTTATACTTAGATTAACCATTATTAATTACAAATTAATTTATCTTTAATAACCCATTAATTAACCACTAATTATTAAATTAATTTAAGTTCTAACTGTAACTTAATTAACTTTTAATTACTTGATTAATTGATTTTTAATCATTAATTTAAAATCATAACCTATCAAAGTAATGATTTTAATTTATCCTTTATTTCATCACTTATAAATACTAAATCATTAATTTATTTACTTATCTAATTATTAATCATTTTAATTTAATCATTTTAAGATAAATCATTTCTTCCTATTAATGACTTAATTAACATTTACAATACATTTAAAAATAATTTACTTTTGAATTTACTTTCAAATTCCATTTCAATTTAAAATTCAAAATAAATACAAATTTAACTTAACAAAGTTTTAAAACAGATTTAAAAACTCTTATGTCACATGTTAAAGACACACTTGTTTTATAAAAGAAGTTTACAAGAGTTTTCAATTCCAATTTCACCTTTAAATTCAAATCATTTTTTTTTAAATATACTTTAACTTTTAATTTAACTTAGTTTAACTTTGTTATAAAATTTTAAAGTTAAGTTCAGGAAATTTGATCAGGTCCTGGAACCTGTAGCTAAGCAACTTCTCGAGCCTCCCCACACTTGCTTCGAGTCCAGACTAGATTTACTTCGGGTAAATCTCGAAATCACCCAGGGGAAAACCCGAGTCATCCCCTGTTCTCCTCATCCTCTTTTTATTTTTTTAAAACCTGCTTGGTTTTAAATTCTGAGAACACTTTCACTCGCGTACGACCCCAAATATCACTCGAGCCATCACCCGATTTTCTCGAGACCACTTCGAGTAGAACTCTCCTTCCCAAACTCTGTGAACTGATACCAGTTCATCACCGTACACGTGCACAGCCAACCATCCCCTTCCGACCATCAACGACGACCTCTACAAGTCGACGTTCCTCCCACTTAACAACCCCAACCATCAGAACTTCGCTCCTATCTCGAAATCGAATTCGAGTATATTACCCAACCTGGAACCAAAACTGGAAACACCAGCAAAGCCTGTCAACGCCTCGCCCACGATCGTCCGACCACCATCACCCTTGAAATTTCAGCCGCGTCTTCGATTATACCAAAGCTTCTTTTCCCCAGAGTTTCGTTGAACTCGATCAACTCTAGAGGCCATGCCGATCCAAACAACAGACACCCCTAAAACTAGGGTTCCAGACAAAAATTAGAGACCACCACCTCCACCGTGCTTCGATCGACTTCCTGACATTTTTTTTCAGAGTCTCTGATCACTATGCTACCACCAAAAGGAACCCCAACCATTCTGATCACTTGGATCACCAGAAATTTCCCAATATACCATTTTCAGTTCAACAAGAACTGCACCCTTAATCCCAAACTAAAAATTGTGAATTTAGTTTTAAAAATCATAATTTTGGATAAGTTTTCAGGTTATAAACTTAGATCAGTAATTTAATATGTTTGAGATTTAACATAAATCCACTTGAACTGTTGTTTTATATTTTTTTCCAGAGAACATACCAATTATTTCAACTTAACACATTTTAATCTAAAATCTATGATATAACTACATATTTCGTTCTAGACTTAGGTACAAATAAAAATTGGATTATGAGCACTTGATTTATAAATTGGTTTAGAACCTAGAATTAAATCAGAGAACATCCAGATCATAACAATTCATCCACAACAAAATATTCACATAAATATACTCAGAGTTTAAAATATATCCACAGACATACTTGTTTTCAGAGATGATTCAAACAACCCAATTTTATATTTAAATTTAAAAATAATGTTACTCACCAGATTCCCTTTTGAAAATGAAGACAGAGTATCCATTTTGACAAGCTTTTGATACTTTGAACTCTCAAAAACTGGAAGTGCTTTGCTTTTAAAACTTTCAAAACTTTGAGTTGCTAATGTCCTTGTTAGAAAAGATGCAGACTTGCTCTTCTTTAAATTTGTTGTTTTTACTTGAGGAGGTTGTAAAATGTTTTCAGTTTGTAAATGATAATGCTTGCTTCAGTTTTAATGTGTTTACTGGAAAGACTGAGTTTCCTTTTTTTCTTTCTTTTTGTAAACGAGAATGGAATGGGAAGATTGATAAATATGACACTGCTTACACAATTGTTTATTTTCTTTTGTACAACCAGGTCAGAGATTTTTCTCTTTAATAATATGGCTGAGATGATTTCGACCTTGCTAGAGATAATGGCATTTAATGCCTTGGTCCTTTTGTCTACAAACCCATACTTATCTTTTTTTTTATTTTTATACTTAGTTAAATTCTTGCCTTTCTTACTTACTTACAGTCGTGCAACATGAACATATAATTTTATATTTTATACTTTGTTTTACAACCTTGCAACATATGTTTCCAGCATTTCTCTAAGTGTTCATTTTTCCTTGCTTGCTTTAGTCTTAGGCTTTGTAATATAGATAAGTCCATATAGTTAACATATAGTTAGAATTTAGGTGATGAGTTTACTTTTATTCCTCTTTTACTTTTACACTTAAACTATAAAATACTTAGCCTATTATTATTTATATTTATGAATTTCATTTTAGAAAAAATGAAACAAAACTATATATATATATATACACAAATAGAAGCTTATACATATATATATATAACAAGATATTTAATTTGAAAATAACACCTCTAATTTAAATCTATTTATATTTACATATATAACAATACATTAATAAATGTATTTTGAAAACAATAATTTGTCAAATCTAATTAATTTATAAAAGAGGCTATAACTTCCTATTATTGTTTAAATGAATAAATGTCTCATATTTATTAAACCATATTTTAAAACAAACCTTTTTATTTAATTCTTGAATTAAGCTAAGATATATATTTAAATCAATTAAACATTTACCTTAACTATTTTAAAACTATATATTCTATACTAAATCCTAATTTCCAAATTACCAAAAATATATTAGAATTAGAAAACAAGCTTTATTTATTTATCAAATTCAAATTCAAGATTTCTATCTGTAATATATATACAAATATATATACATTATAAATAGAAAACAATTTATTGGCTTTTTTAAAAGATCAGTTATCAGTTAAATATCATTTAAAAGAAGATTATTATATCAATTCTAAATTTATCAACAAGAATTTATCAAATCAATTTAATTTTAAACACAGATTATTAAATTGATATTGTCAGAAATTCCGGGATGTCACATAATACCCAACCTATACATATTGATTAACATATGAAATTACTTTATCGAATATATAACGAACAACCTATTAACAAAAAGAAGCAGCAAATTGTATATAAGTAAATAGTTTCCAATCATAAGTTCAAAAAATACTTTACCATTGGCAATTTCCGAATACCTGGATTAAATCATGTTATAACTGAAGTCCCTATATAGATATGGACTGAAATTATACAATTACTTAGGAAAATAACAAAGGTTTTCTTTTAGAAAATGGCATATAGGAATATGAAAGAAAAAAACATTCTACATATTTACCTCATAGATTAATCACTTGTTAGTTTAAAAGAAAATTTGACATGATTGATAAAATTATTTAGTTATAATAAGAACTTGGTATCCTAATTTTTTGGAGTGATAAAAATTCTGTGTGTGTCATATGATAATTATCTGTATAGCATTTAGCAATTGCGTAACATAAGCCAAAGGCACAGTAGTTAAATCTTTCATAAATCTTGGTTTTATCACATTAATTTACCCGACTACTCCCTGTAGCCAAAATGTATAAAGGTATGGTATTGTACTAAGCAAGGACTCTGATCGAAGAAAACAATTCTAGTCGGAAAGGAAAGAGACACCGCTAAAAAAATGGAAGATAACTTCCAAAGAAATTCTTATATTAGGATTCAACTATAAACAAGAGATCAGATTGAAGAACTGGACAAGCAATTTCTACTCTACAAAAATATATCATAATTTGCAACGATCTCCGTTCTACCATTTCGTTCAGTCCATTAATAAAAATACATTGTAACTCAAAATAAAACTGTAAAGATAGAATATGAGGCTATGATTTATGAAGATATAGATAATGTAGGTCAGCAGTAGACTGAAACTCTAAAAATCTAGTCTCTTTTATTTTCATGTTGTGTTATTTTCTTTTCCCCTTATTTTCTTTAATTTATGTTTATTTTTTAGATTTAGGTTTTCTGATTATTTATGATCTTAATACAGTTTATGGTCTGAATCTTGACAGGAAACTAAATCCAATATTACCAATAATATAATATATTGATAAACACCTAAATTCAGTCATACCAATAAGTTAATATCCTAAATGTAAGACCACCAACCTAAACATAACATCACCAACTAAATTCAATCACAATGGTGACATAATTGGAGACCACATATCAGTTTAACATAGGGACCTCAACTTCAACACTGTTTAGCAGATCAAAAGGAAGAAATTAAAAGGAGAAAAAAAAATAGAAGCACCATCCCATTTGGATCCAACAAAACAGTTACAACTAATTCAATGGATTTTCATCATAATGAACATACATGTTTAACATGAATCAAGTAACATGAAAATCCAATATAATAATATCATCCAAAAGCATGAATAACATGAGTATCTAAACGATGCCAATTAAAATTATACCTGAAACATAGACCATGAAAATATTCAGCCCTTGAAGTTAATCAACAAAGGAACATCGTTGGTTCTGAAAATTAAGAAGGTGAAGTGAATCAGTAAAGGCATGTCGAAGATTCTAAAATTGAAAACTTTGTAAATAAGGATCGGAAATTACCTGAAATGCAAAGCGATGTGAATTCAAACATGGGAAATGAGAGAAGATAATTTAAGAATTAGCAAACTAGCGAATTAGCGTTTGTGAAGAAAGAAATCTAGATTTAAGAATTAGCAGGAACGAAATAATTTGGGGAAAATAATTCGCACCAAAAAATTATCAGGAACGAAACGGAGTAGATCTGAGGCGTGTTTTGGCAGTAAAAAGTTCGCACCAAAAATTAGCACGAATTAGATACGGCTAAAACACGTATCAAATTTGATACGGCTAAGAACCATATCTAAATAGGGGGGAAATCGAATTATTTGGAGGGAAGATGTGCGTATTGGGTGGAAAAGTTTGCGCCAGAAATAGGCACGAAACTAGATGCGGCTTAAAGCCGTATCAAATTTGATACGGCTTTTAGCCGTGTCGAATACATTAGATACGGCTATTAGCTGTATCTAATTTGGTACGGCTTTAAGCCGCATCCAATAAGGCGGAAGGAGGAGTGGCAAAAACAGCTTTTTGGTGTAGTGTTTATATAGATAGTTGCTAGTCAGGTAGGCTAGTAGGGTTGTTAGGAGTGGTTAGAGATGATTGCTATGTTTAGTGTTTAGACCTTACTGAATTTCGAGGATGAAATTCTTTAAGGAGGGGAGTTTGTAACACCCCTAATTTTTGATAACATTATTCAAGAGATTTAATTGGATAAAGTAAATAGAATAATATAAATCTTAAAGTGATAAGTGGATTGAGATTTGAATAAATACTTAGAAGCTGAGGTTAATTAAATAAATGGGCTACAAATGGTTATACATGTTAATTAATTAACGCAAGGGTATTAGGGTAATTGCCGCCCTATATTTTCATTACCCTTATATTCTCGTTCGTTATATCATTCATGTTCATTTTATAAAACGCAAACAAACGTAAGAAAAGAAAGAGTATAGCAGGCCATTGCTAGGAGAAAAAGGAGAAGAAAAATTAAATCAAAGCTAAGGATTTAAAGCAAGGGGATTAATCTCAATCAAATCTCAAAGTCCTCATCATAATCAAGGTGAATAATAATCTATATCATCTCTATTTTGTTTTATGATCATTTATTTTTGGTTTTAAGATTAAATCCATTTTAACGAGGATTTGGATGATGATATGCTTGGACTATAACATGTTTAATTTAAACAAAATTGTTTAAACATGATTTTATACGGTTTTAAGGGTAAAACCGATTAAAATTAATATTGTATGCCATGTGGAAATTTTATGTTATGTAAAACATGATTAAAGAGATGGGTTTTAATTTTTATAATTTTCCAAGCTATGGAAATTTTATTATGAATTTTCAAAGGAAAATATGTATAATTGGGTTTGGAAATTAATTTCAATTATTTCATGAAGAATTTGGGTCTGGAATTTTTATATGTTAGATAACATATTGAAAGTGAATTTCTGTAATTTTTGAGGATTTTTCTTAAGTAATTTACTATGGAAATTAAATTATTCTAGAAGAAGGATTTAATTGTTTTAATTGTTTTGCTTAATGGAAGGGCTTAATTGTGAAAATTAGTCTTTATTTAGATCCGAAATTATGCGGCAGTTATTTTGGTAAAGAATTTGAAAAGTTATGGCAACCAATTAAATGTTTACAAATAGGCAAGCCTGTTATAAAGTAATTGCTTTAAATGGTATTAACTCAGCCTTTACTCAGAAAAGTAGGTTCCGCCTCTTTTAGAAGTACCTTTCGACCCTATGCTTCCGCCTTCAATCAAGTCAAAACCTATCAGGTCGAAACCAACTAAGCCAAAACTAATACACAAGGTATAACAATGTTGGTGCGTAGTGGATTAGAGAAGGGCGGAAGGCATGGTGTCGAAAAATAGCATTCGATGGGGCCGAAACCTTTGTGTTATTCTCTAAAGAAATGCGCTTGCCTGTTTTAATAAAATCTTTCGAAGGAGTCGAAACATATGCTTTCGAAAGGGTCTTTTAAGTAGATTTCGAAGAGGGTTGCCATCATTTGGTTTATAAGTATAAGCTTTCGAATGAGTTTCTTTATTTATAGAACATTGCTTTCAAAGGTATTGAAGTCATCAATGCTTTCGAAAGGTAGCCTTTGTTTTAAACCTGTACTAAGCCACTTCCTAAAAGCTTTCGAAAGGGTTCAAGGGTTTCGAAGGCAATGGCTTCAAAAGGGGGTTTCGATGCTATCCTTGAATGTTTTACTTAATGTTTTGAAGCTTTCAAAAGGATGGTTCCGAAGCCATCAAGTTTTTCCCCAATCATTTTTAGTTAAAGGTAAATGGTTTTGAAAGGTGTACTTTCGTTTGTATTCACTTAGACCCAATAAGTTATGTTTTAAATTAAACCCAATGGTTTCGAAAAGGGTACTTTCATATGGTTTCGAAGTTATACTTCTTTAATAGAATGGTTTCACTTTAATACATTCGAAAGGTTTCAAAAGAAAGGTTTTAAAGTATTTCGAAAGGGAGGTGCCTAGAGTTTTGAAAAGAAGATTTTAATGCTTTCGAAAGGAAGTTTTCCAATGGTTTCGAAAGTAATGATTAAAGGTTTCGGAAGCCTTAGTTTTCAAAACAAATAACTCAATCTCATTTTAAAGGAAAACCATGGCATGATAAAAGAGTTTTGAAATGATTTTAAGTATGGTGTTTTTGAAGAAGTTTCCTTGAATAATAGGTTAAAGGGATTAACCAAGTTTTATATAAAATGATTTCAATGATATTAAACCACATGTGTTGGTATTATTATGTTATTATGTTTACTTCTTTATATATATATATATATTCACATTGTAGTGGACCCATAACTGTATTTTGGGGAAGAGCAGAATAACCAGTTAGGTTGACCTAGTAGTGAATATAAATTAAGTTAATTCCTGAATGAGTAGAATTACATCCAGGACGTTGGATAGACCAGAATGTAGGCTGCCAGAATATTGATTAAAGAAGTTGTCACGTAGACAGGTTCATAGTAAACCCATGAAAACTATGTTTAGGAAAAGTTATTGGCAGGGACCAATAGGTTCATAGAAAACCCATAAAACTATGATTAGATTGAGTTATTGGCAGAGGCCAATAGGTTTGTAGTGAACCCATGAAAACTATATCTGGATTAAGTTATTGACAGCAATCAATAGGTTCCTAGTCAACCCACAAAAACTAGGATAAGAAGGAAGTTATTGGAGATGCCAATCGGTTCGGGGAGAACCCATGAAACAATGAAGTTATTGGCAGGGGCCAATAGGTTCCTAGTGATCCCATGAAAACTATGAAATCGGATAGGGAGTCCATATGTATTAAATAGGTTATTAGTCAGCCCATGAAAACTATTAGGTTAATGGTGACTCTAGAAACTATAACTGAGATAAATAGTCAAAATGAATGGGGATGGGTAATCCAGAATTGATTTACTTGTTTTGCATATCATCATAATATTTTGAAATGATATATTTTTAACCATTATGGATGTAGGAGCACGGTATATAGTTTTATAAAGTTTTGAATAAGATACTAGTGAGGGAAAAACCCATTCCGCTAAGAGACATAGTATCACTAGATATCCAAATGGTTTTAAATGGTAGATTATTATTTATACCAGGCTTTATGTCTGACTCGATGTTTATGTTTTCCCCTTAAACTCTCGGGTGCTCAATTGATTTTGAGTAGTTTGAGAGTTGAGGTTTTCAGGTACCTCTTTAGACGAATAAGCTTCTAGAGATATGCAGGAGGCATGATAGCTATTTAGAGTTCTCTTTTATTTTGATTCCACTGTGTTGTTGTTGTAAAGGCAAAGTTGTTTAATTGCCTATATATACGCTGATCATCCAAGAGGGCATCTTCATATGTCGCTCTTGACGTATATTGTAATAATTATATTTTCTCTGAACGTGGTTAACGATTGTGGGATTATGTAATGAATTTGAAATGGAATGAGAAAGTTTTTTCTTGATTTTAAATTTTTTACATATCCATGTGTTTCTGTTATATCAATGTATCTAATATTACCATATTTGGTCGCCGAGGATTAATAACTATGGATTACTGCAGTATCCGTAGCCGTTAGTTTTGGGCCTCCATGTGGGAGATGTTACAGGATTGAACCCGAAATTGAATCAAAAATTTATTTGCAAGTTCATCATATGACGGTATGGATCCTGACTCCATTCTATAGAACCACATCGTTACCGATCATTCCAAAATTAATGGAAAGCGTTTACATTTCACATTATCATCCACTCTAGAACCATCCATGTGCCTATCACAATTCACTAAGTGATGGAGAGGACCCGTTATTCCATTATAACTCGGAATCGTCGGCATCACAAATTTCCTTGGATATTCTACCGCCCTAATCTCTACAGTAAACAGATTCAGACTAAAGGCGATCCCTCAGCTATCTTCCTACTTGTCTAGATGAAACAATCTCCGGATTTCTTCGGTAATCATCTCATTGGTGTCTTCCTTTCATGTTGAATGGCGATCATTGCATGCATCACTATGTGTGGTTCCAAGAGCGGCCATTACGATCTCTACACGAATGGTCACAATGGTTATCACAATGCCTAGGTCTCCCTAGCTTTGGGGAGTCCATACATTCCGGCCTTCTGCGGTATCGATTCGGGCTGCATCCTTTGGATTTACTTTTTATGTTAGCATCTCCCTCAGAATATCTTCCAATTCTTGCACCTAAAGGACTCACAACTTGATCTATAACATCACTAACACTACTAGCAACATTTTCATCACTTTTCTTTCTCCTTAATAGATCAATCCCGATCTATGATGGATTGGTGTTGATTCATCACGAGGGCTGTTCATTAACCCAGTCATTTCTGCTGGTTTCTTCCATTTTCTACATCTCCATCCTTAGCTAGTTTCTTTCTTGGTCTGCATTTATTACTCAAACTTCCTTATTCCGAGCTAGTTTGTGAATTTCCTCTATCTCTATGATCTCTGGAAGGAGATCCTTCTCCTTGTTGTCTTATCAAAACGAATTGCTTCACCAATTCCTCCATAATCGTTTGTTGTGTTGCTTCCATTTTTTATATTCATGATGGTCACCATTCCATTTAACTATTCTCCTGTTGTAAAATTTGATGGAGGTTGACTAGTCTCTTCATTCCTTCCATCATGTGCTCCATCAGATAGCTCTTCAATGACTGTCCTACTTGGATTCTTCCTTGGTCTCGTTTCTATTCGATCTCTTTAGAGCTTTTCGTCAAATCGTATTATCAAATTGAGATCCATCTCAATCTTCTTTTTTCAATGAAAGTATCAAAAAATGTTAGACTTTATTTTAGGTTAACACTCCCACATGATCGAAATTAAAAGAGAAAATGAAAAATATTAAGAAATTAAAGAGAAAGAAAGAAACGAGACACGATATTTTACATTAGTAGACAAATCGCTGACCTACGTCTACTTTATACATTTTATTTTTTGATGTACTAAATCTACCACTTTTACAGTGGATTCTCGAAGTTCTATCTCGATGTACAAAAATGGCAGAGTTTCCCCAGCACAAGTAAGCAAAAGATCAAAAGGCATTTCCTCGTTGAAGGTAGGCTCATATTTATAGCTGAATTAAGCTGCTTTAGGCCTTCTGATTCATCAGGTTTGATTTGAAATCATCAGTCAATTAGGCTTGGTATATCAAGAAATAGATCGAGACAAATCTGGACCAAATCTCTAGCCTTGATGGACAAGTACTGATATCTCTTTGGTCCAAGACTTTGTACTTTGCTCTAAAATTTCTTAATCTTCATTGCTTCAGAGTTTGAGGGGCAAAAATGGTCTTTTGATGGGTCAATACCGATCCATCACCCATGCCTAAAAAATAGTCTTTTTCTTCTATCAAGCTAGAGATTCATTGCACTTCAACTATAGGCCTCATTGAGCTTTTTGATGGATTGGTAATGATTAATGACTTGGTCAATTTTGATCCCTTCTTCTTTTGTTTTAATGATTGTTCATTTCTGAGATCAAAATTCATTCCTTCATCACTTCAAATTCCGTCGAAATGTCATTTTGGTAAAGCCACGTTTATTCATCGATTTTGCTTTTACATATTAATATGTTAAGTAATATACCTTTTATAAATTTGTTTATCAAACAATGCATATCTATGAGTATTTTTTTTAATAATGCATCTCTACGTTGAATTTGACAAAACATTTTAACCATTCACATTCACATACAACGTTTCAGGTCAGGTCCTGGTTGGAGTTGCCGTAGTTACTGTGCAAAAGGACTCTTGGCTTGCATGTTGGGGCAAGAAACAAGGATTCATTGTAATAAGTTCAATAGGCAAAGGGTTGGATTGAACTACAAGCAGAAGCAGATTTTTTTTGCTTCTAAAAGTATAGTATAGTTCATTTTAGAATGTGGATAAGTAAATAATTAAATTCACAAAATATCTATTACTTTAATTAATATATTTTCTTTCAAATAAAACAAAAAAATTAATATCAAAATTCATTTCTTTCTTTACAGCAAAAGTGCATTTTTATTTTAAATAAAAACAAAATATAGACTTTGTAGTGACACTGGACATAATACTTAATAGTGAAAATTAGGGTCTATCCTTTATTTTTAAACTTAATTTATATAAAAAAAACTTTTTAAAAACAGGTTTCTTGAAACATCTCCGTGATTATTTTCAACGAAAATATACCGTCTATATTATAAATGTTTGTGGTTAAAACTGCAAATACTTGCAATGTAGATTGCAAATATTTACGATGTTAACGGCATATTTTTCTAAAATAAATATTTGTATGCATATTTTTCGTAACAGGAAAATAGGCACAAGGACAAACTTAGAAAAAAAATTATGCCAAAAGACATCAAGTTTGTTTTTTAGGCCGAAGGACAATACTAGTTATAACTAGCATTTTGTATAGTGTAAAACTGAATATAATGCTAGATATAACTAGCATTTTGTATAGTGTAAAACTGAATATAATGCTAAATATAACTAGCATTTTGTATAGTGTAAAAGTTGAATATAATGCTAATTATAACTAGCATTTGTCCTTCAGCCTAAAAATGAAACTTGGTGTCTTTCAACCTAATTTTTTTTCGAAGTTTGTCTTTTTTTCTAATTCCCTTTTTTTGTAAAATAATTGTAAGGTGGACTGTACATTTTCATTAAAAATAACAAGAAATTATTGTCAAGGACAAAATTTCTCAGCATTTTAACCTCAAGGACAGACCTTCGGTATTTTAGCCTGAAGGACAACTTTCTTTGGGTATCGGTTTTTAAGTTTTTAGGTATCAGTTTGTAGTTATCGGTAGCAATTTTTAGGTATCAGTTTTTAGTTTGGTAGCAGTTTTGGAAAAATGTTTGTCCTTATGAATAATTTTGAAAGAATGTTTGTCCTTTTGAATAATTTTTAGAAGAATGTTTGTCATTGTTGGTAAAATATTGAGGTTGGGTCCTTAAGGCTAAAAATATACAAATTTTTGTCATTTAAATTAATTTCCCCTAAAATAATTACATCATTGTTTGCAAAACCAATTTTTTAAAAGGGGCGGAAGTCAATTTTGAAACCAACCGAATCGTGATTGAAAAAACATCCCTGCTTGATATATGCATATGCTTAACACCTATACTGCTATGCATATTCCGATTTGATTCAGTAAGACCAAAAAGTTAAATATTTAAACGTAGCAGATTGGTCTAAAAATAATGCATTGTTTCATCTCAACCGTAAGATCTTTGATGGAATGACCATAATGCTTGCCGCACAGCTGAGAGGATGATGATCATTGATCATATTAACGTTAACATCTATTTTTTAACTGAGCATCTACCCATTCTTGCGCAATCTTCTACTCGAACCAAAATAGCACATATGTTGATTGACAAATGTACAACACATACAGACAGAACCTAGGAATGATACATGGAAAAAAAACATTTGTCACAACATTGCATGCTTTTGCATCCACTCCTGAATTGCAGATCTAAGAGCTCTGTTAGGAATAAGATCATAATTCAGTAGACTTAAATTAGTCATGGGAGACGTATCACGCCCGCTTTCTATCCATCCCTTCAAAGCCTCTGCCTCGTATGTGAATCCATCCGAGGCGATATGCGGATCCCTCATGATCTCCTACATATAATTAGGAAAAAAATCATACTGAAACTTGTTGACAAATATTAAAAAGTCCCAAAAAGTTCAAAACATGTCATGGCAATCTGAATATGTACTGTGGAGTTGGTGCATAAAACATATTACATGTCAACAATATCCAGTTGTTCGAATCACGCGCTACGCAGAATTCGAACCTGTGTCATCATAGATCAAATTTAGAGCACTTGACCACTGAAACAGTGGTGTTGGACGTATGACCTGCTATGTCTAGAAAAGAAGGATTAACGAACTGTATAAATACCTGAAAAATCGGGCAGATGAAGTAGTTCGGAACATCATCTTCATACACAGACGAGGAAGTCGCAATCCTCGTCATAGGCTCAAGAACTCTCCAAACATCTCCTAAATCCGGCCGATTCCTCCTACCAACCTCACAACACCACACCCCTAACTCCGCCAACCGCTTAGCTTGCACGTAAGGCCACTCTCCAGCACCACCATCGACCAACTCATGCAACGTGTTTCTATCCAAAGCATTCTTCACTTCTTTAACGATCCCAAACGGTTGTCTACCCGTCAGAATCCTCAGCATGACAATGCCGAAGGAGTACACGTCGGACTTTGGGGTAAGCTCTCCTGTGGCCAAGTACTCGGGGTCCATGTACACGAAAGTGCCCTTAGGAAGGGTGTAGTGGCAAAGAGTATGCGAGGTCGTGGATTGGGTCAATAGACGGCAAATGCCGAAGTCTCCGAGTTTGGCCATGAGGGTGTGGTCTAGAAGGACGTTTTCGGGTTTTAGGTCTCCGTGCACGATCGTGTGGGGTTTGTTTGAGTGGAGGAAGAGTAGGGCGGAGCATATCTCAGTGATGATACGTGTACGTGGTTGCCATGGGAGAGGAGAGGTGTTGTGGTTGAGGTGATCTTCTAAGGATCCGTTTGGAAGGTATTCGTATATAAGGGCAGAGAGTTCGATGCATACCCCTATCAAGGTTATGAGGTTTGGATGTCTCACTCTAGAAAGAACATATACCTGGTACGTGGGGAAAAAAAAATCAATAAAAAAAAGGTTGTCAGTAAACATTTTGACAGGGAAAATTTATTTAAAAAAGACCATTATCAAAAAGTAATGTCAATTTTAGATCAGTTTCAAACTATACACACACATCTTTTTGCCACATGATTGAAACGACAGCAATGCATAGCCGCGATTCCAGATAGTGCCAACATTTTCATCTCATAGAGACTGTGACATATTTGTAAATAGTTTCGAAATTACTCTAAAACTGAAATAAGTTTCCAAATTTTGTCCAAAGGCTAGTAAATCTATTTGCCAATGACATTTTTTTTCCCTCTGGTTACCAGGCAAACATAGGTAAAAATATTGATAGAATATAACAAAAACATTGGATCTGTGCTCATAGTTAATGCCATTCTCTAGCCAAGCCGAGTTTGTCAGTGGAAATCCCTATATATATATATATATATATATATATATATATATTCCCAAAATTTAACGCAACTTTTGGCCAGATGGATCAAATACTGGCAAAACTTATGATAAAACATACCAGAAATTTGGTTTTGCTTATAATCTATGCAGCGTGCTTGCCAAGCTGATACTGTCAATGATAATCCTTAAATAAGTTTTCTTTTTGTTAACAGAGTTATATACCTTATACCATTAACTTTTGAGTCTTGGGTAGTTCCTATGTTTGCACAGAAGAATCTCTGTGCAAGTAAATTACAAAAGTAAGCCTCAGTAAAGAAATCTTATTTTACAAATAGGTTTCATCAAAAACTTCTTATGAAAAAAGGTTTTTCATTTTTGTAAATGCGCATTTTCAGAATGCACATGTATAAAATCAAAATTTATATGTGTGCATTCCGAAATGTGCATGTATAAAAACGAAAAAACAACTTATTTTCATAATAAGTTTTGGATAAGGTTTGAAATAATTTTTTTGCAGAAACCTATATTTAAAATGGGTCCACTCTTTGCTTTAACAAAGATATGGGTTGCTCTAACTATGATAGTGCAACAAGCACTGGACAAATCAAGCATTGAAGTAGGGCTGTCAATGGATATTCGAAAAAATCCGTCAGCATCTGTATCCTCAAAGCAGGTAAATATCCGATATTCGGAAAAACGGATGCGGATATAAAGACATGTGCATCCGAAAATTATCCGTCGGTTATTGTCAAGATTATAGTTTAAACTATGTATATTTTAGTACAATGAAAGATATTTATTTATTGCTTTATTAAATTAGTAGTTTATATTATATGTACTTAATGCATATTAATTGTTCAAAACTATTTATTATAATCATATTTTTTTATTTTAACACTTTTATAATCAATGAGATTGAAAAAATTTTACGTTAAACTAAAATTTTCTATTTATGTTTTTTGATTTATCGATCGTTAGCGGATAAGACAATTATCCGATCTCCATCATTATCCGCGAATGCGGATATCCGATATCCGAAAATGATTTCGGATGCGGAATGGTACTATCCCTATCCGAAAGTATCTGTTGATAGACCTACATTGAAGCACATAAACATGAGTTAATAAGTGATTCAGTCTCTCAGTTATTAGTTCTACAAGGGTATAACTGAGATTCAGTATATTTTTTCTGAGAAATTCTGATCATATTGTATTAGTTTGTAAAAGTTCAAATCAAATATATGAACCAAGACACGACATAAATTTTGCTAACCTCATGATGAAACTCCGATATGCCCTGCATGCTATCAGGATTCAATACCTTTATAGCAACAGTCGTATTCCGAAGCAAACCTTTATAAACATTTCCATATCCTCCTTCACCAATCTTAAGTGAATCACTAAAGTTACACGTCGCCGTTTCAATTTCCAACAATGAAAATTCAGTAAAGTTATGTATGTTTGTACTGTTTATGCCTGCTGCCTCTTTGGTTCGATCTACTTCTTCAAGTATTGCATCTCTTTCCAACTGCAGTTCTTCATATTCTGCTTTTAGTTTACTATGGAGAAGTTTAACTTCAACAAGTTCCTTAGTGGAATCAGCAATTTTGAGTTCTAGTTCTAACTTTTGATTGTTTGCAGTTTGTAATTGTTCGAAGGTTTTGCTACTCTGATTTGTGAGAAGTTCTACTTCCATTGCTTCTCTTGCAAGTGATGCCTCGACTTCTTTTCTTCTTTCCATTTCTTTAGCGTATAACACCTCAAATGTTTTAGCCTGTACAGTAATATTGTAACTAGTGATTGCGCTATAACTTCTATCATTGTTATTTTTTTTATAAGAGTTACAACACTAATATATTATAATTAAACAAAATATGTGTAATATATGCAAGTCAGTTAGTTATAACTTTCATATTAAGGTCACAACTGATAATTCAGATAACTAGTTACATGCAACCATATGAAACAAAAAGAGTCTAGTAGAATTTTTTTCGAGAGACTTACTCGTCTGAGAGCTTCTATAACATCTCTTTCGGCTTTTTGACGTTTGATTGATTCTTGATGAGCTTTATGATCTGATTTTTCTGCTTCCAGGTAAGCTTCTTGAAGTCTACTGTAAACTTCTGCATCTATATCATTATCCTACATAGTATCTGATCCATTAATATTTTTGAAAATAACCGCTCGAAAATGATAATTTAGAATAGTTACTTTCAGTTTAACATCTTGATTTTAACAACCTTGATAACACAAAAAACTTACATAAGAAGCTTCTTAATAATTAGCGTGAAAACTAATTTACCAAAATGATGGGAATTCGAATTAGATTTCGCATTCGTATTTGAAAATGTAAAAATTATCAAAAGTCTGGAAAGCAAATATGGATATTTGATATCCAAATAAATTTTCAGTTATGGATGTGAATCTAATGGTATACACATCTGGAAAAAGTCTGTCAAGTACAAATTTGCAACTATTTTATGCAAAAAGACAGCTATTTCATAAAATTAACTGCAATTTCTGCATAAGAACAACATATTTATGGGAAACTTCGATATTTATACGATAAACTGTAATTTTCAGATGATTTAACTGTATTTTCATACAAAAATATTCAATTCTATGTCAAAACGATGGTTTTTATGCAGAAAGAAAACTGTGTTTTTATGTGAATATAACTGCTATGCGGATCATTTCTTAGATTATCGTCATTTTGAATTTTCAGGTATAAATATTTTGGGATATCCGAATACCGCAAATGTGTATATGGTTATAAGTTTCAGATATCTCCAACTACCGAATACGAATTTTGCTTTTCGGATTCAGATATGAATACAGCATCATCTGACTCCGCCTATATCTATTGACAGTCCTAAATGTAACAATATCAAAAAGATAATTTGGTTTCTACTTCTAGCTATTGAAACCTTTACCAAAACAAATATAAATTTGGAAATAAATAAAATCATAGAGACATGTATCAATCTCTGCACATGCATATACATACACGTGCTTGTGAATGGTATAGGTTAATAGACTACTTCGAGAGAAGTTCAAGAAGAACCAAAATACAAGTAAATACTAGTGCAGAAGCACCCACCATATCATTTTGAGAAGATACAATACTAGCATCTTCAATAGAATGTTCTGTTAGGGGTAGCATCACTAATCCCTCTTCACTCTCTCCAGACTTTGCAACAGACATTGTGTTTAAATTGCTAAACATATCGTTCGTAATGGAAGAAAATGTACTACTCGAGCTCTGGAAACCTTCAGAGGTCTCATCTCCAGGATCAGTGACCAGAGAAGTCTGCAAGATCATCCTGCTTTGAGAAATTGATGCGGTAGTTCGAGATGAATTTGGTAGTGACATTTGGCTTGGTAACTCCGGAGTAGGCACCTGCAGATGGATTTCAGGCATTGATCTTGATCTCAACTGAACTGAACGGAACGAGGAAGGCGTGCTTAGGCTCAATGCTGGTGATGGTGTTCCCATAGACATTGTGTCATGTGAAAATTCCCTATTGAAGTTGTGAACATCACATTTATTGCATTACAATTGCTATGGAAAAACAACATTCAAGGTAGCTTCATCTGGCTAAAATCTTGAGAAATAACGCTACTGCTTGAAAAACTCCTTTCCGGGATTTCATAAAACCCTTTTCAAGGTAACTCATGTTTTTAGTTTCATCCGGACTGCATATATTTGCAGTGCACAACAACAACAATAAATCGCTTTAAATTACCAAAAGTATATATTGTGTGGTATATATTTACTAAAAAAATTGGTGTTTAACTGATTTTAAAAAAGTGCAGTAAAAATGTACACTACCAAGGCATACAGCACAATAAACATTATAGCCAAATATAACAAAAAGGTTGTGCATGTCTATGACAAATGCTTTATTATTGGTGGAATGAACAGTGTTACCAAAAAAATGACCATTTATAAATTCAAAACATCGTGTCCACTAATCATCAAAATTGTGAATCTCTTATTTCTTAAGAAGAGTGAGAGGCTAGCATTCTTGTTACAAAAAATGTACACAGCTGTATCAAATTATAAAAAATGCAAATCTATGTATCTACTCTGTAAGTGAATTTTACCTTGTGCAAATGAGGTTTCCTTTGCAAACAAACCATATCTGACACGATGAGTTTGCTTGCTGTCTCACTGTAATTGCAGTCTGTGATTTCGGCGTTTTCATTTTTCTGAAATATAAATTATGCTGATAAAACATGGAACTAATGATTTTTATTTCTTTTTTAATAAAAAGCAGAATTGATAAATAAAATAAAATTTGAACCTGGAAAAATACTTGTCTGCTGCTGCTCCCATAACAAGCCTCTCAATCCCGTGCAGAGATATAAGCTCAACAAGTCCTTTTGCAACATTATCTGAATCGATCACTAGTTTCTCAGCTTGTATCTGAATAAAGAAACTAAATGAAGTAAAAGCACAAACAATCAAAACTAATTAAACAATTATGATGTTAATTCACCTTAAGTTGCATACAAATATTTACATAACTGTCTAGTTTTTCGAGTATGTTTGCCCGCTCGGATTGTCTGTATTCTTTGACCACCTGTTCTTTAACCTTGCTTGCGGGAAATTTGCTTCCCACTGTTGATCAAAGATATTTTTTTAATGAAAAAAAAAGAGAAGTATCACAAAAGAATAAAATCACTGAGTTCACAGTATCCTGTTCTTTTCTAGTATTCTAAATGAGCAATCTAATTTTTCATCCTTTTTTTACTTTACCACCGTTAGTCATCAAAAATTGATTGCATTGTCTTATGATGTAAAATGCAGCTCAAAAGGATATTCAGAGAAATCTGTCCAATCCGGTGTATTTAGTATTTGCTCGTGTAGAAAAAATGACACAGGCTCATTTTTCTCTTCATGGAACTTGCATCAATTTGAA
This sequence comes from Allium fistulosum, assembly GCA_030737815.1. NCBI lineage: Eukaryota > Viridiplantae > Streptophyta > Magnoliopsida > Asparagales > Amaryllidaceae > Allium > Allium fistulosum. Next base: position 702,910,158 of record CM060904.1, on the reverse strand, counting down.
TCAAATATATTCAGAAGGACTCTGTGGGTTGTACAACAATGAGTTGAACTTAGATAATATAGAATCAAATATATTCAGAAGGACTCTGTGGGTTGTACAATAATGAGTTGAACATAGATAATATAACTACTTAAGCATACAAATCTTCCCTGATTTGATATTTTGAATCAAAGATTCAAATGGTGGAAACTTGAAATTGGAACTTCTTTTCAGTTCAAAAAGCAAAGTATACATTTCTGCTCACAAGAACATCATCACTACATGGTATGGATAATTTTGAAATTTGGTCATAAATTTCAATAAGTAAATATTCCAAGAAATTTCCTTAAATAAATAAATAATAAAGACAGCAGAAATAAGAAGTATTGTTATACACATACTAAAAGGGATCATCTGAGCAGGAATGTGGACATGTGTGATCACAATCTTCACTTTGTTCTCTTTGTTTGCATTTTGAAGTAGCCATAGCAGAGTAGATTTCCCTTCCTTCAACTCTTTCTTAACTGCAATATATATCTTTTCCTCTTCTTCTATTTCTTCGATCCCTAACTCGTGTTCTACATCTGTTTCCATAATTTATTTTCCCTATTTTGTTGATGTAGAAAATAAAATTTCAACGAATTGTTTACTTGGTTTCTTCCCTTCTATGTGTTCTACTTTTTTTTGCAATTTAAGGGAAGCAGCATGTGTTGACCCAAACAAAGAGTTGAATATTAAAAATTGCCACGAATTTTACTGTTAAAGGAATCAAAATAATTGCTAATGATTGTTTGCATTTATAATAAACAAAGAACATTAGAAAGATAAATAGAGTAATTTTTCAAGCACAGACATTTATTATAGCGACATAATTGTATATACTATTGGTTTATTGAAATTATGCATGAAACATCAACCTCAATGATATCGTTTTATAGGAAATGTCAGCATCTATATATTTTCAACTAGTTTGATGCTTAACACAACCAACCTAAAACTATAAGAATCATTCATGAATAAACACAAATGAAAATGTAAATAGGAATCGCAATTACAGTTTTGTCTCCAATATTTAATGCTGAATTAATGAACAGTATTCAAAGGATGCTACATACCTTCATAATCAACCCATAAGTCAAAGTCATACATCATTTGAACTAATAAAATCCTAGTGCCACTTGCCTCATGTGCTTGCTCAGAAATTGACATTAGAAGGAAAGAAATAAAACAGACTAACAAATCATGAGCCCACCAGCTAGTACTATGGGACTATTATTACTTTATAAAATCACACACTAAATGTACATTGATGTTGAAACATATTTTAAACATTATTATTAACTGAAGGCGGTTAAACATGACGATATCTTGTTTAATAACTTCCTCAAGAATAACTAATTGACTATGTTGTGTTTCAGAACTTTGTTTACATTCAAAATCTTAATATGCAAGGATAAAGTATAAAAAATAAAACAGGAAAATAGGCACAAGGATAAACTTAGAATAAAAAAAAAGAACAGTGGAGCTTTGGAGTATCCACAACTAAAAAATGTTGGTTTATTCAAACTTGGTTTTGTTTATCCAAATGTTTAAAGATGTTACAATTTCAACCATGCTCTAAAACATATTGCAATTATATTACACTTTCTGCGGCCATGCTGAATGCGACTATTTTAATGTCACTATATCAAATAGCATCGTCATATTAAAAAAAATCTACAAAAATGCACTGAAGTTATTTGAAACAAAATGTCAGTGCAATCACTTTCTGTAACGGTGACAGAAAGTTGATTATGTTAGTAACTATTTCACAAATATGTAATTTGTTATAACTTTTGAAAAATAGCATAAATTGATGATTTTTTTTTAAACAGACCTTCAAATTTAAGAGAAAAACTAAGGTCCCGTTTGGTTTCGTTTTGAATTTTGTGTTTTGCGTTTTCAACATACACTACAAAATACAAGAAAATGTGAGAAATTTTTTACAATTCTTAGCCATCGCGATGATGGATGGAAAATGGAGAAGATGAATTGTTTTCCATTCTTTTGTTATGTCTCAAAACACGAAAAATCAAATAAACTTGTTTTCTATTTTCTATGTTAAGTTTCATTTTTTAAAATTGTTTGTTTTTCAACAATACGTAATAAATGCGAATTTTTGTTCAGATGAAAACACAAAAATTGCAAACCAAACAGTACCTAACTAGCTCAGCAAAAATGTCTTATACCCAAAGAAATCTGACAACGATGTTACTTTCAGAAAACCAATCACAAATATAAAGAAGTCAAAATATGAATTAACAAAGATCAACTAAGCAAACCGAAAATAAAAAAACCGAGGACGTTTCTTTTAAGCATTTAGGCAAACTAGTGATGTGCAGGAACCCTGACGAGTAAAAAGAAGGTCGCTGGTTATGTCATTAATGAACAGGTAATGGACAGTGTGTGGCTATCAACGAAACTACGCTTGGTAACTGCATGGCTACCAATGTAACCAAGCTGGGTCAATACGTGGTTATTTATGTTACAACGATGTGTTTATACATGATTGTATTCAGTACCACGTTCTTTGTCTATATGTCTGGCTATGAAACCATGCACTCTGCTACGTCGTGGTGTGAAGAATACAAATCCCTCCCTGCGTCTTCAGTAATGTAATCGTGGATTGAATCTTTATTACTTGTTGCAGGTTATACCATGCTTAAGCAAAGGGTGTTGAGAATGAAATTTTGTTGGATTAAACTAAAGAATTTACAACATATTATGTAAGCTATATCTATTTTTTATTCATTTTCATCTACTGAATAAGTGGGTAATATGATTTTTTTTTTTTTTTTTTTTTTGCAGATATACCTATCCTGTCAGAAGTTGGTTGATTGGATTCGTAATATATGCAAACTTCTTGATTTTGTAATCGTTATATTGAAATCAAACACTGGTGCCTTTAGTAAGAAACTGAAAATAATATTTGCATGTGAACATAGTGGCGTTTTTTTTAGGGAAACGGGTGTGTAGCGTGAGACTACACAGCCGATTATATTAATATAGATAGATAAGTAGTAGTCGACCAACAGGCCTGATGGATAGTCAAAAAATAAGTTTCGCGGACCAGTCTGGTCCCAAGTTTAGCGTACATAGAAAAAATTTATACAAAAGACAGCAGCATTGTTTAAAAGTACCAAACCAAAGTAAGAGCATTAGTATTACCGGCTATTAAGGTGATGATCATGCAAATGAGTCAGAAAGGGGCCAACAAGAAGAGACTTCCCATGTACTTGCAATTAGTCAGTAGGAGCATTGTCACTGGGGGGAGACGCAGCGTGAATGGCAATCTACGCACTGATCCTGTCCAGAGCGAAAACAGGTAAGAGATTCGGTTACAGATTCCTGCAATACTATGTGTTAGGTTTGTTGAAAACGTATGCATTTCTTTCTTTCCAGATGCACCAACTGTAGATGGCAATGAAGGAGTCGAGTTTTCTATCTGGAGGGTTATACTGCCAGTAGTCAAAGAACGAGTGGAGGACAGGGATGTAGCCGATGAGGTTAGCACTGGTCGTGGCCCAAATGGAGTAGGAGAAATCACAGGCAAAAAAGAGATGCGAAATGGATTCATCTTGCATAGAGCACAAGGCACAAAGAGGGTCTAGTGGGATATTCATACGTCTAAGTCTATCTTTGGTGTTGATGCGAGCATGGATGAGACACCATTGGAAAAAAAGGATGCGTGGAGGGAGTCTGCATTTCCATACTCTTGTGAAAGAGAATGATCTGCCTGGGTGGTTAAGGAATGAGTAGCATGAGGCAACTGAAAAGCCTTTCTCAGGAGATAAGGCCAGGTATATTTGTCTGTTGTGTTAGAGAGCTGGAGTGAAAGGAGCAGGTTAGCGGCTAAAGTGAGATCATTCAAGGTGTCAAGGGCGAAGAGGGCTGGGGGACACAGGCAGTTAGGGCCAATGGATGAGATCTCGCCAACTGTTGAGTTATGGTGGGAGGTATGTGAAAATAGGTTAGGGAATGAGTGGGCGAGGGGTGTTTGATCCTGCCATATATCTAGCCAGAAAAGACAGCTATAACCGTTGCCAATGGAGACATGGAATAGGGATTTGACACGGGGTATGGATTGTAAAACGACATCCCAGAAGGGAGAAGGTTTAAGACGAGGGGTGGAGTGAAGGACCAGGTGAGGGTTGGAGTGATAATGAAGCTGAAGTATCCACTCTTTCCAGATGAAATTGCCCTGTGTGATGATACGCCAAAGCCATTTGGATAGGAGAGCAGTGTTGAAAGAGCCGAGATTAATTATTCCTAGGCCACTATGATCTCGGTGTAAACAAACAGACTTCCAGTTGATCAAACATTTTGCCTTGTTGCCATTCCAAAGAAAAGATCGTCTAACAGCGTCAATTTTCTTTATAACCCAATTCGGCAGTTTGTGAAACGACATCCAGTACAAAGGAAGGGCTGATAGGACTGATTTGACAAGGACAAGCCGGCCTGCAGATGATAGAGATTTGGCCTTCCAGGATGAAAGCCGAGATTCAATCTTGGAGATAAGCGGGAGCCAGTCTTGTCGTACGAGTTTAGAGGGGTGGAGGGGGACACCAAGGTAGGTGATGGGGAAGTGGTCCAATTTACAGTTAAGAAGAGAGGCGGAAGAGGGGCCGAGGTGGTGGGAGTCGCCAAGCATGATGATGGAGCTCTTGTTAAAGTTGATGGATAAGCCAGAGATGAGTTCGAAGACATATAAAAGAACTTTGAGACAATGAATATGATCAAGTTCTGGGGACACCAACAGGATGGTGTCATCCACAAATTGGAGGTTAGAGACTGAAAGGTCTGAGTTGGGGAGTTTAATGCCAGCTAGGAGGTTGTTGGATATTGCAAGCTTGACCATGCGATTAAACACGTCAGAAATAAGGACAAAAAGGAGTGGCGATAGGGGGTCTCCTTGTCTTAAACCTCGAGTTGATTTTATATGCCCACCTAGAGAGCCATTGATGGAAATTGATGAAAAACTTGTAGTGAGAATGCACTTGATCCAACTACACCATGTATCGGAAAAACCTCTGAACTTCATGAGATCGAGCAAAAAGTTCCAGTTGACTAAATCAAAGGCTTTGGAGAAGTCAAGTTTGAGTAGGGCTCCTAGAGTGGTAGAATGGTGACAAAAGGAGATGACTTCCTGTGTAGCCGCCACACAATCAAGGATGTTACGGCCCAGGATGAAGGCCGATTGTTCAACCCCTATCAGAGATCCAATAACCCTTTGGAGACGATTGGCAAGGATTTTAGTAATTAAAGATCATAGTAATTATAGATTGATGGATACTAAAAAAATGTAACTGTCCATTTAGGTTAAAAGGTGTGAAACTTTCTTCTTTGGACGAATGACATTTCATGGTTGTGAATGGTGTCCATAATCATTTTGAGTTGAAGCACAATGAAAATTATTCGTATGCAAGTATGTTAAGCGAAGAAGAGATCAAAGCAGTGGTTAAATTGCATAGAAATATGATTAAAGCTAAAGAAATTTTGCATACATAAAAAAGAAATGATCCTTCGAATTGTACAACCATCAAAACCATATATAATGTTATTCAAGCTCAAAATTCAATTGAACGAGCTGGCCGTTCTCAAGTGAAATATTTTCTTAGTAAACTAAAAGAGTTTGGTTACTTTGAGTGCCATCGAAAGACTTTAGATTGAAGCAATATTATCAAAAATATATTTTGGCCACATCTGACTAGTTTGCATTTTTTATGAACATTTCCTCAAGTTATCATTTGGACAGTACTTACAAAACTAATAGGTATAAGATACCATTACTCGAGATTGTTGATATAACCTCTACGGGACAAACATTTTGCATTATCATTGCTTATTTAGTTGTGGAAAGTAAGGAAAATTTCATTTGAGCTTCGGAACATTTGACGTCTATTATGGTTGATTGTTAGGTGGAAATGCCTAAATATTAGGTTAAATTTTGGTCTTATCTTAAGTGCTTCTGACGGACCTGCAAGTCAAAAGAAACATGTCCCTTTGTGTTCAATATGCTAGTCAAAGAAGCGAAATCAATATGCTATTCACAAGTTAAGTATGCAAGTCAAGAGTCCATATATATGAAAGCAAATATGCAAATTGGAATTCATCATATGCACAAACGTCCATTAAAATCTCAATCTCAAGCCCTTCATTATACACACAAGAAAATGAAAAATAAGGAAGAAGTACAACTTGGAATTCATTTCTTTCTAGTATGGGGTACATGCTTATTCATAGAAGATTTGAACATTTGGATTCATGACATGGGCCACCTATAGTAAGTGGACAGTCATGGTTTGTTAATGCGGCACATGTTTGAGATGGCATGTGGCACAACCCTTCTTGTGCTTCATGATGATGTGGCATTGTTGTCCCAATTATGGAACGCCGTGTGGCTAGTTGGATGCTAATTTTATGAGTTATTCAATTTGCGATGACTCTGATTGTCAATATGGGATGGCTTCAACTACCGATAGCTCCTTTATAATCAGCATGTGATAGCTTCCTTAGTCTTCATTATGTGATACCCTTTTTTGAGTTATTAACATGCGATAGCGCTTTTTGTCTCCGTCATTTTAACTTGCTATGGATTTATAATATCATCATCTTGTGATAGCCTATTACCATATGAATGCTCTTCTAAATCACCAACATGCAACGTAACAATTCAATTTTTTGACCCTCAAATGTCGACACTAATACATCTACGATATTCGTATGCTTCGCATTCAAGTGCTGGAAAGACAAATTGTTAGGGTAAAATAAAAAGAAAAGAAAACAGAATAAGAAAGAAGAGAACACAATATCAAAATCTCACAGCGGAACAATAATATATAATATCAAAAGACAGTACAAACTATCACTTTAAGATACATAGCATTTAAGAGTTACAATCCTAAGTACTATCATCAGCCTAGATAGTTAAAACAAGTTATCCTCATAAATACTGATATATACATAATAGTAATATAGCAGAAATAAGAATACTATGGTAGGTGAATGAAAGCATCTAGCTCGTCTCCAAAAGCTCCAAATAACATCAATGAAAACTACATTTCCCAGACTACTCAAAAGAGTACCTATGTAAATAAGGAAAATACAAAAGCACAAGCCAGAATAAGTCTGGTGCGAGAAACTCAAGAAATATATGTCCAACATATAATAGTAACTTTTAAGACCGTACGGATCGCCATAAAGTTTTCCCCTCAAAAGAAACCAAACCATCTGATAAGTGCATAAGGTGATATAATAGATAATGTCTAGGGTGTAGAATATAAATCAGAAAATAGTTATGCCGCTTGCATCTTACGACACAACAATATTGAAGTACAACTAAAACCGCTAAGATACGTTCGTATATGGATTTTCTACGGAGACACCTCTAGTAAACGAAAGTAGAACTCCATGCACAAGGATCAGAAACCATCTTCCAAGCATAGTATATCTCTAGATTAAATATACCATAAGCCAAACACAACTAGCCCACGACCGAACACGTAGAACCATGTAAAACCAAGTATCATCAATTCCCACCGGCCAACGTATCGAAACAATCACTAGATATGGAGTTGATATACCCTATCATGGGTTTGCTAAACCCTAGGTTATGCATCCTCCTTATTATTTATCCATATCCGATGTCGAGGTCACGTTCGACATCTCTCACATGAGTTTTCATTACTCGAACAGAACACGAATCACTTTATGGATTTCTAGCACAAGTCGACAGACAAATGCTAACGCTGACCTCTCCATTGGACTTAACCTTAGGATAGACAGTTCAACTCTGTAACATTAGTCTAAAATGTTAACGCTAACCTCTCCCTTGGACTTAACCTTAAAATGGATAGTTCAACTCTATAACATTTCACTTCACAACCGCTTCCAAAATATAGACTCGTACACTAGTTCCGAAGTGGTATTCGGTAAGTAAATTACCTACCGATCCCGGACTCTTCAATACTAATTCGATGAATTTCCGGTTAACTCAATTTTGGTTTTTTTAGAAGTAAGAAAACTATATAAAGTGGAGTCATCCCTGGAGGATCTCGTATATATAAGTTCTTAAAGCTAGAGACATCTCATACCAATGCTCCTCCCCGAGGAATCTCAAATCGTATGAAGCCGTGAAGCTTTTAGATACTTCTTAAGTTAATAATTTGTCAAGTTCAATAGTTGACTAATCGACTATCAAGTTCTAAAAAATGATTGCTTATGAAAATCAAGTTTAATATACTTAGCATGTTTCTGACCTTTTCGTCTTACTCTATAACTCGTTCAAGAGTGAGGCCAGTAGGTTAGAACACTATTGCTTGTAAAACCTACTCGAACATCATTCTTAAATCTCACAGATAGAACAAGCCTACTCGTTGGTTTTAGTGTTCAGTATAGTTAATTACTTTCCATAAACAAGTAAACACAAAAAGCACGATCAAGTCACACAAAGCATGATTAAGCCACATAGGCGACTCCTAATCCCTTTTTATTTAATTAATCCTTTTATTGATTAAAACTTCTTTTTAAATACTTGTATAGATAATTAAAATACTTCTACAGAAGATTCATACATGTGTATTGCTATTTCAATATTCATTTATACTCTTTTCAGGGCTTAGAAATGTGTCCATATTCTTATTCCAAATGATATAAAAATATTCACAAACCTTAAACGAGATTTCACATTTGCACCAGCATATTTTATTGGGTTAAAACAAATGTTATTAAAATATTTTTACTATAAACCCAAAAACATGTCACTTATAATTATCTTTAAAACATTCTTTTAAAAATCTAACTATATTACTAGGCATAATAAAAAAGTGCTAAAAACAAATGTTGCTTAAACATTGTTTACTATAGGCCCAAAACCATTTCATTCATGTCCTTATCTTTTAAAACATTCATTGTAAAGATCTAAGTATATCTACACTTATTAAATAAGGTAATATACTTTTAATCAACTTTACTATACCATTTATTATAACTGTAATGACCCGCCTTTTCGATCCTCAAATGTCGACATTAATACATTCACAGTATTCGTGTGTCGAGCATCTAAGTATTGGAAAGACAGATTGTTAGGGTAAAACAAAACGAAAAAGAAACAGAACAAGAAATAAGAGAACACAATATCAGAATCTCATAGTGGAATGATAACATATAATGTCAAAAAATAGTACAAACTATCACCCTAAGATACATAGTATTTCAAAGTTACAATTCTAAATACTATCATCGGCCTGAACGGTTATAATAGCCTATCATCACAAATGCTGATAGTATTTAAAATTGTAACTTTGAAATGCTATGTATCTTAGAGTAACAATTTGTACTGTCTTTTGATATTATATGTTATTGTTCCACTATGAGATTCTGATATTTTGTTCTTTTCTTTCTTGTTCTATTTCTTTTTCCTTTTATTTTACCCTAACAATTTGTCTTTCCGACACTTGGATGCTTGGCACATGAATACCGTAGATGTATTAGTGCTAACATTTTAGGGTCGAAAAGGTGGGTCGTTACAATAACATAAGTGTTATAATCCAAAGCTACCTCTTATCCTTTTGTAAAAGACTTAACTTACTTTTCCAAACTTATATATCTACTACCACGTTAAAAATGATATCTACGTGTGTGCACTAATTTATTTATAAAGCTAAGATATTAAATAAAAAAATTTAAAAGATATTATATTACATAAGCTTTTAATGCTTTAATAAAATAATTAACTATTTTTCTAAAAACTATATATACTTATTGTTGATGCCAAAAATGGGCATCAACGCCCAATAGAATCTAGTAGAGATTAAATGAAGAATGAATTAAAACAGTACAAATATCATAAATTAATACATAGATTTTTATAGTGTTCGGCAATCTTGGCCTACGTCCACTTTATATTTTTATTGATCTTGCACTTGATTATGATTACAAGAATGTTTAGATCAGCTATGATCCATTTGTACAAGAATGAGAAATAAAAATGGAAGAGCTTTTTCAACAGAAAGAAGGATCCCTTTTCTAAAGTCATGCATGCTATATTTATAGGGAAAGACGTGCATGGATCGAACTGAAATTTCGGCTGAAGGTTCGGAAGACTGTGAGGGGCCCATAATACAATCTCTATTAGTGTGTCCAAATGGGCTACGATCCTTGTGAGGGGTGCCCCATGATGTTAGCTACTTGCTTCCTAAATTTCGTGCAATTCCGATGTATGTTTGTGAGATATCGCATTTTTGTGAAGTAGTATTGCTTGAATTCTGATTTCTACCGATCCCTCCAAAGGGAGTTATGCCGATCCCTCCAACTTCCTCCAATTGGAATGAGATCCCTAGGGGGTGTTTTACATGTTTTAGTAGGCTTCTACTTCAAGTTTCATGTCAATTGGATGAGTAGAACTTGAGTTATTTCTCGATCTTTGGTACAATGTGAGTTGTCTCCTGATTCTAGCCGATCGCTATGGAGGGAAGCGGGCCAATCCCTCTTTCTTCATCTTTTTGAGGTGTGATCCCTAGGGTAGGCTCCCTAGGATCCCCACATCTTGTTCCTAAAGTTTCATGTGTAATAGATTTGTAGAATCTAAGATATCAATCGATCATTCGTTGAATTAAGCTGTGGAATCGATACAATACAATCCATAGTGTTGAATATGGATCGTACCTTATCTACTTTCTGGGAGTAGTGATCTTTCATGCTACCGCTTCATATTATCATCTATGCTTGATTTCGGACCCCACAATCATCACTCTAGGCTATTGGCCTTGAAGAAAGTCGTGTTTAACTTGTCCAGTCAGTTCGGATATAGAGAGGTCAAAATGCTGGATAACATTTATCCCCCAAAATACGTCTTGTTGCGTACATGACATGCTTTGAATCGAAGCAAGTTAGAGTCGCTAGAAAGAAATCCATCCAGTTTCCTGAATAGTCGCTATCCTTCTGTTGAATTACCTTCCCAAAGTGTTGTATCCCTCTTTGATCGTCATGACGCTTGGTCGATTTCCAATAGTATATATATATAGGATTGTATTCCATTAGTTGTTATCTGTGTCCGGTTCTACAGGGCTAGTAAGCTTTGGCTACCTGATCCAGTCTTTTCTTTAATAACTCCAAGTGAAAATTCAATTTCTATCGATTTCAAGAAGTCGAATTTTTTGAATATACACATGCACATTCAAGTACATGTTCTTGTCATTGGCTCCCGGATGCGTTTGTACGCTCACGGGTCGTCATTAATTCCTTCTTTCGATGAGGGGGGACTTCAAGTTCAGGCAATTCCCTGTTTATATATTATTTAATAATGAAATAGGGGTTGTAATAAGTCATTAGTTCAGGCGGGGACTTCAAGTTCTATAGGGATTACAGCCTTAGAGCCATTAGCAAGAGCGAATGGAGTATGGCCAATCGCAGACTTCTTGATGGTTTTGTAAGCCCATAATGCTGTTGGGAATTCATCCACCCACTTACCTCTAGCCTTTTTCAAACGCTTCTTCAGAATGAACTTTATGATTTTGTTCACAACTTCGACTTATCTATTTGCTCGAGGGTGAGCAAGTTGCAAATCTCTTTTTAATATGATGTCGTCGGTAGAAGTTTTTGGATTCAATGCTTTTTTTCATTATGATCGCGGCTAACGTTTCAGCTTCAGCCTATTTGGTGAAGTAATCTAGTGCTATGATGGCGTATTTCGCACCACCTTTAGAAATCGGCAAGGAGCTGAAGATTTCAATACCCCAAGTGGAAAATGGCTATGGATTGACCATTTGAGTAATTTTCGTCGGTGGAGCTCTTGGAATCTTTGCAAACATCTAGCACTTGTCGCATTGTTTAGCATGACCAGCTGCATCTCGATTGTCAGTTGGCCAGTAATACCTGTAGTAGAGTATTTTCTTTGTCAAGGTTTGCCTCTTGGTGTGATAGCCGCATTCTTCTTCATGGACATCTCTCAAGACTCGTTTGACTTCATCATGGACGATACACCGAAGTAGGGGAATGGAGAAAGCCTTTTCTATACATGACTCCTTTTTGGATGCTGTAGGGTGAAGCTTCGAGGAGGATCTGACATTTTCCATTCTTCCGTTCAGGAAGAATTCCCCGTTGTAAATAGTCTTTGATAAGAGTCATCCATAGCTCCTTTTTCGACTCCATCTCCATGATCTAGTCGATCTCCATCTGTCAATGATTGGATGTTAAGTACTTCAATCGGGACAAAGTATATTTGTTGCACATCCCCAGAACTGGCCAGCATGGCCAGTGACTCAGCTTTTTCATTTTGTTCTCTAAGGTTATGTGTAATGGTGTAATACTCGAAGTTGGCTAGTAGCTCTTGGACCTGGCCAAGATAAGGAGCAAGACGCTTCCCCCTAGCAAGATAATCTTCCCTGACTTGGCACACTATTAACCAGGAATCACAAAAGATATGTAAAGTTTCCACTCCCATTTCTCTAGCAAGTTTGAGCCCGGCGATCAATGCTTCATACTTAGCTTCGTTATTTGTTGCAGGAAAGTCGAGTTTTAGGGTGTAGCAGATCAATCGTTCCTCAAGAGTCATTAACACAACTCTGACGCCAGAACACCGATCATTGGAAGCTCCATCTGTGTACATTTTCTATCAGTTGGTCGGTTCTCCACTGCTCTTCGGATACTTGTCTGATGCAGTGAATCCAGATATGAATTATGCTAATGTCCGATGGAGATAAGTGATATCGAATTGGCTTAGCTCAATATTCCATTTGAGCAACCTCCCAGATGTCTACGGTTGTTGTAAGATCTATCATAACGGTTGGTCGGTGTAGACGTTGATGGGATGAGCCTAGAAGTAATGGCGAATATTTCGTGATGTAATTAATAGATATTACGCGAGCTTTTCCAGCTTTCAATACTTTCTATTAGCACCTGCCAATCGCTTGCTAACATAGTATACAGGCCTCTAGATCTGATTCTCTTCACATAACAGTGTGGCACTTATGGTGTGTACCGACGCCGCTAAATAGATGTATAAGTCTACACGATCCAGTGGCTTGGATAGAATGGGAGGTCTCTCTAAGTGATCTACTAGAGCTTGAAATGCATTTATGCAATCCTGCATCCATTGAAAGTTCCTTTTCCTCTCTTGATCAAGTCGAAGAAAAGACTACACTTGTCGGTGGCCCTGGAGATGAAGCAACTTAGGGCAGCGACCTTCTCATTTAAGCTCTGTACCTGCTTAATCGTCTTCAGTACCTAGATGTTTCGAATTGCTTGAATCTTCTCGAGATCGGCTTCGATTCAATGACAGTTGATGATGAAACCTTCCTCGATGCAATGCCAAAAGAGGATTTCAAGGGATTTAGTTTCATTCCATATTTTTGTAGAACACTGAACATCTCTACTAAGTCATTGATGTGGTCATTTGATCATCATGACTTCACGAGCATATCATGCACATATACTTTCATCGATCGTCTGATCTGGTCTTTGAACATCATTTTGACCAGTCTCTAGTAAGTAGCTTCAATATTATTTAGTTCAAACGGCATCACAACATAACGATATAGCCCTAGATCAGTAATGAAGTTACTGTGCTCCTGGTCGAGGACATGCATCGAGATCTGGTTATATTTGGAGTACCCATCCATAAATGAAAGCGGTTGATATCCAGCGGTTGAGTCTACTAGCTGGTCGATCCTTGAAAGTGGAAAGCTATTTTTCGGGCATGCTTTGTTCAGGTAAGAGTAGTCGACGCATGCTACTTTCCATTAGTTTTCTGACAAGAACTATATTGGATACCCATTTCGGGTAGAGGGTGTCATAACCTATTATTTTTTAGTTTATCCACCTCCTCTTTAAGTGCAGCAAATCCCTCTGGATCCATGCCGCGTTGCTTTTCTCTCACCGGGACATGCCTCGGGTCGATATTCAATGCATGGCTTGCGATAGTCGATGAGATCACACGCATGTCAGAATAGGTCCAAGCGAACACATAAAGATTCATGCGGAGAAAGCTAGCTAACTCCTTCATCATCGTTGCACTGAGCTATGATCTGATCTTCAGTACTCGTGATGGGTCACCATGGCTGATTGTAATGTCGATTGTCATCACAGCGGGTGCAATCTTGGATTCCTTGAGTTCAAATGTAACTATTTCACGTAACAATCAATGTGAAATCTGGTTGGGACTGTCAATGTTGAAGGTTACTCTGGTTGAATCCTAAAGTCTTGTCATGAATTATTGAGTCTGATAATGAAGGGCTCTAAATGCTTTGAGCAATTATTTGCAAATGGCCGAAGATCAGGCTTAGAAGCACATTGAATCAAATGTCTAGCATTGTTCAGCCTCGATTTGCGTGCAACTACATAGCTGGCTCTTGCTTTGAGTTTGAATCTACTTGTATATTCCAGTAACGCGCTTTCCATTCAACGTACCCATGATCCATTACTTGTCGTTCAGGTTGGAGTGATGATCGGTTGCCCATGAGCTTGGGCATTGATTCGAAGATTCTATCTCTAGGCATCCTTTCGGTTGTAGCCTCGAGTCTTTGTAAACACTAGGTATTAATGACAATATTGAGCTATCGCAGTCCATCTTTGGATGATCGTACTTCCACCCCGGTCTCAGGTTGATAAATGTACTGCATGGACGGTCGAGGCTCGTCTAGTCGTGTTTATACTCCCACCTGAGCTCCAAAGACTTAAAGTTGATCGATGAATGGTCGGTTCACATTCACCTTGTTCCTCACTCGTGCCCCCAAGTCTGGGGCATAAGTCGATAAGTAGGAAGGCAAGTCATGTTCAATCAGTGATTGATGCTCTCCCTGTTGGACCAAGGGCAAGGATCAATGTGCGGACGGTCTAGCCACGTCCATTTTGTATTGCTCTTCTAGTTGGATTATAGAAGAATCAACGAATAAACGATCGCATCGCGTACATTCAGAGCTGGATGGTCAGTCGCATCCATTTTGATTCATATTCTCTTGCCAGATCTAGGGTTTGAGTTGACTCAGGTATAGTCGGGTCATGCTCATTCGGTTTCATACTCCTCCTGATGGATCGAAGGAGGGTGCTAGAGAATTAATGATCAAGTCGCACTTATTCATGGATTATTCTTCTATCGATGCTCTGGTGGCCGGAGTTATTCGATGGACGTTGAGATCACATCCATTTGTGGTTGGTGCGGATCGATATTGACCCTCAATCTGATGGTACGATATAGTCGGTCACCCATAACTTCAGATGTCATTCCGATTGCTTTTGTATTGAGGCCTCCTTGCATTCGTTGCCTTAAGTTGTAAAGATCACCCAGCTAGAGCTATAGTAAGATGTCGTACTCAGCTTGTAGTAGTTTGTAGTCTCGTTCCCATTCTTGGGTTCGCAGAATTAGTTTGTGGACTATCGAATTCCATCCATAGTGAGTTTATCCTCCTCCTGTCGAGTTCAAGTCAGAGTTTATGGAATATTGAGTGGTCGAACCGCACTCATATATTTATTTATACTCATATCCGCACTCTAGGGATAAGAGTTTGTTGGCAGGTGGTCGAACCGTGCCCAACTTATGTTTATACTTTAATCTGCACTGGGGGACCAAGGTTATTTGCTGGACGGTCGAACTGCGTCCATGTCTTGGTTTGGATTTCGACTTGTCGATGTTCGAGCAAATCTTGGATATTTCGTCGTACCTCAGGCGCAAACAAGGTCCTGGATGGACGTATTACATCCTCTTTGGACTGGATGGTTGAACCACGTCCAATTTAGGCTTGGGCTCTTAAACTACCCTCTGCATCCAGGGCACGAGCCGATGCATGGATAGTCGTACCACGTCCACTTCCATTTGGATCCAGTTTCTGTCAAGCCTTGAAAGTAAGATGAGTGTTCTGAAGAACTTTGAGCTCAAGCAGGAGAGGAGATGGCCAGATTGCATCCACTTTGAGTCGTGTGATTCCCTCCAAGTAAAGGGCATGAGTTAAGGAGCAAACGGTCGAACCGCATCCACTTTTTGTGTTTATACTCTGGTCCACGCTCTAGGGACTAGAGTTTTATGATGGGTGCTCTGTCACACCCGTTTGATGTTTATACTTTGGTTCATGCTCTAGGAACTAGAGTTGATCGATGGACGGTCGAACCAGGTCCATCTTTTTGTGTTTATGCTCCGGTCCTTGCTTCGGGGACCAGAGTTTTATGATGGATGGTCAATCATACCCGTTTGATGTTTATACTCCAGTCCACACTCTGGGAACCAGAGTTGATCGATGGACGGTCGAACCACGCCCATCGTTTTTAAGAAAAAAAATAGAGTTATTAACTTTACTTAAGCTTATATGGTGGACTTGCATACAGATGGTCATTCTTTACACCCTTGTTTTGGTTTGTATTTCATTGGTTTTTTCTGATCTTTTTGTATTGTTAATCCTTATATGAGGGGATACGCTAATAGGATTGCATACAATGGTTTTTGAGTTTAATATCTAATACTGCTACCACAGTTTGCCCCCTTGATGCTTACCCACTATGTAATCCTATTTGTAGTACCCATCCATAAATGAAAGCGGTTCATATCCAACGGTTGAGTCTACCAGCTGGTCGATCCTCGAAAGTGTAAAGCTATCTTTCGGGCATGCTTTGTTAAGGTAAGAGTGGTCGACGCATGCTACTTTCCATTAGTTTTCTGACAATAACTGGATTGGATACCCATTTCGGATAGAGGGTGTCATAACCTATTGTTTTTGAGTTTATCCACCTCCTCTTTAAGTGCAGCAAATCCTTCTGGATCCATGCCGCGTTGCTTTTCTCTCACCGAGACATGCCTCGGGTCGATATTCAATGCATGGCTCGCGATAGTCAGTGAGATCACACGCATGTCAGAATAGGTCCAAGCAAACACATCAGGATTCATGCAGAGAAAGCTAGCTAACTATTTCATCATCGTTGCACTGAGCTATGATCCGATCTTCAGTACCCGTGATGGTTCACCATGGCTGATTGTAATGTCGATTGTCAGCACATCGGGTGTAGTCTTGGATTCCTTGAGTTCAAAGGTAACTATTTCACGTAACAATCAATGTGAAATCTGGTTGGGACTATCAATGATGAAGGTTACTCTAGTCGAATCCCAAAGTCTTGTCATGAATTATTGAGTCTGATAATGAAGGGCCCTAAATGCTTTGAGCAATTATTTGCAAATGGCCGAAGATCAGGCTTAGAAGCACGTTGAATCAAATGTCTAGTATGGTTCAGCCTCGAGTTGCGTGCAACTACATTACTGGCTCTTGCTTTGAGTTTGAATCTACTTGTATATTCCAGTAACGCGCTTTCCATTCAACATACTCATGATCCATTACTTGTCGTTTGGGTTGGAGTGATGATCGGTTGCCCATAAGCTTGGGCAATGATTCGATGATCCTATCTCTAGGCATCCTTTCGGTCGTAGCCTCGAGTCTTTGTAAACACTAGGTATGAATGACAATGTTGAGCTATTGTAGTCCATCTTTGGCTGATCGTACTTCCACCTTGGTCTCAGGTTGATAAATGTACTGCTTGGACGATCGAGGCTTGTCTAGTCATGTTTATACTCCCACCTGAGCTCCAAAGACTTAAAGTTGATCGATGAATGGCCGTTTCACATTCATCTTGTTCCTCACTCATGCCCCCAAGTCTGGGGCATACATCGATAAGTAGGAATGCAAGTCATGTTCAATCAGTGATTGATGCTCTCCCTGCTGGACCAAGGGCAAGGATCAATGTGCGGACGGTCAAGCCACGTCCATTTTGTATTGCTCTTCTAGTTGGATTATAAAAGAGTCAACGAATAAACGGTCGCATCACGTACATTCAGAGCTGGACAATCAGTTGCATCCATTTTGATTCATATTCTCTCGCCAGATCTAGGGTTTGAGTTGACTCAGGTGCAGTCGGGTCATACTCATTCGGTTTCATACTCCTCCCGACGGATCGAAGAAGGGCGCTGGAGAATTAATGATCAAGTCGCACTCATTCATGGATTATTCTTCTATCGATGCTCTGGTGATTGGAGTTATTCAATGGATGTTCAAGTCACATCCATTTGTCGTTGGTGGGATCAATATTGACCCTCGATCTGATGGTATGATATAGTCAGTCACCCATAACTTTAGATGTCATTTCGATTGCTTTTGTATTGAGGCCTTCTTACATTCATTACCTTAAGATGTAAAGATCACCCGGCCAGAGCTATAGTAAGATGTCGTACTCAGCTTGTAGTAGTTTATAGCCTTATTCCCATTCTTGGGTTAGCAGAATTAGTTCGTGGACTATCGAATTCCATCCATAGTGAGTTTATCCTCCTCCTATGGAGTTCAGGTCAGAGTTTATGGAATATTGAGTGGTCGAACCACACTCATCTATTTGTTTATACTCATATCCGCACTCTAGGGATAAGAGTTTGTTGGCGGGTGGTCGAACCGCACCTAATTTATGTTTATACTTAAATATGCATTGGGGGACCAAAGTTATTTGCTGGACGGTCGAACTGCGTCCATGTCTTGGTTTGGATTTCGGCTTGTCAATGTTCGAGCAAATCTTGGATAGTTCGCCGCACCTCAGGCGCAAACAAGGTCATGGACGGACATATCACATCCTCCTTGGACTGGATGGTCAAACCACGTCCAATTTAGGCTTGGGGTCTTAAACTGCCCTCTGCATCCAGGGCACGAGCCGATTCATGGATGGTCGTACCACGTCCACTTCCATTTGGATCTAGTTTCTACCGAGCCTTGGGAGTAAGATGAGTGTTCTGAAGAACTTCGAGCTCAAGCAGGAGAGGAGATGGTCAGATTGCATCCATTTTGAGTCGTGTGATTGCCTCTAAGTAAAGGGCAAGAGTTGAGGAGCAAACGGTCGAACCACATCCACTTTTTGTGTTTATACTTTGGTCCATGCTCTGGGACTAGAGTTTTATGATGGGTGGTCAGTCACACCCATTTGATTTTTATACTTTGGTTCATGCTCTAAGAACCAGAGTTGATCGATGGACGGTCGAACCAGGTCCATCTTTTTGTGTTTATGCTCCGGTCCTCGCTCCGGGGACCAGAGTTTTATGATGGATGGTCAATCATACCCGTTTGATGTTTATATTCCGGTCCACACTCTGGGAACCAGAGTTGATCGATGGATGATCGAACCACGCCCATCTTTTTGTGTTTATCCTTCGATCCACACTTTGGGGACCAGATTTCTATGATGAGTGGTCAGTCACACCCGTTTGATGTATATACTCCAGTCCACACTCTGGGAACCAGAGTTGATTGATGGACGGTCGAACCACGCCCATCTTTTTGTGTTTATCCTCCGATCCACACTCTGGGGACTAGAGTTCTATAATGGGTGGTCAGTTACACCAGTTTGATGTTTATACTCCAATTTACGCTTTGGGAACCAAAGTTGATTGATGGGTGGTCGAAACGCATCCATCATTTTGTGTTTATACTCCGGTCTACACTCTTGGGACTAGAGTTTTATAATGAGCAGTCAGTCACACTCGTTTTCCATTTTGGGTCCTTGCCCCCAAGTCAGGTGCACATGGTAGCAGATGAGCAGCCGAATCATGCTCGTCTTATGATGCTTCGAAGGTCTGATCATGGTCCATGGAGGTTGGTTGGTACCCAACTCTAGGTACTTGGTTACCTACATCGTATGCAAGTAGTTTAATTCAAGTTGGTCGTAGTTCACAACATAATTGAAATTGAAATAAAATAATTCAAATAAGATCGGAATAAATCACATTGATAAGTGAAGCAGCGTCATCTGCTCGCTATTCCACTTTGCTCCTAGCTCCTTTCAACGGGATGTCGACCGTCCACGGTCCAATTGATAATCAAAGTTCTTTATTGATAGGCAGAGGATGTTCCCTGCCTGCTATTATGTGGGGCTTTCATATATTGTTGAAACTTTCCTTTCTGGATTAGCTTTCCAATCACATCTCAGAGGTGTCTACAATCGTCGGTGTTATGACTGTGTGTATCTTGAAATATACAACATTTCCCGGGTATCTTCTGGGTTTCGGTGGACTCTCTCGAGCCTGGTTTCCAGTATTGCTTCGAGTCCATGAGTCTCCAAGTATATGTTTTTGATTGAAACGTTCAAAGGAGTATATGAGTCGGATTTTGGGATTTCGGGCCGTCTCCTAGAATCTGAGTCCTCATCTAAGGCCTCAATGCTGCCCTCGCTTTGGCTTTCTTCAGCCAATGGGCCTGCATCATTCTTTCTCCTAGTCTTTGGAGAGATCGGTATTGACGTCTTTGGAGGGATCGGTGTGTGTGTAAATATATACACCTTTTTGAGCGATCGGCATAGATGCAAGAGGGATCGGTATTAACGTCTTTGGAGGGATCAGTATTGGGCATGTATATGTATTTAGGAGTCGGATGAATTGCTTTGGTAGGGGATCGGTCATTTAGGCTAAGGGATCGGTTGTAGTTGAGATTGGAGGGATCTACCATTTAGGCTTTGAGAGTGGGATCGACCATTTTGGCCTTGAGAGAGGGATCGACCATCTGGGCTTCAAGAGAGGGATCGTCCATCTAGGCTTCGACAGAGGGATCGACCATTTTGGCCAATAGAGAGGGATCGACCATTTTGGCCTTGAGAGAGGGGTCGGCCATTTTGGCCTTGAGAGAGGGATCAGCCATTTTGGCCAATAGAGAGGAATCGACCATCTAGGCTTTGAGAGAGGGGTCAGCCATTTTGGCCTTGAGAGAGGGATCGACCATTTTGGCTAACTTGATTGCAAACTTCAGCGTCTGATCTCAAGAAGTTGCATACATGAGTGAATCCGATCACTTCCAAATGGACATGAACACATGAACAACTCAAAACAAGAACACTAGCATAATCAGATCCTCCAAAAACACGAGAAGTGGACTTAGTTCCTCTAACCATGCCTATCAACTTCCTTTAGGTTTCCTTCAAATCTGAGTAGAATAGGAAGCTTGTCAGTTAACAACTGGATCTATCTCGCAAATATGGGAATCCATAAGTAGATGATGAGATCCAATCAAGCTGAGAATCCAATTCTCAATGAAAGCGCCAAAATGTTGATGCCAAAATGAGCATCAACACCTAACAGAATCTATTAGGGATTAAATGAAGAATAAAATTAAAATAGAGCAAATATCATAAATGAACATATAGATTTTTATAGTGGTTCAGCAATCTTGGCCTGCGTCCACTTAATATTTTTATTGATCTTGCACTTGATTATGATTACAAGAATGTTTAGATCAGTTAGGATCCAATAGTACAATAATAAAGAATAAAAATGAAGAGCCTTTTCAGTAGAAAGAAGGATCCCTTTTCTGACACCATGCCTGTTGTATTTATAGGGGAAGACGAGCGTGGATTAGACTGAAATTTCGGCTGAAGGTTCGGGAGACCAAGACGAGGATACCCAAAAAATTTCAGGCCCATCGAGGCACGTTATAGGGATCAGTACTGATCCATATTAGTGTGTCTAGATAGGCTGCGATCCCTATGAGGGGTGCTCCATGATGTTAGCTACTTGCTCCCCAAATTTTGTGCAATTTTGACGTACGGTTTGTAAGATATTGCATTTTCCGTGAAGTAGTATTGCTTAAATTCTGATTTCTGTCGATTCCTCCAAAGAGAGTTATGCCAATCCCTCCAACTTCCTCCAATTGGAATGAGATCCCTAGACGGTGTTCCACATGTTATAGTAGGCTTGTACTTCAAGTTTCATGTCAATTGAATGAGTAGAACTTGAGTTATTGCTCGATCTTCGGTGCAATGTGAGTTGTCTCCTGATTCTAGCTAATCCCTATGGAGGGAAGAGGGCTGATCTCTCTTTCTTCATCCTTTTGAGATGTGATTCCTAGGTTAGGCTCCCTAGGATCCCTACATCTTGTTCCCAAAGTTTCATATGTAATGGATTCGTAGAATCTGAGATATAGATCGATCATCGTTGAATTGAGCTGTGGTATCGATATGAATACGATAGTGTTAAATATGGATCGTAACTGATCCATCTTCGGGGAGTATTGAGCTTTCATGCTTCTGCTTCACTACTACTTCAAATTATCATCTATGCTTGATTTTCGGACCTCACAATCATCACTCTGGGCTACTGGCCATGATGATAGTCGAGTCTAACTTGTTTAGTCAGTTCGGATATAGCCGGGTCAAAATGTCGGATAACACTTATAATATACTTTAAAATACTTATAATAATGGTTTAAACATTTACTTCACATACTACCTAAAAATAACTATTTTATAATTTATTTAAAAACTAAGAAAAACATGTTTTCTTTTATATAAAACTAAACTTCTTACTTTAATAATTCATAATTAATTATTAAAAACATATAAAAATTCCAAACCACTTTTAAAGTACTCTAATATAAGTTAGAAAGTGATACTAAAAATATTGAAGTAAAATACTAAAGTTTAAATTCATTTCAAAGCAATTTAAACTCTTAAACAAAAACTACAGCATTTATAGAATGCTGTAAAAAGTGGTTCAGAGCAAAGACTGCTTTTTAAAGTGCTACGGTTGACTATTAAATGACTACAACCTGGCCAGATTTAATATTAATAAAGTTTGATCGATTTTTGATATGAGCACAAACTTTTTAAAATCCAATCATTTTACAGTAACTAATATACACATAATATATCACAATTATGATGAGAAAACCCTAAGCATCTCTATACAAATTTCTATAGAAAATGCCTAACATAAGGCACTTCCAAAGTGCGTTTCTAGTGACTATTGCTATAAAACCACTTCCAAATCAAGTCTGAATCAAATCATTGTTCAACAAAACCCTATGTTCTTTGTCTCGAGACTTTGTACAAATCATAAAAAGTCATACAAGTCTAAACACATCATTTACATATGACATTTGTTTTCCAAAGCAAGAATAAGAACAAATATCACAACATATAGTCAAGCAACTTATTATAGTTGAAACAATCAACATATACACTTCATATTCATCTAAGTGGTGAATTAGCTTACCCATCAATAAGCAAACAACTAAGCACAAGCTCTAACTTCCTACCACAACTTTGTAAGCATCCAAAATCCTCCTACCTTCACCCAAAGCTCACGGTCGAGGCATCAAACCCCTCAAATTGCTCATGGCCCTTGATGTATTTGGGTGTTGTGCTCCACTCCTTCAAGCTTCATGTTTCTAGTAGTTGTTGTTATGTTGTGTTAGGCCATATACTAGAGTTTGGTGAAGTTTGGAGTTGTTTTGAATTAATTTTTTCTTATGAATTTATGAAAAGAGAAGGGGATGAAGAGCTTTGATTTAATTTGCTAATAATGTAAAAAAGATTCCTATGTGCATACACACATTTTTATAAGCTTTAAGAGGTCACCATAACCTTCCCCTCACCTATTCTACACGGCCAAAGATCCCTCACCACCCCGTGTGCCTCCATGTGCCCATCATCTCACATTTCTACCTCCTTTACTCACTACAACAAAAATGGATTTAGTAGCGCAAAAAAAAAACACTACCATAACTTATAAGCATTTTAGAGAATGCCATTATACCACATGCACTAAAAGTCTAGGACTTTCTGTTGCATTTTTATAAACGCTACCGAAAAGCAACATATTACAACGTTCTACAAAAGCAATCAACCTTTTTTATCATCGCACTATATTAAGAGCACTAAAAAGTGTTATTGACGTTACTATAGAATATTATAATAATGTTTTTTGTCTGTCACCACATATATTTTGGTAGCATTAATTAAACGTTGCTAAAAATTATTGACTTTTTGTGCAAATTTCCCTTGCTATGGTAGCTTGTTTAGTTTCCACTTTATATTGTTCACAACATATATTATATAGTAATAATTAACATATTTTAGTATGAAACCAATAATCACTCATAAAATTATCACATTCAAACAACCAGAAAAACATTAATCACATAATGAAATACGATATACAAACAATTCGATACAAAATATTTTAAACAAAATTACCACGTTCAGATAAATTCATTTTAACTTTTGTTTATCCTCCTTGTTAATGCAAACATTAGTGCACCTTTTGTTAGCAAGGCAAAAAACGTATACTTCTTACTAATAATGTAAACTGGCTCTGCTCTTATATTTTCTTCAAATTATATAAAGAATTGATTGATAAATAAATAAAGAGGTTAAATAATTGGTGTGCTCGCTAATAACATGCTTTGACTGGAATACAAACTATAATCCACAGTACAATGGCCTTAAAAGATAGGTGCATATGGAGAACCATTATGTTAGAGTTCAGATTTATGATCCAATAATCTATGTATATTTGTAGAAATATGCTTTAATTTATATGCAAAGTAAAGTAGAGGAAAAAAGAAACTAAGGCTGTGACTGCTTAAGAAACATTACTATCACTAAACAATAAACAACAACTCATCTGACTAAAGCACTGAAAAAATGAAATTATGATCTAAAATTCATTTTGAGTAACCTAAACCGTATGTTGAGAACCTAAATCAAATAATAGTGCAAAACTATAGACCAAAACCGACTGATCGTCAAAGAAGGTGTCCTCTTTTATTAGCTTACCTACTTAAAAAATAATGTATACAGGCATTAAGCATCCTTCCATGTAAAGCAAAATTTCAGTTTAAACTAGAAGCAGCAACATGTGAACACAGTACTACATATCATTATTACCAAACTCATTAAACTAATCTTATTTGCCTGTCTTTATCTAATTTCAACATTGGTAACTTGCAAAACTAAACCAACAATGAATCAATTTTTTCAAACCAAGAGCCATACAAAATAATATGGCTTTATCATTTAATAAAACAGACATAATTTTGTTTTCAAACCAAGAGCTATAAAAAATAATATGGCTCTATCATTTAATGAGATAGACATAATTTTGTTTTTTCTATTGTTTAGCTTGTCACATTTATACAAGAATGCTAAGCAAAATTCATCTTAACTTGATGAGTATTATTTGAATAACTGATGCATACTAGGTTGATTGAGACCGTAATTACAACTCCACTGCTTTAATACTACCTTTATTTATTTTTCTAATTTTAAAACATTTACGCATGTGGCAAGTTTAAAATAAAAAATATCTATAGCTTAGACTTATGGCTTTCAACATCAGCTCCCATATTAGATATTGACATCAAATAGTTTCTGTAAGTATAAATATACATATAAACATATAAAATCTACTTATATAGCCTACTTGCTGAACTAAAAATGGATTTCGAAGTATACATATAAATAATAAAGTGACTTTGTAACGACCCAGAATTTTGAACAAATTAAATTGAGAATATTTAATTAATTTTAAATATTTGAATGATGATTTAATTTGAATCCCCGATATAATTTTGAAATTTGCGATTAAACTTTAAAATTTAATCGATTGAAAGTTGAATAGAAATTTAAATCTTCAATTTAAAGTTGAAGAAAAATATTTCGAAAGCTTTTAAAATTCGTATTGATAATACTGAAGATAATAGAAGCTTCAGAATGTAAATTCAAACTATTTTGTTCGGTTTTGAAATTAAATCGTTCGAATCGAATTTAAAAATAGCCGTCCGAGGCACAGTCTCGGAATTCGACGAAACCAGTTCCATTGGGTCCGTAATACTGAATTATTATCGGATTTCAAATTTCGTGGCATTTGGAGTTGTTATGTGAGAATACGACGTGTAAACGCATCGAAATTTATTCGAATTCGAATTTAAATTTAAATTTAAATTTGTCGGACATCAGCCACGTTCTCTTCCTTTGGATACGCCGAGAATCACGAAACAAATCGTGCCAGCCATTCTCTTTCGTTTTCAAATACGTCCTCTTCCCCTCAGATTCAAAACAAAACGATAATCATCTCGTTCGAAGAAACAAAGAAAAATAATGGCCGAACATAAATTCTCGTTCCATCCTCCTTAACTTGCAATCCTGTATTCTTTTTCCTCTAATACAAAAACAAGCTCAGATCAAATGGTCGCTCCCCATTTGGAATCGAAAATTCAAATCGAGCTGCGGAGGGGTAGGTCGCGGCGGCGAGTGGCGCGCGCACGCGTACGATGGCAGCGGCGTCTAGGGTTCGTCGCGAATCTGGACGACATGGCGAATCGAAGGCAGCGAAGTGGTTTAGGTCGAGCTCGGCAGCGGCCTTGCAGGGATAGGCGATGAAGGCTAGGGTTGGTTTCGCGCGATGATAAAGGGGGTATGCAATCTCTCGTTCGCACGCGACTGTGGGTGATCTGGCATCACGTTGCGAGTGGCGGTTGGCATCGCGAGCTAGGGCTTCGCGTTCGATCTGGGATAGGGCTGGGGTCGTGGTCACGATCTCGTGGCGACGAGTTAGGAGGTTTCGAAGCAGTGCGAGATGGACTCTAGGGCTGCGGCAGAGGGGTTGTCAACTGTGGAAGGGGTCTGTGTGCTCGCGTTCGAGCATCGGCAGCAACGGCGTGGGTTTCAATCGCAAGCAGCACGTTGGCTCGTAGCGACGTGAAGCAGTGAATTGGGTTCGTTTAAGTGGTGACGGAATCTGGTGGATCTCGAGCATGCGTGAGGTATTTAGTCGTTTATTTTAATTTGATTTCATAATTATATGCACTGAATATATATATATGGCTGTAATTTAAAAATATTAACAGAGTTTTAGAATTTGTTAAAAAGGAATGTAGTTTAAGAATTTAATAAAAAGAAGATTAAATTAACAGTAAAGTAAATTACAATATACGGAAACAACGAGATATATATATGCAAGTAAATACATATAGTTTAGAAATTTTCAGTTGTATAAGATTTACAGTAAAATATATTTTTTTGTTATAAATTCAAAGTGGTATATGTATAGATAAACTTTGAAAGATAGGAATTTTTAAATGGGAAAATACATATTTTTATAGATATTTGAAATCTATATAAATTATTTTCATATGAAAATATGTTTCAGATGAAAATAAAGATAAAAAGAAGTAGAAATAAATTGTTCGATCAATTTAAATAGTTAATGGAACATTCGTTTAAAATAAATCATTTGATAAAATTAAATTCTTTGTTTAAATAAATTAACGATGATAGTTTATTGTTAATTGATTCAAATACTTATAAATTGTATAAATTATTTATACAAGGTTAAAGTCGAGAAAACAAAAGAAGGATTGGAATGGGATAGCAAATAAATTCAAAGGTGAGATTTTTCTCACTCAAAAATTGATTGCAGTTATTGATTGTTTGATATGATTGTTATGTGGATGCGATATTAGATATAGTAGGATATATCTATATATATAGCAATATATACATATTGGCATATGTATATATTGGATTGATGATTTCCCGCCTCGTATAGCGGATGAGACCCTATTGCGCCGTTAGTAAGCGGA
Organism: Allium fistulosum; assembly: GCA_030737815.1. Taxonomy (NCBI): domain Eukaryota; kingdom Viridiplantae; phylum Streptophyta; class Magnoliopsida; order Asparagales; family Amaryllidaceae; genus Allium; species Allium fistulosum. Next base: position 702,882,781 of record CM060904.1, on the reverse strand, counting down.
TTTTTATAAAACCCATATACCGCGATAATTCCGTACTGGAGCGGAATTGGTATTGTGCTAACATCTTTGGATGCAGGGAAACAGGTTGGAGGGATCCAACTGGACCCCTCACATTGATTGAATTTATTTATACTGTGATATGAATCTGTGAATGATTATATTGATGTTATTAATCATATTGATATCTGGAAATTGTTTGAAGCTAAAATTTAGCTGAATGGATGTTTGATATCATTGGATTCCAAAAATAAATGAAATTGGATTTTTGAAATCAAAATAGAAATTTTTAAGTAAATAAATTTTTAGAAATTGAATAAATTCGAAGAAAAGAATTTAAAAGTATAAAAGCTGATTTTTATAATCTTATTGAATAAATTCCAGAATAAAGTGAAAATGCTAAATAAATGAATTTCATAAAACAGTGATTATAAATTGAAGAATTTAATTTAAATTTGGATTTTTAAATAGATTGAAAGAGATAAAGGAATTTATTTTCTTTAAAAGGAATTTATTTAGAAAAGAAATAAGTGGGAAGTCCAATTAGAAATTTAAGTGCAAATTGAAATGAATTTGGAAAAAGAATGAAATTTATAGATGTATAAATTTTGAAGTTAAAAAGGATGAAATTTATAGATGTATAAATCGGGAAGTTAAAATGAATGAAATTGTAGAATAGAAGATTTATAAGAAATTAACTTATAGGTTGGATTTTTGCCTTCAAATGAAATATTGATCAAATTTGTTAATAAAGGAGATTTACAAATCGAAGGTGTTATAAAGTAGGAATAGAATTTATAAACGTTGTTTTATAAATTCGAAATCAATTGAATTTGATAAATTATATATAGGAGATTATTGAAGAAGATATATTCGCGATTTTTGAATAGCGAATTTTTATTGAAATAAAATGTGTAGAGATTTTTGAAAATGTGGTTAGTGAAGTATATTCACGATTTTGGACAGTGAATATATTGTTTAGTAAAATGGATTTATTTTGGAAGAAGTGATATTTTAAAAATGAAGCTAAACATTTTAAAGATGTTTTAAAATGTATTATGAATCGAAAGCATAGATTTCAACACTTGTTATTGAAATAGATGTTTTCGAGAAATTTAAGGAAATGGTGGACTATAACACTGTTGTTATAGTAAATGATTTTCGAAAGGAAATGTTTTTAATATTGGGATTTACATATCTATCTTAAAAATTCGAATCCCTATACTAGTGATTTTGAGTCGTCGTAACGATGTTTTACGCAACATTCGTTTTGACTCAAATAAATATTGTTATAGTAAATGATTTCCTTAAAGAATGAATTTATACTTAAATCTGATTTAAGTATATCGAATATTTTCAAATGTTGAAAATAAAAGATTTGTGAAACACTTATTATTAAATAAGTATGGAATGTTTTCCAAAATGAAATGAAACGTTTTGAGATTTTATCTTCTTAAAGATAAATCGAAAATGAATATTTGAAAACGATTGAAAATCGAATATTAGTAGATATTCGAAAAATGTAAATTCAATATGGAATTTATAAAAGAAATGAGAATTAGTTTAAAAATAAACGTTGATTTATTTTTGAAGTGTGGAAATAATATATATAGTAAAGATATTTTTGGAAATTAAATAATTTGGAAAATTATTTGGAATCTGATGATGTAGCGCATCTTTATTGATAGTTAAATAACCGACTATCGATAATTACCTTTAGATAGGTATTTGTTGTGAATTGGATGAATTTGAATGCCACACTTATTTTTGAATAATCGCTCACTATTCGGGTTAGCCGGGAAAGGACCATGGGGTCGTATAACCCATTCCGAATATGTGATACGTCGTTATGAATTGCATTCGAAGACCGGTGTTGAAGACCGGATATTTTTGAAAATGGAAGGATTACCGTCGAGTTACTCTACATCGGCTGATCTCCGGTTTAGAGGTTTTATCACCCTTAGTGACGGGAAGTCCGGACGTGATTAGAAATTTATCCGGAAATGCAAGGGCTTCGTGAGAAGTGCCTTCGGTTCTGTTCGATCCCGGAACAAACTTGTATGGATTGTGTGTCTGACGTTACAATTTGAGATATAAAGCTGATTTCTTTCAAATACATTTCTGTTGGTGGCGGAGAATTTATTCTCTTAGCTTAACACCCTTCTCTGAGACGTACGAGCTCAGAGGTTATGTAGTTGAAATTTATCAGCGATATATTCCCAATTCGGTAACGTGGCATACTGAGTGTTGCTGTGAAATGATCAGTGTTTGATCATTTGTGATATGATCATTTGTTTGATCTTATATCTTTGTGATCATAGGTTGATCATTTTGTTTGACCCGAAGCAGGGCTTTGTAGAAAGCGTAGCTTTGTGGACGAGACTTCGTCGAGCCTCACACCCCAAAAATGGTCGTAACAGGAAGGATGCAACAAGGTTCTAGGGAGTAGCGCCCCTTAGTGTATGTCATTCCTTCTGGATAAAGGTGGTATCATGGTATGGAGCCCAGATACTTAACCTCTGTGGTTGCTGCAAAAAATTATTTCTTTGTGGTTGTTGCGAATCGGGGATCCTCGGGAAGATCGGTGACGATCGGGGGATGGCATACGCGTGTCAGTAGTTACCTATTTTTGCAGAGGTAACCCGGCCTTGTGTTGGCAGAGATCCGGTTAGGTTCTTGGGTCGTCTATTCCAGGGACGTACCCATCGTCGATAGGAAGTTCCTTAGCCTGACCATTTGTTGGAAATCCAAAGAAACAATACGAGCCTTGTACGGTTTTAGTTGTAGAACCTGCCATTTAATATGGTAGCTATAGCAAGCATACTATAATGGTACCTATGCTGGCTAAGATTTATATTCTACTTTCGAAATGTTTTCCACTATGCACTAATAATAATATAAAAAAGAATTTGATTTTTGCGTAGTAAGCATCTTTGACTATCATAAGAAGAAATCTCCTCCAAGTCTGCGTTTGCATTGTGTGTGTGGTGGGAGGTCTTATGGTAGTTTCATTTTCCAAAAGCATTGCGAATTGACTTTAAAAATTTTCAGTTGTTTATTTTAAAGAAAAATAACTGTTTTACGATCTCACACCAGTCACCATGACTGACTCGGAGTTTATTGTTCCCTTCTAAACTCTGGGTGCCCATAAATTTCCACACGGGCAGCCTAGAGTTATGTTATCAGGATATTCTGGATATTCTGGAGCTTTGGAAGCAAGCTGGATGGCGAGACGTAGTATTTGTATCTGATATTATTTATTCCGCTGTGTATTCTGTATGAGGACAAGTTATATAACTGTCCATTGTTGTATATTGACTCTGATGATTGATGTATGTATAAACTGATATAGCTCTTTGTTTTAAAAGACTAGTGTTTATTTATTATATATTGTTCCGCTGCGGTGTGTAAGATTTTGATATTGTTTTCTGTTCTGATGTTGTTCTGGTGTTCTTCTTTCTTTCTTCTTCTTCTGTTTTCTTCTTCTTCTACCTATTTCTTCTTTCTAAAACCCTCACTATTGGAGTTTCCGGCACTCGATTTCTCGGCAGTCGATAAAGTGAGTATCGATGTCGAATTTTCGAAAGTCGAAAATTCCCGTACGTGACAGCGTGGTATCAGAGCATATGGTTAAGCGACAACCCTGCTCTGTTGGGTGTTACTCATTAGAGATAGAGTCAGTAGTACTCTAGAATGAGTTGAGTGTAATAATAGATACGAGTGCGTATTTGTTAGTGAATATAAAAATGTTTTATATTGTGTTTGCTTATCCGTTGAGATGTTTATGAGTTTTGGTCGGTATGTGGGACGCCATATTATCGATAGGGATTTCTAAACACTTAAACGAGGCAAGACGACATAGTATCATTTTAAAATAGGGTGAATGAAATAATTTTTGCCCAAAACTATTTTTGTATAGAAAAGAAATAATTTTCTATGAATTATTATAGTATGTGGATGTTTGGTTGTTAGAAAGTGATAATATTGAAATGTTATCATTATTATATGAAATCGGATAAGAAATTGAAATCATAACTCCAAAGTTAAGAAATAAAATTCACATACAAATGAAATTAAAAAATGTAAATTATAAATGTGAATTGTAATTTAAAACAGGATTCCAGAGAAGTTTTTGGAAATGTTTTGAAAAGAATTTGAAAATTTTGGAGATTTGGAAAGTTTAATTCCTTTTGATTTGAAAATGGATTTCAAAGTTTTGAAAAGTATTTTGGAGAGATGAAAGCTCTAAACTCTTTTCGGTCGCTGGAAAATAATTCCGATGATGATCATGACATCACCGGTGTTCATTTTCGGGTTTCCAAAAGAGAAATTGCTGCCAAATTTATTTTAAATGGAAGTTGTTTGGAAAATTTGGGTTTTGTTTTGGAAATTCAAAGGATAATTTGAATTGTTTTCAAATGGTTTTGAAAAAGTTGAAACGACTCTGGAATCCTATTTAAAATACTTATGAAATGATTACTTAAAGAAATTTATTAAGTTGAAGATAAATTTGGAATAGTAACAAATGAAGATAAAACTGGAATTGAAACTGAATGTGAAAAACAAATTTGAATTTGTAAGTGGATTAAAAATTGTGATGAATTAGTAATTGAAACTAATCTAAACTAAGCAGTTGTGAATGAGAGTTGTTTGGTTAGAATGGAATCAATTGCAAATGAAGTAGAATTAAAATAAATTGAATTTGTATCAGTTTGAATTGGTTATAAACTAGAATCGATATGAATCCATTTTGTTTAAAAACGAATGTAACTTCAATAGTAAGCTAAATAGAATCCAAATTGAATTGAAATGGTAAATTGAATTCAAATGAATTTGAAATGTAAAGTTGAATAATAATAAGATATTACTGCAATAGTGAAGTAAAGATGTATAAGCAGTTGATATTGAAAATTTTGTAATAGAATTTGCAAAATGGTTTGGATATGTAACTAGATATTATGGCTAGTAGGATATACAGGTATATAGGGAATTGGAAATTTGATTTCAAAGATGTATTTGAATTGCTCGACAACAGGTAAGTATTTGAATTTCAATATGAAATTTGATGATTTCTTGTCTAGCCGCTTGGCTTTTTCTTTTCTTTTTGAAATCTGAGAGTCCGTAGGGACGTTTTGTAGTCGTATCGTATTAGCCGCGCAAAGGAGACGCTGGCGAAATTTTTCGAAAATTTCGGGTGTTAGAAAATTTTTGAGAAAATTTGAAAGTTTAAAATTTGAATTTAAACTCGAATTTGAATTGAGAAGTTAAGCAATGTTGTTTGAAACTTATAATTGAAGTTGGAAAACGAGTTGAATGATAACGAATCTTTAATAGAAAGATTTGTTTTGATGAATTGATAAAACTATTGGATTGTGAAAAATAGTAGACGAGTTAAGGACTTTTTTTACCTAACTTGTAATTTCGGGACGAAATTCTTTTAAGGAGGGAAGTCTGTAACGACCCAGAATTTTGAACAAATTAAATTGAGAATATTTAATTAATTTTAAATATTTGAATGATGATTTAATTTGAATCCCCGATATAATTTTGAAATTTGCGATTAAACTTTAAAATTTAATCGATTGAAAGTTGAATAGAAATTTAAATCTTCAATTTAAAGTTGAAGAAAAATATTTCGAAAGCTTTTAAAATTCGTATTGATAATACTGAAGATAATAGAAGCTTCAGAATGTAAATTCAAACTGTTTTGTTCGGTTTTGAAATTAAATCGTTCGAATCGAATTTAAAAATAGCCGTCCGAGGCACAGTCTCGGAATTCGACGAAACCAGTTCCATTGGGTCCGTAATACTGAATTATTATAGGATTTCAAATTTCGTGGCATTTGGAGTTGTTATGTGAGAATACGACGTGTAAACGCATCGAAATTTATTCGAATTCGAATTTAAATTTAAATTTAAATTTGTCAGACATCAGCCACGTTCTCTTCCTTTGGATACGCCGAGAATCACGAAACAAATCGTGCCAGCCATTCTCTTTCGTTTTCAAATACGTCCTCTTCCCCTCAGATTCAAAACAAAACGATAATCATCTCGTTCGAAGAAACAAAGAAAAATAATGGCCGAACATAAATTCTCGTTCCATCCTCCTTAACTTGCAATCCTGTATTCTTTTTCCTCTAATACAAAACCAAGCTCAGATCAAATGGTCGCTCCCCATTTGGAATCGAAAATTCAAATCGAGCTGCGGAGGGGTAGGTCGCGGCGGCGAGTGGCGCGCGCACGCGTACGATGGCAGCGGCGTCTAGGGTTCGTCGCGAATCTGGACGACATGGCGAATCGAAGGCAGCGAAGTGGTTTAGGTCGAGCTCGGCAGCGGCCTTGCAGGGATAGGCGATGAAGGCTAGGGCTGGTTTCGCGCGATGATAAAGGGGGTATGCAATCTCTCGTTCGCACGCGACTGTGGGTGATCTGGCATCACGTTGCGAGTGGTGGTTGGCATCGCGAGCTAGGGCTTCGCGTTCGATCTGGGATAGGGCTGGGGTCGTGGTCACGATCTCGTGGCGAAGAGTTAGGAGGTTTCGAAGCAGTGCGAGATGGAGTCTAGGGCTGCGGCAGAGGGGTTGTCAACTGTGGAAGGGGTCTGTGTGCTCGCGTTCGAGCATCGGCAGCAACGGCGTGGGTTTCAATCGCAAGCAGCACGTTGGCTCGTAGCGACGTAAAGCAGTGAATTGGGTTCGTTTAAGTGGTGACGGAATCTGGTGGATCTCGAGCATGCGTGAGGTATTTAGTCGTTTATTTTAATTTGATTTCATAATTATATGCACTGAATATATATATGGCTGTAATTTAAAAATATTAACAGAGTTTTAGAATTTGTTAAAAAGGAATGTAGTTTAAGAATTTAATAAAAAGAAGATTAAATTAACAGTAAAGTAAATTACAATATACGAAAACAGCGAGATATATATATGCAAGTAAATACATATAGTTTAGAAATTTTCAGTTGTATAAGATTTACAGTAAAATATATTTTTTTGTTATAAATTCAAAGTGGTATATGTATAGATAAACTTTGAAAGATAGAAATTTTTAAATGGGAAAATACATATTTTTATAGATATTTGAAATCTATATAAATTATTTTCATATGAAAATATGTTTCAGATGAAAATAAAGATAAAAAGAAGTAGAAATAAATTGTTCGATCAATTTAAATAGTTAATGGAACATTCGTTTAAAATAAATCATTTGATAAAATTAAATTCTTTGTTTAAATAAATTAACGATGATAGTTTATTGTTAATTGATTCAAATACTTATAAATTGTATAAATTATTTATACAAGGTTAAAGTCGAGAAAACAAAAGAAGGATTGGAATGGGATAGCAAATAAATTCAAAGGTGAGATTTTTCTCACTCAAAAATTGATTGCAGTTATTGATTGTTTGATATGATTGCTATGTGGATGCGATATTAGATATAGTAGGATATATCTATATATATAGCAATATATACATATTGGCATATGTATATATTGGATTGATGATTTCCCGCCTCGTATAGCGGATGAGACCCTATTGCGCCGTTAGTAAGCGGATTTTTATAAAACCCATATACCGCGATAATTCCGTACTGGAGCGGAATTGGTATTGTGCTAACATCTTTGGATGCAGGGAAACAGGTTGGAGGGATCCAACTGGACCCCTCACATTGATTGAATTTATTTATACTGCGATATGAATCTGTGAATGATTATATTGGTGTTATTAATCATATTGATATCTGGAAATTGTTTGAAGCTAAAATTTAGCTGAATGGATGTTTGATATCATTGGATTCCAAAAATAAATGAAATTGGATTTTTGAAATCAAAATAGAAATTTGTAAGTAAATAAATTTTTAGAAATTGAATAAATTCGAAGAAAAGAATTTAAAAGTATAAAAGCTGATTTTTATAATCTTATTGAATAAATTCCAGAATAAAGTGAAAATGCTAAATAAATGAATTTCATAAAACAGTGATTATAAATTGAAGAATTTAATTTAAATTTGGATTTTTAAATAGATTGAAAGAGATAAAGGAATTTATTTTCTTTAAAAGGAATTTATTTAGAAAGAAATAAGTGGGAAGTCCAATTAGAAATTTAAGTGCAAATTGAAACGAATTTGGAAAAAGAATGAAATTTATAGATGTATAAATTTTGAAGTTAAAAAGGATGAAATTTATAGATGTATAAATCGGGAAGTTAAAATGAATGAAATTGTAGAATAGAAGATTTATAAGAAATTAACTTATAGATTGGATTTTTGCCTTCAAATGAAATATTGATCAAATTTGTTAATAAAGGAGATTTAAAAATCGAAGTTGTTATAAAGTAGGAATAGAATTTATAAACGTTGTTTTATAAATTCGAAATCAATTGAATTTGATAAATTATATATAGGAGATTATTGAAGAAGATATATTCGCGATTTTTGAATAGCGAATTTTTATTGAAATAAAATGTGTAGAGATTTTTGAAAATGTGGTTAGTGAAGTATATTCACGATTTTGGACAGTGAATATATTGTTTAGTAAAATGGATTTATTTTGGAAGAAGTGATATTTTAAAAATGAAGCTAAACATTTTAAAGATGTTTTAAAATGTATTATGAATCGAAAGCATAGATTTCAACACTTGTTATTGAAATAGATGTTTTCGAGAAATTTAAGGAAATGGTGGACTATAACACTGTTGTTATAGTAAATGATTTTCGAAAGGAAATGTTTTTAATATTGGGATTTACATATCTATCTTAAAAATTCGAATCCCTATACTAGTGATTTTGAGTCGTCGTAACGATGTTTTACGCAACATTCGTTTTGACTCAAATAAATATTGTTATAGTAAATGATTTCCTTAAAGAATGAATTTATACTTAAATATGATTTATGTATATCGAATATTTTCAAATGTTGAAAATAAAAGATTTGTGAAACACTTATTATTAAATAAGTATGGAATGTTTTCCAAAATGAAATGAAACGTTTTGAGATTTTATCTTCTTAAAGATAAATCGAAAATGAATATTTGAAAACGATTGAAAATCGAATATTAGTAGATATTCGAAAAATGTAAATTCAATATGGAATTTATAAAAGAAATGAGAATTAGTTTAAAAATAAACGTTGATTTATTTTTGAAGTGTGGAAATAATATATCTAGTAAAGATATTTTTGGAAATTAAATAATTTGGAAAATTATTTGGAATCTGATGATGTAGCGCATCTTTATTGATAGTTAAATAACCGACTATCGATAATTACCTTTAGATAGGTATTTGTTGTGAATTGGATGAATTTGAATGCCACACTTATTTTTGAAAAATCGCTCACTATTCGGGTTAGCCGGGAAAGGACCATGGGGTCGTATAACCCATTCCGAATATGTGATACGTTGTTATGAATTGCATTCGAAGACCAGTGTTGAAGACCGGATATTTTTGAAAACGGAAGGATTACCGTCGAGTTACTCTACATCGGCTGATCTCCGGTTTAGAGGTTTTATCACCCTTAGTGACGGGAAGTCCGGACGTGATTAGAAATTTATCCGGAAATGCAAGGGCTTCGTGAGAAGTGCCTTCGGTTCTGTTCGATCCCGGAACAGACTTGTATGGATTGTGTGTCTGACGTTACAATTTGAGATATAAAGCTGATTTCTTTCAAATACATTTCTGTTGGTGGTGGAGAATTTATTCTCTTAGCTTAACACCCTTCTCTGAGACGTACGAGCTCAGAGGTTATGTAGTTGAAATTTATCAGCGATATATTCCCAATTTGGTAACGTGGCATACTGAGTGTTGCTGTGAAATGATCAGTGTTTGATCATTTGTGATATGATCATTTGTTTGATCTTATATCTTTGTGATCATAGGTTGATCATTTTGTTTGACCCGAAGCAGGGCTTTGTAGAAAGCGTAGCTTTGTGGACGAGACTTCGTCGAGCCTCACACCCCGGAAATGGTCGAAACAGGAAGGATGCAGCAAGGTTCTAGGGAGTAGCGCCCCTTAGTGTATGTCATTCCTTTTGGATAAAGGTGGTATCATGGTATGGAGCCCAGATACTTAACCTCTGTGGTTGCTGCAAAAAATTATTTCTTTGTGGTTGTTGCGAATCGGGGATTCTCGGGAAGATCGGTGACGATCGGGGGATGGCATACGCGTGTCAGTAGTTACCTATTTTTGCAGAGGTAACCCGGCCTTGTGTTGGCAGAGATCCGGTTAGGTTCTCGGGTCGTCTATTCCAGGGACGTACCCATCGTGGATAGGAAGTTCCTTAGCCTGACCATTTGTTGGAAATCCAAAGAAACAATACGAGCCTTGTACGGTTTTAGTTGTAGAACCTGCCATTTAATATGGTAGCTATAGCAAGCATACTATAATGGTACCTATGCTGGCTAAGATTTATATTCTACTTTCGAAATGTTTTCCACTATGCACTAATAATAATATAAAAAAGAATTTGATTTTTGCGTAGTAAGCATCTTTGACTATCATAAGAAGAAATCTCCTCCAAGTCTGCGTTTGCATTGTGTGTGTGGCGGGAGGTCTTATGGTAGTTTCATTTTCCAAAAGCATTGCGAATTGACTTTAAAATTTTTCTGTTGTTTATTTTAAAGAAAAATAACTGTTTTACGATCTCACACCAGTCACCATGACTAACTCGGAGTTTATTGTTCCCTTCTAAACTCTGGGTGCCCATAAATTTCCACACGGGCAGCCTAGAGTTATGTTATCAGGATATTCTGGATATTCTGGAGCTTTGGAAGCAAGCTGGATGGCGAGACGTAGTATTTGTATCTGATATTATTTATTCCGCTGTGTATTCTGTATGAGGACAAGTTATATAACTGTCCATTGTTGTATATTGACTCTGATGATTGATGTATGTATAAACTGATATAGCTCTTTGTTTTAAAAGACTAGTGTTTATTTATTATATATTGTTCCGCTGCGATGTGTAAGATTTTGATATTGTTTTCTGTTCTGATGTTGTTATGGTGTTCTTCTTTCTTTCTTCTTCTTCTGTTTTCTTCTTCTTCTACCTATTTCTTCTTTCTAAAACCCTCACTATTGGAGTTTCCGGCACTCGATTTCTCGGCAGTCGATAAAGTGAGTATCGATGTCGAATTTTCGAAAGTCGAAAATTCCCGTACGTGACAGACTTATACTTGATACATCACTATAAATATCATATTTAAGTAAGCAAAGAGTGTGACCAATACAACTAAACATTAGAAATAGGAAATTGCTAAAGAATTATATGCATTTTCAATGAGTGAAATGGACGTCGATGTGTAAATGATAACAAAGAATTCCTGTTAGCTTAGCTACCACTAACATATATTACACTCATTTACCCCCTTACCAAGTAACTTGCTATTAAACAAGTAACGGCCATTATTTTGAGTAGTGTTAATTGTTGATTATTCCAATACCTATATATACTTCTTTCGTGTTTCCTTACAATAAACTAAATAAAGTATAGAAAACTTGAGATTACTTCAAAATAGAAATTAAAATCGCAAAGAAACATTTATAAACCTAAAAAGTCAGTAAATCAACCAATTATCAAGTAGTATGTGAAAAATAATTAAGAAATGATATTAATTTAACCAGTTTGAATTCTAGCTCACCTATGCAGGTAATCAGTTGAGGCATGGCAACAAGATGAGGAACGACATCAGGTAGTGTGGCGGTGATAGGCTAAGGTCGTTGCACTTAATATGACTTGGTGAGATGCGACGCCAGAGCAGAGCAATACCAGTGAGTTGTGCAATGTGGTTGCAGACGAAGAGAGACGTACTTTTTAGTTTTAGATTTACCATTTTAATCGGAATATAGATGAAGGTGGAGTAGATTGTAATGTGGTTATTGGGTTTTCATTTAAAGGTGGAGTAATAATGAAGATGGGTTTTTGGATGAGAACATTGCAAAGTGGAAAAAAGAGGATAAGAAAATTTAAGAAATGAAGTACTTAGAAATTTTGGCGGGATAACCAAATATTAATTGTAGCATTTTCCGCATTAATAAAAACAAACCTAAACATCTATGGTGGCACTTAGTTTACAAACAGTGCTAATGGATGCGACTAAAAGTAGGTTTTCTTGTAGTGAATTAAGCCTTAAGCATTCCTAAATTACCCTCCTCCACAAATATCTTCCTTTCTTCTTAAAGCTTCCAGAATTTTTCCCAAGTGACTTAGTGCAAAATATTTTTATTAGCTATTAATGATTTCCTAAGTTATTTAGTTTATGTTAAAAAATTGAATAACTTATATTGAATGAAAAGTTGTTTATCGATAAAACAATTTTGGTCACATTATCGATATCGATTTAAACTATTTATTTTCGTAAACAAATTTCAAAAACAAGTTTATCATCATTAGTTATTAATTAAAAGGGGATTAACAAGGTTATTAAATCAATTTAATTATATTAAATCCAAGATTCAAATATTTAAATAATTCAGATATTTAAATACAAAATGTTTGAAATTCTAGATCGTTACATGCAATAGTTCTAGGTGGTTGACAAACGATAGTTAAGTAACAATGGTCCTTGAGTGTATCAACATGCATTAGTTTTGGAACATCAACCTTCAATAGCTTAATTAATCAATGTAATGACCCAGAATTTCGAACACTTCATATTTATATATCTGAATTATTTAAATAATTGAATATTGAATAAATGTGATTAAATTGGTTTAATAACCTTATTAACCCCTTTAAATAATAACCAATGAAAATAAATTTGTTTTTGAAATTTGTTTACAAAAATAAATATTTGAATAAATATCGATAGTGTGACCGAAAATCATTTTATTGATAAACGGTCTCAAAATGCGTGAAATTATCATCCTCGGGCATTGTCTTGGATTTTGATGAAACTAATGCCATCGAGACCGGAATAATGAGGCGATGTATGCCAATGAGTTTCTTGGTGATTAGATGCACTATGTGGTCGTGCGAGCTTGAAATGCGTTATGATAATTTACGGAATTTAATATAATATATTTTATTATAAATGTACCCCACACTTAACCTCTTTCCTTACTTCTTTCAAAAATCTCGTCTTTCTTTTCTTTTTCTTTTTTACGGTAAACAAAAAAAGTCACCACCTACCTTGAATTTTTCCCAGAGCAGAAGCATCGATAGAGCTTAACGTTGGATCCACTGGGTTCATATGGGCGAGGGCTTCAAATCCATAGCCTTAAATTTGGTTGCGGCGTTGGTTGGTTGTGATCGAATGTGGAGGCCAAAATTAAGGTTGAGATTTTTTGGGGCTAGAGGTGGAGTTTGGTCAAGGCGAAGGTGGATTTGGGTTTCTCTTACGAAGACACATTGATGGTGACCGTATGGGGTGGTGCGGTGGCTATACAAAGGTGCCACTTTTCGCTTGTCATACATGAGCAGCAGGCCATAAATTTCAAGGAGGTGTCGAGCTTCAAATGTTTAGGTTCAACGCGAAGAGCTCACAAAGAGGAGTTCGTTGGCGAAGTCCGTTCATCGATTAGTGATATATGCAGTGAGAGGTAGGGAGAGATGAGGCACGACGGTGGGTTTCAGTGCGCATGACATGTAGATGCATATCAATTTAAAGAAGAAAGGGAAATTTCATTATGAAGGTAATTAACGAGTTAATTAGTAAATTAATTAATTTAAGTAATCTCAAATCTTATAAAATCAATAACTTTTGCATACGAGGTCCAATCGAGACTCCATCTTTGCCGTTGTACTCGTAGTGGGATTATCTACGTCTTGGTTAGACTTAGGCTTGTATGAGTTTACTCACCATTTAATCCGTATATGTTGTATATATAATTATTTGTTGTGATAAATATAAATATAAATGTTTTAAACCTTAGTTTAAGTGTTTTTAAAGTATTATTAAGTATATATAGATTTTAGAAAATTTATTAGGTATTTTATTAAAGTAAATATAATCTTATGCAATATAATATCTTGTAAATGGTTTTTATTAATAAATATTTTATCTTTTAAAAAAATTATTATACATGTCAATATATACATCGTTTTTAAAGGGTTTTTAGTAGATATATATAAGTTTGAAGAAAAACTGAGTTAAGTATTTATAAATGTAGTAAAGGAAGTTTGGATTTTAATACTAAGTTAAAATAAATTATTTTGAGAAGTTAAATTAAAAGTGTATTGCCTTATGTTACACCATAATTTATACCAAGCACAAATTATGAATATTCGAAAGGGAAGTTCCTTGGTTTGTAATTCCAAGGTCCTTTATTTGGTTTCTACTGAAAGTTTAGGCACCGGGCTCAATATCCAAGAGCACGAGGTCCGAAAGCAAGAGCGAAGACGTCGATGAAGATTAAGACCATTATCCAATTAAGAAAACAAACTCAACTGAGAGCAGCAACTACCGAAGCCAAAGATATTTCAACAAGTATCGACAATTAACGGCTCGGATAGCTGTAGACCAAGATCAACGACTAAGATAAACAAAAGGAATCAAAGGAGCTATATATAAAAGCACCACATCAGCAATCTGCATCAAAGCCCTTCCAGCCAAATGATGATACATGTTTAAATCAAAGCCGCACATGACAAGCTAAGTCATCTATCCAAGAAGAAGGGTCTCCACCAATGGCGTTATGACATATTGGCTATAAATAGGGGGCAATCCCAAGGCACAAGGGATCTTCTGGCATAACAAAAATTTGACATAAAATCACAAGTGTACTTTCCTCTATAGAACTCTATTCAAAATTTCATTAATGGCAGAAATGCCAAAATTCAATGTAAACAGCCTCTCGGCTATATAAGAGTGACTAAATAAGGAAAGGATGGTGAACGTAGGGACTTTTGGCCCGAACCACTATAAAAGTCTCGACGTTATCTACTTTCTGCACTTTTCCTTCTTTACATATACTACTATTAATTTATGGTTCAGCATCTCAAATTCAAGATTTACTTACGACACGTCTCGGCAATCTCTTTGCCAAGTCCAATATCCCATTCAACTCCCGAAGACATACCTTCGGACTTCGAGTGTAGGTGTTGATGAAATTCTACACTAACACCTTAATTAATAAGAATGGATATACTTTGATCTTTAAAATGAATATCTTAAAGTTTATGAAAAGTATAAGTAAATGGTTTTGGGTTGTAGTAGACAATGACATTTGTTTTTAACCCATATTACCAATTATAGTTAATAATATAATTAGATATTTAATAATGAGATATTAAATAGAATTATTAATAAATAGTTTTGGGTTGTTGTGATAAAATTTAAGTAACATTTGTCTTAAACCCTTATAAATGTAATTAGATCTTTAGAAATAAGTTTTAAAAATAATGTTTAAAGTATGAAATGTTTTGGGTTTGTAGTAAATAATATTTTAGTAACGTTTATTTTTAAACCTTTGAATTATATTTTAAAGTGGAAAAATATTGTAATTTGATTATAAATATACTTTGATCTTTAATAATGGGATTTTAAAGATAATAATAATTACGGAACAAAATGATAGAAATAATATGTGTTTAATTTATAAAAGAAAAGGGGTTTATATTAACAATGTTTAAGTAACATTTGCTTTTGACCTCTTTGATTATATTTTAAATTAAGTAAATATTGTTAAGTGATTTACAAATATACTTATATTATTGAGATAAGTATATGAATACTTTTTGAAGTATTAAAAAGAGTATAGATGTATAGTAAATACGAATAGTAAATACGCGAATAATAAATATGTGAATAGTAAAATACGTGTATATATCTTTTAT
Organism: Allium fistulosum; assembly: GCA_030737815.1. Classification (NCBI taxonomy): domain Eukaryota; kingdom Viridiplantae; phylum Streptophyta; class Magnoliopsida; order Asparagales; family Amaryllidaceae; genus Allium; species Allium fistulosum. Next base: position 702,867,011 of record CM060904.1, on the reverse strand, counting down.
AAAAGGGAAATTAACTCTATGTATAAATTTAACAAGTTAAGTTTTAATTAACAAGAGGTTTAGTTAAATGGGTTAAGTTTTAGTAAAAAAGGAAGTTTTAATTAAAAATGGAAGTTTTAATTAATGAAGGAAGTTTAATTAAATAAGGTGCTAAATTAATAAAGTAGTTTAATCAATAAGGGAAGATTAATTAATAAAGGAGTTTAATTAATAAAGGAGTTTAATTAAATGATGAAGTTTTAATTGATGGAGAATTTTTATTAGAAAAAAAGATAAAAGGAGTTTTATTAAGAAAAGGGATTTTAATTAATAAATGATTAATTAAATAAAAAGGGGATTAAAAGTCATTTATGTGACTTGATCGTGCTTTGTGTGTGTTAATCATGCTTTGTGTGTTTACTTGGCTATGGAAAGTATGCGAGACTTAGTTTCCATATGCGATCATTCTTAATGTTATTGAAATTGACTAAAACATAACTTAAGAAAAATCTAGAAGAAACATGGGAATTATACAGTACATTTATCTTCAGTGATTCTATATTATAAATGTAAACTCGTTTTGCTCTTTTAGGACAATTGATAAGGAAATCCTTTTGGATAAGAGATGATCTTTACCCTTATGTCTTATTTGTTCATTTCTGAAAGAGCCGGGGTTGAGTTAACTAGAAATCTATCGATCAGTTTTGGAGCGCCCGGCAAGTGAGGGGGGGGGGGGTGTGTGCATATATGAGATGAATCAAAACCGTAACCACTTCAAAACATTATACGTGATATATGCTTTAGAAGAGATTTTTGATTTTTTGAGTTGCTGGAATCTACATGGAGATTTGTGATCGGTTCCAGATGCTCGAATTCATGTAGAGATTCCTAATATGTTCGAGATGCTGGAATCCATTTGGAGATTTGTGTTCTGATTGAGTGATGATGGCTTGTATGTTGGGATGCTAAACATGACTTCACCATTGTTAATGACAAAAACCAGAGGTAGGATGCATAGCCAAGGGGTTTAGCTAACCCATAAGGTGCAGGCGACTCCGTCTAGTGTTGCTTACGGATATGCATGCGAGAGTGATGCATTCAGTACTATGGAGCATGGGTGTAATGAACGAGATCTTTCGACGCTCGAAAGTCGACATTAATACGTCCACTGTATCAACTGCCGAGCAATCGAATGCCGGAAAACCGAATTGTTATGGAGAAAAAGAAGAGGTAGAAGAAGACAGAAGAAAAAGAAAGAAGAAACAACAGAAAAACACAGAACAATATCAGAATCTCACATATCGCAGTGGAACAACATATAATTAATAAATGAATAATCTTTAAATTAAAGAACTATATCATTTTATACATTACATCATTATCAGAGTTTACAACAACACCATACATCAATGGACAGTTATATAAATTTGTCCTCATACAGAATACACAACGGAATAAATAATATTATATACAAGTGATACGTCTCGCCATCCAGCTCGCCACTGAGCTCCACAGCATCTCCTGAATCCAGAATGACCTGATAACCTGACTCTAGACTGCCCGTGTGGAAATTTATGGGCACCCAGAGTTTAGGAAGGAAACAATAAACTCCAGGTCAGTCATGGTGACTAGTGTGAGAACTAAAATAGTTATTTATCTTTAAACAACAACAATAATAGAAGTGGAAAATATTCGCAATGCTTTTGGAAAATGAAACTATTATAAGACCTCCCCCCACACACACAATGCAAACGCAGAATTGGAGGAGATTTCTTCTTATGATAGTCAAATATGCTTACTACGCAAAATCATTGGATTTTTATTATTATTAGTGCATAGTGCAGAAAACATTTCGAAAGCATAATATTAATCTTAGCCAACATAGGCATTTCACACTATGCCTACTATAGCTACCATCTAAACAGTGGGGCGCCACCATAAGTAAATGGAAGGTTCTACAACTAAAACCGTACAAGGTTCGTATTGGAAGATGGATTTCCAACAAATGGTCAGGCAAAGGAACTTCCTACTGCCACATGGGATCGCCTCCGGATGGACGTCCCGAGAAACCAACTTGGCTCTCTGCCAACATAAGGCCGGGTTACCTCTGGGTATAGGTAACTACTTCACGACTATGCCATTCCCCAGTCCTTTGGGACCTTTATCCGAGCGCTCGGTAACCAACATCACACATAATAAATAAAGTGTGTCCACATTAGTAAGTATCTGAGCTCCATACCATGATACCACCCTTTTCCAGAAGGAAATGACATACCCTAAAGGGTGTGACCCTCATAACCTTGCCGCATCATTCCTGTTTCGACCATTTCTGGGTTGTGAGGTCCGAAGAGGTCTCGTCCACAAAGCTATTGTAACGACCCAGAATTTTGAACAAATTAAATTGAAAATATTTAATTAATTTTAAATATTTGAACGATGATTTAATTTGAATCCCCAATATAACTTTGAATTTGGCGATTAAATTTTAAAATTTAATCTATTGTAAGTTGAATAAAAAATTTGAATCTTCAATTTTAAGCTGAAGAAAAATATTTCAAAGGCTTGTAAAATTCATAATGATAATACTGAAGATAATAGAAGCTTCAGAATTTAATTTCAAACTGTTTTGTTCAGTTTGGAAATTATATCGTTTGAATCGATATTTAAAAATAGCATTCCGAGGCATAGTCTCGGAATTCGACGAAACCAGTTCCATTGGGTCCGTAATATTGAATTATTACTGGGTTTCAAAATTCGTATTAATCGGAGTTGTTATGTGAGCATACGACATATAAACGCATTGAAATTTTAAAACGAATTCAATTGAAATTTAAATTCGAATTTAGTCAAACAATAGTACTTTGCCTTTCCATCAAAATACTGTGGCAAAGTAAGGAAAGCACGTTCTCTCTGTTAAGTCACGTAATCTTGTTCCCTCCATTCAGTTTAAAATACTCGAAATCGAGCAAAGCATGGCTGATAGAGGAAGAAAAAAATCTTCTTCTCGTTCAAAATAAATAGAATGGCCGAATTAAATTTCCAAGCTTTCTGTTCTTCATTTCAATCGCTACGTCATCTCCCTTCTTTCACAAAACAAAATCAATTTAATGGCCGAAGCCGTTCTCCCCAGTTCGAACGAATGAAAAAAAAAATCAATCAAAGAAATTTAGGGCTGCTCTCCTCTACTGTTTGGAGCCTCGGTCGAGAATTTTTCCAAATCGCGATTCGATTTTGGGATTGGTGATGGATGCGATGTCGGCGAGGGGGAGGGATGTGAAGCTCGAATTTGTCGAGGCTAGTGTTTGCGTTCGCAATGCGAACAAGGCGAGGCGTTCGTTTTCGAGCGTGGTTGGCTGGTTGGAGGTGAACGATATAATCAGGCGGCGGCGCGTGCCGAAGTAGATTATTACGAGGCTTCGTGGCGGCTGTAGGCATTCACGCAAGCGACTTGAAGCGGCGACAGTAAAGGCCGATCGAAATCGGAGTCAAGCTTGGGATCGTGGTGGCTGAGAGTTTTGCCGTGATGGTCAGAGAGGTATGATTTTATTTTAGTACATGTTTATTCACAGAAAAAAAAAACAAAAGAAGAAGAAAGAATGTAAATTTACAGTAAAGAACCTTTACTGTCTACTTTTCGAATTTTGAGTTATATTCATACATAAAGCTTCAAGGAAAATAAAATAGATACCTTCACTACTAGTTTATTTGTAAATAATAAATTATGGAGATAGATTTGTTTATTAAACTTATTCAATTATTTTAATTGCTAAAGATATTTTTATTTAAAAGAAAAATCTATTTAAAATTAAATTATTAGGTTTAAAATAAAATCTTGGGTTAATTTAATCTGTGAATGGAAATCGGTTTAAAATAAAGTCATTGGATAATTAAAATTACCAAACACAAAAAAATTAAATAAAAATTGGTTATTCGATTACTTCGAATATTAATGGATTGTATAATTGTTATACAAGGTCTAAAATGGAAAACTAGTCGAAATGGAAATTGGATTGCAAATAAAAAGCTAAGGTGAGATGTCCTCACTCGAATGAAAAGTTGATTTTTACAGTTATTGACTGATTGATTGCTATTTGGATGTGATATAGTATATATAGTATTATATATAGCAATATATACATATTGGCATATGTATATATTGGAGTTGTTGATTTCCCGCAATTATATAGCGGATGAGACCCTATTGTGCCGCATAATAGCGGATTGATATTTTTATAAATCCCATATACCGCGATATTCCACCTCGAAGTGGAATTGGTATTGTGCTAACGTCTTTGGATGCAGGTAACAGGTTGGAGGGATCCAACTGGATTCCTCAACTGTATTTATTTATTTACAGATATCGTTATATATTCTGTTGTCATATTGATATATGATGTTTGGATGTCGTGATTGACCATTTGGTGTGTTGCATCATCGGATCCATTTTTTGAAATTTAAAAATAACGATGTTGATTTTAAAAGAGATTTTTAAAGTGATTTTGAATTTGAAAGTTTACGTTTTATTTAAATTTTTGAATTGATTTATTTTAAATAAATAAACGTTAAAATTTTAAAGTTATAAAAGTTAAGATTTTTGTGAAATATAACCAAAGTGTCATTTTTGAAATTAATAGTTGGTTGATTTATAAAATGGTTGTAATTGGGATTTTTGAATTATTTCAAACGATGTATATAAAAGATGTACAAAAATTGATATTTATAAATTTAAATATTGGAATTATAAAATAAGATTTTATAAGTGTTAAAATGAAGTATAAATGGATTTCATAAGTGAATGAAATCTTATATTTATAAATTGTGAAGTTATAAAATGAGTGAAATTGTAGAATAAAAGATTTATAAGAAATTAACTTATAAATTGGATTTTTGCCTTTAAATGGAATATTGATCGAATTTGTTAATAAAGGAGATTTATACATCAAAGTTGTTATGAAATATAAAGGTGAATTTATAAATGTTGTTTTATAAATCCGAAAATCAATCAAATTTGGTGAATTTAATATAGAAGGTTATTAAGGGAATTTTATCCACGATTTTGGATAATAGGTAAATTCTTGAAAATAAAATGTGTAGAACATTGAATTAGGTAAATAAGATATATTCACGATTTTGGAGATTGAAAATTATCCGGAATTGCAAGGGCTTCGTGAGAAGTGCCTTCGGTTCTGTTCGATCCCGGAACAGACTTGTATGGATTGTATGTCTGACGTTACAAATTGAGATATAAAGCTGATTTCTTTCAAATACATTTCTGTTGGTGGCAGAGAATTTATTCTCTTAGCTTAACACCCTTCTCTGAGACGTACGAGCTCAGAGGTCATGTAGTTGAAATTTATCAGCGATATACTCCCAATTTGGTAACGTGGCGTGCTGAGTGTTGCTGTGAAATGGTCATTGTTTGATCATTTGTGATATGATCATTTGTTTGATCATTTATCTTTGTGATCATTACTTTGATCATTTATTGACCCGAAGCATGGCTTTGTGACAAAGCGTAGCTTTGTGGATGAGACTTCGTCGGACCTCACACCCCGGAATGGTCGAAACAGGAAAGATGCGGCAAGGTTATTAGGGGATCGCGCCCCCTTAGTGTATGTCATTCCTTCTGGATAGAGGTGGTATCATGGTATGGAGCCTAGATATTTAACCTATGTGGTTGCTGCAAATTTATTACTTTGTGGTTGTTGGAAATCGAGGATCCTCGGATATAGATCGGTTACGATCGGGGGATGACATATTCGTGTCAGTAGTTACCCAGTTAGGGGTAACCCGACCTTGTGTTGGCAGAGAACCGGTTTGGTTCTCGGGACGTCATTCCAGAGGCGTTTCCATGTGGCAATGGGAAGTTCCTTGGCCTGAACATTTGTTGGAAATCCAAACTCCAATACGAAACCCTGTACGGTTTTAGTTGTAGAACCTATCATTCACTTATGGTGGTCACCACTGTTTGGATGGTAGCTATAGTAGGCATAAGTGCGGAATGCCTATGCTGGCTAAGATTTATATTATACTTTCGAAAGTTTTCTACACTATGCACTAATAATAATATCAAAAATGACTTGATTTTGCGTATCAAGCATCTTTGACTATCATAAGAAGAAATCTCCTCCAATTCTGCGTTTGCATTGTGTGTGTGGTGGGAGGTCTTATGGTAGTTTCATTTTTCAAAAGCATTGCGAAATTGACTTTAAAATCTTCCTGTTGTTTGTTTTAAAAATAACTGTTTTACGATCTCACACCAGTCACCATGACTGACTCGGAGTTTATTGTTTCCCTTCTAAACTCTGGGTGCCCATTATTTTCCACACGGGCAGCCTAGAGTTATGTTATCAGGATATTCTGGAGCTTTGGAAGCAAGTTGGATGGCGAGACGTAGTATTTGTATCTGATATTATTTATTCCGATGTGTATGTTGTATGAGGACAAGTTTATATAAATTGTCCATTGTTGTATTGAGTTGTATATTGACTCTGACTGATGTAGTTCTTTGTTTAAAAGACTAGTGATTATCTATTATATTTTTGTTCCGTTGCGAATGTGAGATTCTGATATTGTTTTGTTTCTGATGTTGTTCTGTTGTTCTTCTTTCTTTTTCTTCTGTCTTTTCTTCTGCCCCTTCTTTCTTAAACCATAACGGTTGGGATTTCCGGCCTTCGACTGGGCGGCATTCGATAAAAGTGAGTATCGATGTCGATTTTCGAAAGTCGAAAATTCCCATACGTTACAGCTATGCTTTTTCACAAAGCCACACTTTGATCATAAATGATCAATAAATGATCATTACACAGCAACACTCAGCATGCCACACTACCAAATTGGGAGTATATCACTGATAAATTTCAACTACATAACCTCTGAGCTCGTACGTCTCAGAGAAGGGTGTTAAGCTAAGAGAATAAATTCTCTGCCACCAACACAAATGTATTTGAAAGAAATCAGCTTTATATCTCAAAATGTAATGTCAGACATGTAGCCATACAAGTCTGTTCCGGGTTCGAACAGAACCGAAGGCACTTCAAAAGAAGCCCTTGCAATTCGGGTATTCACAATCCCGATAAAACTTCCCATCACAAAGGAAATCTCTATACCGTAGCTAACGGTGCAGAGACAATCGATAGGTCATCCTATCATTTTCACAAATACCCGGTCTTCACCACTGGTCTTCAATACGATCCATATCGTCGTATCACAAATTCGGAATGGGTTATATGACACAAAGGTCTTTTCCCGGCTAACCCGAATAGTGAGCACAATATTTAAAACATATGGATATAGGGATTTCAATTAAGTCACAACTTATTACCCAAATCCTTTCCTTTAAATGGTTTAAACAAATTACCATTTTAAATCTTTAAACAAAAATATTTACTTCACAAAGTTTACCCAGTTTCACAAAGATTCATTCACAAATTTCCAAATCAATTCCATTTAAATTGGATTAACCCATTAAATCTTTAAATTAAGATTTAATTTATAGCTTTCAAAACTATTCACAATTCAAGTCTTTTATAACATAAAAGATACACCTTTTAAAATCTTCTTTGATTTCAAAATAAAGCTTAATCATCTTCACAAAATTTAATTTATAGTTTTTCCAAACTATTCACAATTTCATTTCAATATAAAATGTTTCGGTACAAATTGGAAATCTTTTCACTTTATGAAAGCTATTATTATTTGAAAATAGATAGTTTTCGTTTTTGGGAAAAACTAGTTTCATTTACACAGTTTAAAGCCATTCAAGTATAAAAATTTGAATTTAAATTTAAATTTTCAAAACCATATTTTAAATGGTTAAAAACCCATATAAACACCTTTTACACTTATAAAAATCTTTTAAACCAAAATTCCCAAATTACCGAATTCAATTTCAAAATATTGAATTCAAACTTAAATCAAATGATTTAAATTCCAATTCTATTAAGTTATTTAAAATAACTTTTATTTTTGAAACTCATTTAAAAAAACTTTCAATTCCAATTCCAAAACTATTCTGGATTCAAAAACTCAATTTTCCAAAACTGATAAAAATCTGTGACTTAACTGATTTCCGCGTGAAATCCACATTTGTGTGTGTATTGTGTAGTCCAAGGGTTTAACACAATAGTGCAACAACATTCAACCATCACAGATCAAATATAACAATATAATTGATAGGCGGTATAAAATATAACGCTTATCTTTTATCACAGATCACAGATATATATATATATATATATCACAGGTCACAACACAAATCAGGATATATCACAAAGCATCACACATCAAAGATGTCAAACAATTCAACATCCAATATAATCCAAACATCCATAAGTAGGATTAATTTAAATCAGATAAATTTCTATAAATAATTTTACTAGTTATAGTAAATTAATAATCAATTAATTTCAAATTAAATTTCAAATTTATTTCAAAAACACCCAATCAAATTTCCAAACATTTTCAAAAGATTTATCTTTAATCACCAAAAATCAATTACCAAATGGATTTCTAAATCTATTTCCTTTTTAAAGTAAATTCCTTTTTAAGCAAATAAATTCCTTTATTTTCCAAACTATTCAAAAATCCAAATTTTAATAAATTTTTCAATTTATAAATAATATTCTCGAAATCCATTTATTAAGCCTTTTTCCCATATTTGAAATTAATTTCAATATAATTCCAAAAATAAGACTTTATCTTTTAAACTCCTTTTAAATTTATCCAATTATCAAAAATAAATTTTTCGATAAATTTTCAACTTATATTTTGAAAATCCAATCTTATTTATTTCTGGTATCCAACGATACCGAAAATATATTCGGCTAAATTATAGCCGTCAACAATTTCAATCACAATATAATCACACGGCGATTATAAATAAATCAACACACAACATTGAAATAAATTCAATTATTTGAGGAATCCAGTTGGATCCCTCCAACCTATTTCCCTGCATCCACAGATGTTAGCACAATACCAATTTCACATCAAAGTGGAATATCGTGGTATATGGGATTTATAAATATTATCTGCTATTATGCGGCGCAATAGGGTCTCATCTGCTATATAATGCGGGAAATCAATTCCAAATACATATATAATACCAATTCCACTTCAAAGTAGAATTATCGCGGTATAGGTTTTTAATAAATAACATCTGCTTAATATACGGTGTATAGGGTCTATTTAACACAATAGATAACAATTTATCAACCAATCATCACAATCAACACAATCAATAATTTTAAATCTAACTATTTAAAATTTAAATCGAAACACAATATTCGATTGAGTGAGAAGTTCTCACCTTGCTTTCAATAACGGTTGCAGCGTTTTATTTCGAATAAAATTAAACACGCGTTTAATTTCACTCAAAATTTTCACTAGCTCCAATTGACTCCAAACCAGCTCCACTACATAGAGCTCGTCGAAACGATTCCAACGCAATTCGTTTCGTAATTTTCGACCTCGTATGAATAAGATATGATATTTAGAAGTTAACACGATTTATATATATATAAAATTACATTTTCTATTTTAATTTTAAACCCTACAACAAATCGCAGCCACTCATTGCTGGAGATCAAGATCTGGCCATTACTTTTGCTTCTTCTACCACGTGATAACTCACGTACAAACACCCATAGCCGCCGCCTCTTCATTGAATTATGCTCCTTCATCGTTCACCTTGACGACGATCAGGTTGCGCCAAACGAACGGCCTAGCCAAGCTCCACCACTAGCCGAAGACTGGCCATGCTCGGCCCTTGCCTGGCCTCGAGATTCGTGCTCGAACTGCAGGCTGACGCGGCCCCTTAGCTCCCACCTCGTCGCGAATTAGACGATCTCCACCGTTCACATCGAAGTTCTCATCTTTCTCTTCATCTTTGCAGTTGAACATTCTTCGTAATTGTCGATGGATTGGAAGAAAATAAGGGAGGAAGAAGTGGAGTTTCTAGCCGTGTATCTCATTAGTGGCGGCTAAGGGATGAAACCCTAGTTTGTTTTGCAAATGTGAAAATAAACGTCCTTATATAGAAAATTGCCAAAAACACTATTCATCGAAAATTTTCCGAACTCCAAACGAACCGTGCCGGCTGGCGTTTCTAAGGTTTACCCTACGTTCCGGACACAATGGAACGTGTTTTAGGAGCTAATTCGGTCGTATGTGAGAGTTACAGAAATAAACGATCAAATTTAAATTAAATCGACTTAAACCGATTTCGATGCGCTTCAGCTTACCCCGGACAAACGACAACTCCGATTGCTACGAAAATTGAAATCTTACAATAATATCACATTACGGATACGATGAAACTGGTTTCGTCGAAATCCGAGACTGTTTGAAAAATGACTATTTTTAGTCGTCAATTAAATATTAAAATATTCAATTTTCACAAATTAACTTTTAATTCGATTTTAAAAGTTCAATAACATCATTATAACTCCAATATGATTTATTATAACTTTATAAATCATTTTTATACACATTTGATTCAGATTTCAATTATTTACCCAATTTCAAGTATTAAATTAATAATTTAATCGCCCAATTAAATCACTACATCGAACTTAAATTAATTCGACTTCCAAATCTTACTTATTAATCTTTAAAATTAATTAAATATACGAATTTCAAATGACGGAAATTCTGGGTCATTACAATGGAAAGCCATGTATTTCCTATGGTACATTCACTAGAGATGTACGCTGCCTTGGAAGGATATCTCCAATCCTTGTGCAGTAAACCGGTGTTGGCTTTGATCTGAGGACTATATGGAAATGCTACACAACTATCGAACTCGCCTTAGCGATTTTGAATGTATACTATTATTGTTGTGGTGTACACGTAGCACAGTTATTTCTTACTTATATTCTACATCCTAGACATTATCTATTATATCGCAATATGTGCTTATTAGATGGTTGGCTCTTTTGAGGGGATAACTGTTACAACAGTCTCAAAATATACTTTTATATGCTGATAACATATTTCTTGAGTTTCTCACACTAGACTTATGTCAGTCATATGGCTTTTGTTTTCCCTAAATTCCTCATGTGCTCTTTTGAGGAATTTGAGAAAGACAGGTTTTCATTGATGTTCATTAAGCTCTTGGAGAGGAGCTGGATGTTTACCTATCATAGTATTCTTATTTTGGCCACATTAATTTATGTATATATGTCAGCAATTGTAAGGACAGGCTGTTATAACTATCTAAGCTGATGATAGTGCTCAGATTAGTAACTCTGAAATACTATGCATATTAGAGTAGCTCTATATATTAATTTTTGACATTATATGCTATCATTTCGCTCTAAGATTCTGATGTTTTTGTTCTCCTCTTTCTCATTCATTTTCTTTTCTTCTTTATCTTTACCGTAACGTTCTATCTTTCCGGCACTTGGGTGCTCGGCATGTGAATATTGTTGATGTATTAGTGTTGACATCTACTGTCCAAAAGACAGGTCATTACAGCATGGTATCAGAGCTGAAGGTTAAGCGAGAACCTTGGTTTTGGTCGAATTTAACTCATTAAGAGATAGGGTAATGGAATGCCCTGTTATGAGTTGAGTGTATTATATATATAAGAGCATATATGTATTTGATATATATTAGTAATATATAAGTATAAGTTCATAGTGTAGTTGATTTATTTAAGGATTAATGATGTTTATTATTATCCCTAATTTATTAGCTTAATATTGCTTAGCCAGTTTACGAGCGTTGTTATCTTTTACTGATTGATTAGTTATGCTCGACCAGTTTATGAGTAGTTTTACCTCTTTACTACATAGGTTGGGTAGATAGTAAATCGTGGGAACATCGAAATGAACACTTTGTGAATTTAGTTTCACAGTTTGACTATAAGACATTCGATGAAGATATTGGGTTAAAAGGTTAATTTTAGTAAATGATGTTTATTTATAGTCTAAAAGAAATGCAAGATATTTTGGAATAAGTAATTATGAAATGATGTTATATAAGAAAGTGAATTAGTATTAAAGTGGTTAATAAAGTATGATTTATAAATAAAATGGATTTAAATTGAGAATTTGAGAACTTAAATCCCGGTGCTTTGACCTTTTTTTAAAGGTTTTGGAGAAAATAATAATAGTATTATTTTAAGTATTCATGAATAGAAATATTTTAAAGGGATTTTAAAGGATACATAACGTATTGAACTCACTTTTATCGTAGGAAAATAATTCCGATGATCACTACAACATCATCGACGTTCATTTTCGAGTTTCAAAGTAGGGAATGCTAGGTAGTTTGCACCAAGTTATTTTGGTAAAATAGATTTTAATTTAAATCCCGAAGTATGATTTGATATACAAAAGTTATAAGTATATATTATTATTTCAAAATAATTTGAAATAAAACCTGGTGTTTAGTTCTTAAGTTTTCTGTTAAGTTATATTATGGACGCATGTATCCTATGCATTAGGGTAGTTTGGATGTGCATCTTATTATGATATGTTGTTTGTTAGATTTCAATTGTTAAATAAAAATGGAATTTTTGATGATTTTGGACAATCGGAAACTTCCAAATTGATATAGAAATTGAAGCTAAGTGTTTTTCTAAAAATATAAAAAGATAATTTTTTGTAACTTTTAAATTTGAGAATATAGTAAGTTAAAGCAAGTTTAAAATTTATAGAACTTCTTTGTTAAATAAAATTAATACGAATATTTTGTATATACTCTTAGGATGTAGTAGAGTGATACACGAGTAATGAACTTAAATCCTAAAGTGTTTTAAAATTAACTCGTGATTTAATGAAATGTTTTAAGTGAAGATAAGTCATGAAATGTTTCATAAATGATTTTAATATTAAATGAGAAATATTTTTTTAAAAAATGTGACTTAAAAAGAAATTGGTGTAGTTTAGAAACCAATGAAATAAAATATGTAAGTTTTACGTATATCATTTTATTCGTATGACAGTCTCGATCTAGGATTCGAGTACACGATTTCAAGGTGATTTACACCGCTCCGTAAAAGGTTTTTCACTCGATTCTTGATGACGAACAACTGATATGGATTATTGATATGATTTTGAAGTTTTCTATCATAATATATGGCTATGTAAAAAGAATGGAGGTGTCTAATCAAGGAACTAGATAGAAGTCCACATAAGAGAGGTCAAGTGAGATATACTAGTTTGAAAGTTAAATTTATATATGATTGAGCAAGTGATCAGATTTGATATTGCATACGGATGATCCATGTACATCATACGGCTTTTGTATAATTGAATACTATGTTTGTTGGCTTATGGAGAGTTCAAGAAAGGACTCTTTGAATCGTGTGGGGTTGTATGAATAATCGGCTAAGCAATAACCTAAGACTATTGAGCATAAGGTATGCTTAGTAGATTGTTTATCGTCCTTGTGCGATAAGAGGATTTTTGAACCTGGGCAAACCATAAGCTGTGTTTGCTAGTAATTGTAAATACTGTTAAGTATTGATGTGTGATAGTTTCTTTGGTTGCTTATGTTAGAATTTCGAGGGGGAAATATTCTAAGTGGAGAAGAATGTAACGACCTAGAATTTCAAACACTTTGTATTTAAATATCTAAATTATTTAAATAATCGAATATTTTATAAATGTGATTAAACTGATGTAATAACCTTATTAACCCCCTTTTGAATAATAATCGATAATAATAAATTTGTTTCGAAATTTTTTTACAAAACTAAATAGTTCGAATAAATAGTTCGAAACGCATGAAATTATATCCCAGAGCACTGTCTTGTATTTTGAAAAAACTAGTGCCATTGTGACTGGAATAATGAGGTGATGTACGCCGACAAGTTTCATGGCGATTGGATGTACTGCGTGGTCATGCGAGCTCGCAATGCGTTACGATAATTATAGAGAATTTAATATAATATATATTTATTATAAATAATACCCCGCACTTAACCTCTTTCCTTACTTTCTTTTGAAATCTCCTCTTTCTATTTATTTTTTATTTTTACTGTAAGCAAGAACAAAAGCCGCCACTTATCTTGAATTCTTCTTGGAGCTAGAAGCATCGATAGAGCTCGACGTTGGATTCGTTGGGTTCATATGGGCGAGGGCTTCAAATCCATAGCCTTAAAGTTGGTTGCGGTGTTGGTTGGTTATGATCGAATGCAGAGGCCAAAGTTAAGGTTGAAATTTTTTGGGGCTAGAGGTGGAGTTTGGTCAAGGCGAAGGTGGATTTGGGTTTCTCTTGCGAATACGAGTTGATGGTAGCCGTATGGGGTGGTGCGGTGGTGTATATGGAGGTGCAACTTTTCACTTGTCATACATGAGTAGCAGGTTGCAAATTTCAAGGTGGTGCTGAGCTTCAAATGTTTGGGTTTGATGCGAAGAGCACAGGAAGAGGAGTTCGTCGGTGAAGTCCAATCGTCGATTAGTGGTGTGTGCAGTGAGAGGTAATGGAGAGATGAGGCATAGTGGTGGGTTTCAGTGTGCATGACATGTACGTGCATATTAATTTGGGGAAGAAAGGGAAATTGGATTATGAAGGTAATTAATAAATTAATTAGTAAATTAATTAATTTAAGTAATCTCAAATCTTATAAAATCAATAACTTTTGCATACGAGGTTCAATCGAGAGGCCGTCTTCGCCCTTGCACTCGTAGTGGAATTATCTACGTCTTGGTTAAACATAGGCTTGGATGAGTTTACTTACCATTCAATTCATATACGTTGTTTATATAATTATTTGTTGTGCTAAATATAAATTAAATAGATAATAAAGCAAGTTATTACTTTTGGACTCCTCCTTGCTTTTGAAGCAAGAGACAACATTATATGTAGTATAAATTCTCTTATAACCGTCTAAAATATGTGACATGGTCGAGATTTGTGTTTACATGTTTGATAGTGTATTGTGAATGGTTGAAGTGAAATAGTTGTTATAAACGCACTTTGAAATCCCTTGTATTTGATATATGTTAAATTGGTTAAAATGTGATTATGTTGTAATAATATATATTTGGTTGTTCCTTACACACCTTTTTTGTGTTTGTCATAAAAGAATTGGTTTGGGAAGTTATAGAAATTATGAATGGAAATTTAGAAAATTGAAAGCGAAAAGGTCGCGATGGATGCACTTTGAAATTACCTTGTATTCAACGATTTTCAAAGCTAACTTTGAAAGACATTCTAGGCTTTTTTGCATTTTTAATAAATACGGTAAGTGTATCAAAAAAATTTCAAAGTTTAAATATATTTTTAAGAACTATTTATGAATTTTTAAAGTAAAGAGTTTAAATTATAAAACATGTTTTTATGATTTTTAAAATAAATTATAACATAAGTATTTTTGAGTAATATTTAATATAAATGTTTTAAACCATAGTTTTAGTGTTTTTGAAGTATTATTGAGTGTATATAGTTTTTAGAAAATTTATTAAAGTAAATATAAGCTCATGTAATATAATATCTTTTTAAATATTTTTTATTATTAAATATTTTATCTTATAAAAAATTAATATACATATAAATATATACATCATTTTAAAAGGGTTTTTAGTAGATATATATAAGTTTTAAAAAAAGTAAGTTGAGTATTTATAAATGTAGTAAAGGAAGTTTGGATTTTAACAGTTAAGTTAAAATAAATTATTTTGAGAAGTTAAATGAAAAGTGTATTACCTTAATTTATAAGTGTGGATATACATTGATCTTTAAAATTAGTATAAGTAAATAGTAAATGGTGTTTTAAAAACATTTGTTTTTAACCCATATTACTAATTATACTTAAGAATTTAATTAGGCATTTAATAATGAGATATTAAATAGAATTATAAGTGAATAGTATTGGATTGTTGTGATAATGTTTAAGTAACATTTGTCTTAAACCCTTATAAATGTAATTAGATCTTTAAAAACAAGTTTTGAAGATACTGTTTAAAGTATGAAATGTTTTGGGTTTGTAGTAAATAATGTTTTAGTTACATCTGTTTTTAAACCCTTGAATTGTATTTTAAAGTGGAAAAATATTGTTATTTGATTATAAATATAGTTTGATCTTTAATAGTGGCTTTTTGAAGATAATAATAATTATGGAATCTTTTATAAAATGATAGAAAATGTATGTGATTAATTTATAAAAGAGTGGAAGTTTATAGTAATAATGTTTAAGTAACATTTGTTTTTAATCTCTTTGATTATATTTTAAAGCAAGTAAATATTGTTAAGTGATTTGTGAATATACTTATACTATTGAGATAAATATATGAATATTTTTTGAAGTATTAAAAGCATATAAATGAATAGTAAATACGTGTAATATTTTTTTATAAAAGGGAAATCAAATCTATACACAAATTTAACAAGTAAGTTTTAATTAATAAGAGGTTTAATTAAACGAGTTAAGTTTTAATTAGAAATGAAGTTTTAATTAAAAAAGGAAGTTTTAATTAATGAAGGAAGTTTAATTAAATAAGGAGTTTCATTAATAAAGGTGTTTAATTAATAAGGGAAGTTCAATTAATAAAGGAGTTTAATTATATGATGAAGTTTTATTTAATGGAGAAGCTTTATTAGAAAAAAAGATAAAAGGAGTTTTACTAATAAAACAGGTTTTAATTAATTAAATAAAAAGGGGATTAAAAATCTTTTATGTGCTTGATCTTGCTTTTTGTGAGTTCATCATGCTTTGTGTGTTTACTTGGCTATGAAAGGTATGCGAGACTTAGTTTTCAAATGCGATCATTCTCATTGTTATTAAAAACAAACAAAATATAGCTTAGAAAAAATCTAGAAGAAACATGGGAATAAATATGGTACGATTACCTTCAGTGGTGTTATACTATGCGTATAAACTCGTTTTGCTCTTCAAGGGTAAATGATAAGGAAATCCATCCGGGTGGAAGATGATCTCCATCCTTATGTGTTGTCTGTTTATTTTTGAAAGAACCATGTTGAGTTAACCAAAAATCGATCGATTGGTTTTGGAACGCCTGGTAAGCAAGGAAGTGTACTTATATGAGAAGACTCGAAACTATAACTACTTTAAAACCATATATGTGGTATATGCTTTGGAAAAGGTTTATAATCTGTTCAAGATGCTAGAATCTATGTGGATATTTGTGATCTATTTGAGTTTTTCAAATCCATGTAGAGATTCATTATCTGTTCAAGATGCTGCAATCCATTTGTGGATTCACGTTTTGATCGAGTGATGATGGCTCTGTTTGGGATGATGAACATGACTTCACCATCGGTAATGACAGAAACTGTGACGACCGCCCATGACTCCTGCACTAAACGTAGGAATAGTGCGCTGAAAGGTGTGATAGGCAGCCATGGACGATTGCCAAGGTAAGTTAAAACAACAGAATCTATCGTATTACTCACAGCGCATGGATAAAATACAATAGAGAATATATATAGTGAAGCTTCACAAAATAGAATCTCATCAATTAAGCATCATAATAGTTGAATACAAACATCTGAATAGTCAATACATCAAGCCTCACTACATATCACTCAGAGAATTATACAAGCAACGGAACATCCAATACATATAGTAAGAAAGTAATATGCAAGCCTCCAGCTCGTCTTCATCATCAGCATCGTTGGAAACTAAGAACAGCACCTGTCACCTGCTACCTAGTCTGCCCATCCCAAAGTGGATGAATAGCCCAAGGTAATAAGAGTTGAACATAAAACCTTGAGTCAGACAACAGTCTTAGTGAGCGATAAATTAACTAACAACATACCAAAAGAGCATAAAGGTAAAAGGAATAGGAATCCAACCCTCCCACTCCACCTCTTTCTACAGTGATAGCCCCCAGACACACTAAGCAGAAATAAACATAGCAAAGCAGACATTTAAAGTAAAGCAATTATCACTCGAGTCAAGGTCGATGTTTTCCAAGCACAAACCCCCAAGGCCTAAACCAAGATCAGATAAGCACCCAGAAAATATCGCTCTTGAGACCGAATGACGATACGACCAAACATCCATGACTCTGGCTATCACTGTTATCATTGCTTCGATACCACCGTTAATTGAATGACCGGCACATTCTTTCAGCCGTCCGTCAAGGGCCAATGATAACCCCGGTTCTAGACAGAACTCCGCACGTCGTCGCAACCCGTGCCTAGGACTATCGAATCTGCCCAGAGTACTCGACCACCAACTGTAGTCTTTTGGGGCTATCGAATCTGCCCAGCGTACTCTTGCTTTGAGCCTGCTAGAACCTTCAACAACAATGAAATCTCAGCCTTCTAGTCATCCTCCTTGACGACTATTCTCATACTAGCTCAAGCCCCTCTCGAGCCAACCATTATCCTCAAACTCGAACCCTTTCACCGAGTCATCAACATGCTTGGAATAATCCTGTCTGGATTAAACCAAGGCTACATCTCATCATCATCATTAAATCTATCCATATGAGCTTGATTACCCGCCACATATGCCACGAGCAGCTTTTCCAATTCAAGAGCCTTTCCCTTAGCTTCTGAATCATCTTCGACCATCTTGTCTAAATCCAACATCTAATCAACTAATTTATAACAATCAATCAATTCAATCATTAATCCAAGTAATCAATCATGCAAACAAGATCTAAAAGCAATTATAACTAAAATGGTAATTTTGTAAATAAAGAGTCCAAATCTAACAAGCATGAAACATGAGCAATATCTCTACAACTTGATGAATGAACTTGCATAGATTAACAGGTAGTAAAATGGATGTCAAATCATCATGAACAATGGATCTATACTTAAGTTTACGAAAATGCATGGAAAACACTATTTTAACACAAAATCAAGCCATCAATCCGATATACTCCTTTGGATCCGTGTGAGAGATAACCACCACTCACCGAATCACCTAAACACTTCAAAAGCAACACACTTCAGATCTGGACAGCGAAGGATCTAACTTGATCCGCCAAAATTCCGCTTCAAACGATGAAATCTCTATTTGATGGATGAAGATCTTCAATCTAAGCTCTTGGATCTTCAATTTGATCTTCGATTTGGATGGAAGGAATCACAAGATTAGAGTGGAGAAAAAAAGTGAAGAAGTGCAACCCTCGAGCTCTCAAAATGGCAGGACTTCGTCGCTTCGAAGTCCGGATCCCAAAAAGTAAAGAAAAACCCCATATTTATAGGCTGGAAATTCTGCCCCCTTAAGTCGTTCACGACTTAACGAAACCCCACGGCCTACGACTCATGACTCAGCCAATCCTATGACCTAGCAGACATATGCGGCTTAGCGACTTAACGCTACACGACCTAACACAAACACGACCCAACGACTTAACGACTCAGGCCTATGCGCGACCTAAAACACACGCGACCTAACGACTTAACTCGAATACGACTTAACACCTTTAGGTCGTCTAACGACCTAACTACACACAGGGTCACAACGACCTAAACTAAACGACTTAAGCTATCCACCTTAAGTCGCTCAACCGACCTAACCTTAACTCGTCCACGACCTAACTTTCTTAGGTCGTTAACTCGCCCAGTTTCCTAAGTCGCTACTCCTATGCCGTTAACCCTTAAGTCGCCGACTTTCTTAAGTCGCCAACTCCTTAAGTCGCTCACTTTCTTAGACCGCCAACCTTGTTAAGTCGCTAACCCTTAGGTCGTCCACTTCCTTAGGTCGCAAACTTCTTTAGGTCGCTCACCCGACCTAACTACCACTCGACCTAACTTCTACACGACTCAACCCTGGACGATTCAAGCTCTGGCCGACTTAAACTCTGAACGACTTAACAACATTACGACCTAATGACAACAATTTACGATCTTTCGATCCGTAAAAATACGGGTCGTTACATTCTCTCCCCCTTAGGAATTTCGCCCTCGAAATTCCAAACAAACAAGAGCAATCAAAAAAATTATTCTGCATGCCTACCATCCATAGCAATCAACAAACCATGCATCCAGTTCTAGCCTAGCATGTAGAATTCTAAAACTAGAACAAGTTACAATGTCGTGAGATGACACGACACCTTATGGCCATACCTCGAAGAGTTCAGGATGAGCTGCCTTCATCCTCTCTTCCACCTCCCATGTACAGTCGTTAACATCATCACTCCATTGTATCTTGAGCATCCTAACTACCTTCCTCCTAAGCTGTTTCGTGTCAGTTTCCACAACACGAAGCGGCTTACGAGGTCTCTTATCAACTGGACAAATCTCAAAATCTTCACAGCTATCAGCAGAAACCACCGTATTCGAGTCGTGCACATACTTCCGTAAATACGATACATGAAAAACATTATGCACACCCGACATCTTTTCTGGTAACTCGAATTTGTAGGCGAGCTTTCCAATTCGCTCGATGATCGGGAATGGTCCAACAAATCTCGGAGTCAATTTTCCTTTCTTCCTGAATCGAATAACATTCTTCTGTGGAGAAATCTTCACAAAAACCATATCACCTACGTCAAATTCCAAATCCTTACGGCGCTTATCGGCATAACTTTTCTGTCGGTCTTAGGCTGCCTTCATTCGTTGCCGAATGATCTCTATGCAACCGAAGTCTGTCGAATCATTTCTGGCCCAAGTATCAGCTTTTCTCCTGTTTCCGACCAACATGTCGAAGAGTTACACGATCTTCCATACAATGCCTCATACGGTGCCATACCAATGCTTGACTGGTAACTGTTATTATACGAAAATTCTACCAAATGAAGGTGATCTTCCCATGATCCTCCGAAATCTAAAACACAAGCTCTAAGGAGATCTTCCAAAACTCGGTTGACTCTCTCGGTCTGACCATCTGTTTGGGGATAATAAGCTGTATTCAAACACAGTTCAGTTCCCAAAACTTCCTGAAAGCTCTTCCAAAATCCACTAGTGAACAATGGGTCTCGATCGCTCACTATACTCTTCGGAATACCATGGAATCGAACAATCCACTTAACATACAGCTCAGCCAACTTTGATGCAGTCCTGGTTGATCGAACAGGAATGAATCTTGCACTCTTAGTCAAACGATCTACGATGACTCAAATCCCTTCATTTCCCGTTCTTGTTCTAGGTAATCCATCGATAAAATCCATCGATATTTGCTCCCACTTCCATGTAGGAACTTCTAATGGCTAAAGCAATCCACTTGGCTTCTTCTGTTCGGCTTTTACCAACTGGCAGTTCATGCACATGGAAATAAAATTCCAACATCCTTCTTCATACCTTCCCAGTAATAGGTTCTCTTCATATCCCGATACATCTTATTTCCACCTGGATGAATTGTCAACTTCGAGTGATGACTTTCCTTCAGAACTTCATTTCTCAATTCATCTATGTCGGGAACAACTAGTCGTCCTTGCTTCCGAAGCCAACCCTCTCGATCGACCTCGAATCCTTTATCCTTTTCTAGGTCCAACCCAGATTCCAAATCACGGATAATCTTAATAAGCTTATCGTCTCGCCTTTGGCTCTCGCCAACTCTTTCCACAAGAGTCGGTCTTATCGATAGGTTTGCCAACATCTCAGGTTCCAATTCACATCTGGGCCTGAAGTCAAATCCAGCTAAATACTCGAGACTCTTCCATTCTGAAAACATGGCTCCCAATCTTGCATGTCTTCGACTTAACGCATCTGCCACTACGTTACCCTTTCCCGGAGTATAGGCTATACTAAAATCATATGATGCCAAAAACTCTAGCCATCGTTGTTGCCTAAGATTCACATCCTTTTGGGAGAAAAGATACTTCAACGACTTATGATCTGTAAACAACTCGAATCGAACTCCCAATAGGTAATGTCTCCACATCTTCAAAGCAAATACAATCGCCGCCAACTCCAAATCATGAGTCGGATAATTCCTTTCATGCGGCTTCAGTTGTCGACTTGCATACGCAACAACCTTACCCTTCTGCATCAGCACTGCTCCAAGTCCAGTACCACATGCGTCGGTGTAAACCACCATCTCATCATTTCCACTTGGAATAGTCAAAATAGGAGCACTTGTCAGTCGCTCTTTCAGGATTCCGAAAGCTTGCTCACACTTAGCATCCCATCTGAATACTTGGTTCTTTTTCGTCAATCCTGTTAATGGTGCAGCTACCTTGGAAAAGTCTTTGATAAATCGACGATAATATCCTGCTAATCCAAGAAAACTTCTCACATTAGATGCATTCTTAGGTCTACCCCAATCCTGGATTGTTGCTATCTTGGCGGGATCAACCGCTATTCCGCTTCCAGAGATAATATGGCCTAAGAAACTCACTTCATTCTTCCAGAAGTGACACTTCGAAAACTTAGCCTTCAGCTGATGTTTCCGTAAGATTTCCAAAACAATACGCAAGTGCGTCTTGTGCTCTTCTTCAGTTCTGGAATAAATCAAAATATCATCCACGAACACTAGTACAAACTTGTTCAACTGATCTCTGAACACTCTACATAAGATCCACAAAATATGCTGGCGCATTGGTCAATCCAAACGGCATTACCAGCCACTCAAAGAAACCGGATGGTGTCCTGAAAGCAGTCTTCGGCACACTATCCTTAGCCACTCTTAACTGGTGAAATCCCATTGCCAAATCCATCTGAGAAAACACCTTAGCTTCGTGAAGCTGATCAAACAAGTCATATATTCTTGGCAATGGATACTTGTTCTTCTTAGTCATTTTATTCAGCTCACGATAATCCACACACAACCTCAATGATCCATCCGCTTTGGTTACAAACACAACTGGTGCACCCCATTCGCACACACTACGCCGAATGAATCCTTTCTGTAAAAGATCATCAACCTGCACCTTCAACTCCTGCTGTTCCCTAGGCGCCATCCGCCTAAGAGGCATCACAACAGGTCTGGCTCCCTCAACTAGATCGATACGAAACTTGATTTCTCTATGCGGCGGTAACCCTTTGACCTCATCAAAGACATCCTCAAATCCATTAGTGATTGGCACCGATGATAGTCCATCCCGTGGAACAACCAGCGAATACATGAAGCTCATGAAGACGCCTTCCTCATGCTTACATCGTATCATAACCTTTCGCCCTTCCACATTCTCGACTGTCACCTCCAATCTTTCACAATCAACCTTTGCCGCATACTTCCTAAGCCAGTCCATACCCAAAATAATTCCGAACCCCGCAAAGTTCAGAACAAAACAATCACAAATAAAAGAACAATCATGACTCGATACACAGACCACGGCATAACATACACAGACAAGACGAACCCCCAACAGGATTAGTCACAACCAATGGCCTATCAACGATATCCGGTTCTAAACCCAACCGGCCTACAAGTTCATTACAAACAAAAGAATGCGACGCCCCGGTATCGAATAACACTCTAACTGGAACACCACAAATGGAAAGAGTACCTTGAACCACCACACTCTTTCCTTTCTCTTCAGCGGTAGGAGCTTTTGAAGATGATGGAACAGCCCCCAAAGCATAAGCTTGCACAATCTACTTGTCCCTCCGTGGTTCTGGACAATTCTTCTTAATATGCCCCGGCTTGTCACAGTTGTGGCACTTCACTGGCACCTTTGGATTCTTGCAATCTCTGGAGAAATGGCCCTTCTACTGACAATTGTAGCAGGTCACTTCGCCCTTTGGTTTCTTCTGGCCATCCTTACCCTTTTACTGCTGCTGCTTCCTTTTCTTGTTTCCACCCTGCTGTGGTTTAGACTCTTCCTTGGTCATAGCAACAACAGATCCTTCTTTAGGAAACAGATTCTCATGCCTAAAAGCTTTCTCCACAAGCTTCTCAAATGGATCGTCCAAATGATCCACCAACTGCCTCCCAAGATAACTGTCCAAGCCTGTCACAAACTTCTCGTTCTTCTGATATGAAGATTCAATATACGACCGGGCATACTTGTACAAAGCTTCAAACTCAGAAACATACTCAAGAACTGGTCTTCCATCTTGCTTG
The DNA here is from genome assembly GCA_030737815.1 of Allium fistulosum. Classification (NCBI taxonomy): domain Eukaryota; kingdom Viridiplantae; phylum Streptophyta; class Magnoliopsida; order Asparagales; family Amaryllidaceae; genus Allium; species Allium fistulosum. The sequence continues at coordinate 702,843,151 of CM060904.1, read as the reverse complement.
AGCTCCACAAACTTCTTGAACAGAACAGATTTCTGAGCTGTAGAAATGAACTTAGCTTCGAATCTGACTTGGAATTGCTCCCAAGTAATTTCTTCCTCTGGAGTATCAATGGTGATAGAGTTCCACCAATCAAAAGCTCTTCCTTGAAGCTGTCTTGACGCGAGCTTCCTTTTGGTCGCATCCTCGATTCCCAAGTCACCAAAGATCCTTCTACAAGCATCTATCCATCTCTGGACTTCAATAGTTGACTCTGTTCCTAAGAAAACCTTCCCTCCAAGAGCAGTATAGTCTTTACACAGCTTAGCAAAATCCACCGGTCTTGGAGCCTAAACTTGAATTCCAACATCAACTGCCGGCCCCGGAGCTGGCATCCTTCTCATGATCGAAGTCATCATAGCTTCGAACATAGCAGCATAATCAGCAGCCCCCTCAGTAGCACGGCCTTCCCTAGCAGCTGGTCTCCCTCTTCGACTCATTCTTAATATCTATAAAAAAGGAATGATTAATACACCTTGAGAACAACTGCATAAGGAACTCAAATCCTTCTAAACTACTATATTATATATAGTAATCATCCATCAAAATACAATTACGTCTCTCATACGTAGTTACGTCAGCGAGCGTTGGGTAAAATTGATTAACCAAAGCTCTGATACCAAATGTGACGACCGCCCATGACTCCTGCACTAAACGTAGGAATAGTGCGCTGAAAGGTGTGCTAGGCAGCCATGGACGATTGCCAAGGTAAGTTAAAACAACAGAATCTATCGTATTACTCACAGCGCATGGATAAAATACAATAGAGAATATATATAGTGATGCTTCACAAAATAGAATCTCATCAATTAAGCTTCATAATAGTTGAATACAAACATCTGAATAGTCAATACTTCAAGCCTCACTACATATCACTCAGAGAATTATACAAGCAGCGGAACATCCAGTACATATAGTAAGAAAGTAATATGCAAGCCTCCAGCTCGTCTTCGTCATCAGCATCGTTGGAAACTAAGAACAGCACCTGTCACCTGCTACCTAGTCTGCCCATCCCAAAGTGGATGAACAGCCCAAGGTAATAAGAGTTGAACATAAAACCTTGAGTCGGACAACAGTCTTAGTGAGCGGTAAATTAACTAACAACATACCAAAAGAGCATAAAGGTAAAAGGAATAGGAATCCAACCCTCCCACTCCACCTCTTTCTACAGTGATAGCCCCCAGACACACTAAGCAGAAATAAACATAGCAAAGCAGACATTTAAAGTAAAGCAATTATCACTCGAGTCAAGGTCGATGTTTTCCAAGCACAAACCCCCAAGGCCTAAACCAAGATCAGATAAGCACCCAGAAAATATCGCTCTTGAGACCGAATGACGATACGACCAAACATCCATGACTCTGGCTATCACGGTTATCATTGCTTCGATACCACCGTTAATTGAATGACCAGCACATTCTTTCAGCCGTCCGTCAAGGGCCAATGGTAACCCCGGTTCTAGACAGAACTCCGCACGTCGTCGCAACCCGTGCCTAGGACTATCGAATCTGCCCAGAGTACTCGACCACCAACTGTAGTCTTTTGGGGCTATCGAATCTGCCCAGCGTACTCTTGCTTTGAGCCTGCTAGAACCTTCAACAACAATGAAATCTCAGCCTTCTAGTCATCCTCCTTGACGACTATTCTCATACTAGCTCAAGCCCCTCTCGAGCCAACCATTATCCTCAAACTCGAACCCTTTCACCGAGTCATCAACATGCTTGGAATAATCCTGTCTAGATTAAACCAAGGCTACATCTCATCATCATCATTAAATCTATCCATATGAGCTTGATTACCCGCCACATATGCCACGAGCAGCTTTTCCAATTCAAGAGCCTTTCCCTTAGCTTCTGAATCATCTTCGACCATCTTGTCTAAATCCAACATCTAATCAACTAATTTATAACAATCAATCAATTCAATCATTAATCCAAGTAATCAATCATGCAAATAAGATCTAAAAGCAATTATAACTAAAATGGCAATTTTGTAAATAAAGAGTCCAAATCTAACAAGCATGAAACATGAGCAATATCTCTACAACTTGATGAATGAACTTGCATAGATTAACAGGTAGTAAAATGGATGTCAAATCATCATGAAAAATGGATCTATACTTAAGTTTACGAAAATGCATGGAAAACACTATTTTAACACAAAATCAAGCCATCAATCCGATATACTCCTTTGGATCCGTGTGAGAGATAACCACCACTCACCGAATCACCTAAACACTTCAAAAGCAACACACTTCAGATCTGGACAGCGAAGGATCTAACTTGATCCGCCAAAATTCCGCATCAAACGATGAAATCTCTCTTCGATGGATGAAGATCTTCAATCTAAGCTCTTGGATCTTCAATTTGATATTCGATTTGGATGGAAGGAATCACAAGATTAGAGTGGAGAAAAAAAGTGAAGAAGTGCAACACTCGAGCTCTCAAAATGGCAGGACTTCGTCGCTTCAAAGTCCGGATCCCAAAAAGTGAAGAAAAACCCCATATTTATAGGCTGGAAATTCCTTAAGTCGTCCGCCCCCTTAAGTCGTTCACGACTTAACGAAACCCACGACCTATGACTCACGACTCAGCCAATCCTGCGACCTAGCAGACATATGCGGCTTAGCGACTTAACGTTACACGACCTAACACAAACACGACCCAACGACTTAACGACTCAGGCCTATGCGCGACCTAAAACACACGCGACCTAACGACTTAACTCGAATACGACTTAACACCTTTAGGTCGTCTAACGACCTAACTACACACAGGGTCACAACGACCTAAACTAAACGACTTAAGCTATCCACCTTAAGTCGCTCAACCGACCTAACCTTAACTCGTCCACGACCTAACTTTCTTAGGTCGTTAACTCGCCCAGTTTCCTAAGTCGCTACTCCTATGCCGCTAACCCTTAAGTCGCCGACTTTCTTAAGTCGCCAACTCCTTAAGTCGCTCACTTTCTTAGACCGCCAACCTTGTTAAGTCGCTAACCCTTAGGTCGTCCACTTCCTTAGGTCACAAACTTCTTTAGGTCGCTCACCCGACCTAACTACCACTCGACCTAAATTCTACACGACTCAACCCTGGACGATTCAAGTTCTGGCCGACTTAAACTCTGAACGACTTAACAACATTACGACCTAATGACAACAATTTTACGATCTTTTGATCCGTAAAAATACTTGTCGTTACAGAAACCAAAGATAGGATGCATAACCAAGAGGTTTAGCTAACTCATAGGGTGCAAGAAACTCCATTTGGTGTTTCTTACAGATATGCATGCAGGAGTGATGCATTCGATACTACGGGGCGTGGGCCAGCTATATATTTCCTATGGTACATTCACTAGAGATGTACACTGCTTCAGAAGGATATCTCTGTTCCTTGTGAAGTAGATCGAAGTTGGCTTTGATATGAGGAAATTTATGTGGAAATCCTACACAATTATCAAACGTGCCTTAGCGGTTTTGAATGTATACCTATTATTGTTGTGGTGTGCACGCGATACAGCTATTTCTTATATTCTACACCCCAGGCATTGTTTATTATATCACAATATGTACTTATTAGATGATTTGGCTCTTTTGAGGGGGACGACAGTCTTAAAAGGCGCTGTTATATGCTAATTGCATATTTCTTGAGTTTCTCACACCAGACTTATATCTAACACGTGGCTTTAGTTTTCCCTAAAATCTTCGTGTGCTCTTTCGAGTAGTCTGAGAAAGACATGTTTTCATTTATGTTCATTGAGCTCTTGGAGAAGAGTTGGATGTTTACCTACCGTAGTATTCTTATTTCCACTGCATTACTTTATGTGTGTATATATATCGGCAATTGTAAGGACATGCTGTCATAACTGTCCAGCCTGATGATAATACTTTGAAATACTATGTATAATAGAGTAGCTCTTTGTATTATCTTTTGATATTATATATTATCATTCCATTGTGAGATTCTGATGCTTTTGTTCTCCTCTTCTTGTTCGTTTTATTTTCTTCATTTTCTTTACCCTAATGTTCTGTTTTTTTGGTACTTGGGTGCTTAACACATAAATACCATGGATGTATTAGTGTCGATATTCGGGGATCGAAAAGGTGGGTCGTTACACTCAATGTGCGATAGCTTTGGGATATCGACCTTCGATAATTTAATTAGTCAATGTGTGATAGCTTTGGAACATCAACCTTCAATATCTTAATCAATCATTATGTGATAGCTTTAGGATGTCAACCTTCGATAGCTTAGATGCTTCAACTTAGGACAATTACTTCTTTGCTAACTTCATCTATCACCAACTTGCAATGGCTTCATCTATCACCAACTTGTGATGGCTTCATCTATCACCAACTTGCAACAGTTTATCTTGATCTCAACTTGTGATAGCTTTTACTATTATCAATTTGTGATAGATTTTCCTCGACCAACGATAGCTTATATTTTTAGGTATAACATTTTTATCCCCACCCTCCTCTTTTTATGAAACATTTTATACTTTGGTATAAAAGCTTCATTCCTTTTAAACCTGTTTTTGATTTAAACTCTTTGTATCTTAAAGTTTCCTATCTTGACCGTGCATTTTTGCCCATCTTTGATCCAACGGTTATGTTGCCCTCTTTCCTATTCCTATAATAACTTTTCTTCCCCTTCTCCTCATTTTTACTAGTTTATCTAAAATTGCTTATTTTTAAAATTTTAGTTTCTTTTGCAGAATTTTATTCCTTGGATAAGATTTCCATTTGGTAATTGTTAATTTCTTGTATTATCATCATTTCAATCACTTCCAATATTACTATTGCAGTGATTTCGATTTTAAAATTATCAATCTTGATTTTTCATGTGAATCTAGTTGAGTTTCTTCACAATTTATGCTTTGATCTTCTATTACCGGCTTAAATTACCCATTTTGTTAGTGGATTTTGGTTTCCACAACCCGATATCCATTTTAACTTTTAATACTTCCAGGTGTCGACTGCTTGCCTTACTATTTACTTTCTCGGCATTTGATAGCCCATTCAACCAGTGATAGCCTACTTATTTGTTTTTATATTGTCAACATGCAACAATCCATTTACTCAGCCATGATAGCTCATCTATTTATTTTATGCAATAACTTAACTCATGAGAATCTCCTTTTCTTTATTTGACACGTAATAACTAAACTTATGATAACTTTATTATTTACTTTCTCGTTATTCGATAACTCAACTTACGGTGATCTTTATTTGTTTTAATCAACGTGTGATAATATATATACCATCAACATGCAATAACCTCTTTACTCACTTCATTCATCATGTAACAACTCAACTTGTGATAGCTCTGTTACTTACTTTTTCTCAACATTCAATAACATAACTAGTGATGATTTTACTATTCGATTTTCCTCTACAACGAATAGCTTTACCGCTACTTTATCTTGTTATTTTTTTGATCAACTTGCGATAACATATAATATCAACACGTGATAACATATATCATCAACATGCGATAACCTTTTTATTCACATCATTCATCATGCGACAACTCAACTTGCGACAATCCCTCTTACTTACTTACTCAGCATGTGATGACTCAACTTGCGACGACCCCTTTTATTTACTTATTTAACATGCTATAACTCAATCTACGATAACACCTTTGTTAGTTTGTTTAATATGGAATATTTTAATTTTCTGTTCTAATATTTTATTACTTAGGTACCTATTATCTTAATTATGTTAATAATTCATCAGCTTGACTATTCTAAAGGTAATCTACATTTAAGTTAAGTTTTTTTAATGCTTTATAACTTATATGTTTAATTAAAATAATATATGCATCATGATTAGAAGCAGGAAAGAAACTTCTAAATGATCACCCAGTACTCCTAAGCACGAGAAGCCTACTAAGGAGAAACTCTATACCAACTACAAATCTTACTTATTAAGGCAAGAGGACATTGACCCTTTACTGTGACATTTTAGGATTTGTGGAGTTGAAACCAGGGTACCTGGTCCTTTTGATAAGATAGACACTCCTCCTAAAGGATTCTTTGCTTTTATACCCATACATTGATAGAGTTAGGGATATGCCCTAAGGGAAATTATGTTATTCATTACATATATTTAACTTGATAACCAATCTTGTTCGACATAATAGGTGTTTTTTCTATTAAATACTTGATATAACGAGTTGTATTAATTAATTAATTTAATTAAAAGTATATTCAATAGACAATCCATAAATGTATGTTTTGTGATATAATTACATGGTGTTGTAATCATGAGTAATTTATCACAATGAAATTAAATGTACTATTTTAAATATTCCTAGTCAAGATGTATCGAGATTGGATATCGATACATCTGTTGAAACTAGAGTACGTAATGCTCTCCAAATGTTAGACAGTGTATTACCTATGACTGTTGGAAGCACCAAAGGGCTTCGTACTGATAGTTATTGGATAGCTATGGAACAAATCACTCGATAGTCCTGTATTAGTTAATATAACTAAAGTCAAACAGAAAATATTGATGTGATAAAATTACACAGTTCTCTTAACTTGAGAACACTGTTGATCTTTAATGTGGAAACTCCGCTTTGATTATAGATAAATCATGGCACGTCATCCATCGAATGACTATAGTAGGGTCGAGTTGAAACATTGGAAGTGAAACACTATCCAAGAGAGGATTTGCCTCCTCGGTTATATGAGGTTAGTATCATGGTCAACTAAAGTCAACTCAAAGTCAATGTCTCTAGCTAGAGTAGTTCGCATAATATTAATTGTTATTATTGAACAAAGGACCTTTTGTTTGGACTATAGAGTTGAATATGGATGATATTGGAATTTTGACCATTATCGAATTCTGTAGATCCAAAGTGATATACTTTTGACGAAGAGAATTAGTGTAAATGATTATCACTAATGGATAATGCTTATAATGAATAAAATTGGATTTTACCAAGCAATAAATTCATCCAGCATGTCACACCACTAGTAAAGGTGATATGTGAACATTAACATTTAAATTGTTAAAATTAATCGCTGACTGAGTTTACACCTTTAAGTTACATAATTAAAATGATGAATATTCCAAATAAACCACATGATTTGATTAATTTTTAATTATTGTAAATTAATTAATATTTATAAAATATTAATTTAAAATTTTATTTTATTTACTGGATGCCATTAGTATTTGTAAAGTACGTATATAAAAGTTATAAATGAGCGTATTGATATACAATATCAGTAGAACATTTAAATTCAATTTAAATAGAATAAATACTAAAATTAGCTTTAAATTAATCAAATAAATTAATATTTGTGAAATATTAATTTTTAAAATATTTTTTGTTTGATTTTCATTAATATTTAATAACGTGCGTAGATAAAAAGTTATAAATGCATGCATCAGTGTACGATATCGATAGAAAGTTTAAATTACATTTAAATGGAGATAATACTAATTGTATTTTGAAAACTTTTTGGAACCAAAGCCCAATAAGATGACCAGTTGTTATGTAAAGAAGGAGATGAGTTTTTGAATTTGAAATGAAGGGGCAATATTAATTAAAGGAGAGATAACGACAATAGCTTCATTACACATTTATTTTCTCCTTTAATTATATTTTGCTCTATCATTTTCTTTCTTTTCTCTTTATAGAAACTCTAGGCCAAATTTTCATGGTGGAAAAGGTTAAAAAATTCCAAAATTTTATCAAGCAAAATCAAATAGAAATAGGTGGTTGTCCCTTGATTGCTACAGATCTAGAGAGATCTATCAGATCTAGGAATTGTTCATTATCTTGATGTGTTTCACCTGGCTTTATCCTAAGGTAATTTTATATATTTATATATCTTTTAATCTTGTTTACATCACCTTAATTCTTTATCTCTCCCTTCTGTTCATATGCGTGAACTTGGATTTTGATTTGAATATCTCAATACTCCTTTTTTAATCAACTGTATATTCTTATCACATAATTTTTTTTGGCTATGTCCTCTGCTATTTGTTTTATGAATAATAATAATTTGATTTGTCTTTATTCTGTATGTTTATTTGTCTTATTTATTTAACCTAGATCTAGTGCCTTATCACAAATCTATCTATGCATATATCGTCTGATTTTATTATTGTTATAAAAAAATTTTTGGAACAATCTTGTTAATACGTCAGTTTTCATATTAGAATACTTAGATTTGAATGTTTACATATAAATTGCTTTAGGAATAAGACTATGAAATAATTGCACTAATCAATCATTGATTAATTATTTTAGTTTTGTATAATTCCAAAATAAATTTAGCTAATTGAAACAAAAGAGGAAACAATAATTGGTGGTTTATTTCTTGTTTTACAATTTTTTTACTAATTAAATCAAAAGAGGAAACATTAACTTGGTGATCTATTTCTGGTTTTACAATTGTATTTAAACTAGTACTAAAACTTTGTTTCAAAGGTAAACATTCTATTTTATAAACTTATTAGATAGCATTCTTACTTTGTTTTATTTCAAATCTTGTTTTGATTTGTCTATGAATATAAGTTTATATACATTTATCTAGTAATACTTATGTGTGTATTTGTATTTAACTCAAAGTTTCAAAAGAGATTTTATGTAAGTTATAGTAGTAAACTTTTAAACTACATTAATTAGACATTGCATTCATTGATTTATTGCATGTTATATGAATAAAGTATCTTTCAATGTTAACTGCTATGCAAAGTATTTATTTTGTATGTATATATATTTATATATATGTAAACATATATATATATATACATATATATATATATCTGTGTGTGTGTGTGTGTTTATTTAGTTAAAAAAACTTTCTTGTTTTAGACCAAAAAGGCATATATAAAGGGGAAATATGTCTGTTGCAGTGTAAATCCCAACACCTAAAGAACGTTCACAGTAACCATGTACACTTTTCATATGTTGCACTTACACTTTACACATGGGTGCATTTAATGTGCTCATCATAATATACAATTAATTAAAATTAAACTAATTTTAAACAATTATATTAAAAAGGAAAAATTTTAAAAGGGAAAATTATAAAAGTCCTAAATGTATTTAGACTACATAGACCCAATAAAGATTCAAAATGGTAAAAAAAAATTGAAATTCACCCATTTCTTCCGCTACGGCTGCCCAGTTCCAACAATAGAATCAGAGCCCAATAGCCTATGCGATCTAAATTCATCATGTGAGAGCTAACCAATTAAGCTTGTCCGCTTAATGCGGTGTCTAAAAATACAATGTCTAGGTTTGGAATTGGGTAATTAAGTACTATGTTCTAATGGGTTACCGGCCCAGCCTAAAAGCTGAAGTGAGCCCAAAAGGTGCCCATAATAGAAAAGGCTCAATTTGAATTGGGCCTTAGGCTTGTTTTTAAAATTATTTTGTAAATCGAAATAAAAAATTTTAAATTTAAAAGTTAAATTTAAAATAAAAACATGTTTATTATCAATGTTATCATGCAACATAAGTTTTCAAAATGTTTGAAAAGATAATAATATTTGCATAACGTTTGGAAATATTTACCTACTAATTTAGAAATTTAAAATTTATTAATAAGGTCAACAAAATGAATTATTTAAATAGATTAATTAATAAATACTTATATACATGTATTATGTATATTGATGGTATGTTATGTTATTTTAAAGTAAACATCTATGTATGTAAAATAAAATTTCGAAATTAATATAATTAAAATTGTTTAATTAAATTAATTAATTAATGGTTAAATAAATAAATAAATGGTTAATAAATTGAATAAGTTAATTAAAAGTAGATATATGTGTTATACTATAAAGGTTATGGTACATGTGTGTGTGTGTGTATTATTTAATATAAATGTTATACAAAATTAATAAAAGTGTTAATTAATTAAAAAATATTTAATTAATATAATATGATACATAATATTATTATATAAATTAGTTAAATATAGAAGTCATATGGTAATTGAAACTTATATAATACGTATGTATAAATTAAAGGTGGAAAGATAAGAAACCCAAATAGACTTAAAGAATAAATACATGCGTAAAGTATGTATATCATGATTTTTGATGTGTGTGACACTTGAATCACGAGGGTTTTCATAAGAAATAGATTATTCCATAAGTCGATATCACTCAATTAAATATATTAAAGATTATGAATCTTAAATATAAGCGTTGTCCACTACCATTTATAAATTAAGAAATTACTTGCATATTTTCTGATTGTTGAGCAAACTCAAGCTAGAGATGTCATGTGTAGTATTATTAATATGTTGACTAGACAAGGTAAGATAACTATATGTATTTGTTGATCAAACTTAAGGTACATATACTATACTTAGGTCATCATGAAATGGTAGATATGAGTAAATAATTTCTTTCGATTTGTTGAGCAAACTCAAAATCGAAATGAGATTAGGAAAAGGAACCTACTGAGTTAGGGGTATGCCTTAAGGGCAATTATATAATTTTTATATATATCTAACTCAATAATCAATCCTGTTCGAAATAAAATGTGTTTTTTTATTATATACTTGATGTATTATGTTATATTAATAATGTAATGACCGGTAATTTTATCACTTTGATTTGGAATATTTAATTAATTTTAAATATTTGAGTATAGGTTTATTAAACGAAAACAATCATGTTTTATGTGATAAATAATAACGGTGATTTTGTTTTGGACAAATATTTACAAAAATATATTCTTTGGAAAAATATCAATAATATGACCGAGAATCGTTTTATTGATAAACAGCTTTTTTTACCATCAAAAGTCATGTTTGATTTTTTTTACATATACTTATTTAACTATTTAAACAAAAATAAATAATAAAAATAATTTTTATATTTTAGGAAATAAAAATAATTATGATGTCATTGATGATGTCATCATTCTCATAAATGAGCATATAAGGAAAGTTTTGGTATTTTGGGTATTTAAATATCCAAATAATTATTTTAAATGATGAATAATATATATTGATAATAACTGATTTATAATAGTTTTATAAATGTATAAACTTGTTTTATAAAGATATGCAAATTTCGTCCGACTTTGGAGTTTAACGGTAGAATTTTGCAACACTTGACTGAATATTGTTTTATATGGCTTAATAATTCAAGTGAGCATGTTTTAATCATTCTAAAAGATAAGAAATATATTTTCAAGATTTTTTTACAACTATATATAGTTTGACAAAGAAGTAAAAATATGATCTAAAATTGGATTCCGTATTCAGAATGGTTTAACGAACGAAAGTTGTTTAAAGTCGTTGCAACCTTGTTTTTGCGTCTTGTGCACATGAATACATGTCATACATGCACAAGTACATGCAAATGCACATACATACATATACACCTAAAATATCTAAGATATTTCATAAGCAAAACTGTCATCAAACATCACCTCCTTATATACCTACACACCTAGGGTATTATGAAAAGAGGAAAAGGGGGTGGCCATGTGCATGAAGGAGGTTGTGGGTGAGAGTAGAATGGCTTTTGTACCATAAGATATTTGTTTACATATTTTTTTCGTATAAATACCTACCATAAGGCTTCATAATTCTCATACTAAAACACTTCTTCTTCCTTCTTCTTGAGCTCCTTAACGCTCTTTAATGGCTTTCTTATCTTAGAGAAATAATGAAGAAATATAATGGCAAAAAGAAGTAAAATAGTTTGTAACGACCCGTAATTTTATCACTTTGATTTGGAATATTTAATTTATTTTAAATATTCGAATATAGGTTCATTAAACATAAATAATCATTTTTTACATGATAAATAATAATGGTGATTTAGTTTTGGAAAATGTTTACAAAAATATATTCTTTGGGAAAATATCGATAATATGACCGAAAATCGTTTTATCGATAAACAGCTTTTTAACCATGAAAATTCATGCACGATTTTTTTACGTAATTTTTTTAACTATTTAAAAGAAAATAAGGAATAAAAATATTTTTCCATTTTTGGAAATAAAAATAATAATGATGTCATCAATGATGTCATCATTTTCATAAATAAGCATATAAGGAAAGTTTTGGTATTTTGGGTATTTAAATATCTAAATAATTATTTTAAATTATGAATGATCCAATTTATTTATTATTTTGGGATAATAATTGATTTATAATAATTTTATAAAGACATATGCTTGTTTTAAAAATATAAGAAAATTCATAAAGCTTTGGCACTACAGCATCACTTTTTATAAACACTTGTTCAATATTGGTTTATATGGTTTTATATTTCAAATGAGCACATTTTTGTTATTCTAAGTTAATAAGAAATATATTTTCAAGATATATATATATATAGTTTAAATAAAAAGTAAAAATATAACCAGAATTCAGATACCGGATTTTCAACGGTTTATCAAACAGATGTTATACTTGAAAGTTGCACCATGGTTTTTCAAATGAGACTTATATGTGCATATGTACATGCAATAACATGTGCAAACATATAAGAAGTTACCATGTACATTTACACATTTACCTTAAGTAAAAAAAATCAAGATATTTTCAAAACAAAATCAAACCAAATCATGACATATCTCAAAGCACATGCCAAGATGTGATGGTATTGACGTAAGGGGGGAAGCATGGCTATGAGTGATGGGAGAGGTTGTGATGATGATGTTGGACATATTTTACATTTCACTTAAGTGTTAAGCTACCAAAATGTTATAAATAGCACCCTACCCCCTCACTTATTCTCACACCAATTCTCTTCTTCTTCTTTCTCTTCTTGAAGCTCTTTAATGGCTTCCCAAAGTCATGAGGAAGTTATGAAAAAATAACGCAAACTTATTGCAAAAGAATAAACAAAGTTATATACATATACATACAAAGTTCTTTCACCTCCAAAGCTGCGACCAAAACACTCCTCTACCCTCCTCGAACCCACAACTGCTACCACCATTCACCCTTGAACAAGCTAATACCCTCAGGAGGATCTTAGCCGAGCATGCAAGAAGAAAGTAGGGAGACCTTGGAAGCTCAGGAGTGAAGATAGTGGAGAGAAGTGCTGCTCGAATGCCGCCGGAGTAATTCAAAGAAGTTACGGAGGGAATGCTACAATCGGGAGAAAATTTACTAGTTTATTCTATAAATCATGCGATGATATGATATGTTTGCTATGCTTGCTTTTTATGTTTGATCATTTTGTTTTGGATGTGATAACATGTTTGTTTGGTTGTATAAATAATTCACCGTAAATACTCATCAAATTTACACAAAGAAACACTTTCTCTTATGAATTATAAAAGTGTTACGGCATAGTTAAACCTCTTTAAACATGAATAAAAATGGTTTAAAATGGTTTATAAATGTTTTATAAACATTAAAACTCATTTCGGAAAAGTTCTGAAAAGATATGAAATTAGAGTCAAAATAGGCGCATCGCGTAACGAAAGTTTGGGATTTCGCGCCATAAAAGTTAAATCAATGTATAAAGTGGAATATAGCTCGGAATTATTCAAAATAAGAATTTTCTGGGCTCTTATAACTACAGTTTCCAAATGAAGGAGAAAGATCAAGATTTCATTTTGTAAAATTTGAGATATGTCCAAATCAAGTTTTTAAAATCATCGTGTTTTGGCAGTTCTTGAAATATGGATTTCAACTCTTAAAAATAGATATTTTTAAATCTTTAAAAAATGGGATAAAATTTTAAAAATTTGTTAAAATATTTTAAAAGTGTTTTAAATGGAAAAATTGGACATATAAAAGGTTTAATGGGATTTGTGATACAAAGCCCTTAAAATCACTATTCGTTGACAATTTAACAAAGGAATTTGGAAATTTCTAAAATAAGATTTAAACTTGGGTTTTCTTTCGAAATCATTTATATATGGGTTTCAAATAATAAATCAAGTATTTTGAAGGGTTTAGAGTTGATCAAATAACTTGACCGCCTTGAGGATGACAGAAAGATAGTCTCTAGGTTTGAGTTTGAAAACTAATTTCCTACTCTACCTAGCTATCTAGACTGCCCCGATAGAGGGAATAGTTAATTTGATTTCCTCGGATAGTATTTTCTTAAGACAAAACGAAGAGATTTGGAGTTTTCCAAAAAGGTTAAACAAGATTTAAAAATAGAATTTTGATGGTAAAGAGAACATTATAGTTAAACTCAATATTAAATTCCGAGGAGGGATTTTGTACTATCCGTGTGAATTTAAAAGGTGAGTTCACCATTATTCGATGAATAGTACAGGTTGAATACGGAAATTAGTATCGAGTATGATTAGTCCAAAATCTATGAATCTTTTTTACTCAATACTAAGTGATTTTGGTTTATAGTAAATGATGTGTTAAATAACATTGTTTTTAATCCGTTAAAAGATATGTTTTGAAAATAAGTAATCTCGGTTGAGATTGATATTATACCAATAATAGAAGATGGAAATGTTTTCTTATGTTATTAAAGAGAAATGATTTGGTATTTCCAAAATTAGAAAGAGGTTTAATAATCCTGTATATGCTAAAAAAAGAAAATGGTTTGAAGACATATATCACTAATAAGATATTTTACTCGGATAAAAGATATCGATTAATTGAATAATAATCATGTACATACTCCACATCTTTTATCGATAATTGGTTTGAGAAACTGGGATTGGATCTGATGAGTGTGGTGACATGTAGACGAAGCTTAAACTCTTACCCCTACATGTCCTTTTATGAGTTGGTCGTGATAGTCGAGAGGTAGGCCATAAAATCAGATTTGAGGTTACCATCTATGGTCACTTCCAGGATAGGGAGAATGTCACATTTTGTATCAGAGCTTAGGTTGAGTGAACACCTGAGCCTAATAGGGGCAAAGTCTCACCAGAGATAGGTTTAATAATACCCTAGTATGAGCTATATATGAGTGTGTATTTGTTAATGCTATATAAAATTATTTTTGCTTTGGAAAAAGGTAAATGAAATAATTTTACCTAGGATTAAGTTTTGAATATAAAGTAATATCTTTCAGATGATATAGTTATTTATGTAGTGTTTGGTTGTTATGAAAATGATAATACTCAGTTATTATCATTGAGTTGTTTGATTTAAAAGTTTAAATACGAACACATAGCTTCACAATTTGACTATGTGGTGTTCGATAAATAATGTTGGTTTAAGGTTAAATAAATGGATTCAGGATAAATGATTTTATGAAAATAAGCGATTTTATAAATTGGATTTATATTTTTTTTTTGTAAAGAGATTTTTGAGAACTTAAATCTCAGGATTTTTGAAAAGAATCTTAAGATTAACTAGTTCGAGTGGCTCAAAAGTAACTAAAAATAGACAAGAGATATGTTCGGATAGTAAAACACTTCGCTTAAGTATTACCCTTCTTATCGAGGGAATATGCAATACTATTGGTAGTACCCAGTTCCTTGGTATCATTTTTGAGTTACTCGATCTATATAATTTTCTAAAGTTATAAAAGATAACGTGAATCATTAATGGATAGATTAATTAGTGATAGTTAATTTTATAAAGGTGTTTGCATTTAATATTAGTTAAAGGAAGTATATTATAATATAAGGAGTTTATTATAATTTTAGGAATAAAAGATATAAAGTGATATTTTGAAATAATAAAATTGGCGTTTAAATTCTTAAGAGAATTGATTCAAAATTAAAGTTATTTTGGAAAATGAAAGGAGTGTTTTAACAAATAAGTGTTTTGATAAATGAGATTTTGATAGGTTAAACTTGGTTGAAGATTTTAGTAAAGCATGTTTTATTAAAATCTGTGTTTTTGTGAAACTTTTAGAAAGAGTATTTAAATAAGAAGAATAGCTTTTAAAGATATTTTCTAAACAAGGGTTAAAAATATTTGGAATATACGAAAAGGTTTAAAACATTTGGATGTGATTTTATGAAATGTTTTCATAAATAATTTTGAAAAAGGGCATAAATGGAAGAAGTCATGGATTTTGCATCATTGTCTTAAATAAATGTTTTCAGAAAAGTGAGGAAGACATAAATTATAACAATGTTGTTATAGTAAGTGATTTCCAAAAGGAGATATTTTATATAGTATACAGGATTTATACATATCCTATATTTGATGTTAAGATTCGAGGTTGGTAACTTATATCTATTTTTAAGTTAAGAATGACGTCCTTTCAAGGTCTAAGAGGTAATGATACCTCAATTTAATTAGCTTCATTGTTAACTAATAAATAGTTTAAGTTCGACATTAAAAATTAATACTATGTATAATTAATCAGACCTCTATGATAGTATTTTTGGGTTGCCGTAATGATGTTTACACAACATTCATTTGACCCAATAAAGTGTGTTTTGGAAAATATGAAGCTTTGCTCAAAGATTTTTTCGGATTTAAGTATATAGAGGTATTTTCTAAGTGTTGAAATTGAAATGGTTTCTTTGGAAAGAAGATAGGAAATTTTGGTGAATAATTTTTTTAAAGTAATTATATATAAAGAAGCATCTTTGTAAAAATGTTTGAATAAAAGTTTTATGAAATGTTTTCATAAATTTTTTGGGAAGGTTAATAATAAGTACGTATGAGGTATGTAGATCATTTTGTTGCACGATTTTGATCTAAGATTCGAGTATTGAACTTTAAGGTGTTTACACCGGTCCGAAAAAGGATTTATCACTTGATTCTTGACGATAAACATTGATGAGGATTTGTGGTTGGATATTTGTGTTTTCTTGCATAGTTGAGAGCTATGTAAGGGAAACGAGGGTTTCTAATCAAGAAGCCTAGTTAGAGTCCACACTAGAGGATCGAGGATCAATACTGTAACGATCTTCCTTTTTGGATGTTTTAAGAAGACACACATGTCTGACTCAAACCATTCAAAAGGGCAGATTGTTATGGGGTAAATAAGAAAAAGAGAAAGAAACAAAACAAATACAGAATCTCGCAGCGGAATGACAAAATATAATAATCAAATAACAGTTCATGAAGCTGTTTTATAAATACATTTGATTATTCTTTACAACACAAATATTAGAGTTACATAAAACAGGAATAAAGAAATAAATAAATGCAACGGAACAACATGATGTAGTTGAATAATAATAATAATAATACAAATCTTCGTCTTCGTCCTCCAAAAATAAGGTCTTCAACCCTGAAATGCTCAGGCTGACCCGAGCGAATTGAAAGGACAAAACACTCAAGTCAGAACTAAAAGATCTTATGTAAGTTAAATCAACAGTAAATATGAGTGTGACGACGTCAGAGATGTTTACGGGGTTTTACATCTCCTATCCAGTGTCTAACGTGAGTGCAATAACTTAAGAGATGTTCGGGATTCACAACTCCTAAGGATCCGTTAAACTATCTACTATGTAGTACAATACGCTGTTATAATATGTCTACGGTAAAGTAAAAGTATTAAAATAGCGTTAAGGCGTTACCCATATCCCCCTTAACACATTTTATATATTCCTATAGTCTATACAGTACCGTACGCTCCTCCATAAATTGGAGGTTTACCCAGAGGGCACTCCATAGGTATTGTACAAAACAAACTCGTAAAAGGCGCGATAGGGCATGTGAACATGGCACTCGAGGCAATGCCAGGGTAGATATACCAATTGCGGATCCGGACTGGTTGTAACACATAGCAGCTACTACCGCCCACCTCGGAACACACTCCCATACTCAAAATCAAGGAGTGGCCACCAAATCATCACAAAGTTATAATATGGTATCGAAGAAATGTGTCTGATTGGAGGAATGACCTTACTTGGCCCGGCGTGGCTCCTGTTTTAGTCACATCTAAACCAACTCATGGGAGTCAGGGTCACGTCATACCTTATACAGAAATCATTCGCCAAACCATCCTACTTCATTTCTGGAATCTGCACCACGTGCACAGTTGTTAAAGTGGTTTTTGGTATTGGCAGAGAGTATGACAATATCCGATCCCGGTCTCTTTAACAACCAAACGCTTATTTCACATCGGATGGTTCTTTTACATTTCAAAAAGTCAATTCACAATTGATATCAATATACCATATTCGATTTCAAATCATATCTCTTTCGAAATCATATTCACTTCCAAACTATATTCACTTTTAAAATCATCTTCGCTTTCAAATCATATTTACTCAGATATGTCATTTCACAAAAGGTAAAAATTCCAAATTCCAACTTAAGTTGTACCATCATCAAGGATTTTATATAGATACTTTAACTTTACATAGTTTGCAATTTTAGAAAATAGTTTAGATGGTTATAAATAGTTTAATAGTTTTAAAATATTTTAAATAAATTAAAATGGTACATATAGTAAAATAGTTTAAATAGATTTAAATTTGATTTAACTATATTTAAATTGATTTAAATAGATTAAATATTGATTAAATAGATTTAATTAGATTTTAAAATGCTTAAATAGATTAATTATAAATTAAATAGAGTTAAATTATATTAGGTAGATTTTTAAACAGATTAGATAAATTTAAAATAGATTAAATAGCTTTAAAATAGATTAAATAAATTTAATTAGATTTTAAAATGCTTAAATATATTAATTATAGATTAAATAGAGTTAAATTATATTAGGTAGATTTTTAAACAGATTAGATAAATTTAAAATAGATTCAATAGATTTAAAATAGATTAAATAAATTTAATTAGTTTAAAATAGGTAAAAATAGATTAAATTGTATTAAATGGGTTAAAATAGATGAAAATAAATTCAAATGGTTTAAATTTATTAAAATAGTTAATTTAATTAAAATTAGTTTAAACCAATTTAAAATAGATTCCAAAGTAATATACAAACAATTCAATAACTCAATTTCGATAATTCATTTGTATTTGACACTTCAACTTTGAAATTTAAATTAAAATCAATTCCAATTCATTAGTCAATTCCAATTTCAACATTTAACACTTGGATTTTCGAAAATAATTAAGTTTATACAAACCAGTTTCCATTTCAAAATACCAGTTACTGAATTCAAAATTTAAAGATTCAAAAATCATATAATTTAACCAATCCGGTGTCCGTATATAATTTTCTACCCTAGGGTCAAGTGATACGGATATTTATCATTTCAATCCACAATTTACAATTTTACGGTTATATACAATTTCAAACCGCAATCCCGAATTAAATAAAAATCCATAAAATAGCTCGAGTATGTCATTTCAACCCATAACGATTTTTCCTAATCTATATATCGTTCGGGTATGTATCATTTCAACCCATAGGGAATTTGCAGAGTGACAACAATATATAAATCGAACATAACATCCAATCATCCAATATCAACAACCAAACATCCATCATAATCATCATCCAATTCGACGAATAAATTTCAACAAATAACAGGTTATCATTTACAGGTAATTAACTGGCAATTTAAATTCAATAATAAATTAAAAGACAATTTAATTCAAATTAACTGGAATGATGATTTAAATATACCAAACAACCATAAATAAATTTATAATCACATCATAAATAAATTTAACTAACATAAGAAATTTTAGAAGTCGTGAGTGGGTTAAAACACCCACGTTCGATTTTAAATCGATTTAAAAATCCAATTTAAGTCCAAAATTCAAACGGTCTCAGAATTCGTCCAAACTAGTGTCAAAATATCTAGAATTTCGATACGATCTCAGCGGAGAAAACCACGCGTGAAACGGACCTCATATGAAAAAGTTATCAACATTAGAAGTTACACGACTTAAATTTTGAAATAAATAAAATGGATAAAGGGTACACGTACTCACTTCCTTACACGTCAGCCCTTCTCATAACCTTAGTTCACGCGATTACTGCCTCAATCCACAACTGCCAACACGTCCAACATCCCTTAATTTTCACTGCCCCTTTGATCATCATCGATGTGATCAGACTATGCCACCCTATCGACCATGCCGAGCCGCCCCTACCGGAACCTCCGCGACGCACGCGCACCTCCCCTTGACCTCAGGCCGAGCTCGAAGTCACATGCCTTTTAGGGCCAAATCCAGCAAACTCGGTGACGACATTGACCAACTAACCGCATGGATCGAACCTTCTCGACACCCTCTACGCGTCCATGCCCTCCGACCGTCCCCAGGACGTAGATCCACCGTTAAACAAGGCAATGGCCTATGGACGACCGGGAACAAAACACTGATTTCAGGCCAAACAGTGATTCGAATCGAAGAACGAATTGTTGCAGTGGGTTACGCTCGTCGAGAGCTTTGAAACGACATATACTTTGATAGGGTTTGGAGGAGTTTGATTTTTTTGGATTTGAATTGGGAATTTTTTGTTTTCCATTGAGAAGGAGAAGTGGACAGATGAAATTGTACGTGCAGACAAAATGGAAATAAGAAGTAGCTAGGGTTTCTAACTGGCTATTTTTAGGTAGGTTAGAAATAGAGATGAATGGACAAGATTGATTTTCAAGTTGAACGATAAACGACCCGAAAAGCCCGTTCTACCTCCGGAACTGTAACGACCCACTATTTTGGACCATTCAAATCGACAATAAATCCACACATGTCGGACTTGAATCGCTCAAAATATCAGATTGTTAATTTAAATTTGGCAAAACTCAGCATATACAGTAAACAAATAATCATAGAATCACAGATACAGAGTAATATA
Source organism: Allium fistulosum (assembly GCA_030737815.1). Taxonomy (NCBI): domain Eukaryota; kingdom Viridiplantae; phylum Streptophyta; class Magnoliopsida; order Asparagales; family Amaryllidaceae; genus Allium; species Allium fistulosum. The sequence continues at coordinate 702,822,492 of CM060904.1, read as the reverse complement.
AAATAATGCAGCGGAAACAAAAGAATAGTAGTTCATGAAGCTACTATATATATAACAGAGTTAAAAATAAGATACAACAAAAGTCTCAAATACATAGATGTCTCAATACAATAGTCAAATACAAGATCAGAATACATCACTGGAATCAACTGAATAACTGAAAGCAGGATAGATAGCTGGATCTCCAAGCGAAGCTCCAACCCCAAAGGTGAGTCTCGAATGCTGTATCACTTAGTCTGACCCGAGCGTAAAGCAAAACACAAAACACTCGACTCAGGATTAACATTCTTATATCAATAAATCCAACTCAAGTGAAATAACAACTGAAATACACGCAACTTAAAGGATGTTTGGGATAACCATCCTCTAAGGATCCGTTAAACTATCTATTATGTAGTAATATACGCTATTATAATAATGTCTAATATAAAATAAACTTACTTTTAAATAGCGTTAAGGGGTTACCCATATAGCCCTTAACACATAATAGTGCCAATAGTCTATACAGTACCTGCATACCTCGAGAGGCTATGATAAGGTACTCCAAAGGTATGACACAAATAGAAACTCGTAGTAAAGCTCGATATGGTAGGTGACACGGCACAACTAGGCAATGCCAGGGTAGATATACCAATTACGCATCCGGGCTGGTGGAAACGCATAGTAGCCACTATCGCCAACCTCGGAATACACTCCCAATCAAAATCGAAGGGTGGCCACCAAATCAATCACAAAGTAATAGAATGGTATCGAAGAAATGCGTCCGATCAAAGGTTCTACCTCATTGGCCCGTCAATCACTCCTGTTTTAGCCACCTTATGCCAACTCACGGGAGTTGGGTCCACGTATATACCTTTAGGATCGTCGCCACCATCCTACTTCATTCTGGAATCTCCATCGCGTACACAGTTGTTAAAGTGGGTTTCGGTATCGACAGAGAGTATGCCCATATCCGATCCCGGTCTCTTTAACAACCAAACGTTATTATAACACCGTGGTCATTTCAAAATAGTTTATACTTCAAAACTAAAATATCATTCCAATTTAAAAACCAAATCAATACGATATCATTTTCACTTCAAATATATATCCATTTCCAAAAATCATATCACTTCTAAAGTTATAATACTTTCGAAACCAACAATTTGAAATAATAATACTTGGAAATCATAATACTTTGAAATTCATAACTTTGGAAATCATAACACTTCGAAATCATAACACTTTCCTTCAAACAGTTTAGATATTAATAATAGTATATAAGATAAAATAGTTTATAAAATAAAATAATTTATATAAAATAGTTATAAGTTAAAACAATTTATATTAAAATAATTTATATTGAAAATGATTTATATTAAAATAGTTTATATTAAAATAATTTATAAATTAAAATATAAATAGTTTTAGATATAGTTTAAAATTACTTCATATAAAATAGCTTCCTCAATTTCACAAATCGATTCAAATCAACTCGAATTCCAAAATCCAAATTTAATCAAATCTCAATTCATCAATTTCAATTTTGATTCAATTTCTCAATAAACCATTTCAATTTATCAATTTCAAATACATATTTGAACCATAAGATAAGCCATTTCAATTTCAATATATTTCAAAACTTTAAATATTCAACATTTCAAAACTAAATTCGATAATTTCATATATATATATATATATATATCAAATTCATTTTACTATTATTTAGTTTTGCAATATTCACTAAATAAATTCAATATCATTTAAATAAAAGCCCAAATTTCAAATCTCTAAATATTTCCTTCCATTTATTTAACTTGAAATATTCAATTTAAATCATCTTAAACCAAAGTCAAGTTATAAAATCATATCCTTGAAAAACCCAAAGTTTAATCAATTTCAAATCAAACTTATTTGTGTTTAATTCTTAAATAAATTCAATTTCAAATCAATTTCAAATTTATCTTCCAACCTTAATTTATTTAAATCATTATAAACTTATTCTATATTAAAACAAATTTAAACATAGCTTAAAATCAAGAATTTAACTATATAAAATAACATTTCCAAAAAAATCAATATTATATAAAACCATGTATTTCATTCCAAAACCATAGAAATCATTTCAATATATATATATATAGACCAACGGTGTCTGTATATAATTTTCTATCCTATGGTCAAGTGATTCGAATATTTATCATTTCAATTAGTAATTTAAATATATACACGGGTATATATTATTTCAACCCGCAATCCCAAATTCAATTCAATGAAAATCGTTTGGTTCTATCATTCCAACCCATAACGATTTTCTCCTATTCTAAAGTCTGTTCGGGTATGTATCATTTCAACCCATAGTGAATTCTATACTAACAGGGAACTTGCAGGATAACAAGTATGATAATAATATAACAATAGTAATAGGCATATATCATCAGTGATAAATAATAGATAATGGTGTCAGATGTCACAAGTGAACAGATACAGATAATGGCATATATATATATATATATCAATGTAAATAACTAACAACAGCATATTTCAATCGTCGTTTCAATTGAAATCAAATTTAATAAATATAAGAACGTTAATCGTGAGTGATTGCTCACCTTTCGAGGCTAGATAGAATAGACAACGAAATTGAGTTACGAATCCAAGCACGAATTCCAAAGCAAAGCTAGATTGGCACGAATCTCAAACAAGGCAAGATTGAACTCGAGTCGACGAATGAAGCTGATAAATAGGAATTGATGGAAACAATCATGTTATAACTGAAGCGAGATAAATATTACCTCCAAATATTTGTTCTCAAAATTAATATAAAATTTTGAGATTCGTATTTTAAATGACGTATATGTTCTAAACAAAAGTCCAATTATTAATCTTTATTATAAAAATCAATGCAAGCAATTTTATAATATATATAACTTGTACACTTTAGATAACTTTTTATATATCAATATATACCTACTACTCGAAATGTATATATATAAATAGATCATATATTTAACAATATGTAAATGCAGATAGTAAGGTTTTACTAGCATAAATTAAATATTATTTTAAACATCCATAGACTCTATAAACTTATGTAACCATATATCTAAAATACTAACCTACAAATATATTAATAGGTACAAACTGAAGTAAACTTTATATGTAAAACTAGAAATAAATATATATACAAACCAACACATCTAAATTTATAGAAAAAAAACAAAACTGGTACAGCTGCTTTCAACATATAAACGAAAACTACTTTATATTATATATATATATATATATATATTTTTAAACCCATACAATACTACTTTTAAAATGTAGTAACTTGCCATACAAACTGTAATATGAACCAGCGGCCAAAAATGGAGACAATAATAACTCGCGTATATATATATATATAAGTAGATAACTATCTATAAATTTATAAATCTATATCATTTAGAAATCAATACAAATATCACCCCTTATTATAAAACTGCAAACCAACTGTACCCATATAAACAGGTCAATACTTATATATCTATGTAAAAAAATCAAATAAGCCTTGATATAATTTAATGTAACTCTAAATCGAGACATATATTCACTGTACAAGAAATACTGTAGTCAATTTATATATAACATAGCTATACTAACCTACATCACAATATACAAATTGAATACAAAATGATATAAGCAACGCATACTAACATATAACATAAATAGATGAGTTATAAATAGACACAGGAGGAATTGGTATTAAAAAACACCGTTTGTAAGATATTATAGTAATGTTTTTCTCTCCTTCTTGTTCCGAGCTTGAGACCGGCATCAATAATAAGTTGATTGGTGGAGTTAAAAACATTTTATAAGGGATTTGTTATGTTAACTACAATTGTATTCTTAATAAAGTAGGAAAATTTCTTTTGTACATATATAAAAAAATAACTCAAAGGTGTAATTGATAGAAGAAGTACTTGAAAATATAAAGGAAAAAAACAGTAAAATGGATAAAATGATTTTAAGTGCAATTATTACTCGTTATGATCATATAAAAATCCCATATTTAAAAGGAGTGATACAACAGTTGTGAAGACATATGTGTATACATGTTGAAGAATAATGTTTATTGTAAAAGTATTGCATGTGAAGTGGAAAAAACAAAGTATATTTAACTAAGTTCATGATTACATGTTACGTCCTTATATACCACATTTCTATGCATACCATCTATTTCGAGACTTTCCATTTTTCACAAAAACTTTCGATATTTTTCATGCAACACCTCTAGACAGCAATATATAGTTGACCATGACTGAAAACATATTCGGAAAGATAAATACCATCCTGGAGGGATGGTTTGTCCTTGTGATTTATTAATTGTTAAGGAAAAAACTAATTTAACATGAAATTGTTTATGTATTAGGTTGAAAGGCATGTTTAATATTCTTAGATGGCTTAAATGGTATAAGTAGGATTAGTACACTTGTACCATGGAAATTTCTATTAGTGATTTCTTCATCTATGAGATTTCTGCATCTATGGAAATGTCCATCAATGGTTAACTTTATGTTTAAGTTCTAATATTGTACATCTTTGTTTATTTGGTTGCAGGATAAAATGATATTTTTACCTTGACACTTTTAGACCTCCTTTTGTTCTTAAATTTATATTTTATTTTTTTGCTGGTTAACTAATATATACTGTAATAAGTGTATTCTCTAACTCTTCTTATAAACCAAAGTCCATAGCCGTGGGATCTCACTTGCTTTTGAAGATAATTTGTTGAGATATTGTAGATAATTTGCATTGTAGACCAAACTTTTATTGTACAGAATACTATGCTTTGTTAAAAATAGGTGAACAAAGAAAGATGTTTCATCCTATTTGGAAAAGTTACATCACAGTCTTAGAAAAGAAGATAATAATAAATATTTTCTTGCTACCAATCTTATATCATCCTAGCAATTCATAAACAATATTCAAGTCAGTAACAACGAAATCATTAACTCATGCATATCTTGCAAGGACACCTACAAATGGAGCATAGCTACCAAAGATGCCTCACCACCCACCATGTCCACTGTGTTGCCTATCATACCCTGTAACGACCCAGAATTTTTGATAATTAAAATTCAAATATTTAATTGATTTTAAATATTAATAAATGAATTTAATAAGTCGAATAATTTATTTAAAGGATATTGGATTTAATTTGGTCAGTTAAATCGATAATTTAATGATTGAAATTCCAGAGATAATTGAAAATCGAGTTTAAAATGATTGAAAATGATTTGTAAAATTTTATTTAATCATACTGGAGTTATAGAGATGTTATAGAACTTTTAAAATTGAATTTGGAGTTAATCTATGAAAATTGAATATTTAATATTTAATTATCGACTGTAAAAATAGCCAATTTTCGAACAGTCTCAGAATTGAACGAAACCAGTTTCATCGGATCCGTAATGTGAAATTATTGTAAGATTTCAAATTTCGTAATTATTGGATTTACCGTTTGTCCGGTACAAACCAAAACGCCTCGAAATCGATTTAAATCGGTTTAATTTAAATTGATCGTTTATTGTCATATCTCACACTGACGATCGAATTAGCTTTCGAAACCTGTTCCATTGTGTCCGGAACGCGGGATAAACCCTAGAAACGCCGGTCACCGCGCGAGATTTGGAGTTTGGAAATTTAGAGATGAATAGTGTTTCGAGAATTTTATATAAAAGGACCATAATACATTCATTTTTCACAAAACTAAAAACCTAGCTAGGGTTTTATTCAGGAGCCGCCACTTTTAAATCGAACGGCAAGTACTTCTTCACTTTCATCTCTCAAATTCTCAAAATCCGTTGATCATTATCAAAAACTTTCAACATGAAAGTGGTAGGGGACGAAGAGAGCTTCACATCTATATGGCGATGATGGAGTATGGGGCATCGAGGAGGCTGTAAAGGGGCAGCGTTCATTGCCGGTTCATGCTCGATTTTCGAGCTAAAGGCGCGACCAGGTCTGACATGGCTGGGCGGGGTAAACGAGGCAAGGTGGGGCTTCACTTCGGCAAAGCCTGATCGTCTTCGAGATGACTAAAGGAGGGGCGGCTGTTAGGGTTTCTCAACGAGATGGGTTTCTCGGTCTGTAGCGCATGTTCGAACGCGATTTTATCTGGAGCGGGAAGAAGAATGTGTGCGAAGCATGGCCTTTGATCTGGAAGAGAATGATTCGAACGGCCCTGATAATGTTTAGGTTTAAAGAAAAAAAATAATTAAATTTAAGTTGTAATTAAATTGTATCAAAATTCGTATTAACTTTGAAATTGCATATCTTTTTGCTGCGAGGTCGGAAAATTACGAAACGAAAAGTGTTGACTTCGTTTTGTCGAATACTTCACGATGGAACTGGATTGGAAGCGATTGGAGTCAGTGAAAATTTCGGGTAAAATTAAACGCACGTTTAATTTTATTCGAAATAAAACGCTGGAACGAAATTGAAAGCAAGGTGAGATTTTTCTCACTCAAAATGAAAGTGGATTTTCTTTTACAGTTATTGATTGATGATTGACTGTTTGGATATGATATTAGATATAATAGGATATATCTATATATATAGCAATATATACATATTGGCATATGTATATATTGGATTGATTGTTTTCCCGCCTCGTATAGCGGATGAGACCCTATTGCGCCGTTAGTAAGCGGATTATTTTTATAAAACCCATATACCGCGATAATTCCGTACTGGAGCGGAATTGGTATTGTGCTAACATCTGTGGATGCAGGGAAACAGGTTGGAGGGATCCAACTGGATTCCTCACCGTATTGATTATTTACAGATATTTTGATATATTCTGTTATCATATGATGATATATGATATTTGAATGTTGTGATTGACTAATTGGTGCTGTTGCATCATTGGATTCAAGTTTGAAGTTTAAAAATAACGACTTTTACTTTAAAAAGATTTTTAAAGTGATTTTTGAAAATATACGTTTTATGGAAACTTTGAATGGATTTATTTTAAATAAGTAAACGTTAAAACTTTAAAGTTATAAAAGTTAAGATTTTGTGAATTTTAACCAAAGAGTAAATTCTTTTGAAATAAAGAGTTGAGTAATTTATAAAATGGTTTTAATTGGAATTTTTGAATTATTAAAACGATATATATAAAAGATATACAAAATTGATATTTATAACTTTAAAAGATTGGGATTATAAAACGAGTTTTTATAAGTGTTAAAATGAATTTTTAAGAATTTATAAAGAAATGAAATTTATAAATTGTGAACTTATAAATGGAAATGATTTTGTAGAATAAAGGAATTATAAGTATTTAACTTATAATTATGGATTGTTGGTATAAGATTTGAGTTATGAATCGAATTGTTAATAAAGGAGATTTATTAAATTGAAGTTGTTATAAAATGGAAATAGAATTTATAAACGTTGTTTTTATAAATTCGAAAATAAATCAAATTTGATTGATTTTAAATATAGAGATTATTAAGGGAATTTTATCCACGATTTTGGACAGTGGATAATTCTTGAAATAAATGTGTAGAAAATATTGAAATTTGATTATTGAAGTATATTCATGATTTTGGACAGTGAATATATTATTGAAAAAAATAGTTATGTTTGGGAAAGCGATATTATAAATGAAGTTAATTGTTTTAACGATGTTTTAAAATGATTAAATATCGAAATCATAGATTTCAACATTCATTGTTGAAATAGACGTTTTCGTGAAATAAGGAAATGATGGACTATAACACTGTTGTTATAGTAAATGATTTTCGAAAGAAAATGTTTCATGTAGTATTGGGATTTATATATCTATTTTAATTCCGAATCCCTATACTATTGATTTCGAGTCGTCGTAATGATGTTTTACGTAACATTCGTTTTGACTCAAATAGATGTTAAAATTAATGATTTCCTTAAAGAATGAATATATACTTAATATTGATTTAAGTATATTGAATATTTTCAAATGTTGAAAATAACTAGATTTGCGAAATACTTATTTTTGTATAAGTATGGAAATACTTTTCCAAAATGAAATGAAACGTGTTGAGATTTTATCTTCTTAAAGATAAAATGAAATTGAATATTTGAAATCGATTTGAGAATCGTATATCAGTAGATATTTTTTTGAAATATAAATTCACTATGGAATTTATAAAAGAAAGGGAAGTTGTTTAAAAATAAACGTTGATTTATTTTTAAAGTGTGGAATTTTATATCTAGTAAAGATATTTTTGAAGATGAAATAATTTGGAAAATTATTTGGAATCTGATGATGTTGCGCATCTTTATTGATAGTTAAATAACCGACTATCAATAATTACCTTGAATATGGTATTTGTTGTGAATTGGATGAATTTGAATGCCACACTTATTTTTGAATAAGCGCTCACTATTCGGGTTAGCCGGGAAAGGACCATGGGGTCGTATAACCCATTCCGAATATGTGATACGTCGTTATAAATTGCATTCGAAGACCGGTGTTGAAGACCGGATATTTTTGAAAACGGAAGGATTACCGTCGAGTTACTCTACATCGGTTGATCTCCGATTTAGAGGTTTTATCACCCTTAGTGACGGGAAGTCCGGACGTGATTAGAAATTTATCCGGATATGCAAGGGCTTCGTGAGAAGTGCCTTCGGTTCTGTTCGATCCCGGAACAGACTTGTATGGATTGTGTGTCTGACGTTACAATTTGAGATATAAAGCTGATTTCTTTCAAATACATTTCTGTTGGTGGCGGAGAATTTATTCTCTTAGCTTAACACCCTTCTCTGAGACGTACGAGCTCAGAGGTTATGTAGTTGAAATTTATCAGCGATATATCCCAATTTGGTAACGTGGCATACTGAGTGTTGCTATGAAATGATCAGTGTTTGATCATTTGCGATATGATCATTTGTTTGATCTTATATCTTTGTGATCATAGGTTGATCATTTGTTTGACCCGAAGCATGGCTTTGTAGAAAGCGTAGCTTTGTGGACGAGACTTCGTCGAGCCTCACACCCCGGAAATGGTCGAAACAGGAAGGATGCAGCAAGGTTTTAGGGAGTAGCGCCCCTTAGTGTATGTCATTCCTTCTGGATAAAGGTGGTATCATGGTATGGAGCCCAGATACTTAACCTCTGTGGTTGCTGCAAATTTATTACTTTGTGGTTGTTGCGAATCGGGGATCCTCGGGAAGATCGGTGACGATCGGGGGATGGCATACGCGTGTCAGTAGTTACCTATTTTTGCAGAGGTAACCCGGCCTTGTGTTGGCAGAGATCTAACCGTAACATTAGGTTCTCGGGTCGTCTATTCCAGGGACGTACCCATCGTGGAAAAGGAAGTTCCTTAGCCTGACCATTTGTTGGAAAACCAAAGAAACAATACGAGCCTTTACGATTTCAATTGTATAACCTGTCTCCTCAGGAGGCAGCTATAGCAGGCATAATATAATGGTACCTATGCTAGCTAAGATTTATATTATACTTTCGAAATGTTTTCCACTATGCACTAATAATAATATCAAAAAGGTTTTGATTTTTGCGTAGTAAGCATCTTTGACTAACATAAGAAGAAATTTCCTCCAAGTCTGCGTTTGCATTGTGTGTGTGGTGGGAGGTCTTATGGTAGTTTCATTTTCCAAAAGCATTGCGAAATTTACTTTAAAATCTTCCTGTTGTTTATTTTAAAGAATAACTGTTTTACGATCTCACACCAGTCACCATGACTGACTCGGAGTTTATTGTTTCCCTTCTAAACTCTGGGTGCCCTCCAATTTCCACACGGGTAGTCTAGAGTTAGGTTATCAGGATATTCTGGATATTCTGGAGCTTTGGAAGCAAGCTGGATGGCGAGAGGTAGTATTTGTATCTGATAGTATTTATTCCGCTGTGTATTCTGTATGAGGACAAGTTATATAACTGTCCATTGTTGTATATTGACTCTGATGATTGATGTACATATAAAATGATATAGTTCTTTGTTTTAAAGATTATTCATTTATCTATTATATGTTGTTCCGCTGCGATATGTGAGATTCTGATATTGTTTTCTGTTTCTGTTCTGATGTGTTGTTCTTTTTTTTTTTTTTTCTACTCTCTTCCTTCTGCTTTCTTCTTCTTCTACTTTTTCTTCTTTTTAAAAACCCTCACTATTGGAGTTTCCGGCACTCGATTGCTCGGCAGTCGATAAAGTGAGTATCGATATCGAATTTTCGAAAGTCGAAAATTCCGGTACGTGACATACCCCCAACTCCTTCACCCATATCCTTCTCTCTATGCTTTCTTCTCTTCCTCGAAAGCTGCTTCTAGCTCTTCTTTGTTCAATAGTGGTACAATATCCTCACTATAACCATCCCTCTGTCCTTTTTGTCATTTATCTTCATCATATCCACTACTGGCATCAGCCTTTGATCGTACTCTTTTGATACTTCGGCTTCCAAGTCTGTTAAAACAATAAATATTATAGTTTACCCTTTCTAGAAACATGAAAGAAAAACATTCTAATAAATAAATATTTAAATTTGTAGTTTTGAAAAGCTACTTACAAATATTACCCATCATGTCATATATAGTTACGTCAGCCAAATTTTTTTTTTCTAACATCACAAATACAAACATATTTAAATGACAGTAGACCCAGAAGTTTAAGTAAAACAATAATGCTCCATATCAAGTATTATGTACTCATAAAAACTTCCATTCACATATAGAAAATCAAACTAATTATATCATTTTTAGTTATTCTCATAACTAAAATAAAATATCATGCACAGAAAAGGTTAGTTAAATCAGCACAAAAATAAGGAGTACTATCAAACGGAGATAAAACCAAAACTATATTTTAGTTAAATGTTGCTGGAAATTTAAATTGTAAATAAGGGAGATGGAATTCACCTCAACCTTGAGATGAAGCTACACTGAAAATGCAAAAAGGCTTTAGACTGATATGTAAGATAGTACATATTGATTTACCATGAATAAAATCCAAAAATGATATTGTAATACAAAAAGTAAGAATGATAACATTCATTATTTCTTCACAAATTTTACTTTTTGACAAAAAGGAGTAAAAGAAGTAGAAAGAGGGTGAATTGTCGAGTTGATGTCCTTATATTCCTATTTCGTGTTTAATATAACGTGCTTCTAGGTTATATAGATAAATGGTAGCCATAAATACATCATACATCATAATACATAACATGAAAAAGGAACTTCAGTGCACATAAGTAGCAAAAAGCTATATCAGCGAAATAGTCATAAAAAATTATTTTCTTAATAGTGGGGATGACATTTTTACTTAAAAATCATAATAATCAAAGTTGTATTCTTTTAAGATGCCAGTATTGTTTTAGATTATGATTTTACAAAATTTAGCATAATTAGGGATAATTACTATTAACATTTCACAAAATTAAGAGTACAACAAAAGTAACTATTTACAGAAGTAGAGGAAATTATGGTTGAAATAAATTCAGTCAAATAAAATGGAAAAATGTAATCCATGTGATATATCATCAATAAGGCTTAAAAGTAAGAATATAAATGTTTTTTTGTGAAATCTTAACATCAACATGCAAATAATCATTTACGTAAGACTTCTATACCATTTGTGTGTGTGTATAACGGTGGATAATTTCTGTATATATAAATACAACTTATGAAGGCGTAAAAAGTACTGATAAATAATATCATGGCGGAGGTTAAGTAATTAAGAATTCCTTATCATTGAACCAAGGAGGTACTTACCTCTCTCTAAAAATAAAAGTAAAAACCACTATTTTATTCAAAATTTTCATTAAGGCTTCAAGGGAATAGTGTAGGGAGCTGATATTTTTCATTAATCAATGTCATGGGCTGCTATTCATGTGTATAAGTTAAACGGTTAACCTAAAGCTGTTGCTTGAAAAAAATCGATGCAATTTTCTTACCTCAATAGTTACAACAGGTGTATTTTTTTACTTTAAAGTGGTTCTTATAACACCCCTTTGTTCATTCACTTTACTGCATAATTATAAATATCATATAATGAAAAACGATAATCTTGGAAATGAATTTTGAATTTACTTACCAATATCTAAAGTGAACCTTATTTCTACCCTAGATGCAATCACCTTGCAACCTCAACGCATCAGATCAAGTCACTGTAGTGCAAAAGTTCTAAGCTATGACCATAACCTTCAATTCAGATTTGGCAACACAGCGATATATCTTTATAGCCTTATCAGTTGGCAATGCAAAATACACTTCAACACAGCAGCAATTCACATACACTTTACTTTTTCCACTTCAGCCATATACCACTGTACAATCATCATCAACTCTTTGCAACTGCAGCCACACATCTTTGTTGTAAGCACACAGGTACAATATTAGCATATGTGTTTTGTAATTGCTTAGTTTCATGCTCGGTTTATGCTTGAGTTTTGGATTGGACCGTTTCTGCATTATTTTTGGTTTTGCCTCATCTTTGATCTGTTGTAGAAATTTAACTTGGTGGACCCTCTTAAACAGTTTGAAGCGCAAAATTTTACTGGTTAAGTGAAGGTGGGTGGAAAAAATACTTGTCGGTTTTGTAAATTGTTTATTTTATGAGAGATAACTATGGAACTTGATGAATTGGCTTTCGAAGTTTATACAATTTCGAGATGATTAATTAGAACTCAACCGGTTTATCACTTAATCTCTATGTTGCTAAGAGCAGTATACCTAAATTATATGAGCCATATTCAAGCATAAACTTCATACATTTTTCATAACAATCCATGTGAGGGTTAAGACGTAGTAATTCACTACCATGAAGTTTTGAAGAAAAATAAGAAGACTTCACATGTCAATTTTTGGAATAAACTAATGAAAGCATTCCAATGCATATACCATATTTTTGATCAAAATTGTCATTATACTATAGATACTTCTGTACTGATAGTTACATTATTTTCATCCTCCACATGAACAATACTTTGACAGTCATGTTATTGCAATAGAGTCCATAGTTTTAACTCTCACCAACCCTATACATAATTTAAATGTATGTAATATAGTGTTCTTTAAAGAGCTTTTATTTAGTTTATTTTAGCGTACAAACATTAACTATACATGCCTTGGCATATAACATATACCTACAAAGCTTTGTAGCTTCATGTTTGCAATGACAGTTAATATTTGATGGATTAGGTCAGAGAATTCTCAAAGTGATACACTGTTGAGCTTTACATAAGATTCAGAAAATTAAAAAGAAATGATATTGAAAGAAATAAGATTATACTGCAAGCTTTTTGTTTTGTCATACTGAATATAACCGTTATATTTTGAAACAGTTCATCCAGGATGATACTTGCTCCACATCAGTATATCCAAAACTAACAATCTAAGTATTGATTACACAAATTTGCTGAATCTCCATATCAATATATGTAGGAATAATAAGCAGCAAGCAAACATTTGTAACATGCTAAAAAGCAGGGAAATACCATTTGGTATACCAATTGTTGATTGTGATATAAAACCATGTATACAAATCGTTTAACATATGTTATTCCATCTGTTTATTAGTAAAATACATATTGAACTACGCTTATTGGGAACTCATCTTTGCACATAGAGCACCATCAACTAAAAATAGAAATTTGGCTTTTATGTTATCTCAAAGAGATCTTTTAGGTGCCTAAGTCCAAACATGTTTATACATATTTTCAACTGTTAACTGTATTGAGATGATTATTGTACTATGCCGGCTGAAATCCGGTGCATATGAAAAAGTTCACAATGCTCAAAAAATTATTGCTCCATGATTGTTGTGCTGATAATAATAATACTTATATATAGAAAAAAAAGTTTGGAGACATGATTATTAAGTGCCGAATTATTAAGCATATACAAACTATGGTCTTCACTCATCTCTGACAATGAAGAGAAGTATCACTGATTATAACATGACCATTCCCTGTAGGAGAATACGTTTTGAAAAATGAAGTTAGATAAGAAGCTTATAGGAAATATATATGTATATAGTATGATTGCAAAGTTTGTGACATGCTTTGCATGTGCACTAAAAATTATAAGGATTCAGGCTACATGTTAAAAAGACTATATAGTTCATGGTTCATGAAAAATATACTATTATGGTTCATTATTTGTGGAGATAAAAAAATCACGAGAATAAATTATGTGGGTTATTCTAAGAATGCCTCTAGCATATTAGGAAAACAATTATGTAAACACTTTGCAAAAACAACCAAACATGAAGATATAATATATAATTTAATGAAAGAAGAGAAGAACTATAAGGAACTCTATACAGCAAACAGAATTTAAAAAATACTAATATAAAAAATGCTTCCGACTCAATACTAATATAAAAATACTAATTTAAAAAATACCAATTTTTCCATCGTAATATTCAGGCCAACCGTCCTTCAGCAAACGACTTTCAACAAGTTCTATTGCTTTCTTTTCTATTTGTATTCTTCCAGTTTTTATGAAGGTTGCAATTAACTGCCACAGAAGCACTGCATAAAGAAGCACTACTTATAAGTAACTAAAACGACTTATAAGTTATTTATTACTATAAGGAGGTTGAACATTTCTATACTTTACTTTTCACTTAAAACTACTTATAAGTTACCCTTTAAGACTACTTTAAAGTAGTTATAAATTATGAAGTTCCCAACTGGGCTAAGTCTTTCCTAGTTATACCTCCTAGGAATTTGTTGTTTCTAATTAGAGCGCTTTAGCATGCCCACTTGTATTCGATTTCAGGTTCTAACTTGTATGTAGCTCTTGTGGTAGTAAAGAGGACGCTATCACAAACAACTTGATATAAAGTGCTTTGTTTATATCTGAATGCAAATCAAAGTTTGATTTGTAACATAAACACTGTATGAAGTATGAACAGAGACTTCACAACATGAAAACAAAACGTGTATGTGATATATTACAACCTTAGTAAATTGTACTCATTGAGTCCATATGCCAAAAACTATCATCAATTACTTAAAATACTTCCATGTGCACTACTTCATAAAACTTCATCTATAATCGAAACACATCATAAGCGATACAATGTCAATAAGTATGTTGATGTAACTTCAAAAACAGTATAAGTGAGAACTGTAAACAGAAAATGTGATCAGAGTACATCTCTTATTTAATAATGCAACATTCTAAGCTTTCTTGGTTTCAAGTGTATGCGGATATTGAAGGTTTATCCTTGTTTGTATTGAATTTTGATATTAGAAAACCAAGTTTTCATCTTAAATGAGTGACATATAGGTACTTGTAGTCAGTAGCAACAGTTAGGGTATTTTGAACCCAAAATCAATTGTAAAAATCCACTTAAAATCAAAAAATTAGAAGGCTGCAAGGTTTTAGTAAAAAAATAAAGAACCACCATTCGGAATTTCCTCTTTTTCATCTTTATCTTCCCAATTTTGAGATATATGTAAATTTAGCATAAATGACAGAATGGTAATGAATATATTAGAAATCCACCATGTAAGCTTCATATTACAATACAAAACTATCTGGTCAAAATTTTATGGCCCAGATATAATCAAACTAAAGAAATATGGGTGATATGGTGTATTAATTTTGAGTTCTATAGTCTTCTTAATCGTCATGAATAAGGAAGACCTAAACTTAGCCTAGAAATGAAGGGGTCGAGTGCTCCTTTCATCATCAAATTCAAAAAATAATTTAAAAAAGAAAGAAGAAAGAAAGCAAGAAAAGAGCTTATTTAAATTTGTGGGAGTTTTTACTCCAAATTCATAGAATAGTGTTGTGCAGAGGAAGAAAAAAACTCTTCTTGAGGTCGCAATTTCTGTTATTCCATCCCTGCATAAGTGCGGGAGCGGAGTAAGAGGGAAAAATGAATCATTCACACGACGTGGAAAATTTGACCATTTCGCTTGCTGGTGAATTTGCACCCTAAGACAGGCCAATACCACAAACTATCTCTGATGGCAAAAATTTAAATTCCCAAACCTAAGAAAATATGATAAATATAACATCATTGCTGACCTTAGAATTCCTTTACCAAGCTTGCATTTAATTAAAAGAAGTAAAAGCCAACTCCATCTAAGCTATTTTCTTCCTGAAAATAGCAAAGTTCACAAATTCATTGGTATATGGCAAAGTTTTATTAATTTACCCCCAAGCCCCCATATTCAAATTTTATTGTAAGGATATTTTAATAAAAAAATTACATAAAGACAAAAAGTTGGTGCTAGAGTCATATTGCTCAAAAGTTAACTTGTACATTTTAATCATTTTCAGACCTTTATATGTGGAGGTTTTTATTTATTTATTTTACTTGGACCTTTACATACAATCTAATATCAACAACTTTTGAAACACAATTCACCAATATTACAATTTAAAAGAATATGTTGAACTATTTAATTCATAATAAAACATGCATCACAGTTAAACAAAAATGAATTTAGACTTCTTTTTTCAATCAAAAGAAAATTCGATTTTGATTTAATGTATCGCTTGCAATATTAATGTTAATAAAACCTATCGATTTTAGGAGCAATGATGAAACTGTCACTGCTTGTTTGAGTATCTTCCTTATAATGGATAAAAGGTGTAGCAATAAAACATTCAGATGTGGTTGAAGTAAATCAGTATTGATATATTTGAATGCAGTAAATAGTGTAGAAATGACTGCTTACTTTTATGAAATAGTCGTACATCCCTGATGACTTGTCATTTGCCCACTAAACACTGGTGTTTGTTAAATCGTAAATAATAGCTCTCCCATTCATCTTCTATGAAAATTGACCCGATACCTACAAAAAACATAGGCAAAAAACCACAGAACATAATGACAGTCAGAAATTAGATTTGACCAAATTGAACCATTTCAGATCTACATGTTTTGTACCTTTTTGCTTTCTTTCTCAAACTATATTACTTTGAATATTTGAGATCGAAATGTTCTGTACCTTTTCGCTTTCTTTCTCAAACTCTAATACTTTGAATATCAACCTGGACAATAATTTTGTAGTTATCAACTAATGTAGTAAAATTTGAAACTAATTATTCATTATCGGAAAATTTGAATCGCGATTTCAAGTCGAACATCGAATTGAAACAAAACCAAAAGAGATTCAGTTTAGCATAACGATCCCAATTCAGCAATCAAAAGGGAAAAAGAAGAGGAATGAGAAGAAGCGGCGGCAGCATACCTGAATAGAGGAGGCTAGGATTCAGAAGCGAGTTTGATTATAAGCCCTAAGATTTATGGAGGAAGATGTTTCTTTCAATATTCATTTTTTCAGTATACGGAAGAACGATGATTTTGGAGTGGGGAAATAAATGCGGAAAAATGGGTATTGCAGTTATTAGTGAACATGGGTTAAAAGAGTTACGTCTATACCCACTGACTACGTGCAACATTTTTACTGCCTTCTCATTAAATAAAGGACAGTTTCGTCAGTCCGAAAAAGGCTTCACCAAAGGAAGTATTTGCTTTATATATAAGACAAGGGAAGTATTTGCTTTATATATAAGATATACTCATACATATAATTTACGTGCTCATCAATCTAAAATCATTATTCATTATAAAGCTTATATAACTTCATTTATATAACATATAAAAATCGGATCTGATCATACATAAAGTCTTATGTAAATTTATATACCCTTCAAAAGATTGCAGAACCCCAAAACAAATCTAATTTGAAAATATAGGACTATATATAACACTTATACCCCACCTTATAGCTAACATATTCATACAGTAACCTATAAGATAAATATACATACTAATATGAGGCATAAATACAGACCTGAGCATGCAAAAAAAAGAAAGCCCGAGACGAAGTCAGGATATGGAAAGAGGATCGATCGGTGAGGCTTGAAGAGCGAAGGAAGGCACATGCCTGGCTGAAGTGATTTGAGGGAGGGTGGAAGGCGAGATGAGGTTGTAGTCCGGGTGAGCTGGAGGGTAGTTGTTCGGTGGAGATTTTTGTTTCGTTTCTCTCCTTTTTTTCTTTTTCGAATGAAATGTAAGGTCTAAGGCTTGCGAGAGAGAAAGGGAACTGATGGGTTAGAGGCGGAAGTAGGCTTCAGAGAAGAATTAATTTAGCATGCCTAAGAATGAAATAGTATACATAATATATGTATTTGCCTTTTCAAGAGAACGACAAGAAAAGTGGGAACGAAAGGACAACAACATAAATGTTAACCGATGGGAATTTTATAAAAGTAGAAAAAAAACTGAAATATTGATGGCTGATGTCTCTTCGTTTTACAAGGAGGATAATTAAATGGATGGAAAAACAAAAGGGCCAAAAGCAGTTACCGATACGAAAGATCGTTTTTTCGCATATTCCACTGCATACCGGACTTCAAAACACAGGATTGAATATACTGCAGAGGTCAGCACGACGAGACAATCAAAACGGTACACAGATATTAGTGGTACGACCCTCCTATCAAAAGTCGATAATCGGTACTGATATACATTGCTATTCCGTACGGAAAATCCAAACGGAGCTAGAAACATCCGAATTTCGTGAAACGAATTTTGCAGTCTGATTCAGAGTGTTATAAATAAATTTTCTCATGTTGACATATTTAAGTTTTGGAATACTTTTATTATCATCAATTTTAACTGATATAAATTGGAATAAAATTACACTAGAAAATAAACTTTCAAATTATCTGATGAAATTTTACCAGTTGCTATGTTAAAACAGATGCATTTCAAATATCAAATTTAAATTTCAAAATTTTATTGTTTAAAGTTTCACAAAATTTCAATCAAATATATAAATAAACAAATAAAATTATCTAAAATTTACGGGTCGTTACAGGAACGAAAATGGGTCATCCCATATATCAAAACAGATGTTTTCAAAAATTTTAAATTCAATGGAACAAGTTTTAAGTCCAAATTCCATCGTATGAAGAAGTTAGTTTGAAAATCAGCTTATTTCAAATTGATTTCAATTGAATTTAATTTAATTTATTTCTAGGCGTTTCAAGCTCGTACGATCAAACGACAAGCTCGATCGCTACGAAACTTGAAACCTTACAATAATTCAGCATTGTGGATCCGATGAAACTGGTTTCGTCGAATCCGAGACAGTGGCCAAAATGGCTATTTTTACATTAATTAAATAAATTAATATTAAATTAATTTAAATCACCTCTCAATTCAAATTTAATAATTTACAATTTCCATCACTTTAGATTACTTAGTAATTTATAATCCTTTAAAACAAATTTCTATATCAATTTAATTTTTTGAACATTGCACAATTTTATAGTGTTTAATTACAATTTCAATAAATTCAGTAATTGTGATTTAAATTTCCAATAATTCCATAAGTTTGAATTTTCATCCTATTATTCAACCAATCATTACCCTAAGGGTATAATTAACATTGGTTTATATCTTAGTACATTAATATTTCCTAATTTCATCTTAATTCCTATTAACGTAATATTTATTTTCATTTAATTGCAATTGGTTTCCAATTTTATTTAATAGACGAAATAAATTGATAACATATAATAATCGTTACCATTAACATTTAATCACACTTATAAGTTCACTAATTACAAACAAATGTTACAATTTCTTACATAACACTAATTTTATTCAATTTCCATTAATTATATACTAGTTCCTTAATTTATACAACATTCACATTTATTTACTTATATCCAAATTATAACCAAGTATAACATTTAAATTATTTCAATTGATTGGACTATCGTTAAAATATTTAATAATTAACTTAAATTTTCATTATTACATTTCACTCTAGTTATTATCTTAACTCACATTAATGTAACATTTATCGACATTTATTTGTAATTGATTAATTAAATTGGTAACAAATAACAATTGTCACCATTTTTTACATTTAATAACATTTGTAAGTTCATTATTTACCACCAATTGTTATAACAACTTATACTATACAAAATTCTATCCAATCCATTTATTACACATTATTTTATAAATTAATCAACATTTAAATTATCAATTATAACTCTTTAATTCTTTTAATTAATTGAAATTACATTTAGAGTAGTTATCAATTACCTTAATTTAATACTATTACATTTCATTCCAATTACATTATTATTATTAAATCACAAATTTTATTTCATCCAACATTAAATCACCAATCTTCATTAAATTTACAATTTTTAACTATAAAAAATTACGGGTTGTTACACTCTCCCCCACACAAAACTTTTCGTCTTCGAAAAGGAAAAAGAAGGGAAAAGAAGGAGTTAAGAAATTTATATATCTTATTCAAGATATTAATTTATAAACAATTAATTTACATAATTAAATAATTTAAATAAAATATATCAATCTATAACAATTAAACACTTTATATTCAAGTTAATTACGGAAAATTTCGGCAGAGTCTCCTTTGTATGAAGAGGTCTGGGAGAAAAAGTAATATCAATAATAACAATATATATCATAATTTCAAAATAATTTATCCCAACAGTGGGAAAATAATATAATATCGCTATAAAACCATTAATTCGAGAACGTACCTATTTGTCGGGCAATTAACGCTTATTTTAAGAAACCAAAAGCAGTACTATTGTTTCCATACCTGTATTTCACTTATATAATCCAAAGATGTTAATAAATATGTATAAAAGAGAAACATTTAAGTTGTTTTCAACTAATAACAAAACAGGTAACTACAACATAACAACAATCACTTGCAAACAAACAATACAAACATTATTTCAACAAAGAAAACAATCATCCATCCATTTCAACCAAAACAAATGGTTTGTTCGGTTTCAGAACTTCACATCATATAAAATGATAAATAAACTACTAAGTAAACCATACACTCAACAGTCATAGATAAAACTTTATAGGTTATTTATACATCGTTATACAAAATAGAAGCATCCTTTCCCAACCAATCCATAAGCCAATACAAACAAAGAATCCAACACATTTTTTTTAGTTTACTCTATTTATCCTTTTCACATCATTTAGTGTTGATTTTTTAAACATTTCTTTCCAAAATTCTTTTAAACATTTCTTTCAAATCATATTGAAATATTAATCAGAAAATACTTCTAAATAATATTATTATTGTATTCCAAAATCATTCGAAAGAAATATTAAAATCCCGGAACTTAAGTTCTAAAATTTCCAATTTATATTTATTTTCTTTACAATCTCATTTCTCAACCAATGTTTATAAATTTCACTACCTAACAACAAGTATATTACACCGAAATATATCGTTTATAAAATTATTATTTTTCATATACAAAAATATATAATAGGCAAAATTATTTCATTTACCTATATTTAAAAACAATATTGTGTCGGTCTGTCCTGTTAAGTGTTTAGAAATCCCTATCGATGTCATAGCGTCCTATGCACCGACTAGAATTTATAAATACAAAACGGAACAAATTAACACAATACAAAAACCTTTATAACACTAACAAATAAGCTCTCTCATATATATACACTCAGCGACTCATTCTAGGGTATTACTACCCTATTTATATGAGTCAGACCCCACAAAGCTAAGGTTATCGCTAAACCGAAGCTCTGATACCAACTGTAACGACCTGCCTTTTTGGACATTTTAAGCAGACACACATGTCCAACTCAAAGCATTAAAAAGGGTAGATTGTTATGGGGTAAATAAGAAAAAGAGAAAGAAATAAAAGAAATACAGAATCTCGCAGCGGAATGACAAAATATAATAATCAAATAACAGTTCATGAAGCTGTTTTATAAATACATTTGATTATTCTTTACAGCACAAATATCAAAGTTACATAAACAGGAATAAAGGAATAAATAAATGCAGCGGAACAACATGATGCAGTGGAATAATAATAATAATACAAATCTTCGTCTTCGTCCTCTAGAAATAAGGTCTTCAACCCTGAAATGCTCAGGCTGACACCGAGTGAATTGAAAGGACAAAACACTCGAGTCAGAACTAAAAGATCTTATGTAAGTTAAATCAATGGTAAATATTAGTGTGATGGCGTCAGAGATGTTTACGGGGTTTGACATCTCTTATCCAGTGTCTAACGTGAGTGCAATAACTTAAGAGATGTTCAGGATTCATATCTCTTAAGGATCCGTTAAACTATCTACTATGTAGTACAATACGCTATTATAATATGTCTACGGTAAAGTAAAAGTATTAAAATAGCATTAAGGCGTTACCCATATCCCCTTTAACACATTTTATATATTCCTATAGTTTATACAGTACCGTACGCTCCTCCGTAAACTGGAGGTTTACCCAGAGGGCACTCCATAGGTATGGTACAAAACAAACTCGTAGAAGGCGCGATAGGGCATGTAAACACGGCACTCGAGGCAATTCCAGGGTAGATATACCAATTGGGGATCCGGACTGGTGGTAATGCATAGCAGCTACTACCACCCACCTCGGAACACACTCCCATAATCAAAATCAAGGGATGGCCACCAAATCATCACAAATCATAATATGGTATCGAAGAAATGTGTCCGATCGGAGGAATGACCTCACTTGGCCCGGCGTGGCTCCTGTTTTAGTCACATCTAAGCTGACTCACGGGAGTTAGGGTCACGTCATACCTTATACAGAAATCATTCGCCAAACCATCCTACTTCATTTCTAGAATCTCCACCACATGCACAGTTGTTAAAGTGGTTTTTGGTATTGGCAGAGAGTATGACAATATCCGATCCCGGTCTCTTTAATAACCAAACACTTATTTCATATCGGATGGTTCTTTTACATTTTAAAAAGTCAATTCACAATTGATATTAAAATATCATATTCGATTTCAAATCATATCTCTTTCGAAATCATATTCACTTCCAAAACTATATTCACTTCTAAAATCATTTTCACTTTCAAATCATATTTACTCATATATGTCATTTCACAAAAGGTATAAATTCCAAATTCCAACTTAAGTTGTACCATCATCAAGGATTTTATATAGATACTTCAACTTTACACAGTTTGCAATTTTAGAAAATAGTTTAGATGGTTATATATAGTTTAATAGTTTTTAAATAGTTTAAATAAATTAAAATGGTTCATATAGTGAAATAGTTTAAATAGATTTAAATTTGATTTAACTAGATTTAAATAGATTAAATATAGATTAAATAGATTTAATTAGATTTTAAAATGCTTAAATAGATTAATTATAGATTAAATAGAGCTAAATTAAATTAGGTAGATTTTTAAACAGATTAGATAAATTTAAAATAGATTAAATAGATTTAAAATAGATTAAATAAATTTAATTAGATTTTAAAATGCTTAAATAGAGTTAAATTATATTAGGTAGATTTTTAAACAGATTAGGTAAATTTAAAAAAGATTAAATAGATTTAAAATAGATTAAATAAATTTAATTAGTTTAAAATAGGTAAAATAGATTAAATTGTATTAAATAGGTTATAATAGATGAAAATAAATTAAAATGGTTTAAATTGATTAAAACAGTTAATTTAATTAAAATTGGTTTAAACTAATTTAAAATAGATTCCAAGTAATATCCAAACATTTCAATAACTCAATTTCGATAATTCATTTGTATTTGACACTTCAAATTTGAAATTTAAATTAAAATCAATTCCAATTCATTAGTCAATTCCAATTTCAACATTTTACACTTGGATTTTCGAAAATAATTTAGTTTATACAAACCAGTTTCCATTTCAAAATACCAGTTACTGAATTCAAATTTAAAGATTCAAAAATCATTTAATTTAACCAATCCGGTGCCCGTATATAATTTTCTACCCTAGGGTCAAGTGATACTGATATTTATCATTTCAATCAATAATTTACAATTTTACGGTTATATATCATTTTAAACCGCAATCCCGAATTAAATAAAAATCCATAAAATCACTCGAGTCTATCATTTCAACCCATAACGAGTTTTCCCTAATCTATGTATCGTTCGGGTATGTATCATTTCAACCCATAGGGAATTTGCAGAGTGACAACGATATATAAACCGAACATAACATCCAATCATCCAATATCAACAACCAAACATCCATCATAATCATCATCCAATTCGACCAATAAATTTCAACAAATAACAGGCTATCATTTACAGGTAATTAACTGGAAATTTAAATTCAATAATAAATTAAATGACAATTTAATTCAAAAATAAATTCAAATTAACTAGAATGGTGATTTAAATATACCAAACAGCCATAAATAAATTTCTAATCACATCAGAAATAAATTTAACTAACATAAGAAATTTTAGAAGTTGTGAGTGGGTTAAAACACTCACCTTCGATTTTAAATCGATTTAAAAATCCAATTTAAGCCCAAAATTCAAACGGTTTCAGAATTCATCCAAATCAATGTCAAAATGTCCGAAATTTCGATACGATCCTAGCGGAGAAAACCGCGCGTGAAATGGACCTCGTATGAAAAAGCTATCAACGTTAGAAGTTACACGACTTAAATTTTAAAATAAATAAAATGGATAAAGGGTACACGTACTCACTTCCTTACACGTCAGCCCTTCTCATAACCCTATTTCACCCAATTACTGCCTCAGTGCATGGCCGCCAACATGTCCAACATCCTTCAATTATCGCCGGCCCTCTGATCATCATCGACGCAATTAGACCATGCCACCCTCTCGACCACGTCGAGCCGCCCCTACCGGAACCTCCACGACGCGCGTACGCCTCCCCTTGGCCTCAGGCCGAGCTCGAAGTCGCATGCCTTCTAGGACCAAATCCAATGAACTTGGTGACAACATCGACCAACTAACCGCATGGATCGAACCTGCTCGACACCCTCTACGCGTCCATGTCCTTCGATCGTCCCCAGGACGCAGATCCACCGTTAAACGAGGCGATGGCCTATGGACGGCCGAGAGCAAAACACTGATTTCAGGCCAAACGGTGATTTGTATCGAAGAATGAATTGTTGTAATGGGTTACGCTCGTCGAGAGCTTTGAAACGACATATACTTTGATAAGGTTTGGAGGAGTTTGATTTTTTTGGATTTGAATTTGATTTGAAATTGAATTGGGAATTTGTTTGTCTGCCATTGAGAAGGAGAAGTAGACAGTTGAAATTGTACGTACAGACAAAATGGAAATAAGAAGTAGCTAAGGTTTATAACGGGCTATTTATAGGTAGGTCTGAAATAGAGATAAATCGACAAGATTGATTTTCAAGTTGAACGATAAACGACCCGAAAAGCCCGTTTTGCCTCCGGAACGAAAATGGGTCATCCCATATATCAAAATAGATATTTTCGAAAATTTTAAATTCAATGAAACAAGTTTTAAGTCCAAATTCCATCGTATGAAGAAGTTAGTTTGAATATCAGCTTATTTCAAATTGATTTCAATTGAATTTAATTTAATTGATTTCTAGGCGTTTCAAGCCTGTACGATCAAACGACAAGCTCGATCGCTACGAAACTTGAAACCTTACAATAATTCAGCGTTGTGGATCCGATGAAACTGGTTTCGTCGAATCCGAGACAGTGGCCAAAATGGCTATTTTTACATTAATTAAATAAATTAATATTAAATTAATTTAAATCACCTTCTCAATTCAAATTTAATAATTTACAATTTCCATCACTTTAGATTACTTAGTAATTTATAATCCTTTAAAACAAATTTCTATATCAATTTAATTTTTTGAACATTGCACAATTTTATAGTGTTTAATTTCAATTTCAATAAATTCAGTGATTGTGAATTAAATTTCCAATAATTCCATAAGTTTGACTTTTCATCCTATTATTCAACCAATCATTACCCTAAGGGTATAATTAACATTTGTTTATATCTTAGTACATTAATATTTCCTAATTTCATCTTAATTCCTATTAACGTAATATTTATTTTCATTTAATTGCAATTGGTTTCCAATTTTATTTAATAGACCAAATAAATTGATAACATACAATAATCGTTACCATTAACATTTAATCACACTTATAAGTTCACTAATTACAAGCAAATGTTACAATTTCTTACATAACACTAATTTTATTCAATTTCCATTAATTATATACTAGTTCCTTAATTTATACAACATTCACATTTATTTACTTATATCCAAATTATAACCAAGTATAACATTTAAATTATTTTAATTGATTGGACTATCGTTAAAATATTTAATAATTAACTTAAATTTTCATTATTACATTTCACTCTAGTTATTATCTTAACTCACATTAATGTAACATTTATCGACATTTATTTGTAATTGATTAATTAAATTGGTAACAAATAACAATTGTCACCATTTTTTTACATTTAATAACATTTGTAAGTTCATTATTTACCACCAATTGTTATAACAACTTATACTATACAAAATTCTATCCAATCCATTTATTACACATTATTTTATAAATTAATCAACATTTAAATTATCAATTATAACTCTTTAATTCTTTTAATTAATTGAAATTACATTTAGAGTAGTTATCAATTACTTTAATTTAATACTATTACATTTCATTCCAATTACATTATTATTATTAAATCATAAATTTTATTTCATCCAACATTAAATCTCCAATCTTCATTAAATTTACAATTTTTAACTATAAAAAATTACGGGTCGTTACACTCTCCCCCACTCAAAACTTTTCGTCTTCGAAAAGGAAAAAGAAGGGAAAAGAAGGAGTTAAGAAATTTATATATCTTATTCAAGATATTAATTTATAAATAATTAATTTACATAATTAAATAATTTAAATAAAATATATCAATCTATAACAATTAAACACTTTATATTCAAGTTAATTACGGAAAATTTCGATAGAGTCTCCTTTGTATGAAGAGGTCTGGGAGAAAAAGTAATATCAATAATAACAATATATATCATAATTTCAAAATAATTTATCCCAACAGCGGGAAAATAATATAATATCGCTATAAAACCATTAATCCGAGAACGTACCTATTTGTCGGGCAATTAACGCTTATTTTAAGAAACCAAAAGCAGTACTATTGTTTCCATACCTGTATTTCACTTATATAATCCAAAGATTTTAATAATTATGTATAAAAGAGAAACATTTAAGTTGTTTTCAACTAATAACAAAACATGTCACTACAACATAACAACAATCACTTGCAAACAAACAGTACAAACATTATTTCAACAAAGAAAACAATCATCCATCCATTTCAACCAAAACAAATGGTTTGTTCGGTTTCAGAACTTCAAATCATATAAAATGATAAATAAACTACTAAGTAAACCATACACTCAATAGTCGTAGATAAAACTTTATAGGTTATTTATACATCTTTATACAAAATAGAAGCATCCTTTCCCAACCAATCCATAAGCCAATACAAACAAAGAATCTAACACATTTTTTTTAGTTTACTCTATTTATCCTTTTCACATCATTTAGTGTTGATTTTTTTTTTCTCATATAATGATTTTCTTCAATTCACTTTCATTAATTGCAAAATTTTAATTTTCATTCCTTCATGTAAGGCTTATTTCATTAGTTTGCATTCTTTACTTACATAAGTTATATCCATTTCAATTATTTGGATCATAAATGAATTCATTATTGAGGTATTGTACACATTTTGTTTCATATTTACTTCACATTTACAATTTAGTTTGATTTTCTTTTTCTTTTTCATCATTTACTTTTATTTTCCCATTCATATAATATTTATTTTCATTAATTTACATTCATTATTTCTTACAAAAGTTCATTTCTCCTTTATTCATACAGTGCCATTTTCTTTTATTTTATTACTTTACATTCATGGCTTAAATAATTTATTTTTATTTCAGTTATTGGGTTATACATTATTAGGTATGTTTCTTCACAATTTAATTCACCATTTATGCACTATACCTTTTTCACATTCACTCTTCCATATATAGTATTATAGAATACTAATTCCATTTCTAAACCATTTCAATGTTTTCTGAAGTTATAATCATTCAATTTATATAGTGTTCATTTAATTATAAAAGGCTTCACTATTAATTTAAATTTATAATCCATTACTTACAGTATTCACCTTTTCTATTCAATCCGATTATAAATAGCTTAAAATGTCAACTTAAGTTTATAATCATTTTTCTTACATTATTCACTTTTATTACATTTGATCAGTAACATTTCAACTATTAATCCTAAGTTTATAACAATTTATAATATCACAATTCTTACTTATATAAGTAATTCCATTTAGCACTTTCATTTTTCAAGTTTTTACCTGTATAATATTCTATTACATACCCTTATTTACATTTCAACTTTTAATAATTTGGTAAGTTATGCATATGTTTTTAAGAATGCAATTGAATATTACCCAAGTTTCTTTTATATATTTAGTTAACAAAATTTTCAATATTTACCATTTCTTATTCCATTTCCATTTTATTTACGGTTTTCAAATTTCCAATTTCTTATTTTTATTTTAGAAGTTTCCAAATTTTTTATATAGCCAAGATTTCATTTATTACAATAATTTCAATTTCTAATTACCAGAAACTAAAGAACTAAGCAACCGGGTTTCATTTTCAAATCATTTTAAAATAATATATATATAATCATATCTTTTATATATCAATCATATTTGGAATCCAAAATTAAGATTAATTTATCAAAACAATTGTGCAGTAACACTACTACAACAGTCTTCCCACTTTGAAACTCAAACATGAACGTCGATGATGCGTGCACTCATCACCGAAATTATTTTCCAACGACAGAGAGGGGAGTACAAAACTCATTTCCTTCCAAAATTCATTTAAACATTTCTTTCAAATCATATTGAAATATTTATCAGAAAATACTTCTAAATAATATTATTATTGTATTCCAAAATCATTCGAAAGAAATATTAAAATCTTGGAATTTAAGTTTTAAAATTTCCAATTTATATTTATTTTCTTTACAATCTCATTTCTCAACCAATGTTTATAAATTTCACTACCTAACAACAAGTATATTACACCAAAATATATCGTTTATAAAATTATTATTTTTCATATACAAAAATATATAATAGGCAAAATTATTTCATTTACCTATATTTAAAAACAATATTGTGTCGGTCTGTCCTGTTAAGTGTTTAGAAATCCCTATCGATGTCATAGCGTCCTATGCACCGACTAGAATTTATAAATACAAAATGGAACAAATTAACACAATACAAAAACCTTTTATAACACTAACAAATAAGCTCTCTCATATATATACACTCAGCGACTCATTCTAGGGTATTACTACCCTATTTATATGAGTCAGACCCCACAAAGCTAAGGTTATCGCTAAACCGAAGCTCTGATACCAACTGTAACGACCTGCCTTTTTGGACGTTTTAAGCAGACACACATGTCCAACTCAAACCATTAAAAAGGGTAGATTGTTATGGGGTAAATAAGAAAAAGAGAAAGAAATAAAAGAAATACAGAATCTCGCAGCGGAATGACAAAATATAATAATCAAATAACAGTTCATGAAGCTGTTTTATAAATACATTTGATTATTCTTTACAGCACAAATATCAAAGTTACATAAACAGGAATAAAGGAATAAATAAATGCAGCGGAACAACATGATGCAGTGGAATAATAATAATAATACAAATCTTCGTCTTCGTCCTCTAGAAATAAGGTCTTCAACCCTGAAATGCTCAGGCTGACACCGAGTGAGTTGAAAGGACAAAACACTCGAGTCAGAACTAAAAGAACTTATGTAAGTTAAATCAACGGTAAATATTAGTGTGATGGCGTCTGAGATGTTTACGGGGTTTGACATCTCTTATCCAGTGTCTAACGTGAGTGCAATAACTTAAGAGATGTTCAGGATTCACATCTCTTAAGGATCCGTTAAACTATCTACTATGTAGTACAATACGCTATTATAACACTCACTTCCTTACACGTCAGCCCTTCTCATAACCCTATTTCACCCAATTACTGCCTTAGTGCATGGCCGCCAACATGTCCAACATCCCTCAATTTTCGCCGGCCCTCTGATCATCATCGACGCGATCAGACCATGCCACCCTCTCGACCACGCCGAGCCGCCCCTACCGGAACCTCCGCCACGCGCGCACGCCTCCCCTTGGCCTTAGGCCGAGCTCGAAGTCGCACGCCTTCTAGGACCAAATCCAATGAACTCGGTGACAACATCGACCAACTAACCGCATGGATCGAACCTGCTCGACACCCTCTACGCGTCCATGTCCTTCGATCGTCCCCAGGACGCAGATCCACCATTAAACGAGGCGATGGCCTATGGACGGCCGAGAGCAAAACACTGATTTCAGGCCAAACGGTGATTTGTATCGAAGAATGAATTGTTGTAATGGGTTACGCTCGTCGAGAGCTTTGAAACGACATATACTTTGATAGGGTTTGGTGGAGTTTGATTTTTTTTGGATTTGAATTTGATTTGAAATTGAATTGGGAATTTGTTTGTCTGCCATTGAGAAGGAGAAGTGGACAGATGAAATTGTACGTACAGACAAAATGGAAATAAGAAGTAGCTAAGGTTTATAATGGGCTATTTATAGGTAGGTCCGAAATAGAGATAAATCGACAAGATTGATTTTCAAGTTGAACGATAAACGACCTGAAAAGCCTGTTTTGCCTCTGGAACGAAAAATGGGTCATCCCATATATCAAAATAGATATTTTCAAAAATTTTAAATTCAATGGAACATGTTTCAAGTCCAAATTCCATCGTATGAAGAAGTTAGCTTAAAAATCAGCTTATTTCAAATTGATTTCAATTGAATTGAATTTAATTGATTTCTAAGCGTTTCAAGCCCGTACGATGTAACGACAAGACCGATCGTTACAAAACTTGAAACCTTACAATAATTCACCGTTGCGGATCCGATGAAACTAGTTTCGTCGAAATCCAAGACAGTGGCCAAAATGGCTATTTTTACATTAATTAAATAAATTAATATTAAATTAATTTAAATCACCTTCTCAATTCAAATTTAATAATTTACAATTTCCATCACTTTAGATTACTTAGTAATTTATAATCCTTTAAAACAAATTTCTATATCAATTTAATTTTTTGAACAGTGCACAATTTTATAGTGTTTAATTTCAATTTCAATAAATTCAGTGATTGTGAATTAAATTTCCAATAATTCCATAAGTTTGACTTTTCATCCTATTATTCAACCAATCATTACCCTAAGGGTATAATTAACATTTGTTTATATCTTAGTACATTAATATTTCCCAATTTCATCTTAATTCCTATTAACGTAATATTTATTTTCATTTACTTGCAATTGGTTTCCAATTTTATTTAATAGACCAAATAAATTGGTAACACATAATAATCGTTACCATTAACATTTAATCACACTTATAAGATCACTAATTACAAACAAATGTTACAATTTCTTACATAACACTAATTTTATTCAATTTCCATTAGTTATATACTAGTTTCTTAATTTATACAACATTCACATTTATTTACTTATATCCAAATTATAACCAAGTATAACATTTAAATTATTTCAATTAATTGGACTATCGTTAAAATATTTAATAATTAACTTAAATTTTCATTATTACATTTCACTCTAGTTATTATCTTAACTCACATTAATGAAACATTTATTACATTTATTTGTAACTGATTAATTAAGTTGGTAACAAATAACAATTGTCACCATTTTTTACATTTAATAACATTTGTAAGTTCATTATTTACCACCAACTATTATAACAACTTATACTATACAAAATTCTATCCAATCCATTTATTACACATTATTTTATTAATTAATCA
Source organism: Allium fistulosum (assembly GCA_030737815.1). Classification (NCBI taxonomy): domain Eukaryota; kingdom Viridiplantae; phylum Streptophyta; class Magnoliopsida; order Asparagales; family Amaryllidaceae; genus Allium; species Allium fistulosum. Next base: position 702,790,694 of record CM060904.1, on the reverse strand, counting down.
ACATTTAAATTATTAATTATAACTATTTAATTCTTTTAATTAATTGGAATTACATTTAGAGAAGTTATCAATTACCTTAATTTAATACTATTACATTTCATTCCAATTAAATTATTATTATTAACTCACAAATTTTATTTCATCCAACATTAGATTACCAATCTTCATTAAATTTACAATTTTTAAATATCAAAAATTACGGGTTGTTACAAATACTAGTTCGTAAATAAAGTTGTGTAGTTGAGTAGAAGATTACATCAAATATTATGGATGATATGGTACGGAATTGAGTTTAAAGGTAATATTTTGGGTAAAAACTTTTGGGTTCGTGGTGTGGTTAAATTTCAAGAACGAATTTGTTTTACGGTGGGAAGAATGTAACGACCCGTAATTTTTTCACTTTGATTTAGAATATTTAATTTATTTTAAATATTCGAATATAGGTTTATTAAACATAAATAATCATGTTTTATGTGATAAATAATAACGGCGATTTTGTATCGGAAATTTTTTTTACAGAAATATATTATTTGGGAAAATATATATAATATGACCGAAAATCGTCTTATCGATAAACAATTTTTTAGCCATCAGAAGTCGCGCACGATTTTTTTACATATACGTATTTAACTATTTAAACAAAAATAAGGAATAAAAATATTTTTTTCATTTTTGGAAGTAAAAATAATATGAAGTCATCGTTGATGTCATCATTTTCATAAGTAAGCATATAAGGAAAATTTTGGTATTTAAATATCCAATTAATTATTTTAAGTGATGAATAATCCATTTTAATTACATCATATAGTGATAACAATTGATTTAAAATAGTTTTATAATGATATACACTTGTTTTAAAAATATAAGAAAATTTATATCGCTTTAGCACTACAACAACACTTTTTATAAACACTTGTTCAATATCGGTTTATATGGTTTTATAATTCAAATGAGCGCTTTTTTATTATTCTAAGATAATAAGAAATATATTTTCAATATTTTTTTACATACATACACATATATATATATATACACACATACATATATTAACTAAAAGTAAAAATATGACCGAAATTCGGATTTCGAATTTTCAACAGTTTATCAAACAAAAGTTATAATTAAATGTTGCATCATAGTTTTCCAAATGAGACATATATGTGCATATATACATCCACATAACATGTACAAACATATAAGAAGTTACCATGTGCATTTATACATTTACCTTAAGTAAAAAAATATAAATATCAAGATATTTTCAAAACAAAATCAAACCAAATTATGACGTATCTCAAAGCACATGCCAAGATGTGATGGTGGTGATGTAAGGGGGAAGCATGGCTATGAGTGATGTGAGAGGTTGTGATGATGATGTTAGAGATATTTTACTTTCACTTAAGTGTTAAGCTTCCAAAATGCTATAAATAGCATCCTACCCCCTCATTTATTCTCACACCAATTCTCTTATACTTCTTACTCCACTTGAAGCTCTTTAATGGATTTCCAAAGTTATCAAAAATAATGCAAAGTTATGGCAAAAAATAAAATAAAGTTATATACATACACATACAAAGTTCTTTCAACTCCAAAGCTACGACCAAAACACTCCTCTACCATCCTCAAACCCACGACCACCACCACCATTCACCCTTGGCCAAGCTAACACCCTCAGGAGGGTCATGGTCGAGCATGCAAGAAGAAAGGAGGAAGATCTGGGAAGCTCTAGAGTGAAGATAGTGGAGAGGAGTGCTGCCGGAGTAATTCAGGAGAAGTTATGGAGGGAATGCTACAATCATGGGAAACTCTACTAGTTTATGTTATAAATCATGTGACAATATAACATGTTGGTATGCTTGTTTTCAATGTTTGATCATCATTTTTTGCATGTAATAACATGTTTGCTTAGTTGTAGAAATAATTCACATTAAATACACGTCGAATTTACATAAAAAACACTTTCTCTTATGAATTATAAAAGCATTACGGCATAGTTAAACCTCTTTAAACATGAATAAAACTGGTTTAAAATAGTTTATAAATATTTCATAAACATTAAACTCATTTCGGAAAAGTTTTGAAAAGATATGAAATTAGAGTCAAAATAGGCGTGTCGCGTAACGATAGTTCGCGATTCGGCGCCATAAAGTTAAATCAATGTGTAGAGTGGAATATAGCACGGAATTATTCGAAATAAGAATTTTACGAACTCTTATAATTACATATTCCAAATGAAGGAGAAAATCAATAGTTCATTTTTTAAAATTTGAGATATGTCAAAATCAAGTTTTTTAAATCATCGCGTTTTGGTAATTCATAAAATACGGATTTCAACTCTTAAAAATAGATATTTTTAAATCCTTAAAATATGAGATAAATTCTAAAAATATGTTAAAATATTTTAAAAGAGTTTTAAATGGAAAATCTGGATATATGAAAGGTTTAAATGGAATTTGTGATACAAAGCCCATAAAAGCACTATTCACCGGCAATTTAACAAAGGAATTTGAAAGTTTCTAAAATAAGATTTAAACATGGGTTTTCTTCCGAAATCATTTATAAATGTTTTTCAAATAATAAATCAAGTATTTTAAAGGGTTTAGAGTTGATCAAATAACTTGACCGCCTTATGGGTGACAAAGAGATAGTCTCTAGGCTTGGGATTGGAAAACCAATTTCCTGCTCTCCCTAGCTATCCGGACTAACCCAACGGGAGAGATGGTTAATTTGATTTACTCGAATATAATTTTCTTAAGATAAAAGAAAAGTGATTTGGAGTTTTTCAAAAAGGTTAAATAAGATTTAAAATAGAATTTTGATGGTAAAGAGAAAATTCTAGTTAAAACCTATATTAAATTCTTAAGAGGGAACTTGTACTATCTATGTGAATTTAAAAGGTGATTTCATCATTACTGGATGAATAGTATATGTTGAATACGAAAATTAGTATTGAGTATGATTAATCTAAAGCCTATGAATCTATTTTACTCAATACTAAGTGATTTGGGTTTATAGTATATGATGTCTTAAATAACATTGTTTCTAACCCATTAAAAGATATGTTTTGGAAATAAGTAATCTCCATTGAGATTGAAATTATACCACTAATAGAAGATGCAAATGCTTTCCTATGTAGTTAAAGAGAAATGAATTGGTATTTCTAAGACTAAAAAGAGGTTTAATAATCCCGTATATGCTGAAAAAGAAAATGATTTGAAGACATATATCTCTAAGAAGATATTTTACTTGGATAAAATATATTGATTAATTGAATAATAATCACTGACAGACTAGACATCTTTTATCGATAATTGGTTCGGAGAAATCAGGATCGGATTTGGGTGATTCCTATCCGAAAACCACTTTGAACCAATATATGGGTTCGAAAGTGAAGACCTGTTGAAGATAATGCTTTTGAAGGCAGAGATCTTCATAATGTAGGGCTACTTGCTACTAACCTCCGAGGTAATTCCCTTATTATATATATGGTAGCAGTGGTATCTTCATTTCAAAATATTCAATGCAAGAACTGCTTGCTACTAATCCTAGGGGTGATTCCCAAACAGGATGTAGTAGGAGGAGTGCCTTCGGTTTTTCATGTTCTTAGATAACTTGTATGAACGAGTGTCTGACATTGCATTCTAAGACCACGTACCTTGATATTTACAAACATACACCTTTTTGGTGGTGTAGAAGGTAACCCGTCTTACACTTAACACCCTTCCCTGAGGCATATAAACTTGGGGATTGTACTTTTGTGAAAATCAATAATGTGTTATTAGAGATGGCATTGTGGAATTCAGTGTGTGATTTGTTTTGTAAAAGGTAATAAGTTACCTCGGGCCTCACACCCGGTTGAAACTGGGTATACCGTATGGCTAATGGGTCGCACCCATTAGGGTATGGTAATCATCTTTCTAGATCACGCTCTATGTATCGGTTTTTTTGTATATGCTGTGGCCGCGAATAGGTCGGGAACGACCGGGATGATGTCATATTCAGTACTACTCAGGATCATTGTGTTGATCACTGGAAAGGAGTAGGGCGGTCTTGTCAGATGCAGAGGACTGTTTGTGGGTCCTCGGTATATTCCTCTAGAGATGTACTATACGGAAGGTAGCCCCTTACCTGTCATTATATGGAATCCATTCTCCAATAAGTGCCTTTGGACTTAGTTGTATACCTATTATGCTGGAATTTAATTAATGTAACAATTTCAGCTATGATTAATATGTATTTGTAATCTAATGTAACGACCCAGAATTTTGGTCCTTAGATTTTGAACATTTAATTCATTTTAAATGTTGAATGTGGATTATAATTTGATTTTGAAATACAAAGATCTGGTTGAATCGATAAATTTAGTTATAATTTCAAATATGGCAAATTTAATTGGGTTTGAATAATAATAATATGTTATTTGAAATTGGAATAATACTGGAATCTGGAATATAAATGTATATGATAATGGTTTCAAAAATTTATTTAGTCTGGTTGGATTAGAATTTTAGTATTGGACTTTTAGATGGAATCAAAAGTCGATAAGTTGAATTTGGAATTTTATATTAATTTAATAATGGAATTCAATAATATAATGATGTAAATAATCAGATTTTGATTCAAAATGAATCAGAATAATTTCTAAAGAGATTATAAATTCTGTATGATTTATAATTAAGTTAGTAAAATTTTAAGAGTGAAATTTTAAATGATTTCGACGATTTTGGAAATCGGTCGAATTAATCGACGAGTTAAAATAGCCTTCCAGGGCACAGTCTCGGAATTCGACGAAACTAGTTCCATTGGATCTATAATAGTTAGTTATTATCGGATTTCAATTTTCGTAGCAATTGGAGTTGTCGTTTGACCGTGGCAGCTCAAAACGCATAGAAACTATTTTAATCGATTTAATTTAAAATTGATCGTTTATTTCCGTAACTCTTACATACGACCAAATTAGCCTTCGGAACACGTACCATTGTGTTCGGAATGCGGGTAAAACCTTATAATCGCCTGGCGGCATGCCTAATTCGGTGTTCGTGTGAAAAAGTCCTTTTAAAATGGATTTAATATTAAAATAATATTAATAAAACGTATATATATACGTTTAAGCCAGAGAAACCCTATATTTCTCTTCACAGCCGCCGGCATTGCTTTTAATGGCCGTGAATCTTCAATTTTCCCCTCTTAAATTCTCAACATCCATCGACAATTAGAGGATATCTCCAACATGAAAATCGTGGAGCTTCCCGAGCTCTTCACATCCGTACGGTGGGTCGACGTGAAGATCGACGAGATGGCCAGAAATCGGCTGAGAAGGCTGTCGTTTCGCACGCAATTTTCTAGGCAAAGCCATAGCCAAGCTCGACTGGACCTTCGGTGATGATGGAGTTCGCGATGGGCTTTCATTTGGTGGTATTGGATCTTAGCGTAGTCGAGTAGAGGAGGAGCGGCACTCAACCCTAGGGGGACAGCAGTGGGTTCGTTCGAACCCTGGTTGTATCGCGTGAGGAAGATAAAGGCTCCGGCCTTGATTTCAGAACGTGCGGCCGAGGTCTCGTATGGTATAAAAAAAGAGAGAATTTGTTTTATAATTTATATTCAAACTTTGTAAATTCGTATCTTTTACATACTTTGTAAATTTATATTCAAGCGTCGCGATCTACGCTGCAGCGCAGGTCTGGAATCAGTATGAGCAAGTGGAAATTTTAGATTAAATCGAACGATTCGATTTAGTTTAAAATTAAAACGCTCGTCGAAACTCAAGGTGAGTAAATCTCACTCACACCTGGATGCCAATTAATTTAAATAGTTAATATTTAAATAATTGTGTGATTGGTTGAATATGAATATTAATATCAGTTTGGATTGATATTTGTTGTTGTGCTAACATCTGTGGATGCAGGGAAACAGGTTGGAGGGATCCAACTGGATTCCTCACAAAATAGAAATTATATTCATAATTTGTAATATATTTCATTAATATCCTATGATAGTTTAATTTGGAATTTTGTTATGCTGTGTTATGTTGGATAAATAAAATTTGGTATTTTAAATATCAATAAAATAAATTGGAAATCAAAAAGGGAATTGAAAAGAAATTTTTGGAGTAATGAATATAAGGCAATTAAATTCAAGAAATGGGTTTGAAATTTGAAGTGTTTCTGGAACTGGGATTTAAAAAGGAAATGAGAAATGGAAATTTTATAAACTGGATTTATAAATGAAATGAGATATTTATTGGGAAATAAATTTGAAGCATAGATTTCCAATGGGAATTTCTATGAGAAGGTGCAAATTGTTTTTAGAATAATAGTGAGATTATTTTAAAAGGATGGAAAGTGTAATTTTCCTTGGAAATGAAGTATGTTTCAAAGGAAAAATTCCAAAGTATAAACTGAAAAGTTTAAAAATGTGTGTAGAATATTTTAGAAAAATCATTATCTTAAATTACTTTTAAGTGAAAAATAAGTATTTATTAAGTAATTACTGTATTTAAATATTTTTAAGGTAAATTAGAATTATGTTGTTTAAAGGGGAATTACTATAAATATTTGATATAAAATAACCTTATTTTAAAAAAAGAAATTTTGATTTAAGTTACGCAAGAAACTAATATAGATTTTCAATATATATATATATATATGAATAAAGAATTTGGTAACTTATTTTAAATAATTCAAGTATATATTTTGGAAGTGATTTTCCAGGAATGGAAAATGTGTTAAAAATAAATAAAGGTGTTTATTTTTTAAAGTGTTGGGAGAAATTTACGGGACTTGAACGTAAATTTGAATTGAGATAAATCAAGCAAGATTTATAAGAAGAATTCTTTGGGATATTCTGAAATGGAAGTGAATTTCCCTAAAAAGCCAAGTACGTTTTTTAAAGCAGATTTTTGAGTAGAAGTTAGAAGTTTGAAGTTGTTAATAAAAGGGATGTTTTCAAGAAATTATTATTTAAGTTGTAAAAATTCTAAAGGTGAATATTTATTAAATTAGTATAGTAATAATTATTTAAAAGGGGTAATTGGTATTATGTTTTGAAAGAATATTATTAATATTCATATTTTATAAAATGGATTTATTTTATAGGTAATTTGGTTAAAGTTTTATTTGAAACTTATATAGAAGTTTGTAATTCTTATTTTAAATTTAGTTCGACTTAACTTTAATTTTAAAATTGGTTTTTATATTTTATAAAAATATTTTTACCTTAAATATTCTTAAAAAAATATTTTGGATAAAGTGATTTAAAATATTTTAAATCTTAAGTGTTTGTACTTGGTGATTTCAGTGGAAATAGAAAATGTTTGGGAAATTTATTTTCGAAAAGGAAGATGGTTTGAAACTGTTTTCAAAGGGGGTTGAAAATAGAAATATATCTTGCGAAGATATTTTAAGGAAAACATAAATTTGAGGAATTATTTATGTTTGATGGATGTTTGTGAATGTTATTTGATAGTTAAATAACCGACTATAAATATTAGCCAATGCGCTGATCGTTTCGAAGAGACCGGGATCGGGATTAATTTCTCGAAAACCACTTCGATCCGGTTTGTACGTTTTCGTGGAAAAACGAGTTCGGAGTCGAAGATGGAGCAGTGAAGTGCAAGGGCTAGTCGCTACTAATCCTGAGGGTGATTCCAAAATGGATGTAGTAGGAGTAGTGCCTTCAGTTCCGTTCGAACCCGGGACAGACTTGTATTGATGAATGCTTTCGGAACATCGTCAGGAGGACGATGAGCATTCTAAGTGATATGTTCTAAAAAGGTAACGCTTAGCCTCGAGCCTCATCAACCGGGAATGACTGAAAATCAGGGGTTATGCAGCAAGGCTATGTGGGTCGCGCCCATTAGGGTGAGGTCATCCCTATCTAGATGTCCCTTTTTATTCGGCTTAGTGTGCGGTTGCTGATCCCAACCGTGGGGTGATCTTACTCGGGATTATCCAGTAAGGGGTAGTTTCGGTCTTGTGTTGCAGGGGATCGGGCGTGGTCCTCGGTACGCTAATCTAGACCAGGTACTGTGACAGGTGGTACCCCAGTGCCTAGTCATTAGTTGGAAATCCATTCTCCCTACGTGCCTTTACGGTTTTTGTTTGTATTACCCACTTTGTGGCTAGTATGCTGGAATTTAATCATGTAACAATTTCAGCTATTTGAATAAGTATTTGTATATAGACACTATTATAATATCAGAGGATTTGATAAGAAAGTGTTTTGGCTATCGTAGGGTAAAAACCCGACATGTTTATTTGTGGCGTGGTCTTAAGAGATGCTTTTGATTTCAAAGGATTTTTGAAACTTTAATAATAAGTTTCGATGTATTTTCTCACGCTGGTATTCCAGACTGACTCGGGTGTTATTTTATTATAATGCTCGGGTCAGACCGAGTATTATAGATTACAGGATAGGATGCTGTGGAGCTCAGGTGTGGAGCTGGAGTCCAAGGCATATTATTCGTACTTGTTTATTCCGCTGCTATGGTTGTTTGAAATTACCAGCAAGTTGTGAGGCAGGCTGATATAACTGCCAGGCTGGTAATTGTGCTTTACTAGTGATATACTCCAATGATGTAATATATATAAGCAGATATAGTTTTCATTTTTGTGTAAAGATCTGTTATTATTTATTATATTTTGTTCCGCTGCGATTGTGAGATTCTGATGTTGTTTAGTTCCTTCTTTCTTCTATCTTCTTTCTTTTTCCTCAACAATTTGTCTTTTCCGGCACTCGATCGTCGGCATATTATATTATGGTAAATTTTATGTCGATTTTCGAGAGTCGAGAAGGGCGGGTCGTCTCATCTAGACACTATTATAATATCACTGGATTATACGTAGCAATGTTTTGGTTATCATTAGAAAAAACTCATCCGTGTTTATGTGCGATTTGGTCTTATGAGATACCCTTTGTTTTCAAAAATATTTGTATTTCGAGTTTTCTCACACCAATCCCATGACTGACACGGAGTTTATTTTCTTTCCCCTTAAACTCTGGGTACCCTATTTTTTCGGACGGCCAAGTAGTCAGATTTAGCATGAAACATTTTGGAGGAGCTTCGAGTAGGAGCTAGTGTTTCCTGTAACGATCCAAATTTCAGCGTTCGAAAATCGACACCCGTACTTCACTTGTACTTGAATGCCGTAGATTCAATCGTTGAAATTCGACTCGTGCCGAAGCTTATAACACAGTAAGTATAACAACACAGCGGAAGAAAGAAATGAATGATATCATATACATCACAAATGATACAATATCCAGAATATGATATACAACAATGATATCAATATGATACAACAATATCAGAGACAAATAATAATGTTACAGCGGAAACAACGGAACTGATAACTCTAATGATCTTGAAAAAAAAGAAGGAGACCAACAACTCCAACATCAAGCTCGAACCACAAAGATAAGCAATGTCAGTCGTCCGTGAACTCCGAACACTGAACTAGCTCCCGATAATCTACTAAACCTGACTATCTGAAAAACCCAACTCTAGACTGCCCGTGTTGAAAATTGTGGGCACCCAGAGTTTAGGAAGGGAACAATAAACTCCAGGTCAGTCGTGGGACTGGTGTGAGTAACAAAAACAATTTATCTTTAAACAAACAACAAAGGAATTTTAAACTTTGAAATCCGCAATGCTTTTTGGAAAATGAAACTACCATAAGGCCTCACGCCACACACACAATGCAAACGCAGAATTGGAGGAGATTTCTCCTTATGATAGTCAAAAATGCTTACTACGCAAAATCATTCGATATTATTACTATTAGTGCATAGTGTAGAAAACCATTTCGAAAGTATAATATTAATCTTAGCCAGCATAGACATTCCGAACTATGCCTACTATAGCTACCATCTAAACAGTGGTGACCACCATAAGTAAATGGCAGGTTCTACAACTAAAACCGTACTGGGTTCGTATTGTTTCTTTGGATTTTCCAACAAATGGTCAGGCTAAGGAACTTCCTATGCCACATGGGAACGCCTCTGGAGGGACGTTCCGATAACCACCTGGCTCTCTGCCAACACAAGGCCGGTTACCCCCTTCCCGGGTAGTAAACCTGAGATATGCCACCCCCGGTCTTTTGCGACCTTTATCCGAGAGCTCTCGATCACAAAGCAAAAATCACATAGAGTAAATGAGATTGGAGCAACCACATAGGTAAATATCTGGGCTCCATACCATGATACCGCCTTTTTCCAGAAGGAATGGACATACCCTAGGGGAGCTACCCTGAAACCTTGCCGCATCTTTCCTATTTCGACCATTTCCGGTTTGTGAGGCTCGATGAGGTCTCGTCCACAAAGCTACGCTTTTTCACAAAGCCATGCTTTGATCAACAAATGATCGGCAACACACAACAACACTCAGCATGCCACACTACCAAATTGGGAGTATATCATTGATAACCTTCAACTACATAACCTTTGAGCTCGTACGTCTCAGAGAAGGGTGTTAAGCTAAGAGAATAAATCTCCGCCACCAAACAGAAATGTATTTGAAAGAAATCATCTTTATATCTCAAAGTGTAGTGTCAGACATACAACCATACGAGTCTGTTCCGGGTTCGAACAGAACCGAAGGCACTTCCGAAGAAGCCCTTGCAATCCGGATAATCCCTAATCACGTCCGGACTTCCCACCACATATGGAGTCTCTATGCCGGGGACCAATCGATGTAGAGACATTCGATGAGTTTTCCTTTCATTTTTGAAAATATACGGTCTTCACCACCAGTCTTCAAATGCTATCCATAACGTCGTATCATTATTCGGAATGGGTTATATGACACAAAGTCCTCTTCCGGCTAAACCGAATAATGAGCGTAATATTTTAAAAACATATGGATATTGGGATTTCGATTAAGTCATAACTTATTACCCAAAACTTCTCTTTCAAATGGTTTAAACACATTACCATTTTCAATCTTTTACATAAAAAGATTCATCTCACAAAATTCACCCAATTTCACAAAGATTCATTCATAGATTTTCCAAATCAATTTCCATTCCAATTGGATTAACTCATTAAATCTTTTAAAACAAAGATTCAACTTATAGCTTTCAAAACAATTCCATTTCGACCTTATATACAAAAGGTACACCTTTCCAATTTCAAAACAAAGTTTAACAATCTTTCACAAAGATTTATTCATAACTCGAACAACCATTTTCATTTGAAACTTGAAATTCTATTGACACAAATTGGAAATTCATTCCTTATATGAAAGCTTCTATTATTTGAAAACAAATAGTTTTCATTTCGGAAAATCTGAATCATTTATACGAGTTAAAGTCCTTGGGTTAAATTCAAATTCTCAAAACCATACTTTCAAAATGATTTAAATTCCTATAAACACATTATAACATCTTTAACCATAATTTCCAAACATGGAATTCAATTCAAATTTAATTATTTAAATTGAAAACTTTACCAAGTTATTCAAAACAACTTTTCTCTTAAAACTCCTTTTCAAAAGCTTTAATATTTAACCCAAATCCATTTCCAAATCAATTGAAATTAAAATTTCAATTTCAAAAACATTAAATTTAAATCATCTGTGACTTAACCGATTTCCTCGTGAAATCCATATTTGTGTATGTATGGTGTAGTCCAGGGGTTTAACACAGTAGTGCAACATCATTCAATCATCACAGATTCACATACAGAAATATAGTTGATAAGCGGTATAACTATAACGCTTATCATTCATTCACAGATCATAGATATATACATATCACAGATAATAAATTGCAGTCATCCCAGATAAATAAATTACATTACAGATCACAACACAAATCAGGATGTATCACAAAGCATCACAAATCAAGGATATCAAACAATTCACCCATTCAATAAAATCCAAACATTCATAGGTAAAATTTATTAATCAGATGTATTACTTATGAATAATCATTAATCTGGGTTAATTATCATGAGTTAATTACAAATTATCTAGAATAAATTTTCCTTTCATCATTTATTAGTTAACCTTTAATTATTAACTAATCATCCTTAATTAATGAATCAATTAACTTTTAAATTATTTAATAAATCTTAATTAATCACATTCATTAATTTAATCCTTTGATTAATTACACTAAGTAATAAATCTTTAATTACTTCTACTAAGTAATTATACTTTAATTACTTCATTAATTAATTAACTAAAATTAATCACATTTACTTCCTTGATTACAATTGGTAATTTATCCCTTAATTACCTTTAAAACAAATTAATTAATCTTTAATTGTAGATTGATTATCCTTTAATTATTAATTAATAAATCTTAATTATCAATTAACTTAGTAACAAATTAATTAATCCTTAATTAATCAGTTAATCAACCTTTAATTATCACTTAATTATATTTATAAAAATAATTAAGTTTAAAATATCTTAAAGTTTAATTTAACAAACTTAAATTGAACAAACATATGATTTCCTTAATTAACTTTTCTAATTACGTTATTAAGTTTATTCAAAATAAACTCTTTAAAATAAAAGTGATATATATATATATTAAACACCTTTAACTTAGTTAACATAAAACAATTTTGTTTAAAATTTCAAAACTGTTTTATACTGAAATCTACAGACCCGAGACACATTCAAAATTACCCGAGCTAAATTCTAATTTACTCGAGCCCTACTTCGAGTTTCCCCTCACCTTCTTTTTCCCGAGTATTTTCGCAATTTCCTTCGAGACAAACCCGAGCCTGCCCTTTCTTCCCAAATTGGCAAACATTCCAGATACCACACATACACGCGTGCACATGCACAGTTCATCGGTGGCACTCCGACCACCACAACCATCTCCGACATGTCGACGACTATGCTCACAAACGATCTCATCCATCAGAACCTCGAATCAATCTCCAGATCGAAATCGAGCTGAGACCAGAACATCAGAACCCAAAACTCCCTGATGAAAATCGATTCGCGCCACCTGTTCCGACCACCTGAACCCCTGGCACCTCGTCCATAGCCTCGCTAAAGCCTACGCTTCATTTTCCCCCATGACCCACCAGGTCCGACGCTCTGACGACGTTGCATCTGCATTGTGAACAACCACTACCTGAACCCAATTCAAAACCCTAGTTCGACTTTGCCCAAACTCCTCGTCGATCTAAAAATCAAGTGACCATTTTTCTAATGATCAACAACAACCCAGCTACCCCCAGTCTCCAACTCAATGACCAACTCCTCGTTATTCGCCTAGAACTGATGAAATTAACGAATCTGATCATCTCACGAATTCCCATCATACCCAATTTTAAAAATTATAATATATACATCAAAAATCATATTTTTCTCATGCAAATCAAGTTATAGAATCAAAACAAGAATTTAATCATTTGATTTTCTTGGTTTTAAAAGATTTTTACTGTTATTTCATATTTTCAAATAGTTACTAAACATTTCAACTTGAAACCATTTTTAAAAATTGAATCTGATAAATACAAACAATTTCCTTTTAAAGATCATATCATAAATCTATTTATATAGGGAGATATAAAACTTTGAACTTGAATTGGTTAATTTGAAACAGACAGAGGCAGATTCATCCATACACAAGCATGCATGTATATATATACACAGGGATACAACTATACTTCAACAAATTTCATCTATGCAAACATTATCCACGAATAAACCTCAAGTATTTTCACAGGCATCAGACATAAAGGCAGATTAAGCTTCAAAATGAAATGGTTTATTTACTCACCTTGATTTCCAGGGAAAACAGAGTTCTTTTATTTTGAAACAGGCTTGTGAAAGTTGCAAGCTGAAATCTTCCTTGATATCTGGTTTATATGAATTGGAGTGTTTTTTAGGTTGAAGTTTTTTTTGTTTTAAGTTGGATGATATTTGCTCTAGATTTTTCTCGGTTTTGATGGACGAAACTGAGATGAGGAATTGATGTATAAAAATAGTTTACAGGTGATATTTTAGTTTGTACAACTTAGATTTTTTTCTTTGGTGGCTGAGCATTAATTGCCTTGTACCAATCTTGAATATATATCATACTTATCCAATTTTTTATACGGTATGTACAAATGATTTTTCATTTCTTTTGCTTTGTCTTCCTTTGCAAGCCATTTCACTTGCTTATACTTTGTCTACATACTTATATTTTTGTTTCATTCTTTTGCAAGTGTTCATACATGAATATATATTAGTGTTTGTATTTTCTTTTTTTTATAATATAAGTGAATCTCTATTTTAACATGTTGTCAAATTTTTTTTTCATTTATTTCTATTTTTAACTTAACCATCAATTCTAAATTTAAAATTATTTATTCTCATACTTGTGTTCAATGTTTATATTGTTATAATTTATTTTCAACCATTTATTAAGATTTAAATTCAAATTCAAATATATACATATATATTCAAATTTACTCATGTATGCCCGTATACATATATATTCACATATATACATATATATACAATATTTAAATTTTAAATGATTTAACATAGAATTTATTTGAACTTGGGGAAACTCACATCAATTTACAATTAATTTTACAATTTTTATTCAAAAACTAAAATTAATTATCCATTTATATATATATAAAATCCGGGGTCGTTACAACCTTTCCCCCTTAAAAAATTTCATCCTCGAAATTTGCTAGGGAGACACAAAGATAGATGAAAAATGTTTTATCAAATCAACTGAATATCTATTCTGCATTTGGCTTACCAAATCAGAATATCAATAATAGATACGAGAACGAATATTTTTAGTTTTTCACAAGATACTCGGGTTATCCAGATCTACGAAATATGGAGAGGTATTGGTTAGTTCGAAGGGATAACTAACCATTCGTAGAATATATTGGGACCCAAATTGTATTCATATATCTGTCTATTTTTGGGTACAATTTCAAAACTTTTAGTTTAGAAATCAGGGTATATCTGTCAACCACAGCAACCAATACATCCAAACAAACAATTCTAACCTATTTGGAGTTTATGTCCCATACAAATATATCAAATCTTCTTCCTAGATATACCAGAAACTATCGAAAAAATGAGAAAAGATGACGAACAAAAGAGATTGATAGAGAAAAGATTATTTCCTTGTTGTTACAGGGTATTGACCATTTATAGTCGTATTCCCCTATCCCCTATCTCATCCTCTTCTTGCACTCATACTTACTATCAGTAGATAGTAAGAGAATTTACTGAGGCATACGGACGGATATCTTAGGGATTACTCATTCTAGGGTATACTTCACCCTATCTCTAATGAGCTACTTAATGTGTTATACTCCTGAGCTAAAGTTTAACCTTAGCTCTGATACCACGCTGTCACGATCCAAATTTCAACGTTTGAAAATCGACACCCGTACTTCACTTGTACTTGAATGCTGCAGATTCAATCGTTCAAATTCGACTCGTGCTGTAGCTTATAACATAGTAAGTATAACAACACAACAGAAGAAAGAAATGAATGATATCATATACATCACAAATGATACAATATCCAGAATATGATATACAACAATGATATCAATATGATACAACAATATCAGAGACAAATCATAATGTTACAGCGGAAACAACGGAACTGATAACTCCAATGATCTGAAAAAAAAGAATGAGACCAACAACTCCAACATCAAGCTCGAACCACAAAGATAAGCAATGTCGGTCGTCCGTGAACTCCGAACACTGAACTAGCTCCCGATAATCTACTAAACCTGACTATCTGAAAAACCCAACTCTAGACTGCCCGTGTGAAAAATTGTGGGCACCCAGAGTTTAGGAAGGGAACAATAAACTCCAGGTCAGTCGTGGGACTGGTGTGAGTAACAAAAACAGTTTATCTTTAAACAAACAACAAAGGAATTTTAAACATTGAAATCCGCAATGCTTTTTGGAAAATGAAACTACCATAAGGCCTCCCGCCACACACACAATGCAAACGCAGAATTGGAGGAGATTTCTCCTTATGATAGTCAAAAATGCTTACTACGCAAAATCATTCGATATTATTACTATTAGTACATAGTGTAGAAAACCATTTCGAAAGTATAATATTAATCTTAGCCAGCATAGACATTCCGAACTATGCCTACTATAGCTACCATCTAAACAGTGGTGACCACCATAAGTAAATGGCAGGTTCTACAACTAAAACCGTACTGGGTTCGTATTGTTTCTTTGGATTTTCCAACAAATGGTCAGGCTAAGGAACTTCCTATGCCACATGGGAACGCCTCTGGAGGGACGTCCCGAGAACCACTTGGCTCTCTGCCAACACAAGGTCGGTTACCCCCTTCCCGGGTAGTAAACCTGAGATATGCAACCCCCGGTCGTTTGCGACCTTTATCCGAGAGCTCTCGATCACAAAGCAACAATCACGCAGAGTAAATGAGATTGGAGCAACCACACAGGTAAATATCTGGGCTCCATACCATGATTCCGCCTTTTTCCAGAAGGAATGGACATCCCTAGGGGAGCTACCCCTGAAACCTTGCCGCATCTTTCCTGTTTCGAGCATTTCTGGTCTGTGAGGCTCGATGAGGTCTCGTCCACAAAGCTATGCTTTTTCACAAAGCTACGCTTTTTCACAAAGCTACGCTTTTTCACAAAGCCATGCTTTGATCAACAAATGATCAGCAACACACAGCAACACTCAGCATGCCACACTACCAAATTGGGAGTATATCACTGACAACCTTCAACTACATAATCTCTGAGCTCGTACGTCTTAGAGAAGGGTGTTAAGCTAAGAGAATAAATCTCCGCCACCAAACAGAAATGTATTTGAAAGAAATCAGCTTTATATCTCAAAGTGTAGTGTCAGACATACAACCATACGAGTCTGTTCCGGGTTCGAACAGAACCGAAGGCACTTCCGAAGAAGCCCTTGCAATCCGGACAATCCCTAATCACGTCTGGACTTCCCACCACATATGGAGTCTCTATACCGGCGACCAGTCGATGTAGAGACATTCGACGAGTTTTGCTTTCGTTTTCGAAAATATCCGGTCTTCACCACCGGTCTTCAAATGTTATCCATAACGTCGTATCATTATTCGGAATGGGTTATATGACACAAAGTCCTCTCCCGGCTAAACCGAATAATGAGCGTAATATTTTAAAGACATATGGATATTGGGATTTCGATTAAGTCACAACTTATTACCCAAAACTTCTCTTTCAAATGGTTTAAACACATTACCATTTTCAATCTTTTACATAAAAAGATTCATCTCACAAAGTTCACCCAGTTTCACAAAGATTCATTCACAGATTTTCCAAATCAATTTCCATTCCAATTGGATTAACTCATTAAATCTTTTAAAACAAAGATTCAACTTATAGCTTTCAAAACAATTCCATTTTGACCTTATATACAAAAGGTACACCTTTCCAATTTCAAAACAAAGTTTAACAATCTTTCACAATGATTTATTCATAACTCGGACAACCATTTTCATTTCAAACTTGAAATTCTATTGACACAAATTGGAAATTCATTCCTTTTATGAAAGCTTCTATTATTTGAAAATAAATAGTTTTCATTTCGGAAAATCTGAATCATTTATACGAGTTAAAGTCCTTGGGTTAAATTCAAATTCTCAAAACCATACTTTCAAAATGATTTAAATTCATATAAACACATTATAACATCTTTAACCATAATTTCCAAACATGGAATTCAATTCCAATTTAATTATTTAAATTGAAAACTTTACCAAGTTATTCAAAATAGCTTTTCTCTTAAAACTCCTTTTCAAAAGCTTTAATATTTAACCCAAATCCATTTCCAAATCAATTGAAATTAAAATTTCAATTTCAAAAACATTAAATTTAAATCATTTGTGACTTAACCGATTTCCTCGTGAAATCCATATTTGTGTGTGTATGGTGTAGTCCAGGGGTTTAACACAGTAGTGCAACATCATTCAATCATCACAGATTCAAATACAAAAATATAGTTGATAAGCGGTATAACTATAACGCTTATCGTTCATTTACAGATCATAGATATATACGTATCACAAATAATAAATTGCAGTCATCCCAGATAAATAAATTACATTACAGATCATGTGACGACCCAACTTTCCACTACCGGAAAGTTGCATCATCTAGAAGAAAGAAAGGGGTGAGAAAGTAGAAAAGATAGAGAAGAAGAAGAAACAACATCAGAATCTCAACAGCGGAACGAATAAAATATAATATATCACATAAGAGAATACATAGTATCATATACATCAGAGTTACACAGATAATACAACACATACTAGACAGTTATAAACATCTGTCTAGTTAATACAACTCAGTATAGTACAACTCAACAATACATCTCAGAGATACCAACACAGCGGAACACTACACATATCTATAACGCTGAAGCCTCCTGCTCCATTGCTCCTCCACAGTTCGTCAAAGCTAACCTGAATCCCTTGGCTACCCGTAAAAATTTGGGTACCCGAGAGTTTAAGAAAAACAGAAAATAAACTCCGGGTCAGACATGGGTCTGGTATGAGTAACAGGTTAAAGTTGCTTAACTTTGAAAATCATTTGAAAACAAAGGGTATCACGTAAGACATCCCACACATAAACATGGAAATGTTTTTACCTTACGCTAACCAAAACATTTGATAGGAAATCCAGTGATATTATAATAGGTCTAGGGTTTTCAAGTAAATAAGAAATAGCTGAAATTGTTACATGATTAAATTCCAGCATACTAGCCACAACGTGGGTAATACAATCAAAACCGTAGGGTCTCGTAGGAAAATTTGGGTTTCCAACAATGGCAGGGCTATTGGGGTACCGCCCGTCACAGTACCTGTCCTAGATCAGCGTACCGAGGACCCACCCTAAGTCCCCTGCAACACAAGGCCGGAACCATCCCTTACTGGACAGTCCCAAAGAAGACAACCCCGGCAGTTGGAGCTCAAAACTGCCCACACAGCCGAAAATAAAAGGGACATCTAGACAGGGGTATATCTCGCTCTCAAGTGGGTGCGACCCATGAAGCCTTGCTGCACCTCCCCTGTTTTAGCCATTCCCGGTTGATGAGGCTTGAGGTCATGATTACCTTTATCAGAACTCATCACTTAGAATGCTCATCGTCCGCCTGACGATGTGTTGAAAGCATTCAATCCATACAAGTTCGTTCCGGGTTCGAACGAAACCGAAGGCATTATTTCGTTACACTCATTTTGGAATCACCCTCAGAGTTAACGACAATAACCCTTGCACTCTGAATCTTCATCTTCACTTGATATTCACGACCTATCGTTAATTTGGATCGATGTGGTATTCGGGTCTCCAGACCTAGAATCCCGGTATACGGAAACCCGATCCCGGTCTCATCGAAATCCAAACCGTATCTTTTAAGGCCAAGTTGTTTTAAAGTTAAAACAATTCAATTCAATATTATCTATATACTCACAGATAGATAAATCTCAATATCAGAAACAGATAATCAACATTATCATCACAAACATATAATCCATATTATCAACTCAAACAGATAATCAATATTATCAAACAAGCATCCATATCACCTAGATATTACTCATCTCATATCTAAGATCACAATCAATCAATGAAATAACATTCATTCATAAGCAACGATTTATAAACACACCATTTATAATTAATTTAAAATGAATTAAATTAATTACTTATCTCTAATTAATTATAAAGTAAATTAAATTAATTACTCCATCATTATAAATCCTACTTACTTAACCATTGATTAATTATCAATCAATTAATTAACCATTCTCTAGATTTCCATCTTAATTAATCATCCTGGATTAATTATCTTTTAATTACATTCAAGTAATTATCTTTCAATTAATTTCGCAAATTAATTAACTTTAACCAAAACAGTAATTAACCTTTAATTACTCTTTTTATTAATTAACCATAATTAATTATATTTATCCATAATTAATTACAATTAATTAATTACTCAAAATCACTTATTATTGATTAATTAGTTTTAATGAATCAATACTTAATTACATCATTAATTATATAAATTAATGATCCCTAATACATTCTTGATTTAATTATTCCATTTAAATTAATTACATTAAGTAATTAATCTTTAACTAACCACATTTATTAATCAGTCTTGATTAATCCCATCCAGTAATCAACTACCTTTAATTACTTCACTTAATAAATAAATTACTCCTTAATTAATTATCTCAATTAATTCCTTGATTAATTTCACAAAGTAATTTAATCCAAATTACCATCATACTAAATCATCTTTAATCAATTACATAAAGTAATTACCATTAATTACTTCATTAAATAATTTCACTTCATTAATTACATTTAAGTAATTACTTATTAAATCATTTCAATGATTTATTTAAATTAACTTAATTAATTAACTTAAACTAATCAAATTAAATTCATTTAATTACATTAGTAATTAATTTCTTAATTCCTCCATTATGTAATTTCAAATTGATTAATCTTTAATTAATCAATTAATTAATCTCTAATTAAAAATTCTTAATTACATCATTAATTATTCCTTAAATTAATTAATCTCAGACCTTAATTAATTAATTTAAACTTGGAGTTACTAATTAAATTAATTCAAATCATTTATTATCCATTCTAGTTTACTTAATAATTAATGAATTACAAGTCATTAAATCTTCATTTAACTCTAAAACAAAATTCATTTCTTATTAATGATTTAATTATCACTCACAAATATGTTTGAAAACATTTATCTTCAATTTTACCCTTTAAATTCATTTTCTTTTCAAGATTTAAAATGAACTCCTTTTTATCTTAATAAAGTTTAAAACAAATTTCTAAAACCTTTAAATTTCACATGCTAAAGGAAATTTTAAAGAGGTAAAAATCAAATTTTCTTTAAATTCACATATTTCAAGTATACCTCAACATTACAACCCTTCTAAACATTTAAATTAAACAAACTTTATTTTATTTCAAAAATTCTGGAATTCAAATTTAAATCTAAGTCCAGGTTTCAACTTTGATTATTTGATTACATCCTTCCTTCACAATTCAAAATACATTTTAAATTCAAATTCTTTTTCATTACACTTACATACTTAAACACTCTTAAGTTAGTTATACAATTTGAATTTCAACTTTATTTATTTCAAACTAAGTTTCAGATTTAAACTTGAATTTATATTTGTACCTTTGATTAAATCTTAGTTTAACTTTATTTTAAAAATTTAAATTTATGCTTCAGAAAACAGAACAGGTTTTGAAGCCTGTAACTAAGCATTGACTCGAGCCTCCCCACTTTGCTTCGAGTCCAAACTAGATTTACTTCGGGTAAATCTTGAAATCACCCAGGGGAAAACCCGAGTCATCCTCTTTTTATTTTATTTTTCTTTAAAACCTGCTTGGTTTTAAATTCTGAGAACTCTTTCACTCGCGTACGACCCCAAATATCACTCGAGCCATCACCCGGTTCCCTCGAGACCACTTCGAGTAGAACCCTCCTTCCCCAAACTCTGTGAACTGATACCAGTTCATCACCGTACACGTGCACGTTGCCCCCAGTCACCTCCGATCATCGGTGATGATCGTTCCACATGCAAAACTACTCCACTACCCCAACTCGATCATCAGATCGTCATTCCTAAGTCGAAATCGAATTCGAGCTAAAACACCCAAACTGGAACCATCATCGGAAATCTGGAACCCACCTCGTCCACGACACTCCGACCATCAGCGACTCCGGAACTCCTGCCACACCATCGCCAACCTCCCTGCTACCATTCCCTCGAGTTTCGTTAGACTCGATACACCAGAGTAGGCGAACGATCCAAAACAACAGGCACAGCAAAAACTAGGGTTCCTGACCAGAATCCATCACCGCTGTCGCCATAGTGAAATACATCACCATCAGGCATTTTTTCCCCATATCTTTGGTCGTTCCTCCACCTTCACGAGGAATTCCGACCCTCAAATCCAAGTAGATCATCAGAGAAACCCAGATTTCATGTTTTTGAGAAACCCAGAACTGCTCATTCATCCCATCTTTAAAAATTATAATTTTAGTTGTAAAAATCATGGTTTCATTCGAGTATTCGATTTATATCCCTGAATTTATAAACTAAGATGTTTGAAATTTCACAAAACTCTAACTTTCCTGTTTTTAGAGTTTTCCAGAGTAGAATTAAATTTATTATTGCCTTAAGTACAAATTTAAACTAAAGTTTACAATTTAACAACCAAGTTGGACTTGCATATTTAAGTTTAAGTAGTGACAAGATCAAAGATTGAATTTTTAAATCCAAAACTGGGAGACTGGGAAGTAAAAACAGAGAGCACCCAGATGAACAATACATACATATCACACATTCATATATATACAGAGAAAAGCACTAATATACTAATGCATTTAAACATAATAATTTCAGAGATCTCATGCAATCAGATTCTACTTAAGTTGTCTTAAATAAAATGTTACTCACAAAGATTTGCAGGGAAGAAAAACAGAGCATGGTTGCTTGCAACAGTTTGAACTTGAAATCTGGAAACTGGAAAATATTTTCACTTATATCTTCTTGTCAATCCCTTGCTCACTGTTGTAGTTGCTGGTGGTTGTATGCTTGTTTAGGATTTAAATGGAGTTTCTTTTTATATTTGCTTAGCTCGAACTGGACATGGAAAATGATATGGGAAGACGTTTATAGGCTGAAGTATGAAACACTTTTACAGGGTATCATCTTTCTTTTATTTTTATTATTATGGTCAGGGATTTTTTTTCAAAAAGATGGAGGCTGAAATTACAATCTTATGCAACTCGAATTGACATTGTTGGCTGCTTATTAAATGAAGACATTTAATGTTTGTACCTTATGTCTCATTTTACACTTATTTATATATTTTCATTCTTGCTTGAGACTTGGACTACAAGCCACCAGCAAATACAAGATACATGCAATATATTTTTACTTTGCTTTTGGTTCATATTGCTCTTAAGTTTGCCTGCATACAACATATTCGAATTATTTGTTTCCCTGCTTACTCAGTTCTTCACTTGCCTTTGATTCTTTGTTCAATTGGCTATACAGGTCTATATTTGAAGCTGGGAATCTTCTTATGTATTTTACAACATATGTTACTGATTTGATAATAGAATGTAATGAATGTTGTTTTTTTAATATATTGTTTGATATATTCACTTTATTATTTGTTTTATTATTATACAAATATGTTATTTGTTTATTTAATGTTAGTTTTACAATTTACAAACTATCAATATTACTTATGTAAATTTTACTTGTTGCTTTGCCATAATTTACATTTTGATATTTACTTTGTTATTTGTTTTGTTGTTAGTCATGTTATTTCAACATGTATATTTATTTTTATTAATATTATAAAAGCTCATTATCAAATTTAAAATAGTTAAACAAAGAAATTATCTCTTTTATTTAAACTACTTATTTTATAATATACTTAACTATCGTTTGACAAAATTACATTTAAAACTTACATATAACAAAATTTCTATTTATTTAAAAGCCTATTCAAAAAGATATTACATCAAATTAAAATAATTTATAAAGAAATTATCTCTATAAAAATAAATAAAACTCATTATCAAAATAAAATGATTTTATAAAGGAAATTATTACTTATATTAATAAATTACTTATTTTATCAATCTATATTTAAAAAGAACAACAAAACTCCTGTTAAATTTAAATTTAAGCTAAAATCAATTTTAAACAATTTTAAATTTTACTCTGTATATATTTTAAAGCTAAATGATTATTTATTTCATATTAAATCTAAATCAAATTTCAAATTACCAAAAATATTAAAATAAGAAAACATATCTTTATTTATTAACTTTTTAAAACAGATCTTGTCTATTTACAGTATATACAGATATATATATACATTATAAATAGAAAACAATTTATCAGCATTTTAAAAGATAAATTATCAGTTAAATATTTAAAAGAAAATTATTGAATCAATTCAAATTTTATTTACAATTATTGTCAAATCAATTTAATTTTCATCACAGATTATTAAATTGATATTGCCAAAATTTCCGGGATGTCACAGATCACAACACAAATTAGGATGTATCACAAAGCATCACAAATCAAGGATATCAAACAATTCACCCATTCAATAAAATCCAAACATTCATAGGTAAAATTTATTAATCAGATGTATTACTTATGAATAATCATTAATCCGGGTTAATTATCATGAGTTAATTACAAATTATCTGGAATAAATTTCCCTTTCATCATTTATTAGTTAACCTTTAATTATTAACTAATCATCCTTAATTAATGAATCAATTAACTTTTAAATTATTTAATAAATCTTAATTAATCACGTTCATTAATTTAATCCTTTGATTAATTACACTAAGTAATAAATCTTTAATTACTTCTACTAAGTAATTATGCTTTAATTACTTCATTAATTAATTAACAAAAATTAATCACATTTACTTACTTGATTACAATTGGTAATTTATCCCTTAATTACCTTTAAAACAAATTAATTAATCTTTAATTGTAGATTGATTATCCTTTAATTATTAATTAATAAATCTTAATTATCAATTAATAAAACTTAGTAACAAATTAATTAATCCTTAATTAATCAGTTAATCAACCATTAATTATCACTTAATTATATTTATAAAAATAATTAAGTTTAAAATATCTTAAAGTTTAATTTAACAAACTTAAATTGAACAAACATATGATTTCCTTAATTAACTTTTCTAATTACGTTATTAAGTTTATTCAAAATAAACTTTTGATGTGACATCCTGGATTTTTAGCAGTATTATTTTAATAAATATTTAATTTAATTAATTAAAATACAACTTATTATTATTTTAAAAAAACGAATATATATGTGTTTTTGGAAGAAATGATTTATTTGGAATTTAAAATAAAGAGTTTCAAAATATCTTTAGAATGAAATATATTTTATTCACATTAAAATAAAGTAAGATCTACTTATTAACTTTTGATTTAAACATATATATTTATGATATAATCTTAATAACAATGGTTAAAATCAAATAATCTTATAAATATTAAATCTAAGTAAAATAAAATACAACCAAATTGTACTTACAAAATAAATAATAAAAATATATAAGATAAATTATATAGTTGTGTAAAATATAAGTAAGGACATTAATAAATTCTAATAATATGTAAATATAGAACTTCATTTATATTCCAAAGCATAAGACAAAAGAAAATATAGATATTTAAGAAGAAAATCTAAATATGAACAAACAAATAGAAGATAAGTATGTAAGCTTACACAAGAAGACTATGTAATTAATATAAGTACAAAAATAAATACTATAGAAGCAATTAAATGTTTGATAGTTTAAATTTAGAGAGAAATATGAATGCAAAATAAACACTTAGGATAATAAGAAGCAAGACAAAGCTATGCATATGAATGTACTCTCAAAATAGAATGTATACAAGTGTACATAATAGAAAAATAAAATATATAGATAAGTATAAGCTTGTGAAACAAGCCAATGTAATAAATGCTAGCCACTTTAAATCATTTCAGCCTCCTTTGTAAAGGAAAATCTCTGACCAAAATATACAAATAATCTACACAGTACGATACAAAAATCTCTTGTACCTGTTTATACATCAGCCTGCACACTATCTTTTATATACATCATCTCCATTTCGATTGATAAACCTAAGCATCATAAAAAACAAGATAACAACCTAAAAACAACACATCAACTAAATTTATTTCCATCAACAACAATTAAAATCATTAAAACAAGACTCTGGAAACAATATCCAGGCTGGTGGTTTTCAAACTCCAAGAGGTTATTCTTTGTTCTCTGTTCAACTGATTCCAGGTGAGTAAATCCTCACATAGCCTCTCTTTAAATCTAAGTGTTTTGTTATGATAAATTCATGCTATATCTTTCTATGATTGAATGAGTAATTGCTGATTGGAATCTTTGTTTGATTAGAATTCTAAGTTTAGTATTTGTATATGTTTGCCATGGTTGACAGCCTGATGGCATGATGTTGCTAGGTTGTTGAATGTGTTCCACAATTGCACATGTGCTTGCTTGCTTTGTGCTCGTGCTTTGGTTTGTACGTGTTAATCTTCACTTAGACCTGATTGACCTGTTAAATCTTAACATCTTTACTTTGCTCCATTTGTTGTCTAATTTTACTTGTACCATATCCTCACTGTTCCAAATTTCTAGAATTCGAACAAAAATAAGTAGGAAACAACTGCCTTTGCAAACTTAAGAAAAAATATTCCAGTTTCAGTTCAAATATAAACCAAGCTTTCAAGTTCAAATTTAAAAGCTTCCAGGCTCTGTTTCCTGCAATCACAAGTGAGTAAACAATTGTTTAAAGGTTTTAATCTGGTTTTAACTTTGGTATATAAGAATGAAATACTGTGATAATGTAGTGTAAATGGTTGGCAAATTTGTTGGCTGTGAAAGCATGTTTAGTATATATATGTCTGTGTATATTTGTTCTGTGTATCTTCTCTGTTTAACAGGCTTCGAAATCAATATAAAAATTTATATCTACCAAATGAATTAGTTTTAGACCATGATTCTTAAAGGAAAAAAGATTGAAACATGATAATTTAAATTTTAAAAATGGTTTCAAGGTTGTATATTTAGTAAATATTCCAACAATGAAGAAATACAGTGATAATCTAAGTAAAATGTTAAAAATCAAACTATATATTTTGTAGATTCAAGCGTGCAGCTTGAATCGACTTTGGAAAACTTGATTTTTAAAACAAAATTCATGAATTTTTGTTTGGATTTGGGGCCGCATTTTTGTGATGATCAGGAAAGGGAAATTGAGCTAATTACGGTGACTAGGTGGACTTTGGATGTCGTGGTTCCCGTAGAATCTGGCTGAAAGATAGACGCATTCGAGAAAAATGAGGAATGATTTTTCTGGTGGCTGTGATGATCGGAAAGAGTCATAGTAGGGTTTCGAAGTTTGGGTTGAGTAATCGATATGTTCGAGGCATTCGCGACGCAGTGAGAAGGCTGGAAGGAATCGCGACCTGAGGAATCGATTTATCAGGTCAAGGCGATGCTCGGGTATGATCGACGAGGGTACTCGAGGACGAAATCATTGGTGGATGATTATTTCGTCGGACTGATGGGTTTCGAGTATTTGCCTGGAAAATAAAATTCTCGACAGTTAGTTTGTTACAGCCCAATTAGCTAGAACTCACCCCCAAAAGCTAGCTTGTAAGGGGAGGGTGCCTAATGGGTTATATATGCATCACCTATCCCATACTAGACGATGTGGGACATTACATTCCACCACTCTTCGAAAGTCCGACGTCCACGTCGGCCTACTCTATTCCCTTATTGACTGATTCGATGGTAGCCCTTTTCCCATTGGACGGCTTCACTCACTTATCAGTTCAAGCCTATAGGTCGCCCCTCTCGTGACTCGAACTTTCGAGTAGTGGTGACCTGCTCTGATACCACTTGTTACGGCCCAATTAGGTAGAACTCACCCCCAAAAGCTAGCTTGTAAGGGGAGGGTGCCTAATGGGTTATATATGCATCACCTATCCCATACTAGACGATGTGGGACATTACATAGTTCGAATGGGGTTTTTGAGTGGTCTAAGTTCTAGTTGGGCTCGGAGTGGATGAATATGGATGGTTGGAGGAATAGTCGACGTCCAGGGGGTGGTGTACATGTACACCGTGATACGGTGTGCAGGTGGATGGAAGAACAGGAAGGAGAAGAGGAAGAAGAAGTGAGGGCAGAGGGTAGTTATGTTTATCTCGGGGAAATGGGGAATTTACTCGAGATTTGACCTGAGCGTTTTGATTTGTGGCTCGAGTATTTTCTTTAGGAAATCAGGTGGGCTTAAATTTTAAGGTTTTTAAATAAAGAAATTTAAGCCAGTTTTCAAACAAGTTAAGTGAACAGGTTCTCAGAGCCTATATCAAACAGGTTTCAACATAGCATATTAAAATTTTAATAAGAAGTGTTTGACTAAATTCATTTCAAAAATTTTGGATTTCAAATAAGTTTAGTAATGAACTAATTATTTAATTTAAGTATGTGGATTATTTAAGATTTTACAAATTGAAATATAGTCTATTAATATAAATTAATGGGTAGTTAATTACTTAGTATAAGTAATTAAAGAATAATTAACGTATGAAGTTCATTTAAGGATAGTTAATTACTTAATGTGATAATTTAAAATTATTAAGAGATCATTAAAAATGTAAGTGGTTATAGGATAATTGGTTTGAGTAATTAATTAAGGTTATATGTAAATAGTAATTATTAATTACTTTATAAGAGTAATTGAGAGATTATTTAAATGTGATAAGGAAAGGCTAATTTATTTGGGAATTTAATTGGGAAATTAGTTACTTATTGTAATTAAGATGGGTAATTAAAAGAAAATTAATTAATTGATATGTGGAACAAATAAGCTGGAATGAAATGATTTAAGTAAAATGGACCATTTAATCTAAGTTTTGGATGCTTAGAAATTGATATGTGTGATAAGTAATGTCTATAACAACTTGTGAAGTTGTAAATTTGTATAAGTTATCC
This sequence comes from Allium fistulosum, assembly GCA_030737815.1. NCBI lineage: Eukaryota > Viridiplantae > Streptophyta > Magnoliopsida > Asparagales > Amaryllidaceae > Allium > Allium fistulosum. The sequence goes on along the minus strand of CM060904.1, from coordinate 702,762,080 downwards.
CGGGTTTATATAAGTTGTATGCTCTTGTATACCATGTTATATGGGTTTACTCACGCTGGTTTTCCAGCCTGACCCGGGTGTTACTTTGATGTAATGCTCGGGTCAGACCGAGTATTACAGATTTTCAGGTAAGGACGTTCTGGAGCTCAGGAGACGAGCTGGATAGCAGGAACGTATGAAGTGTTTCCGCTGTGATATATTACTGTTTATCTGAGACATGTTGATTTTACTGTCCTGTGTATGTATAAATGTTGTAACTCTGATGTATTGATATAAATGAACAGATATAGTACTCTTTTGTATAACTGTTATTATTTGATATTATATTTCATCCGCTGCGAATGTGAGATTCTGTGACTTGTTTTATGTTTCTTCTTCTATCTCTTTTCTTCTTTTCCTAACTATCTGGAATTTTCGTGGCCGAAAACTCCGGGTCGTTACACTTGGTATCAGAGCTGAAAGGTTAAGCGAGAACCTTGGCTCTGGTGGGTGTACTCATAAGGATAGGGTCAATAGTACCCTGGAATGAGTTGAGTGTATATATATATATATATGAGAGCGTACTTGTTATTTTCATATATAAAGATTTTAAATGATTTTATATAAGAATATATTTTGATATATAAAGCAATATTTCTTACTAATAAATGTTAAGGTAATTGGTTGTTAAATTATTGAATTAAATATAAGAAGTAATAGAAATACAACCAAATTGAAATTAAATAAAGGTAAGTTTGAAATGGATTTAAACTGAAATTAAATCTTAAATTCGGGAAAATATTTCAGAATAAGATAATAATGAATTGGTTTCCAGATATGATAATCTTGGTTATTATCATAAATGGTTGTTGTATTTAATAGTGAAATGTGTGTTAATGAGTAAGCAAAATAAAATGTGTTAAGGATATAAACTTAGACGAGTATAACTTGTAAATTAGAATGGATTTAAATTGTGAAGTTTAACCCTAAGTTTAGAAACATTTGAATTGTTTCAAAGTGTTAAAAGAAAAGAATAAATAATATTGTTCAGAATATACTTGAATGTGATCTTATTTTAAAATAAGAAGTTGTTTGAAAACTTAAAAAGAGATCCGTCTTAAATTAAAACCAAAGATGGTTTAAATTTTAAAGTATAGCCTGGTGGGCAAAGAAATAAATATGTATATATGAATACCAAAGATGGGTTGAAATAAACTCTAAATGTTGAGTTTTAAATTTGGAATGTAATGTGAAATCCCAAGGTGATAAGTTTTTGAACTTATAAGATTATTAATGTGAAGTTTAAAATTTGAAGTGGGAATTCAAATTTGAGTAAGTTTGAAGAGGTTAAATTAAATTTAACTTAAAGGAAGTTAAATAAGTTTGGAATAAACAACCTGAATTGGAAATTTAAAGATGAAATTGAGATTTAACTTAGGAAAGTTAAATGGGTTGATTTGGTAGGGAATTATATGTGATCTCAAATAGGATTGAGATCTGGAATGGGTAGTGGATAATGAATGTTTTCAATAAATTGGATATTTATTTATCTAAATATCATCCTGTTATTATCAGTAATTATGAGACGGTGAATTTGATTGTTTAAATGAATTAAGAAGTAAATTGAGGTAATATCTATTTCCTTATTGGAATTAAATGGAATTAAACTTTAATTTGAAATTACTTAAGTAATTTTGATTTTAAAGATAAAAATTGAACTTGTGAAAATGAGATCACTTTGAACATTAAGATTTGAATGTTTAAAATGAACATGTAAACTGAAATGGTTAGGGATTGGTTCCAAGATTGAATTCGGGTAATAAATTGAATTTCGAAGATTAAATTGTTTAAAAGGTGGGTTTGAGTTATTATTTGAACCTAGAAATAAGTTTATGTAGAAGTAAAGGTAAATTAAAATGGAATTTTGAAATTTGAACTCAGAATTAAATGGACAGGCTGTTAAATTAAAAGTAAAGGTTAATTTGATTTATGGGATTAAATCAATATTTGAAATAATAACTTGAATCGGTATAATTCGAGATGGTTTAAAGCGAAATGATATAGAAAGTTAATTGGAAATTGGCAATTGATTGGAAATGGAGATTGGGAAGTTGAACAGTTTGGCTCTGGACTATTTTAAATAAATTATTTTGATATACCCTATTTTAAATCTATTTTCCTAACTATTTACTATGCAACTTTTTTTTTTAAATTCCAAGACTATCTTATATTTATTTAGCAACTACTTTTGAAACTATTTAACAATTCTACAACTGATTTATAAACCGATTACTGTTTTTCAACTGTTTTATAAATAATTACTATTTTTCAACTATCTTACGATTACTTAACTGTTTACAGCTATTTTACAAATTAATAATTATTTTTCAACTACTTATCTATTTTTAAAATTTTCAAGCTATATTTCTAAATTTAAGCTGGTCGGAGTTCAAACTGTTATTGATTTAAATACCCAACTGAGATAAGAATTGAAGTGATAATCCAAATGGGATTAAGGAAAATGTGGATAAGTGAATAAAATTAAAGTGAGGATGAATAGAAAGGGAATTGATTTAACTGATAATCAATGAAGATAAATACGTAGGATGTACGTATATTATTCTATTCGCATAGTGATTCGATCCAGATTCGAGCACAGAATTTCGAGATAATATTATCGATCCGAGTTGGGATTTTTCGCTCGATTTTCGACGGCGAACCTGGATATGGATTTTTTATTGGTTCTGGATATTCTCTATCATAGTTGTGACTATGCAAGGAGAACGACGGTTTCTGATCAAGAAACCAGATCTGAGTCCGCACTAGGAAGTCAGGTGGACAATACTAGTTCGGAAGTGAAATTGTGTGATCGAGCGAGCGATCAGATTGATATTGCATACGGATGATATGTGGACATCATACGGGTTTGAATGAAATTGGCATTGAAAATTTGTGGATAAAAACTGAAAGAAAAAAAATTAAATTGAAAGTATATTTTGTGAAATTTATGATGAAGTAAAGTGGGAATTGAATATTTCTATGATTAAATTTTACTATATGGAAGTAAGCAATATGGTGAATGACTTTACAAAAGAGTAATCAAAATTTGAAGATTGATTTGGACTAAACAAAGTTATATATCATTGTTATATATGGAAAACTCTCCTAATTAAATCTATTGCCAGAAGAGAAGGGTTTTGGAAATATTTAAAGTATAAAAAGGAAATTTATACAAGTATGAATTGAACCAAAGATTTTCCAAGATTATTATATGTATGTATATATAAAAAGGATTTGTGAAAATGATTTTGAGGAAAGGTTTTTGGAACCTTTGAATTTTGGAAAGGCTTTTGATTTTTGAGTAAAATCAATATTGGTATTTGGAAAGCCTAGTTTGAGAATTATCGATTTTGGGATAATCGATTTTGTGTAAAGAAGATTTATATGAGATCATACTAGGTGTATGATTTGGAAAATACTATATGTAGATAGTATAAAGTGTTTTGATGATGGCTCTAGGGAAAAAGGTGCTCCCTTGAAATGAAATTCTCAGGAGTGCCATATGGTGGCACTGCCTTGAGCCTCTAAGGGGGAGGTTCTAAAGTTGATCCTATGAGGAGTCCGGACAAAACTAGTTCCTGAGGATTATTTGTGTAGCGAAAGTCGAGGGGCTGGAGCCCACATAGGCATTTGGGTTATGCTGTGACGATAGTGTAACTCGATGTCACTGCGATCTACTACAGACCATAGCGAAAGTCGTGTGTGCCGCTGAGAGCCAACATTCTACGTTTTATTTTATATCGGTAGACTACGACACTATGGTAACATAGCGAAAGTCGTGTGTGCCGCTGAGAGCCAACAGTCTATGTTTGATTTTATATCGGTAGACTGCGACCTATGTAAGAGTGGAGAAGTTTCATTTTGACAACGAAAATCGTGTGTGCCGCTGAGAGCCAACAGTTACATGGACTTTTGCTGCGACGGCAACGTAACCCTGGAATGTAACTGCGATCTGTTGTGGGTTCTATGGCGTAATCGAGGGGCGCGGAGACCTACAGTTACATGGACTTTTGCTGCGATGGCAACGTAACCCAGGATGTAACTGCGACCATGGATGGGGGTGATGATTTCCAGAGCATTCTCACCAAAGATATTTTCTCTACTTTCGAAATTGTTTTCTATATTTTCAATAAAATTATTTTCCAAATATTTTCACTGGATGTTGAAAATGGGTTTACCAAGTACTTATAGATTTTCAGTCCTATGCCTGATCAACGTATGACCGAATCTCAATGAGAACAAGGATGGACTTGTTGAAACATCGAGTTATAAAAAGTATTTTATAAAAACTATTTTGGAATAATAGTATATGGATATTTAAAAGTATTTTAAAAATGATCAAAGAATATTTATCTGATTTTAAACATTTTCATAAATTCTGGTTTCGTTCCTTTTCGAGGACGAAAAGTCTTAAGGGGGGAGGGATGTGACATCCCGGATTTTTAGCAGTATTATTTTAATAAATATTTAATTTAATTAATTAAAATACAACTTATTTTTAAAAAAAAAACGAATATATATATATGTGTTTTTGGAAGAAATGATTTATTTGGAATTTAAAATAAAGAGTTTCAAAATATCTTTAGAATGAAATATATTTTATTCACATTAAAATAAAGTAAGATCTACTTATTAACTTTTGATTTAAACATATATATTTATGATATAATCTTAATAACAATGGTTAAAATCAAATAATCTTATCAATATTAAATCTAAGTAAAATAAAATACAACCAAATTGTACTTACAAAATAAATAATAAAAATATATAAGATAAATTATATAGTTGTGTAAAATATAAGTAAGGACATTAATAAATTCTAATAACATGTAAATATAGAACTTCATTTATATTCCAAAGCATAAGACAAAAGAAAATATAGATATTTAAGAAGAAAATCTAAATATGAACAAACAAATAGAAGATAAGTATGTAAGCTTACACAAGAAGACTATGTAATTAATATAAGTACAAAAATAAATACTATAGAAGCAATTAAATGTTTGATAGTTTAAATTTAGAGAGAAATATGAATGCAAAATAAACACTTAGGATAATAAGAAGCAAGACAAAGCTATGCATATGAATGTACTCTCAAAATAGAATGTATACAAGTGTACATAATAGAAAAATAAAATATATAGATAAGTATAAGCTTGTGAAACAAGCCAATGTAATAAATGCTAGCCACTTTAAATCATTTCAGCCTCCTTTGTAAAGGAAAATCTCTGACCAAAATATACAAATAATCTACACAGTACAATACAAAAATCTCTTGTACCTGTTTATACATCAGCCTGCACACTATCTTTTATATACATCATCTCCATTTCGATTGATAAACCTGAGCATCATAAAAAAAAAGATAGCAACCTAAAAACAACACAGCAACTAAATTTATTTCCATCAACAACAATTAAAATCATTAAAACAAGACTCTGGAAACAATATCCAGGCTGGTGGTTTTCAAACTCCAAGAGGTTATTCTTTGTTCTCTGTTCAACTGATTCCAGGTGAGTAAATCCTCACACAGCCTCTCTTTAAATCCAAGTGTTTTGTTATGATAAATTCATGCTATATCTTTCTATGATTGAATGAGTAATTGCTGATTGGAATCTTTGTTTGATTAGAATTCTAAGTTTAGTATTTGTATATGTTTGCCATGGTTGACAGCCTGATGGCATGATGTTGCTAGGTTGTTGAATGTGTTCCACAATTGCACATGTGCTTGCTTGCTTTGTGCTTGTGCTTTGGTTTGTACGTGTTAATCTTCACTTAGACCTGATTGACCTGTTAAATCTTAACATCTTTACTTTGCTCCATTTGTTGTTTAATTTTACTTGTACCATATCCTCACTGTTCCAAATTTCTAGAATTCGAACAAAAATAAGTAGGAAACAACTGCCTTTGCAAACTTAAGAAAAAATATTCCAGTTTCAGTTCAAATATAAACCAAGCTTTCAAGTTCAAATTTAAAAGCTTCCGGGCTCTGTTTCCTGCAATCACAAGTGAGTAAACAATTGTTTAAAGGTTTTAATCTGGTTTTAACTTTGGTATATAAGAATGAAATACTGCGATAATGTAGTGTAAATGGTTGGCAAATTTGTTGGCTGTGAAAGCATGTTTAGTATATATATGTCTGTGTATATTTGTTCTGTGTATCTTCTCTGTTTAACAGGCTTCCAAATCAATATAAAAATTTATATCTACCAAACGAATTAGTTTTAGACCATGATTCTTAAAGGAAAAAAAGATTGAAACATGATAATTTAAATTTTAAAAATGGTTTCAAGGTTGTATATTTAGTAAATATTCCAACAATGAAGAAATACAGTGATAATCTAAGTAAAATGTTAAAAATCAAACTATATATTTTGTAGATTCAAGCGTGCAGCTTGAATCGACTTTGGAAAACTTGATTTTTAAAACAAAATTCATGAATTTTCGTTTGGATTTGGGGCCTCTTTTCTTTGATGATCAGGAAAGGGAAATTGAGCTAATTACGGTGACTAGGTGGACTTTGGATGTCGTGGTTCCCGTAGAAGCTAGCTGAAGGATAGACGCATTCGAGAAAAATAAGGAATGATTTTTCTAGTGGCTGTGATGATCGGAAAGAGTCGTAGTAGGGTTTTGAAGTTTGGGTTGAGTAATCGATATGTTCGAGGCATTCGCGACGCAGTGAGAAGGTTGGAAGGAATCGCGACCTGAGGAATCGATTTATCAGGTCAAGGCGATGCTCGGATATGATCGACGAGGGTACTCGAGGACGAAATCATTGGTGGATGATTATTTCGTCGGAGTGATGGGTTTCGAGTATTTGCCTGGAAAATAAAATTCTCGACAGTTAGTTCGGTTGGGGTTTTTGAGTGGTCTAAGGTCTAGTTGGGCTCGGAGTGGATGAATATGGATGGTTGGAGGAATAGTCGACGTCCAGGGGGTGGTGTACATGTACACCGTGATACGGTGTGTGCAGGTGGATGGAAGAACAGGAAGGAGAAGAGGAAGAAGAAGTGAGGGCAGGGGGTAGTTATGTTTATCTCGGGGAAATGGGGAATTTACTGGAGATTTGACCCGAGCGTTTTGATTTGTGGCTCGAGTATTTTCTTTAGGAAATCAGGTGGGCTTAAATTTTAAGGTTTTTAAATATAGAAATTTAAGCTAGTTTTCAAACAAGTTAAGTGAACAGGTTCTCAGAGCCTATATCAAACAGGTTTCAACATAGCATATTAAAATTTTAATAAGAAGTGTTTGACTAAATTCATTTCAAAAATTTTGGATTTCAAATAAGTTTATTAATGAACTAATTATTTAATTTAAGTATGTGGATTATTTAAGATTTTACAAATTAAAATATAGTCTATTAATATAAATTAATGGGTAGTTAATTACTTAGTATAAGTAATTAAAGAATAATTAACATATGAAATTCATTTAAGGATAGTTAATTACTTAATGTGATAATTTAAAATTATTAAGAGATCATTAAAAATGTAAGTGGTTATAGGACAATTAGTTTGAGTAATTAATTAAGGTTATATGTAAATAGTAATTATTAATTACTTTATAAGAGTAATTGAGAGATTATTTAAATGTGATAAGGAAAGGCTAATTTATTTGGGAATTTAATTGGGAAATTAGTTACTTATTGTAATTAAGATGGGTAATTAAAAGAAAATTAATTAATTGATATGTGGAACAAATAAGCTGGAATGAAATGATTTAAGTAAAATGGACCATTTAATCTAAGTTTTGGATGCTTAGAAATTGATATGTGTGATAAGTAATGTCTATAACAACTTGTGAAGTTGTAAATTTGTATAAGTTATCCCGGGTTTATATAAGTTGTATGCTCTTGTATACCATGTTATATGGGTTTACTCACGCTGGTTTTCCAGCCTGACCTGAGTGTTAACTTTGATGTAATGCTCGGGTCAGACCGAGTATTACAGATTTTCAGGTAAGGACGTTCTGGAACTCAGGAGACGAGCTGTGACGACCCGGAATTTTTGTATATTTGAAATGGGAATATTTAATTTATTTTAATATTTTCGAAGGTTAAATTTTAACATTACTTTCAAATATACAGTATTTATAGAATGATAGATTATTGAATTAAACAATCGAAAATAGGGTAAAATAGAGAATCCTGAGTTTTGAGCCTGTTAAAAATAGTTTAAAGGTTCAGAAAATTTATATTGTTAATATTGAAGGTGATGGAACTTTTAAAATTGAATTTGGAAGTGTTTTGTTCAGTTTTGAAATTTCATCGTTTAAATTGAAATTAAAAATAGCCTTCCGCGGTACAGTCTTGGAATTCGACGAAACCAGTTCCATTGGATCCGTAATATTGAATTATTATCGAATTTCAAATTTCGTAGTAATCAGAGTTGTTGTGTGATCGTACGAGATAAAAACGCTTAGAAAATAATTATAGATTTAAATTTAAAATAATAATAATAAATATATTCACATGAACCAATCATCTTTCAGCCGAATTCTATTCACCATCACAGCAACTCCCCTCAAATTTTGTCCCCCCTTTCTCAGCTTTAAGTACGATAACATCTATTCTTGTTCCCTCCTACCTTCTTCTGGAAGCCAAAATCGAGCCCTTCTAAATCAATTCGCGCACACTTATTTTCATCAATTCAAACGAATTTCAGAAACAAAGAACAATGGCTACTTGCCATCTTTTTCAGATCGAAAAAGAAAAATAAAATAAAATGGCCGTAGCCTCGTCAAGTTATACCAAAATCAAATCAGTTCTAACGATAATTTTTTTATGGCCGAGTGTTTTACCTCCTCTTTCTCCCTTTAATTCGATTCATCCCTTTCTAATACCGAACCGAGGTCATCTCGTTAAAAAAAAATGAGATCATTATTGAATCGCGAGGCTCGAATTCGTGAAGGGAATTAGGGCAAGGCGTCAATGATCGACGTCGATCTCGGGGAAGAGGCGATCGCGAATCATCTGGAGGTGGAAGCTCGAGCACACGAGGGTCGAAAGGGTTCGTTCGTTAGTGATGCGCGCATGTGAGGTGGACGAGAGCTTGCAGTGATTGTCGATTATCGGCGTAAGCGAGATTGTGGAGTAGGATGTAGTCGAGGCAACTTGGAGGGCACGACCGCCTTTGTCAAGTAGAGCACGGCACAATGCTGTTTTTAGCAAGGCTAAGGAGTGGTTAGGCATCGAGTTGGGGTGTCATCTCGAGCAGGCGCGTCTGGTAATTAAATTAACCTAAGTTATTTTCTTAATTCTAGATTTTTTTTATGTTAATAAGAATAATTTATTTAAAGGAAATCTGTTTAAATTAAACTTTAGCTGATGAAGATTTTTAAGGTAGTTAACTGTTCGAATTTGGAATTTATGTTAATATACACATGTTCCTATGCATATATATGAATTAAATTGTTTTCAGATTTTAAGTTAAAAAAAAGAGTGATATAAAATATTATATTTTTACTGTTTAAAACAGGAAGGAAATAGTATTGAGAGATGTAAAAAGAAAATCTGTTTTTAAAATTTTACGGTAAGCTAAGTTTTGGTTTGAAAAAGGAAGTTAGTTTAAAAATTTAATTGTTTGAGTAAATAAAATCATCAAATGGAAATTAAGTGCTCGACTATTTCGGATAATAAAAAATTATCTAATGTTTATACAAGGTCAAAAATTTGGAAATAAGGGTCGAGATGGAATTGGATTGCAAACATCAAAATTAAAGGTGAGTTAATCTCACTCAGCTGAATTTTATTTTAAATTTGAATGGTGAAATTTAAATAATTGATTGAATGGTTGAATTGATTTGGATGTGCTATATCATATATAGTAGTATATACCAATATATATATATTGGCATATGTCTATACTGGAGTTGTTATTCCCGCACTATATAGCGGATGAGACCCTATGTGCCGCATAATAGCGGATGATTTTATATAAATCCCATATACTGCGATATTCCACCTCGAAGTGGAATTGGTATTGTGCTAACGTCTGTGGATGCAGGGAAAACAGGTTGGAGGGATCCAACAGGATTCCTCAAAATTATTTAGAATTGTTTGATATTCCGTCTTATGGATATTTGATATTCTGTGATGAATATTATTGTTAATTAGAAATATTGATTGCTATGAATTGCTTGAATATATTTCGAAGCACTGAGTTATCGGAAAATATAGAACGGGATTTTGAAAAGAAAATAATAAAAATGAATTTTAAGTAAAATGATTTTAGTAAATTTGAATTAAATTAAGAATGAATTAAAAGAAATGGAAATGAAATTAAAATACTAATAAGTAAATTCAAATATGGAAGATAAAGGATTTGAATAAGCAGAAATTCATAAATAGTAAACTTAAGTGATATCAATTGAAGGAATAAAGAATTATTTTAAATTTCAAATTTTAAATTTATATAAAAGGATTAAGAAGTAATTTGAGGAATCTAAAATTTGAATTTTTAATTAACAGTATTTTTAAATCATAATCTGAAATTGGAGGATTCTGGAATAAATGAAGTAAAATGGAAATCCATTTGGAAATTGATTTAAGTGTTTGAAATTGGATATTTGGAAAGAATAAATTCAAATTGGGAATTTATTAAGGGAAATGAGAAATTGTTTAAAAATAAATAGTGTTTTATTTTTAAGATGAGGAGAGAAGTATATTTCCCTGGATAGCCAAGAACGTTTTCAAAGTAAATCTTTAAATATGAGATAAAGGTTTAATGTTGTTTTAAAATCAAAGCATATTTTTATGAAACTTATTATTGTTAAATGTGTAAATTCTAAAGTAAGTATTTGATTTCAAATCTATTATCGTATTTAAAGGTGATTTAGTATTTTGTTTTAAAATAAAACCTAGTATATTTTATGAAATAGCCTTATTTAAATATTTCTAAAGTATTATTCTTTATTAAGTTTAAAAGCTGCTTTTCCAAATTTAAATGTAAAAGTGTATCTTTAAATAGAGTGTTTTGAAGTATTTTAAAATGTAAAGCTGAAGTATATTTTTATAGTGTTTTAAATTATTTTTAAATATTAAGTGTTGAATTTGGTGATTCCAAAGGAAATAGTAAAGTTTAGAGAATTATTTCCGTAAAGGAAGATGTGTTAAACTGTTTTCAAAGGGGGATTTGGAAAAGGAATTATATCTGGTAAAGATATTGACAAATAAATAAATGATTTGGGAGAAATTATTGATGGATGTTTGTGATTTTAAATTGATAGTTAAATAACCGACTATCAATATTGGCCAAATGCACTGATCGTTTCGAAGAGACCGGGATCGGGATTTATTTCTCGAAAACCACTTCGATCCGGTTTGTACGTTTCGTGAAACGTGTTGGAGTCGAAGATGGAGCAGTGAAATGCAAGGGCTAGTCGCTACTAATCCTGAGGATATTTCCAAAATGGATGTAGTAGGAATAGTGCCTTCGGTTCCGTTCGGACCCGGGACGGACTTGTATGGACGAATGCTTGCGAAACATCGTCAGGTGGACGATGGGCATTCTAAGGGATATGTGCTAAAAAGGTATCGTTTAGCCTCGAGCCTCATCAACCGAGAATGACTGTAAATCAGGGGTTATGCAGCAAGGCTTCGTGGGTAGCGCCCACTGGAGAGTGTGGTCATCCCTGTCTAGAGGTCCCTTTTATTTCGGCTTAGTGGTGCGGTTGCTGATCCCAACAGTGGAGTGATCATATTCGGAATTGCCCATAGGTGATTCCGGCCTTGTGTTGCAGGGGAGCGGGCGTACTCCTCGGTACTGTGATCTAGGCCACGTACTGTGACAGGTGGTACCTCAGTGCCTAGTCATTCGTTGGAAATCCATTCTCCCTACGTGCCTTGTACGGTATTTGTTGTATTACCCACTTTTGTGGCTAGTATGCTGGAATTTAATCATGTAACAATTTCAGCTATTTGAATAAGTATTTGTATATAGACACTATTATAATATCAGAGGATTTGATAAGAAAGTGTTTTAGCTATCGTAAGGTAAAAACCCGACATGTTTATTTGTGGCGTGGTCTTACGAGTTGCTTTTGATTTCAAAGGATTTTTAAAACTTTAATAATAAATTTGAGTGTGATTTTCTCACGCTGGTATTCCAGACTGACTCGGGTATTATTTTATATAATGCTCAGGTCAGACCGAGTATTATAGATTACAGGAAATGATGCTGTGGAGCTGGATGGCGATACGTACTTCCGTATTTGAGTTATATATTCCGCGGTGTATTCAGATTGTGAGGACAAGTTATGATTACTGTCCAGTTGTATGATATTGATGTGATGTACTCTGATGATGTATTTGGATGATGTATATATAAACTGATATAGATTTCTTTTTGTGTAAAGATCTGTTATTACCTATTATAGTTTATTCCGCTGCGTATGTGAGATTCTGTTGTTGTTGTCTGTTTTCTCTTCTTCTACCTCTTCTTCTTAACACAAATGGTTCGGTTTTCCAGGTCTGGAAAGTCGGGCTGTTACAGTGGTATCAGAGCTTAGGCTAGCGATAACCTTGGCTCTGGTGGAAATTTTGAGTGTATTAATAGATATGAGCGCGTATTTGTTAGTGAATATAAAAATGGTTTTATATTGTGTTGATTGATTTATTGAGTGGCATATGAACCTTCGTCGGCACAGTCTGGACAACTGTATCGAAGGGGTTTCTAAACACTTGAATAGAGCAATTTGACACAATATTGTTTTTGAAAATGGGTAAATGAAATAATTTTACCCAAAAATGTATTTTGATATAAAAGAAATATTTTCTTAAATTGTTATATAGTTTGGATGTTTGGATGAAAATATTCTAACAAATAAATTTGGAAAATATATGGTAAGATTATAAAATTAGAATGATTTACATAACCAATGGAAATTTGTATAAGTATAAATTGTGCAAATGAATTATAACTAAAAATTTGATTTAATCAAGTTGGTAAATTTAAAACCTCGGAGATTTTGGAAGTGTTTTCAAAGTGTTTAGAAGATAAATAATAGCATTTTTAATTTTGGAAAGAATTTTGAAAGGAAATTGTTTCAAATAAAATTTTTGGGAAAAGATATAGCAATGAATTCACTTCAGTCGTTGGAAAATAATTTTGAGGATGACGGCCGCATCTTCAGAATTCATTTTCGAACTTCTGAGTGACGGATTGCTGCCAAATTGATTTACCTAGAAAATTTGCTTTGTTTTGGCAATTTTCAAAGGAAATTTGTTGGAAATAAAATCAAGGGTTGGTTTAAGAATTTGAGAAGTGTGATTTTGAAATAAACGGTGATTTCAAAATGATTGAAAACTAAAAGCCTGGAAAATAAAATTAAGTTAAGATAAATGGACTTAAACTGAGTTTAATTTTGAGTTGGATTTGATTCAAACTAAAAATAAAATTTTAGTTGTATTTGAGTTGTGAAATAAGGATCAAAATAAATTTGTTTGTTATTTCGGAATGGAATAAAATCCAAAACATGAATTATAATAATAGATTAAACTCGAGAAAATTAACTAAAGTGATTTTTGTAGATAAAATCAAATACTGAATTGTAAAATGGAAGTGTGCTAATTCGGAATAAATTAGTAAAGTGAATATGTTAATGGAATTTGGATTTGGTAATAAAAGTGGAAGTATAAATGAATAATGGAATTGGAGTGTAATAGTGATAATTTAAATTGTAAATAAATTCAACTTAGAATTATAAATGAATTAAATGGAAAATTGAGTTGGAATCAATTCAAAATGATGATAAGTATAAGTTAGTTTGGATTCAAATGAATTGGATATAAGGAATTGAATTGTAAACCAATGGAATTGAACGAAATGACATTAAAATTGGTTGGAAGCGAGTGAAAACAATTAAATTGGTGGTTGAAACTTTATAAATTACTTTTAAGTGTTATTTGGCAAGTATGACTTGTAAAACCCATGATTTAGCTATTGAAATGAATTGAAATGCTATAAATTTTGTATATTGTCACTTAACTGTTTAAATTGAGTTAGTACAGGTTCCGGGAAGCCGCTTGGCTGATTTTGATCGCGTTAAATGCTAAAATAAATAGCTGCTTGCTTTAAATTGCTAAAAATAAAGGTACGCCTACGCAAAAATTCAAATAGGAGATATGAACTGTTTATATTGATATATATTGTGATTTCCGGCCTGAGGCCGATGTATATATATATATTTGTGCATCCTGCGATATCGCAGAAGTCCCTCCACACAAGGGAGACTCTACCAAAAATTTTCGTAAATTTTGGGAGTTAGAAAATTTTTGAAATTTTTGAAAATTTTCATTAACGATAAATGATTTAAATTTGTTAAGCAAATGAAATTGAAACTGGATATTGAAATCTAATTCAAATGTGAATGTAAGGTAAAGTGAAATCGAAGGAACTAAAGAAGTGAAGTTTGCGAATAAACTGTTAATCGAAATTTAAATTAATTAGTAAGTGCAACTAATTAAATATTCGAGTGGAAGCCAAATTGAAATCAAATGGAATTGTAAAGACAAAAGTAAATAGAAATGGATATGAACTTCAATAATGAAGTGAAAATAAGTATAAGCAGTATGTAAAATATTTATATTGAACTTAAGGAATATGGTGAGATTCTTAAGTAATTTGGTATTGAGGAAAGTTATTCTAGATGAATAATTGAATGACAATTAAAATTTGAAGTTGTGAAATGAGAAAATTGTGGATATGTGAATGTAATCAAACTGAATGTGAATAAAAAGGAAATTGATATAATTGGTAACCAATTGGAATTTATACGTAAGATGTACGTATATTATTTTATTCGCATAGCTATTTGATCCGGATTCGAGCATAGAATTTCAAGATAGATATATCGATTCGAGTTGGAATTTTTCACTCGATTTTCGACGGCGAGCCAGGATATGGAATTTTGATTGATTCTGGGAATTCTCTATCGTAGTTATGACTATGCAAGGAGAATGACGGCTTTCGATCAAGAAACCAAATCTGAGTCCGCACTAGGAAGTCGGGTGGACGATACTAGTTCGGAAGTGAAATTGTGTGATCGAGTGAGCGATCGAATTTGATATTGCGTACGAATGGTATATGTGCATCGTACAGGCATAAGTAAAGCAAATATTTGAAATTTGTAAAGAAGTCAATAAAATGTTTTTGGAAAGTTGTGATTTGATATTATTGCTAAGCAGGATATGCAGGTAATTGATTTTGATTTTAGAGGATAAAATTTAATGGCCCGACAAGAAGGTATGTATTTGAATTTCTATATGAAATTTGATTGGGTTTTGATGCAGCCACTTGGCTTTTTTTTCTTTTTGAGATTGGGAGGCCGTAGAGCCATTTTGTAGTAGTACCGAGCTAGCCGCGCAAAGGAGACGCTGGCAAAAATTTTCGAAAATTTAGGGAGTTAGATAAATTTTGAGAAATTTTGATAATTTAAAATTTGAATTCAAATTTAAATTTAAATTGATAAATAGGTGTTATGGGTTGAACTTATGAATAAGTTTGGGAAGTTAAAAGATGATTAGTGTATCATTAATAAAAGATTGTTTGGGTATTGTTAAAACTGTTTGAATTTGGGAAATAGCTAACGGGATATGGGCATTCTTCCTAACTAGTAATTTCGGGGACGAAATTCTTTTAAGGGGGAAGGAATGTGATGACCCGGAATTTTTGTATATTTGAAATGGGAATATTTAATTTATTTTAATATTTTCGAAGGTTAAATTTTAACTTTACTTTCAAATATACAGTATTTATAGGATGATAGATTATTGAATTAAACAATCGAAAATAGGGTAAAATAGAGAATCCTGAGTTTTGAGCCTGTTAAAAATAGTTTAAAGGTTCAGAAAATTTATATTGTTAATATTGAAGGTGATGGAACTTTTAAAATTGAATTTGGAAGTGTTTTGTTCAGTTTTGAAATTTCATCGTTTAAATTGAAATTAAAAATAGCCTTCCGGGGTACAGTCTCGGAATTCGACGAAACTAGTTCCATTGGATCCGTAATATTGAATTATTATCGAATTTCAAATTTCGTAGTAATCAGAGTTGTTGTGTGATCGTACGAGATAAAAACGCTTAGAAAATAATTATAGATTTAAATTTAAAATAATAATAATAAATATATTCACATGAACCAATCATCTTTCAGCCGAATTCTATTCACCATCACAGCAACTCCCCTCAAATTTTGTCCCCCCTTTCTCAGCTTTAAGTACGATAAAATCTATTCTTGTTCCCTCCTACCTTCTTCTGGAAGCCAAAATCGAGCCCTTCTAAATCAATTCGCGCACTCTTATTTTCATCAATTCAAACGAATATCAGAAACAAAGAACAATGGCTGCTTGCCATCTTTTTCAGATCGAAAAAGAAAAAGAAAATAAAATGGCCGTAGCCTCGTCAAGTTATACCAAAATCAAATCAGTTCTAACGATAATTTTTTTATGGCCGAGTGTTTCACCTCCTCTTTCTCCCTTTAATTCGATTCATCCCTTTCTAATACCGAACCGAGGTCATCTCGTTAAAAAAAATGAGATCGTTATTGAATCGCGAGGCTCGAATTCGTGAAGGAAATTAGGGCAAGGCGTCAATGATCGACGTCGATCTCGGGGAAGAGGCGATCGCGAATCATTTGGAGGTGGAAGCTCGAGCACACGAGGGTCGGATGGGTTCGTTCGCTAGTGATGCACGCATGCGAGGTGGACGAGAGCTTGCAACGATTGTCGATTATCGGCGTAAGCGAGATTGTGGAGTAGGATGTAGTCGAGGCAACTTGGAGGGCACGACCGCCTTTGTCAGGTAGAGCACGGCACGACGCTGTTTTTAGCAAGGCTAAGGAGTGGTTAGGCATCGAGTTGGGGTGTCATCTCGATCAGGCGCGTCTGGTAATTAAATTAACCTAAGTTATTTTCTTAATTCTAGATTTTTTTTATGTTAATAAGAATAATTTATTTAAAGGAAATCTGTTTAAATTAAACTTTAGCTGATGAAGATTTTTAAGGTAGTTAACTGTTCGAATTTGGAATTTATGTTAATATACACATGTTCCTATGCATATATATGAATTAAATTGTTTTCAGATTTTAAGTTAAAAAAAAGAGTGATATAAAATATTATATTTTTACTGTTTAAAACAGGAAGGAAATAGTACTGAGAGATGTAAAAAGAAAATCTGTTTTTAAAATTTTACGGTAAGCTAAGTTTTGGTTTGAAAAAGGAAGTTAGTTTAAAAATTTAATTGTTTGAGTAAATAAAATCATTAAATGGAAATTAAGTGCTCGACTATTTCGGATAATAACAAATTATCTAATGTTTATACAAGGTCAAAATTTTGGAAATAAGGGTCGAGATGGAATTGGATTGCAAACATCAAAATTAAAGGTGAGTTAATCTCACTCAGCTGAATTTTATTTTAAATTTGAATGGTGAAATTTAAATAATTGATTGAATGGTTGAATTGATTTGGATGTGCTATATCATATATAGTAGTATATACCAATATATATATATATATTGGCATATGTATATATTGGAGTTGTTATTCCCGCACTATATAGCGGATGAGACCCTATGCGCCGCATAATAGCGGATGATTTTATATAAATCCCATATACCGCGATATTCCACCTCGAAGTGGAATTGGTATTGTGCTAACGTCTGTGGATGCAGGGAAAATAGGTTGGAGGGATCCAACAGGATTCCTCAAAATTATTTAGAATTGTTTGATATTCTGTGTTATGGATATTTGATATTCTGTGATGAATATTATTGTTAATTGGAAATATTGATTGCTATGAATTGCTTGAATATATTTCGAAGCACTGAGTTATCGGAAAATATAGAACGGGATTTTGAAAAGAAAATAATAAAAATGAATTTTAAGTAAAATGATTTTAGTAAATTTGAATTAAATTAAGAATGAATTAAAAGAAATGGAATGAAATTAAAATACTAATAAGTAAATTCAAATATGGAAGATAAAGGATTTGAATAAGCAGAAATTCATAAATAGTAAACTTAAGTGATATCAATTGAAGGAATAAAGAATTATTTTAAATTTCAAATTTTAAATTTATATAAAAGGATTAAGAAGTAATTTGAGGAATCTAAAATTTTAATTTTTAATTAACAGTATTTTTAAATCATAATCTGAAATTGGAGTATTTTGGAATAAATGAAGTAAAATGGAAATCCATTTGGAAATTGATTTAAGTGTTTGAAATTGGATATTTGGAAAGAATAAATTCAAATTGGGAATTTATTAAGGGAAATGAGAAATTGTTTAAAAATAAACAGTGTTTTATTTTTAAGATGAGGAGAGAAGTATATTTCCCTGGATAGCCAAGAACGTTTTCAAAGTAAATCTTTAAATATGAGATAAAGGTTTAATGTTGTTTTAAAAACAAAGCATATTTTTATGAAACTTATTATTGTTAAATGTGTAAATTCTAAAGTAAGTATTTGATTTCAAATCTATTATCGTATTTAAAGGTGATTTAGTCTTTTGTTTTAAAATAAAACCTATTATATTTTATAAAATAGCCTTATTTAAATATTTCTAAAGTATTATTCTTTATTAAGTTTAAAAGTTGATTTTCCAAATTTAAATGTAAAAGTGTATCTTTAAATAGAGTGTTTTAAAGTATTTTAAAATGTATATCTGAAGTATATTTTTATAGTGTTTTAAATTATCTTTAAATATTAAGTGTTGAATTTGGTGATTCCAAAGGAAATAGTAAAGTTTATAGAATTATTTCCGTAAAGGAAGATGTGTTAAACTGTTTTTAAAAGGGGATTTGGAAATGGAATTATATCTGGTAAAGATATTGACAAATAAATAAATGATTTGGGAGAAATTATTGATGGATGTTTGTGATTGTAAATTGATAGTTAAATAACCGACTATCAATATTGGCCAAATGCGCTGATCGTTTCGAAGAGACCGGGATCGGGATTTATTTCTCGAAAACCACTTCGATCCGGTTTGTACGTTTCGTGAAACGTGTTGGAGTCGAAGATGGAGCAGTGAAGTGCAAGGGCTAGTCGCTACTAATCCTGAGGATATTTCCAAAATGGATGTAGTAGGAATAGTGCCTTCGGTTCCGTTCGGACCCGGGACGGACTTGTATGGATGAATGTTTGCGAAACATCGTCAGGTGGACGATGGGCATTCTAAGGGATATGTGCTAAAAAGGTATCGTTTAGCCTCGAGCCTCATCAACCGGGAATGACTGAAAATCAGAGGTTGTGCAGCAAGGCTTCGTGGGTAGCGCCCACTGGAGAGTGTGGTCATCCCTGTCTAGAGGTCCCTTTTATTTCGGCTTAGTGGTGCGGTTGCTGATCCCAACCGTGGGGTGATCATATTCGGAATTGCCCATAGGTGATGCCGGCCTTGTGTTGCAGGGGAGCGGGCGTACTCCTCGGTACTATGATCTAGGCCACGTACTGTGACAGGTGGTACCCCAGTGCCTAGTCATTCCTTGGAAATCCATTCTCCCTACGTGCCTTGTACGGTATTTGTTGTATTACCCACTTTTGTGGCTAGTATGCTGGAATTTAATCATGTAACAATTTCAGCTATTTGAATAAGTATTTGTATATAGACACTATTATAATATCAGAGAATTTGATAAGAAAGTGTTTTAGCTATCGTAAGGTAAAAACTCGACATGTTTATTTGTGGCGTGGTCTTACGAGATGCTTTTGATTTCAAAGGATTTTTGAAACTTTAATAATAAATTTGAGTGTGATTTTCTCACGCTGGTATTCCAGACTGACTCGGGTATTGATTTATATAATGCTCGGGTCAGACCGAGTATTATAGATTATAGGAAATGATGCTATGGAGCTGGATGGCGATACGTACTTCCGTATTTGAGTTATATATTCCGCGATGTATTCAGATTGTGAGGACAAGTTATGATTACTGTCCAGTTGTATGATATTGATGTGATGTACTCTGATGATGTATTTGGATGATGTATATATAAACAGATATAGATTTCTTTTTGTGTAAAGATCTGTTATTACCTATTATAGTTTATTCCACTGCGTATGTGAGATTCTGTTGTTGTTTTCTGTTTTCTCTTCTTCTACCTCTTCTTCTTAACACAAATGGTTCGGTTTTCCGGGTCTGGAAAGTCGGGCTGTTACACGAGCTGGATGGTAGGAACGTATGAAGTGTTTCCGCTGTGATATATTACTGTTTATCTGAGACATGTTGATTTTACTGTCCTGTGTATGTATAAATGTTGTAACTCTGATGTATTGATATAAATGAACAGATATAGTACTCTTTTGTATAACTGTTATTATTTGATATTATATTTCATCCGCTGCGAATGTGAGATTCTGTGACTTGTTTTCTGTTTCTTCTTCTATCTCTTTTCTTCTTTTCCTAACTATCTGGAATTTTCGTGGCCGAAAACTCCGGGTCGTTATACTTTAAAATAAAGGTGATATATATATATATATATATATATTAAACACCTTTAACTTAGTCAACATAAAACAATTTTGTTTAAAATTTCAAAACTGTTTTATACTGAAATCTACAGACCCGAGACACATTCAAAATTACCCGAGCCAAATTCTAATTTACTCGAGCCCTACTTTGAGTTTTCCCTCACCTTCTTTTTCCCTAGCATTTTCGCAATTTCCTTCGAGACAAACCCGGGCCTGCCCTTTCTTCCCAAATTGGCAAACATTCCAGATACCACACATACACGCGTGCACATGCACAGTTCATCGGTGGCACTCCGACCACCACAACCATCTTCGACATGTCGACGACTATGCTCACAAACGATCTCATCCATCAGAACCTCGAATCAATCTCCAGATCGAAATCGAGCTGAGACCAGAACATCAGAACCCAAAACTCCCTGACGAAAATCGATTCGCGCCACCTGTTCCGACCACCTGAACCCCTGGCACCTCGTCCATAGCCTCGCTGAAGCCTATGCTTCATTTTCCCCCATGACCCACCAGGTCCGATGCTCTAACGACGTCGCATCTGCATTGTGAACAACCACTACCTGAACCCAATTCAAAACCCTAGTTCGACTTCGCCCAAACTCCTCGTCGATCTAAAAATCAAGTGACCATTTTTCTGATGATCAACAACAACCCAGCTACCCCCAGTCTCCAACTCAATGACCAACTCCTCGTTATTCGCCTAAAACTGATGAAATTAACGAATCTGATCATCTCACGAATTCCCATCATACCCAATTTTAAAAATTATAATATATACATCAAAAATCATATTTTTCTCATGCGAATCAAGTTATAGAATCAAAACAAGAATTTAAGTCATTTGATTTTCTTGGTTTTAAAAGATTTTTACTGTTATTTCATATTTTCAAATAGTTACTAAACATTTCAACTTGAAACCATTTTTAAAAATTGAATCTGATAAATACAAACAATTTCCTTTTAAAGATCATATCATAAATCTATTTATGTAGGGAGATATAAAACTTTGAACTTGAATTGGTTAATTTGAAACAGACAGAGGCAGATTCATCCATACACAGGCATGCATGTATATATATACACAGGGATACAACTATACTTCAACAAATTTCATCTATGCGAACATTATCCACGAATAAACCTCAAGTATTTTCATAGGCATCAGACATAAAGGCAGATTAAGCTTCAAAATGAAATGGTTTATTTACTCACCTTGATTTCCAGGAAAAACAGAGTTCTTTTATTTTGAAACAGGCTTGTGAAAGTTGCAAGCTGAATCTTCCTTGATCTCTGGTTTATATGAATTGGAGTGTTGTTTAGGTTGAAGTTTTTTTTGTTTTAAGTTGGATGATATTTGCTCCAGATTTTTCTCAGTTTTGATGGACGAAACTAAGATGAGGAATTGATGTATAAAAACAGTTATAGGTGATATTTTAGTTTGTACAACTTAGATTTTTTTCTTTGGTGGTTGAGCATTAATTGCCTTGTACCAATCTTGAATATATATCATACTTATCCAATTTTTTATACGGTATGTACAAATGATTTTTCATTTCTTTTGCTTTGTCTTCCTTTGCAAGCCATTTCACTTGCTTATACTTTGTCTACATACTTATATTTTTGTTTCATTCTTTTGCAAGTGTTCATACATGAATATATATTAGTGTTTGTATTTTCTTTTTTTTTATAATATAAGTGAATCTCTATTTTAACATGTTGTCGAAAAATTTCTTTGTTTTTTTTCATTTATTTCTATTTTTAACTTAACCATCAATTCTAAATTTAAAATTATTTATTCTCATACTTGTGTTCAATGTTTATATTGTTATAATTTATTTTCAACCATTTACTAAGATTTAAATTCAAATTCAAATATATACATATATTCAAATTTACTCATATATGCTCGTATACATATATATTCACATATATACATATATATATATACAATATTTAAATTTTAATGATTTAACATAGAATTTATTTGAACTCGGGGAAGCTCACATCAATTTACAATTAATTTTACAATTTTTATTCAAAAACTAAATTAATTATCAATTTAAATATATATAAAATCCGGGGCCGTTACATTTCCTCTATAGATGATTATCCATTTTCGTTTCTGTTGCATTTGTTTACTATTTGTATTCAGCATTAGTAGGGACAGAGATTTATAACTGTCCGGGCTGAGGTTAGGATAGACGCTGATGTATGTATCTAAAATTTCCGTCGTAATGATTAAATATTGAAATAATATATGTTATTCCATTCATGTAAGATTCTGTTCTGTCTTTATTTTTCCTTTTACCCTTCACGATCGGTTTTTCCGACAACTGAATATTCGGCACGCAATACAGTTGACGTATTAGTGTCGATTTTCGATGGTCAAGAATCTCGTTCGTCACATAGTTCCATAAGTAGACAAAGTCAATCCACTTCAAAACCAAGTCAAAAACACTCCCCTCCTCTCTATAAGTGCATAACCCCCCTAAGCAACACCATTCCACCATGCTTGGCCGAGCAAGCCACCACCCAAGGTTATGGTTGAGCATTCAAGGAAGAAAGGAGGGAGTTCGAGAAGCTTCGAAGTGAAGATAATGGAGAAAAGTGCTACCAGAATGTCGTCAGAGTAATTCGAAGAAATTACGGAGGGAATGCTATAATCGTGAGAATAACTCTGCTAGTTTAATATGATATGTTTTGACATGCTTGTTTTTTGTGTTTGATCATCTTGTTTTGGATGCGATAATATGTTTGCTTGGTTGTAGAAATAATTCACGGTAAAAACACATCGAATTTACACAAAGAAAACACTTTCTCTTATGAATTATAAAAGTGTCATGACATAGTTAAACCTCTTTAGACAAGAATAAAAATGGTTTAAAATGGTTTGTAAATATTTTACAAACATCAAAACTCATTTTGGCAAAGTTTTGAAAAGATACGAAATTAGAATCAAAATAGGCACGTCGTGTAACGGTAGTTCGCGATTTCGCGCCATAAAAGGTAAATCAATGTGTAGAGTGGAATATAGTCCGGGATTATTCGGAATAAGAATTTTTTAGACTCTTATAACTATAGTTTCCAGATGAAGAAAAAAAATCAAGATTTCATTTTGTAAAATTTGAGATATGTCCAAACCAAAATTTTAAAATCATCACGTTTTAACAGTTCGTAAAATATGGATTTTAACTCTTAAAAATAGATATTTTTAGATCTTTAAAAATATGAGATATATTCTATAACTATGTTAAATAGATTAAAAGAGTTTTAATGGAAAAATTGGATATATAAAAGGTTTAAATGGGATTTGTGATACGAAGCCCTTAAAAGCACTATTCATCGGCAATTTAACAAAGGAATATGGAAATTTCTGAAATAAGATTTAAACTTGGGTTTTTCTTCTTGATTCATTTATAAATGTTTTTCAAATAATAAATCAAGTATTTTAAAGGGTTTAGAGTTGATCTAATAACTTGACCGCCTTATGAGTGACAGAGAGATAGTCTCTAGGCTTAGGATTGGAAAACCAGTTTCCTGCTCTCCCTAGCAATTTGGACTGGCCCGACGGAGTGTATAGTAAATTTGATTTACTCGGACCGCATCTTGCTAAGATAAAAGAAAAGGAGATATAGAGTTTTGCAAAGGTTAAACCAGCTTTTAAAATAATATGATGTTTGGTGATATAGGTAAAATTCATGTTAAACTCTGTATTAAATTCTGAGAAGGACACGCGTACTATCCGTATGAATTTAAAAGGCGATTTCACCGTTTTTCGACGAATAGTACAGGTTGAATATGGAAATTATTATGGATTATAGTTAGTCTAAATTTATGGATCCTTTTTTACTCAATACTAATTGGTTTGGGTTTATAGTAAGCGATGTCTTATATAACATTGTTTTTTAACCCATTAAAGATATGTTTTAGAAATGTGAATTTTTTTTTTGAGATTGGAATTATACTAATAATATGGAAATATTTTTTCTAAGCAATTGAAGAGAAATGATTTGCTATTTCCAGAGATAAAAATGGGTTTTAATTGACGAAAGGATTTGATAAAAGAGGTTTAATAATATCGTGTATGTTGAAAAAGAAAATGGTTTAAAGACATATGTCTTTAAGAAGATATTTTACTTGGATAAAAGATATTGATTAATTGAATAATAATCACGCACATACTTGACATCTTTTATCCATAATCGGTTTGGAGAAACCAGGGTAGGATTTGGGCGATTCCTATCCGGAAAGCACTTTGAACCAATATACATGTTCAAAAGTGAAGATATGTTGGAGACAATGATTTTGAAGATGGAGATCTTCATAATGTATGGCTGCTCGCCACTAACCTCGTGATTCCCATATTATATACATATGGTTGTAGTAGTACCTTCATTTTGAAATCTTCAATGCAAGGACTGCTTGCTACTAATCCTAGGGGTGATTCCCAAACAGGATGTAGTAGAAGTACCTTCAGTTTGTCCTGATCCTGGATAACTTGTATGGATGAGTGTCTAACATTGCATTTCTAAGACCACATACATTGATTTTTACAAACGTACATCTGTTTGGTGGTGTAGGAGGTAACCCTTCTTATACTTAACACCCTTCCTTAAGGCATATGAACACGGGGGTTGTAAATTTGTGGAAACGAATAGTGTGTCATTGGAAAGGGCAAGGTGGTGTTCGAAATGGGATTTGCTATTTTGAGAAAGGTAGAACGTTACCTCAAGCCTCACATATCGATAATGGTAAAAATAAGGTAGATCTGGCAGGGCTAAGTGTGTCGCATCCATTAGAATATGTTCCTCACCTTTCTAGATCACTATAACGAATGGGGATTTTCGACCCTCGAAAATCGACATCAATACGTCCACTGTATCGAATGCCGAGTAGTCGAGTGCCGGAAATACCAGTTCATTATGGGTGAAGAATAAAAAGGTAGAAGAAAAGAAACAAAACAACACAGAATCTCACAATCGCAGTGGAACAAAATATAATATATAACAACAGATTTTAAATACAAGAAATTTACCGTTAATATACATACTACTATCAGAGTACAAAAATTCAATATATCAAATGTACAATTATAATAACTTGTCCTCACACAGCGGAAATAACCAAGTACATGATATACGTCTGAACTCCTCCAACTCATCTCCTAAGTTCCATAGCATTTTACCTGAATCTGTAATACTCGGTCTGACCTGAGCATTATAATAAAATAACACCCGAGTCAGTCTGGAAAACCAGCGTGAGAAAACACACTCAATTTTGAATTATTAACTTTTCAAAATCCTTTGGAAATCAAAGGTATCTCGTAAGACCACGTTACAAATAAATAGATGGGTTTTTCCCTTACGATAAGCAAAACACTTTATAGAAAATCCAGTGATATTATAATAGTGTCTAAATACAAATACTTATTCAAATAGCTAAAATTGTTACATTAATTAAATTCCAGCATACTAGGCTCTACAAACAAAACCGTAAGCTCATATTGGAGAATGGATTCCAACAAATGACTGGGCCAGTGGGGTACCGCCCGTTATAGTACACCTCTAGAACCATGTACCTAGGACCACGCCGGGATCCCCTACTACACAAGACCGGCCCTAGATAGACCGAATATGTTATCACCCCGAGTTTTCCCACCCTTACCATCGAGCGCTTCTTCTTCTTCCATGTGTACCCATATCTAAGATAAATAGGGTTTCCGAGGACATCTAGAAAGGTGATAACATACCCTACTTGGGTGCGACCCACTTAGTCTTGCTGCATCTCCCCTGTTTTAGTCATTCCCGCTTGATGAGGTTCGAGGCTAAGCATTACCTTTCAAGAACAATTTTTCTTAGAATTCTCATCATCCTCCAATGACGATGTTCTGATAGCATTCATCCATACAAGTTGTCCTGGGTCTGGACAAACCGAATCACCGTCTTCATCATCTTCACGGTATTCATTCATTACATTCAAACCGGTTCGAAGTGGTTTTCGGATAATTAAATCCGATCCTAGTCTCTTCGAAACGATTAGCGCAATTGGCCAAAATTGATAGTCGGTTATTTAACTATCAATAAACATCCAAAAGCAGACATCAGGTCTTATTCCAACTTTTCCATAGTTTATTCCTAATTATCTTTGTAAGACATTACTTCCCAAACCTCAACATTTTGGAAAACAGTTTTCAAATTCTTTTATTCTTCAATGGAATATTCTACCCCTTTCCAATACTTAGAATATCTTTTTCCACTTCATCTTATATTCAACGGTTAGGAAGTATTCTATTTATCCCCTATTCCTTTTCCCAAAAACATTTACAATTAATTTGTAAATTTCTTAACTCGCTTACACAAATTCTATAAATACCGGAATTCTTTAATTACTTCCCTTCAATATTTCCAAGTCAATTATACTTACTTATAATTCCAATTTCCCTTTCTACTTCTTTATTGAATTCTATTTCACTTTCGAAGTTCACTTTTATTTAACCACTTCGGAAATTTTCTTACTTTTCTTCCCAATTCTATTTAAGAATTTTCTTATAAATCATATTTACTGAATAACCCCATTTCCAGGCTTCCGAGAAGGTTTATAAATAAATTTAAAACATTTTCAAAACTTTATATATATACATATGTAAATAAAAATAAGTATTTAAAGAAAATAATAATAATTTTTTTAAGACATATTCAAATAATTATTTAAAATATTGAAAACACTTTCTTATAAAATCACTTTTTCAAAGTAGTTTTAAACATTTAGGATTTTATTAAAATAGAT
Organism: Allium fistulosum; assembly: GCA_030737815.1. Classification (NCBI taxonomy): domain Eukaryota; kingdom Viridiplantae; phylum Streptophyta; class Magnoliopsida; order Asparagales; family Amaryllidaceae; genus Allium; species Allium fistulosum. The sequence continues at coordinate 702,734,775 of CM060904.1, read as the reverse complement.
ATCAAGTATTTTAAAAATTCACTTCTGAAATATTTCAATACCAACTAACCTTGAAATTTATATAGTTTAATAAATAAGAATTTTCCTTTTAAAATAAAATTTTAACTTATCGATAAAATAAATTTTTAAATCTCTATAACCAAATTTCAATTTATAAATCTTCTCGATTTCCATCACATTACTTCCATTCCGGTCTCCTTAACCATTTCACTTTAAAAATAGTATCTACTATTTTTCTCACCCTATTTCCATATTCCAATATAAATTCTTCCCGTAAATTTATATTCCCAAATTATCATCCGATATCACTTTCCTTTATTTATAAACTACGTTTATAAATTTTCTATAACTCCTTTGAGTTTTCACTAAAATAATCTCCCTTATAAAATTCCATTTCTATAAATTCAATTCCATTTCACTAAATTTATTTTTACCCATCATCGCCGCTGATCGATACGCATGCAACCTCCCCCAAATGCGATCGAATTTTGGCCAAGCACCCACGTCTCCACATCGTATCGCGACCGCAGTCCCGAATCGCCTCCCTCTGCTCCGCTTTGTTCACACGGGTGCATACGACAAGCGATAACCCAAATCCCTAGCAATTCCCTCGACTTCACAACCCAGTGCATCGCCGCGACCTTCCCAAAGACAACGCCTAACGCGACCCCAATCGCGACCCAACATGAATTCAAACCACCCCCAATCGCGACAATGACTTCTGGGTTGAGATGCGATTTGATTCCCTTTCTTCCCTTTTTTTTTCGATTCATTTTTCTTCTTCTTTTGCTGTTTGATTTTATCCGTCATTTTATTTGAACGCTGTCGAACTGTTTTTTTTTTCGTTTAAATCTTTGAGCCGTGATATTGTAGAGGAAGGAAGTAATATCGTAAGAAGAAGAGAAATGCTCGCGTTTTTAAATAAGGAAGGGGCGGCTTTGAAAAGATTTTTGAACTCAGAGGAAGAGAAGGTTACGTGTGTAGATAGGTTAGCTACAGTGATTTTTGATAGGAAGGGAAAAAGTGCTGATGTGAAAAGGTTTTGACGGGTCAACATATTATATACATATTTTTAAAATTCCAAATCGTCTCGATTTACGTAGCTTAAAATCTCGAACTCCTATCGAGGCGTGTCGCTAGGCGTTTATAATGTTATACCACTATTCCGAACGCAATGAAAAAGGTTTCAAGTCCTAATTCGATCGTATGAAGAAGATAGCATTTTAAACCCAATTATTATATTAAATTTCGATATAATTTCAACGCGTTTATATCCCGTATGACCAGACGATAACTCCAAACACTACGAAATTTGAAATCCGATAATAAGACACTATTACTGTAACGACCCTAGATTTTAATTTAATTTAAATTGGTAATTAAAAGAATTTTTGAATTAAATTTGCGAAATGAATCAATAAAGGGATGCGAGTTTCCCCGAACTCAAATTCATTTTGTATAAATCAATTAAATTTAAATATTGTGTATATATATATATAGGTGTATATCTGAGTAGATTTGAATTTATATATATATATATATCTACATTTGATTTGGATTTAAAATCGTAAATAAATGAGTTAGAAATAAAAATACAAAATTTTATAAGATAAACGATAAAAATATCAAGTAAACACATTTGCTAAACTTTAACAACTAATTAAAAATAGAAATAAATCAAGGATAAATAATACAAATATAAAGTAAGATAAAAATAGAAGTTTACTTATTTTATAAGGTAATAATTAATACTTAAGCTATGAATAAAAATAAAATAATAAAAAGAACTATGTAAATTCAAGTGTAAACAAATCAAGATAGTAACAAACAAAATTAAATCAATGCATAAGAAGTAAACAAAATTAAACGAAACAAAAGTAATATATCTACAAGTTTGCAAAACAAAACAAGTATAATAAAATATGTTTGTACATAATAAAAATACAAGACAAATACATATATATCGATTCATGTACAACCCAATTAGAAGTATGTAGGCTGGGAAAATATATATATGTGTGTGTGAAAGCTTCCAAAACAAGACAAAGGAATAAATGCCATCATCTCTAAGCATACAATATACTGACTATAGCATTTCACTACAAAGCAAGATTTCAGCCGAAGTTTGCATAGTCAAACAAACAAAGTAAGCATATGCATAAACAAGTACAAGTAAAGAGTAGTATGCTACACATACATATCAACCTCTCATTAATGCTTTCACCTTCAGCATGCCTATTTGTACACTTTCCTATATATCAGCCACTATACAAGGAAGAAAATGATCACCCTATTGTATAGAGATATGATAATACCCTGTACACCTCTTTTATATATCAAACAACTTCATTTCATTCATTTGAAATTGAAAAAAAAAAGAATTAAAATAAAGCAGCATCATCACTGAGAAAAAACTAAAGTAGCATCATGCTCTGTTCTTCTCTAATCTTTTTCCTGGAATTCAAAAGCATCAGCATTCAAGCAAGTTTTCAAAAGATTCAAAAGACTTTTCAAATATCAGGTGCTCTGCTAATCAGGTTTAACATGTGAGTAACACTTTTAATAACCTAAGTTTTAAAACTAGTTGCATGTTAATACCTGAAAAGTATATCTGTGTGAATATTCATATATGCTTTGTTCTTCTTAGTTCTTTCAGGAAACATGTGAGTAACAGTTAGTAGTTTAAACTTAAGTATATATATCTTGGAAGTGTTCTGTATAAATCTACATATGCTAGTATTTCTTCTTCTCTGTATAGTTACAGGGTATGAAACAACAAAGAAAATTCGATTTCTCCTTTTCTAACCAATATTAGGCTTAGGTTTTAGAACAAATTTGTCGTATTTAAGAATGAACTATAAACTAAAAATGGTTTCATGAAGTACAAATGGATATAGAATGGAAAAAAAACAAGTTTTACAGTGAAACTTTAAAAAAATCTGGAAATTTCGAACCTCGCAAAATATTGATACGAGTATACAACTAAAATCCTTACTGAAGACTATGATTTTTAAGATGGGTTTAGTGATTTTTAGTATGGGATTTTAAGGGCCGTTTGTAGGTGAACCGAAGTTGCATTTTCCCCATTTTCGAATCATTTAAATCAATTATAAATGTTGAAAGTCGTGTTGAAGCTAGTGTGAACATCATTGATCTTAGGAAAATTATCAAATAATTTTTCAATTGGGTATATTGGTGTATTGAAGCAACTCTAGGGTTCGAATTTGTTTTTTTGAGACGCTGAGATTAGTGAAGCCGCCGCGATCTCTCTAGTAGATCGAGTGGTATGAAACTCGGGGAAATGAAGCGTCGATGGCCAGGGAACGCGGGGTCGAAGTCGCGAGACTTCTTGTGGTCGGGGCATGGAAAACGTGGTGTTGACAGGTTTGGATGCTGGGTTCTGTCTCGTGTTTCCAGGTTCGAGCTTTTAAGCTTGAATTCGTTTTCGACGAGATGATGGGGTTCTGGCGATTGGGGAGTGGTGCGAGGAAGATGGTCGACTAGATCGACGTTGCGATGTCGACTGGAGGCGAATTCTGGTGGTGTGCACGTGCACGCGTGCACGGTTGTTGTCTGGATTCGAACGCTTTTGGGGAAGAAGATGGAGACTCGGATGATTCTCGCGCAAACCAGGGGATGTCTCGAAGTGAATGAAGATGGTGGGAACTCGAAGTAGAGCTCGTGATATTTGCAGTTTGTCTCGGGTTTATTTAGTTATGTACTCAGTTTAAAACAACAACAGGTTTAAACTAAAAAAACCAAATATTCCAGGTTTTCAAATCATAACAGAAATATGTTTCCAGGTTTTGGGAACTTCAATAAATCGAATTTTAAACCTTTTCTTAGTTAATAATAATAAAAGTTTATACTAGATATGGTATAAGGTAAAGTCTTTTTCAAACTAAGTTTAAACATTTTAATGCCTGATTGTTTAAAATAAATTTTTAAGTTAATTTAATTTAAAAATGAAAGACAAGAGTTTAATGTAAATGAATGTTCTATCTTAACTGAAATCCAGTTTATTTACAAAAGTAATTAAAGCATAATTACTTAATTAATTAAGATATTTAAATCAAATTAAGATAAATTAATTTGTATAATTAATTGAGTAAGATTAACCACACGATTTATTCATGAAATGACCCTCCTATTTCTACTCTAATTTCATAAGGAATTTTTTTTTTTAAGGTAAAGAGGATATATAAATATAGATAGATATATCATCCACTTCAATTATAATTCTCAGGGTCACTTTCTTTTTCCAATAAATCAAATATATCCAGGATCACAAAAAAAATCAACCAATATAAATATATCAGTACATTCACAAAAATAAGCACATACATGTGAGGATGCATATGCCTCTCTTGTTTGAATCAGAGTTCTGGAAAAACAAGAGGATATTGGATTGCTATTTTTTTTTTTTGACCAAACAATCCATGGGTAACATACATATTAGTCTGTTTATCCTAACTAAGAAGTGATCAAGTAATTATCAGTAGTAAACAAGCTTTTAATATAGCTGTTTATGTTAAGCTCTGAATAGTGTCAAAATCAGTATAAAATAAAGTGGATCCTAAGGAAACACAAGCAACATCTAGGCGTAATGGAAACGCGCCTAACTTATACACATGAGATCACGAGTTCGAGTACTATGCTGGTTGGTTCAAACACAATTTTTGTTTTTCATTTTTTTTTCTCTCATTTTTCTTCTGTACAATTTGGAATCTGTTATTTCCCTATATCTGCACATATATGTCTTATTATTGCCTATACTTCAACATACTAAACAATAATTCTTGCTTAATTATTTTTGAATTCATTTCCTACAACCTAGAAGGCTTCATGATTGAATGATAAGAGTGTTTATCATTTTTTTTCCAGGTTTGTATTTCTTCTTATAAGATTTGTCTGGCATTTAAAATGCATTTGGTTAGAATCTGAGTAAAATTCAGATTCTTATTTCAGATACAAAGGAAAAGGTGTGGTAAAATCTGCACTTAAACATGTTTATGTGCATATATATCTGCAACTATTTGGATCTGGCTTCCATCTATCTTACTACAGATCCTTTCTTTATTTAAAGGTAGGACATGAAACTTTTGTATGGAACAAGTTTAACTATGAAAACCTTGCAGCCATATAAAACATTTAATATATGCCTATTTCTTTTGCATACATATGCTATATTAGAAAATAAACCATTTAAATTTTCTGAGAATCAACTCTCCAGATTTTCCAAATCTTAAATTCTTTCCAAAGATTCATGATTGACTAATGCATTTATAAAATGTAATCATTCAATTTAACATGGTGTTCTTGCTAAATCTACTTACCAGATTAGATTAAAATTCTTTTTAAACATAACAGATATTCAACTTAATTCATAGTTTCCAGATACAAGTCAAATTCTTAACAAAATACTTAACAAAATATCCCTTCAATATTCAACACTTAGTACAAGTATCAATTTAAATTGTCAATACATGCAGATTTCAACATTTAGGCTCTTATCTAACTAAGTTTAGCATGCTATATCTTCTTCTCAAGGCCTTGCTCCTACTCCTACTTAGTTGCTGCAATCCCTGAAAAAGCATTGGAAACTGCCTCATTTTAAATGAGACACCCCAGATGCCATTAGCACACTAGGGTCAGACACAGGTCTGGTATGAGAAAATTCACAAAAGCAGTTTGTTAATTAGTTTAAAATCAAGTTAAGTACAAATACATAAGGTTCTGTCCTTTGGAATTGGATAAATACTTGTGTGCATGCTCTGTGTCATTGTGCATGTGCACACTTAAATTTTCTTCCCAGAGACTACATATATATATATATAAAGCACATACATTCAAGCATACAATTCAATCATAGACAAACAATCATTCATACCAAACAGGAAAATAACTAATATGAGTTAAATCACTCATTCAATACTCATATTTCAAATCTGGGAAAAACTCTAGTTTTCTCATCTGCTCAAGTATTACTTCCTTGGTATATTTATCTATCCTTGGTCTCACCTGCAATATTTATGAATCAATGGACACACTGTAATGAACTAATTCACTCCATTACACAAAGATCTCAGGACTTAAACAAGCCATGTGTCAACTTATGTTACTCAAGCACACAAGTCATTCCTGCAGTGTTCTTGACCCCAATTTCCTAATCAGGTTTAAGTTAATAATACTCTTTTGATTTTTCATGCCAAAACCATTCAGTGATTCATTTTATTAGCCAAAATATCCATAACATGGCATCTCATATTATTCATAACCATACAGAAGCAAACAAGCAAACAACCATTGGTGATTACAAAATAAGGTTCTGTATATATATATATATTCATCCTGGTATTTTAAAAAAGGAGTTTAGGCAACTAATATTGGCTTATGGTTCCTGAGAGAATTTTTCTTTTGCAAACATTTGTGCTTGATTAAACTCAGGATAATCTGGTTTCACTGAATCACAAAATTTTGTTTGCTATGTATTTTATTGAATCAGGAGCATCAGCACATAGGCAACCCTATTGCACCCCTAATCCCTCTTTTATTTCAAGCCTCAGCACTTATACATGAGTATATTGCAGCTTAACATTATTTACATCTCTGGATTAAGCCAAAACCAATACTACTTGCCTATTCTCAACATTTTATTTTCTGGGTATTTGTTTATGTCCCTAAATATTAACATATCAGAGATCTGAATATATAAAACAGATATGCATACTAACAGCACATAAAACTTTGTTATAATAAAACAAGTGATCAACCAAAGAAAATCAAAATATATTCAAGTTTAAATTCACAGATAAACATTCATATATGAGAATACTCTTTTAATAAAAATACTTTTATCTGGCTGCCTACATTAGGACTTATTGCCTTAGATTTTTGAGTGAGTTTTCTCACCTAGCTCTCTCCTTTGTTTCCTTAATTAACTGATGAACTCCTGCTCTTATCCTCAAGCTCTCTTTCTTCCCTTGTCTTATGATTTCTGTGGTATTGTTTTTTTTTTCAAAATTCTTTTCTGAAGAGAAGAGGAGGCTGCTGCATATACATGTATATATATACAGGGTCTCTCTCTTAGGGTTTTGGGTATTGGCTAAAGCCATTTTTGCCCACCAGAAAATCATGTTTTCTGCATTTTAAACCCAAAGTTTTACCCCTTCCCGGCTTAATTTGGGTGAAGAGAAAAGTGGTTACATTTTTCTTTCAGAAATTTTGCTTTTCAGAAAAATACTTTTCCCCCTTGTCTACAATCATGCTAAAAATGTGACTTGATTTTGTTATTTATTAAATACACTTCCTAATTCTGCCTATAGCAACATTTCTCTGTTTTCTCTCAATTTTTTTCTATTTTTAGCTTTCATGCAAATGGCATGTACTTCCTTTATTTATTTATAAGAGGATTAGTTCTTTTTTATATCTTCCTTCTTTTTATTTCTGTTTATATTAAAATATGTCTATATATATATTTTATTTCACTAGTTTGAACTCTAGTATTTTATTAACACACATATATATATTTATATATATATATATATATATCATTCTGTACTGACACACACATGCACATGTATACTTAAGAAAAATATTCAGTAGCATACATATATTTATATTTACTTATACATTCAGCTTTTTTTTTAAAGATTTAATATATATATATATATATTCCCATACATATCAATATGTATTTATTCTTAAAGTTCAGAGATTTTTAGCTTTAGTTCATGTGTATACCCTGTGCACACATGTACACACATACTGATACACTATCAAGCCATAACAATCTCCTTCCAAAATTTATTTAAAAATTATTTTAAATTCATTTATATTTTTCAGGATAAATTCCTAAATTCTTGGGTCATTACATACACCCCTCCTTTTAGAAATTGTGTCCCACAATTTTCCTAAGCTTAAAATAAATTTTAAACTTAACTCAGAGAACAAGTATATTCTCTACCAAATAGATTCTTAGTTCTATACTAACTAAAAATATATTCACCCAAAATAAAGAAAACAATCTAAGATCAGAATTACCTTAATCTGAAAATAGCCTAGGATAATTCATCCTAACTTTGTCTTCCAATTCCCATGTGCAATCACTAGGATCTAGACTCCACTGTACCTTCACAAGTTTCAGAGATTTATTCCTCAACTTCTTCACATCTTTTGCCAAAATTCCCACTGGATCCTTTTCATAAATCAAATTAGGATTTATCTGCACTTGGGTTGGGGTTTCAAGAATTTCTGCCTTGTCATGGACCCATCTTCTCAATTGTGATACATGAAAAACATCATGTATACCTTGCATGTTTTCTGGTAATTCCAACTTATATGCCAAGGGACCAATTCTCTCCAGAATTTTGTATGGTCCAATATATCTTGGGGTTAATTTGCCTTGTTTTCCAAACCTCAACACATTTTTCATGGGTGAGATTTTGATGAAAACAAAATTTCCCACTTCATATTCTACCTGCCTCCTTCTCATGTCTGCAAATTTCTTTTGCCTATCTTGAGCTGCTGTCATTCTTCTTCTTATCAACTCAATTTTCTCCTTGGTTTCTTGTATGTACTCAGGTCCTAAAATAGACCTTTCTCCTGCTTCTACCCAGCAAACAGGTGACAAGCAGGGTTTACCATACAAGGCTTCAAATGGAGCCATTCCTATGGTGCTTTGGTAGCTGTTGTTGTATGTAAATTCAACTAGATGAAGATAATCTTCCCAGTTGCCCCCAAAATCCAGTATACATGCTCTCAACATGTCCTCCAAAACTTTGTTTACCACCTCAGTCTGCCCATCTGATTGAGGATGGTAGGCAGTACTTAAACATAGTTCACTTCCCATTGCTTCTTGAAAGCTTCTCCAGAATTTTGAAGTGAAGATGGTATCCCTATCACTCACAATGGTTTTGGGAATGCCATGTAACCTTACCACTTCTTTTATAAAAATTTGAGCTAGTTTTGGGGCTGTTCTTTCTGACTTGACTGGGATGAAGTGTGCTACCTTGGTTAGCCTATCAACTATCACCCATATGCTTGTATTACCTTTCTTAGATCTAGGCAGTCCATCTATGAAGTCCATAGATATGTCTTCCCACTTCCACTGTGGTACACTAAGAGGTTGCATCAACCCTGATGGTCTTTGAGTTTCAGCCTTGACTTGTTGGCAAGTCATACATTTGGCAATGTACTTGGCTATATCAGATTTCATCCCCTTCCACCAGAAGTCTCTTTTCAAATTTTGATACATTTTTGTGTTACCTGGGTGAATGGAGTATTTACTTCTGTGATATTCATTCAATATCTCCTTTTTCAATTCTATGTCCTCTGGTACACACACCCTATTCTGGTATCTCACATAACCATCTTTATCAATGTGGTGATTCATTACTTCCTCCCCTCTTGAGAGGAGCATTCTCTTCTCTAATAAGTGAGCATCTTGTTCTTGCATTTTTCCTATCTTCAGAATTAAATCTGGTTGAAGTGTCATTAAGCTTAACTTCCCTTTTTCTTCTTGTGCACCATGCATCTGCACACAACCATCCTCCTCAATCTCTAACTCAGTTAGCAAAGACAAATCTTTAAATTCTGCTATCATCATCATAGCCAATTTAGCATGCTGTCTACTTAGAGCATCTGCAACTTTGTTTGCTTTTCCTGGTGTATAGAGTATGTCAAAATCATAGGCAGCTAAGAACTCCACCCATCTATGTTGCCTCATGTTCAAATCTTTTTGTGAAAACAAATATTTTAGAGACTTGTGGTCAGTGTAGAGTTCAAACTTTGTGCCTAACAAATAGTGTCTCCAAAGTTTTAAAGCATAAATCACAGCTGCTAATTCGAGATCATGTGTGGCATACCTTACTTCATGGGGTTTAAGTTGTCTGGATGCATATGCAATGACTTGGCCTTGTTGCATCAACACTGCACCCAAGCCAAATCCACTAGCATCAGTGTATACCACTAATTCTTCATTTCCATGTGGTACCTTTAGAATTGGAGCATTCACCAATGCCTCCTTCAATTGTTCAAAAGACTTTTCACATTTTTCTGACCAAACAAAAGCTTGGTTCTTCCTGGTTAGGTTAGTGAGTGGTGTAGAAATTTTTGAAAAATCTTTTATAAACCTTCTATAATACCCTGCCATCCCCATAAATGACCTCACTTCACTCACAGTGCTTGGCCTCTTCCATGCTTGAATAGCCACTACTTTATTGGGGTTCACAGAAATTCCTTTGGCAGATATAACATGGCCAAGAAAATGTACTTCCTCCTTCCAAAACACACATTTTGAAAATTTTGCCTCTAAATCTTTTTCCCTTAGTCTAGACAAAACCAGGTGCAAATGATGCTTATGTTCTTCCACTGTCTTGGAATAAATCAAAATGTCATCTATAAAAATAAGCACAAACTTGTCTAAACAATCTCTAAAGGTTCTGTTCATTAAATCTACAAAATAGGATGGTGCATTGGTCAAGCCAAATGGCATAACCAAAAATTCATACAACCCATACCTAGTGTTAAAGGCAGTGTACTTGATGCTTGATTCTTCCACCTTCATTTGATGAAAACCAGATGCTAAGTCTAGTCTAGAAAATACTTTTGCCCCTGCTAATTGATCAAAAAGATCATCTATTCTTGGCAATGGGTATTTATTTTTAATAGTTACTTTGTTTAATTCTCTATAATCTATGCAGAGTCTTAAAGAGCCATCTTGCTTCTTAACAAACACCATTGGTGCTCCCCAGCAAGAATTACTTGGTCTTATAAAACCCTTTTCTTCCAATTCTTCTAACTGTTTCTTTAATTCTTTTAGTTCATTTGGCCCCATCCTAGTTGGCTTTTTAATCACTGGGCTTGCTCCTGGAACAAGATTGATCTGGAATTCTACTGGTCTATGGTGTGGAATACCCTTGACCTCACCAAACACATCCAAATATTCATTGACTATGGGAATTTCTTCAATGGTTAGTTCACTGAAATCTTTTTCTGTGTCAATTAAGTGATATAGTTTTCCTTCCTTAGCTACCTCACATAAAACTGTGATTCTCTGGCCTCTAGAATTTTGCAATGATATGGTGGATGAGTCTAAATTAATTATGGCTTTAAATTGCCTTAACCAGTCTACCCCCAATATAACACCTATATTTGGGTAATTCAAAACATATAAATTGGAAATAAACATATTTCCTCCTATGTTTAACTCCACATCCACACAAATCATATTTAAAACACTAGAACTCCCCAATGGACTGTGTATATGCAATGGGGTTTCAACTAATATGCAATTCAGTTTTAGCATTCTAACCAGTTCATAAGAAATTAAGGAGTGAGTTGCCCCAGTATCATATACTACTGTTATGGGTATGGTACAAATAAGTAATGTACCTTCCACTTGGCTATGGTTTACAGTGTTACTCTCCACTGTGGCTTTGCCTTTTCCTTCCAAATTTGCCAATTTGCCTTGCTGTTTATACTCAGGACAATTCCTCTTCATATGCCCCTCTTTCCCACATAGATAGCATTTGAAAGCTCCTCCTTTCAACTCTGGACATTTTGGTTTGATATGCCCTTCCTTTCCACACTGATGGCACACAATTTTCTTCTTGTCTTCCTTAGCTTTGACATCTCCAGTGCTTTTGTTACTAGCCTCTTCTTTCTTCTTATCATAAGGGTGATACCTCCCCTTACCTTTCTTGTTATTATTGCTCTTAAAATTTCTGAACTTCTCTCTTTCCTTGTCATGCTGTTCCAACCTCAAAGCTAAGTCTATCACATGATCAAAAGTCTTGTCTGCATAGGGTAACATGGCTCTGCTAAGTCCTGGATTCAAACCTTTTATGTACCTATCATTTTTAGATGCCTCATCTGCCACAAGCATTGCTCCATATGTGGAAAGCCCCTCAAACTTTTGAGTATATTCTGTGACAGTCATGGTTCCTTGTCTAAGTCTAATGAATTCTTCTAGCAAGGTAGTCTTTGCTGATGCTGGTACAAACCTTGCTTCCAACATCTCTTTGAATTGATTCCAAGTGATTTCATTCTCATTCCTTCCTGCAATGATTACTTCCCACCAGCCTAAAGCTACTCCTTTTAGCTGTCTTGAAGCCACTTGCCTCTTTCTTTGATCATCAAGTTGCATGTCATTGAAAATTCTTTCCAATGTTCTCAACCATGTTTGAATTTCCATGATACTCTCTGTCCCTTCAAAGCTTTTACCTCCTAAATGAGTATATGTCTTAAGCAGTTTTGAGAGTTCTTCATAGGGATTTTCTTGCCTTTGTCCTGCCCCATCCCTAAATGCTCTCACCAAGTCTTGCAGATTGACCATTGGTGGTGCATGGGAAGATCCTGCTCCCTGATTTGGTGGTCTCCCTACCATAGTTTGCTAATAATAATTTACATAGCTGGTTAGTTTGATATTTAGTTCCTTTTAATTTTTATTTCTATCTAAGGACTTAATCCTTACTTCTACTATGTTGAATAACATAGCTCTGATACCAACTGAAATGACCCTCCTATTTCTACTCTAATTTCATAAGGAATTTTTTTTTTTAAGGTAAAGAGGATATATAAATATAGATAGATATATCATCCACTTCAATTATAATTCTCAGGGTCACTTTCTTTTTCCAATAAATCAAATATATCCAGGATCACAAAAAAAATCAACCAATATAAATATATCAGTACATTCACAAAAATAAGCACATACATGTGAGGATGCATATGCCTCTCTTGTTTGAATCAGAGTTCTGGAAAAACAAGAGGATATTGGATTGCTAAATTTTTTTTTTTGACCAAACAATCCATGGGTAACATACATATTAGTCTGTTTATCCTAACTAAGAAGTGATCAAGTAATTATCAGTAGTAAACAAGCTTTTAATATAGCTGTTTATGTTAAGCTCTGAATAGTGTCAAAATCAGTATAAAATAAAGTGGATCCTAAGGAAACACAAGCAACATCTAGGCGTAATGGAAATGCGCCTAACTTATACACATGAGATCACGAGTTCGAGTACTATGCTGGTTGGTTCAAACACAATTTTTGTTTTTCATTTTTTTTTTCTCATTTTTCTTCTGTACAATTTGGAATCTGTTATTTCCCTATATCTGCACATATATGTCTTATTATTGCCTATACTTCAACATACTAAACAATAATTCTTGCTTAATTATTTTTGAATTCATTTCCTACAACCTAGAAGGCTTCATGATTGAATGATAAGAGTGTTTATCATTTTTTTTCCAGGTTTGTATTTCTTCTTATAAGATTTGTCTGGCATTTAAAATGCATTTGGTTAGAATCTGAGTAAAATTCAGATTCTTATTTCAGATACAAAGGAAAAGGTGTGGTAAAATCTGCACTTAAACATGTTTATGTGCATATATATCTGCAACTATTTGGATCTGGCTTCCATCTATCTTACTACAGATCCTTTCTTTATTTAAAGGTAGGACATGAAACTTTTGTATGGAACAAGTTTAACTATGAAAACCTTGCAGCCATATAAAACATTTAATATATGCCTATTTCTTTTGCATACATATGCTATATTAGAAAATAAACCATTTAAATTTTCTGAGAATCAACTCTCCAGATTTTCCAAATCTTAAATTCTTTCCAAAGATTCATGATTGACTAATGCATTTATAAAATGTAATCATTCAATTTAACATGGTGTTCTTGCTAAATCTACTTACCAGATTAGATTAAAATTCTTTTTAAACATAACAGATATTCAACTTAATTCATAGTTTCCAGATACAAGTCAAATTCTTAACAAAATACTTAACAAAATATCCCTTCAATATTCAACACTTAGTACAAGTAGCAATTTAAATTGTCAATACATGCAGATTTCAACATTTAGGCTCTTATCTAACTAAGTTTAGCATGCTATATCTTCTTCTCAAGGCCTTGCTCCTACTCCTACTTAGTTGCTGCAATCCCTGAAAAAGCATTGGAAACTGCCTCATTTTAAATGAGACACCCCAGATGCCATTAGCACACTAGGGTCAGACACAGGTCTGGTATGAGAAAATTCACAAAAGCAGTTTGTTAATTAGTTTAAAATCAAGTTAAGTACAAATACATAAGGTTCTGTCCTTTGGAATTGGATAAATACTTGTGTGCATGCTCTGTGTCATTGTGCATGTGCACACTTAAATTTTCTTCCCAGAGACTACATATATATATATATATATATATATATATATATATATATAAAGCACATACATTCAAGCATACAATTCAATCATAGACAAACAATCATTCATACCAAACAGGAAAATAACTAATATGAGTTAAATCACTCATTCAATACTCATATTTCAAATCTGGGAAAAACTCTAGTTTTCTCATCTGCTCAAGTATTACTTCCTTGGTATATTTATCTATCCTTGGTCTCACCTGCAATATTTATGAATCAATGGACACACTGTAATGAACTAATTCACTCCATTACACAAAGATCTCAGGACTTAAACAAGCCATGTGTCAACTTATGTTACTCAAGCACACAAGTCATTCCTGCAGTGTTCTTGACCCCAATTTCCTAATCAGGTTTAAGTTAATAATACTCTTTTGATTTTTCATGCCAAAACCATTCAGTGATTCATTTTATTAGCCAAAATATCCATAACATGGCATCTCATATTATTCATAACCATACAGAAGCAAACAAGCAAACAACCATTGGTGATTACAAAATAAGGTTCTGTATATATATATATTCATCCTGGTATTTTAAAAAAGGAGTTTAGGCAACTAATATTGGCTTATGGTTCCTGAGAGAATTTTTCTTTTGCAAACATTTGTGCTTGAGTTAAACTCAGGATAATCTGGTTTCACTGAATCACAAAATTTTGTTTGCTATGTATTTTATTGAATCAGGAGCATCAGCACATAGGCAACCCTATTGCACCCCTAATCCCTCTTTTATTTCAAGCCTCAGCACTTATACATGAGTATATTGCAGCTTAACATTATTTACATCTCTGGATTAAGCCAAAACCAATACTACTTGCCTATTCTCAACATTTTATTTTCTGGGTATTTGTTTATGTCCCTAAATATTAACATATCAGAGATCTGAATATATAAAACAGATATGTATACTAACAGCACATAAAACTTTGTTATAATAAAACAAGTGATCAACCAAAGAAAATCAAAATATATTCAAGTTTAAATTCACAGATAAACATTCATATATGAGAATACTCTTTTAATAAAAATACTTTTATCTGGCTGCCTACATTAGGACTTATTGCCTTAGATTTTTGAGTGAGTTTTCTCACCTAGCTCTCTCCTTTGTTTCCTTAATTAACTGATGAACTCCTGCTCTTATCCTCAAGCTCTCTTTCTTCCCTTGTCTTATGATTTCTGTGGTATTGTTTTTTTTTTTCAAAATTCTTTTCTGAAGAGAAGAGGAGGCTGCTGCATATACATGTATATATATACAGGGTCTCTCTCTTAGGGTTTTGGGTATTGGCTAAAGCCATTTTTGCCCACCAGAAAATCATGTTTTCTGCATTTTAAACCCAAAGTTTTACCCCTTCCCGGCTTAATTTGGGTAAAGAGAAAAGTGGTTACATTTTTCTTTCAGAAATTTTGCTTTTCAGAAAAATACTTTTCCCCCTTGTCTACAATCATGCTAAAAATGTGACTTGATTTTGTTATTTATTAAATACACTTCCTAATTTTGCCTATAGCAACATTTCTCTGTTTTATCTCAATTTTTTTCTATTTTTAGCTTTCATGCAAATGGCATGTACTTCCTTTATTTATTTATAAGAGGATTAGTTCTTTTTTATATCTTCCTTCTTTTTATTTCTGTTTATATTAAAATATGTCTATATATATATTTTATTTCACTAGTTTGAACTCTAGTATTTTATTAACACACATATATATATTTATATATATATATATATCATTCTGTACTGACACACACATGCACATGTATACTTAAGAAAAATATTCAGTAGCATACATATATTTATATTTACTTATACATTCAGCTTTTTTTTTAAAGATTTAATATATATATATATATATATATATATTCCCATACATATCAATATGTATTTATTCTTAAAGTTCAGAGATTTTTAGCTTTAGTTCATGTGTATACCCTGTGCACACATGTACACACATACTGATACACTATCAAGCCATAACAATCTCCTTCCAAAATTTATTTAAAAATTATTTTAAATTCATTTATATTTTTCAGGATAAATTCCTAAATTCTTGGGTCATTACAATTCATCTTGATTGAAGATGTTCGATGGTTATTAAATGCGGTATATTGGATTGGGTTCGAGTATTTTATTAGTCTCGAGTTGTTTAATAATTTAACAGGTTTTAAAAAGGTTGAAAACAAAATTTGTTTTAGAAAAAAAAGTAATTAAAGAATGATTTATTAATTTAAATAATCAATTATAAATTGTTTAAATACTTAATGAAAGTAATTAAGGATTAATCACTCATTGTAATTAATTATGGATATTTTGATTTATTCAAGTTAATTAATTTAAGAAAAGCATTAGATAAATTGGTAATTAATGATTTGTAATTAATCAATCAGAATTTGATAATAAATTCATTTAACTGGAAATTAATTGAATTAATTAGGATTAAACGATTAATTAATCCTGTTTATAAATGATTAT
The DNA here is from genome assembly GCA_030737815.1 of Allium fistulosum. Lineage (NCBI taxonomy): Eukaryota > Viridiplantae > Streptophyta > Magnoliopsida > Asparagales > Amaryllidaceae > Allium > Allium fistulosum. The sequence continues at coordinate 702,718,086 of CM060904.1, read as the reverse complement.
AAAATGTTTGATCTTACTTATGGAAATTTGGATTCTATTGATTTGATTGTTTGATATATCTAATTGAGATGCTTTGTGATACATCCTGATTTATGTTGTGATCTGTAGTTTGCTTATCTGTGATATATATCTGTGATCTGTGAATGAACGATAAGCGTGATAGTTAATACCGCTTATCAACTATATCCTGTATTTTGATCTGTGATGATTCATCGTGTTGCACTTTTGTGTTAAACCCCTGGACTACACCTTTACACACACAAATATGGATTTCACGTGGAAATCGGTTAAGTCACAGATAATTTAAATTTGATGTTTTTGAAATTGAAATTTTAATTTCAATTGATTTTGAAATTGGAAATTTGGGTTTAAAGTGAAAAGCTTTTGGAATGGAATTTCAAAGATAAAAGTTATTTTGAATAACTTAATCGAGTTTTGGAAATTTAAATAATTTGATTTAAATTTGAATTCAATATTTGAAATTGAATTCTATGATTTGGAAACTAGGGTTTAAAAAGGCTGTTCAACTTATTTATGAGTTTATATGAAATTAAACCATTTTAAAAGTATTGGTTTTGAGAAATTGAATTTAACCCAAGAACCTTAACCCGTATAAATGAATCAGATTTTCTGAAATGAAACTGTTTGTTTTCAAATGATAAAAGCTTTCAGATAAGAAATGAAATTCCAGTTTAATTAAAGGAATTTCAAGTTTGAATTGAAAAATGGTTTTTCAAGTTATGAATGAATTGTTTTTGAAAGCTATGAATTGAATCTATTATCTTTAACAGATTTAAAAATGATGATTTGTTTAAACCATTTGAAATGGAATTGTTTTGAAAAGCTAGGAGTTAAATCTTTGATTTAAAGATTTAATGAGTTAATCAAATTGAAATGGAAATTGATTTGGAAAATCTGTGAATGAATCTTTTATTTAAAAGATTAAAATGTGGAAATTGTTTAAACCGTTGAAGGTTGTTAAAATGAATCTTTTTGTTTAAAAGATTAAAATGGTAATTTGTTTAAACCATTTGAAAGAAAAGTTTGGGTAATAAGTTGTGACTTAATTGAGATCCCAATATCCATATGTTTCTTGTAAATATTGCGCTCATTATTCGGTTTAGCCGGGAGAGGACCTTTGTGTCATATATCCCATTTCGAATACTGATACGTTGTATATGGATAGCATTTGAAGACCTGTGTTGAAGACCGGATATTTTCGAAAATGAAAGGACAACCTGTCGAATGTCTCTGCACCGAGTTGCTCCGGTATAGAGATTTATATCACTCTTTTTGTGATGGGAAGTCCGGACGTGATTGAAAATTATCCGGATTTGCAAGGGCTTCGTGAGAAGTGCCTTCGGTTCTGTTCGATCCCGGAACAGACTTGTATGGATTACATGTCTGACATTACACTTTGAGATATAAAGCCAATTTCTTTCAAATACTTTTCTGTTGGTGGCGGAGAATTTATTCTCTTAGCTTAACACCCTTCTCTGAGACGTACGAGCTCAGAGGTTATGTAGTTGAAGCTATCAGCAATAAATCCCAATTTGGTAATGTGACATGCTGAGTGTTGCTGTGTGATGATCAGTGTTTGATCATTTGTGATATGATCATTTGTTTGATCATTTATCTTTGTGATCATAGGTTGATCATCTGTTGACCCAAAGCGTGGCTTTTTGAAAAAGCGTAGCTTTGTGGACGAGACTTCGTCGAGCCTCACAAACTGGAAATGGTCGAAACAGGAATGTTGCGGCAAGGTTTCACGGGTAGCTCCCCTAGGGTATGACCATTCCTTCTGGAAAAGGGTAGTGTCATGGTATGGAGCCCAGATACTTACTCATGTGGATACACTTATTTATTATGTGTGATGTTGGATACCGAGCGCTCGGATAAAGGTCCCAAAGGACCGGGGGTGGCATATCTCAGGTTTTGTAATATCCCCCGGAAAGGGAGGTAACCGGCCTTGTTTGGCAGAGAGCGGTTTAGTTCTCGAAGCGTCCCGCCAGAGGCGTTTCTTTCGTGGAATAGGAAGTTCCTTAGCCTGACCATTTGTTGGAAATCCAAACAAAACAATATGAGCCCTATACGGTATTAGTTGTATTACCTGCCATGGAATGTGGCGGTAACCTGCTATTGAACATCGTAGCTATTGTAGGCATAAGTGCGAAATGTCTATGCTGGCTAAGATTTATATTCTACTTTCGAAATGTTTTCTACACTATGCACTAATAATAATATCAAAAAGGATTTGATTTTGCGTAGTAAGCATCTTTGACTATCATAAGGAGAAATCTTCTCCAATTCTGCGTTTGCATTGTGTGTGTGGTGGGAGGCCTTATGGTAGTCTCATTTTTCAAAAGCATTGCGAATTGACTTTAAAATTCTCTACTATCTATTTTTAAAGATAAACTGTTTTTGTTGCTCACACCAGTCCCATGACTGATCCAGAGTTTATTGTTTCTTCCCTAAACTCTGGATGCTCAAAATTTTTCTACACGAGCAGTCTAGAGTTGGGTTTTTCAGATAGTCAGGTTCAGTAGATTATCTGGAGCTAGTTCAGTCTTTGGATATGGACTGCACTTGCTTATCTTTGTGCATCGTTATTGGGAGTTCGAGCTATTTCTGGATGGGTGCTTTGAAGATGGAGATTATCCGCTGCTGGTGTTATCGTTTTCTTTTCCGTTGCTATTTGTTGTATCATATCTCTGATGTATATTGATATTCATTGTATATCTCTGTTGTATCAGATATTGTATATCAATGTATTATTCTATTTCTTCTGCTGTTTTATTTACTTAATGTTGTTATAAGCTCCGGCGACTCGGATTTGAACGGTCGAATCTACGGCATTCGAGTACGATGTAAAGTATGGATGTCGATTTTCGAGCGCGGAAAATCGGGGGCGTTACATTTGGTATCAGAGCTAAGGTTTAACTTTAGCTCAGGAGTATAACATGTTAAGTAGCTCATTAGAGATAGGGTGAAGTAAACCCTAGAATGAGTGTATCCTTAAGATATCCGTTTGAACGTCTCAGTAAATTCTCTTACTATCCACTGATAGTGAGTATGAGTGCAAGAAGAGAACGGGATAGGGGACAAGGGAATACGATTATAAATGGTCAATACCCTGCAACAGTGGAAACAACTTTCTTATCAATCTTCTTTGATTCGTCTTTCCAAATTCTTTTGATTTCTTCGTATCAGCTACAAGAAGAAGTTTCGGTGTGATGATGGTTCTACGAATCGTTGTAGGAAATTTTTACTTCGTATCTTCATCGGTTTCTTATCAGCTTTTTTGATTTAAACCTTAATGAATTTGAAATTGGAATGAATTGAATTAAATTGATTAATAGAATATGAGAATAAAATTGAATTGAATCAATAAAACGATTTTGTTTAAAACCAAATTTTGAAATTCTATTCTAATTTCTTTTGAATACCAAAGTCTGAAGAGGGACAAATTGGTATGTATTCTGAGATATTACGACTTGAGTTTGGAATTCATATCGTAAGTTTGAGGAAATATAGGAGATCGAATCTGTCTATCTCTGTGTTGTTTTCGTGCCTGCGAATTTCGAGGACGAAATTCTTTTAAGGGGGGAAGTTTGTAACGACCCTAGATTTTAATTTAATTTAAATTGATAATTAAAAGAATTTTTGAATTAAATTTGTGAAATGAATCAATAAAGGGATGCGAGTTTCCCCGAACTCAAATTCATTTTGTATAAATCAATTAAATTTAAATATTGTATATATATATAGGTGTATATCTGAGTAGATTTGAATTTATATATATATATATATCTACATTTGATTTGGATTTAAAATCGTAAATAAATGAGTTAGAAATAAAAATACAAAATTTTATAAGATAAACGATAAAAATATCAAGTAAACACATTTGCTAAACTTTAACAACTAATTAAAAATAGAAATAAATCAAGGATAAATAATACAAATATAAAGTAAGATAAAAATAGAAGTTTACTTATTTTATAAGGTAATAATTAATACTTAAGCTATGAATAAAAATAAAATAATAAAAAGAACTATGTAAATTCAAGTGTAAACAAATCAAGATAGTAACAAACAAAATTAAATCAATGCATAAGTAAGTAAACAAAATTAAATGAAACAAAAGTAATATATCTACAAGTTTGCAAAACAAAACAAGTATAATAAAATATGTTTGTACATAATAAAAATACAAGACAAATACATATATATCGATTCATGTACAACCCAATTAGAAGTATGTAGGCTGGGAAAATATATATATATATGTGTGTGTGTGTGTGTGAAAGCTTCCAAAACAAGACAAAGGAATAAATGCCATCATCTCTAAGCATACAATATACTGACTATAGCATTTCACTACAAAGCAAGATTTCAGCTGAAGTTTGCATAGTCAAACAAACAAAGTAAGCATATGCATAAACAAGTACAAGTAAAGAGTAGTATGCTACACATACATATCAACCTCTCATTAATGCTTTCACCTTCAGCATGCCTATTTGTACACTTTCCTATATATCAGCCACTATACAAGGAAGAAAATGATCACCCTATTGTATAGAGATATGATAATACCCTGTACACCTCTTTTATATATCAAACAACTTCATTTCATTCATTCTAAATTGAAAAAAAAAAGAAATAAAATAAAGCAGCATCATCACTGAGAAAAAACTAAAGTAGCATCATGCTCTGTTCTTCTCTATTCTTTTTCCTAGAAATCAAAAGCATCAGCATTCAAGCAAGTTTTCAAAAGATTCAAAAGACTTTTCAAATATCAGGTGCTATGCTAATCAGGTTTAACATGTGAGTAACACTTTTAATAACCTAAGTTTTAAAACTAGTTGCATGTTAATACCTGAAAAGTATATCTGTGTGAATATTCATATATGCTTTGTTCTTCTTAGTTCTTTCAGGAAACATGTGAGTAACAGTTAGTAGTTTAAACTTAAGTATATATATATCTTGGAAGTGTTCTGTATATATCTACATATGCTAGTATTTCTTCTTCTCTGTATAGTTACAGGGTATGAAACAACAAAGAAAATTCGATTTCTCCTTTTCTAACCAATATTAGGCTTGGGTTTTAGAACAAATTTGTCATATTTAAGAATGAACTATAAACTAAAAATGGTTTCATGAAGTACAAATGGATATAGAATGGAAAAAAATCAAGTTTTACAGTGAAACTTTAAAAAAATCTGGAAATTTCGAACCTCGCAAAATATTGATACGAGTATACAACTAAAATCCTTACTGAAGACTATGATTTTTAAGATGGGTTTAGTGATTTTTAGTGTGGGATTTTAAGGGCAGTTTGTAGGTGAACTGAAGTTGCATTTTCCCCATTTTCGAATCATTTAAATCAATTATAAATGTTGAAAGTCGTGTTGAAGCTAGTGTGAACATCATTGATCTTAGGAAAATTATCAAATAATTTTTCAATTGGGTATATTGGTGTATTGAAGCAACTCTAGGGTTCGAATTTGTTTTTTTGAGACGCTGAGATTAGTGAAGCCGCCGCGATCTCTCTAGTAGATCGAGTGGTACGAAACTCGGGGAAATGAAGCGTCGATGGCCAGGGAACGCGGGGTCGAAGTCGCGAGACTTCTGGTGGTCGGGGCTTGGAAAACGTGGTGTTGACAGGTTTGGAGGCTGGGTTCTATCTCGTGTTTCCAGGTTCGAGCTTTTAAGCTTGAATTCGTTTTCGACGAGATGATGGGGTTCTGGCGATTGGGGAGTGGTGCGAGGAAGATGGTCGACTAGATCGACATTGCGATGTCGACTGGAGGCGAATTCTGGTGGTGTGCACGTGCACGCGTGCACGGTTGTTGTCTGGATTCGAATGTTTTTGGGGAAGAAGATGGAGACTCGGGTGATTCTCGTGCAAACCAGGGGATGTCTCGAAGTGAATGAAGATGGTGGGAACTCGAAGTAGAGCTCGTGATATTTGCAGTTTGTCTCGGGTTTATTTAGTTATGTACTCAGTTTAAAACAACAACAGGTTTAAACTAAAAAAACCAAATATTCCAGGTTTTCAAATCATAACAGAAATATGTTTCCAGGTTTTGGGAACTTCAATAAATCGAATTTTAAACCTTTTCTTAGTTAATAATAAAAGTTTATACTAGATATGGTATAAGGTAAAGTCTTTTTCAAACTAAGTTTAAACATATTAATGCCTGATTGTTTAAAATAAATTTTTAAGTTAATTTAATTTAAAAATGAAAGACAAGAGTTTAATGTAAATGAATGTTCTATCTTAACTGAAATCCAGTTTATTTACAAAAGTAATTAAAGCATAATTACTTAATTAATTAAGATATTTAAATCAAATTAAGATAAATTAATTTGTATAATTAATTGAGTAAGATTAACCACACGATTTATTCATCTTGATTGAAGATGTTCGATGGTTATTAAATGCGGTATATTGGATTGGGTTCGAGTATTTTATTAGTCTCAAGTTGTTTAATAATTTAACAGGTTTTAAAAAGGTTGAAAATAAAATTTGTTTTAGAAAAAAAAGTAATTAAAGAATGATTTATTAATTTAAATAATCAATTATAAATTGTTTAAATACTTAATGAAAGTAATTAAGGATTAATCACTCATTGTAATTAATTATGGATATTTTGATTTATTCAAGTTAATTAATTTAAGAAAAGCATTAGATAAATTGGTAATTAATGATTTGTAATTAATCAATCAGAATTTGATAATAAATTCATTTAACTGGAAATTAATTGAATTAATTAGGATTAAACGATTAATTAATCCTGTTTATAAATGATTATAAAATGTTTGATCTTACTTATGGAAATTTGGATTCTATTGATTTGATTGTTTGATATATCTAATTGAGATGCTTTGTGATACATCCTGATTTATGTTGTGATCTGTAGTTTGCTTATCTGTGATATATATCTGTGATCTGTGAATGAACGATAAGCGTGATAGTTAATACCGCTTATCAACTATATCCTGTATTTTGATCTGTGATGATTCATCGTGTTGCACTTTTGTGTTAAACCCCTGGACTACACCTTTACACACACAAATATGGATTTCACGTGGAAATCGGTTAAGTCACAGATAATTTAAATTTGATGTTTTTGAAATTGAAATTTTAATTTCAATTGATTTTGAAATTGGAAATTTGGGTTTAAAGTGAAAAGCTTTTGGAATGGAATTTCAAAGATAAAAGTTATTTTGAATAACTTAATCGAGTTTTGGAAATTTAAATAATTTGATTTAAATTTGAATTCAATATTTGAAATTGAATTCTATGATTTGGAAACTAGGGTTTAAAAAGGCTGTTCAACTTATTTATGAGTTTATATGAATTAAACCATTTTAAAAGTATTGGTTTTGAGAAATTGAATTTAACCCAAGAACCTTAACTCGTATAAATGAATCAGATTTTCTGAAATGAAACTGTTTGTTTTCAAATGATAAAAGCTTTCAGATAAGAAATGAAATTCCAGTTTAATTAAAGGAATTTCAAGTTTGAATTGAAAAATGGTTTTTCAAGTTATGAATGAATTGTTTTTGAAAGCTATGAATTGAATCTGTTATCTTTAACAGATTTAAAAATGATGATTTGTTTAAACCATTTGAAATGGAATTGTTTTGAAAAGCTAGGAGTTAAATCTTTGATTTAAAGATTTAATGAGTTAATCAAATTGAAATGAAAATTGATTTGGAAAATCTGTGAATGAATCTTTTATTTAAAAGATTAAAATGTGGAAATTGTTTAAACCGTTGAAGGTTGTTAAAATGAATCTTTTTGTTTAAAAGATTAAAATGGTAATTTGTTTAAACCATTTGAAAGAAAAGTTTGGGTAATAAGTTGTGACTTAATTGAGATCCCAATATCCATATGTTTCTTGTAAATATTGCGCTCACTATTCGGTTTAGCCGGGAGAGGACCTTTGTGTCATATATCCCATTTCGAATACTGATACGTTGTATATGGATAGCATTTGAAGACCGGTGCTGAAGACCGGATATTTTCGAAAATGAAAGGACAACCTGTCGAATGTCTCTGCACCGAGTTGCTCCGGTATAGAGATTTATATCACTCTTTTTGTGATGGGAAGTCCGGACGTGATTGAAAATTATCCGGATTTGCAAGGGCTTCATGAGAAGTGCATTCGATTCTGTTCGATCCCGGAACAGACTTGTATGGATTACATGTCTGACATTACACTTTGAGATATAAAGCCGATTTCTTTCAAATACATTTCTGTTGGTGGCGGAGAATTTATTCTCTTAGCTTAACACCCTTCTCTGAGACGTACGAGCTCAGAGGTTATGTAGTTGAAGCTATCAGCGATATATCCCAATTTGGTAATGTGACATGCTGAGTGTTGCTGTGTGATGATCAGTGTTTGATCATTTGTGATATGATCATTTGTTTGATCATTTATCTTTGTGATCATAGGTCGATCATCTTTTGACCCAAAGCGTGGCTTTTTGAAAAAGCGTAGCTTTGTGGACGAGACTTCGTCGAGCCTCACAAACCGGAAATGGTCGAAACAGGAATGTTGCGGCAAGGTTTCAGGGGTAGCTCCCCTAGGGTATGACCATTCCTTCTGGAAAAGGGTAGTGTCATGGTATGGAGCCCAGATACTTACTCATGTGGATACACTTATTTATTATGTGTGATGTTGGATACCGAGCGCTCGGATAAAGGTCCCAAAGGACCGGGGGTGGCATATCTCAGGTTTTGTAATATCCCCCGGGAAGGGGGGTAACCGGTCTTGTTTGGCAGAGAGCGGTTTGGTTCTCGAAGCGTCCCGCCAGAGGCGTTTCTTTCGTGGAATAGGAAGTTCCTTAGCCTGACCATTTGTTGGAAATCCAAACAAAACAATACGAGCCCTATACGGTATTAGTTGTATTACCTTCCATGGAATGTGGCGGTAACCTGCTATTGAACATGGTAGCTATAGTAGGCATAAGTGTGAAATGTCTATGCTGGCTAAGATTTATATTCTACTTTCGAAATGTTTTCTACACTATGCACTAATAATAATATCAAAAAGGATTTGATTTTGCGTAGTAAGCATCTTTGACTATCATAAGGAGAAATCTTCTCCAATTCTGCGTTTGCATTGTGTGTGTGGCGGGAGGCCTTATGGTAGTCTCATTTTTCAAAAGCATTGCGAATTGACTTTAATATTCTCTACTATCTGTTTTTAAAGATAAACTGTTTTTGTTGCTCACACCAGTCCCATGACTGATCCGGAGTTTATTGTTTCTTCCCTAAACTCTGGATGCTCAAAATTTTTCTACACGAGCAGTCTAGAGTTGGGTTTTTCAGATAGTCAGGTTCAGTAGATTATCTGAAGCTAGTTCAGTCTTTGGATATGGGCTGCACTTGCTTATCTTTGTGCATCGTTATTGGGAGTTCGAGCTATTTCTGGATGGGTGCTTTGAAGATTGAGATTATCCGCTGTTGGTGTTATCGTTTTCTTTTCCGCTGCTATTTGTTGTATCATATCTCTGATGTATATTGTTATTCATTGTATATCTCTGTTGTATCAGATATTGTATATCAATGTATTATTCTGTTTCTTCCGCCGTGTTATTTACTTAATGTTGCTATAAGCTCCGGCGACTCGGATTTGAACGGTCGAATCTACGGCATTCGAGTACGATGTAAAGTATGGATGTCGATTTTCGAGCGCGAAAAATCGGGGGCCTTACAATTACAGATCCTACGGAACTGGTTTCGTCGAATTCCGAGACTGTGCCTTGAAATGCTATTTTTAAATGTCAATCTGAACAAACTATTTTTAAAATTGAACAGATCACTTTTAAATTCAATTTTAAAGCTTTTACTATCTTCATTATTATTAATATAAATTTTCCAAGCCTTTAAATAATTTTTATCGGGATGAAAACTCAAGATACAAAAATTTAACCATTATTCAATTATAAACTTCAAAAATTAAATTATCCAATAAATTGCTATATTTAAATTCTGAATTTATTTTATAAATAACCCAAATTTTCATATTCAAAAACAATCTATAATTCCAATTCAATATTTAAACCATTTAAATATTTACAATTTACCGTCGAAAAATCCGGATCGTTACATTCCTCCCCCCTTAAAAGAATTTCGTCTCCGAAATTGCTAAGGTAGGAAAAATGCCCCAACCCCATTAATCTATCAAAACCCATTAGCTAACTTAACATTCCACTTCCCTAACCTCTTAGTTTTCAATCAACAATTAATTTTCCATTCTAAACCAAAATCCTTTATTTCAATTACAAATCCGAAATCACATTTTCGTTAACAAAATTTTTCTAACACCCTAAATTTCTGAATTTTTTTGGCAGAGTCTCCCTTATACGGAGGACCTTTTGCAATGTGACAAGAGAGATAAAAATTTATACATCGACCCACACGGTCGGAAACAAAAATATATATCAATATTTTATATTCTCACAATATTTAATCCGAAAACGTACCTTATTTAGCGTTTTTAAGCATTATTAAGCAAGCTTTTACTTCAAACGCAATTTCGCAACCCAAATCTAGCCAAACAATCCCTCTAGGTACCTGTACTTACTCAATATAAATCTGTAAGTTCCAAAAACATCAAATTCAATAACATTTCACCTTATTTAAATGGATAGACACAAAGATTCATAAAAAAACCTGTTATAGCATGTTTTTATAGCAATTACAAGGCTTCCATCATTCAATTATTTATTTTAAATCGATTTATATAGCATTTCATTCCATCCGAATGATTTACAACTCAATTTTCTTCCATAACTTTATTTTTATACCAAAAAACTCATATCCATTTAAAATTGATTTAAAAATCAATTTTATTCACTTGTATTAATCCATAAAATTTTATTTACTTCCCGTTTGCGTCGGACCACGGTTTTTCTATGCAAATTCGGTGCTATTCATTTAAATGAATAACCATTTAAGTTTATAACTATTTTTAATTGATTCCAAATCAATTTATATTTAATTTTATTCTATTTCAAATTGATTCTCAATCAATTCAGTTGCATTCCATTCATATCTACTATCTTTGTAAAGATCCCGGACTCGGCCTTCAAAAATCGGCACCCGTACTTCACTTGTACTCAAATGCCGTAGATTCAAATGCCGAATCAGGCTCCCCGGAGCTTATAACACCATTAAGTATAACAACACAGCGGAAGAAAGAAATAGATGATATAATATACAACTCCAATAAATACAATATCCAGAATGATACACAACAATGATATCAATAATACACAGCAATATCAGAGATATGATACAATGCTACAGCGGAAATAACAACAATGGAAGAGATCACTCCAAATGATCTACAAAGAGAATGACTCCAACAACTCCAACATCAAGCTCGAACCACCATCACGATGCACAAAGATAAGAAAGTGCAGTCATCCACTCCGATGAAGTGAACTAGCTCCAGATAATCTACTAAACCTGACTATCTAAAAAACCCAACTCTAGACTGCCCGTGTGGAAAATTGTGGGCACCCAGAGTTTAGGAAGGGAACAATAAACTCCAGGCCAGTCATGGGACTGGTGTGAGTAAACAAAAATAGTTTATCTTTAAACAAACAACAAAAGAAATTTAAACATCGAAATCCGCAATGCTTTTGGAAAATGAAACTACCATAAGACCTCCCACCACACACACAATGCAATCGCAGACTTGGAGGAGATTTCTTCTTATGTTAGTCAAATATGCTTACTACGCAAGGAAAACTCTTTTGATATTATTATTAGTGCATAGTGTACAAAATCATTTCGAAAATACAATACTAATATTAGCCAGCATAGGTACCATTATATTATGCCTGCTATAGTTGCCGCCTGAGGAGACAGGTTATACAACTGCAATCGTGAAGGGTTCGTATTGTTTCTTTGGATTTTCCAACAAATGGTCAGGCTAAGGAACTTCCTATGCCACTTGGGAATGCCTCTGGCGGGACGCCCCGAGAGACAACCTGTTCTCTGCCAACACAAGGCCAGTTACCCCCTTCCCGGGTAGTAAGCCTGAGATATGCCACCCCCGGTCCTTTGGGGCCTTTATCCGAGGGCCCTCGATCACACAGCAACAACCACACAGAAAATGAGATTGGAGCAACCACATAGGTAAATATCTGGGCTCCATACCATGATATCACCTTTTTCCAGAAGGAATGGACATACCCTAGGGGAGCTACCCCTGAAACCTTGCCGCATCTTTCCTGTTTCGACCATTTCCGGTTTGTGAGGTCCGATGAGGTATCGTCCACAAAGCTACGCTTTTTCACAAAGCCATGCTTTGATCAACAAATTATTAGCAACACACAGCAACACTTAGCATGCCACACTACCAAATTGGGAGTATATCACTGATAACCTTCAACTACAAAACCTCTGAGCTCGTACGTCTCAGAGAAGGGTGTTAAGCTAATAGAATAAATCTCCGCCACCAAACAGAAATGTATTTGAAAGAAATCAGCTTTATATCTCAAAGTGTAGTGTCAGACATACAACCATACAAGTCTGTTTCGGGTTCGAACAGAACCGAAGGCACTTCCGAAGAAGCCCTTGCAAATCCGGATAATTTCTAATCACGTTCGGACTTCCAATCACAAAGGGTGATAAAATCTATATATCGGAGATCAGCCGATGCAGAGACATTCGACGAGTTGTCCTTTCATTTTCGAAAATATCCGGTCTTCACCACCGGTCTCCAAATGCTATCCATATACGACGTATCATTATTCGGAATGGGTTATATGACACAAAGTCCTCTCCCGGCTAAACCGAATAATGAGCGCAATATTTCAAAACATATGGATATTGGGATTTCAATTAAGTCACAACTTATTATCCAAACCTTTCTTCTAATGGTTTAAACAGATTACCATTTTCAATCTTTTAAACAAAAAGATTCAATTCACAAAGTTCACCTAGTTTCATAAAAATCTATTCATAGATTTTCCAAATCGATTTCCATTTCAATTTGGATTAACTCGTCCAATCTTTAAACAAAGATTTAATTGATAGCTTTCAAAACAATTTCATTTCGATCTTTTATACAAAAGATACACCTTTCCAATTTCAAAACAAAGTTTAACAATCTTTCACAAAGATTTATTCATAACTCGGAAAACCATTTTCATTTCAATTTGAAATTCTTTTGACACAAATTAGAAATTTTTTCCTTATATGAAAGCTTCTATTATTTAAAAACAAATAGTTTTCATCAGAAAACCTGATTCATTTATACGAGTTAAAATCCTTGGGTTAAATTCAAATTCTCAAACCAATACTTTTAAAATGGTTTAAATTCATATAAACACATTTATAACTTCTTTAACTAAAATTTCCAAACATAGAATTCAATCCCAAATTTTGAATTCAAATTCAAATTAATTTATTTAAATTGGAAATTTTACCAAGTTATTCAAAATAACTTTTATCTTAAAAACTCCTTTCCAAAGCTTCAACATTTAATCCAAACCCATTTCCAAAATCAATTGAAATTAAAATTTCAATTTCAAAAACATTAAATTTAAATCAGATGTGACTTAACTGATTTTCTTGTGCAATCCATATTTGTGTGTGTATGGTGTAGTCCAGGGGTTTAACACAATAGTGCAACATCATTCAATCATCACAGATTCAAATATGACAATATATTTGATAAGCGTTATAATCCTATAACACTTATCTTTATTCACAGATTCACAGATAGATATATAAATTCAACACAGATAAATAATTTACACACACAGCTCAATTCAAAACAATTCACATCACATGATATTACAGATCAGGGATAACAATCAATTCAAGCATTCATAAGCAATCCAAGCATTCAATAATCATTTATAAGTAGGATTAATTAATTGTTCAATCCCTAATTAATCCAATTAAATTTCTAATTAATTACTTATGAATTAATTACCCAATCCTGATTAATTACAAATCATTTGACATTAATTAATGAAATTAATTAATTAATCCTTAATTATCCATCTTAATTAATTACCCTTAATTAATTAATTAATTAATTAATTGTCCTTTAATTAATTACATAATTAAATTAACCTTAAGTTAATTTCATAATTAATTAACTCTTAATTTCATTAAGTAATTATATTTTCATCATAGATTAATTCACCTTTAATCATTAATTAATTCACCTTTAATTTATTAAATAAACTTTTAATTAATCATATTAATTTATTCAATCACATAAATTAATTACCCTTTAATTAATTACCTTAATCAATTTATCACATTATCCTTAAATAAATTACCTTAATTAATTAGTCAAATAAATTTATTTTTATTATTAACACATCAATAATAATCCTTTAATTAAGTCCTTGATTTATCAAGATAAATTCTTGTCTTAACTATCATTCTATTTCAACATTTAAATCTCATAAATTAAAATAAAATTTCATTAACAAATAATTCAATTTTAAACCTTTAAGTTCACTCATAATCAAAACATCGTTTTAAAATAAACCATTTATCTTTTTTAAAGTTTTATTTAAATAATCCTCGAAAATTAAATTATCATATAAACCAACTTAAAATCCTTCAGTTGATTAAAACCATTATCTTTTTAATTAAATAAACTTGTGAATTAATTTTAAACAATCAGGCATTAAAACATTTTAACTTAATTTATAAAAGACTTTAACTTATTCTATATCTAGTATAAAACTTTTATTATTATTAACTAAGAAAGGGTTTAAAATTCATTTTACTATAGTTCCAAAACCTGGAAACATGTTTCCTTTTACAATTTGAAACCTGGTAACCTTGTTATAAAAAACTCGATATAAAAACACGAGCCGCGATTTAAATTCCTTGAGTACAACTTCGAGTCACACGCGACACTGTTTTGCTTCGAGCAAATTCATGAATCCCCCGAGTTGCCCCCGAGTTCCACCTCGTCTTCATCTTCCCCAATACTGCTTCGAACCCAAATGCACAAACACGAACCGTTGCTTGCCGCTCCTTCGACCATTGCCATCGCCGCACTCAGGTCATCGATGATCTGTCCTACCCTTCTGACCACCCAGTTCCTTTGATTTCACCGTTGTTCGAAATCTAACACTTCGACTAACACTGTAACAAAGCCCATTACCTGCAAACACCTCGTATTCGCCAACCACGACCCCAGAACCGACGCGAGCCTAGCCGAAGCTTCGCCACACGCCAATCCTTCCATCCCCCTAGGTCCGATCCCCTCCGGTCCTTTGACGACATCACACGAATTTGAAAAACAACGTCGATCTAAAAATGCTTTTAAACCCTACTATAACTTAAATCAACTCCCCTGATTGCTTGAAAAATTAACAAGCATTTTTCCTATACCCTCTGACGCATAAGCTTTCTTCACCATGAATTTTAACACCCAGTTCGCCATGGTTCACCGGAAATTGGCCGAAATACATTTTCCGTTTATCCTACAATTTTGCTTGAAATTCGAGCTTAAAAATCATGATTTTAATTTTAAAATTCATAGATTTTGATAACAAACCAATTTATATACTTGAAACAACAAATTATTCAAGTCGAGATTTTCGATATAGTTTAAGTTTCACTGTAATTCTTTTCCAGGTTAAACTATGTTAAATTTATCTCAAAAATAATTTTAGAAGTTTGGTTATTAATTGAATGCACATGTTTTCTTCAGATCCTAAACTCTAACATGATTTGGAGCAGAAGTATTCGAATTTTTTACAGGAATTTATACCCTGTAAGTGATTGAAATAAAACATATGTCTGAAATCAGACATGCACACCACAACCATTCATATGCATATATATATCTACAGGTAAGTTTAACAACTAAGCAACATTTCATAGCAGATTCAAATATTAACCACACATCAGAGAAAAGAACAGGTTTAAGGGGTTTTGCTCACAGGTAAAAGAAACAAAGAATCTAGTTTAAAAAGAAGGTTTACTCACAGTGATTTTCCAGAAGAAATGAAACAGAGTTCTCTTCATGTTTTGACACAGGCTTGTGAAACAACTAGCTGAAGCTTCCCTTTTTGATCTTTGGTTATATGCAGTTGTATTGTTGTTCGTTGATGTTTAAATTGAATTTTATTTTAGTATGAAATGGTGTTTACTCAGCTCGAACTGAAATGAGGAGAAGTTGATATAAATAAAAGGTTACATGTGATGTTTTTTTATACAGGGTGTCATTATTTTGTTTGTACAACATCAGAGATTTTTCTCTTTGCTTATGGAGGCTGAAGACATTTTCGAATTGACTTTGGTTTGCTGTATTAAATGCTTATGTCCTTTATGTTTCTTCATTTTGCTTTGTTTTATTACTTTACTTGTTTCATACTTACCTTTCCTTTGTTTGAATACTTGAATATAATTTGTTGTCTTCTTTTTGCAAGCTACATAGATCTTTTATTTTTCATGTTCTTGTCTTGCATTTCTATCCTACATGCAACATACATTACTTGCCTGGCAGCCTTTATACTTTATGTACAAATATAAACATTATTTTCTTTGTTTTGTTTTATGGTTATTTATATGTATGTTTGAATACTTAGTTGAATGTACTTGAATGTATATTTTTCTTCTTCTTTAGCTTTGCCTTATTATTTTACAATACAAATAAATTTCTATTTTAATATATTAATAGATTCTTAGCTAATGTATTTCTTTATATTTTATAGTTTATCTTATATATAATTATTTCTATTTCTAGCTTAATATTTATTTTATTTTTATTATTTTCATAGTATATTTTGTTTGTATTAATACATATTATTTAAGAGGATATTTTGAAATTAAATACATACTAAATAAATTACATAGATATATTTCATAAATTCAAATTATTTTTAAACCATTTGCTTAAAATTTAAATTCAATTGATTTAACACATATTTTATTTGATTTGGAGAAACTCAGATCAATTTACCAATTAATTTCACAATTTTTATTCAAATATGAAATTAATTATCAATTTAAATATATATAAAACCGGGATCGTTACAACCATCCCCCATTAAGAAATTTCGTCCCCGAAATTTGCCAGGGAGACAAAAAGATAGATACACAAAGATGGATGAAAAATATTTCATCAAATCAAACTGAACATCTATTCTGCATTTGGCTTACCAAATCAGAATATCAATAATAGATACGAGAACAAATCTATTGAATTTTACAAAAGATACTCGGGTTATCCAGATCTACGAAATATGCAAGGGCATCGGTTAGTTCAAAGGGATAACTAACCATTCGTAGAACATATCCGGACCCAAATTGTATTCATACATCTGTCTATTTTTGGGTAAAATTTCAAAACTTTTAGTTTAGAAACTAAAGCATACCTATCGACCATAGCAACCAAAACAACCAATTCATCCAAACACACAATTCTGACCTATTTGGAGTTTATGTCCCATTCAAATATATCAAATCTTCTTCCTGGATCTACCAGGAACCATCGAAGAATTGAGAAAAGATGATGAACAAAAGAGATTGATAGAGAAAAGATTGTTTCCTTGTTGTTACAGGGTATTGACCATTTATAGTCGTATTCCCCTATCCCCTATCTCATCCTCTTCTTGCACTCATACTTACTATAAGTGGATAGCAAGAGAATTTATTGAGGCATAAGGACAGATATCTTAGAGATTACTCATTCTAGGGTATACTTCACCCTATCTCTAATGAGTTACTTAATGTGTTATACTCCTGAGCTAAAGTTCAACCTTAGCTTTGATACCACTGTAAAGATCCCGGACTCGGCCTTCGAAAATCGACACCCGTACTTCACTTGTACTCAAATGCCGTAGATTCAAACGCCGAATCTGGCTCCCCGGAGCTTATAACACCATTAAGTATAACAACACAGCGGAAGAAAGAAATAGATGATATCATATACAACTCCAATAAATACAATATCCAGAATGATACACAACAATGATATCAATAATACACAGCAATATCAGAGATATGATACAATGCTACAACGTAAATAACAACAATGGAAGAGATCACTCCAAATGATCTACAAAGAGAATGACTCCAACAACTCCAACATCAAGCTCGAACCACCATCACGATGCACAAAGATAAGCAGGTGCAGTCATCCACTCCGATGAAGTGAACTAGCTCCAGATAATCTACTAAACCTGACTATCTGAAAAACCCAACTCTAGACTACCTGTGTGGAAAATTGTGGGCACCCAGAGTTTAGGAAGGGAACAATAAAATCCAGGTCAGTCATGGGACTGGTGTGAATAAACAAAAACAGTTTATCTTTAAACAAACAACAAAATAAATTCAAACACTGAAATCCGCAATGCTTTTGGAAAATGAAACTACCATAAGACCTCCCACCACACACACAATGCAATCGCAGACTTGGAGGAGATTTCTTCTTATGTTAGTCAAATATGCTTACTACGCAAGGAAAACTCTTTTGATATTATTATTAGTGCATAATGTAAAAAATCATTTCGAAAATACAATATTAATCTTAGCCAGCATAGGTACCATTATATTATGCCTGCTATAGCTGCCGTCTGAGGAGACAGGTTATACAACTGCAATAGTAAAGGGTTCGTATTGTTTCTTTGGATTTTCCAACAAATGGTCAGGCTAAGGAACTTCCTATGCCACATGGGAACGCCTCTGGAGGGACGCCCCAAGAGACAACCTGCTCTCTGCCAACACAAGGCCAGTTACCCCCTTCCCGGGTAGTAAACCTGAGATATGCCACCCCCGGTCCTTTGGGACCTTCATCCGAGGACCCTCGATCACACAGCAACAACCACATAGAAAATGAGATTGGAGCAACCACACAGGTATATATCTGGGCTCCATACCATGATATCACCTTTTTCCAGAAGGAATGGACATACCCTAGGGGAGCTACCCCTGAAACCTTGCCGCATCTTTCCTGTTTCGACCATTTTCGGTTTGTGAGGTCCGATGAGGTATCGTCCATAAAACTACGCTTTTTCACAAAGCCATTCTTTGATCAACAAATTATCAGCAACACTTAGCATGCCACACTACCAAATTGGGAGTATATCACTGATAACCTTCAACTACATAATCTCTGAGCTCGTACGTCTCAGAGAAGGGTGTTAAGCTAAGAGAATAAATCTCCGCCACCAAACAGAAATGTATTTGGAAGAAATCAGCTTTATATCTCAAAGTGTAGTGTCAGACATACAACCATACAAGTCTGTTCCGGGTTCGAACAGAACCGAAGGCACTTCCGAAGAAGCCCTTGCAAATCCGGATAATTTCTAATC
Source organism: Allium fistulosum (assembly GCA_030737815.1). Lineage (NCBI taxonomy): Eukaryota > Viridiplantae > Streptophyta > Magnoliopsida > Asparagales > Amaryllidaceae > Allium > Allium fistulosum. Next base: position 702,698,757 of record CM060904.1, on the reverse strand, counting down.
ATGTTCGGACTTCCCATCACAAAGGGTGATAAAATCTATATATCGGAGATCAGCTGATGCAGAGACATTCGACGAGTTGTCCTTTCATTTTCGAAAATATCCGGTCTTCACCACCGGTCTCCAAATGCTATCCATATACGACGTATCATTATTCGGAATGGGCTATATGACACAAAGTCCTCTCCCGGCTAAACCGAATAATGAGCGCAATATTTCAAAACATATGGATATTGGGATTTCAATTAAGTCACAACTTATTATCCAAACTTTTCTTCAAATGGTTTAAACACATTACCATTTTCAATCTTTTAAACAAAAAGATTCAATTCACAAAGTTCACCCAGTTTCACAAAAATTTGTTCATAGGTTTTCCAAATCAATTTCCATTTCAATTTGGATTAACTCATCCAATCTTTAAACAAAGATTTAATTGATAGCTTTCAAAACAATTTCATTTCGATCTTTTATACAAAAGATACACCATCCAATTTCAAAACAAAGTTTAACAATCTTTCGCAAAGATTTATTCATAACTCGGAAAACCATTTTCATTTCAATTTGAAATTCTTTTGACACAAATTGGAAATTTGTTCCTTATTTGAAAGCATCTATTATTTGAAAACAAATAGTTTTCATTTCGAAAAACCTGATTCATTTATACGAGTTAAAATCCTTGGGTTAAATTCAAATTCTTAAACCAATACTTTTAAAATGGTTTAAATTCATATAAACACATTTATAACTTCTTTAACTAAAATTTCCAAACATAGAATTCAATCCTAAATTTTGAATTCAAATTCAAATTAAATTATTTAAATTGGAAATTTTACCAAGTTATTCAAAATAACTTTTATCTTAAAAACTCCTTTCCAAAGCTTCAACATTTAATCCAAACCCATTTCCAAAATCAATTGAAATTAAAATTTCAATTTCAAAAACATTGAATTTAAATCAGCTGTGACTTAACTGATTTCCTTGTGCAATCCATATTTGTGTGTGTATGGTGTAGTCCAGGGGTTTAACACAATAGTGCAACATCATTCAATCATCACAGATTCAAATATGACAATATATTTGATAAGCGGTATAATCCTATAACGCTTATCTTTATTCACAAATTCACAGATAGATATATAAATTCAACACAGATAAATAATTTACACACACAGCTCAATTCAAAACAATTCACATCACATGATATTACAGATCAGGGATAACAATCAATTCAAGCATTCATAAGCAATCCAAGCATTCAATAATCATTTATAAGTAGGATTAATTAATTGTTCAATCCCTAATTAATCCAATTAAATTTCTAATTAATTACTTATGAATTAATTACCCAATCCTGATTAATTACAAATCATTTGACATTAATTAATGAAATTAATTAATTAATCCTTAATTAGCCATCTTAATTAATTACTCTTAATTAATTAATTAATTGTCCTTTAATTAATTACATAATTAAATTAACCTTAAGTTAATTTCATAATTAATTAACTCTTAATTTCATTAAGTAATTATATTTTCATCATAGATTAATTCACATTTAATCATTAATTAATTCACCTTTAATTTATTAAATAAACTTTTAATTAATCATATTAATTTATTCAATCACATAAATTAATTACCCTTTAATTAATTACCTTAATCAATTTATCACATTATCCTTAAATAAATTACCTTAGTTAATTAGTCAAATAAATTTATTTTTATTATTAACACATCAATAATAATCCTTTAATTAAGTCCTTGATTTATCAAGATAAACTTGTCTTAACTATCATTCTATTTCAATATTTAAATCTCATAAATTAAAATATAATTTCATTAACAAATAATTCGATTTTAAACCTTTAAGTTCACCCATAATCAAAACATCGTTTTAAAATAAACCATTTATCTTTTTTAAAGTTTTATTTAAATAATCCTCGAAAATTAAATTATCATATGAACTAACTTAAAATCCTTCGGTTGATTAAAAGCATTATCTTTTTAATTAAATAATCTTGTGAATTAATTTTAAACAATCAGGCATTAAAACATTTTAACTTAATTTATAAAAGACTTTAACTTATTCTATATCTAGTATAAAACTTTAATTATTATTAACGTAGAAAGGGTCTAAAATTCATTTTACTACAGTTCCAAAACCTGGAAACATGTTTCCTTTTACAATTTGAAACCTGGTAACCTTGTTATAAAAAACCCGATATAAAAACCCGAGCCGCGATTTAAATTCCTTGAGTACAACTTCGAGTCACACACGACACTGTTTTTCTTTGAGCTAATTCATGAATCCCCCGAGTCGCCCTCGAGTTCCACCTCGTCTTCGTCTTCCCCAATACTGCTTTGAACCCAAATGCACAAACACGAACCGTGCACGTGTACCGTTGCTTGCCGCTCCTCCGACCATCGCCATCGCCGCACTCAGGTCATCGATGATCTGTCCTACCCTTCTGACCACCCAGTTCCTTTGATTTCACCATTGTTCTAAATCTAACACTTCGACTAACATTGTAACAAAGCCCATCACCTGCAAACACCTCGTATTCGCCAACCACGACCCCAGAACCGACGCGAGCCTAGCCGAAGCTTCGCCACACGCCAACCCTTCCATCCCCCCAGGTCCGATCCCCTCCGGTCCTTTGACGACATCACACGAATTCGAAAAACAACGTCGATCTAAAAATGCTTTTAAACCCTACTGAACTTAAATCAACTCCCCTGATTGCTTGAAAAATTAACAAGCATTTTTCCTATACCCTCTGACGCATAAGCTTTCTTCACCATGAATTTTAACACCCAGTTCGCCATGGTTCACCGGAAATTGGCCGAGATACATTTTCCGTTTATCCTATAATTTTGCTTGAAATTCGAGCTTAAAAGTCATGATTTTAATTTTAAAATTCATAGATTTTGATAACAAACCAATTTATATACTTGAAACAACAAATTATTCAAGTCGAGATTTTCGATATAGTTTAAGTTTCACTGTAATTCTTTTCCAGGTTAAACTATGTTAAATTTATCTCAAAAATAATTTTAGAAGTTTGGTTATTAATTGAATGCACATGTATTCTTCATATCCTAAACTCTAACATGATTTGGAGCAGAAGTATTCGAATTTTTTACAGGAATTTATACCTTGTAAGTGATTGAAATAAAACATATGTCTGAAATGAGACATGCACACCACAACCATTCATATGCATATATATATATATATATATCTACAGGTAAGTTTAACAACTAAGCAACATTTCATAGCAGATTCAAATATTAACCACACATCAGAGAAAAGAACAGGTTTAAGGGGTTTTGCTCACAGGTAAAAGAAACAAAGAATCTAGTTTAAAAAGAAGGTTTACTCACAGTGATTTTCCAGAAGAAATGAAACAGAGTTCTCTTCATGTTTTAACACAGGCTTGTGAAACAACTAGCTGAAGCTTCCCTTTTTGATCTTTGGTTATATGCAGTTGTATTATAGTTCGTTGATGTTTAAATTGAATTTTATTTTAGTATGAAATGGTGTTTACTCAGCTCGAACTGAAATGAGGAGAAGTTGATATAAATAAAAGGTTACAGGTGATGTTTTTTTATACAAGGTGTCAATATTTTGTTTGTACAACATCAGAGATTTTTCTCTTTGCTTATGGAGGCTGAAGACATTTTCGAATTGACTTTGGTTTGCTGTATTAAATGCTTATGTCCTTTATGTTTCTTCATTTTGCTTTGTTTTATTACTTTACTTGTTTCATACTTACCTTTCCTTTGTTTGAATACTTGAATATAATTTGTTGTCTTCTTTTTGCAAGCTACATAGATCTTTTATTTTTCATGTTCTTGTCTTGCATTTCTATCCTACATGCAACATACATTACTTGCCTGGCAGCCTTTATACTTTATGTACAAATATAAACATTATTTTCTTTGTTTTGTTTTATGGTTATTTATATGTATGTTTGAATACTTAGTTGAATGTACTTGAATGTATATTTTTTTTCTTCTTTAGCTTTGCCTTATTATTTTACAATACAAATAAATTTCTATTTTAATATATTAATAGATTCTTAGCTAATGTATTTCTTTATATTTTATAGTTTATCTTATATATAATTATTTCTATTTCTAGCTTAATATTTATTTTATTTTTATTATTTTCATAGTATATTTTGTTTGTATTAATACATATTATTTAAGAGGATATTTTGAAATTAAATACATACTAAATAAATTACATAGATATATTTCATAAATTCAAATTATTTTTAAACCATTTGCTTAAAATTTAAATTCAATTGATTTAACACATATTTTATTTGATTTGGAGAAACTCAGATCAATTTACCAATTAATTTCACAATTTTTATTCAAATATGAAATTAATTATCAATTTAAATATATATAAAACCGGGATCGTTACAACCATCCCCCATTAAGAAATTTCGTCCCCGAAATTTGCCAGGGAGACAAAAAGATAGATACACAAAGATGGATGAAAAATATTTCATCAAATCAAACTGAACATCTATTCTGCATTTGGCTTACCAAATCAGAATATCAATAATAGATACGAGAACAAATCTATTGAATTTTACAAAAGATACTCGGGTTATCCAGATCTACGAAATATGCAAGGGCATCGGTTAGTTCAAAGGGATAACTAACCATTCGTAGAACATATCCGGACCCAAATTGTATTCATACATCTGTCTATTTTTGGGTAAAATTTCAAAACTTTTAGTTTAGAAACTAAAGCATACCTATCGACCATAGCAACCAAAACAACCAATTCATCCAAACACACAATTCTGACCTATTTGGAGTTTATGTCCCATTCAAATATATCAAATCTTCTTCCTGGATCTACCAGGAACCATCGAAGAATTGAGAAAAGATGATGAACAAAAGAGATTGATAGAGAAAAGATTGTTTCCTTGTTGTTACAGGGTATTGACCATTTATAGTCGTATTCCCCTATCCCCTATCTCATCCTCTTCTTGCACTCATACTTACTATAAGTGGATAGCAAGAGAATTTATTGAGGCATACGGACGAATATCTTAGAGATTACTCATTCTACGGTATACTTCACCCTATCTCTAATGAGTTATTTAATGTGTTATACTCCTGAGCTAAAGTTCATCCTCAGCTCTGATACCACTGTAAAGATCCCGGACTCGGCCTTCGAAAATCAGCACCCGTACTTCACTTGTACTCAAATGCCGTAGATTCAAACATCGAATCTGGCTCCCCGGAGCTTATAACACCATTAAGTATAACAACACAGTGGAAGAAAGAAATAGATGATATCATATACAACTCCAATAAATAAAATATCCAGAATGATACACAACAATGATATCAATAATACACAGCAATATTAGAGATATGATACAATGCTACAGCGGAAATAACAACAATGGAAGAGATCACTCCAAATGATCTACAAAGAGAATGACTCCAACAACTCCAACATCAAGCTCGAACCACCATCACGATGCACAAAGATAAGCAAGTGCAGTCATCCACTCCGATGAAGTGAACTAGCTCCAGATAATCTACTAAACCTGACTATCTGAAAAACCCAACTCTAGACTGCTCGTGTGGAAAATTATGGGCACCTAGAGTTTAGGAAGGGAACAATAAAATCCAGGTCAGTCATGGGACTGGTGTGAGTAAACAAAAACAGTTTATCTTTAAACAAACAACAAAAGAAATTTAAACATTGAAATCTGCAATGCTTTTGGAAAATGAAACTACCATAAGACCTCCCATCACACACACAATGCAATCGCAGACTTGGAGGAGATTTCTTCTTATGTTAGTCAAATATTCTTACTACGCAAAGAAAACTCTTTTGATATTATTATTAGTGCATAATGTACAAAATCATTTCGAAAATACAATATTAATCTTAGCCAGCATAGGTACCATTATATTATGCCTGCTATAGCTGCCGCTTGAGGAGACAAGTTATACAACTGCAATCGTAAAGGGTTCGTATTGTTTCTTTGGATTTTCCAACAAATGGTCAGGCTAAGGAACTTCCTATGACACATGGGAACGCCTCTGGAGGGACGCCCCGAGAGACAACCTGCTCTCTGCCAACACAAGGCCAGTTACCCCCTTCTCGGGTAGTAAACCTGAGATATGCCACCCCCGGTCCTTTGGGACCTTTATCCGAGGGCCCTCGATCACACAACAACAACCACATAGAAAATGAGATTGGAGCAACCACACAGGTAAATATCTGGGCTCCATACCATGATATCACCTTTTTCCAGAAGGAATGGACATACCCTAGGGGAGCTACCCCTGAAACCTTGCCGCATCTTTCCTGTTTCGACCATTTCCGGTTTGTGAGGTCCGATGAGGTATCGTCCACAAAGCTACGCTTTTTCACAAAGTCATGCTTTGATCAACAAATTATCAGCAACACACAGCAACACTTAGCATGCCACACTACCAAATTGGGAGTATATCACTGATAACCTTCAACTACATAACCTCTGAGCTCGTACGTCTCAAAGAAGGGTGTTAAGCTAAGAGAATAAATCTCCGCCACCAAACAGAAATGTATTTGAAAGAAATCAGCTTCATATCTCAAAGTGTAATGTTAAACATACAACCATACAAGTCTGTTCCGGGTTCGAACAGAACCGAAGAAGCCCTTGCAAATCCGGATAATTTCTAATCATGTCCGGACTTCCCATCACAAAGGGTGATAAAATCTCTATATCGGAGATCGGCCGATGCAGAGACATTCTACGAGTTGTCCTTTCGTTTTCGAAAATATCCGGTCTTCACCACTGGTCTTCAAATGCTATCCATATACGACGTTTCGTTATTCGGAATGGGTTATATGACACAAAGTCCTCTCCCGACTAAACCGAATAATGAGCGCAATATTTCAAAACATATGGATATTGGGATTTCAATTAAGTCACAACTTATTATCCAAACTTTTCTTCAAATGGTTTAAACACATTACCATTTTCAATCTTTTAAACAAAAAGATTCAATTCACAAAGTTCACCCAGTTTCACAAAAATCTGTTCATAGGTTTTCCAAATCGATTTCCATTTCAATTTGGATTAACTCGTCCAATCTTTAAATAAAGATTTAATTGATAACTTTCAAAACAATTTCATTTCGATCTTTTATACAAAAGATACACCTTTCCAATTTCAAAACAAAGTTTAACAATCTTTCACAAAGATTTGTTCATAACTCGGAAAACCATTTTCATTTCAATTTGAAATTCTTTTGACACAAATTGGAAATTTATTCCTTATATGAAAGCATATATTATTTGAAAACTAATAGTTTTCATTTCGGAAAACCTGATTCATTTATACGAGTTAAAATCCTTGGGTTAAATTCAAATTCTTAAACCAATACTTTTAAAATGGTTTATATTCATATAAACACATTTATAACTTCTTTAACTAAAATTTCCAAACATAAAATTCAATCCTAAATTTTGAATTCAAATTCAAATTAAATTATTTAAATTGGAAATTTTACCAAGTTATTCAAAATAACTTTTATCTTAAAAACTCCTTTCCAAAGCTTCAACATTTAATCCAAACCCATTTCCAAAATCAATTGAAATTAAAATTTCAATTTCAAAAACATTAAATTTAAATCAGCTGTGACTTAACTGATTTCCTTGTGCAATCCATATTTGTGTGTGTATGGTGTAGTCTAGGGGTTTAACACAATAGTGCAACATCATTCAATCATTATAGATTCAAATATGACAATATATTTGATAAGCGGTATAATCCTATAACGCTTATCTTTATTCACAGATTCACAGATAGATATATAAATTCAACACAGATAAATAATTTACACACACAGCTCAATTCAAAACAATTCACATCACAGGATATTACAGATCAGGGATAACAATCAATTCAAGCATTCATAAGCAATCCAAGCATTCAATAATCATTTATAAGTAGGATTAATTAATTGTTCAATCCCTAATTAATCCAATTAAATTTCTAATTAACTACTTATGAATTAATTACCCAATCCTGATTAATTACAAATCATTTGACATTAATTAATGAAATTAATTAATTAATCCTTAATTATCCTCTTAATTAATTACCCTTAATTAATTAATTAATTGTCCTTTAATTAATTACATAATTAAATTAACCTTAAGTTAATTTCTTAATTAATTAACTCTTAATTTCATTAAGTAATTATATTTTCATCATAGATTAATTCACCTTTAATCATTAATTAATTCACCTTTAATTTATTAAATAAACTTTTAATTAATCATATTAATTTATTCAATCACATAAATTAATTACCCTTTAATTAATTACCTTAATCAATTTATCACATTATCCTTAAATAAATTACCTTAGTTAATTAGTCAAATAAATTTATTTTTATTATTAACACATCAATAATAATCCTTTAATTAAGTCCTTGATTTATCAAGATAAACTCTTGTCTTAACTATCATTCTATTTCAACATTTAAATCTCATAAATTAAAATATAATTTCATTAACAAATAATTCGATTTTAAACCTTTAAGTTCACCCATAATCAAAACATCGTTTTAAAATAAACCATTTATCTTTTTTAAAGTTTTATTTAAATAATCCTCGAAAATTAAATTATCATATGAACTAACTGAAAATCTTTCAGTTGATTAAAACCATTATCTTTTTAATTAAATAAACTTATGAATTAATTTTAAACAATCAGGCATTAAAACATTTTAACTTAATTTATAAAAGACTTTAACTTATTCTATATCTAGTATAAAACTTTTATTATTATTAACTAAGAAAGGGTTTAAAATTCGTTTTACTACAGTTCCAAAACCTGGAAACATGTTTCCTTTTACAATTTAAAACCTGGTAACCTTGTTATAAAAAACCCGATATAAAAACCCGAGCCGCGATTTAAATTCCTTGAGTACAACTTCGAGTCACACGCGACACTGTTTTGCTTCAAGAAAATTCATGAATCCCCCGAGTCGCCCTCGAGTTCCACCTCGTCTTCGTCTTCCCCAATACTGCTTCGAACCCAAATGCACAAACACGAACCGTGCACATGTACCGTTGCTTGCCGCTCCTCCGACCATCGCCATCACCGCACTTAGGTCATCGATGATCTGTCCTACCCTTCTAACCACCCAGTTCCTTTGATTTCACCGTTGTTCGAAATCTAACACTTCGACTAACACTGTAACAAAGCCCATCACCTGCAAACACCTCGTATTCACCAACCACGACCCCAGAACCGACGCGAGCCTAGCCGAAGCTTCGCCATGTGCCAACCCTTCCATCCCCCCAGGTCCGATCCCCTCCGGTCCTATGACGACATCACACGAATTCGAAAAACAACGTCGATCTAAAAATGCTTTTAAACCCTACTATAACTTAAATCAACTCCCCTGATTGCTTGAAAAATTAACAAGCATTTTTCCTATACCCTCTGACGCATAAGCTTTCTTCACCATGAATTTTAACACCCAGTTCGCTATGGTTCACCGGAAATTGGCCGAAATACATTTTCCGTTTATCCTACAATTTTGCTTGAAATTCGAGCTTAAAAATCATGATTTTAATTTTAAAATTCGTAGATTTTGATAACAAACCAATTTATATACTTGAAACAACAAATTATTCAAGTCGAGATTTTCGATATAGTTTAAGTTTCATTGTAAATTCTTTTCCAGGTTAAGCTATGTTAAATTTATCTCAAAAATAATTTTAGAAATTTGGTTATTAATTGAATGCACTTGTTTTCTTCAGATCCTAAACTCTAACATGATTTGGAGCAGAAGTATTCGAATTTTTTACAGGAATTTATACCTTGTAAGTGATTGAAACAGAGCATAAGTCTGAAACCAGACATGCACCCCACAACCATTCATATGCATATGTATATATATATAGGTAAGTTTAACAACTAAGCAACATTTCATAGCAGATTTAAATATTAACCACACATCAGAGAAAAGAACAGGTTTAAGGGGTTTTGCTCACAGGTAAAAGAAACAAAGAATCTAGTTTAAAAAGAAGGTTTACTCATAGTGATTTTCTAGAAGAAATGAAACAGAGTTCTCTTCATGTTTTGACACAGGCTTGTGAAACAACTAGCTGAAGCTTCCCTTTTTGATCTTTGGTTATATGCAGTTGTATTGTTGTTCCTTGATGTTTAAATTGAATTTTATTTAAGTATGAAATGGTGTTTACTCAGCTCGAACTGAAATGAGGAGAAGTTGATATAAATAAAAAGTTACAGGTGATGTTATTTGTACAGGGTGTCATTATTTTGTTTGTACAACATCAGAGATTTTTCTCTTTGCTTATGGAGGCTGAAGACATTTTCGAATTGACTTTGGTTTGCTGTATTAAATGCTTATGTCCTTTATGTTTCTTCATTTTGCTTTGTTTTATTACTTTACTTGTTTCATACTTACCTTTCCTTTGTTTGAATACTTGAATATAATTTGTTGTCTTCTTTTTGCAAGCTACATATATCTTTTATTTTTCATGTTCTTGTCTTGCATTTCTATCCTACAGGCAACATACATTACTTGCTTGGCAGCCTTTATACTTTATGTACAAATATAAACTTTATTTTCTTTTGTTTTGTTTTATGGATATTTATATGTATGTTTGAATACTTAGTTGAATGTACTTGAATGTATATATATTTTTTCTTTAGCTTTGCCTTATTATTTTACAATACAAATAAATTTCTATTTTAATATATTATTAGATTCTTAGCTAATGTATTGCTTTATATTTTATAGTTTATCTTATATATAATTGTTTCTATTTCTAGCTTAATATTTATTTTATTTTTATTATTTTCATAGTATATTTTGTTTGTATTAATACATATTATTTAAGAGGAAATTTTGAAATTAAATACATACTAAATAAATTACATAGATATATTTCATAAATTCAAATTATTTTTAAACCATTTACTTAAAATTTAAATTCAATTGATTTAACACATATTTTATTTTATTTGGAGAAACTCAGATCAATTTACCAATTAATTTCACAATTTTTATTCAAATATGAAATTAATTATCAATTTAAATATATATAAAATCTGGGATCGTTATAATCTTTATATTCAAATCCATTTTATTTAAATTGATTTCTATTCAATCGAATTCCAATTCAATTGCTAATTAATTAATTAGTTCATCCATTTAATCCACTTCAATTTTAATTCCATATTCAAATCCATTTATTTAATATCCCAAGCCATATCGATTTATTTACGCTTAAACTAAATTTATTTATAACTTGAGTTATCACCATTTCAAACTATTCCCATTTTACTCCACACATTTCCAATTTTTATTTAATTTGCTCACCATCTAAGTTGAATTTTATTTATAACTCAAGTTTTCATTTCCAAATTCTATTTTTAACTCACAATCCAAATTTATTCAACCCCGTTAATATCCATTTTATATCCAATTAACTAATTAATTATCTAATTAGCTTATTTCCACCTTAAAATTAAATACCTAGTTTTTATTTCAAAAATCGCTTCAACCAATTTACTTGAGTTCAAATTTATTTTATAATTCAAGTTTGGGTTTTTTTATTTCGTTTCCAAAATATCAAACTCTTTTTATCTTGGCTTATCTATTCCTATTTTCAAATTTTATAAGTCACACAACTTTTTTTTTCATATTTCCATCAATTCCATACTCGAGTACATTCCCATTTTATTTTTAACTCGAGACTATACATTTATTTATAGCCTAAATATATTTTTATTCAATTTAATCCTACCATTTATTTCATTACAACCCACATTTAATTCATTTTTCTCTTAAGTCGAATTCTATTGTTAGCTCGAATCCATATTAATATTAAAACCTATTTGATATTCTTTTCTATACATTCTAATTTCATTTAACTTAGCTCGAGTTAAATTCAAATCCCTATAAATTTTCTTTTACCCATTTAATTTATTTAACTTTCACAAGCTAAATTCAATTTATATAATCCATTTTTAATTAATTCACTAATTCCTTTTATTATCGCCATCACTTCATTTATTTATTCCATTTGCTTTGCTTAAGTTTAATTTTATCCATTTTAACTTTACTCAAGTTAAAATTTAATTCCGAAATCCAATTTCCATACTTTCCTTATTTAGAATCTTTTTCAATTTATAAGTTTCCTGTGATCTCTAAATTATTTAAATAAGGATTCCAGAATTCAAAATCCTAGCATTTTTTTACAAATCATTTTGAAATCTCAATATTCCAAATGACACTTTTACATTTTAAACCAAACCTGGTTTTTATCCAAAACAAATTCCCTTTGGAATTTTCAAAACAAAAATGGTTTGCCTAACAAATCTAAACAAATTAATTACAGTAGCAATCCGTCACCTAGAAACTCGAAAATGAATACTAATGATGCTGCGTAGTCATCACAGGATTATTTTCCAGCGGCTGAAGTGAGTTCAAAGCTATATCTCTTCCAAAATCCATTTTTAAAACAATTTTCTTTCGAAAATTTTCAAAAATAATACTCTTATTATTATTATTTTCCACACCACTTTGAAAAATATTTTTCCAAACTTCCCAAGATTTAAATTTCCAAATTTGTTTTGAATCCAATTTTAATTATAATCCATTCGTATAATTTATACTTACACAAATTTTCATTTGGTTATATAAATCATTTCCAAATTTTATAATCTTATTTTATTATAATATTATCATCCAAACACTCCAAATATATATAATAATTTCAGAAAATTATTTCCTTTATATCAAAATATGGTTTGGGTAAAATTATCTCATTTACCCACAGTTTAAAACAATACCGTGTCGGTTTGCCTAGTTTAAGAGTTTAGAAATCCTTATCGATATAGTTGTCCAGACTGTACCTACCAGAATTTATAAACACTCAACCGATAAGTCAACACAATATAAAATAATTTATATTTACTAACAAATACGCGCTCATATTTATTAATACACTCAAACTCATTCTAGAGTACTACTGACCCTATCTCTAACGAGTAATCCCCACCAAAGCCAAGGTTCTCGCTTAACCTTCAGCTCTGATACCAAATGTAACGGATGGGGATTTTCGACGCTTGAAAATCGACATCAATATGTCCACTGTATCGAATGCCGAGTAGTCGAGTGCCGGAAATACCAGTTCATTAGGGGTGAAGAATAAAAAGGTAGAAGAAAAGAAACAAAACAACAGAATCTCACGATCGCAGCGGAACAAAATATAATATATAACAACAGATTTAAAATACAAGAACTGTACTGTTAATATACATACTACTATCAGAGTAAAACAATTCAATATATCAAATGGACAACTATAATAACTTGTCCTCACACAGTGGAAATAACCAAGTACGTGATATACGTCTGAACTCCTCCAACTAGTTTCCTGAGCTCCATAGCATTTTACCTGAATCTGTAATACTCGGTCTGACCCGAGCATTATAATAAAATAACACCCAAGTCAGTCTGGAAAACCAGTGTGAGAAAACACATACAATTTTGAATTATTAACTTTTCAAAATCCTTTGGAAATCAAAGGTATCTCGTAAGACCACGTCGCAAATAAACACGACGGGTTTTTCCCTTACGATAACCAAAACACTTTATAGAAAATCCAGTAATATTATAGTAGTGTCTAAATACAAATACTTATTCAAATAGCCGAAATTGTTACATTAATTAAATTCCAGCATACTAGGCTCTACAAACAAAACCGTAAGCTCGTATTGGAGAAACGAATGACTGGGTCAGTGGGGTACCGCCCGTCATAGTACACCTCTAGAACCATGTACCGAGGACCACGCCGGGATCCTCTGCTACACAAGACCAGCCTACCCCTAACCTGGATAGACCGAATATGTTATCACCCCGGGTTTTACCACCCTTACCATCGAGCGCTTCTTCTTCCATGTGTACCCATATCTAAGATAAATAGGGTTTCCGAGGACATCTAGAAAGGTGATAACATACCCTACTTGGGTGCGACCCACTTAGCCTTGCTGCATCTCCCCTGTTTTAGTCATTCCCGGTTGATGAGGTTCGAGGCTAAGCATTACCTTTCAAGAACAATTTTTCTTAGAATGCTCATCATCCTCCAATGACGATGTTATGATAGCATTCATCCATACAAGTTGTCATGGGTATGGACAAACCGAATCACCGTCTTCATCATCTTCATGGTATTCATTCGTTACGTTCAAACTGGTTCGAAGTGGTTTTCGGATAATTAAATCTGATCCCGGTCTCTTCAAAACGATTAGCGCAATTGGCCAATATTGATAGTCGGTTATTTAACTATCAATAAACATCCAAAAGCAAACATCAAGTCTTATTCCAACTTTTCCAGAGTTTATTCCTAATTATCTTTGTAAGACATTACTTCCCATACCTCAACATTTTGAAAAACAGTTTTCAAATTCTTTTATTCTTCAACGGAATATTCTACCCCTTTCCAATACTTAGAATATCTTTTTCCACTTCATCTTATATTCAACGGTTAGGAAGTATTCTATTTATCCCCTATTCCTTTTCCCAAAAATATTTACAATTAATTTGTAAATTTCTTAACTCGCTTACACAAATTCTATAAATACCGGAATTCTTTAATTACTTCCCTTCAATATTTCCAAGTCAATTATACTTACTTATAATTCCAATTTCCCTTTCTACTTCTTTAATTAGTTCTATTTCATTATTCGAAGTTCACTTTTATTTAACCTCTTCGGAAATTTTCTTACTTTTCTTTCCAATTCTATTTAAAGAATTTCTTATAAATCATATTTACTTAATAACCCCATTTCCAAGCTTCCGTGAAGGTTTATAAATAAATTTAAAACATTTTTGAAACTTTATATATATACATATGTAAATAAAAATAAGTATTTAAAGAAAATAATAATAATTTTTTTTAAGACATATTCAAATAATTATTTAAAATATTGAAAACACTTTCTTATAACATCACTTTTTCAAAGAAGTTTTAAACATTTAGGATTTTATCAAAATAGATATTAAGTATTTTAAAAATTCACTTCTGAAATATTTCAATGCTAACTAACCTTGAAATTTATATAGTTTAATAAATAAGAATTTTCCTTTTAAAATAAAATTTTAACATATCGATAAAATAAATTTTTAAATCTCAATAACCAAATTTCAATTTATAAATCTTCTCGATTTCTATCACATTACTTTCATTCCAGTCTCCTTAACCATTTCACTTTAAAAATAGTATCTACTATTTTTCTCACCCTATTTATTCCAATATAAATTCTTCCCGTAAATTTATATTCCCAAATTATCATTCGATATCACTTTCCTTCATTTATAAACTATGTTTATAAATTTTCTATAACTCCTTTGAGTTTTTACTAAAATAATCTCCCTTATAAAATTCCATTTCTATAAATTCAATTTCTTATAAATCTCATTTATTTTTAGCCATTTATTTTTTTATTTCAATTTCAACCTCTTTCTATATTTTCTGAATATCATTTTAAAAATCCAGTCTTTAAAAAAATTCCTTTATATATTTTATTTTAAATTCTCTATTTGAAATATTTTTCCCACATCATTTAATACGATCAAGAATTCACTATTTCTTATTCAAACCTATCTCTTTTTATATAATCCAAATTTCGATATACATATTTTTATATCAACAATCTCTTTTTAATTCCTTAAAAATTTAAAATAATATTTATGGTATTTAATATACCCAAAATTAATTTCCATGCCATTATAACATTTTAAAAAATATATACGACACACAATAATCATCATTTTATATATATGAAAAATACTAATATATTTGAGGAATCCAGTTGGATCCCTCCAACCTGTTTTCCCTGCATCTACAGATGTTAGACAATAATAAAAATACCAATCCCACTTCGAGGGGGATATCGTAGTATATATGGTCATCCACTATTATAAGGGGCGCATATGGTCTCATCTGCTATAAAGTGCGGGAATATCACTCCAATACTAATATATATACTATTATATATATATATATATAACATTCAACAGATAATAATATTTATAAATTCAACCAAGCATCCAGTATTTATTTTAACTATTAAAAATTGAATTTGAAATCCAAATGAGTGAGGATTTTTCTCACCTTGATTTTTTGTTTGCCGAACATCCAGAATATAAACTTCCAAAAATCCAAACTGGCTCCGAAAAATCCCAAATAAATTCCTATGTGTGGAAATCGATGTCACGAGCATAACGAAACTTATCTCATGAAATTTTGACCTCGTGTGAACACGTTATATGTTTTATAAGCATCAAATTTAAAATTTTAATTATTTAAATTAGTCAAAATTATCAACAGTAATTTACCTATCAACCCCTTCCTCCTCTAGTTCACTCACGCAACCCAGACTTGCGAGCATCATCGCCGCTGATCGAGACGCACGCGACCTCCCCCAAATGCGATCGAATTCTAGCCAAGCACCTATGTCTTCACATCGTCTCGCGACCGCAGTCCCCAATCGCCTCCCTCTGCTCCACTTTGTTCACACACATGCATACGACAAGCGACAACCCAAATCCCTAGCAATTCCCTCGACTTCACAACCTAGTGCGCCGCCGCGACCTTCCCAAAGACAATGCCCAACGCGACCCCAATCGTGGCCCCAACATGAATTCGAACCTCCCCCAATCGCAATAATGACTTCTGGGTTGAGACGCGATTTGATTCCCTTTCTTCCCTTTTTTTCGATTCATTTTTCTTCTTCTTTTGTTGTTCGATTTTGTCCGCCATTTTTTCTGAACACCGTCGAACTATTTTTTTTCGTTTAAATCTTTGAGCCATGATATTGCAGAGGAAGGAAGTAATATCGTAAGAAGAAGAGAAATGCTCGTGTTTTTAAATAAGGAAGGGGCGGCTTAAGATTTTTGAACTGAGAGGAAGAGAAGGTTGCGTGTGTGGATAGGTTAGCTACAATGATTTTTGATAGGAAGGGAAAAAATGCTGATGTGAAAAGGTTTTGACTGGTCAACATATTATATATATATATATATATATATATATATATATATTTAAAATTCCAAATCGACTCGATTTACGTAGCTTAAAATCTCGAACTCTTATCGAGGCATGCCGCTAGACGTTTGTAATGTTACACCCCTATTCCAAATGCAATGGAAAAGGTTTCAAGTCCTAATTCGATCGTATGAAGAAGATAGCTTTTTGAACTCAATTATTATATTAAATTTTGATATAATTTTAACGTGTTTATATCCTGTATGACCAAACGATAACTCCAAACACTATGAAATTTGAAATCCGATAATAATACACTATTACGGATCCAATGGAACTGGTTTCGTCGATTTCCGAGACTGTGCCTTGGAAGGCTATTTTTAAATGTCAATTTGAACAAACTATTTTTAAAATTGAACAGATCACTTTTAAATTCAATTTTAAAGCTTTTACTATCTTCATCATTATTAATATAAATTTTACAAACCTTTAAATAATTTTTATCGGGCTGAAAACTCAAGATACAAAAATTTAACCAATATTCAATTATAAACTTCAAAAATTAAATTATCCAATAAATTGCTATATTTAAATTCTGAATCTCTTTTATAAATAACCCAAATTTTCATATTCAAAAACAATCTATAATTCCAATACAATATTTAAAACCATTTGAATATTTACAATTTACCGTCGAAAAATTCGAGTCGTTGCAACCGCCCTCTATATTTCGGGTTAGTTGTGTATGTTGTGGCCATGGATAGGTCGGGAACGACCGAGGTGATAGGATATTTGATACTATCTATGGTAATGGTAGGCTGATTCTGCATTGATAGAGGGCAGCGACACTATGCCTTGGTACATTTCTCTAGACATGTACTATCGGAAGGTAGTTCCTTACCATGTCATTGTTGAAAATCCATTCTCCAATATGTGCCTTTATGGTTTTGATTGTAGAACCTAGTATGCTGGAATTTAATTAATTTAACAATTTTGGCTATGATTAACATGTTATTTGAAAAGGTTTTCAAAGAATGTCATTAGAAATAATATTAAATGATTTGATAAAAATGTTTTAGTTATCATAAGGTAAAAACTTGCCTGTGTTTATGTACGGTGTTGTCTTATGAGATACTCTTCTTTTCAAAGGTTTTGTTTGACATCAAAGTTGATCTATGACAGTGTCATATATATTTATGATTTTCGTTTCTCATGCTGGTTTGCCAGACTGATTAAGGTATTTTTAATACTCGTGTCAGATTCGAGTAGTTTCAGGATTAGCTGAAGATGCTTGGGGTTTCCAGATGAGAGCTGGAGATCTTGATCAACGTATGGACGTAGTGTACTTTTCCACTGTGTTTGTTGTTTTTCGGCATTTTTAAAGACACGTATTTATAACCGTCCAAGCCAAACTTAGGATAGACTTTGATATATGTATTTAAAAGGTTTTCCCCCGTAAAGACTATTGAAATAATATATGTTACTCCATTTGTGTGAGATTCTATTATGTCTTCTTTTTCATTTTTTAATCCTTAACCATCCGCCTTTTCGTTCAATTTGGGATGAACATGTGTGGTTTATTGTCAACCTAAACTGTATGGGAGTGCGGCTCATTACAAATTAATTAATTTATTTAATTTAAAGTATATTTAACATGAAATCTGTAAATGGTTTGTTATGTGATAGTAGTTACAAAGTTTTGTAACTATGAGTAATTTATCACAATAAAAATAAATATTCCATTTTAAATGTTCCTAGTCAAGATGCATCGAGACTGGATATCGATGTATTCGTTGAAACTAGAGTACGAGCGCTCTCCAAATGGTGGGCAGTGTATTATCCAATTGTTGGAGGCACCTGGAGGTTATGTACTGATAGTTGGATAACTCACTCGATAGTCTTATGTTGGTTAATATAATAAAGGTCAAATAGAAAATATCGATGTAACCGATTTACACGGTTCTCTCGACTTGAGAATACTATCGATCTTCAATATGAAAGCTCTGCTTTGATGATAGTCAAATCATAGCATGGCATCCGTCGAGTGGCTAGTTTGGTCAAGTGGAAGTATTGGAAGTGAAATACTATTCAAAGAAGGATTCGTCTCCTAGGTTCTATGAGGTTAGTATCACGGTCAACTCAAGTCAAATCAATGTCAAAGTCTTTGGCTAGATAATTTCGGTTAATAAATTGTTATTATTGAACCAAGAACTTTGTATTTGGACTATAGAGTTGACTATGATGGATATTGGAATTTTAACTATTACCACATTCCATAAGTCCAAGTGATATAGTTTTAAAGAAGAGAATCAGTGTAAATAAAAGTCACAATCGGGTAACGCTTAACAAAGTGAAATTAGATTTTACTAAAATCAAATAAGCGATAAATTTAGCTAAAATGTCACACTACCTGTTAAGTGATGTGTGAACGTTAATATTTGAATATTTCAATATTAATCGCTGACCAAATTTACACCCGAGGAGTCACAAAACCGAAAAGATGAATTCTCTTTTGACCAAATAATTTAATTAATTTGTAATTTTTATAAATTAATTAAATAAATTAATATTTATGAAATGTTAATTTTAAATTTTTATAATTAAATTGATGAATAAATATTATTAAATATATTTGTAGTAGTTATAAATATATTAATCGATATACGATATCGATAAGGTTAAATTGGATTTAATTGCATAATATTTTATTTGGGCTTTAAATGGGTTTAAAGCCTATGAAAGGTGTTGGAAAATTCGACTTTAATGAGGAGCAGATGCGACCATAAGATGGTGCAACAAAGGCTATGAGTTGAAGGGCTAAGATGGAAAAGAATTGGTAAGAGATGATGTAGGATATTGATCCTCAAATATCTCCAAGTTTCCTTAATATAAGCATCTCTATCCTCAACCTTTATATGACTTTGAAAGCCTTGAAAACCCTCCTAGATCTGGCCAAAATTAGCTTTCTCCTGCCTCCATTAAATCAAGTTCAAATCAAATCAAATTAGTCGGTATTTGATAGTCGGTGGTCAACGGTTCAAGGACTAACACTCTATTGGATCAGAAACAATTTTGTGGGGTAGATATCATCATTTCAAGGTGGACTTCAAGGCTCTGGAAATATGGTATGGTTTTAATCGAAATACAATTATTGATACAAAAGTATAATATTTTAATATATATGCATAATACATTGTTTGTTAGGTGACGATTCTAATATGCAAGTAATATTGTAACAAAGTTGTTTGGTTATATGTATGCACATATATTTAAAAAATAAATTTTCCTAAAAAATATACATTAGTTCGGGATGGCTTAAAATAAAAAATATAATATTTTATATTTTATTAAATTAGTGTGTGTGTATTAGCAAGGTAATTAAATACAACATCATACTTCAATATATATTTTTAAATTTATACATATAGTTTATAATTAAATACAACATCATACTTTATTTAAAAAATAGTCATATAATTTTATACATGAATAATTAAAGCAATAATAATTTTCGATGGTGAAAAGTTATTTTTATAAGCATTTTATTATTATTTAAATCAATTTATTAAATAAATAAATTATATTAATTCAAATATATCATGAAAATTATATTTTATATTTTATAGAATAAAATTATCAGAAAAGACACTCTCGTTAAAAAAATAAAAAATAAAAATTTTATTTTAAAAAATTAATTTAAATTATAGCCAAAAATAGAAAAAATAATTTTAAATTTATTTTAAACTGAAAAAATTGTGGAAATTTTTTTCAAAGCATAAAATATAATTTAGGATTTTTCAAAAATTTGAAATTTGAAATAAAGTTTTGAAATAAATTTTTAACTAATATTTTATTAATTTTCAAATGGATATTTAATTAAAAGTATTTCAAAATTTAAAAACAAATATTTTTAGAGTTGTAGTGCATAAGTCTGAGACTATTGTATTTTAAAATAAAAAATTTATTTTAAATATTTTATTAGTTTATATATATATATATATGTGTGTGTGTGTGTATATATTATTATAAATTTATTTATCTATGTATATATATATTTACAATAATTTTTTAATATATTAATACACACACACACACACACATATGTACATATGTATTATTCATGGTTTTAAAAAATAAAAAATTAATTTAATATTTATAAATAGTTTATTCATATTCAAATAAATCTATTATTATAATATGTACGCAATATTAATGTTTTATTCATATGATTATTGTTAACCCGCCTTTACATAGGCGGATCTAACCCAACAAACTTCACAATTATCAAGTGCAAAGTGATGATTGTGGGGTCCCGAAGTCAACTACAGATAATAAAACGAAGCCAGAATTGGATGGAGTTGGTAGAAAATGATGAAGGATACTAAAAATATGGGACATGGTTTGGATCGGCATGTTTTATTGGTTTGGGAAGTTATGTTAGAAGGTTCGGCATGTTTCAACAAGGAGGGATCGACGTAGTTGGCTCCAGAGGGATCAGTATGCTTCAATAGCTTGGCAAGATGACGGGGTTCGTATATGAGAAGGGTCGGCATGAGGGTTTGTCCTAGTTTAGTTTTTGGGATGGATAGATATGCTCTAATGTATATCTATAGGGATCGGCATAGTATGAGTTGGTAGAGTTTGGATCGGTATATCATCTAGGATATGGAAGGATTGGCATAAGCCTCTGATGCTAAAGGGGTCGGCATGTTGAGTTAAGGGCTACGTACGATCGAGTATGGATTGGCATAGGAAGGTTCGGCTAAATATGTTTCGACATAATATGGATCGGCACTCTATGGATCGACATAACATTCTAAGTATGAGGGATTGACAAAGCTTCGACCGATGTCGTATGGATCGACATATTTTTATAGTAGAGGATGGATCGGCATATTCACATGGAAAAGAAAGGATCGGCGCGACTTCGTGGAAAAGAGGGATCGGCATTTTTCATGAAGGAGGAAGGATCGGAATTTTCATGAAGGAGGAAGGGTCGGTATTTTTCAAGGTGGATGCATCGCTATAAAATATGGATCAACATTGATTTGGATGAAGGAATAACGATCGGTATAACTATGCCGATCATTATTTATGGACGAATTGGGCTTGCCGATCGTTATGGTAGGCCCATGTAGGTGAGAAGGCCATGTAGCCGTAGTTTCACCTATAAATACAGCAGGCTTGGCTTCGGAAAAAGGACCTTCATTCTACTTTTCTTCATCTTCTACCTAGGGGATACTCTGCCATTTTTATTCTGAAATTTTGGATTGTAACTGTAATCAAATTTCGGTATAATAAAAAGGATTGTTCTAGAGTGGACGTAGGCCAGAGTTAGCCCAACCACTATAAATCTTGTATCTCTTACTTGCTTTCATTTTAATTTGATTATTCTTTATATTATATTCTCTACATCATATATTATCTTGATCTATGACTGGATATTGGTGCATTCACGTATAATTGGGTGTTGGTGGTCAATTTTATCGCCAATAATTATATATATATATAGATGTATAAATATATTTATATATATATAATCATTTAAACAAAACTTTTTATATATAATACTCATATAAATAATAGTATATACATACATACATATATTTGGATAATATATACTTGAATATTGGATACGCTAATGTGTCCATTGTAATGTAAATCCCAGCATCTATACACGGGTATGTTATACCTTGCATGGGTTGGTATATTACACATTCACACAAGTATATATGTGTATATGATACACACACACACATGTGTGTGTGTGGTTGTCAAGACATAAATTAAATAAAACTATATAATTAATAACTTTAATAAAATAAAAGATTTTATTTAAATAAAATTTAGAAATGTTCTAAATGAGTTAGACTTCATAGGCCCAATAAAGATCCAATAAATGAATTTTTTTTTAAATTCACCCATAACTTCCGCTGTAGGCTGGCCCAGTTCCAACAATGGTATCGGAGTCGAATAGCTTGTGCGGTCTAATTGATCATGTTAGGGTAAACTAATTAAGCTCATAGCTAAGATGGTAGGGTGTATAGAACAGTTGTGTCTATGATTGGATTTGGGTAATCAAGTACTCAACTCTACCTGACTGCCAGCCTGGCCCGAATAGACATGTGAGCCCAAAAGGTTGCCTATAATAGAAGAGGCCCAATTTGAATTGGGCCTTGGGCTAATTTTTAAAGTTGTTTGAAAATTAAAGATATAAGATTTTAAATTTAAAAGTTAATCTTAAAATAAGATATGAATATGTTATCACATATTTCAAGTATCGAACATCTGGCAAAGAGCATGTCGAGTTTGTAGATAGAAAGGGGGCGTCAGGCTTGAAAAAAGCAGTCGACATGTAATATCCCGGAAATTTGAGCAATATCAATTTAATAATCTGTTAAATAATTAAATTGATATTGATAATTTTTGGTAATGTAATTTGAATTTAATTTAATAATCTAATTAAATAAATATTTAATTGGTAAATTTTATCTTTTAAAAGCTAATAAGATATTTTCTATTTGTAATATATATATTTATTTGTATATATTGTAAATAGAAAAGCTTTGGTAAATTGGAAATTTAGATTTAATCTAATATGAACTTTTCAAAGTTATTTAAATAAATAACCTTATAGTTTTAAAAAAATACTTTAGGTAATTGTTAAATTGTTTAAGATATATTTTAAGCTTAAATATAAATAAGATTTAACAAAAATGTCCGCAAGTAGTGGCGCAGTGGTAAGATACTCGCTTCCTGGTAAGCAGGTCGCAGGTTCGATTCCCGTCTGCCCTACTCCCATTCCAAAGGCGCGGAGGTGGGTCCCCGTTAATCTTATAAACGAGTTGGGGGCATCAAATCTCTGTGCTGGGCTGGCTTAAAACCCTCCTGTCTATGGTCGGACCAGGCTAGGGGGGAGCTCATCTCATCCCTTCGATTTCATCAGGGCTCTGGGTTGAGTTTCTAAAATTATAAAAAGATTTAACAAAAAGGCTTGTTTTATTTCTTTAAAAAAATATTACTTGATTTTATGATTTCTTATTTAAATTATCAAATATGTTATTTTCAAATAATAAGTATAATGTATTATTTTTATATGAATGGATTTTAAAGACTATGGAATTGTTATTTTTAAATTAAATAAATAATTGTATATATATATATATATAACTTGACTTTTTAAATTGAATCTTAGGATTTAATTTTATTTAAATTTGAATTTAAAGTTGAAGTTCAAAAGAAATAGATATTTAAATTTGTTTTGAATTCTAGAATATTTGTATACACATTTATTTATAAATATAATTAGTTTTTGTTTCTTTAAAAAGTAATATATATATAGATAAGTGTTTAATAAATAAGAAAAAGGCTTTTTATTTACTTTTAAATATGAATAATTACTTAAGAGACATGTGTTATTTCCTAAAGCCTCATTTTAACAAGTGTAATTTAAGTAGTAAATGTAAATGACAAGTGTCCTTATTATTTTCATTTTCTTTTAATTTTATAAATCACAATTTACTTACATATGAACATTGTATTTCTTCATTTCATTTTTCTATTTTCCTTTTCAAAACCAAGATAAACTCAAAAACTCTTTCTCTAAACAAATCTGAAATCAGATCAGTAATCAAAATTTTCTCAAACCCTTCTCAAACCAAATCAAAGATCAGTAATTAAAAATGCCTCAAAGAGAAATCAGATCCCTGTAATTCTTTTCCAAATCAACTCTTTAGCCTGAATAAATGCTTAAACCAGAGATCATTTTCAAAATTAGTCTGCAACCTTTTCTTTTCAACTCTGGAATAAATTCAAATACCTGCATTCTTTCATCTCTGGAATCAACTCAAGAAAAACAATCATCTCTGCATTCTTTTCAAATCTGGAAACAAATCAAAGCCTGCATTTTCTTTAGTCTGGAAGCAATCCTGGAATCTAAGCAAAACACATCTCAACAAACAAGATTTTATCATGCATGCAAGATTCAGTAGCCAACATTCAGTTTCAAGGTTTCAAAATCAAAAAGCTTTTCAAAATATAACCTCTGTTCATCTGCATGTTTGGTGAGTAACATTCTTACTTAAAATAACTTAAGTATAATTATGTTTGCATGCTTAATTCTGTGATAATTGTGTTGCGGTGTGAATGTTTATAGATGATTCTGCATATACATGAATGTATATAGGTGTGCATGTTGTTTTGTATCAGTGTGTCTCTGTTTTCTTGTAATTCCAGGCTCTTGTTTTTGATATAAAATCATCATCCCATGATCTAGTGTTGATTTGGATTTAATATTTAAACAAAATATGTTTGATTTATCATATACTAATGTTTAAAAATTTAATTAAGTCAAAAATAAAATCTGAGTTTCTCTGTAACCAAAAATAACAAATGCATGTATATAAAAGTAAAAAACTCAAATATTGAAATTTTCTATTCTAGGTTTATAGATTAAAAACATAAGCTGTAACATGATTTTTAGGATTAAAATCATAATTTTTAGTTTGTTAATGAAGGTGCAGTTTTGGTTTAAGCAAAATATGAATTTTTGGGAAATTCTGTTGATCTCTATGGGTTGAAGTGTTGTATTCTTCAGTAAGGATAGGGGAATGATCGGTGATGGTAGAAAAATTGTCAGGAAGGTGATTAAAGCATTGAGGCGGTAGTGATTTAGGATTAAAGATTATAACCCTAGTTTTAACTAGTCAAGATAAAATGATCACCACGGCTTCTCTTTTGAATCGAGTGCAAAGGGGTTTTGAGGGAGTGAAGCTTGGTCGATGATGAAGATATGGTCGGAGTTGCAGAAGTTCTGATGGTCAGAATTTCGAAGATGAGGCAGTTTCCAGGGATTGAAGATGTTCCAGTTTTGGGTTCGAATTGGTTTTGATGCTCGATTGCGATTTCGATTGTTGATTGAAGGTGGGAGGATCGTAATAGGGTTTGGGGTTGATCGTCCACCGGTGGGGGCAGTCGTCGATGGTCGGAGTTGATGTGGTTGATCGTGCACGTGCACGAGATTGTGAGTATCTCTGATGAAGTCTGAGTTTTACAGGGAGGCCACTCGAGTTTTTCTCGAGTTTTGTTCGTGTGAGACTCGAAGTTTTAGAGGGAGCGACTCGAAGTATTTTGGTGGAGTCTCGAGAACTTTTATGTGTTGCCAGTTTTTTTCAAAAGCCTGTTAGTTTAAATTTAAACTGAATTTAAATGGTGAAGAAATATTAGGACAGGAATTGAAATCAAAATTTTTAAAATATGGATTCAAGTTTAGTTTTGAATCTTAGAATTAAGATAAATAAGTTTTATAAATTCAAATGTTTTAATAAGTTTAAATTTTGTTAAATTTAAATGTTTAGAATTTAAAAAGGGATTTGTTTAAATCTTGTAAAATTTCTTTTATAAGAAAAATATTATTTATCATTTAAAGGCTTTTAATTGATTTTAAAACTTGTTGAAGTTAAATTTTAAGTTAATGATTTTTTTGCATTTAATTATTAGAGTAATTAAATGGATAATTAATTTATCTAATAAATTAATGAAATAAATAATTACTTAAAAGTAATTAAAGGTTTAATCTTAAAGGTTTAAGATTAATTATTTTTAGAATAATTAACTTGTAATTAAGATTCATTAATTAAATAGGATTTGATTTTTTAATTAATGATTAAGATAAATTAATTAGGAATAATAAATTTATAATTAAGGATTATAAATTAGAGTATTAATTAATGGTTAAGAATTAATTAATAAAGGAATTAAAGATTAATTAAGTTATGGTTAACACTTAATTAATTAAATAATTAGAGATTAATTTAATGGGTTATTAAGATTTATTAATTTGAAATTAATAATAATTAATCTAAGATAATTATTTAAGAAATTAATTAAATAATTGTTAATGAAGGTCATTAACTATGGATTATTAAATAATTAATTAATGGGATTAATTTTGATAATTAATTAGATTAATTAATTTAAGGATAATCATTTATGAAAATTATTTAAATGTAATTACTTAATGGAAGTAATTAAGAAAATAATTACTTATTGTAATTAATTAAGTTAATTTGATTAGTTTAAGTTAATTAATTAAGTTTAATTAATTTAGAATAATAAATGGATGATTGATAAATAATTACTTAATTGTAATTATTAAGGTATGAATATTTAGGGAAGTAAATAAAGGATAATTACTGGAAGTAATTAATTGAAATGTGATATATTAATGAAAGTAATTTGAGTTAATTACTTGTGAATTAATCAAGGGATTAATTAAGAAATTAATTAAGGAATAATTAATTTAGTTAATAAAAGTAATTAAGGGTAGTTATTAATTAATGATCCTTATTTCCAAATTAATTATTAATTACTCTAATTAAATTAATTACATTAATTAATTAATCTTTAATTAAAACACATTTATTAATCAAGAGTGATTAATAAATGTGTTTTATTTAAAGATTAATTACTTAATGTAATTAATTTAATTAGAGTAATTAATAATTAATTTGGAAATAAGGATCATTAATTAATATAATTAATGATGAAATTAAGAATTGATTAATTAATAAATAATTAATAAATGAAGTAATTAATTAATGTAATTAATTAAGGATTAATATAATTAATTATAGTTGATTAATTTAATTAATTATAGTTAATTAATTTATGAAGTAATTAAAGGTTAATTACTATAAATGGTTAAGGATAATTAATTGGAGTAATTAATTAAAGGAAATTACATGAATGTAATTAAAGGGTAATTAGGGAATAATTAATTGATTTAAAATTAATTAATGGTTAAGTAAGCAGGATTTATAGAATGAAGTAATTAATTTAATTCACTTTAAATTAATTAAAGATGGTATAAATCATTACTTATGGATGGATGATAATATCGAATGCTTTGCATTGTTTGATCTCTCTGATGAGATATGTGCTGATCCGTGATATGGATGTTTGAGTTGAATTGTGATGATAATGGATTATCTGTTTATTTTGATAATGTTGATTATCTATTGTGATGTTGTGAATTATCTTTCTATGTGTATAAAGATAATTGAATTGAACTGTTTTAACTTTAAAACAACTTGGCCTTAAAAGATACGTTTTGGATTTCGATGAGACCGGGATCGGGTTTCCAGATTTGGATATCCGAATACCACATCGATCCAAATTAACGTTGATCGTTAATCCAAGTGGAGCAAGTGAAGACTCGAGGTGTAAGAACTATTCTTTGTCAGTATAACTCTGTGGGTGATTCCGTAATGAGTTGACAAAGATAGTACTTTCAGATTCGAGATGAAGATTCAGAGTGCAAGGGTTATTGTCGTTAACTCTGAGGGTGATTCCAACACGAGTGTAACGAGATAATGCCTTCGGTTTCGTTCGAACCCGGAACGAACTTGTATGGATTGAATGCTTTCAACACATCGTCAGGTGGACGATGAGCATTCTAAGATAGATGTGCTCTATTTAAAGGTAATCGTGACCTCAAGCCTCATCAACCGGGAATGGCTAAAACAGGGGAGGTGCAGCAAGGTTAGTGGGTAGCACCCAAGTAGGACAAGATTACCTCTGTCTAGATGACCCTTTATTTCGGCTTAGTGTGTGCGGTTGAATCATGACAACCGTAGGGTATCTTGTGCGGGAATTATCCAGTAAGGGATGTTCCGACCTTGTGTTGCAGGGGATTGGGAGTGATCCTCGGTATGGTGATCTAGGCCACGTACTGTGACGGGCGGTACCCCGGTAGCCCTGCCATTGTATGGAATCCAATTTCCAATAAGTGATAACGGATTTGATTGTATAACCCACTTTGTTGGCTAGTATGCTGGAATTTAATAATGTAACAATTTCAGCTATTTCATATTTATTTGAAAACCCTAAACCTATTATAATACAATCGGATTTCCTATCAAATGTTTTGGTTAGCGTAAGGTAAAAACTTACCCATGTTTATTTGTGGGGAGTCTTACGTGATACCTTTGTTTTCAAAAGGATTTCAAAGTTAAGCAAGTTTAACCTGTTACTCACACCAGACCCATGTCTGACCCAAGTGTTTATTTCTGTTTTATATAAACTCTTGGGTACTCAAATTTTTACGAGTAGCCAAGAGATTCAGGTTAGCTTTGACGAATTGTGGAGGAGCAAATGGAGCAGGAGGCTTCAGCGCTGTAGATATAGATAGTTGTTCCGCTGTGTTGATCTCTGTATTGATATCTGTATTGTATCGTGTTGTAATAACTAGACAGATGTTTATAACTGTCTAGTATGTGATGTAAAATGCTGTGTAACTCTGATAAGTGTTGTATATGATACTATGTAATATTTTATGTGATATTATATTTTGTTCCGTTTCCGCTGTGAGTATCTGTTGTTGTTTCTTTCTCTTCTCTTCTTTTCTATTTTCTCACCCCTTTCTTTCTCATTATCGATGTGTCCTTCTGTGGAGAGAAGGGCGGGTCATCACATTTGGTATCAGAGCAGTAGGTTGAGTGAATACCTAGCTCTGGAGTGGTGTCTATCTTGAGAGAGTGTATTTGTAATTTTTATATAACTATATATATATTTATTTCTACCTATATTGTTGGGATACCTGTTCGGGTTTTCCAATTAAGATATAAAGGTAGATAGGGTAGTGGTGTGTGTGTAACACGACGACTACCAATGGTTGGAGTTTGAATGTTTGAGGTTGGGAGTATCTGACGAGACTGTAGACCTAATACCGTCTCGAGTGAGCTTTGCTGTGATGTGAGGATTTCATCGATCTCTGAAGGAAATCTGTTAAGGTTTGGAGTCTATCTCTGAAGTTGGATCTATCGGATGGGCAGAAGCAAGTGATGGTACCTCAGGTAATAGTAGCTGTGTGATGAGATACAGTGACGATGGATGTTCCCGAAGATGTTTCCTTTGGAACGAGTTTAAAGAAGTATATTTGCTTCGGTGTTGTGGCTGAGTTCAGCATGGTGTTTCTGCTTGGTTTGAGATTCGAGTTTCTCGAAGAGCTTTGAATAAGGAAGTCTTTGGCATCTGAGGCAGCAATGCAGCTCGGAGTATTCTGTGTGTTGGCAGGAAGTTTTCTGGCTGAGCAGTTTTTCTGAAGGTGGAGTTCAGAAGCAGCAGAGTGGATCCATTTCTTCAATGGATTGGATAGTTAAGTATGAGCTGTTCTGATAGGTAAAGAGAGAACAGTTTTCCTTTGGAATTAGGTTGGGTTGATCGCAAAAGTGACTTGCGATTGCTGAATGTTCTCTTGGGTTGTTAGAGTTTTTCTGGATGTCTTCAGGGAAGTCAGAAGTTGTCTGCATCTGGAGATTGAGTTTTCTTATTGACTGGATTCCAGGAGTAGTACCGGTGGTTCAGCCTAGTGGAAGGATTTTTCCTAGTGGGAGATAGAGTTTGGTGAAGCAGCTCAGGTTTTGATGGAGTATCCGAGTTTTCTTATGGATCAGTGAACCTTATTTCTAGGATGTGTTGTCCAGTCTGTGCTCGTGTTCTTCATCAGCATTTCCATTCTACCTCAGATCCGAGTAGTGCAACGGAAGCAGTTTGGAAGTCATCTCTGGATAGGAGAAGTAAGTTTGGAATCTACTGATAGTTGTGAAATAGAGTTGTGTTTTGGATCTTTTTGTATTCTGATTTAGATAAGTATTTGGTCTTCTAGATTGAATTGTCAGTTTGGATAACTGGAATTCATTGTGTTTTACGTATCTCTGAGGGAGTACGTGTTTGATCTATCTCTGATTTTGGAATCAGCAGTTCTGGAGGTTTGGTTGTTGAGTCAGACTCGTCTGTAGTCTGATATCCTGTTTAGTTCTGTAGATCTAGATGAGTAGGAGCTATATAGCTTAGTAGTTTAGATTGTTTGTAGAGCGAGTATCCCGGTATATGTATATACTTGGGGAAACTCGAGGAAATTCTATCTAGAATTTTGTCTGGATAGTTAGAATTGTTTGTTTGGATGATTGATTGTTATGGTTGTTAGCATATGATTGATAATATATGCTTGTGGTTTTAAGTTTTAAATCTTTGATAGATTATTAAATTACCTTTGTTTAAATTTCGGGGACGAAATTATTTTAAGGGGGGAGGATTGTAATATCCCGGAAATTTGAGCAATATCAATTTAATAATCTGTTAAATAATTAAATTGATATTGATAATTTTTGGTAATGTAATTTGAATTTAATTTAATAATCTGATTAAATAAATATTTAATTGGTTAATTTTATCTTTTAAAAGCTAATAAGATATTTTCTATTTGAAATATATATATTTATTTGTATATATTGTAAATAGAAAAGCTTTGGTAAATTGGAAATTTAGATTTAATCTAATATGAACTTTTCAAAGTTATTTAAATAAATAACCTTATAGTTTTAAAAAAATACTTTAGGTAATTGTTAAATTGTTTAAGATATATTTTAAGCTTAAATATAAATAAGATTTAACAAAAAGGCTTGTTTTATTTCTTTAAAAAAATATTACTTGATTTTATGATTTCTTATATAAATTATTTAAATTATCAAATATGTTATTTTCAAATAATAAGTATAATGTATTATTTTTATATGAATGGATTTTAAAGACTATGGAATTTTTATTTTTAAATTAAATAAATAATTGTATATATATATATAACTTGACTTTTTAAATTGAATCTTAGGATTTAATTTTATTTAAATTTGAATTTAAAGTTGAAGTTCAAAAGAAATAGATATTTAAATTTGTTTTGAATTCTAGAATATTTGTATACACATTTATTTATAAATATAATTAGTTTTTGTTTCTTTAAAAAGTAATATATATATAGATAAGTGTTTAATAAATAAGAAAAAGGCTTTTTATTTACTTTTAAATATGAATAATTACTTAAGAGACATGTGTTATTTCCTAAAGCCTCATTTTAACAAGTGTAATTTAAGTAGTAAATGTAAATGACAAGTGTCCTTATTATTTTCATTTTCTTTTAATTTTATAAATCACAATTTACTTACATATGAACATTGTATTTCTTCATTTCATTTTTCTATTTTCCTTTTCAAAACCAAGATAAACTCAAAAACTCTTTCTCTAAACAAATCTGAAATCAGATCAGTAATCAAAATTTTCTCAAACCCTTCTCAAACCAAATCAAAGATCAGTAATTAAAAATGCCTCAAAGAGAAATCAGATCCCTGTAATTCTTTTCCAAATCAACTCTTTAGCATGAATAAATGCTTAAACCAGAGATCATTTTCAAAATTAGTCTGCAACCTTTTCTTTTCAACTCTGGAATAAATTCAAATACCTGCATTCTTTCATCTCTGGAATCAACTCAAGAAAAACAATCATCTCTGCATTCTTTTCAAATCTGGAAACAAATCAAAGCCTGCATTTTCTTTAGTCTGGAAGCAATCCTGGAATCTAAGCAACACACATCTCAACAAACAAGATTTTATCATGCATGCAAGATTCAGTAGCCAACATTCAGTTTCAAGGTTTCAAAATCAAAAAGCTTTTCAAAATATAACCTCTGTTCATCTGCATGTTTGGTGAGTAACATTCTTACTTAAAATAACTTAAGTATAATTATGTTTGCATGCTTAATTTTGTGATAATTGTCACGACCCAAAATTCAACATTCGAAAATAGACATCAAATACTTCACTTGTATTCGACTGCCAAAATTCAAACGTCAAATTTCAGTTCGGATGGAGCTTATAACAACAATTAGATGAATATTAAAACAGCGGAACAGAATCAATATCATAAATATCATCACAGATACAACATCGACACAATCCATACTTCATCAGAGTATTTAATACATATACTACAACTCCAAATACAACATCATGATAATACAACAGTGATCATATAAACTAAAAGTCTCCAGATGAAAGAAGTGATAACGGATTCCCAAAAGCTAAACACCTGAGATCTCCAAAAAGCTCCTAAGAATATCTCCAAGATAAGAGCTCCAAAATACAGCTAACTCCAAAATAGGAAAACCTGCTACTAGGCTGCCCATGTAGAAATTATGGGCACCCAGAGTTTAGGAAAGAAAACAATAAACTCCGGATCAGTCATGGGACTGGTATGAGTAAACAAAAATAGTTTATCTTTAAACAAATAGCAGAGAATCTTAAAGTCAATTCGAAATGCTTTTAGAAAATGAAACTACCATAAGACCTCCCACCACACACACAATGCAAACGCAGAATTGGAGGAGATTTCTTCTTATGATAGTTAAATATGCTCGGTACGAGGAAATTTCTTTGATATTATTACTAGTGCATAGTGTAGAATGTATTTCGAAAATAGAATATAAATCTTAGCCAGCATAGACATTCCGAACTATGCCTACTATAGCTACCATGTTCAATAGCAGGTTACCGCCACATTCCATGGCAGGTAATACAATTAAAACCGTACAGGGCTCGTATTGTTTGTTTGGATTTTCCAACAATGGTCAGGCTAAGGAACTTCCCATTGCCACATGGAAACTCCTCTGGAAGGACGTCCCGAGAACCTAACCGGATCTCTGCCAACACAAGGCCGGGTTACCTCTGCAAAAATAGGTAACTACTGACACGAGTATGCCATCTCCCGGTTGTAACCAACCTTTAACCGGGGCCCCAGCAACAAATCACAAAGTAAGATATATATATACTTGCGATATCCACATAAGTTAAGTATCTGGGCTCCATACCATGATACCACTTCTATCTAGAAGGAAATGAACATACCCTAAGGGGCGCTACTCCCTATAACCTTGCTGCATCTTTCCTGTTTTGACCATTCCGGGGTATGAGGTTCGACGAAGTCTCGTCCACAAAGCTACGCTTTGTCACAAAGCCATGCTTTGGGTCAATAGATGATCAAAGTAATGATCACAAAGATAAATGATCAAACAGATGATCATATCACAAATGATCAAACAATGATCATCACACAGCAACACTCAGCATGTCACATTACCAAATTGGGAATATATCGCTGATAAATTTCAACTACATAACCTCTGAGCTCATACGTCTCAGAGAAGGGTGTTAAGCTAAGAGAATAAATTCTCCGCCACCAAACAGAAATGTATTTGAAAGAAATTGGCTTTATATCTCAAAGTGTAATGTCAGACATGTAACCATACAAGTCTGTTCCGGGTTCGAACAGAACCGAAGGAACTTCCAAAGAAGTCCTTGCAATCCGGATAATTTTCTAATCACGTCCGGACTTCCCATCACAAAAGAGTGATATAAATCTCAATACCGGAGCAACTCGGTGAAGAGACATACGACAGGTTGTCCTTTCATTTTCGAAAATATCCGGTCTTCAACACCGGTCTTCAACACCGGTCTTCAAATGCCATCCATATACGACGTATCACTATTCGGAATGGGTAACCCGAATAGTGAGCGTTAATTTCAAAAACATGTGGATATGTCGTTCACAAAAATTCATAGATTCGATGTGGGTTTCGGATAACAAACTGAAATCCGATCCCCTGTCGCATCGAGGTTTAAATGCCGTTTTACGGGCAAACAGGGTTTTTACATCAATACAGAACAAAATCACAGATCACAGTGCAATACAAAACAATCACAGTATCATAACAGAAATATCAATCTAAAACAGAATATTTGATGATGGTCAATCATACTTGATTCAAGTAATTGGGATTAAATTGAATTAACCATTTAAATATCTTTACTAATCATTTTCAAATTAATGTTTAATTTTACTTAATTATGGTTTAATTAAATCTTAATTTACTCGATTTATGGTTTTCATAATTATTATTTTTAATTAATGACTAAATTTAATCTGTCGATTTTTAAATCTGTTTGAATAACAATTGCTCAATTTACAAATAAATTTGAATACTTAATTGTTTATTAATCAATTAAATTATAAATCATTCTTAATTTCTTCTCAAATTCGTTAATTTATGAAAGTTATTTACCTTAATTATTAGTTAAGAATTTACTTTGCACCAAAAATCAATTTATTGTTACATTAAAATTTAAGGTAAATTAACTTCAATTCATATCTTTAAATTCAATTATTTGAAGTATAAATTAGATTATTAAGTATCCACTTGGTTCATTGAAAATGGTAATCAGCTTTTAATTCAATATAGTTAATATTATTTTCTTCACAAATCTAAAATCTGTAAGTAGTAAAACTTAAATTTTATTTGGGCCAAACCCATATTTAAAATAACCCGAGTAAACCTAGTTTTTTTCACCGAGTCACGCTCGTGATTTCCCCGAGCCAATCTTCTTCTTCCCCGTACTTCTCCTTCCCCCCATTTTTCTCTGCTCAGTTTTTAAGTTTTTAAAAAAAAAACTTCTGGAAACAACATTTCTCAATCTCACAAAATACCCGAGTATATCCACCATCAACTCGAACCCTTCTTCGAGTTCTCCTCTTAAACCCAATTCACTGACACGCGAATTTAAATCATGCACGTGCACATCAACGCGGCGCCCCTCCGATGACCATCGCGATCGCCAGCAAATCCCAATTCATCCCCTCATTCGAAATCAAAACCCAGGTCGACGTGAAAAACTCGAATGCAAAATTTTGCTCGTTCAAATGAACTGAACACGAGCACGTCACTCGAAAACCGCCTCGACCACCCTATGCTGACCACTTGACGTGATGACACTCTGACCCTACCTCAACCATGCCCTCCTCTATCTTCACCTGGAATCGCGTGATACTCGATCGAGCAACGGCGACGTGATCATCCATTTACAGAGCATAGGAAATTTTGAACTTAAACCCTAATTTGCTCTCTAACTCAAAATCCTTACATTCAAAAAATCCTTACGCATTTTTCTTGGGTTCATGGGGGGTTAAACTTGCTACACAACAAGATTCAGCATTTTTAATTGATTCGATCATGAGATATTGATAGAAATGCCAATTTTGTTCATATACAAACTGCCCTTTTTATATAAATCTAAAAATCTAGATTTTTGTTTTAAAAATCATGGTTTTGAGCATAGATTCAAATTATAATCTCGAATTAATAATTTTCAACAATCAATTTTTCTCATAGTTTTACTTTTGATACCTGTAAAACAAGGTTACAGTAAGAATAACTTACTGTATGTTTAAACTTTGAAATTCTTGTTTGAGGATTAAAACAACTTGATTAATTGAAAAACCAAGGCTTGTCAGAGATTAACAGCAAATGAACTTAAGTTTTGGAAACAAATATAAGCCCTGCATAAATGTTTACAGAGTATACACAGATCATCACTATAACATTATCATACTGAAGCATGAACAAAGGAGTTCGTAAATGAAGTTTTAACTGTTTTCAATATAAATTTTCAACCTTTTAAAGATAAGTTTACTCACCTTGAAATATTTTGAAAACAGAGACAATATTTGTTTTAATAGTCTGCAGTTTGATCTCTTCTACTCTTTTTATTTCTTTCTTCAGTAATTTCTTTCAACTTGAATATAAAGTAATGATCTGTTTTCTTTTTCTTTGTTGAGTTGTTTTGAACGAAAATAAACCAAAGTTTTATGGATGTGTATGTATATATGGGGGAAGTTGTGTACAGGGAGTACAAAAATTTTCTTTTATTCGGTCAGAAGATTTTGAATTTTGGTGGCTGAAAATCTTGCCTGATGTACTAAAGGTAATGGCATTAAATGCCTTGGTCTCTTCTTATGTTTACATATAAATTTTTTTTCTTCTTGCAAGTACATTTCGTATGTAATCTTTTCTTCCTTCCTTGCTACTTGCGGTTTTGTTTCTTCTTATATATGTACTTTACTTTTTATTTGGTTACTTTATTCCCTTAGTTTATTTTGTTTACAGCAAGTTTATTTTAGTTTGAACACTTTTGTTATCTTGTTGTTTTGCTAAATGAAATTTTTTTGCCTTAGTTTCTTATTTATGTGATCATTTGTATAGCCTGGTTTGTATTTTTCTCTTACAACTTGTTTTAATTTCTTTGCTAAAAGAAAAGTTGTTTTAGTTAACATTTTATAACTAAGTAAATTTTATTACAAAATTTGTTTTAGTTCTATTTAAAGTTAACTATTTATAATTTAATTCATCACATATATTTTTATTGTTTAAAACAATTTCCTATTTGTTATATATATTTTTATTTATTTATTACCATATAATTTTATAATACTAATATTATCAATAATTTATTTCTCTTAAAATTTCTCAAATTTAAATTCAAAATTTCAAACAATTTAATGAATTAAACTTTTCAAAATTCCGGGATGTTACAATATCCCCTCCTTAAGAAAATTTCGTCCTCGAAATTGAAAGAGAGAGAATGCAACCAAGAATACACGAATTCAGAAATAAGGAAATGACTTACAGTTTAAGTCGAGATGTCAATTCTGCAGTTGGGATATGACTTCTTCGTATTATCTTCGGTTTCCCAAGTGCAGTCCTTTGGATTGCCACTCCATTGAACTTTGACTAGATTCACAACTTTGTTTCTTAATCGCTTCTCCTCAGGATCAACAATTTTTATCGGTTCCCTCTTTACTGCTAAGTTTGGAGTGATTTCTAGATCCTGCTGAGCAGCTTCTTCAATAATATCATCTGGGTCGTGCACATACTTTCGAAGATTAGAAATGTGAAACACATTATGGACACCAGACAACCAGTCGGGTAGCTGTAC
The DNA here is from genome assembly GCA_030737815.1 of Allium fistulosum. Lineage (NCBI taxonomy): Eukaryota > Viridiplantae > Streptophyta > Magnoliopsida > Asparagales > Amaryllidaceae > Allium > Allium fistulosum. Next base: position 702,661,038 of record CM060904.1, on the reverse strand, counting down.
TCGATATGCCAGAGAACCAATCCTTTCCAGAATAGGAAAAGGACCAATATAACGCGGTGCTAGCTTTCCAGTTTTCCCGAATCTCAATACACCCCGCATCGGAGATACTTTCAGAAATACAGAATCTCCAACTTGAAATTCCAAAAATCTTCTTCGGCGGTCATAATAACTCTTCTGACGGCTTTGGGCAGTTAATAATTCCTTTCGAATAAAGTCTACCTTCTCAGTGGCTTCTTTGATCATATCCGGTCCTAAGACGAGTCTGTCACCTGATTCAATCCAGCACGCAGGTGATCGACACGGACGACCATATAAAGCTTCGAAAGGAGCCATTTCTATACTGGCCTGATAACTGTTATTATATGAGAATTCAACCAGATGTAAATGGTCCTCCCATGAACCACCAAAATCATGAACACAAGAACGTAATAAGTCTTCTAGAATTCGGTTGACCCTTTCAGTCTGTCCATCAGATTGCGGGTGATAAGCAGTACTGAATTTTAATTTCATTCCCAAAGCATCTTGAAACGCCTCCCAGAATCTACTAGTGAAGATCGGGTCACGGTCACTCACTATACTACTAGGAATACCATGGAGGCGAACAATTTCTTTTACGTATATATCTGCTAAGCTTGCTGCAGTCCGAGTGGATTTCACTGGAATAAAGTGAGCAGTTTTGGTTAAACGATCCACTATAACCCAAATCGCTTCATTTCCCTTCTTGGTTCGTGGCAATCCATCGATGAAATCCATCGATACCTGATCCCACTTCCATTTCGGTACTTCCAGAGGCTGAAGTAAACCGGCCACTTTCCTTTGATCGCTCTTGATTTGTTGACAAGTATCACAGCGACTCACATATATCGATATGTCTCTCTTCATCGTCTTCCACCAAAATGTTCTTTTAATATCTCGATACATTTTGTTGATTCCTGGATGGATACTAAGTTTGGACTTGTGGCATTCATCTAGAACCTTGCGTTTTAGATCAGGGAAATCTGGAACACAAATCCTGTCTTTCATCCTTATAACCCCATTATTATCCATCCCAAAACTTGTGTCTTCTCCTTGGCAAATTCTTTTATAAATTCCCCGAAGGAACTCATCTTCGTATTGCTTGCTTGTGATTTTCTCAAGGAGAGTAGGAGCGATAACGAGAGATGCAAGAACAGCATGTCTCCTACTTAAAGCATCAGCAACTACATTGGCTTTTCCGGGCGTATATTGAATATCTAAGTCATAAGATGCTAGAAATTCCAACCAACGTTGTTGTCGCAAATTCAGATCCTTCTGGGTAAAGAGATATTTCAAGGATTTATGGTCGGTGAATAATTCAAATTTTTCACCTAAAACAAAGAGAGTTTATTAAGTATATTTATTTAGTTAATTTCGTAAATTGTTAAGAAAGCTGAAAAGATTCTTACCCAGAAGATAGTGTCGCCAGATTTTCAAAGCAAAAACAATAGCCAAAAGCTCCAAATCATGTGTTGTGTAGTTTTTCTCGTGCGGACGTAATTGTCTACTCGCGTAGGCAACTACCTTTCCATTTTGCATCAATACTGCACCTACCCCATCACCACACGCATTAGTATAGATAGATAAGCCTTGGTTCCCATTAATAATAACGAGAACAGGAGCAGTAGTCAATCTCTTTTTCAATTCTTGGAAAGCTTCTTCACATCTTGGAGTCCAATCGAATTTAGCATTCTTCATTGTTAACTTAGTCAATGGGCTAGCCAACCTAGAAAAATCCTGTAAAAACTTTCTATAATATCCCGCTAAACCGAGAAAACTTCGAACTTCTCTAGGAGTAGTGGGTTGCTTCCAGTCCAGGATTGAAGAAATCTTGCTTGGATCAACATAAATTCCTTCTTCATTAATAATATGACCGAGAAATTTGACTTCTTTGACCCAAAAGTGACACTTAGAAAATTTAGCGAATAAAACATTCGTCCTCAATATCTCCAAAACAATTCTGAGATGTTCAGAATGCTCCTCTTCAGTTCTGGAGTAAATCAAGATATCATCAATAAATACAAGGACAAATTTGTTCAATACTTCTCGAAATACTCGGGTCATTAAATCCACGAAGTACGCGGGAGCGTTGGTCAGTCCGAAGGGCATAACTAACCACTCGTAGAACATATCTGGACCTCTAAAAGTAGTAAAATGAACACAATCCTCAGCTATTCGCAACTGATGGAATCCCTGAGCTAGATCCATCTTTGAAAAGAATCGTGCACCATGAAGTTGATCGAATAAATCGTCGATCCTGGGTAAAGGGAATTTATTCTTGAAAGTTTGTTTATTGAGATCGCGGTAATCTACACACAATCTCAAAGATCCGTCTGATTTAGCTACAAATACAACAGTTGAACCCCATTCGGAAACACTAGGGTGAATCAATCCTTTCTTCAGCAAATCTCGAGTTTGATTGACTAATTCAATTTTCTCTCTAGGTGCCATCATGCGACTTGCGTGAACCACAAGACGGGCATTGGGTACTAAGTCAATTCGGAATGCTATTTCTCTGTGTGGAGGTAAGGAATTTACTTCTTCAAATACATCGGAAAATTCCCGAACAACAGGTATAGACTGCAAACTGGGTTCAGGATATCCCAAAGTATACATCAATCTATCCCTCCTTGGACTCGGATCCTCACAAGAGATTTCAATAAAATTTCCAAAGTCCGTTTTGACTAAAACTGTCTGATTGTTACAATCCAATATAGCTTCGTATCTCGATAACCAGTTCATTCCGAGTATGATTTCAAATTCATTAAATTCGAGGATATAAAGGTTGATAGGAAATCGATAACTATCATATGAAATAGGAACTTTCTTACAATATAAACAAAGATTTGCGGGACCTCCAACCAGATTTTTCACGCAAATAGGATCGGTAGAAAATTTAGCTTTAAGTCCTAATTCTCTTACGGTTTGTTGGGAGATAAAGCTATGTGAAGCTCCCGTGTCAAATAAAACTCTAATAGTTCTACCACAAATAGTAAGGTTACCTTCCAGAACACCTTTTCCTTTATCTGCTTTCGAAGTTGAAGGGTCTTCCTTTATCGCATAAACATTTGCCACCTTTGCTTGCTTCATTAACGGGCAATTCTTAATAACATGTCCCTCTCCCTGACAAGCGTAACATTTTCTGGGCTTTCCTTGCTCATTCTTCACAAGTTTTTCTTTCTTAACTTGCTTCTTTGGTTTTGTGCAGCTGTTTGAATAATGGCCCTTCTCATTGCAATTGTAACAAGTTATATTGCTAACCGAATTTCCTTGATTGCTCTTTTTATCTTTGCCTTGTTGTGGCTTCTTTCCCCCAAACTTCCTTTTCTTCCAGTTCTGATTATTTGAATTTCCTCCTTCCTTTGGAATCTCCTGCATATCCAATGTGGCATACCTGTATCCCATATAAATAAGATCAGAAAAAGATTCCTTGATGTGTGCGGTCATTCTTTCATGATATTTCTGGTTCATTCCACGGATAAACCTTTCATTTTTCTTAAGAGGCGTGTTTAACAACTCTGGACCAAAACGGGATAGTTTGTTGAACTTGTTTAAGTACTCTTCAAATGTCAGGCTACCTTGCTTTAAATCCAAAAATTCTTGATACATTCTGGAAATTCCCGCCGACGGCATATAGCGCTTTTCGAACACCTCCTTAAAACGATCCCAAGTAAATTCTTCCTCTGGTTCATCTATAATAACTGTTTCCCACCAGGCTGAAGCTTCCTCTTGGAGTTGCCAAGAAGCTATAAGTCTCTTTTGCTCGTCTTGCAGCTTAAGCCCTTTGAAAATTTTCTCACAAGATCTTACCCATGCTTGAGCCTCAATAATTGACTCCTTGCCGGTGAATGGTTTGCCACCAAGCCTTTCGAATTTCTTATTCAAATCAGCCAGATCAGGCTGCTGCTGGATATCTATTGCTGCAACTACTGCTGGAGGATCTTGATTAGGTGTTGCGGCATGCCCTTGACCCCTTGGTCTTCCTCTGCGTCCATTCATTCTTACTTATCTGAAATTAGTAAGAAAATTGATTTAGATATACGGACGAATATCTTAAGGAATATCAGCAGTAAAAAGAAATAGACTAAGAAATTTTAGAGTTTCAGTCTTGGTTATACTCATTCTAGGGTATACTTCACCCTATCTCTAATGAGCCATCTAATGTGTTATACTCCGTAGCTAAAGTTCTTACTCAGCCAAAAGCTCTGATACCAATTTGTCACGACCCAAAATTCAACATTCGAAAATAGACATCAAATACTTCACTTGTATTCGACTGCCAAAATTCAAACGTCAAATTTCAGTTCGGATGGAGCTTATAACAACAATTAGATGAATATTAAAACAGCGGAACAGAATCAATATCATAAATATCATCACAGATACAACATCGACATAATCCATACTTCATTAGAGTATTTAATACATATACTACAACTCCAAATACAACATCATGATAATACAACAGTGATCATATAAACTAAAAGTCTCCAGATGAAAGAAGTGGTAACGGATTCCCAAAAGCTAAACACCTGAGATCTCCAAAAAGCTCCTAAGAATATCTCCAAGATAAGAGCTCCAAAATACAACTAACTCCAAAATAGGAAAACCTGCTACTAGGCTGCCCGTGTAGAAATTATGGGCACCCAGAGTTTAGGAAAGAAAACAATAAACTCCGGATCAGTCATGGGACTGGTATGAGTAAACAAAAATAGTTTATCTTTAAACAAATAGCAGAGAATTTTAAAGTCAATTCGAAATGCTTTTAGAAAAATGAAACTACCATAAGACCTCCCACCACACACACAATGCAAACGCAGAATTGGAGGTGATTTCTTCTTATGATAGTTAAATATGCTTGGTACGAGGAAATTTCTTTGATATTATTACTAGTGCATAGTGTAGAAAGTATTTCGAAAATAGAATATAAATCTTAGCCAGCATAGACATTCCGAACTATGCCTACTATAGCTACCATGTTCAATAGCAGGTTACCGCCACATTCCATGGCAGGTAATACAATTAAAACCGTACAGGGCTCGTATTGTTTGTTTGGATTTTCCAACAATGGTCAGGCTAAGGAACTTCCCATTGCCACATGGAAACGCCTCTGGAAGGACGTCCCGAGAACCTAACCAGATCTCTGCCAACACAAGGCCGGGTTACCTCTGCAAAAATAGGTAACTACTGACACGAGTATGCCATCTCCCGGTTGTAACCAACCTTTAACCGGGGCCCCAGCAACAAATCACAAAGTAAGATATATATATATACTTGCGATATCCACATAAGTTAAGTATCTGGGCTCCATACCATGATACCACTTCTATCCAGAAGGAAATGAACATACCCTAAGGGGCGCTACTCCCTATAACCTTGCCGCATCTTTCCTGTTTTGACCATTCCGGGGTATGAGGTTCGACGAAGTCTCATCCACAAAGCTACGCTTTGTCACAAAGCCATGCTTTGGGTCAACAGATGATCAAAGTAATGATCACAAAGATAAATTATCAAACAGATGATCATATCACAAATGATCAAACAATGATCATCACACAGCAACACTCAGCATGTCACATTACCAAATTGGGAATATATCGCTGATAAATTTCAACTACATAACCTCTGAGCTCATACATCTCAGAGAAGGGTGTTAAGCTAAGAGAATAAATTCTCCGCCACCAAACAGAAATGTATTTGAAAGAAATTGGCTTTATATCTCAAAGTGTAATGTCAAACATGTAACCATACAAGTCTGTTCCGGGTTCGAACAGAACCGAAGGCACTTCCAAAGAAGTCCTTGCAATCCGGATAATTTTCTAATCACGTCCGGACTTCCCATCACAAAAGAGTGATATAAATCTCTATACCGGAGCAACTCGGTGCAGAGACATTCGACAGGTTGTCCTTTCATTTTCGAAAATATTCGGTCTTCAACACCGGTCTTCAAATGCCATCCATATACGACGTATCACTATTCGGAATGGGTAACCCGAATAGTGAGCGTTAATTTCAAAAACATGTGGATATGTTGTTCACAAAAATTCATAGATTCGATGTGGGTTTCGGATAACAAACTGAAATCTGATCCCCTGTCGCATCGAGGTTTAAATGCCGTTTTACGGGCAAACAGGGTTTTTACATCAATACAGAACAAAATCACAGATCACAGTGCAATACAAAACAATCACGGTATCATAACAGAAATATCAATCTAAAACAGAATATTTGATGATGGTCAATCATACTTGATTCAAGTAATTGGGATTAAACTGAATTAACCATTTAAATATCTTTACTAATCATTTTCAAATTAATGTTTAATTTTACTTAATTATGGTTTAATTAAATCTTAATTTACTCGATTTATGGTTTTCATAATTATTATTTTTAATTAATGGCTAAATTTGATCTGTCGATTTTTAAATCTGTTTGAATAACAATTGCTCAATTTACAAATAAATTTGAATACTTAATTGTTTATTAATCAATTAAATTATAAATCATTCTTAATTTCTTCTCAAATTCGTTAATTTATGAAAGTTATTTACCTTAATTATCAGTTAAGAATTTACTTTGCACCAAAAATCAATTTATTGTTACATTAAAATTTAAGGTAAATTAACTTCAATTCATATCTTTAAATTCAATTATTTGAAGTATAAATTAGATTATTAAGTATCCACTTGGTTCATTGAAAATGGTAATCAGCTTTTAATTCAATATAGTTAATATTATTTTCTTCACAAATCTAAAATCTGTAAGTAGTAAAACTTAAATTTTATTTGGGCCAAACCCATATTTAAAATAACCCGAGTAAACCTAGTTTTTTTCACCGAGTCACGCTCGTGATTTCCCCGAGCCAATCTTCTTCTTCCCCGTACTTCTCCTTCCCCCCATTTTTCTCTGCTTAGTTTTTAAGTTATAAAAAAAAACTTCTGGAAACAACATTTCTCAATCTCACAAAATACCCGAGTATATCCACCATCAACTCGAACCCTTCTTCGAGTTCTCCTCTTAAACCCAATTCACTGACACGCGAATTTAAATCGTGCACGTGCACATCAACGCGGCGCCCCTCCGATGACCATCGCGATCGCCAGCAAATCCCAATTCATCCCCTCATTCGAAATCAAAACCCAGGTCAACGTGAAAAACTCGAATGCAAAATTTTGCTCGTTCAAATGAACTGAACACGAGCACGTCACTCGAAAACCGCCTCGACCACCTTATGCTGACCACTTGACGCGATGACACTCCGGCCCTACCTCAACCATGCCCTCCTCTATCTTCACCTGGAATCGCGTGATACTCGATCGAGCAACGGCGACGTGATTATCCATTTACAGAGCATAGGAAATTTTGAACTTAAACCGTAATTTGCGCTCTAACTCAATATCCTTACATTCGAAAAATCCTTACGCATTTTTCTTGGGTTCATGGGGGGTTAAACTTGCTACACAACAAGATTCAGCATTTTTAATTGATTCGATCATGAGATATTGATAGAAATGCCAATTTTGTTCATATACGAACTACCCTTTTTATATAAATCTAAAAATCTAGATTTTTGTTTTAAAAATCATGGTTTTGAGCATAGATTCAAATTATAATCTCGAATTAATAATTTTCAACAATCAATTTTTCTCAAAGTTTTACTTTTGATACCTGTAAAACAAGGTTACAGTAAGAATAACTTACTGTATGTTTAAACTTTGAAATTCTTGTTTGAGGATTAAAACAACTTGATTATTTGAAAAACCAAGGCTTGTCAGAGATTAACAGCAAATGAACTTAAGTTTTGGAAACAAATATAAGCCCTGCATAAATGTTTACAGAGTATACACAGATCATCACTACAACATTATCATACTGAAGCATGAACAAAGGAGTTCGTAAATGAAGTTTTAACTGTTTTCAATATAAATTTTCAACCTTTTAAAGACAAGTTTACTCACCTTGAAATATTTTGAAAACAGAGACAATATTTGTTTTAAAAGTCTGCAGTTTGATCCTCTTCTACTCTTTTTATTTCTTTCTTCAGTAATTTCTTTCAACTTGAATATAAAGTAATGATCTGTTTTCTTTTTCTTTGTTGAGTTGTTTTGAACGAAAATAAACCAAAGTTTTATGGATGTGTATGTATATATGGGGGAAGTTGTGTACAGGGAGTACAAAAATTTTCTTTTATTCGGTCAGAAGATTTTGAATTTTGGAGGCTGAAAATCTTGCCTGATGTACTAAAGGTAATGGCATTAAATGCCTTGGTCTCTTCTTATGTTTACATATAAATTTTTTTTTCTTCTTGCAAGTACATTTCGTATATAATCTTTTCTTCCTTCCTTGCTACTTGTTGTTTTGTTTCTTCTTATATATGTACTTTACTTTTTATTTGGTTACTTTATTCCCTTAGTTTATTTTGTTTACAGCAAGTTTCTTTTAGTTTGAACACTTTTGTTATCTTGTTGTTTTGCTAAATGAAAAAGTTTTGCCTTAGTTTCTTATTTATGTGATCATTTGTATAGCCTGGTTTGTATTTTTCTCTTACAACTTGTTTTAATTTCTTTGCTAAAAGAAAAGTTGTTTTAGTTATAGTCCTTAACATTTTATAACTAAGTAAATTTTATTACAAAATTTGTTTTAGTTCTATTTAAAGTTAACTATTTATAATTTAATTCATCACATATATTTTTATTGTTTAAAACAATTTCCTATTTGTTATATATATTTTTATTTATTTATTACCATATAACTTTATAATACTAATATTATCAATAATTTATTTCTCTTAAAATTTCTCAAATTTAAATTCAAAAATTCAAACAATTTAACGAATTAAACTTTTCAAAATTCCGGGATGTTACAATAATTGTGTTGTGGTGTGAATGTTTATAGATGATTCTGCATATACATGAATGTATATAGGTGTGCATGTTGTTTTGTATCAGTGTGTCTCTGTTTTCTTGTAATTCCAGGCTCCTGTTTTGATATAAAATCATCATCCCATGATCTAGTGTTGATTTGGATTTAATATTTAAACAAAATATGTTTGATTTATCATATACTAATGTTTAAAAATTTTAATTAAGTCAAAAATAAAATCTGAGTTTCTCTGTAACCAAAAATAACAAATGCATGTATATAAAAGTAAAAAACTCAAATATTGAAATTTTCTATTCCAGGTTTATAAATTAAAAACATAAGATGTAACATGATTTTTAGGATTAAAATCATAATTTTTAGTTTGTTAATGAAGGTGCAGTTTTGGTTTAAGCAAAATATGAATTTTTGGGAAATTCTGTTGATCTCTATGGGTTGAAGTGTTGTATTCTTAAGTAAGGATAGGGGAATGATCGGTGATGGTAGAAAAAATGTCAGGAAGGTGATTAAAGCATTGAGCCAGTAGTGATTTAGGATTAAAGATTATAACCCTAGTTTTAACTAGTCGAGATAAAATGATCACCACGGCTTCTCTTTTGAATCGAGTGCAAAGGGGTTTTGAGGGAGTGAAGCTTGGTCGATGATGAAGATATAGTCGGAGTTGCAGAAGTTCTGATGGTCGGAATTTCGAAGATGAGGCAGTTTCCCGGGATTGAAGATGTTCCAGTTTTGGGTTCGAATTGGTTTTGATGCTCGATTGCGATTTCGATTGTTGATTGAAGGTGGGAGGATCGTAATAGGGTTTGGGGTTGATCGTCGACTGGTGGGGGCAGTCGTCGATGGTCGGAGTTGATGTGGTTGATCGTGCACGTGCACGAGATTGTGAGTATCTCTGGTGAAGTCTGAGTTTTACAGGGAGGCCACTCGAGTTTTTCTCGAGTTTTGTTCGTGTGAGACTCGAAGTTTTAGAGGGAGCGACTCGAAGTATTTTGGTGGAGTCTCGAGAACTTTTATGTGTTGCCAGTTTTTTTCAAAAGCCTGTTAGTTTAAATTTAAACTGAATTTAAATGGTGAAGAAATATTAAGACAGGAATTGAAATCAAAATTTTTAAAATATGGATTCAAGTTTAGTTTTGAATCTTAGATTTAAGATAAATAAGTTTTATAAATTCAAATGTTTTAATAAGTTTAAATGTTTGTTAAATTTAAATGTTTGGAATTTAAAAAGGGATTTGTTTAAATCTTGTAAAATTTCTTTTATAAGAAAAATATTATTTATCATTTAAAGGTTTTAAATTGATTTTAAAACTTGTTGAAGTTAAATTTTAAGTTAATGATTTGTTTGCATTTAATTATTAGAGTAATTAAATGGATAATTAATTTATCTAATAAATTAATGAAATAAATAATTACTTAAAAGTAATTAAAGGTTTAATCTTAAAGGTTTAAGATTAATTATTTTTAGAATAATTAACTTGTAATTAAGATTCATTAATTAAATAGGATTTGATTTTTAATTAATGATTAAGATAAATTAATTAGGAATAATAAATTTATAATTAAGGATTATAAATTAGAGTATTAATTAATGGTTAAGAATTAATTAATAAAGGAATTAAAGATTAATTAAGTTATGGTTAACACTTAATTAATTAAATAATTAGAGATTAATTTAATGGGTTATTAAGATTTATTAATTTGAAATTAATAATAATTAATCTAAGATAATTATTTAAGAAAAGTAATTAAATAATTGTTAATGAAGGTCATTAACTATGGATTATTAAATAATTAATTAATGGGATTAATTTTGATAATTAATTAGATTAATTAATTTAAGGATAATCATTTATGAAAATTATTTAAATGTAATTACTTAATGGAAGTAATTAAGGAATTAATTACTTATTGTAATTAATTAAGTTAATTTGATTAATTTAAGTTAATTAATTAAGTTTAATTAATTTAGAATAATAAATGGATGATTGATAAATAATTACTTAATTGTAATTATTAAGGTATGAATATTTAGGGAAGTAAATAAAGGATAATTACTGGAAGTAATTAATTGAAATGTGATATATTAATGAAAGTAATTTGAGTTAATTACTTGTGAATTAATCAAGGGATTAATTAAGAAATTAATTAAGGAATAATTAATTTAGTTAATAAAAGTAATTAAGGGTAGTTAATTACTAAATGAGATTAATCAAGAGTGATTAATAAATGTGTTTTAATTAAAGATTAATTACTTAATGTAATTAATTTAATTAGAGTAATTAATAATTAATTTGGAAATAAGGATCATTAATTAATATAATTAATGATGAAATTAAGAATTGATTAATTAATAAATAATTAATAAATGAAGTAATTAATTAATGTAATTAATTAAGGATTAATATAATTAATTATAGTTGATTAATTTAATTAATTATAGTTAATTAATTTATGAAGTAATTAAAGGTTAATTACTATAAATGGTTAAGGATAATTAATTGGAGTAATTAATTAAAGGAAATTACCTGAATGTAATTAAAGGGTAATTAGGGAATAATTAATTGATTTAAAATTAATTAATGGTTAAGTAAGCAGGATTTATAGAATGAAGTAATTAATTTAATTCACTTTAAATTAATTAAAGATGGTATAAATCATTACTTATGGATGGATGATAATATTGAATGCTTTGCATTGTTTGATCTCTCTGATGAGATATGTGCTGATCTGTGATATGGATGTTTGAGTTGAATTGTGATGATAATGGATTATCTGTTTATTTTGATAATGTTGATTATCTATTGTGATGTTGTGAATTATCTTTCTATGTGTATAAAGATAATTGAATTGAACTGTTTTAACTTTAAAACAACTTGGCCTTAAAAGATACGTTTTGGATTTCGATGAGACCGGGATCGGGTTTCCAGATTTGGATATCCGAATACCACATCGATCCAAATTAACGTTGATCGTTAATCCAAGTGGAGCAAGTGAAGACTCGAGGTGTAAGAACTATTCTTTGTCAGTATAACTCTGTGGGTGATTCCGTAATGAGTTGACAAAGATAGTACTTTCAGATTCGAGATGAAGATTCAGAGTGCAAGGGTTATTGTCGTTAACTCTGAGGGTGATTCCAACACGAGTGTAACGAGATAATGCCTTCGGTTTCGTTCGAACCCAGAACGAACTTGTATGGATTGAATGCTTTCAACACATCGTCAGGTGGACGATGAGCATTCTAAGATAGATGTGTTCTATTTAAAGGTAATCGTGACCTCAAGCCTCATCAACCGGGAATGGCTAAAACAGGGGAGGTGCAGCAAGGTTAGTGGGTAGCACCCAAGTAGGACAAGATTACCTCTGTCTAGATGGCCCTTTATTTCGGCTTAGTGTGTGCGGTTGAATCATGACAACCGTAGGGTATCTTGTGTGGGAATTATCCAGTAAGGGATGTTCCGACCTTGTGTTGCAGGGGATTGGGAGTGATCCTTGGTACGGTGATCTAGGCCACGTACTATGACGGGCGGTACCCCGGTAGCCCTGCCATTGTATGGATCCAATTTCCAATAAGTGATAACGGATTTGATTGTATAACCCACTTTGTTGGCTAGTATGCTGGAATTTAATAATGTAACAATTTCAGCTATTTCATATTTATTTGAAAACCCTAGACCTATTATAATACAATCGGATTTCCTATCAAATGTTTTGGTTAGCGTAAGGTAAAAACTTACCCATGTTTATTTGTGGGGAGTCTTACGTGATACCTTTGTTTTCAAAAGGATTTCTAAGTTAAGCAAGTTTAACCTGTTACTCACACCAGACCCATGTCTGACCCAAGTGTTTATTTCTGTTTTATATAAACTCTTGGGTAGGCAAATTTTTACGAGTAGCCAAGGGATTCAGGTTAGCTTTGACGAATTGTGGAGGAGCAAATGGAGCAGGAGGCTTCAGCGCTGTAGATATAGATAGTTGTTCCGCTGTGTTGATCTCTGTATTGATATCTGTATTGTATCGTGTTGTAATAACTAGACAGATGTTTATAAATGTCTAGTATGTGATGTAAAATGCTGTGTAACTCTGATAAGTGTTGTATATGATACTATGTAATATTTTATGTGATATTATATTTTGTTCCGTTTCCGCTGTGAGTATCTGTTGTTGTTTCTTTCTCTTCTCTTCTTTTCTATTTTCTCACCCCTTTCTTTCTTATCGACGATGCGTCTTCCTGGGCATAGGAAGTCGGGTCGTCACACGACATATAAAAAGGAAAGCGAGCCTCTAGCGATGATGATAAGATATCGAAAGACTAATAACAAAGAAATGCCAGGCCTCTAAATATATGCAAAACATTAAACGGATAGCAAGTACATGGGTTATCGAGCCTTAACAACTATAAGGGTTGTCGGGCATATAAATAAAAGAGATATTGAACCTTAATAACCATGAAGGATGCCGATTAATGTTGAACATTAACGGTGAGCTAGGGTATCAAGCTTGTAACATGTTGAATATGCCAAACTAATAAGAGCTTGTAGATGTCAAACTTCAACAATGTAAGAGCCATCGAAATTCTACTAGCAGAGTTAACAAAGACCAAGGAAAAAGTGTCGATCTTCTACAACACAAAGTGTCATGGAAATGAAGGCACCACATTTATTAGCATTCACGTGATAACGAGCTTCATCAAGATTGAGAGGGTGTCGAGTTTCACCAATGCTAGGAAGATTTTGAGCTTCATCAATATTGAGAGGATGTTAAGTCATTAAACGGTATCGAGCCACTACAACTATAGTTGTTGTATATCATAAAAAACAACAAGGGGTTTCGAACTTTTACAAGCGACATAGAATGACGAATATCAACAATACCAAAGGGATTGTGTTACTGAACTAATGGAGCGATGAGGAATGATGAATATCAACAATGCAAAGGTGATTGTGTTGTCAAACTTATGGAGTGGCAAGGGATGTTGAATATCAATAATGTATAGGAAATGTTGAATGTATGGTTGGTTGAACACATGGAAGTCATGTCGCCTACCTCTATAAATAGATCCCATTGGCAATTCTAATAGGGGAGAATTCTTCTTTCCTCATTTCTTGCATTTTTAAAGTTGTAAACCCTAAATTTATTTGGGGATTTTAGAGCCTATTGTACTCTTGCGACATTTGCACATAAGACCTTAGACATTTAACAATTGCGTAGCATATTTCTTTGAAGGATTGTAAAAGGTTGTAAACCCTAAATTGATTTGGGGAATTTAGAGCCTATTGTACTCTTGTGACATTTGCACATAAGACCTTGGACATTTAACAATTGCTTAGCATATTTCTTTAAAGGATTGTAATTCTCGAATTTTACACATAAGGACTTGGATAATAAACTTTTTTCATAGCATACTTCTTTTGGATGACTATATTTAGCTATTCTTGAATTATAGACGAGCATATGATATGTATTAGACTTGAATTTGTATATCGAACAAGCATATGACTTCACTTGGACTCGAACTGGGCTTGCTTATTTTTTCCAAGCTTTCATAAGGCTACTTAAGCCCTTATCCAAACCAATCCCAGCCTGCCTTATATATTTGGTTAGTAAAGAAATTTGTTAATATTTTGACGTTAGAAGGAGAGTATGATCCTTTGATTCCCTACATATCCCTGCAAAGAACTTCCGATAAGCATACATATAAAGGATATAGAGGACTTTCCTCACCTGCATATCTCCTAAAAGAACTTTCCAAATCTTGCATAACCCATCTTGAATGGCATAATAACCATTTTGGAATGAGGATCCTCTGAGCCTTGGCCAAACCAATTTATCAAGTTACTCATGTTTGCGATTCCATGAGGAACAAGTGTTAAGAGAATTGGCACTGATGACTTTAGCTGGAAAAAATGAGTAATTCCTTATCACTCGGATAATTGGAGTATAAATCCATTTCATGTGGAATCTGTCCCGATCTTCGCTTATTGGCCTACTCTAAGAAAAGAAAACAAGAAAATAAATGATCCATTCTCGGAAATGAGGAAAACTAGACAACTCTAAGCTAAAGGAATTATCTTCAAAGAATCGAAGATAAAATAACAATGGAATTTAATAATTTGGCTCGAAAGTGGAAGCGAATAATCGAATGCTCTCCTACTCCAATCAAAACTCGAGGATTTTCGAAGAGAAAACAGGTCGTTAGTGCTGAAGAGCCTATCCAAAGTTATAAGAAAACCAAATGGGGACCAAAGACGCGATCCCCTAAGAATTCCTGATATATTAAAGCCCATTCCCTTACCACCTCCTACGTAAACATCTATCTCTTAACTAAAGAGAGGTTAGATTATTAGCCTTTAAAGAAGAAGCAACCAGAAAATAAAAGAAATTTCGGGGGCGCTTACTGCCAATATCACAAAGGAATGGACACAAAACCAATTTGTGTCAAGCCCTTAAAGGAATGATTGAGAATTTCTTGAGGAAATGAGAAATTCAAGAATTTGTCAACAATATTTAAGAAAAAATAAAATGTGTCTACAAAGGTCAAGTGATTAATAAAGAGAAATGCTTCATGAAAAGATGTATAAAATAAAGGAAAAAGCCTTTGATCCTACCCAGATGGCCTCATCAAAGCACCTCCTAGAGGGAGGTCACGGTAAGCCTCTGGTCCCTCTTATAAGGCCTGGCCAGAGCACTGCAAGCCTTCGATCCCCGTCTATATGGCCTACTCAAACCACCTCCTAGAGGGAGGATGGAGTGAGCCTTTCCTGCCTAAGACGGCCTGGCCAAAGCATAGACCAGCCTTCGGTTTCACCTATATGGCTCGACCGGAGCACCTCCTAGAGGGAGCATGGGTAAGCCTTTTGTCCTACCTAAGATGGCTAACCAAACGCACCGACTTGCCTAAATCATTACCCATAAGGTATTAAGGGCTCAAGCCTAAATTATTGTCTATAAGGTGATAAGATGCGAAAAAGTTCAAAGCCTAAACCATCACCCAAAGAGTGATAAGGGGCAAAAGAAATCAATCAAACAAGTTTAAATCTACCCTAAAGATGGGTCAAAGTAATCTTCTAGAGGAAGAACAATCAAAGACATTTAGTTCTAGACCAAGGAAAAGTTAAAGTAAACTTAAAATAAGGATAAAAAACTATCTATTATTCAAAATCGAGGATTTTAACGCCAAACAAGGACATCTGAGAAATTCCGAGTTATTAATTGGGCCCAAGGCTTCATTATTCGAAATATTGAATTAGCTCTCAATCCTTGATTTCTAGATTGGAATTCAAGTTATCGAATAATGAGAATCTCCGTTAATAGTCAGATTACTAATCTTCTTATTATCAAATGGATTTCTGATCTTCTTACCAGATGGAATTCTGGTCCTATTATCACATGGATTTCTGATTTTCCTACCAGGCGAAATTCTAGTCCTATTGTCAGATGGATTTATATTCTTCTTATCAATTGAGTTTATGGTCTTCTTGCCAAACGAATTTATGGTTTTTTACCAAGCTGACTAATTATTATTAATGTTTGTATAATCTCATGTGACAAAGAAAAGTCATCGACTAGACAGTTGCTCCAAATAACCGACCTAGATAATGATTTTTAAAACACAATGATTTGCCTATAAAAGAAAGATGAGAAAGAAAATCAATCCAACTTGTCTAAAGTCTTGCTGAAAAATGAATTTCAAAACCAAGCTTTCAAAATTTCAAAGATCAACAAGACAACTTTTCACAAGTGTTCTTTAGCATTTGCAAAACAAAAGGATCAACTTGAGAAAGAGATAATTTCTCGAAATCGTGAAAATCATCATTATTTACTTAATGCTTTTGTAGAAGAAAATGAGAGAGTCTTATAAAAAAGTGAGGACCGGAAAGGATGATCTAAAGTGTTCTGCAAAGAAATAAAGAGTAAGCAAATCTACAACTACTAAACATTTGGAATCAGATTAAAGCACTGAAGTGAATTACAAATCTCAAGCAACTCAATAAAGTTCAAATGCAAGGAAAAAACAAGAAAGAAAACACAAGGTTCATCCATGGTATCGATTACTTAGGTATAAATTTATTTGTTATTTTACATAAAAAAATTACATATACTAAATAAAGCTAAATCTTCTTAAGAAGGTGGGGAAGGTTAGGGAGTGGATAATGTTGATATACTTTTCTTTCTCCTATCCCTTAACCTCAAGAAGACAAAGGTGGTGACCACTTGAAAAAGGCCCATCTCTTAGAAAAAGGGGAGGGCCTATAATATCTCTGAGGTGATCAGAAAACCCATATAGAAAGAAATGATGATAGCGTTTATAGCCTGCTTCAGCTTCTCTGCTTAACCTCGAGTTCATATCTGGGCCTAGGAAGGAATAATCAATTCCTAAGCCAAAAGAAACTATTAATTCAAGTAAATAGTCTACAAGTGAATCCAGTCAAAAATTCTCTGGTGACATCACCTCGGTTATCTTTAGTTGAGATTGAAGGTCTTGTACTTTTCTCGTCAAAATTTCAATAGCAAAGGTGACAGATTGCCACATCCAGGAGTTCTTTAAGTCTCCTTTCTTTCTTTCTTTATTCCAAATAACGTTTACCTTATCAATAGAGTCGACTTGAATCTCTAGTGCATGCCTAAGCATTTCGTTGGTTCCCATAAGGGTTTCGACTTTGTTCTCTAGCTTCTAGACTGTCTAATTAAGGGCGTGTCTTTCTCGTCCCAACTCCTCTACTTGACTCTGGTAATTGTTAAGATACTTTAATACCCGATCATCCTATTTACCCTTCAAATATTGGAAGCATTGATATTTAACCTTTTGGCACCATCTGGAGATTTCTCCATAATCCAAACCCGGAGGTGGGTTTAATAAGGAAGGGAATTTCTCTTTGGCGACTGAAGATTGAGACCTAGTCATTCTCGCAGGAGTAGGAGTGGGAAGGCTAGATTCACCTCCACTCATGATAAGTCCCAAAGATTGACAAGATACTTGACATTTCAAAAAATCCACCTCAAGGTCCTCTATCTTTTAATATAGTCGAGCAATTTTTTCATCAGCCTTGATTCTCTGGACTGAAATATTATATTGGCTAACTACATTTATGCGCTCATTCAACTCCTAAATCCATTTATCTATCTTTTTAATTTTCTCCTCTAAACCTGAGGTCATCTCTTTCACACCACTTAATGTCGATCTCAGTTTATAATACTTGGTGTACCATTTCTGAGCTTCTGGGTTATCAAAAATAACATGACTAAAGCATCCTGGGAAGAGCGTTTCTTCTTGATGTCTGACATCAATTTGGCTCTAATATTGCCTAAATGGGAAAGAAAATCTGAACAGCTGGATGCTAGCGTTAATTGACCTTCCCATTAAAAATGAATAAAATAAAATGAGATCAATACAAAAAATGTGCTCTTTTGTTAACAACAACAAGCTCGAGTAAATTCAAACTACATCAATGACTCCAATTTTATACATTCAATTCTTAAGTTTAGAAGCAGCAATTTGAACTCTTTTAAATGAGCCCGCGGGCAGGGAAAACAGAGTCAAAGGATATATCAAGCCCAAAAGGAGTAACAACTGGGGGGAACTAATGATAATCCCATCTCTTGGTAATTGTACTAGGATCTCCATGTAACAATCTAGCATAATTAGTTCGGATTTCCTTAAGTAAACTATTTTTTCATCACCTAAGAAATCAAAATATAAGTGGGGAAGTAGTGTGTAAACTTCTTCAAGGTTCATAAGAAAGAACTATTTTGCTAGTCGAGAGGTTTTGAGGGTTAATGTTTTCTCCTTAAAATATCTTTATAGCTTGACAAATTTACCGAAGAGTTCTTTTGAAATGGGAGTTCCTATTGATTCCTTAACCTATGTACTTCAAGAAGATCAAACTAAGCTGTAAAGATATAGGAATTTCAATACTTATAAAGACTGAATGGGTTGCAAAATACAACAATGAAATTACTTAGGTTCATACAATATAGACCCTTTATAAAACTCAAAAATGAATTTCTCCTTATTGAGCTTGACCTTCTTAGGAGGAAGAGTGTGAGGTGAAAGAGGAACGATCATGATCCTGGGAAGATTCCAACATTCCCTGGGATGAGGGTCGGTCCCATGGTCATTCAAATATCTACTGTAAAGACGCCTAATTAAGCCCCCACTCTTCTCCCTTAAGAAGAAAAAATCAGTTAAGACATTCTTAGAATAGACTTTGTAGAGGAACTCTACTAAGGTGTCCCTATCTTCAATAAGCATCCAAAAGAGCATAGTCAGCTCCTCGTTCTCTTTGATAACTCTTTCTCTATGAAGGTGGGACCTTTTCAAAAGGCTTAGCTACCCGTTTTTCTTGAAACATTTTTAATCAGTTAGCATAAATGAGAAGGTGCCTATACTTGTCAGATAAGTTGTTATTCTCTTCAACCAGTTTCTCAGTTTCTTTATTCAAGTATTTCACTTTCTTCTCACTATTCTCATACAAAATCTTGAGGTGATGCTTGTTTCTTTTCCTTGGCTAAAATGTCAAACTTATTAACTAAAGTTAAATAATAATTATAGAAAATTTAGCAATAATAAGTTTTATACCTGCACTACAGGAGCATGTGGGATAGTAGCTTCGGTCTTCACCTTTTCTTGATGATTAGGAGGAGGGGCATTTTTTGATGAGATATCCTCCTGAGGATCATTCTGAGACCTAGAAAGGTCAAGAAGATCATCATTAGGAGCAAATGGGCCTAAGCCGTGATCACTTGACCTATCACTACCATTTCCTGGCTCCTTAGGATCTTTGCTGCCGTCACCTCCATTATTCCCAAAATCATCATCATCTTCATCTTCATCGTTTCCATTAACATCTCCTTCATCATCGTTGGTCTTTGTCCTTCTCAAACAGAGGGTCACCAAAAGATAATAACTCCTAGGGGTTAATAGATTCCTCCTTTAGAAACTCATCTTGTAATGTCCCAGAAACTCTCCCTAACTTAAGCTTGAATTTCCTTTTGAAATTGCAATTCGGGGATAGGAGTGAACGAAATCCATCTCTGGGATGTATTTTATATTATCATGGTATGCAATAAAAATGACCTTTTTATAGCATTTTTCCCTTATTTTTGGAAGGGATTGGCCTATGAAAGAAGAAACTTTCCCTTTGGCATGGGCAAAAGCGGTCCCCTTTCTTTTCAATTGATCTTTCAAAGATGTGAACTCTATAGCCATCTGAATATTTTCATTATGGGCTCGCTCAAGTCTTTTTCCAAAAATTTCACTCTATCTTCCGCAGCAAGCCTCATTTACTTTTCCTCATTTAAGTCGGCAGCAATTTTATCCTTATCATAAATGATTTTATCCTTCTCCAATGTGACATCAGAAATATAGCCTTCAAGAAGTCTGACTTTATCTGCCAATGATGAGATTTGTTCCTTAAAATTCAATACTTGATTAGTAGATTCCTTAGAAGCTTGCTCGAGAAAGAACATGTGTATGGAAACCTAAAATAAATAACAAGCATAAAATAAATAAAGGTATATAGGGTCAAAAATTTATGCATAAAGAAACATACCATAAGAAGTTGTTGGAAAAGGATCTAAAGGAGATCCCATTAAGGAAGCCACAGATAGAGACTGAATAGTTGAACAAATTAAGTCCTCAAAATTAAAAGGAACATTTTGAGCCAAAGCCTCGAAAGGAAGATATTCAGGAGTAGGAAGAGTAAGCTTTAAATCATGATACAAGTGAAAAAAGGCATTGACAGATGAAGGAATCCAAAAGTTAAGAGAAGGACTTAGGGTGTTAGTAGCATCCATCCCGCACTGAGGATTTTGATCCAACATGCTTAAATCAACAAAATTAGGATCCTGGCTAAATACAGTTGTATCTTCGTTCTCAGTAATAGTAGGAAGGGTTTGGCAATCCCTAAGTTTAGCCTTTTGCTAGAAGAAAGAATTAATGCACTGGACAAGTCACTAACATCTGACTTCCTCTTTGGGTCTTCAAGAGTTTTGAGAGCATTAGTGATAGAATCCTCAATGCAAATAGTTATAGCTGAAGAAGAAGCGGAAGTCTTAGCCTTATTGGACTTAATAGCCGAAATGATAAGAGTCGGGCCTAAGTCAAGGAAGGGATTAAAGACACCGATATAAGAAACTTCATTAAAATCATAACAAAAGATTAAGAAATTACCAGAGGAATCACGTTGAATAGGGGAATTAGTAGAAAAAGCTTTTCGATTTCTAACAATCAAAGCTCGCTTCTCGTAAGCATCTCCCTTAGACATCGGTGGTTCCCCAAGCACTTTGTGGCTTTCAAAGATTAAGGAGTATTTATGAAGATTGGCTTCAGTCGAAATGTTAAGACTTTTCCACGTACTTTCAATAGCCAGGTGTAAGGCACTAATTGTGGTGGCAACGGAGGAATTTGTCCCTTTGGAAGCAGATTCTGAAAGATAACAGTTATCATAAGAGAACAATAAAATATAATATACATAATATGGAGCATTAAATCTTACTGGGAATAGAGAAGGACCCCATAATTCTTGGAGTATGGCACTTGATGTAAAAGAATTGATGTTCTCAGTCCCTCACTTTATTAACTAGATTAGTAATCAAGCTCTTCAAATAAGGAAGAAGGCGATATATAGAAACCTCTAATTGTTTGCCCACTTTTACAAGATTTGCTAATGAGTGAAGGGTTTCAGCATTAAGTGAGGGAAGGTTGGCTTCCCTGGCAAGTATCTCAAGGCAACTCAAATTGGTATAAGTATTGGGAGTTAGTTGTATCGAACCAATACCTAAGTATTCCAAGAACTGCTTGAGAAATTTTGGAAAGTGAAGGTAGTTTGAATGCCAAATGTGGATAGGAGTAAAAGAGACTTTCAAAGGATTGTTTATCCTACCAGGTTGACCAACAACCATGGTTTCAATATTGACAATGTTGAACCGTTGAAGGATGGCATCCACTTCATCCTAGGAGTTATAAAAGATTGAGCATGCCTATAGTCTCCTTTCTCTGAAGAAGGTGAAGATTTGGAATCATTGTTAGCCTTCTTACCAGCTATTTATCTACCAGATGATATTACACAAAATCAAGGAAGTATTATATATTTTCAAAAGTTTAGAATATTTAAGAAAAATGTTAAGGAAATGTTAGGTCCTTAAACATAACATGAAAATGAATAATGAAGCGTCAAATCTGTAAATAATTAATGAAATCCTAATAAGTTAAAAATGAAATGCTAAACCCAGGGATAATTATCAATTTATGATTACTTGACAATTCACCAAATACTTATTTAATATCGAATTTGTAAATGATTAGTAAATTCTTAATTAATAGGAAATTCATTGATTACTTATCAGGACCACAGCAAGATATCAAATTTACATCTTGTTGTTGAGTTTGTAATAGGTGTCAAACTTATCCTTAACCGAGTGTTGTACTCGTGGATAATTAGTAATTAGCTATTGAGTTTGCAACATAGTGTCAAATACGTAGCCAATTGGAGAACCATAAATTAGATACGAATCCAAATGAGATATCGAGCTTGTAAAAGTGAATTAATTATTAATTAAGGATTTTTCGAATAATTAGGACATCCACAAAAATGTGTCGAACTCATAACTAATTATCGAGTTCACGAAGGGTATCGAATTCATAAAAAAATCAGTGAGTTCAAAACCGTTACTCACCAAATCTATAACAAGATGTCGAACATATATAAGATGTCAATTTTGAAAGTTACAACTCCTCAAATAGTTGTCGAACTTAAGCAAAATTAGCATCCTATCGAGAAGATATCGAGCTTATAACTATAGTAGCAATTCTTCATACAGTAGTCAAATTTACGACAAGGTGTTGAACCATTAATTAATTACCAAGATTTAAAAAGGGTTGATGCATTTGTAAACCAAAAACTAATTCGCTAACTAAACTCCCAAGAGGCTATCGAGTTTCTAGTTGGATATCAAATCTCTAACAATTAACTAAACTCCCATTTAAGTGTCGAATTTCTAAATAGATGTCGATCTAATAGTTATCAAACTCTAATAAGTTACCCAATTTCCAAAAGAATACCGAGTTTGTGACATAATATCAAAATCTATAGATAATCACGTTTCTATTAATGAACAAAGTGATGTATTGCAATTGACATTTGAATCCACTAAGATTCTAAAAATTATAAAAGTACACGATCCCATTTGCCTCAAAATCCTAATTTTAAAATTGAAATTCCCCTCTTTTATTTTTCTTTTAATTAAAAATGAAAGCCATAACTTGAAATCGAGCTTGAATGCTATAGAGATTGAAAGCTTTTGATCAAAATAAGAAAATTAAAATTGCCTTTTAAAGTATAGCTTGTAGGCAAAAGTTGGAAGAGGGAAGAGAAGAAATTATTTATAGAAAGAAAGAGAAGCAATATGAAGCATAGATTCTAATTTAATTGAATAGACGAGGTCAAAACAGAATGCCAATAGGCGGTAGTGTTGATATCGAAAAACAGCGATGTTAATATCAAAGCCGCAACTTTAAAGTCAAGATATACTAAAGTATAATATGCTTCTTCTACGTGGGGGAGGGGATGGGGGGGAGGGGTAAATGTTATCACACATTTCAAGTATCGAACACCTAGAAAAGAGCATGTCGAGTTTGTAGATAGAAAGGGGAAGTCGAGCCTGAAAGAAACAGTCGAGGTATAAAAATGGAAAGTGATCCTCTAGCGATGATGAGAAGATATTGGAAGACCAATAACAAAGAAATGTCGGGCCTCTAAAGATGTCAAACATCAAATGGACAATAAGTACAAGGGTTATCGAGCCTTAACAACCAAAAGGGTTGTCATACGTATAAAGCAAAAGAGGTATTAAACCTTAATAACCATGAAATATGATGATTGATGTCGAACATTAAAAGTGAGCTAGGGTATCAAGCTTGTAACTTGTTAAAGATACCAAATTATTAAGAGCTTGTAGATGTCGAACTTCAACAATGTAAGAGCCACCGAGCTTCTACTATTATAGTTTACAAAGATCAAGGAAATAGTGTCGAGCTTCTACAAGATGAAGTGTCGTGGATCATAAAGGTGACACATTTAGAAGCATTCACATGATAAAGTGCTTCATCAAGACTGAGAGGGTGTCGAGTTTCACCAATGCTAGGAAAATGTCTAGCTTCATCAATGTTGAGAGGATGTCAAGCCTTTAAACAGTGTCGAGCCACTACAAGTATAGCTATTGTAAAGCATAAAAAAGCAACAAGGGGGTTTCGAACTACTACAAGTGGCAATGGCAAGGAATGACGAATATCACCAATGCAAAGGGGATTGTGTTGCCGAACTTATGGAGTGGTAAGGAATGACGAATATCAACAATGGAAATGAGATTGTTACTAAACTTATGGAGCGACAAGGGATGTCGAATATTTGCAATGTATAGGAAATGTCAAATGTATGGTTGGAAGAACACGTGAACACCATGCCGCCTACCTCTGTAAATAAACACCATTGGCCAGTCAAAGAGGGGCGAATTCTTCTTTCCTCATTCCTTACATTTTTAAAGTTGTAAACCTAAATTGATTTAGGGTTTAGAGCCTATTGTACTCTTGTGACATTTGCACATAAGACCTTAGACATTTAACAATTACATAGCATATTTCTTTGAAGGATTGTAATTCTCGAATTTTACACATACGGACTTGGAAAATAAACATTTTGCATAGCATATTTCTTTTGGATGACTAATTTAACTATTCTTGAATTATGGATGAGCATATGACTATGTTTCAGACTTGAATTTGTATATTTAACAAGTATATGACTTCACTTAGAGAACCAGGCTTGTGTATTTTTCCCAAGCTTGCATGAGGCTACTTAATCCTTATCCAAACCAATCCCAACCTGCCTTGCTAATAGAATATAGTATAAAAGTTATAATATAATAAAAATTTCAAAATGTTTTAAAAATAATATAAATTAATTTCAAAAATTTTATTTTTATTAATAAGATTAATAAAATAAATTAATTAATTAAATAAGTTAATTAATAAAATGAATATGCATGTATTATACATTATGATATATGTTATGATATTCCAAAATGTTTAATATATCGTAAGTATACATGTATGTATATATAATGCTTTTTGAAATTAATATAATTAAATAAATAAATAAATTAGAGGTTAAATAAATAAATAAATAAATTAAAGGTTAATTAATTAAATAATATACACATATATGTGATATATGTGTAATATTATAAAGGTTATAGTATGTAATAAATATTTAATATAAATGTTATATTAAAATAATATAAAATTAATCAAAATATAAATTAATTAAAAATTAATTAAATAAGTGTGACGCCCTACCCCGAGACCAACATAAACATAGAGCATTACGGAGTAATATTGTCTGTTAATGCAGAAAATAAGGCTGGTTAGGAGCGACCATCCATAAGCTTTGTCTTAAACAAGTATTGAATACGTCGATTGGGTGCTCTAAATTTTTTTTACCTTTCTCAAGTGGATCGACATACTCAATAAATGTTTAACACAAAACTACGGTAGCTAACGGATCTATCAGAACAAAATATAAAACAACAAATACAACAGATCACAAAACAACAGTCACACGTATATATACATATATACAGATACATCATAGTACACTACATAGTGATACACCAGTGGTGGTATATAAACCACAATATATACATCGAGTCAAAAAGAATGTGTACATATCATAATACACAAAATAACTACAAGGCTACACAAAAGATGACTAGCATTCCAAAAGAAAGCAAGAAAATCCATAGCGGAAGCAACAGAGCGGTAATCTACGGTAGGTGTCTAACCTGAAACAACTCGGTCTGACCCAAGTATATAAAATACACGGGTCAGTCTAGCTTAAATAAACTGATTAGCACAAGATATATGAAGTATAAGGATAAACCATAATATTTCTTCTCAAAAGAGGAGCAATATATATATATATATATATATATATATATATCAATTACTCATGTGAGATGGTATCCCTGAAATATCATATGAAAATTCCTCAAAAGAGGCAAGATCAGAACAACATCAATTAACCACAAATAATCGCCTCATATCATTGGCATCTATAACAGCCAATATAATGGCTTCCATCAACCATAACTTCTAAATAGGAAATCACAAATCTTAAAAAGCCAAAGGATGGAAATCACAAATCATAATATGTAGAACTCGGTTAAGAGTTCAAGACTTCAAAATGTAATCACCATATCATAAATCCTCAAACGGCTCAAAGGCCCAATAATAATGAAATGGCGAAAACATTTGGAAATCACAAATAAATCAAGAAATATCATAAAAGATGCATGTGCTCAACAAATTGGCCGAAGCCCACCAAGTACGGTATCACAAATATGGCACCTAATATAAATGACCCAAAGGTCAAATTAACCGAAGGTCAAACGACCCGAAGGCCAAACAACCCGAAGGTCAAACAACCCGAAGGTCCAACAGTTAAAAAGCCAAAATGACCCGAAGGTTTAGTACTGATAAACAACCTAATGGTCCATGAAATGTGTATAGCTTCAATCAAATAAGTCTTAAATTAACCAAAAAAGTAAATGCATGCGTCCCATACCACATGTTTTTCTAAATCATTTAAATCTTTTCCTCATTCGCTCGAAGAGTGCAAAAACGTGTATTTTTATATAGAAAATACTATGCTTCGAGAAAACTAGTTTTCAAAATAATTTTTGAAATCGTTTAGAAATCATGGCTTTGGAATTCTCTTTATTATATAGAATATATATTTTTAATAGCTCCAAAAATAATTATAAATGTTGTAAAATATTTATTTCGAAAGTTATTTCATTGAAAAAATCATTCCAAAATCGGTTTAGAAAACACGTGCTCGAAAATAACAAAAATCACCAAAAGGCCATAAAATCGGCATATGAAAACTACTCAAAAACATGTCAATCTAAAGTACAAATCAACAATAATTTTGGCTTACCTATGATAGGTTTGAGCCCTTCAAAACACTTCAAAATATCACAAGAAATGGTCTCAAAAATCACTGGAATAAGCAGAATAATCAAAACAGTGCACAGGAAGAATAAGAGAACGACCTGGAAAAATAAAAGAAGCAAGGGTCGACCTTTATATGGCACAGGTCGACCCTAGGAAAGCATGGGTCGACCCATGCATGGCTCAGGTCGACCCTAGGGTCGACCCCCAGAGAGCCTGGGTCGACCTGATGGTCGTGAATACTACAGGAATTTTTGCATGTTTCGTTTCCAACTTCGAGCACTGATTTCAGGCACTTGTAGATTGAATTAAGCTATGAAATTTGACATGCAACTATTACTAAACATGATCTATGATTCGGAAAAGGTTTCACTCAATTCCGGTATGAAACCAAAGAGATACAAGGTCACAAAGTTGAACCCAGACAAGATTTTTACTGTAAACTGGAAATTTTAAATTCATAGTTTACAGTATATAATAAAAACAACGCAAACTGAAACAGATTTTTACAGGCAGCTTGTTTTGGCTAGAGGTGTGAGTTACTACCCACCTTGCTAAGATTTACAGCGATTTGAACTGCAAGCAGTGGTCTTTAGGCTTTGGAGAAGCTTAAATTACCTGGAGATGGAGAAAGAACAAACATGCAAATACAGAAAACAAAGTTACAGTAAACCAAAGTTTCTCAAACTAGGAATTGATGAAATAATCTTATGGTTTGAATGGATTACCTGTTAACTCTCTTGAATTCACAAATTTTCCCTTTTATTTTATTTAATTTGGAGCTAGATTTGAATTTTTAGGAGAAGGTAGCCATTTTCTTTGTTTTCAAGGAAGAAGATGAAGAAGGAGTATTGTACGTACTCTCCTCTTGCAACCAAAAAGGTCTAATGGGTTATTGGATTTGGGTGAGTAAGGTTAGGACCCAATAGGCTATTATATTTTGATTAACAACATTTAACACTTAATTTTCTCTTAATTAAACCATTTTAACACCTATTGTTCCTATTTGAACATATTTCACTTTATAAAATTAATACAATATATATATAATTATTTAAACCACTTTTAAACATTGATTTTAACACAAACATTTTAAATTTTACATATTCAACTAAAATAGGTAATTTTCCACTTAATTGTTTAAGACTTACATTTTTAACAACTAAATTTGCACTAACATATTATTTTAAACCTAATAAATGTACAAATCTTATTAAAAATATTTTTACACACTATTATTGATTTTTAATCAATATTACACATTTTATACTCTCATTTGCAACTTAATTAATTTCCAAAACAACCAAAATTTTCCAATATCAATAAGTTATCCAATTGTTGCATTTTTAACATGTATAAATACTTAGAACATGTTTTTATCACCAAATCAACATATTTCTTTTATTCAAGCTTAATTTCCAACCAAACCAACTTAACTCCATTTTATTTATCCAAAAATCCATTGTTTATTTAAATAAACAATTTCAACAAATTTTTATATCTCCAATTTATTTTATTCCTCCATTATTAAATTATAACCACCGTTATAATTTAATTTCATAGGTAATCACCAAAACCAAGGTTGTTACAGACTCCCCACTTATAAAAATTTCATCCTCGCAATTTCCTAGAGAAGAGCTGTATACAACACAATTTATTTCATCTACCAAAGGAAAATAGATAGCTTGAGTTTTAAAATTCTCACCCACAATATGAGAAGATAGAAAACCAAAATAAGATCGCTCGATAAATTCTCTAGTTTCCCATGTACAGTCATTGGGATTAGCATACCAATGAATCATCACGAGTGGTACATCCTTATTTTGAAGGCGTTTCACCTCCGAAGCAAGAACACAGACAGGATGTTGCACAATAGATAAATCAGGTGAGATCTCAAGCTCTTGCAAAATAGGAGGATCAATAACATAATCTGAATCACGAAGGCACTTCCGAAGCTGAGAGACGTGAAACACGTCATGAATACCAGAAAACTGGGTAGGAAGTGATACTCTATAAGAAAATGCGCCAATATGCTCAGTAATAGGAAATGGTCCTATGAATCGAGGAGCTAATTTCCCGGTCCTACTGAAACGCATTACCCCCTTCAATGGAGATACACGAATATAAACAAGATCACCAATAGAGAGCTCAAGAGGCTTCCTATGGTTGTCCGCATAGGATTTCTGACGACTCTGTGCCTCTTTTATTCTTTGACGAATAAGATCGATCTTCTTTGAAGATTCATGAATAGGATCGGGGCCTAAAATCAACTTTTCCTCGGATTCCATGTGATGACCCAGATTTTTAACGATTGTTAATTAGTAATTAATGGAATTAAATCATTTGAAATATTGATATTGATTAGTCAAACAAATAAATTTCTAACGATTAAAAATATCTGAATCAATATATAAATTTAAAAGTATATATAAATTTGGAACTGGTACAATATTAGGATATACACATAAATTGATTTGATGATTACAATAAATATATTGTTTTAAATACTTTAGATAAATGTTTTAATTTGTTTTAAAACCTATTCTAACTCTAGTTTGGATTTATATTTATTAATAAAAGAATTTCTTTCTTTTCTTTTTAAAATGTATAGCTTAAAAATATATATAAGTTTTAATTCAACTTGTCAAATGATAGTTTTGTGTATATTATAAATAAGTAATTTGAATAAAAGAAATAATTTCTTTTGGTTCACTATTTTAAATTTGATAAACGAGCTTTTATAATATAAATAAATAAGATATTCATATAAAAATACAATACGGTAATACGAATAACAAATACACTTGTTGAAATAACAAGTTAACAACGGTGCAAGTGAAACAAATATAATTTAGTAAAAAAAATTCATAGTTTTGTAAATAATAAAACGAACGCATTAAATAATTAAACAATATGTTGAAAACAATATACTAGCGTAACATTTACACTACATCATCGAACAAGAAATATGAATAGGCAAGTGAACATTTGAAAATAACATTCATAACATTTTAATTAAAATTCAAATATATGCAAGAGGACTTCCCAGCCTTTATACATCTGCATAGCAAATGGAACAAAGAAAAGAATCAAGGCAAAGCAAACATGTTAGCAAAACTTGCATAGGGTAGGTATGAAACTCTAGTTCGAATTTGCCTGCAAACTTAAAGGAAACAAAATTCAAAACAAAGTAAAATGTAATATGTTGATAGCTTGTTAATGAAGCCAAGCAAGTGTATAAAAGAAATATGATAAGTATAAAAATGAGACACAAGTACAATAGCATTAAATGTTCATATCCTTGCAGCATACAAATTCTGTTCGAATTGCATTTCAGCCTCCAATGTTTACAAAAATCTCTGACTACATATATATAAAAAAAGGGAAAAGGTATAAACCCTGTAGCTTGTATATACATAAGCCTGAAAACAACTTTTCCTTTGTCACCTTTCATTTCCAGTTCGAACTAAAACTGGAAAAAAAAATGAAACCCCATTTAAAAACTTAAACAACATTCTACAATCATCAAGCAACTCAACAAGGCAGAGAGCAAGATGATTTGGCAGAATGATCAAAGTGGAAACATGTTTCCAGTTTTTCAAGTTCAAAACAGATTTCAAAAACAAGTCTCTGTTCTTCCTCTTCAAAGCTGGTGAGTAAAACTGCTCTGTAAATATTTCAAAACCCAACTGAATTTTGATCTGTATAAGATGATCATTGAAGTTTTGATATAACAATTTGCTGCGTGTATATGAATATATGAAAATGTGATATGCATGACTAGAAATAAGGAAAAAATTGTTCTGTTCCAGGTTTACAGAAGTTGAAACAAATTCAAATACCAAAATCCTTTACCCACTCTCTTATAGGCTTAAATTATTAAACAAAATATGTTGGAATAACATGATTCAAGTTTAGAAAATATTTTAAGTATAATTTACAAGTGGGAAAAAAAAATACAGAGAGCCAAGATATCATTGTGGAAAATCATTCTAGTCAGAAATCAAGTGGGTAGATTTCAAGTTTTGATTTTGTAACTGGATTCGAACTCGTAAATAATGAATTTTGGTAACAATTTCTTGATTTTTAAGTTTGAGTGTGTTAAGGTTTTGTGAATTAATTATTATCGGGTTTTCTGATGATCTCTGATGATCGGTTGGAAGTGGTATGTCGTGCTCGTCACTAGAGGAAGATGGAGGTCTAACACACTCAGGAAAAATGGCAGTTGTTTTTTTTATCGAGTGGGTAGGTCGATCGTGATCGAACTAGGGTTTAAGGATCTGGGTGGGTCGTCGTTGTTCTTGGGTTCGTCGCGACGTCTAGAGTGCATCGGTCTGGGTGAGGGTGAGTGGAAAAGAAGCGTTTGACATCGGCAAAGCTCGGCCAGGATGTCGGGTTTTCTGATGATCGGCGGTAGTGTGGCGAGGGGGATTTAGATGATCGCTTAGGTTCCAGTTTTTGGGTTCTATGGTTCGATTTCGAGATGGAGCTTCAAGTGTGGTTTCAGGGTGATGGTCGGGGAGAAAGGGTTGTAGGTGATGTTGAGGGTGGTCGACGACCAAAGGCGATGATCGCCGATGATGTTCACGTGCACGGCGTGCACAGATTTGTGCACGGAAGTCTGTTAGAAGATGCAGACTTAAGGGAAGGGGATACTCGAAGTGTTTCCGGGTTTAAGTGGAGAGGAGTTTCGAGTTTAGCTCGGGTAAGGGCTCGGGGAAAGGGAAGATTGACTCGGGATGGTTTCGCGTACGTGAGTGATAATGTTTACAACAGTTTTAAAATTCTGAAATAAAGTAAGTTTTTAAATAAAACAAGTTTCAAGGTAAACATTTTCGAAAGAGAAGCTTGAGCAGTTTTCAAATAAAAATATTAATCAAGTTTTATGAACAAGTTTCAAATTTTAATTATAAGTTGAATACCTTGAATTTAAATGGTTTTTGTTTTAAATAATTATTAGGTTAATTATTTAAATAAACCCCTAAGTGTTTTGATCTTAATTCACCAATAAGGACTCAAGTGGTTTGTATTAATTAATTCCAAGCAATTAAATTAAATAAGATTTAAATGATCTAATTAAGGAAGTGTTTAATTAAGGTGAATGGTTTATCTTAATTTATTAAGTTCTTGGATAATTAATGAGGTAATTAAAGAGAAATTAATTAATAATTAATGGTTATAAATAAATCTGAGATTAAATAATTGGAAATTTGGGATTAATTAACGATTAATTACTTAAATGATAATTACTTAATGTAAGTAATTAAGGGTTAATGTGTTAAGGGTTAATTAATTAATAGTTAAAGATTAATTAATTAAGGATAATTAACCAATGGAATAATTACTTAACGAAAATAATTATGAGAAATTTAGTGGGTAATTAAAGGACGATTAATTAATGGTTTGAAATTAATGTTAAGTAAGCAGGATTAAAAGTGATGGAAGTAATTAATTTAATTTATTTAAATTAATTAGGAATGGGGTAATTAATTCATCTTGCTTATGAATGATTAAATGGTATTGTGTACCTTAGATTAGTTGATATTTCTGATATGTGATGTGTGATGTGATGTGATAATGTTGGGTTAAAACAGTGACACCCTGTATTAAAGTTTGAATCGTATTTCATTTGAATAACTTGGGTTAAGATGATATTATATTCGAAGAAACTGGGATCGGGTATAAGTAGTACCCGAACCCACTTCGATTGGTAACCTACAATGATTCTTTATGGGTTGACTTGTGAAATCAACAGGTTGAAATGGAATAATTAAATGACTGGACTATATAAAACTAAATAAAGGTAGGGATTGATTGTGGAAGTAAGTGTTGAGCATAACAAGTAATGAACTCGTAGTGAAGTACGAGTTACCCGGGTTTCTTTATGGTTTGAATTTAGTATTTCAAATTATATGGGTTTACTCACGCTGGTTTTCAGCCTGACCCGGGTGTTACATTGATGTAATGCTCGGGTCAGACCGAGTATTACAGATTTTCAGGTAAGGACGTTTTGGAGCTCAGGAGGAGTGCTGGATGGCAGGACGTATGGAGTGATTCCGCTGTGACTATTATTTTTGATTATCTGAGGCATATTTGATTTATATATGATCATCGTTGTGTATTGGAATATAACTCTGATGTAAATAAATGTAAATTGACAAATACAGTATTCTTTTGTAAACTGTTATTATTTGATATTATATTTTGTTCCGCTGCGAATGTGAGCATCTGTGTTATGTTTTCTGTTTCTTTTCTTCTATCTCTTCTTCTTTTCATAACTATCTGGAATTTTCGGGATCGAAAATTCCGGGTCGTTACAGTTGGTATCAGAGCTGAAAGGTTAAGCGAGAACCTTGGCTCTGGTGGGTGTACTCATCAGAGATAGGGTTAGTATTACCCTAGGATGAGTTGAGTGTATATATATATGAGAGAACGTACTTGTTATTTTCTTATATAAAGATTTTAAATGGATTTAAAGGTAAATGATTTTATATAAAGTTATATTTGATATATATAAAGCAATATTCCTTAACCAACAAATGTTAAGGTAACTAGTTGTTAAATTATTGAGATTAAATTAAGAAGTAATAGAAATACAACCAAACTGAAATTTGAATAAAGATAAGTTGAAATGGATTCAAACTGAAATTAAAATCTTGAATTCGAAAAAGAATTTTTTAGGAATAGATAATTGGAATTGGTTTCCAGTTGTAATAACCTTGGTTATTTTCCTAAAATGATGAAATGTTTGTTAATGATTTAGCAAAAATAAAATGT
Organism: Allium fistulosum; assembly: GCA_030737815.1. Classification (NCBI taxonomy): domain Eukaryota; kingdom Viridiplantae; phylum Streptophyta; class Magnoliopsida; order Asparagales; family Amaryllidaceae; genus Allium; species Allium fistulosum. The sequence goes on along the minus strand of CM060904.1, from coordinate 702,627,359 downwards.
TTATGGAAGTAAACATTTAGGTGAGTATGACTTATGAATTGAAATTGAAAAGGGTTTAAATGGTGAAGTATTAAATCTAAGTCCAGAAAATATGGGAATTTGTTCCAAGTGTTTGAAAGAAATAATAAATAGTATTATTTGAATAAAAGAGCTTGATTCAAACAAGAGTTGTTTGAAAATTTGTAGGAACATGTTTTGAACTTAAAACCAAAGGTGGTTTAAAATTTAAGGTAATTTGGTGTGTAAAGGAAATAAATATGTATATGAAAAAAAAAACTCTAAGATTGAGTTTTGAATAATCCTTGGAAAGTGATGTGAAACCCAAAGTGATATAAGTTTTGAACTAATGAGTAAGAATGAATATTATAAATTTTTTTTTTTGAAAATTTGTAGTAGAAATTCAAATTTGAGTAAGGTTGACTAAATGAATGAATGAATTGAATTTAACTTAAGGAAGTTAAATGATTGGTTTAAATGGAAATTTATGGGTGATCTCAAAATGGGTTTGAGATTTAGAAATTAAAATGGGTGTTTGGATAAATTTGGACATTTATTCATCCTGATATCATTCTATTGTAATAAATAATTTATGAAACTGAGAATTGGTTTTGAAGTTAAAAATGGATAATAAATTAGAATCTGAAGATTTATTTGTTTTGAGCTTTGAAATATGTTAAATAAGGATAATTTAAAATGGAATTTTGAGAATTGGACTCAGAATTAAAATTGTTTAAAGATTTGAATTATTTGATTTAAGGGGTTAAATCAACATTTGAAAATTTAACTCGAATTTATAAAATTCGAGATGGTTTAAAATTGAGATTTAAATTGAGTTAGTACCAAGCTGAAATTGATTTGAATTAATGGAAATTGTGATTTAGGATGGATAAGTTTAAAATTCAAATGGGAATGAGGATTAATCCACAAGGAAATTGAAATGATTTGAGATTGAAGTGGATTCAATTTAGAGTTAGCCTAAATTAGTTTAAATAATTTGGAACTGTAATTAAAGTGAATATGTTTAAAATCAAATGGGATTTGATTTGAATTTAGGAATGACATTGTGGATAATTCAACTTGAATTGGAATTGGATCAATTTAATGGGAAATTGGTTGAAATGGAGATTGGGAAGTTGAACAGTTTGGCTCTGGACTATTTTCAAAATAAATCTATTTTTCCAAACTATTTACTACACAACTTTTCTTTTTAAACCAAAAACTATCTTAAACTTATTTTACAATTGCTTTGGAACTATTTAACTATTTTACAACTATTTTATAAACTAATTACTGTTTTTCTCACTACTTTATAACTAGTTACTATTTACGACTATTTTGCAATTATTTTACTATTTTCAATTATTTTATGATTACTTAACTATTTTACAGCTATTTTACAAATTAATAATTATTTTTCAACTACTTGTCTATTTTTAAATTTTTCAAGCTATTTTCTAAATATAAACGGGACGGAGTTCAAACTGTTCGTGATTAAATACCCAACTGAGATAAGAAGTGAAGTGATAATCCAAGTAGGGATTAAAGCAAATGTGAATAAGTGAATGAAAATTAAAGTGAATGTGAATAGAAAGGAAATTGATTTGGTTAATAATCAATGGAGTTAAATACGTAGGATGTGCGTATATTATTCTATTCGCATAGTGATTTGATCCAGATTCGAGCACAGAATTTCGAGATAGTATTATCGATCCGAGTTGGGATTTTTTCGCTCGATTTTCGACGACGAACCTGGATATGGATTTTTGATTGGTTCTAGATATTCTCTATCGTAGGTGTGACTATGCAAGGAGAATAACGGTTTCTGATCAAGAAACCAAATCTGAGTCCACACTAGGAAGTCGGGTGGACAATACTAGTTCGGAAGTGGAATTGTGTGATCGAGTGAGCGATCAGATTGATATTGCGTACGGATGATATGGGTACATCGTACGGGTTTGAATAAAATTGGCATTGAAAATTTGTGGATAAAAACTGAAAAGATTTTTGAAATTGAAAGTATATTTTGAGAAATTGACAATGAATAAAGGTGGAAATTGATTTTGAAGTTGTAGATAAAAGGTTATAAGATGATTTTTGAAATGGAAAATATATTTGTGAATATATGAGGAACTAAAATAAAATAAATTTAAAATTTATATTTCTATGGTAGAAATTAACTTTATGGAAATAAAGTGGAAATTGAATATTTTTCTGAGTTAAAGTTTACTTTATAATAAAAGTAAGAAATTTGGCAAGTGACTTTATAAAGTAATCAAAATTTGAATTTTGATTTGGACTAAACAAAGTTATTTATCTTCGTTATATATAATAAAATCTCCCTGTTGAATCTATTGCCAGAAGAAAATGATTTTTTTTGGAAGTATTTGAAGTATAAAAGTAAATTTATACAAGTATAAATTGATTCAATGATTTTTCAAAACTTTTATATATATGTATTTATAAAAAGGATTTGTGAAAATGATTTTGGAGGAAAGGTTTTGGGAACCTTTGAATTTGGAAAGGCTTTTGATTTTTGGGTAAAATCAATACTGGAATTTGGAAAAGCCTGATTTGTGAATTATCGATTTTGGGAATCGATTTTGTGTAAAGGGAGTTTTATATGGAATTCATACTAGGTGTATGATTTGGAAAATACTATATGTATATAGTATAAAGTGGTTTGAGATTGGCTCTGGGGAAAAAGGCGCTCCCTTGAAATGAACTTCTCAGGAGTGCCACAGGGTGGCACTGCCTTGAGCCTCAAAGGGGGAGGTTCTAAAGTTGATCCTGTGAGGAGTCCGGACAAAACTAGTTCCTGAGGATTATTTGTAGCGAAAGTCGAGGGGCTGGTGCCTACAGAGGCATTTGGGTTATGCTGTGACGACAGTGTAACTCGATGTCACTGCGATCTACTGCAGACCATAGCGAAAGTCGTGTGTGCCGCTGAGAGCCAACAGTCTACGTTTGATTTTATATCGGTAGACTGCGACACTATGGTAACATAGCGAAAGTCGCGTGTGCCGCTGAGAGCCAACAGTCTATGTTTGATTTTACATCGGTAGACTGCGACCTATGTGGAGTGGAGAAGTTTCATTTGACAGCGTAATCGTGTGTGCCGCTGAGAGCCAACAGTTACATGGACTTTTGCTGTGACGGCAACGTAACCCTGGATGTAACTGCGATCTGTTGTGGGTTCCGTGGTGTAATCAGTTACATGGACTTTTGCTGCGACGGCAACGTAACCCAGGATGTAGCTGTGACCATGGATGGGTGTGATGATTTCCAGAGCATTTTTACCAAAGAGATTTCCTCTATTTTCGAAACTGTTTTCTATATTTTCAACAAAATTATTTTCCAAAGTATTTTCACTGGGTGTTGGAAACGGGTTTACCGAGTACTTATAGATTTTCAGTCCTACGCCTGATCAACGTATGACCGAATTTCTGTGAGAACGAGGATGGACTTGTTGAAACATCGAGTTATTAAAGTATTTTTATAAAACGACTTTAGAATAATATTATATAGATATTAAAAAAATGTTTTAAAATGATCAAGAATATGTATTTGATTTTAAGCATTTTAATAATTCTGGCTTCGTTCTTTTCGAGGACGTAAAGTTCTAAAGGGGGGAGGAATGTGATGACCCAGATTTTTAACGATTGTTAATTAGTAATTAATGGAATTAAATCATTTGAAATATTGATATTGATTAGTCAAACAAATAAATTTCTAACGATTAAAAATATCTGAATCAATATATTAATTTAAAAGTATATATAAATTTGGAACTGGTACAATATTAGGATATACACATAAATTGATTTGATGATTACAATAAATATATTGTTTTAAATACTTTAGATAAATGTTTTAATTTGTTTTAAAACCTATTCTAACTCTAGTTTGGATTTATATTTATTAATAAAAGAATTTCTTTCTTTTCTTTTTAAAATGTATAGCTTAAAAATATATATAAGTTTTAATTCAACTTGTCAAATGATAGTTTTGTGTATATTATAAATAAGTAATTTGAATAAAAGAAATAATTTCTTTTGGTTCACTATTTTAAATTTGATAAACGAGCTTTTATAATATAAATAAATAAGATATTCATATAAAAATACAATACGGTAATACGAATAACAAATACACTTGTTGAAATAACAAGTTAACAACGGTGCAAGTGAAACAAATATAATTTAGTAAAAAAAATTCATAGTTTTGTAAATAATAAAACGAACGCATTAAATAATTAAACAATATGTTGAAAACAATATACTAGCGTAACATTTACACTACATCATCGAACAAGAAATATGAATAGGCAAGTGAACATTTGAAAATAACATTCATAACATTTTAATTAAAATTCAAATATATGCAAGAGGACTTCCCAGCCTTTATACATCTGCATAGCAAATGGAACAAAGAAAAGAATCAAGGCAAAGCAAACATGTTAGCAAAACTTGCATAGGGTAGGTATGAAACTCTAGTTCGAATTTGCCTACAAACTTAAAGGAAACAAAATTCAAAACAAAGTAAAATGTAATATGTTGATAGCTTGTTAATGAAGCCAAGCAAGTGTATAAAAGAAATATGATAAGTATAAAAATGAGACACAAGTACAATAGCATTAAATGTTCATATCCTTGCAGCATACAAATTCTGTTCGAATTGCATTTTAGCCTCCAATGTTTACAAAAATCTCTGACTACATATATATAAAAAAAAGGGAAAAGGTATAAACCCTGTAGCTTGTATATACATAAGCCTGAAAACAACTTTTCCTTTGTCACCTTTCATTTCCAGTTCGAACTAAAACTGGAAAAAAAAAATGAAACCCCATTTAAAAACTTAAACAACATTCTACAATCATCAAGCAACTCAACAAGGCAGAGAGCAAGATGATTTGGCATAATGACCAAAGTGGAAACATGTTTCCAGTTTTTCAAGTTCAAAACAGATTTCAAAAAAAAGTCTCTGTTCTTCCTCTTCAAAGCTGGTGAGTAAAACTGCTCTGTAAATATTTCAAAACCCAACTGAATTTTGATCTGTATAAGATGATCATTGAAGTTTTGATATAACAATTTGCTGCGTGTATATGAATATATGAAAATGTGATATGCATGACTAGAAATAAGGAAAAAATTGTTCTGTTCCAGGTTTACAGAAGTTGAAACAAATTCAAATACCAAAATCCTTTACCCACTCTCTTATAGGCTTAAATTATTAAACAAAATATGTTGGAATAACATGATTCAAGTTTAGAAAATATTTTAAGTATAATTTACAAGTGGGAAAAAAAATACAGAGAGCCAAGATATCATTGTGGAAAATCATTCTAGTCAGAAATCAAGTGGGTAGATTTCAAGTTTTGATTTTGTAACTGGATTCGAACTCGTAAATAATGAATTTTGGTAACAATTTCTTGATTTTTAAGTTTGAGTGTATTAAGGTTTTGTGAATTAATTATTATCGGGTTTTCTGATGATCTCTGATGATCGGCTGGAAGTGGTATGCCGTGCTCGTCACAAGAGGAAGATGGAGGTCTAACACACTCAGGAAAAATGGCAGTTGTTTTTTTATCGAGTGGGTAGGTCGATCGTGATCGAACTAGGGTTTAAGGATCTGGGTGGGTCGTCGTTGTTCTTGGGTTCGTCGCGACGTCTAGAGTGCATCGGTCTGGGTGAGGGTGAGTGGAAAAGAAGCGTTTGACGTCGGCAAAGCTCGGCCAGGATGTCGGGTTTTCTGATGATCGGCGGTAGTGTGGCAAGGGGGATTTAGATGATCGCTTAGGTTCCAGTTTTTGGGTTCTATGGTTCGATTTCGAGATGGAGCTTCAAGTGTGGTTTCAGGGTGATGGTCGAGGAGAAAGGGTTGTAGGTGATGTTGAGGGTGGTCGACGACCAAAGGCGATGATCGCCGATGATGTTCACGTGCACGGCGTGCACAGATTTGTGCACGGAAGTCTGTTAAAAGATGCAGACTTAAGGGAAGGGGATACTCGAAGTGTTTCTGGGTTTAAGTGGAGAGGAGTTTCGAGTTTAGCTCGGGTAAGGGCTCGGGGAAAGGGAAGATTGACTCGGGATGGTTTCGCGTACGTGAGTGATAATGTTTACAACAGTTTTAAAATTCTGAAATAAAGTAAGTTTTTAAATAAAACAAGTTTCTAGGTAAACATTTTCGAAAGAGAAGCTTGAGCAGTTTTCAAATAAAAATATTAATCAAGTTTTATGAACAAGTTTCAAATTTTAATTATAAGTTGAATACCTTGAATTTAAATGGTTTTTGTTTTAAATAATTATTAGGTTAATTATTTAAATAAACCCCTAAGTGTTTTGATCTTAATTCACCAATAAGGACTCAAGTGGTTTGTATTAATTAATTCCAAGCAATTAAATTAAATAAGATTTAAATGATCTAATTAAGGAAGTGTTTAATTAAGGTGAATGGTTTATCTTAATTTATTAAGTTCTTGGATAATTAATGAGGTAATTAAAGAGAAATTAATTAATAATTAATGGTTATAAATAAATCTGAGATTAAATAATTGGAAATTTGGGATTAATTAACGATTAATTACTTAAATGATAATTACTTAATGTAAGTAATTAAGGGTTAATGTGTTAAGGGTTAATTAATTAATAGTTAAAGATTAATTAATTAAGGATAATTAACCAATGGAATAATTACTTAACGAAAATAATTATGAGAAATTTAGTGGGTAATTAAAGGACGATTAATTAATGGTTTGAAATTAATGTTAAGTAAGCAGGATTAAAAGTGATGGAAGTAATTAATTTAATTTATTTAAATTAATTAGGAATGGGGTAATTAATTCATCTTGCTTATGAATGATTAAATGGTATTGTGTACCTTAGATTAGTTGATATTTCTGATATGTGATGTGTGATGTGATGTGATAATGTTGGGTTAAAACAGTGACACCCTGTATTAAAGTTTGAATCGTATTTCATTTGAATAACTTGGGTTAAGATGATATTATATTCGAAGAAACTGGGATCGGGTATAAGTAGTACCCGAACCCACTTCGATTGGTAACCTACAATGATTCTTTATGGGTTGACTTGTGAAATCAACAGGTTGAAATGGAATAATTTAAATGACTGGACTATATAAAACTAAATAAAGGTAGGGATTGATTGTGGAAGTAAGTGTTGAGCATAACAAGTAATGAACTCGTAGTGAAGTACGAGTTACCCGGGTTTCTTTATGGTTTGAATTTAGTATTTCAAATTATATGGGTTTACTCACGCTGGTTTCCAGCCTGACCCGGGTGTTACTTTGATGTAATGCTCGGGTCAGACCGAGTATTACAGATTTTCAGGTAAGGACGTTTTGGAGCTCAGGAGGAGTGCTGGATGGCAGGACGTATGGAGTGATTCCGCTGTGACTATTATTTTTGATTATCTGAGGCATATTTGATTTATATATGATCATCGTTGTGTATTGGAATATAACTCTGATGTAAATAAATGTAAATTGACAAATACAGTATTCTTTTGTAAACTGTTATTATTTGATATTATATTTTGTTCCGCTGCGAATGTGAGCATCTGTGTTATGTTTTCTGTTTCTTTTCTTCTATCTCTTCTTCTTTTCATAACTATCTGGAATTTTCGGGATCGAAAATTCCGGGTCGTTACACCAACCAACAAGAAGGTGATCGACATGGTCTTCCATATAGGGCTTCGAAAGGGCCATACTGATACTGGACTGAATACTGTTGTTGTAAGGTCGAACAGCTAAAATGCCCAAATGACCTGAAGTTCCAGTACTAGCAAACAACCCAAAGGTCCATGAAATGTGTATAGCTTCAATCGAATAAGTCCGGAATTAACCAAAAAAGTAAACGCATGTGTAAAATACCACATGTTTTTCTAAATCATTTAAATCTCTTCCTCATTCGCTCGAAGAGTGCAAAACATGTATTTTTATATAGAAAATATTTTGCTTTGAGAAAACTAGTTTTCAAAATAATTTTTGAAATCGTTTAGAAATCATGACATTGGAATTATCTTTATTATAGAGAATATATATTTTTAATAGCTTAGAAAATAGTTATAAATGTTGTAAAATATTTATTTCGAAAGATATTTCATTGTAAAAATCATTCCAAAACTGGTTTAGAAAACACGTGCTCGAAAACAACAAAAATCACCAAAAACACCACAAAATCGGCATATGAAAACTACTAAAAAACGTGTCAATCTGAAGTACGAATCTATAATAATGTTGGCTTACCTATTGACAAGTTTGAGCCCTTCAAAACACTTCAAAATGTCACAAGAAATGGTCACAAAAATCACTAGAATAAGCAGAATAATCAAAACAGTGCATAGGAAGAACAAAAGAATGACCTGGACAAATAAAAGAAGCAAGGGTCAACCCTTATATGGCACAGGTCGACCCTAGGAAAGCATGGTTCGACCCAGGCATGCTCAGGTCGACACTAGGGTCGACCCCAAGACAGCCTGGGTCGACCTGATGGTCGCGAATACTACAGGCATTTTTGCATGTTTCGTTTCCAACTTCGAGCACTAATTTCAGGCACTTCAAGATTGAATTAAGCTATGAAATGTGACATGCAACTACTACTAAACATGGTCTATGATCCTGAAAAGGTTTCACTCAATTCCGGTATGAAACCAAAGAGATACAGGGTCACAAAGTTGAACCCAGACAAGATTTTTACCGTAAACTAGAAATTTCAAATTCACATTTTACATTATATAATAAAAACAACGCAAACTAAAACAGATTTTTATAGGCAACTTGTTTTGGCTAGAGGTGTGAGTTACTACTCACCTTGCTAAGATTACATCGATTTGAATTGCAAGCAGTGGTCTTTAGGCTTTGGAGAAGCTTAAATTACCTAGAGATAGAAAAAGAACAAACATGCAAATACAGAAAACAAAGTTACAGTAAACCAAAGTTTCTCAAACTAGGAATTGATGAAATAATCTTATGTTTGAATGGATTACCTGTTAACTCTCTTGAATTCGCAAATTTTCCCTTTTATTTTGTTTAATTTGGAGCTAGATTTGAATTTTTAGGAGAAGGTAGCCATTTTATTTGTTTTCCAAGAAGAAGATGAAGAAGGAGTATTGTACGTACTCTCCTCTTGCAACCAAAAAGGTCTAATGGGTTATTGGGTTTGGGTTTGTAAGGTTAGGACCCAATAGGCTATTATATTTTAATTAACACCATTTAACACTTAATTATCTCTTAATTAAACCATTTTAACCCTTATTGTTCCTATTTTAACATGTTTCACTTTATAAAATTAATACAACATATAAAAAAAAAATTAAACCACTCTTAGACATTAATTTTAACACAAACATTTTAAATTTTACATATTCAACTGAAATAGGTAATTTTCCACTTAATTGTTTAAAACTTACATTTATAACAACTAAGTTTGCACTAACATATTATTTTAAACATAATAAATGTACAAATCTTATTAAAAATATCTTTACACACTAACATTGATTTTTAATCAATATTACACATTTGATATTCTCATTTGTAACTTAATTAATTTCCAAAACAACCAAAATTTGCCAATATCAATAAACTATCCAATTGTTGCATTTTCAACATGTATAAATACTTAGAACATGTTTTTATCACCAAATCAACATATTTCTTTTATTCAAGCTTAATTTTCAACCAAACCAACTTAACTCCATTTTATTTATCCAAAAATCCATTGTTTATTTAAAATAAACAATTTAACAAATTTTTACATCTCCAATTTATTTTATTCCCCTATTATTAAATTATAACCACCGTTATAATTTAATTTCACAAGTAATCACCAAAACTAGGGTTGTTACAATAAGATTCAATTAATGTAATATTATACGTAAGACTATTATATAAGTAATTTGAAATATAAAAGATATATAATATAAAAATTATATAATATAAATATATAACTCAAGGTAGAACATTTGAGAAACCTAAATAGACTTAGGGGATAAATACATACGTGTTGTATGTATACTATGATTTCAAATGTGTTCGACACTTGAATTACAATGGAATTTCATAAGAAATACATTATTACATAAGTCAATATCACTCAATATAACATATTGAAGATTATGAATAACATATATAATGTTGTCCTCTACCATATACATATACATATATACATACGTACGTACATACATACGTACATACATGCATATATATATATATATTACTTTCATACTTCTTAGTTGTTCAGCAAACTCAAGCTAGGGATGTTATATGTAGTATTATTAATATATAGAGTAAACAAGGTGAGATAACTATATGTATTAATTGAGCAAACTCAAGGTACATATATTATACTTAGGTCGTCGCGATATGGTATGTAGGAGTGAATAATCTCTTTCAATTTGTTAAGCAAACTCCAGGTCGAAATGAGATTAGGACAATGAACCATGTGTTAGGAGTTGTATGTGATACAACCGACAAAGAGTTATGCATCTTTTGTGGGGCTATGATTTGTTGAGCAAACTCAAGGTCAGAATCCCAAGACAGACGAGTCCTAACACCCACTAGTGAAGTTGAAAGACTTCTATGTCTCATCTTAGGGTTTGGAGAATCATAAAAGATTAGATGGAGCCTTATTAGAAAATTTTAAATTATAACATTTGACCTTTCTAATATTGTAAGAACATATGCTATATAATATTATAATAATCTACATTGATAAATTTGCACATTTAATATGATTGATAAAATGTTTATCCATTAAAATATACAAATGAATTGAATTAAAGATTGACAAATAGAAATATAACATATACTTACTAGTAAACGCTTCTTGCATGTTAATGTTTCAATACCCATGCAAATGCCTGATTTCAAAACTACTAAATACATTCGTAATTTGGTCGCTTACGTGTTTATTTGATCAAGATTGAGTATTGCATTCTATGAGTTTTGAACTCTAAAAGTAATACAAGTCTATAGATATTTGATCCATATAGTATCGCATATAAGTTTTATATGTGGAACGGTCACAGTTCGTATTGTACGATACTTCAATGAAGTTAGTTCATTAGAAATAAACCAATAAATAGTACCATGAGATTGAGTATTCAATTTGATTGATTACAAACGGATCATATTGTGTTAAATGTAACACTATAACAGAACTACAATAAAGATCTAGGTATTTGATCACCGAACCATCAGCTTGATCAATTTACGTAAAGTGCAACATATTTTGTCCTTAAATATTAAGGATAATCGAATGTGCTTTTGTAAAGAGTTCGTTATAATATTATAGTAAGGATTTTCTTTTGAATGGTTTAACCATTTAGAAAGAGAAATTAATGTATAAGAATAAAGTGATTAAAGGTCACTTCTGCTTTATAAAAAGACAATAGAAATGAGAATTGTAATAATAATGATATGATACTTAACATTGGAATAAGAAATATGATTTCTATTTCGAAATGTAATTTCATATAGAAAATTGTTTTTTATGAGATTTGATTCTGAGTTCAAGATATTTGATCAAAGAACTCTCTACTGTAAATTAGTTGCAGTATATGAAATAATTATTCTATATTAAGTGGATGATGGACCTCCATATTCGGTAAGCTATTATAGTAATGGCAGAAATAGAGGGCGTATGCCATATAACACTTATTGATTACATCAAGTTATGAAAATTATTTCTATAAAACATACCACACATTATTTATAAAATAATATATGTTCTTCTGTGACGACTAAAGAAACATAGTTTTGTTTTTCAATGAGAATATTAATAATATTTATTATGAAATAAATCTGTAGTTGAAGTAATTGATGCATTGGAAAATACTGAAGTATCCAAATTATTTTCAATTATTTTGAAAAGACAGACTAAACCATAGTTCTGAGAAATAATTTTACTATATGATTATGAATCATATGATAATGGTTAATGAATTTCTCAAACAATAAAGGACAATGCACCCATTTAGTGGGAGCGTCATAAGAGTTAATGAACTTTTTGGATTGATACATATAGATGTATGCAATCGTAAGTCTATTAATACCAAAATCGTTCCACATACTTCATAATATTTACTGATGAGTTATCGTAGAGATGGAGATGTATTTTTGATATGGATGTATAAGTCTATGATAAGTCCACAGAATATAAAATAAAAGTAAATAATGCAACGACAACATTTAACCTTATTAGAAAAATGAAACGTTAACATTTATCTTTCTAATATTGTAAGAACATTTGCTATGTATAATTAAAATAATCTATTTCGATAAATTTGTGAATTAAATATAATTGATAAAATGTTTATCAATTACAATATACAAAGGAATTGAATTATATATTGACAAATATAAAATATACTTACCAATAAAAAATTTCCAGTTGACCTATGCGAGCGCCTAATTATACAATTACTAAATACGTTCGTAACTTGGTCATTTACGAGTTTACTTGCTTGAGACTGTGTATAAAGTGCAGCGATCCAGAATTTTACCTTTTTGATTTGTGAATATTTGGTTAAATTTAAATATTACATTAATGGTTTTTAATATCTAAATAACCCTCTTATACTTAATAAATAGTGATGGAAAACTTATTTTGAAATTTTATTTACAAAAATAAATAGTTTGATGAAAAATTGAAAATGTGATCAAAAATTGTTTTTTGGAATTTTGACTTTTTATCGACTAAAAGTTGCTAGAACATGTTGTGTACACTAGTGTACATATGTACATGTTAGAATAACAAATTTATTAATTTAATGGTTTAAATGAAATAAGTTTTAAAAAAATTACTTAAGTATTAAGAAAAGAAAGACTTTTCTTTTGTAATTTAAAAAGAAGTAAAGCACAAAATATATACAAAAGCTCTTAAGTAAAAGAAGATGTGATGGCTGGGGTGAGTTGTCAAATTTGTGGAGGAGGGTATTAGATAAGGTTTAAATGGTAAGTTGTCACTTCTCATTTCTATAAAAAGAACCTCTTCTTTTTCACTTTCCACTTTACTTCATTTCCACTTCTCTTCTTTTCATTTTCTTTTCTACTTCTTCATTTTTCTTCATCTTCCATTCTTTTTCTCTAATGTACATGAAAGAAAATCATTTCAAAATCACTCATTTTCTTCTCTAATTACTTAAACAAGTCTAGAATAACATAGATAACCTTCTCTACACCTTAAAAATGCAAAACTTTAACACCCAAAACCCATTTTGGCCTTAAGCTTTAGGGGGGTTGGAGGAGGAAATGGGAGGTGGCTTTGTGATGGTTTGTGTGTTTTCTTGGTAGTGGTGGAGTTTGGTTTGAATTAAAATGGGATTTCTCACTTTAAATTAGGTTTAAATCAATAAATTGTTTTAATGATTTAGTATTTGCTTGTTTATGTTATGCGTAATAATTATATGCTTTGTTTGGATTGGATTTCCACTTGAAAGTGGATGAAATAAATAATCCATTTTGTTATAGGGGACAAAAGCAAAGAGAAATGGAAGTCGGATTGTTCCATAGCAAATAGGTAGATATGGAACACTTTGAAGAATAAAAATGTTGTAGAGAAATCCTAAAAGATTCTCTGCTTATTTTAGTTTTATTTACATATGTTATTAGTTATGTAAATACTTATGATGGTGAAAAGTGAATGTGACTTAGTTATATTAACTTACTTATTGTTGGTTTTATTGTGACGTTGAGATCCTATGCTCGCTTTTTAGCAATTTACTATTTGCTTTCTAATATGTTTTGAAATGATTTCTCAACTCAACTTTTGTTTTAAAACCTTTAGGATGGGTATTAAAGTGTTTTAAATATAGAAAGAAATGTGGTTTAAAAGTTATTTGGTTTACAAAACAAGTTTTAAAAGTTACGGTCCATATAACGATAGTCGTTATGTATGAAGTTTTGAAAATCTTTGATTTTTGTAAAAAGAGTTATCTATTTAAGATATTTTGAAAAGTCTTTTTGAATGTGTGTATAATTATATAAAATGGAAGTTTGAAGTTTTAAATACATTTTTAAGAATTTATTTAGTTATTTAAACAAGAGGTTTAAACTTTACACCTTTGTTTTCAAAAGTCAAATTTTGTCTAAAATTAACTATCTTTAAGGGTGTTTAAAAACAAGTTTCAAACTTGTTTTAGAACAGTTTTAATAGTATTTAAAAGAGGAAGGAATCATGGATTACAAAACTATTGTTGTAATAAATGTTTTCGGGAAAAGGAAAGAGATTATGGACTATAACATTTTTGGTTATAGTAAATAGTTTTGGGAAATTTGAAAGGAAGTTAATTTTTAACACTTTTTTATTATTAAAGTTGTTTAATTTTATAAAAAAGGAAGATGTTCTAAAGTGGTTTGGAATTCATCGGTTAAAAATGTGTTTACTTTTATAAAAGGAAGGTTGCCTTTTAAATCAAACTTTGGTTTAAATAAGTTATTTTGTAAAATGTCCTAATAACAAGTATATTGAAACTCTTGGATCCTATTTTAATATCTAGAATTTGAGGTATGGAAACTTGTTTCTATTCTGATGTTAGAAGTGAATGTCGAGTCAAGGTTTGAGAGGTAATAATACCCCAACTTGAATGGTTTCATTCCTAACTAATGAATGATACTAGTTTCAAATCGAAGATTGAAAATAAGTTTGTAGAGTTTGTTTTCCAATTGTTTTAAGAAGACTTTGTTTTATGCAATGGATTTCTTTGTCAATGCCATTAAGTAATACAAAACGAATGTCATAAAGTAGTGCTAAAATGTTGGCGCATCTATGGAAAGTAAGTTGTCTTATATTTAGTACTAAAGGCTAATGACTAGACTTTCCTTTATCTGTAAAACCTAGAATCGAAGTGTTTGAATAAGGTAACACTGGGAGAAACCAGTGCTCTGATTTACTAGACTTCTATTCTGGGCGCGGGATAGAGAAGTTGAAATGTCAGATATGTGATAAGTATAAGAGTTTCATTTCAATAGATGGTTCATGGTTAATTAAGTATATGGAAGGTACTTCATCTTATACTTAATACCAAATTCTAAGGTATGGAACCCCATCTCTATCTTGATAATTAAGAATGTATGTCGAGGCAAGGATAGTTTTCTAACTTGTTCGACTTCATTGTTAATCAAGGGATGGTATTGTTTGAAATTGAAAAGTGGTGATAAGTATAAGATGTTTGACCATTATATGTAAACTATACTTACACTCGAATAGTGATTAGTCCACTATCGATAACTTAACTAGTTTTGACTTGGGAAGTATGTGAAAGTTTCATGATTTCATATGGTTTGAGATTCCCTTAGGAGAACTCATTCCGGTGAAATGTCTCTCGCTTTAATGGGTATATTAGAGATCCCCTTGGGATTCTTATATAGTCCGCTTATTCTGAAAGAACCAGGATTGAGTCAATCGGAAACATTGATTATTGGTTTAGGGAGACCGGGATTGGATAAGCATGAGTTATCCGAAAACCACTTCGAACTAGCATAGCGTTCGAATTGAAGACATCTTGAAGATGATGGAATCGAAGATGGAGTTCTTTAAAGTGCAAGGACTACTTGTTACTAATCCTGAAGGTGATTCCAAAAAGGATGTGGTAGAAGTAGTGCTTTCGATTTGTTCATATCCTGAATAACTTGTATGGATGAATGTTGGAATTGCATTATTGCCTAAAGGGCAGTGTTAGCATTCCAAGAGGGATTTGCTAGGAGGAAAAGGTAATCATGAACTCATGAGCCTCACACCCGGGAATGATTAAAACAAGGAATATGTGGCAAGGCTATGTGGTTCACTACCATTAGGGTATGATCATCACCTTTCTAGATTACTATTTATGGATTTGGTACGTGCATGAGAGCTCTCAAGGAAAAGGTTATAAAGTAACTAGGGTGATGACATATGTGTTAGTGTCCAAGAAGGGATAAGCCGGTCTTATCATATAGGGGTCGAAAGATTTTTGACCTTGATACATTTTATCAAATGATGTACTGTGGTAAGTGGCATCCTGTGCCTTGTCATTGTATGGAATCCATTTTTCAATATGTGCCTTTACGGACTTAGTTGTATACTAAATATGCTGGTGAATGTAATTAATGTGTCCATTCTGGCTATGATTCAATATTTACTTTAAACACCTAGACACTATATAATATCACAAGATTTCCTATGAAATGGTTTGGTTATCGTAAGGTAAAAACCCATCCATATTTATGTGACGTGTGTTCTTACAAGATACCTTTATTTTTGAAGGGTTTTATTAATCTAAAAATCCATATGATTTGAGTTTCTCATGCTGGTTTATCAGACTGATCCGGGTGTTAATTTCTAATAATACTCGGGTCAGACCCGAATGTTTGTCCAAGATTTAGCTTTGGATGATTTGGAGCTTCAGGAGACGAGCTGGATACCACTAAGATGTATTTCCGTACTTTTATTTTTCCACTGCAGTACTTGTTTTTTTATCAGCATTTGTAAGGACAGACTGTTATAACTATCTAGGCTGATGATTGGTTAGACTCTAATTGCTGTATAAATATTAAATATTGCTTTTGCAAAGATCATTTGGATATTGTATATTACTCGTCCCATTGTGAGATTCTGTTCTGACTTTTCTTTTCTTTCACCCCAATAATTTATCATTCTAGTACTTGGATGTTCGGTACGTGAATACCATGGATGTATTAGTGTCAACTTTTGAGGATCGAAAAGGCTGGTTTTTACAAAAAGCAATACAAGAATGTGGATATTTGTTCCATACGAGATCACATATAAATGCTATACAATGAACGGTCATAACTTGTAATGTACGAAACCTCGATGAAATTAGTTCATTGAAATAAGCAAGTAAATTATAGTGTGAGATCATGTATTCAATATGCTTGATTACAAAAATTAACTTGCTATGTTAAATGTAACAGTAGACCAAAGGCTACAAGATAGATCTATGAATTTGATCACCAAAATGTCAGTTTGATTAGTTTATGTACAGTGCAATTTATTTGATATCCTTAAAAGTAAAGGATAACCAAATGCACTTTTTTAAAAGAGTTTGTTGTGATATTGTAGTAAGGATTTCCTTTAATGGTTCGACCATTTATAAAGGAAATTGAATGTATAAGAGTGGATGTAACTTAGGACATAGTTGGAATGAAGAAAGTGAATTGTCACTTCTACTTCATAAATAAACGTCGGAAATGAGAATTGTGAAATAATAGTTAATACTTAACATTGGAATAAGAAATATGATTTCTATTCCAAAAATTATTTTCATATAGAAATTTTTTTTCTATGATATTTATTTCCTTGAATTTAAGATACTTGGACTAAAAATTCTAAACTATAAACTAGTTACAATAAGTGAAATAAATAGCCTATATTAAGTGGTTGAATGGAGCTTCGTGTTTTATATGCTATTACAACAATGGTAGAAATAGTGGGAGCATGCCACATAACACTTATTGGTCGCATCAAGTTACGAAAATTATTTTCGTAAAACATACCTAATATTATTTATGAAATAATAATAATTTTTTAGTATTGATTGAAAAATAGAGATATTTTCATTTCAATATGAATATTATGAATTTCATTATAAAATAAAACTATAGCAGTGGTGTTTGTGATGCATTGGAAAATACCGAGGTATCTAAATTATTTGCAAATGTTTATAAATTATGGACTAAGCCAAAGTTTGGAGAAATAATTCTTTGATTATATGATTATGAATTATATGGTACTAGCAAATTATATCTCGAACAATAAATGGCATTACAAGTCTACGGATTGATATATATATAGATGTATGCAATCGAAAGTCTATTAATTCCATAATGGTTCCATGTATTTTGTTGTACTCACTGATGAGTTATCACAAACATGAACATGTATATTTGATACACATGTGGTATGTCTATGATAAGCTCATATAATATAAGTCGAAAGTAAATTAAATAATATGCAAGAATAATAAAATGATCCAATTTGATCAAATATGTGAGTATATTGGAAAGAGTTCTGAATGTACCTAAAATGAATAAAAATTCAATCTCAAAAGTCACTCCTTCCTGTAATGCATTATGATGTGTTGAAAGGAGTAATCGAACTTTGTTGAACAAAGTAAGATTAATTATGGGTGAAGTTGAGTTAAATTCTTTCTGTAAGTTCATATACCTAAGAGTAGTGCACAAACTTAAAATTAATTTCATTTAAAGAATAGTTTACAAAATCATATAAGATAAAGATTTGTAAAAAACTCCAACATATCCTAGGCCAAGGAGTTGGCAGCTTATGTGAGTCGAAAGACTACATGTAATAATTGTATGTGAGGGATCTCATATGAATCTCCCCTAAAGGAGTTTGGGAACAACTATCACTGGATGAACAATCTATGTTTTGAAAGTAAGTATTATAAATTAAAAACCAAATCAGTTTTATATATAAGGCATAAAACGACCCGAAAATTTTATCGCTTTGATTTTTGAATATTTAACTAATTTTAAATATTCAATTATTGATTTTTAATGGTAAAATAACCATATTTTAATTAATAAATAATGATGGTGAAATCATTTTGAAGATTGGTTTACAAAAATATTTACTTTGAAGTAAAAGTGAAAATGTGACCGAAAAACATTTTATCGAAAATCAACTTTTTATTCACTAAAAGTTGTTGTAACTTTTTGAATACACCAGTTTATAAATGAAAACATATAATAACAATTCAAAGTATAAAAAATAAGTTAATTAAAGTAAGAAGTAATTACGAAGTTCTAGAATGTGATTAAGTAATTAAATAAAAGAAGAAAACTTTTCAAAGTTGAGTTAAAAAGATTATATGTCACATGATTTGATGTGCATATGGATTTAGGTAAGCATATGGGTTGTTATGATTTTTCTATCTCATTTCACTTCATTATTTCATTATTTTCATTTTTAAAAATGTAAAAAGAGAGAGCTTTGGAGAAAGATCAAAAATGGCTTCTTTTGTTCTTCCATTTTCTTCACAAGTTCAAAACAATCTCTAGAAAACACTTCTACTTCTTTCAGCCATATCTTTCACACTACTTATCCAAATCAAGTGATTCTTTTTTGTTGGAAATATATCTCGATAAGAAAGAACTTTTACTTTGACCACATTGCTAGATTCAGAATGTAGGAATATCGAAAATCACTTGGAAGTGAAGTTATTCTCTTACCCATATTTTTATTTCCAAAGATACATACCCTTAGTTTTTAAGCCATAACTTTTGTTTTGCTTTTCCAAATTCAATAACTTTTTTTGTTAGAAAGGTGGTTCAAAAAGAAAGAACTTTCATTTGTATTACATTTTCTAGTTCGAAAGTTATCCTTATCAAAACCGGATTGCAAAATGGATCATTTTTTTGGCCAAAGTTTTAAGACCACAATATATACCCCAAATTCCAAAAATCATATCGAATCCAATAATGATCCAATTGACCTAAAATTTTCACCAAAACCATCCTCGTTTAACCATCTATCCACATCCAACAAGTGGTGTGGAACTTCTTTAGAATAATTTGGAGGAAAGGAGGCAAGAAAGAGTATGGCTATGAGCATGAGAGGGAATGGTGGAGCTTGTCTTTGTTGCTTTGCTTTTGGTGATGGTTGGAAGTGATTGTTGGTTTATAGTTGCTTTGGATAGTTGTTAGCAAGGTTTTAAAGTGAGATTTCTTAATCTAAAAATCCCTATTTTATAATATATGATTTTTACCTAAAAATGATATTTTGTGTGGTGGTTAATTTATATAATTGTTGCTGGAATTATATTGTGATGTGAATATTGATTTTTTGCTTTGGAAAGCAATAATGTTGTTTATGGTATAATGCTTTGGAAAGCACTTTAAATTTTATTGGTTTAAATGACATATGTGATGAACTTGAAAATATGTACTTACATTTTCAAAACATATGTAAATCCGATGGAATATGATTTGACTTGGAGTTGGACTTTTTTTTGAACATATGTAATGACACATAAGGATTAATAGGGGAGTTGGCCTTGAATGGAAGTGTCCGTATAGCGATAGTCGCTATAGGAGCACTTTGATGACATATATTTTATTCATGTTTCAATATTTTGTTTATATGTACGTATTGTTGTACATATGATCTTTGTACTTCTTTGATGTGATGTGAAGTTAAAAGTTATTAAATGACTTGAAATTTGTATTCTTTTGAAATTAAAATTAAATGGGGTTTTTTAAAAGCCGTAATAGTTGCTAAGCCTTTTTTCGACTTTTAAAAGTTATACTTTTGGGTTTTATTTTGACTTCAACTTTTTTTTGAAGTGAAATGTTTTCTTTACTTATAATAGTATATAATATAATATGAAGTTGTGTTTAAACGCTATTTGATTTATAAAACCAAGTTTTAAAAGTTATGGTCCGTACACAATAGTTGTTTGCAGTTTTGGAAATCTGTGATTTTGATAAAATATAGAAGATTATCTATTTTATATATTAGTAAATTATTTTCAAATATGGTTTATAAAGGTTAAACGAGTATTTTAAAAAGAGATTTGTGATATGAAAGATTTATTTTGAGATATTTAAACAAGTGGTTTATTTAAAAGAAATTGATTTACTTTTCAAAGTCGAATTTTTTTATAAGGTGATGGTTTTAATTCATGATTTGAATGGAGTTTTAAACTTTGTGTAAAAGTATTTTAAAATGGTTTGAAGCTTATACATTTGACTTAAATGAATTATTTGATATAATAAAGTAAGTGTATACTTGTATATATAGGGAAAAAGTCTATTCTTTCAAATCAAATGTAGATTAAATAAGGATTTACAAGGAAGTATTGATATGGGAATTTTAAAGAGTATTTTAAAGGATTTTTAAGTGGAATTTTGAAGATACTATAATATATGGTAAAAGATTTTGGAAAGTGGAAAAGGAAGTTTGGTTTATAACATTTGTTTTAAATGGAAATATACGGAATTAAGGAGTTTTATACTTCATATTAGATTTCGAGGTAGGTAGACTTCTACTTATCCTAAAGATAAGAATGTTTTCTAGTCAAGGTTTGAGAGGTAATAGTACCCCAACTTGAATAGTGTCATTATTATCCAAATGATAGTTTTTAGTTTGAAATCAAAGTCTTATGTTAAGTATTTGAAGTCTTATTTCCGTATGCAAATTGGGTTGTTTTTGGAAATTTAGTAGTCTAATACTTGGTACTAAAAGTCAGTAAGTAGACTGATCCTCTATTTATGAGATCTAGAATCAAGGACCTAGGCAAGAATCTAACTTACCTATTTCGTTCTAGACGAGGGATATGGTAAGTTGAAATATCAAAATCGTGTCAAATGTGGAAGATTTATAAAATAAGTTTAAAAAAATAGATATTTAAAGGAGATTTATAAAAGAAATTTTATAAATAGATTTTCAAAGCAGATTAATAAAAGGAATTTTATAAAAGAAAAGTGGTTCGATTTCCATAAATGATCTATACAAATGGTGGTATGGAAAGTATACTTCACATACTTAACACCAAATGCTAAGGTATGGAAACTCATCTCTATCTTGAGAAGTAAGAATGTGTATCGAGGCAAGGATAGTATGCTAACATGTTCGACTACATTGTTAATCGAGGGATAGTACTGTTTGAAATCGAAAAGTGGTGGTAAGTATATTTGGTCTAATTTCCATATGATCCTTTTACTTACACCAAAAGAAAAGTAGTTTGGGTTTGTAGTAACAATGTTTTAAATGACATTTGTTTTGGCCTGGTTAAATATGATTTTAGGAAAATGGAAATTGTTTTCTAAGTTTTGGAAGTGAAATTTTTTGTGAATATACTTATACAATTGAGATAAGTATATAAATATTTTTCAAATAATTGGAAAGAGATTTAATTAATGAAAAAATTAATTTAAGAGTCTTAGTGGTTGCTTATGTGCTTAAATCATACTTGGTTCTTATGAAATTCAGTCTCTGATTGGATTATTTGTTTATTTAATAGTTAAATAACTGACTATCAAAACTTGACGAAATGTAAGTCTGGAAATATCTAGAAGAAACAAAGGAATTATATGGTGTAGTTATCTTCTGTGACGTTATACTATACGCATAAACTCATTGTGTTCTTCTAAAATAAATGATAAGGAAATCCGTTCACTTAAACGATTAGGAGGTGATCTTTGCTCTTATGTATTGTCTGTTTATTTCCAAAAGAATCGGAGTTTAGTTTACCAGAATTTATCGATTAGTTTTTGAGCAACCGGTAAGTGGGGGAGTGTACTTATATGAGATGAGTCAAAACTGTAACCACTCCAAAACTATATACGTGTTCTACGCTTTGAAAGAGATTCAAAATTGGTTCGGGATAATGGAATCGAAGATGGAATTCTTTGAAGTGAAAGGGCTACTTGCTAGTAATCCTTAGGGTGATTCCAAAATATATGTAGTAGAAGTAGTGTCTTCAGTTTATTTATATCCTAAACAACTTGTACGGATGAATGTTGGCATAAAATTGTTGCCTGAAAGACAGTGTTAGCATTCAAAGTGGGATTTGCTAAGAGAGGAAAAGGGTAATCGTGACCTTACAAGCCTCACAACGCGAAATGACTAAAATAGGGGATATGCAACAGAGCTATGTGGTTTGCTACAATTAGGAGCATAATTCCTTGATCTAGATTTGATATTTATAGATTTTGGTATGCGTGCGCACGGGAAGTGTGAGGTCAGGAGTAATAGGTTTGTAGCCTTGGTGCCTGGGGGATAATGTAACATAGTATGCCATGTTAAAGGGCGATCGACTCTATGTTGGCAAGGGTCCATGTGCGGTCCTCGATATATTATCTAGAGATGTACTATGGTGGGCGATACCTTAGTAGCCTAGTCTTTGATGGAATCTATTCTCCACTACATGCCTTACGGACTTAGTTTTGCCCCACTACTAGAATGTAAGATGCATGCATTTTAGCCAAATTATATATTTATCTTAAACCCTAGACATTATTATAATATTACAAGAGTTCTTATAAGATATGGTTTGGTTATCATAAGGTAAAATACCATCCATGTTTATGTGTGGTGTGGTCTTACGAGATACCTTTATTTTTGAAAGGGATTTCTAGATATAAAAATCCATACGATATGTGTTTCTCATGCTGGCTTTGCCAAACTGATCCGGATGTTATTTTCTTATAATACTCGGGTTAGACCTGGTTCCCAGATTTAATTACGGATGCCGGCAGATGAGTTGGATGCCACCGAGATGTACACACGTATTTTATTTCCATCGTATTTTCTTGTTTGTATTAATTAACAATTGTAAGGACGGGCTGTTATAATTGTCCAGGCTGATGATAGGTTAGTAACTCTGATTTATGTATGTATATCACAGTTTACTTTTGTAAAGATCATCGGTATATTACATGTTAATTGTCACATTGTGAGGTTCTGATTTGTCTTTTCTTTCACCCTAACAATCTGTCATTTCGACACTTGGATGCTCGGCGCATGGATACCGTGGATGTATTAGTGTCGACTTCTAATTGAGATAGATATAATAGAATCTAACCTATCAAGTAAAAGTAAAAGTAATAACATAATCTAACCGATTTTCAGCCTGGACAGTTATAACAGAATCTCACAGTGTGGTCAAAGTAAAATTTCTTCCTTATTGATATAGATTTCCAATAAAAAAAGAGTTACTTGATTTGGATGAGTAGTTTGAAAGATATGGCCGAAAGAAGTAGGATTGTTTTAAAGTTGTGAAGAAAAAGCAAGAACAAAAGAAGCCATTTTTGATCTTTTTCCAAAGCTCTCTTTTTTTACATTTAAAAAAATAAAAAAAATAAAACAATGAAGTGAAAGGAGATAGAAAAATGACAATAACCCATGTGCTTACCTAAATCCATGTGCACATCAAATCATGTGACATATAATCTTTTTAAATCCACTTTGAAAAGTCTTCTCCTTTATTTAATTACTTAATCACATTCTAGAACTTCCTAATTACTTCTTACTTTAATTAACATATTTGTTATACTTTGAATTGTTATCATATATGTTCATTTATAAACTATTATGTTTATAAAGTTACAACAACTTTTAGTGAATAAAAAGTAAATTTTCAGTAAAACCTTTTTCGGTAACATTTTCACTTTTACTTTAAAGTATATATTTTTGTAAACCAATTTTTAAAATGATTTTACTATAATTATTTATTAATTAAAAGAGGGTTATTTAACCATTAAAAACCAATAATTGAATAATTAAAATTAATTAAATATTAATAAATCAAAGCGATAAAATTTCCAGGTCGTTACAAGGCAATTCATAAAGTATTTATGAGTACCTATTCTGTTGCACTAATTCTGTCGCACTGGGACTATTGTTTTATAGATACCGACTTTGTAGCAAAGAAATTTCATTGAGAAATTATTGGTATTAAAATGGATTTGGATACGATCAAGGTTTCAAATCTCGGATTTTGGCCAATATCTCGGCTATCTCGGGCGATATTTAAAAGACTTATAACTAACCAAGCTGCCAACTCGGATTTTGGCTAATATCTCGGATTTTCATCTCGGCTGATCTCGGGGAGATTTAAAACCTTGGATACGATCCAAAGAACAAACTGATTAGTAGGATGAAATGAAATTAACATAACATAAATGAACACACCGCATTATGGTGTCTAATAAGTAATCTCACACATTGAAGAGAAACTATGAGTTTCTTATCAATGTCAAGAATAGATAATCCTCGGTTATCAATTAAGCTATTAAGAGTATTGACTCTATGATATGGTATGATGCGCAAATTCGAAATGGATTCCTAGTACAGTATCAAAATATGATTTTGATAGTTGACCCGAAGGAATGTGATCCATCGGCCATGATTGTGACTTTAAGAGCAAGACTAGTGCAATTAGAATTTAATGAGCAACGTTGATAAGAATAATCTCATAAATTTCAATCATTGAAATTAGCGTAATAGATTCGTTATTCAACATGCTTAAGCTAATTCGGATTTACTTACAAAATTATCGCTTGGTATAACTTTGTGTTTTTGTACATATGTGTTGAAGTGGAAAATTCTAAATAATGATTTAAAATTGACTATTTGCATATAACAACCAAAGTATCTCGAAGTCGAATGGGAGCGATATTGAATTTGTGCTTTCTTGGATATGATCCAAGAATAGATACGAAAGTGTCGCTCGACATGCATCAAAATTTGAACAAGCGATTTGACAAATAGTTGGATTGTCAGTCAAAATGTACAAGAAGCGTGTGTTTATAAGAAAGGAAGTTAAAAGGTACGTAGATATTTCTAAACCATAAGTAAACAGCACACTGCTAATTGTTAACGATGTACTTGTGTTAAAATCAGCTTTAGTTGTTTTACTTGACATTGGATTTGAAGATTATGTCTTTCATAGATAATATAAAGGAAATTGGGAATGTACCAGACAATATGCAAAAACACCTTATTAAAGCGTTTAATAAGGAACATATGAAATGAATATCTTATGCATTGGCAATAGAAATTAGCACGTATGTTATGTTGATTTTGATATCGTGATTTTTCTTTTTATTTGATACATGAGGCAAATATCAAATCCAAATTGATATCACTAAATTGTTGTTTGAGTTGTTCTCATGTGTTTATGAAATACTAGAGAATTGTTTAAAAAAATAACGAATTCCTTATGAAGAGTGTTTGAACTCAAATTTCATAAGTGATATTGAGTATAATATGTCAATAATAATTTCAAGTTACGAAGTTTTAAGTTAGAAATGTTTTCTAACAACTCGGAATTTCGAACACTTCGTATTTAAATATCTAAATTATTTAAATATTTGAATCTTAGATATAATGTGATTAAATTGATTTTATAGCATTTTAAACCCCTTTTTTTAAATGATAACTAATGATAAAAATTTCATTTTTGAAATTGATTTACAAAAATAAATAGTTCGAAGAAATATCAATAATGTGACCTAAAATCGTTTTATCAATAAATAACTTTTTATTCAAAAAAAGTTGTTCAAACTCTTTTGAGCTTGTATAGTGACAAAAGAACACATAAATAACAAGTTAAAAACACTTAACCACAAATTAAATTAAGTAAGTAGGATTAATTAAGGCGACATTGACCCTTGATTTAAGGCATAGAAAGTGGAGACAATCATGGCATGTGTCATGGCATGAAAGATGAAAAGGAAGGAGAGGAGGAAGCCTCCTTTGGGCTGGCCAATGAGTGCTATGGATTGTCATTTCCACATTTCCTAACTCCATTTAAACACCCCTTAGGCTCACATTTTTCATTGCTCAAAATTCCCAAAGAAAATCACTCTTTTTCATGTCTTTATCCTCTTTAAATCTTTAAAACAATATCAAACATTCTCGAATCTCCTCCATGCTTTCACAAAAGTCTTGGTACATTATTATAACATGGTTTAGCATCCATGAAGTAAAGAAACAATAGAGATATGGGGGATCATTCCAGACCGTGAGCAACTTTGGGTGTGGGGAGGCTTGTGCTTGGGTTTTGGTGAGCAAAGGAGGTAGCTTTGGCTTCAGGGTTGTTATCCAGCCTTTTGACCAGGCAATATTTAGATGGACTTGGTGAATTAAACTTGGTGTTGTCGTCGTAGAATGTCCAGAGAGATAGTCAAGAGCTCGAGAAATAAACACAAGCAAAGTCACACAGCTAATACAAAGACAATATGATCCAAGGCACTAACAAAATCGCCCAAGTGATAGGTCAATACCGACCCCTATATTCCGCTCCTAAATCCCATCTTCTGCCTACATGTTCTTTTCTATGTTAAGAGTCTACTTCTATGTTGTTTTGTTGATCTAGTGCAATTCTTTATCGATCTCCACGAACACTTAAATTAGCAACTCTATTCTTCCACAACTCTATCATTTGGACCCAGAAATAAGCTATTATCGATGCAAACAACTATGGAATCAGGAAGCTAACCATAAGATGGTCAAACATGAAGAGTTAAAGATAGCCAAATTTGGAAATCTTATGGGTCAGTACCGAACCCTACCCTTGGAGTTGTACTGACCCAAACAAACAGATGATATGGCATCTTATCTTCATGGAGAGCTGGTCTAAAGCATGGAGAATGGCCTGAAGATATTTTGTATAAGATTTTAGGCCCCTACCTCTATAAATAGGAAGGTAGGGCTCATTTTTCAGGATCTTTTATCTCTTGTTTTCTTATTCTTAATTCTTGTAATCAAGCGTCGAAGTTGTACCGACCTACTAGAACTTCTACCTCTAAGTCAAAATATAAGCAATAAAATTATAAAGTGGATGTAGGCCTCGATTTTCCGAACACTTATAAATTGTTATGTGCTCTTTCTTATCATTTTTCATTTAATTCTTTGCTTTTTATTCTCTACTTTAACTTCTGGGTGTTTTTTTCATTTTTGGTTCAAACATTTCGATGCTTTCACTGAGAAACCATATTCTCAGGCTACTTGGATCCATCATCTACTATTGGATTTTTTAATTCCAAGAGATAGTTCCAGTGTTTTAAATCACGGATTTTGGCCAATATCTCGGGAAAATATCTCGGCTATCTCGGGCGATATTTAAAACACTTATAACTAAATAGGCTGCCAAATCTCGGATTTTGGCTGATATCTCATATTTTTCATCTCGGCCATCTCGGGGAGATTTAAAAGCCTGGATAGTTCCAATTTTCCTACCTTATTTTCTACTATTCGAATTTTCTGTAATCTAAGAGAAGCTATTTGCAATGGCCCCATCAAGAAGAAATCGTTCTACCTATTCAAGAACTACTACTGAAGCTGAGAACCAAAACGCCCAACATGTAGATGAAGCTGCCTAACCTATTCAACGGTGATCCAACATCCAGCTGAAGTCATGACCAAAATGAAGATGGATAGGATGATGAAGCAGATGGAAGATGGATTCCAGGCTAGACATAATGAGATGAATCAAACGATGCAGCAGAGCTTGAGACTACTAAATGAACTAACTCAAAATAGCCATAGGAGGGGTAGAAGATATTCTAGTTCGGAGTCAGAAAGTTCCTCGTCATCCAAGCCGAGATGGAGGGACAAGAAGTAGAAGAAGACTCAGAATGCTGTTGGAGCATCTCATCAAGGAAGAGGACAAGCTCCAGGCTCAAGTTTAGGGATAGGTACCGACTTAAGGTTAGGGGTCGGTACCGACCCATCTAATGGTAGGCCCAGAACACTCCATCTAGAAGGCGACGTTGATTTGACTTTTAGAGGTGCTGTAGATGATAAAAATATGGAGAATCATGCTACTGATGATGATAAAACTCATGGGAGTCAAACAGGGGGACTGATGGACGAATGAATCTCTCAGAGTTTGGAGAACCTAGGTATCGAGAGTCAAACCGAGAGCGTTCACTAAGTCGAATGCTCGAGGCGGAGCCCAGTTACCACCATTTAGTCGAACCTATTGAACTGGACTACCTGAAGGATATGGTCAAGAGACTTGTTAGCAAAAAAAATTTCAGGAGCAACGATGAATATGGTACCTCTCCCAGTCGGAATTTGTTTATAGGGAATATTCTGTGCAGGAGATACCCCTAGAGATTCACAATGCCAACTATGCTGTTGCACTTGATGAGATATGAATTGCATATGGATTCCACTAGAGCTTCCAATGTCGTGAGGGTGCCGCTGTTTTCCAAATTTTATAGAAGGAGTAGCTACGATGTGGTTCACTCGACTTCCACCAAGCTCCATATCATCTTTTGCTGAGTTGTCGAAGAGGTTTATATAGCAATTCCTCTTACATACTTCACATCCAAAACATGTCATGTCTTTGTCAAACCTCTTCCAAGCTGATGGAGAGCCACTGAAGGATTTCTTGAATCGATCCCACACAGCCGTGACAGAATTTACAAATCCCAAGGATGACATAGTGCTGATGGCGTTGATTAGGGGGATTCATCTCGATACGGAGTTCGAGGAATGGTTGGAAAGGAATCCCCATCGACAAGATGCTTTTGTAGAAAAGCCAACGGGTACTTATGCTTGGAAGAAGCACATAAACACTCATAGGAAACAGAGGCTGGGAGTTCAGCTGGAGTGATGCAAAACAATGTTGCTATAAAGCAGTCCGGAGGAGGCTTTGGAAATGTAGATGTTAATGTTGGTAAGAAAAAAATAATCGAAAACGGAATGATGAAGGGCTAGGAAGAAGAAGCCAAATAAAAAGAACCGTATTAGGACTCCTAAATACGATAGCTATACTGAACTAAACAACTCGATAGAGAATATCTATGTGGCAACTCAAAAGATTAAGTACATAAAGCCATCCCCAAGAGAGTCAACTGAGAAGGAGAGGAATTCAAGCAAGTTCTGTAGATTCCATGAAACTCACGATTACAATACTAATGAGTGCAAACACTTGTGAGATATGATTGAGAAGTTGATTTATAAGAAAAAGTTATAGCAATATGTGAAAGCCTCGCAAGATGGCAGGCAAGGAAACTCTAGCACCCCTTGGTCATCTTTCCAACTAGGGCAAGCTGAGCCTAGTGTTGGAACATTTAGGGGCCAGAAAAACGATTGGTGATTAATACAGTTTAGGGACTTTGGCAAAAAAATGCTGAATGATGACTAACAGTATTGTTTTTCGAAATAGAGATACCGATTGAGTGGAAGCTCCAACGATTGACCCACTCGTGACTACTGCCACGATTGGTTCTGCAATTTTTGGAAGGCGCTGGTTGACTGTGGCAGTTCAGTCAATATCTTGTTTAAGAAAGCTTATGATAAAAAAATGTTGGAAAAGAAGGACTTCAAACCTTGTAAATCTCAAATACAGGTGTTCAATAGGATGGCTACTGAAACCATAAGATATGTTGAATTATTGATGGTATTTGGAAAGGGAGACCGTAAGCGAGTGCGGGTCGTGCCTTTTTTCATATTGGATATTTACTCAGCCTACAACACATTCTTAGGCGACTAGCCTTGGTTGAGTTTAGAGCGACTATAGCTCCTTGGTGCTTAACGATGAAGTTTCCTACAGAGAATGATGTAGGGATTATCCTGGGAGATCAGGTGACTGGCTACGAATGTTATATCATCAAGCTAAAGGAGGCAAGGTGAAAGGAGAAACGAAAAAATACAAAGGGGACCCTCTGCATTAAGGCTTTGGATGAATAGCAACTACAGCTCGAGCCCATGCTCGGGCAGCCTAGTCGGTTCCACGATGACATGAACCGATGTAAAGAGCCAGAAGGTGGAATAGTAGCTCCCACCGAGTTGACAATCGTTGTTCCAGCTAGCCAGGATAATCCTAATCGGGTCCTAAAAATCAGATCGCAGCTCAGTGCAAGAGTGATGAAGGAGTCAGTTTGTTTTCTCGGGGAAACCTGGATGTTTTTGCCTGGATGCACTAGGATATGTATGTGATATCGTCGAAGATAGTGAGTCATGTATTAAATTTAAATCCCAAGTGCGTTTCTTTGAAACAAAAATGCCGCAGCTTGGTTCTGGAGAGATCCGCTGCACTCAAAGAAGATATGGATAAGCTGAAGTATAATGGCTTCATCCACAATGCCTTATACCCGCAGTGGGTATCTAGTCCTGTCTTGGTGAGGAAAGTGAACGAGAAGTGGAGGACATGCATTGACTTTTCCAATTTGAATAAGGTGTGCTTGATATACACCTTCCTGCTCACGAGGATCGATCAGTTGGTAGATTCGATAGCTGGACATGAGCTACTTTCATCCATGGATGCATACTCTAGATGCAACCAAATCCCAATGCACGTACTTGATCAGGAACACACCAGCTTCACAGTCGATCTTGGACTATATTGCAATCTGGTCATGCCCTTTTGATTAAAGAATACAGGAGCAGCCTACCAAAGGCTTATAAAGCGGATGTTTAAAGACTATATTGGACATTTGATGGAAGTCTACGTGGATGACATGCTTATGAAGTCGCAGCGATTGGCGAACTACATTGATGATCTAATAGAGATGTATGGCATCCTCCGAAAACATGAGATGAAGCTCGATCCCTTGAAATGCTCTTTTAGTATTGCGTTAGGGAAATTCTTAGGATTCCTTGTGAACTCTTGTCGGATTAAAGCCAATCCTAAAATGATCTAGGCATTGAGAAAGACTGAGGCTCCAAAGAAGATCAAGGAAGTCCGAAGCTTTAATGGGAAGGTCACTGCCCTAAGTCGATTCATCTCCAGAGCTATAGACAAATGAATTCCTTTCTTTGACATTATTAAGAAAGGAAAAAGGAATTTTGAGTGGAATCATGAATGTAAAGACGCATTCCAAGCTCTGGTGGATCACTTGGAGAGACCTTATCCTCTCGAAGACGTTGGATGACGAAGACGTATTTATATACCTAGCAGTGTTGGTGCATACTTTGAGTGCCGCATTCATACGAGAGGAATCCCGAATCCAACGACTGGCCTATTATATCAGTAAGTGATTGACAAGAGCAGAAAGTAATTACCAGAAGTAGAAGGAGCTTGCATACTGCCTGTTGATCATTTCGAGAAAGTTGTGTCCTTACATTCAGGCTCATTCGACCAAAGTTATCACCGACCAGCCTTTGTGACAAGTCTTGTAGTGACCAGAAAATTTTAGAAGCCTGTTGAAATGGAACATTGAGTTAAGCTAATACGACATAACCTATTACCTTCGGAGAGCAATCTAGGGTCAAGCTTTGGCGGATTTCATAGCTGAATTTGCTATATGAGATGATCCTCCGAAGAGCAATGGTAAGAAAGATACTAGGTGGAAGATGTACACGGATGGTGAACGGTGTTTCGATGCTGGAGTTCTACTTATCAATCCCGAAGAACACCCGATTTGTTATGCCTTAAACTTAACTTTCGAGCGAAAAACAATGAAGCTGAATATGAGGCCTTGGTTGTAGGACTCAAGTTTGCCAAAGAGCCAGAATTAAAGACTTTACACATTTCTACGAGTCCTAGCTGGTGGTTTACCAAGTTCGAAAAGAGTTTCAACCAAAAGGAGCGAGACTGGCTTATTATCGAAACTGGGTCCTTAAGCTACCCGGTGACATCGAATATTACATGATCGCATATATTCCCAGAGAGGAAAAATGAGAAGGCCGAGTCATTGGCAAAGTTGGCTAGTTCCGGAGATGCGCAGCTCATAAGCCTAGTCTCGGTGGAAGTACTATCAACTCCGAGCATCATCTTGGAGGTTGAACCCGAAAGGGAGTCATGGATGACTCCAATAAGAGATTATTTGTAGAAAAAATGCTTTCGGAGAGAAGGAATAAATGATGAAGGCTCCTTCGACAAGCTTCGAAATATATCATGTAGGAAGGAGTACTTTACTCGAATGGTCAGTCCTTGGCCGTTTGTAGTTTGGAAAATTGGTGTCATCGGTATGTTGCCAATATCTAAAGATGGCACGAAGTACGTCATTGTCATAGTTGACTACTTCACCAAATAGGCTAAGCAGAGCCGTTGGCCATGATCGCCATAAAGAAAGTCGACTTTGTTGTCCAAAATATCATCTGTTATTTTGGAGTTCCATAGACAATTATTTCCGATAACGAGTTCCAATTCTACAATACCGAGTTCAAAGATTTCTACCGCTGGCATCGCATAGAGAAGAGATTTCTTATGGTGGCACATCCCCAGGTGAATGGACAGGTTGAAGATGAAAATAAGCTTATCAAGTCCATTCTTAAGAAGCGGTTGGAAAAGGATAAAGGCAAGTGGGTCTATGGACTTCCATTAGTACTATGGGCTTATCGAATAACTCAAAAGTCAACAACTAGCCACTCTTCATTCGTCCTAGCCTACCGATCAAAGGCTATGTTTCCAGTTGAACTGGAAGTACCTTCCCATCGAGTGATTCACTACAATCCATGGACTAATGAGTAACTTCTACTAGAGTCTCTTGACATGATCAATGAGAAGCACGAGATACAGCCGAGTTTAGGGCAGCTGCACACCGGCACCAAGTCGCACGATGTTACAACACTAAGGTCAGGAATTGGACCTTTGAAGTCCGTGACCTGGTTCTCAAATGAATATTCCCTAGCCCTAGAAACATGGGCCCGACCTGGGAAGGTCCGTACACAATAGAGCAAAAACTTAGAGATTAAACTTTCAGGCTTGCGATGATAGACGAGATTTCGCTCCCGAGGGCATGGAATAATGAGCACCTGCGACGTTATTTCACTTAGAATAAATTAGTGAAAGCCATGTAATAAAACAGAACCTGTCATTTTCCGTCTTTTATGGAATAAAATGGCTTTTTGAGTCAAAGACTCTCTCTTTCCATTACTTAAGAGTGGTGACTTGACTGACTCAAATGAATCTGCATGTGAATAATGTAGGTGTGCAGGTACTGGAGATAGATGCCAACCAAAAATTCTACGAGTTGTGATCGGACCCTTGAAGTCTTTCTTGATATCCGTAGATTGATACCGAACAACTCTTATCCTCGGATTAGGGGCAGGAGTATAAACTTAAATCGGATGTAGCATGACCGTTAGTACACTAACTCATTCCCTTGATGTGGGGGCAGGAGTATAAATCAAAACGAACACGATATGATCGTTCACTTGCTCAACTCTTGCCCTCGGATTAGAGGTGTGAATATAAACCGAAGTGGATGTTATAAGACCATCCAATCCTTAGCATTTTTCTTGGAGTAGGCAAAATGAAAGGTCCATACTCGGCATAAGATGGATCTCACATATAAACTTTGAATCGATGCTTGGAGTAAGGTGTGATTAGAACTGAACATCATGGATGAGGATGTGCAAACTACGTTATTAAGTAGTTAATCTAGAATTAGCGCCCGGAGTTCAGCCCAATCTAGTATCTCTATCTTGGAAAAGGATACCTGGACCACTATCCTAAGTGGTAAAACCTCAACGAATTCCCAGAGTTTGGCACTTCGACAGTTACCTTACGCTTGCGAGAGAGAAGAAGGGCCAGTAAATTACAAAGTGGGCTAAGGATTTAGTCCGATGATAATCACTAAAAGGAATGGATCACAAGTACATTGAATGGAAAGTGCATTTATAAAACAACTTAGGCAAATTCACATAAAGATTTGATAAAACAAAAAAGTCTCTGTGATTAACATTCGAAATGGAACTTGGAAAGCTAAGTCCAAGTTTATCTACGCCTAAGTAAGAAAACAAAATTGCAGGCCAAGTCCGCATAATACTGACCAAAAAAAGCAGAAGTAGGGAAACTAGAAAAAATCCTAACTATTGATATACAACCAAAAGGCACAAAGAAAACAGACGATCACTTCTTAGGTTTCTTCTTTCTTTCTTCTCCTTCCTCTCCGTAGAAGAAGGCGCGCTGGTCCCCGTGGCTGCTTCCTTACTTCTTTGCCTTTGGGAGGAGTGTTCTTTGATGATCTAGCATGCACACTTTAAGTGCTTCCAGGTAGAGCAATAGTGACTAGAGTGCTTTGCGAAAATCCTACAAGTATGCTCTGAGTGCTACCAAGCGGAGGAATATCGACCGAAGCGAAGACGATTGATAAAGGAGGAGGGATGGCATCAAACTTCTCCTGCTTGATCTCTATAGCAAGGAGGACATGTTACTTAATTTTCTTCAACTTGGCCTCTTTAGCAAGGCCAAGTTCCCATTTAAGTTGACTCATGGTGTGACCCGACTTGGATTCAAAAACATAGTTATCACAACATCCTCATCGATCTGAGCTTCTTGAGTCCCACCAATCCCCTAATTAAGCAAAGCATCAATTATTCGCTCATCAAGGCCATGAGTTTCTTCAACCGAGATGATCGGAATAGTTGTTGAAGTTGTAACAGTTACTAAATCCATTGCAAATGCTTGTTGTCCTGGCCGAGAGTCCTTATCAGGAAGAGTAGCGATTTGGGACCGACTTGAAACTTGAGAGATACAAAAAGATTGATTGGTGACATCGCTCGACAACATGTCAACACTTTGAAATACAGGGGAAGTCGACAAGATACCATCTTCTGTTTAGAGTTCTGTGTGAGCCGGAGTGCCACACCAGAATTTCCTTTTAGGATGGGAGAATGGATAGTAGGCTTATGCATTTGGGATTCTCTGGATCATACTTAGGATCAAAGGATGAATCTAGAGCAGATTGGGACCCAGATGTTTAGCTAGTAGTGGTGTCATGTGGCGTTGGACCTGAGCCTTCGCTCAAGTTTTTCTCTATAGTAATGGCTTACTCCGGATAAAGAATGAGCTTATCTTTTCTCAGCACACTAAGCTCGTCATCTATTAATACCTCCTTCTCTAGTTGAGAAAGTTCCACCTTGTCACTTTCAGGAATGCTTTCTCCTCCGAGACAATCTGTTCCTAAGCCAAGCCCAAAACCCAGGGATAATCATCACCAAGCCATTCCGGGTTGCTAACTTAAGAATATTGGTGTTGTATTTTATGAGCCCTGATTCAAACCTATCCATCATCCACTGCTCTATGGTCTCAACCTCCCTTTTGACAAGTGCATCTACATCCCTGACATGTTTGATCGCCTTGTCCCTCTCTTATTTAGCATTGAGCAGCTCATTGCGGTAATCCTGAGCTTGTTGAAGCACCTCCTTCTTTTCCTTTGTTTCACGATCAAGCTTTGTCTTCAGTTCAGCAACGCTCCTGTTCGCGACATCTCTCTCTAACACCAGATCATGGTTCCGATGGAATGCTTGTTCCATCTCGTCCCGATGCTTGGTCCTCTTATCTTTGAGTGACTTGATGGCATCCTCGGCCTTCTTCTCAGCTTCGGTTGGAGATTTCCTCAGTTTTTCAACCTCGGCATCAAGGTAAGCTATGATCCTTTTGTTGTCAGCCTCGATGAGTTTCTGATTTTTGATTTCGAGATGCCTTTCTCTCAAAACCTTGGAGATTTTTTCAGCTACTCGTGACCACTCATTGTATTGATTAGAACATTAGTCACGCAAGCAATGGTCATATCTTGGATGTTCGATGGAATTTTTTTAAGTCGAGCATAAACTTAAGCCCATCGAACCAAATATTTGGAAATTTCTCCTTCAGTTCAACCATTCGAGTGCTAATAGCAAGTTGTTGCTCTATAAAGATGATTGGAGCTTTAGTAGTTTCTTTGCTAGTTCTGTGATGAGAAGTCTCAGAACCACTTTTTTGGTGCCCGCGGTCAGAAGATCGACTGCGATAGGCTGAGGTCATCTGCTGAGGAGGAACATAATTTGGAGGTGAAGCATGAGATGTGTTGCCTGGTGGGATGTCATTGCGATGATCCGAATGCTTATCTAAGTCATTTGGAGGAGGAGACATGTACCTGAGCAGATACCTGGAGCTAGATTCATGTGATGGACAATTTCTGCTAAGGCTATCTCTGTCCCGGTCATCTCTATCACGACTACATCTATCATGATCGGATCGGTTGTTGGAGTCTGAGTCCTGACCGCTACCTTGATGGAAAGCATTTGGATAGCGTTTCCACTGTCGAGTTGTATTATCCTCCATTGATTGGAGTATATATCTTCTTTTTTCATGGATCTCACAAATAAAATGAGAAGAAGTTAGATCCAACGAACAAGGAGGCAATTCAAGTGTTGTGCAGTGGTGTAAAGTGCACATATGTGTAAGTGTCCCCTCGACGGACCGTGAGCTGGAGCTTTGCTCATGGGTGTGATCTCTCCAATACTGGTAGGGTTGGTATCCTTTTTGAAATGAATAGGGAAGTCAATGCCCTCCAAACTAATGTCACCGACATTGAAGGAGCCAAACTCGGTAGGAATTGGCCCTAATCCAGCAAATGTGCTTGTTGATGGAATAGAAGGCATCTTCTCTGCGGTTCTTACCGGCGGAGGCTGAGTAGAAGTCTGAGCCTTGGAAATCTTCACAACTAACCTTTTCCTCGGAGCAAACCATTGACCGTCTTTGGATTGATCAATCTAAGACTCATGGCCCACGTCAATGTTACATTGGCCAACCTCACTACTTTTACCCACAATCTCGCCTTCCTCGGTGTGTTCTTGTGGTTGCTCAACATTTTCTTCAACTCTAGCCTCGAGACTTGGAACTGGGGCACATCCGGATTAGTATTTCCTACTCTAGGCAAGTTGTTGTCATCGTCATTGTCGTCGTCGTCGCCATTGGAAACCACTTGGACTATACCAGTGCAGTGGCCCGCTTCTAACAAAACAAGGTAAAGAAGACTCTTGTCCGATAGAAGAGCTCTGACATCTCAATCTTCTGCTATAATGGCCATAAGAACATTACTGACATCTGAAAGCACTGCATTACTGGGTCTTGTTGGAATATCTAGATGATACAACAAGATGTGAGTTAATCCTGCAGACTATTAAACAAATTCATATAATGCACGTGGAATGGGACTTACGCTCGAATAGCCATCTCCATGTGAACCTGGGCAGACAACGAACATAGAACCACTTGTTTCTAAAATAGCTTAACTTTTTCTATGTGTCGGGGACTACTCTACAACCCCTGATCGGTTCCAGGTAGATTAAGGATGGACTTTCTTTTCGGCTCTTGAAGCTATATATGTATCGAATCTCCTCGTCTCTGGGCGCTCAGTGTAACTATTTAGTAAAGATGATGTATGTAACAAGGAGGAAAGCATGGCTATTTTTGGATGCAGCTCTGTTGAAGCCAATTGCATGAAGTTCAGAACTCGACAGATGAACTGGTTGAACGGTGAGACGTACCTCGCCAAGCACATGTATCTATTGCAGGCAATATAACCCTCAGGGGATTGTAAGCTCTTTGATTTCGAGATGGGACTAGGAAATCATCGAATAGGATTCCATGCTTGTTACTTATTCTTCGAAGTGATCCTTTGTAGATTTTGAAGACAACAGAATCAACACGATTGTTTAAAATAACAGCATCCTCGAGGGTGTCAAGAGCAGGATCTACTTCTGTTCCATCTACCGGCTCAACTGTATTCTCTGGAACTTGTTATTCAGTCTGTGGAATTTCTTGTTTTTGTACATGCTTTGTCGAAGTTTGTTGTGCATGTGGAGTCCTAGTTGAAATTGACTCAACATCAGATTCAATATATCTAGAAGTGGATGTACATGTGGCTTGAGCGGCAAGACATTTGGAACATCTCTGATCCATTTCTATAAGAAACTCGACAGATGATCAACATTAAATAAATTATAAGTTGTACCCCCTGTGCAAAGTGAATCATAGTGCAGTGTCATGTAGTGTCATGTAGTTCATATTTCCAATATTATAATTGTTGATTTTAAAAGTTTGGATTTCACTCGAAGTGACATTCATCGTCAACCGTGCCAACAAGCTTTACATCATTGGTTGTGCTTTGGAAAAGGCTCAAGACTGAGAAGAAGACATTGGTTCATAAGGCAAGATTCTTATATGAACCAAAATCCAAAAAATTGCCTAAGTGTTGGAGTTGTGATGACCCAACAACTTAGAGAAAATTCCAACCTTCTTCTTCCATCTTCACCGATCCTAAATCATGGCCATCACCATCTGCTCATCCTCATCCATGTCCAATCCCATCTATTTTCAGGCCATCGCCTATCTAAGAGTATGGAATTCAAAGGGGATGATCTCGATTGCAGAGTTGGGTTTTGGATCTAGGGCATGGGCCAGTCGATTTTAGGCATGATGGAGTCGCGCTCAGGCAAGGTTTCAGGTGGTGGTGCTAGCGATGTAGGGTTCGAGAGTGACAAACGTTGGCAATGGGAATTGGTAGATCGAAGGTGAAATCTTTTAATGGCGAGTCAAGAGTTATAGGTCGGAAAGAGATAAAGTGAGGAGGTGCAAATTAAAGGTATGGGTTTTATAATTGGACGAGCATGTATCCTTAGGCATAAAACTTGGAAAATCTCCCAAGTCTGGAGTCTATACCGACCCTAGAGCTATGGGTTGGTACCAAGTCTTAAATTTAATATATATATATATATATATATATGCTCATATGTATGTATGGATATACATCTACGTGTATATGTGATTGACCATGTGTGTACATCCCAAAGCTTACTCTAGAACATGCACATAAGCATATGAGTGTGTATGTGTCCAAAATCCTGATTGACTAGAGTCAACGAGAATCAAGTTCAAAGTTGGAAAATCCACGAAAGGAACTAGTTAAAGATTGCAGAGTTTAGAATGACAAATCATCGGAGTGCATTCTAGATTTATAATCCAAGATGCTGGAAAAGCGCCTTACCGAATGGAAATGGACATAACTCTTCACAGAATTGATTAGCAAAGAAGAACAACAACCATTCGAAACATATAGTGGAGTCCTTTGAAGTAATCCCGGCATATCTCGATTCAAAGCACATCACGTTTGAAACAAGATGTACTTTGGATGGCAAGTGTTATCCAGCCTTTTGACCAGGCAATATTCGGATGAACTAGATGAATCGAACTTGGTGTTCTCAAGGCAGAAAGCCCAACGATATAGCCCAAGAGCCCAGGAAACAAACACAAACAAAGTCACAAGGCTAATATAGAGACAACATGAGCCAAGGAAATAACAAAATCACCCAAGTGATTGGTCGATACTGGCCCCTATCTATTGATCGGTACCGGCCCCTATATACTCCTTCTAAGAATCCCATCTTTTGCCTACATGTTCTTTACTATGTTAAGAGTCTACTTCAAGTGTAGCTCTGTTGATCTAGTGCAACTCTCTATCAATCTCCACGAATGCCTGAATCAGCAACTTTGTTCTTCCACAACTCCATCATTTGGACTCGGAAACAAGCTATTATTGATGCAAACAACTATGGAATCGGGAAGCTAACCATAACACGATCCAACATGAAGAGTTTAAGACAGCCAATTCGGCAATCTTATGGGTCGATACCAACTCCTACCCTTGGAGTTGTAATGATGTGCACGTAAATGTGCATGTATTTACATCCATATTTAATATATTTTTATTTAAATAAATATCAAAATTGGGTATTTTTACATGTTTAAAACCAATTTTCAAAAATGCTTTCAAGTCATCATTCATTCACCAATTTGGGGGAAAACGGTAATTTTGTGCATATATTAATTTTGAGAATATTCACTTGCGCATTTTATTTTTATTTGTAGAAATTTGGATGGAAATATGAAGAAGTTCTCATGGAAATATGCATGCACAAGGATGGAAACAGAGGAATGAAGATGGAAATAATTCAAACTAATGCATCATAGAGGACCCCCACCTACCTACTTACCTTAATATGCAATTAGGAGCTAATGCACAAGTTAGTGGAGGTTAAAGTTACATGCATATTTGATGATGGATTAATTAGAGACTAATGATAACTTTGTGGCCATACTTCCTAAGGGGTATTTTGGAAAGCCCCATAAAATATGGATTTGGGTTTTGTGCATGTATAAATAGTCCTCTTATGTTCATGTAATGGATCTTTTAATCACTCATCATTAGAATGCAAGTTATAGCTTCAAATCAAATGAGAAATAAAATGGATTCTTAAGCCTCTTTCTTTTTCTACATGCTCTTTTATTTTGTGTTCATTTTTATTTACATGCATTCTTCATTCTCATGTTACTAGATTAGCTTTCTCTTTTATGCACTTAGTTTAATTTTATTTTATGCAAGTAGTTTAGTACTTTTTTCTATTCTCATTAGCTCTTATTTTCTTTGCTTTTATTTAAATGTTGAAATTTGCATGTGTTGATATGATAACACAAATGAGTAGCTAAACCCCTTCAATTTAGGGGTAATGAAGCTCTCTAAAATTATGTAAATTCAACATATTTTATGATTTATGGTCTCTTTTATGCTTCATGAAAATGTTGATGATTGGTGCAAGTTTATTAATGAATTTGATAGCCTAAGTTGTATTTACAAATAGGCTATTCTTACTCAAATATAAACACAATTTGCATCATCATTATACTAACTGATTTTTTACTATGAAATTAAACTAGAATCAAAATTTGATGATCTGTGTTACTGAATACAAGAGTAAATAGATCATACTTAAAATAGCTTTAGCTTTGACTTCATTTTCATGAGAATTGATAAGTGACTTTGGTGGTTGTATTATAGTTTGATGGTTTAAGTTATGTTAATTAATAACATAAATAAACCACATTTATGATAAATACATCATTAATTCCACTTAAGATCAAAATAGAGATCGTAGATTATTTTTGTGTTGATTTATGTAAAAATATGAGAGTGGATTTGCCTCTAAATTGTTTTCTAATCTCATATTTTCAATCACTTTTGTACTAGCTTTTTGTTTTACATTTTTAGCTTATCACAACTTCAAATCTTGGTTTAATTTGATTTAATAAAAAAAATTAATCATTAAATCCCTACGGATCGACCCATACTCGCCACGTACTAAAATTGTACGTTGTGCGCTTGCGTTTATTTTTATTTAATAAATTTCGGCTATTTTCTAAACCGATAGAAAATTAGTCGTTAAACAAGTTTTCGGCGCCGTTGCTAGAGAATTAATTTGATTTTAATTTTTACTCTTCCAAATATTTGTTGTTTGATTTTAATGTGTTTCATTTTGTGTGTGTATTGCATTTAAAAAAATATTGTTGTGTGTTTGTGTGTGATTTTTGTTTGCGTTGTGTTTGTGTGCTTGTTTCCTAGTTCTATTTGCATTTGCATTTCTACTTAAAAGAAATGCATACACAATTTCATTTGAAAAAAAATTATTCCATTTCATTTTCAATTACGTTTACAATTTTCAATTATATTTTCAAAACTGCCTGTGAACATTTCTGTGCACTGCCTGCTACAGTAAACTGCACACCCCTTGCCTTACTGCCTGTGCACTGCCCCCCTGTCCACTCCAAACTGACCTTCCCCCCCATCTCCAACCACCAACATTCCCACAGTGACTTTTTCTCACTGCATTTCCTCTCTGCCCACCACAACTGCATACCGCTGCACCTAAACAACCAACTTCATCATCTCTGTGTAGACTTGCCTGCAACTACTTCACTCTCCTCTGTACACCTAAACTGCCCACTACTTCACTGCATATAGCCTTGCCAATCCTTGACACACACCACAACATCTACATTTCAACAACTTCACCACTGTCCATCCCCTCTACAAAACTGCCAATACTTCCAGTATTACCATCTCACATCCCCTATACAAAAACTGTCCACTTCCATCATCACCAACTCACATCACATAACCACACCAAAATCACGACATAACCCCTAAACCACTTCAGTCACATACACCATTCTCACTGCCTACTTGCCACCATTCATTCATTTCCATATACAACTGCTCTGGCCACACCTACATATTACTGACCATTCACTGAACATACCCACAGACATATAACTCACTAAACATACCTACATACAACTGATGTGGCCATCATTCATTTCCACCACTGCCACCATACACTTCCCGACATTCAACTAAGACATCAGTACACTTGCTCTGTCTCACTTCTGCTCCTCAACTTCATAATCACCCATCATCATTGCAAACCATATACTTGCATGATCACATTCACAACCACATTCTCTTACTGCCACAACCATCTCAAACAACTACATTCACTGTTTGCCTTCACCCAGTCAACCTTCAGACCAGCACATTCACCTCTGACTATCTCATTTCAACACTTCACCATATACCTCTAACTCAACATCCTCCTCAACATTCCTCTACTGCTTTCTTCTTGCAATCTCCTACAAATTTCACAAACAAACTTCAGTACATTCCCCTACCATCATTCAAACACTTCGCACATACCTCTCTAATGCATATCAGAACCACTTGCTTCAACCACGCATACTTCTTTCACACTACAAACTACAGCAATTACAACTACTTCTCTGACTTCCTTACCTGTCTGTCAACACTACATCACCCACTGTCAACACTATGCATACCACCTTACTTCACTGTCTTCACTGCCTTACAACCCATCAGTCTACCATCAAATACCCAACCTGAACACTGACATACTCCTCCTACCCATAACAAACTTCCAACGACAACAAAATTGCTCCCTTACTCCTCTACCACCCCTGTCCCCAACCATAACAGCACATATCTTCAACATCACCACCACTTCATCAATCTACAACTCCTCTATACATCCCATGCTTACTGCTTACTACTTACTACCATCATATACCATAGCTGGTATACCATCACAACTATCCACCGTTCCAAATCACTACTCTCCAACCATCACAAGCTAACAATTTCGCCTCAACCTCCACTGCCAACCTCATCAACAAAACATTCCACAACTCCACCTGCTTCGAACAAACCCGAACACCCCATCACATCACCGAACAACCAGTCATACATCACCCAAATTTGCCCAAATTCACACACTTCAATCTCCTCTGCTACTTCACCCAAATTCGCAATAAAAATACATCGCCAAATTCGCCAGCAATCGATCCAACAACCTCGTCTTTGAAGCCAACCCTCCAGCAGCTCTAATTCCATTGTCAAATTGCGCTTCCCATTTTGTATTTAAAAAGAAAAAAAAGAAAAAAAAACTTCGATTAAGAAGTGCGTTGAGATAAGAAGTTGTTTTGATTTGTTCACGAAGTCAACTAAAAAGTTTATTCTCTCTTCTTTTAATCGGACCGGGCCCTAGTGGAGTTTTTTTTTAAAAAGCAAGCAAGTTTTGTTTTCATTTGTTTTATTTTCGGTTTTTATTTTCAATTGTTTAATTTTCATTTAGTTTCTTCTTTCATGGAAAAAAAAGAGAATAGAAAATTTTCCATTTAAGTTTTCTAGTGTTATTTTTTTTTTGATTTAGTTTTCCTTTTTATTTCGTTGAGTTTCTTTTGTTTTTGCCTTTAAAATAAATAAATAAAATTTGCTTTTGCTTTGCCTTATAAAAAACAAAAAATCTTTCGTTTCCAACTTTACCTTTTCAGGTTGCCAAAGCAGATAAGGAAAAAACAAACTGCTAAAACTGTCGCTCTGCTTGCTAAATAAACTGCTTTGCTTGCTTGCCAAAAAACATCGCTGCTTAAAAATAAAATTGCTAATAATCTGCACGCTCTGGTATCGTGAGATTCTTCTAATCTCTAGTTTTATTTTAATTGCACTGTTGGTTGCTTGCATTTATATATATATATATATATATATATATATATATATATAATTTCAAAAATTCAAAAGCAAAAACAAATTTCATTATAGTTGCATTGTTAATACACGTTTAATTTTTGTTTTGCATTCATCTCATCTTATTTTCTTTCTTAAGGACAACACCCAAATCGACATAAGGTGGGGGATTTGATCACCCCTTCCTTGGCCCACAAATTGCATTTCATAGTAGAATTTTGACTAATAATAATGGTTAGACTTCAGACTTAAGGGAGTCGCGAGCTCACTTAGGGCTTAATTGTATTTTGACAGTTGTCTTCTTTGAACAATTTTATTTCTTGGTGTCTT
Organism: Allium fistulosum; assembly: GCA_030737815.1. Lineage (NCBI taxonomy): Eukaryota > Viridiplantae > Streptophyta > Magnoliopsida > Asparagales > Amaryllidaceae > Allium > Allium fistulosum. Next base: position 702,582,947 of record CM060904.1, on the reverse strand, counting down.
GGCTACGGTAGAGCAATAATCAGTTATAAATATTACGGTGATTAGCAAATATTATACTAATTATTTCTCTGAAGGTACTTAAACCTTCGGTTGCATTACTATGGTGATTCATGGTGCACTGATAATTCCTGCCCGTTACCTAGCTAATAAATATTTTGTTAATTTAAGACAAAGTGTGATTATATAATTTTGGGTTAAGAGCTACTAAGGACAGCAAATTTGTAATAAGTCATTTGCATTCATTAGTTGCATTAGTTCATGCATATTTTAAAAAAATAAAAAAATTCAAAATCCAAAACTAAGAAAATTTATAAATTTAATTTGACTTAGTCTTTTTAAAAAAGATCCTTTTAAATCTTATCCTTTGAAAATTTTCAAACAAAATCAAAAATCCAAAAAAAAAATTGAGCTAGTTTTTTTTAGAAAAACGAAAATCCAAAAAAAAATATCTTTTCAAAAACAAAAACATATAAAAAAATTTGAAAAAATAAAAACAGAAATCAAATCTTTTGAAAAATAAATTTCTCTTGGTAAATATTTTTCCTCTTTTAAAAAAAAACAATTTCTCACTTCATTTTCTAAAACTTTGCTTCTTTCTCCTAAATTCGATTCTAATTTCTTTCTCTTCTCCACTTTTAATTGTGCATGAGTACTTGGACTCGTAATACAACAACAAACACTTAGACTCATGACTCTTCTACGAATCGTTTAACTCAAACAAACGATCCTCTTGAAATGGCAAACGAGAACGCCTCTCAAACTCTTATGGATAGAATTTTTCCCGATAGAGTTTCTATTCCATCTTGAATCACGCTACCTGCCCCTACGGGTAACCATTTTGAAATTCACTCAAACCATATTACCACGCTCCTAAAATTTGGCAATTTTGAGCATGATGACTCATACATTTTCTTGATGAAATTCGAACAAGTTTGCGCAACCATGAAACTCTAACAACTTTCTGATGATGAAATCAAACTCTGATTAATTCCATTTGCTATTACGGATTAGGCTGAAAAATGGTTGTATAGCTTACCATCAAACTCGATTAAAACTTGGGAAGAATTTGTGAAAGTTTTCTTAAAAAAGTTTTACCCCTTGGAAAAAAAATCTAAAATCCGAAACGAAATCGTCAATTTTCATCAATTTAGGGGAGAACCATTCGGAAAAAAATTTTGAAAGATTTAAAGAGCTCTTGATAAAATGTCCACACCATAACTTCGAAAAATGGACGCTTTGCCAAATCTTATACAATGGACTCGAAAACAGCTCACAAACCATGCTCGAATCAATGTGCCAAGGCAACTTTCTCGCCCAACATCACGATGATGCTTTGCAATATCTTGAAAACTTGGCCGAAAAATCATCCCAATAGAAACGTTGAAATGAAAAATTCTTTTACCCACGATCAAGCGCACACTCGATAGGATCGTCTTTAGCTTTGGAAGCTAAAATCGACACAATGATTAATAAATTCGATAACGTTTTCTCATCAAACCAAATGAACCAAGCTTCCAACCCATGTGTTATAAATGCAATGATCCTAATTGTATAGCCGATCAGTGCCCTAATTCGGTCGAACAACTCAATGCTTTCAACAAAGTTAAAAATGACCCAATTTCTTCAACATATAATCCTGGTTAGAGAAATCATCCGAATTTTGCTTAGAACCAAAAAAATCCCAACATGAATTTGGTTCGTCCCAATCTTCAAGCATTCCCAAATAATGCTCTGAATCCTCCCTTTCATCCCAATCATCTTCAACCAAATTTTGCGGGTCCGTCTCAAAATCAACCGCAATCAAATTTTCAACCAAATTTTGCTCCCTCTCCCCAAGATGATAAACGTTTAAGTTCACTTGAAAAAAGTCTTGAAACTTTTGCTAAAGCAACTACTCAAAGCCTCCATCAAACAATAATTTGCAAAATTTGTTGACTTCATATATGCAAAACACAAGCAATCTATCACAAAACATGAAATGCAAATGAGTCAACTAGCTACGTCTGTAAGTGAACATGAACGAGGCACATTCCTAAGCCAGTCTGTTCCAAATCCCAGAAATCAAAATGCAAATTCGAATCAAGCCCGTGTTATTCAAGATAGCAACGTAACTCAAATGAATGCTATCACAACATTGTGTTTCGGAAAACAAATCGATAATCAAGTTGTGAATCCAAATGATTTACAGGAAACCCCTCTCGGCACTTCTAAAATAACAAACGAATCTGAAAATAATATGGAGCCAAACGTTGAGTCAAATTCCAATCCAAGTTTTTCTTCTACTCATGTAGACCCACCTACTGAGTATTGTGTTCCATTTCCATATCGTCTCCAACCCAAGAAACACTCAAATGGAAAATATGTTGGAAATTTTTAAACAAGTCAAAGTTAACATCCCGCTTCTTGACATCATTCAACAAGTCCCAACCTAGGCTAAATTTATTAAGGACTTGTGTACTAAAAAACGACACACTCATGTACCTAAGAAAGTTTTCTTAGCCGTCGGACTTAGAGAAGTTTTGTCTCAATCAATCCCCGTTAATATAAAGATCCTGTATATCCAACAATCTCATGCACGATAGGAGTCAAAACGATAACAAATGCTTACTCGATTTAGGTGCAAGTGTCAATTTGACAATCTTTTTGACTTGGGTGAACAAAAACCGACAAAAGTAATTCTTCAATTTGACGATCGTTCGATTAAGAAACCCGTTGGAGAAATCAAGGACGTACTCATCAAAATCGGTCAATTCATATTCCCTGTCGATTTCATCGTTTTAGAGACTCAACCCATGAATAATCCAATGAGTCAAATTCCATTAATTTTAGGCCGACCCTTCTTGGCTACTTCAAACGCTCTAATAAATTGTCGCAATGGTTCGATGAAAATATCTTTTGGAAACATGACTTTGGATCTTAATATTTTCAATCTTGAAAACCAATCGAATGAACCAAGCGACCAAACATTGGAAATTAATTCCATTCATGATAACTTCGAAAATAAGATGATTGACCTTAATGATGAATGTGAGGCCGAGTACGAAAGATTGTTTCACAAAATCCCCAACGAGATTGAATATGCACTCCCTTTTGACTCGCTTCCAGTTGAGTCCGAATCTCAAACTAATTCTTTGGTTGAGCAACCCCCGAAGTTGGACCTTAAACCCCTTCCCGATCACCTTAAGTACGCATACTTAGGTGATAACGAAATCTTTCCCATCATAATTTTTGCGACTCTCTCTCTTGATCAAGAAACTTACTTACTTTCAATCCTTTCGAAAAACAAGGAAGCAATTGGATGGTAAATCATCGATATAAAAGGGAATTAGTCCCGCTCTTGTTCAACTCCGCATTCATTTAATCGACGATGCCAAGCCTGTTCGTGATGCGCAATGTAGGCTTAATCCTAAAATGAAAGATGTGGTGCATGAAGAAATTCTCAAACTCCTTTATAACAGAATCATATACCCAATCTCTGATAATTCATGGGTTAGCCCAATTCATGTTGTACCGAAAAAGTCTGGACTTACCATTGTCAAGAACGATTCTAATGAACTTATTCCATCTCGTACTCAAATGGGTTGGTGTGTTTGCATTGATTATCGAAAACTAAATGCTGCAACATGTAAGGATCACTTCCCTCTTCCTTTTATCGACCAAATGCTTGAACATTTATCCGGCCACGAATTCTATTGTTTTCTCAAGGGTTATTCCGGCTATAACCAACTTCCAATCGCTCCTGAAGATCAAGAGAAGACAACTTTCACATGTCCCTTTGGCCCTTTTGCATATCGACGTATGCCTTTTGGCCTTTGTAACGCTTCTGCTACTTTTCAAAGATGTATGGTCAGCATATTTTCCGATATGATCGAATGTTTTCTTGAAGTGTTTATGGACGATTTTTCTATCTTTGGAAACTCTTTTTCCGAATGCTTGCATCATCTTAAGTTGGTTCTTAAACGATGCAAGGATAAACACTCAACGTTAAATTGGGAAAAATGCCCTTTATGGTCACTCAAGGCATAGTCCTTGGACATGTCATTTCAAATAAAGGCATTGAGGTAGATAAAGCGAAAATCGATGTCATTGCAAATCTACCCATTCCAAAATTTGTTAAATGCATTCGCTCTTTCCTTGGACAGCCAGATTTTATCGACGCTTTATGAAAGATTTCAGTAAGATTACTTGATTGCTTACAACTCTTCTTGGAAAAGACGTTTCATTCGACTTTAATTCTGATCGTTTTTCTACTTTTGAACGTCTCAAAAATGAACTTGTTTTTGCTCCTGTAATTTGCTCAGCGAATTGGGATCTTCCATTTGAAATAATGTGTGATGCTTCGAAATTCGCAGTTGGTGCTGTTTTAGGACAATGCATTAACAAAATTCTTCATGTTATCTGCTATACTAGTATGACTCTGAACGATGCTCAACTCAATTACACAACCACTGAAAAAGAGCTTCTAGCTATAGTTTTTGCTCTTGAAAAATTCCGACAATACTTGATAGGGTCACACATTACTGTTTACACTGACCATTCCGCTCTTCGATATCTTTTCGCTAAAAAGGACGCTAAGTCTCACTTAATTCGTTGTATCCTTTTACTATAGGAATTTGATCTTACAATCAAGGATAAAAAAGGATCTGACAATGTCATAGTCGATCACTTATCTCGTCTTCCCAATGCACCATCGCCTTTACCAATCAATGAAAACATCCCCGATGAACAACTCCTTTCTGTTTCTATCGATTCGCGGTATGCCGACATAATGAACTATCAAGTCACTAAAGAAACTCGTTCATTTTGGTCGAAACAAGACAAATATAAATTTCTTTCCCAAGTCAAGTACTTCTATTGGGATGATCCATACTTTTTTAAGTACTGCTCTGACCAAATCATTCGATGTTGCATCCCGGATAATGAAATCAAGAGTGTTCTCTCATTTTGTCACGATCAAGCGTGTGTTGGACATTTCGATCCTCGAAAAACTGCTGAAAAAGTACTTCAATGTGGTTTCTATTGGCCTACTCTTTTCAAAGACTCGTTCAAATTTTGTAAAACTTGCGATCGATGCCAAATGCTTGGAAGAATTTCTCAATGAAATATGATGCCTCTAAACCCCATTCTTAGGATCGAAATCTTTAATGTTTGGAGTATTGACTTTATGGAACCTTTTCCTAATTCTTTTGGATATTTGTATATTCTTCTCGCTGTTGATTACGTCTCAAAATGGGTCGAGGCTGTTCCGTGTAAAACCAACGACCATAGAATTGTTGTGAAAATCCTTAAAGAAAACATCTTTTCGAGATTCAGCACGCCTCACATAATAATCAATGATAACGGAACCCATTTTTGCAATCGTTCTTTTGAAACTTTAATGAAGAAATACTCGGTAACCACAAGTTATCTACTCCGTATCATCCTCAAACTTGTGGCCAAGTTGAAGTTTTAAATCGTCGAATAAAAAAAATCTTGGAGAAAACTGTTAACAAAAATCGAAAAGATTGGTCTCAGAAATTGACCGATGCACTTTGGACTTATCATACCGCTTTTAAAACTCACCTTGGGATGTCCCCATTTTATTTAGTTTACGAGAAAGCTTGCTATTTACCAGTTGAAATTGAGCACAAAGCATTGTGGGCAGTTAAGAACATAAACTTTAATCTTGAAAAAACCGGTGAAAATAGAAAATTGCAAATCAACGAACTAGAAGAGATTAGGAACGATCCGTATGAAAACGAGAAAATTTACAAAGAAAGAACAAAAGATTTTCATGACAAGTCAATCCTAAGAAAAACGTTTTCACCAAACCAAAAAGTTTTTTTATATGACTCTAGACTTCACTTATTCCCTAGGAAACTAAAATCAAGATGGACCGGACCATTTGTGGTATGAACTATTTTTCCACACGGTGCCATAGAAATACAAAACCCATGGGATGGATCGATTTTCAAAGTCAATGGTCATCATTTGAAACCTTTCTTTGAGTTGCCATGTGATCAAGAGGAGGAGCTCATGAGTCTTCATGAACCATGCTACGTCTAGTAAGAAATGTTAACCCTCTTTTGTAAATATGTACATATTTTTCCCCGTTACACTCATTATATCATGCATTGACCGTGGGCACAATCAAAATTAAGTGTGGGGGGAGTCTCATCTTCATTTTTTAATTTTCATGGCATTTTTGAATTTTCAATTTCTTTCCAAGCATTTTTGAATTTTCATTTTCTTTCCAAAAATCAAAATATCTAAAAAAAATCTCAAAAAAAAATTTTCTTTTAGCATCTTGATTTATTTTTAAAGAAACACCATATGATAAGTGTTATCCCGCCTTTTGGTAAGGCCGTGACACCAAGGAATTGACTAGTAACTAATGATAGTTCGTCTTGGAGATCGGTTATAAACAGGCTCACTATGGATATCGACGAATTTTGTCTGAGTCCAGATCGAGCTAAAATTGCTATGTCACGACAAGCGAAGCTATGAGAGCCAATGTTCCAAATTTCAAGTCAATCCGAGTTCATATGCTCAGGTTATGATCGATGCAAGTTGGAGAACCCATCCATTCGTATCCATCATTTTGAATCGATTGGAGTCGCAGCTCACCATTTCGCATCGGTCGTTTTCGTATCCATCAGCAGATAAGCGCACTTCGTATCCATCAGAAAGCCTACTTCGACTCGATCAGCTCCGCATCCATCATCAAGCCTCTGTTCGACTCGATCGAGTTCGTATCCATCAGGAAGCCACTGTTCGACTCGATCGAGTTCGTATCCATCAGGGAGCCTCTGTTCGACTCGACCAGCCAGTGACCATTTTGTATCCATCGCCTGAAGAGCCCTGTTCGAATCCGTCAAGCTTCTTTACTTCGTATCCATCAAGAAGTCCTTGTTCGTATCGATCCACATTAGGTCTATTCGTATCGGTCGAGCTACCATCCTTCAAGTCCATCTGGGCACATCAACTTCGTATCGATCAAATGGAATCATTTTCGATCGATACGAACAAGGTTGCGCAGTCGAATTATTCCACGTGTTCTCCATCGATACGAAGCAAGGGCCACCTTCTATCGATTCGAACAACACAAGTGCCTCAATACGAACAAGGCGAGAGTCCTAGAACGACTCGATCAACTCAGCATCGAAGGCGGAGTGATCCAGAGATTCAAGCACCACGTCATCTCACAGCCACGCGCAGCTATCGATTCGAATGGGATCGAGTCAAAATGAGGGAGTCGAATGAAACAGCCAACCGAAGATCCTAATTCGTATCGATCGTATCTCCTAATATACTAGTCCAAATGCTATGAAATTTTCACAGAAGCTTACGTGCATGCTAGAGAATGTCCACGCCAAATTTCGACTCCATTGGACACAATCTTGATCGATACGAAATCCGTTCGTATCGATCACAGATCGGACCGAAACTTCGCGGGCTTGGGCGCGCGGGCCTAGTCACGTGCCAGAGAGGGTCTCCCGAGATCTGAGCGAAATATCAGCCTCCTACACCTATATATAGGACCCCAAAGCCAACAGAAAAGGGGCTTCTTCTTCTTTGAATTCTCCAACGCCCAGACTCTACCGGATCCAGTTCTAAACTCCATTACTACTGTTACTAATGAATTTCACTGCTGTAAATCATTATTATCCGCTGTAACCCGCCGAAATCATTTGTAATCATCAAAGAAACATCAATAAAGTAATCAACTTCAGAGTGGACGTAGGCAAGATCGCTGAACCACTATAAATCTTGTGTCTCTGTCTATTTCTTTCCCTTTTAAGTTTATTATTCTTCACTTTGTATCCTCTACATTACTTATATCTGTGATCTGTGATTATATACTGCTGATTTGTGTTCATACATTGGTGCTTTCACGACACTTGGGGTTTGTGACCAATTTTGGCGCAAACACTTTGGTGCTTCCACTGAGAATTGAACTCAGGAATCCTATCATTTGGAAGTTAAGTTTGAAGGCTTAGAGATTCAGATCTGAAAAGCTATGACCAGGCAATCAAGTAGAAGACAAAGGCCAGAGAGAGGTCAGCATGAAGGGAGTCAAGAAGCATCCTCAGGTGCAAATCAGACATCAATCTTCATCACCAGGGATGAGATAGACACAATGATGAAATGACAAGAGGAAATGATCCAGAACTTGCTTCTTCCGATTGGGCAGCTTGGAGTGCAAAATCAAGGAGCAACCAGAGTTAAAAACGAAGTAGGACCATCTGGCACAGCCCCAGAACTAGGGGGCGATAACCCAGAGCATGTTGGCCCAATCCCGGATGGAGTACCAAATGGAACTGCGCAACGCGACATTGACAGAGACATGAATGCTCAGCCAGGAGAGCAGATTCCAGGAATCCCTCGTAAACTCGGGGGGCAAATCAGAGACAACCAACAAGGACCACAGCTTGGCGACAGTGATAGATTGGCAGGGATGGTTAGACGAGCCATGAGAGGCGGACTAGTGAATAGAGATCTGGAGGATGTGAATAGGAGTCCCTTTGCTCCTACGATCAGGCAGGCCAGGAACCCACCAGAATTCAAACTACCATCGGTGGAAATGTATGATGGGAGGACGGATCTTGCAGTCCATCTGACAAGGTATATGAGGCACATGGAAGTGCTGGGGGCATCACAGAAAGTCATGGCTCGGTGCTTTCCATTGTATCTAACAGACATCGCATCACTATGGTTCAGACAGCTGGAGAGTGGCTCCATAGAAACATGGGCTGATTTGACCGAGAAATTCATGAGGCAATTCAGGGTTCACATTTCAAGACCCAAGAATGTGATGAGTTTGGCAGCACTGAAACAAAGAACTAGGGAGTCTTTGAGGAACTTTTTGATGTGATTCAATGCAGCGGCAGCATCGGTGGATCGACCCGATCCATCCATGGTTTTGATTGCAGCTGTATCTGGCATAGCTGACGGCACAAAGTTCAAGAATTCGTTAACAACGGACCCCCTATGGATCTAGGAGAATTTTATCATGAGGCTGAAGGATTTTTACGATTAGCGGATGCAAATGCTGAAAGAGAGGAAGGAGAAGGAGTCGACATTTATGCGGTCAAGGGCGAAAATCCTCCTGAAAAAGGTGCAGGAACTTGTAAAGGGAAACGAAAGGCAGAGGATAAGGGCGATGGACCGGTGCAACCATGAAAGGAACCAAGATTCACCTCTTATACGGAGTTGAATGAAACTTTGGAGCGAATCTACCAGGATACCAGGGGGTAGGTTCCTTACCGAAAGCTAATGAGGAGGGATCCGACCAACAATGAAAGAAGGTCAGACAAGTACTGCTCATTTCATGAGCTAAGCGGCCATAGTACCAATGATTGCAGGCAGAGGGACGAAATAGAGGGACATATCCGGAATGGCCTGCTATCACAATATGTAAGGAGGCAAGCAACAACAGTGGAACGGGAGCGACCACCACCTACACCTACTGGGGATGGCTCAGGATCGAGGCGTCAACTCGTCATCAACTGATTGGGATAATGACGAATAAGTAGCAAACTCCACACCAATGCGATTAAGTCTTTTGACACATGTACAGGACCACGAACGATCCTCAGGCATGCTCTGATATGACTATAAATCGCATCAATGTAGGTGTTTGCACTTTGACATCCCTTCTTTGCTTTTGTTTTCTGTTTCTCATATTTAGACTCGATTTTGTTTGAGATTTCTGTTGGAAGACTTATTCTAAATAAAAATCCACTATCTGTGATTTCAAAACGGCTAAGCTACTTACACATGTACGGGACCGCGAACGATCCTCAGGCATGCTCTGAGATGGCGATAAACCGCCATGACAAGCAACTCAGTAACTCACTCGAACGTGAAATCTTACATTAATGATACTAAGTCCCTCCCCGGGCACACACAATTCGCCTCGAACGGCACCCGACCGCGAACGGTCACAATTCGCCTCGAACGGCACCCGACCGCGAACGGTCACAATTCGCCTCGAACGGCACCCGACCGTAAACGGTCACAATTCGCCTCGAACGGCACCCGACCGTGAACGGTCACAATTCGCCTCGAACGGCACTCGATCGCGAACGATCACAAATTGCCTCGAACAGCACCCCAACCACGAACGGTCACCATTCGCCGCAAACGGCATCCGACCACGAACGGTCATGTACTACCCCGAATGACATGTGATCCCGAACGATCATCATTTGCGGTCAGATAAGGCTATCAACTTCTGTGCAGGTCATCAACAGGATACAAACATCCAGCTTATCGAACTACAAAACACACCTTCCTATCGCAAGGCATGTTTTGGGGGGCAAGTGTTATCCCGCCTTTTGGCAAGGCCGTGACACCAAGGAATTGACTAGTAACCAATGACAGTTCGTCTTGGAGATCGGTTATACGCAGGCTCACTATGGATATCAACGAATTTTGTCCGAGTCCAGATCAAGCTAAAATTGCTATGTCACGACAAGCGAAGCTATGAGAGCCAACATTCCAAATTTCAAGTCAATCCGAGTTCATATGCTCAAGTTATGATCGATGCAAGTTGGAGAACCCATCCATTCGTATCCATCATTTCGAATCGATTGGAGTCGCAGCTCACCATTTCGCATCGGTTGTTTTTGTATCCATCAGCAGATAAGCGCACTTCGTATCCATCAGAAAGCCTACTTCGACTCGATCAGCTCCGCATCCATCATCAAGCCTTTGTTCGACTCGATCGAGTTCGTATCCATCAGGAAGCCTCGGTTCGATGCGATCGAGTTCGTATCCATCAGGGAGCCTCTGTTCGACTCGATCAGCCAGTGACCATTTTGTATCCATCGCCTGAAGAGCCCTGTTCGAATCCGTCAAGCTTCTTTACTTCATATCCATCAAGAAGTCCTTGTTCGTATTGATCCACGTCATGGCTATTCGTATCGGTCGAGCTACCATCGTTCGAGTCCATCTGGGCACATCAACTTCGTATCGATCAAATGGAATCATTTTCAATCGATACGAACAAGGCTACGCAGTTGAATTATTCCACGTGTTCTCCATCGATACAAAGCAAGGGCCACCTTCTATCGATTCGAATAACACAAGTGCCTCGATACGAACAAGGCGAGAGTCCTAGAACGACTCGATCAACTCAGCATCGAAGGCGGAGTGATTTAGAGATTCAAGCGCCACGTCATCTCACAGCCACGCGCAGCTATCGATTCGAATGGGATCGAGTCAAAATGAGGGAGTCGAACGAAACAGCCAACCGAAGATCCTAATTTGTATCGATCGTATCTCCTAATCTACAAGTCCAAATGCTATGAAATTTTCACAGAAGCTTACGTGCATGCTAGAGAATGTCCACGCCAAATTTCGACTCCATCGGACAGAATCTTGATCGATACGAAATCCATTCGTATCGATCACGGATCGGACCGAAACTTCGCGGGCTTGGGCGCGCGGGCCTAGTCACGTGCTAGAGAGGGTCTCCCAAGATCTGAGCGAAATATCAGCCTCTTACACCTATAAATAGGACCCCAAAGCCAACAGAAAAGGGGCTTCTTCTTCTTTGAATTCTCCAACGCCCAGACTCTACCGGATCCAGTTCTAAACTCCATTACTGCTGTTACTAATGAATTTCACTGCTTTAAATCATTATTATCCGTTGTAACCCGCCGAAATCATTTGTAATCATCAAAGAAACATCAATAAAGTAATCAACTTCAGAGTGGACGTAGGCAAGAACGTTAAACCACTATAAATCTTGTGTCTCTGTCTATTTCTTTCCGTTTTAAGTTTACTATTCTTCACTTTGTATCCTCTACATTACTTAGATCTGTGATTTGTGATTATATACTGCTGATTTGTGTTCATACACTGGTGCTTTCACGACACTTGGGGTTTGTGACCAATTTTGGTGCAAACAATAAGTACATGTTTTGGTCATTAAATTGAAATCTTTGAAAATTTATTTGTCTTAACAAAAATAAAAATAAAGTTTGATTATAAGTAATGATGGTTGAACTAGTATATAGGAAGGTTCATGGGTGATAATTATGAAGTATATCCTAATTGAAATCTTTGTTCAAGAAGTGGTTGATTTAAAGTAAAGGCAATAACATTTTAAATCTTTTAAGTTAAGTAATGCCAAAACGATATTGTAAAACTCTCTCTTCATAAAAAAAAGAGAAGAATTTTTTTTGTATATATTTTATTAACACCTAGAGTCATGTGTTCACGCGCAAGTGTCTACATTTGCCATGCTCTATACCCTTCTCACGTAAGCCCGAAAGGCAGTGCATGATCGGTATATCTGGCCTCAGTTTATCTGAGTTAGGTGTATGTATATAAAAAAAATCTTTTACTACTAACGCCTACAGTCGATAAGTGTACATACTTGTGTGTACACTCGCCATGCTCTATATTCCCCTCACATAAGCCCGAAAGGCAGTGCATGGGTTATATCTGGCCTCAGTTTTCTGAGTTAGGCATATGTAAATATTATTAATATTGATAATGTTTTCAAATAAAGAGAGAGTAAGCAATTGAAATCCAAGCACCATTTTCACTTATTTGATTTGACTTGTTATTTAAAAGAAATGAAAATACCACTTTGAAAAACTTTGATTATCAACTAAGGATCCATTTCATATTTGCACTATGTTATCAACCAAAACAACTAGCCAAACTAGAGTCTAATTTTTATGATTACTTAAATTTTGTTTGAAGTTTGACGAGAAAAAGGACTTAAATTTCTTGATAATGACCAGAATTTATATTTAGCTTATTGGTGTCGATTTGAAAGTAAAATTTTCATTTGTAAATATTTTCAAAAACTTGCATCCATCTCTTTGTAAATAAATCTTGCATTTAGGAATTTTTCATGTTGCATTTGGATTTTGTGGGTATCATCCGCTGAAAATCCTCACGAGACAACACTCGTCCTACTAGGGACACCTAGAGGTTTAATGGCTTATTACATACGCCCAATGCAATCGTGTTTCCTACGAAAACAGATTTATCTTAGTTTTTCTTTATTCGAGGACGAATAAAAAGATAAGAGTAGGGGTATTTGATGTGCACGTAAATGTGCATGTATTTAAATCCATATTTAATCTATTTTTATTTAAATAAATGCCATAATTGGGTATTTTTACATGTTTAAAACCAATTTTAAAAAATGCTTTCAAGTCATCATTCATACATCAATTTGGGGGTAAAATGGTAATTTTGTGCATATATTAATTTTGAGAATATTTACCTGCACATTTTATTTTTATTTGTAGAAATTTGGATGGAAATATGAAGATGTTCTCATGGAAATATGCATGCACAAGGATGGAAACAAAGGAATGAAGATGGAAAATTCAAACTCATGCATCACGGAGGACCACACTTACCCACTTACCTTAATATACAATTAAGAGCTAATGCACAAGTCAGTGGAGGTTAAAGTTACATGCATACTTGATGATGGATTAATTCAAGACTAATGATAACTTGGTAGCCACACTTCCTAAGGGGTATTTTGGGAAGCCCCCTGAAATATGGATTAGGGTTTTGTGCATGTATAAATAGCCCTCTTATGTTCATGTAATGGATCTTTTAATCACTTGTCATTAGAATGCAAGTTGTAGCTTCAAATCAAATGAGAAATAAAATGGCTTCCGAAGCCTCTTTCTTTTTCTACATCCTCTTTTATTTTGTGTTCATTTTTATTTACATGCTTTCTTCATTCTCATGATAGTAGATTAGCTTTCTCTTTTATGTACTTAGTTTAATTTTATTTTTATGCAAGTAGTTTAGTTCTTTTTTCTATTTTCATTACCTCTTACTTTCTTTGCTTTTGTTTAAATGTTGAAATTTACATGTGTTGATATGATAACACAAATGAGTAGCTAAATCCCTTCAATTTAGGGGTAATGAAGCTCTCTAAAATTATGTAAATTCAACATATTTTGTTATTTATGGTCTCTTTTATGCTTCATGAAAATGCGGATGATAGTTTTTGCTTTGACTTCATTTTTTAACTTAAAATAGTTTTTGCTTTGACTTCATTTTCATGAGAATTTATAAGTGGCTTTGGTTGTTGTATTATAGTTTGATGGTTTAAGTTATGTTAATTAATAACATAAATAAACCATACTTATGATAAATACATTACTAATTCCACTTAAGATCAACATAGAGATCATAGATTATTTTTGTGTTGATTTATGTAAAAATATGAGAGTGGATTTGCCTCTAAATTGTTTTCTAATCTCATATTTTCAATCACTTTTTTCTAGCCTTTTGTTTTACATTTTTAGCTTATCACAACTTCAAATCTTGGTTTAAATTGATTGAATAAAAAAATTTAAATCATTAAATTTCCTACGGATCGCCCCGTACTCACCATGTACTAAAATTGTATGTCATGCGCTTGCGGTTATTTTTATTTAAAAAATTTCGACTATTTTCTAAACCAATAGAATAGTCATTAAACATGTACCGACCATACAAACTGATGATGTGGCATCCAATCTTCATGGAGAACAGAGCTAAAGCAGGAAGAACGACCTGGAAATATTTTGTACGAGATTTTAGGCCCTTACCTATATGAACAGAAAGGCAGGGCTCATTTTTTAGGATCATTTGGCTCTTATTCTTATTCTTAATTCATGTAATCAAGCGTCGGAGTTGCACCGACCCATAAGAACTTTTACCTTCAAGTGAGAATATAAGCAATAAAATTATAAAGTGGACGTAAGCCATAATTTTCTGAACCACTATAAATTTTTGTGTGATCTTTTTTATTTATTTTTCATTAAATTCTTCAGTTTTTATTCTCTACTTTAACTTCTGCGTGTTTGTACCCTTTTTGGTTCAAACAGGGGTTATGGTAGGAAGTGTTGCCTTGATTCTACTAGCATATGATGTCTGTTAGCTTGGTTTACGTTTGAACTAAGTTATTAATATCAGTATTGGGTGTGTATCGGTCAAGTACCGATATGAGATATTTTAAAGTATCGTGATAATATTAACGATATATCATACATGTGTAGAACGTGTTGTAAACCATATTGTATTATTTTATAATGTTATAATAAGACTATGTTTTTAAATATTTGGATCAATATTGCCAAATTACTATTAAATAGTAACTGCATATAGTTTACAGATTACAATAAGTTTGTTGAGATATTCTGTTATACATAAATCATAGTATAAGCTTATAAAAATCAAGAAATTCGTATAATGTGCATTTTTATTATTTTCTTCAATTTTATACTATATTCATTTTTTAAGTCATCTAATCATTAATATTAATTTGTAATTTTTCCCATATTTATAGTTTCTTCATTTTCATTTTCACTTAATTTATCAAATAAGTAATGTTAATTTGACATTAGTTATAACTTCTAGCTTGTTTTTTATCGATTTTTCAGATATATAACTTTACTACTCTTCAAAGTTCTAGTCCTTGGTGCATGATAATAACTAAAAAAATCAATTTTCACAACCAATTAGAAAAGGTGAACCAAAATGTAACTAAAAAGAGAAGTAGCTCTTAAATGATCTAGTTTTTAGTGGTAAAGTCTTTGCACGAAATAAAACAAATAAAATAATGGAAAAAATAGAGTTTTCTTTGATAAAAAATGAATGAAATAGAATAAAAAAATTATGATTAATACTAAAAAATTAGTTGCAATGTGATTTCTACGTATTATCATTCACTATACACTAAAAACAAATACTAAGAATATGAAGATATTTATATTTAAACTTATTTTCTCTAAGACATACAATACTGGACAATATTCATAAAATATATCGAGGATTTTACTCTAAACATCGAAGTAATATATCAGCAAATATTAGGAGACATATCAATAACGATATTTCAAGCGATATTTCGAAAAAGAATATCTGTTAAGGAGCAATATGAGATATATCGGTGATATATCAGCGATATTATCCGATATTAACTACATAGCATGTGAGTTATCTTGCCATATTGCAAGTGTATGTTGTGACATAATTGTTTGATTGTTGAAATATAAATGTTAAATGAAAACCAATGAATGTTACCACTTTTGGACCCTCCTTGCTTTTGAAAGCAAATGACAACATATATGTATTATAATCTCTCTTATAAACCCTTTAAAACTTGTAGTGTGGCCATGACCTTAAGTGTACATGTTTGAAAGTGTTGTATGTTATGTAAAAGTGTGTAAGTGAATGTTGAAGCGAGAAATTCGCTATGAAAGCATTTGAATCCCTTATATTTTAAGTTGCTTCAAAATGATGTTTCATTTGCATATTATTGGATAATATAATATGGTTTTTCACTACACTTCTACTAGTGTTTTGTATAGCGAGGAATTGGGTTGGAAAGCTGTGGAAATAATTGAATAAAGTTGTGAAATTTTGAAGCGAAACAGTCACTATGGATGCACTAAGAAATCGCTTTGTGTTCAGCAATTTCTAAGTCAACATTGGAAGACATCCTTAGGTTTTTTTGTGATATTGACAAGTATACTATAAGTACTTACTAGTGTAAAAATATCAAGCTTTAAAAAGGTTCGAAACTAGTTAAACAAAGCTAAGAAAGTTAGAAATAAAAAGGTCACTATATCGACACGTTTAAAATATCTTGTTTTGAGAAATAACATTTATTTTTGTGGAGGCTTCCTTATGAGTTCTTTATTACTTTAACAAGTAAAATATATTTGTTCTTACTATAAAAAATTTGGAGTTTAAAACATTTAATAGCTAGTTGAACAAAGTGGCAAAAGTTAAAGTGAAATAGTTGCTATATAAACACTTCGGAAAAATAACTTGTTTCCGGGCATTTTAATAAACTAATTAAAAGATATTCTTTGGGATTTTTCATCATGGTTTTTAAGTACCCTAAGTACCCTAGCTACTATAAAATATTTGAATCAAAAATCATTCGTTTGGTTATCGAAAACTAGTCACAAATTTGTAGTAAAATCAAGTCAAAAACAACCCAGAAACTTTTGTAGAATTTCAAGAATGCCGTCTTTGCTTCTAAAACAACTTTTACCTATTGTGAATTATTTTGGTAGCATTTTCAGAAATGCTATCTTTGCAATTTGAAACTATAAATTGTGTATAAATGATATTTGAATTGATAATGTTTTTCTAATCCTTTTAGGGTTGTTTTCCAACTTATATTATAGTGTTTTAAAATTGGTTTCAAGTTTAAATGTATTTTTAATAATGAATTTTTAAAGTAAGAGGCTTTAAAATCATCATGTGTTGACATAAAATTCAAGTTTCTTTACAGGTTAAAAAAATCGATCTTTTCCATCCGGAAGGTTCTAGATTTTCCTGTCAAGCATAACAAATTTCTGGTCTTCTTTGAGGAAAGGATAGTTCAAATATCCAAGACAAAATGGCTCTCTATCTCAAGGCTTGAATCATTGTAGAATAAAAATTTCATTTATGGAATTTTGAATTATCTTCAATCTTCCATCCTAAACCGACTCCTGGAAAATGGTAAATATCAAAAACCTTCCTAAAAGAAGGGATATTCCTTTTTCGCTAAGAAAAACCTGAAGAGGTGCAATCATATAAAGATGGAAGCAATATGCACCAATTTTATTTTTAACAAACCATTTTATTTCCAAATGTTTTACTGAACATGTCTTCGAGAAAAATTGCTTTTAAAAGTCAAGAAGGACTATTTCCAGTTACCCTACAAATTAGGAAAAATAAATATTTATTTATTTCAAGAAAGGTTTATAAGACCTTCAAAAAATATTACTTAGCATCAGTAAATCCACACAAAAGATTTCGGTTGAGCATGTCTTGACATAAGCATTTTCAAAACTTTTCTAAGTTATTTGAAAAGAATGACCTATACGTATTTTTCAAAGAAAAGTTTTTAGAACTATCAAAACTCATTAGCATCGCAAAAACTCTAATTAAAAGAACTTACTCTCGATTAAGGACTATTAGTTCATGAAACATGACCACTCGATCTCTTATTTGAGATTTTCCTTTCTACTATAAGAGTGACCTAAAAACCCTCCTTGATGACAACGTTGGGAAGGGACTTCTTTTTCAAAAAGTTTAAATATTTAAAATCTTTTAAGAAGAAAGACCAATTTTAGGAAATAATTCATTAATTTATCAAAAAAGTCCTTTTATGGAAAAAAAATTCTTCCAAAAAGAAGTTTTGTGACAAAAAAGTTGATGTTCAAAAGAGTTTTCACAAACATTTCAATGACTAAAATTTATTTTCACAAAAAAAATTTCAGAAGAAATTTTTCCAGAAAGCCTCCGATGTCCAATCTGAAGCACCTTCAGAGGGAGGAGGGTCCAGCACTGTGTCCACTTCAGAGCGCCTCCTAGAGGGAGGAGAGTCCAGAACCTACCAAAAAGCCTTCGATGTCCACTCCGGAGTGCCTCCTAGAGGGAGGAGGGTCCAGCACCCACCAAAAAGCCTCCGATGTCCACTCCAGATCACCTCCTAAAGGAAGGGACAAAAGCCTCCGACGCCCAATTTGGAGCACCTCTTAGAGGGAGGAACTAGTTTAGCACCAACTAACAATATTTTAAAGGAAGATCAATTTAGCATAAGCTATAATGCTTCCAAAGAAAAGGCAAAGCCCATGAAGGGGCACAAACAAAAAGGATAGAGATGTCCAAAGCCCAAAAGAAAGGCAAAGCCCAAGAAGGGGCAAAAGGAGAAAAAAAATGAAGATATCCACAGCCCAAAGCAAAGGCAAAGCCCAAGAAGGGGTAAAAACAAAAAGGACGAAGATGTCCAAAGCCTAAAATAAAGACAAGGCCTAAGAAAGGTCAAAAAGTAAAAGGACGAAGATGTCCACAGCCTAAAGTAGAGGCAAAGCCAAAGAAGGGGCACAAATAAATAAATGGACCAAGATGTCCACAGTCCGAAGCAGGGACAAAGCCCAAAACACATTTCTAATAACTTTGGACTAGACTTAGAAATAAGGAAACCTTCAAAGTAAGGTCTATATAATAAGAATTAATAAATTAATTAGGCTCGCTGAACAAACAAACCATCGAACGGAACTACCCGCTGAATGGCTAAACAACTGAACGAAACTACCTATTGAATGACCAAACAACTGAACAGAACTACTTTGTTGAATGGCTGAAAAAATGAATATCGGAACGAAACTACCTTGTTGAACGTCTGAATGGCTGAATGGAACTACTTTGCTGAACGGTTGAATAGTTGAACAGAACTACTTTGCTGAACGGCTGATTGGTTGAACGAAAACTACTTCGCTCCAATATAACAACAACAACAATAATAATAAATACCTTAAAAACTACATATCTCCTAACAAGAGGCATTCATTTGAACAACGAGAATCTCCATTGCTATTTGAAATATGGAATTATGAATCTTTTACTTTAGGTCTACTTAAAATTACTATTACTAGACGATTTTCTAATTTTCTATTACTATCAGATGGTTTTCTGAGTTTCTTATTATCAGATGAAATTTTTGACAAGCTTTTGATTAAGTTTTTGATTGAATTCCTGATTTTCTAAACAAATGAATTCCTAGTTTTCTTATTGGTATTCTTGCTGGTTTTTAGACTTCCTATTGAATTTCTTGTTTTCTTATGGAATTCAAATTTTCGTACTATTATCAGATTGGATTTCTGATCTTATATTATTGCTAGAAAAGGATTTTTGGTTTTCTATTATTATCAGACATGGATCTCAGGCCTTCTATTATTACCAAACAGGGATCTCTAATTCTCTATTATTATCAAACATGGATTTCTAGTCTTCTATTATTGTCAAATTGGATTTCTGATTCTCTATTATTATCAGACATGGCTTTCTGGTCTACTATTATGTTAGATTGGATTTATGATTCTCTATTATCGAACATGGATTTCTGGCCTTTTATTATTGTCATACAGGGATTTCTGGACATCTATCATTATCAAATTGGATTGATTATCGTCAGTTATCGCCAGATATTGATTTTTTATTTTCCTTTATTATCAGATGGAACTCCGGATTTCTTATCCTCAAATGAAATACAGACTTTCTAACTGCCTTATTATTAAATGGTTTCCTAACCTTTTCTTCAATATTAGTATCAGATATTTCTTCTAATTTTTCATCAAATGAATTGTTAATATCTTAAATCACTAACCCATCTTAGAAGAAGGTTTTAGGTTTGGAGATAAAAATTACAATGAGAAGACAATCTAAATGTTGCATATCATCTCATATCAAATTAAAAGCTCTGATAAGCAAGCTGTGTGATACATTCAAAGTAACAATTATCTAAGTATAAATTTGTATGATACACTATTGCAAGGATAAGATGTTGAAACAATAAAGGAGCCCAATCTATAAGCTTATAAGCAACTCGATGTTGAAAATCAATTCCCGACAACCAAAGAAGATTTAGCTTGGGAGGAAAAGCTTCATAGCCCATACTAGTCCCCTTGAAGAACTTCTTGCCTAGCCCTCAGTTTGATTACCAGGTGATATTATTCCAAATTTGAATACCCATTTTTAAGAACATGTAGGTGATTTACACAATACCCAAAGAAAAAATTTTAAAGCCCCAAATAACCTTTACAACAAGTCAACGACCATTGAATAACCAATGTCGAATTCATAAGAAAAGTCTAAGCTTTCGAGTTGATTAAAAAACACAAATACTAAACTCATGATAATAGAACAGGTTTATGGGTATGTACAAGAAACTTGAATCATAATTAACATAAAAGAATCCTAAACATAACGTTACACCAGTAAAACTATGTCGAGTGAATAGATTAACACCAAGTGTCGTATGAGTTACACAACAAAGCAAAAATACATTAGTATTAAGTCATATATTAGTATCAACCCAGATATATGGAATTTAAGATGCTAAATGATCTCAATAGTTTGAAATCTTCTTTTGTTTTAGTTTGAATCGCAGAAGAAAGAGGAACACCATCAGATTGAATAGATTTAAAATGTAGCAAGCACCATGTTTTGGATTATTGACTTGAAAAGTCAATGTTTTTACTACACTTCCAAAGGGGCCAAATGTTATCCACATAATGTCTCAGGAGGATATGGTTTCTAATTCAAAGCTTCAAAAAGATAAAGTCGAACCTTATTGCAAGAAGAAGTGATTAGGCCTTTATAATAACGAGTGTTATTACCAATACTGACTTTGAAGATGTTGAGCCGCTCTTTGATCACGTCAACTGCCATCATTATTTTCAAAGACATACAACTAGTGATATACTTACAACATCAATGATCAATTTTGAAAACATGAAGATAGATGAGTGTCAAAGACATGTATACAACATTGCATGTAACCAAAGAAGTAATGAAATCAAGTACAATCAACTTCGAAAGCCGTCAGTGAGTGTCAAAATGACCATAGTGCTTTTCATCGATGCTAAGTTCTATTGACATCATCTTTTATGATGGGAAGCCGCACTTCGTTCACGTCGAAGACATACCACTCTTAATGTATTAGTGACGCCGCTACTCACTTATCGTGACCAAAGCAGGCTTATCGACAATAACCCTGAAGGCTATCAACACTGCATTCAAGTGGCACCGTACTTCACAGCTCTTAGAAGATATTGCACCATGATGATGCCAGATGAATACAAAGCAACACTACTCTTCGACCAATATTTCACTTTGCCTTTTATTCAGTGCGTTTCTTCAACATTAGGAGGACGTTGTGTGTTTAAGCAATGCAGTGTTGATGGTGAACACTCGATATCCATGAAAACCTTAATACTGCTTTATGATTATCATTGACAAAGTCATAACCCATTCATAAAGGACATCAACCATCATGACTAATGCTACCTAAGTTGTTGTCGCGTATCTCCAAAAGGATGAAGTCAAAGCCCGACACCATTTTCACTAATGATGCTGCACGAAGTCATCAACATTGTCGCTGATGTCATTACCTTTCCATGTTGCTATTCTTCCATGCTGATATATGGTAGTACCTCACTTCGTCGATTATTCAATGATGCTAAGAATCATCAATGACAATGCCATACAAAGTGAAATGTTTTCAGCTTTGTAAACCCTAAATCAATTTAGGGATTTTTACCGATAGTAAAACTAGAACTTTGTACACATAAAGAATTGAAAATCAAACAATTGCATAGCATATGAACTATGATTTGTGATTAGCATATTCAATTTTGACTCCAGTCTGACTTCGACTTTGAACTTGCATAGCATGATCTCACTTCAACCCTAAACTAGCATGGCATACTTGACTACTCAATTCTTGAATTAAAACTTGTACTTTGCGTTGTTTATCGACTTCGACCGTATACGATATTTCACATGATTTCGATTATGTTGACTAAGCTAGGGATTGTTATGGATGCATACTTCAATTTGATGATTTCAATAAGCTTCGAAGAGCCTTCATTTTGATAAACCCATCGTTTATATACTTTTGGATGTTGACAAATTTATTCGTTAACAGTATACCTATTCAATATTATTGTGTCGTGGGATGCAAGCTAAACAACTAATTTCTTATTTATATTCTTCACCCTAGACATTATCTATTATACCAACTTATATATTTATTAGATAGTTATACTTTTGAGGGGATAACTGTTATGGCATTCCATGCGGTCTCAAAAGTACCATTATATGCTGATCATGTATTTTTTGAGTTTCTCACACCAGACTTATGTCTAACCCGTGGTTTTTTTACCTTATTTCCATGGATTCTCTTTCGAGCAGTATGACAAAAGCTAGGTTCATTGATGATCATTGAGCTCTTGGAGAGGAGAAGGATGTTTTACCTACCGTAGTATTTATTTCCATTACATTACTTTATGTATATATATATCAACAATTGTAAGGACAGGCTGTTATAATTGTTCAGGCTGATGATAGTACTCTGATTAGTAACTCTGAAATACTATGTATATTAGAGTAGCTTTATGTATTATCTTTTGATATTATATGTTATCATTTCGCATGTGAGATTCTGATGTTTTTGTTCTCCTCTTTCTTATGCATTTTCTTTTCTTCTTTTCTTTTCCCCGACGTTCTATCTTTTTGTAACTTGGGTGCATGACATGTGAATACCGTGGATGTATTAATGTGGACATTCAGGGGTTGAAAAGGTTACCATTACATCAAGTATCAGAGCTCAAAGTTAAGCGAGAACCTTGGCTTTGGTTTGGTATAAACTCATTAAGAGATAAGGTATTGGAATGCCATAGCATGAGTTGAGTGTATTATATATATGAGAGCGTATATGCATTTGTTATATATTGGTAATATATAAGTATTGGTTAATAATGTAGTCGATTAATTTAGGGATCAATGATGTCCATTTGTTTATTAGCCTCATCATGCTCGTTCAGTTTATGAGCATTGATTATTGTTTGTTGGTTTATAAGTAATTTACATTTTTGCATCATAGGTTAGGTAGATGATAATTGTGGAAACACTGAAACGAACACCTTGTGAATTAAGTTTCACAGTTTGACTGTAAGACGTTTGGTGACAATGTTGGATTAAAAGTTAACTTTAATAAAAGAAGTTTATTATAATCTAAAAGGAAGATAAGATATTTTTGAATATAAATATTTGTGAGTAGCTTTTATATATAGGAAAGTGACTTTATAAATTGTGATTTATAAACTAAAAAAGAATTTAAACTAAGAATTTGAGAACTTAAATTTCGATATTTTTGGAAATTGTTTTTCAAGATTTTGGAGAAAATAATTATAGTATTATTTGGAAGTATTTTAAATGGTAAATGCTTTAAAAGAGTTTTAAGATTTGTTTGAGTTCGAGGTTGCTCTCGAAATCAGTGAGTTGATTCAAGAATAAAAGTATTTTTATATTATCTAGTTCGAGTGGCTCGAAAGTGACTAAAAAAATGGGAAAGAGATGTGGCTGGTTGGTAAGCACTTCTCTTAAGTATTACCCTTTTAAAGGGGATATATGATACAAGGTAACACCCAGTTCCTTTTACCATTTTAGTATTACTCGATCTATATGTATATTTTCTATGGATTTTAAAGAAAA
This sequence comes from Allium fistulosum, assembly GCA_030737815.1. Lineage (NCBI taxonomy): Eukaryota > Viridiplantae > Streptophyta > Magnoliopsida > Asparagales > Amaryllidaceae > Allium > Allium fistulosum. Next base: position 702,558,929 of record CM060904.1, on the reverse strand, counting down.
TATTTAGGAAAGTGGTTTTTAAAATTATTTTTGGTTTAATCCCTCAAGTATGATTTGATATAAAATAATTTATGAATGTGGTCTTTTTCAAATGATTTGAAATAAAATTCGATGTTTAGTTTTAAAGCTTTGTTCGAAAGAAACTTAATATTAAAATAAAAGTTGAACTTTTATAACTTTTAAATTTTAAAGATAGTAAGTTAAAGCAAGTCTAAAATTTATTATACAGCCTTGAAAAATAAAATAAAGATAAATGTTTTGTATATACTCTTAGGATGTAGTGGAGTATTACACGAGTAATGAACTTAAGTCTTGAATTGTTTTAGAATAATATTATGTTTTAATGAAATGTTTTATAAATAAAGATAAGTCTTAATAAAATGTTTACAAACTTAAGTAATGTTTTATGAAATGGTTCATAAATGATTTTAGTATTAATTGAGAAATGATTATTTTGTTTGTGTAAATGAACATGGTTTAAATTGTAAAGTAATTGGTGTAGTTAAAAAAACTAATGGTATAAAGTACGTAAGTTGTATATAGATCATTTTATTCGCATGATAGTTCTTGATCTAGGATTCGAGTATATGGTTTTGAGGTGGTTTATACTAGTCCGAACAAGGGTTTTTCACTATATTATTGACGGCGAACACTTTATACAGATTCTTGATATGATCTTGAAGTTTTTTATCATAGTATATGGCTATGCAAGGAGAATAGAGGTGCCTAATCAAGGAACCAGATCAAAGTCTGCACTAGTGAGGTCAAGTGAAATATGCTATTTTGGAAGTGAAATCTATGTGGTCGAGCAAGTGATCAGATTTGATATTGTGTACGGATGGTCCATGTGCTTCATACGGGCTTTAGTATATTTGTTTGCTATGTTTGCTAATGATTTGTATGTTGTTAATTATTGATGTGTGCTTTTTTTCTTTGGTTGTTTGTGTTGGAATTTTGAGGATGAAATATTCTAAGTGTGGGAGAATGTAACGACCCGGAATTTTGAACATTTCATATTTAATTATCTAAATTATTTAAATATTTGAATCTTGAATTTAATATGATCAAATTAATTTTATAACCTTGTTAATCCCCTTTATTAAATAATAACTAATGATAAAAATTGATTTTTGAAAATGATTAACAAAAATAAATAGTTCAAAGAAATATCGATAATGTGACCAAATATCATTTTATTGATAAACGGCTTTTTATTCAACAAAAGTTGTTCGGACTCTTTTGAACTTGTATAGTAATATATGAACACAAATAACAAGTTAAAACCACTTAAGTTAATTACAAATTAATTAAAGTAAGTAGGATTAATTAAGGGGACGTTGACCCTTGATTTAAGGCATAGAAAGTGGAGATAATCATGGCATGTTTCATGGCATGGAAGGTGGAAAGGAAGGAGAGGAGGAAGCTTCCTATGGGCTGGCGAAAGAGAGCTATGGATGGTTATTTTCCACATTTAAAAACTTGATTTAAACAACCATTAAGCTCACATTTTTCATTGCTCAAAATTCTCAATGAAAATCACTCCTTTTTATGTCTTTCTCCTCTTTAAATCTTCAAAACAATATCAAGCATTCTCCAATCTCCTCCAAACTTTCACAAAGGTCTTAAAACATCATTAGAATATGGTTTATAATATAATAAGTGAAGAAATGATGGAGATGTTGGGGGATCATTCCAGGCTGTGAGCAACTTTGGGTGCGGTAAGGCTTGTGCTTGTGTTTTGGTGAGCAAAGGAGGTAGCTTTGGCTTCGGGGCTTTGGTAGGAAGTGTTTCCTTGGTTCTGGTGGCTTGTAATAATTGTTGGCTTGGTTTACATATGAGTTATCTCACTATCTTGCAAGTGTATATTGTGATATAATTGTTGATTGTTGAAATATAACTGTTAAATGAAAACCCGTTCAACTTATCACTTTTGGACCCCTCTTGCTTTTGAAAGCAAACGACAACATATATGTATAATCTCTCTTATAAACCCTCTAAGACTTGTAATGTGGTCATGACCTTGTGTGTACATGTTTGAAAATGTTGTGTGTGATGTAAAAGTGTGTATGCGAATGTTGAAGCGAGAAAGTCGCTATGAAAGCACTTGCATCCCTTGTATTTTAACTTGCTTTAAAATGATGTTTCATGTGTATATTATTGGATAATTTAATTTGGTTGTTCTCTACACTTATAATAGTGTATTTGATAGTGATGAATTGGTTGGAAAGTTATGGAAATAATTGAATAAATCTGTAAAAGTTTGAAGCGAAATAGTAACTATGGATGCACTTTGAAATTGCTTTGTGTTCGGCGATATCTAAGTAAACATTAAAAGACATCCTTAGGGTTTTTTTGTAATTTTAACCACTGTAATATAATTACTTACTAGTGTAAAAATATAAAGTTTTAGAAAGATTTTAAACTAGTCAAACAAAGCTAAAAAAATGTTTGAAGTAAAAAGGTCGCTATATCGACACGTTTAAAATAACTTGTTTTGAGAAATAACGTTTATTTTTGTATGAACTTCCTTAAGGGTTTCTTTACTATTTTAACAAGTAAAATATTTTTTTCTTGTTATAAAAATTTTGGACTATGAAACATGTAATATCTATTTGAACAAAGCAGCAAAAGTTATAGTGAAATAGTTGTTATATAAACACTTCGGAATATTACCTTCTTTTCAGGAATTTTTATAAAATAACTAAAAATTATTCTTTGGGATTTTTCTTCATTATTATTAATTATCTTACATATAATATCTACTATAAAAAGTTTGGACCAAAAATCAATTGTTTAGGTGTCGAAAACTAGTCGTCAATTTGTAGCAAAATCAAGTGAAAAACAGCCCAAAAACTTTAGATAGCATTTCTGGAATGTTGTCTTTGCTTCTGAAACACCTTTTACCTGTTGCAAATAGTTTTGGCAGCATTTGCCAAAATACTTTCTTTATTGTTTGAAACAATAAATTGTGTAAAAATGATATTTGAATTAATTATTTTTCTCTAATCATTTAATGGTTGTTTTCTAACTTATATTAGAGTGTTGTAAAATTGATTTCAAATTTAAATGTATTTTTATAATTAATTATGATTTTTTAAGTTTAGAGGTTTTTAAATTAAAACATGTTTATTTTGGTTTTTCTGTTTTATTCGAAATTCGTTGTTTTTATGTAATATTTTATATAGATAATTATAATATATTTTTATGTAGTTTGAAAGTGTTTTAACATATTAATAAGTATTTTAAAGGTGTGTATGTGTATTTATAAGTATTAAAAAGTAAGTTAAGTACTTTATAAATATAATAAAGGGAGTTTGGATTTTAACACATAAGTTAAATAAATGGTTTTGAGAAGCTCATTTAAAAGTGTACTACCTTAATTAATATGTGTGGATGTGCTTTGACCTTTAAAACGAATGTTTTAAAGTTAATAATAAGTATACAAATTGTTCTGGGTTGTAATAAACAATGTTTTAGTAACATTTGTTTTTAACTCTTATTTTTAATTATACTTAGGAATATAATTAGTACTTTAATGATGAATATTTTGAATTAAGTGAATGGTTTTGGGTTTGTTGTGACAAATGTTTAAATGACACTTGTCTTTAACCTTTAAAATTATACTTAGATCATTAATAATGGAATTTTAAAGATAATAACAAATATGAAATCTTTTTATGTAAAGATAGAAAAGTAAAGGTTCAACTTATCAAAGAGGAGGTTTATAGTAACAATGTTTGAGTAACATTTGTGTATAATCTCTTTAATTATATTTTAAATAAGAAATCTTTTCAATGATTTGTGAATATACTTGTACAATTTGAGATAAGTATATGAATACCGATGAATAGTAAAATACAGTATAAATGAGTAGTAACACATGAAAAGTAAAATACAGTATAAATGAATAGTAAAATACAAAAATAGTAAAATAAATGAATAGTAGAATACAAGTATATATCTTTTATAAAGGAAAATTAAATCTATATTCAAGTTTAATAAGTTAAGTTTTAATTTATGCAAGTTTAATAAGTTAAGTTTTAATTTATGCAAGTTTAATAAGTTAAGTTTTAATTTATAAGAAGTTTAATTAAATAAGGGAAGTTTAATTAATAAAGGATTTTTCATTAAAGAAAGAAGTTTTAATTAATGAGGAAGTTTTAATTAAATGAAAGAAAATTTATTAGATAAATAAGATTTACTAATAAAAGAGGTTTTAATTAATGAAAGATTAATTAAATAAAAAGGGGGTTAAAAGTCATTCATGTGACTTGGTCGTGCTTTGTGTGAGTTTTTTTTGAAATGGTACTTAGATACAACATGTCACTGGGACAACAAACCACAAATCATGTGTCAATAAATGTTCGAACCACGCTATGCAAGTTTCAAACTGGTGACCTTTCACACCAAAGTCGAATCGTTCTTTGTGTGACTACTTGTGTGTGGAAAATATTTAATCATGTACTTAGCGCTAAAAGCCTACAAAGTAGACTTGATTCTATCTATGGAATTTAAGAATGATGATTCGAGTAGGGTATAGAAGCAATTGTTATCTAACCTACCAGGCTTCCTTCTTAACCGAGCATAGTAGGAGCTGAATACATTGGAAAGTGATAAGTGTACAAGACTTGGTTTCCATATGTGATCATTTCATTGTTGTGTAATATGACCAAATTGACTTATGAAGTATCAAAAAGCTTCACGCTTCATACTATTTGAGAACCCCTTGGAAGGAACATTCGTATGAAATGTCTCTAGCTTTCACTTACTTTTTAAAGAACTAGAATTAAGTTAACCAAAAATTCATCGATTCGATCTTGAGGAGACCAGGATTATAAGTGTTCTACTTATCGAAAACCACTTCAAGACTGAGATATGTGTTTTATCTCTTGGATGTGGATCAGTTTGAGATGTTTTAATCCAAATTAGGATTCGTGATTTGTTCGAGTGATAATGGCTCGTGTGTTGAGATGCAGAACGTGACTTCACCATCGGTATATGACTAAAGATAGTGTAGGATGCATAATCCTAGGTTTAGCTAATCCAAGGGGGTACATCATCTTCTTTGTTTAGAGTATGCTTATAGATGTTGCATGCGAGGAGTTGTTGATACTAGGTTCATAAAGTTGGGGCATGGGCAAGTTGCGTTTGCCTTATGGTATATTTTATCTAGAGATATACGATGCTCAGAAGGTAGTTTTCGATCCTTGTCATGGAGATCCACTTCATTTTTTAAGATAGAGGCGTTTCCGCGGAAAATCCTTATGCGAATGCACCTTAGTGGTTTTGATTGTATACATATTAAATATTGTTGTGTCATGAGGTGCTAGCAGCACAGCTATTTTCTTATTTATATTCTTCAATCTAGACATTATCTATTATATCAACTTATGTACTTATTAGATGGTGGTTCTTTTGAGGGGATAACCGTTATGGCATTCCATACGGTCTCAAAAGTACCGTTATATGTTGATCGCATATTTCTTGAATTTCTCACACCAGACTTATGTCTGACCCGTGGTTTTATTTTCCCCTCATTTTCATGGGTGCTCTTTCGAGTAATCTCAGAAATGCAGGTTTTCATTGATGTTCGTTGAGCTCTGGGGGAGGATTTGGATGTTTTACCTACCGTAGTATTTATTTTTTATGCATTACCTTACGTATATATATCAGCAATTGTAAGGACGGGCTGTTATAACTGTCTATGCTGATGATAGTACGCTAATTAGTAACTCTATAATACTATTTATATTAGAGTAGCTATGTGTATTATCTTTTGAAATTATATATTATCATTTTGCATGCTTACCTTAACGTTCTGTCTTTCCAGCACTCAAGGGTCGAAAAGGCTACAGTTACATGTTCCAAATGAAATGTTGTGGCTGATTCTATGAAGAGGTTTTGTACAGCACTTTGAATAGCACTACAATAAAAGCAAAGTGTGTATATATATATGCATAAATTTATAACTAAGTTAGGGGTGATTCCTAGTATTAAGAATACTCATCATTGTTATTTGAGAACAATATAACAATAAGAGCTCAATAGACGTCGAGAACATACTCTGAATAGTTCCACGTGATAAAAGTATTTTATCAGTATCGGAGAGAGTTGATTGACAGTATAGATAATTAAACCAACATAGCAGATCCATTCAAAAAATGTCTAACTTGATCAGTTCTCATCAAACTGATTGAAGGGAAGGGATAGAGATTCCATAATTGATCGCAAATGCAAGTGGGAGATTGATAGAGTAAGGGATATGCGCTATAGGTAATTATGTAATTTGTTACATATATCTAACTCAATAAACAATTTTGTTCAAAATAAAGGCATTTTCTTTCTATTATATACTTAATACACTGAGTTATATTAATTAATTTAATTAAAAGTATATTTAATAGAAAATCCATAAATGGTATGTTTTGTGATAATAGTAACAAGATGTAGCAACCATGAGTAATTTATCACAATGAAATTAAACATACTTTTTGAAATATTCCTAGTCAAAATGTGCCAAGACTGGATATCAATACATCTATTGAGACTAAAGTATGTAATGCTCTCCAAATGTTAGGTAGTGTATTACTCATGACTACTGGAAGAATCAAGGGGTTACGTACTGATGGTTATTGGATAACTGTGGAATGACTCACTCAATAGTCTTCTGTTGGTTAATATAACTAAGATCAAATACAAAATATCAATGTGACAAAATTACACAATTCTCTTGACTTGAGAATACTGTCGATCTTTAATGTAGAAACTACGCTTTGATTATAGTAGAATCATAGCACGGCATCCATCAAACGATTATAGTTAGGTCGAGTGGAAGCATTGGAAGTGAAACACTATTCAAGAGATGAATCGTCTCCTCGATTATATGAGGTTGGTCAACTAATGTCAACTTAAAGTCTCTGGCCAGAGTAGTTCAGTTAATAATGATTGTTATTATTGAACCAAGGTCTTTGCGTTTGGACTATAGAGTTGAATAAGGATAATATTGGAATTTTGACCATTACCGCATTCCATATATCCAAAGTAATATAGTTTTGATGAAAAGAATTGGTGTAAATGACTGTCACTAATGGTTAACGCTTATAATAAGTAAAATTGGATTTTACCAAAGGATGTATAAGCGAAAAATTTAGCCAAAATAACCAACATTGGCTAAGATGACGTGTGAATATTAATATTTGAATTGCTCAATATTAATCGCTGACTAAGTTTACACCTTTGAGTTACACAACCGAAATGATGAATATTCGGAATAAACCACATGATTTAATTAATTTTAAATTGTTAAAAATTAATTAGATTAATTAATATTTATTATAAAAATATATTTTATTTAATGGATGTCCTTAGTATTTAGTAAAGTGAGTATATAAAAGTTACAAACGTGCGTATTGATATACGATAACAGTAGAACGTTTAAATTCGATTTAAACATAATAAATACTGAATTTAGCTTTAAATAAATTAAATTAAATATTATTTATGAAATATTAATTTTTAAAATATTTCTTATTTGACTTGTTTTATTTCCACTAGTATTTAATAACATGCTTATATAAGAAGTTATAAACGCACATATCGGTATACGATATCGATAGGAAAATTAAATTAGATATAAATGGAAATAATACTTATTGGATTTTGGAAAATTTTTGGGTCCAAAGCCCAATATGATGGCTCGCTATGATGTAGAGAGGGAGAGGAGTTTTTGAATTTGAAATGAATGGGAAATATTAATTAAAGGAGAGAAAAAGACCATATCTTCATTACACATTTATTTCCTCCTTTAATTATATTTTGCTCTGTCATTTTCTTTCTTGCCTCTATAGAAACTCCAGGTCAAATTTTCATGGTGGAAAAGCTCAAAAATTCTAAAATTTTATCAAGCAAAATCAAATAGAAATAAGTGGTTATTTCTTGATTGCTGCAGATCTAGAGAGTGATTTATCGGATCTAGAAATTTTTCATTCATTCAAGGTGTTTCTCCTAGCTTCATCCTAAGGTAATTCTGTATATTTATATATCTTTTAATCTTATTTATATCCCCTTAATTATCTATCTCTCCCTTCTATTCATATGTATGAATTTGGATTTGGATTTGAATATTTCAATACCTTCTTTTTTAATCAATTGTATATTCTTATCACATAAAAAAAACTTTGGTATATCCTCTACTATTTGTTTTATGAATAATAATTATTTCATTTGCCTCTGTTCTGTATGTTTACTCATCTTCTTTGTTTAATCTAGATCTAGAGCTTCCTATCATGAATCTGTATATGCCTATGTCGTCTGATTTCATTATTGTTATAAAAATTAAAATATAGGACAATCTTGTTAGTATGTCAGTTTTCATACTAGAATATTTAGATTTGAATGTTTAAATATAAATTTTTCTGTGAATAAAACTTCGAAATAATTGCACTAATTAATCATTGATTTAATTATTTTATGTTTGAATAATTCTGAAACAAATTTAGCTAATTGAAACAAAAGAGGAAACATTAATTTGGTGGTTTATTTCTTGTTTACAATTGTTTTGCTAATTAAATCAAAAGAAGAGACATTAATTTGGTGATCTATTTCTTATATTACAATTGTGTTTGAACTAGTACTCAATCTTTGTTCAAAAGCAAACGTTCTATTTCATAAATTGCTTGGATATTATTCTTAGTTTGTTTTATTCAAATCTTGTTTTGACTTGCATGGGAATATAAGTTTATATATATGTATGTAATAACATTTATATGTGTATTTATATATAACTCAAAGTTTCAAAAAGGCTTTTATGTAAGTTATAGTAGTAAACTTTTAAACTACAATAATTAGACATTGTATTCATTAATTTATTGCGTACTATATAAATAAAGTATCTTTCACTGTAAACTACTATGCAAATTATTTATTTTGTATGTCTATATACATGTGTGTGTGTGTGTGTTTATTTAATAAGAAAAAAATATTTTTGTTTTAGATGACAAAGGCATATATATAGAGGGGAAATGTGTCTGTTACAATGTAAATCCCAACACCTAAACAACATTCACATTAACTATGCACAATTTTCATATGTTGCGCTTACACTTTACATATGGCAGCGTTTGATGTACTCAATATAATATACAATTAATTAAAATTAAATTAAATTAATTTTAAACAATTATAATAAAATGGAAAAATTTAAAAAGGAAAATTTAGAAAAGTTCAAAATGAATTTAGACTACGTAGACCCAATAAAGATCCAAAATGGTAAATAAATTGAAACTCACTAATTTCTTCCATTGCGGGCTGGCCCAGTTCCAACATATATATCTGACATTTTTGCCACCTACCTTTCAACAACCTTGTTACCAGAATTCTAACTTTCTTTGGGATTGCTTTAATTCAACTTACACCAAACTCTTACATTTACATGCATTTACTTTTTATACCACTCAAAGAACTCAAGATAGAGAATTTTACTCCTTCTACTCTGTGCTCACTTGCCACTCTTCTGAAAGCTAAGTATTAACCCGAAGGCACTACGTATTATATCTATCTTGCCAACAACTGGCTAATTTCTGACTCGGTTCATAAAACAAAGGACTGGAGCCACCAATTTTTCTATATAAGATGTTATTCTCTAGAGATCTCTAGGAAATTTTCTACTCGCAGTACGTTAGTTAGTCTTATAATCTTCTACTATTTTATTATCATTTTATTCCTTACTATTATTTTCAGATTCTACCTCAAAAAACATCGATCCTAAGGTTTTGGCCAAGACTTATCAGCTTGGTGAGGCCAATAAGTATTCGAGGAGTCGATTGAGGCTTTTTGCTTAAGAAAAGCCGAGGAGACATTATTTAATTCAACTACCTCATTGGATTTTGGGCAAGCCTCCCATCATAGAGAGGAATAGATACGACTCTTCACTCTTGTTTCCACAAAATTAGAAATTTTCTCTGCGAACTCCTCGATTCAGCATTAACCATTGATAGTCCTGGATAATCCCAGGTCCCATTCTTTTTATTTTTATGTAAAGAATATGATGATTGCCTTTTCTTATCTATTTACATTTTATATGTTTTAGATTTGCACTTGATCGACCTAGCTTCCTTGTCATTGGATAACAATCCCTTGAATTTGCCCATCTCTCCAAAAGTTGCTGGAAAACCTCCTCTTCCTCCTACTTCTAAAGGTAAGCATATTTTACATTTTTTCATCAATTTTTTGTTCAGTTCATTTGGTACATTTTAGTCGATAAACAATTTATCAATTATATTGACTGTGCAAATTTATTTTAGTAGATTACAATATTGCATTTGTTCTTATACTTATTAGAATACATTATTATATTTTTATAATAAGGCTCCTACTAGAATTTACATATATTAAAACCCTAAATGAGATGCATGATTTAAAAATTTCTTTTAGTGAGTGTTAGGATCCATTTATCATGTTGCTACAACCTTCAGTGTATTCAACAAATTGTAGTCTCAATAAATGGTAAATAACGGGTTATTAATTTGTAACATTCTTAATTTTATTAACATTATTCAGAAGATTTAATTAGAATAAATTAAGTAAAATGTAGAGAGATAAGGAGGTTGAGATTGGTAAATAAATGGAGTGGCTATGCTTATTAAAATAAATGAACTTATAAATGATTAAGTGTTAGCTAATTAAACATAAGGGTATTAGGGTAAATAGCCACCCATATTCCCACCCTTATACCATTACCTCTAGGCAATAAACGTTCATTTATCATAAGCAAAAATTTTAAACATAAGAAATAGAAAGTGGACGCCGGCCATTAGGAAGAAGAAAGAAGGGAAAATCAAATCTAAAGCTTAGGTTCAAGCTAGAAGAAATCGGTCTCAATCAATCTCCAATTTCTTTATCCAACCTAAGGTGAATAATAATCACTACATCTCTATTTTAATTTCTATAATCATATGTTTTCTGATTTATGAGTAAATTAGTTTTTATGATATATTAGATGGTGATATGCTTGATTGGTGATTTGTTTTTAGTTTAAACAAGATTGTTTTAAAAAAATGCACGATTTTAGGGAAAAACTGAGATAAAATAATTTTTAAATGCCAGGAAAAAATTATATGTTATGAGAAACATGATTTTAGAGTTGGGTTTCAATTTTTATAATTTTCCAAGCCGTAAAGAATTAGTTATGAATTTTCAAAGGAAAATATGGTTATTTGGGTTTATAAATTTATTTTGAAAATCATATTAAGGATATGGGTCTGTAATTTTAATATGTTAGGCAACATGATTAAAGTGAATTTCTGGAATTTTTGGGGATTTTTACTAAGTGATTTAGTATGAAAATTAAATTGTTTTGAAAGGAGGATCTAAATGATTTAATTGTTTTGTTAAAAGGAGTGGCTTATTTGTTAAATGTTATTTAGTTTAGATCTGAGAAAAATACGACAAATATTAGCAAAATTATTTGAAAGTTTAATATAGCCAATCAAGTGTTTACATATGGGCAAGTTAGTTACAAAAAATTTGCTTTATTTAGTAAAAACAGCCTTTAGCTCAGAAAAGTGGGTTCCGCCTCCTTTAGAAGGACATTTCGACCCAGAGCTTACACCTCCAACCTAGTCGAAACCTTCTAGGTTGAAACCAACAAACCTGTACACATGGTATCATTTAGATGGTACAACAAAGTGGATTGGAGAAAGGCGGAAGGTAGGGTGTCAAAATGTAGCATCCGATAGGGTTGGTTCCTCAGTTTTGTTTTGTCTTTAAAAGAAAATGTGCTTGCCTATTTGCAAAAGGGTTTCGAAGTAGTCGAAACCAATGGTTTCAAAAGAGTATTTCAAAACAAGCTTGCGAAGGAGAGCTACCGCCTTTATTTTAAAGTATTAGCTTTCGAATGAGTTACTTAGATTTTTATTGAAGCTTTCGAAAGGGGTAGTTTCGACCAAGTCAAAACCCTTCTATGATTTTGATGACTTTCGATGGTATTGAAGACATCAATGCTGTCGAAAGGTGCTGTTTATTTTATAAATATAAGCCGCTTTCTATTGCTTTCGAACGGAGTTAGAGATTTTGAAGGCAATGGTTTCGAAAGGGGTTTCAAAGTCAACCTTCAATTGTTTTGCCCAGATGTTTTAATGATTGCGAATGGATGGTTTCAACACCATCAAGTTTCCCCAAATACTTTTATGAAATAAAGAATGGTTTCCAAAGAGATACTTTCGCATAGGTTCACTTTGACCCAAAAATGTAAATATAAACCTAATGGCTTCGAAAGGTATTGGTTTAGAAGGGTAACCTTCAATGGTCTCGAAAGGGATATTTTTGAATGGATTCAAAGCTATGTTTCTATACTTATATGATAATACTTTAACACGGTCGAAAGGTTTCGAAAGATATGTTTTAAAGTATTCGAAAGCCAGGAGCCTAGTGTTTTAAAGATAGAATTTAATGCTTTCGAAGGAGGTTATCCAATGAAGTTGAAAGCAAGGTTTCGAAGGTGTCGAAAGGCTTTTTAAACCCAAACTCATTCTTAAAGGAAAACCCCATGGCTAAATAAAGGAGTTTTGAAATAACTTTAAGTATGTAAATTTGAAGAAGTATTGCCTTGATAAAAATATAGGTTAAAGGGATTAACTATGTTTATATGAAAAGTATTTCAAGGACTTTAAACCCACGGGAGTGGTATTGTTAGTTGTTATGTTTGCTTCTTCAAATATGAGTATATTCACATGATAAAAGACCCATAACTATATTTTAGGGATAAAAGGGTAAAAGAATTAGCTAGGTTAACTCAGTAGTGAATATAAACTGATAAAACTCCTGAATGAGTATAATTTCATCCAGAGGGTCAGGGAGACCAAAATATAGGGTGCCTAAACTTTGAAATTGTCTGAGAGATAGGTTCATAGTAAACCCATAAGAACTATGATTAGGAAGTAATTGGGAGTAACCAATAGGTTCATAGTAACCCATAAAAACTATGCAATAAGGATGGTTGGCAGTGGCCAATTGGTTTGTAGTGAACTCATGAAAACTATATCCGGATTAAGTATTGACATCAGTCCATAGGTTCCTAGTCAACCAATGAAAACTAGGATAAGAAAGAAGTTAGTGGAAGCATCAGTAGTTCCTAGTCAACCCAGGAAAACTAGGATAAGAAGGGAGTTATTGGAATAATCCATAGGTTCCTAGTCAGCCCATGAAACCTGGGGGAATTAATTTAAAGGACAAAAATTTGTATATTTTTAGCCTCAAGGCACGACCTCAATATTTTATCCGCAAGGACAAACATTTTTCTAAAAATTATTCATAAGGACAAACATTCTTCCAAAATTATTCATAAAGACAAACATTCTTGCAAAACTGCTACCGAACTAAAACTGATACCTAAAAATTGCTACCGATAATTACAAACTGATACCTAAAAACTGCTATCAGTAACTAAAAATTGATACCTAAAGAAAGTTTTCCTTCAGGCTAAAATACTGAAGGTCTGTCCTTGAGGCTAAAACGCTGAGAAATTTTGTCCTTGACAATAATTTCCTGATGAAAACTAGGATAAAACCGAAGTTATTGGAATGACCAATAGGTTCAAAGGAACCCATGAATTTATTAAGTTAATTGGTAGGGGCCTATAGGTTCTTAGTGATCCCATGAAAATTATGAAATAGGACAGGGTGTCTATAAACTTTGAAAAGATTAGTAGTAAATCCTTGAAAACTAATAGGTTAATAGTGACCCTAAAAACTATAAATATGACACGGGGTCAATTAAACGGGGGATGGGAAATCCAAAATGTTTATGTATACATATCATCTTAATATTTTGAAATGCTATGTTTTTAACCATTGTGGACGCAGGAGCACAGTATATGGGTTTGAAAAGGTTTTAGGATGCTCGTGAGGGGAAAACCCGTTCCGCTAAGTAGCATGGTCTCACTAGATATCTAAATGGATTGAGATGCTAGATTATTATTCATACCAGGCTTTATGTCTGACTCGAAGTTTTTGTTTTCCTCTTAAACTCTCGGGTACTCAATTGATTTTGAGTAGTTTGAGGTTTAAGGTTTTTAGGTTCTCTTCTTAGACGAATAAAGCTTCCTGAGGCATGCAGGAGGCAGTTAGTTATTTAGAGTTATCTTTTTCCGTTGTGTATTTTGGATGTAAAGGTAGACTTATTAGCCTTATTATATACTTTGATCAACCAAGGGGGCATCTTCATATGTCACTCTTGGCGTATGTATAATAATTATATTTTTTTGGACATGGTTAACGTTTGTTGGATTATGTAATGAACATGAAATGTTTTGAATGGAATGTGGAAATGTGTTTTTAATTTGTTAAATTTTTTCCATATTCTTGTGATCTGTGTATCATTGTATCTAACACCGCCGTATTTGGTCGCCGAAGATTAATAATTATGGGTGACTATAGCATTCGTAGCCGTTAGTTTTGGGCCTCCAAGTAGGGGGATGTTACAAGTTGGTATCAGAGCCAGGTTTATGAGACTTTAAAAGAAAAGTAAAACCTAAAAGCTTTTTGAAACATAATCCAATGAATTTGAAAATATGATCGCGGTTTGGGTTAACCCTATATTAACGTACTTGTATTTGATATATAGGTATATCTAAGTACGTATTCCCTTATCTCTTAGACCGTTCATCTGTATCTTACTAAGGCTCGTATGCAGATTTACGAGAAAGTGGATATGGAAGCAGGAAACGGAAGAGAAAATCTGGGTGGAGGAAGCACCACAACCAATGGAAATGCTCGACCTAATACCAGGAGGAACCAAGGTCGACAAGCTAATGCTAATCCAAATGCTGTAGCTAATATAGGTGCTGAAAATCCGGCAATAGATGTGAGGATGGTGTATCAGTTATTGGCCAATCTTTTGCAAGCCGGAGTAACTGCTAATATGGGAGGAGCTAATCATGTAGATCTAGTTGGATATAATTATGCTAGGCTGAACTGAAACAACACCAGTCTGGGTGGAAAGCCATTTGTTGGGACGGAGGATGCTATTTAGGTTGAGAATTGGCTATTAAGCTGTGAGATAATCTTTACTGATCTAGGCTAGGATGATGGGGAAAAGAGAAGGCTAGCCTCTGGACAGTTGCAAAGAGTAGCGTTTCATTGGTGGAATATGTGACTGCCGAAGTTCCGGAGGAAGAACTAACATTGGCTGATTTCAGAAGGAGGTTTGAGCAGAGGTTCTTATCTGAGGTTGCTAAATCGATATTGATGAGAAAGTTTATGGACCTTGTTCAGCGTGATATTGCAGTAATCCAGTATGCTGCTAAGTTTGATGAGCTATCTAAATATGGATATTGCTACTATAGATACTGATATCAAAAGGAATGAAAGGTTCATTCGAGGACTGAGACTGGAGCTTGCTAGAATGACCATGGCTCATATCAAAGAGCCTTGTTATGTGGTAGTGGAGATGGGTATTTTCCATGAAGAGATGCTTGTTGTTTCTACTAGGGAGAAGCCAGTTGAATCCCACGGTCCTCATGGAAAGAAAAGGAAATTCTTTAAGAAGAAGGGAGCCCCGAAAAGGGATGCTAATAAGAAGGCTAAGGATAATTTGGTGTGCTTCAAGCATGATAAGAAGGGTCATTATGCTCACGAGTGCCGGAAGAAGCCTGCAGAGAAGAAGAATGTGAAATGCTTCAACTACGACCAAGTTGGGTATTACAAGAACCAGTGCCCAGAGCCAGTCAGGGCGGACAGAGGGAAGGTTTTTACTAATGGACCACCATCTTCTTCTTGGCCTACTGCAGTAGAGAAAGGGAAAACCATGATGGAAGGTTCGCTTTTGATTCAGAGTATACTAGTTAGGGTACTATCTGATACCGGTGCATCACACTTATTTATATCACAGTTTTTGGTTGATAAGTTGTGCATAGAACCTACATGCCTTGTAACTTCCTTAAGGGTTGTGAATCTAGTAGGAGGGTATGCAACTCTAGGGATGAGATTTGACCAGTTAGAACTTGATTTGTTAGGTCATAAGTTTGCATGCAGTCTGTATGTTTTTGATTTCGTAGATTTTGGGATCATTTTAGGTAAGTATAAGGCTAGGATATTTTGCCAGGATAGGGAAATATCATTGAGACACCTAGGTAGTCATAACCGAATCATCTTCTCAGTGGAAAATTCTAGTATCAATGGTTGGGCTTTGTTAAGTGCCATGGAGGTTGGAGAAGAGTTAAGTCAGGTTCGGGTGGCAAGAGAATTTGCAGATGTCTTTGAGCCGGTTACGAGATTACCACCAAAACGAACTGTTGAGTTTCGGATAGATCCTGTACCGGGAGCCGAACCTGTGAGTAGACCACCTAGTAGGATGACACCGACAGAGATGAAGGAATTGAAGGTGCAGCTAATGGATCTTGAGGAAAAAAATTATTAGACCAAGCAGTTTGCCTTGGGGAGCGGCCGTGGTATTCGTAAAGAAACCAGATGGGTCGTTAAGGATGTGTATCGACTATCGTAAGTTAAACAAAAGGACGATCAAGAATAGGTACCCTCTGCCGAGGATAGACGATCCGTTTGATCAGTTGAGTGGAGCCAAGATGTTTTCCCAATTCGATTTGGCGATAGGATTCCATCAGTTAAGAGTGGCGGAGGAAAGTATTTCTTTGACAGCAATTCGAACTAGGTATGGTTCGTATGAGTGGTTAGTGATGCCTTTTAGACTGACAAATGCACCTGCTTTCTTCGGGGATTTGATGAACCGAGTTTTCCGAGAACACTTAGATAAGTTCGTGTTGGTATTCATTGATGACATTTTAGTATACTCGAAAGATGAAAGAGTGCATGAGAATCATCTTAGAGTGGTGCTTGAAACGCTGAGGTAGAATCAGCTAAAGGCGAAGTTTTCCAAGTGTCATTTTTGGAAGAAAGAGGTTAAGTTTCTTGGTCATGTAGTTTCGGAGAAGGGCCTGTCAGTCGATCCAGTTAAGACTGAAGCTGTCAACAATTGGAAGAGACCAGAGATAGTAACCGAGATCAGGAGTTTTCTTGGACTTGCTGGCTATTACCGAAGATACATTAAGGATTTCTCATGGATAGCAGCACCTCTGACTAAGTTGACCCGGAAAGATGTGAAGTTTGTTTGGTCCGACAAATGTGAGGAAGGGTTCCTTAAGTTGAAGCATTTGCTAACCAATGCAACAGTGTTTGTAGTTCCAGATGGAAACCAAGGGTTATTAGTATACACTGATGCATGTGGGACTGGATTGGGAGCAGTATTGATGTAGAGGGGAAAAGTCATTGCATATGCATCTAGACAGCTTAGGCCGCATGAAGTGAGATATCCTACTTATGACTTAGAGTTAGCTGCGGTAATCTTTTCCTTGAAAATTCGAAGGCATTATCTCTTAGGAGAGAGATTTGAGTTGTATATCGATCATAAGTCTTTAAGATATTTATTCTCTCAGAAGGATTTAAATATGCGATAGCAGAGATGGCTGGAGTTTTTGGCTGCTTATGATTTTTGGTATAGAGTATACACCAGGAAAGGTAATAAAGTGGCTGATGCTCTTAGTAGAAAACATCAGAATGTGGTGTTAGCTATGTTAATAGAATGGAAGGATCTTGAAGCTTTGGCCAGTTGTGGTGTGCAGTTAAGATCTACTACTAGTTCTAGTCAGGAGACTTCCATATTATCCTGTTTAGACGTTCGACCGGTGCTGATCGAGAGGATAGCTTTAAAGCAGAGAGAAGATCCAGTTTTAGCCAAGAGGATTAGAAAGCTTAAGGTAGGGTCAGAGATCGATGACCTAAAGGATTATAGTCTTGACCAAAGGGGATGGTTGAGGAAGAAGGGCCGAATATGTGTTCTAAATGTAGAGAGATTAAGGAGAGAAGTTCTGGAAGAATGTCATCGATCCAAGTTTACGATTCATCCTGGAGGGATCAAGATGTATCAGGATATGAAGAGGAGCTTCCATTGGGAAGGCATGAAGAAGGATGTTAGCTTGTGGGTTAGGCAGTGCATGAACTATCAATAAGTAAAGGTTGAACATCAGAAGCCGAGTGGGTTGCTTTAGCCTTTAGAGATTCTAGTTTGGAAATGGGATTCTATATGCATGGATTTTATAGACGGGTTGCCAAGGTCGAATAGGGGAAATGAACGCATATAGGTTGTAGTGGACATGCTAACCAAGGGTACCCATTTTATTCCAGTCAAGTCAACCAGGATAGCACCTGTTTTGGCAGAGTTGTTCATGAAGAACATAGTTAGACTCCATGAGATTCCTAGTAGCACAGTCAGCAACATAGATGCATTATTCACTAGCGAATTTTGGAAGGGTTTACAAGAGGTATTGGGTACCAAGCTCGAGATGAGTACAGCTTATCACCCACAGACGGATGTGCAGACAGAGAGAGTCAACAAAGTACTCGAGGATTGGTGGATCTTGGGAGGACCACCTACATTTGATTGAGTTTTTCTATAATAATAGTTATCAGACTAGTATAGGAATGACGCCTTTTGAAGCTTTGTATGGAAGGCCATGCAAACCATCAACATGTTAGTTGGCGACTGAAGACAGATTGGTCTTAGGTCCAGATTTGGTTAGAGAGGCATTAGAAAAGATTGAGTTAATCCGAGAACAGATGAAAGAAGCTCAATTCAGGCAGAAGAGTTACGCAGATAAGAGGCGTAAAGACCTAGAGTTCTCAGTCGGAGACAGGGTTTTCATTAAAGTGCCACCGACGAAGGGTGTGGTATGGTTTGGAAAGTCGGAAAAGTTGGCGCCAAGATATGTAGGACCATTCCAGATTATAGAGAGAATTGAAAAACTCGCGTACAGAGTAGAGTTGCCAAGCAGTTTGGCAGCGGTCCATAATGTATTCCATATGTCTCATCTTTGCAAGTTTCTGATCCAGAGTCTACTATTACCCAGATAGAGTTAGAAGACTTGGCAATAGAGCCTGATTTGACCTTTGTTAGGCAACCAGTTCGGGTTGTAGCGAGAGATGAAAAAAGATTTAGGACCAAGACAGTCTAGTTGGTGAAACTTCAGTGAAGCGACAACGAGAAGGACTGTACTAGGGAGACAGAGGACAGGATTTGAGATGCTTATCCTGATCTGCTTTGATGGGATGTCTATATTAGATTTATATAGATTAGTTGCAAGTCGGGTAGGCTAGTATGGATGTTAGGAGTTGTTACAGATGATTGCTATATTTGATAGTTAGCCCTTACCGAATTTCGAGGACGAAATTCTTTAAGGAGGGAAGCCTATAACACCCCTAATTTTATTAACATTATTCAAGAGATTTAATTAGGATAAATTAAATAGAATAATGTAGAGGGATAAGGAGGTTGAGATTGGTAAATAAATGGAGTGGCCATGCTTATTAAAATAAATGAGCTTATAAATGATTAAGTGTTAGCTAATTAAACATAAGGGTATTAGGGTAAATAGCCGCCCATATTCCCACCCGTATACCATTACCTCTAGGTAATACACGTTCATTTATCATAAGCAAAAAATTTAGATGTAAGAAATAGAAAGTGGAGGCCGACCATTACGAAGAAGAAAAGAAGGGAAAATCAAATCTAAAGCTTAGGCTCAAGCTAGAAGAAATCAATCTCAATCAATCTCCAATTTCCTTATCCAACCTAAGGTGAATAATAATCACTACATCTCTATTTTGATTTCTATAATCATATGTTTTTGGATTTAAGGGTAAATTCGTTTTTATGATATATTAGATGATGATATGCTTTATTGATGATTTGTTTAGTTTAAACAAGATTGTTTAAAAAAATATGCACGGTTTTAGGGCAAAACCGAGATAAAATGATTTTTAAATGTCATGGAAAAATTATATGTTATGAGAAACATGGTTCTGGAGTTGGGTTTCATTTTTTATAATTTTCCAAGCCGTGGAGAATTAGTTATGAATTTTCAAAGGAAAATATGATTATTTGGATTTATAAATTTATTTTGGAAATTATATTAAGGATTTGGGTTTGAAATTTTAATATATTAGGCAACATGATTAAAGTGAATTTCTGGAATTTTTGGGGATTTTTACTAAGTGATTTAGTATGGAAATTAAATTATTTTGAAATAAGGACTTAAATGATTTAATTGTTTTGTTAAAGGAGTGGCTTATTTGTTAATTGTTGTTTGGTTTAGATCTAAAAAAATGTAGAAAATATTAGCTAAATTATTTGAAAGTTTAATGTAGCCAATCAAGTATTTATATGTAGGCAAGTTAGTTACAAAAAGTTTGCTTTATCTAGTAAAAATGGCCTTTAGCTCAGAAAAGTGGGTTCCACCTCCTTTAGAAGGACCTTTCAACCTAGAGCATCCGCCTGCAACCAAGTCTAAACCTTCTAGGTCGAAACCAGTAAACTAGTACACATGGTATCATTTAGATGGTACGTAGTGGATTGGAGAAAGGCGGAAGGTAGGGTGTCAAAACGTAGCTTCCGAAAGGGTTGGTTCATTTGTTTTGTTTTGTCTTTAAAAGAAAAGTTGTTTGCTTGTTTGCAAAAGGGTCTTGAAGTATTTGAAACCAATGGTTTTGAAAGGGTATTTCAAATGAATCTTTCGAAGGAGAGCTGCCGCCTTTGTTTTAAGGTATTAGCTTCCGAAGGAGTTACTTAGATTTTTATTGAAGCTTTCGGAAGAGGTAGTATTGACCAAGTCAAAACCCTTCTATGATTTTGATGCCTTTCGATGGTATTGAAGAAATTAATGCTGTTGAAAGGTGCTGTTTATTTTATAAATATAAGCCGCTTCCTATTGCTTTCGTAAGGGGTTAGGGGTTTCGAAGGCAATGGTTTCAAAAGGGGTTTCGAAGCCAACCTTCAATTGTTTTACCCAGCGTTTTAATGCTTTCGAATGGATGGTTTCGACACCATCAAGTTTCCCCAAATAATTTTATGAAATAAAGAATGGTTTCCAAAGAGATGCTTTCGCATATGTTCACTTTGACCTAAAAATGTAATTTTAAATATAAACCTAATAGCTTCGAAAGGTATTGGTTTCGAAGGGTAACCTTCAATTGTCTCGAAAGGGATTTTTTTAAATGGTTTCAAAGCTATGTTTCTATACTTACATGATAATACTTTAACACAGTTGAAAGGTTTCGAAAGAGATGTTTTAAAGTATTCGAAAGGCAGGAGCCTAATGTTTTAAAGATAGAATTTAATGCTCTCGAAGGAGGTTATCCAATGAAGTCGAAAGCAAGGTTTCGAAGGTGTCGGAAGGCTTTTTAAATCCAAACTCAATTTTAAAGGAAAAACCCATGGCTAACTAAAGGAGTTTTGAAATAACTTTAAGTATGTGAATTTGAAGAAGTATTGCCTTGATAAAAATATAGGTTAAAGGGATTAACTCTGTTTATATGAAAAGTATTTCAAGGACTTTAAACCCACGGGAGTGGTATTGTTAGTTGTTATGTTGGCTTCTTCAAATATGAATATATTCATATGATAAAGGACCCATAACTGTGTTTTGGGGATAAAGGGGTAGAAGAACCAGCTAGGTTAACCCAGTAGTGAATATAAACTGATAAAACTCCTTAATGAGTAGAATTGCATCCAGGGGTCAGGGAGACCAAAATATAGGGTGCCCAAACTTTAAAGTCTTCTGGAAGATAGGTTCATAGTAAACCCATGAAAACTATGATTAGGAAGTTATTAGGATTGACCAACAAGTTCATAGTAAACCCACGAAAACTATGTATCAAGGATGGTTGGCAGGGGCCAGTTGGTTTGTAGTGAACTCATGAAAACTATATCCGGATTAAGTATTGACATCAGTCAATAGGTTCCTAGTCAACCTATGAAAACTAGGATAAGAAAGAAGTTAGTGGAGGCATCAGTTGGTTCCTAGTCAACCCATGAAAACTAGGATAAGAAGGGAGTTATTGGAATAATCCATAGGTTCCTAGTCAATCCATGAAAACTAAGATAGGATTGGAGTTATTGGAATGACCAATAGGTCCAAAGGAACCCATGAATTTATTAAGTTAATTGGTATGGGCTATAGGTTCCTAGTGATCCCATGAAAACTATGAAATAGGCGGGGTGTCTATAAATTATGAAAAGGTTAGTAGTAAACTCACAAAAACTAATAGGTTAATAGTGAACCTAGAAACTATAAATATGACACGGGGTTAATTAAACTGGGGATGGGAAATCCAAAATGTTTATGTATACATATCATCATAATATTTTGAAATGCTATGTTTTTAACCATTGTGGATGTAGGAGCACAGTATATGGTTTTGAAAATGTTTTAGGATGCTAGTGAGTGGAAAACCCGTTCCGCTAAGCGGCGTGGTCTCATTAGATATCTAAATTGATGAGATGTTAGATTATTATTCATACCAGGCTTTATGTCTGACTTGAAGTTTTTGTTTTCCCCTTAAACTCTTGGGTACTCAATTGATTTTGAGTAGTTTGAGGTTTAAGGTTTTTAGGTTCTCTTCTTAGATAAATAAAGCTTCCGGAGGCATGTAGGAGGCAGTTAGTTATTTAGAGTTATCTTTTTCCACTGTGTATTATGGATGTAAAGGCAGACTTAATAGCCTTATTATATACTCTGATCAACCAATGGGGCATCTTCATATGTCGCTCTTGGCGTATGTGTAATAATTATATTTTTCTGAACGTAGTTAACCTTTTTGGAATTATGTAATGAACATGAAATGTTTTGAATGGAATGTGGAAATGTGTTTTTAATTTGTTAAAAATCTTTCATATTCTTGTGATCTGTGTATCAATGTATCAAACACCGCCGTATTTCGTCGCCGAGGATTAATTACTATGGATGACTGCAGCATCAGTAGTTGTTAGTTTTGGGCCTCTAAGTAGGGGGATGTTACATAATTATATCCCAAAATAACTCCTAACTGCATATTATATGCTTCTAATCATCTTTATAACCTTAAGGGTGATCAACAAGTCATAAATTACATTAAATACTTATAACCCATCATTTTGCGATAGCTGAGGAAAATTTTGCAACCATTGAGGGTGCTCAATAAATTTGCAAATTATTTTTATCTATCTAGGGATAATATAAACATCACCATAAATACTTTATGGCTTGAGGGTGCTTAATAATCATAAGTATGTACATTATTCTATTTATGTTGTAATTGATAGAGAGCAACGTCATTTCAAATTCATGACCTTAAAATAATAATACGTATTATTGTCTATAAGGAATAATGAGTATTCACACCACTCAATTACATCATTCGTCGTTATACACACACACACAAATTTATACATGTGTATTTATTCCTTATAATTATTATGGGTTTTATTTTGATTTTAGCTTTTAAATCGTGTTTCCTCTTATTTATATTATTTATACATTATATGAGATTACGTTATTTAAGTATAACATTTATAATTTAATATTAAATCATATGTGAATTTTATCTTTAAATAACAATTAATTTATATTACAACTTTATTGTAACCTTTTGTGAATTATAACATTTATAATTCATATTTAATTTAAAATTATTTTGAATTTATTTATTATAAATTTTATAATTTTAAATTCACAAAAAATTCAAATTTATTTATTTATAACTTTTATAAATTCAAATTTAAATAACTTTAAAATTTTCTATTTATAAACTTATAAATTCAGATTCAAACAATTTTAAATTTGCTCATTTATATCCTTTATGTATGTAAATTTAAAACAAATTAAATTGTATTCAAAACCTTTATAAATTTTAATTTCAATTTAAGAACATTTATATTAATTTATCTATAACCTTTATGAATGCAAATTTAAAAATACTTTTAAATTTATTAATAGCCTTTATAAATTTGAATTTAAATTTGAATCATTTTTGAGTTCATATTTTATATATTATTCTTAATGTTCATATGGAATTATTCTTATTTAAAGTATTAAGGACTAAAATGTTCAAAGTGTCATGGGCTAAAATGTAATTTAATTTATAGGGGTTTGTTGAAATTTTGCCCACTGTGCTAAAACCCTAGCCGCCAACCATAGTCAATTGTTCCAACGTTGTTGCCTAACCGGACTACCTCCAAGCACCACAACCGCACATCCCTTGAACCTCTCCCCACATGCTTTCAACTGGTATCCCTCGCAGCCACTCCAATGCACTCTAGCTAAAATCCTAATTCGTAAGTTCGTCGATTTCCATGGTCGAGCTCGCCGTAAATGCAAGTTTACCACCAAACATCGAAGCATGCTGTTTGTCGTGATGATGTGCTTCATTTGGTATTGGGAGAGGCAATGATCGGCCCCGACAATGACATCAATGATGAATTGTAATGACGGAGTTTTAGGATGTACATGCACAATCTATGCGTGCACAATGCAAACTAATTTTTTTCTAGAATTAGAAAAAACATTAAAAATATTAATATAAAAGTAAATTAGTTTCATTAAAACAAATTTGTAGATTTTATCTCGATGATCATGTCAGTCGAATACTCATTGAACTTCAGACGTTGAACTCATGTAGCATTTGGATCCGTATCTTAATTGATGAAGGCCCGTTTAGCACTCAACTGAACAAATGTGCTTCCTTCATTTACTTCCACAATAAAGCGGTTATTATAACCGCAAAGCCGAACTTCCCAGCAACCACCGCATTTGTTCACCTGAATTGCAGCACTGGCCATGACCATTAGAAGCTGTGCTTCTCTACTCTGATAACGTTTTCTTTGTTCTCACAAACTACCTTAGTAATTCTGTACCCACATCCGACTTCCAAGTGCAAAGAGGAAACCGATATGGTTCGTGATTTCCTATGCGGTGTTGGAATGCTATTTGGAGTGGTGCTTATCCCAAATCTAATAGCTGGGGTGTCATTCCTTTGATGTTTTGACCGTCCTTTTCCATTTGAGAAACTTGCATGCATAATTTGTTGCGGAAAGGTCTATTTATGCGTACCACGATTTCAGAATCCATAACTCCTTCAATGAACTGATGAGATAACACATTTCTTGCTTTCTTGTTTATCTTGAATACATGACTTTGTTACACATGTTTGTTGGATCAATCACTATGTAACATTAACATCAAGGGAACAAAATTTGGAAGAATAGCCGCTGCCCTTTTAACCGCGAATCTTAAGTTATGGAGGTTGGTGTTATCCGGCCATTTCGCAAGGCCATGGTATCATCGACTTGGCTTGCAACGGATGGTTACCAGCCTTGAGAATCAGTTGTGTACAAAACTATGGGCGATGGTCGAGCATATCCAGATAAGGACCCAATCGAGATGCAATCAGTATGGAGTGACATACATAGCCCCATGAAGCTACATTCCGAATTTCAAGTCGATCGAAGTTCATATGCTCGAGTTATGGACAAAGCAAGGATTTATATGAATCGATCAGGAACGATCCATAAAAAAGCTCAAATCAGCGAAGATCGATATCTCAAAATCCACTAGGCCGATTCACTTGAAACTTTTAGGGCATCAATATATTGAAGGGTGGAGCCCACAAAAACGATCGTAGGTCAAAACTCTCATGTTCAAGAAATGTCGATTGTTTTATGCCGATCATTCCTAATGATCAGTGTAATTCAACAAGAAACCCAAATACAACAAAGATCCATATCTCATAAACGACAAATCAGAATGACTTCATATTTTAGGAACATGGCCTAGAGGTATGTGGGACCCCCCTCCAAACGATCGCATGGCAAATAGAGGCAAAATTAACGATCAGTATGATTTATATCGATCATTCTAAAATAACGAGTTACGACTACCGATCGTTATGGTCGGTCCCTATGGACCAGGAGAACCCTCTGCCGAAATTTTAGGGAAATATCTCAGCATCTCTCCCATAAATACAGACCTATCGGTTCATTTTCAAGATCTTTACGCTGCTTGTTACTCCATACTCCATTGTAATTATAACATCCCTTATCTTGATGCCCGAAGCTAAGTGCTACAGATGCTGCAGTCATCCATGGTATTAACTTCCGGTGATCAAATACGGTAATGTTAATGGTATTCATATTATCAGAGACACATGAATATGAAACAAAATTACAACTTTCACAAAAACAACATTTTACTGATTACATTTCATAAAACACGTTTCATATCGAGATTACATAACCCCATAATCATTTTCTAGGTTCAGATAAAATATAATTATTACATAATACGCCAATGGCGACATATGAAGATGCCCCCTTGGTTGACCAAAGTACTATATAGTCATAACTGACTTAATACAACACGGCAAAATAAACAAAATAAAACCGCAACTCCTAAATAGCTATCCATCAGCCACCTACTCGTCTTTGGAAGCTTTATTCGCCCACCTACTAAAACCTATAAGCCTCAACCCTCAGCCTACTCAAATTAATTTTGAGCACCCGAGAATTTAAGGGGGAAAACATAAAATTCGAGTCAGACATAAAACCTGGTGTGAATAATACTATAAATCTCGGTTATTTGATATTAAGAGAGACTACACCGCTAAGCGAAACGGGTTTTCCCTCACTAACATCCTTTTAAAACATATCTTTTGAAAATCATTTCTTGCAACCAAAACTGGTTAAAATTGTAAAGCATATTCATGTAAACATACATATCAGTTAACAAATGAACTATATGTCCAAACAATATAGTTTTGTTTGGCTAACTACTAACCTTTGGCTGACTCGGGCCTACCAGCCAATATAAATAAAATAATCTAACACCTATTAGATACTCCTCTTCTGGACGGTCTGTCCCCAACTTATCTTCTCCCAGGGTCACTTGATCCTAATGGTTTTGCGGGCTCACTAATAACCTATCTGTATACAAATATATATTCCCTTCTATGTGTATTCATCATTTTAGTCTAACATGTGACAAAGCCCTACACATTGGAATTTTGGACTAAATTAGCTGAAGCTAATAGCTAATGTATAGGGGCGGCCCTATACCAGTCCCATCTGGTATTCTAATATCCGAGTCATTTTACTTAGGGTAATCTTCCTAAAAATTTCTTTGAAAACCTTTTCATCTCAAATTGATTTAAAACCTTTAAACCAAACTTAAACAAGGAAAATACATATACTCCATGCTTTACTCAAAATCACTTTGCCATGTTATATATATACTTTACTCAAATCTTTGTTGATGAAAACATTTAAACCTTTGATAGTACCTCTTTCGAATCCATTGAAAGTACCGCTTTCGAAACCAAGTAAAACTCTCCTTTATAACCTATGCCGAAAGGCCAAAACATTCCTTTCGAAACCATTCAATCTTCTTTTCGAAAACACTTGAAAAACCTTTCCGTCGAAAGCTATAAAACCTTGGACATCCTATCTTTAAACATTTAAACTTTGCCTTTCGAAAACACTGGAAAACTTTTCCTTTTAAACCTTTCAAAACCATTGGGGAACCACCCCTTCGAAACCTTCATTTAAAACTTTTCGAAACATAAACACCGTTATAAACATCAAATCTTTCGAAAGCATTTGGGTTTAGTTTAAAACATGTGGAAATATCCTTTCGAAACCATTAAAAAATCATCTCTTTAGAAACCATTTGGGTTCTACCTTCAACAGAGAAAAAGGGTCATTAAAATGTTTAAGTCGAAAGCACTCTTTCAAAAAGCATTTCCGAAAGAATTGGAGAAGCAGCTAAGTTCAAAACAAAGTGTACCTTTTGAAACCATTGACTTTGAAAGGTAGAAAGCGGCAGCTAAGGGCTTCGACCTAGTCGAAAACATATGCTTAAAGGCGCAACCTCTCAAAACCATTCTTTTAAAACCGTTGACATAGTCAAAAGCAAACCAAGTTGAAAGCTATACTATCGAAAGCAAAGCAGGTGCATTTTCATTTAAAACAAAGCAGTACTTGACCCCTTCGGAACCCCTGGTTTTGACCTCATACCTTCCGCCTTCTTTCCAATTCGCTGCACACCAAGTCTTTGATGCCTTGCGCATTGGTTTCAATGGTGATGGAGGCAGAGGAACTAAGTCGAAAATCACCTAAGACGGAAGCAGGGTGCCGAAAGTGGCGAAACATGCAATTTGAATGTAAAATTGATTTTTAACCTTTTTAAGTAATCTTTTTAACTAACCTGCCTTGTTTGTCAAAATCTTATTGGTTGCTAATTTTTTTTTCTAAAAGCACTGCCAATATTTCAGAAATAAACAATTTAAATCATTTACAAAATAGCCCTTCTCCTTTTATAAATATATAAAACATTTAAGTCCCATACCTTAAATAATTTTATATATTCATCAAAATACCTAGGAAAATTCTACAAAAATTCTAGAAAATCATTTTTAATATGTTTTCTAACATTGGAAGCACTGGACATGACCATTGAAAGCTGCGCTTCTCTACTGTGATAACGTTTTGGTTCTTCGTTCTCACAATCTGCCTTAGTAATTTCATACCCACATCCAACTTCCAAGTGCAAAGAGAAAACTGATTTGGTTCGTGGTTTCCTATGCGATGTTGGATTGCTATTTGGGGTGGTGCTTATCCCAAATCTAAAAGTTGGAGTGCCATTCCTTTGATATTTTGACCGTCCTTTTCCATTTGAGAAACCTGCTTGCATAATTTGTTGCGACAAGATCTATTTATGCATACCATGGTTTCAGAATCCATAACTCTTTCAACGAACTGATGAGATAACACATTTCTTGCATTTCTGTTTATCTTGAATATCTAACTTTGTTACATATGTTTGTCGGATCAATCACTATGTAACTTGAACATCAAGGGAACAAAATTTGGAAGAATAGTCGCTGCCCTTTTAACTGCGAATCATACTGTGATTGTCCAAGATCAAAAGTTTTGAAGGTCGGTGTTATCCCGCCTTTTGGCAAGGCCATGGTATCATCGACTTGGCTAGAAACGGATGCTTACCAGCCTTAAGAATCAGTTGTATACAATACTATAAACGATGGTCAAGCATATCCGGACCGGGACCTAATCAAGATGCAATCGGTATGGAGTAACAGGCATAGCCCCGTGAAGCTACATTCCAAATTTCAGGTCGATCGGAGTTCATATGCTCGAGTTACGGACAAAGCGATGATTTATATGAATCTATCGGTAACGAGCATAAAACGGCTCAAATCAGCGAAGATCAATTGCTATCTCAAAATTCACAAGGCCAATTCACTTGAAACTTTTAGGGCATCAATATATTGAAGGGTGGAGCCCAAAAAATGATTGCAGGTCAAAACTCTCAGGTTCAAGAAATGCCGATCGTTCCTAACGATCGGCGTAATTCGGCAAGCAACACAAATACGACATAGATTGATCCATGTCTCACAAATGACAACTTAGAATGACTTCATATTTTAGGAGAAAGGTCTAGAGGTATGTGGGACCCCCCACAAATGATCGCATGGCAATCAGAGGCAAAAATAACGATCGGTATAATTTATACCGATCATTCCAAAACAACGTGTTACGATTACCGATCATTATGGTGGGCCCCTATGGATCTGAAGAACCCTCTTCTAAAATTTTAACGAAATATCTCATCATCTAACCCTATAAATACAGACCTATTAGTTCATTTTCAAGATCTTTATGCTGCTTTTTACTCTAGACTCCATTGTAACCAAGTGCTGGCTTTGTTCTACTGTTGTAATCAGATTCACAAGAGAGCAATAAAGTATATATTCAAAGTGGACTTAGCCATACAACACCAAACTACTATAAACCTCTATGCCTTTGATTACTACTTATTCTTTGTTGCTTACTTATTCGTTTACTCATTTTAATTTTACTTTTCTTCATTTACTTCTCTACAAAAACTATTCTTGGGTTTTTGTGACCATTTTTGGTGCTAACATTTTGGTGCTTTCACTGAAAACCTTAATTCTCGGTTTATTAAGATCCCTTTGTCACTACTGGATTGCATAAATCTCTTGAAGGAGATCCATAATTATCTTCAAGAAGTTTGCTCGTTCTACTCAGATTTGCGAGAATCTAAGCAAAGTCATCAACAATGGTGAAGAACACTAGATCTACTTCTCAAAACGTGGAAGGAAACGAGGACGTTAGTATCCAACAAGGAGGCCCGAACAGTCAACCAATAGATGTAAATGTTGAACCAGTTGAAGTCTAGAATCCAACTGATTCTATTATAAGAGCTGAATTCCAAAATCTGATGAGATAATTAATGGATAGCCGTCGGCAATTATATCAGTAGATTTAGGCTATTATCAACCTAATGAACCAACTCAGTCAACAGCAGCGAGGAAAAGCAAGGAGGGACCCTACTCCTTACTCGGCATCAGAGAGTTCTAGTTCATCAGATGAGTATCACAGGCATAGGCGTTGTAGAACAGACGGATATCATAAAGAAACTTCAGGACGTCAACAAGTAGACCATCGTGGTCTGCTAGGAATGATTGGTGCTGATCTCTCCTCCAGAGAAGGGAACTTACCTATGCATGCTGGGATTCAAACTGGAGCTGTTGTGGCCGATTTGGATAATGGAATTTAGTTAAATGTTGAACAAATGCTTCCCTATAATGACGAGGAAGTGAATTTACGAGATACACATCAGGAAGATGTTCAACCAAGAAGATGTGGAACGACCCGTAGAAATCGAACAGACCATTCACGTGAGGTAGAACACGACCGCCGCTTGTCACCAACTATCCAAACACCGGATTTGTCGGCTATGGTCAGACAGTTAGTGCGAGAAAGCCAAGGCCTAACCAATGATGATTGGGGAATCTCAAGAAGCCATACCCCATTCATTGATAATGTCCTGCAAGCAGAGTATCCTAGGAGGTTCAACATGTCATCGTGCCAGCCTATGAGGGAAAAACTAACCCCATGCAACACATCATGAGATATGAATGGCTGATGGATTTCGCATGAGCGGATGATGCAACTAAGTGTAGATGTTTTCTTATAATTCTCTTTGGAATAGCAACGATGTGGTTTACAAGGTTACCTCCACTGTCAATCTCTAGATTTGATGATTTGACAATAAGGTTTGTGGAGCAGTTCTGAATGCATGCAACTTGCCCCAAAGATGTAATGTCCCCGTCCAGCGTGATCCAGGCTCCGGGAGAATCGTTGAAAGATTATTTGGAGAGATTTAATATAGCTGTTGAAGAAATCAGCAATCTGAATTACCATGTAATATTGATGGTCATGACAAGAGGGATTGATCCACAATCCGATTTTGGCGATTGGTTAGCTGGCAAACCACCCGCAAAGTTGGAATGCTTTTACGAAAAGGCGGCTCGGTATTTGAGGAAGGAGGAAGATAGATCCTCCGGGAAGAATGTTGCAGGACCGAGTGGAGAGATAGTACAGAGTAATATTGCTATAAAGTAGTCTGATGAAAGCTTTGGAAAAGTTCAAATGAATGTCCAGAAAAAACCAAATCAACAAAAGAAAGGCGGAGATAGGAGCCGAGAACGAAACAGGGATACTGGAAGAGGAAAGCCTAGGATTCCGATGTAAAATACTTACACACCATTGAACACGTCCCTGGAGAATATCTACTTGTCTACCTGTAATACCATGCAGTATAAGAAGCTGCCTCTAAAAGAATCTACAGAGAAGCAGAAAAAACTGGGAAATATTGTCGATTTCACGAATGCTATGGGCATAACACAAATGAATGCAGGCATCTCCACGATATTATCGAAAAGCTGATTTGAGAAAGGAAGTTGCAGCAGTTTGTAAAAACCCTACAGGATGGCGGGTAAGGGACATCTGACCCCAACCATGGACAAGCACCGCATATGGCTGAGGAGCCTGCATAAGCTAGTGGAAGGTTGGTGATCAATACAATAGTTGGAGGACCGCATCCGACTGATAAAAGTTGGCATGAGATGGAGCGTTATGCTAGCGCGATTAAGCATGTAGATTTTGAATGCTGTTCAAATATGGAAGATGGGGCTTTGGCAAAACAGCAACGTACAATGGTAGATGATATCGTGTTTAGAAACAGAGATGCAGACAAAGTGGAGGCTCCAATGATTGACCCAATGGCCATTTCGACCATGATCGGCCCCGCTTTTGTGAGAAGGATATTGATTGACTGTGGAAGTTCTATAAACATAATTTTCAAAAAAGCTTATGATCGGATGAGGATGGAAGCCAAGGACTTGAAACCATATAAAGCCTATATTCATAGCTTTAACAGTGCTGCAACTGAAGCTGTTAGTTATGTTGAATTACTTGTAGAGTTGGGAGAAGGTGACGGTAGGAGAGTGTGGATTTTGCCTTTTGTTGTTTTGGATTTTGACTCTCCATACAATGCTTTTTTGAGTCGACTGGCCCTAGTTGAGTTATGGGCGGCTCTTGCCTTATATTGTTTGAATTTGAAGTTCTCGATAGATAATGGTGTTGGATTTGTTTGTGGTGATCAGGCGACTGGACATGCGTGTTATGTAGTTGAGTTGAGGGATGCTCAACGGAGGAAGAAGGGTAAAGGTATGGACAAGTCAGTTCACATCCAAGCCACTAAAGATTGACAACTAGCGCTTGAGTACTGCCTCGGGAACCACAGTCGATTCTATAGAGATATAGATTTGGAAATGACGAGAAGGAGCCCAAAGAGACTAAGGCTGCACAGCTGAGCTGACGATTGACATTACAGTTAGCCACGATGACCCGTCATGGATCCTAAAGATCAGATCACAGCCCAGCCCCCAATGATGAAAGAACTTGCTGGATTTCTCTAGTGAATTTAGACGTGTTCGATTGGACTCACTCTGACATGTGTGGGATCTAGCCTGCCATCGTGAGCCATGCATTGAATATCGACCCAAGGTATGTCCCGGTGAAACAAATAAGATGTGGCACGGATCCAAAAAGATCTACCGCTCTTAAAGAGGAGGTGGATAGACTCAAAGACAATGGGTTTATTCATGACGCCCTCTACCCTAAATGGGTATCTAATTTTGTACTTTTGAGAAAGACAAATAGGAAATGGAAAACATGCTTTGACTACTCGGATTTGAACAAGGCATGCACAAAAGATAGTTTCCCCTTCCAAGGATCGACCAGCTGGTGGACTCAACCGCGGGACACATATTGCTATCTTTTAAAGATGCATACTCAGGATATAACCAAATCCCGATGCATATTCCCGATCAAGAGCACACCGGCTTCATTACCGATGTTGGCTTCTATTGCTATGTGGTGATGCCATTTAGTCTAAAGAATGCAGAAGCGACCTGCCAATGCTTAGTCAATAGAATGTTTAAAGATCAGATCGAAAAAATGATGGAAGCGTATGTGGATGATATTCTCGTGAAGTCACGACGGTCTAGCGACCACATTGGAGATTTTACAGAAATGTTCGACATCCTCATATATTACAAGATAAAGATTAATTCTTTAAAGCATTCTTTTGGCGTTGTATCAGGGAAGTTCCTGGGTTTTATTGTTAATGCCCATAGAATTGAAGCTAATCCCAAGAAGATCCAAGCTATTCGCAATATCCAAGCATCAAAGACAATCAAACAAGTACAAAGCCTGAACGGGAAGGTTGGTGCCCTAAGCCGATTTATTTTCAAAGCTACCAACAAATGCATTCCTTTATTTGACTTGATTAGGAAAGGAAAAAGGAATTTTGAATGGACACAAGACTGTAAAGACACATTTCAAGCTTTGGTGAATCACTTGGAGAGATCTCCCCTCTTATCAAAGCCAGTGGATCATGAAGATTTATATATCTACTTGGTCATGCAACACGCTATAAACGCCGCATTGCTTCATGAAGAAAATCAAATCTAGAGACTAGTCTATTATATTAGCAAGCAATTGAAAGGGACTGAAAGGAACCATCTGAAGATAGAGAAACTGGCATACTGCTTACTGATTGCATCACAAAAGCTTCGCCCTAACTTTCAGGCACACCCTCTTAATGTTTACACCGACCAGCCATTACGACAGGTCTTGCTACGACCTAAGACGTCTGTAAGGTTACTCAAGTGGAACATTACACTTAGCCAATTAAACATCATTTGTCTTCCTCGGAGGATTGTCCAGGGTCAGGCATTGGCAAAATTTATAGCAGAATTTACTACGCAGGATGATTCCCGGAGAGCAGTGAAATCCTTACCATATAGTGGAAATTGTATACAAATGGAGCATCCAATGATCATTGTTCTGGAGCTGGGATTATGCTTGTAACTCCCGAAGATTGGTCAATTTGATATGCTTTAAAGCTTGATTTCCCTGCAACAAACAACAAAGCCAAGTATGAGGCTCTTATAGCTAGACTTAAACTCGCCAGAGAACAGGGAATAAAGTCTCTTGAAATATTTTGCGACGCACAATTGGTAGTATTCCAAGTCAATGGAGATTACCAAGCTAAAGGACAACGACTTGCTCCATACCTTACCCGAGTCCAAGAGTTGTTAACTGACTTTGAGTATTATGAAATTACACACATTCCTCAGGATCAAAATAGAGAGGTTGATTCATTGGCAAAGTTTGCTAGCACCGGGAATGCACAATAGATGGGCTTGGTTCCAATCGAGGTATTAAATGCTCTAAGCATAAACCTGATGGAAGTTGACAGGGTACTAGAGACAGAGCTTGAGAAGGAATCATGGATGACTCCGATTAAAGACTATTTTCTATAGGAGGTTCTTCCCAAACGAGGGAATGAAAAATGTCAAGTCCTTCGCAATGCTTCACGGTATGTTATATATGAAGGAGTTATGTACAGAAAGGGTTTCTTCGTTCCCCTTCTCCGGTGTATTTCTCATATTGAAATAAAACAAGTCCTAAAAGTTCATGAAGAGGAATGTAGCGATCACACTGAGGGGCAAATCCTAGCAAAGAAAATACTCTATTGTGGGTATTATTAGTCGACCGTTAATCGAGATGTTGTCGATTATGTAAGGCAATGCGACAAGTGCCAGATATATGCAAAAGTTCCTAGAGCTCCATCGATATAAATTACACAAATGATCAGCCCATGGCTATTTTCCATGTGGGGTATAGCTATTATTGGTTCCTTACCGATCTCTAAAGGTGATGCAAAGTACGATATTGTCATAGTTGATTACCTCACTAAATAGGCTGAAGCGGAACCTTTAGCTACTATCACAACCAATAAAGTAATCAACTTCATTGTTCGTAATATCATAATCATTTTGGTCTTCCATGAACTATTGTAACAGGCAATGGGACTCAATTCGATAGTGCTGAATTCAAAGACATCCGCCATTGGCATCGTGTTGAAAAGAGATTTGTCGCAGTCGCTCACCCTCAAGCAAATGGGCAAGTTGAAACTGCAAATAAAATCGTATGATCCATTCTAAAGAAGCGTTTGGAAAGGGCTAGATGCAAGTGGGTGGATGAACTCCCAACAGCACTATGGGCATAAAGGACCACCCATAAGTCCGCGACTAGCTATACTCCATTCTCCCTCGCTTACGGTTGTGAGGCTGTCATTCCTGTTGAGCTCGAAGTTCCTTCTCATCGAGTGACTTACTACGGTCCTAGAACAAATAAAGATCTCCTCTTGGAATCTCTATACTTTATAGATGAGAAGCGTGAGGAAGCTGATTTGAGGGCAACTGCACACCGACACCAAGTCGCCTGATACTACAACACTAAAGTCCGACCTAGAACCTTTGAAATCAGCGATCTTGTCTTAAAACAAGTTTTTCCTATCCCGTCGCATATGGATCCAACCTGGGAAGGACCGTATATCATTAAGCATAGGCTTGGAGATGGAACTTTCAAGCTAGCGACTGTTGATGGCATCACACTTTCAAGAACGTGGAATAGCGAGCATTTACGACGCTATTGCAGTTAGTTTTTTTTCTTTTTCACTTAGTTGTATATAATTTCAAGATTTGCTTTAGCATTTGGTTTTTTCCAAATATGTAATAAGACAAATTATGTCATTTCTTTTCATTCAGCAATAAAGCTTTGATTTTCCATCATATCTGAGACCTGCCATTGCAATACATGTTAATTAAGATATACGACCGACTAAATCCCACTGTTAGATGGGATCGACATAACTCGGGAGTGATTGATATTCGACCGGTCACTTATTGAATCAAACTCCATGCTTGAGGGCAGAACGACTGACCAAAGAGAACTGAACTCGATAGTTTTCCAAATAACTCACGTCCCTAGAGCGTGGATATGAGTATAAATGCTAAATGGGTGTGAACGACCACCTATGAAATGACTCTTGGCCCCAGAGTGCGGATATGAGCATAAACAAAATAGAAAAAGGTGTGACTCGACCGCCCACTGACTAATTCTTGTCCCTAGAGTGCGAATATAAGTATAGACAAATAGATGAGTGTGGTACGACTTCTCACTATTCCGTAAACTCCAACCTAAGACCGACAGGAGGAGTATATACTCGCTAAGGTTGGAGTTCGACCATCCACTATCTAACTCCGCTAGCCTGAGACTAGGGGCAAAAGTATAATTACTCAAACCGCTGAAATCGATGGCATAACACTAGGGCTCGAGCCTAGTGTTTGATAGGACTCGAGGCCACGACCTTAGAGAGGCCTTGGGATGGATAAATCAGATCAGTATCCGACCCAACGAGCAATGAATCAAAAATACATTAAATGGAAAACGTAATAGCTCGATCCTTTAAACAAGCATGTATGAGAATTCTACACAAGAATAAAAGAATTCTTATTCACACTAAACTTTCTGTTCACAATACAAGTTTATCCTAAAATGAGAAGTAAAAGTGGGGTCGTACCTGTACAAACACGACCAACAAAAAGAAAAGGTAGTCATCCAAGCTATTTACACATCACATCAACCCAACAATTATTTCTTGGATTTCCTCTCTTTCTTTTGTTTCTTGGGAGTGGCTCCATCCGAACTGCCACTCGATCCACTTTTCGATCCTTTTACACCTTTCTTCGAAGAAACATCTTTAGTCATGGGGATCGAGGTGGTGGAATCTTTAGAAGACGGAGGGATCGAAGCACGCTCAACACTGGAAGCGGGGGGACCTCATATTGGGGAATTGTTCTGCCATGAGGGATTATTTAAAGCGGGATAGGAATCAACTCATTGAAATCCATATCAACAAGCTCAGCTTTTTCCCTCTTTTTCAACAACTCTTCCTTCTCAACATGCATTTTCATGCTGAGCTCATCAATAGGGTTGGAAGAGCTTGTGATTACGACATCCTCATCAAAAGGAGTTTCATGGTGTGGGTCGCCTCCTTCCTTGAACAATGCCTCCATGATTTGATCATCGATAATAAAGGTTTCTTCTTGAGCACCCTGAGCAGCGGCTGAAGTTGTCACTTTAATGAATTCTGTCACTGCCGCTTGTAATCCCAATTGAGGCTCTTACAAGGGAGAAGGAACGACACCTGACAGATTTAAAGTTGAGGAAAAATAGGCAAAAATATTAGAAATATCAACTGATAACACCACAAACTTTTGAAAGATGGAAGATGTCAGTGAAATACCTTCCTCAGTGTGGCTCCCAAGTTGAGCCTAAATACCCTTAGAACCGCGTTCAAGAATTGGAGAAAGCTGAGACTTGTTCGGACCATACTCAGGGATGGTTGAAGAATCTACCATGGAGCTTGGGATAGCCTGGGATGTTGGGGGCAATTCAGTTGTAACATCAGGTTATGCCGACCCAAATCCTTTACCCACTTCATGTAAAGAGGCAGCAGCAGATTCTTTTTGAAGTGTAAGCTGGATATCATGCAATGTTTTGGATTCATTGCCCAATAGAATTTCACCTTCAAGTCTGGACAGGTTGATTTCCTCGTTGTTAAGGAGTCTGTTTTCCTCTGCAACAAGAAATTCCCACACGCGCCCGAGCTGGTAGGGATAATCATCGCCCAGTCATGTTAGATTTCTATGCTTGATAACGTTGGGGTTGTAAAGAATAAGAAGAGGATCAAGCTCATTCATTATCTCTTCCCTAACCTTATCCTTGGTAGCTTCTATTTCACACTGAGCGAGTGCACCAACATCTTTGACCCTTTCAACGGCCGTATCTCTCTCAAATCTATCATTCATCGGCTCATCACAAGCATCTAGAGCGATTTTCTAAGCATCATCTTTCTCCTTGTTTGCATACTCGAACTTAGCCTTGAGTTCCGCGATCTCCTTCAAGGCTGGAGATTCATTACTTTGAGCCGTATCTCTCTTGAGTGCAATTTCTTGATTTCAATCATGTAACACCTAGACCATATCTAGATAACTGGACTTCATCTCCTCCATTGATTTGACGGCAGCATTAGCTTTACCCTCGGCCTTTGCTTGAGAGGTCCTAGAAGCCTCTAACTCGTTTGTCAAAGTATCGATAATTCTTTTATTCTGAGCTTCTTGGCGTTTTAACTTTTCAATTTCCACCACGGCTCGAAAGGTACTTTTGACATCTTCTCCACTGCTTTTATCCATTTATGGTACTGCTTATGGATATCAGTAACGCAATCGATGGTCATTTTTTGGACATGGTCTGGGACCCTCTTCAGATTAGGAGGGAAAAAGAACCCTTCAAAGTATAGATTTGGAAACTCTTCTCGAAGTTGTGCCATGCGAGCAACTGGATCGATCATAGGATCTTCGACAGTGATTTCGACTTCAATACTTTCCTTAGCGGGTCTATGAGTAGCAACATGTTCGCTACGGCGACGACGATCACTAGACCGTTGAAAATGAGAAGGAACTAAAGGCTGTGGAGGAAATGAAATGGGAGGGGGACCATGAGAGGGACCGATAGGTGAACCAAATGATCAGTTGGCTTACCAGAACCCTTTGGAGGAGGGGACCTAGATCTTGATCGATGCTTGTCTTAAGATGTTTTATCCCTATCACCCTATCTTGATGACCATGGTCCCGACCGGAGCGATAACTAGAATCATAATACTCTCGACTGCCACCTTAACGGTACGAGCTAGAGCGTGAACCAGTGGATTGGCGGTGTATATCCCAAAAGGAACCGAATATGTCCCTTTTCTTCACCATTGTTCCTACAATGGAAAACAAAAGTAAATCAACTGTAATCATTAAAGGGCATAAGTTGACACAATGCAATGTTTAGGGGTGCAAGTGTCCTTGTGTTTCCCTCCGACAAACCAGATGCAGGAGCTTTGCTCATTGGAGTAATTTCCGCTCTAAAAGTTGGAATTTTAGTGTCAATTTTGGTGGAGATTCCGACCCATCAACACTCACATCAGCGAACTGGAAAGCATCAAGGTCATGTAGTATTGGTAGACCAGACAAAAAATCAAGCGACAAACTTGAACGCTCCGACGGTTGAGAAGAGGATTCATCTTGAGCAACCTTAGGAGTCACCAACAACTTGAGTTGATCAGAAAGGCAACTTTTGGGAAATTCATAAATAATGTTTTCTTTTTTCTTCTATCGAGAGCCGAAAGCTGTAAGGTCTTTGAGGATCTGACCTCACTCCAATACTAGATCCGTCATGATTGCGATCGGAAATATCGCCTTTATCTCTTTCGACATCAATATCGGTGAATTCCTGAGCATCCATAGTTGGGGGCATGACGAGATCGATTCGATTGCCCCTTTGACCGACTCTAGCCCATGGTCTTACCCCTGCAGCTTGAGCAACTTTTTCTAGCCTATGTTGAGGCCTTCTTCCATTAAACAAAAAGTAACAAAGCGTTTGTCCGTGAGAAGATATTTGATGTTCCAATCTTTAGGTGGTGCATTTTTAAGAATCATGACCGCCTTCTCATAAAGATCACCAATGGGTCGTGTGACGGTGCCTATAAAAAGAATTACATAGTTAAGAGTATGGTCTGGATATCGATTTTCCATGCTAATATAAAAATGATGGACAACACTTACATCTTTCCAGCCATTGTCGAGCAAAACCGGGAGGGCATTGAACAAAGAACCACTCATTTTCAAAAGCACTTAATTTATTCCATATGCCAGTTAGAATCTGACACTTCTTCGCTGACTCCAGAAATGTAAACGAAAGACTCCATGACCGTCGCTTGAAAGAGAATATGAATCGAATTTTATCGATGATCAGGAGCCGATGCAAGAACTCCATAAATACCGTATAAATACAGTTGAAAAGAGCATAGCCATTCGGATGAAGCTGCACTGGAGCTATCCTCAAATAATGGAGAATTTCTCGGATGTATGAGTTAAATGGCGGGATGCATCCGGCCCAGCACATGAATTTGTTGCACACTGTATATCCTTCTGGAG
The DNA here is from genome assembly GCA_030737815.1 of Allium fistulosum. NCBI lineage: Eukaryota > Viridiplantae > Streptophyta > Magnoliopsida > Asparagales > Amaryllidaceae > Allium > Allium fistulosum. Next base: position 702,518,775 of record CM060904.1, on the reverse strand, counting down.
GTCTATGAGCCCTATCATCCTACAACGGAACCAATATATCGTCAAAGGGAATTCCGTGCCTTACGCAGATTCGGCGAAGAGCATCTTCCTTAATTTTAGAGACTACGGAATTAGCAGGATCCTCCAGAATAACTGCATCCTCCAAAGTGTCGGGAGTAGGATCAACAACTTCTGGTGGAAGAATGGGAACTGCATCAATAAAATCAAACTGTGGGCCTGGGCTTTCCGATTGTTCTAAATGATGACTAGAGTATGGATTATCAAACTCAGTTGTAGAACTTGATTCCACTTCAGTATTATCCTACTGAGAAGATGATCCAGCTCACATAGCTCCAAGACGCATGAAACGTCTAGAACCCATTGCTATTAAACTCAGTAAAAATCATGATCAGATAAAGTAACATATACCCCCTCCCGGTGCATAGTGAGTGCTAGTGTGGTGTGGTAAAGTGTTATACAATACAGTAATAAGTTGAACAAAATTAAAGGCAGAAAAGATGACAAGACTTCAAGGTTCGACCAGAGTGACCGTCATTCCTGACCGTCTCAATCGTTTCTCTATGTCATTAGAGAGCAATGCAATTTGAGTTTCACAATCGATTATCAGCAAATAAAAGTTCGAATTTTTATGTTCGAGTCACAGATGAGCTTCAAAGGAATTGTCAAAGGCATTGGTTCACGCCGAAGTTTAAATATCATATATTTACGAATGTGCAGTTCAAGTCATATGCAAATTCGAATGGCCGTTCAAGTATGCAAGGTCGAAGCTCGTCATTGAGTTCAAGTCTATCTAATTAATTTCCACTTTTAAGGGTCATGTGCAGACAATCGATCGTTCATTTTAGCTTCACCGATCGTTCCCCATGCCTCACTACCAATCGTTCAAGCCTCATTCCCACTGATAGTTCCTATGCCCAGTCCTACCGATCGTTTCTGATCAACTCATTCTCACTGATCGTACCACTCTATCCTTTCCACCTCAAAATCCTCCAACTCTAAAGCATCACCGATCGTTTAAGAATGATCATCACACATCCAAACAACAGCTCCACTCACAATGATCGGTTGAACACACATCAACTTCCCCAACTCCGCTACTTCGTCCTCCTCAACAAACGATCGGTTAAGGGCACCGCTATCTCCAGTATCCATCTCCCTCAAATTTTTCCAACCGTTTTGCTAATCGATTCCATCATAGAAGACAAAGACCACGACATTGATGAAGCTCAAAGTCTCGTCCTTAAATCATAAAGCAAGTTCAAGTCATCCTACCTAAATTTGAGATCTGAAGAAAAGAAGATAGATTCGAATTCGAATCGAGGTAAGATCTAAAGGAGCAAGCACAACAATGGTTAGTATGGAGGGGATTAATTCTTGCTTCAGATACCTCAGATCGGTTTTTGGAGTGACGGAAGAGATGGAGTTTGACGGTTCGTTTCTTTCTTTTCTAGACAGAAGATGGAACGATACGAAAGTGGTACGAAGTGGGAAAGTGAAGAGGATGACTAAGTGGAATGCTTTTATATAAATAGATAGGATGATCCTTTGTAGCCTAGAAAGTTGCACCGATCGTTTTAAAACAATCCAAAATTCTGCAAGCCCAAAAACGATCAGACAAAAAAAAGGTTAAGTATGAAAGCTTTTATGGGAAGAGCACATACCGATCGTCCAGCCCATAAGATATATCGATCGTTCAACCCATAAGATATACCGATCGTTCGAACTAGGATTACTATCGATCATTCGACCACCTAGAACGATCCGAAATTCCTCTGCATGCACTTATGATCGGAAATGATCATTTAAAAAAAGGGGCAAAAGAGAGGAAAGAAGGAACAACGATCGATGATGACCATTTTTATGAAAAATGGAAATAACGATCGGTAGAGATTGTTTAAAAAAATTTCAAAACTTGACAACGACCTGTGAACGTGTAACTGTAATCAGGGGTCAGTTACAAACACGTATACGTGCTAGTAGTTATAGAGTTCAATTATTTTTGAAATCGACATAAATTGGATGTTCACCTGAAATTGACCAGAGAAAAGTTGAAATCAGATTGCTGAAGCTTAGAAATCGCCAGAACCAAAACAAGATGATCATTAACAAGGTTTGATCGTCACGACTAATGAGGGAATTTTGACCCTCAATAAGAAAGCGACTCAAAAAAGGATAATGACCCTTCAATGAACTAGATGGAACCCTATTTCGACGATTGAAGTTTGCGATTTTTCAAAGCACGTCATGTTCGAACAAGACGTACTTTGGGGGCAAATGTTATCCCGCCTTTTGGCAAGGCCGTGATATCATCGACTTGGCTAGAAATGGACGGTTATCAGCCTTGAGAATCAGTTGTATAAAATACTATGGACGATGGTCGAGAAGATCGGGACCCAGAATGTAATCGGTATGGAGTGACAGGCATAGTCCCGTGAAGCTACATTCCAAATTTCAAGTCGATCAGAGTTCATATGCTCGAGTTACAAAAAAAGCAAGGATTTATATGGATTGATCGGGAACGATCTATAAAACAGCTCAAATCAGCGAAGAACGATAGATATCCCAAAATCCACAAGGCCAATTCAATTGAAACTTTCAGGGCATCTATATATTAAAAGGTGGAGCCCATAGAAACGATTGCAGGTCAAAACTCTCAGGTTCAAGAAATGCCGATCGTTCCTGACGATAGGTGTAATTCAACAAGCAACTCAAATATGATAAAGATTGATCCATATCTCATAAAAGACAACTCGGAATAACTTCATATTTTAGTAGCAAGGTCTAGAAGTATGTGGGACCCTTCATAAATGATCGCATGGCAATCCGAGACAAAAATAGCGATTGGTATGATTTATACCGATCGTTCCAAAACAACGAGTTACGACTACCGATCATTATGGTGGGCCACTATGGACCTGGAGAATCCTTTGCTGAAATCTTAGTGAAATATCTCATCGTATCACCCTATAAGTAAAGACCTATTGGTTCATTTTTAGGATCTTTACGTTGCTTGTTACTCTAGACTCCATTGTAATCAAGTGCTAGCTTCGTTATACTATTGTAATCAGATACACAAGAGAGCAATAAAGTATAATCTTTAAAGTGGACGTAGGCATATAACGCCGAACCACCATAACCCTTTGTGCCTTTGATTAGTTCTTATTCTCTATTGCTTGCTTATTCATTTGCTCATTTTAATTTTACCTTTCTTCATTTACTTCTCTACAAAAACTATTTTTGGACGTTTGTGATCATTTTTGGTGCAAACAGTCGGACTAGTTAAACCGTTAAAATCATTTTAATTGTATATATTATATTTTTAGTCTGACGGAGATGAACATATTAGTATGTTTCACTCTTTTTCCCAAAAATATAACAAAACAATTGAATAAAAATTTAAATGACTACATAGTTTAGTCTATGCAGAGATCAAAGTTATACAGTGGATGTTATATGGCCATACAGTGCCAACATGTATTAAGGTTTAAGAATATAAATTCTCTAAAACATCACTTTCTCCACATCGGCCATACATTAGAAGAAATCTCAATTTCCAACTATAAAAGTAAGGGCCCATCCTTAGAATTTTAGCGCTGTGGCCACTGAGCTGATTTTAAAGCTTTCTAGTGTGTGCTAACAAATAGTAGACCTATTGAAAAAAATTTGTACTCGGGATTTTTATTAAGTTCGGTTTTCTTTGTCGGATCGTGGTTTTTTGGCGTTTCAAAGTTGATGGCGGTCTATGAGCATTTCTAACCATGCAGTCTTTTGGTCAGTGGTTACTTGGGCCCAACCAGATGATACCGTTGATATATATGTATATAAGTGGAAAATAGGCACAAGGACAAACTTTAAAAAAATTAAAATTTTCAAAAAAAATTCGACCGAAGGATAACAAGTTTCATTTTTGGGTTGAAGAACAAACTTTGAAAAAAATTAAACTGAATGACTTACCTTTTAGAAACTATTTTCTACATTTTTTATTTCTCTCATTTTCAAATTTAAAAGTGACCACTCTAACGTGTATTACGACGGTGGCAAATTCTATTTCAACCCGAGTATTTAATTAGCAGCCCCCCAAAAATTAAAAAGTCTGTAAACCCAAAAAATAACTTAGTAGCCCCCTACCATATCCAGAACTGCCATTCCCATCACGCAAAACGTGAAAAGTTGAATTTTTTCTTCACTGATTTAAAAACTTAGTAGTGAAAAATTGAATTTTTTCTTAGTAAAATCTGTAAACCCAATAAAGAACCTAGTATTGAAAAATTGAATTTTTTCTTCACTGATTTAGAAACCCAATTCATATTTTCTTCAGAACTACAATTAAAAAAGTTTGTAAACACAAAATATAACTTAGTAGTGAAAAATTGAAAATTTTTCTTCACTGATTTAGAAACTAGTGTTTTGAAGAAGGGGTGGTTTAGACAGTAAAAAACTGACGTAAGAAGATAATGGAATTAAGAAGAAAGAAAGTACGTACGCAGCTTTCTAAGGATATTTTAGTCTTTGAAATTTTATTTATTTTAAGGGGGGCTACTAAGTAATTATGTGTGTTGAAATAGAATTTTCCTAAGACGGTTATGAGTTATAGAAGTATACCCTAAGAGCCCATGTTTATGTTAGTAAAATTAGCCAAATATCACCGTTAATTTCATTTTTTCTTTTGAAAATAAGAATGTAATTTATAACAAAAAATTGAAAAGAACCCGATGCTAATTTTTTACGCTCTTAAGAATTCATGTCAAAATTTCTCATTTATATATATTTTATCTGATATTGGATTATCAAATCCTCTTTGCCAAGCTTTCATGGATAATAACAAAAGTTACAAAATCGCAACAAAAGAATCTTATTGTACTCGTAAATAAAAACTGGACAATCATCATATGGGTAAATGCTCCACTCACTTTACCATCTTCTCACTCAATTCCTCCGGCTTCCCCTTGCACTCCTCCAGCTCATCAATGCTCATCTCACTCATGACTCTCTCAAACTCCATTTGACGCATTTTCAACTTTTCTTCCAACACCTTCCTTCTCTTCTTTACTGTCTCCACCATACTTTCCAAGTCAGCTAAGCTCTTGTTCAAGTCTACATTGTAGTATCCATTGATGATGGAGTCGCCATTGGTGGGGTGCTCCAAGGTAAAAGGTTTTCCAGTAAGAGAGAAGAAACACATGCCTCCTTCAATAACCTGGTTCGGCATTTCCAAAACACATGGCGAGCCCTTTTTAGATATTTGTTATTTTGATTTTCAGACGATCGAGGGTGCACTTTTTTTTCTTTTCTCACCATTGTATACAAGAGTTATCAATTTAAGATTATTAGCAAAGAAGTGTGAGAATAGATGATACTAGTACAATCGCAAATGGTAGAAAAACTGACCATTTAGTTTTATCATTTGTAATAATTACTGTAGTTTTTCATTATTTTCAACTAGTATAAAACGAACATATGTGCATCTAATATTCAGTGGTATTTACTTTCTATTTAATAAAAAATGAGTGGATGGATGGGTGTTGTAAGTGCAAAGGTTTTGGTAGTCGCAATACTTTTATTTCAACTTGTTTTGTTGGTGGTATCATTGGCAAATTGGTAGTAAAATTCCGTTGATGGGTGGTCGGGGATTGGATGGTAGTGAAGGTTGCAAATCAGTGGTCAGATTCCGTTGATGGATGGAAGTATTTTTGGAATTTCAAAAAGGTACCATGGAAATCATGCCCATTGAATTCTCTTTATGAATAGTAGAGATTAAATGCATGAAGGTAAGATTTTGAACAAATTTTTTTCCTATTATTAAAAGCATAAGCTAAAAATGATATAAAAAAACCCGTATCGCAGGGAACGATTAAAAGTTGAGTGTTAAAAGTGATATACAATTCATATGCACATTCACTTAACATTCTTGATTTTATTCATACATACCTGGTAAATTTGATGGTAAAGATGCATAAAAGAAACAAGAAAAGGAAAACACACTATATGAGCTGTAACTAAAGTATAATTAGAAAGCTTATACACTATTCTCAATACACTCCTTCACAGACATCGCATGCCATTTTTATCCAAGTTATTCAACATAGTACAAACAAACGAACGAACCGTTTAAAGCAGGACAAATTTTCGAAGTAGGCCAGTTTTCGAAACAATTTCGCGATTAGTGCAGGTTTTGAAACTTATTATCAAACAAGGCTAGTTTCTACTCAGTCAGCGTCCAGCTCAGCATTTTGTAACTGCCTCACCTGGGCGTTGCGCCTGCACAAGTTGATGCTGCCATACAAAGGCAGCAGCAACCCATACCCCCACACAATATCATTTTCACTAACTTACTCCCCTCTTTGCTGCTGCTCGAATCCAACATTCCCAAGCCCTAATTCTTGGTTTTTTCCATCAATTTCACTCACAATTTACAAATTTATTCACCAATCTTCGATTAGAACAAATTTATATAATGGAAGCGGGATCTTCTTCAATACAATATGAATTTGATAATCTCTAAAGCCTAGTTTTTTTATTAATTTCTAATTTGCGTATTAATTATTTATATTTGCAAGAAACATTGTCAATTAGCATGTTGTAGGTGTTAGTGATCCAATTCGTACAGTTGAATCAATCATTTATTGTAAACGATGTTGCAAATATGGATTTTTGTTGCATGAACTTTGCACAACTAGAAAGCGGACCCGTTAATGGTACTGTGCTATATTAGCAGGATAATCACCGCACAAATTTTGAAGATTTAATGAGGATAATATTTTTTTATTTTGTAAATATAGTAAATAGTTTAAGATTTTTAGCATTTTGAATTAACTATACGTTATAATTCTTTGTTTTGTAGAGTGTAAAACCCATCGACTGTTTGGATAATTCACAGAGTTTCAAAGATCTGATGGAGATGGTTAATGATCACCGAGTTCAACAATTACTTCATCAAGCGGGCTTTTGGTATTTTATGCAAATAAATATATCATATTTGATAGGTCTTTACTAACAGCATTATGCGGTAGATGGAGACCCGAGACTTACACCTTTCATTTTTCCATTGGAGAAATAACAATTACTTTACAAGATGTTTCTATTTTGCCCGGCCTTCCTATAGAAGGTGCCATTCTAAATTATGGTGGTAATGTAGACGTCGATGATGTTTGTCACTGTTTGCTTGGTGAAATTCCACCCCTCGAAGCGGTGGTTAATAGAAGAGAGTTGAAGGTCAAATGGATAAATGACCTTATAATTGGCTGGGAGATTACTGTCAATTCATCTGTTGAGGAGCTAGAACAGTTCACACGAATTGTTATATTACTTCTTATAATTGGCCGGGAGATTACTAGATATCCGAAGATAGGCATGCATGAAAAATTATGAAGAACAGAGTAATCAGACGGTGGAGCATAAATTTCCTAGTCCCGGAGGTAGGGTTCAACTCCATCAGAGACGATGGGATACTAGATTCAGCTCCTCTAGAGATAGTGGAGTGTAATTCTGATCCATTCCATGGGTGGGACCAGACGTCTCTAGAGATTGTGGATCATAATTTTTCCAAAATGCCCCAGAAGCAGAGTCAACTTCATATGAATATGAAGTATGATACGACAGAGACTGAACTCCCCCTTAGAGCGCGGGGCAACAATGCAAAGGTATGACTTACTTTAATGAATAAATTTCGAATGATATTTAATAGAAATAACTAAGGCATAAGTAACACCATGCCACATGACTATCTGACACTCGTTCAAGTAAGGAAAATACTAATGGATGGGCAAGAACAGATGTTCTTGACCCCTACGGGTCGGATAGATCTCTTACCATGTAGGCTAGACCAAACAACTGAGTACGGTAAACTAATAGCAGAATTGGAAATAGCAAAAGAATTGGGAATCTAAACACTATGCATCCATAGCGACCTGCAAATGGTTGTGCATCAAGCATTATGGGAGTTCTAAGTCAACGGAGAATGGTTGGCATTCTGCTTAAAAAGAAAAGGGGCAAAGGATTTGCTTAATGTGCAAGAATGCTACGTGGTTAAGCTCATCCCATGGGAGGAAAATCGAGATGCTAACGATCGGTAAAAATCGGCTTGCTTGGGAAATGGATCGCTTTTGGGTTGGTCCTATTAAAATCTTCACTTTTAAACAGGAAAGAAGCAAGGAAGGTGATGCGCAAGGGAATTGGGTACACCATATAGGATGACAACCTATATATAAGAGTTTTCACTAACCTGCTAATAAAGCGCATGGCTTCATGAGAGGCTAATGAAATATTGGATAACGTACATCAAGGCAGTTAAGGAGGCCACAGTAGGGGTAGACCCTAGAAAAGAAAATCTCATGGGCATTGATCTGAATGGAGAACTTATAATAGCTATGGATGGAGCTAAGTATGTAATAGTAGTTGCGAAATACTTTATTGAGTATGGAGTTCAGCGCCTAATGATCTTGCACAATGGATGACAGTTTGATAGTTAGTAATTCGTCAACTTCTATTGGCAACACATAATCAGGATAAGCTTTCATACAGTGACTCACCTAAAGGCCAATGAATACGACGAAGCGGTCAATAAGGTTCTCAAAACTCACATAAAGGAGCATTTGGAAAATGATAAGGGAGCTTGGATAGATGAGCTTCCATTGGACTTTATGCGTATCACACTTCCCACGAAACTACAATGGGATATACTTCTTCTATAGCCTATGATTTATTGATTATGCTTCCCTAGATATGATCGAGGAGAAGCGGGATGAGGCTGCTTTGGAAACCACAATGCTTTGGAGAAAAGCAATGAAACAATACAAATCTAGGATAGAGCATCACCCGCTCCAGAAAGGAAACCTACTCCTGGAGCGAATTTCCCCTTGGCCTGGGGGTACCTTTCCCGATCTAGGAAAGATTATGTTTTATCAGTAGGGATCCAGGGAGTGGAGCCTACATTCCTATCACCATGGACAGTGCTGTATCCGGGAGAACATGGAATGCTAAAAATCCCTATTTCGTTTTAGTGTGTTGGTTATTGCAACTGCATAGATTATGGATATGTGTATTATTAATCGTCACGGTCTTACCAAACTACATGGATGGGGTGTGCAAAACCATGGTAGATGACCAATGTTATCAAACCACCATAAGAAAAACCATCCCATGCCAAATAAAGTCCACGATTTTTAGGACTATACAGGCAATGCCACTGCACATTGAGGGACACCCAACTCTGGAGCATCAAAGAAAGCTTGGATAAATCATGATCGGTAATAGCGGGCCGGATCAGTCCATGGTTAGGACATGACTGCCAAATAGGTGTTCGCCATTGACAATCGGCTCAAACTTCTCGTCGGTAGTGGTGGACAAAATAGATCCCTATTCGGGTGTCTACAGCTAACGATCGGCTCAAACTTCTCGTTGATAGTGGTGGACCAGATAGATTCCTATTTGGGTGTCCACAGCTGACCATCGGCTCAAACTTCTCGCCGGGAGTGGTAGGCCAAAGAGATCGCTATTCATGTGTCCACAGCTGATGATCGGCTCTAATCTCTCGCCAGTAGTGGTGGACTAGAGAGATCCCTATTCGGATGTCCATATTTGACGATCGTCTCAAACTTCTCCCGGTAGTGGATCAGAGAGATCCCTATTCAAGTGTCCACAGCTAACGATCGGGTTAAAATTTTCACTGGCAGTGGTGGACCAGAGTGATCCTTATTTGGGTGTCCATAACTGACGATTGGCTCAAACTTCTCACCGTCAATGATAGATTAGAGTTACCCTAACCAGGTGTCCACCATTGATGATTGGCTACAAGCTTTTAGGATGGCTATGGAGAACCCGACTTTCTGGCAGTCGGGGCATGATAACCGCCTAGTTAGTTCATGCCTGACGTTCGACTCTGGATTACTGTCAGCAACGAATAACTGAGCTTACTCATAGAAAAACATGACTATCGGTCGTACGGCTCAGTGCAAGCAGTCAATACTGGAATTGCCTATGAAGACTATCAACATACCGACAATAGGGCAAACTTGTTTAAAGTATGCATGGAGTATGTGATAATAAGCAAATTAGAATGTTGTAAGTGCATGAAAACAAACAAGGACACATGGGACTGGATTACAAATATACTCCACCTAGGTATGTTCACCTTACCAAACTTATCAGTGATTGATCCTGGGCAAACATGCCAGGGGCAAAGAAAAGCTGTCGAAAGAGCTCCTAAAAGAGCCAATAAAATAACATGTAACTACTTTACTGGAATGCTCACCTTGCTGAACTTGTCAGTGATTGATCATGTACAAGTGCTAAGATAGCAATGAAAAGATTACTAACAAGCTAATGGCTAAGCAAGGATGCTATACAAACACAATGCAATAACTAATCCTGATCAGGTATGATAGTTTCATTTATAATTTCTATAAGGTACATATGTGCTTGTGTAAGTGTTCACACAGGAAATATAAAGTATGGGCAAAGGGAAGCATCGGTCATAGAAACTGCTCACCCTACCAGACTTGTTGGAATTGATCCCATACAAATATGCATGATAGCGGCGAGAAAAGTTGCAAATGGAACAAGCAAACCAAGCAATTATATGGAACAAACATATCACGATCACTAGCCAGGAAAAGGAGAATATGGACATGAATAAATATCAGATGCAACAACGTATAAACATCAAAATAGCTTCATAACATAAGTCATGATCAACCCACATTCAAAATTTCGGCAAAAACCACTTGCCTAGTCAAACATTTTGGCGGTCAACTGAAACAAGTATGCATGGTGATCATGAAGGAGTCACTGGTAAAGTAACACGGTAATCATATAGGGAGAATACATCGTAACCACCTATCTTAATTGGCCAAACTACAATCAATACAATAAAATACACATTGCTAAGTCCACATGGCATGGAACCTCTATATATTCCTTTCCCTATAGCACCTCGATACACTTGAGCATTCATAACACAACATGTGGCCTTTAGTACTTAGGTTCAATGAGGCTAAGTTAGAGGGAGCAAAGGCCTACCGGATAGAGATGAGAATTAGTGGGAAATCATGCTACATGATTATAGTACCAAGAAAGAATGAATTGCGAACATCATACTGATAAATGATGTCTTGGAACGATCAACAAGCTATCCTGGAGTGAACAAGGCTTTGCAACATATTAGAAGTGGAAAATTCACCGAAAGAATGAGAATGAGGATATAGATATTTGATGTTCGAGATAACCATCGCATAAGAAAGAAAGACAAGTTTGAATGAATCAAAGCACAGTTTGTATTCTATGAAATTATGCTTTAAGGGGAAAGTGTTGTGAGAATTTTTTTCCCTCAGCATAGTAAACACAAAAGGACATTAAGGAGCATAGAAATGGTTGGAAGGTTCATAATAAAGATGTCCTCATGTAGTCACAAGGGCAAGGCAAAGCGCTAGGAGCAAATTTGGCATAGTTAGAAATTATAGTCAAAGCACTTGTAAAATGTTCATATGGTCAGGTAATGCACCTAGATCGAAACCACGTCTCAATCTGAGCTACAGATTGGATGATATGATCATCTTAAAAATTTTCCACTACCTAACAGACTTAGGTCCCACCTTGGAGAGCTACTACCTACTTCAAGCAAATGGAACATTCAAAGGCATAAGAATACTCTACTTAATGATACGAAGCCATTGATCCAAATTTCATTCAATTCTTATTTTAAATGAAGTAGTTATGTCACAAAATTTTTGTATCTCAAGTGGTTGAGCATCAAGCTTCTAATGGAGAGGTCAGGAGTTCGATCCTTGGCAAGTCCATTATTTTTATGGAACTGGAGAAACGATTTGGTATGGAACCCAAACGTTTACTGCCTAGACGTTTACTACCCAATAAATCTCTACTCAACCTTACACCTATAAATCCCATAGACGAGCATAACTAGAGAGGAGGAAGGGATGACCAATAATGGTAGATGGAGGAACCGCCAAACAGAGGTACTGCTAGACAGAGTTCCGCCAAATCGAGGAACTGCCAAAAAGGCATAGCCAGACCGAGGAACCATCAGACAAAGGCACCGCCACATAGAGGAACCATCGAAAAGAGATACCGCAAGACAGATGGGCTGCAAGATAAAGACACTACTAGACAGAGGCACCACTGGACAAAGGAAATTCCAGATAGATAGACCGTCGGATAGGGAGACTACACCGAGGCATGGCCAGACTGAGGAACTCCCAGACCAAGGAGTACCGAACCCAGGGCGCTGAACCAAGGATATCGAACAAGCTAAAATAGAAAAATTTAGATCAAATCTGGTATATATAGAAAATACTGAACAAAGCATGATATACAGGGAAACTTCCTATCTTATCGGCCTGACCTCCCTCTACCTTCGCTCTTGTAAATATCAAAGCTTCCAACAACAATGAGGGGGAATTCAGGAGAGCCAAGCTTACAATAGTAATTGTAGACAAGTAAGGGAAAGCTGGGAACATCCTAGCAAGATATGCCTAATAGGAACAACCTAGCATGATCTGCCTAACAGGAACAGCCTAGCATGATCTGCCTAATAGGAACAACCTAACAAGATCTGCCTAACCGGAATAGCCGAACATGAATAGGTAGGCTGGAATGGCCGGACAGGAATAACCGAATAGACCCTCTTGAGTTAAATCTTACTGTATATTGTGCTATAGATCATTGTATTTTGTATCTCAGGCATTGTATCAAAGATTTATAAAAATTTCAATGAAAATGGACAGTGGATGTAGGCACATTCTGGCCGAACCACTATAAATCTTTGTGTTCTTTACTTTACTACAATTTACATTTTGCATAAATGCGATCTACTCTTTGAAAATTAATCATGATATAAATATAATAGCTATGTTATACACCCTGTATTCACAGCTCTACAACAAATCGATTAGAGGTGTTTGCCCATTTTTGTGCAAACACCTACATTCTTATCCATAACACACACCTTGATGTAGACCATCTGACAAGGATGCAAAGAAATCTTATTTTGTAGTTGCTTCAAGTCATAACAAATCGATTAGAGGTGTTTCCTCTGGTCTTATTTTAATGTATTAGTTCTTTCACCCCAATAAAGTACAGGAAAACATGTAATAGCAGGATAATATCAATAATAAATGTTTATCATTAAAACTCAAAGCTCAAAAAGACTTCAAAAAAAGATCAAGCTGCAATATAACTCTAATAAATCAAAATAAATAATTAAAGACTCTATATAACACTGGGTAACATAAACTACATTCTATATTGAAAAAATATACATCGTTGGACTAAATTCTACACAATTTTAAAAAAAAAAATCTTCCTCCTTCCTTAAATGCTCACGAAAAAGCTAAAATTGTAGCAAAATCAAAATAGGGATAAGGAAAATACCCAACAAGTATTAGATGATGATTTCCGACTATGCCCGAGACTCCGAGAGGATATTCTTCAGTTTACCATAGAAACTGACCATTTAAAGGCTATATAAATAAAACTAAGAATAAATTTTCATAAATGAACAAAGTAGTAAATACATTTATCATTAAACAAAATTGTGATATTATAAAAATATCTAAATTGTCTCTACATCCACTACTATTTATCTTTAACAAAGGGTTTTAGATGATCCCTTAATAATATGAAGTACAACTTCAGCTAAAGATGAAAAAAAAATCAAAAGAGGTATAAATAATCAAGTAAAGAAGAATACTACACCAAAATAAATTTCGTGGTACTACCAAGACTAATATCTAATAAATATTTGTTATAGCAACAATGTATTTCTACATAGAGTTGGTCTCATATATATTATTAGGCCAGCCCTAATTCAAAACCACATAGAATTCATATTTACAAATCAGTACGCTAAAATTCTAATGAACTAATGACATACCTTAAGTTTGAAGTATCAAATAATGGCTCGAGTAATAACAATTTTTTTCCAACGTCAACAAGTAATGAGGTAGGTTGTCGTGCGGAAGTGAAGGTGGTTACGATTTTCATGACGCTGTCGCGGATAGGTTGTACGTGCGAGAAAGTGAGGACGTGTGTAACGACCTGCCTTTTCGATCCTCGGAAGTCGACACTAATGCATCCATGGTATTCACGTATCAAACATGCAAGTGCCAGAAAGACAAATTATTAGGATGAAAGAAAAAAGTGAAGGAACAGAATCTCACAAAGTGACGAGTAATATATAATATACCAATGATCTTTACAAAAGAAAACTGTGATATACATACATTAATCAGAGTAACTAACATATCATCGGCCTGGACAGTTATAGCAACGTGTCCTTACAAATGCTGATAAATACAAACAAGAAAATACAACGAAAATAAATACGTGAATACATCTTGGAAGCATCCAACACGTCTTCTAAAACTCCAAGGCATCCATAACTAAATCTGCAAAAGTACTCAGGTCTGACCTAAGTATTATAAGAAAATAACATTCAGATTAGTCTGATAAACCAGCGTGAGAATCACAAATCATCGGATTTTTAAGGTTATAAAACCTATTTAGAATAAAGGTATCTAGTAAGACCATACCGCAAACTTTTCAGGGTTAACGAATAAATTCGTTAACAAACTCTGTCTTTGATTCCACTATCTTGGACCAATCACGAACCTCTTCTAAAGTGTAGAACGCGCATATGGTTTGGAGTGGTTACGATTTCGAGTCATCTCATATAAGTACACTCCCCACTTACCGGGCACTCCAAAATCAATCGATAGATTCCGATAAACTCAACTCTCATTCTTTTGGAAATAAACAGACAATACATAAGAGCGGAGATCACCTCCTGACCATTTAAATGAACGGATTTCCTTATCATTTGTCCTAGAAGAACACAACGAGTTTGTACATACAGTATAGCATCATCGAAGATAACTGTACCATATAATTTTCATATTTCTTCTAGATATTTCCAAAGCTATATTTGGTCAAGATTTGATAGTCTGTTATTTAACTATCAAATAAACAAAAAAATTAAATCAGAGGTTCAGTTTCATAAGAAACCAAGCATAATTTAAGAACATAAGCAACCACTAAGCCTCTTTAATTAATCCCTTCATTAAGTAAAATCTCTTTCCAATTATTTGAAAAGTATTCATATACTTATCCCAACAGTATAAATATACTCACAAAACAGTTCATTTCAATACTTAGAAAAGTATTTATATATTTATCTCAAGGGTATAAATATATTCTCAAATCTTAAGGAAGCTTTCATATTTTCCAAACCATTTTAAATTGGTCAAAAACAAATGTCATTTAAAAAAATTGTTTACTATAAACTCAAACCACTTTTCTTTTTGGTGAAAGTAAATGGATCGTATGGAAATTAGACCAAATATACTTACCACCACTTTCTGTTTTCAAACAGTACTATCATACGATTAGCAATCAAACCAGACAAGTTAGAACACTATCCTTGCTTGATATACATTCTTAATTCTCAAGATAGAGACGAGTTTTTATACTTCTGAATTTGGTGTTAAGTATGAAAAGATACTTTTCATACCACCATAAGTTATAAAGATCATTTATGGAGATAGAAACTCCGACACTTGTCACGTTTTCGGTATTTCGACTTACTCCATCCCTCGCCTAGAAATGAAGCAAGGTAAGTTAGATCCTTGCCTAAACACCTTTATTCTGGATCTCACATATAGAGGATCAGTCTACTCATCGTCTTTTACTGCTAAGAATTGGACCACTAAATTTTCACAAGTAACCGAATTCACATACGGAAATAAGACTTCAAATACTTAACATTAATCTTCAATTTGAAACTTAAAACTATACTTCAGATAACAATAAAGCATTCTAAGTTGGGATACTACTACCTCTAAAACCTTGACCAGACAACATTCTTATATTTAGGATAGGTAGAAGTCTACCTAACTCGAAGTTTAATATCAAGTATAAAACTCCTAAATTACATATATTTCATTTAAAACAAAAGGTTATAAACCAACTTTCTTTTCACTTTAAAATTCCACTTAAAAAATCCTTATAATACCCTTTAAAATTTCCATATCAAATCTTACTTGGAAATCCTTGTTTTAATCCAAATTTGATTTGAAAGAATAGACCTATATCCTTTATATAGAAGTAAACACTTACTTTATTGTATCAAATAATTCTTTTAAACCTCTTATATAATTCCAAATCCTTTTAAACATTTTAAAACAAGTTTTAAACTTACTTTCAAACCATAACTTGAAACCATTACCTTTTTAAAAGGAATTCAACTTTGAAAAATAATCCTATTTCCTTTAAATAAACCACTTGTTCAAATATCTTGAAATAAATCTTTTATATCACAAATCACTTTTAAAATACATATATAACCTTAATAAAACATATTTTAAAAGAATTATTCAATTATCTAAAATAGATAATCTTTTATATTTTTATAAAAATTATAGATTTCCAAACTGCGTCCATAGGGACTATCGCTATGCAGACCATAACTTTCAAAACTTGGCTTTATAACAAAATAACTTTTAGACACAACTTCTTTCTACATTTTAAATAACTATAAATATAGAAAACATTTTACTTAAAATATTAAAAAGTTGAAGTCAATTGAAAATCCATAACTTTTCAAATTCGGTAAGGGGCTTAGCGACTATTTTGGCTTTTAAACTAAACCACTATTTATTTTTATTCTCAAAAGAATTCAACTTTCAAGTCATATAATAATTTTCAACTTCACGTGACATCACAAGAAGTATAGAGATCATATGTACAACATTATATACATGGAAACACAATAATGAAACGCGAATAAAATGTATGACATCAAAATGCCTTTATAGCGACTGTCGATATACGATCACTTCCATTTCAAGTCCAAGTCCCTCACTAATCCTTATGTCCCATTACATATGCTCAAAATACCAGTCCAAGTCCAACGTCCAAATCATTTCTCATCGCATTTACATAGGCTTTTCGATATAAGTCCATAGTCCATAATCTCAAGTCCATTACATATATTATTTAAACCAACAAATCAAAGTGCTTTCCAATGTACTACAACATAAAACAATATGGTTTTCAAAAGCAAGAATCAATATTCACATCATAATATAATATAATCATCACGGAAGATACTATTTTTACCCAATATATATATATATATACACGGTATATATACATACACATATACATATATATATATATACATACACACACATATATATACACACATATACATACATATTAAAAAGGGAATTTTTAAGGTAAGTGATCTCACTTTTAAACCATGCTAACAACCACCAAAAGCTACTAGAATCATGAAACAACCTTCTACCATCACCAAACTACAAAAGATCCCACCTTTATTCCAAAAACGACAAAACCATGCCTTCCTCGCCCTTTCCTTGCTCACACACATCTTTGCACCCCCCCTCCTTCGCTCCAACCTTTTCGACTTTGGGCCTGATAGAAGGTGATGCTATGGTGTGCTAAGGAACATACTTGAGCTTGGTGAAGTTTAGAGAAGGTTTGATATTGTTTTGGAAGAGAGAAGTAAAGAAAGAAAGAAGTCAAAAGAAGCCATTTTTAAGTTTCTTACTTTGAAATTTTTTTGAAAAATAAAAATAATGAATGGAAAAGGAGACGTGGAAGGAATAAAAACCCATATGCTTGCCTTAAGTCTTGTGCACTTCATTTCACTTATGTACTTTGCACATAAAATCATGCTTTTAAAAGTCCACCTTATTATTAATATACTTAATCATATTCTAGAAACTACTAATGACTTTTTAATTTAATTAATCCATCTGATATACTTTGAACTGTTATTTTAAGTGTTCATTTGTTATTATACAAGTTCTAAATTGTTTGAACAACTTTTAGTGAATAAAAAGTTGATTTTTGATGAAGCGTTTTTAAGTCACACTTCCAGCTTTACTTCAAAGTATATATCTTTGTAAACGAAATTCAAAAATGTGTTCCCCATCATTATTTATTAATTAAAAGAGGGTTATTTGACCATTAAAAAACCATTAATTGAATATTTAAAGTTAATTAAACATTCTTCCCCCCATAAGAATTTCGACCCCGAAATTTCATTCTAACTAAAACAAAAAACATGAATGCTTACATTATTCATAAGCCCGTATGTTGTGCATAGATCATCCGTATGCAATATCTGATTCGATCACTTACTCGAATACATAACTTCTCTTCCAAACTAGTATTGCTCACCCGGCATCTCTAGTGCGGACTCCGATCAAATTTCTTGATTAGAAACCCACATTCTCCTTACATAGCCATATACTATGATAGAAAATATTGGTAACATATCAATAACCCTCACCAAGTGTTTGCTATCAAGAATCGAGTGGTAGATCCTTAATTGGGTCGGTGTGAATCACCTCAAAGTCATATACTCAAATCTTAGATCAAGAACCATGTGAAGAAATGATCTTGTACAACTTAAATATTTATTACTTCTGGTTCTTACTTATACCAATCTCGTTTTATTTTTTCAAAATTATTTATAAAAACATTTCATTTTATTTTGAATGCGTTTTCCTTAATGTAACCTAAGAACTAAATACCCGGTTTTTATTTTCAAACTTTCCTAAAATAATACTATATATTTCAATCCATATAAAATACACATATAGATTGGGTAACAACAAAATGGTACCCATGAATTGAATCTTACCAACTAGTATCATACATCCCCTTACCAAAAAGGGTAATGCTTAAGAGAAGTGCTTTCCATCCGAACTCATCTCTTGCCCATTTTTAATCATTTTCGAGCCACTCGAACTAGCTAACATAAAAATACTTGTTCTTTTTCGAATCTCATTTTGAAACAATACAGTATATATTTTCAAAATATCTATTACCAACTTGCTTTGGGTTCGTTCGGATTTGAACTTGTTTCGATCGTATAACAATAAAAGGAATAATTTACAAAGTGCACTACACTATTCGCCTAAGCAAACATCTGATCATCGCTTAGAAGATTATTCATATCATCACAAAACAAATCAAGACTCATTCCCCGAACTATCTAAAGAAAATATATCTTACTTAAAATACTCTTTGAAACATTTATACTTATTAATATTTTCAAGTAATACTATTATTATTTTTCTCAAAAATCATTTGAAATCCTTTTTCAAAGACACCAGGATTTAAATTCTCAAAAATCCTCCTTATTTACGAAACACATTTTATAAATCCAATGTATAAAATCTACCTTATATAAAACCATTCCTTGTATCAAAATAAACTTGTTAAACCTATATCATTAACAAATGCCTTATAGTCAAATCATGAAATGAATCCACAAGGTCTTCGTATTTAATCTAAACAAAAAAATTAATGCTCATAACCTGGCCGAGCATAAATAATCAACCAACAATAATCAATGCTCTAAACTGGACAAGCATGATTAATCAAACAATAAACGATAACAATTGGATATTATCATTTCCTAACAAACAAACACATCATAAATAACTATATCAATTTTTGAAAATTATTCTTTTATATATAAAATATAATCCTAAGTAAAATTATTTCATTCACCAATTTCAAAATAATATTGCGTCGGTTGGCCTTATTCAAGTGTTTAGGAATCCCTATCGATAATGTTGGCTAAACGCCTCGATCAAAATGCATAACCACTCCACGGATCAAACAACACAATATAAAACATTTTTATTACACTAACAAATATGTGCTCCCATACACACACACTCAAGTCATTCTAGGCTGTCACTTACCCTATCTCTAATGAGTTTACTCTATCAAGGCCAAGGTTCTCGCTTAACCTTCGGCTCTGATACCACTGTAATGACCCTCCTTTTCGATCCTTAAAAGTCAACACTAATACATCCACAATACTCATGTGTCGAGCATCCAAGTGCCGGAAAGACAGATTGTTGAAGTGAAAGAAAAGAGACAGAATAGAATCTCATAAAATGATGAGTAATATATAGTATACCAACAATCTTTACAAAAGAAAATTGTGATATACATACATCAACCAGAGTAACTAACCTATCGGCAGCCTAGATAGTTATAACAGCATGTCCTTACAAATGCTGATAAATACAAACAAGAAGATATAGCGAAAATAAAAATATGTGAATACGTCTTGGAAGCATCCAGCTCATCTCCTGAAGCTCTAAAGCGTCCATAACTAAATCTGGAAAAATACCCAGGTCTGATCTGAGTATTATAAGAAAATAACACCTGGATCAGTCTGGTAAACCAGCGTGAGAAACATAAATCAATTTCATTTTTAAGGTCATAAAACCATTCTAGAATAAAGGTATCTCGTAAGACCACGTCGCACATAAACACAGGTAGGTTTTGACCTTATGATAACCAAATCATTTTATAAGAAATCATGTCATATTATAATAATGTCTAGGGTTTAAAATAAATGTTTAATCAGAGGTGAAATGGTTATATTAATTACATTCCAGCATATTAGGTATACAACTAAGTCCATAGAGGCATGTATTGGAGAATGGATTCCATACAATGACAAGGCTACTAGGGTACCATTTGTCATAGTAAACCTTTAGAAAAATATACCGAGGTCAAAAACCTTTCGACCCCTGCCAATACAGAGCTGACCTGCCCCTCGAACATAACAAGTCGAATTACATCATCCCTCGGCCATTGAGGCTGCAAACATTACACCAGGACGTGACCCCACCGTTTTCTGTGCGCATGCATACCAAAATCCATAATTATTAATCGTGATCGAGGAATAATGCTCCTAATGGTAGCGAACCAAAAAGCTCTACTACATATCCACTGTTTTAGTCATTACCAATTTGTGAGGCTTATGAGATCATGATTACCTTTTTCCTCTCTTACCAAATCCCACTTGGAATGCTAACATTGCCCTTTAGGCAACAATGCAATGCCAACATTCATCCATACAAGTTGTTTAGGATATGCACAAACCGAAGGCACTACTTCTACTACATACCTTTTAGAATCACCCTCATGATTAGTAGCAAGTAGCCCTTGCACTTGTCCAAAAATTGATACCGAAGATACGGGGGAATATCAAAATCAAGCACATCGACAATAATGATGTCGCAAGAAAGCATACAAGAGGAGATAGTTGATGTTGAAGGTAAAGCAAAGCTTACAACAAAGAATGTCGCATCCTAAATGCACCTTAAAGAATATCTCACATCATCAATGCAATATGGAATGCCGCACTCCATCAGTAAGTAAGCCTACAATGATGTCGCATACCATTTACTCTGCATATCGTCAGGGAAGTGATGATGTTGAAGAAAAGCATATTGTAGGTCATCAGTGCAATTGAGGATTTCATCGATACCTCTCTTCACCAGTAAAGGAAGTTGTCACATATTAATAGTGCATAGAGACATGTCGCATGCCATCAAATGGAAAAAGGATATCAAATGTCATATTATATCATGAACCATCAAGAGATGATGCCACTCATCAATATTATCTCTCTTCAATGTCGTCTATCACTAATGTCGCGTATTATTGATATCGCACTTCATTAACCAAGGTAATACACAATGCAGCATGTCGTAAGCCATCGATGAGATAGAAGCATCGTGCATATCAATACCCTATCTCATCGATGCCGCATGATGTCAATAACCAATGCTGAATGAGGGGTTTTGAACCTTCGAAGACCTATATATGAAGGTACTGCTTACTAACAGTATACAAAAGCATGTCGTGTGTCACCAATTCAACAAGGGATGTCGTAAGAATTGATGACGAATGTTAACATAAGGTGAATGTCAAAGCTCGCCAGTCCCCAATGATGCCGTAACTCATCAGCATATAAAGGAATATCAGAATAATGCCTGATGCAGAATGTCATCGGTGTGGTTGATGATGCCGAAAGCCAAGTATGTCGAAGTGACACGTGGCAATCATGCTGCACCTCTTAACCCAAATAAATACGGACCTATGGGCATGGAGGAGGGAGGATGGATTCTTTTCTCATTCTTACATTTTAAAAGTTTGTAATGCTAAATCAATTTGGGGATTTTTGTGCCAATTGTAATTTTTATGACGTTTCTGCAAATAAGGGCTTGTATAATTGCAATCGCATAAAATCTTGAATAAAGAGACATGATTTATGACTTATGATTTCAACATGTCCTTGACTTTGCCGTCGAACATGCATACTTCCAACAAGTTGACATAAGATTTCTTGAATAGTACTTGTTTTCGAATTCTCAAACACTTGTGATTTCGATCATAACTTATTTTGAATTCCTAAAACACTCATGACTTCGAGACTAATATGGTTTGAACGTGGAGCATGTTCCTTCCTAGCGAACTAGCCTAGGATTACTAAAGTCTCTACTCAACCAAGTCTCACTTTCCTTGTATTTTTTGGTGTTAACGAAGAAATTCATTAACATTTTGACGTTAGAAGGAGGGCTCATATCTTCATCTCTGCTTAACCCACAAGTGAATTACCCTTAACCTATATATATAGGGTTAAAGTATTTATCCTTACCAAGCATATCCCGTAAAGGAACCATTCCAAACCCCATCCAACCTCATTTGGATAATGACTATCTCCAAACAAGAATCTTTCGAGCCTCGAGTAACGAGGCCAACCTACCAAATCACTAATGATCCTCCACTTCATGAGTAGCAAGTATTAAGGTTCTTAGCACTACAAATTATGGAAGATAAGAGAAGGCAAGTGTAACGACCCACAAATTTATTACTTTGATGAATTATATTTATTTTTAAAATATTTAAATATAAGCTTTTTTAACATAGATTATATTGTCTTGAACAACAAATAATATTGATAATCTTATTTTGGACAAGTATTTACAAAAATATATACTTTGGAAGATATATCGATAAAATAATCGAAAACCATTTTATTGATAAACAGCTTTATAATCGTAAAACATCGCGCATGGAGCTGGATACATACACTTATTTTGATAACTGAACAAGAATATGAAATAAAATTTATTATTTATTTTTGGAAGATTAAATATATTTATGACATCATCAGTAAGATCATTATATTTAATAATCAATTTGCGATATTAGATTGAGATTTAATGATTTAATAATTATTATAATTATTCCAATAATTGTTTTAAAATGATAATAATTCATTTTAATTAGTTATAAAGTAATAATAAATCATTTATAATAGTTTTATAAAGATATATATATATATATATATATATTTGATTTGAAATTATAAGGAAAACTGATATTGCTTTATCGATATAATAACATTTTTTGTAAACAATTATTAATATTAATTTACATGGTTTTATGATTCAAATAAGATATTTTAATTTATTAATAATGGTAAGAAATTAGTTTTCAAATTTTTTTTACATTTATATGTAATTTAATAATAAGTGAAAATATGATCGGGAATCAGCTTTTCGATTTTCAACGGTTTAACGAATGAAAGTTGTTCAAAAGTTGTTGCAACCTTGTTTATATGTCTTATGCACATATATATCATACATATGCATACCCTAACATGAACATGAACATATAATACACACACACGTATATACTTATACATATATAATCAAAATATCTAAGATATTTTTCATTTCTTACTACTTAAGCATCCTTAAGTCAATGCACATGGCTTGTAAGTGAAATGAAGTGATGTAGCACATGAGAGGGTAGCTTCGACATGAAAGATGATGGAGGAGGTGGAGCACATGGGTGATAGGAGTGTGGTGAAGTGATGGAAGATATTTTTCATTTGATTTCCTATAAATACACCCTTACACTTCACATTTCCATACACACACTTCTTTCTCTTATTCCCTACTTCTTTCTTTGGCATCCATAAGAGAAATAGCCTATGACCGAGAGCAAATGAGAAGGATGTGATGATGGCATGTGCTAAGGAGGTGGAGGCCGAGGGCAAAGTGGAGGAGGCTCTAGGCCATGTGCATGTATGGTAGTGGTGATGGATGACATGAACTTCGTGGTGTTAGAGGGCAAGGCCGTGAGCATGTATGAAGGGGAAGGTTATGGCCGTGAGCATGGGGGAGGAAGGAGAAGAGTTTAAGTGATGAGTAGGATGGGTTTAGTGATGTTTGGATAAAGTAAGAGATCGTAGCGAAGCTATAGCGAAATTTCGTAAAATTAGAAACCAATAACGTTGAAAAACTCTGTATTTATATATATGTATATATATGATGATGATGTGATATGTTTGCTATGGATGTTTAGTATGTTTGATCATTAAGTTTTAATGTTGATTATATGTTTATTTTGATACTGAAACAAGTCACGTTTAATACATGTCGAATATCACAAAGGAAATCACTTTCCTTTAACAAATGAAATGGTATATATGAGACTGTTAAACCTCTTTAAAATGGTTTAAAATGGTTTATAAATGTTTTATAAACACTAAAACCCAATTTGGTGAATTTTTGACAAGTTTAGGAAAATTGAGTCAAATATAGACGCATCGCGTAATGGTAGTTCACGATTTCGCGTCGTAGAAAATTAAAACCATTTATACGATGGATTCGAAGTCGGAATTCTTTGTAATAAGAATTATCCGAACTCTTATAATCATAGTTTTTAAACAAAAGAAAAGGATCGAGATTTCGTTTAGTAGATTTTGAAATATGAGTAAAAATAAGTTTTCAAAATAGTCGCGCTTTGGCAGTTTGGAAGCCAAAGCGATGAATTCTTTTATAAATAATATTTTAATTCTTTAAAAATATGAAATAAATTCTACAAATGTTTTATTTTTTTAAAAAGATATTTGAGTTATAAAAATGGATTTCAAAATGATAGAAAAGTTGTTTTGATCAAATAAGCTTTAAAAGCATTATTTGCAGCACTTTTTGTTAACTTTTGAAATATGGCTTTAAACTTAAGTATGCTTTCCCAAATCTGTTATAAATGTGTTTAAATAAATAATTAAGTATTTTGAAGATGATTTGGAGGTTTAATAATTTATATTAGAAATTTTAAATAAATGATTTAAAGAAAAGCTGTTAAAATCAAGTGATTTTATGTTGGCTCTAAAAGCCGATGAGTAGACCGAATTTTTCTATTCGTGAGATTCGGATATGAGGTGCTTAAACTAAGAAGATGTTCAGGAGCAACCAATGCCTTGGCTCACCTGCCTTTTTTCTGGGCGAGGAATAGATAAGGTTGAAATGTCAGAAACGAGGCAAGTATAAAAGATTTAATTTTCCAAACTTAATACAACTTGGATTGTATAGAAATAATCTTCTTACACTTGGTATTAAATTCCGAGAAGGGAACCCATACTATCTGTGTGAATTTAAAAGGTGATTTCACTGTTATTCGACGGATAGTAAAGGTTGAACATGGAAATTGATGTTGAGTAGAATTAATATAATTTCTATCAACTCTTTTTACTCAACAATGTTCCCAATATGACTTTCTGAAAATGATTTGGTATTTCCAAAGTTAAAGAGAGGTTTAATGATTCGTATATACCAAAAAGAAATTTTTTAAAGATATATATCTCTAGAATATATTTTTGATAAAAAGGAAGTAATTAATCAAATGATAAGCACCTATTTACCTAACATCTTTTATCGATGAATGATTCAAAGGAACCAAGGTTGGATTTGGGTGATTCTTATCCAAAAACCACTTCAAACCAATTTACGTATTTGAGGTAAAGACATGGAATGATAGTAAATATAATGAAGAGCTACTTGTCACTGACCCTCGGGGGAAATTTCCCATATCATATATATGTGGCAGTAGTATCTTCATTTGGTCTTCAATGCAAGGGATGCTTGCTACTAATCCTAAGGATGATTCCCGACAGGATGTGGTAGGAGAATTCCTTTGGTTTGTCGTGTTCCTGGACAACTTGTATGGACGAATGTCTGATGTTGCATTTCTAATCACATTGATTGATCTCTATAAATGTATCATCTGTTTGGTGGCAGAGAAGGCAACTTCTCTTAGCTTAACACCCTTTCCTAAGACATACAAGCTCAGGAGTTATATGTTTGTAGAAATCAGTTATGTGATCATGAAATGGCAGTGTGGCATTCAAAGTGAAATATGCTATGTGAAAGGTAATCATTACCTCAGGCCTCATCACTCGGAAATGGCTAAAACAGGGCATGCCGTGAGGCGATGTGGTTCGCAACCATTAGGGTATGGTCATCACCTTTCTAGATTACTCTATATATATCGAGTATGTTTTGTATGCTGAGAGAGCTCTTAGATAGGTCGGTTATGACTGGGGTGATGTCATATTCGGTTCTATCCGCCACTAAGATGGGTCTGCGGGTAGGCCGGTCTTGCTAGGTGCAGAGGTTTCAAAAGTTGTTGATCCTCGATACATCCCTCTAGAGATGTATTATACGGAAGGTAGTTCCTTACCTGCAATTGTATGTAAATTAATTCTCCAAAAAGTGCCTTTGGACTTGATTTTATAACCTGGTATGCTGGAATTTAATAATGTAACAATTTCGGCTAAGATTATGTATATTTACTTGAAAAGTGTTATCAAAAAAATGTCATTAAAAATCATATTACCATATTTTTCATAGTAAAGATTTTGGTTATCATAAGGTAAAATCATGTTCTGTGTTTATATGCGGTGTGGTCTTATGAGATACCCTTTGTTTTCAAATATCTGTATTTTGAGTTTTTCACACCAGTCCCATGACTGACTTGGAGTTTATTTTTTTCCCTTAAACTTTGGGTACCCTATTTTTCCGAGCAGCCTAGTAGTCAGGTTTTGTTTAAAGAATTTTGGAAGAGCTCGGAGCATGGAGTTAAAAGATTCTTCTGAAGATTGTTATCCATTTCCACCACACTCATGTACTATTGTATTTCGCATTTGTAAGGATAGACATTTATAACCGTCCATGTTAATGTTAAGTTAAACTCTGATAAATGTATTTAAAATTTTCCACTGTGAAGATCATATATATTGAAATAATATATGTTATTCCATTCGTGTAAGATTCTGTTCTGCCTTTGTTTCTTTTTACCCTTAAAGAACCGCATCTCTGGCACTTGGATTTGCGACACGTATATACCGAGGATGTATTAGTGCTGATTTTCTATGGTCAAAGGAGGTGGGTTATTATAGCAAGTAACTCCTTATAATCCAGATAATGGAGCTCAAACCCATTTAACATAGGGCCTACACCAATCTTTGCTTTGGGAAGGAAAAAAAAGAATGATAACATCTTTATAGAAATGAGAAAGAGAATTCCACTCCAAGCAATGGGAATCATCTTTGAAAGAGAAATAACAAAAGACATTGATCAATTCACCAAAAAGTGGAAGAATGTGCCTAACCGTTCCCATAAATTGAACGAGACTCAAAGCTCTTTAAAGAAAAAAATTTCCACTAAGACTAAAGAGCCCATTACATAAAACAAAAAATTAAGTGGCAATCAAGGGAATCATCCACCAAAAGTTCACGACTTTCTAAGAACTATTCTCCTACTGTTTTTTATGAATATATTTACTTCCTAACCAAGGAAAGGCTAAACGATTGCCTTCTCACAAGGAATAACCAAATGATGAATGAAATCTTGGAGGACAATATTGTCATTATCACTGCTCAAATGACCACGAAACTACTCAATGTTGAAGCGTGGAAGGGATGATCAATAATTTCCTAGGACAAGGAAAGCTTAAAGAATTTGTAAAGAGATATTGAACAAGTCGACAATGAAGAAAGGTTCTTGAAATAAAACAAATATATCTACAGGATCAATTATGAAAAGGATTAAGACTCTCCTTAAAGGAAAAAGCCTTTGATACCGCTAAGACGGCCTAGTCAAAGCTCCTCCTAGAGGAAGGTCAGAGTAAGCCTTTGGTCCCGCCAGAAATGGCCTGGCCAAAGCATCTGTAAGCCTTCGGTCTCGCCTATGTGGCTTGGCCGAAGCTCCTCCTAGAGGGAGGATGGAGTAAGCTTTTGGTCCCACCTAAGATGGCTTGGCCAAAGCACCGAACCAGCCTTTAGTACCGCCTATAAGGCCTGACTGAAATGCCTCTAGAGGAAAGTCGGGTAAGTATTTTGTTTGCTTGAGATATCTAACCAAACATACTAGTGGAAATACCTAAATCATCACCTAAGACGGCAATAATGGGTTCGATCCAAGTTAAAATCATCACTTCAGAAGGTGCCAAAGAAATGAATCAAGATCCATTGCCTATTGTGGTAATCAGAGATCATCGCCTAAGATGGTGCCAAAGAAATCCATCGAAATCAGTTACCTATTGTGGTAATAAGAGATTCAATTAGAATTATTACCTATTGTGGTAATCAAATACCAACTAAGATCCATTACCTATTATGGTAATTAGAGATCTAATTAAGAACATCACCTAAGATGGTGACAAAGAAATCAATTGAGTCAATCGAACTCTATTCAAAAGAATGGAGCAAAGCAGTCTTCTAGAAGAAGATCAATCAAAAATGCGCCATTAGATCTCCAAAACAAAAAACAAGTAATCTTTAAGAGGAAGATCTATCAAATATGAGTTGTTTTGCTTCAGAGTAAAAAGAGCGGGATTTCTACGTTAAAGCAACAGAAAGTATCATTACCAGATAATTTTCTGATCTTCCATTCAGATAAATTTTCGGTCTACTATTCAGATTATTATTGCCAGAATGGATTTCTAGTCTATTATTTAGATTATCATTACTGGATAATTTTCTGGTCTTCTGTTCAGATTATTATTGCCAGAATGAATTTCTGGTCTACTATTCACGAATCACCATTACTAAGCAAACTATTGGATGTCTATTAATGAAGAAGCAGACTCTTACACCAAGATCAAAATTTATGGTCTTCATGCCAACTAAGATTCTGAATGCTTAATCAACAAGGCTTGTGGTTCACTTAACAAGCAGATTATTGGCCTATATGTTAAAGGCTCAGAATGCAGAATGGCAGATTATGCTCAAAACAACAACTGCACAACATCATACTGAAATTGAAAAGCTAATTACAAATCTCAGACAAAAGCAAAGAATAGAATATCAATCATTCAGGTACATGTTTATTTACCATTAAATACATTATGTACAAGAATTATAGGAACAAAAGGTTGGATAACAAGAGAATCCAATTTAAAAGTTTACAAATAAATCTTTACTAAGAATCAAACTTTTGAGCCATCCTCTTTAAATCTTCAGCAACCGAAGAAGAATCGGTAATGCGACACGTCTAGAAATTATTTAAGCTTATTCTCTTTCTTTCGAATGTCATCTGCTTTGTTTATCGAATCAATTTAAATCTTTAATGCATTGTCTAGCGTCTTAATGGCTCCCTTTAGAAGCCGAATCTTGCTCTTTAATTTCTCAATCTTCTGTGTGAAAGCGTATTTTTCACACTCAAGTCTTTCAATTATAGCTTCATAAGTATTAAGATGAGTAGAAACCTTATCACTCCACTGCTTGTATAAAAATTGAATACATTCAAATCTAACTCTTTGGCACCACCTAGCTATTTTGCCATCATCTAAATTCTTAGGAGGGTTCAATATGGCAGAAAATCATTCTTGTCCAACTAAAGGAATAGGAGTAGGAAGGCTGGAACCGCCCACACTCACAATAAGTTCCAAAGATTGACAGTTCGCTTGGCTTTTCAATAGTTTTACATCAAGATTCATCACCTTTTGGTCCAATCGTGCAGTTTCTGCCTCGGTTTCAATACTTTGGGCAGAAGGTCCGGATTGGCTAATTGCATTTATCTTTTCTTTCAGCTCCCGAATCCATCCATCCTTCTCTTTAATTTTCTTCTGTAAATTAGAAGTCATCTCTTTTAAACTACTAAATGTAGATCTTAATTTGTAGTATTTATCATGTCGTTTTTGCTCATCCGGATTATCCGAAAATCATAAAGCCGGAGTGCCTTAAGAAGAGAGTCTCTTTTCAAGTTCTAGCTTAAGCCTATCTTTAATAGAATCAAATCGAGCAAGAATATCCATGCCACTAGGTATAAGGGTCAATTGCTTTTCCTAACAAATAAATAGGAAATAAAATCAATAACACAGAAAGTATTTTCTTTATTAAGCAACAAAGGTTTACAACTTAAGAAAATTCAAAATTACATCAATCTTATGAATTTTATACATCAAATTCTTAAAGTTTTGAGACAGCAGTTTGAGCCTTTTTAAGTGACTGACAAATAAGGTAAGGATAGAGTCAAGAGAAGCTTTAATCCCTTCCGGGGTGTTAATTGGAGGGAGTTAATGATAGTCCCATTTTTCGGCTGAGGGGCTGGATTGACCACATAGCAATTTAACGTGATTAGTTCGAATTTCATTAAGCAGTTTATCCTTTTCATCACCTAAGAAATCAAAATAAAAGTGAGGGAATCATGTATAAACTTCCTATAGATCTCTAAAAAGCAATTTTTTGCTAATTGAGATATTCTGAAAGTTAAGGACTTCTCTTTAAAATTCCTCTTTAATTTTATAAATTTACTCAAGGGTTCCATGGAAACAAGACTACTTGAGGATTTCTTAATCTATGTAATATATGAAAATAAACTAAGTGCAAAGAAATAAAAGTGATAAAGTTCATAAACTACTTGAATTACACATTGCAATCATACAATCATCTGGGTTCATACAATATTGATCCCTTATAAAATTCAAAAATAAACCTTCCCTTACTATACTTAATCTTTTCGGGAGGGAGGCTATTAGGAGAGAGGGGAATGACAACAACCCTAGGAAGATTCCAACAAGCCTCGGATGAGGGTCGCTTTTATAATCATCTAAGTATCTTTTATGAAGATGCCTAATCAAGCCCCCACTTCTTTCCCCTAAGAAAGAAAAGTCGGTGAGGAGATTCCTAAAATAAATTTTATAAAGGAACTCTACTAAGGCCTGCTTATCGTCAATGAGCATCCAAAAGAGAGTCATTAATTATGCATTCTCTCTCATGATTTTATCTCAGTGAAGGCGAGCTTTCTTCAAATGAGGGGCAACTTGCTTTTCCTTGAAAAACCTTAACCGCATAGCACTAGTAGAGTGGCGCTTATATTTGTCAGGAAGTTCGTTATATTCATCAATTGATCTATCAGCCTCTTTGTTTAACCGAAGCACATACCTTTGACTATTTTCATATAAAGTCTCATAATAATACCTGTACTTTCTCCTTAACTAAGATAATAAGTTTATTAACTAAAGGCTGGTTGATAACTTTAGACACTTAAATAAGGAATTCCATACCTAAGAGACTGGAACTTGGAAAGTTGGAGTTTGAGTTTTCCCTTTTGACCGATGACTTGTAGGAGCACTGTCTTTTGAAGGGGTATCCTTCCTTGTCTAATCTTGAGAATCGGGAATGTTAGTACAACCGACATTATGGGCAGATGAGTCTAAGATAAGATCATATGATCCATATCCCCTATCTTTTGGTCCCGAACGACCCTTATCATTACCATCACCTCCGTCGTCATCATTATCATGGCCATCATTACCATCATGGTCATCATCATCATGTCCTTCTTCTTCATCAGATTTCATCTCCTCATCGAGTGGGGGTCATCAAAGGATAACAACTTTCTAGTATTGGCCTTTTCCTTGGGAGGAAATTCTTCATGAAGAGACACATGGGATCTTTCCAAAATAAGATCAAATTTCCTCTTGAACTTTTCATTTAAGGCTCCTATGGAAGGGAAATCTAAGTTTGGACATTTTTGAATGTTGTCGCCACATGCCACAAATAAAGCATCCTCATAGCATTTTCCAGTAATGGTGGTAAGAATGTTATCAAGGAAGAAGGAGACTTTCTTCTCGGCGCCCCAGATGACGATGTTCGAATAAAACAGGATGGCGCTTTCCTTTTGAGCTTGTCCTTTAAAGACTTATTCTTGTCAGCTAGCTCGGCCTTCTCTTTGTTCGCCCTATCAAGATCCGCCCTCGGTGCTTTCATTTCTTCCTCCAATAATTGTTTAGCTTTCCTCTCCTCGTCAAGGGCGGTAGTAACTTCATCCCTTGTTGTAGTGATATCGATCACACTGTTTTTAAGCAAAGAGATTTGTTCTTTAAGCTCGCCCACTTCATTAGAAGGCCCTTTAGAAGCTTCTTGGAGAAAGAACACATGCTTGGCCGCTTGGACTGAAAAAAAATCCTAAGTTAGAACAACAAATATAGAGCGGAAATCCCAGACTAACCAGACGAAAGGGAATACATACCGATTGATGCCAAAGAAGGTGATGGACAGCCAATTGAAGATCATCAAAACTCGCCACAAGAGTCTGGGGTTGAGCCTTTGAAGGAAGATGATCGTTTGGAAAAGGAGATAGACAAAGGTCAGCATATAAGTGACTAAGGGCTTTGGGAGAAGTAGAAAAAGAAATGTTGAGGAAGGGCCTTGAGAGTGAGCCACCTCAGTTGATTCTTGAACTTTTTGATCAAGAGAATCCAAATTTGTAACATCAGGGCCTGAATCAATATTCATATGATCCTCCTCATTCACAACAACAGGAGTATAATCACCCACGAGCTTAGGTCTTTTACTCGAGGAAGGAGGTAAAGTATCAGCAAGAGTGCAAATGCTTGCCTTTCTTGTAAGCGCTTCAACCTGTTAGAACCCTGTACTTTGATGTTTTGATAGTGAATACTATAAAAGTATATATTGTATATACTACCATATTTGCAGGAATTGATATCACTTATACAAAGAGACAAACAAATCAAAATAAAGACCAAAATGGTGCTACAAAGTTGTTATCTATCATAGACTCTGTGTCTAAAGGTAAAAAGTTGTTAAAATCTCTTCTACATGGTATATACACACACACTTTTTTCCAAATAAAGAATTTTAAGAACAACAAAAATACATGGAATTCAGCCGGCTGAATCAACCAGGTCAGCCGACTGAATTCTGTGTACGTGCAAAAATTTTGAATATCATGAATATTCAGCCGGTTGAATGAGTATATTCAGCCGGCTAAAAATTGGCCAAAATGCACTGTGGCCTTGCTGATTTCAAAATCATCGATTCAGTTGGCTGCCACACTCTATTCAGCCGGCTGAATCTGTATAACAACTAGTTTTCTAAAAAGGTGTGTTTCCTTCGTGAAGATTTACAACTCTTAATCAAGAGTTACAGTCACAACTCTTCACAAACGATTGCAATCTTTAAATACTATATAAAGCGAAGAATTCCAATGCTTTTATAATCTATTCTATTCCTAATTCTCTCTATCTTTGCTATTGAACTTACAAGCCTTCAATTCTAAATTTCTTTATTTTTTGATCACTTGTTTATTCAAGAATATTTTCTTGTGATCAAATTTACTTTCTTTCTTCACAAAGTACACTATATACCACAAAGAAGAAGATTATATGAATGGTGTACATTATCGACTTATCAGTGCTATTCAAGGGCATACTCGGTCAAATACTTTTCTACTATTTGTAGTTAAAAGTCCTGTTGTAGAATCCTCAGGCCGTTGAAGTCCTATTCGGTTGCCTAAGCAGTTGAAGTCCTGTTCGGTTACTCAAGCGGTTATAATACCTATTCCTCCGGGTTAAGAGAGGGTATCGGTTTAAATCCAGAAGGAGTCTGGGATTGGATGTAGAACAAGAAGTTCGAACCAGTATAAAAATCTCTGATGTTATTTACTTATCGTTATTTACTTCTTATTTTTATTCCATACAAGTTTATAACTTAGATAATTATATTTATTACTCGATCCTTAGTCACTTTCATTTGGTATCGGAGCAAGGTCATCATATAACTGTAACAAAGTTTTTGATATCCAAGTAATATGGAAAATAACACAGCATCAAGTTTTGTTGAATGTCAATCCACTACACGACCACCACTATTTAATGGTTTAAACTATAATTATTGGTCAACTAGGATGAGAATTTACATGCAAACAAGAATATTTTGTACCTACCACTCCTTATGCACAATGGTCAAATACACAGAAATTAGATGCCACTGCAAATGCTAAAGCTATGAATATGTTGTTTTGTTCCATAAAAATGAGTTTAATAGAGCTAGTATGTGTACTTTGGCATATGAAATTTGGCGCACTCTTAAAGTTACTCATGAAGATACTAATAAGGTTAAACAAAGCAAGATATTTATGCTTAAGAATCAATTTTAGAATTTTAGAATGAAGTAAGATGAAACCATAAATTAGATGTATTCGAGGTTTCAAGATATATATCACCCACTTTTGACATTCTGAGAAAAATATATTGATTTTGATGACAGATGAGTGGGAGCGAAAAGTCTTAGCAATTGAAGAAGCTAACGACATTTCTACCATAAAATCAGAAGAGTTAATAGGAAATCTTATGTCATATGAAGTTAATTTGCGAGAAAAACGAGTTCAAGCTCAAGATAGAAAAATAATAGCATTCCAGGCCGAAAAAGAAGAATCTGATGAAGATGAAGATGACATGGCGTTTATAGCTAAGAATTTCAAAACGTTTCTGAAATTTAGAAAGAACGGAAAGTTTGGGAATAACAAAAACAACAAACCATCATCTTCAACTCTTGAATGCTACGAATGCTACAAAAAAGGACATATGAAGAAAGACTGTTCAAATCGCAAGAAAAATAGAAATAACTACAAAAGCAAGAGAGATAGATATAAAAGGAAACAATCTTTTTCAATTAGATGGGATGATTCAGATTCCTCTTCCTCATTAGACAGCAACAGTGACAACGATTCAAAACAAGCAAACGTATGCTTTATGACCACAAACGGTGATGTAAGTGATCTTACTTTTGATGATTTAGTTGATATAAATTCCGAATTATTAGATAAACTAAGAAATCTTAAGAGAAAGGATAAAGATTCATTAGAAAGGCTAAATAGAAATGAAATCAAAGTTGATATGTTAAGAGATGAAAAGAAAATCTTAGAAGAAGAACTTGTTATTTCATAAGAATCTTGTTCTAATATTGCTTCTCAACTTACTATGTTAAGTAGTGAAATCGAGACTCAAAAGAAAAGAATGACACATTATCAACAGAAAATCATGAATTGAAATCAATTGTTAAACTACTAGAACTAGATATTACTAGTCTAAAAAAAGTTAGATAATATTACAAAAAATGTTTCTAACTTTAATAGAGGCGGAGAAAACCTTTCTAAGGTTATAGAAAATTCACAATCCACTTCTAATAAAAAAGATCAGGATATAACAAATTTATGAAAGTAAAAACTAGTCCTAAACAGTATAACTCTCTATATACAAATGTCAAGAAGAAAAACAATAGTCTTGAAAAACCAGATTTAAAATCTATTAGTCAAAAGAAAACTATATATCATTCAAAATCTATTAAGATCTGGGTTCCAAAGACTAATAATCATTTGATTAGAAATAAGTATATAAAATCTTTTGTCACTTCTGTTCATAGGAATAATAATTTTATTTATAAAGGGAATTCTAAACCCTCATGGGTTTGGCTTCCTAAGATCTAACTCTTAGGACCCTAACAAAGGAAGTGGGTACCAACGTCATTTCTATATTTTTTGCATGTACCAAATAAGAAAAGAGGAAAATGGATACTTTACAGTGGTTGCTCAAAACATATGACGGGAAATAAAGAAATATTGATAAACATTATCTACTTAGATGGAGGATCTGTCACATTTGGAGATAACTCCAAAGGATATATCATCTGCAAAGGCGATATGAGCAACGACGGTACATCTAACTTATCTCTTATTACAAATGTTATGTTAGTTAAGAATCTAAAACATAATCTCTTAAGTATAAGTCAACTCTGTGATAAAGATTTCAAAATTACTTTTGAAAAACATAAATGTAATATTTATGATAAAGATCAAATTTTAATTTTTGAAGGAAATCGTAAAAGAAATGTATATGTTTTAAATATGAAAATTAATCATAACACAAATATATGTTTAATAGCCAAAGAAAATGATCCTTGGTTATGGCATAAGAGATTTTGTCTCATAAATTTCAAAGCTATAGCAAATTATCTAAAAATAATTTAGTGAAAGGATTACCAAAAATGAATTATAAAGTAAACAATATTTGTGATGCTTATCAATTAGAAAACTAACGAAGTCATCTTTTAATTCTAAGAAAATTATTTCTATATTACAACCACTTGAACTATTACATTTGGATCTTTTTGGACCTACTCAAGTTCAATCAATTAATTATAATAACTATGCATTTGAAATTGTAGATGATTTTTCAAGGTATACATGGACAATATTTTTGAAAAATAAAAGTGATACTTTTGAAAATTAAAAACAAAAATCAGCTTCTTAAATAAAAAATGTCTTCCCAAGAGAATTCTGCATACTCATCCATTAATTTTAGCTCACCCACTACCACACCATTCAATAACTCAACTCCTGTATATATTCCCATATGCATTACACCTTCTCCAAATCATCACACTGCTAAACTCTGAAGGGAAAATGAGTCAGAAGGACCATAGATTTTGGTTCACCTTCTACACAACATCAAATGGATGATATACGCCATTTTCAACGAGATACAATCAGTGTTCAACGCAAAATGTACTATGAATAGAAAAATTAAGGAGCTTGTTTGGTTTTCCTTGAGAAATGTGCTCTTAAGATTTGTGGTCATTCTCCTACGAATAATAGCATCTAGAGACAATTGCCTCGCCACAGAAACATCTCCTTGTAATTTATGGGAAGAAGGTCCATCGAGCAAACTCACCCCTGTCCGTAAAAACTTTTGGTCCCCTTTGAAACCGTTGAAGGAGAAGACAAAAGTTGAACCAGATTCGTTCGAAGGTTTCTCATCAGAAGAATCCGAGCCTTCTGAAAATAAATGAATTCTTATACGATATATTGTCTAAATAATATATATTTACGTCTTTCATATATTGAATAATATGTATGTCTCAGTATATATTGAATATTTGAAGACCCAAAATTTTTACCTAAAATTGTTCATCCTTTTTATGTTAAATGTCTATGATGTTATTCATAAATTTGTCTATATTTGGTGATGGTTTAATATTATTTATCAACGTTGTTGTACTTTGATGTGATCCAAAGAAAGCTCTTTCCCTACATAATTTTTATATATTTCTCCTATACATATCTATTTCCTTTTTGTCGATGACAAATAAGGAGATTAACTTACGATCATATCAATAGGGGGAGTATATACTTAGAGGGAGAACTATCTAAAGATTGATTAAATTTAAAAATAAACTTATATAGTTGTCATCATCAAAAGGGGGAGAATGTTAGAACCTTGTACTTTGATGTTTTGATAGTGACAACTATAGAAGTATATATTTTATATACTAACCACTTTTGTAGGAAATGATATCACTTATATAAAGAGACAAACATATCAAATTGAAGACCAAAATGATGCTACAAAGTTGTTATCTATCATAGAGTCTGTGTCTAGAGGTAAAAGGTTGTTAAAATCTCTTTACGTGGTATATACACACACAAGTTTTTTCCAGATAAAGTATTTTAAGAATAACACAAAAGAAACATGGAATTCAGCCAGCTGAATCAACCAGGTTAGCCGACTGAAATCTGTGTACGTGCATAACTTTTGAATATCTTAAATATTCAGCTAGCTGAATGAGTATATTCAGCCGGCTAAAAACTGGACAAAATGCACTATGGCCTTGCTGATTTCAAAATCATCGATTCAGCTGGCTGCCATACTCTATTCAGCCGGTTGAATCTGCATAACGGCTAGTTTTCTGAAAAGCTGTGTTTCCTTCATGAAGAGTCACAACTCTTAATCAAGAGTTGTAGTCACAACTCTTCACGAATGATTGCAAGCTTTAAACACTATATAAAGAGAAGAATTCCAATGTTTTTATTAGCTATTCTATTCCTAATTCTCTCTATCTTTACTATTGAACTTACAAGCCTTCAATTCTAAATATCTTTATTTTTTGATCATTTGTTTATTCAAGAATATTTTCTTATGATCAAATTTACTTTCTTTCTTCACAAACTACACTATATACCACAAAGAAGAAGATTATAGGAAGGGTCACTACAACAGAATAGGGATTTCGTAGCATTCAGAAAACGCTATTACAGCCTACCATAGCGTTTCAAAGAACGTCGTGGAACGACAAGCTATGGTAGGCCATTAGCATTACATACCAGGGAGAAAAACGCTATAATAACCATAGCGTTTATAAACGATCATAGCGTTTGTAGCCTACCATAGCGTTTATGTTCTATTATTAAACCAAAACGTTATAGGAAATATTATCCTGCAGTTGAGTTCTATAGCGTTTTCTGGGTATATTTTATAGCGTTTCAACATACCATGTTATAGCGTTAAGATGATATTTCAATAGCGTTTCTTATCATACTTGTATAGCGTTTATGATTTTCTATTATAGCGTTGTTAATGCATAAATCTTACATCACATACACAGTTTCGATAGCGTTTTGTTAATCAATAGCGTTTATCTAACGTTATTCCATGTAATATTAATTTATAGCATTTATCTGTTTTAGTTTCATCTTTTTATTATATTATATTATATATATATATATATATATATATTTGCACGACAACTTCGAACTCTACATTACATATTATGATCATCGAACAGTGAAACCAAATCAACTAATTACACTTAGCTGGAGAGCCCACCGTGAGACTCGAGAACAATGAAACAGTGGTGTAGAGAGTGTACAACCATTAAAATTAAGGCTACATAATCAATAAAAGCATTCATTTCTTACAGTAACAGCCCAGTCTAGGTCATAATAAACA
Source organism: Allium fistulosum (assembly GCA_030737815.1). NCBI lineage: Eukaryota > Viridiplantae > Streptophyta > Magnoliopsida > Asparagales > Amaryllidaceae > Allium > Allium fistulosum. Next base: position 702,480,033 of record CM060904.1, on the reverse strand, counting down.
GTTTGCCTCCAACATTACATAATAACAACATTATCTAGCATAATGTACTAATACAAGTATGAAGAAAACATAAGCACATTACTTAGCCCAGGCATCCATCTTTCTCATCATTTTTTCAATCACAGGAGCTACATTAGGATTTGCTTGATGTTTCGCCAAACTTGTAGGATTACCCATACCTGTGCAAATTCAATGAACATATGAGACAGGAAGTTAAAAGGAGCATATCCTAATTTGCAGATAATTTTATACTGTGCATTATTCCATAAAAGTTAAGGATGTATACTGTGCATTACAGTCCACATAAGTATACTTATACTGTGCATTGCAGAAAAGTGGCCAGGCCATCTTAATATGAAAGCTATCAAATATCAACTGTTTAAATTCTTTGCAAATAAGAAGTAGAAAGTATCAGATAAATTCTTATCAAATATCAAATACTTCTTAATGGGATGAGCCATGAATTAGCTGCAATTGTTAGTTGATCTGCCAAGACATTTGGAAAGCTATCACATTAGGACAGAAAATATGATGCCAAACCCAAAAGGCTCAAAAGAGAATGAAACACGAAAAAGATGTTGAACAATAACTACCTTGACCTTATATCTTATATAATTTAACTTTTTGAAATTTTCCATCAATCTTACAGGTTGTCTCAGTTCATGGGCTTGGTAGGCAGCACCTACCTTGAATCTGGGCCAGTTTGACGACAAGCCGAGCTAACAATCTTCACAAACCCTGCTATTGCTGCCTAACAGCAGCAAAGTGCTGCTGACTATAGCAGCAGCACCTGCTGCTGACTACGAGGGGCCAGGTCAATGTCCTGGCCACTTTTCTGGCTACCTGGTTGGACCAGAGTCCGGCTAGGGGATGATGAGGTGTGACCCTTTTGGCAGCTCTAATGAATTGCAAGGTGATTGCATCATGGCACATCTTCTCTCAGATTTTTTTCGAGGACTTGACTTTTTACTAAAACCAATGCTTTAAGTGGGACTAGAAGAAAATTGTTTTGTACGAGGAAAATGAGTATTACTATATATTTAAATTAGATAAATATTAGACAACATAATTATTAGGTATTCAAGTAACCATTTTGCAAAAGAATACATACATTATAACTTAACTCAGATATTAATACACTTAATTATTTAATCAAGAAACAATTTGATAATTCAATGGGGATATAAAGAAGTTAATGAGATTGTTATCATTATGATAAGGTTTTTGCCTCTGCTTTTTGTAAGAAACGTGTCTTATTGAAGAATCTGATGATGTTTAGCATATTTTGAAATTGGTAATTAGTTATATTTAAAGTTTCACAGAATTATTAAGTTTTCTTAAATAGATAATTAAGTATATAAGTATTCAAATTGAGTTACACTAGATTTAAAATCAATGAATGGGCTTGTTATCATCAATCATAAGGTGTTTGATGCAAAGCCTCTGCATTTTCATCAAAACTTGTTCAATTAATGGTAGAATGAATTTTCTTATGTTCTTAGTACAATATTATCTAGTTTAAGTCTAAAGTATTACTTATTTTATTTACTCGGACAAAATTATCGTTTTTAATCCTATTGAAAATTTTCAAGCTTTATGAAAGGGTCAAGGTTTTTGAAAGACTGAGAGAACATACCATGTATCATCTAAATTCTCATATGGTTATTAAGTTGTTTCTTAAGTAACTGCGTATAAATATTTGAATATGGTATTAATGGGATTAAAATCAATAAACGGGATGGTTTTCATCAATCGTGAGGTTTTTGATGCATGGCATCTGCATTTTCTTTAAAAACTTGTTCAATTAAATGGTAGGATTAATGTTGTTTTATTTTTATTCCAGTGTCATCTATTTTGAGTATAAAGTAGTACTCATTCTATTTCCTTAAACAAGACTACCATCTTCTAATCCCATTAAAAGTTTTAGTTTTAAGTAAGCTTAAAGGTTTTTAAAGGACTGAGAGAACAATCAGTGTTGTTATCATTTTGCAGGTCATTAAGGATGCCTAAAGGATAACCTCTGGCTTTGGTATAGCAAAAAAAATAGATTGCTCTGATTGAAGACAAAATTGACAATGCTGTCAGAAGATTATTAATGATTTATGATTTCTAATGCAATGCCTCCACCTTTTTGTAAGAAAACAGTTCAAATTGTAGGTTATTATAAATTTTATTTCACTTTTTATTTTGAACTTGGTAAGTATATTTATATTGAATTGCAATGGAGCTTATAGTATTGGAGATTCTTTTGCAATTAGCATCCCTACCTGAGTTTGTAAGTATTAACCAACCCATCGATAGCCCTTGAAATAACAAAAATATTTGGCACGTTGGTAGTTGTCTAGTATCAAGCATATTGGTTCTTTAAACATGAAAGTGTCAGATGTAATACAAAATGGAGAGCACTGAATCCAAATTTAAACATAGCAACAAGAGAAGAAACTTCACAACTTAATGATACTCATTTCAAAAATGAATGTGATACAGATTTCTCTGAATGGTTTGATGGGGTGAATTCATATTCCATAAAGCACAAGACAAGGTCAGAAATCGAGTTCAAACTCAAAAAATGAGCACAGCTGATTTGGCATAATAAAAACAACAAGTGAATGTCCTTTTGTTCATATCAAGCCTACATCTACTAATTGAGTACTAAAAAAAGATTACAGAAATGGGGATGCACATCGATTCAACATGCGTACTTTGTAAATAGGAAATTGAAAATAGAAATCATCTATTCTTTTAATGCACTTATTAGTGTATGCGTGTGTATAACATGTTGTTTATAACTCATTAATAGAAAATAATGATTATTAAATTTAATTAAACTGTAGATATGTTCAAATTATGACCAAATGAAGCTATATATATATTTAATGAAACCACAACTTTGTAGACACAAAATCTCAAGTGTTATAAACTTTTGTTATTTTCAGGATGTATTAGGATTACTGAGGTCTATGTACGCCCTAATATCTATGGAGGAAGATGCATCATTTCTCCGATATGAATACTTATCCCCTTATATATAATTCTTAGGCGATAAGGAAGAAGTTGTGAAGCTATGTAGTGAAGTGCAAAATATTTTATACTCAGCGAAGTACAAAATGATAATGAATCAGTCCAATAAATTATTTTATACTCGGTGAGGTATAAAATATTTTCTAACTTTTCCATATACACGGTATTTTAATCAATGCGTTCCATTCAGAGATCATAGCTGTTTGACCACACTAAATTAAGAATTTAACTTTGGTATCATAGTTGTTTGACCACTAAAAAGCTTGACAGCTATATGATGAAAGTCTGCACGTATGTATTTCATGCTATAAGATAAGACTTGTGATAAATTTGTCTTCCAGTGGTGGACCTATGTCTGGTATCAACTGGTTCACCAACTGGTTCACCATAACCAATGGTTAACATATTGGTTGCGTCTATATAATTTTAACTGTTCTGAAGTGGTACACCATCTACTTTTTTGGAGAAAAAACAGTTGTTCTTCTCAAAGGACTAAAAGTATACCATCATCAATAGCTTTTCTCTCCATTGTATAATGTATATCAAGTAATTTATCTTCCCTGATATTTCTAACGTAGATGTATGTATATTTGCATCACTTTTCAAAGTGTGCACATTCTTATTTCAGTTGTCAAAGCGTTCATATTTGGCTCTCTTCTTGACTTTCAGATAAACGAAAATTATTAACTCATCTTCATCAAAACCATTTTATACACCTGCTTATCCATACCAATTTTTTTTCGCTATTTACTGTATCCATTTTATAAATGCTGGTAGAGATAATAAGTTAAATGTATTTTTTTAATTATGTATGGTTTAGTTGCCAGATTTATTAGTTAATTAATATTTCATAGTATATATTAAAAATATAAAAAAAGATACAAATTTCATTGTGCATTCAATTTTTGTTTTATTATTTTAGTGCTCTATACGTGATAATGATTTTTTCTAACATGCATCTGAAATTCCATCTAAAGTATTGATATACACATCACCTTTATTCAAATCCAAAGCCTTTAAACCACCATTTAGAGGTCTGTCCTCGTAAACAACATGATGATTAACAATCTTTTTTATGTTTAGTTTACATTTATGATTGTACTAATTATGAACGAGAAAAGACAAATAATTGTATTTATAAACTGTATTTTTAAGTGTTCACGAAGATAAAATGCAAAATGGTATCAATAACCTAACTAAAATAAAAACGAAGTCTGGATTTATACAACAATGACGTTTTCGTGTCTAAAAAACAAATATTTTATATTCTAGTTAATAAAAAGAACAATGATAACCTAGAATATTTCACAATTTTTTATATTCCAATTAATAGAAATGGTGGCTATTTTTATTATCATTAATTACTCAGTATATACAATAATAAATAACTTGCTGCATAAAATTTAAGAAAAAAGAGAAAATCACCTTTTAAATATGCATATTGGTACATACAATATCATTTGTTTCATATGTTTATTAATTTATACCGTCTAAGTTTTAACAGTGATTTTGTAGTCAAGTTCAAACTAAGGTGGCCATATAAGAAGACCTGACTTATATCAGCTTACCAATTTAGCATGGAAAAGTTACCTTTGTGCATATCATAAGGAAGGAAAGAAGTATCAATATTTATTAAATTATTCATAAAATAGCAACAACAGGAACACGACAATGTGAAAGAAGAAGCTTACAAAGGAAAAGGAAGAAAAAGAAGGGACAAGTTTGAAAGTTTCGAAGCATGGTGATTTACAAATTAGCACTCTAGGTCGTAGGAGAAAAGATGGCTGATGGTATATACCGTAAAAGGTAACATGGCATCCCTTGATCGATAATGACAGTGTTAAAAGGATGTTTTTTCAGTGCTTCCTAGAAAGCTCTTTGTCTAATTTTACAGTGACATTGTATCAATATTTACGGATTCGAGGACCATTCAGTTTTCCAATTCCCGTTTAGTTGAACATGAAAATGATAAAAGACGCAGAGTTCAAGTTATGTAACAATGAAATTCTTACTATTCTTCTTGTCTTGGGTTTCTATCCCATGTTGTGGGAGATATACACCAACCATGGCATGTTAGCTTTGAGGCTAACACTGTAGCTGGTAGATGGAATAGAAGGAAAAGCAACCTTCATCATGTCAAAGATACTTTCTCACTCTCTTCTACCATTTAATCCTTTTACAAGTCTTCATTAAAACATATTGAATTATACTTCCTGTTCCTATCATTATGATCTCCTAATTGAGATTAAAAAAACACTATGTAAATGCAAGGTCTAGTGATCATTGATACTTCAATGAAAGATTTCTATGCCATTCAAAAGAATATTACCTTGAGTTCCTACAACTAATGCATTAGTCGGATTTATCCTTCAGTAGAGTTTCTAATCACCTAAAGTTAATATACATTACACCATTGTAGTCAAATGAAATTAGTTTCCAACTGGCGACCGATGAGTACAATTAGTTTCCAACTGGCTACAATTAACTAAGTCTATATATCCAATTTGTATTAACTCAAATATGTTAAACTTGTATTAGGACTCCCGACCAAAAATAAATTCTAACAGGAAGTTGAACTCAGCTATTTTAATTTACAGGAAATTAACTTTGGATTGCCCAGTAAAAGCAATTCATTATTTTAGCAAAAAGATGTGACTAGGTGCGATGCATGTTTTAAATAGTAAATGAAATTAACTGTGAATGAACCACCAATAACTGCAAAAAGAAATAGTAAATGTCTAACGTATAGTGATACCTGAATGGAACTCCACAATACATGTTTTAAATCATCACCATATTCCGCCAATCATCAATCGTGAATGGAACATGCTCCTGTATGACCAGTCCTATGTAAGAAGATAGTTTTATAGAACCTTCTCCTATTGGTACAACATTCTCATTAAATTCAACGTTAATCCGAGACACACGATCCGAAGGAAGTCTTTTCATTCTAGTTTGACCTCTAGCTTTTTTCTTTTGAATCAGACTTTCATTTATGTGTTGAATATCACTCTCATTTTCCATCGCATCATTTCCAATTTCAAATTTGTTGTTTTCAATATTTTCTTCACCCTACGTCATATTGTTCTACTTGCTTCAATTCCTTACTCATTGGTTTCTAAATTTTGCTTCGTGTTGCTCATTGGTTTCTAAATTTGCTTCATGTTGCTCATTGGTTTCTAAATTTGGTTCAGGTTGCCCATTAGGTTCAATATTTTCTTCAAGTTATTCATTTGGTTCCTCGGCTTGTTTTTGTTTGCGAGTAAGCTTCCTCTTCTTTGTCATATCCTGTAGTTAGTAAAAAGATATCAGTAATAAATCTGACTTATTATGTTAACTTCATGATTCAAGGTAGCAATGTAGCCAACATGTGATTAGAATAAGAAATTATGCAATGGGAGAGGCAATTTTTCCAAGTACAATAAAAAGCTTGATCAAGACAATAAACTTACTCTAATACTGGATACTATATTATCAACTACACCTCTTTATTGATCAAGCAAGGCTTTTAAATTGATCATGCTATCAACATATACTTTGTGTCCCTACAAAAGCCTTTGTTGCAAGACTTTCATCTAATAAAAAGACTAGTCGTATGTCTTTGTTCATCTGTCTTTGTTGCGGGCAGGTTGTGCCCTTTTATATACCAATATTTAGAAGCTGGCTAAGCAGCTTTATAAATTAATGGATAGAAGTACCTTCAACCGTTTTGCATTACAGTCATCATTATGAAAAGAAAATACAGAGCTACATGAAATTAGTTTATATAGAGTATGAAACTACCAAACAAAGATAATTCAGTTCAGTCAGATAACTACCAAAAAGAGTATGAAATTTTAGTGTGAATGCATAGATTAGTGTGAATATATAGATTGGTGATACAGAACTTACCAAATTACACTCACGAATTCGGACAGGGTCTGCCTTCGGTCCTATATGGATGTTATCAGTAGCATACATGTACACAGGCGATCTCTTGCCAATTTAGCATATGTCTGCATGGCATGCGCTTACACTGCTAATTACTGTCTATTGACTCAGCCTTTGAATTTATACAAGAATATGAAAATTGATTCTCCTATATATACCGAGGTTCAATAGTAGTATTTTATTTTTTCTTTCAATGCTTTTGATTATCAGTCTTAAGCAACCAGCTGTATTTTGAAAATCATTATTAACAGACGAGTAGGACATAAACTCGACCTCTTTCTTTGATGTTGCACTGAAGAAAACTCCTTATTAATTTGCCAGCTTTATTGCTAACACATAACACCTACAATCAACACTTCACCTTATTGATATTTTATAATTGGTCACATAGAGATGCAGGGAAAGTGGGGGCATAACCCCTTCTTATTCATTCATCATATTAGAATCTGTATATACTCTACTAATTTCTCTGTTATATGATAAATGTATGAATATTACATACTTAATCAATCATCCATGCACCACTCATTGTCATAATAATATCAGAAAATGAAATTCAAGAAATGCTATCGTAAACAGTTCAATTCAAAAGAACAGAAAAATGCATAGTAAATAATATAAGTATATCAACCGCTATTAATCAATCTTGTATGATGTTTATTCAATATGTTAGTTTCTAGTGATAATTAATATAAGTCTGTCAACTGTAGTAAATAATAAACAGTTGAATTTCCTTTCGATAACATTTTTTTACAAAAGAATAGAAAAATGCATAGAGTGAAAGCTGCCTCTACCCAGCATGAGCAAAGTGTTTCCTTGTCTATTCAATGATAAGCTATTACAAACCTTATAAAAAGGTGTATACTTCTCATACTTTCTTATCATAAAGTTTTTCTCTAAAATGACAAAAATATTTCTAGTCTTTTGCTTAATTATTTTTACTAGTGTTATAACTATAGCTACATCAAGGGAATTTGTAGCTGCTCCACCTACTAATGTTATGCCTTCATTAGAAATCTGAAGAATAATAGCATTGAAGAAATAACTCTAGCAGCAGCAGCAAGAATAAAGAACACGAGGAATTTAATAAATCGATAGCCGGTGCAAAAGTGATGTTAGGTTGGCTTGCAAATACTTGTCAAAAGATCATGGTCAATAATTAGATCCAAGATTTAAAAACATATATGTTTTTAGTTTCAACAAAAAATGCAAATACTTGTGCTTTTTCTAAAATATATGTTTTTAGTGAAAAGGTTAAACAAGATCCAAGATTACTTGATGCACCAGGTAACTTATGTTTGTAATTTAGATTGGCCAATAATTAATTTTTTTGTTCAAGTTTTTGATGATTTCAGAATACTTGATTGAAATAAAGTTTCATAAATAATTTTCTAGCATATTCATTTTAGCAAATGCATATTGATTTGAAGATAGATTTTTGATAGTAACGAATCTTAACAAAAAGCTTACAAAAGATAAACTGATGACAATATATATTTTAACAGTAACAATTCTCAAAACTACTCAAGTATGCCTTCACAATCTTATCTAACAAAAGAAACATCCTCAACATAATCATCAACATCCATATTGATTTCTTGGCAATCTTCCTCAACATGGCTTACTTCCTCAAAGGAGTCGTGGATCTCTAGATCGTCAAAAAATCTCGAAGGTGCTTTCATTACCACATACCAATTAGAAGAATCATTCTCTCTTGAATAAAAAAATTGTTTTGCTTGAGATGCAAGTATATATGGATCTTTTGAAAATGAAGCTTGACTTTGATGTAAATTGACAAGCGTAAATCCATCCTCAACCCACACACTATTTCTTATGTTTGCCCAATGACACTTAAAGATCTGAACATAAAAAATGTTATAGTCCAACAAAATTATATCGGTAAGTATCCCATAATAAGTGACAACATCAACCACTTGAGAAACATCTTTTGCGCTTGCTCTACACATGGTTGTTGCATCATAAGTCACTCCACTATTTTGGGTTTCTCTCCCAACATCTTTTGTCTGAAAACATTGTCCATTAATGATGTATCCTGTGTAGGACAAAACATTGTTCTTCGGACCATAAGCAATCCATTTTAACATGTCGTCATGATCTTTGGAGCTAACTGATACCTATAAACAATAATTTCATTTAATAAAAAGGTTCGCGATACGGTTTTAAATTAATTAGTAACATTTAAGAATTCAATTGACCCTTTTTTTAATCCAATTGGAGAACATAGCTATATGATTTTTCCAAAGTAACGTTGCATTTCTTTCCATGCGCTTGTCTAAATTTTGTAACTCCTCCAAATGCAAACTAGCATATAGCAAGAGATGTTATGTTATATTTAAAATTACAAACAATCAAACAATGAAAAAGAGGGAATATGCACTTACTCTAAAAATGGTTCTACCATGGTCATATTCATTAGCACAGCCAAATGAGTAGATTCTTTCTCATTAGAAGACAATGTGATTGTCTTACATGATGATATTGGACGTCCTTCAAGTATTACATTACCTTCGTAATCTTCATTTCTAACTTATTTCTCTTATGATTTTGTTAAAAATTCACCAAAGAATCTCATGCATTCTTCTACAAGATAAGATTCTGCAATACACCCCTCAGGACGAGCATGATTTCTTACGTAATCCTTTAGTGTCTTCATGTACCTTTAAAAGGGGTACATCCAATGAAAATGGACTAGCCTACACAATCGTGCTTTTCTTGCAAGATGAATTGTCAAGTGTATCATTATACCAAAAAAAGAAGGTGGAAAGTATTTTTCAAGCTCGCATAAAGTTACAATAATCTCGTCGTCAAGTTGATGTAGTTTATCTCTGTCGATAATTGTAACAACCCGCATATTTATCGATTTTATATTTTTATATTTAAAATCGTTAATCGGATGTTAGTCCGAAAAGCTACTTTTTGCATACGGTCAAATTAGGACTCGAGACCACTCCCATTGAGTTCAAAATGTCATTTGCGATCTTTTTAAGTGTAAACTTCGATATGTTTGGAGCTAGTCAAAAATTCGACCATTTTCACTTTGGGTTTGGGTTTGGTTCAGCCCTATGTTTTAACTTAACACTCCAAACTGAAACCCCCTCTTCATTCACTCCCTCCTCCTCTTCATTTCAGTTCTAAAGAGATTAATGGTGAGTGGAATGGGAAATTAAAACTCAAAAAACCCTAGTTTCCATCTACAAATCAAGTTATAGCTCCAAATCAATAGAAGAAGCTTTGGTAAGTCTCCTCTTCTTCTTCCCCAACTCACTCTCTTATCAATTTCAGAAATTCCTAAACCTAATTTAGGAAATGTTTCTCTTTTTAGCTTAGAATCAAGCTTGTTGAGTTGGGATTGAAAAGAGATTGTCATTGCCATTGTTCTATAGCTCCTTCATACTTGTGCTTGTGTATAAAGGTGAGATTTTTATCTCACATCTAAGTCAATAATTATCTTCGATTGTTAGGTATGAATTCCTAACACTTATCCTTGTGCAATTCCTTAGTCGTTGTTGCTCGACCAATCGTTATCGATGTCGTTTGGCCATTTTTTGGCCTAGGTTCAGGGAATGCCTTGAATAACAGTTTCAGCCGTCTGAACGTATGGTTCAGACGTCTGAATGGAATACTGGGAATTTTCTTCTCCCAGCATTCAGACGTCTGAATCAAAATTTCAGACGTCTGAATTGGTTCGTTTTGGACCAGAAAAGAAATAGGCTAAAAAGTGCCTATTTCAGACGTCTGAAGTCTAGGATTCAGACGTCTGAATTCTGTTTTGGAAAATAGTTTATTTTCCAGATTCAGACGTCTGAATTCTTGATCTCAGACGTCTGAATCTGTTGTGTTTTGCCTAGTTGATTTTTTAGCTTGAATATCCAACTCTAATCAAATCGGGTTGATTCCCTTTTTGTTGTTATCATTTATTATCGGCCACTTTGTTAAGTCGCCCACCTATTTTTCCTTAGGTCGCTGGACAGCTTGCCTTCACTAGGTCGTACCGTGACGGGGCGCTGCCCCGCACCCCGCCGTGGGCGCTGCCCCCTGGACCCCCGCGACCTGACCGGGCAGGTCGAACCCCGTATTACTCTGCGTAGGCAATCTTATATGAAAAGCATTCATCAGAACTTCCATTTTGATGCATTTTGAGCTGATTTCCTTGGATTTTATTCACGTCTCCGAATGTGAATTTTTGTGATACGTTTTATGACTTGTCACTTTAAAAATATAAAGGTTTCAATACTAATAGTAAATATCAAAACTCTTTCATCAAAGCGATTTCAACACTATTTTAAATATCAAAAGTTCGTTTTCTCAAACCGATTTTTCAATCTACTAGTATATACAAGCCTTTACTTCACTCGAATGAGAAATCGACTTAAACGACTTAGTAAAACGGGTGGTATGAAACGCTTGCGTTCACTTCGTCGGTTAGCTCTTGGACTTGTTCGATTGAACCCTTTTTGTGACAATTTCCTAGTGAAGATTTACAGCTTGTTCGTAAATATTTAAGTTAAGCAAGTGGTTATGGGACATGAAGCTAAACTCATATATTTACTAGCTTGGTGTGATTGACACTTCCTTATGATCATGCCGATCATTTTTGTGATTTAGACTAGCGATTGAGCGATGTCTCTTTGTCTACGTGGGAGACTATACCCCGATCATGTGATGTTTCGGCATCACATTTCTAGGGTAGCACCCTACGGTCTTCGGGCCATTCATGTGTTCGGAAAATTAAATGGATAGCTTCCATGAGATAGCTTCTCGTCATGTGTTTACGCGTAGGTGAGCTTCATGCTCCCATTCATGTGTTAGGCCTCCCCCCCCTTTTTATGTGTTTTCTGGATTTCTGATGATGATTTCTGGAATTTTGTGCTTCACCAATTTTCATGATTTTCATTGATATGATATCAGTTTTTGTGCATTGGTGAATTCATGTGTTATTGACTTGTTATGAATACAAGTTTAGGGTATGATACCCTACCTTATCTTTGAGAAGATTCTTGTGATATTGATTAATCTTTTGTTGATTATCATTTACATACTTATAGTAGTATGTCGTAATAGTTATTTCATGTTCATGTCATGCCATTTACTTTATACCATATCATCTGATATTTATAGTTAGACTGATCCGTTTATTATTTTCTTATAAATAATACTCGGGTCAGACCGAGATGTTACAGGTGCTTCTGCTTGACTCCTCTTCAGGATATTTCTGACTTTTGGCTAACTACATAGATTTGTAGTTTTTGGATGTACACCTTTGAGATATAGACTCTATGTTGTGTACTTATTCTTTTGTATAGCACGTGATGCTATTCTTTTGTATTATCGTGGATCTTTCTGACCACTACTCTGATGTACACTTTCATGTGTTATATATTTATTCATATCTTCTTCCGCCTTTGTGATATGGATGTCTGTGACTGATTTATGTTATGTTTATTTCTATGTTTGTTTCCGAAGATTATATATAGCCACCGTGTGATAGCTTTGTGTTTGTATCGGTATGTCGGATTTCCTCCTTAAATGATATGCATTCTATACTATCTGACATATCGGTACTCGCACAAAGAAGTTACATGGATGGTCGCTCCTCAACAGCCTTATTCTCCGCGCTAGTTGACAGCACTACATCGTAGTGTTCTTGGTTAGCGTGGGTATAGAGGTGGGGCGTCACAATAATACGCTAACATAATTTATTAAAGGATGAACATAAACGAGTTATTGTTTTCCTTGGCTTCTTTGGAAGCAATCGTCTTATTAAAACGGGTAATAATTGTTGCATTAAAACATGATAATCATGGCACTTCAAACCACTAATTTTGTAGTCCTTCAATGATATGCAACCTTTAAAATTTGAACAATAACCATTAGGTCCTCTTGCAAAAAAAATTTTCTCCTTTTGATAATGTATATGGAGCCGGTAGAAGATATGTCTTGTTCCTATGGGGTTGTGTATGAAAACCATGTCGAATTCCCCAATCCTCTAAATCCTTTCTAGAGTTAACTCCATCTTTTGATTTCTTATCATGCAACATTGTGCCCAGTAGACTTTCACCAACATTTTTCTCAACATGCATTACATCTACATTATGACGTAATGGAAGTTCCTATAAAATCAATAATGGAACATTTTAGTTGTATAATTCCATAATGTTAGTCCAATAGAATAAAATAGAAAGTATGCACTAACCTCCCAATATGGCAATTGAAAAAAGATGGACTTTTTTTCCACCTTAGTAGCTCCATTCTCACAGGATCTTTGTCCTCATCGTTTTTATTTTTCTTGCTATGCTCGATTCTTCTTTTATTCCCTATTTTATTTTACTCATTCATTTTTTACCTTTTATGTTATTCTATTTTTGGTTCTTCTTTACATTTCCAAAATTATTCGAAAAATCTTTTAAAATGATAGAAATTTTTCACCTAGTTAGAATCCTAGGTCTATACCTTTCCTGCACGGTGTTGTCAAACAAGGCCTTCTGTTTTCTTAAAGGGTTTGAAGAAGATAGAAATCTTCTATGGCCCATATAGACGGTCTTTCTACTGTGATTTAGCCATCGATGACGAGTGTTGACACCGCATAATGGACAAGCCTTTTTACCTTTTACACAGCATCCAGCAAGATTACCATATGCCGGAAAGTCATTTATTGTCCAAAGCCAAATTGCTTTCATATTAAAGTTTAATTGACTATATGCATCATAAACCTCAACTCCAGTATTCCATAAATGATGTAAATCTTTTATCAATGGCACTAAATATATATCAATGTCATTTCCTGGTTGCTTCGGACCAAGAATCAACAATGTTAACATAATATTATCTTTCTTCATGCACAACATAGGCGAAAGATTATATGTCACGAGCATTACAGGCTAACAACTATATTTGGAACTTAACATGGAAAACAGATTGAAACCATCTGTTGCAAGGCCAAGCCTAAGATTGCGTGGATCTGCTGAAAATGGTTTCCATTTCTCATCCACTACATTCCATGTTATAGAAACTACTGGATGTCGCATTTTTCCATCGGTGCTTTTGTTATTGAAATGCCACCGTAAATCTTCCGCCATCCTTTTGGATCTAAACATTCTTCTAAACCTTAGAATTATTGGAAAATAACGCAACACTTTAACTGGAATTCCATGCATAATCTCCTTTGTCCGTTGATTTACCTTCCACCTCGAAAATCCACATTTTGGACAATTATTCAAATCTTTATATTCATTCCTAAAAAGACAACAATCGTTCTAACATGTATGAACCTTCTCGAAACCCATGTCAAATATTTTAAGAAATTTCTTTAATTCATATAACGACTTGGGAAGTACGTTATTTTTGGCAACAACAATTGCTGCACATTTAGAAGCTTATCGAAACCATTACCAGACAATCCAGTCTCACATTTAAGATCATACAAGGTAAAGATAGCAGATAACTTTGTTTGATCCTTACAATCAGGATACAATGGGGTCTCTGCATCTTCCAAATTTTTGTGTAATTCATCCTCTCATCTTTGTGCATCATCTTCACATTTATCATCATCAAAGAAAGTATGATTAATAAAATCTTCATCTTCATAGATAATGGCTTTAAGCAAATCATACGCATCACCCGACTTTGTATTTTTGCTTTTATTTATTCGCTCGCCATGATTGTACCACTCACTGTCCATGTATTCAGAATCCATTCCTCTTATAATCAAAGGCTTAACAATAACTTCTTCATGAAGACGGATAATATTTCTACAATCTAAACAAGGGCATAATTTCTTTTTCACATTTTGCAACTTTAGCTTTGCATCGTTTACAAAATTCCAAGCTGCTTGCTCGTACTCTTTAGTAGTTCTATGATAAAAAATAAAAAACAAATAATAACCTTAGATATTAAAATATGTTTTAAATTCAATATTATACTTAAGTACCATATAATTACTTGTTTAGACGTACCCAGTCTTTATCCATCATTTCTTGTCTTTTCAAATGGAAAAAAGTATCAGATTTATGAACAGTAAACACTCTCGACACTGGTTCTAAATCAAATTTGATGAAAGCAAGTCACCAAATCAAATATAATATATACTAAAATAGGATTTATATTTTTATAAGAAAAAAGGTCACGCTTAATCATTAATTCAAAATCAAATGACGTATTGAGCTGCAAAATTTACAAAATGAATACAGCTAAAACTAGTTCAGCAACAAGTAAATATAAAATAAAACTAAGCAAACACATGAGTAAATAGAAATCTCATACCCTATTATTCAAAAACACTAAATATAAAACAAAACTGTACAATTTAAAACAACAACCTGAATGAAATACAAGCAGACTAAATATTTAATTTCAGTTCCTCGAAATGCACTTGTTCCCATTACTCTAACACTTATTAACCCTCAATTCTTTCTATTCATATTCTATAACTATTGTTATCCTATAGATAAACAATTGGCTTATAATATTGCTCATTATGTTAACTTGCTTTTAAAACTCAATGCAAAGAAACAAACAATTATCTTACTTGAACAGATTGACCTATTTTCAAAAAATATAACCCAACTGTCAGTAGAGTCTGAATAATAATTTATTGCTACTAAAGAACAACCTCTAAATAGGCCAAGTACAACATTGAAAAATAAAGAAGCCCACTACTAAGTTCATGGGATGCATGAACAAGAATGAATCGAAGAGTAACTAAACTATTGCAAGTTAGGAGACTTATTCAAAGCAAATTGAAAGCAAACAAACTGATCCTACACTTAAGCAACTAATAGAACACGTCTCAACAATCCCTCCCTTAAAATCAATACAGTTTCAGCAATTAGTTTAACACATGCATCTCACAAACACCAAGCTTCTCTCGAAGACACCAAAATGCATCCAAATTTAACGGCATAGTTAGCACATCTGCAATTTGATCATTTGTGCTGCAAAACTCCATCTTAATACTACCTTCTTAATGAGATCTATTAAATGAAGAATAATGGTTATAGATGGCTATTAAAGTTATATTCTTTGTAATATAATCCATGTAATCAAGTTATAAATGGCTATTCATGTTAACTGTACAATTAACCATGGGGAAATTTGATTGAATCATACATCAGCATTTGACAATATGTGGTTGAAATGTGTGGCAAAAATGAGACCCTTGTTCAATATACATATATTCAACAAAAATTATAACATATTTATTTCTTGATGTCAATTCATTTCCACAGAAATGATACTAAATTTCCTAAATGTTTAAATTTGAAAACTACTGTTACTAATAATTATGATTTCTAAGTTAAAAAATAATTATTTTCTTCATCAAAATGTTAAGATTTAATTATTACTTGTGATTTTTAGATTTTAATTGATGGGTTATGGAAAGATATGCAAGAATTTTAAATTATTAAGAAAATAGGTAGTCTTATCATATATTATTCTTTAATAAAAAATGAATTTTGTACCTTAGGTAAGTTTTGGTGTACAAAATTTTTCTTAATTACAATTCAAATTATGCTCTTTCAATTTACTATGTATGTATCTACACGAAGATTTTAGGCACTTAATAGTTAAACGTTACTTTACGTTTTATACAGCAGTTTTAAATTTTGTTTTTTTTAATAATATGAATAATAATTTTTAATATATTATTATCATTTGTTTAACTAAAATTAAAGAAAACTTATAACAATTTTCTTGTAGTTTGAACTTATATAACACAACAATCGGGTTTTCACTGTTTTGCAGTTACTAGTAATTGTTTGCGTATGTACTAGACAATTTCATTCACAAACATTATTCCCATGATTTAAAAATTAAAATCATATACTTGTGATCAACTGCAAATTTTAGGGTGGCATCTTATGTGATAGATAATAATTCAACCCATACATATGTCATCTCAGAAACATGTAATTTAAAGGAATGCTACAAGTAAAATATACTCATGATCAATTACTACTTAGAAGTTATAGAAACTAAGAGATTAACATTTATTAATCAGAATAAGCCACACGGTTTTATTAAAACATTCATCAATAATTAATAAATGAAGATCTGGTCCACATTCATCAACAAATGAATCATTCAATCTTAATAACTGATTATTAATCCAACACATCATCATTCATCATAATTGATTAACGTAATCTAAATCTCAGCACCATCATCATAATTCAGATTTGAACAAGAGCCCCAAATTTCTATATTTCTGATTCAATTTATATGTAGCGATTTGAAAACATGAAATTTCTATTTCTAATTCAATTTACATTTTGCATTTCCTACTATACACATATTTGTGTTAAGTATTGACTTTTAAATTCAATTCATAGTGAGTAAGTTATGGTTTTTATATGACTACCCATTATTTAAAAGCTGTAAAATCTTGTATATTACTTGGAAAAAATAATATAGTAACTTATGTTTAAAATAAGAATAAAGTCCGGATTATAGTATGAAATCAAACACATGGAATAATTATAATGATGAGTTTAGAGTGCATACACATCAGAATGTTGAGACTCAGGTCAATTGTTAAATTTAATTTCAGGCTGGCATATTTATATTTTAGCAAGTATAATTACCGTGATTATAGTTTTCATTTCCAAAGCAAGTTCAAAACTGCAAACAAACAAGCCATTAGAATTATGTAGTAAGGTATCCTATAAATTGCTAAATCAAGCAAGCACGGAAAAGGATTAAGTCCCAGAAACCACTAGTATTGCTCACTGACATAACCCATACAAGTTACAGATCAAGCAATCAAATTCAAAAACAAGTACAACAACCAAAGATGTACTAAAACACTTATGTTTAAGTGTTCCATCATATACTGTCAAATGCTGGATTTTTAAACATAATTAAATCGGACACATGTACCAAATTCAATAAATCAGACGTAAACAAAATGATTCGAAATGCACAGAATAATTCATTTGGGATTTCTGGAAACGCAAACAATAAATCAGACACAAACAGAATGATTTGAAATGCACAGGATCATTTAATAAATCAGACACAAACAAAATGATTCGAAATGTACCGAAGTTCGTTTGGGATTTCTAGAGACGCTTGTCCACACAGCTATCGGTTCGTTTGAGATTTCTGGAATCTCTATTTACTTCTGGACATTACTGGATTGCACATAACAATTCGATCGACATCCTAGTCCACTCCTTCAATCAGTATGATGAGAATTTGCTGGATTTCAGTTTACTTCTGGATCGCATGGATTTCTGGAATCGATCGGCTAAGATTTCTGTTTTCTTTTGGATTGGAAGTGAAAGGAAGTATTTGCTGGAGATGATAAAAGTGATGGCAATTAATTTTTTTGGAGATGATAAAGTGAAAGAAGTATTTGTTGTAGCCTGTGAGGAGAGGAAGTGAAAGCAGTATTCCCGCACAATTTTTGTTTCCCGCCTATAAATATATAAATAGCGTTGTACATACAAATAGCGTTCGCTAAATTTACACATAACGTACCAGACCCTAGTTTGCATAGCGTACCAAAGGTGGTATGCAGAAACTGTAACGACCCGCAAGTTTCAACTGTTTTAATAACGTAATTAGTTGAAATTTTGTGAAATTTTAAACGATAAAATTTTGAAATATAAATTTGATATTTGGAATACGTCTAGTTATACATAGCGACTGGTAAATTTTCGTTCGAAAATATGAAAGTTTATTTCGCGCGTAAATTCACTTCAATTTAATCAGTTAAAAAGTAATGAAAATAAAATGTTTCCGAAACCTAAATATTTTTACATAGAAAAATTCTAAAACATCTTCTGAGCAAGATGTCAGTTTATCGTTTTTCCAAATTCGGACATCTTTGGCTCCGTCGATCTTATTTTTCAGCGTTTTTCTTGCATTTTCCGTAGTAGAAAAAAATCGAATTTTATAAATTCAATCGTACCGTCGATATCCGTATACCGTTTTGATCGTCCCGTTGTGCTGATCTCTGCGATATATTTAATTCTGTATTTCGAAGCTCGGTTCGCAGCAAAATCCACAAAAACGATTTCTATATCGGTATCCATTTTCAAACTTTTTAACTTCGGTGACTCTTCGCTTATCTATCGATTGGAACGTACGTTCTTTGATTTTGATAACTCTGGAATTAAATTCATGACTGTCCCAATGTAAAATAAAATCTATTCATTGTTATTCTCTGACTGTTTACATTCATTTCCTCTGAGATAAAATATTATAAAACAAAGCATGTACTCATTGGTTCTGGAGCCTCTCCTCTTCCCTGATGCGAGCAACTGCTACTTCCCCTCATTTTATTTTTCTTACCCCAAAGCCATGCTTCATCCTTCTCTAAAACCCATCCGCCTTCATAAAAATATATATATATATATATAAAAGAAAACGCATCCATACCGTAGCCCCGACCTTCTCCACCATCTGGCCTCGACAACCACCAACACCCAGCACCGTTCCCTTCCCCTCTCTCATTTTCCCATCGCCGCCTGCGCCATGCAACGGTCACGACCCAACCCCACCTTGCTCCCTTCCAAACTCCCCACGTACAGCGGCTTACCCTCCCTCCTCTATTTCTCTTCCGGCTCGACCACTCCACTGACCCACTCGGACAACCCACCACCATTCCCTTCCACCACGTTCACCGAGCCATCCTCTGCATCGCTCAACCCTCTATCCCTCGGTCTCCACTGCACCCGCTTCCTCCTCCAATTCGGTGTGCGTGCGCGCCTTGGTCTTTGTCTCCCTTGGTATTGTACAGTACAATCTATGGTATGTTGTATAATATAATGTGTTTATATATATATTTCGTTATTTTTCGTATGTTATAAAATTGAAGTATGTATATTATATTTTGAGGATACACTATCTATGTTGCAGCATATAGATATTTTGTTTTGTTAGTGGCGATAGGTTAATTAGTTGCTGTTAGTTTTAAAAAAATAATAGTTACTGTATTATATATAAAAATCTTCTTCGGTCTACAGTGTAGATGCATGATTTTATAAGTTGTTCTATATAAACTTATGTCTAATAGGTTTGGATTTGAATATATATGGTTGTCACTTTAAATTAGATTGTATAAAGTAAGCACAAGTTGGTATAAGTATATATGTGTATTATATTTGGTCTCTGTCTTGTTTCTTTAGAGATTGAAAACTTTATATTTCGCATATAGGTATTAGTACATCTGTACTGTTTTTTTGTATATAAAGTTTAGAGTTTTATTTCATTTTTGCTTCATATGGATTTGTAGAAGTTTTGTTATATGCGAAAGTGAATAGTTATATAGTACTATAGTAAGATATATAAGTATTTTATTAGTTCAACAGTATTTTATTTATATATAAAAAAAAAATTGTTTGCATACACGAATCGTGGTCTGCATATGTGGTTATTTGATCACATGTATTTGAGAACTTAGTTGAACATATACACTTGCATTTTTATATGGTTGTTTTGATGTATATATTTAATGTAAAACAATGATTTTTTTTATCTATGTTATTTTAATACTTGTTTTAACTTAAATATCGGTTTCTTGAAAATATATATAATTTCTGTTCTATCAAGATGATTCCGATTATCTTCATCGACCCATTTCTGATTGGATTTTTGTCTATTCTCTTATCAGCTTACCCGTCGAATTCGTGCCCATTTTGTTTCACTTTGGAAATTATGTTTGGATCCACAATTCGCTTCCGTCCCAGTGTCTATCTTCTCTAACCTCGAAAGGTGAGCACTCACTCACGATTAACGTTCTTTTATTTATTAAATTTGATTTCAATTGAAACGACAGTTGAAATATGATGCTGCTAGTTAATTACACTGTTATATATGCTATTGCCTGTATCAGTTCACCTGTGACATCTGACACCTTTATCTGTTAATTATTTAAGCGATGATAATACAGTTTGGCTGATAATTGATTGATTGTTGATGTTTATATTGGAGGTTAAATTGTTAGTGTTAAATGATAAATAGTATGCAGAATTGAAATTGATATAGGATAGTTAACAATTTTAAACTGATTTATATTTTAAATTTGATTAGTGAATATGACCCCTTTTAATTGTTAAATTAATTGACATGTAGAATAGTGATAATTACACTTTGAACCATCGACGTAATTGGATTAATTGTTGTAGTGTAAAAATTTGAAATTGAATGACAAGTGAAAACCGTAATGTAATAATCTTTAATCTGCATGAAATGATAGTGTAGATTCTAAAAATAATTATATTAATTCGTACAAATAATAATGCGAATTAATACGGTTATTTCGGGATTATTTGAATTGATTATTGGATTGATATTGATTTTTGTTATTGCTTGTTTATTTACTTTGACACCATCCCAGTTATCACACTGCAAGTTCCCTTTGTTATGTTTTGATTTTTGAATTGAATTGGAATCGGGTTGAAATGATAAATACCCAAAATTGAACTTTGACCTAGGATAGGAAATTAAATAAAACCCGATTGGTCAATAATTTGATTTAAAAATAAAACGAAGATTTTATTTGAATAAATAATATGGTTTTCAAATGAAGTTGAAATGTGAATTTTAATAAAAGAAAATTGTTAATATATAATAATCTGAAACAAAATATTAACAATGTAATTGATGAAAGAATGTTGTTTAACTTGAGAAATTATTGAATTAAGTTTGAAATTATTAAACTTTGAAATGATTTAATAATTAAGTTTGAAATTATAATTAAGTTTGAAATTATTAAACTTTGAAATGATTTAATAATTAAGTTTGAAATTATAATTAAGTTTGAAATTATTAAACTTTGAAATGATTTAATAATTAAGTTTGAAATTATAATTAAGTTTGAAATTATTAAACCTTGAAATTATTTAATAATTAAGTTTTGAATTATTTAATACTTAAATAAGATTAAATTATTTAATGATTAAATTGAATTGAAATTCTTTAATAAGAAAAATTGAACTTTTGAATAAGTGAATTTTACTTCGTAAATAATTGGAATTGAGTTTTCTTTATTAAGTAAGTTTTTGGAAATTTATTTAAGAAAGTAAATAAGTGAAATGGATTTTCTTTAACAAGAAATGAAAATGTGAGATTTTTGGAATTAATGTAAGACTTGTAATTGAAGGAATTGATTTGATGAATTTAATTTAATTCAAAATTGTAAATTTTGATTTAATGAAGATGAACTTAAGAATTGATTTAATGAATTGGAAATTTAATGGAAATTGTTTTGAATGAATAAGTAACTTAACGAATATTGAATAAAATCGATAAATGAAGTTAAACTGATTTGAATGATAAATTAAATTGATTTAAATGATTTCGGAATGAACCTTATATACGAATTTAAATTGATATTTGAATTGTTTTAAATAAAGATTGAAATTGAATTATAAGATTTTGAAATTATGAATTTGGAAGTTTTGAAACGTAAATTTTGGAAATTGGTTTCGAAAGAGAAAGGAAATGTTGGTTTACAAATTCTAATTGAAATTGAAATTGATTTGGTTTTGAAATAAATAAATGACCAATCGGTGTAATAATTACGAAAGTTATTAAAGAGACCGGGATCGGTAATGGATATACTCTCTATCTGAACCGAAACCACTTTAATAACTATACGTGGAGTGATGATCCAGAATGAAGTGGTTGGAATGATGGACGTGATGACTGAAGAAAGAGAACGATAATGGATAGCCTTGACACTTGTGTCAAATTGGAAATGACTAAAACAGGAGCTGTGCCGGGCCAATGGAGGATTAGCTACCTCAAGTGGACACACTTCTTCGAACTACTTATACTTGTTGTCGATTGGTGCACCCTTGATTTTGGGAGTGTTGTTTCACGGTGTTGCGGGCGCTGCGGCGTTGCATTCTCACCAGTCCGGATCAGGCGAACGGTAGTATCACTACCTTGGGTATTGCCTCATGTGCCTTGTCATACTTGTATTCCATTTATACGCGACCACTACGATTTTGATTTGTACCTTTAGTATATGGATTGCCCTCTGGTGACTTCCGGTTTTGGGGAAACTACGGTCTTGTATATGCTTTTGGGAATAAAAATGTGTCAAGGGTGGAATGGGCCATGACTTAACGCTATTTTGATATCTTTTTATATTACTGATAGACATTATCTACTTATCGTACATTACTACATAGTAGATAGTTTGACGGATCCTTAAAGGATGGTTATTCCAAACATCCTTTGAGTTACTTGTATTTCAATTGCTATTTCACTTGAGTTGGATTTATTAATATAAGAATGTTAATCCTGACTCGAGTGTCTTGTGTTTTGCTTTACGCTCGGGTCAGACTGAGTGTACCAGTATTCGAGACTCACCTTTGAAGTTGGAGCTTTGCTTGAAGATCCAGCCATCTATTCTGCTTCAGTATTCGATGATTCCAGTGATGTATTCTGATTGTACCTGATGTATCGTATTACTCTTCTGTTGTAAAACTCTGATGTATTTTATATATTCATATAGTAGCTTCATGAACTACTATCTCTTTTATTTCCGTTGCACTTATTACTCTGTGTCTGTGATCTGTGATTATTTATTTACTGTATATGTTCAGTTTTGCCAAATTTAAATTAACAACGCGGTATTTTGAGCAATTCAATTCCGGCATGAGTGTCTACCTATACACTTATAATGGATGCGAATGGTCCAAAATATCGGGTCGTTACAGTTGGTATCAGAGCTTTGGTAGCTCTAGGCAAAACTCAACATATAGGGTAAATGTATCTACAGAATCACTCTCATTCGAGTTTCAATCTCTTCCCTTGACTCAATTCCTTTGAATTTTGGAACGTTCCCCTCGGTTCTGAAATTCATTCGTGTCCTTCACTATCCGTCTTCTTTCAATCATGGAGCACCCCATAACTCCATTCTGAATGTTATCTATAATAGATCGGCGGTCTCGCCAATCTTCGAATGATTCGTAAAGGAGTAAAACTCCTTTATAATAGACATCGATTTACCGGAGATTTCTGTATCCTCGGTTTACGATGCTATCTATCTCCTGCTATACCTGAATTCTATTTCTTGAGATCGAATGTCGATTTACCTCAGAATTCCACATCGATCTTATTCTTGAAGTTACGGACGACCCGGTTAAGGTTGCCCGTGAATTAAATAAACTCATCCATCTACCGATTGTGGTAATCGAATTATCTTATCTTCTGTTTCAAACTTATTTTCGAATCAAATTTCTATTTGATTTGAGTCCATCAAATTTGAATCTCTGTCTTTGCTTTGAAATCTATTCTTATATAGTCGAGCGAGGAAGTGTATTTGTAAATTAATATCGTTTTCAAATTTGGAAAATGGGATAAATCTGTATGATTATATTATAAATATTTATAAGTAAATTTTTTCTAAAAAATTTAATAGGTTAATTAAATTGTTTGTTTGAAATGATAATATTTGATTATCATTTATTGTTCTAAATAAATGTATAAATACGGTTTATAAATTGATTTGAAATTTGAAATGAATTTAATTCAGAAATTTGAGAATTTAGTTTCCGGTGATTTCGAACTTTGGTTTTATAATTTTAAAGTAAATATTATTGGAAGTATTTTCAAATAGAAATCGTTTCTAAAGAATTTTAAATTGTTGAAATCAGTGCTCTTCTCTTTGTCGCTGGAAAATAATTTCGGTGATGGCGGCCGCATCATCGACATTCATTTTCGAGTTTCGAAGTGGAGATACTATTCTGTAGCCTTGCTACGGTTTGTTTTGAAAAATATTTTGATTTAAATTTATTCAGTATAATTTGATTTATATATATAGGTATCTTATTTTAAAATTAAATTTGATTTGATATAAATATATGATATATAACTCTAAATTGTTTAAAGTTAATCGGAAATCTAATTCTTAAATGTTGTTAAAGGATGATTTTAATTATAAATAAAACCAAAATTTGGAATAAATATTTAAACTTGAATAATTGAATTGGGAAAACTTTATTTGTATATTGTTCAACTGCATTCTAATACAACTTACCTAAATCGTTCAGAAGTTGAATATGTAATTGGATAATATATAAGATAAATTAAATTTATAAATAAAAATTTGAGTGTTTATAATAAATGTTATACACTAGATTTTGATTATAAAGATGTTAATAGAGTTAGATAGGATAATAAGTAATTGAATAATAGGTGAGACAAATAAATTTTGTTTTGAAAGAATTAATAAATTGAATTTGATCAATATATGAAAATACCTTGAATTTAAAAGCAATTGGTAGATGTAAATTAATTTAAATCGAAACTCTTATGGTTTAAATTAATTTATATGGGTTAAATATATATGATTAGATATATTAAATAGAATAAATTTAACAATAATTTGGAATAAAGAAAATTTAAATTGCTGAAAAATATGATTATAATAAAAGGCTATTCAAATTTACGGTTTTAGAAATTTTAAATTTAAGATAATTGGATAGTATGATAATGAATTTAGAAAAAGTGAGATTGATTTTAGTGAAATCAAATGGATTAAATCAATTATTAAATATCAATTAATTTAAATTTGAATTTAAATGGTTTAAATTAATTGTTATTTTGTATTTCAAATCCGTTTTCTTTCTGGCTGTTTCTATTCTCCTACCTCGTTCCTTTTCGGGGACGAAAAGTTTTGAGTGGGGGAGAGTGTAACGACCCGCAAGTTTCAACTGTTTTAATAACGTAATTAGTTGAAATTTTATGAAATTTTAAACGATAAAATTTTGAAATATAAATTTGATATTTGGAATACGTCTAGTTATACATAGCGACTGGTAAATTTTCGTTCGAAAATATGAAAGTTTATTTCGCGCGTAAATTCACTTCAATTTAATCAGTTAAAAAGTAATGAAAATAAAATGTTTCCGAAACCTAAATATTTTTACATAGAAAAATTATAAACCATCTTCTGAGCAAGATGTCAGTTTGTCATTTTTCCAAATTCGGACATCTTTGGCTCCGTCGATCTTATTTTTCAGCGTTTATCTTGCATTTTCCGTAGTAGAAAAAAATCGAATTTTATAAATTCAATCGTACCGTCGATATCCGTATACCGTTTTGATCGTCCCGTTGTGCTGATCTCTGCGATATATTTAATTCTGTATTTCGAAGCTCGGTTCGCAGCAAAATCCACAAAAACGATTTCTATATCGGTATCCATTTTCAAACTTTTTAACTTCGGTGACTCTTCGCTTATCTACCGATTGGAACGTACGTTCTTTGATTTTGATAACTCTGGAATTAAATTCATGACTGTCCCAATGTAAAATAAAATCTATTCATTGTTATTCTCTGACTGTTTACATTCATTTCCTCTGAGATAAAATATTATAAAACAAAGCATGTACTCATTGGTTCTGGAGCCTCTCCTCTTCCCTGATGCGAGCAACTGCTACTTCCCCTCATTTTATTTTTCTTACCCCAAAGCCATGCTTCATCCTTCTCTAAAACCCATCCGCCTTCATAAAAATATATATATATAAAAAAAAAAGAAAACGCATCCATACCGTAGCCCCGACCTTCTCCACCATCTGGCCTCGACAACCACCAACACCCAGCACCGTTCCCTTCCCCTCTCTCATTTTCCCATCGCCGCCTGCGCCATGCAACGGTCACGACCCAACCCCACCTTGCTCCCTTCCAAACTCCCCACGTACAGCGGCTTACCCTCCCTCCTCTATTTCTCTTCCGGCTCGACCACTCCACTGACCCACTCAGACAACCCACCACCATTCCCTTCCACCACGTTCACCGAGCCATCCTCTGCATCGCTCAACCCTCTATCCCTCGGTCTCCACTGCACCCGCTTCCTCCTCCAATTCGGTGTGCGTGCGCGCCTTGGTCTTTGTCGCCCTTGGTATTGTACAGTACAATCTATGGTATGTTGTATAATATAATGTGTTTATATATATATTTCGTTATTTTTCGTATGTTATAAAATTGAAGTATGTATATTATATTTTGAGGATACACTATCTATGTTGTAGCATATAGATATTTTGTTTTGTTAGTGGCGATAGGTTAATTAGTTGCTGTTAGTTTTAAAAAAATAATAGTTACTGTATTATATATAAAAATCTTCTTCGGTCTACAGTGTAGATGCATGATTTTATAAGTTGTTCTATATAAACTTATGTCTAATAGGTTTGGATTTGAATATATATGGTTGTCACTTTAAATTAGATTGTATAAAGTAAGCACAAGTTGGTATAAGTATATATGTGTATTATATTTGGTCTCTGTCTTGTTTCTTTAGAGATTGAAAACTTTATATTTCGCATATAGGTATTAGTACATCTGTATTGTTTTTTTGTATATAAAGTTTAGAGTTTTATTTCATTTTTGCTTCATATGGATTTGTAGAAGTTTTGTTATATGCGAAAGTGAATAGTTATATAGTACTATAGTAAGATATATAAGTATTTTATTAGTTCAACAGTATTTTATTTATATATATAAAAAAAAAATTGTTTGCATACACGAATCGTGGTCTGCATATGTGGTTATCTGATCACATGTATTTGAGAACTTAGTTGAACATATACACTTTCATTTTTATATGGTTGTTTTGATGTATATATTTAATGTAAAACAATGATTTTTTTTATCTATGTTATTTTAATACTTGTTTTAACTTAAATATCGGTTTCTTGAAAATATATATAATTTCTGTTCTATCAAGATGATTCCGATTATCTTCATCGACCCATTTCTGATTGGATTTTTGTCTATTCTCTTATCAGCTTACCCATCGAATTCGTGCCCATTTTGTTTCACTTTGGAAATTATGTTTGGATCCACAATTCGCTTCCGTCCCAGTGTCTATCTTCTCTAACCTCGAAAGGTGAGCACTCACTCACGATTAACGTTCTTTTATTTATTAAATTTGATTTCAATTGAAACGACAGTTGAAATATGCTGCTACTAGTTAATTACACTGTTATATATGCTATTGCCTGTATCAGTTCACCTGTGACATCTGACACCTTTATCTGTTAATTATTTATGCGATGATAATACAGTTTGGCTAATAATTGATTGATTGTTGATGTTTATATTGGACGTTAAATTGTTAGTGTTAAATGATAAATAGTATGCAGAATTGAAATTGATATAGGATAGTTAACAATTTTAAACTGATTTATATGTTAAATTTGATTAGTGAATATGACCCCTTTTAATTGTTAAATTAATTGACATGTAGAATAGTGATAATTACACTTTGAACCATCGACGTAATTGGATTAATTGTTGTAGTGTAAAAATTTGAAATTGAATGACAAGTGAAAACCGTAATGTAATAATCTTTAATCTGCATGAAATGATAGTGTAGATTCTAGAAATAATTATATTAATTCGTACAAATAACAATGCGAATTAATACGGTTATTTCGGGATTATTTGAATTGATTATTGGATTGATATTGATTGTTGTTATTGCTTGTTTATTTACTTTGACACCATCCCAGTTATCACACTGCAAGTTCCCTTTGTTATGTTTTGAATTTTGAATTGAATTGGAATCGGGTTGAAATGATAAATACCCAAAATTGAACTTTGACCTAGGATAGGAAATTAAATAAAACCCGATTGGTCAATAATTTGATTAAAAATAAAATGAAGATTTTATTTGAATAAATAATATGGTTTTCAAATGAAGTTGAAATGTGAATTTTAATAAAAGAAAATTGTTAATATATAATAATCTGAAACAAAATATTAACAATGTAATTGATGAAAGAATGTTGTTTAACTTGAGAAATTATTGAATTAAGTTTGAAATTATTAAACTTTGAAATGATTTAATAATTAAGTTTGAAATTATAATTAAGTTTGAAATTATTAAACTTTGAAATGATTTAATAATTAAGTTTGAAATTATAATTAAGTTTGAAATTATTAAACTTTGAAATGATTTAATAATTAAGTTTGAAATTATAATTAAGTTTGAAATTATTAAACCTTGAAATTATTTAATAATTAAGTTTTGAATTATTTAATACTTAA
This sequence comes from Allium fistulosum, assembly GCA_030737815.1. Taxonomy (NCBI): domain Eukaryota; kingdom Viridiplantae; phylum Streptophyta; class Magnoliopsida; order Asparagales; family Amaryllidaceae; genus Allium; species Allium fistulosum. The sequence goes on along the minus strand of CM060904.1, from coordinate 702,451,053 downwards.
ATAAGATTAAATTATTTAATGATTAAATTGAATTGAAATTCTTTAATAAGAAAAATTGAACTTTTGAATAAGTGAATTTTACTTCGTAAATAATTGGAATTGAGTTTTCTTTATTAAGTAAGTTTTTGGAAATTTATTTAAGAAATTAAATAAGTGAAATGGATTTTCTTTAACAAGAAATGAAAATGTGAGATTTTTGGAATTAATGTAAGACTTTTAATTAAAAGAATTGATTTGATGAATTTAATTTAATTCAAAATTGTAAATTTTGATTTAATGAAGATGAACTTAAGAATTGATTTAATGAATTGGAAATTTAATGGAAATTGTTTTGAATGAATAAGTAACTTAACGAATATTGAATAAAATCGATAAATGAAGTTAAACTGATTTGAATGATAAATTAAATTGATTTAAATGATTTCAGAATGAACCTTATATACGAATTTAAATTGATATTTGAATTGTTTTAAATAAAGATTGAAATTGAATTATAAGATTTTGAAATTATGAATTTGGAAGTTTTGAAACGAAAATTTTGGAAATTGGTTTCGAAAGAGAAAGGAAATGTTGGTTTACAAATTCTAATTGAAATTGAAATTGATTTGGTTTTGAAATAAATAAATGACCAATCGGTGTAATAATTACGAAAGTTATTAAAGAGACCGGGATCGGTAATGGATATACTCTCTATCTGAACCGAAACCACTTTAATAACTATACGTGGAGTGATGATCCAGAATGAAGTGGTTGGAATGATGGACGTGATGACTGAAGAAAGAGAACGATAATGGATAGCCTTGACACTTGTGTCAAATTGGAAATGACTAAAACAGGAGCTGTGCCGGGCCAATGGAGGATTAGCTACCTCAAGTGGACACACTTCTTCGAACTACTTATACTTGTTGTCGATTGGTGCACCCTTGATTTTGGGAGTGTTGTTTCACGGTGTTGCGGGCGCTGCGGCGTTGCGTTCTCACCAGTCCGGATCAGGCGAACGGTAGTATCACTACCTTGGGTATTGCCTCATGTGCCTTGTCATACTTGTATTCCATTTATACGCGACCACTACGATTTTGATTTGTACCTTTAGTATATGGATTGCCCTCTGGTGACTTCCGGTTTTGGGGAAACTACGGTCTTGTATATGCTTTTGGGAATAAAAATGTGTTAACGGTGGAATGGGCCATGACTTAACGCTATTTTGATATCTTTTTATATTACCGATAGACATTATCTACTTATCGTACATTACTACATAGTAGATAGTTTGACGGATCCTTAAAGGATGGTTATTCCAAACATCCTTTGAGTTACTTGTATTTCAATTGCTATTTCACTTGAGTTGGATTTATTAATATAAGAATGTTAATCCTGACTCGAGTGTCTTGTGTTTTGCTTTACGCTCGGGTCAGACTGAGTGTACCAGTATTCGAGACTCACCTTTGAAGTTGGAGCTTTGCTTGAAGATCCAGCCATCTATTCTGCTTCAGTATTCGATGATTCCAGTGATGTATTCTGATTGTACCTGATGTATCGTATTACTCTTCTGTTGTAAAACTCTGATGTATTTTATATATTCATATAGTAGCTTCATGAACTACTATCTCTTTTATTTCCGCTGCACTTATTACTCTGTGTCTGTGATCTGTGATTATTTATTTACTGTATATGTTCAGTTTTGCCAAATTTAAATTAACAACGCGGTATTTTGAGCAATTCAATTCCGGCATGAGTGTCTACCTATACACTTATAATGGATGCGAATGGTCCAAAATATCGGGTCGTTACAGAAATGCTATAGATTGATGCTATCAAAGGTCCTTTTTGTTGTAGTGGGTGTACATTATCGACTTATCAGTGTTATTCAAGAGTATACTCGGTCAAATACTTTTCTAATATTTGTAGTTAAAAGTCCTGTTGTAGAATCCTCAGGTAGTCGAAGTATTATTTGGTTGTCTAGACAGTTGAAGTCCTGTTCAGTTCCTCAGGCAATTGTAATACCTATTCCTCCGGGTTAACAGAGGGTATCAGTTTATATCCAGAACGAGTCTGAGACTGGACGTAGAACGGAAAGTTCGAACCTGTATAAAAATATCTGGTGTTATTTACTTATCGTTATTTACTTTTTATTTTTATTCCGCATAAGTTTATAACTTAGATAATTATGCATATTACTCGATCGTTGGTTACTTTCACAACCACCTCAGCAATGGAATCTCCAATAAGGGTAGATTTACTCGATCCGGTTAAGCGAGAGCATCATCCTTGATCTCCTTTTTCTTAGAAGCAATATTGAGTGCAGAAGATCCTAAATCAAAGAAAGAAACTTGTGAGATAATAACATAAGAGATTCCATACAACTAGTAATGAGAACTTACAAGAAGATTCGAGTTGAACCGGAGAAGAAGCGAAAAATATATTCCAATTACCGATAATCAATAATCGTTTCCCTTAGGCATTCCCCTCCATCATCGTAGGTTCTCTAAGTATTATGTGGTTATCCAAAATCAGATAGTATTTACTGAGATTCACTTCCATTAGAAGGGTAAGCCTGTCGCCCATGCTCCTGGAAGCTTGAGTCAAAGACTGGATAGTGTCGTCAACAGAAGAGCTTGGCTGTTTAGAAGCAAGACCTGAAGGAAAACTTTCATTATAAGGGAATGATAGATATAACATAAAAATAGAAAATAAAAACTTACTGAAAACAGAGAAAGTTCCATTGACCTTAGGGAAATAACATCTAATGTAGAAGAATTGGTTCTCCCACTCCTTCGTATTGTTAATAGCATTGATGATTACGCTCTTCGAGAATGGACGAATACGATATAGTGGGTTATCCAGGTGCCCACTTAATCTCACATGGCTAGCTAAAATATGGAGAATTTGAGCACTCAAAGAGGGAAGTTTGGCTTCTCGAGCAAGAACTTCCAAGCATCTCAAATAGGTGTACAAGTTGGGAGTTATTGAAGCAGAACAATATTTAGGTGCTCCAGGAAGCGCAAAAGAAAATTGGGAAAAGGCAGGTACACTAAGTGCCAGATCTGGATCGTTGTGAAGGCGAAGAACCCTTTTGGAGGGTTGTCAATTCTGTTAGAAGGATCGGCGGGAATGGCTTTTATGTTTATAATCCCGAATTGCTTGAAGATAGTGTCCACTTCTTTTTGAGTGGTAGTATATGATTGGTTGAGATGATAATCCCCTTTCTTGATGGAAGGAGAAGGTCTAGAGCTCTTATTGGCTTTCTTGCTTGCTTTCTTGTCTTCCATTTGCTTGTAGGTGATATTATACCAAATCAGGAAAGTATTAAATATTTTGTGAAATTTAGAATGCTTATGATATAAAATAAACGATTATATGCTATAACAAAATGATAACAAGTTAATCAGAAATTACCCAAACATTAATAATAAGGTGCTGAATTCCAAGTTAACTATTATACTTACAACAAGATTTTAATCATTAAATGATCCATGTTGAATTTATGAAATGCTTAAAGTCAATCAAAAATATGTACACAGTTGTTAGATCCATGGAGGAAAAGTAAATTTATAGTTATATAAAATAAATTTGCTTGAAAATTTATCCTAAGTGTATCTTGAATAGAATCTCGAAGTCATTAAACTGATGTTGTATTAAAGGCCGGCATCTCAAATTATAATATGATGTCGTAACAATGATCCAACATCGAATTAAGAAATATTCAAAATCAATGAATTATGTCAAAATGGCCTAAAATATTTTTATAAAAATGTCAAGTATATGAGTGGTTTATAAATTTGTTATACGTTAACTATAACACAAGTTAGTGATGTTGCATAAATTTTGAATTAGGACATTGAAAACAGTTGCCAAATAAAGAATAATAACACACTTTAAGGTTATTGAATTCATACAACAACCCCTTTGATTAATCCCGTGTTCATGAATGGTTGCTGCACCATGCTTACCAACGTTATAAGGGTCTCGTGTTATAGAAATTTCCAAATTTTGAACTGGTTTTCAAAATATTAAATAAAAGGGTAAAGTTATTTGATGCCGAACGTTAGGTTGACTTCATAAGGCATTAACTTCGAAATCAAACAAGTTAATAACGGGTTTCAGGTTCAACATAGACTATTCATTTCGTAATCAAACTAGAAGCCTCCAGGCCTCTAAATCGATGTCGACCCAACTTCAATTAATCGATTAAATCCCCCAGTAACATGGTAATTCGAAGTTAATTCCATAACACATTATTGATTTAACTAATAATTTGAGGATTAACAATCAAAACCTAATATTTAAACCCAAATGTCGATCCCTAAATAAAACTCTAGTCGTAATCCGAATATAAAAATTTGGAAAACTAATTTGTCAATTTGATTAGTTAAAACGAGAATCATTCCTTGATTTAAGCTTTAACACTAAAAGGTTGAAGAGTTTTGAATAATTTTGAAGATCTTAAGTTTTCTGTCTTGAGCTTAAGTTATAGGTAAAAGAGAAAGAAAGAAGGAAGTTGAGTATTTATAAGAAAGAAGAAGAAGAACATGCACCATTGATTCAGATTTAAATGAACAGCTAAGATCTAGAAAGAATACCAATGGACGATAAGCTCCAATATCAAGGCAATGACTTGAAAAGTCACCATTTCCTTCATATTTGGGGGCAAATGTTACTACAAACATTGATCCCGAAGATATGGGAGAATATCGAAATCAAGCATGTCGACAATAATAATGACGCAAGAAAACATACAAGAGGAGATAGTCGATGTTGAAGGTAAAGCAAAGCTTACAATAAAGAATGTCGCATCCAAAATGCGCCTTAAATATCGCACATCATCAATGCGATATGGAATGCTGCACTCCGTCATATGTAAGCCTACAACGATGTCGCATACCATCTATTCCGCATATCATCGGGGAAGTGATGATGTCGAAGGAAAGCATATCGCAGGCCATCAGTGTAATGAGGATGTCATTGATGCCACTCTTCATCAATAAAGGAAGTTGCTGCATATCAATAGTGCATAGAGACATGTCGCATGCCATCAAATGGAAAAAGGATATCGGATGTCATACGATGTTGTGAATCATCAAGAGGGTGCTGCCACTCATCAATATCGTCTCTCTTCAATGCCGTCTATCACTAATGCCGCTTCTTATTGATATCGCACTTCATTAACCAAGGTAATAAATAAGGCAGCATGTCATAAACCATCGATGAGATAAAAGCATCATGTATCATCAATACCCTATCTCATTGATGTCGCATGACGTTAGTAACCAATGCCGGATGAAGGGTTTTAAGCCACCGAAAACCTATATATGAAGTTGCTGCTTACTAACAATATACAAAAGCATGTCGCATGTCATCAAACAAGGAATGCCATAAGAATTAATGACGAACGATTAACACAAGGTGAATGTCGAAGCCCACTGGTCCCCAATGATGTCGTAACTCGTCAGCATATAAAGGAATATCAAAATAAAGCCTGATGCCAAATGCTATCGGTATGGTTGATGATGCCGAAATCCAAGCATGCAAGGAGTGATACGTGGCAATTATGTTGCACCCTTCATCCCCTATTAATACAAACCTAGGGGCATGGAGAAGGAGGATGGATTATTTTCTCATTCTTACAGTTTAAAAGTTTGTAACTCTAAATTAATTTAAGGATTTTTGTGCCAATTGTAATTCTTATGACCTTTATGCAAATAAGGGCTTATATAATGGCAAACGCATAACATCTTGAATAAAGGACATGATTTATGACTTATGATTTCAACACTTCCTTGAATTTGCCGTTGAACATGCATACTTCTGACAAGTTGATATAAGATTTCTTGAATAGTGACTTGTTTTTGAATTCTCAAACACCGATGATTTCGATCATAACTTGTTTTGAATTCCCAAAACACTCATGACTTCGAGACTAATATGGTTTGCACATGGAGTATGTTCCTTCCTAGAGAACTGGCCTAGGGTTACTAAAGTCTCTACTCAACCAAGTCTCACTTTCCTCACACTTTTTGGGGTTGATGAAGAAATTTAATATTAAGTATTAAAAGAACACTTTTCGTACCACTATAAGTTATAAAGATCATTCGTGGAAATTAAATCTCCAACACTTGTCACATTTTCGGTGTTTCGACTTACTCCTTCACTCATGTAAAAACGAAACTAGATAAGTTAGAACCTTGCCTAGACATCCTGATTCTAGATCTCACGGATAGAGGATCAGTCTACTCATCGGCTTTTGGTGCCAAGTACCGAATTACTAAATTTCCGCAAGTAACCGCATTCGCATATGGAAATAAGACTTCAAATACTTAACATCAATCTTTGATTTCAAACTTAAAACTATCCTTCGGTTAAACAATGAAATTGTTTAAGTTGGGATACTATTACCTCTCAAACCTTGACTAGACAATATTCTTATCTTTAGAGTAGATAGAAGTCTACCTACCTCGAAGTTTAACATTAAGTATAAAACTTCTTAATTACATATGTTTCATTTAAAACAAAGGGTTATAGACTAACTTTCTTTTCACTTTAAAATTCCACTTAAAAATCAATAAAATACCCTTTAAAATTTCCATATCAAATCTTACTTGGACATCCTTGTTTTAATCCACATTTGATTTGAAAGAATAGACCTTTTTCCTTTATATAAAAGTAAACGCTTACTTTATTATATCAAATAATTCTTTTAAACCTCTTATATAATTCCAAATCCCTTTAAACATTTTAAAACAAGTTTTAAACTTACTTTCAAATCATAACTTGAAACCATCACCTTTTTAAAAAGAGTTCGACTTTCAAAAATAATCCTATTTCCTTTAAATAAACCACTTGTTCAAATATGTCGAAATAAATATTTTATATCACAAATCTCTTTTGAAATACTTATATAACCTCTATAAAACATATTTGAAAATAATTTATGAATTATTTAAAATAGATAATCTTTTATATTTTATAAAAATCATAGATTTCCAAACTGCGTCCATAGCGACTAACGCTATACGGACCATAACTTTCAAAACTTGGTTTTATATATAAAATAACCTTTAAACACAACCTACTTATACATTTTAAACCATTATAAATATAGAAAACATTTTACTTTAAAATATAAAAAAGTTGAAGTCGGTTTAAAATCCATAACTTTTCAAATTCGGTAAGAGGCTTAGCGACTATTATGACTTTTAAACAAAATCACTGTTTATTTTTATTTTCAAAAGAATTGAACTTTCAAGTCATATAATTATTCTTGACTTCACATCACATCACATCACAAGAAGTATAGAGATCATATGTACAACATTATATCATGGAAACACAATAATGAAACACGAATAAAATATGTGACATCAAAATGCCTTTATAGCAACCATCGCTATACGATCACTTCCACTTCAAGTCCAAGTCCCCTACTATCCTTATGTGCCATTACATATGCTCAAAATACAAGTCCAAATCGTATCCCATTGGATTTACATATGCTTTTCAATATAAGTCCATAATCTCAAGTCCATTACATATATTATTTAAACTAACAAATCAAAGTGCTTTCCAAAGTACTACAACATACTACAATATGGTTTCCAAAGCAAGAATCAACATTCACATCATAATATAATTTAATCATCACACAAGATACTATTTTTACCCAATACACACACATATATTAAAAAGGGAATTTTTAAGCTAAGAATCTCACTTTTAGACCCTGCTAATAACCAACCAAAGCTACTAGAATCATGAAACAACCTCCTACCATCACCAAACTACAACAGATCCCACCTTTATCCCAAAAACGACATAACAATGCCTTTCCCACCCTTTCCTTTCTCACACACATCCTTGCTCCCCCCTTTGCTCAACCATTTCGACTTGATAGAAGGTGATACTATGATGTGCTAAAGGAATATACATGAGCTTGGTGAAGTTTAGAGAAGGTTCGGTATAGTTTTAGAAGAAAGAAGTGAAGAAAGAAGGAAGGCAAAAGAAGGCATTTTTAAGTTTCTTACTTTGAAAGTTTTTTGAAATTTTTTTGAAAATAAAAATAATGAATGGAAAAGGAGATGTGAAAGGAATAAAAACCCATGCGCTAGCCTTAGGTCTTGTGCACATCATTTCCTTTATGTACTTTGCACAAAAAATCATGCTTTTAAAAGTCCACCTTATTATTAATATATATTTAATCATATTCTAGAAACTACTACTGACTATTAAATTTATCTAGTCCATTTGATATAATTTGAATTGTTATTATAAATGTACATTTGCTACTGTATAAGTTCCAAAATGTTTGAACATCCTTTAGTGAATAAAAAGTTGATTTTCGATAAAACATTTTTGGTTAGGGTTTGTGATGGGTTATTTAGGAGATTTTTGGATGAATTTTGATTGATTTTAAAGAGGGGTTTGAGAGGAGAAAGAGAAAGAGGAAATTTTGCAGAGAAGTAAGATTTTAAAGAGGGGTTTGAAAGAAGAAAGAGACCGAGGAAATTTTGTAAATACACAGGGAAGTAAGATTTTAAAGTGGGGTTTGAGGGAGAAAGAGAAGGAGGAAATTTTGTTGATATATGGCGAAGTAAAAGTTGAAATTTGCGAGAAACATCAAACTAGTTTTTTGGGGTTCAGACTAATTTGATAAGGTTCCTACAGTAGGCAAACCTCTTTAATGGTCGGTTTAATTAAATCTCAAATGCTTGAATCAGTTTCATCCATTAGTTTATATTATATTAAATTTGGACCCTTCGGTCTAGGGTTATTGAAAGCCGACAGATTATCACCGATTGCCCTCTCTACCTCTAACGGTCAATTGGTCCCAATAAAAGGGTTGACTGGCCGTTTTTATATGTTAAACGTTTATTTTGTTCCATTTGTTTCCATATGCAACTAATTTAATTTGATTTGATTAACGGTAACATTACTAATGGCTAGGTATTTGTTTAACATTAATTCAACGTTAAATAAATATTTATTTCCTTAATACATATATAATTATTTCTGATGCGAAATCATCAAACGTTAACAACTTTTTCGTTTGAACTTCGATCATAAAACTTTATATATGAAAATTGATTAGAAAATCGCCATGAACACAACGATGCAAGTTTCATAGTCAAATCCTAAAACTTATGAAAATTTCATTTTTTCTTTAATAATTATTTATTAATTCTTTTCAATTACTACCGTTTAATTTACAGGTGTTACACGACTGCACACGTATGTAAAACAATACGCAAATCGTAAAAATACCGTAAATCCAAATAGTGATATTTATTATTTTGATTTGCAATATAAATCCGGACTCAATGAAAGTGGTCTCAAGTCCTAATTTGCTCGTATGCGAAAAGTTAGATTTCAGACCTTCAATTAATTAACGATTCAATATTTAAATTAATTATTTAAATATCCAATCATTAAAATGCAGATTGTTACAAAGGGGAACTAGGGAGAATGACACATTTTAGAAAAAAAATTGGCCGAAAAACATCAAGTTTTATTTTTAGGCTGAAAAACAAATGCTAATTATAGCTAGCATTATATTCAATTTTTTCACTATACGGGATGCAAGTTATAACTAGCTTCATACTCATTTTTACATTATACAAAATGCTAATTATAATTAGTATTGTCTTTCAGCCTAGAAAGAATTTGTTGTCCTTTAGTCTATTTTTTTTTCAAAGTTTGTCATTGTGACTATATTCCTGTTGTTACAAGCTGTATCAATGATGCTGCCATCAAAGCTGTAACGACCCGTATTTTTAACACTTTAAAAATACGAATTAAAATGAAAATTTTGGATAAAAATCCAAAGGAAATAAAATTTTGTGTTGTTAAATGTGAATTACAAGTTAAAATAAAAAACTGAATTCTGAAATAACTTATTTGTAAATTAAATATGGATGTTAACTTGTAGTGAATGTAAATAATGAATTGAATTTGATTGTAAACCAAATTGGTTATGATTGTAAACAAAGAATAAATAAAATGGTAGATTTAATAATGGAAGTTTATGTTATTGAAACTAATATAAATAAATGTAACTTAATATTACAGTTGATTGAAAGCAGATAATAACTGAAACTGTAATTCGATAAAGATGTTAACTTGTAATTGAACGTAAGTAAAGATTTAAATTTGAATGTAACAAGTAATTGAATTGAATTGAATTTGATTGTAAACAACGAAATAAATAAAATGTTACATTTAATATTGAAGTTATAATATGAAAATCAACGTAAATGAATGTAATTTAATATTACTGTGAATTTAAATAAGATGATAGCTGAAGAAAATGAAAGTAAATGAATTATAAACTATTGATAATAATGCATAAGTAAATGGTTGATTCAATAATGAAAGTGTAAATCGAAATAAAAGAATTCATTTGGAATTAAATAACTTGAATTTGAATTACAATATAATTGAACGCTGAATCTAATATAATCTTTTATATTGGATTTATAATGGAAAACTGCATTGTAAAAGATTGTTAATTACTGTGAAATTAAAAATGGGATTTGTGAACTATTGAAATTTGATTTAAAAGTTAATAATTTAAAATTGGGAATTTTATATTGAAATTGAACAGTCGAATAATTTATTTTTCGAATATTGGATTTAATTAGACAATTAAATCGATAATTTAATAAGTTAAATTTCAGAAATAATTGAAAATCGAGTTGATTATGATTGAAAATGATTTGTAAAATTTTATCTTATCATATTGGAGTTATGGTAATGTTATAGAACTTTTAGAATTGAATTTAAAGTTAATTTGTGAAAATTGAATATTTTTAATATTTAATTATCGACTGAAAAATAGCCATTTTTCGAACAGTCTCAGAATTGAACGAAACTAGTTCCATTGGATCCGTAATAGTTTGTTATTGTCGGATTTCAATTTTCGTAGCAATCGGAGTTATCGTTTGACCGTGGCAGCTCGAAACGCATCGAATTGTTTTAATATTAATTCGGCGAGAGAAAATAGCCATTTTTCAAAAAAATCTCGGATTTCGACGAAACCAGTTTCATCGGATCCGTAATGTCATATTATTGTAGGGTTTCAAATTTCGTGTCAATCAGATTTACCATTTTTCCGGGGCGAGCCCAAACGCACAGAAATTTGATTAACCGATTTAATTTTAAATTGATTGTGTTTTCCGTAACTCGCACAGATGATCGAATTAGCTTCCGAAACCTGTTCCATTATGTTCGGAACGCGGGATAAACCCTAGAAACGTCGGTCACCACGCGAGATTTGAAGTTCGGATTTTGGAGTGAATAGTGTTTTTCGGTAAATTTTTATAAAAGGAACCCTTTATCATTTCATTTGAAAACATCAGCCCTAGGGTTTCATAGCCGCCACTTTCAAATTCAATGGCCAGAAAATTTCGAAACTTCTTCCTCATTTTCCTCTCAATCCATCAACAATTAGCAAAAGTCGTCAACTACAAAGTTGTAGAGGACGATGAGAGCTTCAAATCCATATGAAGATGATTGAAAACGGAGCAACGAATCAACGGGAAATCGAGCTCGAAGCTGCTGCGTTTTTCACGTTTTTCGAGGCCAAAGGCGCAGCCGAGTTCCATGCTATTCACGGTGTAGGTAGAGTTCGCCGAGGGCTTCGCGATGGAGTTGGCCAATTGTCTTCAAGTCGTGTATTTTGGTCGTGAAAATTCAAAGAAGAGAGGCGGCTATGGGTTTCATACTCACGGCTTTGAACGAGAGAAGGAAGAAGGGGAAGGTGCGGCCAGATCTGATGGGGTGGAAATCGACGGCCTGGATCGTTCTAGGTTAAAAAAATATATATATATTTTTAAATAAAATGTAAATTGTTTATATTATTAATGTGTACAAACTTCTAAAATGCATAACTTTTTCATACGAGGTCCGATTGGAACGAAACTTTTTGCATTGCGATCGTAATGACGAGAGCTTCGAAATGAAACTAGTTTGGACGGATTTGGAGACGGTGGAAATTTGGGCTAAAGTTGGGCGTCGTCCAGTTTTAGTTCCAAACCGGAATGCCTCGGCGACAACGGAAAATCAAGGTGAGTGTTTATAACGCTCACAACGTACTGAATATCTTTATGGTAGTTAAATTTGACATTATGAAGTGATATGAATTTATTTGTCGTTGTTTGATAAAAATTTAATTGTCATATAGATTGTCATTTGAATTCACCGTTGAAAATTAAATTGACAGTCAAATTGAAGTTAAAATTTAATTGTGATCAAATTACCTAATATTGATAATTATAAAATTGTTGTGAATGTTATTGGCTTTATGGTTGATTGGTTATGATGGATGCTATTGGTCGATATTGGTTGTTTATTTATTTTGATATACCATGCTATCATCATGTATATTGTTTATTGCATATAAAACTGTAAACTGAATCATTTCGAATAAATTAAGGAATAGGTTGAAATGATATACCTATGACATCTATTTGGATTGAAATGATATATATTCATCCTTGAAATTAAAATTGAAATAATTATCCACTTGGTCATAGGTTAGAAAATTATATACGAACACCGGGTTGGTTAAATTAAATGATTTTAAAAGTTGTTTTGAAATTATTTAAATGAATCGATTTTAAGAAAAAATCCAATTTATGGAAATTGAATTATTTTTAAATTGAAGCTCGAAATGTTGGAATTTAAACTTGGTAAATGAAATTGTTTAATTATTCGAAGTTTAGATTTTTAAGAAAATTTTAAATACGGCATAAATTTTCGAAAGTTGGTTTGTTTTAAAGATTGGACTTTTAATCGAACTCTGAATATTTCTAAGAAAATTTATATGAAATGATATTTCATGTCTGAGTTTGGAATTGAAAATTAATTTGAAATTGAGATTTAAATTAATTTGGAATTGAATTGAAATTTAAAGAAATGTGAATATTTAAAGCTTTGAGATATATTGAAATGAAATGGCTTATTTTGTGGTTCAAATACGTATTTGAAATTGATAATTTGAAATGGTTTATTGAGAAGCTGAATCGAGTTGAAATTGATGATTTGAGATTTGATTAAATTTTAATTTTGGAATTCGAGTTTATGGAATTTGAGTTTTTGGAATTCAATGTTATGATTTCAAGCTATGATTTCAAAGTGTTATGAATTTCAAGGTTTAGATTTCCAAAGTGTTTTGATTTTAAAAGACTTATGATTTCGAAAGGGGTATAACTTTGGAATGTGATATGATTTTGGAAATGGATTTATTTGAAGTGAAAGTGATATCGTATTGATACGATTTTGAAATTGGAATGAGATATTGAGGCGAAAATGATTTTGAAATGAAATCGTATATTTTGAGTAGATATGATGATTTTGAATTGGATTTGATCTTTGAAGCGAATATGATATTTTTGATAATCATTTATGAATTGATTTTGAAAATGTAAAAGATCCAATCGGTGTGAAAAATATAACGTAGTTATTAAAGAGACCGGGATCAGATATGGACATACTCTCTGTCGATACCGAAAACCACTTTAATAACTATATTCGCGGAGTGTTGATCTAGAACGAAGTGGATGGTTTGGTGAACGCGTTGACTGAAGAAAGAGAACGATTTTGGATGACCCCTGACATGACTAAAACAGGAGCCGCGCCGGGCCATTGAGGTTCGTCACCTCTAGCGGACACACTTCTTCGTTTTCATGTCTATTGCTTTTGTGATTCGATTTGGGTGCACCCCTCGATTATGGGAGTGTTGTTTCGCGGTGTTGGGGTAGTAGCTGCTATGCCCAACATCAGTCCGGATCACGCAACTACTAGTATCCTAGTTGGTATCGCCTCATGTATCTTGTCATACTGATTATCCTATTCGCGACCACTACGTTTTGGTTTGTACCTTTAGTATATGGATTGCCCTCTGGTGACTTCCGATTTTGGGGAAACTACGGTCTTGCATATGCTCTTGGGAATAAAAATGTGTTAAGGGTGGAATGGGCCATGACTTAACGCTAGTTTGATATTTTACTTTATGATAGACATTATTGTATATAGCATATTCTATTACATAGTAGATAGTTTAACGGATCCTTAGGAGATGGAAATCCCGAACATCTCTTAAGTTAATGCACACACGTTAAACACTGGATAGGAGGTGTCTAAAACCCGTAAACATCTCCGATGCCGTCACACTCATATTTACTTATCCGATTTAACTTACATGAGATATTTTAGTCCTGACTCGAGTGTTTTGTCTTTTCATTACGCTCGGGTCAGCTTGAGCATTTCAGATAAGGTTGAAGATCTATTTTGGAGGACGAAGACGGAGTTTGGTATTACATCATTTGTATTCTACTACTGTATTATTTTTCCGCTACATTGTTGTATTATCTCTGATATGTATGTAATTCTGATTTATGATGTATAATAATAATCAAATTTATTTATTTAACAGCTTCATGAACTATTATTTTATTATTATATCTTGTTCCTTCCGCTGCGCGATTCTGTGTTTATTTCTGTTCTTTCTTTTCTTTTCTTATTTAACCCCAATAACTATCTGTATTTTGGATTGTTTGAGTCGGCATGTGTGTCTGCTTTGTCGACTTGAATAGTCAAAAATGCGGGTCGTTACAAAAGCCGACATGTAGAATTTGAAGGCTTAGGTAAAATGAAAATTGAAGATATTTTATCAACATATATTTAATGATTTTTTCTAATCTACGACGGTATATAGGAAAAACTTGTCTAAATAATGCTAAAACTAAAAGTAACATATATAAACAAATTAAGGCAAGATTTTTAATCTAGAAACCCCTATCATAACTCGTTACTCCATAAATAAATTTTGGCAATCGTTAAAGAAATTTCACTTTTGAATACGAAAGAGTCAAAAAGTTCAACAGCCTTCATCGAATATAAAATTTACACTATAAACGGTAAGCCCGTACCTAAATTTGGTCAATCCTCTATCATTTTCAAGGGTTGAGGTGCCGTTCGTTGTCTAATTTTGGTCCGTTCCAGTTGAGGACGCGTCCGACGCGTCGTATGCCACACTGGGGTTAGTTCCGTTTCCATCTCCGTTGTGTGAATGATGTGAGAATGTACGTTGACGTCGGACGTATTCCCAACTGATGATATCAAGAGCCGTTGATTTCTTTTCTCTCCTCATCCCTTTCAACCACCCCGCTCAAATACTTCGTTGGTGGTTCCAAACATATTCATGTTCACTCAACTTCTCGTTCAAATGGTTCAGGCAACTACCCCGCTAGCTGCTATCGTTCTCCGCACCCTGAGTATCTTTCACAATGGCCCAAAATTTTGTAGTTTCTGAAGTAGTTCCCCTGCCATGTTTCCAACTTTATTTGTTGGACGCTCTCCAGAATTTTGCATTTTCAAAATTATTAAAATCCACTTAAAATCCCAAAACCCCCCGACGATTGACCATTCCCTCCAAAACCACTGGAGCCCGCATGGCAGCTGCTGCCTCTCGAGCTGGAAGAAGCAGCAGCTTCTCCCGAAACCCTTCCTCTTTCTCTTCTTCTTCTTCCTCGACGAACCCCAAACAAAATCATCCTGGAATCAGGCCTGCTCCTAATGGCGCCGCTTTTGTTTCTTCCGGCATACCAGATCTCGACAGTCAGTATTCTTTTTCCCTTCTGTATCTGTAATTAGACGTTCGTTGAATATGATTTTGGTTTTGCAATCTATTCCGTTTATCAACCGTGTCAAAATTGTTTATAATACAACGACATCACTATATAGGCTTTTGATTATTGATTATTCATTTGAAGATTTGTGTTTCTTTTATTCAAGGGTTGTGTTACCAATTCGTAACTGTGTGATCGGTTCTCTTTTGTTATTATATAATTTTATTTATATATTCATTTAATTTTTTTGCAGGGATTTTGGGAGGTGGGTTTCTCTTGGGATCAGTAGTGATGATAATGGAGGATGCTGATGCGCCACATCACTTACTTCTGTTGAGAAATTTTATGTCACAGGGGATTGTTCATCATCAGCCATTACTATTTGGTAGTCCTTTGAATGAACCAAGAGCTTTTCTTGGTACTTTACCTGCTATATATACGCCTTCGTCTACTTCCAGAAAGGAAGAAAATCACAAGGAGGTACTTTGTTGCGCAGTTTAAAATTTGATTTTTGGCAACATATGTTATAGAAGCAGTTTAAGTTTATCTTTAATTTGAGTTGCAGGATGAGAATGGGTTGAAAATCGCATGGCAGTATAAGAAATATCTTTCAGAACAGGCAGCTCATGGTAAAGTTCAAAAGAAAATCACTATACATAAAAACTGTTGTTGCTACTTGCTAATATTGCATTTGTTTTGATGCAAGTGAATAATGTGGTTTATGCATGTATTTTCAATAGCTTTTATTTTTTATTGAATTATTACGATGTAGAAGATAAAAAGGTTTTATAACAATATTTAGATATCAGCGGCTTATCGCTGTATATCTGTCCCTCCTAAATGTAGAGATTTAAAGGCTACTATAGTTGAAACTCTACTACATGGTAGACTGTGGGAGAGATATTGTATATTAAGAGTCTTGCATATAAACTATCTCAAGCACGTTATCTTTTTACTTCAGTATATAACAAGGGAATTTCATTGCTACTTTATCATTCGAAGCAAGCCTTTCAACTTTTCACTTATTGACAACTTATTAGTACATAGGGGTTGGTCCTTTATTTTACTTTAATTATTCATTTATTTTTATTTTCTGTGGGGGGGTGTGTGTGTGTGTGTGTTGGTATTTGGACTTCCAATTGCAGTTTTCTTTGAAGAATAAAACATTGCTGAATACTAAATGATGTGCAGATGCCAAACAAAATTTTGGTAATGATTTTGACCTACGAAAACCTCTAGAAAGGCATTTGCTTAGTGCACAACAGATTGAATGTGTACCCATTCAAAGCATGCCGAACCTTGAAGACCTTCGTAATCGTTGTTTCAATTTCTTAGCTTCACTTCCGAGGTAGGATTACTTTCCTATACATATGAATTGTCTTTTTGAAGTATATGCCAATTGTGTGCTGTATTTAGAGCTGTTAATAATCTTTTACTTATTACAGAAATGATGGGAGTAATGCTGGTCGAATTGCCATACAATCACTTTGTTCCCCTCATTGTGGATATACTGATATGGTTAGTTGACATTCAATATTTTTTCCATTTTAGCTTTAAGAGCGACACTTGATCATAATAACAAAAAAAAGTTCTTTTTTTTATTTTACTTTTTAATCGTTTTCATATTATTTTGCAATTTGACCATCTTAATATTGTTTGGTTACACTAAATTAACCAGAACTTCTCTATATAAAGCATCTATGCTTTCCATAATGTTTAAGTTGGTATTTCTATAGTTCCGAATGCATTTTATTTTAGTTCATGGAGAAAAATGTAATGTGTTAACCAAGCTACTAGTGTTATGCACACGTGTTGCATGCGAGCATATAATTATTATTTATATATATGATTACATATGCGAAGTGAATGTAAGTTGTTATTACCACTGTCACGATGCATATGGTCTAAATGTTAAACTGAATCTTCTTCTTTGTTGTGGAAAGCTAATGATGGTTTACAATCCTATCTATCATTATTGTCCCCATCTTTGTTATTGTTGTTGTTTTTGCAAGACGGATAGGGTTGAATGTGTTCCTACCATTTTATTCAAATAAATTAATAGTTTACGATTACTATTATTGTTGTTGGTGGTGGTGGTATTGTTATCGTTATTATTGTTGCTACTAGCACAGCTACGATATGATGAATAAAAAGCGAGGAGAGAACTTTTTAAAGCAATATGTATATGATATATTCAACTGTTTATAACATTTGTTTTTTTTTCAAGTCATATTTTTTCCGTTGTAAATATCTTGATTTGATTTTTACTACTCTGAAAATATAGTGCAGAAAGCTTTGAGGAAAAAAAAAAATCTATCACCTTATTTTGCATTATAAAATAGATAGTGTCATAAATCCATGTAACATCGTAGTAACACAAGTTTTAATTGAATGTAATATTCCATGTCTAGAAATAGAATAATCCTAAACAGTGAATAAATTATATTCAAATAAGGCACCCTTCCTTAAAATCTTAATCAATATGCCACATCCGTAAAACTTTTGGAACCACTCAATGACCAAACTTTGCTAACGACTAATAACATCGTCGATCAATGCCGAAGAAGGGACCTCCATTGGTCGTCCCCCTCACCACATGGCAAGGTGAGGGACAGCAAAATAGGTAAGAAACGTTCGATTCCATTTTAATTTTCTTAGAAAGCAACAACACACATATCAAGTCTCAGGTTCTAAGTACGAAAATGATGGTCTATCGTTGGTTGGCTGCGAGAAAGCAGGGAATCCAAGGGAAAAACACACTATAACAACTCACATGCCACCGCGACCACAACCCTTCTAAATCCTCTGCCTTTCCCCACTATGCTTAAAAAAATCGACAAGCAGAAAAAAGTCCAAGCAAAATAAACAGGATGATCCGCCGAGCACGAAAAAACCAATTTACCAAACCGACCAGACATTTCAAAAGCCCAAACATGAACCACCTCAACCAAGAGTAAGCTTAATGTATATTCCAGCTAGACCCAGAGCCAGCCCGAAGTCTTTAGCATCTCAACCTGGATTAATCCCCAAGCAAGCATGAGACTTACCCTGAGTCAGCTCCAAGTAATGTACCAACTCGACTGACATTTCCATTGTATGGATGCCTTAATTGTAAATCTCAATTGGGACCGTGTACAGGGCAAAGAACATCCCGTCCGGAGCTTATTTTGAGTACATGATAACTCAATCATTTCCCATATCGCATCAATCCGTGGCAACCATCTCGACCCGGACGTCTTAACCAAAAAATAGACATGAATTAAAGTCTTTACTGAAGTCCTACATTGAAGGTGATTTATATGAATTATTATTTATCAAACCGTAAATTCCAAGAAAATTAATTCAAAATTCGTTTTTTGCTTGCCAATAGGGAGATTATCTACAAATTTCAGTTTGTTTCACATTCCACTTACCTCTATGCTTAAAAAAAGCACAAGTAAATAACAAAAATATCATAAAATTCAAGTACGTTTTACCATAAAACAGTCTCTACTCTCATAGCACAGAGCACACGTTCATTTGGATGTGAGAAGATACACTTCTTGTGATGGGGTAACAATTATAGATGGTGTCATGCAAACATTATACTGTGAGCGAGGACAGTAGTTTTGTATCACATGGAGTATATTCTCTCACGCTCCCAATAATATTGTGAAGAGAGTATTGTTCCAAGGTCATGGGAATATATGCAACATACTTGCACAGTATCAGTATTTCTTATAATACATAAAGTAAATGCACAGATAATACTACTGTCCTTGTAAGGCGATCATTTCATAATAGGGGACTTAATTTGCAACTACATGTCACTCTTGTGAAACATGCGCATAGTATGCCACTTCATTACGATTCTGCCATATGCTTAACAGATTGAATGTGAACATTTTTTATTCTCAAATAGGATTGGGACATGGTTTCCTTTATCAGATCTCTTAGAGCAATGATACGATCTTCTAATGCAGTTGCTATGATCACATTTCCATCTTCTCTTCTTTCATCTTCTTTCTCCAAGAGATGGCAGCATTTGGCAGATACTTTATTATCTGTTAGAGCAGTACCAGGCAATATCTTCTGTTTATATGTTGTTCCTAATAATGCCATCAGACTGCTTTTTACATTGCACAAAATTTTAAACTAGCGCTATATTGTTATATAGATGAAGATAAGGATCTAGCAAAACTTCTTACTGGATACCAAGATATGGTTGGCTTTTTGCATGTGCACAAAGTGGCGCAGATAAACAGCCAGGTATTTGTGCTATTGAATTAAGGACATTTATTGTTTTGAAATTTTATATTTTCATATCATGCCATTGAATCTTTCTCAGGGACTTCTCAATATCTTGTGTTTTAAATATCAATGTCAATAAGATATTCTATTTACAGTTTACTGTACTACATGATTTATTATAAATATTCTATTTACAATTAATTTTATTACATGATTTATTATAAATATTCTGATATTCTATTTACAATGTCAATAATATCGTCTAAATTTACATATCATAGCATTTCCCGGTGATAAAACACGAACACAAAGTATACGTTATCTAAGGGTGTGTTCTTCAAGCGAACGAGCCACCCGAAAGGGGTATTATGAACAGGGCACGAACGGTGAAAGCTCAGCAAATGTGCTGTGAAAGGGGCAACAAAAGAGGAATGATTGTTTGTTTACATTGTATTTTTTAGTTGTTTTAATTATTTTTTAGTAAATTTTAATAGTTGATATTAAATTATAAATTGAGTATAAACAGCAAAGAAAAAAACCATACATTGCAAAGTAATACATCTCATAAAAAAAGAAGATACATATGAATATAAATGTGCGATTTTATTTGTTGGACAAAATAATTAAACATTCTTCTAATTTCATTTTTCTTGTGTAACATAGAATGAACCAGATGATAATATTTTGGTTGGTCCACAAATAATATTACAAGCTCCCTCTCCTCGTAATTATCGAGCGACGATCGAATTTTGATATAATGCCTAATAGTTTGTTTGAGGTGGAGCTTTGGCGTAACGGTTAGGTCACCCACATAGTGATTGATTTGGGCGTTCAAGTTCGAGTCCGGAAACAACCTCTTTGTAATGCGAGGGAAATGCTGCATACATTATCGATCTCTCCAGAGCTCGCTATCGTGTGGTAGCCTCGTGCACTGGGTACCACCTAATAGTTTGTTTGAACACGTTGGAATTTGAATCGTTGTCTCTTATAGTCGGGATATCACTTGCCTTGCTCAAGACAATGAACCGACATCGAATATTCAACGAGTAGTAACGGAGGGACTAGAAAGCATGCCTTTGAAGCGGTGAAATTGTAAAGCGATCGTTTACCACTATCCATCATCTCCTTAAACGTAGTCCTGTTCAAGCGACCAGACACCTCCTGGTCTTTGTAGTAGATCATTCCATAGCAACCAAGACCACTTTATATTATCCTATTTGTTTTCCGTATGATTGCCAGTGAAATTAGTGCGTAAGTGATGGGTGAACTCGAGCATAACATCATTGTACCAGTTACTAACTGGACCAGGACGGCTATCTATTAGCAATGAGCATATATGAAAATCAAAGTTTGCTCAACATTATAATGGATGATATTTCTGACAGAAGGTCCATTGGAGGCAATCGACATTCTGAAATTCAGAAAACAATCGAAAAAAATAAGTCGAACCACCCTTAAATAAAGATTGGTTCAAAGAATTACATTTTAAGGTTGGAAGAGGGACGGGTATTGGAGGTAAGAGAGGTGGTGGTTTGGAAGAGTGACGGGTATTTTGGTAGATGGATTCAATAAAATTTAGGCAGCACATTATTGAAGGAGGCGTGAAGTCCTGTTTCTTTCCCTTATATATATATATATATATATTATTATTATTATTTTGTTTTTTTTTTTCATTTTTTTGGGGAAAAAAATGAAGTTATATTTGAGATGCATTTAACATCACTCTGTTTTAAGTGGCAAGTTTATTTGAACACGAAATAGATGAAACAGTTGGTAACATAATATATCTCAATCGTTAGATTTTCCTCTGATTTAATAATACAAGATTCAACGGTGTATGTATTTTTCCTCTGATTTAATAATACAAGATTCAATGGTGTGTGTATTTGGTGAAGGGCAAAATAACTGAATGAAAATCTAAAATGCTGGATATTGGTTGTAATTTGGATACATGGAGATGAAGAAGCTGTGAAAAGAACTATTTTATCGCCAAAACATACACTATCAACTGCATGAAATATATTTCCTTTATTGGTAGAGATCAAGTTCAATAATGGTAATTAAACAAGAATTAATATTATTTTGTTTGTTAATCAGGTGCCAGTCATACTTGATGCATCAACATTCTCACTGAAGCTACAAAAGCGAAGATCACTAGTACTGGAACGATTGAATCAAGCTCCAGTTGATGGCTCAAGTGGAACTTCATACGCTACCAGTGGCAGCTGCTCCAAGAGCTCTATTGATTTCTAATTAGTTGCACGTAGCAGTTATTTTAATGCGATCTGCATAACGAAACAATGTTCTGTTGTAGAATAGATTCTTTTTCTTGTTAGAGTACACACGCTTTAACTTATATATCAATATATTCTCCATCTTACACATGTAATAAGACAACTGATCCTTTCATGGTAGAAAACATTTTGTTTTCCTTTATATACTGTCTTCTATTTTTATATATAACTATGCAGTCATTGTTTTGACCGGCTGCAAAATGAAAAATAAAGTCCTAACACAGGATGAGTGAACAAATCCTAGTTTGAATTAATTTGTGCTTATTTTATATGTGTCAACTAAACTGGGTTAATTTTAAGATTTAGAAATCTATTATAGTTATTTAATTCATACGGCATAAATCATAATATTCTTCGATTTAGTTATAAAAGATTAAATTATATATATATTTAGATAAATGATTTAGAAAATAAAAATAAATTTACTTTAAATATTTGGTTTTATATCTAATAAAGCTTTTTATACTTTTGCTATTTTATAGCCATTCTAATTTTTTTCATATGCACCGCTATAGAACTACTAAACGTTATTACCACACATGCGTGCGCGCACATGCATTTTGAAATTTCAGTAATCTTTTACTAAGTAATAGTATATTACAACTTACAACACAAGTTTAACAAGTTAAAGCTACAAATCAAATAGTTGAAGTACTCTGAGCATAGCAGAATAAAATCATCCAATCCAAACTCTCAAATTTGGCCCATGACCCGTTTGAACTTCATTCCAGCCCAACCACTGCTTCGAGAAATACCCAGTAAGTCCCTTCAATCAGATCGAAATCCAAGCCTCAGATGAAAACCCCAGGAAGGGTATTTTGGGGAAAATAAACACTAAGAGTGATATTCATTGGATGAATCGTGGTCTGGTTTCGGTTAAGAGCGCATTTTAGTAGATTCAATTGCTAAATTACGGGAATTGTTCCGAGCCATTAACTTTTTCATCCAACGGTGGGAATTTTTTGATGTTTACCATACGTGTACCTGAGTTTGAACTTACACCCGTCAGTATTTTATTTCTTCACCAACTCGATGCCGAGTTTGAAATTTTAAAATAATGCGAATGGATGAAGTTACAAATCTTGGTCCCTTTTTATTTTTAAAAGAAGATATACTCATAGATGTAACCTACTGACAGAGAAAGGAATCAAAGAAAAAAAAATGTGGCTATTCAGCAGAAAGAGTTCATATGGGTTTACTTCATCGGCGACTGCAGAACAAGTTACAGAAGGAATTGATGGCAGCAATCTTACCGCTATCGTTACTGGTATGTCTTTCACTTTTCGCCTTTCAGTTACATTGATGTTCATCTATGCCCAATATGAATACGAGATCGAAATCAAATTCTGATATTTAAAAGCTATCGTTACTGTTATTCTTTCCATGTATTGGGAACAACTTTTTTCATTATTACCCCAGGCTCAAAGTGTTGTGGGAAATTATATCTCGAGACCACTCAAATCAAAATCTCAAAGCACAGCGGAAAAACGAGATCGTGGTAAGAAGTGTAGAAACAACTAATCAATATCTCAATCCAATCTAATCTCAATCACAATCACACAACAAGCAATATAAAACCAAAACAATAACAATAAAATAAATCACACACTGATTTATAGTGGTTCCACTAACGTCTTGTTAGTGTACATCCACTTTGAGAGAACTTTTATTAATGTCAACGAGAAGAGTACAAGAGATTGATTACAATGATCAAAATTCTAATAAAATTGATTTGTGGAAAAGAGAATTGGTAAAAATTAGGTTTAGATAAACCCTAATTAATGGAGGCTAAAATTCTTGATTAAAACCCTTAATCACCTTGCAGTTGTTCCGTCTTTGAATCCTGAAAATAGCTTATATAAGAGAGTAGAAAACCTAGGCAAAATTTCAGAATTGCCTTTCTAACTATCACAAATCTTCACACCAAAAGTCGGGTTGAAAATAGGCTAAAAACGTCACAGACGTCTATCACATATACCTCAGGAAAACATTCTTTGACACCACAAATGTTTGTTATAAAGTGACAGACGTCTGTCCACATTCTCGGATTTCAAACCCTGTAGTCACAGACGTCTGTCGTCTGATGCCGGCCACAATACTCCACCTTTATTGTCATATCTTTCTCCTCCGAGCTTCGATTTGCGAACCGTTTTCACCGTTATAAAGCTACTTTCGACCTCTTCAATTCTCCATATAGTGTCGTCAAAATTCAACACAAAGTAGCTCTTTGTCTGCCATGATAAGGAACAGTGGAGCGTAATCAAAGGTTGTTGGAGGAATTTTTGTTAAGCGTTAGAATTTTGAAAATTTTAGAGAAGCACGTTGAGACTCTTTAGTGTCTTAAGAAATTTAGGATGAAATCTATATATAGAAATTTGCAAGTCACTATATTGGACTTTTCGAGCATGCAATCCATTGTTTTCATTTGAATCGAAGAGAGGAATCATACATGGCCAGACATGCACAGTTCGGTTGATCAACTTGACCCAGACCAGGATGACGTAGCACTTTATATTTTTGACAGAAAAATGATTGATAAAGTAGTATTTTGAAAACCGATAGTTTCTTACTTTAAACAATAAAAACATATCATATTCTGCCTTTGATGTTTTCTACACGATTTGATTATTACCAACATCTCGAAAACGTGTTCTGTTTTCCACTAGGAAATATCATGTCTATTTAATCAATTAATAAATGGAAAAAAACAGAATACAACATACCTCTACTTTCACGACATGGAACTTCCATTAAAATCACTTTAAATCGGGCTAATATAACAGTAAAAATGCATGTGTAAATCAATTTTTCTTAGTAAACTAAAAGGAAATGGGAGATTTTGTCATGAGGCTGCTTGGTTGATAGTCTACCTTGCACCATTCGTGTAGAGCAACGAAACTCTAAAAGAAAGCGATTTGGTTCGCGACTCTACCAAATATTCATTCGATAATTCTCTGCGACAACAATTTAGAACAATTTTAAGACGTTCTAAAACTAGGACTACAAACAATGATTTTTCAGATTCTGATACTTTGGCACAAACAAACCATTCCTTTTGAGAGACTCCATATCAAACAATGGAGATAGATTTTCCTAACAACGAAGAAGGTGGTTTATGTTCTAACTACTAACAAACTTGTTCTACTCAAGCAATCCACTGTCGAACAAAATAAATAGCTACAATCCTGCATTAATAGAGAATACCTCGGCAAGACTTTTATTTTTAGATCAATGCAATGACCTATACCATAAGTACAACTCGGACAAGTCAACCAAGAAGATCTACGAGGGGTTACAAAAGAAGTATGATACCGAGAAAGCTGAAGCAAAAAAGTAAATAGTCAACTGCTACCTTAAATACCAGATTGCAAACAATAAATTTATGAAGGAACAGTAATACGAGCTTCAAAAAATTGCGCACTCTTGATGAACAATTTCATGTTGTTTTAATAGAAAAATTATCCCATAATTAAAAAGATTTTAAATTTTTTCTCCAAACATAAGACTAAGGAATATTTTTAGAGACTATGATCATCCGTCTTCATATTGATAAAAAAGGTCGAAAGCAAGACTAAAGAGATGAAGTGCTTATTATCTCAAACAACATTAAGAACTCCGATGCTGCAGTTCTGAAACCTATACAGAAAACTTTAAGAATCAGAACTGTGTGCAGAATACAGAACACAATAAAAACCAAAATCGGAACTATACAAGAAACAAAAATGGATAGCAAATAGCAATAACATCCCTTAAAGAATTATTCTAGACAGTTTATTTGCTATAACTGTAATAAACTATGTCATGTAACATGCAAGTGTCAGAATATGATATGTCCTGCTTTGTAGGTTAACGTGGCTTTTGATTTCTGAGATCTACCTTGTAAGTGGATCAAAGAGGCGGTGGGTAATTGATGCTTAACTTATACTGTTGCTGATGGTTAAAAAAAAGTGGAAATTTAGATCGCATCCTTAAAATGGAAGAATATTGCAAAGCGGGTCCCTGTGTAAGTTTCATTATAAAGCGGGTCTCTGTTTTTGCTGCAGAATAATTGCTAATATTTCAGCAACTATTCATGAATACTTGCTGATAGTAAATATTGTTGCTGAAATGTCAGCAATAATTGAATATTATTGCTGATAATCATGCAATTGTTGCTGAATAATTATATATCAACTAAAATTTATATTAGTGCAACAATATGTGCAATTATTCTACATTGTTGCTGATATGTGCGTAGCTATTCCATAAAATAAGGTACTTTTGGTTTATTATTGCTGATTTGTATGCAACTTTTATGAATTATTGCTTTTTTCATTGCAATTATTGGGAATAAGTTGTGTGTTCTATGCAATATTGATTATTTTTCAATTATACACAATTTCATCATTTTTTCATTGATTGTTGTGCAATAATGTGTTGTTTGAATAAATATAGATAGTAAATTTGGAAGATTGAACTAAACAGAAAAAATTGCATGAAACAACGCAATTTTTTACTAAACTTGCTGAAATATTGGCGATTTCAAAAAAAATTGCAGAATTTCCTGAAGTGCGAATTTTGTTGTTTTTTTGGGTTTTGATAAATTTTTTTGTGTTTTTCTTGCATTGATATGAAGATGATTACACGTTGAAATAAGTTTTGAAGTTTGGCAAATTTTTACGATGTTTTTTTGTTGTTTTTTTGTTGATTTTCAAAAAACAGGGACCTAATTTATAAAGTTTTAAGACATGGACTTTTCGTGTATTTTGAAACCTACCAGAGACCTGTGCCAAAAGTACCCTAAAAAAAATTATTGAGAGATTCTTACAGCATTGTTTTTGCTGGTATTGGAGATATGAAACTAAAGTTTACCTCTAGTAGAACAATAGTTCCGAAAGACGTAATACTACATACTCCAGAGACGAGAAAGAAAAATCTTGTTTGTAATTTTCTTCTCAATAAGACCGGTTTTATCCAAACTATCGGGACTAATTTGTACACTATTACTTATAATGCAACATTTGTTGGAAATGATTTTGCTATTGATGGCATGTTTAAATTGAACATTGAATCTGGCAAAGTTTCTTTATTTGCTTATATGTTGTGTGATTCTAATGTTTAGCATGCTAAACTTTATAATGTTACACATTATTAAAAACATGAGTGACTTTGGTTTAATTCCTAAGATGATGATTTTGAAAAATGTGATTTTCGTAACCAAACAAAAAAACAAACTAAAACTCCACCTAAATATGTTAACAGAAAATCTGAACCCTTAGATTTAAAACACTCCAACATATGTGAAATTGATGAGGTATTGACTAGAAATGGTAAACGCTATTTTATTAAGTTTATCGATAATTGTTATGATTTTACTTATGTATATTTTATGAAAAATAAAAGTGATGCACAATATATGTTTAAATTATTTGTAACTGAAATTGAGAACCAGTTTAGTAAGAAAATAAAGAGATCTTTTAGTGACGGAGGAAATAAATATCAATCTATTCACATGGTATAATTCATGAAAGAGCCACGTCTTATTCACTTAAAATGAATGGTAGAAAAAAGTTTGACAAAATATAATCGTAATACTCTTAAGCGGTAAAAATAAATCCTACTTTATCTCTCAAAATTTTTAAAAGATTCGATAATTCCTTACATCTCATAAAACGTGTTCTGTTTTTCTATTGGAAATATTTTGTCTAGGCAAAACATGATACAACACACCTCTTCTTCCACATTCTGAAACTTCCGTTAAAATCAATTTGACTCGCGCTAATTAATAGTAAATAGGGCCACGTATATCGATTTTCCATGGTGAAAACAAAAATTGAAATTCAAAAGAAACGAGCTGTTTTATCCTGTGTGTGGTGTGGTTGATAGCCTACTTCGTACCATTCGAGCAAAACCATGAAATGTCTAAAAGAAAGCGACTTTGTTCACGATTGAGCTAGATATTCATTCGGTGATTCTATGTAATAAAAGTTTACAACAGTTGTTTACCGTGTATAATAATTTACACGTGTTTGATCTTCTACTTTATTCAATTTGTGTGATTGATTAGGAAATTAATTTTTAAAATGATGACGATGATAGTGCTTAGAAGTAACTTCGGTTTTTAACCTTTAACTACTTTTAAAATTCAATAGAAAGTTCAGTTTGGATAGTTAAGTAGAAATTTTGATAAAATTTTGTTGGCCGTAAGCCAACTTTTCTTATTTAACCAATAAACTTATTTGCTATTTTTAAGTAAAAACAATAATATATGAAGCAAGTTGATGAGCAGTAACTCCGACAAGAATTTGATTAGAGGGTGAGTCATGACGTAATCTTACATTTAATTATTAATTATAGAAATTCTTAATTATTATAAATAAATATTTAATAATAAATATTAATACCTTTAATAATTTACTTTGTTTAACCAACAACTAATAATGATAATAATAAAATGTTATGGAACGAAATGAAAAATTCGTTATGGATAATTTTCAGGGCATAAAAATAAGAATAAGAAGATAATACATAAGCCTTAAAAAGATCAACTCCACGGTGCTTGTGATATTTCGCACGGACGTAAACACACTCTTCAAGCACGTCAGTGACGTCACCACCTCTATAATTCAACATCTACAACATATAGTCCAAATTTGCCTGTACCGATAAACATCGATCAACAACAGTCATCTCTTCCATTGTTAGTCACAACTGGCGCATATATAGAAAGACTTCCCTAGATCATAAGGTGTTTACATTAGATGTTGTAGGATCAAAATTGAGAGCACCAAAAGCAGTAGGTACAACAACACGAGTATGAGCACGAGTAGTGGCAGGAGCAAGACGCTTGCCTCGTCGTTCAGGATGATGGTGCAATAGTGATCATTCCCGTTGTATACTACTCGAGAGAAAATGGTAATATCATTGAAGTCTTCAAAATTTCCATGATTCAGTTCATCCATAACTTCTTCATTGCTCTCATAATGCGGGACTTGTCTACATGGGATTTCCTAATGGACCAAAGACTTCACATCCACATACCCAAGGAAGGTTGGAATTGTATACTGTATTTGATTGGGAGATTGACACTCTTGTTGACCAGCGTCCATTGTTATTAACGACGTAAATGGCGCAAGACCTTTCTGGAGTCTTGACGCATGACGCGATTTTTTGATTTACTACATATGTCTAGAAAAAAAATACAACTTTATTATACAACAATTAATTGAAAAGTCTAATATAATTAAGATTTATTATACTAAAAATGTATACACAGACTATTTTAATCATTTTACAAAAAGATCGTTAAAATATCATAAACATAGAATTTCAATCACAATAATCTTTTGATAAGCCAAATCCAAAATACATATTACTTGTAAACTAAAAAACTAAATCCTATTCATATATACACACGACATAATTTATACTACAACTTGTTTTAAGAATATTACATAGAAAATTTGTTTTTTCATATCAATTACAACATACTCTTGTCTTCAAATAATTTTTTTTACAGAAAAAAGCTATCCATCAGAGCATGTAAAATATAATAGTAGTAGTAGTAATAATAATAAGCGTAATCATGTGATAAGTACTAATCTTTATGTATTTTTGGATTGTGAAAAGGAAAAGAGAGAAAAAGAAAAACAAAAATATATAAGTTTGAAAAGGCATGCCTTTTTTCCATCATGTGCCATGCCCATGTGCACCTTTTTCGCCACTCAGCATGCCTTTCCATGTGCATCACACCATCGTCTTCGTGCTGCCTGCACCTTGCGTCATGGTGCATGCCTTTCATAAGTAATTGATACCCCTTATGCAAATAATTGCCATCCATACGGCTATTTTTTTGGAATGTGGCATGAAAATCAATATTCTTAGCACAGGTTTCTTCGCAAAACTCTAGAGTAAAATTTCCTTTCCGGGATCTCATCTGGTCCCTCCAAAACTTGTAAATATTGAAAATTTCTATGCAATCTCACATTATTATCCAGTTTGTTTGTAATCATGCTGATCATGTAATGATCACCGTAAGTTTCATGTAGATAAAGGTTGTATTGTTTGAAAATACATTTTATGTTTTTCAAACTTCTTGATTCTATACAGTACAAAGAAAATGTTTACAATTTTTTTTTTTGGAATTTGGCAATTCATAAATTTGTTTCTTGGTTGAGGAAGAATATGAAGTAGTCATTGAATTGAAATAGCTTATTAATTAATCCAGGAAAAGAAAATTTTGTTGTGGTTATAAGAAACTGAAACTGTTATGAGGTATTTATAAGAGAGGATAAACGCTTAAACCCAGCGTAACAATTTTTACCTCCAATGCAAGCCTTATACGCTAAAACTTTACATTTTTGCGCATTCAAATGTTTCTTCTTGAAATGCTGATATAAACTTTTCATGATGTAAATCCTCATACATCAGACATGAAACGCCAAATGATGTTTCCAGAGTGTGTGATGTCCAAGAATGGTACCCTTGTAAACTACAAGTTATTTCACCTACTTCTAAGCTTTTGTCAAACATTCTTCTCTTGTTAACTTTATAAGTTCAGTGGTTCATTTGTAATTAGTTCATTCGTAGTTATCACATGCTTTGTGTG
This sequence comes from Allium fistulosum, assembly GCA_030737815.1. Taxonomy (NCBI): domain Eukaryota; kingdom Viridiplantae; phylum Streptophyta; class Magnoliopsida; order Asparagales; family Amaryllidaceae; genus Allium; species Allium fistulosum. Next base: position 702,420,322 of record CM060904.1, on the reverse strand, counting down.
TGTGTGTGTATTTTCAGGAGCCTCAAGTGGCATAGGAAAAGAAACAGCTCGAGTTCTTGCACTGCGTGATGTTCATATAATTATGGCAGTTAGGAATATGTCTTCTGGAAATAGCGTGAAGGAAGAAATTCTCAAAGAAGTACCAAATGCTAAGATTGATGTCTTGGAATTAGACCTAAGTTCAATGACTTCAGTTAGGAAATTCGCTTCCGAGTTCGAGTCATTGCATTTACCACTGAATATCCTTATGTAAGAAATATGAATGTATTAAACAGATGCAGACAACTGGTTAGGTGAAAATGACCATTGTGTTTTTTATTTATTTCAAGTAACAATGCAGGATATCTTGGTCCTTATGCCCTTTCTGAAGATGGTATTGAGCTTCACTTTGCAACAAATCACCTAGGTATGATGGTATTTTTGTTAAGACTTGAGTAAACTATTAAGTAGCTTCCAAGTAGTTTTTAAGTGAATGATACTAAATATAAGAGTTTGAATAAAAATAGTTAGAATGTCGATAAAATTTGGTAAAATATAAAATATGTCCCGAGCAAGTTAGTCTTATTTATGACTTATCAACCTTTTTGCTACTTCTGAGCTAAAAGTTCTAGTTGTCGGCAAACATTTCAAGTTAGTAACCTATAAGCAATTTTTTTTTTCTACTTATAAATTATTTTCAAACATGTTTCAAGTCTATAATCTCCAGAACAAACATACAATATATAATTTTTGAAAGAATACACAGTGAAAACAGTGTGGTTGTTGTTTTTATTTATTTATTTGTTTATTGTGAAGTTTTGTGATGAGCTACCTTCTGAGGCACATCATTTTGTTTTTAGCAATAAATTAATTTAGGTAGAAATTTTCAACAGTTTTCATTGCGGATACTTTATTTTACAGGTCATTTTCTGCTTACCAATCTTTTGCTAGACAATATGAAAGAAACATCAGAAAAAAGTAAAATTGAAGGAAGGATTGTTAATGTATCTTCTGAGGGACACAAATGGCCATATTCAGGAGGAATCCGTTTTGATAACATCAATGATGAATCCAGGTAATTTTAATGCAAATATGAACTATTACGATTTACATCCGATTCCTAGCTACTTGAATATCTTGTTAAATATACATCTTTTTGTGTTTTTTTACAGATTTAAAACCCACCTTGTTTATAATCAATCAAAACTGGCAAACATATTGCATACAAACAAGCTTTCTAAACGTTTCAAGGTTTGTGTAGTTTGGTTTTATGTTATGTAACTCATGTATATAACACCCGCAAGTGGATTTTATTATTATTTTTAAATGCACTGATTGATACTTTTTATTTAATATCATCTTGAACAGGAAGGAAAGGTGAACATAACCGCAAATTCAGTTCATCCAGGTGCCATCATGACTAACATTTTTCGGAATGGCGGCTTTGCAAAAGGTTAGACATAGAATACATGGAAGAATACGAATTGTGTTATAACACAGTGAATTAATAGTGTTATAAATAAAGAATCAGTTGAGTTATAATCCAAATATTTACAATTATATGGAAGAGGGGTCCAATTGTAAAAAAAAAAAGTGTTATAACAGAGTTCATTTACCATGTTATAACACATTTATTTTTCTCAAATGCATATACATTTCAGCTTATTTGCATATGCAACCAATTTATTCAATATCTCATTTGATGAGTTAATTGGTAAACTTTTTGAAGATGCTTGTATCCTAATATTTAACTTCTATAATGCAGCCAGCATGAATTTTGTCTCAAAAACACTTGGTGGATTAGTATTGAAAACCATTCAACAGGTAAATCAATTAATAATCGGATGTAAAATATCATATGTCTGATCTTATCTATCAAAAAAATTAAATAGCAAATTCTGAAAATAAAATAAATTGAATGTGTGAAGTGATAAATTACAGGGCGCTGCAACTACATGCTATGTAGCATTGAATCCACAAGTAAAGTGTGTTAGTGGAAAATACTTCAGTAATTGTAATGAGTGTGCACCAAGTTATGAAGCTATGGATGAAGATTTAGCTGCTAAGTTGTGGGACTTCAGCATGAAGATGACTTCTACTTGAGTTTCTGGTTGGAACATTTGAAAATTTTAGTAATATGTAATTTTTATGTGCTTTGGGGTACAAGCAAGGGATGATTTGTTTATAAAGAAAATATATATTGCATCACATCTTATTAGATTATACGTGAAAGAAACTAAAAAGCATAATAGTAAATCATTTTTTTATGTAGTAAATCAGTGGGCCTTTTGTGGTTCCAAACTTATCCAAGTCATACGTTTTAATTGCAATGACATGAGTTCATTGTCAATATTGAGATTAGTTGCCTAAACTAGTAAAGAGAAAACAACAATGGATGTAATTGATTTATGATAAATACGAATATCAACATAAAATTTAGTTTATGTAATTAATTATTTAGTTTAGTAATCTAATTAATTTTAAATAATTTTGAAATTAATTATTAATTTTTTAAACAATTTTGAAAATTATTTTATAACATTTATAAAATATTTTGCTTATATTAAATTTATTACCGTTTAAATTTAAAATTTTATTTTAATTTTTAAATAGATTTTGAAAAATTAGCTCAAGGTTCAAATTCAAATTAGGCTTTTATATTAAGGATAAACTTTGGGTTAACTTCGTATTCACCCCACTAAATGTGCAGGCTTAAGAAGTTGACTATAATTTTGCTAATTTAGACAACATTCTCTTATATCATTGTTGAAAATGGGACATCATACAGCATGTTAAATGAGTAAATTTCAAATTATTTTTACCATTTCAGATCTTATTGGGCCTATGAAGTCTAAATTGATTTAGATCCAATCTAAATAAAATTTTATTTTATTTAATTGATTAATATAAGATTTGATTTAATTATATATGTGATATATAATGTGTACATGTGTATCAAATACACATTTACATGCATGTGTACGTGCAACATATAATGTATACATGGTTTAATATATCCACATATAAGTGTTGGATTTACATCGTAATGGACGCATAGCCCCTTTACATATGTGTTTGTTATTTACAATTATTTTAAAATTAATATAGTTTAAAGTATACTTATACACACACACGTACAAATAAATATGTGTGTGTGTACACACGCTAAAATAATTATATATGTATGTGTTTAAGTATAAAACCAACTCAAATGCAATATTTAAAATAGCTAAAGAAATATTCAAATTTAAAATAAGATCTAGATTCAAAATAATTTTTTACTTGAAATTCAAATTTAAATTTAAACATTGTATATTTATTACACACACATATATACATGAACTAAAATATATTTTTTTATTTCGAAAATGCATATAATACACACACATGTATGTATGTATGTTTTAAATTTTATAAAATTATAATTTATGAATATAAAATAACATATTTTAAATATAAACAAAATGCATTTTAATTATTTTCGGCCTAAAATGGTTTTTGACAAAATAAAACTTTTTACAATAAATCTGCATAAGTTAAAAGTTTTTTTTATTAATTTAAACTAATTCCGTGTAGATTACTTAAAATAAATTTTTATTATCGAATGTAGTTTCCTTATATAAAATATGTATGCATATATTTATTTTTATATATACATTAATATATTATAATCAAAACTTATATATATATATAAACATACAACATACATTTATTTATTATTTCGGTATAAGTCTATGTGTGTGTATCAAAAATATATGTACATGAAAATTTATTAAATAACTTATGTATATATTTATAATGAGTATAATATAAATTTTAAAATTTAAATAAATTGAATATTCATTTTAAAACATTATTATTTTTGGAAATAACTTTTTTTATCATGGCCGAAAACAAAAAGTAGGGGTATGCAAAAAAAAAAGAAATTTAACACACAAATGTACAAAGAGATTCGACAACAAACAAATAAATAAATTCATGATATAATTCTAACCTATTCACATACAATGACATAAAAAATACATATATATAAATTGATATATATACCTAAATCGTGGCCTTGATTTAACACCTTGAATGTTGGATCGAAGAAGCTTCTTGAATTAGGTTCGATCCCTTCTGAAAATGCTACTAACCGAAGAGATCACCATACTTTTATTATAATCCGATTTGATTTGATTTTGGTTTGAAAAATGAAGAGGAGGGATTGGTAAGAGCTTGCGACCTAGATAGGGATGGAGGCTAAAGAAAAGCAAACTTTAAAATGAATGAGGTATTGGATTTTTATAAGAGAAAAAAGGATAGAAAGAAGGAGATCTGGCTCTAATCTTTACCTTTTCTTTCTCCACCAATTCAAACCATATTTCCAAAATATCGTACCCCTCCTACCCCCATCATGGTTGGCCATCAAGGTAAGCTAATAAGCTTACTTGTTTTTTTTACACCCGATCACTAATTATATATTTTAAACCTAATCCAAATGTACATTGATATCTTATACCGATACGTACATATATAAATTTATGTATGCACTTTATTTAATACCGATCTAAATAAATCAAATAAAATTTTTGTAATTAATATTTTACAAATATTAATTAATTTAATTGATTTATAACATTAATAATTAAATTGAATCATATGGTATTCAGAGTATTTAACATTGCAGTTGTGCGACTCATAGGTATAAATTCAATCAGCGATTAATATCAAACAATTCGAATATTAATGTTCATACACCACCTTGCTAGTGATGTGACAGTTTGGCCGAATTTATCGCTTACATAGTTTCGCTAAAATCTAATTTTACTATTTTAAGCGGTTCCTCAGTAGTGGCGATTATTTACACCTAATTCTCATCATCAAAACTATATCACATTAGGACTTATAGAATTTTGTATATATTGGTCAAAATTCCAGTATCTTTCATATTCAACTTGTATAACCTAAAAACAAAGTCTTTGGTTCAATAATAAAAATTATTATTAATCAATATGCTTTGGCCTGAGACTTTTTTTTGAGTTGACTATAGTTGACCGTAATACTAACCCCGTATAACCGAGGAGACGAATTCTTTATTGAATAATGTTTCACTTCCAATGCTTCAACTCAGATCCAACTATAGTTGTTCGATGGACGTTGTGACATGCTTTAACTATAATTAAAGTGGAGTTTCCACATTGAAGTCCTACAATATTCTCAAGTCAAGAGAACTATGTAAAATTTTCACATCAATATTCTCTGTTTGACTTCAGTTATATTAACTAAAAGAAAAATATCGAGTGAGTCATTTCATAATTATCCAATAACTATTAGTATGTAACCCCTTGATGCCCCCAGTATCCATGAGTAATACACTGTCCAACATTTGGAGAACTACTCACAGAACATACATAATTTGTATAAATCACATAAATGCTATCATCTAAAATATCATATTAAGGAGCTCCATGAGGCTTACATTCAACCAGTTCGTATTATAGTTTAATATGAACGAATCATACTGGGGAGTAAGAGACCCAAGGATTAAGTCTATTTGCATCTCGTTGCTTATTGCTGCGTGTAACTATGCAAGCCTATCAGTATAGCCTTTCATCATTAGAACGTAATCGTTCATTCCGTCCCTTAGTCATTTTGGTATTGAATAGTTTCTTCAAAAGTTCATACCTAAGCGGAATGGGAGTGTTCACCAAATAGAACTTTAAGACTATAAAAAAATCTCATGGATAGTCATATTTTCATGCTGCCTTTACAACAGCTTGTCTAACATAGAAAACACAAAAACTTAGGCGATCTCTAGGTCCAAAACCCATTTACCATAAGCAAGTCTTATTTTTGGATCTGCATCATCGACGGGTTTTTCTTTTGGAGATATAGTAATCGACGACCAAACACGTTCACAAGTTAATGCTATTTTTATCGCTCTTAGCTAGTTAATGTAGACATTTTTCTGCAGATGTTTTAACTTTGTAGATTAAGATAATTTCATAGTAAATGTTCTTATAATATTAATAAGGTTAAACTTTATGTTTCATCTCCCTCTAGTCTTTTATATTTCTCCAAACTGTGAAACATAGAAATCTTTTAACTTAACTAGTAGGTTTTAGGACTCGTTTTGTAAAGACCCAAAAGTCGACCTTCGAAAATCGGCATCCGTACTTCACTTGTACTCAAAATGCCGTAGATTCAAACGCCGAATCTGGTTCTTCGGAGCTTATAACACAATTAATTAAATAACACAGCGGAAGAAAAAGAATAATATCATTGATATACAACACTGATACAATATCTGATACAACAGCGTGATACAATGAATATCAATATACATCAGGGATATGATACAACAAATAGCAGCGGAAAAGAAAATGATAACATTAGCAGCGGATAATCTCCATCTCCAAAGCACCAATTCAGAGATAGCTCGAACTCCCAATAACGATGCACAAAGATAAGCAAGTGCAGTCCAAATCCAAAGACTGAACTAGCTCCAGAAAATCTACTAATCTGACTATCTAAAAAACCCAACTCTAGACTGCTCGTGTAGAAAAATTTTGAGCACCCAGAGTTTAGGAAAGAAACAATAAACTCCGGATCAGTCATGGGACTGGTGTGAGCAACAAAAACAGTTTATCTTTAAAACAAATAGCAGAGAATATTAAAGTCAATTCGCAATGCTTTTTGAAAATGTAACTACCATAAGACCTCCCACCACACACACAATGCAAACGCAGACTTGGAGGAGAATTCTTCTTATGTTAGTCAAAGATGCTTACTACGCAAAATCAAATCATTTTTGATATTATTATTAGTGCATAATGGAAAACATTTCGAAAGTAGAATATAAATCTTAACCGGCATAGGTACCATTATATTATGCCTGCTATAGCTGCCTCCTGAGAAGACAGGTTCTACAATTTAAATTGTAAAGGCTCGTATTGTTTCTTTGGATTTCCAACAAATGGTCAGGCCAAGGAACTTCCCATTGCCACATGGAAACGCCTCTGGAAAGACGTCCCGAGAACCTAACCGGATCTCTGCCAACACAAGGCCGGATTACCTCTGTAAAAATAGGTAACTACTGACACGAGTATGCCATCTCCCGGTTGTAACAACCTTTAACCGAGGCCCCAGCAACAAATCACAAAGTAAGATATAAACATATTTGCGACATCCACATAAGTTAAGTATCTGGGCTCCATACCATGATACCACTTCTATCCAGAAGGAAATGAACATACCCTAAGGGGCGCTACTCCCTATAACCTTGCTGCATCTTTCCTGTTTTGACCATTCCGGGGTGTGAGGTTCGACGAAGTCTCGTCCACAAAGCTACACTTTGTCACAAAGCCATGTTTTGGGTCAACAGATGATCAAAGTAATGATCACAAAGATATAAAATCAAACAAATGATCATATCACAAATGGTCAAATAATGATCATCACACAGCAACACTCAGCATGTCACATTACCAAATTGGGAATATATCGCTGATAAATTTCAACTACATAACCTCTGAGCTCGTACGTCTCAGAGAAGGGTGTTAAGCTAAGAGAATAAATTCTCCGCCACCAAACAGAAATGTATTTGAAAGAAATCTGCTTTATATCTCAAAGTGTAATGTCAGACATTTAACCATACAAGTCTGTTCCGGGTTTGAACAGAACCGAAGGCACTTCCAAAGAAGTCCTTGCAAATCCGGATAATTTTCTAATCACGTCCAGACTTTCCATCACAAAAAGAGTGATATAAATCTCTATACCGGCGCGACTCAGTGCAGATACATTCGACAGATTGTCCTTTCATTTTCGAAAATATCCCGTCTTCAAATGCCATCCATATACGACGTATCACTATTCGGAATGGGTTATATGACACAAAGGTCTTTTCCCGGCTAACCCGAATAGTGAGCGTAATATCTAAAAATATATGGATATTGGGATTTCAATTAAGTCACAATTTATTACCTAAAATCTTTCTTTAAATGGTTAAACAAATTACCATCTTAATCTTTTTAATCAAAAAGATTTAATTCACTAAGTTCACTTAATTTCACAAAGATTCATTCACAGATTTTTCCCAAAACAATTTCCATTACGAATTTAAATAAATTCGTTAAATCTTTAAATATTTAAAGATTTTACTCATAGCTTTCAAAACAATTTCATTTCGAACGGGTTAAATAAATCACTATTTTAAATCTGTTAAAAATAAACAGATTTAGTTCATAGCTTTCAAAAAGGATTCATTCGTAACTTGGAAAATCATTTTTTTTATTCAATCTTGAAATTCCTTTAAATTAAGCTGGAATTTCTTTTCTTATCTGAAAGCTTTCATTCTTTTTAAAACAAACAGTTTTCATTTTGGAAATCTGATTCATCTATACGAGTTAAAGTTCTTGAGTTAAATCCAAATTCTCAAAATTTTACTTTAAAAATGGTTTAACTTCATATAACTTGTACAGCATCTTAAATCCCTAGTTTCGAATCATAGAATTCAATTTCAAACTTGAATTCAAATTTAAATCAAATTATTCAACTTCATATTTTATCAAGTTATTCAAAATAAATTTCATCTTTGAAAATCCATTTCAAAAGCTTTTCACTTTTAAACCCAATCCATTTCCAAAACATTTGAATTCAAAAATTCAAATTCAAACTATTTCAAAAATCTGCGACTTAACTGATTTCCTCGTGAAATCCATAATTGTGTGTGTATTGTGTGGTCTAGGGGTTTAACACAATAGTGCAACATCATTCAATCATCACAGATCATAATACCGAAATATAGTTGATAAGCGATATAAACTATAACGCTTATCGTCCATTCACAGATTCACAGGTAATATACAGATGTATCATAAATAAATGAATAAATTATACATGGCACAATCCACAGAATAAAATATCACAGATCAGATAGGACTATCAATTCAAGGCATCTCATATAATATAAACATCCATAAGTAAGGTCAAGCATTTAAAAATCATTTATAGGCAGGATTAATTAATCGTTTAATCCTAATTAATTGTAAAATTCTAATTAATTAATTACCAATCATTTGATATAAATTTATTTATCAAAAACTATTCTTAATTCATCACATTAATTTAATTAGCAATTAAATAAATTAATTACTTTAATAATTTAATTATTCTCAAATTAATTACCAAATCAATTTATCACGTTATCCTTAAATTAATTATTGCTTAATCACTTGATAAATCAACTTAAATTATTGATTAATATTTTATTAAAAACCCTTAATTCACAAATTTATTATTCCTTAATAAATAATCTTTAAACCTCAATTAATTAATTTAAACCTTTAATTACTTTTTTTATCTCTAATTTTAAATTAATCTAAATCATTAATTTAAAATTTTAAATAATTTATTCTTTAATTATCTTATTAATTAAATCCCTTAATTGCCTTAATTATCTCTAAGGTAATCTATTTCTTTATTAATGGCTTCATTAAAGTGGATTTAAACATTGCATTTCAAATTTAGATTTTCATCCTTAAAATTCAACCCACTTACATATTTTAGGTTGTTAAACAAATTTAAATTTAAAAACTTATTTTATTTTAAACTCAGATTCAAACTATCTTGAATTCAGATCCAAACTTAGATTTAAACTTGTTTTAACTTTGTTTGACAAATTTGAATTCAGTTTTTAAAGTTTAGAAACAAAACAGTTTATTAAAACCTGCTACCCAAACATACCCGAGCCCTACCTAAAATTCTTCGAGCCAAAACATTCCATACTCGAAGTACTCTTCGAGCTTGCACCCTTCTTCTCCCAAACCCAAACCCGATGCACATTTCTTTTAAAAATTTTGAAGCCTGCTACTATTTGCTAAAGCACTCGTGAACAAACTCGAAGATAAACTCGAGCCATAACCCCATTTACCCGAGTACAAACTCGAGACACCTTCCTTCTTCTCCACACTTGATCAACCCAGAACCAAACGTGCACGTGCATGTGCACGAGACGTCGGAGCCACGGCGATCGACGCTGCTGGCCTCCACAAGTCGCCAGTGATCGACACGATGACCCACGCGACTCAGTTCGCCTACCTCGACCTGAACAAAAATCGAGCCACTCGATCGAAGAACTGGAACCCATCTCGAATGCAAAACCACCTCGCGGCACTGATCCCCACCACCGGAACTCACGCGCACTGGACCAAGGCTTCGACACTCCCTCACGATCCTCCTCCCCTTGGTCCGATCCCCTGAATCACGTTGACCACCACGAACCACCTCCCTATACCTCATCGACAAAACAGGGTTGTTAAACCCTAAAATCAACTCGCATCGCCTCCACGGTGGTTTACAAATCCAGTGAGTATTTTTCTGGTGATCTCTGTCTCCTCGGCAAGCTATGACTTTGATCCCGAGCTCCGAATCGATCTTGATTGCCGATGATCAACAAAATACCCAAAACCGTTCAACCGAGCATACCTCAACAACTACCAATTTAAAAATCGTGGTTTCTCCATCAAAAATCATATTTTCCAAATTCGATTACAGATATACAACCAAATATTGGAATTAAAATTCTTAAATTTTATGTTTGGAAAGGATTTTCCTGTATATTCCATTTTTTTTTGTTAACCATTTTCTAATTGTATTCATAAATATTTTTAAATTCAAGGTTTAGATAACACAAACACTTTTCCTTTAAAGTTTACAACATGAATCTTCTTGTTTATTGAGATAAGAATTTTTTTCGTGTGAAAACTTGTGCTTGTTTAGCAACAGAGGAATGAACATTTTATGCATACAGACCTGCGCCCATTGATATCTATACATACATACATATCAGTAGATACTTCATCACATTTTTCTAAAGATACCAGCAATAAAAATATTAAAACATGTTAAAGGTTTAAAAGAAATAGTTTGCTCACCTTCCAGATCATTGTTCCAAAGTGACAGAGCTTTGGTAAATTCAACTGCAATCCCTCTTGATTCCCAAAACAATTGATTGTCTGATAATGGTTTAAGTGAATGTTTTGTTTATGTTAAATGAGATTGTTTGGTTTATATGAGTTGCTTCAGTTTTTTTCTTCTTCTCTTGTTTAAGTTTTTGAGATGAACGAAATGAAATGAGGAAATTGATTGATATATAGAAGCAAATTGCAGACTGTTTTATATTTTGTATAATATGATGTTTCATTTGTTTATACAGAAGTAAAGCTGAAGTGATCTCTCTACATACTTACACTATTTAGCATTGTACAAATTCATATTTATTTACTTGCCTTACATCACTTTACCCGGCTGAGGTAACAAGTTTGGGGGCTGTATTTATGAGCTTGTACATTTGTTTCTATTCTTATACTTGAGTATATTTATATACTTCCTCTTCTACTTTGGTAGGTGGCTGATGATATGTCCTTCAGCCTTGCATATTTACATGCTTAACATACCATTTCTTTTTGTTTATTTCATCATGCAGGTCTTTGATTTGTGGAGGCTGAAGATAATGTTAGGGTGTATCAAAGATTTCTTGTATTAAATGCATGAGTACTTTAATCTTTGTTTACAACCTTACCTTGTTTACATTGACTTTTGTACAGGTTTACTAGGCAGCTTATTTGGGTTGAGAAGATTTTGTTTGTACTTTATATTTACTTGTTCAACAGATATCTCCTTCACTTTGTTTATTTCATTATGCAGGTCTTTGAGTTTGTGGGGGCTGAGATGTTTGCATTTGTTATATCTGACTTCTTTTATTTATTTATACCTAGATATGTACTATTGCCTTTTACATGTCTGAATATTTGAACATACTTGTCCTTTTAAATTGTTTGTATGCAAATGTATTTGCACTGTCTAATTATTTTGTTTACTCCTTGCCTGATCTTGTTTTCTATTTTCTTTTCTTTTCTAATGTTGCTTTGTAATATACTTGTTTATTCTTTAACCAGGTTTGTTTTTATACCCTTGTACATATGTTCTTTATTTTGTTTCATACTTGTTTGCATTTGATTCATTTTAAATGCGTTCACTTAATAATTTACATAATTTATTAATATGTGGTTGGCTTTTACTTATATATTTACTTCTATTTTTATTTCTAATATAAACATCAAATTCTAATTTAAATTATTTGTTTACTTACTTTTATACTTTATATATATTTGTATTTCTTTTGAATGTATATATTTGTTTTATTACTTATGAATATGAGTGAACTTCTATTTTTATTTCATTGTTAAGGTTTAGCAAATGGTTTACTTTAGATTTTACAGTTTATCTTATATTTTTTTATTAAACCATTCATTCTAATATTTATTATTATTATTATCTTTTATTAAACAATTTATTTACAAATTTAAATTCAAATCAATTGTACATACATATATATTCACATATATGCAAATTTTCAAATTCATATAGCTCAATATATTTTATATTTGAATCGGGGAAACTCGAATCAATTTACTAGTAAATTTTATAGATTTTTAATTCAAAAATTAATTTAAATTATCAATTAAATTTCATAAAAATCCGGGGTCGTTACATGTTTGCCTTGGGATTTTTACCTTGAGTTCGCTTAATAAGTCATAACCCCCAGATGATGGATAACTCCCTATCAGTTGTATAATAGACAACTCCTAACCCGTGGTTCCTAGTCCTAATCTCATTTCAACCTTGAGTTTGCTCAACAAATCGAAAGAGATTATTCAATCGTACTTACCATTTCACGACAACCTAAGTATAATATATGTACTTTGAGTTTGCTCAAACAAATATATAAAGCTATCTTACCTTCTCTATTCTATATATTAATAATACTACACATATTATCTCTAGCTTAAGTTACTCAATAACCAAAGAGTATACAGGTAATTTATTAATATATAAATGATTGATGACAACTTTATATTAAAGATGCATAATCTTTAATATATTTATTTAAAGTAATATCAACTTATGCGATAATGTATTTCTTAAGAAATACCCATGTGATTCAAGTGTCGAACACATCTGAAATCATGGAGTATGTACTATACGTATGTATTTATACCTTAAGTCAATTTAAGGTTTCTTTAAACCTTCCACCTTTAATTTATACATTCATATTATATAAGTTTCATATGACGCCCTACCCCGAGACCCACACTAACAAAAGATATTATAGAGTTGTAACAACCCGCAAATTTTAAACATATTTTAAATGAAAATTTATTTGAAATTTTGAGTATAATTATTTTAAAATTGATAAATTGGGAAATTTAATGAAATATTTTGGGATTTGATGTGAAATGTTCTTCCAAATTTAATAAAATAAAGATTTTTCTTAAAATGCAAATTTTGGTCAACTTTGGTCAAAGTTTGACTTTCTGTGAAAATTTTAAAATTTGAATTTTGAACTTTTACTTTTTTTTATGAAGATGGATTTAATTCTAACATTTTCTTGGTTTTTCGTTTTGTTAAATTTTGATTTCTACTTCTCCAAATTTGTTGTTTTCAGCGTATTACACGCAGTTGTTTTCTCTTAACCTCTATCTTATTTATATTTTGATGTGTGCTTGTACTAATGGACCGAGAACCCCTGTAATAGATAAGAAGCCACCTGTTGAATAGCCTATATAACATCTCCTAGGGTTTTAGTTAGCCTCCTCATCCTTCATTTATGCCTCCACGGAGAATTATGTAAGTCTTCTTCTTCTTCATCCTTCTCCTCCAAACCCTAAACTTTCTTCCTCTTCTCCTCTACAATTTTCCTCCTCCTCTCCTTAGAAATTTCGGCCATACCTATTCCATCACCTCCCCATCACCAAACTCCAACCAAAACCTCTTTTTCCTCCTTCCTTTCCCTCTCTCCTCTTCACCAATTTCGGCCTCCATTCCCCTTCTCTATTTCGGCCACCACTTCACCAAAACCCTATCAAAGCCAAGCCTTGCCACCACAAACCCGAGCTTCCACCTCTCCAAAACCCTAGCCTAACCGAATGTAACAACCCGTATATTTTACGATTGTATATTTAAATGTTTTATTTAAATATAACATCGTTAATCGGATTAAAGTCCAAAATGTTACTTTTTGTAAACAGTCTAATTGGGACTCGAGACCACTTTCATTGAGTCCAAAATGGCGTTTACAACTTTTTTGAGTATAAACATCGATATGTTTGGAGTTGGGTGAATTTTACTATTTTCTATTTTTGGGCTTTGGGTTTGGGTTTCAGCACATTAACCCAACTGAATGCCCTAACTCCACTCAACTTCCTTCATTCATCTTCATTTCCTAACACTCTCAAGCTTAAGAGAAAAATAGGGGAAAGAATGGGAAATTAGAATTCCAAACCCTAGTTTGATTTGGAAAACACAAGTTCTTGCTCCAAAATCAAAGAGAAGCTTAGGTAATCATCCTCTTCATCTTCTCCATCTCTATCTCTCTTCAATTTCAGAAATTCCTAAACCCTAAATTAGGAAATATTCTTCTTATGAGCTTAGATTGAAGCTTCTTGAGTTGAGATTGAAGAGGAATTGATCTTTCCTTTGTTTTAAAGCTTCTCATTCGTGTCTTTGAGTTTAAAGGTGAGTTCTTTAACTCACATCTACGTCTATAGCTATCATTGTTGTTAGGTATGAATTCCTAACATTTGTGCATATTCATTTGCTTTTGATTTGAATTGATTTGGTGAATTTTCCAAATTTTGGTGTTTTGGTCCAATTTTATGAAAATCCTTCTATGGATATTTGGACATGTTATTTGGGGCGTATCGAAGAGCCTATAAGGCTGGGTTGTCGCTTGGCGTAAATCCCTAGTCGTCGTTGCTCGTTCGTTCGCTCCCGAATCGTTTTGGCCATCATGGCGTAGACAAATTGTTGCCCAGCCCAGGCATGCAGACGTCTGAAATTTAGGTTCAGACGTCTGGTTATGCATTCTAGAGAAAAAAAATATAAGGCAGAAAATAAAAATTGCAAAAAACAGAATTAGACATCTGAAACAACCTTTCAGACGTCTGAAACACCTTATCAGACGTCTGAAGCCACCTTTCAGACGTCTGAAACACCCTGTCAGACGTCTGAGGCCATCTTTCAAACGTCTGGATGGTTTCTGAATTTCCAAAACCTAAATCCAGACGTTTGGATTGACCCCCAGACGTCTGGAACTGTTCATTTTGCCTATTTTGGGATATTTTGATCTGATTTCCATTGTTTAATCGATTTTTGTTGATCCGGATAGTTGTTATCACTTTTATCGACCTCGATGACGTCTTTTTCGGGATTTTTGAGAATATCCATTTTGATGGATTTGGTATCGGTTTCTTTGGATTTAATTCACGTCTTCGTATGTGAATCTTTGGCGATTGATTGTTTCTACAATAATTTTTGTGATTCGTCACTTCTAAATACAAAGGTTTCTATACTAGTAGTAAATACTCAAACTCTTTCATCAAAACGATTTCGACACTATTTTAAATATAAAGCTCTCTTTTAAAACCGTTTTCCAATTTATTAGTATATACAAACCTTTACCTCATTCGCATGAGAAATCTAATTTAACGGCTTAGTAAAACAAGTGGTATGAAACGCTTGCGTTTACTTCGTCGGTTAATTCTTGGACTTGTTCGATTGAATTCTTGTGACAACTTTCGAGTGGAAATCTACAATTTGTTCGTAAATATTTAAGTTAAGCTAGTGGTTATGGGACATGAAGCTAAACTCATTTATTTACTAGCTTAGTGTAATCGACACTTCTTGATGATCGATGATGGTCATTTTATGATTTAGACTAGCGATATGCAATGTCTTTTTGTCCACGTGGGGGACTATACCCCGTTCTTTTAAGTCTTGTCTCATTTTATGGGCTAGCGACCCATGGTCTTTGGACCGTTCGTGGAGCATTCGGCTCGATAAGTCAGTGCATGGGATGTATCTTTTTAGGTGCATCGATGTTCGACTAGGCATGGGGTGTATCTTTTTAGGTGCATCGATGTTCGACTAGGCATGGGGTGTATCTTTTTAGGTGCATCAATGTTCGACTAGGCATAGGGTGTATCTTTTCAGGTGCATCGATGTCCGACTAGGCATGGGGTGTATCTTTTCAGGTGCATCGATGTCCGACTATACATGGGGCGTATCTTTTTAGGTGCGTCGATGTTAGTTTATATATGGGGCGTATCTTTTCAGGTGCATCGATGTTCGACTGTGCATGGGGCGTATCTTTTTAGATACGTTGATGTTTGGTTTATGGGATAGCATCTCATTTGTGATACACGTGTTGGTGAGTTTTCATGCTCCCGTTTGTGATAGGCCTCCCCCTTTGTGATTTCTGGAATTTCTTGTTGTGATTTCTAGAATTTGTGTTTCACCAATTTTCGTGGTTTGCATTGATAAGCTCTATCAATATTTGTGTTTTGGTGAATAATTTAGAGAATATGATTCTTTTTGGTGTTTTGAGATTCATGAGATATTGTATGATTTTTTTTGGATATTTGATGTATACTTGACACAGTATGGCATTTTTGTTATCATACGTTTTTGGTCATATCTCTTATCCTATCTCATTTTATCTGATATTTATAGCTAGACTGATCCATTTATTATTTTCTTCTTAAAATAATACTCGGGTCAGACCGAGTTATTTCAGGTGCTCCTGCTTGACTTCTTATCAGGGTCCATCACCTGACTTTTGACTAACTGCTTTAGATTAGTAGTTTTTGTTATTATACATTTGAGATGGAGACTCCTTGATGTATAATTATTCTTTTGTCTAGCACTTGTATATTTTCTCTTGTGATGTAGTGGATCTTATATGACCACTATTCTGATGTACACTTTTATGACCTATATTCATATCTGATTCCGCCTTTGTGATATGAATGTCTGTGACTAATTTGTGTTATGTTTATTTCTATGTTTGTTTCCGAAGTCCTCATAGCCACTGTGTGGTAGCTTTGAGTTTGTATTTGATATGTCGGATTTCCTCTTGAAATGAAACGTAAGTTATATTATCTGACATATTGGTACTCGCACAAAGCAATTACAAAGATGGTCGCTCCTCAATAGCCTTATTCTTTATGCTAGTTGACGGCATTACCCCGTAGTGTCCTTGGCTAGCATGACCATAGAGGTGGGGCATCACACCGAACCTACCCAAACCCGAGCCTTCTTCACCAAAACCCTAGCCTTTGCACCACAAACCAAGTCCAAAAGCCCTAGGCCGAGCCTAACCCTAACCCAAACTCCTATGGTCGAGCCTAACCTAACCCAAACCACCTCTAAACCCTAGCCTATGCACCCCCTAGACAAGCCTCTTCTATTGTATTTTGCAAAAATATTTTTTTTTCTATTTTTATTTTTCTATGTGAATTATTTGTTTACGTATGGAATTTATTTTATTTTGTAAAGCGTCGGATTTGGATTCTCCTCTCACTCAAGTTTTTCCATAATTTGTCGTGCTTGTCGTGGTCGTTGTGTTGTGTTTTGAATCACTTCTCTAACCAAAGAAAGGTGAGTAATCACTCTTGACAACGTACTTATATTTTGGTGAATTGATGACAATGGAATTGTATGGATTTGTATATGCAAGTTAAGAAATTTCACTATCGAATATTATTATGTTATTTCATACCATTTTTACCCATTGTGATCATATGCCATGATATATTGAATATTATTATGTTACCTCATACCATATTTTACCTGTTATGATCATATGCCATGATATGTTGTATATTTTTATGTTTATTTAATATTCTGAAATCATACTGCAAGTTCCTTCACTATGGGTTGAAATGATAGATACCCGAATTGATTTTTAGATTAAGGAAAATTGTTATGGGCTGAAATGATAGGCCTGAGCAATTTTATTTGACTTGGGATTGCGGGTTTGAAATGATATAAAATCCGAAAAATTAATAAATTGCGGATTGAAATGATATATGTTCGTATTTACTTGACCCTAGGGTAGAGAATTTTATATAGACTCCGTGGTTGATTTTAAAACGATTTTCTAAAAATTATTAAGTATTTTGGATTTCTATAGATGAATCTCAACTAAAATTTAATGTAAGGATTCCTGTAAATTTGTTTACATGTGTTAAATTTTTTATAAGAAATAAATAGTTGGAAATGTAAAGTTTTGGAATCTAATTTATAGTATGAAGGTTAATTAAAAATTTAATAATCCGATTTGACCTAATGATGGAATATTATTCTAACCTATAAATTGTAAGTTTTAATTTATGTAATAGTAATTAAAATGATAAATGTTTTGTAGGAAAAAAATGTAAGTTTTAACTAATGTGAATGGTATCATTTGGGAAATAAAAATGATAAAATGTTATTTACTGAAAGAAAATAAAGGGTAAGTTAAAATACTTTTAACTTGGCATAAGGATTTCTGCTTTAAAATTTGATATTTTAGTAACAAAGTTATTTTACTAAAGGTGTAGTTTCTTTAATGACCAAATAGCTAAATTTGAGTAATATAATAGGAATGATAGAATGACTATGAGAAAACTGAAAATATATATACTATTTGATCATATAAACTATTGTAGTAAGAAGTATTACAGTAACAATTCAAAACTGCTGCGATTTCTTACGGTAGCAATTCAAAACTACTGTAGTTTCTCACCGTAACAATTCTGCACTACTGTGGATTCTTACAGTAGCACTTCTGCACTGCTGCGAATTCTTACCATAACAGTTCTGCACTGCTGCGAATTCTTACAGTAGCACTTCTATACTGCTGCGTTTCTTAAAAGTGACATTTTCAGAATGCTACAAATTTTCTAAAGGGTTATAGTTCCGAATGTATGGTTCTAAAGGTTACATTTTTAAAGTGCTATGATTTCTAAAATTTTACGTTTCAAAGGGGTTATAATTAAATGAATTTGGAAGTGTACGACTTTGGAAAAATGAATAATATTTTAAAGAATAATGATATGGAATTTATATGGTTTTGAAAGGAATATGTTTGATATGAAAAATAAACCAATTGAAATTGAATAACTACGGGTTATAATAACGTTTGGTTGTTAAAGAGACCGAGATCGGATATGGGCATACTCTCTGTCGATACTGAAAACCACTTTAACAACTGTGTATGCGGTGGAGATTCCATAATGAAGTAGGATGGTGGCAATGATCATAAAGGTATATTTACGTGGACCTAACTCCCGTGAGTTGGCATAAGGTGGCTAAAACAGGAGCAATCGATGGGCCAAGTGAGGTAGCTCCTTCGATCGGACACACTTCATCGTTAGCCATTCTATTACATTGTGATTGATTTGGTGCGCACCTTTGATTCGGGAGTGTGGATCGAGTTGGGCGGTAGTTGCAGCTATGCGTTACTAACAGTCCAGAAGTGTAATTGGTATATCTACCCTGGCATTGCCTAGTTGTGCCGTGTCACCTACCCTAGCGCGCCTTCTACGAGTTTGTTTTTTGTCATACTTATGTGGTATCCTCTGGCGGCTCCAGTTTACGGGGAGTTACGGTACTGTATAGACTATTGGCATCATAAAAATGTGTTAAGGGGGAAAATGTAACGCCTTAATGCTATTTTAATAGTTTACTTTACTTTAGACATTATTATAATAGCGTATATTACTACATAGTAGATAGTTTAACGGATCCTTAGAGGATGGGCGATCCCAAGCATCCTTTAAGTTACCGATGCATCTCTTTTACAGTTCACTTGAGTTGATTTACATTTTATAAGTATGTATGTCCCGACTCGGGTGTTTTGTGTTTTTGCTTTACGCTCGGGTCAGCCTGAGTTCACAGCTTCGGTTTCATCCTTTTTGGAGCTAGATATCCGCCAGAGATTTAGCTGTCTACCTGACATTTCCATTCCAGTCATTTCCACTCAGCGTTTTCTTTTATAGTAGAGAACTTATGTATCTAAACTTTCCATTGTATTTTTTTCAGACTTGGGTATTATGTATTAGTTTGAGACTATGTATCTAGGAGCTTCATGAACTCCTATGTTTATTTTATTCCGCTGCGAGTTATTCTGATATTCTGTGTCTGTGATTGATTTTATTTGCCCAAATTTTATTAACAATCTGTTGTTTTGAATTATTCAAGTCTGACATGTGTGGTTTTATTGTCGATTTGAATGGTCCAAAACGGCGGGATGTTACAAGAGTAATATCGTCTGCTAGTGTAGAGAATAGGGCTGGTAAGAGCGACCATTCGTGAATTTTACGTTAAGCGAGCATCGATACGTCGATTAATATGCTATATATATTTCTTTTCATCACAAGTGGAATCGACATATGCAATTTAGGCTTAAAACAAAACAACGGTGGCTAAATTAATGATTCAAAACAATATATGATAAATACAGATCACAACATCATAGATTACAAAATATATACATGGAATATAAATAGATACAAGCTGATCATATTGATTGGGTACATGAAGTCAACTACAAACTGTGGTCATCATGAACCATAGAATATACAAGCACAATACCCCATATGTACAAATGTTTATAATAAATGAAAACTCGATATAAGATATTACACTGTATGGATATTACACATATACAAGACGAAAGTAGAGTGAATGCTAACTAGACAACCAGAGTGAAATCCTCTCTAGAACTATCAAACTAGAGCACCTGAAATACCTCGATCTGACCTGAGTATTATAAAATAATAAATAGGCCAATCTAGACTAGTGAACGAGTTCACCAAGAGAAATAATAGGAGAAATGACATAGATCTCAAATATGAACACAAAGCTAAGAATCGTCTAACAACAAGAATGCTTCAACGAACTCCAAGTGTGTAATCACCAAATATCAAAATCCCTAAAATTGTTCTAAAAGCAAAACCCCCAAAATCATTTGATGATAACAAAAATAGCATCGAATCTAGAAATCCTAATAGAAATCCAGAAAATCACATAAAAGGGGAAAGGCGCCAAAACTCCAAGATTGGTGAAATAAATTCACCTTTGTGCATGTAACTTCAAGATAGACGTATAAGTCTATAAACAACAAGATAGATATGAGACCTATAAACATCAAGATAGGAACAAGTCCTATAAACATCAAGATAGGTATGAGACCTATAAACTCCAAGATAGGAACAAGTCCTATAAACTTCGAAGGCGAATCATAAACTCATCGATAAGTGTCATAAACCTCCGAATAGTAACCGAATAAATAACAACCGTGTGTCCTATACCACACGGATTTATTTAAACATTTACTATTAGATAGTAAACTCCACGCGAGCGTTTCATTCCACTCGTTTCATTCGGCTAAAAACATGAGATCTAATTAAGATTTAATGGATGATTAGAACCCAGATTCCACTTAGCTAAAAACTTTCGGCTACAACCTAGGTTTGATTTTGAATGTTTGCAAAAGCATGAATTATAATCATGATCAAAGCTAAGATTAAAGACCTAGTAGATGTAAGGTATGATGGTAGCTTTAAAATTTTATTAATGATCAAAAGCCCTTTGATTTAAGCTTGATTTGAGAATTTAATCTAGTTTCTAGGTTGTGCAAATAAGGTTAATTTATTTTCAGGTTTTTGATTTTGGCTAAAATGAGAAAGTGATGAAGTAAAACAAGGATATGTGGATTATTATTCATCCTCTACATGGGTTCAATGGGTATCCTATAATCTAATAAGAAAATGTTTACTAATTTCTATTTTTTCCTCTCATAAAACACTAATCAATACTCAACTATGTTTACAGAAGCATATATTGATTTTCCTCAAATTTTACCAAAGCACCAAAATATCAAAAATTCTTATTTTTTTTTATTAATATTGAGATATTTTGTAAAACTAAATATGTCTTTTAAAATTAAAATTTATTCTCATTATTGTTAAAAAAACTGTTAATTAAAATAAATATCTCATTTTAACTTAATATTAACATTTTATTAAATTTACAACATTTGTTGCAATAATTTAAAACAGAAAATATTTATCATAAATCTCCATTTAAAATAAATAAGTGGATAAACCTTGGAAAAATTCATATTTTAAATTACAAATTTATTTTCATATATTTTATAAATTCTCATTTTCCCAAGATTATTCTTATATTATCAAATATAAGAAGTTAAATTACACAATTTCTAAAATTTAGTAGATTTTCTCAAATTTATTTATTTCCATCTAGAAAGCCACTTTAATTTAGAAATTATAACTATAAAATTTCCCAAATTCATCTTAAAATTAATTAAGATAATTTTTAAATATATTTTAAATTTAATTCCAGGTAATTTCGACCAAGGTTGTTATAGACTCCATTCCTTACAAAAACTGCGTCCTCGCAATTTCCTTAAGGGAAAAGTTAATAACAAACTATGGATGATGCATCAATTCAAGAGGGATAAGTTAAGATCAAGTGATAAATACATATGAATATCATTACTAAAGAGCATCGGAAAGCAACAAAGGATGTGCTTGCTTGATAACTCTCTGTAGTCTTCCAAGGACAGTCCTACTTATTAATGGATCATAGGACTTAACGAGTGGAATGACTATATTTCAAAGGCATTCAGCCTCTAGGGCTACAAATTGAATAAAAATCTGTTCATAAGTTAGATGTTGTAAGATCTCAAGTGCAACAAGGATTCTATGCTTAGGAATAGAATCAGAATTTCCAAAGCGTTTTCAAAATCTGGAACACGTGAAGGACACCACGAATGCCAGTGAACTGGACTGGAAAATAAACTTATTAAGCAACATGGTCACTATGCTCAATGGTTGGGTAGGTGCCATATATAGAGAGTAATTATCCCAAATTGAATGAAATACCAGTCATCCAACAAGGAAGAAACACGAATAAAGATTTGATTTCCAATAGAAGTCCCAAGGCCTTTCTAAAGGATTCATGAATAGAGTCGGGACTTAAGATCAATTTATTTTCCCCTACTCAAACCAATAAGAGAATGATCAATAAGGACTCCCAAATAAAGTCTTGAGAGGAGCCATATCGACATCGGATTGGAATTTATCAATAATGGGAACATTCAATCAAGGTAGACATGATCCTCCTAGCGCTACCCAAGTCAAGAATATAATCATAAGGTAGATTTCTAAGATTTATATCTACACTCAAACCACTAGGAGTGTTCTATTAATTTTTCCCATTAGATATAATTTTGCTTATTATTTGTTTGAGATAAACTCCAATAATTATTGGAATTCTAAAAATTTCAAAAATCCTTAATTTGTTTAAAGAATTTAAAATTACCAATTCCCACAAGAGGCTCTTGGTTGTAAATTTTCAAATAAGTTTTAAACTTAGTTTTTCACATCTCAGTTTACTATAGTATTTTCTCTATTCAAAATACTTATCATTTCTAATATTTTTTTGCTTAATTAGTCCTATTCAAAAGTTGTAGATTAATTCTATGATTTCTCCTTAATATAGCTTTTTCCATTCACAAGGATTGTGTATAAAAATCCAGAAATATAATTCTTAAGGATCTATCGGCCTTAGCCAAACACCAAAAGAGAGTAAATTATAAAGTGCCAAATACTACCACTCTTAGTAATAATAGGAATTTAACCAAAACATCCCATACCATATGGTGAACTTTAAGTACTTACTAAAAGCTAGTGGATCTCACTCATTTCGAATATCACTGAAAAATCTGAATTATATTCTCTTAAGGATCTATTGGCCCCGTGCCAAACACCAAAAGAGAATACAACTCTAAAGTTTTAAGTACTATTTCAAAGGCAATCACAAGGATTTAACACAAGCATCCCATACTGCCCGGTGAAATTCAAGTATTCACTAATGGGTTAGTGAATTCTACTCAAACATTCTATTTAATGCGTTATACCATATTCGACGAAACGTTGTTTGAGAGCATTTAAATCAATCAATAACACCAATTAGTATTGCCCATATCATAGAATTAAGGTTCTCAAACATTTATTTCAAAAATCTTCTTTAAAACCAAAAAGTCACACAAATTTTCCAAAATAGTATTTAAATTGTCAAAAGCTAAGTTCAATAAAATCGAATAAGAATTTATAGTTTGAAAGCAAATAACTTTATTTTTCCATATAAGAAATGTTTCTCAAATACGTTATATATACTTATTTACTTTCATACTCCTTATACAACAAAACTTCTTATTTTGTTTTAATTAGAAAAGTTCAAATAATCTAACTCATTCTAAAGCATTCATGTAATTTAATTACATTTTCAAAAGAGGTTTTCACAATTAAGCCTTTATAGGTCTATTACTATTTCCTATTATACAGTAAATAAACCAAAAGAATTCACTGATAGGATTTATCCTTTCAGATGGTTGATTTTATCTTTTTCCAAAATTTTAGATGGGTTTTATTTTATGTTAACAATGTTTATATTGGGTAAAACCCAACCCATAAATTTAGTCTTATTTTTACTTTTGGATTATTCATTTATAATTTCTCATCTTTAGAAATTCCAAAACATTTTACAAATTTTGATTATTCTAATTTGAAATCTTAGGCATTACTTAATTTAATATAGAATCAATACACACACACAAAAATTTTCTTTCTTTCAACATAAGCTTATTTCTAAGGTTACAAAATTTGCTTTCAATTGTTTCAAGTAAAAGAACCATGCTTCTATTTAGCTTTTGATGATCTAGCTATTTAAAAGTTTGCACATGTGTGTTTTTACTTAGATTGTAATGGTTCCTTCATAGCTTAGAAGAAGCTTTATATCAAATTCAATTTTCTAAAACAAATCTTAAAACAATTCCCAAATGTTCTAAATTACACATAATGTTACCTCTCCATTTATTGTGAACAAATAGTCTTAGTAATTGGCTATGGTGTTGATAAACATTAACATTGCCTCGCCATTGTTCTTGACGAACTCTATGATTAAGCATTTAAGCCCATTATTAAATTATTACTCATTTAATTTATCTTGATTAATATTTCTATTCTTTTTAGAATATAGAAATAGCTTTATATTTTCTAAGAATTTGATATATAGTTATGTTGGAACTGGACTAGCCCGCAGCGGAAGTTATGGGCGAATTTCAAAATATTTACCCTATTGGATCTTTTATTGGGCCTATGAAGTATAACTGAATTAGAACATTTTTAAATTTCATTTAAATAAATTCATTTATTTTATTTAAATTCAAATATATTAAGATACGAAATTAATTTTATTTGAGTTGGTTTATACATAAATGTATCATATACATATATGTGTGAATGCATGTGTAACATAATAATCCCTGAAATGTATAATATGCCCATATGTAGATGTTGGGATTTACATCGCAACAGACATATTAGCTCATTTTGTATGTCATGTATGTTTTCCAAATATGTATATATATATATATATGTGATACAAAATACACACACACACACATAAACATATGAATGTATAAATATATTATATATAATATATGAATATAAAACATTTATATATAGATAAATATATATATATATATAGAAAGAGGGAGAACAATTATTAAAAATTATGTATAATTCAAAATTAACTTAATTTTGCAAACATAGTAATTTTAGTATTTTAATTTCTATATATTATGAATAAAATAATGTTTTCATCCATAAATAATTAACATAAAATAATATATTAATGAAAATTCAAATTTTACAATTTTAGAAAATCTAGGATCATAAAATAGAGCTTAGAAAAAATATGGAGATTTTTAAAAGTTGAAATATTATTTTTAAAAACAAATACATTGATTTCGGAAATAATTATTTAATATAAAATAATATATTAATAAAAATTCAAAATTAAAAATTTCAGAAATCCTAGGATCATGAATGAAAGGTTATGAAAATTTTTGAAGAAATTTTCAATTAAATTATTATTTTTAATAAATCATAAAAAGTTTTTCCGCAATAATATTAATTATTAAAAATAATAAAATTTATTGAAAAATTCCTAAATTATTTCTATATGTTTCTAATATGATATAATATTTTTTAAAAATATAAAATTTAATTTTTAATGTAATAATTATGTTATTACAATAAACAATTCATTAATTTAAAAATACGAATATGTGTATGATAGTAAATTTTCTAATTTGTAAATTCATATTATATATAAATAAGTGTACTAAAATTTTTAAATCATATATATATCTTATATATGCATATATGCTATTATGAGAGAGAAATATACACTAATATATACATATACATATACATACATACATATATATATATATATATATATGAATTTATTAATAAATATACATAAAACAATTATTGATGATAAAAATTGATTTTGTACAGTAAAAAATTTTTGTCTATACATAAATCAAATAGTATAATAGATAAATTATGCACATAACCAAACTGATTTGTGAGAACCACATCTACTTACAAAAATCTCACATAACTAAACATATAGTAGCAATATATTTAAACAGATATGAAATTGCTCATTATAGGATCATAGAATATAATTTAATTACCGTAATATGAATTAAAATTACCAATTTAATGATGCCTTTGAATCCACGTTGAAGCAATGACTTCCCTTCCTTTTATTGTTCTTGATTCGTCAAATTGCAAGTCCGGAACCACCGACCTCTAACTATCGAATATTATTATTTTAATTTGAAATATATTTGAGAATTTTGGAGTGGATTGAGAGCTATGTTTTAACCAGAAATGTAGAAGGTAATGGCGACCAAAAAGATTAGTAATTGTTTTTAGAGATACATACATACATACATACATATGTGTGTGTATATATATATATATATATATATATAGAGGGTTGTATTAGAGAGAAACGAGGAAAACCTTTTTAACCATTCTCACTTTATCTCAACCCACTATATCCAAGCCAATTCCATATGTTTTAGCCACCCCTAGACCTTCCTAAAACCGAAATTTTGCAGCCCTAATGATGGGTCTTAAACCCATCTAAGCCCAAGCCAAAATACTATGCAATTAAATCTAATTTAATCGCTTGTCGATATTGTATATCGATCGATATATTTATAACTGTTATAAATATATGTAACATTATTTATTTCTCAAATCATATTCAAATTTTATTAATTAATTTATAACAATTATAAACTAATTAAATTGTTCGGTCTTAAGGGAATTCATCATTTTGGCTGAGTAACTCTTGGGTGTAAATTTGGTCAGCAATTAACATCGAACTATTCTAATGTTAACGTTCACATGCCACTTAGTAGGTAGTGTGACATTATGGCCAAATTTATCGCTTACTCATTTTCGGTAAAATCCAATTTTAGTTTAATAAGCGTTACCCAGTTGTGACATTTGTTTACACCAATTCTCTTCGTCAAAACTATATCACTTTGGACTTATGGAATTTGGTAATGGTCAAAAGTCCAACCTCGTCCACATTCAACTTTATAGTCTAAATACAAAGTCCTTGGTTCAATAATAACAGTTATTATTAACCAAAATGCTCTGGCCAGAGACTTTGACTTTGAGTTGACTTAAGTTGACTGTGATACTAACCGCATATAACTGAGGAGACGAATCCTCTCTTGAATAGTGCTTTACTTCCAATACTTCCACTCGACCTAACTATAGTCACTCGATGGATGCCATGCTATGATTTGGCTATAATCAAAGTGGAGCTTTCATATTGAAGATCCACAGTATTCTCAAGTCGAGAGAACTGTGTAAATCAGTCACATCGATATTTTTTGTTTGACCTTAGTATATTAACTAACAGAAAACTATCGAGTGAGTCGTTCCATAGTTATCCAATAACTATTAGTATGTAACCCCTAGATGTCCCCAGCAGTCATGAGTAATACACTGCCCAACATTTAGAGAGCATTACGTACTCCAGTCTTAGCAGATACATCGATATCCAGTCTCGATGCATCTTGACTAGGAACATTTAAAATGGTATATTTGTTTCGTTGTGATAAATTACTCACGGTTACAAATTTTGTAGCTACTATCACAAAATATACCATTTATGGATTTTTCTACTAAATATACTTTTAATTAAGTTAATTAATTAATATAATCACATTATATCAAGTATATAATAGGAAGAAAATACCTTTTATTTCGAACAAGGTTGGTTAACGAGTTAGATATATGTAACAAATTACATATATAATTGCCCATAGGGCATACCCCTAACTCTATCAAGTTATATGCACACCTTCGTATGCATCTTTCGAATATCATTTTGTTTTAAACCACATTAGTTTTAAAATGTTTTTATTCCTTCTTGAATTAACATAATTCTAAAAATACGACTTTTCCGAAACACTTATTTAACAAAAGTGTATGTATAATTGTCTCGTTTGAATTTTTATAAATCCATATCGAGTACGTTGGCCAGACGTCCCGACCAAAAACCTTAAAGCATCCAACGGGAAATTTAACACCCATAAATGTATATTTCAAAGATCCTCTTTTACAATGGAGAATACTTGTATCTTTAAATATATACTCTAGTTAATATATATACTAACAAATTTATAATCTTCACCATTAAACATCTTATAAAAAACTTATAAGATGATAATTTCTAATTAAGCGATGATTTCATTAAAGCAATTCTGATTCAACTCTTTGGTTTAGAGTAAATAATAAATCATTTACTATTTTTGGTTAATTGGTAATCAAATACCAAACTTATCTCTATTTCTAGTTGATTAATATCTATAACTATAAGATTTGATCCTTGTTATTTGTATACCCAAGAAATTCAATCTCACTTGTGAGGATTTCCAATACGAAGATACCGCAAGATTAAATTATTAACATTCAAATAGAATTTGAAATTATCAAAGAATGCTCTTAGTTTAATTTATATTATCACTAAGAATCCAATATAAACAAACATCTAATCAACCAATCCAATTAATCATTATTTATTAAATAATGTACTCAGTGGAAATCCACTTGATTCTGCTGTGCGACTCTAATCTCAAAAAGATTGATAACAAGCTTCATGATTTGCTAGGCAGACAAAATACTACTTATCAACCAGGCTCACAAGGTTACCCAATACTAGAACGAGTAACTCAGCCGCCAGCCAACTGCACTTCTAGAATAGATAAGATTGGATCAAGGATTACTAAAGAAACACATGATTCGATAATAGGAACATCAAGGAGTGGGAACGAAGAAAAACATAGAATCCCAAATGACTCTTTCTTATTCTAAAAGAGAACGATTCCTATTATCTACCCAAGAATCCCCAATGGACAATCTCTAAGACTCAGCTAGGCCTAGATTTCTATCTTTAATATCTTAGTTTGTTCTAAACTCAGCTCTAGTACTAAGTCGTGACACCCCATCTCGAGACTCACACTAACAAAGGATATTACAGTGTAGTATCGTTTTTTAGTGCAGAGAATAGGGCTGGTTAAGAGCGACTATTCGTGAATTTTACTTTAAGCGAGCATCGATACATTGATTAATATGATATATATTTTTCTTTCCACCACAAGTGGAATCGACATATGCAATTCAGGCTTAAAACAAAACTACAGTGGCAAAATTAATAATTCAGAACAATATATGATAAATACAGATCATAGAATCATAGAATATACACAAAGGAATATAAATAGACACAAGTTGATCATATTGATTGGGTACATAATGTCAACTACAAAATGTGGTCATCACGAACCACATAATATACAAGTACAATATCTCATATGTACAAATGTGTACAATAAATGAAAACTCGATATAAGATACTGCACTATATGAATATGTACACATATACAAGATGAAAATAGAGTGAATGATAACTAGACAACTGGAGTTAAATCCTCTCTAGAACTATCAAATCGGAGCATCTGAAATATCTTGATCTGACCCGAGTATTTTAAAATAATAAATAGGCCAATTTAGACAAGTGAATGAGTTCAACAAGAGAAATAATAGGAGAAATGATATAGATCTCAAATATGAATACAAAGCTAAGAATCGTCTAATAACAAGAATGTTTCAATGAGCTTCAAATGTGTAATCACCAAATATAAAACCCCCAAAAATAGCTTCTGAAAGCAAAAACCTCAAAATCATTTGGTGATAACACAAATAACATCGAATCTAGAAATCCTAATAGAAATCCAGAAAATCACATAAAAGGGGAAACACGCCAAAACTCCGAGGTTGGTGAAATAAATTCAAATACATTCATGTAACTCCAAGATAGATGTATAAGTATATAAACATCAAGATAGGTACGAGACCTATAAACTCCAAGATAGAACAAGTCCTATAAACATCAAGATAGGCACAAGACCTATAAACTCCAAGATAGGAACAAGCCCTTAAAATCCGAAGGAGAGTCATAAACTAGTCAATAAGTGTTATATACATCCAAATAGTAACCGAATAAATAACAACCGTGTGTCCCATACCACACAGATTTATTTAAACATTTACTATTAGATAGTAAACTCCACTCATGTGTATTGATGGCTTAATCGAACAAGTCCAGGAATTAATCGGAAAAATAAACGCGTGCATTTCATACCACTCGTTTTATTAATCCATTTAAATCGATTTCTCGATGTCGTGCAATTTTATAAAATAATTTACTTTGAAGTCCCTCTCGAAAATATTGTTTTATAAACTAGAATATATATATATATATGTGTGTGTGTGTGTGTGTGCGTACACACACACACATATATATGTTGAACAACCCTTGCTAATATATATATATATATGTATGTATGTATGTATGTATGTATGTATGTAAGTATTTATGTATGTATATAAGTACAATTTTAAACCATTGTTCCAAATCAACTTTAAAGCCATTATTATTATAAGTAAATATTATATATATATATACAAATATTCCAAATATCTTTTGTAGAAAATATATATTCATACTCAAAATGATGTGAGAAAACAGTTTGGATTGAAAATTATTCTTTTGAAAGTTCTAGTAGAAAGCATGCGATGGAAGTTGTGTGTTGCATCATGGACCCATAGAGCAATTCAATGGTGTAATAAACTCCAAGATGAATTTTCAAATTAATAAATTAAAATCTGGAAATAGCATTGAAATCGGCATAGAAATCAACACCAAAATCAAGCACATAGGTTCAAGCGATCGAACGGACAAACAGAGGAGAAAACAGGCGCAAATGAAGCTCGAAATGGCTTGATCTGGGTATCAGCCCAGGTCATGACCAGTCCACAAGTCAAGGTGATGGGTGCACCAGTTAGCATGCCTGTGCTTAGTCCTAGGCAACACCGGCGGTGCTTCGGTTGCCCGTTTGTGGTGTTTTCTTCTCTGAATTGAACTTGGACATCTACTAGACTGAAATAGCAAACATGTGAGCATCAAAACAATTAGATTGGAATGGAATTCATGATCATATGAAGTGCGTTTTATCAAACAGTAATCAAGTTTCATATGTCAATAAAATTAACACAAAATTGAGATCAATTCAACATCAAATTCATCCATAACAACAATAGCGATTAACATTCATCTATAGGCTAGAAATGTGAGATTAACTCACCTAATTAAGCTTGAATGGATGATTAGAACTCGGGTTCCACTTAGCTAAAAACTTTCAGCTGCAACCTAGGTTTGATTTTGAATGACTACAAAAGCATGAATTACAATCATGATCAAAAATGAGATTAAAAACCGAATAGATGTAAGATATGATGGTAGAGATTACCTTAGCTTTGCATCTCTATTAAGAATCAAAAGCTTTTTGATTTAATCTTGATTATGTGATTTATTCTAGTTTCTAGGGTTTGCAAATAAGGTAATTTATTTTCAGATTTTTGATCTTGGTTGAAATGAGAAAGTGATGAAGTAAAATAAGGGTATGTGGATTATTATTAACCATCTACATGGGCCTAATGTATCCTATAACCCAGTAAAAAAATGTTTACTAATTTCTATTGTTTTCTCTCATAAAACACTAATTAATACTCAACTATGTTTATGGAAGTATATATTAATTTTCCTCAAATTTTACCAAAGCTCCAACATATGAAAAATTCCTATTTTTATTAATATTGAGATATTTTGTAAAACTAAATAAAACTTTTAAAATTAAAAGTTATTCTTATTGTTGTTAATAAAATAAACTATTAATTAAAATAAAAATCTCATTTTAAACAATAAAATCAATATTAACATTTTATTAAATTTACAAAATTTGTTGTAATAATTAGAAACGGAAAATATTTATCATAAATCTCCATTTAAAATAAATAAGTGGATAAACCTTGGAAAAATTCATATTTTAAATTACAAAATTATTTCCACATATTTTATAAATTCTCATTTTCCCAAAGGTTATTCTTATATTATCAAAAATAAGAAGTTAAATTACATAATTTCTAAAATTTAATAGTTCTTCCCAAATTTATTTATTTCCTTCTAGAAAGCCATTTTAATTTAGAAATTATAACTAAAAAAATTTCCTAAATTCATCTTAAAATTAATTAAGATAATTTTTAAATATATTTTAAATTTAATTATTGGTAATTTTAACTAGGGTTGTTACATTTCATTATTATATAACTTTTATAATTTAATGAACTTATATAATAGTCTTATGTATAACATTATATTTATTAAATCTTATTCAATTAATTTAATTAATTATCATTTTAATCAACTTTATATCATTCAATTATAATATTTTATATGGAATGTATATACCATAACATCTATAGTTATTGTAACGACTCGGAATTTTCGATCCTGAAAATTCTAGATAGTTAGGAAAAGAAGAAAAGAGGTAGAAGAAGATACACGAAACAATCACAGAATCTCACATTCGCAGCGGATCAAATATAATATCAAATAATATCCTTTATACAAAGAAAAGCTGTATCAGTTAATTTACATCAATACATCAGAGTTACAACATTTACACAAACACTGGACATATAAAATCAACTTGTCCCAGATATATAACAATATCACAACGGAATACACTTTATACGTTCTTGCCATTCAGCTCGCCTCCTGAGCTCCAGAACGTCCTTACCTGGAAATCTGTAATACTCGGTCTGAACCGAGCATTACATCAAAGTAACACCCGGGTCAGGCTGGAAACCAGCGTGAGTAAACCCATATAAAATGAAATATCAAGCTATATAACTTGTGAATTACCAGGGTAACTCGTACCTTTTACGAGTTCTTACCTATAATAGCCAATCATTTATCCCACACAACAGTTCATAGGTTAAATGTCCATGTTAATCAATTCATTCCATTCCAGCCTGTATAATTTCACATATCCAATTTATAAATAATTTAGTTTACTAATCGAAGTGGTTTCGGGTATTACTGATACCCGATCCCGGTCTCTTCGAATCCCAAGTCATCTTAACCCAAGTTATTCAAGTGAAATACAATTCAAACTTTAAATACAGGGTGTCACCTTTACACAGTAATTCATTATCAATAAATACCCACATTATCACAGTTTAAACCAAACATATCATATCACATAGCATTACAAATCACATATCAGAGATATCAACTAATCTAAGGCATACAATATCATTCAATCATTCATAAGCAGGATTAATTTGTCATACCATATCTAATTAATTAAAATAAATTACATTAATTACTTCAATCACTTTTAATCCAGCTTACTTAACATAAATTAATTACAAATCATTAATTAATCATCCCTTAATTATCCTCTTTAATTACATTAAGTAATTAGCCTTTAATTAATAACACAAATTAATTAACCTTCACCCCTTCACATTAATTACATTTATCCTTAATTAATTACTTGAATTAATTATCCTATAATTATTTACATTGATTAATTATCCTTTAATTAATCATACTCATTAATTAACTAACCCTTAATTAATTTTAATCAATTAACCAATCCTTTAATTAATTACACTAAGAAATTAATCCTTAATTACTTCCCTTAAGTAATTTACCTTTAATTACTTTCATCAAGTAATTACCCCTTTGGTTACTTATCCTCAATTAATTAACCTTTGATTATTAATTAATTTAACTTTTTATTACTAATTAAATTAATTAACCCTTAACAAATTAATCCTTTAATTACATATATTAAGTAATTAACATTTAAGTAATTACTTACATTAATTAATCTCTAATTAATTAATTTATAAACCTTAATTTTAATTTAATTAATCCTCATTAATTAATTAATTTCTCTTTAATTACTTCATTAATTTAATTAATCATTAATTATCAAAGACCTTAATTAACTTTAAGATAAATCTTTATCTTTATAAATGACTTACTTATCATTAACATTATTTAAATACATTTTATCTTTAATTAATACTTAATTTAATTACTAAATTAAGTCTTTTAAAAATAACACAAATTTTTTTTATCTTAACAAATTTAAGTTAACAAAACATGTAACAACCCAAGTTTTTGTAAATTTTAATTATCGACAAAATGACGATTTAATCTAGTTGACAATTGATATTGAGTTTTAAATCGTATTTAAAATTCTTTAATAAAATTGTTAATCGTGGTTAGAGATTTTAAATCAATCTGAAATTCATTTTTTTCTTTTGATTTGTATAATTCTCTATTAAACATTGTTAGTAGAGTAAATAATATTTGTGAAACGTTGTTTGGGAATTTAAAATCATGTTGAAATTCTTTTTAAAAATTGTAAAGATTATTTAATAAATTGTTGTTTACTATAGAAATTATTTTTGGAAATTAGAGAAGATATTTGGGCTTTAAAGAAAAGCTTAGCCTTGTTCTTTTGTTGCCGTGAAAATTTCCTAAGGCTAAAACCCGTTTCACTTTACCTTTTCATTTCGAAAAAAAAACCTAAACCTAATCAAACGAAGACAATCGAACGAAAATGGTGGCTCGTCATTCGTCTCCCCTTCGTACAAATCCGGGGTTTCTTAGAGAAATTGAGGCTGCCGACAGGGATCGTTCGATCTATTTGCTTGGTCGATCGACTAGGGTTCCTCACGACCGCTTCTAGTTGAGTCGAGCTCGTAAACAAAGTGAGTAATTTCTCACTCACTTCTAATTCAAAGTCGTATAGTCCTTTGTTAATTGATTTCAATGGCTTTGTTTTTGGATTGAGTTTGTTGCTTTGAGTTCTCTGGTACTTTAATGTTTGTGATAGCAGTTGGGCTTCGGCTTCCGTGTACCTTGTGAACTCCATTTGGGTTTTGTTTAGGAACTGATTTCCTATGTATTCCTTTGCAATTTGGGTACTGAAATGTTTAGAGTTTTATTTTGAAAATGTTTTGACGTTGGTTGACTTTTTGGTTTGACTTGTTCGAAATTGTCCATTGCTTGATTGATTCAGTTTTTAGATGATATAGCTTTGTCTTGTTTAATTCATGCTTCGATCTAAAATGATTCGCTACCTTGTTTAATGTTGGCCTTAACACTGGTGTTGATATTATTTGAAACTGCTACATATTTGAACCCCTGTCACATGTTACTTTCGGCCACTTGATGCTTTTATGGGATTCTCTGGCTTTATCGAGCTAGTGTAGATTGATGGAATTCCGGTCAGTTGCTTTGAACAGTTCGTCATTGACTTTGATGAACTGAGTTTTGTTTTGATGATTTCATTGTGATTTCGGTTGCTTTAAATATGTGATTTTCACTTGGCTTTGACATGAGTGTGTTTGCATACTGTTGCTTTTGGACTCGAGTATAATTGAGTCTTGTTGTCACTTGCATTTCATTGTTCATTTTGATTTTGTACCTACCTGTTTGCATTTACAGTCACGCATCGTACACTGTATATGCATCTGGTAGAATCGGTGCAGTTATATGCATCTCCATTGCACTCGAGTTCGACCTGCAGCTTGCAGTGTCACTTGTACTTCGTTGTTCATTGAATTCTTGTGTCCACACATGACCCGTGCGCCCACATATATACGGTCTAGTATCAATTGAAGGCTTTTGGTTTTATATACATGTACACTTGTATCATTTTGAAGTTCCAGATGTACCTTTTTGACTTGATGCATGAGTTTCGAGTCTGATAATTGAAGTTCCATTGTAGCTTGTTGTTCACCTGCTGTTGGCCCTTATATATACACCAGTTTGCATTTTGATGGTTCCACTTGAGTTTATATTGTAGTGTCCTTAAGTCTGGGCACGTGTGCTTCATGTAGTCTTCACTTTTGTCCTTGACTGCATGTAGTTTTCTGTTATTTGTTGCAGTCATTTTACTGCATCTATTGGGGGCTTCATTCTTTACTACTTTGGTTTCGTCGTAGCCAGTTTACGGCACCTTGATTACACTAGCTTAATATTTAGTGGTAACTGTAGTTTATGGTTACAGTCTTGGCCTTGTTAGTTTGCATGGCATTAATGCATTTGGATTTGTTTTCGAACTTCCTTGAGTTGAACCCAATTTCGGGGTTTGACCTTGTGATCATTGTGATTTTCACTGAGCTTTTGTGCATCTCATGCGATAGTGGCGAGGCAGTACATGCATGCGTGTACTGCAGCCCTATCAGATTTGACAGTTTTAAATTGATGTTTCGATTTGTTGAATTGTTTCGTTGGTTAATTTCAATGTTTTGGAGTTGTATTCTGATTTGGATTTGCTGATTTGCTGATTAACACTATTGAGTGTTATATTTGCCGTTATCCGATTCTCTTATCGAGAGTTGGATACACGAGATTTCTGTGACTGTCGTCTATTTGATATTTGATTATTATTACTTCTGTGCATTAATAACTAAGTTTGAATTAGACTGACCCGGGTATTATTTTCTTTTGAATTTAATACTCGGGTCAGACCGAGTATTTACAGGTTGTAGAATTTTAGATTTGGGTTGCTGCTAGAGCTATGAAGACTTTTTATATCATTTGAAGTGGTCTTCGTCTTGTTGTAGTAGTCAGTGTGTCTGTTTTAAGATGATAATGTATTCATGTATATTAGTCGATAATGTACTTGTATATATAACCTCTTGAGTCGACAGTTGTAGTTGTATCATTTGTATTGTGTCAAATGTATTGTAACTGATATCAGTTATTATATATATGAGACTTTTCGTTCCATCTGTATTCCGCATTTATGTTATCTATGATATTTTTATATCTATTGTCCTAAACTATTATAGCCACTGTGTAGTAGCTTTGAGTTTGTATCGGTATGTCGGATTTCCTCCTGTAATAAAAATGCATGTTATTCTATCTGACATATCGGTGCTCGCACAAAGCAATTACATAGATGGTCGCTCCTCAACAGCCTTATTCTCCGTGCTAGTTGACAGCACTACACCGTAGTGTTCTTGGCTAGCGTGGGTATAGAGGTGGGGCGTCACAGCTTGGTATCAGAGCCTGGGGTTTCGATCCTCGGACCTGTGGGTTAAGGACAATTATAAAACATAACTTAGATGGAGCATGTGTTACAACTATTTGTCGATGTTTTATCTCTCATCTTTACATATGATTATTTTTGACTGTTAGGTATGAATTCCTAACACTTATTCATGTGCATTTGATTTTGATTTCGTGAAAGTATTTTGACTTTTGCCACCGTTTGCTTTGCGAACTCAAGTTGGATTTTTGATGATGAGAATTTTGTTCTTGTGTTTTCGGCTTTGAATTGACTTAGCCGATGTTGATTTTGTTTTAATTTGGCCAATTAAAGCTATTTTGACTTTTGGACTTTGTTCCACTTTTGTGCTATGCTATGGGTGTCATTGTGTACCTGTTACACTGTGATGAAAAATAGCTTGACCAGTTGCAAATTGAGTGATTTTGATTTTTCATTCATATCTAGTTTGAATCTCAGCGATTTTGAACTTGATATTTTGGGTTTTCCTCAACATGAATTCCATTCGACTTCGGTCCTTTTGTTTTTGAGAAATTGCTGATTACTTGATTTCCGAGATTCTGATTTTTGTTTGCAGTTGGGTTCTTCGATGATAATGATTGATTCATTTTGCACTCGGCTTCGGTCATTAATTGTTGACTTCGGCATTGACTTGATTCTTACTTTTGTTGAAGTCATTTATGCATTTCTGCTCGTTTTGCACTATCTTTCCAATTGTTAATCGATTCTTCTTTTCCAATTAGTTGTTATCTCCTTTGTCGATTTTGATAACTTCTATTTCTGGAATTTTTGGGTATTCCTACTTTGATGAATTTGGAATCGAATTCTTTGGATTTTATTCACGTCTTCGAATGTGAAATTTTAGTGAATCGACTTGGTTTCCAAATTAAATCGATTCTTGATTATTTCCCCGATTTGTTGCTATCATTTATTAGCAACTTTGAGGACATTTTCTTTGGGATTTTTGTGAACATACTTTTGATGGATTCAGTATCGATTTCTTTGGATTCTATTCACATCTTTGTATGTGAATTCTTGTGATTGATTGTTTCTACAATCAATTTTTGTGATTTGTCACTTTAAAAATATAAGGGTTTTCTATACTAGTAGTAAATATTAAAATCCTTTCCTCCAAACAATTTCAAAACTATTTTATTATAAAACTCTTTTTCTTAAACGGTTTTCCAATCTATTAGTATATACAAGCCTTTATTTCACTCGTATGAGAAATTGAATTAAACGGCTTAGTAAAACAAGTGGTATGAAACGCTTGCGTTTACTTCGTCGGTTAACTCCTGGACTTGTTCGATTGAACCTTTTGTGACAATTTTCTAGTGAAGATTTACAGTTTGTTCGTAAATATTTGAGTTAAGCTAGTGGTTATGGGACATGAAGCTAAACTCTTATATTCACTAACTTAATGTAATTGACACTTCTCAATGATCATGACGATCATTTTTGTGATTTAGACTAGCAAATGTGCGATGTCTCTTTCTCTGTACGGTTAGATTAGGCCTCATCGGTGTGATTTCGTCTCACACATATCTCTTGGGCTTTGAGGATTGCCTAGACACCATTGTGTGATTTCTTCTCACACATATTGCACGGTTAGACTAGGCCCCATCGGTGTGATTTCGTCTCACACATATCTCTTGGGCTTTGAGGATTGTCTAGACACCATTTGTGTGATTTTGTCTCACACATTTTTTGTGATGTTTCGCCATCACATATGTGGGATAGCGACCCATGGTCTTTGGACCATTCCTGTGTGAAAATTTAATGGATGGCTTCCATGAGATAGCTTCTCGTCATGTGATACCGGTCGGTGAGTTTTCATGCTCCCATTTTGTGATAGGCCTTCCCCTTTTCCTTTTTATGATTTAGACTAGCGATTGTGCGATGTCTTTTTGTCTGCGAGGGAGACTAAACCCCGCTTTGTGTGATGTTTCGCCATCACATATGTGGGGTAGCGCCCCACGGTCTTCGGACCATTCCTGTGTGAAACTTTAATGGTTAGCCACCATGAGATAGCGTCTCGTCATGTGTTATACCGGTGTTTTGAGTTTTCATACTCTCGTTTTGTGACAGGCCTCCCCCCTTTTTGTGATTTCTGGATTTCTTGTATAGATTTCTAGAATTTTTGTGATTTCTAGTTTTCGTGTATCGATTTCTAGAATTTTTGTGATTTCTGGATTTCTTGTATAGATTTCTAGAATTTTTGTGATTTCTGGATTTCTTGTATAGATTTCTAGAATTTTTGTGATTTCTAGTTTTCGTGTATCGATTTCTAGAATTTTTGTGATTTCTGGATTTCTTGTATAGATTTCTAGAATTTTTGTGATTTCTAGTTTTCGTGTATCGATTTCTAGAATATTTGTGATTTCTGGATTTCTTGTATGGATTTCTAGAATTTTTGTGATTTCTGGTTTTCGTGTGTCGATTTCTAGAATTTGTGCTTCACCAATTTTCGTGATTTCTATTGATAAGTTTTTATCAATTTTTGGTGCATTGGTGAATTCGTGTGTCTTTGACTTGTTATGAATACAAGTTTAGGGTATGATATCCCTTTCTATCTTTGAGAAGATTTTTGTGACATTTTTGATAAATGAAAATTCATTGGTATCAAATTTTGATGCCAGTTATTTTGATGAGATTTTGACGTGTTAACTTCAGTAACCGTCAATTTTAAAACGGATTTTCAAGCGGTTATCCCGCAATTTTGATTTTTGTTGTCCGTTTTTACTGTACTCTGAGAAGTGCAATTTCCTTATCAAAATTGCTACTGATATTGCTAATTTAATCACGTGTTTTCAAAATTCTTTATTTTAAAAAAGTTGTTTCAAAAATATAAATTAAAATTGTTTTCAAAATTTTTACAGTTTACAATTTTCAAAAGAACGAGGAAGCGATTTAAACGTTTCAGGAAAATCGAGGACTATGACCCCTTTCTTTTACTGATTCGCTTAATTCCGGACTTGTCCGTTTGAGAATGTGAAATGTTATTTTTAAAACACACAATTTTGCACTTTCAAGGAAACGATAAAGAGATTTAAACGATTTAGCAAAAGTACGGAGTATGGAACCATACTTTTACTACTTCGGTTAATTCCGGACTCGTTAATTGAATATTGTGATTTCTGATTATCGTTTTTGATAATCAGATATTTGTGATTTCTGATTATCATTTTTGATAATCGTGTTGTCTTTTGATTATCATTTGTGATAATTAAATATTTTCCGATTTAATTATCGTTTGAGATAATTAAATATTTTTCGATTTGATTAATCGAATATTTGTGTTTCTGATTATCGTTTTTGATAATCAGATATTTGTGAAATTTGATTATCATTTGTGATAATTAAATATTTTCCGATTTAATTATCGTTTGAGATAATTAAATATTTTTCGATTTGATTAATCGAATATTTGTGTTTCTGATTATCGTTTTTGATAATCAGATATTTGTGAAATTTGATTATCATTCGTGATAATTAAATATTTTCCGATTTAATTATCGTTTGAGATAATTAAATATTTTTCGATTTGATTAATCGAATATTTGTGTTTCTGATTATCGGTTTTGATAATCAGATATTTGTGAAATTTGATTATCATTCGTGATAATTAAATATTTTCCGATTTAATTATCATTTTAGATAATTAAATATTTTTCGATTTGATTAATCGAATATTTATGATTTCTGATTATCGTTTTTGATAATCAAATATTTGTGATTTCTGGTTATCGCTTGTGATAATTCGATATTTGAGATTCAAATTGTCGTTTTGATAATTAAATATTCGTTGATTTGATTATCGTTTGAGATAAGTAAATATTTGCGATTTGAAAATTCGATTATCGTTTTGATGATTGAATAGTTGCGATTTTGAGATTTGAGCTTCGTCTTTTTCTCTGGCAATTCAAGTGAGTAATCTGATTTACTCACGTTCAATTCGTGCTCAGTATGTGATTTCTGCTCTGTTTTCGTTTTCTTTTAAATGCTGGAACTCGATTGTTCTTGCTTTTGTTATTCGATGATGATGTTTGGGGTTGTTTATATATAGTCATCTGATTTAGATTCCTTGATCCCCACGATGTTGATTCTTTTGATTCGAAGCAGTCGAACCTTTTGATTTTATATCTGACACTTCCATGATTTCAATACTTCCCTGTTGACCTTTGCTTTGCTTATGCATTCGACATTGCCATGCTCTTGTATGGTTGTTACCTTTTGTCCATTTATTCCTTATGATTGCGAGGACGCAATTTCTTTAAGGAGGGAAGTCTGTAACAACCCAAGTTTTTGTAAATTTTAATTATCGACAAAATGATGATTTAATCTAGTTGACAATTGATATTGAGTTTTAAATCGTATTTAAAATTCTTTAATAAAATTGTTAATCGTGGTTAGAGATTTTAAATCAATCTGAAATTCATTTTTTCTTTTGATTTGTATAATTCTCTATTAAACATTGTTAGTAGAGTAAATAATATTTGTGAAACGTTGTTTGGGAATTTAAAATCATGTTGAAATTCTTTTTAAAAATTGTAAAGATTATTTAATAAATTGTTGTTTACTATAGAAATTATTTTTGGAAATTAGAGAAGATATTTGGGCTTTAAAGAAAAGCTTGGCCTTGTTCTTTTGTTGCCGTGAAAATTTCCTAAGGCTAAAACCCGTTTCACTTTACCTTTTCATTTCGAAAAAAAAACCTAAACCTAATCAAACGAAGACAATCGAACGAAAATGGTGGCTCGTCGTTCGTCTCCCCTTCGTACAAATCCGGGGTTTCTTAGAGAAATTGAGGCTGCCGACAGGGATCGTTCGATCTATTTGCTTGGTCGATCGACTAGGGTTCCTCACGACCGCTTCTAGTTGAGTCGAGCTCGTAAACAAAGTGAGTGATTTCTCACTCACTTCTAATTCAAAGTCGTATAGTCCTTTGTTAATTGATTTCCATGGCTTTGTTTTCGGATTGAGTTTGTTGCTTTGAGTTCTCTGGTACTTTAATGTTTGTGATAGCAGTTGGGCTTCGGCTTCCGTGTACCTTGTGAACTCCATTTGGGTTTTGTTTAGGAACCGATTTCCTATGTATTCCTTTGCAATTTGGGTACTGAAATGTTTAGAGTTTTATTTTGAAAATGTTTTGACGTTGGTTGACTTTTTGGTTTGACTTGTTCGAAATTGTCCATTGCTTGATTGATTCAGTTTTTATATGATATAGCTTTGTCTTGTTTAATTCATGCTTCGATCTAAAATGCTTCACTACCTTGTTTAATGTTGGCCTTAACACTGGTGTTGATATTATTTGAAACTGCTACATATTTGAACCCCTGTCACATGTTACTTTCGGCCACTTGATGCTTTTATGAGATTCTCTGGCTTTATCGAGCTAGTGCAGATTGATGGAATTCCGGTCAGTTGCTTTGAACAGTTCGTCATTGACTTTGATGAACTGA
Organism: Allium fistulosum; assembly: GCA_030737815.1. Taxonomy (NCBI): domain Eukaryota; kingdom Viridiplantae; phylum Streptophyta; class Magnoliopsida; order Asparagales; family Amaryllidaceae; genus Allium; species Allium fistulosum. The sequence continues at coordinate 702,377,602 of CM060904.1, read as the reverse complement.
GTTTTGTTTTGATGATTTCACTGTGATTTCGGTTGCTTTAAATATGTGATTTTCACTTGGCTTTGACATGAGTGTGTTTGCATACTGTTGCTTTTGGACTCGAGTATAATTGAGTCTTGTTGTCACTTGCATTTCATTGTTCATTTTGATTTTGTACCTACCTGTTTGCATTTACAGTCACGCATCGTACACTGTATATGCATCTGGTAGAATCGGTGCAGTTATATGCATCTCCATTGCACTCGAGTTCGACCTGCAGCTTGCAGTGTCACTTGTACTTCGTTGTTCATTGAATTCTTGTGTCCACACATGACCCGTGCGCCCACATTTATACGGTCTAGTATCAATTGAAGGCTTTTGGTTTTATATACATGTACACTTGTATCATTTTGAAGTTCCAGATGTACCTTTTTGACTTGATGCATGAGTTTCGAGTCTGATAATTGAAGTTCCATTGTAGCTTGTTGTTCACCGGCTGTTGGCCCTTATATATACACCAGTTTGCATTTTGATGGTTCCACCTGAGTTTATATTGTAGTGTCCTTAAGTCTGGGCACGTGTGCTTCATGTAGTCTTCACTTTTGTCCTTGACTGCATGTAGTTTTCTGTTATTTGTTGCAGTCATTTTACTGCATCTATTGGGGGCTTCATTCTTTACTACTTTGGTTTCGTCGCAGCCAATTTACGGCACCTTGATTACACTAGCTTAATATTTAGTGGTAACTGCAGTTTATGGTTACAGTCTTGGCCTTGTTAGTTTGCATGGCATTAATGCATTTGGATTTTTTTTCGAACTTCACTGAGCTTTTGTGCATCTCATGCGATAGTGGCGAGGCAGTACACGCGTGCGTGTACTGCAGCCCTATCAGATTTGACAGTTTTAAATTGATGTTTCGATTTGTTGAATTGTTTCATTGGTTAATTTCAATATTTTGGAGTTGTATTCTGATTTGGATTTGCTGATTTGCTGATTTGCTGATTAACACTATTGAGTGTTATATTTGCCGTTATCCGATTCTCTTATCGAGAGTTGGATACACGAGATTTCTGTGACTGTCGTCTATTTGATATTTGATTATTATTGCTTCTGTGCATTAATAACTGAGTTTGAATTAGACCGACCCGGGTATTATTTTCTTTTGAATTTAATACTCGGGTCAGACCGAGTATTTACAGGTTGTAGATTTTTAGCTTTGGGTTGCTGCTAGAGCTATGAAGACTTTTTATATCATTTGAAGTGGTCTTCGTCTTGTTGTAGTAGTCAGTGTGTCTGTTTTAAGATGATAATGTATTCATGTATATTAGTCGATAATGTACTTGTATATATAACTTCTTGAGTCGACAGTTGTAGTTGTATCATTTGTATTGTGTCAAATGTATTGTAACTGATATCAGTTATTATATATATGAGACTTTTCATTCCATCTGTATTCCGCATTTATGTTATCTGTGATATTTTTATATCTATTGTCCTAAACTATTATAGCCACTGTGTAGTAGCTTTGAGTTTGTATCGGTATGTCGGATTTCCTCCTGTAATAAAAATGCATGTTATTCTATCTGACATATCGGTGCTCGCACAAAGCAATTACATAGATGGTCGCTCCTCAACAGCCTTATTCTCCGTGCTAGTTGACAGCACTACACCGTAGTGTTCTTGGCTAGCGTGGGTATAGAGGTGGGGCGTCACAAAACATATAACTTCTTTAATCAAATAATTTAAAAACATTTATCCTATAATAGTTTAAACTAGGTTTAATTTAAATTCAAAACTCGCTTTATTATTTAAACTTAAAACTGTTTTAAACCTTACTTCGGGTTTGAATCGATCTTTACCCGAAACCTACCCCGAGTTCCCTTACTCCATTTTTTTATAAAACTTAGACTGTTAAAACCTTTAAACCAGTAAGCTTATCCCTCACGTTATACTCGAATACGAACCCGAGTCTCCTTCCCATATGCTTGAGTGTTCCTTCGAGTCAACATCCCTTCCCAAACACTGACACCACCAGAACCATCGTGCACATGCACCGATCAACGCTAGAGCTCCGGCCGCCAAGACCTCTGCCGATAGATCGCCCTCGACCCACTGTTGCCATCCGACCCCCCAAAAGCACACATCAAACTCGAAAACAAAATCGAGTTACCTCGATCAAAAAGGCACAGCAGCCATCACCAGAAAACTGCCTCGACACGACGACGCCGACCACCAGAGATCACGAAACCCCGGCCACACACTCGCAGGCCCTCCACACAGCCCTTCCCCCTGGTCCGATGATCCCCTATCATCCAGAGATGCCGTAGTGACCTAAAACCCGACCTCGACCAAACTGAGGGTTTAAACCTTACTTTGACCGATTGCCGACGCCATGGTGACTGAGAAAATCTCCATCCATTTTTCCCCAACTCAGCAACTCCCCTGCAACCTCCAGTGGCGACCACAAGGTCCCACCACCCTCCAGTCATCAGAAATTGCCCAAAAACCAAAATCCGATCAACTTCGAAATGCTCACCCAATAAAACACTAAAAATCTTAAATTTTCTTTTAAAAATCATAGATGTCAAAATTGATTCAAGTTATATTCTTGAATCAGCAAATTATGATGTTTGATTTTTAACATGTTTTAAAAATCTACTGTAATATCTTGATTTCCAGAGATGTACAGACTTGTTTTACCTAAATACATTTTTAAATCTTTAATTGTGTCTAAACAAACATATTTTGTTTGAAATTCACAACCTATAAGTGAATGTATAAAGAGAAACTTGATTTTTGATCATAATTTTTATCCTGCCAGTGGAAACAGAGATATACATATATAAACAGACATGCACACTTTAATACATACATATATACAGAGATTTACTTAATATATATACATGCAAGGACACTTCATTCCAGGAATCGCATGAAATCAGATTTTAATTTACTTAAGCTTTTAAAATAAATTGCTTACTCACCTGTTTAAAAGATGAACAGAGCTTTGAAACAAATGCTGGAAAACTTGAATTGCTTTGATCTTTTAAAAACTAAAATGCTTAGTTGTTGCTGAGAAGGCTTAATCTTTGAAACAGAGATGATCTTGCTTTGGAAAGAAATTTGGTTACAGGCTTTTGAAAAATGTTTTGTTTTCGGGTTTGATAATTTGTTTACAGGCTTTAGCTTTTGAGTTGGTGAAATATTTTACAGGTTTGAGTTTTCTTTGCTTTGAAATGGAGATAGGGAAAAAGAATTGAAGAGGTGAGATATATGCTTATATAGGTTTAATTAGGATTTATTAAAAATATAAAAGAAAATAAGATAAATGGTTGACACTTGTTTAAACATTTAACACTTGTCTTTTGCCATATTTAATCATCTTACACTTGTTATTAAATACATTCCTTTACTTACATTTGTAATTATGCACGAGTTAATTAATTTTTTAAATGGTTATAAAGCTTTTATATTAAATTTCCTAATTAATAAATACTTTCTAAATTTATATAATTAAATTTCTTTAAAGAAAATAATAAAAACTAATTATATTCTAAATAAATTTACATGTAATATAATTTAAAAATCCAAAATATATTTAAGATATATATCTTTTAAATTTCAAATTTAAATCCAAATTCAAATTCAATTTATAATCCAATTTAAAATCAACACAAATATATATAGATATAAATATTTATTATTAGATCTATTTGTTCAATCTATAAATCAGTATTTCTATAAATTAACCCAGTTAATTATCAATTAATCGATGTCCCAAAATCTGGGTTATCACAGTTATATACATATATCTTTATATCTATGTAATTTTTTATTTGTTAATTAACTTTTAATTGATTTATTGAATTAAAAAATTTTAATTAAATATTTTTAGTTTTACAAATTCTTTTATATATATGTATATGCTTACATTGTCTTACACAATTTCAAGTGAATGTAACATATATCTTTATATACCTTATGTATATATTATATTTAATTAGCTAATTTATTTTATTAATCATTAATATTAAAAAATTTGAAATAATATTATTATATTTTCAAATCACTTTTGAAAATTGTATATAACATTTATAATAGATTTCTTATTTTAAATTTGAAATTTTATTTCAATTTGAATTTTTTTTGAAAATTAACCCGAGGTCTAATTCAAATTGAGCCTTTTCTGTTAGTGGCAACCTTTTGGGCTCACTTCACCTTTCATGCCAGATCTATGGCTAGGTAGGGCAGAGTGCTTTATTACCCTAACCCAACCTTATACACTAGTTTTCTATACAACCTACTTAATGGGTAAGCTTAATTATTTTATCCTAACATGACTAGTTTGGATCACATAGGCTATTAGTATTCGATTCGTTGTTGGATCTGGGTCAGCATGTAGTAGGGTAAATATGTAAATTTCAAAAAAATTATTCCATTTGAATCTTTATTGGGCATGTGAGGTCTAAATTTATTTAGATATTATCAAAATTTATTTTAAATAAAATCAACATTTTATTTAATTTATGATAAAGTTTTATCATATTAATGTTATTTTTAATATATAATATAATATGCGTAGCATATACACATATGTGTTTACGTACACGTGTAACATAAAAGGTGTACATAGTTTAACATGCCTGTGTAATATGTAAGTATATTTATGTGTAATATATATATATATCATAAAATAATATTCATAATATATATATATATATAGATACACACACACACACATATATATATGTATAGTATTCATAAAATAGTTATATATATATATACTATGAATACTATTTTATGATATATATATATATATATAACTACACACATATATATACTTACATATTACACAAGCATGTTAAATTATGTACACCTTTTATGTTGCACGTGCACGTAAACACATATGTGTATATGCTATGTATATCATATTATATATTAAAAATAACATTAATATGATAAAACTTTATCATACATTAAATAAAATATTGATTTTATTTAAATTAAATTTTGATAATACCTAAATAAATTTAGACTTCACATGCCCAATAAAGATTCAAATTATATAAATATGAATACATATATAGTTAATATTATAATATAAAGTAATTGTAAACTTAATAAAAATAAATACCAATTCATATTCAAATTTGGAATTCAAATTATAATACATGCCGACATCATTACAAAACTCATATCTTGGGATCAAGCAACAAAGTCCCTAATCTCGAAGAAAGGATATTGTGTCAATCAAACTGGGGCAATCGAACTTATTGCTTAGGAAACCTAGTCTCCCAAAACATGTTGGCTCGGTAGTCAAAGTAATCAGCCCTACAGACTAAGGCATTTACACCAGCACTTTGTTGAAACTAACTCAATTGTAACATATATATTTCAGTCAAGTCAATCTCTAACCCTACCCGATTCTTTTCTGTTCGGAAAGTGGGGAATAAGAATTCGGGTTTCAAAAAAGGAGTCCGGGTTCTTACCTGGGAGCAGGGGCCAATGGGATGAACCAACCAGGGGCCCGGATTAATATACTTGGGTCCAGTATATTGAAAGCATTAAAGAATTGTCCGGTGGTGTAACAAACAGGAAAGAGTGCTACGCACCTTTGGTACTATAACCTCTCTGCAAAGAAGGTGGTGACCCCGTGGGAGAAAAATAACGAAACGGACATGTAACAATTTCTTTTCTTTTTAGAGAGGAACAAGAAAGACATGGATGAGTAAGAAAACTCTTAATTAATATACTGGGGCTGGATCGGTCCAAGCTCGAAGTATATTGGATCGGTCGCCTCACCCAAAAACCTACAGGCGCCTGGCTCCCCCAATTGATCGGGAAACTTAATTTTTTTATTCACTTATTACACACACACATAATTATATTTATGCATATTGAATTAATATTTAAGAACTATATATATTATATATTAATGTACATAAATAATTAAATAAACATACACATTCAGCTAAAATAATATATATATATATATTTTAAATCTTACGAGTTAATTTTTTTTTAATTTTTAATTTTTATATGAAAATCGTTAAATAAATTTAAAAAATTCGAAAGTAAAAACATAAATAACATTTTATTAAATACATGTTTACATATTGTACACACACATAAATATTGTAAAAATTAGATTTTGTATTTAAAATAAATTATAACATATATTTATTTATATACATGGCTTACAATTTTTTTGTATATATGATGATAATATATATATATATATATATATATATATATATATATATTGTGTATAGAGGTTTTTAGGCTCGGGGAAAAAGTTGGAGAAAAATTTAGAGGGACGAAAAGTTTGCTTTTTAGGCTGAAAGACACTTTTTAGTGTAAATCACAGAATGATAGTTGCAACTATCATTTTCTGTTCACACTAAAAAGTGTCATTCAGACTAAAAGTCAAACTTATTGTCCCTGAGACTATTTTTTTTCAACTTCTTCCCTGTGTCTATTTTCCTGTTGTGTATAATATATATATATATATATATATATATATACGAGTATGGTGGCACGTCCGTTGGACGTGTGAAAAGAAGGAAGTGAGCAAATTTTCTCTTTGCTACAATTATGGTATTGTGAGAGATTACTGTAAAGTTTTCGCTAATTGTGGAAAAAAGAGGGAAACGATATAGCAACCAAACAAAAATAAGGCGGTGTAAGAAAGACAATGGATAAAATGACGATGATAAGCCCGATTAAGTTACATCAAACTTTGAATTATCTATGATATTTCAGGTTTAGTTAATAATTACTAAATCCGTTCTTCGGATAAAGAAAACACATGCTTAAGCAATTTATTACTTAAATTTTATATTTAGAAGAGGGATGTCAAAACCTAAGTACAGTAAATAGGATAACAAAAAGTATATAAAACCCTATCTACTTGCCACATCTCCATAAAGAATTGTGCACGGTATAGTTATAGTACATTCACATGGATGACAACAACACTAAAGCACTGGATAAATTAGCTTTTTATTCAGACTATAACTCTTCAATGCAATTGATATACACAATTTCATCTCTTTTTAAATTCAAAAGCCATCGCAGTTTCTATTTATCTTCATCATTTGTGAATATCCTGAAGCATCATTAGCGATAGCTACCCAATCACTCCAACTCTCTCTTTCAAAATTTAAAGAAGGCCCACTATGCACCGTTGATCCAAACTCTTGACGCATTGATATCTATAATACATGTAGAACTTTGGATGCTCATTATCAAGTACAGAGCTGAATAGCATAGAGTACAGAGCTGAATAGCATAGAGGAAGGACATTAATTGTTTAGAAAAGGAAGTAAATATATTATTAGAGTACTTATAATATGAAAATGTTTAGAATGATTCTGGGAAGTAGTTGTATAATTATTATGCATAGTTGGTTTTCAAAGGGTAAAGTTGTGTGAGAGAACTAATCAAAGTATATATATACTGTGTTAGTAAAATTTGAATTTATAGTTGCAATACTGATTGAACAGAGTTTACAGTTATGTATATGTGACGACCCGGCTTTCTATGCCCAGAAAGACGTATCGTGAATTAAGAAAGAAAGGGATAGAAGAAGAAAGGATAGAAAAGAAGAAACAACAACACAAAAGAATCTCACAGCGGAAACGAATGAAATATAATATATCACATAAGATATTACATAGTATCATATACATCAGAGTACAATTTATACAACACAGAATAGACAGTTATAAACTTCTGTCTATTATACATCACAAGTACATCAGTACAATACAACATACACAGCGGAAACTCTATATATCTACACGCTGAAGCCTCCTGCTCCTCAACTCCTCCAGTATTCGTCAAGACTAACCTGAGTCCCTCGACTACTCAATACAATATTGAGTACCCAAGAGTTTAATAAAACAGAAAATAAACACTTGGGTCAGACATGGGTCTGGTGTGAGTAAACGGTTTAAATTGCTTAACTTTGAAAACCTTTGAAACAAAAGTATCACGTAAGACTCCCCACACATAAACATGGGTAAGTTTTTACCTTACGCTAACTAAAACATTTGATAGGAAATCTAGTTATATTATAATAGGGTCTAGGGTTTTCAAGTAAAATACAGAAATAGCTGAAATGCTTACATCTCACATTCCAACATAGTTGGGCACAACTAATACGTACGGCACTTATTGGAGTTTGGATTCCATACAATGGCAGGGCTACTGGGGTACCGCCCGTCATAGTACGTGGCCTAGATCACCGTACCGAGGAGTACGCCCGCTCCCCTGCAACACAAAGCCGGAACCATCCCTTACTGGATAATCCCGAACAAGACAATCCCGTAGTTGGCGCGACCAACCACACACTAAGCCGAATAAAAGAAAAGGGACCTCCAGACAGGGATCTATCTTGCTCTCAGTGGGTGCTACCCACGAAGCCTTGCTGCACCTCCCCTGTTTTAGCCATTCCCGGTTGATGAGGCTTGAGGTTACGATTACCTTTAATCAGAACATATCACTTAGAATGCTCATCGTCCGCCTGACGATGTGCTGAAAGCATTCAATCCATACAAGTTCGTTCCGGGTTCGAACGAAACCGAAGGCATTATCTCGTTACACTCGTTTTGGAATCACCCTCAGAGTTAACGACAATAACCCTTGCACTCTAAATCTTCATCTTCACTTGAGATTCACGACCTATCGTTAATTTGGATCGATGTGGTATTCGGGTCTCCAGACCTGGAATTCCGGTATACGGAAACCCGATCCCGGTCTCATCGAAATCCAAAACGTATCTTTTAAGGCCAAGTTGTTTAAAGGTTTTAAACATTTAAACTTATATTCAGGATGATATAAATAGATAGATAAATCACATTATCACAATAGATAATTCATATCAAACATTCATCTCACAAAGCAGCATATCACATATATCAGAGATATCGAAATCATCCAATATCAACCAATCACCCAATATCAATCATCCAATATTAACCAATCATTCAAAAGCAGAATTGATTAACTCCATATCAATTTAATTAACCTTTGATTAAATTAATTACTATCCTTTAATCACTTGGATATCTTAATCCTACTTACTAACATTAATTAATTACAAATTAATTAATAAATCATTTCTTAATGATCTTTCCTAATTAATCTTCCTTGATTAATTTATACTTTAATTACATTCAAGTAATTATCCTTAACCATTTACAGTAATTAATCTTTTATTACTATCATTAAATAATTAATGATCCTTCAGTAATTAATAAACTATAATTAATTACATTAAAACTTAATTAATTATAATCAATCAATCATACTTTAATTAATTATTTTTATTAATCAATCTTGATTAATTCATTACTTAAATAATCCTTTTAATTAATTAACCTTTTAATTAATTAAATAATTAATTTATAATTAATCATCTCATTAATCATAAACAGTAATTAATAACTTTTAATTACTTATCTTAATTAATTAATTTCTTAATTAATTATATTAATCCTTAATTAATTAATTACTCATTTAATTAATTACCTTATTAAGTAATTAATCACATTATTAATTAACCTTAACTCTTTAATTAATTAATTACTCTTTAATTAATTAACTTCAAATCAATTATATTAATTAATTCTTTAATTAATAATATCAAGTGATTAACCCTTAATCAATTACATTTAATTACTTTCATAAGTAATTTCTCTTTTCTTAATTACATTCAGTAATTATCCATTAATTACTTCACTAAGTAATTATACTAAATTAATCACAAGTGATTATCTTTAATTAATTAGACTAATTAATTAACCTAAAATTAATTACATTAATTAATTACTTAATTAATCATCACTTAATCTTAAATTAATTTATTTCTTAATTACATTCATTTTCACTAATTACTTCATTAAGTAATTATTCTTAATTACAAATAGTAATTAAGCTTTAATTCAATTTATTTATTAATTATCCTTAATAAAATTCACTCTTTAAAGATAAACTTTTCATTTAAATTACATATTAATTTCTATCATTAAACTCCATTTAAACATTTAGAAATAATTTTATATTTGAATAAAATTTTACCTTTAAACAAAACAATTTAAACCCATAATTTTATATACATTTAAACAAACATGTTTAATTAAATTAACCAAATATTCATCTTTGAAACTTGATTATCATATTCTTTAAAACTTATTTACTTAATTATATTTTAAAACTTGTTAAACATTTATCTTTGAAAACAAGATTATTTTCATAACTTAAACTTGTTTACTTTGCTTTGAACTCGAAAACAATTAAAATCAAGCTTCCAGTTTTAAAACCCAGAAACAACCCGAGTAAACCCCACCAAAAACACGAGTCTTCCCCGAGTCGATCCCCACGCTCGTCTACTTCGAGTCGTAACTCCAATTGCACGAAACTGCACCGAGTCGCACTCTTCTTCCCCAAACTCTCGAACTCCAGTACACCCAAACGTTCACGTGCACGTGGTGCACTTGCACCATCGCCGCCGACCACCATAGGCCATCGCATCCATCGCCGACGATCACACGTGAGCACGCGAGCACAAAAACAAACCCAGATCGTACAATACGTCATCAAATCGAATTCGAGCATCAAGCTTGAAAACTACAGAAAACATCGTCCCCAAATCCCATCGCCTCCCACAATCGCCACCGCCGGCAGCTCCAACGACCACTCCAGAACATCGCCGCAACATTCACGTTACCATCCCCCACGTCGCGATCGTCACCAGCATTCCATCGGCGACGCATTTTCCACCGAAACTACTTCGACAAAAACAGGCAACTAAACCCTATATCTCTCCCGCATGGCCACCGTGGCCATTAGAAAAATTCATCGACAATTTTCCCCTACTCTCCAACACTCAGACCACCCCCAGGCCAAACACCATCCCATTCGATCACGCCGATCACCAGAATTTTGTGAAAAGGGCGATTCCGTTCAACTCGAGCGTTCTCTTTGGATACCCACTTAAAAATTCTGAAATGCTTATCAAAAATCATAAATTTGCAATACGAATTTAGTTATGTAATCCAGAATTAAAATTAAGATAATAAATTTTTTACATAAATATGATCTTCCCTGTTGATGTTATATTTTTAAATTAAATACGAAATAATTTCATCTGAAAATATTTCTTACAACAATGTTATTATCTTATATACATTTCATCTTCAAAGTTCCTAGCTTATTATCGATTTCATGAGGGGAATTTAAATGATCAAGGTATATTTTTACCTGTAAATGTTTTACAAAGATTTATATATGCCTGGGAACATACATTCATACCAAAATATATGTATATATATATTTACATACAGACACATTTTCATTTTCTACAAATAATTTCACAGCAACTTCAATTCTCAACCCAACCATCATTATATACACACAATCTAAGGAGAAAATTTTTAAAATTTGCTCACAGGATATTGAAACAGAGAAGCCTGTAATCATGCAAATCTATATATATTCAATAATATAAATACTGGAAAGATTTTCATGCAATCACCAAGATCAATTCACAGATTTAACACATGCATTAGAATATAAACCATCTCAAACTATTTTTAAAATAATTTACTCACCTTATATTCAAAGAACAGAGCAGAGCAGTGTTTTCCAGGCTTGAATATTTTTAATCTGGCAAAAAGCTTTTTGATTTTCTTTGCTGTTGAAATTTGAATCCTTGCATGCTTGTTAATAGTTGAAATCTGGAAGCTTGTTTAGTTGAATCTTTAACTTGAATTGTTGTATTAGAACCATTTGCATGTTGAATCGAATTTATGTGAAGTTGAATGTTGTTGCTCCTTGCTCAGGTTGAAGTTTTGAATTTCAGGTTTCAGATTTGCTTTTAGTTTTCACTTCCAGTTTTAAATTTTCTTTTGAATTTAGAAAAGATGGAGAGAAAAAGAAGATGGAGGAAAGAAAGATTTGAGCTGAGAAAATGAAACCAGGTTTCTCAATAAACATTTATTTATAAATGTTAAATTCTTAAAGAAAAATAAGATAATGCCACTTGTATTTAGATTGATTATCAAGCTTACACTTGTTATTACCATGTGTTAAGATATTAACACATGTCCTAAGTAATTTTAAATAAATTTTTATTTAATTTAAATGTTAATATAAAACTTTTCATACTTAATTTACTAATTAATAAATACTTATCTTAGTATATATGTATATATATATATATAAATTACTTTAGGGAAAATATTATAAAACCAATTATAATACAAATAAATTCTTATACATGTATTTTTATAACCTTTTAAATTTAAACACTTTAAAGAATACAAAATAAAACTTTATTTAAGCTATCATATTTAAAATAAACGATTATCTTATATTTTGAAAACAATTGAATTAACCTTAAATTAGCTTTTGAAAATATAAATTTTAAAACAAAGCTTTAAATCACACTTCATACATATATAAATTATCAATAGATTTAATTAAATTTCAAACAATCCAAATTATAACATACATATACATATATATTACAATTTGAAAATTCATCTTTAATTTAAACAAAAGATATTTCCATTCACAATATATATCAAATATATATATTATAAATAGAATAAAATTTTATTAGCTTTAAAAGATAAATTTTATCCATTTTAAATTATTAGAAAAGATCTAATTTTACCAAATTAAATACTTCCAGATTAAATATTCATTATCCTTTAAAAGATTAAATTACCAATTTCAGTTAAAATTATAAAAAAAAATTATCAATTTAATTAAATTATCAATACAGATTATTAAATTTATACTGCCCAAAAACCCGGGATATCACATTCCTCCCCCCTTAAAATAATTTCGTCCTCGAAATTAAAAGCAAAGTTAATTTAATAATCCAGCCAAGATTTTAAAACAGCAAAGCATACCTATCATCCAATTCCTAACAACCAAAGCAACCAATCAAACAATCAAACAAACCTAACTAACTATCCTAATACAAATCAGGATAGATCTACTAACACTATCTAGAGTTTCCCCGGATATCAATCACCGGGAGACTCGCTCTACAGAAGCTAAACAAACTACACCACCATAATCCAGAGCTCCTCTCTTCTCTAGATCTACCAATCTGAATAAAATATCAGACCACACTCAAATCCAGCACAACTTCCAAATCCATCTGAACTGCAGATTCTACAATCAGTAATAGATCATACATTTACTCCCTCAGAGATACGTGAAATAGAATGGATTCCAGATATCCAAACTGGCCATTCAACCCTGTAGACAAAGAATTACTCCTCTCAAGAACACAAGAAAATTCCAAAATATTTTGGAGCTAGCTTCCAGACTTACCAAATCTTATAGCTCTTATAATCGAGGAAATTTAAACAGTTTCCAATTTCCAACTCCGAATTCCAAATTCTGACTCATATCTGCATAGCTCACCAAACGATCCCGAGCTACCTCATCTCTTCCTGATCAGCTCAACCCTTGCTGATGCTTCTTGAACAAATCTGAACCAAGCACAAGATGATCTCTAGATCCTATCAACAATATGATCTTTCCAAAATAAACTGAAATCCAAACTTGAAAACTAGATCTGACCAATCCATTTCCAAAAATTCCTGAGTGGCTATACCAACTCTTCTAGGAATCATCCTACTACCAGATTAACCATCGGTATCGCTTCTGGAACCAAATCGATACGGAACTCTAACTCCAAATGCAGCCAAACTTCTACTTCTTCGAAGATATCCGAAAAAAAATTGCTGACTACTTCAGTAGCTCCTACTTCCACATGAGAAACCTCAGTCTCAAACAAAAGATTTCCCAAGATGAATTCCCAAACTAATCGCAAGTCACTTTTGCGTTACTACCTAGTTCGGATTCCAAAGAAACTGTTCTCTCTTTACCAATTTAAAATAGTCTTGAGCTTTTCCAAACAAGGTTAACCCTACAAGAAAGTCTTCACCATCTGCCCGGACTGCTGATAGAAGAACCACAAAGATTCCGGAACCATCGAAGAAACGAGCCATACTGCTGCTTCCAAACTCTATCTCTGGAACACTGCTAAGCCAAAGACCTCCTCGTCGGCACACCGAACACTTCGAGCTACACTGCTACCACAGTTAACCAAAAGCTTCTAATCCAAAGGCTCCTCGAACTAAAACCATCAACTAATCTCACAACGGACTTCCGAGATGGCAGACATCCCAAAAGAAACTCGGGCTCCAAACCAAACGCCAACAACTTACTCTTCTTAAGGGAAACAATGAGACCATGTCCGAAGAAACAACTAATCGACCTTAGTCCCATACTTCAAAATAGATAAAACTCTCTTACTCGATATCAGAGAATTCCTATACAGCCGAGTCTTTCCTACGGTAGACATCAACTGTTCCTCCAATACCTTCTTGATCTTGCTCCAAAAAGAACATCTTCTTCGGGAACATCCATAGATACTGTGTTTCATCACACAGCTGCTCCTTCCTGAAGTCGCCAAGCTACCATCACTTACTTCTGCACAACCGACAGATTTAACTCTAGAAAATCTGCTCACCCGAGCTCAACCAATCTTACATTCCAATAATGTACTCCGAATCTTGAAAAGGATTTTCTTCAGAGATCCGAGACATCCTTACTCCATACTGCCAGCTTACTCGAGACGATATTGGGTTTACAGTCTCGATATATACTTCCAACCTTAAACATTCAAACTCCAACTATTGGTAATTGTGTTACACACACTACCACCTTATCTACCTTTATAGCTTATATTGGAAAACCCGAACAGGTAACCCAATAAATAGGTAGAAATACATAAATATATATATTTAAAATGATATTTTTTTTTATAGAAATTATTTCTGGGTAAAATTATTTCATCTACCTCTTTAAAACAATATTGTGTCTGTTGGCCTGGTTCAAGTGTTTAGAGATCCCTATCAATAACGTTAGCTACTCGTATTGACCAGAATCCATATACCACTCAACCGATCAATTAACACAATATAAAATCATTTTTATATAACTAACAATTACGCGCTCTCAAGATAGACACCACTTCAGAGCCTAGGTATTCACTCAACCTCGCTCTGATACCAAATGTGACGACCCGGCTTTCTATGCCCAGAAAGACGTATCGTGAATTAAGAAAGAAAGGGATAGAAGAAGAAAGGATAGAAAAGAAGAAACAACAACACAAAAGAATCTCACAGCGGAAACGAATGAAATATAATATATCACATAAGATATTACATAGTATCATATACATCAGAGTACAATTTATACAACACAGAATAGACAGTTATAAACTTCTGTCTATTATACATCACAAGTACATCAGTACAATACAACATACACAGTGGAAACTCTATATATCTACACGCTGAAGCCTCCTGCTCCTCAACTCCTCCAGTATTCGTCAAGACTAACCTGAATCCCTCGACTACTCAATACAATATTGAGTACCCAAGAGTTTAATAAAACAGAAAATAAACACTTGGGTCAGACATGGGTCTGGTGTGAGTAAACGGTTTAAATTGCTTAACTTTGAAAACCTTTGAAACAAAAGTATCATGTAAGACTCCCCACACATAAACATGGGTAAGTTTTTACCTTACGCTAACTAAAACATTTGATAGGAAATCCAGTTATATTATAATAGGGTCTAGGGTTTTCAAGTAAAATACAGAAATAGCTGAAATGCTTACATCTCACATTCCAACATAGTTGGGCACAACTAATACGTACGGCACTTATTGGAGTTTGGATTCCATACAATGGCAGGGCTACTGGGGTACCGCCCGTCACAGTACGTGGCCTAGATCACCGTACCGAGGAGTACGCCCGCTCCCCTGCAACACAAAGCCGGAACCATCCCTTACTGGATAATCCCGAACAAGACAATCCCGTAGTTGGCGCGACCAACCACACACTAAGCCGAATAAAAGAAAAGGGACCTCCAGACAGGGATCTATCTTGCTCTCAGTGGGTGCTACCCACGAAGCCTTGCTGCACCTCCCCTGTTTTAGCCATTCCCGGTTGATGAGGCTTGAGGTTACGATTACCTTTAATCAGAACATATCACTTAGAATGCTCATCGTCCGCCTGACGATGTGCTGAAAGCATTCAATCCATACAAGTTCGTTCCGGGTTCGAACGAAACCGAAGGCATTATCTCGTTACACTCGTTTTGGAATCACCCTCAGAGTTAACGACAATAACCCTTGCACTCTAAATCTTCATCTTCACTTGAGATTCACGACCTATCGTTAATTTGGATCGATGTGGTATTCGGGTCTCCAGACCTGGAATTCCGGTATACGGAAACCCGATCCCGGTCTCATCGAAATCCAAAACGTATCTTTTAAGGCCAAGTTGTTTAAAGGTTTTAAACATTTAAACTTATATTCAGGATGATATAAATAGATAGATAAATCACATTATCACAATAGATAATTCATATCAAACATTCATCTCACAAAGCAGCATATCACATATATCAGAGATATCCAAATCATCCAATATCAACCAATCACCCAATATCAATCATCCAATATTAACCAATCATTCAAAAGCAGAATTGATTAACTCCATATCAATTTAATTAACCTTTGATTAAATTAATTACTATCCTTTAATCACTTGGATATCTTAATCCTACTTACTAACATTAATTAATTACAAATTAATTAATAAATCATTTCTTAATGATCTTTCCTAATTAATCTTCCTTGATTAATTTATACTTTAATTACATTCAAGTAATTATCCTTAACCATTTACAGTAATTAATCTTTAATTACTATCATTAAATAATTAATGATCCTTCATTAATTAATAAACTATAATTAATTACATTAAAACTTAATTAATTATAATCAATTAATCATACTTTAATTAATTATTTTTATTAATCAATCTTGATTAATTCATTACTTAAATAATCCTTTTAATTAATTAACCTTTTAATTAATTAAATAATTAATTTATAATTAATCATCTCATTAATCATAAACAGTAATTAATAACTTTTAATTACTTATCTTAATTAATTAATTTCTTAATTAATTATATTAATCCTTAATTAATTAATTACTCATTTAATTAATTACCTTATTAAGTAATTAATCACATTATTAATTAACCTTAACTCTTTAATTAATTAATTACTCTTTAATTAATTAACTTCAAATCAATTATATTAATTAATTCTTTAATTAATAATATCAAGTGATTAACCCTTAATCAATTACATTTAATTACTTTCATAAGTAATTTCTCTTTTCTTAATTACATTCAGTAATTATCCATTAATTACTTCACTAAGTAATTATACTAAATTAATCACAAGTGATTATCTTTAATTAATTAGACTAATTAATTAACCTAAAATTAATTACATTAATTAATTACTTAATTAATCATCACTTAATCTTAAATTAATTTATTTCTTAATTACATTCATTTTCACTAATTACTTCATTAAGTAATTATTCTTAATTACAAATAGTAATTAAGCTTTAATTCAATTTATTTATTAATTATCCTTAATAAAATTCACTCTTTAAAGATAAACTTTTCATTTAAATTACATATTAATTTCTATCATTAAACTCCATTTAAACATTTAGAAATAATTTTATATTTGAATAAAATTTTACCTTTAAACAAAACAATTTAAACCCATAATTTTATATACATTTAAACAAACATGTTTAATTAAATTAACCAAATATTCATCTTTGAAACTTGATTATCATATTCTTTAAAACTTATTTACTTAATTATATTTTAAAACTTGTTAAACATTTATCTTTGAAAACAAGATTATTTTCATAACTTAAACTTGTTTACTTTGCTTTGAACTCGAAAACAATTAAAATCAAGCTTCCAGTTTTAAAACCCAGAAACAACCCGAGTAAACCCCACCAAAAACACGAGTCTTCCCCGAGTCGATCCCCACGCTCGTCTACTTCGAGTCGTAACTCCAATTGCACGAAACTGCACTGAGTCGCACTCTTCTTCCCCAAACTCTCGAACTCCAGTACACCCAAACGTTCACGTGCACGTGGTGCACTTGCACCATCGCCGCCGACCACCATAGGCCATCGCATCCATCGCCGACGATCTCACGTGAGCACGCGAGCACAAAAACAAACCCAGATCGTATAATACGTCATCAAATCGAATTCGAGCATCAAGCTTGAACACTACAGAAAACATCGTCCCCAAATCCCATCGCCTCCCACAATCGCCACCGCCGGCAGCTCCAACGACCACTCCAGAACATCGCCGCAACATTCACGTTACCATCCCCCACGTCGCGATCGTCACCAGCATTCCATCGGCGACGCATTTTCCACCGAAACTACTTCGACAAAAACAGGCAACTAAACCCTATATCTCTCCCGCATGGCCACCGTGGCCATTAGAAAAATTCATCGACAATTTTCCCCTACTCTCCAACACTCAGACCACCCCCAGGCCAAACACCATCCCATTCGATCATGCCGATCACCAGAATTTTGTGAAAAGGGCGATTCCGTTCAACTCGAGCGTTCTCTTTGGATACCCACTTAAAAATTCTGAAATGCTTATCAAAAATCATAAATTTGCAATACGAATTTAGTTATGTAATCCAGAATTAAAATTAAGATAATAATTTTTTTACATAAATATGATCTTCCCTGTTGATGTTATATTTTTAAATTAAATACGAAATAATTTCATCTGAAAATATTTCTTACAACAATGTTATTATCTTATATACATTTCATCTTCAAAGTTCCTAGCTTATTATCGATTTCATGAGGGGAATTTAAATGATCAAGGTATATTTTTACCTGTCAATGTTTTACAAAGATTTATATATGCCTGGGAACATACATTCATACCAAAATATATGTATATATATATTTACATACAGACACATTTTCATTTTCTACAAATAATTTCACAGCAACTTCAATTCTCAACCCAACCATCATTATATACACACAATCTAAGGAGAAAATTTTTAAAATTTGCTCACAGGATATTGAAACAGAGAAGCCTGTAATCATGCAAATCTATATATATTCAATAATATAAATACTGGAAAGATTTTCATGCAATCACCAAGATCAATTCACAGATTTAACACATGCATTAGAATCTAAACCATCTCAAACTGTTTTTAAAATAATTTACTCACCTTATATTCAAAGAACAGAGCAGAGCAGTGTTTTCCAGGCTTGAATATTTTTAATCTGGCAAAAAGCTTTTTGATTTTCTTTGCTGTTGAAATTTGAATCCTTGCATGCTTGTTAATAGTTGAAATCTGGAAGCTTGTTTAGTTGAATCTTTAACTTGAATTGTTGTATTAGAACCATTTGCATGTTGAATCGAATTTATGTGAAGTTGAATGTTGTTGCTCCTTGCTCAGGTTGAAGTTTTGAATTTCAGGTTTCATATTTGCTTTTAGTTTTCACTTCCAGTTTTAAATTTTCTTTTGAATTTAGAAAAGATGGAGAGAAAAAGAAGATGGAGGAAAGAAAGATTTGAACTGAGAAAATGAAACCAGGTTTCTCAATAAACATTTATTTATAAATGTTAAATTCTTAAAGAAAAATAAGATAATGCCACTTGTATTTAGATTGATTATCAAGCTTACACTTGTTATTACCATGTGTTAAGATATTAACACATGTCCTAAGTAATTTTAAATAAATTTTTATTTAATTTAAATGTTAATATAAAACTTTTCATACTTAATTTACTAATTAATAAATACTTATCTTAGTATATATGTATATATATATATATATAAATTACTTTAGGGAAAATATTATAAAACCAATTATAATACAAATAAATTCTTATACATGTATTTTTATAACCTTTTAAATTTAAACACTTTAAAGAATACAAAATAAAACTTTATTTAAGCTATCATATTTAAAATAAACGATTATCTTATATTTTGAAAACAATTGAATTAACCTTAAATTAGCTTTTGAAAATATAAATTTTAAAACAAAGCTTTAAATCACACTTCATACATATATAAATTATCAATAGATTTAATTAAATTTCAAACAATCCAAATTATAACATACATATACATATATATTACAATTTGAAAATTCATCTTTAATTTAAACAAAAGATATTTCCATTCACAATATATATCAAATATATATATTATAAATAGAATAAAATTTTATTAGCTTTAAAAGATAAATTTTATCCATTTTAAATTATTAGAAAAGATCTAATTTTACCAAATTAAATACTTCCAGATTAAATATTCATTATCCTTTAAAAGATTAAATTACCAATTTCAGTTAAAATTATAAAAAAAAAATTATCAATTTAATTAAATTATCAATACAGATTATTAAATTTATACTGCCCAAAAACCCGGGATATCACAGTATAGGTCATTGGCATGGGGTGCTCTGTGCCACTTATAGCATGAAAAAGGAATCTGCTGAGATGAAATGACTTACTGTGAGGCCTGCACAAACAGAACTGAAACAACTTGTTGTGGAGCCTGCACAAACAAAACAAAAGCAAGAACTGGGGTATGCAAAGTATTAGCCACAGGGAGTTTGAGCTGAAGCATGCAAATTTACCTTATATATGAGTTTGAGCTGAAGTATGCAAAGTATATTTTGGAGAACTTGTCTCTCTTCTAAGCTAACAAATCTCTTTGATTTATCCTATTAATTCAGTGATTACAAACTATTGAATATGGATCACACAAATGGTGTCATATATAGTTGCATTAAATAAAAAAAACCATGCCATAAGTATACTTAATATCTGTTGATACATTTTCTATATGTGCACCCTTGGATTAACTATTCTTTGAGATGGAAAACGATTGCATCACTTGAAGTCTATGGTTATTTATCTGATAATTATGTGCTAGAAGAGTAACATTTGGCAATAATAATTACTATGTTCAGATTATGGTAATTGAAGGAAATAAAAAAATATTGAAACAAAACATATAAAATAAGTTACCTGGTGACTGTTGTCCATTCATTTGTGCCAGCATACTTGGAATGGCTTTCTGTCTTGCTTGCAATCTAGTAAGAATTTTAGTATCCAAATGAGTAGGATGAATGATAAATATAGAAGAAATCTCTGTAGTATTAGCAAAGTGAATATAAATGACCTTAATAATATATATATGTATACACACACACACACACAGTGTAATAAATATAAACTTCTTCTTCATCTTTAGTTTTAACCATGTAATAAATATAAACGGTGTAATAATTACACTCCTTTGTTGTTGTTTTTGTAAATATATACTTAAAACTTATGTTGTTGTGGTTGACTTTCAAATCTACATTGTTTGTATTTGTAAATATATCATCAAAAATTTAGGTAGATCAAAATGAAATTTGTAAACACCTACAAAATTAGATATGTAAGCACCTATAAAATTAGATATAAATAGCATTAAATGTTCATAACTGAAAATATCTTTCAGTGATTAAAAGTAATCAAATCAACCTTACATATCTTAATGGTGCTAATACACCACATAAACAAAATTAATATGTTAAGGCAATTATTAAAACAAATTACACCATAACTATCTGGTTTGTGATCATACATATGGTCACCTATGATCGAATCACAAATGCAGAAAACACAGGTGAAACATATTTTGTACTCTAACAACTTTCACTAATATAGAAAACATAAATTGTGGATTAGCCAAGCCTTTTATTTTCTTCCTTATATATAACTTCAAAAGTTCATATACTATATTATACGATATTATATTATATTATGCTTATAGCTCGATCTTCTTAAAAGAGTTATTTCTATTTGAAAGGAATTGTAAAGCTTCAAGTCCTATTATTATGTTAAGACCATGATTAAAAATATCTGATTACAACTAAAAACCATGCTTGAAACCGAACCTTGCTAGGGTAGCAGTAAAAATTGTAATGGAAGCAGCAGTGATGTCACATGAAAATATTGGAACATTAGAAGCATCCTAAGAACATGTAGAGACATTTTCTTTGCTAAGGTCTATGTTGAGTAATCTTTGGTATTGGAGGATAACTTTAGGATTTTTTAGTTTTTAAAGAGAATATATAGTTATGAAATATTAGAGATGAAGTTCAAATATACCTCATTTTAACAAAATGTGCCTTGCATAGTTATAGTTTGACAAAAGTGATGGAGAGCATAACACGTAATAGATGTAGCCAAGTGAAGTGCAGAACGAAAATGAAAAGGATGGTATAAAACAAATGAAAAAGTTGACTACTTTGTAATTTTTGGCAGAAAGTGTACAGTAGGTACAGCGTGTGAAAGCTTTTGCGGTAGTAAAAAGTTAAGGCAGTGGTAATATTCAATACGGAATAGGTAAGCACTGCCACACAAATTCTGAGTGATAGTAGGAAGTACTATCTATTTCATAAATGCTTGTAGGCTGCTGTAGTGCATAAACTTTTTGAACTGTACGGTTTATACTACTTGGTGAGTTGAAACTGTGTTTGATGCATGCATTTAACCATTGTAACACGCTTACTCAGTTATGTTTTTTTGTTCTCCATTGATTATCGAACAGTTAACTGTTATAAATAAAACAACTTATCTTCATATCCATTGATTATCGAACAGTTATGTTTATGCAGTGTGATGAACTTTCCAATTCATTTGTCATAAATATAAATCTTACAATTATTGAAATATGTAAATGTGTTACATCCTGCTGTGGGAAAAAAGTAAAAACACACAGCCAACAGTGGGAAAACAAAGAAATTACATATCCATTGTAACAAACAGAAATTTTAACATAGATACAACATAGAAATTAATTTAGTTCACTCCATCGAGAACCTAAAATTTGAAACAAAGATACATGAAGCGTAGGAGGTAAATTTGGAAAGGGAAAACTATTGTTGGTAACATAAGAATATGTTTGGTTCAAAAGGCTAAATTTGTAAAATTGCTTAAGCTGTGTAAACCCAAAACTCGTGTATGTACATTTTTCAGAATATATATTTTTCAAAATTGTTCTTGGTACCTTCAAAATTGAATGCAGTTATTTAAAGAGGGAATTAGGCACAAGGACAAACTTTGGAAAAAATTTAGGTTAAAGGACACCAAGTTTCTTTTTTGGGTTGAAGGACAAACTTTGAAAGAAAATTAGATTGAAGGACAATGCTAGTGATAACTAGCATTATATTCAGTTTTTACAGTATAGAAAATGCTATTATAACTAGCATTATATTCAGTTTTACACTGAACAAAATGCTAACTATATTTAGCATTGTCTTTCAACCTAATTTTTTTCAAAGTTTGTCTTTCAGCCTAAAAACGAAACCTGTTGTCCTTCGGCCTAATTTTTTTTTCAAAGTTTGTCCTTATACCTATTTTCCACTTATTTAAAACTAACTTATCCTAATCCTCTACTTTCAAAATTTATAGATTTGCAACCGTTAGAAACTCACTCGTATAGAACCTTGAAAATTATTACCTTTTAATCCATGTACATATTTATGTCTGCTTAAACATGAACTCAAATACTGCAAACCATATATTTAAAAAACTGATATGTTCGAACTAATGAAAGCCTGACATACCCAAAAGTTTATTCAAGTGGAACCAATTTAATGACACATGCGTATGTTGTACTCTATCATATTAAAATCTGGTATGTATCCGACACTTATTTATAGTTAAAGCTATGTGTGCTCGTATAAAACTATGCACAAATTATATAGATAAAACCTGTATGTAGTTAATATAGCATGAAAGGTAACATATTCAAAAGTTAGCGTGTTTTCAGAAATGTGTTCAATTTGAAAGCATAATATATTTGAAGTTTGTGTAGTAAAAGCGTATAAAACTTTATTCTGCCAAAATTTGTGTAGTATGCATATTGTTAAAAATATATATTTCTGAAAACTAATGTTGGTAACTTCAAAATATATGTTTTCCAAAACGCTTACTGTAATTATTTAACAGTATATATAATTAAACTTCATATTTTAAAAACATTGAAGTGTGTGAAATTTAAATAGGATATTTGTGCACTTGAAAGGTAATATATGTTAGAAAGGAAACTGAACACAGAAGAAACTTCATAAATATATTTTACTTCACAATATATTCATGTTTTGTACATGTTTATTTATTTTTTAATATGATTTTTATGTATGTTTGTAATTGTAATTTAAGTTTTAAAAAAAAAATACTTTGCAGTTATTTAATATACACAAATATATAGATAAACCTATACGCAGTTAATATAGCGTGAAAGCTAACATATTCAAAAGTTAGTGTGTTTTTAGAAATGTGTTCAATTTGAAAGCATAATATAGTTGAAGCTTATGCACTAAAAGCGTATAAAACTTCATGCTATCAAAATTTATGCAATGTATATATATTGTTCAAAGAATATATTTCTCAAAACTGTTGTTGGTAAGTTCAAAATATATGTTTCCCAAAACGCTTAATGTAAATATTTAACAGTATATATAATTAAACTTCATATTTTAAAAACATTGAAGTGCGTGAAATTAAATAGGATATTTGTGCAGTTAAAAGGTAATAGATGTTAGAAAGGAAACTGAACACAAAAGAAATTTCATAAATATATGTTACTGCGCAATATATTTATGTTCTGTACATGTTTATTTATTTTTTAATATGATTTTTATGTATGTTTATAATTTTGATTTAAGTTTAAAAAAAAATTACTTTGCAGTTATTTAATATACACATACAAATTTTTTTTGGAAACAACAATAAGAAAAATTTAATGTAACAATATGTAGAATAAAACAGTGCAAAATATGATACAGAAAGTGAAATAAAACAGTATACGAAATGAAGTAACACCGTGAACAACATAAAAAACACATTAATTATTGTTTTTTGCATTTTTTCCACTGTAGAAGTACTGATAACTTCTCATTTAAGTTGGTTTGTGTGATTAACAGCGTGACGTCTGTAGAAATATATGCAAATTAGTAAGGTTTCAAGTTAAACCTCAATCTAGCATTTACAGTTGCAGTTTAGGCGTGTACAAAAATGGTTAAGAGCTGTGAACCCATAGTTTGAGTAATATAAATATGAATTATATACAGTTCTCAAATCAACTATATGTATGAATCGCATACTGCATATATATTTATTAGAAGTGCAGACAACTTATTATTGTTCAAAATATTTATTTCTCAAAACTGTTGTTGCTAACTTGATAATATATATTTTTCAAAAGGCTTTTTGTGAATATTGAACATTATATATACTTAGACTTCATATTTTCAAAACATTGATGTGCGTGAAATTCAAATAGGATATTTGTGCAGTTGAAAGGTAATATATGTTAGAAATGAAACTGAACACAGAAGAAACTTCATAAATACTTGCTAATGCAGAATATATTTATGTTTTGTACATGTTTATTTATTTTTTAATATGATTTGTATGTATATTTATAATGTTAATTTAAGTTTACAAAAAATCTGCTTTGCAGTTATTTACAATAGACATACAACAATTAGTGTGGAAAACCACCGCAGTTGAATCACTTTGAACATCCTAACTGTGTAAAAGTACGTTAGAACTTGAAATCCAACAGTCGTGTATACATGTGAATTATACAGTTGTAAAAGAAAACATGTACATGAAACTGGCAGACATGAAAAATCAGAGGATGAGAGGAGGAGAAATTTACCGGACGAATTTTGTACCTAATGGTTTCCAGCCCTGCCTACCCTCCTACTTCCAATGGCTGCGTGTCTAGCTTGCTGACGCTGTGCACGTTGAGTAGCTCATCGTCGTTCCCTCCGTTGCTACTCCATAAAATTGTGGAAATATGAGTTAGTATAAACAAATATCGTGGAAAGTGCATATTATATACACATGTGGGAATAGACGTTGCTGCAATTGACGGAGGCGGAAATGGAAGAGGGTGAAGGAGTCAGAATTGTTATTTTCTGCCTAAAATACTGGGGTTAACGTACAGAAACACATTTAGGGTAGCATAATAGTCCGCAGTGGGACTGTGTAAAAGTTGATCCGTTTTTTAGGTGGAAAACGATTAACGTAATGGGTAATAATACAGATTGAAGAGAACAATTGAAAGAGGAGCAATAAGAGGAAGGGGTACAAATTAGGTCTAAAATGAGGGAAACTGAGTCCATATTGTTCCTAAAATCAGGAACGTGGTACGAAGGAGGAAGAACGTAGGTACAGTTGGTGAAGGCGAGCATAGAGGCTGAAGGAAGGAAATGGGGAAATCGAAGGAAATAAAATTAGGTAAAGAGGGAGAAAGATTAGATCTTACCTCGGGAAACAAAGTCGGCCTCCTAAAATGAAGAACGTGGTATGGAGGAGGATGACCGTAGGTAAAGTAGTTGATGGGGAACATAGAGGCCGAAGGATGGAAACAGGGAAATCGGACGAAATAAATTCAGGAAAAGAGGGAGAAAGGGCAGATCTTACCTCGGGAAACAAAGGCGGACGGTTGTTGGAGCTTCGAACAGTAATTGGGCCCCAAGTTGTTGTCAACGTCTGTCCTAGGTATGGGTTGAGTGATCCATTGATGGATGACCATGACTGGGAGGGCGGGGAGTACATCTGGTGTTAGAATAGAGTTGCCATTTTTGGTTATGAGAAGTGAAATTGGAAGGGTAGGGGGAAAGAGGAAGAAAAGGAGAAGAGAAACAGAAGAGGTAGGTTACGTGCAGACAATGAAGGTGGGAAACGTGGGAAGCGGTCGGTAAAAGACTGAGTTGCCCTTCTGTACCGATTTCTTTCTATTATGAACGGTGGACAATTTGGGGAGTGGATAAAAGGCTTCACTTTGACCGCTTTGACCAAGGTTTTGCTATATAGTATAGATATATATATATATATTTATATGTACGTATGTATGTATTCTAAAATTAAACTATTTTAAATATTATTAATTGTTTTAAGCTATTTTAGAAAGTCCAAATAAAAATAATGTTTTAATTGTCGAATGATGTATATACAATTATATTTTTTTATTAACACACACTGAGACATATATATGTGTGTGTATATATATACACATAGTCGTATTCATCCAATGTTAACGGCAGAAACATATATGAATTCATGATAATATGCATATAAACAAAAGCAACATACTTACATGATAAAAAATATATAAACTTATATAAATTATATTAATTGGAATATTACCTTATCCAAAGCCTAGATGAAACACCTTGAGATATTGAATCCATTCATTCCTTGAATTAGTATCCAAATCTTTAGAAAGAGCTACCAAATTGAAACCAGCAATAACCGATTTTCGATTTGTATTTAGTTTTTGCATTTGGAAGCTTGAAAATGAGGAGGAGGGCTGGAGTAGGGGTCAGCCTAAACTGGTCTTAGGAGGAGCAAAAAGGAAAGTAGTTAGAGATGATATATAGTAAGACTAAGGAATGAAAAGAGGATCTAGATCCTTCTTTTGCTCTTACCAATTTAACTCCTTTTAAATCAAAATTCCACCCCACTCATATGGCCGGCTAACTTAGGCTCCCTTCTAGGCCTCAAAACCGCTTCAAGCCCGATTAATAAAAAATTCATTTAAATCTTACACATCGATATCGTATATCGATGGGTGTGTGTATAACTATTATATACACATTATTTAATATTGATCTACACATATTAAATAAAATTTTATAATTAATATTTCATAAACATTAATTAGTTAAGTAAATTTATAACTATTATAATTAATTAAATCAGGTGGTAGTAGGAGTATTCAACATTTCGATTGTGTGACTCTTAGGTGTATGTTTGGTCAACGATCAAGATCGATCGATTTAAATATTAACCTTTACAAGCCATTTAGCAAGTGGTCTGACATTATGACCAAACTTATCGCTTACATAGCTTCGGTAAGAAACAATTTTACTCATTTAACTGTTACTCAATAGTGACATTTATTTACACCAATTTGATTCGTCAAAACTATATCACATTATGACTTATGGAATTTGGTAATGGTTAAAATTCTAATATTGTCCATATTCAACTTTATAGTCCAAACACAAAGTCCTTGGTTCAATAATAACAATTATTATTAACTACATTACTCTGGCCAGAGACTTTGACTTTGAGTTGACTTCAGTTGACCGAGATACTAACCTCATATAACTAAGGAGACGAATCCTTTATTGAATTATGTTTCACTTTCACTGCTTTTACTCAACCCAACTATAGTCATTCGATGGACGCAATGCCATGATTTAACTATAATCAAAATGGAGCTCCTACATTAAAGATCAATAGTATTTTCAAGTTAAGAGAACAGTGTAATATTGTTGCATCGATATTTTCTATTTAATCGTAGTTATATTAACCAATAGAAAATCGAGGGTGGGATTTTCGAGGAATATTCTGTGATTTCTTGTATGCTCTGGATTCCTTTGTGACATGTATCACTGCTTTGTTGTCATAGAACAATGCCATTAGATTCTCAATTTCGGGAATCACTTCGAGCTCACTTAAAAACTTGTGCATCTATACCGCTTCCTTAGCTTCTTCATTGAGGGCAACGTACGCAGTCTCTATCATGGAATCAACTATTGTTTCCTATTTGGATCTCCTCCCACAGTTTAGTGTAAACACGTAACCTAACGCTAACTTACTATCGTCGACAACACTCTGTAAGCTAGAGTCAGTATACCCTTTCCTAAGGAGGTCTTCATTCCCGTATATTAGGAATAAGTTCAGAGTATTTCTTAACAACTCCTATACACATTTTACAGCCATTTAAGTTTTTCTCTAGGATTAGACTGGTATCGGCTTATGCATCCTAATGCGCATGCATATATGGTCTAGTACATAACATAGCATACATTATAGAATCGACTGCCGAAGCAAACAATATCCTTTTCCTATGCTTCTTCTCTTAATCGATCCGAGGAGCGTCCTTCTTGGAAATGATGATTCCATATTTCATTGGAACATTTCCACGCTTGGAATTCTCCATATCGAATTTCAGTATGGTATCTATGTATAAGGATTGGGACAATTCCAACAACCTCTTAGATCTATCTCTATAGATCATTATACCAGTATATAGGCTGCTTCTTCCAAATCCTTCATGGATAAGTTCTTGGAAAGCCAAGCTTTCACTGATTGCAATAATGAAACATCACTGTCAATCAATAGAAGATTTTCGATGTATATGACTAAGAATACAACAGCACTATCATGTTCCTTCAGGTATACGCACGCTTCCATTGTGTTCTAATAAAAACCAAATTGTTTGATTACTTTATCAAACACTTATTCCAACTACTTGAAGTTTGTTTAAGTCCATAAATGAACTTTAACAATTTCCAAGCTTTTCCCTCACTCAATATTGTATTTACGTCCATTTTTCATATTTCATGGTCATAGAATGCAGCAATAACCAACATAATCTGAATAGACTTAAGCATAGCTATGACGAAAAAGTCTCGTCTTCGCCATAATTAACACCCTGAACTTTACGAAAGCCTTTTAGGACTAGCCTAACTTTGTAGGTCTCCACTTATCCATCTGCATTTAGTTTTTTCTTAAAAATCCATTGCAGCTAATAGGTTTTATCCTTACCGATATGTCATACAAAGTCCACACTTTGTTTTCATTCATGTAATCCATCTCAGATTTCATTGCTCCAAGCCAGAGTGCATAATCTTACTCCATAATGATTGTTGGAATGAAAGAAGAGTGTTGTCATCTAAGACACAATCCTCCTTCTTGCCTTCTATAAGGAAACCATAGTATCTTTCTGCTGTGTGAGATTCCATACTAGATCTTCTAATAGGTTGCATGTTATCGTATATAGGTGAACTTGGTTCTCCTATTGGTTCGGCCGCCATGTTAATTTTTTGGATCTCATCCAAGTCTACAACCTCACTATCAATTTCTTTTGATAAAAATTCTTTTTTAGACAGCATGCCAAGAAACAATAACATTTTGTTCCTTGGTTTGTAGAATATATTTCCTGTTAAGTTTTTGGTATATCCTATAAATTTATACAATACTGATCTTACCTCGAGTTTATTTGGACCAACGTTCTTAATGCAGGCCGGACAACCCCGTACCTTCAAATAATTGAGTTTGGGTTTCTTTTCACGCAACTTCTCATATGGTGTCTTAGGCACAGATTTAGTGTGCATCAAATTCAACATATGCATTACAGTTTCTAATGCATATCCCTAATAGGACAAATGTAACTCAGCCTTACTCATCATGGAATGAACCATATCTAATAAGGTTCGATTCCTTCACTCTGAAATACCATTGTATTGTGGGGTATATGGTGGAGTAATCTAAGAGATAATACCATTATCTTTTAAGTACTATTGGAGTTCATGTCCAACATATTCACCTCCTCGATCAAATCGAAGTATTTTAATCTTTCGGTTTGCCTGATTCTCAACCTCATTCTTATATTCAACAAATTTCTCATAAACATTGGATTTGTTTTTCATTAGATACACATATCACAGTCTTGAGAAATCATCAATAATGGTTACAAAATAAAAATAGTTATCTTTAATAACTACATGCATATGCACTTACATAACCGTGTACGAGACCCAATATTTTATCGACTTTTTCATTGCTCCCACTAAAGGGGTGCTTGGTCATTTTACCTATGAGAGGCGACCCACACATAATAAGTAATTCAGAATCAAATGATGGTGTAAAACCTTTGGTTTTCATTTTTTATGGTCTTTTCTCACCTATATGAACTACAATGGCAAAGATAATTTTCATTTATATTGTTATTCGAAGAACTGCTCATAGAACAAACAAAATTTATATTGATCACATAAATGTCATACCTAAAATACCATCACAGACTTTATTACCATCTAAAATAGTGTTCACAACATTATTAGCATAGCGAAATACATAACCAATCTTAGACAATCTGGACATAGAAATAATTCCACAAATAAAGTCTTTGACATAATAGAAATTATTTAATATCAAAACAAATCCACTTGGCAAATTTAAATGAAAATCTCTCTGTCTATCGTTGCATCTATAATAGACTCATAACAACTTGAAGCCCCATTTCTCCTTTGCCATGAGACATCAGTTTCTAAGCCACTGTAATGAATTAAAGATGTAAGTTCCAGATCCAATATCTAAAGCCCAAGGTAATTTATATATTGCAAAACAATTTTGAATCATTAACATATCAAACGGAGCGGCCATTCCGCTTCTCTTTAACAATCTTTAAGTACTCCGAACAATTTCTTTTTTATGATCCTTCTTGTGACAATGATGACATTTAACCTTGTTTGCAGCAACAGTCTTCTTATTATTCTTATTAACTCTTTTTTGCTTTTTTGAACATTTCAAAGATGGCACATTGCCCTTGATAGCAAGTATGACCTCTTAATCCTTAGATGAAGACTCGGCCAACCTCAACATATTGAGAAGATCCATGAGGCTTACATTCAACCTGTTCATATTATAGTTTAATATGAATGACTCATACTGGGGAGTAAGATTTCCAAGGATTAAGTCTACTTGCATCTCATTGCTTATTGGCACGTCTAACTGTGCAAGCCTATCAATATACCCTTTCATCATTAGAATGCAATCGTCCATTTTCTGTCCTTTTGTCATTTTGGTATTGAAAGTTTCTTCGTATATTCGTACCTTGTAGAACGGGACTATTTACCAAATAGGGCTTTGACACTATCGAAAATCTCATAGATAGACATGTTTTCATGTTGTCTTTACAATGGCTTGTCTAATGTAGACGACACGAAAACTTGGGAAATCTCCAGGTTTGAAACACATTTATCACAAACAAGTCTTATTTTGGGGTATGCATCATCATTGGGTCGTTTTTTGAGGGTGCAGTAATTGACGACTAAACACGTTCATAAGTTAATGTTATCTTTATCGCTCTTAGCCAATCAATGTAGTTAGGTTCGGTGAGTTTACCATTTTCAAAAAATAGCTCAGATGTAGACATTTTTCTTTAAGTTTTAACATAGTAGAATAGGACAATTTCATAGTAGACATTTTTATAATATTACTAAGGTTAAACTTTATGTTTAATCTCCCACTAGCCTTTTATGTTTTTCCAAACCGTAAGATGAAACATAGAAATCATTTAACCATGAAATCCCTCTCTTTAATGCTCTAGAAAAAATTGATTAAAACATATTAGTTAGATGTGTTCTTTTTATTATTATATTATTTAAATTTTATTATTTCTAAATACCAAAAATATCACAATCCTTATTTCACCAACTTTCAAATTTCTTTGCACAATTTCACCATCCCTGTCATCACAACTTCATCATCCTGATCATCACTCATTCAACAATATTGTCAGAAGACAAACTTAATTCTTTTTTTTGAATGCAAAACAACTTGCACGTATGAATTTTATTTTAATAAGGAATTTTTTTAGATTTAGTCCTATTTCACAAACTTACTACGCAAATAGGCTTGTTTTAAAACTATTTACAAACGTAGTCCTGTTTTGGCCAACTCAGCGCTGAGTTGGCCAAAACGTACTGACGTAATTTCAAGTTGCACCAATTGATGGGGTTTATTTTTTATTTTTTGAATTTATAACTGGCGCTATTTGAAATAGCACCAGTATAATACATGTAAAGATAATGAAAACATAAGGGCGACATTTAAAATTGCGCCAGTAGGCGCAATTTCAAATGCCGCCTCTGCATATACAAAACAGTAGCCCTCCTCTCTTCCTCATCACTTTCCATCTTCCCCCAAATATCAAAACAAAAACTCACTTTCCCAATTATCCAAAATCAAAATCCTAACTCTATTTTAGCTTATTTATTCTAAAAATTGAATTATAGCTAGTTCGTCGACATATGAAGCTTCTATAAGTATCAATTCTACAAACAATCTTCATTTAATTTACAATCTAGGGTTTGTTAATGTTGAAAATGCTAGGGTAGTAGTTATTTAGCTTTGTAATGGTTGTTTCATCTTGAATTCACAAACTACTTGACTATATGTTGTTAAACATCATTTTGTAGTTGAATTTGAAATTGTTGATTGGCAACTAGAATTCGGAATTTTACTATGTTCAAATTGTCAGCATTTATTGTAGATAACACCGAGATGTTACCCGAATCGATTGACGGTAGTGTTTTATACTTGCAAGCACGCCATCGATTGAGCAACAACGCTATCATGGCGGTAATACACTTTCTTTTGTAATATCAATATACATTGATTTTTGTTATTATTAGTGCTTAGATGTTGTAACTTTTTTGACAGAACAAAAACACAGTTACAACTATTGACGTTTAGGACCGTGACTTCCTCTCATCTTGGCATACTAGAGTTGTTAGATAGAGCTAGTTTCTTGCTTATACATCGATTGGTTACACCCAATTGGATCATCACCTTATAAATTCGTTGGTGGATAGATGGAGGCCAGAGACATCTACATTCCACTTTAGAGCTGGTGAGATGACAACCACCTTGGGTGATGTTGCTGTGTTGCTTGGTTTACCTATAGATGGTGCTCCATTGAGCAATCCGGAGCCACCTGATTACATGTCGATGTGCGAGAGCCTCTTAGGTCTATCTCCTTCCCCCGAGCAGTGGTAGGGTAATGAGATGATAGTTACCACTTGGTTCTGGTAGTAGCTTGAAGGGGACATTCCAGCTGACACCTCCCAGATTCAGATTGAGCAGTGGGCTCAAGCTATATACTACATATCATCACTTCGCGTTTGATATATGATCAGTCGAAGACCCGTGTCTGGCTTAGTTGGCTTCATTTCATATAGGACTTTGATGTATACCGTCAGTATTCGTGGGGTAGTGCGGTTCTAGCATATACGCACACCGAGCTGACTAGGCTTGCTTTGTAGGAGAGCGCACCTATTGGAGGATGTTTGACTCTAATTCAGGTACTCGCATTTATCCCCTTCATATGCATATATTTTATGTACTATACATTATTTTTTATGCATCTACATGTTTGTAGCTATGGTCTTGGTCGTATCTTCTGGTCAGGAGAATAACAATGAAGATAGTGGAAGTTGATTTATCATTGCCATATGGTGCTAGGTATATTTACTATAGTATTTGATTACACACACATGTTTTGCTCCAATAATTCTTATTATCTTGCTGTTGTAGATGGATTGGCCCGAAGAGAACATAATACTCCTAGACGTAATGTTATATTCTACTGCAACGAGTTTGATGTACTTGGTTGTGATGCTGTGACATGGACCCTATTCACACATGCACTTGGACAGCTTCCGCCATTACGCACCACTTCTATTGATCTTTGGACATCACGGGTGCCACTTATTTGTTTTGGTGATATATCGTTTCATCTTCTAGATAGAGTGATGTGACAATTTGGTTTTAGACAGCATCTGCCAAAAGAAGCTCCTCACTACTGGATCGACAACTCAGCCAGAGAGTATGAGATGGCGATTGAGACATGGAATCATCGTCATATGCACATGCAACAAGAATGAGACCTCACGCTATCAGACGACGAGTATTATACATGGTACCAGTACTTCACTCGATGCTATATTCTTCGTGCTGTAGAACCTCCTGTTGAGGTAGACGAGTATACTTCGAGAGCTCCACTTGAGAGGAATGTGGTATGTGTTTATTGTTATTATTTAACTTGAGAGAAAAGTAGTCATATTTAGTTTTCATACATGTTAATTACTACTATTTGATAGGTGGATGGCATTTACCATGCTATTGAGTTGGTTGATGAGTTATCGGGAGAGGTGCAGAAGCGTACGAAGGGAAAATGCTTTAGTGTGAAGCATATATTGCAATCTATTCTTAGAAGAACAAGCTAGCTAGACTTGCACCACCACCTCCTCCCCCACCACCTCCTTCTCCTCTTGCACTCATTAAAGCATCTCTTGAATCAATTCCTCCGCCTCCTACGACACAAGTATACCAACGCAAAAGCCGAAAGGGTAAGGGAAAAGGTCCTTCATCTTCTCAACCTACGCAATTCGAACACGGGCCTTCACAGCCGCATGGGTCAAACCAAGAAAGTGAGGAGTCTTCACCAGACGAGGTTCCATTAGCACGGAGGAAGTAAAAAAACTCCTTTAGAAATGAAGAGGTTGCGGTAAAGCGTTGATGTGGTATGGTGTAAGTCGGATGTTTAGCTTGTAGTTTGATTTGTGGTGTTGGTTGAATATTATGATGTCCGATGTTGGTTGATTATTTTTACGTTGTATGATTTCGAACGTTGGATTATTTGTGAAATGTTTATATGATCGTTAGATTATTTATGCAATTTATAATGTTAGAATGTCGGAATTTGACCGTTTGGATTTTTTTTGTTTGGCAGATGGTATATGGGGTATTATGTTTGACATGTTTCTATTTTGAAACCTGTAATTCACACCTGGGGTGCAATTTTAAATTGCGCCAACTGGCGCAATTTCAAATAGCACCAATTGGTGCAATTTTAAATACCGTCCCGGGTATGGATTACAGGTTTCGAAACAGGAACCCTCCCCTCTCTTTCCTCTCATATCTCACTTTACCAAACTCAACACAAAAAACCCCAAAACCCCAATTATCATCCTTTCGACAATTCTACATCATCTCTTATCAAAATTGTGATTTTAATGCGAATTTTCTAGATAATCGAAGGTTATCTTTAACATTTAAACCCAATTTTTACTTTAATTTCTTTTTATTGCTTTTCACTTTCTTTGCATGTCTTCAAACCAATTTTTATTAACCATTGCTAGAAATGGATCAATGGGAAATTGATGATGAGACTTTAATGACATGCATAGATGCATTTGAATCCAATGTAAACGTCGCGGGTGGTGAAGTCAATCATCAAAGGCCGGGTAAAGAAGTTTGCAATGAAGCAAGAACGGTTTTTGAACAACCTGATCTTGTACCTAGTGAGAAGAAAACCCATTTTGTCACAATACATGGTGGGAGGTGGAAAAATCAAGGTAAAGTACTAGCTATTGGAGAGGCCCCCACATAAATTTTGTCACTGTAATAGAAGTGAAGTGATTGTCGAAAAAAATAAACTCAACGCAGCTCGTAGGAACTACATTTGTGCTCGGTATACGTTGAGTAGACAACTGCTTGGATCGTTTAGTTGTTGCGGTTATACCGAGTGGATTGATCCTCCAATGTATCATAGAGGGCATGAGTATGCGCTTGAGATGCAGGAAGAATATTCATGTTTGAAAAAGGAGATTTATTGACTAAAAGAAAAATATTTAGACCTAGAGTCAAGACTTCCGAGATATCCTAGTGAGTAATGTATGGTGTTTTGTTGTCCGTTGTATCGTTAGTTGTGCTGTATGTTATCGTAGGTTTTGTTGAATCGTAAGTTGTATTGTATGTTATCATACGTTGTTGTGTTATTGTGTTGTATCGTAGGCTCTGTTGTATGTGTAATTCATGTTGAAGTATATTACTTATTCGTAATTTGAAGTCCTTACACCATAAACACAAGCATGAATAATATCAACAACGGCATATGCTAAAGTACAACAATACTATTACAAAACACAAACAAATAAAAAGTTACTAAAAACAGTAATATAAACTAAATTGCTGATGTACAACGACTCCTCTTATGGTCGAGAACTCCCCAACTACTGCACCTATTTACCTATGGAGGCTGCAGCTCATCCATGGTCCCTTTAATTCATGTAGATCTTAGCCTTTCGGGTGCTCTACGAGCAGTTGGTGGCAGAACCAAAGGACCTTCTTGTATACTCCAATAACGTTTGTCATGAACGGGATGAAATTCTGGGGTGTAAGCGGCCAAGTAATTCTAAACCGAGTACCAAAACGAGGCAAATTCATGATGAGCTCTGTTTTCACCAGTAGTAACTGATGAACAAGCAGCCATAACATGCATGGACGGAAGCTGTTGTAGTAAAGGGATGTTACATGTACAAGAACATGTGTTACCATCAACTGTAACTTTGAGCTCATCACCAAAGTAGTGAATTACTTGCCATTCGATTTGGCTAAATCAGACTATTCTACAACGTCTTGCTTCACTTGCTCTCTCAGCTATCTTTGCTTCCCACTTTGGAATTAATCGACATGTCGAAGCCTTAGTAAACTCTCTTCATTGACAGAAATAGTCCACCGATCGGAAGAAGGTACGAGCAACCAAAGCTTTAATAGACAGTGATCTTGTGACGACCCGGAATTTTTGTATATTTGAAATGTGAATATTTAAGTTATTTTAAATATCCGAAGGTTAAATTTTAACTTTAATTTCAAATATACAGTATTTATTTGGATAAGTAATTATTAAATTTAATTATCGGGATTGGGTAAAATATGGAATCTTGATTTTAAGCCTGTTAAAAATAGTTCAAAGGTTCAGAAAATTTATATTGTTAATACTGAAGATGATAGAACTTTTAAAATGGAATTTTAAAGAGTTTTGTTCAGTTTTAAAAATATATCGTTGAAATTGAATTTAAAAATAGTCTTCCAAGGCACAGTCTCGGAATTCAGCGAAACCAGTTCCATTGGAGCCGTAATATTGTATTATTATCGGATTTTAAATTTCGGAGCGTTTGGAGTTGTTGTGTAAGCATACGGTATATAAACGTATAGAAATTCAGAGCATGTGTCCTTCCTGGCAACGTTCTCTTCTTGCCTAAGTAATTAGATATAGATACGTATATTAATTTAAACACATGTTCAACTGGTAGAACACGCGTCCTCACCTTTTTGTTTTCAACCGAACACTTCACAGTAAAGGTAAAAATGAAATCAACTTCAAAATAAAACAAAGTCGAAGAGCAGAACAAAATATATTAATGGCTGCTCGTTCTCTTAGCTTTCAATTCAAAAATCAACTCCTCTTTTCCAGACGAAATCGAATTCGAGTCAACGAACGTGGTAAAGGCAATCGATGGTTTCACCTAGGGTTTCGAAAATCAACGCCTTCTAATTTATCGTCGCTGCACACTCAGCTATTCCATCAGCCATCGCGGCTCATCCTTGCCTCATACGCGATATTTCTGCTGCCGATTCGAAGTCGAGCCATTATCGGGAAGCTCGAGCGCGAGTTCTTTGGAGAAGTTTGGGCAGCACGATTTGGGTTCGTCGATTTGGGGGGTCGAGATCGTGAGGTAGAGCCGCGAGATGAAAGGGTTGACCGAGTATACAAATCGTGGGGTGCGAGCATCAATCGGCAGTGGTCGAGCTGCTACTAGGGCTCTCGCGATAAACTAAGGGAGGCGCGATTTCCAGATCGCGTGCGACGTTTCGGGGAGGGGGAGCGAGCAGTGTTCTGGCGACGAAATGAGTTCCGGTCGATTGTGAGCTCGTCTCTGGCAAGCGTGGAATGGTCGAATCATCAAGTTAGGGCTTTTGGTTCCTAATAGCAGCAGCGAACAGGGAAGACTCGGGCACGAGATATTGATAGTAAGGTCTAAAATCATGAAGAAAACAGTCGATTTGGAAAAGGGTTGCAAACAAAGCAAAGGTGAGTTAATCTCACTCAGTTAGATTTAAACTTAAATGGTTAAATTTAAATATTTGATTGAATGGTTGATTTGGTTGATATGATATATATATATATATATAGTAGTATATACCAATATATATATATATTGGCATATGTATATATTGGAGTTGTTGATATTCCCACATTATATAGCGGATGAGACCCTATGCGCCGCATAATAGCGGATGATATTTTATAAACCCATATACCGCGATATTCCACCTCGAAGTGGAATTGGTATTGTGCTAACGTCTGTGGATGCAGGGAAACAGGTTGGAGGGATCCAACTGGATTCCTCAAAATATTTAATTTTTGTTTAAATATTCTGTGATAATGATGTTGTTATCCTGTGATAATTTATATTGGATAATCTGGTTGGATTGAATTTCCCAGTATAATGAGTTATCAAAAGCAATTGAATTGGATTTTTGGAAAATATAAAAGAGTAAAATTAAGTTAAGTAATTCTAGTGAATTCGAATAAATTAAATATGGAAAAGAGGAATTTTGAATAAATAGAGAAATGTTGAATTTAAAGAAGACTTATGTGATGTTATTTAAAGGGATAAAAATTTATTTTAATTCAATGTTTAAATGTAATTAAAAAGAGAAGGAATTTGGGAAATCTGAAACTTGTGTTTCGGTTTAAAGATTTTAAATCATAATGAGAAATAAAATCTGAAAGTTAATGAATTTGGGAATAAATGGATTAAGTGAGGAAATTTATTTCAAGGTAAAATAAATTGGAAAATCAGTTGTAAATTGATTTAAATATTTTGGGATTTGAAATTTAAAGAGAAATGAGATTTTGGAGATATAAACTGGGTTTATAAAGTGAAATGGAATATAAGAGGATATTTGAAATATAAATTCAAGGTGGGAATTTATAAAGGGATATGAATTGGTTTAAAAATAAGTGTTGATTTATTTTTAAAGGGATGTGAAGAGAAATAAATATTTGGAAATGTATTCCGTAAGCGGAAACTGTTTGAAATTGTTTTCAAAAGGAGTTTGAAAATTTGAAAATATATTTT
Organism: Allium fistulosum; assembly: GCA_030737815.1. Lineage (NCBI taxonomy): Eukaryota > Viridiplantae > Streptophyta > Magnoliopsida > Asparagales > Amaryllidaceae > Allium > Allium fistulosum. Next base: position 702,338,059 of record CM060904.1, on the reverse strand, counting down.
GGAAAGATATTTGGGCAAATAAATAATGTGGGAAATTATTTATTTTGTGATGGTTGCTTGTGGATGTTAATTGATAGTTAAATAACCGACTATCAATATTGGCCAAATGCGCTGATCGTTTCGAAGAGACCGGGATCGAGTTTCCGTATACCGGGATTCTAGGTCTGGAGACTCGAATACCACTTCGATCCGGTTTGTACGTTTCGTGTAACGATTTCGGAGTCGAAGATGGAGCAGTGAAGTGCAAGGGCTAGTCGCTACTAATCCTGAGGATATTTCCAAAATGGATGTAGTAGGAATAGTGCCTTCGGTTTCGTTCAAACCCAGGACGGACTTGTATGGACGAATGCTTGCGAAACATCGTCAGCGGACGATGGGCATTCTAAGGGATATGTTCTCTAAAAGGTATCGTTTAGCCTCGAACCTCATCAACCGGGAATGACTGAAAATCAGGGGTTATGCAGCAAGGCTTCGTGGGTAGCTCCCACTGGAGGGTAAGGTCATCCCTGTCTAGATGTCCCTTTTTATTTCGGCTTAGTGGTGCGGTTGCTGATCCCAACCGTGGGGTGATTTTATTCGGGATCATCCAGTAAGGGATGGTTCCGGCTTTGTGTTGCAGGGGAGCGAGCGTACTCCTCGGTACTGTGATCTAGGCCACGTACTGTGACAGGTGGTACCCCAGTGCCTAGTCATTCGTTGGAAATCCATTCTCCCTACATGCCTGTACGGTTTTGGTTGTGCCCAACTATTGTTGAAATGTGAGATGCAAGCATTTCAGCTAGATTCTATTTTACTTTCTGTAGACACTATTATAATATCAGAGGATTTTGATATAAAGTGTTTTAGCTATCGTAAGGTAAAAACCCGACATGTTTATTTGTGGCATGGTCTTACGAGATGCTTTTGTTTTCAAAGGATTTTGAAACTTTAATAATAAATTTGAGTGTGATTTTCTCACGCTGGTTTTCCAGACTGACTCGGGTATTGTTTTATATGATGCTCGGGTCAGACCGAGTATTATAGATTACAGGAAATGATGCTATGGAGCTGGATGGCGATACGTACTTTCGTATTTGAGTTATATATTCCGCTGTGTATTCAGATTGTGAGGACAAGTTATGATTACTGTCCAGTTGTATGATATTGATGTGATGTACTCTGATGATGTATTTGGATGATGTATATGTAAACAGAAATAGCTTTCTTTTTGTGTAAAGATCTGTTATTACCTATTATATTTTATTCCACTGCGTATGTGAGATTCTGTTGTTGTTTTCTATTTTTCTTCTTCTTCTACCTCTTCTTTTTACCCAAATGGTCCGGTTTTTCGTGTTAGAAAAACTCGGGTTGTTACAGTGGTATCAGAGCTTAGGCTAGCGATAACCTTGGCTCTGGTGGGAATTTTGAGAGTATTAATAGATATGAGCGCGTATTTGTTAGTGAATATAAAATGGTTTTATATTGTGTTGGTTGATTTATTGAGTGGCATATGAACCTTCGTCGGCACAGTCTGTACAACTGTATCGAAGGGGTTTCTAAACACTTGAATAGAACAGTTCGACACAATATTGTTTTAATTAGGGTGAATGAAATAATTTTGCCCAAATTATTTTTATATATAAAAGGATAACTTTTGTAAATTATATATTTGGTTGCTTGGTTGTTAGAAAGTGATGATATTAAATTATTATCATCATTGTGTAAAAATTGAATCAGAAATTGGAAAAAGTATAACCAAAGATGAAAGAATAAATTTAAATAACAAAATGGAATTTGAAATATAGACTATAAATGAAATTTATAAATTGGGATAAACTTTATATACAAATGTCAATTACAAATGGGATTTATAATCAAATGAGATAAATTCATAAACAAATGAAATTTGTAAATGTAAATGGTAAAAGTGACTTATAACTTGAAATAAAATGTGATAGAATTCCAGAGTAATGTTTGGATATAAAAATTGGATGGATTTTGAATTTGAAGTTTTGGGAAAGATTTAAATTCCTTTGGATTTAAAAATAGTTTTTAAAGGTTTTGGGGAAATAATAGTGATATTATTTCATGAATATTTTTGAAATTGAATTGAAATCTGGTGGGATTTGGGATTTAAAAATGTTTGAAATGTTTAGAGTGATAAAAGCATTAAATTCTCTTTTGGTCGCTGGAAAATAATTTCGGTGATGACTGCAGCATCATCGATGTCTATTTTCGAGTTTCCAAAGAGAAATTGCTACCAAACTGTTTTAAATTGGAAATGATTGTGAACTGGGTTGGTTTTGAAATTCAAAGGGAAAATTGTTTGGTAAAAGTAGATTGTTTTGGAAATTGGAATTTGATGTGATATACCAGATGTGTATGAGTTATTTATGGATTCAAAATGGGTTTTGAAATAAAACCGGGCAATTGGATTCTGGAAATTCTATTTAAAATATAAATGTGGAAATTTAAATGAATCAACAATATAAAGTATAGAATGAAGTTGATTGAAATAAGAAAGGAATAAAAGTTAAATTCTGGGATTATAATTATGAGATGAAATTAACTAAATGAGTAATATAAGCTGGTAGATAAAAGAGTTAGAGAACTTGAAGGTGAATAAAATATATTTGAATTTAACTTAAGATGAGTTAAATAAAATTGAGAATTGGAATTGAATTAAATGTAAGTAAGTTGAAGTTGAATTAAATTGGATATAAAGGTAATGTAAAATGCTTATAATTGTGTAAAGAAATTCATATTCTTAAGTGTAATAATTTGAAATTTGATTATAAAGATGGAAATGGACTTAAATGAATAGACCCAGGTCTTCAGCAAGTAAGTTAAAACTTATGAATAGAAATGAAATTGTAAGTCATAAATGAGAATTCATTTCTTTGAACCATTAAGAGTTATAATTTGAAATTGTAATCAAATGGAAACGACTAAGATGAGCAATCTTAATTTTTAAATAAATCCAAACTTGAATTATAAAATAAATTGAACTTAAGAAAATTAAGTGAAGTGATATTTGGGATTTAAAAAGCAAGTATTTAATTTTAACCAGCGGAGGAACTAATTAGATAATAAATTAGTTAATGAAATTGAATTGTGAGTTAATGAAATTGAATTAAAATAGTGATGGTTTGGATTGTGAATGGAATCCAAATAAGTGAAAATAAATTGGAAATGGCCTGGTTATTAATAAAATAATTCCATATGAATTGAGTATGGAAAATAAAATTCATAATGATTGAGTGAATGAACCAATTATATTAAATAAATAATTGGATGGAATTTGATTAAATAAAAATCAAATGAAAGATGGAAATAAAACTTTAAAAGGTTGGTTAAATGGAAAATAAACTTAAGTTATTGACTTAAGTAAATGTTGAATGGAAACTGAACTCAACTTAGGAATGGTTTAAATAAGTTGAGAAATAGTTATTGAATGAATTAACTTGGATTGTTTCCGAGCTAAATAAAATTCAATTTTTGGAAGTTGGAGATGAATTGAATTTAAGGAAAAAAAAAATTTGAAATGAAGTAGTAAATTGAAATTCATATGGAATTGGGATTCGGTTTGAATATATACACTTCAGTGGTGAAGTAGTAAATAAATACAAGAAAAAAATTATATTCGACTTAAGAATTGAAGAATGAAATTCTTAAGAAAATTTGTATTGGAAATATACTTAGTAATTTTGGAAAAAAAAATATATATATATACTAAGTGAATAGTTGAATGAAGATTAAAATTGAAGTTGTGAAATGTGATAGTTGTGAATAAAGGGATAACAATCAAAAAGAAATGTGAATAAAGGAGAATTGATATAACTAATAATCAATTGGGCTAATTACGTAAGGTGTACGTATATTATTTTATTCGCATAGCTATTTGGTCCAGATGTCGAACACAGAATTTCGAGATAGTTTTTTTTCGATCCGAATCAGGATTTTTCACTCGATTTTCAACGGCGAACCTGGATATGGATTGTTGATTGATTCTGGATATTCTCTATCATAGTTTGTGGCTATGCAAGGAGAATGACAGTTTCTGATCAAGGAACCAGATCTGAGTCCACACTAGGAAGTCGGGTGGACGATACTAGTTCGGAAGTGGAATTGTGTGATCGATTGAGCAATCGAATGTGATATTGCGTACGGATGATATATGTGCATCGTACGGGCTTAAGTAAAGCAAATATTGAAAATTTGAAAAGAAGTCGATAAAATGACTTTGGAATTGTGAGTGGATATTATTGCTTAGTAGGATATACAGGTGTATAAAAGCAATGGATAAATTGGGATTTTTGATTTTTGAAGATAAAATTTAATGGCCCGACCAAAAAGGTATGTATTTGAATTTCTATATGAAATTTGATTGGGTTTTTGATCCAGCCACTTGGCTTTTTGTTTCTTTTTGAGATTGGGAGGCCGTAGAGCCATTTTGTAGTAGTATCGAGCTAGCCACGCAAAGGAGACGCTGGCGAAATTTTTCGGAAATTTAGGGAGTTAGAAAAATTTTGGAAAATTTTGATAAGTTAAAATTTGAATTCAAATTTAAATTTGAATGGATAAGTAGGTGGTATGAGTTGAACTTATGAATAAGTTTGGGAAGTTAAAAGATGATTAGTGTATCATTAATAAAAGATTGTTATGGAAAGTTGTTAAAACTATTTGGATTGGGAAAAAGAACGGGTATCGAATCATTTCTCTTAACTGGTAATTTCGGGGACGAAATTCTTTTAAGGGGGGAGGAATGTGACGACCCGGAATTTTTGTATATTTGAAATGTGAATATTTAAGTTATTTTAAATATCCGAAGGTTAAATTTTAACTTTAATTTCAAATATACAGTATTTATTTGGATAAGTAATTATTAAATTTAATTATCGGGATTGGGTAAAATATGGAATCTTGATTTTAAGCCTGTTAAAAATAGTTCAAAGGTTCAGAAAATTTATATTGTTAATACTGAAGATGATAGAACTTTTAAAATGGAATTTTAAAGAGTTTTGTTCAGTTTTAAAAATATATCGTTGAAATTGAATTTAAAAATAGTCTTCCAAGGCACAGTCTCGGAATTCAGCGAAACCAGTTCCATTGGAGCCGTAATATTGTATTATTATCGGATTTTAAATTTCGGAGCGTTTGGAGTTGTTGTGTAAGCATACGGTATATAAACGTATAGAAATTCAGAGCATGTGTCCTTCCTGGCAACGTTCTCTTCTTGCCTAAGTAATTAGATATAGATACGTATATTAATTTAAACACGTGTTCAACTGGTAGAACACGCGTCCTCACCTTTTTGTTTTCAACCGAACACTTCACAGTAAAGGTAAAAATGAAATCAACTTCAAAATAAAACAAAGTCGAAGAGCAGAACAAAATATATTAATGGCTGCTCGTTCTCTTAGCTTTCAATTCAAAAATCAACTCCTCTTTTCCAGACGAAATCGAATTCGAGTCAACGAACGTGGTAAAGGCAATCGATGGTTTCACCTAGGGTTTCGAAAATCAACGCCTTCTAATTTATCGTCGCTGCACACTCAGCTATTCCATCAGCCATCGCGGCTCATCCTTGCCTCATACGCGATATTTCTGCTGCCGATTCGAAGTCGAGCCATTATCGGGAAGCTCGAGCGCGAGTTCTTTGGAGAAGTTTGGGCAGCACGATTTGGGTTCGTCGATTTGGGGGGTCGAGATCGTGAGGTAGAGCCGCGAGATGAAAGGGTTGACCGAGTATACAAATCGTGGGGTGCGAGCATCAATCGGCAGTGGTCGAGCTGCTACTAGGGCTCTCGCGATAAACTAAGGGAGGCGCGATTTCCAGATCGCGTGCGACGTTTCGGGGAGGGGGAGCGAGCAGTGTTCTGGCGACGAAATGAGTTCCGGTCGATTGTGAGCTCGTCTCTGGCAAGCGTGGAATGGTCGAATCATCAAGTTAGGGCTTTTGGTTCCTAATAGCAGCAGCGAACAGGGAAGACTCGGGCATGAGATATTGATAGTAAGGTCTAAAATCATGAAGAAAACAGTCGATTTGGAAAAGGGTTGCAAACAAAGCAAAGGTGAGTTAATCTCACTCAGTTAGATTTAAACTTAAATGGTTAAATTTAAATATTTGATTGAATGGTTGATTTGGTTGATATGATATATATATATATAGTAGTATATACCAATATATATATATATTGGCATATGTATATATTGGAGTTGTTGATATTCCCGCATTATATAGCGGATGAGACCCTATGCGCCGCATAATAGCGGATGATATTTTATAAACCCATATACCGCGATATTCCACCTCGAAGTGGAATTGGTATTGTGCTAACGTCTGTGGATGCAGGGAAACAGGTTGGAGGGATCCAACTGGATTCCTCAAAATATTTAATTTTTGTTTAAATATTCTGTGATAATGATGTTGTTATCCTGTGATAATTTATATTGGATAATCTGGTTGGATTGAATTTCCCAGTATAATGAGTTATCAAAAGCAATTGAATTGGATTTTTGGAAAATATAAAAGAGTAAAATTAAGTTAAGTAATTCTAGTGAATTCGAATAAATTAAATATGGAAAAGAGGAATTTTGAATAAATAGAGAAATGTTGAATTTAAAGAAGACTTATGTGATGTTATTTAAAGGGATAAAAATTTATTTTAATTCAATGTTTAAATGTAATTAAAAAGAGAAGGAATTTGGGAAATCTGAAACTTGTGTTTCGGTTTAAAGATTTTAAATCATAATGAGAAATAAAATCTGAAAGTTAATGAATTTGGGAATAAATGGATTAAGTGAGGAAATTTATTTCAAGGTAAAATAAATTGGAAAATCAGTTGTAAATTGATTTAAATATTTTGGGATTTGAAATTTAAAGAGAAATGAGATTTTGGAGATATAAACTGGGTTTATAAAGTGAAATGGAATATAAGAGGATATTTGAAATATAAATTCAAGGTGGGAATTTATAAAGGGATATGAATTGGTTTAAAAATAAGTGTTGATTTATTTTTAAAGGGATGTGAAGAGAAATAAATATTTGGAAATGTATTCCGTAAGCGGAAACTGTTTGAAATTGTTTTCAAAAGGAGTTTGAAAATTTGAAAATATATTTTGGAAAGATATTTGGGCAAATAAATAATGTGGGAAATTATTTATTTTGTGATGGTTGCTTGTGGATGTTAATTGATAGTTAAATAACCGACTATCAATATTGGCCAAATGCGCTGATCGTTTCGAAGAGACCGGGATCGAGTTTCCGTATACCGGGATTCTAGGTCTGGAGACTCGAATACCACTTCGATCTGGTTTGTACGTTTCGTGTAACGATTTCGGAGTCGAAGATGGAGCAGTGAAGTGCAAGGGCTAGTCGCTACTAATCCTGAGGATATTTCCAAAATGGATGTAGTAGGAATAGTGCCTTCGGTTCCGTTCAAACCCAGGACGGACTTGTATGGACGAATGCTTGCGAAACATCGTCAGCGGACGATGGGCATTCTAAGGGATATGTTCTCTAAAAGGTATTGTTTAGCCTCGAACCTCATCAACCGGGAATGACTGAAAATCAGGGGTTATGCAGCAAGGCTTCGTGGGTAGCTCCCACTGGAGGGTAAGGTCATCCCTGTCTAGATGTCCCTTTTTATTTCGGCTTAGTGGTGCGGTTGCTGATCCCAACCGTGGGGTGATTTTATTCGGGATCATCCAGTAAGGGATGGTTCCGGCTTTGTGTTGCAGGGGAGCGGGCGTACTCCTCGGTACTGTGATCTAGGCCACGTACTGTGACAGGTGGTACCCCAGTGCCTAGTCATTCGTTGGAAATCCATTCTCCCTACGTGCCTGTACGGTTTTGGTTGTGCCCAACTATTGTTGAAATGTGAGATGCAAGCATTTCAGCTAGATTCTATTTTACTTTCTGTAGACACTATTATAATATCAGAGGATTTTGATATAAAGTGTTTTAGCTATCGTAAGGTAAAAACCCGACATGTTTATTTGTGGCGTGGTCTTACGAGATGCTTTTGTTTTCAAAGGATTTTGAAACTTTAATAATAAATTTGAGTGTGATTTTCTCACGCTGGTTTTCCAGATTGACTCGGGTATTGTTTTATATGATGCTCGGGTCAGACCGAGTATTATAGATTACAGGAAATGATGCTATGGAGCTGGATGGCGATACGTACTTTCGTATTTGAGTTATATATTCCGCTGTGTATTCAGATTGTGAGGACAAGTTATGATTACTGTCCAGTTGTATGATATTGATGTGATGTACTCTGATGATGTATTTGGATGATGTATATGTAAACAGAAATAGATTTCTTTTTGTGTAAAGATCTGTTATTACCTATTATATTTTATTCCACTGCGTATGTGAGATTCTGTTGTTGTTTTCTATTTTTCTTCTTCTTCTACCTCTTCTTTTTACCCAAATGGTCCGGTTTTTCGTGTTAGAAAAACTCGGGTTGTTACAGATCTTACACCTTTGAGTACACCATTAAAGCTTTCAGACGCATTTGTTGTCATTACATGAAATCATCCACCATCATCCTTACACAAATCCCAGTTCTCCCCCTTCCCCGCCAGACTTCTCTCAATCCAATTAGGAGCTCTAATATTGGTGGTCTTAATTTCCTGCCGGATTTTCAGATACTCCTCCGAAGCACATGCCACTCATAGAATAAACCGATCAAACATTTGCCCCTAAAGCCGGCAACTTGAAAGTTTGCTTTCAAATGTCTAGCACAAAATCTATGTTTATGTAGTGATCTCCATTTGCTGTCCAATGCGGTCGGTATTCCTTTCATTCTATCGGAAATGAAAGTAATACATCGGTTGTTAACATTATGAATAAACCGATGCGTGCAAGAAAAAAACCAACCCCAACTATCACATGATTCAGCCTCAACAATCACATAAGCCAAAGGATAAAGTTGATCATTTGCATCAACCACAGTCACAACAAGTAATGTACCTTTGTATTTGCCATGTAGATGCGATCCATCGATACAAAGCAAAGGTCGAAAATGCACAAATCCTTCGATACAAGGCCCAAAGCTCCAAAAAGTACGATTGAAGACACCAAACTCATCGGTTGTTACATGTCCAACACTACCAGGATTCATCCTAATAATTTCAGCAAAATATTGTCGTATGTTTGAATATGACTCTGCCCAATCACTATATATTCATTCTATTGCCTTGCTTAATGCTCTCCACACTTTCATATAGTCGATCTTAATAAATAATTGGTCCTCCATTAATATCTACACAGTTCCAGCCGTTATGTTCAAATCCGATTTCACAAATGGCATGATCTTTGAAACCAAAAAATTAGATGTCACTTGCTTGTGATTGGAGTTAACTGTTGGGTTAATGCAAGTATGATTGCTTGAATATTTTTTAACAACCAACCATCCAGATTGCGATTTTTTAGAATCTATAGCATGAATTCTCCATTAACAGTTGGCATCGACATTGCAAATGGCAGTGTATTTTTTTTGTTAGACCTGATTGGCTTAAAAGAAACTGCATGTAAAATTTACCATTTTAGTTGCTGTAAATTTTTTGCTTTGGTCTCGAATACCATACCAACTTTGAAACCGTTCTGAACACAAGACAATGAGAATAGTTCTTTGTTGAATTGCAGGTTTGCGACAATGGATCTCGCCAACATTTTCGCATTACATCGGTGATCGTCCAACAGTATCTCCATTTAAAGTTCATCACTACCAGCACTAGCATTATCTTTACCTCCAAAATCATAGTTTAGTTGATCATGTTTTACTTGCATGTTGTCGATTCACGTTGTATCGTTCTCTGGTATTGATATAATAGTCATGCTATCAAGAGCAGGAATATCGTTTAATTGTCCATCTACATGTTCATCTATGTCATATCGTCATCAGATACATTTGGTTGCATGTCTGATTGTGCATCCATATTGTGTCGGAAAGCTATAATATGAAAATATGAAATTTTAAATATAGTTATATATGCAACACAATTCATTATCATTGTCAAACTTAACTTACTTTTGGCTCATATGGTATAATTCGAAGGGTGTGGGCTGCAATGGACAACACCTATGAGTAGCAGATGGTCCAGCGCTATTTTGCGTCGGATGATGATGCAGAATATAACTAACATGATAATAATATTTGATATCAAATTCAACACGATGAACAATATGTCGTTTAGAAAGAATAACAAGTAGGAGTTACCTTTGACTCATGCATGCATGACTATCCTGCGTCGGATATGGATAGCTAAATTGTAGATTTTGTTGAAAATTCATAAAAGGAGGATAACCAAACAACATTTATTGGTGTTTGTATTACTGTATGTTCATAGGAGGATTATTGTAACTAGGAGATGGAATTGGTTGCGAAGGATAGATGGCTACAGGTGCCGCTACAGATGCAACTATAGGTTGTTCTACCAACAACTTTTTGTTTTTCACAACAAACAACTCTGTGGATTTTATAGGTTGTTCTGCCAACAACTTTCTGTTTTTCGCAACAAACAACTTTATGGATTTAGAGACGACGGAGAACGTTAACTCAACGCACTACAAGAAAAATCCCTTTTTATTGCAATGGAAAACAGCGTTTCAAAGCTGCATGCTGTCACTTTGGTTAGATTAAAATAAATACAGCATGTTTCACCACGGGGACTGCACCTATGGCAATAATACTCGCTATGCCTAATAATTTTTTTAGGGCCGCTCAGATTTTTGCATTCCCGCTTAAATCTTATTTTCATTCCCCACTTGTTATTTTTTTCCTTTCTCGTCTACCCCAAAACAAAAATGAACCCTAACTAATCCCTACAATTTTCTCTTTATCTAGTCTCTCGCTGTCGCACATAACCCTAGCTCTCCGTAACAATCCTACCACACTTCCAAGGACTTCCACCTTCTACTTGCAAGTCAATCCCCATCTATTCCATAGTTTTCTGTCACATAAATCTGTAGGTAATTTATTTCTTATTGGTAAGTATTATCAATTTGAGTCGATTTCAATTTATGTAAAAATTGATTTGGATCAGTAAGGTATATTTGAGTTGATTTCAATTTATGTAAAAATTGATTTATCAATTTGAGTTGATTTCAATTTATGTAAAAATTGATTTATCAATTTGAGTTGATTTCAATTTATGTAAAAATTGATTTGTCAATTTGAGTTGATTTCAATGCATGGTTAGGTATTTTTTTTTGCAGTTGTTCGATAACATTTGAATCCCTAGATGTTAGCCCAATGCTTTGCACTATGAAATCCATATTTGCTGTCATTGGATTTTTATTGGCAAAAAACAATTGTTGCTAAAATAAGTGTTTTAACTGTTTGGTTATACAATCTTGAAACATCAACTATAATTTTTGCATTGTTTGCTTATTTCATTGTTATGTTGTTTCATTATATTTTTATCTTTGTATTTTTAGGTAATAATGTTGCTTCCTAAACCTCCTTTCATGTACAAGAAGTGACTAAAACAGAATGGCAAACGATTTGCTTCCTATTCGTATTTTTATTGCCAACTTCTGCATAAAGAATCTTACAAAAATAAAAGGTTAGTTGTCATCTTTCATTTGGCGAAATTTTATATACCACTTGTTTTTTATCATGTTATTCGAGAAATACATGTTTGGACCTTTTTTCTTAACAGGTCAATTCAAAACCAGCATGCTTTATCTCTTATTTTTGTCAACAAAATTAAAAATATGCATATATTTGCAAATTTCTATGTTAGGGTTATATATAGAAAGGAGTAAGATTGGATGACTGGCTTTAAATCAAAAGTTGAATATTTTGTACTATACAAAACATAGAAAGTATCATTTATCATCAGTATATGAAGGAATATAGTTACATAAATTGGTCATTTTCTTCATGCTATAGACTCAAAGTTATATTAGTTTGATGAGTCTGGTACATATAACACAGGAATTAAACATATACAAACTGATAATAAAGTTTATAAGGTATGAGAAACATTCGGTATTTGTTATAGATTAAGAAAGAAATTGGTAATAAAGTTTACTAACAAAATTAATAACTAAGGGTTGTTTTTAGCTTTATCCAAACTGACTTGAAACCAAAGTATAATGATACTTCAAACTGATAATGAAATCAAAGGAGATCATGTATTGTAGTTAGGACCGAAGATGAATTGCATTAGCTTTTGATATGGGGAAATTCTTTTACATATAAAAAAGGTTAGATAAGATAATTTCAACACAAAAAAGATCAAACCAAAAATAAAAGCTGATGGTTTAAGCTGAAAATCAAGAAATTAAAATGGTAGTAACAATCTGCAATGAATCCTAAAATTATTTCTCTAACCTGCAATATTATTCAATTCTAAGTTACTCAGGCAAAATTGGAAACCTACATTAGTGCTAATATTCTTTTCTGAACCAATATGAACTTTACCGATCCATTTTTCTTGAATTTTTGTATTATTAGACAAGATAGTGTTTTCTAAAAAAAGAGTCAAAATAGTTAAATTACTTATTTATATGCCATAAATTATACATGTACATGTTACTGTTAAATGAGGGATGCAAGTATCCACATTATATTGCTTATAATATGCAACTATAACATCATAATTAAATCAACATGCAACCTGATTTAATTGGTCCTGGAGTCGATATATTGGCAACATGGTCACCTGCGGCACCTCTTTCAGCATGGTCAAAATTTAGGACTCATTCACGATTAACTGATGTTACTTTGAATAAATTTTGTTTAAAATACAATTGAAAAAAAATCCTCTTTATCACTAGAAAGTTCTTCCAAATGAAGATTTGGATTACTTTTGTTTCAAACTAGATAATGTTTGGAAATGCGGATAAGTAATCTCAAAGCATTTAAAAAAAAGAAGTAAAATGACTGATTTTTACAATGTTGAAATCTATTATTTAAGCCATTAATTTCACATGTTCCTGTTTTTTTATGTTATATTTGTTTTTGTGTATAATTGACTCATGTGCTGCTTAATTCAGAAGCTCTGTTACATCATTAGTTCTAGCGCAATTACAGAGATCTAAAAACTTTGACCGCCATTATGGATTTGGTTTAGATTATTGCATGACCAAATAGCATACTTTATGTTAACAAAAGTTATAACATATTTGATGTTTGGGTAGTGACAAATACGTTTCACTTTTGCAAGACCAGTTAGTACCATGATCAAGCCCATTCCACATTTTGCTTGGTTTTGAAAACTGAGCTTAGCTCAGTTAAAGTTGGTGAAGTTTAACAAACAAAAATGCAAAACGTCTTCAATTCATAAAATAATTATGAAAGGCAATGCCTCAGTTTGTACTTGTATCAAACCGAAGCATGATTTCAGTTTTTAATTCCATGATGCCAACATATATTGTTGAATTGACAATATTTGTAAACAAATTAATTCGCAAACTTCAGTTTGAAAATGTACTAGGTTCTTTTTATATATGTAAAATGATACTTGGCTATCCTATAACTTTGCAACCTACTGTAATCTGATATTCATAGTAATCAGATTCAACGAATCTTTCTTGGTTTCAGTTTATGGATGAAATAAATATTTAGGCTTGACCTACATCATCTGAGCTTGTAAACCTCCACTTGCACATATTCTGTAATTATAATCATTAGTACTTTGCATTTTGTTTTCAGTGAAGAAGTTTTAGTATCTTAAAGTTTTTTTCCAACCATACTTCATTATCAAATCTCTAAATCACAGGACTTTATAACAGAACATCTGAGCATTTGAAAATTCCATGGTTTTGATGCAATCTTTGCTGAATAGTCGATGGATAAGGAAGCTAAAAATTGTGATTACTTGTAAGGTATGATTTCAATTTTGCTATTTGATTTAGTGACTTCCGTACCCTGATTAGAGTATTGTTTATATCTGTAGAGTGGTTGGTAGAGTTGTCAATAGATTTAGTTTATATAAATATCTACTAAATATTGCTTGGCTTAATCATTGTGTGCTCATCTATTTCATGGTTTAATATGAATAATGGAACCTATAGATATTAATTTGTGGCTTTATTTTTGATCATAACTGGATTGATAGCTCACATTATTTTAATTTCTTATGTACTAACACTGTTTATAATTGTGTTTGTACACTTTTATGAATTTCTATGGATTCCATTAGCTTAATAGGCATCCATTCATCGTTTGTCATCAAATTAGAATACCTCATTATATATCTACTCAAAAGTACCAATAAGTGGTTTTATAAGTATAGTGAAAATCATAAGCACATATTTGTAGCTAATTACATATCAACTTCCAAGCACCTCATCTCACTTGTAAGCTGGTGTTGGCAAACCTAAGCAAGTAATAGCTGCTTTGGTTTTTGGAGTGGAAAGTTTTACTTGATAAACTGGTGCAAGGATAAAGACATGGCAGGTATACAACTTATGGCAACGATCATTTAAGTCAAGACTACATGTCAATGAAATAAACACGCACTCAGTCACTCGCTATGTTATATGATTAGTATTATGTAAAAGTACTTAGGATTGATAAGATAGTTTAATAAGATTAGCCAGTGTCAAGTTAATTTTAGCATATAAAAAGATAGTTTAATATGGGCTTGTGGTGTCAGGCCCTTAGTTGATAGGTACAATGTTTATTGTCAGAAATCCGAGCAACAAATGTACCTCCAAAAAAAAATGAAGAAGAAGTAAGAAAAGAAAAACTGTTAAAGTTTCCAAAATTTTAGTATGTATGTGGTAAATTTTTTACACTTCCAATCTCCTTAATCATCTTGATTATCCTAACAATATTTATATTACATATTTTAACTTATAATCCATATATACTAATTTCACATTGGATCATGTTCAACATTACTTTATCATCGTTACTTTTACAGCCATAATAGTAGACCAACAACTGAAACTTTGCATATTAATTAGAGACATGACACAATATGATGCATAGAGACCAGGCAATATATATATGCATAACATTTACTGTGTAACACACATGCAAACTTGTATTATACATGTACATTACTATCAGGAACTGAACTAAAATATTTGTTGTATAACACGCATGCAAACTTGTATTCGCATATGGCTATGTGTTTTAAGTTTGAGGCAGAATGATATAGGTATCATATTGATCTTTTAACGTCTTGATTAATACAGAAATGACTCTTGGGCATTTTTTGGAAAAACTGTGGGATGTTTCAGAGAGAATTCATTATGATTCTCAAAATAACATGACATTAAAATGAATTAATGGTTATGTACTTCATTGATGGAAGTAACTCATATCATTTATGCTATAAGCCTTAAAATGTTTAGAGGCCTGCCTGAACTGAACTGAATATTTAGTGTTTGCATTATGAATCCGATTTAATTTTGTGTACACTTTTTTAATGAATTTATTCTCAAGCATTACTTTTGATTTACAGGTAGATAGATGACTGTGATGTAAAAAAAAGGTTGCAACGAGTTATGGATCGAAGTTATTTTTGCTGCTAGAACTACTTTTTGGTTTTAACGTATGTACCACTTGCTTTTGTTTTGCTATTGCTACTTGTTCTATATTTTGTTTTTGAACTATTGATGACATACTATTTATGTTTGGTGTAAGAATATTGTGTATTTTGATTATGAAATTTCATACGTTGGTTATCAAATATGTGTTCAAAATGTGGTATTGATACAATATGTTGATTTTGAAATATGATATTGATATAATATGCTAATTTGAAATGTGGTATATACACACATTGTAGCGGATGTTTACTGAAATGCAATTAAAACATTCCACAGCATTTTTAAAACGCCGTTGAAAGTTTTAACATCGTTTTAAAAATGCCGTTAAATTGTATCTAAAAACATAAAGCACGATTTATTGCAATAAGGAAACGCTGTAAATAAATATCACAGCATTGAAAAAACGCTATAAAATCTTATCTTAGCACAAAACAAACGCTAAGAAAGATTTCTAACTACACCCAACCAAACGCTGTTAAATGATTTCATGACACCAGGGAAACGCTGTCAAAAAGGACATTTAACAACGTTTATTTCTTGTCATTGTATATCTCTGACATATAACTGCATGTCGATACACAGCGTATGTATAAACGATGTTAATAGCTTTTATAGTGTTTTTAAAACGCTGTTAAAGGTCTTGTTTGTTGTAGTGACGTCGTCGTCATCTATAATTTTAATCGCTTTAGATCCAAAATCAGTTGGCCAATTGCAAACTAAATCAATATCAAACTCCTTCGATATGATCTTGGTTGCTTTGTAAACCGATGCTTTTACTTGCTCGAAGTTAGATCCTTTACGAACTTTTGCCAGTTTGTAAGATCCGCCGTTATATTTTCCACACATTTGATCATTAATAATCAACTCGCTATCATAATAACATATAGTTGCAATAAAATTAGGAGTCATTCTAGTTTGATAATGGAATTATCATTATGAAGTGAAATGTACAAATAAAAAAACTAGGGTTTGCAAAATCATACCTTTAAAAATCCAAATGAATAAGATGTTGTAGATCCGAAAAAACACTTATTTTTAGATTTAGATGAGATAGGCTTAAGATTTTAATTTTGGAAAATTGGAAAAGTGGGTTTCGGTTTTGATGTTCGTGGGAAGATGAAAAAGTGAGTAGGAAGATGGGAGGGCCGCTGTTTTGTATACACAGAGGCGGCATTTGAAATTGCGCCAGTTGGTGCAATTTCAAATGCCGCCCTTATGTTTACATTATCTTTACATGTATTATATTGGCGCTATTTCAAATAGCATCAGTTATAAATTCAGAAAAAAAATAAACCCCATCAACTAGCGCAATTTGAAATTGCGCCAGTGCATTCTGGCCAACTCAGCTCTGAGTTGGCCAAAACAGGGTCACGTTTGTAAATAGTTTTAAAACAAGACATTTGCATAATAAGTTTGTAAAATAGGGCTAAATTTAAAAAAATTCCTTTTAATAATGTAAACTGATTTCGATGCTCAAAAATATTCTTTTACTAAATTCAATCCTATTAATTATTATTTTCTTTGGATTTTGATAATTTTCTATAATATATTTCTAAAAGTGTGAGCAAGCATTTATTTGTTAAACTGTAAATTGATTTGCTTTTTATATTGTTTTCCTTTGAATATGTTCTCATTGCTAATAAATTTATTTTTTACCTTTACCAAATTTTATTTATAAGTTTTTTTATAAAATTTTAAAAATAATTCCTTTTTTGTTTTTGTTTTTTTGTAAGGACCCGATTCTTCGACTTTCGAATATCGACATCAATACGTCCACTGTATCGACTGCCGAGCAAACGAATGCCGGAAAACCGAATTCTTAGGGTTTAAGAAAGAAGAGGTAGAAGAAAAGATAGAAGAAAAAGAAAAGAAGAACAACAGAACAACAACAGAAAGAGAAACAATATTAGAATCTCACATTCGCAGCGGAACAACATATAATAGATAAATCACTAATCTTTAAAACAAAAGACTATATCAGTTTATACATACATCAATCAGAGTCAATATACAACTCAATACAACAATGGACAATTATATAAACTTGCCTCATACAGAATACACAATGAAATAAATAAACAAGTACGGGAGTACGTCTCGCCATCCAGCTTGTTTCCAAAGCTCCAGAATATCCAGAATATCCTGATAACATAACTCTAGGCTGCCCGTGTGGAAAATTATGGGCACCCAGAGTTTAGAAGGGAAACAATAAACTCCGAGTCAGTCATGGTGACTGGTGTGAGATCGTAAAACAGTTATTTTTAAAACAAACAACAAGAAGATTTTAAAGTCAATTTCGCAATGCTTTTGGAAAATGAAACTACCATAAGGCCTCCCGCACACACACACAATGCAAACGCAGAATCGAAGGAGATTTCTCCTTATGATAGTCAAAGGTGCTTGATGGGCAAAATCAAATCATTTTTGATATTATTATTAGTGCATAGTGTAGAAAACTTTTCGAAAGTATAATATAAATCTTAGCCAGCATAGGCATTCCGCACTTATGCCTACTATAGCTACCATGTTCAATAGCAGGTTATCGCCACATTCCATGGCAGGTAATACAACTAAAACCGTACAAGTCTCGTATTGTTTCTTTGGATTTTCCAACAAATGGTCAGGCCAAGGAACTTCCCATTGCCACATAGGTACGCCCCTGGAAAGACGACCCGAGAACCAAACCGGATCTCTGCCAACACAAGGTCGGGTTACCCCTAACTGGGTAACTACTGACACGAATATGTCATCCCCCGATCGTAACCGATCTATATCCGAGGATCCCCGATTTCCAACAACCACAAAGTAATAAATTTGCAGCAACAACATAGGTTAAATATCTGGGCTCCATACCATGATACCACCTCTATCCAGAAGGAATGACATACACTAAAGGGGCGCTACCCCCTAATAACCTTGCTGCATCCTTCCTGTTTTGACCATTTCCGGGGTGTGAGGTCCGACGAAGTCTCATCCACAAACCTACGCTTTGGTACAAAGCCATGCTTCGGGTCAAACAAATGATCAAAGTAATGATCACAAAGATAAATGATCAAAAAAATGATCATATCACAAATGATCGATCAATGATCATTTCACAGCAACACTTAGCATGTCACGTTACCAAATTGGGAGTAAATCGCTGATAAATTTCAACTACAAAACCTCTGAGCTCGTACGTCTTAGAGAAGGGTGTTAAGCTAAGAGAATAAATTCTCCGCCACTAACAGAAATGTATTTGAAAGAAACCAGCTTTATATCTCAATTTGTAACGTCAGACATACAATCCATACAAGTCTGTTCCGGGATCGAACAGAACCGAAGGCACTTCTCACGAAGCCCTTGCAAATCCGGATAATTTTCAAATCACGTCCGGACTTCCCGTCACTAAGGGTGATAAAACCTCTATATCGGAGATCAGCCGATGCAGAGCAACTCGACGGTAATCCTTCCGTTTTCAAAAATATTCGGTCTTCAACACCGGTCATCAAATGCAATTCATTACGACGTATCACATATTCGGGATGGGTTATACCACCCCATGGTCCTTTCCCGGCTAACCCGAATAGTGAGCGCTTATTCAAAAATAAGTGTGGCATTCAAATTCAAGCAAATCACAACAAATACCCATTCAAGGTAATTATTGATAGTCGGTTATTTAACTATCAATTGGTCTGCACAACATCATCAGATTCCAAATAATTTTCCAAATTATTTAATTTCCAAAAATATCTTTACAAGATATAAAATTTCCACACTTTAACCATTTGAAAACAAATTTCAATTATTCACTTTCAATTTATCTTTACAAAGATAAATTCTCAAAAACGTTTCATTTCACATTGGAAAAGCATTTCCATACTTATTTAATAATAAGTAATTCACAAATCTTATTTATTTTCAACATTTGAAAATATTCAATATACTTAAATCATAATTAAGTATATATTTCGTTCTTTAAGGAAATCATTTTATTTAGCGAATTCTATTTATATCCCATTTAAGTGCCAACATCTAATTTATAAGTAAATTACTTATAAATCTTTTATTTTACAACATCTATTCATTTTATAACTTCACATTATAAATCTATTAATTTCATTCACTTATGAAATCCATTTATACTTCATTTTAACACTTACAAAAACTCGTTTTATAATTCCAATATTTTAATTTATAAATACCAATTTTATAAATCTTTTTATACAAATCGTTTATAGTTATTCAAAAATCCCAACTTAAACCATTTTATAAATCAATCAACTATTTATTTCAAAAACCATATTTCTCAAAAATCATAATTTTCATAACTTTAAAATTTTAATGTTTATTTATTTAGGATGAATCAATCCAAAATTTTAATAAAACGTATACTTTCAAAAATCACTTTAAAAAGCTCTTTTAAAGTCAAAATCGTTATTTTTAACTTCCAAAAATGGATCCAATGATGCAACACACAAATTAGTCAATCACGACAACAAACATCATATATCGATACGAAGATCAATAAATATCACAATATCTGTAATCAAATAAATACTGGTGAGGAATCCAGTTGGATCCCTCCAACCTGTTTCCCTGCATCCACAGACGTTAGCACAATACCCATTCCACTTCGAGGTGGAATATCGTGGTATATGGGATTTATAAAAATATTATCCGCTATTATGCGGTGCAATAGGGTCGCATCCGCTATATAATGCGGGAAATCAATCAACTCCAATATATACATATGCCAATATGTATATATTGCTATATATATAATACTATATGTACTATATCACATACAAAAAGAAATCAATCAGTCAATAACTGCAAAATCCAACTTTTCATTTTGAGTGAGAAGATCTCACCTTAGCTTTTATTTTGCAATCCATTTTCATTCTTGACTCGATTTTCTTGATTTATACCTTGTATAGACAATTTTATACAATCGATTAATATTCGAAATAAATCGAATAATTAAATCTGCCATTTTAAAATTTTAATTCATCTCCTAATTTAGTTCAGTTTAATGATTTAAATTTTAAACCAAAAATCAAATTTTAAACAAATTTCCCTAAAAAAACATTTAGCAATCAAAATAATTACCTAAGTTAACTAAACAATTTAATTACTAAAATAAAACCCCTTTCTAATCTATAAACATACAGATCAAATTAAAACAAAATTTGTTTTAAACCATACTGTTAATTTATTTATTTTTCCAGATCTCTGTACATTCCTCATATGGGTAAGATAAATTTTTAAATCGAAATGAAATAGATTGAAATACCTCTCCGCGATAACTCGAACTCCCCTTTGCCATCGTTCAAACAACTCAAAACCAGCACCTCGAGCTCATACTAGATCTCAGCTAAACGACTTCACTGCCTGGACTATCATGACATCAACCTCGCTTCACGAACCTCCAACCTATCGTGACAGTCGCCATTTGCTCAAGCACAAACCCTAGATTTCATCTTCGATGCCGCCCCTCCACGCGAGTGTCGTCAGTACCGCGTCCACGCGAGCAACTCGCTCGAGAGTACAGGCCACCGCCCCTTGATGTCGCGACCGAATCCCATACATGCGCGCACCCTAACGTCGAAGCCTTTCTCGATCGATGCTATTGTCGTCGATCCATACAGTCGCGACTCTCGTTTGAACTTACTGTGCTTCCGTTCGAACTCGCGTCCCTCTCTTCGATTGCGAGAACTAGATGTCGAATGAATTTAATTCATTCATTCGTTTTTTTTCTTTTGAAATGAAAAGGGATGGAGCCGCGAATTTGAATTGAGAGGAGAATGGAAGAGGAGTATATTTTGGGATCGACCATCATTTATTTGATTTGAACGAAAGTATGAAAGGGAAACGCCATTTTTTTTATTTCGTTCGATTTTTATTTTTGAACTGGAGAGGGAGAGGAATATTTAAAATTGAAGACGACATGGTTTACACGATCTTATTTCATGATTCCAGGCGTGATTCAAGGGGATGACGCGCATATGATATTGACCAAGTTTTAAAAATTAAATTTAAATTGAATTTGATTTAATTTCAACGCGTTTATACGTCATACGCTCACATAACAACTCCGAGAAATATGAAATTTGAAATCGGATAATAATTCAATATTACGGATCCAATGGAACTAGTTTCGTCGAATTCCGAGACTGCGCCCCGGAACGCTATTTTCAAATATCGATTCGAACGATAAATTTCAAAACTGAATAAATCAATTTCAAATTCGATTCTGAAGCTTCTATTATCTTCAGTATCATCAATATAAATTTTACAAGCTTCCAGATTATTTTTAATCAGCTTAAGATTGAAGATTCAATTTTTTATTCAACTTTCAATAGATTAGATTTTATAATTTAATCGCCAAATTCAAAGTTATATTAGGGATTCAAATTAAATCATCGTTCAAATATTTAAAATTAATTAAATATTTTCAATTTAATTTGTTCAAAATTCTGGGTCGTTACAATCTTCCCCTCTTAAAAGAATTTCGTCCCGAAATTACAAGTTAGAAAAAATGGTCCTTAACTCGTCTACTATTTTTCACAATCCAATAGTTTTATTAACTTACTAACCTAAATCTTTTTATTAAAGATTCATTATCATTCAACCAGCTTTTTCCAACTTTAATTATAAGTTTCAAACAGCATTGTTTTCTTAACAATTTAAATTTAAATTCAAATTTTAAACTTTCAAAAATTTTCCAACACTCGAAATTTTCGAAAAATTTCACCAGCGTCTTCTTTGCGCGGCTAGATCGGTACGACTACAAAATGTCCCTACGGACTCTCAAATTTCAAAAAGAAAAGAAAAAGCCAAGCGGCTAGACAAGAAAATCATCAAATTTCATATTGAAATTCAAATACTTACCTTTTGTCGAGCAATTCAAATTTATCTTTGAAATCAAAATTCCAATTCCTTTATACACCTGTATATCCTACTAGCCATAATATCCAGTTACAAAATTCAAACCATTTTGCCAATTCCATTACAAAATTTCGATACTTACTTCTTATACATTTTTTTTACTTCACTATTGAAGTTATATCCATTATCATTCAATTTTACATTTCAAATTTCATTTGAATTCAATTTACACTTTCAACCCTATTTGGATTTAGTTTTACCTTCTGAATATTGAATTTCATCAACTATCTTACATTCAACTGCACTATTTTAAATTAGTTCCAATTACTAATTCATCACAAATTCTAATTCACTTTATTCAATTTTGTTTTTAACATTCAGTTTCACTTTCATTTAATTGATTCACTTGTACTTACTTTAATTTAACTCCATCCTTTAAGTTAAATTTATTCTATCAAAATTCAAATGGTATAAGTTATCAACTCATTTATTATTCCCATAAATATTTTAAATAGGATTCCAAAGTCTTTTCAACTTTATTCAAAACCATTTTTGAAAACAATTCAAATTATCCTTTGAATTTCAAAAGGCAAATCCAAATTTTCCAAACAACTTTCATTTAAAACAATTTGGCAGCAATTCCTCTTTTGGAAACCCGAAAATGAACATCGTTGATGCTGCAGTCATTACTGAAGTTATTTTCCAGCGACCGAAAAGAGTTTAGAGCTTTCATCTCTCCAAAATACTTTTCAAAACCTTTGAAATTCATTTCCAACTCCAAAAAGGATTTAAACTTTCCAAATCTCCAAAATTTTCAAATTCTTTCAATTACATTTCCAAAAACTTCTTTGGAATTCTATTTCCAATTATAAGTCACATTTATAATTTACATTCTTAAATTTCATTTGTATCTGAATTTATTTCTTAACTTTGGAGTTATGATTTCAATTCTCATTTTAATTCAATGGTAATAGTTTAATATTATTACTTCCTAACAACCATGCAACCATATACTGTAATAATTTACAGAAAATCATTTCTTTTATATACAAAAATAGTCTTGGTTATTTTCCAAATTTTAAAACAATACTATGTCGGTTTATCTTGTCTAAGAGTTTAGAAACCATTATCAATTACAATTAGCTAGACTGCACCGACCAGAATCCATAAACAATCAACCGGTAAGTCAACACAATACAAAACAATTTCATATTCACTAACAAATACGCGCTCATATCTATTTTTACACTCAACTCATTCTAGAGTACTACTGACTCTATCTCTAATGAGTAACACCCAATAGAGCAGGGTTGTCGCTTAACCATATGCTCTGATACCACGTTGTAAGGACCCGATTCTTCGACTTCCGAATATCGACATCAATACGTCCACTGTATCGACTGCCGAGCAAACGAATGCCGGAAAACCGAATTCTTAGGGTTTAAGAAAGAAGAGGTAGAAGAAAAGATAGAAGAAAAAGAAAAGAAGACCAACAGAACAACAACAGAAAGAGAAACAATATCAGAATCTCACATTCGTAGCGGAACAACATATAATAGATAAATCACTAATCTTTAAAACAAAAGACTATATCAGTTTATACATACATCAATCAGAGTCAATATAGAACTCAATACAACAATGGACAGTTATATAAACTTGTCCTCATACAGAATACACAGTGAAATAAATAAAAAGTACGGGAGTACGTCTCGCCATCCAGCTTGTTTCCAAAGCTCCAGAATATCCAGAATATCCTGATAACATAACTCTAGGCTGCCCGTGTGGAAAATTATGGGCACCCAGAGTTTAGAAGGGAAACAATAAACTCCGAGTCAGTCATGGTGACTGGTGTGAGATCGTAAAACAGTTATTTTTAAAACAAACAACAGGAAGATTTTAAAGTCAATTTCGCAATGCTTTTGGAAAATGAAACTACCATAAGGCCTCCCGCACACACACACAATGCAAACGCAGAATCAGAGGAGATTTCTCCTTATGATAGTCAAAGGTGCTTGATGCGCAAAATCAAATCATTTTTGATATTATTATTAGTGCATAGTGTAGAAAACTTTTCGAAAGTATAATATAAATCTTAGCCAACATAGGCATTCCGCACTTATGCCTACTATAGCTACCATGTTCAATAGCAGGTTATCGCCACATTCCATGGCATGTAATACAACTAAAACCGTACAAGTCTCGTAATGTTTCATTGGATTTTCCAACAAATGGTCAGGCCAAGGAACTTCCCATTGCCACATATGTACGCCCCTGGAAAGACGACCCGAGAACCAAACCGGATCTCTGCCAACACAAGGTCGGGTTACCCCTAACTGGGTAACTACTGACACGAATATGTCATCCCCCGATTGTAACCGATCTATATCCAAGGATCCCCGATTTCCAACAACCACAAAGTAATAAATTTGCAGCAACAACATAGGTTAAATATCTGGGCTCCATACCATGATACCACCTCTATCCAGAAGGAATGACATACACTAAAGGGGCGCTACCCCCTAATAACCTTGCTGCATCCTTCCTGTTTTGACCATTTCCGAGGTGTGAGGTCCGACGAAGTCTCATCCACAAACCTATGCTTTGGTACAAAGCCATGCTTCGGGTCAAACAAATGATCAAAGTAATGATCACAAAGATAAATGATCAAACAAATGATCATATCACAAATGATCGATCAATGATCATTTCACAGCAACACTTAGCATGTCACATTACCAAATTGGGAGTATATCGCTGATAAATTTCAACTACAAAACCTCTGAGCTCGTATGTCTCAGAGAAGGGTGTTAAGCTAAGAGAATAAATTCTCCGCCACCAACAGAAATGTATTTGAAAGAAACCAGCTTTATATCTCAATTTGTAACGTCAGACATACAATCCATACAAGTCTGTTCCGGGATCGAACAGAACCGAAGGCACTTCTCACAAAGCCCTTGCAAATCCGGATAATTTTCAAATCACGTCCAGACTTCCCGTCACTAAGGGTGATAAAACCTCTATATCGGAGATCAGCCGATGCAGAGCAACTCGACGGTAATCCTTCCGTTTTCAAAAATATCCGGTCTTCAACACCGATCATCAAATGCAATTCATTACGACGTATCACATATTCGGGATGGGTTATACGACCCCATGGTCCTTTCCCGGCTAACTCGAACAGTGAGCGCTTATTCAAAAATAAGTGTGGCATTCAAATTCAAGCAAATCACAACAAATACCCATTCAAGGTAATTATTGATAGTCGGTTATTTAACTATCAATAGGTCTTTACAGCATCATCAGATTCCAAATAATTTTCCAAATTATTTAATTTCCAAAAATATCTTTACAAGATATAAAATTTCCACACTTTAACCATTTGAAAACAAATTTCAATTATTCACTTTCAATTTATCTTTACAAAGATAAATTCTCAAAAACGTTTCATTTCACATTGGAAAAGCATTTCCATACTTATTTAATAATAAGTAATTCACAAATCTTATTTATTTTCAACATTTGAAAATATTCAATATACTTAAATCATAATTAAGTATATATTTCGTTCTTTAAGGAAATCATTTTATTTAGCAAATTCTATTTATATCCCATTTAAGTGCCAACATCTAATCTATAAGTAAATTACTTATAAATCTTTTATTTTACAACATCTATTCATTTTATAACTTCACATTATAAATCTATTAATTTCATTCACTTATGAAATCCATTTATACTTCATTTTAACACTTACAAAAACTCGTTTTATAATTCCAATATTTTAATTTATAAATACCAATTTTATAAATCTTTTTATACAAATCGTTTATAGTTATTCAAAAATCCCAACTTAAACCATTTTATAAATCAATCAACTATTTATTTCAAAGACCATATTTCTCAAAAATCATAATTTTCATAACTTTAAAATTTTAATGTTTATTTATTTAGGATGAATCAATCCAAAATTTTAATAAAACGTATACTTTCAAAAATCACTTTAAAAATCTCTTTTAAAGTCAAAATCGTTATTTTTAACTTCCAAAAATGGATCCGATGATGCAACACACAAATTAGTCAATCACGACAACAAACATCATATATCGATACGAAGATCAACAAATATCACAATATCTGTAATCAAATAAATACTGGTGAGGAATCCAGTTGGATCCCTCCAACCTGTTTCCCTGCATCCACAGACGTTAGCACAATACCCATTCCACTTCGAGGTGGAATATCGCGGTATATGGGATTTTTAAAAATATTATCCGCTATTATGCGGCGCAATAGGGTCTCATCCGCTATATAATGCGCGAAATCAATCAACTCCAATATATACATATGCTAATATGTATATATTGCTATATATATAATACTATATGTACTATATCACATACAAACAGAAATCAATCAGTCAATAACTGCAAAATCCAACTTTTCATTTTGAGTGAGAAGATCTCACCTTAGCTTTTATTTTGCAATCCATTTTCATTCTTAACTCGATTTTCTTGATTTATACCTTGTATAGACAATTTTATACAATCGATTAATATTCGAAATAAAACGAATAATTAAATCTGCCATTTTAAAATTTTAATTCATCTCCTAATTTAGTCCAGTTTAATGATTTAAAATTTAAACCAAAAATCAAATTTTAAACAAATTTCCCTAAAAAAAACATTTAGCAATTAAAATAATTACCTAAGTTAACTAAAAAATTTAATTACTAAAATAAAACCCCTTTTTAATCTATAAACATACAGATCAAATTAAAACAAAATTTGTTTTAAACCTTACTGTTAATTTATTTATTTTTCCAGATCTCTGTACATTCCTCATATGGGTAAGATAAATTTTTAAATCGAAATGAAATAGATTGAAATACCTCTCCGCGACAACTCGAACTCCCCTCTGCCATCGTTCGAACAACTCAAAACCAGCACCTCGAGCTCATACTAGATCTCAGCTAAACGACTTCACTGCCTGGACTATCACGACATCAACCTCGCTTCACGAACCTCCAACCTATCATGACAGTCGCCATTTGCTCGAGCACAAACCCTGGATTTCATCTTCGACGCCGCCTCTCCATGCGAGTGTCGTCAGTACCGCGTCCATGCGAGCAACTCGCTCGAGAGTACAGGCCACCGCCCCTTGATGTCGCGACCGAATCCCATATGTGCGCGCACTCTAACGTCGAAGCCTTTCTCGATCGATGCTATTGCCGTCGATCCATACAGTCGCGACTCTCGTTTGAACTTACTGTGCTTCCGTTCGAACTCGCGTCCCTCTCTTCGATTGCGAGAACTAGATGTCGAATGAATTTAATTCATTCGTTCGTTTTTTTTCTTTTGAAATGAAAAGGGATGGAGCCGCGAATTTGAATTGATAGGAGAATGGAAGAGGAGTATATTTGGGGATCGGCCATCATTTATTTGATTTGAACGAAAGTATGAAAGGGAAACACCATTTGTTTTATTTCGTTCGATTTTTATTTTTGAACTGGAGAGGGAGAGGAATATTTAAAATTGAAGACGACATGGTTTACACGATCTTATTTCGTGATTTCAGGCGTGATTCAAGGGGATGACGCGCATATGATATTGACCAAGTTTTAAAAATTAAATTTAAATTGAATTTGATTTAATTTCAACGCATTTATACGTCATACGCTCACATAACAACTCCGAAAAATACAAAATTTGAAATCCGACAATAATTCAATATTACGGATCCAATGGAACTAGTTTCGCCGAATTCCAAGACTGCGCCCCGGAACGCTATTTTCAAATATCGATTCGAACGATAAATTTCAAAACTGAATAAATCAATTTCAAATTCGATTCTGAAGCTTCTATTATCTTCAGTATCATCAATATAAATTTTACAAGCTTCCAGATTATTTTTAATCAGCTTAAAATTGAAGATTCAATTTTTTATTCAATTTTCAATAGATTAAATTTTATAATTTAATCGCCAAATTCAAAGTTATATTGGGGATTCAAATTAAATCATCGTTCAAATATTTAAAATTAATTAAATATTTTCAATTTAATTTGTTCAAAATTCTGGGTCGTTACATTTTTTGTATGTTTATTGAGAGAATTTCTTCAGTTATAACATCAAAAATGCAGTTTTGTTTGGCATGTCAATGGTACAGATTTTGGCCTGAATTTGTCATATTAACTCGAATACAGGTTTAGCTCTAATTATCTAGGCCTCCCGACACAATCCCGATCCTATCACCCTTTAGACCGGGTACGCCTTCAAAAAACCCAACCTATTTTGAGACCGTTCCGATTATTGGTTATCCATATTACCCAAACATGACATTGTATGTTATTTGTTTACCATTTTGTTTGTTTGCACGTTGACATTTTAACTTAATTTTATTGTGAGCTTGACTTTATCACTATCTAATTTGTATGTTAACATTGTTTGTGTATAATTTTTACAAAATCGTGAGTTTAAACATGATTTTAAAATAAATATTATAAATAGGTATAAGAGTATTGCTCAGTTGGTTTGTAAAGCTCGACGAGTCGGGTTGGATATTGTTGGATTTGAAGTACATAGGAGTTTGGGATGGGATCAAGTTTGGTTATTGTAACTTCACTACTGTTGGGGATTCGAAATATCTTACTGTGACGACCCGAAATTTTTAACAATTTAAAATGAGATAATTGAATTGATTTTAAACATTTACAAGTTAATGTTGACTTGAATTCGGGATATCAATATTTAATTGATAATTAAATCATTTAATTTTATAGTCCCATATTGAATTTAATGATTAAAAGTGGATAAATTATTGAATCTGGAATTTCTAAGCCTGTTAAAATAATTCGAAGGTTTATAAAATTTATAATGATGATACTGAAGAAAATAGGATGGTTGAAATTTAATTTAAGGATAATTTGTTAAGTTTTGAAATTATATCGTTTAACTCGATATTTAAAAATAGCTTTTCGAGGCGCATTCTCGGAATTCGACGAAACCAATTCCATTGGATCCGTAATAGTTAGTTATTATCAGATTTCAATTTTCGCAGCAATCGGAGTCGTCGTTTGACCCGGACAACTCAAAACGCTTCGAATTATTTGAATCGATTTAATTTAAAATTTGATCGTTTACTTCCGTAACTCGTGCATACAATCAAATTGGCCTCCGAAACACGTTCCATCGTGTTCGGAATGCGGGTAAAACCCTGTAAACGTCTGTCGGAATGTTGATTCGGGGTTTCGGATTTCACTTTATGGAACACAAGATATTTTCATATTTAATTATATAATAGTCAGGCGTATTCGAGAAGCCATTCCTATCTTTATATCGTCAACCTATTCTCCCTCTTATCCAAAATCAGAACGAATCGTTCCCTTCTCCATTTTCAAAAATGAAATCTGCTTCCCCATTTCCAAATCGTTAATAAAAAAAAAGAGAAAGAGAGGGGGGGGGAAGTAATGGCGACTTTGTTTCGTTCGATGAAGGAGGGCATGGCGTCTTCAATTCGTTCGCCTGGGAGGAGCAAGCGGCTGCGCGCATACGAAGGGTTGGAGGTTTGGACTGTCATCGACGACGAGTGGGTTTCGAACCCATGCCTCGATGCTTTTCGACGCGGTGATAATCGAAAGAAGGGAGGGGGAATCGCGTTGAGCACGCGTTTCTGAGGGGTTCGCGACCCTCGCGATGGCAGCGGCAGACGACTTCGGTACTCAGATGGACACCGCGACGAACACGAGCAAGGGCATCGAAGCCGGTTGCTTGGTAAGGCAGGTTGTTCGACGAGGCTAGGGGGAATTTCGCGATTTCCTGGGGTCAGTGGTTCTTCGATTGGCGACGAAATGCGAATGTTGGTCGCGTGTTTGTCGAGCTTTGCTGTGAGGTATTCTCGATGTTTATTAATTTTGATTTACACATATATTTTGCAGAACAGTAATTATATAAACAGTGGATTTATAAAAGCAATTTAAAGGTTCATGTATTTACAGTAAAATACTGCTGTTATTATATATGATTTTGAAAATATAGGAATTTGCAAATGTGTAGAGTTATAAAAATAAATAGATAAATATACATACAAATCTTCTAGTTGTTTTAAAATATTGTGGTATGGAGACTAACCTGTTTTATTAACTGACTAAATTATTTTAGTTACCAAAGACTATTTTATTAAAGGAAATTTATTTAAATAAATAATTAACTAAGTAAACTTATCAAAAGGAATAGTTCTATAAGTTCAAATATTAATAGATCATCCATTGTTTGTCCAAGGGTAATGATCATGAAGGACAAGTCGCAAGGAAATGAACTGCAAAACATTAAAGGTGAGTAAATCTCACTCTGTTGGATTTCTATTTAAATTTAAATGGTTGAATTTAAATATTTGGTTGAATGATTAAACCGATTTGGTATGCACTGTGAATTGATGATCTGGTGACTTTGGTTTTTGGATGGTTTTCGAGTTGATTGTTGCTTAACTCGAAGTATTTGGAATTTTAAGTTGTTAAAACTTAAAACATAAATAAGGAAATGTTTCCCGTTTTAAAAGGTCACTAAAGGCTTAATGATTTGTGACACATTAAATATGGTAGGGTAATTAAAATGGAAAATTAATTAATTCAATTAATTTATGATTTGGGTATTTAACTTAGTTATTGAAGGTATGAATAAATAATTTGAATTAAGTTATAAGTAATTAAATAAGTATAAGTAACTCAGAATAACCATTTGATGGTGTGCTAAATAACTACTTAATGTAATCAATAAAATATAATCACTTTGCGAGATTAATCAAGAGATTACTTAAGATGGTTAATTAAGGAGCAATTGATTTATTTAATGAAGTAAATCCAGAGTTAGTTAATTACAGATTTGGATAAATTGGAATGATTAATACTGTGTTATTAATTAATTAAATTTTGAAAGAAAAATGGAAATCCTTAATTTATATATTAATGATGTAAGTAACGATTGATTAATTAGTCAATAATAAGTGACTCATGGAAAAATTAATTAATATAAGAAATCAAGAATTAATGTAATGGAGGATAGTTTAAATTGATTTATGAAGCAATTAAGATTTCTTATTGATTTGGGTTAAGAATAATTAATAGCGTGGGATTAATTAAAGATAATTATTTGAACGGAATTGAAAGATAATTAATCCAGGGTGATTAATTAAGATGAATGGGTAGCAAATGGTTGATGAATTAATTGATTTGGAATTAATCAAGGTCAAATGAAGGAATCTAAGAATTGAGGGTTGAAATTTCAATTAGAATAAATTGAATTGATTTGTATGAGATTAAGCTTTGCTTATGGATGATTAAATGTATTGGATGCTTTGAATGGATGGATATCTCTGATATGAAATGTTGTGTGTTTCAATGGGGTAACTTGGATTATTTATGACACGAGACGCGAAGAGAACGGGGTCGGGTGTTGGGAAATACCTGAAACCACTTCGAATTTTTAATAAATTGATTTGTGAAATCCAAAGGCTGGAATGAAATGATTTAAATAAATTGGATTATTTTATCTAAGTTTGTACTTAGAAATTGACGGGTGAAATAAGTGTTGTCCATAGCAATGTAAGAATTTGTTAAATTAATATAAGTTACCCGGGTTTATATAAGTTGTTTGTTTGGTATTCCATGTTAGTTGGGTTTACTCACGCTGGTTTCCAGCCTGACCCGGGTGTTACTTTGGTGTAATGCTCGGGTCAGACCGAGTATTACAGATTTTAGGTACGGACTTTCTGGAGCTCAGGAGTCGAGTTGGATGGCAGGAACGTATAGAGTATTTCCGCTGTAAAAATATTTTTGTGTATCTGTGACATGATAATTGAATGTATTCAGTGGCTGAATATATGTAAACTCTGATGTATTAAAATGTAATCTACTGATACAGTATTCTTGTAAACTGTTATTAATTATTATTATATTTTATCCGCTGCGAATGTGAGATGATGATGTTTCTGTTTCTCTTCTTCTACCTCTTTCTTCTTTTTCATAACTATCTAGAATTTTCGGCTTCGAAAATTCCGGGTCGTTACAGTTGGTATCAGAGCTGAAAGGTTAAGCGAGAACCTTGGCTCTGGTGGGGATTACTCATGAATAGAGTCCGAAGTACTCTAGAATGAGTGTATATATATATATATATATGAGCGCGTACTTGTTATTTTCTTATATAAAGATTTTAAAATGATTTTATATAAAAATATAATTTGATATATAAAGCAATATTTCCTTCTAATAAATATTTAGGTGATTGGTTGTTAAATTGAAATTAAATTAAGAAGTAATATAAAATACAACCTAATTGAAAACTTGAAATTGAAATTAAATTAAGTGGTAACAGAAAATACAACCAAATTATGATTTAAATTGATTAAATTGGAATTCTAGAATTAGAACTCAAAAATTAAATTGTTTAAAAACTTTGAATGAACAAGGTTAATTTGGTTTAAAAAAATTAAACCAATCTTTGAGAATTTAACTCGAATTTATATAATTCGAGATGGTTAAAATTTGAAGTTGGAATTGAATTCATTTAAATTGAATCCGGTTGGAATTAATTGGATTTGTGATTGAAGATGGATAAGTTTAAAAATTCAAATGGACAATTTGAATTGGATTAAATTGAAGTGATTGGAACTGAAGTGGGTGGTATCAGTCCAAATTGATTGGAATTTGAAATATAGATAGTAAATGTAATTTATAAATTGAAATAAATGGGATTATAATTTGAAATAGAATTCCAGAGAATATTTGAAAATAAAGTAAGATGAAAATTCCGGAGTAATGTTTAAATATGAATTGGATGGATTGGGGATTTGAAGATTTTTGGGAAAATTTAAAATTCCTTGGATTGAAGGTGGTTTCCAAAGGTTTGGAGAAATAATAGTATTATTTCAAAAATATTTTTGTGTTGAATTTGCAATCCGGAAGATTTGAAATTAAAAATATTTGGAAATGCTTTTAGTGAGATAAAAGCATTGAACTCTTTTGGTCACTGGAAAATAACGTCGGTGATGACTACAGCATCGTCGATGTTCATTTTCGAGTTTCTAGAAGAGAAATTGCTAACAAATTGATTTAAATTGGAATTGCTTGTGAACTGGGTTTGGTTTTGAAATTCAAAGAGATAATTGAATTTTCCAAAGAATTTTGGATATAGTTGAATTTTAAGGTGATACTGAAATTTTGGAAATTTGTTTAAACTCTGGAATCTTGATTAAAATGTTTATGGAATAATAAAAATATATTGGCTAATTAAAATGTATAATTCCGAGTTAAAAGTAAAATGTGAATGAAATTGATTATAAATAGAAGTTGTAAAATTGAAGTTACAAATAAAGTCGAGTAAGTAAAAAAATCAAATGGAATTTGATTTGAAATTTGAAAGAAATTTGAGAATTAATTAAAGTTGAATTGGGAATGAATCAAGTCCAATGGAAATTGGAGTATTTAAATTGGAATTGGGTCAATTTAAATGGAAGTGGAAATTTAAATTGAATTGATGGGAAAGTGGACAGTTTTGACTCTGGACTATCTTCAGTATAAATTGTTTTAGTATAAATTCATTTTTCCAAGCTATTAAATATATACAACCTTCCTTCCTTAAGACAAATTATTTTATATATTTTTGGAGCTATTTAACCATTTTTCAAATGTTTCTAAACTAATTACTATTTTTCAACTAGTTTATAAATTAATTGTTATTTTACGACTATTTTGCAATTATCTAAAATTTCTATAACTATTTAACTATTTTCTAAGTATTTTGCAACTAGTTAATTATTTTATGGCTATTTTACAAACTATTAATTATTTTCAACTACTTATCTGTTTTAAAAATTTCAAGCTATTTTCTAAATATAAACCGGTCGGAGTTCAAACTGTTATTGGTTAAATACTCAATTGAGATAAGGATTGAAGTGATAATCCCATGGAATTAAAGCAATTGTGAGTATGTGAATGGAAATTCAAGTGAATGTAAATAGAAAAGGATTTTTGAAAGTGTTTGAAGTATAAAAGGAGTTTTATACAAGCTTGAAAATGATCCAAAGTTTTAAAAATTATATATATCTGTATATATATATAAAGGATCTTATGAGAATTTTGGAAAAGGTTTTGGGAACCTGTGAATTTGAAAGGCTTTTGATTTTTGGGTAAAATCAATATTGGAATTTGGAAAAGCCTGATTTGTGAATTATCGATTTTGGGAATCGATTTTGTGTAAAGGTACCTATGTGAAATTCATACTAGGTGTATGATTTGAAAATACTATATGT
This sequence comes from Allium fistulosum, assembly GCA_030737815.1. NCBI lineage: Eukaryota > Viridiplantae > Streptophyta > Magnoliopsida > Asparagales > Amaryllidaceae > Allium > Allium fistulosum. The sequence goes on along the minus strand of CM060904.1, from coordinate 702,303,386 downwards.
GTATAGTATAAAGTGTTTTGAGATTGGCTCTGGAAAAAAAGGCGCTCCCTTGAAATGAGCTTCTCAGGAGTGCCACTGGGTGGTACTGCCTTGAGCCTCTAGGGGGAGGTTCTAAATTTGATCCTGTGAGGAGTCCGGACAAAACTAGTTCCTGAGGATTATGAGTAGTGTACCATAGCGAAAGTCGTGTGTGCCGCTGAGAGCCAGCAGTCTGCGTTTGATTTTATATCGGTAGACTGTGACACTATGGTAACATAGCGAAAGTCGTGTGTGCCGCTGAGAGCCAACAGTCTATGTTTGATTTTACATCGGCAGACTGCGACCTATGTAGGAGTGGAGAAGTTTCATTTCGACAGCGTAATCGTGAGGCCGCTGAGAGCCTGCAGTTACATGGACTTTTGCTGTGACGGCAACGTAACCCTGGATGTAACTGTGATCTGTCGTGGGTTCTATGGTGTAATCAGTTACATGGACTTTTGCTGCGACGGCAACGTAACCCTGGATGTAACTGTGACCATAGATGGGTGTGATGATTTCCAGAGCATTCTCACCAAAGATATTTTCAGTAAACTGTTTTCAAAAACTATTTTCGATATTTTCAAGTAAAATTACTTTCGAAGTATTTTCACTAGATGTCGAAAATGAGTCTGCTAAGTACTTATAGATTTTCAGTCCTACGCCTGATCAACGTATGACTGAATTTCTATGAGAACAAGGATGGACTGGTTGAGACATCGAGTTATAAAAAGTATTTTTTATAAAAAGCTATTTTAATAATATTATTTGAATTCAAAAGCATTTCTAAATTTTAAAATAAAAGTGTTGGATTTTTGGGAAATGAAAGAAACTTCAAATTTGAATTATAAAAACAATTTTGAACTCCGGGAAATTTAATGAAGTAATTTCCTTTGTAATGAAAATTGGAAGTAAGCTAATTAACTAAATAATCAATGGGAAGAGTATGTTGAGTTAATAATGGAGTTTGAAAATAACTTCGAATGGTAAATAAAATTCGACTTAGATTTGATAATAAATTATAATATAAATGGTTTGAATTGCAAACAAAGCCAAATAAATAGAAATAAATAGAAATAAATTGAGAATGGCTTTGTATAAATAAAATGAATTCGCGAATGAATTGAGAAGTGAATTAAAACAAAATTTAAGCGGATGGGCTGATTAAATTTAATGAGATTTGATTAAATGAGAATCAAATAGAAGTAAACTTAAGATTGATGTTGGAATAAATTAAAGTAAATTAACTTAAGTTTACAATTTATGATAGCTTGGCTTCGAATAAGGGTAAAAGCCATTAAATAAAAGCTTGGATTGAATTAATTTGGGAATAACTAGTAGTATTCAAGAATGGAATGTGGTGAGCTAAATAAAATGGTTGTGAATAAATTAAAATGGAATGGAATTAAATAAATTAAGTCGGAATCAATTTAAATGGGCTATAACACTTAAGTAATTATTTATTCACATGGATATCATAAATTTGCATAAAAATGAGCGTCATTTGTTATAAACGAGATTTAATTAAATTCTATGAATTAGTGGATGCAAATATGATTAATTTTTGAATCGTTTGAAGTGAATGTGAGCTTGTTTGGACTAAAAATCAATGGAATAAAAGAAATGGAGTTGTAAAACAATTAAACTGGGAAAATGGTATATAGATTGGGGGTAAGCAATTGAATTAGGTTTGAAAACGTATAAATTGCTCATGTGAATTAATTTGAATGCATTTCTTTTAGTATTAAAGTGTTATAGTTGTTTAAGTAAGGGTTATGTTATAAACTTTATATGTATATGGTGCTTATATGTTTAAATTGAGATAGTACAGGTACTGGAAGGCCGTTTGGCTGGATTTGGATGCGATAATTACTAAATAATAAGCCGCTTGCTTTAAAAATGCTAAAAAAAAAGGTACGCCTACACAAAAGAATTCAAAATAGGAGATATGAACTGCATATATTGATATGTATTGTGATTTCCGGCCTGAGGCCGATGTATATATATTTGTGCATCCTGCGATATCGTAGAAGCTCCTCCGTACAAAGGAGACTGCCAAAATTTTCTGAAAATTTTGGGAGTTAGAAATTTTTGGAAAAATTTATGTTAATGACAAATTAGAATTAAATAGATTAGTAAATGAAACTAATATGAATTAGATATCAATGGAGGATAAAATTCAATATTTAGAATTGAGGACAAATTGAAATCATATGGAAACGGGAGAAACAAATTGATAGAAGTAGATACGAAAACTCTTATAAGGAATGGTATAAAATGATTTGTAAAGTTACAATTGGATATTGTTGCTAAGTAAGATATGCAGGTATTAAAGGGAAAAGAAATTGGATTTGATTCCAAAAGATAAATTTGAATTGCCCGACTAAAAGGTTAGTATTTAATTTCTGTATGAAATTGGATTGGGTTTTTGAGCTAGCCACTTGGTTTTTTGTTTTCTTTTTGAGAATTTGGGAGCCTGTAGAGGCCATTTGTAGTTGTACCGAGCTAGCCGCGCAAGGGAGACGTTGGCAAAATTTTTTGAAAATTTAGAGAGTTGGAAAAGTTTTGAGAAAAATTTTGATAATTCAAATTGGGTTCTAAATTGAAAGTTTAAAGGATTAAGCAAAAGGGCATCGTCTGAAACTGTGGGATAGTTAGGGAAGTTAATAAGAATGATAAGAGGTCTTTTATAGAAGACAGTTGGTAGGATGTTGAACTGTTGGGTTTGGGAGAAAAGTAAACGGGTATTTGACTATTCTTCCTAACTAGCAATTTCGGGGACGAAATTCTTTTAAGAGGGGAGGAATGTGACGACCCGAAATTTTTAACAATTTAAAATGAGATAATTGAATTGATTTTAAACATTTACAAGTTAATGTTGACTTGAATTCGGGATATCAATATTTAATTGATAATTAAATCATTTAATTTTATAGTCCCATATTGAATTTAATGATTAAAAGTGGATAAATTATTGAATCTGGAATTTCTAAGCCTGTTAAAATAATTCGAAGGTTTATAAAATTTATAATGATGATACTGAAGAAAATAGGATGGTTGAAATTTAATTTAAGGATAATTTGTTAAGTTTTGAAATTATATCGTTTAACTCGATATTTAAAAATAGCTTTTCGAGGCGCATTCTCGGAATTCGACGAAACCAATTCCATTGGATCCGTAATAGTTAGTTATTATCAGATTTCAATTTTCGTAGCAATCGGAGTCGTCGTTTGACCCGGACAGCTCAAAACGCTTCAAATTATTTGAATCGATTTAATTTAAAATTTGATCGTTTACTTCCGTAACTCGTGCATACAATCAAATTGGCCTCCGAAACACGTTCCATCGTGTTCGGAATGCGGGTAAAACCCTGTAAATGTCTGTTGGAATGTTGATTCGGGGTTTCGGATTTCACGTTATGGAACACAAGATATTTTCATATTTAATTATATAATAGTCAGGCGTATTCGAGAAGCCATTCCTATCTTTATATCGTCAACCTATTCTCCCTCTTATCCAAAATCAGAACGAATCGTTCCCTTCTCCATTTTCAAAAATGAAATCTGCTTCCCCATTTCCAAATCGTTAATAAAAAAAAAGAGAAAGAGGGGGGGGGGAAGTAATGGCGACTTTGTTTCGTTCGATGAAGGAGGGCATGGCGTCTTCAATTCGTTCGCCTGGGAGGAGCAAGCGGCTGCGCGCATACGAAGGGTTGGAGGTTTGGACTGTCATCGACGACGAGTGGGTTTCGAACCCATGCCTCGATGCTCTTCGACGCGGTGATAATCGAAAGAAGGGAGGGGGAATCGCGTTGAGCACGCGTTTCTGAGGGGTTCGCGACCCTCGCGATGGCAGCGGCAGACGACTTCGGTACTCAGATGGACACCGCGACGAACACGAGCAAGGGCATCGAAGCCGGTTGCTTGGTAAGGCAGGTTGTTCGACGAGGCTAGGGGGAATTTCGCGATTTCCTGGGGTCAGTGGTTCTTCGATTGGCGACGAAATGCGAATGTTGGTCGCGTGTTTGTCAAGCTTTGCTGTGAGGTATTCTCGATGTTTATTAATTTTGATTTACACATATATTTTGCAGAACAGTAATTATATAAACAGTGGATTTATAAAAGCAATTTAAAGGTTCATGTATTTACAGTAAAATACTGCTGTTATTATATATGATTTTGAAAATATAGGAATTTGCAAATGTGTAGAGTTATAAAAATAAATAGATAAATATACATACAAATCTTCTAGTTGTTTTAAAATATTGTGGTATGGAGACTAACCTGTTTTATTAACTGACTAAATTATTTTAGTTACCAAAGACTATTTTATTAAAGGAAATTTATTTAAATAAATAATTAACTAAGTAAACTTATCAAAAGGAATAGTTCTATAAGTTCAAATATTAATAGATCATCCGTTGTTTGTCCAAGGGTAATGATCATGAAGGACAAGTCGCAAGAAAATGAACTGCAAAACATTAAAGGTGAGTAAATCTCACTCTGTTGGATTTCTATTTAAATTTAAATGGTTGAATTTAAATATTTGGTTGAATGATTAAACTGATTTGGTATGCACTGTGAATTGATGATCTGGTGACTTTGGTTTTTGGATGGTTTTCGAGTTGATTGTTGCTTAACTCGAAGTATTTGGAATTTTAAGTTGTTAAAACTTAAAACATAAATAAGGAAATGTTTCCCGTTTTAAAAGGTCACTAAAGGCTTAATGATTTGTGACACATTAAATATGGTAGGGTAATTAAAATGGAAAATTAATTAATTCAATTAATTTATGATTTGGGTATTTAACTTAGTTATTGAAGGTATGAATAAATAATTTGAATTAAGTTATAAGTAATTAAATAAGTATAAGTAACTCAGAATAACCATTTGATGGTGTGCTAAATAACTACTTAATGTAATCAATAAAATATAATCACTTTGCGAGATTAATCAAGAGATTACTTAAGATGGTTAATTAAGGAGCAATTGATTTATTTAATGAAGTAAATCCAGAGTTAGTTAATTACAGATTTGGATAAATTGGAATGATTAATACTGTGTTATTAATTAATTAAATTTTGAAAGAAAAATGGAAATCCTTAATTTATATATTAATGATGTAAGTAACGATTGATTAATTAGTCAATAATAAGTGACTCATGGAAAAATTAATTAATATAAGAAATCAAGAATTAATGTAATGGAGGATAGTTTAAATTGATTTATGAAGCAATTAAGATTTCTTATTGATTTGGGTTAAGAATAATTAATAGCGTGGGATTAATTAAAGATAATTATTTGAACGGAATTGAAAGATAATTAATCCAGGGTGATTAATTAAGATGAATTGGTAGCAAATGGTTGATGAATTAATTGATTTGGAATTAATCAAGGTCAAATGAAGGAATCTAAGAATTGAGGGTTGAAATTTCAATTAGAATAAATTGAATTGATTTGTATGAGATTAAGCTTTGCTTATGGATGATTAAATGTATTGGATGCTTTGAATGGATGGATATCTCTGATATGAAATGTTGTGTGTTTCAATGGGGTAACTTGGATTATTTATGACACGAGACGCGAAGAGAACGGGGTCGGGTGTTGGGAAATACCCGAAACCACTTCGAATTTTTAATAAATTGATTTGTGAAATCAAAAGGCTGGAATGAAATGATTTAAATAAATTGGATTATTTTATCTAAGTTTGTACTTAGAAATTGACGGGTGAAATAAGTGTTGTCCATAGCAATGTAAGAATTTGTTAAATTAATATAAGTTACCCGGGTTTATATAAGTTGTTTGTTTGGTATTCCATGTTAGTTGGGTTTACTCACGCTGGTTTCCAGCCTGACCCGGGTGTTACTTTGGTGTAATGCTCGGGTCAGACCGAGTATTACAGATTTCAGGTACGAACTTTCTGGAGCTCAGGAGTCGAGTTGGATGGCAGGAACGTATAGAGTATTTCCGCTGTAAAAATATTTTTGTGTATCTGTGACATGATAATTGAATGTATTCAGTGGCTGAATATATGTAAACTCTGATGTATTAAAATGTAATCTACTGATACAGTATTCTTGTAAACTGTTATTAATTATTATTATATTTTATCCGCTGCGAATGTGAGATGATGATGTTTCTGTTTCTCTTCTTCTACCTCTTTCTTCTTTTTCATAACTATCTAGAATTTTCGGCTTCGAAAATTCCGGGTCGTTACACTTACCAAACCCTGTAGGTTGATTGACCTACTCAAAACCCCTTTAACATAATCATAGTAACTTGTTTGATTCATTAAACCAAAGGTTTGACTCAAGACTCAAGTAACATGTTTACATGAACTTGATTGATGCCATAAAATAACGGCGAACACTAAATCATAACTTTGTAGTGAGGAACTCATCATCTTTATATGTATTAAAACCATACATAAGATATCTTACTCAAAAACCGTAGGAAATATTAAAAAAGATATATAAATCCGCTGAACGACCACTAAACATAGCTGCCAATTAGCTTATATTGCCATTTAAGTTTAATTAATTGTCATGGAGGTTCTTCCTCTTCTCCATATATTTTTGTTTTAAACGCACAAGAATTAACATGCATTGATCCTATTTAATCATCTAACTTTAATGGCTGACAACCTAAATTTAACAGAATTCTTCGCGTAAATCACAAGCAATTAGCTGCATGTTTTTTCGATTGTCTTCATATGTAATTATTTTGATCTAATATACTAAGGTAACCTATAACTATATTTGATTTTGTTATATAACTACACACATCTGAATAAATCAAATATATATATGTAGTTGTTAGTAGCTTATTTTCACATTAATGCATGCAAAATATACTACCATTTTAATTCAAGCATAGCATGCATCAGTAAGACAGTAACTAAGCAAAATGTAAGAATGCAACAAATGAAGTAGTTGATCAGGCTCAATTATAAATAAGCAAGCAAAAATTACATGGCACAAAACACATAGCACAAGACACCTATAAAAAGTAACATCTAAGAAAACGAGTTCAATTCCTCTGTCCTGATCATTTTATCTGTCTCAAGTTCACTCAGACATTTATTTTCATATCAACTCATTATTTTTGTAGTGTGGTGGGATTCAATGAACAATTAAATTATATAGTAAAAGTAGCGTGTGTTTCTTACTTGCGACATAGCAATCCGAGTAATCACGTTAGTAACATCTCAACCATCCATCTGATCCAAAGGCTGCAATTACTTCTTTTATTTCATTTGGATCATGGGCTTCTTGTATTAAGCCCAATATGTAACATATAAATATATGCCGTGTATTTCATTTGTATTGTACATTGTGATTTCTGCAATAATACAAAAGCTTTCTCTTTTTACAATTTTACACATCACACGTTTTCTAACTTGGTATCAGAGCATTCATCACTGACATCATCTGCTGTAGCAGTTTCAGTGTTAAGTATCTCTGCTTAACCATTGTTGTTGTCTTTGGGCATATTAACTGTATTGATATTAGCATTGCTATTTTGTTGTGAGGGAGTAAAGTTCTTGTTGAATCTGAAATAGCATTTGTTCGCTCCATGTCCATATCTCTCACAAATTTGACACCTTATTTTATTGTTGTTGTTGCTCCTGCCACCTCTCCTGCCTTTGTTGGATGGTCCTCCTCTCTGGTAGCTATTGAACTGCCCTCTTCCCTGGCCTTGTTTTCCTTTGTTGTAAGTATAATTGACAGATATGTCTGAACTTAATGTTTTGCCATGTTCAATTCTTCCTTCATGTGATAAGAGAGTAGAGTAAACAAACTATAGTGAGGGAGTTGGTTCCATGGTAGAGATAATTGCCACAACATCTTCATATTCACTATCTAGACCACTGATTATGTATAATACATGTTTAGAATCAGGAACTCTGTGTCCTGCTGAGGCTAGTTGGTCACATAGATTTTTGACTTTGAGTAGATATTCGTTCATAGTCATTTCATTCTTCCTAATGCTTTGTAAATGCCTTCTATGATGCATGATTCTTGCAAATGACTGAGATGTGAAATTTCTCTCAATTGTTGTCCATACTTCTTGAGCAGTTTTACAGCCTATAAGCTGTGGTAGAATAGATGCACTTACGGATGAAATCATCCATGCACAAACAAGGCTGTCTTGCCTCTGATGTGCTGTGTATTCTTGATTTGGCACCAACTTGTCCTCACTGTCTTTGACAAATTTTGGTGGTGTAATTTTTGTACCAAGAATATAATCCTCTAATCCATAACCTCTAATTGATGTCTCTACTTGTAATTTCCAGATCAAGAAGTTGGTTTCATCAAGTTGAATTGAGAGCAGTTGACTCTGAGGTTTGATGGTGGTCTTCATTAGATCATTAACTGGATCTGATTGAGTTCGACTGGGAGAGACTCTTGTGTTGGACATCTATGGGCTTGTGGCTTCATCCTGACTCATGATGAATGATGAGAGACGTCAACAATCAGGTATAATGATTCAGCCCTGAAAATATTGAATTAGGAATAAAAGAGAAAGTTGTGCAGTTGAATTAATCTTGATGTTATCTTGTGGACTTAAGTGATGATTTCTCTTTGAAAGGAAATGCTTTTCTGATAAGTTTTCTTGATGCACTTGAATTCAACTGAAGCTTTTCCTTGATTTTCTTGATCGTTTTTCAATGGGTTTTTGAAATCTTTATACCACCAAGCTTTCAGTGGTGATCAGAGGCAGCCAGAGTGGTGAACTGGCGAGGCACTGATTTCCAGTGACAGCAGCAACTCTCAAATGAGAAGATGCTAAATCTTCGATGAGAGGAGTCCAAGTGATGATACTTTTCTAATGGACGTTGATCTCTGATAGACAAGTGCAGTTAGCACACAATAGCTCTGATACCAAGTTAGCACTTCCTGTGGACATTTAAATTTGAGATTTTTTGCTGGTAGTAAGTTTATCAAATGCACAACAGTATTAAATGCTTCTGGCCAAATTTTTAAAGGCATAGAAGCTTGTGCTAGCAAGGTCAGACTAGTTTCGACAATATGTCTATGTTTCCTTTCAATGATCCCATTTTGTTCTGAAGTATATGGACATGTAGTCCTATGATTAATCCCCTTTTTTTCAAAGAAGGTTTTTAGTGGTAGGAATTCCTTTCCACCATCAGATTGAAAAGTACATACATGATTTCCAGTCATATTTTCAACCTTGTTAATAAATTGAATAACTATATTACTAGCTTCTGACTTGTTTTTTAGCATATAAATCCATACAAATCTTGAGTAAGCATCTATGAAAGATATATAATATTTGTAACCATAGTCAGAACTAATTTTTAGCATATAATTTTTGTAGTGTGGTGGGATTCAATGAATAATTAAATTATATGATGTGAGACTGAGATTGAACTAAACACATAAAACAATGAATATGGGGCAGAAGAATTGAGCCGGTAAGGAAACAACATACCTAGCACACATTGCACACATGCATGCGTACATAGTGCATACACATATTGATCATTTGCAAAGAATAGGAAGTAGTCCACACAATATATTATCTAGTAGATGTTGAATATAGGAAGACAATGTGGGCACCATAAGAGTACAAACACCGAGTGTAAGAACGCTGGTACCTCCTGCAATGGCCTTCCAATAATTTCTCAAAATAAAATTGATTTGTTTTAGCCTCCCATAAGTTGGAGCTGCCGTAACTATGACTCCGATTGCATTGACAAATTGATCGTGTCGGCCATTGAAACCTACTATTTGTCCATTGGTTACTGAAAATGAGAATGACTTACCATTTACTACTCCAAATGGACCTATTCTTTCATTGAGGTTTGATGCAAACTCAAGTGATGATATTACAAGGTTTTGCTCGTAATAGTTGAAAGTTCCTTTGATTGAAGTAAGATATTCCCCGTGTTGAAGGATAACCTGATGAAAGAAACAAATTAATAACATTCTACACATATTATTATTACGTATTACGAGCTTTACGACACACGCTTCGCGCGTGATAATGGCATGTGCTTTGCACGTGAATTGTTCTTTTACAATTTATATAGGATTAACACATTTAAGAGAAAATAATTTGCAAAAATATTTAGCCATGTTTTTACGTTGAAATCATGTGTAGTTAATTTAATTTTTTTTCTAAGTTGCAACATTTAATTTTTTGTTAGTTTTAATTTTTTTTATATTAATTAATAAACAACGAATTCGTAAATGATGTTTATTTGTTTAAATGATATTTATTTGTTAGATCCTGTTTTTAAGCGTAGAGGGATAATTTGAATTTGTAAAGAAATTTAACTGTTTTAATTTAGTTTGAATAGTTTCAGTCTAGCATAGAAATAATAGACTAAAAATAATATGAATACTGTATTTGATTATGATATTACCGAATTTTTTTAGGTACTTGTACATGGATTAATAGATAATAATTAAATTATATATGAGTAAATGGTATTTTGGAAATGTCACGGTCGGATCAAAAATTTACGCTTCCAAAGCAACCATTAATAAAGAAAATAAGTAGTCTAAGTTACTCTCTCTCTCTCTTTTTTCTTTTTAAGAGAAAAAAAGTTGTGATACAGAATGAAAATAGGGAACATGTTCCATTAACGTAGAGGTTGATTGGCTATAGCTGGAAACATAACTTTTACTAAAAGTGATCGCCTTTTAGCCGCATACATAGTAGCTAGATATCAACTTATTTTTACCTTGCTTGTACCGAAAGTCTATTTTAAATTATTCTATAAACAAAAATTACAGAAAATTATTGTGAAGGACAAAATTTCTCTTCGTTTTAGCCTCAAGAACAGACTTCAGTATTTTAGCTTGAAAGACAACTTTCTTTAGGTATCAGTTTTTAGCTATTAATAGCAGTTTTTAGGTATCAGTTTGTAGCTATCGGTAGTAGTTTTTAGGTATCAGTTTTTAGTTCGGTAGCAGTTTGGAAGAATGTTTGTCTTTATGAATAATATTTGAAGAATGTTTGTCCTTATGAATAATTTTTAGAAGAATGTTCGTCCTTGTGGAAAAAATATTGAGGTCGTGTACTTGAGGCTAAAAATATATAAATTTTTGTCCTTTAAATTAATTCACCCACAGAAATTAATCATATAAACAAGGATAATTTTTAAATTTAGATCAATTTTAAAAACTAATTACAATTTTAGACCAATTTAATAACTTATTACAAAAAATAGACCACATTGGCCATATTAGCACAACTCATATTAGAGGCATCTCAAATGCCGCTAGCACAAATTTAAAAAAAAAAATAGTTTGCGGCATTTGAGATACAGCCAGTGTGCGGCATTTGAAATGTTGTTCATAGTTATTATTTCTTTTAAAATAGTTTGCGGCATTTGAGATACCGCCAGTGTGTGGCATTTGAAATGTCGCCCATAGTTATTATTTTTTTAAAATAGGTTGTGGCATTTGAAATGCCGCGAACTATTTAAAGAAAAAAATTATACTTGCGCCATTTGAGATGCCTCCAGTACATGTGGCGTTGATGTGGCACAAAATAACCTATTTTTGTAATAAGTTATAAAACTGGTTTAAATTTGTAATTAGTTTTTAAAATCGGTCTAAATTTAAAAAATTTCCTATAAACAAACATGTACCTATGTTATTTTTAATCCATTCTTTGCTATTATATCCTGAGCTATAATCTTTTAAAACATAAAAATTTTCGCAAAATAAAAAGTTTTTATGACCATAATCAACAATGAACTTGTTCAGTTCTCTTTCCTCTCTTCCTTTTGTACTAAACGAACCAGTTACATATTCAGATAATCTCAAAACCAATCGCCAAACAAGCTTTACAAAAATCACAAAAAAAATAAAAGGGCAAAGACTCTGATTACATTGTCTTTGCCGTTTTATTTTACAAAAATACTTATTGGTTTTTGTACTTGCTGTTTTATTTTACAAATTAAATAAAACGGCAAAGTCTTTGTCGTTTATTCAATTTGCTTGCAAATATAGGTTAAAACAGCCGTTTTATTTAAAATGAAAAAGGTTTTGCCGTTTTAGCTTATATTTGCAATAAAACGACAAAATCTTTGCCGTTTAAACAACCGGTTTTTTGTTCACTGAACTAACTACGAAATCACCTAAAACTAGGCACGGTCAACTAAACAAACCACACATAATTGCATGCTGGTTGGTTTTTTGACTGAACCCGATATTGTTGGTTATGCTCTAATGGAATTTGAATCAAACCAATGTCATATCTGTGTGATGGTTAAATTTTTTACCCGAATGAGTTATTGGTGTTACATAAATATGTATTTATGTCATATATCTTTATTAATAGTTGTAATAGCTTTGGTATCACACTTTTTAGGTATCAACGTGGATTACCAAAAACGCCCATTTATATATTATCAAATTTTAATCACTTAAAAATAGGATTTAATTTTAAACTTCATTTACAAATTCAGACGTCCCTAAAAGTAGAATCTAACAATTAAACATGGTTTACAAATTCAAAACGTTTTAAAAAATAGGATCTAAAATTAATCTTCATTTATAAATTTATAATACTTCTTTACAAGTATACAAATCTTGATATCATCTGAAAATAAAAAATTCTTTTTTTGATAGATTTAAATATATATACGATTTATAAGAAAAATAATTCACGCGCGAAACGCGTGCCATGACACTCGTATAGACATACATAGTGTGTGTTTTGGCATGCGTGATGTATGTAACACGGTTCAAAGTTCCATTCAACGCATCGAAATTTAGGCGATTCAATCCAGATTTTGGTGAGTAGCAGAATGAGATGAAATTCAATTCTTTTACTATTTAGTAAGAAAACAAAGGAACAAACACTTTTAATCAAAGAAAAACTGGAAAAAACATTAGTGCCTTGACTGTACTCAATGATATGTTATTTTGTCATTTGGATATCCAAATTCAATGCAAAAATGTATTTTTTTTCCCATGTCAATCAACATGAATTATACTTTATTCAAAGGTATGCGCTCAAACAATTAAATCAAATGACGCCTTGTAATTAATTAATGTCTATAAAAGAAGAAAGACCCACAAAAGAAACAAAGGAGAAAAATAATATATACTACAAATTATATTTTTCTCATATCCACACTAAATTTATTATTAAAAAATATATCTAAGAAACCAAGATCAAACTGTATTAAGTATTAACTAAATATAACTAAATATACAGTAAAAAAACTCAAAAACATACCTCAGTAAAACCAGTCAATTTATTTCCTAATATATCATTCATAGTTTCTATGTAAATACAGTATACATTTTATTTCTAATATTTGTTAATGATGTATCTGTGTTAAGAAAATCCTTAATAGTACCAAACGTGAAGGAATTTTCAAAAAGAACTGAAAATTCTAATTATTCAAATGGTTGAAACAGAATCAAAAATTGGTATTTTAAATGTTAATATGTATTTGTACGTATGGGATGTTAGATAATATGATCCATCAATAAAGCATAAACCTTCGCTCAGAATACTAACTATGTTTTGGGCAAAATAAAAAATAATAAATAAAAAAATAAAACTACAAATGAAGCACTATGCTAACAAAACGATGAACTTAATTTGCAAAACAAATGATGTTTTGCAAAATAAGAAATTTAAAATAGCGCTTGCTATTAAGGAATAAACAATGTTATTTATTTAATTCTTCTTCAAGTGCACTGTCCAAGTTTTAAATCAAATGGAAAGTACATATAAGGAAAGATTGAATACCTCTCTTTCATCTCCCCATTTACCTCCTAATGAACCTGATTGGTAGTTGACCCCATCTGTCTCACAACTGTAAAAGATGGAATCAATTACACTTCCAGACTTCAACGTTATCGCCATTAGACGTGTGTTTGCATTGACATATACTAATGCGTTGTTTTGCATTTCTTGTCCACCAACTCCCCATGGGTTTGTTATGATAGGTAGCACCTGAAAACATATACAACATGCAGTGCAATTAGCCAGATCGATCTTCTTTTCTTTCCGTGCATTTCATTAACGCCACTTCGATTTTTGGAGGTACACATTGAACGAATACGTTTTTATATGACCAAAGATCATCTTTATTACAAAATTCGAGTTATTTGGATAATCCTAACATATTAAAAATAATATTTCAAATCGATAATTTAAATTATTATGTTTTAGCGGTTGATATCGAATAACTTTTCATCATTCTAGATATTCCAAAATGATCTGACATTTATGTGGACAAGTATAGATTGAACGTCCTCAATTTGATTTCGAATTGTGAAACCGTATAAATGTAAGTAGAGATGTAGAATAGTGTGTAGTGGTTCTTATACCTCATCTACACTCTTTCGATTTTGAAGGTACAAACGAAAATTTATAGACACATCTTTAAATGACTAAAGAGAATCCTCACAAAATTTTACTAATTTGGATAATTCTAACATATTCAAAAATAGTACTTAAAATTTCAACGGTAGGTGTTGACAACATTTTCATCATGTTAGATGTTTCGAAATGATCTTATTTTCTATGGATAAGATGTTCATAGTACAAGTCCAATATACTCATATTTCATTTGATTTCAAACCATGTAATTCTAGAAACATTGAGGCGTGGAAAATGGGTATAAGAAGAGGTAGTGGTTGTGTGTATATGTTAATTCATGTAGCACATGATGATCGTCTGTAAATAAGAATATGTCTGACAGACTGACATAGTTCAATAATTAATCATGCAATAATATATATCCATAATATGAATCTTACAAGCATAATACTAATGTAGTAGGATCATAGAAGTCAGATTCATGGTTTCCATATATATACAACTAAGTAAACCACGTAATCTATACTTTTAATCCATTAGCAATGTATCAATTTGATCTAACAAAGAAAGAGTTTCTCTATCCTAACTTTGCTTCCTAACAACACTTATTTTATATAAAAATAAAAATCTTTATTATTCTGCGTGTCATAAGAATGATACTTGGCCTTTTTATGTTGGTAGAAAAATGACGACTCTAAACGTTATAAAATTCTCTTTTATGTTTCATCAAACTAAGCGATGATAAAATTGATCAGAATCATTTGACATGGCACTTATTTAAAACTTATGGTTGACTTGATCGATTTACACTTGACTTTTGGGCAATAAATATAATTTTCTCGATTTCTCTATACTCATTCTCACCATGCAACATGTTCAATTGAATCTCACATGATTTACTTACTGATTAGGTTCCATAATGTTATTAAAATAATTTGATGATACAAGAATCAATGGTTAACATCAAACTGACACAAAAACGGGTAAATTGTGATAGAGGAATTGAAGTTGTAGCAAAACTAATATATATATATATATATATATATATATATATATATATATATATATATATATATATATATATATATATATAGACACACGAATACCAGCTGTTTTCCATTGGGTAGTGGGTTAACTTGCTGTTTCAAGTAAAGTCCAATCGAATGAAGATAGTCACCAGAAGTTCCATGAAAACCCACTATATTCCCAGTAGACAACGAAACGGAGAAACCATTTTCTCCTTCAACACCGAAGTTTCCTTTTGAC
Organism: Allium fistulosum; assembly: GCA_030737815.1. Classification (NCBI taxonomy): domain Eukaryota; kingdom Viridiplantae; phylum Streptophyta; class Magnoliopsida; order Asparagales; family Amaryllidaceae; genus Allium; species Allium fistulosum. Next base: position 702,287,784 of record CM060904.1, on the reverse strand, counting down.
ACTCCACCAGATACAAACTCAAGGGACTTCACTACAACAACGCCATTAAAAAAGCCATAACTTCCCTTTATCGAAGTGAGGAACTCATCATCTTCAAACACTACCTACAAAAAAACGAGAGTAACAATTAGACAACCTAAATCCAGCAATTAAGCCATTATGTTAAAAGACTGAATCAAATACCTCTTCAACTTGTCCGCCATCTCCACCCCATCTACCAGAAGTATGCAAAGCTCCATTAGTTTCGCAAAAATACTCAATGGATATAATAACGGTTGCGTGAGCAACCATGATTCTTCTCAAACGAGTAGTGCTACTGAAGTTTCCAGAATATTCTTGTACGTCTCCGATAGGTGAACCCCATGGTGCTACCTTGATGATGTTTGCCTACATTACAATACAAAAACAAATACATCATGTAGTCGTTAATGCATGTACCATGGATAAAACTGCCGAACTAGGAGATGATTTTTGCTGTTTGATTTGCACTGTGAGATATCTTACCATGTATATCTTGCTAAGTATCAACTTTCTATGAGTTTGATAGCATTTATGTTGATTATAAAAATGAATGAGATAAAGATAAGCTATCTTCGGTTCTGATATATTACAAAGTCCTGCAAATCTCAGCCACAGATCCATTACCATTCAATCAGAGCCACTCATCTTTTATCAAATCTTTGGGCCTAACCAATCTAGCCCACTTTGCAATACTACATATAAAGACTGATTGTAACAGTATCTAATATCTTGTAAAAAGAATTCTATGTTACAAATAAACTCAAATAGAATACAAAGTTATTCTCTTCTTTCATTTTAGAAATATATTCTCTGTTCACGTTTTCCTTTTCAATTATTATTTTGCCTTCTCTATATATTGTTGCATTCATGATTCACCATTACTTAATATGAAAAAAATTTAGCAGTTGCCCTACTTGGAGCATATTTAACACTGCAGTCTATCTTATAAATAGACTGCCAACCAGAATTTAGAAAACATAAGTCCCATTGAAAAACAACAAGGTGTAAAACCAGATTATTATAGTTTAAAAACTTTTGGATGTCTATGTTTTCCATACTTGAGACCATACAATAGTAATAAATTAAACTTTAGATCAAAACCATGTACTTTTCTTGGGTACACTACAAATCAAAAAGGATATAAATGTCTTGATGACAGTGGAAGACTGTTTATTAGTAGACATGTTGTTTTCAATGAAAGTATTTTTCCCTTTAAAGATTCTAAAATGAAGACAACAAGCAAAGTTTACAATCCATATATTTCTATACCTAAGTTACCCATATATCATGAGAATGAGAATTCAGCAGAGGCAAGGAGGACTACTGATGATCACCAAAATCCCACAGTGTTTGCTCAACAAAATCATGAGTGGACAGATGATCTCAATCATGCCAGTCACTCACCTGCACAATCATCAAACACAACAGATGAAAATGAGCAACAGCAAGACAACTTAAGTGTCAATATAAATCAAGACAGAACAAAAGACTTACCTCACATTGAAATCTCTGTCAGACCAAGTCATCCTATGATAACAAGAGCCAAAAGTGGCATCTTCAAACCAAAAGCTTATATGGCCAACTCAAATACAGATGAGCCAACTTCTTACGAACAAGCTGCAAGAAACAACAACTGGAAGACAACAATGAATGAAGAGTATAACGCTCTTATAAAAAACAGAACATGGGATCTTGTATGTCCACCAGCAAACAAAAACATAGTAGGTTGTAGATGGACATACAGGATAAAAAGAAATCCAGATGGCACCATAAATAAATACAAAGCCAGACTTTTGGCCAAAGGATACACCCAACAGTATGGATTTGATTTCACAGAAACCTTTTCTCCAGTTGTTAAGCCTACAACTATAAGGCTTATTCTTTCTATTGCTCTATATAAAGGTTGGAATATAAGGCAGTTAGATGTCAACAATGCATTCCTAAATGGAATATTGGAAGAGGAAATTTACATGAAACAACCACCTGGTTATGAGCAGAGTAAAAACCTTGTGTGCAAGTTGAACAAGGCAATTTATGGCCTTAAACAAGCACCAAGAGTATGGTTTGATAGACTGAAATCAACCTTAATGGCAATAGGATATCAGTCTACCAAATCAGATACTTCCTTGTTTATAAAACTTACACAATCATCAACCATTTATATATTAATCTATGTTGATGATCTAATTATTACAGGTGATAATCAGGATGAAATGGACAAAATCATTTGCTATCTAAACAAGCAATTTTCAATTAAAGATCTTGGGCATCTCAGTTATTTTCTGGGAATTGAAGTGACAAAATATCAAAGTCAGAAATAATACTGGGTCAAAGAAAGTACATATCTGAACTACTTGCAAAGACAAATTTGGATGGAGCTAATGCTATGTCTACTCCAATGATAAGCAATCAGAATTTATCAAAAAACAGGGGAGAAACCATAGACAATATTAAACAATATAGAAGTGTTATAGGAGCATTACAGTATGCTACTATAACACGACCAGATATTGCATTTAGTGTTAACAAACTCTCTCAATTTATGCAGAATCCACCAGATGAGCACTAGAAGGCAGCCAAGAGGATTCTCAGATATTTAAAAGGGACTATAAATCATGGATTATCAATTAAAGCTTACAACAACCTCAACATAACAGGATATGCAAATGCAGACTGGGCTATAGATCCAGATGACAGGAAATATGTCACTGGATACTGCATATTCATTGGAGAGAACTTAATATCATGGAGTTCAAAAAAGCAACCAACCATTTCAAGGTCTAGTACAGAAGCAGAGTATAGGAGTGTAGCAAGTGCCGTTGCCGAAGTGATGTGGTTACAATCACTATTAAAGGAACTACAGCTAGACTCAAATATCAAGACAACACTTTGGTGTGACAATCAAAGCACCGTTTATATGGCAGCAAATACTATACTACACTCAAGGACCAAACACATTGAAATCGACTTACATTTCGTTGGAGATCAAGTGCTAAAAGGGAAGTTGCAAGTTAACCACATACATGCTGCCTATCAGAAGGCAGATACACTCACCAAATCTCTGTCGAAGAAGAACTTCGTAAAGTTCAGATCTGAACTAGGAATCAAGGAAAATCAAGCCACTTCCCAACTCGGATCATTAGACTCTTCACAAAGCAACAAACTGAAGGAGAATCAATCTCAAAGCTGCCACCTTGCACTCAAATCAAATACTCGAGACAACTCAAGCCTTCGAGAAACACAGCAGCATACCACAAATCAGATGAAGAGAGGAAAGAAGACTGAAGCAGAGAAGAATTTCATCAAAAACTGAATATCGCTCGAAGTAGTCTCACAAACCCTAACCCTAGAAATCGGGATAGGGTTCGAAGGGGGGAAAATGAATGAGATAAAGATAAGCTATCTTCGGTTCTGATATATTACAAAGTCCTGCAAATCTCAGCCACAGATCTATTACCATTCAATCAGAGCAACTCATCTTTTATCAATTCTTTGGGCCTAACCGATCTAGCCCACTTTGCAATACTACATATAAAGACTGATTGTAACAGTATCTAATATCTTGTAAAAAGAATTCTATGTTACAAATAAACTCAAATAGAATACAAAGTTATTCTCTTCTTTCATTTTAGAAATATATTCTCTGTTCACGTTTTCCTTTTCAATTATTATTTTGCCTTCTCTATATATTGTTGCATTCATGATTCACCATTACTTAATATGAAAAAAATTTAGCAGTTGCCCTACTTGGAGCATATTTAACACTGCAGTCTATCTTATAAATAGACTGCCAACCAGAATTTAGAAAACATAAGTCCCATTGAAAAACTACAAGGTGTAAAACCAGATTATTATAGTTTAAAAACTTTTGGATGTCTATGTTTTCCATACTTGAGACCATACAATAGTAATAAATTAAACTTTAGATCAAAACCATGTACTTTTCTTGGGTACACTACAAATCGAAAAGGATATAAATGTCTTGATGACAGTGGAAGACTATTTATTAGTAGGCAAGTTGTTTTCAATGAAAGTATTTTTCCCTTTAAAGATTCTAAAATGAAGACAACAAGCAAAGTTTACAATCCATATATTTCTATACCTGAGTTACCCATATATCATGAGAATGAGAATTCAGCAGAGGCAAGGAGGGCTACTGATGATCACCAAAATCCCACAGTGTCTGCTCAACAAAATCATGAGTGGACAGATGATCTCAGTCATGCCAGTCACTCACCTGCACAATCATCAAACACAACAGATGAAAATGAGCAACAGCAAGACAACTTAAGTGTCAACTCAAATCAAGACAGAACAGAAGACTTACCTCACACTGAAGTCTCTGTCAGACCAAGTCATCCTATGATAACAAGAGCCAAAAGTGGCATCTTCAAACCAAAAGCTTATATGGCTAACTCAAATACAAATGAGCCAACTTCTTACGAACAAGCTGCAAGAAACAACAACTGGAAGACAGCAATGAATGAAGAGTATAACGCTCTTATAAAAAACAGAACATGGGATCTTGTATGCCACCAGCAAACAAAAACATAGTAGGTTGTAGATGGACATACAGGATAAAAAGAAATCCAGATGGCACCATAAATAAATACAAAGCCAGACTTTTGGCCAAAGGATACACCCAACAGTATGGATTTGATTTCACAGAAACCTTTTCTCCAGTTGTTAAGCCTACAACTATAAGGCTTATTCTTTCTATTGCTCTATATAAAGGTTGGAATATAAGGCAGTTAGATGTCAACGATGCATTCCTAAATGGAATATTGAAAGAGGAAATTTACATGAAACAACCACCTGGTTATGAGCAGAATAAAAACCTTGTGTGCAAGTTGAACAAGGCAATTTATGGCCTTAAACAAGCACCAAGAGTATGGTTTGATAGACTGAAATCAACCTTAATGGCAATAGGATATCAGTCTACCAAATCAGATACTTCTTTGTTTATAAAACTTACACAATCATCAACCATTTATATATTAATCTATGTTGATGATCTAATTATTACAGGTGATAATCAGGATGAAATGGACAAAATCATTTGCTATCTAAACAAGCAATTTTCAATTAAAGATCTTGGGCATCTCAGTTATTTTCTGAGAATTGAAGTGACAAAATATCAAAGTCGGAAATAATACTGGGTCAAAGAAAGTACATATCTGAACTACTTGCAAAGACAAATATGGATGGAGCTAATGCTATGTCTACTCCAATGATAAGCAATCAGAATTTATCAAAAATAGGGGAGAAGCCATAGACAATATAAAACAATATAGAAGTGTTATAGGAGCATTACAGTATGCTACTATAACATGACCAGATATTGCATTTAGTGTTAACAAACTCTCTCAATTTATGCAGAATCCACCAGATGAGCACTAGAAGGCAGCCAAGAGGATTCTCAGATATTTAAAAGGGACTATAAATCATGGATTATCAATTAAAGCTTACAACAACCTCAACATAACAGGATATGCAAATGCATACTGGGCTACAGATCCAGATGACAGGAAATATGTCACTGGATACTGCATATTCATTAGAGAGAACTTAATATCATGGAGTTCAAAAAAGCAACCAACCATTTCAAGGTCTAGTACAGAAGAAGAGTATAGGAGTGTAGCAAGTGCCGTTGCCGAAGTGATGTGGTTACAATCACTATTAAAAGAACTATAGCTAGACTCAAATATCAAGACAACGCTTTGGTGTGACAATCAAAGCACCGTTTATATGTCAGCAAATCCTATACTACACTCAAGGACCAAACACATTGAATTCGACTTACATTTCATTCGAGATCAAGTGCTAAAAGGGAAGTTGCAAGTTAACCACATACCTGCTGCCTATCAGAAGGCATATACACTCACCAAATCTCTGTCGAAGAAGAACTTCGTAAAGTTCAGATCTGAACTAGGAATCAAGGAAAATCAAGCCACTTCCCAACTGGATCATCAGACTCTTCACAAAGCAACAAACTGAAGGAGAATCAGTCTCAAAGCTGCCACCTTGCACTCAAATCAGATACTCGAGACAACTCATGCCTTCGAGAAACACAGCAGCATACCTCAAATCAGATGAAGAGAGGAAAGAAGACTGAAGTAGAGAAGAATTTCATCAAAAACTGAATATCGCTCGAAGTAGTCTCACAAACCCTAACCCTAGAAATCGGGATAGGGTTCGAAGGGGGGAAAAATGAATGAGATAAAGATAAGCTATCTTCGGTTCTGATATATTACAAAGTCCTGCAAATCTCAGCCACAGATCTATTACCATTCAATCAGAGCCACTCATCTTTTATCAAGTCTTTGGGCCTAACCAATCTAGCCCACTTCGCAATACTACATATAAAGACTGATTGTAACAGTATCTAATATCTTGTAAAAAGAATTCTATGTTACAAATAAACTCAAATAGAATACAAAGTTATTCTCTTGTTTCATTTTAGAAATATTCTCTGTTCACGTTTTCCTTTTCAATTATTATTTTGCCTTCTCTATATATTGTTGCATTCATGATTCACCATTACTTAATATGAAAAAAAAATTAGCAGTTGCCCTACTTGGAGCATATTTTCTTATGTGTACAAGCAAAATTTATTACTTAATGTTTTCCGCCATTGTACAAAACAACTAGTCATATGACTGAGGGTTAATAAAGGTTTTATAGCTTGGACTTTAGTTGGGATTGGTTGTAGGTTTCAAAACAACTGGTCATATCTCTCTCCGTATCTCCTGGGTTAATAATCCGCATATCCCTTCTCCGGTTCTCCCTCATTATTTTTCAAATTCATTGAACCTGGACATATTTGATGGAGGGTTCTGTACATGTAATTTATATCGGCGCATGCGCATCGGATATCGTCCAACATGACCTAAGATATTATCGCCTACTCGTTGCTAACCACATGAAATAAACAAATTTGAAAGGCTGATATTTATCTTTTGGTCTTCTCTAACTAAGCTACTTATTAATCAGACGGTGCAAGCTGCTTCCATTAATTATGTCAGTCCAACAGTCTATCGCATTTTAAAAGTACAACTATTATCCATTGGTTTCTTTGTTAATTAAAACTTGTAAAAAGAAGCAACATTTGAATATACATCTCTCGAATTCAACTCAATATTTAATATAGTTTCAATTCTTCAAAATTGTCATGAAAAAGCAAATATATGGCTGTAAATCATTTTGATCTTATAGCATTCAATACCACCTCAAATGGTGCAGCATCCCCACTAGTCCAGTTTCCACCCCAAGTTTCAATTTGAATAATGTATGTAGTGGGAAGAGAGATAAGCGTCTTTTATTTGAAAAAAGAAATAGTATTTGAAAATAAATTTCTAGAATTCAGCTCAAAATACAACGTATAATAGTACAATTTCCTTCTTAACAGCAAGATATGATGGATTTAACTACCCTTGTATGATGAAATAAAATTTATCATGGAAAAGCAAGTACATAGCTTGAACGATAAGTGAGAAATTATATAATTTATTTTTGACATTGAAATCTATATTGTTGAATTTTAATTATTATTCCTTTGTAAAACCCGATGAGTTGTAGGTTTAAAATGAACATATAGGAATATTGCTTACGTATTTTACAAGGTATGTAATTAGAATATGAATGTTATTTACACCATAATCTAGAAATTTGGAAATCAATTCCTAAATTTGTTAAAATTGAATGTTGATAAAGTTGTAAAGTTTATTCCAGATTTATAGTTGGGTTATAAGATGTTAGTATTAGTTTAGATTGTCATAATTGGACTTGGAATGCGAATTTCTATGTTTTAATTTATTGGGCTATGCAGTTTAAACCTCGCTAAAGTCTTGAAAAATCCCGGCTATAGCATATAGCGCTCTTCGTCCGCTACGCTTTTTTAGTATAGTGCTATTAAATAGCTAGTATACCCGCTTTAAGCTCCATTATTTTCCACTACACCTGCTAAATTAGGGGTTTTTAACAACTACTTTAATAATATTAATATAAAAAGGTTGCTTTAACTAGTTCTCTTTTAAACAAAATCAATAAAGTTGGAGTAAGGATCTAATTTAAGGCATAAGTGATCAATATAAATTAGAAATCTATTTTAGTTCCCAAATCAGGACTACATAAATCATGATATTCTTCGATTTTGTTATATAAGATTAAATAATATTACTTTTTCCTACATAAATGACGTGAGAATAACAATAATTAATTTTAATTATTTAGTTTTAATATCTAATGAAGCTTTTTTGCACCTCTGTTATTTTCTACTATATCCTCGTTATAACATTTTGAACCTTCAGCGTTATGAAATCGCTAAGCACTTTAATGATACATGAGTGAAGTATAACTTGGTCGTATCTATTTCCTTGTAGTTTCCACAAATGATCTAATTCCACAAATGAATAAAAATGTGCATCGTTTGAAATAATAAATATAGCAAAAATGAAAGAGATATGTAAGGTACGGATGTTCTCTTCTGTATTTTGCACTATCTATTTCAATAAAAGAAGAGAGATAATTCCTTATAATTTCAAACGAAACAAAAGTCACATTTTTGGGCAATTTAAGGAAAATTATAATGGTAATCCTTTTTGGGAAGGAAAAATCTAATAAATTAAAATGTGAAAAATAATATTTTGAAATTCATAAACATATGAATTAATGTGTTATATATATATATAAACACGTACAACTACATTTACATTTAAAATTAAAAATATATTTACATAGTGTAATATACGTCGATATTCACATTAGTTATACTTAGGACGTCTATTTATAAATAATTTAATAAATTATATGATTAGAAGGCGTGGACGGAAAAAAGATAGAAACTCCAAAATTAATTGAGCAATAAATGTACAGTTAATAAGGAGTTACATGAATTAAATGTGGACATAAGTGTGCTTAATGGGACTGTTAAAGAATTTATTGTGATATTTGCAGGGAACGGAAATAGGCATAACAGGTTAAATTAGAACGAACAAATAAATGTTGTTAAAGACTGTCCAATTAGAATAATAACGGCCATTTATTATGAATAATTGACATTTATGAAATATGTTAATTAAGAGTATATGGTAGGAATTAAATGCTAGAAGGAAACATAACTTTCATAGTGGAAAATTGTACAGCATTAATTATACGTTTAGAAAAAGTATGAATTAGTGGGCCTTGCCCAACATTAGGCTTAGGGTGATTGGTTTGGTTTAGTAGATTGGGATGTGAGGTCGGTAGAGCTATACAGTAGAAGTCTTCCCTTCGCCTAGAGGCTAGTTACCAGTAGTTATGTGTACTTAATTATTACTGATGTGGGACATCTCCAACCATAAAACCCGTACGAAAGGGATATGTGGTTGCATATAGGTAGCAGAAAATATAACAAGGGTTCGTCTTGGATTTGAAGTATTAAATGGCTCGGTACTTTGAAAGAAATGGAGTCAACTTCATTTCTATTAAGAGGTATCAAGTCAATGAATGGGGCATTTTCCTTGACTTACATTATGTTAGTATTGTTGCTGGATTGTTATTTAATAGGGTACTTTTGGCACAGGTCCTTATTAAGTTTCAAAATTCACGAAAAGTCCTTCACTAAATTTCAGTGTAAATTAGGTCCCTGTTTTTTATTCACGATTATTGCAGAGCATGATGCAACATTTCATAAAAGTTGCTGACATTTCCGCAATATTTCTGTACACTGTGAACATAGTGTATGAAAGTTGCTGAAATATCAACACTTATTTATAAAAGTTGCTGATATTTCAGCAACATTTATGTACACTGTGAACACAGTTTATGAAAGTTGTTGAAATATCAGCACTTATTTATAAAAGTTGCTGACATTTCAGCAATAATTTTTTTTTGTTTTTACAATAAAACTTTGACACGGATAGTTGCTGAAATATCAGCACTTATTTATAAAAGTTGCTAACATTTCAGCAATAATTTTTCTTTGTTTTTACAATAAAACTTTGATACAGATAGTTGCTGAAATATCAGCACTTATTTATAAAAGTTGCTGACATTTCAGCAATAATTTTTCTTCGTTTCCAAAAAACAGGGACCCGCTTTACAATGAAACTTTGACAGGGACCCGCTTTACAATATGAAAGTATGATAGGGATGCCTCCCTAATTTCCACTATTTAATAGTAGGGTACATATAGGCTATGACCACTGACGGCCCCGAGTGACCGATAGCAAAGAATCGGTTTACGCTCTGACGAATTTTTCTTTGTAGAATCCATATGGGATATGCACATACCTCAAAATTAGTTAATTAGTTTTTTTGTCGGAGGTGGGCTAGTTAACCCTTAGATGAGTTTTTGAGATGTATTAGTATACGACAATTATATTATAAAGCCATATTTAGGAGTCATCGGTCTCTGTGGTTATGACCGATTGACTAGCGTTTACACTTCTGAGGGTCCGCTTTGGGGATTGTCTTATTAAATGGCCATTGAGTCTGCCTCGTTCCTATTTAAGAAGTATCAAGTGGTTAGGTTTTTAGGTAGTATATCTCATATATATATATATATATGTATGTATGTATGTATGTATGTATGTATGTATGTATGTATGTATGTATGTATGTATGTATGTATGTATAGTTATACCACAGAGAACATTAGACATATTGTACGCGTATATAGGATTGAATGGATTAGACGGGAATAATAGATATAACACTTAAATACAAATTAATGATATAAATTATTGTTGTGGATAAAGTATATAATTTTCTAGTCACAAGAATGTTGTTTTGACCCGCTCCTCATTACAACCACATGATAGATTTAGAGGGACATGCAACTGGTGCAAGACGGGAACTGTAGATGGAGGAGTCTTCTCTCTTATACTCGGCATTTATAAGGGAACTAGATTTCTAAGGACTAATATTGATTCTAAGGTAATTTTCTTAGTCGGTATACATGTTCTATTATATTTTCTATTTCATTGTGAGTTTATATTGATTGACCTCTGATGTACTTATGTTTATTTCAGATTTCAATGATCCATGCTCTAATGGACTTGGATTTCGATTTAGTCGAAATTCAAGCCCATTAAGGTGCAGGTTGTTATATAAAGCCATTAGCGAGGACCGAATATTTTGTGGACTCGATGGCAAGGATTCATACTTGTGAGAGAATTTTCATATTGATGGGCCTTAAAGTCGCCATTAGGAGACAGCTTGCTACCTAGCATTTACAAAGAGAGGCTATAAATTAGTGGGACGTGGTAGTAGAAGAAACAAATAAGGAAGAGATAACTTGAAGAGATTTTAGGAGGCATTTTGAGACACGGTTTCTTTCTGTAGTAGAGCAGGGAGTACAACCGGAGAAGTTCATATGTTTGCAGCAAAGAGAGATGTTAGTGAGAGACTATGTAAATCAGCTTAATGAGTTAGCTAGGTTTGGAATAGATCCGATTAATACCCCTAACAAGAAAGCTTTGAAGTTTGCAAAGGGACTAAATCAACCTCTTCAATATTTGGCCCTTAGTCACATTCTCATGGGGATGACTAAAAGATCAAATGTTATAATTGTAATTAACTAGGGCGTGTGAGGAGATGATGTCCAACCGTACCAAACACCTCTACCCAAGTTGCTTAAGCTTATGCACTGGTATTGTTCCCAGTTCGAGTGCGCCACTAAAAACGGACAAAGAAAAGAAGATTTAACTAAATGTGTGTTAAATTTATCTGATCTATCTGTTCGTACCTTTTTGATAGTGAGGAATCGTATTCTTTCATTTCGAGTAGACATGTAGATGAGTTGCACTTAGACCTAGCATAGTTATTGAATTAGCGATTGCATCAAACCCTATTGGAGGATCAGCTCATTTATTTATGATTTATAAGGGTTTGAGGTTGTTTATTTTGTGGGTCGGGTTTGGCGATGCTTCTGTCTTAGGATTTTTTGCATTTGGTTTGATTTTGGGTATGCACTGGATGACTATATATAGGCAGTCTTAGATTGTGATAGGAAGGTCGTTCATTTAGGTACTTGTAATGGACATAGTCTTGAGGTTTATTGCAATCCTAGAAGTTCATTTATGTTGAGTTACCTATATTCTTAACCTATAACATGATGAGTTAGCTTTAGTGCCAGTAGTTTGAGACTACCAGATGTCTTTTATGAAGTTATTGGTCTTCCACTCCTGAGAGAGATCGAATTTTGAATTTACCTCGAGGAGAATGCCAAACCCGTTGCCTTACCTTTAAGGTATATGGCTCCTAAAGAAAGATGCAAGCTGAATAAGCAAGTGAATGAGTTATTGGAGAAGGGCTTCATTAGAAGGAGTATTTTAGAGTGAGGAGCACCAGATGTCTTAGTCACTAAGGCAAATAGCTCTTTGAGGCTTTACATTGATTACCATGAGTTGAATTAACTGATGACCAAGAAGAATCATTACCTATTGCCCCACATAGACGATCTCTTTGATCAGTTAGTTGGTGTAAAGGTGTTCTCTCAGCTTGACTTGGCTATCGGGTTCCATCAGTTTTGTAAAGGTAAAGATAGTATTCAAAAAACTTCTTTTCGCATATCTGATGGACTTTATGAGTGGCTAGTCATGCCCTTTGACTGACCAATGCACCTAAATATTTTGTTGATCTGATGAGTCGAGTTTTTAGAGGGTTGCTTAATAAGTTCATGGTGGTATTTATTGACAACATTTTAGTTTATCCAAAAAGTAAGGAGGAGCATATGTTGCATTTATGGGAAGTGCTCAATATTCTCTTTGGTCATAAGTTGAAGGCGAAGTTTTTCAAATGTCACTTTTAGCGCAATGAAGTTCGCTTTTTGAGACACTTGTCTTTTAGCATGGACCGACGTTTGATTCTAGTAAAATTGCTGCTGTATAGGATTGGCATACACCAAAGAATGCCACGAAGGTAAGGAGTTTCCTTTTTTTAGCAGGTTATTATAAGAAGTTCATTAAGGACTTCGCTAAAATTTCTGCCCCTCTGACTCGTCTTACCAAGAAGAATATGGTTTTTACGTGGGACTCAAATTGTGAGGACGCTTTTACTAAGCTGAAATAGTTGTTGATTATTGCATCTATTTTGGAACTACCAGATGGTTCAAAGACATTAACAATATATATCGATGTTGGAGGTACGGGACTGGGCATGATTTTGATGCAGGAAGGGAGAGTGGTGAGCTACAGTAGTCGATAATTAAAGGTCCACGAGAGAAACTATCCTACCCATAATCTCAAGTTGGCAGCCATTATTTTTGCACTCAAGTCATGGAGACATTATTTATTAGGAGAGTGGTTTGAGTTGTTCAAGGGTCATAAGTCTCTAAAGTTTTTATTCTTCCAAAAGGATTTGAATCTGAAGCAAAAGAGATGGATGAAGTTCTTGGCATCGTATGATTTTGATATCTCTTATACACTAGGCAAGGTCAATGCTGCGACTGATGCCTTGAATAGGAAGCATGTGATGTCGAGTCTTATGTTCTTGGAGTGCAAGCACTAGGAGTTCATTTCTACATTCGACTTTCAACCTTCATCAGACATCACTCCCGGATTGTTAGCAGCTTTGGATGTGCACCCAATACTCATGGACCGCATTTGGTCATGTCAGAAGTAAGATATGGAGTTGTTAGATATTTTCGAGAAGCTTGGTAAAGAAGAGCAGTCAAGTCATTTGAGGTGCTATACCACTGACTCGAAAGGGTGGTTAAGGAGAGATGATAGACCATATATTCCTCCTATTATTGGATTAATTGACATGGTACTAGCCGATTTCCATCATTCTAGGATGACCATTCATCCCGGTGGTAAAAAATGTACCATGATATGAAGAGAGTCTTCCATTGGCCTAGTATGAAGAAGCATGTAGTAGAGAATATGTCTAAGTGTATGACTTACCAAAGGGTAAAGGCAGAGCAAAAGAAGCCAAGTGGATTATTGCAGCTATTAGATATTCCGCACTGGAAGTGGGGAAGTGATTCTATGGATTTTATTGATGGACTACCAAAAGGTAGGAGGGGGAACAAGAATATTTGGGTCATAGTCGACCGACTGACCAAATGCGCTTCTTTAATCCGGTTAGGAGTACGAGACTGCTGCATCGTTAGCAACTGTTTACATGAGCGAGATAATTGGATTACATGGGGTTCCTTCTAGTATTATTAGTAACGGGGATCCGCTTTTCACTAGCGAGTTTTGGAGGAGTCTTTAAAGGGGTTTAGGCATTGAGTTCAGTTTGAGTACCGCTTATCTCCCATAAATATATGGACAAACGAGAAGAGGGTGAACGGTTATTGGAGGATTTTCTTCGGATATGTATTTTGGACTTTGAAGGCTCTTCAAAGGATCACTTGCCGTTTAGTGGAGTTTTCTTATAATAATAGCTATCGTGCAAGTATTGGGATGATACCTTTAGAGGCTTTATACGAGACACCTTGCAAATCACCGCTTTGTTGGTTGGACACTATGAATCAGACTATTCTTGGACCAGATTTGGTAAAGGATACTTCAGAGAAGATAAACTTGATCCATGGGAGAATGAAAAATGCAAAGGATAGGTAGTAGTTTTATGTTGATGGGAGACGCATAGAGTTTGGAGTTTGCAGCGGACGATATGGTATTTGTGAAGGTCTTGCCGCTTAGACAAGTCATGAGGTTTGGTAGTTCGAGAAAGCTAGCGCCATGTTTGTGGGGCCTTTTCCGATTATAGGTAGAGTAGGGAAGTTAAATTATAGGGTGAAGCTTCCTAAAAAGTTAGCGCAAGTACGTGACGTTTTTCATGTGTCACACTTATGAAAGTATCTACATGGTACAGTAGCTGTGCTCGAGCCAAGTCAGTTGGAAGAGGTAGTAGTGGAAAGGGAGTCACTTGTTCATCGTGCGCCTACACGTGTCCTTGAGCATGATACAAAGCGACTGCATAATAAAGTTATTAAGCTAGTTAAGGTTCAGTGGGGAGCCGACGCAGCAGAGAATATATGGAGCCAGAGGTGAAGATTCGAGCTACTCTTCCAGATCTCTTTTTTGGTACATTTCCATTTTAGTTAATATGTACACAACTACTTATGCACTTAGGCTTGAGCTAAGTGTACCCATTTGATAGGGATGTTTGGATGTTAGGAATGGTTACCAATGTGTAACTAGGGCATATTCTAGATGATGGTTGCTAATATATGTATTTATTAAATTGATCTTTACACACATAGGCAAATATGTTCATGTTAGCATGCACTCACACCATCACTTGGTTTATTTTGCCGATCAATATGCATACAGATTGAATGGTTGCGCATGCATATAGAATCGTCAATATATTTACATACGATGTTGCATACATTTGGAGACATGGCATAAGCACTTGCGTTTAGGAGGTCGACTAGACCAGAAGACCGTCTAATATTTGCATTAATGATAGGTTCATATGTGATCCATACCTAAATGTTGCATTAGAAATTTAAAATAAGGACAATGGTTGCTAGTGGTTGATGGTTGAATAGATAGTTGTAGATGTTGACTTCCATGTATACAAGTTGTATTTTTCCATTCTTAGAGATTTCGAGGAAAAAATCCAATAAAGGGGGAGGGAGAATGTAAAACCCCAAAAAATTAATTGAAAATTTATTAAAGGAAATTAATTAATTAATGATAAGAATAATAGTGTAATTTGAACAAATTTTAGAGTTTGACTACAAAACTTGCACGGTTGCATAAGTGGCGATTTTTTGGGTAATTTTCATATATAAAGTTTCGTAATTAGAATGCGTATAAAAAAGCTATTAAAATTTAAAGATTCAAAATAAAAAATAATTCAAATATATATAAGGAAATAAATTTTAAATTAGGTAACTTTAATCGATCCACCGTCATAGGGACCGGTCGAAATCTAACGGTCGATCGCTCCTAATTAACCTGTCAAGCAATTTCGACCATAGTTAGCCAGTGCCAAATGACTCATATTTTATTTTATTAAATCCAACGATTGGCATTGATTTCAGCGTTCATATATAGGATGTGAACTCTCACAGTAATCATTTAGAAAACCCTAATCTATTCAGTATGCTCTAAACTCTCTTTCTTAAAAAATAATTTCCGAAACAAAAATTTAGGAGATAAATCAAAGAATAAAGAGGGAGAGGCGATAATCAAACTAAGGGGATCAACAAATCATTGATGGGATGATTCAAGTCAAATAAAAAGGGGAAAAGCTCTTAAGAGATGAGTGGGTTTATCATTAAATATGATGATTTACAAGTAATTGGGTTTATTCATATATCTATTTGATTCGGAAATTAAATGATTTAAATCTGAGATGAAAGTTTAATTTGAAAATTATTTGAAGATACTGAAATATGAGACATTGGTTATTTAGTAATTGCAATTAGATAGAAATTTTATTGAAAGTCTAAATCATATGAATATAACTTCCATTTGATTTAATTTTGATTAAAGTAAAGAAGTTGATTTGGATATGAAGTGAATTTTGAGCTATAATTGGAATTGGTTCAACTTGATTTTAATATAAATAAACCCTTTTATTCATCTTGAATTGAATATGTATATACCCTGTTGATTTCACTCAAAACGGAGTTTGAGATGTAAATATACATATGATTATGAAATAGGTAATTGAATCGTGTAAATGAAATTGTAAGTTATACATGAAAAATTATTGGAATTATATGAAGAATTGTAAACTTAAACAAAATAGGGTTCACTGTTAAAAATATTTAAGGATAAACAAACCAAAAATATATATTTCACATTAATAAAAACCCAATCGGTCGATAGGCTTATTGTAGCCAGTTGACTGCTAAAGTAGCCGACGGTCGATCGATTTGTGTATTTTCTACGTAGATTGAACCTCCGCCTATGGCCCAGTTTATATAAAAATATGGGAAGCTAGTTACCTAATCCTTAACTTTTTAAGCACTACAGGACTGAATTAGACGTGTATGCGAGCGATTAGGCTTGGACACTATTTATTAGGAGAAGTTGATATTCGATATAAGGCATTTCGATCATGAGGGTAAGCTAAGCACATGACACTAATAGGAGGTTCCTCGGCATATACGTGACACTATTGGTAGATGCCTGACGCGGTACAGGGTCCGATAGTAACAGGAGATTCCTCAGTGCATATGGCAGTTAGCACATGACACTATTAGTGGGTGCCCGATGCGGTGCAATAAGTGGCATTACCATTGAGTTTTGGACACAGATGCTTCAGTAGACCCTAAGTCTTCTTTGACGCGAGTCCACATTGCAGGATCCTATCAATTGTAAGTACGATATGTTGTAGTCATAGCTTGATAATATAGTCCCAAGGGTGGTACTTTATGCGATCCTATGTTAGGTATAGTCCCGGAGATTATTAGGTTGATCCTTTGTTGATCAGTTGTCCAATCCATTGATGATTAGTAGCTCGATTAGTTATTCGAACCGTAAGTATAAACTACTACAAGATATTTCAGTGTAGGTGTATTTGGAATTATATTCTTTAGATTAATATGAACAATCCTAGCAAGTAATTCACAAACAAAAGGGCACCTTAGGTCACGTTGATTATAAATAAAGTCAATTACATGTGATCACCATATATTAGTAATACAACCCATTCACCAGACTATTGTCTGTCCTACTCCTTTCCTTTTTTCCTTACCATAGGAGGAGAGGGCATCGGGTGATTGGCCCAGATCAACTACATCGAGAAGCAAGCTTGAATTTGGCATTGCATATTATTCTTCATTATTCTTCGTATAACTATCTATTGTATTTAGTACTTATCAGACTTTATGTTGTTATTATGTAAACTCTGGATTTTTAACGACGCATATTTTAAGACTGATTTTCCAAGATATTTTTTGAGATGATTATTATCTATATTTATATTTTAGCCTTCCATTGTGAGATCTAAAAGTGTAGAATATCTTAGAATTTATCTTTGTAGCCATATTCTGTAATGTAATAAACAATGATGGCTCATACTTCATGGCACGACATGAGTCCGCAAGTCACTCTAGATTTTGGATCGGTGTGTCCAGAGATACGGTTGTTACATTTACGTGTTATATAAACCAGTAAAAAACTATCAAGTGGGTCATTCCATAGTTATCCAATAACTATCAATATGTAACCTCCAGATGCCCTCTATAGTCATAGTCTAACATTTGGAGAGTGTTACGTATTCTAGTCTCAATGGATGATCGATATCCAGTCTTGATACATCTTGATTATGAATATGTAAAATGATGTGTTTATTATATTATGATAAAATACTCATGATTACAACAACTGTAATTAATTTTACTAAACATACCATTTATGGATATTCTATTAAACATACTTAAATTAAATAAGAAATTTGTAATAACCTGACTTTTCGACATCCAAATCCAACACTCGAACTGATGTCAGCACCTGAGAACTGAAAAGACGAGTCGTTGATGTGAGATAAAATATAGATTAGGTCACAATCACAGATAGATATCATATACGAATTCTAACTAATATTATCTACTTTCAGAGTCTCACAGTGGAATGAAATAAATATTAACATAGTCAATAACATAGTCACATCCTCATATCTGAAATGACATATATATCTATATGTGTGTGTGTGTATCTTTCTGAAGAAATATAGGTATAATCCAATGTCACGCACACAAATACATGTACAATACTTGAACTTCATCATATCCCATATACTTGAATAAACCACTGTCTCTGATACTATGTTGTCTCCAAATGCATAACCTGAGTATATATATAAAAGGGGGAAAATAAGAGTGGGTCGGACATAAGTCTAGTGAGTGGATTATACTCTAGTCTAAGTATGATACAAAATTAGTATTATAGCATGATATGAGTCTATCATTCGACCACCACACGTTCAGTCATTCTCCAACCTAAAAATCATCTATCTAGCTATACCGTATAAATACAAACTCACCCCTGGTCCAAACCCTTGCCCATCCAAGGAGCCTTCTGTCTGCCATCACGCAATCTACCTTACATATCTAGTTATATCGCATTAATACAGACTCACCCCTTGGTCCGAACCCTTTCCCATCCATAGAGCTTATTGTCCACCGTCACACAATCAACCTAGACAACTTCTTATGCCACAGGTTCTCTTCATAAAATCTATTTAGATAGCTCCTTGTATCATATGTTCTTGTCGCATAATCTACAAGGACAACTACATGTATCACAGGTTCTCATCACGCAATCTACCTGGACAACTTCTCCTGTCACATGCTCTCGTTACATATTCTAAGTATACATTTTGGGACATATAACCAGCGTCCTAGTCTCGTTCTCATCCGCATTCACCATTGTATATCAAAAATCATACTATATATATATATCATATCGCATATATTACTTTAATTAACAACCAAAAACCATCTCATGAATTCGCTTATTCCATATCACCGTCATTCATATTGTTACGTATTGGATCACCCTTCGTAATGTAAGAGAAATAGGGGTCGAATTGATTAATTAATATTTATATGGGCTTTAGCCCACAGGTGGACCGGACTGGTGGACCGATATATATAATTCCTGTAAGTTCCTGACTTTATATATTTTTACGTTTTGCCTTCATTTCTCGCCTTTGATTGCCAACATCTTGCCTTAGATCATCATATAACATCCCTAGACTTTAGTTACACATTTCTAAGTCTAATTATATCAATTATATTAACGATTTAAGGGGTTTGCTGGCAGGTTTACAAAAATTGCCTAATACCTAGTTTCTAATACTTTAACTAACCCAAACACCTCTCAACCATGATTAATTTAAAATTTATCCTATATAGTTGAGTTACTATTCTAAGCATAGCCTACATATCATATTGTAACATTAAAATTTCATTATACGAAGATTTGAGCGTAGATCACTCACCGAAACGCCTAAAATGTTTTGCTGCCTTTGTTGTTTTCCAAATTTCCAGCCGTAGTCCTTTATATTTTTGCCTAAAAACCATTTCCAGTTTGTAGTGCTCATTCATATGGTTATTTCGAGGGGTGGATCATCGAATTCCGTTAAGAACCGAAGATGATATGTCAATTTGAATCTTGACGTTGTTGGCAGGGAATGAGCTACGGGATTTCATCATTTTTTGCCTTCTACACCTTCAACCATCCAATTTCTATGACGAAATTAATTTTATGTGTATTAATCTTTACATGCTTCATTTTTAAACTAGTCTCATGCAAATCCATTAAGAAATAAAGAAGATACCTCTTTTGAAGATTGGCAATGAAATTAGAAAACCATGCATGAAAATTCATCAATTTGGTTCGCTGTCCGGGCCTACTGCTCTTTCTACTTTTGAAATTTCTCCCTTCGGTCACTCCGGATCTATAACCCTCTTTGATAGCTTCCCAACACTACCGGTTTCATGGATTTTCATTGAGATAGGAGGAAGATATAGTAATTTGATTCAAGGTGGCTTTACGAGAGGAAAAAGAGAGGAGGAAGAAGAGAAGTTATACGGGGTTGATTTTCTGAAATGGGAAGTTAATGTATTTCTATTATAACTTAAGTCAAAGGAGGGAACTTGTCAACTGCTTAATTCAAATTCAAACTTAAGAGCTCAAAAACCAAAGCCCAAAGCCCACTTAACTCTAAAAACTTTTTTCGGTCATAGCTCTTTCATATTGCCTCCGAACGAGACAAACAAATATACTATTCGCCTCAAAAAACGAAATGGTCACAATGGAACTAGTTTCATCATCAAATTCTATCATATGTAAAATTACCGTTTTGCCCCTCCTTATAATTATTTAATTAATTAATCGTTAGTTCCTATATTTTACAAAATTACACAATTTAAATATTTTGATTAAAATTATACATGTTTTTTATAGGTTATTACACAATTAATTATAACACATTATAATAAGCATATAATAGAAAGAACAAAGCTTTATTTTGAACTAGATTTTATTGCAGAATTAATAATTTAAAATAAATTATAGAATTGCCTCTAGTGCATACCCATAACTCTATTAACCAATAGAAAACAATCAAGTGAGTAATTCTATAGTTATCAAATAACAATCAATACGTTACCCCTTGGTGCCCCCAACAGTCATGAGTAATACACTACCCAATGTTTGGAAAGTGTTGTGTACTTTAGTCTCAACAGATGTATGGATATCCGGTTTCGTTACACTTAAATAAAAATATTTAAAACAATGTGTTTATTTTTATAGCGATAAATTTCTCATAATTACAACACATTGTACTTATTATCACAAAACATATCATTTATGGATTTTATATTAATTATAAATAAATTAAACATATAATTAATGTAACACATTATATCAATTATATACTAGAAAGAAAAGCACCTTTTATTTCAAATAAGATTTTATAATAGAGTTAATAATTTACAATAAAATATAGAATTGATCCTAGACATACCCTTAACTCTACCAGTTATTAGCATGATTTTAGGGGGATATGAACTTCACATTAGCTCTCTATATATTTTTTGTATTGTTTGAACATGTTGGACCTATTATGTATTATTGTTACATTTAATTGTGGCATTGGAGAAGTATGTATATCGTTTGCCTCGGTGAAATAATGTTTGTAGTTTAGTGATTATGTGACTACAAGTGTTGAAAAATATTTGCATGTGATGATATACATTGATTATGTTGTTTATTTAGCATGGTCGGGTTGACATTATCAAACCGACCGATAGGAAGTTTGCATAGTGTAAGGTCTCCAATTTTCTCTCTACTTTCTCCTTTTGTGTTCTCCCTGTTGTATAACCCCAAAATTAGCCATGCTTCCCATATAATAACAGTTTGTCTATGCTATCTTTTTAGGTTAGGGTTTTGATGCCATCTTCCAAAATCAGTGACCATCAAATTTCATCATTCTCTCCTGCCTTCACATACGCTTTCACAAATTATTCAATTTCAGTTTCTCTTCTTAACACTCATTCAATTCAAGCATTAATATCCAATAACCCTATCAATCTAATCAATCATGCCATGCGGCATGCTGGAGCTAACCCTAATCTTGGGACGCATCTGGATAGGAATAGCAGGAGGAGTCCTGTAATGCCCCTGAATTTTAATTAACATTATTCTGGATATTTAATTGGATAAATTAAATAGAATAATGTGGATAATTAGGGAGATGAGATTAATAAATCATATGGCCGTGTCTAAATGAATGAACTAAAATAAGGCTTAACTAAATTTAGAAGGAGGAATTTTCTAAGGAGTAAACTTGGAAATGGGGCTACATTTCTTAGTATATATCTCTTCCTCTACCTTATTAAACTTCTACTTTTTCATTCTTAACTACCATATATTTCGGCCGACCATTAAAAAGCTCCCGGAAGAGTTTAAGTTGAAGAAAAAGCTAAGGAATTAAAGCTAGAAAATTATCTCATTCTCCAATCAACTAACCAAGGTGAATAATCATGTTTATCATCTCACTTTCTATGTTTGGATCGGTGATGGGTTATACCCGATTCATGTTTGTGATTTTGGTTAGGATATAACCATTTAAACCTTTGTTTGGATAAGACATAAGTGTTTTAAAATGTTAATGGGCTAATTAACACGTTTTCATTCGGTTTTGGTTAAATTCCAAGTTGTTTTGATCTTCATATGCTTTGAAATTTTAATATGTTGAAGTATATGATTTATCTGATTTTTGGTGATTTTTGGGAAGTTTTTCTTAGTGATTTGCTAAGGTAATTAAATTATTTAAGCCCAAGGGCTAAATTAAAAATTTGCTTCCGAAATTACTTAAATTCGGAAGGAAATTGCTTTTGGAAATATTTGAGGAAGAAGTACAGCATTTTGAGAAAAAGGTTGACTTTTGTATACTTTTTACTATCTGGAAGTACAGGAGAAGGTTTCTCAGCCAATCAAAATTAGACAAACAAGATAAAAACATCACTTCAGTGGGCCCAGTTCTGCCTTCGACTCCAACAAGCCCTCTTTTACCCTTTCGATGATTTCGAAAGGTACCTTTCTCCTAAAATGGAAGGTAAATAGTTACTCTCCGCCAAAGTCAAAAGGTAGGCACGGAGCCGAAGGGAAGAAAAAGGCGAAGGGATGGGGAGGCTGCTTCTTTTGCTTTTGGATATAAATATAATAGCTTTTGAATTAGTTGAAGGGGGATCCTTCGACTCTAACATTTTATAAGAGATTAAATTTTTTATATATTCAAGAAGGGTTTTCGAAGGGGATCTTTGAAAGCTTAAACCTTCAAGAGTACTGTTTTAAAATGTTTTCTGAAAAGGTGTTTTAAAACCTTTCGGCAAGCCGAAGGGTTAACCTTCTAACAAGGTCGAAAGTATACTCTCGAAAGGTTTTGAAGGGGTTATCTTCAATGATTTCGAAAGGTCTGATTTTGAAAGGTTTTAAAGAGGTTATCTTTAATGATTGCGAAAGGTTTTGATTTCGAAAGGTTTGATTTCGAAAGGTTTTGATTTTGAAAGGTTTGATTTCGAAAGGTTTTGAAGGGGTTATCTTCAATGATTGCGGAAGGTTTTGATTTTGAAAGGTTTGATTTCGAAATGTTTTGAAGGGGTTATCTTCAATGATTGCGAAAGATTTTGGTTTCGAAAGGTTTTGATTTTAAAAGGTTTGATTTCGAAAGGTTTTTATTTCAATAGGTTTGATTTCGAAAGGTTTTGAAGGGGTTATCTTCAATGATTGCGAAAGCTTTGATTTTGTGATGCTTTCAAAAGGAAGGTTTTCGAAGGGGCTAACTTTGGAGGATTATTTGCTATCGAATGGGACTTCATTTGAAGGGTTTTAAAGGGATGTTTTAGGCATTTTCCTTAAGTAAAATTTTGCTAATTTGAAGGGATTACTTCGAAAGGTTATAGCATAAAATACTTATTTTTTTTAACATGTAAGGGGGGATCCTTATATAAATTTGATGTTATTAAACCTTGGGGACCCCGGGGTAGGATTACTGATCTCAATACATAGTTTGGGGTTACAAACAGAAATATGCTTTCGAAATTATACATTGGGGCTATCAATGTGTTTTTATTTAATTTAACCTAATTGGGGCTACCAATGGGAATAGGTTAAACAGGTGGAATACCTGGGGGAAAATATATAATCATAGGGATCATGAGTTTTTATAAATAATCACGGGGATCATGATGTTTTAATTGGCCAAGTGATGGGTTCTTGGTTAACCTAGGAAAACCATGAAATGTGTGGTGGATAGCCCACATCAAATTTCTAAAGTAAAGAATGTTTTACCAGAGGCGGTTAGCTCCGGGATTTAGCACCCAAGGGTTCATAGCCATCCTAGGAAAACTACGGAGTTTGTGGTGGATAGCCCACACCATCTTTTATAAAGCAATGTATGATGAATAATCTGCATTTATTTTGAATGGTTTTGGGATGGATAGTCCTATTAAATTATGACGGATGGTCATTTTAAAGATTTTAGAGGGGAACTCTAATAAATTGATTTTTAGATGGGATATCTAATAAATGGGTGGATGAGAAATCCAATACATATGATTTATGGCTTTATTTCATATTATCTTAAGACTAATCATTTTGGGTGTAGGGGCATAGTAAATGATTTGAATATTTGTTTTGGATACTAGTAAGGGGAAAACTCGTTTCGCTAAGCGGTATGGTCTCACTAGCTATCTATTTAAGATAAGAGATTATATGAGCTTATTCATACCAGACTTTTTGTTTGACTCGAAGTTTGTGTTTCTCCACAAACTCTCGGGTACTCAAAATTAATTTGAGTAGTCAGAGAGTGGAAGACTTTCAGGTTTTTGGACGAATAAGCTTCCGGAGACGTGCAGGAGGCAGTGTTAGCTATATAGGAGCTATTTTGTGTATTCCGCTGTGATGTACTAAGAACTGTAAAGTTCATATTTATTAGTGTTAACGCTAAAATGTGAACGCTAACACCCGGTGTGTGTAATAGAATTGTGAAAGCACCACCCGTTGGTACGGGAACAGAATATAAGCTGAAAATAGCAGAAAAACAGTAAATGAACAACAGATTTATAGTGGTTCGGCCCGTAATTGAGCCTACGTCCACTTTATAGTCTTTTATTGCTGATTCGGTTACAATTTGATACAATATCCTTCAAAATACAATACAACTTGATCATGAAAGCACTCTTGACTACTAGCTCGATCTTTGATGATTAAACTCGACGAATCCGTGTTGGATGTAAGGAGTTCTTCTCGAAGATTGTTGTAGTGTCTTGAATGCTTGAAGATCTTTGATTACTGAATGAGAGGAGACTTCGACAGCGTAACGGTGCTTGAAGAAATGAATGGCCAAAAGTCCCCTCCAAGTTGGAAGTGATGGGGTATTTATAGGAGCTGATTTCTGAGCAGAAAATTCGCCTAAGTCTTAGGTCGCGTACGACCTAAGTTAGGTCATAGGTCGCGAGCGACCTAAGATAGGTCGCAGTCCATATGCGACTTAGGGAAGGCAGCCTGATTGAGTTGCTTCCGTTTCCATCTGAGCAAGTAGTAGGTCGTGAACGACCTATAGTAGGTCGCATTCCTTTCTCTGCTTTTAGCTCGTTAGGCTGTTAAGTCGCTAGATCCCTTCAGGCTTTAGGTCGCAAGCATCTTCAGTAGTTAGGTCGCAAGCATCTTCAGTAGTTAGGTCGCAAGCATCTTCAGTAGTTAGGTCGCAAGCATCTTCAGTAGTTAGGTCGCAAGCTCCTTTAGATCGCAAGCTCCTTTAGGTCGCAACACTGCTAGGTCGCGAAGTTCTTGAGATAGTTAGGTCGTAGACTCCCTTAGGTCGCAGAGCCTCCTTCAACAGTTAGGTCGCGACATTCTTAGGTCGCTATGTTCTTAGGTCGTAGGTCGTCAACCTTTTAACTCGCAAACTGTTAGGTCGGAGCTCTTCTTAAGTCGTAGCCTTTTCCTTAGGTCGCAACTTCCTTAGGTCGCAGTTTCCTTAGGTCGCAACTTCCTTAGGTCGCAACTTCCTTAGGTCGCAGTTTCCTTAGGTCGCAGACCTTTCTGCTGTTAGGTCGCAAGGCTTTCTGCTGTTAGGTCGCAAGCCCCTCTTAGGTCGCTAATCCCTTTTAGGTCGCTAAGTTCTAGGTCGCTGAGATTATGGAATTAACATTTGCCCCTCGAGGCATATGACTATGCCATAGATCGTATGCTTCAACTCAACCTTGCTAAGTTGCAAACGACCTAGAACTTCACGCTTGTTCGCCTCCCATTCTCAGCTTCATATAAATTGGTTAGGTCGCACCTTCTTCCTCACCTTACTGTTTTGAGCCTCCATCGCCATTAGCGATTTTTCGAGCTTCCAAAGGCAAATTCGACTCATTCAACTGACGATTCTTTCTCACCAATCATAATCCGTAAGTAGATCGACCTTTATTCGTCCATAGTCACTGCTTTGATCACGAATCGTTGTTACTTGTCCTAAGCCTAATTTCATGCATCATGCTTTCTGAACGGTCGTCTCAACTGACTTTCGTTTGTCATTTGATGTGTCGTGGTGATTTGCGATCATACGAAAGCTTTTACTACGGATCTGTGGGGTTTGCAATTGATTTGCTAGTTAATTGGTGGTATGTCGAGGTAGGATGAAGGGGAAGATGAACTCTTTTGAACTGGCGGTATTGGGTTATCGGACCCAATATGATGTTGCTTGGAGAGGAAGTCAACAACCTATCAGATTTGAACGACCTGAGAGTTAGGTCGCGTGGAAACGCCTAGCGACTTAAGCCTTTGCAATCTGACAACATTTGCGACCTAGAGAGTCTTCAACCTAAAAACAATTGTGCACGACCTAGGACTTAAAGAAAATTGCCTCATCTTAATCCATTCAACTGCAACGTGCGACTTACAGAAATCTTGACCCATGATAGGTCGCTGAACGACCTAATACTTAGACAATTTTTCACAGCTCGAACTTTTAACCTGAACAACACAGCATAAGAACGCTGCAACCTGTGTTAGGTCGTAAGCGACCTAACACTTAGAATTTTGAGCAGAATTTGACTGATTTTTCTGAATTTGAATTGTTTTGGATTTTGTACTTCTTTTCAGATTGCCTTAACTTTAATGCTGATAACCTGTTTAGAAGCAACATTCACAGAAAAATGGGATGAATATACTGCTGTTGATTGCCCACATCAAACGACAGATTAGTTGACAAAGAATATCAAACTTAAATGAACTTCGTGAATGAAATGCTGTGAACTAACAAATCTAAGTGAAGTATTAAAGCAAAATTGAAATGATCAACTAAAGCTGATTTATTTGCATCAACACAACACTATTCTTGGACTTAAGATATCAAGCCCTGAAACTTTATAATCGACCAGTATCAATTAATTTAGTTTCATTTACATTTGCTTGTTATTGCATTAGTTTTGCACAACACTTCACTCTTTTTAGGAAACGTGCACCTTAATATTTGATCGTCCAGTTCCTTGTGTAGAATGGAATCTCAACAGGAAGACTTGGAAACAGCTGGAGAAGCCTTTCCAATTGCTACTCCATTAAATGACCCTCCGGAAAGGACTCCTACTACTTTGAGTCATAAAGTCTTCCGTCAATTATGCATCCAATTTGGCATTGCCGAAGCAGATGCTTTACTTCCTGGGTCAAGCGACACTGCTGACAGGCCGCCTCTTGGCTTTGTTGCTGTGAATCGTCAGATGTGCTTGAGCGGAGCTATTCCGCCTTTTAATGATTGTCTTCGAGAACTTCTCCTTCGGCTATCTATCTCCCCTTTTCAACTGCACCCTAATGGATACTCCATCCTGCTGGGACTGTGCATGCTTTTCAGGAGAACGTTGGGCCGTTTTCCCAGTTTTGCCGAAATTCGCTTCTTGTGCACATTTGCAAAGAACAAAGATCATCCCTCTATTACACTTGTGAGGAGTGCTAGGAACCGTAAGCTAATTCTGGACTTGCCCGAAAGTGCCCATGGGTTCTTGACTCAATTCTTTTACGTCCGCTGTCCTCCGGGATTTTATGCCATCTGGAGAGTCGGAAGTAAGATTGCCTCTTTCCGATTTGTTTTTAAGACTTTCCAGAACTCGAACTGTCAAATGCTTAACTCCATTCTTTCTTTTTGCAGCACTTCCTCCTCCACTTCGAGATACCAGTCACAAGTTAATTTTAGATACTTTGAGTGCCGTTGATGTTGAAGAGAGGAGTGCCAAATTCTTGCTGAAAGATGAATTTCTGCACCAATTTGGTCTTTTACATCCTTCTAGATCGACCCAGATTCATGAAATTTCTAGTTCTGATGCAGAAACGTTAGCTGCTTCGGGCTCTCAAGCAGAGGCATCGAATGTCCCAGTTTCTGCAGAAGGAGTTGCATCAGAAACACCTGTCGTAGAGGCTGCTTTGATAAAGTGTTCCGCATCCACTAATGTTGTAGGGTTAGTCAGCAAATCGGCACTTGCCCCAATTATCGAGGAGGAAGAAAATCCTCGAGTTTCTGAAAAATCAACTGATGTGGAAGTTGAGAAGGAGAATTCTGCTGAGCATCATAACGATGACACCTTCGATGACTTGAGTGACATAATGATAACTTCTCAAGAGCTTTTCAAGGATAATATTCCAAAGGCGAACTCTCCTGTCATTGAAGCGACTTCCTCTTTGAAACAGACCTCAACGCCTTCTACACCCGTCGTCTCCGTTCCCGCACTAAAGCGTGGTTTGTAGTTTGACGCACGTAGTTCGCACGCCGCACACACTTAGGATTTTTCTGCACTTATAAGCATTTACTCTTTCTTTCTGGAAATTTCTAAGCTTTACTTATTTTCCGTTTTCAGATTCTCCGATGGGACGCTCCGGCTCATACTATGACTCATTTCAGCGCCATGGAGGTCGTGGATCCTATGACTTTAGGAAATATCTTGGTGACCAAAGAGAGACAGATGAGGAACGGGCCCAAAGGAAGGCTCAAGAGAAATGGGATTACGAGCAGCGGCAGAGAAGAAGAGATGCTGATCGATATGATTCTTCTTACAGAACTTACGATTCTCATAAGCGAAAGTCTTATGATGACAAAGGGAAGACTCATATTACTGATGAATCGAGCAAACGGTCTAAGACAAGTGACGCGTCTGCTATTTCTGAGATGGCTAACGCTCCTATTTCTTCTGATATTCCGGCCGGCTCTCCTCCTCTAAAGGAATCTGATATTCAAACCATCATTAACAGGCCGCAATATCAAGTTAAAGACGGCCCTCCAACGCTTCAGAGCCGGTTTCCGAATTGGTGTTTAAGAGGAGTCCGTTTTGACTTAGATTTGGTTCCCATTGATAAGCAGGCAATGCTGAGAAATGTCGATGCTGTCAAGCTTGATATTGAAAGAATGTCTGGATGGCAGAAGCTGGTTGATGAACTTCAAAGGATCAACCATATGAACCTTGAGGCGATGATGACCATGGAGAACGATAAATCAGAATGGGACAAATGGCGTAAGCAGCATGATGCGGAGATGACGAGCATTGCAGATGACAACGCAAAGCTTGCATCTGAAGTTAAGCAGCTTAAGGAAAATCTCGCTTCTTCTTCTGCATCATATACTCAAAAAGAAGAAGTCTTTCAGAAGCAGGTGCGGGATGCACATGCTGCACAAAGAGATGTTGAAATGAAGCTTGCCGCCGAACAACACATTACTGAGAAATATCGCATAGAAAATACCGAACTGCGGGAAAAGGTCACCTCCCAGAACGTAGAAATTGAGTTACTAAAGTCTCGACTCGCTAAAGCTGAGACAGCGCGTGATGAGGCTATTACTGGTAGGGTTGCTGCCATTGCCGAAAAGAAGCGGCTGAGCAATCACATGAGGCAACGAAATCAAACATCAGTTCTACCTTATTCGACTTTTATTTACACTGCGTTCTGGGTCGTGGGAGCCTTGCTTTTCTGGGTCCAGATTATGAAATCACTCTGGCTGAAGTGTGGGAAGCCGCACTTGATATGTTTAAAGGTGCCGGCTATGATGAAGCAAAATTTGAGGAAGCAAAATTTGAGGCTCGCTATCTTGATGATGAGGCTCGCGCCGCTCTTGTTAGAGGGAAGGGGCAGCTTGCTAAAGCACGGGCTGAATCGCTGGAAGAAGAGCTTTCAAAAGAGGAAGCTCCTTTAACTCCCCCTGTTCATACTTCCACTTCGGCCGATGCAAACATTATGGATTCCAGCTCTCATCCTTCACATCCAGTTGTGACCACTCCTACAAAAGAAGAGGCAATGAAGGACTTCCAAGCTCGGGAATTTGAGATCGATCTCGCTAAACCGGCTTCTCCAGGTAACTTTGACGTTTCACGGTCTTCTTTTTTCTCGGAGAATACTAATTTTGATTTCTTTTATTATGCAGCAGACGTGCCGGAAACTGCACCAATTCTTCCTTCTTCAGCTGCCGTTCCTCCTCCTTCTCAAGTTACTCCTCTCCCATCTTCTTAACCAGGTTCGCAGGAAGAACTGATAGAAGCCCTCCAAGGTTTGGACGAACCACCTGCTTCCGAGGAACAGAAAGCAGAAGATCTGGAAGATAGCGAGAAGACCCCGGAGCAGTCTTTTGACTACGACACAAAACTTTCTACATTTCTTACTCCGGGGAGTGAGTCTTCTTCCAAGAAGAAGAGGAACGTGTGGTTTCGAAGAAAGGAAAGAAGAGTTCTTCTGTTGCTGGAGATGAAGCAGAAGTCGATCCGGCTGAGTCTCTTTCTCCTTCTTCTCCGATACGGCCTTCGAAACTAATTACCAGGCCGGGTAAAGGCTCCAAGGGTGGGAAGAAGGAGAAATGAGTTTGATTTTGACTTTTCTGCTTTTTGTATTGACCGGAGATTGTGCAGATACCGGTCTCCGCTCCTTTTTGTAATCTGCACAATGTAAAAAGCTTCCATAATATTGAATAAAATAGCTATTTTACTTGTACAAATTCTTGTGTATGTGAGAATGCATCTGTTTCTCTTTTTTAGTGTAGAATAAATGATTCTTTATCTGTTTTTTGAGAATGCATTTATTCCACATCTATTTTTCACGATATTGTAATGAACTCGCGGTATGTTGCTTGCATATTACTTTATTCATGTAACCGAATCGTATAGTGTTGCCCCCATACCGCAAGTGCATTGCAACATTTCTAGCTTCTTCAAGATTGATACTCTTATTTCAGAGAATAACTACTCCACTTTTAAGGGAAGAATCATTCTGCTTTTAATAGAGTATATCTCGTTTTTAGAGAAGTTTTTACTTTCTCTTTCTTCCTGAAGAACACTTCAACTTTTGGGAATGATCACTTTTATTTGTTTAAAAGTGAATTTTCCTGCACAGTGAAATGAGCTTCTGAAGAAGGTTTTGATTTTATGCCCCAGTAAATGGCTTATTTTTGGTACTTCAAGCAAGGTGAAGTACGCCTCTGAAGAGGTCTTTTGGTCTCCGAAGAGAAGCGATTTTGGTCTCCGAGGAGAAGCAGTTTTGGTCTCCGAAGAGAAGCAATTTTGGTCTCCGAGGAGAAGCAGTTTTGGTTTCCGAGGAGAAGCAGTTTTGGTCTCCGAAGAGAAGCAATTTTGGTCTCCGAGGAGAAGCAGTTTTGGTCTCCGAGGAGAAGCAGTTTTGGTCTCCGAAGAGAAGCGATTTTGGCATTTCAGCTCTGGTGAAGTGGGTCTCCGAAGAGAAGCATTTTGCACTTCTACACGGGTGAAATGTGCCTCCGAAAAGGGCTTTTTAGCATTTCATCACTGGTGAAGTGGGTCTCCGAAGAGAAGCATTTTGCACTTCTACACGGGTGAAATGTGCCTCCGAAGAGGGATTTTGCCTCCGAAAAGGGCTTTTGATTTTGTGCTTCAAGCATGGTGAAGCGTGCCTCCGAAGATGGCTTGTGCCTCCGAAGAGGGCTTGTGCCTCCGAAGAGGGCTTGTGCCTCCGAAAAGGGCTTTTGATTGCCTGGAAGTTACTTTCTCATGGTCGGAGGGGTCCACGGGGCGAACGCAAGTTGCTTGATTGGATGTTTGTTTGCACAAACGATCGCAATTAACTAACACAGTGCCCCTTTTGTTAGTCCCACCAATCTTTTTGATTGAGGAAAGCTCTCCCATTTATTGGCGTGCCTCGTTAGAGGGCTTTGTTGACCTTTGGGAAGGAGCATTGGCTTGTTGGTGTGCCAGGAAGGTTGCTTCTCAGGGGCGAGTAGATCCACGGGACGGACGCAAGCTTCCTGATCGGATGCATCACGATCAGTTAGCAAGGGCCCTGTTCCTTCTGCTTGGGAAGGTGTCCCTTCGGTGGTTCTACCGGCCCTTTTATTGAGGAGCAAAATTCCTTTTGGTTGCTTCCGTGCTTGCTTGGCCATGTTCCCCATCATCTGCCCATTAGCGATCTTTTGTTATCATTTCCAAGCGTATCTTCGTTCCTTTTGTAAGTAAATTGCCTTATCCGAAGAAGTGGACTTCACTGTTGAATAACTTCATGGGACAAACGCGAGTTACCTAGCTGGATGTCTGTTCATATTGACAATCACAACTGGTTAACGAAGGCTTGCCCCAGTGAAGTTGCCAACTTTTTATGTGAGGTTCTTCTTGTATAGGATTTGAATATGGAATTTTTTGTTGCTTGTATTTGCTTTAATGAATGATTTGTAAGGCTCGCTTAGCTTTGCGATGGGTGAGCTTTGCTTTAATGACCTGCAATATTAGATCGACATTTTAGCAATACATTTAGAGTATTTAAACATCGAAATATAAAAGGCATTTTATAATAGAAAACACAGAATGCATAGTTTTTCATTATTCAGTCACGTTGATTTCTCAGCGGTTTACAATGCAGAAGTCACACATCCATTATCATTTTTACAAATTCAAGCAATGCTGCTAAGTAAAAAATGGATGCTAGTTATTGTTGTTTCAGAATCTCCAAGCTGGATTTCCATTTGTGCTAGATTCGCAGCTTCAGATTTATATGCCAGAGAAAGTGAAAGATGCCCCAGTTGCAGTTTTGTGGACAATTAGCAGTCGTCCCAGCTTCTGCCCGCTGGGTGTGGACCTCCTGTGACAACAATAATGACAAGCTTTTCTGAATCTTGCACTGCAGTGTTGTTGAGAGAACCGGATTGATGGGTAGGACGTTGTTGATTCGGAGTGGATGAAGTTGGATCGACTCCGCTTCTCTTAACGTATTGTTGGAGTTTACCCTGCTCCAGCAATTCTTCAATCACATTCTTTAATTGGCGACATTGGTCAGTGTCATGGCCAGGTTGATTGTGAAATTGGCAGAATTTTCCATTACGCTTTGCACCTCTCGTCATCTCAGGTGGCTTAGGATACCTGACAACGTCCTTTGTTGCAAAAAAGATATTTCTTGGTGTATCAATTAAAGGAGTAAAATCCGAAGGATTAAAGCGGCAAGGTTTCTTTTCATTTCCCTGGCTCTTTCCTCCTTCATTCTCCCTTTTCTGACTTTCAGATTCTCTTTTATTAGATGGGACATTGTTATTATTAGCTTGGGCAACAACCACTTTCGATGTCGTAGAAAGGCTTTCAAGGCGAATGAACTCGTCGGCCTTTTTATAAAAATTTTCAAGCGAGTTCGGTTCCTTCATCTTTAGCCATATTCCAAATTTGCTCGATTTATCAATGGCTCGCATCAAATAAGTCAGGATCATGCGTGGTTCCACATTTTCTACTTCGGCTAAAGCTATATTGAAACAGCTCAAGAAAGATTTGATTGATTCTCCGGGCGCTTGTTCGAGGTTAGACAGTGACATTATATCCTTAGCTTTTGAAGCATACAATCTGAACTGTTCTTTGAACTTTTGCGTTAAGTTGGAGAACTTATCCACAGACCGAACTGGAAGCTTTGTGAACCAAAGTAAAGCTACACCTTCCAGGTATACTGGAAAGTATCGACACTTGATCTCGTCTGATGCTCTTACACCGGTCATATGCCAATCGTATTTGTATAGGAAATGATTAGGGTCACTCGTTCCCTATAGGCTTGGATAGTAGGAGGTGCAAATTTCCTTGGAAATTCAGCTTTTAAGATCCTTTCAGTAAACGGAGTTCTACTCGGTGCAAATCCCCAGTCGTTCTCATTCTCTTCCCTTTGCATGCTCTCTTTCATGATGCGGTCAACCATTTCGGACAGGTACTCTTTATTGTTCAAAGACATCTCCGGGCAGGCATCAGTCCTTCTGTCGGAAGCTTGCCTGGGTACCTGTTCACGATCAGTTGGCTGCGGCATAGAGCCCTCAGTTTGGAAAGGTGGCATTTGAGGAAAGGCTGTTTGATGGTTTTCTGGTTGACGATTTGCCCCGAGCAGAGCAGTTAATCTATCCATCATCAAAGCGTTTTGGGTTTCCATCTGTTGGTATAATCCAGAAACTGCGTCATCCAATTCAGCCCTGGTGACTCCAACGGTAGGAGTTGCTTGGTCTGTTGTTGGGGAAGCGGAAGTCCCTTCATGAGCATTTCTGGATCTGATAGGTCTACCTCTTCTTCCAGGAGCCATTATTTCGTATCAACTTCTGGTTTTTTAAGAGAGGTTCTCTTTATGAATCTTTGTGAAGCAACGGTGGACGATCGCTTGAGTTCAATTCTCAGTGAAAGCACCAAAATGTTAACGCTAAAATGTGAACGCTAACACCCGGTGTGTGTAATAGAATTGTGAAAGCACCACCCGTTGGTACGGGAACAGAATATAAGCTGAAAATAGCAGAAAAACAGTAAATGAACAACAGATTTATAGTGGTTCAGCCCGTAATTGAGCCTACGTCCACTTTATAGTCTTTTATTGTTGATTCGGTTACAATTTGATACAATATCCTTCAAAATACAATACAACTTGATCATGAAAGCACTCTTGACTACTAGCTCGATCTTTGATGATTAAACTCGACGAATCCGTGTTGGATGTAAGGAGTTCTTCTCGAAGATTGTTGTAGTGTCTTGAATGCTTGAAGATCTTTGATTGCTGAATGAGAGGAGACTTCGACAGCGTAACGGTGCTTGAAGAAATGAATGGCCAAAAGTCCCCTCCAAGTTGGAAGTGATGGGGTATTTATAGGAGCTGATTTCTGAGCAGAAAATTCGCCTAAGTCTTAGGTCGCGTACGACCTAAGTTAGGTCGTAGGTCGCGAGCGACCTAAGATAGGTCGCAGTCCATATGCGACTTAAGGAAGGCAGCCTGATTGAGTTGCTTCCGTTTCCATCTGAGCAAGTAGTAGGTCGTGAACGACCTATAGTAGGTCGCATTCCTTTCTCTGCTTTTAGCTCGTTAGGCTGTTAAGTCGCTAGATCACTTCAGGCTTTAGGTCGCAAGCATCTTCAGTAGTTAGGTCGCAAGCATCTTCAGTAGTTAGGTCGCAAGCATCTTCAGTAGTTAGGTCGTAAGCATCTTCAGTAGTTAGGTCGCAAGCTCCTTTAGATCGCAAGCTCCTTTAGGTCGCAACACTGCTAGGTCGCGAAGTTCTTGAGATAGTTAGGTCGTAGACTCCCTTAGGTCGCAGAGCCTCCTTCAACAGTTAGGTCGCGACATTCTTAGGTCGCTATGTTCTTAGGTCGTAGGTCGTCAAACTTTTAACTCGCAAACTATTAGGTCGGAGCTCTTCTTAAGTCGTAGCCTTTTCCTTAGGTCGCAACTTCCTTAGGTCGCAGTTTCCTTAGGTCGCAACTTCCTTAGGTCGCAACTTCCTTAGGTCGCAGTTTCCTTAGGTCGCAGACCTTTCTGCTGTTAGGTCGCAAGGCTTTCTGCTGTTAGGTCGCAAGCCCCTCTTAGGTCGCTAATCCCTTTTAGGTCGCTAAGTTCTAGGTCGCTGAGATTATGGAATTAACAATTAGTTTTCTGATCATCATAAGGGGACATCATCATATGTCGCTCTTATCGTATTTTGTACATGTATATGTGATCCGAATGTGGTTAACGTCTGGGATTATGTAATTAAATCTTAAATTGAAATTCATAAGAAATGAGAAATTCTATTTTGTTGAAGTTTAATTTTTTTCATATCCTTGTGTTTCTGTGTTGCCAATAGTTCCAGGATTCAATTTTGGTCACTCAGAAATAACACCTATGGATGACTGTAGCATCCATAGGAGTTAGTTTTGAGCCTCCGGAAGTAGGTCGTTACAAGTCCTGATGGGAATGCTACTTTTAGGTTCAACATGATTGATTTTGATACTAATTTTTTGATTGGAATTTGATATTTATTTTATTTAATGTATACTGGGGAATAAATTGATTTTCGTTTGGGATAAGATATAGAAATAATCATCTACCAAATTTCAAAACCTACTATTCACTTATTATGACTGTGTTTGTTTTTAATTTGAAGTCTGAATCCAAGTTCTGATTTATAAATCAAAACTTTCTATGTTGTTTGTTTTTTTGTAAGTGTTCTAAATAAAATCATCTATCTGGAAAAATTATCTAAAACTTTTTCATGCTTATTTTTATCCTGAATGCTAAATGATGTTTTTTGTTCTGAATGTTGAATGCAAACAAAGAAGTAAGTGATTATTCTGAATTCAACATTCAAAAATCAGCATCCAGACTTCAGAGTTCAGCAATCAGAATTCAGAATTCAGCATATTAAACAAATGGAGCTATGATTCAACTTTACTTGAAACTCAAGCAACCATTATTACCTGTAGAAATAAATCATAAGTCATTAACTGTAGAAACCTGTTATCTTTATTAACATTGATACTAACCTCGAAGTACTTTTACTAAAACTATATAAAATCTAGGTTGCAATGGTATTTTCCAGTTGCAATGGCATTTGCCAGTTGCAATGGAAATAGTACTTAATATGTAAATTGGTGCTATTTCAAACTTACATTTGATGAATCGGTAGATTGCTTCATGTTATTAGCCTAGTGATTTATGTGCTGAATAAAAACCATTTTGTGCTCTTTTGGTACTATCAAATATATGAAGATGGATGTGTTGAATGCTAATTTGTATTTAATTGTTGAACCGTATCATGCAGTTTAGTGCTAATTTAATATTAACTAAAATTTTGTGCTAACATATCAGCATGGTACTTACTCTGTATATTAAGAAGTTGAACATAGAGTTCAGTGTTAATTTGTTCTTTACCGGTTTACCTATAACATGATTATTTGGTTAAAAGTTAGTGTTAAATCATTTTCATTGTTGTGTGACACTGCATATGCAAATAAATATTTTAACTACTTTGTTCTAACTGAACATTGCATGCTAGTTATGTGAACAATGTTGAAAGCACATGTATTATACCATGGTCAATTACTTGAATATAGGACATGTTTTCTTAGCTGTTGTGGGTGGAGCAACACTGAAGCTATAATACTATAAGACATATGGATGTCAAGCTAAGTATTTGACAACATAAAACACTTATATTATAAGATTGATAATCAAACCATATATAGTGCTAGGTTTAACGCGTATTTATGTCGCTCTAATAGGGCACTGATGCTTGAATTCTAAAATGTTGTAAAAAGTTTAGTTAATTAATTAAAGAAGAATAGAAGAATTGAAAAAAGTATTTTCTATGTCAAACTCAGAACTGATGCCATAATTCTAAAATACACTGAAAGCACTAGAATGACACAAAAAATCTATATTTCTATGCCAAACATGGGTCTGATGACTGAATCCCTCCACTGCTGAAGGTATGTTTACAAGTTTTGGATTGTTAAATTTGACTTATATCAGATTAGGGCCTATCCTCTTATTGACGAACATGTAATCTTAACCTATAGACTCAATGTTGATGATGCTTGCCTCAATATGTATTTTAATTCAATAAAGATACAAGCATCTTCGGTTCTCATGTTTATTTTGATTTCATTCAAGTGCTCATTGCAGAGCTTTAATTCTTTTGGGTTATTGATCTTACGTCTCAATTTCATGCTTTTAATATTATTGAGAATTCACGATGCAAACTCCACCGTTGAAGAATTGGTGAAGTGGCTTGAGCAAGAGTGTGCACTAGTTCTTTGTACGTATGATGATGTATATGCAATGCATATACAAGCGAGAGCTATGAAATGTAAATATTTCACATAATATTCTAGTTATAATTTTTTATTGCATTCTCATTCAACAATTACAATGGAATGGTTGACATCTATTTTCTACCAGATTATGAAACCGGACTTAGTGATCAAGGAGGTTCCAAGCAATTTAAATCCATATGACGAAGTAATGACAAAAAAATTAATTTAATTAAACAGTTAATATAATATAATTCAATATATTTAGTGTATAACATAAGCATAGCTTTGACAGATATATCTTCTTAAATAAACTATATGTTTGTTGGTATATGCATAAACAAAAAACAAATATGGTGAACATGTAATAAAATCTGTGTACATTCTTATAATTTCTTTATGTTCCAACGGTATTGGCCTGTGTTTTCATGACCTTATCCTGCCTCGGTCCGACCTTGAATAACCCTGAACCTTGGATCACCATGGTTCGAAACTCAATTAGAGCACAATCATTTATGAACCTTGGTCGGACCTTCAAACCAGTGGTCCAACCATCAATTTTACGGGGTTGAACCATGGTTATTTTGTTTTTCACCGCTGGTCCAACCATCCATTTTTAATCACACATTAAATTACAAAAGCTTATTTTGTATGTCTACCATAACGCAACAAAAAGAACATACCCAACCAAACAACTATTAGTGCTTGTAGGTTTTGCTTTTTATTGGCTTAGTTAACCAAAATAGTTATTTTTTATTTGTTATTATTTGCATTAAACTTGGTCACTGCTGTTAGGAAATTCGATATTATCTATAAAATAAAGGATATTTGAGGAGGAATGAAATTAATTAAGCTAATGAAATGTGTTGTGGTTAATTACAAATGACAATCATGAAGTTGATTTCACGGTTAAAATATTTAAGAGGAGAATAAGATTTTTTGCAAAATGGTTTCATGAGCAAAGTTTAATATCTAATCAAACTGGTCATTAAAAAGATTTATTTTAACATAAACTTGAAAGATCAATTAACTTGATGTCCAAATAACATATGTTTCTCTTTTCCATGTTTTCTTCCGTTTCTTCCGAATAACATGCCTATTTTCATTTGTTTCATCATCATTTGATAACATATACTGTCAGCTCTATAATCTATTGATTCTTTCTGTTTTTAAAATCCATATGCTCACGCGCGGGCACACACACACACACACACATATATATATATATATATAACAACATATATAACAACGTTCAATGGCACCCCAAACAGTGCAGCATGCATATAGCCCTCGATTTCCACTACACAACCTGAATTAAGTAATGTGGTTTTCTCTCTTTCCACTAGCCATATTATTTAATTTGCGTTGTGTGGTGTAAACCAGGAGGCTATAAAGACGCTGTAAAATTGGAGTGATGTGTAGCGCTGCTCATATATATATATATATATATATATATATATAATCTGTGTGTGTGTGTGTCTGTGTATGTGTGTGTGTAGCGTAATTATCTTTTTATCAAGTTTTTATATAGTTAATTAAAAATAATAAAATTGCAATAAATGTTATAAAATCCAACGGTTGGGTACTCCACCATTTTACGGTTATACTAGTATGATATTTTTTTATGTTTTGTGTTGGAGAGTGGCAAAGCGATAGTACTCTACCCAAATATTATCTAGTTTGGCATCCGTAAGGTGGCGAAAATATATGTTTCTACAATTTAAAAGAGGTGTAGATGACCAATTTATGTTGTCAGTAAATAGTACGATGGGAAAGTACTTTAAAATTATGTCAAAAATTCATAAGCAAGGCATTGCAAAATGACAACGTAATATTGGCTAAAAATACAGAAGGTAGACTTAGCATTAGTAATTATCCTACCCATCGCCATGATCAACTCCATGATACATCTTTACATTGTGTGCTTATGCAACATCGACAATCTAATTGCTCGTGTCTACCGATGTACAAACAAAAATGATATGCTCAAAATATGATGTCGTGGGCAATCAAAACTGTTTACTTAACAACATAATTAAAGATGTAAAAAAAATAAAGAATAAAAAAATACTATAAATAAAGAGGATTCAATGAATAGTATTTCCAACATGTCTTTTTAAAATTTTGAAAGTACCCTGCATCCATCAACGTGATTTCACCCTAGGTATGCAACCTCCCCCACTAACCCATTTTTGACCAACACCACTAGAAACACTGCTTATTGCGACGTAATTTCCAACGGCCGTCGACGGCTCATCGTTCTTTTGCGACGGCTGCCGATGGCAAGCAATCGTAGTGGCATTACTGAAAATAAAATAAACTAGCCGACGACAGCCATCGGAAATCGTTGCAAATATAGCCGTCGGCGGCCGTTGAAAACCGCGAATAACAAAGCCCCAAGCTGACAGTTTTCTTCATTATCTTCCTCCCCAAATCTCCTCCTTCAGCTCCTCCTTTACCTCCTCCACGCCGTCAACAAGCCTCCACGCCTTCAAGACTATCTCCATATTCAATTTTCAAGTCTCTCCAATAGCTATTTCTCTTCAAGAAGGTTTAATTTATAAACCCTATTAATTTTTTATTTGGTAATTAAAGTTAATTTATTGTTATAGTTGTTTATAATACCAAATCGATTATTTGTTATACCCTAGTGAGTGCTAATTAGGTTGTTATTATAATTGTTTATCTTTTTAATGTTGACAGTAATAATTTCTTTAGTGTATCTGTGAGTTAATTGGTGTATATGTGTTGATTAATTAATGCATATGCGCATTAGAGCTAGATTAAATTTATTAGAGTCGATGCTCAGGATTTAGTGTGTGCATTTTTAAGATGACGAAAACGATGATTTAGTTTTTGTGTTTCTTAGACTGTTAATAAATTATTGTAAATTTGTTGTATATTATGCTTTACTTTTTATAAATCTCTTAGATATTTTTTGGCCCCATCTGACAAGTATTGTATATGATCGTTATATGGATATTCGTTTTTATTATAGGACGGACATTTATATTCATCTGATATAATATTTGTCGGATTTGTCCCTATATTGGACAAGTTACAAACATATTAAAGTAATTATATTTTGTAAATCATTTCATTTTAAATGGTTCGCAAAATTTCGCAAACAATTTCTTTTTGTTCCCTGTGTACACACACATGCGTACGATACAGAGAACAAAGGGAAAGTGCTGCCGAAATTTTATTGAATGGTTTAAATGAAATGATTTACAAAATATAATTACTACCGTGTTTGTAATGGGAAGTAGGATGACCAACTATCAAAGTGTATAACAATAACCTAAAAATTATAGATTATATTGATATAATTTTTGTAAATCAGTTTGAAAATTAAATTAAATTGAATAATATTATATATTTGCGAAAATTTAAACATGTGATTTAATTGAAAAATAAAATGTAAATACGTAAAAGATTAATACGTTTTTATGTTTTAAAGCTGGAATAATATTCAATTATTTTATAGATCGGAGCTGGATGTATCAACAAAGAAGAGAAATTAGAGGCTCAATAAGTGAACATTTTCAAAATGGTGTACACGTCTTTACTAAATTCGCTTTAAGTAATAGTGGAAACGACGAAGAAATTCGTTGTCCATGTAGTAGGTGCAAATTAATGAAGCATTTGATACCGGATATGATAATAGTTCATTTGCCCCAATATGGTTTCGTGCTGAATTATTTGGTGTAGGATTGTCATGGAGAACTTATAGCACCTAATCCCATACATTTGGAGGAGGAAGTGGATGATGAAATTGTTCCGACGAATCTCATAGAAGATATAGTTGAAGATGCATCACACTCAATGTTCCCTACTGTTGAACTTGATGGTAACGATGTTAATGTTGAAGAAGAACCAAGTATTGGAGCAAAAAAATGATTTATTAGGTGCTACTAAGAAACCCCTTTGGGATGGTTGTACAAGCGGTACTCAACTATCAGTAACTGCAGAATACATTGCGATGAAATCAAAATATTACTTCACAGAAGCTGGATTTACAGCAATAGTACAAGGTGTGAAACGACATATTTCACACGATAATTTAATGTGTGAAAATCATTATGAAGCGAAAAAACTTATGTCTGCTTTTGGTTTGCCGTAACAAAAAATAAATACATATTTAAATGGTTGCATGTTGTTTTGGAAAGAAGACATCAATTTTAGAAATTGCAAAATATGTAATCAGGAAAGATACAAACCAAGAAAAAAGAAGGAAAAGGAAGTTCCATACAAGCGTATGCATTACTTACCCATCACTCCTAGGCTTCTAATGTTATATGCATCTTCTGTAACCACACATCATATGAGACGACACTTTGTGAGAACACAGGTAGAAGGTACGTTAACACACCCAACTGATGGAGAAGCATGAAAGCATTTTGATAAGACATACCGCGCTTCGCAGCAGAGAGCCGTAATGTTAGACTTGGTTTATGTACGAATGGATTTTCACTGTTCTCTCAATTTGGTTCAAAATATTCATCTTGGCTTGTAACGGTTATAATTTATCTCTGTGGATGTGTATAAAAACTTCGTATATGTTTCTCACTATTGTCATCCCTTACCCTAATGATCGGACACAAGGAATCGACGTATATTTACAACCGTTGATTGAAAAGTTGAAAACATTGTGGTATGAAGGTGTTGAAACATACGACATTTTACAAATTTTTTTTTCTTATGCTCGCTTCTCTACTATGGAATATAAGAGATTTTCTTTATGCAATGCTTTCGGGTTGGAGTACGATTGGTTATCTAGCTTTTCCTTATTGCATGGAAAGAACACGAACATTTTCTTTATCGCACGAGAAGAAAATTTTGTGGTTTGACTATCATCGGTGTTTTCTCCATATTAATCATCCTTTTAGAAAAGATAAAAAAAATACTTTACAAGTAATAGACTTGAGACCTTGTGACCAGCATTGATTTGTTCAAGCGAAGATATTTATGACCTTGTAAAGGATTATCCAAAGATACATGAAACTGGTGAACAAATTGAAATTCAAGGTAAATCGACGATTAATAATTGGTGCAAACAAAATATATTTTGGGAGTTTCCTTATTGAAAAAATCTCCTAATTTGTCATAATATCGACGTGATGCACAACGAGAAAAATGTGTTCATAATGTATTTAACACAGTTCTGAATGTTAAAGGAAAGACTAAAGACGATTTGAAATCAAGACGTGATATAGAGGTAATATGCAATCGTCCCGAGCTTCACACGAAGCCAAATGACACAAAAAACCCAAAGCATGCTATGAGCTAGACAGTAACTAAGTTAAAGTACTATTAAAGTGGGTGGAAGGATTAAGATTTCCTGATAGGATTTCCTCTAATCTTCGTAGGACTGTTGATTATAAGAACGGTAAACTGAGTGGGATAAAAAGTTATGATTGTCATGTAATGATGGAACATTTGTTACCGTTCGCTTTCAAAGAATTGTTACCCACAAAATTTTAGACGGTTGTAACAAAACTTAATTTGTTTTATAAGTAGCTTTGTTCAACTACGTTAAAATTTGATCGTCTACGTAAACTTGAGCAAGAAATTCTTATATTGCTTTGCAAATTGGAGAAAATATTTCCTCCAGGTTTCTTTAATGTAATGGAGCATTTACCTGTTCATCTTTCATTTGAAGCACGTTCTCGAGGTCCTGTGCAATATGGATGGATGTATCCGTTTGAAATGTACTAATGGTGAGTATGTTAAATTTTAGTTTAATTACATATAATAAAATTTAATTATAATTATTGTTAACAGGTACTTAAATCATCTAAAGAAGAAAGTGAGACAAAAAGCACGAGCTGAAGTTTCGATATGCAAATCATATATCGAAGAAGAAGCTTGTTCTTTCTCTCATTATTTCAGTGACCTTGTGAACTTATCTTTTGAAAATGCTATGCGAAATGATGAAGGAATTGAATAAGATTCTTTTGAATCAATGCTATCTATTTTTAGACAGCGGGGATGCCCAGTTGGAAAATGTGTGGAAGTATGGTTAGATGACAGAGATTACCATGTAGCCTACACATATGTTCTTTTTTACTGTGCAGAAGTTGCACCATTTGTTAGGTATTATTAAATAATACATCTAAAATAATTTACTTGAATAATACATGTGTGTATTAATTATAATGTAATATATTATCTATATATGAAGTATTTATGAATTACAGCACCCAAGCGGTGATATCAGCAAAAATGTTGCTACTTGGTTTTCGAACCATGTATATGATTCGGTAAATTGTGTGGTCGATGAAGGATTGAAATGTCTTGCAATGGGACCAAGAATAAAAATTAAGACATATCCAATATTCTTTGTAATGGATACAAATTCAACATCAAAGAATATAGGGCTGAAAAATTAACTAACAATACCAATGTATGTATTAAAGGTAGTGATAATCCAAATGATCACATAAATGATTTTTAAGGCATGTTAACTTAGGTTTTGCAACTAACATATTTTGCTAGACCCGCGGAAGAAGTTTATTTGTTTAGATGCAACTTGTTTAGTAATGTTCCAGATTCTGGAATCAACGTGCACCAAAAATATAATATTGTTGAAATAAAGCA
This sequence comes from Allium fistulosum, assembly GCA_030737815.1. NCBI lineage: Eukaryota > Viridiplantae > Streptophyta > Magnoliopsida > Asparagales > Amaryllidaceae > Allium > Allium fistulosum. The sequence goes on along the minus strand of CM060904.1, from coordinate 702,243,212 downwards.
TACATCACGTTATAATAAGTATGATCCATTTATACTAGCAAAACAAGCCCTACCAGTTTATTATGCTCTTTATCCATCTGTAAAAAGAGGTAAAGCAGATTGGTCAGTAGTTTTTAAAATGAAAGCAAGATTTACGTTTGATGGAAAGAATATTCCAGACGAACAAGCGTACCAAGCGGATATCGAGGAAAATTGCAAAATTACAATAATATCAAACCGATTTCGGACTTCTAAATGATGAATCAAATGTATTAGTAGAAGCATTTGAGACCACAGAGGAAATAATAACTTAAACATATTTCAACTTGTTTTGGACCTCATATTTTGACTTGTTTTGGAAATAATAACTTAAATGTATTATTAGTAGAAGCATTTGGTCCTCTAATTTCTAAGTTACGTAATAACTTAAACATATTTCGACTTGTTTTGTAGGCTCGGGCCTCACAAAAGGCTTATCAAAAGGCTCAAGACAATGCTGAGATTAATGAGCTTCGACAGCAGATTGCACAACTATAGGAGCATGACCGCCTCCAAGCAGTGCAAATGGAGCAACTGAACCAGCATTTAGCTGAGTACATGGAGCGTCATGGAGCATTCCCTTCGTCCGGTGGTTCCAGAGCCGATGATGAGTCATGAGGTACATTTTACATTTTTTGTTTTTGAAACTTGTTTAAATATACAATGAGAGATGGTGAGGTTGATTTGTGGACATATGGTGTTTGATCTTAATTTGTGGGGTTGATTTGTTGGACGGATGTATTTGGTTGGTATTTTAGACATTATATATGTTGTATATTGATGTTGGATGTGCATATAGTAGTTGGGTGTGCGAGATTGATGATGGACGGTTTGTATTGTATTGATGGTAATGTTTGAGATTGAGATGGTAATGTTTAAGTTTTATATTGTTATTGATATTGATTTTAGCTTATATATTCGATATATATTGATTTTGATCTATTGTGATATATATTTGATAGTGATGTGCTGTTTGGAACTCAAATGCAGCTGTAATATAAAAAAATCATCCACATTACCGATGGCCCTCGACGGTTTCCAATGGCTTATTGGCCGAAAAACAACGATGATTTCCGACGGCTTCCGACGGTCTATAGACTGAAAATTAGAGACGCCTCCCGATGGCTTACAATGGTTTTTCAGCGATTTTTCAAGCCACCTCTAGGTCTCAACCGTTGGAAATGACATTGGAAGTGCCGTCGAAATTGTCGTTGGAAGCCGTCGAAAAAACGTCGTCATTTCAATCGAAAAAAGACGAAAGCCGTGTTCTGTATACTGACAGGATTTTCGACGGCTCCCGATGGCTGCCGCTGGAAGCCGTCAGAAATCACTGTACTCCTTATAGTACAACCATCAATGGAATTTCACTACTAATTTACAACCAACACCACAAACAAAACTCCTTGACACAAAAGTGTTGTGACCACCAAAGCTTTTACACTAATAGCACACATCCGTCCATTAATTTTTATTAAACAAAAAGGAAAAATCTCTACACATTAGATGCACGTACTTGCAATTTATACTAGTATACAATACAAGTACAAGAATGCAAGGTAAAAAGATACCAAGGCCCAATTAAATGCCAATTGAATTAATAAAATAAATGACCATGAAATCCCTCTCTTTAATGCTCTAGGAAAAATTAATTGAAACACATAAGTTAGATATCTGCTTTTTATTATTATATTATGTAAATTTTATTATTTCTAAATACCAAAAATATTAGAATTCTTATTTCATCAACATTCAAATTTCTTTGCACAATTTCATCATCCCCATCATCATAATTTTATCATTTGGGTCATCACCCATTGAACAATTGTCAAAAGACAAACTCAGTTCTTTTTTTCTGAATGCAAATCAACTTATATGTATGTATTTTATCTCTACTATTAATAAAGAGAATTCAATGAACATGATTTATATGGTGAATTTTAGAAATTTCAAAAATACCCCTATCCATCAACGGAATCTCACCACCGGTTTGCAACATTCACTACCATCCCCTTTCTGACTACCGATCAACGGAACTTTACTAACAATTTGCCACTGATACCACAAACAAAAAAACTTGAAATAAAAGTGTTTTCACTACCTATACCATTGCACTTATAACACACATCTATCCACTCATTATTTTATTAATTAAAAAGTAAATGTCTCAGAATATTGTATGCATGTACGTGCATTTTATACTAGTTTTAATAATGTAAACTGATTTCAGTGCTCAAAAATATTCTTTTACTAAATTCAACCCTATTAATTATTATTTTCTTTGGATTTTGATAATTTTCTATGAATATATTTCTAAAAGTGCAAACATGCTTTTATTTGTGGAACTGCAAATTGATTTCCTTTGAATATGTTCTCATTGCTAAATTTACCATTACCAAATCTTATTTATAAGTTTTCTGGAAATTTTTTAAAACTAATTCTTTTATTTTGTATGTTTATTGAGAGAATGTCTTCGGTTATAACATCAAAAATGCAGACTTATTTAGCATGTCAATGGTATGGGTTTGGTCTGAATCCGTTATATTAATTCGAGTACATGTTTAGCTCTAACTATCTAGGCCTTCTGACCCATTCTTCTTATTACTCTTAGGACTCAATACGCTTTCAAAAAATCCAACCTAGTTTGAGACCAATCTGATATCCATATTACCAAAATTTACCTTGTATGCTATTTGTTTATCATTTTGTTTGTTTGTACATAGACATTTTTGTTTAATTTTATTGTGAACTTGACTTTATCACCATCCAATTTGTACTTTAACATTGTTTGTGTATACATTACAAGGATCATGGCAATTTTCGACGGAATCAGCGGCCGTCGCTAGCCATCGGAAATGCCGTCGGAATACGGTCGACGACTTTCGTCCATTTCTGATGGCTTCGACGACATAATAGCGACGGCGTCCGATGGCTCTTCTGACAACTATTTCGATGAACATTCCGATGACCTCGATGTACATGTGGCATGGTATTTTTCCGTTAAGCCATCGGGAGTCGTCGCTAGCCGTCGGAATGTTGCCGTCGGAAGCTGTTAACCCAAAATATGGATCAACACCCTGGATCAAGTGTGAAAGCACCAGCCTTAACGGCAATCCAAAAACAGCAACACAGATCACAAAAATAAGCAAATAAAAAGAAGAAAAGATAAAAGAGACACCAAATTTTTATATTGGTTCGGCAAAATCTATGGCCTACTCCACTTTATAATTTATTTATCACTTGTAGTTTCATATTACAAGAGATTTTGAAGAGGAGAGGAGAAGTCATCTTTATTGTTTCCTTTTCTTCTCCCCTTTTTCTTTTGCAATACTAGGTATATTTATAGCTGTAAGCTTTGACCAAGTGATGGTGGGGAATTGCTGTGACGTTGACTAGGCTGATATTAATTGCACCATAATCTTCTTATTTAAGGTAAGGATGAAGAGAATTAAGGAATATTTGATATGGAAATGGTTGGCATTAATTAGTAGTAAATAAGCAGGTTATCATGACATTTATTAGGCATTAAATCCGGCTTTAATAGGTAATGAATTGGTATTGATGGTGGAGATATGGCTGGCTTTTATTAAGTAATGAATTGGTATTTACAAGGGAGGTATGTCTGCTTTTTATTAATTATTCGAGGTAAGGAAATCAGAAAGTAAATCTTTAGTTTCTTCTTCAAGGATGGTGACTAATTTGCTGAATAACATTTGCCCCACGAAGTATGCCTTGTTGGCAACGAGGTATGCTTCACTCAAGAACTTGTGTTGGTGAAAGAAAATTTGTTGGCGTCAAATTCTCATCTCTCTGGATGTTTGACAAATGTTAAGTGTCAGACCATTCCTGCACAAGGAGATAGAGTTAATCATTCCTATTCGAGAGCATTCATATTCAAGAGATACTTTAGAGAGCAGTTCTCAGGTTGCTTCTATATCCTTTAATTGAAAACAAGAACGATGTTGTAAAGATTTTTGAAAGATGTCGCCCTTAGGAACGAATCAGAGCATGGCTGTGGACCGTTCGGGGTCGCTCATCACATGTGTATGTCGTTCTCTAAGAACTAACCTTTAAAACTGGTTTTATGCAAGAAATAATTTTTTTATGAGGTGTCACTCCTGGGAAGGAATCAGAGCATTGGACCGCTTACATTCGGGATCGCTTACATGAGTAAATCACTTCCCAAATGCTAACCTTTAAAGCATTTTTTGATGATGCACAATTCAAATGCAGAAAGGAATCTAAATTCTAGATCTCATTTTTTTTAGTTCAGTTCAGTTGATAATAATTTCTATTTGATTAGTAGACCCTAGAGTCTGGTACTTATCTGAGTGAGGTGCTTTGCATGTCCCATGTTTCTAGTCCTTACTGGTTGCCCCCAGCTATTTGCTTCATGGTAGAAGGAAAGTTTGAATGTGAGGACGCCTCTTGGCTGCCGCCTTACTAAGTTCCTTCCATAGCACTTTTCCTTGTATGTGGCTTCTTCATCTTCTAAAAGCTAGATCTAGGAACCTATTCTCTAGATCTAAATTTTTCCTTTCTGATCTAGAGTTGGATCTTCTTCCTAACATAGAATAAGCTTCAGATCTGAAATTCCCTTGTCCTTCTCAGTGAAAGCATCAAAATATTAACACAAAAAATAGATCAACACCCTGGATCAAGTGTGAAAGCACCAGCCTTAATGGCAATCCAGAAAACAACAACATAGATCAAAAAAATAAACAAAAAGAAGAAGAAAAGATAAAAGAGACGCGAAATTTTTATAGTGGTTCAGTAAAATCTATGGCCTACATTCAGTTTATAATTCATTTATCACTTGTAGTTTCATATTACAAGAGATTTTGAGGAGGAGAGGAGAAGTCATCTTTTCTATTTCGTTTTCTTCTCTCCGTTTTCTTTTGCAATACTAGGTGTATTTATAGCTGTAAGCCTTGACCCAGTGATGGTGTGGAATTGTTGTGATGCTGACTAGGCTGATATTAACTACACCATAATCTTCTTATTTAAGGTAAGGATGAAAGAAATTAAGGAATATTTGATATGGAAATGGTTGACATTAATTAGTAATAAATAAGCAGTTTATCATGGCATTTATTGGGCATTAAATCTGTCTTTAATGGGTAATGAATTGGTATTTATGGTGGAGATTTGGCTGGTTTTTATTCAATAATGAATTGGTATTTATGGTGGAGATATGGCTGCTTTTTGTTAATTATTTAAGGTAAGAAAATCACGAAGTAAATCTTTAATTTCTTCTTCAAGGATGGTGACTAATTTGCTGGATAGCAGAAGCCGTCGCCTGGCGTCAGAAATGGTGGACAATAAGCCGTCAGACGCCATCTCTTGGCGTCGGAAATGGTGGCCTTTAAGCCGTCGGTGGCCGTCAGTAATCTAGAAACTTTTTTTCCTGATGCCTGCTTCGCTTCCATACCACAATCAATATATAACTCATCAAAATCAATATATAAGCCTCATATATAAGCTAAAATCAATATCAATATCAATATCAATATCAATATAAAACTCAACCATCATAATATCAAACACAAAAATATTTACATCCAACATCAAACTCCAATATCTACAAAACAAACTTTCCATCATCACTTTCACCCATCCAACTTCAATATTCACATCCAATATTTACATCCAACGTCAAACTCCACATATCAACTCCACAAATCAATCACCAAATCAATTTCAAACACTACATGTCCATGAATTAACCTCACCATCACTCAATGTTTATATACACAAAACTGCATCCAACACCACATGTCCATAAAAAAAAACTGCAAATCATACCTTAAGACTCATCATCAGCTCCGGAACCACCAGACGAAGGGAATGCACCATGACGCTTAACATACTCAGCCAAACGCTGGTTCAGCTGCTTCATTTGCACTGCGAAATCTGCTGTCTAAGATCATTAATCTCAGCGTTATCTCACTACGCCATAAATGACCTTCTGCAACATTTTTGCAAGGTGTTGCCAGCTAAAATGTTGCGATAGCTATAAAATTTTGGTCCTACTGCAACGTTGTATTTTTAGTGTTACCTTAGCCATAAAAATGTGTTGCTCTAGCTAAACAAGTGTAACACGATGCAACATTTTTATATAGTGTTGCTATAGATGTTTTCAAATTAAAAAATTAATAAAATTAGCAATCCGCGTGAATAAGATCCAACGGTCTACATTTAATCTGATTGTTAACATGGATCACCGCTACATTTTGCCCTAAATTTTCGTTTTCCCGCTTTACTATTCATACCATTTCGTTCTCACCCCCAATTTCCAAATCCAAATCCCCAATTTCCAAATCCCTAATTTCCAAATCATATTTTCGTTCCCATTTCGTTCTCACCCCCAATTTCGCTGCTGTTGCCTACATGTCGATACGCAACCTCTCCCAAATCCTACCAACCGCAGCCCCCAACAAAACTCCACTACCCCACCGCCGTTTCTACAGCCTGATTCTGATGGTCATCGAGCACACATCCCGTGGCCAGCGTGCCTGCGATATCTTTTCCCGGCTTCTCAAAGAGCGCGTCATCTGCCTTAACAGACCCATCGAGGAGGATACGTCGGCGATAGTTGTGGCTCAGCCGCTGTTCCTCGAATCTGGTGGTTTCGTGACGGCAGGGTTGGCAATTTATGATACTTCGACCAGATCTGATGCTTGAATCTTTCTCGCCAATGTTCAGAAGAAGTTCGATTCTGATGAAGCTTTGCTCGATTGCTTCAAAAAGTTCCATTTTCGGATTCAAGGAAGATGTCAAACGCAGATTTCTTGTTTGAGAGAATGCCGCTTAAATTTTCAAATTGGCCAGCAATCATAAAACCAGTTTCAATTCCTTGATTGATTGCTCGAATTGCTTTGACTTCGTCGTCGGGTGCGATGTGATATTATTTGGTATGTTTTATGCCTTCTAGTTTACTTGATTATTCTCGATTTTGGTTACACTCGCATGCTTTTGCCGATGATGAATTGGGATTTATTTATAGGCTTTATTTCCTATAATCTCGGGTTTAATCTTTCTGTTGGACTTTGATAAATCTGGTATGTTGGATTGCGATGATGTATTGGTATGTTGGATTGCGATGATGTATGGTCTGAGCTTGTTAGCTCCTTTCTGCTGCATTTGTTAAACCAGAACATGAACTGGTGCTCCAAGTCCTCTGTATATCATATTACTGCCTATGTTTCTCTTGTACATGCCTGATGCATTCACTGTTTTTGCTTGATGGGCTGCCTATGTGTACTGCTGTGTTCTTGCACTGGCTTGTCTATATTTTGCAGAACCTGGTTCTTGTTTGTTTTATTGGTTGCTTGGCCCTGAGTTGAATCCAGTCGATGACTCGGGTTTGACCTTGTGCCGTGTCCTTGTATCCATGTGTTGCATTCATGTTTGGCTTATGCACTTATGAAAAGAAACAACCCAAATACCTGAGGCAAATATTATAACAAAAATATTTTCATTTTCTGTTTGAGTTAAATATTATTTTCCAGATTACTGCTTTTGAATTATATGTGACAGGTATTGAAGACTGGACAGCTGGATACAGGCTTGAAGACAGAGTCAAATCAAATGTGCATGAGTGTATGAATGCATGAGCTGAAGATAGGTTTCAAAGAAGGCTCGATCTTCAAAAATTGGATGAATCGGGCGGTGCCCACTTGTTCGACCTAACCGGGACTGCGGTGCCCCGGACCCCCGCCGGCGCTGCGCCCGGATCCCCGCCGGGACTGCGGTGCCCCGGACCCCCGCCGGCGCTGCGCCCGGACCCGCTTCTCGGCTCGCCTTCGGCTCGGCACTCGGCTCGCCTTCGGCTCGGCACTCGGCTCGCCTTCGGCTCGGCATATATTTGTCAGTGTCGGTGTATGTATAAATTGAAACTGCATATGTAATGAGTGAACTGAGTGATGTAGTGAGGAATATCTGTATATGTGAATATCGGTGTTATATATCATTGAATTGTAAAATAGTGGAGTCAGGAATTTGTACTATTTCAAATGTTGAAATAAAATATTTATTTAAATAAATTACTGTTTAAATATCAAATTCTGTGTAATAACATTTTATTAAATAAATATTTATTTTTATTAAAAAATCAAATATGCTCTATATTGTGGGCCCCACAAATTCAGAAAATCAATATCTATAGCAACATTTTTGAATGTTGCTACAGGCACCTATAGGTGTTGCCATAGACCCAAATAGGGTTCTATTGCAACAATATTACTTATGTTGCCTTAGATAGTCAAAATGTTGCCTTTGAGGTCTAAGGCAACGGCAAAAATTGCATCACCCTAAAAGTGTTGCCATAGACCTATGGCAACATTTTTCAGGCCTGAGCCAACATTTTTTTTGTGTTGCAGTAGGCCATTTATGGCGTAGTGTCTTGAGCCTTTTGGTAAGCCCTTTGTGATGTCCGAGCCTACAGAAAAAGTAGAAATATGTTTAAGTTATTACATAACTTTTATAAAAATTGAGCAAATTTTACAACATAGTTAATTTTTATAAATTACCAATTGTTGTCGTAGCCGTAGCATCTGTTTCTCTAGGTCGGGCCAATAACAGAGTCAAAGACCGCGTCCTCCTCGTCAATGGTCAACTGCTCCCATTCGGAATGCTCAAGCATCTGCGCATGTACCTCCATAAATTTTTCTTGCAATGAAAAATTAAATACGAATAAATATTACATGACATTATTATAATATTTTAAAATTAATTAATTAAAATTATCATTATTAATAACTTATAACTTAAAATATACTTACATATGCGTACGCTCTATCATCCTCATGTCAGGCATACGACACTGATCACTCATCGTATGTCTGCCTAACGACATGGGTATGCTAAAACACGTCCATATATGAGACTAGACCCCTTGCACTCTTTCCTGCAATAATTGGTGTATATTATTGTTGTTTATACAAATTTATACTAAAATTGTAATAACAGTTTGTAATTCCAATTAATTAATTTACCAGGTCCTCACGATGGTGCTGGAATGATTTTGAGCCACCACGCTGTGTGATAGGATTTTTCTGCCAGTTCGCAGAGTTCCCGTCCGACTCCGTCTGTAAATTAAAAATTAAGATTATATTTTACAGGTATAAATTATGTATTATGCACTGAATAAAGTAAGGTGATATCTGATAGACTTACCTTGAATTCGTTGCTATCCCACCATGCGACCTATGCATGCCACACACTGGCGCCCATCCATTGTGGCTTCTTCCCCGATTTTCTTATGCTAGACATCGTATTCCTATAACTCTTTGCCACTTTTGAGTTCCAGTGGCGCTAGCAAAAGGACACGTCCTCTTCTTGCAAGTCTACTGCACCATGTATATATGTTGAAAAAATATAAGTTATACATTTATACTTAGTCAGCAAATTGTAAAGTGATTACATATAATTTTACACTTACCAGGAAGTCCTGTCATATGCTCTCCCGTACAAGGTTTGGGATCCTGCTCCACTTCGGCCAACATGCAGACATGCGACTCATGTACACCTGCTTCGATATGCTGAGCATAATGTTAGAAGGCTTAAGCTCAAAACCCCTGCATTTAATACGATACAGACAAATCATGATTGATATATTATACAAAATATTTACAATGCTGAAGTAAATTTAAAACTTACAAGCCGTTGGCTTTCGGTAGTAATCTAACTACCGTATGCGGCACCTCCTATGAAGGTCCGCTGTCGGAACAACTACAAAACTGCCTCTACGGGCCCCAAATTTAAAAAAAAAACAATAGCCAAGTAGCTAGATCAGAAAATCATCAAATTTCATACGACAATTTAAATACATACCTTTTTGTCGGACAATACAAATTTATCTTCTGAAATCCAAAAACCCCAACTTCCCTTTTACTTTAAATTTCTTGTATCCTACTTAGCAATAATATCCAATTACAGAGTTTAAAATCACCTTATTCATTTCTTTACAAAATTTTCAACATTTGCTTCACTTAAGCCCGTACGATGTACCTATACCATCCGTACGCAATAACAAATCCAATCGCTTACTCGATCACACAATTTCATTTCCGAACTAGTATCGTCCCCCCGACTCTCTAGTGCAGACTCAGAGCTGATTTCTTGATCAGAAACCGTCATTCTCCTTGCATAGGCATATACTATGATAGAGAATTTCCAGAATCAATCAAAAATCCATATCTAGGGTTCGCGGTCGAAAATCGAGTGAAAAATTCCAACTCGGATCGGTATAATTATCTCGAAATTCTGTGCTCGAATCTGGATCAAATCGTTATGCGAATAAAATAATATACGTACATCCTACATATTTATCTGAATTGGTTATTAGCTATATCAATTCTCTTTTTATTCACATTTATTTTGAGATTTATACACCTATTCTCAATTATCCCATTTCACACTTCACTTAACCTTCATTCAAATATTAACTTCAAATATTTTCCCAATACAAAATTTTACTTGAGAATTTTCACCATTTCTTCTTAAGTTCAATATAAATATCTTACACACTTAAATATTTATTTTCACTTGACCACTTTGGTTTATCTCTACTTTTATTCAAATTGGGTCTCCAGTCCCATATGAATTCAATTTACCTTTCATTTTTAAATATTGAATTCTATTCATCTTATCCCAAATCATATTTAATTAACCATTTCTTTAATTAGTTCTACTAACTTATTTTATTTTAAACTCAATGGATCTTATTTCCACCTCTTTTTTTCCTTCGAACTAATTCTTCAACTTCGCTTTACTTTACACAATTTAAATTAAATATCATCCCAATATTTAATTTCAATTCATCAATTAGTTTACTTACTAATTTTTTTGAATACGAGTTTACTTACTAATTTTAATTTCAATAATTTGTTTTATTTAGTCTAACTTGACTAATTTCCCATTTCACACAATTTAGATTAAATTCCAATATTCAGTTTCAATTTCATTTACTTACAAATGTAAATTCCTTTGTTCATTCACAAATTTATTTCCAACTAATAAATTTTTATTTCAAAGGCCATTTCATTTAGTCTAGTCTACTTAGACTTTTTCCCTCAAATTCACTTTTATTTAATTTGATTCAGTTACACTTCAATTTAATTCAAATTTTAACTTCTATAAGTTTTCCAACTTATTTAAATTTTATTCACGACTCTCTCCCAATTCACTTCATTTAATTGGCTTACCTTCTAACTCATTTTGTTTTCACACTTACTTTTATTTAACTCTTTTCAAGTTGAATTTTATTCTAACAAACTTAAAATTTATAAGTTATCAAACTCATTTATATTTCCATAAACATTTTTAATTAAACTCCCAGAGTTTAAACAATTTTCTTAAACATTCAAAACCATTTTCGAAGTCATACACACCCAAAGTCAGATTATTCCTTTGCATTTCAAAATCAACCCAATTTTGCAAACGAACACCAATCCAAAACATCCAGGTAGCAATCCCTCTCTTGGAAACCCAAAAATGAACGTCGATGATGCTGCAGTCATCACCGAAATTATTTTCTAGCGACCGAAAAGAGTTTAGTGCCTTTACTTCTCTAAAACATTTAAAATATTTCTAAATTACAAATCTCGCCAGATTTCACATCCAATTCAAAAATATTTTCCCAAATAATATCTCCGTTATTCCTTCAAAACCTTTGAAAATCATTTTCAAACCCAAAGGAAATTAAATTTTCCAAATTTCTGAATTCCAAATCCTTTCAATCTGTATTCAAATATTACTCTGGAATTTTTATCCCTCTTCAATTATAAATCACCTTATAATTCACATTTACAAATCTCATTCTATTAATGAATTTATTTCCTTAACCTTTGGTTATTACCTTAATTTCTTATTCAATTCCCATACTACAATGATAATAATTTAATATTATTATTTCCTAACAACCAAGCAATCATATATATAACTATAATAATTTCTGAAAACGTGATGTATGGTTTATTTCAATAATATTATATTTTTAGTGCACCTTGATTTCAGAACCTGGAACATTACTGAACCAGTTGCATCTAAACAAATAAACTTCTTCCATAGGTCTGGTGAAATATGTTAATTGCATAACCTGAGTTAGCACATCGTAAAAATCATTTAGGTGATCATTTGGGTCATCACTACCTTTAACATATAAACATATACACCGATATTGTTAGTTAATTTTTCAGCCCCGTATTCTTTGGTGTTGAATTTATATCCATTGACAAAGAATATTAGATATGTCTTGACTTTTCTTTTTGGTCCCATAACAAGATGTTTCAACCCTTCGTCGACCACACAATTTACCGGATCATATACGTGGTTCGAAAACCAAGTAGCAAATTTTTTGCTGATATCCCCACTTGGATGCTGTGATTCATAAATACAGCATATACAGGTAATATATTGCGTTATAATTAATACACACATGTATTATTCAAGTAAATAATTTTAGATGTGTTATTCATTAGTACCTAACAAATGGCGCAACTTTTGCACAGTTAAGAAGAATATATGTGTGGGCTACATGGTAATCTCTGTCGTCTACTCATACTTCCACACATCGTCCAATAGGGTGTCCCTACTGTCTAAAAATAGATAACATTGATTCAGAAGAATCTTGTTCAACGCCCTCATTATTTCTCATAGCACTTTCAAAAGATAAATTCACATGGTCGCTGAAATAATGTGAGAAAAAGAACGAAGCTTCTTCTTTGATATACGATTTGCATATCGAACCTTCAACTCGTGCTTTTTGTCTCACTTTTTTCTTTAGATGATTCAAGTACCTGTTAAGTATAATTATAATTAAATTTTATTACATGTGGTTAAACTAAAATTTAACAACCCAATATTAATACCTTTTAAATGGATACATCCATCCATATTACAAAGGACCTCGAAGAAGTTCTTCAAACGGAAGATGAACACGTAAATGCTCCATTACATTAAAGAAACCATGAGGAAATATTTTTTCCAGTTTACAGAGCAGTATAGGAATTTCCTCCTCAAGTTTACGTAGACAATCTACTTTTAAAGTAGTTGAACAAAGCTCCTTATAAAACAAACTAAGTTCTGTTAAACCCGTCCAAACTTTTGTGGGCAACGGTTCTTTGAACGCAATGGGTAACAAATGTACCCTCATTACATGACAATCATGACTTTTCATCCCACTCAGTTTACCATTCTTATACTCGAAACATCTACGAAGATTAGAGGAAATCCCATCAAGAAATCTTAATCCTTCCACCCATTTTAACAGTACTTTAACTTAGTTTTTTTGTGTAATTTGGCTTCATATGAAGCTAAGGACGATTGCATATTGCTTTTATATCATGTCTTGATTTCAAATCGTCTTTAGTTTTTCCTTTAACATTCAGAACCGTGTTAAATACATTATCGAACACGTTTTTCTCATTGTGCATCACGTCGATATTATGACGAATTAGGAGATTTTTCCAATAAAACAACTTTCAAAATATACTTTGTTTGCACCAATTATGAATCGTTGATTTATATTGTATTTCAATTTGTTTGCCAGTTTCATGTATCTTTGGATAATCCTTTACAAGCTTATAAATATCTTCGCTTGACCAAATTATTGGTGGTCGTAAGGTCTCAACTCTATTACTTTTAAAGTTTTTTTATCTTTTCTAAAAGGATGATTAATATGGAGAAAACACCGATGACAGTCAAACCATGAAATTTTTTTCCCATGCGGTAAAGAAAATGCTCTTGTTTCTTCAATACAATAAGGGCAAGCTAGACGACTGGCCGTACTCCAACCCGATAGCATTGCATACGCAGGAAAATCGCTTATAGTCCACAGTAGAGAAGCGAACATACGAATTTTTTTTTGAATGTCGTATGTTTCAACACCTTCATACCACAGTGTTTTCAACTCTTCAATCAACGTTTGTAAATATACGTTGTTTCCTTGTGTCGGATCATCAGGGCCAGGGATTACAATAGTGAGGAACATATACAGAGTTTTCATACACATCCATGGAGGTAAATTGTAAGGTGTAACGATTATAGGCCAAGATGAATATTTTGAAATTGAGAGAACGGTGAAAATCCATCCATGCATAAACCAAGTCTAACATTACGGCTCTTTGCTGCGAAAGCGGGGTATGTCTTATCAAAATGCATCCACGCTTCTCCATCAGCTGGGTGTGTTAACGTACCTTCTTCCCGTGTTCTCACACAGTGTCATCTCATATGATGCGCGGTTGCAGAAGATGCATATAATCTTTGAAGTCTAGGAGTGATGGGTAAGTAATGCATTCCCTTCTTTTTTCTTGGTTTGTATCTTTCCCGATTACATATTTTGCAATTCCTAAGACCGATGTCTTCTTTCCAAGACAACATGAAACTATTTAAACATGTACGACAAACCAAAAGCAAACATAAGTTTTTTCACTTTATAATGATTTTCGCACATTAAATTATTGGGTGGCATATGCCATTTTGCAGCTTGTATTATAGCTGTAAACCCGGCTTCTGTGAAGTTGCATTTTGATTTCATCGTAATGTAGTCTGCAATTACTGATAGTGGAGTACTGCTTGTACAACTATCCTAAAGAGGTTTCTTAGCAGCATCCAATAAATCATAAATTTTTTTTTGCTCCAATACTTGGTTCTTCTTCGACATTAACTTTGTTATTATCAACTTCAACGGTATGGAACATTGAACGTGCTGCATCTTCAACCATATCTTCTATGAGATTCATTGGAACAAGTTCATTATCCACCTCCTCCTCCGAATGTACGGAATTAGGTGCTTTAAGTTCTCCATGACGATCCCACACCAAATAATTCGGCACGAAACCATATTGGCGCAAATGAATTTTTACCATGTCCGGTATCAAATGCTTCAATAGTTTACACCTACTACATGGACATCGAATTTCTTCGTCATTTCCATTATTACGTAAAGCGAATTCAATAAAGATATGTACATCATTTTGAAAATATTCACTTATTGAGCCTCCAATTTCTCTTCTTTGTTGATACATCCAGCTCCGATCGATAAAATAATTGACCATTTTTTCTACTTTGAAACATAAATGCGCATTAATCATTTAAGTCTTGACATTTTATTTTTCAAAAAAATCATATATTTAAATTTTCGCAAAATATATGATATTATTCTATTTAATTTTATTTTCAAACGGATTTACACAAATTATTATATGAATATTATCTATAATTTTTAGGTTATTGTTTTACACTTTGATGGTTGATCATCTTACTTCCCATTACAAACACAATAGTAATTATATTTTGTAAATCATTTTATTTTAAACGATTCAACAAAATTTCAGCAGCACTTCCCCTTTGTTCCCTGTATCGTACACTTATGTGTGTACACAGGGAACAAAAAGAAAGCGTTGTCACAATTTTGTGAACCGTTTAAAATAAAATGATTTGCACAATATAATAACTTCTGTGTTTGTAACTTGTCCAATACATGGACAAATCCGAAAAATATTGTATCAGATGGATATAAATGTCCGTTCTACGATAAAAACGAATGTCCATACAACGATCATATACAATATTTGTCAGACGGGACCAAAAACTATCCAAGGGATTTACAAAAAGTAAAGCGTATTATACAAAAACTTTTACAATAATTTATTTACATTTTGAAAAACGCATACACTAAATCGTCGTTTTCGTCATTTTAAAAACGAATAGACCATGTTTTGAGCATCGACTCTACTTAATACAAAGTAGCCCTAATGTGCATATGCAGTAATTAATCAACACATATACACCAATTAACGAACATATACAATAAACAAAATTTCTCTCTCAACATTTCAATAATTAACAATTGTAATAACAACCTAATTAGCATTCAATAGGGTATACCAAACAATCAATGAGGTATATATTATACAACTATAATAACAAATTAAACCTAATTTAACTAATCAAAATTAAATATAGGGTTTAGGAATATAACCTTCTTACCAAGAAATAGGTGATGGAGCTAGTTGAAAATCGAAGATTCCGACGTACTGGAGGCATGGAAGGCTGTTGGTGATGTGGAGGAGGGGCTGGAGGAGGGTTTGGAGGAGGGGATCGCTGATTTGGGGGAGCAAAACAAATAAAGAAACTGTCGGCCTGGAGCAGCAGGTATTCGTGAATTTTCGATGGCTATCGACTGGCGCCGATGGCACAATTAGCGACGGCTTCCAATGGCTAGGTTATTTTAATTTCAATTATGCCACGGAGGTTGCTTGCCGTTGGCAACTGTCGCTAATTGGGCGACGCGCCGTCGACGGCAGTCGAAAATAGCCGTCGCTATTGTAACGACCGAGCTATTTTCGACCCCCAAAAATCGACACTAATACATTCAGTGTATAAAGTGCCGAGCAATTGAGTGCCGGAAATACCAGGTTGTTAGGGTTAAGAGAAAAGAGATAGAAGAAGAAATAGAAATAACAACACAGAATCTCACAATCGCAACGGAACAAAATATAACATACAATAACAGCATTTATACAAAAGAAAGCTATAACTGTCATTATACATACAGGTTATCAGAGTACAATCACCAATATAATAATCTGGACAGCTATAATAACTTGTCCCTAACTGCTGAATACACGGCCTATAATACATAGCGGAATATAAACAAATACGTGAAATACGTCTCTGCCATCCAGCTCATCTCCTAAGCTCCAAAGCTTCCTAACCTGAAATTTTGCAATACTTGGTCTGACCCGAGCATTACAGTAAAGTAACACCCGAGTCAGGCAGGAAACCAGCGTGAGTAAAACCCACTAAATCTGAAATACTTAAGTTATAAAAATCTTTGTAAATCCTAGGTAAACTCATATGACACGACGAGTTTTCATTTTATAAAACACAAAACACTTTTACAGAAATCCATCAATATTGCAATAGTGTCCAAGTACAATTACTTATTCAAAATAGTTGAATTTGTGGAATTAATCCAATTCTAGTATATTAAACTCTAAAATCAACCCGTGATGGTTCACAGTGATTATTAAATTGAAGTGGTTCTGGATAATGCTGATGTCTGATTCCGGTCTCTTCGAATCCAAGTAAAAAATTTAAAAGGGTAAATTATTTAAAACAAAAAATTTATTATTTAGGGTGACAATATTCAAACATGGGAATTTATTTCAGACGTTTATTCCAAATAAAACGTATCATCATTTTAATCTAACTATTTTAAACCGTCTAACCATTTGATGGCACAGATAAGAATAATTTGAAATAAATGTCCAATAGAAATAGGCCAAGATATAGATTGTTACTAATCTAACGATCAATAACAAATATCAAACAATTCACACATTAGGATTTTATTAACTTTACTTAACCGAATCCATTTATATTTTTATCCAATTTAATTACAAAATAAAGAAATTATAAAAATAATTTATTATTAGTAAATCAAAGTTTAAACTCTATTTAATATCTAATTTGTTAATTTACATAAGTCAAATAATAAAAATATAATTAATTACCCATTAAATTATAAAATATCATTGAGCTTTGAATTACGGATTTAAAATGACAATATATTTTTAGCAAAAATAAAAGAAAATATAAATTATCATATATATATATATATATATATATATAAGTTCCTTTTCTTCCTCTTTTTCCTTTCCTTTTTTCTTCTTTTTCCTTTCTCAATTTTTCCCTTTCTTTTCCTTTCTCTTGGCCCATTCCGGTCCATCCCTCTTCTCCCCTTCTCCTTTCTTCTTTCCCGTTCTATTCTTTCTTCTACTTTCTATTCAATTACTCGAAAACCCAAAACATGCATCAACCGTGCACGTGCACACTTGTCTCCGACCAAAACCACCACCGCCGAACATCTACACCAGTCCCACTCGACCACCCAGATGCGTTCCACCTCCTGAAACCACGGCCCCATTCTCCACTCTAAATTCCACACTTCCAAACTCGACCCTGACAACACCAATAACCATCAGCGCCTCGCCTTGTCACCAACGACCGCCATCGACCCTCAGATATCGCCCACGTCATCGCCATGCCCTCCTTTTTCAAACCCCCCTGGACCGCACACCCCTCACTTCCTCGAGCCGTCGCCATTTCCTCCAGACCGAAGCTACCCCAAAACCCATCTTGAACCCTAAACTGACCTCGTCTGGCCACCACACACCATCGAATAATGCCGTACTATTTTTCTCTGACTTCCCATCGTCTACACTTCCTGCATGATCAATGCTCTGCCTTGCCATCGACTACAGTGTCGAAATATGAAGAAATTCCAAATTCCGATCAACCCAAAAATTCTCCTACCACACTGCCTTAAAAATCCTCAAATCACTTCAAAAATCAAGTTTTTCGACAACGATTTCAACCATGAAATCCACACATAAAATTATGGTAGTTAATATTTCGATCATAATAAACCTATTTACTGTTAAGTGTCATTTCTTTCTTTATGCTTGATGGTTTTCGATGAAACAAAATTTTAAAAATCCTATACTAAAAAACAAACGACTTTCATTTTGAAATCAAGCTCTAAAACTAAAAGAATGTTGAGATATTGATTTTGGGAGTTAAAGGTTGAACTATTTTTAGCAAAAATCAATAAACAGAGAGTTAAAATACAGGGTTTTTAGATTGCAAATGGAACAATCCATGTCTAACACATAGATGCACATGCTATACACACAACCGATACTTGTTAAACTAGTCACAGAACAAGATTCATCCAAATCACAGTTGCGTATATATATATATATATATATATATATATATATATCCAGTAAAGCAAAATAGAGTGTTTTACTCACAGTTCTTTTTTATATCTTCTTGCTTCAACTTTCCTGGCTTGATTTCCTTTTATCACTTACAGTATTCTTCTTTTGTTTGATATATATATATATATATATTGAATGTTTTGAATGGTATAAACAAGGCAGTGATATGTATGTGTGTGTACACACACACACACACACACACACACACATATATATATATATGGAGGGGAAGTGTACAGTGCAAGCTAAAGGAGGGAATGGGAAAAACAGTGAAGTAGAGTAGTTGAGTCTTCTAGTACATGCTATATATTTTTTCTCATTTTGTTTTTATTTTGATTTGAACAATTGGTTTGACCTGATTTTGATTTCATGTGACTTGATTTTAATTTATATAAGTGATTTGCTATTTTATGTTGATTTAATGTTGTGTGTGACTTGATTTTGATTTTTGTTATGATGATGTCTCCTTGCATGCATACAAATATCATGTAAATATATACATAGACCTTCCTATGACTTTGACCATATGCATATGTACACTTATATATATATATATATTCATTATTTCCATAAGCATTTCTTTTATAACATATATACATAGTCATAAGTTTTGAAATCTTGCCAATAAGGGGTTATACATTCATGTATATATATTTATTTACATATACAATATTTTTCAAAAACATATATACACATGTATAGCTTATATATATATTTTAAACATTAAAATGAAGCTTGTATATATTTGTATATAGATAAATAGATATTTTATCTTAAGTTTTTAATGGTGGATTATATATATATATACATATATATATAATTTATCATATCCAGAATTTATAATTCAACATTTAATATAGTTTTAAAAGTTTATATATATTCAGGTATTTTAAATATCAGAAAATTTATTTATTCGACTAATAAAAATTAATATCCCAATAAACTTAAAATCTGTTAATTACCCCATATCCGATGGCTAAAATCTAGGTTGTTACATTTCTCCTCCCTTTAAACTTTTCGTCCTCGAAAAGGAACAACGCAAGAATTTGGATTTTATTGTGTATTATTAATTAAATCATTTTTAAACATTTAACTCCTTACTCTTTTATTTTACATTTTAAAACACTTTAAATTATATAGTATTACCAAGCTAGTTTTATATAAAAATATTTTTCATACCTCGATGTCCAAACAAGTCCATCCTTGTTCTCACAGAAATTCAGTCATACATTGATCAGGCGTTGGACTGAAAATCTATAAGTACTTAGTAGACCCGTTTTCAACACCCAGTGAAAATAACTGAAAAACCCTTTTCAAAAATGCTATGGAAATTATCATCCCCCTTCACCACCATGGATTGCAGTTAACACGATGATTGCGTCACCATCCCGACGAAATCATAAGAAAACAGTAGGCATCCGCACCTCTCGACTTACGCCATGGGAATACCATAGATCGCAGCTACAACAAGGTTACGTTGCTATCACAGCAAAACCGTAAGTATTCTATAGGCAATCACTGCCCCTCGAATTACACTGTCAAATGAAACTATACCATATAGATCGCAGGCTACACAAAGTTGTGTCACTATTCCAGTGGAACCCAGTGCAGATTGTAGGCACTCGCTGCTACTCGAATTACGCTATGGAACCAAACCACATAGATCGCAATCTACAGATGTTACGTCACTCTCCCAGCGAAATCAAACGTAGATTGTAGGCAATCACTGCCACCCGACTTACGCTATGGAACTGCGATAGATCGCAGTTACACAAAGGTTACGTTGCCATCACAACAAAACCCAATGTAACTGTAGGCATCAACACCACTCGACTTACGCTACCCAATAAATGATCATCATGAACTCATTGAGTTTTGTCCGGACGTCCTCTGGGATCCTAATTCACACTGAACCACCTTTTGGATTCTTAGGCAGAACCACCCAGTGGATCTCCTACTATAAGTTTCGACTCTCATAGGGGTGCCTTTCCATACTTTTGTCTCAAAACATATCATACTACATATATAATACCTTTCAAATCATACTCTTTATATGTATCACATATAAACTTTATCTATACAAAATCGATATCTTCAAAATCGATAGTTTTCAAATTTGGATTACCAAATTTCCAAAATTTGACTTTTTGCCAAAATCAAAAGTCTCTTAAAAAAATAAATGGGTTCCAAAACTATTTCCATTTCATTCTTATATACATATAAGATTATTCCTTTCAACTCGAATAATTTTCAGATCAATAATTTCTGAGTCCACTGCATACCTATATACTGTTCCATTTGGTACCTTTAATTATCTTTCAAAGATTCATTTCTTTCTGGTAATAATTTCAATCAGAGAGGTTTGAATATATAACTGACATTTTATAGTCTCATTAATGCCAAATCAAATTTTCAAGTTCGATTACCTTTTCAAAGTTATTTGTCACATTTCTTACCGCTTATAAGGTAAGTTCCAGTTATATTAACTATTAGATCTTCATTTTAGAATCATCATATCAACTCAAAATATACTATTTCACTTCCAAAAATCATTTTACCTTAATAATTTGATTTCGATTCCAATTCAAAATTTTGCTTCGAGTCCCATTTTGGGTTACAACTTCAATTTATCCCAATTCTTATTTAAATCCATGATTTAAATATAAGTAATTTCCACTCTGACCACTTTGAACTTAGAAAATAGCTTGAATAATTTTAAAATAGTTAAATAGTTAATATAAGATAATTTGGGTATTAAAAAGGATAATTTGTATAGTAAATAGATTGGAAAATCAGAAAAATTTGAATATTTAAGAAGATAGATTTAAACAGTTTATATCAAAATAATTTATTCGAAAATAGTTTCAAGGTCAAACTGATTCAAATTTCAATCTTCCAATTCAAATCGATTTCAATTTCCATTCCCATTTAATTTGATTCAATTTCGGTTTCAATTTGAATTAACTTCGATTCAAATTTTAAATTCAAATCAATTCCCATTTCGACTTCAAACAAATTCAACTTCGATTACAATTCCAATTAATTCAATTCAATTTCAATTTGAATTAATTCCATTCACAATTTTTAACCATCTCGATTTATATAAATTCGAGTTAAGTTTTTAAAATGTTGGTTTAATCACTTAAATCAAATTAACCTTTAATATTTAATTTAACAATCTTTATCTTTTATAATTCAATTCCAAGCCCAAATTTCAAATATTCATTTAAATTACTTTTTACTTGGATTTATTCCAAGGTTCGAGTAAGAGCCCAAATCTTTTTAAAACAAATCAATTTTTGGAATTCAATTGATTTCCCAGATATAATTTTAAAATTTGAAACCCGATTCTTTAAGCAATTCTAGTTGACAAGTTTGTCTTAACATTTCAATCTTAAGTTCAAAATGATTCCATTTTCATAAATTCAATTTTGTTTCTATTCAATTTCAGGGTTGGATATATATCATTTCAACCTATTTCTTAATTTAATATAAATAATTCTATTTACAGTTCTCTATACTATAAATAAAAAACAAAATGATAGCAGGATATATCAAATAAATAAACATCCAAATTATCTAAGACATCAATCAGTAGCATCCACCACAAATTTTCAGAATTCAAGATTCATTTTATTTCAAAAATCGTTTTGAACTCATTTATACATAGCTTCTTTTGCACCTCTTATCAAATCTATACCTTTTTCTTTTACAATTAAATTCATTTAACTTCCATAAGTAAAATTTTAATTCCATCCTAAAATTTCTAATTCAGGTTATAAGTTCAATTCATTTAAACTTACTCAATTAAAATTTTTACATTCCAAATTTAAATTATGTTATTATCACTTCCCACTTATAAGTTCAAAAACTTACTTTCCATTTGGGTTATACTTCTCATTTCAAGGGGGATTTCAGAATTCAAACACCCAGTTATTTATTTCAAATCAACTTTGAAATCACTTATATATGTATAACCCATTTACCTATCAATTCACACTTTAAATTTTAAACCAACCTCGGTTTCCAGCCAAACCAAATTCCTTCGGAATTTTCCAAAACAACTCCTGTTTTAAGCAAAAATTTCCATATTCAAAAATATTCTAAAGAATATTATTTATTAATTCCTTAAACACTTTGAAACACATTTCAAAATTTTTGGGACTTAGATTCAAAACTTCCTCAATTTAAATCCATTTTAATTTATAAGTCATACTTACAAATTAAGCTTATATAATCTTACTTCCTTAAACACTTCACTCTGTTTCATCATTGTTTATTCTATAATAAACATCCTTTATTAAGGCACAACAACCAATTTTACGATAATAATCAACATTATCATATCTAGAAACCAAACACACCATATTTTTCACAATAATTTCTCGCGGGATTATTCCTATATATAAAATATAGTCAGGGTAAATTTGTTTCATTTCAAAATACTTTTGAAAAACACTTCCGAAATTTCCGGAATTTTAGATTCTGATTTGAGTCTTCCTAAACTCCTGGTTTTTTAGCTTATCTCATTTGCATAATTTATTCTTACCTAAATTTCTATTTGGTTATATATATATTACTACTTAAATTTTATAATCTATTTGATTATAATAATTACAGCCAATCACCTTAATATACTATAATTATTCAGAAATTTTATTTTCTTTTTATATCAAAATATAGTCTTATATAAAAATTATTTTAAAATCGTTTTTAAAATCATTATATAAGAAAATAACAAGTATGCCCTCATATACAATACTCTCAACTCATTCTAGGGTACTACTGACCCTATCTTTAATGAGTAAATCCCCACCATAGCCAAGATTCTCGCTTAACCTTCAGCTCAGATACCACGTGTAACGACCGGGCGATTTTCAACCTTCGAAAATCGACACTAATACGTTCACAGTATAGAGTGCCGAGCAATCGAGTGCCGGATATACCAGGTTGTTAGGGTTAATAGAAAAGAGATAGAAGAAGAAACAGAAATAACAGCACATAATCTCACAATCGCAGCAGAACAAAATATAACATACAATAACAGCATTTATACGAAGGAAAGTGATGCAGCGCGATCTACTGGCGCATCTGATTTGATTGGTTCAAGGCTTTTAGGTCGCTCACGACCTAGTGAAATTTTAGGTCGCTCACGACCTAATGAATCTATAGGTTGCTCACGACCTAGAGAAGGTCGATCACGAGTTAACGGAATCAGTGTTAAGGCATACGAACGACCTAAAGAAGTTCTCATTCCTTTAGGCCGCTCCGATTGTTAACACTAAAAATTGAACGCTAACACCCGGTGTGTGTAATGAAGTCGTGAAAGCACCACCCGTTGGAACGGGAACAGAACACAAGCTGAAAATAGCAGTAAAACGGTAAAAGACAACAGATTTATAGTGGTTCGGCCCGTAATTAAGCCTATGTCCACTTTATAGTCTTTTATTGCTGATTTGATTACAAGATGATACAATATTCTTCAAAGTACAATTCGATTTGATCACAAAAACACCCTTGACTACTAGCTCAAACTTCGATGATGAAACTTGATGAATCCGTGTTGGATGTATGAAATTCCTCTCGAAGCTTATTGTAGTGTCTTGAGTATTTGAAGATCTTTAAGTGTTGAATGAGTTGAGAGTTCGGCAGAGTAACAATGCTTCAAGAAATGATCGGCCAAAAGTCCTCGTTATGTTGAAGGTAGTGATGTATTTATAGGGAAATCTGGACAGGAAATTCTGCTAAGTCCTGAGTCGTAGCCGACTTAAGATAAGTCGTGACTCGTGGTTGACTTAAGGTAGCTCGTGGACGACTTGCTGAGTCCAGCCCGTAACTTGGTAGAATACAAGTTCTAAGTCGTGGCCGACTTATAATAAGTCGTAAGTCGTGGCCGACTTAGAAGATAAAAGCGGCATAGGTGCAGGCATTGGATTTTAACTCGGCAGCTTTTAGGTCGTGGACGACTTAAGCTAAGTCGTGAGTCGCCAATAACCTTAAGTCATGAGTCATTTTAATTCCTTAGGTTGGAGCTTCCCTTAAGTCGTAACATCCCTTAAGTCGTAACATCCCTTAAGTCGTAACATCCCTTAAGTCGTAACAT
This sequence comes from Allium fistulosum, assembly GCA_030737815.1. NCBI lineage: Eukaryota > Viridiplantae > Streptophyta > Magnoliopsida > Asparagales > Amaryllidaceae > Allium > Allium fistulosum. The sequence goes on along the minus strand of CM060904.1, from coordinate 702,218,303 downwards.
CCCTTAAGTCGTGACATCCCTTAAGTCGTTAAGTCGTCTAGTTCTTTAAGTCGTAGGTCATGAAGTATTCTTTTTGAGTCGTCCAGTTCTTGAGTCGACCAGTTCTTAAGTCGTAGAAAATTAAGGGTTAACATTTGCCCCTCGAAGTACACGCCTAAGTCGTAGGTCGTGTGCTTCGACTTATCTTAACTCGTGTGTGCCTCTTTGAGTTCCACTGCCCCGAGATATAAAAGGCTTGAGTCGTTCCTCCTACTTCCTTCTTCTCATTGCCTATCTCCTGAGTCGTATCTGCCATTGACATTTCTCCGAGCTTCCTCAAGGCGATTTCTCCCTTTCTTTAACAATCAACCAATCACCGATCCTCGATTCTTCATTGCGTAAGTGCTCCTGCTTCCTCCTCGATCCTCGATCATCGTTAATTCGTGAATTCTCCTCCTTGTACTTAATCCATCCCCTTGTGCAATGCTTCATTGCAAATTCCAATGTATTGACAGTCCATGAACTCGATTCTGCTTGATTTAGCTTTAAATGATTGGGGCGACGAAGGCAATGGGTTACTGTATTTTAGGCTTAGCTGATTAGATTGTCGAGGCTTTGGTGATCCCAAATTGGTTTTCTGGATGATTTAATCAGTGTGAAAAAATGAAAGCTTTTGTCCACGGAGGGGTTAACGGGTTAGGAGGATAACGGATTAGGAGGATAACGGGTTAGGAGGATAACGGATTAGGAGGATAACGGGTTAGGAGGATAACGGGTTAGGAGTTAAGGAGAAAAGTCAATGGGTGATGTTAGCTTGGTCACGATTTAGCAGCCTTGTACGACCTATGAATCCTCTCGACTTAAGTCTTTTCCGACTTATCCTTTTACGACATAAGCTTTGAGTCGTGGACGACTTAGGACTTGGGAAATTTTACCTCACTTTGAACTGAAGCCTCTTTCTTCTTTTACACGACTCACAACTTGAAGTACTACCGACTTAAAGCATTAATGACTTAAAATTGAAACGACCTGTCCTGACTTGCCTTAAAATCCTTAAGTCATGGACGAGTTAGCCAGAAACACAACAACACAACTTAGCCCATGGAACAAATTCTTAAGTCGTCGGCGAGTCAACACTTAAGTCGTTGGCGACTTAGGACTTGTGCTTTGCATGAACTGTTGAACTTTGAATTGTTGCATTTTTTCACAGATCACTATAACTTGCAAACTAACAATCTGTTTAATACAACTTTTACAGAAAATTGGGACGAATATACAGTCACTGACTGCCCACATCAAATGACAGATTAGTTAATAACAGACAATCGACATAAATAGATTGTGTGAACGAAGTGCTTTAAATCAACAAATTCAAGCAAAGTATTAAAGCAACATTGAAATAGTCAACTGAAAATGACCGGTTTGCACTAATACTGTACCTGAACTTTAAATTAACAAGTCCTGAAATTTGATAATCGATCAATTACCAACTAGCTTAATTCCAGTTGTATTTACTTGTTATCTTTACTAGTTTTGCACAACACTTCACACTATTTAGGAAACGTGCACCTTCATATTTGAATATCCAGTTGCTTGTGTAGAATGACTTCTCAACAAGGAGATGTAACAGTCCAGACTGGAGAGTCCACTCCTATTCCAGCTCCTTTAGTCAATCCTCCAGAAAGAGCTTCTACCACTCTATCGTACAGGGCTTTTCGGCAATTGTGCACCCAGTTTGGCATTGCTGAAGCTGATGCCATCCTTCCTGAGAAAAATAACACTGCTGATGTAGCGCCTCCTAGCTTTGTAGCGGTGAATCGACAAATGTGCCTGAGTGGAGCCGTTCCACCTTTCAACAACTTTCTCCAGCATCTTCTTTGACAACTGGCCATCTCCCCATTTCAGTTACATCCCAATGGCTATGCCATTCTAATGGGGTTGTGTGTGCTATTTGGGAGAACTCTTGAGCGTCTTCCGGGTTTTGACGAGATTTGCTACTTGTGCTCTTTTACCAAAACCAAAGATCATCCTTCTATCACTGTCGTGAGAAGTGCCAGAAATCATAAATTGATTGTTGGCCTTCCCGATAGTGCTCACGGGTTCTTGACTCAATTCTTTTACGTTCGCTGTCCCCCGGGATTTTATGCTGTGTGGAGGGAAGGAAGTAAGATTATCTATCTTTACCTCTTCTATTTTCTGAGTTTTGTGAAGTCTGAATCACCAAGTGTTAACTTTGCTTTCTCATTTCAGCGCTCCCCCCTCCTTCTAGGAATTTCAGCCACAAGCAAACTCTGGAGAGGCTCATGGCTGAACCAATTGAAGAGCGGGACGCGAAATTTTTGTTGAAAGACGAATTTCTTCATCAGTTTGGACTTCTTCACCCTTCTCGCTCCACTCAGCCTCACGAAGTTCCTAACTCTCCTACGAAAGCACCAGATGTCCCACTTTCTGTTGAGGAACCCACACTGAAGGAGTCTGCTACTGAAACTCCACTGGTAAAATGCCCCACACTTACCGATGTCGCAGGACCGTCCAGCAAACCGGCACTTGCTCCAATTATTGAAGAGGAAGAAAATCCTCGAATTTCTGAAAAGTCAGCCGATGTGGAAGTTGAAAAGGAGAGTTCTGCTGGGCGCCATGGTGATGACACCTTCGAGGTTGAGTGATCTGATGATTACTTCATAGGAACTTTTCAAAGATGATATAACTAAAGCTACATCTCCTGTAACCGAAGCGACATCTACTTTGCAGAAAACTTTGTCGGCTCAAAAATCAACTCCCGCTTCTCAATCTGTTATCACTCCCTGACCAAAGAGTGGTTTGTAGTTTGACGCACGTAGTTCGCACATCACACACACTTAGGATGCTTAGCACTTATACGCACTTAGCTTCTTCAATTTGAAGATTTCTAAGACTTGTCTTTTCTTCAGTTTCAGGTTCTACAATGGGGCAAAGTGGTTCATATTATGACAACTTTCGGCGCTACGGAGGGTGCGATTCTTACGATTACGGACGCTATCTCCCCACTCGCAAAGAATCTGACGAAGAGCGAGCAATTAGAAAAGCTCAAGAGAGGCGAGCTTATGAAGAGCAGCAGAGAAGGAGAGACGATGAATCCCACAAAAGAAAATATCATGACGATAAAGGAAAGAGCCATGCCACCGACGACCCGATTAAACGGGTTAAACTTAGTGAAAAGGACGCGTCTGCAATTTCTGAAAAAACTGACGCTCCTATCTCTTCTGATATCCTGTCCGGCTCTCCTCCTTTAAAGAAATCCGATATTCAAGCGATCATCAACAGGCCCCAATATCAAGTTAAAGATGGCCCTCCAACACTCCAAAGCCGATTTCCGAATTGGTGCTTAAAAGGAGTGCGCTTTGATTTAGATTTGGTCCCGATCGATAAGCAAGCCATGCTTAGAAATCTTGATGCAGTTAAGCTTGACATTAAAAGGATGTCGCAATGGAAAAAACTTGTTGATGAACTCCAAAGAATCAACCATATGAATCTTGAAAACATGCTGACTATGGAGAACGATAAGGCTGAATGGGATAAAATCTGCAAGCAGCACAATGCGGAGATAACGAGCATCGCGGATGACAATGCAAGGCTTGAATCTAAAGTCAAGCGGCTTAAAGAAGATCTCGCCACTTCTTCTGCATCACATACTCAGAAAGAAGAAGTCTTTCAGAAGCAAGTGTGGGACGCACACGCTGCGCAGAGGGATGCCGAAATGAAGCTTGCAGCTGAGCAGCACACTACTGAGAGATATCGCAAAGAAAACGCTCAACTGCGGGTAACTTTTTCCTCCCAGAACGCGGAGATTGAGATGCTAAAAGCTCGACTTCTTAAAGTTGAGAAAGAGCGCGATGATGCAGTTGCCGGACAAGTTGCAGCCGAAGAGTCTCACGAGGCAACCAAAGCCAGCATCGACTCTACTTTATTTGACTTTTATATGCACAGCGTTCTGGGTCGCGGTAGTCTTTCATTCTTGGGTCCTAAATATGAGATTACACTAGCTGAAGTTTGGGAGGCCGTACTCGATATGTTTGCTGGCTATGCGGAGGCAGACCTTGCAGCGCTTTATTTGGATGATGAAGCACGTGCTGCGCTTACTAGAGGCAAAGAGCAACTTGCCGAAGCTAGAGCCGAGACAGTGGCAGAGGAGCATCCAGAAAAGAAAATATCTCTAACTGCCCCTGTCCACACTTCGACTTCGACCGATGTTGATATCGCCGGTTCCAGCTCTCACTCACCACTTCCTGCAAAAGACGCTGAGGCTAAGCTCGTCACTACTGAGTCTCCCCTTACACAACTCGAGGAGAAGAGCCAAGAAGACATCGAGGCTGAAAAATTTGAAATTGATTTGTCAAAACCGACTTCTCCAGGTAACTTCAAGTCAGATCTGGCTCAAGTGGATTATTCATTTAATTCAATTGATTTGGATGAATTTCTCGCTTATTACTTAAGTCCTGGTGATCCAATATCTTCTCTTTTTTCGGAGAATACCGACTTTGACTTCTTTTCTTCTGTAGCGGAAGCACCGAGCACTGTGCACTCTTCCCCTCTTCCAGCTATTCCTCCTCCATCTCTTCAAGTCACTCCTGCTTCTCAACCAGGGTCGCAGGAAGAACAGATAGAAGCTCTCCAAGGTTTGGAGGATCCACTCGCTTCTCAAGAACAAAAAGCGGAAGGGACGGAGGACAGTGAGAAGACTCCGGAGCAGTCATTTGATGATGATACAAAACTTGCCAAGCTGCTGTCTCCGGGAAGTGAATCTTCTTCAAAGAGGAAAGGAAAACGTGAACTAAAGAAGAAGAAGAGAAGTGCTTCAACTAGGGAAGACAAAATAGAAGAAGTCCCAACCACTCCTTTTTCTCCATCCCGCCCACGCCGGATTCCGAAATTAACTATCAAGCCGGGCAAAGACTCCAAAGGTAGCGGGAAGAAGGAATGACAAGCTAGATTTTCTACTTCTTATTTTGCTTTTTGCATGTATCGACTGGAAATTGTGCGAGTACCGGTCCTCGCTTTTTGATATCTGCACAATGTAAAAAATTTCATAGTATTGAATAAAATAACTCTTTTACTTGTACAAATTCTTGTGTATGTAAGAATACATCTGTTTTTCATTTGAAGTGTAGAGTAAACGATTTTTTTTACTTGTACAAACTTTTTGTCTATGTTTGAGAATGCATTTATTCCACATCTTCTTTACGTGATATTGCAATGAACTTGTGGTATGTTGCTTGTATATTACTTCTATTAATGTAACTGAATTGTATAATGTTGCCCCCATGCCATAAGTGCATTGCAATATTTCTTGCTTTTACAAGAATGATACTCTTATTTTAGAGAATAACTATTCCACTTTTTAAGGGAAGAATCATTCTGCTTTTGATAGAGTGCGTCCCGTTTTTGGAGAAATTTTTACTTTCTCTTTCTTTTTTGAAGAACACTTCAACTTTCAGAGATGATCACTTTTATTTGTTAAAAAGTGGATTTTCCTACGCAGTGAAATGAGCTTCTGAAGAAGGTTTTGATTTTGTGCCCTGGTAAAGGGCTTATTTTTGGTACTTCGAGCACGGTGAAGTGTGCCTCCGAAGAGGTCTTTTTTGTAGCATTTCAACTTTTTAGGAAGAACTTTTCGAGATGAATAAGTTAACCTTCCTTTGAGAGTTGAAATGTGCTTCCGGAGAAGACTTTTTTGTTTGAGCATTCTATTTTGGGACATGCCTCCGAAGAGGGCTCCTCTGACGAGTTGTGCCTCCGGAGAGGGCTTGTGCCTCCGAAGAGGGCTTGTGCCTCCGAAGAGGGCTTATGGTGCCTTGGGAGAGGGCTTTTGCCTCCGAAGAGGGCATGTGCCTCCGAAGAGGGCTTGTGGTGCCTCGGGAGAGGGCTTTTGCCTCCAAAGAGGGCATGTGCCTCCGAAGAGGGCTTGTGCCTCCAAAGAGGGCTTGTGCCTCCGAAGAGGGCTTTTTGATTGCCTGGAAGTTACTTTCTCATGGTTGGATGGATCCACGGGGCGGACGCAAGTTGCTTGATTGGATGTTCGTTTGCACGAACGATCGCAATCAATTAACAAGGGCCCTTTTCCTTCAGCTTGGGAAGGTGCCCCTCCGGTGGTTCCACCAATCTTTTTTGATTGATAAAAGCACTTTCATTTATTTGTGTGCCTCGTTAGAGGGCTTTAGTTGGCTTCCGGAGAGGAGCTCTGGTTGATTGGTGTGCCAGGAAGGTTGCGTCTCAGAGGCGAGTGGATCCACGGGACGGACGCAAGCTGTCTGATCGGATGCATCACGACCAGTTAGCAAGGGTCCCGTACCTTCTACTTGGGAAGGTGTCCCTTTAGTGGATCTACCGGCCTTCTTATTGAGAGGTATACCTCCTTTTGGCTGCTTCTATGTTTGCCGGCCCATGTTTTCTCATCATCTGCTCATCAGCGATTCTTTATTATTGTTTCCAAGCGCGTCTTCCTTTCTTTTGCAAGTAAATCGCTTTATCCGAAGAAGTAGACTTCACTGTCGAATGACTCCATGGAGCAAATGCTAGTTACTTGGTTGGATGTCAGTTTATACTGACGATCTCAACCAATTAACAAGCGCTTGATATAGTGGAGTCGCCAACTTTTTATGTGAAGTTCTTCTGGTATGGGATGTGAATCTGGAATTTTTGTCGCTTGGTATTTGCTTAATAAATGATTTATAGGGCTCGCTTGGCCTTGTGATGAGTAAGCCTTGTTTTAATGTCCTGCAATTTTGAATCGACATTTTAGCAATACATTTAAAGTATTTACATATCGAAATAAAACAGGCATTATAAAATAGTAAAGAACACAAGATTTATAGTGGTTCGGCCAAGAATCGGGCCTACATCCACTTTATAGTTTTCATTAACTTGCACTGTTTTACAATGTCTTACAATACAACTGATACATTCATCACTATTTTACAATCTTGAGCAAAGCTTTTTCAAGTAAAATAAGGACGTAAGTGGTTGCTGTTCCAGGCTCTTGGAATTGGATCTCCTTCAACAGTTATGAGTTTGAAAGTGCCATCAAGAAGTTTACTGCCTATGACATATGGCCCTTCCCAGTTTGGCCCAAACACACCAGTTGCTGTCATGATCCTTTTCAAGACTAAGTCTCCGACCTCAAAGCTGCGTTGGCGAACTTTAGAGTTGAAGTGCCTGGCTATCCTTTGCTGATAAGCTGAAACTCTGAGCCTAGCTTCTTCTCTTTTCTCATCGAGAAAATCAAGTGCTTCAAGTTGCAGTTTTTCGTTTTCGGCTTCGTTGAAATGAATTCTCCTGTGTGAAGGAACTTCTACTTCTACTGGAATCATTGCTTCTGATCCGTATGCCAGTGAAAATGGAGTGTGCCCAGTCGTAGTTTTGTGAGTAGTTCTGTATGCCCATAGTGCTAGTGGCAGCTTATCGACCCAACCACCTTTTGCTTTTTCGAGTTGCTTTTTGATGGTTGACTTGATAATTTTGTTCACTGCTTCCACTTGCCCATTTGCCTGCGGATGAGCCACTACAGAGAAGCTTTTTCGAATTCTGAATTGTTTGCAAAAGTCTTGAAATTCTTCACTTTCAAACTGAGTACCGTTGTTTGTGATTATCTTCTGCGGCACACCATACCTGCAAATGATATTTTTAGTTACGAAATTTATCATCTTTTTAGAGGTAATACTGGCCAAGGGTTCAGCTTCAGCCCATTTAGTGAAATAATCAACAGCAACAATAGCATATTTGATTCCAGATTTAGCGATCGGTAAAGGTCCAATCAAGTCTATTCCCCAAATGGTGAATGGCCATGGGCTGACCATTTGCGTGAGTTCAGTGGAAGGCGCTTTAGGGATTTTTGCAAATCTTTGGCACTTGTCGCACTTTCGGGAGTAAATAGTAACATCTCGATTAATGTCAGGCCAGAAATACCCATATCGGAGAACTTTCTTGGCTAGAGTTTGGCCACCTGAATGATCCCCACATTCTCCTCCGTGTACCTCGGCTAGAATTGTCTTGGCTTCTTCCTTGGTTACACATCGAAGCAATGGCATTGAGAATCCCTGTCTGTATAATCGGCCATCTTGAATTATATATCTTGATGCTTTCCTCAATAGTTTTCGACGTTCTTTAGAACTTTCTGGTAGGGAACCATTGAGCAGGTATTCTTTGATTGGAGTCATCCACAATTCATGCTCTTGAGACGCAGCCATAATCCAGTCAACATCCATTTCATCAATGCTTGGAGCCGACAGAACTTCCACAAGGACTAATCCCAATAATTGAGCCTCTCCAGAACTTGAGTACTTTGCTAGAGAATCCGCCTTCATGTTTTCTATTCGAGGAATGTGACTTATCGTGTAATGATCAAAATCTTCGAGAAGCTCACATGCCTTTGACAAGTATGCGAGTAGATTTCCACCTTTAGCTTGAAACTCTTTCTTTACCTGGCAAACAATAAGTTGGGAATCACTAAAGATCTGTAACACTTTGATGTTTAGCTCCTTGGAAAGTTTTAAACTGGCAATGAGAGCTTCGTACTCTGCTTCATTGTTCGTTGAAGGAAATTCCAGTCTCAATGCATAACACAATGATCGTCCTTCGGGATTTTCAAGCACAACCCCTGCCCCAGAACAATAATCATTTCTCGAACCGTCAACATACAACTTCCACTGGATTTGAACACCATCAGTTGTTTCTTTCTCACTGTCACCTTTGTCAGTAGATTCTGCAATGAAATCCGCTAAAGCTTGTCCATTGATTGCTCTTCGGGGATGGTAAGTGATGTCATACTGGCTGAGTTCTATGTTCCATTTCAAAAGACGACCCGAAATTTTAGGACGATACAGGACTTGCTTTAGAGGTTGATCAGTAAGGACCTTGATAGGATGAGATTGAAAATATGGCCTCAACTTCCTGGAAGCAATTAGCAAACAAAAAGCAAGCTTTTCTATTTTTGAATAATTCATCTCTGCCCCAGTAAACCTTTTGCTGATGTAATAGACTGGACGTTGTACTTTCATATCTTCCCGTACAAGTGCTGCACTGAGAGCATGAGATGAAATTGCTAAGTAGATGAAAAGGTCTTCACCATCACTAGGCTTGGAAAGAATTGGAGGAGTTTCCATATGATGAATCAGTTGATCGAAAGCATTCTGGCATTCGGGAGTCCATTCAAAAAATTTCTTTCCTTTCTTTAGAGCGTCGAAGAAGGGAATGCATTTGTCTGTGGCCTTGGAAATGAAGCGACTTAGAGCAGCGACTTTTCCATTGAGACTTTGCAGTTCTCTTTTCGTTTTAGGGGCTTTGACCTCTCTTAGAGCTGTGATTTGAGCAGGATTGGCCTCGATGCCCCTAGTGCTCACGATGAAACCCAAGAATTTTCCGTACTCTACCCCGAATGAACATTTTAATGGGTTGAGCTTCATTCCGTACTTTCGAAGAATTGTGAACATTTCCGCCAAGTGATCCATGTGATCTACCGGTTTCATTGACTTCACTAACATATCATCAACATAAACTTCCATAGTTTTGCCAATCTGAGGTTTGAACATAGCATTGACAAGTCTTTGGTAGGTTACCCTTGCATTCTTCAATCCGAAAGGCATAACTTTGTAACAGTAGAGACCCACATCTGTGATAAAGCTTGTGTCTTCCTGATCTGGCTCATTCATCATAATCTGATTGTACCCGGAGTAAGCATCCATAAAAGATAACAACTCATGTCCAGCTGTTCCGTCTACCAATTGATCAATTCTAGGCAACGGGAAGCAATCTTTGGGGCAGGCTTTGTTCAGATCTGAAAAGTCGATACATACTCTCCACTTTCCATTTGCCTTCTTAACCAGTACTGGATTTGAAACCCAATTTGGATAAGTGGATTCTCTGATGAAATCATTCTCCATAAGTCGATCAACTTCTTCTTTCAGCGCTGCCGACCATTCTGGACCTTGGGTTCTTCTTTTCTGTTTCACTGGTGTGAATTTCGGATCGATATTCAGGGTATGTACAACAATTTCTGGAGAGATCCCACACATATCAGCATGACACCAAGCGAACACATCCCGATTGGCTTTTAAGAATGATATCAGCGTGTTTTGAACTGTTATGCTTAGTTGCGAACCCACATTGAGTACTTTGTTTGGGTCTTTTGAGTCAACTGGTATCGGTACCGTAACTTCCACGGGTACCACTCTATTCTCCTCTGTACTGGCTTTTCTGGGATCTATTTCTTTCCTTGCATTACTGTGTTCGCCAGTACAGGGGCCACCCCGTAGTTGCTACAAGGTTGGGGCTTTGATGCGGAGCGGAGCTGCCGCATCTTTTCCCATTTCTCTTTTCCTGGCCTCTCGGAGTTCAACAAGATAACATTCTCGTCCCACGTTCTGATCTCCCTTAATGACAGCAACCCCATTATCAGTGGGAAATTTCATTGTCAAGCACCACGGGGCGAGGACAGCCTTGAAAGCAGCAAGAGTAGGCCAACCCAAGAAGGCATTATAGGCAGAGAATTCATCGACAATTATAAAAGTTTGTTTCCGAACCACCTTCTTATGTCCTTCTCCCAATTCAACAAACAAGTCCACTGTTCCAATTGGTTGTTTTGGCTCCCCTGTAAATCCGGCAATCTTCTGAGATGAAGCTTGTACGTCTGCCATTGGAATTTTCATTTGGTCAAACGTCTTTTTAAAGAGTATGTTGCATGAGGCGCCGCTATCAACCAGCACCCTCCTTACAATTGCCGGCCCAATGCCGACAGTAACAACCAAAGGGTCCTCAGTAGGAGCTTCAACACCAACAGAATCCCTTGTCCTGAATATGATATCGTCATGAAAAGTCTTTTGCTGCTTCAGAGGTGCAGCATCTTCCAATACCAAGACACTCTCTTCAGTTGGGGTATATTTCAAAGCTCGAGCGTACCTCTCCATCTCACCCCAACTTTTGCCAGCCGGATGGGGTCCTCCTGTGATCACATTGATGATAGGTCTTTCTGTTTCTTGTGCAGCGGGCCTCTCTCCTGAACCAGATGAATGAGTTGGAGGTTGTTGCCCCTGGTTAGATGAAGACGGGTCTTTTCTATTTCTCTTAACGTACTGCTGCAGCTTATTTTCTCTCAACAATTCTTCAATCAGGCTTTTCAAGTGGCGGCACTCGTTGGTATCATGGCCTGGTTGATTATGAAATTTGCAAAATCTTCTGCTTTGAGCAGCATTTTTCCCAACTTTTACTGCCGGTGGTTTTGGAAATTCAACAGCATCCTTAGTGGCGATGAAAATATTCTCCGGTGTATCAGTTAGAGGGGTAAAATCCGAAGGTTTGAGAAAGCGGGGCTTTTTGAGATCCTTCTGCTTCTTTCCACCATTACTCTCCCTTTTCTGATTCACAGATTCTTTTTTGTTCTGAGCCGTAGCATTATTTTCCACCACAGTTGTCACAACTTTAGCTGACGCGGAGAGATTTTCTAGGCACATGAACTCATCAGCCTTTTTGTAGAACTTTTCAAGCGAGTTTGGTTCCTTCATCTTCAACGATTTTCCAAATTCGCTTAACTTGTCAATAGCCCACATTAAGTAAGTTAAAATCATTCGCGGTTCTACGTTATCAACTTCGGCTAGGGCTAAATTGAAGCGATTCAAAAAGGATTTGATGGGTTCTCCAGGGTTCTGTTCGAGACTTGAAAGAGACATTATATCCTTTGCTCTTGAAATGTACAATCTGAATTGTTCCTTGAATTTTTGAGTCAGATCGGAAAATTGGTCAACAGATCGCACAGGAAGCTTGGTAAACCAAAGTAACGCCACTCCTTCCAAGTATACCGGGAAATACCAGCATTTAATCTCATCAGTCGCTCTAGCACCAGTCATGTGCCAATCATATTTGTACAAGAATTGATTCGGATCACTTGTTCCTCGATAAGCAGGAATGGTAGGAGGAATGAATTTTCTGGGAAACTCAGCTTTTAGAATCCTCTCAGTAAATGGAGTCTTACTCGGAGCAAATCCCCAATCACTCTCATCTTCATTTCTCTGCATGCTTTCTTTCATTATTTGCCGAATCATGCCGGAGAGATATTCCTCATTGTTTAGTGACTTTGCGGAGAAAACTTCGGCCATTTTCTCGGAAGTTTGCCCGGGCAAATGCTCGCGGAGAATTGGCGATGGCCTGGATCCTTCAGCCTGGAGAGGTGCCCCTTCAGCGACACCCGATCCCCCTTGAGGAATATTTCTCCCTTCGGAGTTGGGAACAGCATCAGCAAAGTTTTCTTCGTTATCTACTGGTCTCTAATTAGCCCCGAGCAAAGCATTCAGCTTTTCCATCATCAGATTATTCTGAGTTTCAATCTATTGATACAATCCAGAGACAGCAACATCTAATTCCTCTCGCGTCACCCCGACGCTTGGAGCTGCCTGACTTGGAGAAAGAGAAGTAGCAGTATTGTCACGGTCATCATTAGATCTGACAGTCTTACGTTTTCTTCCAGGAGCCATTATGTCTGATAGACTTCTGGTTTTGAAGGAAATTCTTTCAACAAACTTCCGTGAAGCAATGGTGAATGATCGCCTGAGTTGGATTCTCAGTGAAAGCACCAAAATGTTAACACTAAAAATTGAACGATAACACCCGGTGTGTGTAATGAATTCGTGAAAGCACCACCCGTTGGAACGGGAACAGAACACAAGCTGAAAATAGCAGTAAAACGGTAAAAGACAACAGATTTATAGTGGTTCGGCCCATAATTGAGCCTACGTCCACTTTATAGTCTTTTATTGCTGATTTGATTACAAGATGATACAATATGAAAGTGTGTACGCTTGTGCACACTAATTATGGATCATGTAATATGGACTAATATATGCGGAATGTTATTTACAATTGCTATACAAGTTAATATTCAATAAACTAACTATATAGCAATTCATAGATATATAATAGTAAATGCAGTAAACTGTAAAAATCACACCAGGGATTTTTATACTGGTTCGGACCTCCCGTCCTACGTCTAGTCCCAGACTTCTATCTGGATTTTCACAACCAACGACCTCGCTTCACCCGGAGGAACAGGTTTACAACACCCGAACAGCCGAACGGGATTTCGTGCCTCTTACAACACCGAGGACTTCAACAAAAACAAATACAATTGCTGTTGACAACTTGTGCTCTTGATAACACGGATTTGTCACTTGTAGTACACCCTTCCTATAATCTTATCCTCAAAATATGTGAATGATGTTTGTGAAGATTGAAGGAAGTATATTACTTATTGAATCAAAAGATATGAAATAATTTCAATGATTCAATAAGCAATTTGAAATATTTGAGAGCTTTTAGGATTCAAGAGTATTTAGAAAGTAAGATCAGAAATTAGAGCAATAATTCTTATCTTGAATCAATGATTTAGACGTGTTAATATAGAGAATAAATGGTTGTAACTCTTTGTGAAGAGTAGCCATTAATAGATATGATCATTGATGAAAGGTAAGAGATGCAACCATTGGAGAAAGAAGTGTCTTTTGGGAAAGGTTGATCTCTGTTTAAAAAACGGTCGACAGGTCAAAAATGGCCAGTAGACAGGATTTCAAATATATAGACGTTATGTGCATGTGTGCACGTTCATTGTGCAATTTACACAGAAACGGTCAACCGCCTGGATTAATACCGGTCGACCGGTCCCTGTCAAATTGCACAATAAATGTGCAATGCCATTCAAACGTATATATATATCGATTATATTGAGGTGCATGATTATTTGAGGATAGATTTTAACAAGTTTTATCACTATAACATCAAATAATCAACCTATAATCTAGAGTACCATATGTAGCTCTTTTGTGATGTTTTCTTTTTGTCGATCGCCTTTATTTCTTTGTCAGAAATCAAAACTTCATAGAATCTGTGACTCAACACAATATTCTTCAAAGTACAATTCGATTTGATCACAAAAACACCCTTGACTACTAGCTCAAACTTCGATGATGAAACTTGATGAATCAGTGTTGGATGTATGAAATTCCTCTCGAAGCTTGTTGTAGTGTCTTGAGTATTTGAAGATCTTTAAGTGTTGAATGAGTTGAGTGTTCGGCAGAGTAACGATGCTTCAAGAAATGATTGGCCAAAAGTCCTTGTTATGTTGAAGGTAGTGATGCATTTATAGGGAAATCTGGACAGGAAATTCTGCTAAGTCCTGAGTCGTAGCCGACTTAAGATAAGTCGTGACTCGTGGTTGACTTAAGGTAGCTCGTGGATGACTTGCTGAGTCCAGCCCGTAACTTGGTAGAATACAAGTTCTAAGTCGTGGCCGACTTATAATAAGTCGTAAGTCGTGGCCGACTTAGCAGATAAAAGCGGCATAGGTGCAGGCATTGGATTTTAACTCGGCAGCTTTTAGGTCATGGACGACTTAAGCTAAGTCGTGAGTCGCCAATAACCTTAAGTCGTGAGTCATTTTAATTCCTTAGGTTGGAGCTTCCCTTAAGTCGTAACATCCCTTAAGTCGTAACATCCCTTAAGTCGTAACATCCCTTAAGTCGTGACATCCCTTAAGTCGTTAAGTCGTCTAGTTCTTTAAGTCGTAGGTCGTGAAGTATTCTGCTTGAGTCGTCCAGTTCTTGAGTCGACCAGTTCTTAAGTCGTAGAAAATTAAGGGTTAACACCGATATTTCGAGGGAAGACTGTCTCGAGCTACGACCTACGTTAGGTCGCGTGAACGAGTTACGACCTAAGTTAGGTCGCGAGGAGAGTTAGGTCGTGTGAGGAATTCCAGAAGCTAACTTCTTAGGTCACTGAAGCTTAAGCCGCATCCATTTTAGGTCGCTCGACCTTATGTGCTGGGAAGTTAGGTCGCTACCTTACATTTTTAGGTCGCTCATATGTTAGGTCGTAAGTCGTGATGGTTTGTAATATGTTGAGATGTAAATATTGTAAGTCGTGTGTTGTTCTTATGTCGTTGTGATGTAAGTCGCTGGTTTTTAGGTCGCATTATTTGAGGTCGTAGGTCGTTCACGACCTAAGTGTTGTCAATGTTGAACCGTGTGAGTTGTAAGCCTATAAATAGGCGGGTTGTATCATTTGTAACAGTTTAGTTGATTTTGAATAAAAACTTTTGTTTGAGTGCTTTGTGCCTCTTTCTCAAATTGGTAGTTGAGTGTGATCTCCTATCTCCACTTTCGGTTAATCGAGTGCGCTCGATTCAACGACTGTTGAAGCCGATTCACGGTATCTAGTGCGCTAGATCAACGTCGAAGAATCGTAGATCTTTAAACACGGTATAGTGCACTATCAACGTGTTTGGGATAGCTAGAATCTGGTATCTTTGGATCAACGGATTTGGGCCATTCGGTATCTTCTATTCCATCGATTGCTACTTTCATCGTCACATACGATTTGATTATTTCGCTGCTGCATCATTTGGTATCAGAGCTAGACTTAACCAATCATAGCTAAGCCGAGTCTTAGAGCCAATTTTATCGAAGAGTTTGAGGAGATAGAGAAGCCGAGCTACATCAAGCAAAGCCGATCTAAGAGAAGTTAGAACCGAGAGCTATTGGAAGCCGTGCATCATCTATATTTGTTCAAGCCGAGAGTGAAGATTGTTTCATTTGACAATGCCACCGAGGAGAGCTAATCGTCATCAAAATATTGAAGATTTGTACAAGAGAGAAGATGTCGAACAAATGGAACAACGCATAAGTAACAAATTCAATGAGAAGTTAGATGAAGGTATTGGAAGGTTAGAGAAATTGATGATGGACATGAATCAGGGTCAAAGAAGAAGGTCGCCAGTCTCGAACCATGGAGGAAACAGAGTTTCACCATCGGTTACGGAAGTGAGAAGGGTATCGCCACAATCTGATCGAGGAAGATGAGAATCATCAGTTTCGATGAGAAGAGATCACCATGAGTATAGAGATGAAGAAAGAAGAACTCAACGTGAGTTTGAGTATGAGCCATTTCGAGATGATGAAAGACATAATAGAAGAGACATGCATGATCGAAGAGATGTTGATGGTCGAGATCGATATCGAAGTACACGTGAATATGATGAAGAGAGTGATAGAAGCAATATTCAATATCGAGATCGAGACCAAGGACGAAATGCATATAGGGATGTTGAGGATGATCGTCGATGGGAATCGGGGATGAAGACTGAAATTACAGAGTTCAAAGGTGGTATGCAACCTGAAGACTTCCTTGATTGGTTGTCTAATGTTGAAGAGATTTTTGACTTTAAGGAAGTTCCTGAGCATCGGAGAGTGAAGTTAGTTGCTACACGTTTAAGAGGGAGAGCTATGGCATGGTGGAAGCAAACTAAACTTACACGGGAGAGGATGGGAAAGTCAAAGATTGAATCTTGGGAGAAGATGAAGAAGTTGATGAAAGCTACATTCTTACCTTATAATTATCAATCGCTTGTGTATCAACGTTTACAGAACTTGAGGTAGGGAACGAGGACTGTTAATGATTATGAAGATGAATTTTATCAACTTATTGCCAGGAATGATATTATGGAGACAGAGGAGTAGTTGACAGCTAGATTTGTTGGAGGGTTGAGAATGCAGATTCAAGATATGGTGAATATGTTTGATCCCAGATCTGTCGTTGAAGCACACCAGAAAGCGTTAGCTTGGGAGAAGCAAGGCAGAAGAGGTGGTGGTGTGTTTACAAATTCCACAATCAAGTGAAAGGGGCTAGTAGCAATGCGAATGTTTCTAAGGCTGTTGAAAAACCAGTTGTTAGTGAGGTTGCTAAGACCGGGGTCAATAGTGGTATCAAATGTTTCAATTGTCAGGAACTTGGTCACAAGAGCAATGAATGTCCGAAGCCGAAGAAGCGAGCAATGATAGCTGAGGTTAAGGATGAGGATGAGGAGGCTGAATGTTCTAATTCATTACCTATTGAGGAGGAAGAGTTATTGTCGGGAGATGATGGATATACATTGATGATGAGGAGGAATTGCTTAACACCAAAGCAGGAGGAGGAGACTAGCTGGTTGAGGAGTAACATCTTTCAATCAACGTGCACTATCTTGGGAAGGGTTTGCAAGTTTGTTATTGATGCAGGAAGTTGTGACAATATTATCTCTACAGAAGCTGTAAAGAAGCTAGCATTGAAGACAGAGAAGCATCCTAAACCTTACAAGTTAGCTTGGTTGAGGAAAGGTGGGGAGGTGAAGGTTAATCGAAGAGCTTGTGTTACTTTTTCAATTGGGAAGAAATACAAAGATGAAATTTGGTGTGATGTGGTTGACATGGATGTATGCCATTTGTTGTTGGGGAGACCATGGCAGTATGATAGGGCGGTGCAACATGATGGTCGTACTAACAGTTACAATTTCATGTTTGAAGGCACGAAAATCACTTTAGTTCCCAAGAAGCGACAACAAGAAGAAAGCAAGTTGGAGGAGATTGAAGAGCTCAAAACTTTGCTATCTTTGAAGGAGTTTGTTAAGGAAGTTGAAGAGGAGCCTGAAGTATTTTTATTGATTGGACGTGAGAGTCATGAAGTTGTTGAAATTCCTGAAGAAGTCAAGCCAGTGCTGGAAGAATTTGACGATGTATTTCCTGAAGAGTTGCCAATGGAGTTGCCACCGTTGAGAGACATTCAACATCAAATTGATCTTGTTCCAGGAGCTGTGTTGCCTCATAGACCACACTATAGAATGAGTCCAAAAGAGCACGAGGAGTTGCGAAGGCAGGTGGAAGAATTGCTTGAACATGGGCGTGTGCAGGAAAGTTTAAGTCCATGTACTGTACCAGCATTATTAGTACCAAAGAAGGATGGGACGTGGAGGATGTGCACTAATAGTCGAGCATTGAACAAGATTACCGTAAGGTACAGATTTCCTATGCCTAGACTGGATGATTTGTTGGATCAACTTAGCGGAGCTGCTATATTTTCGAAGATTGATTTGAAGAGTGGTTATCATCAAATTCGAATCAGACCAGGGGATGAATGGAAAACAGCGTTCAAGACACGTGAGGGGTTGTACGAATGGCTGGTTATGCCGTTTGGTCTTTCGAATGCACCTAGTACATTCATGCGAGTGATGAATCAGATTTTTAGACCTTTTATTGGAAAGTTTGTGGTGGTGTATTTTGATGATATACTGATATATAGTGGAAGTCCAGAAGAACACTTGCAACATCTGAGAGAAGTGTTGATGGTACTGCGACAGGAACAATTTTATGCTACAACGAAGAAATGCGTGTTCATGACGCAGAGTGTTTTATTTTTGGGATATGTTATATCGGGAGGAGGTATACAGGTGGATCGGAATAAAGTTGAAGCAATCAGAAATTGGCCACAACCCAGGACGATAACAGAAGTTAGAAGCTTTCATGGTTTAGCGTCATTCTACCGAAGGTTCATTCCACACTTCAGTAGCGTGATGGCACCAGTTACTGATTGTATGAAGGGGAAACAGTTTTCATGGTCGAAGGAAGCAAGGGTTGCTTTTGAGCGGATCAAGGAGCTTTTGACGACAGCACCAATTCTAGTGTTACCAGATTTTCAGTTTTTGTTTGAGTTACATACTGATGCATCTAAGATTGGGATTGGAGGGGTGTTGAGTCAGAAGGGACGTCCTATTGCATATTTTAGTGAGAAGTTATCAGGAGCAAAGATGAGATATAATACATATGATGTCGAATTTTATGCTATCGTGCAAGCTGTGAAACATTGGAGACATTATTTGTTTCACAAAGAATTTGTTTTATATACTGATCATGAAGCGTTGAAGCATATGCAGGGACAGGACAAGATTGCAGCTAGGCATGCTTCGTGGATTGCCTACTTACAACAATTTACATTTGTGGTGAAACATAAGTCGGGAATTATGAATCGAGTGGCAAATGCATTAAGTCGAAGGAATCATTTGTTGACTACAATGAAGGTTGAAGTGACGGGGTTTGAAGTGTTGCCAGATTTGTTTGATGATGATCCTTACTTTGCTAAGATCATGGATGAAGTCGAAGAGGGAAAGAAGGATGAGTATGTGTTAGTGGACGGCTTTCTTTTCAAGGGAAACAAATTGTGTATACCAGAGTGCAGCTTACGAATGAAGATTGTGAAAGAGTTGCATAAGGAAGGTCACGTAGGGAGAGACCATACATTGCAGTTAATTACGCAATTATATTTTTGGCCTACTATAAGAAAAGAAGTTGAAAGGTTTATGGAAAGATGTCATATTTGTCAAGTTTCAAAAGGGACATCAACGAATGCGGGATTGTATTTGCCATTACCTGTGCCTATTAGAACGTGGGTTGATATCAGCATGGATTTTGTTTTGGGTTTACCTAGAACTCAGCGAGGAAATGATTCTATATTTGTTGTGGTAGATAGATTCTCCAAAATGGCACATTTTATTGCTTGTAAGAAGACAGCTGATGTCGTCCGTGTTGCTCAGTTATTCTTTAAAGAAGTGTATCGATTGCATGGGCTACCTGAATCTATTGTTTCAGATCGGGATACTAGATTTCTAAGCCATTTTTGGTTAAGTTTGTGGAAGATGGTTGGAACGAAGCTGAATTTTAGTAGCGCTTATCATCCGCAAACAGATGGGCAGACGGAAGTGGTGAACAGATCATTGGGAAATTTGTTGCGATGTCTTGTGCAGGATAACTTGAAGAGCTGGGATATGAAACTAGTTCAGGCAGAGTTTGCACATAATCACACTGTTAACCGTAGTACGGGTTTTAGTCCGTTTCAAGTTGTATACTCAGCAAGTCCAAAGGGTCCATTGGATCTGACGACAATGCCATATCAGAAGGTAGTTGTTAAGCATGCTTGTGATTTTGTGACTGAGTTGCAGGAGTGCCATAGAACTGTTCATGAACGGTTGCTTGCATCAAACGAGAAGTATAAACAGTTGGCGGATAAGAAGCGAAGGAATGTGAATTGCAGAGAAGGTGATTTGGTTTACGCCGTGTTGAAAAAAGATCGTTTTTCAGTGGGAACGTACAACAAGCTGAAAGCTCGAAAAATCGGTCCAGTGGAAATTTTGAAGAAAATCAATGAGAATGCATATTAGTTGAGATTGCCTGATAATGTTCATACTTCTGATGTTTTCAATGTCAAATATTTGATTCCGTATCACGGGGATGAGCTTGTTGTGGAAAAGGATGGTGCAAATTCAAGGACGAATTCTTGTCAACAGGGGGAGGATGATGCACCGCGATCTACTGGCGCATCTGATTTGATTGGTTCAAGGCTTTTAGGTCGCTCACGGCCTAGTGAAATTTTAGGTCGCTCACGACCTAATGAATCTATAGGTCGCTCACGACCTAGAGAAGGTCGATCACGAGTCAACGGAATCAGTGTTAAGGCATACGAACGACCTAACGAAGTTCTCATTCCTTTAGGTCGCTCCGATATTTCGAGGGAAGACTGTCTCGAGCTACGACCTACGTTAGGTCGCGTGAACGAGTTACGACCTAAGTTAGGTCGCGAGGAGAGTTAGGTCGTGTGAAGAATTCCAGAAGCTAACTTCTTAGGTCGCTGAAGCTTAAGCCACATCCATTTTAGAACGCTCGACCTTATGTGCTAGGAAGTTAGGTCGCTACCTTACATTTTTAGGTCGCTCATATGTTAGGTCGTAAGTCGTGATGGTTTGTAATATGTTGAGATGTAAATATTGTAAGTCGTGTGTTGTTCTTATGTCGTTGTGATGTAAGTCGCTGGTTTTTAGGTCGCATTATTTGAGGTCGTAGGTCGTTCACGACCTAAGTGTTGTCAATGTTGAACCGTGTGAGTTGTAAGCCTATAAATAGGCGAGTTGTATCATTTGTAATAGTTTAGTTGATTTTGAATAAAAACTTTTGTTTGAGTGCTTTGTGCCTCTTTCTCAAATTGGTAGTTGAGTGTGATCTCCTATCTCCACTTTCGGTTAATCGAGTGCGCTCGATTCAACGACTGCTGAAGCCGATTCACGGTATCTAGTGCGCTAGATCAACTTCGAAGAATCGTAGATCTTTAAACACGGTATAGTGCGCTATCAACGTTTTTGGGATAGCTAGAATCCGGTATCTTTGGATCAATGGATTTGGGCCATTCGCTATCTTCTATTCCATCGATTGCTACTTTCATCGTCACATACGATTTGATTATTCCGCTGCTGCATCAGAAAGCTATAACTGTCATTATACATACAGGTTATCAGAGTACAATCACCAATATAAAAATCTGGACAGTTATAATAACTTGTCCTTAACTGCTGAATAATACACAGCGGAATATAAACAAATACGTGAAATACGTCTCTACCATCCAGCTCGTCTCCTGAGCTCCAAAGTGTCCTAACCTGAAATTCTGCAATACTCGGTCTGACCCGAGCATTACAATAAAGTAACACCCAAGTCAGGCTGGAAACCAGCATGAGTAAAACCCACTAAATCTGAAATACTTAAGTTATAAAAATCTTTGTAAATCCAAGGTAAACTCGTACGACATGACGAGTTTTCATTTTATAAAACACAAAACACTTTTACAGAAATCCATCAATATTGCAATAGTGTCCAAGTACAATTACTTATTTAAAATAGTTGAATTTGTGGAATTAATCCAATTCTAGTATATTAAACTCTAAAATCAACTCGTGAAGTTTCGTAGTTATTATTAAATTGAAGCGGTTCTGGATAACGCTGATGTCCGATTCCGGTCTCTTCGAATCCAAGTAATAAATTTAAAAGGGTAAATTGTTTAAGATAAACAATTTATTATTTTGGGTGACAATATTCAAATATGGGAATTTATTACAGACGTTTTTTTCCAAATAAAACGTTTCATCATTTTAATCTAACTATTTTAACCCGTCTGACCATTTGATGACACAGACAAGAATAATTTGAAATAAATGTCCAATAGAAATAGGCCAAGATATAGATTGTTATAATCTAATGATCAATAAAAAAATATCAAACAATTCACACATTAGGATTTTATTAACTTTACTTAACTGAATCCATTTATATTTTTATCCAATTTAATTACAAATTAAAGAAATTATAAAAACAATTTATTATTAGTAAATCGAAGTTTAAACTCTATTTATTATCTAATTTGTTAATTTACATAAGTTTTAAGTCAAATAATAAAAATATAATTAATTACTTATTGAATTATAAAATATCATTGGGCTTTGAATTATGGATTCAAAATGACAATATATTTTTAGTAAAAATAAAAGAAAATATAAATTATCATATATATATATATATATATATATATAAAAGTTCCTTTTCTTCCTCTTTTTCCTTTCCTTTTTTCTTCTTTTTCCTTTCTCTTTTTTTTCCCTTTCTTTTCCTTTCTCTTGGCCCATTCCGGCCCATCCCTCTTCTCCCCTTCTCCTTTCTTCTTCCCAGTTCTATTCTTTCTTCTGCTTTTTATTCAATTACTCGAAGACCCAAAATGTGCATCAACCGTGCACGTGCACACTTGTCTCCGACCAAAACCACCACCGCCGACCATCTACACCAGTCCCACTCGACCACCCAGACGCGTTCCACCTCCTGAAACCACGGCCCCATCCTCCGCTCTAAATTTCGCACTTCCAAACTCCACCCTGACAACACCAACAACCATCAGCGCCTCGCCTTATCACCACCGACCGCCATCGACCCTCAGATATCGCCCACGTCATCGCCATGACCTCCTATTTCATACTCCCCTGGACCGTACACCCCTCACTTCCTCGAACCGTCGCCATTTCCTCTAGATCGAAGCTACCCCAAAACCCATCTCGAACCCTGAACTGACCTCGTCTGGCCACCACACCCCATCGAATAATGCTGCAATATTTTTTCCCACTTCCCATCGTCTACACTTCCTCCATGATCAATGCTCTGCCTTGCCATCGACTACAGTGTCAAAATTTGACGAAATTCCAAATTTCGATCAACCCAAAAATTCTCCTACCACACAACCTTAAAATTCCTCAAATCACTTCCTAAAATCAAGTTTTTCGACAACGATTTCAACCATGAAATCCACACATTAAATTATGGTAGTTAAAATTTCGATCATATTAAACCTATTTACTGTTAAGTGTCGTTTCTTTCTTTATGCATGATGGTTTTCGATGAAACAAAATTTTAAAAATCCTATACTAAAAAACAAACGACCTTCATTTTGAAATCAAGCTCTGAAACTAAAAGGATGTTGAGATATTGATTTTGGGAGTTAAAGGTTGAACTGTTTTTAGCAAAAATCAATAAACAGAGAGGTAAAATACAGGGTTTTTAGATTGCAAATGGAACTATCCATGTCTAACACACAGATGCACATGCTATACACACAGCCGATACATGTAAACTAGTCACAAAACAAGATTCATCCAAATCACAGTTGTGTGTGTGTATCCAGTAAAGCAAAATAGAGTGTTTCACTCACAGTTCTTGTTTATATCTTCTTGCTTCAACTTTCCTGGCTTGATTTCCTTTTATCACTTACAGTATTCTTCTTTTGTTTGCTGTATTTTTTTTTGAATCGTATAAACAAGGCAGTGATATGTATGTGTGTCTATATATATATATATATATATATATATATATATATGGAGTGGAAGTGTACAGTGCAAGCTAAAGGAGGGAATGGGAAAAACAGTGAAGTAGAGTGGCTGAGTCTTCTTGTACAGGCTATTATTTTTTTCTCATTTTGTTTTTATTTTGATTTGATCAATTGGTTTGACCTGATTTTGATTTCATGTGACTTGATTTTAATTTATATAAGTGATTTGCTATTTTATGTTGATTTAATGTTGTGTGTGACTTGATTTTGATTTTTGTTATGATGATGTCTCCTTGCATACATACAAACATCATGTAAATATATACATAGACCTTCCCATGACTTTGACCATATGCATATGTACACTTATATATATATATATAGATATTCATTATTTCCATAAGCATTTCTTTTATAACATATATACATAGTCATAAGTTTTGAAATCTTGCCATTAAGGGGTTATACATTCATGTATATATATTTATTTACATATACAATATTTTTCATAAACATATATACACATGTATAGCTTATATATATATTTTAAACATCAAAATGAAGCTGGTATATATTTGTATATAGATATATAGATATTTTATCTTAAGTTTTTAATGGTGGAGTTTATATATATATATATACACACACACACACACACATATATATATATATAATTTATCATATCCAGAATTTATAATTCAACATTTAATATAGTTTTATCAGTTTATATATATTCAAGTAATTTAAATATCAGAAAATTTATTTATTCGACTAATAAAAATTAATATCCCAATAATTTAAAATCAGTTAATTACCCCATATCCGATGGCTAAAATCCGGGTCGTTACAGCTATTTACTATGCTTCTAGTAGTGATACTTTTTATAAAATCTAGAGTTTAAAATAAGATTTTAAATATTATAAGTTAGGTATACGAGTACTACTTAGCGGGTTTGTAAAACTCGATGGTAGGGTTGGGTATTATTGGATTTGATGTACGTAGGAGTTTGGGTCCACGGTGTAGTAAAATCCTTCTAGGCTCCCATCTAGGCCCCATCTAGACGCTATGCTAGCCTTACCGCCTACGATTGTAACTAATCCTTCTAAATAAGACTTACTGCATTATCTTAGCATATAAACCAGTTTATAAGCACCATTTATACACCAATTTAGGCTTGATGCCTCTTATAAGCATCAACATATTTGTTTCAAGAAATTTTATCTCCATAATGGTTTCAAAACCATCTCAATCCATTATATCACATTATTGATCAATTAATTCTAAACAAAATACTAATATTTTATTCAAAATCCATGAGTTTATCCAAAACGCCTAGCTTCGATTAATCCCTGATTAATCCCTACCTAGACGATTAATCCATAATCCATGCTTACTGCTTAACATACGCTTAGCGATTTTTACAACTTTGGTTTGGGATCGTCTTGAGTTTGGTTATTGTAAGTTCTCCATTGTTCGGGATATGAAATACCCTACCAAACCCTTTAAGTTGATTGACCTACTCAAAACCCCTTTTAACATAATCACAGTAATTATGATTCATATTAAACCAAAGATTCCACTCAAGACTCAAGTAATATGAACTGAGTCATGCCCTGAAATAACGGCGAACAATAAATCAGAACTTTGTAGTGAGGAACTCATCATCTCTACATGTATTAAAACCATACATAAGATATCCTACTCAAAAACCGTAGGAAATATTAAAAAAGATATATAAATCCGCTGAACGACCACTAAACATAGCTGCTAATAATTAGCTTATATTGCAATTCAAGTTTGATTAATTGTCATGGAGGTTCTTCCTCTTCTCCATATAATTTTGTTTTAAACACACAAGAATTAACATGCATTGATCCTATTTAATCAGCCAACTTTAACGATTGACAGCCTAAATTTAACAGAATTCTTCACGTAAATCACAGGCAACCTATAACTGTATTTGTTATATAACTAAACACATCTGAATAAATCAACTAAACACATGTAGTTGTTGGTAGTTTATTTTCACATTGCTTCTCAAATAAACTACCATTTTAATTCAAGCATATATAGCATGCATCACTAACTAAGCAAAATATAAGAATGCAACAGATGAAGAAGTTTATCAATCTCAATTACTGATAACCTAGCAAAAAAATACGTGACACAAAACACATAGCACAGGACACCCCACAAAAAGTAACATTTAAGGTAAGGAAACAACATTCATAGCACGCATTATACACATGCATGCATGCATGCATAGTGCATACACACACACATATTGATCATTTTTTGCAAAGAATAGGAAGTAGTCCACACAATAGATTATCTAGTAGATGTTGAATATAGGAAGTGATTGCAGGCACCATAACAGTACAAACACTGAGTGTAAGAACGCTGGTACCTCCTGCAATGGCCTTCCAATAATTTCTCAAAATGAAACTGATTTGGTTTACCCTCCCATAATCTGGGGCTGCCGTAACCACGACTCCAATTGCACTGACAAAACGATGGTACTCACCGGTGAAACCGACTATTTGTCCATTGGTTACTGAAAATGAGAATGAGGTACCATTTACTCTTCCAAATGGACCTATTCTTTTATTGAGGTTTGATGCAAACTCAAGTGATGATAGTACAAACTTTTCCCTGTGATAATTGAAAGTTCCTTTGATTGCAGTAAGATATTCCCCATATTGGAGGATAACCTGATGAAAGAAACAAATTAATACATTCTACAAACGCTACTAATATAAAGGATGTAAGGCCAATAACTTGTTAATAAAAGTGATCAACCTTCCAGCAGTGTAGCTAAATAACCATTGGATATTTTTATCCTATTTAATTTTATTTCCAAATAGCCGATCCCTATGTACACACACTTGAGTCTTTTTTTTAATCTATTCTTTCCTCTTCTATCATGAGTTACAATCTTGAGAATAAACATTTTATGGAAACTAACAAGTTTCTGATACTATTAGAAATCGAACTAGCAATATATCATGTGACAATTAAATGTCTTAGCTGAATAAACTGGTGTTACTCAAGTATACAATTATCATACATCCAAACAAGTTTTTAGTCAAAAGGAAAGTATATATATGGAAAGATTGAATACAATACCTGTCTTTCTCTTCCCCCATTACCTCCTAATGTATCTGATCGGTAATTCACTCCATCTGTCTCACAAGTGTAAAAGATGGAATCAATTGCATTCCCATATCTCAAAATTATCTCCGTTAAACGCGTATTTGCATTGACATATACTAATGAGTTGTTTCGTTGTTCATCTCCATCAACTCCCCATGCGTTTGTTATGATAGGTACCACCTGATAACATACAACATGCAACGTAATCAGTGAGATTTGATCTTCTTCCCTTTCTTTGGTCTATACATGGAAAATGTTATGCTCCATCTCATCGACACCACTACGGTTTTTGTAGCTACTCTTATTATAATCAAATGAAAATGCGAAGATACACTTTTACATGACTAATTAAAGACCATCTTCACAAAATTTGACTTATTTTTTACATGACTAATTAAAGGCCATCTTCACAAAATTTGACTTATTTAGATAATCCTAACATGTCAAAAATAACATTTCAAATCGTTAATTGAAATTAGTGTTTTGGCGGTTGATATCGACAAAATTTTCATTATGATGTGTGTGTGTCAAAATGATCTCACTTTCCTGTAGATAAGTCTAGATCGAACATCGTTACAGTTTTGTTCAATTTCAAATTATGTAACCCTAAAACTGTACTTAGGGTCGTTCGATTTGATCCTATCTTTTCTCACTGTCTTTCTCTTATACACACACAAATTAACTGCATGATCTATACTTTTTAATCCATTAGCCATGTTTTGATTTGATCTAACAGAGAAAGAGTTTCTCTACCCTAACCTTTCTTCCTAACAACACTTATTTTATATAGAAATAAAATTATTTAATATTCTATGTGACATAAGAATGATACTTGGCCCTTTTATTTTGGTAGAAAAATTACTCTAAACGTTATAAAATTCTCTTTTATGTTTCATCAAACTAAGTGATGATAAAATTGACGAGGATCATTTGACAAGGCTCTTGTTTAAAAAGACATGGTTGACTTTTTACACTTGACTTTTTGCACAATAAATACAATTTTCTTTATTTTTCTATCTTTATGCTCCTTGTCCTGCTTACGCATTCAATTGAATCTCATCCACAAACCACATGATTTAATTACTGACTAGATTCCATAATATTATCAAAATAATTTGTTACAAGAACTAAAGGTTGAGATGAAATTGACATATATGACATGTAAATAGAGTAAGGGTACGTAGCAATTAGACCTAAACCAACGAATCCGGACAATAACCAATCGGTCTCAGTTCTTGACGGTTCGAGTTTTGCCGAGTTCAAACTATATATTTTAAAACCTAAACTTGACTCAACCGAATATTTGGTTTGGATCGAATCGGGTTAGATTGTATTTGGTTGGGTAATTATAACACTAAAAATGTCTCTATTTCAATGTTTTTATCAGACATTCTTTATGATATTTTTCATCATCTAGACCAGATTCAAGACCCATTGGGCTCGGTTCGAATTTGGATCTTCTCGAATCGGGTTTGTAGTTCTCGATTTTGACTGGCAGTGCTAAAACAAGTACTAAAACAGAGGAATTGAACTTGGAGAAAAATTTATATAAAAAACGCTTAGTACCAGCTGTTTCCCATTGGTTAGTTGGTTAACTTGCTGTTTCAAGTAAAGTCCAATTGAATGAAGATAGTCACCAGAAGTTCCATAAAAACCCACTATATTCCCAGTAGACAACGAAATGGCGAAACTATTTTCTCCTTTAATACCGAAGTTTCCCTTTGACACTCCACCAGATAGAAACTCAAGGGACTTCACTACAATAATGCCGTTAAAAATGCCATAACTTCCCTTTATCCAAGTGAGGAACTCATCATTTTCAAACTCTACCTACAATAAAAAAGAGAGTAATAATCAGACAACTTAAATCCTGTAATGAAGCCAATATTTTAAAAGACTGAATCAAATACCTCTTCAACTTGTCCGCCATCTCCACCCCATCTACCAGAAGTATGCAAAGCTCCATTAGTTTCGCAAATATACTCAATGGAAATGATAACGGTTGCGTGAGCAATTCTGATTCTTCTCAAACGAGTAGTGCTACCGATGTTTCCAGAATATTCTTGTACGTCTCCGTTAGGTGAACCCCATGGTGCTACCTTGATAATGTTTGCCTACAGTACAATACAAAAAACATCATATAATTGTTAATGATATGTACCATGGATAAAATTGCTAAACTAGGAGATTATTGTTGCTGTTTGATTTGCATTATGAGCTATCTTACCATATGACTGTGAGTTTGATAGCATTTCTGATTATTGTTATCATTTTGCCTTCTCTATATATTGTTGCATTCGCCAATACTTAATATGAAAAAATTTAGCGATTGCCTTACCTGGAGCATAGTTGATTATGTGTACAAGCAAAATTAGTTAATATTTTTTGCCATTGTACAAAACAACTGGTCATATGACTGAGGGTTAATAAAGGTTTTAAAGCTTGGACTTTAGCTGGGAATAGTTTTGATGCATAATAAACAAATTTGAAAGGCTGATATTTATCTTTTGGTCTTCTCTAACTAAGCTACTTATTAATCAGATGGTGCAAGCTGCTTCCATTAATTATGTCAGTCCAACAGTCTCTCGCATTTTAAAAGTACAACTATTATTCATTGGTTTCTTTGTTAATTAAAACTTGTAAAAAGAAGCAACATTTGAATATACATCTCTCGAATTCAACTCAATATATGATGTAGTTTCAATTCTTAGAAATTGTCATGAAAAAGCAAGTATATAAGTAAGTGAAGCAAGTAATACAGCGGAAAGAATATATGGTATTATTTCTGTACATAGCAAATGCGGGTTGTTTTATATTGGGCCAACGCGCAGCCCATTACAATATTTTCTGTATTTGCCTATTTATAAAGGCTTGTAACTATTGATCAGATCATTATCAAACTATAGCAATAAAACAATATTTCTTCGTTTTTTCAATCTTGGTATCAGAGCAATTATTGGCTTAACAGCAAATTGCTCTTATCAGAGGATAATCATCGACATAAATTAGTACATATGTAACTGTATGATTAAGAAATTTGATAAACAAGGAGTTGTCAGATTTTGTTTGATTCTAGCCATGTCTTGATAGTGTAGCTTTTAGTTTTTCAAACCAGACTCTAGGTGCTTGTTTGAGACCATAGAGTGCTTTGTTGAGTTTGCACACGAGTTGTTCACTGCCATTCTTTGTGAATCCATATACATCATCCAGACCATATGGTGTCTCAGAGAAACCTCATCATCGAACACCCCATCGGCTGCACTTGGCTCATCAGAAGTTCCAATATTCTGGTCAAATCTCAAGATCCTGATCATCCTACCTTTCATGTCGTGCCAAGAACACTACAAAAAATGATGGATTTAAAGACTGAAAAGTAAAGATTGAAGTTCATTGGTCTCTAATTAAAAACCGATTAAAGACCGTAAAATTCAGTCTCTAAAACTTTAATTTAGAGACAGCTTTTCAGTTCCTAATCAGTCTGTAAAGTTTGATACTGAATAAAGACCAAATTTCAGTCTTTAATTCAGTTTTTAACTCGGTCTCTAATCAGTTTCAAAATAAAAGGTTTTATATGTTTATGTAGAGCATATACACATACATAAATTTATATGTGTGCATATAGTTCGTAACATAATATTACATTATATACAAATATTGCTTCCCAATTTTAGGCCCGGTATCATTAAAAATGGTAGTATTATCAGTTAGGAAATTAGGCTTTAGGCTTCTAAGCTAAATTTATAGGATAGTCCTTCAATATAATGAATTTAATGATAAAAGATAAATGATTATATATATTTTTTAAATAAAAATGATAAATAATAAAAGAAACATCATTATTCTAAAGGAAAACGATAAATGTTACATGCGATGAAGTCGAATCCTTGTGACTGCAATTAATCAAAGTTTAAAAAATGGATATCAGGAACCTTAAAATGCTCTTGATTTCATATGCCAAAACTAACATACCAGCGCAAAAAAATGAAACATTTGTAAAGGAAAAATTTGATAGAGAACTAATGTTTCCAAATATATATTTTCGGTTTCTGATGGAACTCCGGTTTCATTTTTATGTCTTATAATATGCATGATCGATGATATTTTGTTGATGCATTGCCAATTCAAAACATTTTTAACTTGGGTGCAAGCAGTAACCTAGGAACTAATTTAACAAACTTCTATATTTGAATATTGATTAAATGATGCAGATAGGATTCGATTTCGATGCCTCTAAATAATCAATTTGGAGACACCTTATTATTTTGTATGAGGCATTTAATAATATTTCTAATTTTGAGTCAATTTGACATGTTTAACAAAAAGTAATCGTATATCATAAACAGAAGAATTGAAGTTGAGGCGAAAGCGCTGGGGAAAAAATATCACACACACCATGCCGACCTCAAGTAGAACCCAAAGCGAACCATATGTTGACCCAAAGTAGAACCCGAAGCAACTCTATGCCGACCCGGAGCAACACCATGCCGACCCGAAGTAGAACCCGCAGCGAACCCTATGCCGACCCGAAGTAGAACCTGAAGTGAACCCTATGCCGACTTGAAGTAGAACCCGAAGTAACTCTATGCCGACCCGAAGTTAGCAAATAACCTACTACATCCCTATAATTGAACTCCGACTAAGCAGAAGCCGGTATTTTTTTATTCAAATTACAATAACTTCTTCGTCCTAACTCGAAATCAGGCAAGTCCTGGACTGATGAACTCTTATCAAAATTACCAACAATATGGAACATTATGGTACTTCGTCTTTTGAATGCACACTGTAGTTCTCTATAACAAATAATAGTTGTACTTAGAAAATAACAGACTAAATTCTCATATTTGAATTAGAATTATTTTATATCTTCTTTTATTAATCAAATCAAATCAAATTTAAATATATTGGCGGATGAATTGGCTAGCAACACCCAATTATAAGTGAAAGCATCAATATCCAATCACATATGAGAGATAGAATAAATATAGAGAATATAATATGAAGAATAACCAAAATAAAAATGAAAGCAAGTAAAAGAAAGACAAGATTTATAGTGGTTTGGCCACCTCCGGCCTACATCCACTCTAGACCAATCCTTTTTATTATACTGAAATTTGATTACAGTTATAATCCAGAAAAGCATAATAAAGATGGCGGAGTAGCCTCTAGGTAGAAGATGAAGAGAAGCCGAATGAAGATCCTTTTTTGAAGACAAGCCTACTGTATTTATAGGTGAAATCTCGGCTACAGGGCCTTTTCACCTACATAGGCCCACCATAATGATCGTCGAGCCCAACTCGTCCGTCCTATGCCGACCCGGAGCAACACCATGCCGATCCAAAGTAGAACCCAAAGTGAACCCTATGCCGACGCAAAGTAGAACCCAAAGCGAACCCTATGCCGACCCGAAGTAGAATCCGAAGCAACTCTTTGCCGACCTGGAGTAACAATGCCGACCCGGAGTAACACCATACCGACCCGAAGTAGAACCCAAAGCGAACCCTATGCCGACCCAAAGTAGAACCCAAAGCGAACCCTATGCCGACCCGAAGTAGAACCCGAAGCAACTCTTTGCCGACCCGGAGTAACAATGCCGACCCGGAGCAACACCATGCCGACCCGAAGTAGAACCCGAAGCAACTATATGTCGACTCGGAGTAGCAATGCCGACCCAGAGCAACACCATGCTGACCCAAAGTAGAACCCAAAGCGAACCCTATGCCGACCCGAAGTAGAACCCGAAGCAACTCTATGCCGACCCGAAATAACAATGCCGACTAGAGCAACACCATATCGACCTGTAACAACCCGGGGTTTTGTAACAATTAATTATCGTCAAATGACGATTAAATTAGTTGTTAATTGCTATTGGAATTTTTAATCGGTTGAAATTCTTTGAAAAATGGGTTAAGCGGGCTTTAAATTGAAAATTGGCCCACGTTCCTATTGGTGTTGTGATACTTATCAAGGCCGATGACCGTTCCTCCATCCCCATTCACTTCTCTTCGCAACCCTAACCTGAACAAACGGCAAAAACTAATGGCGGCTCGTTCCTTTTCTTTGTTCGATCAAAAATTAGGGTTTGCAAATTCGTGCTACGGCGATCTGAAGGGGGGAAAGAGGAGGACTTCGGCTGCAATTGGATTTGAGTTCTTCGACAAAGGTGAGTGATATTTTCACTCACATCTATTTCAATCTTCTGATTATATATAATTCGAGATCTTGATTTCGTTTATATGAGTTCATTCTCCTTTATTTGCGTTCATATATGTTTGTCTGATGTTGTCAATCTGATTTGCGTTGGCCATTCGATCTCTATTTGGATGTTCGAGATGGCTACTGGCTTGTTCCAATTTGTGTAATTTGTTACTTGATACCCTCAGTGTTGATTTGCGACTTGGTTACTTTACTTGGTCACCACGGTCTCGAATTGATTTTGCTGATGTTGATTCGATGTTGGTGATTGATTACTGACTTTTCAATTTACTTGAATAATACAGTTTTGATTTCTCTGATGTTTTCAATTCACTCAGTTTTGAACACTTGATTGACTTATGGTTTTAGTTTGAAACTGTTACAATTGAATTTAGTTGACGATGTTGATTTCTTTTGTGACTTCGATCTCTGTTGATCATGGCTTCGACTTGATTACCATTTGAACTTCGGCATTCAATCATTGTTGTTGCCACTGCATGTTTCAATTTGCTTGTGGTTTTGGGTTGTAGCCTTGTTCTGTCCACTGTTTTAGTCGAGTGGCTTTGGGACAGTGTTGTTTCACTGTTTTGATTAAGCTGTGACGATTTTGGTTTTGTCGACTTTCGACCTTGTTCGATTTCATCTGCCGTTTAGTGTCTTCGACATTGACTATTTAAACTTGATTTTTGCCTCGGCTTGTACTTGAGCATTTCATACACTTCGTGTATTGGCTTCGGCCGTGCTCGGGTTGCTTCACCTGATTCATTTGAAGTTGTAGCCTTGTTTTTGCACTGTGTCTTGATACATTACCGCACCTTCATCTTGTTTATGCATATATTGCTGTTGTAGATGTTGGTGTTGTAGTGTTCGAACTGGCATTTGATCCGTAGTTGGTCTTGTTTCATGTTTGAACTGGTTTTAGTGGTCATTGACACTTTGGGTTTTTGAGCTACAGTTTGTAATCTCCTCTGTCTTGATTTTACAACATACAGTTTATGTTGCATAGTAGATTGGGTTGTCATTGTAGTGCTTCTGGTCACTGCACATGTACCATTCGAGATGTGTTGTACTGATTTGATATTGCTTCAATTTAGTTTGATTCACCTTGAACTTGATCTCGAGTTGGTGCCATTTGCTTTTGATTTATCGATCTTTTGTGTATTTCATCACTGTTGTGGCGAAGTAGTGCACGCGTGCGTGTACTGCAGCCAAACAGAAGTGACGTTTTAATCGATGTTTCAATTGTTTGAATTGGTTTGTGTGTTCAGTTCAATATTTTGAAATTGTATTCTTATTTGATTTGATTTGATCATTTTGTTGTTGTCTAATTATCTATTTGATAATTAGATTATGAGTTTCTAATTATTTATTTAATAATTGGATTTTGTTGTTAATTGTTGTTTAGGCAATTCTGTGGTTTTCATATTATCTTCATTGATAATCCTTTCTTTTATCTTTGTTGATGATTTGAATTTGCTGATTTGTTGTTTAACACTATTTAGTGTTATATCTATCGTTATCCGATTTCCTTGTTAAAGGATTGGATAGACGAGATTTCTGTGACTATCGTCTATTTGGTTATTTAATTATTATTGCTTCTGTGCATTAATAACTGAGTTTGAATTAGACTGACCTGTGTAATATTTTCTTTTGAATTTAATACTCGGGTCAGACCGAGTTATTTCAGGTTGTTGATATCTTGCTTTGGGTTGCTGCTTGAGCTATGAAGTCTTTTCATACCTTTTGGAGTAGTCGTTGTCATAGTATAGGATGATATGTATTCATGTATATTATTTACAATAATGTACTTGTATATGTAACTTCCAGCGTCGACAGTTGTAGTTGTATCATATGTATTGTATCACATGTATTGTAACTAACTTCAGTTATATATATATATATATATATGGGATTTTGTATTATCTGTGTTCTGCATTTAGCTTATCTGTGTTATTATTATATATGTTGTCCTAAACTATTATGAACCATCATAGTTCGTTTTATTCTAGAATTGAATATGTCGATGGGAGTAAATAAACAAAGATATAAAGAGCTGAAAGTAAATATACCACTCCTATCGAGATAATCAATACTAGTGTAAGGCCTAACTACGGATGGCCGCTCCTATCCAGCCTTATTCTTCGTAATAACAGACAGTATTTCTTTTAATATCCTTTGTTATTGTGAGCATAGAGGTGGGGCGTCACAGTCCGAAGTAGAACCCGAAGCGAACCCTATGCCGACTCGAAGTAGAACCCAAAGCAACTCTATATCGACCCAGAGTAACAATGCCGACCCGGAGCAACACCATGACAACCCAAAGTAGAACCCAAAGCGAACCCTATGCCGACCCGAAGTAGAACTCGAAGCAACTCTATGCCGATCTGAGGTAACAATGCCAACCCAGAGCAACACCATGCCGACCCGAAGTAGAACCCAAAGCGAACCCTATGTTGAACCCAAAGTAAAACCCGAAGCAACTCTATGTCGATCCGTAGTAACAATGCCGACCCGAAGTGAAGCCAATTCTGCGTTGTTTATCCATCGACTATGCTTAAACCTGGCTTCATATTTGTAACTGATTATCCATCCATCCATTTAAACCAAATCCATAATATTCCAGCTTCGATAACCGTGAAATCTATTGGATTGAATCCGATCCACCTGTATACTGCCTTACCAAAAGACGGGTTAACAAAATAATTAAATGAGTTAAATGAGTAACTAACTTATAAAATAGGTTGGGTCAAACTGACCTTTGTATTAAATGTATCAAAAGGAATGGGTTATACTTCAGTTGGGTCAAAATCAACCTATCCCATTTTGATCTTACCCAACTTGTTTATGGGTCTACCAGTTTATACCAAGCCAGAGACAAGAAGATCTCAAAATATTTAATACCAACTAAAATAATTATATATGAACCACACACATATATTTGACTGTAATTGGACATAATTAGAGAATTAATTACAATACATTCTTTATTTTGGATTCCGATTAATTACAAAACCAGTTACATATTAATTATTCTAGAAAATTAATTGTATTATATTATATTTACAAATTTTAAATTACATCATTAAGTAATTGTTGGAAGTTTTTGCATAAATTTGTTTAAATTGATTGCCATTACGAAGAGGGGATCCAGGGGGAGTGCCAACCCCCCTAGGTGGGGGTGCGGGGGTAACGCCCCTGCTGACGGCGGTCGACCTGGCCGGTCAGGTCGCGGGGGTCCAGGGGGCCGCGTCCCCTGGCGAGGTGCGGGGCAGCGCCCCGTCCGAAAACGGTACGTTTCGTTTAATGTTTGAATTTGAATTCAAACAGCAAACATGTATGACTGTTGGAAGATTCCTGTTCATTTTGAACAGTCAACACCAACAGACGTCTTCCCCTATATATACTTGGCAACCTTCGTTTTCGAAAATCACTTTTTCTGTTTTCTAAATCATAACTCTATTAGCATCATCTGATAAAAGTCGAGCGTTCTTTTGATTTGTGCGAGTAATCACAACTTTCGCAAAACAAACTCTATTGTATTCTGACAGAACGTTTTTTGAAAGCCTCCGTGATCTAAGAAAGACGAAAACATTCTTGAAAGAAAGCGATTCAATCGTGCCATACAGTGATATATCTTTACAATACTACAACACTAATTATATGTAATTTGTGTCCTCGGTTATAATATTTCTTAATTTTCATGTACTTGAGGAAAATCATAAGTTGTAGATGACGTATCAATTTTGAAATCGGATATAATATTAAGTAAAAAATGATGCATCTAATTTTAGTAAAATTTTCGGTATATGTATAGCAATTTATAGTGGATGGGTAGAATTTGCCAATATCATAACAACATTCCCATCAAAAGTAGATTACTTTTTATATGATTATTGTTTCTAAAAATTAAAAAGTTAAACTGATTAGAAGTTCGGATTTCATTTGAATAATAATTATTTAAATGGTATTTAAAACTAGGAAGAGTTATAAATGTAAACAATGAAACTTAATAAAAATATACATTAAACATTAAGTTATGTTAACGTTTAATTGACCACTTCCCCTCCCACTTTCCACTTGCAGCGCATCTCATCACAGTACGTATCTCACGCAAATATCTCACGCATAGAACTTTTCGTCTCCCGCTAAAACTTTTTACACTACATCCGCTTGCTTGCTCATCTGATCATCTGATTCACACTCACATCAAATTCAGATTTATGCTTCTCCTGTCTGCAAATTAAGAGTTTACAGGTAATTATTTCTCATAATTTCTACCTTTATTTGTTGTTTGGAGAGTTTTTTTAATTCAATAATTAATTTTCTTATGTAGAAGGAAGCTAAAATTGATTAGCTACATGATGTTTCCTTTTTGAAATTTTGGTGAAGAAAGTGACCAAGGCCATTGTTTAGGTAATTATTTTGCCTCTGATTATTACCTTAGATTTTGCTTATTTCAATCCAATGCATTTCTATCTCAAGATATGTTCATGAACTGAGTTTTCTCTCTTCACTTAATGAATTTGATTGTTGCTAATAGGCAATGTTCGTTTGTAATCATTGAGATTACCACAGAATTATCTCTTTGGTAGTGAGATGAATCAAACACCAATGGAACTAGGTTGATTGTATGTATATTGTTACACCTTTGAATGTTCTATAACATTTTACCATTTTACATCTACAACCAGTCATGCTTCATCAACATCACATATGGTAAAAAAAACCACTCCTAAAATATATTGTTTTTTCCCTCTTTTAAGTTTGTTATCTACTCTATTGCTTCAAACGAAATGTATATCTAGTACAAGTCCTTCACCTCGTAATTGACAAATGGCCAATTGACAACTTGATATACAAGTTAGCTTCTACAACCAAAGCTTACACACAAAAATGCTTATTCATTTATACTAGTTTCTAAACAGACTTATTTACATCAAAATTATTTTGTAATTAAATAGGCCATTTAGTCACGTAGAATAATAAATTTAATATACTAAATAATACGAAAAAAAAGTTTGATGTCATCCAAATATGATTCTCA
Organism: Allium fistulosum; assembly: GCA_030737815.1. Lineage (NCBI taxonomy): Eukaryota > Viridiplantae > Streptophyta > Magnoliopsida > Asparagales > Amaryllidaceae > Allium > Allium fistulosum. Next base: position 702,180,427 of record CM060904.1, on the reverse strand, counting down.
GCATTGGTTCTTAAAAAGAAAAAAAGAAAAAAAGGAAAGAAAAGTAATAGCCATAAAAAAGAGGGAAAAAACACTTGCACAAAACTTGAAGTTAGTCAGTGTAAACTATTTCTCTTAATTTTTGTAATGGTTGTGAAACATAAACACGACAAAAATTGATGTTAACTATATACGAAAATTAACTTGTAGATAATATATTATACAAAATTTGAAAATGCGTACTACTGGTTATCAGAAAAAACATAATATTTTCTACTTCCCACAATTGTCCGAAAAAAAATTGTGATTTACATATATAAAATAAGAGAAATTTCATGTTTCAAATTATTTTAATATAAGACGTGTCGTCTGCACTATTGGTTGGATAATATATTTGCATTTTCATTGTCCAACGTCTGCACTAAACTACCTATATGATTATTTCTAAAATATTAAACATATGTATTTACATCATATCATTAATAAAATAACCAGAGAGTCGCTTAAACGTTAAAATGTTGTTTTAGTATCGATATATTTAGTTACCTTTGTTATTTGTAGTTTTGTGTGTTACTTTGTTTTATAATCCGATATAACCTTTTCTTTTTGCCTCGACTTGCATTTTTGATGTTCAAATTTCATGTACTGTAGGGTTATTTAATAAATGGATGATCGATCATGGATGTATCATAGGACTAATGAAAGTGGTTTTGTAACTCGAGAATTCATTGATGGTGTTGGAAGATTTGTTAATTTTGCATTTTCCCAAGTAGTATCAGAAAGGGTTGTTGATGTTGCTAGATGTCCCTGTGTGAAATGCGATAATAAAAAATATCTGAATAAAGATGTTGTCATAGAGCATTTGCTAACAAAAGGATTTACACCACTTTATTCACGTTGGGTATACCATGGGGAGATGGATTTTGAAGAAACTTTGATGCCTCCAACATCAAATAGAAACGTGAATGATGTAGATCCTTTTAGAGAAATGATTATAGATGCAACTGGTGAAAATTATATCCATGTAAATGATAATTTTGATAATGAAAATGATGAAGCGCCTAATTCTGAAGCTAAAAGATTCTTAGATATGTTAAAAGCTGTTGATAAGCCTTTATACGAGGGATGCAAAATTGAAACAGTGTTATCGGCATGTGTGAATATGATGGTTTTGAAGTCCCAAACAAGATTGACACATGTAGGTTTTAACCATGCAAGTTCTATGATCAAAAATTTTTTGCCAGAAGATAATAAGCTGGTTAACAATTTTTATGAGGCAAAAAAATTGTTAAAACCTTTAGGACTTGGTTATGAAAAGATTGATGCTTGTCATAATTTTTGCATGTTGTATTATAAAGAGAATGAAGAAAAGATGGTCTGTGATATTTGTAAAGAACCCAGATATAAGTCTGATAATTCCAATTGTCGTAGAAAAAAAACGTCTGAAGTACAACTACGTTATTTTCCAATCATACCACGACTTAAAAGGCTATTCATGTCTTCAATGCATGCTAAAAACATGACATGGCATTATTTCAATCGTTCTACAAGTGGTAGAATGACGCACCCAGTTGACGGTGATGCGTGGAAGCATTTTGATAATTGTTATCCTGACTTTGCTAATTCTCCACGAAATGTTAGACTTGGACTTTGTACAGACGGTTTTAGTCCATTTGGAACTAGATCCACTACTTATTCATGTTGGCCTGTGATTTTGGCAGTTTATAATTTACCACCATGGAAGTGTATGAAAAAGCCTTTCATGTTCTTAAACATGGTTATCCCAGGTCCCAAAAGTCCAGGAAAATTTTTGGATGTTTTCTTACAACCTTTGATTCACGAGTGATTGGATTTATGGCGTGGTGTAATAGCCTATGACATGCATAAAAAAGAAAATTTTATTTTAAGGGCATCACTGATGTGGACAATCAGTGACTTTCCAGCATACGGAATGTTGTCTGGTTGGAGTACACATGGTAGATTGTCATGTCCTTACTGTATGGAGCAAACAAAGTCCTTTACTCTTGAACATGGTGGAAAGCCTTCGTGGTTTGATTGTCATCGATGTTTTCTACCATTAGATCATCCATTTAGGAAACAAAAAGACAAGTTCAAGAGGAATAAAATTGAATTAGATGGTGCTCCTATTCAACGTTCCGATAATGAGTTGAAAAATATTGTGTCACAGTTGCCTTATATTGCACCTGGGTTTAAATCTGGAAACAAAAAAATGCCAGGCTTTGGTGAAGCACACAACTGGATTCGTAGAAGTATTTTCTGGGATCTTCCATATTGGGAGAACAATTTGATTCGTCATACTATAGATGTAATGCATGTAGAGAAAAACTTTTTTGATAACATATTTGAGACATTAATGGACACCGATAAAACGAAAGACAATTTAAAAGCTAGATTTGATCTTGAAAAGTATTGTAGCAAAACACGATGGATGAGCTTGGTTCGCCATCCTAATGGTCGTTACTACAAACCAAAAGCTCCTTATTGTCTTACAAAAAACAACCAGAAAGAAGTTTGCAAGTGGGTTAAATGTATACAATTTCCCGATGGGTACGCTTCTAACATCAAAAGATGTGTTAATGGGCCAGAAACCAAAATAAGTGGGTTCAAGAGCCATGACTGTCACGTGTTTATGCAAAGACTTCTTCCTACAGCTTTTAAATCATTTGTACCAAAAAGTATATGGGACACTTTGGTAGAGCTAAGCAATTTTTTTCGTGAACTTTGTGCAAAGAATATAAATACTCACAAAATGATTCTTCTACAAAAAAATATCATTGAGATAATTTGTAAACTTGAGAAAATATTCCCTCCTGGATTTTTCAATTCTATGGAACATTTAGTAGTTCACCTGCCATATGAGGCTAAGGTTGGTGGTCCAGTTGAATATCATTGGATGTATCCATTTGAACGGTACGTTATTATTATAATGTTTAAAGCTTCCTTGATATTTTTTATCAATTAATGTTCAAACAATAACTTTAATTTGGTGCAGATATCTATTTTATTTAAAACGAAAAGTAGGTAATAAAGCACACATTGAGGGATCCATTGCGGAAGCTTATGTCATTGATGAGATTTCAAACTTCTCATCATGTTATTTTGGTCCAAACGTTGAAACAATTTGGAACAAACCTCCAAGAAATGATGATGGTGGAGAAGTTATGCCCGATGGAAGGTTATCCATATTTTGTCATCCAGGCAAAGTCTTATCTAATGCGTTCGTTGTAAGGAAACTCTCTCAACTTGAACATCATGCCATACATAAATATGTGCTTTTCAACTGTACCGAAGTAGAAGACTATGTGAAGTATGTGTACTAAAATTTATAAATATGTAGTTGAAGCATATTACATTTAATTTAACTCTTTTTTTTGTTACAGTCAATGTAGAAATGAACTAAAAAGTAATCATCCCACGGAAAACGAAAACTTTATCGTTAAGAAGCTTGAGTCAATATTTGCTGATTGGTTAAAAGACCGTGTAAGTTTTTTAAATTATAATGTACTTGTTAATAAAAATAAGCTGAATACTATTATTAATTAGCTCATACTATTTTGTAGATTCCATTTCAAGCAAATGGTGTTGGACATCAATTATATTTGCTTGCACAAAAACCAGACTATGTAGTACATTGCTACAATGGTTATTATGTTAATGGTTTTAAATTTCATACGGTTAGCTATGGCAAAAACAAGGCAACAATGAATAGTGGTGTGTGTGTGAAAGGGAGTTACTACGATGATTTGGAAAACGATTATTATGGATTGTTAAAGGAAGTTATCAAGGTTAGATATCTCGGCGAAAAAATGAGATATTTATATTTAACTGTGAATGGTTCGACACATTAAGTAGAAACGGAATAAAAGTGCACCCCATAAATGGACTGATAGAACTGAACAAAAATGCTAGACTGCAAACCGATGACGTCTTTGTGTTTGCCCAACAATTCCAACAAATGTATTTATTGTGTAAACCTGGAAGTGGTTCAAATGAATGGGTAACAGCTATTAAAACTGGAGCTAGGAGTAGGTATGCAGTTGATGTGGTAAGCCCTAACGAAATGGAGGACGGTACATATGTAGATCAAGTTGATGAAATATATCAATCCTCTACTGTTACTATAGACAATAGTCTTGATCAAGCGGTTATGGTGGAGTATTTTGATGAGGTCAATGGCGAAGAGTTGGAATGTGCAATGCGAACAAATGATATTTATGTTAGTGGGTCGGATGATGATGAAAATGCAGATGATGTAGAGGTAGACTATGATGAGGATGTTGATCATGACGATGAGGAGGGGAACAAAGATATTGATAGCGATAAAATTATTGATGATGAAGATACTGATGATGAGTTTGCATTTTAATTAAGTAGCAAATATTAATGTATTAAATAAAGTCCTTGGAACCTACATAAGATTAATGCTCTCGTTTTCACTGTAAATGTATGGAAGTTGTTGGTATTATTGGTTTGTTGCATTTTAACTTTTGATTCTATGATGCTAAGTCTTAATGAATTATTTACACTCTACACAACTCACTTTAATTTTAACTCTCAAGTATCCACTAAAATAACATGACTGTGATGCTGCACAGCTCATCACTAAAGTGCAATCAACACACCTAAAGCCATTGACAGGTGAGAACTACATGTAGTCATTATTTTTTACCTTTATAAAAGGTTTGTTAATTGCTAATATATATGATATATATTCTATGAAGTTTGTGAATTTTAGGTTTGCATATGAATTGCTATTTATATAGTATATTTTGCTAAATGTTCAAAGTTGCAGATTGTATTCTACTCAATTATTATGGAGACTGACAACATGTTGTGATCTGGAGCCTTGAAAGTAATATACATAAAATACATTGATAAAGGAGATATTTAGCATAACAAACATGGTCGAATGGTCGCCTACCATTTGATTGAAATTTAAATACAAAATTGAGACGAATTGGTAGAAGGTAACAATCTAACAAATTACTGCTCGTCTAATATTAGAAAGCCCTTGAATCTTCTATTTTGTACATCATATCTTAATTAAATAGACAATATTTTTCTTCCGTGACTATTATTATGTTTAATTTCTCTTAATTATGTAATAATATTTTGAACAAAATATCTTGGAGAAAAAAAGAGAGATTATTATAAAGCCCTTGGACATCCATGCACTTGGCCACTCGGGTTGACGGACTGTATATTTGAGAATTATAGTGTAAATTAAGTGGTACAATACACATGAAATTAACTTTTTGAAAACAATATTTTGTAAGGTATACGGAAAGGAAATCAGTATCTTAAATGAAAATGAAACATGCTACAAAGTTCATTTTACACTAACTTTGAAGTAAATCTATCACCACTGTGTTTTCCTTAATCAGTAAAATAATAAATGTCTACGAAAGTTCATAAATCTCTACATTGATCATAATGTACATCTCTTCATGATACTTCCTACACATATAAAACCTTACAACGTAACGTCCTTCTGCTTAAGCTCTTTTACCTTCACAAACCTACTCCACCCTGTCGTCATCACATAACTCCGACTGTTCTTGTAAAAATTATACCTAAAATCTACCCATTCACAGTTTTGCCTGTCAAGAAACCAATTGAAAATGCCTTTACCATTCTTATCTGCTAATTCTGGAAAAAACTCTTCTTCATCTTTCTTTGATATGACAAGTCCTTTACGCTGTCCTACGTCGCTGTGCGTGAGTACTTTTCTGAATAGTTCTTGGATGGAAATGTTTTCATGTTTTCTTGCTCCTTTGGAGGATTGATTTTGTTCAAGAATGCCAAGAGTTTTGAACCATATGTGCCTTCTTTGATCATGTTTAGTACTGTTTCGGGTGTGTGTTCACGTAGAAAATCTTTTTCTGTCTTTGTTATTATGGATTTTGATGGGAACTTGTAAACTTTCTCCATTGGAATGTGATTCGATAACTCGTATTTCCTTGTATATATATAGGATAGGTGCTAGTAATAAGATGTTAAATAACTGGAACTGTAAAAAGATGCTAAAATAATTGGAATTAACGAATGATTTTGATGTATCTGATGATGGTTGAAATTTGTAATTTGGTTTATTTGCATCCTGACTATGATGGATTGATTAATTACTTAAACGATGAAATACTCATTGTTCCAAACAATACAAATATAAGTGTGTCAGGATCCCTCTTTTTGTTTAGGTATAAAAATGTAGTAATACATTTATTACATATTTTCCTTAATCAGTAAAATAATAAATGTCTATGAAAGTTCATAATTTGCATATTATTTTTTCAGAAAAAATATAATATCCAGTCCACTTGATTAATTCAATTTAGAAAAATATATATGTATTCTGATACGGTCTCAAACCATAATTCCACTTCAAATGAATTTATCATGCAGCTATAGACAATTTCTTAAAGAGTAAAATAATTGAATATAATATTATCTTGTGATAAATGAGAAGCAAAGTCATGAGATCAGCAAATGTAGCCATAAAAATTGACTGAAAGCAATTGGTGAATCAAGACATATAACAGTCATCAACACCTGGAAGAAGAAAAGAAATAATCTTTTTAATTTATACTAAGGGTACATATTATCCAAAACTATCACAGATAACTGACTCTTAATGTCTACATAACACAACCAAAAACAATTCTTATGAAAACTGCTTGAGCGCCATGATGTCTTCATCGGTTTAAAGAACACATGTAATCAATATTGACAGGATTTTTTTTTCCCAGAAGTTATATATTAACTGTAACAGTAAGAAGCTGCTGATTTCAGCTAAATATGCTTCTGACAATAATAAAACATGTACAGAGTTTGTTGATTTCTTTCGGCAAAACTAAATTTGCAGCCACTTCAAATAAGAACTTGAGCAATTCATACTTGATTTCTTAGCAGTTGTCGCATCTAGTTTTAGTGGCTTATTTATAATACTACAGTCATTTCTAGCTATGACACTTATCGCCTCTTGATCCTACAGTTTTAGATTAACACTAGGTCTGGCCAGCTTACTCATGTAATCCTTCAATACTTCAGTAAAATACCAGTTGAACTAAAATATAAGAAGTGTGTTTAATGACTACAAAAGTGCATGGCCAATCCAACTGCTACAGTTCTCATTCCTGCTATATATATAGTCTGTTTGTGCCTATGCACAACATACGCACGTAGATAAATAATTAAGAGTTTTTGGCTCAAAGTTGGAATATGGGTGAAGCATGGACATTTAAGTTTTTACCAATTTAGATTAAATAAATAATTTTATAAGTTAGTAGTTGTTAATTTTATAATAATCAGCAAAAAATTAGTGGTATTTGCTGTAGTTAGTCCTGTACAATGTGTTAAGTTTCAGCACTTCCGCAGAGGTTTAAAATGTTAATTTTTTTAGCAAACTTTGTTTTTTTTTCTACATGTGTGTGCATGATTAAATATACTACCAACTTTTTGTAAACAAAAAATATCAAGAAGGCCTGATAATTAATTTTCAACATGTAAGGGTTTTATATAATATAATGGTGCAGCTTCAAAGTAATTTGTCATTTGCTTTTGTGTTCTTGTTCGTTCATTGTAGGTTGTTTTCAGGTACAATGCCAGGTGGATCCATACAACGATGCCTACTTCAAAGAGGAACAAATTTGGACCGATCCAGAAATGTTGACACATCTACTTCTCAACATAGTGATATTCCGCCAAATGGAGAAGAGTTACAAAGAGATAACGAAGTTAACGAGCAAGACGAACAAGTTGAAGAAGACGATTCTGTAACCATTCCTACTCAAGGTTACAATCCGGCAATTGACCCTATAACAAAAAAACCTCCATTGGAATGGAAAGAAAATTGGTAAGTATTTCATTTTACTAAGGTTGAATACATTTTTCTATAAATATATACGTTTGAAGATAACATTGGTTTTTTATTAGTTTTCTCAATCAAAAGGCCTCACGTATAATTGGGAAAATATGGTCTAGACATTTTACGGGACCGTGGTTCGAATTCAAACAGGTTCCTCCAGAAATTAAAAATATACTCTTTGACGAATTCAAGGTATCTACTCCCTAAATAGCTATTGTTATTTTTCAGGAAAGTTGACAGTAGGTTATGTTATTGTCCATTTTTAATGAATCATTGTATCGTTAGTTATTTTTACTAAACAAGAAATCAATCGTCACAGCTGCAAAATGGTCATCATTTATTTCCTCCCAATTTAACTTGTAGAATTTAACAGTATAGCCACTAGGTCCTGGACTTTTTTCATTATTAATAAAGTCAAAAGCTTCCTTGATTTCTGACATTTGAACTGGGGATGACAGATAAGTGTTTTCATGCTGATTAATAACAATTTTGGGCTTAATTTGAGGGAAAATAAGGAAATTCCCTCAATTTAATAAACTACTGTGATAGTCTATAGATTTTTGAACTATTACATCTTTGTTATAAGCATATCCACCTTCTGCATTTAGAAGAGCTTGAATAGATTCCTAGTTGTCCTCATAGACATTTTAGTGAACGAAAATCTTGAATATGTGCCACCTTCTAATAACCAATAGGTTTTCCTTTTTTGCTTAAGTGATTCATATTGCAGTTTTGTTTGGTTTCTCAGTTCAACAATAATTTGTATCATTTTGTCAATATAGATATAAGTTTTCTGGATTATCATCAGTTTGTTGAAAAGTTTTCTACTTTGAAGTAAACACATATCGTCGATGCGTAAGCTTGCTTAGTACAAACATTTTTATACGTCAACAGTTTCTGGTTTGTCATGCAATATGTAAAGTTTTCTATTTTGATACCTGATATTTGGTTTGCTTCACAGGTTAGTGCTTAACATGCACCATATTAACTTATTAAGTTGAGTCCTTTTGTGCAGCGACATTTCACATATGATGAATTTCATGAGTCAACAATAAGTAGATTATGGGAGGTTAAAGCAAAAGATATCTTAAAGAAAAAACTAAATCGTGCACGAGAAGGAGCAAAAAAGGCTAAGAAGACCACAAGTATACTAGAATGCAAGGATCATCCTCCTGTTTGGATTCAGTCATATATGGAATGAGATGATTGATATTCATTGGGGAAAAGAGGAATATGAAGAGAAAAGGAAAATAATGCGAAATAATCGTCTTACACTAAAAGAGGGGACTTGCACTCGTCATTGTGCAGGCTCCGTTTCAATTGCCTCACATAATGAACAAATTGTAAGTCAATTTTGTTTTAACAATATTCATTCATAAACGATTAATTATTCTAGTTAAATTGTACACTTCTATAGGCCACCTTATTATTATGCAATCAATAATTTAAGTAAATGTAATACGATCTAATATATTCGTTTCATCATTACTACTAATATCATCCATGATAACATTTATCACATATTCATGTAAATGAATGCAGAAAACTGTAACTGGAAAGGAACCGACGTTTCATGAGACATTTCAATATTGGCATGTTTTTGGAGATCCATCAAACACTTTGAAAAATACCAAAAAGATATCAAAAGGTAGTGCATATGTGGATAATAAATCTGCAAAGACCATGGTAATCATTTTGTAGTTGAAATAATGTTGTTTCAGTAAACTAATACATTATAATTTTCTAACAGGAGAACTATCTCAAAAAAAAGGCCGAGTCAGAAGAAGCAATGGATAACTTTAATCCAAATTATTGGGTGGATTCATCGGGTGGACTTACGAAAGGCAAGATATATGGAGCACCTCATGTGGATGTTAGTAGTTTACATGGTGGTTCTCAATCTTCTTCCGCCGAATCTCATCAAAGGTCTACTCCTACTCAATGTCCGTCTACCCAGCAAATGCATACCCAGTTTTCATTGGAAGAAATTGGTCAATGGTGAGAACTATAAATCACTAAACACTAAATGTGTATATAATCGTTGATGCATGTATTATGTCAAAATAGGGTGCTCGAAAAGTTAAGGCAATCAACTACGCCGATGCAGTCCACTATACACACACAGACCACTAATCCTTCGCATGTCACCGTGTCTTCGCAACCTACTGTACCAGCACCACATTCTATTCCTACTCAGTCCAGCATGTTTACACGAAGCACCATACCTACACAATCACAGCAAATGGGTTTTACTGGATTTAATGGTACATTTCCTCATATGACAGGTGATAAAATTTTCACTTCCACCCTTTCTATATTTGATTTCAAAAAAAACAAATAAACTCGTATATAGTTCATTTCTTTATTGCAGACATGGTAGAAAATTTTGACAGGGAAAGTTATAATTAGAAGATAAATTAATATAATTAGAAGATAAATTAATAATGGAGGGATGGTTTTGGGAAATAATGACTTACTAAGGAGAAACCTTTTTATAGTTTACCTTTCTTTAGTATATACTGCTTCAAATAAATTTGCTTCCCCGAAGCAATTGTGGGCATCCTTTTAATATATCCCTTTTTATACAGATTATGCATCATTATAGCCTAATTCGCCAACTATTTAGATCATATACATATATGTATGTATGTGTATGTATATTATTAAAAGAATAAAATAATCTATCCTTATTTAACCCCCAAAATGAAATAAGTATAGGACTAACCTATTAATAGTAATAGTAATAGCTGTAACTGCTCATTTTGTTCTTGTCTTTTGATTATTTTCCAACACTCCATAGTTGAAGTTTAAAAATTTACTAACCTTTTTATGGTATAAAAGATAACCACTCTCATTTTGCTTTTGTCATTTGATTATTTTTCAACAGTCATTAATTGAATTTTAAAAGTTCACTTCTATCCCTCAAACTTGTAGTATCTCATGTTAATTTTTTTTTATCCATCATCTTAAATTTTAACCTACTGATGATATTAATTCATTTACTGCTAAATTAAACCATACATACTTTAAATGGATAACCTGTAGTCTAAATTTATATTCGGTACTATTACAATGGAAAACATCTATTAATGACCATTAAGTTTACATCATAAATTATGTCAGTTTCAAAAAAGAAATTTACTTCAAAGTCAAATAAATTGTAAGCAAGTATAAACTTTAAAAATTTCCAACTAACTGCAAAATCTTGCTAAGAATACACTCTCAGTTAGAGTTTTCTATTCAAATCAAATTGAACATTCTGTTGGAATACCAAGGTTTATTAAAAAAAATTCAAAGTGATGTAGAATTCATGAAAGAGAAGGTGGCCACCACCTAATTAATAATTTATATTTTACAAAAAGAAATGCATTCACATAATCAATTCTAATTATAATTTTCTAAGTTTGGATTTTATCTTCCCATTATTTGATCGTCTCTTTAGTTTTTTTAGCACAAACAAATATGGTCATTCATTTTCAATTTACTGATTTGGAATCTTAACTGTGTACTATCACTTATATTTCACATCTTTAACATCAAACATTGCAGCCTAATCTCAATTTTCAACGAACTATAATAAGTTGAGTTAATTTCTCTTATTTTGTTTTTGTCAATTGATTTGTTTAGCGCTACTTGTTAACTGAAAGTTAGGCACTCACTATTTCTTTAAATTTGCAATGTCTTATCAATCATAGTAAAAAGATTAATTAATTTCCATTTACTATAACGATGACATTCATTTCATTTATTGACGAATTAACCTTTTAAGCTTTGAACATTAAACTTGAAGTTTAATGTTATATTTGGGCACATATAATTACATGACAATTAAGTCATGAATTGGAAATTATTCTCAACTTTAATTAATGACATACTATGTGCTAAATTTGCAGCTTTGAATTTTTGTTTAGTACTGTCATATTTACATACAACTGTGAACAAATGTTACAACACATGAATGAGAAATTATTCTACATTTTAAATGATAATATAATATATGTAATGCTTCCTTAAATAATGACTTATGTTCTATTGTGATTTGACATATGGTTAAAATCTACTCCAGAACCTAGCATTTTTGAATATTTGAAATATGCTAGCACCTAGCAGCAAACATATATTGAATAATGATATATTTGACTATCTAACTATTAAGTCATGAGTTAGAATTTATTCTCAACTTCAATTAATGGTATAATACATACACCTACCATATTTGAATAAGTTGTATAGTTGAGGTATATTTTTTAAGAATGTTAGGCGCAAGTATTCAAATAAATAAGTAACACGATTCTTAAAGTTTATGATGCTAGGTTGCGAAAATTAAAGTATACTCAAATATATACAAGCAACATGATTCTTGAAGAATGTATATCTACCCTGCACCTAGCATCTATCTCATTTCACATGTTGTGTTTCCCTGTCCATAAAATGATCTTAGCAGTTTGATATTTTTACCTGAAAATAAAATGGGCATATCTTTTGATCCATAAATCGGAATTAGGTGATTCTTTTTTTGAATTCAAGATAAAGTTATCGTTTTCAACTTTCATGTTTTGATTTTTACAAGATTTTGAGTTTTAGACTGTCGAAATGGCAATTGAATGCCTCAGCCCTGTGAATATCGATTTCCTGAGTTTGATATTTTTACCTGAAAATAAAATGGGCATATCTTTTGATCCATAAATCGGAATTAGGTGATTCTTTTTTCGAATTCAAGATAAAGTTATCGTCTTCAACTTTCATGTTTTGATTTTTACAAGATTTTGAGTTTTAGACTGTCGAAATGGCAATTGAATGCCTCAGCCCTGTGAATATCGATTTCCTGAGTTTGATATTTTTACCTGAAAATAAAATTGCCATATCTTTTGATGCATACATCGGAATCAGGTGATTCATTTTTTGAAATCAAGATAAGATTAACATCTTCAACTTTCATGTTTTGAGTTTTACAATATTTTTAGTTTTAAATTATCGAAATGACAGTTGAATGCTACAGCCCTGTGAATATAAATGTCTTGGGTTTGATATTTTTTTTTACAGTTTTTTTTTAATCTCATTCATGTAACAGGTTATGTGTCTTTACCATTTGGAGCACAACCGCCACAACATTCACCTGTGCCTTCAAATACATTTAGAGCACAACCATCACAGCGTTCACCAATGCCTTCAAATACATTTGGAGCACAACCATCGCAGCATTCACCTATGCCTTCAAATACATTTGGAACCACTATATCATTTGGAGCACAACCATCACAACATTCACCTATGCCTACAAATGCATTTGGGACCGCAGAACAAAATATGACATTTTTTGATCTAATGCAACAACAATATCCATTTATGCAGGAATTTTCGCAACCTTCTACTTCTTGTCAAACGCCGCACAATTTGGCAGAAAATCAACATGGTGAAGGTATAGAGTGATTGGCATTCTAGCTTTACTTGTTTGCTTTGTTTTTTTCCATGTTGAAGTAATATATGTACATATATAGTAGACATGCATGTTCTGTTACTTTTCTTGTATGTATTATCATTGGTGTTACGTAGTTAATATTGTGTTTTTCACATGATATTGAATAAATTTCTTTTGTTTTGTTTGATTACCATTAATATTGCACTGTTTATTCTTCTACATATTGTATGTTGATTGTTTATGAAATATATGTATCCATAATAATAAACGATGCAATAACATGGGTAATCATACAAATGTATATGTATATGTTTCTAGTAAATGTATGTATGTATATTAAATTTGTATGCAATTTAGTATAAATATAAATTTTAATTATTAATGATTTAAAGGCTGAATATAGACCGTTTAAAAACTACAGTTGGGTAGTTAGAGTCACAATTTAAGACCGACTAAAGACTGTAATTCAGTCTTTAACATTCAGTTCCAAATATATTTGTAACCGAAATATCGGTCTCAAAATTTTCAAATTTAAGACCGTTCAAAGACTGCAATTCAGTCTTTAAAGTTCAGTTTCAAATATTTTTAAGACTGAAATATCGATCCCTATGTTTTTAGACCGAATTTTCGGTCTTAATTTTTGTTTAAGACTAGGGATTTAAAGACTGTAATTTTGGTCTTTGTTCAGTCTCTGGATATAACCTAGAGACCGAATCATTACATTAAAGACCAAAAATTTCGGTCTTTAATTCACTATTTTTTTGTAGTGGAAACAGGTGTCAGAGAATTCTCATCACTCACCTGATTCTGGTTGCATTTCTTGACCTTTCCAGTCTTCTTTCATCTGATTATCGATCATCTCAAAATTTCTGCATCCAAAATGACAGAAGAAAACAACAATGTTGCTGCATCATCCAGTTCAGTTTCAAGAACTGCTCAAGATCAGCCAAATGACACTCAAGACTTAATCAAATCCATCATCAAGCCCTAGAGTCAGATCATCACCATTCAGTTAGATGAATCCAATTATCTGTTATGGAAGTTTCAGATTGAAACTGCTATAAGGGGCTATGGGCTGCAAGAATATGTTCATGGCACATCAATTACTCCACCAAGATTCACTACAGACAATGAAGGAAAACTAGTCAGCAATAAAGAATATATTACTCATGAAAGACAAGATAGCCTGATTAGTTCTTGGCTTCTGTCCTCTATAGGTGCAAATCTAATGCCACAATTACTTGGATGCAAAACAACATATGAGATTTGGCACACAATTGAGCAAGTATTCAGTTCTCAATCTGCAGCAAGAATAATGCAATATAAAAGACAGTTGCAGAACTTAAGAAAGGATAATGCTAGTATGAGAGACTATCTGTCAAAAGCAAAAACTATATGTGATCAATTGGCTTGTGCTGGACACAAAGTAGTAGACACTGAACAGATATTGTGTATACTAAGTGGTCTGGATGATGAGTATGAAGCTGTGGTAGCTATAATATCATCTAATGAAAAACTACCTTCACTTCAGTCTGTTCAGTCAATGCTAATTGCTCATGAGGGCAGATTAGAACAAAAGAAACCAATAAATTTGGAATGTAATGTCAATTATGCATCTATGAGCAGAAATAGAAATCAAGAAAGGAATCAGAACATCAGAAATCAATTAAGTAATTACAGAGGCGGCCAATCCAACAGAGGTAGAGGAAGAAGTGGTAGATCGAATTATAATAACAACAACAAACCAAGATGTCAAATATGCGAGAAGTATGGCCATACCGCAAACAAGTGCTATTTCAGATTCGATGCAAACTTTACTCCAGCACAACAAAGCAACAACAATGCAAGATCACAAAACCCTAGTGTCAATTTGGTAAATACGCAGCAAGAAACCAAGTCAGAAAGTTCAGAAAACAACATTGCAAAGATTGAAGATATTCATGATGACAGCCGGTTTCCGGATTCTGGTGCAACCAACCATGTGACAAACAATTTGAGTCAACTAAATCTTGGCAACAGGGAATACAAAGGTAAACAGTTACTGTATATGGGTAATGGCAAGTCTGTACATATATCTCATACTGGAAATGCAAGTATTAATGGTACTAGCCAACTCTACCTTAAAAATCTACTTAGAGTACCATTAATTAGAAAAAATTTGATGAGTGTTTCACAATTTGCTAAAGACAATAATGTTTATTTTGAATTTCACTCAAAATACTGTGTTGTTAAGGATAATCTAACTAATGAAGTTCTTTTGCAGGGTAGAGAACATAATGGGTTATACAAATTTGATGTCATAAGCTCAAGAAAATCTGAATCCAAAAGAAAATGGTGTCATGTAACTGAAACAAGAAATGCTGAAAAACATATTGAAAAATTTGATGTATGGCATCGTAGACTGGGACATCCCAGTATAACTGTTGTTAAACATGTATTGAGTGAATGTGATAATACTCTTGTTGATAAAATTCCCAATTCCTATATATGCACATACTGTCAATTAGGAAAAAGTCACAAGCTTGCATTTCCAGACTCTGAGCCTATATATAACAATACACTAGAACTAATTGCTGCAGATCTCTGGGGACCTGCTCCAATTAGTACTATTATGGTTATAAATATTATATCTCATTTATTGATGCTCACTCCAGATTTGTATGGATTTATTTCTTAAAATCAAAATCTGAGACTAACAATGCAATGATACAATTCATTACAAATGTTGAGAGACTGACAAATAATCAGGTAAAAATCATGCATACAGATGGAGGTAAGGAGTTTCTGCCACTAAGAGGGTATTTTCAAAATAAAGGAATCACCCATAGGATCACATGTCCTTATACATCTGAGCAAAACGGTCTTATTGAGAGAAAACATAGACACATTGTTGAAACTGGTCTAACTCTATTAGCACAAGCATCTATGCCACTTAAATTCTGGCCAGATGCCTTCTCTACAGCAGTCTATTTGATCAATAGACTGCCCACAAAAGTACTCAAATATAAGAGTCCTATGGAATTGCTAACCAAAGTTAGACCAGACTATCAAAACTTCAAAATGTTTGGATGTCAGTGCTTTCTCTATCTAAGACCATATAACTCACACAAACTTGACTACAGGTCCACACCATGCACATTTTTGGGTTACCCTACAAATCAAAAAGGCTACAAGTGTTTAGATAGTAATGGCAGGGTGTATATATCCAGGCATGTGATATTTAATGAACATGAATTCCTCTTTAGCAATGCAGACATCAAAACATCTCAGAAAGTATACAATACAAAATTTTCTGTACCTCCTATAGTACCTTCACCAGAGATAGTCATACCAGTTCAAAGTGAAGATAGACATGGTAGGAGAGATATCAGCCCACAACACACCATGCTCACAAGTGAACCAGGTCATGGTAGGAGAGATATCATCTGTAACGACCCGTATTTTTACGGATCGACAGGTTCGGAAAAATCTGGAGTTTTAGCATTTTGAGTCATTTCAGATTTTACGCAAATTTCGCCTAAGTCCTAAGTCGTCCACGACTTAGCATGAGTCGTGAGTCGTATACGACTTAGGAGATAGGAGTGTGATGACTTAAATGAACTAACCGACTTAAGGAAAGTGCGACCTAAGGGGATAAGTCGTTGCTGGGCTAAGTCAGTAGGTCGAAGTTAACTCGGCGAGTGTTAAGCCGTAGGTTGTAAGTCGTCGCCGAGTTAAGGGATAGACAACCTAAGGAAGTGACCGACTTATGTTATTGTAGACGACTTAAGGTTTTGAGTTAAGTGTTAAGTCGGCTGACGAGTTAAGGTAGTGGTCGACTTAAGACCTGGACGACTTAGGAGTTGAGTCTTATCCTGGTAGATCGGCAAAGCTGCTATGTTAAGTCGTAGGTAGGCTGCTGTGTTGAGTCGTGGTCGAGTTAAGGTGATGAGTCGTAATACTTGATAAGTCGTAGTCGAGTTAACCGTTGAGTCGTATCTTCTGATGAGTCGTATCTTCTGATGAGTCGTAGCTTTGTGCTAAGTCGTAGACGACTTAGTGGTTGAGTCGTCTAGCCAGTAAGGCGCGTACGCACTAGGTCGTAGACAGGGGTAGTCTGGTAAGTCGTAGGTGCCTGGGATGAGTCGGAGACGACTTAGGAGATAGCTGTTAAGTCTTGAGTCGTAGAGGGGTCTGAGTGTTGAGTCGGAAGAGGCTATAAGTCGGAAACCGTTGAGTCATGGTGATCTGATGAGTCGTAGACGACTCATAGAGGCAGTCGAGTCATGGATTTCAGCTATAAATAGGAGAGCTTCTCTTCATTTTTGGGATCCGGATTTTGAAGCGACGAAGTGCTGCCATTTTGAGAGCTCGACTTCTACACTTCTTCACTTCTTTTCTCCACTCTAATCTAGTGCTTCCATCCATCCAAATCGAAGATCAAGATTGAAGATTCAAGAGCTTAGATTGAAGATCTTCATCTTTTCAAGAGAGATTTCTTCGTTTGAAGCGGATTCGTGATAGATCAGGCTTCATCCTTCGCTGTCCAGATCTGAAGTGTGTTGATTTGAGGTTGTTTAGGTGATTTGGTGAGTGGTGATTATCTCTCACACGGATCCAAAGGAGTATATCGGATTGTTGGCTTGATTTGGTGTTAAAAATAGAGATTTCCATGCATTTCCTTCATCCTATGTGTATATCCATATAGATCCATTGTTTATGATGATGTTACATCCATTTTATCATATGTTAACCTATGCAAGTTCATTCATCAAGTCTGTAGAGATATAATCCATGTTTTCATGCTTATTGGACTTTCAACTCTTTAATTACGAAAATGCCATTATTGTTATAATTGTCTACTTAGATCATTTTTGAATGTTTGATTGCTTGGATTGATGTTTGATTTGATTGATTGTTATGAACTAGATGATTGATGATTAGATTTAGATCGAAGGTGATTCAAAAGCTAAGGGAAAGGCTCTTGTATTGGAAAAGCTGCTCGTGGCATATGTAGCGGGATGATGAAGCTCCTATGCATAGATTTGATGATGTGAAGTTGAGATGAAGCTTTGCGAGGATGTAATGAAGCGAGGCATCATATGATGAAGACTTGGTCTAATCCAGGCGGGATCATTCCAAGCATGTTGATAACTCGGTGATATGATTCGAGTTGAGGATAATGGATGCTCGAGAGGCGCTTGAGCTAGTATGGCAATAGTCGTCGAGGAGGATGACTAGGAGGTTGAGATCTCATCGTTGTTGAAGGTTCTAGCATGCTCTAAGCAAGAGTACATGGGGACGCCCAAAAGACTAAGTTGATGGTCAAGTACTCTGGGTAGATTCGATAATCCTAGGCACGGGTCACGATGACGTGCGGGAGTTATGTCTAGAACCGGGGTTACCATTAGCCCTTGACGGACGGCTGAAAGAATGTGCCGGTCATTCAATTAACGGTGATATCGCAACAATGATAACAGTGATAGCCGAGTCATGGATGTTTGGTTGTATCGTCATTCGGTCTCAAGAGCGGTATCTCCTGGGTGCTTATCTGACCTTGGTTTTAGACCTTGGGATTTGTACTTGGAAAACATCGCTCTTGACTCGAGTGACAATTGCTTTACTTTAAATTGTATGCTCTGCTATGTTTGCTTCTGCTTAGTGTGTGTCTGGGGGCTATCACTGTAGAATGAGGTTGGAGTGGGAGGGTTGTATTCCTATTCCTTTTTCCTTTATGCTCTTTTGGTATGTTGTTAGTTAATTTACTGCTCACTAAGACTGTTGTCTGACTCAAGGCTTTATGTTTTAATTCTTATTGCCTTGGGCTGTTCGTCCATTTTGGGACGGGCAGACTAGGTAGCAGGTGACAGGTGCTGTTCTCTTCTCACGATGCTGATATCGAAGACGAGCTGGAGGGTTGCATATTATCTTCTTATTATATGTACTGGATATTCCGCTGTTTTGTATTCTCTGAGAGATATGTAGTGAGGCTGGATGTATTGACTATGTGGATGCTTGTATTCAACTATTATGGAGTTTTATATTATGTCATTTTGTTCTGTAAAGCTTCACTATACATATGTTCTATTGTATTTTGTCCATGCGCTGTGAGTAATACGATAGATTCTGTTGAGTTTATCTTACCCTGACAATCGTCCATGGTTGCCTGGCACACTTTACAGCGCACTATCTCTAGATTCGGTGCAGGGGTCATGGGCGGTCGTCACATCATCCCACAACACACCATGCTCATAAGTGAACCCGGTCATGAGCACAATGAAGCATCCCCGAGAGCTACTGAAACAGACACCATCAACCCATGTGATCCTTGTCAAGTATTGAATGATCAACAATCACCCAATACTCAACAAAGGACCACTAATGCTGAAGGAAATCATTCCACTGTTCCTGCAAGTACTGGTCACCATATGATAACTAGAGCAAAAAGTGGCATATTCAAGCCAAAAGTATACAGTGTTGAATCAGATATAAGTGAGCCTAACACATATCAACAGGCATTAGCAGATGACAACTGGAAAGTGGCCATGAAAGAAGAATACAATGCATTAATCAAAAATAACACTTGGGATCTTGTGCCACGACCTATGAACAAGAATATCATAGGGTGCAAGTGGACATACAAGCTAAAGAAAAATCCCGATGGCTCAATTCTTAGGCACAAAGCAAGATTGGTGGCAAAAGGGTTTTCATAACAAAATGGGTTTGATTTTAATGAGACTTTCTCCCCTGTTGTGAAACCCACATCAATAAGAATAATTTTAACAATTGCTTTGCATAAGAACTGGGTCATTCAACAATTAGATGTGAATAATGCTTTTCTCAATGGTGAATTGCAGGAAGAGTATATATGGAGAAACCATATGGATTCACAAAGAATGGCAGTGAACAACTCGTGTGCAAACTCAACAAAGCACTCTATGGTCTCAAAAAAGCACCTAGAGTCTGGTTTGAAAAACTAAAAGCTACACTATCCAGACATGGCTACAATCAAACAAAATCTAACAACTCCTTGTTTATCAAATTTCTTAATCATACAGTTACATTTGGTATCAGAGCATTGGTTAATCGATTTTACCCAACGCTCGCCGTCATAACTACGTATGAGAGACATAATTGTATTTTGATGGATGATTACTATATATAATATAGTAGCTTAGTAGAGTTGAGTCCTTTATGCAGTTGTTTCTCTAGATGTTCTAATCATTCCTTTTTATAGATATTGAGAATGAGTCGAAGAGGGAGACCAGCTGCTAGGGAAGGCCGTGCTACTGAAGAGACTGCTGATTATGCAGCCATGTTCGAAGCTATGATGACTTCGATCATGAGAAGGATACCAGTTCCGGGGGCAGCGGTTGATGTTGGAGTTCAAGTCCAAACTCCGAAACCAGTGGATTTTGCTAAGCTGTGCAAGGATTATACTGCTCTTGGAGGGAAGGTTTTCTTGGGAACAGAATCTACCATTGAGGTCCAGAGGTGGATAGATGCTTGTAGAAGGATCTTTGGTGATTTGGGAATTGATGATGCAACTAAGAGGAAGTTGGCATCGAGGCAGCTTCAAGGGAGAGCTTCTGATTGGTGGAACTCTATTACCATCACTACTCCGGAAGAAGAGATTACTTGGGAGCAATTCCAAGTCAGATTTGAAGCTAAGTTCATCTCTACAGCTCAGAAGTCTGTTCTGTTCAAGAAGTTTGTAGAGCTCAAGCAGGGTGGAAGATCTGTTCTTGAGTATGTTTCTGAGTTTGAAGCTTTGTCCAAGTATGCTCGGTCATATATTGAATCTGCTTATCAGAAGAATGAGAAGTTTGTGACCGGCTTGGATAGTTATCTTGGGAGATAGTTGGTGGATCATTTGGACGATTCATTTGAGAAGCTTGTGGAGAAAGCTCTTAGGCATGAGAGTCTGTTTTCTAAGGAAGGACCTGTTGTTGCTGTTACCGGGGGAGAGTCTAAACCACAGCAGGGTGGGAACAAGAAGAGAAAGCAGCAGCAGCAGAAGGGTAAGGATGGCCAGAAGAAGCCGAAAGGCGAGGTGACTTGCTACAATTGTCAGCAGAAGGGCCATTTCTCTAAGGATTGTAAGAATCCGAAGGTGCCAATGAAGTGTCACAACTGTGACAAGCCGGGGCATTTCAGGAAAAATTGTCCAGAACCGAGGAAGGACAGGCAGATTGTGCAAGCTTATGCTTTGGGAGCTGTTCCGTCGTCTTCGAAGGCTCCTACTGCGGAAGAGAAAGGAAAGAGTGTGGTTGTTCAAGGTACTCTTTTCCTATGTGGTGTTCCAGTTAGAGTTCTGTTTGATACTGGAGCGTCGCATTCATTTGTTTGTAATGAACTAGTAGGCCGGTTAGATTTGAAGCCGGATATTATTGATAGGCCATTGGTTGTGACTAATCCAGTTGGGGGTTCGTCTTGTTTGTGTATGTTATGCCGTGGTCTAGTTGTGTCGAGTCATGGTTGCTCTTTTGATTGTGATTGCTTTGTTCTGAACTTTGCGGGGTTCGGAATTATTTTGGGTATGGACTGGCTTAGGAAGTATGCGGCTAAGGTTGATTGTGAGAGGCTGGAGGTGACAGTCGGGAATGTGGAAGGGCGAAAGATTGTGATACGATGTAAGCATGAGGAAGGCGTCTTCATGAGCTTCATGTATTCGCTAGTTGTTCCACGGGATGGACTGTCTTTAGTGCCAATCGCAAATGGATTCGAGGATGTCTTTGACGAAGTCAAAGGGTTGCCGCCGCATAGAGAGATCGAGTTTCGTATAGATCTAGTTGAAGGAGCCAGACCTGTTGTGATGCCTCTTAGGCGGATGGCACCTAGGGAACAGCAGGAGTTGAGGGTGCAAGTTGATGATCTTTTGCAGAAAGGATTCATTCGGCGTAGTGTGTCCGAGTGGGGTGCACCAGTTGTGTTTGCAACCAAGGCAGATGGGTCATTGAGATTGTGTGTGGATTATCGTGAGCTGAATAAGGTGACTAAGAAGAACAAGTATCCATTGCCGAGAATAGATGACTTGTTTGATCAGCTTCACGAAGCCAAGGTGTTTTCTCAGATGGATTTAGCAACGGGATTTCACCAGTTGAGAGTAGCTAAGGGTAGTGTGCCGAAGACTGCTTTTAGGACACCATCCGGTTTCTTTGAGTGGCTGGTAATGCCGTTTGGATTGACTAACGCGCCAGCATATTTTGTGGATCTTATGAATAGAGTGTTCAGAGATCAGTTGAACAAGTTCGTACTTGTGTTCGTGGATGATATTCTGATTTATTCCAGAACGGAGGAAGAGCACAAGACGCACTTGCGTATTGTTTTGGAAATTTTGCGGAAACATCAGTTGAAGGCTAAGTTTTCGAAGTGTCACTTCTGGAAGAGTGAAGTGAGGTTCTTAGGCCATGTGATTTCTGGAAATGGAATAGCGGTTGATCCCGCTAAGGTGGCAGCAATCTAGGATTGGGTTAGACCTAAGAATGCATCTGACATGAGAAGTTTTCTTGGATTAGCAGGGTATTATCGACGGTTTATCAAAGACTTCTCCAAGGTAGCTGCACCGTTAACAGGATTGACGAAAAAGAACAAAGTGTTCTGTTGGGATGCTAAGTGTGAGCAAGCTTTCGGAATCTTGAAAGAGAGATTGACGAGTACTCCTGTTTTGACTATTCCAGGTGGGAATGATGAGATGGTGGTTTACACCGACGCATGTGGTACTGGACTTGGAGCAGTGCTGATGCAGAAGGATAAAGTTGTTGCGTATGCCAGTCGACAACTGAAGACGCATGAAAGGAATTACCCAACTCATGACTTGGAGTTAGCGGCGATTGTATTTGCTCTGAAGATGTGGAGGCATTATCTGTTGGGAGTTCGATTCGAGTTGTTTACGGATCACAAGTCGTTGAAGTATCTTTTCTCCCAAAAGGATTTGAATCTTCGGCAGCAACGTTGGCTGGAGTTTTTGGCATCATATGACTTTGGTATAGCTTATACTCCGGGAAAAGGTAACGCAGTGGCTGATGCGTTAAGTCGAAGACATGCAGGATTGGGAGCCATGTTTTCAGAATGGAAGAGTCTCGAGTATATAGCTGGATTTGACTTCAGGCCTAGATGTGAATTGGAACCTGAGATGTTGGCAAACTTATCAATAAGACCGACTCTTGTGGAAAGGATTGGCGAGAGTCAAAAGCGAGATGATAAGCTTGTCAAGATTATCCGTGATTTAGAATCTGGATTGGATCCAGAAAAGGATAAAGGATTCGAGGTCGATAGAGAAGGTTGGCTTCGAAAGCAAGGACGACTAGTTGTTCCCGATATAGATGAATTGAGGAGTGAAGTTCTGAAGGAAAGTCATCACTCGAAGCTGACAATTCATCCAGGTGGAAACAAGATGTATCGGGATATGAAGAGAACCTACTACTGGGAAGGCATGAAGAAGGATGTTGGAGATTTCATTTCCAAGTGTATGAATTGCCAGTTGGTAAAAGCCGAACAGAAGAAGCCAAGCGGATTGCTTCAGCCATTAGAAGTTCCTACATGGAAGTGGGAACAAGTGTCGATGGATTTTATCGATGGATTACCTAGAACCAGAACGGGAAATGAAGGGATTTGGGTCATTATGGATCGTCTGACTAAGAGTGCACGATTCATTCCTGTTCGATCGACTAGGACTGCATCAAAGTTGGCTGAGTTGTATGTTAAGTGGATAGTTCGATTCCATGGTATTCCGAAAAGTATAGTGAGCGATCGAGACCCGTTGTTCACCAGTGGATTTTGGAAGAGCTTCCAGGAAGTTTTGGGAACCGAGTTGTGTTTGAGTACAGCTTATCACCCTCAAACAGATGGTCAGACCGAGAGAGTCAACCGAGTTTTGGAAGATCTTCTTAGAGCATGTGTTTTGGACTTCGGAGGATCATGGGAAGATCACCTTCATTTGGTGGAGTTTGCGTACAACAACAGTTACCAGTCAAGCATTGGTATGGCACCGTATGAGGCATTGTATGGAAGACCGTGTAACTCTCCAACATGTTGGTTGGAAACTGGGGAAAAGTTGATGCTTGGGCCAGAGATGATTTGTCAGGCTTCAGATTGTATAGAGATCATTCGGCAACGAATGAAGGCAGCCCAAGATCGTCAGAAGAGTTATGCTGATAAACGTCGTAAGGATTTGGAGTTCGACGTAGGTGATATGGTTTTTGTGAAGATTTCTCCTCTGAAGAATGTTATTCGATTCGGGAAGAAAGGAAAATTGACTCCGAGATTTGTTGGACCATTCCCGATCATCGAGCGAATTGGAAAGCTCGCCTACAGATTGGAGTTACCAGAGAAGATGTCGAGTGTGCACAATGTTTTTCATGTATCATATCTACGGAAGTATGTGCACGACTCGAGTACGGTGGTTTCTGCTGATAGCTGTGAAGACTTAGAAGTTGATCCAGTTGATAGAAGACCTCGTAAGCCGCTTCGTGTTGTTGAAACCGACACGAAACAGCTCAGGAGGAAGGTAGTTAAGTTGCTCAAGATACAATGGAGTGATGATGATAACGACTGTACGTGGGAGGTGGAAGAGAGGATGAAGGCAGCTCATCCTGAACTCTTCAAGGTATGGCCCTGAGGTGTCGTGTCATCTCGCGATATTGTAACTTGTTCTAAGTCTTAGAACTCTGTACGCTAAGCTAGAATTGGATGCATGGGTTGCTGGTTGTTATGGTTGGTAGGCGTACAGAATAGTCTTTGATTGCTTTGATTGTTTGGAATTTCGGGGGCGAAATTCCTAAGGGGGAGAGAATGTAACGACCCGTATTTTTACGGATCGACAGGTTCGGAAAAATCTGGAGTTTTAGCATTTTGAGTCATTTCAGATTTTACGCAAATTTCGCCTAAGTCCTAAGTCGTCCACGACTTAGCATGAGTCGTGAGTCGTATACGACTTAGGAGATAGGAGTGTGATGACTTAAATGAACTAACCGACTTAAGGAAAGTGCGACCTAAGGGGATAAGTCGTTGCTGGGCTAAGTCAGTAGGTCGAAGTTAACTCGGCGAGTGTTAAGCCGTAGGTTGTAAGTCGTCGCCGAGTTAAGGGATAGACAACCTAAGGAAGTGACCGACTTATGTTATTGTAGACGACTTAAGGTTTTGAGTTAAGTGTTAAGTCGGCTGACGAGTTAAGGTAGTGGTCGACTTAAGACCTGGACGACTTAGGAGTTGAGTCTTATCCTGGTAGATCGGCAAAGCTGCTATGTTAAGTCGTAGGTAGGCTGCTGTGTTGAGTCGTGGTCGAGTTAAGGTGATGAGTCGTAATACTTGATAAGTCGTAGTCGAGTTAACCGTTGAGTCGTATCTTCTGATGAGTCGTATCTTCTGATGAGTCGTAGCTTTGTGCTAAGTCGTAGACGACTTAGTGGTTGAGTCGTCTAGCCAGTAAGGCGCGTACGCACTAGGTCGTAGACAGGGGTAGTCTGGTAAGTCGTAGGTGCCTGGGATGAGTCGGAGACGACTTAGGAGATAGCTGTTAAGTCTTGAGTCGTAGAGGGGTCTGAGTGTTGAGTCGGAAGAGGCTATAAGTCGGAAACCGTTGAGTCATGGTGATCTGATGAGTCGTAGACGACTCATAGAGGCAGTCGAGTCATGGATTTCAGCTATAAATAGGAGAGCTTCTCTTCATTTTTGGGATCCGGATTTTGAAGCGACGAAGTGCTGCCATTTTGAGAGCTCGACTTCTACACTTCTTCACTTCTTTTCTCCACTCTAATCTAGTGCTTCCATCCATCCAAATCGAAGATCAAGATTGAAGATTCAAGAGCTTAGATTGAAGATCTTCATCTTTTCAAGAGAGATTTCTTCGTTTGAAGCGGATTCGTGATAGATCAAGCTTCATCCTTCGCTGTCCAGATCTGAAGTGTGTTGATTTGAGGTTGTTTAGGTGATTTGGTGAGTGGTGATTATCTCTCACACGGATCCAAAGGAGTATATCGGATTGTTGGCTTGATTTGGTGTTAAAAATAGAGATTTCCATGCATTTCCTTCATCCTATGTGTATATCCATATAGATCCATTGTTTATGATGATGTTACATCCATTTTATCATATGTTAACCTATGCAAGTTCATTCATCAAGTCTGTAGAGATATAATCCATGTTTTCATGCTTATTGGACTTTCAACTCTTTAATTACGAAAATGCCATTATTGTTATAATTGTCTACTTAGATCATTTTTGAATGTTTGATTGCTTGGATTGATGTTTGATTTGATTGATTGTTATGAACTAGATGATTGATGATTAGATTTAGATCGAAGGTGATTCAAAAGCTAAGGGAAAGGCTCTTGTATTGGAAAAGCTGCTCGTGGCATATGTAGCGGGATGATGAAGCTCCTATGCATAGATTTGATGATGTGAAGTTGAGATGAAGCTTTGCGAGGATGTAATGAAGCGAGGCATCATATGATGAAGACTTGGTCTAATCCAGGCGGGATCATTCCAAGCATGTTGATAACTCGGTGATATGATTCGAGTTGAGGATAATGGATGCTCGAGAGGCGCTTGAGCTAGTATGGCAATAGTCGTCGAGGAGGATGACTAGGAGGTTGAGATCTCATCGTTGTTGAAGGTTCTAGCATGCTCTAAGCAAGAGTACATGGGGACGCCCAAAAGACTAAGTTGATGGTCAAGTACTCTGGGTAGATTCGATAATCCTAGGCACGGGTCACGATGACGTGCGGGAGTTATGTCTAGAACCGGGGTTACCATTAGCCCTTGACGGACGGCTGAAAGAATGTGCCGGTCATTCAATTAACGGTGATATCGCAACAATGATAACAGTGATAGCCGAGTCATGGATGTTTGGTTGTATCGTCATTCGGTCTCAAGAGCGGTATCTCCTGGGTGCTTATCTGACCTTGGTTTTAGACCTTGGGATTTGTACTTGGAAAACATCGCTCTTGACTCGAGTGACAATTGCTTTACTTTAAATTGTATGCTCTGCTATGTTTGCTTCTGCTTAGTGTGTGTCTGGGGGCTATCACTGTAGAATGAGGTTGGAGTGGGAGGGTTGTATTCCTATTCCTTTTTCCTTTATGCTCTTTTGGTATGTTGTTAGTTAATTTACTGCTCACTAAGACTGTTGTCTGACTCAAGGCTTTATGTTTTAATTCTTATTGCCTTGGGTTGTTCGTCCATTTTGGGACGGGCAGACTAGGTAGCAGGTGACAGGTGCTGTTCTCTTCTCACGATGCTGATATCGAAGACGAGCTGGAGGGTTGCATATTATCTTCTTATTATATGTACTGGATATTCCGCTGTTTTGTATTCTCTGAGAGATATGTAGTGAGGCTGGATGTATTGACTATGTGGATGCTTGTATTCAACTATTATGGAGTTTTATATGATGTCATTTTGTTCTGTAAAGCTTCACTATACATATGTTCTATTGTATTTTGTCCATGCGCTGTGAGTAATACGATAGATTCTGTTGAGTTTATCTTACCCTGACAATCGTCCATGGTTGCCTGGCACACTTTACAGCGCACTATCTCTAGATTCGGTGCAGGGGTCATGGGCGGTCGTCACATCATCCCACAACACACCATGCTCATAAGTGAACCCGGTCATGAGCACAATGAAGCATCCCCGAGAGCTACTGAAACAGACACCATCAACCCATGTGATCCTTGTCAAGTATTGAATGATCAACAATCACCCAATACTCAACAAAGGACCACTAATGCTGAAGGAAATCATTCCACTGTTCCTGCAAGTACTGGTCACCATATGATAACTAGAGCAAAAAGTGGCATATTCAAGCCAAAAGTATACAGTGTTGAATCAGATATAAGTGAGCCTAACACATATCAACAGGCATTAGCAGATGACAACTGGAAAGTGGCCATGAAAGAAGAATACAATGCATTAATCAAAAATAACACTTGGGATCTTGTGCCACGACCTATGAACAAGAATATCATAGGGTGCAAGTGGACATACAAGCTAAAGAAAAATCCCAATGGCTCAATTCTTAGGCACAAAGCAAGATTGGTGGCA
The DNA here is from genome assembly GCA_030737815.1 of Allium fistulosum. Classification (NCBI taxonomy): domain Eukaryota; kingdom Viridiplantae; phylum Streptophyta; class Magnoliopsida; order Asparagales; family Amaryllidaceae; genus Allium; species Allium fistulosum. The sequence continues at coordinate 702,152,120 of CM060904.1, read as the reverse complement.
AAAGGGTTTTCATAACAAAATGGGTTTGATTTTAATGAGACTTTCTCCCCTGTTGTGAAACCCACATCAATAAGAATAATTTTAACAATTGCTTTGCATAAGAACTGGGTCATTCAACAATTAGATGTGAATAATGCTTTTCTCAATGGTGAATTGCAGGAAGAGTATATATGGAGAAACCATATGGATTCACAAAGAATGGCAGTGAACAACTCGTGTGCAAACTCAACAAAGCACTCTATGGTCTCAAAAAAGCACCTAGAGTCTGGTTTGAAAAACTAAAAGCTACACTATCCAGACATGGCTACAATCAAACAAAATCTAACAACTCCTTGTTTATCAAATTTCTTAATCATACAGTTACATATGTACTAATTTATGTCGATGATTTTATTATTACAGGAAATAGCAAGTCTGAGATTGATAACCTTACACAATGCCTAAAGAAAGAGTTCTCCATTAAGGATCTGGGGAACTGAGCTACTTCCTAGGCATTGAGGTTAAAAGAGTGTCAAATTCAGAAATTCATCTAAACCAAAAAAAAATATCAATGAAAAACTTGTGAAAGCCAAGATGGACAAGGAAAATCCACTTCCCACTCCAATGACAAGCAATCTACATCTTTCAAAAAACAAAGGCGATCCCATATTAAATGAAAAACAATACAGGAGTATAGTGGGGGCATTACAGTATGTTACTATAACCAGACTTGACATCTCATATAGTGTCAATAAAGTTAGCCAATTCATGCAAAGACCATTGGATGAACACTGTAAGACAGTAAAGAATTTTGAGATATCTTAAAGGGTCTATTAATCAAGGACTAATTCTACAATCACGCTAATCCTTATACATTACTGCCTATTCAGATTCAGACTGGGCAACATATTATGATGATAGAAAATCAACTACTGGTTACTATGTGTTCTTAGGTAATAATCTTATATCCTGGTGCGCAAAAAAACAACAAACAATGTCAAGATCTAGCACTGAAGCCGAATACCGAAGTATAGCTAGCACTACTGCTGAGATTATGTGGATAAAGTCTCTTCTAAGTGAATTACATGTACAAGTTAATAGCAGAGCTACTATATGGTGCGACAATCAAAGTGCCATTTCTATCACTGCTAATCCAGTCCTACATTCTCGTATGAAACATATAGAACTGGATCTATACTTCGTATGAGAGCAAGTTATCAAAGGAGAATTGAGAGTTAACTACGTACCTTCCACTTACCAGAAGGCAGACATGCTAACCAAACCCCTATCGAGGCAGAGTTTCATTCGCTTCAGACACGAGCTCAACGTTGATGAAGTTGACAACAATCTGAGATCTAAAACTCAGATCTATATTCCCAAGGCTCCACAAGTGACAATTGAAGCATTCGACAAAAGTACCGAAGCATTCATCAAAAAGGCAACACAACTTAACCCTCTGAAAATCGTTGCTACCTGAGTTCATGATGCTGACTGAAGACAACTGAAGCTAGTAGCCTAACTTAATTTCCTCAAATCTTCAAGTCAGTGGCAGGATCTACAAATCGCTCGCAAACCCTAAACCTAATTTGGGTTTGAGGGGGGGGGGGTGAGTAAGTGAAGCAAGTAATACAGCGGAAAGAATATATGGTATTATTTCTGTACATAGCAAATGCCGGTTGTTTTATATTGGGCCAACCCGCAGCCCATTACAATATTTTCCGTATTTTCCTATTTATAAAGGCTTGTAACTATTGATCAGATCATTATCAAACTATAGCAATAAAACAATATTTCTTCATTTTTTCTATCTATATATATGACTGTAAATCATTTGATCTTGTAGTGTTCAACGACACCCCAAATACTGCAGCATCTAATAGTCCACTGATTTCCACCGCAAGTTCCAAATTAAATAATATGTGTGGCGGGAAGAGAGGAAGAAGCAACTTCTATTTGGAAAAGGAAGCAATATTTGAAAACAAATCTCTAGAATTCAACTCAAAATACAGCGTATACTAGTACAATTTCAATTCTTAACAGCAAGATATGCTGGAGTAAACTACCCTTGTATGATGATATAAAAATTATCATGAAAAACAAGTATATAGCTATAAATTACATGACATTTTCTTCAACAAAATAGTAGTATGACACACCCTCTACATACATACATGCATAAAAACATACATGTGATACATATACATATACATATACATACAGATACATATACATAAATACAGACATACATACATACATACATATATATATATATATATACATGGTACTGAATATTCAGGTCTAAAGTAAAGAAAAAATCCCAACGGTCAAACTCCATTTAATACCCATAGTGCTGGGTGCTCATTTAATGGTCGCCTAACATTTAATTAACACATAATATAATGTATTAAATTATATTTAATAATCTGAGTGCATATTAAATGAGCGTCTAGTGTCAAACGGTAATTAAATGAGCGTCTAACATTAGACATCCATTTACTCAATTCCTATTTAGTTTTCTCAATTGGAAACTAGATATTACCCTAAATATATTCAGTTGTTGGAGATTCTCTAAGTACATACTAAACATGAATACGTAAACCATATGCCTCTTCAATTGTCATAGAATTGAGTTAGACCATTTGACATAAGCTTTAAATAAGAATAATATAATTTACACTATTATAGGTTCTTGCATATATCTTTATCATGACATTTCTTTGACGAAGAAGAGTATATGACATTAATTCTCTTATTATATGTTGTCATGAATTTACAAGTGTAGGCAAGAAACTCTATTTATAATACTCTAAACATCATGAGATTGTTGTAGCTACCATAACATATGTCATGTCCATGCGTACATTTTATGTTTAAATGACTAGTGTTCAGACATATCTTACAATACATGTACATGGTTCATATTTTCAAGAAAATCATCTTTTTATTTATGTAAGACAAATGTCATATCCCTTTATGTGTTAAGTGACACGAACAACAAGATACATTATGTCTTATCTATACCAATTATGGTAATAGTAGTGGGTACAAATATATTAAGTAACTTAATATAATAATGTAGAGTCGTATTTAGTGACCATATTAAATGCTTATGAATCAAATAAAATGATAAACAAGACCATGAAACGTAAAAGTATTCGAACATTTGAAAAAATAATAATTGAAAAGTGAAGGCACCTAACATGACATTTGTTATCCTGCCTTTTGGCAAGGCTGTGATATCATCGACTTGGCTGAGAATGAATGGTTAGTATCCTTAGTAATCAATTACGTACAGTAGTATAGATGATGGTTGGGCATATTTGGGCCAGAATCCAATCGAGGTGCAGTCAGCATGGAGTAACTAGCATGGCTCTGTGAAGTTATATTTTAAATTTGGAGTCGATCGGAGTTCATATGCTTGAGTTACAGATGAAGCAAAGTTTTGCATGGATCGATTAAGAACGATCCATAAGATAGTTCAAGTCATCGAAGAACGCTCAATTTCTCAAGATCCGCAAGGTCAATCCATTTGAAACTTCCAGGACATCATCAAAATGAAGATTGAGGCTTACAAAAACGATCGAGGGTCCTAAAGTTGCATTTAGCATTTGGCCGATCTTTATTTGGGCGACCGTTCTAGCAATGTCCTAAAAACGATCGGTATGTTCCAGTGCATAATCCAGTTTCGAGCAAGATCGATGCTGTAGAATACAATAGCCTATGATTTTTGTTTGATGATAATAAACATATATTCGTTTAAATATATTTGTTATTGTACTATTTTATTTTTCCACATAATTAAATAAATATTTATTGAATAAAATAAATATTTATTGAATAAAATAAATAACTCGGAATTCATATTCAAACAAATATTTTATTCAAACAAATATTCTATTACAAATCCGAATAGTACAAATTTAAGCTTTCACCATACAAGTTTCAATTACAACACAATTTGCAATATACAATTTTTTATACATATTTCATCTCTCTACATAATTCACTCAACACTCATACACTTGATCTTGACTAGCTCCAACCTGTATCCAGCATCTGAACTATCTGCAAAATAAACATTGATGCAGTATATTAGAAAAAGAAACAAATTTAAATTGCAATAAAATTGGATTTAAATTTTTTTTGCCTCAAGTATTTGGGTTGTTTCTTCTCATATTTTCTGACAGAGACCAAATATATGTGCACGAACGGCTTGTAATATTCACAGTGTATCACTATGAATATCACAAGGCCATTTCCAAATTCCATCTCACAGACTAGTGCAGATGCACACATGTACAAATTGAATATAAATGGATACAACACATGTATTACACAATTACACATATATGTTAGGAACCGAGATGTTGGTTTTGATGACAACAACCTTTTTAACTTAGCTTATTATAAAATATATACTAATACTATTGTCTAGATAGATATGTATATGAAGGATATATATATATATATATATGCAGGTACTGATTACTGAAGACTGATAAGTATAAAGACTCAAGATTCAGAATGGAGATATCAAGATTGAAGACTCTAGAGTATCAAGATCAAGATTTCAAGGTATGTGTCTAGTTTATTGTTAAAACTTCATAATAGCACGAAAATCTTCGTTCCATATTTCATTTGGGATGGAACCCATTTCTACTTTCTTAGTGGCTTACAAACCTACGACAAGTAGCTTACAAACCTACGACAAGTGGCTTACAAACCCACGAGCATCCTAGTTTTGTATAAGTTCTCAAGTCCTGATGTGATGAGATATTCTGCAGGAAGAAGCTTGGAAAACTACTTCAAAATGGTTTTTCAGAATGATTTTCGAAACCGCTTTTCAAAATGTTTTAGCCTTAAAAATTATCTTTTTAAAATGATTTTCAAAACTGCTCTTCAAAATGTTTTAGCCTTAAAAATTATCTTTTCAAATGATTTTCAAAGAGATGTTTTAGCCTTAAAATGTTCTTTGTTTTTGTTTTTTAAATAAACTCTGTTTTAGACTTCACATTGTTTTTTAACTAAAGGATGTCGACATCATGGGATACGCCATGTCGACATGGTGGCCGTTAAATTCAAAAGTTTCAATTTTCAAAAGAAGTGTCTATTCGTTTAAATCTCTTCACGAATAGTTATGACCGTTACTGGTCTATAAATAGTCTTCACAAACGAATTTTTTTAACTAACTATTTTCTTATTTTCTTCACTCTTTCTTCTCCACAAATTCATATTCTAAAATTTTCATATTTTTAAGATCGTGTCGAAATTCTACCGAATTCTCAAGTGAATCAAATTAGAATCTCATTCTTGTTTGATTCTCTGCCCTCTCTCGAAGATCAAAGTGCTATTCAGAGTTATAGGATCAATTTGTAATCAAACGTTTATCGAGTCTCTCTATAAGGCGTGGTTGTGCCTGGAAATCAATTGGGTAATCTTTCGGCCCGTAAATCAAGAGAGTTTGCCCTGGACTCGAGACAGGAGGGTACCTCAAGGCCTTTAGAAATTAAGGACTGTAATCTCGACATTGATTTAATAAAAATCTGTATGAGGTGTTTTACTTTGGTACAGGACTGAACGTAGGGTAACTCCAAACCAGTATAAAATCCGGTGTGTTCTTTCCTTTTACCGCTTTTTATTTACTTTCTGCATCTGTGTTTGATTCAGTGATTGTTCTGTAATTAAGTTCTGCATTTGTTTATATCATAATTTTTAAATTAGTTCATATAAGTCTTAAAATCCATTAAACACTATTCACCCCCCCTCTAGTGTTAAATTAGCTTTAAGATCCTTAATCCGCACTTCCTTTCAATATATACATGCATATTTATGCATGTATATACATGAATATGTGCAAAACATCATGTTCAAACCAGGTCAAAGAAATGTACTCAACCAATGCAAATGGGACAACAGAGCTAGCAGTTCAACATGCTCACATTACAAAGTGCAGACTACAAATATACAAAGACACAAGGCAACATGATCAGATGAGTTAACATGAATGTAATGCGACCAGGCTTCAATTTCAACATGTACAAAGCTCAACTTCAACATGAACCAAGCAAACAGTGCATAGTGACATGCATTCAGAGACCCACAAAGCTTCAAAACATGCTCAGGTCCAACAAATATGACAACTGCCTCAATCACATGTACAAAGGATAGTGCAAACGCAAACGCAAATGTTACACTTCGCACCTCTAAGCACCCTGAAAATCGGACATGACTAGAAGCACGGGTGGTCGGGTGGAATAAAAATCCATAACATAGCATAGAGACTAAGGCAACAACATAAAATGATTAAAATATTACAGCAGAAGAAAACTTTCACTAATTATAAATTAATAGCAAAACAGTTTCATTAAAAAAACATTATCCCAAATTTACTTCTAAAACCAAAAGTACCAAGTAGTCTCCACCAAAACATAAAACATAACAAAGTTCACAATATAGGTCCACATATATAGAGTAAAGTATGAAAAAGAGAAACGAAGTACATGAAACAAAAGAAACAAAAGTTGAAGATAACAACTGCTCCAATGACCCTCCAAGTTGGAAAGAACTGCAACCTAGACCCGCCCTTCTGTGATTTGGGGAAAATAGGAAAAATATAAATGGGTTAGACATAAAGTCTAGTGAATGAGAAATAAAATAAAGCAGAAAGAATAAAACAGTTTCATTCCAGGTCTTCCCCGGATGTCGCAGAGGGTGAATAATATAATGCACCAAATCCTTCTTAGATACAGTTCCTAAGAAGCCAAAGTCCATGGTCACTCTAGGGAAGTCAACCATGCAGTAACATTAAACGTCAATCGGTCTGTCGGACCTGCTGTCATTACCTATCCGTGTGCTACAGCGTGAAAGTCATGCTCTTCACCCATGCACTGTGACTAAATGCCTCTGACGTTTGACCGGCGTCGACTCAAACAACCTCACAGGACCCCAAAGTTGCACTCAGGCTCGGCCAAACTGGACTCCTATCCTCTTGTCTCCTCGATCACCAACATGGACTTGCCCCTATCCAAAGTGTCGGTCCTCCGAAAGAGCGTCCGCAGCTGGGTCGGCTGCGCAAAATCCTCCAACGATCTGCCTAAAGAAGCCTACGTCGGAGCACACTTGTCCTGTTCCATCCGCGTCGATCTGCCTGAAGAAGCCTACGATTGCGGATGCTATCTATCCTACGTACTAGCAACCTATGAAATGTAACAAACATCCTTGCGAATCTACTTGCCCGCTCCTAGTACGTACAGCCAAAACTATATTTTGGTCTTAACTGCATGAAACACCTCTCCAGACCTTTACAAAGTCTGCCTACCAAATCTGTCACGATCCAAATTTCAGCGTTCGAAAATCGGCACCCGTACTTCACTTGTACTCGAATGCCGCAGATTCAATCGTTGAAATTCGACTCGTGCCGGAGCTTATAACACAGTAAGTATAAAAACACAGCGGAAGAAAGAAATAAATGATATCATATACAACTCCAATGAATATAATATCCAGAATGATATACAACAATGATATCAATATGATACAAGAATATCTGAGATAAATAATAATGATATAGCGGAAACAATAGAACTGATAACTCCAAATGATCTTCAAAGAGAATGAACCCAACAACTCCAATATCAAGCTCGAACCCCCATCACATCTCACTAAGAGAAGCAAGTGCAGTCGCGAATTCCAAACACTAAACTAGCTCCCAATAATCTACTAACCTGACTATCTGAAAACCCTAACTCTAGACCGCCCGTGTGAAAAATTATGGGCACCCAGAGTTTAGGAAGGGAACAATAAACTTCAGGTCAGTCATGGGACTGGTATGAGCAAACAAAAACAATTTATCTTTAAAACAAACAACAAAAGGATTTTAAACATTGAAATCCACAATGCTTTTTGGAAAATGAAACTACCATAAGACCTCCCACCACACACACAATGCAATTGCAGACTTGGAGGAGATTTCTTCTTATGATAGTCAAACATACTTACTACGCAAAATAATTCGATACTATTACTATTAGTGTATAGTGTAGAAAACCATTTCAAAAGTATAATATTAATCTTAGCCAGCATACCACATTTTGTCGTATGCCTACTATAGCGACCATGCTTTGTGGCAGGTTACCGCCACGCTGCATGGCAGGTTATACAACTAAAACCGTACAAGGCTCGTATTGTTTCTTTGGATTTTTCCAACAAATGGTCAAGCTAAGGAACTTCCTATGCCACATGGGAACGCCTCTGGAGGGACGCCTCGAGAACCACCTGGCTCTCTACTAACACAAGGCCGGTTACCCCCTTCCCGGGTAGTAAACCTGAGATATGCCACCCCCGGTCGTTTGCGACCTTTATCCGAGAGCTCTCGATCACAAAGCAACAACCACACAGAAGATGAGATTGGAGCAACCACACATGTAAATATCTGGGCTCCATACCATGATACCACCTTTTTGCAGAAGGAATGGTCATACCCTAGGGGAGCTACCCCTGAAACCTTGCCGCATCTTTCCTGTTTCGACCATTTCCGATCTGTGAGCTTCGATGAGGTCTCGTCCACAAAGCTACGCTTTTTCACAAAGCCATGCTTTGATCAACAAATGATCGGCAACACAAAGCAACACTCAGCATGCCACACTACCAAATTGGGAGTATATCACTGATAACCTTCAATTACATAACCTCTGAGCTCGTACGTCTCAGAGAAGGGTGTTAAGCTAAGAGAATAAATCTCCGCCACCAAACAGAAATGTATTTGAAAGAAATCAGCTTTATATCTCAAAGTGTAGTGTCAGACATACAACCATACAAGTAGGGCTGTCCATTTCCTACACGACCCGAAACCCGCACGGAAATTAGCAGGTTAACCCGACCCGTTTATTTGGCGGGTCATTTTCGGGTCAACCCGAATTTGACCCGTTTATAAACGGGTGGGTTTCAGGTTGACCCGCTAACCCGAAATTGACCCGTTAACAACCCGTTTATACTTATATAGATTGACCCGACCCGTTTACGACCCAACCCGACCCGTTTATGACCCGTTTGTACCTTATACGGGTTATACGGGTTGACCCGACCCATTTACGACCCGTTTACAACCCAATTATACCTTATAAGGGTTGACCCGACCCGTTTACAACCAATTTACACCTTATACGGGTTGACCCGACCCATTTACGACCCGACCCGACCCGACCCGAGCCGACCCGTTTATAATCGGGTTACACGGGTCGGGTCGGGTCAACCCGTTTATAAACGGGTCGGGTTCGGGTTGAGCTTTTCTGACCCGTTTAATAAACGGGTTGACCCGACCCATTTAAAATCAACCCAAACTCGACTTGACCCGACCCAAACCAGACCCGACCCATTGACAGCCCTACATACAAGTCTGTTCCGGGTTCGAACAGAACCAAAGGCACTTCCGAAGAAGCCCTTGCAATCCGGATAATTCCTAATCACGTCCGGACTTCCCACCACATATGGAGTCTCTATACCGGGGACCAGTCGATGCAGAGACATTCGACGAGTTGTCCTTTCGTTTTCGAAAATATCCGGTCTTCACCACTGGTCTTCAAATGCAATCCATATACGACGTATCATTATTCGGAATGGGTTATATGACACAAAGTCCTCTCCCGGCTAAACCGAATAATGAGCGTAATATTTAAAAACATATGGATATTGGGATTTCGATTAAGTCAGAACTTATTATCCAAAACTTTTCTTTCAAATGGTTTAAACACATTACCATTTTCAATCTTTTACATAAAAAGATTCATCTCACAAATTTCACTCAGTTTCAAAAAGATTCATTCACAGATTTCCAAACAATTTCCCTTTCAATTGGATTAACTCATTAAATCTTTAAATCAACGATTTAACTTATAGCTTTCAAAACAATTTCATTTCGACCTTATATACAAAGGGTGCACCTTTCCAATTTCAAAATAAAGTTCAACAATCTTTCACTAAGATTTATTCATAACTCGGAAAACCATTTTCATTTCAATTTGAAATTCCTTTGACACAAATTGGAAATTCATTCCTTTTATGAAAGCTTCTATTATTTGAAAACAAATAGTTTTCATTTTGGAAAATCTGATTCATATATACGAGTTAAATTCCTTGGGTTAAATTCAAATTCTCAAAAGCCATACTTTTAAAATGGTTTAAATTCATATAAACACATTTATAACATCTTTAACCATAATTTCCACACATGGAATTCAATTCCAAAATTTGAATTCAAATTAAACTATTTAAATTGGAAAACTTTACCAAGTCATTCAAAATAACTTTTATCTTAAAAACTCCTTTTCAAAAGCTTTAACCTTTAACCCAAATCTATTTCCAAAATTAATTGAAATTAAAATTTCAATTTCAAAAACATTAAATTTAAATCATCTGTGACTTAACCGATTTCCTCGTGAAATCCATATTTGTGTGTAAAAGTGTGGTCCAGGGGTTTTACACAATAGTACAACATTATTCAATCATCACAAATTCAAACATAGCAATATTGATAAGCGGTATAAACTATAACGCTTATCTTTCATTCACAGATCACAGATATAACGACCCAAACTCGATGTTCGATAAATAACATCAAATTCATATCGCCGGAGCTTGCAACAACATTAAATGATAAATAACACAGCGGAAATAAAAGATGATATCATTTATACAACATGAATACAATATCCGATACATCAGTTTGATACAATGATAATCATCAACATCAAAGAATATACAACACAAAATACAGCGGAATATGATACAATATCAGATGAGTCTTCAAAAGAATCTGATATTGCACTTCAAACCAAAATCTCCCAAACTTCAAGCTTGAATCCCCATCCAGATTTTTACTAAGCTAAGCAACCTCAGTCGTCCATAAGCTCCAAAAACTGAACTAGTCCCAGTTTATCTACTAGATCTGACTATCTGAAAAAAATATACCCAACTCTAGACTGCCCGTGTAGAAAATTGTGGGCACCCAGAGTTTAGGAAGGGAACAATGAACTCCGGGTCAGTCGTGGGACTGGTATGAGCAAACAAAAATGGTTTATCTTTAAAACAACCAACAAAAGAATTTTAAACATTGAAATCCGCAATGTTTTTGGAAAATGAAACTACCATAAGGCCTCCCGCCACACACACAATGCAAACGCAGAATTGGAGGAGATTCCTCCTTATGATAGTCAAACATGCTTACTACGCAAAAGAAACCTCTTTTGATATTATTACTAGTGCATAGTGTGAAGCATTTCGAAAATACAATATTAATCTTAGCCAGCATACAACCATTATTGTATGCCTACTATAGCTACTATGTTCAATAGCAGGTTACCGCCACATTCCATAGCAGGTAATACAACTAAAACCGTACAAGGCTCGTATTGTTTCTTTGGATTTCCCAACAAATGGTCAGGCTAAGGAACTTCCTATGCCACATGGGAACGCCTCTGGAGGGATGCCCCGAGAACCACCTGGCTCTCTACCAACACAAGGCCGGTTACCCCCTTCCCGGGTAGTAAACCTGAGATATTCCACCCCCGGTCCTTTGGGACCTTTATACGAGGATCCTCTGCACCAACATCACACAGTAGTAAATATACTATAGTGTCCACATGAGTAAGTATCCGGGCTCCATACCATGATACCACCCTTTTCCAGAAGGAATGGACATACCCTAGGGGAGCTACCCCTGAAACCTTGCCGCATCTTTCCTCTTTCGACCATTCCCGGTCTGTGAGGCTCGATGAGGTATCGTCCACAAAGCTACACTTTTTCACAAAGCCATGCTTTGATCAACAAATGATCAGCAACACTCAGCATGCCACACTACCAAATTGGGAGTATATCACTGATAACCTTAAACTACATAAACTCTGAGCTCATATGTCTTAGAGAAGGGTGTTAAGCTAAGAGAATAAATTCTCCGCCACCAAACAGAAATGTATTTGAAATTATATCTCAAAGTGTAGTGTCAGATATACAACCATACAAGTCTGTTCCGGGTTCGAACAGAACCGAAGGCACTTCCGAAGAAGCCCTTGCAATCCAGGTATTCACAATCCCGATCGGACTTCCCATCACTTAGGAAATCTCTATACCGTAGCTACTCAGTGCAGAGACGATCGATAGGTTATCCTATCGTTCTCGCAAATACCCGGTCTTCAAATGCCATCCATATACGATGTATCATTATTCGGAATGGGTTATATGACACAAAGGTCATCACCCGGCTAAACCGAATAATGAGCGTAATATTTAAAAACATATGGATATGGGATTTCAATTAAGTCACATTTTATTACCCAAAACTTTTCTTCAAATGGTTTAAACATATTACCATTTTAATCTTTTTAAACAAAAAGATTCATTTCACAAAGTTCACCCAGTTTCACAAAGATCTATTCATAGATTTTCAAATTGATTTCCACTTCAATTTGGATTAACTCATTAAATCTTTAAACAGAGATTTAATTGATAGCTTTCAAAACAATTCTATTTTCAATTCAATTCTTTTATACAAAAGATATATCATTCATAGTTTTCCAAACTATCTTCATTTCAGATTTGAAATCCTTTTAACATAAATTGAAAATCCTTTCCTTATATGAAAGCCATTATTGTTTGAAAACAAATACTTTTCGTTTCGGAAAAATCCGGTCAATTATACACAAGTTATAGCCTTTTAAATTTAAACTTGGGTTGAATTCAAATTCCCAAACAATACTTTTTAAAATGTTTAAAACTCATATAAACACAATTTATAACTTGTATAACCTTTTTAAACCATAATTTCCAAACATAGAATTCAATTCCAAAGTTTGAATTCAAATTCAAATTAAATTATTTAAATTGAAAAAAAAACTTTACCAAGTTATTCAAAATAACTTTTATCTTAAAAATTCCTTTTTCAAAAGCTTTTAACATTTAACCCAAATTCATTTCCAAAATCAATTGAAATAAAAATTTCAATTTCAAAATATTAAATTTAAATCATCTATGACTTAACCGATTTCCTCGTGAAATCCACATTTGTGTGTGTAAAAGTGTGGTCCAGGGATTTTACACAGTATATTGCAACATTACAAATCATCACAGATTCAAATACAGTTATATATTTGATAAGCGATATAAACTATAACGCTTATCCCTATTTACAGATTCACAGATAAAGTCAATTTATCAATCACAAGAATTCATCATTACGATTCAATGTGGGATTCGGATAACAAACTGGAATCCGACCCCCTATCGCATCGAAATTCAAGTGTCGTTTTACGGCCATGGGTTTTCACATATATACAGAAACAAACTACAAATCACAGTCCAGCATAAAGCAAGTCACATCATACAGTATCATAATCACAAACAGGGATATCAAACTGCTCAAAGCATTTCAAAAATAATCAATCATCTAACAATTTAATGAATTAATGATGTGATTTTAATCAATCTATCACATAATTATATAGATATATGTATATATATATATTTTTTTTCTTCAATCAATGATTAATTATTCTGAACTTTAAATTAATTAATCCTTAATTATTTATTAATTAAATCTCTAATTACAATTTAATTTTCATTAATTACTAAATCAATTAACCCTTAATTATAAATTAATTAAATCTTAATCATTCAATAATTAACCTTTAAATATTCTTTTTATAGGAAAAATAAACTTCAATTAATTACAAAATTTAATTTAACCTTTATTAACTAAAGACAAGCCATTAGTCTTAATTACTTTAATTATTATTTTAAATAAATCTTGATTTAAAACTGAAATTCCAAAACTTGTTCAAATTTTAAAAATTTCAAAACTTTCAACCCAACTTCCCAGACCCGAGTAAAACCATCAAAAACCCCGAGACACTCTCGGGTAATCACACAAACCACCAGCTTCGAGTCGAACGCGATTCTACACGAACAAAACCTCGAGCCATCTCTTTCTTCTCCGATCAACCACACAGCTACACGAAAACACTCGTGCACGTGCACAGTCGCACTGGCCACCTCCAACCATCACCACGATCATCTCCACATCGTTGATAACCCATACAAGCTTCGCAACCACCCAGCTTCCTTTGCGTTCGCTTGGAATCGAATTCGATTTGTCCAAACAAAACCTAGAACAGGAAAATAGGAATCACCACCAAACCTGGAACATGCCGCCATCCTCGCAACCCCGACCACCAGAAATACTCCAACTCCGGCAACGACCTCGTCACCCTCCATACTATCATCTCCCAAAGCCACGTGCAACTCGATGCACGCGCGAAGCTCCAGCGACCACCCTTCCGATCTCGTCCAAAATTAGGGTTTAAAACTCAATCGCCCTTTCGCCGATGCCACAGTGGCCGTACACCACTTCCACCATTTTTCCCAACATCTGTGATCCTCAAACTAGCTTTAGGCAAAACCCCGAGTCCTCCCTACCCCTCTGTCGCCAGAGGTTGCCTCAAATAAGATTTCCAATTAAACCCAAAATGCAACCTTAATGCTTTATTAAAAATTTTGATTTTAGTTTTAAAAATCGTAACTTCCTAAATAGATTCAAGTTATAATCTGGAAATAATAAATATTGATGTTTGAATTTTAACATATTTTAGACTTTGACTACAATTCCAATTTTTTTTCCAGAGATTTTTCTTTGTTTATCTTTGAACTATTTTTAAAATTTGAATCTTTTTTAAACTAACATCTTTTGCTTATATTCCATTGTCTGAAATGAATTAGAGAATTAGGAAATGATTTTTGAAGTTGTTTTTAGAGCCTGTATATATTATCAGAGGCATATGCATACCTATAGACATCATCAACTCTGCACACATATACACATAAATATGCATTCAAACAAGTTACAATTTTTTTTCATTCATCATCACTGAACACAAGATAGAAGATTTGAGCTTTTAAAGAAAGTTTGCTCACCTGAAAACAAAATGAACATAGAAAGAACAGAGTTTCCTTTTTGAAACTGGCCTTTGAAATCTACAAGTGAAATCTTTAATCTCTGATTTGTTTTGATTTTTATTGTTGCTTATACCAATGTTTTTAAGGATATGTGCTTCAGTATTTTTTTCTTTCTTCAGCTTTGAAATGGAACGAAGCAAAATAAATGGAGATGATATAAAAAAGGAAATGTTGTACAGGCTGATAAGTCTTTGTACAGGTGATGATATAAATTTGTACAAAGGGATATTAATTTGTACAAAGTGATATAAATGCCTTGTACATACCAGAGACTTTTTCCTACTCTTGGGGCTGACGTGATTCTTGTGATGGGGGCTTATAATAATTGTTGTTTCTCATTTTGTTTACAGCAAATCTATTTGCTTTGTACTTCTTTGTTTTGTTTATTTCTTGCTTGCCTAGTTCACATACAATTCTATATGTATTTCATATGTTATATAGTTCTAGAATTTTTTCATGTGTTTTGGTTTCATGTTTATACAACTATATAATTTATCTTAGATTTTGTCTTAGTCTTATTATAATCCAATGAATTTATATTGTAATATGTTGTTTAATATTGAGCAAATTTGTTTATTTATATTTTACATAGTTCATTTTACTTATTTGTTTGCTTATATTTTATTTTATTTTATTTTATTTTATTTTCCTTTTATTATTTTTTTGTATCTATTTTACTCGTATTATTTTGTATAGATTTATTAATATGATATTAAGATTTATATTTTTCTTTACATTGTATAAAACTATATAATTTATTCATCTGTATTTGTATTTGAATGTATATTACTTCATAATATAATTAAATTTCTAATTTAATTTGTTGTTAAATTTTATTTAATGAATTACTTTATATTTTTTATGACTCATCTTTTATTTGTTTCTTATTATCTTATAATATAGATGATTTCAAATTTTAATTAGTTGTTAAAGTTTAGCAAATGTATTTACTTGAAATTTAAATCCAAATCACATATATACAATATGTAAATTCATATTGTTTTAATATATATCCTATTTGAATTGGGGAAACTCGCTTCAATTAACAACTAATTTACAATTTTAATTCAAAATTTACATTAATTATCAATTTAAAATATATATGAAATCCGGGGTCGTTACAACAGATATATACAAATGTATCACAATAAATGAATAAATTATACGCAGCTCAATCCACAGAACAAAATATCACAGATCAGATAGGACAATCAATTCAAGGCATCTCATACAATACAATCATTCATAAGTAAGGTCAAGCATTCAATAATCATTTATAAGCAAGATTAATTTGTTGTTCAATTCCTAATTAATTCAAATTAATCCCCAAATAAATTAAATTAATTACCTTTAAATCATGCTTACCTAACATTAATTAATTACAATTATTTATCATTACTTTAATTAATAAATGAAATTAACTAATTAACCTATAATTATTAACATTAATCAATTGATCACATTTAATTAATTATCCTTTAAGTTAATCACATTAATTAATCACCTTGATAAATTTTCCTTTACTTAATCCCGTTAAGTAATTATCCAATAATTAATCACCTCATTTAAGTAATTATCCATTAATAAATCACATTAATTAAATATTCTTTAATTTATCAAACCTTAATTAATTAAAGGTAAACCCCTTTTCTTAATTAATTACTTGATTACAACATTTAAATTTATTTAGTTTAAATGTTTGAAATTCCTTTTTATTCAAAATCATTTGAGAATATACTTGCCTTAATCACTTTTTTTTATTTCATTATTTAAATTATATTTGAACACTTAGGGATTAATTATCTAACATATTTTTAGCCCATGACAATTTTTTCAAAAACATTTAACCTTTAAAATTTAACCTTTAGAAACTTATTTTTAACATAATTTAAAACTTATTCACTTTAGTACATCTTAAAACTTGGCTTATCAAATTGTTTGAAAACTTATTCATACCTTAAATTGATTCAAACTTCATATTTTAAAACCTGGAAAAAAATTTCTTTTTAAATTTAAAAACCTAGTAACCGAAATAAAACCCGAGCCCACGATAACAACACTCCGAGCCAGATCTCAAATTCCCCGAGACAAACCCGAAGCCCTATCCTTCTTCCTCGATGCCAAACACCCAGTTGGCACCAAAGGAAACTCGTGCACATGTACGAACGTTCCGGCCACCTTCGACCAACATCACCGTCGTCTTCAGGTCAACTACGACCATTCCAAACCAACTGACCACCCAGTTCGACCTAATAGCCTGAGAAACGAAATCGCAAGTCAATACCATCTCAAATCCAATCCAGTCGATGAATTTCCCCTCGCGCCAACGATCTAGGTGACCGAAACCCACGGCCTCCCTTCCATAGCAGCCTCACATCATCAAGTCGCGATCACCACCATCGCGATCGAGCCCGAAGCTCCATTGACGCCAAGATCACCCCGATACTCAACCCCACAAAAACAATCCACAAACCCTACTTCAACCAATTCCGATCATCACAGCCAATAGAAAAATCAAACAATATTTTTCCAGTGATCCTCCATACCCCAGCCTCCTCCGTGCCAAAGCTCGAACATTCAGTCATCGCCGTTCAACAGCAAAAGGTCAAAACCCCAAAAACGTTCATCACCGAACATCTCCTCGAATTCCAAACTAAAAATCACAATTTAACTTTTAAAATTCCTAATTTTCGAAGACAAATCAGACCATATAAGTGAATTCGAAAATCATCATGTTTGACTTTTATCTATTCTCTAATTTCCACTGTATTTTTAAATTTTACAGAGTATTAACTAAACACATCCACCTAGAATTATTTTTTAAAACAAGAATACAATGTTATTAACAATTTCTCTTCAGTAATCAATGTCAAATTTTGATTATACAGGAAGATATGAATTATCTTGTGATGATGATGAGTCTGTTATTAACAACAGAGCACAAAAATATAATATCCAAAAACAAATATGCAGTCAATATTTTACTCATACACGCACATTTATATTCAAACACAAGCAAACATTATAGACTGCATGTAACATGTTCTATCATAGATCCATAAGCTGTTTTTAAATAAAAAGGTTTACTCACAATGTTTTTGTGAAGAACAGAGCTTCTTCTTTGACATTGGCTGGAAATTACAAGATGGAATCTTTCTTGATTCTCTGATTTGTTTCGATTGTAATTTTTTTGTTTAAGTTTTGAATGGTATTTGCTTTAGATTTTTTTTCTCAGTTTTGAATGGAACGAACTGGAATGAAGTTAAGTTGATGTATATGAAAAATGAAGTTACAGGGTGGAGATGATATTTGTTTAAGCTGAGATGAAACTTGTACAAATTTTTATCAGAGATATTTTTATTCAATGGTGGCTGATAGAAAATGTTGTGATGGCTTGCATTAATTAGTTTGTACCATATACTCATCTTATTTTCATTTCGGTTGTACAAAGCTACACTTATCTAATTGTTTATACTTGAATATGTCTTCCTTTGCAAGCTATTCACATACAAATTTTTTCTTTATTGTCTGGTTTCATACTTGAAGATATTTTGTTTGTACTTGTTCAAGCCTACATACTTATGTTCTATTACTTTGTATTGTTTTCTTTCTTTTTAACTTTGTCTTTTATAATATTACTTCATAATATAAATTTCTATTTTAAATTTGTTGTTAAATTTTATCAAATATTTGTTTACTTAATATTTTAATTTATCTTATACATATATCTATTTCTATTCCCAAATTAATATGTTATTAAAATTTAACTAATTTGTTTACTATATATATTTCCTATAATTTATCTTATGTATATTTATATTTATTTTGTTCAACTTAAATATATCATGTTGTCTTCATTTGCAAGGTCCAAGAGATTCACATTTCCTTTTTGACTTGTCTTTTATTTATTTCTATTTCTATTTTTATTTCTAGCTCAAATATTTATTATTACTTTTATTTATTATCTTGTATTTATTTTATATATTAACCATTAATCCTAAATTTAAATCATTTATTTATTTTCTTTCTTGTGTTAAAGTCTATAATTTTTATATTTAATATTTAAACCATTTATTTAAGATTTAAATTCAATCTCAATGTATATATATATATATATATAAATTCAAATTTAGTCATATATGCCCATATACATATATATTCACATATATACATATATATATATATATAACATTTAAAATTTAAATGATTTAACATAGAATTTATTTGAATTCGGGGAAACTTGCATCAATTTATCGATTGATTTCACAATTTTTATTCAAAAACTAATTTAATTATCAATTTAAATATATATAAAATTCAGGGTCGTTACAACCTTCCCCCCTTAAAAGAATTTCATCCTTGAAATTTGCCAGGGAGACACAAAGATAGATGAAGAATGTTTCATCAAATCAAACTGAACATCTATTCTGCATTTGGCTTACCAAATCAGAATATCAATAATTGATATGAGAACGAGTCTTTTTAATTTTTCACAAGATACTCGGGTTATCCAGATCTACGAAATATGTAGTGGCATTGGTCAGTTCGAAAGGATAACTAACCATTCGTAGAATATATTGGGACCCAAAAAAAGATAGATATATGGATACAATTTCAAAACTTTTAGTTTAGAAACCAAGGTAGACCTATCAACCACAGCAACCAATACATCCAAACAAACAATTTTTTTGACCATCCAGAGTTTATGTCCCATACAAATATATCGAATTTCCTTTCTGGATCGACTAGAAACCATCAAAGAATTGAAAAGAGATGCTGAACAAAAGAGATTAATAGAGAAAAGATTGCTTCCTTGTTGTTACAGGGCATTGACCATTTATAGTCGTATTCCCCTGTCCCCTATCTCATCCTCTTCTTGCACTCATACTTACTATCAGTAGATAGCAAGAGAATTTACAGAGGCATATGGACATATATCTTAGGGATTACTCATTCTAGGGTATACTTCACCCTATCTCTAATGAGTTACTTATTGTGTTATACTCCTGGGCTAAAGTTCAACCTTAGCTCTGATACCACGCTGTCACAATCCAAATTTCAGCGTTCGAAAATCGGCACTCGTACTTCACTTGTACTCGAATGCCGTAGATTCAATCGTTGAAATTCGACTAGTGCCGGAGCTTATAACACAGTAAGTATAACGACACAGCGGAAGAAAGAAATGAATGATATCATATACAACTCCAATGAATACAATATCCAAAATGATATACAACAATGATATCAATATGATACAAGAATATCAGAGATAAATAATAATGATACAACGGAAACAACAGAACTAATAACTCCAAATGATCTTCAAAAGAGAATGAACCCAACAACTCCAATATCAAGCTCGAACCCCCATCACATCTCACTAAGAGAAGCAAGTGCAGTCGCGAACTCGAAACACTGAACTAGCTCCCGATAATCTACTAACCTGACTATTTGAAAACCCCAACACTAGACTGCCCGTGTGAAAAATTATAGGCACCCAGAGTTTAGGAAGGGAACAATAAACTCCAGGTCAGTCATGGGACTGGTATGAGCAAACAAAAACAGTTTATCTTTAAAACAAACAACAAAAGGATTTTAAACATTGAAATCCACAATGCTTTTTGGAAAATGAAACTACCATAAGACCTCCCACCACACACACAATGCAATCGCAGACTTGGAGGAGATTTCTTCTTATGATAGTCAAACATGCTTACTACGCAAAATCATTCGATATTATTACTATTAGTGCATAGTGTAGAAAACCATTTCGAAAGTATAATATTAATCTTAGCCAGCATACCACATTTCGTCATATGCCTACTATAGCTACCATGTTTTGTGGCAGGTTACCGCCACAACGCATGGCAGGTTATACAACTAAAACCGTACAAGGCTCGTATTGTTTCTTTGGATGTTTCCAACAAATGGTCAGCCTAAGGAACTTCCTATGCCACATGGGAACGCCTCTGGAGGGACGCCCCGAGAACCACTTGGCTATCTGCCAACACAAGGCCGGTTACCCCCTTCCCGGGTGGTAAACCTGAGATATGCCACCCCCGGTCGTTTGCAACCTTTATCCGAGAGCTCCCGATCACAAAGCAACAACCACATAGAAGATGAGATTGGAGCAACCACATAGGTAAATATCTGGGCTCCATACCATGATACCACCTTTTTCCAGAAGGAATGGTCATACCCTAGGGGAGCTACCCCTGAAACCTTGCCGCATCTTTCCTGTTTCGACCATTTCCGGTCTGTGAGGTTCGATGAGGTCTCGTCCACAAAGCTACGCTTTTTCACAAAGCCATGCTTTGATCAACAAATGATCGGCAACACACACCAACACTCAACATGCCACACTACCAA
This sequence comes from Allium fistulosum, assembly GCA_030737815.1. Classification (NCBI taxonomy): domain Eukaryota; kingdom Viridiplantae; phylum Streptophyta; class Magnoliopsida; order Asparagales; family Amaryllidaceae; genus Allium; species Allium fistulosum. The sequence goes on along the minus strand of CM060904.1, from coordinate 702,130,772 downwards.
ATTGGGAGTATATCACTGATAACCTTCAATTACATTATCTCTGAGCTCGTACGTCTCAGAGAAGGGTGTTAAGCTAAGAGAATAAATCTCCGCCACCAAACAGAAATGTATTTGAAAGAAATTAGCTTTATATCTCAAAGTGTAGTGTTAGACAAACAACCATACAAGTCTGTTCCGGATTCGAACAGTACCGAAGGCACTTCCGAAGAAGCCCTTGCAATCCGGATAATTCCTAATCACGTCCGGACTTCCCACCACATATGGAGTCTCTATACCGGGGACCAGTCGATGCAGAGACTTTCGACGAGTTGTCCTTTTGTTTTCAAAAATATCCGGTCTTCACCACCGGTCTTCAAATGCAATCTATATACGACGTATCATTATTCAGAATGGGTTATATGACACAAAGTCCTCTCCCGGCTAAACCGAATAATGAGCGTAATATTTAAAAAGATATGGATATTGGGATTTCGATTAAGTCATAACTTATTATCCAAAACTTTTCTTTCAAATGGTTTAAACACATTACCATTTTCAATCTTTTACATAAAAAGATTCATCTCACAAATTTCACTCAGTTTCAAAAAGATTCATTCACATATTTCCAAACAATTTCCCTTTCAATTGGATTAACTCATTAAATCTTTAAATCAACGATTTAACTTATAGCTTTCAAAACAATTTCATTTTGAGCTTATATACAAAAGGTACACCTTTCCAATTTCAAAACAAAGTTCAACAATCTTTAACAAAGATTTATTCATAACTCGGAAAACCATTTTCATTTCAATTTGAAATTCCTTTGACACAAATTGGAAATTCATTCCTTTTATGAAAGCTTCTATTATTTGAAAACAAATAGTTTTCATTTTGGAAAATCTGATTCATTTATACAAGTTAAAGTCCTTGGGTTAAATTCAAATTCTCAAAAACCATACTTTTAAAATGGTTTAAATTCATATAAACACATTTATAACATCTTTAACCATAATTTCCACACATGGAATTCAATTCCAAAATTTGAATTCAAATTCAAATTAAACTATTTAAATTGGAAAACATTACCAAGTCATTCAAAATAACTTTTATCCTAAAAACTCCTTTTCAAAAGCTTTAACCTTTAACCCAAATCTATTTCCAAAATTAATTGAAATTAAAATTTCAATTTCAAAAAACATTAAATTTAAATCATCTGTGACTTAACCGATTTCCACGTGAAATCCATATTTGTGTGTGTAAAAGTGTGGTCCAGGGGTTTTACACAATACTGCAACATTATTCAATCATCACAAATTCAAACATAGCAATATTGATAAGCGGTATAAACTATAACGCTTATCGTTCATTCACAGATCACAGATATATACAAATGTATCACAATAAATGAATAAATTATACACAGCTCAATCCACAGAACAAAATATCACAGATCAGATAGGACAATCAATTCAAGGCATCTCATACAATACAATCATTCATAAGTAAGGTCAAGCATTCAATAATCATTTATAAGCAAGATTAATTTGTTGTTCAATTCCTAATTAATTCAAATTAATCCCCAAATAAATTAAATTAATTACCTTTAAATCATGCTTACCTAACATTAATTAATTACAATTATTTATCATTACTTTAATTAATAAATGAAATTAACTAATCAACCTTTAATTATTAACATTAATCAATTGATCACATTTAATTAATTATCCTTTAAGTTAATCACATTAATTAATCACCTTGATAAATTTTCCTTTACTTAACCCCGTTAAGTAATTATCCAATAATTAATCACCTCATTTAAGTAATTATCCATTAATAAATCACATTAATTAAATATTCTTTAATTTATCAAACCTTAATTAATTAAAGGTAAACCCCTTTTCTTAATTAATTACTTAATTACAACATTTAAATTTATTTAGTTTAAATGTTTGAAATTCCTTTTTATTCAAAATCATTTGAGAATATACTTGCCTTAATCACTTTTTTTATATTTCATTATTTAAATTATATTTGAACACTTAGGGATTAATTATCTAACATATTTTTAGCCCATGACAATTTTTTTAAAAACATTTAACCTTTAAAATTTAACCTTCGAAAACTTATTTTTAACATAATTTAAAACTTATTCACTTTAGTACATCTTAAAACTTGGCTTATCAAATTGTTTGAAAACTTATTCGTACCTTAAATTGATTCAAACTTCATATTTTAAAACCTGGAAAACAAAATTTTCTTTTTAAATTTAAAAACCTGGTAACCGAAATAAAACCCAAGCCCACGATAACAACACTCCAAGCCAGATCTCAAATTTCCCCGAGACAAACCCGAAGCCCTATCCTTCTTCCTCGATGCCAAACACCAAGTTGACACCAAAGGAAACAAGTGCACATGTACGAACGTTCCGGCCACCTTCGACCAACATCAACGTCGTCTTCAGGTCAACTACGACCATTCCAAACCAACTGACCACCCAGTTCGACCTAATAGCCTGAGAATCGAAATCGATCAAGTCAATACCATCTCAAACCCAATCCAGTCGATGAATTTCCCCTCGCGCCAACGATCTAGGTGACCGGAACCCACGGCCTCCCTTCCATAGCAACCTCACATCATCAAGTCGCGATCACCACCATCGTGATCGAGCCCGAAGCTCCATTGATGCCGAGATCACCCCAATACTCAAGCCCACAAAAACAATCCACAAACCCTACTTCAACCAATTCCGATCATCACAGCCAATAGAAAAATCAAACAATATTTTTCCAGTGATCCTCCATACCCCAACCTCTTCCGTGCCAAAGCTCGAACATTCAGTCATCGCAGTTCAACGGCAAAAGGTCAAAACCCCAAAAACGTTCATCACCGAACATCTCCTCGAATTCCAAACTAAAAATCACAATTTAACTTTTAAAATTCCTAATTTTCGAAGACAAATCAGTCCATATAAGTGAATTCGAAAATCATCATGTTTGACTTTTATCTATTTTCTGATTTCCACTATATTTTTAAATTTTACAGAGTATTAACTAAACACATCCACCTAGAATTATTTTTTAAAACAAGAATACAATGTTATTAACAATTTCTCTTCAGTAATCAATGTCAAATTTTGATTATACAAGAAAATATGAATTATCTTGTGATGATGATGAGTCTGTTATTAACAACAGAGCACAAAAATATAATATCCAAAAACAAATATGTAGGCAATATTATACTCATACACGCACATTTATATTCTAACACAAGCAAACATTATAGACTGCATGTAACAGGTTCCATCATAGATCCATAAGCTGTTTTTAAATAAAAAGGTTTACTCACAGTGTTTTTGTGAAAAACAGAGCTTCTTCTTTGACACTGGCTGGAAATTACAAGCTGGAATCTTTCTTGATTCTCTGATTTGTTTTGATTGTAATTTTTTTGTTTAAGTTTTGAATGGTATTTGCTTTAGATTTTTTTTTTCTCAGTTTTGAATGGTACGAACTGGAATGAAGATAAGTTTATGTATATGAAAAAATGAAGTTACAGGGTGGAGATGATATTTGTTTAAGCTGAGATGAAACTTGTACAAATTTTTATCAGAGATATTTTTATTCAATGGTGGCTGATAGAAAATGTTGTGATGGCTTGCATTAATTAGTTTGTACCATATACTCATCTTATTTTTATTTCGGCTGTACAAAGCTACACTTATCTAATTGTTTATACTTGAATATGTCTTCCTTTGCAAGCTATTCACATACAATTTTTTTCTTTATTGTCTGGTTTCATACTTGAAGATATTTTGTTTGTACTTGTTCAAGCCTACATACTTATGTTCTATTACTTTGTATTGTTTTCTTTCTTTTTAACTTTGTCTTTTATAATATTACTTCATAATATAAATTTCTATTTTAAATTTGTTGTTAAATTTTATCAAATATTTGTTTACTTAATATTTTAATTTATCTTATACATATATCTATTTCTATTCCCAAATTAATATGTTATTAAAATTTAACTAATTTGTTTACTATATATATTTCCTATAATTTATCTTATGTATTTTTATATTTATTTTGTTCAACTTAAATATATCATGTTGTCTTCATTTGCAAGGTCCAAGAGATTCACATTTCCTTTTTGACTTGTCTTTTATTTATTTCTATTTATATTTTTATTTCTAGCTCAAATATTTATTATTACTTTTATTTATTGTCTTGTATTTATTTTATATATTAACCATCAATTCTAAATTTAAATCATTTATTTATTTTCTTTCTTGTGTCAAAGTCTATAATTTTTATATTTGATATTTAAACCATTTATTTAAGATTTAAATTCAATCTCAATGTATATATATATATATATATAAATTCAAATTTAGTCATATATGCCCATATACATATATATTCACATATATACATATATATATAACATTTTAAATTTAAATGATTTAACATAAAATTTATTTGAATTCGGGGAAACTCGCATCAATTTATCGATTGATTTCACAATTTTTATTCCAAAACTAATTTAATTATCAATTTAAATATATATAAAATCCGGGGTCGTTACACCAAACCGCTTCCAGATTAATTAATTTTACCATTACAGTTTACATACTGTTTATTTCCATTAATCTGCTTTAGGCCATTTTTACATCCGATTTGGTTATTTTACAATTTCCCTTTTTCTTACATAAATGGTATTTCAATTTTACGTCCGTTCAGTCCGTATGGTTTGTTTGTAATTTTTATGTCATTTTGTTACAGATTCACACTAGCCTTTAGGGTCCATTTAATTTATATTTTTTTCCACCCTAATTTACATTCTTCTTTTAGATATTTAATCTTTACAAATTTTTTATCCAATAGCCACAAACCATTTAATTACACAAAATTCCACTTTTACATTTTAGGCCTTATCTGAAACAAACAATTATGCTAATTAGACTTCCCAATTTTGTTCCAAAACCATATTCAAAATTATGTAATCATATCAATCAAAACCATAATTTTATTCAAGTAACATATTCTGAATTTATTCAACTAACCTGTTCTACCATTAGAAATTGAATAAAAATTCTAATTCAATTTAATTAAACCAATCTTATTTACGACATGAAACGTGAATAACAATTTATTTGTTCCAAATTTCAACCCAAACATGAATTAGAATTGAGAAGTGGAAGAAGAAGAAGATACAATAATATACATAAATTTCAGTCTTATGCCATAAAACGTGAATAGACAATTTATATGTCCCATATTTTAAACCAAACATGAATTAGATTCGAGGAGTGGAAGAAGAAGAAGTTGCAATAATTTACATCTATTCTCAATTAATAACAAAAATTAATTCATATTAACGTGCCAGAAAAGAACTAAAATTGAACTACTTTATTTTTCTATTTCATATTATTCCCACTTACTTGGCACTTGAGCTTGCATAAATTTGAAAAAAGCTTTTCTTTAATCTTTCTCACATTGATTCTTCTAAATTCCCCAAATTGCTTGAATATATATAGATAATTTAATTTGGTAGAGATTTGTTTATTTAGTAGAGAAAAAAAGGAAGAATAATACACACTAATTTTACTATAGAATTATGGCGACGGCTAAATAAGAGATTAGGTTTAGGTTAGATGGTTTATTTATAGATTATTTGAGTGAATATAATCCATTAGATTATTTTAGATTAAATCTAGTTCTTTCATACACTTAATGGTTATCCATTCTAGCCCATACACATCACTCAACCAATAAAATTTAGCCATCTCATCCTATTACATCACTGGAGTGAATGGGAAGCCGCCACATGTCAGAAACAATGCTGAAATACGTAGGAAAATCGCCGAAAACGAACTAGCTAAAAAAAACATCACTCCAGATTTTTGACGACACTGGGACTTGATCCCTGCTCACTAAAGAAGTCAACATGCGCCTTAACCACTGTACCAAATGCGTTTTTAATTTCTTTTTAATTATATTTCCCATAAAATATCGGGGTGTTACAGCAAATCAACCAAGCAAACAATGGACCAAAATGCAAAGCTCAATAACATGAATGCAAAGCCTCCACTAAACCAGTCTACAGTTCAACTGAAACTACACAAGCACTTGAATAACAATTCAGAGAATCACACACACATGAATGCAAGCAACTGGACATGGAGCAACCAGAACAATGCAGACAAACATGCACTGATACATGTGCAAACACAAGGACTACAACTTAACAAAATGAACATAAAAAAAAGAACACAGCAGTGGTGAACACTGACACTAAAGTCTGACTGAAACAAAATAAGACTTCAACCTACACACCAGACTTCATTCAAATGCACCAGACATTCCAACCAACACCAAATAACATGTTGAAGTTCCCTAAATCAATGTACACATGAAGCTGCAAACAGACCAGAACATCAGTGCTACAAACCATGGACAAAAGTGCACCAGACTCCAACCAGAACAGAGACTAGAGGATACAAGTACACTCAACACAATGCAACTAGACTTCAAGTGATTATGGACAGAGAGAACAAGTGCACTGAATAATCAAGTGACAATAATTTTACAAAGAGATGCAACAAGCAAGTCATAATCACACAAATACATACATACATATATGTATGTATGTATATACATGGAGAAAATAGATTAAAATCGATGTCGAGGAGTTTCGAACAAAGTCGAGGAGTTTACATATTTCAAAATACAGCAAAAACTGTGAAGTCGTGAGTCAAGTTTTGAACAAAATCAGAAGTCATAAGGAAAACGATGAACAAGTCAAAGCCAGCAAAGAAAGGAACCAGAACAAAGAAAAAGTCGTAGAGGGTAAGATGATTAACAAGTCAAATTTCATCAAGTCAAGATTATCTCTAATTCAAATGCCAACAAGTCAGCGAATGATGAACATGTCATAGGAGAAAAGAACAGAACAAAATTCAAATATAGCAGAGATGAACAAGTCAGGAATCTCACGAACATGCGATCAAAAATCAACGCAAGAACTAAATCATGAAGAATTCAATCCAAAAATATAGGAACGAAATTATAGGGTTTCATTCCCTATAAATGTCCAAAAGTCATCATCGACAAAAATCAATGATTCGAGTTCAAGATCAGGCAAAACTGAGAGCATACTTAGAACAAATCCAAACAAATCCAAACTCAAATCATCGAAGTCAAGCATAATCAAAATTGAAAAGGGGAAAAATCGCATACCATTTTTTATCATTTAAGCTCGACGCAATTAAAGCAGCCGCAAGCTATCAAAGCCATAGAATTGATTGACAAGGTAAATCGAAGTGAATTCATCACTGCAATCGATCAAATTATTTCGGCGTCTTCAATTTTCACCAAAACCCTAGTTTGTGAAGAGAAACAAAAAGGAACGGCAGAAAGTACTCGAACGAAAAAATAAAAGAGGAGACTGTATTTAATTTCTTTGGGCCAGTCTTTTTTTTAGGCTTTGTTTTTTTATATAATAGGGTGTTGATTTTTAGTTGTTTATTTATATTTGTAATTTTCTCTTTTAATTTTGTATAAACTCTAATTTTAACTAGGTTACGAACTACGTGGCGTAGTTCGGAGAATTCGCAACTCAGCGGCTGAGTTGTGGCAGGGTTTTAAGCTTAGAGTTAAGTTAATCGAGTTAGCGGGTATCACAAGTTTACGTGTTTTTCTAAGCGACTGATTAGTTAATTTCTAGTAGAAACTTTATGGGCAGCACGTAGGCAGGTTTTTGCCGAAACTGGGTAAATCTATGTGTGATCTCTACTGCATTACTTTCTGATTTTATTTATGCATTAATTTTTACTAGTACACCCTATTCACCCCCCTCTAGTGTGAAAACGATCCTACAAGTGGTATCAAAGCTAGGAACAAAAACCATTTTTCTATTAATTTTTTTTCAATGGCTTCTTTTAATAATGCTTTTGCTGAAGGTCATTCCATAGTTAGACTACCTGTAACAACCCACATATTTATCGATTTTATATTTAAATATTTTATTTAAATATTTTATCGTTAGTCGGATGTTAGTCCAAAAAGCTACTTTTTGCATACGGTCAAATTAGGACTCGAGACCACCCCCATTGAGTTCAAAATGACGTTTGCGATCTTTTTGAGTGTAAACTTCGATATGTTTGGAGATAGTGAAATTTTCGTCACTTTTCCCGCTTGTGACTTTTGTTTGGACTGCACCTTCCTTAGTTCAACCCAACCCCCTCTCCTCATCATCACTTCATCAAAACACTTCTATCTTTATCAAAAATGGTGGTGGGAAGTGGAAATTAAAACTCCAAACTTAAATTCTATTGCAAATCCGTGATTCAACATCAAATTCACGTGAAGAACATTGATTCAAGCTTGGGGCTGTTCTTGCTTTGTTTCAAGCTTCATCTTCATCGGTTTTTGGTGCAAAGGTGAGATTTTTGATCTCACATCTTGCCTATAATCGTCATTGGACTGTTGGGAATGATTCCTCATCACTTTAACATGTTGGTTTGTATTGGATTTGGATTGGATTAGCGAAAAACCCAATTTTTAGCATTTTTGGTGAATTCCAGCCTTAGGTCGTTCTGCCCAGGTTAGGTCGTCCAGGCTGTTAGCTCGCGCGTTGAAAAGTCACCACTTTCTTAGGTCGTTCACGAGTTAAGACTTAGGTCGCTTGCGTGCTTAGGTCGTTCTGCCTTAGGTCGCAGGGAAATAGGTCGTAGGTCGAAGCAGCTTTAGGTTATAGGTCGTTGCCGACCTAAAATTCCAAGACAAACCACTAAGTCGCTCGACTTTTGTTAAGTCGTAGGTCGTTGCCAACCTAGGCTCCTGTTAGGTCGTGAGCTTTAGGTCGCGAGGTTTTAGGTCGTTGGACTTCTTAGGTCGCAAGTATTTAAGTCGCGTACTGTTAGGTCGCTCGTCCTTGACTCTTTTAGGTCGCGCCTCTTTAGGTCGCAGGCCACTAGGTCGCGAGTTTTTAGGTCGTGCCTCTTTAGGTCGCTGGCCACTAGGTCGCGAGTTTTTAGGTCGCGCCTCTTTAGGTCGCTGGCCACTAGGTCGCGAGTTCTTAGGTCGCTCGCCTTTAAGTTGCAGATCTTAGGTCGCGTACCCCTTAGGTCGCGAACCACGTTAGGTCGTGTACCCTTAGGTCGCGAACCACCTTAAGTCGCGCCACACTGTTAGGTCGCGCACTTTGTTAGGTCGTGCACTTCGTTAGGTCGCTCACGAGTTAGCACTTAGGTCGTTCGACTTGTTCTTCTGCTAGGTCGCACGACAGTCTTCCCTTAGGTCGTATGACCTACTTTTCCTTAGGTCGCTTGACCAGCTTGGCTTCACTAAGTCGTACCCCGTATTACTCTGCGTAGGCAATCTTATCTGAAAAGCATTCATCAGAATTTCCACTTTGATGCATTTTGAGCTGATTTCCTTGGATTTTGTTCACGTCTTCGAATGTGAATTTTTGTGCTAGATTGTTTCTACAATCGTTTTATGACTTGTCACTTTAAAGATATATGAAGGTTTCGATACTAGTAGTAAATACCAAAACTCTTTCAACAAAGCGATTTCAACACTATTTTAAATATCAAAAGTTCGTTTTCTCAAACCGATTTCCAATCTACTAGTATATACAAGCCTTTACTTCACTCAAATGAGAAATCGACTTAAACGACTTAGTAAAACGAGTGGTATGAAACGCTTGCGTTCACTTCGTCGGTTAGCTCTTGGACTTGTTCGATTGAACCCTTTTTGTGACAATTTTCTAGTGAAGATCTACAGTTTGTTCGTAAATATTTAAGTTAAGCAAGTGGTTATGGGACATGAAGCTAAACTCATATATTTACTAGCTTAGTGTGATTGACACTTCCTTATGATCATGACGATCATTCTTGTGATTTAGACTAGCGATTGAGCGATGTCTCTTTGTCTGCGAGGGAGACTAGACCCCGCTTGGGTGATGTTTCTACTCACATATATGGGGCTGTACCCCATGGTCTTCGGACCGTTTGTGTGTCAACAGCCTTCGGGCCATCCGTGTGTTCGGAAAATTAAATGGATAGCTTCCATGAGATAGCTTCTCGTCCGTGTGCTCGGACTTCCCCCTTTTAGTGATTTCTGGATTTCGTGTGTTGATTTCTGGGATTTGTTCTGGATTCCGTGTGTTGATTTCTGGATTTAGTGCTTCACCAACTTTTGTGGTTTTCACTGATATGATATCAGTTTTTGTGTATTGGTGAATTTGTGTGTCATTACTTTTTTTTATGTGTTTGGATCTTTGAGAAGATTCTTGTGATATTGATTAATCCCTTGTTGATTATCATTTACATACTTATAGTAGTATGCCATCATGGATATTATATGTTTATGCCATACCCCTTATCCTATATCATGTCATCTGATATTTATAGTTAGACTGATCCGTTTATTATTTTCTTATAAATAATACTCGGGTCAGACCGAGATGTTACAGGTGCTTCTGCTTGACTTCTCTTCTGGATTATTCTGACTTTTGGCTAACTACTTAGATTAGTAGTTTTTGGTTGTACACATTTGAGATATAGACTCTATGTTGTGTATCTATTCTTTTGTATAGCACGTGATGCTATTCTTTTGTATTATAGTGTATCTTTCCGACCACTACTCCGATGTACACTTTTATGTGTTATATATATATTCATATCTTCTTCCGCCTTTGTGATATGGATGTCTGTGATTGATTTATGTTATGATTATTTCTATGTTTGTTTCCGAAGATAATATATAGCCACCGTGTGATAGCTTTATGTTTGTATCAGTATGTCGGATTTCCTCTTTAAAAGATATGCATTCTGCTCTATCTGACATATCGGTGTTCGCACAAAGATGTTACATGGATGGTCGCTACTCCACAGCCTTATTCTCCATGCTAATTGACAGCACTACATCGTAGTGTTCTTGGTTAGCGTGGGTATAGAGGTGGGGCGTCACACTACCCATGTTCAATGGTGAATATGCATATTGGAAAAGTAGAATAATTTTTTTTTGAAAACCATAGATGCACGGAATATTGTTGAAACAGATATAACACACCAACAATAATGGTAGATAATCAAGAAGTTGAAAAACCTATGGATCAATGGACATATCTTGAAAATAAACAGCAAATTGCTAATGCTAAAGCTATGAATTCTATTATTTGTTCATTAGATCAAATTGAATTTAATCGTGTCTCACATTGTCTAACTGCGTAGGAAATCTGGTACACGCTTGAAGTGACTCATGAAGGAACCTCCCAGGTTAAAGAATCTCGCCTTGCCATGCTTAGTAGCGAGTACGAGAACTTCACAATAGCAAAGGATGAAAGTGTCAAAGAAATGTATGGATGACTTTCTAATCTTATATACAAATCAAAATCCCCAGAAAGACCATACACAAAGCTTGAAATAGTATGAAAAATCCTCATAATTCTTCCACGAAATTTTGAAGCAAAAGTGGCTGCTATTTAGGATCAAAGGATCTGAAACAGGTTAAAGTTGAAGAACTCGTTGTAAACCTCACCACTTATGAGCTAGAAATCAAATTTAAGGAAGAATGTGAGGAGGAGATACGCGAAATAAATTAATAAATCTCAAAGGAACAACAGAAAGTGGTGATGATGATGGAGCAGCTAAACTGGCACTGATAATAAAAAGATTCAAAAGGTGGAACCGCAAATATGGAAATCCTGCACTAAATTAACAACCGAAGAATAGAATCGTCAAAGTTCTAGATAACTCAGAAGAGTAGGAGATCATTTGTCACAAGTGCAATAAACCTGGTCATATCAAGCCAAATTGTCCTCAAAATCAATTCAGCAAAGGAAAGAAACCGAAAAGGAGAAGTTTTGCAGCTACTTGGGATAAAAGTGAAGAAGATGATAAAAGCACGGGTAGTGAGAGTGAAAGAGCAAATCTGTGTTTTTTAGGAGAAACAAGTGACAGCGATGATGACGAACCAAGTGAGGTATCAAAACTTACTCACTCGCAATTACTTATATATTTTCATGAAGTAAATGGCTGTTTTGAAAAACTTAAGGAGAAGTACGCTAAAATTGAATCACAAAGAGATAGTTTGATAGAACTAAATAAGTAGCTTGATCAATTGGTTCAAAACTATACAATTAAGAGCCCTAAGTGTGATAAGTGTCCATCATTAGAAGAGGAAATAAAGAAATCAGAAATGAAAATTAAATCGCTTGAAAATGAAATTCTGATTTTGAAAGAAAGTGAAAATAATAGGAGAGAAAATTCTATTTAAAAGTGCACTTTGTTATCGAATGAAAATGAATCTTTCAAATCACAAGTCCAACAATTGTCTACAACTTTAGGAAAATTCTCCAAAGGAGAAGAATCACTAAATATGCTATTAGGGAAACAAACTGTTAGTACTAGACAAGGACTTGGGTATACTCAATCTGAAAGAGTTAGAAGTGAAACTAATCGCGTAAACTCCAAGTGCATGATTTGTAGAAAAATTGGACACAATCAAAACAATTGCTGGTTTAGACCAAAACATACAAAAACCATACCAATTTGGGTTCCTAAAGGCACAAATGTAAAATGCCTCAAAGTCAAACAAATTTGGGCGCCAAAAGGAACAAACATAGATTGTCTTGGTTTTACACAAACTTGTTTTTCAAAATCTTTTGTCACTAACAATCGTGGACCTATAAAAACAAATAGGTCACAAAACTCTTCTCTTGTGTAGATGTGTTGGCAGGCTAAGGAACAGAACAGTGGTACTTGGATTCTGGCTGTTCCAGGCACATGACGGACGACAAACCAAAGTTCCTTAGCCTAGAGAAATACAAAGGTGGCAGAGTCACAATGGTAACAACGATGTATTATATTTGAAAATCTGCACCATAATTAGATTTCAATCAGCCAGTATAAGTACTTCTAGAGTCCTTGAACTAGTTCATATGAATCTATTTGGACCTAACGATATTGCAAGCTTAGATGGTAAGAGATATTATTTTGTATTGGTTGATGATTACTCTAGATACACATGGGTATACTTCTTTATCTTACTGCTTCTAGACCAGACATTATGTTCTCTGTTTGTTTATGTGCACAGTTTCAATCAAATCCAAAAGAGTCTCATTTAAAAGTTGTAAAAAGGACTATAAGGTATTTGTTGCATACCTCACGGTTTGGTCTATGATATCTAACTAATGATAACTTTGAGTTAAAGGGGTATTCAGATGTAGATTATGTTGGTAGTCTAGTTGATAGAAAAAGTACTAGTGGAACGTGTTTTATGTTGGGACATTTATTAGTTGCATCACATTTCCAAAGAAAATATCTGCATAAATTACATTTCAATTGATTTTCAATTGGCAGACATTTTTACAAAACCCCTTCCAGAAAATGGTTTTTTCGACTTCATCTCAATTTAGGCATTTTAGAAATGTGATTTTATATCTTTATGAATTTAATCTTAAATGCCTATGTTAACTAATCTTACTCCCTATTGATTATCGAAAAGATAAATAGTGACCAAAAAAGTGATGAGTGTTGATCTTCATCATACATTATGACTTGAGACAGTATATGTAGTAAATTTCTTTAAAAATTTAAACAAAATTTGTAATAACATCGATTGGTAAAAATTCCATGACCATCTCTATTCCTATCATATTTCTACAACAACCATTCATCATAATCCAATATAGTATGTCAAAATGTGGTATTTAAACAGGAAATTATTCATTTTTTAATTAGCTATAAAATCATCCAAAGTACTCACTCTCCTTTAAAAGTCCTCACAGTTATGCATGGAATCTTTGATTATTTGCTTTCATGTCCTTACGGTTATGCATGTATGGAACACATATCAAAATTGAATAAAATAGGAGAGTTGATTCTAACCCAATTTAAAAGTCCTCACGGTTATGCGTGGTTCGAAGATGCTTGAAATTCATTTTTTTAAATTAAAGAATACTACTAATCTCATTTAAAAATCCTAACGGTTATGCATGGTTAGCAAGTATTTAACTATTTTTTGTCATAAATATACCACAAATAGACACAACTATATGTTTTTCTATACCGACATCAACCCTATCACTCTAAAATGGAATATATGCCTAACAGAGTATTTATGATTTTTGTTTGATTTTTTCTTGAAATTTAATATTTATACTCGATTAGGTATTAATGTTGTATTAATGTCTATCACTATATCACTATTTTCTAACACTTTTACTCTTTTACTTATAACAAAAGGGGGAGAGAGAAGTTAATATTTTGGAAAATAAGTCAAGTATATTTTTTATTTATTTTCATGCATATATGTGAAGGGGAGCTTTGTTGTAGGGGGAGTATTCAAATAGGTGGAGCTAATAGAATCCATCAAAACCAAATGCATTTAATAGAGTCAAAATCTTAATATATGTTTGTTATCATCAAAAGGGGGAGATTGTAGAATACAAGAGCCTATGATTTTTGTTTGATAATAATAAACATATATGTTATCCCGCCTTTTGGCAAGGCCGTGACACCAAGAAACTGACTAGAAATCAATGACAATCAGCCTTGGAGATCGGTTACATCGCAAGTTCACCGGGGATATCGATGAATTTTGCCCGAGTCCGGATTGAGCCACAATTGACAAGACATGATAAGCAAAGCCGTAGAAACCAGCGGTTCAAGTTTCAAGCCAATCTGAGTTCGTATGCTCAAGCTATGATCAATTCAAGATAGAGAAAATGACCTTACTTCGAATCCATCCTATGACCTTTCTTCGAATCCATCCTATGACCTTGCTTCGAATCCATCCTATGACCTTACTTCGAATCCATAGAACGAGCCTTAGTTCGAATCCATAGGCCGAGCCTTAGTTCGAATCCATAGAACGAGCCTTAGTTCGAATCCATAGAACGAGCCTTAGTTCGAATCCATAGAAAGAGCCTTAGTTCGAATCCATAGAACAAGCCTCAGTTCGAATCCATAGGCTAAACATATGGATTCGACCCTACCGATTCGATCGAATCCATATGACGAAGATCATCACTTGAATCGATCATAACTTGAGATCTACAAGTCCAAATGCTATGAAATTTTCACAGAAGCTTAAGCGCATGATGAAGAATGTTCACACCAAGTTTCATCTCAATCGGAGCAAATCTTGATCGATTCGAAGCAAGGGTCGAATCGATCCCAAAGTGGGCCCGGATTTCCTAAAAGCGGGTATGTGGGCCCCCTCACGTGCCAGAAGTGGTCTCCCCGGATTATAGGTGAAATATCAGCCTCCTACACCTATAAATAGAGCCCTTGGTCATTCAGAAAAGGGGTCGAAGAATTTTAGGAGCTAAAGAGCGCCCAGACTCTGTCAGATTTACACAGAATCACCACTGCTTCCTAAAATTCAGATTGTAATCCTATAATCAGTTGTACTACATCAGAAGAAATTGTAATCATCAAGTGAACATCAATAAAATCATCAACTTCAAAGTGGACGTAGGCAAGATCGCCGAACCACTATAAATCTCGTGTTTATGTTTATTATTTCTGAATTGTGATACCCTGTTTGCTTAGATTTGAGATTTGTGTGTAAATATTGTTGATTTATATTCATACACTGGTGCTTTCACAACATTTGGGGTTTGTGACCAATTTTGGCGCAAACACTTCGGTGCTTTCACTGAGAAGGCTAACTCAGGAGTTCTATCATTTGAAAGTTGAATCAGAAGGCTAAGAGATTTAGATCCGAAGAATCATGACAAGACAAACAAGTAGAAGGCAGAGGCCAGAGCGAAGTCAGCACGAAGGGAGTTAAGAGGCTTCCTCGGGAGCAAACCAAGCATCAGTCTTCATCACCAGGGATGAGATGGAGACAATGATGAAGAGACAAGAAGAAATGATACAGAACTTGCTTCAACAGATTGGGCAACTTGGAGCGCAAAATCAAGGAACAACCAGAGTCCAAAACGAAGCAGGACCATCCAACGCAGCACCGGAGCTAGGGGCACACACTTAGGACATGTTGATCTGAACCCGGGAAGAGAGACAAGGACATCCGAGCAACCTGGCAGCGATAGAGGGATGAACGCTCAGCCAGGGGGCAGACACCCGAAAGCTCACAAGGACTCGGGGGGCAGGTCGAAGGTAGTGAACAAGGACTACAGCTTGGAGACAATGATAGATTGGCAGAGATGGTCAGGCGAACCATGAGAGGAGGATTAGTAAACAGAGATCTTGAAGACGTGAACAGGAGTCCCTTTTCTCCTGCGATTAGGTTGGCTAGGAACCCACCAGAATTCAAACTGCCAACAGTAGAAGGGTATGATGGGAGGACGGACCCTGCGGTCCATCTAACGAGGTATATAAGGCACATGGAAGTGCTGGGGGCATCACATGAAGTCATGGCCCGGTGCTTCCCATTGTATTTGACAGACATAGCAGCTTTATGGTTCAGACAGCTAGAGAGCGGCTCCATTGGGACATGGACCGATTTGATTGAGAAATTTATGAGGCAATTCAGGGTTCATATTTCGAGACCCAAGAATGTGATGAGTTTGGCAACGCTAAAGCAGAAAGCTGGGGAGTCTTTGAGGAATTTCCTGACGCGGTTCAAAGCGGCAGCAACATCGGTGTATCGGCCAGATCCATCCATGGTTATGATGGCAGCCGTGTCCGGAATAGCTGACGGCACGGAATTCAAAAATTCATTAACTAAGGATCCGCCTATGGATCTAGGAGAATTTTATCATGAAGCCGAAAAGTTTTTACGATTAGAGGATGCTCGTACAGAGAGAGAAGAAGAAATCGTTGTTTACATAGTTAGAGGCGGTAATTCACCTAGAAAGGGTGCAGAGACTGATAAAGGGAAGCGAAAAGCTGAAGAAAATGACGATAGGTCAAAGCGACTGCGGAGAGAGCCACGATTCACCACCTACTCAGAGCTGAATGAGAGTTTGGATCAAATCTACCGAGACACACGAGAGAAAATTGCCTATCGTAGACCAATACGACGGGATCCAACTACCGACGAGAGAAAATCAGACAAATATTGCTTATTCCACGAGCTGAATGGACATAGCACAAATGATTGTAGACACCTGAAGGATGAGGTAGAAGGGCATATCAGGAACGGTAGGCTACTTCAGTATGTGAGGAGGCGAACTCCAACGGTGGAACCAGAGCGACCACCATCTATATCAACTAGGGGTGATCCTAAACCAGGACACCGTTTGGTTATCAATTGATTTGAATAACGATGAACAAGTCGTAAACTTCTCACTAACAAAATCAAACCATTTACACATGTATGAGATCGCGAACGATCCACAGGCATGCTCTGAATGATTGTTGATCATCTCGTAGTGAGGATTTACACTTCGACATCCTTGCTTTGCTTTTGTTTCATGTTGATTTGAACATTTAGACTTTGTTTGTTTGAATATTTCTATGAACGTTAATTTGATATTTTCAATTCTGTAGAAGAAGTTACTTGCGTATGCTTTGGATCGCGAACTGTCCACAAGCACACCTTGGATGGCGACGAATCGCCACGATCGCTGATTCAGAAATTCACCCGACCGCGAACGGTCACAAATCGCCTCGAACGGCACCCGACCGCGAACGGTCACAAATCGCCTCGAACGGCACCCGACCGCGAACGGTCACAAATCGCCTCGAACGGCACCCGACCGCGAACGGTCACATATCGCCTCGAACGGCACCCGACCGCGAACGGTCACAAATCGCCTCGAACGGCACCCAACCACGAACGGTCACAAATCGCCTCGAACGGCACCCGACCTCGAACGGTCACCATTTGCCTCGAACGGCACCCGACCTCGAACTGTCACCATTTGCCTCGAACGGCACCCGACCACGAATGGTCACAATTCGCCTAATATGACATTCGATCGCGAACGATCACATTTTTGCCCCGTACGGCACACGATTGCGAACGATCACATTCCTCTTTCCACGTCACCTGACCGCGAACGGTCATAGTTCGCCTAGAACGACACACGATCACGAACGGTCGCAACTCATCTAGAACGACATCCGACCGCGGACGGTCCCATTTCTTTATTTGCCGCGAACGGCATCCGACCACGAACGGTCCCATTTCATTATTTTCCATGAACGGCAACTGACCTCGAACGGTCACATATCATCTCAAATGACATACGGTCGTGAACGATCGTCATTCATGGTCTGGAAAGACTATCAATTTCTTTACAGGTCATCAATAGGATATGAACATCCAGCTTATGGCATTACAAAACACACCTTCCAATCGCAAGGTATGTTTTGGGGGGCAAATGTTATCCCGCCTTTTGGCAAGGCCGTGACACCAAGAAACTGACTAGAAATCAATGACAATCAGCCTTGGAGATCGGTTACATCGCAAGTTCACTGGGGATATCGATGAATTTTGCCCGAGTCCGGATTGAGCCACAATTGACAAGACATGATAAGCAAAGCCGTAGAAACCAGCGGTTCAAGTTTCAAGCCAATCTGAGTTCGTATGCTCAAGCTATGATCAATTCAAGATAGAGAAAATGACCTTACTTCGAATCCATCCTATGACCTTTCTTCGAATCCATCCTATGACCTTGCTTCGAATCCATTCTATGACCTTACTTCGAATCCATCCTATGAATCCATCCTATGACCTTACTTCGAATCCATAGAACGATCCTTAGTTCGAATCCATAGGCCGAGCCTTAGTTCGAATCCATAGAACGAGCCTTAGTTCGAATCCATAGAACGAGCCTTAGTTCGAATCCATAGAACAAGCCATAGTTCGAATCCATAGAACAAGCCTCAGTTCGAATCCATAGGCCAAACATAAGGATTCGACCCTACCGATTCGATCGAATCCATATGACGAAGATCATCACTTGAATCGATCATAACTTGAGATCTATAAGTCCAAATGCTATGAAATTTTCACAGAAGCTTAAGCGCATGATGAAGAATGTTCACACCAAGTTTCATCTCAATCGTAGCAAATCTTGATCGATTCGAAGCAAGGGTCGAATCGATCCTAAAGTGGGCCCGGATTTCCTAAAAGCGGGTATGTGGGCCCCCTCACGTGCCAGAAGTGGTCTCCCCGGATTATAGGCGAAATATCAGCCTCCTACACCTATAAATAGAGCCCCTGGTCATTCAGAAAAGGGGTCGAAGAATTTTAGGAGCTAAAGAGCGCCCAGACTCTGTCAGATTTACACAGAATCACCACTACTTCCTTAAATTCAGATTGTAATCCTATAATCAGTTGTACTACATCAGAAGAAATTATAATCATCAAGTGAACATCAATAAAATCATCAACTTCAAAGTGGACGTAGGCAAGATCGCCGAACCACTATAAATCTCGTGTTTATGTTTATTATTTCTGAATTGTGATACCCTGTTTGCTTAGATTTGAGATTTGTGTGTGAATATTGTTGATTTATATTCATACACTGGTGCTTTCACAACATTCGGGGTTTGTGACCAATTTTGGCGCAAACAATATATATTCGTTTAAATGTATTTTTTATTGTACTATTTTATTTTTCCACATAATTAAATAAATATTTGTTGAATAAAATAAATAACTAGGAATTCATATTCAAACAAATATTTTATTCAAACAAATATTTTGTTACAAATTCGAATAATACAAATTTAAGCTCTCACCATACAATTTTCAATTATAACACAATTTTCAGTATACAATTTTTCATACATATTTCACCTCTCTACATAATTCACTCAACACTCATATACTTGACTAGCTCCAGCCTTTATGCAGCATCTGAACTATCTGCAAGATAAACACCGATGCAGTAAATTGGAAAAAGAAACAAATTTAAATTGCGAAAATAAAATTGAATTTATAATTTATTTTTGCCTCAGGTATTTGGGTTGTTTCTTTTCATATTTTCTGACAGGGACCAAATATATGTGCACGAACCACTTGTAATATTCACAGTGTATCACTATGAATATCACAAGGCCGTTTCCAAATTCTATCTCACAGACTAGTGCTAATGCACACATGTACATATCGAATATAAATGGATACGGCACATGTATTACACAATTACACATATATACAAGCATATGTATGCATGTATATACATGGAAATGTGCAAAACATCATGTTCAAATCGGGTCAAAGAAATGTACTCAACCAATGCAAATAAGACAACAGAGCTAGCAGTTCAACATGCTCGCATGTACAAAGTGCAGACTACAAATGTACAAAGACACAAGGCAACATGATCAGATGAGTTAACATGAATGTAATGCGACCAGACTTCAATTTCAATATGTACAAAGCTCAACTTCAACATAAACCAAGCAAACAGTGCACAGTGACATGCATTCAGAGACCCATACAGCTTCAAAACATGCTCAGGTCCAACAAGTATGACAACTGCCTCAATCATATGTACAAAGGATAGTGCAAATGCAAAAGCAAATCAACCAAGCAAACAATGGACCAAAATGCAAAGCTCAATAACATGAATGCAAAGCCTCCACTAAACCAGTCTACAGTTCAAATGAAACTACACAAGCACTTGAATAACAATTCAAAGAATCACACACACAAGAATGCAAGCAACTGGACATGGAGCAACCATAACAATGCAGATAAACATGCACTGATACATGTGCAAACACAAGGACTACAACTCAACAAAATGAACATGAAAATAAGAACACAGCAGTGGTGAACACAGACACTAAAGTCTGACTCAGACAAAACAAGACTTCAACATACACACCAGACTTCATTCAAATGCACCAGACATTCCAACCAACACCAAAACAACATGTTGAAGTTCCCTAAATCAATGTACACATGAAGCTGCAAACAGACCAGAACATCAGTGCAACAAACCATGGACAAAAGTGCACCAGACTCCAACCAGAACAGAGACCAGAGGATACAAGTACACTCAACACAATGCAACTAGACTTCAAGTGATTATGGACAGAGAGAACAAGTGCACTGAATAATCAAGTGACAATAATTTTACAAAGAGATGCAACAAGCAAGTCAGAATCACGCACATACATACATACATATATGTATGTAGGTATATACATGGAGAAACAGATTAAACTCGAGCAACTAACATCCAAGACTCCAAGTCAAAATCAAGGCATGTTTCAATAGCAGTTTCGAACAAAGTCAAGGTGTTTACATATTTCAAAATACAGCAAAAATTGTGAAGTCGTGAGTCAAGTTTTGAACAAAATCAGAAGTCATAAGGAAACGATGAACAAGTCAAAGCCAGCAAAGAAAGGAACCCGAACAAAGAAAAAGTCACAGAGGGTAAGATGATTAACAAGTCAAACTTCATCAAGTCAAGATTATCTCTAATTCAAATGCCAACAAGTCAGCGAATGATCAACAGGTCATAGGAGAAAAGAACGGAACAAAATTCAAATATAGCAGAGATGAACAAGTCAGAAATCTCACGAATGTGCGATCAAAAATCAACGCAAGAACTAAATCACGAATAATTCCATCCAAAATTATACGAATGAAATTATAGGGTTTCGTTCCCTATAAATGCCCAAAAATCATCATCGGCAAAAATCAACGATTCGAGTTCAAGATCAAGCAAAATAGAGAGCATACTTAGTACAAATCAAAGCAAATCCAAAACTCGAATCATCGAAGTCGAGCATAATCAAAATTGAAAAGGGGAAAAATCGCATACCATTTTTTATCATTCGAGCTCGATGCAATTGAAGCAGCCGCAAGCTATCAAAGCCAGAGAATTGATTGATAAGGCAAATCGAAGTGAATTCATCACTACAATCGATCAAATTGTTCTGGCCTCTTCAATTTTCCCCAAAACCCTAGTTTGTGAAGAGCAACAAAAAGGAACGACATAAAGTACTCGAACAAAAAATAAAAGGGGAGACTGTCTTTAATTTCTTTGAGCCGGTCTTTTTGTTGGGCTTTGTTTTTATATATAATAGGGTGTTGAGTTTTAGTTGTTTATTTATATTTGTAATTTTCTCTTTTAATTTTGTATAGACTCTAGTTTTAACTAGGTTATGAACTACATGGCGTGGCATAGTTCGGAGAATTCGCAACTTAGTGGCTGAGTTGTGGCAGGGTTTTGAGCTTAGAGTCGGGTTAATCGAGTTTGCGAGTATCGTGAGTTTACGTGTTTTTGTAAGCGACTGATTACTTAATTTCTAGTAGAAACCTTGGGGGCAGCACGTAGGCAGGTATTTGCCAAAGCTCGGTAAATTTGTGAGCGATCTCTACTGCATTACTTTCTTTTTTTTATTTCTGCATTAATTTTTACTAGTACACCCTATTCACCCCCTCTTGGGTGAAAATGATCCTACAGATCCATATCTCCTAAGTTACAAGTTAGAATGATTCCATACTTTAGAAGCAACATCAAGAGACATGTGGGACTCCCCAAAAACGATTGCACCAAAATTGGAGACAAGAAAAAGGATCGGCTAAACTTAGGCCGATCGTTCCTTATAGTCGAGTTAGTTATGCTAATTGTTATGGTGGGCCCCTATGGACTTAGAGAGCGTTCTGCCGAAATCTTAGCGAAATATCTCATCATCTCTCCCTACAAATATAGGCTCCATGGTTCACTTTAGGGGACTTTTACGCTGCTAGTTACTTTAGTCTCTATTGTAATCAATTTTTTCCTATTTCTTGCTACTGTAATCAAATCAGTAGTGGATCAATAAAGATTATCTTCAAAGTGAACGTAGGCATACAACACCGAACCATTATAAATTTCCGTTTTCTATATATTGCTTTTATTAGTCTACTAGTTAATTTTACTCCCCAGTTTCAGTTTTACTTTCTTCATTTGCTTCTCTACACAAATCTATTCTTGGGTGTTTGTGACCAATTTGGTTGCAAATATTTTAGTGCTTTCACTGAGAACCCTGATTCTCAACCTACAAGGATCTCCTTTGTTGCTACTGGATTGGTTAAATCCCCCGATGAGATACATTGTTATCTTCATAAAGTTGCTTATACTACTTTAATTTTCTGAAACCTAAATAAGGAGATTGATGATGGTGAGACATACCGGATCTACTACTCAGAATGTGGATGGAAATGAGACTGCTAGCATTCAACAAGGAGGCCCAAGCAATCAACCAGCAAATGTGAATGCTGATCAAGTTAAAATTCAAAATCCCATCGATTCTATTACCAGAGCTGAATTTCATAATTTAATGAGAGAGCCGATAGAGAGCCATCGACAGCTAAATCTGCAGATTCAGACCAACATCGACTTGATAAACCAAATCAATCAACAACAGTGGACAAAGCAAGGAGGGATCCCACTCCTTACTCAACGTCGGAAAGCTCTAGCTCATCAGATGGATACCATAAACATAGGCATCGCAGAACTGATGGATACCATGCACAAACTTCAGGATGTCAACATGTAGACCATAGAGGTTTGCTAGGAATGATTAGTGTTAGTCCCTCCGCTAGAGAAGGAAATTTACTTGTGCATGCTGGGATTCAAACTGAAGCTGCTATAGTTAATTTGGTTGATGGAGTCCGAATGACTGATGATCGGGTTCTTCCCCAGAACGATGGTGAAATCATTGTACAAGATGCACATCGTGGAGATGGTGGCCGGAGAAGGCATGAAACAGCCTACAAACGTGGACCAGACCATACACGTGAGGTGGAACATGACTACCACTTGGCGCTACCCATCCAAACGCCGGACTTGTCGGCAATGGTCAGACAATTGGTGAGAGAGAAGCAAGGCTTGACTAATGATGACTAGGGAATCTCGAGAAGACATACCCTTTTCACGGATAATGTTCTATATGTAGAATACCCGAGGAGATTCAACATGTTGTCAATGACTTCCTACGAGGGAAAAACCGACCCCGGGCAGCATATTATGAGATACAAATGGCCGATGGATTCTGCACGAGCTAATGATGCAACCAAGTGCAGATTTTTTCCTATAACCATTTTTGGATTAACGACAATGTGGTTCACGAGACTACCTCTACGATCAATTTCCAGATTCGATGAGTTGGCAACAAAGTTCGTGGAGCAATTTCAAATGCATGCGACTCGTCCCAAAGATGTGATTTGCCTTTCCAGTGTGATCTAGGCTCCAAGGGAGTCATTGAAAGATTATTTGGAGAGATTTCATATAGCTGCCATGGTTGTCAGTTATCTGAACGATCATGCAATACTCATGGCCATGACATGAGGACTTGGTTCGGAATGAGAGTTTAGTGACTGACTGGCTGGTAAACCCCTGCCACGTTGGAGCACTTTTATTCGAAGGCAGCCCAATTTCTTAGAAAAGAGGGAGCCAAGTCCTCCAGAAATAATGTCGCGGGACCAGGTCGAGAAACTGTATAGAGTAACATTGCAATAAGACAGTCCGATGACAGTTCTAGAAAAGCCCAAGTGAACGTTCAAAATAAGCCAAAATCAACAAAAGAGAGGCGGAGATAGGGATCGAGAGCAAAAAGGGATTCCAGAAGGTTAAAGCCTAGGATTCCAATGTATGATAATTACACGCCGCTGAACACATCCTTGGAAAATATCTATATGTCTACTTGCAATACCATGCAATACAGGAAGTCGCCTCCAAAAGAGTTGTCAAAGAGACAAAAGCAGACTGGGAAATCTTTTCGGTTTCACAAGTGTTATGGGAACAATACGAATGAATCCAGGCATCTCCAGGATGTTACAGAAAAATTGATTCTAGAAAAGAAGTTACAGTAGTTTGTAAAAGCCCCGCAGGATGATGGGTGGGGAACTTCTGACCCCAATCATGGACAAGCTGCGCGTAGGGCTAAGGAGCCTGCATGGACCGGTGGAAGACTGATGATAAATACGATAGTGGGAGGACCGCTCCCGACGTATAAGAGTTGGCACGAAATGGAGCACTATGCTAGCGCGATTAGGCATGTAGATTTTGAATGCTGTTCGAATATGGAAGATGGGACTCCGACAAAACAACAACGTACAATGGCAGATGATATTGTGTTTAGGAATAGGGATGCGGACAAAGTAGAGGCTTCAACAATCGGCCCTATGGTCATTTCAGCTATGATCGGTCCTGCATTGGTGAGAAAGATTTTGATTGATTGTGGAAGTTCGGTGAATATAATTTTCAAAAAGGCATATGATCAAATGAGAATGGAAGCCAAAGATTTAAAACCGTCTAGCTCGTATACATGGTTTTAATGGCGTTGCAATCGAACCGGTTGGTTACATGGAATTGCCTATTGAGTTGGGAGAAAGTGAGCGAAGGAGAGTGCGAATCTTGCCGTTTATTTTTTTGGATGTTGACTCTTCATACAATGTTTTTCTAGGCCAATCGGCCCTGACAGAATTCCGAGTAGCTCTTGCCCCATGATGTTTGACTTTAAAATTTTCGACAGAAAATGGTGTATGAGTTGTTCATTTCGATCAGGAGACTGGACGTGCATGTTATGTGGCTGAGTTGAGGGCAGCTCAGCGCAAGAAGAAGGGTAAAGGTGTGGACAAAGCTGTCTGCATCCATGCTGCCGACGATTGACAATTGGCGCCTGAGCCTTGGCTTGGGAAGCACAGTCGGTTTTATAGAGATATAGATCCAAGGGATGACGAAGAGGAGCCCAAAGAGACCAAGAATGCATCGGCTGAGCTGACAATTGATATTACGGTCAGCCACGACGACCCATCACAAGTCCTAAAGAGTGGGTCATAGTTTAGCCCTTTGATGATGAAGGAACTTGCTAGTTTTCTTCGGGAAAATCTCGATGTATTCACTTGGACTCATTCTGACATGTGTGGAATCTCGTCTGCCATTGCGAGCCATGCATTTAATATCGACCCAAAGCATGTTTCGGTGAAGCAAAAAAGACACGGTATGGATCCAAAGAGATCTGTCGCTCTCAAAGAGGAGGTGGATAAACTAAAAGTCAACGGTTTATCTACGACACTCTCTACACTGAATGGGTATCAAATCCTTTGCTTATGAAGAAGGCGAATGGGAAATGGAGAACATGTGTCGACTATTTAGATTTGAACAAGGCATATCCTAAAGATAGTTTTCCTCTTTCGAGGATTGACCAGTTGGTGGATTCAATCGCAGGACACAAATTGTTATCTTTCAAGGATGCATACTCGAGATATAACCAAATCCCGATGCATATCCCCGATCAGGAGCATACCAGTTTCATTATCGTCGTTGGATTATACTGTTATGTGGTAATGCTGTTTGGATTGAAGAATGCCGAAGCAACCTATCAGCGCTTAGTTAAGAGGATGTTTAAAGACCAGATTGGAAAACAATGGAAGTGTATGTAGATGATATGTTCATGAAGTCACGACGATCAAGCGACCACCTTAGAGGCTTGGTGAAAATGGTTGACATCCTCCGACATTATAAGATAAAGATCAATCCTTTGAAATTCTCTTTTGGTCTCGCATTAGCAAATTCTTGGGATTTATCATCAATGCACGTGGAATAGAAGCTAATCCCAAGAAGATACATACTATCCATGATATCCAAGCATCGAGAACCATTAAACAAGTGTAGAGCCTGAATGGGAAGGTATTGCCTTAAGTCGGTTTATCTCTTGAGCTACCGATAAGTGCATTCATTTCTTCGGTTTGATTAGGAAAGGAAAAAGAAACTTTGAATGGACGCAAGGTTGTAAAGACGCTTTTCAAGCTTTGGTGAATCATTTGAAGGGACCACCTATCTTGTCAAAGCCGGTGGATCATGAGGAGTTGTACATTTATTTGGCTGTATCGGCATACGCTATTAGTGCTGCCTTGATTCGTGAGGAGAATCAAACCTAGATGCTAGTGTATTACTCAGTAAACGATTAACAGGAGCAGAAAGACACTATCCAAAAATAGAAAAACTGGCGTACTGTTTACTAATTACATCACGAAAGCTTCGTCTGTACTTCCAGGCACATCCTATCAATGTTTACACTGACCAGCCATTACGATAGGTCCTAAAACGACTTGAGACGTTTGGGAGGTTACTCAATGGAATATTGAGCTTAGCTAATTCGATATTACTTATCTCCCTCGAAGGGATATCCAGGGTCAGGCATTGGCAGATTTTATGGCAGAGTTTACTATGCAAGATGATTTCCCAGAAGGTAGCGAAATCCCTACCGTACGATGGAAATTGTATACTAATAGAGCATCTAATGATCACTGTTCTACAACTGGGATTGTGCTTGTAACCCCTAAAAACCAGTCACTTTGTTATGCTTTGAAGCTTGATTTCCCAGCAACAAAAAACAAAGCTAAGTATGAAGCTTTGGTTGCTGGACACAAACTCGCTAGAGAACTTGGAGTTAAATCTCTTGAAATCTTTTGCGATTCGTAGTTGGTAGTGTATTAAGTTAGGGGAGACTATCAGGTTAAGGGAAAACGGCTTGCCCCATACCTTAATCGAGTTTAGGATTTGTTGATAGAATTTGAATACCAGGACATCTCACATATTCCACACGATCAAAACAAAGAGGCTGATTCGTCGGCAAAGTATTCTAGTACCAATGATGCACGACATATGGGCTTGGTTCTGGTCGAAGTATTAAATACCCCAAGTATAAACATGATGTAAATTGATCAAATGCTGGATGCAGAATCTGAAAGGGAATCATGGATGACTCCAATCGAATACTATTTACCGTGTGAAGCCCTACACGATAAAAGAAATGAAAGGCGACAAGTCCTTCGCAAAGCTTCATGATATATTATGCAGGAAGGAATTATGCACCGGAAAGGTTTCTCAATCCCTCTACTCCGGTGTATATCTCATGATGAAATAAAGCGTGGTCTAAAAGAATTTCATAAAGGAGAATGCGAAGATCACACTGGGGCCAAACTCTGGCAAAGAAAATACTCCGTTACAGGTATTATTGGCCAACCGTGAATCGGAACGCCACTGATTATGTAAGACAATGTAATAAATGCCAGGTGTATGCAAAAGTCCCAAGAGCTCCATCAAGAGAAATCGCACAAATGGTCAGCCCATGGCTGTTCGCTATGTGAGATATAAACATTATCGGTTCTTTACCGATCTCTAAAGGTGGCACGAAGTACGTTATCGTTACAGTTGATTACTTCACCAAATGAGCCGAAGTGGAACCTTTAGCCACAATCAAAATTAAGAAAGTAATCAACTTTATTATCCAAAACATCATATGACGCTTCGGTCTCCTATAAACTATTGTGACAGATAATGGGACTCAATTTGACAGTGTTGAATTCAAAGATTTTTTTCAAAGGTATCATACTGAAAAGAGATTTGCAGCAGTCGCTCATCCTTAGGAAAATGGATAGGTAGAAGCTGTAAATATAATCATAAAGTCTATCCAAAGAAGCATTTGGAGAAGCCTAGAGGCAGGTGGGTGGATGAACTCCCTACATCGTTATGGGCTTATAGGACCACCCACAAGTCCACGACTAGCCATACTCCATTCGCCCTTGCCTACGGTTCTGAAGCCATTATTCCTATTGAACTTGAGGTCCCTTCACATCGAGTGACTTATTACGATCCTATAACGAATAAAGATCTCCTCTTGGAATCTCTTGACTTTATAGATGAGAAGCGCGAATAAGCTGATTTGAGGGCAGTTGCACATCGACATCGAGTTGCGCGGTATTACAATGCTAAAGTTCGACCTAGAACATTCAAAATTGGTGATCTCATCCTAAAACGGGTTTTTCCTACCCATCGTATATGAATCCAATATGGAAAGGACCATATGTCATTGAATAGAGGCTTGGAGAAGGAATTTTCAAGCTAGCGACTGTCGATGGCATTACACTTCTGAGGGCATTGAATAATGAACATCTTCAATGCTATTTCACTTGATTTATCTCCTTTCCATTTTAGTTGCATTTATTTTCGGAATTTGGTTTGCATTTGATTTTCCAGATGTGAAATAAGATAGCTTATGCTATTCCTTTTCGTAAATGAATAAAGTTTCAGGCTTCCTTAATATATGTGTTTGCTATTGCATTATAAGCTAATTACATAGCGAAACTGATTGAAGTCGATATGTATGAACCGACTCTCGGAGTTTGAAATTAATCAATCATGTTAACTCCTAATGAGATTAAACAAGATGAGCTCAATCTACTTGTTCATTTAATAACTCTCATTCATAATCCAAAGGACAAGATACAAAATAAGGAACAAATGCGGCCGATAACCTGATGATCGAACAACTCCTGTCTAATTATGGAATTGAGATAAAATCAGGGCGATCATGATACGACCTGTCACTCGCTTAACCAAACCCCATACCCTTAGGGGAAAATCAACTAACCAAGGGGAGTGTGATCTGACTGTTCTCCGAAACAACTCTAAGTCCCCAGAGTGCAGACTAGAGTATAAACATAAATCGGGTGGAGACCAACCGCCCATGAAACAACTAAGTCCCCACTGTGTGGAATATAGTATAAACATAAATCGGGTGGAGACCGACCGCCCACGAAACAACTCTAAGTCCCCAGAGTGCAAACTAGAGTATAAACATAAATCGGGTGGAGACCGACTGCTCGTGAAACAACCCTAAGTCCCAGAGTGAGGACTGGGTTATAAACGTAAATCACGTGGAGACCGAACACTTGCGAAACAACTCTAAGTCCCTAGAGTGCGGACTAGAGTATAAACATAAATCGGGTGGAGACCGACCGCCCATGAAATAACACAAAGTCCCCAAAGTGCGGACTAGAGTATAAACTTAGATTGGGTGTGATCCGACCACCCATTAACAAAATCATATCCCAGAGTGTGGATACGAAGATGAATGAATAGTTGAGTGGAGTTCGACCGTTCACTATTCAACAAACTCTGGCCCGAAACCGAAGGGTGAAGTATAAACTCGCTAAGGATGGAGATCAACCATACTACACCCGACCCCTACCCCTCTAAACTAAAGCCAGGAGAAGAAGTACAGTTACTTGAAAAACCGCTAAAATTCGATGGCGAAACACTAAGGCTGGAGCCTAGTGGTTGATACGACTCAAGGCCAAACTTCAATGAGCCCTCGGCATAGATGAATTATATCAACATCCGATACAACGAGCAATGAATCACAAATGCATAGAATGAAAAATGTGGTAGTTCGAACATTTGAACAAGTAAATACAAGAATCATACACAAGAATACAAGAATTTTTATTTACACTAAACTGGTTTTACATCATACAAGTCTATCCAAAATGCAAGACAAAACTGGAAGGCCACGCCCAAACAAATACAACCAACGAAAAGGAGAAGTGATCATCTAAGCTATTTTACATGTCATTCCAAATCGAAGATTATTTCTTGGATTTCCTATTTTTCCTTTGCTTCGTTGGATTGGCTACTTCCGAACTACCGCTCGACCCTCTCTTTAATCCTTTGCCGCCTCGGCTTTTCTTCGAAGAAGTATCCTTTGTTATGTGAATCAAGGCGGTATAATCTTTGGAAGTAGGAGTGATGGAGGCACTCTCAGCACCGAAAGTAAGGGGAATGTCATCCCAGGGAATTGTCCCACTAGGAGGGATCATCTGGAGCGGGACGGGAAACGGTCCATCTGAACACAAATCAGTAGGCTCAATTTTCACCTTTCTTTTCAACAGTTCTTCTTTTTCAATATGCTTTTTCATGCTGAGCTCCCCAGTGGGGTCAGAAGAACTTTTGATCATGACATCATCATTAAAAGGAATTTCTGGTGCAGGTCGCTTCCCTCCTTGAATAATGCCTCCATGAATTGATCATCAATAACGAAGGCTTCTTCTTGAGTTGCGGTTGAAGTTATTACTTTAACAGATTCTGTAGCGACCACTTGTGACTCCGACTGAGGCTGTTGGGAAGGAAGATGAGCAACACCTGATAGGTTTATAGTTGAGAAAAAATAGCCGAAAAGATTAGTAATATCAACTGATAACACCCCAACTTTGCGGAAGACGAGAAAAGCCGATAGAATACCTTCCTCGGTATGACTTCCAGGTTAGGTTGGAGCAAACTCAAAACTATGCTTGGGAATTGGGAAAAGTTGTGGCTTGTTTGGATCATACCCGGGTATGGTCGAAGAGCTTGCTACGGAGCTAGAGATGACCTGGGGAACCAAGGGTAATTCAATTGTAGTATCGGGTCGCGTCGACCTGGATCCTTCGTGGGAAGAAACAACAACAAACTCTTTCTGGAGCAAGAGCTGGATATCGTGCAATGTTTTTGGTTCGTCGTCCAAGAGTATCTCGTTTTTAAGTTTAGATAGATAAATATCCTCCGAGTTAAGAAGTTTCTCTCTTCCGCAACGAGAAATTCCCAAGCACTACTGGGCCATAGGGATAGTCTTCACCGAGCCACGTCAAATTCATATGCTTGAGAACATTAGCAGTATAAAGAACGAGAAGCGGGTCAAGCTCAGTCATTATCTCTTCCTTGACTTTGTCCTTGGTAGCTTCCATTTCACATTGAATGAGTGCATCGACATTTTTGGCCCTCTCAATAGCCGTGTCTCTCTCGAGTCTGACGTTTAACAGCACATCGCAGGCATCCTGAGCAATCTTCTAAGCATCTTCTTTTTATTTATTTGCATACTCAAGTTTAGACTTGAGGTCAGCTTTTTCCCTCAAGACCATCGATTCATTATTTCGAGCAGTATCCCACTAAAGCGCTATCTCTTGATTCCGCTGATGCAAAACTTGAATCATATTGAGATGGCTGGATTTCATCTCTACCATGGATTTCATAGCAGTGTTAGCTTTTCCTTCAGCTTCTGCTAAGGAGGTTATAGAGGCTTCCAGCTCATTTTTCAAAGTGTCAATGATTCTTTTATCTTGAGCTTTTTGGATTTTAGTTTTTCAATCTCCGTCGCGCGCTCGAAGGAAACTTTGGATATCTTTTATGCTGCCTTCATCCATTCCTGATACTGCATGTGGATGTTAGTGAGGCAATCAATGGTCCTCTTCTGAACATGATCTAGAACCCTCTTTAGGTTATGAAGAAAATAAAACCCTTCATAGTATAAATTCAGAAATTCTTCATGAAGTTATGCAATGTGAGCAGTTGGATCGATCGTAGAATCATCAATAGCAGCTTCGACTTCGGTGCCTTCTTTGTCGCGCTTGTGATCAGCAGTATATTCGCCATGGCAGCGACGATCGCTCGACCATTTAGAATGAGATGGAACCAAAGGCTGTGGAGGCATTGGAATAGTTGAAGGGCCGCAAGACGGATCGATAGGCAAGTCCCTACGATCAGTTGGTCTTTCTGAACCCTTTGAAGGAGGAGATCTTGATCCGTGTTTATCCTGGGATGGCCTATCCTTATCATCTCTATCTTGATGACCCTGTTTGCGGTTGGGGCGATAGCTGGAATCGTAATAATCTCGACAGCCAGGGTAAGAACCAGAGTGCGAACCCCATGACTGGTGGTGTATGTCCCGGAGAGAATCAAACATGTTCCTCTTCCTCACCGTCGTTTCTACAAAGGAAAACATAAGTCAGTCAACTCTAAGCATTAAAAAGCATGAGTCAAGTATAATGTAGTGTTGAGGGGTGCTAGTGTATGCAAGTGTCCTAGTGCAACCCCACGACAGACCAAGTGCAGGAGCCTTGCTCATTGGTGTAACTTCCCCTTCAGAAGTAGGAATCTAAGTGCCAATTCTAACGAGAGATTCCGACTTTTTAATTCAAGGCGTCGAGATCAGGTGGAATTGGTAGACCAGACAAAGAGTCAAGTGGTAAACTCTAACGCTCTGATGGTTGAGAGGCAGATTCATATTGATCAACTTTAGGAGCTATTGATGACTTGGATTGGTCGGACAGGCGACTTCTTGAAAGTTTATGTACGAATGTTTTCTTGTTTCTCCTATCAGCAACCAAGGGTTGTGAGGCTTGTAAAGATGCGAAATCAACTCCAAGACCGAATTTGTCGCCATTATGACCAAGTACATCGCCTCTATGACTCCTGATGTCAATATCAGCAAATTCTTGAGCACCCGTAATCGGGGGAACCATGGGATCGACTCGATTTTCCCTATAACCGATCGCGGCCCATGATCTTATCCCTGCCGTTTGAGCAATTTTGGTTAGCCCCACGCCGAGGCCCTCCTCTATCAAACAAAAAGTGACGAGGTATTCGTCCCTAAGCAAATATTCGAGATTCCTGTCCTTGGGTGGAGCATTCTTCAGAATTGAGACCGCCTCTTCATTAATGTTGCCGCTAGTCCAGGTAACGACACCTACAAAGGAATAGCATAGTCAGCAAGGCAACTTGGATATCTTTTTTCTGCACCATCAAGAAAATGGTGGGTAACACTTACGTCTTTCCAACCACTATTGAGCAAAGCCAGGTGGGCAGGGAACAAAAAATCATTCACTTTCAAAGGCACTTAGCTTGTTCCATGTGCCGGTTAAAATCTGGCACCACTTTGCCGAGTCATGGAATGTAAATGACAGACTCCCTGTCCGCTGCTTGAAAATAAAAATAAATCGAATATCTTCGATAGTGGGAGGATGGTGCAGTAATTCCATAAGTACCATATAAGTACATTAAGGAGAGCATAGCCATTTGGGTAGAGTTGTGCTGGAGCTATGCTTAAATAATGTAAAATCTCCCGAATGTATGAGTTGAAATGCGGGATGCATCTTGCCCAGCACATAAACTTATTGCACACTATATACCCTTCAGGGTGTCTGTGAGCCCTATCATCTCGCGACGGAACCAACACGTCGTCAAAGGGAATTCCATGCCTTACGTAAATTCTTTGGAGAGCATCTTCTTTAATTTTTGAAGCTACTGAATCAGAAGGATTCTCAAGAATGACTACGTCTTCTAGGGTATTTGAAGCAAGATTTATAACCTCTGGCGGAAAGACGGGGATAACTTCAGAGAGATCAAATTGAGGACCAAGACTTTCCAATTATTCCGAATGATGGCTGGACGACGGACTATCGGACTCATTTACTGAACTTGATTCTACGTCAGAGTTATTCCTTTAAGATGATGATCCAGACGGCATAGTCGCAAGACGCCCGGAACGTCTAGATCCCGTTGCTACTAAACTTAGTAAAAATCATAATTATATAAAGCAACATGTACCCCCAGTGCATAGTCAGTGCTAGTGTGGTGCGATAAAGTGATGTTCAATGTAGTAATAAGTTGTGCAAAACTGAAGATTGAAAAGAGAATGAGACTTTGAAGTTTAGCAAGAGAGACCGTCATTCCTGACCGTCTCAACTGTTTATGCATATCATCGAGAAATGATGCAGCTTGAGTTTCACGATTGATCATCAGCTAGCAAATGTTTGGTTTTTATCTAAGTTATTGGTGAGCTTCAAGGTTATTATTAAAGTCATTGGTTTTTGTATTGATTCAAAATGTTTGCTACCAAGTATGTAGTTCAGATCATGTGCAAGTCATATACAAGTTATAATGTTTATCCAAGTATGAAAGGCCAAAGCTCATCATTTATTAAAGTTTACCCATCTAAATTTCACTTTATAAAAAGAAAGGTTCATTTGTAAACTAGGCCGATCATTCGTGTATGTGAATTAAGGCTGATCGTTTCCTAAGACAGCGTTAGACAATCGTTCACCACGAGCTTTTCCCATCGATCGTTCAAATGAGCCACCAATTCCAAGATATACCAAATCTTTTATAGGTGATCTTCGAGCCCCAACGTCCTAAAGCTTTGTCGATCGACCAAGAATGATCATGGATGATCGATCGTACAACTTCTTCACGTCCAAAGTACCATCTTCATCAGCGAGTGATCAGCTAATGTCGTATTCATTCATCCTTAGCCACCTCGTCTCCATTTCATACGATTATAAGAACAAAAAACAGTAGGGATTCACTCACCTTAATCACTCCATTCTAAAAATTATGAGTAAGTACATGATTCATGCTACCTAAGTTTGAATCTGAAGGAGGAGGATATGAAATCGATTTGAAGGATGACGACTTTGTGGTGATAGTTGCTTGGATCGCTAGTAAGAAGGCAAAGAGGCTTGACTCCTTTTTGCTTCAAAATGGAACGATGGGAAGAGAGTGAAAAAGAATGACTAAGTGTAGAGGCTTATATAAGGAAAGGAATTTATCCGTTCCTTTTCGGTCTAAAATTTTTTAGACGAACGTCTCACACCCAAATATTTAGCCGATCGTCCCCTATCCAAGCCTTATGCTGATTGTTCTACTCCCAAGCCATATGAAAATCGTTCCACTCCCAAGCCTTAAGCCGATCATTCCACTTCCAAGCCTTATGCCGATCGTTCCACTCCCAAGCCTTATGCCAACCGTTCCACTCCCATGCCTTATGCCGATTATTCAACTCTCAAGCCTTATGCCAATCATTTCACTTCCAAGCCTTATGCTGGTCATTCCACTTCCAAGCCTTATGTCGATCGTTCCATAACCTAGCTTATGCCAATTGTTTTCATGATCATGAGTAGTTTGAAATTTGTTTTCTAAGCAAGGGAAGATTAAGGATATATAAAAACATATGGATTTAAAAAAAAGAGGGGGAGGGGGGAAGAGCGCATGCTTGAAAGAATGACGATTGGCATAAACTGTTTATAGAAAGTAATCTCCGTTAACTCGACAACGATTCTTGAACGTGTAATCATGATTGGGAGTCAGGTGCTTACATGTATATATTCAAGTGTATGTTTGAAAATTTAAAACTGAATAGTCACTTGGAGCCGACCAGAGGAAAACTAAAGCTAAGTTGCTGAAGCCTGGAAATTGCTAGAATAAAAACAATATGATTATTAACAAGTTATGATCCCATGTTTATACTATTGGAAATGGAGCAATCATCATAAATAAGGAGAATATGACCTTCAACAAGAAAACAACCGATGGAAGGATAGTGACTATTTGATGAACCAGATGGTTTTCTTTCAAACACTTCTAGCTTACGACGGTTTAAAGCACGTCATGTATGATACAAGACGTACTTTAGGGGAAATATTATCCCGCCTTTTGGAAAGGCCATGATATCATCGACTTGGCTGGGAACGAATGGTCAACAGCCTTAGGAATCGATTATGTACAGTAGTATAGATGATGGTTGGGCAGATTTGGGCCAGAACCCAATCGAGGTGCATTCGGCTTGAATTAACTGGTATTGCCCCCTTGAGGTTATATTTCAAATTTGGAATCGATCGGAGTTCATATGGTCGAGTTACAGACGAAGCAAGGATTGATCAAGAACGATCCATAAGATAGTTTAAATCATCGAAGAACGCTCAATATCTCAAGATCCACAAAGCCCATCCTTTTGAAACTTCCAAAATATAAAGAAAATGAAGATTCAGGCTGACAAAAATGATCGTGAGTCCTAAAGTTGTGTTTGGCATTTGGTTGACCGTTATTTGGCCGATTGTTATGGCCAAGTCCTAAAAACAATCGGTATGTTCTAGTGCATAATACAGTTTCGACAAAGATCGATCCATATCTCCTAAGTTACAAGTTAGAATGATTCCATACTTCAAAAGAAACATCAAGGGACATGCGTGCCCTCCAAAAATGATCGCACCAAAATTGGAGACAAGAAAAACGGTCGACTAAACTAAGGCCGATCATTCATGATGGTCGAGTTAAATATGTTGATCGTTATAGAGGGCCCTATGGACCTAGTGAGCCTTCTACCGAAATCTTAGCAAAATATCTCATCATCTCTCCCTATAAATACAGGTCCCATGGTTCACTTTAGGAGAATTTTATGCTGCTGGTTACTTTAATCTTTATTATAATCAAGTTTTTCCTATTTCTTGTTGCTGTAATCAGATCATTAGTGGATCAATAAAGGTAATCTTCAAAGTGGACATAGGCATACAACGCCGAACCACTATAAATTTCCATGTTCTTGATTATTGCTTTTATTAGTTTGTTAGTTAATTCTTCTCCTCGGTTCCAATTTTACTTTCTTCATTTACTTCTCTATACAAATCTATTCTTGGGTGTTTGTGACCAATTTAGTTGCAAACAACATTTATGTAAGAATACTAATGGTTGAACAATATAATATAAGGATTTTTCAATACTTAAAACTACATTAAAAATATAAGAGAGGAATTGTATAAAGGAAAGAAAGCATCATTCATCTTGACCCCAAAAAGCGTCTTTCTATCCATTTTTTTACTCTCTCATAAATATCGAACTAACAAAAGAGAAAGAATGAATTGATTATGAAGAAAAGAGCTCAAATCCACATCAACCCTCTTTCCTTTTCACCAAGGTAAGGTAATATATAATGTTATTTGAGAATCAAATTATAATAAAACAATTGGCAATATGTGATATTTATGTATCGCCAATTATCATAAGAACTTGTATTCAAATAGACCTTCCTATATGTGCACATACCTATATAGAGCAAGCAAAAGTATCCATATCCCCAATTCCTTAATCTATTTTATGTCCCCCTTGAATATGATAAATCTTGAAAACGTTGAAGTGTAAAAATATTTTGTACATTTGATCTTTCCACTCATAATTTTACATCTTCTTAAAAATTCTTATCGGTTAAAAAGTATTATTACTAGAATTGACCATTTAAAAATTCTTATTAGTAAAGAAGTATCATTGCAAAAAATGTTGAATGAAGAATTTGTTATGTTAATTCAACCAATTGTGTAAAACTATGTTGAGTTCAAAATAACATGTCGTATATCTTCAAAATATCATAACGGGGTTTTGAGAACATGTTCTTTAGAGTAAGAAGAAGAGAGCATGTTTGGAAGAAGGAATGAAACGAGATCAAAAACTGAAGAAATGAAGAAAGATACATATCTGCCCAACACTGAAATTAGTGTGCATATGCAAGTACCACCAATCTACCGGTGGGGGTACCATTAGCTGAACGGTGGTACTGCAATCGACGCAGTAAACTGGGGCTACGAACAACCATGTCTATTCAAAGTGTTGCAACTGTTGCTAATGGCTGTACTCTTCATTCAATGACATTTCTAATAGTTTTTTATTTAAAGAGAAGCAACCCCTCTTCGCATCCAAACATCAACTATATAAGAAGTATCAATCCTTGTATCTAAGAATCTACTTGTGATTAAATCTTCTTCTTCTTCTCCACTTCGAAAACTCTTTCTTAGCTATAATCAAAAACAACAACTACTACTGTGTTCTTGGATTGATCAAAGTAGCACAAAACTTTGAATTAAGTGACATCATTAGAAGGCTTCGTTGAATCCTAATGGGAATAGTTTGATGGTCGTTTTGTACTCAATAGGGTTGAACTATTTTCTAAAAGAATATGTAATAGATCCTCATAGCCAGAAGTACGACAATGGTATCCACATAATATTCTAATAATTTTTCAGAAAATATCATCAGCAAATGGAGTATTTAAGCAACTGCACTCCACTTCAAGTCACGAATCAACATTTAACATGGCTAGAACATTTTTATGGTGAAATTTTACTCGTTGGCAAAAGACGATGAAGTTCTTTCTCATTTCTGTAAAACTTTTCTATAAACTAGAAGATGAGTTGGAAGAATTAGTCGCTTAAACTCCAATGGATACTGTTGAATTAAAAGATAAACGATAAAAATGAAAGGAGTATGACTTCATGTGTAAATGACACATATTGAATGCACTGTCTACATCTGTCTAAAAAACACATACTGCATTGGAGAACAAATACCGCATTTCCGAGCCAAGTAACAAAAAATTTCTTATTAGCAATTTCATGAAATTTAAGATAATGGAAAATAAAATGATCATTAAACAAGTAAGTGAGATTTTAGTTATTGTCAATCATCTTAAAGATGCCAATATAGAGCTTCCTAAAACATTCATAGTTGGGGTTATTATATCCCGACTTCCCTCTTCTTGGAATGATTACAAGAAGAAACTGAAACATACCAAAGTTGACTATGACATAGAACCTTTACAACGTCATCTTCGCATAGAAGACTAACATAAATATGAACAAATCAATAGTCAACAAACTGAATTTCATTCCAAGGCCAACAATGTTGAAGAAATTCATCCATCAATGTTTCAAAAAACGAAAACAAGAAAATAAAAGAAAAGGATAACAAAAAGAAGAGTTCTTTTTTTTTGTAATAAGCCGAGCCTCTATGCTTGTTACTGTTGTCAACGAAAGAAAAAAAAAGAATATGGTTGAAGTAAAGCTTACAACTGTAGTGTAAGAGGCAAACTCCACTAGTGGTGTAGAAAATTATTGGTGGCTCAACATTGGTGAAACGACACGTATATGCAAAGAATATAGTCTTTTTAAGACCTATGTGAAACGAACAAAGAAGAAAATGAAGTTACCATGGCAAATAAGGCTCATAGCAAAGTCATTGGAAAATGCACTATTGAAATTCCATTCACCTCGGAAAAGGTTCTTACTTTGATCAATGTATTTTATATACTAGATATTTGTAAAAATCTTGTATTTGGATACCTCCTTAATGAGGTAAGATTCAACGTAATGAGTTTGGCAAGCTAGTTTTGTCAAAGAATGATAGTTTTTTATGTCATGGATACTCTTGTAACAAAATGATTAAGTTGAGTATAATAAAAGATGGTTCTGTTTATATTGCCGACTCCTTTTATTTATGGCATGCTAGACTAGGACGTGCTAACTACAATTTCCTTACATCTACGCATAAGTTTGGATTAATTTCTGATTGCAATTTTGACTCTGTTAATAAATGTGAAATATGTGTTCAAGCAAAGGTTCATAAAAAATCCTTCAAATGCATTGAAAGGGATACTAGTATGCTTGATTTTGTATATAGCGATGTTGGTGATCTTAAAATTCATACAACACACAGAGGAGATAAATACGATGTCACATTTATCGATAATTACTCTAGAATCAAAAATTTTCATTTGGACCAAGGCGGTGAACATTTTTCAAATGAATTCACCTTATTTTTCAAACAACGCAATTTTATTCACCCATGTATGACCACTTATACTCCACAACAAAACAACGTTACAGAATAGAAAAATAGAACATTGGTAGAAATGGTCAATGCAATGCTTACTGGTTCGAAATTACCAAATTCATTACGGGGTGATATATACTATCAGCCTATTACATTTTAAATAGAGTTTCTTTGAAAAAAAAGAATGTATCGCCTTATGAATTTTGGTTCAGTCGCAAACCAAACTTATCAAAATTTAAGGTTTAGGATTGCTTAACTTATGTTAGAAAACCTGATCCTAAAAGACCCAAGTTAGGAAATAGAGCTTGTAAATGTGCTTTTATAGGATATTCTCAAAATAGTAGTACTTATAGATTCATTATTTTGATACCTTAGAAGTTATAGAATCTATAGATGTAGAATTTTTTGAGAATAAGTATATACCACAAGGCCCAAATAGTGATAAACCATTAATATTGGCTACTCCAGAATATGTTTAGACTAATGATGATATTAATGATGATTATATCTCTAATCAAAATAATGAGGAAATCACAATATGTAAAGAAGATACTGAACGGAGAAGTAGTAAAAGAGAAAGGCTAGAAAATAATTTTGGTCCTGGCTTTATTACATATCTTATTGGAGGCACTAAGGATGAAATCCATAATATCACTAAATATGTAATAAATGTCGATAATGATACAACAAATTATTCTAACGTTATGAGTTCTAAAGATACAAAATTATGGACATAGGCAATAAATGATGAAATGAAATCAATTATGTCAAACCAAAAGTACGTTTTGATGGATTTACCTTGTGGTGTTAAGGCAATTGGGTGTAAATGGGTATTCAAGAGGAAATTGAATATAGATGGATCAACTAACAAATTTAAAGCCTGATTAGTTGCAAAGGTTTATAAACAATGACAAGGAGTATACTATTTTAACACATATTCCTGCTGCTGGCATTACTTCTATACGTTGTTTGATCGCACTAGCATCCATACATAATTTAATTGTACATCAAATGGATCTAAAGAAAGCATTTCTACATGGTATTTTAGAAGAAAAGATATATATATATATATAGAACAAGATGAATGTTTCATATTGCCAGGCCAAGAAAGAAAAGTTTGCAAATTAGTCAAATATTTTTATGGTATGAAGCAAGCTTCTATGTAATGGCATGAGAGGTTTGATGAAGTAGCATTATCATATGGACTTAAAGTCAATGATGCAAATAAATGTATATGTAGCTAATCAGATAAAAATGATTATGTCATACTACTTTTAAACATTGATGATATGCTAATTTTAGGGTCAGATATATCTTGTGTGAACGAAACAAAGTAGTTTCTATCCTTGAAATTTGATATGAAAGATTTAGGAGAAGCTGATTATCTTGGGAATCAAGATTCCAAGAAAATTGGGGGAGTTTGTGTCAATACATTATCATTATATTAAGAAATTTCTAAATAAATATGGTCGTTATAATAACAAACCAGCTCCGAATCCTTTAGATCCTAGTATTAGATTAGAGAAGAATACCAAACATACTATTTCTCATCTAGTATATTCTAGTATTATTGGGAGTATTTTGTATGTTATGCATTGCACAAGACTTGACATAGTAAACACTATTAGCATATTATGTCATTTTTACGAGTAATCCAAGTATGGAACATTGTAAAGCAATTTCAACAGTTCTAGCTTATTTGAAAAGTACCATCGACTATTGTCTTTCTTATAAAGAATATCCTCCTGTATTAGAAGAATATAATGACACTACTCGGAACAATGTAGAATTTAAACCTAAATATACGATTAGATGGGTATTTATGTTAGGAGGAGCTGTTGTGTCTTGGTGTAACAACTTGCACCCCATTGGGCCTGAATTTTTGCTAAAATGAAAACCCAAGTCCACTAAAGTATGAATCATTGGTTTGATGTCTTGTAAATAAACAAATGAGTGCATATCAAAGCATTAACAATATAACTTATAGAGGAATAGTAAAATATAATAAGTCACATAGTCACTGACCAAGGTTTGACACTTCCTATTTCTAGTGTCCATGTTAGCATCGAACATGATAATGAACATAACTTCCATAGTTCCAGCCTCGTACTAGTACCTATTCGTCTAAGCTATCCTGTGGGTTGTAAGAAGGATGAGGTCAGAATAACGGTCCACTGACCGGTAAATTATACACTTTGTACATAACACCAGTTTATGCCGATTGTCTCCCATCTTTGTTATGTCCTTTTGTTTTTAATTTATCGTCTTGATTTCACATACATGTACGATATGTCCCATCTACCCATAGTAGACTATAGCTATGTAACCATATATGTAAGTACCACACTCCCCCGTTTGACCAAGATAATATCCCTGTTAATATCCATAATTCTTTACTACCGGGCATCATCATCAATGTCTAAGCCAAATTGCCCGCATAAAAAGTAGAACCTCCCATAGTGCCTAATAACAACATCACTATAATTTAGTAGTATTCTACATCGCTTTGCTTTGTGGATTTACTACTTGTCTGCTTCTTATCAAGGACAGCTCCACGCACTACCCCATTCATTTTGAAAGAACTCTATCGTGGATTAACTAGCCTTGCCCTAACAACATTCTAGCAAACAACTGTGGCCATGCATTACCAAACATGGCATACCTTAGTAGGAGGCATAGCTTGTTAGGTGTAACCCTATCTTTCCCGTTTGACCGATTTGGACCAGTGACACACTCAACCAATGTAGCTCCAACTTTAGATTGGTGCCTGCACCTGCTAGCATATCATCGAGCTGCTCACCATCCTATTTAGATTGCCTAACGCAATCAAGGAAATACCCACTTTTCTAATTTTGAAGCAAGCTCCTCCTACTACTGGGGTATTCCTTTATCTTACGCAAGCATATACACTCCACAGATCCTACGGCTGAATATGTCCTACATCATTATAATGCATACACAACTGTTAGTAGCCCCTCGCAGTGAGCATGCTTTTATTATGTAACACTACTGATCTCGCATTCTAACCCATTCTAATGACTAATGTCATTCTATTCGTACAATTACATATCAACATTAATAGTTCATGCCCGTCATAAACGCATACTTGAGGCTACTTATATATATCTTATATATATATTATATATGTATGTATGTGTGTTCATTCATTCTTATTTCATTGTCTTACCTCTACAGTTCACTGTTGACCATAGGTCTTTTACTTCATTATACATTTATACATTTCTTGCTTTATGATCATTTACCGCTTCCTTTTTTAATAGGTTTGTAATATCATTTTCCGTTCTTTTTATCCTTTTTTCCCCATTTTCTATATCTATTACCTTTTTACCCTTTTATTTACTCTTTCTTATTCTTCAATTTCTTTTTATTTAATTCCTATTTTTACTATTCTCACGTTCCTTTTCATTTTAGAATGTCCTTATACCTATTTACTTCACTTTTTATTAGACTTAAGGTCTTATATTTTTAATGCATTGGAATTACTTCCTCTTCAAAAGGAATTGCTAAAGCTATAATTCTCTATCAATTACTCAAAAGGGGATTTGTGTTTTATGTGAAATTTCTTTGTGTTTTATGTGAAATTAAAACGAATTATATTTTATCTCTTTATTGAAATAGCTAGTATAAAATATGAGATTTACATTATTTTGTACGTTTCTTTCTTTACATTTACATTTCTTGTTATTTCAAACAAAACACCTTAATTTATAAGTTGGATTGTAACGACCCTAAATTTTCGACCAAATTTAAAATTTAGAATTCATTGGTTCAATAAAATTTTTGAAATTATAACGATCTCAATTTACGCCCAAACTTTATTTGTGACATACGTCTAGTTAGATATGGACATAGAGAAAGTTTCGTTGAAAATTATTACAGTAAAATCCGTTCGCGTTTTACTGTATATCAGTCCATATAAAGCTGCGCAAAATTTATCTTCCAAATCCAAATATTTTTACACGGTTATGTTGTAAAAATTATTCTAATCAAGATTTTGTAATTCGTTTCGTCTAAAACTATCATCGCCTGCTCCGTTTAAATTGTTTTGCAAATCATACAATTTAAGCGGCGTAAATGCTAATTTTATAAAATCATCGTATCGCAATAATCTGTGTACCGTTGGAAGCGCATCGTCACACTGATCATAACGGTATATTTATTTGCGCGAATCAAAGTCCGACATCATCCGTCGTGTTAATTTATCGGGTCCGGACGAACCGGTTAAATAAAAAAATGGGCAGCCCAAAAGCTTTAAATTGCATCCACTTTAAAATAAAAAAATAAAATCTCAGCTGATGTATTTAATTGGGTAGTTGGAAGCTAAGGGGTT
Organism: Allium fistulosum; assembly: GCA_030737815.1. Taxonomy (NCBI): domain Eukaryota; kingdom Viridiplantae; phylum Streptophyta; class Magnoliopsida; order Asparagales; family Amaryllidaceae; genus Allium; species Allium fistulosum. The sequence goes on along the minus strand of CM060904.1, from coordinate 702,086,530 downwards.
ACTTTGGAAATTGATGTGAACATTTGGGAAGTGGTGAGAAGTTTGGGAATTCACGTAACGTTTGGAATTTGAATAAACATCTACTGTCACTAAACTTTAAAGGTAAAAGAACACTTCATCCTCATTCACTGTACCCCTTCACAAATTGTTTCACCTTCGTTCAAAATTGCAAGCTGCAGGTAATTGCCCTTATCCTCTTCTTTCTCTCTCTACCTATTTTTCGTTTCTCCCATTCTAACCTAAAAAAAAAATCCCTGGCCGCAAGCTTGTATACATTTCCAAAGCCTGCTCCAATATTTTGCAAGCTCAACCACCGCCCATATTTTTCCACCACTGCCGCACTGCTCCCCGCCGTGCCACCTACCCTGACAATGCCTCACAAACAACACCAAACCCACACGCACAAGCACCCTCCAGTTTCTCTCCACAAATCTGAGACAACCGTGCCACGCAGCACATGAAACCCTCTCCAGCCCCATCCGCCCTCTCCAAGCCTTCGCCAAACCACTCCACCGTCCAGTCGCCCTCCTCTCCCCACAGTCGCACGACCTCCTCCGCCCCTCCGCGCGCACGCGCAGCAGTCGGACCTTGTGCGCACTCCTCCTTCATCTTGCCTCCACCATTCACTGCCACGTCATCCACCGAACCACTCCAGAGCCTCCAGCTCGCACCCTTCGCCACGCGCAAACGCACGCGTAACTTTCCCTTCCCTGACCCGATGCACCGCACCCCTCCAACGTTCACTTCCCCTTGCCGCACCATCCCCAGTTCCCTGATCTCGTGTGTGCATGCTCACGTATGTAATCGTGTGCTGGTGTGGGTATGAAGTGCAGTGCACGTGCATGGGAGAAGAAATGTTGTGTTCTGTTTCTAAAAAAAAAGAAGAAAAAAAAAGAAGTAGACAGTTGCTTTTCAGTGATTGACGAAAATATATATGCGCAGTTATATCTTGTTGCTGAATTCATTTTTCTCTGATATGCGCAGCAGCAACCGGTTAAGCCTTTTGCACCAGCATCAATTTTCAGCTTTCTTTCTTTTCGCCATCGTTGGTAAGCGCATCTATATAAATCTATAAATTATATACAAACGTTCATTGTATTAATATCGTTTTCTTTTGTCGATATTACAGTGTCCGTTGTGCGCCTTGTACCGACTTCTTTCGTGCTTCTTCTTGCTTTGGGTCCATTCTTTATCCACGAAAGGTGAATTAATTTTCACGACTATATTCTTATGCTAGTTTGAATTGATAAATGATTGCTATGTGATGTTGAATTGGATGTTAATTGTTATTGTTAAGTGATAAATTATTTGCAAGTTAAAATTGGATATAGGATGGTTAACGATTTAAAATGAATTATATATGTCGGATTTTGATTGTTAACTTGACCCTTTTATATGATGAATATTGATTAATTAAATTGACCCTTTAAAATTGTTAAGTTAATTGACACGTAGAATTTGAGTAATGTCACTTTGGACTATTGAACGTATTGAATTAACTACTGTAATTGAAATTGAACGACAAGTGAAACCGAAATGTTATAATCTTTAATCTACTTGAAATGATAGAGTAGATTCTAGAAATAGTTATATTAATTGGCGTAAATAACAAACGCGAATTAATACGATTATTTCGGGATTATTTGAAATTGTTGAATTGTTGTGAATGGATGCTATTGCTTGTTTATTTACTTTGACACCATCCCAGCTATCACACTGCAAGTTCCCTTTGTATGTTTTGATTTCGAATTTAAATGGAATCGGGTTGAAATGATAAATACCCAAATAATTTTGACTTAGGATAGAAAATTAAAATAAAACCCGATTGGTCAAATGTTTTGATTTAAATAAAATAAAGTTTTATTTGACGAATGACAAAGTTTTGAATAATTTAGAATTTAAATTCGAATGAATGTAAATGTGAATATTTGAATTTGGAACGAATATTAAAGTAGTAATTGACAAAAAGAATATTGTTTAAAATTTAATTATGTAATAATTAAATTTAGAATTATTTGATAATTAACTTTTGAAATTATTAATAGTTAAGTTTTGAAATTATTAATAATTAACTTTTGAAATTATTAATAGTTAAGTTTTGAAATTATTAATAATTAACTTTTGAAATTATTAATAGTTAAGTTGTGAAATTATTAATAACGAAGTTTGAAATAATTAATAAATTTTAAATTTATTAACAATTAAGTTTGGAATTATTAATGAATGAGTTTGAAATGATTAATAATTAAGATTTAAAATTATCGAAATATGATGCGATCGAATTATAATTAAATTGAATTGAATATCTTTATTAAGAGAAATTGAATTTTGAACAAGTGAAAATAAGTTTTAACTAAGTTTGAAATTTGAAAGGAATATCTTTGATAGGAAATTGAATTCGCTTTATCGAAACAAATGAAAGACTTGAAATTTAAGAATTGGATTTGATAAGTGTAATTGTAAATAAGTTGTAAACTTTGATAATGAAATCGAATTTAAGACGTAACGTAATGAATTGGGAATTTAATTGGAATTGTTTAATGATAAATAAATTTAATGAATATCGAATGAAAGCGATAATTGAGTTAAATCGTTTTGAACGTAAATTTAGTTAAACGATTTTGGAATGAACTTATATACAAAATGCAATGAATATTTGAATTGTTTTAAATTGAACTTTGAAATTGAAATATAGAAATGTGGAAATTGAAATTGGAAAGTTTGAAACGTAACTCTGGGAATTGATTTCGAAAGACTAACGAATTGTCGATTTACGAATTCCAATTGAAATTGAAATGGTTTTGAAATATATTAACGACCAATCGGTGTTATAATCACGAAGGTTATTAAAGGAACCGGAGTCGGTTTGGGACATACTCACTGTCTAAACCGGAAACCACATTAATAACTATACGCGAAGTGATGATCCAGAATGAAGTGGTTGGATTGGCGAATGTTGATGATTGAAGAAAGTGAACGATAATGGATAGCCTTGACACTTGTGTCAAATTGGAAATGACTAAAACAGGAGCTGTGCCGGGCCAATGGAGGATTAGCTACCTCAAGTGGACACACTTCTTCGTAAACTATTCTTTTACTTTGTGATTGATTGGTGCGCACCCTTGAATTGGGAGTGTTGTCTCACGGTGTTGCGGGCGCTGCGGCGTTGCGTTCTCACCAGTCCGGATCAGGCGAACGGTAGTATCACTACCTTGGGTATTGCCTCATGTGCCTTGTCATACTTGTATTCCATTTATGCGCGACCACTACGATTTTGATTTGTACCTTTAGTATATGGATTGCCCTCTGGTGACTTCCGGTTTTGGGGAAACTACGGTCTTGTATATGCTTTTGGGAATAAAAATGTGTTAAGGGTGGAATGGGCCATGACTTAACACTATTTTGATATCTTTATTATTACTGATAGACATTATCTATTTATCGTACTCTACTATGTATAGATAGTTTATCGGATCCTGAAAGATGCTTATTCCAATCATCTTTGAGTTATTGTTATTTCAAAATTTTAACCATATTATCTGTATAAGAAAATATGTCCTGATTCGAGTGTTTGTTTGTGCATATGCTCGGATCAGATTGAGGATTGTTGTTGCTGATTACTTGGAGCTGAAGACTTGAAGACTATCTTATCTTTATTAGTATTGTTCTTTCCATTTGGACTATTTGGACATCTATGTTGTTGTATTTCTTTTATTGGAGACATTGTTGTATTTACTTAGTAGCTTCATGAACTACTATTATGACATTGTTGTAATTCCGCTGCACTATTCTGTTATGTTATATTTTCTGTGATTCTGTGATGATTCTCATTTATATACTTATACTCCATTAATGATTCGTGTTTTGCACTATTTACGTTGACATGTGTGGATTATTGTCAATTTAAATGGTCCAAATATACGGGTTGTTACAGTTGGTATCAGAGCTTTGGTTCCCGATAACCTTTGCCTGTGGAGTTTAAAAGCCCATAAGAGATAGGGTAAACATACCCTAGAATAAGGAGAATCATTTCAGAATCCACATCCTTGGATTCGTCTTTCTTATTGAATTCGTTGAATAGAATTTCCTTAAGTTCTATAAATTCCTATCTTTGATTCATCTTTGATTCTAAATCACTTTTGGTATTCCAGGATGGCTACCAGAAGAAATGTTAGAGGAAGGGGTGGAAATGCTCCTGGTCCACATGCTCCAGCTCCCGCAGTCCGATTCTCCACTCTTAGCAAGGAGTATACTCAGCTTGGAGGAGTCAAATTTACTGGCTCCAAGAGTATTATCGAAGCACAACAATGGCTAAAGAGTTTGGAAAGGATCTTTTCTGGCTTAGAGATCGCAGATGCTCAGAAGCGCAAGTTAGCCGCTTGGCAACTTCAGGATGCTGCGCAAGATTGGTGGGAATCAGTCACTTCTCGAACTGATGAGGAAACCATCACTTGGGCCCAGTTTAGGTAGTGTTCTATCTAAATTCCTACTAAATAAATTTCTCTCTTATCTCGTCATAATTTTGATTCGTTTCATATCTCTTGTAATAGGGTTTCCTTTATGGCTCAATGGATGCCAGCTGCTGGGAAGGCCCAACTCTATCGGTCTTTCATGGATCTTAAGCAAGGCAATATGACCTTTACTGAGTACGAAAGGAAATTCAACGAACTATCTAAGTTCGGACCTGGTTTGATCGACACACCTCTACTTAAGAATGAGAAGTTCATACATGGCGCACGCCCAGAGTATTACGAGCTCCTCACCGCTCATGTCCATGGAACTTTCACTGAGTTGATGGATTTTGCTCTTCGATACGAGGGAAAGCCTAAGGGAACATCTGTCCCCAAAGCTCCAGTTACTCAGACACCAGCTAATCAGTCGGGAAAGAGGAAGCAAAATTTTGAGCAACAAAAGAAGAATTGGCAGCAGAAATCCGGGCTTGGCTATTCTCAGAAAAAGCCCATTGACTTATCCTCCATCACTTGCTTCAAGTGCGATCAGAGAGACCACTATGCCAGCAGCTGTCCAACTTCTGCCGGTGCCGCTGTTCCACCTCCTCAGAATACTAGGAACGACCTCTGTCACGTATGTCTGCAGCCGGGCCATTTCAAGAGGGATTGTCCTATGTACAAAAAGGGAAAGACGGCTGGAGTTTTTGCTATGACTTCTTCCGCCCATGATCCACCTACCCCACCGGCTCCTACTGATAACCAAGGTACATTACAGGGTATTTTTATGTTGCATACTTTACCAGTTAAAGTTCTATTTGATACCGGAGCAACACATAGTTTCATATCTATTGATTTGTGTAATAAACTTGGTTTGGAACCCATTCTTTCATCTACCTTCTTATGTGTATCAAACCCTATTGGAGGGCCCGCTAACCTTAAAAGGGTTTGTAAATATGTCACTCTTATGCATGGCATTCACCACTTCACTTGGGATTTCTATGTCCTCGGATTCGAAGCATTCGATATACTATTAGGCATTGATTGGCTACGGAAGTTCAAAGCCAATATCTCATGCAAAGCTCGAACAGTCTCTCTCATCGATAACCAGGGCATGCCTTTGGTTATAGAAGGCAAATCACCTCAAGAATATGCTGGGAGTTTTATATTTTCACTTGACTCCCATCCAAATGAACTAAGCTCTACTCCAGTGGTCCAATCCTTTTCTGATGTGTTTGGAGAAGTCAATTCTCTACCACCACCGCGGGAAATCGAATTCCGCATTGACCTTATTCCTGGTGCCCGACTAGTAGTTCTCCCTCCTCGGAGAATGGCTCCTAAAGAAAAAGCTGAACTGAATGCTCAAATTGAAGACTTATTTTCTAAAGGCTTGATTCGGCGAAGTCATTCAGAATGGGGTGCTGCAGTAGTGTTTGTCACAAAATCAGATGGTTCCCTCAGAATGTGTGTGGACTATAGAGAGCTGAACAAACTCACACACAAGAACAGATATCCGATGCCCCGCATCAACGATCTATTCGACCAGCTTCATGGAGCTAAAGTATTCTCTCAACTCGATCTGGCTACTGGCTTTCACCAACTCAGAATTGCCGAGGAGAGTATTCCTAAGACAACATTCCGCACTGAGACTGGTTTCTTTGAATGGCTGGTTATGCCGTTCGGTCTTACTAATGCTCCAGCTTATTTCGTCGATTTGATGAATAGAGTTTTCCGGGATGTTCTTAACAAGTTTGTTCTTGTTTTCATCGATGACATTCTCGTCTTCTCTAAGGACGAGGAAGAACATAGGTCACATTTGGCTTTTGTTCTTGAAACTCTACGCAGTCATCAACTTAAAGCCAAGTTTTCAAAATGTCACTTTTGGAAGGATGAAGTTCGATTTCTTGGCCATATTGTTTCAGAGAATGGGATTTCGGTCGATCTAGATAAGATCGCCGTAATCAATGTAAGTTCTATTCCTACTCGTCAAATTCTATCAAAAACAACTTATCTTTTCTTAATTCGAATCTTTGGAATTTGCAGGATTGGGAGATCCCAAAACTCCTACAGACATCCGCAGTTTCTTGGGTTTGGCCGGCTATTACCGCAGATTTATAGAAAACTTTGCTCGTATTGCCGCACCACTTACCGCACTGACCAGAAAGAATGTGAAATTTATCTGGAGTGAAAAGTGCGAAGCAGCTTTCAACGAGATGAAGCGGAAGTTGACATCCGCCCCAGTTCTTACAGTTATTGACGGTAGCGAAGGATTGACCGTCTATACAGATGCCTGTCGAGATGGACTTGGAGCAGTTTTAATAAAGAAAGGAAAAGTTATTGCCTATGCTGGTCGTCAGTTAAAGACCCATGAAATAAACTACGCAACCCACGATTTAGACTTTCTTGCGGTTGTATTTGCTCTTAAGCTATGGAGGCACTATTTATTGGGAACAAAATTCGAGTTATTCACTGACCATAAGTCATTAAGGTATATCTTCTCGCAAAAGGATTTGAATCAGAGACAAGTCCGATGGCTCGAATTTCTAGCTGCATATGATCTTGATATTAATTACACTCCGGGAAAGGCAAATGCCGTAGCCGATGCTTTGAGCAGAAACCAAGCTATGATATGTTGTAATCTTGTTGAAGGAATGTTATTCCAGCTTTCCGTCTCCCTAGCTCTTATGGATCGTATTATAGCCAAGCAGTATGAGGACACTTTGCTTTATCGCATCAAAGAAATAGTTCTTGGCAGAATTGAAAATGCTGATAATAAAGTGGGTGCACATGTTGATAGTAATGGAATCTTGAGGATTGATAATCGAATTTGTGTTCCTAATGTTGATGATCTTAGACAGGAAGTGCTGCGAGAAAATCATAAATCTTCGCTTTCATTTCATCCCGGTGTCACTAAAATGTACCAGAATATGAAGAAACTATATTGGTGGAGTGGAATGAAGCGCGATATTTCTACCTATGTTAGCAGGTGCACCACTTGCCAACAAGTTAAAGCTGATCACAGAAAGACAGCAGGATTGCTCCAACCGCTAGAGATTCCAGGTTGGAAATGGGAGCAGATTTCTATGGACTTTATTGATGGGCTACCAAGGACTAGAAAGGGTAACAAAAGTATATGGGTGATTGTCGACAGACTGACGAAGTCCGCTCACTTTATTCCAGTCAAGACCACTCGTACAGCTTCGAGTTTGGCCAAGATATACATGAGAGAAGTTGTTAAACTTCATGGTGTACCATCTAGTATTGTATGCGATCGAGATCCTATTTTCACCAGTAAATTCTGGAAAGCATTCCAGGATACTTTGGGCACCAAACTGAATCTGAGCACAGCTTATCATCCCCAGACAGATGGCCGAACTGAGAGGGTAAATCAGATTCTGGAAGATCTTCTCCGAGCTTGTATTATTGACTTTGGTGGATCTTGGGAAGACCATCTTCACTTGGTAGAATTCACTTATAATAATAGTTACCAGGTAAAGAATTTGAATTTCAAATTTTGAATAAGTATATTTTGAATTTGAATTAATTATCCTTTATAACCAGGCAAGCATTGGTATGGCACCGTTCGAAGCCTTATATGGACGGCCGTGTAAATCACCAGCTTGTTGGATAGAATCTGGAGATCGATTAGTGCTTGGACCAGAAATGATTATGGAAGCTTTCGAAAAAGTCGAAGAAATCAGAGAGAAGATAAAGACGGCACAGGATAGACAGAAGAACTATGCTGACAAAAGGAGAAGAGATCTCGAATTCAGTGTAGGAGACAAAGTATTTCTGAAAGTGTCGCCTTTGAAGAATATTGTTCGATTTGGAAGAAAAGGGAAACTAGCTCCCAGATTTGTTGGTCCGTTTGAGGTTACAGAAAGAATCAGAACATTAGCATATAGAGTTGCATTGCCAGAGAAGTTCGCCGGGGTGCACAACGTATTCCACGTCTCACATCTTCGCAAAGTTGTACACGATCCATCTATGACCATCCCTACTGCTCAGTTGGAAGAGATAGTTATTGAGCCTGACTTGACTATTGAGCGGAAGCCACTTCGGATAGTCGATCGTGAGACAAAGCAACTCAGAAGGAAGTCGGTAAATCTCGTCAAAGTACAGTGGAGTGCAGATGAGCGGGATTGCACGTGGGAAACTGAGGATAACATTCGGGATTCAAACCCCGAACTATTAATTTCAGGTATTATTCAAATTTCTCGAAATCTATCTTGACTTTCCTACTTATTTCATTTCTACTTCACTCTTCTCGTTCCTTTTCGAGGACGAAAAGTTTTGAGTGGGGGAGATTGTAACAACCCTAAATTTTCGACCAAATTTAAAATTTAGAATTCATCGGTTCAATAAAAATTTTGAAATTATAACGATCTCAATTTACGCCCAAACTTTATTTGTGACATACGTCTAGTTAGATATGGACATAGAGAAAGTTTCGTTGAAAATTATTACAGTAAAATCCATTCGCGTTTTACTGTATATCAGTCCATATAAAGTTGCGTAAAATTTATCTTCCAAATCCAAATATTTTTACACAGTTATGTTGTAAAAATTATTCTGATCAAGATTTTGTAATTCGTTTCGTCTAAAACTGTCATCGCCTGCTCCGTTTAAATTGTTTTGCAAATCGTACAATTTAAGCGGCGTAAATGCTAATTTTATAAAATCATCGTATCACAATAATCTGTGTACCGTTGGAAGCGCATCGTCACACTGATCATAACGGTATATTTATTTGCGCGAATCAAAGTCCGACATCATCCGTCGTGTTAATTTATCGGGTCCGGACGGACCGGTTAAATAAAAAAATGGGCAGCCCAAAAGCTTTAAATTGCATCCACTTTAAAATAAAAAAATAAAATCTCAGCTGATGTATTTAATTGGGTAGTTGGAAGCTAAGGGGTTACTTTGGAAATTGATGTGAACGTTTGGGAAGTGGTGAGAAGTTTGGGAATTCACGTAACGTTTGGAATTTGAATAAACATCTACTGTCACTAAACTTTAAAGGTAAAAGAACACTTCATCCTCATTCACTGTACCCCTTCACAAATTGTTTCACCTTCGTTCAAAATTGCAAGCTGCAGGTAATTGCCCTTATCCTCTTCTTTCTCTCTCTGCCTATTTTTCGTTTCTCCCATTCTAACCTAAAAAAAAATCCCTGGCCGCAAGCTTGTATACATTTCCAAAGCCTGCTCCAATATTTTGCAAGCTCAACCACCGCCCATATTTTTCCACCACTGCCGCACTGCTCCCCGCCGTGCCACCTACCCTGACAATGCCTCACAAACAACACCAAACCCACACGCACAAGCACCCTCCAGTTTCTCTCCACAAATCTGAGACAACCGTGCCATGCAGCACATGAAACCCTCTCCAGCCCCATCCGCCCTCTCCAAGCCTTCGCCAAACCACTCCACCGTCCAGTCGCCCTCCTCTCCCCACAGTCGCACGACCTCCTCCACCCCTCCGCGCGCACGCGCAGCAGCCGGACCTTGTGCGCACTCGTCCTTCATCTTGCCTCCACCATTCACTGCCACGTCATCCACCGAACCACTCCAGAGCCTCCAGCTCGCACCCTTCGCCATGCGCAAACGCACGCGTAACTTTCCCTTCCCTGACCCGATGCACCGCACCCCTCCAACGTTCACTTCCCCTTGCCGCACCATCCCCAGTTCCCTGATCTCGTGTGTGCATGCTCACGTATGTAATCGTGTGCTGGTGTGGGTATGAAGTGCAGTGCACGTGCATGGGAGAAGAAATGTTGTGTTCTGTTTCTAAAAAAAAGAAAAGAAAAAAAAAAGAAGTAGACAGTTGCTTTTTAGTGATTGACGAAAATATATATGCGCAGTTATATCTTGTTGCTGAATTCATTTTTCTCTGATATGCGCAGCAGCAACCGGTTAAGCCTTTTGCACCAGCATCGATTTTCAGCTTTCGTTCTTTTCGCCGTCGTTGGTAAGCGCATCTATATAAATCTATAAATTATATACAAACGTTCATTGTATTAATATCGTTTTCTTTTGTCGATATTACAGTGTCCGTTGTGCGCCTTGTACCGACTTCTTTCGTGCTTCTTCTTGCTTTGGGTCCATTCTTTATCCACGAAAGATGAATTAATTTTCACGACTATATTCTTATGCTAGTTTGAATTGATAAATGATTGCTATGTGATGTTGAATTGGATGTTAATTGTTATTGTTAAGTGATAAATTATTTGCAAGTTAAAATTGGATATAGGATGGTTAACGATTTAAAATGAATTATATATGTCGGATTTTGATTATTAACTTGACCCTTTTATATGATGAATATTGATTAATTAAATTGACCCTTTAAAATTGTTAAGTTAATTGACACGTAGAATTTGAGTAATGTCACTTTGGACTATTGAACGTATTGAATTAACTACTGTAATTGAAATTGAACGACAAGTGAAACTGAAATGTTATAATCTTTAATCTATTTGAAATGATAGAGTAGATTCTAGAAATAGTTATATTAATTGGCGTAAATAACAAACGCGAATTAATACGATTATTTCGGGATTATTTGAAATTGTTGAATTGTTGTGAATGGATGCTATTGCTTGTTTATTTACTTTGACACCATCCCAGCTATCACACTGCAAGTTCCCTTTGTATGTTTTGATTTCGAATTTAAATGGAATCGGGTTGAAATGATAAATACCCAAATAATTTTGACTTAGGATAGAAAATTAAAATAAAACCCGATTGGTCAAATGTTTTGATTTAAATAAAATAAAGTTTTATTTGACGAATGACAAAGTTTTGAATAATTTGGAATTTAAATTCGAACGAATGTAAATGTGAATATTTGAATTTGGAACGAATATTAAAGTAGTAATTGACAAAAAGAATATTGTTTAAAATTTAATTATGTAATAATTAAATTTAGAATTATTTGATAATTAACTTTTGAAATTATTAATAGTTAAGTTTTGAAATTATTAATAATTAACTTTTGAAATTATTAATAGTTAAGTTTTGAAATTATTAATAATTAACTTTTGAAATTATTAATAGTTAAGTTGTGAAATTATTAATAACGAAGTTTGAAATAATTAATAAATTTTAAATTTATTAACAATTAAGTTTGGAATTATTAATGAATGAGTTTGAAATGATTAATAATTAAGGTTTAAAATTATCGAAATATGATGCGATCGAATTATAATTAAATTGAATTGAATATCTTTATTAAGAGAAATTGAATTTTGAACAAGTGAAAATAAGTTTTAACTAAGTTTGAAATTTGAAAGGAATATCTTTGATAGGAAATTGAATTCGCTTTATCGAAACAAATGAAAGACTTGAAATTTAAGAATTGGATTTGATAAGTGTAATTGTAAATAAGTTGTAAACTTTGATAATGAAATCGAATTTAAGACGTAACGTAATGAATTGGGAATTTAATTGGAATTGTTTAATGATAAATAAATTTAATGAATATCGAATGAAAGCGATAATTGAGTTAAATCGTTTTGAACGTAAATTTAGTTAAACGATTTTGGAATGAACTTATATACAAAATGCAATGAATATTTGAATTGTTTTAAATTGAACTTTGAAATTGAAATATAGAAATGTGGAAATTGAAATTGGAAAGTTTGAAACGTAACTCTGGGAATTGATTTCGAAAGACTAACGAATTGTCGATTTACGAATTCCAATTGAAATTGAAATGGTTTTGAAATATATTAACGACCAATCGGTGTTATAATCACGAAGGTTATTAAAGGAACCGAAGTCGGTTTGGGACATACTCAATGTCTAAACCGGAAACCACATTAATAACTATACGCGAAGTGATGATCCAGAATGAAGTGGTTGGATTGGCGAACGTTGTTGATTGAAGAAAGTGAATGATAATGGATAGCCTTGACACTTGTGTCAAATTGGAAATGACTAAAACAGGAGTTGTGCCGGGCCAATGGAGGATTAGCTACCTCAAGTGGACACACTTCTTCGTAAACTATTCTTTTACTTTGTGATTGATTGGTGCGCACCCTTGAATTGGGAGTGTTGTCTCACAGTGTTGCGGGCGCTGCGGCGTTGCGTTCTCACCAGTCCGGATCAGGCGAACGGTAGTATCACTACCTTGGGTATTGCCTCATGTTCCTTGTCATACTTGTATTCCATTTATGCGCGACCACTACGATTTTGATTTGTACCTTTAGTATATGGATTGCCCTCTGGTGACTTCCGGTTTTGGGGAAACTATGGTCTTGTATATGCTTTTGGGAATAAAAATGTGTTAAGGGTGGAATGGGCCATGACTTAACACTATTTTGATATCTTTATTATTACTGATAGACATTATCTATTTATCGTACTCTACTATGTATAGATAGTTTATCGGATCCTGAAAGATGCTTATTCCAATCATCTTTGAGTTATTGTTATTTCAAAATTTTAACCATATTATCTGTATAAGAATATATGTCCTGATTCGAGTGTTTGTTTGTGCATATGCTCAGATCAGATTGAGGATTGCTGTTGCTGATTACTTGGAGCTGAAGACTTAAAGACTATCTTATCTTTATCAATATTGTTCTTTCCATTTGGACTATTTGGACATCTATGTTGTTGTATTTCTTTTATTGGAGACATTGTTGTATTTACTTAGTAGCTTCATGAACTACTATTATGACATTGTTGTAATTCCGCTGCACTATTCTGTTATGTTATATTTTCTGTGATTCTGTGATGATTCTCATTTATATACTTATACTCCATTAATGATTCGTGTTTTGCACTATTTACGTTGACATGTGTGGATTATTGTCAATTTAAATGGTCCAAATATACGGGTTGTTACAGTTGGTATCAGAGCTTTGGTTCCCGATAACCTTAGCCTGTGGAGTTTAAAAGCCCATTAGAGATAGGGTAAACATACCCTAGAATGAGGAGAATCATTTCAGAATCCACATCCTTGGATTCGTCTTTCTTATTGAATTCGTTGAATAGAATTTCCTTAAGTTCTATAAATTCCTATCTTTGATTCATCTTTGATTCTAAATCACTTTTGGTATTCCAGGATGGCTACCAGAAGAAATGTTAGAGGAAGGGGTGGAAATGCTCCTGGTCCACATGCTCCAGCTCCCGCAGTCCGATTCTCCACTCTTAGCAAGGAGTATACTCAGCTTGGAGGAGTCAAATTTACTGGCTCCGAGAGTATTATCGAAGCACAACAATGGCTAAAGAGTTTGGAAAGGATCTTTTCTGGCTTAGAGATCGCAGATGCTCAGAAGCGCAAGTTAGCCGCTTGGCGGCTTCAGGATGCTGCGCAAGATTGGTGGGAATCAGTCACTTCTCGAACTGATGAGGAAACCATCACTTGGGCCCAGTTTAGGTACTGTTCTATCTAAATTCCTACTAAATAAATTTCTCTCTTATCTCGTCATAATTTTGATTCGTTTCATATCTCTTGTAATAGGGTTTCCTTTATGGCTCAATGGATGCCAGCTGCTGGGAAGGCCCAACTCTATCGGTCTTTCATGGATCTTAAGCAAGGTAATATGACCTTTACTGAGTACGAAAGGAAATTCAACGAACTATCTAAGTTCGGACCTTGTTTGATCGACACACCTCTAATTAAGAATGAGAAGTTCATACATGGCGCACGCCCAGAGTATTACGAGCTCCTCACCGCTCATGTCCATGGAACTTTCACTGAGTTGATGGATTTTGCTCTTCGATACGAGGGAAAGCCTAAGGGAACATCTGTCCCCAAAGATCCAGTTACTCAGACACCAGCTAATCAGTCGGGAAAGAGGAAGCAAAATTTTGAGCAACAAAAGAAGAATTGGCAGCAGAAATCCGGGCTTGGCTATTCTCAGAAAAAGCCCATTGACTTATCCTCCATCACTTGCTTCAAGTGCGATCAGAGAGGCCACTATGCCAGCAGCTGTCCAACTTCTGCCGGTGCCGCTGTTCCACCTCCTCAGAATACTAGGAACGACCTCTGTCACGTATGTCTGCAGCCGGGCCATTTCAAGAGGGATTGTCCTATGTACAAAAAGGGAAAGACGGCTGGAGTTTTTGCTATGACTTCTTCCGCCCATTTCTTGCTTTATGATCATTTACCGCTTCCTTTTTTAATAGGTTTGTAATATCATTTTCCGTTCTTTTTATCCTTTTTTCCCCATTTTCTATATCTATTACCTTTTTACCCTTTTATTTACTCTTTCTTATTCTTCAGTTTCTTTTTATTTAATTCCTATTTTTACTATTCTCACGTTCCTTTTCATTTTAGAATGTCCTTATACCTATTTACTTCACTTTTTATTAGACTTAAGGTCTTATATTTTTAATGCATTGGAATTACTTCCTCTTCAAAAGGAATTGCTAAAGCTATAATTCTCTATCAATTACTCAAAAGGGGATTTGTGTTTTATGTGAAATTTCTTTGTGTTTTATGTGAAATTAAAACGAATTATATTTTATCTCTTTATTGAAATAGCTAGTATAAAATATGAGATTTACATTATTTTGTACGTTTCTTTCTTTACATTTACATTTCTTGTTAACAAAACACCTTAATTTATAAGTTGGATGATTCATAGAAATTTATATTATTATCCCTTTTTGTCCCAATGAATTAAAATATATCAAATCCAAACCTAATTACAATCGGTCCAAATAGTAGTCAAATCAAATCTAGAATTCTAAGCATAACAAAGTCCACTAAATCTATTCCATAATCAATTTCCATTAATCTATTCCATAATCAATTTCATTAAATCTATGCTATAATCAATTTCATTAAATATATTCCATAACCAATTTCATTACGTATATATAATTTACTATCCAATTCGTTATTTATCATTCTAATCAATACGCCTATTTAATTAAAAATTCCAAACCGAGATTAAGATCTATACCCATTGCATTAATACAAATAAAATAGATTCAATGATATAAATCTAATATTGTTACAAAACATGTAATTTCCCTCTCATCTTGCTTTAGCTTTCCAGTTCTCCAAATTTGAATCCATTTCCTTTTTATCTGACTCTCTTTTATTTAAATCTAAAATAATAAAAACGGTATATATCTATTAAAACTATAGATCTAGGGAAAGGATTGACTAAATTTTGAATTAAAGTTTCTAATTTATGAATTTACTGTTGTTTCCATTCTGAATTACTTCGACTCTTCTCTTCTCTTATTTTCCAATTTTCTTCACTTATATATATATAAAATATAATATTTTACTACCTTTAGAATTCTAGAAATTATTGAGAAAAGAGAATGACAGAGCTCTGCTTTGTGACCCAAAAAATATGAGAAGAAAAGTGTGAACTAGGCTTATGTTTATAGGGGTTTGGAGTTAACTTTCAGCATTAGATTTATCTTATGCAATCTTTATTTTAATCAGAAACATACATCAGAAATTTGGAAGCTAAGAAAAATAATTGGATAAATCAACGCCGCTTAAATCCATGCCCCAACTTAAAAAATTTATACGCCACGTTCGACCGTTCAATGCCCACGGTCAACCTGGGTGAATCCTTGGTCGACCTATGCTTGTTTTTAAACGTGATCAATTATCATTTATGATTTTGTTAATTTGATCCTCGTTTAACAAATCTCTTTCATTTCTTTCCTACTTTATATATTCTCTAGGATTCAATTTAACATTAACATTTATCATCTAAGCTTTCATTAACATTACCAATTATGTTTACTTCATTTTTATTACCTTAATTGCATATATAGTTGTTTCCGATTCAAAAACATCAAACGTTAATAACATTTTCGTTTGAACTTCGATCGGAAAATTTTATCTATGAAAATTGATCAGAAAATTATCACGAGCCGAACAGTATAAGTTTTGTAGTCAAATTCTGAAGTTTGTAAAAAATCTATTTTCAGCATTATTACTTGTTTATTAAATTCTTTTTAATTAATTAGTGTTAAAATCGTGGGGTGTTACATTCTCCATCCGTTAAAAGAATTCCGTCCTCAAAATTCCTCGATGACTAAACAATGCAACATAATGTACAACCATTCTAAACTAACAAATCAATTAGTATACAAACAATTTTGCAACCAATCATGTAGATGTCGTAACGATCCCACCACGATACCTATATTATTAAAGAACACAATAAATAACGTCTTCTAATAATATGGAGAATACGGCTTGTTAAGAGCAATCGAATATGAATATATCTTTATACTAACACCGACACATCATACTCATGGTTTTATTTAATCTCTAAAACAAAATTTGATGTATGCAGTTTCAATTCAAAGTAATAACCACAACGGTTTCTCGGAATCAGAACAATATATCATATAATAATAGTCACAGATCATAGTGGAATAATAAACATCACATACATATACAAAACCAAGAGTCTATCAAATAACAGTAGACTCACATAATACACATCTGATATAAATCTCTAACTCAAATAATACATCTCTTATACAAAACTCAAAATCCTAAATAGGATAAACTAGAAGCCAAAAATGTTTATCTCTTTGCTAGCACAACCATCCAAAGGTCAACTCATCCTGTAACTTGAAAAGTCTCGGCCTGACTGGAGTATTAAAAATAAACAGGTCAGACTATCTCCAAATAATCAAAATGGTAAGAACAAAATATAACACATGGATATATGGCATATAGTTAAATACAAGTGTCATGTATATATAACAAGTTAAGGGAGTAGTCCAACTCTAGCTACATTTTAACACACAAGAATACCGAATTCACAAAACACAAAATAAATCACAATTATCAAATCCATTATAAAACACAGGAATATTTCACTCCTAAAACATAGAATAAATCAAAAACCCAAAAATACCAACCCAAAGAAGGATATCTTAAAATCCAAGAGAACCAAATACAGAATGATCTCAATGATCGTACTTATACCATAGGAAAATAAAAGGTGGTATCACTCATACCGATCAGATACCAATGATCGTCCATACCATGAAAACATAATCTCAAAACCCTTGAAAACCATGCCGGAGAAGATATTACTCATACCGATCTCTCGGATCGTATTAAAATCAAGGAGCATACTTCTTCAAGATCTATCAGCATCCAGCCAAACACCAAAAGAGATTAAACTCTAAAGTTCCAAATACTATCGCTCTTAGTAATCACAAGAATTTAACCAAAACTTGCATACCACCTGGTGAAATTCAAGTATTTACTAGAATCTAGTAAATCTCCCTTATTACGGATACCACTGAAAAACTGAACTATATTCTCTTAAGGATCTATTGGTCCCTCGGCCAAATACCAATAGAGAATACAAACCTACAATGTTGATTACTTTCCCATAGCAGTCACAAGAATTTAACCAAAGCATCTTATACTACCTAGTGAAATTCGAGTATTTGCTAATGGCTAGTAAGTACCACTCAAACATTCTATTCAATGAGTTATAAAATATTCGATGAAACGTTACTCGAGAGCATTTAAATTAGTCGGTAATACTAAGTCAAATATTAGTATCTCCTAAATTATAGAATTAAGGTTCTCAAAACATTTTATTTTTAAACTCTTCTCCAAATCCAAAAGTCACACAAAATTGCCAAAATAGTATTTAAATAGCCAAGTGTTAAATCTAATGAAAATCCGATAAGAGTTAACGGTTTTGAAAATAAATAATATAATTTAACATACAAAAAATGATTTCTAAAAATACATTATATATGAATATATTTTCATACTTATTTAAAAACCCATAAACTCATTTATTTTGCACTTACTAAAGAGAGAGTGTGTGTGTACACACACTCTTTTGTAGATTAAACCCAAAATTCCACTTTTAATATCAAACTTATATATATATATATAGTTATTCCAAATCCTTATTTAAAAATTCCATAGTTCATAAATTGTGTTCCAAAGTGTGTACATATACAAGTAGCCATTATTTTATAAAACCATAGGTACTCATTTTCAAACCCATATAAGTAATAAACATTTGCTTAAAAGTGATTTACATTTTTATTTCCAAAATTATTTCAAAATATTACTTTATTTATACAATTACTTATAAAAATAATTTATACAAAAGAAATTAGATTGTTGTAAAAATTTGGTTCCTATATATATTATAATAAACCAAAGTCCATAAAACACAAGGAAAGTAGTTATTCCAAAAGTCCCAGTTTCATCACAAAACCATACCGGTAAATTTAATCTATAGAGATAAACTCTACATCATCTCCAAGCACTCTATCATGAAAACAAAATCTATATATTCATTATTCAAAATCTCGAAATAGCATTGAAATCAATCATGGAATAGATTACGTAATAATGCACACAACATACAAGAAGAGAACCAAGCAAACAAATGGTCGAGGCGAAGAGGAAGCACATGACCATCAGTTGGGGCTCTGCTCTGGTGCATGACTGGTCCACCAGTGGCATCGTCTTGGTGAAGCCCAGGTAATTTCCTATGCCTTCCGAGTCCGTCGGTTGAAATTTTCCAGCGGTGGATGCTTCTACCTCCTAGGGCATTGTTTTAGACATCATGCAAGCTTATATTCATCCACATAATCATGATTCAAAGAATCATATGGCAAGAATTTTCAGCAAATAGTGAATAAGTTAACAAGGTATGTAAATATAACTATCAAATTGAAAGCATTTCAACAACAAAACATTCAAAACAAACACAGCACAGTAGCAACATATAAGTTTAGAGATAGATTGTGTGAATGGTGCTCACCTTTTTCATATTATTTCACTTAGCAATTAGTTGTACTAATTGGCCTTCTAAAACACAGCGAAACCCGTGATTTTATCTTGTTATTCCAGAATTTATTTGCAATTTAAAATCACCACTTTTGATTTGTTTGTAAAGAGGAAGATGAACCCTAGTTTTCCTTTTGTTTTTGTTTCTAGAAGTTGAGAAATTGAACATACTATAAATGAAAAAGAAAAGAAGCTTTCTTTTCTAATTAATTTTATTGGGCCTTAGTGTTTAATTTGCAATCCAATAAGAATTAACTAACTATTTATGTTTAATTACTTATTAATAGCTTCTCAAATCAAAAGATTAAGTAAATAAACCGTAATCAAATGAATCAAATGAATTTTTAAACTATTTAAATAATGAACACATTTATATTAAGATGCCTGCATATCCCAAATTCTCCTTTTATTTAAAATTAAAAGATTCAAACTAAGCAATTATATTTGTCTAAACTCAAAGTCCAATTATCTATAAATAAACTCTAAAATTCTAATTTCTTTAATATTCTATAAATTTAGAATTTATCAAAATCACTTAACTCCCAATAATATTTTTAAGTGATTCTTTACACTTTGAAAGTAATAATATTTCCAAATTTTGCTATAATTTAGAATTAATTATCCTAAAACAAATTATCTTTTATAAATGACTACAATTTCCTAACTAATGTTTTAAAATTTCCTAATTAAATCATTATTTAGTTTATTATGTTTACTCAAAAATCAGGATTGTTACACAAATGCACGTTGTATTACAATACATATGGTATGTATACTGAGTGATTCTAAATCGGCACCTCCTATATGAATACGTTATTTTAAATCAATTTTCGAAACTATGGTGCGAACATCCTAAATATACTGGCGGGTCTATATGCATGCGACTTTTGAAAAAAAAACTTGTTTTTATATCCAAACTTTCTCTCAGTTCTACGAATAGAATTATAAATCAATTTCGCATCCAATATCTACCATCCGAAATCCTAGCACACCATTGCTAACATCCAAATTTAAAAAATCCAGTTTTCTAAACCTGTTTTCTTTATGTTAGGAAAAGGGTTTAGATGTAGAGTTCCATATTTCCACCCTTTTTCTCTTGGGCAACCGACTTTCCACTGTACTTTGAACTTTCTCTTTTGCCCCTAAAATTTTCTCCAACTTTTCCAAGTACAGTTCGCATAAGTCAATTCTTTTTTATGTTTTTAAAACATGGTTTATTTCAAAAGTCATCTTTTTGTTCATCTAATGGCAAGGTATATAGGAAATGATTCCCCAGGTAAAACAACTTCCTTGTCTCTAACCATATTTTATTTTATTGCTACTTCTACTGCACAATAAAATTCATCCCAATAAATCAGTCGACTATTCCCCCATGTCAAGTACGCGCCAATTCAAAATTTGAAAAATTTTCAATTCAAAATTTCTTTTATATTACTTCTTAGATATCATATAAAATTTAGAAAGATAAAAATTTTCAACATATTTTGCAAAAATATACTTTTTAAAAGTGTACATATATATAGGTTTTTCAAAATAAGTTTTTCCACATCCTATGAAATTGGGATTTAGTCAACAATTCGGCGTCCATGGTGGACTTTATTAAATTATGAGGTAAATTTTTAAGTTTCTCAAAAACTCTTCATTTTTTTACATTATCAACCAACACACAAGTTCAATTGTAAATTTCAGCCTTTAAGGTGCAGGGACATTGGCTCATGACTATGCAACATCCTTTCTCTGTCCTCCGCTCACTAAAATTTATTTCTCGAACTTTTTGGAACATACTTTCGTATTTAATTTCTGTTTTAGTAATTAGCTAAATAAGTTTTCTTAATTTATTTCTTAACTTCCAATCTCTCCCATTTTCTTTTCTATTTTTGCATTAGTTGACCGTCTTTCCTGAAATTTCTTTGTCTTATTATTTTCCCATAACATTGCAATCCACACCGAAAACACAATAAAAAGAACATTTCCTATAACATCGTACACACTTTTACATCACAATAAAGATAACTAATGCTTACAACCTGACCTAAAAAGAGCAACTACTGGAAGCTATCAACTAACACTAATGATATTGTGGCCCTATTACTTCTGATTTGATTGGACCTTTCTAACATGCCATCATTATGCAATTTTCCTATCTTAATTTGAGTCTATCAAATGCTCTATGTGCGTTTGCCACCTCATAATTCTCCGTTACCATCTCCTTTTAATCCAAATCCATTGATACCATTCCAAAATCTTCATATTTATTTCCTTCGTACGAAAATATCCTAGAACTCATACAAGCGTACTTAAATACCATTTATCATTTCTTTATGGGTTCTTTATATTTTGCACGTATGTCTAACAAACCGTTCCTAGGTTCTGCTCATTATTCTTTAAACTCAATAGGGATCCTTATTACTACTCCATGAGTAATCATTGCTATCTTCTTTATAGCCTTACCCTTCACCCCGTCTTACCTAGTCTTACCTAAGCACTCATTCATATCTACCCCATATTTAAAATTTTGGTTTGGTCTTCGCCATCTTTCAAAAATTAAAAACTTCAATTTTTTTGAAATTCTCAATCCCAAAACCCTTGGCTTTAGAAGTGCAACTTAAAAACCTTATATTAAATTCAAAAATACTTGATGTCTTAACTTTTAAAACTTATTTTCAAGATTTTTGAATTTAGCTTATTCATTGGATCTAAAAGAAATTGTTAGCAAACCTAATTTTAAAAAGTTTATTTCCTTTTTCTTCAAATCAAAATTTTCTTTTAAAGACCTTTCTAACTTTTACTTAAAAAATTAGGATTTTTAGTTTGAACTATTTATTTAGTTTCATTTCAAAAAATTATTTGTTACACCAAACCATTTCTTTGCATTTTACAGTATTTCTATTACATCTTTTATAATTTTAAACAATAAAAACTAGAGTGGATTAGAACAACTTTCACTCTATTATTTTCTTACTACTCATGCTATCTCTACTTCCAATCCTTGGCATAGTCTATACTATCATATTGGGCGGATTTCTAATTGATATGCGCCATTATTGCACTTACTATGAAAACTATCTAATCTCCCACATTAGATTATTAGCATTATTTCATATAAATTCCTAATATTGAAATACTATTACTATTTAACTTTCCTCCATATAAACTGCCCTTTATTCAGGTTACTTTTCTCTCAATATATTATCTTCTTAGTTGAACCGTTATAATGCTTGGCCTACCACTTTATTTTAGAGTTTTAAATCTTCTTTCCCATACTATTTATCCAATTTCAAACCTATACCACTTTCTATTTTCCACGTCTATAATATTTTTACCGCTTAAAAATTTTCATTACATAGAAACCCACAAGCTATATTGCCTTATAAATTTTTTCTTTCAAAAGAAATAGCTTTTTATAAAATTACCTTTACTAAAATTTTTAGATTTTAACTAATTTTAATTTCTACTAGAACTTTATATTTACAATTTTCTTTCTTACAAATAAACCAGCGTGCTATATACGTTCTATGATATTTCAACCATTGGCTTTTATAAAACCCATTTACGAAAATTTTCAATTGAACAAAATATTAATATTCATATCTACATTTTAAAATAAAATATTTTCTTACTTTTCAGATATATTAATTATATATTTTTACCAACTTTTAGAACTACTTTCTATTGGGTTGGACTAAGACTGAATTTCTATTTGTTCTTTGCCTAGAACTTCTGCTCTTCAACTTATTGACGTATCATCTTTCCAATATTAGAAATCCGGCTATTAACTTGGAGGGATTACTTCGCACCTTCCTTCTGCAAATCAATTACTTGGATGCCTATAGCATATGGATTCTTAATTTCCCCTTATATGGACCTATTGTACATCATTAATCGGCAACCGTACGAGAATCTACAACCATTAGGCTATTTAGGCCTGAATAAGGACTCATGTACTATCCAGATTTAGAGACCTTCAGTATGTAATTACTCTATAGTTGGAATTCTTAGGATTTGGCATATAATGAATTTATATTTAGAAAAAATGCAAACACATTCACTCAACGTTTCCTAACTTTTTAAGATCCACTACATAAGCTTTGATACCAAATGTAACAACTTACACCTTAGTGGGTCTGAATTTTTGCTTACACCAAAACCTAAGTTTATCAAAGTATGGATCATTGGTTTGGTATCCAGCAAATAAACCAATGAATGCAGATCAGAGCACTAATGATATTATTTACAGGCAAATAATAAAATATAATAAGTCACATAGTCATTGACTGAGGTTTACATTTCCAATTTCTAGTGCCCTTGTTAGTGTTGAACATGGATAAGGAACATAACCTTCCATAGTTCCCGTCTTTACTAGTAAGTGTTCGTTTAAGATATCATGTGGGTTGTAATGAGAAGGAAGTCATAACAATGTTCTGATGACTGGTAAATTAAAAAATTTGTACATGATGCTAGTTTATGCTGATTGTCTTCCATATCTTGTTATCTCTTTTTATTTTTAATTTTTCATCTCAACTTCATAGACACATATGATACATCCCATTACCCTTACTAGACTATAGTTATGTACCTATATACGTGTAAGTACCATAGGCCCCCATTTGACCAAGATACTATCCCCACAACATATCCATAATTCTGCACTGTCGGGCATCATCATCAATGTCTATGCCAAATTGCCCATGTACAAAATAGACCTCCCATTAGTGCCAAATAACGGCTTCACTATAGTTTAACTATATTTTATCTCACTTTGCTTTGGGGATTTACTAATTTTCTGCTTCCTATCGTGGAATCAGCTCCATGGACTACCCTATTTATTTTTGAAAGAACTATGTCATGAGTTAACTAGCCTTGCCTTAACAACAAACTACAAACAACGGTGGACGTGCATTACCCAACGTGGCCTAACCTAGTAGGAGGTGCAACCCATTAGGTGTAACCCTATCTTTCCCGTTTGATTGCTCTGGACTGATGATACACTCAACCTATGTAGCTCGTACTCCTGCTTTGGTGCATGCATCTGCTAACATAGTGTCGAGCCGTTCACCGTCCTATTTAGACTGCCTAATGTAATCAAGGCAATACCGCTCTTTTCTATTTTTGAAGTAGACTCCTCTTACTATTGAGGTATTCTTTTATCTATAAGTAGGCCTATACTCTCCATGGATCCTACAATTGGATAATGTCCTACATCTATATACACAATTGCTTCTATTTGTGTAACACTACCGACCTCGCATTCCAACCCATTCCAATGACTAATGTCATTATACTCACACAATTATCTATTAACTTTAATAGTTCGCACCCGTCATAAACGCATTCTTGAGGCTACTTATATATATATATATTCATTTTTACTTAATTATCTTGCCCCTACAATTCACTATTGACCCTAGTCTTTTACTTCATTGTGCATTTATGCCTTTCTTGCTTTATGATTATTTACCGCTTTCCTTTTTAATAGGCTCATAATAACATTTTCCATTCTTTTTATCTTTTTTTTTCATTTTCCATCTATATTCCTTTTTTACCTTTTTATTTACTCTTATATATTCTTCAACTTCTTTTTATATTTAATTTCCATTTTTATTGGTATCATGTTTCTTTTGATTTTAGTATGTTCTTATTCCTATTTACTTCACTTTTTATTCTATTTAAGTATCTTATATTTTAATGCACTGGAACTACTTCTTCCTTTTAAAAGGGATTGTTAAGACTATAATTCTCTATGAATTGCTTAAAAGGGGATTTGTGTTTTGTGTGAAATTAAAAGGAATTATATTTTATCTCTTTATTGGAATAGATTTTACAAAATATTGGATTTCCCTTATTTTATACATCTCTTTCTTTACGTTAAGATTCCTTATTACTTCAAACAAAACACCTTTATTTGTAACTTGGATGATTCATGGAGACTTATATTATTATCCTTTTTTATTCTAATGAATTAAAATATGTCAAATCCATACCTAATTACAATCAATCCCAATAATAGTCAGATCAAATCTGGAATTCTATTCCATAATCAATTTCCATTAAATCTATTCCATAATCAATTTCATTAAATCTACCCCGTAATAAATTTCATTAAATCTATCCCATAATCAATTTCATTATGTATATATAATTTATTATCTAATTCATTGTTTATCATTCTAATCAATATGCGTATTTAATTAAAAGTCCAAAACGAGATTTATATATTCCTTTCGCATTACAATAAAATATCCAAAACAATTTCAAACACAAATAAAATAGATTTGAACAATACAAATCTTGATTTATTGTAAAACATGTAATTTCTCACTTACCTTGCTTTAGTTTTCCAATTCTTCAAATCTGGATCCATTCCCTTTTTATTTGACTCCCTCTTACTTCAAATCCAAAACAATAAAAAGGGCTACATCTATTAAAACTACAGATTTAGGGAAAGGATTGAATAAATTTTATATTAAAGGTTTTAATTTAGGAATTTACCTTTGTTTTCTTTCTGAATTACTTCTACTCTTCACCACTCTTGTTTTCTACTTTTCTCCACTTATATACATATATAAAATATTATTTTTACTATTTTTGGAATTCTAGAAATTGTAGAGAAAAGAGAACGGCAAAGCTCTGCTCTATAACCTAGAAAATATGAAAAGAGAAGTGTGAATTAGGATTTTATTTGTAGGGGTTGGGAGTTAACATGGAGCATTAGATTTATCCTATACAATCTTTATTTTAATCAGAGATACACATCAAAAACTTGGTGGTTAAGAAAAATAATTTAATAAATCAACACCGTGCAAATCCATGCCCTAACTTAAAAATTTTATACGCCACGGTCGACCGTTCAATGCCCAAGGTCGACCGCTACCGGTCGACCTGGGTGCATTCTTGGTCGACCTATGCTTGTTTTTAAATGTGTTTAATTATTGCTTGTGATTATATTAATTTGATTCCTTATTTAGCCAATTTTGTTCATTTCTTCCCCACTTTGTATGTCCTTTGAGATTTAGCTTAACGTTAACATTTGTTAACATCAAAGTTTCCATTAACGTTACCAATTAACGTTTATTTTATTTTTATTACTATAATTGCATATACATTTATTTTTGATTCAAAACTTCAAATGTTAATAACTTTGTTTGAACTCCGATCAGAATATTTTATATATGAAAATTGGTCATAAAAACGACATGAACCTAACGATATAAGATTCGTAGCCAATTTCTATAGTTTGCGAAAATTCTATTTTCAACATTATTACTTATTTATTAAATTCTTTTAAATTAATTAACGTTAAAATCGTGGGGTGTTACTTAGTGTTCAATGAAGCAGACCCGTGTTTTTGACTCAACTATATTTCAGAATTAATCGCATTAGCAGAAGCATGTGAAGAGGTGGAATGACTAAGCAATTCTTTTAATGAATATTCCTATATGGATTAAGGCATCTTCGGCAGCCATGATTAATTATGATAATCAGGCTACGATATATAACATGTATAATAAGACATGTAATGGGAAGTCTAAACATGTGAGTATAAGACATCAGATGATAAGATAATTACCAAAGCGAGGAGAAATTACAATCGATTACATAGAAATAAAGAAAATTTTGGCTGACCTATTTACAAAGAGTCTTCCAAAAGCGATCGGATCTATAAAATCAAGAGAAATGGGATTAAGGTCTGTTAATGAAGGTTGATTATCGACTAACGACAACCCAACGTATGTCTTGAAAATGATAGATCAAGTTCAATGGGTATTAATAAGTTAAAGGAATAATTATGGAACACTGTACCAAAATTACCATAAGGTAATGTCGGGTATTCTACATGAATGAGGATGGATTAATTTCCTTAAAAGGTCTATATACAAGTGTACCACTGAAGCACTTAAGGAGTTACTTATATAAGTGTGGAAATTAGAACGCTTCCTAAGAAAGTAAGCGTACTTTCTAAGTAGACTCATGAAAATCATGGTTAGAGCACATGACCATTAATGTGCAAAGTATACAGAACACATCGATTTATGAAAATCAATATGTGTGATTCTTCTGGTCATATCATTAAGGGGTACTTGGTTCTAGACTCATTCACCATAGAACCTCGATATGGCTTTGAAGAGTAAATCTCTTAGTAAATCTCTTTTAATTATGAATCTTCTTAGTAAATCTCTTTTAATTATGAATCTTCTTTACTTAAATTCCAAATCCATTTACAAAAATATTTATAAATCATCAAGTTAAATTTACAAAACTCTTTTACAAATATGAAAACTATTTATATATATCTTTATAAATCTCCAAAATTATTTATAAACTTCCTTTATAAATATCTAAAATCATTTATAAAACTTTGTAATAAATATTCCATATTTAAAACAAAACTCCTTTAATAAACTCATTTAATAAAGTCCCTTTTAAAAAAACGAAGTTTCCTAACTTAAAAAATGATTTTTGATTTCTAAATCAAAGTTTGTATTTTCACAAAAGGATTCCTTTGTCGATAAACCAAGCCAAAGTGCTAACTTCCTAAGCAATAAACATATAATCATATCCATAACGACATATACATCCCACAACCAAAAATAAGCAAACACAATCATGCATACATAACTAATACTTTATACTAAAATCAAAGCCTAACTTTTCAAACACATAACAACATCATTCAAACTTATTCAACTACGTTAAAACCTAACAACATCAAGCAACATATCATACAGAATTTTATGCAACATTTAGAAGTAAAACTTAAAATTTTAAATCAACAAAATTTACTCACCAAAAATCTTTGAAAACTTGAAATGCTTTAGAATTTAGAAATTTTGGAAAACCACAAAAATCACTCGAAAATAGGTTATCTTCCCCTCAATTTTTTGCCATCTTACTCTTGGAATTTGGATAAGTGGTAAAAAGAAAAGTTATAGGATATTCTTTTCTCTATCATTAGAAAAAGAATTACTAAATTTAGATTTGTTTTGAGCGAGATATGGTCAAAAGGGGCGGTACAATCGGGCTTGAAAATATGGGTCCAAAAATGAGTCAGAAAGAAATGCAATTTTGACCAAAAAATATTCGAAATTTGAAAATATTATTCGTATCAAAGTTGTAGCCACTGAAATATTATATGGTTTAAAAAAAAAAGAAATCTTAATTTGGAGAAGCATGAAGGAATTTATGGCCAAATTAAGTAGGAGGAAAATGGAGAAGTTTTTAAAATGAAAAGGAGGAGATTAAACAAGTTTGAAATCATTTTAAACAAATAAAAACTTTGAATTTAAACTTTTATTTTTTTTAAAAAGAAGCAATCAAAGGCCATTAGAGCTCAAAGGAAGAAAAAGAAGAGTTTGGAAAAAAGTAGAAATGAAGACAAAATGAGAAATAAAGTTATGAAATTTGGTTTTATATAAAATGCCTTAAGAGAATTACTAAAACGCCTTTAGGGTATTTACCCTCCACAAAATGAATGCTGCTTCATCACCTATGTTCCCTCCTCCCTTCTTTAATTTGAAATTTCTTGTCTCCCCATGTTTCATGAAGACCCAACATGCACTAATGCCTAAGTACTATTGTTCTAAACATGTTTTGTGCTCTTAATGTACTAAGTTCCCAATACGTCACATCATGTTCACCTTAACATAATTAAATCTGTTTAAACATTTTTATATCTTAACTAAGATGTTTATAAATATTTAAATGTTGTTTTTAAATATAAACAAAGGTTCACAATATTTCAAACAACTTATAAATGATGAAACATTGAAAATTCGAAAGACAAATTCTGGTCAAATTTTCTGTTTTTCATTGAACTACGTATTTTTGAAAAAGAAAATTGAAAACTATTTTACCATCATTATTTATTATTTAAAAAAGTATTATTTTCATTATAAAACCTATATATTGAATATTTAAAATTAATTAAATATTCGTAAATCAAAGTAGTGAAATTCCGGGTTGCTACAGAAACAATTGATTGACCATGTCTATTCAATTAACCGATATCCTATAGATAGCCTTGGTTGAATATAGATCTAGTGCAGGCCAAGTATGATAGGTTTGGGGATTTGTTTCCTACTTCCTTGAATTTTTGGAGTTCACATAGCTTTATGATGATGTATAACATGATACTAAACATGACGTGCAATCATATCATAATTAGTTTCTACTATTGTTACTATAATTGTCATGGTCGTAAGTTTTTGGACTACATAAGGTGAATTGAGATATTCGTGTCAGTAGGGTTCACATCGTTCTGGTGGATGTATGTATAGGAGAAGTCTAATTGCTTATCGATCTTTCTATTTTATTAGTTGAATGATGCGGTGGTGTAAGACACGTTTACCATCGAGGAAGTATACTCGATGCTTTGGTAGGCAGTTTACCATTAGAATTATATACTTGATATGTGCCTTGGCATTGTGATATACTCAGTGTGGGTGACTTATACGGTTTACCATTGATATTGTTTACTCAATGTACATCTATGCAGTTACCATTGAGATTGTTTACTCAATGTATAGTTAAGTAATTTACTATTGAGATTGGTACTAAATGTATAGTTATGCGACTTACCATCGAGACTGTATATTTAACGCATTATTAAGTTTACCCAATTTATGGGTTTCCAACCTTCCGGGAGTAATCTTCATGGACCATAATCGAATTATAGGTTGTTACCCTATATTGTGTTAGTTGACTAACTCATTAGATATAGTATACACATACAAATAAATACCCTTAGATCGTATAGATGCCTATCAACTCCATACCATTAGTGATATTTCTCACTCACCAGGCTTTGTTTAATCCCTCTATATTCTCCTCTTTATACCTATACGGGATGACAAGAGAGTATGTGTTCTGAACTATAAGATATATGGAGGAGGTGACCGTGGACTTTGGGGTTTTATTTATTTTTTGGTTTGACTAGTATAAGATACATGTATCTTATTGTACTTCTAAGCTAGACATATATAATATTTCTATTTGAAAACTTTATTTAGATGTTTCTTATATAGAAAGTTGTTGTTTTAAGACAGAATTGATTGGGTTTACTTTAGTATTTATATTTTATTCCTTTCACTGTGATATCTAAAAGTGTAGATATGTTTAAAGTTATATTTATCTTTGTACTATATAAACCATTAAAAACCTAACAATTCGTGGTACGAAGCAAGTTCAAACATCTTTTTTAGGCTTTGAGTCGGTGTGTCCGAAGGTGTGGGTTGTTATATTTGGTATCAGGGCCAAGGTTTAGTATTCCTTAAGGATTAGGCATGTATAAAGAGTGTGTACTTATATATTTGAAAATTTATATATTGTTCATGCCAAAATGGGCAAAAACGCCCAATTGAACAATAAAAATGGAAAATATAAAAGAAAAGAAAAAATAGTATGAAAATAACATAAGAATTTTATAGTGGTTAAATGGATACACCGGCGTATGTTTACTTATTTGATTTCTATTGATTATTCTCTTTTTTTACTGAGCTGTTTTTACAAATCGGAAGGAATCCAACTCCATAAATTTCCAGAGTCGTGATTTTACAATTTGTAAATGTTAGAAGTTCAAAATGAAGGAGAAATCAAAAGTCCTTTATAAGTTTTCTGCACCAATATTTATAAGAAAAAAACCTAAGTTAATCTTCGACAATTGCTCTACACGATCTCGATGTCATGCACGTTCTTCCACAAAAGTAGCTCGACCAAACCCGAGTTATGCTTTACAGATTGGCGGCGGTCCATTTGTCACGGATCGACACTGACCTAACTTCAGGCCTGCCTTGAGCACTTGCATGTGTTTCTTTGGGCCTTGCTACGAGTCATCACAGTTTGCAAAGCTTAAAATTTTTCTCCTCCTACATTGTGTCCGACCCGAGTGTTTTTTGCGTGTGCGCTTTGAATCATGACTCTGGTCCGAAACTGTAGGGGTCGACTTGTGAAACTTGAGTGAAATTTTTTTATTCATTTTTTGATACTTACTTTATCTTTCCTTTCTATGATATTTTTCAAGTTCTTGGATCATTTCTTCATCGTTTGTTAGTCCAATTCGATCGTTTGACTCCATTCAAAGAGTGTAGGAAATTTGACCGTCACATACGCACAAATATATATATATATATATATATATCTGTGTTGTGTGTAAGTATAAATGGATACATGCATAAAATTCCAATAATGCTTACTATTTTCCAAGGGAAGCTGGTAATAATTCCTCTTATAGATAAGTGAAAATAAGCGATCAAACTAGAAATAGTTCTGATAAGGTAGCAACTGAAGTACTTAGCATGCACGTTCTATCCTAGTTCCATTGGGATCTTCAAGCATGAGGTCAGACTGAAATATACCCTAATAGAGGACCCCGCACCCATGCACATGGTGTAGCTCCTCCACCCGCTTTATATTTTCCCAGATTGTTTCAGGATTTCCGAAGTTTAGGTGGAAAGAATTACTTGGGGACTGAATCATTTGCCGAGACTCGAGCATGGCTTAGGAATTGTGATCTGATATTTTCTACGATGGTTGGATGTGATGAAGACGCTATGTGTTTCATGGTACTTACAAGAGGAGGCCTTGAACGTAGAATATTGTTATTGTTGACACAAAAGAGATTGAGATTACTTAGGTTGGTTTTAAAAGGCGCTTTGAAGAAAGGTTTATATCAGAGGTTAAATGGGGAGTGGTGCTATAAAAGTTTGTTCAATCAGAGCAAGGAGACCGCATCGTCAAGGAGTATGTTAACAAGTTCAATCAGCTAGAGTAGTATGGAATAAACATCATTAATATATCAGTCAAGGAGGCGATAATATTAGCCAAGGGGTTAAACCATCTTCGAGAGTTGTTGTTCTGATCCATGAACCCACTAAGGCTACTTTTGAGAGCTTGGAAGATATGATATCGCTGAATTCAGTTGCCAAAGGAGTAACTAAGTGAAGGACCGGGCTAGACAGAAGCAGGTGAAATAGGTAGATTTCAAAAAAATTCCTATTTTGGATTTATTGGGTCCGTGAAGTCAAAACAGATTTTAGATGCAATCTAAAACAATTTTAAATGAAGTACTAATTTTATTTAATTTTGTTTAAAAGAAGTTTTAATTATTTATATTTTAATCAATATAGGATTTATACAAATAGAGTATATCAAGTATACTCTTTTGTTTATATGTGTGTAGTAGTTACTTATTTAACATAATTTAGAGAAGGAAACCATTCGTTTCTCTTTCTTAAACCTTTTTACTTAACCAAGGAAAGGTTTTGTTATATTTGGAGAGAGAAACATTTCATTTCTCTCTCTTTAATTGAATTGATTGGTTGATTTAATGACATATATGACCAAATTTATATTTGACATATATTGTGAATATATCCAATTGTACTCTAGTACAAATTGCGCAAATGGAACATATCAACATCGTACATGGTTAATGTGTACATTTGTAAGCGCTAAGATTTATATCGCAGCGGAAACCCCTTTATGTACGCCTTTGTTATCCATAGTAGTTACGAACCTGATTTTCAACCCTTAAAAATCGATGCTAATACGTCCACTGTGTTATATGCCGAACATTCAAGTGCTGGAAATACCGATTTGTTAGGGTGAAAGAAGAAGGTAGAAGATAGAAGAAAACTAAACAACATAGAATCTCACAATGCAGCGAATAATATATAATACAACCATGATCTTTACAAAAAGTAAACATCTTTATTCATATATACAACACCAGAGTACACTAGACTTATACAAAATTTGGACAATTATAGAAACCTGCCCTTACATTGACAAACATACAGACTCTATAATACAGCGGAAGAAAAATATACATGAATACATCTTGACCATCCAACTCCTCTCCAACTCCAAAGTATCCAACTAATCTAGGAAAAACATGTTCGGTCTGACCCGAGCATTACATGGAATAATGCCTGGGTCAGTATGGTAAACTAGCGTGAGCAAAACTTGATAACAAGTAACAACCAAATTGCTATATTTGAAAACTTTTCACAAAGGGTATCTCGTAAGACCACACCGCACATAAAAACTATCAGTTTTTACCTTATGATAATAAAATATTTTATATCAAAATCCAGTGATATTATCATAGTGTCTAAGTTTAAAGTAAATAGTTAAAATAGCTGAAATGCTTGCAACTCACAATCCAACATACTAGGCTCTACAATCAAAAACGTAAGGCACATATTGGAGATTGGATTCCAACAATGAAAAAGTATGGGACTACCTTCCGATGATATACGTCTAAAAATGCACTGATGCTAACACAGAACCGGCTGCCCTTTAACATGGCAGACCCGATTACCTCACCTCCTTGACACTGAGGCCTTATACTACCACGGTGTTTGCGCACAAACCAACTCTCAAAGGGACATCTAGAATGGGGTGACCGCTCCTAATGGTAGCTAACCACATAGCTCTGATGCATGCCCTGCTTTTGCCATTCCTCCCGGTTGTGAGGCTTGAGGCTACGCTTTACTTTTCTAAATAGCAATCCATATTGGAATGCTAACCCTGCCCTCCTAGCGTTAATGCAATGCCAGCATTCGTCCATACAAGTGTCTAGGATATGGACAAACTGAAGGCACTACTTCCACTGCATCCATTTTGGAACCACTCTAAGGATTAGTAGCAAGCAGCCCTTGCACTTCAATGGCTCCATCTTCAATCCCATGCTTCAAAATGTCTTCATTCTGAAATGCTTGAGTTGGATCAAAATGTTTTTTAGATAGCATATCCGATCCTGATTTCTTCGAAACAACTTTCGATATTTCTGGTAAACTCTACCCTAGTTCTTTAGGAAATAAACAAATAAATGACCAGAGCGAAGTTCACCTCCTAACTGTTTGTGGATGGATTTCCTTATCATTCATCCTAGAAGAACGAAACGATTTTATACGTACAGTATAACACCTTTGACGATAACTGTACCATATAATTCTCGTGTTTCTCCTAGATATTGCCAAATTTACGTTTTGTCCAGATTTGATAGCTAGTTATTTAACTATCAAATAAACAAACATCCAATCATGGTTTAATTTCTATATGGGACCCACTAAGCCTTTATTAACTCTTTAATTAATAAAACCACTTTATAAAACCTGATCATGAGATCTTTTCTAAACATTATTCCCAAACACCATTCATTTCCTTTTATACTTGGGAAATATTTATATACTTATCTCAATGTTATAAGTATATTACCAAAACATTTTACTTTTCATGCCTTAAAACAAAATCATATACTAATCTTATCAGTATAAGTATATTTTGCAAACTTTTCAAAGTTTTCTTCTTTCCGAATCCCATATTAAATAACCAAACATGTCTTCCAAATAAAACATTCCACTTATCCTTTATCAAAAATTCTCTTTTTAAATACTCATCTCATATTTCAATTAACTTCTAACTTTCAAAATAAAGTTATAACCCACTTTTATAAACCTTTAAGTTGCTTTATAAATCTCTTTCCAAATCTCTGAAATGATATATAAACCTTTTTACTATTTTTAAAACTCTTTATGTAAACCTTTTTATACTCCTTTATAAATATCATTTACAAAACATCATTTCTAAAACATCTTAATAACCATTTTCGATAGTAAAACCCCTTTCTATACACAATTTATCATTTATAAATACCTTTATAAGAATTATATAACTTGAAAAACCATTTATAAGCCCTTAGTCTCAAATTGATTAAAGAATTTATGTAAATTCAAAACCATACTTTATAAATTCCAAATGAGGCTTAGCAGTCCCAATGGTACTGATTTAAGTTACAATTTTATTTCAATTTAATTTCAAGGCACTTATCAGTTATTTACAAAGGTCAACATATATGTAAATCCAACCAATTATCAAACCGGGGAATTACATGTCAATACAACTCAACTAGCATATACATATCTAAACAACATAATAACAAGATGGTGATTTGTCCTGCTAAACAGATGTCCAAAAGAATTTAATCAATTAATAGCAGAATAGGAATTTATTCTACTAAACACATGTCTAAACAATACAAACAATTACCCTATGGTAGAACGGTGTTTTATTCTGCCAATGAATGTCCATACAACACAAACAGTCACATTCTAAATATTCATAGTTGTTTGTCTATTTAATATCATAGACAAGAGATCCTAGACAAAAGATCCTTTGGTTAAAATCAAACCATTTAGAAAAGAACCCAACTTAAAACATAACCGATAAAGTTTAAAATAACTTTTAATAATTAAATCATAATTTAATATAAAATAAAGGTTAATTAAATCTTAAATAATCAAAATCAAATCGTAATTAAGTCTTAATTAATTAAAAGTGTAGTGGTTCGGAATTTTCGACCATCGAAAATCGACATCAATACGTTCACTATATAACATGCCGAGCAATCGAGTGCCGAAAATACCAGATCATTGGGGGTTAAGAAGAAAAGAGATAGAGGAAAAACAGAAACAACAATACACAGAATCTAACAATCGTATAAGAACAATATATAATAGATAATAACGTATCTTTATACAATAAGAACAATGACTGTTTTTATACATACCATCATCAGAGTACAACAAACAACAAATCAATTCTAGACAGTTATAATACTTGTCCTCACAAATACTGAATATACAACATGACCCACACAGCGGAAATAACCAAGTACGTATAGTACGCTTGGGAATCGTCCAGCTTGTCTCCTGAGCTCCATAGCATCCTAACCTGAATCTGTAATACTCAGTCTGACCCGAGCATTATAATAAAATAACACTTGAGTCAGTCTAGAAAACCAATGTGAGAAAACACACTCAATTTGAATTATTACTATTATAGAAACCCTTTTGGAAACAAAGTTATCTCGTAAGACCACGTCACACATAAACATAACAGGTTTTTACCTTACGATAACCAAAACATTTTATCGAAAGCATCTGATATTATAATAGTGTCTATAGAAAATAAACTATAAAATAGTTGAAATGCTTGCATCTCACATTTCAACATAGTTGGGCACATCTAAAACCATACAGGTTCATAGTGGATATTGGATTCCATACAATGACAAAGCAAGTGGGGTACCGCCCGCCACAGTACATCTCTAGAAAAATGTACCAAGATCGTACCTAACGATCCGTGCCAACACAGGACCGGCCTACCCCTTATTGGATAATACCGAATATGTTATCACCTTGGGTGTTCCTAGCCTAATCGAGCGCTCTCTTTTCCATGCACAACCATATCCATAATTATAATATATCCGAGGGTATCTAGAAAAGTGATAACATACCCTACTTTGGTGTGACCCACTTAGCCGTGCTGCATCTCCCCTGTTTTAGTCATTCCCGGTTGATGAGGCTTGAGACTACGTTTTACCTTTAGATTATTATTCTTAGAATGTCATTGCTCTCTAATGACAATGTGCTGATAGCATTCATCCATACAAATTGTTTTGGGTTTGAACAAACCGAACCTCCAAGACCACCGTCTTCATTATCTTCACGATATCACAATTCATAACGCACAAATCAGATCAAAGTGGTTTTTGGATAATTAAATCCGATCCTGATCTCTTCGAAATGATTAACGAAGTTGGCTAGATTTGATAGTCAGTTATTTAACTATCAAATAACACACATAAGTAGTCACTAGGCCCAAATTATAAATCTTCAAATTATTTCAAAATATTGTGACAAGGGTATATATCCAAATCTCTTTCAATATTTCAACATAAGAAAACGATTTCGAATACTTAAATCCAAAACAGGATATTTCAATCCATATCAACACTTAGAAATATTTTCCCCAATTCCATTTATAATTCTACACTTTGCAAAATGTTTCTATAATAATAACCTAGTAGTTAAGATATTTCAAATCCTTCCAATTCAATACTTAGGAAATATTAATAAATATATTTTTCCAAAATCATTTTATTTCCAATACTTAGGAAAGATTCCATTTATTTCCTATTTCTCAAAATTCTTCACAATTTATTTGTAATTCCTTAACTCATTTATAACGAATTCTATAAGTTTCCGGAATCCATTAGTTAATTTCCTTTAAAATTTATAAAATCGATTACACTTGTCTATAATTCCAAACTACCCATTTCTAGCCTTTTTATGAATTCTAATTCATTTTCGAAGTTCTCGTATTTCAACATTCTGGAAGTTTCCTTAAGTTTTCAGAATTCCATTACTAGATTTCTCTTATAAAAATCATATCCGTTAAATAAACCCTGTTTACAAATCTCGAGACGATTTATAAATAAATTACAATCACTTGAAAACTCTATATTATAAAATAAGTATTTTTAAAGAATAATACTTTATTTTTAAAACATGTTTAAGTAATTATTTAAAATATTAAAACGCTTTAAATAAACATCGATAACTCATTTCCAATTTATTTTTAAATAAAACTAATCAATTTACAAAGCTTATTATAAAAATGTGAATTCATTTCCATAAATAATAAATATCTTAATAATCCACTTTCCAAAATATTTCAATACTAAAAACTGCTTTAACTATATAGTTTAATAAATAAAAATACCATTTAAAAACAAACTTAATTTCTCGACAAAAATCTATTTTTAAAATTCCACATAACCATTCTTATATTTATAAATCCCTCTCGATTTATTTCCAATCGATTTTCATTTCTAATTTCAAGACTATTTCCAAATTCCAAAAATAGAATCCATTATTTTTTCCCTAAACCGATTTTCATATCTTAATTTAGACCCCCACGGTGGATTTAGATTTCCAACTTACCAAATGATAATCATTTCACTTTATTCTTAAGCATCGTTTGTAAATTTATGAACTCATTTTCGGTTGTTCTCTGTTAATAACAGATTTATATTAAACAAATCTAATTTAAAAATCGATTTCTATTTTAAAACCCATTTAGAAATTCATTTCTAATAAACCCAATTTTATTCCAAATCCATTCAAAAACTCGATTTCAACTTCCATTTAAAATTTTAGAAACACCATTAAATCTATTTTTCCAAATTCCTTATATAAATTAATTTCAAAACGTTTATTTGAAAACACTTTGTAAAAAGTCAAGTGAATTCCAAATCAAATCCTTTTATTTAATTCACATTCATTCCTTATCAAATATTCAAAATCAATATAAATATTTTTATTTCCACAAATTCCCTTTTAATTCCTTTTAAAAATTCAAAAAGATTCTTTATGGTATTTAAAATACCAAAATAAGGCCAATGCTACTATAGCATACAATAAATCAAATCACACAACAATCCATAACAAATTATTCAATCACATCATATATCGTTATATATGAAAAACAATCAATATATTTGAGGAATACAGTTGGATCCCTCCAACCTGTTTCCCTACAACCACAGATGTTATATAACATAACATACCAATCCCGCTTCGAGGTGGGATATCACGGAAATATAGGGTCATCCGCTATTATTCGGGGTGCGTAGTGTCTCATCTGCTCCAATAAGCCAGAATATATCAAACTACTAATATATATACTACTATATATAATATAACATCCAACTGATAATAATTTATAAATTCATCCAATCAACCAATAATTAATTTTAATTATTATAAATTAAAACCAGCAATCCAAATGAGTGAGATTTACTCACCTTGATTTTTCCGAATTTGTTAATCGTCCGATTTTAAATTAAATTAAACTAATATTCAATTTAATTTAGAATTCCACCTATTCCCTATTGACTCAAATAAATTTCCACATCAGTTTTATCACGTAGTTTTTGCTGTTGCGAATCTAGCGTGACTGGTTTCGTGATTTTTGGACCTCGTATGAATAAGTTATCACATTAATAAACATTCGACTTTTTATTATATAATTATCTAAATTAAAGTACATCATTACTAAGAAATTACCTTAACCCTAACAACCCTCTCATTCGCGATAAGCTTCCAGGTCGCATCTCAACTTCGACTTCAACCATCGACCGCGCCTCCACACAAGACCACGCCCCGCCTTCATCGAGCTCGAATCCAGTCCCCATCATTACACAAAACCTAACCTAAGATCGCGCCTCCCACTACCTTACCTAAGCGCGCGACAACAACACCGGACCCACCAACCAACTACAGCGAACCCAACTGCCACGACTCTCATGTTCCTCCCCCTCATGCACGTGCTCCTCTGAGCACCACTCCTCCTATCTCCTCGCTCGATCGTGATTTATTGTGAGGTTTTTTTATTTTGAATTGATTTTCGTTCGAACTGGAGAAAAAAAAGAAGAGAGGTGTGATTTAAACTGTGGAATATAGTGTTAGTATGCATACGTTAGCATATGTAGGGTTAGGGTGGCTTATAAGGTGGTTGACTGATAATACATATATTTTATATTCAAAAATATCTTGTTTATGTACCTCAAAATCCTGAACTCCTATCGAGGCGTGCCGCCTGGTGTCCCCATTATTATACCCTTATTTAGAACGCAATGGAACAAGTTTCAAGACCTAATTCGATCGTACGTGAAAGATAGCTTTTTAAATCGACTATTTTAATTAAATTAATTCTGTGCGTTTTCAGCTCGCACGATCAAAGGGTAAATCCAAACGTTACAAAATTTGAAATCTGATAATAATACACTATTACGGATTCAATGGAACTGGTTTCGTTAAATTCCAAGACTGTGCCCCGAATCGCCATTTTAATGCGTCGATTAAATCGTCGATTTTCAAAAATTGACGAAATCATATGAAAAATCCAGTTTTAAAAACTTATTAACTCAATTTTAATTCAAATAGAATTTATATCAACATTAGAAATCGTTTTGATTCATATTCAACTCAAATCCCAATTATTCACCATTTTCGTATTACGATAAATTGCTATATTTGAAATTTAAATTCATTCCATAATTTCAACCAAAATCTTCATATTTAAAAATCAATTTATATTCCAAATCCAATATTTAAAACCATTTAAATATTCAAAATCAAACGACGATAATCTGGGTCGTTATAAAAAGTAAATTAATAAATAAACTTTAAACAAATAAATATTTACTTAAAATTAATCCCTAATTAAGCAAATAATTGACCTTTAATTACATAATGATTAATTAAATAATTCAAATTTAAAATTAAAATTTAATTAAATAATAATTAAAATAATTAAACTTGATTAAATAAAAATAATTACCTTTTTAAACTTAATTAATCATTAATTACAAATTCTTAACAACTTACTTAATTATCACTAATTAGTCACTAAATACTTAACCTAATTACTGATTAATCAATAATTAATTATCCTTAATTAATAAATTAATTAATTATTAAACATACTTAATCAAGTTATAATTAACTTATGTGTTGCTAATTACATTTTAAAATAGGTTTTCAAATCATTTTTAAAAGAAAACTTTAAATTTAGAAATTGAACTTTTCCGAACTACATCCATAGCGACTATCACTATGGACATATAGAATTTGCTTCTCTAAGTTACCATCTAAAACTTTAAACTTCCACTTTGGATTATATGCATAAAGAAAGGATTTTGAAAACCTTAACTCGAGTTAGGAATTAAACAGAAACATTTACTAACTCAAAACTAGTAAATGATTAGATTTACAAATGGATCTCAAGTCCTTTCAACATTCCAAACTACTAATCTAATAAGAGTATACACTCTCAGGATGTAGTGAAGAATTGTATAAGTTTAACATAAATTAGTTTTATGAGATGATTTTATAAATAGCTTTGGAGGAAATGGAATTGGTATTAGGGAGAACCAATTAAATGAGTGCGTAGGATGGGCATAGATCATTTCTCTTTCTCATGTAGTTTCGATCTAAGAATCGAGTATATGACTTTGAGGTGATTAACACACTTTCGAATAAGGATCTATTACTCGATTTTTGAAGGCGAGCATTTGATGGGGATTTTTGGTAGGGGACCAAAGTTTTTTATCCTAGTATCTGACTATGCAAGGAGAACAGAGGTTCCAAATCATGGAACTTGATCAGAGTTTGCACTAGAGAATTGGGTAAGCTATACTAGTTCGGAGGTGAAGTTATGTATTCGAGGGGTGATCGAATCAAATTTTGTTATGAATGATCCATGAACATCATGCTGACTTATGGATAGTACTAGGATGTTCTAGAGGTGTAATTTTGGAGACAAAATTCTTTTAAGGGCGGTAGAATGTAACGACCCAGGGTTTTGGTAACTTAAACTAGGCAGTTTTATATTTTATATAGTCAATAAATGAATTATTATAGATAAATAAACTCATTTTAATCAATTAATAATAATGGTAAAGTCGTTTCCAAAATTTATTTACCAAATTAAATAGTTCATACAAAAATAGA
Source organism: Allium fistulosum (assembly GCA_030737815.1). Taxonomy (NCBI): domain Eukaryota; kingdom Viridiplantae; phylum Streptophyta; class Magnoliopsida; order Asparagales; family Amaryllidaceae; genus Allium; species Allium fistulosum. The sequence continues at coordinate 702,044,949 of CM060904.1, read as the reverse complement.
AAATGTGATCGAAGAACGTCTTCTGGAATTTTTTGATTTTTCGACACCATAATGTTGTCGAAAACGTTGTTCGTCTTTGGCACTATACACACACACATATATAAGAATTAATTAGCTAGATAATAATATACTTAAGAATATTATCTTATTATTAATTTAATTTAACAAGTGATGTGACAACATATAATAATTATATATATATTTATAAAGAGTGTGATGTGACAACACATAATAATTATATATATATTTATAAAGAGAGTGATGTGACAAGACATAATAATTATATGTCTATATATATCTTTATAAAGAGAGTGATGTGACAATACATAATAATTATATTTATATATATATATATATTTATAAAGAGATTGATGTGACTAGACATAACTATTATTATTATAACTATAATTATATATATATATATATATATTTATAAAGAGAGTGATGTGACAACAAATAATAATTATATATATATATATATATATTTATAAAAATACTGATGTGCCAACACATAATAATTTTATAAATACATATTTATAAAAGAAGTGATGTGACCATAACTTCAAACTCCTTCTTTTCCATTCAAATTTCTCTATTTTTACCCCAATTGCATTCGACCATAACTTCTTATATACTCCACCAAATGGAAATTTTATTTTTGAAAACCATATATATTTCTAGTGGTTACAACTTTTTATTTACCACTTTTTCTGATTTCGAGCTTAGATGCTCCAAAATTCATTTTTTGCAAGAGTGTTTTTGAATCTAGATTTTGATGTCCGAAAATACCCCTCACTGTTTTGGACATAACTTCCTCAAAATTAAACATTTTTGAGTAATTAATTTTTTTAAATGAGAGAAGAAAGAATACTCTAAAACTTTCATTTTGATCACTTTTTAAAAATTCGAGAGTAAGGGGTCCAAAAATCCGTGGGAAAGTGACTAATTTTCGAACTCAATTTCTAGGGTTCGAGTGGAATTTTGTCGAACTTTAAGGTGAGTAAATTCCTAGTTTATGTGGAAAGAACTTTATCTTATATGTTATGTTGATTTTAAAGTTATATGTATGTCACATATGGTTGTATCTTAGTATGTTTGAAATATGTTGATTAGTGTTAATGCATGAGTTAGTATTAGCACTCAAATGGATATGTTTAAATGATGATCGTTATAGACTGGGATTTGGTTATGTTATTGAATTGGGTTGTTGTGTATGTGACTTTGGATATGTGATTGTGTGAATATAGAAGGTAGTATCTTGAAAGTGAAGTGGACTTGAGATCCGATTGCAAATCAAATCGTTTACTTGTTGTTTTAGTAAAGATTTGATTTGTTTTTCTTAAATTTGTTTTCAAACTTTACTAAAGTTTTAAAATTTCTTCCATTAGTAAATGGGAGTGAAAAGTTTGAGTTTTGGGATGATAACTTAGAAATGAATCCAGGTTATTGCACCCACAGCGATAATACCTATAGATGCAGTTCCGATTTTTCAAATTCTCAAGTTCTAAGTTTTCTTTTAAAAATGTTTTGGAAATCCTTTTCAATATAAGTTAGCATTACTTAAGTTGTTTTTAACTTAATTAAGAAGGTTTGTTATTAAAATTAATTGTTTAATTAAGAATAATTATTTATTAAATTAATTAAGTAATCAGGTTAAGTAATTAATATTAATTAATATTAATTAAGTAAGTTAATTATTTGTTAATTAAGAAGATTTAATTATTGACTTACTTAGGTTAAAAAGGGTAATTAATTTTATTTAATCAATTTTAATTATTTTTATTATTATTTAATTGTATTTTAATTAATTATTTAATTAAAGGTTAACTATTTACTAAATTATTACTTAATTAAGGATTAATTTTAAGTAAATGTTTATTTGGTTAAAGTTTAATTATTAATTAACTTTTAATTAATTAAGGTTTAATTTATTATTATAGTTTTAATTAAAAAATTATTTTACTATTATTATTTTAATAAATAATCAAGATTAATTAATACTTAATTATTAATGAAGGTTAATTAATTATTTAATAGTTAGTAAATTATTAATTTGGGTTTAATTAATAGTTAATTAGGAGTTAATTAATTAAAGGTTTAATTATTTCTTAATTATTAATTAAGTTAAATTAAGATTTAATTAAGTTTAATTATGATTTAACAAAGAGTTTAACTTGAATTTAATTATTTTAAAAGGGAATTTTAAGTTTTAAATCCCGGTTTTCTAAGAATCAAATCGTTTAAAGGGAACTTCTGTTCCAAGGATAGTTTTGAATACAAGAATTCAAGTGTTGATACAATGAAGTAGACAAATAACTATAAGTGAGTTATAGTGTTGATTGATTGTATTGTTTGGACATCAAATAGCAGAATAAATCGTCGTTCTACTATAAGGTAAGTGTTTGATTGTTGTGGATATAGAATAGCAAAATAAATTCCCATTCTATTATAAATTGATTATTGATTATGTGGACATATGTTAGTAGAATAAATCACCATTCTACTACATGTAATGATTTTGTTTGGACATCATATAGTAGGACAAATCACCATCCCGCTATTATGATTTTGAGATGTTTATGTTAGTTAGTTCATATTGACATGATAATTCCTTGATTTGGATATGAGTTGTATTTATATATATCTTGACCTATATAAATAACTGTAAAGTAAATTGGAATTGAAATTGAATGGTAACTTAAATTAGTACCATTGGGAGTTCTAAGCCTCGTTTTGAAATTATAAAGTATGATTTGGATTTATTTTAATTCTTTAATCAATTTGAGATTAAGGGTTTATTAATGGTTTTGCAAGTTATATAATTGTTTTATCAAGGTTCATAAATGATAACTTGTATATAAAAAGGAGTTTACCTAAATAAAAGGTTTATTTAAAGGTGATTACAAATGAGGTTTTATAAAGGATATTTTATAAAGAATTTCTTTAAGAAGATTTATAAGAAGTTTATAAATAGAAAGAAAAATTATAAATCATTTCATAGCTTTGGAAAGAGTCTTTATAAATTAACTTAAAGGTTTATATAAGTGTGTTATAACTTTATTTTGGAAGTTATAAGTTAACTGAAATATGAGATGAGCTTTTGAAAAGGAAGCTTGTTCGGTTATTTAATAGGGGATTTGAAAAGAAGAAAACTTTGTAAAGTTTGTAAACATACTCATACCATTGAGATAAGTATATGAATATTTTTCAAGTATAAAGGAAATGCAAGGTGTTTGGGAATTGTGTTTTGAAAGGATCTTTTGATCAAGTTTTATAAAATGGTTTGTTAATTAAAGATTAACAAAAAAAATAGTGGGTCCCATATTGAAATTAAACCATGATTGAATGTTTGTTATGTGATAGCTAAATAACCGACTATCAAATCTGGACCTAAACGTAACTTTGGAAATATCTAGGAGAAACATGTGGATTATATGGCATAATCATCTCCAATGATGCTGTACTGTGCGTTTAAATCTCGTTAAGTTCTCCTGGGACAATGATAAGGAAATCCGTCCACTAACGGTTAGGAGGTGATCTCTGATTTTATGTTTGACTATTTATTTACTAAAGAATCAGGGTTGATTTTATTGGAAACTGTCGAATGTTGGTTCGAAGAGACCGAGATCGAATATGTTATCCGAAAACCACTTCGATCCAACGAATGCATTTCGAAGTGAAGACATCATGAAGAGCACGAAATAAAAGATAGAGATGTGAAGTGCAAGGGCTAGTCACTTCAAATCCTAAGGGTGATTCCAAAATGGATGTAGTAGGAATAGTGTCTTCGATTTCGTTCAGACCCCGAACGGACTTATATGGATGAATGCTATCAGCACATTGTCATTGGAGGGCAATGAACATTCTAAGTGAAAAAGGTTCGTGAAAGGTAATCGTAGACTCAAGCCTCATCTACCAGGAATAACTAAAACATGGGAGATGCTTCAACGCTATGTGCTTCGCTACCATTAGGGTATGGTCATCACCCAATCTAGATCGATAATATAAATCATGTATGTTCGGGGACCATTTAGGTTGTTGATACCAACAGGTGATGACATACTCGGTGCTATCCAACAAGGGGTAGGGCCGTTCTTGACTCGTAGGGAGTCCATGTGAGGCTCTCGGTGTACTTTATCCACAGATGCACCATGACGGACGGTACCCCAGTAGCCTGGTCATTAGTTGGAATCCATTCTCCAATACGATCTAAATGGTTTTAATTATATACCAAATATGTTGGAACGTGAGATGCAAGCATTCCACCTATTTCAATATTTTACTTTACCCTTAGACATTATGATAATATCATTGGATTTGATATAAAATCTTTTGGTTATCGTAAGGTAAAACCCCATCCGTTTTTATATGCGGTCTGGTCTTACGAGGTACCCTTTGTTTTGAAAAGTTTTTGAACATAAAGTTAGTTTGCTCGTTGCCTCTTATAGAGTTTTACTCACGCTGGTTTACCAGACTGACCCGGGTGTTATTCAATATAATGCTCGGGTCAGACCGAGCATGTTTTTCCCAGGCAGTTGGATTGAAATTCGGAAGAATTGCGTAAAGGGGCCATTGAGCAGCTCGAACAAGCTCTGGCTCGTTTACAGAAAGTGGAAATGGAAGCAGCGCAATATCGAATAAATGGATACTCTGATATAGAACGAGAAAAAGTAAATTTGACCATTGATAAACACTGGAATAAGCGATATTTACTAGGCCGGTAGCACCTCCTCGAGTAAAGGCTTCTACGGTTGGTTGACCAAAATAAGGATCCCAAATTGCAACTTTGTAATGGGGAAGGAGTTGGATGATCATGACGTATTCACATATATTTGTCCGCTGTATTCAATGTTATGTTTATCAGCAATTGTGAGGACAGACTGTTATCACTATCCAGGCTGAAATAGGTTAGTATACTTTAATTGATGTTTGTATATACATGTATTACAATTTTGTTTCTGTGTAAATATTTATTGTATATTATAGATTATTCGTTCCGCTGTGAGATTCTATGTTGTTTTGTTTTTTTCTTATCTTCTTCCTTCTTTCTATTCCCTAACAATCGAGTCTTTCGGCATTCGATTGCTCGGCATGTGATACTATGGACATATTAATTTCGGTTTTCGAGGGTCAAAAAGCATTGTTCATTACATTTGTTCAGCTAATGAATGTCCATACAACACAAACAATCATATTCTAACTTATTTACAGTTGTTTGTCTATTTAATATCATGGATAAGAGATCCTTTGATTAAAATCAAACCACTTAGAAAAGAACCCAACTTAAAACATAATCGAAAAAGTTTAAAATAACTTTTCATAGTTAAATCATAATTTAATATAAATTAAAAGTTAATTAAATCTTAGATAATCAAAATCAAATCATAATTAAGTCTTAATTAATTAAAAGTAAATTAATAAATAAACTTTAAACAAATAAAAATTTACTTAAAATTAATCCCTAATTAAGTAATAATTAATCTTTAATTAAATAGTAATTAATTAAATAATTCAACTTTAATTAAATAGTAATTAAAATTATGTAACTTGATTAATTAAAAATTATTACCTTTTGAACTTAATTAATCATTAATTAGAACTTCTTAATAACTTACTTAATTATCACTAATTAATCCCTAATTACTTAACCTAATTACTGATTAATTAATAAGTAATCATCCTTAATTAATAAATTAGTTAATTATTAAACATACTCAATCAAGTTATAATTAACTTATGTGTTGCTAATTACGTTTGAAAATAGGTTTTCAAATCATTTTTAAAAGAAAACTTTAAAGTTAGAAATTGAACTTTTCCGAACTACATCCATAGCGACTATCACTATGGACGCAATAACTTAGAATTTGCTTCTCTAAGTTACCATCTAAAACTTTAACCTTCCACTTTGGGTTATATACATAAAGAAAGGATTTTGAAAACCTTAACTCGAGTTAGGATTTAAACAAAAACATTTACTAACTCAAAACTAGTAAATAATTAGATTTCCAAATGGATCTCAAGTCCTTTCAACATTTCAAACTACTAATCCTTCCATAACCATTCGACTAAAATCCAAGATCTCACATACACAAGCATATCATTTGCATAACATATCAAGTTCATTACTTTATATCCAAACATAGCACTTAAAGCATTGTTTTCATATCTAATGCTAACCACATATTAATACATAGATGTCTATCCAAACCAAGTCATAATCCATACAACAAACATCATCCATTTAACCATAATGACAAACATATACATAGATAAAATTGTTCCCAAAAAGATAAGAATTTCCTTACTATAAAGCTTTCTTAATCTTGAAATGTTTTAGAACTTGAAAAGTTTTATTACTCCAAAAATTAACCCGAAAATAAGTCATTGTGCTCTCGGCTTTTCACCATTTTGCTCTCGAAATTTCGGAAATTAATCAACCAAAAAATTTCAGGAAATTCTTTTCTCTATCATTTCAAAAAAATAATAACTTGATTCGGATCATTTTTGAGAAATTTATGGTCAAAAGAAGAGGTGGTATTTTCAGCCTTCAGAACATAGGTCCGAAAATGGGTCTTAAAGACAAGCGTTTTTGACATAGCTATAGTAAAAAACTTAAGGAAGTGGTCAACATGAAATTGTACCAATTGGATTTATATACGTTTGAGAAAAGAAAATCATGATTTGGAGCGGAGAGGTTGAGGTTATGGCCAAAAGAAGTAGGATGAAAATGGAGAAGATTTTGAGTGGATTTTGAACAATTTTTTAAGGATTTCTTTTCTTTTTTATATTTATTTTTATATTTTTTCTTTTTCTTCTCCCAAGGGTAAAAGAAGAAGCCATCAAAAACTTTAACAATGAAGAAGAAGAAGGAAATGGAAGCAAGGAGAAAAGAAAAATAATAGGTGAGTGTATATATATGCAAAATGAATAAAATAATATAACCTGTCATAATTATATCTAGTCACATCACAAATCTTTTATAATATATATACATATGTTTAATCACATCACTCTTATATATATAATTATTATGTTTAGTCACATCACTTTCTTTATATATATTTATATAAGTTAAATTATTAATTAAAGCTAAGATGTGAAAAGTGATAATGATGGTTAATGATTACAATCTAAAATGTGACAATACTTGATATATATATATAACCTAAGATGTGACAATACTTATATATATTTATATATATAAGTTTATTATGGTTAAAACTATGTCTTGTCACATCAATTACTAATACAAATTAACATAAGATAATTTGTTTCTAAGTGTATTATTATTTAGTTAGTGAACTCTTATATATATGTGTATATGGTGCACAAAGACGAACAACGTTCCCGATAACTTTATGGCGTCGAAAGGTCAAAATTTCAAAAAACATTCTTCGGTCACATTTTCTATTTTTTACGAACTATTTAATTTGGTAAACAAATTTTTAAAATGATTTTATCATCATTATTAATTTATTAAAATGACTTTATTTTCATTATAAAACCTACATATCGAATTTCTAAAATTAAATAAATATTCGCTAATCAAAGCAGTGAAATTTTGGGTCGTTACATTCTTTCCCCCTTAAAAGAGTTTCATCCCCGAAATTATATCTCCACTTATCTCGGAAAACACTTAACACTATACATCAGCTCGTATGATGTACATATATCATTCTTATGCAAAATCTGATTCGATCTCAACTCGAATACATAACTTTCCCTCCGAACTAGTATCGCTCACCCGATTCTCTAGTGCGGACTCCTATCAGGCTCCTTGATTTGGAACCTCTATTCTCCTTACATAGTGGTAACTATGATAGAAAACCTTGGTCCCACACACCAAGAACCCTCATTAAGTGCTTGCTGTCAAAGTCGAGTAATAGATCCTTATTGGGAATGGTGCAACACCTCAAAGCCATGTACTCGAATCTTGGATCACTCTATATGGAAAGAGAAATGATCTACGTCCAACTTATGCACTTGCTTGATTAGTTCTCTCCAGTACCAATTCTATTTCCACCAAATTATTTATGAAAACATTTCATAAACTATTCTTATGTTTAACTTGTATGCTACTCTACTACATCCTAAGATCATATATCCCTATCTGATTCCATTATTCCATTTTGCTTTTATTTTCCTAAGAAAATTCAAGATCCAAATACCCGGCTTTTATTTTCAAAAACTTTTTGAAATGGAACTCTATACTTCAAATTATACAAATATATAGACATAGCCTGAGTAACTCCAAAATGATACCAAAGAACTGGGTATCACCAAACAGTGTCATACATTCCCTTAATAAGAAGGGTAATACTCAAGTGAAGTGTTTACAATCTGACCACATCTCTTTCCCAATTTTAAGTTATTTTCGAGCCACTCGAACCAATTAACTTAAAAATATTCCTTTTATTTCCAAATTCTCATTTATAGAACAATACTTTACATTTTACAAAAACGTATATCACCAACTCAATTTTGATTTGTTTGGATTGAACTTGTTTCAATCGTACAATGATAAAGAGAATAATTAACTAAGTACCCCCACAACGTTCATTTAGGCAAACATCTGATCGTTACGTAGAAAATTATTATGATCATCACAAAACAATCAATACCTGTTCTCTGTACCAATCCAAAGATAACACTTCTTACTTACACTTTTATTCCCAAAAATTTATACTTAAGCCAAATTTGTTTTAAATATTATTATTACTATTTTCCCAAAACCTTGAAAATCATTTTTCAAAATCGCAGGGATTTAGGTTCTCAAGTTTTCAACCTAATTTTTTTCCAACTGAAATGATACATTTTTATAAACACATTTTATAAATCACTTCTATTAAACCATTTTCAAATATTTATCCCAGAATATTCTAACTTTGAAATCAAATTCTACCTCGACATTAACATCGAACGCCTTTTAGTCAAACCGTGAAACTTAATTCAAAATGTATTCATTTCCATATTTTTCCCAATCCTTATCTACCTAACCCATATCTTAAAAAGGGAACATATTAACAATAGTCAATGCTCAACTAGACGAGCATGCTTAAACAAACCCTAAATTATAATAACAACAACGTATTATTATCTCCTAACACCTCAACCAACTATATTACACTATTTGTTAAAATAATTCTTTTATATATAAAATATACCCTGGGTAAAATTATTTCATTTACCCAATTCGAAATCAATACTGTGTTGATTTTCCTAGTTTAAGTGTTTAGAAACCCCTATCGGTATAATTGTACACCCTGTATCAACCAAAGTTCAAAGGCCACTAAACCGATAAATCAACACAATATAAAGCATTTAATAATCACTAACAAATACGGGCTCATATATACACACTCAAACTCATTCTAGGGTGTCATTTACCCTATCTTAATGAGTTAACCCCATCAAAGCCAAAGTTCTCGCTTAACCTTCAGCTCTGATACCAAATTTAACGAACCGGATTTTCGATCCTAAAAAAATGACACTAATATGTCCACTGTATTATATGCCGAACATTCAAGTGCCGAAAATACCGATTTGTTAGGGTGAAAGAAGAAGGTAGAAGATAGAAGAAAACTATACAACATAGAATCTCACAATGCAGCGAATAATATATAATACAACAATGATGTTTACAAAAAGGAAACATCTTTATTCATATATACAACACTAGAGTACACTAGACTTGTCCTAAATTTGGACAGTTATAGAAACCTATCCTTACATTGACAAACATAGAGACTCTATAACACAGTGGAAGAAAAATATACGTAAGTATGTATTGATCATCTAGCTCCTATCCAACTTGTAATGACCCGATATTTTCAACCATTCGCATCCATTATAAGTGTATAGGTAGACACTCATGCCGGAGTTGAATTGCTCAAAATACCGCGTTGTAATTAAAATTTGGCAAATCTCAGAATATACAGTAAATAAATATAATCACAGATCACAGACACAGAGTAAAATAATGCAGCGGAAGTAAAAGAAATAGTAGTTCATGAAGCTACTATGTAAATATATCAGAGTTACATAAGATACAACAGAAGAAATAGAGTACAACAGAAGTATCAATAAGATAACCAAGTACAAGCTGAACAGAGCAACATAACTGAAGTAGATAGAACAAGACTAACAGATAATCTCCAGCGATTCAAATCTCCAGAAGGTGGAAATCCAAATCTGTGAATAACTCAGGCTGACCCGAGCGTAAAGCAAAACACAAAACACTCGAGTCAGGACAATATATACTTATATAATGTAAACCAACTCAAGTGAACTGTAATAAAGGTACAAGTAACTTAGAAGATGCTTGGGACCGCCCATCCTCTAAGGATCCGTTAAAATATCTACTATGTAGTAATATTCGCTATTATAATAGTGTCTAAATAAGTAAAGTATAATCATATCGGAAAATAGCGTTAAGGGGATGGAGAACCTTAACGCGGTCGGATCTTAAAATCATAATCGTAGTAAAGCTCGATATGGTAGGTGACACGGCACAACTAGGCAATGCCAGGGTAGATATACCAATTACGCACACGGACTGATGGATACGCATAGCAGCCACTACCGTTCCACCTCGAACAACACTCCCAAATCGGAGGATGGCCATCTAATCAATCACAAGTAAGAGTATAATATCGAAGAAATGTGTCCGAGAAGAGGTGCTACCTCACTGGTCCGAGATCGCTCCTGTTTTAGCCACCTTATGCCAACTCAAGGGAGTTGGGTCCACGTAACATACCTTAAGAACGTCGCCACCATCCTACTTCATTCTGGAATCTCCACCGCGTACACGGTTGTCAAAGTGGTTTTCGGTATCGACAGAGAGTATGTCCATATCCGATCCCGGTCTCTTTGCCAACCAATCGTTATTATAACCCGTGGTTATAACTTTTAAAAGCAATACTTTACTTCAAAATAAAATATCATTTCAAACCATATCTTTATCAAAATAAAGATTAAATCAATTCCAAACCATTTCCATATATTTAAATTTTTATATCATTTCAAAACTTCATTTCAAATCATTTTAATATAATAAAATATCATATCCTTACAAAACTTCATTTCAAATAATTTTAATATAATAAAATATCATATCCTTACAAAACTTCATTTCAAATCATTTTAATAAAATAAAATATCCTATCAGTTCAAATCCAAATATTTAACTTTAAATACCTTTTAAATTCAAAGATATCGTTCATTTACTATCATTTCAAATCACCTTTAAATAGTTTATGTTCCAATCAAAATAGTTCATTTAAACCTTTTAAAAGTGTAATTATTATATTTTCAAATCAAGTATTCAATTTCCAAAGTTTCAAACCATTCTGAGTTCGTTTACTAAGTCAAAAACCCTAGTTATTAAAATTTCAACATTTCACAGCATTTAAAAACAACTGCTATAAGTTATATTTGAAAACATTTTTAATTCAGCAAAGACAGCACTTAAAACTGCTGTTAAAACTCAGTTTTAGTTGAATTATAGTTCAAAACAGAAAAGACAGCATTTCAGAAGTGCTGCGGTAGTTCAGATTTCAAAACAAGGGTTAAATTTGGTTTCAGCAAAGACTGCAGACCATTATAGCATTTCCAGGGAATGCTATAATATGCCTGAGTTCAATATTAGCCTATAAGTTCAATTACAGCAACTACAGCATTTTAGAAATGCTGTAGTAGCCCTTTTATTCAATTTTTAGTGTAATTCAGAACCATAACATTTCTGAATGCTATTAAAAGTGATTTCCAGCTTTTTAGTGTATTTCCAGCAATTAAATAACTTCATTTTAAACTCTTTAAACATTTTAAAAATCATACTTTAACATTTAAAATGTTCATTTACATATCATTTAACATGTATCTTTTTCACAATAAATTTCTTATAATTAAATCCAATTTTCAACAATTTACTTAATAAATTTAAGTGTAAAAGTTTCCAATTCTTCACATTTCAACAAATAACTTAACACTTCAAATTTTAAATTACCATTTCACAAATTTAACTAAATTTCCAATTTTATTTAATTAACTTAAACCTTTAATTAAAACCAAATTTCACATTTCCAAGTCAAGTTATATTCTAAAAGATCACTTTTAAACATTCATTTATTTAACCACTTAAATTCATAGAAAAATCAATAATACTTTAATAAATCACTTAAATTAAAATTTAATCAAATTATCATATTTACCATTTCCAAATAAAATTTAATATCCATTTTATTTATATAACTTAAAATATCATTTTTAACCAAATTCCAAATTTCCAACTTAAGTTATATTTCAAAAATCCAGTTAAACCATTCATAAATTACATTTTTAACACATAGAAAAATCATAATTTCTTTATTTTAAAACATTTAAAAATCTATTTAAATCAAATTTCATAAATTTATAATTTTTAAAATACTTAAAAATATCCAAAACACTTTATAAAATAACCACGGGCCTGTATATAATTTTCTAACTTAGGTCAAGTGATACGGATATGTATCATTTCAATCCGCAGTTAAAAAAGAAAAATCCGGGTTCTATCATTTCAAACCCGCAATCCCAAGTTAAAATAATCTAAATAAAAATCATTCAGGCCTATCATTTCAGCCCATAACGATTTTTCCCTATTCTAAAGTCCGTTCGGGTATGTATCATTTCAACCCATAGTGATTCTAATCTACAGGGAACTTGCAATGGTGATAACAGATATAAATAACAGAATAACCTTAAATAACAGTAACATATGATATAACAGGTGTAATAACAGGTGTGAACATCATATGATAATAATATAAGCATATATAACATGATAATATATTTCTACAGGTTCGCAGGGTGTCAATTTACTAGTTATATAGGTACATATTGTCTGGTGAGAATAACTCACCGTTTTGTGCTGGAGACACAACGACGAATGCACGAATGAGATCCAAACAAGCACGATAACACGATTCAAATAAGAGTGGAGGAGCCAAAGTATCAAATCCCTTGAATACAAGTCAAACAAAACAATATAACAACAATGAGTTTCAAATCAGCTACGATCAAAACTACACTAGAATAGACTGCACAGAATCAAATAGAAATGCTTGCACTTGCTTTCTACCTCATATGCTTCAGCAATAGGCTGTAAAAGCACTGTAATGGAAGGGTTTTGGATCAGGTTTGGATCAGGTTTTGGGTTCAACAAGTCGTCCATACATAGGAAAAGATGATGCAAAGGTATGTGTGCATGGAACTACAACTATAGGGCAAACAAACATGATTTCATGCAACCAAAGGCCACGACCAAGGCAACCTTAGGCACGGCCAGATCTGTAGGGGGTTAGGTACAGGTGTGGTAGTGGGTTTCAGGTCGTCTATTGGTGGTGGAGGTGGAGTAGGTGGCGGCCAAAGCAAGATATGGAGGGTAGGTGATGATATGTGTGGTCTAGGCAATGTTTTAAGGAGTTTTGTGCAAGTTTTTGTGGGATTTTGGTCAAGGGAATGGTATGGCATGATCATGGCAGAGGATTAGGAGGAGGAGCTGCTGCAAATGATGGTGGAGAGGATGGTGGTGGTGGTGGTAGAGGCTAGGCCTAGCAAAACACAAGAAGGATCAATGCAACAATCAATAGAAAAATCATAAAAACAAGAAGAAAGATGATAGAATTTACCAAATTTTTGTAAAACAAATGGCCGTGAGTTTTTTTCTCAAGAAAGATGATAAAATTTTCGTGAGAAAGAGTGAGGAATGTGGCTGAAAGATGGAGTAAAGGTACGGCCAAAAATCAATAAAGAGGAGGTTGAGAAATGAAAGGTCGGTAGATAAAAGGACATTGGAGTTACAAGAGTTATAAAACCTTTCAAATTTCCACCATTTCTTTTTAAATTTTAAATACATGTAAAATATGTATAAATACAGATAAAACACGAAAATATAGTAAATAAACAAAAATAAATAAATAAATATTAATTAAATATAATTAAATTAAGAAAATAACAAAGAAAATGTAAATTAGGCTTGAAAATTTGAAAATAAATGAAATGAACTTTGGGAAAATTGTATGTACATGAAAAATATTTATAAATAAAGATAAAAACATAAAAAAAATGCATACATAAAAATGAATAAATAAATTTTAATTAAATACAATTTAAATGAAGAAAATAGCAGAAAAATGGAAACTACCTTTAAAAATAGAAAATAAATTCAATGAGCTTTGGAAAAATTCAAACATCACTTTATAAATATTTAAAAGACAAAATATACATAAAATAACATATTAACACATATTAAAATAAAATATGACAAAGAAAAATATAATTTATACAATTTAAAATAACAAAATTGCAAAATAAACAATTTATACTCAAAATTGAAATGTACATATCTTTTGCAGTTTAACTCCGTTTTCAACGAAACGAAAAGCAGTATTCATGTTATTAAATCTATTTTCATAATAAAAGATAAAATTTATAATTTCAAATATTTAAAATTTAAATTTAAAAGTCAAAGTTTGACTATTTTAACCAAAATTCACTTTTTGGAAAATTATTCTATTCAGTCATATTTGTAATTCTAATCCATATCAAAATCAAAGTTTATATTTAAAAAAACAAAATTTATTCTTTTTCATAAATAAATCTTTTGAATCTGGAAAAATCAATTTAAAAATATTTGTAAAATACAGGGTTGTTACACTCTCCCTCACTCAAAGCTTTTCGTCCCCGAAAAGGAACGAGGTACGGGAAGGCACAGAAAAAGATAGAATGAAATAGAATTAGGACAAGATGATAAGACGATTGGAATTACACCTGATAATTATTGTTATAGTTAAGTTTAACAAGATGGAGGTGATCAAATCAAGAATATAAGCACGAAAAAGATCCTCTAGAGTCTGAATCTCCCTTTCACTTGACCGACAGTCTATGAATGGAAAAACAGTGTTCAGATCCAGATGAGTAACAAAGATTATCATAGATTACAGAAAGATTTCTAAATAGACTGGTATACGCAATAGCCTTCCCATTCTGTAACAAGATAAGGGAAATAAGGGCAACCAAAAGATAGTTTGGAAAAAACAAAACCAGATAATAAATTTAAAACCATAATGCTTTGAAATCATAACAATTTAGGGATGTTTATCATTTGGAAATCACACTGCTAAAATCATAACACTTTGGACAAGTTATTCTTTTTTTTTAAAAAAAACATAATACTTAGAAAATCATAACACCCTAAAGAAAGTAATCTTCATTTAAACCATTTTAATTCAAGGTCAAATAATATTCATTTTAAAGTTGTAACATTTCTAAGTTCATTTAATTATAAAATTTCCAAAACATTGTATTTTCAAAATAGTAGTACTTATAAAATGCTACAGTAGATATATTAATATTTCAAATCAGTTCAATTCCAGAAATATTTATTTGGATATCATTTAACTTATGACTTATTAAACAAACTTTATGAATGGAATATTCAAATCAAACTATACTTCATTTATTAAGTTAAAAGTTCACTATTTTAGTTAGCTCTTAATTTAACACATAACCTAACACTTTATTTAAAATACCCATTTCATAAATAGATATTCCTTTAATAAGTTACACTTAAAATTTCATTTGAAAACCAAATTATCAATTATCAAATTTTAATGATGTTAAAATACATTTTAACTATTTAAATCATAATTATTCATTTTTCAATACATATCTATTTCATAAATAAAATATTTATATAGCAAATATAACAATCAAATTTCTTTACACATTTATTCATTTAGACATCAATTAAACTATGAATTCAAGTTAAATAAACTTTATTACAAAATGTCCAATTCCAATGTATTTTATTTTATCTATTCAAAGATACATTATTTATTATACAACATATTCGTTTCAGGAAATAACCATTATTAAAATTCCTAGGTTAGACTTAAGGTTCCATATTAAATCAAATTTGATTATTAAGTTATTTAAATAAAATCTCTTTAAATTCCCTTTTTTACTATTTACCTCTGTTAATCTTTTATAACTAAAATTTAAGTGTATAACATTTATTATAACCACTCAAATTTTATTTATAAAATCATTTCTGTACTGCATATTATCCAATTACATTGTTAACTTCAAAAAAAATTTAAGGTAAGTTATATTTGAATGCAATTGTATTATACAAATAAAACTTTCCAATTCAATTATCTCAAGTTTGAATCATTTATCCAAATTTTTTATTTTTTTCTTCTTATAATTGAAATTATTCTTCAAGATAAAATTTAAGAATTTGAATCTTCGAACATCTTCAAACCATTTGGAGATAAGTAATTTTATATACATAATATGTTAAATCAAATTTAAATCATATATCTATATATATATTATAATCCAGTCATATTTTAGAAATTCAAATCAATTAGATTTTCCAAAACAAAGCTGTAGCAAGACTACAGAATGGTTTCTTCACTTCGAAACTCGAAAATGAACGTCGATGATGCTGCAGTCATCACCGAAATTATTTTCCAGCGACAAAGAGAAGAGCACTAAATTTTTAAACTTTAAAATCCTTTAGAGACAAATTTTTATTCAAAATACTTTAAATAATATCCTTTTAAAAATTTTAAACACAAGGTTTGAAACCATCGGAAATTAAATTCTTTAACTTTCTTGTTTTAAATTCATTTCAGTTCCCAAATAAATTTATAAACAACTATTTATAAATTCATTTGTAGAACAATAAATGATAAATCAAGTATTATCATTTCAAATTATCAATTTAAATCAATTTATTAAGTTCCATAAAATTATATATCCAAATTTATTTCATTAACCAAATTTTAAAATAATATTGGGTCAGTTTGTTCTGTCAAAGTGTTTTAGAAATCCTTTCGATAGCATTGATCAGACGAATCGATCGGAAACCCAAATCAACATCAACAACTCAAACAACACAATATAAAACAAAACATTAATTTACAAGTAAAGTTCAAAATGTTTGGAAGATAGATTGGAACAAAAGACAAGATGATTAAACAGAGTAGAGAGATGGGTAAGCTTAGATAAATCGCGGACAACCTTAACCGGGTCAACCGTGACTTAATGGATAAGATCAAATGTGGATTTTCTGGGGTAAATCTACCTTCGATCTCAAGAGATAGAGTTTGGAATAACAAAAGATATTAGCATCTAAACCAAGGATAAATATAAATCTCGGGTTAATCGATGCTGATTGTAAAGGATTTTCACCCCTTTACAAGAAAATTAGAATATTGGCGAGACCGCCAATTTACTATAAAGATCATTCGAAGTGGAGTTATGTGATACTCCAAAATCGAAAGAAGATGAATAGTGAGGGACAAGAATGAATTTTGGAACCATAGGGAACGTTCCAAAAATTCAAAGGAAATTTGAATCAAGAGGAAAAGATTCAAACTCGAACGAAAGTGATTCTGTAAATAAATCTACTCCATATGCTGAGTTTTGCCTCAAAGCCAAAGCTCTGATACCAACTGTAATGACCCGATATTTTCAACCATTCGCATCCATTATAAGTGTATAGGTAGACACTCATGCCGGAGTTGAATTGCTCAAAATACCGCGTTGTAATTAAAATTTGGCAAATCTCAGAATATACAGTAAATAAATATAATCACAGATCACAGACACAGAGTAAAATAATGCAGCGGAAGTAAAAGAAATAGTAGTTCATGAAGCTACTATGTAAATATATCAGAGTTACATAAGATACAACAGAAGAAATAGAGTACAACAGAAGTATCAATAAGATAACCAAGTACAAGCTGAACAGAGCAACATAACTGAAGTAGATAGAACAAGACTAACAGATAATCTCCAGCGATTCAAATCTCCAGAAGGTGGAAATCCAAATCTGTGAATAACTCAGGCTGACCCGAGCGTAAAGCAAAACACAAAACACTCGAGTCAGGACAATATATACTTATATAATGTAAACCAACTCAAGTGAACTGTAATAAAGGTACAAGTAACTTAGAAGATGCTTGGGACCGCCCATCCTCTAAGGATCCGTTAAAATATCTACTATGTAGTAATATTCGCTATTATAATAGTGTCTAAATAAGTAAAGTATAATCATATCGGAAAATAGCGTTAAGGGGATGGAGAACCTTAACGCGGTCGGATCTTAAAATCATAATCGTAGTAAAGCTCGATATGGTAGGTGACACGGCACAACTAGGCAATGCCAGGGTAGATATACCAATTACGCACACGGACTGATGGATACGCATAGCAGCCACTACCGTTCCACCTCGAACAACACTCCCAAATCGGAGGATGGCCATCTAATCAATCACAAGTAAGAGTATAATATCGAAGAAATGTGTCCGAGAAGAGGTGCTACCTCACTGGTCCGAGATCGCTCCTGTTTTAGCCACCTTATGCCAACTCACGGGAGTTGGGTCCACGTAACATACCTTAAGAACGTCGCCACCATCCTACTTCATTCTGGAATCTCCACCGCGTACACGGTTGTCAAAGTGGTTTTCGGTATCGACAGAGAGTATGTCCATATCCGATCCCGGTCTCTTTGCCAACCAATCGTTATTATAACCCGTGGTTATAACTTTTAAAAACAATACTTTACTTCAAAATAAAATATCATTTCAAACCATATCTTTATCAAAATAAAGATTAAATCAATTCCAAACCATTTCCATATATTTAAATTTTTATATCATTTCAAAACTTCATTTCAAATCATTTTAATATAATAAAATATCATATCCTTACAAAACTTCATTTCAAATAATTTTAATATAATAAAATATCATATCCTTACAAAACTTCATTTCAAATCATTTTAATAAAATAAAATATCCTATCAGTTCAAATCCAAATATTTAACTTTAAATACCTTTTAAATTCAAAGATATCGTTCATTTACTATCATTTCAAATCACCTTTAAATAGTTTATGTTCCAATCAAAATAGTTCATTTAAACCTTTTAAAAGTGTAATTATTATATTTTCAAATCAAGTATTCAATTTCCAAAGTTTCAAACCATTCTGAGTTCGTTTACTAAGTCAAAAACCCTAGTTATTAAAATTTCAGCATTTCACAGCATTTAAAAACAACTGCTATAAGTTATATTTGAAAACATTTTTAATTCAGCAAAGACAGCACTTAAAACTGCTGTTAAAACTCAGTTTTAGTTGAATTATAGTTCAAAACAGAAAAGACAGCATTTCAGAAGTGCTGCGGTAGTTCAGATTTCAAAACAAGGGTTAAATTTGGTTTCAGCAAAGACTGCAGACCATTATAGCATTTCCAGGGAATGCTGTAATATGCCTGAGTTCAATATTAGCCTATAAGTTCAATTACAGCAACTACAGCATTTTAGAAATGCTGTAGTAGCCCTTTTATTCAATTTTTAGTGTAATTCAGAACCATAACATTTCTGAATGCTATTAAAAGTGATTTCCAGCTTTTTAGTGTATTTCCAGCAATTAAATAACTTCATTTTAAACTCTTTAAACATTTTAAAAATCATACTTTAACATTTAAAATGTTCATTTACATATCATTTAACATGTATCTTTTTCACAATAAATTTCTTATAATTAAATCCAATTTTCAACAATTTACTTAATAAATTTAAGTGTAAAAGTTTCCAATTCTTCACATTTCAACAAATAACTTAACACTTCAAATTTTAAATTACCATTTCACAAATTTAACTAAATTTCCAATTTTATTTAATTAACTTAAACCTTTAATTAAAACCAAATTTCACATTTCCAAGTCAAGTTATATTCTAAAAGATCACTTTTAAACATTCATTTATTTAACCACTTAAATTCATAGAAAAATCAATAATACTTTAATAAATCACTTAAATTAAAATTTAATCAAATTATCATATTTACCATTTCCAAATAAAATTTAATATCCATTTTATTTATATAACTTAAAATATCATTTTTAACCAAATTCCAAATTTCCAACTTAAGTTATATTTCAAAAATCCAGTTAAACCATTCATAAATTACATTTTTAACACATAGAAAAATCATAATTTCTTTATTTTAAAACATTTAAAAATCTATTTAAATCAAATTTCATAAATTTATAATTTTTAAAATACTTAAAAATATCCAAAACACTTTATAAAATAACCACGGGCCTGTATATAATTTTCTAACTTAGGTCAAGTGATACGGATATGTATCATTTCAATCCGCAGTTAAAAAAGAAAAATCCGGGTTCTATCATTTCAAACCCGCAATCCCAAGTTAAAATAATCTAAATAAAAATCATTCAGGCCTATCATTTCAGCCCATAACGATTTTTCCCTATTCTAAAGTCCGTTCGGGTATGTATCATTTCAACCCATAGTGATTCTAATCTACAGGGAACTTGCAATGGTGATAACAGATATAAATAACAGAATAACCTTAAATAACAGTAACATATGATATAACAGGTGTAATAACAGGTGTGAACATCATATGATAATAATATAAGCATATATAACATGATAATATATTTCTACAGGTTCGCAGGGTGTCAATTTACTAGTTATATAGGTACATATTGTCTGGTGAGAATAACTCACCGTTTTGTGCTGGAGACACAACGACGAATGCACGAATGAGATCCAAACAAGCACGATAACACGATTCAAATAAGAGTGGAGGAGCCAAAGTATCAAATCCCTTGAATACAAGTCAAACAAAACAATATAACAACAATGAGTTTCAAATCAGCTACGATCAAAACTACACTAGAATAGACTGCACAGAATCAAATAGAAATGCTTGCACTTGCTTTCTACCTCATATGCTTCAGCAATAGGCTGTAAAAGCACTGTAATGGAAGGGTTTTGGATCAGGTTTGGATCAGGTTTTGGGTTCAACAAGTCGTCCATACATAGGAAAAGATGATGCAAAGGTATGTGTGCATGGAACTACAACTATAGGGCAAACAAACATGATTTCATGCAACCAAAGGCCACGACCAAGGCAACCTTAGGCACGGCCAGATCTGTAGGGGGTTAGGTACAGGTGTGGTAGTGGGTTTCAGGTCGTCTATTGGTGGTGGAGGTGGAGTAGGTGGCGGCCAAAGCAAGATATGGAGGGTAGGTGATGATATGTGTGGTCTAGGCAATGTTTTAAGGAGTTTTGTGCAAGTTTTTGTGGGATTTTGGTCAAGGGAATGGTATGGCATGATCATGGCAGAGGATTAGGAGGAGGAGCTGCTGCAAATGATGGTGGAGAGGATGGTGGTGGTGGTGGTAGAGGCTAGGCCTAGCAAAACACAAGAAGGATCAATGCAACAATCAATAGAAAAATCATAAAAACAAGAAGAAAGATGATAGAATTTACCAAATTTTTGTAAAACAAATGGCCGTGAGTTTTTTTCTCAAGAAAGATGATAAAATTTTCGTGAGAAAGAGTGAGGAATGTGGCTGAAAGATGGAGTAAAGGTACGGCCAAAAATCAATAAAGAGGAGGTTGAGAAATGAAAGGTCGGTAGATAAAAGGACATTGGAGTTACAAGAGTTATAAAACCTTTCAAATTTCCACCATTTCTTTTTAAATTTTAAATACATGTAAAATATGTATAAATACAGATAAAACACGAAAATATAGTAAATAAACAAAAATAAATAAATAAATATTAATTAAATATAATTAAATTAAGAAAATAACAAAGAAAATGTAAATTAGGCTTGAAAATTTGAAAATAAATGAAATGAACTTTGGGAAAATTGTATGTACATGAAAAATATTTATAAATAAAGATAAAAACATAAAAAAAATGCATACATAAAAATGAATAAATAAATTTTAATTAAATACAATTTAAATGAAGAAAATAGCAGAAAAATGGAAACTACCTTTAAAAATAGAAAATAAATTCAATGAGCTTTGGAAAAATTCAAACATCACTTTATAAATATTTAAAAGACAAAATATACATAAAATAACATATTAACACATATTAAAATAAAATATGACAAAGAAAAATATAATTTATACAATTTAAAATAACAAAATTGCAAAATAAACAATTTATACTCAAAATTGAAATGTACATATCTTTTGCAGTTTAACTCCGTTTTCAACGAAACGAAAAGCAGTATTCATGTTATTAAATCTATTTTCATAATAAAAGATAAAATTTATAATTTCAAATATTTAAAATTTAAATTTAAAAGTCAAAGTTTGACTATTTTAACCAAAATTCACTTTTTGGAAAATTATTCTATTCAGTCATATTTGTAATTCTAATCCATATCAAAATCAAAGTTTATATTTAAAAAAACAAAATTTATTCTTTTTCATAAATAAATCTTTTGAATCTGGAAAAATCAATTTAAAAATATTTGTAAAATACAGGGTTGTTACACTCTCCCTCACTCAAAGCTTTTCGTCCCCGAAAAGGAACGAGGTACGGGAAGGCACAGAAAAAGATAGAATGAAATAGAATTAGGACAAGATGATAAGACGATTGGAATTACACCTGATAATTATTGTTATAGTTAAGTTTAACAAGATGGAGGTGATCAAATCAAGAATATAAGCACGAAAAAGATCCTCTAGAGTCTGAATCTCCCTTTCACTTGACCGACAGTCTATGAATGGAAAAACAGTGTTCAGATCCAGATGAGTAACAAAGATTATCATAGATTACAGAAAGATTTCTAAATAGACTGGTATAAGCAATAGCCTTCCCATTCTGTAACAAGATAAGGGAAATAAGGGCAACCAAAAGATAGTTTGGAAAAAACAAAACCAGATAATAAATTTAAAACCATAATGCTTTGAAATCATAACAATTTAGGGATGTTTATCATTTGGAAATCACACTGCTAAAATCATAACACTTTGGACAAGTTATTCTTTTTTTTAAAAAAAAACATAATACTTAGAAAATCATAACACCCTAAAGAAAGTAATCTTCATTTAAACCATTTTAATTCAAGGTCAAATAATATTCATTTTAAAGTTGTAACATTTCTAAGTTCATTTAATTATAAAATTTCCAAAACATTGTATTTTCAAAATAGTAGTACTTATAAAATGCTACAGTAGATATATTAATATTTCAAATCAGTTCAATTCCAGAAATATTTATTTGGATATCATTTAACTTATGACTTATTAAACAAACTTTATGAATGGAATATTCAAATCAAACTATACTTCATTTATTAAGTTAAAAGTTCACTATTTTAGTTAGCTCTTAATTTAACACATAACCTAACACTTTATTTAAAATACCCATTTCATAAATAGATATTCCTTTAATAAGTTACACTTAAAATTTCATTTGAAAACCAAATTATCAATTATCAAATTTTAATGATGTTAAAATACATTTTAACTATTTAAATCATAATTATTCATTTTTCAATACATATCTATTTCATAAATAAAATATTTATATAGCAAATATAACAATCAAATTTCTTTACACATTTATTCATTTAGACATCAATTAAACTATGAATTCAAGTTAAATAAACTTTATTACAAAATGTCCAATTCCAATGTATTTTATTTTATCTATTCAAAGATACATTATTTATTATACAACATATTCGTTTCAGGAAATAACCATTATTAAAATTCCTAGGTTAGACTTAAGGTTCCATATTAAATCAAATTTGATTATTAAGTTATTTAAATAAAATCTCTTTAAATTCCCTTTTTTACTATTTACCTCTGTTAATCTTTTATAACTAAAATTTAAGTGTATAACATTTATTATAACCACTCAAATTTTATTTATAAAATCATTTCTGTACTGCATATTATCCAATTACATTGTTAACTTCAAAAAAAATTTAAGGTAAGTTATATTTGAATGCAATTGTATTATACAAATAAAACTTTCCAATTCAATTATCTCAAGTTTGAATCATTTATCCAAATTTTTTATTTTTTTCTTCTTATAATTGAAATTATTCTTCAAGATAAAATTTAAGAATTTGAATCTTCGAACATCTTCAAACCATTTGGAGATAAGTAATTTTATATACATAATATGTTAAATCAAATTTAAATCATATATCTATATATATATTATAATCCAGTCATATTTTAGAAATTCAAATCAATTAGATTTTCCAAAACAAAGCTGTAGCAAGACTACAGAATGGTTTCTTCACTTCGAAACTCGAAAATGAACGTCGATGATGCTGCAGTCATCACCGAAATTATTTTCCAGCGACAAAGAGAAGAGCACTAAATTTTTAAACTTTAAAATCCTTTAGAGACAAATTTTTATTCAAAATACTTTAAATAATATCCTTTTAAAAATTTTAAACACAAGGTTTGAAACCATCGGAAATTAAATTCTTTAACTTTCTTGTTTTAAATTCATTTCAGTTCCCAAATAAATTTATAAACAACTATTTATAAATTCATTTGTAGAACAATAAATGATAAATCAAGTATTATCATTTCAAATTATCAATTTAAATCAATTTATTAAGTTCCATAAAATTATATATCCAAATTTATTTCATTAACCAAATTTTAAAATAATATTGGGTCAGTTTGTTCTGTCAAAGTGTTTTAGAAATCCTTTCGATAGCATTGATCAGACGAATCGATCGGAAACCCAAATCAACATCAACAACTCAAACAACACAATATAAAACAAAACATTAATTTACAAGTAAAGTTCAAAATGTTTGGAAGATAGATTGGAACAAAAGACAAGATGATTAAACAGAGTAGAGAGATGGGTAAGCTTAGATAAATCGCGGACAACCTTAACCGGGTCAACCGTGACTTAATGGATAAGATCAAATGTGGATTTTCTGGGGTAAATCTACCTTCGATCTCAAGAGATAGAGTTTGGAATAACAAAAGATATTAGCATCTAAACCAAGGATAAATATAAATCTCGGGTTAATCGATGCTGATTGTAAAGGATTTTCACCCCTTTACAAGAAAATTAGAATATTGGCGAGACCGCCAATTTACTATAAAGATCATTCGAAGTGGAGTTATGTGATACTCCAAAATCGAAAGAAGATGAATAGTGAGGGACAAGAATGAATTTTGGAACCATAGGGAACGTTCCAAAAATTCAAAGGAAATTTGAATCAAGAGGAAAAGATTCAAACTCGAACGAAAGTGATTCTGTAAATAAATCTACTCCATATGCTGAGTTTTGCCTCAAAGCCAAAGCTCTGATACCAACTGTAATGACCCGATATTTTCAACCATTCGCATCCATTATAAGTGTATAGGTAGACACTCATGCCGGAGTTGAATTGCTCAAAATACCGCGTTGTAATTAAAATTTGGCAAATCTCAGAATATACAGTAAATAAATATAATCACAGATCACAGACACAGAGTAAAATAATGCAGCGGAAGTAAAAGAAATAGTAGTTCATGAAGCTACTATGTAAATATATCAGAGTTACATAAGATACAACAGAAGAAATAGAGTACAACAGAAGTATCAATAAGATAACCAAGTACAAGCTGAACAGAGCAACATAACTGAAGTAGATAGAACAAGACTAACAGATAATCTCCAGTGATTCAAATCTCCAGAAGGTGGAAATCCAAATCTGTGAATAACTCAGGCTGACCCGAGCGTAAAGCAAAACACAAAACACTCGAGTCAGGACAATATATACTTATATAATGTAAACCAACTCAAGTGAACTGTAATAAAGGTACAAGTAACTTAGAAGATGCTTGGGACCGCCCATCCTCTAAGGATCCGTTAAAATATCTACTATGTAGTAATATTCGCTATTATAATAGTGTCTAAATAAGTAAAGTATAATCATATCGGAAAATAGCGTTAAGGGGATGGAGAACCTTAACGCGGTCGGATCTTAAAATCATAATCGTAGTAAAGCTCGATATGGTAGGTGACACGGCACAACTAGGCAATGCCAGGGTAGATATACCAATTACGCACACGGACTGATGGATACGCATAGCAGCCACTACCGTTCCACCTCGAACAACACTCCCAAATCGGAGGATGGCCATCTAATCAATCACAAGTAAGAGTATAATATCGAAGAAATGTGTCCGAGAAGAGGTGCTACCTCACTGGTCCGAGATCGCTCCTGTTTTAGCCACCTTATGCCAACTCACGGGAGTTGGGTCCACGTAACATACCTTAAGAACGTCGCCACCATCCTACTTCATTCTGGAATCTCCACCGCGTACACGGTTGTCAAAGTGGTTTTCGGTATCGACAGAGAGTATGTCCATATCCGATCCCGGTCTCTTTGCCAACCAATCGTTATTATAACCCGTGGTTATAACTTTTAAAAACAATACTTTACTTCAAAATAAAATATCATTTCAAACCATATCTTTATCAAAATAAAGATTAAATCAATTCCAAACCATTTCCATATATTTAAATTTTTATATCATTTCAAAACTTCATTTCAAATCATTTTAATATAATAAAATATCATATCCTTACAAAACTTCATTTCAAATAATTTTAATATAATAAAATATCATATCCTTACAAAACTTCATTTCAAATCATTTTAATAAAATAAAATATCCTATCAGTTCAAATCCAAATATTTAACTTTAAATACCTTTTAAATTCAAAGATATCGTTCATTTACTATCATTTCAAATCACCTTTAAATAGTTTATGTTCCAATCAAAATAGTTCATTTAAACCTTTTAAAAGTGTAATTATTATATTTTCAAATCAAGTATTCAATTTCCAAAGTTTCAAACCATTCTGAGTTCGTTTACTAAGTCAAAAACCCTAGTTATTAAAATTTCAGCATTTCACAGCATTTAAAAACAACTGCTATAAGTTATATTTGAAAACATTTTTAATTCAGCAAAGACAGCACTTAAAACTGCTGTTAAAACTCAGTTTTAGTTGAATTATAGTTCAAAACAGAAAAGACAGCATTTCAGAAGTGCTGCGGTAGTTCAGATTTCAAAACAAGGGTTAAATTTGGTTTCAGCAAAGACTGCAGACCATTATAGCATTTCCAGGGAATGCTATAATATGCCTGAGTTCAATATTAGCCTATAAGTTCAATTACAGCAACTACAGCATTTTAGAAATGCTGTAGTAGCCCTTTTATTCAATTTTTAGTGTAATTCAGAACCATAACATTTCTGAATGCTATTAAAAGTGATTTCCAGCTTTTTAGTGTATTTCCAGCAATTAAATAACTTCATTTTAAACTCTTTAAACATTTTAAAAATCATACTTTAACATTTAAAATGTTCATTTACATATCATTTAACATGTATCTTTTTCACAATAAATTTCTTATAATTAAATCCAATTTTCAACAATTTACTTAATAAATTTAAGTGTAAAAGTTTCCAATTCTTCACATTTCAACAAATAACTTAACACTTCAAATTTTAAATTACCATTTCACAAATTTAACTAAATTTCCAATTTTATTTAATTAACTTAAACCTTTAATTAAAACCAAATTTCACATTTCCAAGTCAAGTTATATTCTAAAAGATCACTTTTAAACATTCATTTATTTAACCACTTAAATTCATAGAAAAATCAATAATACTTTAATAAATCACTTAAATTAAAATTTAATCAAATTATCATATTTACCATTTCCAAATAAAATTTAATATCCATTTTATTTATATAACTTAAAATATCATTTTTAACCAAATTCCAAATTTCCAACTTAAGTTATATTTCAAAAATCCAGTTAAACCATTCATAAATTACATTTTTAACACATAGAAAAATCATAATTTCTTTATTTTAAAACATTTAAAAATCTATTTAAATCAAATTTCATAAATTTATAATTTTTAAAATACTTAAAAATATCCAAAACACTTTATAAAATAACCACGGGCCTGTATATAATTTTCTAACTTAGGTCAAGTGATACGGATATGTATCATTTCAATCCGCAGTTAAAAAAGAAAAATCCGGGTTCTATCATTTCAAACCCGCAATCCCAAGTTAAAATAATCTAAATAAAAATCATTCAGGCCTATCATTTCAGCCCATAACGATTTTTCCCTATTCTAAAGTCCGTTCGGGTATGTATCATTTCAACCCATAGTGATTCTAATCTACAGGGAACTTGCAATGGTGATAACAGATATAAATAACAGAATAACCTTAAATAACAGTAACATATGATATAACAGGTGTAATAACAGGTGTGAACATCATATGATAATAATATAAGCATATATAACATGATAATATATTTCTACAGGTTCGCAGGGTGTCAATTTACTAGTTATATAGGTACATATTGTCTGGTGAGAATAACTCACCGTTTTGTGCTGGAGACACAACGACGAATGCACGAATGAGATCCAAACAAGCACGATAACACGATTCAAATAAGAGTGGAGGAGCCAAAGTATCAAATCCCTTGAATACAAGTCAAACAAAACAATATAACAACAATGAGTTTCAAATCAGCTACGATCAAAACTACACTAGAATAGACTGCACAGAATCAAATAGAAATGCTTGCACTTGCTTTCTACCTCATATGCTTCAGCAATAGGCTGTAAAAGCACTGTAATGGAAGGGTTTTGGATCAGGTTTGGATCAGGTTTTGGGTTCAACAAGTCGTCCATACATAGGAAAAGATGATGCAAAGGTATGTGTGCATGGAACTACAACTATAGGGCAAACAAACATGATTTCATGCAACCAAAGGCCACGACCAAGGCAACCTTAGGCACGGCCAGATCTGTAGGGGGTTAGGTACAGGTGTGGTAGTGGGTTTCAGGTCGTCTATTGGTGGTGGAGGTGGAGTAGGTGGCGGCCAAAGCAAGATATGGAGGGTAGGTGATGATATGTGTGGTCTAGGCAATGTTTTAAGGAGTTTTGTGCAAGTTTTTGTGGGATTTTGGTCAAGGGAATGGTATGGCATGATCATGGCAGAGGATTAGGAGGAGGAGCTGCTGCAAATGATGGTGGAGAGGATGGTGGTGGTGGTGGTAGAGGCTAGGCCTAGCAAAACACAAGAAGGATCAATGCAACAATCAATAGAAAAATCATAAAAACAAGAAGAAAGATGATAGAATTTACCAAATTTTTGTAAAACAAATGGCCGTGAGTTTTTTTCTCAAGAAAGATGATAAAATTTTCGTGAGAAAGAGTGAGGAATGTGGCTGAAAGATGGAGTAAAGGTACGGCCAAAAATCAATAAAGAGGAGGTTGAGAAATGAAAGGTCGGTAGATAAAAGGACATTGGAGTTACAAGAGTTATAACACCTTTCAAATTTCCACCATTTCTTTTTAAATTTTAAATACATGTAAAATATGTATAAATACAGATAAAACACGAAAATATAGTAAATAAACAAAAATAAATAAATAAATATTAATTAAATATAATTAAATTAAGAAAATAACAAAGAAAATGTAAATTAGGCTTGAAAATTTGAAAATAAATGAAATGAACTTTGGGAAAATTGTATGTACATGAAAAATATTTATAAATAAAGATAAAAACATAAAAAAAATGCATACATAAAAATGAATAAATAAATTTTAATTAAATACAATTTAAATGAAGAAAATAGCAGAAAAATGGAAACTACCTTTAAAAATAGAAAATAAATTCAATGAGCTTTGGAAAAATTCAAACATCACTTTATAAATATTTAAAAGACAAAATATACATAAAATAACATATTAACACATATTAAAATAAAATATGACAAAGAAAAATATAATTTATACAATTTAAAATAACAAAATTGCAAAATAAACAATTTATACTCAAAATTGAAATGTACATATCTTTTGCAGTTTAACTCCGTTTTCAACGAAACGAAAAGCAGTATTCATGTTATTAAATCTATTTTCATAATAAAAGATAAAATTTATAATTTCAAATATTTAAAATTTAAATTTAAAAGTCAAAGTTTGACTATTTTAACCAAAATTCACTTTTTGGAAAATTATTCTATTCAGTCATATTTGTAATTCTAATCCATATCAAAATCAAAGTTTATATTTAAAAAAACAAAATTTATTCTTTTTCATAAATAAATCTTTTGAATCTGGAAAAATCAATTTAAAAATATTTGTAAAATACAGGGTTGTTACACAACTCCAAAGTATCCAGCTAACTTGGAAAAAACATGCTCGGTCTGACCCCGAGCATTACATGGAATAACACCCGGGTCAGTCTGGTCAACCAGCATAAGTAAAACTCGATAACATGTAACAACCAAACTAATTTCAATATTTGAAAACTATTCACAAATGGTATCTCGTAAGACCATACCGTACATAAAAACAGATCATTTTTTACCTTACGATATCCAGAACATTTTATATCAAAATCCAGTGATATTATCATAGTTTCTAGGTTTAAAGTATATAAATAAAATAGTTGAAATGCTTGCATCTCACATTCCAACATACTAGGCTCTACAATCAAAAACGTAAGGCACATATTGGAGATTGGATTCAAACAATGGCAAGGTAAGGGACTACCTTCCGATGATATACCTCTAGAAAATGCACTGATGCTATCATAGAGCCGGCTGCCTCTTTAACATGGTAGACCAAATTTCCTCACCCCCTTGACACTATGGTAGCACCGAGGCCTTATACTACCACGGTGCACAAACCAACTCTAAAAAGGACATCTAGAAAGGGGTGACCGCTCCTAATGGTAACTAACCACATAGCTCTGCTACATGCCCTGCCTTTTCCATTCCTCTCATTTGTGAAGCTTGAGGCTACGCTTTACCTTTCTGAATAGCAATCCATCTTGGAATGCTAACACTTTCCTCCAGACGTCAATGCAATGCCAGCATTCACCCATACAAGTTGTCCACGATAAGGACAAACCGAATGCAATACTTCTACTACATCCATTTTGGAACCACCCTTAGGATTAGTAGCAAGTAGCCCTTGCACTTCAATGGCTCCGTCTTCGATCACATGCTTCAAGATGTCTTCATTTCGAAACGCTCAAGTTGGATTGAAGTGCTTTTCAAATACTATATCTGATCGGTCTCCTCGAAACAACTTTCGATATTTCTAGTAAACTCAACCCCGGTTCTTTAGGAAATAAACAGACAAATGAC
Organism: Allium fistulosum; assembly: GCA_030737815.1. Classification (NCBI taxonomy): domain Eukaryota; kingdom Viridiplantae; phylum Streptophyta; class Magnoliopsida; order Asparagales; family Amaryllidaceae; genus Allium; species Allium fistulosum. The sequence goes on along the minus strand of CM060904.1, from coordinate 702,013,884 downwards.
AAGAGCGGAGTTCACCTTCTAACCGTTTATGGACGGATTTCCTTATCATTCGTCCTAAAAGAACGAAACGAGTTTATTCGTACAGTATATCACCTTTGATGCTAAGTGTACCATATAATTCTCGTGTTTCTCCAAGATATTTCCAAAGTTATGTTTTGTCTAGATTTGATAGTTGTTATTTAACTATCAAAAAACAAACATCCAATCATAGTTTAATTTCCATATGGGATCCACTAAGCCTGTAACGACCCGGAATTTTCGAACCCGAAAATTCCAGATAGTTAGGAGAAAAAGAAAAGAGATAGAAGAAAGAAACATAAAGAAGAAAGAAAAACAGAAAACACAACATCTCACATTCAATTTCCAGATCTCAAACCCATTTTGAGATTACTCATAACTCCCATTTAAACCCAACCATTTAACTTCTCAAGTTAAATTTTAATTTAATTTAGTCAACTTGACCTAATTTGAATTCCCATTCAAATTTTTAAATCTTATAATAATAATCTTCCTTTTTATGAAAACTACCTTTGAATCTTTCTTGGAAATATTTTTAAATCAAATACCTTGATATTACAACAGACTTTGTTTATTCACCATAACCTAAAGAAAATCAGGAAAGAAGGAATTGATTTTTGAATAGGTTTTGAAGCCTGTAAATGGAGAACAGAGCAGATACACAGATATACAGACATGCATACAAGTATCAGGCTACATATATACATGAAATTTCATTTACACGACCATGCAAAACATATCTCATATCATACATTCAAGAATCATCACATGCATCAGGATAAAAACAGATTTAAGCTTTAAAAAGAATCATCACAAGTATCAGGCTATTATTTGTTATTATATTTAATCCGCTGCGAATGTGAGATGTTGTGTTTTCTGTTCTTCTTTCTTCTTTCTGTTTCTTTCTTCTATCTCTTTTCTTTTTCTCCTAACTATCTGGAATTTTCGGGTTCGAAAATTCCGGGTCGTTACAAAGCCTTTATTAATTCTCTTTAATTAATAAAACCACTTTATAAAACCTGATCACAAGATCTTTTCAAAACACTATTCCCAAACCCTTACATTTCCTTTTATACTTGAGAAACATTTATATACTTATCTCAATGTTATAAATATATTACCAGAACATTTTACTTTTCATGCCTTGAAACAAAATCATATACTTATCTTATCAGTATAAGTATATTTACAAACTTTTCAAACTTTTCTTCTTTTCAAATCCTGTATTAAATAACCAAACATTTCTTCCAAATAAAACATTCTGCTTATCCTTTATCAAAAATTCCCTTTCTAAAAGCTCATCTCATATTTCAATTAACTTATAACTTTCAATGTAAAATTATGGCCCACTTTTATAAACCTTTAAGTAAATTTATAAACCTCTTTCCAAATCTCTGAATTGATTTATAAACCTTTCCTATTTTTAAACTCTTTATGTAAACCTTTCTATACTTCTTTATAAATATCATTTACAAAACATCATTTGTCAAACACCTTAATAACCCTTTCCGATAGTAAAACCCCTTTCTATACACAAGTTATGATTTATAAATACCTTTACAAGAGTTATATAACTTGAAAAACCATTTATAAACCCATAGTCTCAAATTGATTAAGAATTTAAGTAAATTCAAAACCATACTTTATAAATTCCAAATGAGGCTTAGCAGTCCCAAGGTACTGATTTAAATTACCATTTTATTTCAATTTAATTCCAAGACACTTATCAATTATTTACATAGGTCAACATATATGTAGATCCAACCAATTATCAAATTAGGGAATAACATGTCAATACAACTCAACTAGCATATACATGTTTAAACGACATAATAGCAGGATGATGATTTGTCCTGCTAAATAGATGTCCAAAACAATTTAATCAATTAATAGTAGAACGGGGATTTATTCTGCTAAACATATGTCCGAAAAATTCAAACAATTACCCTATAGCAGAATGGTGATTATTGTAACAACCCAGGGTTTTGGTCACTTAAACTAGGCTTTGTTAGTATTTTCGACACCGAAAAGTTGCCGGAAACGTTGTTCGTCTTTGTGCAATATACACACACAAACATATATATAAGAATTAGTTAACTTAATAGTAATATACTTAAGAATATTATCCTATTATTAATATAATTTAACAAGTTATGTGACAATACATAATAATTATATATATATATTTATAAAGAGAGTGATGTGACAACACATATAAATTATATATATATATATAAAGAGAGTGATGTGACAAGACATAATAATTATATATATTTATAATGAGAGTGATGTGAAAACACATAATAATTATATATATATATATATATATTTATAAAGAGAATGATATGACAATACATAATTATATATATATATATATATATTTTAAAGAGACTATTGTGACAACACATAATAATTATATATAAATATAGATTTATAAAAGGAGTGATTTGACTAAATAAGATTATTATAAATTATTATATATATATAAACAAGTTGATGTGATGTGAGATTTTTTTGCATATAAATAGCCATAGGTTTTCTCATTTTTTTCACCTTCTAAAGCTTCAAAACTCTTTAATGGCTTCCTTAATATTTTAAAGTTTTAAACTTTTGAAAACTTTTTAAACTTAATTTCAGACTCCTTCTTTTCCATTCAAATTCCTCTATTTTTACCCTAATTGCATTCGCCCATAACTTCTTATATACTCCACCAAATTAAGATTCTGTTTTTTTAAACCATGTATATTTCCAGTGGTTACAACTTTGTAGTTTACTACTTTTCCTGATTTTGAGCTTAGATGCTCCAAGAATTCATTTTTTGCAAGAGTGCTTTTGAACCTAGATTTTGATGTCTGAAAATACCCCTCACAGTTTTGGCATAAGTTTCTCAAAATTTAACCTTTTAGAGTAATTCATTTTCTAAAATGATAAAGGAAAGAATAATCTAAAACTTTGATTTTTATCACTTTTAAAAATCCGAGAGTAAGGGGTGCAAAAATCTGTGGGAAAGTGACCTATTTTCGAGCTCAATTTCTAGGGTTCGAGTGGAATTTTGTCGAACTTTAAGGTGAGTAAATTCCTAGTTTATGTGGAAAGAACTTTATCTTATATGTTATGTTGATTTTAAAGTTATATGTATGTCACATATGGTTGGATCTTAGTATGTTTGAAATATGTTGATTAATGCTAATGCATGGGTTAGTATTAGCACTTAAATGGATATGTTTAAATGATGATCGTTATAGACTGGGATTTGGTTATGTTATTGAATCCGGTTGTTGTGTATGTGACTTTGGATATGCGATTGTGTGAATATAGAAGGTAGTATCTTGAAAGTGAAGTGGACTTGAGATCCGATTGCAAATCAAATCGTTTACTTGTTGTTTTAGTAAAGATTTGATTTGTTTTTCTTAAATTTGTTTTCAAACTTTACTAAAGTTTTTAAATTTCTTCCTTTAGTAAATGAGAGTGAAAAGTTTGAGTTTGGGATAATAACTTAGAAATGAATCCTAGGTTATTGCAGCCACATCGATAGTCTCTATGGATGCATCGGAATTTTCAAATTCTCAAGTTCTAAGTTTTCTTTTAAAAATGTTTTGGAAATCCTTTTCAAAATAAGTTAGGGATACATAAGTTATTTTTAACTTAATTAAGAAGGTTTGTTAATTAAAATTAACTGGTTAATTAAGAATAATTATTATGAAATTAATTAAGTAATCAGGTTAAGTAAATAGTATTAATTAATATTAATTAAGCAAGTTAATCATTCATTAATTAAGAAGTTTTTATTATCGACTTACTTAGGTTAAAAAGGGTAATTAATTTTATATAATCAATTATAATTATTTTATTTATTATTTTATTATAGTTTAATCAATTATTTAATTAAAGGTTAACTATTTACAAAATTATTACTTAATTAAGGATTAATTTTAAGTAAATGTTTATTTGGTTAAATTTTAATTATTAACTAACTTTTAATTAATTAAGGTTTTATTATATTTTTAATTAAAAAACTATTTTACTATTATTATTTTATTAAATAATTAAGATTGATTAATATTTAATTATTAATGAAGGTTAATTAACTATTTCATAGTTAGTAAATTATAATTTGGGTTTAATTAATAGTTAATTAGGGGTTAATTTATTATTTAAAGGTTTAATTATTTCTTAATTGCTAATTTAGTTAAATTAAGATTTAATGAAGTTTAATTATGATTTAATAAAGATTTTAACTTGAATTTAATTATTTTAAAAGGGAATTTTAAGTTTTAAATCCTGGTTTTTTATGAATCAAATCGTTTAAAGGGAACTTCAGTTCTAGGGAAAGTGTTGAATACAAGAATTCAAGTGTTGATACCACGAAGTAGACAAATAACTATGAGTGAGACATAGTGTTGATTGATTGTATTGTTTGGACATCTAATAGCAGAATAAATCACCGTTCTGTTATAGGGTAAGTGTTTGATAGTTGTGGATATAGAATAATAGAATAAATTCCTATTCTATTATAAATTGATTATTGATTGTGTGGACATCTGTTAGTAGAATAAATCACCATTCTACTATATGTAATGATTTTGTTTGGACATCTATATAGCAGGACAAATCACCATCCTGGTATTATGATTTGGACATATATATGTTAGTTAGTTCATATTGACATGATAATTCCTTGATTTGGATATGAGTTGTATTTACATATATCTTGACCTATGTAAATAATTGTGAAGTAAATTGGAAATGAAATTGAATGGTAACTTAAATTAGTACCATTAGGAGTACTAAGCCTCGTTTTGAAATTATAAAGTATGATTTGGATTTATTTTAATTCTTTAATCAATTTGAGGTTAAGGGTTTATTAATGGTTTTGCAAGTTATATAATTATTTTACCAAGATATTCATAAATGATAACTTGTCTATAGAAAGGAGTTTACCTAAACAAAAGGTTTATTTAAAGGTGATTACAAATGAGGTTTTATAAAGGATATTTTATAAAGAATTTCTTTAAAACGATCTATAAGAAGTTTATAAATAGGAAGAAAATTTATAAATCATTTCAGAGCTTTGGAAAGAGGCTTTATAAATTAACTTAAAGGTTTATAAAAGTGGGCTATAACTTTATTTTGGAAGTTATAAGTTAACTGAAATATGAGATGAGCTTTTGAAAAGAAAACTTGTTTGGTAATTTAATAGGGGATTTGAAAAGAAGAAAACTTTGTAAAGTTTGTAAATATACTTATACCATTGAGATAAGTATATGAATATTTTCCAAGTATAAAGGAAATGCAAGGTGTTTAGGAATTATGTTTTGAAAGGATCTTTTGATCAAGTTTTATAAAGTGTTATTAATTAAAGGTTAATAAATAAAGGATTAGTGGATCCCATATTGAAATTAAACCATGATTGGATGTTTGTTATGTGATAGTTAAATAACCGACTGTAACCCAAACGTAACTTTGGAAATATCTAGGAGAAACATGTCGGTTATATGGCACAGTCATCTCCAATGATGTTGTACTATGCGTATATATCTCGTTTCGTTCTCCTGGGACAATGGTAAGGAAATCCGTCCACTAACGGTTAGGAGGTGATCTCCGATCTTATCTTTGACTATTTATTTCCTAAAGAACCGGGGTTGAGTTTACCAGAAACTATCGAATGTTGGTTCGAAGAGACCGAGATCAGATCTGTTTCCATTGGTTGATTAACGTGATAGGGGGTTCTCGCTTTCTGTTTGGTGGCGAGCAAGAGAACCTTACCCCTACACGTCCCGGAGAGGTAGTACAAGGCCTTGATGGGTTGGTTTGCTAGGTGCTTATAGTCGCGAGGCTGGCCATAAAAGCATATTCGAAGTACCAGTGTAATGCCACGGTGGTGCCGGGATGGTTGAAAAGCCTATCAGTAGTCATGTTGATGGTTGAAAAGCCTAGACCGTTACATTTAGTATCAGAGCTTAGGTTGAGCGAACACCTTGGCTTTGGTGGGGTAGACTCATTAGACATAGGGTTAGTAATCCCTAGAATGAGTTTGAGTGTATATTATATAATAGTGCATATTTGTTAGTGCTATAAAAAGGTTTTATAGTGTGTTGTTTGAACTGTTGAGCGGCTTAAGAATTCTTGTCAATGCATCTAGCCAACGTTATCGATTGAGATTTCCTAAACACCTGAATAAGTTTAGTCGACATAATATTGTTTGAAATTGGATAAATGAAATAATTTTACCCGGGATATATTTTATATAAAAAGAATGATTTCAAAAATAGTGTTGTATGTATAATTAATTGAAGTATTGTAGTTAGGGGATAATAATATTCTATAATTAACATTGAGGGTATGTTTAGTCATACTCGTCCAACTGAGCCTCGACTATTCTTAGTATGTATAGGTAGCTTCCTTGTTAAGATTTGAGTTGGGTAGATAGAAATTGGGAAGCATTGAAAATGAACACCTTGTGAATTAAGCTTCACAATTTGACTATAAGGCATTCTTTGTTAATGTTGATGTAGAATTTGATTTCAAAGTTAGAATATTTTAGGATAAATATTTAAAAATGATTTAATAGAAGTGATTTATAAAATGCGTTTATAAAAATGTATCATTTAAGTTGGAAGGAATTTAGGCTGAAAACTTGAGAACCTAAATCCTGATGCTTTAGAAAAATGATTTATAAGATTTTGGGAAAATAATAATAATAATTGAAACCAGTTTGGTTTAAATATAAATTTTTGGGAACCAAAAAGCAAGTAAGAAGTGTTATCTTTGGATTGGATATGGCGAATGAGCCTTGATTGTTTTGTTATAATCAGAATAATCTTCTAAGTGACGATCAGATGGTTGCCTAGGCGTACGTTGTGAGATACTTAGCAAATTATCCTCTTTATCATTGTACAATTAAAACAAGTTCACCCGAACAAACCCAAATCAAGTTGGTGATAAATGTTTTGTTGAAAAATGTGAGGTATTGTTTCAAAAATGGGATTTCGGAATAAATAGAATATTTTTAAGTTAACTAGTTTGAGTGGCTCGAAAATAACTTAAATTTGGGAAAGAGATATGCTCAGATGGTAAACACTTTTCTTGTGTATTACCCTTCTTGGTAAGGAAATGTATGATATTGTTTGGTAGTACCAGTCCCTTAGTATCATTTTGGAGTTACTCGGGCTATAAATATTTTTTTTCTATAATTGAAATATAGAGTTTCATTTCAAAAAGTTTTTGAAATAAAAGCTGGGTATTTGAATCTTGAGTTTTCTTAAGAAAAGTAAATGCAAAATGGAATAGTTGAATCTAATAAGAGTATATACTCTCAGGATGTAGTGAAAAATTGTATAAGTTAAACATAAGTTAGTTTTATGAGATGTTTTTATAAATAGCTTTTGTGGAAATGGAATTGGTATTAGGGAGAACCAATTAAATGAGTGCGTAGGATGGGCATAGATTATTTCTCTTTCTCATGTAGTTTCGATCTAAGAATCGAGTATATGACTTTGAGGTGATTTTCACACTTCCGAATAAGGATCTATTACTCGATTTTTGAAGGCGAGCATTTGATGGGGATTTTTGGTAGGGGACCAAAGTTTTCTATCATAGTATCTGACTATGCAAGGAGAACAGAGGTTCCAAATCATGGAACCCGATCAGAGTTCGCACTAGAGAATTGGGTAAGCGATACTAGTTCGAAGGTGAAGTTATGTATTCGAGGGGTGATCGAATCAGATTTTGTTATGAATGATCCATGAACATCACGTTGACTTATGGATAGTACTAGGATGTTCATGAGGTGTAATTTCGAAGATGAAATTCTTTTAAGGAGGGTAGAATGTAACGACCCAGGGTTTTGGTAACTTAAACCAGGCAGTTTAATTAATTAGTAATAATGGTAAAGTCGTTTTCAAAATTTATTTACCAAATTAAATAGTTCGTACAAAAATAGAAAATGTGATCGAAGAACGACTTCTGAAATTTTTTGATTTTTCGACACCGGAATGTTGTCGGAAACGTTGTTCGTCTTTGGCACTATACACACATACACATATATATAATAATTAATTAACTAGATAATAATATACTTAAGAATATTATCTTATTATTAATTTAATTTAACAAGTGATGTGACAACACATAATAATTATATATATATAAAGAGAGTGATGTGACAACACATAATAATTATATATATATATATCTTTATAAAGAGAGTGATGTGACAAGTAATAATAATTATATATATATATCATTATGAAGAGAGTGTTGTGACAACACATAATAATTATATATATATATTCATAAAGAGCTTAATGTGACTAGACATAATAATTATAATTATAATTATAATCATATATGGATTTATAAAGAGAGTGATGTGACAACACATAATAATCATATATATATATATATATTTATAAAAAGACTAATGTGACAACACATAATAATTTTATAAATATATATCTATAAAAGAAGTGATGTGACTAGACAAGATTATTATAAATTATTATATATATATATATATATAAATAAGTTGATGTGATGTGATATTTTTTTTGCTTATAAATAGCCATAGGTTTTCTCATTTTTTCACCTTCTTCCTAAAGCTTCAAAACTCTTTAATGGCTTCCTTTAACATTTTAAAATTTTATATTTTCAAGTTTTAAACTTTTGAAAACTTTTTAAACTTAGCTTCAAACTCCTTTTCCATTCAAATTCCTCTATTTTTACCCCAATTGCATTCGACCACAACTTCTTATATGCTCCACCAAATTATAATTTTATTTTTTGCAAACCATGTATATTTCCAGTGGTTACAAATTTTTATTTACCACTTTTTCTGATTTCGAGCTTAGATGCTCCAAAAATTCATTTTTTGCAAGAGTGTTTTTGAACCTAGATTTTTGATGTCCTAAAAAACCCCTCACTGTTTTGGCCATAACTTCCTCAAAATTTAACATTTTTGAGTAATTATTTTTTTTAAATGAGAGAAGAAAGAATAATCTAAAACTTTCATTTTGATCACTTTTTAAAAATTCGAGAGTAAGGGGTCCAAAAATCCTTGGTAAACTGACCAATTTTCGAACTCAGTTTCTAGGGTTCGAGTGGAATTTTGTCGAGCTTTAAGGTGAGTAAATTTCTAATTTATATGGAAAGAACTTTATCTAATATGTTATATTGATTTTAAAGCTATATGTATGTCACATATGATTGGATCTTGGTATGTTTGAAATAAGTTGATTATTACTAGTGTATGGGTTAGTATTAGCACTCACATGGATATGTTTAGAAGATGATCGGTATAGGCTGGGATTTGGATATGTTATTGAATCGGGTTATTTTTTATATGACTTTGGATATGTGATTGTGTGTATATAGAAGGTTGTATCTTGAAAGTGAAGTGGACTTGAGATTCGGTTGCAAATCAGATCGTTTACTTGTTGTTCTAGTAAAGATTTGATTTGTTTTTCTTAAATTTGTTTCAAACTTTACTAAAGTTTTAAAATTTCTTCCTTTAGTAAATGGGAGTGAAATGTTTGAGTTTTGGGATGATAACTTAGAAATGAATCCTAGGTTATTGCACCCACAGCGATAGTAGCTATGGATGCAGTTCATATTTTTCAACTTCTCAAGTTCTAAGTTTTCTTTAAAAAATGTTTTGGAAATCCTTTTCAAAATATGTTAGTGTTACTTAAGTTGTTTTTAACTTAATTAAGAAGGTTTGTTAATTAAAATTAATTGGTTAATTAAGAATAATTATTTATCAAATTAATTAGGTAATCAGGTTAAGTAATTAGTATTAATTAATATTAACTAAGCAAGTTAATCATTTGTTAATTAAGAAGTTTTAGTTATTGACTTACTTAGGTTAAAAAGGGTAATTATTTTATTTAATCAATTTTAATTATTTTTATTATTATTTAATTATAGTTTAATTAATTAATTAATTAATTAAAGGTTAACTATTTGCTAAATTATTACTTAATTAAGGATTAATTTTAAGTAAATGATTATTTGGTTAAAGTTTAAATATTAATTAACTTTTAATTTATTAAGGTTTAATTTATTATTATAGTTTTATTAAAAAATTTATTTTAATATTATTATTTTATTAAATAATTAAGATTAATTAATATTTAATTATTAACGAAGGTTAATTAATTATTTATAGTTAGTCAATTATTAATTTGGGTTTAATTAATAGTTAATTAGGGGTTAATTAATTAAAGGTTTAATTATTTCTTAATTATTAATTAAGTTTAATTATGATTTAATTAAGTTTAATTATGATTTAATAAAGAGTTTAACATGAATTTAATTATTTTAAAAGGGAATTTTAAGTTTTAAATCCCGGTTTTCTAAGAATCAAATCGTTTAAAGGGAACTTCTATTCCAAGGATAGTTTTGAATACAATAATTCAAGTGTTGATACCATGAAGTAGACAAATAACTATAAGTGAGTTATAGTGTTGATTGATTGTATTGTTTGGACATCTAATAGCAGAATAAATCACCGTTCTACTATAGGGTAAGTGTTTGATTGTTGTGGATATAGAATAGCAGAATAAATTCCCATTCTATTATAAATTGATTATTGATTATGTGGACATATGTTAATAGAATAAATCACCATTCTACTACATGTAATGATTTTGTTTGGACATCATATAGTAGGACAAATCACCATCCCACTATTATGATTTGGAGATGTTTACGTTAATTAGTTCATATTGACATGATAATTCCTTGATTTGGATATGAGTTGTATTTATATATATCTTGACCTATATAAATAACTGTGAAGTAAATTGGAATTGAAATTGAATGGTAACTTAAATTAGTAACATTGGGAGCTCTAAGCCTCATTTTGAAATTATAAGGTATGATTTGGATTTATTTTAATTCTTTAATCAATTTGAGATAAAGGGTTTATTAATGGTTTTGCAAGTTATATAATTGTTTTATCAAGATATTCATAAATGATAACTTGTTTATAAAAAGGAGTTTACCTAAACAAAAGGTTTATTTAAAGGTGATTACAAATGAGGTTTTATAAAGGATATTTTATAAAGAATTTCTTTAAAAAGATTTATAAGAAGTTTATAAATAGGAAGAAAATTTATAAATCATTTCAGAGCTTTGGAAAGAGGCTTTATAAATTAACTTTAAGGTTTATAAAAGTGTGCTATAACTTTATTTTGGAAGTTATAAGTTAACTGAAATATGAGATGAGCTTTTGAAAAGGAAACTTGTTTGGTTATTTAATAGGGGATTTGAAAAGAAGAAAACTTTGTAAAGTTTATAAACATACTTATACCATTGAGATAAGTATATGAATATTTTCTAAGTATAAAGGAAATGCAAGGTGTTTGGGAATAGTGTTTTCAAAGGATCTTTTGATCAAATTTTATAAAATGGTTTATTAATTAAAGATTAATAAAGAAAGACTTACTGGGCCCCATATTGAAATTAAACCATGATTGAATGTTTGTTATGTGATAGTTAAATAACCGACTATCAAATCTGGACCAAAACGTAACTTTGGAAATATCTAGGTGAAACATGTGGAGTATATGGCACAGTCATCTCCAATGATGCTGTACTGTGCATTTAAATCTCGTTAAGTTTTCCTGGGACAATGATAAGGAAATCCACCCACTAACGGTTGGGAGGTGATCTCCGATCTTATCTTTGACTGTTTATTTACTAAAGAACCGGTGTTGAGTTTACAGGAAACTGTCGAATGTTGGTTCGAAGAGACCGGGACCGAATATGTTATCCGAAAACCACTTTGATCCAACGAATGCGTTTCGAAGTGAAGACATCATGAAGAGCACGAAATAAAAGATAGAGATGTGAAGTGCAAGGGCTAGTCGCTACTAATCCTGAGGATGATTCCAAAATGGATGTAGTAGGAATAGTGTCTTCTATTTCGTTCATACCCAGAACGGACTTATATGGATGAATGCTATCAGCACATTGTCATTGGAGGGCAATGAGCATTCTAAGTGAAAAAGGTTCTCGAAAGGTAATCGTAGCCTCAAGCCTCATCAACCAGGAATAACTAAAACATGGGAGATGCTTCAACGCTATGTGGTTCGCTACCATTAGGGTATGGTCATCACCCAATCTAGATCGATAATATAAATCATGTATGTTCGGGGACCATTTACGTTGTTGATACCAACAGGTGATGACATACTCGGTGCTATCCAGCAAGGGGTAGGGCCGTTCTTGACTCGTAGGGAGTCCATGTGAGGCTCTCGGTGTGTTTTATCTAGAGATGCACCATGACGGGCGGTACCCCAGTAGCCCGGTCATTAGTTGGAATCCATTCTCCAATATGAGCTTTACGGTTTTAATTGTATACCAAATATGTTGGAACGTGAGATGCAAGCATTCCACCTATTTCAATATTTTACTTGACCCCTGGACATTATGATAATATCGTTGTATTTGGTATAAAATGTTACGGTTATCGTAAGTAAAACCCCATCCTTTTTTATGTGCGGTGTGGTCTTACGAGATACCCTTTTTTTGAAAAGTTTTTGAACATAAAATCAGTTTGGTCGTTACCTCTTGTAGAATTTTACTCACGCTGGTTTACCAGACTGACCCGGGTGTTATTCCATATAATGCTCGGGTCAAATCGAGTATGTTTTTCCCAGGTAGCTGGTTCGAAATTCAAAAGAATTGCGTAAATGGGCCATTGAGCAACTCGAACGAGCTCGGGCTCGTTACGGAAAGTGGAAATGGAAGCAGAGGAATATCGAATAAATGGATACTCTGAGATAGAACGAGAAAAAGTAAATTTGACCATTGAAAAACATCGGAATAAGCGATATTTAATGGGCCGGTAGCACCTCCTCGAGTAAAGGCTTCTACGGCCGGTTGACCAAAATGAGGATCCCAAATTGCAACTTTGGAATGAGGAAGGAGCTGGATGATCAGGATGTATTCACATATATTTGTCTGTTGTATTCATTGTTATGTTTATCAGCAATTTTGAGGACAGACAGTTGTAACTATCCAGGCTGAAATAGGTTAGTACACTCTGATTGATGTTTGTATATACATGTATTACAGTTTTGTTTTTGTGTAAATATTTATGGTATATTATAGATTATTCGTTCCGCTATGAGATTCTATGTTGTTTAGTTTTCTTCTTATCTTCTTCCTTCTTTCTTTTCCCTAACAATCGAGTCTTTCAGCATTCGATTGCTCGGTATGTGATACTATGGACGTATTAGTTTCGGTTTTCGAGGGTCGAAAAGTGTGACGCCCCACCTCTATGCTCACAATAACAAAGAGTATTAAAAGAAATACTATTTGTTATTTCGAAGAATAAGGTTGGATAGGAGCGGCCATCCGTAGTTAGGCCTTACACTAGTATTAGTTACCTCGATAGGAGTAGTATATTTATTTTCATCTCTGGTTATTCTCAAATCGACATATCCAATTCCAGTATAAAACGAACTACGATGGTTCATAATAGTTTAGGACAGTATATATAAAATAATGACACAGATAAGCTAAATGCGGAACACAGCTAATATCAAATCTCATATATATATAACTGAAGGCAGTTACAATACATTTGATACAATACATATGATACAACTACAACTGTCGACTCTGGAAGTTATATATACAAGTACATTATCAAATAATATACATGAATACATATCAACCTAGATCAGATACACTGACTACTACAAAATGACGACGACTACTCCAAAAGATATGAAGAGACTTCATAGCTCAAGTGCAACCCAAAGCAAGATATCAACAACCTGTAATAACTCGGTCTGACCCGAGTATTAAATTCAAAAGAAAATAATACACGGGCCAGTCTAATTCAAACTCAGTTATTAATGCACGGAAGCAATAATAATTAAATAACAAATAGACGACAATCACCATAAATCTCGTATATCCAACCCTTCAATAAGAGAATCGGATAACGGTAGATATAACACTTAATAGTGTTAAACAACAAATCAACAATTTCAAATTATCAACGAAGATAAATGAAAGGATTATCAATGAAGATGATTTAGAAAACAACAGGATTGCCTAAACGGAAATTATCAACAAAAATCTAATTATTAAATAAATAATTAGAAACTCATAATCTAATTATCAATTAGATAATTAGACAACACAAAATGATCAAATCAAACCAAATCAAAATACAGTTTTAAATTATTGAATTGAACACACAAAACAATTCAAACGATTGAAATATCGGATAAAACGCCAATTCTGTATGGCTGCAGTACACGCACGCGTGCACTGCCTCGCCACTACAGTGATGAAATAGGAATCAGCACAAGGTCAAATCCGAGCGATTAAGCTAGATTCAACTCAATGTACAAGTCACAATACAACAATGTCCAGACCAAATACTATCAATATGGTCGAACAGAGACTCCAAGAATACAAGAAGATATGCACAGATCTGAAACAAAGAATGGCCAGACCAAACAACGCAATGTAAATGAATTCGACAAAGCATTTCACAAGTCAAAGACCGTAGCACCAAACAAGACCAATGTCAATGAACAAGCACAAAGGCTCGCATGAAGCATGAAACAGTTCAATACCCAAGCAATCAATAATAAAAAGTGTTGAACCAACACATGTACCAGTGGAACAACAAAGTACCAAGAGCAAATACAACACAACCCAGCACCAAAACCCCATAAGCAACCAAATTGCACATTCAAGTGCAAACCAAAGTAAAGCTTCAACAATGCAATTGGAACGAAGACTGCCTCGAAGAGTGATACCAAAGACTACAAAGAAATCAAGGCCAGACAGATTCAAGATACAATCATGTACAACAAAGACTGGAAACAAAGGCTCATGGTGGAAGCAAGACTATATGAATCAGACTCGAGCACATAGTGCAGACAACTGAAACAACATAATGCATCATTGAAACAAGATCAAAGTACAGGCAACATGAAACAGGCCAGAGTAATAACTCAGCATGTACAAGGCACTGCACTAGTAAACAAAAGTGAAACAGAGATGTACATAGGGAACACAGGGCAGGGAAGCAACCAAAACAAGTGCACAAATGTACACAAACCATATACAAACAAGGCAGCAAAACTTAAACCAACAACCCAGATCAAAGGCAAGGCAATGCACAATGTAGACTACAAGTCAAGTGCCAGTGAAACATATATAAGAAATGCAAAATTGACAAATGCAAAAACTACAAACTGGACAGCATGTCAGAGAAGCAAGTGCACAAGAACAAGGTCGAAAATGCTACAGGGATAATATAATGGCCAGAGTCGAAGCACAAAGAACAAAATCAACTGTTTCACACCAAAGTCAACTGGATTTCAAACTGTAGTTCAAAATGGCAAGTAACAGAGACGAGCGAGTGCACCAAAAACCGACAGCAAGTGTCGACCAAACAAACGAAACAGTGCAAGCATTCAAGTACAGGATCGAATACAACCAGTCGATACAAGTACTAAGCAGTATCGAAATGCTTACAAGCTCAAAAATCATGGAACAACAATTTAACACTTTTATCAAAGCCAAAGTCAGGTGGTGAAAAACAAGTTGAAGCAGAAACAAATATTATCACCAAACCATAAACAACAACCGCAAGTCAAGGAATCGAACAAGTCAGAAAAATCACAGTCCTTCAAAGATAATCAAGTGGCCGAATAAAAATTCAACCAATTCTAGGGGTTCGATTGTCGAAACCCCAATTCACCAAATCACTAAAATTCAAAGCGGTGGTAGCCAAGAAATCAAGCAACGGAATTCATGAATAAACGAGATCGAATTAAAGATGTGAGTGAGATATCACTCACCTTATTTTGACGAGCACAAATCCATCAACCGAAATCCCCATTTCCCCTCTCTCATCTCGCCTTTGCACGGTGACGACAAGGCTTCGAGAAAGATTCAAAAATCCTAGCATCTATTTTTGATTTTCGTGTGTTTTGGTTTAGGGCTTGCGAAGAGAATGAATGGAAGGGTAATCGGGTAGCTGCCTTTGATACAACCCAGCACCAATTAAGGAAACGTGGGCCAAGATATCGTTTAAAGCCCACATAACCCTTAACCAATTTTTAAAAGAATTTTAACCCAATTAAAAACTCCCAATAGCAATTAGCCAATAGAAATAATCGCCAAATGACGATAATTAATTTTTACAAAACCCCGGGTTATTACAAAAAGCCTGGTTCGTTACATTTATTCAGCCAATGAATGTCCATACAAGACAAACAATCATATTCTAACTTATTCACAGTTGTTTGTCTATTTAATATCATGGATAAGAGATCCTTTGATTAAAATCAAACCACTTAGAAAAGAACCCAACTTAAAACATAATTGATAAAGTTTAAAATAACTTTCCATAGTTAAATCATAATTTAATATAAATTAAAAGTTAATTAAATCTTAGATAATCAAAATCAAATCCTAATTAAGTCTTAATTAATTAAAAGTAAATTAATAAATAAACTTTAAACAAATAAAAATTTACTTAAAATTAATCCCTAATTGAGTAAATAAATAATCTTTAATTAAATAGTAATTAAATAAATAATTCAACTTTAATTAAATAATAATTAAAATAATGTAACTTGATTAAATAAAAATTATTACCTTTTGAACTTAATTAATCACTAATTAAAACTTCTTAATAACTTACTTAATTATCACTAATTAATCACTAATTACTTAACCTAATTACTGATTAATTAATAAATAATCATCCTTAATTAATAAATTAATTAATTATTAAACATACTTAATCAATTTATAATTAACTTATGTGTTGCTAATTACGTTTGAAAATAGTTTTTCAAATCATTTTTAAAAGAAAACTTTAAAATTAGAAATTGAACTTTTCCGAACTACATCCGTAGCGACTATCACTTTGGACGCAAAAACTTAGAATTTGCTTCTCTAAGTTACCATCTAAAACTTTAGCCTTCCACTTTGGATTATATACATAAAGAAAGGATTTTGAAAACCTTAACTCAAGTTAGGATTTAAACAAAAACATTTACTAACTCAAAACTAGTAAATGATTAGATTTCCAAATGGATCTCAAGTCCTTTCAACATTCCAAACTACTGATCCTTCTATAACCATTCGAACAAAATCCAAGATCTCACATACACAAGCATATCATTTGCATAACATATCAAGTTCACAACTTTATATCTAAACATATCACTTAAACCATTGTTTTCATATCTAATGCTAACCACATATTAGCACGTATATGTCTATCAAAACCAAGTCATAATCTATACAACAAACGTCATCCATTTAGCCATATCGACAAACATATACATAGATAAAATATATTCCAAAAAGATTAGAATTTTCTCACCATAAAGCTTTCCTAATCTTGAAATGTTTTAGAACTTGAAAAGCTTCACAACTCCAAAAAGTCACATGAAAATAGGTCACCTTGCCTTAGCTTTTCTCCATTTTACTCTCGGAATTTCAAAAAATAATCAACGGAAAAGTTTTATGAAATTCCTTTCTCTATCTTTTCAAGAAAAGAATTATTCAATTTGGATCATTTTTGAGAAAGTTATGGTCAAAAAAGAGGTTGTATTTTCGGCCTTCAAAACATAGGTCCGACAATGGTCTTAAAGACTAGTGGTTTTTACATAGCTAAACAAAAAACTTAAGGAAGTAATCAACATGAAAGTTGTAGACACTGGATTTATATACTGTTTGAAAAATGATAATCACGATTTGGAGCAGAAAAGTGGAAGTAATGGCCAAAGCAAGTAGGATGAAAATGGAGAAGATTTTGAGTGGATTTTGAACAAGTTTTCTAAGGATTTTTTTTCTTTTTCTTCTCTCAAGGCTGAAAGAAAAAGTCATGAAAAACTTTAACAAGGAAGAAGAAGAAGGAAATTAAAGCAAGAAGAAAAGAAAAAGAATAGGTGGGTATATATATATAGGCAAAATGAATTAAATAATATAACTTGTCATAATTATATCTAGTCACATCACAAATCTTTTATAATATATATATATATATAATTATGTTTAGTCACATCACTTTCTTTATATATATATATATGTTAAATTATTAATTAAAACTAAGACGTGACAAGCGATAATAATGCTTAATGATTACAATATAAGATGTTACAATACTTAATATATATATATAACCTAAGATGTGATAATAATCATATATATATTTGTTATTTTTTAAACTATGTCTTGTCACATCACTTACTGATCCAAATCCAAATTAACATAAGATAATTTATTTCTAAGTGTATTATTATTTAGTTAATGATTTATTATATATATGTTGTATATAGTGCACAAAGATGAACAACGTTCCCGACAACTTTCCAGTGTCGAAAGTTCGAAATTTCGGAAAACATTCTTCAATCACATTTTCTATTTTTTTACGAACTATTTAATTTGTAAACAAATTTCGAAAACGATTTTATCATCATTATTATTTTATTAAAATGAGATTATTTTCATTATAAAACCTACATATTGAATTTTTAAAATTAAATAAATATCCACTAATCAATGTTGTGAAATTCCAGATCGTTATAATAGTATTTTTAATTGTACAAAATAACAATAGTGTACACAAACACACACACACATACATCAAAATTGATTTTGAATATTTTACATGTTTTGAAATAAAACATTAACAATTTGAAAACAACAACATTTGATTTATAATTTTAAATAAAAGTTCTTTTTGAATTTTGAATTGGAATAATATACAATTGTATATACATTTCTCTGTGTATGTGTATATACACACAAATATACATATATATGATAACAAACTTTATTGAATTCAAAATATATATAAATATGTAAAACTTACAATTTTATAAACATTACACTTAGAATTGACCATTTGAAACCAAGTTTTGAATTAGGAAGGAAATCAACATCGAATCTATAATTTTACACAAAGGTCCTTTTATAAATTTTGAATGGAAATAATATAAATGAACATATACGTGAAAAAACCAAAAGCATTGATTTTCAAAATAATATATGTACAAAAAATACTTTGCATTCAATTTAAACAACTCAAGTAGTTAATGTATGTATTTCACTTATATTAATATTAAAATATGTTACAAAATTGTTCCAACTAATTGAAATTAGTTTTAAATTTGACAATGCCCTTTCGAACTTTATTTTCTGAAATAATAACAATTAAATAAATGTACAATTAAGAATTGTACAATATAGGCATATATAAATTCGTTGTACAAATATTAGATCTAAGCTGTATTAATAAGATTTAACATATAATTGTAAAGAGATGTATAGATAGAGGATCAAAGCAATTCTAACATGGTGTAACATACATTAAAAAATGGATTAAATAAAAACCTTATGATGTATCCAATTTATCACATATTGAATGTGTGGAAACTCCTAGATCTGATTAACTCACCTCCAGATTACTAATTTGTTCATTTTTTTACTTTGTCTTTTTCTAGAAAATTTTCATTGTTGGGAGCCCATGGATTTTTGGCTACGATTGGAGAGGGAGAGTGTGGGTTACGGTGTGACCTTAAGGGTATGTTAACAATAAAGGGGGTGAATAGTGTTTTATAACTTTTATGAATCTTTTTAACTTCATTTCAATATTTAAATCAAATCATACATTATCAACATAGATCTGTACTAATTAAGTAGTCATAGATGCAATCGTAGATAAATATAAAAGCAATAACAAAAAGTAAAGTAAGAGAGATGACATCAAGAATTTTATACTGGTTTGAATTAACCAATGTTACATCCAATCCGGTACAATACTATACAACTTTCTTTTCAATCACCTACTTTAATCAGGTAGCAAGCAAACAAAAATACACTCTTAATTTCAAGGCTGCGAGATACATTCTCCTGTCTC
Organism: Allium fistulosum; assembly: GCA_030737815.1. Classification (NCBI taxonomy): domain Eukaryota; kingdom Viridiplantae; phylum Streptophyta; class Magnoliopsida; order Asparagales; family Amaryllidaceae; genus Allium; species Allium fistulosum. The sequence continues at coordinate 701,993,951 of CM060904.1, read as the reverse complement.
ATAACTCCGGGATAAACTCTCTCTATTTTCTGGGCAACAAGATCATCCATTAGATTTAGATGGGCAACTAAGCAACCCACGTGATTTGAAAGGATAATAAGCACACCCAAATAAATAAGAGTGGAGTTATTGATTTTCAAATACAAACAGTTGCACTTGGGATACAAGATATTATATAGCCCTTGTGATAGCGGTTGTTCATTGAGTTGATGAGAGAATACTTCCAAATCAGTAAGTAGATTATATGGAATGGATGTAGTAAAGTATAAATTGAATTTGAATGAAATCGGAGAGTGTATAAAGTGGATTTTGTGGAATATATGTTACGAACGAGGAGTAAGAAAAATAGAGAAAGTAGTTGTAACGTTTTCTAACCCCTTTATTGTAATGGCCCGTTCTTTCATACCCATTGTATTGACAATAAACCACACATGTTTAACTCAAATTGCACAAAAAGACGGATCATTAAGGGTAGATAGAACAGAATCTCACACGAATGGAATAACATATATTATTTCAATAATTATCTTTACAGCGAAAAATTATAAATTACAATATCAGAGTCTAATCAAGATTCAACCTAAACAGTTATAAACTTTTGTCCTTACAAATGCTGAAAACAACAAAACAAATGCAATAGATGCAGTGGATAATAGAATACGTCCATACGTTGATGAAGATCTCCAGCTCTCCTCTCGAAACTCCAAGCGTCTTCAGCTAAACCGGAAACTACTCGGATCTGACCCAAGTATTAAAAATACCCGGATCAGGCTTGATAAACCAGCCTAAGATACTTGAAATTTTAAATGCATTGATCATGACGATGCTATCAAAACCTTTGAAAATAAGGGTATTTCATAAGACCACGCCCATACATAAACACGGACGTGCTTTTACATTATGATAATCAAAACACTTTTATACCAAAATTCACTTGATATTATTTTTAATGACATTCCTTTGAAAAAACTTTCAAATAAACTTATCCAAATAAGGTATCAATACCCGGACTAAGTCTGAGGTAATATACCAGGACTGGGTCAACAAAATATACTGAACAAAATATATTATACCAAAAGGGGTAGCTGAAATGTTTGCAAGTCATTGCAGCTATTTTGGGACTATAATCAAAATCGTAAAGCTCATATTGGAGTTCGATTTCCAACATGATAGGGAACTAGTGGCCTTTTTCTATGATCCACGCATAACAAACATAGTCCCCGCGGTGACTTAATCGTTTTCCTCAAGTAAGTCACTTGGAACTGTACTTGCTATACTACTACTGATAACCGGTAGTTTCCTGCTTTTCTCAAGCTATCCACTTCATCAAAATGGGGCAATAAATGCCTTGGGGGATGTTTTCCCCCAAAGGGTCCAACGTATTGGACTCCACCATACATACTAACTTATCTCAAATTTGTGTCTGTTAGACTACATAATATCCCATATTATCTTCGGGGATGTGAGGCTAGTGAGGTTACGCTCAAATTTATTCAAAACCACGCTTTTCATATAAAACCATGCTTTGATCATAACAGGTTCCACTTTGAATGCCACATTGTCATTCCATGTTACATGACTGATTTCTAGAAATGTATAACTTCCTGAGCTCGTATGTCTTGGGAAAGGGAGTTAAGCTAAAAGAAGTTGCCTTCTCCGCTACCAACCGATATACTTTTATAGATACCACTCAAATGTGATTTAGAATACAATGTCAGACAAACATCCATACAAGCTCGTTCTAGGACTGAACGAACCGAAGGCACTTTCCTCGGCCATTACTAGGCGAGAAGCCTTTGCAGTTCGAAAAAAATCTCCACAACGAGGAGACCACTGCTATAAATAATTCTATAGTGGGAGCGACCCAGAGCATGCAAGCAGTCCTCATGCTTTGAAGATCCTCGGTCTTCAATAATCATTATCTTCAACATGTCTTCACTTTCAAACGTATACATTGGTTCGAAGTGGTTTTCAGATAGGGATCACCCAAATCCGACCCCAGTTCTTTCGAAGCCAATTATCGATTTAAAAGATGTTAAATTCATAAGTGGATATGAATCATTAATAAATTACTTCATCTTTTATAAAATATCTTTCTTAGATATATTCTTTTCAATATATTCCATTTTCTTTTCAAGTGTATATGGAATCATTAAGCCTCATTTATTAAATCATTTGATTTACTAAACCTCACTTAAATTCTGGAATAATTCCAAATCATTTTTACTTAGGAAAACCTTTCCAAATCATTCATTAAATCTTAATCAAAGATTTCTTATATTCAAGCTATAACTTTTAACTTAGGGAAAATATTCCCAAATCATTTATTAAATATTAACAAACATTATTGAGTAAATATGATCATAGAAATCATTCTAATTTTACCCAACATCAATTTCCATATACAACAAGTGCTATGGGCGGAATAACGGTGGGATCACCTTTTAAATTCCACGAATAGGACGAGTTCCCTCTTCAGAATTTAATACCAAGTATAAGAAGAATATCTCTATGCAATCCAAGTTGTAGTTTATTCATATTGGAGATTGCTTAAATTTTGGATAACACTAATCTTCTTTAATTTTGGAAAACTTAATATAATCTTTTAGAGCATCCGGGCTTTCCTTTCGATCTGTTCCACCCCTCGCCTAAAAAGCGAAAACATAGGCCAGGTAAGTTCAAGGCATTGGTTGCTCCATTTCTAACCTTAGTTAAACACCTTGTTTTATCTTCCCAAATCTCATGGGTGGGACAAATGTACTAGTCATTTCCGCATACACAGTTTGTAATTACATTCAATATTCCTCACTTTTTGTTTAAGTGGTACAAACAATTCCTCTTGACCATTTATTCAGACTCTGATTAAAACTTCCAAATCATCTTTAAATTACTTAATTATTCCTTTGAATTTATTTACAAAATATTTGGGAAAGAATTGTTAAGTTTAAAACTATATTTCAAAAGTTATTTAAAATTGCTGCGAAAAGTGTTGCAAATAGTGTTTTAAAAGCTATATTCTTCAAAATGACTTTTATATCATTTAGAAATCCATCTTTTCAGCTTATATCTCTTTTAAAACATTTTAAGAATTTATTTCATACTTTTAAAATATTTAAAATATCAGTTTTAAACTTTGGTCACTTTACTACAAAAGCGTGATTTTTTTGGAAAATTATTTTGAACATATTTAAAATATACAAGATGAAATCTTGATTTTCTTTCTTTATTTCTTTAAACATATTTAAATGTTTATAAAACATCTCTAACTCATTTTGAAACTATTTCCAAAAGGTTTAAGCATTCCATATTGAAATGACCCTCTCTTTTATACCTGAATTTGTAAGGATTTTTTTTACATAGATATATATATATATATATATATATATATTTACATACATATATATTTCTGAAGCCTAGAGTCATTTTTTTTTCTTATCTAAACAACTTATCCAGGATCATAATTTTTACCAATATAAATATATCAGTATATTCACAAAAACATGGACATACATGTGAGGATGTATATGCCTCTCTTGTTTGAATCAGAGTTCTGGCAAACAAGAGGATATTTGATTGATTAAGTTTAATCAATCCACACATAGTTTAGTTCAAATATATATACAATAAAGCAATCATCCAGGTATGTATCTATATATATATATTTATTTATTTATTTTTAAACTTCTGATTCCTTGCTAAATTCTCTATGGAGTATAAATCCTAGAAACCAGATAATTGTAATATGGTTATCTATAAATTAATGGTGTTGTGTTTTTGCTATGGAAAATGATATAAGCTTCTATCGTTATCTCTATTTTATTTTCCTATAAAAATCTGTTTAGAGTACTAATTAATTCTCCGAAACATTTTTGAGTGAGATATCATATTACAAGAGCTTAATTCTTTGATGACATGGTGCTAAGCTAAATTAAATGCTAACATGAGTGAGTTCACATAACTATGGATACCCAGGAAAAACATGGTTCAACCAGACACTTTGTTCTGGTAGAACTCATAGGGTCTGGAACAATACATTTTCCTCAAGCCTTACTGAAGTGGACTTCAGATTCATGTTAAAATCAAAGGTAACTGGTGTGTTAATATCTATACAAAACATGTTTAAATGTACACCTATATGCAACTTTTATGGACCTTGCTTTCAACTCCTATATTACAGACCCTTCTCTTATTTAAAAATAAGGCATACAACATTTGTATAAAACAAGTTGAATTATGGAAACATTATAGTCATATAAAAACATTCTCCCTATGCTTATTATCTTTTGTATACATATGCCATGGTATAAAAATAATCCATTTATTTTTTCTAAGATTTAACTATCCAGATTTTCCATAACTTAAATCATTTTTAAAGACTCAAGATTGACTAATACATTTATAAAATGTAACCATTCAATTTTAACATAGTGTTCTTGCTAAATCCACTTACAAGATTTTGATTAACTTCTTTAACATATCAGATAATTACTAGATTTATAGATTCCAGATACAAGTCAATTTCTTAACAAAATACTTAGCAAAATATCCATCCAATATTCAATACTTAATACAAGTAGCAATTTAAATTATCAATACATGCAGATTTCATCATTTAGGCTCTTATCTAACTAAATTTAGCATGCTATAATCTTCTTCTCAAAGCCTTGCTCCTACTTCTACTTAGTTGCTGCAGTCCCTGAAAATGCATTTGGAGCTGCCCCATTTTAAATGAGACACCCCATATGCCATTAGCACACTAGGGTCAGACATATGTCTGGTATAAGAAAATCCACTAAAATAATTTATAAATCAAGTTAAAGTTAAAACATGAATATATTTATATAACTCTGCCTTTTGCAAACAAGAAATTCATGTGTGCATATTCTGTGTCAGTGTGCAGGTGCACACTTAAATCTGCCTTTCCAGAAACCTCAAGAAAACATGGTACATTCTTATATTCATATAATTCATTCATGAATCAGATAAACATCCATACAAACAAGGAAATCACCCAAAATGAGTTAAATCATTTATTCACTATCTAGATTTCATTCTAGGAAAACTCTAGTTCCTCTTTATATCAAATTCTCTTACCTTGATATATTTATCTATCTTGGTCTTATCTGCAATTAATTGAATCAATGGACACACTGTAATGAACTAATTCACTCCATTACACAAAGATCTCAGGACTTAAACAAGCCATGTGTCAACTTGCATTACTCAAGAAAACAAGTCATTCCTGCAGTGTTCTTGACCCCATTTCCTAATCAGGTTTTTAGTTAATAATAACTCTTTTTTGATTTTTCATGACTAAACCATTCAGTGATTCATTTCACTAACATAATCATCCATGTCAGGGTATCTCATATTATCCATAACCAAACAGAGACAACCAGGCAAACAAACATTGTTATCTATTTAAATGAGATTCTACATGTACATACATATTTTCTGGTATTTAAAAAAAGGGTATAGGCAACTAACATTGGCTTATGGCTTTTGAGAGAGTTTTTCCTTTTGCAAACATTTGTGCTTGAGTTAAACTCAGAATGACCAAGTTTCACTGAATCACAAAATTCATTGCTATGTGTATGAATATTTATACATTTTCATTGAATCAGGAGCATCAGCACATAGGCAACCCTATTGCACCCCTAATTCCTTTCAGTCTCAAGCCTCAGCACTTATACATAAGTATATTGCAGCTCTACCTATTTACATTTTTCTGGATTAAGCCAAAACCAATACTACTTTCCTATATTTAACATTTTTATTTTCTGGGTATTTACTTATGTCTCTAAACATTAACATATCAGAGATCTAGATTTTTAAACATATATATTAATGATACTTGAAACTTTCATATAATAAAGCAAGCAAAACAGAACAACCAAATAAGAATCAAACCATTTTCATCTCTGAAATCAAAAATAGATAAACACATCTGAAAATACATTTTTAAGAAAATCAACTTATAACTGGCTGTCTATATTAGGACTTATTGCCTTAGATTTTGAGTGAGTTTTCTCACCTAGCTCTCTTTCACTTCCTAGTTGACTGGTAAGCTTCTGCCTTCAACCCTTTTCTTCACTTGTATTATACTTATATAATATCTATATATTTTTCTCAAGAGCTATCCGGGAAGAAGAAGGTTTCTCCTCTCACTGCCTATTTATGCAGGGTTTTTCTTAGGGTTTAAGGCACTAGCTAAAGACATTTTTGCCCATCAGAAATTATGCCATTTGTATTTAGTTTTTAAACCCAAAACCTTACCCTCCCTGGCTTGGGTTTGTGAAGAGAAAGTGGTTATATATATTGTTGGTTAATTTCAGAAATTTGCTTTTTCCAGAAAATACTTTTCCCTTTTGTCTACTATCATGCTAAAAGTGTGACTTGATTTTTATTATTTATCAAATACTTTTCCTAATTCTACCTATACCAAGCATTTCTCTGTTTTACCTTATTTTTTTCTATTTTTAGCCTTCATGTAAATGGTATGTACTTCCTTCATTTATTTTTAAGAGGATTACTCCTTTTTATATCTTCATTCTTTTTCTTTCTGCCTATAATTAAAATATGTTTGTATATTTTATTTTGCTGATTTGAACTCTAGTACCTTATTAACATATATATATATATATATATATATATATATAAGTCTTTCTGAAATAATTAGTACACACACATATGTGTATATATATTTGTACATTATTCTGTACTGACACACACATGCACATGTACACTCAAAAATATTCAGTAGCATCCATATATGTGTATATATTTATTTATGCATATAGATTTTAAGGATAATATTTCCATACACATCAACCATGTGTTCATTCTTAGCATTCAGGGATTAAGCTCTAGTTCATGTGCATTTCCTGTGCACACATGAACACACATACAGATACACTATATCAAGCTATATCAATTCCCCTTAAAATTTGTTTAAAAAATTATTTTAAACTTATTTATAGTTTTCAAAATAAATTCCTAAAATCTTGGGTCATTACATACACCCCACCTTTTAGAAATTGTGTCCCACAATTTTCCCAAGCTTAAGGCAATTCTTAAACTTAATCCTAAGAACAAGTACATTCTCAACCAATAGATTTTTAGTTCTATCATAATAACTAAAAATATATATTCCTAAAAAAATGAAAACAAATTAAAAATCAGAATTACCTTTAATCTGAAAATAGCTTAGGATAATTCATCCTAACTTTGTCTTCTAATTCCCATGTGCAATCACTAGGATCAAGACTCCACTGTACCTTCATAAGTTTCAGAGATTTATTCCTCAACTTCTTCACATCTTTTGCCAAAATTCCCACTGGATCCTTTTCATAAATCAAATTAGGATTTATCTGCACTTGGGTTGGGGTCTCAAGAATTTTTGCCTTGTCATGGACCCATCTTCTTAATTGTGATACATGAAAAACATCATGCATCCCTTGCATGTTTTCTGGTAATTCCAACTTGTATGACAAGGAACCAACTCTTTCCAGTATTTTGTATGGCCCAATATATCTTGGGGTTAATTTGCCTTGTTTCCCAAATCTCAGTACATTTTTCATAGGTGATATTTTGATGAAAACAAAATTTCCTACCTCATATTCCACCTGCTTCCTTTTCATGTCTGCAAATTTCTTTTGCCTATCTTGAGCTGCTGCCATTTTTCTTCTTATCAACTCAATTTTCTCTTTAGTTTCTTGTATGTACTCAGGCCCTAAAATAGCTCTTTCCCCTGCTTCTACCCAACATACAGGTGACAAGCATGGCTTGCCATATAAGGCTTCAAATGGAGCCATTCCTATGGTGCTTTGATAGCTGTTGTTGTATGTAAATTCAGCTAAATGGAGATAGTCTTCCCAGTTGCCTCCAAAATCCAGTGCACATGCCCTTAACAAGTCCTCTAGAACCTTGTTCACCACCTCAGTCTGCCCATCTGATTGTGGATGGTAGGCAGTGCTTAAGCACAATTCACTTCCCATGGCTTCTTGAAAACTTCTCCAGAATCTTGAGGTGAAGATGGTATCCCTATCACTAATAATAGTTTTGGGAATGCCATGTAATCTTACCACCTCTTTCACAAATACTTGTGCTAATTTTGGTGCATTCCTTTCTGATTTGACTGGGATGAAATGTGCCACTTTAGTTAGCCTATCAACTATCACCCATATGCTTGTGTTTCCTCTTTTAGATCTAGGCAGTCCATCTATGAAATCCATAGATATATCTTCCCACTTCCACTGTGGTATGCTAAGAGGTTGCAATAACCCTGATGGTTTTTGAGTTTCAGCCTTGTCTTGTTGGCAAGTCATACATTTTGCAATATATTTGGCTACATCTGATTTCATTCCCTTCCACCAGAAATCTCTTTTTAAGTTTTGATACATCTTTGTACTGCCTGGGTGTATGGAGTATTTACTTCTATGATATTCATTCAATATTTCCTCCCTTAAGTCCATGTTTTCTTGCACACATATCCTATTCTGGTTTCTTAAATAACCATTCTTGTCAATATGGTGATTTATCACTTCCTCCCCTTTTGATATGAGAACTTTCTTCTCCAATAAGTTTGTGTCTTGCTCTTGCATTTTTCCTACTTTCAAAATTAAATCTGATTGAAGTGTCATCAAGCTTAACTTCCCTCTATTTTCCTATGCACCATGCACATGTACATCCATGTGCACACAGTCTTTCTCCCTAATTTCTAATTCAGCAAGCAAAGACAAGTCTTTAAATTCTTCTATCATTATCATGGCTAACTTAACATGTTGTCTACTTAGAGCATCAGCAACTTTGTTTGCTCTACCTGGTGTATAGAGTATGTCCAAGTCATAAGCAGCTAAGAACTCCACCCATCTATGTTGTCTCATGTTTAAATCTTTTTGTGAAAATAAATACTTTAAAGACTTGTGGTCAGTGTAAAGTTCAAACTTAGTGCCTAACAAATAATGTTTCCAAAGTTTCAAAGCATAGATCACAGCAGCTAATTCAAGATCATGTGTGGCATACCTTGCTTCATGGGGTTTAAGTTGTCTGGATGCATATGCAATGACTTGGCCTTGTTGCATCAACACTGCACCTAAGCCAAACCCACTAGCATCAGTATATACAACTAATTCTTCATTTCCCTGGGGTACTTTCAAGATTGGAGCATTCACCAAAGCCTCCTTCAACTGTTCAAAAGACTTCTCACACTTCTCTGACCAAACAAAAGTTTGGTTCTTCCTGGTTAGGTTAGTAAGTGGTGTAGAAATTTTTGAAAAATATTTTATAAATCTCCTATAATATCCTGCCATCCCCATAAATGATCTTACTTCACTCACTGTGCTTGGCCTCTTCCATGCTTGAATAGCTACTACTTTATTGGGGTTTACAGAAATCCCTTTGGCAGAAATGACATGGCCAAGGAAATGTACTTCCTCTTTCCAAAATACACATTTTGAAAATTTTGCCTTTAAATCTTTTTCCCTTAATCTAGACAAAACCAGGTGCAAATGATTTTTATGTTCTTCCACTGTTTTGGAATAAATTAAAATGTCATCTATAAAAATAAGCACAAATTTGTCTAAATAATCTCTAATGGTTCTGTTCATTAAATCCACAAAGTATGATGGTGCATTAGTCAAACCAAATGGCATAACCAGAAATTCATGCAACCCATACCTAGTGTTAAAGGCAGTGTACTTAACATTTGACTCCTCCACCTTCATTTGATGAAAACCAGATGCTAAATCTAGTCTAGAGAATATTCTTGCCCCAGCTAATTGATCAAAAAGATCATCTATTCTTGGCAATGGGTATTTATTTTTAATAGTTACCTTGTTCAATTCTCTGTAATCTATACAAAGTCTTAAGGAACCATCTTGTTTCTTAACAAATACCACTGGTGCTCCCCAGCAAGAATTACTTGGTCTTATAAAACCCTTTTCTTCTAATTCCTCTAACTGTTTCTTTAATTCTTTTAGTTCATTTGGCCCCATTCTAGTTGGCTTTTTAATCACTGGGCTTGCTCCTGGAACTAGATTGATTTGAAACTCTACTGGTCTACGGTGTGGAACACCCTTAACCTTCCCAAACACATCCAAATATTCATTGACTATGAGAATTTCTTCAATGGTTAGTTCACTGAAATCTTTTTCTGAGTCAACTAAATGATATAGTTTTCCTTCCTTATCCACTTCACATAAAACTGTGATTCTCTGGCCTCTAGAATTTTGCAATGATATGGTGGATGAGTCTAAATTAATTATGGCTTTAAATTGCCTTAACCAGTCTACCCCCAATATAACACCTATATTTGGGTAATTCAAAACATATAAATTGGAAATGAAAATGTTTCCACCTATGTTTAATTCCACATCCACACAAATCATATTTAAAACACTAGAACTCCCCAGTGGACTTTGTATATGCAATGGAGTTTCAACCAATATGCAATTTAGTTTTAGCATTTTAACTAGTTCATAAGAAATCAAAGAGTGAGTTGCCCCAGTATCATATACTACTGCTATGGGTATGGTACAAATAAGTAATGTACCTTCCACTTGGCTATGGTTTTCAGCATTACTCTCTACTGTGCCTTTGCCTTTGCCTTCCAAATTTGCCAACTTTCCCTGCTGTTTATACTCAGGACAATTCCTCTTCATATGCCCCTCTTTCCCACATAGATAGCACTTGAAAGCTCCTCCTTTCAGTTCTGGGCACCTACGCTTGATATGCCCATCCTTTCCACACTGATGGCACACAATTTTCTTCTTGGTTTCCTTAGCCTTGACATCTCCAGTGCCTTTGTTACTGACCTCTTCCTTCTTCTTATCATAAGGGTGATATCTCCCCTTACCCTTCTTGGTGTTATTGTTCTTAAAATTTCTGAACTTCTCCCTCTCCTTGTCATGCTGCTCTAACCTCAAAGCCAAGTCTATTACTTGATCAAATGTCCTGTAAGCATAAGGTAACATGGCTCTGCTAAGCCCTGGGTTCAAACCTTTAATGTACCTATCATTCTTGGATGCTTCATTTGCCACAAGTATTGCTCCATATGTGGAAAGCCCCTCAAACTTTTGAGTGTATTCAGTGACACTCAAAGTTCCTTGCCTAAGTCTAATAAATTCTTCTAGTAAGGTGGTCTTAGCTGATGTTGGTACGAATCTTGCTTCCAACATCTCCTTGAATTGATTCCAAGTGATTTCATTCTCACCTCTCCCTGCAATGATTACTTCCCACCAGCTTAAAGCTGCTCCTTTCAGCTGTCTTGAAGCCACTTGCCTCTTCCTTTGATCACCAAGCTGCATGTCATTGAAAATCATATCCAATGTTCTCAACCATGCTTGAATTTCCATAATACTTTCTGTGCCTTCAAAGCTTTTGCCTCCTAAATGAGTATAAGTCTTGAGTAATTTGGAGAGCTCTTCATGGGGATTTTCTTGCCTTGGTCCTGCCCCATCCCTAAATGCTCTCACCAAATCTTGCAGATTGACCATTGGTGGTGCATTGGAGGATCCTGCTCCCTGATTTGGTGGTCTTCCTACCATAGTTTGCTAATAATAATTTACATAGCTGGTTCGATTTATATATATATATATATATTTAATTCAAACTTGATCATCCAGTGATCAATCCCTACAAAATATTTTACTTATACTTTGTTTCTTAAGTAAGTTTTTTTTTTAATTTCATAGAAAGATTTGATTTTAATTTTCAACTATGTTTTAGTAACATAGCTCTGATACCAAATGAAATGACCCTCTCTTTTATACCTGAATTTGTAAGGATTTTTTTTTACATAGAGATATATATATATATGTATTTATATATATATATATATATATATATATATATATATATTTCTGAAGCCTAGAGTCATTTTTTTTCTTATCTAAACAACTTATCTAGGATCATAATTTTTACCAATATAAATATATTAGTATATTCACAAAAACATGCACATACATGTGAGGATGTATATGCCTCTCTTGTTTGAATCAGAGTTCTGGCAAACAAGAGGATATTTGATTGATTAAGTTTATTCAATCCACACATAGTTTAGTTCAAATATATATACAATAAAGTAATCATCCAGGTATGTGTATATATATATATATTTTTATTTTTAAACTTCTGATTCCTTGCTAAATTCTCTATAGAGTATAAATCCTAGAAACCAGATAATTGTAATATGGTTATCTATAAATTAATGGTGTTGTGTTTTTGCTCTGGAAAATGATATAAGCTTCTATCATTATCTCTGTTTGATTTTACTATAAAAATCTGTTTAGAGTACTAATTAATTCTCTGGAACATTTTTGAGTGAGATATCATATAACAAGAGCTTAATTCTTTGATGACATGGTGCTAAGCTAAATGAAATGCTAACATGAGTGAGTTCACATAACTATGGATACCCATGAAAAACATGGTTCAACCAGACACTTTGTTCTGGTAGAACTCATAGGGTCTAGAAGAATACATTTTCCTCAAGCCTTACTGAAGTGGACTTCAGATTCATGTTAAAATCAAAGGTAACTGGTGTGTTAATATCTGTACAAAACATGTTTAAATGTACACCTATATGCAACTTTTATGGACCTTGCTTTCAACTCCTATATTACAGACCCTTCTCTTATTTAAAAGTAAGGCATACAACATTTGTATAAAACAAGTTGAATTATGGAAACATTACAGTCATATAAAAACATTCTCCCTATGCTTATTATCTTTTGTATACATATGCCATGGTATAAAAATAATCCATTTAATTTTTCTGAGATTCAACTATCCAGATTTTCCATAACTTAAATCCTTTTTAAAGACTCAAGATTGACTAATACATTTATAAAATGTAACCATTCAATTTTAACATAGTGTTCTTGCTAAATCCACTTACAAGATTTTGAATAACTTCTTTAACATATCAGATATTTACTAGATTTATAGATTCCAGATACAAGTCAATTTCTTAACAAACTACTTAGCAAAATATCCATCCAATATTCAATACTTAATACAAGTAGCAATTTAAATTATCAATACATGCAGATTTCATCATTTAGGCTCTTATCTAACTAAATTTAGCATGTTATAATCTTCTTCTCAAAGCCTTGCTCCTAATTCTACTTAGTTGCTGCAGTCCCTGAAAATGCATTTGGAGCTGCCCCATTTTAAATGAGACACCCCATATGCCATTAGCACACTAGGGTCAGACATATGTCTGGTATGAGAAAATCCACTAAAACAATTTATAAATCAAGTTAAAGTTAAAACATGAATATATTTATATAACTCCGCCTTTTGCAAATAAGAAATTCAAGTGTGCAGGTGCACACTTAAATCTGCCTTTCCAGAAACCTCAATAAAACATGGTACATTCTTATATTCATATAATTCATTCATGAATCAGATAAACATCCATACAAACAAGGAAATCACCCAAAATGAGTTAAATCATTTATTCACTATCCAGATTTCATTCTAGGAAAACTCTAGTTCCTCTTTATATCAAATTCTCTTACCTTGATATATTTATCTATCTTGGTCTCATCTGCAATTAATTGAATCAATGGACACACTGTAATGAACTAATTCACTCCATTACACAAAGATCTCAGGACTTAAACAAGCCATGTGTCAACTTGCATTACTCAAGAAAACAAGTCATTCCTGCAGTGTTCTTGACCCCATTTCTTAATCAGGTTTTTAGTTAATAATAACTCTTTTTTGATTTTTCATGACTAAACCATTCAGTGATTCATTTCACTAACATAATCATCCATGTCATGGTATCTCATATTATCCATAACCAAACAGAGACAACCAGGCAAACAAACATTGTTATCTATTTAAATGAGATTCTACATGTACATACATATTTTCTGGTATTTAAAAAAAGGGTATAGGCAACTAACATTGGCTAATGGCTTTTGAGAGAGTTTTTCCTTTTGTAAACATTTGTGCTTGAGTTAAACTCAGAATGACCAAGTTTCACTGAATCATAAAATTCATTTGCTATGTGTATGAATATTTATACATTTTCATTGAATCAGGAGCATCAGCACATAGGCAACCCTATTGCACCCCTAATTCCTTTCAGTCTCAAGCCTCAGCACTTATACATAAGTATATTGCAGCTCTACCTATTTACATTTTTCTGGATTGAGCCAAAACCAATACTACTTGCCTATATTTAACATTTTTATTTTCTGGGTATTTACTTATGTCTCTAAACATTAACATATCAGAGATCTAGATTTTTAAACATATATATTAATGATACTTGAAACTTTCATATAATAAAGCAAGCAAAACAAAACAACCAAATAAGAATCAAACCATTTTCATCTCTGAAATCAAAAATAGATAAACACATATGAAAATACATTTTTAAGAAAATCAACTTATAACTGGCTGCCTATATTAGGACTTATTGCCTTAGATTTTGAGTGAGTTTTCTCACCTAGCTCTCTTTCACTTCCTAGTTGACTGGTAAGCTTCTTCCTTCAACCCTTTTCTTCACTTGTATTATACTTATATAATATCTATATATTTTTCTCAAGAGCTATCCGGGAAGAAGAAGGTTTCTCCTCTCACTGCCTATTTATGCAGGGTTTTTCTTAGGGTTTAAGGCACTAGCTAAAGACATTTTTGCCCATCAGAAATTATGCCATTTGTATTTAGTTTTTAAACCCAAAACCTTACCCTCCCTGGCTTGGATTTGTGAAGAGAAAGTGGTTATATATATTGTTGGTTAATTTCAGAAATTTGCTTTTCCAGAAAATACTTTTCCCTTTTGTCTACTATTATGCTAAAAGTGTGACTTGATTTTTATTATTTATCAAATACTTTTCCTAATTCTGCCTATACCAAGCATTTCTCTATTTTACCTTATTTTATTCTATTTTTAGCCTTCATGTAAATGGTATGTACTTCCTTCATTTATTTTTAAGAGGATTACTCCTTTTTATTCTTCATTCTTTTTCTTTCTGCCTATAATTAAAATATGTTTGTATATTTTATTTTGCTGATTTGAACTCTAATACCTTATTAACATATCTATATATATATATATATATATAAGTCTTTCTGAAATAATTAGTACACACACATATGTGTATATATATTTGTACATTATTCTGTACTGACACACACATGCACATGTACACTCAAAAATATTCAGTAGCATCCATATATGTATATATATTTATTTATGCATATAGATTTTAAGGATAATATTTCCATACACATCAACCATGTGTTCATTCTTAGCATTCAGGGATTAAGCTCTAGTTCATGTGCATTTCCTGTGCACACATGTACACACATACAGATACACTATATCAATTCCCCTTAAAATTTGTTTAAAAAATTATTTTAAACTTATTTATATTTTTAAAAATAAATTCCTAAAATCTTGGGTCATTACACATATATACCATTTCATTTTCAAAAGGAAAGTGATTTCCTTTGTGCTTATCGACGTGTATTAACGTGACTTGGTAAAAAAATTTAACAATCATATCAAACAATCAATACTTGATGATCAAAGCATGTATAAGCATCCATAGCAATCATAACACATCATAAAACATGTGTATATATATATATATATAAGTATTGATATTAAATAGAGTTTCTCACCATAAACCAAAGCGATAAACTTCCTACCAACCTTCTAATCAACCAACACTTCGCTAACTACTTCCTACTCCATTAAACACTAGCAAACAACACCCTTTTCCTTCCAATAGGTTAGCCAAGGCTTGAGATGGAGGTTGGTCGAAGGTATAGAGAAGAAGTCTTGGAGCTTTGACTTGAATTCTTAAAATTAGATCCAAAAAATATATTATCTGGTATCTGATTTTAGGCCCTCTAAATCTTCAAATTTGGAAAAGTTATTAACTGGAAAGTTGTCGAAAATTCTTTTGTCTTTGAATTTAAAAAAAGAATCATTTGAATCCAAGTGGTTTTGAGGGAGATATGATAGAAAGAAGACGAGGTATTGTCGCGTTCACAAAAATGTAGCCCGAAAATGCACTTCAAAGAATTGAGTTTCAGGTATTGCAAACCTCAAAACTGGAAAAAGTGCTCAACATGAAAATTTTAGCCACTGGAATTTTGTATGATCTGAAGAAAATACTTTCTTAATTTGGATCAGTTATGATCAAAACAAAATGGGATATTCTCTGTCTCAAAAAATTGGGCTAGAGAATGCACTGGAAAGAAGTGGATTTTTGATATAGTTAAGATTAGAATTAGACAAGTGGTCAATATGGAAGTTGTAGCCATTGGAAAAATACAAGATTTGAAAAAATGAATTTTGCATTTTTAATCTGTTTTGAAGAAGTTTTGGCCAAGAGAAAAAGAGGTAAAATATGAAAAAAAGATGAGTTTGATTTGAAGAGAATGAACATTGATTTCTTTTGAATATTTTGTAAATGTTTTGACATTATTTCTGTGACGCCCCACCTCTATACTCACACTAGCCAAGGACACTACGGGGTAATGCAGTCGACTAGCATGAAGAATAAGGTTGTTGAGGAGCGACCATCTGTGTAATTGCTTTGTGCGAGTACCGATATGTCAGATAATATAACTTATATTTCATTTTAAGAGGAAATCTGACATATCAAATACAAACTCAAAGCTACCACATAGTGGCTATGTGGACTTCAGAAACAAATATAGAAATAAACATAACACAAATCAATCACGGATATTCATATCACAAAGGCGGAAACAGATATGAATATAACACATAGAAGTGTACATCAAAGTAGTGGTCATACAAGATCTTCTACATCACGAAAGAATAGATACAAGTGCTAGACAAAAGAATAAGTATACATCAAGGATTCTCTATCTCGAATATATAATAACAAAAACTACTAAGCTAAAGTAGTTAGCCAAAAGTCAAGTGATGGACCCTGATAAGAAGTCAAGTAGAAGAACCTAAAATACCTCGGTCTGACCAGAGTATTATTTAAGAAGAAAATAATAAACGGATCAGTCTAGCTATAAATATCGGATAAAATGAGATAGGATAAGAGATATCACAAAACGTATGACAACAATAATGTCATACTGTGACAAGTATACATCAGATAACAAAAAAAATCATACAATATCTCAAATATTCTCAAACACTTAAAAGAATGTCATATTCTTTAAATTATTCACCAAAACAAAAATATTGACAAAACATATCAATGCCAATCGCATAAAAATCGGTGAAACACAAATTCTAGAAATCATCAACTAGAAATCTAGAAATCACAAAAAGGAGGAGGCCTATCACAAATGGGAGTATGAAAACTCACCAACACGTGTATCACAAATGGGTCACTATCCCATGAACCGAACATCGATGCACCTAAAAAGATACGCCACATGCACAGTCGAACATCGATGCACCTAAAAAGATACGCCCTATGCATAATCGAACATCGACGCACCTAAAAAGATACGCCCCATGCCTAGTCGGACATCGACGCACCTAAAAAGATACTCTCCATGCCTAGTCGAACATCGATGCACCTAAAAAGATACACCCCATGCCTAGTCTAACATCGACGCACCTAAAAAGATACGCCCTATGCACCGACTTATCGAGTCGATTGCTCCACGAACGGTCCAAAGACCATGGGTTGCTAGCCCATAAAAGTGAGCCAAAGCTCTATAGAACGGGGTACAGTCCCCCACGCGGACAAAGAGACATCGCACATCGCTAGTCTAAATTATCAAAGGATCATCATTGATCGATAAGAAGTGTGAATCACACTAAGCTAGTAAATATAAGAGTTTAGCTTCATGTCCCATAACCACTAGCTTAACTTAAATATTTACGAACAAATTGTAGATTTCCACTCGAAAATTGTCACAAGGTTTCAATCGAACGAGTCTAAGAATTAACCGACAAAGTAAATGCAAGTGTTTCATACCACTTGTTTTGCTAAGCCGTTTAATTAGATTTCTCATACGAATGAGGTAAAGGTTTGTATATTCTAATAAATTGGAAAACGGAGTTAAAAACGAGTTTTATATTGAAAGTAAATGTTGAAATCGTTTTGATGAAAGAGTTTGAGTATTTACTACTAGTATAGAAACATTTGTATTTAAAAGTGACAAATCACAAAAATGATTGTAGAAACAATCAATCACCAAAAATTCACATTCGAGAATGTGAATTAAATCCATAAAAATCGATATCAAATCCATCAAATGGATATTCCCAAAAATCCAAAGAAAGAAGTCACCGAAGTCGATAATAAGTGATAACAACTAACCGGATCGACAAAAATCGATTAAACAATGGAAATCAAATCAAAACAGTCCAAAATAGGCAAAATGAACAGTTCTAGACGTCTGGTTTAGAATCCAGATGTCTGGATTTGTTCTTTGGAAATAATCCAGAAAGATTCCAGACGTCTGAAATTACAAGGCAGACGTCTGAACCATAACCGGACGTCTGACCCTGTAAATCAGACGTCTGAACTGAGGTACTAGAAATTCTATTCCAGATCACCCAGACGTTTGGGAAGTAAGCTCAAACGTCTGGATCTCCCAGACGTCTAGAAATCAAGGTCAGACGTCTGAGCTGAACGTCTGGAATATTTATTCCTTAGCCTCAGACGTCTGATCCTTATACCAGACGTCTGAGCTGCTGCTCCGGCAAATATTGAACCTAGGCCATTGATGGCCATTTCATTTCGAGAGCGATCGGACGAGCAACACTGACTACGGATTTATGCCAAGCGACAACCCAGCCTTATAGGCTCTTCAATAAACCCCAAATATCAATGTCCAAACATCCATAAAAGGATTTTCATAAAATTGGACTAAAACACCAAAATTTGAAAAATTCACCAAATCAATTCAAATCAAAAGCAAATGAACATGCACAAATGTTAGGAATTCATACCTTACAACAAAGAAAGTTATAGACATAGATGTGAGTTAAAGAACTCACCTTTAAACTCAAAAACTCAAGTGAGAAGCTCTAAAACAAGCTAAGATCAATTCCTCTTCAACAACAACTCAAGAAGCTTCAATCTAAGCTCATAAGAAGAATATTTCCTAAGTTAGGGTTTAGGAATTTCTGAAATTGAAGAGAGATAGAGATGGAGAAGATGAAGAAGATGCTTACCTAAGCTTCTCCTTGATTTTGGACTTGAATTTGTATTTCCTAAACAAACTAGGGTTTTGGAATTATAATTTCCAATATTTTCCTCCATTTTTCTCTAGAGCTTGAATGTTAGGAAATGAGAATGAATGAAGAGGAGAGGGGGTGGAGTTAGGGTATTATGATGGGTTAGTGGGCTGAAACCCAAACCCAAAGCCCAAGTAGAAAATAGCAAATTCTACACAACTCCAAACATATCGATGTTTATACTCAAAAAAGTTGCAAACGCCATTTTGGACTCAATGGAACTGGTCTCGAGTCCTAATTCGACTGTTTACAAAAAGTAACATTTTGGACTTTAATCCGATTAACGATGCTATATTTAAATAAAACATTTAAATATACAATCGTGAAATATGCGGGTTGTTATAATTTCTTTCTAATTTTTTTCTATGGCTTAGAAGCCATTAATGAGGAGAAGAAGAAGGTGAAGAAGCTTGAGAAAAGAAGAAGAAGAAGTGTGAATGAAAGTGAAGAAGGAGGTGGGTATTTATAGAAAAAGAAAGAAGTGGTAAATTTACCAAAATAACCACTTACCAAATTTTCAAACTATCCTTACTTCAACCTAAAGCAAGCTCCACTTTTGCAATATTTAACGTCATCCTTTCACTTCTTACTTTATGTCTTAATCCCTTAAGAACTAAGCTAAGTAAAATAATAATTATGTTGGTTTTTGATGTGATATTGTTTTGATGTTTACTTTTTCTTACTTCTATTAATTCTTACTTACTTTTACTAATGACTTCTAGAAGTTTTAAAATTATATTTAGTAAAAGTAAATATGTTTTGTTATTAAAATGTGTAATTTATATGTTAAATCATGTTAACAAAGGTGCGACAACATTGCGGCAACTTATTTTGAACAAAGTATTGATTTTCGACAAAACATTATCCGATCAAATTTTGACGTATTTGTTAAACTATTTATTCATGTAAACCAAACTTCAAAATAAATTTCTTATTACCTTTAAATAATAAAACAAGAATATTTGACTCATAAAATAATATAAAACAATATCCAAATCTATTTGTAAAAATACGACATCGATTTATCGATATGCGACGAAATTTATCAACTTTTATAAAATAAGTTTTATATATTTATCGAACCATTATAAATTAAATTACTATTATTGTCAAATGAGTTTGATATGGATTATATATATTTAAAAAGAATTATTTATCCTTTAAAACAAATTTCTCAAATGTTTATCCTACTTTATCGAAATCCGACTTTTGTCAATTTTTACAATGGAAAACCAAAACCTTTATTTAATATCAAAAATAAGTTTACCATTCTTATTTATTATATGAAACATGATTTTTTAATGTTTGAAAATTCTACATTTGAATATTTAAATAAATTAAAAATTCCATTTTCAAAGTGGTAAAATTACGGGTCGTTACATTCTCCCCTACTTAAGAATTCTATCCCCGAAATTACCCTAAACCTAAACCCACAATATTTTACCTAAATCATTATTTCACAAACTTAAACCCATAAGATGTACCCAAATCATATGTATAAAATATCTAATTTGATCTTCTATTCGAATCCACAAGTTTATTTTCAAACTAGTATCGATCTCCCGATCCTCTAGTGCGGACTCTGAACAAGCTTCTAGATCAGATACACTTGCTTTCCTTGCATAGCTCTCTACTATGATAGAAAACTCGAGTAACTAACCACAAGCCATCATCAATGCTCGCCGTCAAAAAATTGAGTGATAAATCCTTTTTCGAATTGACATAAACACCTTAGAGTTCCGTACTCGGATATTAGATCAAAATTTATGTGAAGAAATGATTTACGTATTAATTACGTATTTATTCCTATTGGTTTTTCTCAGTTATACCAAATTCTCTTTATCCACATCCTCTATTTTCACATTCATATTTTTTTAGTATGTTTTCTTTAATACTAATATTGTTTATGAATCATTTCGTAAAACTATTACTTAAGTTTATTATATCTTATGAACACAACTATGTAAATCCATCACTTTTAAAAACTTAAGTCCAAATCCTTAATTAATGCTAGAATTCATTAATAAAACATTTTCTAGGTTATAATTACCTTTTTAAAGAGTCATTATTTTACTTAAGTGTATAGATAGTTCATAAACTTAATTCTGTATTTGTATGATATACCTTTATATCCTAAGAGTATATATATCAAATCCTAAATTTCAAATTGATTTTACTTTAAATCCGTCTGTCTAACAAATTTAAAATTTATTGTAATTTACCATTATCTCAAATTCATAAGTTATAAAACTTATTTCTTTTTTAATACTATTACTAATTTTCTAGCTTTGCAAATTTTTTTTTAAAACCACCCATATTTAAATCGTCAAACTCTTAAATCTTAAATCTTTTTTCTTTATAAATCAGATTTATAAATTATCCTTATTTTATTTCATTTACTCAAAATATTTCACAGTCTTATACCAAAAGTTTTCATAAATTCCTTAGCTCCGAGTTAGATATGATTTAGAAATTTTCGACTATCCAAAATCGTCAAGAATCCCGCTTTATATTATCAATTAGCAATTCCAAATTTACCTTTGGTTTAAATACTTTTATAAATATTAGTAATCAATTTATCAATTAATGATTCACATTATCTCTATAACTTGAGGAAATTATATAGATCGAGTAACTCTAAAATAATACCAAAGAACCGGGTGCTACTAACAGTATCATATATCCTCTTAACAAGAAGAGTAATACTTAAGAGAAGTGATTACCATCTGAACACATCTCTTGCCCATTTTTAGTATATTTTCGAGCCAATCGAACTAGTTATCATAAAATACCTCTTTTTATTTGAAATAATACCATTTTCAAAATCCTTTAGAGATTACTGTATAAAACCTATTTTTTAAATTCATTTTATAAATTTATCTTATATTAATTAACTTCATTTAAATTTCCACACTTTAAATTACTCGAATTTAATTCCTCATTCCTTTTATATATTTTTTTCCTTTTACATATTTATTTTCTATTATTTAAATACTTTTATCTTATATGTTCATTCCTTAAAAAAAATTATTATCAAACACCTTATAGTTAAACTGTGAAACTTAATTCATAAGGTATTTGTACTTAAACTTTTAAATCAAAAAATTGATCAATTTATGATAGTAACTTAACATTATCATTTCTTAATTTATTATTTGGAATAAGTATTAAAGATCTTAATTACCTTATATGATTTCTTACTTATCGATTATCTTTATGAAACATTTTATAGTCAAATTGTGAAATTATGATACAAGATGTTCATATTTAAATTTCACTAATCTTGATTTCTAACTATACAACTTTTCAAAATATATACTTTATATTCAAAATATAATCCTTGGAAAAATTATTTCATTTACCAATTTTTTCAAAATCAGTGTGTCGGTTCGCCTTGTTTAAATGTTTAGGAACCCTCATCAATAACGGTGATCAGGCGTATCGATCAAAATCCATAAATCACTCAATAGATAAATCAACACAAAACAATTTATTACTCACTAACAAATACGCACTCATATATAATACAGTGAAAATCATTCTAGGGTGTTACTAACCCTATCTCTAATGAGCCACTCATCCTAGGGTATTACTAACCCTATCTCTAATGAGCCACTCATCCTAGGGTATTACTAACCCTATCTCTAATGAGACTTTACCTACCAAAGTCAAGGTTCTCGCTTAATCTTCAGCTCTGATACCAAATGTAATGGCCCATTTTTCCATACCCTTTGAATTGACAATAAACCACAGATGTTTACTAAAATTGCACGAAAAGATGGATCATTAAGGGTAGAAAGAAAATAAAGACAGAACAAAATCTCACACGAATGGAATAACATATATTATTTCAATAATAATCTTTACAGCGGGAAATTTTAAAATACAATATCAGAGTCTAACTTAAATTCAGCCTAGATAGTTATAAACTTCTGTTCTTACAAATACTGAAAACACAAAACAAATGCAATAGGTGCAGCAGATAATAGAATACGTCCATACGGTGATGAAGAACTCCAGCGCTCCTTTGGAAACTCCAAGCGTCTCCAGCTAAACCTGAAACTACTCTGTAACGACCCGACTTTCTTTGCCCAGAAAGACGCATCGTTATGAAGAAAGAAAGGGATAGAAGAAGAAAAGAAAAGAAGAGAGAACAACAATACATCAGAAATCTCACAGCGGAACGAGAAATATATTATCACATAAGATATTACATAGTATCATATACATCAGAGTACACAATTTATACATCACAGAATAGACAGTTATAAACTTCTGTCTATTATACAACTCAAGTACACCAGTACAATACAGACTAATACAAACACAGCGGAAACTCTATATATCTACTCGCTGAAGCCTCCTGCTCCTCAGCTCCTCCAGTATTCGTCAAGACTAACCTGAATCCCTCGACTACTCAATACAATATTGAGTACCCAAGAGTTTAATAAAACAGAAAATAAACACTTGGGTCAGACATGGGTCTGGTGTGAGTAAACGGTTAAAAGTTGCTTAACTTTGAAAAACCTTTGAAAACAAAAGGTATCACGTAAGACTTCCCACACATAAACATGGGTAAGTTTTTACCTTACGCTAACCAAAACTTTGATAGGAAATTCGATTATACTATAATAGGGTCTAGGGTTTTCAAATAAATACTCATATAGCTGAAATTGTTACATTATTAAATTCCAGCATACTAGCCACAAAGTGGGTTATACAATCAAAACCGTAGGGTCTCGTAGGAAGAATGGGTTTCCATCAATGGCAGGGCTACTGGGGTACCGCCCGTCACAGTACGTGGCCTAGATCACCGTACCGAGGAGTACGCCCGCTCCCCTGCAACACAAAGCCGGAACCATCCCTTACTGGATAATCCCGAACAAGACAATCCCGTAGTTGGCTGCAGTTCCAACTACCACTAAGCCGAAATATAGAAAGGGACCTCTAGACAGGGATCTATCTTGCTCTCAGTGGGCGCTACCCACGAAGCCTTGCTGCACCTCCCCTGTTTTAGCCATTCCCGGTTGATGAGGCTTGAGGTTACGATTACCTTTAATCAGAACATATCACTTAGAATGCTCATCGTCCGCCTGACGATGTGCTGAAAGCATTCAATCCATACAAGTTCGTTCCGGGTTCGAACGAAACCGAAGGCATTATCTCGTTACACTCGTTTTGGAATCACCCTCAGAGTTAACGACAATAACCCTTGCACTCTGAATCTTCATCTTCACTTGAGATTCACGACCTATCGTTAATTTGGATCGATGTGGTATTCGGGTCTCCAGACCTGGAATACCGGTATACGGAAACCCGATCCCGGTCTCATCGAAATCCAAAACGTATCTTTTAAGGCCAAGTTGTTTTAAAGGTTTAAACAATTTAACTTATCTATACAGATAGATAATTCACAAATTACAATTGATAATCACATTATCATTTAAACAGATGATTCATAATCAAATAGGTAATCCATATCAACATCACAATAGTTAATCTATATTACCATCATAATGCAACCAAGCATTCATACCACATATCATCTTATCTCATTACTGAGATTACATCCATTCAAGACAAATCAATGTCATCCATTCTTATATAAGAAATGATTTACTTAATCATAACATAATTAATTTAAAATGAATTAAATTAACTATCTCTATCTTTAATTAATTTAAAGTGAATTAAATTAATTACTTCATCTCTTAATTAATTTAAAGTAAATTAAATTAATTACTTCATTATAAATCTTACTTATATAATCATTAATTAATTACAAATAAATTAATTAATCTTTCTATAATTATCTATTTTAATTAATCACCTTTGATTAATTATACTTTAATTACATTTAAGTAATTATCTTAATTAATTTCACAAATTAATTATTCTTAACCAAATACAGTAATTAACCTTTAATTACTTCATTAATTAATTAATTATAAATTAATTACTTTAATCCTTAATTAATTACAATTAATTAGTTATAATCATTTATCATTTGATTAATTAATCTTAATTAATCAACTCTTAATTACATCATTAATTAATTATAAACTAATGATCCCTAATTACAATCTTTAATTATTTTATTAATTACATTAAGTAATTAACCTTAATTAAACCACAATTATTAATCACCTTTGATTAATCTAATCCAGTAATTAACTTCCCTTAATCACTTTTATTAATTAATTACTTTTTAATTAATTACCTTAACAAATAATTAATTACTTTATTAATTAACCTTAATCCTTCAATTAAATAAATTATTTAATTAATAACACTAGGTAATTAACCTTAATCACTTCTTATTTAATCACCTTCATAAAATAATTATCCTCTAATTACTTTATTAAATAACTACCTTTACTTAATTACATTTAGTAATTATTCCTTAATTACTTCATCAAGTAATTATACTAAATTAATTATTAAATGATTATCTCTAATTAATCATTAATTAATTAATTAATAATTAATTTAACTTAATCATTTAAATTTAATTAAATGATTCTTAACTTACTATATTAAAGGTTCTTAATTAAGAAACTATTATCTTAATTAAATCAATTATTTACCAATAACACTTGATAATTAAAATAATTTAATTATCTAAATTTCCTTTCCAAATTTAATTAACTTTAATTAAATCAACATTCTGAATACTTAAGACAATTCTTATTTTAATTGATTACTAAATCTTAATCATTAAACCTTAATTAATTTAAAATATAAGATTTTAGAAATCAATTAATAATCAACACATTTTAGATTAAACCTTTAAATCTTTAAACTTTTCCAAAGTTATTAAATATAATTAAATACAAATTTATTTCAAAATCTACTTATTTTATTTTGAAACTTAAGATTATAAAATATATAAACTTGTTTAACTTTTGTTTAAACTCAGAAAATATTACGAAAACAAAATTTCTTTTGTTTAAAACTTAAAAACATTTCCTGTTCAATTCTTACTACCAGCTAAACCCCAAACCCGAGTAAAACCCATGGAAAACTCGAAGCAACTCTTGAGTCAACCCACAACACTCCTGCTTCGAGTCACGCGAACAAAAATCCCGAGGAAGACCCTGATCTCAACCTTCTTCCCCAAACCATCAATCCACCCAGATGCACAAAAACGTGTACGTGTACGTGTACGCACACGCTGGACGACGGCGAACTCCGTTCAGACCCACGGCAACTCGACTTCAACCTCGTCAACACCATCGACCATTCCATTCTCTTCGATTCAAACTAAATCGAATTCGAGCGATTCGCACCCATCAGCTGGAACGAACATCATCAGAAAATACTTGCCTCCGATAATCCAAGCCTCGAATCACCACGCCCTCTTCACCATCGCTTCGTCACGTCTTCCCGCAACCACCAGTCACCATGCGATCAATTCCGATCACCTATCGATGCCGGAAATACCCCAAGAAACGCCGCGACAAAAACACAGACTAAAACCCTATTTTGTCGTCATTACACCGCCCCTACCATCAATAAATTCCAACTTGATTTTTCCTATGATCACCACCTTCCCCTTCACCTTCGAGTTCAACCACGGCACCCAGATCTCCCCCATTCGCCACCGATCGACCAAAATGCCCAAAACAGAAAATCCCAAAATTCTCTCGAAATACTAATCTAAAAATCTTGATACGAGCTTCAAAAATCACGATTTACTAGTCGCATATCAAAGATGAAATCAAAATTTAAAATTAAAATTATTAAAATTTGACCAAATTTGATTTTTACTGTAAACTCAAAATTTCAGAGCCAATTATTCACTTTTAAAACCTGTAATTATTTTTAGTTGATAGATTACTTGATTGTAAACAACTCCTATTTATAAATCATTAACCAATTCACAATCAACTTCAAGTTATTGATTTTATTATGAAATGAATACTGCTATTATCACACAGAGATCATGAAAACTTCACAGGCATTCAAATGTAACTATACAGGCATGCATACAGACATTTCAAACACTAATATACAAACATGCATTCATTACAACATTTCAGATAATAAATCATCACATAAACAAAACATAAATCTGTTTTTAAAATAATATTTACTCACCTGTCATATAAAACAGAGAAGAGAAATTGTTTCCAGTCTTTCCAGTTTTGAATTTAAGCTTGATTTCTCTTTCTTTGTTTAGTTGAATTTTAAATCCAGCTGTTGATTTATTTCTCTGATCCTCAGGTTGCATTTGAAGAATTTGGAATTGACATTTAATTTAGCCCTTGATTTTCCCTTTGCTCTGATTTGTATTTGAATTTACAGATCTTCATTTCCAGATTTATTTTGCTTCTTAGCATTTTGATTTCCAGGCTTTCCTTTTTCTTTTTGATTTGATTTAGATTCGAATTTAGTTTTTTAGTAGAGAAAAGAATAGTTCAGCTGATAGTAAAAATCTTTCTTCTTACATATTAATTTTTAAATTTAGTTATTAAGAGAATTTGACATGTGTCTCTTTAATGCCTTAGTTTGTTTACACATATATACAATGACTTACAATTGTCACTTACATATATCAAAATGTGAACAAGTGTTTTTAATACTTAATTAATGATTTACAAATGTTATATAAGGGTTATTTAATGTTTAATTAATGTTTAACAATTGTTACAAAAGTTATTATCTTATTTAAAACTTATTTAAGTTATACATATATTTATTTATGAAATATTTACAAGTATAAAATGTATTTATCTTTTATAAATTAAGCTTTTAAATTTCTATATAAATATACACATGTAAAAATCAATTATTTAAAATAACTTATGCCTTGATCAAATGAATATAACATATTTTATATGCTTGAGAACTTATTTTAACTCTATATATATTTTACAAACCTATTTTGACTTATATTTGAATTTTAAAAGAAAAGAATATTAAAAACAAATGAACTTCTTAATTTAAATCTTATTTAAAACTTAAACTAAAATATATATTTATAATAAATAAGAAATTATTCTTGTTAATTAAATCTCAATTATCATTTCTAAAAGTATTATGTTAAATATAATTCCCAAATTACAAATTATATATATATTAAAGTTTGAAAATACTTTATTAAATTTGAATCATTACCTTTCCATTTCAATATAAACAATTATATATATACTTATATATATTCTAAATGGGAAATATTTTAATATTAGTTTAGATAATTACTATATTGAATTTCATAACATAACTCCAAAACACAATATATATATATTCATACATATTATAAATTTGAAAACATAGTTTTATTAAATTAAAGACTCCCTATTTATAATATATATACCTATATATATACATTATAAATATAAACACTTATATTAGATTTAGAAAGATAAATCTTCCCAATTTTAAATTGTTAGAAAAGATATTAATACATATTGCCAATTAAAATATTATTAGCCTTTTAAAATGAATAAACTTGTCAATTTTATAAAATAAAATCATCAAATCAATTTAATTATTAATAAAGATTATTAAATTGATATTGCCAAATTTCCGGGATATTACATTCCTCCCCCCTTAAAATAATTTCGTCCCCGAAATTTAAAAGCAAAGATAATTTAATAACCCAGCAAAAGTTTTTAATTTTAAACAGCAATCACACAATCAATCATACACTATCAATCATAGCAACCATAGTAAACAATTTAATCAAACAAATTTAACTATCCAGTCAAAATTCTGGATAGAATTTCCTCGAGTTTCCCCAAGTATATATATATACCGGGATACTCGTTCTACAGGATCTTAACTAACTATCTACAATAATCTAGAACTCCTTCCCATCTAGATTACAAATCTGAACAAAATATCAGACTAAACTCAAAACCATCCCAACTACCAAATCCTTCTGAACTGCTGATTTCACAACCAGTGACAGATCAAATACGTATTCCCTTAGAGATACATGAAATAAAATGAATTCCAGTTATCCGAACTGGCCATTTAATCCTATCGATCAAAGAACTAATCCTCTTGGGAACACAGAAAAACTCAAAATACTTCCGGAACTAGCTCTCTAATCTTACCAAATCTTATATCTCCTTTTATTGGATACAACTTAAACAATATCCAAATTTCAACTTCAAATTCCATCAATTCTTAACTGTTTAACTCTCCTGACGATCCTGAGTCACTTCATCCTTCCTGATCAGCTTAACCCTTGCTGATGCTTCTTGAAATAATCTAGACCAACATCAAACCAATTCCGGATCCTACTCAACAAAATGGTTTCCAAAAATACGCCAAAATCCAGAACACAACTCTACTCCACAATCATTAGAGCACTTCGAACTACTTCTCCTATCTGAAATAGCCAAACAGTTGCACTTGACAACTTTACCTCCAAATCCTGAAAAATCCTTCATACTTAGAGATACACTTGAATTTCCTATAGAAATCCTTTACTCCAAGAAAATTACAACTTCTAGTTGCTTTCACTCTAGAATAGCTGCTATCTTGCTTCCGCTGCACAACTCTGATCTGGAATAGATGAGAATGTTGTCGAAGAAACTCGAGCACAAACTTGATCATCCACAGTTCACCATACCATAAAATCTTAGTGAACCACTCCACTTGGTCAAAACATCCCATAAGAATTCCCTCCAGAAAATTAGGACTGATCAATCCCTCTCCAAACAATCTTCAGTTGCTTCACCAATTTCTTCTCTAGGAGACATCCTCCTACAAAGCTGAACTTCCGGTAACTCCACTAATCAAGTTGATACGGAATCTCAATCTCCAATAACCCATGAGAACACTCGAACAATCGCAAGTCTCTTTTGCGATCAACTCGACCTAACTTCCACAGATACTGTTCTCTCTTCACAAATTAGAACAGCTCATACTTAACTATCCAATTCATCGAAGAAATGGATCCACTCTGCTGCTTTTGGATTCCTCCTCTAGAAAAACTGCTCAGCTAGAAAACTTCCTGCCAACACAGAACACTCCGAGCCGCACTGCTGCCACAAATGCCAAAACTCCTTATCCGAAACTCCTCGAGAAACTCGGACTTCAAACAAAACAGAAACACTCTGCTGGACCCAGCCACAACACCGAAGCAGATATACTTCCTAAAACTTGTTCCAAAAGAAACATCTTCGGAAACATCCATAGTCAATGCGTCTCACCACACAGCTACTTCTTCCAGAAGTTACCAAGATACCATCATTCGCTTTTGCTCATCCAATTTCAAAGATAAACTCCAAACCTTAACAGGTTTCCTTCAGAGATCGATGAAATCCTTACACCACAACAAAGCTCACTCGAGACGATATTAGGTCTACAGTCTCGACAAATACACTTCCAAACTCAACACTCAGACTCTAACTATTGGTAATTGTGTTACACACACTACCACCTTATCTACCTTTATAACTCATATTGGAAAACCCGAACAGGTAACCCAATAAATAGGTAGAATAAATATATATATAGTTATATAAAAATTACAAATACGCGCTCTCAAGATAGACACCACTCCAGAGCCTAGGTATTCACTCAACCTACCGCTCTGATACCAAATGTAACGACCCGACTTTCTTTGCCCAGAAAGACGCATCGTTATGAAGAAAGAAAGGGATAGAAGAAGAAAAGAAAAGAAGAGAGAACAACAATACATCAGAAATCTCACAGCGGAACGAGAAATATATTATCACATAAGATATTACATAGTATCATATACATCAGAGTACACAATTTATACATCACAGAATAGACAGTTATAAACTTCTGTCTATTATACAACTCAAGTACACCAGTACAATACAGACTAATACAAACACAGCGGAAACTCTATATATCTACTCGCTGAAGCCTCCTGCTCCTCAGCTCCTCCAGTATTCGTCAAGACTAACCTGAATCCCTCGACTACTCAATACAATATTGAGTACCCAAGAGTTTAATAAAACAGAAAATAAACACTTGGGTCAGACATGGGTCTGGTGTGAGTAAACGGTTAAAAGTTGCTTAACTTTGAAAAACCTTTGAAAACAAAAGGTATCACGTAAGACTTCCCACACATAAACATGGGTAAGTTTTTACCTTACGCTAACCAAAACTTTGATAGGAAATTCGATTATACTATAATAGGGTCTAGGGTTTTCAAATAAATACTCATATAGCTGAAATTGTTACATTATTAAATTCCAGCATACTAGCCACAAAGTGGGTTATACAATCAAAACCGTAGGGTCTCGTAGGAAGAATGGGTTTCCATCAATGGCAGGGCTACTGGGGTACCGCCCGTCACAGTACGTGGCCTAGATCACCGTACCGAGGAGTACGCCCGCTCCCCTGCAACACAAAGCCGGAACCATCCCTTACTGGATAATCCCGAACAAGACAATCCCGTAGTTGGCTGCAGTTCCAACTACCACTAAGCCGAAATATAGAAAGGGACCTCTAGACAGGGATCTATCTTGCTCTCAGTGGGCGCTACCCACGAAGCCTTGCTGCACCTCCCCTGTTTTAGCCATTCCCGGTTGATGAGGCTTGAGGTTACGATTACCTTTAATCAGAACATATCACTTAGAATGCTCATCGTCCGCCTGACGATGTGCTGAAAGCATTCAATCCATACAAGTTCGTTCCGGGTTCGAACGAAACCGAAGGCATTATCTCGTTACACTCGTTTTGGAATCACCCTCAGAGTTAACGACAATAACCCTTGCACTCTGAATCTTCATCTTCACTTGAGATTCACGACCTATCGTTAATTTGGATCGATGTGGTATTCGGGTCTCCAGACCTGGAATACCGGTATACGGAAACCCGATCCCGGTCTCATCGAAATCCAAAACGTATCTTTTAAGGCCAAGTTGTTTTAAAGGTTTAAACAATTTAACTTATCTATACAGATAGATAATTCACAAATTACAATTGATAATCACATTATCATTTAAACAGATGATTCATAATCAAATAGGTAATCCATATCAACATCACAATAGTTAATCTATATTACCATCATAATGCAACCAAGCATTCATACCACATATCATCTTATCTCATTACTGAGATTACATCCATTCAAGACAAATCAATGTCATCCATTCTTATATAAGAAATGATTTACTTAATCATAACATAATTAATTTAAAATGAATTAAATTAACTATCTCTATCTTTAATTAATTTAAAGTGAATTAAATTAATTACTTCATCTCTTAATTAATTTAAAGTAAATTAAATTAATTACTTCATTATAAATCTTACTTATATAATCATTAATTAATTACAAATAAATTAATTAATCTTTCTATAATTATCTATTTTAATTAATCACCTTTGATTAATTATACTTTAATTACATTTAAGTAATTATCTTAATTAATTTCACAAATTAATTATTCTTAACCAAATACAGTAATTAACCTTTAATTACTTCATTAATTAATTAATTATAAATTAATTACTTTAATCCTTAATTAATTACAATTAATTAGTTATAATCATTTATCATTTGATTAATTAATCTTAATTAATCAACTCTTAATTACATCATTAATTAATTATAAACTAATGATCCCTAATTACAATCTTTAATTATTTTATTAATTACATTAAGTAATTAACCTTAATTAAACCACAATTATTAATCACCTTTGATTAATCTAATCCAGTAATTAACTTCCCTTAATCACTTTTATTAATTAATTACTTTTTAATTAATTACCTTAACAAATAATTAATTACTTTATTAATTAACCTTAATCCTTCAATTAAATAAATTATTTAATTAATAACACTAGGTAATTAACCTTAATCACTTCTTATTTAATCACCTTCATAAAATAATTATCCTCTAATTACTTTATTAAATAACTACCTTTACTTAATTACATTTAGTAATTATTCCTTAATTACTTCATCAAGTAATTATACTAAATTAATTATTAAATGATTATCTCTAATTAATCATTAATTAATTAATTAATAATTAATTTAACTTAATCATTTAAATTTAATTAAATGATTCTTAACTTACTATATTAAAGGTTCTTAATTAAGAAACTATTATCTTAATTAAATCAATTATTTACCAATAACACTTGATAATTAAAATAATTTAATTATCTAAATTTCCTTTCCAAATTTAATTAACTTTAATTAAATCAACATTCTGAATACTTAAGACAATTCTTATTTTAATTGATTACTAAATCTTAATCATTAAACCTTAATTAATTTAAAATATAAGATTTTAGAAATCAATTAATAATCAACACATTTTAGATTAAACCTTTAAATCTTTAAACTTTTCCAAAGTTATTAAATATAATTAAATACAAATTTATTTCAAAATCTACTTATTTTATTTTGAAACTTAAGATTATAAAATATATAAACTTGTTTAACTTTTGTTTAAACTCAGAAAATATTACGAAAACAAAATTTCTTTTGTTTAAAACTTAAAAACATTTCCTGTTCAATTCTTACTACCAGCTAAACCCCAAACCCGAGTAAAACCCATGGAAAACTCGAAGCAACTCTTGAGTCAACCCACAACACTCCTGCTTCGAGTCACGCGAACAAAAATCCCGAGGAAGACCCTGATCTCAACCTTCTTCCCCAAACCATCAATCCACCCAGATGCACAAAAACGTGTACGTGTACGTGTACGCACACGCTGGACGACGGCGAACTCCGTTCAGACCCACGGCAACTCGACTTCAACCTCGTCAACACCATCGACCATTCCATTCTCTTCGATTCAAACTAAATCGAATTCGAGCGATTCGCACCCATCAGCTGGAACGAACATCATCAGAAAATACTTGCCTCCGATAATCCAAGCCTCGAATCACCACGCCCTCTTCACCATCGCTTCGTCACGTCTTCCCGCAACCACCAGTCACCATGCGATCAATTCCGATCACCTATCGATGCCGGAAATACCCCAAGAAACGCCGCGACAAAAACACAGACTAAAACCCTATTTTGTCGTCATTACACCGCCCCTACCATCAATAAATTCCAACTTGATTTTTCCTATGATCACCACCTTCCCCTTCACCTTCGAGTTCAACCACGGCACCCAGATCTCCCCCATTCGCCACCGATCGACCAAAATGCCCAAAACAGAAAATCCCAAAATTCTCTCGAAATACTAATCTAAAAATCTTGATACGAGCTTCAAAAATCACGATTTACTAGTCGCATATCAAAGATGAAATCAAAATTTAAAATTAAAATTATTAAAATTTGACCAAATTTGATTTTTACTGTAAACTCAAAATTTCAGAGCCAATTATTCACTTTTAAAACCTGTAATTATTTTTAGTTGATAGATTACTTGATTGTAAACAACTCCTATTTATAAATCATTAACCAATTCACAATCAACTTCAAGTTATTGATTTTATTATGAAATGAATACTGCTATTATCACACAGAGATCATGAAAACTTCACAGGCATTCAAATGTAACTATACAGGCATGCATACAGACATTTCAAACACTAATATACAAACATGCATTCATTACAACATTTCAGATAATAAATCATCACATAAACAAAACATAAATCTGTTTTTAAAATAATATTTACTCACCTGTCATATAAAACAGAGAAGAGAAATTGTTTCCAGTCTTTCCAGTTTTGAATTTAAGCTTGATTTCTCTTTCTTTGTTTAGTTGAATTTTAAATCCAGCTGTTGATTTATTTCTCTGATCCTCAGGTTGCATTTGAAGAATTTGGAATTGACATTTAATTTAGCCCTTGATTTTCCCTTTGCTCTGATTTGTATTTGAATTTACAGATCTTCATTTCCAGATTTATTTTGCTTCTTAGCATTTTGATTTCCAGGCTTTCCTTTTTCTTTTTGATTTGATTTAGATTCGAATTTAGTTTTTTAGTAGAGAAAAGAATAGTTCAGCTGATAGTAAAAATCTTTCTTCTTACATATTAATTTTTAAATTTAGTTATTAAGAGAATTTGACATGTGTCTCTTTAATGCCTTAGTTTGTTTACACATATATACAATGACTTACAATTGTCACTTACATATATCAAAATGTGAACAAGTGTTTTTAATACTTAATTAATGATTTACAAATGTTATATAAGGGTTATTTAATGTTTAATTAATGTTTAACAATTGTTACAAAAGTTATTATCTTATTTAAAACTTATTTAAGTTATACATATATTTATTTATGAAATATTTACAAGTATAAAATGTATTTATCTTTTATAAATTAAGCTTTTAAATTTCTATATAAATATACACATGTAAAAATCAATTATTTAAAATAACTTATGCCTTGATCAAATGAATATAACATATTTTATATGCTTGAGAACTTATTTTAACTCTATATATATTTTACAAACCTATTTTGACTTATATTTGAATTTTAAAAGAAAAGAATATTAAAAACAAATGAACTTCTTAATTTAAATCTTATTTAAAACTTAAACTAAAATATATATTTATAATAAATAAGAAATTATTCTTGTTAATTAAATCTCAATTATCATTTCTAAAAGTATTATGTTAAATATAATTCCCAAATTACAAATTATATATATATTAAAGTTTGAAAATACTTTATTAAATTTGAATCATTACCTTTCCATTTCAATATAAACAATTATATATATACTTATATATATTCTAAATGGGAAATATTTTAATATTAGTTTAGATAATTACTATATTGAATTTCATAACATAACTCCAAAACACAATATATATATATTCATACATATTATAAATTTGAAAACATAGTTTTATTAAATTAAAGACTCCCTATTTATAATATATATACCTATATATATACATTATAAATATAAACACTTATATTAGATTTAGAAAGATAAATCTTCCCAATTTTAAATTGTTAGAAAAGATATTAATACATATTGCCAATTAAAATATTATTAGCCTTTTAAAATGAATAAACTTGTCAATTTTATAAAATAAAATCATCAAATCAATTTAATTATTAATAAAGATTATTAAATTGATATTGCCAAATTTCCGGGATATTACATTCGGTCTGACCTGAGTATTAAAAATACCCGGATCAGGCTTGATAAACCAGCATGAGATACTCGAAATTTTAAATGCATTGACCATGACGATGTTATCAAAACCTTTGAAAAGAAGGGTATTTCATAAGACCACGCCCACACATAAACACGGGCGGGTTTTTACCTTATGGTAACCAAAACACATTTATACCAAAATTCACTTGATATTATTTTTAATAACATTCTTTTGAAAACACTTTCATATACACTTATTCAAATAAGATATCAATACCCGGACTAAGTCTGAGGTAATATATCCGCACTAGGTCAATGGAATATACCGAACGAAATATATGATACCGAAAGGGGTAGCTGAAATGTTTAAAGGTTATTGCAGCTATTTTGGGACTACAATCAAAATCGTAAAGCTCGTATTGGAGTTGGATTTCCAACATGATAGGGAACTATTGGTCTTTTTCTCCGATCCACGCATAACAAACATTGTCCTCGCGGGTCCTTAATCGCTTTTCTCAAGCAAGTCACTTGGAACTGCACTTGCTACACTACTACTGATAACCGGTAGTTCCCTGGTTTTCTCAAGCTAACCACTTCATCAAAATGGGGCAATAAATGCCTTGAGGGATGTTTCCCCCCAAAGGGCCCAACGTAACGACCCGTAAATTTTAATAGTTTTAAAACAATATTTAACTGGAAATTTTGTGAAAATTTTAATAATTGAATTTTTTAATAAAAAATTTATATTTGAAATACGTCTATTTAAACATAGCAAATGGTAAATTTTCAATTAATAATATGAAAGTTTATTTTATTGTGTAATTCTATTTCATTTCAATCAGTTAAAAATTGATAATAATAAAATGTTTTCCAAACCTGAATATTTTTATACAATAAATTTCTAAATCATCTTCTGAGTGAGACGTCATCTTTCGTTTTTTCAAATTTGGTCTGATGGTGTAACAACCCGCATATTTTACGATTCGTATGTTTTAAATGTTTAATTTATGTATAGCATTGTTAGTCGGATTTTAGCCTGAAAAGTCACTATTCGTAAAAGAATAGTCGAATTAGTGAAAGGTCTTTGTGGATCGAGATTCGGAGGTGTCTTTTTGGGAAAAACTGTCTATCAAGGATTCAGATGTTTGAATGCTGGAATCCCTGATAGACAGTTTTTCCCTAAAAGACACCTCCGAATCTCGATCCACAAAGACCTTTCACTAATTCAATTGTTCTTTTACGAATAGTGACTTTTCGGGCTAAAATCCAACTAACAATGCTATACATAAATTAAACATTTAAAATATACGAATCGTAAAATATGCGGGTTGTTACAGCTCTTCTATAAATATATACACATATATACATACATACATACATACATATATATATATATATATATTTGGAAATGATTTCTATGGTTTTGAAAGGGAATATGTATGGTTTTGTTAAATATTGAAATACTTTATATATAAATAAGTTTTAATATAAAGTAGATTTAATAATAGGTTGTAATTTAACAAAGTATGATTTAATTAATATATAATATGTATAAGTATTTATTTAAACTTTATTTTTAAAATAGATCTTTATAATGATTTTATAAGTTAAGGATGGGAAAATAGATTTGAATATATTCGAAATTTTTTATTTAATTATGAATTTTTGTTTAATTAAATTGATTTGAAACTTATTGAATTTGACGGTTTTAAGGTATGATTTTATAACTAGATTTTGACTTAAAGTGATAAATTGGATAATTAAAGTTTAAACAAATCGAAGGAAATATTTAGTGTAATGTAACTTAGGGTTATTTAAATGATAAAGTATTTATTAAGTGAATATTTCAAAACTAAATAATAATGAAGGTAAAATAAGGCATATAGAGTTTTGAAAGTGCTAAAATTTGGAAATCTATATATTTGAGATGGAAATGATATTTTGGTTTTGAAGTGTAAAATTATTTCGAAATGACCATGGTGTTATAATGACTTTGGGTTGTTAATAACGTATATCTCTACATAGTAGATTGTTCCACTGATCCTTAGAGGATGGTTATCCCAAACATCCTTTAAGTTACTTGTATTTCAGTTGATATTTCACTTGAATTGGATTTATTGATATAAGAATGTTAATCCTGACTCGAGTGTTTTGTGTTTTGCTTTACGCTCGGGTCAGACTGAGTGATACAGCATTTGAGACTCACCTTTGAAGTTTGGAGCTTCGCTTGGAGATTCAACTATTGATTCAGCTTTCAGCTTTTCCAGTTGATTTGTTCAGAGATGTCATCAGTCTGTATTTGAGATTTTCTGTGTATGTTATTTCAAACTCTGCTGTTTACATAGTAGCTTCATGAACTACTATTTATCTATTCCGCTACATTATTATATTACTCTGTGTCTGTGGTTCTGTGATTGATTTATTTACTGTATATGCTGTGTTTTGCCAAATTTATATTTACAATCTATTGTTTTGAATTATTCAAGTCCGACATGTGTGGATTTATTGTCGATTTGAATGGTCCAAAACAGTGGGTCGTTACAGTTGGTATCAGAGCCTAGTTTTAGGAAAAACTTAGCATATGTAGTAGATTTAATCACAGAATTACTTTCGTGCGTGCTTGAATCTCTTCCTCTTTGATTCGGTTTCCTTTGAATTTTGGAACACTCCCACTTGTTCTGAAATCCATTCTTGCCTCCCCCTATTTGTATTCTTTTGATTCTGGAGCGTCCCATAAGTCCACTTTGGATGAAATCTATAATGAATCGGCGGTTCCGCCAATCTTAGAATGATTTGTAAAGGGGTGAAACTCCTTTACAACAACATTGATTTACCGAAGATTTCAGTATCCTCGGTTTTAGGTGCTGCTATCTTTTGCTTTACCGAATTCTATCTCTGGCGATCGAAGGTCGATTTGCCTTAGACTTCTGCATCGATCATATTCCTGAAGTCACGGTTGACCCGGTTAAGGTCGCCCACGATTTATATAAGTATATCCACCTTCTATTTAGTAATTTAATTATCTCATCGTCGTTCGAGCCTACCTTCGAATCAGAATTCTATTTGATTAGAGTCCCTCTAATTTGAATCTCTATCTTTGTTTTGAAATCCATTCTTGAATCATCCTTTGAAAAATCGGGCTTGTTTGTATTTTAAAAATTGTTTTACACATCGAAATTATCATCTTGATAAGTATGATTTTTCTCTATATAAAAGTGAAAATGTTTTCGATAAGGATTATATATACCTTTTAAAAATGAGAATTTGAAGTTTTGAAAGGATTTGAAATTTTGAAAGTAATATAAGAATTTGATTTGTATAAAAATGATTAATAACTGAAGGGTTTTAAGTTGGAAACTTGAGAAACTGAATTCCGGTATTTTGAAATTGGTTTTAGAGTTTGAAAATATATAATAATATGATTTGAAAGTATTTTCTGAATAAGAAATGTCTCAAATGACTTTAAATGAGTTCCAATGATTTCAAAGAAATTTCAAAGAAGTCTCAAGAAAATAGAAGTCCAGAACCCACTTATGTCGCTGGAGAATGATTTCGGTGATGAGTGCACGCATCATCGACATTGGTTTTCGAGTTTCAGAGTAGGGGAGAGGCCACTTTAGTAGCTTTGCTATGCGATTGATTTTGTGAACCAATTTTTGATTTCAAATTCCGAAGTATGATTTGATATTCGAAAGATATATATATATATATTTATATATATATATATATATATTTGAAACGATTTGAAGTGAGCCCGGTGTTCAGTCCTCGAGTTTCGGATTTGATTTGGTATGACCCTATATATTGAAATTGATTTATTGATTTGTTGTTGATTTACTACTCTTGGATTGGAAATTTGATTTCTCTGAATATTTTGGATGTTCGAACACTTCCAAATCGAGGTTTAATTTTTAAAGCTAAGCAATTTCGAAAAGTATAAATTATATGGTTTAAATAAGTTTGAAGCTATTTTGTTAAGTAAATGAATAAGACTATTTGAATCTACTAACCTGAAATTTAATTTTGAAATGTTTTGAATAAAATTTAGTTTTAAATGTTTTAACTTAGTAACATCTTTTATAAACTATATATATATATATAATAAAAAATTAATTTTCCAAAGGTAAATTGACCTTTCATATACAAATGAATAGTTTAAAGATTTTCAAGGGAGGCTTATAAACTTGGAAATCATTTTGAGTATAATTAATTTTGAGAAAAATATTTGGTTTCAAAAATAGATTGGAATTTAAAACCCAGTGTTTATATGAAGATTTTAGAAATGAATTTGTTGACCCAAATTATGTTGATTTGGAAACTAGGATTATTTTCTAAACCTATTATTTTGGAAACTTTGAAACAGAAGATATTTAATTTGGAAGAAATAATTCGTCGAAATCGTATATGATTTTGAATCTGAACTGATATTGTAACGAATTGAAATTGAGAACCTTGTTTTACTAAATACTCGATTTGGGAGTTATCGAACTTATATAAAACTGATTTGTATAAGTATGAAGTTGATTTGAAAACTATTAATTTGGAAAGGTACTCAATTTGAAAAGCGAAATCTTATATAATCGAAGTCTATATAAGTGTGATTTGATAT
The DNA here is from genome assembly GCA_030737815.1 of Allium fistulosum. Lineage (NCBI taxonomy): Eukaryota > Viridiplantae > Streptophyta > Magnoliopsida > Asparagales > Amaryllidaceae > Allium > Allium fistulosum. The sequence goes on along the minus strand of CM060904.1, from coordinate 701,953,096 downwards.
ACTACTGATTTCGAAAAGTATTCGATTTGAAATTGAAATCTTATATATAATGGACTTTATATAAGTATGATATTTGAAATTGATTTGAAAGGTACTATGTGATATATATTTTCGAAGTAAAGATATGGAAAGTGCCTTCTGCTTGATATCTGATTTGTGGCTACATCTTGGATTCATTCTATCGATATTATTCTCTCTAATTTGGGTTTTTCGGATATGATACTCGAGTGTCTATCGAATTCCATGGCGTAACCCATGGTCTTACGAACTCGACTGCATAGCGTAATTCGCAAGTCAGTGATTGCTTAAAAGGTACGGATGTTTCCTGTGGGATCCAGGCGTAACCATTGTGTATCTGCGATCTATGGTCGTTTTAGTAGCATAATCCGCAAGGCAAAGATTGCTTAAAGGGTACAGATGTTTCCTGGAGGATCTAGGCGTAACCATTGTGTATCCGCGGTCTACAAGTTTTGTCATAGCGTAATCCGCAAGGCAGAGATTGCTTAAAGGGTACGGATGTGTCCTGGGGGTTCCAAGCATAACCATTGTGTATCCGCGGTCCACAGTTTTTGTTATCATGGCGAAATTCACAAGGCAGTTAATGCTTAAAAGGTACAGATGTTTCTTGAGGGACCCAGGCGTAACCATTGTGTATCTGCGATCCATGATTCGATTCGGTTGATTTGTTTGGATTGTACTTTCCATATCGGTTTTGAAGGTTTTTCCAGTATTTTCACTGGATGTTGAAACAAGTCTACTAAGCACTTGGAGAATTCTAGCTCTGCGCCTGATCAACGCATAGCAAGAGTCTGCAAGAATGAGGATAAACTTGTTGAAACATCAAGTTATAAAAGTATTTTCAAAAGGAAAATTTGTTTCGATATAAATGTATTTTATTATAAAAGTATTTTCAACAAAGAAATTTTGTATTAATGTTTGAAATTGAAATTCTTATGGTTCTAAATTAATTATTCGTGCCCGACACTATTCATTTGAATCTACCTTTTCTGCTCAGCTTTATTTATTCACCTATAGTCTATTTTTCCGAATCTACCTTCTTTTCCTTTTTGAATATATCCTTTTAAAATATCGTTTATTTATATACTACATGGTTTAATAGTAAATTTATTAGTGTTATAAATATTTTAGAAGTTATTAATTAAATAAAACATATTTAAAGTAAATGATTATTGATCTATTAATAATATTTGAAAAGTATCTTGAGATAAAATTTATAAATTTACGAATTATGGATTTAATGTTTTTAATAGCTTCTCTGTAAATATAACTAATGATGTAAATAATTGTTTTCAAATAGTTTACATATATTTATAAAGGTGTTATTTAAACATATAAATGGTATTTATGAAGGAAGCAAGAAATTTTACAAATAAGTTTTGAAAATGTACTAAAGTATTGAAGATAATTGATTTGCAAATGAAGTTTTCAAATGAATATTTAAGTAAAATTTTATATAAATTTCTTTGAATATATAATATAAAGATATTATATAGATGGAAATATTTTGATTTGCAAAGTTTATAAATGACTATTTATGGATATAATAAATGGGTTTAACCAAATTTTTGAATATTAATTAATTTAAAATTGAAATTTATATAGTTTTAAATTAATTGTTTGTCCTTGTTTTTCAATCTATTTTTCTTTCTGGTTGTTTCTATTCTCCTACCTTCTCCCTTTTCGGGGACGAAAAGTTTTGAGTGGGGGAGAGTGTAACGACCCGTAAATTTTAATAGTTTTAAAACTATATTTAACTGGAAATTTTGTGAAAATTTTAATAATTGAATTTTGTAATAAAAATTTTATATTTGAAATACATCTATTTAAACATAGCAAATGGTAAATTTTCAATTAATAATATGAAAGTTTATTTTATTGTGTAATTCAATTTCATTTCAATCAGTTAAAAATTGATAATAATAAAATGTTTTCCAAACCTGAATATTTTTGTACAATAAATTTCTAAATCATCTTCTGAGTGAGACGTCATCTTTTGTTTTTCCAAATTTGGACTGCTATTGCTCTGTGTATCTTATTTCTAGCAAAATAGTAGCACTTCTGGTACCGATTATCGACTTTTGATACGTTGGTCGTACCACTGATATCGGTATACCGTTTTGATCGTCTTGTCGTGCTAATCTTCGTAGTATATTCATATCCGTGTTTTGATGTCCGGTACGCGGCGATATTTGTGAAACAGACAGCCATATCGGTATCCGTTTTAACATTTAATTGCTCTGTCTATTTAAATGTTTGCAACGGTTAAAAATTAATCAGCCGCTAGCTTTTATTTGTTGCAGAATTCAAGGGCCAGCTGTTACCATTTTCATCATTTCCATTTATTACTGACCATTCCTTTTCTCTGCCTTTTACATTCTCTCCAGTTAATTTTTATAAAGGTAGATCTTTTTTTTTACGTTCATTTTTTTTCCTCTATGAAGCATTCTTCCTCTACATTTTCCTACTACCTGCTCGCATTTTTCTCCTTCTCTTCACTATTTCGCCCTCACTCTCCCTCTCGACTCTCTCGTTTTCCCACCTTCCGCACCCCACGTCGAACACCAAGCAACCCCGCCATGCCACAGCCCTCGCCTGACCATGCTCCGAGCCATCTTCATCAGCCGACAATTATAATAATAAATATTTGATTTGAATTTAAATTGTAAATAAATGGGTTAAAGATAAATTATAATAATAAATATTAGAAGTGATGATTTATGTTAGAAATAAAAATAAATATAAGACAATGAATATGAAGTAAAATAATAATAATTAATAATTAAACTAGAAATAGAAATAAATCCAGGATAGATAATAAAAATATAAAGTAAGATAAGAATAGAAGTTTACTTATTTTATAAGGTAATAATTAATACTTAAGCTATGAATAAAAATAAAAGCATAGTCAACAAGCAAAACAAATAAATTATATTCATGTACATGAGGATAACTTGCAAACAAACAATATATATCTCAAATATGATGAGTATGAACACTTAAACAAATATATAAAAGCAAGCTATGTATATACACTTGCAAAAGATAGAATATATTCAAGTGTAAGCAAAATATAAGTATGAATTAAGTTGCAACACAAGACAAAAGTAATAAATGCAATATCTTTAGCCACCAAATTGTCTTCAGTCGAGATGTATAGGCTGGCAAAGGAAGAAAAATAAATATATAGCTTTGTACAAATTAATGAATGCAAGCACCACAACCCTATCATCTCAGCCGAGACAAGCAAGTAAAGGAAGAAAAAAATAAAGCAAATAAAATACAAGTGGTACAAAGCAATTAATACAAGATACTCTCAGCCGAACTAAAGAAGGAGGAAAAAATATAAGCTGGTACAAGCTAATAAATGCAAGTGTATCATCTTGTACAACATTTCATCTCAGCCTCCAATTTGAGATAAAAATCTCTTACCAACAAAGAAAGCTTACACTAGAAAATACCTCCTTTGTACAAAAAAAGAAAGTCTCAGCTTAAACATATAACCCCTGTAAACATTTTTTTTCTCAAGTTTTTCTCATTCAAGTTCGTTCTTCTTCAAAACTGAGAAAAATTGGAAATTTAAAATCATTCAAAATTTAAACAAACTACAACATAAACAACAACATAATCAAGGCAAACCAATAATACAACTTCATTCAAATCAGAGATCAAGGGGGGTTTTCAGCTTGCATTTTCAAAACTGTTTCAACATGAAGTTCTGTTCTTCTTCCTAAAAACAGGTGAGTAACTTTATTTTAAAAAAAATTTAAGGAATAAATCTGTAGTATATATGCCTGTGGATAAGTATATGTACATATATCTATGTATGTTTGTGCATATATGATCATCTGTATATATGGGTAAGTAGAATATACAGGCTGTTGTTTTAAATTTGCATCTGTTTCCAGTTTAAAACTCCAAATGTTGATTCAAAGAAAAAAAATCATTAACTCATTTTCTGATTAATGATTGAACTTCAAATTCAAACAAAATATGGTTATTACACTATAAATTTTAGTTTAAAAATTTGTTTTAAGTAAACAAATGTGTGTGGTCACTAGAAAGGCTCAAACTACAGAACCATCTTCATATATGTTAATTTTCGAGTTTATTAATTTACAAATTCATGAATATAAATGGAATTCGTATACAAAAATATGATTTTTAAAACGAGATTCGTGATTTTTAGTGGAGGGAGTGAGGTGCAGTTCGAAGTTGAACGGAGATGGGTTTTTGGGGGATTGCCAGTGATCACGATGATGGGAGAGGTCAAGGCTGAGGCTAGAGGTGCAGGGGTGATCGAGGGTTCTAGGAAAAATACTCGGAGGTTGAACGAAGCTTTGTGGTGGCGGTAGGAGGTGTTCGAACTACGGTGACCTAATTTTGGGATGGCTGGTGATTTCTCCTCGCGCGACGTCGACAGTGCATCGAGTTCGACGTGGTTTTGTGGGGAGGTAGAGGAGGGCAGGGTCGAGTTCTGGCCAGAGTTTCATGGCGTTAGGTGGTCGACGTTAGTAGGTGGAGGCGATTGCCTTTGGGTGTGTTTGAGCTCCAGTTCGAACAGATGGGTATTTTCGATTTCGAGTATTACATGGCGAATTGAGTGTTGCTTTCGATTGTGAGGATGGTTTACGACTTGCAGGAATCGGGGATGTTGACCGGAGCGCTGCCGCGTCACTGTGCACGTGCACGAAGTCATCGCGTGTATCTGATGGTTTTGGGGCGGTGGGGAAGAAAGGGCAGGATCGGGTTCAACTCGAAGTATTCATTTGATTGTTAACAGTTTGGAAGTTAGACCAGTAAAGTTTAAAAAGAAAAGGGAAAAAGAAAGAGGAACTGTATTTTGCTCGGGAAAAAGAAAACAGGAATTGGCTCGAGTAAAACGGGAATGGGTCTCGGGTTTGGGAATTTTGTATAAAACAGTTGTTGTTTTTTTACCAAATTTAGTAATATTAAAAAACGTTTCTTTCTGTAAAACGGTTCTTTTGCAAAACAATAAATGTTATCCAATGCTATTTAGAGGAAATTAATCACTTAATGTTAATTACTTAATAAAAGTTATATAAATTAAATTACCAAAAAAGGAAAGTATTAACAAAATTTTCAAAACAAACCTCAAATCTAAATTTAAAACGATTTTAAAACTTGTTTTAGTTTTGAACAATCATATTAAGTTAATCATTTAAATTACCCTAATTGTCTTCAAATTTAATTTGATGTCGTAATTAAGTGATAGTCGAGATAAATGATTTATCTTAAATATTTGAGGTCTTATTAATAAAAGTAATTAAAGATTAATTGCTCAAAGAATTTTTAATTAGGGGTTTAATTAAAGATTAATCAAAGATTTATTTAAAGATTGAATGGGTTAATTCAATTTGAAATTAAGAATTGTTTATTAGATAATTAAAGTTAATTAATTTATAATTAGTAGTTAATAAAGATTAATTAATTGAAATGGTTTATAATTGATTAATGATTAATTAACCAATATTTGTAGTTTATTCATAAGTAATTAATCTGGTATAAATTAATTATAATCATATATTAATTGATTTCACTTATGGATGTTTGGATTCTATTGATTGTCGAATTGTTTGATATCCCTCATGTAGGATGCTTTGTGATACACCCTGATTTGTATTGTGATCTGTGATAAATTATCTGTGATGTAATTTATTATCTGTGATACATCTGTATATTATCTGTGATTTGTGAATGAAACGATAAGCGTTATAGTTTATATCGCTTATCAACTATATCCTATATTTTGATCTGTGATGATTCATTGTGTTTCACTATTGTGTTAAACCCTTGGACTACACTTTTACACACACAAATATGGATTTCACGTGGAAATCAGTTAAGTCACAGATGATTTAAATTTATTGTTTTTGGAATTGAAATTTTGATTTCAATTGATTTTGGAAATGAATTTGGGCTAAATGTTAAAGCTTTTGAAAAAGGAGTTTGTAAGGTAAAAGTTATTTTAAATAACTTAATAAAGCTTCCAATTTAAATAACCAAAATTTGAATTTGAATTCAATATTCAGAATTGAATTCAATGATTGGAAGTTTGATTAAAGATGATATAAATGTGTTTATATGAAGTTAAACCATTTTAAAAGTATAATTTTGAGAATTTGGATTTAACCCAAGAATTTTAACTCGTATAGATGAATCAAATTTCCAAAATGAAAACTGTTTGTTTTAAAGGAATAAAAGCTTTCAGATAAGAAATGAAATTCCAATTTATGTTAAAGGAATTTCAAGATTGAATTGAAAAATGGTTTTCTAAGTTATGAATGAATTCTTTTGAAAACTATGAATTAAATCTGTTTATTTCTAACAGATTTAAAATGATGATTTGTTTAAACCATTTGAAATGGAATTGTTTTGAAAGCTATAAGTTAAATCTTTGTTTTAAAGATTTAATGAGTTAATCAAATTGAAATGGGAATTAATTTGGAAAATCTGTGAATGAATCTTTTGTTTAAAAGATTAAGATATGGGAATTGTTTAAACCATTGAAGGTTGTTAAAATGAATCTTTTTGTTTTAAAAGATTGTAAATGGTAATTTGTTAAACCATTTGAAAGAAAAGTTTTGGGTTTAAGTTGTGACTTAATTGAAATCCATTATCCATATGTTTTTAAATATCGCGCTCATTATTTGGTTTAGCCGGGAGAGGACCTTTGTGTCGCATAACCCATTCCGAATAAGTGATACGTCGTATATGGATAGCATTTGAAGACCGGTGTTGAAGACCGGGTGTTTGCGAAAACGATAGGATAACCTATCGATTGTCTCTACACTGGGTAGCTCCTGGTATAGAGATCCCCTAAGTGATGGGAAATCCGATCGGGATTGTGAATACCCGAATTTGCAAGGGCTTCTTCGGAAGTGCCTTCGGTTCTGTTCGAACCCGGAACAGACTTGTATGGTTACATGTCTTACATTACACTTTGAGATATAAAGCAGATTTCTTTCAAATACATTTCTGTTGGTGGCGGAGAATTTATTCTCTTAGCTTAACACCCTTCTCTGAGACGTACGAGCTCAGAGGTTATGTAGTTGAAATTTATCAGCGATATATTCCCAATTTGATAATGTGGCATGCTGAGTGTTGCTGTGTGATGATCAGTGTTTGATCATTTGTGATATGATCATTTGTTTGATCATTTATCTTTGTGATCATAGGTTGATCATCTGTTGACCCAAAGCATGGCTTTGTAACAAAGCGTAGCTTTGTGGACGAGACTTCGTCGAGCCTCACTCCCCGGAAATGGTCGAAATAGGAATGTTGCGGCAAGGTTATGAGGGTCGCGCCCTTTAGGGTATGTCATTTCCTTCTGGAAAGGGGTGGTATCATGGTATGGAGCCTAGATACTTACTCTTGTGGACACACTTTATTTATTATGTGTGATGATGGTTACCGAGCGCTCGGATAAAGGTCCTAAAGGACCGGGGAATGGCATAGTCGTGAGTTACTTGTTACAGGAGTAACCCGGCCTTGTTTGGCAGAGAGCAGTTTGTCTCTCGGGACGTCCAGCCAGAGGCGATCCCATTCGGCAGTAGGAAAGGAAGTTCCTTAGCCTGACCATTTGTTGGAAATCCATTTCCCCAATACGAAATTTGTACGGTATTAGTTGTAGAACCTGCCATTTACGTACGGTGGTCACCACTGTTTAGATGGTAGCTATAGTAGGCATACGATACTGGTCGTATGTTGGCTAAGATTAATATTATACTTTCGAAATGTTTTCTGCACTATGCACTAATAATAATAATCCAATGATTTGCATAGTAAGCATGTTTGACTATCATAAGGAGAAATCTCCTCCGATTCTGCGTTTGCATTGTGTGTGCGTGCGGGAGGACTTATGGTAGTTTCATTTTCCAAAAAAGCATTGCGGATATTTTCTAGTTGCTTTATTGTTGTTGTTGTTTAAAGATAAACTGTTTTCGTTGCTCACACCAGTCCCATGACTGATCCGGAGTTTATTGTTCCCTTCCTAAACTCTGGGTGCCCACCATTTTCCACACGGGCAGTCTAGAGTTAGGTTTCTCAGATATTCAGGTCGAGTAGATTATCTGGAGCTAGTCAGTCCTTGGACGACTGACCTTGCTTTCCGCTAGCTATGGATTGGAGCATTCTATTGGAGATATTCTATCCGCTACTGATGTAATCTTTTCTTTCCGCTGCTATTTCTTGTATCATATCTATGATGTATATTGATATCTATTGTTTCATTCTGTTGTTTCATATTGTATCAGATTTTTGTATCTGTCATTGTATCAATGTGATATATATTGATATATTCTTTATTCCACTGTGTTGTTATACTTAATGGTGTTATAAGCTTCGGGAAGCCAGATTCGGCGTTTGGATCTACGACATTTTGAGTACAAGTGAAGTACGGGTGCCGATTCTCGAAGGCCGAGTTTTTGGACTCTTACATTGAGGTAAAGCAAGCCTATGGTTCTTTGTTAGTTACAGTTTTGATTTTTGAAAAAAAATGTTTCAAAAGCTTTTATACATAGGTTGCATTATTTTGGTACATATTTATGTATATATCTTTCAAAATTTGTTAGCATAGTGTTATATATGTTTTATAATAAATTTGGATATATACATAGGTGTTTACAGATTCAATTGTAGAATGGGAGTCTTGTTCATTTTTATATTGTTTATATATGTTAATTTCCAGTTTTATATATATAAAGGTTTACTTAAGTTTATACTTGCGTCTATATATTGGTATGTTAGTATTTTAGATATATAAATATATGTTGCCTGAGACTTATATACATATATATGTTAGTCTATATATATGGCTGTTGTTTTAACATATCAAGTCTGCATATATGTCTGCATGTATATGTTGGTGGTTGTGTGTCAGTATATTTTATTTTATATAAAGCAAGTTATATTTATGAATTTGGGGAGTTGTCTGCGTATGTTGATTTTGATCTTGAATATTTATGTGAGTCTGTAATATATATTATGCCATACTGGGTTACATATATATGATGACAGTTTATATTTTTATTTTATTTTATTTATTTATATAATATACATTTATTTAACTATAGTGGGTCTGCATATTTAATATATGTATTTTACGTATAGATATAAGTTGATTAGTTATATATATGATGTGTATATATTTTAATATGTGTATATATTTTAAAATGTGTATAGTATTTCAACATATATTATGTATATATATTTTGACTTTAACATATGAGTTAAATTTATACAATGATTTTGAAATACATATATATATATATATTTAATTTAATATGTGTTTGAATTTTAAAATATGATTTTATGTAAATAGTTATATATAGTTTTACATAAAAGTTCATTTATACCATCTATCTTTATCAATCCGGTTTTGATTCGTTTTATCGATTCTTGTTATCAGCTTTGTCCGTCGTGCTTGTTTTCTCCATCGAAACGTGTCCGTCACATACCGAAATTTTCGACTTTCGAAAATTCGACATCGATACTCACTTTATCGATTGCCGAGCAATCGAGTGCCGGAAACTCCAATAGTGAGGGTTTTAAGAAGAAGAAAAAGGCAGAAGAAGAAGAAAGAAGAAGAAAAACAAAGAAGAGAATAGAGAAGAAGAACAGAACAACAACAGAAACAGAGCAGAACAGAAAACAATATCAGAATCTTACACATCGCAGCGGAACAATATATAATAGATAATTACTAGTCTTTTAAAACAAAGAACTATATCAGTTTTTATACATACATCAATCATCAGAGTCAATATACAACAATGGACAGTTATATAACTTGTCCTCATACAGAATACACAGTGGAATAAATACTATCAGATACAAATACTACGTCTCGCCATCCAGATTGCTTCCAAAGCTCCAGAATATCCAGAATATCCTGATAACCTAACTCTAGACTGCCCGTGTGGAAATTTGTGGGCACCCAGAGTTTAGAAGGGAAACAATAAACTCCGAGTCAGTCATGGTGACTGGTGTGAGATCGTAAAACAGTTATTTTTCACAAAGAAAATAAAACAAATTCGCAATGCTTTTGGAAAATGAAACTACCATAAGACCTCCCACCACACACACAATGCAAACGCAGAATTGGAGGAGATTTCTTCTTATGATAGTCAAAGATGCTTACTACGCAAAATCAAATCATTTTTGATATTATTATTAGTGCATAGTGTAGAAACATTTCAAAAGTATAATATTAATCTTAGCCAGCATAGGCATTCCGCACTTATGCCTACTATAGCTACTATGTTCAATAGCAGGTTACCGCCACATTCCATAGCAGGTAATACAACTAAAACCGTACAAGTCACGTATTGTTTCTTTGGATTTCCAACAAATGGTCAGGCTAAGGAACTTCCTATCCACGATGGGTACGTCCCTGGAATAGACGACCCGAGAACCTAACCGGATCTCTGCCAACACAAGGCCGGGTTACCTCTGCAAAAATAGGTAACTACTGACACGCGTATGTCATCCCCCGATCATAACCGATCTTCCCGAGGATCCTCGATTTCCAACAAACCACATCAAAATAATAATGCAGCAACCACATAGGTTAAGTATCTGGGCTCCATACCATGATACCACCTCTATCCAGAAGGAATGACATACACTAAGGGGCGCTACTCCCTAGAACCTTGCTGCATCCTTCCTGTTTCGACCATTTCCGGGGTGTGAGACTCGACGAAGTCTCGTCCACAAAGCTACGCTTTCTACAAAGCCCTGCTTCGGGTCAAACAAAAATGATCAACCTATGATCACAAAGATATAAGATCAAACAAATGATCATATCGCAAATGATCAAACACTGATCATTTCACAGCAACACTCAGTATGCCACGTTACCAAATTGGGAGTATATCACTGATAAATTTCAACTACATAACCTCTGAGCTCGTACGTCTCAGAGAAGGGTGTTAAGCTAAAAGAATAAATTCTCCGCCACCAACAGAAATGTATTTGAAAGGAATCAGCTTTATATCTCAATTTGTATCGTCAGACACAATCCATACAAGTCTGTTCCGGGATCGAACAGAACCGAAGGCACTTCTCACGAAGCCCTTGCATATCCGGATAATTTTCTAATCACGTCCGGACTTCCCGTCACTAAGGGTGATAAAACCTCTAAATCGAAGATCAGCCGATGTAGAGTAACTCGACGGTAATCCTTCCGTTTTCAAAAATATCCGATCTTCAACACCGGTCTTCAAATGCGATTCATAACGACGTATCACATACTCGGAATGGGTTATACGACCCCATGGTCCTTTCCCGGCTAACCCGAATAGTGAGCGATTATTCAAAAATAAGTGTGGCATTCAATTTCATCCAATTCACAACAAATACCTATCTAAAGGTAATTATTGATAGTCGGTTATTTAACTATCAATAAAGATGCGCAACATCATCAGATTCCAAATAATTTTCCCAAATTATTTTATCTTCCAAAATATCTTTACTAGATATAAAATTTCCACACTTCAAAAATAAATCAACGTTTATTTTTAAACAACTTCCCTTTCTTTTATAAATTCCATAGTGAATTTATATTTCAAAAGTATCTACTGATATACGATTTTCAAATCGATTCCAATATTCATTTTCAATTTATCTTTAAGAAGATAAAATCTCAAAACGTTTCATTTCATTTTGGAAAAGCATTTCCATACTTATTTAATAATAAGTGTTTCACAAATCTTTTATTTTCAACATTTGAAAATATTCGATATACTTAAATCAAAATTAAGTATATATTCACTCTTTAAGGAAAATATTTACTATAACAACATTTATTTGAGTCAAAACGAATGTTACGTAAAACATCGTTACGACGACTCAAAATCACTAGTATAAGGATTTGGATTTTGATAGATATTTAAATCCCAATACTACATCAAAACATTTCCTTTCGGAAATCATTTACTATAACAACAGTGTTATAGTCCATCATTTCCTTATTCCTCGAAAACGTCTATTTCAACAATGAATGTTGAAATCTATGATTTCGATACTTATCACGTTTTAAAACATCTTTTAAAACAATTACTTCATTTCGTAATATCACTTTTCCAAAACATATCCATTTTATTTAATAATATATTCACTGTCCAAAATCGTGAATATACTTCGTTATCCAAATTCAACATTCCTACACGTTTTATTTAAAGGCTTATCCACTGTCCAAAATCGTGGATATAAGTCCTTTAATTAACTTCTACAATTTACTTATCAAAATAAGTGATTTCGGATTTATAAACAACATTTATAAATCCCATTTATAATTTATAACAACTTCAACTTACAAATCAATTTTATTAACCGAATCAATCTATAACTCAATTTTTATACTTAAGTAATTCCTTTAATAACTTTACAAATTTTATAAATCCTACTTCTTGAAAAATTCCATTTATAAACCCTTTTTCAACATTAACAAAAACTCCTTTTATAATTCCATTTTTCCGATTTATAAAAATTCAATTCTTTATAAATCTTATTTATAAACCATTTATAAATAAATTCAAAAATCTTCATTCATACTATTCTTCAACATAGTTCATTTCATATTCCCAAACATCAAATTTTGGTTTTATATCACAAAATTCTTAATTTTTTTTTATAACATAAAAATTATAACACTTATTTATTTAAAATGAATCAATTCCAAAATTTAATAAAACGTATACTTTCAAAAATTCATTTTGAAATCCTTTTAAAAATAATATCGTTATTTTTAAACTTCAAAAATGGATCCGATGATGCAACAGCACCAATTAGTCAATCGCAACATCAAACATCATATATCAACATATGATAACAGAATATACATCAATATTTGTAAATAAATAAGTACTGGTGAGGAATCCAGTTGGATCCCTCCAACCTGTTTCCCTGCATCCACAGATGTTAGCACAATACCAATTCCACTTCGAGGTGGAATATCGCGGTATATGGATTTTATAAAAATATCCGCTTACTAACGGCGCAATAGGGTCTCATCTGCTATACGAGGCGGGAAATCATCAATCCAATATATACATATGCCAATATGTATATATTGCTATATATATATAGATATATCCTACTATATCTAATATCACATTCAAATAGCAATCATATCAGTCAAATCAATAACTGTCAAACAAAAATTTATTCGAGTGAGAAAAATCTCACCTTAGCTTTTATTTGCAATCCAATTTCCATTCCAGTTTGTTTTCTCGACTTTATTTGACCTTGTATAGACAATTTAATACAATCGGTTAATATTCGAAATAAACCGAATAATTAAATCTGCCATTTTAAAATCTTAATTTAACTAAGATTTTCAGTTAAACAAATAATTTCATTTTATCGAATGATTTATTTTAAACGAATTTTCTATTAACTACAAACTTAAGTGTAAATTAACTTTATACTTAACTTAAATTAATTGTTTCTTAATTCGTTAATTTAATTAGCTATCCATTTAAATTAATTAACTTAATTTGTCTATTTAACAAATTCTCAATTACAAACTAATTTAAACATTAAATTGTTACCAATTAATTTTAATTTAAATTACTTATTTTATTACTTAACCCATTAGTTAATATTTCTTAATTTCAAACCTATTAACCATTTAATAAAAAAAATAAAAAAATTTAACTACTAATTTATTTGATCTTAAATTTCAAATCTTAAGTTACTTCACAAACTCTTAATCATCTTGCCATTGATTTAAATCAAAGCTTGTATCTTACATTTAAATAAACTGTTTGTATTAAAACTATTAGCCTTTCAGTATTTAAACTAAATCCCGAGCAACCATGATAATAACTCGAGTAGAGCTCGAGTTTTCCCAACAATTTCCCCGCGTCATTCCCCTGTATCCTCCTTCTACGCATCCTTCTCTTCTGTTTTTTTTTTCTTCTTCTTCGGTAAGATCAACTCTAAAATCTTAAATCGAAAGCATCAGGTAAGTAGGTCCTCGTGCTCGCGTACGAACCGAAGTAATCGCCACTTTACTCGAGAATCATCTCGCGTTAATCATCAACACACCCTGACACCAAAATTTAGACCTGCACGTGCACATCAACGCGCCGCCGTTCCGGCCAACATCGCGACTCTCGACAAGTCGAGAAACTCACAAACACTCGAATTCAAACATTAATTCGAAGCCATCGTCTAGAAATCAAAGTTTCACCATCTCGTCGAACTGTATCTCGAAACCCAACAGCCTAAACGCTTCGTCCTCCTCGCACAGTTCACCAGAAAGCCCACGATTCAGGCCAAAGCACGTCGACACTTCGTACTACCATTTCCCAAAAGCATTTACAACTCGATCGTGTGATGAAAACTGTGATATCCCGGGATTTCGGGGAATTTAAAATGTGATAATCTTTTAAATTAATTGGTAAAGTAGTTATTTTCAAACAATAATAATAATGAGTTGTTTTTAAATATAGTTATAAATAGATTTTAATTAAACATATTATTTCAAAGTAATAGTGTGTTTGTTTAAATGTATATATATATGTATATTTAAATTGATTTTAAATAGGATAATTATTGACAATTAATAATGTGATTATTTAAGTCTAATATATATATATATATATTTGAATTGATTTTTAATTTGGATTTTTAATTGACTTTGAATTGAATTTAAAAATTGAATTTAAAGATTTATATATATCTTAAAATGAAATAATAATATAGTTTGAATTTAAAATATAGGAATAAAAGTTTTTATTTAAAAATAAGATTTGTTTTGTATTATTCTCTTTAAAGAAATATATTTATAGAAATTGGAAGAGTATTTATTTAATAGAAAAAAAAAATATACAAAAGCTTTTAAATTAGCATTTTAAATAAGCTTAAAATATTTTATATGGTTTTTATTTAAATCATAATTGGTTTATATTCTATTTTCTTTAAACATTGTATTTATGTAAAAATTTAGAAAGCATTTATTAAAGTACAAATGTATTTATTAATTAGGAAATAAATATAAAAGTTTTTAAAATCTTTTAAAAATAGATAAAAATGCTTAATGACAAGTGTTAGGATAATAGAGCTTGTAAGTATATGTGTTGGATGAATAAGTAATGTATGAGACAAGTGTCATCTTTTTATTTTAATTTTCTTTAATTTTAATAAATCCTAAATTAACACTATATAAACATACACCTTCTTCCTTCATTTCTCTTTTTCTTATCTTCACATTTTCAAAAGCTAGCAAGAAAACAATCTGTAACCATTATGTTCGAAACCTGAATTCACTCCTCAAAAACAAATACAAAACCAGAAATAAATCCAAATCACTACCCTGTAAACATTCTTCAAGCTCAAACACAAAATCCCTGTAATCAATTCATTTCTCAAATCCTCTAACCAGAAATTCAAGCAAGTAAACAAACACTGCAAACATTCTCAAAACTCAAATGAAAATCTGTCATTTCTCTAAAGCCTGTAGTCTAAATATCTGTAAACCAAGATCAAAAGCCTGTAACAAGTTTCAATTACAACCTGGAATCAACTCTCGAATCATCTCAGTCAATTAAGCTTTTCAAGTTTTCAAAGTTCAAGCTTCATCTCAGCTTTCAAAGACCATCATAGCATTCAGTTTTCAAAACCAAGGAGCTACTTCAGTTTCAAGCATTTTTCAAATTCTGGTTTTAAAGAGAAAATCATCTCTGCAATTCAAAGTTTTCAAGTTTCCAGTTTTTCAAGTTTCTGCTTCAAACTTCAAAATGGTGAGTAAATCTAATTTTAAAAACAGTTTTAAAAATCTGCTACTATGTTTGATAGGTCTGATAAATGTTATAATAACATGATGAAATGTTTACTTGAATGATTAGATATAAATGGATGTTTACATAAGAGTTGTTATGCATATGAATGTACATTATTCTCTGTTATTTCCTGAGAATAAACTCTTAAATTAAAAGTTTAAGTAAATAGATGTTGTTTGTGAAGTTGCTGTGATAATGATGCCATGCATGTGTGTGTATGTAAGTATAAAAATCTGTATATATAAGGTGTTCATGTGTGCGTATCTGATTTTATACATCTTCTCTGTTCTTTATTCCAGAGTTTAAGATACAATAAAATTTCCAGATCTTTTTATTTAATCACTGTTAGGACTTGGATTCAAAACAAAATAGATTAGTTTAATCATAATCCAAGTACTAAAAATAGATTCAAGTATTTTATATTTGAAAATCCTCTGAAAATTAAGGAATACAGTGAAATATCTAAAGCATGTTAAATTCAAACATTTTGATTCTCGAATTCACTTATATAATCTGAATCGTCTTTGAAAACTAAGATTTTTAAAAGAAGAATCACGATTTTTAGTTTTGTTTCGGGTGAGAAATTCGTGGTTGATCAGATTATGGGTTTAGGGGAAATTCTGGTGATTGGCGGCGACTGGAAGCTTTAGCTTTGGCTTGAAGGTGATCGTGGAGGCGAGGATCACTGGAAAAATATTGATTTATTTTTCTATTGGCTGTGATGATGAGGATTTGTCGAGATAGGGTTTTTGCGCTGTTTTGGGTTGTCAAAGTTTAAGGGGTTCGTACGGCAACAGTGGCGCACCGAGTTCAACCTGAGTAGGGGGGATGGAAGCGGGGGTCAACGGCGAAGCTTTGGTCGGAGCATCAAACATTCTGGTGACCGAAGGTGGCAACTCGAGAAGGTTTTTGGTGATCGGTTCGTTCAAATGGGATTCGATGTGGCTCGATTTTGATTTTGTGGTTATCTCGAAGAACTGGATGGACGAAGCGTTCGTAGGGGTAGACGTCGACGTGCTGGAGGTGGAATCCATGGTCGGAATCGCTTCACTCAAGCGTACACGTGCACGCGTGCACGTTATATCAGATGGAAGAGAGTTTTGGGAAGTAGCAGTTGTACTGGGTTTGTGCGACTCGAAGGGATGTAGGGGATTCTGGGTAAAAGCTCGAGCACTTGCTCGTGTTCGTGAGGGTAGTATGTTAGCAGTTTAGTTTTATAAAAGAAACTAGGGGAGAAAGAAGAAGTTGGGAAAACTCGAAGCGATCTCGAGTAGGAAGGTGAGATGACTCGAAGCAGGGATCGGGTTTGCTACATTACAGCGTGATAGGGGGTTCTCGCTTTGCGTTAGGTGGCGAACGGGAGACTCTTACCCCTACATGTCCCCGGGGGTAGTATAAGGCCTTTTGGGGTTGGTTGCGAATCGAGTGGGTGGCCGTAAAAGCAAACCCGAGGTATCACTGTGAGCCACAGCGGGGCTGGGATGGTTGAAAAGCCTACCGGTCGCCACTGCCTCGGGTCGTCACATTTGGTATCAGAGCATTAGGTTGAGTGAATACCTAGGCTCTAGAGTGGTGTCTATCTTGAGAGAGCGTATTTGTAATTTTTATATAACTATATATATATTTATTCTACCTATTTGTTGGATTATCTGTTCGGGTTTTCCAATATAAGATATAAAGGTAGATAGGGTAGTGGTGTGTGTAACACGACTACCAATGGTTGGAGTCTGAGTATTAAGGTTGGAAGTATATCTGTCGAGACTGTAGACCTAATACTGTCTCGAGAGAGTTTGCTGTGGTGTAAGGATTTCATTGATCTCTGAAGGAAACCTGTTAAGGTTCGGAGTCCATCATTGTAGGGTAAGTTGGATCGCGCTCGTGTGGGCAGATTTTTGAGAGTTTGGATCTGACGGAAGAGCAGAAGCAAGTGATGGTATCTGGGTACCTCAGGTAGTAGTAGTTGCGTAATGAGACGCAGTGACTGGATGTTTCTGAAGATGTTTTCTTTTGAAGCAAGTTTAAGGAAGTATGTCTGCTTCGGTGTTGTGGCTGAGTTCAGCAGGGTGTTGAGTTTGGTTTGAGGTCCGAGTTCCTCAAGAAGCTTTGGATAGGAAGTTTTGGCATTCTGTGTCAGCGGTGCAGCTCGGAAGTGTTTTGTGTTCCAGCAGGAAGATCTTTTGGCTTTGTAGTTTTCTAGAGTTGGAGTTCAGAAGCAGCAGAGTGGATCCAGTTCTTCGATGGATGGGTTAGTCAAGCATAAGCTGTTCTGAGTGGTTAAGAGAGAACAGTTTATTTGGAATTTAGGCTGAGTGGAATGCAAAAGTGACTTGCGATAGTTGAGTATTCTCTTGAGTTATCTGAGACTTTCTGGATGTCTTATCCGAAGTCAGAGATTTGTCTGCATTTGAGATTGAGTTCCTTATCGACTTAATTTCAGGAGTAGTACCGGTAGTTCAGCTTAGTAGAAGGATGTCTCCTAGAGAAAGGATTTGGTGAAGCAGCTCAGTATTTCATGGAACTGCTGAGTTTTCTTTTTATGGATCCGTTGAACCATATTTCCAGGATATGTTGTCTAGTTTGTGCTCGAGTTCATCGATAGCATTCTTATCTTCTCCAGATCAGAGTTGTGCAGCGGAAGCAAGGTGGCAGCTGTTCTAGAGGGGAAGCAACCGGAAGTTGCAGTGTTTGGATTAAGAGTTTCTACAGGAAATTTTTCTAGATCTGAAGGTCAGATTGGTGAGTGCATCTGTTTGTCTTTTCTGGATAGGAGAAGTAAGTTGTAGTCTACTGATGATGGTGGAGTAGAGTTTGTGTTCTGGATTTTGGGTAGATTTTGAGAGAATTCATTTGTTGGATTGTTTTTGGTCCTAGAAGCATCGGCAAAGGATGAGCTGATCAAGAAGGATGTAGGCAGCCCAGGATCGTTAGAAGAGTTCTGTGGATAAGAAACGGAGGAATTTGGATTTCGAAGTTTGAGACTTCGTTATTGTTGAGGTTTTCTCCGGTAAAAAGGGAGCAATAAGATTGGGTAAGACCAGGAAGTTAGCTCCGTTGTATATTGGATTCTTCTTGAGTTTTGTAAGGATCAGTGTTTGGCTTAGAAGGTTTGAATTGCCAGTTTGGACAACTGGGATTCAATGTGTTTCACGTATCTTTGAGGAAGTACGTGTTTGATCTATCTCTGGTTTTGGAACCAGTAATTCGGGAAGTTTTGGTAGTTGAATTGATCTTGTCTATGGTCTGATATCTTGTTCAGATTGTAGATCTAGATGAGTAGGAGCTCAGTAGCTCAGTAGTATAACTAGTTTGGATTCAGTAGAGCGAGTATCCCGGTATCTGTACCTGGGAAACTCGGGAATAAATTTAGGAAGCTTATCCAGATCTATGTCCGGATAGCTAGAATTGTTTGTTTGTTTGAATTGGTTGTTTGGATGAAATTGTTTGCTTGGTTGTGTATGGCTGATATGTATGCCTAAATTGATTGAAATAAAATAAAACTTTGGATTATCTTTTGTTTTAAATTTCGAGGACGAAATTCTTTTAAGGGGGAAGGAATGTGATATCCCGGGATTTCGGGGAATTTAAAATGTGATAATCTTTTAAATTAATTGGTAAAGTAGTTATTTTCAAACAATAATAATAATGAGTTGTTTTTAAATATAGTTATAAATAGATTTTAATTAAACATATTATTTCAAAGTAATAGTGTGTTTGTTTAAATGTATATATATATATATGTATATTTAAATTGATTTTAAATAGGATAATTATTGACAATTAATAATGTGATTATTTAAGTCTAATATATATATATATATATATTTATTTATTTGAATTGATTTTTAATTTGGATTTTTAATTGACTTTGAATTGAATTTAAAAATTGAATTTAAAGATTTATATATATCTTAAAATGAAATAATAATATAGTTTGAATTTAAAATATAGGAATAAAAGTTTTTATTTAAAAATAAGATTTGTTTTGTATTATTCTCTTTAAAGAAATATATTTATAGAAATTGGAAGAGTATTTATTTAATAGAAAAAAAAATATACAAAAGCTTTTAAATTAGCATTTTAAATAAGCTTAAAATATTTTATATGGTTTTTATTTAAATCATAATTGGTTTATATTCTATTTTCTTTAAACATTGTATTTATGTAAAAATTTAGAAAGCATTTATTAAAGTACAAATGTATTTATTAATTAGGAAATAAATATAAAAGTTTTTAAAATCTTTTAAAAATAGATAAAAATGCTTAATGACAAGTGTTAGGATAATAGAGCTTGTAAGTATATGTGTTGGATGAATAAGTAATGTATGAGACAAGTGTCATCTTTTTATTTTAATTTTCTTTAATTTTAATAAATCCTAAATTAACACTATATAAACATACACCTTCTTCCTTCATTTCTCTTTTTCTTATCTTCACATTTTCAAAAGCTAGCAAGAAAACAATCTGTAACCATTATGTTCGAAACCTGAATTCACTCCTCAAAAACAAATACAAAACCAGAAATAAATCCAAATCACTACCCTGTAAACATTCTTCAAGCTCAAACACAAAATCCCTGTAATCAATTCATTTCTCAAATCCTCTAACCAGAAATTCAAGCAAGTAAACAAACACTGCAAACATTCTCAAAACTCAAATGAAAATCTGTCATTTCTCTAAAGCCTGTAGTCTAAATATCTGTAAACCAAGATCAAAAGCCTGTAACAAGTTTCAATTACAACCTGGAATCAACTCTCGAATCATCTCAGTCAATTAAGCTTTTCAAGTTTTCAAAGTTCAAGCTTCATCTCAACTTTCAAAGACCATCATAGCATTCAGTTTTCAAAACCAAGGAGCTACTTCAGTTTCAAGCATTTTTCAAATTCTGGTTTTAAAGAGAAAATCATCTCTGCAATTCAAAGTTTTCAAGTTTCCAGTTTTTCAAGTTTCTGCTTCAAACTTCAAAATGGTGAGTAAATCTAATTTTAAAAACAGTTTTAAAAATCTGCTACTATGTTTGATAGGTCTGATAAATGTTATAATAACATGATGAAATGTTTACTTGAATGATTAGATATAAATGGATGTTTACATAAGAGTTGTTATGCATATGAATGTACATTATTCTCTGTTATTTCCTGAGAATAAACTCTTAAATTAAAAGTTTAAGTAAATAGATGTTGTTTGTGAAGTTGCTGTGATAATGATGCCATGCATGTGTGTGTATGTAAGTATAAAAATCTGTATATATAAGGTGTTCATGTGTGCGTATCTGATTTTATACATCTTCTCTGTTCTTTATTCCAGAGTTTAAGATACAATAAAATTTCCAGATCTTTTTATTTAATCACTGTTAGGACTTGGATTCAAAACAAAATAGATTAGTTTAATCATAATCCAAGTACTAAAAATAGATTCAAGTATTTTATATTTGAAAATCCTCTGAAAATCAAGGAATACAGTGAAATATCTGAAGCATGTTAAATTCAAACATTTTGATTCTCGAATTCACTTATATAATCTGAATCGTCTTTGAAAACTAAGATTTTTAAAAGAAGAATCACGATTTTTAGTTTTGTTTCGGGTGAGAAATTCGTGGTTGATCAGATTATGGGTTTAGGGGAAATTCTGGTGATTGGCGGCGACTGGAAGCTTTAGCTTTGGCTTGAAGGTGATCGTGGAGGCGAGGATCACTGGAAAAATATTGATTTATTTTTCTATTGGCTGTGATGATGAGGATTTGTCGAGATAGGGTTTTTGCGCTGTTTTGGGTTGTCAAAGTTTAAGGGGTTCGTACGGCAACAGTGGCGCACCGAGTTCAACCTGAGTAGGGGGGATGGAAGCGGGGGTCAACGGCGAAGCTTTGGTCGGAGCATCAAACATTCTGGTGACCGAAGGTGGCAACTCGAGAAGGTTTTTGGTGATCGGTTCGTTCAAATGGGATTCGATGTGGCTCGATTTTGATTTTGTGGTTGTCTCGAAGAACTGGATGGACGAAGCGTTCGTAGGGGTAGACGTCGACGTGCTGGAGGTGGAATCCATGGTCGGAATCGCTTCACTCAAGCGTACACGTGCACGCGTGCACGTTATATCAGATGGAAGAGAGTTTTGGGAAGTAGCAGTTGTACTGGGTTTGTGCGACTCGAAGGGATGTAGGGGATTCTGGGTAAAAGCTCGAGCACTTGCTCGTGTTCGTGAGGGTAGTATGTTAGCAGTTTAGTTTTATAAAAGAAACTAGGGGAGAAAGAAGAAGTTGGGAAAACTCGAAGCGATCTCGAGTAGGAAGGTGAGATGACTCGAAGCAGGGATCGGGAGAGGAAGTGTTAAGCACGTATTAAAGTTTTATTAATAACAGGTTGAAATTTAAAGATGGTTCTCTGTTTAAACTTGTCTAAACCTCTTTTAAAATGTTCTTAAACTTTATTTAAGGGTATGTTTGACTAATTTAAGTTTGTTAAAAACTTAAATAAAATGTTTTAAAACTAAATCAATTTGTAAATATAATTAAATGTTAATTAAAGGTTAAGTTTAATTAATGTGATGTAGTAATTAACAAAGGAAAATGATTGGTTAAAGATAATTAAGATTTTTGATAATTTAATAAAATAATTAAAGGGTGATTAATTTAATTAATTTTTGACTTAGAATTTATTAATAGTTAAAGATTATTAATTAATTAATTAGAGGTTAATTAATTTGTAATCAAGACTCATTAATTAAATAATTAGAGATTATTAATTAATGATTAAAAATTAATTAAGGATAAATCAAATGGTAATTAAACATTAATAAAATAATAATTAAGGATTGATTAATTTGCTATTAAGTTTTATTAATTGATAATTAAGGTTTATTAATTAATAATTAAAGAATAATTAATCTGTAATTAAGGTTAATTAATTTATATAAGAGTAATTAAGGAATGAATTACTCAATTTTAAATAATAAATGGATGTGATTAATTTAAGTTAAATAAAGATAATCACTTGATAAAGAATTAAGTATGAATACTTAATAAGGTTAAAAAGTGTAATTACTTAGTATAAGTAATTAATGTATAATTACAAGATGTAATTAATTAAAGGATAATTACTTAATGAGAAGTAATTAAGGATTAATTATTTGGTGTAATTAATTAAAGGATTAAAGTAATTAATTAAGGAGTTAATTAATTAGGGTAAGTAAATTATAGGATGATAATTACTGTTTATGATTAATTAAGGTGGATTAATAGAAGTGATTAATTAAAGTTTAATTAATTAATGTAATTAATTAAGGGTCAATGTAATTAATTATAGTTAATTAATTAATGGAAGTAATTAATTAAGGATTATTAATTAATGTAATTAATGAAAGTAATTAAAGGTTAATTACTGTTAATGGTTAAGAATAATTAATTTGTGAAATTAATTAAAGAATAATTACTTTATGTAATTAATGAATAATTAATCAAGAGTGATTAATATTTAATGATTAATTAATTAAATGGATTGTAATTAATTAATGGTTGATTTAGCAAGGTTAGGAATTAATTCTTAAGTAATTAATTTAATTTAAATTGATTAAATTGATTATAATAGAGATTAATAAATGGTTGCTTATGAATGATGGTTGAGTAGAATGTCTGATTTGGTTGATATCTATTGGATGATATACTATGATATATCTGTGATAAATGTGTGCTATTTATCTATGTTAATGCTATGTGAATTCAAGTATTAAATTGAATTGAATTGTTTAAACCTTTAAACAACTTGGACTTAAAAGATACGTTTTGGATTTCGATGAGACCGGGATCGGGTTTCCGTATACCGGTATTCCAGGTCTGGAGACCCGAATACCACATCGATCCAAATTAACGATAGGTCGTGAATCTCAAGTGAAGATGAAGATTCAGAGTACAAGGGTTATTGTCGTTAACTCTGAGGGTGATTCCAAAATGAGTGTAACGAGATAATGCCTTCGGTTTCGTTCGAACCCGGAACGAACTTGTATGGATTGAATGCTTTCAGCACATCGTCAGGTGGACGATGAGCATTCTAAGTGATGTGTTCTGATTAAAGGTAATCGTGACCTCAAGCCTCATCAAACCGGGAATGGCTAAAACAGGGGAGGTGCAGCAAGGTTAGTGGGTAGCGCCCAAGTAGTATAAGATTCCTCTGTCTAGAGTCCCTTTTTATTTCGGCTGTGTGGGTGGTTGTTTGGCCGCAACCACGGGGTTTCTTATGCGGGAATTATCCAGTAAGGGATGTTCCGGCCTTGTGTTGCAGGGGAGCGGGCGTACTCCTCGATACGTTGATCTAGGCCACGTACTGTGACGGGCGGTACCCCAGTAGCCCTGCCATTGTATGGAAATCCAACTTCCAATAAGTGCCAACGGACTTGATTGTATAACCCACTTTGTGGTTAGTATGCTGGAATTTAATAATGTAACAATTTCAGCTATTTCTTATTTACTTGAAAACCTTAGACCCTATTATAATATAACTCGATTTCCTATCAAAGTTTTGGTTAGCGTAAGGTAAAAACTTTTCCATGTTTATGTTTGGGAAGTCTTACGTGATACCTTTGTTTTCAAAAGGCTTTGAAGTTAAACAACTTTAACCCGTTTACTCACACCAGACCCATGTCTGACCCAAGTGTTTATTTTCTGTTTTATTAAACTCTTGGGTACTCAAATTTTTACGAGTAGCCAAGGGATTCAGGTTTGCTTTGACGAATCTTTGGAGGAGCAATGGAGCAGGAGGCTTCAGCGTTCGTAGATATAGTGTTCCGTTGTGTTAGTCTGTATGAGTCATTTGTTGAGTGTATTTGAGTTGTAATGACTAGACAGATGTTTATAACTGTCTAGTATGTGTTGTATAAGCTGTGTATCTCTGATGTATATGATACAATGTAATATCTTATTTGATTAATATAATTTATTCGTTCCGCTGTTTAGATTCTGATGTGTTTCTTTCTTTCTTCTCTATCTTTTCTCTTTTCTATCCCTTTCTTTCTTCTTGATGATACGACTTTTTGTGGAGAAAAAGCCGGGTCGTCACAAAAACGAACTCGACACATTACAGACAAGTGTAAAGACTTGAAGTAAAACCCTAAATCCATCTCGTTCAACCCATTCTTGTTTTTGAAAAATATTTCAACAATTTTTCCAACATCCCTGATGTTAAAGCATGCTTCAGTACGAATTTCAATATTTATAATTGATTTGATCATCAGAAATTCGCAAAAATACCATTTTTGTTCATATACAAATTTCTCTGAGAATATTTCACTAAAAATCACAAATTTTGTTTCAAAAATCTTGTTTTGCTTTGTGGATTCAAGTTGTAAAATTTAATTAGCAATTTAAAATACTTGAATTCAATAGAAAATCTGGATGTTGAACTGTACAACAAGACGTCAGTTAATATACTTCACCAACAGGTTGAAAACAAATCTTACAAGCTTGATTTATGTTTAAACAACATATTTTGTTTTAAACTCAAAGCTATAAAGTAGGTAGATGAAAACATTTTGGGGGAATATGTTCACTCACCATTGTTTTTAGGAGAAGAACAGAGGCATTTATCACAGCCTGGCACAAGCATACACTTCTATACAAAGGTTCATATTCATCATTCATTCACAGATCATCAGCTGCCAACCCCAAGAAATAAACAAATGAGCTCAAATGTTAGCTCACTTGAAAACCAGTTTGAACAGAGCACAGGAACCAAAGAAGTAAGGCCTGGAAATGTATTGGAGGCTGATATAAAGGAGGTTTACTCAGATTTATAAAACGATTGAACTGATGATGAGGAGTTGGTATATAGGAGAGAAGTTGACAGGGTATGGCTGAGATGATCTTGCTCGTACATGATGAAGAGTAATGGCATTTATTATGTTGTGGTGGCTGAACATCTTGTATTGTGGCTGAGATGATTTGCCATACTTCATTCCATACCTACTTATTCTATTCTTTTTAGTACATAAACACCTTTGCAGGCTTTGATTCCTTTTCTTTTTGTTTTTGATACTTAGACGACATTTTGTTATTCCTTGCTCCTTCATTTTGCAAGCATACATATTTAACTTGCCTTTGTTTTATTTCTATCTTGTTTCATTTTATTATTCACATATATCCTGATTTGTTTACACTTGAATTACATAGTTCTTTTTATTTCCCTTTTTCTTTGTCTTTATAATATTACTTTATAAGATAAATGAGTTTCTAATTTAGTTTGTTGTTAGATTTTATTTAGGTGTATTTACTTTTGTTATTATTTTATCACATAGATGTTCATTTGTATGTTTACTTTGTTTTGTTGGTACATAATTTATTGTCATTGTTTATCACATTATTTTAATTACTTAATAATTTCTATTTTATATAACTAAAATTTGTTTCAAATATTTGTTCGAAACAAACACTTACTACGATCGGGGAAACTCGTATCTAATTACAACTAATTTTACAATTTTTTTTCTCAAAAATTCATTTAATTATTAATTTAAATAAATTAAAATCTAGGGTCGTTACAGTGTCCATCCAGTGTTGCTTTGGAATTCGTAGCTCATTTCCTTGTAAAATCTATTTAGTCTCGAAAGGTGAGCAATCAATCACGATTAACGTTCTTATATTTATTAAATTTGATTTCAATTGAAACGACAATTGAAATATGCTGCTGTAGTTATTTAAATTTGTTATATATGCTATTATCTGTAACTGTTCACCTGTGGGATATGACACCATATCCTGTTGTTTATATTATATTATTATTGATATGCCTGTTATTATTATTATATATGTTCTCACTCTACAAGTTCCGTGTTAGTATAGAATTCACTATGGGTTGAAATGATACATACCCGAACGATCTGTAGAATAGGAGAAAATCGTTATGGGTTTAAATGATAAACCCAAGCGATTTTCATTTGAATTGAATTTGGGATTGCGGGTTGAAATGATATATACCCGTATATATTTAAATTACGGACTGAAATGATAGATATCTGTATCACTTGGCCATAGGATAGAAATTATATATAGACACCGTTGGTCTATATATATATATATATATATATTTGGAAATGATTTCTATGGTTTTGAAAGGGAATATGTATGGTTTTGTTAAATATTGAAATACTTTATATATAAATAAGTTTTAATATAAAGTAGATTTAATAATAGGTTGTAATTTAACAAAGTATGATTTAATTAATATATAATATGTATAAGTATTTATTTAAACTTTATTTTTAAAATA
This sequence comes from Allium fistulosum, assembly GCA_030737815.1. Lineage (NCBI taxonomy): Eukaryota > Viridiplantae > Streptophyta > Magnoliopsida > Asparagales > Amaryllidaceae > Allium > Allium fistulosum. Next base: position 701,926,023 of record CM060904.1, on the reverse strand, counting down.
GATCTTTATAATGATTTTATAAGTTAAGGATGGGAAAATAGATTTGAATATATTCGAAAAATTGTATTTAATTAAGAATTTTTGTTTAATTAAACCGATTTGAAACTTATTGAATTTGACGGTTTTAAGATATGATTTTATAACTGGATTTTGACTTAAAGTGATAAATTGGATAATTAAAGTTTAAATAAATCGAAGGAAATATAGTGGAATGTAACTTAGGGTTATTTAAATGATAAAGTATTTATTAAGTGAATATTTCAAAACTAAATAATAATGAAGGTGAAATAAGGCATATAGAGTTTTGAAAGTGCTAAAATTTGGAAATCTATATATTTGAGATGGAAATGATATTTTGGTTTGGAAGTGTAAAATTATTTCGAAATGACCACGGTGTTATAATGACTTTGGGTTGTTAATAACATATATCTCTACATAGTTGATTGTTCCACTGATCCTTAGAGGATGGTTATCCCAAACATCCTTTAAGTTACTTGTATTTCAGTTGATATTTCACTTGAATTGGATTTATTGATATAAGAATGTTAATCCTGACTCGAGTGTTTTGTGTTTTGCTTTACGCTCGGGTCAGACTGAGTGATACATCATTTGAGACTCACCTTTGAAGTTTGGAGCTTCGCTTGGAGATTCAACTATTGATTCAGCTTTCAGCTTTTCCAGTTGATTTGTTCAGAGATGTCATCAGTCTGTATTTGAGATATTCTCTGTATTTTATTTCAAACTCTGTTGTTTACATAGTAGCTTCATGAACTACTATTTATCTATTCCGCTGCATTATTATATTACTCTGCGTCTGTGATTCTGTGATTGATTTATTTACTGTGTATGCTGAGTTTTGCCAAATTTATATTTACAATCTATTGTTTTGAATTATTCAAGTCCGACATGTGTGGATTTATTGTCGATTTGAATGGTCCAAAACAGTGGGTCGTTACACCGAGCGTATTGGACTCCACCATACATACTTACTTATCCCGAATTTGTGTCTGTCAGACCACATAGTATCCTATATCATCTTCCAGGATGTAGGGCTAGTGAGTCTACTGTAACAGCCCGCAAACCCATACCCCTTGAATCGACACTATTCTCCAACATATCGACTCAAAGTGAACGGAAATACGAACCATTAGGGTTAAAGAGAAGGAGGTAGAAGAAGAGAAAACAAACATCAACGGAATCTAACAATCGCAGCAGAATAAAATATAATAGATAACAACTGATCTTTACAAAAAAGTAAATTTGTTTATACATTACATCATCAGAGTACACATAATGTGATATCCCGGGATTTCGGGGAATTTAAAATGTGATAATCTTTTAAATTAATTGGTAAAGTAGTTATTTTCAAACAATAATAATAATGAGTTGTTTTTAAATATAGTTATAAATAGATTTTAATTAAACATATTATTTCAAAATAATAGTGTGTTTGTTTAAATGTATATATATATGTATATTTAAATTGATTTTAATAGGATAATCATTGATTTTTAATTTGGATTTTAAATTGACTTTGAAATTGAATTTAAAAATTGAATTTAAAGATATATATATATCTTAAAATGAAAATAATACTATAGTTTGAATTTAAATAAAAGTTTTTATTTAAAATAAGATTTGTTTTGTATTATTTTCTTTAAAGAAATATATTTATAGAAATTGGAAGAGTATTTATTTAATAGGAATAAATACAAAAGCTTTTAAATTAGCATTTTAAAATGAGCTTAAAATATTTTATATGGTTTTTATTTAAATCATAATTGGTTTATATTCTATTTTCTTTAAACATTGTATTTATGTAAAAAATTAGAAAGCATTTATTAAACTACAAATGTATTTATTAATTAGGAAATAAATATAAAAGTTTTTAAAATCTTTTAAAAATAGATAAAAATGCTTAATGACAAGTGTTAGGATAATAGAGCTTGTAAGTATATGTGTTAAATGAATAAGTAGTGTATGAGACAAGTGTCATTCCTTTTATTTTTATTTTCTCTAATTTTAATAAATCATTATATAAACAAACATATACCTTCTCCTTTTCTTTTCTATCTGCTCATTTTCTAAACTCAAGAAAACCAAACCTGTTAAACCCTTTCTCAACCCAAAAGATCAAACCTGTAACCAATTTCCAGTTCGAACTCTGTAAAATTCCTCAAATCAAAACCAAGAACCCTGCAAAATTTTTCCAAAATCTGTAAGCAGGCAACCCTAGATCCTTTTCAAAAGCAGTAACTAAAGCATTCGGTTTTAAAAGAAATCAAAGGCCTGTTTCTGTTTCAAACATGCAAACCCATTTTCAAAAGCAAGAACAAAAGCCTGTAATTCAAATAATCTCTGCAATTCAAAGTTTTCAAAGTTCCAGTTTCAAACTTTCAAGCTTCAACCTTCTCAAAGCAACATCAAGTAGATTTCAGTTAAACAAGGACTAAGAAATTCAAATTTTCAAAGCAAACTTTCCAGTAACAAGTTTTCAAAGTTCAAGCTTCATCTCAGTTTTAAAAGCTCTCTGCATTTTGGTTAAAAGGTGAGTAAATCTAATTTTAAAAACAGTTTTAAAATCTGTTATTATGTCTTGATATACCTGATAAATGTCACAATAAAATGATATGCAATGTTCACTTGAATAATTGGATGTGAATGGTGTTTAGATAAGAGTTTGTTATAAAATATTTGTGCATATTGGTGTTCATGATCCCTGTTATTTTCCTGTAAATCAACCACTTTAATCTTGATTTTATATGATGATAAGGTTGTGAAAAGTATTTGTATAAATGTGAATATGCCTGCATGTGTGTATTTATAATGTGAATGATGTATGCATGTCTGAGTATAAGATCATTTTGCTCTGTTTAAAGTTAACAGGGTAGAAACAATCTAAAAATTCAATTACTCTTCCTCTAATTTTTTTTTAGGTTTAATGTTTAAACAAGATAAGTTTAAATTTATCAGACTTTAATTTTTAATATACTTTCAAGTATAATTATTGAGTTAGTTTTGCTGGAAGCAATAAATACAGTAAAAACTCTTAACCATGTCAATTTCGAATATCATAATTTCTTCATCAACTTATATAATCTTGTTCGTATTTGAAATATATGAATTTTGAAGGAAAAATCAAAATTTTTAGTTTAGTAAATTATGAGAACTTGTGGGTTGAACGGGAAAGAAGTTTTTGGAACTTCCAAGTGATCGGTGAAGAGGTGGATCTCGAGATCGTTACTGGTGTTAGCTGGAAGGTTGACAAGCTCGGGAAAAATGATTGAAGAATTTTCCGATCATCGTGGCGATGGCACGATAGTGTTTTAGGGTTCTTAAGCCTATTTGGGTTGTCTGGGTTTGAGTGACGTTTGCGGGGACGCGAACGAACTGGAAGCGATCGGACAAGGGGGGATCGAAGCGTAGGCGATAGGCGGAGCTATGGTCGAAGCGGTGGGGTCTCTGGCGATCTAAGGCGGCGTGTCGAGGTGGAGTTGAACGATCGTTTTTTCAATGGAGTTCCATATTTGATCGATTTTGATTTCGAAGTAAATTCGAAGTTCTGGGTGATTGAGATGACTCAGGGGAAGGTCAGCAATAGATCGATGGTCGGAGCGTTCATCGGAGGGTGGCCAGATCGTTGTACACGTGCACAACGATGATTGCGTGTCAGGGAAGATGAGTGCGTGGGCGACTCGAAGGGATGTCGGGGATTTTGGGTAAAAACTCGAGTACTTGCTCGTGTTCGTGAGGTTAGGAATTTGCAGTTTTAGTTTTAAAATAAGAACTGAGTGAAGAAGAAGATGATGGGGAGGGAACTCGAGACACTCTCGAGTAGGAAGGTGGATGACTCGAAGCAAGGATCGGGAGAGAAAGGTGTTAAGCCTGTTTTAAAGTTTTTATAAATAACAGTTGAAATTTAAAGATGGTTCCCTGTTTAAAACTTGTCTAAACCTCTTTTAAAATGTTCTTAAACTTTATTTAAGGGTATGTTTGATTAATTTAAGTTTGTTAAAAACTTAAATAAAATGTTTTAAAACTTAATCAATTTGTAAATATAATTAAATGTTAATTAAAGGTTAAGTTTAATTAATGTGATTTAGTAATTAACAAAGGAAAATGATTGGTTAAAGATAATTAAGATTTTGATAATTTAATAAAGTAATTAAAGGGTGATTAATTTAATTAATTATTGATTTAGAATTAATTAATAGTTAAAGATTATTAATTAATTAATTAGAGGTTAATTAATTTGTAATCAAGACTTATTAATTAAATAATTAGAGATTATTAATTAATGACTAAAGATTTATTTAGTTGTAATTAAGGGTATGGTTAATTAATTAAAGGTAATTAATTATAATTAAGGATTTTTAAATTAAGAAATTAAGATTGATTAATTAATGATTAGTGATTAATTAAGTAATTAGTGGCTAATAAATTAAGTAATTAAAGATAAATTAATTTGTAATTAAGGATTAATAATTTGTTATTAAGTTTTATTAATTGATAATTGAGGTTTATTAATTAATAATTAAAGAAAAATTTATCTGTTAATTAAAGATTAATTAATTTGTTTAAGAGTGATTAAGGAATGGATTACTCAATTGTAAATAATAAATGGATGTGATTAATTTAAGTTAAATAAAGATAATCACTTGATAAAGAATTAAGTATGAATACTTAATAAGGTTAAAAAGTGTAATTACTTAGTATAAGTAATTAATTTATGATTACAAGATGTAATTAATTAAAGGATAATTACTTAATGAGAAGTAATTAAGGATTAATTATTTGGTGTAATTAATTAAAGTAACTAAAGGTTAATTACTGTTAAATGGGTAAGAATAATTAATTTGTGAAATTAATTAAAGGATAATTACTTTATGTAATTAATGAATAATTAATCAAGGATGGTTAATATTTAATGAGTAATTAATTAATTAAAGGTTGTAATTAATTAATGATGGATTTAGCAAGATTAGATAATTAATTCTTAAGTAATTAATTTAATTTAAGTTAATTAAATTAATTATAACATAGGGTTAATAAATTGTTGCTTATGGATGATTGTTTGTGTAGAATATCTGAATTGGATATCTATTGGATGATATGTTATGATATTCTGTGATATGATATTGGATATATCCGTGATAAATGTGTGATATTTATCTATGTTAAATGCTGTATGAATTCAAGTATTGAATTGAATTGTTTAAACCTTTAAACAACTTGGCCTTAAAAGATACGTTTTGGATTTCGATGAGACCGGGATCGGGTTTCCGTATACCGGTATTCCAGGTCTGGAGACCCGAATACCACATCGATCCAAATTAACGATAGGTCGTGAATCTCAAGTGAAGATGAAGATTCAGAGTGCAAGGGTTATTGTCGTTAACTCTGAGGGTGATTCCAAAACGAGTGTAACGAGATAATGCCTTCGGTTTCGTTCGAACCCGGAACGAACTTGTATGGATTGAATGCTTTCAGCACATCGTCAGGCGGACGATGAGCATTCTAAGTGATATGTTCTGATTAAAGGTAATCGTAACCTCAAGCCTCATCAACCGGGAATGGCTAAAACAGGGGAGGTGCAGCAAAGCTTCGTGGGTAGCACCCACTGAGAGCAAGATAGATCCCTGTCTAGAGGTCCCTTTTCTTTTCGGCTTAGTGTGTGGTTGGTCGCGCCAACTACGGGGTTATCTTGTTCGGAATTATCCAGTAAGGGATGGTTCCGGCTTTGTGTTGCAGGGGAGCGGGCGTACTCCTCGGTACGGTGATCTAGGCCACGTACTGTGACGGGCGGTACCCTAGTAGCCCTGCCATTGTATGGAATCCAAACTCCAATAAGTGCCGTACGTATTAGTTGTGCCCAACTATGTTGGAATGTGAGATGTAAGCATTTCAGCTATTTCTGTATTTTACTTGAAAACCCTAGACCCTATTATAATATAACTGGATTTCCTATCAAATGTTTTGGTTAGCGTAAGGTAAAAACTTTTCCATGTTTATGTGTGGGAAATCTTACGTGATACCTTTGTTTTCAAAAGGTTTTGAAGTTAAACAATTTTAACCCGTTTACTCACACCAGACCCATGTCTGACCCAAGTGTTTATTTTCTGTTTTATTAAACTCTTGGGTACTCAAATTTTTACGAGTAGCCAAGGGATTCAGGTTTAGTTTTGACGAATATTCTGGAGGAGCAATGGAGCAGGAGGCTTCGGCGTTCGTAGATATAGTATTCCGCTGTGTTGATATCTGTGATAATGTCTTGTCTTGTATTTGAGTTGTAATGTCTAGACAGATGTTTATAACTGTCTAGTAAGTGATGTATAAGTTGTGTACTCTGATTATGTAAAGACTATGTATTAGTTATGTGATATATTATAATTTGTTCCGTTTCCGCTGTGAGATTCTGATGTGTTGTTTCTTTCTTTCTCTTCTTTTCTCTTTTCTATCCCTTTCTTTCTTATTAGCGATACGACTTTCTGTGGAGAGAAAGTCGTGGTCGTTACACATAACACATCACTGGACAGTAATCATAACCTGTCCTCACAACAACTGAATATACTGCAAATCAACACAGCGAAATATTTAAAACAAATACAGAAGTACATCTCGCCATCCAGCTCATCTCCTGAGCTCCACAACATCCTTTCCTGTAATCTATAATACTCGGTCTGACCCGAGCATTATAGTTAAATAACACCCGAGTCAGTCTGGAATACCAGCGTGAGAAAACGACACTCAAATTGATTATTAAAGTTTCAAAATCCTTTGAAATCAAAAGCATCTTGTAAGACCATGCCACAAATAAACATGTCGGGTTTTTACCTTAAGATAGCCAAAACACTTTTTATTAAAATCCTCTGATATTATAATAGTGTCTATATACAAATACTTATTCAAATAGCCGAAATTGTTACATCTATTAAATTCTAGCTAATAGGTATACAAACAATACCGTAAAGGCACGTAGGGAGAATGGATTTCCAACTAATGACTAGGCACTGGGGTACCACCTGTCACAGTACCTGGTCTAGATCAGCATACTGAGGATCACTCCCAATCCCCTGCAACACAAGACCGGGACTACCCCTTACTAGATAATCCCAAGTAAGATCACCCCACGGTTGGGATCAGCAACCGCACCACTAAGCCGAATAAAATGGAACATCTAAACAGGGATGACCTCACCCTAATGGGTGCTACCCACATAGCTTTGCTGCATAACCCCTGATTTTCAGTCATTCCCGATTGATGAGGCTCGAGGCTAAGCGTTACCTTTTAGAACATATCACTTAGAATGCTCATCGTCCTCCTGACGATGTTCTGAAAGCATTCATCCATACAAATCCATTCCGGGTTCGAACGGAACCGAAGGCACTACTCCTACTACATCCATTTTGGAATCATCCTCAGGATTAGTAGCGACTAGCCCTTGCACTTCACTGCTCCATCTTCAACTCCAAACTTTTGTTTTCCACACGAAAACGTTCAAACCGAATCGAAGTGGTTTTCGAGAAATTAATCCCAATCCCTGTCTCTTCGAAACGATTAGCGCATTGGCCAATATTGATAGTCGGTTATTTAACTATCAAATAACATCCACAAACAACCATCAAACATAAATAATTTTCCACATTATTTATTGACCTCAAATTATCTTCTCAAGATATATTCCCACTTTCAAACCTTTTTGAAAACAGTTTTCAAACCACACTCTTCTCATGGAATAAATTACAGAATACTTATTTCCACTAAAAACACCAAGTACAATTACTTTAGATTTTTAAAATAATTTAAAAACACTTTATTATAAAATACACTTTAAAACATTTAAATTAAAACTACTTTAATACTTTATTTAAAAATATATACTTTAAGAATATTTAAAATAAACTACTTTATAAAATATAAAACTACATTTTTATCCTTTTAAAACACAATACTAAGTTACCTTTAAATAATTACTACTAAATTAAATTTGAGAAATACTTACTTTTAAACTTTAAACATTTAAAAATAATAAATTTTCTAAAACATACTTTAAAAACAACTTTAAAATCTTTAACTCATACTTAAAAGTTTGCTTTAGAAACGTACTTAGCTATCCAGAGAAATACACTTCTCTTTCACATCTTTAAAAATAAATCACTATTTATTTTTAAACAAATTTACCCATTTCTTTAATAAATTCCCACCGTGAATTTATTCTTCCAAATATCCACTGATATATATTTCTTCACTTTATAAACCCAGTTTATAAATTCCATAGTCTCATCTTCCTTTTAAGATCCCAGTTTCAAACACTTAATAAATTTTCAAATTGATTTCCAAAATTTACTCCATTTTAAAATAAATTCCTTTACTTACTAAATTTTATTCCAAAATCCATAAATTTCTTAAATTCCGGATTTAACTCTTTATTATGATTTTAAACTGGAAATACCAATTTTAGGTTTTCCGAAAATCCTTCTTTATCCCTTTAAATAAATTCAACCTTGAATTTTAAAATAAATTCTTTCATTCCCTTAAATAATATCACTTAGTTTTACAGATTTAATATTCCCTCCTTTATTCAAAATCTCCTTTCCCATACTCAGAATTTATTCAACAGAATTTAAAAATCACTTTTACCCCAATTCATTCTTTAATTTATTTAAATTCTCTATAATTATTTACCTAAAAATTTACTCTTTTATTTCTTTCCAAAAATCCAATCTATATATTTTGGTAACACAGTATACTCAAATATATTCAATCTAGCATCCATCATCACCAATTATCAATATAATTCATCACAAAATATCAAATAATCATATCACAGAATTATTAGAACAATCTAAATAATTTTGAGGAATCCAGTTGGATCCCTCCAACCTGTTTTCCTGCAACCATAGATGTTAGCACAATACCAATTCCACTTTGAGGTGGAATAACGCGGTATATGGGTTTATAAAATATCATCCGCTATTATGCGGCGCATAGGGTCTCATCCGCTATATAATGCGGGAAATCAATCACTCCAATATATACTATATACTACTATATAATATACCACATCCAATCAATTCAACTATTCAACCAAAATTTAAATTTAACTATTAAATTTAAATTAAACCCAGATGAGTGAGATTAACTCACCTTTGCTTTTTTGATGTTTTCAATCCATTCCCATCTCGACTATTTCATCACGATTTTGACCTTGTATAAATATTTATACAGTTTATTAATATTCGAAACAAATTGAACAACCCAATTATCATTTTATAATTTTATTTAATCTAATAATTTAAATTTTAAACTAATCCTTTTTATAAAATCTTTTAGTAACTAAATAATCTAAATAAGCAAATTATTCACCAAATCTATTATTTTAAAATAAACTCGTAAATTTAAAATGTGTATAAGTATATTATTATTATTTTCCATTTTGAAACTACATATATATATTTTTAAAAATAAGTTGTGGGTTCCAAAAATCTAACTTTTACATAAATTCCTACATTTCCAAAATCTTTATCTATATATATTAAATCCTAATAAAATAAAAGATTTTCTGTCAAACCTATATATTAAATAAAAAACAGAATTGTTTTAATTAAGATATATTTTTATTTTATTTTATTTTTTTGTAATTAACAAAACAACAGATAACTTCATATGCATTTTCTTCAAACTATATATATGTTTATTGAATTAAATTAAACTAAAAAAACTAATACCTTACTGCACAGAAAACACTCGAAAGCAGAAGCCCTAGCCTTGGCTTCCCACTGCGAACCCACGACCCAAAGCCAAATCGATCGACCAACCCAGCTCGATTCAACAAATCGCGACTACCATTCGTTCTAGAGGGCTTCGACAAATTGAAGAAGGAAGGCGCGCATCCCTTCTTCGAACTGCACGAACCCTAGATCAACGTCACAAGCTTTCCCTCAGCCACACGCACACTTCCCATCACTCTTCCTACCCTGCTTGAACCTCGCACGCCATTGCCGAAGCCTCAATCGCCATCGCGAATGTCTCCATGAGGTCGCTGCTCCGTTCGAGTCGAATTCTCTCTGGTTGCAGGTCGATTTGATTCACCATATTCCCATGGATTTGAGAAAGAACGCAGTCGATCGAAAAGAAGAGGAACGAGATTCAGGGAGGCAAGCGGTGGATTTATTCGTCTACCATTTGATTTTGAATGAGACGTAGTATTATTATTTTTCTCTTCTTTGAATTATTGTGCGTAAGATTTTAAAATGAGGCTGAGGGGAGACACGATGTGATGGTTGCATGAAGAAACTGGCTATGGTGATTCTAAAAAGAATTGAAAAAGTTTTGATGTGAGAGGATTTTGACTGGCCAGTATTTTATATTTAAATTTAAATCTGAATCGTCTTGAAAATCATAGCTCAAAATCTCGACCTCTAATCGAGGCGTGCTGCTAGGCGTTCATAATGTTAGACCCCTATTCTGAACGCAATGGAAAAGGTTTCGAGTCCTAATTCGATCGTATGGAGAAGATAGCTTTTTGAATCTAGTTATTATATTGAATTCGATATAAATTTCAGCGCGTTTATATGTCATACGCTCACACAACAACTCCAATCACTATGAAACTTGAAATCCAATAATAATACAATATTACGGATCCAATGAAACTGGTTTCGTCGAATTTCGAGATTGTGCCTCGGAAGGTTGTTTTTAAATATCAATTTAAACGATATATTTTTAAAACTGAACAGATTCCTTTTAAATTCAATTTTAACCGTTCTATTACCTTCAGTATTATCAATATAAATTTTATAAGTTTTCAAGTTATTTTTAACAAGCTCGAAACTCCCGATTTCATATTTTACCCAATTATCAATTATTTAATCCAATAATTTAATTAACCAATAAATAGTGACATTTGAAATTCAAGTTAAAAATTAACTTTCAAATATTTAAAACCAATTAAACATTCCAATTTCAAATGTCCAAATTTCCGGGTCGTCATAGCTACGCTCAAATTCTTCAAAGCCACGCTTTTCATACAAACCCACGCTTTGATCATAACAGGTTCCACTTTGAACGCCACAGTGTCATTCCACGTCACATTACTGATTTCTAGAAAAGTATAACTTCCTAAGCTCGTATGTCTTGGGAAAGGGTGTTAAGCTAAATGAAGTTGTCTTCTCCGCCACCAATCGATATACTTTTATAGAAACCACTCAAATGTAATTTAGAATACAATGTCAGAAAAACATCCATGCAAGTTCGTTCTAGGACTGAACAAAACCGAAGGCACTTTCTTCGGCCATTACTGGGCGAGAAACCCTTGAAGTCCGAAAAAATCCCCATAACGAGGAGACTACTGCTATAAATAACTCTATAGTGGGAGTGACCAAGAGCATGTCCACAAGCAGTCCTCATGCTATGAAGATCCTTGGTCTTCAATAATCGTCATCTTCAACATGTCTTCACTTTTGAACGTATACATTGGTTCAAATGTTTTTCGGATAGGGATCACCCAACTCCGACCCGGTTCCTTCGAAGCCAATTATCGATTTAAAAGATGTTAACTTCATAAGTGGATATCAATCATCAATCAATTACTTCATCCTTTATAAAATAATTTTCTTAGATATATTCTTTTCAATTTATTCCATTTTATTTTCAAGTGTATATGGAATCATTAAGCCTCATTTATTAAATCATTTGATTTACTAAACCTCTCTTAAATCTTGGAATAATTCCAAATCATTTTTACTTAGGAAAACCTTTCCAAATCATTCAGTAAACCTTAATCATAGATTTCTTATATTCAAGCTATAACTTCTAACTTAAGGAAAATATTCCCAAACCATTTATTAAATCTTAAAAAACATTATTGAGTAAATGAGATCATAGAAATCATTCTAATTTTACTCAACATCAATTTCCGTATTTAACAAGTGCTATGGGCAGAATAACGGTGAGATCACCTTTTAAATTCCACAAATAGGACGAGTTCCCTCTTCGGAATTTAATACCAAGTATAAGAAGATTATCTCTATGCAATCCAAGTTGTAGTTTATTCATTTTGGAGATTGCTTAAATTTTGGATAACACTAATCTTCTTTAATTTTGGAAAACTTAATATAATCTTTTAGAGCAACTGGGCTTTCCTTTCGATTTGTTCCAACCCTCGCCTAAAAAGAGAAAACATAGGCCAGGTAACTTCAGGGCACTGGTTGTTCCATTCCTAACCTCAATTAAGAACCTTGTTTTATCTTTCCATATCTCACAGGTGGGACAAATGTACTAGTCATTTCCGCTGACTCAGTTTGTTATTACATTCGATATTCTTCACTTTTTGTTTAAGTGGTATAAACAATCCTCTTAACCATTTTTTCAAACTCTTATTAAAACTTCCATATCATCTTTAAATTACTTAATTATTCTTTTAAAATCATTCACAAAATATTTGGGAAAGAATTGTTAAGTTTAAAACTACACTTCAAAAGTTATTTAAAACTACTACGAAAAGCGTTGCAAAAAGCGTTGCAAAAAGTGTTGCAGATAGTGTTTTAAAAGCTATATTCTTCAAAACGACTTTTATATCATTTAGAAATATATCTTTTCAACTTAAATCTCTTTTAAAACATTTAAAAGATTTTTAGAATTTATTTCATATTTTTAAACCATTTAAAATTTTAATTTTAAACTTTGGTCACTTTATTGCAAAAACGCGATTTTTTCAGAAAAATTGTTTTGGACATATTTAAAATATACGAGATGAAATCTTGATTTTCTTTCTTTATTTCTTTAAAAATATTTAAATTTTTATAAAACATTTCTAACTCATTCTAAAACTATTTCCAAAAGGTTTAAGCATTCCATATACACCATTTCATTTTCAAAAGGAAAGCGATTTCCTTTGTGCTTATCGACGTGTATTAACGTGACTTGGTAAAAAAAATTAACAATCATATCAAACAATCAATACTTGATGATCAAAGCATATATAAGCATGCATAGCAATCATAACACATTATCAAACATGTATATGTATAAATATAGATATTAAATAGAGTTTCTCACCATAAACCAAAGGGATAAACTTCCTACCAACATTCTAATCAATCAACACTTCGCTAACTACTTCCTACTCCATTAAACACTAGCAAACAACACCCTCTTCCTTCCAATAGCTTAGCCAAATGTATAGAGAATAAGTCTTGGAGCTTTGACTTGAATTCTTAAAATTAGATCCAAAAAAATATGTTATCTTGTTTTTGATTTTAGGCCCTCTAAATATCAAAATTTGAAAAAGTTATTAACCGGAAAGTTGTCGAAAATTCTTTTGTATTGAATTTTAAAAAAATAATCATTTGAATCCAAGTGGTTTTGAGGTAGATATGCTAGAATGAAGACGAGGTATTGTCGCATTGACAAAAATAAAGCCCGAAAATGCACTGCGAAGAATTGAGTTTCAGGTATAACAAGCTTCAAAACTAGAAAAAGTGCTCAACATGAAAGTTGTAGCCACTAGAATTTTGTATGATCTAACAAAAATAATTTCTTAATTTGGATTAGTTATGATCAAAACAAAATGGGCCTTTCTCTGTCTCAAAAACTGGGCCAGAGAATGCACTGGAAATAAGTTGATTTTTTATATAGTTAAGTTTAGAATGAGACAAAGTGGTCAACATGGAAGTTGTAGCCACTGGAAAAATAAACGATTTGAGGAAAAAGAATTTTTCATTTTGGTCGTGTATGAAGAAGTTATGGCCGAGTGAAAAAGAGGTAAAATATGGAAAAAAATGAGTTTGATTTGAAGAGAATGAACACTGATTTCTTTTGAATAATTTGTAAATATTTTGACATTATTTCGTTCTAATTATTTTATATGGCTTAGAAGCCATTAAAGAGGAGAGGAAGAAGTTGAAGAATCTCGAGAAAAGAAGAAGAAGAAATGTTAATGAAAGTGAAGAATGAGGTGTGTATTTATAGAAAAAGAAAGAAGTGGTAAATTTACTAAAATAACCTCTTACCAAATTTTAAAACTATCCTTACTTCAACCTAAAGCAACCTCCACTTTTTCAACACTTAACATCATCGTTTCACTTCTTTCTTTATGTCTTAATATCTTAAGAACTAAGCTAAGTAAAATAATAATTATGTTGGTTTTTGATGTGATATTGATTTGATGTTTACTTTTTCTTACTTTTGTTAATTCTTACTTACTTTTACTAATGACTTCTAGAAGTTTTCTAATTATATTTAGTAAAAGTAAATATGTTTTTTTATTAAAATTTGTAATATACATGTTAAAGTATGTTAACAAAGGTGCGACAACGTTGCGACAACTTATTTTGAACGAAACGTTGATTTTCGACAAAACATTTTCTAGTCACATTTTGACGTTTTTGTTAAACTATTTATTCATGTAAACCAAACTACAAAATAAATTTCTTATTATCTTTAAATAATTAAAACAAGTATATTTGACTCATAAAATAATATAAAACAATATGCAAATCTATTTGTAAAAATACGACATTGATTTATCGATGTGCGACGAAATTTCTCAACTTTTTTAAAACAAGTTTTATATATTTACCGAACCATTATAAATTAAATTACTATTATCGTCAAATGAGTTAGATATGGATTATATATATATATTTAAAAAGAGTTATTTATCCTTTAAAACAAATTTCTCAAATATTTATCCTACTTTATCAGAATCCGACTTTTGTCAATTTTTACAATGGAAATCCAAAACCTTTATTCAATATCAAAAATAAGTTTACTATTCTTATTTATCATATAAAACATGATTGTTTAATGTTTGAAAATTCTACATTTGAATATTTAAATAAATTAAAATTTTCATTTTCAAAGTGGTAAAATTACGAGTCGTTACATTTATATAGTGTATGAAGAAATGTGTCTGTTGGTGAAGAGACGTGGCTAAAAATCACAGCTGCTCAAAATTCAAAAAACACCTGTCCAATGGTTTATATATTGACATAGATAGGTAGGGCATGTCGACATTGTTAGACCAACTATTTTGATGTTTTGATTGTGACAGCTCTATAAGTTATATTATATGAACTAACCAAAATTGCAGGAGGAGATACTAGTTTACTCGACAATGGATTGAAGACCAAAAGATTTCGACGACAAGTTTCAACATTTTGATTTGGTTTGTCTATAGTCTAGTTAGTATTAACATTTGTTAAAATCTCTCCTAAGTAATATACACACACACAAGCCTTTAAAACATACTCAAGTCAATCTATACAAACTTAGTTATATATATATATATATATATATTTATAGAATAAACTTGCTTTTAAAACTAAGCAAAACAGGCTTGCAGTGATAGTTTCAGTCGTTTGAACAGGGTATACCAGTCAACTGAAACATCCACACATGCACAAGCATATATGAACATTAAGTCGACTAAATGACCCTGTTTAGTCGACTGAATGAAGTGCTTTTTCACAATAAAATTCAAATTCAAATTCGTTGGATTATTCGGTCTACTTAATTTGTATTTTCAGTCGACCGAATATTCATAACAGCTCTTTTTCTGAACGGTCACCACTTTTCAACTAACAGAAACATCCATTAATTCAACAGTTGTTTCCGTATCTTTTGACCGAATCTTTTCACTAATAGTTACAACTATTCAACACTATAAATAGACCTGATTTCAGTTTGCAAAACATAACATTATTCTCTGATTCCATTATATATTCTTGCAAACTATTTTCTGCAAATTACTTTCATAAACGCTCTCAAATCACTTGCACATTCAAGCACAAATTCATTTGTGATTAAAATTACTGCCAATCTTCATGAATTAAACGTTATACCACAAAAGGAGAAGATTACAAGAAGGGTGTACTTTATCGACTTATCAGTGCTATTCAAGAGCATATTCAGTCAGAAACAACTTTACTATCTGTATTGTAGAAGTCCAGTTCGGTTGCTCAGGTGGTAGAAGTCCTATTCGGTTGTCTAGGTGGTAGAATTCCTATTCGGTTGCTCAGGCGGTGTAGTACATGTTCCTCTGGGTTAAGAGAGGGTTACTAGTTAAATTCCAAAAGGTGTCTGGGACTGGACGTAGAACGGGAGTTCGAACTAGTATAAAAATCCCTAGTGTCATTTACTTTACTGGTTGCATTTTATACTCATATTCTGCATTAGTAGATAACTTAGTTTATATTCCATATTACGATCCATAACATCACTTTCATTTGGTATCAGAGCAAGGTCATCTTATAACCATAACAAAGTTATTTGATACATTGTTACTATGGAAAATACAATTAGCACTAGTTTTGTTAAAGGACAATCCACTGCACGACCACTACTATTTAATGGTTTGAACTATAATTGTTGGTCAACTAAAATGAGAATTTTCATGCAAGCAAATAGATATGATACTTGGAATATTACTCAAAGTGAATACAATGTACCCACTACACCATTTGCAAAATGGTCAAATACACAAAGAGCTGAGGCTACATCAAATGCAAAAGCTATGAATATGTTATTTTGTGCATTAGACAAAAAGGAATTTAATAGAGTTAGTATGTGTACAACTGCCTATGATATTAGGAAAACTCTTAAATTCACATAAGAAGGAACTAACAAAGTTAAACAAAGCAAGATTTCTATGCTCAAAAACAAGTTCCAAAATTTCAAAATGAGACCATATGAAACCATCAATGATATGTACTCTAGATTTCAAGAAATACATCATTCACTATTGGCATTACGAGAAATTTTTTTAGATTTTGATATTGTTTCTAAAATTTTAAACTCTTTAACGGATGAATGGGAAAGAAAGATCTTATCCATTGAAGAACCTAATGACATTTTACCATTAAACCTGAAGAGTTAACTGGAAATCTGATGTCATATGAAGTAAATTTGCAGGCTAAGCGAGATCAAGCACGAAATAAAAGAAATATTGCATTCAAAGCTGAACAAGAAGACTCGGACTCAGAAGAAGATGACATGGCAATGATCGCAAAGAATTTCAAAAAGTTTCTGAAATTCAGAAAGAACAAGAAATTTGGAAACAATAGAAAAGACAACACTAGCAAATTGCCAATGATATGTCATAAAAAGGGGCAAATGAAGAAAGACTATCTAGGAAGAAAAAGAGATAGATTAAAAAATAAGAAGGACAAGTACAAGAAGAAGCAGGCATTTTAGTAACTTGGGATGACTTAGAGTCATCGTCGTCGTCATTAGACAGTGATATAGAAAGTGATTCAGAACAAGCTAACGTTTGCTTTATGTCTTCAACTGACGATGTAAGTGATTTATCTTTTGAAGATTTAATTGATATAAACTCAGAAATATAAGATTAACATAAGGAAACTAAAAGAAAATATAAAAATGCATCAGAAAGGCTAAAGAGAGCTGAAATAGAGATTGATATGCTAAGAGATGAAAAGAAAATTTTAAAAGAAGAGCTTGTTAATACACAAGAATCCTTATCTAATGTTTCTTCTCAACTCACTCTACTATCAAAAGAAGTAGAAGTGAAAAAAGAAAAGAATATGACATTAACATCAGAAAACCATGAATTGAAATCAAATATCAAAATTATTGAGTTAAATAACACTAGTCTCAAAACTGAGTTACAGAGTGTTACTAAAATTGTGATAAATTTCAATAAAGGAAGAGAAAATCTTTCTAAAATTATTAGTGATTCTTAGTCTACTAATAATAAGAATGGACTAGGATATAAAAAATCTTCAGAACCAAAAAGGAATGATACATCTTGTAAAAATTACAATTTGCAGAATAATTTTGTGAAAGCAAAATCAAAACCAAAGGTTATTGTTCAAATAAAAGAAGCTGGTAAAAATTGTACTATAAAAATTTAGGTACCAAAGACTAATAACAATTTAATTAGAAATAAGTACATAAAATCTTTTATATCTACATTTCATGAAAACAAGGATTTTATTTACAAAAGGGAATTCTAAACCCTCATGGTTTGGCTTCCTAAGATCTAACTCTTAGGACCCTAATAAAAGGTGGGTACCAACGTTATTTCTAATCTTTGTAGGTACTGATCAGTAAAGATGAAAATGGATACTAGACAGTGGTTGCTCAAAACATATGACAGGAAACAAAGATATGCTGACAAATATTATCTACTTGGATAGAGGATCTGTCAATTTGGAGATTGGCAAAGGCGATGTGAGCAATGACGGTACATCTAATTTACCTCTTATTACAAATGTTTTATTAGTTAAGAATTTAAAACATAATTTACTTAGTATAAATCAGCTATGTGATAAAGGTTTTAACATAACTTTTTCTGAAAATAAGTGTAATATTTTTGATCAAAATAATAACCTTATTTTTGAAGGAACCGGAGAAAGAAATATTTACATATAAATAAGAAAGTTAATTATGACACAAACATGTGTATAATAGCTAAAGACAATGATGCTTGGTTATGGCACAAAAGATTTTGCCACATAAATTTTAAAGCTATTAACAAATTATTTAAGAATAATTTAGTTAGAGGCTTTCCTAAGATGACCTTTAAAACTAAAAATATTTGTGATGCTTGTCAATTAGGAAAACTAACTAAATCTTCTTTTAAATTAAAGAAAATGATATCTACTTTACAACCACTTGAGTTGTTACACTTGGATCCTTTTGGACCAACACGAACCCAGTCTATTAATCACAATAGATATGTTTTTGTAAGGGTAGATGAATTTTCAAGATTTACATAGACCACTTCCAAAGAAGAGGAGGAAGTGGAAGATTCTCAATATGAAGAAATGTAGTTTTTTTCATTTTATATATGTATGTTTTCCTTTGTTTTTTTATTTACTTTGGCTCTTTGTAACCCATGAAAAATTGTTGTGTCTTAATGGTATCTTATTTCTCATATATATTTGCTATGCTTCAATTATCTTGCATATTCACATATGTTTGCTTAATGTACACAACACCATATTACTTATTATATCTTTCATTCCTTTTAGTCGATGAAAAAGGGGGAGAAGTGTATAGATAACAGGTAGTTCATACATTCAGGGGGAGTTTTATTCTTTTTAAATATAACTTTTTATAATCTTTTGAACTTACATAGTTGTCATCATCAAAAAGGGGGAGAATGTTAAAACCAACTATTCTGATGTTTTGTTTGTGACAACTATATATGTATATATTATATGAACTAACCAAAATTGCAGGAGAAGAAACTAGTTTACTCGACAATAGATTGAAGACCAAAATATTTCGATGACAAGTTTCAAAATTTCGATTTGGTTTGTCTATAGTCTAGTTAGTATTAACATTTGTCAAAATCTCTCCTAGGTGGTATACACACACAAGCCTTTAAAACACACTTAAGTCAATCTATACAAACTTAGTTATATATATATAGAATAAACTTGCTTTTAAAACTTAGCAAAACAGGCTTGGAGTGATAGTTTCAGTCAACTGAACATGGTATACCAGTCGACTGAAACATGCACACATGCACAAGCATGTTTGAACATTCAGTAGACTAAATGACCCTGTTCAGTCGACTGAATGAAGTGTCTTTTCACAATAAAATTTAAATTCAAATTTGTTTGAATATTCAGTCTGCTTAATTTGTATTTTCAGTCAACTGAATATTCATAACGGCTATTTTTCTGAACGGTCACCACTTTTCGACGAACAGAAACATCCGTTAATACAACATTTGTTTCCGTATCTACAGTTTTTTCCATATCTTTTGACCGAATCTTTTCACTAATAGTTACAACTATTCAACATTATAAATAGACTTGATTTTAGTTTGCAAAACATAACATTATTCTCTGATTCTATTCTATATTCTTGCAAACTATTTTATGCAAATTTCTTTCATAAATGCTCTCAAATCACTTGCATATTCAAGCACAAATTCATTTGTGATTAAAATTACTTCCAATCTTCACGAATTACACGTTATACCACAAAAGGAGAGGATTATAGGAAGGGTGCACTTTATCAACTTATCAGTGCTATTCGAGAGCATATTCAGTCATAAACAATTTTACTATCTGTATTGTAGAAGTACTGTTCGGTTGCTCAAGCGGTAGAAGTCCTGTTCGGTTGTCTAGGTGGTAGAAGTCCTGTTCGGTTGCTCAGGCAGTGTAATACCTGTTCCTCCGGGTTAAGAGAGGGTTGCTAGTTAAATTCCAGAAGGAGTCTGGAACTGGACGTAGAACAGGAGTTCGAACTAGTATAATAATCTCTGGTATCATTTACTTTACTGTTTACTTTTTATACTCATATTCCGCATTAGTAGATAACTTAGTTTATATTCCGTATTACGATCCACAACATCACTTTCAGACATATTATTGTTAATTTTGAAAATGATTTTCATTTAACTTCAAACTTCTATATATTTTTGTAAATAATTTAAACATAGTTTTTAAATACTTTGAATACATAAAAAAAAATATAATATTTATAAAAATTTATTTTGAATTGTTAAATAATTTATCTTGATAAAATACCACAGATCAAAAATTTATGATAAAGATCAGAATCTGCTATTAGGGACTTTAACAATTTATTATAATGAATTATAACCATACACTAGAGTCTTAAGCTTTTCAAATCTTTGTTTTTAAACTTATGAGTCTTGATTATCTCCAACTTTGGAACTTTGGTGTTTATATCGATCAGTCTTCAAGTTTAATCGCTTTGCACATGTGTAATATTTTATAATATATACTATACAGCTTCACAAAACATTAGTGTCTATATTTATATGGTTGTTGTCATTAAAATAAATATCTGAGTTATTAACAATCTCCCTCTTTTTGATAACAAAAGACATATAAATATTCCTGCATATGAATATAATATAACTAAACCCTAAGTTAAATAACTCCACTAACTATATGCAACTCCCCCTTCGTATATGCGTGTGTTATATTTTATATTTTTCTCCCCCTTTGTCATCAACAAAAATAGGTGAAGAACTTCCCAAAAATTTAATATACTTATGAATCTAAATCAATATTTAAATGTGATGTACTTATATATTGATTAATGATTAAATTCTAAATCATATACTAACTATTGAAGACATTAAATAAATAAGATTAACTTTATAAATTATTCTAAAAAATAAAACAAACTATTCCATAATAAAAAATACAAACAAACAATCCCAACCAAAACAAAAAATTTCCTAAACTTTTGCAGTCTAAAACAACAGTAATATATTTTACACTACTCCAAATTTGACCATCTTCTCTTGGAAAAAAATTTCCATTTAAATTTGCATAGGACATTTTAACTAAATCAGGATAGCAATAAAAATCATTTTGAGATGAATCGGTTAAACCGAAAATACTATTTTGAAAAGCCAAATCTTGTAAACCATAAGAAGAAAATTCATTAAATATGCAAACCTTCCCGTAAATACTTTTCCATAAGTAGCATATTCAATATAAGTTTCCATGAACTCTTGATCATTATGTAGTTGACTTTCGTTCCTTTTGGTAAGCCTAATGGCTTTGGATGAGGAGGGTTGGCTTGAGGAAGACATTGCCGCGTGGTTTTGAAGGTAGGAGAGTGAAGAACGATTCTGAATTTTAAAATAAAGTGTGGGTGAATGAAGGGGTAAGTGTGGGTTGAATAATAGAGAGTGAATTGACATTTTTTAGTTGAAAAGATGCTTTTCAGTTTACTAGTGCCTTCATGTGTAACTTATAGTGTTCTCCGAATTTCATATGTAGACGTACAAACAGGGACTATATTAAATACATTTTTATCTAATGGCCAAAATAAAATATTCACAGCTTTAGAATTATTAAGTGCTTGTGTCTTTTGGTGTGGTGTCCATGTTGAGTATTCAGTATGGGGATCAATGTACTCACTTTATGTAATATTCCAAATATCTAAACCATTATACTGTAAATAAATCTTCATTCTACATGACCAATAAGTGTAATTACTACCATTAAATAATGGGGGTCTAGTAATTGATTATCCTTCACAAAAGTGTTAAAAAGCAAACTACCAGTGTTACTAACCATTTATACTTTCCAAAAATCAAATCAAGAAAGTTTGAAAACCTAATGTTTTGATACTAAATGTGGGTTACGGTTTAATGGATTTTAGGCAATTTTAATTCTGAGGGGTGAATATTGTTTAATAATTTTTTTGAATCTTTTTAACTTAGTTTTAATATTTAAGCCAAATTGTAAATTATCAACACAGGTCTATACTAATTAAGTAATCAAAGATGTAATCACAGATAAATGTAAAAGTAATAACAAAAAGTAAAGTAAGAGAGGTAACATTAGGAATTTTATACTAGTTCAAATTAACAAATCCTACATCCAGTCCCATACAATATCGTAAAACTTTCTTTTCAATCGCCTACTTTAACCAGGCGGAAAGCAAACCAAAATACAGTCTCGATTTCAAGGCTATGAGATATATCTTTCTTTCTCATAAGTCCAGGGCAAACTCTCTTGATTTTCTATGCAACAAGATTTCTCACTAAATTTAGACGGACAATTGAGCACACACGTACTTTATTTGAACATGCAGTAAGCATACTCAAATAAATAAGAGTAGAGTTGTTGATTTCCAAGTAAAAATAGTTGTACATGGGAAACAAGATATCCTTAACCCTTTTGAAAGCGGTTTAATCTTTGAATTAAAAAAAGAATACTTTCAAATTAGTAAGTAGACTGTAGAGAATAAATGTAGTAAAGTATAAATTGAATTTGAATGAAATCGTAGAGTATATAAAGTGAATTTTTTGGAATATATGTTAAGAAAAGGAGTAAGAAGAAAGTAGAGAAAGTATTGTAAAAATTCATTTTCCAACCACTTTATATAGTGTATAAAGGGATATGTCTATTCATGAAGAGATGCTGTTAATAATCACAACTATTCAAAATTCAAAAGACACCTCTTCAATAATCTATATGTAAATACCCAGATTGAGATTACCTAGAATTAAACTTAAAAATATGATTTAATTGAATTTATTAGTTATTGTTAACCGGCCTTTTGGCAAGGCCACGATAACAAGGACTTGACTAGAAATGACAACAGTCTGCTCTGGGGTTTAGTCATCTATAAGTTCACGATGGATATAGGCAAACTTGGTACAAGCCCAAATCGAGCCACAATTAGCATGGTACGTCAAGCAAAGCTATGAAAGGCAACGTTCCAAATTTCGGGTTAATTGGAGGTCGTATGCTCAAGTTACAGATCGATCAAGATCCATGCAGAACATGTTTCATTTCGTATCCATCCATTGGCATCCACCATTTCGTATCCATCACCATTGATACAAAATGAGCATGTCCTCATCATTTGACACCCATCATTCGTATCCATCAAGTTCGAGCCTATATCGATGGACTTCAACACTTCCTGGATCGATCACGTTTCATTCAACTAACAGCTGCATGTTTCGTATCGATCACTTATTTAATCGTTACGAAGAGTAGGGCCCGAGATTGATATGAAGGAAAGGTTAAAGCATCGATACGAAAAGCATAGCCTTGGTTGGATACGAAAGAAGAGGTCAAACCAATTGAAGGGTCCTTGTGCATGAATTTTGGATCTCCATAAAACAAGCATGATACGTCATCGATACGAGAAGATCGATACTGATCGATCGATACGAAGTCTTCAGCCTCCCTACCAAACTCAATCTTGGATCAATCATATATCTCAAACCACAAATCCAAATGCCTTGGAATTTTCATGGAAGCTTGCATATCATCTCAAGAACGTCTCTGATCGATCGCAGCTCAATTGGAGCCATTCTTAATCGATACAAAGACAACATGGACCGATCCAGGATCGATCCCAAATGACTCCAAATCGATTGTGTGGGCCCACATACGCATGAGAAAGGGTGTTCCGAGTTTCGAGGCAGATATTTCCATCTGTAACGACCTTTAATTTCGCTACTTCGAAAATGCGGGATTTTATTTATTTTAAATTTAAAAGGATTTAAAATTTAAATAAATAAGTTATATATAATAAATAATAATAGAGAAATTATTTATCCTTATAATAAAAAAGTATAAAGTTTGGATTTTATCACAAATCAGCAAAAGTTAAGTTTTGTTAAAAATAAATAAATGCTTAAATAAGCATGTTTAAATATTTGTTTGAAAAGTTAAATTATATTAAAATCACTTAATAAAGATAATAGAAGTATATTAAAGGGTTAAAAATATGTTTATAATCATTTTACAAAAATATTCAAAATTTGTCACATTTTGTCAATGCAACTCCAAAATCAACAAAAGTGGTATTTTTAAAAGTATAAATCGATTTGAGGAAGAAAGAGATTCATATTAAAATCATTTAGTAATGATAATAAAAATCTAATAAGGTTTGTGAAACATAATTTTAATTGGTTTACAAAATGTCCAAATTTTGTCGCATTTTGTCAATTTTACATGCACTGTAAAAATGGAGATTTTGATATTATTTAAATATTGATTTAAAATATGAATAGACGTGTCTAAATTTATTTAAAGAAGTAAGAAGTTCATTTTTTAATTTTGTTTTACATCAATAAATAGTTTAACAAAAACGTCTAAATGTGACCAAATAACATTTTATCGAATATCAACGTTTTGTCGACCAAAAGTTGTCGCAATATTGTTGCACCTTTATGTACATATACATGTACACTTATTTAAATAGTGTAAGTGTTAATAAAGTTACTAATTAATGTTACTTTTACTAAATAAGGTTAAAAACTTTTAAAAACAATTAAGAAAAAGTAACTTGATAAAGACAAATATGTCATTTCAAAGCAAAAGTAAACATCACATTCAAACGAAACATAATCATTTTATTCTTTACTTAAATTTTAAGTGAAAGCGACTTAATGTAACAACCCTTCAAAATAGGAATAATAGTCCCACATCGTGGAAAAACACTATGAAGTGGGTGCTTATATACTAGGGCCTACACCTCATAACAAAGTCGAGGCCTTTTGAGGAACAAAACCCCACACCTTGGCTTGGCCCATGAGGCGGAGGTGACTAAGTTGGGGACAATATCTGCCTCAAGTGAGGTGCGGGCTGTTACATTTGGTATCAGAGTCATACCCAGCCGGAATTGTGGCATGTATGTGTTACAGCCACGACGCCTGGGTGGTGTTGTGTTCATGAGCCAACGAGGACGTTGGGCTCTAAAGGGGGGGGGGGAGATTGTAACACCCCTTCAAAATGGGAATAATAGTCCCACATCGTGGAAAAACACTATGAAGTGGGTGCTTATATACCAAAGCCTTCACCTCATAACAAAGTCGATGCCTTTTGAGGAACAAAACCCCACACCTTGGCTTGGCCCATGAGGTGGAGGTGTCTAAGTTGGGGACGATATCTGCATCAAGTGAGGTGCGGGCTGTTACACTTAAAGTAGTGATTTGAAAGGTGATGTTAAGGGTTGGTTTTCTTAAGGAGAAAGTAAGGGTATTTTGGTCATTTTACAAAACATTATTATATTTCAAACTTTTCCTTTAAATACCTACCTCCATTCTCACTTTCTTTCACACAAATTTCCATCTTCTTCTCTCTTTTCTTAAGCTATTTTAATGGCTTGTACCTTTAAGAGATGTAGGAGGGTTAAAAATAGTGGATTGCTTAAGCAGTCATCCACTTGTTACTCTCTAACCTCTTCTTAAACAACTTCTTAATCCACTTCTTCCTCTCTTCCAAAGCCTCCAACCTCTCCATACCCATGCCACAAATTAAAAAAAAGAAAAGCAAAGAGAGAAAAAGAAATTCGAAGCAACAAATTCAAAAACGGGTGTAACGACCCGAAAATTTTAATAATTTTTATAACGTACTTAACTAAAATTTTTATGAAAATAAACAATTAATTTTAAGCAATGAAAATCTGATATTTGGAATACATCTATTTAAACGTAGCAAGTATCAGATTTTCATCAGAAAATATGTATGTTTATTCAGTTGTGTAATTTTCAATTTAAAATTTAAAATCAGTTAATATTGATGGAGATAAAATATTTTTGAAATCTGAATATTTTTGTATCTGAAAAATATTTATTATCTTCTGAGTGTGACGTCATATTACATTTCGCCAAATTTGGACTCCTTTAGCTACGTTTATATTATTTTCGGCGTTTTAGCAGTAGTTTGGCAGTGAAAATCGAGTTTTGATAGATGGGTTGTATTACTCATATCTATGTATCATTCTATTTGTAAGGACCCGATTCTTCGACTTCCGAAAAACCGACATCGATACGTCCACAGTATCAACTGCCGAGCAACGAATGCCGGAAAACTGAATTCTTAGGGTTTTAGAAAGAAGAAAACAGAAGAAAAGATAGAAGATAAAACAACAACAGAACAGAAACAATATCAGAATCTCACATATCGCAGCGGAAAAATATATAATAGATAAACACTAGTCTTTTAAAACAAAGAACTATATCAGTTTATACATACATCAATCATCAGAGTCAATATACAACAATGGACAGTTATATAACTTGTCCTCATACAGAATACACAGCGGAATAAATACTATCAGATACAAATACTACGTCTCGTCCTCCAGCTTATCTCCAAAGCTCCAGAATATCCAGAATATCCTGATAATATAACTCTAGGCCGCCCGTGTGCAAATTAGTGGGCACCCAGAGTTTAGAAGGGAACAATAAACTCCGAGTCAGTCATGGTGACTGGTGTGAGATCGTAAAACAGTTATTTTTCACAAAGAAAATAAAACAAATTCGCAATGCTTTTGGAAAATGAAACTACCATAAGACCTACCGCCACACACACAATGCAAACGCAGAATTGGAGGAGATTTCTTCTTATGATAGTCAAAAATGCTTACTACGCAAAAATCAAATCATTTTTGATATTATTATTAGTGCATAGTGTAGAAAACATTTCGAAATTATAATATTAATCTTAGCCAACATACGACCAGTATCGTATGCCTACTATAGCTACCATCTAAACAGTGGTGACCACCGTACGTAAATGGCAGGTTCTACAACTAATACCGTACAAAGTGCGTATTGGGGTTTGGATTTCCAACAAATGGTCAGGCTAAGGAACTTCCTTTTCCATGATGGGTACGTCCCTGGAATAGACGACCCGAGAACCTAACGTTACGGTTAGATCTCTGCCAACACAAGGGCGGGTTACCTCTGCAAAAATAGGTAACTACTGACACGCATATGTCATCCCCCGATCGTAACCGATCTTCCCGAGGATCCCCGATTTCCAACAAACCACATAGATAATAATGCAGCAACCACATAGGTTAAGTATCTGGGCTCCATACCATGATACCACCTCTATCCAGAAGGAATGACATACACTAAGGGGCGCTACTCCCTAGAACCTTGCTGCATCCTTCCTGTTTCGACCATTTCCGGGGTGTGAGGCTCGAAAAAGTCTCGTCCACAAAGCTACGCTTTCTACAAAGCCATGCTTCGGGTCAAACAAATGATCAACCTATGATCACAAAGATATAAGATCAAACAAATGATCATATCACAAATGATAAAACACTGATCATTTCACAGCAACACTCAGTATGCCACGTTACCAAATTGGGAATATATCGCTGATAAATTTCAACTACATAACCTCTGAGCTCGTACGTCTCAGAGAAGGGTGTTAAGCTAAGAGAATAAATTCTCCCCCACCAACAGAAATGTATTTGAAAGAAATCAGCTTTATATCTCAAATTGTAACGTCAGACACACAATCCATACAAGTCTGTTCCGGGATCGAACAGAACCGAAGGCACTTCTCACGAAGCCCTTGCACATCCGGATAATTTTCTAATCACGTCCGGACTTCCCGTCACTAAGGGTGATAAAACCTCTAAACCGAAGATCAGCCGATGTAGAGTAACTCGACGGTAATCCTTCCGTTTTCAAAAATATCCGGTCTTCAACACCGGTCTTCGAATGCAATTCATAACGACGTATCACATATTCGGAATGGGTTATACGACCGCATGGTCCTTTCCCGATTAACCCGAATAGTGAGCGATTATTTAAAAATAAGTGTGGCATTCAAATTCATCCAATTCGCAACAAATACCCATTCAAGGTAATTATTGATAGTCGGTTATTTAACTATCAATAAAGATGCGCAACATCATCAGATTCCAAATAATTTTCCAAATTATTTATTTCCCAAAATATCTTTACTAGATATAAAATTTTCCACACTTAACCATTTGAAAACAATTTCAAATCAATTTCCACATTTCATTTTATCTTTGAAGATAAAATCTCAAAACAGTTCATTTCATATTGGAAAAGCATTTCCATACTTATTTAATAATAAGTGGTTCACAAATCTATTATTTTCAACATTTGAAAATATTCAATATACTTAAATCAATATTAAGTATACATTTCATTCTTTAAGGAAATCATTAATTTTAACATCTATTTGAGTC
This sequence comes from Allium fistulosum, assembly GCA_030737815.1. Classification (NCBI taxonomy): domain Eukaryota; kingdom Viridiplantae; phylum Streptophyta; class Magnoliopsida; order Asparagales; family Amaryllidaceae; genus Allium; species Allium fistulosum. The sequence continues at coordinate 701,897,571 of CM060904.1, read as the reverse complement.
AAAACGAATGTTACGTAAAACATCGTTACGACGACTCAAAATCACTAGTATAGGGATTCGAAATTTAGATAAATATATAAATCCCAATACTAGACAAAAACATTTCCTTTCGGAAATCATTTACTATAACAACAGTGTTATAGTCCACCATTTCCTTATTTCTCGAAAACGTCTATTTCAACAAGAACTGTTGAAATCTATGGTTTCGATATTTCCCACATTTTAAAAACATCTTTAAAATGTTTAACTTCATTTTTAATATCACTTCTTCAAAAATAAATCCATTTTATTTGATAATATATTCACTGTCCAAAATCGTGAATATAATTCACTTAACCCAATTTCAATCATTTCTACACATTTTTATCTCAATAAAAATTCGCTATCCAAAATCGCGAATATATCTTCTTTAAAAATCTTCTATATCTAATTTCTCAAATTCAACTGATTTTGAATTTATAAACACGTTTATAAATTCTATTTCTATTTTAATAACAACTTCGACTTATAAATTTTCCTTTATTTACTTCTATAATTTACTTATCAAAATAAGTGATTTCGGATTTATAAACAATGTTTATAAATCGCATTTATACTCTATAACAATTTCAACTTATAAAATCATTTCATTTAGCAATTTCTATTCATATCTCATCTAAGTGTAAAAGTCAAATTTATAAGTAAATTTCTTATAAATCCTTTATTCTACGGTATCTATTCACTTTATAACTTCACGTTATAAATCTATTTATTTCATTCACTTATACTTCTTTTTAACACTTATAAAAAAATTCGTTTTATAAGTCCAATATTTTGATTTATAAATTATCAAATTTATAAACCTTTTTATACAAATCATTTATAGTTATTCAAAAATCCCAACTTAAACCATTTTATAAATAAATCAACTATTTATTTCAAAAATCACACTTTGGTTAAATTTCACCAAAAATCTTAACTTTTATAACTTTAAGATTTTAAATGTTTATTCATTTGAAATAACTCAATTCAAAAATTCAATAAAACGTCTATTTTCAAAAATCACTTTAAAAATCTTTTTATAGTAAAAGTCGTTATTTTTAAGCTTCAAAAACTGAATGTGATGATGCAACAGCACCAATTAGTCCATCACAACATCAAACATCATATATCAATATGATAACAGAATATACATCAATATCTGTAAATAAATAACTACTGGTGAGGAATCCAGTTGGATCCCTCCAACCTGTTTCCCTGCATCCACAGACGTTAGCACAATACCAATTCCACTTCGAGGTGGAATATCGCGGTATATGGGTTTTTATAAATATCCGCTTACTAACGGCGCAATAGGGTCTCATCCGCTATACGAGGCGGGAAATCAATCAATCCAATATATACATATGCCAATATGTATATATTGCTATATATATAGATATATCCTATTATATCTAATATCACATCCAATAACAATCAATAACTGCAATCCAAATTTAAATCTGAGTGAGAAGATCTCACCTTAGCTTTTATTTTGCAATCCCATTTCCATTTCAATTTGGCTTGATTTCTCGATTTATAGACCTTGTATAAATATTATACGAATTCATTAATATTTGAACAGATCAAATAATAAATTTTCATTTGATAATTTCGATTCACCAGTGATTTTATTTTAAACCAATTACTTTTTTTTTTAAACTAATTCCTTTTAATAAATTAAATTAATTAGTAATTCAATTTAAACAAATCTCCTTGTAAAAATCTCCAAAATAATTAACAAGTTAATTACTATTATTCATTACACTAAAAATATGTATATGAATATTTATTTTTTTATCTGGAAACACATATTCCTATAAAAATTTACCTGTAGAGACTTAAAAATATAATCTTTAGTAAACTCCTCAACATTTTAAAATTTCACATTTTCGAACCTGTATATATATATACATTTCACTAAAATTCTTCTGTCCATATATATTGAAAACTAAATAGGCCTTACTAGTATTATCATTTTCATTATTCGATAATTTTAAAATAGAATCAGCTTAACAAATTATAGATAGAGATTGGATACTTACTGCAATTTCGAGAACCAGTCGACTCCCCAAGACATTCGACTTCGACCTTGCCTCGTATGAACAACCAACGTCGACCTGCTCCCCACCCCAAATCGCCAGCACGTCACCACCAAACCCAACCTCATCCTCGAACCCATCGCGATATCACTTCCGTTCCAATTCGCAATGCGCGATTCACCGAGCCAACATCGAGACTACCTTCCTCCATCGCCGCGTCTCTCCACGCATACGCGCCTGTGCTCCCGCAGTCCCCCAATCGATCGTCGATCGATGATGCGGTCGGCCCAGAAATACTCAACGAACCCACAACTGCATGCCTTGACGATACCCTTGTTCACGCGGTCAAATTCTGATGTCGCACCACCCCGTCTTGAAGCCCTAGCTCATGCTCGAGATCGCGAGACCCCAAATTTGCAAGCATGTGAACAACGGTTCCCATCCTGAGCTCGAATCGTGACCTTATTTCTCTTCGCCCCAGCATGCAACACTTGATTTTGATTTCCATGAATTAGAGATGGAAAAAGGGAGCTGCCATTATTCTTCGAATTGAAAATAAAGAGAGGAGAGGGAGTCACGACTTTGATTTTATTTTTAAAACTGTTTCGCGTGATAAAAGAAACGAAGGGGAGACAAAAGAACGTGGTTTAGCAGAGAATACGTGCTTACACGATTTTTGTATCGTGATATTTGGCGTGATTAAAGGAGAGAACGTGCTGCTGTTGAACAAAATTTTAAATTTAAATTTAATTTGAATTTGATTAAATTCCAATGCGTTTACGTGTCGTATTCTCACATAACAACTCCAATAAATACGAAATTCGAAATCCGGCAATAATTCCATGTTACGGACCCAATGGAACTGGTTCCGTCGAAATCCGAGACTGTGCCTCGGACGGCTATTTTTAAATATCGATTCAAACGATGTAATTTCAAAACTGAACGAAACACTTTGAAATTCAATTCTGAAGCTTCTACTATCTTCAGTATTATCATTACGAATTTTAAAGGCTTTTGAAATATTTTTTCTTCAACTGTAAATTGAAGATTTAAATTTTTATTCAACTTACAATAGATTAAATCTTATAATTTAATCGCCAAATTCAAAGTTATATTCGGGATTCAAATTAAATCATCGTTCAAATATTTAAAATTAATTAAATATTCTCAATTTAATTTGTTCAAAATTCAGGGTCGTTACAGACTTCCCCCCTTAAAAGAATTTCGTCCCGAAATTACAAGTTAGGGAAAAAGGTCCTTAACTCGTCTACTATTTTTCACAATCCAAATGGTTTTTATCAAATTTTTAAAACAAATCTTTCTACTAAAGATTCGTTATTATTTCAACTAGTTTTCCAAACCTTTTATAGTTTTCAAACATCATTGTTTACTTCAATTCAAATTTAAATTCAAATTCAAATTCAAATTTAAACTTCCAAAATTTTCTCAAAAATTTTCTAACACTCGAAATTTTCGAAAAATTTCGCCAGCGTCTCCTTTGCGCGGCTAATACGGTACGACTACAAAACGTCCCTACGGACTCTCAGATTTCAAAAAGAAAAAGAAAAAGCCAAGCGGCTAGACAAGAAAGTCCTCAAAAACTCATATTATAATTCAAATACGTACCTTTTTGTCGAGCAATTCAAATTATCTTTGAAATCAAAATTCCAATTCCTTTTATAACACCTGTATGTCCTACTAGCCATAATATCTAGTTACACATTCAAACCATTTTGCACATTCTATTACAAAATTTTCCAATATAAACTGCTTATACATTTTTTTACTTCACTATTGAAGCTACATATCTATTTTTCATTCAATTTTACATTTCAATTTCATTTGAATTCAATTCGCAAATTTTAATTCTATTGGAATTCAATTTATCTTCAATTCTGAAATATTGAATTTATCAATTATCTTTCATTTACAACTGCTTATTTTAGATTAGTTTCAATTACTAATTTTATTTCAATAGTGCACTTTGTTTTCCACAAATCTAAATTCAATTCAGTCTTACTTACTTACAGTTTCAAAATGAATTTTAACATTAAATTTCATTTTCTTGCACTTGTAATTGCAAATTTATTTTCAACTTAATCAATTTTCTTTAAGTAATCTTCTCATTCTATTTAATTGATTCACTTATACTTACTTTAATTCAACTTAAAATTCCTTAAGTTAAATTTATTCTACCAAAATTCAATTGATATAAGTTATCAACTTAGTAATATTTCATAAATATTTCTACATAGTATTCCAGAGTTTACCAACATTTCAAAGCCATTTTGAAAACAATTCAAATTATCCTTTGAATTTCCAAAACAAACCCAAATTTTTTCAAACAATTCTCATTTAAAACAATTTGGCAGCAATTCCTCTTCTAGAAACCCGAAAATGAACACCGGTGATGCTGCAGTCATTACCGAAGTTATTTTCCAGCGACCGAAAAGAGTTTAGAGCTTTTATCTCTCTAAAATACCTTTCAAACCTTTCGAAATTCATTTTCATATCAAAAGAATTTAAACTCTCCACATCACCAAAATTTTCAAATTCTTTTCAAAACATTTCCAAATACTTCTCTGGAATTCCATTTTAAATTACAAATTCATTTATAATTTACATTCTTTAAATTTCATTTGTATGTGAATTTATTTCTTAATTCTTTATTTTTTTTATTTCAATTTCATATATAATTTTCACATATATATCAATGATGATAATTAACATCATCACTCCCTAACAACCATGCATTCATATCATAATAATTCACAGAAAATTATTTCCTTTATATACAAAAATAGCTTTGGGTAAAATTATTTCATTTACCCTATTTTAAAACAATACTATGTCGTCTTGCCTCGTCTAAGTGTTTAGAAATCCCTATCGATAATATGGCGTCCCACATACCGACCAAAATTCATAAACATCTCAACGGATAAGCAAACACAATATAAAACATTTTTTTTATATTCACTAAAAAATACGCGCTCATATCTATTATTACACTCAACTCATTCTAGAGTACTACTGACTCTATCTCTAATGAGTACACCCAACAGAGCAGGGTTGTCGCTTAACCATATGCTCCGATACCACGTTGTAAGGACCCGATTCTTCGACTTCCGAAAAACCGACATCGATACGTCCACTGTATCAACTGCCGAGCAACGAATGGCGGAAAACCGAATTCTTAGGGTTTTAGAAAGAAGAAAACAGAAGAAAAGATAGAGGATAGAACAACAACAGAACAGAAACAATATCAGAATCTCACATATCGCAGCGGAAAAATATATAATAGATAAACACTAGTCTTTTAAAACAAAGAACTATATCAGTTTATACATACATCAATCATCAGAGTCAATATACAACAATGGACAGTTATATAACTTGTCCTCATACAGAATACACAGCGGAATAAATACTATCAGATACAAATACTACGTCTCGTCCTCCAGCTTATCTCCAAAGCTCCAGAATATCCAGAATATCCTGATAATATAACTCTAGGCCGCCCGTGTGGAAATTAGTGGGCACCCAGAGTTTAGAAGGGAACAATAAACTCCGAGTCAGTCATGGTGACTGGTGTGAGATCGTAAAACAGTTATTTTTCACAAAGAAAATAAAACAAATTCGCAATGCTTTTGGAAAATGAAACTACCATAAGACCTCCCGCCACACACACAATGCAAACGCAGAATTGGAGGAGATTTCTTCTTATGATAGTCAAAAATGCTTACTACGCAAAAATCAAATCATTTTTGATATTATTATTAGTGCATAGTGTAGAAAACATTTCGAAAGTATAATATTAATCTTAGCCAACATACGACCAGTATCGTATGCCTACTATAGCTACCATCTAAACAGTGGTGACCACCGTACGTAAATGGCAGGTTCTACAACTAATACCGTACAAAGTGCATATTGGGGTTTGGATTTCCAACAAATGGTCAGGCTAAGGAACTTCCTTTTCCACGATGGGTACGTCCCTGGAATAGACGACCCGAGAACCTAACGTTACGGTTAGATCTCTGCCAACACAAGGCCGGGTTACCTCTGCAAAAATAGGTAACTACTGACACGCATATGTCATCCCCCGATCGTAACCGATCTTCCCGAGGATCCCCGATTTCCAACAAACCACATAGATAATAATGCAGCAACCACATAGGTTAAGTATCTGGGCTCCATACCATGATACCACCTCTATCCAGAAGGAATGACATACACTAAGGGGCGCTACTCCCTAGAACCTTGCTGCATCCTTCCTGTTTCGACCATTTCCGAGGTGTGAGGCTCGATGAAGTCTCGTCCACAAAGCTACGCTTTCTACAAAGCCATGCTTCGGGTCAAACAAATGATCAACCTATGATCACAAAGATATAAGATCAAACAAATGATCATATCACAAATGATCAAACACTGATCATTTCACAGCAACACTCAGTATGCCACGTTACCAAATTGGGAATATATCGCTGATAAATTTCAACTACATAACCTCTGAGCTCGTACGTCTCAGAGAAGGGTGTTAAGCTAAGAGAATAAATTCTCCGCCACCAACAGAAATGTATTTGAAAGAAATCAGCTTTATATCTCAAATTGTAACGTCAGACACACAATCCATACAAGTCTGTTCCGGGATCGAACAGAACCGAAGGCACTTCTCACGAAGCCCTTGCACATCCGGATAATTTTCTAATCACGTCCGGACTTCCCGTCACTAAGGGTGATAAAACCTCTAAACCGGAGATCAGCCGATGTAGAGTAACTCGACGGTAATCCTTTCGTTTTCAAAAATATCCGGTCTTCAACACCGATCTTCGAATGCAATTCATAACGACGTGTCACATATTCGGAATGGGTTATACGACCCCATGGTCCTTTCCCGGTTAACCCGAATAGTGAGCGATTATTTAAAAATAAGTGTGGCATTCAAATTCATCCAATTCGCAACAAATACCCATTCAAGGTAATTATTGATAGTCGGTTATTTAAATATCAATAAAGATGCGCAACATCATCAGATTCCAAATAATTTTCCAAATTATTTATTTCCCAAAATATCTTTACTAGATATAAAATTTTCCACACTTAACCATTTGAAAACAATTTCAAATCAATTTCCACATTTCATTTTATCTTTGAAGATAAAATCTCAAAACAGTTCATTTCATATTGGAAAAGCATTTCCATACTTATTTAATAATAAGTGGTTCACAAATCTATTATTTTCAACATTTGAAAATATTCAATATACTTAAATCAATATTAAGTATACATTTCATTCTTTAAGGAAATCATTAATTTTAACATCTATTTGAGTCAAAACGAATGTTACGTAAAACATCGTTACGACGACTCAAAATCACTAGTATAGGGATTCGAAATTTAGATAAATATATAAATCCCAATACTAGACAAAAACATTTCCTTTCGGAAATCATTTACTATAACAACAGTGTTATAGTCCACCATTTCCTTATTTCTCGAAAACGTCTATTTCAACAAGAACTGTTGAAATCTATGGTTTCGATATTTCCCACATTTTAAAAACATCTTTAAAATGTTTAACTTCATTTTTAATATCACTTCTTCAAAAATAAATCCATTTTATTTAATAATATATTCACTGTCCAAAATCGTGAATATAATTCACTTAACCCAATTTCAATCATTTCTACACATTTTTATCTCAATAAAAATTCGCTATCCAAAATCGCGAATATATCTTCTTTAAAAATCTTCTATATCTAATTTCTCAAATTCAACTGATTTTGAATTTATAAACATGTTTATAAATTCTATTTCTATTTTAATAACAACTTCGACTTATAAATTTTCCTTTATTTACTTCTATAATTTACTTATCAAAATAAGTGATTTCGGATTTATAAACAATGTTTATAAACCGCATTTATACTCTATAACAATTTCAACTTATAAAATCATTTCATTTAGCAATTTCTATTCATATCTCATCTAAGTGTAAAAGTCAAATTTATAAGTAAATTTCTTATAAATCCTTTATTCTACGGTATCTATTCACTTTATAACTTCACGTTATAAATCTATTTATTTCATTCACTTATACTTCTTTTTAACACTTATAAAAAAAATTCGTTTTATAAGTCCAATATTTTGATTTATAAATTATCAAATTTATAAACCTTTTTATACAAATCATTTATAGTTATTCAAAAATCCCAACTTAAACCATTTTATAAATAAATCAACTATTTATTTCAAAAATCACACTTTGGTTAAATTTCACCAAAAATCTTAATTTTATAACTTTAAGATTTTAAACGTTTATTCATTTGAAATAACTCAATTCAAAAATTCAATAAAACGTCTATTTTCAAAAATCACTTTAAAAATCTTTTTATAGTAAAAGTCGTTATTTTTAAGCTTCAAAAACTGAATCCGATGATGCAACAGCACCAATTAGTCCATCACAACATCAAACATCATATATCAATATGATAACAGAATATACATCAATATCTGTAAATAAATAACTACTGGTGAGGAATCCAGTTGGATCCCTCCAACCTGTTTCCCTGCATCCACAGACGTTAGCACAATACCAATTCCACTTCGAGGTGGAATATCGCGGTATATGGGTTTTTATAAATATCCGCTTACTAACGGCGCAATAGGGTCTCATCCGCTATACGAGGCGGGAAATCAATCAATCCAATATATACATATGCCAATATGTATATATTGCTATATATATATAGATATATCCTATTATATCTAATATCACATCCAATAGCAATCAATAACTGCAATCCAAATTTAAATCTGAGTGAGAAGATCTCACCTTAGCTTTTATTTTGCAATCCCATTTCCATTTCAATTTGGCTTGATTTCTCGATTTATAGACCTTGTATAAATATTATACGAATTCATTAATATTTGAACAGATCAAATAATAAATTTTCATTTGATAATTTCGATTCACCAGTGATTTTATTTTAAACCAATTACTTTTAATTTTTTTTTAACTAATTCCTTTTAATAAATTAAATTAATTAGTAATTCAATTTAAACAAATCTCCTTGTAAAAATCTCCAAAATATTTAACAAGTTAATTACTATTATTCATTACACTAAAAATATGTATATGAATATTTATATTTTTATCTGGAAACACATATTCCTATAAAAATTTACCTGTAAAGACTTAAAAATATAATCTTTATGTAAACTCCTCAACATTTTAAAATTTCACATTTTCGAACCTGTATATATATACATTTCACTAAAATTCTTCTGTCCATATATTGAAAACTAAATAGGCCTTACTAGTATTATCATTTTCATTATTCGAGAATTTTAAAATAGAATCAGCTTGTAACGTCCCAGATTTTCGCGTTCGAAAATCGACATCCATACTTTACATCGTACTCGAATGTCGTAGATTCGAGCGTTCAAATCCGAGTCGCCGGAGCTTATAACACAGTTAAGTAAATAACACAGTGGAAGAAATGAATAATACATTGATATACAATATCTGATACAACAGAATGATACAATGAATATCAATATACATCAGAGATATGATACAACAAATAGCAGCGGAAAAGAAAACGATAACATCAGCAGCGGATAATCTCCATCTCCAAAGCACGATCCAGAAATAGCTCGAACTCCCAATAACGAGGCACAAAGATAAGCAAGTGCAGTCTGATCCAAAGACTGAACTAGCTCCAGATAATCTACTAAATCTGAATATCTGAAAAACCAAACTCTAGACTGCTCGTGTAGAAAATTATGAGCACCCAGAGTTTAGGAAAGAAACAATAAACTCCGGATCAGTCATGGGACTGGTGTGAGCAACAAAAACAGTTTATCTTTAAAAACGAACACAAAAGAATTTTAAAGTCAATTCGCAATGCTTTTGGAAAATGAAACTACCATAAGACCTCCCACCACACACACAATGCAAACGCAGAATTAGAGGAGATTTCTTCTTATGATAGTCAAAGATGCTTACTACGCAAAATGAAATCATTTGATATTATTACTAGTGCATAGTGTAGAAAACAATTTCGAAAGTAGAATATAAATCTTAGCCAGCATAGACATTTCGCACTTATGCCTACTATAGCTACCATGTTCAATAGCAGGTTACCACCACATTCCATGGCAGGTAATACAACTAAAACCGTACAGGGCTCGTATTGTTTTGTTTGGATTTCCAACAAATGGTCAGGCTAAGGAACTTCCTATTCCACGAAAGAAACGCCTCTGGCGGGACGTTCCGAGAACCAACTGTTCTCTGCCAAACAAGGCCGGCAACCCCTTTTCCCAAGGGATAAAAGAAACCTCAGATATGCCACCCCCGGTCCTTTGGGACCTTTATCCGAGCTCGGTATCCAACATCACACATCATAAAGAAAGTGTATCCACATGAGTAAGTATCTGGGCTCCATACCATGATACTACCCTTTTCCAGAAGGAATGGTCATACCCTAGGGGAGCTACCCCTGAAAACCTTGCCGCACGATTCCTGTTTCGACCATTACCGGGTTGTGAGGCTCGACGAAGTCTCGTCCACAAAGCTACGCTTTTTCAAAAAGCCACGCTTTGGGTCAACAGATGATCAACCTATGATCACAAAGATAAATGATCAAACAAAATATCATATCACAAATGATCAAACATTGATCATCACACAGCAACACTCAGCATGTCACATTACCAAATTGGGATATATCGCTGATAACTTCAACTACATAACCTCTGAGCTCGTACGTCTCAGAGAAGGGTGTTAAGCTAAGAGAATAAATTCTCCGCCACCAACAGAAATGTATTTGAAAGAAATCGGCTTTATATCTCAAAGTGTAATGTCAGACATGTATCCATATAAGTCTGTTCCGGGTTCGAATAGAACCGAAGGCACTTCTCACGAAGCCCTTGCAATTCCGAATAATTTCCAATCAAGTCCAGACTTCCCGTCACAAAAAGAGTGATATAAATCTCTATACCGGCGCGACTCAGTGCAGAGACATTCGACAGGTTGTCCTTTCATTTTCGAAAATATCCGGTCTTCAACACCGGTCTTCAAATGCTATCCATATACGACGTATCACTATTCGGAATGAGTTATACGACCCAAAGGTCCTTTCCCGGCTAACCCGAATAGTGAGCGAAATATTTAAAAACATACGGATATTGGGATTTCAATTAAGTCACAATTTAAACCCAAACTTTCTTTTCAAATGGTTTAACAAATTACCATTTTAATCTTTTTTTTAAACAAAAAGATTCAATTCACAAAGTTCACTTAATTTCACAAAGATTCATTCACAGATTTTCCAAATCAATTTCCCTTTCAATTTAATTAATTCGTTGAATCTTTAAATCAAAGATTTAACAAATAGCTTTCAAAACAATTTCATTTCGAATGGTTTAACAAAACATCGTTTTAAATCTGTTAAAAATAACAGATTTGATTCATAGCTTTCAAAACAATTCATAACTTGGAAAATCCATTTTTCAATTCACTTGAAATTCCTTTAATTTAAACTGGAATTTCTTTTCTTATCTAAAAGCTTTTATCATTTGAAAACAACAGTTTCAATTTGGAAATCTGATTCATTCATACGAGTTGAAATCCTTGGTTTAAATTCAAATTCCCAAATTAATACTCTAAAATGGTTTAATTCATACAAACACATTTATATCATCTTTTATCCCTAGTTTCCAAATCATAGATTTAATTTCAAACTTGAATTCAAATTTAAATCTAATTATTTAAATTTTCAAAAACTCGATTAAGTTATTCAAAATAACTTTTATCTTTGAAATTCCATTTCAAAAGCTTTTCACTTTAAACCCCAAATTTCTAATTTCAAAATCAATTGAAATTAAAATTTCAATTTCAAAATCATCAAATTTAAATTATCTGTGACTTAACCGATTTCCACGTGAAATCCATATTTGTGTGTGTATGGTGTAGTCTAGGGGTTTTACACACAATAGTGCAACATCAATCATCATAGATATATCGATAAGCGGTATAATCGATAACGCTTATCTTCATTCACAGATTCATAGATAAAATAAATTTATCAGTCACAAAGATTCACAATTACAATTCGATGTGGGTTTCGGATAACCAATTGGAATCCGACTCCCTGTCGCATCGAAATTCAAATGCCGTTTTACGGGTCAAGGGTTTCGTATTCACATAGTAATATATCACAGAAATAGGAATTTCAAATCATAACATAAATCAGGATGTATCACAAAGCATCATATATCAGGGGTATCAAACAATCAAATCATCCAATAGAATCCAAATATTCATAAGATCAGTTAATTATCTGATTTATTCAAATTTGATTAATTTCATATGAATTTCTAATCCTGGTTAATTAATATTGCAAATCATTTTGATAAACTATTCTTTAATCATTTATTAATTAACCATTAATAATAAATTAATTAACTTTAATTATAATTCATCAACCTTTAATTATTAAAGAATTAACCTTTAATTATTAAATAAATCAATCCAATCATTAATTAATCAAATTAGTTAATTATTCATTTAAATTAACTTAATAATTACAAATCCTTAATCTTCATTATTTAAAGGATAAAACATTCTCTTGTTAATGGTCAAATTCTCATCTACAAATTTAGATTCAAATTAAATACAAATTAACTTAGCAAAATTTAACACTTCAAAATCTACTTAGACATTTTTAAAGTTGTTAAACATTATATATATATATATATATATATTTTAAACTTGTTTTATTTAAGACTAGGAGACAAAGTAAATTTGAATCCATCTCTTACATTTTGGTTTTTACTTTGTTTTAAAACTCTGTCTTTAAATTTAAACTTAAGGCCAGACAGTCTTTCAAAAACTGGCAACACCATCATGACCCGAGGCTACCCCTTCTTGCTTCGAGTCGAACAAAGAAAACTTCGGGCGTCTTCTTCAATTACTCGAGAACTCGCGTACCAATTTCCTGCTACTCTCCTAAACTCTCACCAGAAACACATATGCACCGTGCATATGCACGGTGGCTCCGGCCTCCGTTGATCAACAACGTTGATCGCCACACGCCAGAGATCGCCTCTGCATCCCTTCCCGATCATCAAACCTCGACCATCACCCAAAAATCTAAATCGAACGCCTACCTCCAAAGCCTGGAACCAACAGAACGTACCAACCCAAAACCTGGAAAACTCATCGTTCTCGACATCAAGATCATCGGAGTACTCGAAAACTCGGCCATGACCTCCTCAACCTCCGAACTACCCTCCCTCAGAGTCTCGCACCACTCGGTCAATCAGAGATGATGAAATCACCTCGTCTCCGACTTCAAACAAAAACGACTGCTAAACCCTAACCAAAATTAAATCTCCAACCTCGACGAATTAAAAAATTACCTTATATTTTTCCTATGTTCTACGATGCTTCAACTATCACCATGTCAAGTTTCAATCTCTGAAAGTTAGCCGATCACCAGAAACTCACGAAAACCCATTTTCAGTTCAACTCCAAACTGCTACTTCATTTCTTAACTAAAAATAATAATTCTTGTTTCAAAAATCAAGTTTTATTGTTAGCTTTTAATTCATATACCTGAATTTGTAAATTGACAGGTTCGAATTTTTGACAAAATTTGAGTGGTGCTCAGGTTTTCTTGATTTCCAGAAACAAAATGAAATAGTTTTAACTCAAATTGATTTTTAAACTTTACTATATACCATAACATACAAATCTTGTTTTGATCTCAAGTTAAATCAGTAAGTAGAACAAATAGAAAAGATTTTTGAAATAAAGGATCTTGTGTTTAGAAGTTAAAACAGAGAACATATATGAGTATCTTCCTGAACCCAAATTCATTTCCTTGATTCCAGTACTGTTGTTTGCATTTGATGCTTCCAAATGATTTTAAAATTTGAGTCAGGTAAAAACAGTTAAATTTTATTCAAAGATCATTTCTCAAATCTTTTTATATTTTGAGATATGAATTCTTCTTTCTGGAATTTTGCTAACCTATTGTTAACAGAGGTAGATCTGTATTTACACAGACATACATACCAAACCAAAACATATTCATACATATACAAGTATCAGATTTCATTTATCACAACATTATCACAAATATATTCATATGCATCAAGATAAAAACTGATTTGAGTTTTGAATAGAGATGTTTACTCACCTGTCTAAAATGAAGAACATAGCATATCTTCTTGAAACAGGCTTGTAATTTTAAACTGGAAACCTTTCTTTGTTGTTGAATGATCTTGTTTAAGTTTTGAAATGTTGCTACTTTAGATTTTCTCAGTTTCGAAATGGAACGAAAATGAAATGAAGTGAGAAGAGCTGGTGGAAAGAATTGATGTAAGAAAATGAAGTATGCAGGTGGTATGTTATTATTGTTTGTTTGTACAATACTAGGCATGGCCGAAGACAGTTTGAATAGATGGCATTTAATGCCTTGCCTTGCTTTGTATGTGAATATACTTTACTGTCTTGTTCCCATGCTTAGCCCATACTTATGCTTCATACTTTATTTGTTTATAAGCTTACACACTTATATATTTTTGCTGTCTTGATGCCGTGCATATGTGTTTTGTTTCTTGCTTACATATATACACTTGTTTCTTTTCTTTTCCAGGTTGTAGCTTGTTTAAATATATATTTGCTTTGATTATTTTGTTTACTTACTTACTTATATATATATATGTTTGTTTCTTGATTTGGCAAATGTACATGGATATTTTTATTTGTTGGTATTTCTTTTGTTTTTGTTACTTTGTTTGTTTGAATCTTAACAAATTTGTTTAAATGTCTTTTATTTTTATGTTTTATACTTTTGTTTCATTTAATTTTGTTTGTTACTTTGTATTTGTTTTGCTTTTTATTATTTTATAATTAAAAATGAATTTCTATCTTACTTTGTTGTTAAGTTTGTAACAATGGTATTTACTTTAAAATGTTGTTTTAGTTATTCGTATTAGTTTATACTTATCTTATCTTTTGTCTTGGCTTTGAAATTAAAGTGAAGTCCTAGTTAAATCAATTTATTTATTTATTTCTATTTATAATTCAATTATTAAATTTACTTTAATATTTATTATCTTATATTTAATTTAAAATTTCAAATTATTATTAACCATAAATTTTAATATCTAATAGTATTATCCATTATTTATTTACAATTTAAACTCAAGTCAAAATATATATCTATATATTTATTATTTTCAAATTCACTCATATTTGACTCGGGGAAACTCGCTACGATTTTCTAATTAAATTAACAAATTCTTATCCAAAAATTTATTTAATACTCAATTTAATTCAAAAATTCAATAAATTATTAATTTAAATAAATTTAAATTTCAGGGTCGTTACAAATTTCCCCCCTTAAAAGAATTTCGTCCTCGAAATTCGCAGGCACGAAAACAGCACAGAGATAGACAGATGCGATCTCCTATAATTCCTCGAACTTAAGATATGAATTCCAAACTCAAGTCGGAATATCACAAAATACATACCGATTTGTCCCTCTTCGACTTTGGTATTCACAAGAATTTAGAATAGAATTTCAAATTTGGTTTTAAACGAAATCGTTTTATCGATTCAATTCAATTTAGCCTTCATATTCTATTAATCAATTTAACTCAATTCAAAATTTCCAATTTCAAATTCATTAAGGTTTAAATCAAAAAGCTGATAAGAAACCGATGAAATACGAAGTAAAATCTTCTACAACGATTCGTAGAGCCACCATCACATCGAAACTTCTTTTTGTAGCTGATACGAAGCAATCAAAAGAATTTGGAAACGAATCAAAGAAAATTGATAGAGAAAGATTGTTTCCACTGTTGCAGGGTATTGACCATTTATAGTCGTATTTCCCTGTCCCCTATCTCGTCTTCTTCTAGCACTCATATCTACTATCAGTGGATAGTAAGAGAATTTACTGAGACGTTCAGACGGATATCTTAGAGATTATTCATTCTAGAGTTTATTTCACTCTATCTCTAATGAGCTACTTAACGTGTTATACTCCTGAGCTAAAGTTCAACCTTAGCTCTGATACCAAATGTAACGTCCCAGATTTTCACGTTCGAAAATCGACATCCATACTTTACATCGTACTCGAATGTCGTAGATTCGAGCGTTCAAATCCGAGTCGCCGGAGCTTATGACACAGTTAAGTAAATAACACAGCGGAAGAAATGAATAATACATTGATATACAATATCTGATACAACAGAATGATACAATGAATATCAATATACATCAGAGATATGATACAACAAATAGCAGCGGAAAAGAAAACGATAACATCAGCAGCGGATAATCTCCATCTCCAAAGCACGATCCAGAAATAGCTCGAACTCCCAATAACGAGGCACAAAGATAAGCAAGTGCAGTCTGATCCAAAGACTGAACTAGCTCCAGATAATCTACTAAATCTGAATATCTGAAAAACCAAACTCTAGACTGCTCGTGTAGAAAATTATGAGCACCCAGAGTTTAGGAAAGAAACAATAAACTCCGGATCAGTCATGGGACTGGTGTGAGCAACAAAAACAGTTTATCTTTAAAAACGAACACAAAAGAATTTTAAAGTCAATTCGCAATGCTTTTGGAAAATGAAACTACCATAAGACCTCCCACCACACACACAATGCAAACGCAGAATTGGAGGAGATTTCTTCTTATGATAGTCAAAGATGCTTACTACGCAAAAAGAAATCATTTGATATTATTACTAGTGCATAGTGTAGAAAACAATTTCGAAAGTAGAATATAAATCTTAGCCAGCATAGACATTTCGCACTTATGCCTACTATAGCTACCATGTTCAATAGCAGGTTACCACCACATTCCATGGCAGGTAATACAACTAAAACCGTACATGGCTCGTATTGTTTTGTTTGGATTTCCAACAAATGGTCAGGCTAAGGAAATTCCTATTCCACGAAAGAAACGCCTCTGGCGGGACGTTCCGAGAACCAACTGTTCTCTGCCAAACAAGGCCGGCAACCCCTTTTCCCAAGGGATAAAAGAAACCTCAGATATGCCACCCCCGGTCCTTTGGGACCTTTATCCGAGCTCGGTATCCAACATCACACATCATAAAGAAAGTGTATCCACATGAGTAAGTATCTGGGCTCCATACCATGATACTACCCTTTTCCAGAAGGAATGGTCATACCCTAGGGGAGCTACCCCTGAAAACCTTGCCGCACGATTCCTGTTTCGACCATTACCGGGTTGTGAGGTTCGACGAAGTCTCGTCCACAAAGCTACGCTTTTTCAAAAAGCCACGCTTTGGGTCAACAGATGATCAACCTATGATCACAAAGATAAATGATCAAACAAAATATCATATCACAAATGATCAAACATTGATCATCACACAGCAACACTCAGCATGTCACATTACCAAATTGGGATATATCGCTGATAACTTCAACTACATAACCTCTGAGCTCGTACGTCTCAGAGAAGGGTGTTAAGCTAAGAGAATAAATTCTCCGCCACCAACAGAAATGTATTTGAAAGAAATCGGCTTTATATCTCAAAGTGTAATGTCAGACATGTATCCATATAAGTCTGTTCCGGGTTCGAACAGAACCGAAGGCACTTCTCACGAAGCCCTTGCAATTCCGGATAATTTCCAATCACGTCCAGACTTCCCGTCACAAAAAGAGTGATATAAATCTCTATACCGGCACGACTCAGTGCAGAGACATTCGACAGGTTGTCCTTTCATTTTCGAAAATATCCGGTCTTCAACACCGGTCTTCAAATACTATCCATATACGACGTATCACTATTCGGAATGAGTTATACGACCCAAAGGTCCTTTCCCGGCTAACCCGAATAGTGAGCGAAATATTTAAAAACATACGGATATTGGGATTTCAATTAAGTCACAATTTAAACCCAAACTTTCTTTTCAAATGGTTTAACAAATTACCATTTTAATCTTTTTTTTAAACAAAAAGATTCAATTCACAAAGTTCACTTAATTTCACAAAGATTCATTCACAGATTTTCCAAATCAATTTCCCTTTCAATTTAATTAATTCGTTGAATCTTTAAATCAAAGATTTAACAAATAGCTTTCAAAACAATTTCATTTCGAATGGTTTAACAAAACATCGTTTTAAATCTGTTAAAAATAACAGATTTGATTCATAGCTTTCAAAACAATTCATAACTTGGAAAATCCATTTTTCAATTCACTTGAAATTCCTTTAATTTAAACTGGAATTTCTTTTCTTATCTAAAAGCTTTTATCATTTGAAAACAACAGTTTCAATTTGGAAATCTGATTCATTCATACGAGTTGAAATCCTTGGTTTAAATTCAAATTCCCAAATTAATACTCTAAAATGGTTTAATTCATACAAACACATTTATATCATCTTTTATCCCTAGTTTCCAAATCATAGATTTAATTTCAAACTTGAATTCAAATTTAAATCTAATTATTTAAATTTTCAAAAACTCGATTAAGTTATTCAAAATAACTTTTATCTTTGAAATTCCATTTCAAAAGCTTTTCACTTTAAACCCCAAATTTCTAATTTCAAAATCAATTGAAATTAAAATTTCAATTTCAAAATCATCAAATTTAAATTATCTGTGACTTAACCGATTTCCACGTGAAATCCATATTTGTGTGTGTATGGTGTAGTCTAGGGGTTTTACACACAATAGTGCAACATCAATCATCATAGATATATCGATAAGCGGTATAATCGATAACGCTTATCTTCATTCACAGATTCATAGATAAAATAAATTTATCAGTCACAAAGATTCACAATTACAATTCGATGTGGGTTTCGGATAACCAATTGGAATCCGACTCCCTGTCGCATCGAAATTCAAATGCCGTTTTACGGGTCAAGGGTTTCGTATTCACATAGTAATATATCACAGAAATAGGAATTTCAGATCATAACATAAATCAGGATGTATCATAAAGCATCATATATCAGGGGTATCAAACAATCAAATCATCCAATAGAATCCAAATATTCATAAGATCAGTTAATTATCTGATTTATTCAAATTTGATTAATTTCATATGAATTTCTAATCCTGGTTAATTAATATTGCAAATCATTTTGATAAACTATTCTTTAATCATTTATTAATTAACCATTAATAATAAATTAATTAACTTTAATTATAATTCATCAACCTTTAATTATTAAAGAATTAACCTTTAATTATTAAATAAATCAATCCAATCATTAATTAATCAAATTAGTTAATTATTCATTTAAATTAACTTAATAATTACAAATCCTTAATCTTCATTATTTAAAGGATAAAACATTCTCTTGTTAATGGTCAAATTCTCATCTACAAATTTAGATTCAAATTAAATACAAATTAACTTAGCAAAATTTAACACTTCAAAATATACTTAGACATTTTTAAAGTTGTTAAACATTATATATATATATATATATATATATATTTTAAACTTGTTTTATTTAAGACTAGGAGACAAAGTAAATTTGAATCCATCTCTTACATTTTGGTTTTTACTTTGTTTTAAAACTCTGTCTTTAAATTTAAACTTAAGGCCAGACAGTCTTTCAAAAACTGGCAACACCATCATGACCCGAGGCTACCCCTTCTTGCTTCGAGTCGAACAAAGAAAACTTCGGGCCTCTTCTTCAATTACTCGAGAACTCGCGTACCAATTTCCTGCTACTCTCCTAAACTCTCACCAGAAACACATATGCACCGTGCATATGCACGGTGGCTCCGGCCTCCGTTGATCAACAACGTTGATCGCCACACACCAGAGATCGCCTCTGCATCCCTTCCCGATCATCAAACCTCGACCATCACCCAAAAATCTAAATCGAACGCCTACCTCCAAAGCCTGGAACCAACAGAACGTACCAACCCAAAACCTGGAAAACTCATCGTTCTCGACATCAAGATCATCGGAGTACTCGAAAACTCGGCCATGACCTCCTCAACCTCCGAACTACCCTCCCTCAGAGTCTCGCACCACTCGGTCAATCAGAGATGATGAAATCACCTCGTCTCCGACTTCAAACAAAAACGACTGCTAAACCCTAACCAAAATTAAATCTCCAACCTCGACGAATTAAAAAATTACCTTATATTTTTCCTATGTTCTACGATGCTTCAACTATCACCATGTCAAGTTTCAATCTCTGAAAGTTAGCCGATCACCAGAAACTCACGAAAACCCATTTTCAGTTCAACTCCAAACTGCTACTTCATTTCTTAACTAAAAATAATAATTCTTGTTTCAAAAATCAAGTTTTATTGTTAGCTTTTAATTCATATACCTGAATTTGTAAATTGACAGGTTCGAATTTTTGACAAAATTTGAGTGGTGCTCAGGTTTTCTTGATTTCCAGAAACAAAATGAAATAGTTTTAACTCAAATTGATTTTTAAACTTTACTATATACCATAACATATAAATCTTGTTTTGATCTCAAGTTAAATCAGTAAGTAGAACAAATAGAAAAGATTTTTGAAATAAAGGATCTTGTGTTTAGAAGTTAAAACAGAGAACATATATGAGTATCTTCCTGAACCCAAATTCATTTCCTTGATTCCAGTACTGTTGTTTGCATTTGATGCTTCCAAATGATTTTAAAATTTGAGTCAGGTAAAAACAGTTAAATTTTATTCAAAGATCATTTCTCAAATCTTTTTATATTTTGAGATATGAATTCTTCTTTCTGGAATTTTGCTAACCTATTGTTAACAGAGGTAGATCTGTATTTACACAGACATACATACCAAACCAAAACATATTCATACATATACAAGTATCAGATTTCATTTATCACAACATTATCACAAATATATTCATATGCATCAAGATAAAAACTGATTTGAGTTTTGAATAGAGATGTTTACTCACCTGTCTAAAATGAAGAACATAGCATATCTTCTTGAAACAGGCTTGTAATTTTAAACTGGAAACCTTTCTTTGTTGTTGAATGATCTTGTTTAAGTTTTGAAATGTTGCTACTTTAGATTTTCTCAGTTTCGAAATGGAAGGAAAATGAAATGAAGTGAGAAGAGCTGGTGGAAAGAATTGATGTAAGAAAATGAAGTATGCAGGTGGTATGTTATTATTGTTTGTTTGTACAATACTAGGCATGGCCGAAGACAGTTTGAATAGATGGCATTTAATGCCTTGCCTTGCTTTGTATGTGAATATACTTTACTGTCTTGTTCCCATGCTTAGCCCATACTTATGCTTCATACTTTATTTGTTTATAAGCTTACACACTTATATATTTTTGCTGTCTTGATGCCGTGCATATGTGTTTTGTTTCTTGCTTACATATATACACTTGTTTCTTTTCTTTTCCAGGTTGTAGCTTGTTTAAATATATATTTACTTTGATTATTTTGTTTACTTACTTACTTATATATATATATATGTTTGTTTCTTGATTTGGCAAATGTACATGGATATTTTTATTTGTTGGTATTTCTTTTGTTTTTGTTACTTTGTTTGTTTGAATCTTAACAAATTTGTTTAAATGTCTTTTATTTTTATGTTTTATACTTTTGTTTCATTTAATTTTGTTTGTTACTTTGTATTTGTTTTGCTTTTTATTATTTTATAATTAAAAATGAATTTCTATCTTACTTTGTTGTTAAGTTTGTAACAATGGTATTTACTTTAAAATGTTGTTTTAGTTATTCGTATTAGTTTATACTTATCTTATCTTTTGTCTTGGCTTTGAAATTAAAGTGAAGTCCTAGTTAAATCAATTTATTTATTTATTTCTATTTATAATTCAATTATTAAATTTACTTTAATATTTATTATCTTATATTTAATTTAAAATTTCAAATTATTATTAACCATAAATTTTAATATCTAATAGTATTATACATTATTTATTTACAATTTAAACTCAAGTCAAAATATATATCTATATATTTATTATTTTCAAATTCACTCATATTTGACTCGGGGAAACTCGCTACGATTTTCTAATTAAATTAACAAATTCTTATCCAAAAATTTATTTAATACTCAATTTAATTCAAAAATTCAATAAATTATTAATTTAAATAAATTTAAATTTCAGGGTCGTTACACAGCTTAACAAATTATAGATAGAGATTGGATACTTACTGCAATTTCGAGAACCAGTCGACTCCCAAGACATTCGACTTCGACCTTGCCTCGTACGAACTACCAACGTCGACCTGCTCCCCACCCCAAATCGCCAGCACGTCACCACCAAACCCAACCTCATCCTCGAACCCATCGCGATATCACTTCCGTTCCAATTCGCAATGCGCGATTCGCCGAGCCAACATCGAGACTACCTTCCTCCATCGCCGCGTCTCTCCACGCATACGCGCCTGTGCTCCCGCAGTCCCCCAATCGATCGTCGATCGATGATGCGGTCGGCCCAGAAATGCTCAACGAACCCACAACTACGTGCCTTGACGATACCCTTGTTCACGCGGTCGAATTCTGATGTCGCACCACCCCGTCTTGAAGCCCTAGCTCATGCTCGAGATCGCGAGACCCCAAATTTGCAAGCATGTGAACAACGGTTCCCATCCCGAGCTCGAATCATGACCTTATTTCTCTTCGCCCCAGCATGCAGCACTTGATTTTGATTTCCATGAATTAGAGATGGAAAAAGGGAGCTGCCATTATTCTTCGAATTGAAAATAAAGAGAGGAGAGGGAGTCACGACTTTGATTTTATTTTTAAAACTGTTTCGCGTGATAAAAGAAACGAAGGGGAGACAAAAGAACGTGGTTTAGCAGAGAATACGTGCTTACACGATTTTTGTATCGTGATATTTGGCGTGATTAAAGGAGAGAACGTGCTGCTGTTGACCAAAATTTTAAATTTAAATTTAATTTGAATTTGATTAAATTCCAATGCGTTTACGTGTCGTATTCTCACATAACAAGTCCAATAAATACGAAATTCGAAATCCGGCAATAATTCCATGTTACGGACCCAATGGAACTGGTTCCGTCGAAATCCGAGATTGTGCCTCGGACGGCTATTTTTAAATATCGATTCAAACGATGTAATTTCAAAACTGAACGAAACACTTTGAAATTCAATTCTGAAGCTTCTACTATCTTCAGTATTATCATTACAAATTTTAAAGGCTTTTGAAATATTTTTTCTTCAACTGTAAATTGAAGATTTAAATTTTTATTCAACTTACAATAGATTAAATCTTATAATTTAATCGCCAAATTCAAAGTTATATTCGGGATTCAAATTAAATCATCGTTCAAATATTTAAAATTAATTAAATATTCTTAATTTAATTTGTTCAAAATTCAGGGTCGTTACACTATTCGTCTTGTCATACGGATCTCCGTAGTATATTCATTTGTGCATTTCGGCATCCAGTACATGACGAAATCTGTGAAACGGTTAGCCGTATTGGTACCCGTTTAGAATCATTTGAGTTTCCTTGTGTCCATTCGTTGTCCAGCCAAGAGAAATGAATGGTCACTAACCTTTGTAATTCCCAGAATTTAACATTGGTCCTTTGTTATTCCTACATGTTCATTTTAAATTCTGGTTCGTTGATTTCATATTTCTCTTCCTTCATTATTTTTTTGTTCCATGCTTAGAAAAAAATAAACAAATATATATTAATGCATATATATTTTCAAAAAAAACTACTCACCCATTTCTCTTCATTCTTTTGCCTGTGACGCACATCCTCCCCCTTACTTCAAAAAACCCGATCGTTTTCTCCACCAACCATTCCTCCACCCTCGCCCATGTCAGCCACAACTCCGGCCTTCTCCACCTCTCTCTCCCTCTCCGCCGCCGACCTCTAGCCTCCACCCCTCCCCTGCAATGGCACAACCACTTAACTGCCTAACAGCCACTATTGTACCACCTCCAACCCCTAAACAATCTCCTTCCCTCCGCACCTTGCTCCTCTATTTCCACAGCAACCGCCTGCTAAACACCCATGCCCTACCTCCTACATCCGCCTCCGAGCGCGACAACCAACCCCAGCCTCCCTCAGCCACATCACCGTAGAACTATCCTCCACAACAGACCTTGCCTGTAAATCCGACCATCGCCAAGCCTTCCATTGCCTCCACAGCCTCACCGCCAGAACTCCATTCCTCTCGCAGCCTTGACTTGGCAGTTGAACGCCAGTGCACCCTCCATATCCCTTAGCAGCAGTCGGCCTTCCCTAGCACAGACCCAAGCACCACCCTAACTGAGCTCCAGTCCGCCATCTCCACACTTCCAAACTCCAACCCCGAAGCGACCCAAACCGGCCCGAACCCCAACCATGTCTCTCCTCCGCCTTCCAGTCACCTTGCACCCCGACAGCAGTGCCAAGTTTCTCTTTTTATAAAAAAAGAGAGAGGTATATATATAATATATTTAAAGTATTTATTTAAATTTATGATTAATATTTTAAAATAGATCTTTGTAATAACTTTAGTATATATATGGAGATATCATGTTTAAATATTTATTCAAAAAGTTTTGCAAAGAATATGAGTTTTAATGAATATTAATTTAAAAAAATATATATGTAATATGAAGATTTTTAATTCAAATATATGTTTTAAATTGAATATTAATTTTAAGAAAAAAATATAATATATATTTGTTTCCATTAATTTCAATATCTTTCTTATCACTGTCCAGTTTCTAGCTTTGCCACTATCCGGATCCGCATCCGAGTTGCATGTCTGTATCCATATGCGTGTCCATGTATGCTTGCTTATCTCATTGTTTCTCTAGCCACGAAAGGTGAGCGAACACTCACGATTGACATTCTTATATTCAGTAAATTTAATTCACATGAAATGACGATTGAAATATGTTGTTAATTTAATTTATTAGTAATTAAATTGTTGAATATGATATGTTATTATTTAAATTGTTCACCTATGATTGATATATGACACCATAACATGTTGTGTATATATATATATATATGTTTTAATTATAAGTTATGATCCATGCTTGCAATTAATATGTAATGCCAATTTATATTATTATTATTATTATATTATTCTCACACTACAAGTTCCCAGTTAGTTAGGAAAATCCCTATGGGTTAAAATGATACATACCCGAACGATCTTATAGATTAGGGGAAAATCTTTATGGGTTGAAATGATAAACCCAAGAGATTTTATTAATTTTGAATTTTGGGATTGCGAATTGAAATGATAAATATCCATATCACTTAACCATAGGTTATAAAACTATATATGGATACCGTTGGTCCATTTTTAAATGATTTCCAAAATTTTGTAAAGGAAACATATGAGTTATGATTTTGAATATAATATAAAGATTTTATTTTATTTTAATATATGTGTAAAATTTAGATTTTTAAATTCATATGTCTGAATATTTTAAATTTATACGTTAAGTTTGAGAAATGTAAATTTTAAGATTTTACTTATAATTTTATTATTTTTAAATATATAAAACAAGATTTAAAATAGATTTAATAATAAGATTTAATTTAATAATATTTATTATAATAAAATTTAATTTAATAGAAAATATTAATTTAACTAATATATAAATAAAATATGTTTTAAAGTATTTAATTGAAATTATATTAATATTTTAAAAAATAGATTTTGTAATAACTTTAATAAATTAAGGTTGGGAAGATAAATTGAAATTGATTTGAAATTTTTAATTTTTTAAGAATTTAATATAAATAGGAATTGATTGGAAACTTATTGATTTTGAGATTTTGAAAGGTATGATTTTATAACTTGATTTAATTAAAGGTGATTAATTGAATATTTTCAAATTTAAATAAAATTGAATATTTAATGCTGTCTTAAATTTGTAATTTGAGATTTTATTTAAATGCTTATAAAAAGTAATTAGGTGAATATTTTAGATTAAATATAA
This sequence comes from Allium fistulosum, assembly GCA_030737815.1. Taxonomy (NCBI): domain Eukaryota; kingdom Viridiplantae; phylum Streptophyta; class Magnoliopsida; order Asparagales; family Amaryllidaceae; genus Allium; species Allium fistulosum. The sequence continues at coordinate 701,871,561 of CM060904.1, read as the reverse complement.
TTGAAGTTAGATATTTAATTATTGTAATTTGTAATTTGAGATTTTATTTAAATGTTATTAAAAATGATTAAGTGAATATTTCCAAATTTAAATAAAATTAAAGTTGAATTTTGAAATATAAAGAAATTTATCAAATTGAGTTATTGTAAATGTTTGAATATTTAAAACTTTGAAACCTATTGAATTAGAAGAGGTTTAAATTTGCAGTTCAAACCTGGATTTGAAATCAATATAAATTAAATTGTTTTAATGAGAATTTGAATTGAACCTTTAACTTTTTTAATTGAAATTGTTGAACTGAGATTGATTTAAGTTGAATTGGAATTAATGTTGATTTGAATTGATTTTTGAAATTGGAAGAAACAAATCTGGTTTGAAACTATTTTCGATATAAAATCTTTTTAATATATAAACTATTTTTAATATATTAACTAATTTATTCTATAACCTATTTTCATACATAAACTATTTTTAATATATATACTATTTTAATCTATAACCTTTTTTCAAATATAAACTATTTTTAATGCATAACTATTCCAAAATATAAACTACTTTCAGTATTCAAACTGTTAAGATGGAACTGTTATGATTTAGATTTAATGGATTTAAATGCGAATACTTTGATATGATGGTTTAACCTATTTTGTGTTGATGATTTTGGAAGTGAATTATAATTTAAAGTTAATATGATTTCAAAAGTGATATGATTTTTAAATGGATATGATATTTTGATAAGAAGTATGAACTATTTGAAATGTAAAATGACCACGGTGTGAAATAAGCGTTTGGTTGTTAAAGAGACCAGGATCAGATATTGTCATACTCTCTGCTAATACCGAAAACCACTTTAACAACTGTGTGCGTGGTGGAGAATCCAGAACAAAGTGGGATGGTTTGGCGTCGTCTATATGAGGTATGAACGCAACCCTGACTCCCGTGAGTCAGCTTGATGTGACTAAAACAGGAGCCACGCCGGGCCAAGTGAGGTTGCACCTCCGATCGAGCATGCTTCTTCGATACCATTCTATTACTTTGTGATTTGTTTGGGTGCACCTTTGATTTGGGAGTGTGTCTTGAGGTGGGCGGTAGTAGCTCCTATGCGTTACCACCAGTCCGGATCCGCAAAACGGTAGTATCCTACCCTCGGCATTGCCTCACGTTCCTTGTCATATGCCTTATCGCACCCTCTACAAGTTTGATTTGTACCGTACCTATGGAGTGCTCCCTGAGTATCCCACCGGTTTGGTGGAGCATACAGTATCTGTATAGACTATGGGAATATATAAAATGTGTTAAGGGGAATATGAGTAACGCCTTAACGCTATTTTAATAGTTTACTTTACTATAGACATTATATATGTAGCGTATTGTACTATGTCTATAGATAGTTTAACGGATCATTAGAGGATGGGAATCCCAAACATCCTTTAAGTTATATTGTATTTCACTTGGACATTTCACTTGAGTTGATTTACTTGCATAAGAATGTTAATCCTGTCTCGAATGTTTTGTGTTTTGCTTTATGGTCGGATCAGACCGAGTGTCACAGCATTTGAGACTCACCTTTAGAGCTTGGAGCTTTGCTTGCAGATCCATCTCTTATCTATTCAGCTTTTCAGTTGTTTCCAGTAGTTTGTTCAGACTTGTCATTTGCTTATGTATTTGAGACTACTTTGTATTTGAGATTTCTTTTGTATCTTGTTTTAGACTCTGATGTTGTAGTAGCTTCATGAACTACTATTTATCTATTCCGCTGCTTATTGTTATATTACTCTGTGTCTATGATTCTGTGATTGATTTATTTACTGTATACGCTAAGTTTTGTCAAATATAAATTAACAATATGTTGTTTTAAGCAATTCAAGTCTGACTTGCATTGATGATTGTTGATTTGAATGGTTCGAAATAGCAGGTCATTACAAGTGGTATCAAAGCTCTGGTTTAGGCAAAACTTAGCATATGGAGTAAAAAATCATTAGAGATAGGGTAGTAATACCCTAGAATGAGTAAAATTAATTAAACAATCATTTTCGTTCGAGCTTGAAATTCTTTGTTAGGATCCTCTTTAATTAAGATTTCTTTTGAATTTTGGAACTTGCCCTTCGTTCTAAAATCCATCCTTGTCTTTTCCTGTTTGTGTTCTTTTTGATACTAGAGCATCCCATAGGTTCAACCTCAATTGGCAATTTTGTCTTTGTGTGTGACTACTCCAATGGCGGTTCCCGCCAACCTTTGTATGATTTATAAAGGGGTGAAACTCCTTCATAATAGGCGTCGATCCACCGGAGATATTTATGTCCACGGTTTTGATGTTGTCACTTCTTGCAAAGCCCGAACCGTTTCTTTTGTAGAAGACCAGGGTAATTCTCTTATGATCATATGTAGTTTGCCTCAGAATTATGTAGGTAGTTTTATCTTTTCGTTTGATTCTAAGCCTAGTGATCTTTACTTCACCCGATAGTCAGGGATTATCCTGATGTTTTGGTGAAGTCACTCCTCTAACTCTTAAACAGGAAATTGAATTCCACATCGATCTTATTCCTAGAGCTCAATCTTGCTACCGATTTTCACCAGCTTCATGTAGCCGAGGAGAGCATTCCCAAGACAGCTTTCCGAACAGAGAATGGTTTCTATGAATGGTTAGTTATGCCCTTTGGATTAACCAATGCTCCTGCCTTCTTCGTCAATCTCATGAATCGCATTTTTCCGCGATGTTCTCAACAAGTTTGTCCCAATTTTGGTTGATGATATTCTTGTCTTTCTAAGCCAGTGAAGGAGAATGATTCTCATTTGGGCTATGTGTTGGAAAATCTTAGGAGTCATCAGTTGAAAGCCAAATTTTATAAACGCCATTTCTGGAGGGATGAAGTCCGATTCCTTGGGCACATTGTTTCTGAAAATGGTGTCTCGGTTGACCCGGTTAAGGTCGCCGCGATTAATATAAGTCTATCCATCTTTCCTCTTTTGTAATATAATTATCTTATCTTCCTCTCGAGCCTATCTACTTAGTTAGAGTTCTCTTTGATTTGGGTCCATCTAAATTTTAATCTATCCTTGTTGTAAAACCCATTCTTGAATCATCATGTAAGGGAGCATATTTGTAATTGATATAAAAATGTTTTATATTGGGTTGTTTGAGTTGTTAAGTTTGAATTTTTGGGTTTCGATCGGTTCGTCTGGCCAACCCTATCGATAGGAATTCCAAAACACTTGAACGGAGCAAATTAACACAACATTGTTTTTGAAATTGGTAAATGAAATAATTTTATATATGATTATATTTTATATATAAAGGTAAATTTTTCTGAAATTAGATAGTTAAATGAATTGGTTGTTAGAAACAATAATACTAGATTATCATTTATTGTTTTGTCAACATTCTTAAAACATTAACTATTGTTGTATGTTATATGAAGATAAAATTTTATAAACATGGATTATAAATCTGATTTGCAAATGAAATGGATTTAAATTAAGGATTTGAGAATAAAATTCCGGTGCCATTCAAAATTTGGTTTTCAAGGTTTTGGAAAGATATATTATTTGAAAGTATTTTCGAATGGAAATTGTTTCCAAAGAATTTTAAAAGAAGTAAGTCTGTACTCTCCTCATATGTCACTGGAAATTAATTTCGATGATGACTGCAGCATCATCGACATTCATTCGAGTCTCAAAGTGGGGATGCAACTTGGTAGCTTTGATACACTTTTGTTTTGGAAAATGGATTTAATTTGAATTTCTTGAGTATGATTAGATGTATAAAATTATATATATATATATATTTCAAAATTGTTTGAAGTGAAACCGGAAATTTAACTCTTAAGTTCTAGGTTAAGTGATGGTTTTCAATTATTGAAATGAAGCAAAATTTTGAATAATTGGAGTGTCTAAAATGAGAAATGGATTTTAAATAATTTGAAATAGTTGAACTAGGATACAATTTATTTGTATAACACTCATTGCATTCTAAACATATATAACTTACCTGAAATATTCAAAAAGTTAAAATGTAGTAGAATATATTATTGAAGGTTATACAAGAGAAAACTTAAGTAATAAAATGTTCAAACTAAATTTTGCTTAATAAAAATGTTGTAAATAAAAGGGGTAAAATTTGTATAGTGATCAATTACACTCGAAACATTAATAAAACTTACATGGAAAAAGTTTGAACATAATGAGAATACGTAGTTGAATAGTATACAAAATAAAATGTAATAAGGTGTACAAAAATGAAATTTATATGGTTTTAAATTAATTGTTCTATCTTGTAGTATGTACTTCGAATCTATCTTTTCTGTCTATTGCTTCTATTCTCGTATCTTGTTCCTTTTCGGGGACGAAAAGGTTTAAGTGGGGGAGAGTGTAACGACCCGGAAATTTTAACGATTTTTATAACGCAATTAACTAAAATTTTTATGAAAATAAACAATGAATTTTTAGCAATAAAAATATGATATTAGGAATACGCTATTTAAACGTAGTAAGTATCAGATTTTCATCAGAAAATATGTATGTTTATTCAGTTGTGTAATTTTCAATTTAAAATCTAAAATCAGTTAAAATTGATGGAAATAAAATATTTTCCAAATCTGAATATTTTTATATCAGAAAAATATTTATTATCTTCTGAGTGTGACGTCATATTTCGTTTTGCCGAATTTGGACTGCTTTCGCTACGTTTATATTATTTTCAGCGTTTTAGCAGTAGTTTGGCAGCGAAAATCGAGTTTTGATAGATGGGTTGTATTACTCATATCTATGTACCATTCTGTTCATCTTGTCGTGCTGATCTCCGCATTATATTCATTTGTGCATTTCGGCGTCCAGTACACGGCGAATCCACGAAAATGTTAGCTGTATTGGTACCCGTTTTGAATCTTTTGAGTTTCCTTGTGTCCATTCGTTGTCCAGCCGAGAGAACTGAATGGCCACTAACCTTTGTAATTCCCAAAATTTAATATTGGTCCTTTGTTATTCCTACCTGTTAAATTTAAGTTCTGGTTCGTTGATATCATACTTTTCTTTCTTCATTATTTTTTTCGAGCCATGCTTACAATAAAAAATAAACAAATATATATTACCGCATATATATTTTCAGAAGAAACTGCTCGTCCATTTCTCTTCTTTCTTTTGCCTGTGACCTTCATCCTCCTCCTTACTTCCAAAAACCCGATCGTCTTCTCCACCAAGCACCACCCTAACCGAGCTCTAGTCCGCCATCTTCTAGTCGAACACCAGCTCCACACTTCCAAACTCCAACCCCGAACCGACCCAAACCCCAACCATGTCTCTCCTCCGCCTTCCAGTCACCTTGCATCCCGAGTAGTAGTGCCAAGTTTCTCTTTTTATAAAAAAAGAGAGGTATATCTATAATATATTTAAAGTATTTAGTTAAATTTATGATTAATATTTTAAAATAGATCTTTGTAATAACTTTAGTATATATATATATATATTATGTTTAAATATTTATTTAATTTTTTTTGGAAAGAATATGTGTTTTAATAAATATTGATTTTTTTTAATATATATATATATATATATTTATATATAATATGAAGATTTTTGTTTTAAATATGTGTTTTAAATTGAATATTGATTTTAGGAAAAAATATATAATATATATTTGTTTCCATTGAATTCAAGATCTTGCATGTCGCTCTCCAATTTCTAGCTTTGCCGCTATTCGGATCCGCATCCGAGTTGCATGTCCGTATCCGTGTGTCTATCCATGTTCGCTTTCTTATCTCGGTGTTTCTCTAGCCTCGAAAGGTGAGCGATCACTTATGATTGACATTCTTATATTCAGTAAATTTAATTCACATGAAATGACAATTGAAATGTGTTGTTAAAATTTAATTTTTTAGTAATTAAATTGTTGAATATGATATGTTATTATTTAAATTGTTCACCTATGATTGATGTATGACACCATAACATGTTATATATGTATATGTTTTAATTGTTGGTTATGATCCATGCTTGCAATTAATATGTTATGCCAATTTATATTATTATTATATTATTCTAAAACTTCAAGTTCCCTGTTAGTTAGGAAATCCCTATGGGTTGAAATGATATATACCCGAACGATCTTATAGATAAGGGAAAATCGTTATGGGTTGAAATGATAAACCCTAGCGATTTTTTGATTTTGAATTTTGGGATTGAGGGTTGAAATGATATATAATTGTAAATAATAAAATACTGTGGATTGAAATGATAAATATCTGTATCACTTGATCAAAGGTTAGAAAACTATATACGGACACCGTTAGTCTATTTTTAAATGATTTTCGGAATTTTGAAAAGAAAATATATGAGTTTGATTTTAAATATAATATAAAGATTTAATTTTATTTTAATATATGTGTAAAATTTAGATTTTTAAAATTATAAGTTTGAAAATTTTATATTTACAAGTTAAGTTTGGGAAATGTAAATTTTAAATTTTAATTATAATTTTATTATTTTTAAATATATAAAATAAGATTTAAAATAAATTTCATAATAAGATTTAATTTAATAATATTTATTATAATAAAATTTAATTTAATAGAAAATTTTAGTTTAACTAATATATATAAAATATGTTTTAAAGTATTTATTTGAAATTATATTAATATTTTTAATTGTAATATCTTTAATAAATTAAGGATGGGAAGATAAATTGAAATTGATTTGAAATTTTTATTTGTTTAAGAATCGAATATAAATAAGAATTGATTAGAAACTTATTGATTTTGACATTTTGAAAGGTATGATTTTATAACTTGATTTAATTAAAGGTGCTTAAATGAATATTTTCAAATTTAAATAAAATTGAATATTTAATACTTTCTTAAATTTGTAATTTGAGATTTTATTTAAATGCTTATAAAAAGTGATTAGGTGAATATTTTAGATTAAATATAATTGAAGTTAGATATTTAATTATTGAAATTTGTAATTTGAGATTTTATTTAAATGTTATTAAAAATGATAAGTGAATATTTCCGAATTTAAATAAAATCAAAGTTGAATTTTGAAATATAAATGAAATTTGTCAAATTGAGTTATTGTAAATGTTTGAATATTTAAAACTTTGAAACCTATAGAATTGGAAGTGGTTTAAATTTGCAGTTCAAACCTGGATTTGAAATCGATATAAATTAAATTGTTTTAATGAGAATTTGAGTTGAACCTTTAACATTTTTAATTGAAATTGTTGAACTGAGATTGATTTAAATCGAATTTGGAATTAAAGTTTATTTGAATTTATTTGTGAAATTGGAAGAAACAATTCTTATTTGAAACTATTTTCGATATAAATTCGTTTTAATATATAAACTATTTTTAATATATAAACTATTTTAATCTATAACCTATTTTCATATATATACTATTTTTAATATATATATTATTTTAATCTATAATCTATTTTCAAATATGAACTATTTTTAATGCATAACTATTCCAAAATATAAACTACTTTCAATATTCAAAATGTTAAGTTGGAACTATTATGATTTAGATTTAATGGATTTAAATGCGAATACTTTGATATGATGGTTTAACCTATTTTGTGGTTATGATTTTGGAAGTGAATTATAATTTAAAGTGAATATGATTTCTAAAGTGATATGATTTTTAAATGGATATGATATTTTGATATGAAGTATGAACTGTTTGAAATGTAAAATGACCACGGTGTGAAATAAGCGTTTGGTTGTTAAAGATATCGGGATCAGATATTGTCATACTCTCTGCCAATACCAAAAACCACTTTAACAACTGCGTACGTGGTGGAGAATCTAGAATGAAGTAGGATGGTTTGGCGACGTCTATATGAGGTATGAACATATCCCTGACTCCCGCGAGTCAGCTTGATGTGACTAAAACAGGAGCCATGCCGGGCCAAGCGAGGTCGCACCTCCGATCGAGCATGCTTCTTCGATACCATTCTATTACTTTGTGATTTGATTGGGTGCATCTTTGATTTTGGGAGTGTGTCTCGAGGTGGACGGTAGTAGCTGCTATGCGATACCACCAGTCCGGATCCGCAGAACGATAGTATCCTACCTTGGGCATTTCCTCGCATGCCTTGTCACATTCCTTATCGCGCCCTCTACGAGTTTGGTTTGTACCGTACCTATGGAGTGCTCCCTGGGTATTCCACCGGTTTGGTGGAGCTTACAGTATCTGTATAGACTACGGGAATATATAAAATGTGTTAAAGGGGATATTGGTAATGCCTTAACTTTATTTTAATAGTTTACTTTACTATAGACATTATCTATATAGCGTATTGTACTATTTATGTAGATAGTTTAACGGATCCTTAGAGGATGGGAATCCTAAACATCCTTTAAGTTATATTGTATTTCACTTGGACATTTCACTTGAGCTGATTTACTTGCATAAGAATGTTAATCCTGACTCGAGTGTTTTTTTTGCTTTATGCTCGGGCCAGACTGAGTGTCACCGCATTTAAGACTCAACTTTGGAGCTTTGCTTGAAGATTTGTCTCTTATCTATTCAGATTTTCAGTCGTTTCTAATTGTTTGTTCAGACTTGTTATTTTCTTTTGTATTTGAGACTACTTTGTATTTGTGATTTCTGTTGTATCTTATTTTAGACTTTGATGTTGTAGTAGCTTCATGAATTACAATTTATCTATTCCACTGCTTATTATAATATTACTCCGTGTCTGTGATTCTGTGATTGATTTATTTACTATATATATGCTAAGTTTTTCCAAATATAAATTAACAATCTGTTTTTTGAGCAATTCAAGTCCGACATGTGTGGATGATTGTCGATTTGAATGGTTCGAAATAGCAGGTCGTTACAAAGGGAAAAAGATAGCGCATTAGTTTGTAAAGCATGCTAGTTTGCGAAAAGATTGACGAAGTGGATATGAAGGTGAGGAATTCTCATCGCTATTTGGTTTATAATTGTTATGTTAGATAATCACCATTTAATGATAGGGATGTTTGATTGATTGTTTGAATATGTTGGATGAATTGAATGTTCAGACATGTTGATTGAATGGATAAATAATTAAATTTGTTATGTTACTTAGTTGAAATAATCAACTATTCCCTTTGTTATGAAAGACCCATTTTTATATGATATATATTGGAATAAATAAGTCTCTTTTCAAAATTGTAATTAAAAGTAAAATTGAAATTGAAATTAATTTTGAAAATTGAAATTGAGATTAAGGTTGAAATTTAAATTTAAATTGAAATTATATTTGAAATCTAATTTTTAATTTAGTTTAATTTGAAGTTAGAATTGAAATTGAACTGAAATTCGATTTTAAAATTTAATATTAAAATAATAGGAATAAAATAATATTATAATATGGAAATATATTTTAGATACTTTAAAAAATGAAAATATTGATTTAAAATCATTGGTAATGATTTTATAAGTAATAAAATTCAATTCGAATAGATTATTTCAAATACTGAAAAATGAGTTAAAACTAGGTGCGTCATGCAACGGTAGTTCGTGATTTCGCGCTGAAAAGTTCAAATGAGTGTATAGAGTGTGATACAGCTCGGAATTCTTCGAGATAAGAAAATTCCGGACTATTATATCCATATCTTCTAAATGAAGAAAGAAAATCAAAATTTCGTTAAGTATATTTTGAATTATGTCCAAATCAATTTTCTAGAAAAATCGCGATGGTGTAGTTAAGTGACTATAACGTGAAATCGGTTTAAATGAGCGCTTTTAATTATGGAAAAACATGAAGTAAATTTGATAAATCTATTCAAATAATTTAAAAGAGATTTTAATTGGAAAATATGAATTTTCAAATATTAAAAAGTTGTTTAAATCAAATAAGCTTATATAGCACTTTCCATAGCATTTTTATGCTGTGAATTCTATAACTTTTGGAATATGAGTCTAAACTTAACGATTTTTCCTAGAATCTATTATAAATGTTTTTAAAAGGAAAATTAAGCATTTAAAAGATAATTTGGAACCTTTATAATCAATTCCAGAATAAAGCTAATAACTGAGTATGCGGAAACGACTAGTACATTTGTCCCGCCTATGAGATCTGGGAAGACAAAACAAGGTGTTTAACTAAGGTTAATGATGGAGCAACTAGTGCCTTGAACTTACCTGGCCCCTGTTTTATGTTCTTAGGCGAGGGGTAGAACAGATCGAAAGCAAAGGCCAGATGCTCTAAAAAGATTATATTAAGTTTTCCAAAATAAAAGAAGATTAGTATTGTCCAAAATTTAAGCAATCTCCAAAATGAATAAACTACAACTTGGATTGCACAGAGATAATCTTATTATATTTGGTATTAAAATCCAAAGAGGGAACTCGCCCTATTCGTGGAATTTAAAAGGTAATCTCACCGTTATTCCGCCCATAGCACTTGCTGAATCTGGAAATTAATATTGAGTAAAATTAGAATGATTTCTATGATCCAATTTACTCAATAATGTTTGCTAAGGTTGATTTTAGGGTATACAATAAACAATGTCTTAAATAACATTGTTTTTGACTCGCCAAAAAGTTAAGAAATTCTAGATCGATGATAAGTAAGATAATAGGAAATGTTTTCCCAAATTTATATGTGAATGAACTTAGGATTACTATGAGATTAAAAAGGGATTTAATAAAAAGAATTGAAGTGAAAAGAGACTTAATAAGTCCTATATACTCATATTCACTTTTTATCGATGATTGGATTTCGAAGGAACCGGGGTCGGATTTGGGCGATTCCTATCCGAAAACCACTTCGAACCAATTTACATGTTCGAAAAAATGAAGACTTGATAGAGAGAATGAAGAATGAAGACCAAGGATTTTCGAGAGGAAAGGACTGCTCGTTGATAATTCTGGTTAGCTCCTAAATACTAAGTAGTAGTGGTCCTTTCGTTTCTGAAATTCTTTGGGTTGCAAGGACTTCTCGCTACTAATCCTAGGATTAATTCCCAATAGGATGTGGTAGGAGAGTACCTTCGGTTTCGTTCAGTCCCAGAACAAACTTGTATGGATGAATGTATGACAGTGCATTTTCTGAGATTACGTACATTGGTTTTTACAAACATACATCTGTGGTGGCGAAGAAGGCAACTTCTCTTAGCTTAACATCCTCCTTGAGACATATGAGCTCAAGGGTTGTATTTTTTGGAAGACAATTAGTAGTCAACGAAAATGACAATGTGGCATTCAGAGATGTGCTATGTGAAAAGGTAATCATTGCCTCAAGCCTCATCAACCGAGAAATGACCGAAACAGGGTTAGATGCACCAAGGCTAAGTGGGTCATTCCCAATTAGGGTACGATCATCACCATCTAGATAAATTTCTTCCCGCTATGACGTTCGGGATGTAAATTAATGTGGTGTATGGAAATCGAGCACTCGGATAAAGGTCGGTAACGACCAGGGGATGGCATATTCGGTACTATCTAGTTATAGAGGTAGGCCGGTCTTGTGTTGGTAGAGGAGATTTGTGATGGTTCCTAAGGACATCCATCTAGAGGTTTACCCATTGGAAGTTAGACCCTTCACCTGGTTATTTGTATGGAAATCCATTTTTCAATAAGTGCCTTCGGATTTGATTGTAAACCTAATATGCTGGAATTTAATCAATGTAACAATTTTGTCTAAGATTAATAAATTTATTTGCAAATGTTTTCAAAAGAATGTCATTAAAAATAATATCAAATGTTTTGATATAAAAGTGTTTTAGTTATCATAAGGTAAAAACCCGTTTGTGTTTATATGTGGGCGTGGTCTTATGGGATACTCTTTCTTTTCAATAGAATTTCATTTAAAGGCTGATATATGACACTGTCATTTATTATTGAGTTTTCTCATGCAGGTTTATCAAGCCTGATTCGGATGCTTTCAGTACTTGGGTCAGATTTGAGTAGTTTCAGGTTTATTTGAAGACGGTTGAAGTTTCCCGAGGAGAGTTAGAGATTCATCTACGTATAGACGTATTCTATTATTCGCTGATGTTTGTTTGTTTTTTTGTTTGATGTTTGTCAGCAATTGTAAGGATAAATGTTTATAACTGTCCAAGCTGAATTTAAGTTAGACTATGATATATGTATTTTAAAAGTTTTCCGCTGTAATGATTATTGTTCAATATTATATGTTATTCCATTTGTGTGAGATTCTTTTCTGCCTTTTTTCTTTATTACCCTTGATAATCTTTACTTCCATGCAATTTGGGTCTGACATGTGTGGTTTATTGTCGGACCAAAGGGTAAGGAATTGTGGGTCGCCACATTTGGTATCAGAGCTTTTGGTTAAGCGAACACCGAAGCTTGGTAGGGGTAAGTCTCATCTGAGATAGGATTACTAATATCCTAGGATGAGTGACTCATTAGAGATAGGGTTAGTAACACCCTAGAATGAGTTATGGGAGTATTATATATGAGTGCGTATTTGTTAATTTTATAAAATGGTTTTGTCTTAAAAAAGTTGGTAAATGAAATAATTTTACCTTGGGTTTATATTTTAAATATTAAAGGGGATATTATTGTTTTTGGTTAAAATTAAGGATTGTTTGTAATTTAGCATAGTAAAACTAAAATACGAATATCTTTTGATTAGAATTGCACGATTTGACTATGAGATATTCCATATAGAATCAATTAGTTGAAAGCAAGAATTTAGAACTTTAATCATATACCCCTATACATTTGGTTATTAAGAAATAATGGTTTAATGATCATCAAAACTGATGGATTTAAAAGTGAAGTACAAATATCTTGTGAAGTAAAATTCATGATTTGACTATAAGATATTTGATGATAATATTGAAGCTAGAACTTGTAATTAGAGAAAGTAAAAAAGAAAATGCATACTTAGAAATTTTTTTATCAACAAGATAGAAAAAGATAAGCCTAAATTGAGACTTTGGGTAAATATAATATAAATGGGTATGTTCTATAACTTATAAAGGAGATGATATAATTTGAAATTTAGACACTTTGATTATGTTAAAATCAAAGTGAAATTTAGGAATAAGAGATATAAGAAATATCATCCTAATAAAAAACTTTGAATTAGTGATATATTTAGGGTAACCTTTATAATTCAGAATGAAGTAAGATTACAGTCAACAGGTTAGAAAAAGTTAAAAATGGGGGAAAGTTTTGAATAATATGGTTAGTAGGTTGATTGTTGGATGAAAATGTCTAAGTAACAAATACCTTGTTAATTAAGTTTCATAATTTGACTATAAGGTATTTGATGGATTTAATTAAGAAATTTGATTTAGAAGTGGATAGGTAAATAAGTTAAGTAGATAATCATAGAATTAGTAAGAAAATGATGTACACTTAGTAAAGTTGTCTTATTAATATATGGATAAGATAAATAATATGATAAATTAAGACCTTAGAGAAATAAAACTAAGGATTAAATTTTATAACCGATTAATTTGAGATAATAGTAGAATTCCACATTTGTTAAACACCCTAATTGAAGTAATAACGGTTTGAAGTTTGGGGATGTGTATATATACTCTTAGGAAGTAAAGGTATATTATACAAGCTTAAGTCATATTTGTGTGCTTAAGTAATAATGGATTTAGTAGAAAGTAAATGATTGTGAAATAAACTTGGATTAATAGAAATTTTGAAGAAATATATTAGGTAAAAATGAATGTGAATAAATACCTAAGTTATACATAGATCATTTCAGCACATAAATTTTTGATCTAAGATTTGAGTACAGAACTTTAAGGTGTTTACACCAATCTGAGAAAGGATTTATCACCCGATTCTTGATAGCAAACATTGATGAGGGTTTGTGATTATGTACTCAAGTTTACTATCATAGTTGAGAGCTATGCAAGGAAAGCAATGGTTTGTAATAAAGAAGCCTGATCAAAGTCCGCACTAGAATATCGGGGGATCGATACTAGTTCGGAAGTAAGGTTGTGGATTCGAATAATAGATCGAATCAAATATCACATATAGTATGATATTTTGGGTCTATCCACATGGTAGTTGAATAGTTATCTTAAATAGTAGGCACTAAGATATATGGGTTAGACTTATGTTTTGGTATGTACATATATATAGACCACAGGTGTAGTACATGCTCGGGTCAGTCCATGTTTGCAATAGCGTATCCTTTTCATTTCCTGCCGGAATTAATTGATTCTTTTTTTATTTGAAAGTTGAAGTTTTCTACTATGTGCATACCAATTTTCAATTCAATCTGAGATTGTTTGGTCCTCTGTTTCATGCCTGTAAGTTGAACCCGAGATGGTTTTTAGGCCTGGGCACATTTCCGTTTTCTGAGCTTTTGCAACCATGGCCTGAATCCATGTTTGAGACAACGTATGTTTTTCATTTCCTGTCGGAATTCATTGATTCTTTTTTTATTTGAAAGTTGAAGTTTTCTATCATGTGCATACCAATTTTCAGTTCAATCAGAGATCGTTTGGTCACCTGTTTCATGTCTGTAAGTTGAACCCGAGATGGGTAGAATTCAACATGGTCACAAAGTAGAATAATTTACCTATGAACTGGAAAACGATTCACTGAATTCCGACATGAAATGATAAAGATATGAAATTTCAAACATGGACTCAGGCCATGTTGAATTCTTCCCACGTTTGAAAACCATCTCGGGTTCAACTTATAGACATGAAATAGAGGACTAAACGTCCTAAGATTGAACTGAAAATTGGTATGCACATAGTAGAAAACTTCAACTTTCAATTAAAAAAAGAATCAATGAATTCTGATAGGAAATGAAAAGGATACGCTGTCTCAAATTTTAGACCATTCCGAGGTCATTAAGCGATTCAAATTATGTCTGAAAGTTGAACCCGGAGAAGATTTCAAACCTGAGTATTGTTTTTGCCTATGCACTTTTTTGTGTTCTGCCTTCTTTCTCCGTCCAATTTCCAACTTCTGCATCTTGTATTTATGATATTTCTGAACTGTTTTGAAGGCAATGATGCCTATCAATAGGCTAGCCAAAATTTTGGAGAATTTGTGTGTAACGACCCGTAAATTTTAACTATTTTAATATCGTAATTAGTCGAAATTTTGTGAAATTTTAAACGATAAAATTTTGAAATAAAAATTTATTATTTGGAATGCGGCTAATTAAACATAGCAAACTGTAAATTTTCGTCAGAAAATATGAAAGTTTATTCCGTGCGTAAATTTACTTCAATTTAATCAGTTAAAAAGCGATGAAAATAAAACGTTTTCGAAACTCAAATATTTTTATATAGAAAAATTCTAAATCTTCTTCTGAGCTAGACGTCATTTTTCGTTTTTCAAAATTCGGACATCTTTAGCTCCGTCGATCTTATTTCTTTTGCGTTTTGCTGCATTTTCCGCTAGTAGAAAATTCGAATTTTTATAATTCAATCGTACCACTGGTATCTGTATACCGTTTTGATCGTCGCGTCATGCTGATCTATACGGTATATTCAATTCTGTATTTTGAAATTCGGTACACAGCAGAATCCGTAAAAACGGCAATCATATCGGTACCGTTCCATGCTTTTTTTGTTTCCACTGTGGTAAACGTATTGATGCTCTCCCTGGCTCTTCGTTAATCACGTGCATTGCTTTTAAGGAATTAAATTATCATGCTTTCAATATTCCCAACGTAGAATTTACTTTTGCTTTTGCTGGTCTTTTCTACTGAAGTTAACTGTTCAATGCCTATTCCTCTCCCCATATTCTTTTACCTGCTCCTTCACTCTTCTTTATTCTTCACGCCCATCCATTCACTTGTCTTCCACCTCATATTTTCAGCTGCCACCACCGTCCCCTGACCGAGTACGACCACCACCTCCACCATTCATTCCTCCGACATCACCTATCAGTCGACAACCCACCTCCGCCCTCCTTAAACTCAACAGTCTGCCTCGCACCACCACACCTACACGTGACCACGCGAGCCACCTTCGCCACGTCATCTGCATTCCGCCAAATCTCCAACAAATTCATCAACCTCTCACGCGACCAATCCTCTGCCCGAACCCTGACCATCTCCGCTAGCCTTCCTCTTAGCCGCCGTATGCAGCACCTACAACCGGATCTGGCCACATCCGCCGCACCTCCTCTTCTCAAGCCATGCTGACTCATTCCCATCGAAACCATGGACTTGATTTTTCTACTCTTCTCTACTTGTCCACTTTTTGGCTGTGCTTCTCTGTGCACATATATATGTCAAGGTATACTATATATATGTTTGAGTTTTGAGTTAGGTGCTGTTAAATTTTTGTACTGTGTATTTTTTTTTAAAGTAATATATATATATGACTTGTTTATGATATAAAGGTCTTGGCTGTATATGATTTCTAAGTTTATATTATAAATGTCAAATCTATTTTGCTTATGTATGATTTGTTATACACATATTTATGAAGTTGTTTATAATAGGAAAATATTTTAGCATGCGGTCTGTGTATATATGTTAGTTAGTGTTCTGTTGGGTTGATAGGTAGATGTGTTTATAATAGTTTATATAAGTGGTGGTATATATTCATTAGGTTGTTATGGTTATATATAAGTTGGGTTCTGTTTTATGGTAATAGTCTGTTGTTATTATATTTATGTAAGTAAGTTTATATAAAGTTATATCATTTGTTAGTAGTATTGATTTACTAGGTACAGTATGTTATATATATGCGCGAGTCATAGTTTCATTTTGGATTGTATGTATATATATTGGTTAAGTGTAAAGTTTTTGTAAAGATTGGTATTTATAACAGTAGTTTATATATATATATATATATATATATATATATATATTGCAAAGTCTTAATGTTTACCAAACAATGTGTTAGTTTGCATGTTTATTTTTATTTTTTTTCTGAATAGCAGTTAGACTTCATGTTTACGATATCATATCTCACTCATGTTTTATCGGAATGGGTTGATTCTATTTTTAAAAAAGAGTCGAAGTTACCTAGTTTATGCCTGTCAAACTTCAGAAAAATCCGACATCGTTTGATTAGTGGTCGAGGATCTGAAAGTTTTACCCAGGCAGTTGTTCTTTTGTACTTGAAATTATTTTACACTGCTGCAAACATGACCTGAGTTCATGTTTGACGCATCGTATCTCTTCTGTCTTACGTCGTAATACAGTGATTCCCTTTTTGTTTAAAAGATAAAGTTTTCTACTTTCTGTATATAAAATTTTAGCTTCATACGAGGTGGTTCAGTCCTCTGTTTCTTACCTGAAAGTCAGACCCAGAGGGGTTTTCAGACCTGAACATTTGACAGTCGCAACATGGCCTGAGTCTATGTTCGTGACATCGTAACTTTTCTCGTCTCTTGTCCAAATCAAGTGATTCTTTTGCAGTTTGAAATACAAGTTTTGATCTTTATTCATACCAAATTTCAGACCATTTCGATCTCGGTAGCACATAGAATTATATTGTTAAACTTTGACGCAGGACATGTTTTTTTATTTGTTGCTATGTTGAATGTTTTGATTTGATTTCGGCAATTCCTATTTAACAGCTTTGCTCGTCGATTCGTGCCAATCTAGTTTATTTTGGAAGTCGTGCTTGCAATTCGTAACTCAACTTCGTTGTCTATTCTCGCTCCCTAGCCTCGAAAGGTGAGCAAATCACTCACGATTACTGTTCTTTTATTTATTAAATTTGATTTCAATTGAAACGATAATTGAAATATGCAGTTGTTAGTTAATTACACTGTTATATATGCTATTACCTGTATCAGTTCACCTGTGACATCTGACACCATTATCTGTTATATATACAATGATAATCCAGTTTGGTTGATAAATGATTGATTGTTTGATGTTGACATTGGACGTTAAATTGTTAATGTTGAAAGTGATAAATAATTTGAAATTGAAATCGACGTAGGATAGTTAGATTTAATATATGCTAAATTTGATTAGATGACATTTGCGTAATATGACCCCTTTAAATGTTTAAATTATTTGACACGTAGAAATTTGGTTAAGCACACCTTGAACCTTTGAATGTATGTTGTAAAATTTATGTAGTATGAAATTTAATAATTGATATCAAATGAAGAACCGTATTAATATTAGTGGGATAATCTTTAATCTACATGAAATGATAGTGTAGATTCTAGAAATGATTATATTAATTCGCACAAACAACAATGTGAATTAATACGGTTATTTCGGGATTATTTGAATTGATTATTGGATTGATATTGATTGTTGTTATTGCTTGTTTATTTACTTTGACACCATCCCAGTTATCACACTGCAAGTTCCCTTTGCTATGTTTTGATTTGAAGTGAATTGGAATCGGGTTGAAATGATAAATACCCAAATGAACTTGACTTAGGATAGAGAATTAAATAAAACCCGATTGGTCAATAATTTGATTTAAAAATAAAATGAAGATTTTATTTGAATAAATGATAAGGTTTTGAAATGAAGTTAGAATTTGAATTTTTATTAAAGGAAAATGTTAATATTTAATAATCTGAATCAAAATATTAACATAATAGTTAATGAAGGAACGTTGTTTTAAAATTAATTATTTAATTATTAAATTTGGAATTATTAATAATTAAGTTTTGAAATTAGTTAATAATTAAGTTTTGAAATTATTTAATAATTAAATAAGATTGAACTCTTTATTAAGTGAAACTGAACTTCTTGAATAAGTGAAATTAAGTTTCTGTATTAATTGAGTTTTGAAATTTGTAACTAGGTAAATAAATAAGTGAAATTGAATTTCTTTAACAAGAAATAAAATATGATTTATTGAAATTAATGTATGACTTGTAATTGAAAGAATTGATTTGACGAATTTGATTTAATTCAAAATTGTAAGTTTTGATTTAATGAAGTTGAACTTAAGTAATTGATTTAATGAACTGGAAATTAAATAGAAATTGTTTTGAATGACAAATTTACTTAATGAATACTGAACAAAATCGATCAATGAAGTTAAATTGATTTGAATGTTAAATTTAATTAATTTAAATGATTTGGAATGAAACTTATTTACGAACTTGAATCAATATTTGAATTGTTTTAAATATAAATTGGAATTGAATTATAAGATTTTGAAATTATGAATTTGGAAGTTTTGAAACGTAAATTTTGGAAATTGTTTTGGAAAGACAAAGGAAATGTTGATTTATAAATTCTAATTGAAATTGAAATTGATTCTGTTTGAAACATATTAAACGACCAATCGGTGTAATAATTACGAAATTTATTAAAGAGACCGAAATCGGTTAGGGACATACTCTCTGTCTAAACCGAAAACCACTTTAATAACTATACGCTGAGTGTGATCCAGAATGAAGTGGTTGGAATGATGTACGTGATGACTGAAGAAAGAGAACGATAATGGATAGCCTTGACACTTGTGTCAAATTGGAAATGACTAAAATAGGAGCCGTGCCGGGCCAAATGGGGTTAGCTACCTCGAGCGAACACACTTCTTCGAAAACTATTCGTTACTTGTTGTCGATTGGTGCACCCTTGATTTGGGAGTGTTGTTTCGCGGTGTTGCGATCGTTGCGGCGATGCGTTCTCACCAGTCCGGATCAGACAAACGGTAGTTTCACTACCTTGGGTATTGCCTCATGTGCCTTGTCATACTTGTATCCCTATATACGCGACCACTACGATTTGTTTTGTGTTATACCTATGGAGTACTCCCTGATACCCACTAGTTTACGGTGGAGTTTACAGTGCTGTATACACTATAACGCTTATATAAAATGTGTTAAGGGGGATAATGGTAACGCCTTAACACTATTTTGATATTTTATATTACTGATAGGCATTATCTATATACCGTACACTACTACATAGTAGATAGTTTAACGGATCCTTAAAGGATGGTTATTCCAAACATCCTTTGAGTTACTTGTATTTCTGTTGCTATTTCACTTGAGTTGGATTTATTGATATAAGAATGTTAATCTTGACTCGAGTGTTTTGTGTTTTGCTTTACGCTCGGGTCAGACTGAGTGTACCAGTATTCGAGACTCACCTTTGGAGTTGGAGCTTCGCTTGGAGATCCAGCTATCTATCCAGCTTTCTAATATTCAGTTGATTCCAGTGATGTATTTTGATATTGTATTTGATTATTTTATTCGAGACATCTGTTGTACCTTATTCAACTTTGATATGTATATAGTAGCTTCATGAACTACTATCTTTTGCTTCCGCTGCATTTATTACTCTGTGTTTGTGATCTGTGATTATTTTTATTTACTGTATATGTTCAGTTTTGCCAAATTTAAATTAACAATTCGGTATTTTGAATTATTCAAGTCCGACATGTGCGGATGCGAATGGTCCAAAATAGCGGGTCGTTACAGTTGGTATCAGAGCTTTGGTAGCTCTAGGCAAAACTTAGCATATAGGGTAAATGTATTTACAGAATCACTCTCATTCGAGTTTCAATCTCTTCCTTTCACTCAATTCCTTTGAATTTTGGAACGTTTACCTCGGTTCCGAAATTCATTCGTGTCCTTCACTATTCGTCTTCTTTCAATTCTGGAGCACCCCATAACTCCATTTTGAATGATATCTATAATAAGATCGGCGGTCTCGCCAAACTTCGAATGATTTGTGAAGGGGTGAAACTCCTTTACAATAGGCATCGATTTACCAGAGATTTCTGTATCCTCGGTTTACGATGCTATCTATCTCCTGCTATACCTAAATTCGATTTCTTGAGATCGAATGTGGATTTGCCTCTAAATTCTGCATCGATCTTATTCTTGAAGTCACGGTCAACCCGGTAAAGGTTGCCCGCGATTTATATAAACTTATCTATCTTCCTATTTTGTTATTTAATTATCTCGTCTTTGTTTCAAACCTATCTTCGAATCAAAAAAAATTCTCTTTGATTTGAGTCCCTCAAATTTAAAATCTCTATCCTTGCTTTGAATTCCATTCTCGTATCGTCGAGCGAGGAAGTGTATTTATAAATTAATATTAAAAATGTTTTATATATTGTGTTGTTTGAGTTGTTGATGTTGATTTGGGTTTTCGATCGATTCGTCTGATCAACGCTATCGATAGGATTTCCAAAACACTTGAACAGAGCAAACTGACACAATAGTATTTTCAAAATTTGGTAAATAAAATAATCTTGTATGATTATATTATATATAAGTATAAATTTTCTGATATTGAATTGTTAACTGAATTGGTTGTCAAAAAGGTAATATTTGATTTTCACTATTTGTTTTGTAAACCATTGATTATTCCAACATAAAAAATAAATGGAATTATAAAAGTTGGTTTATAGATTTATTTAGAAATTTAAATGAATTTAAAGTAAGAATTTGAGAATTTAATTTCCTAAAATTTCAAGCTTTGGTTTTTAAATTTTTAAAATGTATATTATTGAACGTATTCTCAAATAGAAACCGTTTCAAAGAATTTTAAAATGATGAAATCAGTGCTCTTCTCTGTGTCGTTGGAAAATAATTTCGGTGATGGCGGCCGCAACATCGACATTCATTTTCGAGTTTCGAAGTGGAGATACTATTCTATAGCATTGCTACGGTTTTGGTTTGAAAAATATTTTGATTTGAATTTCTTCAGTATAATTTGATTATATATATATATATGGGTATCTTAATTAAAATTTTAATTTGATTTGATATAAATATATAGATATATCTCTAAATTGTTTGAAGTAAATCGCAGATATAAATTCTTAAATTTTAGGTTAAAGATGATTTAAATTATAAACTGAAGTCAAAATTCTTGGATAAATATTTAACTTGAAATAATTGGATTGTAAAAAATTTATTTGTATAATACTCAATTTCATTTCAATATAACTTACCTAAATTATTCTGAAGTAAAAGGTAATTGGATAATGTACAATAAAAAAAATGTCTTTATAAATAAAATTTGAGTGTTTATAATAAATGTTATACACTAAATTTTGATTATAAAGATGTTAATAGAGTTAGATAGGATAATTAAGTAATTGAATAATAGATGAGACAAATAAATTTGTTTTGAAAGAATTAATAAATTGAAATTTGACCAAATTATGAAAATACCTTGAATTTAAAAGCAATTAGTGAATATAAATTAAATTAAATCGAAACTTTTATGGTTTAAATTAATTTATATGGGTTAAATATATGTGATAAGATATATTAAGTAGAATAAATTTAACAATAATTTGGAATAAAGAAGAATTTAAAATTGTTGAAGAAAAAATGATTATAATAAAAGACTATTCAAATTTATGGTTTTAGAAATTGTAAATTGAAGATAATTGGATAATAAGATAATGAATTTAGAAATAGTTAAGATTGATTTTAGTGAAATCAAATGGATTAAATCAATTATTGAATATCAATTAATTTAAATTTGAATTTATATGGTTTAAATTAATTGTTATTTTGTATTACAAATCTGTTTTTCTTTCTGGTTGTTTCTATTCTCCTACCTCCTTCCTTTTTGGGGACGAAATGTTTTGAGTGGGGGAGAGTGTAACGACCCGTAAATTTTGACTGTTTTAATATCGTAATTAGTCGAAATTTTGTGAAATTTTAAACGATAAAATTTTGAAATAAAAATTTATTATTTGGAATGCGGCTAATTAAACATAGCAAACTATAAATTTTCATCAGAAAATATGAAAGTTTATTTCGTGCGTAAATTTACTTTAATTTAATCAGTTAAAAAGCGATGAAAATAAAACGTTTTCGAAACCCAAATATTTTTATATAGAAAAATTCTAAATCTTCTTCTGAGCAAGACGTCATTTTTCGTTTTTCAAAATTCGGACATCTTTAGCTCCGTCGATCTTATTTTTTTTGCGTTTTGCTGCATTTTCCGCTAGTAGAAAATTCAAATTTTTATAATTCAATCGTACCACTGATATCTGTATACCGTTTTGATCGTCGCATCATGCTGATCTATACGGTATATTCAATTCTGTATTTTGAAATTCGGTACACAGCAGAATCCGTAAAAATGGCAATCATATCGGTACCGTTCCATGCTTTTTTTGTTTCCATTGTGGTAAACGTATTGGTGCTCTCCCTGGCTCTTCGTTAATCACATGCATTGCTTTTAAGGAATTAAATTATCATGCTTTCAATATTCCCAACGTAGAATTTACTTTTGCTTTTGCTGGTCTTTTCTACTGAAGTTAACTGTTCAATGCCTATTCCTCTCCCCATATTCTTTTACCTGCTCCTTCACTCTTCTTCTTTCTTCACGCCCATCCATTCACTTGTCTTCCACCTCATATTTTCAGCTGCCACCACCGTCCCCTGACCGAGTACGACCACCACCTCCACTATTCATTCCTCCGACCTCACCTATCAGTCGACAACCCACCTCCGCCCTCCTTAAACCCAACAGTCTGCCTCGCACCACACTACACATGACCACGCGAGGCACCTTCGCCACGTCATCTGCATTCTGCCAAATCTCCAACAAATTCATCAACCTCTCACGTGACCAATCCTCTGCCCAAACCCTGACCATCTCCGCTAGCCTTCCTCTTAGCCGCCGTATGCAGCACCTACAACCGGATCTGGCCACATCCGCCGCACCTCCTCTTCTCAAGCCATGCTGACTCATTCCCATCGAAACCATCGACTTGATTTTTCTACTCTTCTCTACTTGTCCACTTTTTGGCTGTGCTTCTCTGTGCACATATATATGTCAAGGTATACTATATATATGCTTGAGTTTTGAGTTAGGTGCTGTTAAATTTTTGTACTGTGTATTTTTTTTTAAAGTAATATATATATGACTTGTTTATGATATAAAGGTCTTGGCTGTATATGATTTCTAAGTTTATATTATAAATGTCAAATCTATTTTGCTTATGTATGATTTGTTATACACATATTTATGAAGTTGTTTATAATAGGAAAATATTTTAGCATGCGGTCTGTGTGTATATGTTAGTTAGTGTTCTGTTGGGTTGATAGGTAGATGTGTGATGACCCGTATTTTTGGGATATCTGATAATCGGATAATTAACTAATTATTCAATTAAACAGATAAAATTTTGATAATAAAAGATATCTGGATAAATATTCGATAATCTCCTAATATAATTACCTGAAATTTGACAAATTATTCTTTCTAAACAAATAATAATGATGGTTTATATACATATAGATATAAGTGGATTTAAATAGAAAAATTATTATATTCAACAAATTGAATTTTGTGTTTGTTTAAATATATATATATATATTTGAGTTGATTTTAAAAAATTGGATTTTTAAATATTTAAATTTGAATTTGGGTTGGATATTGAATTTCAAAAGATAGATATATATATATATCTTAAATATATTTTGGATTTTTAAAATATATTTTATTTAGGATATAGTTTATTTTATATTATTTTCTTTAAAGGAGATTCTATTTATATAAATTAAGAAGTATACTTATTAATTAGGAAATTTAATATAAAAAGCTTTTAAATCCTTTTAAAATTAATTAAACATGCATTATTACAAGTGTAAGATAAATATATATACAATTTAACAAATGTAAGCTTAGGAATGCATGTAATCACAAGTGTAAACAAACCTTATCATAAAATTAACAAGTGTCTTTGGTTTCTTTTTATTTTTCAAAATAGTTAATAAAAGAGAAAATAGGTTATATAAACATCTCCATCCCTCTTTTTCATTTCTTTTATCTCTTCAATTTCAAAATCCAAAAGAAATTATCCTGTAACACAAATCTAGAAAAAAAAATATATAAAATCAGGCAAAGATCAAAGCTAAACCAAGATCAGATTCAACTCTAACATCAAAACAAGATTCAAGCTTCAGATCATTCAATATAACATCAAGTTATAGATCAACTCGGTAAAAAATGAATCTCAGATCTGAAAACCTGAAGCAAATCAAATGTTCAAAGCAGATTAAACTCAAAATCAGATCAATTCAGGATCAAACAATCAAGTAAAGCTAACAAGCTTCAGTTTTAGACAAAGACAGTCCAGATCAGAGTTCTTTTCCTCTGTTTCCTGTTCAAGCTAAAGGTGAGTAAATATTTTAAAAACAGTTTTAAAAATCTATGGTTAAATTTTGATGCATGTGATAGATTGTGCTGTGATGATGTATATATATGTTTATATGAATATTTTTTATGAATGCATGTTGGAATTGTGAAATGTCTGAGAATATAGGTGCCTATATGAACTCATCTTCTCAGTTTTATTTACAGGATTTGTTTTTAGGAAAATCCAAATCTCTAAATAGAATCAGTATCAGACTGTGATGTTTAAATGAAAAATGGTTGTTAATGTATAATGATGGTTTTAAAAATTGTTTCAGGATTTAAAATTCAATAAATAATTTTTTTAAAATGGAAAGACAGTGAAATTTCTTTTAAGCATGATAAAATCAAATATTATGATTCTCGAATTCACTTATATAATCTGAATAGTCTTTGAAAACTAGGATTTGTAAAAAGAAAATCATGATTTTTAGTTTCGTTTCGAGTGAGATATCGTGAGTTGAACTGTGATGGGTTTTCTGTCGATTTCTGGTGATCGACGTCTCTGGGATGATCGGGGTCTTGGCTGAAGCGAGCTGGGTGTTTGACGAGGTCGGGAAAAATCATCGGAGTAATTCTTGTTCATCATGGAATCAGGATTTGGTCGAAGTAGGGTTTCAAGTGGATTTTAGTCGAGGTCGAAAATTTGATGATTTCGTCTACGTCGAAGCATCGAGTTGATCAGGACAAGGGCGAAATGAAGCCGGAGATCAAGGCGAAGGTGTGGACAGAATTTTGTAGTCGCTGGTGGTCGGAGACGCCAGGACGTGGTGGATTCTTGTTCGATGTTTTCTGTTGCAGTTCGATCAGATGGCTCGATTTCGATATTGGGTTTGTTTGGGCGATTGGGTTGTCGGAATCAGATAGGTTGGCGATCGTTGAGGTGCGAGGGTTGTTGGAGGTGGTCGGAGCATCGCCGGTGGTCTGTGCATGTGCACATGTGTTTGGGTGTGTCAGCAGTTGTATTCGAGAGGAAGGGGAGGATTGTCTCGGTAGAAGCTCGGGAAGAAGAAGGTTTGGCTCGAAGAAGCTCTCGGGTTTGTGAGTATATTTGCGTACAGTTTTTGTTAAATAAAATTTATATAAGTTAGTTTGTAAAAAGGGGGAAAAAAGAAGGGAAAACTCTGGTTAGACCTGAGTGATCTTCGGGTTTGACCCGAAGCAGGTTTAAAACTTGTTTTAAAAGGGGTTTTAAAAAAATAGATTTTTGAAATTTAAATTGAAATTAGTTTAAACTATTTCTTGATAAATGTTTAAGTTATTGATTGAAAGAAGTTATGATTTGGTAATTTTAATTTATCAAGTTAAATGAGTATTTTAAAACTAAATTAATGTTTTAATTAAATAAAGTCAATTAAGATAAAATGGTTAAATGTTAATATTAATTAAGGTATTTTTAAGATAATGGTTTATCTTAAGATAATTAAGGTTTAATAAGTGGGATTAATTAAATTAATTAAATAAATCTGATTATAATTAATTAATTTAAGGATAATTAATTGTAATTAAGTATTATTAATTAAGTGATTAGAGATTGATTAATTAATGATTTATGATTAAAGTATTTGTAATTAGAGATTAATTAATTAAGTAATTAGAGAAATAAATAGTTTAAACTATTTCTTGATAAATGTTTAAGTTATTGATTGAAAGAAGTTATGATTTGGTAATTTTAATTTATCAAGTTAAATGAGTATTTTAAAACTAAATTAATGTTTTAATTAAATAAAGTCAATTAAGATAAAATGGTTAAATGTTAATATTAATTAAGGTATTTTTAAGATAATGGTTTATCTTAAGATAATTAAGGTTTAATAAGTGGGATTAATTAAATTAATTAAATAAATCTGATTATAATTAATTAATTTAAGGATAATTAATTGTAATTAAGTATTATTAATTAAGTGATTAGAGATTGATTAATTAATGATTTATGATTAAAGTATTTGTAATTAGAGATTAATTAATTAAGTAATTAGAGGTAAATTAATTGGTAATTAAGAAATACTTAATTAAGTTTTATTAATTAATAATTAGGTGTTATTAATTAATAATTAAGAGATAATTAATCTATAAAGATTAAATTAAGGATTGATTAAATAATAATTAAGGATTAATTAATTGTTATTAAGTTTTATTAATTAAGGTTTATTAATTAATAATTAAAAGAATAATTAATCTGTAATTAAAGATTAATTAATTTGTTTAAGAGTAATTAAGGATGAATTACTCAAGTATAATTAATGAAATTAATTAATCAATGTAATTAATTTAAAGAGTGGTTTATAATTAAGCAAGATTAAAGATAATTAATTTAATTTATATTAGGTGATTAAATTAAATTAATTGAGAATGGTTTGACTATTAATTTTGTCTATAGATGATAAACCTGAATTGAATACCTTGGTTGTCTGAATATCTTTGATATATGAATTGTGATGTACTGTGATATGATATGATATGATGGGTTGAACAGTAATATTGTGGGTTATCTATCGATAATGAATTGTTGTGTGAATATGATACCCTGTATTTAAATTTGATGTGTTCACTTAAACAACTTAGATAAAGATGACATTGATTTCGAAGAGACCGGGGTCGGGTATCAACAAATACCCGAAACCACTTCGATTTGTAATCTACTATGATTCTTTATAGATTTGATATGAGAAATCAATAGGCTTAAATGGAATAATTTAAATGACTGGACCATTTAAAACTAAGTAAAGGTACATAGGGATTGATTAAGTGTTGACTATAACAAGTTGTGAACTTGTAAGTATTGAACGAGTTACCCGGGTTTTAAATAAGTTCTAGGGATTGGAATTTCTTATTAAATGAGTTTACTCACGCTGGTTTCCAGCCTGACTCGGGTGTTACTTTGATGTAATGCTCGGGTCAGACCGAGTATTACAGATTTCAGGTTAGGACGTTCTAGAGCTCAGGAGGCGAGCTGGATGGCAGGAACGAATGGAGGATATTCTGCTGTGATATATTATAGTTTTTAGAGACATGTTAATTCAAACTGTCTAGTTTATTTGTGAATGTTGAAACTCTGATGTATTACAATGTAATTAACAAATACAATTTTCTTTGTATAACTGATATTATTATTTGATATTGTATTTTGATCCGCTGCGAATGTGAGAATCTATGTCTTGTTCTGTTTCTTTCTTCTATCTCTTTTCTTTTTCTTCTAACTATCTGGAATTTTCGGGTTCGAAATTTCTGGGTCGTTACATTTGGTATCAGAGCGAAGGTTAAGCGAGAACCTTGGCTCTGTTGGGATTACTCGTTAAGGATAGGGTCAATGGTACCCTAGAACAAGTTGAGTATATATATATATATGAGAGCGTAATTGTTATTTTCCTATATAAGGATTTTAAATGATTTTATATAAGAATATATTTTGATATATAAAATGATATTTCTTTCTAATAATATTAAGGTAATTGGTTGTTAAAATATTGGAATTAAATTAAGTAATAATAGAAATAAAACCAAATTAAATTTGAATGAAGATAAGTTTGAAATAGATCCAAACTGAAATTAAAATCTTGAATTTGTAGAAGTGTTATCAGAAAAAAAATAAAAATGAATTGGTTTCCAAATATGATAATCTTGGTTATTATCATAAATGGTTGTTGTGAAATGTGTAAATGATTAAGTAAAATGTTTTAGGGAAGTAAGCTTTTAGGTAAGTATGACTTATAAATTGGAATTAAAGATAATTTAAAAATTGTAAATCTAAATCCAGAAAACTTGAAATTGTTTTATAGGAATTTGTTTTGAAATTAAAAACCAAGAATGGATTAAAAATTTAAGGTATAACTTGGTGTGTAAAGGAAATAAATATAAATATTTGAAAATAAACTCTAAGGTTGAGTTTTGAATTTTTCCTTGGAATGTGATGTGAAACCCAAAGTGAAGTAAGTTTTTAAACTTAAAGGTGAAAGATTATTAATCTGAAGTTTAAAATTTGAATGGGAATTAAAATTGTGTAAAGTTGACCGGATTAAGTAAATTTAATTTAACTTGGAGGAAGTTAAATAAGTTTGAATGAAAAACTTGAATTGGAAATTTCAAAATGAAATTTAAATTTAACTTGGGTAGTTAAATGGTTGATTTAAATGGGAGTTATGAGTGATCTCAAATTGGGTTTGAGATCTAGAAATTGAAAATGGATGCTGTAAATTGGTGTTAAGATAAATTTGGATGTTTATTTATCCTGATATCATTCTATTGTTATAAATAATTGAAACTGAGAATTGATTTTGAAGTTAGAAATGGATAACAAATTAGAATCTGAAGATTAAATTGTTTTTGAATTGTGATTGAAGATGGATAAGCATAAGTTTAAATGGAAAATTTGAATTAAAATAATTTGAAATAAAAATTGAAGTTGAATGAGTTCAAATTCAAATGGGAATTGGGATTAATTCAAACTGGAAATGAAATGAATTAAAATTGGTTCAATTTGAAATTTATGTGAATCAATTGAAATTATGATTAAAGTTGAATAGGTTTAAAATTCAAATGGAATTTGATTTAAATTTGAAAAGAAATTGAGGATTAATTCAACTTGAATTGGGGATTAAATCAATTTCAATGAAAATTGAAGTTATTTAAATTGGAATTGAGTCAATTTAAATGAAAGTGGAAATTTAAATTGAATTGATAGGGAATTGAACAGTTTGATTCTGGACTATTTTCAAAATAAATTGATTTAATATAAATCTATTTTTCCAAACTATTTACTATACAATCTTTCTTCTTAAACCCCAAACTATCTTATACTTATTTTACAGTTATTTTGGAACTATTTAACTATTTTGAAACTGTCTTATAAACTAATTACTATTTTTTCAGTTACTTATATTTTGCAATTATCTAACTATTTTATACCTACTTAACTATTTTACAGCTATTTTACAAACTAATAACTATTTTTCAACTACTTATCTATTTTAAACTTTTCCAAGCTATTTTTAAAATTTAAATTGGTCAGAGTTCAAACTGTTGGTAATTAAAGTAATAACTCAATTGGAAATGGAGGAAATTGAGAATAAATGAATAGAATTAAAGGAAATGTGAATAGAAAAGAGAATTGATTTGGCTAATAACCAATAAAGATAAATACGTAGGATATACGTATATTATTCTATTCGCATAGTGATTTGATCCAGATTCGAGCACAGAATTTCGAGATAGTGTTATCGATCCGAGTTAGGATTTTTCGCTAGATTTTCGACGGCGAACCTGGATATGGATTGTTGATTGGTTTTGGATATTCTCTATCATAGTTGTGACTATGCAAGGAGAATGACGGTTTCTGATCAAGAAACCAGATCTGAGTCCGCACTAGAAAGTTGAGTGGACGATACTAGTTCGGAAGTGAAATTGTGTGATCGATTGAGCGATCAGATTGATATTGCGTACGGGTGATATGTGTACATCGTACGGGTTTGAATGAAATTGATATTGAAAATTTGTGGATAAAAACTGTAAAATGGTTTTTGAAATGAAAAGTGATATGGTTAATAACTTTATAAAATATTATCAAATTTGAATATTTGATTTGGAATAAAATAAAGTTATATATCCTTGTTATATAAGATAAATCTTCCCTTGTTAAATCTATTGCCAGAAGAAAATGGTTTTGAAATATTTGAAGTATAAAAGAAGTTTTATACAAGTTTGAAATGATCCAAAGATTTTCAAAAATATATATATGTATATATATATATATATAAAGGATTTTGTGAAATTGATTTTGGAAAAGGTTTTGGGAACCTATGGATTTTGGAAAGGCTTTTGATTTTTTTTGGGAAAATCAATTCTGGATTTTGAAAAGCCTAGTTTGAGAATTATCGATTTTGGTAATCGATTTTGTGTAAAGGAGATTTTGATAAATCATAAAGGGTATGATTTGAAGATACTATAAGTATATAGTATAAAGTGTTTTGAGAATAGCTCTGGGGAAAAAGGCGCTTCCTTGAAATGAACTTCTCAGGAGTACCACTGGGTGGTACTGCCTTGAACCCCAAGGGGGGTTTCTAAAGTTGATCCTGTGAGGAGTCCGGACAAAACTAGTTCCTGAGGATTATTTGTGTAGCGAAAGTCGAGGGGCTGGTGCCCACAGAGGCATTTGAGTTATGCTGTGACAACAATTTAACTCGATGTCACTGCGATCTACTGCAGACCATAGCGAAAGTCATGTGTGCCGCTGAGAGCCAACTGTCTACGTTTGATTTTATATCGGTAGACTGTGACACTATGGTAACATAGCGAAAGTCGTGTGTGCCGCTGAGAGCCAACAGTCTGCGTTTGATTTTATATCGGTAGACTGCGACCTATGTGGAGAAGTTTCATTTTGACAGCGAAATCGTGTGTGCCGCTGAGAGCCAACAGTTACATGGACTTTTGCTGCGATGGCAACGTAACCCTGGATGTAACTGCGATCTGTTGTGGGTTCCATGGTGTAATCAGTTACATGGACTTTTGCTGCGATGGCAACGTAACCCGTGATGTAACTGTGACCGTGGATGGGGGTGATGATTTCCAGAGCATTCTCACCAAATATATTTCCTCTATTTTCAAAACTGTTTTCTGTATTTTCAATAAAATTATTTTCCAAAATATTTTCACTGGGTGTTGAAAACGAGTCTACCCAGTACTTATAGATTTTCAGTCTTACGCCTGATCAACGTATGACCGAATTTCTATGAGAACGAGGATGGACTTATTGAAACATCGAGTTATAAAAGTATTTTTGTAAAAACTATCTTATAAAATTATATAGATTTTAAAAGTGTTTTAAAAGTGATCAAAGAATAATATATCTTATAATAAGTATTTAAAATTTGGCTTCGTTCCTTTTCGAGGACGAAAAGATTCTAAGGGAGAAGGAATGTGATGACCCGTATTTTTGGGATATCTGATAATCGGATAATTAACTAATTATTCAATTAAACAGATAAAATTTTGATAATAAAAGATATCTGGATAAATATTCGATAATCTCCTAATATAATTACCTGAAATTTGACAAATTATTCTTTCTAAACAAATAATAATGATGGTTTATATACATATAGATATAAGTGGATTTAAATAGAAAAATTATTATATTCAACAAATTGAATTTTGTGTTTGTTTAAATATATATATATATATATTTGAGTTGATTTTAAAAAATTGGATTTTTAAATATTTAAATTTGAATTTGGGTTGGATATTGAATTTCAAAAGATAGATATATATATATATCTTAAATATATTTTGGATTTTTAAAATATATTTTATTTAGGATATAGTTTATTTTATATTATTTTCTTTAAAGGAGATTCTATTTATATAAATTAAGAAGTATACTTATTAATTAGGAAATTTAATATAAAAAGCTTTTAAATCCTTTTAAAATTAATTAAACATGCATTATTACAAGTGTAAGATAAATATATATACAATTTAACAAATGTAAGCTTAGGAATGCATGTAATCACAAGTGTAAACAAACCTTATCATAAAATTAACAAGTGTCTTTGGTTTCTTTTTATTTTTCAAAATAGTTAATAAAAGAGAAAATAGGTTATATAAACATCTCCATCCCTCTTTTTCATTTCTTTTATCTCTTCAATTTCAAAATCCAAAAGAAATTATCCTGTAACACAAATCTAGAAAAAAAAATATATAAAATCAGGCAAAGATCAAAGCTAAACCAAGATCAGATTCAACTCTAACATCAAAACAAGATTCAAGCTTCAGATCATTCAATATAACATCAAGTTATAGATCAACTCAGTAAAAAATGAATCTCAGATCTGAAAACCTGAAGCAAATCAAATGTTCAAAGCAGATTAAACTCAAAATCAGATCAATTCAGGATCAAACAATCAAGTAAATCTAACAAGCTTCAGTTTTAGACAAAGACAGTCCAGATCAGAGTTCTTTTCCTCTGTTTCCTGTTCAAGCTAAAGGTGAGTAAATATTTTAAAAACAGTTTTAAAAATCTATGGTTAAATTTTGATACATGTGATAGATTGTGCTGTGATGATGTATATATATGTTTATATGAATATTGTTTATGAATGCATGTTGGAATTGTGAAATGTCTGAGAATATAGGTGCCTAAATGAACTCATCTTCTCAGTTTTATTTACAGGATTTGTTTTTAGGAAAATCCAAATCTCTAAATAGAATCAGTATCAGACTGTGATGTTTAAATGAAAAATGGTTGTTAATGTATAATGATGGTTCTAAAAATTGTTTCAGGATTTAAAATTCAATAAATAATTTTTTTAAAATGGAAAGACAGTGAAATTTCTTTTAAGAATGATAAAATCAAATATTATGATTCTCGAATTCACTTATATAATCTGAATAGTCTTTGAAAACTAGGATTTGTAAAAAGAAAATCATGATTTTTAGTTTCGTTTCGAGTGAGATATCGTGAGTTGAACTGTGATGGGTTTTCTGTCGATTTCTGGTGATCGACGTCTCTGGGATGATCGGGGTCTTGGCTGAAGCGAGCTGGGTGTTTGACGAGGTCGGGAAAAATCATCGGAGTAATTCTTGTTCATCATGGAATCAGGATTTGGTCGAAGTAGGGTTTCAAGTGGATTTTAGTCGAGGTCGAAAATTTGATGATTTCGTCTACGTCGAAGCATCGAGTTGATCAGGACAAGGGCGAAATGAAGCCGGAGATCAAGGCGAAGGTGTGGACAGAATTTTGTAGTCGCTGGTGGTCGGAGACGCCAGGACGTGGTGGATTCTTGTTCGATGTTTTCTGTTGCAGTTCGATCAGATGGCTCGATTTCGATATTGGGTTTGTTTGGGCGATTGGGTTGTCGGAATCAGATAGGTTGGCGATCGTCGAGGTGCGAGGGTTGTTGGAGGTGGTCGGAGCATCGCCGGTGGTCTGTGCATGTGCACATGTGTTTGGGTGTGTCAGCAGTTGTATTCGAGAGGAAGGGGAGGATTGTCTCGGTAGAAGCTCGGGAAGAAGAAGGTTTGGCTCGAAGAAGCTCTCGGGTTTGTGAGTATATTTGCGTACAGTTTTTGTTAAATAAAATTTATATAAGTTAGTTTGTAAAAAGGGGGAAAAAAGAAGGGAAAACTCTGGTTAGACCTGAGTGATCTTCGGGTTTGACCCGAAGCAGGTTTAAAACTTGTTTTAAAAGGGGTTTTAAAAAAATAGATTTTTGAAATTTAAATTGAAATTAGTTTAAACTATTTCTTGATAAATGTTTAAGTTATTGATTGAAAGAAGTTATGATTTGGTAATTTTAATTTATCAAGTTAAATGAGTATTTTAAAACTAAATTAATGTTTTAATTAAATAAAGTCAATTAAGATAAAATAGTTAAATGTTAATATTAATTAAGGTATTTTTAAGATAATGGTTTATCTTAAGATAATTAAGGTTTAATAAGTGGGATTAATTAAATTAATTAAATAAATCTGATTATAATTAATTAATTTAAGGATAATTAATTGTAATTAAGTATTATTAATTAAGTGATTAGAGATTGATTAATTAATGATTTATGATTAAAGTATTTGTAATTAGAGATTAATTAATTAAGTAATTAGAGAAATAAATAGTTTAAACTATTTCTTGATAAATGTTTAAGTTATTGATTGAAAGAAGTTATGATTTGGTAATTTTAATTTATCAAGTTAAATGAGTATTTTAAAACTAAATTAATGTTTTAATTAAATAAAGTCAATTAAGATAAAATGGTTAAATGTTAATATTAATTAAGGTATTTTTAAGATAATGGTTTATCTTAAGATAATTAAGGTTTAATAAGTGGGATTAATTAAATTAATTAAATAAATCTGATTATAATTAATTAATTTAAGGATAATTAATTGTAATTAAGTATTATTAATTAAGTGATTAGAGATTGATTAATTAATGATTTATGATTAAAGTATTTGTAATTAGAGATTAATTAATTAAGTAATTAGAGGTAAATTAATTGGTAATTAAGAAATACTTAATTAAGTTTTATTAATTAATAATTAGGTGTTATTAATTAATAATTAAGAGATAATTAATCTATAAAGATTAAATTAAGGATTGATTAAATAATAATTAAGGATTAATTAATTGTTATTAAGTTTTATTAATTAAGGTTTATTAATTAATAATTAAAAGAATAATTAATCTGTAATTAAAGATTAATTAATTTGTTTAAGAGTAATTAAGGATGAATTACTCAAGTATAATTAATGAAATTAATTAATCAATGTAATTAATTTAAAGAGTGGTTTATAATTAAGCAAGATTAAAGATAATTAATTTAATTTATATTAGGTGATTAAATTAAATTAATTGAGAATGGTTTGACTATTAATTTTGTCTATAGATGATAAACCTGAATTGAATACCTTGGTTGTCTGAATATCTTTGATATATGAATTGTGATGTACTGTGATATGATATGATATGATGGGTTGAACAGTAATATTGTGGGTTATCTATCGATAATGAATTGTTGTGTGAATATGATACCCTGTATTTAAATTTGATGTGTTCACTTAAACAACTTAGATAAAGATGACATTGATTTCGAAGAGACCGGGGTCGGGTATCAACAAATACCCGAAACCACTTCGATTTGTAATCTACTATGATTCTTTATAGATTTGATATGAGAAATCTATAGGCTTAAATGGAATAATTTAAATGACTGGACCATTTAAAACTAAGTAAAGGTACATAGGGATTGATTAAGTGTTGACTATAACAAGTTGTGAACTTGTAAGTATTGAACGAGTTACCCGGGTTTTAAATAAGTTCTAGGGATTGGAATTTCTTATTAAATGAGTTTACTCACGCTGGTTTCCAGCCTGACTCGGGTGTTACTTTGATGTAATGCTCGGGTCAGACCGAGTATTACAGATTTCAGGTTAGGACGTTCTAGAGCTCAGGAGGCGAGCTGGATGGCAGGAACGAATGGAGGATATTCTGCTGTGATATATTATAGTTGTTAGAGACATGTTAATTCAAACTGTCTAGTTTATTTGTGAATGTTGAAACTCTGATGTATTACAATGTAATTAACAAATACAATTTTCTTTGTATAACTGATATTATTATTTGATATTGTATTTTGATCCGCTGCGAATGTGAGAATCTATGTCTTGTTCTGTTTCTTTCTTCTATCTCTTTTCTTTTTCTTCTAACTATCTGGAATTTTCGGGTTCGAAATTTCTGGGTCGTTACAAGATGTGTTCATAATAGTTTATATAAGTGGTGGTATATATTCATTAGGTTGTTATGGTTATATATAAGTTGGGTTCTGTTTTATGGTAATAGTCTGTTGTTATTATATTTATGTAAGTAAGTTTATATAAAGTTATATCATTTGTTAGTAGTATTGATTTACTAGGTACAGTATGTTATATATATGCGCGAGTCATAGTTTCATTTTGGATTGTATGTATATATATTGGTTAAGTGTAAAGTTTCTGTAAAGATTGGTATTTATAACAATAGTTTATATATATATATATTGCAAAGTCTTAATGTTTACCAAACAATGTGTTAGTTTGCATGTTTTTTTTTCTGAACAGCAGTTAGACTTCATGTTCACGATATCATATCTCTCTCATGTTTTATCGGAATGGGTTGATTCTATTTTTTAAAAAGAGTCGAAGTTACCTAGTTTATGCCTGTCAAATTTCAGCAACATCCGACATCGTTAGATTAGTGGTCGAGGATCTGGAAGTTTGACCCAAATAGCTGTTCTTTTGTACTTAAAATTATTTTACACTGCTGCAAACACGACCTGAGTTCATGTTTGACGCATCGTATCTCTTCTATCTTACGTCGTAATACAGTGATTCCCTTTTTGTTTAAAAGATAAAGTTTTCTACTTTCTGTATATAAAATTTTAGCTTCATACGAGATGGTCCAGTCCTCTGTTTCTTACCTGAAAGTCAGACCCAGAGGGGTTTCCAGACCTGAACATTTGACAGTTGCAACATGGCCTGAGTCTATGTTCGTGACATCGTAACTTTTCTCGTCTCTTGTCCAAATCAAGTGATTCTTTTGCAGTTTGAAATACAAGTTTTGATCTTTATTCATACCAAATTTCAGACCATTTCGATCTCGGTAGCACATAGAATTATATTGTTAAACTTTGACGCAGGACATGTTTTTTTATTTGTTGGTATGTTGAATGTTTTGATTTGATTTTGGCAATTCCTATTTAACAGCTTTGCTCGTCGATTCGTGCCAATCTAGTTTATTTCGGAAGTCGTGCTTGCAATTCGTAACTCAACTTCATTGTCTATTCTCGCTCCCTAGCCTCGAAAGGTGAGCAAATCACTCACGATTACTGTTCTTTTATTTATTAAATTTGATTTCAATTGAAACGACAATTGAAATATGCAGTTGTTAGTTAATTACACTGTTATATATGCTATTACCTGTATCAGTTCACCTGTGACATCTGACACCATTATCTGTTATATATACAATGATAATCCGGTTTGGTTGATAAATGATTGATTGTTTGATGTTGACATTGGACGTTAAATTGTTAATGTTGAAAGTGATAAATAATTTGAAATTGAAATCGACGTAGGATAGTTAGATTTAATATATGCTAAATTTGATTAGATGACATTTGCGTAATATGACCCCTTTAAATGTTTAAATTATTTGACACGTAGAAATTTGGTTAAGCACACCTTGAACCTTTGAATGTATGTTGTAAAATTTATGTAGTATGAAATTTAATAATTGATATCAAATGAAGAACCGTATTAATATTAGTGGGATAATCTTTAATCTACATGAAATGATAGTGTAGATTCTAGAAACGATTATATTAATTCACACAAACAACAATGTGAATTAATACGGTTATTTCGGGATTATTTGAATTGATTATTGGATTGATTGATTGTTGTTATTGCTTGGTTATTTACTTTGACACCATCCTAGTTATCACACTGCAAGTTCCCTTTGCTATGTTTTGATTTGAAGTGAATTGGAATCGGGTTGAAATGATAAATACCCAAATGAACTTGACTTAGGATAAAGAATTAAATAAAACCTGATTGGTCAATAATTTGATTTAAAAATAAAATGAAGATTTTATTTGAATAAATGATAAGGTTTTGAAATGAAGTTAGAATTTGAATTTTTATGAAAGGAAAATGTTAATATTTAATAATCTGAATCAAAATATTAACATAGTAGTTGATGAAGGAACGTTGTTTTAAATTAATTATTTAATTATTAAATTTGGAATTATTAATAATTAAGTTTTGAAATTAGTTAATAATTAAGTTTTGAAATTATTTAATAATTAAATAAGATTGAACTCTTTTTTAAGTGAAACTGAACTTCTTGAATAAGAGAAATTAAGTTTCTTTATTAATTGAGTTTTGAAATTTGTAACTAAGTAAATAAATAAGTGAAATTGAATTTCTTTAACAAGAAATAAAATATGATTTATTGAAATTAATGCAAGACTTGTGATTGAAAGAATTGATTTGACGAATTTGATTTAATTTAAAATTGTAAGTTTTGATTTAATGAAGTTGAACTTAAGTAATTGATTTAATGAACTGGAAATTAAATAGAAATTGTTTTGAATGACAAATTTACTTAATGAATACTGAACAAAATCAATCAATGAAGTTAAATTGATTTGAATGTTAAATTTAATTAATTTAAATGATTTGGAATGAAACTTATTTACGAACTTGAATCAATATTTGAATTGTTTTAAATAGAAATTGGAATTGAATTATAAGATTTTGAAATTATGAATTTGGAAGTTTTGAAACGTAAATTTTGGAAATTGTTTTGGAAAGACAAAGGAAATGTTGATTTATAAATTCTAATTGAAATTGAAATTGATTCTGTTTGAAACATATTAAACGACCAATCGGTGTAATAATTACGAAAGTTATTAAAGAGACCGGAATCGGTTAGGGACATACTCTTTATCTAAACCGAA
This sequence comes from Allium fistulosum, assembly GCA_030737815.1. Classification (NCBI taxonomy): domain Eukaryota; kingdom Viridiplantae; phylum Streptophyta; class Magnoliopsida; order Asparagales; family Amaryllidaceae; genus Allium; species Allium fistulosum. Next base: position 701,832,570 of record CM060904.1, on the reverse strand, counting down.
AACCACTTTAATAACTATACGCGGAGTGTGATCCAGAATGAAGTGGTTGGAATGATGTACGTGATGACTGAAGAAAGAGAACGATAATGGATAGCCTTGACACTTGTGTCAAATTGGAAATGACTAAAACAGGAGCCGTGCCGGGCTAAATGGGGGTTAGCTACCTCGAGCGAACACACTTCTTCGAAAACTACTCATTACTTGTTGTCGATTGGTGCACCCTTGATTTGGGAGTGTTGTTTCGCGGTGTTGCGATCGCTGCGGCGATGCGTTCTCACCAGTCCGGATCAGGCAAACGGTAGTTTCACTACCTTGGGTATTGCCTCATGTGCCTTGTCATACTTGTATCCCTATATACGCGACCACTACGATTTGTTTTGTGTTATACCTATGGAGTACTCCCTGATATCCCACTAGTTTACGGTGGAGTTTACAGTGCTGTATAGACTATAACGCTTATATAAAATGTGTTAAGGGGGATAATGGTAACGCCTTAACACTATTTTGATATTTTATATTACTGATAGGCATTATCTATATACCGTACACTACTACATAGTAGATAGTTTAACGGATCCTTAAAGGATGGTTATTCCAAACATCCTTTGAGTTACTTGTATTTCTGTTGCTATTTCACTTGAGTTGGATTTATTGATATAAGAATGTTAATCCTGACTCGAGTGTTTTGTGTTTTGCTTTACGCTCGGGTCAGACTGAGTGTACTAGTATTCGAGACTCACCTTTGGATTTGGAGCTTCGCTTGGAGATCCAGCTATCTATCCAGCTTTCTGATATTCAGTTGATTCCGGTGATGTATTTTGATATTGTATTTGATTATTTTATTCGAGACATCTGTTGTACCTTATTCAACTTTGATATGTATATAGTAGCTTCATGAACTACTATCTTTTGCTTCCGCTGCATTTATTACTCTGTGTCTGTGATCTGTGATTATTTTTATTTACTGTATATGTTCAGTTTTTCCAAATTTAAATTAACAATTCGGTATTTTGAATTATTCAAGTCCGACATGTGCGGATGCGAATGGTCCAAAATAGCGGGTCGTTACAGTGATTCAAAATGAATCGTTTTAAAGATGAATTCGAATGTCGGTTTTTGGGAATTTTCAATGTTTTTTCTTGATTTCGAGCACGGGTTTTTCTAAATAATTTTGAAATAATTTTAAAAATAAATTGGCTTTTGAAAGAATTATTATATAATATTTATAAATTATTTTCAAGCTATAAAATCTATATGTTCTCTATAATAAGGGAATTTTAAAGTTTGTTTTCCAAAAACGATTTCGAAAAATTATTTTAAATGCATGTTTTAACAAACAAACTATTTTCTATATAAAATACACGTTTTTGCACTATTCGAGCGAATGAGAAGGAGAATTAAACAATTGGGTAAAACACGTGGTATGAGGCGTCACAACCTGGTATGGGAAAAAGCCAAAATTCTAGGAATTTTCAATGTTTTTCCTTGATTTCGATATGGGTGTTTGACCGACATTCGTATCGATGAGAACTAGAATAAAATAATCACGATAAGAATTATTCATAGGATAAGATATCATTAATTCAATTGTGGAATATTACGGAACAAAATATATTCCTAGACATATTCTAACTAATTATCAACATAAAACTAATTAAAGTTGATAATTAATTCAAACTTGTTTCTAAAAGAATTTTACAAATTCACACCAACAAATTTTTGGGATATATATATATATATATATATAAAGTTTAAAATTATTCTCACCATTAAAATGATTATACTACATAAATGGTTCATTTATCAAAACAACTCATATTCACATTTCCACTTTGTCACAAAAACTGAAATATATTTTGGTAGAATTTAAGAGTGAAACATTTTTTTCACTTTAAATGAAGAGTTTGGAAATTTAATCAATGAGTCAAAACAATATACATAACAGAGTCAAACAAAAGGCTACAAATGACACAAAAAGGGATAAGCTGATATCCAAGCGGAAGCATCAAAGCAAAGTCCAAAAGCAGGTATCTAACCTGAAACAACTCGGTCTGACCTAAGTATAAAATACACGGGTCAGTATAGCTAAAACATCGGTTTAGTAAGATAAGTGATAATATGAAGCATAAGGTAAAGGGTGATAATTCTTCTCGAATGAGAAGAAATAATAGCATAAGTAAGCACATGTCATTACTTCAAGTGAAGTAGTATTGCTAAGCATATATATAGCCTTGAAAGAGATAAACTCAATTAACAAAAGCAACTAAGCATAAGCATGCCTCATTTCATCGGCATAAACCCAATAATAATAATAATGGTTTCTCTAAACCATATCTCCTAATTAGGAGAAATCTCAAGACTCAAATCTCGCCAACAATGGCAATCACAAATACATTCTAAAAATAGAGAAATCCCAAAACTTGAAATACGCCATAATGGAAATCAAATATATCTCCTAAAAAGGACAGTGTAAATCTCAAATAAACGCCATAGAATGGAAAATCTCAAATCTCAAATAAATGCCAAGTGTTGGCAAACTCAAATCTCAAATATAGAACTTGATAAGGAATTCAAGTTTCCAAAGAAGTAATCACCTTATATAATGTCTCGAACGGCTCAAATGACCAAATATGTAAAAAGGCGATACACTTGAAAAATCACAAATAACCAATGAAATCATCTCAAAGGTATAACACGTGCTTTTGGCCGAAGCCTGTCAAGCACTGTTCTCTTAAAATAAGGCGCCACGTCTCGAAGACAAACGTCCCAAAGGACAAATACGTCGCAACGACAAACATCCCGAAGGACAAACATCCCGAAGGACAAATACATTGCAACGACAAACACCCCGAAGGACAAATGATCCGAAGGTCTAGTACCGGCAAATACATCTCGAAGGCAAATGTGTCACAAACTCTCAAGTAGGAACCCGAAAAGTGTTAACGTGCGTCCCATACCACACGTTTGCACCCAACGGTTTACTAAACACTAGTAAATGCCACACTAGAAAGTAGTAAAATGTTTACCTCATCTCATCGGTAAACACGACCCGAAGGTCAAAACGATCAAACAGACAAGTCAGGAATTAACCGATAAGATTAACGCACGTGTCCTATACCACATGTTTTACCGAATAGTTTAATTCTCCTTCTCATTCGCTCGAATAGTGCAAAAACGTGTATTTTATATATAAAATAATTTATTTGAGAAAACAAGCTTTTAAAACAATTTTTCAAAATCGTTTTTTAAAACAATCTTTGAAAATTCCATTATTATAGAGAATATATAGTTTTATAACTTGGAAATAATTGAAAAATATCATATAATAATTGTTTCAAAAGCCAAGTTATTTTAAAAATTATTTCAAATTCGTTTGGAAAAACCCGCACTTGAAATCAAAGAAAACATCGAAAAATACTCAAACCGACACTCGAATTCATTTTAAAAATGATTCAATTTGAATCTCAAATTCTCCAAAATCTTGGCTAGCCAATTGATAGGAGTCATAGCCCTTAAAACAATTCAGAAATATCATAAAAACATGAAGTAAAAGTCAAAAGTTGGACGGAAAAAGAAGGCGGAACACAAAAAATTCATAGGCAAAAACAATAATACCCAGGTCTGAATCTTCTCCGGGTTCAACTTTCGGACATAATTTGAATGACATAATGACCTCGGAATGGTCTGAAATTTGACATACACAAAGTAAAACAATTTATCTATGAACTGGAAAAAGATTCACTGAATACTGACATGAAATGGTAAAGATATGAAATTTCAAACATGGACTCAGGCTATGTTGAATTCTGCCCAGGTCTAAAAACCCACTCGGGTTCAACTTTCAGACATGAAACAGATGATCAAACGACCTTCGATTGAACTGAAAATTGAAATGCACATAGTAGAAAACTTCAACTTTCAAATAATAAAATAATCAATGAATTTCGGTAGGAAATGAAAAAGATACGCTTTCTCAAACATGGACTCAGGCCATGTTTGCAGCAGCTCAGAAAACAGAAATATGTATAGGCCTGAAAACCGTCTCAGGCTTAACTTTTAGGCATGAAACAGACGACCAAATGAGCTCTGATTGAACTGAAAATTGTTATTCTCATAATAGAAAACTTCAACTTTCAAATAAAAAAATAATCAATGAATTCCGATAGGAAATGAAAAAGATATGCTGTCTCAAACATGGACTCAGGCCATGTTTGCAGCTACTTCGAAATTAGAAATGTGTATAGGCAAAAATCTGGGTTCATATTGATTTTGCAGCAAAGTTTTTAGGTATCAAACGAAAGTGTTTTGCTATGAAATTTTGCACACTTATACTACAACACATGAACTGCTATTAGAAGAAAATTCAACAGCATTTCGTTGTCGAAATTGCAAGAAATTAACATGAAAAGTAGAGGTCGGAACAGTTTTAGCACAAACAAAACTTAGCATAGAACAAGTTATAGAGCAAAAAAATTCATAGTTTTAAGTGATTTGAAGCATTGGCTTCAACTAGATTCGTGAGCTTATCAACTCATCTTGCTTTTGTAGTGGAAAAGTTGGATTTTATAATGAAATATTGACTATTTTCTATATAAAATACATGTTTTTGCACTATTTGAGCGAATGAGAAGGAGAATTAAACGATTGGGTAAAACACATGGTATTATACTCATGTGTTTATCTTTTCGGTTAATTCCTGACTTATCCGTTTGAACGTTTTGACCTTCGGGTCATATTTGTTGATGAGATGAGGTAAATATTTTTACTGATTTTCTGGTGTGGCATTTGCTAGCGGTTAGTAAACCGATTAGTGAGAACGTGTGATATGGGACACACGTTAACACTTTTTGGGTTCCTATTTGAGAGTTTGTGACACATTTGTCTAAGGGACGTATTTGCCTGCACTGGACCTTCGGGTCATTTGTCCTTCGGGACGTTTGTCATTGTGACATGATGCCTTAGTTTGAGAGAACAGTACTTTGCGGGCTTCGGTCATATGCACGTGCTATATCTTTGAGATGATTTCATTGATTATTTGTGATTTTCAAAGTGTATCGCCTTTTTACATTATTGGCCATTTGAGCCGTTTGAGATATCATATATATAGCTATTACATCTTTGGAAATTGGAACTCCTTTGAGCTCTATATTTGGGATTTGAGTCGCCAACACTAGGCGTTTATTTGAGATTTGAGATTTGCCATTCTTGGCGTTTATTTGGGATTTATATTCCCTTATTTTGGAGATATATGTAATTGCCTTTATGGTGTATTTTGAGATTGAGATTTCTCTTTTGGGAATGCATTTGAGATTGCCGTTATGGCGGGTTTTGAGATTCTTCCTATTTAGAAGTTATGGTTTCTCTAAGCCATTATTGTTGTTTTGGGATATGCCGATGATATGAGGCATGGTATGCTTAGTGCTTTTGTTATGGAGTTTATCTCTTTTGAGATTATATATTTGTTTACTAATACCACTTCATCACTTTAAGTAACCACATGTACTTAGCAAGGTTTCAAATCTCGGATTTTGGCCAATATCTCGGGCAAATATCTCGGCTGTCTCGGGCGATATTTAAAAGACTTATAACTAACCAAGCTGCCAAATCTCGGATTTTGGCTAATATCTCGGATTTTCATCTCGGCTGATCTCGGGGAGATTTAAAACCTTGGTACTTAGAATTATTTCTTCTCATTTGAGAAGAATTATCACCCTTATCCTCATGCATTATATTATCGTTTATCCTACTAAACTGATTATTTTAGCTAGACTAACCCGTGTATTTTATACTCGGGTCAGACCGAGTTGTATTAGGCTAGATACCTGCTTTTGGACTTAGCTTTGCTTAGATGCTTCTGCTTGGATATTTATCTATCACCTTTTGTTGTTGTAGTCGTTTTGCTTTGACTTTGATATGTATATTATTTTTACTCGTTGTATATAGTGTGGTCTTCGAACCACTTATGATGTATCATTTTTTATTGTACTGGGGATGTATCTGTATATATGTATATATATGCTATTTGCTTAGATCATGTTTGTGAAAGCATATCTTTTTCATTTCCTGTCAGAATTCATTGGTTATTTTTTTATTTGAAAGCTGAAGTTTTCTACTATGTGCATACTAATTTTCAGCTCAGTTTGAGGTCGTTTGGTCCTCTATTTCATGCCTGAAAGTTAAATCCGAGATGGTTTTCAGGCCTGTACATATTCCCGTTTTCTGAGCTGTTGCAAAGAGAACTAGAATAAAATAATCATAATAAGAATTATTCATAGGATAAGACATCATTAACTCAATTGTGGAATACTACGGAATAAAATATATTCCTAGACATATTCCAAACTTATATCTAGGAATATATTTTATTCCGTAGTATTCCACAATTGAATTAATGATATCTTATCCTATGAATAATTCTTACCATGATTATTTTATTCTAGTTCTCTTCGATATGAATGTGGGACAATAATACTATCCGTTAATGTGGAGAATAGGGCTAGTTAGGAGCGACCATCTATAGCCTTATCTTAAACATCTATTAAATACGTCGATTAAATACTCTAATATTTTTTCTATGTCAAGTGGATCGACATATCCAATAAATTCTTAATACAAAACTATAGGTGGCTAATGGATCTATTAGAACAAAATACAACAACTAAAATGCACATCACATCACAGAGCATCAAACAGCAGATATATACATATATAGAGATAGATCTCCGGTATAATACAAAATGATACGTCATAAGTGGTTCGAAGACCACACTATATACCACCAAAATTCAAAGAAAAACTAGCTCACTAACTCATGCTTAAAAGTTTAAAATTAGCATACTCAATTTCAAAATTTTCTAATAATACAAGGGTATTGCCTCGCCATTGATTTATAGCGAATGACCCTATCGATTGGCTGCAGAGTTGACCAAATGATCAAAACTGCCTCGCCACTCGTCCAACCCTCACTATGGTTCAACTCATATTAATTTATTCCCAAACTTTACTTATAAAAACTCAATTTACCGTGTCTTACTGTCTCATCACAGCGTTTAGGAAATTCCTATCGATAACGTTGATCAGGCGTATTGACCATAATTCTAAAAGCACTTGATGGACAACCCAATACATAAATCATTTTCTATAAAAAGAAATGCCTCATATATACTTTACAAAATATTCTTTGCTTATCACAATAAACAAAATCTAATTTCACTTAAAAAACATATCTTCTATTTGAAAGATTAGAAAATTCAAATAGTTGCTTATAATCAAAATCAAAGAATACAAGAAGAACTCATCGAGATATTCTCAGAATACTCGATTCACAAGATTGGCAAATAAGATGGAGTGTTCACCAAACCGAACAGTATAATGAGCCACTCGCAAGAACCATACGAGTGCGTTATGCGGTAAGAGGAATGCTATCCTCTGCAACTCGTAGCTGATGAAAATTGGTGCAAGGTCAAGCTGAGAAAGATCCTAGCACCACTCAATAAAGTAAATAAATCCTCAATCATAAGCAACATATGCTCGTTCTAATGGTTAACTTGTTAAGCTTGGGAAAATGGATGCAAAGCCTAAGAATACCATCAGATTTCTTAACAAAAATGACCGTGGCACCCCACTGTAAAGACTAGACTGAATGAATTGCTTGGCTTCACGATTCAACAATTACTTCTAGAGTTTCTCATTTCCCCAGTAGACATCCTTGTGGAAGGACGACTAACAGGCTAAGAACCAGGGATGAGGTCAACACGAAACTCAATTGCACGATTGGGTAGCAAACCCGAAACGGACTCACATATATCAACAAAATCACAATCAACTGGAATTCGAGATACATTTTCATCATCTCGATACTCAAGAACAAATAAAGATACTTCAGAATTATCATCAACATTCCGAAGAACGAGAGACGCTAATCAGCTGAATTAGGATACCTAACGTGTAGGATCCTTTTAGAATATAAGATTGGACTTGATAACAAGCAAGTTAATCCATCCCCAAGCTCATATTAAACTCAAGGTGATGACTAATGTGCTGATTTGCACCAAAAGGAAAACTACAAAGATCAACCCTAATATTGTCACACGACAAGCCAAGTATTGCGGATCCCCTTAATAGGATTCACAATTCTCAAAGAAGTAACAAGATAAGAAACATCAAATGGTATCAACAAGCTCCTTCGATACAAATGTGGGATAAACACCCTATCGAAGAGAACTAGAATAAAATAATCACGATAAGAATTATTCATAGGATAAGATATCATTAATTCAATTGTGGAGTACTATGGAATAAAATATATTCCTAGACATATTCCAAACTTATATCTACCCCATACGACACGAAAAGGCTAAGGGCATAATGATTAAGGGATTTGTAACACTTGTACTATACTTTGATGTACCATAATTTTTGGAGTTAAAAATGGTGATTTATGTGTATATATCTGCTATTTGCTGATCTATGATGTGATGTACATTTTAGTTGTTGTATTTTGTTCTAATAAATCCGTTAACCAGCTATAGTTTTGGATTAAGCATTTATTGGATATGTCGATCAACTTGAGATAGGCAACCCAACACAAATAATCATTTTCTATAAAAATGCCACTTATATAATTTACAAAATATTCTTTGCTTTTCTCAATAAGCAAAATCCAATTTCACTTAAAACATAACTTCAATTTGAAAGATTTAAATTTCAAATTGTTATTTACACTCACTATCAAAGAACACAAGTAGAACTCATCGAAATATTCCAAGAATACTCGATTCACAAAATTGACAAAATAAGATGGAGCGTTCGTCAAACTGAACGGTATAACGAGTCTCTCATAAGATTCATAACGAGTGCGGAAGGCGGTAAGAGGAACGCTATCCCCCGCAACTCGTAACTGAGGAAAATCGGTGCAAAGTCAAGCTGAGGAAAGACCCTAGCACAATCCAATAGATCGAATATGTCATCAATCATAAGCAATAGATACTCATTCTAATGGTTAACTTGTTAAGCTTGCGAAAATGGATGCAAAGCCTAAGAATACCGTCAGATTTCTTTAACAAAGATAACTATGGCACCCCACGGTGAAAACTGGACTGAATGAATTGCTTGGCTTCACGCTTTAACAAGTACTTCTATAGTTTATCATTTTCTATAGTTGTTTGTTTTTTGAGTTAAAGTGGTTCTGAGTAGCTACTTTGCATGACCATATCTTCTTATTCCTATGTTGGAATTTATTGATTCTTTTTTTATTTAAAAGTTGAAGTTTTCTACTATGTGCATACCAATTTTCAGTTCAATCTGAGGTCGTTTGGTCCTATGTTTCATGCCTGAAAGTTGAACCTGAGATGGTTTTTAGGCCTGTACATATTTTCGCACAAAGTAGAACAATTTATCTATGAACTGGAAAACGATTCACCGAATTCCGACCTGAAATGGTAAAGATATGAAATTTCAAACATGGACTCAGGCCATGTTAAATTCTGCCCAAATTTCAGAAATTTTCCCAAACCATTTAATTTCAAACCATTCCGAGGTCATTAATCCATTCGAATTATGTCTAAAAGTTGAACCCGGAGAAGATTTCAAACCTGGGTATTGTTTTTGGCATGTGCATATTTGTGTTCTGCCTTGTTTTCTAATCCGTTTTCCCAATTCTGCATCTTGTTTTTGTGATATTTCTAAACTGTTTTGAAGGCCATGAAGCTTATCAATATGCGAGCCAGAATTATTGTGAATTTGTGATTCAAAACGAATCGATTTTTGAGATGTTTTCGAATGTCAGTTTTGGTGTTTTTTGATGATTTTTCTTTGATTTCGAGCACAGGATTTTCTAAATAATTTTGAAATGATTTTTAAAATGAATTGGCTTTTGAAATAATTATTATATAATATTTATAAATTATTTTTAACCTATAAAAACTATATATTCTCTATAATAAGGTAATTTCAAAGATTGTTTTCCAAAAACGATGTCGAAAAATTATATTAAAAGCTTGTTTTCTCAAACAAATTATTTTCTATATAAAATACATGTTTTTTGCACTATTCAAGACTATGAGAAGGATAATTAAATGATTGGGTAAAACACATGGTATGGGACACGTGCGTTTATCTTTTCGGTTAATTCCAGACTTGTCCATTTGATCATTTTGACCTTCGGGTCGTATTTGCCGATGAGATGAGGCAAATATTTTTACTACTTTCTGGTGTGGCATTTGCTAGCGGTTAGTAAACCGTTAAGTGAAACCATTATTGTGGATAGTTATCTTAAATAGTAGGCACTAAGATATATGGGTTAGACTTATGTTTTGGTATGTATATATGTATAGACCTCAGGAGTAGAAAATGCTCAGGTTAGGGGATGGGTTATGGAGGAATGTACTCATTTATGTTGATATAGTATCAGTTTGGTTATTTTTAGATGTATTGTCTTGTTTGGTTATTGTATATATTATCATAAGTGTGTAGTACGCAATAGAATGGGTTGGATAGAAGTCTGACTTGATGTATGTATATATAACCTTAAGTACGTGATAAGTACTCAGGTTAGTGTGGGGAATCTCTATATGTTTGGTATCATTTGTCTTAGTGTTGTTATGGTATCAACCTTCTTTTTGTATATGCATTTTCTTTCTATCATCAGTATAAATAAGCCAAAATGTTTAAGGATACAAGTATGAGGTAGATTCCTTTATCTAACTTTCATTTTGAGGACGAAAGCTTTTAAGTAGGGAAAATGTAACGACCCGTAATTTCGCTACTTCAAAAATGAGGGATTTTATTTATTTTAAATTTAAAAGGGTTTAAAACTTAAATAAATAAGTTTACATAATAAATAATAATAGAGAAATTATTTATTTTTATAATTAAAAAGTATAAAGTTTGGATTTTATCACAAATCAACAAAGTTAAGTTTTGTTAAAAATAAATGAATGCATAAATAAATATGATTAAATATTTATTTGCAAATATAAATTATATTAAAATCACTTAATAAAGATAATAGAAGTATATTAAAAGGTTTAAAAATACGTTTATAATCGTTTGACAAAAATATTCAAAATTTGTCACATTTTGTCAATGCAACTCCAAAATCAACAAAACCGGTATTTTTAAAACTATAAATCGATTTGAGAAAGAAAGTGATTCATATTAAAATCATTTAGTAATGATAATTAAAATCTAATAAGGTTTGTGAAACATAATTTTAATTGGTATACAAAATGTCCAAATTTTGTCGCATTTTGTCACTTTTACACACTGTAAAAATGAAGATTTTGATATTATTTAAATATGGATTTAAAATATGAATAGACGTGTCTAAATTTATTTGAAGAAGTAAGAAGTTAATTTTTTAAGTTTGTTTTACATCAATAAATAGTTTAATAAAAACGTCAAAATGTGATCGTAAAACATTTTGTCGAAAATCAAAGTTTTGTCGATCAAAAGTTATCGCAACGTTGTTGCACCTTTATGTACATATCCATGTACACTTATTTAAATAGTGTAAGTGTTAATCAAGTTACTAATCAATGTTACTTTTACTAAATAAGGTTATAAACTTCTAGAAAACAATTAAGAAAAAGTAAACTAATAAAAGCAAATATGTCATTTTAGAGCAAAAGTAAACATCACATTCAACAAAACATAATCATTTTATACTTTACTTAATGTTTAAGTGAAAATGACTTAAAGTAGTGATTTGAAAGGTGGTGGTAAGAGTTGGTTTGCTTAAAGAGAAAGTAAGGGTATTTTGGTCATCTTACAAAACATTATTATATTCCAAACTTTCTCCTATAAATACCTACCTCCATTCTCACTTTCTTTCACACAAATTTCCATTTTCTTCTATCTTTTCTTAAGCTATTTTAATGGCTTCTATCTTTAAGATATGTAGGAGGGTTAAAAATAGTGGAATGCTTGAGCACTAATCCACTTGTTACTCTCTAACCTCTTCTTAAACAACTTCTTAATCCACTTCTTCCTCTTTTTCATGGCCTCCAACCTCTCCATACCCATGCCATATATAAAAAAAGAGAAAAGGAAGAAGGAAAAAGAAATTTGAAGCAACAAGTTCGGAACACGTGAAAACGAGAGTGCGTTAGTTCGTGAAGCACGCTAGTTTGCGAAAAGATTGACGGAGTGGATATGAAGGTGAGAAATTCTCATCGCTATTTGGTTTATAATTGTTATGTTATATAATCACCATTTAATGATACGGATGTTTGATTGATTGTTTGAATATGTTGGATGAATTGAATGTTTGGACATGTTGATTGGATGGATAAATAGTAAATAATTCACACTATTATGTTTATATTATCATCATAGTTAAATTTGTTATGTTACATAGTTAAAATAATCAACTATTCCCTTTGTCATGAAAGACCCATTTTTATGTGAGATATATTGGAATAAATAAGTCTCTTTTCAAAATTGGAATTAAAAGTAAAATCAAAATTGAAATTGATTTTGAAAATTGAAATTGAGATTAAGGTTGAAATTAAAACTAGAATTGAATTAGATTTGAAATCAAAGTTTTAATTTAGTTTAATTTGAAGTTAGAATTGAAATTGAATTGATATTGGATTATAAAATTTAATATTAAAATAATAGGAATAAAATAATACTATAATATGGAAATATTGGAAATACATTTTAAATACTTTAAAAAGTGAAAATATTAATTTAAAATGATTGGTCATGATTTTATAAGTAATAAAACTCAATTTGAATAGATTATTTCAAATATTGAAAAATGAGTTAAAACTAGGTGCGTCGCGCAACGGTAGTTCGCGATTTAGTGCCGAAAAGTTCAAATGAGTGTACAGAGTGGGATATAGCTCGGAATTATTCGAGATAAGAAAATTACAAACTATTATATTCATATCTTCTAAATGAAGAAAGAAAATCAAAATTTCGTTAAGTATATTTTGAATTATGTCCAAATCAATTTTCTAGAAAAATTGCGCTAGTGAAGTTAAGTGACCATAACGGGAAATCGGTTTAAATGAACGTTTTTAATTATGGAAAAATATGAAGTAAATTTGATAAATCTGTCCAAATAGTTTAAAAGAGATTTGAATTAAAAAATATGAATTTTCAAATATTAAAATGTTGTTTAAATCAAATAAGCTTATATAGCACTTTTAGCAGCACTTTTATGCTACGAATTCTATAACTTTTGGAATATGAGTTTAAACGTAATGATTTTTCCTAGAATCTATTATTAATGTTTTTAAAAGGAAAATTAAGCGTTTAAAAGATAATTTGGAATCTTTATAATCAATTCCAGAATAAAGCTAATAACTGAGTATGCGGAAACGACTAGTACATTTGTCTGCCTGTGAGATCTGGGAAGATAGAATAAGGTGTTTAACTAAGGTTAGGGAAGTAGCAACCAATGCCCTGAACTTACCTGGCCTCTATTTTCTCTTCTTAGGCGAAGGGTGTAACAGATCAAAAGGAAAGCCCAGATGCTCTAAAATGATTATATTAAGTTTTTCCAAATAAAAGAAGATTAGTATTATCCAAAATTTTAGCAATCTCCAAAATGAATAAACTACAACTTCGATTGCATAGAGATAATCTTCTTATATTCGGTATTAAAATCCGAAGAGGGAACTAGTCCTATTCGTGGAATTTAAAAGGTAATCTCACCGTTAGTCCGCCCATAGCACTTGTTGAACCGGAAGTTAATATTGAGTAAAACTAAAATGATTTCTATGGTTTAATTTACTTAATAATGTTTGCTAAGATTGATTTTTGGGTTTTATAGTAATCGATGTCTTAAATAACATTGTTTTTGACCCGCCTAAAAGTTAAGAAATTCTGGATCGATGATAGGTAAGATAATAGGAAATGTTTTCCCAAATTTATAAGTGAATGAACTTAGGATTACTCTGAGATTAAAAAGGGATTTAATAAAAAGAATTAAAGTGAAAAGAGACTTAATAAGTCATGTATACTCATATTCACTTTTTATCGATGATTGGATTTCGAAGGAATCGGGGTTGGATTTGGGTGATTCCTATCCGAAAACCACTTCGAACAAATTTACGTGTTCGAAAAAATGAAGACCTGATAGAGAGAAAGAAGAATGAAGACCAGGGATTTTCGAGATGAAAGGATTGCTTGTTGATAATTCTTGTGAGCTCCCAAATACTAAGTAGCAGTGGTCCTTTCATTTCTGAAATTCTTTGGGTTGCAAGGACTTCTCGCTACTAATCCTAGGGTTAATTCCCGACAAGATGTGGTAGGAGAGTACCTTTGGTTTTGTTCGGTCCTAGAACGAACTTGTATGGATGAATGTTTGACTGTGCATTTTTTGAGATTACGTACATTGGTTTTTACAAACATACATCTGTGGTGGCGGAGAAGGCAACTTCTCTTAGCTTAACACCTTCCTTGAGACGTACGAGCTCAAGGGTTGTATTTTTGTGGAAGGCAATTAGTAGTCAATGGAAATGGCAATGTGGCATTCAGAGATGTGATATGTGCTATGTGAAAAGGTAATCGTTGCCTCAAGCCTCATCAACCGGAAAATGACGGAAATAGGGTTAGATGCAGCAAGGCTATGTGAGTCATTCCCAATTAGGATATGATCATCCCCTTCTAGATATATTTCTTCCCGCTATGACGTTCGTGATGTAAATAATGTGGTGTATGGAAATCGAGCGCTCGGATAAAGATCGGTAACGACCGGGAGATGGTATATTCGGTACTATCTAGTTATAGAGGTAGGCCGGTCTTGTGTTGGTAGAGGAGCTTTGTGATGGTTCCTCGGGACATCCATCTAGAGGTGTACCCATCGGAAGATAGACCCTTCACTTGGTCATTTGTATGGAAATCCATTCTCCAATAAGTGCCTTCGGATTTGATTGTAAACCTAATATGCTGGAATTTAATCAATGTAACAATTTCGGCTAAGATTAATAAGATTATTTGCAAATGTTTTCAAAAGAATGTCATTAGAAATAATATCAATTGTTTTGATATAAAAGTGTATTAGTTATCATAAGGTAAAAACCTGTCCGTGTTTATGTGTGGGCGTGGTCTTATGACATACTCTTTTTTTTCAAAAGAATTTCATTTAAAGGCTGATATATGACACTGTCATTTATTATTGAGTGTCCTCACGCTGGTTTATCAAGCCTGATCCGGGTATTTTTCAATACTCGGGTCAGATCTAAGTAGTTTCAGGTTTTGTTGAAGATGATTGAAATTTCTAGAGGAGAGCTGGAGATATTCATCTATGTATGGACGTATTCAATTATCCGCTGCAGTTTTTTTGTTTTTTTGTTTGATGTTTGTCAACAATTGTAAGGATAGATGTTTATAACTGTCCAAACTGAATTTATGTTAGATTCTGATATATGTATTTTAAAAGTTTTCCGCTGTAAATATTATTTTTCAATATTATGTGTTATTCCTTTCGTGTGAGATTCCATTCTGTCTATTTTTCTTTATTACCCTTGATAATCCATACTTCCATGCAATTTGGGTTAGACATGTGCGGTTTATTGTTGGCACAAAGGGTACGGAATTGTGGGTCGTCACACCAGCTCTACACCTATAAATAGCACCTCCATTGCAACTAAAAAAGGACTTTTATGATCTTGCTCTGTTGAAACTCAATTATAGTATGAGTTTTAGCCATTGTACTATTGTAACTCAGTTGAGAATCAACAATAAACATCAAATCCTTCAAAGTGGACATAGGCTACAATGCCGAACCACTATAAATTCTTATCTTCTTTAACTACTACTCATTTTTCTTGGTGTGATTATTAGATTAGCCTCATTTTCCATTTTATTTCTTCATTCTAATTTCTTCAATTACAACCGACGAGTGTTGTGTCCTTTTTGGTACAAACACTTTGGTGCTTCCATTGAGAGATCTTCGCTTTTCTCTAATTTTGTGGATCCTTTCCATTGTTGGATTGCTAAATTCTAAGGAGAAGATCCAGATCTATCTTCTAGTGGTTCCTTCCATTCTATTCAGATTGCTCCTGATCTAGGAAGAACTACAATCAACATGGTGTGCACTACCAGAACCGCTTCTAATGCTACTGATCCGGAAGGAAGGTATATGCAAAATCCCGCGCAGCTGACCACATCAGGCCAAACATCAACCGGAGTTCCAGATCCCCTCGGTCCAGTAACTAGAGAGGAATTCCAGACTCTTATGCAGGAGCTCACTCAAAGCCATCAGGAGCTCACTCAGCAAATCCGTGCCATCATGGAACTCATGAACCAACTGAATGATGAAAGGCGAGGGAGATCTAGAAGGAGCAAGCCTCTTATTCCTTGTCTGAAAGCTCAGTGTCATCTAACTTCAATCACAGATCTACATGCCATCGATTGGATGGAAACTACACAGAAGCCTCTGGACACCCATATGCTGTGAATCCCGAACAGGCCGGGATTGGTCCTTCCACAAGGCACCAAGTTGCACCCTCCTCCCGAGGAGGGACACTACCTTACCACACCACTCATGACCATGCAGCAGCTGCTGCTATAGACCTAGATGCCAAGATCCAGGAACAACCAGATCCAGCCCCTCGTCACCGCGTTCATGATCAGGATCCTCACTTCCATGATGACCGAGAGCCAAGAAGGCATGGAGCGTACCGTAGACAGCGACCGGACCATCCTCGTGACATGGAACTCGACCATGCCTTGGCCCCAAACATCCAGATGCCTGACATTCCAACCATGATATGCCAGATGATTATAGAAAGTCAAGGCCTCATGAATGATGACCGCGGAATCTCTCGAAGTCATACCCCGTTCACCAATGACATTCTCTATGCAGAGAAACCCTTTCGATTCAGGATGCCAACCATGTCGTTGTACAAAGGAAATTTAGACCCTAACCAACATATTTTGAAATATGAATGGCTGATGAATGCCGCTCGAGACGACGATGCAGTTAAATGTAGAAGCTTCCCTATCTCCTTGGGAGGAATCGCGACTATGTGGTTCACCCATTTACCGCCCAGATTCACTTCATGTTTTGACCAGTTAGCTACTAAGTTTGTCGAGCAATTTTGTATGCATGCTACGAGACCGACGGATGTCAACACCTTGTCCAGTGTTACTCAAGCTCCAGGAGAGACTCTTTGACACTATCTAGAAAGGTTCCATGCTGCTTGTGCCTAGGTCAGAAACCCCAACGACAACTTTATTCCAATGGCATTGACTAAAGGGATTGACTCTGATTCCGAGTTTGGTGATTGGTTGGCTGGAAAACCCCCCGCTTCGTTGGACCGTTTCTATGCGAAGGCAACCCAGTTTCTAAGGAGTGAAGATGCTAGACGATCTAGGAAGCAGGACTTCATGGGGCTCAATAGCGAAGGTATTCAGAGTAATGTTGCAGCGAATCAGACCGGTGAAAATTATGGTAAAGTACAGTTGAACATTCAGAATAAGCAAGGTCAACAGAAGGGTAATGGAGGTCAAGGAAAAAACAGAGACTCGCATCGCGGGAGACTCAGAGCTCATGTGTTCGATTGATATACTCCCTTAAACATGTCACTGGAGTATGTTTATCTTCAGACCTGTAATACAGGGCAGTACAAGAAACCAGCCCCAAAACCATCATCCGAGAAACAGATTTAGACCGGGAAGTTTTGTAGGTTTCGCGATTGTTATGGCCATAATACTAGTGAGTCCCACCATTTGCAAGATATCATCGAGAGATTGATCAGAGAAAGAAAGTTAGAGCAATTCATTAGGACTCCGTAGAGTGGCGGAGCAGGCCTGTCTAATCCCAATCAGGTTCAAGGCCAGGCTAAGCCTGAAGAACCCGCACGTACTGGCGAGAGGTTGGTAATTAATACTATGAGTGATGGTCCTCATCCGGCTGATTGGAGCTGGAAGGAAATGGAGTCATATTCTAGTTCGATTAGGCTTGTGGACTACGAATGTTGTAGTGGTACTGATGAAGGGGCCCCGACAAAGCAATAGAGAGAAGACAGGCGACATCATTTTCAGAAATTGTGATGCCGACAAAGTCGAGTCCCCCACTATTGAACCATTGGTTATTTCAGGCCAAATAGGTCCTGCTTGGATGAAGAGAATCTTAGTTGACAATGGAAGCTCTGTGAACATAATTTTCAAGCGCACTTATGACCAATGAGGATGGAAGCGAAAGATTTGAAACCGTGCCAGTCATGCATACATGGTTTTAATGGAAGTGCAGCCATACCAGCTCGGATGGTGGAATTACCTATTGAGTTGGGTGTTGGAGATCGCCGGAGAGTCCGGATGTTGTAGTTTATTGTGTTGGATATACATTCCCCTTACGATGCATTTCTGGACCGACCGACCCTCACAGATTTTAGGGCAGCGATTGCCCCTTGGTGTTTGACTCTAAAGTTTCCCACTGATAATGGAGTCTGAGTTATACATGGTGATCAAGCGGTTGGACGCGCCTGTTATTTTGCAGAGCTGCGGGAAGCGCAATGGAAAGAGAAAGGGAAAAGGCATAGAGGAATCTCTCTTCGTCCATCTTTCGAAAAATTGACAACTAACGCCTGGGCCTAGGCTCGGGCGCCACAACAGTTCCTTAAGGACCTTGATCCTAAAGACGATAATGATGAGGAGGAAGTCAAAGATTACCAGGCTTCCTTGGCGGAGTTGACGATTGATGTTTCGATCCATGATGATGACGATTCCAAAATGGTAAAGGTCAGATCTCAACTCGGCCCCCAGATGAGATGGGAACTGGTTGATTTTCTCCGGGCAAACCTCGATATGTTTGCCTAGACTCATTCAGACATGTATAGGATCTCGCCAAACATCGTGAGCCATGCATTAAATATCGACTCGTGGCACGTCCCAATAAAACAAAAAAGGCACGGTATGGATCTAGAGAGATCTGCCGCCCTGAAGGAGGAAGTGGATAAATTCAAGGCTAATGGGTTTATTCACGACGCTTTATACATGGAGTGGGTATCGAATCCAATGTTTGTAAGGAAGTCAAATGGGAAATGGCAAACATGTGTGGACTACTCAGATCTGAACAAAGCCTGCCCCAAAGACAATTTCCCGCTTCTCGGAATTGATCGACTGGTGGATTCAATAGTCGGACATGAGCTTTTATCTTTCTTGGACGCATACTCCGGCTACAATCAAATCCCGATGCACCTTCCCGACCAGGAACATACTAGCTTTGTTACTGATCTGGGACTTTATTGCTACAAGGTGATGCCATTTGGACTCAAAAATGCTGGAGCAACTTATTAGAGGCTCGTGAACCGAATGTTTGCAAACCAAATCGGAAAGATTATGGAGGTGTACGTGGACGATATGCTCGTGAAGTTGCGACTATCCAACGACCACGTTAGTGATTTGGAAGTAATGTTTAGCATACTCTGACAGTACAGAATGAAGCTCAATCCGTTGAAGTGTCATTTCAAAGTTGCGTTAGGAAAATTCCTTGGATTTATCATCAACGCCAGAGGAATTGAAGCCAATCCTAAGAAAATCTAGGCGATTCAGAATCTCAAAACTCCTAGAACCATAAAACAGGTGCAAAGCCTCAATGGAAATGTGGCAGCTTTAAGCAGATTCATTTACAGCTCTACAGAAAAATGCATTCCTTTCTTTGATCTGATCAGAAAAGGAAAACGGAACTTTGAGTGGGCAGAGGAGTGCAAAGGCTCATTCCAGGCACTAGTTCAACATCTGGCAATGCCTCCTATCTTGTCGAAGCCGGTTGATCATGAGAGTTTATATGTCTATCTGGCAGTTTCGAAAAATGCAATCAGTGCTGCTCTAATTCGAGAAGAGGATCGGATCCAACGACTGGTCTATTATATCAGCAAAAGATTAACAGGGGCAGAAAGAAACTACCCGAAGGTGGACAAGCTAGCTTATTGTCTTGTTATAGCCTCGAGGAAGCTCCGCCCATATTTCCAGGATTATCTAATCATTGTTTACACCGACCAGCTGTTACGACAGATCCTGACATGACCTGAGACGTCTGGTAGATTGCTTAAGTGGAACATCAAGTTGAGTCAATTTGATATTACTTATATGCCGAGGCGAGCTATTCAAGGACAAGTTTTGGAGGACTACATAGTTGAATTCACCATACCGGAGGATTTTCCCGAAGCTAGTGAATCTCCCAAGTGTACATGGAAGCTATACACTAAAGGTGCATCAAACGACAGTTGCTCAAGCGCTGGAGTAGTACTCGAAACCTCAGAAGGTCGATCCATGTGCTATGCTTTGAAGTTTGACTTCCATGCGACTAACAACAAAGCCGAGTACGAAGCTTTGCTTGCTGGACTAATGCATGCCAAAGATTTGGGAGTCATTGCTGTGTAGATTTACTATGATTCACAATCGGTGGTATGCCAAGCTGGAGGAGAGTATCAAATCAAAAACCGGAGATTGGCCACCTACCTTACCCGGGTTCAAGAAGTGTTAAATCAGTTCGACTATTATGCTATTCACTGTATACCCCAAGAGCAAAATCAGAAGGCCGATTCTTTAGCGAAACTAGCTAGCACTGGCAATGCACAGCGGATAGGACTTGTCCCCATAGAGACACTTACTGTCCCCAGTATCGATCAGATGGAGACAAACTAGGTGCATGGGGAAACACCCGTGAAGGAGTCATGGATGACTCCAGTCAGAAACTATCTTAAGTATGGAGCATTACACGAATGCAGAAGTGAGAAAAGACAGATTCTCCGGAAGGCTTCACGATTTATTATCCAGGATGGAGTCCTGTAAAGGAGGGGATATTCTGTTCCTTTACTCCGATGTATTGCCCACGATGAGATCAAACAAGTATTGCATGATGTGCACGCGGGAGAGTGTGGCGACCACATTAGGGGGCAAGCCTTTACGAAAAAGATACTCAGATACAGGTATTACTGGCCAACCGTGAACCAAGATGCATCGGATTATGCCAAGAGATGTGATAGGTGCTAGAAACATGTAAGAATTCCAAGAGCCCCGCCAACTGAGGTTGCTCAGATGGTCAGCCCATGGTCGTTCGCCATATGGGGCATTGATATAATAGGGTCCTTACCTCTAGCAAAAGCTGGTGCAAAATACGCCATCGTTGCAGTTGACTACTTTACTAAATGGGCGAAAGCTGAGCCCCTTGCCACTATCATGACGAAGAAAGTAATCAACTTTGTTGTGCATAACATCATCTGTCGCTTTGGCCTCCCACGAACAATTGTGACTGATAACGGAGCCCAATTCGATAGTGTCAATTTCAAAGATTTTTGTCAATGCTACCGCATCTAGAAGAAGTTCTCAGCGGTAGCTCACCCTCAAGCGAATGGACAAGTCGAAGATGTCAACAAAGTCATCAAGTCCATTTTGAAGAAACGACTAAAGAAAGCTAGAGGTAAGTGGGTCGATGAACTCCCCTGGCTTTATGGGCATATCAAAATACCCATAAGTCTACGACCGGCCATACTCCGTTTGCACTTTCCTACAGCTCTGAAGCCGTTATTCCAGTTGAGCTAGAGGTACCGTCTCACCGTGTGACATATTATAATCCAAAGCCAAATGCCATCCTACTCGCAGAATCTCTGGATTTACTGGATGGGAAGCGTGAAGATGCTGATTTGAGGGCAACCGCACATCGCTGTTGAGTCGCCTGATTATACAATGCTATGGTCCGGCCCAGAACCTTCAAAATTGGCGATCTCGTACTTAAGCGAATTTATCCGGTCTCTTCAAACATGAAGCTGACATGGGAGGGACCGTATGTCATTGAGCGGAGACTTGGAGATGGCACATTCAAGCGGTCAACTGTTGATGGTCTCACTCTACTGAGGGCATGGAACAGCGAGAGTCTTTGCCACTATTACTTATAACTGGTTGTCAGTCATTTAGTCAGCTTTCCTTTTGAAGTTTGTTTATGAAATTTTAGAATTTGTACTTGTAATAAGGCAACTTACTTTGTCGCAATTTTCTTTTCCAATAATAAAGTGCCGACTCATCAAGCCAGATTAGCGATTCTTGAAGTGCTTCATACGACTGTCACAGTGTACGAAGAGCTAAGTTCCATCTTACGATGGGACTCATTCAAATAGAGAGTGATCATGATCCGACCGGTCACTCGCAAATGAAACCCCAAGCTCGGGGGCAAGCAACGATAAAATAAAGAAGGATTGAAATGCAATGATCCTCCGATGAACTCCAGCTCCCAGATGTGAGCTGAAGTGTAAACTCCAAAATCTAGGTTTGAGGAGGATGGATCCGTCCATCCACGACCTTGCCTCTTTCCGGGCTCGAGGAGGGTGGACCATCCACCCACGACCTCGTCTTCATTATTTCCAGGCTCGAGGATGATGGATCCGGCCATCCATGACCTCACCTCAATCCGAGCTCGAGGAGGGTGGACCGGTCCACCCACGACCTCGCCTTCATTATTTCCAGGCTCGAGAAGGATGGATCCGTACATCCAGGACCTCACCTCAATCCGGGCTCGAGGAGGGTGGACCCATCCATCCAGGACCTTGCCTTCATTATTTCCTGGCTCGAGGAGGATGGATCCATCGATCCACGACCTAGACTCAATATGGGCTCGAGGAGGGTGGACCCGTCCACCCACGACCTCGCCTTCATTATTTTCAGGCTCGAGGAGGATGGATCCGTCCATCCATGACCTTGCCTCAATCCGGGCTCAACAAGGGTGGACCCGTCAACCTCGACCTCGCCTTCGTTTTTCCAAGCTCAAAGAAGATGGATCCGTCCGTCTACTACTTCGCTTACCAGATCAAGGCGGATGTGATCCGACCATCCACAACCTTGACCAACTCCTTGTTCCCAGAGTGTTAATAAGATCCTAATACTTAAAAAGATGTGATTGACCGTCTGTCAACTGACTCTAAATTCCCGGAGTATAAACTAGAGTATAAACATCAAACGGGTGTGACCGATCGCCCTTAGAACAACTTATATCCCCGGAGTGTGGATATGATTCTAAACATTAAGCAGGCATGACCGAATGTTGACATACGAGTCTAATCCCTAGTGTGTGGATGCAAATACTAGCAAGCAAGCGAGTGTGATCCGACCGCTCAAACTCGTGTCACTTTAGCTTTGTTATGACTAAGTTAAATCAAAGTCAGTGAAGGCGGAGGACGACTGCTAGTGACTACTTCAATTATCCCCAGAACTTGGGGCATAACTCAAGTTTTAGCCACTGGCCAAGACAGTGCAACGTTAGGACTCGACTCAACGTTTGATTATGACCCAAGGCCATGACTTCAAGACTTAAAGATCAGACTCAAGTTCGACTCAAAGACTAAAGCTTCACGAGTACATTGAATGGAAATGTGAGTGCTTAGTATTTAAATAAATGAACACAAAATTATGCTAAAAACAAAGAAGAAGTTTTATTCACACTATTCTTTGAGAAAGTAAGTACAAAATCTATTCAAAGAATTCATATAAGCGGGGCCGGGCCCGCATCTACACATGACCTACAAAAAGCAAAAGAAAAGCTTATTCTAGTCATCTACAAAAGAGGGAATAAAAATGCAAATCTACGCCTTTGGTTTCTTGTCCTTCTTGACTTTCTTTGGTGTAGATCCGCTCGAGCTACCACCTGGACCTTTTTTTGAACCTTTGCCTCCCCGGCCTGCTCTAGCCGGCTTATCTCCGGCCGGGGGAATCGACGTGGTCTCCTCTTGAGAACTCACAGGGACAAAAGTATCCTCTGTGTGTGGAACTGGTGTAACGGTGGCACTCTCAATGCTAGAAGAAGGAGGCGCGTTGGTCTCAATAATGGTGCCACCCGTAGAAACCACAAGAATAGGGACCGGACCAGTACCCGCCATACCTCCGCCGGCTCTACGAGCCTGCTCAACTTGCATGATCTCAGCTTTGATTTCCTCCATTATCTGTTCCTCCCGGTCCACGCGCGTACTCATCGAAATGTTGCCAGTCGGACCTGAGGAGCCCGAGATAATTACATCTTCATCTACATTGAAGGGCACTTCAATACTCAGATCGCTTTGATCGCTGAGGAGCGCTTCCATTAATTGTACGTCAAGCATGCATCTGCTATCGTGCATCTCCCCAGCCGAAGTGGTGACCGTCACGGTTGTGGCCACTATTGCTAGCGCCTCTTGCTCATGATGAACTTCTTGAGTTGTAGGAGGGTCGGCCGGTGCAATATCTATGGCTGAATGAAGATAGGAGAATATATCAGTAATGTCTTCCGATAGTGTTCCTACATTTTAAGGAATAGGAGAAGTGTCCAGAATACCTTCCTCGAGTTGGCTCCCATGTTGAACCGATGTGCCTTCTGAGCCGCGCTCGATTATCGGGGAAAGATGTGGCCTATCAAGATCATAACCCAACACAACTGGGGGATCGACAGAGGATGTAGGCTTAGTTCGAAATGCTAGAGGCACTTCGGAACCAACTTTGCGGTGTTCACTCCCGGATCCTTCCCCAGCTTTCGGATACTTAGCGGCCAGGTTTTGTTTCTGAAGAGTTATGGTTGTCTCATGGAGGACTTTAGGCTCATCTCCGATCATCACTAGAGTTTCTAATTCAAACTCATCGACGGTTGCAACATTGTGGATCACCTTTTCGTCCTCAAGCAAGCTGTTCCAAGCCTTATATAGTTAAAAAGGATAGTCTTCGCTATGCCAGTTCAGGTTGCAGTTTCTCAAGACATTAGCATTGTAGGTGACTAGAAGATCTTCAAATTCGCTTTCCATTTTGGCCTCTACAACATTTATTTCCCTTTCCACCCTGGCGTAGGCTTCCTCGGCCTTTTGATTCGCAGAATCCCTCTCTTACCTAAGTCTTACTGCCACCTCACACGCCTCCCGGGCCACTTTCTTAGCTTTGTATTTCTCTTTAAGGGCCTTAGTCAGCTTCGTCTTTAATTCGGCGACTTCTTTCAATGCGACATCCCTCTCTTGCATGATAACAGTGTTGCGATGCCTCATTTCCTGTACTAATTCCATGTGTGTTTTCCTCATCTCCTCCATAGACTTCCTGGCTTCTTCGGCTCTTTGGCTGGTCTTAATTTTGGCTTTTCTCGAAGAATTGATTTCATTGGTAAGCACTTATATTATTTTTCCATTATGAGAGAGATCG
Source organism: Allium fistulosum (assembly GCA_030737815.1). Taxonomy (NCBI): domain Eukaryota; kingdom Viridiplantae; phylum Streptophyta; class Magnoliopsida; order Asparagales; family Amaryllidaceae; genus Allium; species Allium fistulosum. Next base: position 701,807,466 of record CM060904.1, on the reverse strand, counting down.
CCTTCTAGTTTCTCGATAGCCTTGGCCAGCTCAAAAGACGCAGCCCAAACCCATTCTGCCGTCTTAACCCATTCGCGATACTGGATGTACGCATCATGCACAGAGTCCTGCACCAACTTCTCTATGTCGTTCAGAATTTTCTTCAAGTTAGGATGGAAGTGGAAGCCATCGAAACATATGTTCAAGAAATCTTTCTTCAGCTTGGCGATGCGAATGGCTCCCTCCCCCGTAGGCTCTATGGCAGTTTGTTCTACGACGATAGGGGTTACTGTTTCAATTCTACGGCGCTGATCGCCGGCTTTTAGAGTGTGAGACGGTGCTATTTGACATGTAGATTCAGAAGAAGGCCTACCGGAGCCAGAGGGTTTAGAAGATCCTTTTGGTGGTGGAGATCGCGACCTAGAACGACGCCTGCTTTGATATGATCTCTCTTTTCCTCTATTATGGAACTTGCATTCCTGGCTAGAGTGGGAGCCACGACCGTAATCTCTTTCACTTTTGTTGCGATGTGATTCAAAATGCGATCCGGATGAATGGCACGAGGAACGAAGTTTGTTGAGCATAGAGCCTTGTTTCACCATCGTATCTGTAAAATAAAAGGAGGAGTAGAATTAGTTGTCGCCAGAGATTAAAAAGCGTGCGACGAGATATCGTGTGGTGCCGCGAAGTGTGTGTATTCATGTGCAAACCCCCTAAATGACCAATTGTGGTAGCCTTGCTCGTTGGAGTTGGCTCCCCTATGTCTAACGAAGATAGGCTTGTGCCGGTTCTTAATGGGGGGTGGAACCCCTCTAACCCAAGGTCGGGGAACAAAGATGTTTTATCCAGAATAGGAACATCCAATAACCCTTTCAGCGAACTTTCCGTCTACGGGGAGGAGGTCTTAGGACCTATGGAAGTTGCAACAAGCTGAGTTGCTTCAATAGTCTTCTGCCTCTTAGCTTTGTTGGCAAGAATCTGCCTTTTCATTTTGATTCTGACGAACGAAGGCCCTGCGAAGGCACAACCGCGGGTTCATGTCCAACTGTTGTACCCTCTTCATCGTGATGTTTGATGATTGCTACGCCAGGCGCATTCTGAGCTCCCTCGACTAGGAGCACAACAGAAGCCCGTCTTCCACTTTGTCTTACCGAGGCCACTCTAGGAACCCCCATCGTCCCTATGCTTTGTCCTCTTTCTATCAGCCCAACAGCGATCAAGTTGTCATCGATGAGGACTTCGTCAATTTCCCTTAGCTCGGCAGGCACCGCCTGGAGTATCCTCACTATCTCTTTGAAGTGTGCTCCTTCGGGATGTGAAATAGAAGCTATGAAAGAAATATAGTAGTGGATTCAACATCGATTTATATTACCAAGTTAATTGACGAAAAAGTGAATGTACTTAGTCTGACCAACCATCATCTGACAAACCCTGATGGGCATTCCACGTAGAACCACTCTATTTTGAAGTATCTCAACTTACTCCACGCACTTGCCACCACTTGGAAATTCCTGACAGCTTCCAAGAAAGTGAATGACGGATTATCTCCTCGACTCTTAACATTAAATAATTATCTGATCTCATCGACAGTCGGGGGTCGGAGGAGATGCTCCACGAATATAATGTATAGGCTATCGAGTAGCGTGTATCCGTTCGGATGAAGCTGGGAAGGCATAATCCTGACTTCGAAGAACGATCCATGTTAAGATTTGTTATGTTTACCAACTTACAGTTCCATCGACGAGCTTTGAAGGATAGTCATATATGCAGTTTTACGATAGTCCAAATATGCAAGGCTAAAGCTCGTCGGGATTAAGTGTTCAAGAATGCAAAAAGGGTAATGGAATTCGTACCCATCATAGTTCACTTTGGATCGTTCCCTTAAAGCCTGTGTTCGTATCAATTAGTGAGGTAGACTGATAGCCTTTTTCGTATTGATGGAACGTTCGTAACAATCCAATGCTCGTATCGATCACTTCACGTATCAAACACTTCATATCGATCTAAGGTGTTTGGTTTCATATCGATCACACCATGCCTTATCTACATTGATACAGACTGCTCCACCTCAAATAGATCGATAAACCACTGCCCCTCGCCTCAATCATAAGGGTTGCCTTCAATCATCTCCAATGCATTTTAATCGATCCCATCTCGCATCGATACGAGTTCGAGATAGACTCAGGGTCAATAACTCCATTGACCCCTTCCATTTCTCTCCTTCTTCTCAAAACCTTCAAGTCGCCATTAACCATGTCCATGACCTCACCCTATATGAGATGGCCTGCTTCCATGAACGGAATAACACGATGCTCGCGTCTTTTCACTTTAGACATAGATCTACTAATTAATTACCTAGCATGAGGAATCTGGGATTACGATTAATGATTTGGTGTTTGTGAATGAAAGAACTGCAGTTTTCTTTTCTCTTCTGATCAATACGAAATAGCAATAGAGACCAAGTGAGAAAATATTCTAAGTATGAAAAGTATTTATACTTCTTTGTATCGACCTCAAAAATGATTCGTATCCAGTCACAAAACCGTTTGAACCGGTCAACATTCCAACCGATACGAAGCACATTTGAACTTCAAATTTTTATATCCATCAACACGAGGCAATCAGGAGCGTAGCATCTCGTATCCATCGGTGTGAAGCCCAACACTTCGTACCTGTCGATGCGAGTCGATCCGAGACCCAATACTTCGTATCCATCGATATGAAGCTTTCCCATGAGTTAACATTTGTGAATCTCGTACCCATCGATACGAAGGGCACGTTGTACAACAACTCAAGCAAAATCGTATCCATCTGGTATCGATAACCATCGATACGAAGTCAACCTTAATGCATTCTAGATCGATCTAGAAGAGGATCGATACGAAGAAAGGGATCAAAACAACAATCGATTATAGTTTCCACTCAGGTTTCACATTGATCCAGGAGAGGATCGATACGAAACTCAATTCTAAAGAGACCATCAATCGATGGCAAGAACCTCTTTTCACCAAGATCCATTTTAAAAAATGATCTTGACAATGACCCATGAACGTGCAGCATGAATATGAGTCAGGTTAAAATATGTACATGTTTGCCATATTGACATTTGATTTTCAAAGTTAATAGGAATTGAATGCTTGCCTGGTGACAACCAGAACAATGAACAACAAATTGTTAGCACTCAACCTTCAGTTACAACAAAAACTACGTGATCATTGGCAGCCTACAACTCGACATTTATATTACTTGAAATTAATCGAGGTTACATCTCTTGATGAAAGGACAACAACTGTTCATCAAATCAGATAGAGCCTTTTTAGAATGAAGATTGCAGCTTTTCAAAGCACGTTGTGTTCACATAGGACGTACTTTAGGGGACAAATATTATCCCGCTATTTAGCAAGGCCGTAATACCAAGGACTTGACTAGAAACAGACAGCAATCTGCTCCGAGGATCAGTCATCTACAAGTTCATGATGGATACAGGCAAACTTGGTCCAAGTTTTGATCGAGCCACAATTAGCATGGTATGGCAACCAAAGCTATGAAAGGCAACGTTCCAAATTTTGGGTCAATTGGAGTTCGTATGCTCAAGTTATGGATCGACCAAGATCCATGTGGAACATGTTCATTTCGTATACATCCATTGGCATCCATCATTTTGTATCCATCACCATCGATACGAAATGAGCATATCCTCATCACTCGGTACCCATCATTCGTATCCATCAAATTCAAACCTACATCGATGGACTTTCAACACTCCCTGGATCGATCACGGTTCACTCAACCAACAGCTGCATGTTTTGTATCGATCACTTATTTGATCGATATGAAGAGTAGGGCCGGAGATCGATACGAAAGAAAGAGTAAAGCATCGATACGAAAAGCATAGCCTTGGATGGATACAAACAAGAGCTCAAACCAATAGAAGCGGTCCTTATGCATGAATTTTGGATCTCCATAAAACACGCATGCCACGTCATCAATATGAGAAGATCGATACGAATCGATCGATACGAAGTCTTCAGCCTCCCTACCAAACTAAATCTTGGACTGTTCATATCTCTCAAACCACAAATCCAAATGCCATGGAATTTTCACAAAAGCTTGCATATCATCTCAAGAACGTCCTTGATCGATCGCAGCTCAATTGGAGCCATTCTTAATCGATACGAAGCCAACATGGATCGATCCCAAATGACTCTAGATCTATTGTGTGGGCCACCTACGCATGAAAAGGGTGTTCCAAGTTTCGAGGCAGATATTGCCAGCTCTACGCCTATAAATAGCACCTCCATTGCAACAAAAAAGGACTTTTATGTTGCTGCTCTGTAGAAACTCCATTGTAATATGAGTGTTAGCCATTGTACCATTGTAACTCAGTTGAGAATCGGCAATAAACATCAAATCCTTCAAAGTGGACATAGGCTACAACACCGAATCACTATAAATTCTAGTCTTCTTTTACTATTGTCCATTTTTCTTGGTGTGATTATTAGATTAGCCTCATTTTCCATTTTATTTCTTCATTCTAATCTCTTCAATTACATTCGACGAGTGTTGTGCCTATTTTTGGTACAAATAGCTATAGTTTCCAATTAAAATGGATTTTGGATTAAATAAATTGGAAATTCAATGAATATCCTTTTGTGAAACTTAATTCTTATATTTGATAATATAAGAATAGTTTTGGAAAATGTGATAATTAAATATATGGAAATAACTTGCAATTTAAAATGTGAATTATAAATTTTTATTCACTTATTTATTTTAAATGAAGATTTTTGATAAAATATATTTCATCTCAAATTATTGCAACAAGTATTGTAAATTTAATAAAATGTTAATAATTAGAGTTATTGTTTAAAAGCAAGATTTTTACAATTAATAGTTTATTTACCAAAATAATAAGAATAGCTCTTTAAAGGGTATATTTAATTTTATAAAATATCTCAATATTAATATAAATGAGGATTTTTAACTTGTGATTGGTTTTGTTAGATTTTGGGAGATCAAATTATAGTTTATAAACCATTGTTTAGTGTAAAATAGTGTTTTACAATAATAAAAACAAAAAAAGAATTAGCAACACTTCTCTTAGTAAATAAGTAATACATTGCTATTGGATCCATATATCAATGCCTTAAGCCCAAATAGGAGAAATAAGAGAAGAGAAATATATGCATATAGTATTTCTCATTCTTATTTCATTCCCATAAAATGAAAACACAAAATCTCCTAAGTCTCAAAACCATAACTATTTTAATCCCCAAAATCTTAAGAAAATCAAAGGGTTTTTGTATTAATTGAAGAATTATAAGCAAGGAACAGTTGAAATGGTTGAGTTAAGGATTCTAGAAAGCTATGGCAAGTGAAAAGGTGAGTTCCACAAACATAATCTATCTCTATACTTATATGTTGATGTTGTGTTATTGAATGAATTGGTGTACCGTCTTCAATTTGATTGAGATATTGATATATTTGGTTGCTTTGATCTCTAGTGGCTAAAACCCTAACTTAGTAATATCTTATTGCATTAATCCGTGATGTTGTATACTTGTATGATCAAAATTTTCACCCTAGAGACAATAGCTTGTTGCAGTTCAAAAATCGTCAGAAACGGGTCGTCGGAGGGTAACTTAGAGCCGGAAATGCTCCAGGGTTTGCCCAGATCGGTGAATAAGTGGAACATCACCCATGCACCGATGGGTTGTTTTCCTGGAGCTATTTTAGCTCCAGGATGATGCCCCAATTGCTTGTTCGACCGTTTGATTCCTTGGGTTTTTCTTAAATGTTATGTGCATTATTCTACAGCCCATTTCATGTTGATTTCGATACTATTTTTGGATTTTGATTTAGGAATTTATGAATTTGTTTTGGAGTTTTAATACCATAGAGTTGTCTATGGTTCATGGCTAAACATAAGATTTTTGTCGTATGTTTTTTAACCAGAGCTTTTAAAGGGCTGATTTTCCAATCGAACCGCTTTTCTAAATCTTTTTAAGTATAAAATTGTTTCATATGTAAAGAATATTTAATTATATATATATATATATTATATAATAATGATGATTTGAAATATAAAGTAAGTTAGTTATAATTAAATGTTTAAATACTTCTTAGGGTTGGGTTATTTGTTCTTATGGGTTTTATAAAATAAATGGATTATATATATGGGTTTTGGAACATGGTTTGTTAACTAAATATCTTTTATGAGATTTTAAGATAATTATGGAAATATATAAGTTAGAATAATTTGGTTTCATGGAATATTTTTATCAAATAGTGAATATCTGTATAAAGTTAAATAATAAATGAATTTATGGAAAATTATATATTGTTTACTAAGCTATAAACTCTTATAAGATAAAATATTTTGAGAACCTTAATTATATAATTTGGAGAATACTAATAATTGACTTAGTGTTATTGATCAGTTTAAATGCTTTCAAGTAATGCTGTAACGCCCCACTCTGAGACCCACTGTAACAAAGAGTATTACGGGAGTAATACTGTCTGTTAAAGCGGAGAATAGAGTATAGTGGAAGCGACCATTTGTAATCAAGCTATAACTATCTACTGAATACGTCGAAAGGATGGTATCTATATTTTTTTCCAAGTGGTTCAACATATTCAATAAATATTTATAATGAAATTACAAATGGCTAAAGATCTATCAGGACAAAGCATAATAACATAATAAAATAGCATCACAGAACAGTATCACATAACAGCACAGAGTCTCAGAACAATACATCGTCAATACAGAACCAAATACTATAAGTGGGTACAAAGCCACTGCCCACATATGTGAGTCAAAAATATGTACATATCAAAGTCTGAATAATAACAGAGTAGCGGAATAGTGGACAAATAAAATGCTATTTATCAGCATAGCAGATAATGTCCAAGCGGAAGCACAGAAGTTAAGTCCAGAGACCTAACCTGAAACAACTCGGTCTGACCCGAGCGAAAATACTCGGGTCAGGCTAGCTAAACAATCAGTAATAACTGAGATATATAATAATGCGGTACATAAATAAAATAGTACTTTTCCTAAGAGAAAAGTATTTTTGGACCACATGAAAATAATGACGGTCCCTAATCATCAATCAACAGTAAAAAATCTCCAAAGAGAATATCAGCACCAAAGTGTTGAATAAATAAAATCGCCTCATATCATCGGCGTAGCCAAAGCTATATAAAGTTGCCCATAGGCAATAATCCCATGTGTGACCAGAGTCTGTAATCAATGCCCAAGCAAAGATCGATGCTCCAAAGAGCAATGGGGATATACAGAAAAGTCAATGAAATCAAACACTGAAAAACAGTGTCCAGAGACACTGTGAATCCACAAGGTAATCGCACTTACATCGTATGGTTCCATAGAACCAACACCGAATGGCGGTACTCGAATGGATATAAAAATCATCAGATAATACAAGTATAGCACGTGCACCGACCGGAGTCGTTATTGCCAAGTACTGTAGAGTTGTGATCGATCACTCGCACAGATGCGGAACGCGCGAGACGGCGAGATCCTTTCCAAAAGGATAAAGGCCTAGAGGCACATGCCGAAAAGAAACTGCTCCATAGAACAGGTGTCCAGAGACGGTTGCCCAGAGGCGTGGTGACCCAAAGGTCCAGTACTGGCTGCCCAGAGGCTAATGTGTCACAAACTTCTTGGAGAGGAACCCGTAAAGTGTTAACAATGAGTCTCATACCCCACGTTCGCATTAAACGGTTTACTAACCAATAGCAAGCTCACACTCCAAACAATAAAAAGTCCACCTCGTATCATCGGTAAACTAGACCCAAAGGTCAAAACGATCAATCGAATAGGTCGGGGATTAACCGGAAAGGAAATACACACGGTTTCATAGGCCGGAGTTTTTCCCAACCATTTAAGCACCTTTCCACTTCGCTCGAAGTGCTAAAGTGTGAGTGTGGAATTTTATTATAGAAAATAATTACGGAAAACGGATTTATAATTGATTTTGAAATCACTTTAAAACGGCTTTTGAAAACTCTCCTATTATGGAGTAATTAATTTAATAATTAAAAATAATATTATAATAATTTCGAAAGCCATTTAGGAGTGAAAAATCCTTTGAAAATAATTCATAAAACCCGTGTACGAAATCTAGAGACAAATCTCAAAGAAATCAATAAAACCAGAAAATCACTGAAAATATTCTAAGTGTTGGAAAATAGTCCAAAAATGACGTGAACCCAAGTTCGGAAAATTATTCGGACCAGCAAACTAAATCCGAATGGCCTGAAAATTGGTAGGCAGATAGTCCAACATCCCTGCTCCAAATTGAAAAAAGAATCGGGAAATTCCGACTTGAAACGAAGAAACGGCGTCGTCTCAAAGTCGGACAAAAATCATAAAACTTTACTGTGTCAAAACAGTGTAAAGGTCCCACTTCGACGACATGGTCGAAGTGTCACATGAACTCAGATCTTGATGAAAATTTGTACGACCGTAGTAAAGTACTCCTACTTTGATATGCAACAAGAATCGTTCGGTTTCGACTTGAAACGAAGAAACGACAATGTTTCAAAGTTGGTCCAACGATAACTGAAATGATCACTATTGTAAAACAGTTTCTGGGTGCTACTTCGGCAATAGAAATGAAGTATCTAATGCACCCAGATCTAAACCAAACTTTGCATGACTAAAGATCTCGATCTCATTTTTTTAACGAGACAAAAAACGATGAAATCCGACAAAGGACGAGCCCGGGATGGCGTCGCAAAGTCGGGGTTCTACGCTGAAAACAACGGGAGAAAAGAGACTAAGGCCTATAGCTATGCACTAACTGGCCAGAGATGAAAAACCACAATTTTGGCATAGTAAATTTCAAATTCTAGCAAAATGAATAAAACGAAAGTTGTATATTAGTTTCTAAGCTTTCCGGAATGACCAAGATCGTCAAATTCCGACCATAGATGAAAATTCTATGACTAAAACAATTCTCAGATCTAAATTTTATATCACTGCCGTTGTGCTCTCGGGACAGTGGTAAGAATGCAAAGTTTTGACCAAATTAACTTCGAAATTTCATGAAACTCAAAACATGAAAGTTTTAGCCCTAAATCTAAACTTTCCAGAACATCCAAAATTATTAGATTTGGATAAGAAACGAGTAACTTATGGCCAAATCAATTTCAGGGTTTTATTTTTATCAACCCTGTGTTTGTTGTCAGGTTAGCGACATACAAACGTGATTTCGACCATTCAAACCACAAAATTAGGCAAAGCTCAAAACATAAAAGTTATAGGCTACAGAATAAGATTTCTAGAACTTCAAGAAAATCTTAATTCCGATTTAATATGAATGAGATATGCCTAATTTACTAACAGCAATAAACTAATTATAATTTCAGCTAGCATATATTACAAGTACCTTATGTGCACACCCCAAATGAAAGCAAAGATGATCAAAGAGCTATGATTCACATGTTACATAATAAAACATGTGTTACTAACTGATTACCCAAATCAAAAGATGATTAAACACATATTAGAAGAGGTTTTTAGCAATATACCTCTCTAGAAAGCAACAAAGACACTATAGCATCAACCCAAGTTAGCAAAAGATGATTAGGAGGCTATAAGATCAAAAAAACACATAAAACATGTGTTACCAATTAAATTTCAGAAATTAGAAAGATATAAAAACTGATTTGAGGTGGGTATTTGCATTACCTTTGCATAGAATGACTTGCATAAGCTAAAACTAGAAGGAGATGAAGATAGAGGTCATTTTTGTTATGAAAGCTTTAGGAAATGATTAGGGTTTTGATTAGGGTTGAATGAATGAGGTTTGGAGAGTTTGAGATAATTTATAGAGGAGGTATAGGGTGGATTATTGGGTTAGGTTTAGTAACCCAATAAGAAGAGAGTTATTTACATGTTTCCAAAAATTAGTCTAAGTGTTCATATATGTTTATAAAACTCATTTTTCTTATCCAAACCCGTTTTAAAATCTCTCCTAAATTATTTAACTTTCCAAAAATAACATTTTAACCTCATTTTAAAAACTCATATTTCCCATTTAATTAAAATAGCCTTTTTCAAATAAATTTTGTTATTCCAAATCCTTTTATGCTTCATTAAAATAAATAAAAATCCTAACTTTTATTTATTAATTGGTAATGCAAATCCCGGGTTGTTACAAATGCTTTGTTGAATATTGTACAACTCATTGAGTGGAATTTACTAGCCCATTAGCGAATACTCGAATTTTACCTAGTAGTATGAGTGCCTTGGTCAAATTCTTGTAATTACTATTAGGAAGTATTTAACGCTTTAGAGTTATATTCTCTTTTGGTATTTGGTGGGACTGATAGATCTTTAAGAGAATACACTTCAGGTTTGCCAGTAGTAACCGTAACGAGTGAGATTTACTAGCATCCAGTAGCTTAAATTTCACCAGGCGGTATGGAATGTTTTGGTTAAATTCTGGTGATTATTGAAAGTGATAGTATTTGGCACTTTAGAGTATATTTTCTTTTGTCGTTTGGTGGGACCGATAGATCCTTAAGAGGTATACTCACTTTACTATCATAAATATATAATAATAATGAATAATATGGAATCTTCGAGTCATGGTTGCCATGATCCTTCAGATCGGTTGTGATTTTGTTTCACGATATGAACAATCCTTGGTATCAGATCGGTATGAGTTATACCACATTTGTTTGCCATGGTATGTACAATCATTAAGATTGGTATGGGCGATCCAGGGGTATGGAATTGGTTTCTTTGTGATAGGAATACTATGGTTTATTCTATAATTCTGCGTTTAGTAACTAATCTGTGTTTGAGACCTAAATATATCAACCTGTGCCTTGAGGTGAATTCTGAGTTAAATTAATTCCATGACTTGTTATACCTTGGACATCTAGATTTACTTATGTGTCATATATCTTTATATTATATCTTATTCTTACCCTATTAGATATTTAGAGATAGTCTACTAGGGTGTTATTTTAGTGCTCGGGTCAGACCGAGACTTTTCAGATTACAGGATAGGTTGACCTTTGGATGGTTATGCAAGCAAGGAGATAAACATTTTTGACTTTTACTTTGTCTCATTTAGGGTTCATGTTTGTTTATGAGATGTATATTTTAGATAGAGATTTGTATCATATATATATTATGTGAATCTAATGTTATATTTGATAGACTCTCTCTTTTGTATATGTATAATATGAGGTTTATTATTTCGTTGTTATCTATGACTATTATTATATGATATACAGTTCTGATTTTGAGAAACTGGTGTGATTATTACTTTGAGCTAAGACTGTACATGCCAAATTTAATTCCAAAGATTAAATAGATTGTAAGTATGATGTGTTAGTTTAAAGATATATTCACAACCAATCGCCCTTACTAAGCAGTATTCTCCGTACGACATTATTTATAATGTTCTTTAATAACATGGGTATCACTAGGGGGGTCATTATAGTTGGTATCAGAGTCGGATTATTAAAACATATAAAATCACAGATCTAGACCTAGTGGGAATTAGAGTCCTATTCCCTAGGTTATGTGGTAGATAGCTACGTTAATCAACTATATAGGGATATGTATATAAATTGATTATTGGGATAATCAATTAGGGCGTATTTTGAGTTAAAATCTAAATTAGATAAGTTGGAATCTGTGATTTTAAACTTTTGGAAAGTAATCTGCTAAAACCTTCTAGAGTTTGGAAAATTACTTTTGGTTTACTAGGAAATTAATTTTAAAAGAGATAAATTGGAGTAAATTGGTTTAAGTGAACAATTTTATTTTAATCAAGAATTTGGGAAATTTGAGTAAATAAGTTTAAGATTTTGAATAATCTGGGAATAACCAGAGTTCCGCAGTGGAATTTTAGGAATATAATTGTTCTGCTGAAAGCGACTATTTTGTTTTGGTTGATTGTTTGTCAGGAATTGATTACTTAGTTATATTTGATTAAATTGGATGCATAGTTGTTAGTAATAACAAAATAGATATAACTATGGAAACTTTTTGATTATTTATTATGAGGACTTGTCCAAAAAAGGTTTAAGGATTCTGATCGATATGTCATGTTATCGATAGAAGTTCCTAAACATCGAACGAGACATTTTTACATGAAATATAATTAATTAAGGAATTTGGAAAATATTAGAATTAGAACAATTTTAAATAATATTTTAGCCATCGAACAAATCGTGAGAAGTGGAGAGCATGGCGAGACAATGTTAATATTATATGTAATCAACTTTGCAGCCAAGTGATGAAATGAATCGTTAAAATTTCGTAGCGTAATATTATTTTATATAACAAGATAAGTTAAGGAAATTGTTTTAAATTTCAGAATTGGTTTATATTGAAATTAAATGGAAGTTAGTTGGAAATATTTTTAAAAGAGAATAGTTGGAAATCTACTTTCATTTATGAATTTCACTTTCAAGTTCTTTGGTTTAAATGAAAGCAAATTATTACATATGAATCTTAATTAATTAGAAGTTAAAAATTGAAAAATTGTGAAAATAAATTTTAGAAGTAAAAAAGGTATTTTATGGAAAATTTGTACAAATGTATGTACAAATGTGATAAATTTTAAAAGTGTGCATTTTGGATATAAATAATATTTTGGAAATAATTATTTTTAGTATATGTTTATTTAGAATGGAAATATTAAATGAAGTTTTGATAACAATATTTAGTAAATGACTTGGAATTGAATATTATTATTTGTAAAATTATAATAGTTGAGGAAAAATAAATTTAGAAGAAAATAAATTTATATGTATATATATTTTTAAATTTTCTTTTGGTATTTAGAAAATTACAATAAGGCAATAAAAATGCATTATATGTACTATTTTAAATGATGTATGCAACCACCAAGCATTAATAATTGTAGAGATCACTGGCGAGGCAGTGTTGATTTCACGATCTACGTTGCAACCAATTGACAAAGCGATTTGTTATAAAAAGTTGGCGAGGCAACGTTATTATATTAATTGATATATGTTGATTGTGTATGTTCAATTACAATGCATATATGCTGAGATGAGTAGTGTGTGATAATTTTGATTTTTATGTGCATCATTTTATGATTTAGAGGATGTTAAGTTTGTAATTTAATTGGAACTGGAATTTTATAATTTGACAATTTATTTTTTATGTTGAAAATGTAAATCTCGAAAAGAATTATTTAGAGGTAGTAATTAAAATATTTAAAATTTGAAGTTAAAAATAGTTGTGTAAACTTATTTTCCAATTAGGAAATAGAAAGGAGAATATATTAATTTTTATAAATTAAAGTGTAAATTAAAACAATGTTTTATTATTGTGGTGTTGGTTAAATTTAAAGGAGGAACTTTTGAATACATATATTTTTATTTTAGACTTTTCTCTGAATCGTGATTGCGAGGACGCAATTTCTTTAAAGAGAGAAGTCTGTAACAACGCTGGTCGAGAGTATCTGGAATTAAACTTAAAAATATGATTTAATTTATCTTAATTAGTATTAAGATAAAATTAGGAATTTTTCTAGTTATAATTTCTAATTAAAATGGATTATGGATTAAATAAATTGGAAATTCAATGAATATCCTTTTGTGAAACTTAATTCTTATATTTGATAACATAAGAATAGTTTTGGAAAATGTGGTAATTAAATATATGGAAACAATTTTCAATTTAAAATGTGAATTATAAAGTTTTATTCACTTATTTATTATAAATGGAGATTTATGGTAAAATCCTTTTCGTCTCAACTTACTGCAACAAGTGTTGTAAATTTAATAAAATGTCAATAATTAGAGTTATTGTTTAAAAGTTAGATTTTTATAATTAATAGTTTATTTTATCAAAATAATAAGAATAACTCTTATTTTCAAAGGGTATATTTAATTTTATAAAATATCTCAATATTAATATAAATGAAGATTTTTAACTTGTGATTGGTTTTGGTAGATTTTGAGAGATCGATTATAGTTTATACACCATTGTTTATTGTAAAATAGTGTTTTATAATATGCAAAACAAAATAAGAATCAGCAACACTACTCTTAGTAAAGTAGTAATACCTTTCTATTGGATCCATATCTCAACCCTCTTGGTCCAAATAGGAGAAATAAGTGATGAGAAATATACATGAACAATATTCTCGTTCTCATTTCATTCCCATAAACTTAAAACACAAAATCACCTAAGTCTCAAAACCGCAGCTATTTTAATCCCTAAAATTTTAAGCAAATTTAAGGGCTTTTGTATATTAATTGAAGAAATAGAAGCAAGGAAAGGTTGAAATGGTTGAGTTAAGGATTCTAGAAAGCTATGGCAAGGAAAAAAGGAGAGTTACCACTCATACAATCTATCTCTAAACTTATATGTTGTTGTGTTGTTGAATGAATTGATGTTATATTGTTTTCAATTTAATCGAGATATTAATATATTTGGTCGCTTTGATCTCTTGTAGCTAAAACCCTAACTCAGTAATCTCTTATTGCACTAATTCCATGATGTTTGTGTGCTTACATGATAAAATTCATCAACATAGAGACCGCAGCATGTTGTAGTTCGAAAATTGTCGGAAACAGGTCGTTGGAGGGCAACCTAGAGCTGGAACGCTCTAGGGTTTCACCCAAACCAGTGCACTGTTGGGGTGTTTTTCTGGAGTTATTTCAACTCTAGGTTGATGCCTCGATTTCTCGTTCAACCATTCGTTTCCTTGGATGTTTCCTTGAATGTTTCCTTGAATGTTATGTGCATTTTTTATAGCCTATTTCATGCTAATTTCAATGCTATTTTCGAATTTTGATTTAGGATTTTATGAATTCATTTTGGAGTTTTAATATCATAGAGTTGTTCTATGGGTTCATGGCTCCAAATACTATTTTTGTCGTATAGAGTTTAACTAGAGTTTTCAAAAGGATGATTTTCAAATGGAACCGCTTCTCAAATCTTTTCAAACATAAATATATAGAATATTTAAAATTTTAAATATATATTATTTACTATTTATATAATAATAATAATGATTTGAAATATAAAGTAAGTTAGTTATAATCAAACGTTTTAATACTTCTTAGGGTTGGGTATTTGTTCTTATGGATTTATAAAATGAATGGATTATATATAAAGGTTTTGGAACATGGTCTGTTAACTAAATATCTTGTACGAGATTTTGAGACAATTATGGACATTTATAAATGCAATTTTAGAATAATTTGGTTTCATGGAATATTTTTATCAAATAGTGAATATCTATATAAAGTTAAATAATAAATGAATTTATGGAAAATTATATATTGTTTTCTAAACTATAAACTCATATAAGATAAAATGTTTTGAGAACCTTAATTCTATAATTTGGGGAATACTAATAATCGTCTTAGTGTTATTGATTGGTTTAAATTCTTTCAAGTAATGCTTCATCGAATATTGTATAACTCATTAAATAGAATGTTTGAGTGGAACTTACTAGTCCATTAGCAACTCGAATTTCACCGGGTAGTATGGGATACCTTGGTTAAATTCTTATAACTGCTATTAGAAAGTATTTTACACTTTAGAGTTGTATTCTCTATTGGTGTTCGGTGGGACCGATAAATCTTAAGAGAATATAGTTCAGGTTTTCTAGTGGTATCCTATAACAACCCGCATATTTTACGATTGTATATTTAAATGTTTATTTAAATATAGCATCGTTAGTCGGATTAAAGTCCAAAAGCTATTTTTTGTAAACAGTCGAATTGGGACTCGAGACCACTTCCATTGAGTCCAAAATGGCGTTTACAACTTTTTTAAGTATAAACATCGATATGTTTGAAGTTGAGTGAATTTTGCTATTTTCTATTTTTGGGCTTTGGGTTTGGGTTTCAGTCCATTAACCCAACTGAATACTCTAACTCCACTCAACTTCCTTCATTTACTTTCATTTCCTAACACTCTCTAGCTAAAACAGAAATGGTGGAAGGGAAAGGAAATTAAAATTCCTAAACCTAGTTTACTAGGAAATTCAAATTCAAGCTCTAGAAATCATGGAGAAGCTAAGGTAAGCATCCTCTTCTTCTTCATCTAAATCTCTCTTCAATTCTCAGAAATTCCTAACCCTAATTTAGGAAAAACTTCACCTTTGATAATAGATTGAAGATGCTTGAGGTGTGTTGAAGAGGAATCGTTCTTGCCTTGTTTTAAAAGCTTCTCATTCATTGTTTTTGAGTTTAAAGGTGAGTTCTTTAACTCACATCTACATCTATAGCTATCATTGTTGTTAGGTATGAATTCCTAACATTTGTGCATATTCATTTGCTTTTGATTTGAATTGATTTGGTGAATTTTCCAAATTTTGGTGTTTTGGTCCAATTTTATGAAAATCCTACTATGGATGTTTGGACATTGATATTTGGGGTTTATCGTAGAGCCTTTAAGGCTGGGTTATCGCTTGGCATAAATCCTTAGTCGTCGTTGCTCGTCCGATCACTTCCGATACGTTTTGGCCACTTTGGCCTAGGCAAAATATTGCCCAGACCAGGTGACCAGACGTTTGGTGACCAAGTCCAGATGTCTGGTTTGGACCTGGAGAGAAAAAATGTATGCACGCAAAAAAAATGCCAGAGACTAATTCCAGACGTCTGAAATTCAAGATCAGACGTCTGGATGAGTCTCAGACGTCTGACTTGAAGTTTTAAAACGTCTAGGGGTTCTCTGGATAATTTCCAGAAAACGAAACCAGACGTCTGGATTATAAACCAGACGTCTGGTCATGGCTTGGACGTCTGTTTTGGCTATTCAAGACGTCTGGGTGGCTTTCTGAACTATTTCCAGAAAACAAATCCAGACGTCTGGATTCCAAATCAGACGTCTGGAAATGTTTATTTTTGCCTATTAAGGCTGTTTTGTGTGGATTTCCTCTTTAATCGATTGTTGTTGATCCAAATAGTTGTTATCACTTACTATCGACTTTGATGACTTCTTTCTTTGGATTTTTGAGAATATCCATTTTGATGGATTTGGTATCGATTTCTTTGGATTTAATTCACGTCTTCGAATGTGGATTTTTGTGATTGATTGTTTCTACAATCATTTTTGTGATTTGTCACTTCTAAATACAAAGGTTTCTATACTAGTAGTAAATATTCAATCTCTTTCATCAAAATGATTTTGACACTATTTTAAATATAAAGCTCTCTTTCAAAACCGTTTTCCAATCTATTAGTATATACAAACCTTTACATCATTCGTATGAGAAATCTAATTAAACGGCTTAGTAAAACAAGTGGTATGAAATGCTTGCGTTCACTTCGTCGGTTAATTCTTGGACTTGTTCGTTTGAACTCTTGCGACAATTTTCGAGTGGAAATCTACAATCTTTTCGTAAATATTTAAGTTAAGCTAGTGGTTATGGGACATGAAGCTAAACTCATTTATTTACTAGCTTAGCGTGGTTCACACTTTTTATTGATCAATGCCGATTATTTTGTGATTTAGACTAGCGATGTGCAATGTCTATTTGTTTGTGTGGGGACTAAAAACCCCGTTTGTGGAACTTCGGTTCAAATTTGGCGGGGTAGCGACCCGTGGTCTTTGGGCCGTTTGTGGAGCTTCGGCTCAAAATTGATGGTTAGCGACCATGGAATAGCGTTCCGTTTGTGATACACGTGTTGGTGAGTTTTCATGCTCCCGTTTGTGATAGGCCTCCCCCCTTTTGTGATTTCTGGATTTCTAGTTGATAATTTCTAGAATTTGTGTTTCACCTCTTTTTGTGATTGGCAATGATTTGTTTGTCAATACTTGGGATTTGGTGAATAAAATAAAGAATATGACATTCTTTTGGGTGCTTTGAGATTCTTGAGATATAGTATAATTTTGTTGTTGTTTAAAGTATACTTGTCACAGTCTGACATTAGTGTTATCATACGTTTTTTGTTATATCTCTACTCATATCTCATTTTATATATGATAATTATAGCTAGACTGATCCATTTATTATTTTCTTATTAAATAATACTCGAGTCGGACCGAGATGTCACAGGTGTTTCTACTTGACTTCTTATCAGGGACGGTCTCCTGATTTTTAGCTAACTACATAGACTGGTAGTTTTCGGTTGTTATACATTTGAGATATAGACTCCACGATGTATACTTATTCTTTTGTCTAGCACTTGTATCTATTCTTTTGTGATATCATGGATCTTATTTGACCCCTACTCTGATGTACACCTTTTTGTGTTATATATTCATATCTGTTTCCGCCTTCGTGATATGAATGTCTGTGACTGATTTGTGTTATGTTTATTTATATATTTGTTTCCGAGGGCCACTTAGCCATTGTGTGGTAGCTTTGAGTTTGAATCGGTATGTCGGATTTATGCATGTTATATTATCTGACATATCGGTGCTCGCAGAAAGCAAATACACAGATGGTCGCTCCTCAACAGCCTTATTCTTCGTGCTCTTCGACGGCATTACCCCGTAGTGTCCTTGGGTAGCGTGAGTATAGAGGTGGGGCGTCACATATCCGTAACGAGTAAGATTACTAGCTTCTAGTAAATATTTGAATTTCACTAGAAGATATGAGATATTTTGGTTAAATTTTTGTGATTACTGAAAGTGATAGTATTTGGCACTTTAGAGTATATTTTCTTTCGGTGTTCGGTGGGACCGATAAATCATTAAGAGGTATACTTATGGATTTCTTTTTTATCATAAATATATAAAAATATTGAATAATCTAGAATCTTTGAGTCAAGGTTGCTACGATCCTTGAGATCTGTTGTGATTCTATTTCATGATATGGACGATCCTTGGTATTAGGTCAGTTTGAGTGATACCACATTTATTTGTTGTCGTATGGATAATTATTAAGATTAGTATGGATGATCCAGGTGATTGGTATGGAATTAGTTTCTTTGTGTTAAGAATATTGTACTTTATTATGTAATTTTGTGTGTAGTGACTAATCCGTGTTTGGGACCTAAATATATCACCCTATGCCTTGAGATAAATCTAAGTTAAATTAATTTGTGACTTGCTATATCTTGGACATCTGGATTTACTTATATGTCATGTATCTTTTTGTTATATCTTATTCTCACCCTTTTGGATATTTAGAGATAGTCTGACCCGGATGTTATTTTAATGCTTAGGTCAGGCTGTGACTTTTCAGGATACACGACAGATTGACCTTTGGATGGTTATGCTAGCAAGGAGATGAACATTTTATCTTTTAGTTTATCTCATTTAGGATTCATTTTTGTTTCTGAGTTCTATATTTGAGATAGTGATTTGTATCAGATGTATATTATGTGAGTCTAGTGCTACATTTGATAGAATCTCTATTTTGTATATGTATATGATGTTTATTATTTCACTGTGATCTATGACTATTGTTTATATAATATACTATTCTGATTCTGAGAAACTGGTGTGATTATTATTTTGAACTGAGATTGTACCATCAAGTTTTATTCCAGAGATTAACTAGACCATAAGTATGACGTGTCAATGTTAGTTTAAGGATATATTCACATTCAGTCGTCTTTATCAAGTTGTATTCTCCGTATTATTAGATGACATTATTTATAATGTTTTTTAATAATATGGTTATCATGGTGGGGTCACTATATGTCGACATGCATAGGTAGGGTATGTCGATATACCCTTGTTAATTTTGAATAAATTATTTTCATACTTCTGTATATTTTTGTAAATAATTTAAACATAGTTTTTAAATATTTTGAACACATAAAAACTTTTATGAAATATTTGTAAAAATTTATTTTGATGAAATATCAAAGATTAGAAAGTTGTGATAAGGATCAGAATCTGCTCTTAGGGACTTTAATAATTTATTCTACTAGCTTATAACTATGCACTAAAGCCTTGAGCTGTTCAAATCTTTATCTTCAAACTCATGAGTCTTAATTATGTTTGACTCTAGAACTTTGGCCTTTATACTGATCAGTCTTCAAGTTTAATCATTTTTTACCCATGTAATATTCTTCAATGTATATTATACAACTAGACAAAACATTTGTATCTACATTAATATGCTTGTTGTCATCAAAATCAATATTTGAGATATTAACAGAGAGGAGAGCAGAAGAAAATGATTTGTCTATACACTGAATGAATGATTGAAAAATTGTTTTAAAGGAAACATTGAAACCTTTCAGTTTCTTCATTTAATGACTTCTGTAACACCCTGTAAAACCAACCCTAATTAAATAAGCAAATTAAAATAAATTCAACTAATTATAATAGGGATAAAAATGTAAATTTTACAAAAGTTGGAATTTGACCACGAAGGTTATTCCGTTGCATCTGTGGTGAAATTCTAGTCTATTTTTATATATAATATGTTGTAAACAGAGCTCAAATGAAGAAATTATGTGCATTTGAAGTTTTCAAATTTAAATTAGTTTAATTTGAATTCAAACGAGGTATTAAATTTGAAGTTTGAATTTCAAAAATTAACTATAATTAGACTTTGGGGTTATGTAATGTAACGACCCTTAAAATTTTATTGGTTTTAATATTATATTTAACTGAAATTTTGTGAATTTTGAAATAATTGAATTTTGAAATAAAAATTTAATATTTGGAATACGTCTAATTAAACATAGCAAATGGTAAATTTTCATCTAAAAATATGGAAGTTTATTTTCTTGTGTAAATTATATTTTTATTTAAATCAGTTAGAGTTTGGTGGTAAAAAAATATTTCCAAACCTGAATATTTTTACACAATAAATTTGTAAATCATCTTCTGAGTGGGACGTCATATTTCGTTTCTCCAAATTTTGACTGTTATTGCTTCGTTTATCTTATTTCTGGCAAATTAGCAGAATTTTCGGTACCGATTATCGACTTTTGATCGGATGATCGTACCACTGATATCTGTATACCGTTTTGATCGTCTCGATGTGCTGTTCTCTGCGGTATATTCAATATTGTGTTTTGAAGTCTGGTTCACAGTGGAATCCGCGAAAATGGTAACCGTATCGGGTACCGGTTTTATAAATCTTTTGGTTTTTCGGTTTGAATTTATTTTGTATTTAACTTGTTTATTTTAATGGGTAGACTAATAGGCTAGAATGGTAATGGTCACTTGAATTGATGTTAGGAATTGAAAAGCCATCCTTTGATATTAAAGTGTACGTTCATTTTAAAAATGCACATTCATTTCTATTATTTTACCCGACTTCTCTCTCATTTTCATTTCTTCGTTTCTTCTTGTGCAAACAAATCTACACAGTAAGTTTCTAATAATTTTGTTCTTCTTCCTCTTTTCTATTTAATTTTCTCCTTCTTCATATGTTCGGCTACAATAAATTTTGTCGCACCTCCTCCTCCACTTCGGCTGTGTTTGCCCCATGTCGGCAGCAGACCTTCCTCCACCCTCTCCCAGGCAGCACAACCGAACCCATTAGTTTTTCCTCAGCCGAGCTCCTAGCCATGCACCCCACGTTGGCAATCCATGCATCAATCCCCTCCTATGATCGACCGAAGCATATCCGAGCAGCCTGAACGCCACTTCCCAATCATGTCAGCCTGCTTGCTTGTATTCATAGGTACATATACAATATATTGATAGGTTGTTTATATTTGTAATAGTATTATATACAAAATCGGTTAGTATATCTAAGTTATAGCCTATTACTATATATATATGCTGATGTTATATATGTAATATATACAACCTATTATACTTGTATATGTAAACTTATGAATTATAGATAAATTTGTTTGTATATATTGCATAGGTTAACATATATAACATATTAAGTTGTTTATCTAATTTGATGATTTATATCTTTGTTACAGTGATATATTTTGTTAATATTTTAAATAGTGTTTCGATCTATATATTTGTATAGGTTGATATATATATATACTGTTTTAAATATGATAAGTATATAAGTATTATATAACATGTGGTCTATATGTATATATGTTTTAAGTATGTTGATTTATATATATATATATATATATATATATATGTGTGTGTGTGTGTGTGTCATACATAAGGTCTGCATTCATACTGTAATATATTTGTTTCGCATATGACTATTTAACAGTCTGCTCTAGGTATATATTTGTTTATAAAAAGAAATCTACTTATAACTGATATAGTCTGACCTATATATATTTGGTTATAAATATAATCTACATTAAATTTTCGTAGTTTGCATATTTGTTATGTATAGAGATAAGTATATATGAATTCATACATGCGTTAACTTTACATTTTGAAAGAAATATATATGGTATTAAATGAATATTGATTTTTAATATTATATATATAAAAGGTTACTTTTATAAAGGTTTAAAATTTTAGATTGGGTTTGGATATTGGTTTAAAATATGGGTTAATATAATATATAAGTATTTATTTCAATCGTATGTATATATGTTTGATTTTGATATATGTGTTTAATTTAAAAAGAAAAAAAATGAAAAAAAAATGATGATTTTTTATTTTATTTATTTATTTTTATTTTTTTATATTTGTTTTAAATTAAATATTGGTTTCATGGAAATAATAATAATAAATATATCTATCATTGTTGCTTCTATCAAGATTCTGATTTGTTCTCCTTAATATCTATATATCAGCTTTGTTCGTCGAATTCGTGCCAATCTTGCTTTGATTTGGAATTCGTGCTTGGATTCGTAACTCGTATCATTCTTGTTCATCTCTCTAGCCTCGAAAGGTGAGCAACCACTCATGATTAATGTTCTTATATTTATTAAATTTGATTTCAATTGAAACGGTGATTGAAATATGCTACTGTTAGTTATTTACATTTCTAAATATATGCTATTATCTTTATTTGTTCACCTGTGACATCTGACACCATTTTTTGTTATTTATATTGAGGATATATGCCTATTATATTATTATCATATATGTTATCACTCTGCAAGTTCCAAGTTAGTATATAATTCCCTATGGGTTGAAATGATACATACCCGAACGATCTGTAGAATAGGAGAAAATCATTATGGGTTGAAATGATAAACCCAAGCGATTTTCATTAAATTGAATTCGGGATTGCGGGTTGAAATGATATATACACGTATATATTTAAATTGCGGATTGAAATGATAAATATCCGTATCACTTGACCATAGGATAGAAAATTATATACAGACATCGTTGGTCTATATATATAAATAATTTGAAAATGATTTCTAAGGTTTTGGAAAGAAATATATGGTTTAATAAATGTTGTTTTAAGATATTATATATAAATGTATTTTATTTTAAAATTTATATGTTGTGAAAATAGTATAGTTATAAGTTAATTTTGAAATTATAAATTTTAAGAATTTATTTATAATTTTACTATTTTTAGAATATAAAAATAGATTTGATATATAAATAAATTTTATGAGACGTTTATGTATTTATTTAAAATTATATTTTAAAATAGATTTTATAATGATTTTTATAAGTTAAGATTGGAGTGATAAATTTGAATTTTTTTGAAATTGTACTTAATTAAGAACTATATTTAATTAAAAATCGACTTGAAACTTATTGAAATTGAGATTTTTGAAAGGATATGATTTTATAACTTGATTTTGGTTTAAGGTGATTAAATGAATATTTCAGGTTTGAATAAATTGAAGGAAATATTTAGTTTATTTGTAATTTGGGGTTTTATTTAAATGATATTGGATTTATTAAGTGAATATTTCAAAACTAAATAATAATAAAGTTAAATTAAGATATATATGAAATTACCAAATATAGTTTTGAAATTGTGGAATATTTAAAGCTTTGGAATATATTGAAATTGAAATGTTTTATTTTGTGGTTCAAAATCTGTATTTGAAATCGATTTTAAATTGAAATGGTTTATTTAGAAACTGAATTGAATTGAAATTAATGAATTGAGATTGAATTAAATGTGAATTTTGGAATTCGAGTTGATTTGAATTGATTTATGAAATTTGGGGAAACTATTTTATTATATAAAGTATTTTTAAATTATATTTAAAACTATTTTTATATTTTACTTTATAAATTATTTTATATAAACTGTTTTAATATAAATCATTTTTTATAAACTATTTTAATATAAACAATTTTAATATGCTAATTATTTTAATATAAACTATTTTTAACTTATAACTATTTTATATAAACTATTTTATTTATAAACTATTTTATTATATATACTATTATTAATATCTAAACGGTTACATGAAATGCTATGATTCCAAAGTATTATGATTTCAAAGTGCTATGATTCCAAAGTATTATGATTTCAAAGTGTTATGATTTCTAAAGTGTTATGATTTCAAATGTTATGGTTTTCCAAAGTATTATGATTTCAAAGTGTTTTGGTTTCAAAAGTGTTATAACTTTGAAAGTACTATGATTTTGGAAGTGAATATTTTTGAAATGGAAATGATATCGTATTAATATGGTTTTTGAAATGGAAATGATATTTTGGTTTTGAAGTATAAACTATTTTGAAATGACCGTGGTGTTATAATAACGTTTGGTTGTTAAAGAGACCAGGATCGGATATGGGCATACTCTCTGTCGATACCAAAAACCACTTTAACAACTGTGTACACGGTGGAGATTCCAGAATGAAGTAGGATGGTGGCGACGATCCTAAAGGTATACATACGTGGACTTAACTCCCGTGAGTTAGCATAAGGTGGCTAAAACAGAAGCAATTGACGAGCCAAGTGAGGTAGCTCCTCCAATCAGACACACTTCATCGTTAGCCATTCTATTACTTTGTGATTGATTTGGTGCACACCTTTGATTCGGGAGTGTGGCTCAAGTTGGGCGGTAGTTGCGGCTATGCGTTACCAACAGTCCGGAAGTGTAATTGGTATATCTACCCTAGCATTTCCTAGTTGTGTCGTGTCACCTACCCTAGCACGCCTTCTACGAGTTTGTTTTATGTCGTACCTATGGGGTATCCTCTGGTGGCCCCAGTTTACGGGGAGTTACGGTACTGTATACACTATTGGCATTATAAAATGTGTTAAGGGGGATATGGGTAACGCCTTAACGCTATTTTAATAGTTTACTTTACTTTAGACATTATTATAATTGTGTATATTACTACATAGTAGATTGTTCCACGGATCCTTAGAGGATGGCTATTCCAAACATCCTTTAAGTTACTTGTATTTCAGTTGATATTTCACTTGAGTTGGATTTATTGATATAAGAATGTTAATCCTAACTCGAGTGTTTTGTGTCTTTGCTTTACGCTCGGGGCAGACTGAGTGACACAGCATTTGAGACTCACCTTTAGAGTTTGGAGCTTCGCTTGGAGATCCAACCATCTATTCAGCTTTCAGTTTCAGTTGACTCCAGTGATATATTCAGATTTTATTATTTGACTACTGTATTGAGACTTCTATGTATTTGAGACTTCTGTTGTATCATGTTTAACTCTGTTATATATATAGTAGCTTCATGAACTACTATTCTTTTGTTTTCGCTGCTTATTGTTATCTTACTTTGTGTCTATGATTCTGTGATTTATTTATTTACTGTATATGCTGAGTTTTGCTAAATATAAATTAACAATCAGATATTTTGAGCAATTCAAGTCCGACATGTGCGGATGCGAATGGTTGAAAACACCAGGATGTTACACATAAATGCTAAAGTTAATAATTAATGTTAAAGTTAATTAGGGAATAAAATAATGATACAGTGGGAAAAATCAAACGCTTTGGAAAAGGAGCAGTCGACCAGCAAGACCCAACGAAGCGACCCCAGGCAGTCGATTTATCAAGTGTAGGCTGTCAACTGCTACTTTATATTGATGATTGAGGTTTTGTGTTATATGTTCCAGATTTATCCATTTTGACCTAGTTTCATCTTGCGGTTCTAGCACATTTCAACATCTATAATAGTACCCTACCCTCTCCACTTTCATTCACAAATATTTTGGGCACCTTAGCGAAGCTCTATCAGGTCATATCTTCTTAGATTCAGAAAACTCCATCAGGATTTCAAGTAAGAAATCCTATATCCTATCTTTGTTTATTATTTAACTTCTAAGTCTCTTCTCCTCTAACCTATCTGAATCTAATATACATACAAATCCATTGTTGTATATATCAAAAAGAAGAGATTTGAAGGAGATTATGATGGGTATTGCAAATCCAAAAGAAGCAAAACTAAGGTAAGGAGATTATAATGGGCGTTGTAAATCCAAAGAGAAGCAAAACTAAGGAGCAACCATGAGTTGGAAATCTTAGTTTTTCTATTTTAGTAGTTGAATAGTATAGTTGAATTTGATATATGCCTTCCAGAATTTTGGATTATGAAAACATCATATTAAAAATTCTCGAAATTCCCCCAAAGCAAATTGTCAATTTTTAGGACTGGAATCTTAATTGTTTTCTGTTAAAATAATGGAGTTCTGTGGATTTTTGCAGTTTATGTATTCTACCTTCTATTCCACTTCTTATTCCTTTTCTCCAAATCTGATTATGGGATTTAATTGAGAAATGGAGTGTAAAGCACGAATCTTTATTCGTAGTTTACACCGCACATTTCTATAAAATTTATTAGAATTTCCCTTGTCTAAATTCATATGAAAGATGTAACAACCCGCATATTTGTCGATTTTATATTTAAATATTTTATTTAAATATAACATTGTTCGTCGGATTTTTAGTCCGAAAAGCTACTTTTTGCAAACAGTCGAATTAGGACTCGAGACCTCTTCCATTGAGTTCAAAATGTCGTTTGCGATCTTTCTGAGTATAATCTTTGATATGTTTGGAGTAAGTCGAATTTCGCTACTTTTTCACTTTGGACTTTGGGTTGGGTTCAGCCCACTTGCCCAAATCTGGTTATATCTTTACTCCACCCCCTCTCCTCTTCATTACCTCACTTTCATTTCCTAAGTCTCAAGCTTCATCAAAAATGGGGGAAGAGAAAAAGAATTAGGAAATTCCTAAGCCCTGGTTCCATTGCAAATTCAAGTTCTTGCTCCAAATTCAAAGAGAACCCATTGGTAAGCTTCATCTCCTTCTTCTCCAACTCTTTCTCTTTCCAATTTCAGTTTATTTCCTAAACCTAAATTTGGGAAATGCTTGTTTTGATCTTAGTTGGAGCTTCTTGTGTTGAGAGTGAAGAGTAATTGCTCTTGACATTGCTTCAAAGCTTCTTCTTCATTTGTTTGGGTTCAAAGGTGAGATTTTTATCTCACATCTTAATCTATATTTATCTTCGATTGTTAGGTATGAATTAACACTTATTCTTGTGCAAATGCTTTTGGTTTGGATTGATTTGGTGAATATTCCAATTTTTTAGTGTTTTGAGTTCAATTCTTTGAAAATCCTAACTTTGATGTTTTGATCACGTTTTTGGTGATGAATCGAAGAGCGTATATGGCCGGGTAGTCGATTGGCGTAAACCCTTAGTGCCGTTGCTCGACCGATTGAAATTTGGAAGGGATTGGCATTCATAAAATGGGCATGGGAGTGCTGGCAACAGGCTCCGGTCGACCGAACTCAGGGTCCGGTCGACCGACCTGCTTCCCAGGCACTTCCCTGCCTCTGTTTGGAAGTGCAGGTTACAGGCTCCGGTCGACCGACTTCAGGATCCGGTCGACCGACCTGCTACCCGAGCACTTCTGTCTTCGTAGGGGATCTTATACGAAAAGCATTCAACAGAAATCCCTACTTTGATGGTTTTGGGATTGTTTTCTTTGGACTTTGCTCACGTCTTCGAATGTGAATTTATGTGATTCGATTTGTTTCAACAATCGTTTTGTGACTTGTCACTTTAAAGATATGAAGGTTTCAATACTAGTAGTAAATATCAAAACTCTTTCATCAAAGCGATTTCAACACTATTTTAAATATCAAAAGTTTGTTTTCTCAAACCGATTTCCAATCTACTAGTATATAAAGGCCTTTACTTCACTCGGATGAGAAATCGACTTAAACGACTTAGTAAAATGAGTGGTATGAAATGCTTGCGTTCACTTCGTCGGTTAGCTCTTGGACTTGTTCGATTGAACCCTTTTTGTGACAATTTTCTAGTGAAGATCTACAGTTTGTTCGTAAATATTTAAGTTAAGCTAGTGGTTATGGGACATGAAGCTAAACTCATATATTTACTAGCTTAGTGTAATTGACACTTCCTTACGATCATGACGATCATTTTTATGATTTAGACTAGCAATTGTGCGATGTCTCTTTGCCTGTACGGTTAGACTAGACCTCATATGTGTGATTTCGACTCACACGTACCTCTTTGGCTTCGAGGTTAGTCTAGACACCATTTGTGTGATGTTTCGCCATCACATATATGGGGTAGCACCCCATGGTCTTCGGGCCGTCCGTGTGTTCGGACTTCCTTTCGTGTGTTCGAAAGATTAAATGGATAGCTTCTCGTCCGTGTGTTCGGACTTCCCCCTTTTTGTGATTTCTGGATTTCGTGTGTTGATTTCTGGAATTTATTGCTTCACCTATTTTCGTGATTTTTATTGATATGCTTTATCAATTTTCACATTGGTGCTTTCGTGTGTCATTGACTTGTCACGAATACAAGTTTTGGGTATGATGCCCTCTTTGGATCTTTGAGAAGATTCTTGTGATATTGATTAATCTTTTGTTGATTATCATTTTCATACTTATAGTAGTATGCCGTTATGGATATTATATGTTTATGCCATATCTCTTATTCAATACCATGTCATCTGATATTTATAGTTAGACTGATCCGTTTATTATTTTCTTATGAAATGATACTCGGGTCAGACCGAGATGTTACAGGTGCTTCTGCTTGACTCCTCATCAGGGATTCATTACTCTGACTTTTGGCTAACTACACAGATTAGTAGTTTTTGTATGTACACATTTGAGATATAGACTCTACGTTGTGTACTTATTCTTTTGTATAGCACGTGATACTATTCTTTTGTATTATCGTGGATCTTTCCGACCACTACTCTGATGTACACTTTCATGTGTTATCTATATTTATTCATATCTTTTTCCGCCTTTGTGATATGGATGTCTGTGACTGATTTATGTTATGATTATTTCTATGTTTGTTTCCGAAGATTATATATAGCCACCGTGTGATAGCTTTGTGTTTATATCAGTATGTCGGATTTCCTCCTTAAATTATATGCATTCTAGTCCATCTGACATATCGGTGTTCGCACAAAGAAGTTACATGGATGGTCGCTCCTCAACAGCCTTATTCTCCGTGCTAATTGACAGCACTACCTCGTAGTGTTCTTGGTTAGCGTGGGTATAGAGGTGGGGCGTCACAAAAGATGTTGAATAGAGCGCAGAATTGATTAAATTGTAAGTTTTCATTTTTGGTTTATTCCATTGTTTTAATATGAGATAAGTTGGATCTAGATTCTATATACAAGTCTATTTGTTGTGATTTTTAATGAGCATTGAATCCTTGTTATGGATATTAGAATCCATTTTTATGGTTATTGGAATTTGGATATTATTGGTATGGAAGATAAAGGAAAGATTTGTATAATTAGTTAAAAAGGAATTGACATTTAATGTTATCTAGGGCGTAATCTTCGTATACATAGAATAATAAGTGTGTATATTTATATATTAATATTCACAATAAATGTATAATTATGATGTATAATTGTGTAGTTAATTAGGCAATAATTTTCATTAAATCCCCAATAGGAAAGTGAATGATTGTTAAGGAAAAATGAGAAGGAATTCTTTTTTATGGCAAAGCCAGTCGGCTTTAGAGTGGGTCGTGCCACTATGTATATAATTAAAGAACAGGTGTTCTGTACATGCATAGAATAGCTATAATCTGGTTTTATAGTGGCCAGACCACTTAGAACAAGAAAAAAGAGAAAACACAGGAGCTAGACTTATAGACTAGACTACTCGGATGGGCACATGTCCCCCTTATCATGACTGATATCAACATCAGTACTAAGACCAATAACATGTTGAACAGCAGAAAAATACGTAGCTAGATTTTGATCAAAAGACCTCAACAGAGGTGAGTAGAGATAAATCTGGTCCCATGTCGGATCTAATAATCGCCACCAATTCCTAGCACCAACAATTCCAGTGGTTGTCAGAGAAAGACAATCACCCTCAACATGATACGCTAACCTCCTAGTCTCTTCAGGACCACCTAAGAACATGTGATAACTATGCATATATGGGTTATACCTCATTTCCCACGCCTCGTGAATCCAAGAACTCTCTTCAGATTCCCATACAACAACCTCATCATCGAAAACACTAACAGCATCAATATTTGTCTCCACAGCGGTAGAAGCAGAAACAACATGATCATAGGGAGGCGGAGCTCTAACCTTTGGAACCCATTTCATTTTCGTCCTAGGGAGGGGGATTTTTTCAATAGGAGAAAGAGGGGCATTCCTAAAACTTTTCTCCATAGAATTTCCAATGAATGACATATAGTACATATGTCAGGCTTCCAGCTGTAGGTAACTTTTATTTTCACCTCGTGACCTTCCATGAATCTTACTTTCAATAACGACAGTAATAGATTTTCTGGGGTAATTTCAATCAATGCCCTAGTATACCAAAGATTCTTTCGTTCAACGGTATTTGCATCAAAGCATTTGAAATCCCCATTAAGGCTCGCTAGCTAATTCAGACCAATAAGAGGTTGAAGGACAGAAGGAATATTGGAGAATGTGGCCCAAACCGGAATAGAAAGAATCTGCTCTCTCACATTGTCAATTCCAATGCTCCAAGGAGTCACAATAAAGGGTTTCCCCTCAATAATGAGAGGGATAGTATCAAGCGCTATAAGTCTGTCTTCCCTAGATCCAAATTTGAAAAAGAAAAAGGAATTTAAGAATTGGACATGAAGCAAACCTTTCAGCTTCCACGCTCGCCTATAGTTCTCACGAACAACCGAGTAAGATGAAGTAGCATCGAGGAAAAAGCCAACTAAGTGGTCCGATCAATGACTCTTCGCCTCTTGAAGAACAGCTGGTGGAATCACGTTAATTCCATCAATAACATGAGAGCTGAATTTTTGCGGGGAGTATGCACCAGTGTTCCGAGGCAATGCCTTGAACAAAGACGACCAAAATGGTTTGGCTACCATATTAGCTGTGGCGTCACAACCACCATTAGGAAGCACATTACAAACATGATAAACACAGGATACATGCACTGGCAATTGAGTAGAAATAGTAGGGAGCATACAACCATTCGATCAAGAGGGAGAATAATTCCCAACAACAGCCGAAACAACATGAGCCCTTACTTTTGAATTGATTGGACCAGTACCATTTAAATTAAAACTACCTCCAAACAATGTAGTATCGGCCGAGACTAGATTAGCACTACTTCCAACAACTCATTGTCAGTCGAGACTAAAGTAGAACTATCTCCCACCATTTTTGTGTCAACAACGCCAGCCGTAACTTCGGCAGTCTCCTTATTTACCTAATTTCCAACAGATGAGACCAAATGCGATATAGGAGTAATAGATTTAACATTTGTTATACCTGACAAAGGAATATCACCTACCGAAGAGGCAATGCTAACAGCGAGAGTTGAAAGAGGGGTTTGCGCTCTGGGGACATTAGTGAGAAGAGGCGGTGAAGAAATCTGAGACGTAGGCGACGTAAAGATGTGAACGAAGTCAGGCGGCGAAGCAGGCACCGATGGCGATGGCTCCTAACTAGAGAATGTACGACCAGATCTTGTTTAAGAAGATGGACCAAACGAGGCAGCAAGCCTAGGCTTATTCTTACGATTCTTGGCCATCAGAGGAGAAGAGTCGCGGGAGGATAGGGATGAATCAGACGAGGCTTAGGAGGAAAAGGAAGATGACGAGGAAATTAGGAGGCCGAAAAATCTCTGATGGAAGGAAGGAGG
The DNA here is from genome assembly GCA_030737815.1 of Allium fistulosum. Lineage (NCBI taxonomy): Eukaryota > Viridiplantae > Streptophyta > Magnoliopsida > Asparagales > Amaryllidaceae > Allium > Allium fistulosum. The sequence continues at coordinate 701,775,603 of CM060904.1, read as the reverse complement.
CCATTATTTTGAATTTGAATAAGAATTGATTTGTTTTAGAAGGAAATGTGTGTGATATTAGAAGGAATTCTTATACAACATAATAAATAAACATGATGATATGTGTGATATTATATAAGAGTGTTGTAAATATGACCTAGTCATAGGGACAACTCCTAGATAAGTATTTATGATGATGCGAGGTTAGTCCCAAATTCTATAGGGTAAACTTACCCAACTAATCTGGCTACCAGTTCCTACGAGTAATCGGACTAATAAGAGATGTCGTTATGGGTGCAGGTCATAATACGAAGGGTCGGCTCTGGGATCCTGAGGTATTAAGTGGTTGTTTGAAGACTCGCATCTTTTCCCCAAATGGAGTTGTAACGGACAAGGGTTAGTTATTAAGCACCATAGGTGGTATCTCGATAGTAGTCCACTTTGGGATAAAATATTAAGTGGATGATTGAGGGTCCCCTTTCATATAAAGAAGTATTAAGTGGCTCAAGAGATTCTACGTAACGTCAACTAGATAGTCACCAGTGTTGAGTTTGATTTGGGAATAGGTATTAAATCATGGGGTCTTCCTCAATTGAGGTCTTAAATGGCGAGATTCTATCAATTTTCCAACAAAAGGTATTAAGTGGATTGGGTACAATCACTTGCATTGATTAGACATTTATGACGTTGGTTATAGGTTATCGGATTAGGAAACCTGCTTCGAGAATGGAAGATATTAAGTGGTTGTTTGAGGATCCGCCTCCTTTCCTTACATAAAGTATTAAATTTTTTTATATACGTAAGGCATATTCTTATTTAAATTATATTGCCTAAGTACTGAAATTGTAAGGCTTAATATTTCTATTCACCAGACACTTGTTTTTCTGACTCCCTCCTCGTTACAACATATGTTAGAAAAGGATTTGATGATGCTTGAAGATGGCAAGAGTGAAGCATATGACAGTTACTATCTATCTTTTTGTGTTTTTTTTATTGTACCTATAAAATGTATTTTTGAATGAAATGTTGCAACGGTTGACATTATGCAATATTTTATGACATTTGAAATGATTTGAAATAAATGAGTATTATTATTATTATTAAATTTTATTCCTTTCGATGTGAGTTTTCAAAGAATAGATAGATATCTCTATTTTGTTATTTTTACTAATAAACGGCCAATTTTAGAATGGGTCTAAGTTTCGATGGGCATTTTCTGGGTCGGAATTTATGCCTGTTCCAAAGCGAGTTGTTACAATGGATATCAAAGATTAGGTTACCCAATCAATAGGGAAAAATATACGTATAAGTGGCGTATTTGTTTGAAAAATATTTTCCAAAATATTAATATATATATATATATACACAATTATTTTTGAATTTATGCTTAATCTATAAATTTCCATTATAGAAGTACATGTTACCATATTTTGAAAGGGTGAGCAAATCAATTATGAGTTGGAAAAATAAGTAGAGTTAAATTTATACTTCTTTGTTGGACCCAGAATTCCTTATCATTAAGGACCCTGACTTCCTTATCATTAAGGACCCTATAAGCATGTTTAATAATATGGATAGGAATCATAGAAGGAAAGGTTATAACTCCAAAATTTGATAGTAACGAATGAACATTAATTGAGGAGTTACAAGAAATTAAATAGATTTATAAGACTATTAGGGTAATTATGAGAAGATAAGAAAAAAGTTTAAATAGGTAAAGTTGAATAGGCAAATAAATGTCTCTAGGAAACATATGTCAAGATAATAACCATTCGATATAGACAAAGTGACATTTATGGGATTAGTAAATATAAATGTTAAGTAATAGTTATATATTATAAGGTATATGAAAGTAAGAGTTCATAGTAGTGAAACAAGCTTTCATAAGAAGGTGTACATTAATCACCACAAGGCGATAACTAGATTTTTAAGATGATTGAGTAAGGAGTTCAAAGTGAAGGAAAATCAAAGCCAATTTTTAAAATCCTACTCCTTGAGAAAGAAAGTGGTATAAAGGTTTTTGAAAACTCCTTGAAAATTTCAAAAGAGCTTTTCAAAAGATTATTAAGTGAAAATCTTATGTGTTGTAAATTGAATTTTTTGATAGAAATTGATTTTTAACTACATTGGAAATATACTACCATTTGTAAAAGTTTAGAAATAAGTGGTGAAATATTTTAAAAACAAAATGGTGGATGATTTTTAATTACTTGAAAAGTTGAAGAAAAAGAGAAGGCTCTCACTTGTTAACTTTTCAATTTAAAATTTGTTGAATTAAAAGTTTTCAGCTTTTGGACTCTTCTATTTTTTTATGAATTCTTCTACTTTATGAACTTGGAAGTTGTTATTTTGAAAAGAGCAATGAAATTTGAAGATTTATAATTTATAATTGTTGACTTAGATAGTTCTAATTTAAATAGATTTTGCATTCTCAAAGTCCTTAATTTGAATTTATTAAGCCAAAAGGTTTTGATCCAAAGATTTTTAACAACGGATTTTTCTTTTCAAAAATGCATTATTTTTCTTATCTTATAAAAGTAGTGGTTCATTTCCTTAATTTTTTTCTTAAATGGTGTACAAATGGAAAAGACACTTGATCAACATAAGATATAAAGAATAAAAGGATAAGAAAGTCCAACAAGGTAGACAAGAAGAACATTCCCGTATATGAAAATGCAGAGAATGATAGATGAATTTAGTAGTGATAGAATTAAGAATTTTAATCCAGTAATAACGATATAGAAGAAGAGTAATAGGGATACTGTTAGAACCTTGTATTTTGAAGTGTTTTGATCGTGACAACTATATAAGTATATATGATATGAACTAACCAAATTTGCAGGAGAAGAAACTATTCAATTCGACGATAGATCGAAGACCAAAGAATTTAAAGAGAGTTTCAAAGTTTAAAATTGGTTGGTCTGTAGTCTAGTTAATAGTTAATAATTGTTAAAATCTCTCCTAAGTGGTATATGCACGCACACATACTTTAAATCATATTCAAAATCATATACAAACACTAGGATTTAATTATATTAAGTTTGTAAACAAATTGCTTTCTACCAGAAGTTAATAAGGCAGAAAACGCTTGTTTCAGTCGATAGGGGTGTGCAGTTGACTGAAACGTGCACAGATGTACAAAATACTTTGAATGTTCAGTCAACTAAACACCCTCATTCAGTCAACTGAACCGGGTGTCTTTTCAAAATAAATTTAAATTTTGAATTTTTTTGAATGTTCAAATGACTGAATTTCTTTCCTCCGTCGACTGAATATTCATGACTTCTATTTTCTGAATGGTTACTTTCTTTCAACAAATAGAAACAACTTTTAATCCAATAGTTGTTTTCGTATCTCTTGGCCGAACCTTTTCACGAATGATTACATCTTTTTAACATCTATAAATAGCCTTGAATTCGGTTGTTTCTATAACTTAATTCTCAAATTCTATTCTATATTCTCGCTATCTAAATTCTGCCATTTGCCTTCATAAACGCATTCAAATCACTTGCACATTCAAGCACAAATTTATTATGATTAAAATTACTTCCAATCTTCACGTACTACACTATATACCACAAAGGAGAAGATTATAGGAAGGGTGTACTCTAAAGACTTATTTGTGCTATCTACATAGCACATTCAGTCAAGAAAACTTTCTATTTTGTAGAAGTCTTTTTCGGTTGCTAAGGCGGTAAAAGTCCTATTCGTTTGTCTAGGCGGTAGAAATCCTATTCAGTTGCATTGGCGGTGTAATACATGTTCCTCTGAGTTAAGAGAGGATTGATAGTTAAATTCCAGAAGGAGTCTGGGACTGGATGTAGAACGAGAGTTCGAACTAGTATAAAAATCTCTAGTGTTGTTTAGTTTACTGTTTACTTTTTATTCATATTCCACACTAGTAGATAACTTAGATTATATTTCATATTACGATCCATACCAGCACTTTTGTTTGGTATCAATCGACTGAATTAGGACTTTTTCAAGCTATTTGATGTCGGAAAATTTTCTCTACACATTATTCGATTGAATTTTAATATCATTCGATTGAACATTCTTGAGTACTTGAAAATTTCCAGATTTCAGTCGACTGATCCTATATTTTAAGTCGACTAAATTAGGCATTTTTTAGGCAAAATCTTTCAGGAAAACCTATAGCATTCAGTAGACTGTCCCCTTCATTTAGTCGACTAAATTGGTATTCTCTGGTTTTTGAAAATAATATTACACAACTCCCTACACACCTTTTCACCAACCATATATATTAATTTCCTTCTCTCTACAATCCTACTTCATTTTCAGAAAGCAAACCCTAGACCCCATTTTCTTCAATCAAAATTTTCTACTTCAAATCCACTCAAATCAAATGGCTCCAAGAACAAAAAGACCTCGCCAATCATCCGTCGGACCATCCGAAAACCAAATTAGGTCTTGGCTCCACAATGAAACTGTCGTCACCCTTACAATACCATGCGGAGCTCTAGAATCTTCGATGGTTCATTTGTCAATTATCCGGATTTCAATACCAAAACGATCTGAGAAACTATGGAGGCAAGTGGTCTTGAAATTTTGCTCAATTTTGAAGCCAACAATGTCAAAATATACCCCTTCTAATCAAACTCTTCTTCGCCAATATGAACATGGGTCACCAACATCCAAGAAATATGGATGATTACATTTGGACACTATTTTGTGGCGTCCGAATCTATATTCTTCTCCAACGCCTTGTCTATATTCTTTAGTGTCCCTATGAAGGCGTCGACATCAATGACATCGAAGTTGATATTGACAACCGGGATGAGATCTCTTATTGGTTTATTTTCGATGATATGACTGTCGTCAAATCCGTTTGATACATCATGCTTGTGAAATTTTAAGTTTTACAAGAAATGGGGTACCAAATGCTGATTTTGAGTTTAATGAAATAAGTTTATTTATATAGAAATAGTTTATTTAAAACTATTTTGTATGAATTCTAAAATTCTGGTTTTATAAAGAATAGTTTTTATGGAGTAGTTAGAGATCACAACCTAGGTAGGACAGATTAAGTTTCTAGGCTATAAATAAAATAGGAATACAGTGTACAACCTGATTTAAAAATTTGAAATCAGTCCCATACCTCTATTTAGAGAAGTTGGTAAAGTGTAAAGATATTCTAGACCTATAATTGGATTATAAATTAGGTTTCTCTAGATAGCTTAGAATGAATGTAAATTTCTATGTTTTAATTTATGTAGACCAATTTCCATGTAGTTTCCATAAATTACCATATTACAAAATAAGTATAAAAGCGTGTTGTTTGAATTAACAAAGGATGCACCAAAAATGAAAAGATATATGTAGGATATGGACACCCTTTCCATTTATATACATTGTCTCTTTCAATAGAAAATAAAATTCTTTGTAAATTTAAACAAAGCAAAAAACTCATATGTCGTTAACGTATGAGAGATTGTAACGGTAGTCCTTTTTAAAGATAGCTCTAATAGATTAAAAATTTGGAAATGAGCATTCTTATTTAGAATTAGTGTACATGTATAACTATAATTAACGACTAAGAATAAGAATATATATAGATAGCAAAAATTACGGCTATATGTGTATTCATTAGCAATTAATGAATTAGGACTTATGAACATTAATTACAAATTTAATAGGCAATAAATTTGTAATTTATGAGAGGAAAAAGGAATCAAATGGGAAAAGTAAACTTGATATGACATTTATGGAAGAAAGAAATTTAAGTAATGAATGGATTTTCAAAACCTGAAGAAGGTTAAAGGGATTAAAGAAGAATTAATTGGGAATGGTCCAATTTCAGTTACTATGAAAATATTAATTAAAGCAATGGATGGACCACATTTATTAAAGACCGAAATGGAAAATTAAAGAAAATGAGTAATAATGGAATTACATATTAAGATATACCCATCTTAATTTGGTAGGGAATGTTAGGACCTCAACACCATTTATACCACTTGATAATAAATGGCAGCTTCCAGCAAAATTTTCTTTTAGAGTTCTTACGTTGTAGTCGCCAGTTGTCTCCCTTAGTTATTGGAAAAATGTATGATGTGGTATACGATATATCCTTATTTTATTTTTATGTTGACTTTATGAATGGGGTTTAAACCAATTGATAAACATATATGTTGTAACGACCCGACTTTCATTCCACAGAAAATCGTATCATCAATAAGAAAGAAATAGATAGAAATAGAAAAGATAGAAGAAAGAACTAACAGATATCAGAATCTCACAGCGGAAACAGAACAAAATATAATATATCACATATCCATTACATAGTTTTTACACATATCAGAGTTACCCATATATACAACATCCAAAACAAGACAGTCATAAGTATCTGTCATTACATTACACCCACAAAATACATCTTAGGGTTAATACACAGCGGAAAGATACATATACATATATAACTACGCCAAGTCTCCATCTCCAGGTCCTTCCAAAATTCGTCTAAGCAAAACCTGATCACTTGACTACTCATAAAAATTTGAGTACCCAAGAGTTTAAGAAAAACAGAAATAAACTCTGGGTCAGACATGGGTCTGGTGTGAGTAAACGGTTAAGTTGTTTATCTTGAAAATCATTTGGAAACAAGGGTATCACATAAGACTTCCCACACATAAACACGGGTAAGTTTTTATCTTATGCTAACCAAATCATTTGATAGGAAATCTGGTTATATTATAATAGGGTCTAGGGTTTTCAGATAAATATTCACATAGCTGAAATTGTTACATTATTAAATTCCAGCATACTAGCCACAAAGTGGGTTATACAATCAAGTCCGAGATCACTTATTGGAAATTGGATTCCATACAATGGCAGAGCTACCGGGGTACCGCTCATCACAGTACGGGGCCTAGATCACCGTACCGAGGATCACTCCCAATCCCCTGCAACACAAAGCCGGAACCATCCCTTACTGGATAATCCCGAATAAAATCATCCCACAGATGGCCGTCGCCAACTGCACCACTAAGCCGAAATAAAAGGAACTTCTCTAGACAGGGATGACCTTACTCTCAGTGGGTGCTACCCACGAAGCCTTGCTGCACCTCCCCTGTTTTAGCCATTCCCGGTTGATGAGGCTTGAGGTTACGATTTACCTTTAAATCAGAACACATCACTTAGAATGCTCATCGCCCTCCTGACGATGTGTTGAAAGCATTCAATCCATACAAGTTCGTTCCGGGTTCGAACGAAACCGAAGGCATTATCTCGTTACACTCGTGTTGGAATCACCCTCAGAGTTAACGACCATAACCCTTGCACTCTGAATCTTCATCTTCACTTGAGATTCACGACTTATCGTTAATTTGGATCGATGTGGTATTCGGGTCTCCAGACCTGGAAATCCGGTATACGGAAACCCGATCCCGGTCTCATCGAAATCCAAAACGTATCTTTTAAGGGCCAAGTTGTTTTTAAAGGTTAAAACAAATTCAATTTATCACTTTGAATTCACATAGCATTTATCATAGATAATCCATACATCCATCACAGATATATCCAAAACTTATCACAGAGTATCACAGAATATCACCCAATAGATATCAATCAATCCAGACATCCTACTCCAACAATCATCCAAACAGAATTTATTAATCCATATTATAATTAATTTAATTATCTTAAATTAAATTAATTACTTAAGAACTAATCATTTATTCTGCTTAATCAATTATTAATTAATTACAATCATTTAATTAATTAATCAAACCTTAATTACTTTTATAAGTAAATTAATTAACCTTAATCAGAGATTAATTATCCTTTAACTATTAATTAATAAACCTAAATTATTAATTAATAAAACTTAATTTTAAATTAAGTAATCCTTAATACTTGATTAATTAATCCTTAATGATCAATTAATTTATTACTAATTACCAATTAATTACTTAATTAATTAACTATTAATTTATTAATTAATTGACTTTAATTATCTAATTAATAATTCTTTATTACAAATTAATTAAACTCTAATTAATTATAATCTTTAACTATTGATTTATTATTATTTAATTAATAATTAAAATTAATTAATTACTCTTTATTAAATTATCAAACTCTTAAATATCTTTTAACAATCATTTTCTTTTGTTAATTACTTAATTACATTATTAAGTTTAACCTTTAATTAACATTTAATTATAACTATAAAAATGATTTAGTTTTAAAACATTTTATTTAAGTTTTAACAAACTTAAATTTAACAAACCTACCAATAAAATAGAGTTTTAAAAGCAATTAAAAAGAAGTTTAGAAAAGTTTAAACATAGAAACATTTTAAAATTCCAAGCTTTTATTATTTTAAAATTTTAAAACGTGCTACACTTCTCTGATTCCTGCTCCGAGTCATCCACGTATTTTACTCGAGATCGACTCGAGATTTTCCCACGTCTACTTCTTCTTCCCTCAGTTCTTTTAAAAACTAAAACTGCTAACCTACCCTATACACACACGAGAAAACTTCGAGTCTGGCCATCTAAAAACCCGAGACTCCTTCGAGTCGCCCACGTCTCCATTATTCCTGACACACACTTCACCGTGGTGCACGTGCACGGCGATTCCAGCCAACTCCGGCGAACTCTCTCGTCTCCGGCAAATCGCAATTCAACTCGTCAAACAACTTCGAGCATCAAAATGCAATCAACTATCCTAAATCGAAAACGAGCTATCCATTCGAACAGCAGTTCGACATCACCTGGAACGAACGCCTCGCCACCACGCCTCTGACCATCGTTCCACCTGAAACTTCGTCAACATCCTCCCAAGTCCTTCACGCATCCATCCCCCTCACTCCCATGAAGCTCGATCCATCATAGATGCTTCAGACATCACGATTCCAATCACGACCAAACCAAATGCCTAAACCCTATTTCGTCTAATCGCCAATGCCACAAAGAATGATAAAATCATCAGGCATTTTTCTCGACATCTCTAACCACTAACCAAGCTACTACAAGAATTTCGAGTATCAATTGTTTGAGGATTACCAGAATTTGGTGAAAACCCATTCCACGTTCAACACCAAACTGCTCTCAATTCACTAAATTAAAAATTACCAGATTCATTTTAAAAATCCTATTTTCTTGAGTGGATTCTTATTATATAATTAAATCCCCAGATAACAACACTTGATTTCAACATTTATCAAGATTCTTACTGTATATTTCTTAACTCCAGGCAGATCTCAACCTGAATACTTAACTATGGTTTTAAAAGTTAGATTATGTTTAAACGATCCTATTTTATTTGAAACAAAAGATAATCACAGAATAGATAAAGAGAAATTTGATTTCTTGATTTATTTTTAACTCTGTAACTTAAAAACAGACATGTATATTTCAAGCAAACAATAAACAGATCTTACACTAATAAATATATACAGGTAGGCCTATTTACATTCATACAACAACACTTAAATATAGTCTCAAGATAATATGGTAGATCTAAGGTTTGTTTTGTTTACTGGAACATTTGAACAGAGCAGATTTTATACATATTCAGGTATATGATCATAGTAATGCATATATAGCTTGTTAAATTCAATCATTAAATCAACTTTTCATATAGTACTGTCACAGGAAATAAAACAAACAACTATATTACTGTTTTTATCATTTAGTTTACTCACCTGTTTTAGAGATGTTGAACAGAACTTTGAATCTGAAATGTTTTGAACAGAGCTGAGATGTTTGAAAACTTAAACAGCTAGCTCCAGCACTTTGAATTGTTTGTTTGGATTTGAGTTTGTTGATTCTTGAAACTTGCTGCAGTTGTTTTGATCTTTGATTTCTTCAGTTTGAAAATAGCTTGCAGTTTTAGATTTTGAGGAAGCTTTTAACTTGGATTTTGGTTTCAGATTTTAGAATTATGGAGAGGAATTTGTTTGAATGTTTAAAGCTTTGGGTATTTTCTCTGTTTTGAAAACGTGGCTGTAGCTTGAATGTTTAGAGAATGAGGTAGAAAAAGGGAAAAGTTATGAGAAGTAGATATATATAGAATTTGTTTTTGATTTAAAAAAAAATTTGAGGAAAATAAAATAAAATGTGACACTTGTCACTAAACCCTCTTAATATCTTAACACATGTATTTTAAAGTGTTTAAATGTTAACACCTATTTTTTTCCATGCATAAATACTTTTACATTTATTAAATAAAGATTTTATAATTTATTTCCTAATAACTAATGCATATTTTTAAATATATAAATGAAAAATCTTCTAAAAGAAATGGAATAAAACAAACTATATTTATAAAAATCATTTATACATACCTTTAATCCAATATATATAAATAGATATATATATATCATCTCTTTGAATCCAAATATAAGATCTAACCAATTTTTAAATAAAATTTTAAAATCAAATTTTGATGTATATATATATTTAAACATCCATTTATTTCAATTGAAATAAATATTCCACTTAAAATCTATATTCACACATATATATATATATACAATACATTTTTATTGTTTTAATATAACAATATTGCTAATTTAATTAATTTATTAAAGAGATTATCATATTTAATTTCTTTGAAATTCCCGGGATATCACATTCCTCCCCCCTTAAAAGAATTTCGTCCCCGAAATTAAAACAAAAGATAATCCAAAATTTTGTTTCATTTCAACAAACTAAGCATACATATCATCCATACAACAATCAAACAGACAATTTACTTAAACAAACAATCACTAGTTATCCGAACACAGATCCGGATAAGCCTTCCTAAAATTGTCTAGAGTCTCCCAGGTACAATCTCTGGGATCCTCGCTCCACTGCACCTTGACTAGCTTCACCACTTTGTTTCTGAGTTGCCTCTCATCTTGATCGACTATCTGAACAGGATGCTTTACAACAGATAAGTCCGGCTCGATCTCTAAATCTTCCTGCACTGCTGGCTCCACAATAAGGGATGGATCATGCACGTACTTTCTTAAATGAGATACGTGAAATACATTATGAATTCCAGCCATCCGATCTGGTAACTCAATCCTATATGCCACGGTACCAATTCTCTCCAGTACTCGGAATGGACCAATATATCTTGGGGCGAGTTTTCCCGTCTTCCCAAATCTAATAGTTCCTTTTATCGGGGAAACTTTGACAAAGACCATATCTCCAATCTCGAATTCCAATTGTCTTCGTCTTTTGTCTGCATACTTCTTTTGACGATCCTGCGCTGCTTTCATCCTCTTCTTGATAAGCTCTACTTTTTCAGAAGCTTCTCGAATCAAATCTGGACCGAGAACTAGACGATCTCCCGATTCTACCCAACAGGATGGTGATCTACAAGGTCTTCCATACAACGCTTCATAGGGTGCCATCTTGATACTTGCTTGGTAACTATTATTGTACGAGAATTCTACTAAATGTAGATGGTCTTCCCAAGATCCACCAAAATCTAGAATACAAGCTCTAAGCATATCTTCAAGAATACGATTTACCCTCTCCGTCTGCCCATCTGTCTGGGGATGATATGCTGTACTCAGACTCAAACTCGTTCCCAAAGCTGACTGCAAAGCCTCCCAAAATTTGCTGGTGAAAATAGGATCACGATCGCTTACTATGCTGACTGGAACACCATGCAGTCTAACAATTTCTTTCAAGAAAATTTCGGCCAAAGATACTGCAGTACGGGTTGTCTTAACCGGAATAAAATGGGCGCTTTTGGTTAGCCGGTCAATAATTACCCATATTCCTTCATTTCCCTTTTTGGTCCTTGGTAAACCGTTGATAAAATCCATAGAAATCATTTCCCATTTCCACTGAGGAACTTCCAAAGGCTGTAATAATCCTGCGGTCTTCTGCTGATCGCTTTTCACCTGCTGACAGGTTGCACATCTATTAACGAAAATAGCTACATCCCTCTTCATATTTGGCCACCAAAAGACTCTCTTCACATCTTTATACATCTTTGATATTCCCGGGTGAATACTCAGCCGGGAGCGATGACTTTCTGACAGAACTTCTTGCTTCAAATCCTTGGAATTCGGAACACAAATCCTTCCGTTGATCTTTAATGTTCCTTGGTTATCAATCTCAAAACTGGAACATTTACCCTTCTTGACTCTACTGATGATACCTCTCAATCTTTCATACGATCTTTGCTCACTTGAAATCCTTTCCAAAAGAGATGGAACAACTTCTAATATAGACAGAATGGCATTCCTACTTAGAGCATCCGCCACAACGTTTGCCTTCCCTGGAGTATACAAGATATCCAGATCATAAGATGCCAAAAATTCAACCCATCGCTGCTGCCTCAAATTTAGATCTTTCTGGGAGAAAAGATGCTTCAAAGGTTTGTGATCCGTAAAAAGCTCGAACTTCTCTCCTAGCAGATAATGCCTCCAAATCTTCAAAGCAAAAACAATAGCCAACAATTCCAGATCATGCGTAGCGTAATTCTTTTCATGTGGCTTCAACTGCCTACTCGCATACGCAATGACTCTTCCATTCTGCATCAACACCGCACCCACTCCTACAATACAAGCGTCAGTGTAGACTTCAAACTTGCTCTTACCATCGGGAACAGCTAGAACAGGTGCACTAGTCAGTCTTGCCTTCAAATCCTGGAATGCTTCTTCACATTCGGGGGTCCATTTAAATTTTGCTCCTTTCTTAGTCAACTTAGTTAAATGCGAAGAAATCTTAGAGTAGTCTCGAATAAACTTCCTATAGTAGCCAGCTAAACCTAGGAAACTGTGAATTTCCGTCGGAGTCTTCGGTTGCTTCCATTCTTGAATAGTTGCTACCTTTGCTGGATCTACAGAGATACCTTCTCCAGAAACAATATGGCCCAAAAATCTAACCTCCGACTTCCAAAAATGACATTTCGAAAACTTGGCCTTCAGAACATGCCTTCGCAGAGTCTCCAATACTATCTCCAAATGTCGCTTATGCTCCTCTTCAGATTTGGAGTAGATAAGAATATCATCGATGAATACGAGTACAAACTTATTCAACACGTCCCGAAAAACTCGATTCATCAGGTCAACAAAGTAGGCTGGAGCGTTGGTTAATCCGAAAGGCATAACCAACCACTCATAGAAACAATTTGGTCCCCTAAACGCAGTCAAGGGTATACTATCTTCAGCTACCCTTAGCTGATGGAAACCTGAAGCTAAATCCAATTGGGAGAAAACATAAGCTCCATTCAATTGATCAAAAAGATCATCAATACGAGGCAAAGGATACTTATTTCGAATGGTCACTTTGTTCAACTCTCGATAATCAACACAGAACCTTAGTGATCCATCCGACTTTGTTACAAAGACAACAGCCGAACCCCAACTTGAAAAACTAGGTCGGATTAAACCCTTCGATAAGAAATCTTGAGTCTGCTTTACCAATTCTTCTCTCTCCTTTGGTGCCATTCTTCTACTGGGCTGGACAACTGGTACTGCCCCTGGAATTAGATCAATTCGAAACTCTATCTCTCATTGTGGAGGTAAACATTTGACTTCTTCAAATACATCAGGAAAATCTTTAACCACATCAATATCTCCTCCCTTCTCTTGAGAAGTCTCAACTCCATGTAAAAGACTACTCAAGTGAATTCCAGAATTATCACACGTTACTTTAGCAATCCTACCCAGATCAGTTTCTAACGAAACTGTTCTTTCTTCACAATTTAGGACAGCTTTATGTCTATCAAGCCAATCCATTCCCAGAATAAGGTCAAACCCCTTAAAATCTAATACATAAGGTTCACATGCAAAACTATGGGAAAGATAAGTAATCCTCAATCCTTTACAAATCCTATCAAGTCGGGTTACTCCACCTATGGGATTAGAGACGCAAATAGAATCTTCTACGATACTAGGGGTAAGGTGAAATTTTACTACCGTCTCTAAAGAAATAAAACTAAGAGATGCTCCAGAATCAAATAATACTTTAACATAAACACCATTGATAAGCAAAGTACCTTCCAAAACTCCTTTGCCCTTGGAAGTGGTTGAGGGTGCACCTTCCAAAGCAAAAACTTTGTTCAGCTGAGCTTTCTGAAGAAGCGGGCAATTCTTTATCATATGTCCGGGCTGATGACAGTTATAGCACAAAGACTTCTGAACCATTTCTGCTCCTGGTCCATTATACTGCTGCTGCTGAGATTCTTTCCTAGGACATCTATTAGCCAAGTGACCTTCTTGTTGACAAATATAGCACTTACGGGGTCCATTGCTTCCTCCCTGCTTCCCTTTTCCTTGCTTCTTCCAATTCGGATTGAACTTCCTTTTATTTGAGTTGGAAGAATTTCCTCCTGAAGCTGCCACAACTGCTACTGGTTTCTTTTTCATGATTTCCTCATATCGTAAAGCCATGTCGATCAACTCCACAAAAGATCCTTTCAAATGAGCCGTCATCTTTTCATGGAACTCAGGCCTCATTCCTTGCACAAACATCTCATTTATCTTAAGGGATGTATCAATCAATCCAAGTCCGTAGCGAGATAATTCATTGAACTTGGTCTCATATTCCGAAACAGTCATACTTCCTTGCTTTAAATCCAGAAATTCTCGATATAAACGAGTCTTCCCAGCTGTTGGCATGAACTGTTCTTCAAACAATCCTTTAAATTTGCTCCAAGAAATCTCATCTTCAGCAATATTCACGGTAACTGCATCCCACCAAGCTGCAGCACCTTCCTTTAGTTGCCATGATGCCATCACTCTTTTCTGCTCGTCAGACAACTCAAGACTCTTAAAAATGCGCTCGCATGAGCGTAGCCAAGCTTGAACTTCAATTATAGTCTCGGATCCTTTAAAAGAACTCCCTCCAAGGTTGGTAAAATCCTTGCATAATGCAGCAAAACTAACTCGAGGCGGTATTGGATTTACAGCCTCACTAGCATTCTGACCTCTTCCATCATTGGTCGACATGTTTCTTGCAACTCTGCCTCTTCTTCCTCGAGAACTCATGTTGGCAACCTGGACAGGTAACCCAACAAATTTAGATAGGTGTATATATATAGTTATAAAAATTACAACTACGCACTCTCAAGATAGATATTACTCCAGAGCCTAGGTATTATCTCAACCTATGCTCTGATACCAACTGTAACGACCCGACTTTCATTCCACAGAAAATCGTATCATCAATAAGAAAGAAATAGATAGAAATAGAAAAGATAGAAGAAAGAACTAACAGATATCAGAATCTCACAGCGGAAACAGAACAAAATATAATATATCACATATCCATTACATAGTTTTTACACATATCAGAGTTACCCATATATACAACATCCAAAACAAGACAGTCATAAGTATCTGTCATTACATTACACCCACAAAATACATCTTAGGGTTAATACACAGCGGAAAGATACATATACATATATAACTACGCCAAGTCTCCATCTCCAGGTCCTTCCAAAATTCGTCTAAGCAAAACCTGATCACTTGGCTACTCATAAAAATTTGAGTACCCAAGAGTTTAAGAAAAACAGAAATAAACTCTGGGTCAGACATGGGTCTGGTGTGAGTAAACGGTTAAGTTGTTTATCTTGAAAATCATTTGGAAACAAGGGTATCACATAAGACTTCCCACACATAAACACGGGTAAGTTTTTATCTTATGCTAACCAAATCATTTGATAGGAAATCTGGTTATATTATAATAGGGTCTAGGGTTTTCAGATAAATATTCACATAGCTGAAATTGTTACATTATTAAATTCCAGCATACTAGCCACAAAGTGGGTTATACAATCAAGTCCGAGATCACTTATTGGAAATTGGATTCCATACAATGGCAGAGCTACCGGGGTACCGCTCATCACAGTACGGGGCCTAGATCACCGTACCGAGGATCACTCCCAATCCCCTGCAACACAAAGCTGGAACCATCCCTTACTGGATAATCCCGAATAAAATCATCCCACAGATGGCCGTCGCCAACTGCACCACTAAGCCGAAATAAAAGGAACTTCTCTAGACAGGGATGACCTTACTCTCAGTGGGTGCTACCCACGAAGCCTTGCTGCACCTCCCCTGTTTTAGCCATTCCCGGTTGATGAGGCTTGAGGTTACGATTTACCTTTAAATCAGAACACATCACTTAGAATGCTCATCGCCCTCCTGACGATGTGTTGAAAGCATTCAATCCATACAAGTTCGTTCCGGGTTCGAACGAAACCGAAGGCATTATCTCGTTACACTCGTGTTGGAATCACCCTCAGAGTTAACGACCATAACCCTTGCACTCTGAATCTTCATCTTCACTTGAGATTCACGACTTATCGTTAATTTGGATCGATGTGGTATTCGGGTCTCCAGACCTGGAAATCCGGTATACGGAAACCCGATCCCGGTCTCATCGAAATCCAAAACGTATCTTTTAAGGGCCAAGTTGTTTTTAAAGGTTAAAACAAATTCAATTTATCACTTTGAATTCACATAGCATTTATCATAGATAATCCATACATCCATCACAGATATATCCAAAACTTATCACAGAGTATCACAGAATATCACCCAATAGATATCAATCAATCCAGACATCCTACTCCAACAATCATCCAAACAGAATTTATTAATCCATATTATAATTAATTTAATTATCTTAAATTAAATTAATTACTTAAGAACTAATCATTTATTCTGCTTAATCAATTATTAATTAATTACAATCATTTAATTAATTAATCAAACCTTAATTACTTTTATAAGTAAATTAATTAACCTTAATCAGAGATTAATTATCCTTTAACTATTAATTAATAAACCTAAATTATTAATTAATAAAACTTAATTTTAAATTAAGTAATCCTTAATACTTGATTAATTAATCCTTAATGATCAATTAATTTATTACTAATTACCAATTAATTACTTAATTAATTAACTATTAATTTATTAATTAATTGACTTTAATTATCTAATTAATAATTCTTTATTACAAATTAATTAAACTCTAATTAATTATAATCTTTAAATATTGATTTATTATTATTTAATTAATAATTAAAATTAATTAATTACTCTTTATTAAATTATCAAACTCTTAAATATCTTTTAACAATCATTTTCTTTTGTTAATTACTTAATTACATTATTAAGTTTAACCTTTAATTAACATTTAATTATAACTATAAAAATGATTTAGTTTTAAAACATTTTATTTAAGTTTTAACAAACTTAAATTTAACAAACCTACCAATAAAATAGAGTTTTAAAAGCAATTAAAAAGAAGTTTAGAAAAGTTTAAACATAGAAACATTTTAAAATTCCAAGCTTTTATTATTTTAAAATTTTAAAACGTGCTACACTTCTCTGATTCCTGCTCCGAGTCATCCACGTATTTTACTCGAGATCGACTCGAGATTTTCCCGCATCTACTTCTTCTTCCCTCAGTTCTTTTAAAAACTAAAACTGCTAACCTACCCTATACACACACGAGAAAACTTCGAGTCTGGCCATCTAAAAACCCGAGACTCCTTCGAGTCGCCCACGTCTCCATTATTCCTGACACACACTTCACCGTGGTGCACGTGCACGGCGATTCCAGCCAACTCCGGCGAACTCTCTCGTCTCCGGCAAATCGCAATTCAACTCGTCAAACAACTTCGAGCATCAAAATGCAATCAACTATCCTAAATCGAAAACGAGCTATCCATTCGAACAGCAGTTCGACATCACCTGGAACGAACGCCTCGCCACCACGCCTCTGACCATCGTTTCACCTGAAACTTCGTCAACATCCTCCCAAGTCCTTCACGCATCCATCCCCCTCACTCCCATGAAGCTCGATCCATCATAGATGCTTCAGACATCACGATTCCAATCTCGACCAAACCAAATGCCTAAACCCTATTTCGTCTAATCGCCAATGCCACAAAGAATGATAAAATCATCAGGCATTTTTCTCGACATCTCTAACCACTAACCAAGCTACTACAAGAATTTCGAGTATCAATTGTTTGAGGATTACCAGAATTTGGTGAAAACCCATTCCACGTTCAACACCAAACTGCTCTCAATTCACTAAATTAAAAATTACCAGATTCATTTTAAAAATCCTATTTTCTTGAGTGGATTCTTATTATATAATTAAATCCCCAGATAACAACACTTGATTTCAACATTTATCAAGATTCTTACTGTATATTTCTTAACTCCAGGCAGATCTCAACCTGAATACTTAACTATGGTTTTAAAAGTTAGATTATGTTTAAACGATCCTATTTTATTTGAAACAAAAGATAATCACAGAATAGATAAAGAGAAATTTGATTTCTTGATTTATTTTTAACTCTGTAACTTAAAAACAGACATGTATATTTCAAGCAAACAATAAACAGATCTTACACTAATAAATATATACAGGTAGGCCTATTTACATTCATACAACAACACTTAAATATAGTCTCAAGATAATATGGTAGATCTAAGGTTTGTTTTGTTTACTGGAACATTTGAACAGAGCAGATTTTATACATATTCAGGTATATGATCATAGTAATGCATATATAGCTTGTTAAATTCAATCATTAAATCAACTTTTCATATAGTACTGTCACAGGAAATAAAACAAACAACTATATTACTGTTTTTATCATTTAGTTTACTCACCTGTTTTAGAGATGTTGAACAGAACTTTGAATCTGAAATGTTTTGAACAGAGCTGAGATGTTTGAAAACTTAAACAGCTAGCTCCAGCACTTTGAATTGTTTGTTTAGATTTGAGTTTGTTGATTCTTGAAACTTGCTGCAGTTGTTTTGATCTTTGATTTCTTCAGTTTGAAAATAGCTTGCAGTTTTAGATTTTGAGGAAGCTTTTAACTTGGATTTTGGTTTCAGATTTTAGAATTATGGAGAGGAATTTGTTTGAATGTTTAAAGCTTTGGGTATTTTCTCTGTTTTGAAAACGTGGCTGTAGCTTGAATGTTTAGAGAATGAGGTAGAAAAAGGGAAAAGTTATGAGAAGTAGATATATATAGAATTTGTTTTTGATTTAAAAAAAAATTTGAGGAAAATAAAATAAAATGTGACACTTGTCACTAAACCCTCTTAATATCTTAACACATGTATTTTAAAGTGTTTAAATGTTAACACCTATTTTTTTCCATGCATAAATACTTTTACATTTATTAAATAAAGATTTTATAATTTATTTCCTAATAACTAATGCATATTTTTAAATATATAAATGAAAAATCTTCTAAAAGAAATGGAATAAAACAAACTATATTTATAAAAATCATTTATACATACCTTTAATCCAATATATATAAATAGATATATATATCATCTCTTTGAATCCAAATATAAGATCTAACCAATTTTTAAATAAAATTTTAAAATCAAATTTTGATGTATATATATATTTAAACATCCATTTATTTCAATTGAAATAAATATTCCACTTAAAATCTATATTCACACATATATATATATATACAATACATTTTTATTGTTTTAATATAACAATATTGCTAATTTAATTAATTTATTAAAGAGATTATCATATTTAATTTCTTTGAAATTCCCGGGATATCACATTCCTCCCCCCTTAAAAGAATTTCGTCCCCGAAATTAAAACAAAAGATAATCCAAAATTTTGTTTCATTTCAACAAACTAAGCATACATATCATCCATACAACAATCAAACAGACAATTTACTCAAACAAACAATCACTAGTTATCCGAACACAGATCCGGATAAGCCTTCCTAAAATTGTCTAGAGTCTCCCAGGTACAATCTCTGGGATCCTCGCTCCACTGCACCTTGACTAGCTTCACCACTTTGTTTCTGAGTTGCCTCTCATCTTGATCGACTATCTGAACAGGATGCTTTACAACAGATAAGTCCGGCTCGATCTCTAAATCTTCCTGCACTGCTGGCTCCACAATAAGGGATGGATCATGCACGTACTTTCTCAAATGAGATACGTGAAATACATTATGAATTCCAGCCATCCGATCTGGTAACTCAATCCTATATGCCACGGTACCAATTCTCTCCAGTACTCGGAATGGACCAATATATCTTGGGGCGAGTTTTCCCGTCTTCCCAAATCTAATAGTTCCTTTTATCGGGGAAACTTTGACAAAGACCATATCTCCAATCTCGAATTCCAATTGTCTTCGTCTTTTGTCTGCATACTTCTTTTGACGATCCTGCGCTGCTTTCATCCTCTTCTTGATAAGCTCTACTTTTTCAGAAGCTTCTCGAATCAAATCTGGACCGAGAACTAGACGATCTCCCGATTCTACCCAACAGGATGGTGATCTACAAGGTCTTCCATACAACGCTTCATAGGGTGCCATCTTGATACTTGCTTGGTAACTATTATTGTACGAGAATTCTACTAAATGTAGATGGTCTTCCCAAGATCCACCAAAATCTAGAATACAAGCTCTAAGCATATCTTCAAGAATACGATTTACCCTCTCCGTCTGCCCATCTGTCTGGGGATGATATGCTGTACTCAGACTCAAACTCGTTCCCAAAGCTGACTGCAAAGCCTCCCAAAATTTGCTGGTGAAAATAGGATCACGATCGCTTACTATGCTGACTGGAACACCATGCAGTCTAACAATTTCTTTCAAGAAAATTTCGGCCAAAGATACTGCAGTACGGGTTGTCTTAACCGGAATAAAATGGGCGCTTTTGGTTAGCCGGTCAATAATTACCCATATTCCTTCATTTCCCTTTTTGGTCCTTGGTAAACCGTTGATAAAATCCATAGAAATCATTTCCCATTTCCACTGAGGAACTTCCAAAGGCTGTAATAATCCTGCGGTCTTCTGCTGATCGCTTTTCACCTGCTGACAGGTTGCACATCTATTAACGAAAATAGCTACATCCCTCTTCATATTTGGCCACCAAAAGACTCTCTTCACATCTTTATACATCTTTGATATTCCCGGGTGAATACTCAGCCGGGAGCGATGACTTTCTGACAGAACTTCTTGCTTCAAATCCTTGGAATTCGGAACACAAATCCTTCCGTTGATCTTTAATGTTCCTTGGTTATCAATCTCAAAACTGGAACATTTACCCTTCTTGACTCTACTGATGATACCTCTCAATCTTTCATCCGATCTTTGCTCACTTGAAATCCTTTCCAAAAGAGATGGAACAACTTCTAATATAGACAGAATGGCATTCCTACTTAGAGCATCCGCCACAACGTTTGCCTTCCCTGGAGTATACAAGATATCCAGATCATAAGATGCCAAAAATTCAACCCATCGCTGCTGCCTCAAATTTAGATCTTTCTGGGAGAAAAGATGCTTCAAAGTTGGCACCCTATTTATTGGGCCTTCTCCAATATTGAGGGAAAAAAAGAGAGCTTGTATTTTGGCTAGAGTCTATGATGTCTTTTACGTTTTGCATTTGAGGAAATACCTTCATAGCATAGCAATCATGACACAGCCTAATCAATTGGGGGATCTTGAGATGCGGCTAATAGTATCCAATGCCGTTACATGCATTGTGGAGCACAGAACTACGAAGTTCTGCAATAAAGAAATTAGATTGGTTTGAGTACAATGGGGAGAAAACTCAGTGGAATGCATAAGGACTTCTCGTCCTAAGCCATTCTCTGGTAAATTTTCTCTCCAAAATTAGGATTTTTGTTGCATCATGGTTGCTACACTTTTTCGCCATAACTTTACACTCATATAGGAGTATGTGCATGTTTAGGGTATTTTCATACACGATCACACACGCTAGGATTGAGCTTATTTTACTATGTCTGCAATACATAATCACGTTGCACTTTGGATTGAGTAGATGGTTGTGTTGACAACTTGGTTGTATAAAATGGATGTTATTATGTGTTTTAAAAGATTTCGGGATGAAATCCATTTTAAAGGGGGATAATATAACACCCCGTAAAATCAACCCTAATTAAATAGGTAAATTAAGAGAATTCAATTAATTATGGTAGGGATAAAAATGAAAATTTTATAGAAGTTGAAAATTTACCACAAAATTTATTGAAATGCATTCATGGTGAAATTTTGATCTTGTTCCATATATAATATGCTGAAAATGAAAATCAACGAAGAAGTTATGGGCATTTGAAGTTTCTAGATTTAAATTAGTTTAATTCTAATTCAAATTCAAATGAGCAATTAAATTTAAAGTTTGAATTTTAAAAATTAACCATGGTTGGACTTGGGGGTTAAGTAAACAGTATAGTTAATAATTAACGTTAAAAGTTAATTAGGGAATAAATTAACCAGACAATGAAAAAAAAATCCAAATGCTCTCGAAATAAGAGGAGCGGTCGACAATTCGAGTATAGGCGGTCGACCGCTACATTACAGTGGTGGCTAAGGTTTTGTGTTATTAAATGCCTCAGATTTATCTGTTTTTGACCTAGTATCATCCTACGGTTCTGGTATGTTTCAACCACTATAATAGAACCTTACCCTCTATACTTTCATTCACAAATATTTTAGGAACATCTGCGAAGCTCTATCCATTCATCTCCTCTTAGATTCAAAAAACTCCATTATGGTTTCAGATAAGAGGTCCTATATATCTATCTTTGTTTGTTATTTAGTTTCTAAACCTCTTCTCCTCCAACCTTTCTAAATCTGATATATCTATACAGATCCCTTGTTGTGTAGATCATAAAGAAGAGATCTGAAGGATACTATAATGGGTATTGCAAATCAAAAGAGAAGCAAAGCTAAGGACCAACTCTGAGTGTAAATCTTAGTTTTTATATTTTATTAGTTAAATAGTATAGTTGGATTTGATATATGACTTAGGGGGATTATGAAAACATCATATTAAAAATCGCCGAAATTTCCTAAAAGTGAAATGTCAATTATTAGGATTGGAATCTTAATTGATTTTTGTTTATATAATGGAGTTATGTGGATTTTTGGTAATTTGTATTCTACCTTCTATTCCACTTCTTATTCCTTTTCTCCAGATCTGATTATGGGGTTTAATTAAGAAATGGTGTGTAAAGCTTGAACCTTTATTCCTAGCTTACACCGCCTATTTCTACCAAATTAATTAGAATATCCTTTGTCTAAATTTATATAAAAGAAGTTGTATAAAGTGAAGAATTGATTAAATTATAAGTTTCCATTTTTGGTTTATTCCACTGTTTTAATTTAAGTTGGATTTAGATTATATATACAAGTCTATTTATTGCAATTTTGAATATGAGTATTGAATCCTTGTTATGGATATTAGAATCCCTTGCAATGGGTATTTAAATTTGGATATTATTGGTAAAATGGAAGAAAAAGGAAAGACTTGTATTATTATGGTTAAAAACAAATTGACATTTAACATTAGTTAGGGCGTAATCCCCGCAAGCATAGAA
Organism: Allium fistulosum; assembly: GCA_030737815.1. Lineage (NCBI taxonomy): Eukaryota > Viridiplantae > Streptophyta > Magnoliopsida > Asparagales > Amaryllidaceae > Allium > Allium fistulosum. The sequence continues at coordinate 701,752,277 of CM060904.1, read as the reverse complement.
TAATAATATTTATATATTAATCAATGTAACAAAAGTATAATTGCATAGTTAATTAGGTAATAACTGTCATCAGATCCCTCTTAGGAAGGTAAATGATTGTTAAGGGAAAATAAGGAATTCTTATGCAGCTTAATCAATAGATATGGTGAGATGTGTGATAATATATAAGAGTGTTATAAATTTGATTTATTCATAGGGACATCTCCTATGATAATTATTTATGATGATGCGAGGATAGTCCCAAATCTTGTAGGGTAAACCTGCCCAGCTAATTTGTCTACCAATTCCTACAAATAGTCGGACTAATGTGAGACGTCATTATGAGTATGGATTATAATACGAAAGGGCTACTCTAGGTATTGAGGTATTAAATGGTTGTTTGATGGCCCACCTCTTTTCCCTAAATGGAGTGGTAAATGATCAAGGGTTAGATAGTAAGCATGATAGGTGGTATCTCGATAAGGGTCCACCTTAGGATAAGGTATTAAGTGATTGATTGAGGGTCTGTCTTCCCATAAAAAAGTATTAAGTGGCTCAAGAGATTCCATGCAATTCCAGTTTGGTAGTCACCAGTGAGGAATCCGTCTTAGGAATAGGTATTAAATGATGTGTTTTGCCTTCATTGAGGTCTTAAATAGCAAAAGTCGGCCTATTTTTTGACAAAAGATATTAAGTGGCTTTGTTATTATCGGTTACATTGATTAGACATTTATGATATTGGTTATGGGTTATGGGATTAGGAAACCTGCTTCGAGAATGGAAGATACTAAGTTGTTGTTTGAGGACCCGCCTCCTTTCCTTATATGAAGTATTAAATGGTTTTATATACATAAGACATATTCTTATTTAAATTATGTTACCCAAGTAGTAAAATTGTAAGGCTCGAGATTTCTATTCACCTGACACTTGTTGTGTGGACTCCCTCCTCATTACAACACAGTTTAGAGAAGGAGTTGATGATGCTTGAAGATGGATAGAGTGAAGCTTGTGGCGGTTCTATACCTTTTTGTGTTATTTTCTATTATACCCATGAAATGTATTTTTGAATGCAATGTTGTAACGTTGACATTATGTAATGGCATTTGAAATGATTCGAAATAAATAGGTACTACTATTGTTATTATATTTTATTCATTCTGTCGTGAGTTCTGAAAGAATAGATTAATAGCTCTATTTTGTTATTTTTACCAACTGGCAACCAGCTTTAGAATGGGTCTATGGTTTTGGTGGGCCTTTTCTGGGGAACTTAGGCATGTTCCGAAGCATGTTGTTACACCTTTCCTCTTTAGTTCTCCATTAAATTTTATAAAATTCCCTCTTTATATTTTCAGTGGTAAATAGAATGAAGTGTAAATGGCATGTATCATTTTATAAATATGTTTTAAGTGATTTATAATGAACTGTAAAGAATGAATATTTATTTCATTCCATTAACTGCTAATTTGATTTTCATATCACATTTGCAACATATTCACTCCTTCCCTCTTTGACCAGTCTTAATGGAGGCAGTGTGGGCCTAAAAAATTCCCATAACCACTTAGCAATTATTCTATTTAAATCCAATTTAAATATTTTATTGATATCGTATATTGATACGCGTGTACAAAACTTTCATATACACACTTTTGTTGAATACTTAGGGTATTCGAAACAATCAAATAAAATTTAATAATTAATATTTTATAAATATTAATTAATTTGATTAATTTAGTTAAGTTATAATGGTTAAAATTAATTAAATCGTATGATTTTCGGAGTATTAATCATTATGGTTGTATGACTCAAAGGTGTAGATTTAGTCAGTAATTAATATTGAATAATTTGGATATTAACTTTCACATGTCATCTTAGCTAAGGGCACTACAAGAAAATTCAAAATCAATTGCAATGCACTATAGCGATGTAACTCTACTTGCTATCCTTTTATTATTCAGGTTTTAGAATAGCAATTTAACATGTTATTATATGCTCCCCTACTAGAACGTGGGATAAAATTTCATTTTCCTTCCATTTTCCTTATTCTAACGCAATAACATGGAACCCTATCTTTCACCGTGTTCACTAAAAATACCTAAAATCCTCATTTCTTTGTCGATCCGACCTCCAAGTCAACATGTTTTGGCTCTCATTCACCAATGACGATGTCATTACTGGTAAGGCACTTTCCATCTCTTTATTTGTTTTTGCAATTTTATATGTTTGATTTTCTTAACTAGAATCCTTCTATTCGATTTACTTGACAAACAATTACTTCACGTTAATTGATTATTATTGCCTGATTTCTTTTTCATTAATCTAAAATTGGGTCGGTCCTCCATTTCGTTGTACAATTTTTTATGTATGAATAACGTATAATAGATAAAATAGCGTAACTTGTTTCCATTGCGGCGAAGGTGGAGGTTGCTTCATGATTGGACTTACTTATAAGTCTTGTGATGTTGAGACTATTTGAAGTAGAGACCATGATACTTTTTTCTTCTTCTGATATTAGTTGGAAGAGTTTGAATTTTGATGAGTGGAATGTTAATCATGCTCTTTCAGTTACAAAGTTTGGTCTATTAAATCGTATTAATCATTCTCATTTGATAACTTAGTCTTGGTAAAAGATTCATTTCAATCTTAATTAGGCATTTAAACTTAAATAATTAGACAAATCCATTATTTTGATCTGAATACAAATTCCACACAAATAAATTTAAGGCTTAATCATTTTTATATACATATATATAATCTATATTTAAGGCTTATTAGATTTTTGTGTGTGTTCATGGCTTTGTAAGGATAATGGATAAGCCAATCTTGTCAACCGTGGTTGTGGAGATCGAGGCTATGAAGAGCAAGTTAGAAGATGATGGTGAAAATGAATAACACTGTTGATTTGAGGTAGTTCATCTATTAGGTTCCTTGCAACTGACATGTAACTGATTGATAACCATATATATGTAACTTGCATACTTTCTACAATGAAACCAGAATAAAATTTTGACGAAAAGAAAATGAAATAATTTATACATAGGGGACTTAATACACAAATTTGCTAATAATTGGATATTTTTACTATGCATCACCCACATCAAGTGAAAATAAAAGTATCTCATGCGAACCATCTTACTGAAATGTTGTTTACTAAGAGGAAAGGAATAGTGTAGTACTGAAAATATTATAGGTTTTATATGTATTTGGGTTGATTAATAATTATA